>JAVUNC010000006.1:36591869-41591869 GCA_032173965.1 Sitta carolinensis
GGCACTAACATTGTTCCCAATATTGTATTATTCACATCTTTTATTCAGGTGTATTTTAAATTAAGGCACTCTCTGTTTTCTTTTGTGATCTGTTGCTGATTTCCACATCTCTGTGCACCTACAAAGAGTTTGGAACTGATTACATGCAAAATATAATTGAGCTGTAAGTCATTTCAGTTGAGACTGATTATGTTTATACAAGAGAAGAAAAAAATTATTTCAATAACAGTCACATATTTCACCAGAAGAAAAGCTGCCTTTTATGTTTGACAAATTCACATCTTGACATTTTTACACTCCTCTACGTTATAAATAGTCTATTGAGTATAAATCACTTTTATTATAACACATTCTTTTTTTATAATAAACTTTTAAACACTTTATTGTGTTACCTAAAGAAAACCTGTACATTTTGGGTAACAATAATAGTTTCTCTCATGAAAAGTAATTATTTTAATAAAGGACAATGAATACTCCAAGAAAGCCTAACAGTACCCATTGATTGATGTTATTCCCACTCAGAGGAATTTGTTACACACAACTGCCTAATTCTGCCCTTTGTCTGAAGATGTCCTATTGTTTCCTCTCAGCAGACCAAAGTAATTTCTGTTGTATGAAGAATAAATAACTGCACAAGCACACATAGAACAAAAGACAACTGAGCAACACCATATCCTTTGATTCTCACAAAATCAGACACCAAAGTAACTTTTCCATGACTAACAGACTCTGGAGACCATTTAATCTCTCTGTCAGTTAGACTTTGGAGGTCCCATATGATAAATTTTTCTGCCCAACACTTCGCAGAGGATTGATAATACTAATAGTACTTGAGTGATATGAAAGATAACAGAACTCTCTTAAACAATCCACCATGGGATTGTGGGATAAGCATTAAAACAAAGAGATGAACTTGGAGCAGAGGGATTTGTTGTTTCTATACAATTAATTTTCTTAGAGTTCTTCCCAAGCTGCAAATTTAAAATACAAATTCCAACAGATTTCCTGCCTCTCCTTCTTGCAGACTTCAGGATATGGGTTTCCTTTTTTTTTGGAATAGCTTTTAAGAGACAACAGTGGTCTTCTTACTCTACTATTTGTGGAATGGATTAGAAAATGATGATACAATTTATTATCTTTAAGGGTTTATCCAAATAAGACCTAGAAAAAACCTTATCACCATAATATCCTGCTGCTTTACTGATGCATTAGGATAGCAAGTGGTGTCATCAATGACAAGTGTTACTCCTTAAATTTTTTTTTGAATCTTGTTTTGAGTTGAGAGTGAGATCCTTTGACAGATAGTATAGAGAAAGGGCATTGATTATACTCTGATCATCAAAAAAAGCCCAAAAGCTACAGACTTTGACTTCAAGAGTTTTTGGGTTAAGACTCTTTATGACATTCACATTCAAAATGATCAAAAAATAAAAAATCTGTGTATAAATTCACAGCAGCTTCAGAGAACCTATTTTTCTGAACACATAGATTAAAAAAATCCTTGATTGAACTTCCACAATTTCTTTAACTCCTTTCACATGTTATTGACTTCTTACCAGCAACTCTCTCAACTTTGAATGGCCAAGTTAACGTTTCTTCCATTATTCAGGACTCTTTCTTTGTCTCATGTCATCTAATATATCCTAATTATGCATCCTATTAACTTGGCATTTGTAGGTGGGTGATGTCTGTTTAACTTGAGCAGTAGTCCCATTTCATTCATATATCTTCACTCTTTTCTCAAAGACTCATGTAGCACCTCTTAGAATTAATTTAAATTCCATAAAATTGTGAAGACAAAAACCACTATGGATCTCTAATTTGTCCTGCTACATTACTTTGGCCAAACATTTTCACTATGACTTCAGGAAAATGACAATTTGTAGTTTTATAGATGATTTAAAGTATGATTTAAATGCTTATTGTCGCTTTTTATTTATAAAATCAGCTTCTGGGTATTGCAAACCCAAATAATTTAATAATTAATCATAATTAATCATTACTATGAATAGCACATGGGATTTTCAATTATTCAGCTGAGTTATGAATGCACAACTTAAGTAAATAATTGAAAGAAGATTGGTCAGTGAATCCAGGCAATTATTCTAGTGCTCCATCAATATTATTATGTGAATAGGAAAATATCATATGTTGCCTAAAAAAGCAAACATATTTCTATTGATAAAAAACCCCAGTTTTTCTTTCCTAATTGCAGTTCTTCCAAAATCTATTCCACCATATATATGAAGAACTTATTTTGTCTGGAAATTAAGTCTGTTTCTTACTACTACATGATTTAGCTGTATGTTAAATCTCTGCTCACATGTTAGTTGAGACCTAATGAATAAAGTTAAAACAGCTTTGGCAGTCACTCAGCTAATCCTGAAGCTGACACCTACATTATGTAAGCAGGAAAAGTATTTTAGGCTGCAT
The DNA here is from genome assembly GCA_032173965.1 of Sitta carolinensis. Classification (NCBI taxonomy): domain Eukaryota; kingdom Metazoa; phylum Chordata; class Aves; order Passeriformes; family Sittidae; genus Sitta; species Sitta carolinensis. Next base: position 36,594,303 of record JAVUNC010000006.1, read on the forward strand.
TGATGATATTGGCTTCCTCTTTGTTAACTGTAGTGGCAGGTTGGTTACCTCCCTCACGTGTAGACACAGACCTGTAAGCACCTTATCTCACTTGTCTCCAAAAAATTCAACCTGTCTGAATGTAGTCTTTCTTGTATTTGTGTAGTCCTTCTTGTGACTCCAATAGAAAACATTAAAAAACTGTAATGTTTTTAGGAATCTTCTCATTTTGAAGCCTTGGAAAAAAAAGAACACTAAGAGTTTACAGTAATCAATACATGTAATGAAAACAGATAAGAAAGCATTCAGTGTTGTGAATTTTAAAAAAAGATACATCTGTCCTTGTATACAAAAGAAACCACCACAGCCAAAGAGAAAGATGTTTTTAAAACAGTACTTTTCCATCACTATTTGAGCATATAAAGAAAATATACAGGAAGCAGATACTTAAAGTATAGATACTCTTTACCCCTTTACTCTTAAGTTTCTGTTCTGCAGTATGTAAAAAGACACATTATGTTTCAAAGGTGCAGTATCAGTCATTAAAAAAAAAAATAAAAAAAAGAAATCCACAATCCATGTAAGTTTTATGTGCATTTAGGCTAAGATGCATTCCTTCACTTTTAAAAGTAATAAATCTAGGCCAGCTATAAAATAAACCCAAGGCAAGACTATTTAACACCCTGGATATCCCTTAAGAATGAGAAAAAAAGTAATGTTTCAAGCAAATACAGTATTGTAATTTAAAATTTATAAGTCAATTTTCCAAAACATCTTACTACTCAAATATTTTACATATCTCTATTCAGCATGCGAATTTTAATACTCAAGTGAAATGGATAAGCATCTTTGTGAATATATAGCTACTGACCTTGTAATAAAGTATCAAGCATATAAAAAAGCTGAGTAAAAGCTGCATATCCAAATTTTCCCAAACTATTCTTAAAGTCATGCTAGAATTTCGAAACGCAGAAACAAGAATGTGTCTCATATTAATAACTTTAGAAGTTGTTTAAATGTTCTTTGAGGCTTTCCCATGTTTTGTCAGGAACATCACCACACACAGAAAAAATGGAAACAAGATGCTGTTGTCAACTCAGACATCACAGAGTGTCTTTTATATTTATATTGGTAGACCTTCAATACTTGTCACATTGTGAGAATAAATCCCCATTAAATCACGTTACTGGACTTGAGGGAGAGAAGAAAAGCAACATAGCATGAAGAAACTGATTTACAAAATTAGTTTTAAAATCTAATTGTGAATTATAAATAATCTGTTCATATTTTGGATATTTAGAGGACATCTTAAGAGAATTCATGTCTGAGCCTTCTCAGTTAAAACAATTGCTGACCTATAACTTCAAGCTAAATTAAAGCTAGGCTGAATCAAGTGTTTACCATTACTTTGTAACAATGAAATGTAGGACTCTTTTTAACTGCCACATACTTCACCTCCCCACTTCTTAAACTTTTCTTACTAGTCACTTCAGGAGAGCTCCACAGAACTTGACATTTGTAGTGTAACCTGTGAGTTCACCTTTTAGCTCAATGATCTCCATATAGGCAATAAGTGAGATCTAGGATTGGGAAAGGGATTATTTCAATGGAAACAGACATTTCTAGGATGAAATTTGTAGATACCTATGATGCATAAAGTGTACTGTTCTGTTCACCTGGGGTTTTTTTTGTAGGCATCTGAACTCCTGACTGAAAAGTTTCTGATGATTTCCATCAGCTACATGAGAGGTTATGCAAATCTCTTGTTGACAAGGACATGTTAATGGGGATGGCAAAAGAAAGGAAGTCTAAGATGACCAGAGAAACAGTTGCTAGCCCGGTTCAGTCACTAAAATAACTATGTGAACAGGAACTTTAGTGTCCTGACTGTTGTGTATATCTATATCCACCCCAGGTACCAAAAAATCTAGACTTCAGATGTTTACTACCTCCTGTTATTCAGAGGGAACGGAGAGTGTCATTTGGGTTTTTGTTGCTTGGGGTTTTATTGTTGTTTTGTTCATTTGTTTGTTTGTTTATTTGGTTGATTAATTGCTTGGGTTTTTTAGGTGGGTGAGGGTGGACTTTTTTCCTGCTCATGTTGTGATTTTAATTCTCCCAGAAATTGAGTGTAAAATAATTAAATTTCCTGCAGGTTGTTTTGGATTTATTAATTAGAACTAGTAACCACAGAAAAACATTTTTTGATAGCTGTTTTTTTTCTTAAAGCTTCAAGTTTGAATTACCTGGTAAAAAATGTTATATTTTACATGACTCTGTGGTTAGTTAAAAACAAAAATAAATTGAAAAAAAACCCCCAAAACATGAAAGAAACCTCAGAAAAAACTCCAGTGTGTTATATGCATGTGTAAAGTGATGCACTATTCAGACTGAAGAGAATAATCAGCTGCTCCCTGCAATGGTAAGAAAAGCCTTGACAGCTGTGAACCAATTATGGCCTCTGAAACCTTCACCGCGACCTAATCAAGAAAAGTGTTTGTTACTGTGTCCCAGACATTGCAAAGTAAACAAGATGACTGAATGCCTTGGAGGCAAGTTGGAAGTTTCTTAGGCATAAAACCTCAGAACTGTCTTTGGGTATGTTTGCATTCCTTTCAGAAGATGTAGAATTTTCTGAATTAATAAATTAAGTACATTCCCCAAAGATATCTCCTTAAGAAGTAATTCTGACATAAATTTTTTAGCTCCCTATCTTTCTGTTACTGAACCTTTAATTCTTTCCTCCATGGAAAACTTTCATCATGCCCCACTCTACCCATATGAGTCTACCCCACCCCTTCCAAATTCCTAAGTGAAACCATACCCAGAGCCAGAAGTATTCATAGCACTTGTCTAGAATATTTAAATTTATGGAGGAAAAGGCTCTCATTGATCAAACCTGACTAGTTCACTGCTGCAAATATTTGCAGTGAGCTTCATTTAAAACTTGGATTAAGCAGCTGCTGCATTGGCTCCAAATATCCTATCCAAAAAGGGTGAGATCAGGGACTCTGTGAGCATGGGAAGCTACAGAGGGCTGGGAGCTTTGAATTCACTATATGTAAAGAACTAAAGTGCCTCAAATAATGGTGCAGGGGTTATTTTCTGTTGGTAAAACATAGAAACATAAGAAAAAAAAGTAAGTGACTAATTCACAGTACTGAGTCCAGGTCCCTGGCTGAAAGCTCATGTGAGATTCTTTTCACAAGAAGCTCTTGTACTATTTTCTCTCTGTGGACACAGCATGTGTGTATAATTCTTGTACAATCCAAATTTATCAGTTCAGGGCAGTAAATTAAGTGTATCTTAGCCTATAGGGTTAAAAAAATTTGCAACAATTAAGCAAAGCAAAGTTGGAATTCGAGAAGGAAACCAAATTTCACTAATAAATAAATATTGCAATAAACTAAAATATATTATCAAAGGTACTGAGTTGTAGCTGAGAAATGTAGGTAGATTTTTTTTAAAGATTGCACCATTTTTTGATTCAAGGTGAAAGCAGAAGTCATGTTACTGTGGTAGTGATTGTGGTAGTTGTCTTTAAAATGTTTCACAAAAGTATGTTTATCTCTCTGTCCAGCCCCCACTTCTAAGTTTCAGTATCAGTCAAATTCAAAAATTAAAAAGAAAACTCTAGACAGAACAGTTGAGTCTGATCAGATTTTGATAGAGAACCACAAATCATATCCAAATTCATTCCAGTCTGGACCTGGCTTTCATTCAAAGATTTTAAAAGCCTCAGTAATTCTCTTGATAAATCTAGGCTCTGGGCAGGACATTCAATAATAAAACTCTAGGCCAAATTGTGGTGGTTCCTGAATTTGTAACAGAAGGGCTACAAACTCTTGAAATCAAATACCTCAAATACCTTACAGTATTTCTCATTTGTCCTCTGAAACTGTTTATCTTAGCTGCTCTTTGTGTTGTGTGCTATTAAAACTTTTCAAAATTTAAAGAGAAGAATAATTAATTAACGTGGGTTTATCAGCTTCAAGATCCCCTGAGCTGCTTTACTATTAAGAGTGTTTGGCACATATATGGGACAATTTCATGAAAATTCCTGTCCTGCAAGATGATGAGAGAGATGGTTTAACAGTAAGTGCTCCTAAGGAAGTTGCCCAAAGCTGAGAATTTCAGAAATAAGCCAAGATAATCCAGTGGACGAGCAACTTTATTCAAGTGCATTTTGTGGCATGTCCTAATTCCCAATCACAGAGACTAGGGATCTGTTGGGATGCTCCATGGTGATCCAGATTGTCATTACCATAAAAACAATGAGGAGGAGGAATGAAAGCAACATTAAAGAAATTGAAATATTGCAGTGTATCTACCTAGGTGTGCCACTGGGGATAGAAACAACCAGAAGAAATTGAATCTGGCATCATGGAACCCCATAAAATTTAGTGAAAGCTCTTACCTCACTCTAATTTGAAGTACCTCTATAGATCCAGTTTAAAATGCAGTATTAATTGACATTATTTAAATAAGAAAAATGTGGTTTACATGAATTTCGAAGGTGCAAATATAATTTCTGTGCTACTGTATGTCAAAAAATGTGTTTGAAGAGGATACTGACTACTCATTCACCAAGGATCAATACCTGATTCCAGAGATCAAATATGTGGATTTTATGAAATTTGCTGAGAGTTCGTGGAGATCATGGCATCTGTTTTGATTTCTCATTCCATAACTTCCATAGGAGTAATTTTTGCACCTTTCTGGAAAGCATATGTCTGCCACAATATTTCGCTAGACTTTTCTAGCCATAATTCAAACTAATATCTCATTTTAACCACAGCAGAAGGAAACACAAATGGACACACAGGTCTAGAAAAATGGGAATTATGGTTGCAGACATGCTCTTTGTATTCTGAACACAGATGAGGAGAGGAGAAATGGGGTTTTTTTTGAACATGTGTTTGTTGATTTCTTAGTCTTGAAATTTCACATGAGGCTCAGTGGAACAATGTTTGATTCCTTTATAAATGAATGATGAATAGGACCTTCAATCTTTTGTGCCCCTTTACTAGCTTGAAACAAATATGAAATACTTCAAACTTGCTCTGGGAGTATTTTCATTTTATTTTTCATGTTTACCTTACTAGAGCTAATCAAAAAGGTTCTCACCAATGCTTGCTTTAGCAGATACTCTGAGAGTTAGTGATTGTTGGAGCTATTTCAGCTCCTAATTTCTCTCTCTTATGACCAGTTTACAACAGTTTCTTGATTTTGAATATATTGTCATGGTCAGGTGACAATGTAATTTGAGTCAGATTAACACGATTTAAAATTAAAATAACCCATACTTGCAAAACGTATACATATTGCACAAAGGGAAAACAATAAACGAGTAAAGGCTAACCAACCTCTGCAATACACGTGTAATGGAATACCATTTTCTGACTGCTTCAGTTATACAATCCCTCTCAAGTTTATCTCCCAAGTGCTGATGTTCACAGGCACTGATGGATTGTTCTGGAGAAATATCTGCTGTTGTGCAATTTAAAACATACCTTATTTAAACAAATCACAGAATCACAAACCTTCATGTTTTGATAATAAATATGATATTTTTCTGATATTTTGTCTGCCGCCTTAGGTTAAAACATAAATGCCAAATATTTTTATTTGTCTTCAAAGCATTTTTTTTTCTCTAAAAAACAGTTTTAACTTTAAAAATGTTTTTATTTTCTGATGTACTTATTTGGTAAGCATTAATATTTTTCCCCCCTAACACAGATAAAAGCTGGCATGATGACCATTTTCTTATAAGATTTATAAGAACTTTAATTTTTCTAGCATCCAACAAGTCAGTGTTATTTTTTTCAAACTCATCTGTTGATTGTTATGATTTATTTCTGATGTGTGCTCATTACAAGAGAAACTCTGGTCTGAATTAGATGCCTGTTGTACTTTACCTTACAAAAAACTTACTTAAAAAATACAAGGAAAAAGGCAGAGTCTTCCCAACAAAGTGATGAAACCAGCAACGAACGACTTCTGAAGGTCAAAGTTAACTGCTTTGTTAATTGATTTTATACAGAGGATTGATGGTTTAATTTTCTTGATTTTCTCTCTCATTTCTAAATTGTGGAGGGGAAAAGCTCATTTAGAAATAAAATGATTCATTTATTATTCATAGTATCCTGTGTGATTGTCCTTGTGCCAGACATCTTGATATATTCTTGTTGATTTGAGAATTTTGCATTTCACTTTTATTCTTTATACTAGAGTAAGGTTGTACACACTTTGAATGAACCTCCTACAACCTAGGGAGGCACACTTTAGTTTACATTTAGATTATAAAATTGTATTAAGAAACCACAGTGTTCTACATTGTTTTCAACATACTGTTAGATACAAGAAAGATAACAACTATCTGCTCTTCTCCATAGAAAACTTTTAGTTATTCTCTATAATAAGATTCCTGTTGAACTATTTACTACATACTGTGTTTCAGATACCAAAATTGATTGTGCAAAATTATTTTGTACTTTTCGAATCTCCAAAACACTTTCCTGTTCTTTTTCTTGTTTTGTTTTATATTTCTACCACATGCAGCAGGTAAAAATAAGAACTTTTGATAATGTGCTTTTCAGAAGTTTTAAATATTCTCCTAGAAGCACATGACTTGCTTGACCTGCATTTAAGTAAAAAAAAAATAAAATAAAATAAAATAAAAAAAAAAATTAAAAAAGGAATGAATCAAGAAGTTTGATTTCATATCATAAAAGAGAAAAAACTTTTTAATCACTTTTTTAAAGTATGATTTGGTCCAGATCAGGTAGCATTAAACAAAGAGAAAAATTGTGAAGGGTTTTTTTGCTTTATTTTCACATAATTATTAATTCTGAGAGGTGTATTCAATAATCAGATGCTTGTTCTCCCTATTCAACATATTCAACATTTAATCCCTCTAGAAATATAACTAAATCATAACTTATAGCTGGAAAAAGTCCAGCAGAATAGGAAGTTATTGGATGGTACAATGGATATTCAGGAAAAAGAAAACAATTCCCTTCTACTTCCTTGTCTCCAGAACAAAGGAGAGTTTGTGGAGGGATGAGGAAAAGAGAAGATATAGTCTAGCTGGTAAGAATGAGGATGCATGTAGCTAATATAAATTATTAGCAGCATAAAACTGGCACAAAGGATATTCTAAGACATTTCCTAAACGAAGAGAAAGGAGAAAGTGATTTTCCCGAATATTAAGAATACTGGGATGTGAATTTATATGGCATTTGCTCTTGGCAGTGATTTCTGCCAATAATAAATTTGTGCTTTGAGTATTATTAAGACTCTGATTCAGCACTCAGACAAGGGAAGAATGTGATAAGAGACAAGTGTTATTGCAAATGAATTTAAGAGATCCTTCTGTCTTTTCTAAGTTCCACTTTGTTCTTTTCATGAGCTTAGGAGAGTTACAACTTTGAAAGCAGAATAAAAAAAAATCAGAACCTTCTGTGACTAGAGTATATTGCTGCAAAGGAGTGATCAGTAAATTCATAACTTCATATTTTCTTTATTCCATGGAGATCTCTTCATTAAGATAGGATTCATTCCACTAACTTGAGTTATATAAAGGAATCTAGTCTAAACTAGTCATCTAGGCTTGGTCAAGGAATAAATAGTATGGGAAAGTGTTTTATCTGCCTGTGAACGTACAATAGAAAAAGGCAATGCCACTGACTCTGAAATGGAAGCAATTTGAAATCGGACACCAATTTTTAATATTAATAGTAGTAGTTGTAGCAGCAGCAATAAACTTAGTATGGAAACAATCATGACATTTGTAGTCAGTAACAGGAACAGGGCGTAAAAGTGATTGCAGTACTCATAGTAATAGAATTGGCAGTCAGTAAATTTGCAGCAAAAGTATCCTAATAATAGCAGTAGTTTAGACTATTTCATAATGTTGAATTTTCAGGGGTTTAGCATCGTTGTTAAGGGTAGACGTCACTAAATCTCATTTCATAAGCAGCCATAGTAGCAATCAAAAAGACTATTAATTTCACCATCAGTACAAGGAGTTATTTTTGTTAGAAGAACACAAAAAAGTTTTATATAAAAGAAATATGGTCTGTTCCCATGCTTACACATCTGCCAATCTGTTGTATGAAAGCAAAAAAAAAAAAAAACAACCCAAAACAAACCAAGCAGCCAATCAAACAAAAACACAAACCAAAGCAAACCAAAAAAAAGACCAAAAAAAAAAAAAAAAACCAACACCCCCCCAAAAAAATAAGGAAAAGAACACTTCAAGTATCTTACTGAGATATAACACCTTTAGTTACAGTGATGAAATCATAAATGGTAACAGATGTAAATTAACATGTGTTTAGCATTCTAAACAGCTTTTCCTCTTTTCCATCTCTTCAGTAGTCCCTCCTTTCCCAGCACTGCCTGCTACACATATAGGCCAAGCATCCTAGTGATTCTGCCCAGTGAGCCACTGAAAATTCAGAGCAGAGCATTGGCATATCTGCCAGCCTTGAAGGAAACAATGAGGGAGCTGGCAGTATGTTACACATCTCAGGCGGCATGGCGAGGAATAGTTGGAATTTGGCTGCTGCATCAAAAAATCAAAAACCTGAAATGTAGGATACATTTCATATACAATAATGCTGTTCTGTAGTCAGGCTTAAGTTTCACTTAAAGAGAAACACATACCCTTCAAGAGAGAGATTTTATTAAACAAAAGTCAAGTGATAGTTTCGTTGAGAAGATATTTAAAGACTAAAACCTGTTTATTGAAATCTTGTCAGTTTTAAAGTTGAAAAAAACCCCATAAAACACATGATGTAGCACTTTACATATATTCTCTGTTGGAGAACTTTCTAAATATAGGGTTTTTTTCATATGAAAATGGTGTTTATGATCCTTATGAACCTTAGCTATAGTTCAAGCTATAAGAAAATACATGAATCTGAGTACTAATGTGCATTCTAATGTGGATACAGATGTGGTCCTCTTAGCAAAGTATTTTCCTATTATTCTCCTTCACCCATTATAGCCCTGTAATAGTCAAAAGCCCTGAAGTTGAAGATAATTTTAAAACAGAATTATTAACTTATAAATCTGTTTAAAAAAATGCTGTCTTTGAGTCTGGAGGAAAAATAAAAGTTTCCGATTATAATATTTTTAATATATGACATAAAATATATTCTGCCTTTTAATAAATGCCTTAATTTTAGCAGTACACCTTTTAAAATTAGTTTTTTACCTAATATTTAAATCCTATAGATTGAGAAAAAAAAGAAAAAAACAAAGATATTTATAAGCTTTGAGAGAGACATATCTGGAAGCTGTGCAGATTTATCCAAATAACTATCAAAAACTAAGAAAGGTTAGATATTTATTTTAATGGATGTTTCATAGATAAACCCTTAGATTTTGCAGAAAGTAGAAATAATATATTAGAAGGTGTTAGCAGAACTTGAAAAGATTTCTCAGCATCAGGAAATCAATATTCTTCAGGGAGAGATGTATTACAAGTCTGTCCCATTAACACTCACATCTAGAGTGTGTTTGCAAAAGATGTGTATTTCAACATACCTTGAATGTTGTCTGAAGTTGTCACATACAGATGAATAGTTCTCTTCATCAGGAGCCGGTATCACTTTGGGCACATGGCATTTCGTTATCTAACACATGGTATATCAAACACAACTTACTGCTGAGTTCCTACCCTAACAGGATACAGAACTAAGCCAAAAAAAAAAAAAAAAAAAAAAAAAAAAGGTTAAAACCACCTATATATTTCTTTATGAGATTTTGGAATGAGTTTTCGATCAGGAGAATCAGGAGAAGAGTGTTTAAAAGAAAAATTGTATTTGAGATGTAACTTGCTTATTCAAATAGGATTCATGGCATGATGACCTTTATTAGATATTTGGATTCCACTTGTCTCTTTATTTCTATGTTCCATAAAACATTATCCTTTTTTAACCACAAAACATTGTATTAAGTCACACACAAGCATGTATGTTAAAATGAGTGACCTGGCTATATATGATAATTTATATTTTATTTTACTAGCGTTCTTGTTGTATCTATCATAGAATATAAAATTATTTTTCCTTTTTCATTTCCATGATATTTTGTATCATGGAATACATCAAATATTAAAGCCTAGTATTTCATATGTAGATGACTGGGATGAAAAATAAAACAAACCTGAAAACTGGTTTCATGTTAAAAAAAAAAAAAAAAAAACAAAAAACAGAGCACATGTATTGCACGACAGAGCTGAAAATGTAAGAGGTTAACCTTTGAACATTATTCCAACACACTCACATATACATTCCCACACAATCACAGACAAGCCATAAATATAAACGTCTCAAATTACCTAGAAATAAAAGAGCCTTTCACGGATCACTTGATTGTCCCACACTGTGTTATATAGTTGGAGTAATAGTTGTTTCACATCACAAAGCCATCAGGTGTTTCAAGACAAACGAAATATAAAAGCCATGTTTGGAGGAGGAGGAAGGTTGTCAAAGTCTGAATGTACCTATTGAATCTCAGTAATTGCCACTTAGTGTTTGATTTAATGAAAGCCACTGAATAAAGGCAACTATTTTCTTTGTCATGGCTTGTGTTCCCATTTGTGTGTACCCTTCTCTGTCTTCCAAAGTCAAAGCCATGGTACTCCACTTCCATCGAAGCACCACTTCCCTCCCTTCTGCATTCATCCCCATCTGCATGGCTTTCCCACACACTAAATGGCTGTGTTAAAAATTAGTTTTCAATTATTTTCTCTGAAGCTAACAAGCTTGCTTTGACTGAGCCCTTAGACACACTGAAAAGACACAAATGCACTCAAATCTGCATTCCTGCCTGTGTGTTCTAGCAGAAATATTTGGCCTTCACTATAGAGGTTTTTGTCATCCAAGTTCCTTGCACACAGACCATTTGGTTATCACAGAAGAAATTGTTTAAAAAATATATTTTTCTCTTTTTTCTCTAGCTAAAATAAATTCTGACAAATCTACCAAATGGTCAATCAAGGAATGGGAGAGTATTGTTTCTACCAGAGTCAACTGTTCAAATTGCTAAAGTCCTGCTCTGATGGTGGCATTGGTAAAAAATCTAGAGGAGAAAAATTGTAAAAAAACCTCTTCTGATGATATTTTACTGTTAACTGCTACTAAGTCTGTATGGTTAAAGTTTATTTGGGAACAAAAAGGTTCTCCTATATGCTTCTAGGGATATTTTTATAGAATATTTTTAACTCATTAATTTCTATCCTGATCATTATATCAAATTTAAATTGAAAGATTCCTTAAAAAAGATGGATTTGGAAATTTGATATGAAACAGGTTTGAAATAACATCATGAGATTGACCTTTTAGTCTATTTCTCCACTGGATTTCCTGCACTGTTGAAAATTCCTGACCAGAATTTAGGATATAATTAGGGTTTATTACAAAAATCTTTGGGGTACAAATTACATTGGGATTAAAATTATGACATTTAGAGGACACAAAATTCTTCATTGTTTTTATTCTCATTGAGAAATATAAGAAAAATAAGGAATGAGTTTTGGAAGAGGCAAAATGGGCAAGGTACCAGAATTAAGTAAATGGTATGAGTTTACATGATAATATATGTATATATATTTTCGTATGTATATGTATGTGTGTGTGTATATATATATATATATGTATGTTTTTAGGATGATGTGGACATCGAAGTATTTTTACTTCACCACCACATTGATAACTTTGGGTATAACACTCAGAGTATTTAAAATCTACCTATGTTTACTCTGAGGTTCCAGAATATAGTTTAATACTTTCCTCATAAACAAGGGATTAGGCTCACCATGATACCTAAAACTTGTCTGTAAGGAAAAAAGCTGCCTGGCATCACAATTTCCCTATAAAGGCCTTGTCATGATCAGAACAATTATTCTGAAAAAAGATATTTCTTTTTGCAAATAAAGCATCCATAGGAGACCTGTTCTAGTCAGTTTACACAAGGAGAAAAGTCTATGGGTTTCTGAAAGAATATTTACATCTAAAAATACAGTAGTACTCCAAAGTCAATGGGTACTTTTGTGAGGGCAAAGCTCAACCTAACTCAAACCAGAACACCCAATGAGCTTATTGTGAATAAATAGAAATACCACACAGCAAAAATTGTATCAGCTTTTGAATGTCTATGTACATTTTTACTGTACAGGCATAATAAAACTTATTCTTCCATCTTCATTTGTATTTCTTGAATTTAATTTCAAAAAAAAAAAAAAGTAGACAAATGTTTTCAGTGAAATTAGAATGGATTTTTATCATTGTTTCTGAGAGCTGTTGAATCTTTTCAGTCTGCAACTTCTTCCTCTGTCCAGGTTCCGTTTGATTGAAAACCAGTATTAGGTTTAGTCTTGTCCTTCTAGTCTGTTTATTTAAAATTAGAAGGAGCTATAAGCTTGGAAGAAACTTGACAGAAGAGATAGGTATTTCTATACTTATTTTAACCACTTGGTTGCTCCTAGCCCCGCCGTGTAGATCCAGGTAGAGTGGTGATCCAGAGCCAGTGCCAGTGCTCTGGCTGTGCTGCTGAGCAAACACCATCTGTGTCAGAGTGGTGCCAAAGGCATCCACGGAGAATATGTCTGCTGGCAACTGTATCCAGTACTGCATATGCTGGTAAACTGCATCTGCTTCAAGTGGTTTTTTGGGGTTTTTTTGTTTGTTGTTTTGTGTTTTGTGGGGTTTTTTTTGTTTTTTTTTTTTTTTTTGGTTGGTTGGTTGTTTTTTTTGGGATGGTGTTTTTGTTTTCAGGGTTTTTTTACCCCCAGGAAAAGTGGGGAATGTCCAAGAAAAATGAGATTGCTTTGTTGAAAAAATCAGAAGTGTTCAAAACCAAGAAATTCTAACTGCTCCTCCCAATTATGTGGATGTTTTAAAGTAACAGTGTTACTTTACTTCCTAAAACCAATGTTTTAGGAAATACAGCAGCAAGAAAGTGGCAATATACAACTCAGTGATTTGCATCCACATTCAATGAAACAGCCATGAAATGCTTTCGGGGTCCCAATGCACCTTTCAGACATGAATATCTCTACTCAAATGGCTAAACTTTACATACCAAAATGACCTCAGTACCATTTCGAAGTTCATATAAAACAAAAAAAAAAAAAAAAAAACCAAAACAAAACAAACAAAAAAAAAAACAACCACAAAAACAAACAAACAAAAAAAAAAGGAAGAAAAAGTCTGAGTTTCACAGTAGCATGCAGTTTACACCAAGACCCTCATGTCATGTGTGTAATTACACTTTTATTCATATATTTAAATGCATTAAACCCCATCATTTTGCTTTTCATAGCCATTCATCCTCATTGCTTCCTGTTTGTAATTAAACTAGAATCCAGGGAAATAACTTATTTTAACATATGTGAAATAATACTGTTAGAATTTTTTTGTCATATTAGAATGCATTTTGGTAACGCCTGTTTAGGGGGAATGATATTCACATAGGATGTGGAAGGATATAAGGTACGGCACAGTCATGCATATGAAGATATCAAAGTGAAGAATCACAATTTCTGGGAGAGTAAACCTGATTTATATGTGAATTTCAGTATTCTAACTCCCTTTTTTATCCCTCTCCCGTGCATTTTTTTTTTTGTGTGTGCATTGTTTGTATTATATCTCTGACCTTCTAGAAAATTTATTTTTCTGTAAGAGATCAGACAATGTAGTAAACTTTTAATATGCTTGAACAAAAGAAAAAAAAAAAAAAAAGGCTTCTATGGTTACCCCAAATTTTTATTCTTGTTTCTTTTTTCTTCTCCATAATCTTAAAATCTAAACCCTACATATTTTGAAATTGAAACTCAGTGTTAGCAATTTGTGTGAAGAAAACCAGACAAGTACACAGTTTTCTATTTTTAAAAGCAAGAAAATTCTTTAGTGTTTTGATGGGGGGTGGGGGGATGGAGGGTATTTGGTTTGATTTTATTTAGTTGGTTTTTTTTTCTTTTAAAAGAGGTAATTGACCCACACATGATGTCCATGTGCCTTTGTAATAGGACAACCTAACTGAGTGGTCAGAAGGCTAATGAAAGCAGGGTGGGAGGGAAATCCAGGTGAGCAATTCAGAACAACTCATTTCACTAGTGGTCTGCTAGAAACCAAAGCGAATATGCTTGGGGGAAAGGAAAAGTAGGTGTATAAAGAAAGCTTAAAAAACTTAGAAGAGAATAACAGGAGAGAAATGCTTGGTTTTAAACGAGATTATAGATTAAGCATTGAGCTTTTTATATGTTAATGTTCATTAGCATCTGAAAGGGACTAGCAGAAGAAGAGAGTAGAATAGATCAAGATTCTTATTTAGGTAGGTGGAACAGGGGAATACCTATTTTTTACATGCGAAATCTAAGTTTCCTAGGGTAGGCAAGTAAGAAAAACTTACAGACTGAGAAGAATCCTTGATTTGAAGATCACAGCTGCGGTCACTGAAAGATTCTGCAAGCATCTCCGTTTTTCCTCCCAGTAAGAGATATTGGAATGTTAGAGTGATAAAACATGTGTTTTATTAAATTCATGAAAAAATAGGAATTACAACAGTGTGTGTGTGTTACAAGTACAAAACAGATCAGAAAAGATTTTTTCTCTATGTTTTATCCTGGCATTATTAATTTTATATATACTTTGTGAAAAATGCCATCCAAACCAAAATCTTTCACTTTTATAATAGTATGTTGACAAATCTTACAGTACTTCATAACATTTTCATGTCTATTTCTGTAGCAATGATAGAGAAGTAAGATTGTAGAAATCTGTTATAAACTCAGCTGCTAAAAGCTTTAACATCCTTTATATAAGACTCAGCATTGTGCAAAAGGTACAACATAGTTGCTAGCAAAGACTTAATGTTAAAAGAAAATTGAGGATAAAGGTAAAAAAAAGGAAGTTACTTCTGGGTGTTGCATTTCCTTAAAAATCCTAAACCTCTTTTCTTGTTAGAAGAAGTACTATAAAACTTAAGAAAATGGTTTTATTTTTTCCTATTTATTTATTTGTATTTTAGTTATGAAAATTTCTTTACAATTTAACATTCTCAAAAGTAGAATTCTCATACATCATTAGAAAACATAAATACATATACATGCATACATACATACATACATATATATACACACACACAGGTGTATATAAATTATATATATATGTATATACAGGTATATAAATTATATATATATAGATATAATTTTTATATATGTGTTTATTTCTACAAAAACTCTTTCCATTCATCCCTTACCAGGGAATTTGGATTAAATTCAAGAGAATGAATGAGACAAAACATATTACTTTACTAGGAAAATGAGCATTGTTGGGTTTTTTTTTTTCCACACACTAAGTGCTACTGAACATTTTATCTTGATTATATTAAAGAAAGAAGAATGTCATCAGATTTCAAGTATGGTACATTTATCTGAAAAGTAGTTTTTGGTGTAGAGGATAGTAGCAGACAAGAAATATCAAAGTAGCTATAACTAATGTTTTGCATATATTTAAATGGATCTCATTTTTTGTAATCACTTCAGTCACTTTTTGCTCTGTCGTTAGCTTTTGATATTTAGTAGCTTATTACATTATCTCAACACTCATTATTAAGAGTGCTTGTTCTTAAAGTTAAGCAAAACAAAGCCAAAGCAAGTTTAGCTCTAAACTGCAAGTGACTGACCTTTTGGAGAGTGAAAAGAAAATGCTGCCATGCTCTATGGCTGTACCAGGTATAAATACTTGTTTGCAGGTGCTCTGGGACCAAAGAAGTACAAATGCAAAGTGAGGCACTGAAGCTGGAGTGGGAGGGGAAATGGTGCTTATTGTGACAGTGCTGCTGTCTGGAGCAGGCAGCGCTTGAAATATTAATCAGAAGAGATGTATAATCCAGCTTCTTCTCCTTTAATGTGTACATTCAT
The DNA here is from genome assembly GCA_032173965.1 of Sitta carolinensis. Taxonomy (NCBI): domain Eukaryota; kingdom Metazoa; phylum Chordata; class Aves; order Passeriformes; family Sittidae; genus Sitta; species Sitta carolinensis. The sequence goes on from JAVUNC010000006.1 coordinate 36,610,219, forward strand.
CTGGGAATGTTTGCAAAATATTTTTAAAGCAAAAAAATTTCGTACATAGAAACAAAAGGAAATCTCTTGGGCCTAAGCATCTAAATCCATAGAACACAACTTGCACTTCTCCATGCCTGCTCTAAACCAGAGCAGCAACTGGAACCAAAGAGATTTTTATGCTAAATGAGGATTTTTTTGAATGATCACACATGCATTTATACTCTGGGCATCCAGAACTGAAATCCAATATAGATTAATAAATATTTATATTTTGGAAGTGTTTTCTCTAAATAAAACGATTTTCCCTCTTCCCCCAACTACACATTTTATCTCGTTATTGGACAAATATCTTCAGGTTATGAGGTTTATTTTACATTATTCATGTCCAGGTTATAAGGTTTATTTTAAATTATTCGACTATCATTGTGGAGTATGTCATAATTCCTTTTCTCCTGACAACTTATTCTATATGTCCAGGGAAAATGTTTGGACTGCCTAAAACACAACTGATAATAATGGGTGTTCTAGCAGTGTATCCCTTACCTGCTGCTGTTCAGTTGTCTTTCTGAGCCAAAGATCTAACAAGTCTTAGGGTACAGTCTGAGCCCTGACAGTATCATTAGTCCAGGTACAAAATTACTTCCAGCTATTTCATGCCCTTTGAGATGAAATTCCTTCTACACAACAGGCACCTCATTAATAATGATACTGATGTCTTAAAAAAATCCATCTGTGTGTGGATTTCAAGTTGTTTTATATAACATTGTTCCATTTAACCCAGGAAAGCTGAGACGCACTCAAATGCTGTGGCTTCTATGGCTCAATGTCTTATCACTCACAAAAATAATGACCAAACTTTGGAAAATTGTATGACTGGCATCCTAGCACTGTTTTGTTTTCAGGAAAAACCTTGGAACATAGGAACTTGATTGTCCTTCCTTGACACAAATCAAAGGCCTGATGCAAAGGACCATCAGGCAGAGCTAACTGTAATTTTATCTTTGAATAAGTTATTATTTTCCAACAAATCAAAACATGCTATACTGGCCCACACCAGTAGCCATTTCACTCTTCTTGCTTTTTCTCAGCTTTGACATGTACTCTTTGACTCTCAGATGCACAAATAATTATAGAATAGCTTGGGTTGGAAGGTTCCAGCACCACACACTAGAAAATGATTGCAAAAAATTTAGTGAGGTGTCAATTGTTTAGTGCAAGAATAAAGTTTACCATCACAAATCTTTTTGCTAAGCACTTTTCCAATCTAAATTACCTACAGTAGTAAAAATCATAAATTTTTTGAAGACCAGATCTTGAATATAGCTCTAAAGTACAGAGTGTATTTAATATACACATTGATAATTTTTCTCTGCCCATGGCATAGAAAGAGGTGACAGTAAACATCTATGAAAATTTCTTATACAATATAAACACAATTTTTTCGGTCATAATGATAAAGCCTGCCACACAGAATGTTGTTTCTGTGTATCTTCTAATTCTTTGTTCAACATTGAACTTTGTTCAACCCTTTATTTTTTTTAATGTTAAAAATAATTTTAAAAATTTGTGAGTCTCTGTTTCATTAGACAGTATTTAATAACTCTTTTTTCTGACTATTGGTTCTTTCTGAATATCTCTATCCCCATTTCTCTTATGACATCTCTGGATTTCCTTATGAATGGTATAATCTGCTCAGCCTAGGAACATGGTCAAGGAGTGAAAATAAAGCTTTACCCTTTAGTCGATTGTATGAATACATTCATGCTTGTACTGTGATGCAATTTGCAGTTGCCTGTGTCATCAGTACATATTTCTATTATATAAATAAAGAATAGTAAAGACATTGTGCTGTAACAAGAACTTTCTAAGCATGAATTTGGGATCACTGCACTCATAAATGGCAAAACCTTGAGAGAATTATGTAGGCTTTCCCAGTAGGGCATTAACACACTTACAATACAATCCCACACTACAAGTATCTGAATGTGTCATATATATTACAGGAAAGAAAAGTGAACTATTTTATAAATGTGCTTTAAAGAAGTTTAAATTAAAAAAAAAAAGATATGGAAACTGTCATTATCCTCCACCTGTGAAGCCAGGTGCTTTATTTATTGCAAGAAACTGAAAGAGGTATATATTATACTAATAACACTTTAAAACGACTAAAGTGTCTTAAAAAGATCTTTCTGTGTATTTAAGCCCAAACTTGTGAAATACCAGAATTTTATGCAGGGACAATGACCCCATCAGGAATAAGTATTAAAACTTTCCACAGAATAAAGAAATTGTTCTCAAGCTTATTGATTTATAACTGGCTGAACAATAAAATCTAAAAGTGATTCAGGATTGTGTTGACTTTTCTGTCCTTTTAGAGACATGTTAGCATGCCACACTTGTTAAATAAAATGAGAATCCTTTCAGGAGCAGCAGGACTGACTACAGACTGTAACATGTACCAATGGCGATGCACTTTTTGTGGGTTTATACATGTGATAATTTAGCACATATGTATTTTAACACAGATAAACTGCTGCACACTTGTAGTCAGTTCCTGTCATCTTTGTCCTCAGATATACTTCTATCATGTCTTTGTGATACATACCATTTTTCTGATTTTTGCCTTCATTAATTTAGATGCAGAAATTATAAAATTCCCAGATGATCTTTATTTATGCTCTCCCTCTCTGTGATAATGATGTTGTTGCCTAAAAAAAACAAAACCAAAACCAAAACTAAAATCAAAAGCAAAGCCAACACCAAAACCAAAACCACAACCAGCCTAAAAGATAGGCAAGCAATATTTTCAGACTTTGTACATACAAAAAAAATCCTACAGAGACCTCAAGAAATATACAAGGATTTCAGGATGAATTCCTCTGGTCAAGACATATGTGATTACATAATGACTTTTATTCCATTCCTCAAAACTTTCTTGCATCTATTCAGCTGAATAAATTATATAAGCTGAATTTTTTTTTAACACACAAGCTGAATTGATGTAAAAGAGGGGTTTATTTCTTTTTTCACCATCACCACCTCCATTGTCTACTTTCCTGGAAAGATTTTTTTTAAGAAACAGAGAGAAGCGATTCTAATCAACAAATACAGAATCAAGCAAGTCCAGCATTTATCACACATGACTGCAGTATCACACATGACTGTGACAACGATATTAGCAAACTTGAACTCTCAGATCATTGTCTCCTCATTTAATCTCCTCTTGGGGTGGTGAGCACTATAAATTAGTAAGATTAACATTAGGCCCCATTTTCCTCATCAGAAACCACTGTGCAATCTCACAATGAGATGGAAATAGCTGTTTTGCTAGCTAGTTCTTAAGCAGATCAGTGGAATAGTATAAAAAGTTTCATTACATTTGACATACAAGCAGTTTAACAAATCATGAAAGTAACTGCGTTAGTACTGCACAATTTCATATTTTTTCTTAACAGAACCTGGTCATCTTCATCAGAGGTGCAAAATGCCACTGATTGTACAGAACAAAAACTCTTTGAACAGTGTGACCTTTTCTGTATCTGCAACATGGTGAAACTCTTCCCACCTCTTTTACCCACCACTTATGATTATTAACTTGAAGGTTTGTTTATTACTTATTTTCTGTAAGCTTTCCCCTTCACCATTTTTTTATACAAGCTTTTATAATACAGAATACATAGCATGCATAAAAGCTAATAGTGATTTGATAGACACACCTTTTTATCAAATAATTTTGATGGCATTTGACAAAGGTAAAACCCCTTGTGAATCCCTTCATAGACAGCTATGAGTCATTTCAACTCTTATTAGCAATTTTTGATTTGATTTACTAATCTATGTACAGTGAACTGAATGCTAACTCTGGTCCCCCAGCTTTTCTGCTCATTAGCTGTATTATCTGCTGTGGTTCCATAGAAAAATACAATGGGTTCCACCTGAATGTGTCTGATGACTGCAGTATATGAGACTAATATCAACATTCCCCTCACTCCATTCCACTCCAGCTAAATATATTTGAGCGTAGGAGGGGGGAAAGGTTTGTTTGTTTTGTTTGTTTGTTTTTCTTTTCAGAGAAAGTCATTTGAGAACATGAAATAAAATAAAATACAATAAACTTCAGTGCTGTACTCTTTATGTATCTTGCCTGTAGCTTGGTTGGCTTGTGTGAAGCTATGGTTAATTCCATAACTCTCTGTGCTTCACACCAGGTCCAGATGTACTGCAACATTGTGAAATACACAATCCACTTGCTAAAATTTCTGTTTGTGACTGTATTTCTTGGATGACCAATGATGAATATGCTAGATACACTGGGAACCCTCTTTTTAAGGTGGTCTTGAGAAAAGTCATTACGTTTTCTCTGTCAAAGACTGCTTTTACCAACAGAAGGATCTGCCTACACAAGTGGTTTGCTGTGAGCCTGGAGGTTGATTATGGAGCAGGCAAAAATGCTGGACATGTACTATACTGTTAAATAAATGTATTAAACATTCATGGTCAATACAAGATCTTAACTGTAGAGATTGTGGCAAATAAATTGTATAAGCAACCAGATCAATGAGGCAAGAACTCTCTGAAGAATGTGGACAAAAGGTAGATTAGGTGTCCTGCAAATTCCTTCCTCTACAGTAATACAAATTCTATCCTTGCATTGTAGGTATAGAGGCTTCCAGGCAACATGATCAATGTGGGCTGTCTGTAACTAAGAATAAATACAATGCACAAAACCTGGGCCTCATGGGAACCTTGAAAAATGACTGTGGGCACATCAGAGGAGGCAAGAGGAGGAGCTGGGGCAATCATGTTAAAGAGCAGGATTTGATTTATACATATTCTTATATTTTCTTATCAAGAGGTATGTGAGAGGAGCAGGATAGAAATCAAATGCAGCTTCTTTCCCTCCTAACCACACCCAAGCACCTAATGTTTACCACAAAGATGTGGGCTACATGTGAGACTGTATTTTAGCTTGGAATTAGAATTTGAGCTCAAGTTGAGGAGACTGAGTGAATCCAAGTTCTTTGAGTTCACATTAGATTTTTTTCCTTTTCTTTCTTTTTTAAATAAAAAAATCCTTAACCACCAAAATTAAATCTACCTCTAGGCTTGATTTAATATATTCTTTTCTCTCTCACTCTTCATTCAGGAAGGAGGAGGAGCAGAAAGACACCAGCATGCACGGTATGGAGGATGAAAGCAATTATAATGCATGATGTAGGAGGAAGAAAATTATGGGGAAATTATCTTTAGCAGTTCACTGATAACTACCTTCATAGATTATAAAAGAATCACTGAAAATATATATGTAAATTACCTGAATTTTCTATTGGAGTTTTCCTCTGCTGTCTAGATTCTGAACCTTAGTTAAATTTTCAAATTAAGGAAAATAATAAAATAAAAATCAATATATTTTATTTCAAATGACTTCCAATGCTGGCCAGATGTATGAATGGTTAATTTGTTTGTGTGTTCAATTATTAAAAAAAAATGTGTGTGATAATGAATTACTTAATATAGTCCTGAAAGAAAATTCCTTTTGGAAACACTTCAGTTTGGAGTGATGAATGTAAAGCTAAATACTTGCCTTTAACCTTTCCTCACTCCCCTTGCTCCTTCCTTCCAAGAAACTATTCTATTCAACTTTTTTATGGTGGAATGATAATTCAGCTAGTCATCAGTATTAACTTACTGGCTAAGGCTTGGAAATTGGGTAATTTCACAATGTTTTATATGCATGCAGAATAATTTTCTACTCTATGATTAGATACTAGAGTTTAAATAAGCTATTTATTTAATGTACTCTTCAAGACAAATATGGAGAATACAAATTTTTAATTTTTAATATTTATTTTATTTTTTACACAAGTATTATTTCACAGGTAGATTAAGAGCTATGGATAATTATTTGGTGTACATGGAAGAAATGAAAGACAAGGACAAAAGATCTGATGTTTTTTTTGCAATTCAGATGCATTGTGTTTGGTTCTTTCACTTTTGGAAATAAATTAAAAACATTATTAGATAATTTACTGTTTAGTTATCCTCACAGAGTCAGATTTTATCCATAGTTTATTTTGGATGATAGCCATCTATCAATTCAGGGATTTTTGTTTAGCAAAAGAAAATTTCAACTACTATAGTGTTTTATAGTGTTTTAAATACAAGACATTCCCTAGACACTTGAGGTTTTATCTCAACGTGGAGGCAAGTTTGTCAATTGTATCCCATCCACAAAAGTTCCACAAAGCAAGCATAGGTAGTGCCAAGGATTTTCAATACTAAACATAGCGAATAATCTGCAACACAGCTGCAGCCTGCGAAACAGCCACAGCCTGCAAATGCCCATGTAAATAAGCCATCAAAGGTGGATTCCACCCCTTTTTAGAGGGAAACTTCAGAAGGGTCATCTTGCATTTTTGTCTGCATCTGATTTTTATTGTGATGTACAGAATATAGGTAATATTCAGTGAAAAGAAGAAAGGTGAAGGTGATCTAAAAGCCGTGCTAGACTAATGGGAAACACAACAGCAATGGTAACAAAATAGAGTAACAACAGCCAAATCAAGTTTGACTACCTGTGTAGTCAGTGAGCTATGTTCCAAAGACCTGAAGCTTTTTGAGAATTCAAGAAAAATGGATATGTTATATTCCATTTTGTCTCATAATTTATGAAGTAAAACTAATCCCACTCTTTAGTAAAAGTAAGAACACCCTGCAGGAGAACCTGTAAGAGAAAAAGGGAAGTGATAATGAATGCTTCCTTGAATGACTATCTTGAGAAAAAAAAATTGTAAATTAATCCAAAAGAGAGCTTTCTTAGTAAAATCTTCAGCAATATCTTCAAGTAAAAGAAATAATGCATGAAACTCTGCAGTTAGGTGCCTATTTCTGTTATGTCTGCACTTTTTGAATTTTTTCTTGTATTTGAAATACACTAATTTTTTCTTTTTTCTGTAAATAGCATATATAATGTCATTTTTACTTATAATCTGCCATTTGGTGTGGAAGAACTTAGCTCCACAGTTCTGTCTTCTGACAACTGTAAGCAAACTCTAGTAACCACAAATAGTTAAATCCTGAGACAAGTGATAAACAGATTGCAAAATTCAGCTTATGAGATGGTGGAGTTTCTTTCTGCATTCTTTTCTGTGTAGCAAATAGTGTCCTGATTTATGTTTGTAGATAGGCAAGGAATATATACATTACTCATTCTTGATTTAAAAGGTGGCTTGTAAATGGCTGAGATAAGTAACTTTGTCTCTCCAGTGAAAGGAGTCATCTCATACAAAACTTAACCTGCTTAATAAGTTCAACTCTGTGCTATCTCCAGATAGCTACCCTTCTGACTGTAGTACATGCCTGTTCATTACATAATCCTCAAATATAAAATATGATATATATGAGAGGATTTGGGTAAAGAACATATTTCTAGAATTTACTTCTGTCGGGATTTGAATATCCCGACATCTTTTCAATATTACCAGCTTCTAGAGAAGATGATCTTAACTCCTAATTCTCACAGAAACCTATAATCAATTGGGTCAGAAAAAACCTCTGAGATTATTGAGTTCAACCTGTGATCAAACACAACCATTTCAGCTAGACCATGGCACTGAGTGCCACATCCAGTCTTTCCTTAAACACCTCCAGGGGCCAGGACTCCACCACTTCCCTGGGCAGTCCATTCCAATGCCCAACCATCCTTTTGTGAAGAACATCCTCATATTATCCAACCTAAACTGCCCCTGCTGCAGCTTGACACTCTTTCCTCTTGTTCTGTTGCCGGTTTCCTGCGAGAAGAGGCCGACCCTCAACTAGATACAGCCTCCTTTCAGGCAGTTGTACAGTGATAAGGTCTCCCCTGAGACTCCTTTTCTCCAGGCTAAACAACCCCAACTCCTTCAGCTGCTCCTCATCAGAATTGTGCTCCAGACCCTTCATTGCCCTTCACTGGACACACTTCAGCCCCTCAATGTCCTTCTTGAATTCAGGGGTCCAGAACTGGACAAGAAGTACTCAAGGTTCTCCTCACTGAAAAGTGAACAAAATAAGCAACAGCTCCCCCAAAAATAACAACCCCCAACTCCCATTTGCGTTCTTAATTTCATCGATTTTCTGGAAGTGCCTCTAGCTACTGCAGCTGACACTACAGTCACCAATGATGTCCTGGCCTAGGATCATCACACTAGTTCCTAGTAGTCACATTCTGCCTAACTCCTCGTCTGGTGCTAAAGGGAAACAAAGTCCTCACTATCAGAGAGAGTAGTAAGACAGAGAAGCTTCTAACTTGTCTCTCTCCTCTTGTAATATTAAATAAATTATCACCAAGTTACTAAATAAAGCCTTAGGATTTTCTGGGGGAAGTTTTGCAAAGGGCATTTCAGTATATTGCATTTGAAAGAGATTTTTCTTCTATCTAATTGAAGCTGTTATCAAGAAATAGAAATAAAAAAAAAAAAAGAACCATAGGGTATATCCATGTGTGTTAGCAAAATGAATGGTGTCAGAGCCCACTCTTTGGTCTTTTGACCAAATAGAAGAATTTAGCTCTGCCATGCTATTAAGCTCTTAGCTTTGAAATCAGCCATTTTGGATATCCTTAGTAGGAGCTGCTGATGATTTGTGTAGAAAACCAAATGTGCACAAAACTAGCCTTGAAATTTTCTAACCAGGGTAGAGAGGTGACATGTGCTGATTAAACTTATTGATTTAATGATAAAAATGACACATCTTCACTGGCAGGAGAGAGGATAGTATCTGTTTAATACACAAATACAAACTGAGTGCTAAAAATTTTAAGGGAATTCAAAAATTTATTGAAAAGTAAGATATAGAATCATAAGTATATGAATTACATACAGCTGGAATTTGAGAAAAAAATATAAGAGTTTCTAAAATTCTGGTCACAAGATGCCTTTTCAAGCATGATTTTTTCCTTAATTTTATGGGGATGCTGGTAATAATCTGAGTTGTGCTTATTTATATCTGAGGAAGGGAAAAGTGACAGAGAAAGAAAGGGGTTTGATTTGTGTTTGAGGGGGTTAACACAATGGTAGATTCATTATGATTTATCTTGCTGCAGTGCTAGAACTGTAATCAAGTATATTTACCAAAAGTGTAAAGCCAGATAACATAGCATATTATCTACTGTCTGTGGCAGATTTTATTGTTAAAGAGCATATGAGGGCTGTGGGACAAGCTATTGTGCATTTGTTTCTAGCTCTTAAGTTCTCAGCAATGCATTTTTCTGACATGCACAAGTGATGTAAGAATATACAGTGCAACAAACAATAAATAAATTTATGAAATGGAGGCATTTTCTTTTTTATATGAATATTAGCAGTACTATATTTTCTGGGTTTTTTTTAAAGAAAATCTATGCATGATGCATCATGTATAAATTCTCCATGTGTACTGATGGACCAGGTGAGAATTCACAGGTATCTACATGATCCAGAGACAAAAATTTTGTAGAATCATTAATGAAAAAACATTTGGTAAGTCTTGGGTTTTAATAGTTATTTAGATAACATGATCAATGGGATGTGTTGCTAAAAGCACTCCAGTAGGTTCAGTTTTTGAGTTTTCCTTTTTGAATGGAATTAATAGATTTAAATTATTCTGTAGAAGTTTGTAATTTCTTCTTGGAAGTAATTTTGTTTGTTTGTTTTTTGGGTTTTGTTTCATTTTGTGGGGGATTTTGGGGTATTTGGGGCTTTTTTTCCTTTGTTTGGTTGTTTGGTTGGTTTTTTCTGTTGTATTTTTTTGTGTCTGGAAATGAGTAATTTCTGTGAATAACGCTATCCTGTACAATGTCACGTATGTGAGTTAAAAGAAAAATATTTACCAAAATCTTAAAACTAAATATTTCCTCTTATGTTCCTAACCCTACTGGCTGTACTAATTCTGGCAATGTCAAAAGGTGTAATAACCTTCCTACTTGTGCCATCCAGAGATTTCGAATTTTGTGAATCTCTTTTCCAGAGTGCAGCAGGTATTATTTGCAGTAACAGTGTTAGTGTGGTGGGACACAGCAGAATGCCTAACAGGGCATCTTTTGCAGAGGTTGGTGAATCATCTCAACCATACACTCAGTGTGCTGGCACTGCATAAACACCCGGTTCCCGCACTAATTTTCTGAATGCAAATAATGACACAGGATTTATTTATGTTATCTTCTTTACATCTCTGAAACTTTATCAATGATATTCATTGCCTTAAATATTTCCTACTGGTTTTATGAAAACTCTCAAAGACTTCTGCTTGTTCCCTGTGATAGGGAATGCTGCAACTTTGGAGGGAAAAAGATTTGCTTAAAATCTCCATGATGGTTTGACCTGGTTCAGCAGCCAAACACCCAACCACTGTCATGATCAAATCCCTCTCCCTTGGGATGGGGAGAAAATAGAAGGAAGGCCAGAAGACTTTTGTATAGTCTTATAGAAAGAAGACAGAAACTATGCATAGTAACAAATAAAAAAAGAGGGATTTATTCACTACCCCAGTGGTAGGCAGGTGTCCATCCATTTCCTAGAGACCAAGGCCTCAGCATGAGTAACAGTTTCTTGGGAAGACAAACACCACAGCCATGAATGTTCCTATTTCCCTCTCTTTTCTCCAAGCTGTTCTTGCTAAGCATGACATCACACAGTATGAAATCTCCCTTTGTTCTCTCTGGGTCTGCTGTTCCACCCCCAGCCTATTTACTTACAAATATAGTTTCTTCAGGCCCTTCGTAGAAAAACGATTACAGCTCTAACTTTTCTGGATTTAGAAGAGGTATTTAAAAATAAAGGAAAATTCAATCATTAATTATTTTATTCCAGTTGATTTGTGTTTTTCTCTCTCTTCCCCTTATCCATTTCTTTGACTACCACATACTCCTTCCTTCTTCTGGCTTCTTTTCAAACCATGAATGCTTTTAAGGAGTCCCTAAAAGAGAGAAAAATACAGATAGTGGCCTCTCTTTGAAGGAGGGCTGCAAATCACATATGTTAAAGGAGATTAACTTGGAAACATGCAGAATTGCTGCTAACACCTGTCAGTAATGCAATGTTCAGTACCACCTCATATCAACCTATAAAACAGACTTCATTTTTTTTTGTTCTTTTTAGTGTGAATTAAATTCCCCCCCCCAAAAAAAAAAAAAAAGAGAAATCAAAATAAATAAATAACTCCTAAAAAAATTAAAATCCTTTAGAACTTGCAAAATTTGGCAGGTTGGTAATGAAAACTGAAAAGTCCAGAAGTCAAAATCTGACATGCCAAACAATAAGACCGTCTGTGCAGGTTTTAATATGAGTCCTATATGTACATTTTTATCAAAATTGTATGGTGATCTGTAAAACTAAGAAAGTTGCCTGTACATGGGAGAGATGATGCTTCCTTGCTGCTATTGGCAGTATTGGTTTGTCCTTTGTAATCAAACTGGATGGTGTCTTCTTTCTGTTTATTGAACACATACTGCAGACAGGATTATTTATTTTCTACAGTATATAAGCAGTTTGCAGAAATTAATTTTCCTCTACAATATTCCCTTTATTCAAATGAATTGAGGGACAGAGTATTTTGACATTCTATTTCATGTATGAAAGTTGTAAATTTTGCTGTCTTTGAGTCTGTATTAGTATCAGATATGCTCAGAAGACACGTCTCCACAATTTCATTTGTATGAATGAAAATATCATAAATTTTCACATATTATGATATGTGAAACCCAGAAACAACAAATATATGGTTAGGGCCCTTCCCTAAAAAGTTCTGATTTTTAAAATAGAACATTTTATTAGCCTGACAAAGGAATTCCTTTGCAGAAGCAGGAATTCTCATGCTTTATTAAAATATTTTATTTACTTTACTGGTCACTGTATACTGTTTTCCAAAGTGTTATCAGCAAGATCCGAGTTCTATAGCAGGAGTCTGCTTTACTACATGAGCTGGCTCAGTTGTTGAGTCTGATATATTCAAAAATATTTGCAAATGTTAACTATTTACTCCACTGTCCCTCCCAAGCATCTTTCATCCGTTAAGTTTCTCTCTACACTCCCATACGTGATGGAGATCTGTTCTGCCTGGCAGTGTGCCCTTTCTGTCATTGATCCTTCTTTTCTCCCTTGGAGTAAACAGCATATCAGGTTATTGAACTGGTTCTGGCAAAGCTTGAAAGGAAAAATAGAAATTTTTACTAGAACATCTGCATAGAATTGGGAAAAAAAAAAGGCGAATTTTTAAGAAACCGAATCCTTCTTAAAGTCTGGAATAAGAGTAGCAAGCTTCAAGATATGTATAGAGCAACACTAATGCCAGTTTATTAGGCAAGTTGAGAGGAAAATGTAGTTGGCTGTTGTAGAGCAGAGGAGGCAGAGAGGAGGACAACCTCTGGTCAGGGTGGGACTGACATTTATGTTGTATAGCTGGCTCTTGGCACAGGAGTGTCTTCATTTTAGGACAAGGTGACTGAGCATTAATGGCACAGTGTGGCTGCCTATGAGCTGGAACCAAATTAACCCCTGTACAGATGCTCCTTTTATTTTAGGGGGAAATCCTAACTGTACATCTATTAGGGATCTACATTAGGAGTAGATATTTGATATTATTCTGGAAATTACATTATCTTTTCTAGATTCTGAATCATAATAACCAATCTTGAAATATGAATGAAATTTTCCCAAGTCATAAAGCAGAAAAAAAATTCAAGCTCATATAAATACTACTCTTATATCTTACATTTTTCAAATTCCAAACTATATCTGATCAGATTCTCCTTGCAGTAACATATGTGCAAGGCCAAAACAACCCAAATTACATTACTAAAGTATTTGGAATGCACAGTAGAAGATAACAGGAATGCATTTCTTTCCTATATGGGTCATGATGATGCTTCCGCTGTGATTCAGCTCAGATCTTTGTTCAGATTTCCAGTTCTCTAGAAGAGCTATGCGATTTAGGATTCTTCTGAAAAGTATCCACTACACCAAATGCTCTGCTATCTCTTTTAATTTCTCCTACCTCAGCTGTCACAAATTTCCCTGACAAAGCTGTGAATTTGGTGGTTTAAGACTTTTTTGTTCCAATTCTTTGGATAAATCTTAATTTTTTCAGACCATGAAATTAGATGTTCGAGTTCGCAAGTTTGCTGCCAATTTGGAAAGACTAAGTTACAAACAGGTATTGTCTTTCTCGTTGTTTTGTCATTTCTCTATGACTTCTACTTCTATTTTATCTCTGTATCTACTCCTATTTATGTTTCAAAACATATTATTAATTACTATCTGTGTTTGTCTCCAATATTTTAATGAGTTATTTGATGCATCAATAATGAACAGGCTGCATGAGATAACTGTAGCTTTCATTATAGATTTCTCTGTTCCCTGGTATGACAGACTTCTGCCACCAAACAGAAAGCCTGAAGAGCGGTGCATATCCTGTTGCTTCCTTTTAGGCACCAAGACACAAAACAATGGCTTACACATAAAAGAACACAGAATAAGTTTTGTGCTCTGATACTGTTACAGATTTCTGAAGTGATATGCAATCCCTATAAGCATTCCTTTTATAGCTTTTCATGAGTTCAGTGTAGGTTTTCTGTTGCTCTGAAAAGAACAAGTGTGGGCAGGTGCTGTGCACTTTTCTTTTCATGGCTCTGCAGATGCTTTAAAGCTTTCCTTTAATGGAACTGCACAACAGTATGTAGTAGTGCTGTGAACACCTGGCGAGTAATTAAAGCCACGAGGTTCTGCTCTTGACATAAACCAGTCTCATGCTAAGCCCTGCAGAACTGAAAGCCCACATGCTGGATTATTGCCTGCACAGTCTCTTCCAACGACAGTGCAATTGTAGCCCTTCAGACAGACTGACATTTTTCATCTCAGTGAATGATGGGAAAACTCACCCTCGTCTTAGGTTTTGTCATGTTTGTATATTCATCCAAGAGGCCATGAACTGTGGCTACAGGGCTCTTGATTCTGTTTGTAGGCAGATTTTAGGCTCATTACTAGCAAATATAACTCAAATTCTTCACATTCCATTCTGTATCACTGGCAGTTAAAGTCTTTACCTTACAGTTAGTAATGAATCAAGCAATAATTTTATATAAGAAAGGGCACCGTTTATCTTAATACCTTCTTCCATGACAGTAATGTTTCTCCTGATGTACATTGATGACACAATCACCATTATGTGACTTGTTAATGCATTAATTGAACCTACTTTTGTGATTAATATGCATACGTTATTAATTTATTTTAAGGATAAGAGAAGAATATTCTAAAAAACATATTCAGAAGTATAATAATAATTTTATATTTAATTAATCTCTGCATTTTGAAATTTGGACACATAAAAAATATTTTCTTTACATAGAAATTTTCAAGATAGGAATGGTTTTGATATATTCCTGTGACTTTTTTTTCTTTCTTTCTTTCTTTTTTTTTTTTAAATAAGCTTTATCGCTCTTTTTCACTGTGAGTGTTAGTAATGAAAACTTAATTATGCTTGACAAAATACATAGATAAATTGCTTTTAATGACCGCTTACATTTAAAATTTTACAGTTTGTTGATATAACTGTGTTGGTTTGCTTATCTACTAATATGCAGCATTAAGCAATTTCCTTTGTTTATTTCTGTCATTAGTGAGTTAGCAACAGTGTCTCATAATGCTGTATAAGACAAAAACATTGGTGCATGCATCTGATTCTTTTTCAAACAAATATTCTAGAACAGTGTAAAGCTGTTTATTGTTTGCTTCATTTGTTAGCTTCAAATAATTTTGGGAATCCAGCTAGTCATCTCATTATTATAATTTGAAGATAATTTGGAATATAATATTATGCAAAAAGACAAAGGATTCACAACCTTTCCTAAAAGGAAAAATATTTCTGTCATTTTCAGAAATTTAAGGAGGGAATCTTAGTCTTCCAGAATTTCTCAATGTGCAAATCTGAGGAGGACATAAGAAATACACATATGAAAATCTTCCGATAAGAGCTCATCTGTTTGACTGTGTTTCTTCTTTTAGTTTATGTCTAACTGAAAAAGTGTTAAATAAAAGAAAAAAACCAAAAGTTTCCATGCACCCTCAAGTTCATAGGAACTTTATTGCCATGCAGATTTACTCAGTCTCAGCCAGAATCACTGCTGATCTCTCTGAAATGTTACAGGTCCACTTATCATCAGTTCCCAGGTGACCGATCTGCAATTTATTCATATCAGAAACCGTTTTTCCTCTGGCCACTCTGACTCTAATGTGTGCTGTATATCATCAGGCAATGACAAGAACAGAGGGATTGATCTCTCCTGGCCTAATAAGCTTATTTTTATCTTCAACTTTGCCTTTGTAATGGAGGAGATATTATAAGCCATCTGACACTTATTTGGAGATGTATACACAGAAGAAACAACTCCCATCAGCTTCAGAGAATGAGCTATGTGTGCTCAAGCAAAATTCATGAAAACACTTCATAATAATCTTTGCAAAACCCAAAACTTTTAATAGGAGAAATTTTCTGTTCCTAACCCAGAAACTTTCTTCTCCACACATGAGGTACTCAGGTAAATTGGCACACGCTGACCTGAATTCAGGGACAATGGCTGTAATCTGTCTGCAAAAAGCCCAGTAGGCTGTACAGAGGCTTCATGTCAATCAGAGAAAGAAATGGAAGTTAAACAAGCCCTGCTAGATTTTTGTGCTTTTTTTTCCACATGCTCTGTTTGTTTAACCAGCAGGGTGTCACCAGGTGGATGTTAGTGTTCGTGTACAAGGCTTTCACAGAGATTGATGTTCACAGCAACAGCTGAATTCATTTACAATGCCATTCTCTGAAAGCCTTGCTGAAAAGATTCCTAAAGACAGTGATTTACTGTCTGTCTTTCCCTCTTTTATTATATTCCACCACCAGTGATGCCTATTCTTATTTGATGATTTCAGTATCCTTGCTCAAAGGTGCTCATACATTTTCAAATTCTGCTACTGCTAGAAAAAGGAGAGAAGGAAGAGGAATGATTGAGCTGTCTTTGAATAGTTGCTGGGCTCTTGCTGTCCTATAACTATTGTAACATGTTGCATTGTCTCATGGCTACCAGGAGGTGTGAACAGCAAAAAACTTGAAAGAAAAGAGTGCAGCTTCTGGAGAGGCCCTTCTACCATGGATTTTTTACTATCTCCTTTCCTATTTAATATGATAAGTACAACATTACAACTGAGGATTAACACTGGATAGAATTTAAATCACTGAAGAGTTAAAAAGTTTCAGCACTTCATAGGAACTTACAAATTGTTTGTCCCAGGATAAAATGTCCTAGCAGTGCTTTTTTTTTTTTTTTTTTTTTTTTTTTTTTTTTTTTTTTTTTTTTTCTGAATATTTTATTATCTTCAGCTCTAGATATGATGCATATTCCTTCATTCATTTTGCAGACGGTGGATGAAACTGGCAGAGTTGAACAAAATTTTCTGTTTGTCACATTCAGCATTTAAACACTTAAACCCTGGAAAAACAAACAAACAAAGCCCCCACCAAACTACAACAAAATCCCAACAAAAAGCCTTCTATAAAACTACAGAACTTTTTACCTGGTAATTTTCCCATTTGATGAGATAGGTGGTAGTTTTGATGCTAGGGTAGTGGACGAAAAATAATCTGGAAAATAAAAATAATAAATGAGCGTATGGAAATAAAGATATTTGAAATGGTCCAGTCTCTGGATCTCCAAGGGTCACACATGAAAGTAAACATATTTTCACCAAGGAACTTAGCCAAAATGAGTTGAAATTACCAAGATTTTTTTCCACTAATGCACTGGATTTTGGAGAAGGCCTTGAAAAACTCTCTCAGTTTAGCAGCAATGCCATGATCCCATTAAATATCTAAATTAAAAAGTACTTCCTAACACTATGCATACTAATTTCAGTTACAAAAATTATACATCTTGTTCACATCTTTGTTTCAACTTCCTGTATCTTAATTTTACTCATTTAAATGTTATAAAATTTAAAATAAAGATATATAGGGGAAAGGAGACATAGGAAAAATGTGCAGCACACTACTGCTTATAGCTTAGAAAGCTCCATCCTGTAACTGAGATTTGCCAAATATAATGTTTATTTTGTCATTTTTGTCTTTATTCCAGCAGGAGAAATATGCTCATTTTGGTTTCCTCAGCTAGAAATTGCAGTGAACTCTTGTGAGAAGCTTACAGAAGTATCGAGAATCTGGGTGAATTTTGCAACAAAAGTGAACTAAAAATTTCACTTTAGGTGGATCTGCCACTTAATAGAACTTCCTTCATTTTCAAAATATGAAGGAAAAGGTGCAGAAAAGGTGGGAGACATCTCTGTATCAAAAGATGATGCTGTTAAGAAGGGAATCCTCAAAGTCTAATGATCTATTGTCAGAACTCTACTCTGTCTGAGCTTCTATTTTACTACCACCTCCAGTTTTAGCTTTCTATGAAAG
The DNA here is from genome assembly GCA_032173965.1 of Sitta carolinensis. Taxonomy (NCBI): domain Eukaryota; kingdom Metazoa; phylum Chordata; class Aves; order Passeriformes; family Sittidae; genus Sitta; species Sitta carolinensis. The sequence continues at coordinate 36,627,652 of JAVUNC010000006.1, forward strand.
TAGAAATATGAAGAGAAAGGATACAGTATTGTCACTGTGTAATTTTCCTGACTTTTTTTTTTTTTTTTCCTTTGCATTCAAGGGATTGACTTCCTTTTTCTCCTTCACAACTCAAGCTGAGACATGGATATTAATAACAGGTTGAAGGTTACATAAAAGATCAGTATTATAAGCAGTCTGTCACCTTTAGCTGTTGTCAATACTTCATCCAGAAAAAAAATCTAACTCTAAGGTTACTAAAGACAAAAGCAACTAATCTCACATCATCAACAGCAGATGAATATATGAGAAAGGAACACAGTATTTAATTTCAAAAAAATCATACTTTTAATCCTGGTAACACAGATGCATATCCTAAATAGTCAGAAAATCAAATATTGTTCCTGTTAATGTTTTATTAAGCAATTTTGACAACAACACACGTTTGGCCAATTCACAAATAAAGCACGCCTTGTCCTTTGAATTGTGGATGGTTTGTACTATGCTAAGAATGACAACAATTACAGAATTTGCATGTATCTGCCAACAGAACAGATGGCTTTGTAGGTGGAAGAGAATGGAGAAGAAAAGAAAGGAAATGTTCAAATGAAATCCAAAATAAAAAAAGAAATCTTAACTAGATTCTGATATGCAGCATAGTAAAGAACTTGATTTGAAAACATTGCAGTAGCAGGGGAAGTAAGGAGATGGTAAGGAATTTGTGATGATTTCTGACAAAAGTATCAGAAGTGGATGGCCATGCTTCTACCACATTAAATCATGAATATTCCTTAGTCCTCTCCTCCATACAACTGCTCAGAGTTGTATTGGTACAGCTCATTCTGTCCTAGTGTCTATGTTTCAGTTTTGATCATGAAGGCATATGAAGACATAATATGGAAAGTTAACTTGTAGAGACTGCTTTTCTAATGTAAACAGTGCCAAAGTGATCAAAAATGATTGAAATAGTAGTCATGACTTTGAATATCTGAAAAAGCTAAGGCATATTCATAGTTTCATATCTTTTATCCTTATACTTCAGTGGCCATCTATTCAATCAATGGCACTGATATTTTCCTACAACAGAAACTGTTTTTCTCTTACATCTCTGATATATGTTTTGTAATATGCTGAGAAAAAATATATCTGTGCCCCATTCATTTCACAGTCTAGGAAACAAACAGATTTCTCTGTGTAAATGAAGACCAAGGTACAGGGAAGTATATGATGTGATATGGTACTGAGTAGCAGTAGTGGAAGACAGATACCATAACACATCAGTAGCTGAAATGTTATTTTGTTCTTCTTTTTTTTTCTTTTTTTTTCTTTTATTTTTTTTAAATTTTATTTTTAAACCACTGGTACAAAAAGAAATTTCAGAAGAAAGATTTTAATGGTAGAATTAAATAGATCTGCAGAAATCCACAGTGATCTCTCCCCATGTATGATAGATAGAATAGGAATAAGTGAACAAAGATCCTATTTGAAAATTTAATGTATTGAATATAGAAGTATAGCCAATTAGAACTATGATTTGATCTTAATACTAAACAAAAAAAAAAAAAAAAACAAACAAAAAACCCCAACCAAACAAAAAAAAAAAAAAAAAAAAAAAATGTGAATATCAGCTAAGAGATACTATGAAAAACACAGTTGTAAGAAAGGAAAAAAAAGAAAACCACATTCTTATTGATCTACTAGCACACAATTAATTCACAGCATTTCCCTTTAAGTCAAAATACTGTTAACAAATGAGAATGGGGCAAACCACATTCAAACACAAACAAGTTTTTCAAGATGGTGATTTGTCCTTTTGAGACAAAATCATAGCTAATGTAATTTGGGACAAATTCTTCATGCTTGATGACTTCTGTACTTCTTGTCCATCACTGCATCAAGTCTGTATTTGGTCCAAATTATTTCACTTTTATTAGTATTTATTGTAGGTGGTATTTGTCCTCTTGTTTTATTGCCACCTGTAAGTAGCTGTAGTTCCAGTTTGTTCTCCTGGACAGCATTCTTTAAATTCTAGTCACTCTGTATGCCCACATTATCTCATTTCATTTCACCTTGCCAGGCACTTCTATATGACTGCAAAGGGGTTTTATTGAAGAGGGAGGATTTCACACTGAAGATTACTTCTTACAAATTCATCCATGAAGTGTTTTTGGTTTTTTTATTTTTCTTTATATAGCTATATATTCACATGAAAATGAGTCATATTGCTGGGGCACCAGAGAACAACATGGAAGCTAAAAATAAATTCCCATTGTCCCATACTGTCCCAGGTACTAGGACTTAATAAGGACAGATTTTATTTGCTTAGTTTTCTATTTTTAATTGTATTCCTTTTTTTGTTTGTTTGTTTTTCTTAGTATCTTTTCTTTCAGCTCTTTTGTTTTATTTGATACTGGAAAATTTATCTGTGAGACCTTTCAACCAGAAGTTATTGCTTTTTCAAATTTTGCTGAAGATTTTGACTATTTTTGTGGACATTTCTGTCTCCAATCTGATGTGAGTTACAGCAGCTTACCCTTATTTTTCAGGCTGTGTTTCCAGCTTTCATGACTGCTATCTTTGAGGCAAAATTTTTTATCAAATATCCTTCAAGAAATGACTATTTAGGAGAAAAGACAAGACAGAGAAATTATCTAAATTAGCTCTCATATTACTAAAGAAATGTGTTGCTTCTGTTCAACATCAAACTGTTCATGAGTTACCACACTGGTTACAAAAATCAGATTAAAACTAAAGTAATAGGTCACATCACAGTCTCTTGTCCCAAAACCAAAGGGAAGAAGTGAAATGAACTTAGGAAGAGATCAAAGAGCTGAAAGGAAGGTCCTTCTGTGTCTCAGATTTGTACTATATATTAGCAAAGAGATTTTCAGCTTATTCTTTAAAATCAACAAGGAATGGTCAAATTCTGACATTCAAGGAAAATTAGGCATTCTTATTCCACTACCAGAAGGTGTGCTCAATACAGAAAGACTCAGATATCCACAGATCAATATGAATTTAAAGGTCTAATACTTAAGCAAAAAACAGTGGATATGTATTGCTACAGCTACAAATCTAAAATCCCAATAACTGCCAGTTTTCTTTTCAGTAAAAACTGTCTTTGAGTAGGGTTAGTAGTCCTCTAATAATTAAAAAAAATTCTCTGTATTAAAGCACAACTGTTGAAAAGAATTCTTCATAGTCGGATCATGTTCAGACAAATGTGCATCCATTTTCATTTAATATTTTTCTTTAATTTGGATCTCACAGAAAGATATTATCACCACAGATATTTTAAATCTGAAATTTCTTCAGCCATCTGAATTACTGGATAAAATAAATAATTGGAAATATAAGAATATTATCATATTGATGTGAGGACAAAATTCCTACCATTAAAAGGTATCTTTAACATTTCTTTGGTTTCATATTGTGCTTGGTTGTTTTTTTTTTTTTTTTTTAATTTAAAAGAAAAAGAAACTGAACTAATTCTTAAGAGATGCAAGCAGAAGTTTTTGTAGAATAATTTGGAGACTGAAAACATGATTAGTCCCAATCTGATCTCAAGTACATACGTGAAATATTGAAGAATTTCAGTGAAGTTGAATTTGAAGTAGAATGTGTCTTATGGGGTTTTTTGAGGGTTGTTTTCAAAATTATACTTTTTGAATTTATTGTCTCCTCCCATTTAGATAAGGTGAATAAAATCATTCCCATATCTTGAATTATCATATCCTGTGGCATACGTACCAGGAGTATAACAGGAACCTGAATACAATCTATCTAGAAATTCAATCTACCTTTGTTGCTGTAAAAAATGGATATCCTGCATGCTGCTACTGGCCACATGATATCCCAAAGAGGATACATATTTGAGCATACATTCATGGTTAGAGTACCAGAAGCATGATGTGCTCACACCAGTGACTCAAGCAGCAGAAATATACTTGAGCCCAAATTGAAAGATAACATCCCTTAGTTATTTGCCTTTAATTCCTGATACATTCAAAAGCAAGCCTGAAGCTGTTTCAGCTCACAATAATTTTTTTTGATTGATTTTGGATTTAGCACTTGTATATATACATATATACATACATATGTGTGTATATCTCTATGTATAAACTGAGACTGTATTTATCATATTATTAATATATACTTCCATATACATTACCCATTATAGGCCTTTATCTCTCTCCCTGATTCTAAACACACACTGACATGTGTATTTCATAGACATTACATATTATATGTTTTCATTCTTTTTTCTGGGCACTTGTGCAAACATCAGACAGTTGAAAGTATAATTTTGTTTAATGAAAATAATCTTATATTTGCAAAAACACTCATTTTAAAAGATACCCATTTTCTACCAGTGATTCAATACAATATCTTTATTTTCTTTAAGGAAAATATCTCTCTCTTTAAAGGTCAAGTGTTAAATGGTTAATGGTATTGATTTATAGCTAATAGTCACTTCATTTCTGTTATGGGAACTCTGAAAACTGGCTTGGTCTCCTAGCTGTGATAAAATGTAGGTTAAGTATGTAATTTATTATTTGTCCCTCTGTGATTAATTGATAATTTACAATGCTGATTACTTAATCATCCAAAACATTAATCAACAGGCAGACAAACAATACCACTGGGTTAAATGGGTTTAATATCAATGATCAAGCGGTCACTGAAAGGAAGAAATTCTCTCGATTAAAGAGCTGACTTTAGATTTTGCTGTCAAATGTTCCCTGTTAACCTCACCTTCCTACTTGCTGCTGAAAACTCAGAACCGATCTGGCATTTCACCAAAACCAGCCCTCTAAAATGCTGGAATCAGGACTTTAGTTCAGAAATGCCTACATTGTTTCAAAACCCATGGGAAATTCCACATGGCCTGGAAAATGTTTGCAACACTGTCAAAAGATCTTCTGTATGCAAACAAATAAGACTGCAGCTCACTGTGTACTAGTTGATCAAAGCAATAATTCAAAACAATACTGCAATGATAGCCAAACTTACTGTCTGCTATGTAAGAAAATTCATCATCATTCAAATAAGTGTCCAAAAAGGTCCATTTGTATCATCTTTAGAATCCATGGTAAAAAAAAAAAATCCCTGCTTCAAACTGGTGTATTTGCTTTTCACTTTCTTAGTGGGTATTGGGGAAATTATGCTTTTATTGTGGCGTTAGTATAAATCAGAAAGGTGTTTTGTTCATTTGTTCTGTGGATTGAAGATTTAATGTCATTTAATGATCAATGAATTGCTCTTGTGGTAATTGTGTTCTCATGTTTTTAAAAATAGCATTCAATTTCTGTATATCTTCTGTTTATTGAATAAAAATATATTTTTAATGATGTTGCTGATACAGTTTTTGCAATAGCATTTTACTGAGCTTATAAGCATGTCCTGAATTTACTTAATTATTTATTGCCAACCACTTATAGAACTTATGATCACATGTTCTGTGCTTTAGTAGGTTGCAGTGTATTGTGTACATCAAACTTCAATAATCACCTTAAGAAGAGGTAAGTACTCTTAAGAAAGGAGCAGAATGGGCAGTCAGGCTGCAATAAGCTGCTAGTTTATGTTTCTCTTCAGTTTTCCCGGTGAGGTTAGCTCAGCTGGTTGGAACATGGTGCTAATACTGCCAGCATTGTGGTTTAGATCCCCATACAGGCCATTCACTAAAGAGCTGGACTCAGTGATCCTTGTGGGTCACTTCCAAATCAGAATATTCTCTGGTTCTGTGCAAGTCTAAAATGACAATATCGCTAGACCACTGTACAGGTACAGTAAAAAAAAACTTGGTAATGCTGATGTGAAATGGCCAAGTAGTGCAGCAACATCTATTGAGTAGTTATACTGTTTCAATCAAACTCAGTCATGTAATAGTTAATAACACTGCATGGTGAAAACTTGACTAATGCTCGTTTCTACTCCTCAAGCACAAATGATTGCTACTCATTCAATGTCATCAGCAACCAAATCTAAAAAACCCCAGCGTTTTGGAACCTTCACTTATGCTTTAAATAACACAAGTCTGGAAACTGTCACTGCATTTTATGAAATCAAATATTATGTTCATTATTCTAAAATGTTAAAAAATCAGTTCAATACCCACACCCAAGGTAATTGCAGTCCATACTGCATTACTTATCTGAATGTCTTCAATTTAGAAATTTCCCCCATCAAGCACTTAATCAGCATTGCTTCATGACCATTTTTGTTTGGTTTGTGAGGAAAGCTTAAATAAAATCTGGAAAAAACCCAACCTATATCAGGTCAAAGGCAAGTTCAAAACAGCATATTTATTGAATAGATCCATGACAAGATGTATCTTTCTCAAATATTTGGAAAGATTCATCTTCTTAAATAAACTGATTCATTTTTTAGCATATCCTAAATTGTAGGAAATGTCTACTTAGTGTTAGGAAATAAAGTTTAGCACATTGTAACATTGCAGGTAGAACAGCAGCTATTCTATAATATTGAAGCAACCCAGTCATGAAGTAAAATGATGCTACCTCAGACAGCATCAAAAACACAGGGCATTATTTCTCCTCAGGCTTGATATTTAAGGTACTACATTCTGTACAGTAATATTTTATTACCTGACAACTGCTTTAAGTTTTTTCCACTTGGAGTGCTGCATTTACGTACATAACCTGTTTAGTTGCTCTCACTACTTTTGTTATAACTATAAAATCAATTTTTTTATTTCTTCAACTGTGCTGTGTTCCTGGTCATGCATAAAGGTGTAGGAGACAAGATCATAAAAGAAACCACAAACTACAATTGAACTGAATGTAGTTAATAGTAAACATGAACTATAACTGTGTGAAAAGACCTAAAGAAGTCTGTAGAAAACCTTCACTAAATAGACTTTGAACATATTTTCCCACTGAAATATTGTTAACATTATGTAAAGATGCAACTGTGTATGAATAGCATATTTGTCAGAGCCCATAGAAAACTTGCTACTTATGAATATTGTCCTTCTAAAACTCAACTCATTTCTGTAATTATCTTGATTTCCATGCAGCTCTGAACAATTTAAAAGTGATTTCAAAAGAAGCAAAGATAAGGTCGTAGATTACTAAAACACCCTTTTGTTTATTTTTTTTTATATTGCCATGATAATATTTATCCATATGGAAAAATAGAAAAAATATGTCTAAAAAAGCAAACATCAGGTTCATGATGATGCCTATTAATTTTTTCTCTTATTGTTTCGAAACAGGAATGGTAATAGATGTTGAAAAGGATTAATGGTGTATACACAAAAACTAATATGACATGAGTGTCAACATTGACTTTTGGGTTTGAGCTGCTGGTGACCATCTGTCCATCTTTAAGCTTGGAGAAATAAAGGACAACTGGAACAGTAGATATCCTGTATCTGGTTTGGAAAGCAATTGGCTTACCATTTTCATGAAATCTGTAATTAAGTGATTATATCTATATTTAGGTACACAGGACTCACTCACTCTGTTCTTCATAATTTTAAGTTATACACATAGTTTTTGTGTGTAATTTCAAGCAGTTGCTTTCTGCCCCCAAAGTCACCAGAACTGTTTTGTAAACTCCTACAATCTCAGATTTTTTTTTTTCCCAGGGGAAAGTTTGAGATAAGAGGGCCTTTTCCACCATATTGTCTTTGTCTTCTAGTCCAGCAGTGTGCTACAGCTTTTGGTTTCAGAGGAAAAATGTGTAAAAAAAGCTGGCAGCATTATTATTATAATTAATGACTTTAATTAATAAGAAGAGAAAAAAAGTCCTTATAATTTTCAAATGTTTCTGCACTACATGTCTGACTAAAATGATAATGTTGGAGATCAGATACAGAGGCAAAGACTCATTTGTTACAGTTCTGTTATTATGCAGTGAGTGACATTGTGATGTGAGTATACCTTGAAATTAAATGGTGATATGGTCAGTTGCTGGAGCACAAGCAGACATGGCATTGATTCCACAGAAGATTGTAAAAAAATCACTTTCATAAAATGAAATAAGATTTAAACTAATACCTTTACTTGCTGTTATCCTTTTCAAATTGAGGAAAGCAAGTAAGTGCTGTAACAGCTCAGGATTCTAAAATGCAGTACTCAGTGATGTGCAGATGCCTTCCATCTTCTACAGACTTTAACATCTCCCTGCAGACAACTCTAAATGTGGACTTCAGGCCTCTTCTGATTCTTTCAAATAACAATGTCTAAATATCACTGTCATAAAATAGCAAATGAAATTCAATACTAAACAGTATTCCACTCTTGTGTGTATCTTCAAATTCTATTAATTCTCTATAAGAGAAAATTTTCTAGTGATTAAAAAAAGCAATCATTGGCATTTGTAATAAATGGAGATTAGAATAGGTTTTAAAATCATATATAGAACAAAATTGTTTGGGTTGTAAGTGACCTGAAAGATCATCTAATCTGCCATGGTCAGGAACAACTTCCACAAGACCAGGTTGCCCAAAACTCCATCCAACCTGTCCTTAAACACTTCCAGAGATGGGACACCCATAACTTTTCTTGCAACGTGTTCCAGTGTCTTATCCCCCTTAGAGTAAAAAAGATATATTCGTATTCAAAATATATTCAGAAAATAGATAGGTATAGTTGGCATTGTGATGATCAATCTCATGTTACAGGGTTTAAGGAATATTTGCTTGAATATACTCAATAACAATAATGATCAATAATTATTGAACTCTCATTCCTTTATACCTTTGTGAAGTGTTTCATCTTGACTGAAAGTTTTTCAGGTTGGACTTAAAAATAGAAAACAATATAAAAATTAAAGTAAAAAAAATTAAAAGAGAGAAAAGGAATTAGATTAATCAGATTAAAAGAATAGAAAGAGCTCCCTTGGCCTACTCTGAGTAACTGATATGGCATGTAAGAAATAGAAAAGGTCTTAACCAGCAAAAATTTTGAGTTGTTGAGACACTGATATTCAAAAGAACAGAAAAAGCTACATATATAAAAAAGAGAGGTGATGAATTAATAGCAAAACAAAGCCAAGTCCCAAGATAATGGATAGCTAAAAAAAAAGTAGAAAAAACAATATCAGTATTCAAATGAAGTGCAGCAGAGAGGAGTCTGAAAAATGAGTGGCTTAGCTCCTGGTCACCTACTGTGAAGATCTAACCTAAGAAATCATTGATTCAAGACATAATCAAGCAGACAGTTTAGTTATTAATTGCTCTGGTGTTACACATGTTCTGTGAAAAAAAAATCTGTTTTGCCAAGTGGGTTAAATTTTTGTCTCTCTTTATCTTGAGGAGTCCATATCTGAACTTCTAGACAAGGATCTTAGAAAGCTTCAGGATTTTCACTTTCTAGTGGAAAATATATGGGTGCATTCATAAAAAAATAAAAGGGAGATTAAAAAGTAGTGATGATCCACTGGGCTGAATGAGAGGAGAGACAATTTAAATGCTGCTACCACTCAGTAAAATCAAAAGTAATTCTTTTGTGCAGAAACATTATATCTCAAAGTGAAACATTCTGCAAATGCATATGGTCTCATTTGGTACAGGGAGTCGGTGCCCCATACAGAAATGTAATGCTGAGCAAGCAATGGAACCTAGAAAGTGATCAAGAATCTATATCAACACTAAAGTACCAGTATATAAATAATCAGAAAGTAGGAATGAAAGTGCTCAGATGCTACAGACCACTGAACAGAATAGCTTCGGTATTTCATCACTTCGGAGAAATGTGCAAAACTCAAGAAAAAACCTGTGACTAATGAACTCATGCCTAAATCCAAAAATGAACAACTGTGTAATCAATGTGACAACAATGAGTCAACAGGAGTAAAGTTTTCCACTCTGGTGTTCCAAATAATAGATGATTCAGGAAAAGATCCTTTTTTAAACTGAAATAAATTTTATAATACTTATATCTTCATCCATTTTTATATTAATTTGTTTCTTCTTTTAAAATTAATTAGAAATTGCCATTCCTTACTTTAAGATGTGAGAGAAGAATATCTGCATTGTAGTGATTTTCCACCTCAGTATAAACTGGAATTCAACAGTAAACTGGTCTCCCTCAGAGTTCCTCCCTGATCTCTTGGCAAGCCACTTAATCCTTCAAAACCACAGTAAAATGAGAATAATATAACTTTTATGATCTATTTGTAGTTTTTTTGATAACAAAACTGTCATACACATGCAGGCATGAAAATATTTAGATTTAGTGTTCTGAAAAAGTAGCTTGCAACCATGACACCTGACACTCGAGGCAAAAGTAATGTAGTTAGAGGGGAAATATGTTGATATTTGGTAGCATAGAAAGGCATTCTTGGAGTGCATTTGCATATGTTGTGCATGCTTAAGAGAGACTGGCATTAAAGTGTAAACTATACCTTTGAAAAGATATAAGGGCGCACTTTTCAACATGTATAGAAATTTAGGCTGGCTCTGTCCAAATGTTTCTAGGGTGAGTATGTTATTAACCAAAATCAATGGCTTTTAGTATTATGTTAAAAAGTTCAAATGCAAAATCAGAACTATGAAACCTATTGCAAGAGTATCCTGTAATCAGGGACTTAAGAAGCAGTTGAAACTCCGGTGAGCTGAGAAACTTTTTACTTCAGCATGTGATGCATCCTTTTGCAGGAGCTGAAATAACAAAATCTGTGGGCAGATCTGTGGGAGTTATTTTCACTGTCTTTTGGTGGCAGGCACGCCAAGAGGGACAGGTGCGTGGACTGAGGAGAAGCATAGAAAAGCAATTTATAGTGCCCTATCACATCAACTTAATTCAGACCTCAGTACCAACAAGACTTAAAAATATGAGTGAAGGAAGGCTATTGTGAGAGGAGGAAAGGAACCATCTGGCATTGCAGCGGCTTTCTGGAGATGGAGATTATAAATGGGGTTAGCTCCATTGTTGAAATCAAGTGTTTTCTATTAACTTCCTAATTAGTGCTTTTCTCCACCAGTTAAATCAATATTGTTTAACAAACTGCTTGGAGCCTCATGATAAAAAGAAAAATTGGTTCGATGGGAGCCTAAATTTTAATATCATTTCCCAAAATCCAGAGGATTTCGTCAGAGCTTTGAGCCAGGACTTTTTGTGGTGGTGTTTAATTTCAGTCCAGACCTCATTCCTGCCTATCAAGTCAGAAAGGAGCAAAGCCTTACCCGAATACTGCTGCACTAGGAAAAATCACAGCACACCAAAATGTACAATAACAACATCTGTATCTGTTTAGTCATGCCCCACCCTGCAGATCCTTATGAATCTTCACTTCCTCCACAATGCTGAAGCAATTGAAATGAATTTGGTGGAAAAATCCAGCTGATAAAACTGGTGAGGTCAGGCTGACCATGTGAGCTTAGAGTGTGCTGCTGGGTACACTCTAGAAGTCTGAGGAGAATCAGGGAAAGCAAACTTTCTGCAAAGGTATTTGGGGTGACATTGAATTTTCTCTGACCTGCTTTATTTCTGAGCACTTATCAAGGACAAGAGCTTCATCTATTCAGTGGCTTTTCAATTAGTAAAATAAACAACTCAGGAGCACTGGAAATCAAATTTGCATCCTTTGATAAGCACCAAGAAAAAGTGCTACAATTTATTGGTGATCTGGCTAAAAGCCTTCCTTTCTGTCTGTGGTACATAATAGAGACACATACTTAAGAAACACTGCCTGGGAAACTTATTTCAAAATGAGGAAGATAGCTGTTGGCAACATAAAATATCTTTTTTTTTTTTTTTTTTTTTTTTTTTTTTTTTTTTTTGTGTAGAGATTCACAGCTCCATTCTTTCCAGGGGCAATATAAAAGAAATCGAGAGCACCATCTTCTAGAAAAGGAGGAGTCCAGCAAACTGTCACACTGCTTGATGTATTTCTCCTCTCACCTCACGACTATCTACTACATAATTGGCAATAAATTGTTGTTACTTCTTATTATGGCAAACCCTTTTGTGACTTTTATCTATAGATAGACAGAGGCCTAGAGTGAATAAAAAACCCAACAAGCATAATGCTTAAGTGCTATCAATAAGAAAAGATTATTAGTGACAAAAATCTTCTAAAAGAAAAAAAAATAAAAGGCAGAAAAAAACTTGGAATAAAAACTGTCTCTACATGTGTGTTCATTTCTGTCCTCTAGTTAAAAAGGAAAAATAGATTCAAAACTGACTGAGCATTTTCTCATCTTTCCTCAGGAACTTGGAATTTTATCCGTTGGATAATTTTAAACACACACCTTTCTCAGGTCTCTGATAGGTGTTCTTAATTATTCGATCAAGTTTAAAGTAGTTTGTGTACAGGAATTCCAACACAAGGTTTCTTGATTTTCTTATTTTTATTTGCTTATTATTTCTTTCTCACAGAGTTTCCCTGGACACAGTTCAATTAACTTAAAAGGAAAAAAAGTAATAGACCAATTACATTTTCTTATGTCATAATGTGGGGCTAAAATATGTACTGAAATGTTCTCATGGCAGAAAAGCCAATAGCTTTTGCAGCACTGTATTCCTTCTATTCATGGTACATCTTGTTTTACCTTGGCATGAAAGTAAGAAGATAATTTTTTCAGATATCATTAATGACAATAAAAAACAGTTTTGGAAACTTATATTTAAAATATAGTAAAGGTAGAGATTTATCTTTCACGACAAATTTTTTCTAGCCATGATTCTACTCCTGTTATAAAGGTCAAAGTAAAACTAATACATGTGGCCAGGTGCATACTTCTGGGTAGTCACTGAGAGAATGGGAAGAGTTTAGTCTGCAACTGGGCTTTAGTGTGTTTCTGAACCACACCAAAAAACCCCAAAGCTGTTAACTCTCCTTCATCTGCTCCTTATAATGGGTAAAGTAATTCTGCAGATTTATGGAATTTTAATATTGTTTAGGTTGCATTTCTATTTGGTTTTATGTGCTATTTATTTTCTCCTAGAAACTAATACATTAAAAATCTTAAGAGATTACTCTGATTTCGCAGCTGTATTGGATCTGGCTGAGCTGGAGTTCATTTTCCCATAGAGCCCTCACAGTGCTGGGCTCTGCAGTGGTAGCTGGAAGGGTGTGCATAAAAGGTGTTTTGGCTCCAGGTGAGCAGTGCTGGCACACAATCAGGTCTCTCTCTAATTTTCCCACCCCGTCAAGGTGCTGGGAGTGGGCAGGACCCGATGAGGGGACACAACCAGGCCAGCTGACCCAAATTAACCACGGAGATATTCCATTCCAGGTGATGTCAGTTCAGATAGAAAAGGTGTAAAATAAAGTTAAAAAAGATATAAAAAAGTGTAAAAAGGTATAGAAGCTCAGATACAAAGAGGTGGGGTGGAGGGTGTTTGTTGTGAATAATTGCCTTCTGGAGCAGTAGCTGTGCATGCTGAAATGCTGTTTCTTGTGAGGTGGGTGACTACTGCTTGCTGATGGGAAGTGGAGATTGAACTGTTTTTCCCCTCACTTATGTGTGTGCAAACTTTTGCTCCTTTTGATGTAGTAAACTGCTTTATTTTAACCTACTAGTTGTTTTCCATTTTATTTTCTCTCCTCTGTCCAGCTGAGGAGTAATAGAGCAGTTTGTGGGCACCTGGCATCCAGCTGAGGTCAACTCACTGTAACAGCCTAAAATAGTTTGTTAGGTTGTTTATGAAAAATTCATTAATGACAGTGTTTTTAATCTAAGTTTTATGGAAGTCATAGACAGTGGTTACTTTGGTTTTGCTGGAAAGCACATAAGGGTTTTTATTTTCATGTACTCATTAAAAAGAACCTCGAAGCATTTTATAATATTTGAATCCAAGCTATTTCATATTGCATAGGATTTATTCCAGGTAACCCCCTTTGCATCAGCTATGGTCATCTCCTAGAAGAAAACCCCAAAGTTTGGATGTAGTTTTCCATTTTTAATCAAAATATTCTAAAAGTTAAACTGTGGGTGAATCATGACATTTTTTAAAAATTATTTTCATATGAGACATATCTATTGTATAAGTGGATCTGTGGCAATTTTTACATGAAGTGTGGATTATATCTCTGTATAGATGCAGACATATACCTATTCTAAAAATTTAGTGATAAGAAACAAAGAGACAACTCTGGCTTTGTTCACATCTTTGTCACTGAGGGACCACACTGAATAAAGTATAAAGTAGATAAGATTTTAATAGCTTTCTCCTCTCTTCCTTTCTTTGGACCACTAGAAAATGCTGCCTCTGAAATAAATTTCCCTCTTTGACATAGTGTTGAATGCAATTATTTTCTTTTATGGAACAGTTCATGCTAGGAATGCAAATAGCAAAAATATCACCCAGTTTGAACAGAATCATCTAGCTTGTGTTAAAATCATGATCATTCAGTCAGTAAAGTTCCGACTGACTTCAATGTGCCTAGGGTTTAAATTCAGGAGAAATGTCATGTGAAAGAACCTTGTAATTCTTTTTTCATCTTTGTTTTTTGTTTTGTTTTGTGTTTTGGTTTTTTTTAATAGTATAAATTGTAGTCGTTTGTATTTCTTTGCAACTTATTCCTGTTCCAGTATTGAATATGAATGGAATTTTCAAAAGTCCTTGGAATTAGTGTAATACAGTTTCTGCTGAAGTCTTTGACAATTCTGTCTGTAACCCAATGGCATCATGAAAACTAATGGGATTTTAAGAAATCCACAAACCCTCTCCCCTCTTCCTCCACCCCTATTCCCCCACTAAATGCTAGGGCTGGCTTCTTTCTAAAAATAACAGGAAAAAATTAATTTATTTTATTGCTACTACTGTTGTGCTATCATTTTACCTAATAAATCAAAACTCTTTTTGTTTCGCAGCTTATTTATTTTTCTACTGATCATGACCATTATAGGTCATAGCCCTGTATTTGTATGAAAAAGGGGCTCATAAAAACTATGTAGATCAGTAAATGATCAGCACTAACCAGGAACAAACAGCATAAGGTTAAATTGTAACTGCTGACTGTATTCAGGGGACTTTTGTAACTGACTCATTTTCTTCAGAAAACTTTTTATTGCTTAGGCAAAACTCAGAGCAAGTGACACAGTCATTCCTTGATTTTTTTTAGTTTTCCTAGACTTCCATGCATTGCTATAATTTTCAGCTCTCAATATTTCTCAATATCTCAGCATCTCACAAAATGCCATTGCAGAACTTGATGCGTTTATGTTGACACTTCTTTCAAATAGAGCAAGAGTCATATAAACAAATGCTTAGCCTGTGGCAAAGCTCAACTTTTAGCTAGGGAACAATGTGAACTGCTGAAGGACCATGTTTTAGAACAAATTAGTGGCTTGTTGTTTTGCAATGCTGTCAAAAAACCCTTTGCTGAAAGGTAATATTGGGGAAATAATGCCAATTAGCAGTTCTGCAGAGTCCCTTCTTCCTAGTTCCATGCATCCCAGTGTAACACAGAGAAGCCAGTAAGAATAAATATTTGTTGTCTTGCCTTTTTTACTTCCCTTTTTTTTTCCCTCCATAAAAATGCAAAGAAACCATTATGATTTAAGTTCCTACCACAGCTGAGTGACCATGTGGTACTCTTATAGTACTTGAACCACTCATTCTGTTTTTCTGATCTGGGAGATGAGGAGAAAGAGGAAAAAGTGCCAGAAAACACCCTCCTATTTAAAATACGTTCTGATGAGGAATCCTGCTGGAAATTGCTGCTTGCTAAATTTGCCTTTCTACTGCTTCTTCCTGTGGTTTTATACCACAAAAGAAAAATGGTAGGGTTTTTCAGTTCTTTTTTGTTGGTCTTGGAAAGCAAAAATAGTCAACAGCTTGATCAAACACTTCTAATTTTTTTTATATTTTTTATTTAAAGCCTCAGAATATTCAGTAAAATCAACTTATTTTATTAGTTGGATTTTTTAAAATTTCATTAAGGTATCATCCTGATTTTGCTCAGACTCCTCCATCCTTGATGAAAAGTTCAGTAATAGTACAACTTAAAAGTCTAGAGCTTAAAAAAAATATATCTATATATAGTAGTTTTGTTAAATATTTGCTACCTGCTTCTGGTACTAGGCTTAGAGCATTTTATAATAGCTCAAATGCTACTCAAGCACACACAGCAGAAAGCAAGTTGTGCCAAAGATTCTCCGTTCTGAGAAGCAACACCTAATTCAGGTAAAACAACTGGGTTTTATTAGCTGAATATTCAGCAGATCTATCTCCCAGAAAGTATATTCATATATTTTACATTCAATTCTGTATAGAAAAAGGATAAGTACTGTTCCCAAATCCAGGTTCTACACCATTCCAAGTGTGAATCTCTTAATTTATTAAGGTGCTTCATTAACTTCTGTCAGTGCTAAACTTGTATGCATTTTCATTTTCTCATTGATCATTTGGGCAGATCTGGGATATAAATACGTTACAGGTAGCTCTGGGCCAGGTGTTGTTTACCATTCAAGGAACGGTAAGAATGGAACAAAGGTGAGAAGGTTTGAAACCACATTCTGAAAGCAATTCTTCAGGCAGAGTCCTATTTATCAGTCAGTGTGCTTATGTTTGTGTAACTCTGAGTAGCCAGAAGACATTGCCATCTTGTTGGGGACCTTTTCTATTTGGACAATAGAGTGTCCAGTTGTGCACACTAGTACTGGTGTTTGAGCGTATGGCTGAATCTTTGTGTGCCCTGTTTATATTGTAGTACATAGGTGCATTTCCTATGACTTTTTTTTTACCTAAGGTAAGTCATCCTTTTTACTTATAATTACATCTGAAAACATGTCTCAGTGAACTCATGATAGAAAGATAAAGTAAAAATACTCTAAAAGATTCAATTAATTTTTGTCATTAATTGAAATTTAAAATGAAATTATTATTCCATAGAGATAAGTATAAAAATAAACATCTGGAGAGAGTTTGCGATAACCAAATAATTAATTAATAAATTAATAATTCTGCACACATTTAATTAATCAGAAGCATCAGAGAATAAACAGAGCCTTTATATAAATGGAGCTGGAATTCTAGTAATTAAAAATAGCTAGCTGTTCTATTTGGTAGATAAGCTGTTTGCTATAGATACAAGTGTGGTCCTCTTCTGTTTTGATAAATCAACAGAATTCAGGTATGGACATATATCCTGTTAGAGAGAGATGACTTTAGCTGATTTCCAGCTTATACTATTTCATTTTAATGAGAAATATGTGAGCCTTAGGTTGTATTATTACAGTGAAATAATCAATAATTACTTGCAAAAGCCAGCTTTCTGGCTAAATGTCTCTCTACTAATAAATTTGCAAGTTTTTCTCTGTTCCAAAAAGGGCACTGAATTGGGTTCATTTGGTTCACACTTATTATCCAGATGCCTACCTAGAAGACTTGGCTGGTTTCTTTTTCTTCCCTTCTCTTCATTGTCTCCCCTTGCCTCCTCATGGCTTACTGGCATTACAATAACTTTTCATAAGTAGCTCAGAATTTCCTACTAACGTGTAAGAGAATTCTAATATCCTAACTGTTCATCACTACTTTATGAACTTATGAGAAATTTCTACCTTTTCTATTTGCAGAGTGTCACTGGAGCTAGTTACCAGTGGCCATTCAGTGAACTGCTTAACTCTGCAGCATGAATGGTTTATTGGCACCTGTCTCTAGTCCTCAATCTTTGTCTCTACCACTCTCTCTGTGGGGCAGTTTTATATATTGCATCACTCTGACTTGTAATCCTAGATATGAAATTTCTTTTTTCAATAAACTGTTTCATACAGATATTATTCGATTCTTTGTCATTCAGACTTATTATGCTGAAAATATATTTTATCACAAGTTTCTCTCTGAAGAAGATTATACTTTTTTTCTGCCACTGCTATTTCCTCCCCTTCCTGCTGTTCATTTTGTCCCTCCGATTCAGGAATCTTATTCACAAAATCTTTTTCTGTGGTAGAGAACTACTACCATTAGAGAAGTCCCACAAGATGTTGCACTGACATTTCTTCTTTTCTTTTTTTTTTTTTTTATTCATACTGAGGAAATATGTTAAGATTTTGCATTATTAATTAAGTGGCTGGTCTTAAAAAAAAATCATCCTAAATGTTCTCCTTTCCTGGTTTTTTGACAACAGCTAGGTCCTATGAACATTTCCAGGTTTTAATAGAAGGCCATGGGAATCAATACCAGCACATAAGTATATATTATAGCATGGCCTCTAACTTGAAATATCAAACCTCAGGGCAGGATGCAGACAAGGCTTTCCATTCCTGAGGAATCACAGAGGCAGTCACTGAGTTCAGTCTGGGTGCCCTTGTGAACAGTTGTACCTGTTTGTGTAATCTCTATATTGCTATGTTTATTTTTATTATACCAAGATAACAAAGAGAACTCTAAATTAAAAGAGTGTTTCCACAGTGAAGAAAAACTTTTATAAAGAAACAGACTTTTTAAGCATAATGAAAAGTTTATTGTTAACATAATTTCCTTTTCTCGTTTTTTTTTAGGAGTTCAGAATCCAGCATAACACTCCAAATAACACTCCAAGAATTCTATCAAGATCACAGATAATTTCCAAATATTCATCCTACATCCTTCAATTTAGTTTTTGTCCATCTGGGAGTCCTGTAGCTGGCATTGTTGCTTGGGATTTCTTTATGGATTTTTTTTAGGTTTGAAAATTTTCAGAGATTTTGAAATTTTAAAAAAAAATATTTTAAAGTTATTTTTTTTTCTTTGCACATGTTTTAATTTAAATATGAAAACATCACACAGCATGCAAGCCTTACCTTCTAAATTTGCAATGAAATTAAAACATGCTGAGCATTTTAAATTACGTATGTAATATCTATATTGACTTCCTTTTCCTAAGAAATAAATATCTGAATATTCAGTTTTGATTTCCTTTGTTATTCCTGTTCTTGTGTTCATTTCTCAGTTGTGCTTAGTAAAGTCAATTCTTATAGCCTATATCCATATCTTTCCTTAGAGCGTAAGTTTAAGATATTAATAAATAAATAAAATTCCCATATTATGACCTTCATATATTAATTACTTTAAGATTCCAGAAAGCTCCTGAGTCAAAGGTGGAACTAGATCAGAGAATTTATATCTGTCCTGAAATCTTCTATTTCTGAAAGGAAAAGTGATCCAATAGGTGGTTGTTAAAACTTGACATTCCATCTCAACAGCATATTGGAGCAGAAATATTTTGTTAATGCGTTTTATTTGCACAAACAGTTTTAATTTATAGCTCTAGGTGTGTTTCACAACATCATTGATCCCTTCTTTCATATTTTTTCCTCCTGATACATTAGGGCTGTTAGTTTGGATATAAAGAAAACAAGATCAGAGAACAAATATAAATAAAAGAACAAAATGTAAATCTTCATATCAAACCCACAGATTTTCTTATGTTCTGCCTGCAAAGGTACAAAGCAGCAACTAGAAAGTATCTGAAATATGAATCTTTAAGACCAATTTCAGGGAACTTTTTCTATATTCATTGCAAAAATACCCACCCACCTACAGGACAAAGTTTTAAGTTTGGAAGTAAGACTTGTAGCAGTCCTTCAATACTCAACACATATTGCAAAAAGACCCGTTTGTACAATTAGTGCTTTGAACATCATTTAACATCTGTTCTTGCTATTTGGCTGCCCATTTCTGAACCTTTGTTTCTGAGACTTATTGAAGATTTAACTGCTTTAAAATTCATTATTGTGTCTTAAGGTTCTTAAATTAATAAAGATATAGTTTCAGGGAAAGCCTGTAGGTAAATACTGAGAGAGGAGAGCTGCAGAAGCAAATAAAAATTAAATATTGAGATGACAGTAGATTAGTTAGTTACAATGTAGAAAACCAAGGTCCACTGGTTAGAGTTGTTGCTTTACCAGGCTTGAGCAAAAGGAAAAGGAAGATTTAAAACATGACCTAATTACAACTGTCCTAAGCAGTTTGTCTCTAAAGTAGGGACCAGAGTCACAATAAATTTACTTAGATAAACAGACAATCACACAACATAAGCTCAACTCTGTTTGCCGTGGGATATGACATTCTTTTATTATGTATGTTTGTAAGGTGTGTTAAATTAAGCTTGAAATTACATGAGAAGTTTGGCAGAGAGAAATTTTGAAGTGTTCAGGCAACAGGGTGGTGGCAGAAAATACTGTACCTTGGCTTGCAAAATGGTTTGGGATCAGCACAATTTTACCATGTCTGTAGCAATAAGAGACTTTAGAAAACAAAAAAAAAAATAATTCTATTGACCTTTGGGCTGTCTTACCTCTCTGAATGCTGATGTCTAAGATAGAATTGAAGTTTTTAACTCATTTCTTAAAAGCTTTAGGTACGTTTCCACTCATTTGTGCTGCTGGGATAAGTTGTTTGTAAGGCATGTTTGACAGTGAAATGGACAGGTTCTGTCAGTGTTCTTTGTTGCACTGCAAGTGATTGCAAGGCACTAATAGCACATCTTTGATCTTGGCTGCAGCAGGGTTTATGACTGGCAAATTCTACATGCCTGGGAATTCTGGACCCCTGAATATACCAGACACACCAAATGGACTGTGTTTTAACAGTAGAGCTGGTATGGATGCAAACAGGATCTTTGACATATCTGGAAATACTGAAAAATGGTAAGGAAGGATGGACTGCAACACAGATATTTAACAGTGTTTGCAATAATATTATACCCTAGATTTCCATTACTGACTGACTGAAGAATTACTTCTATGCTTGCTCACATTAAAGAAACAAAAATAAAGAACAGAGCTTTTGGAAAATGTTATTCCATTGGCAAAATAAATAAATAAAAAGAATATATTTTTAAATCAGCCCAGTATCTAATTTTCCACAGTTTTCCCAGGATTTAAAAATTAATAAATGAATATAATTTCACTGTTGGATGATGTTTTACCTTTGAAAAAGAATTTAGGATTTATTGAATTAATTGAAATAATGTTTTTAAGAGCAACCCTAAAATAAATACTTTTTGTAAAGAGCCAAATGAAACTTTAACATTTAAGCATGTGTAAGCATAGCATACTGGAAAAAAAATAACGCACTTTAGTGCAAAAAACTTAATTGATTCCATCACATCTTTTCATGGCAAAAATTCCCAAATACTAAGCCTAAGAAAAAATATTGGAATTTCATCATGTTGAAAAGAATGGAAATTACTATGATTTTTTAAAGAAGACACACTGCCTCGTCCCTGTGTCTGCAAATGAAAAATAACCGTTGCTCTGATGTGAAGAGAACACAAAGCAAAATTATTAATACCCAGTATATTCTTGCTCCAATGTGTATCTATCACTGTACCTCCTGTTAACATCTTGCTCCTCAGTTTTAAGTTTAGGAATTTTGTAACCCTTCTGGTAATATTGCAAGAGGCTATGCAGATGCATTCAAATCTTCAGTTTTATTAAGGTTTTCAAATCCCAGCCCAAGTATAGACTGAGCCCTTGGACATTAATTTCAGTGCTTTGATAGACCATTTTTCCTTGCTTAATGGCAACAAGTGGTCTGTCTAGAGGAGCTAGCCAGATGCCAAAACCTAAGGGTTTAGAAAAACTGCAGATAGATTTCAATAAAGAAGGAGCAGAGAGCATTGTAACAAAGCATTTACCACATTTATGGCATGTATGGAATTAAAGTCCGAAGTATTGTGTCTTGAATTTGTGCTTTTCAGTTCTGATACGGGGAATTCTTTCAATTTTTAAAATGAAAATAAAGTACAAGGTAACTGAGGTATCCATGCTCATCTTGTCCTTTTGACTATTAGTCCTACAGCTAAGAGGACTCTTTATAGCTATAAAGGAGATCCCTTTAGATTTCTCCCTTTAACAATCTGAACACAAAATTAGTCCTCATTGCTATGGTAAGAAAAGCAAGACTATCTTTTATTTTCTTTTCTTGTTTCTCCTATTTCTTCTCTCTTCTAAACAATGCTTTTCAAGGAAATGTGTTGTAAATAAGCATTTATCACATTATTTAAATACTTTCCAGTAATAATGAGGTTATCTTTAAAGACTACCTGTGAAGATGCTGGCTTCATCACTTTAAAATAGACACAGGAAGAAAAGGAGCAACTATTGTCTAATTTCCAGTAAGAACTCTTATAATAATCGTCTTTGTGAACTTACATGTTTTTTAGCTTCATCCTTTGTTTTTGTAGATTTCTTTATATTCTGGTTCTCCACAAAATGGAGAGCTCAAGAAGTTTCTTCATATATTTAACATCCATAAAAAATATTTCTGACATGTTATTTCAGAATTCATATTGACTTCTTAACCTGAAATTTAGTCACAAATACTATTATACAATCTCTTGTAAACTTCTCAGATATGAATATATATTAGTGTGTTTTCTGTGACTTCGGTGAGCAAAGTCTTTACATTTTTCAAGTCATGAAGCATGACAAACTCATCTAAAGGAAATAATTATTTTTTTAAAAATAAGATATTAGCTGAATTTTACAGAAAAATCTCATAAAAGAGTAAATGAAACAATTTGATTTCATGTATGAATAAATAGTGTCTGAAACAATTCATCTTGCATTTTATTAACTAGGAAACCTAGGCTATATCTTTGCTTGCATATTTTTTGGGGTAAATAATGTATTTCAACATATCTACTAAATCAAAGTTCTGTCCAATAGTAAGTTTATAGATTTTATTTCATCTTGAACTACATGGCTCATTCTCATGTATTAGATCACAACTGACTGAAAAGTGTAACTTAGGTGGCTGTGGGCCCACTGAACTGAATCCAGAGTAAAGTGCAAAGCTTTGACATGTTACCCTTGAAAACAATGGTTGAAATAAAATTAGGAGTTGAATATTTTACACTACATGGGAGCTGATTACTAAGGGTATATTGGACACCCAGGCCAGTCTCTTTCCAGACCACTTGCTTTAAGATGTTGAGTGTTTATTTTAAAAAATGAATAAAAAGGCTTCATACAGACCAATTTTCTAGCTATGCTTGTTATAATTAAGAAACACATGGTAATAAACAATAAGGCTGCTAAAGTAATCGGGTTTTTTTGTTTTGTGACAGTTCTAAGTCAAATGAATGTGCAAGTATGAAAACCCACACACATTTATAGTTTCTCTCTACTGATAATGAACATCTGTATCTTCATATCACTCCTTATCAGGTTTAGTCAAATTTAATCTGTCTTTTTACAAATGTAATTCCAATACATGGCTTATGGCTAGACTTTCCAAATATTGCAGCTATATGTACAATAAAATTAAAAAAAAACACACCATAAAGCTCTGTTGGCAAAAGTTTTGATTTTGCATTATACAACTCAAGAACTGCAGCATAAGACTGGAGCTATGCTGCATGATAATCCAATCCTAGTCTGCATTCAATCCATCACTTCCTATCAGATGTAGACACTACTCCAGTGCCAACCACAGACCTTGAGTATAACACACAGCACTGAGTAAAAATTTGCAAGATGAAAGAAGAAAAGATTTAAGATATTTGATTTATATTGCATATTATTGATGATAAAAATGAGACTATATGATGCATAAATTAGGTTTTAAAAAGAAAATCATGGTGGTTTTGAATAAGAAAAATGCACATATTTTTACACTGTAATACTAACTGGATGCAAGAAACCAGTGAGCAACTTCTGTAAGTACAAAAAAGAGATTTTTTTTTTTTTTTTACCTCCACAACTGCCTTTACAGTTACTATGCAGTATCCTCCTAAACAGAAGAAGTATTGGAAAGATCATTCTTAGGAGTTTGATGCTAACATCAAATGATTAGGGTGTCACTTTGCCAATAACAGTTTTCAAAGTTGAATAACCCAGGGCATAGACTTTCTTTCTTAAATGTACAATAGTATTATCCTGAGCTTTACAATTGGATAGACAACATGAATGATGGAAAATCAGTTAAAAATTTCTGTACCTGTTTGATCAGATTGTAAATTGCCGATATTTTGCTTGCTTTTTCTGTGAAAGAGCAAGTCCGAATTCTCTGCAATGGAGGAAGGGCAAAACACAAACCTTTCCATTTATTCAGCCTCATGTACTCAGTCATGGAATACATGGTTTCCACCTTTCACTTCTGGCATCCTCAATGTGTTCAGATGCTCAGACAAGTTAAAATACACACTGCGAGTCTGAACAGTAATTTACATCATTTTATAACAAGAAAAAAGGTGAAGAGGACTATGATCACAAAACTGGTAATGGAGGTTATATCACCCAGCTTTAAATGTTTATAACCTGGGGGTTTATGAACTAACACAGGTTTTTGTTCTCCACTCCTGGCACTATCTAAAAGCAGAGAAAAAAAATGTTACAAATAGCTACATTTTCAATAAACAACAATTTAAAATTTCCTATTGAGGGATACCTGTATTTGCAGTGAATAAAAGTAGCATCACCTTATATATTTTTTTTTTTAATTTAATAAAATTTACTACTTACATTTTAAAGTTATTATGCTGATGGTCTCCATGGCCTGTCTAGCCCTTTTCTCACTTTTTGTTTACCTGGTGCAACACATACTCGAGACAAAAAAATGAGCTGGAGGCAATACAATTTTAGGATTCTGCCAGTTGGTGATTGTACTAGAAAGAAAATTTTAACGATCAAAATATGTTTGCTCACTTTCCTTATAAGTCTATTTTTGTTCTTATAATTATTTTAATTATAAAAAGATGATATACATAGTGATGATCAAACTAGAAAAGTAAGATCATAATGAAATAAAAATTTCAAGAATCACAATTCCTATGACAAATGAGGAAAAAGACAGCTTTTCTTTAAAACAAGGAGAACTAGTATTTATGAGCAAATCTGATGTGAAGACTAAGCGAAAGAGCAGATAACAGAAGTACCTATACTTAATTTAAGCAGGTGTATTTTCCAAATTTTGCTCATCATATCTTCACTCATGAAATTCAGTGGTACTTGTGCAATTTTAAACTTCATACCTGACTTTCTCCCCAAGGAATTATATCACTAATACATTTGAAAATCTGTAATGCACACTTGTAAAATACCTAGTTTGTCACTTTTTAATTTATAATCTCTGTAATTCTCCTTTCACTAGTGTCTCTCTATACACTGGTGTGTAAGTAAATGCTTTCACATGACCATGAACTACATTTGGGATTTTACTTATTTCTTCTACAGATTACATTTATTGTGCTTATCTGTAAAGCATCTTTTTTTGTAAGTTTTACAGAAAGGATTGCATAAAATTGTTTTCTTTTCTAACAGGGGTCAGGTCTTGGTGCCAAGGAAGTCGTATATCCATATAATGGTGTTGGAATAATTTATGCAGGATGAGAACTGCATGAGAGCTATGATTTTTAATAGTTTACACATCTGACAAACTGTTATTACTTAATTGTCTCCCATTACTTCATGTCCTAGGGAGCTGCCTCTGTGTGTACAGTCTGTAATTTCACACACTGGCTATAAACTGACTTCTCATTTGAAATAATGAAGATTCTGTAGAAGTGGGTGGAGCATATCTGCGGAATACAAGGAGCAACTCTGAGAGATCGTACATTGGCTAAGATCAAAGGCATGTCTTAATAATTCTTTGACTCTTCAAAGCTTTGTTTAATCCTTATACTTGCAAAAAGATGAACTCATTTAGTATTACTTGTGTGGCAGGTTGGGGAACAAATGAGGGAGAAGAGGGGAGAGAGGAAAAGGGGAGAGAATACAGAGATAGCAGCTCTCTAGATAGGAACAAGAAGATGAATTACCTTAGGCATGATCTAAAATGTTTACAGATATTTTCCTGCTAATTTGGAGTTACCAGAATAGGACATTAGTAGGGAGAAAGAAGACTGTAGTGTAATGGTTTCATTTAAACACTCAGAGTACTTGTCTGCTCCACTTACATATCATCATCAAAATGAAACAGGTAGAAAATCTATAGCTAAAGTTGTTGATTTCCTTCAGTTTGGTACTCACATATCAAGACTGTTACATAATCCAGAGAAGAGTATTGCACTCCTTGGAGAGACCTGAGAGTTACACTCCAGAGGAAACTGAAGATGGTAGTTCCGCAGGGATTCTGAGACTCCAGGGCTTGCTTTTGGCTAAATTTCAGAAAAGCTGCCCAAGCCTGTCATCAACAATCTTGTTTACTCCCACACCCAGGTATGTAGGTTTAGAAGAGAGTCTGTACTTGAATTAGACATGCATTCCATGTGAATGGAGAGTCAGTAGCTGGCCTCAGTTTCAGATAGTCAACTCTCTGAGTGGGAGTTTCAATCAGAAAACAAAATGAGGTAAAACATGCATAAAATCTAAATCTCTTGCACAATTTAGAAAATAGGATCATGTTCCATTCTGCCATAAGAGTTGGATGCAATAACCTATCCAAGAGTTTAGTTCTTCTTGCTAGTCTTAAACTTACAGTACAGACATGTGTCTTTGATGTTATAGATTTGAATAACCCAAATTGAGATAATAATAACTGATTTAACTATAAACATATATGCTACAAATCTGGAGTAAACTTGCAAGAAGAGATGGATCAACTGACTTCTGCACTTTACAAAATAACACTCTAGGTAAAAAAGTATGAGCACATTGAAGAAGAAGTATATGAAGATCAGTGCCCACTCTTTACCTTCCCCATACTCTACTGACTGATGTAAAATCTCTGCATTAAAAACGTTTAACAAAATTAGCATGAAATGAGGCACTGCAGGAACAAGAAAGGGATGCATAAAATGTGTGGCACAATGTGTGATAGTGTCAGGAAAATTTATCTAGCAGAGTAAGCCTGAGTTCTCGTCTTATCTAGATGACAGTGGACCATGGGAGTCATTCTAAACTCAGGTGAATATGAAATTTAATTTTATCATGTAACCAATAGAAAGAAAATGTCAGTACTTCACAATTACAAGTCTTTTATAGGGAAACAGATATGAAGAGACTTGAAAGAGAAGGAAGGAACTTTATTTTTTGCTAACTCTCAAAGTTAACAACATAGAGGGAGCTGATCTATACTAGATGTCTTTTTAAAGATGGCAGGATAATAAACCCATGCTTTAAAGGGCCAAACCATAAGATGGAGTGGAGACAGCTTTCCTCTACTTTGTAGTACATTCTCCTTGATGCATTGCAGAAAAAAAAAAATTGATAAAAACTTAGGTCATATTATATATCTTCTAGTAATTCAAGGACTGCTCTTTAGATGAGACTTACCAATTTGCTTCAAAAATCTAGTATGAAAAATTTCAACCTATGGTACAGTGAGCCCTGATGTCTTAATAGAGTAATCATCAGTACCATATTTTGTGTTATCTGATGCACTGAATTTCATGTTTTCATTTTCTTTGGAAAAGGCCAAGTAGCAATGATATAGTACATATGCTGAATATAAAAAGCCTTTCCTCAAAAGGACTGATACTGGGGGTTTGCATTTAATAACAACAGGTATGGGAAGACTAATTAGCCAATAACAATGCCAGAAGTATTAATGAATAGTCAGAGGTCTGGGCAGGCTGGTGACTGGAGCTACTGCCGTCTTGGACAAGAATAGACTCTATAAATGGGTTTGAGTGCTGCAAACCCTTTCTACAATTCAATGCCACTTAGAGGGTGCATTATGCCTAAGCAAACAAAATGAGTGATAACACTCCTGTCTCCATTGACCCACATAACAAAATGTACACTGACAGTGTTCCAATCAATTACTTTTCTAACCCAACTGGCTCTTCCATTCTCAATCAATGAGAATGTAGATGAAGCACTCATTCCCCATTTCCTTCATCTGAATTAATATGGATTTGCTCATGAACTTAATACAATTATTGCTGTAAGGACATAGTAAAGAAAAAGGCATTTCTCAACTTAGAAGTCTGGTGAAAAAGTGCTAAAGGAGCTAGTCATTTTCCAGGGAAGCGAACAAAAACTTTTCTATTTATTTTAATTAAGACATCACCAGGCATTTGCCTGAGATAAAGACTGAAGTTACAGATTCCTGCGAAGGTCTCAGATTTCAGAGAACTAGTGATTGTTTTTGCATGATGAAGCTAGAGCACTGCTGGAAAAAAAAGAAAAGGTTAGGTCTAACATCTGTGGTGTCAAGGAAGAAAAAAATAGGCATTAACAAACTCCTGACAAGGTTATGTGTTGATGGCAACTTTCCCATGTCCTTTACTGAGCTACCAAATATTTTCATATTTTCTCTCTTAAGAGTTTGGAGCTTTAAAACAATCTCGTAAGAAATTTCAGAAGTAAATATATTTTTGTAAAGATCAGCTAACAGTCAGCACTAGACAAGTAAAGCCACATTTAAGGATTTGAATATGCCTGACCTGGTTTTCAGAAATGCTGAGCATCAACAGCTCTCAGTGTCATCACTGTTAGTAAACAGCTGGAAAAACAAATAAATAAATGCCCAGGTTGAGGTTTAATTCCATCCAGCAAATAAGTGCCATTGCTACTCAGGTACTCTTCTCACAGTGGGATGGGGGCAAGAGAACTGGAAAGGTAAATGTGAGAAATTTCATGGGTTAAGAACGGTTTAAAAATTGAAATTAAAAAAACATCACCACAATAGTAATATTGATAAGAATAAATTGTAATGAAAAGGAAAGTAATAACAATAAATAAATAAAACCAGATAAAAACAAGCTATGAAAATGAAAACAATTCCTCACCAGTAACTGACTGATGCCTAGACATTCTTGAGGATAAGCTCCATGGAAAATCTTCCCCTCAGATTTATTAGTGACCATAACATATGGTCTGGAAAATTCCTCTGTCCATTTGGGGTCAACTGTCCTTGCTGTGTCCCCTTTCAACATCTTATGCACCCAAAGCCTCCTTGCTGGTGGGGTGGGGTCCAGAAAAGGCCTCAAGCCTATGTAAGCACTGTCCAGAAATAATTAAAATGTCCCTGTGCAACCAACATTGTTTTCAGCACAGATCCAAAATGTAGGCCCATACTAGCTACTATGAGGAAAATTAACACTACCTCATCCAAAATGAGCACAATCCAAACCCCCACCAGGCCTGACTCCGAGCAATGCTTTAAGTGCTTATACAAAATACTGTGTCCTTAGCAACCCTTCTCTGGAACATATGGAAGGTTCTCTTTCAGTTATGAATTTCTCAACTTCTGCAAGGCTCCAGTAAGCTTAAAGAAGCAGAGAAATGTTCCTTTCTCAGTGAGAAGGTACCTAACTAAATGTAGACAAAATAACAAAAGAAAATCAGGGTCCTAGTACTGAAAATGCAATAAGAAATTTGAACACTGTTTTTTACATCAAGTGATTAAGAGCTTAACCATATAAGATAACATTATAATAGCACTGAGACAGAACCTAAAAAGCTGTACACAATTTGGTAAGTATTACATACTTCCAACATGGAAATTACATCAGCAATAACCGCTTCTAATTAGGCTCTCTTTTAAGACATGGATGGAAATCGGATTTTGGCTCTGTTCATCAGTCTTGAAAACAAGAAATCCATAAATGTAGTCAGACAACATTTAGAAAGATATAAAAGAACCTGAATCAACTCAATAATATTCCACTGTGGGCTGGTTTTGCTATCCATTTTAAGCCAAAATAATGTCAACATGATTATGCTTATAGGTTTGCTTTACAGGATAGGATTTTTATAAAGGCTTTAGGATATCCTATGTAAAACACTAATCAGATTTTTTTTTTTATTATTATTATTTTTTTTTATAGAAACAGACATGGTAGTCAGGAGACATTCACAGGGGACAAAGTCATTGTGCATATTTAATTGTGAAAATTTGAAGGAAACACTACAGTAGCACATCGTTTACAAGAAGTCATAAAGAAAATAAAAATTTTTCTCTGACACTGTTTTTAGACATCTTCCCAAATTCTATTCAGTACAAACATATTGGGGTTATCTGCAAAATGGTAGTTATGTAGGCATAGGAAGTTATTTCTATTTTTATTATGCTTCAAAAAAATCTTTGTTTCACATGACCTAAATTTCAGGCTTCAACTTATAAGTATCCATTAACACTCTTAGAAATTACCCAAATTAATGGTTATAGATTCCAGAGAACCATCTTCTCTATTTGAAAAACAAAATGTTTCTTTTCTGATGCCTAAATATGTCAGATTTTTAACTGAAAGAGAGACAAATATAGGTATAGCAAAGAAAAATAACTAGTAATCAGATGAAGTGGGCAAATGGATTAAGTCCAATTTTGCATATTTATATTTTGTTATATTTATAGCATGTATGCTTTGTAAACTGTGTCCCAAGCTTATGAAAGAGAAAAAGACACTGTCAACATAAGAATGGGTTTCCAAAGCAAAGAAACTGAACACATCTACATGTAAGTCACAGCACAAAAAGTTACCATCTCTTTGTCAAGACATTTCTAATACAACATCTGATGAGAAATAAAATACTCCCCAGGAACACTTGCCCAAGAAAAAAGTCGAGGTATCTCTATGCTAGCCACTGAAATCTGACAAAATGACCAACTGCCTGCAGTGTATTTGGGTCAGTCAGCAGGATGAGTATGTGAAAAAGCTTCAGACAGAAGGAATAAATAAAATTGAGATAAAGAGTTGGAGCTTCAGTGATGCTGCAGCTTAGCTGTGTATCAGAACTGAAATGTTATGGAAGGGAAGGACTTCTTTAGGTACCTCAGCTGTCTTAAGTGTAGACATAGGCCCTGTAGTCTTTCTGCTGTTGTCTATAACCAAATACAGGGTAGGTGTAATCCTAACTTATTGCCATGGGATGTTACTGTACTTATTCCAGGCACATGCTGGAAAAAGTAATGTTTCCATGTGTGGTCAGTGACTTGCTTTAGAAAGAGTTAGAAATATTTATAAGACACACATCTTTCCTGTAGTGAAGAAATTACCTCAACGATCTGCCTTAAAGAAGTTCACAGAGCAGAAAATACTTAGCATTAAAAAAGAAATTTTGTATGGGATTTAATATATTACTATAGTAGAAACTTTACAGATAATTTCAGGTGGGTTTTCTTCATTTTTTCCTGACCTTATAACTGTCAGTACAATCATCTAATCAGGCATTTTTTAAAACTAAACTAGACTTTTCATCTGGGTTAGCTCTTTGAACTCGCATTCTGTTTTGTTGTGATTGTCTGTATTCATAGTATTTCTCTGATCTGTGCTTATTATCCACCATATCAGCAGCTGAATAAACACTTTACAAGTCTAGGTAACAGTTTCATGTCAGATAATAATTTTTACTGACTGCTCATTTCAGTCAACTCATCATTTAAAATTTGTTAATGATTGTCTTCTATCTTTTTTATAGCAAGCACAGCACAAAGTGAATCTGAAATCTGTAAATATCAAATAAGAAGTTCTTAAATGTAAGACGAGATTTGTCCAAAAGAATCAAGGAAACCACAAAGCCACACTCAACATCATGCAAAAGGTACACATCAACGTTAAGGTCTATAATTATTTTACAATTTTGAGGCCTCACATATATGCAGAAAATATCCTTTTATAATGTGATTGAAATCATATTTCTGAAAACAGATGCTTTCTCCTGCCATCTGTCATAAGCCTGTTTGTACCCTAGCCTTCCTACTTGTTTAGAAGCCAAAATAAATAAAACAAAATACGTGCTGAAAAGCACCGGTAAAATAGTGTCAGCTCATTAATTTTCATACCACATCACTTTTCTATGTTAATACATAGCATACTTTTCTCTTTTACTGTGAACAATAAACTTACAATTTTATTTTATTAATTTTTTTTTCAAAAGTTTTTTAAAAAGAAAGAAGTTTTATACCCAATACTAGACATAGACTGAGGAGCCCCTCAAAAAGCTGTGAAAATATTGTGGCCACTTTCCAGCCTTGCAAACCCAATGAAACGTATGATCAAAGAAGTTTTGAGAAGCAAATACCTTGGTCATGACCCTTGCACTAAAAGCCAGGAAAAGGCTGTTTTGGTAAAGAAGTAGAGCAGTAAAATCTGTGAATCAGCTCTAAGTTTTGTTCTTAAAGTCAGAATTCCTTCATTTACTATTAAATTTTGTCTTGCAAAGTATTTTTCAATCTATTTGCACATATAAAGTGCCCTAATCAGATATTTATAAATAGTTAATAATAAAAAACTCAACACAGCCATCAACTCATATATATATATATATTTTTTTTTTTTTAAATTTTTTTTTTTTTCTCCCTGTGTCTATCACAGCTGCAATGACTCTATGCATATGGAGTGGGTTTGATGAATATTAGCAATATTAGCTGATAATTCACTTTATTAAACTGGCTTTTACATACTGGATAGCAAACTTAGGAAGCTTTAAAGTGTAATAGATCACCATTGCAGATTTCTCCTGCAAGAATGTGGGGGTTCAAATTTTTTTCTTCTGCATTTGTTGCTTTTTCACAATATCTTACTTGAGATGCGAGCAAGTAAGGGATAAACAATGAACTTGTGCCTCAACTAGAGAAAAACAGACATTTAAAAGAGAAAATACGAGAATTTGCCTGCAAGTTAAATGGTTCAGGACACTGAAATTTATTTAAATTAAAGTAAAATTTATTTTTCCAATTTAGAGTTTCTGTCTGCAGACTGCTGAGAAAGACACTGTAACGTGTTCTGATTTAGAGGTTATTTTGCAGCTAGGACCTTACAGTGCACTTGAGTCTTTTTCATGACTAGGGAACCACTGTGTGCCTTATTCTTTTGGCCTTGTTATAAAGAGAAATAATTGCACTAAGAGAAGATAGTAAGAAGTCTATCAAAGCTTCAAAATATAGAGGCTGGAAAATATTTTATTTCTTTCAAAACTACTGTCTTCCCACTGAACTTTGCAGCAACTGACAAAAAGCTACCATTCGATCCTGTGGGTCTGTGACAATATTGGTACGTCAGTAATATTTGTAAAACATTTTAGAATGTTATTACTGAAAGGTAATGTTAAATCTCTTATCATTTAGCTATAGTTTATATGTCTCTTAATTTTCCTTCACATATGTTTATTTTGGACTCAGAAGCGTACTTTCAAATGGCTTTCTCAAGGGCAGTTTAGATCCACAATAAAACAGACAGTACAATTAAAAATTATTTTCTTTGAGAAACTTATAAAACTGAAGTCTTTAGTGCATGTTTACAGCATATCATAAAGTTGTTTTTGTGCTAGCTTGAAAAGTAATATTGTGTAAATAGTGAAGATTGAGCAAAGAAAAAGCCTGGAACTTTCACATATAAATTCCAAATTAAGGTTTTCTCAATAAAAACAGATTAAATGTAGAAAGCTTAAATATAGATTGCCAGCACAACAACCACTGCAGAGTACTCTACAAGGCATTGTGCCAGTTGCAGAAATAAAAGAACTTGAAAGCATTTGTATATTTTTTCTAACAAATTGCCTTGGGACAATGTAGTATCATTTTTAGACAGTTAATGCTCAATAGAAATAAAAATATTTGCAGTGTCATTCTCAGAAACTTGAACCCAAATTTGGAGAAACAGAACTAAGCAAGTGCTTAGAGCAAATAATTGTCGTCTGTACAGATCTATGTAAATATAGGCCATTTAGCTCTCCATTTTCTTATATATTTTCATTTAGTGTTTTTAGTGTTTAATTAACCTTAAAATTTTCACTGTCCAAGGATGAAATAAGAAAAGAACAACTTTCAGTTCTACTTATGTCATCTGCTTTTAAGGGTGGAGGGAGAGAAAAGAAAAACAAATAGCAATCTGTTTTGGGTGGATATATTTTAATGACAAAACAATGACAGAAAAATTATGTCAAGCTTGGAATCTTAATAAATAGGATCCAGCTGAATTTATTGGACAGAATGCAGAACAATGTCCAAGCAAAAATAAATGCGATTTATGTTCAAACATTTATTCAATGTTCCTAGAAATATATAAGATTTCTTCTTATAAAAAATGTGTGTGTCTATCTGTATTTTTTTAGATGGAGTAGATATATAAGGTAGCGCAAAGTATCCCAACAAATTTTCTCTCTATCTAACCCCACTTGGCTGAGTATAAAACAATATTCTTACAAATATAGTGAGAAAAATGTTCTCCTACAATATAAAATGCTTTCAGAATGGAGAAATTGCATAATGTCTGCAGAAAATATAATTTCTATTCCCAGCTTGGACTGATTACTGAATCAAAGCAATTCAGAAAAGTATACTTGCCTTCATAGGTATTGCCATAAACAAGTTTACATGGAAGCTGGCCATTCCTAGGCAGTTAAATGAAGATATGTTGAAACTCAATGAAATTTAACTGGTATGTAGTCAGAAAGAGAGCATATGAAAAGCATATGAAGAGCATATAAATTGTTACAGGGCTTGCAGTAGATTAAAACTGGGTAGACATTCCTGTACCAAAACAAGTGTGACAAAAAAAAAAAAAAAAAAAAGAGTGGGAATTTATTAATTTATTAATTTGAGAAGGATGAAGGAGCTGGATTATCCTGTGTGTGCCCATGGTGTAGCTGCTGGGTAAGTACAGCCAGCCACAGAGGGAAGGATTTTCTGAGTCTTGGACAATAAGTCCACCAGCCAACACTCTGCCTCAGCATATGTAGATGCAGGATTGTAGTCCTGTCTTCCTCATTCATGCATTTCATGTGTACACAAATATTCATGGAACTTAATGCATTTTAAGAGAAAAATAATCTGAATTTAGCACAATAATAGAATCATTACTTGAGCCCTTTCTAAAGAAAACAAGTTGACAAATCCTGCTGGGAAAATAAATAGAGCTATCACTGCAATCTTAAAATTTTAATTCTCCACAGTTTTCTCCTACAGTTACCTACACATTCATTCATTATCAATCACGCTTTTATAGCTAGGAATTTTTTTAAAAAGAGCTATATAATGAAATATTTGACCCATGCTCTTTTCTCTAGAGTTGATATCAGATTTTATGTAAAACATACTGCAGAAGGATAGAAGAGTGACCTAAGCAAGTTTGAAATTCAGAATTCTGGCTTAAATGGCCCACTTGAGTGTGTGCACAACAGTGTGTGATTGTGTGTATGCCCATGTTTTTGTGTGTGTATCTTTATGCATAACAGGTTTCAGCTTGCCATGACTGTTCTCCGACCCAATAAGCAAGCTCCATCCTAATTGCACCTCTATCATTCCCAAGCTAGTTCAGTTACATTTCAGTTGTTCTTATTCTCTCAGGAATACCACTTGTCTACAATGGCTGAACGACATCTGGCTGATGTAATGTGGATACACATCTATGCACACATTTTTGTAGACACTCTAGAAACTCAATTCTCTTCTCATCATATAAGTCTAAAAAAATTACCCGCATAAAAAGATATTAGCTGGGATTTCTTCCTCTTGTTTTTATGGTGAACTTTGCATTGTACAAACTTACTTTTTTTCTCGTAGAAAAGAATCTCCTTGGCCCTTATAATTGTATTGCTGAGTGGCTTGGACTTTGGAGTTTCCACTTGGTAGTACCCAGAGAGTTTTTTTGAGGTCTTGTTTTTTTCAGGTGAACTTTTACTTTGTATTATTTAATTCCACCCTCTTTCTACTGTCATTTGCACACTGTAATACTCTACAAGTGTTAGTCAGAAACCAGAATGATCCTTGAAAGTCCATTTAGTAATCTTGTCACACTCATTAATACTTCTTAATGACTGTTATTCAATTACCTTTTCTCTAATTACTTAAATGCTCTGTGTTCACTGATATGGATTAAACCCTCTGATAGGCTAGGATCTGAAAGGGTTTTTTTATTAATATTTTATGTGTCATTAATAGATGTGGCCAGTTAGGCTTAGCTAACAGCTAAATGTCGACACAACAGCTCATACACCCTTCCTCCTCAACAGGACATGGGGAGAAAACAGGATTAGAAAGCTGTTGGGTCAAGATAAAGACAAGGACATTGATGCAATTCACTGTCACAGATGAAACATAGTCTCTGGGGAGAAATTAATTTAATTTATTACCAACTTGGGTAGAGAGAAACTAGTAGATAAACTTTAAATCAACACCTTTTCCCAACTCTTCTTGGGTCCTTCTCTTCACTAACCTCACTGCCCTGAGCAGCACAGTGAGGCTCTGCATTTGATCTGTGCGTTAAAGCCAGTGCACAGCAGTTTCTTTCTACCTCTCCTTCCCCATCAGCCTCTTCTGGTTTTGAATTGTCTTTGCATCAGACATTGTTCCTTTGTGACTATCCAACTGCTCCAGCATGAAACCTCCCAAGCTTAGCTCTTTTTTGCTCTACCTCTATTCTTGCAGTAGGGAATAACTCAAGTCTACATACAGAAAATTAGCAGAGCACTTACCACCCAAATCTTGTTGTTTCCCTCAAATTATCAGCTGCTTTTTGGAACACGTTGCTTTCATCAAGTGAGGCTGTGGTTTAATTCCAGAGATCTTCCTGTAAGAGAAGAAAGCTCAGCCAAAGCCACCAGCAGTCGGATTCACCTCTCAACAGACCAGACAGAATAAATTCTCAGGAACAGTTTCCTGCTAAGGGAAGATGAAAGCCCAGGCAAGGGAGTTAGTGTGAACTTGCACCATTAGACAGACAAGGATACAACTAAAAGGCAGATTGCTCTCTCACTGATGTTACATAGTATTGCGCTGAGTAATGACTCCAAATTTGAAGCTAACCACAAATTAAAAGAGAAAAAAAAACAATAAAATGAGAGGATTAATAAAAATCAGAGATGGAAAAACACAGGTTTATTGTGGCAAGTATTAAAAATATATATACATAGTAAAGAGCAAGAAACATGGCCACTACAGGAATCATTCTTGCAAGCCAAGGTATTACATGGGATCATAAGAGCTGTTTGATTTTTTTTTTTCCCTGTAGGTTATGGTAATTTATATGGTTCTGTTTTGATTATCATTAAAATGAAAGGGAGACACTCTTTTTACTACAATAAAGCATTTCTACAGGGAATTTGCTCTCAGAGGAAAGAGGAAACATTCTGTTCAAACACAAGGTCTAGACACTGAAATACAAGTTTCTTTAATTCCCTTTGTAGCTTGATAGAAATGCAAAAAATAGGGGAATTTTCAAGAAGCCTAAACATACCTCAATGACTTTTAAGACAGTTTTATGTCAACAACCTCAGCATCTTTTGACATCATTCACATAGAAGAGTAGGAGACTGGAATGGCTCTAGGGCTTCATTTATTCATGTTTTATTACTTTTTTTCCCTTGTGTGCTGTTTTTCCTTTTTGTGAATAACATACAGAATGCCTTTTTTTTTTTTGTGGGAGGGGGAGGTTATTGGGGTGATGATAGGAAGGGAAGGAAGAAAACCCTTCTCCTTTATATTTATGTGAAGAAATAGGACCAATAAAAGATGGGGAGAAATTTTAAAAGATCTTTGTAGTACTGAATTATTGAAAATATTTAAATACAAAGTAAATTACATATTTATCCATTGTACATATTGCAGATGTTAATGCCTGGAAATTATGAGATAGATGCATTGTTTAATCTAAAAGAGTTTACCAAAAACATTTGAAAGGAAGATTTATTCTGCTTTCTTAATTTTCCCTAGTGACTATTCCTTATTTGTTGTGATTCATTTGCAAAAACTAATTTCATAAACAGAAACACATCATTATGGAGACAAAGGAATGACAATTTTATTGACAGTCTGGATTAAGGTAATTTATGTAAGTATTTATGTATTTTTTTAATTTATTATTATCTGGCCTAAATTTAATTGCCAGGTTTATTTTTCAGGTTGCTTTAAGATTCTTTTTCTCCAAGTGACCATGACGTCTCCAGCCATCATTTTA
This sequence comes from Sitta carolinensis, assembly GCA_032173965.1. Lineage (NCBI taxonomy): Eukaryota > Metazoa > Chordata > Aves > Passeriformes > Sittidae > Sitta > Sitta carolinensis. Next base: position 36,665,323 of record JAVUNC010000006.1, read on the forward strand.
TTCTATTGTCTTAATTGTTAAATCATGTGATACTTTGTGTCCTCACAATACACAACAGGAGAAATTCTGAGAAATTCTGAAATTCTCACCTTCGTTTACATACACGTCTGACTTTTTGAAAGTGTTTGTGTTTAATAGGAATGTAAATTTTTCCGTCTCTGGGTGATTGATTCTGTATGCGCATATGTGTCAAATGACTTTTTTTTTTTGAAAATACTGACAGAAACATATATGCAATTGATAAGTGATGTACCTGAACATATTTCTTCTTAAAGGCAGTTGAGGGAAAGAGGCTAATGGACCAAAGAAATATATGTTCTTTATGTTTCATTAAGCTTTAGAGACTTTTAAGAACTCTGGTCTTTTAACTAGTCATAGAATCAAAAATGTAAATCCTAACAATTACTAAGTTCTCTGAAGTCAGGACAGGGAACAAATATATTTGATGATTAATTTGAACAAGAACTCAAAGGGGGTGGTTTTTTATAATTGTTTTAACTTTATTTATGTTGATGATGTTTCTTTATTTATTTTCTTTCTAACCTCTTGAACATGATTGTGGAACCACCTGATTTATCTGATGTAAATCCAAAGTGTCTAAATTAACACAGATGTTTGGAATCAGAACTCAACTTTATCCTTTCTTTATATTTTTTCATTTCTTTTTTGGAAAGATGCAGTTTATGCATTGAAACACAAAGTTCCAATGGAACATTTCCTGGGAAAAGATTTATTATATCTAACAGGACCTTGGATGTATATCTTCTTCTACCCCTTAGAATATTAAGAGACTTGGAACATTCAGGTGGTTGAAACCTAGATCTCAGTCCTGAGTTTCCCTAAAAAATCAGGAACTTGAAGATGGATGTCATTTCGCGATGGTGATTCTTAGATACACAAAGTTCCTTTGTCTGTTCCAGTGAATTAAATCTTAGAAAAAATAGATCTTGCCCAATTATTTAAGTGTTTGAAAATTTAATCCTGGGTGAAATTGCTGGATGGACAAAAAAAGCATTTTTCGCCACAGTGTACTGAGATTTTCCAAGGAAAGGGAAAGAAAATGAAAAGGAAAAGGGAAGGCAAAAAAGAAAGAAAAACAGGAAAGGAAAGGGAAAGGAAAAGCGAAGGGGAAAGTAGAAAGAGAAGATGGAAGGAAAAGAGATGATGGAAGGAGAAAATTAACAGAAAATAAGGAAACTGAAAGGAACCGAAAGTTTTATTTTCATTTTTTCTGAGTTGCACACTTACTATAGCTCAAGAACAAAAAATTCTAAGTAAAGGAATATTAATTTAAGCACATAACACTTGGTACAAATATGCAGCATCAATCATTCACAACAGAGAAAATTGTTCTAGTGGGGACAGAAGGAGAGGACACACATATGAGGGTAGAGGGAGAAAAAAAATCATCTTAATATATTCCATTCTCCTTCAAACCTGAGCAAAAAGGTTTGATTGTGAGAAAAAGTAAGGATAAACAAAATAGTCTGTTTCTACTTTGGTTTTGAAGTGAAATATAGACTTCAGCACTTCATATTTCCTTATAGGCTTGGATCTCATTGTCAGCATCTTAAGATATTCTGTACATCTCTCCTGTAGTTTGCCCTTACCCTCACCTCAGATAAAACCCCTTTCATGGCACTGCCAACAGGGTTTTGTGAAGTTCATATCTTCCAAACCCCTTCAAGACAGAATTTCGTGGTGTACAAGATCTGTCAAACAGATTAGTGAAGAGAGAGAGACTGGGTACATTTGGGAAAGGTAGGTCTTTGAGAACACAGAGCAACTATGAGCATGTTCAGTTCTTTGTCCAAGAGGCTTGACTTTTCAGTCTGAGAAAAGTTTCCTTGAGAGATATGAATTATACATTATTATGTCACTTATGTATTTGCTTCTTTGACAGTATCATTTTTTAGCTCTTTAATACTATTTTCAATAAGTGATTTAATCACTAATATGTTAAGAGAGATTGGTTTCCTTCATGTTAAATATGCCTCAATAATGTCTCATTTCTTAAAAGTGTGTGCCAACTTTGATTCAGACTTGATCATTATTGTATCAAAATAGTGTTTAGATCCAGTGCATTCTTCCTAATGTGCTTTTAGTTACTGCTCAGCTAGTGTCAGGAGCAAAGGATATGAAAGATACTGGCCCCAGCTCTCTTCTGTTCTAGCTTTAGCTATAATTTTCTAAATTAGTTTGGAGAAAATATTATTGTATCTAGTAATCTTTTTTTTTTTTTTAATTTGTAGTAGGCCAACCAAGAACATGATGTGCGTTCATGCAACTGATGTAGATCAGAAAATATGTTCAATAAATATAATTTTTCTCTATTTTTTTGTGTGTTTTGTATTTTTATTGTGTAAAATATTTTAAAAATAGCCATTTCTCATTCATATCAGCATGTTTTTCAGATCCAGTTACAAAATATTTTATATTTTGATGATTTTGATTAATTGATGCTTCTATATATTGTCAAATCTAAAGAATGAGTATATCTCCAGTCCTGATTTGTGATTCCTATCTCTGATCCTCTAAAGTAAGCCAACTCAGTTTCTAAAATAGTCTGGGTGATGGGTGTATGTTTTCTTCCACTTCTTCTAATAAGAGGTTCCTTAGACAATGTGCTGATATTTGAGAAGAGGAAGAATTCATGACAGAAATCAGATAGAAGCAACTAAATTTAAGAGATCTCCACAAATAATAGGGTTGCTTTGCTATCATCTCTCAGCCTGGTATTAAATCTTTATATTTTATTTTAGCATTGTTCTGGTAGTAAGAGTTTGAACTTCAGTCATTCCCCTGGGTAACTGTTCTAAGAGTCCACTTAATGAATAATTAATGCATATTCTTTCCTTCTCTCTAGCTTAAATACTTGGTAAATGCATAAAAACAGAATAAAATATATCAGGGGAAAATGAAAATTGTCTATTTTATGAAATTATATAACATTTAATATTTTCCCATGGAAGTGAAGCAAAATCCTGTTGTATTTCTTGGGGCAAGAAATAAATGAAATAATGAATATTGGACATCACATTTTCTATGTCTTTGGCACTTACCATGTGAACATGAAGATGTCTCTGTGCTGCATTTGGGGATTAAGGACCTCCTTATAGTGATGAACAAGTTACCTTAGTCTTCAAAGAAGTCCAGCTTAATGCATCCTTTTCTGACATTACTCCTTTACCTTCTATTGGAATCTTACTGAATTATTATACTAACTTTCCTGTCTTCATCTCCCATATGCTTAATTCATTCTAGACAAGAAGCTAAGGAGGAAGCATCTCAGTCAGGAACACAGATGATGGGAATTTATGATATTGGGTGCTGCAATAATGACTTGAAACACTTTGATCTTTTCAGAATGTACTTCTCAAATTCTTTCATTGATTTCATTTGACTTCATTTGAACAAAATAGTTCTTCCCTACTTTTCAGGAAAAATGTCTACAGGATATCCTTATCCACTCTGCTAGAGTGCATGTAAACATCTGATATCACATATATTTAGAAGGACAACATTAATAAAGAAGAGAACTTCAGAAATTTCAACAGGGAACTTGCTTGTACATTGCAAAGGCATCTAACACACATTCAGTTTATCAGTTTTCAGAAAATTAACAAGTAACACAAAATAGAGAGGAGGGTTCCCCAACATTAGACGCTCGACATCAGCAATTCTTCAAATAAGGTGATCAAGAATCCAACTGGCATGCACTTTTAAAAGAGAGAATTATGTTTCTTTATAAATGTATTTAGGTACTTAGATACAGTCAATTAGCAAAAATATCCATGACTTATATGATGTTACTCTTATTGCTAGTGTTGCTACTTATGCTCCTATCATAATTCTAGTACTACTAGTACTGGTATTGGTACTAGTACTAATACAGCTGCTATGATTGGAATTTCTATTATCTCTCCTTTCAATCATGAACATGGATTTTATTATTTTATTTTCTTTTTCTGGTTTAAGGCTACGACTTCTTTTTGTTTGTATTTTGTGTACAGTGTCAGAAATTCATTCCTTCCCAGTCTATGAAGCAATGAGAATTGCCAAATTTGGCACACAATCTTAATCTCTAAGAATAGAGAAGGAAGACTTCTAAGGAACTGCCTCTCCCTCTCTTTCTTATGCACATGTTCATTCACACATACACATTTAACTAGAAATGAAAATGACACTCAAAGAATGTTTAAGGTGGCTACAGAGAACAATGAATGAAAGGAAATGTTAGTCAAGGGTGAAAAGTACCATATGTCTTCAAAAGCCTTGGCACAATGGGGAACCACCTAAATAGTTTTCTTTAAGCACCCTGTCGTGCCTAGGTATTGATAGACATATGGTACATTTCACCCTGAACTGTGAATTTCCTGAAACAGCTGAAATGCTCTTTTAATGTGTTTTTCTGGATAATGACACATTCACATCATACATTACATAATCATTCCTCTCTGACCCTTCAGGTGGCTCATGTACTTTATCAGTCTGTAGAAAACAGGGTATCAGTGGATTATTTATCTTCTGGTTGCACAAATATGTCTTATTCATTGACATATTTTACAGGGGCTTAAACTTTTTGGTGACTGCACCACGAGAAGACCAGCAAGGTATTCAAGATTGTTGTCCTCTAGTAAGATCCCAAACAAGCTCAAGATATAGACAAATAAATAACAGAATTAAGCCTGAGAGTAGCTCTTTGCATTAATAATTTTATGGTTCATTTCCTTACTCCTAGTTTTGCAAGATAAATTGGGAAAAATGCATGGGTGCATATGGAAAAATCAGGACATACAAAATTGTAAATATATAAGGTAATGAGATAATATGATATTGGGATATATGTGTTCTTCTCCCCATAGATTTAATTCCTCTGTGCAACTCATCCTGTGATTCATCCTTTATATATGCCACAAAATCACTCCTTTTTCTTTTCACTGTTGACTGGTAAAATAGAATTTATTTATTTTTTATGATCAGTTACTGGGAGTGTGAGACCTAACTTATAAATCTGCTTGGGTATATAGATTGGTTTATTTAGGAGAGAAATTATCTGTTAGAATATCTCTTTCTTGTTATTAAAAAAACCCAACAAAACAAAAACAAAACAGATGTATACATTTTCAGATTTAAATCCTTTAAAAAAATAATAATTTGATCTATATAAAACTGATTTTCTTGCATCAGAAACATTATTTGAACACTTTTCTTACAATTCTTTAGGGGAATTACTGACTGATGAAAGACTTTAGGTTAATAAAATTTTAAAGACTGTTGTTTCTATTTTATTGTTACTGCTGTTTCCTTTTGTTATCACCTCCTTTATATAAAACGGACAGAATATTTTACAGGTCATCAGTCTCTTCATCACTTCTGTGGAGCAATGCACTACACAACCAGAATTCATGTGTGAGAAAACCACTCAGGCAGCTGAATGGATTAGAGAGACTGATACTATAGCTTTAAATTATTTCCATCTTTCCTGAAATTTTAGTTCACATTTTCAAACACAGTAACTAAAAATATGCATGAAAAAAGTAAATAACCAGTTTTCCCACCATGTATTTTATAGAAGCTTTATAGACTTCATTATGTAATCACTGATTCCAGGACTACATGCCAAATTATCATGTTAAAATGCTCTCATATGCAGAATCAAAATTTTCCTCTATTAAAATAACTGTTTCCAGAAATGTTGGGATCAATGAAAATGCATTGTAAAGTAAAGTAAAGACTCCTGAATAATAAAACTGTGGATTTTTTGTTTGGATTTTTTTTTCCCTGCAGAGATTATATTTCAGGACTTTTGTATGTGCCTGAGTTAATGTGTTGCTCCAAAAACTGTGGATGCTGTTCTCCACAGATTTTTAAATTAAGACAATCCTGTCACTTTCATAGGCCTTACTCATGCAAATACTTATTTCTTGTTCAGAGAGTACTTTTACCCACCCAAATGTCAAATAAATAATCTACTGTCAGATGATGCAACAGTGCTGTCCCAACTCTACTTTCACGTGAAAGTGGCAAAGCAGATCCTCCCCCTCATTTAATTTTACCTTTAGATTCTGTCCTCCTGATTATTCTGGCATGCTTCAGCCTTTTCTTGATGCCTGGGGAGTGAAGTTGCAAGGTCCTCCCACCTTTTCAGGAGGAGGAACTGCACTGAGGAGGAATAAGTAATGGAGGAAACAGATTAAAATACAGCAGAGTTTTCCTGAAGTCAGAACTGACAGTTCTTGTCTTCCAGAGGAATGTAAATGTGGATGGCAGGTGGATGAACAAGTTTCCCTTCCCTCTCCCAGGATTAAAATTTGTTAAAATACTGGAATTATTGCTTTTGTATGATAATAGAAAATATACTTGCCTGATCTCATTGAAAACAGCAAATGCAAGCTATATTCCTACAAGGAGATGTGTTTGCCTCATGGAGAATCACCAGTGTAAAGATTCTGATGACTACAAAGTGGTTACATTAATACTCAATAGGATGTACCTTAATTATAAAACAATTTCCTATCTTTCATTGTTTCGGAAAGAACTGGAAATCTTATAAAAGAAAAGTCATGATCTTTAAATGATCTGATTTTCAAATATCTGATTCAAGGGTTTATGATACTTATGATTAAAAATGGCATTAATAGTACAAAATCACATTATGATTACTCAAACAAAAATAAAAATCACAAGTAAACATCGCTCTGATAAATTGCTTTACTTTGAAGTATTTCAGGTTCTTCATGCTGGCACAGGAGAACACACCTAATAGGACAATTCTGAGCTATTTTCTCTGGTTTGGATATAGAAAACTTGTCATTGCAGAGAGAGCTGAATCTCACAAACAACCTGAGTCTTGTCAGTAACTTAAATTTGTACTTATATCTTAACAGAAATGGGCTTGTTAATTTCAAACTCGAAAAATGCTGGAAAACATGCTTCAAGCTGAGGTTGTTTAATTTTCAATAACTTTAAATGGCTTGGATTGTATTGTCTGCTTCCATATTCTATATATAAAATCTGCAATCAATACAAAAACCTGGCAACAAAATCTTAAAATTTCATTTTTCTCCACTTGTCCACAATTTGCCAACTTTCCAGCACAGCACTTCCTAATTGTATACTCAAACACCAGCTGTCACACATAAAAAGTATTGATGGAAATGAAAACTCCTTAGCAGCAAACAAATACAAAAGATTTATGAACACAATTTTTGACATTGTTAATGTTAGAAACTCCATCTAAACTTCCTGTTGTACTCCAAAGAGCTAACCTAAGACCCCAATTGCTGCACACATGTGCAGATTAAAATTGCTATTAAATTAGACTACATCTATCTACAAATGCTTTTTCAAGTTTACATGTTATGTACAAATCAGCCTTGAAAAATATTGAATTTTAAAGATTGTTTTAGAAAATGTGACGGCTTTATTTTTTAATTTTTTTTATAACACAGGAAATATTAAGATTTACTGTAAATAGTAATTGTCTAATAGAAATATAACTCATGGATTCACAAAGGTCTTACAAGATGCTGATTTTATAGATCCTGATGCTTTAGACAGCAATAATTACTAGTCAAAATAATCACAGTTGTGAAAAGAGAGAACACAAAGACAAATCTGCACCTAATTAGATGGTAAATGTGTCCTCTAGTTACCAGAAACACACCCCGTCATGGGAAAAGATTGCTTGTTCCTTTGTAAACAGAAAGACAATGGAGAGCAGCATTATTGTCACATAAAACCAAATCTGGGCAACACAGAGGCCCACAACTCATTCTATTTAAGTAACATTAGGCAGAAAATGGTTCAGTTCTTTAGAGGTTCACACCTAGATTCACAAACTCTTTTTAAAAATAATTTCAAAAAGAGATTAATATATTTTATATAGATTTACTCTTGTATACATTCTCCATTGTAAAATGGAATATGAACTCTATGCTAACATAAATTTTAATATTCTAGATCAGTACTAACTAGCAAATAATATTCTTTGATATTGGCCTGTGTAAAACTCAGTGCATTATACATCTCCTGCAGATACTTACTCAAGAAATAAAATGTATAAAATTGAATCCAGGTGAAGTTCAGATATACTTCTGCATTCTTTGCTGGCAAAAAACTGCTTATACTTTCATAAAAGAACATTAAAATATTTGTAGGATTTTTATTTACCCTCATTTGGTTGTTAAAATCAGGAAAAAAAAACCAAAACAAAACAAAACAAAAACAAACAAAAACAAAAAAAAAAAAAAAACCACAAAAACAAAAACAAAAAAAACCGAAAAAGCCCCTAGCCTTTTATTTACTTGGAAATGTACATATTTGTACATCTATTAGAAAAAATTTGACAAAACATCAAAATTAATGAAAAAATAGATAAGTCTAGGTGCTAAAAATGGAGTATCCACAAATTCCTACTGCCATCTATTTGTACTAGCTTGGAACTACAAGTCATTATTTGCATAACATTAAATAATTTAATGCTTTAAACCTACCAGCAGAGAGACTTAAAAAGGAAATAGAGTATTACTGGAAGCAAGTATTACTTGCAAGACACTAATTGTAGAAGAATATCTGCAGTGGGAGATGTGGCTATGTTTGGAGATGTTCTCTATTTTTCTAAATTGAGAGTATCTTATCTTTTTTCGATACAAGATATTAAGAAAGAACCTGGACCTAATAATCCCTAACCATGCCAAATGGCACTTTTTGCACCATCCAGTCTAGGGCTCAGATTCCTAAAAGCTCTTCACAGGAACACAAACTTTCCATCCCTTTGAACACAGCCCAGCCCTGTGTTTGAGTACGCTGCTGTGAGCACATTGGCAGAGGTGAATGGCTTCTGGCTGGAGCTCAAAAGAGCGGCACCTCTGAGCGTGAGGCTGCTTACATTTTACAGCCAGCTCTTTAGCAAACAGTGGGCAGGGTTTGACATCTGTCTGAACCTGATGCATTCAGGTTAGGGTTACAGAAGAAGAGCTTCTCTCTGAACCTGAAGCTTGAAGGCATCCCTTCAGTGTCCAAACTCTGTCACTAGTATGAATGAGGTCACTTTCATGTGGCAGCCCAAATAACTTACTTGTACAGAAAAAAGGAAGTTCATGATTAGCTTGGCTGGGGTTGCACTCCCAGATGTCCTCCCAGGAGACTATTTTTCCCACTCAATATGATTTATATTGAGATCAAGAGGGAAGTGTTCATCTACTGCTCTCACTGAAGACGAAAGGCAATAAATCAAGATTGGGGAACTCAAGAGAGGCCATGACTAGTACTGCTGGGCAATTAGCTGCAAGATGAGAGCCCTTGTTTGCGGCTTTCTTTTCAGGAATCTTTCTCCTTTTTGCAAGAATCAGCCTTACCGTAAAGATGATTTACTTCCCAATGGATGCACAGGTCTTCCCTGTCCTGGGCAAGTGCTTTGACCAAGAGTGTATTCAATATGAAAGTCAGTAACAATATTGAACACCAGCATAGGTTAGAAGTGCAGAAGCTGATGCCTGTGAGGTGTATGCTGACAAAATAATTAAGCTCAGGACACTCCAGAACCTGGGACCTAATTCTCACATCCCTAGGTGCTTCCTTAATAACAGGACTTCATCCCTAATGAACTATTCTGAAGATTCTCCCTGAGTTTACATTTTCGACAATATAATTATCCAGTCCAGGGTTATTATATTTCTTCACATCAGGAAATAATACAGGATTCACAGCAAATGAATGGTCAAAAAACTTCTTGAATAATCACCAACATTGTCTTTTGGTTATTTTATTTTCATTTTCATGCCTGAATTTCTGAGATAACCCCTTTATACAATATATATGTTTTTTAAAAGCAGAAATGTCAGCTTTGAAACCAGCCACCATAAGTAATGGTTGATCAATTAAAATAATGTATTTATGTTCTGTTTCAAAATAAATCAAACACTGAGAAATGCATCAGATTAATGTTACAGATCCATTTAGGCAGAAATTATCCAGGATTTGGACGTATCTTCTTCTTTAATATAGAGAAGACTTTTCCCTTTTTTTAACTGATACAGAAAAAAGGTTTTGCCTGGTTTTTAGCCTGTGAGAAGGAGAATACAATAATAATTTGATAATATAGTAATAGCACTGGACATTGTCTTTACTGATATATGCCACTTCTTCATTCTCACAATTTCTCAAAGTCTTGGGAGGCTGCTGTCTACAGAAGCTGCTCTGCCACTTCTGCAGATTTTGCCATCAAAATCTCATCATGCTGTTGCCCTAGGAAACTTCTTGCTTTTCCTAGGGACATCCCTAGTGTCTAACAGCACACAAGCCAAATTTCAAACTGGTGCTGTTCCCATTTCTGACACCTCTGTGGCATCCCAGCATCAGCATCACTTTGAAGTTGTTCAGAAATTACTAGCAGTAAACACTATAGTGGCTGGGTCTCTTCTGCCTAAAAGGTATGTCCTGCAAAAGGTATTATTGCCTAGTAATGTAGTAAAATTTGGCTTCATTCCAACTGGTTAAATCATGTTAGCTGAACCTGACCTAAACTTCTTATTGTAATCAAAAAAGCATAGCAGGAGATGAGAGTAACAGTCTTTTTAGTTTTTAAGGTGAAAATGTTTTCAATTAAGCAGTATTTACCTTAGGAAAATGTCACAGATTTCTTCCTGCCCTTTAGATCACTACTTTTTGTTGAAGGCAGTTTTTGCAAGTCTGTGTAAAATGCTTATTTGTTTAGCTATATTTGTGCAATGCTGTGAGTCAGAATTGTTATGTCTTTTATACAGAAAGAACAAATTTTTCAGCAGAGAAAAAAATGTAAAAAGAGCTTGAAACACATTATGGCCTCTCTTTTTTTTAACCTTCCGTTTTCTCTTGTGCCTACTCCTAAAGCAATTTTCTAAGTTCCTCACTGTATTTCAGAGAGGCAGTTACAATCTCCATCATGCAAATTGTCCAAGAAGTCATTTAAAAGCAACACTTTTTGTGCTTGTCAGACTGAAGGACACAGAAAATGTGCAATTTTCCCATCCCAGAGATGATATTGAAAGGGGTGGGAAACTCACTCAACTGTTAAAGTCTTAGCAAATTCCAACTGAGTCATATTTCTCTTTTTATCTCCCTCTTTTTTCTTTTTTTTTTTCCATACGGAACTCCTTCATTAAAGGTCTCTAACTATAACCAAGATTTCTGCACTTCTCATTAGCAAACAAACACAATTCTTGCAATGCAGAAGTTTGTATTTGTAGCTGCTTCTGAATTTTAAAGGAGTTGAAAAAAAATTAATTTTCATATTGTGTTTCTAGTCTTTCACTGATAACTTAGTACTGTCAAAATTGTGCTGTAACTAGGGGTAACTTTGCAGAACTACACTGAGAAGACAACCTTCAAAATAGACATGTTTTATTCTGAAAATATTTTATTTTTTGAGAGCTATCAAAAGAAAAAAAATGAGGGCTTTTTTCGGAAACAGTGGCAAAACACTATTGTTACCAAAAAGAAGACTGGTACCATTCTTGTGGGATAAATTGCTAAGGGCGTTTTACCTTTTTATGTTTTTGGGGTTTTTTTAATACAGGATGCATTATTGCAAAGATAAAGTGTGTGTATAGTGAATTCAACACTCCGTTGCTTATTGACACCTGTCTGAAATAAAAGCCACATGGCAAATATAATTTCATTCTGACTAAACACTTGTGCTAGTGTTGCCTTTTTCTGGCATGGGACTAGTAATGTAAGCACAGGTACAACAGAGAGCTCCCCTGGGTGATTTGTTGCCTCATAACTGTGTGCTCTGGGGTTTTCTGTCCCACGGGGCATCCTGAAGCTGCACACTGCAAAGTTACAGCTGCGACCCTGTCAGGGTAGCAGGGTGAGCTTTCAGCTGACTCTGTCTGCTGTTAAACACAGAGTGGAAGTGTGTTGAAGCAAAGGGTTTAACAAACACACATTTTTTCAGGCTGGACTGAACTTCCTGCCACAAAAGCTACGTGGATTCTGGCATTTTAACATGTGTTTTTTTTCTAATTGCAGTGTGGTGACACTGACGTCTCTTTGTTCTTGCTGAAAGTCCTTATTCTCATCAATTTTTCCCCGTCATACTGAATCCAAGGATGAGAATTCCACAGTCATTGGTTTAGCTAATCAGTAATTTTGATCCTTCTGTTTTTAGCTTGAGCTTTTTGTAAAAATTTGGGTTGGGAGATTGGCTTCGCATACCTGAGAGGAGATGGGAAAATGACAAGGTAATTAATCTAATTATTAAATGTTCAAGAATGATATTGCAGAATGCCATAAAAGAGGCTGTTTGAAAGTTCATGCTTAGAGAAAATACAATAGTTTTATTCCCCTGTTTTTAACTTTTCTGCTAGGATATTTTAAATCTGCTTGCTGTAATTGATTTTTTTTTAATTCAGTATGAGGTATTTGTTACACATTTTAAAGAAGAAATTGAGTATGGTGACTGGAAGGATGAGATAGCAGTTCTGTCCTCACTTACTTGGTTATGGCAAAATTCCCAGAGCCCATTCCAAACAGGTATTTATTGTACATAGCATATAGAGTACAAAAAGAAAACTGTAGCTTAAGAAAAATGAGTGTCAGAAGCTTAGAAATGAAGCTCAAGCTGCTGTTTGAAGGAAGATAAATCAAAAGACCATTTTGATTTCTTCTATTTAAAAAAAAATAAAAATGTAAATCAATAAACAAATAGCAATAGCAGATGATATGCTGAATAAGCAAGTGAAGATCTACAAATACCAGGTAGATTTTCTGCTTATCTTCATCCTCAATTTATTGCACTACATGATGCACCACAGAAAAAAGTGACCAAATTAAATTTTTGACTATATGCCAAGCTATGTAGTAATACAAATGCATTTACTAACTGCCAATTTACCTCATTCCTGAGCTACAATACTCCAGTATTATTTCAGTTTTCCTACCCTCTTAGGGGCAGACATTTTCATTCACATTTAGGCAGCTTTTTCTTGAGGCAGACTAGAGGTAGGCAAAGTGTGGTCGAGATACTAGACCCATATTAATTTGTTTCTTGACCAAAAATATAATTCCAAAGTCAAGATCTGTATAAATAATTCCTTGAAGCATATTTTTTTTTGTGAAATCTCCACCAAAACACAGCTGCGTAAAATATGCCTGGCTATTTTCTCAAGGATGCCACGTATTAATCCATTACAGCAGCAAGAGGATCACACTGTGTGAGTTATTCAAGCTTCTTCTGAAGGCGAATGAGATTCAGCAATTTGGTGAAGGATGTCACAGTGGAAGTGTATTGCAAAGCCCACACATGGTAAATATGCAGTGACTGGAAGGCAAATATTTCTTGTTTGTTGTAATGCTATGTTATGCATGAGGGAGTTGACTTGTGGAAAGCCTTATAACAAGTACTGGTATCTGGAGGTGGAGTAGAAAGCAAAACTATCTGAGCTGCAGGAAGCTGAATTAATTCAAGAATATTTTTGCTTAGATGGGGAACAGATATAACTGTCAATATGTAAATAACTCAGGTACTCTTTCACTTCTGTGTTAATAGCAAAGCCTACATAAAATATGCTTAAAATTACCTGAAAATTTAAAAATAATGATAGATTATTTTAAAATTTCAGCTTTTTTTTTTTTTTCCCCAGGATCAGAATCTTTCTTCTTCCTTTTTTCTTCTTCTGTACATTCAACTCTTTATTCTTCAGTACAGTTAAAATCTTAAAACAATGAATGTGAATCAAATATATACTAATGATTTAGACCTCTAATAATATCACGACATTTATTTTTAACATCAAAAAAATCAAAAGAGTTCGGAAACTTAAAATTAGGACTAATAATGGCTTTTTTTCTCTCACATTTATTCAGCTTCTGGTAATGAACTCTGGTTTCCCAGAGATGTCATACTACCACTTGAGGAGGAAGGAAAGATAGAGACAGTGTGTGTGATGAACTGACTTCAACTTTCGTTCTCCATGTCCCTGAACTAACAGGGGTGAGAAGGTAGAGAAAATCTGGTATGAAATTGAGCCTGGGAAGAAGGGATGGGCAGAAGAGAAGGTGTTTCAAGATGCACTTTTCTTTCTCACTAACCTACACTGATTTGGTTGGTAATAAATTAAATTAATTTCCCCAAGTCAAGTTTGTTTTGTCCCTGATGGAAATTGGTGAGTGCTCTTTCCCCGTCCCTATCTCAATCCATAAGCCTTTCATAAAATTTCCTCTCCCCTTCCAGCTGAGTGATGGAGTGATTTTGTTGTGTAACCAGTGAGGTCATGTTACCAAACCGATTCAGACTGTCATATGACTATTTTTTGTGCTCTCTAAGTTATAGCGACTGATGCTTTGGAAGTATGGTATCAAAATTTTCCATGTCCCTAGTTTGACTACTCACCATGCCACATTTTCAGAGATAACATTTATCTGGTTACCTGTCCATATTACCTGGCCCTAGACTTTCATGACACTATTCAAGCATTCAGGGATGCTAAAAATGTGATGTTCTCTGTCTGTCTCTCCTAATGCAGTGAGATAATGGTTTACCTACTTTGATGAATGCTGAAACAGAGACTGTTTTCTATTATACTTTCAAGACTTCTGGTGATAGCAAGTGATGAATAATGAAACAGTCTTTCATTCAGTAATGGCTTTATATAACAAAATCACATGATAAAGCAAGAATTTCAGAAGGTGATGGGAGCTCTTAGATTAAAAACTAAAGCTCCAGACATGAATATCTCAAGTACATAAATGCTTCATTGCTCTGACAGGGCAGAATGGCCAGTAATTGACTGCCTTAGTAAGATACAGTATTGAAAGATGATTACATAAGCAGAAAGAGCCATTTTCAGGAAGTCTACACATTGTAATAACAGAATAAGGGTTTTTAACAAGACAGTTGCTGAAGTATTAATAACAAAGGTAAAAGCTGGTGATTCTTCCAAGCATGCAAATCACTGAAAGTTTCATATGTATAGAAGTCAGAGAACTGTCCAAGACAAATCTATTCCAGATTTTTCTGTAGAATTGGGACTATGGTGAACTTTTAGACTGAAAATCATGCTTCAATTATGTTTCAAAAATCAAAAAATCTTAATACTCTTGGAATATCTCTTTTGAAGTGTTGTTCTCTGTTCTTTTCCCTTCTATTTCATTCTGTGGAGAAAATAAGGGTTTTGAATGAAATTTTATGGAACTTCTAGAAAACAAGTTTCAGCCTTGGAACAAACCCTGATAAATGATTCAAACACAAAGCCAATCTGATACCTGCATTTGAATTGATAATAATAACAAAATGTGCTGCTCATGCTGCCACTGCTGTTGCTCACACTGCTAGTCCAGATGTCTGTTACCCATCCTTATGCATGCAAATAAAATTGTTATCTCTTAGAAAAAAAAAAATCTTGCATTGTCATAGCTTTTAACATCCACAACCAATCTCACATCTAATATAAACTCTGTGGAAGACAGAAGTTTTTATGCTAGGAATGATTTTGATTTATAACATGAAGGCAAATTTTGTCACTATCTGCTTTAACATAAAGCTACCTTGTGTTTTGTCTTTGTTTTAGAAACTCTTCAGTACTTAAAAATGTAATGCCAAAGATTGTGTGAATCAATAAGACACTTTCAAACCCTCTCTCCACGCCTACCTCCTTTATGTTGAAATGCTCAGATTTGGAACCATTCTCAGAAATAGCATCATACTGCTATCTTGTGTCTGTTTACCTACTTAAGATTTCTCTGACAGTGTCTGTCATTATGTTACATATGTACCATTTGAAAAATAAAGATGACACAATTTGAACTGCTGAATAGAACACACATAGAGTGCTAGAGAGAGAGTACAGGCAAATAACTGCAAAAGTATTTTCTCCAGAAATTTCACTGAACATTAACACCACTAGTTTGGTTAAGCCTAAAAAAGGGTCTCCATTTTATTATTTTACATACTACTACAAAGTACTACTTTGATAATGGACAAACAGTATAACAGAACTGTTATTCACCCATCTTCACAGTCCATCAGTAACATTTGTTCCACTGTCATTATTAAAAAAAAAAAAAAAAAATTCTTAATTTTAAAGGGATTAGGATTTCACTTCAGAATTTAGCACTTACTCATCCCCCTCTCTTTCAAACTGTCAGCTAAATGTAGTAGTCACCAAACGGTGAGATATCTAAGTATTTTTTCAGATCCGCAAAGGAGTCGTCTTTTCAAAAATTAAGCAAACCTGTAGACTAAAAGAAGGTTCCTATTCAGTGTCTCCTGAAAGTAATGGAACATTATGTAACACCAAAAGCCTTCTCAGAGATCAGAGTTGTGCTGCTTCTTGTAGTCAGTCACACTTACACAGTTCTGATGCACTGTACTGTGAGTGAGACACCAACACCTTCCACTGGGGTTACTTGGATGGACAACAAAGTGGCCTGAGTTGCTGCTTTTTTGCCTAAAGATAGGTTTCCTGTCTCTCCCTGTGACTGCTAAGTACATTTCCAGTGCAAGTACCAGATAGGTGATCATAAGAATTATTCCTAGTGAAGGAAATGAGGTAGTATAATATTCTCAGGTAAAAGAGAAAGAAAAGAAATCTTCCTCCCTGTACACTGGCAACAAACTAAGATCAGCACTGGTTTATGATTTACATTTACTTAATTGTCCCTTAACTGTTAAAAGTAGTCTTGTAGTTTACTCTCTTTCAAAAAAAGATTGATCGATGCTTTGTTTTGATTTAGAGTCTTGTTACACAGTTAGGAATCTCTTGAATCACTGTAGGGATCCTCAGTGCATGGCTACTGTGATTAGTGGAAAAGGGCTTGGCTATTGCAGTGGATTGGATTCAGAAAAGTCTGAACAACTTTCAAATATTGTACTTGAATCAGTGAGTTTACTACAAGGAGAGTACATGATCAGAAAACCTCAAGGATGAAGTTTGCTTCCTTTTTCTTCTTATCAATCAGACCTCTTGAGGTGAGTTGTTGAGTCCACTGAATATTTGGCACCAACACAAAATTGGTACATGACATTGTCAATCATGAGAACTCTAGGACAACATAAACTCTCCACGGTATATTAAACCTCTGTAATAACATTTTTATCTGTTGCTTTCTAATGTCCTAGCCCTAGACACCACTGTCAAAAATGAAAATTATATCAGATAATGTTCCTAGGAGTTACACAGTTGTAGCTTTCCTAAAAGTACCAAAGGATTTAAATATCTTTGCTGTATGACTAATCCATCCTACATAGTCTTATCCTACTCGCACTCCTGGCCATAAAAAAACATCATTTGATGGGACATCAGTTTACTTTCTTGTTATTCTGAATCTTGTTAGGTTGCAAGTTGCCAGCCTGGTTAACTGTCTATATGTGATTTTCTTCTTTTCACAAAGAATATTTTACAGTAATTAATACATTTTCCCCAGCTCAGGTCAGATTACGTTTTTTGGTTTGTTTATTTTGTGGTTTTTTTAGGAGAATGATTATTTTATTCACTCAGAGACAATTTCAGCATGTTTCATATCAAGTTACAGATATTATCAGGCATACACGGGTCTGATGATAGTTTTCTAAACACAGGAATGTTCTCAATATTTAGGGAACAGAGACTTTGGAAGGGTCACGTCCTGACATTAGAAAAATGCATCATGGAGCACCCAGCTACTGACACAAACAAGAGTTTTGGTTGGGTGGGATCTGAAGGGTGGTTTTGATCCAGATTCTGCCCTATTAGCAAAAGTATAATAATCCAAGGTATTTTACTACTTTGGGAACTCAAAGTACATAACTATCATAAACTTCTGCATGTGCCAACATGCATCAGTAAGATGCTCTGAGAAGCAAGGGACAATATGTTCTGATGCTGTGCTTTCTCCACATATTACATGTAATAAAAGAAGATTTCCTTTCTCCATTGCCCAAGACTGACTCCCCATTTGTCAAAGAACAAGACCTGCAAAACAAACAATAGAATGACAAAAAAGAGATAGGACACCTTAAAATTAATTTCTGTTATTAGTCAATTCTAGAAATAAAAATATCTATCACAAAAATATTGTTTATAAGCTCCCTCAGTCGAAATGAGGTTACAGTTCATATTCATGTTGAATTTATCTACAGTGCCACTTCAAAAAGTAACTTTAAAGTGGTGGAATCAAGTATTATCATGGCTCACTGCTTCTGGGGAGACCATGGCCTGATGCAATGAAACAAATGCAGAAATTTCCACTGACATTGTTAAGGTTTGGATAATTTGCTAAGGACAGAAGTTCAACTAAATTCCTGTCTTGAAGTAAACCTTATTTAACATGAAGTGAAAAAAAATAAAAAAGTTTTTTGATTAGGGACTTCTGTGTCATATCTAATTAAGAGGCATTACTCTTTCTTATATTAATAGCTTTTTTTGCTTACATGTTTATGAACTTGAACAGGATTAATTATCAACCTGGGCACTTTTTCAGAAACAGAGGTCAGGTCATCCCAAATTACTTATTACATTTTCTCTTCTTATTGTAATTTAGTGAGGAATGAGCTAAATTTGAAAAATTTTAGACTACATTCCCAACTTAAATGCTCAATACTTATTTACATTTTTATTCAACTAAATTTCTGAAAATTGGCTTGATTGTGAAATACCTGCTGCTTTACAGCTTATGACAGGATAAGAAGAAAACTTTTTCCCTCATGACTTTTGAGGAGAAAAACAAAAGACAGACCTAGCTGCATAAACATCAAACACAGTTATAACAATTGGTGATGGGTTTTGTTTGTTTGTTTGTTTTGTTTTTGTTTGTTTGTTTGTTTGTTTGTTTGTTTGTTTCCCAAGCTGCAGTTAAGGGATTGATTTAGAAAAAAAAATGTAAATATGGTATTTTTTAAAAAAGTATCATTGGAGTAAAAATAACTGCTGTTTTAAGATCTTCTGCTAAAGGGCACTTTGCTTTTTCATGGGTGTGTGTTTCCTAAGTTCTTTGACTGGAGGTGTTGTCTCATTACATACCCTAAATGTGGAGATTAATATCGATGGCAGATTGTCTTCCATAAGGTAGCAGATAAATTCTCTCAAGAGCACTTTGCGTTTTTTTCAGGTTATGTCTGGCAGTGACTGGTAAGCTCAGGATCACAACATAAGTGTGCTGGATGTACATATATTATGCATCTGATCTGCAGGTACACAGCAAGTCCAACACCTGAAAGTTATTCTGCTCTTGTAGAGTGACTTTATGCTACATGCACTGTGAAATCAGATATACCAGAGCTGTTCTGCCCAAGTCTTTGTAGTCCCCAGTAGGCTTGTAAAACTGCACTGTGCAAATGTAGAATTCTCCTGTTTAGCAAATATGACACAGTTATGTGGTTACGTAGGAATTCTTCAGAAAGTTCTACAGAAAATCCAGTCATTGAATTTAAAACTTTGACTATTTTTACTGTCCATAATCATTAGACTGCCAAAGATAGGAGTTTCCTGAGGAATGTTGTGCGTACACTTAAAATTTTAAAAACATTTTATGTTTAAAACATTATGTTTAAAAACATAAATGTTTCTGTGTGGAGAATAACTTTTTTTCCTCAAAGCTTACTAAAATGCAGGGTAAACTAAACCTTTTAATTTTTGTACTTGTTTTCTACCATTAAGTTGTACTGATGCAACACTGCTATTGGACTTCAGTTCTGAAATTTAGTACACTGTTTTTCCCAGTGTCCCTTCTATTTGAAGTAAAAATTGCCATTTAGGACATATACACTGGTATTTTTCTAGCATGAGCATTTACATGAGGTATTCAAACACTTTCAGTTAAGAGATAGATGTGTTTTGAAACTAGTTTCTCCAGCTGCTTCACTAAGATGTTCCATTTACCTCCCTTCGTAGGAAAAAAATATTTCTTTAAAACAAGTCCTTTCTGTTAAATGTCTATGGCAGTCTGCTTGGCAGCTGTAGACACAATTTGGGTCACTGTGTTGGAATTTGAGTATATATGTGTATATTCTGTGCCACCTCTGACACTATTATGTCACGAATTGAATGCACAAGTGAATAGATGATGATGGTGATTTATTCTGATAAAAGAGACAGAATGACCTGAAGGTAATTCTTTACACTAAGGACACAATATATAATTAAAAACATTTATGAGCTTAAGACCTTTTCCTACACTGCTTTCTGCATTTTCTCAAAACTCTACCCTTAATGACCTCTCTCTTAATTGAAAAAATGGAAAGTCCCCATAGATGTTGGTTAAACTAACTCACCAGTGCAGAAGACATACAGACACTATATAACAGAGAGAGAATGAAATTACTGTGAGATAGTCTCAGCTGGTATAGATCAGTGTTGCTGTGATGATTTACGCCATCAGAGGAGATAGATCAATATTACTTTTATGTTTCCTAATGCCAAAATATAAGCACAACTCAAAAAATCACTTTCTTGTTTAGAATTTCATAATAATTTAAATACATCATGCCATAGGTAATGAGGGTTGTAACCAAGTAAGACTGGTGAAGTAAGAAAGATTTTTAAGGAGGTAGAGACAAGAGCACATTGTCTCAATTCATGGGTAGCTATTGACATTACCTAGTCTAAAGAAGAAACAGTGGGGTTGAACTAGATGATCAAATATATATTTGAAAGGTTTCTTTCAAAACAAACTCTATGATTCTATAGCTTGAGAAGTCTGAGGATGGTAAGGCCCATACCTAACTTTCTTTGAAGTTTCAGAAGAGACGTAGTTCTACGAACATAATTTCTGTTCTCACTAATCATAGTATTTAATTTAGTTTCTTACTCAGACCGGGCTTGACCTGCTTTTAATAAATCAATAACCAGATTTCTGATGTTTTGAGGTTTTTATTTAATCAAACTTAGATTTCCCTAGTACTATTCTAGGAATAATAATTAAAAAAACATCAGAGTAAAATGAAAATGAAACACTTGTTTTCTTGAAAATGAATAGTTAGAAGAAAACTTAAGCACAACATCAAGGGCTTATACTTCTTTTCTGTCCCTAACACAGAGAGATTATAAATTCGTGAACAATTTTTAGTTCATTAGGCAGGAAGGATTTTTAAGTTTAGGACAGATATAGATACAGTGCAGAATTCCTTCTTTTGCCTTTTACAATTTACCATTGAACTTGGGTGAACTGCTCTGGGGTGAAAGGACTGAATGGAGGTCATTTAGGACCACACTTGATGAAAGGCAGAAGATTGTGATCAAGAGCATATGGGATCAGATTTGGAAGAGAGGTTGACATTTTTATGGAATAATGATGATTAGCACAACTGGGCCTCTCAAAATTGTCTGTGAACTGTTCTGCAGCTAAGATTTCTTGGTCTTCACAGATTTATAATCTATGGATAGAAAATAGCAGAAACTTTCATTGCTAAGATTTCTTATATTCTGAGAAATCTTTGCCATACAAGTATAAAATGCGCATATCCTGTGAGCAGAAGTGAAACAGGTTTCATAGTAACTTTTATTTTTTGTGCTATTCCTTGAAGAAGCTGAAGGCTCAAGAGGTCATATATTTGGAAGAACTAGCAACTGCAACAGCAGAAGAATATCTATAATTTAGACTCCTTTGCATTTGTTCTTGTTTGTTACCAAAATCTTAATGCCCATTTGTAGCAGGAATGAAATACTTGTAACCCTAGGTCACATATTCTTGGAATGCAATTCTTAGAGTCTGGACCATTCCACTGTGTGAACCAAAGACATGTCAAGAGAACTGTGAGATTTGCCTTGGAAGTGCACCCCTGAGAACACTGATAATAGACACACTACTTCTTGAAATCTACCTATGCAGACAGATGATGCATTTACTTAAAGAGAGAAATATGAGGGATACCTGAGAGGAAATGTGTCAATAGAACTGTGATGACTAGCATGAAAGGAAAACAAATCATAGCATTATCATTTAGAATTGAATGGAATTATGGTAAAGAAATTGTACATCAGAAAAATTTGTTCTGTTTATTTTTTTTAAATAAATTAAAAAATGTAAATAAACACACACATACATATATACATATGTGTAACCCCTTCATTGTCTGATAAATACTTTGGCTTAGATTCCTTCATTGCATAGACTAGGAAGAACTTCCTCTTTGGGTACATCCTTCATGTAATTTCCTTTTTCCCACTCTTTTCTGCAGAGTATCTGACACACAATCACTTTATTGTGTTCCCATTAGTTTCCAAGCTACATTACTGTAATTTCTTTCAGATCCAGCTGTTTCTTTCGATTCAAAGACATTCAGCATCTGGATGTGAAATATTGTCCAAATCATATCTGCTTATTATATTATTAAATATTCTAACTTTAAACCAGCAAAATCCATTCTGGGAGAATTGCAGTGGGGGGTGATGAGGTGGGGTTATTTTGGGGGGAGGATGTGGTGGTTAGTGACTTTTTAGACAGTAGTTTGCAATGCATTCCAAGAATAAGGTTTTGAGGGTTTGTCACTGTTCTGCTCAGTTCTCAGGAGAATGTGCTGGCATTGGTTTTAACAAGCACTGTCAATATTTCTGAGTTTATGACAAAATTCCGCATAAGCCTTTGTCTTCCCTTTGCTTTTTTCTTATCCCACTTCCAGAGGATAATCTTAAAGGAGAACCTTAGAGACTGAATCGTTGTTCAGCATGTAAAACACATAGCAGAGCAATGAAGATAATGAATGTATATTTGTAGAGGATATACCAGTTCAAAACATCTCAATTCTTTATGTTGGCTTCCCATGCATTGTCATACAGTGCTATGCAGCTATTTTTTGGGTGATTTGGTTCACCCTCTTTGGTGTTTTTGCAGTGCTACCATGTCAATTGCAATATTTATTTAATACTACTTATCAGTTTTAATTTTTTTTATCATTCTATGAACCAAAGTATTTTACAGTAATTTGCACAGGAGTTCTGAAATTCTGTCTCCAATTTGAAATGCTGAACACATCTAAGAGGGATATTTAATGTTATGATCTAAATGAGCATTTAACCATGTAACATCACCATTTTGGTCATTTTCTTTGAACATTGCATCCTTATTCACAATGAAATATCTGAGCCTTTTCCAAAACATCTCTTTCACCATTCTAGCATTCTAAATTTTTCACCGACACTCTGCAACACTGATATTGACATCTGGTAGGAAAAGAGAGATGAAACACACAGAGGAAATTCTATATTTATGCTAGTGATATTAAAGAATTAAAGTGTGCTTTCATTTTGTTTCATAACTTTTCTTTGGCAAAACATTAAAAGTTATGGAGGATCAGTGGAGGAGATGGTCTTTGGCAGCCTGAAGTCTAGTGCAATGCTTACTATATCTGAGTTAGATACTTGAGAGAATTTTTTTTACAATGATATAGCTGTACCCCTTGTACTTGATGTTTTCTCCCTTCCATTGCCTTAACTGGGTAAGAAAGTGCTATTGTACACATTTTAAAAGCAAGAGGCAAAGGGCAGGATGTGTATGGACTATAAAGGATTTAGGTACTCAAGGTGTGAGGTATCAGTGTATATATAGTCTCTTTTATAGCTGTCTCTGAATATAAGCCACTGGCTGGGCTCCCAGTACATTGAGCAGACAGACAAAATGTTGGAAAATTTAGAAGTCTGGGTGCTAAAGGCAACTAATTAAAACCTGCAAATAGGAAATATGAGAGAAGGTGTTGAATAAATAAGTCTTCCATTCCTGTTTGCCCTAAATCTTTTTCTTCAAAGACAGTTCAAGTATATCTTGGAACACAGAGATAGAAGGAATAGATGTACCTTTTTCTAGAGTGTTTCTACAGCAATCTAACATTCTTTTTTTTCCTGTATTTGTTAATTATTTCAAAATTATTTCATTATTTCCAGGAAGTTCACCTTCCTAAGTCTTCCAACATCAAATGCCTTTTATGACACAACTGTAGGGGGCCTTATTATCTACGTATGAATATCTAAAATAGTAGAAGTCATTCCCAAATTCTTATGCCCTAAAAGATTCATTTGCATTAATTATAAACCGACTTGGATTTCTAATGGTTTCCTACAATCTAGTTGACCTACCTACAGATTCATCCTTTCTTTACACTGTTAGAAAAATGGAGAAAAATTATATGCTAAAGAATGAAATTCCTTACAAACAAGTTTGTTGTAATGATTTTATAATAAATGTTGCTTTGTAAACACTTCTTCCTCTTTCCTGGTTACTGCCTTTTTATCTTTGTACTGAATCTTGACAGTTTAGGTTTCCTGCTTTAGACCAATCATAACTGCACTAAACAATACAATCAGTCCTCCTTATCATTTCTGGAGCTAAAGAGACAATGAATCAGGACAACTGAGCAGAGTCACAGAAAAACAGAATAAAATCAGCTTCAGTACAAGGGTTGTAATAAAACCATGACGTCTTCCCTATCTGTCACTGCTGTGCATCCTTGTCATTCACTTATCAAACAACAGATAATGCCTTTCACACACGCAAACCCCACAAGTAAAGTTCTAAGCCATTTTGCCACTGTCTATTTTTCATTTCTCTGATATTCAGTATCTGTGTTCACTCATCCTTACTGTTAAATGTAATGTTGTGAATGGGGGTCAAAGCTGGTGCACATTGTATGTCAGCAGACTGGAGTTCAAAAATTACTCTGCCACCTCAGCAGAACTTGAAAGTGGCAGTGCCATTTGTTTTTTTCACCTTAATTTGCTTATCTAATGGATGAAAATTTGCTACATAAGTGAAAAGAAGCATTATTTATTATCTGTGATATTGGGACAAGACATGTGTGCAGAGAATTAATATCCCTTGAGTTAAAATTTGCTATATATGTATAAAGAGTTTTCTACGGAGTACCACTTCAAGGACCCCAAAGTTCAAGAACACACAAAAAAATTTCTGTAGGCATACAAGGTAAGTGAAAGAAAAACAATTTTAAATAGTACACAGTTTCTAAATTTATACTTTGTATCACTCCTGTTGTTCTGATACTTATGTAGTATTAATAAGTGAAGAGAAATTTCCCTAAGATTGATATGTATAAACCACAAATCTTCTGCCTTTGGTATCTCAAACTGGATATCAAATTTTTTATCAAAACTTAAAAAGACAGATGGACTAGGAATGCAGTTCTTAAGATAAAGAAAATTAAAAATAAAATAGATACACTTGCAGAAGCAGCAAATTTAAAGTATTATGGATTACAATATTTATGGAAAATTAATTTCAAATATTCATTTACAACCTATGCTAACAGATTGCATAAACATGTTTTTGACATATATATGCATTTATATACTTCTTTGAATGCCAATTTTGAAAAAAAAAAAAAACAAACATTTATGGAATGATTTATAACCAGCTTTTGGAGAGCAACTTGTTCTGAAACAATTTGTATACAAAGAACATGGGGAATGAATTAATGGATTTTTTTTTTCCCCAACCTCGTCTTAGAACATTGTAGCATTTAACAAGACAGGGAGCACCTTCTCATGGCCTGTGAATACTACTTTATGTTTCACTTTCTTCCAGTAAGCCTTGAAGAAACATTCAGGAATGCCTCTCTCCAAAAAACTCCCAAATTCTTTTTTTTTAAGGATGATTTAACATCTGTTCTGAGAAAGAGCTAAAGAAGAGCTATATTATTTCTATATATTTACCAGCCTGACCTTTTCAGATTAAAGTCAGAGGTACTGGCATAAATTCTTGACAGCTTGGGAGGAACAGATACCAATACTCCAGAGACAACATTGCATATCCGTGCTTTCCAGTACCACACACAAACATGTGAGGAATGCATAGAAAAATGGAAAATTTCCTATTTATCCTAAAGAAACACAGCCAGTCTGGCTTTTGCTTTTGAAAAAGAATGATGCTAAGAACTTAAAAGACAAGAATGTGAGAAAATCTTTGCAAAGACAAACCTTGCTTGTTTGCAGTGTTCAAAAATGTGAAGAAAATAAAAAGAATTCTGCCTAACACTGCCAAGAAAGTATGTAGTTTCTGCATGTAGTTTTGAAACAGATGTAAAAATTGATGTCTTTAAATAAAGGAGAAAATTCTAGCAATAACGTACTCTCTTTGCTATCCATCACATTGTAAAGAAGGCATGTAATTTTTTTTTTTTTCCTTTCAAAAACAGGAAAGCCCTAATTTCATCTACACTGAAAACATGGCCAGACCACAAGTATTTGAAAGCAAGGGAACACCTGCAAGTCAAGCAAGAATGAAATGGAGACTGCCAAAGGCTGTAATTTTCTTTCTTTCTTTCTTTGCTGTGAAATGCATCAGGGATATTATCAGATCATTCACTGATATGAAAAAGAGGTACTCACAGATTTCCCTGTCACAAGCATAGTTCCTAATCTGAAATCTACTGTGGTCAAGAGAAAGATTATCACTTACTTCAGTGGCAAACTATTTGAGGTCTAAAATATTGTTAAAGTTAGTAGAGTAAATTCAGTATTTTCAATAAAAAATATAAACCCCTTATTTTTATATAAATAAATATAAATTGATGGAAATTTTGAAGCATTTACACCTACCTATTTTATTTTATAGCATGTATTAAGCATCACTTTTTTCTAATTTTGTACCTTTAGGCATATTATCAAAACTACTATCTTCAGGAAACTAATATTTTATAATGTAAAATGCAAACTTTTTTGCACCTTAAATTTCTACTTTTTTTTTTTTTAAATTACATTAATTTAGAAATTATTACATTCAGTATGACAATACAAATGTAAGATATTTTCCAATTTAAATTTTAAGTGAAAACTGTGGGGTTTAACGGCTTCTGTTGATTTGGATAAAACAACAGACTGATCAATCTGCCTCTGTTTTGCCATTGCTGCAAATACTCTGTCCAGGTTTAATTATGTTGCTATTGCTATTTATAACAATATACATGCAATAGTTCTATATGTCTTTATTGCTGAATAAATTAAATGCAGGGAAGTTTGTTTTTCTACTATTGCTATGCATTCTCAAAATTTATGCTACATGTGGCTCAGTTTTCAACATGCTTAGCACTACATATGGAACACAAGCGTATGATTTACTCATGCTGGGAGATTCCATCAGAACAGTCACAAGTGCACATGAACTTTCCAGTAAATTCCATAAATTAGACACTTAAATATGTTATAGACCTTCATCTCTTTCTCACTTTGTACTTGTAAGGTTGAAGAAACCTTATCTTAAATTTCTTATGTAGTGACATATCTCAGCAATATATATTTTTTTTTTTTTTTGTCTTTATAAATACTGCTGGAATTTGGGAAAATTAATTTTACAAATTGGGCTAGATAGAGAAAATCAAGTGGTTATCCAAAAAGTCACTTTAGCCTGAAAAACCTGGTCTTACTAGGTATCTGCTACAGTTCCTGTAGGGAAAAATATCCTGTGATTTGAGAAATATTCATAAAATCTGAGTTCATATTGTGAAACATCTTGTGAAATAGCGTCTCTTTTTCTGTTGAAAAAGAAAGAGTTAGCATCCCACAGCTCCAGCTGACCTTCCAAAATGCCCAAATACTCTTTTAGCTCTTTTGCCAGGATGTTACATTGGAAATCTGATGCTAAGGCCCAAATCGCCTTCAACAAAGTCATGTTTCCTCTCCAGAATTTTATTTGGAAAACCACTCTGAAAATCAGGACTCATATATTCTACATGTTTGGGGTTTTTTTAATTTATGTTCAGAAAGAAAATATCTTTAAACTTTGGTTTTCATCCATATCTGAGCATCTACATGACCAAATGGGAAGATGACAAATCAAGATCACAAACCAAGTATCTGATTGACCTTACACTAGAAAGCATTCTCTAATATTATCCTACACGCACATCTCTGAAATTAATTTTCATTGAGCTTGGTAGTTGATTACCTTTGAAAGTTGGTTCAAGCATTTGTATTCACAGCTTGGACACTTCTGTGTCACTCCCCCTGAGGCAGGGAAACTCAGACGCCTTGAAAAAGCTCTGGCACTTGTCTCCAGACAGCCCCACCTAAACGCTATCATGTGGATACTCACCCAAACTGCAACGGGAGCACATCCTGGGGTGAAACCTGATCACTACACCCCTTTTATCTACCAGTGAACCTGATTCACACATCAAATATTTTATGCAAGTTTTCTGACTTAGATTTGCTTATAATGGTAATTAATAGAACACATTAGTAATAGAGTCCACACTGCTGGGGTATTTATTCCCAACAAGAAAGGCACAGTTTGCTACTAAGGCCCAATATGACAGTACTTAGAAGAAATCATTAATTTGGAAACATGTCACAGACTCTTTTTGGCACCAACAATTATTTATTTTTCTTTATTACATACTTCAGCCTAGAAAGTGTTCAAAAGTGAAAAATAACACCACACATACATACATAAACATGCTCATGCACACACAGACAAATACAAACAGACTGGAGTCCCATCAAAGAGATGAGGTACAAACTAACTAAACAGGAGCAATTTGAAATATTTTAATAAAAACTCCAGATGGGTGTAAACTTGATAGAGTCCTGGTGAGATAGAGAAATAAGATTGAGTTGAAAGTTTACAATACCAAACATCACTAGGAAAAAGATCTGCAATTTTAGTAATGCAATTAAAGGTGAATATACTTAAGAAAACACGACAGATAATGAAGGTGACAGCTTTTGCCAGGTACTGTGAGATACCTTTGTCAGAAGTGTGATTAATCCCAGCCCCTCTATTGCTACATCTACACTGATCAGTTTGCAGCTTTGAAAACCGAAAACCTGGAAGAACTGACTGCAGGAATTTATGAGGTATTTTATTTCGCACAGTAATTAGTGCTGTTGGAAAAAACAATCTTTAGTGAATCCCATGTGAAGTGGTCTTTTTTAAGTTGAAATAGTGTCTTCATTGATATTCTAGTAGCACAGAAAATTAATCTATTTACTTATTTACTCTGGTCAAAATTACTTTGTTGTTGTTAATTTTTGTGGTCTACTGAAGATTTCTCTAATGGAGGAAAAGTTGTGTGTATCAGAGGATCTCTCTGCAGTATCATCATTTTTTGTCCATTAGGACTGACTGATGATGGATGTTTACTTCTTCACTGCAACACAGAATTTCTTCCGCCTTTTTTGTTTTCTGAGTGTCTGCTGACATAGAAATAGGCCTGTGTGAAAAATAGGCACTATTATGTGTTCATGTGGTTTTCAGTCACGATCATATTCCTCATGTGCAGCTCCAGAGATGCAGATGGTGCCGTGCAGACTGCGGCAAGGGGCACAGGCCATCCTGCTCATATCAGCAAGTACCTGCTCAGCAGCAGTTACACCCTTACAAAGTGTGTTTCAGATCATTGTCAGCTACATTATAGGCATTTTCTTAAGGAGAGTTTTTACTCTGTATCACTTAAATTTTCTCATGATGCTTGAGGGCAATGCCTAGAAACAATATTCCTAACTGTTAAGGATAAATTTCATTTTTGTAACAAATAGATTTAACACTGACATTATAAAGAGTAAAAACAATATGAGGATTATATACACAAATATAATCTCCTTGCTGAATAATTTGGTGATTATTGTGATAAAAGAGCACCCTATATCCTAACATCAATATTTTATATATATTTTATCTATATACTGCTTTCCTAGGTCACGTTGCACAGTTTCCTAATGCTCCTGCTATGAGAGTTTTGGCACTGAGAAGCGATGTGTGGGAGGTATGCTTGTCAGAGAGACGCCCTTTGAGATGCTCTTTATTTGAAACCAACCTGCCTTGTCATGTGTTTGGTACAGACCCATGCTGGTTTGAAGAGGCAAGCAAGGGATCTTTGTTATCTGTCTACTGTTCTGCTTCAAGACTGTGAGTCTTTAGATGAAACTGCAGCTGTGCTAAGAAGATTACATCTGTGTTGAATTCAGCCCTGTCCTCTTAGAAGAGTTTACAGAATCAGTGAGGGTGATAAGTTTCATAGGCCTGGGAAGCTATTTCTCAGGTTATCAGCTTTCTTTTAATCTGAATGATAGGAAAATCACACAAATCTCTTTTGTGATAACCCAATCTATCTTGTACCACTGCCTGAAGTATACATGTATCTAGATAATTATAGGATACACAGACTGCTGGGAGATTTTGTTAGCTGAACTACAATTTGCTGAAAATGTGCAGAACCGAAGCTTGCTGAAAAACAATCATTAATTTACCAAGGAATATTATTTATTCCAGCAATTAGTTGTGTTTTCAGAAATTTCATCAAATTCCATGTTTTGTCTGATCAGAATGGGTGATGGTAAGAGTGTAAAGACTGTTCAGAAGAAGCTATCTACTGTCCTTCAAGGACTCATTGCTTTCTACAGGGGAGTTTTCTGGTTGGAACATAGGCATTGTAACATTACCCTGAGTGGGTTCATGAGGTTCCTCCAAAGTTTATCAGTCCAGAAGTAAAATATATTCATTGCATGTAGAAAAAGCCTAAGGCCTTGCCCTATTAAGGTCATCCCTTTTCAAATATGTTAAAAAGGCTGGCATCAGAGATTTTTTTACAGTGTTTGTGTCTAGTATTTCACACACACACACACATACATATATAGATATAGATATATGTATTTGTATGCAATCACAGTTTTGTAGACTAAAGCAGCAGTAGAAGACCATAGGGACTATGTGAAATACATAATGTTTGAAGAACAATTTTCTTCTCTCTTCTCTAGGAAGGTGTGAGTCATGACACAAACTGGTTTAAAATACCCTCCCATGAGAATCGAATGCTGTGATTTTTATCCTCAGGTGGTATAAACAGCATAAATTAATATAGCTGTGCCAATTTACATAAATTTCTACACAGTATTTGGCTAAATGGCAACTCATAAGGATATGATAACATTCTGCAAGTATTTGAAGGCCATAAACACTAAGCAGGGGGACAAATGATTTAGGCTGGCATAAGGAGACGTAATTAGGAGCAATGGGAGGAAATTAAGGGAGGAAAAAATTAGGCTGAATATCAGAAACAATTTTCTGACAGTGAGATGTATTAGACTGTGGAAAATAAGTCTCCCAATGGACATTCCATTGCTCAAGATGTTTAGACTGGACAAAGTACTAATGCATATCCAACAGGGACTAATTTTGCAATGTATGGTGCGTAGACGAGAAACCAGAGACATTTAATGGGGTAAAAAGAATTCTGTGCTAAGAAAAACAAACAAATAAATCTTTTTTAAAGTCACTTTCAACAAATATAGCAATATTTCTGTATCTTTTACATATGTGCATTCATATATGGAAATATTTTTTTTTTTTTTGGTCTGAAAATTGAAATTTTCTTAAAATTATAACTTCAGTTTATGGCAAATTTCATAATGGCAAATGTCTTGTCTTCTGCTGTCTATCAAATTCAGAAGTTTTATATTTTCTAATATTTTCTTTTTCTTTTAACACAGGAAAAAATCCCATGTACTTAATTCTTTGGTTATACAAAAGTTTCAATCTTTTCTGTTTTGCAGAACTGGATATCCTTCCAGAACTGCATAAGTGTTTTTGTAGAAGCTGATTGTGGTATAATATTTTTTTTATGAAAATAGTTTTTAAAATGTTCTCAAATCATTAAAATGTGTAATTTTAATAATGTTACAATAAATGGCTAAGATAAGTTATTGTGTTTTTCTGCATCTACTAGGACTTTAATAACTGTAAGAATTGTTTCCAAGCTAAGGTTTGCAAAGCTGATTACAGAAACACATTTCAAAACTCTGTATCTTCACATTTTTTAGACAAATCGAAGATAAACATTAGGATATATCTCATTTACCTTGGACTGATGTCATCTAAGAATGTGCTTGCAAAGTCATTAGGCAACATGTGATTCCATGAAATGCAAATGTGAAGTACACTCTGGAATCCCGGGCAGTGTATTTGGCTGCTGAGTATCTAGAAGGCAAACCACAAAAGAAAAATATGGAAAACAGCTACACGTAACAAAGAAATCTGTGAGATGTCAGTAAGTAAAAAACTGCAGGACACATATATGCAGCTCAGTTTCCTGAGCACTGTATTGATCCAAGTGACAGAAGAGAGGCAGAGTGATGGATTGAGCTCACTAAAGAGAAATTAAATTAAATTACCTAAGTCAGAAAGTTATAAAATCTAAAATAATAACAATGATGATTATGACATTATTATTATTATTACTATTATTATTATTGTTATTATTATTTAGAAAATAATAATAATAGTAGTGGTAGTAATATGTTTTAGAAGTACTTTGGTAACAAATAGTTAAAAAAACCCAAAAGAAACACAAGCCTGGTGCAGTTTTGGATCACAAGAGGATAAATAGCTTCACTATGCTAAAACTGCAGTCCAGTCAAGAGCATGATTTACAGTACAAAACAATCAGTTCACACTGTCACAGTCCCAGTTTCACCAATAACCACCAAACTTCAGGCTGAAAGTACCTTCATAACTAGGAAATGTGCATTGGGGAATTTGCATAGATATCTGTTAAATTGTTGAGATTCAGAAGCAACAACCAGCTAACTTTCGAAGGAAGGGAAATTGATGTTTCACACTTTTAAACTGCATTTTGATAATACTGTGGAGTGTTTACATATTTGTGGTTTTTGCTTGACTGACTTTGTTCAATGTTCAAGTTGACACTACTAAGCAGCAGTAAAATGAAAAACACTGTGTCTCAAGTATTGTTAACATAAGGAATCCAGTTTATACCATGGGAATGATGGACTCTCTTAGTTGCATTAACATTAATTCTCAAGCGATGACAACTCCAAGTTTATATCTTGCAGTCTTAATTTAGATAAGTCAAAGTATGCTGAGAAAAGAGGGAATCACACCTATGCATATATTTTATTATTTTAACACCATTTATGCTTGCTCTGTGATTTTTTTTACAGTATAATTTCTTTCCTAGATAGAAACACTATTTATTTACCTCCAGAGGACACTCATTATACAGTGGATGAAATATACTGGATTTAATCAGAAGATAGAGAAGTATGCTTTTTATTAGTTCCCCATATTATAAGTCAACGTGTCTTACATGTGTTAAAATTTTCTATAGATTTTATTCTTTCAGTAAGAAAATTATTGCTTTACTCTCTTTAAAGCTTACTATATGTCAACAAATGAGTAAAAATTTTAAATATATTTCTTGGATAAGAATGTGATACAGAATCATTTATACTGCTTCTGCACCAATTGTTATATGGCTAAAACTGATTTTCACAGACCACATGATTTGTTTTCAACTCCTTGTGCTGGGAATTTTATGTTAAAAAGTCCTTTGAAGATATCAGGTTGTTTACACAGACACTTCTCAAAATTTGACTTCTGAGTATCATGTTTGTTTCTCTTTCTTTGCTGGAATTACCTCAGAGAATTAAGATAATTTTTAAAACAAACATATTTTAAAACAATAAAGTATACTTTTAAACAGAATCATATTTTTTGCTTATTCCTATGCTAAAATTTAACTTTTTATTTTAAGAAAATTGGTGCTTATAATTTGTTAATTAAAACACTTAAAGCTGATTGAAATCTTTTGATTTGATTGCTGTAAGTATATAACATAAACATTTGAAAGAGAAAGGCTTGAATGGCAGTTAATAAACAACAATCAATGCATTCAGAACCCACTGAGGGGATAACCTGATCATACATCATCATGGTTGATGCCATGCCACCTGATTAAGCAAAAACAAATTTGTGATTATCTTTGCTCCAGAGGAGATTTATACCCATTCTTTCATTCATTTCTGGTCTTGGTCAGACGTCTCAGAATGCAGGAACTCTATTTACACATGACATGTAACTGAAGAACACTTTGAGCTGACAGCACATAACGCCTTTAAAGCTGATAAGACACCCTTAACCTTGATAGCTGTAGGCTGATGATGAGTTTCTGTTATCCTAAGAGGGCTCTCTGTCATATGTGTCATTATTACACTAAGGACTGGGGTGTGCCATTGATTTCCATTTCTATAGCTGGACCTCCTGAATCCTTGATCATACTCCAAAACATGTTCACTCTAGAGATGGAGCAGACAAAATTTCTTCACCCTAAAAAAATGTGTTCTTAACTTAAATGTGCTTGCCTCAGATCATTTAAGGTTAATATACCAGTAAAGAGAGCAATTTTAATTGCTCCAGCTGAGCTATGGGCTCTCTTTGAACCAAAACTGGTGGAGCAAGTCAGCTGCTTTGCAGACATCCATCACGTTGCACACTGTCATTTGTTGTACAGAGTCATTGCAGGTGTTGGAAAGTTTCAAGGGCTTAACCCAACCAAAGATTGAGATAATTTATCTGACTGCTGCCTTAGACTGATTCTCTTTACTTGGCTTAGTGAAGCTGAGTTAGAAAAACACTCTTTTTCCTACAGATATGCCCTTTCTCTGTTTTCCTAAGTGAAGTACTTTCAAAGGTTTCTGGAGTTCAGAAAAGAGTTTGAATGTGCAAAGAACAAAATCTTTTAAAGAACACAGTGAAAAATAATCCCTGAGCTGCTGCAGTGCAGGATGTTCTGAATCTAATGAGTATGAATAAGTGAATAAGTTAGTTCTTAAAAAGCTGCAGTCCATCATGCAGCTTTTCAGACCCAGTTAGTGATCAACATTTTGGCTGGACTTGAGCTGTCCTGACAGTAAAGGGTTTGCCTCTATAACCAATTAACCATGGCAATCTTTGGATTTTTCTCTTTTCTTATTTTATTTTTTTTTGGGTTTAATTTTTAAAATTCTCAGAAGGATCTTCTAGAGCATAAAAAATATGATAAATGTTTTAAATGACTGTACTTAGAAAAATGTATAATAAATATAATATAATATCAATTTAGTACTTAAAACATCTCATTTACGTGCTGCAATGGTTCAAGGCTTTGGAACCTCTTTATGTGGAGACAGTATCTATAAGAAAAGGTGTTGCCTAAACATACTGTGAATTTTAGAATTTCAAACAACATAGCACACAATAACTAAAGAATTCATATATATTTTGCAGTGAATAAAACCATATTAATAGTAAATTTCTACTACAGTTTAGGACTCTGCACATTCTTGAGCTGTCATAGAATTTCCTACAGAACTTATCCATTCAGGAAAAACTTCTATCCAGGGTTTTTTAGATGATTTTCCCTTTCCCTTTCCCTTTCCCTTATCTACCTCTGTCACTTAATCTGAAAAACCTGGGCCCAGTGTGGAGTGTCATCCTTCTGATTTCCAGATAGAGACTATAAGAATAGTTTTAGGAGGCATGACTTTCTAAGATCATGCCACTCAAAATGCCACAAGATCTTTAATAACGTAGTCACAGAATCTGGCATCTTTCCAGTGTATTATAGAATTCAAGACCTTAAAGAGGGAAACAACCATTTTGCAGCTATAAGAGATCTGACACTATATGTTTTCTTTGTCTACTGGGAAATTCCTGGAAATGCTTTTTCTTTTACATAATTACATGCTGCTGACAAGGTGGTGGCAGTTACAAATGCTGCAGTAACCCACTGCATTATCCCTGGGGAAGACAAGAAATTTCTATTTGAAGAGCACAGGCTCCTGAAACAATCAAAGTCTCCCCCTGAGGTTTGAGATGGTTGTATGTGCCACAACATGGCAGGTTGCTTCTCCTGAGGGCGCACACAGCCTGGGGGCTGCTCTTGTCAGCTCAGTGGAATCTGCTAGCACAGGAATCAAGGGGAGCAGTCTGGCTTGGGCCCGGTGGAATTCACTGACAGCACTGAGCCAAGGCTTGGTTAACATACCCAGTTTGGATGCCATGCATCTCCAAATTAGAGTGGATATTGAACTATGTTTCCCTTAAATGGCTTTTCCTTTTTCCCTCTCAACATAACATCTTTACTGCAGAGACCTAGTTTTTTAACTTTCTTCTCATAGTTATTCCCTTATTTACCTTTTTTTCTGGAGATATCTGGGACTTACATTATGAATTATTAACCTTAATGGTTTTTTTTCCTCTGGAGCTCTTGATAGGTTTTTTACCTTTTAGAAACCAACACAGAGTGAGAAACCGTCATATTTATTTTCACAAGGATTCTCCTTCAAAGATAGCAAGAGATACTTTAATATCTTTCGCTCTCTTTTTTGCTGAACTGGAGTAAATTTGGTGGAAGCAGTGAAGAAGGTGAGCGAGTTAATGAAATAAACTTCTGTTTATTTCTGGGTTACTAGAAGAGTTAATTTATTACTTATTAATATTAATTCAGTGTAAATTTGAAACAACTCCTTATGCCATAGCTAATGAAAGTGAATTATTACTAAAAAAATATTAAATTCTTTCATCCTACATAACCTAGAAAATGAATAATTCTTAACTGTTTATTGTTATTATGGAACAGGTTCATTGCACCTAAATTTGCCACATTTGTACACATAAAAATCATGACAGTTCCTGCCTAGAACCACTTCTTTAGTAAAAGAAGAGAAAACAGTGCTTTTGATTCCCTCTTAATGGGTAGGTAGCACTGAAGGCAAAGCTTTGATTTCAATATCTTAAAAATGAGGAACTGAAAATTCACCTTGCAAGGATCTAATATTCTTCAGCTATAACTATTTGCATTTCTCATCTTATAGTCTAAATTCGTAAGTGGAACATGCTCAATACTGAGTCACTTTGGGTTGTGTGAATTTTATATTAAGATTTATTTCAATAAAGTTAACAAAGTTTGATAGTAAGATATTAAGAGACTTCAAAGTGATTAGGCATGCACCCATATTTTTTAATATAATCAGCTTTAAATTAGGTTCAACAAAAACATAAAGGTTTATTTCAGATTTGAAACATTTATCTGTATGGTCTTACTACTGGACCTGTAAAATGAATAATCTGATTTTCCCCATAGGGCTTTGAGATATGAGACCTTGTTTGCCTCTTGATCTACAGCCGTCTTTGATGCTCTTTACAGGGTACATGGTCCTTGGAGTGAATATTTTGTAAAAGTATGTTTCATCCTACATTGAAGAGATACTATGAATCCCAGCAGTTTCTAGGCTATATCAACTGCTTATAAATGAAAAATATGGTATATTAGAAATACTATTTCATCTTTCGGCTTAATTTGAATACCTATCTTGAATCCATTACCATTTTAAACCACTAAAATAAGCCTACAAAAAACCTAAATATAACCCCAAATACAATGTTTAAATTCTATATTGATTTAGAAATTAAATATGTGAAATATTTGAGGTTTTCTCTTGGTGTCTACTAGAATTGTTCAAATTGAGCTGTGGAATCAAATGTGTATTCCTTGTAATAAAGACAAGAGATCTTAAAATCTTTTAGGCAAATTCAAGTACTGAAGGGCTATGCAAGTCTCTTCATTTTATACAAGGCGTTTAATCTCCTCTAGTTAGTCTGCCATTCCCAGTAAATATGAATTGTTTACTCAAATTTCTTCCCTAATCACTGAAAGCAGATGATGTTCTTTTGCATTTTTATTGTGTTAAATAACTTTCCAACAGAAGACTGATTTGATTAGCATTAAACAATTTAACGATCAACAATAAAATGTTTACCACAATTAATATATTTATATTAATATATCTGGAATATATTAACTTATATGAGCATATTTTGAAATGTACAAAGATTTATTTTCTTTGATTTCTTTTGTTTTCCAAACTGCCAGCAGAATCCATGTAAAATCACCTCCCCAGAAATTATGAAGTGGAAAACAAAAACCAAAACTTCTACTAAGCAGTGTGGGTCATGGAGACATAATTTTATTGATAAATTCAAATTCTAAGACTTTATTTGCCATCCTTAATTCATTTACAGGGAGATAAAATGTGAAACCTCACTAATTTCTTGTAGATCAGGTATGTTTGTTCAAGAGCACAATACACAATTGACAAAATCATACATTTGCTTAATGAGGGATAAGAAATTTAAACCAGATATACAGCAACATTTTTTTATCTTTAATCAAAGTGAGTGTCCATGGCTCTTTGAACTTTCAGCTTTCAGAAAAACAATACCAGTAAGGCAGTTACAATATGCAAGTCTTTGCGAGATTTCAGTTCTGATTGTCATAAAGTAAGTAAGAAAAAGAACAGTAAAATACAATTTAAAAAGCAAACTAAACTCTAACGTTACAATACCTTCTCTTTGTTATCTCCCTTGTATGCAAAGACATAGAATCCTACTTTCTGCTGTGTGGAAAGAGAAATATTGTCCTGTGGGATCTTTAAAATACTGATGATTGCAATACAGATGCTGCTTTGTCTCTTCTTAGCAGTATGAGCAGAATTTCTTTAGCAGATGATCAAAATCTGGGATTTTTGATCTGCTTCAGGTTCTGAGTCTCCATGAATGAAGTAGATAATAGGTGATCTAATAAAGATACAACGAGAAACATCCAGTCATTTTGCTCAACCTCAGCTCATGTTTTAAACTAAACCAAACATGATCCAAAATTATCTTGGAGCTGTTGGTTATTTTGGAAGAATGTGTTTCAATCTTTTTTTAAGATTGCAGATCAATTTGCAAATAGAATTAGAAATCCACGGAAAAACAGCAATTATTTGGAACATATTCTAAGTTTAAAGATTCTGAAAAAGTTGATGTGCAAACAAAATTAATCAAAATGCTTCCACCCTTGTGAGGACCGTGTCGCAATCTTAATCTTCCTTGTGTGGGTTATGGTTGTGTCTTTATTAGTTTAGTAATAAAATGTACAAAGACATTTACTCTGCAGAATACTAAATGTGTTTACTCTGTAGAATACCGAATATGGGTTTGGTTCTTTTTTTCTTACAACTAGTCCAACACAGAAGACAACAAATGAGACAGTTTCATCTCTTCATCTCTCTATTTAGTTCTATAGAGCTGCTTTTATCATAGAATTTTCATGGTTCTAAAGGATTATAGATTTCGCCTTACTCTAGATTTCATCTTCTTCTTTTTTTTTTTTTTTTTTTTTTTTTTACAAAGGGGAAGGATCAAAATCTCAGTGTAGGAAAATAAAGCTGCAGATCCCAAAGATTAAATTATAAGACTGTTCCATTTTATCTGAGGAAAACTTTTTTTATCCATGGTGATTGCTTTGTGTCATAGAAAATCAGTCACAATAAAAGGTAAAATCTGAATACAAATACGTCAAATTTGATGTATTAAGTGCAAGACGATCTTTCTCCTCTTGGGAAACTTGATTTGATATTTTTAGTTTAAATTACTCTATTTGCCCAGAGTAATACAGATATCCATTTCTGGAAACATCTAGACTTGAGTCTTTTTTTCTGAGAGTTTAATTAATTTGAAGACATCGGCATTAGTTTGAAGTAGAAAATATTAATGATACATATTAGTCAGAGCAGCAATTCATTATATCTTGGCTTTCAAACCTTCTATCTGACCTAAATAAAGTTCAGTTTCTCGCTAACGCTAAAAAGTTTGTCTCAGAATCTTTTTGTCACACATATTCACACATTTCTT
Organism: Sitta carolinensis; assembly: GCA_032173965.1. Taxonomy (NCBI): domain Eukaryota; kingdom Metazoa; phylum Chordata; class Aves; order Passeriformes; family Sittidae; genus Sitta; species Sitta carolinensis. Next base: position 36,704,740 of record JAVUNC010000006.1, read on the forward strand.
TGAATTAATTTTAATAAAAAATTCCCCTGCCCCAAAAGTACTCTAGCTATGCATAAATATAAACATGAAACCACATTTGAAGATATCAAATGAGTGTTTGTTACCTTCTAGGAAAAATTAGGTCTTTTCTTCAAAAATAGACAACCTAATAATATCGGTGTCAGACAATCATACTCTTTCATCGTGGTATCTGTTTACATTAATTTGGTTTAGTGTCCTTAAACATACAATGTAAACCAAGACTAAACGTGCAACAAATACATCGGCAGGTTTGTGATGCCCAGACGTATGGCAAGTTGAAAATGAAACAAAACAAAATAGATTTTTTAATGTATTCTTAATTGATAAGATATCAGGAATTTATATTGATAAGATTTTGAGACCTGCAAGAAAGAAACTATATTGCATTAAGCTGCTATGCTCCCTGTGGCTCAGAATAGGCAAATCCTCTGTGTTGTTTGCCTTCTCCCTTCAAATTATATATGTCATTGCACATACTTCACTTCACATCTTCTCTGCTGGTGCAAATTAGCATTGAAACATCCAAGAACAATGTTGTTTATATAAACTGAAGAACTGACATTAACTTTTAGTTCCTGAACTGAGCACAAATTTGACAGCATATTTGTTGTGCACATGAACATGACAGATAAAAAGGGAACATTTTGTTGCTTCCTGTGCTACACTGTATTGCTACAGAGCACAATTGAAAATAGAATTTTCTTCCATTTGAAGTTCAGCTTCAATAAATAAACTGAAGAATAATCATAAATAGATCAAACTTCTGAGATATTGGTCATGCACATGTTTTTAAAAATTACATGATGTTTTGTTGAAAAACTACACACATATCCCCTTTTAATATATATTAGACAATGGAATAATATATTTTTGGTAGATTTTTCTGTAGATGTCATAGCCATGTCTCATAGATGAAACATATGAAACTGTAGGGTAATCTCATAGCTTTTAATTGCACTAATATCTTGGTGATGAGTTCTTAGCAATGAGCAATTTCTCCTTGTTGATCCTCAACAGAAAACATAACCTTTTCTGTTGAAAATCAGAGAAAAACAATAGTTATTAACAATGATTCATTTAATCAGGGAAGTCTGATTAAATTCTTCAATGTTTTATTGTCCTTCAGGTTTAAATTAATTATTGGATTTATGCCAAAGGAATGAGGTCCACACTAACTTACAAGGAACTTGTTTAGCCAATTACAAAATCAAAGACATACTGTAATCAAAAGAAAATAAATAATCAATCAAGCAAACCTTTTTCTGAGATTTATACTAAAACCAAAGAAATCCTTAATTACAGAAATACCTGTAATTCATACTAATTAACAGCTATACAACTGAGACAATAACATGGGTTATTTCAGGTCTCATTATTGCTAGTCTTTATTAGGATAGCACCTAGAGGTCAATAAACAATGAAACTTGATTATGCTAGGCAATAGAAGACAATTTCCTTTCATAGAGTATTGATCACAAATTAACATTAAGTGCACAGAATGTGGGACATCCTTAATATCACCAAGATAAAAAAAAGGCAGAAAGAATAAAGGAATCTCCCAATTTTTTAAGACAATTTTTTTAAGAAGTACTTGTTAATGAAAGCTAAAATCCATGGAGAAAGGAGGGAAGGTAAAGAGCAGGGTTTGGGGTATATAATAGATTAAAAGGAAATGTGGAAAGGAAACAAACAGGTTGTAGATAAAAAGAAAGTTTCTAGAAAGCACCTCCAAGCCCTGATCAGAAAATGCCTTTCACTGCTGCAGGAACAGGGAGGTCTCTGCCCACTCAGCCAGCATTAGAATTGCTCCTTGTGCAGGAACTCCCTGCACAGGCCTATGAGGAGTCTGTCCCAATATACACAGCTGTAAAAGATGGTCATGAAAACTGTCACTGATGCAATGTGATATCACAGGCATATTTGTGGCTCTGGAAAGAACCGTGTTGTATAAATGAATAACATTGTCATTTATTTCTTCTCTAGTTTATTATTCTGGGTAGGCGATTTCTGTTTTGGTTTACTTTTTTCTTTGACTTTTTTATGCATCAGAGCTACTTTTTCATATAACAATGCTAAGGAGATTTCTGTATATATTGTTATAGTGACGAGTGAGAGAGAAAGTATTGTTTATGACACTATAGATTTTCCCTTTTTCAGAAAAATATTTTTTCTTACACTTCTGAGGTTTTGAGTAAAAAAAAAAAATTCTAATGTTTTTGATTCAAGATAAAAACAATGCACTTTTATTTAGCTCCAGGACATGATCAGGCAATCCTTTTTCAAGTTCATTCTCCTTTCTCTTCCTATCTAATTACTAGCCCTAAAATTTGTCTTCATTTGTGTTTCTTCTGTTAGGTAATACTAGACGTGAAATCAAATTGAAGATTCATCTAAAGCAATCCCATAAGCACATCAGGCCTTAAGCTCATAAAGTCTGGGATAATTCAGGAAATCTTTGGTATAATTTTTATGAAACACAGACTATATTCAAGGTTCATTTCTTTTCCTCTCTTTAGAAAGAAAGTATTGAAATTTTTGTATCATGGTGCAAGATTTAAAACTGCATATTATATACTGCATACATATAATGTTTTCTCTAATAAATACAGATTAGAATTAGACTCTTTGAAGTAAATCTAATAAATCACCTGAATGACATCACAACTGATATGTCTAAGAGTCATTATGTGTAATTGGCTAATGGTGTATTTACTCTTGTGCTATTGGATCACCCTCAGGGATAATTCCAGTAAGTCTTAAATCTCGGGAAGTATTTCTCTGTAGAGGTAAATTACCTTTATTTTTTTAGTAAAGAACACTAACTAATTACTTTTATTTAAATTCATTTGTAAAGCAATAAATCTGTCTTGAGGTTTCACTGCATTTCAAGTGATGAATTTGATGTTCTCTGCTGCCTTGAATTTCCCCCTTGAGCCAAGAAAGGTGATGAGAAAAGGAAATGAAGCCCCAAAATCCAGAGTTCATGAAACCCAGTATTAAAAACATATGTAGCATGTACAGAGAGGATCTCAGTCAGTGCCCGTTGGTTGGGAATTACTATAAAAGACTAAAATTTTTGTTCAAAAGGAAAAGTATAAATTTAATGTCCTCAAGGCAGAGAAGACTTCTCTGGAAGTGTGGAAGGTAGCAGATGCTGGGATTCTGTCTAATATATAGGGATACTCAGAGAAAGAGTACAGAAGCTATAAAAATTAATAATGCTTAATGTTGTCTTGTAGAAAGACTAACACACATTACATATACCAAATTATTTTTTTTCTCTATGAATAGCTCAATATTTCACCTATTGATTTGCAGGTGTACCTTTAAATATGTGTTTCTTATTGCCTACAGAAAATCTCCAAATTTTTTTTAAAAGTTCAACTAATGGAGAATTTTGTAGCTTATAAACTCACATTTACTGTGCAATAGACAAAAAAACCAAAAAAAAAAAAAAAAAAGAAAGAAAACCCTAAAAACTTGTTTTTAAAGCAAAGGCAAAAACAAAAGGAAAAGAAAAAGAAAATACATTTCTGTTTGAAGATATTTTGCAAAATAAGTGGTTCAAAACTACTCTGCATCTTGTTTCGCAGTAATGATTAATAAGAGACATTTAAATTGAAGGTTTAGGAATAAAATAAATATTTAGGACCATGACAGTAAGCTTCAGAATTACTGGTTTCTGTTAATTAGTTTCCTTCAGTTGCTAGCTTTAGAGTGTTTTACTGGAAATGTGTGATTTTAATTAAGACACAAGACCTTTCTGGAGATATTATTTCTAGGTAAGCAGTACAATTCATATTAAGTGGACCACACATTCCAATTTGATTTGAGGACATCATTACCTTTGAAAGTTATTTTCTTTCCTCATCATAAAGGCTAACAAATTTACCTTGGAATTCAATTATCAATTTAATTAAACAATTTGCTGTGATTTTATTGCCATAAAAATGTTATTCTTTAAAATACAGGGTTTATTTTAAAAAAACCTATTGCTTTCTATTCTGATCCACATTGACAAGTGACCATCTTTTCCATTTTGTTTCTCTCTCTAGGCAGTTTGAACTAGTAGTGTGATGTAAAAATCTGAATTATTGGAATTTCTCTTGATTTCAGTGAAGCTGGTAGGGCTTTTCATTTTCAGGAGAAGGTTGGAATGCAATCATCAGCTGGAGTGGAGGAACAGAAACTGTAAAGGTAAAATTCATTATTATGGACAAAAGTCTTTCAGCCTGAGTTGCAAGGACGAACCAAAGCTTTTAGTTCAAAGAAAAAAAAATCCTGTGTGTCTTGGAAAAATAAGGCTGATGTGAAGAGTACAGGAATCAGCTTTTTTAAAGGAGCTGTTCTTTGGACTTTAACAAGGTAAACAGTGTGATTATTAGAAATTATGTTGAAGTGGCAAGATGTCCAATGGGACAAGAAAAAGTATTTACCATTAATCTCTCTGACTCATCTTTGTTACTAAGTGCCCCAAACAATAATTGATAAGAGTGCTTTGGGAAATTTTAAATTTCTAGTTTAAAGAGAATCAAGTTGACAAAAGAATGGCATAGAAAGCTGTCCGTCACATCTAACAATGTACCTAAGTAATGGTTCTGGATGCCTGCAGGGCCAGGTAAATTAGAAGTACTACTAATAATTTTTAACCAGATGTTCTTCTGAGAAATTTATGCTAGTTGAGTTTGGCCCACAAATTTGGTTTTGCTCTTGTTGATACGTGGAATTATTCTGTTATTGAAATATATCTTTTTGACTCCCACAAGTGCTAGCCTTTCTATACTCTTTATTCATCAGGGTGAAAGTCTGAAACTGTGGTGATGACAAGGATTTTTAAGGCTGAGAGGAGGTGGCAGCTTCTTTGAAGCTAATGATACTTGGAGACATGCCTTTGTTAGGTTCCTGATAGATTCCCTTGTTTTGCAATGAAATGTTGTGTCATAATTCCTTGTCACTTGATCAGGAAGGACAGGTTTATGTTAGATGGATATAAGAGCTGGATGGGAATGTGGGCAGGTAATGGAACTGCACTGTGGATGGGTGCAGACAGGTAGTGTGCCACTCAACCTGATGCCATTGACACAGATCACAGAGAGGTTGATCTTAGGTAACTTTGCCTAAAGACAGTAACTTTTCTCTCTTTAGTGGCATTTTGAATAATCCATGCATGATTTTGTGTAATATTACATGTTATACGGGTGTTTTCAGAATTGGTGTCGACACTGACTCCAGAAAGTAAAAATGACATAAAGAGGCAGCTGATGATGTCAGCTTAATGGTGTCTGATGTTTTTTCACCCAACATTTTGTTTGTTTAGCCCAACGAAATTTTGGACTCTTCTTGGTCAAATTCAAGGTACTTTTCTCTAGTTTGTTTGGGGTTTTTTTTGTCTCCATTGGTAGAATTTTCTGACTAACTTAAAATCATGGTTTATTGAAAGAACAGATATTTGCATTAATCACAGTGACTAAAAAATATTTCTCTATCACTTAAGAAAGATGTTTGAAACTTTATCAGTACATTAAAAGCAGCAAAAATATTCCAGGCTAATTGCTAATGCAGGACTTAATATGTATTTATATTTTTGTTTGGTTTAAGGATGCAGAATTCTGGAGATAATTCCTATTCTGATATACACTACAGCTTGCCACTGCAAATGGAGATGAATAATTGAAGACTATATAAATTAAAATCACTGTTCTGTTCATATAGACTGTCTCTTTCTCATATCTAGGAACTGAGGTAATCATCACTGAGAGCAACTTTCAAGAAATGTGACATGAAAGAGAAGATTTACATATTTGAAATATCTCTTCTGTTTTTTCTTTATAGTCTCCCTTAAACATACTAGAGTGATATGAATAAGATATATTTTAAATGTCTAACTAACCCTTACATTTTCTATTTCCAATAAATTTCCTTGCACTGCCAAATAGCAAACAACACATGAGAAGCCTGATTCACTTATTTGTAGGTGATCTATGTTGCAATCTGTAAGTCCTTACAATTTTTTTTCTCAGTCAGCACTATAAACAACTCGATTTTTTGAATATGTTTCACAAATAGTATATTCAGGTTTGATTTATTTTATGAAGGTTTTATAGAAGCAAAACATACCTAGGAGGTACAAGAAAAAGTAGGACTTAAAAAAAGTAACTGAATCATCACTTTTTACACCACTCTAATTTTTTACTTTAATAAAGTGAAATTACAACAGAATTGATTGTATTGTTCTTTTCAGTTCACTGAATTTTCTAATGATATATAGATAGTACTGCAACCATGAGGACAAAAATCCCAATACACTATTATTTATCCAAAGTCAGAGCTTGTGACAGGCGTCTTTATATTTTGCTGTCTTTCCTTCCATGTCCAGGCATAGAATCCAGTCATAACTTGGATGCTTCTATCTGCTAAACATGCAATTGTTTCATAGCAGAAGACAGACATAAAATAACTGAAAGTATGATTACACTGCTTCTGCCAAGACTGCAGGTTTTATACACCTTCGATATTTTCCCAGTATTCCTTCCTTAAGCAAATAAGGTCTGTGGTGCTGTAGTTCTGATTATAGGGAGAGGTGGGAGCTTTGGATATGTTTATATTTGAATTGAGGAATAAAATAATGGTATTATCATTCAAAAATTACATTAGAGAAAATACCTCTTCTATGTGTTATTTTGATGGAAGCAATAGACTGGGCCAGTGGTATTTCAGTCCTTGGTGTGGTGTGACAGATAACTTATACCAGTGAAGTTTGAATAAAAGCTCAGAAAAATGCCAGGATATAACACTATAAGGTAACAGGCACATTATGGGGATTTAACTCAAAATTTAATTTGTCTGCTGAAGGAAAGCACTCTGCCCTCTGACATAGTGAACTTAGACTCTTACACAGTGAGCTATTCCAACTCTCTGTATCTACATCAGATCCATTCCTAATTTGTTCCTAGATTTGTGTAGCCTGCTGAAAGTAGTAGCAGTAGAAGGAACCAAAGAAACTTGATACTCTTGAGAGGGAAGGGAAAAGGGAAGAGAATATAAACTCACAAATTCAAACCCAAAATGACTGAGAGATAATAAGCACTGGAGCCTTAAAGTGGATTTATTTAATTCTTATTAGTGTTGAAACCAGTAATGTCAGATGCTAAATGGATGCACCTCTCTTTGTCCATAAAGTTGTAATTTGTGCAGGTACATTCTTCTTTTCTCTTCTTCAAATGTTGTTTTCAAGTTTCTCAAGTTCAAAGACTCTCTCTTGTTCTCCTAAGCAAAGAAACAATCAGAAGACATTTGAAAGAAGAACAGCTTGTAAATTCTCAAGGAATGGCTGGGCATCATAATATTATCAAGGAATTAGTGTAAGTCAACTTTGGCATTCAGTCAGATGCTTTTTACTTTGTGAGCTGGCTTCACACAAGCCTTAGGGAATCACAAATGTCAGAACTGGGCTATAGTGCAGCTTTCTTGCCTTTTTAAACAGTGTCCTGTGTTAACCTGTCTGACACATCTGGTAAATTTCAAAAGCAGGAGTAAAAGCAACTCTATGTAGGAAAGACATGAGAAAGAAATTCAGAGGCACCATCCTTCCTTTTACAGACAGAGTATATCACCAGAGCACAGTTGGTATTTTTCATTATTGAGAACATGCAGCAGCTTAATTTCACCAAGGCTAATTGATTTTCACAGCTGGTGAATGAAAGGCTAAAGATGATATGAAATTTGAAAATGATGCTTGTCTAGGAGCTGAAGCTTCTAGCATGTGTGGAGACAACAGAAAGGCTTTGGAACTGGAATTACTAATATATCTAACAATAACGTCAGGTCTCTGGTATGTTTAAGATATTCATCAATCTCTCCATACTGCAGGTAGTTACAAGTGGCCATATCCTCTCTCTTAAGAAAACCTCACACATCTCTCACTTATTTAATTTCATTTTACTACCAAAAGGTTGAATAGGTTTATGTCATATGTGCTATAATTATCTACAGAAGGCAACATCCTACTGAATAAACATGTTTCATTATTTGTTACAGGCAAAACAGACCATGCAGCTGAAAGAAGTCTGCTAGAGTTGATCAAAGGAAGGGTTTGTCTGAAAAAAGAAAAGTCCACTGTGGAAGGGATTAATCAAGCTCAGCTGTAAAAGTCATTCTTTAATAGCATTTAATCTTATTCAGGATATCAAATTTCTTCATGTGTGGTCAATCTTCCTTACCACTGCTAAACAAATCCATGGGATGCACACATTAAGACTGTTGACATTTAAGCATGTACCCCAATCTCTTCCTGAATGCTAAAGCTTTTTGGTTGCCTTCAGATGCTTAAAAGCAATTTTCTTGATCAATGTGATATAGGCATTTAATTTTAATGAGAATAAATATTTTGTATGTGTTAATTTATAAAAAACTGCCAAAATGTCTCCAACTTGTAGTTATGCCATGGAGGACCATAATTTAGCAAAGTCTCACCTGCTCTATTTGATTGATTAATAATAAATCACAATGAATCTTATCCTTTCCCTCTTGGTAATTCATTACTATATTTCAACATGAAGAATTTCCTATTTTGAAAATTGCTTTCCATAACAATTTAATATATTAATTAATACACATATTTCATGAAAACATCTAAGTCAAGGAAATTCATATAGTTGTTACAAGCTACTTATTAAAATCATGCATAGTGGCAATTGGTGATTTTGGGAAACTACAGATTTTAGAAAGACTGTTTAAGAAAACTTTTCTATGAAATCCATTCCTGTATTAGTGTACACACCCCCTGCCCCCACCTCATCCTGTTGTAGCACCAAAGTTACAGTTTTAAGTCACTGAGAAAGGTCTATAAGGTGTGATATTTGGACAGTGATATTTTGACACAGTAAATATCCAAAGTGTCCCGTGAGTTTATATAAAAAATATATAAACTACTAAATGTAATGTGAATGAGATCTAAATAAAATTGCATTGTGTCATATAAAAGATCTCTATCCATAGATGTCAATGTTTAGACAAAATTTTATAAAATGTCCAGTGGCCAAAATGGACAAGTTATTTTGTCGTAGAAACATAACATGGATTTTCCATACAGGTACTTTCCAAATTTTTTGCTTATGAGTGGCAGAAATCAAGATAGATTTTTACTAACCACTTATTTCTTTCACTTTTTACGCAAATATGGCTAAACTTCACCTGTGAGGGACACTTATAACTGGCTTTTCTTCCTCCTCAACAACAACAACAACAAAAAAAATCAGATATGGTTTGATGGTGGCAGTGTCAAAAATTTTAGAGCATGACATAAGAATTTAGCCTGCATTACACCTCCCGGAACCCAGTCTAAATGTGTGAGACCAACTTTGTGCTGTCTGGGGAGTCATTTGGTCCAGTATTAAAAGGTGTTCCAGCTGAAATTGAGGAGCCTAATTATTATACCTAAGATACAATTTACAATATAAATGGCTTGAGGGAATTTGAGCTGATAATTTGGCTGCCACCTTTACATTATGGAATCCTGTAATCAGCCAATGCTTCCTCAAGTTCACCTGACTCATAGAAAGTTTGATGTCTAGTAAAGACCAGTAACATACTGATGTATCATATCAGGGATCAGAAAAAAATTATATCTTTCTGCTATGGGGGTTGAGGGAAAGCCTCTAGACTCATTTTGATTAAAGGGAATGGGACAGAGAAAGAATAATCTTGTTGGAAGGAAGTATCTTTTGTATTGTCAAGTAAATGAAACTGTTTCTTCTTTCTCTGAGACTGTCAGGTTGAGAGCTTGGGTAGACCCTCAATGCAAAACAGCAGTGAAGTTATATTTTTAACAGGGTTTCTAAGGTTGAATTGGATGGGAAAGGTGAATTTGAGATTGCAAACGTTTTGAGACTAAGACTTGGAACAATAAATGACTGACTCCATCTTTTCAAAAAAGCTGTGCTTGTTTCTCACACTCTATTTCCTTGCAGCTAATAAACTCTAATGAAATTACAGTGTCTTTATATTTCTGTGTTGTACAAATGTCCTTTCTCACTTTGTCCCCTCTTGAGGCTAATTTGTCTCTCTGATTATAGAATTATAAGAAAGTTACACTCACACTTGTTTCATCCTTTTCATTTATCTTTCCCTCTTCTATGATGAGAACAATTTTTTAATTGACAACTAAAAAAAGATATCAAGGAGACAATATAAGAAAGGGTTAGAGGACTTTAGACTTTTTCTCAGTTGAAATGTCAGACAGACAAGTTAATCACAAGCACACAAAATGAAAGACTATTGACCCTTTGAGGCCTAATAAATAGTTTTGCACTTTTGCTTCTTTGCTTCTCCCTTCCATCCCCTAAAGAGATTGTAGTTAGAGACAGTTCCTTGAAAGCAGATGATGGCTGTCTAATGAGACAATTTCTCCTATTAGGCTAATCCATTTACACTAAGTAGATTTAGAAGGATAATAATGCTTGCAGAAATAAATATCCATTTAACATTATTTTTAAATACGGAGAGGAAAAAGGTGACCCATAATAGGCACATTCTGTCATTAGAGTCTATCAGCAGTTTTACACCTGCATCTCATGAGCAGCTGAGTTGGGTGATATGTGATCTCATATGAATACACACATCTATGTAGGAATGTAAATGTTAGTACAACAGGACTTTGTTTAGGAGAATCAGGATAACTGACAGGCCATTTTGACACTATAAGTCTGAAGCACACTACGGTTATGTATATTCAATACATGAAGCTAAAGGTCTGAGTTTATTATACAGGAGACACCGATAGAGCCAGATGAACACTTAAGAGATCAAAATTATGAGATATGAATGAAATGTTGCATGATAATATGACATACTTTCAATTCTCAAACTGGTTTTTGTTTTTGGACTAACTGACTGACTGAAAACCCCTTTTCTAATCAGTGCTCCTTGAATTAACATACTGTGCTACTAGAACAGAGACAAAAATTAATTCTCTTAATTAATTCTCTTCTCAGAACTTCAATTTCTCCAAATTTGGGTCAATTTCATTTGCTTAGACTTAGAGGCAAAGTTTATACTACATTGAAAGAGCAATTCCATAGCAAACATTAACTGGAGACACGTTTTTTCTTTCCCATCTTACATCAACATGTTTATTACAAGTATCCTGAGGATGGCCTGTGTAAGTGTGTATGACAATTCATGAAGATGTTGGAAATCTCAGGTGTGGGGCACTACAGCCTCTAAGGAATAGCATTTACCTATTTTCCAGCTATATCAGAAGCCATGCTCGTGCTACTGCAGCAAGACAGGAACTGTGAGTCTGAAGTCATTAATGGGTTTTCATTAAAATAATGACTCATGGCTAGTAATTCTGGGACAATTTTTGACTCCAATGATATAACTGTCTTAGAATTAGGTCAGTATGGAAGAGGTTAGAGAGGTACCAGCACTGCCAATTGGCAAAGTAGGAATTGAAGGAAAGTACCCAGTTCCTATGACATTTATTTTCTAAATTGGTGACTAGTCCTCAACTGTGTTTTGGTATATCTCTCTCATTCCCCTCTCTCTGAGAACATAGAACATATTCATGCTGAAGATAAAAGAAAAATTAGGAGCAGAAAGCTTTACGAAACTGAGTGAAATTTCTCCAACATGCTGCCTTGGTCTTTGCATTTACTAAATTTCATGCAAGCACCTCATTTTAGCTCATCATAACTGACAGTGGAATGATCAATCTTCAATAAATCAAACCACATGGATTGCATGAAAGAGAGAAAGGTATAATTAAGCTCATAGACCTGTAGCTCACATGTAGACATTCTCATTGTAGATATCCAGTCACCCTAACAATTCTTTTTAACTGCAGAAAATATGGAGATAAGTGTCCAAAGCAGGGGATAACACCCATATGAATAACATTCCAAAAGTGCAAAATCCCCTTATAGATTATATGGGTTGTTTTGATGCTTCCCTCAAACATTGCAGTATCTGTTCTCTGCAATGCTATAGTCCATATTTTCTTCCTTCACATGTGATCTGAGAATACTAATCAATCTTAATTGGTTTTTAGTGACTCAAATTTAAAAATGGGTCTCCAACTCAGGTAGTATGAGTAGGTTGAAGAAAACAATTTGGTTCATAGTTTCAAATGCATATTTCCCCTATACTACATGCATTCAATAGCATCCAAATGGAGCTTAGGACAGTAAAGATTTTCACACAGTTCATTAAGTGGAAAAGAGAACCACTGTCATTCTGGTGTGCATTCATGCAGGAAAGGAAAACTTACACTCTTTTAAGCACCATATCTGAGTTTGGATTGATTTAAGGGAATCTGATGTGATATAATTTATATAGTGAAGCAGTTAGTAAGAAGATTGCAGAAGGAAAATCAAACAGCATAAAAGCATAGAGAGAGCTAATTTCTGCTGCTGTAATTAAGAGACCAATATATTATAATCATAAACATCTCTTTAAATAGTTATGTCAGGTCATTAAGAGAGCACCTGAGTTTGTTCCAACATGTCTTCACAAAGCAGATGGGACCCTGTCAATTTGGCAAAAACCCAATGAAATCTGTTGGTAATCATTATTGCAGCCTCCATGTTGTTACTGTTAGCTCACCTTCAGCTAGGAAGACAGAATTAGACAGATGGTAATTAATTCTGGACAGGTCAAAAGGAATTATTGTGAAAAGAACAGAGAAGTGGTCTGGACATCAGGGCTCCTGGTTTAAGTTTCTCAGTGGCACTGAATCATAGCAGGGATTAGCCATACATAAGCTATATGGAGTACAACCCACTTGAAGTTCTATACTTTCACAATAGCAAAAATCATTGATACATACATTATAGATATAATAAATATTTTTATTAAAAACAATGCTTTGAAATCTTTGAAAAACTAAAAAAAAAAATCTGAACATATTTAATACTACCTAGTAGCACAGGTTTGCTCGGTTATAGTTTTCTGTGGATTTATTTTTCGTTGGTTGGTTTTGCTGTTTAGGTTTTATTCTGAAATATCTTTGGTTGTTTGTTTTACCTCTATTTCAACTGTAAATCTCAGGTAAGTTCTTCCTACTGTCCTCCACATCTCCTTGTTAAAACATCTCTCTTTCTCTGTAACTATCACTGGGACACTGAGAAAAGGACCAAACCTGTCAGCAATGAACTTTAAGTATCTTTTGTTTTTAATACAAACACAATGTTTTGGGGTTTTTTTTCCCATCTTCTTGCTGATGTCTAGCTGGCCTACTTATTTCTCCATCACGTGGCACAAAACACTTGTTAGTTTTAAATAGCAAAATAAGATTTTCTATAACTACATATAAGCTGATAGAGATTTTATAATTACAGTAGAAAAATGCAGAAAAGTAGCTCCCAAACAGATCATATAAGCTAATTGCAATCTTTTTTTGTAATGTAACAGTAATGTGACTGTTGACATATTAAGAATAATTATCAAAAATGTCATCTTAATTCTCAATTCTTCATTGAATCCTATTGGTTGCAATCCAATGCATTCTTGGACTTCAGAAAGAAAGCAAGTAGGGATATATTTTATAACTTTTCCTTTTTAGAATGGTTTTGTCATCATAAAGATATAAGCTCATGCTTGTACCAGCATGAGAAATTGTGGAAGAAGATAAAGGGGAGCAAAAAAAAACTGTAAAGTTTCTCTTATCCCTCTCCTTGCTAAACAAAGGTCCAGTTTACAGTTATCATTAAAAAAGACAAAAAATATATCTGTGAAATTGATCTAAAGGCTGTCATGTTCTCACTTAGTCACGTGAAGCACCTCTGGAACATGATATTGAATTTTTTTCTTGAAGTTTTGTGTTTTTAATAGGGAATTCTTTAGAGTTCCAAAACTTATATTCTGATACTCTAAAACATTTAGTAAGCCATATGCCCTGTGTTCTCATGGCCTTTCATTAAGTTTGAAATATCAAGTGTTTATTAATAGATTTTCTACACTGTATCACAGTGGATTTTTTTCTCATTGTTGGTTCTTTTGTTTTTCTATTTTCCCTTTAAATAAAAAAACATTAAATTCTATTAACTGACTAGATAAAAGAAGTACCCCAGAGTACACTAGTTTATGCCAAACTGACTTTGCCACAGAGAAAATAAATCAATACAAATCCTGTGGAGAAAGTAAGAAAAAAAATATTACCAAACATTAATGAAAAATAAATAAAGGAAACCCCACAGCATGATAATACAATAGAAATATCCTGGAAAGTTTCAGAAAATAAAAGTTATTTAATTATCTTCATACACAATGTGTTATTGCAGATCTGAGAATTTAATTCCTTAGATTGAAAAAAACTCCCCTTTGAAAAATAGCTTTAAAACTAAAACAAACCCCTATTAAGCTCAAAGTCTTACATGTTGTTATCGTAGTACAAATTTACCTAAATTTAAAAGAAAATAATTAAGATTCAAACAATTCCAGTGAATCTGAAAATTTACTTGGAATAATTTGGCATATCATCTTCAACAAATGCATGAATCACCATAAAAAAGACCCCAACCTACTTCAAACCACTGGTAAAGCATGAGTTAATAACACCATGTTCTGTCATAAAAGAGCATCTTGATTAAAAAAGTAAAAAAAAAAATGTTATGGCCCATTTTCAATAAAGCAGAAGAAAGCAGCCAAAATAAGAATCTTACTCTGCTCAAACACTGACAATCCTTAAGAGAACTCCTGAAGTATGACTGTAAAATCATAATGAGGTCTGGGCATATTTCTTTCTACTCAGGATTACACACAAACCTGGCACTGGGATTCAGTCATTCGATGATGAGGCAAGATCTGCTATTCCAGATCTCTAGCTTCTAGGGTCTTTGCTGACACTCCTAAATCCTGATCTCAAATATTCCATTTTCCCACTCATTGCACTCTTTTATCAGAAAACATTAATCGCAACAAACTGCCCTCTAGTTTTGCTTTACATTAATAACAACTAGCAAAAAAATATTATCTGTGTCATCAAATTACTACAGTTTATAATTTGCACGATTACCCAAACTGTGAAAAGGGACATACATGGGTTTCCACTTAATTTGGGAAGTTTATCTTCCTTAAATCTATCCAGCTGTCTTGTCTGTGAGAGTGGAAAAAGTGTATTCTCAACACGAGTTATACACAATGTCAAATTTTACTGAAGACCAGAAAAAATGTAACTCTTATAAGATTCATATGCTCAGTTAAAGACTATAGGGAACTTTTCAATTTTTCTTGAGCTGATTGCATGTTTGTAGAGAAAACTATAAACTCTTTAGTCTGCGCTGGGATTTTATTTCAAACTTACCAATTCAAGAATACATATTTTTATAATTGATGGCAAGGCTTTTGATTGCATGAAGAACAAGAAATCATTGAAAATATTTCCACCAAGAAGTCGATTTTTGGAGCCAGGTCTTTGGCATACCAAAAGTATGTAAAACCATAGTAAGAGTTCTGCAGATAGATCATACTTATATTACATAGTAAAACATACTACTTTTTCAATTACAGTTATTCACTAAAGCATGAATTGAAACTTAGATTTGACACTCGCCCATTAAACAATAACAAGACAAAAAAAGTAGTCTCATCTGGCATTGTAATGTCTAATTATAGTCTTATCATGAACATATGGATATAATGGTAAGTTACAGGGCCATAATTTATTCCAATTTTTTTGTTTTACTAATTACTATTGGACTAGGTTGATTAGATCTAAAGATAACACTACTACTTATTTAGACAAAATAAAACCCTAATTCGAATCTAATAAGAAAAATAGGAAAGCAACTTAGAGAAGGAGAAATCAGATCAGTATAAACAAAAATGTAATTGCAAAGTTTAATTAGTTAGGACATTCTTTTTAGGAAGCCACACAGTCTATATGACTAAATGCATGATTGTTAACAGTGGGCATTCGGAATATCTTTAACACAAACTCTCAGGGTTACCTAGACTGCCAGACTGCAAAGCTCAGCAAAGCTGTGCATTTAAGGCATAGGAATGGGTGTTCCTTCCCTTGGGACATCAACTCCTGGCCCTGTAGTGAGAAAGAGAAAAGCCTGACAAGTTCATATGTGACAACTGCAAGACATCAATGATCATATTTGGCAGCCTGAAGTGGGAACATTTGAGTTATTTTAACTGTTAGCAGGATTTCAAGCAAATTATACCAAGCTGCTTTGCAGAAACAAAGGAAATTGCTGACAATATCAGGAAGAGTAGGAACATGCCCCTTTATCTTTCCCCATCATAGACTGTTCCTAAAACCATTGTATTTCTTTCTCATCACTTTACAAAATGAGATAAAAAAAAAACCAAGCAAACAACAAACAGGTGCACAAAATAATCTGTAGTGTGTAGTATCTTTTTCAGACAAAAATCCGAACCTTTCTCTTTTCTTTTTTAAGCTATCAAGAAATACTGCATTATATATCTGTTGACTGTTTAGTCAGCCTTTAAAGTGTCATCAATCAGTTTATACTTGCTCCTTCAGTCTTGATCAAAGAGCATAATTATGCTATTTCTGAGCATTTTGAAGTTTCCCTATGCTTAAGTATGTTTGAAGGCATAAAAATTGATGCTAGATATATTAAAATATGATAAAGTCATCTGCAATTACACTATAAGCCTAGTTTTTTTTCCTTTCTGCATATACTTGAATTACCACATTTAAGAGTAGCACCTGAACTGTAGGATTTCGTGAGGTCTCTGTTCAGTGAATATTTTCCTTACAATTAGAAGAAATGTAATTATTCTTCCTCTATATTTTAGAATGCCAAGTTGTGGAGATATTAAAAGACCTATCTGAGATCAAGGTCAACTTGATCTGAGATCAAACAATGTACATGCAGTATAGACTGGAGGATTCAAGCATGTAATTTAAGATTATCTGTCTTTTCACAAAGTGGGCAGAGAAAGCATATTTACTATAGTTTACAACACTTCCTTCTTTACCTTTCATGTATAATATCACTTAGAAATTTCCCAGTATAAATTGCCTGTGTTGGAATTTAGGGGTGACATTTATAATGTTGGTTAATAAGTGGTAAAAGATGGCTTCTTCTCCATAATGTCATGACAATATATTTATGGGGTTTGATTTTTTTTTTTTTAAATCTATCTGAAGTTCACAGAACAGTTCTAAATAATGTGCGAGGGGGTTATTTGTTTTTTCTTTTCATGTGATGCATAACAGCATATGAAATATATGTCAAAAAGCCTGTTCTGTATTAAGTCATTATTACAACCATGGGAAAGAGGACAAGTTGACCTTGGTTATACTACAGAGAATTATATTCCTGATTTGATCCATGTTTGGGTTAGCTAATTCATCTGTTCCCCACATTTATTTCAAGTAGTCAAAGCTCTGCTTCTTCATTTTCATTTTGTGCTATATTCTTCTGTTTTTCCTCTATTGTAGCAGTAATGGAATGCAGATCACAAGAGGTGTGGATGGACCAACATGTCACCAAGGGTTTGCAGTGTAAATACTGTCATTACTTAGTACAGGTGAGCCTCAATGTGGTGTTTTCAAGAGTGACATTTTCAGAAGATATTTTGATATGATATTTTGATATATGATAGATTTTCAGAAGACATTTTCAGAGAAATAGACAGTATCAGTATATGGTAGTATTCCAATTAAGAAACCATGGAGGAATGGAAACAGACACATTTTTGTTACTCTTGGAGTTCAGAACACTGCATGCAGCATTCTGCAGCTTAGCTTGAGTGAGCAGGTTTCTTTGCATGCCGTCTGTCAGTATTTTTTTTTACCAAATTTTCTTTTCAGATGTTTGGTCGAAGAAGAAACCGTGAAGATGAGACTACAATTTCTCTTACTTCTTTAAATGCTCTGTCTCCCCACTCTACTTGAATCCACGCTTTGTTCTTTCTTTCTTCTTAACTCTTCTTGAAATAGTTTTCACAAACTATTTACCAAGACTCATTAGTTAAGGTCTATCAATTCTTAGAGGTCCAACAAGTATGTCTGAAACTTGTAGTACAATCATAGCAGGGCAGAGCAAGCCTCTGGTTAGCAGAAGTGTATAGTTTTGTTGATAAAGGCATTGGGAGAGTCCAAGTGACAAAACTGATAGAAGAACCTGTGATGCAAGTGAGAGATCATATCCTACCAAAGCAACAGGAAGAAAATATGGCTACACATTTTTTCTGATTTTGTTTTCCTTATGAATTTTACTCCCGCTGAACAGAACATCTGAAACTGATTTCAATATGTATGTATTAGAATTCACTTTTGCAAATGTGTGTCTGTGTAGATGTGTGTATCTCTTAGGTAAGAATGATTTTTATAGTTATACTTCAGACCCTGAATAGAAGTTGTTTAGGCATTTTTGCATGTTTGCATTTTGAATTTTGCATTACACAATGGAGTAAAATGAGGGGTAATCATATTGGGCACTGATCTTGAGTGTCTCTTTACAATGCCATATTAGCTAGTCTGATGTTTTACTGCTCAACTATTTATGCTCTTAAACAAGCATTATTCAGAGTTCTGGGTTTATATTTCCTAATTGAATACAATCAAATACAGTCACATTCTGTTAATACATTAGGCATGAAAACCTTCAATGCACATGATGTTACTTGTGCAGCAGTGATGGAAGGATAAAATGAGTCAAATCACCTCAATATTTCTTAATCATGTTGCCAAAGCTGCACAAATTCTATAGGGACTTCTTCCCAAGGAAAGAAACATACAGAGTTTTTAGATAATAACAAAAAAAAGCCATCACAGTTCAAGACACTGCATCATATTTCCCCCCTCCCCCCTGCAAAAAAGTTATGCTTTATGATCAGTTTTCCAGTTTTTGAGCTGAACTTGCAATGTGAAAGAATGATACAGCCACAGGATTAACCTCCCCTAACTAACAATGAAACCTATTAATTTTTCAAGCTTAAG
Source organism: Sitta carolinensis (assembly GCA_032173965.1). NCBI lineage: Eukaryota > Metazoa > Chordata > Aves > Passeriformes > Sittidae > Sitta > Sitta carolinensis. The sequence continues at coordinate 36,723,683 of JAVUNC010000006.1, forward strand.
AATACATATTAAGCAAATGTGGGTTCAATTATATAAGAAGAATTTCCCCATGGTGGATTCTTTAGATTGTGAAATATTTTCTGAAAGGAAATTGTGGAATCCTAGTAGCTGGCAATAGCTTAAACTGTGGGGAAAGAAACTTCCGCTGTTTAAGAAGGCTGGAAAATCAGTTTAAACATAGTTTCTGGATTTTAAGGCGGGAGAGATTCTATGTCCTACTGCTGTGACAAATTGACTTGTAAGCTTGAAAATTCAATGTACAAAAGGGGAATAAACTAGGTAAACAGCAGCAAAGGCAAATTTAGATATCTAATAGTGCATGTTTGTTTAGCATAAATGTTTCATAGCAGATAGCTGCAGACAGACAAAAAAAAAACAAAAAAAAAAGAAGAAAGTGTTTATTAGGTAAAACATTGAGGGTACAAAATCTCCTAAAGTAGAACAGGAATGATCTTTAACTGACAATCTTACTTCACTTAACAAAGCATTCAGTGTTCTTCACTTTCTTCTTCTTTCCCTTTCCCCTTTCCTTATATTCCCTGGATATTCGATGCCTTACATACTGGCAGGGTGAGCATATGTTCTTGGTTAAGGACAATTGTTTATGAAATTTTTCCAGGTTTCAAATTTCTTTGTGGCAAGCAGAACACCCAGGCCCCTGGCTGGTAGGAATTGAAGCCATTCAGAAGTATGTAAACATTAGAGTGAGGAATTTATGAGTCTACAGTTCAGCTGTATGGAACATTTCTCAATGTGGAATTTTTTTCTTTTTGTCTTTTGTGTGCGTAGATTCCTTGACTTCAAACACAACTGAACAGTACCTGGGTGCAGATAGAAAAGAACAACATCTGGAAATAATAACTACCTAGCCATTAGTCTAATGCTTATAGAAGAGCTAAGATAATGCTCATGTTTAAATTGAGAAAGTTTTTCCAAATGTATCACCCACATGATCCCGGGCTAAGCAGATAAATAGGATAAAGGTATAAGGAGATATAATTAGGGGACTGTAAAAGAACTCCACAGTTGCTGACTGAATCTCTAAAAACATAAGAAAATGGAGATTCCTGAGCAGTTAAAGATTCTCTGGAAATTAAGGCTGGCAATTGAAATTATATTAACAACTAAATAAAATCCCACAAAGAGAATACCTTTATTTTGCCATGCAATGTAGCCTCTACTATTGCAGAAGAACATGGGTAATTTTACCACGACTATATGGTCATGGTCATTTATTTATAAAAAATGTCTTTTTCTGAATGGTGGGGAAAAAAACCCCATGATCAAAGTTCCTTTTGGCCTGCCCTGCCACTTCCCTGTTGCTGAATGTACTGAAAATTTTAAACTCATCTAAGTGGCTGAATGACACAGAAAACAACATTTGTAAGGATGCATAAGTATTACCTAGCAGGCAGATGTTTTGTCATCATCCCTGAGAGAAAAATAATTCTCAAAGGTGCACATGTAAACCAATGGTGACTGCAGAGAATGAAGCTGTCAGCTTAATCATTTAATTCTGGAGTGACAAGATAAAAATTGTGAAACGGATCAATCATTGATTTCAGTGATTTTAGTCTCAATATGAAAAGTACACAGAACTACTTCAACTCATATGTCTTTCGACCCTTAGAATTTAGTGATAACAATTTTCTATAGCTCTGGGATAAAGAGAATATCTCTCATATGTTATCATATTTAATATGCTTATTGTTGTCATTTTTTCATTCTACAGTTTCCTGCAGACTAAAACCTTTCCTGTTCTTAATCTTGTTTCCTGAAATGTATGCTGAGAAATGGAGAGGGAAAAAATATTGTATGTGCTTAACACATATTCCTCAAAATCGCTGGATAATAAGTTCAAGGTGTTGTCCTACCTTGAATGTACAATGTGCCTGAAAAAGTCAAAACATAGGTTTACTTATTTCCTTAATATTCCATTGCAGACCAAGAGCTAATTTACATAATGAAACTTCTCATGGAAAAAAAATATAGTAGTGCATGAAAAGGACATAAGACAAGCATTTGCTTTGCGGTAAAAATCAATCCAATATTTTTAATTCTAAATTCGGAACAAAAAAAAAAAATAGTTTTTGTTAAAATACAGTTTGTTTTCAGACTAACATTTTAGGAAAGTTTAAAACTAGTACCAAATAATTTACAGGTGCTCATTGGGCAGCATTTGATTTATTATTCAAACAAATAATATATTGTTAATGAGAGTTTATTGTGGACATATTTTAAACCAAGAGAGAAGGGGAAAAAAGTATGTTCTCAGAGATTTGCAATTCTGAAAACAAAGTTATAAGCAACCCCTTCCATTTCTGAAGATAGTGACAATATCCATGATGTATCACTTTCCAAGTAATAGGTCTGCTGGAAATTTTCACTGTGGCAGTAGAGATTCATCAGATGCTAAATTTCCAAAATTTTCTAAAGGTCTCCCTCTGTTCTTTCCTAATGTGGGGTTTTGTGGAAATTTTTTGAGATGTAAATATATGCAGCTATGAAATTTTCTCAGCAGAAAGGCTTGAAAACTGTCACCCTCCACTAATTCAATGATTATTTACTTTACTGCCTAACTACAGCAAGGATAAGGTAAAAAGGCCAGTCTATGTGTATCCATGACATCTAAGACTGTAGCATAATTTGCTCTAGGCTGAAATTTGGCATGGGATTTAAGATGCTCTTTTATTTTTTCCCAGGTTTTGAAGAGTCCTTAGGGTTCGTTGACATTTCTTCTTCTTTCTTTCCCTAAACAAACATGCAGATAAACAAAACAAAACAAAAATCAAAAAAAAAAAAAACACAAAACCAAAAAAAAACCTAAATCCCACAGAACTACAAAATAAATTATTCCAGGTGTTGGTTGGGACAGTTTGCACAAAAAAAACCCATTCTGTTTTTTTATTTTTTTCTTTTTCTGATGTTAGGGATTTTTTGTCTTTGGGAAATTGTAGAGGCATATGAGAAATAACTATTAAATTCTGTTAATATTTTAACTTTCATATTAGCTATAAGTTTAAGAAGAGATAATTCCATGCAAGGGAACCTGAGATAAGACACATCTTAGCTCCATGTACAGCAGTACTATACTTAGAATTTGGGAAATGTTTCCTAATATGTGGGTGGAAAATCATTTGAAACGTCTATATTTTAACGCCTGGATGCAGAATCCTTTCTCTAGACCAATCTCAAGAACTGTTAACATACTGTCAGCATCTTCTGGTCCTGAACAATTAACAGAAGTGTTCAAAGTGTCACTGACCACCTATGTTTTTGAAACTCTTCAGTAGGTTTGAGATATTTCCCATGTATTTATTCATGTGTAGTCTAAGAAGTGTGTTAAAATGCAATACAAAAAAAACCAGCGCTTTGGCTCTTTTATGCAAAAAAAACTTTTCAGTTACCAGGACCCTCCTCCATCTCTGAAAACATTCCTTGTTCAGAAATTATCATCTAAGAACAATGGAATTTTATGACAAAAGTAGGAAGGCACAGTATCAGTAGTCTCAGTAGCAATTCATGGGGAAAAAAATGGGGGGAATAAAAGGGAACATTTTCTTTCTTGTGTGCCCTGCCTTACTTTAGTATGAAGGAAAATTTCATAAGCATGTTAAAGAACATGAATAGTGATGTTTACAAAATACATATGTATCTGTGAGTTGCTACTTATTTTTCTGAAAACAGGCTCTGTAAAACCTTTCCACACAATTTATGAACAAATGCAGCAAATTATTTATTTGTTTTTCCTTACTAATTTTGGTATAGAGAAGGAAAAATGTCTATGTTATTCATAAGATGAAAGAAGGATAACCAAAGTATACCAGAAGAATTGGTCTGATTAACAAGTTCTTAATCATTGAAACAACAATACTATTAGTAGAAAAAGCATGAATTCATTGTCTGACTCTAAAAGAGAACTTCCTGTGGTTTGGGGAAACTTTATCCTCAGTCAGGAAGCCTTAGCTTTGCCTGAGTTGATGTGTTTGGTTCTAGGTTATTTTGTGACATGAAACTGAGGAAATAATATATTAATATGTTACTCATTGCCTCCAAATTCAACCTAAATTGGGCTCAAGCAATTTTCTTAGCATTGTACATCCCTGAAAACAGTAAAATATATTTTTCTCCATTAAATAAGGAGAAAATATGTAATTGTCCAAATTTCTAAGTGGAAATCAGAATTGAAATAATACTTCATCATAGCTGCAGACAGATGCATGCTTAAGTGTATCTTTATAAGTCTTGAAGGTATGATTTTCATAAATTTATTATGTCTATATGAACACTTAAGAGAACAAAGTACTATTAGATTGTCTCTTGTCAAGAACATAACCTAATGGACCAGAAAATTATCCGACCTAGAGCACTATTTATTGGGAATATCTTTCTCTTCGAGGCTGCTCCTGAGCTCCTGAGGCCAAACCAAAAGATCCTTGTTGAGTTTACCTTTGTCCCTTATTCAGGCACGACTTTCATTTACTTTAATGGGATTTTACTTGATCTAATTCCCTGACACTTATGTGATGCAGAGGAGTAGATTGCAGAGGAGGTGTTAGTAATGGCCTTTAAAACTGTCAAGAGCCCAAAGAACACTGATGTTATCTCAAGGAGGGCTTTTGTGCAGGAGTAATTTTATTTAGTGTTCTTTGAGTGCACTGTGAGTGCATGAACTCTCTCTCTTTCCAGTACACACATGAGAAAACCCTCAAAATGCTCAGGAGTTTGTTCATTCTTTGCTTATCTCATATTTGTTCCCTGGACTGCCACAGTCCTCTGCAGGCGAAGTTGTGGTGAACTCTCCGCCTCTTAGGACAGTGTTATCTTTTATACTAAAAATTACATATGCTTTATTTACAACAATACTCCAATATCTATTAACTATATTGTACAGTGTACTTTTGTTCTAGACCAACCAAAATGTACCACAGAAGACGGAGAACAAGAGGACGAAGAAGAAGCTCAGGGACACACCCCATTGCCTCCATCTTTGTCCCCTGATCTCACATTCTAAAATCACAAAATTCTACTTTTTCACCCTGTGACGTACTAATTTTCATTCTGTCTAAATTCTTGTGACTTATAAATCTTCCCAGTACAGTCAGAAGGATGTCCTGGCTCCCACATGTCCCTACTGTCTTCAAATCACCTGGATGAAAATTAGGAAACTGATATCTGTTGGTTCCTGGGGTTTTTTTGTACAAGAAACTTAGTCAATACTTGGGAAGGGCTGCAGTGGAGTTTCAAAGTGAGGTTGGGCTTCAATTGGTGTTGCAAATTACCTGGATAGTTTTTCAGCAATGGCTTAAGTATATTTTGCCAGCTGCACTGTTTAAACCTTTTCCCCTTCAGATTTACCTGAGTTTTCTTTTAAGTATTTTAACCTCTTGATGTGGGCTAGGAAATCACTGTCATCATTGTTTTATTACTCTCCTTTGGACAAAAGTGAATCAAAGTGTGTAGATTTGCTAAAGGAATGGAAAGTTGATTTCTGCTAATGCAAGAGGCCCGTACAGCCCATATATAAAATTTCCAGTGGAATCTTGAAGGTGGCCACATTTCATACCTTTTAGTTGCTATATAGAGCTTTAAAATAAAAAAAAAAATTAGAGAATGTACTTTATTGCACTATTTTAATGGTATGTCTAAAAGAAAAAAAAAAGGATTTTTTTTATTATTGAAAAGAACAAAGAAAACATCATTCACAATGAAATCATTGATGCCTTTCAAGTTTTACTTAGTATGATAGTAAGGGGGACAATGGCATACTAGTAAAAGAAAACCTTTTCAGAGTTCAGCATGGCTGCAGGGATTTTATCTGCTCTGACATCTTTGATAATTTGACAGCTGTCTTTATTACTAAAAATGTCTAGCATCGTAAGTTTAAGCAGTATCTTGTATGAAAACTGAACAGCACGTGTTCTTATCCTGATTCCACTACAATGGTAAACCTGAAACTTTGTAATCTACTGACACACTCAGCTGTATCTGCTTCGGTGTCTGCTGAAAATTCTTTTTCAAAATATAAAATGATAAAACAATTTAAAAGAACAAAACACTTCCTTGCCTTAACTTACACGATTTTGCATACATTAGGCTTTGCGTTTGGATCTTTTGTTTCTTCCCCTTTGACACTGGCCTGGAGGTGATCAGATTGATCAGTTTTTGATTAAAGAGCAATATGCAGCATGGTACAACATTAGTGTCTCAATATCTCAGCATATCACTATTGCTGCTGTGAACAACAAGAAGGAACTAGGCCATTTTGTGTTGGGTCCATTTTCCACCATATATCTCTGAAAACAGCAAACAAACAAAAACAAAACAATTTAAAAAAATTGAAGGTAAACCTATAGTGAAAAAGAAGGTAGACTTTTTTTAAATATGGTTCATGTACAACTAGGAACCCAACATGCCTACTATGTCTATGAATACAAGATAATTTCTTGTTTATTTCAAGAATTTGGCAGTCCAGATTAAGACTTTTAACTCTCTCATGGGAGAGCTCAGTGTTTAATGGTTGCAGCAAGTGTATACCCAGGCCTCATCAAAGCTGCTTTTATCTGTAAATTTATTTCAGATGAAACTGAGGGATTTTTAAACTTTCTGTCATTCCTGGGCTACTGTTATCCTAATTAAAGCTAATTTCTAGTGGGTTGTCAGAATTCTGAGAGCCTGGACAAGGGGGTATCCTTTCTTCAATAAATATATGTTAAAACCATGTTTTCTGGAAATGTTAATCTAGCTTTCAGGAGCAAGGCAAAGCATAACTATACAGTATTTTCTGAGAAATTCCAAACAGCGAAAAGATATCAGAGCTATGACTGTCCTTGTCAGTCCTATGCAGAGAACAAATGGCAGAAAACTAGGTAGGTATTGAAGGAATTCACAGAGGAATTTTTAAGTGATCAGAAGAGGGTCACATGCATTAATTAAAAACATAAAAATACATGATGTCAAACCAACAGCCCATTTAGCCCAGAGCCCAATCACTGACACAGGCAGCAGTAGATATTTAGAGAGGGAACACCAATCTAGTTGCTCTTTGCATTCCAAATTCTGTCAATGGCCACTGGATGTTGTTTAATGTTACACTGTTATTTAGACATTTTAGTAAAAGAACATCTAATTATTTTTCAGCTTACTGCACACCTCCACCTACAACATCATAGTGCAGTAAGCTCTGTAAATTTGCTACTTTCTGTTTTAAGAAGGACTGTATTCTAGCTGCTTGAAAAGAACCTCCTTTTAATTTGAAGAATCTTGATTTCTAGTATTGCAGTTTGGTTAACAGATTCTTATTAGTTTCCAGGATTTATATTATCTCAATTCAGTGCCCTTCACCACAAAGATTAGTAGTAGTCACAGATTTGATTCATTGTTCCTTTCTCCAGGTTTCTAAAATTATGAAAGGAGCTGGTCCCAGCACTTACCCAATGGGACTTCATTGCATACTCTTCTCCATCCTGGAAAGCAACTGTTAAATCCAGTCCTATTTTATTCTATGTCATGCTATGCCATCCTACCCTACCCATGCTATCATTTATCCAGCCTTCAGTTTTAAAGGAAGCTTTTCACAACTTATTTTCTTTAGCAGCCTTTAAAGGTCAACCTTTTAAAAAATCCACATACATTGATTCCACTATCTCTTGTTCGTACTTGTGCTTGCAATCATTCTTCCAGAATGCAGCAGGTCAGTGAGGAGGGATTGCCCTTTACAGAAGATATGCTGACTCTTACCCAAAAGGTTCTGCTTACTGCATATTAAAGATCTTATTTTTCTATTATGGGTTCAGACTCATTGTTCCTGTAATTCCCACAATGCTAGCTGGATCTCTTACCACATATAGGCAATCTTAACAGTCTTCCTGTTCTATATTTGTGGTGGCCTCACCATGTTATGTCAGATATCATGATGATAGACACCACAGGTGAAATATCACCTGGTACTGCTGACTTATGAACATCTAGTTTTTGCATTTTGTCTAATATATTCTGTATAGTTTTAGAAGTGATTGGATTCCTTTTACCTATATGCTGCGAAAGGGCTTTAGATGTAGGAATCTATTCAATGTCTTCAACAGTACAGACCAATTAAAAGAATTCATTGTGTTTATCTACCTAAGTCTTGTCACACCTGAGTTTTCTTGCAGAATTTTGTCACAATATGGTCTCACCAATTCCCTATCAGAAGTGTTTTAATGTGCTTAGCAACAGATTTAATATCTAAGCATCGCTTTTGCAGGTGTTAATCAAATTATTTTTGAGGTTTTTTAATTTCCTATTCACATATTTTTTCCATATTTTATGGTTCATTTTTATCCATATTTAATGTATTCTTAATTTCTTCAACACTGAGTTTTTACCTATGTCATCATTGTTAGCTGGTATTCTGAGATACTGACCTAATGTAAGATTTTGAACTCTATTTTGATTTATTTTAATTTCACATTCTTTTTACTTGGACTTAGACTAATAATTTTTAGGTAGAAATCAAGATGAAAAGAGTATTTTAGGGGGGCTCAGGTTGAGTTTTCTTATTACATTTTTGTTTTTTGTTTGGCTGATTGATTGGTTGGTTTGGTTTGGGGGCTGGGTTTCAGGGTTTGCTCTCCCATTTACTTTTTATAACTTTCTTCATTTCTGAAAAATGAAAACTCATATTCTGATTGTTTTTACCAGTTCTCTGCTTTTAAACCTTTTCCAGCATGGTCACTAGCACGTACAAAATCTCCCAACAATATCCCTTGAAATGGTTCCTCCTGCATGGCTCAAGACTGAATTTTTAACAGAATCTTTTCCTGTGAGTTCTAAGATTTTTTATTGTTTTAGAAATAAAATATTCATCATAGCAAAAAAGGAAGTTTACACATCATTCCATTCAATCTTATCATATTTCTAGATAGATAATCAGATTCTCTCGCACTTAGTACTTCTCCCAAACTTGGAAATTTTTCCATCTCACTCAGCATTTTGTATTTTTCTGATAAGGGCTGGCATAGTTCCAAGCTAGTTTTATATTTTTTTATTAATAACCTGAGATTTCCATACAAAATGAATAATGCTCTTAAATTATGGTCATAATAGTTTAATGTTCCCTAAGTTTCACACATTCATTCTTCATCTGTTGTGTCCTAGTTCAGAATCCCTATGATGCTGGAAGCCTGGCAACACCATATTCCATGGCTTATCCTCTTTCCACCAAGTCTCTGAGTTACCTGGTATATCAGAGTAATTGTTTAGATTCCAAGAATTATAATAATTCCTTAAGTTATTTTCCAGGCTTCCAGCATAATTATGGAAATACTGTTAAGTTTTTCCCTATTTCACTGAATAATGTCACATATTATATGCATAAAGCACCACGATTCCCTTGTGAATTTCTTTCCTCTTTTTTGAGAGACACGCATAGCATTAATTTTGATATCATTTCTGTACACTGTTTCAGCCTAAACTACCTCTTCTTCTGCAGCAACTGGCTTTCTATTAACTTCTGATTTCAATAATCATTCTGAACATTTTGGTTTTGGTAAGATTACCATTATGAATATACTGCAGCTGGTTTCTTTCTACTCAAGTTCCTCTGTCCATAAAGTTCTACGGTTCCTAATGTATCTAAAAGTCTACTGTTTATTTAGTCTTCCTATTGGCTCCTCCACACAATGAAACTCTAGTCTTCTATCTAGATGTAGAATTAAATAGAATTTCAAAGTTGAAGAAGAACTCTCCTACTAAAAATAAAAACAGGAAAAAGGAAAGAAAGTGGTTGAGGTTCAAAGTGGACAAAACAAAAGATTGTCATCTCAACAAAAGTAGAAGTTTCTTGAGGCATTGAACTCTCATAGCGACCTTGAATGCAGTGAGTCAGAGAAATATCCGTGATAAAGTGATATTATACTCAGCATGGCAAACCTAACTAGATTATTATAAAACCTTGACTTTTAAGAATATCCAGGATAAGAACAATGGTTATGTATCTTTTCAATAGGCAATTCTTTTTTTTTTTATTTAATCATTCCTTTGAAGTCTGTATTTAAAATCTCTACTTAGCAGTGTCCTCAATTCCCAAACTATGAAATGTGGGAAACATCTTCTGGAAATACCAAAAAATTATTCTTCCAATTTCCTATTTTTTACAGTCAGCAGTACATTTTCTTTTCCAGCCATGAGGGTATATAGTTTTATGAAACAAGTTTACTTCAAACTGTTCACTGTTTTAAAACTCAATTTTAAAGGCAATATTAAGTAGAAAATTATGAAAAAAACAGATTAAAACCATAACAAGTTCTTGTTTGTTCTGAGGAGAAAAAAATCAGCTATCTTTCCAACTTTGCATGAGCAAAAAAGGGAAAAAAAATGAAGGGAAGAAGAAATGTTGTTAAACCTGGGAATGATTTTACTTGCTTGACATGTAAAATACAGTGCAAGTTCTGAGGAAAATAACAGGCTACAAGTGCACAGAATTGATTTCTGTGTTCTGACACATCTCTAGAAAAAATTCATATGTTCCTTCTCATAGAAGCAGGAAGCTGAACATAGCACTTGTCTAAAGGAACTGGAAAACAACAATCCAGTTATTTTATTGGTGGTGGTGGTGATTTTATTATAATTTGTTAGTGGAAAGAAAATTCATTGTCATACTGTCCCTGAATCAAAGTATACATTGTAGTTGTTCTTGAGACAGTCAGTATAAATATTAAAGTTGTTTATCATTCCCTCCAAAACTGGGTCAATGCACTTTCTTTTTTCCAGTTACTATCAGATGAAAATTTGCAATTCTTTTCTTCTCTTTCAAGACAAAAACCCATTTATTTTAGTTTATTATAAATTTTATCTTTTACAGAACTATTTTGAGAATTATTGTATGTGTCTATATTAATCCTTGAATGTCTTATTCCTTGATTCTTTTGAGCCATTTTTGTCCAGCTTGCCAGAAAGGAGGTATTAGTTTTCTAAGAAGTGGATTGGTGAGATGATTTCTTAAGGTAATGAACATCTTCTATTTAACTACAGAGTAAACAGAGCTTTATCAATGGTCAGTTTAGTCCTGAAGCAATCAACACTGACTCCCTCAAAAAATGGTCAAGTAAAGGTTCCATTTAGAACATGGACCTGCAAAACTAAAGCAAATTTTTATAGCTGAATATTTGCAACTTTTAGGGTAAGCAGTGAGTTCTGCATACCTTGAAATAACCATCAGGTTCCATCAGGTATATTCATCACATTTATCCAAATTGCTTATGTCTAAGATTTATAGTGATGGAGGACAAGATTTTAAACTTTTTAATCTGAAGGTGATGGTATTTTATTGCTACTACAAAGGCTTTTTCTGATTTGAGGAAATGGTTTCACACCATGAATGAAACTGAACTCAAAAATTATGTGAAGATTGAACCATTAAGAAAATATTTCTGTTGCTTTTAAGACAGTATCACCATGGAATATATACCAGAATGAAAGCCAATACAGTCCTGTTTAAACAAGAAATATTTAAACACTGTTTTTCCTGTCCAGCTTTGAGAATTTTGAACAAAGTATAACAGGCTATACAGTATAATTCTCTGCTGGTGACTATGAGTGGTGCCCTAGACAAAGTGTGGGTGCACCAAAAGCTAGCGCGGTTTTCTTTTGCATTTTAAATATGGATTTAGCTTAGAGTAATGCTCATTACACTATGATCTTGCCACCCCAAAGTGTGAAAGAGCAAAACAGTGCAGACAATTGCACTCAGAGGCCTATGTATGACCCATCAGCCCAAATGAGATAGGAGTTGCAACATGTTCTCCTGAACCAGAGATAAGGAGTCTAGAGAGCAAGTGCTTCTGATTTATGAAATTTAATTGACTCCATTTAATGGAGTTGCCTATTTTAAAAATACATGCATCCAAAATCAAAATTTAGGCATGATGGCCCACCCTTAAGGGAAAAGAAGAAATTTGCATTTCATTGCTAGTTTTTAAAGCTGAGTTTTAGATGACAAGACAAGATGCCTCACAACTTTGCTCCATTAGGTTCTTTCCTTGATGAATGTAGAACCTCCTCCTGTTCTTCCAGGTGTGGCAAAAAAACATGAATGAGATATGTACAATGACCTACTGATGGAACTCCTATTCAAAATTCTCAGTGTTTTCAATCTATTTCCTTGTCAGATAACAGAGATGCTGAGAAGGTCTAAGTGTTCCCCTGATAATGACCCTAGATTCTCTCACCCTTATTCAGGCTGATCAGTATTTTACCCCAAACAATATAACTGTTAAGTAACAAGGTAATTCAAAGCCAAGAAGTGACAGATTACAACTTTCTTAACAATTTTTCTCATCTCATATTCACATAACTTAGTTTCCATTTCTTACAGGTTACAAGCTGACTAGGACCAATGTGTCTACATGTCACTCAGGTGTAAAGACAGAAAATCAAAGTGCCATTTTTACTGCTATTATTCTTATTTTTAATATTATTGTGTCTAAGTAAAAAAAACTAAACAAAAAAAACCCCAAAACACTTGCCATTGCAGAGACTCCAATAAACCCATCGCTGATTGCTACCACACTGCACTCTTCTTAAGCCAATAAAGACAAAAAAGTCTTGATTTCACAGTGTCCTCAGTTTTGCAGACTGGTGTGTCCAAATTCTTTAATTTTTCTATTTAAATGTTGTTTCCTTAGAAACACCAGACCAGATATTTCACAGAGTTAATGTCTATTCTACAAATTGAGTAAAAAAATACAAACAAGCATTATTTAATGATTGGTTAATATTTAAATATATATTACTTGAGTAGGTTTGGGGTTTCTTTTTCTATTTAAATCACATAATCTACATTTTTAGGAACCATTTGAAAGACAAGTAGGAAGAAGAGATACAGTCACAAACCGATCTAGGTTTATTTGCAGAAAATGTATCCCTGAAATCAATATTACGAGTTTCGTCTTGACTACTGAGATCCTCAATATAGTTTAACATTTAATGAATCTGTGGGAGTGCAGGGAACATGAGATGAAGAGAAAATTCAGAGCTGTTATCCACTATTTTGCTCACAGAAGAGAATTCTTGTCCCAGAAATATTTTTTGTAATTAATTTATCTATTAGACAACATTCGAGGTGCCCTAGATGTTGATTTTATCATTGCAAAACCTCTCTTGATGATTTTTGAGCAGTCTTGGGAATCTGAAGATGTCCCAGCTGACTGGAAGTTGTCAAATATTGTCCCAGTTTTCAAGAAGAGCAAGAAGGATAACCCTAGAAACTACAGAACTGTCAACCTCACTTCAGTGCCTGCTAAAGTCATGGAGAAGATTATTTTGGGAGGTATTGAAAAACTCCTGAAAGACGAGGTAGTCATTGGTGGCAACCAGCATGGCCTCATGGGAAGAAAGTGCTTCTTATCAAACCTGATCTCCTTTCCACTGATCTCTGTGGCAACCAGTGGCAGGTCCTGAGAAAACAGCCTGAAGTTGTGTCAGGGGAGGTTTAGGTTGGATATCAGGAAAACCCAGAGAATGGCTGGGCACTGGAAGAGGCTCCCCAGGGAAGTGGTCACAGCACCAGCCTGAGAGAGCTCAAGGGTTTGGGCAATGCTCTTGGGTGTGACTCCTGAGATGGTGCTGAGACTCCATGATCTTTGTGGGTCCCTTCCAGCTCAGCTTATTCTCTGATTCTGTGACTGATTATAAATTAAGTACAAATACTAGGAGTACCAAACTACGCTGTAAATTTTAGCTTTTATGGCCAAGTAAACTTCAACTATGCTGTTGGATATTTTTAGTGTTCTTCTTTTCCTGTGCAAAACATTTGAAAGGAATATGAATATTAAAAATAGCAAGTTATATTATTTCATTCTTCCATGTTTCTGTTATGGTGAAAAGATTGAAGAGTTTCTTTCTCATTTGCCTGCTATAGAATCATTTCAATCAGTTTATAGGTTATTTTAACTGAATGAAAAAGTTAACATTTTGATTTTAAGGTCATTTAATTTTAGGATCATTCTCTTATGTCTGGGTTTTTTGGTTTTTTTTTGTTTTGTTTTTTTTTTGTCATGTTTTCCCCCCCTTGCCCCTAGACCCTTTTTTATTTTTCCCCCCAAATGTCATAATTTTCAAGAACGAAAAGCATATATAGCTTCTTTCCCAAAACTGTCTTCCCAAACAACAAAGCTGCAGTGCAAGGACAACACCATGGCTTATGATTAGGAATCTGAATCCAGGTCTGGGGGAGCAATTCTATGTCATATGCAAAATGTGCCTGGATAAGCAAATAAAAGGTTGATTTGCTTTAAATGTATGAAGGGTACTTGCTCAATAAGTATTTCTTATTAAGTAATAAGTATTTCTCGTTCAATAATATTTCTTTCCATAATCTAAAACTTTTTTCCAAATATTTATAAAGTCCTTCCTTCATATGTTTTATTCTGCCTGCCTTGAATATTTCCACTAGATTTTGAAATAGATAATAACTTTTACACAAAAAGTAAGCTGGTAAAAAACCACTTGTGTCAACCAAAACATCCTCTGCCAGATCCTAGAACTGAAACACAGAAAGACAATACAAATCAAATAAATCAGTTCCTATTTGTTCTAATTTTCTTTCAGAATAGAGGCTATCTTTTATCTTTCGTCTTAATATTAGCAGGTGTTAATCTAGCAGTAACCCAGACTTTCAGGATCCATGCTCTAAATTTTAGAAGTTTGATGACAGACAAAAAAAGAATGTTAGAATGAAAATAAAAGGAATTCACCCTAATAATTATGGAATATGGAACATTTTATTACATATCATGGGTCACTGTTTCACTTTCAGTCCAGGGTAGTAGTGACCTCAGACTATTACCTTGTGAGAGCTGTTTTATGATCTCTATAAAATGAGTTGCTAAGTTCACTGCATTTTCCTGTTGCCAAATATATGCATATACAGTTTGATTTGATCTAGCACCACTTTGACTAGTCTTACCTGAGAATCTAAGAAAGAGTGTGACACGTTGTCCTGGTTTTAGCTCAGACAGAGCTAATTTTCATCCTTGTAGCTGGTACAGTGCTGTGTTTTGGATTCAGTATGAGAAAGATGCTGATAATACTGATATTTACATTGTTGATGTGCAGTGCTGGTGAGAAATGTAATTGTGCATCACTTTCTTTCCTTGAGTTTTCTTCTTCATTTTTTTTGTCTATCTCCTTTTTTGTTGTTATTATTACTAGTAGTATTAGTACTAGTGAATTTTATTATATTTCAATTGTTAAACTGCTATCTCAACAATTGGCTTTTTTTTCTGTTTCTCTTCTCCTAGGTGGAGCAGAGAGAAAGAAGTTGTGGAAGAATGTGTCTTCCAGATTAAAGCTGAAGCAAACAGGTGAAGAATCTTGAGTGAAGCAACCCTATAATTAATTTGTCCAGTGATAACTTTATTTCCATAACTCTCTAGAAGTCTTCATATCAAATTTCTCACTGAATTTAACTTCGTTTAAAAGTAACTTCTGGACATTTATATTTTCTTGGTAAGTGATTTCATTTATTGTTTGAGAAGACGGAAGGCCAGGGATGGGAGATATTGTCAGTCAAATTTTAAAACATATGTCTGTCCACCTGAGTAAACAGGCATCCTGATGATACCTATTTTGTCAGGGTGAAAATTAATTAGTAGACAGAAGTAGAATGCTTTTGCACCTTCAGCACTCAAAAGTAAATATCCATTCTTAAGTAGAGATTTTGCCTAAAACACTCAACAGGGCAGTGCAATTCTTAATAATTAATTAAGCCTTTATTTGTGTAAACATACATGTGTTAATGATACCAATCTAGGATGATTCCAGAGATAGAAAAACTCAAAGTTCTGTGTCTGGATCTTAACTTCCATAATATTATTTAATGTTACATTAATCTTAGGGGCAGTTTTCCAAGCAACATGCAATGAAGGTAAAATTTTGCCCATGAAGAACCTGAAGCATTTTTTGTCATTTGAAAGCACATGTGTATAACATTTGATACAAAAATCCCTGCCAACAACAATTAAATCTAGGCTTCTGTTGAGAAACTGCTCTTCCTTTTCAAACCTGGGAAGAATGTACTTCTTATCACACAACTATGTACTCTTGAATTGCATTGTGACGTGGAAAAGAAGATCCAACTGCAAAGAATACTTTTATTTGCTGTCTGCCTAGAAAAAAAATCAGCGGGGCCAACTCCTGAAATATACTGCAATTCACACAGCAATAAACAACAGTTTAACTACACAAGGCTCAAATTATTTAAAATAAAATAAATGTATGACAAAAGAGGACTGGTTTGATCTTGTAAATCTCTACATTTTTTTTTTTACATCTAGAATATTTGAGACTCCAGCTGAGGACAATGAAAATGCCTGAGGACCTGAAGCAGCCCAAATATGAGGCAAAGGTGAAAGAGCTGGGATTGTTCATATTTAGAAAAAACATTCAACTATTTGAACCTTTTTGTTTGTTTTTGCAAGGCTCAAACATAGGTACAAGTTAATATAAGAGGTTATGTTCTTGAAGGTATTCAAAACTCAACTTGGCATGGTCTTGAAAAATATTCTGTAGCTGATGCTACTTTGAGTAAGGTGGGCTGAGTAGAAAATCTCCAGAGATCTCTTCCAACCTCAGTCAATTTCTGCCTCTGTGAATTTTTGTGTGGTAGCTCTAACCACTGTATTAATGTACTGAAGCAATAAGAGAAGGAAAGAGAAAATACTCTTTTTCACAGCTTTGGTAGTTACAATGACCCTGTAGAAACTGATGTTCTGTGAATTAGTTAGCCTTGATCTAGCTTTGCATTATATGGCAAAACACCTATTTTGCCTATACTTGGGTCTGAGTTGAGGAAGTATCCTAGGCCTGTTACAAAAGAGGTACTTATTCACAAAAACAGAAACAGTGCTTTAGATGACTGGAAAATTTCTGCCAAAAACTAAACATCGATAGTTTTAGAGTTAGATGGCAGCTATAGGACAGGGATTCCAGAATCCTGCTAAATCTGGGATTGTTTCTGTTAAAACATAAGCCCTCAAATTCTGCCTAGATAGTAATTTCTCAGTCTTTTCAAGAAGCTGATGTTAAGACACTTGAAGGCAGGCTCCTTTCAGCAGTCTGACCTTTAGGTGTCCCACACATACATATTCACAGCTCTCCTGGGTAACCTAACCCAAGGGCTTTGCCTCTGTTTTCCTGTCCTACTAAATTGGCAGTTCCTATACAGAAGTTAGGGCAAGTCCTAACTCCTATCATCCTGCTCAAGCTCATGTGCAAAAGCTCATAATCTTGTTCTAACTATAGGACACACATGTGCTGTGTCAAAACTGTGACTGAATAAATCCATATATGCATGTGCACAGTTTATATTTAAAATAGCTATAGTAATTACAGGACAAAAAAAAAGTCTTGTGTAGGTGTATGCATGCAAATATAATTTCTCAGTCACATTTGATACCATCTTTATATGCCCAGGAAAGAAAAATACAAAGGGGAAAAAGTCCCCAAAGTCGTCATTCATTTACCAAATGTTGTGAAATGCCAGGCTCTCTTAATGATTACTGCAAGCCAGACTGAGGCAGAAATGTCAGCTAGCCAGAATAAATGGAAAACAAGATTATAGTATTTTCTCATAGCCCTGCCAACTTCTAACAGTGCAAGAATACCTTTACATTTTATGAACCCTGGCTCTGGAATTTTCAAGTGTGACAACCTTTAGGTGTGTGGTTTAACTTAATTAAAAACATTCTCCATTTCCTTACCATATTCTTTTTTAGTGTTACTCTTACAACTGAATAGCCTGATCAGGCAAATGAAGAGTAATTTGTTAATTCTCTGTCCATCAATTTCGGTTTAGGTTTTGGATTTTACAGTTTATTTTTGAGAGATGAAAAAAATGTCAAGGTATTTTTGCAGAAGCAAAAAGAAAAAGTTTGAATGAACAAAGAGAAAAGGGTAGAAGTCTCATGATGTTTGCACTTGTGACCCAATGGCAGTTGTCTTTAGACTGCAGGATTTCTGTTCAAAATTGCCAGGTGGAATTTTCAGAAGAGAAATTAGCATTTTAACAAGATGGCCAGACACACAGGAAAGAGACACATTTATTTTCCCTTTGGAAAAAAAAACAAAATCAAAAAAACAAGAGGGATATCACTTATTATTTTTCCCTTCAAAAGAATAAAAGGCAATATGAATGTCTCAATAAAATTATATGGCAGTCACAAATGTAATGTCATGAACTTCTCAGTAATAAGTTCATGAAAAGTGCTGGAGTGAGGGAAGAAGATTAGTAGAAATAAGCAATAACTTTACTACAAAATATTCTAATCTGATCAGTTGGACAGTATGTTCTCAAAAGGGTTTTTTCCTTTTCCATGTCTGCCTCTGGCTTCAGGCACTTTTAAAGCAATTAAAATGTGCATTCATGAACATGGAAGTTCACACAAAATACAGAGACAGTCAAAGCTGTCCTGTTCAAACAGAACTGAGTATTTCTGTGTACTGAAACCTCCCATCTGAATATCTGAGATGCTCAATGACATGTTACATGTCTAATTCTCCTGAGAAATCAAGAAAAGTATCCGATTTTAAAAGGCTTTGAATTGCATTTCACACATGCAAAAACTACTTTTATGTGTTCTTCCATATAATGTAAATAGGCTGGGCTGAATCAGATCAACAGGAGAACAGAAAAGTAGTTACAGTATGCACCATCAAAGCCTCTTAATTTAAAGTTGTTTCTTATATGAAAGATTTCCAGTGATCATATCTTCCTTTGTATGACACAGAAGTGGTGATTTACAAAGCTGTCTCAAGATTTTAGAACTTTAAAAAGTAAATCAATGACAATTATAGCTGTGTAAGGCACCTTTCCAAACTAAAATTACCTGTCACATTTATCAAAAGCTTCTATATTGCAGAAACCTGTCTATTACGAGGGTGCTGTGCTTGTGTAAGCACAAAGGCTTTGTTTTGATTGCACATTTGTCCCCACACAAGTGACATCTCAGATGCCTCAGGACCTACGAGACATTCATGTGAACTGACTGCTAGGAGGGAAACCTACTGTTTACCCAAGGCTTTCCCTTGTGGCTGCTGGGGCTCTGGCTGGATACTCCTCAATTTATTTCCAATAAACCCCAGCAACTGGATGTCCAGGAAACTGAATCAAGGCTGTAACATGAATGAAGAGTTTCTTGGCTGCCTTTATTCTAGTAACTTAAATGTGACATGAACTTTCCTCTGATCTGAGGCACAGAGTGTCTATGTTGCATTAGTATCAATTTTACTATGTCGTCTCCTACCTCAGAAAAAGGTAGAAACACCTTAACTGAATGTCTAACATCCAGATTAGGATGTTTGGAACAGCACTAGCTGCCTCGTAGCAACCAAAACTTGGACGTGGACCATTCTAATGATTCGTGGGTACAATCAGCTGACTTTCAGTGTTTGAGTTTACTCCCTGCTGCTTCTCAATTGCCTCACACAGATGCTGACTGATGTTACTGTGACGCAGATAGAAACACTCAACAACACACACATCAGGTGTTCAGGCAGAGAAGAAGAAAGGAAGAAGTCTCTCGTTTATTGTTTACCTTGTATATATAAGTTTCTGGACAGTGATCAGAGATTGGACAGAGAAGTTCCCACCTCTCCATCTCCACTGGTCACTTGAGAAGTTCATCAGGTGATATCTTTTACAAAGGAATGTGAACACGATTCTTGTTTATCTTACAATTCATGAGAACTGACTCCACTAAACTAAAACAAATCAGAAGGCTATTTTCAGGGACAACAGACCATGTGTTCAGAGCACTGCAAATGTCACTAGCTCTCAGAAGGTGACATTAAAAGGCCTTCATAGGGATTCTTTCCTAGGGAACAGGGCAGGGACTGACAGACAGGGCTTGCCCCATGGTCCCAGCCAGGATCAGAGCAGGTGGGCCAGCAGGGGCAGCCTGGCCCCAGGCATTGGGCACCCCCACGGAGGTGGAAATGGCTTGTGGTTCCACAGATGAGCCAGGCAGAGCAGGCCTGTGGAGAGCTGCAGACCAGCCCTGCCATGCCTTTGCTGGATAGGGGTTGTAGCCATGGGAAGCTGACATTGAGTCCTAGCTCGTAGACAGGATACAGAAGCCCCAGGAGAGATTGAGCAGGGACAGACAGGACTGTCAGGGACCTGAGAGCAGCCTTGTCATCTTCACAGACTTATAGGTGCTCCAGAACAGCCTCCTGTAGGGGCTATAACTTCACAGGAACTGTACCAGCCCTAAGGGATGGGAGACTGCCGAGCAGCTAACGAATAAGGAGGAACAATAAGTGTACCAAGAGCAAATGTACGTAAAATCAAGTTTTTAATGTAAACAGGTCTGTTAGAGGTCCTCTACAAGGATATTATATGAGTGATTAAACGGTGAAGAATGAGAAAGTAAAGAATTCAGCTGATCTGACTTCATGGCAAAACATGAATTCAGGACAAGACTGGCCTGGAGGTGGGGACTTAGAGCAGTCCAAAGAGCCTTTGTAATGTCCCCAAGCTTGCTCACAACTCTGCCTTTATGAAGTCAGTACTAATTTGCTGTCACTGTCACAGCCAAAACTATTTGCTATACTTATATTAAAAAGAACATTCCACAACACCAGAAAACCATTTGCTTTCAGGGCAAGCGCTGATAAATTTACTGTGAAACATCCACAGCATAATGCTTAGTACAGTATGCTGTTTGGTTTCCAAAGGCCTGCCTAATGGGGACACGTGCCTCATCTTGCTTTTTGCTTCCAACACCCAGCTGTACAGAGGCAGAAATTCAAATTTAAAATAACCTTTCAGCTGATTCCTTGCATAATTGCTATCTTGTTTTGTTAATACTGTGGTTAAATTATAACTTGCTGAAGCCCTGGAGAATTGTGTACTGGTTTATCAGCCTGAATTTGCATTGACATGCTTTTTAGTCAAGTGAGTAACTCATTCCAGTGGCCTTGAGTGAGTCTGGCAGTATTTGCATGGAGAATTAGAGGTAGATTAGGGTGAATGAATATATGTTGTCTCCATAAATAGATGCAATGATGAAAATTTTGTGCATCTCAAAATACTACTGAATTTCACTGAAAGACTCTGACTGACATATTAACAATCCTTTGAAAAAAACAATATAATAAAAATAGGTGCAAGAAAGCTAAACCTCTGCTGCAATACCAGGCAGTCTTTCACTACAGTTATCAGAAATGCCCATGTCTCTCCTGACTAGCACACATGCATGAACCCAAGCAGACTAAAACAGGAATTTCAACTGAAAAAGCTGGTCATTCGTTTCCCATTTACAGCTTAGTGAAATTACAGCTTTACATTTTTGTGGAGCAGATCTGTACACAAAGTAAAGTTCTTAGTGTCCTCGGACTATGGGATATTTATTAATTACTATTTTTCCCCTTAAAAAGGAGTAGTCAATTTTGTAAGTGTTTCATCCTGGTTATCACAAAGGCTGCTGATGCCAGAAATTCTGTTAGGATTTTTTTCTCCTGCTTATTACAAAAGATTAGGAAAAAAAATTCAAATTAAGGATGTATTTATTAATTTCATTGTTAATAACATTGTAAATGAGGCTTGTCATCACCATACAGAAATGGATATGTTCCATATGGTTTCAGCCAGTATTTTATGCTTTAAATGAAATTGTAAGAATCCTCATTCCCCTTAAGGTAAGTATCTGGTGACAGGTTTGGGCTTTTTTTTCCCTCATGCTCAAATCCATCAGGTTTTATTAATCCTTAATTTTGCTTAATGTAACTGAGGGTATTTTGAAGTCTGAGAACCAGTTAAGAAAGTTATATCCATATATCTGTAGTTCCTCAATGAATAGAAGGATTGTCCTCAGAGCCCCTGAATGCTTTTACAATAATATTTCTGTTTAAGTTCTGATTAAACCAACTCTTCATGTTCCTTGAGCTTCTGAGAATTTCTCTTACTTGACTAGTGTGGGAGCAGATGGCTTTGATTAGATCACCCAAGACTTTATCTTTTAATCACCTGCCTCACCCAAGCTGAGAGGGGAAAAGGGCAGACATATGAGTAATCTCATCCTTTCTGCTTCTCTGTCGTGCCAGCTCTCTGCAAGGCATCTGCTCAGACCTCATTCATCACTGAGAAAGCTGTGAATGGATCGCTGTGGAATACCCCAAGGTTCTGCTGTGGTGCTGTAGTGCCTAACCTCTCCCCTCTGGAGGGAAAGGCTACATGTACTTTTGTCAACCTGTCAGCAAGCACTTCTCTCTCTACACCATTTGCTCAACCCTCTCCCCCAGTCCTGACAATGTCAGGTTTCTGAAAATGTTTCATTTTGAAGAAAACCCCAGAGGTAGTTCTCATGAGCATGTATTCTTTATTTCATTCCTCAGTGCTCAGCCATATGTGAAAGATGCATTTGTCTGCATATGTGTGTATTTTGTGTACATATCTAAGTCTCAAAATGTGAAAAAGGAATGGATATTGTGCTTCCTTTAGATATGAAAAATACCAATGATGGCCATTACATTTAATTTTTTGGTCACAGTTTTAAGTGAGCCTGTCATAGAATCACAACCTTCATTCTCTGTTTTTGCTTCAAAGAAAAGTAGTCCACAGAATTCTCCAGAACTAAGATATAATATTCTCCTTGGACTGCTGAAGTGTGAAAATTTAATTCTTTCCAGAAGAGTTTTCCAATATTCTACTACTGTTTCCTGCTGAATGTTAATTTAGAATTCTTATACTAACTCACATTTAACATTAATCACAGTTTTTCAGGGAAAAAACACTAAGACTGATGGCTGATTAAAATAAATGTCTGAAAGTTTCTTTAATTTGTGGACAAATTACAGCTTCTTTACTTTTAACTGGTTTTTATTCAGACAGCGTTATTCTCATCAGAATTTAGATCAGCTGTGAAAGAATCAACTCTTGAAAACTTTCAATACTTACGTAAAGAATTTTATAAAAAAATAAAAGACATATATATAAAATGATCAGTTTCATAATATCACAAATTTGAGTATAAATAGCATTTAAGAATAGTTAACTTTGAAAATGCCTAAACATCGCTCAAATGTTTAATTATATTGGCTATAAGGCTTGTATTCAACATATTGATGTTGTATAAAGAGATGTGTTCTTTCAAGAGATGTAAAAAAAAATTAAATCCCAAATGCTTCTTAATTGCAAGAAATTTCTCTTCTGCATTGTATTGAATTTTCCAGAATTCATCAAAATGATACTAAATTTGGGAAGAAAGGGATTTAAATTTATAGTGCAAGCATAAAACCTTTTTTTTCCGCCTGCAATATGAAGCACAACTTTAAAGGGAACAAAGTACTGTGAAAGCATGACAAAGTTATATTTAATATCAAAAGGATACATGCAATATCTGATTTATACCATGAGAAAGAATGCTTGTCTTCAAGATACAGTTTACTCTTCATGCTATCAATGAGCCTTTTTTTTTTTGATACATCTGCCAGAGCAGCTCAGTTTCACCATTTCTTTGTAGATAAACTCCCAGGATGACACATTTATACCCCACAGGTCTCAATAAAATCATGGATTTATTGAATGGTTAGGGTTGGGAGGTCTCAGGTTTCTGCTGCTGTAATGACCCCAAGGTATTAGAAAGACTCTTGTTTCCCAGTCCCACGACAAAAGAAGAAGTCGAGATTCGTCTGTTCTGCTTTTCAAGGTTGTTTATTTTTTCTTATCTATTACATTCTTTCTCTGACCTGCTGAGATCTGTCCTGCAGGTCGGGTTGTGGCAGACTCACTGCCCTTGGGGCGGTGTTTACTTTTTATACTAAAAACTACGTGTACTTTATTTACAACAATTTTCCAATACCTATCACTTATGTTGGACAGTCTGTCTCTAACCAATTAAAAAGTGCCACCATCACAGAAGAAGATGGAGGCGAAGAAGACAAAGAAGAAGCACAGGGCATGCCCAGATTCCTCCCTCTTGCCTATTGAACCCCCATTCTAAACACCAAAAATTCTACTTTTTCACCCTGTGACAAATTAACTATCATTCTACTTAAACTCTTGCGGCTTGTAAATCTTCACTCATAGTTGGTAGATTTTTCCATGGGCTCAAGTCAAAAATACAGGTGTTTTTGACTCCATGCCAAGGTCTCTGAGTCCTCTGCCAGGGTCTCGAGTCATCCAGGGCAGTCAGAAGAATGTCCTGGGTTCCGACAGGGAGGGACCTAAAGATCATCTAGTTATGACACCCCTGACATGGGCACTAGTCCAGGTTGTTCAATGCCATTTCCTATCAGGCCCTTGAACACTCCCAGGGATAGTACATCCTGGTGGATGTATATATTAATACTCAGCAGAGATTTGCAGTTTTTTATAAGGAATTTCACCAAACTTGTCTGAGAGTTTGTAGCCCACAGTGGCCCTGATACCTCAATCACCATTTAGAAGGCAAAGAACCCTAAGCTCAGTTCTAGTAAATTAAAATTAACAGAAATATTTTAAAAATATGGCAATCATACTTTGCACATACCATTGAAAAGCATGAAGAAGTTAATATTAGCAGTAACACCTCAGACTTAGTATCTCTGATATGTATTTAATTCCTCTTAATAAGGCAGTTGTTCTATGTTAAATAAATACTGGCACATTATTTAACACAAAGAATAACAGTTATGTATGGGTTATCTGGCAGCTATCTTAAGAAGCAAAATGTCACTAAATATCTTTTTATTAGACTTTTAGTATTAGCATCACTTTAACTAAAGGAATTAAACACTAGAATTCCTCATAACATTTTTTTGGTACACTGTCCTGTTTTCATCTGGGATAGAGCTAATTTTGTTCCAAGTAGATGGCAATGAGTTGGCTTGTATTTAGGATGAGAATAATGTTCATAACATGATATTTTAGTTGTTGCTGCTCAGTGTTTACACTAAGTAAAGGTCTATCCAGCTTCTCGAACCATCCCACAAGTGAGTAGGCTTAGAGGAGCACAAGTTTGAGAGAGGACATGGAGAGAACTAATCCAAACTGGCCAAATCAATATTCTATTCCATATGGTGTCATAAAGATGGGGAAAGTTGGCTAAGGGATAGCTGGGCATCAGTCAGCGGGTGGTGAGCATGTGAAAGGACATTGCATCACTTGCTTTGTATAGTTTAAATTTTGTATTATTATTACTAGCATCATCTTTTTTTTTTTTTTTCTTCCATTTCTATACTATTAAACTGTCTTTATCTCACAAGTTCCACTTTTTTAAGCAATTCCCTCCTCATCCCACTATGGAGAGAGTTGTGAGCAAGAGTCTGTGTGGTGTTTAGATGCCTTGTCATCTTAAACCATGACATACGATACACCATGCATATTAAGTAAAGAGACTTTTTCATTAATTTCAACATATTGTAAAAAGAACATATATAGGCCACTTTTTAACTTTTATCTTATGCATGAGAGTGATATCTATGTGTTAACTCTTTATGTTGCCTGAACTACTTTATTTCTCTATATGGTATCTTTATTGAGATTGCTTCTGACATTTCAAATAGCAGAATGTCTTCAAAATATATTGATAAGAATTTCCTTTTTTTTGTTGTTGTTTTTTCCATCTCAAAACATTTTCTGTGAATTAAAGTGAATTAATTTAGTTTAAACTCAAGCTAATTCTTAACCAGTCCACCGTACCTCTTTTGCCAGCTTTGAAAAAATTGGGACAAAAACCTCATCAAAGTTTTCCTCTGAACCAAAGAACTACTTAGTTGGAGTTCAATAGACAGAAAGTAAATCCTTTTTCTAAATAGTTCAGCATGTTTCTTGCTCTTTTTGGCTAATTAGTTAATTTAAAGAGGTATTATTCATTGACCATATGGACCAAGTTTATCTCATAAAAATTTAAGTCAGAGATGTGGATTCAACTGTGCCATGGTTGTCAGAATACAGAATTAATCTTTATGGGTTTTGACCCTCTCAGCTGCTTGCATATTGTTCTCCACTTACTTACCCATCCAGAAAAAGGAAGGGTGAAATCTCCTGGGTAACACAGCAAACTAAAAATGTATTCTCAAGGAAAACAGGTTGCTCCATATACTTTCCCCATTACCCTCCCTTGGAGGGTATTGAACTTTGAAATTGATTTAAAACTCTTTTATGCTTCAATTGAAAACAACTCCCACGTGCTCCCAGTTCTGTCCTCAGAGCACTTGTGTCTCTGTAATGATTTTGCTTTTATAAGAATTGAATTTTCCAGATATGGTGCAAGATGAATATTTTGATTTATGCCATGGAGTTTGCTTCTGGATGTCTTGTGCTCTCTGTTCAAATAGCTATTATTTGTCAACACTACCAATTGAAAGAATGGTCAAATTGCTGCATAAAAGTTTAACTGCAAAGCTAAACTGGTGACCAAAGTGCAAACATACACATTTGGTCAGTTTTGGAGGGTTTTATTTTAACAGTATTTTGAAGGAAGAAGAGGAAAAATAATCTCTTTGTGAACTGAGAAAGAGAGTCAAAAGCACTTACCTTTTCTTCCTACATCTCCTGCCAGGTTTCTAGGCAATTGAGGGCAAATGACTTTGATCTTAGTTTCTCACTCTAAAACAGACCTGCTGATTCTAGTAATTCTGCAGTAATTCTTAATTAGCTAAATGTGAAAAATATTATTTCATTACAAAGGTAGTAACTAATTTTCATGTTTGTATTAGATTTATGCATATTATAATGTTTCTAAGTAAAAATGAAATTAAAACAACACCTTTGCATAAAGTTGGCTTTATGCAATTTCCATCTTCATTTGTTCTTCATAGAATGTGTAGGAAGTGTGGTCTAAATTTACATGAGTATAAAATCCTTATGAGGATGGATAGGAAAAGAACAGTGATAGCTTTGTCAGCTTCTGATGTGTAATAACAATAAATAGACAACAAGATAAGCTAAATCATCACCATGTGAGGGAAAGTAAACATAGGTCAAGCACTGTTGTGTTTTTTCTCTTGTGTTTAAAGACAAGTGGACATAACAGTACCCTATAGGAGACCTATAGCATCAGTCCACAATAAATAATAGCAGTAAACCCACGACTTTCCAAAAACCTTGGGCAGACAAATGACCCTATGTTTATATTTTGTGTGAGATATCAGACCTGCAACTACACAAAATGAATAATGCATGGAATGACTGGGGTGAACCCACATCCTGTGTTACTTTCCAGAATGCCAGATTTTCCCACCATGAACCCCACCAGCACATTTTTTATTTAGCTTTCTTTCATCAAGATGGCTCACAAAAAATGTTGCACTCTGAATCTGAGCTACAGTGTCAGAACCCAGCTTTGCTCATATGTGTATGCAGGGTTTTACCCAAACAGGACTATCACCAGTTCCGTACAGATCTCATCCATGACAAATAGGTTTTGTACTTTAAAGCTAACCTGACTTCCATGTTTTACTAAGAAATAGTCAGTGTTCTGAGTGCAGATGAAAACTCCTGACTATTTCACATCCTCTCCAACTCAAGGCATTGCTAGTGGTGTTGAAAATGACAGAACATGTTCTGTGACTGAATTTTCAGAAGTCTGTTCTTAATTCTACATAATTGGGACCTGGTTAAATAGAAGCTTTCAAGTATCCCTTATGAGATATGGAAACAGATAAATAGCTAGTGTAAGAAACAGAAAGCAGATAATTCTAGTAAGAAAAAAAAGTGTCTACTCTAGGAGAAGCATTAAGGGCATCCCATGTGAATTAAGACAGATCTCTACTGCCTTTTCTCCGTATAACTGATCAGGACAGAAGCATCAGATTTAAGGTTACATTTGCTGATGCTGATGGGAGAGCAGCAAATATAAATAGCTGCCAGAGGTACACAGGAACTAGAAAATTACTTCTGGGCTGCAGACTGACATACTGTATTTACTTGTTTCAATCTGCCTGATTCTAAACTCACTCTAGGGTTTTGCATTAATATGATGTCAGTGACTCATTAGAATAACTTCTGAGATAGTCACATCTTTTTCTAATACTGACAAAAAAGGCTTGTAAGTTTAACATGAAATTAAATTTTTGTGGAAGAACTGGAGAAAGACAAACAAACCTTTCAATGAAAAGATAAACAATCTAATTTAGGTGAAGTTAAGGAATATCTTTACTGAGAGTAGGACTCTGGGACTCAAAGAAACAGTAATATTCAAAACTGGATGTGCTGCTATGATTTTTTTTTATTATTATTTTTTCAGATTTCTTCCCTATCTATCCAGTCACAGGATCAGTAAGTCTCAAAAGAATAATAATGTAAGATACTATCAGATACTCCTTAATACATTACAACTACTAGTTGAGCTCTATGCAACTACTATGAGCTCTGTATATATATGGCATCTTATATGTAGGTAAGGAGATCATGATAAAATAAAAAGAGTGTTAGAGCTGGCTGTTTTGGTGACCCTTGACACTGAATTTCTCCATGTTGGAATAGAGATTTTTGAATCTGTATACCACTGGACCTCCATAAACAGAAGTAATTGCATGAGGGTCTTCTGTTGCATTAATAAAAAAAAATATCCTGGAAAAAAAAAAAACAACAAAACTAACCCAACAGATAAATGATAAATATTTTATAGAATGGAAATGGTAGTTAAGTCAAAACAACATTTTTGAAAGTAGGCATGATACCTCCTAGACTCAGTGTCATAATAGTGGAAGTTTCAAAACAAGAGATGAATTAAGATTTTCTACATATCATGGAACAGAAAACATTTTAAGAGGTCTGGAAAAGTGATATTTAGGTTTTAAAAAAGAATATTTCTACTGGATAATGGAATATGAGTAAGTTCTCTAATCTTCCACTGAAAAACAAAATGAAATTATAGCAGTTAGCAGAATATCATTATTTTATGATATGATAAATCATATAATTTACATTTCATCATTCTTATGCAAACTGAGAACAGTTATCATTGTAAATCTGGGATGATATTTCTTGGATTTTCAAAAAAATTACATCTATAACTAACAAAAAGCCAAGAATTCCTCATAAGAAGACTATTTAGATATTAATGTACTACTGCTGCTGCTACTATTACTACTACTACTAATAATAATTAATAATAATAACCAAAAAGCCAACAACAAGAATAATGCAGTTTTCCATGATGCCTTCTGGAGGCTGACCCAGAATAGAGACTAGACAGAGCAAAAGGATAAAGTAGGTATTTAGTGAAAGGCCTCAATGGGTACACCTGGGCAGCACAGAGCCCATCCAGGCCACACCCAAGATGAACCCAAATGGTCACCAAATGGATGGTCGATCACAAGGTCTCACACTTTTATAAGTTCTGGTCCATTTAACATATTGGAGTTAATTGTCCATCCATAGCTTCAGGTTATGAAGCTCCATCCTCCTGGTTTTTTCTTCTCACTTCACTGTTGTTTTTGTTCCTGGGCCTGAAAGTTGTATCAGTTGTCCTTGGTGCCGAGCTAGAAAAGGAATTGTTTTGTCTACCTACTCTGTGAACAGAGCTTAGTAGCACTTAATATGAAACCCAGCTCACTAAAACAGCACAGAATCTGAAAAACACAAAAGCTAAAACTTAAGGCATCATCCAGACTAATCATTATGCACTATTTGGGGAAAAAAACTCCTAAGCAATTAGGTGTGGAGGTTAGACCACCTAAACCAGCAATGAGGTGTAGAGGTTAGACCATCTAAACCAGCAATAAAATTTTGACCTATTTGTGATGAATGAATGTTTATGAAGTATATCTGTAAACATACTTAACTTCCTGAAGAATTTAATACCTAATGTTTTGTTTCAATTATATTCAAAAAGGAGCATAATGCAAATAACTGTTGCATAGGAACATACATTATTTTTAAAAAGTATGAAGTTTTATTTAGTATACTCAAATGTTGACTTATATAATGTTGACTTAGCTGATTCTGTTGATCAGTTGCTCTTTTATCTTACCATTTCCAAGAAACTTGAGGTTGGAAGCAAAACAAGATAATTCTAGATAACTAGTTGCATTAATGAGGACTTTTCCCCGCAATATTCTTATCCATTCTGTAATTTTTCTCTACTACTTTAAGCTAGTCTTCATGTTTCATTGAAGTAATCATTCCTTATTATGACAATACAGATAGTTTTCTGGTTCGGTTTTGGGATTTTTTGTTTGCTTTTGGTTTTAGTGTTTGAATTAATTATTTTCTTTCACTATTTGTTAGGTTTCTTACATTTTTAAGAATATATGAAAATATTTGTCTCTAGACCTGCACACTACTGGCCAGGAGTGGGAAATTCAAAGCAAATTAATAACATTTTTGCTTGAATTGTTTTATATATATGATACTGAGATTTTTTGTTCTTGCATGCATTCTTACCATGAAATTATTACTTATTCTACAGAGCAATGTACAACATTGCTTTATTAATATATGATTTCTTCATTCAGTGTTTAAGATGCAAGGCCTTAAAACCCTCAGTATCTTTAAACATAAGTACGTTTATTTGTTTCCACTCTTCCACAGAGTTTCCTGATCAAAAAATATCTGTGAAGCATTTTACCAGTTGTTTTTCATAAATTTAATTCCCACATTAAACCTACAGATAGGGTGTTGTATCCTATTGAAAACCTTATGCATTCACCCTTAGGGGAAAAAAAAAAGAAAATAAAAACCACCTAGTACATGAAAAGGTTAAAAAAATTCTTTCAGAAGATAGCCAATTCAGTGTTTTCACATCAAAAATGTAATATTTCTTTAATTAGTTGTCCCTCTGGAGTCACATAAGCTATGAGAAATCATTTTTTTTGTGCAATGTATATCTAACTTTATAAATTTCCTTGGTTTAGAGTATCAAAACAGTGGAGTTCCTTTCCTTGTACTTTTTCGAACAATGGCATTCAGGTACCTCACTAGGCTTTAAACACTTTTCCTAACTGTCCATCTTAAATTCATGAGGACCTAAAGGAAATTCATAGTGTTGATTGTGCCAGTAGTAAAATGGGCATATTCCCTTGAGGCGTCTAGTTGAAGTATCCATAGTTGTCCTAGGCTTGATTCCAGAGTCTCTGTAGGAAATACGTAGATGTGGATAACTTATATTTAATAATTCTGTCTCTGCAGCCTTCTCAGAACTTTTATTGCAGCAATAACTTTGTGTTCATATAAATAAAGTTCCTCATAAATAACTAATAATAATTGCAGTTTTAAAGGTTTTAAAATAAATACATACTAAATTTGAAGCCAAACCATTTAGTCTTCAGTTTACTATGCTGATGGACAACTTTTACAAAACTGAGCAGTTTTTTGGAGGAGATGTTGAATTTAGAACTTAGAAGTTGATTTAGAACTGAGCAATTTTTTTGTAATTTTTCTTGTACTTCCTTGTTATAATTTTTGAAATTATATATAAAAATACTCCCTAATTATTTTGGTTTCTTGGGAGTAAAAATTATTTTGATTATTTACACTGAGAAAAAAAATTTCTTTTTGTTAAGACGTGCCTGTGTATCTTTCTTGGGAATAATGTTATATCTTAAGGTTTAATGCATTCCTTGGTTATCTGACTCAAACACTAAAGGACAACACAAGGGAAGGTATTTCTCTCTTACACTGAATGAAATAAATTGTG
Organism: Sitta carolinensis; assembly: GCA_032173965.1. Lineage (NCBI taxonomy): Eukaryota > Metazoa > Chordata > Aves > Passeriformes > Sittidae > Sitta > Sitta carolinensis. The sequence goes on from JAVUNC010000006.1 coordinate 36,755,287, forward strand.
GGCTACAGTTGTAAATATATTAATTTCATAAGGATATGACAGAAACAAAAATATTGGCTAAACAACTAAAGAGGATTTCTGTATGGCCTCCGTGAGTAGGAAAAAAGTAAACATATGTATTTATATGTGCCATGGCAAATATGTCAAGGAGAGATAGCTAGCCACATTCTTATAGCCAATTTACAGCAACCCTAAAGGGGAGAGAGAATTGTAAACAGATGAGGACATTCCCACTGCCAGCTGCAGCGAGACAGGGGTGTCATTCCACATCTCTTCCAAACTCTGTCACTTGTTTGAACTGTAGCCTAATGCAGACAAGGAATCATTTTCTTTTGTTTTGTTAAAGAGTTTCTTTTTTCTTTCCCTTTGCTGGTTTGTTAACAGCAGCAGTGGGACACAGATCTATTTTTTACATTTACACATCTTTTCCTAACTGATAGAGGAGTGGCAATCTTTTGCTTCTTTTTTCTCTTCTCCAAGGAGTGAGAAATGGAAGTCTCTCCACACACAGCTGGAACAGTTTGGTCTCTGAAAAGGAGTGGAGAATGATGCAAAACATTGTAAGAGTCCATGGATTGCGCCATACACCAACATCCCTTTGGAAATTACCACCACATTTTTGCACTTGAAAATTGTGATCCATTTTCACAGTTGATTATGAAAACTGTCACTCATTATTAGTATTAGTACTAGTTTTGCATATGTTGCCTTTGGGAGTACTATACCCTATTAAAGCAAGAAAATGCAAACATTCTGCTATTTATACCAGGAAAACATAAAATAATGGAACAAATGCAAATTACAGTTATGAAGCCACCAGAAATCAGAAGTTATTTGACTGTATCTCTCCAAGAGAAAAGAATAAAGTTCCATTTTAAAGTCAACTCTAAGAACTTCTACCTTACTTCTTTAAGTAGAAACTCTTTCAGGAAGTATGTAATCCCTACTCGAAACTCCTAATTTAAAATTCTCGTGCTATTTTTGAGCGAGAGTCAGTAAGAACTTCAGAGTTTGATCCATGGAAAACTGAAAATAATATCTTAGAAGTATTGAAATACTAAGAAATTGTACACTATTATATGTATCTGGCACAAAAGATATCTTTAAATCAACACTCATTTTCATGTGGAATATATTGGTTTTGAGTGGCTTCTGTTTTCAGGGAAAAATATCTTTCAAAATTTTTTTCTCTAATGCTTCTAATATTAAATTAAAAAATTATGTATTTTGTAGAATATTTATTAAATATTCAGTACTAGAAAGCACAGACTATTACTAGGACAAACTTGAGAGATGAGAAAAGAAGGAAGAGGAAAACAGGTGAATCTCTTTCTAGAAAGGGTTGGAGACCTTGCAATCACATGTTAGCAGGTGTAATTTTTTTTTTTTGCTTTCAGTGGAATGTTGTTTCAGAGAGTGTTCCTCTTCCAAAATAAAATAGTTCCTTCCAGTAAAACCATGTAGAACATCTTGAAACAAAGCAATGGACAGCAGAACAAAAATTAAACAAAATTAAGTAAACAAACCAACTTTTGATCAAGCATCACAGTACCATAATAATGATTAATGTTTTGGAGACTATAAAAGCATTTGTTTTGGATACGTAGAGATAATATGGCAATTGAGTTTCAAAATTAAATCTCTTTTTTTTTCTTGATAAGGATTGCTTTTATAGCTATTTTCAAACTTAACTGACTCCTTCACCATAAGTTATTCCATATGATTTTCCACTATCTTACATTTTTCCTTGTATTGGGTTAAATTACCCAAGACAAATGTTTCAAGAAAAACTGTAACAAGATTTCTATATTTGAAGCCTAGCAGAGGATATATACACACAGAGGCATGCACATATGACTCTGGAGACTCAAATATCTTGTCATCTCCCAGACTAACAAACTCTGACCTGTCTCTGGGATTTTGTTGTTTGTCTAGGAATGTGTCATAAAAAAAAAAAAACAACAACAAAAAAACAGCAAACAAACAAACAAAAAAAAAAACCTAAAAAACAAAACCAACCAACCAAAGCAAACAAAGAAATACCACCAAAATATCTATAACCGCATTAGAAATCAAGTAGGTTTTTGTTATCTAGTACACACAACTTTTAAAAAGAAAAATTGTATTTTCATAAGGGCAGAATGTATTTAGCTGTTTTGTTGGATTCTTTTCTTGCTGTGCTGTAAATTTTTAGTCAAATTGACACATTGAATTTAGTCCCAAAAATCTGGTGACAGAGACATTTTAAGCAATGCACTTTAACATAAAAATAATTATAAGTGATGCACACAGGGTAAGAACTTCTGTTTTCATGTCAATAGCTCATTTGTACTAATTATGCCTGCCTGTATAACAGAGGCCTGTATTATTGGCCTAACTTTTGAAATGATTTCTAAAGAAAATGTACTGGATTAGAATAAGGTGTTTGTGATTTCCCTCAGCACATATTTTAAAGAGAGTCCTGAGCCATGTATTCTAGTGAGTTCAAGAGCCACAGCTGACTTCAAATATTAAAATTTCTATTTATTTGTATAATAGTAGTTATCATTTCCAAAGCAGACAGCTCTCAGTAGCTACAATAAGGAATAGGCTAAATGAGACCATGTGTCATGTTCATTTGAAAAACAGTTTATGAGTGGGATGACTTTTAAAAATAAACAAGTTCTATTCACTTTGGTTGTGTGCCACATGTGACTGTAAGAGAACATTGCTTACCTAAATTGCAGAAGTTTTGTTTAGAAATATTTTGAAAGTGGTTTTGCTCCTAATTATCAGACAAAAATATAAAAATCAAGTATTGTTACTTTGCTGCCCAAGAAGGAGCAGAAACAAGCATGCAGGAACCATTAGTCAAGTATGAATTTCCCCTACACTTCATTAAAAAATAAAGCATATTTAGATATACAAAGCAACAGAATTAATCATATCACATATGGGGAGAACCAAGAATTTGTTTTGAAAACAAAATTCATAATGAAAGGACTTTGACACAAATTTTTTTTTATATTTGCTACTGAATTTGACTTGTTTTAATTCCTTAAAGAGTTTTGTGCTATACTAACGGTAGGATCCTTGCTATCAGATATAGCCTTACTGCTCCCTCCCTTCAACTTGAAGTGAAATGCAAAAAGAAACCTTAAAAAGGGGGGAGGTGTGGGGAAGAGACTGTAATTTAAATGATATATATATAATTTTTATTTTAAAAAATAAAAATTTGGTACAGAATCTCTAAATATATCAAGGTGGGCTTTTTCATAACCTTAATGCTGTAAAAAACACCTCACAAGAGTGAATATGAACAGAGGAGCTAGAAGAGGATATTATTACACCCATATCCAAAATGTGATTTGCCTGACATTTACCACAAATCAAGCTGATTTAGGGCCCAAGCAAAGTCACTGTAAGTATATGTGCTCACACATGCTATCCTGCAAAAAGCCTTGCCTTGCTTTGGCATTCTATACTATAAACAAGGAAACAGAAAAAGTGAGGTTATTCCTTTTTAAACAAAGTTGAAAGGAAAACCCTAGAGGGATCCAAAAGAAAAAGGGAAACCCAAGGAGTGAAATAACATGAATTATGTGAGGCAAGGAATTAATGAAAAGCCACTATTGCCATTTAAGCAATTGCATATTGAGGCTCCAGAAGGAATTAGCCTGGAAAGTAACTGTCAAGTCTTGGTGATGGGTGCTATGCAGAGGGTCTGCACTGAGATATGTGTCAAGAAATTCTGAGACAGAAAATCTCTGTCTGAGTTCAGACCCAAGGAAATGGTGAAAGTGCCTGGGGATATGACGGCTGGAACATCTGACAGAACTCTGGTAAAAGGCCAAGGGGGCACTAGGCCAACTGCCATCACAGCTAAGTTCACCACCTAAGGAGACAGAAATTCTTCTCTGCCTGTCATCAGAGAACTGCATCTGTTTCTCTAAATGATATACAAGACCTTATGTACATAGCAGCAACATTTGCCTCAGAAACTGAACAGAGCACAGGGGAGCTGGGGAGAGAGAGCTGTCCCCAAGGAGCAAGACCACTCATAGGAGCACTGAGACAGCAGCTGTGATTGACAGGATTGGTTCTATATGGAGGGAAGAATCAGATGAGAGTGCTTTTCTCTTCTTGTTTTAATGTTCTTTATCCCTACATCTTTTTATGTTTGTCTTCAGTCACCACAGCTCAATGGATTTTCTTTTGATCTGATTTATGCTCTAGCCAGGGGCTGTCTTACTATAAGCAGGGTCAAGAAAATGGAAGAACAATCATGGGTGACTTTTTTTCTATCTCGTTTAGAAGACATGCATGATGGCTTTCAAACATACTGCTTAATTCAAAAAGCCTCTCAATAAAAGTTTAAAGAAGAAACAAATATACAAATTAAAAAACAAATTCCAACAAACCAGACAAACAAACCCCCACAACTTTCTCATTTCTTTCTAGGACAGGAAATAAATTTAAAGTAGATTATGTATCCTTCACTTGGGCGATGATCCCATCTGTGTTTCTCAAACTACTTATGTAAGGTTTTCTTTCTTATATAGGAATAATGAATATGAATATTTCTCTGTTATGGAGGATGATTAACCACTAATCATTCTGCCCTGAATAAAGCTATAGAGCTGTTTCCAGTTTTTTTAGGAATATCTGCAAAGATCCTCATCAACAGTCCATAAAGATGATGATTCACTTCCTCACCATTCCCAGTCTCTTCCGTTCCCCTATGAAAACATTCAGTCTTGCAAACTCAATGGCTTAATTTTATTAGATCAAATATAAATAGATTTGTCTCAGCACAGAACAAGTAATTTTTAAACCAGGGTCTTGACTAATGTGTTCAGTATTGACAGGTAAAAGAGAAGTACATGCCTAGAACCTAATTAATCTATAGTAACACCTTAAGTTTTTTACCCTCTTCATATTGTTCTGTGTTATTAGATGAACAGCCAAACTCTGTTGTGACTCAGTAATCATTTATTTACCTCAAATGCTCTAAATGGATAATTTTAATCAATAATCTAGCTTGTTTTCTATTGCTATAGGTACATTACACATTGGAAGGTCAAATGGGTCTGAAAAATATCTGAAAGTAATTCAAAATATTTTACTTGAAACCTGTGTAACCTTACCATGGTCTAGGTGCTACAGGTGTTTTTATAACATGCCATTGATCCTCAACATGTAAGGAAGTATATTAAACGACAATAGTACCTATTAAATCAAGTAAAAAACATTTTTTATTGTGAGTCTTCCCAAATTATTTTTCTCCCTTTTTGCATCTTTTAAAAGACCTTCAGGTGTTCCTCCACCTTGCAAAAATTCAAGTTTCCGATACATAGGAAAATAAATGTAGGATAAACATCCTACATTTAAAGCATTTTTTTTTGTATACTTTGAAATTTTTCCATAAATAAACTATATAATGAAGATATACTTTTTCACAGCAAGCCTTTTCTTGGTTTTAACCAGAACAGATGTTTTTTGCACTAGACTTGAAGGGCAAAGGCTGAAGCTGTGTGGCCATATTTGAGTTGTTATTTTACACCCCCTCACTCACCACTGGGGATGACAGTTAGGGACTCTCACTTTCTGGGAAGGAGGTATATCAGGTGATTCCACCAAATGTTCTGATCAACATCTCTTTCCCTAGCTCCAACAGGTACACTATTATATTAAAATCTTCATAAAACATTTTGAAAGCCCCAAGTGAAAAGAGCTATACATATATATGTCTTTAGCAAGATATTGTAATATTTTTATTTTTATAATAACTAAAAGTAATGATCTATGTTTGAGCACAGGCTCATCTGTTTTACTTTTTCCCCCCTTCTTTAAATCCATAAACAGAATCCTGTGCATCCCGTCATCCTTCCATTTGCTTTGACTAGATCATGCCTTGAATGAATCAACAAAATCTGTGTTGGGACCAGAAAAAATGTAGTGTTCATGTGCTATAGATGAAACATTAAGTGTGAGAAAACTTTATTCTTCCTTGGCACATGTTCATACAGACATTTCAATTTTTTACTACATTTAAAGAGCTGCCAAACAACCTTGACATTTATTAGACCATATCCTAGTAGAGGAGATCAAATTCTTTCACAGGTAGAGCCCAAGTTGTTAGAATATATGTTAAATTTGTGTAATATGGGAAAAAAGTAAAAAAAGTCAGATCATGGCTGAATTTTGGGAGCATATTACCTGCACAGCAAGACTTTTTAACACTAGTCTGGTGCCTTGCAGGACATGAATATGGTGAGCATCATGTAACTGCCTATGGAAATGAGAAATGCTTTGATCAACATCAGGGACTTAAAAGCCTTCAAAATGTCTGTGTGTAAGAGAAATACATGATTTCACTGACAAAGCTGTTTACTTCTGCACTATCTTTCAGGTCATGCACTGTTTTAACTCTGTTTCATACCAGAATGACCAAATAATTCTGTCAATATGTAGAGATTCATAAGCTTGATAATATTGTTGTCTGTCATAAGAAGGAGGTACCAGTTTGCAACAGTCATGACAACTTTTCCCCTTACAGTGATAAAAAATTATCAAACTCTACCATCCCTAACTTGGATGAGCGGGTTGTCTATTGGAATACAAGATACTTCATATGGAAGTTATCTTTGTCACTACTGAAACCAGGTGAGTTCTTGAAACCAAGTAAGTTTCAGCGATCGAAACTGGTAACACATAGAATATGACTTGCAAGAGATACATTTAAACACTCAGTAGTCAAATTATATAGGAATAAGGTTGACACTTGGTGTTTAAAAACTGCTTATATCCTCAAACATGATGCATTTTATGTTATATAAAATACTCAGTATGCTACAACATCATGTAACACTGTGCAAAAACTTTCAATTTTACTGCGGTTTTAATATAAAGCATTTAAAATTCAAGATAAAAGAAAATTGGTTTGGGTATAATGAGTGTTTAAAGTTTATAGTAAAAATATTTTCCCTGTGTTTATAAGCCATCTTAAATTAAGCTGGTTTTATTTAGCTACAAAACATACAGATTATAACAATATCAGTGTACTGACTGGAAATCAGGTACGATTTACAACCATTGCATGTGAATAAAGAGTTTTCTGCTAGCTAATTGAAACTCCAGGCATATAAACATACAAAAAATTTAAAGGGATCTATGTCCTTTGTCTCTCTTCTTTGAACTACTGGCAACTGTATTTATGTACTTTATTTCATCTTGATAATGTTATTTCATGTTGATGCGCCAAAGGATTAGACTTAGGAAGGTAAATAATTAGCCTACAAGCAGGATGCAGTGTGTCATTGGCTTTGAGCAGCCCTGTGAATTTCACAGAAAGTTGTGCTTTAGATAGTATTGATTGGTTTTGCGACATTTAAAAAAATACATGAATGTTCAAACATACATGCACACACACACACATCACACATACACACACACACCCCTTCTTTCTGTATCTCCTATGTTTTCAGTCATTCATGTTTTATTTAATATCTATGTGCTGAGAAATAAATAAATAATATGAATTAATTATATAACAGTACTTTGGTGAAGACTGCAGAAAAAAAGGATGCTATAAAGACAAAAGAGATTAATTGTACTTCATCGTCAGAGAAGACAGAACAAGAAATAATTGCCTTAAGCTTCAGTGGGAAAAATGTAGGCTAAATATTAGGACAAAAGATTTACTGCTGAAAGAAGAGTTAAACAACGCAGTGGAATAAGCTGTCAAAGAAAGTTTTGTAACTGCCATAATTGTGATTATTAATGGCTAGAACAGTTAACCAAATAGAAAAGATAGGTTATCGATAACAACAGCTAGTTCTGACATGATGGAGGTGGATCTTGGTGTATAACAGATAGATTGTGCAGCTTAAAAATATTGGCCCTCTCTTGGTGAAGCAGATCTCTTCTACCCAGGAGGTTTTGGAGCATGTCAAATTTCACACAAAAAAAAACAAACTTCAGGACATGAATAAATGAATGAGTCAGCTAGTTAAAGGTTTGGTTACCCAACCTTCGAAGTTTTCTCTAAATACCAACACTTTCTTTATTCTGGGACACACATTTGTATCTGTACCATTTCTAGACATTGTTTATCTCTACAGCAGTAATGCTAGTATCATGCTAGTTGCAAAAATTTACAAGAGTTAAGTACATAGTTCTGTAGCTGTTAAACATAACAGAAAATATCTCAAACAAACAGACTCAGCATGAATTTCATATCAGTTGAATATACTGCAAAATATTACTAGTAGTTTTATTTTTATTAAAAGATATGCTGATAGCATTTCTTTAAAATGTTCTGTTTAGTTAGGCTTTTTACAAAATATTTGGGAACAGAATCTAGGTCAGGAATTTGGTGATTAAAACTCCAGATATTTGTACTTTCCAAGTTAATTAGTATTTTGTATTGTATATGTCCTGCAGAATAATATGAAGGAAGAAATTAATGGTAGTGAATTTATTAGAAAAATGTTTTCAGAACACCAATTGTAATATCAAATCACTAATTACATGTTCAAAATATTGTCAATAATGTCACTTAATTGCATGCTGGGATATTAAATTCAATCCAAATGATAAAATGTGTATTTGAGATTGATTAGTTTATTACATAAATGCATTAGCTGGTTACTTAAAATTGATTAGCAAGGTTTTCAGTTCAGTGCAGGAAATTACTATGTTAATCCCAGCACGTCTCTCTTTATTCTCCAATTACATCAAAAATGCTACATGCAACTGGTAGAAAAAAATTGCACTAGCCTTCTTCAGAAATTCTACCCATAAATCACAAGAGCCAAAGACAGGATGTTTCATGAAGCCTGGTTCTTTGACTTACAGGACATAAGCGTGCTGGGAACTCATAATAGAGAGCATAGCTTTGCAGCCCTGCATATTTACTAGGAATGGCATCCAAAGAACTTAAGCAGAATGGTGAATTTTAGTTATCCACCTTGAAAAATATGACACTGACAAAAAGTCCTGTTTGGTATACATTTACTCTTGGAAAGTGGTGCAATGGCCCAGGCTTTGTATTTTAAATTCCCAAGATGTTCACTGCTATATATTTCAGCATGTGTGGAAGTGAAGCCTCTGATTTGTCAGTCTGTGCGAATTTCACTTAATGACTTAGCCTGATCAAGGTAGAGAAACTATCTATTTCTTCAGAGGAGAGTCTGTAATCTGGTGAGCACTCATCATTGGAGAATGATGAACATTTGGAGTTTATTTTTAAATGGGAAGAAACCATCTAGCTCTGATGGAAGATGAAAAAGTTTAAAATCACCAATTTCATCTGTGTAGCTTTAAGATATACTTTTATTGATCTATTCCATCTTAAAAAAAAAATGAAAAAGATTTCTCATTAGGTTCCTTCCGAGCATTTTACTGTTTAAAGATATGGGAAGATATATGAAAAGGAGGATATTTCTATAAAACTGTTACTCTACTAAGTTATTTGCTCTACATAGCATTGCTCTCCTAAATTATTTGAAATTAAGTCCAGTACTTTTTATTGTTTTATAGTACTTTGTATTTGTTGTATGTTACAACACCACCTCTGTTCCTCAAGGTCACTGTCTTTCTATCAGTTTGTATTAAGCCCATCTAACTGTGATTCAGTAGATTCTCTCACTGAATCAGACAAAATAAGCACAAGCAAAACTTTATGGAACTTTATGACATAAAGTGTTATTAGCACTAGGTACCTTTTAAAACGTGGAAATATCATGATTAAACTAATCAGCAGGGTTTTTTTCAAATAAATACTAAAATCAAGGATTTGGTCCTTTCTAATAGATATATATATTGCTGTTTCTGTACTAGTTACCTGCTTTTAATTTGTAGCATAACTGATGAACCAGCTGATTCCAACTGGCTTAAAATCCTAGATAATCTAGATGTATTTATAAATTAATGCAAATTAATAATTTCAATACCATGGACTTAAAAGTTTCTCATCTTGAGTTTTCATTATGCATCCCAACTTTGTAAACTCTTGTTGTTAGACTGCATTCATAAACAAATTTCTGAATGCTAATGATTGCTTATTTTGTAATGTACACAGAAGAATTCAAACTATGCTGGCTCAAGAATATAAAGGAGAGGCTGAGATGCCACCCAGACTTAGTTTCTCTTCTTTAATCTATACACTATATACTTGTACTGCAGCTTACAATTTAGCATATTCTCTTAATTTTATTAGATCACATTTAACCAGGAAGGCAAAACTATTGTTTGAGGATCTTGCTTTTGGGTAGGATAACAGCAATTAATACACATAATATGTAAATTATCATTCATTCAGAATGAACCCTTGAAGAACTTATTGTGTTATAATTAATTTATTCTTTAGAATTCAATTATTTGATTAATCCAAGTGTTACCTGAATACTTATGAGTGTAAATAATACAAACTGATGATCACAGTTAATACTAGGTTGGCATCGGTATGCACAAAACTGTATGCATAAATACAAATATAAACACATATACATATTTTATATATTTATAGAATTAAATATTTACCTTAGGAGTTGTTAAAGTGCTGTCTATTTTCATGGCTTTTATCCTGCAATATAGGTTATTTTTTACTAACCAAGTATGTTCACAAAACATGGTTTTTAGATTCTGTGAAAGATGCTGATAAAAATCCTATATTGAGCTGATCAATGTGTCAGAAAAATTTTTGTAGGCTTATTGATGGTAATGCGTAGCATGAGATTAATGCATTTTTCCTTCCTTTTCATTTCAATGTCATTATGAAATAATTCTGAAAACCTTCCATATAGACTGTATTACGTTTTATTCGACAAACATTAAATTTTTTTCTTCTAATTTTTTTGTGCTGCATGATGATATGCTTACTTTATTGATCCATAATCAATATATTTTAAAGGGATGGTTAAATCAGTCCCAATAGACTTGCATGGTGCTGCAGTTATGCTGCTTTACAGACCCAACCTAGCTGATTTAATTCAAAGACAACTAATTCAGACGTCTTCACACCAAATGATGCTCAGTTACTTTGTACATATAACCTGGTGCCCCACACAACACAAAGAAAATATCTAATTTTAAAATATCTTCTGGAAGAAAAAATATGTTTGGTTTTTTTTTTTTTTTTTTTTTTTTCGTTTTAATTCCTAGAAAGCCATTCTCCATACATTGCTTTCTTCAATGTTAGGTTAAAAGAGAAGTTAACAACACAGTTTCAGCTATCATATGCAGAAAAATTTCTAGAAAATGTAAGCAGCTACATATCTAACTACACAACATAAATAAATGATTTTTTTATCAAAACGCATTGAAATCCTAAGTGCTCAGTAAAATTTCTTATTTTTCATGAACATAATTTCCTTGATAATCGATAATTAAACACAATCTCTTCATAGAACTTTCTCTGATTTGTCAATATTTATTTTAATAATATACACTAAAACAAGACCCATGCTAGAGTAACAACTCTACAGGACTCAAATGATACAATAAGTATAATCATTTTGCTTCTACTCAATAATCCATTTTTCATGCCTGAGGATCACATTTGACCATAATAGTATACTGGGAACTTTAATTCTGCTGTTGGCCTGCTTTTTCTGAAATGTTATTGTTCATGTCACTGGAACACTTCTTTGAAAGCCATGTCATGCAAACAGCCCTGTCATCATTTTATAGTCTCTGGGATATTTTAAATATAATATAATATATACATATATAATATATATAATAATATAAACACTCTTTTTTCCTGTTTGACTGGATTTCCAAATTTTTCAAAATTACCTGAAAAATCAACAACCAAGTTCTTCTTGGATAGAAGATATAAAGACATGTTTATTCAGGATCAGTAAATAAAACAATATAGACTTACAACACTTTTTTACTGTAAGACTAAAAACTTGATACTCATAACATGGATGCGAATATATGCTCTCAAAACACGAAATAACTTAATTCTGATTTGCTTCATAGGACTGGCTTTATTTCCAACTAGTATGTGACCAAACCAATCAAAGGAGTCTCTTGTTTGTTATGTGGTTTTAAAACTAAATTTTATATTATTTCTTCTGATCACATACAGAATCAGAGGATGACTAAGTCTGGTAAGGGATTCCTGAGAGCAACTAATTCAACTTTCCCACTTAAAGTAGAGTCAGTTATAGCAGGTTGCTAGTGACTGTATCAAGTCAAGTTTTAAATATCTCACAGAGAGACAGGAGACAGTCAAAAAACTCTCCAGGCAACAGATTCCAGTGTTTGACTACCCTAATGAATTAAAAAAAAAAAAAAAAAAAAAAAAAAAAAAAAAAAAAAAAAGGTGGAATTTCCTGTATTTACATATGTGCCTACCTGCTTTAGTCATCTCACTGGATGACGGTGAGAATAGTTGCTCTGCATTCTTTCTCTACCCCACACTGATTTTTTTAATACATATCTTTCCTGGTGTTTTATTACTTACCTTATCTACAGTCTCTAGCATCCAGTCTAAGGATTTCTTTGTTTTTGACAGCTCTCCCTGCCCTCTCTGTGTGTTTGTGTCTGTATCTGTATTATGACTACATAAAGTGTGCTTTATGTAATCTAACCTAGCTGATATTTAATTATTAATTTTCTTCTTCCTTTCTCTGTTTCAAACCATAAAACACACAAATCCCTCAGTCCTCCAAATGAAACAAGGTGGTTTCTGTGTGCATGTTTTGATGAGTGTTTTGTCAATGAGATTGTGGCTTCTATGGACCTTCAGGACCTATTCTGTATTTGAATATTTCTCAGATGATTTGTTTTGGTTTTCCTGTTACTTTTGGTTAATGAATTAAGTCTTTTAAAACATGAAATGGCAAACATTTCTACATTCATTCCAATGTCCTAAGAGATGCTGTTCATCCACCAATATCATTTGGCTAACTTTTGCAATTTCTATGATGAAGATACCAGACTAACCTTAAGAAAATTTACCCTGAACTTGGACTTGTTAGGAATCTAAAATTCTTTTGAAAAGTACAGATTGATTTTTTCTGAAAGAATCAATTGATGTACGAAAATCCTTCCTAATGACTTTTAGTAAGGTTGATGCTTAAACACTCCTAAATCACCCTGCCCTCATGTTTTATTTTATTTTTTTCTTCTAAGCAGAGGATCAGTTTAGAGTTTTCACTTTTGATTCTGTATCAACAAGTGTGATCCAAAATTTTATCCCAACCTGATTTGAATGCTTTTGTTCATTAGATATTTAGGTGCTTAGATATTATGGAGATTTCAATGATCACTCTTTACTATTTTTCTTGGTGATTGAATACACAAATTTACTTTGATTGAGTGTTTTGAAATATGTTAATGGATAACTTGTGTTATGTCTTCATTTAGAGTATGAACATAAAGAGCAAAAGAGTAAAGAAATTCTGCTTCAGTTGGCTGATATGAGAGTGCAAATGTTGACATTTGTACAGTGAGCTGTATAAGGTATGTTATATTGATATGTCATTTCAATGGTGTCTAGAAAAACACCTGCTACTGAAGTTCTTTGGATTTGAAATTTGATAGAAGTTAATTGAAAGACAATGAGGTCTTTTTTGAGTTGTAAAAGTAGCATAATATTCCTTTTGCACCAAAACTACAAAGAAAGAGATGTAAGGAGGAGAAAAAGAGAAAACGGAAAAGGTTGAATGTTTATCAGGTGGTATACATAGCTGAGATGAAACATGAGCCTTTAGAAAAATTAATAAGGGGCAGGATGTTATTAGGTAGGTCTTATCATCTATGGATTTGAGAGTTTGACTGATGTTCTGAATCCAATGTAAATAAACCTTCACTTTCAAAATCAATATCACAAATGGCATTGTGCTTCATTGTCATTGGTTCTGAGTATTAAGAAAAACTTTTCTTTACTCTTATTTTTCTTTAATCTTTTCCACTGTATGATAATCTCAATTAGCTGTCTAGTGTCTTTCACAGTTACCATATTTAGTTTGGAAAAGGAGAGGAACACTTCTAGGAGATGATAAGAGCACTGTAAGTTTTTACAGGATGCAAAAATTGAAAGCTAAGCCACAGTAGCCTTATATAAGAGAAAACGAAGTTTAGAAGACCCCTATAGAGTATATCAATGTTACTGTCTTAGTTTAGGTATATCAATGAGAGATTTCTTTCTGAATTGTGAAAGACGTGAATATTTTAAATAAACACAAATGTAATGGTGTTAAGGAGAAGGAGAGGCTGTTTGCCAAAAAAAATGAAAACTTTGAACTATTCACTGTACAAAAACAATGTGGGTTTTAATTCCTTCACATTTGAATTAAGACATGCTGTCCCATGTAACTCACACTATACCTGTTGAAAGCATCCTTTATCTGGCTGCTTTTTAAAGTGCTATGTGGTCTTGGACAACCTCTAATGTTACCTTTACAGTACAAGAAACCATTATAATGGCAAAAGGAAACTAAAACCCAAGAACTTAGTTTATTCTGTGACCAAAATTTTGCTACTATTCAAGCTGAATAGTTCCTTATGTTGAAATTAATCCCACTAGAATCCCATGATGAAATCTTGTCTACTTTGAAATTGGTGATAAAACTGCTGGATTTTAATGACTTCTGAATTTCCTAAGCATAAACTATCTGGAGCAAAAAGAAAGAAGGCTTAAAAGCATAATGGAAAATGTTGACTTCATGATTTTAATGAAATTCTGATTGCTGTTTTTAAGTCAATCACTTCTCCTTTTAAATTTTATTTTTAAAATTAATACCCTTGCAATTTTAAACAGATAGTATACAAAGGATTCACATCTGTATGCTCAAAATGCTATTGGTAGAGGCAAAATGAAATACCTATATCCACAACTGATCTGTACATAAGGTATTGCAACCTGTATTGACTCCAGCTTTGCACATTTTTCAAGATGCCTCTTCAGTATAATTCTAACAACTTTTTCTTGTTATTTTCTGAATAAAGCACGGAGGCACAAAAAAGAAGAAGAATTCAAAGTTTGTATTGAAGAACCTATTCTGTCTCTAAAGGAAGCATGATCTATGAACACTTCTGCAGCACAGGAAATTATTTTCTAAAGAGAGCGTATACAAAGTTGGTCAAAAAGTGAAGGATGACACTTACTTTTTTTTTTTTTTTTAATTAGAAAAAGCTCCACACAACAGGTCTGCAGATTGTGAATTACATTCATATGATTTCAGCTTCTTGTCAGGAAGGAACTTTTTTAGGGAAAAGTGACAGTTGAACTCTAATTTTATGTGGCTGTTCACACATGGTAAAATAACATGGCTCACCCTTGCCTTCATTATGAAATTAAACATGGTTTACTGCAATAGAGTCACGTTTAGCAAATTAGATCAATGAACTTTTGTCTCTGTTTAGCAAATACTGACATATTACAACAAAGCAGATGTGGAATATTTTTTATACAAGGAAGTTTCTCCAAATTTAAGCTCTCTTAGAGGAAAACACGCTGTGCAAACAGCTTCTTCAGAACAGTGAATTTAACTGTTACTTCAGAAACCCTAAAACCAGTAAAACACAAAAGCATGCTACAGACAGAAAATAAAAAATAAAAAGCTTGGTTTCTGATACTGTATGTATATTAGAACAGATATTTACTTAAGTACTTTAGTACGTGAGGTAAACCTATTGCAAAACTTCTAAATAAAACTCTATGAATTAACAGGTCAATCTAGAGAAAATAAATAAACAAATAAATGAAAATAGATTACTATCATTATAAAACCATCATTCTAAACAATAATCTGAGCATAAAACAAATTAGGATTCTAAATTATTAACACTAGAATTTTTTAGAAGCTTGAATCACAGAACTATTTGTTGGTTCCTACAGAGGTAAGAAAGTGCTGACAACATATGACCTGAAGGATTTCTAAGTGTAACAGTATAGGCTTATGTATGTGCACTGTTCCCTTCATCCCAGAGCTGATTTAAGAAATTGGTTACTGGGTAGTATATCTCAGCTATCCATAATAGAAAACCAATGAATCAACATAAACATTCCAGTACTACAGCCTAGGATGTTAATCATGACTAACTATAGTTTAGTTCTTACATTTAAATGACTTTAGCATGGAATTCTCCATAAGAAAACTTTGTTCACTTAAAACCACCATAGCATCATAAAAAGCTAACAGTGCAATGCTTCTACACAAAACCCTGTGTTTTAGCCAGAGAAAGGAAAATCTATTTACTATTTTTATTAGAAAGTCATATGATATCTTAACCATGTTTTCCATGTATTCACAGGAAGACAGATTCAATTATCTTTTTCCAATTAAATAAACTGTCTTTTAAAAAAATGGATGTCCTCATTTTAGCAAATGCCATAACAACAGGGCTATCCATTCGACATGGATCAGTATATGCAAGCTTTTACTGAGGGGGGTTTTTATATCCTTATCAATAATGTAGTACTCCAGTAACAGGACAAAATATAATCTCTAACTAAAGGAATTTTTGTTTCTTTCTGCTGTTGCATCACTTTTTCCATATCAATCTCATGAAAGAGAATCAGTATCTGAGTTCAGACTGTGTTGGAAGCAGAACATTTAATGACATGAGCAAGTGGAAAAGTAGGGAACCCAGTGGTGCTAAGTTCTATGATGAACTAGGGGAAACAATCATGAAATATAATGCTGTTTTTTCTAATGTTAAATTATTTTCTTCTTGAATCACATAAAATATGTTTTCCTGAGGTGAAGTTAATGAACTCGATGGAGAGGAGTTCATTGGAACATTGGAGAGGGTCCATTTCTTATTGTCTTTCCATCTTGCCTTTTCTTTTCCCCCTAATTTTTAAAGGAAAATCCTACCCTCCTTCAAATAAAGCATGGACTAATGCAAAATAATCCCATAGAAATGACTATATGTATCTATAAATTCTGACTATAATAGAAATTTGGTTTTATTCCATATATTTTTACATTTCCCTCTATTTTGTAACACTATAAAAGGAGCATTACTTCTGTTTGTTTGTTTGCTTAAATGATGTAAAACTATCTCCAGAGATTCTGCAAAGGAGAGGCATTGGTAAGGAGCAGGTGTGGGGAACAGGACAACAGACAGTACTGTAAAAATTGGAAACATTCCTCTTAATATTAGGTCTCTGCCAGCAATCCAGAGATTAATGAATATTGGACAGTGAATTTCTTATGTTCCATTCCTCTTCTGATAGTACCAGTAAGGACTGTTGAGCGGATACTTTTAATTTTATTTTTTTCCTAAGGAAGATTCTCTGGAAGAATTAAGAGGAAAACAGACTTTCTAAGAGCTAAAACACCTTTAGAAGTTTTTTAAATCAGCTTTTGAGATAGAGAGGAAAATGTAAAAAATGAGAAATTCAAGCAAAAACATTTCCCAGATCATTAAAAAAATGAACATAGTTACCACATTGATGTTATGAGAAAGAGCATCCAGATCATAAAGACAGATGGGCTAGAAACATGGAATAAGAAACAGATGGAGATAAAGATTTGCACATGTAAGTGAAGGAAACTTTTCTTTTTTTATTGGTTAGGCAGAACAAGGGTCTCTATTAACAAGATTTTATGAGGTGAGAGGACTTGTAGATTTGGAAAAAAAACAAAATAAAGACAGCGAGGAAGAGAATGTCCAGCTCTGAACTGATTGTGTCTTTTAGCAACATCAACCCCAGTGTCTTAAAGTTAATGTCTTTCTGATGTTTGTTTCCTATTATAAGTGACCTTAGAGATGGAAACTGATAGTTTTAGAGAGGGAAATTTTATCCAGACTGAAGAAAATGTGGGCAAAGACAGTGTAAGTATCCCCTGACTTTTGCTGGTTTTTTACTATCACTGACAGGAAATGAAGTCCTAAAACAACAGGTGGAGATTTCCATTTTCATGGTTCCTGCCTTGAGAAATTGACAGATATCTTCCATTATGCAGGTGAGCTTTAAGATTCAAGAACCTCTTTATATCTTCATTCTGAATATTGGCACTGAGATATCTGATATCAAAACTCCTAACACAGTAGCCATTGGCAGGGCTGGAGACTCCAATACACTATATAAATCTACTACAGCATTTGTACTCATCTGGTGTGGAAAGCTGAGGTGACATTTAATCCAATCTTCAGCTTCAGATTACTTTTCATACTTTTTAATGAAACACAAGTATATATATTAGAAAAGACAACAGAGAATTAGTATAAATAGTATCCTTTTCAATAAGGATTAACAATCCCACTGTCACAGAGTAAGCCATAGAAAGGAATCACTGGGCATAGTCTTGAAGTATCTGAGATGAGTTATATTTCATGTTTCAAATTAGCAATAGAGAGTATAATATTCAATTGCTCATAAAAGAATTATGTTACTGACACTTTGACATAATTAACAAAACTGGAATTTTAGCTGGATCACTGTGACTGTGACACTTTTTCTTGCAAAAATGTCAGCTATGATTAACACAATGTACTGAATATGGGGGATTATGCTGAATTAGATATATTCTTCAAAAAGGCTGGAAATTACTTCAGAAATCTTGAGCAAGCTGCTAGGAACTCATGAAGTTAACAAGAGAGGTCAGCCTAAGACATAAAAGACAAATACAAACATTCAAGAGGAGAAAGGTTGGAGTGGCTCGGTGTGAAAATGACCAAATATGCAGAACACAAACAGGCAGTGGTACACATGCAAGCACTGATCACAATATTGATGAAATGAGGATGATCTGAATGCCAAAGACTCACCAGAGTCAGAACATTCAGAGTTCAGGCCACAAACCCCACTTTCAGATTATTTCATTTTACGATTGGGAGCTCAGTTTTTCTTATTTTTCTTTCCATACTTCAGGAAAAAAAAAAAAAATTTAACTGAGAGCTTTTATATTTCAACTTTGTCTTTCCCAGATTTTGTAGCATATGTTTGTCTCACTGTTCACTGGTGTGACAGTGACACAGCAAACAAAAGGGACAAGAGGAACTCTGCCATCTCACTTAATTGGGGCTGTGAACTTTAAGAGCTAATCTCACAAGTGACATTATAATTTGATATTCTAATATGCATCTAATCTTTCCAACCTTCCCAAAAAACTCCAATGAAAAAGTTCACATACAAATTTCCTCCAGCGATCATGTGCTATCAGCCAGCTGAGCTCCACATTAACCTAATATTTCCAGAGGAACAGCAGTGGCTGACACTGCTTGTGATGGAAGTCATCAGAAATTCCCTCCTCTGGGAATAAGAAATGATTAGTTATTCCAAATACCTACAGACATAGAGAAGCCTCTGGAAGTCTTTTCCAGAGAGGAACTCAGAGAAAGTATTGTCATAAATACTTTTAACCCTACACTGAAATGTAATAGCTTTCTTTCTATTAGCCATATAGATAAGTAAATTACACGTGTCAATTATCTGTTATTCCCAAATATTCAGAGCATGAAACTGCAATAATGTAACTGTAGCTAATGTCATATGATGGATGAAATATATGTCCTGTTGGAGATAATTTAGATAGAGAAGATACAGAATCCTTCCCCTAAAATGCAGTGTTTATAAACGCTCACAGCTCCTCTCATACTCCTTTACTGAATTTAAGTATTAACAGATTTTCTTTTGCAGAAGAATGAATAGAGGACAATATTCTACAAAAATTAGTACAGGAATCCTATGTTTTATGTTTCTGAAGTATTCAGATTCTTGTTTACTTCCAAAGAGGTTTCTGAAAGTGTAAATTGTTTTGGAACATATTAATACATCTTCTTTCAGTATTACAAATGACTTTCTAAAAAGCAGAGATGATGGTTTATTCTTTTGATAACAAGAATAAATTTAATACCCTACTTAAAAAATCCAATATATAAATTCACTATTTACAGACACTTCTGAAGGTGTCAACATACCTATTTTTATGGTCACCAAAAGGATATTTCCTAGTCTGTTTTGTTCCATTCATTAGAATGGAATGTTACAAAAGTTCTTGTTTGATTTAAATAACAATATTTAACTTTGACATCCAAGGACTGCAAATTCTATTACAAAAATTAAGAAAGTCTATGCCTTTTATTTCAAGTTTGAATTTTCCAAGTTGAATGATTTCATCTCTGAGAGGTATATGCTAGGATGTTAACATAATTGCAACTTTACCACATAATGTCAGTAAATTCAAAAATTTGCATTGAGGAAACAGGGCAGAATTGTGATAATTAACACAGTCCACAAGAAGTGTAAAACAGAATATCTTTCATGAGGAAGAATTGATCTTTTTGAATAGTTTTCAGATCCATGTCTGGAACTCTACAAACACACAATCTAACTAATCTACAAACAATGTATCAAGCACTCAGGAGCCTAAACTCCAGAATCTGGTGCCTTTTCAGATACCTCTAGGTACGAGGGCTGTCATTTCAGAATGTGCAGGATGCCAACAACACCTCCAAAATTTCAGCTTGGGCACACCATGCCAAGCATAACAGATGTAGATTCAAAAGTTTAAGCAACAGAATCCCTTCTTGACATCATGCGACTTCACTGGCTCTTGACTGGAATTTATGTTAATTTAAATTTCACAAAAGATGTGGAGATACCCACTATCCTCATTTTAGCTTCCACAGTGCAAAATTTTCCAAGTCACTGTAGTCAAAAATGTAATCTTACCATTTGTATGTTGAACTTTACGTACATTTAATACTGACTTACATGACTGGTCTAAGTATAGCCATGGAAAAGTATTTTTAAATGTAATATTTCCTTTGTAAATTATTATAGAGAATTGGCAAAAACCATAACAGATAATGGTACAAAGATCAATACAATTCTTATCTTAATTACTTAAGATAAGTTAATTACTTACTGACTTAATTACTTAAGTCCACCTTGTCAAACTGCTGATACAATTCTCCATAATCTAATTATGCAGACAAAAGCATTTATGGGAACAAATTCCATCTCTGCATAAGTCTTGTAATAATCTGACATGTAAAAGTTTTACTTATCATTTTTATTTACATGGTTTTGTTTTCCAGCTCTGGAAAGGGATGAGTGAAATGATCATTACACATTTAAAAAAAATAATAACTTAGTAACAGGTAGTAAGTAATTCAATTCCTTTCAACTATTTTCACACATGGAAAATTAATAAAATTCTAATATCACCTGCAGATAGCATACTTTATAAGCTACATTTTCCCTGTCTATGCTGCAACTTAGTAGCTGAAAAACATAATATGTGATATTAGAAAACATGGTTCTCTAACATTTTGTGAAGTTGATTCTCTGGGAATAATCAGAAGAATAGTGGGACAATTGCCAACGAATTCAATTGTCTGAAGTACAGGTTAAGGAACATCACAGAAAAGGTGTGACTTTCAGAGAAGGTATTCTAGGTTTCAAGTCAATCCTTTCAAGACGTTTGCACTTAGTAGATTGTTACAGATTTCAATTTTATATCATTAGGTCAAGCTGAAAATAGACACAGTCAAAAAGTTTAAGAGTCAAGCTGATTTCAAGATTTGGAGGCATCAATGACAGCATTTCCTCACAAGCACTTCATACATTTAAGAGGTTGACAATCCCTCAGAAAGCTCAATAACCAATACAAGAACTGTCTTCATATTTGCACAAAGAAAATGCCTGTCAAGTAAGCCACTGACAGATCCAACAATAGATGATGCTGCATTTTCATCATTTACAGTTACTATATTTATTCTGATTTCAACAGTTAGTGAGGACTCTGCATATAATAGAGAACATTATTAAATCTTGAGTATTTTCTTCAGATACATAATCTGAATATAGAATAAAGAGCAAATACAATGGAGGGAACCATCTGTTACTCTGAAACTTACTCAGAAGGTTTTATTGTGTGAAAAAGGACACAAAAACTGGCTTAGGGTGAAGCTATATTGTAGGGGTTTCCTTTCCAAAGAATTTATTATTCTGCCAGATACAGACTCAGCCTTTAAAGAATTGCTTCATAAACTTAATTAAACACATTAATCCTTTAAAAGACAAATTAATGTTCTAAGTGATTGGTACAGCCAAGAGAGCTGAACTATAAATTCTGCTAAGCAGGTGTATTCCATCTTTTTTTTTTTTTTTCTCCCTTTTTAATTATCTTGTTTTGATTAATGTTTTCTGTATAATTCAAAATATATGAAATTTCTATAAATTGGGAAAACTATCTTTGATTATAGCTTGTGGAATTTAAAATAAAAGAATCTAATTTTGGGACAACAGTAATTATGAGACATATTTGAAATATTAGGTGTTTCATAGAGTTATTTAATCTTTCTATAATGAAATAGGATAGACAGTGGAAAGGCCATGATATTTTCATCTTAAGAAGATGTATATGAAAGGTTTCAGCTGGGATTCAGTTTTATTCTGACTTTAAAAAGTGAGAGAAAGAAAATGACAGAAAAAAAGGAAAGAGGAGAGAGAGAGTAAGAGACAGTGGAGAAGGAAGGAAGGAGGGAAAGGAATGAAAAGAAATGAAAGTTAAAGTAAGCAAAAGAAAACAAGAAATAAAGGAAAGCAAACAAGAAAGCAAGAAATAAAGTTGTACACAAAACTATATAACAAATCTTTGACAAACAAGTAGGACAGTTTGAAAAAGCAATGATACACAGTTTTATGGCATTACAAGAAATTAGGATTTCCAGTGAGACTAAATGCTTAATGAATGTATATTTTGTTAGGTTCTAAGCATCCTCTACACTGAGGCATACGTTAACCAAATTGTTTTAATTTTCAAAACTATCAAATTTGGGTAGCTAAACACTAAAAATACATAAAAATCCACGAACTGAGAAGATTTTCAAATATTGTTTTCCTCCTTTGGGCAGGTAAATCGAAAGTTGCTGTTGCCTGAAACCATGAGCTTCATTATCTGTTTAGCCTGATGTGCCATCTGGGATTACTGAACTTTCACTATTCTTTGTGACATTTATCTTTTCGTCTTTCCGTTTTCTGCATGGATTGAAACCTAATTTTTCAGCTAGTGAGGAGAAGGTAATGTAAGTTTCTTGATCAACTACAGTATTTCAGAAGTATTTGTAGCAGCAGGTTGTCCAATGTGTTGCTGCATTAATCAAAATTGGCACAACTGTGAAGGAACTATGCTGTTTTTGTTGGGAGCAGATCGTTATCTCTGTTATTGCAAATCACAAAGTAAAAGAAAAATATACTGCAAGTTTTATTTTAAAAAAAGCAAAATGTCAAGTGAAATTTCAAAACTTCAACATTTATTGATAATTTTCAAGATACGAAGACTAAAATAAGTGTTTGGGGTTTTTTTCATTTTTAAGCTCATTTCCAACCTCAAACACTAAAAAGTCCCCTAAAAGCCCTAAATCAGACCTTGAAAATGGTTATATTAAACAGTAGTAAAGAGATAAAAATGCTTACAATGGTCGACTGGACCTTTCAAGAGATCCTGAAACCATGAAGAATACAAACTAACAATTTGTGTATACCTGGAACAAGCCCCACTTCTCATTTAGCAAATACTGGTCAAAAGAACACTTGAATATGACATCAGTTTTTATATCCTAGACCAATGGCCAGTCTTTTGTGACCATACACATATGTCTTTGGAGCAATCTAAAGGAAACTGTAGGAAATCTACTACTCATCTTGAAGAGTCACAGCAGTTAAGATTCTTACAACCAAAGAACAAGAGCAAATATAATTCTGTAACTATCCAGGGAATTTGCCCCACAAAAAAACCCCAACTTGTGGGTATGAAATATCTTTGTCTTATAAGGCATATTTTATGCCTGTTTATTACTATTTGCATGCAGAAACACTCGCATATGCTCGCAAACAAGTTCATACTTCTACAGCTTTTAGATGAAGAGAAACCAATAAGAAAACTTAAAAAACAAACTACAGAAGCTGTCTTTGAAAATGTTATACTGGTTATAAGATACTTCAATTTTCCATGAAGGCAGAGATTTAAGGAAGTTTGCATTTGTCCCTCAGCCTCCATCAATAAAGATAGTGGTACAAATGCTTTAACATCTTAATAATTGCCAGGCTAAATTAAGAGTGCGATAGTGTTTTGATGTATGATTTGGAGGTCCCTTCGCTGTGCTGGCCTTCAGGAAGATTGAGCTGTCTCCCATATTCCCTGAAAGTGAGTCAATGACTGTTTATTCATTCCCTTGATTAGAAGGCTGCCCTGAAGCCAAACACAGGAGGCTGCTATAATAAATGCAAGACTCATATGCTTTGTTTTGCTTTCTGGATTTAGTGCTACACATTAAAAGGAATTGGAGATTGATTTTTGTGCATGGAAAAGTGCCAGAGAAAACATCAAGCAAGTGAACAGCCTTCTTCATAGATACAAGCCCTGTTAGTTGCCAGAGATGCCAGAGACATAGCTGAGGTCTAACTGCTGCTACTGAGATACTTGGAGGCAGGTTTTTAAATGTCTCACCACCTGCTGACTCCTGGTCACCCGAGTAGCCGTTTTGGTAGAAAGAAAGTCTTCTGCACTGATAATCATGTTCTCTTTTCCAGACACTGAGAGAAGAGTGCTTGAACCCCCCAGGTGTATTTGGCTCCTGTGCCGTACAAGTGTTAAGGAACCTTGCCAGCGCGACCCTTCACGCTCCGCTGTCCCTCCCGCAGCACCCAAAGCCTCCGCCGCCTTGGGCTCCCGCACTCGGGCCAGGGCTCCTCGCCGCTCCTCTCACGGCACTAACCCGAAACCAGCCCGAGCTGCCACTTCCACGGAGGAGCCCGAACGAAGGACTCGTGCACTTTTATCCCCTCACAGTCCAAGCACAATCTTGCTCACTCCTCCTCCCAAATCTTCGGTTCCTGCGGTGCCTCCCGGTGTGCTGCCCTTTGTTATGCAAAGGCGAGCACTTGACTCGTCTCAGGCTCACACCCAGAGCTCAATCTGCATCAGTTTACAAACTGAGCTACCTGCAAGAGATTATTCAACAAAAGAACACACATGCATATACAGGAGGTGGGAGAATTAAAGATAAATCGTTAATACATTAAGGCTTTGATATTTCTGTCTTCCTGTCCCTTCCTTGTCTCATCTCTTGGTGCTGTAGAGGTACATCACAAACTGATTTTTCTGAGTGTACCTCATCTCTACTCTTGTGGGATGTTTTCTTTCTGTGGCAGAGCAAGTAAGTGGTTTCAGCAGCAGCTGACAAATTGGCCAATAATGTGAGTAATAAAGGCAGTCAGTAGTCATTTCTCTACACTGCAATTTACATGTCAAGTTTGAAAAGACTCTTCTCCCATGTTCTAGGACTTAGAAACACATCAAGTAACTTTCTCTAATGGAGCCTCTGCTAAAAAGAATCCAAAAATTAATCAATCAATTGGTAAGCAAAACCTTCTGAATGTGAGCCTGAGGAGGATGCTTTCTGTTCAAAAGCTAAGGAATTGTAGGGGAAAAGGAATTGTGAGGAAACAAAGGAACCATTCTGTATAATAAAAGACTGAACCTTCACCAGAAATTCTCTAGTATGGTATATTTGGGAGACCTCATTCTGCTGAAATAACTGGAATACCCTGGGGGGTTCAATGACAGGGTGTCTTCAAGAATTACAGGACTCGACTCCAGCTTTTCCTGAAAAATAAGGTCAGGACTTTGAGGAAGAGAAGAACAAAAGTGAGTTGCACTGAGCTTTCAAAAACAGGCATATGTCATTTGCAAATTAGCAGCATGTAGTTACAAGCCAGTACTTCATTCCCTGTACAGCTACAAACATGCAGAGATCCCAGCGGGGCCTTGGGGTTTACCTGGTCAATAGTAAAAATATCATTATAACTCATTCAGATGGAATCTC
Source organism: Sitta carolinensis (assembly GCA_032173965.1). Taxonomy (NCBI): domain Eukaryota; kingdom Metazoa; phylum Chordata; class Aves; order Passeriformes; family Sittidae; genus Sitta; species Sitta carolinensis. The sequence continues at coordinate 36,781,075 of JAVUNC010000006.1, forward strand.
TTTGATAAGTCATCTAGGAAGATAATCCATTTTGAAGTCAAATTTCCCCAGCTGTATTTATTCTTTTATTTATTGATAGAGCACTACTTTAGAGTTTTTGACCACTTTCTTTGAGCACTCTTCATATAACAGACTTTTCCCATATTTTCCAAATCAAATGGTCTTTTCATTTTTCTTTTAATGTATAAGTGTGCTAATAGACTGACAATTTTCATGGATGGAAAGTCTTGATCTCTAACTTTTTTATTCTTTCTTGGGCTGCAAGCACAGCATTTTTTACAAAGTAATGTACTAAAAGGAACTCATCACATCCATTATATCGGATGTATAAAGAAATCCAAGAAATTAGAACTTCAAATTAATAAATTAATATTTACAGAAATTAATTTAACATACAATTTTGAGCAATATATTTCCATGTCTGATTATTGAAATTCTTCTCCTTTCACAATTATAGAATTAAGGATTTTCTATGAACTTGGAAATCCAAAAATTACAATTGTCTGCAATGAAAGCTATTAGAATTTAATTCAAGGTAATTACTATTTTTATTTAGACAGAAAGACCTGCAAATTTTGATCATGCTTTCTTTAGCTTGCTATATTGTTTTCCACCCTGCTGTTACTAAGGTTACTGCTAGTTAAAAAGTTCTGGAATCAATTAGGAGCTGTACTCTTGACTAACAAGCTTTTAGTCAATCATTCAATCAGAGCATAGCAAGGGCCAAATGAGCCAAATTAATTGTACAGATTTGGTATCTGTGCCAATCATTGTACCAAGGTATTGTGGGTATCTTCTTTACAAACGGACTGGAAACATATTTCAAGAGCATATCACTGAATGCTTGATGTATTCTTACCAGTTTCTAGAAAGCCTTCAATGAAAGCATACATTCTTTGAAACATCTGTCTAGTCTATCAGTTTGTTTTAACTTTTCAGAGGAAAGCTACTTAAGGGAAGCTAGAACACATGTCAAAGACAGATAAAAGAGCTGAGGCTGGACCCCACACTGCCAGTTTTGGGTGTGCACATGGTACAAAGAAAGCAAGTATTATGCAAGGAAATGGGATGGATAGTAAGCACAGGGAAATAGAGAAGAGTTTGGTTTTCAGAGAGTTTTAAAAAGGAAGGAGGCATCTGCATGCTGCAACTTAGAGATCCTTGTTAGTAGAATCATCTAGTAAAATTACATGTCGAGTTTCCACTTTCAGGTCACTGCTTCTGATAACATTGAAATAAAAACACATGAACATTTTCTAGTACAAACAAAAATTTGTATTAAGAAAATTAAATTATAGGTTCAGTCTATCCTAGGTTTGGTCAGCAATGATTTAGTTTACATATCTTACAACAAAAGCTTTTGTAAATTAGGTCCTTTCTTCCTGAATTTAGGGCGGTTTACTAGAATCTACACACTAGATAAGCAGGGCCATGCCTGACATTCTGGAGTGTTTTCTTTTTGTTCTCCCTGTAAAGTTATTTCTTTAAAATTTCAATATTTCTCTAAAATTCTTTCATATTACAGAGAAAAATATGAACCCTGTTGCACACAATGATATTATCACAATTCCTTTCAAGAAAATAACTTTCCAGTTCATGAGATATTGCTAATATATCTCCTCACTGGTTCATTGGACTCTTGGCTTCTAAATTAAAAATAAAACAAGATTAAAAATTAGGAACAATTTATGCATTAGTTTCGGAACTAGTATTATTTTTTCCCTGCTTTAATTCAGCAAAGGAAAAACTATTTCAATAGTTTTTCACTTACACAAAAGTAATACTAAAAAAGTACCAATGCCAAAGAACATACGATAATGTTTTGCTGGTGTTGTCAGGAAGACTTCAGGGATTCATAGTCTTTTTCTGACTCCATAGGAATTTTGTGATAAAACTAAGTTGCATTAATGGAACAGTATCAGATAATTCTTTTTTTTGCTGCTCTTTGTTAATACATGGAAGGGACTTGGTTCCCACAGTTGATTTAACACTGTTCATGTTCATTAAATACAGCTCTATATTCAGGAATTCATCATTACTTTAATCACTATTAAGTTCAAGTATATAAAAAAGCCCTGCAAAATATCATTTTGCCAGCTTTATAAACCCATCTCAAGGAAGCATCATTCACAATGCTTCTTGTTGATTCTTTTAAGAGAAAAAAATATGTGTCTTCATATCCTTGTTTGAACAGCTGCTGATAACAAGATAAAAGTATGGTAAATTGCTAAGGAGAGGAAAAGGGTATATGAGTCAAAGCCTTTGACCCTAAAGATGCTGCTTCAAATTCATTCTCAAAGAGTACTGACTGAAAGTCATTATCTCCTAATGACCGTTCAGCTTATGTAAACTTGGTTGTATGCATCTCACTCTGAGTTCCTGGTAAGTAAACACCCGAAGCAGAATTAAACCCCAATGAATCTTCTACAGAGGTCAAATGTATAACAAATCATGGAGATAAAAACCCACTGTCAACCATATACCCACCTTTATAAGCAATGATTTGAAACAATGTTGAAGAAAATTAGTTCAAACTGACCAGGAAGGATAAAACACGGTCTGTAGTTAAAACAGTAAAAACAACATCAGATCACAAGTGCAGTATTATACATTAGCATCACTAAGATTTTTTTATATTTGAAAGAACTAATGAGTTACTTCAGCTTGTCTTTTCTTATATTTACATGAGACAAATCAATCAGTATACCATGTGTGATAAATACTATTGAAAGTAATCTTCTGGTTTTCTGATAGAGAAATTTTTAGCTTGTTCTATTCCTATCCAGCAAAACACAATTTTTTTTCTTCATTCCTACTAAACTTGGAGCAACCCACTCTTAGCAATCCCCTAATCATAGTTTTCAAACCAAGTGATGAAAAAAATGAAATTTCAGGTGGATATATCTACAAAAATCAAGTTGTTCACTCAAGGTGAGAAGGGCTAATTTCATACTACTTTTTGCCTTCATACATCAACTGATATCTGGACTTGAGAACTACAAATAACTATATTTCTATCTGAGAAAATTTGAAAGTAACTGTTGTAGAGCCAAAAGGACATTCTCTCCTGCAATGCTGCATTTATTGTCCTATTTGCATCTAAAAGCTATACTGAATAGTGGGGAAGGAATTTATAAACTCAGTAATGCTAAATCTCACACTTCTTCAGAAAAGCCTAAGTGCAAGTCTTATCCAGCACTTTTAAATTTTTAAAATATTAGTAGCTCTTATGGCTTTGATGATAACTAGTGAAAGTTTTTGCATGATTTCCTGAGTGTTCTTTCATTTTCTTTTATGCCTTAATGATTCTTCACAAGTCTTGTCAAGATACATGTTAACTCTTATTTTCTGTGAAGACAGAGAAAAGAGAAATGCCAACATTATTTTCCTTTATCCCTCCTTTCCTCCCCCCCGCCCTTTTCTTTTCTTCTCCTCAGTAAGTTAAATATACATTGTTATATGGAGAATAACATCCTGAGAAGTAGCTCTTAGCCATAGAAAATAGAGTTTTATAAGAAACAAGGGAGATGAGAAGAGTATTTTATGATTTTTGGCATTATGGATTGGACTGTTAAGAGCAAAGTGATATTCTTGAGCTCATAAGTAAAACTGCTTTACAATCTTACAGCATCTTTCCTTCTGGAACTTTAGTCATTGAACACATCCAGTAGCAGGGCCTCAAGTCCATTGAATGCAGGTAACTGGAAAGATTTTTTTTTAGACTGACTTATGAATCAACATGAACTCAAGAACAGCGTTAAAATCCTGAATGAACCTCTTGTTCTAATTATTAAACTGCTTTATTTCCCACCTATAGTCAAAGATCAAGACATTCAAAAGTGTAAACTTTGTGCATCATTCAAGGAATTACAATCCTTGGGACTTAATTCATCTAAGTACTTGCCCATTTCTTGCTCTTGTTTCTTCCCTAGCACCCTTCTGCATCCTTTGGAAATAACTGAGAATATATGTAACAGATATTTTCGGCAGGGTATCATACTGTCTCCTTAAGCAGCTGAGCCATGGGTGATATAAAGGAAAACCATGATTGTATAACCGTGATAGTTTCTAAGGTAGTTCAGGGTCTTAGCAATGCAGAAGGAAAGAAGTATAATCTAACATATCTGTCCCTAAATTTCCATTTGGTATTGCTACAAGCGCTGGTAATTTCAGGAATGAAGGAGCTGATGACTCTGCTGAATGGCAAGAAGGAATTCACAGGAAACAGTACAGAGAGAGGTGCTGATTATGCAGTTAGTACTTAACAAGCACAAAATACAAGGATTTATGATTTGGAATCAGTTGGTCAAAGCCTCTGGCTTTGACACCAGAATTAATTTTTCCCTCAAAAAAATCTGTTTTACAAGATAGACAAATGCTGAGCACTAGTTCAAAAAGTTTGTGGGACAAAATGCTGTTTGATGATGATCAACAGAAAGTAGCATCCAGAAAATTAAATAAATGAGGCAAAAGCAAGAGTTTGAAGGGTAAAAAGGTCATTCTCTTGTAGAATTCCAAGTTCCTGGTTTCCATTACATTTTTATTATAATAATTTCTGCATGACTGTAGCTGGACCTCTCATTTTGAAAGCTGAAGGAAAAGTTGCTAGCTGCAGTTTGACAGAAAACCCTCCTCCCCCAAGCTCAACAAAGCCTCATAAAAATATCAGAACACAGATTAAAAGAGAATGACTTGAAAATTCAAAAATAACAAGTCTTTTCCTCAGTATGTCTGTGTTTAAAAATAGCTTTTAACCTGCTTAAGATGGAAAGATAATATTATTTCTATTCTCAAGTTATTGCTCTTTCTCCTTTGATCTAAAGTAGAAAATTGACTCTAAGTATTTACTAGAGACAACCAAACTGTGTCTAATGAACTTTTTTGGTTAGCCATACGAATTTGCAATAATTTTTTATATATGAATGATAAAATTCCAAAGGCTAATTCACAATTCTAATTTATGACATTTTTAATATTTCTTATTTTATCATATGATACTAGTATGTGTCCTCACAAACTCTAGATGTCACTTTGAATTTTCATCCAAGTCTACTGGACTGCACTTGAACAGGGTTTACAAGAAGACTTTGAGGTCACTAGGGTTGTGCATGAACATAGACCTTTGTATCACTGCTGAAACTAATCACTATCCCAGTCGCCTCTGAAAGATCAGAATGAAATTAGGAATCTTCAATAAGATTCTGAGAGCTGCCAGTTCTGCAACACATTGCAGAGATCCTCTGGGCTCCCATCTGTTGTAGTAGTGTAGCTTTCTTCATCTGATTGTCAACCTGAAAAGACTGAAAACACATCTGATTGGAAATTCACTTAAAAATCTCCCAACAATTGCTCTAATACCTTTTTCCCTCTCTAATACCTTTTTCCCTGATGCTTTTTCCTGTTGTAGAATGCTACTAAAACAGACATATGTGACTTTCCTAATCATTCGAATTTCCTCAGGAAAAGGAGATTACCATCTATTTCCGAAGGGACAGTAAGTTAAACTTCATTCCTTTAAGTGATCTAATCTTTAAGTAGGGAGACTTGGAGCCGAATTAGAAAGAAGAACTAGACCTAAGCAGTTGAGTAAAAACTCTTTCAAGTTTGAATCTGAGTCCTTATAGCCTGGCACTTTGGAGAGAGAAAATGCTAAACGGGTGGGAGTGATCAGAACAGTGTGACATTTTTTTCTGTTCTCCTACACCTACCCATTTGAAGGTTATAGAAGACTGCAGAGAGCTGTGATACTCTGATAAACTTATAAATGTGTAGGCTTTACTGTGTTTCACCCTTTAGTAGCTATTTTCATGATCCTGAGACTTAACTCCTTGCATTAAATTTCATAAATTTTTTTCTGATAATAATTATTTTTTTCACATACTAGTAAAATAAATATTTGTGATAGTTAACACAAATTCCAGTTCTCTCTTAAGCTGAAGAGCAAATGGTTTGGAAGGGGGACAGAGTTTAAACTGATTCATTTTAGATGATAAATAACATGTACAGTGACAAGGACACATTAAGTAGTAGACATCTCTTTCAAAAGTGTCACTCCAAAGAGATGACTCAGATACTCACTTACATTGCTCTTTAATTGCCTACCTAAGCCACAGCCTAAAATCACAGCATGCATGGTTACAACCTTCACACCTTAGCATACTGACAAGACCCTGACAGCTTTCTTTTTGAAAAGTTTAATACCATTTCCACCTCCTAGTAAAAAAAGCATCAAAGGAAACTGAAGAAAAGATATATAGAAATATGAGAAACTTCACTTGTAGAAGACTATGAGCTATACCAGATTCTCACAGTGGAGAAAGATATATCATTTTCAAAGGAAACTAAATTTATTATTTTGTTCAATTAGCACTTGATCTATGTGCCTCCTTCTATAAATTAATGTAGTTTTTCCAAACAGGGCTGCCTTCAGTAGGTCCTGATGTATTTTCCTCTTAGAAAAGAAAAAAAAAATATTTTTTTAGTTGAAGTTCATAGTAACACAGACCAATTAGAACCTCTTAGGCAACCAGTTAAAACTATTGAATTGTCTCCACACATTCAGAAGTCATGGGATCCTAGAATATCTTAGGTTGAGAGGGACCCATAAGTATCATCAAGTCCAGCTCCCTGCAATATTAGTTCTACCTAAAACTATACCATATGACAAAGATTGTTGTTCAGATGTTCCTTGAATTCTCCAGTACTTCCCTGTGGAGACTGTTCAGTGATAGACCACTGTCTCAGTGAAGAGCCATCTCCTCTGTCTGATCTAAACCTCCCCTTTGTAATGAAGCTTGCAGATTCATTCAGTTCTTTCAGCTCCTATCACAGGTCACCACAACATCTTCCCCTCCACAGTCCCCCCAAGGAAGCACTCGGTGCCATGAGATCACCCCTCTGTCTCCTCCAGGCTGAGCACGCCAAGTGACCTCAGACCTTTCACAGTCTTGGTTGCTCTCCTGTGAACACATTAACAGTTTGTTTTCTTGTACTGAGTGGCCCAAAACTGCACAGAGGAGGCAGAGATGCAGAGATGAGGCCACACAGGTGTGGGGCAGGGTGGGACAATCCCCTCCCTCGGCTGGCAGGCAATGCTGACTGATGGATTCTGTTACACGCTTGTTCAACTGCCATCAACCCAAATCCACAGCTCTCTTTCTCTGCTTTCTAGACTTTGCTCCTGTTCTTTGTCTGTATTAGCAAGATTACTCTATCCTGGGTGAATGCAGCACTTTCTGTTAAATTTCATGCAGCTGGTAATTACCCAACTTTCTAGGCTTTCCAGATTTCCCAATAAGCTCTTTACATTTGAGGGAGCCCACAGATTGTCCTAATTCAGTATCATCAATCATTACAGTTTACTTCTAAATATCCCCTACAGCCTTCACAGTTACTTATTAGGAAGCTCTTTTATTTGCAATTGTAGTCTACCTGCTCATGAAATGTTAAAAGAAAAAAAATTTAAAGTCTGAAATTCTCTGTGGGCTCATTTCACAACACTTTCCTCCATGTTAGTACACAGATGAGCTTAAGAATTAATGAGAATTTATTAAAATTGCAATTCCATTGTTAGCACTAAGCTTTCCCACTTTTTCTGGTGGAATAGAAGGTTTTCATATTTTGTCAATGTGTTGAACCATTTACTACTTTGCAGTTTGATTTCAGCAAGAGGACTCGGAATGGTTGCCTCACACTATTTATGAGCATGAATAACCATGCTTGGAAAAGTGGCATGAGGCAGGAATAACCCTTACATTCACAAGTTATATTATTTTGTACCTCAGCTTGGTCACAACTTTCCTTCCAGTACAGTAGGAGCTGCAGCACATTTGTGCTGCCTACCACGTGACTCCATGTCTTTGACCTGTAAATCATAATGGGTTTGTGAACAGAACTTTAAAACCTCTGCACTTCACAGGGTCTTCCGTAGCACAGAGTAGTGTGCAGGATCTGGCCCTCAAAACTCTGTGGTTCTATTCCCTCTCTTGAAAAAGGCAACTAAAATGGATGGTTTCTGTGAATCAGAATTTGTTAAATATTTCTAGCAAGCTTTAAATTTGGGAAGGTTCTTACTCTGTCATTTATTTATTATTCTTGACAGAAACCAGTGTGCTGTGCTGTTTTCCAGTAGCCATGCCCCTATGCTCTGTGTAGACACATGCAGTGGAAAAAGAAACCAGCTGTGTTTTACCCACTTCCAAACACCTTGTTGGAGAAATCAGCAATAAAATCACTCTAATGAATCTTCTTACTGCACTCACCATTTCCATGTCAGTGAGTATTTAAGATTTACTTGAGAGAAGAATTCTATTTGTCTTATGTATCCTAAAACCTTCTTATTTATTTTTTGTAAATCAAATAACTCTCCTTTTAACCTTGAACATTCCCCAGTCCTGAACCAGACAGTCTTGCAAAACAGGCCAGGCAATCACATATTCTTTCTCGTTGTGGGTAGGGGTAGTGGGAGAATAGAAAACCTTCTGTCACTAAATCCTTTCCACCCACAGGCAAAAAGTCTTCACTCAATTAACTAACACCAGGTGCACACTTGAATGCTTCAGAGGTATGTGGCATACTCACTGGCTCTGTTCCTAACTTGGCAGACAGACATGAAACCTGCCCCTGACTAGCCTGTTTTACTGGACCTGCAGTGAAGGGTGTCTCCCCTCTCAAGAAAATATTTTAGGTGTTTCTGTGCAAATAATGTATGCCTGACAATGCCATATGCAGCATACCCTGTGCATTAAAAGGACTATCCTTTTTCTGTACTGATTTGTCAAGATCAAACAGTGACAACAGTTTACTGCAAACCAAAAAGTATTAGCCATGAGTGACCAGCATTGTGTGCAAATGTAGAAACTAACAGAGTTCATCTCCGTGGTGGGGTTCCTACCTTTATGGGTATAGACTATCAGGTTCCCCCCAGGTTTGAGTTTTACCTCATATATTTTGGCCCTGACAACTTATGCTACCAGACAAAATATTTCTAAAAATCTGCGGCCAAAAGAATTCCAGACATACACATTTCAACTTCTGAATGCAGCTGATGTAGCTCTTCAGGAACCTGAAAATCCATCAGTTCAGTTTTTTTCAGTTAGCGGATTTTGAAGCACCAAATATTCCTGGAAATCAGATGGTAACATTCATAAACTTAGCTTGAGTACAAAGAAATAATGACATCAGGATTAACAAAAAAACTGCAAATATTTTCTCCTGTATGTCCTTGTAATTTATTAATATTTCATGAGTGAGGTGAAAACTGACAAAATTTGTGAGTTCTCTCCCTGACCTATGTGACAGCCAAACTCTCTCATGTAAAGGAATTGGTTTCCTTTCTTGTAGCAAAGCAGCTTTACCTACAACTGCTACAAGAAGAACATGTAAGACTACAGTTATTATGTAACTGAACCACTCAAATAAATAAAATCTTTCAATTCAGGATTTCTACCTAACATTGGTAAAGATAACTTTCTCATTCTCTTAAAGCACTTAAAAATGTAGATGATCAATATATGGACTAGAATAGAAGTTATAGGAACTTGTATTATATAGGAATATAGCCAACGAAATGAGATTTTTTTAAGTGATAAAATTGTAACAGCTGTGGAGTTTCACTAAGTTACCCCATTCCATGGATACAAATTTATTAAGCCATTACTGTTATATTTTGAACTATTTGCTCTGGTACTTCATGGTACCTCAGAACACCAAAGCCAAAACAGAAGTAAAAATCCTTTTTCTTCAATTTAGTCACTTGAGAGGGAAATGAATCTGAACTTGTCAGTAACTTGAATTCAGCCTTCCTAGAGGTTTACCACCTCCCTTAAATCAACAGCTTCCCCTTTTTTCTCTCTAACTTGAAGATATTGAGGACTATGTTTTAAAATCTCAAAGACTTAAACTCTCACCATTTTTTAAAATGTATCTCTCAGACAAATTGAGTCCAATACAACTCAACCTACTGTGCTGTCTGAAATTAAAATACAAACCACATTACATGTATATTTATCCTCCTGCATGTTCTCCTGAAGAGCTGGGATTCAAATCTTTGCCTTTAGAACAGAAGAACAGAAGATTGGTCATCTCAAAAATCAATTCAGTCTAGAACACTTGTCAGCTGGAACTAGGCATGTGGGCCCAAGTAAAATATCAAAAGTAGGATAAGAATAAAGGGATAATTCCATGGCATAAAAACCCACACTGCAGAGATTTTACTATTAGAGAATTGCTGTATAGGAAAATTTCAACTGGGCCATTCTATTTAGTATAGCCAAGGATGAGTCTGTTTTTAATTAATTTATGCAAATTTTAATTATTACTTTTTTATAATACAAGAAATCCACAATATATTCTCAATGAGTTCCAGAGTAACTATGCATTAAAAAAAATTTACATGTATTAAAAAAAATAATCTTCCTTTGTTTTACTTTTCATTTGCTGTCAAGTAACATCAGTTTGTGCTTCCTGCTTTTCCTTTTGTGAGGGTGTATAATTTTCTTTGTTCATCTTTATCAGTGTAATCTCTCCCTATCTATAGTGTTGCTGTGCAGTTGCTTATTGTCATTCACTGTGTTTGCTAATTCTATAACAATTTTCAGATGCAGTTGAATTTGGCTTATTTTCCTTATAAATGAACAATATAAACTCTTCACAATATAAAATATTAAATGTTGTATCCAAACACATAGAATCAAATATACTAAGCTTTTTGTTTATCAAGTAGAACGTTTACATGCACTGAAGGAATTTAATGTGCTGTGTGCCAGACATGAAGAAAATATCTTGCACAAGAATATAATAACTTTATAATTTTTTGTCAACAGTGTTCACCAATGCTGAGATTTTAAAGGGACATACTTCCTGTTAAATAGTATTTGAAACTACAACTACTCATTTTAATCTTTATCTATCTTTCCTACAATTTTTCCCCAATATTAATATATACTTTAAATGTACAATGAATTTTGGAATCACCACTGGTCATTTTTTAAAATCTCCAGTAACATCAGACTTTTCAAGAATGTGTTTTATTTTGTCTAAAAAATGAATTGTTGTGTTTAAGTAGTTGAAAACTGAATGCTAGAGGTTCAGAAAACCCAGAAAACAGTTTTTCTCTGAGTTATAGTTGGCACCATTATTGTCTCAACCTCCACAATCAATAGTTTTCTAGTTTTTCTCTCTGCAGTGACAGTCTGAAAACTATTAAACAGCTAAGGACAACAAGCAAATGCAGAGAATGAGTGTTCTGAATCAGTTTATGTTCCAGGACAGAATAAGCCATATCCCTAAATAATTATTTAAGAATTTTACACCTGGATAACTTATTCAGGAGCTGGAAAATATATCATAAAATAAAAATATTTTTCTCAGTGAACACCTTGTAGTAATTATGGTGTCAGAAGAAGTGATGATGTTGATCAGACAAATGCCACATAAAAAGCAGTAATCAATTTTTGGGTCACATACCTATTGGTAAATGTATTATTTCAGTAGACCCAAGGCTAGCTTATGCTAAGAGACATTAGGTATTCAAAAGGACACCAACTCTTCCACCTCCCCCTACAATAACATCCATATGGCTTTCTACATATTGTTGCAAATTCAAATCACTGAAGAATTTCATGCAGTGCTTTTATCCTCTCACCTAACAAATCATCTATAAAACTAAGTACCCTTCACATGGTATTTGTATTAAGGGGTCATCTACTGTTTTCACAGACAGCTATTTGTTACTGGCATGTTTAATTTCTGTATATAAATAGCACAGATTTATAATCAAAATTTTCTTTGCAAAGTCAAAACATTTAGAAGAACTGGATGAAAAAGTGATTGGAGGCAATTCTTTGCCATCTACTTTCCCACTTCTCCATGGCCTCTCTTTAATGGTAGCAGGCCATCTATAGATTTCTAGGAAATAAGTGCACATCTACCGTGCTCACAGGGCAGATATATCAGAGTTTGTGCAGTGTTGTTGGAAGACTTTTTTTTCACTCTTATTAGTAGATATAAAGGAAACAGAGAGGGAGAGAAGGAATAAAAGCCTGCTGACTCTGCAGGTCTCATCCTGTAAGTTCAGGCAGTTTGCCTGACCCCCCGCCTCCTCCACTACTATATGTCAAAGGTGACTTCTTTGCAATAGTTAAGAGTACTTTTTTCCTGTGCCTTGTAAAAAACATTAGAGCAGGTGAATGAGTCAACCAGTCAGGGAAAAGATAATTTGAGATTTTTCTCTTAAAATAGACAATAGATGTTTTTGTAACTCTGGAAAAACAGGAGAAGGATACACCAATACTTCCCACAGTGCTACACCACATACCAGCAATATGTGGTTAAAGGACTCTCAGAGCAAGGTTCAGTTTCATCTTTAATTCAGTTGCTCTCCTTTGAATTCTACCACTTTAACCAATGAGGTTTAGAGCCTCTATGACCTTTTTCCTCATAACATCCTAAGGCAGAATGCTTCACTATTAGCCATATGTTTCATAAAGAAAAATCTCCTTTGGCTAGTTTCTGGGCAGGATCTAGGAAACACGTGGTCAGAGCAAAGAGCAGATTTATCACCTAATGCCAAAACCTCTTGAGTATTCAAATGCTTATCTTCATCAGAATGTCAAAGTAAATTCTGGAAAGGCCCTCAGAGTTTGTGCTACTATCGTACGTGTTCATTGTTATTCATGGCAGTGTTAGCAATTATTTCAATTAAAGTTTGGCCAGATTTTCATTTCACCCTATTACTTCTAAAAGATTTTTTTTCTTTTGCGCTATGGAAACGCTGCATGAAAGGGTCAAGACAGATATTAAATTCGTTCAGCACCTTCCCTTGATTTCATAGCCATGGATAAGAGGCTGATTTAAAACTCGTCATTAACAGTCATGGAAAATGAAGAGAGCTACAAGGATTTCACATACAGAATTGGAATCACTTCATATAAAAGCAATTTGCTTGCAAAGCTGAGCTTTCCTTCTTCAGCTTACATAACCTACCACTTCTTTTGTGAAGCCATCTGAGATATCACAACAGAAGTGTATTTTGTGAGGAACTTCAAATGAAAAGCATATATTATTTCTTCACATAGTGCCAGGAGGGAATTCAGTGTTTTCTGATGAGTGAAGGCATTGACAAGAATAGATGTGCTCTGAGAATCTGGAGGTCAAGGAGGAGGCTCCACACTGTTGGTGGTGCCAGAGCACAGGACTCTGAATAGATTCTTTTAGATATTCCATACATAAGACATTAATGTTTGCTACAGAATTTACATATTTTCAGTTACATGGGATTTTGATTTAACAGAGAGTTGCAGGAATGGATTTGAATCAGTGTGTAAGTATTGCAGTAGACCTCTCATTAGGGGTAGAACTGAGCCAAGACACTTATTTAACAACATGAAAAGGGTCCTGGTTTATTCGTCTTTACAGCTTAGCCATCCTGACTCTGATTACATCATCCAACTGCAGACTGACTGCTGGCTATGTCCTACTGGTCTACAGCTGCAAGTATTACTTTATAGACTTTGAACATAGTCCTTAGCTAGCTTGACTATGCAGGCTCTAATTTCATCAGACTCGGACTGACCTCACAGCTTATCTTCTACAGCAACAACTCTTCCTTGATTCATTCTTCTTCATGTCTTTCTGGATTATTCCTTCTTCCTTGGGGCTTCTCTACCTCCTCAATATCCTCTTTCTCCAGGGCTTCTTCCTCAAGCCTCTCCTGACCTGCCAACCCACCCCTTTTATCACACTTATCTTTATCAACCATAGCTGCCACTCATTAAGGGCAAGGCTGTTCCTCTTCTTTGGTAATCAGTACAACTGTGACTTACTGGGGTCAGGTCGCTTGCAATCCCTTCTTCTATACCTACATGCAAGTACAAATCGTGCTTAACAGACTGAAGCAATTCTAGCAATCATTTGAATCACAGTAAGACAAAGATTTTCTGAGATCATCATCAAGACACCAGACATCCCCAGAACTCCAAAGGATACATGGGTTGAAAGCAGATCAAGACCACTGCTCTCCTCACAGGTCTTTTGCTTGTTTCTCAGTTTAAGTTCTCTATGTCACATTTATTTTTTTGCATATTATTGATTAATGAAGGGATTAATTCTTAGCAAATATCTGATATAGCCATCCATAGAGAGCAAAGGCTCCCCTCTGGTCTACTTTGCAATGAGTTCAGCATCCTTTAAAATAACCATGATCAGTCACTTTGCACATCCTTTCTAAATTTCATAATAACGTTGTCCAAAGCCATCCTCTCTAAGACTTCCATAAAGGCTCATCCATAAGTAACAAGTGGCAGATAAGAATAAAGAAAAAAAAAACCCTCAACAAATCAAAACCTGCAGATTTTTACCGAGCAAAGAATACAGAAATGAAAACAAAACTTGTTAAATTCCACCAGGAAATTGGAAACTAAGGCTATTTCAACAGGGCATAATATGAATGAGGATGAGAAGAAAAGGTCAAATGAGGTGTAGCCATTATTCAGGTCTTTATATAGGTATAGAGGAATGAAATTTTAAAAAGGTCTTGGATGCTTTGGCTTATCTGTCAGCTTTATGTTCCCGTGAGAAAATAACTTCCTTCTCGGTGTGAGTCCTACTTCTCTGCTAAACTCCAGTAAATTAATAAGAAATCTTTGTTATGCTCTTATAGCTCAATCATTTCAAAATAATCTGGTTGTGCTTAGTTGAAAAGAAACCTTTTCTAGAGCTTTACCTCGTATTTCAGAGTTACAGAAATGCAATTATATTCTTGAGATAATAGAAAGAAATCAAAGTGAAGAGGAGGGGTTTTGTTTGTTTGGTGACGTTTTCCTCCCTCCCTGTCTCTAAACGGTTTAACTTGATATTTGGATTACACTTCACAGTGGAGTGAACATGAGAAGCTTTTGTTTTATGAACTGATTTCCTCATTTCAGCTCAAGAAAATTTTAAATCTTTGCCTTTTGCCTAGCAGCTGTGTTATCTCATAAACAAAAGAATTTTTACTAAGGGATGTCAGCCTCAGCAAAACCATAACAAACAAACAATTTAAAGATGAGGTTTGATTAGCTGCAGAAAAGGAAGATCAGCACAATTTACACATTTACCCTAACAAGCCTTTATCTTTTGTAAGCCTCAGACAATTGCTTAAACCAAGTGATTGCCTACGTTTAACAACAAAAATGAAGTGTTATAATTGCCAGTTTCTTAACACGAAGTCCCACACTTAAGACACTTTAAGTAGTTAGACAAAAAGACAGTATAAAATTCATCAGGATATACTGCTGTTTCACACACCAACACCAGGTGTGTTATAGCTTAGCAGTTGCTTGTTCTTGTTTTCCTTTTTATTTCTCACCCTTCTTCTCCTCTCACCTCCATGTGTCTGTTTATAATATTTGAAAAATTAATCTAGACATGCTTTAACACCATGTTAAAGCAGTTCTAAATAAATATGGTTTCAATTTTGAGTAAATCTTTTGGCTGAGAGACAAGACATGGTTTAGCAGTGAAGACATTGGTGTGGTACTTAAAGTAGACTGATTCCGGGTTTTGCTTTCTCATTTATCTCTTCAAAGTTCTATACTATCTTATATAAGCATCATAAGACAATCAGATAGAAATTGTCTAGATTTTATGCATGTATAGTGGCTACTATGATGGCTTCCAGAACTCAGAGCCTTGATATGGTGTTTAGATGAAAAAATAAAGGTAAGAAATTGATGCTGCTGAAAAGCACATTGTGGAACACTCAGCTAATTAAAATGCTTGAGTTAATATTGAAAAAAAATATCTTATTATATAGTTTGTCTTATTAGGAAGAAAATAAAACACTCTACTGTACAAAAATCTCTCAAAATAGTTTTTTGCCGTCTTTGGAACTCTGCTGTCACAGAACAGTTTTCTCAACTCAGCTTTGGATCACATATCCAGCTTCCTAACAACCTCTATCTGACACTGAACATGCTCAAAAACATAAAAACAACTCCATGCCTCCGTTAATTTCTGTTAGCTCACAATCCAATGAACTAGAAGGGAAAAAATATTTCATGATCACATTAAAGACGAAGACAAAGCCACCCAACATTGCAGTAGTGAGAATTTAAAAAGCTTTGAAGCAGAATTACAGTTACTAGTACTACACACAAAAAATAGTTTCATCTTATTTTACTATAAGCAAACTGTATTTATCAGTGAAAGCACCATAAACATTTGAATGTTATCATGTTGAAAAATATTTAGATAGTAAATTTACATAATTAATTGAAATATATTATATACTTTCACTCTTACTCCTTAGGGGTTACTTTTAATGACATCTGATATAAGAAGTCTTACAAGGTCTTTTTCTAAGTAGGAAGAAAGTACAAATTTAGAAGTTACTGAAATAATCCTCAAAGTATAGGAATTCTTATCATAGTATCTCATCTAAACCTTCTATCTCTATTAACCCACAAAACCCAAAACCAGCATACAAGTCATAAATTACAAAGTAAATCAGTCAGTTAAGAACTGTTTCCCTATTTGTTTCTTATTTAAGAATATGACCAAAGTTCTGTGAATATATTTTAATCTTATTTTCCATAAATAATTTCAAATTTAGTAACTGTCAAATAATTATCATCTGATGGATTATTTCTGCACTGCAGTTTGTTCTACTCACAGAGGATGGATGGGGAACTAAATCACATAGAATCATTTTTATCTTTTGTTGATTGGCTAAAATTTTCTTAATTGAGAGAAAAATATTGGTAAGAAAGCAATACCTGCTATCACTTGGTTAATCATTTCTCAATATATTTTATGAAGAAAAATCAATTCAAATGTAATGTCCAGAAAGACTGACTGATGAAAGGTAAACAGAGATGAAGAGAAAACACCAAACTTCCTGGAATTTAAATGAGGGCTGTTTTCACTGCATTCAACCAGATTTATGAAATGTTCTTACATTTCCTCCTCCTCATCAGGTCCTAATCTATTGGATTCACACTTAATTTGGTGAAATTTCCAACTGTGTTGTGCAGTCGTGATAGGGAGCACTTACCAAATAGGAAACCTGATCAAAACCCTTTAGATGTACTAAAAATACTAAGGTAGGATGAAAGCTACTATCAGCTATGCAAAGGTGTTAGATGACATCTCTTAAAATAACCCATCTATACAAAACCAAGGCCCTTCATTTTTGCAGTCATAAGATGGTAAATAAGAGAAAAGAGAAAAGTGAGCAATTAGGATAGTAAAGTAGGCATTCTAGGCCATGCACTATAATTCAACTTGCACTTTAATAGTTTAGGTAAAGGTTTTTTACTGTCACTCTTCAGGGAAATGCTATTAATTTCTTTCAATTTTCAAAGTACAATCTATTTACTCAACACTCACAGAAGAAGGAATTTATATTATTCCAGAATAATATCCTACTCTCCACACATTAAAAAAACATTAAGATGATCCTGAAGGAATTGAAATATACAAATATACTGATCTCCTTCCCAAGATGTGGTTATGTTCTCTTTTTATGTAGCTTATTCAATTTTCCTAAGGTCTATTTCCAGGTTAGCAGAAGTGAATCACTTCTTTAATTAGATTTTCTCTATACTGATTTAGAGCCTAAATATTTTCTCTATAAATCATATGTTCCAGCTCTAACATATTATATTATTTTTTGAATTTCAGTAGGAATCCACTGCAACAAGATTTACCACATCTCTAGCAGAATTTCCAATTTTTCTAACTGATAAAGCTACTAAACAGTCCCCTAATTTTCTATAAATTTCAGCCCCTTTTAAGTATATAGAAGGTCATTTCCAATTCAGAAAAATCTCTAAGGCTTTTGATATATCTTAAAAGGAGACTTTCAAAGACAAACAGGAGCCAGGCACCTACATTCCACTGATAGCTAATAGGCAGCAGGCACCTGTGCCTTTGAAAATCTCCCCCAAGTCAATCATGTTTGACAATTATTCATCAAGTTTTCCTACTGTTGTGCTGAAAAAAAAGGTGAGCTGCCACTTTCAAGACTGTTCCTGTACACAAGAGAAGCCAAATCCATATCAATCAAAGTGACATGTTTGTAGTGCAAAATAAACAGAAACATCTATATAATTTATGGCTTGTTATGTTTGGTGATAAACAGGTGCTTTAATTAAGTTTGAGTTTCAGAGCCTTTTAAACCTAGTGCCGAGTTTTATCACCTATAAATAAAGAGGTCTTTGGAATGAGGAATAGATAAGCATGAGTATTGATTTTGGTTACAGATGTGGACATAAGACCCAGCACTTACAGCAAATAATATACTGCTTGTGCCTTTAAACTACAATTACCTTCAGGATACAGCGTGTCTGTTCTGTTTAAGAGAGAAGAAGGCTGAAAACATACAATAGCATGTTTCAGCAGAAGAGAAACTTAGGCAAATGTAAAGATACCAGGTTTCCAAACAGCATCAGGATACAGCAGTAAATATGTCATCATCTTTGGGTGCCCCAGGCCCTGTTTATTAGAACTTTTGGTAATTAAATAATGAAGTACTTATACATCTGAAGTACAGATATAAAGTGGAGGTTAGATCATAGAGCAGATTCTGACATAGGTAGGCACCTCAGTTCCTCTTTCACACAGAATGGCTGAAGGCTTTGGAATTTATAGTGCACTTTTATATTGGAATATCCAAATATTTCTGCAGTGAAAAATAAGCTTGCTCCTTCGAAATTTTTTTCCTCCTTTTACATGGATGAAAATAGAGGCACTGTATGAATGCAGATAGAAATAGTGTTGGGTGGATAAGCTCAGTCTACAGTTAAGACAGAAAACCAGAAAACTACAGTGAGGATTTCTTAGTGCATATGAATAAATATATATTTTTTAAAAGTGTAATGAATTGTCTTTAGGATGTGTCCATATATACTGACTATAAGGAATGGCTATAGACTTACTTGGAGTAGAAATTAAATTCCTAAATATTACTTAAAATTTGTCAAAGAAGATTATAACCTAGACAACTTTTGTAACTTTTACAGTGATTTACTGGCATAGACGGAAAAAAATTCCAAAATTCTGAACTAGATTTTTTATAGCTTTGTTTTATGTTACTGTCTCTGGCCCATGCATCAATGAAGTATCTATTGATGGTGTTATTTTTATGACCCTTTTAGATTTCAGAGAATGAGGCATGTGCAGCATCTATTTGGCATTATTGGAACAAAGATTAATACAATAAGAAAAACTTAATACAATATTAAAAACTTAAGTAAAAAGTTAAGATAGAAGAGTATTCATCAATTATTTTGGGACAGACTTTTAACTTCATAAGATCAAACCTTGCATCAGTTTTCAGCAGAAGTTTTCTTTAGTTTTGTCTGTTGGAGATGACTAGCTTTCAGATTTTTGTTCTTATTCAGGCCTAGGAGTTAATAATAAATGAAAAACTAATGAAATGTCTTCAAGCTGGAAATATATTATGTATCATCAAAAAAAACCAAGACTGAAGTCCCTCGAATTCTTCCTCAATCCCTCTCTTTAATACTTTGACATCTTATCTTACTATAACAGATATTACTTTGTCTTTCTTCCCTTTAAGAGATGCAGATAGTTAGCATGTCCCAAGCTAACTACCTCTACCATAAGACAAAACTGATGCTAGGTATTGCTGAGCAGAGAGCACAATCATTAAGAGAAACAGTCCAGAAAAGAAGGCAAAAGTAATCGCTCTATTTGGAATCTTTTTATTTGCTTTCTGCTTTGCAAACTTTGCCACAGATATAATACCTCCACATCAGAAATGATTATGCTATTACTATACAAAACCTGATGAAAAAAATATTATTTTGAAAAAAACCCTCACCTTGTTCTTTTAGTTAAGGCAAAAGAAACAATATTTCTCCAAGATTCTTTATATTAGTGCTATTAAATTTTGAACTTTCATTGTCCACTTTAAAATGTTAAGTATTTGGAAATATTAATGGACCAAGTTTTAATTAACTCATCTCAGTTTTGATATAGCATCTGTTTCTGAGAGACTGATAAACTGCATAACCACCTTAGGAGTATCAGCCAGACTGAACATGTTTGTCAAAGCTGATAGCAAAAAGAACTCTCTTTTATTAACTTTGACCGGTTGCACTAACACTCAAACATTCATCATGCTTTTAGGTAATTTTATTATTGCTTGCCAGCTATAGATGTAAAAGGTGAACATCTCTTGTTATTGTGAGAACCCAAGGAAAAAAAAATCATATTCATGGTGAGAGTTTAATAAAATTATGCTCAGCACACAACACTGAGTTGTAAGGGAAGACCAAAAAGAAGGAATGTTAAGGATTAGGGAAAGATCACAAAAGCTTTGATTATTGGTGTGTTTTAATTCAGTTATAGAAGCATATGGCAGGTCATTACATCAAATTGGCATGTATATAATTTTTGTCATATGATAAAAAGAAAGGAAGAAGCAGGTAGATTTTTGGTGATGGGAAAAACATTTGAAACAGCTTTTCAATGATCCACACAAATGATAAATTTTGTTTACTCAAAAAGGGGTTTTAGTTAAGGGAAAGAAAGAGAAAAAAATCTGTGAAGAGCCCAAGGAATATAAACAGTCTTTTTATTTAGTTTGAAATGGTTTTTTATATAATGAATAAAGAACTTGTGGAATTCATTTCCATGTGATACTATACAGGCTATGGAATCTATAGGATCAAAACCTATAGACATCCAGTTTACACAGAATAATGTTTCATATTTCACACTTAAGTGATTTTGATGACAAAAGAATGGTTTCTCAATTTGCATAAAATTCACTTCCTAAAATTAAGAGATGTTGTCAGAATTGAAGACTGGGAGGACACAAGCTCTTACCTATGCTATGGATAGGTATGGCCATAGGAACGTGGCCAAAAATACTTCTGTGTTAAAATGGCTCATTTAGAACTCAGGTTGTAGCAGACCTTTAGCAGCAGAATTCGGGGGGTCAGCTGTAAGATTTGAACAACTCAAGCATTCTCACTACAGAGGGCAATGAAAAAAGGAAGAAGTTTGAACTCTCTCTTGTTTGCTTTATTTTTATTGCTAAGTTGACATGTATCACCTCTGAAATAGTGGGTGATACAAGTGAGAGTAAAGCCAAAGGCTCGGTTAAGGCACAAGTCACTGAATAGAGAAAAAAGTGTGGATCTATTTGTCTGGAAGAAAGTTCCAAGCTTGTTTTGATGTCAAGAACATTTTGCCAAGAGTGTTATTTGGCCCAGAGGGTATTAAGTGTTGAATTTTCTTCTTTGATTTTCTTTCTTTTTTTTTTTTTTTTTTAATTTTTATTTTAATACAGTAGGCTGAAGGCTGAAAAAAAAAAAAAGGCAGACACATAATGTTTTTGACAAGGGTGACATCTTAATTAGGCTGAAGAGTTAGACTAGTTATCTCAAAGGATTTTAGACTTCCTCTGCCCAAGAGCCAATGTTTTTGAGTCTATAAAATTGTGTAAGTTTTTCAACACTGAAGTCCTCAAAGTAAATGTGAGAAAATGAAGAATATTCCCATTGCCTGCATCCACTTAATTTAACTATAAAATGCTAAATTTTCAAATCTGAGAACAGTTTTCTGTCTTGAGAAAACTACTATGTTCAAAGTCACCGATGATAAAAGAATCACCAAAATGTTTTATTGATTGATTGGGGTTTAGCAGGGTAGCTTGTTTGGATGAGGGGGTTTTTTAGTCATTTGTTTCTGTTTGTTAGTTTGTTTGTGTCTTTTTTTTTTTTTTTTTTTTTTTTTTAAGGACTGTCATGAAGCTAACTGGCGTATAGAATGCAGTCACTAATTTCAATATATATGCATCTTCTTTATGGTTTATTAAACTAATTAATCTCAGTAGAATAATATGGATATTATGGTATTAAAAAAAAAGGAGCATCCAAACAACAGTGCTCTCTTCTGGCTTTACAGTTCAATTCACATCTTTGTTTGCACTTCAGCTGCCTATTAACACCTGTGTCATATGTCTAAATCAGTAACATCTAACCAGTAACATATCACAAAATTCTATCTATTCTGAATGTAAATAGTAAACAAGGGGAATAACAGAAAAGCAATTCTTAGTTAAAAGTTGCACAGTATATTAAGAAAACTGTAGTCTTTGGATTAATTATATATTTTACAGTGAATTCCAGTTCACACTATTGCTTGCATAATTCAAAAGGAATGTCCTTTCCAATTAGTATTTTTTTTTCTTTGATAGATACTATGGTTAATTGACAGAACAAAAAGCATAACTGTAAAGAAGACTTGGAGTCAGTGTCAATATTGCTGAAGTTGTTTTTCATGATCTATTCACATTTGACTCCAAAAGGTTAGCACAGTCAATAGGATAAAAAAAATTTACAGGCCCTAATGTTGTCAAAAGGAAGAACAAATATTCACTGTCTAAGATATTTAATTTGCTTATCCTTGTTTTTCTTCATGAGGACCATTGTGATTGCTTTAAGTTGCTGATTTAAAAAGGTGAGATGACATTGGACAAATTAAGAAATATTTTGCTATGGATTTGGCAAAAGTGTAATTTTTTTTCTCAAAGGTAAGTTTTTCCTATGGTCAATCTCATAGATTTTTTTATCACAGGCAAATGAAAAAAATTAAACAAAGCCTTTTTTATAAGGACTAAACACAAGGGAAAGAGCTTGAGGAGCCTCCACTGACCTACCAGGTATCCACAAGCATGACAAATTTGTCCAAAGTGAAGAATAATAGATACGTAATTAAAAGTTTTTAATACTTTGAATCTGATTTCCTCTCTTTCCCCTATTCATTCAAAGAATGGCACACAGTTATACAGGAGCAATGGTATCAATTTATTTTTAAATGTCCCATTTTTGTGCACGTTATAGATCCTTAGCACATTATGCATAAAAAGAGATCTTAGCAACTGTATAGTCAAAGCCTTTAGCTCATGGTTAAATCAAATCTTTTAAATGTCACACCTTCTGAGTCTTTTAAGTCATATGAATTGTTCGAAGGATTTAAAAATGAAGTCAAGCAGCTGCTCTGCACTTTGTATTAACAATATCTGTTCAAATATGCTCATGTCTTCTAAACTTCTACATCTTCTTTGTGTGTATATAGCACATACCTATATCAAGATAAAAAAGAATAGGGCAAATAAACGTGGTAGACCTCAACTTTTCACTGTTTGGAAATCACAGCTTGTACTGGAATATATAGCAGCAAAAATGTAGTAGAAAAATGTTGTATTTCAAAATTTTTGGTTTGTGTTCTTACACAGACTTCATTATACATATCTTGATGTACATAAAGTGTGAATACAGCTCAGTTTAGGTTTGAGTTTATTTTAATTATTTACAGTTCATGATTGGTGGCTGATTGGAAATGCTAGTCATGATTTAAGAAGAGTTCTCCTTTAGAAAAAAACTGTACAATAGACTATAAATATAAGAATAAAATTAACAGCAAAATTTTAGAAGAAAAAACAAAGCAAATATTGTGGCTTTGCAGAAGACAGGGGAATTTCACATTCCATAACAACTCTACACTTTCTCTTGTGAAAGGAAAAGTAGTTTAAAGCACTATTGAAACTGAATCACGATTCCCATTTGTCACCAATTCGTGCAAATGTATCAAAAGAAATTCAGCAAAAAGAAGCTCTATGTTACGAACACAGAGAGACATAATTTTGTTAAACATCCAATAGACACAGACTGTTTTTGCTGCACTTCCTTTACTCTGTCTATCCACTCTGTACAGTGAGGAAAAGTAGTATTCAAAATCCAAATTGCATAGTAGGGTGTTAGAAAGCAAAATCTCTATGTTAATTTCAAATATCATATTTAACAGCATTCCTTTGCAGAGGT
The DNA here is from genome assembly GCA_032173965.1 of Sitta carolinensis. Lineage (NCBI taxonomy): Eukaryota > Metazoa > Chordata > Aves > Passeriformes > Sittidae > Sitta > Sitta carolinensis. The sequence continues at coordinate 36,804,912 of JAVUNC010000006.1, forward strand.
GAGTGTGCTAAAATACATAAAAATATATTTTTATATCTCTATACAAAAATATATCTGTCTATATCTGACAAAATAGGCTTGAAAAATACAAAACAAAAGCATTTTATCTACAAATTACTGATTCTCACTACAAGTTAGAATATTTAACCTGCTTTGAGTCATGACTTAATCTCCTTATCACAAAGCTCAGTAACTGTCTGGTTAGAGCATGATGCTGGTAATATCAAGGCTGTAGGTTTGATCCCTATATAGGCCATACATTTAAGAGTTGGACTTGTGGGTTCTGTGCAATTCAGAATATTTTGTGGTTCTGTGGTATTTATTTAGACTATTTAACAGTGCAAAATTATAAATTTCTCTTTAGTAAAAGTGTGAAAAAAATGTAGTACACTTAATCTGATTTTCAGAATTTTCGCACATCTGTTACTGTGACGCAGATAGAAACACACAGTAACACACACAACAGGTGTTCAGGCAGAGAAGAAGAAAGGAAGAAGATTCTAGTTTATTGTTGACCTCGTATATATAAGTTTCTGGACAGTGATCAGAGATTGGACAGAGAAGTTACCACCTCTCCATCTCCACTGGTCACTTGAGAAGTCCATCAGGTGATATCTTTTACAAAGGAATGCAAACATGATTCTTGTTTATCTTACAATTCATGAGAACTGACTCCACTATGCTAAAACAAATCAGAAGGCTTATTTTCAGGGACAACACACATCTCCAGGTATATTGATTTGAGGTAGTTTAGCAAGGTTAGGGGTTTATTTTCATAGAATTCAAATTATTTTCTGCCTTAAATAATAGTGTGTTATTCATTAACTATTATAATTTTCATGAGCAAGTCTGATGATATTGAAGAAAAACATTGAGTTGTGTAGAGTAGATTCAGGTAAATTAAGTGCTTTGAAAGAAAGATTCCTTAAGTATACACAGTCATTTAGAAAAGAAATTGTCTAACTCTATGATGTTACAAGAAGAATTGTATTCTAAAGCATTGTTTTCAATCAACCATCTTCTGTCTGTTCCATACATAAGACAAAGGACTTGTTTCCGCTGCCTTGAGCGTCAGCAGAACTACTGGAGGCCCCTCTGAAGCTGAAGGAATTATTGCTATTAAAAATCATGCATGATCAAGCCCCCCCCCCCCTTCTTTATTTAAAGGATTTATTCCACATTGATGAATACATTACATAAACTACAACCGGACCTGTCAAGGGAGTAACTTGCACCAAGCTGAATAGGAAACATTTGGCAGCTATCTGAATCTTTTGATCTGCTAAGAGAAATACCAGGTCCCTCCATGAACACGACAGAGTGCTGAGCCTTCACTGTCCAGCAAGACAATACATAAAAGGAATTTTTGCTCTTTCCTCTTCAAGGGCTGTCTTCTCATACCTCTATCATGTTTTGATATTTTTCTTTTGCAAGTCAGTTACTAAATCTTCCAAAAGGCTTTCATTGTTCTTCCCAAGTGGAATGTGCTGAAGGAAGCAATGTGAGCAGTGCACTCTCAAACCCTTGTTTCCTGTTGCCCCCAGCTGTCCTGCACATTGTTAGGATATGTAAATAATGCAGACAAACCAGGCATTTAAAAACTATTTCTTCCCTGCTGCCTGATGGATACATTTTAAATGGTAAATGGTACCTTTTGCACCGCTGTACATCTGTCATTTGTGTCCTCCACTTAAGCCTGAAGTTCTACAGATGAAGGGACAAATATGAACACTGTAATGAGACCAAGTACTCTGAATGTACTTTTAGCTGTATTTATGCATGATAAAGCAGAAGGAGTTTCCCTTATGTGTAGGAAACCAAAAAAGAAAAAAAAAAAAAAAAAAAAAAAAAAAAAAAAAGACTGTTTAGTGAGTTCTTTGTGGCATTTTTGAAAACAATGACAGATTTCCAGGACACCATATGTATATTTGAAAAAATAAGCCTAGATGGTGTGTCCAATCACATCAGGTTTCAACCTGTATATTTATGAATTCCTGATTTTCATTCAGACAAAATAAAGATTTTAAGACAGCAAAGGCTAAATTGAATGCTACTCGCTTGGTACTCACCTGCACTATGGGGCTTCCCATTCACTCCTTAATCCATCCATCTGTGAGTGCACTCTACACTGTGAATTGGATGTTCATTCTAAAATGTTGTTTTTCGTAAGAGCCATCAGAGCAAAGAGATTGTAACAAAAAAAAAAGTTTATAATAGACCATAGTGAAAAAGGAGTCCAATATAAATGGCAAACAGCATATATAATACAGCCAAATAGCAGTCTTTGAATCATCAAGATACCTGTCCAAGTATAGCATGAGAATTTTTAATGGAATTTTATTAGCATAGAGTAATGTGGAAAATGTCATGACAGGAACACCTTTATATATAGATTTAATTTGCTAATTATATAAGTGCACGGAATTGATTTAGGCTGTGTTACTTTGCCAGCCTTCAAAGCCTTTATATGATCAATTTGTCATATTTTTTTTTCGAAGATCTGTATATACAAGCAAAGCAGACAGTAACACAGAACATCCGGAATATTGAGAACATATGTTGTCTGCTTCAGGATGTTTAACCCAGATTTACAAAACAGAGTTTAAACCACAGTCTCGGGTTGCCTAAGAGTTTCTGAAGCAGCTGTTAAAACAACAAATAAATAAGCTCGCCTGAAATCAAATCAGTGGACTGGAGAATGCTTTGTACTTTTGACTTTACATGTTAGATATGTAGGATTCATAAACTTATGACCTCAGGAAAAAAACAAAAAACAAAAAAAAAAAAAAAACAAACAAACAAAAAAAAAACCCAACCAAACAAAAAAAAACCCACAAAAACAAACAAACAAACAAAAAACAACAAAAACAACAACAAAAACCCAAAACACAAACCAACCCACCCAAAAAAAACCCAAAACCCCACAAACCACCCCAGAGCAAAGTCACTATGGTTCGTTTGGTTTTTCTTTTTTTCAGACAGACTCCTAATCTAGACCATTCAGGCCCTCAGCATGCAATTTTCCTCTTGTACCAGGACATCAATCTAAACATAATTTTGGGGGGTGGGGGGGGGGAATTCTGTGTTTTTTGGTCTTGTTTTCTTTCACTGGGAGGATCAGCAAGTGTCTGTCCACCCCGCCACACCAGATAGTTTTTAGCAGAAACAGGAAGCATTTTCACGAGGTGTTTATATTTTTCTTCATTTTCAATATTGAAAAAAATGTAATGGATAAATATTGATATTGCATATCATAAAACCAAGCAGATATGCAGTACATGTATACAAATGCAACCTCAAAATTATTCAAGTGTCATAGATAATGAAACACTGACTCTTTAATCTTTATGTATTAAACACAGAAGAAATAGCCAAAGAGAATAAAGAATCACATCTACTATCAACAGGTCAAAATATCAAGCTTTCTGCTAGACCAGTTATTGCAATTTTCTCAGATTTATGATAACTGACAACAAAATAGATATGGCTGTCAAACAGTGGTCTTTTATTTTCAAAGAAGAATAAGGCATTTTAAAACACATACCTGGTCATGTCCTGCACATATCGAATGTGACCATACTAAAAGTCTATGATGATGAGCACTGTGCTACAATTTGTGTATATTTATTTTAGAGCATTTACTCTTCTTTTCATATTTATTTCCCACTATGCTGTCCTATAACAGGATTTTTTTTGTATTCAAAACTGTATTCAAAAATGTAGTAGGACTTCAAATTGGTAAGAGAAGTTACACCACTTTCTTTAAGCTTGTTTTTTGATGTTTCTCACTTTGCATACTAGAAGAAAACAAACAAGTATTCTCTTTTCACCTCTGCCTTACCTTCATGCTATGCAAACTAAACTTGAAAGATGAAATCACAGTATGTAACACAGAGCCTTGAAAATTTCATCCATAAATACGGTTCATGGTCACATTGATGGAATACAAATGCACGGATTGATTTAACTTGATTCTAAAATGTATTGATACACAGTTTGACCTTTCATTTAGAGAGCTTCACAGAAACATCAAATCTTTCAGTCTTTTGCCAAGGATCATGCATTCCTATTCATCTTGGTTTACAGAAACTTGGTACACAAAAATTTAAAGTGGTGAGCTGCTAGAATTTTTAGGAAAATTTAGGAATTTTAACGCTTTTGGAACTTCATCACTAAAAAAAAAAAAAAAAAAAAAAAAAGAGAATCTAACCTACAAGGAAAGAGATATATTAGGGGTTGGATAGTAAAACCAGAAGAAAGTTGTTGACAACTAATGGATCTTGCTAGTACACATACTCTGACAAAAAATTTACTTAAACAGTTCCAAATGACTTAATTTTGCTTATCTGGTTTGGTAGTCTTGTAATGTTACATATTTTGGACTAATTAAATGTATCAACTACTCAGCCTATTAATACCATATTAAGGCTTAACAGTGAAGGGAATTAAAATATAAAATAACCTCAAACTCTTCCTTTAAGAAACTATTAATAACAAAATTAGAACAACGAGGAAATGTGTAATGTTAATTGTGGAAGCACAGTCTTCATTCCAAGGGAAACATGTATATGCAATAGCCTCCTCTAAGCAAGTACTTAACTCAAGGTTGACCCAGATTTTATAAAAGTCTCTATAAACTCTATCCAACCTATTTAGATCCTTCAGACTTAACATCTTTAATAATTAATTAGGTTTTTGAAATTAAGAAATAGATAGCAAATACCATTAGTGCAAATGCAGTTTATCTAACAGAAGAGCACATTTATCTAGAGTGAAAAGTTTTGTATAGTCTGAAATAGGTAAGTTTAATTTTTTTTTCTTTCTTTTCTCATAACGCTTATTAAATTTCTTCCAACTCTCTGCATCACTGTCTGTAGAATCTAGTGAAACAATCTTTTCCTGGCAATCTTTATCCTTCTCACCTTTTTCAAAAATGAATTAATCACACTGTTGAGATTTAATTCGGAAGTACTCTTAAAGTCTCTCCTTAATGAAAGAGAACTTATTTCCTTAAAAATTACTACTTCCAACCACTGGATGTGTTTTCAGAAGTTGTATATATTTTCAAAGAACACGTATTAACATTAAATTCAATATAACAGGTCAAGACCTCCCAATTCATTAGCAATAAACTCTTTTGGAATCAGCAGGTAACAAGGTCAAAGTACACATTAAATTTAGCTGGAAGGCAGCATCAGCTTTGCTAATGGTTATCTAAGACAGATCTGCGACTTCGGTAGACGGTTCATGATTTCAGTTTCTAAAAAGGAACTTGGTGTAAGAGGTAGTTTAATCACAAACATGGTTGCTTTCTCTAAAGGACTTCATTATAGCAGTGCAATTCTCCAGATGATCATGATGTTACTCTCCAAATATAATGCTTAGTCATAAACTTAAACTTCAGTTCCGATAGCACAAGATTTGTTGCCTCTGCTAACCTCAGCTCTGAAGGTATTTCTGTTCCCAGTGTCTGGCAGTCTCTATGAAGGCTAGGACACCTCTCAGCCTAATCAGGCAAACCACCAAATCTGGGTGCAGATTGCCTAAACCAGCCCATGTAGGTAAGAACTGTGCTCAACTGCAAACAGATCAGTGCTCAGCTGCTCCCACAGCCATCCTTTCAAGAGTGGTGCTAACAACAGCTACTGTGTTATAACAGACATGATCAACTGAATTCTCCATTTGGTAGATGTTGTTGGTATAAAACACATTTAATTTGATTGGTCATGATATGATTTTCTGAAGGAATGACTTATGATTTTCCAGAAAAAAAACAGCAAGTGCTTTTCAGAGAAAAATAGTAGTGCTATTTTCTTTATTTGAGGATAGAAGTATGAGTAAGAGATTAATTGGAAAGCTAAGGAACTTAATCCTTTTCTCACTAAGTATAAAGCATATGTGGATATGTTAATTTCCTATTGTCCTAGACAACTTCATTGTATCTGGGGAACTGAGTTCTGGAAAGCTAGAAAGATTAAAAAGGTTAAGAGCAATTATTATTATATTATAGGATTTAGGCATCTTTGGAAACATTTATTGAAATCCTACTAAATCTGTGTAAGACTGTATATCCAGGCAGAACTGGGAGCTTCATTTATCAGTGTCCTTAATCTTCCAGGAGCTAGTAGAATAAAATAGGGCTGAAACAGACACAAAACCCTTCAATTATTTTTCTCTGGAAGAGGAAGAATGAGAAATATAAATGGACCACAACATCAATTATAATAATGTTTTATTCTGTTGTTTTATTGCATGAAAATTTAAAATAATTAAAATTTAATTAGAGTATTATTTGGGGGTATTATTTTCCTAGGTTCCTTTCAATTACTTTCCTTTTAGTAACTTGGTGGTTGCTGAGGGATTTTGTTAGTCTATGTGAATTCACCTCTATTTTACATGAAAATACACCTTCATATTCAGAAATTTTTAGGGGAATTTTCACAGACACGCTGTGAATTTTGTAGGCCTAGCCACTACTCTTTATTCAGAAATTACGTAGGTGGAACAGAAGTAATCACCACAAGTGCAGGCAGAAGACAGGCCATAAACAGCACTGGAACAAGGCTTAAGGCAGATTCCTTAGTGGCAGATAGAGCAAATTCAGGGGTCAATGGCTTGGGTTGCTGTATACCTACTATTATTTTTTGTGTGTTTTTTTTTTTTTTTTTCCTTAGAAGCAGCATGTAAGCCTTAATATACCAGTGACTTATTCTCAGTTTCAAGCTTTAGCTCATTTTCTTCCTTTCTGTTTCTGTGTTTAGACTATCCAGTACTTTTTCTGCTTTGCTTACAGGTATATATGTTTATATGTTGTCACTTGCAAAAGGAGCAAGGATTTAAAAGAAAACATTTGAGTACCTATTTCCAGCTCCAATGTTAATAGTTTCTGAATCCCTAAATTTCAGCTGTAATCTTTACCACTGTCATCATAACTATTTGTTCCAGTTGTCCACATTTTACAAAATTCTTTTTTTTTCAACATCACATATTGATATTTTTGTATATAATTTGACTTAATACTTGATTGTGACAAATTCAAACCCATGAACTATGTTCTACCATGCTTTTAATATTTATGTATATTTTTTAAAAGAAATCATAATATAAACCATGGAGTTTTGTTTGCATTGTGCAAGTGTGGGGTCTGGGGCTTCAGATCTTTGACAACTACAGAAAATATAGCAGTCCAAATAAAGTGGAAGGCAGATAGTAATCTTAGAGTAATTTCAGGTGACAGGGCCTTGTCTTGTAAGGTTCCCTCTAAACAGCCCTGCAGCCTCAGTATTTGCCATATTATTTCTATTAAAATTCAGTTATTTCTGTTTTCACACATCTGCCTATTGAAAACTAGTAAAGGTCTGAAACACATATTTATCAACTGTCAGGGTAAAGCGAAGGCTGACTTAACTGAAGGATCTCAGACCTTTCAGCTTTCAGACATGTAGTACAGTATGGCTTTATGCTAAAATAACTATAATGTGCAAGGAGTGAACTAGCATTTTTGGAGCTATGCCTGCCTCAACAGAGCTACCTCAAGGATAGCTGTCTAGTGATGAAATCACCCTAACTACATATAAACAATTAACAGCCAAACATCATAATGAAACTACAGATTTCATTTAAGTAGATATGCATTGTGAAATTTGCAGTAGAAATAATTCCATTCCACTTTGCTTCTCGTTACTAGTGGCTGACCACATCTGCCACCCTGTTGTTAATACTAAATCAGCTCAGAGCAGTGTTACATTAACTCCAGGTCTTGTCAGTAAATTTCTGAAAGCCTCATGCAATATCATCAAGGGGAAATTAAAATAAAGGTTAATGTCATTTTTTATGGTTGACTAGTTCTGTAAACAGACCAAAGGGAAGGTAACATCTGAAATCTGAAGAATTTATTAGTCTGACAACCACCAGGGAGTACCAAATACACCTGTCAAAGCTGAGCTTATCTTGTGAGGAGGAATTATGAAGACTTGTTACAGGAACAGAAAAACCAGACTTACTGCTCTCAAGTTAACATTGATGAAACAAAGACCTTAGCAATAAACTACACACGGAAGTGAATAAAACATAAAATTGAGATACTTAATTTTATAATAACAAAATGTATGTTTCAAAGCTTAGTGTTAATCTTTGCAGAAGTTTTTTCTCTAAAAATGCTCATGTGTGTTAGAATGGGGGACAAATTAAGGTTTCATATCACAGAGGTTCTTCATAAGTTATGATTAATGAATTTATCTGGGAGAAAATTTTGTACTGACAATTACAGAAACTCAGCAATGCCATAGGGGTTGAGCAGGAAAATATCCTATACACTGTATCAGGCAATAATCACTGTTCTTTATGTGGGCAGATTTTATTTTTGCTTATCATGTATTTCTTTTGCATCACATGCTTGATCCTTGGCTTCTTCAAAGCTTGTCAAATGGATTGGTTGTGTAGTTTGGGTTGCTTTTTTTTTCTTAGAGTGGGAGGGTTCACTCTGATTTTATGAAATAATTAAGCACACTAATAACTTGACCCAATAGCTACACCCTGACATCAGGGTACCATTTCCTCAGGTACCAAGCACCTTCTGGCCTAAACATCCTACTAACACTGCACAAGTACCTCTTGGAGGGTGAAAGTGCTACCAATAAGAAAATGGGAGCAGATTGTTAAAGTAAGTCAACAATGTTTAAAGGGCTAGAGAAACAGAATCTAAGACTCCTGCATAGGTCCACCACCAGATTCTCATGAAAATTAATAGATATTTTGGCTACTGCATGGTGACATTGGCCAGACTTGAGCTGGTAGTTGCTAAGTGTGAAGGATACCCTACTGAATTAATGAGGTTTTGCAAACTGCATCAACTACATAAACCCCCATAATAATTAATATAAATCCTGCAAATATTAGATTGCTGCACACGATATTAAAAAAGAAAGGAAAAACGAGTCCTGTACAATAATTTTACTGAGTTGTATGTATGCACATGCACATTTTATTTTTTTATTGCATAACGTTTATTGATTTGTTTTGGGCTTTGGGTATTTTTTTTTCTAGTCAACAAATGTTTCATGGGATGAATAGATGTATGCAAGGAATATTGGTAGATCAAAATTTGGCAAATATATTTTCTGTGGACAAATGAGTCACAATTTTGACAGTTAAGAAATTGGATTGAAGCATACCTGTATTTGAGCAATAATTTAGTTTGTAAGGTGTATTTCTAAACACAGATGTAACATACTAAGCTTCTGTTGCTGATGATCTGTAAAATTTTTTGATGTATATGTGAATTCTGTTTACTGAAAACCATACAAACCCTTACTTGGTAACTATGTATGTAGTAGAATGCCTGTTTAATAGATTACAGCTACACAAGCCTGTATGTGTTTTCCTTTTCGTTTCTCCACCCAAAAAGGTGGAGGTCCTTTAAATGTATTTCCTAACTGCTTATATCTCCTATTCATGTACTTGTCAAGATCCTTCATACAGGAGGAAGCCCTAACAGCCCTGTCTAGCTCCATCTTGTGTCCCCACCCACACACAGTTTGTCTATTGACCCAAAAGCTGCATTTAAGTTCAGGGTTTCTCCTGTGCCTGAGCATTTGTATCTGTGCTCTGTTTTGCCTTGCTGCCTGGATAGTGTGGCTGTGCCCGCTGCTCACAGACTGACTGCACCTTTCTGTTCTCACTGGACTTGTTCTGCTTGTTGTGCTCACATGTGGTGGGATTACAGATTACAGCATTCATGCCTCTGCTGCTGTGATGTTATTAAACCCTAGGCTGCCTTCTCTTGAAGAACAATTTGCTCTACCACTATTATGCTTTGCCATGATGCTTTGCAGTTAAACCAGGCCCTTTCCAGAGCAGCAAAGTTGTAAAAGTAAGTACAGGTACACTCACAACCTCCTTGCATATGCAACCCTAACCACAATCACATATATTTTAATTCCACTTTGAAATATACATTTCTGTATTAAATTGGATTGTATTGAAATATAAGTACAAGTGGTGTTTGTCATACTTCTTTTATTTTATTATGTAGGAACATTCCTGTTTTGAATTACATTAATAAACAAACAAACAAAAAATACCCCAGAAAGCATTATTTCATTTGATTTAGGAGGATTACTTTCCCTTTGAGAGATTATGGAAGATTGTAAGGAAAACTATTACTGTCCTAAAGTACAAACTGTACTGTTGAAGGAACAGGAAACATATTGCATTGTTTTCCAGCAAAGAAGAAAAAAAATACATGTCTGTGGTGATCTTAATTTTATTATTATTGAATTATGCTTTCCAAATGAATACTGAAGTGCAACTTGCTCTGAGGTGCATTTACTGACTGAAACATAAGCCATGAAGCTGATCAACAGTTGAGTGCCTCAGATGAGAAACAGGATAGGTTTATTCTTGGAAGGCAGAAAAAATTCCAAATCTTTTGATGCATTTTATCTGTGTCTGTTGTTCCTGGGTTGTTTTTTTTTTTTTCTCTTGAAAGACAAATAGAGATGCATCGACAGTAGTGCAGTACCCCTGACGAAAGTTATCTTGTTAATTGGTCAGTGGCAGAAAGATGAGGTGTGAAACTGGATTTAAAACAAAAATCCCAAGTCTAGAACAAAAGATAGATAACAACTGCTTAGCTAACTTAACACTTCAAAGTCACAGAGGTCAGTTTGTCATCTATGGGAACAAGTAAGATATAGTTAAATCTTGTTTGTACCTTTCTTCCTTTTTCTACCTGTCTCGTGACTGAGTATGCTTGGTTTTAGTGTATAACTAATCTGTGGCAAGGACCTAGGGCAAATTAGGATAATCTTGCCATCTATCGTCTTGCAAACAGTATTTGTAACTCTGTAAACATAAGATATGAAAACCAGTTAACACTTTTAAAATCCCAGTTCTTAGATAAGATCCATATAGAAAGCTATTTGGCTTCACATGTGCAGTTCTGTGCAGTTCTTTGCAAAATACTTTGATCTCTACTCTGTGGTTCGTCCAAGATTTCTGTTAAAAATAACCCAACAAAACGACAAGAACAAACAAAGAAAAGACTCCAACACAAGCCTCTCCCAAATCCCCAACTCAACTCTTAATAAGGCTAGCTGTTGTGCAGGTCTAAAACCTAGGAAAGGAGCAATAACACCATCTACAACTCCACTCTTCTCTGTTCTTGTAGAGTCTCACCGAGTGATGCAATCCAGGACATTCACTTCTTTGCTCCATTAATACTATTAAGGAGATGAATTAAACTAAGGGCATTGCTCTTTGATAAACATTTGTGATCCTGTAACTTTTTTTTTTCTCTCAAGTAGAATTGCTTCCTTAGGAAAGGGTAATATGAGGCAGTGAAGAAAAAGACAGAAAAAGACAATCAGAGTGTTTAAGTTAACACTGGACAATTAGACAATGTATTATGGGAAGATAAAAGCCCGATTTGAAAGAAAAAGGTATGTGACTACAGAGTGGAGAAGCTGTAGTGCCAAGAAAATTACTTGAAGAGCCATTATCATGAGTGTGCATGTTATATATTTGATATTGACAAGAAGGGTCTGAATCTTTGTCTTCTATGACAAATTTCATGCCCCTATAAAGCTAATTTTACTCCTTAATTTCAAACCATATCAACATAACTTGGTGTCTAAATCATTCTGATAGGGTGCCCCTCGGCCAGTACCTCTTATCTCATCTGTAGACTTCAACAAGTCTGTGCAGTACCTCACAGCCTAGGAATGAAGTGTGCTGAGGGAAGAATGGGAGACTGAAAGAAACAGTCTGAGAGAAGAGAATATAGACTTTAATCTGCTTCATACCTGTTCTGTACTCCTCCCAGTTACAGTAAAACTTATTTTTCCCTTTTATCTAACTGCTATTATATGAACTCTTTGTATAGTACTGCATAGTATGTATCTATCAGTGATTTCCATAAAAGAATCAGCACCCAGAAACATTTTCTAATATATTATGCCATGATGAGGAGATATTCTGCAACTGACTGTATCTTTACTATGGAGAGGAAGTTATTTCATCCTTTGTAATAGTGCTTTTGGGTTAAATGTCTGAAAGGAGAAACTCTTAAGGCAGCTGCTCTAGACTGGAAACTTAGATCATTATGCAATTTTACTTGATCACTATGCAAATTTTTCACTTAGAGTGTACTTGATACAAAGTCTTGATAGGAAATAAAGCATTGCATTTACATGAGTTTGCCTAGTAAAAACTGGTTAGTTGTGTTTCAATCTCTTCAGACTTCAAAATACCTGCTAAGGAAGAGTTAAACATTGGATGAAATAAGCAGGAAAACAGCTGCTGAAATGTTTAATTACTTCAGAGCTAGATCAGGATCTAACTTCTGTTTCTGCTGCATATGCTCCACAATAGCAAGTTTGAGGGGGCAGAGACAGGCTGCCAGCTCTGTGCCTGCCCAAGGCCAGATATAGCACTTATTTTCACCAGTAATCTAAGTAAACATGCATTTATTATACTACAACTTATGTCCCAGCACATTACAAGGTAGGCCTGACTTACCTTCTATGAACTGCAACATTATAGTACCAAAAACTTGATTAGTTCAATGGACAACTTACATGGAAATAAGCAAACATCTATAGAATGTACATTCTATTATTAGCAGTATAGTCAAAATAAACTAACTGACAACAAGATTTCTTAAATCCTTTATAGTGCAAATGCTTGACTTCACTATGGAAAAAAAAGACAATAGTAAACCAGGATATTTTTACAAGACTAAAGCATTCACTCCTGATGTAGAGCACACTTTCCTACTGAAATGCTCTTTAATATTTATTATGATTAGGATCTGGACAATTAGTTGGATAATGAATTATTGATGAAATGCATAATAAAGTAGAACACTGTACAAACACTTTTAAAATTCTCATTTTTGAGAAGCTTTGCAATTTATTTGCTACTAACATTAAAGTCAAAATACTAAAAGAACTCATACCAAGAGAATCCAGCTATGAAACATAGTTCAGTAGATTTTCAAGCTAAACATGGATCTGTTTCATGGTCCTTTTCATCTGTTGAGGAAAGTCTCACAAAGTTAGCTAAGAACTCATCATCACGGTTGGATTTCTGCTCCTAAACCAAAGAAAATACCCTGGCTTTAATTTAAGATAGTCAAAGAAGGTATCTACTCCTTCTGCCAAAACCTGATTAAATTATTTCAAACTGCCTTTTTCAAACTGTAAACTTACTCTATTTAAGCCACAATACTTAAATCTATTGTTTAAGAAACTACCACGTGAAAGAAGGCTGTTCAGTGCCTGCTGCTAAGCAACTCTGATCTGACTGCCATGGGTGTACATTCACCATAACAATTATGTGCAGAAATTATCCACATAGCAGCAGTCACTACAAACAACTTTCAGACATGCATTTTCACTTGCATATGCTAAATGACTGTAGAAACATCATTAGTTACAGTACACCAAAGAAAACAAAATCAAGCAGGGACAAAGTGTTTTAACACGACTGGAGGATGGTCAGCTGCAAGTGAAAAACAGTTACTGAACAAAAATATCTGCCACTATTGTCTTAGAAGTCTCTAAAAGGCAACAGCCAGTCTTCGTGACACCAACACAGATTATGCTTACACAGCAAGTTTATGGGGTTTTTTTTGCTGTAATTACTGTAAAACATTTGACCAGGGTCATGAAACCAGACAATGTCAATTAGTGCTCTGCCTGCAATTCAACTGGATTAAGCCTCAAGGTGGAATGCTGAAGAGATTTAAGGGATGCATTACTGCATTACAGAACTGCAAAGTATATAAGCCAAATAACAATTTCAGTGTATGAGGTGCCTCAACAGACTGTTATCTCAAAGTAAACTGTAGTAAACTTCACACAAATTTAAGTGAAGAAAAATGGCAAACAAATGTTAACAGCAAAAATTTAATATAGATGTGTAGGTGTCTATGTGTGTATAATTATATGCTTATACACCATCCAAACAGCAGAAGATATAAATTTCCCTTTTAATTCAGTTAACTGGCAATGCTTTTTGCTTCTTCTGACTGGTTAGTGGGCAAAATACACAAGCACTGACAAACTAAGATAGCACTGAAGCATTAAACAGGAGCATTCTATCATTCATCTAACGTCTGTAAGCAGATGTTATCACCTCTTCTCATAGTTAAAACTGATTTTTAACTCAGGATATTTGACTGCTGCAAGCAGTTGAGGCTTTGTTCTCTGTCCTTCTAGAAAAAGTAAGTTTTGCTCCTTCTCATATCAAGAAAGTAATGAAAATGTCAGATTACTACTTCCAAGTGAACTCTAGTGCTCTTGCTTCCTTTTTCTCCAGTTTCTCAAAGGCTTTTGCCATGGCTGCTTTTAAAGTACTGCTGAAAGAATGGTATGGCTACAGGTGCAACCTCTACCATGCTGCAAAGTTGTTGCACAATAAATCCAGGAGCAACTAATAGTGCATTGTAGCATCTGCATTAATTCCACTGTACAAATTTTGTTAAGATTAATGTTAGTGTACAAAAGGCTGAACTCCATTGCAGATGTGCATATTCGGCCATACCCTTTTCTGATAGATGTATTGAAAATATGAGTTTTTTAATTAACCTACACCATTGATGAATCAGCATAGAAGAGAAATTCTGACTCTGGCACGTGCTCCAGAAATCAGCAGGAGTTATGTTCTCATTCTGGCTAATAGGAAATTGAGCAGATAATTATGTTTGATGTTTCGTGCACCTTTATAAAGAAGGGGTGGAACAAGTTTCATAACACAGAATCAAAGAATCATCCCAGCTGGAAAAGACCTCTGAGATCATTGAGTCTAACCTTTGACGGATGACCACCATGATAACTAGGAAGAAATAAAACCAAAAAAACTCACTTATGATACTTAATGGCTGTACATTGCAGAAAAGATGTACGGGCACTGGGATTTCCTTTAGAGAAAGAAATGGTTGAGCAAGATAATATTTCAAACTAGAAATATAGTATTGGGGTTTTTGGAACAAAGGAAATATTAATGGACATCTCTGTTTAAGTGCCTGCACTATGCTTCCCCAATTGCTTTTTTTTTTTTTTTTTTTTTGTTAGAGAAAGCCATTGCAACCAACTTACAGCTGTATGAAAAGATAAGAAAACATGCTCACATGAAAGAGTATAATATATGAAGTGTGAATATTTTTTAGAACGCCTTGGGTTGTCTCCACTTCCACTTACCTCACCTATGTACTTCCATCTCCCACCAACACTGACTCAGAAAAATGTGTTCTTCCCCCAAAACAGATGTTATTCTACTTTGAGTTTTGCATAAGAAAAATATTTCTCCAAATTATAAAAAAACCTACCCTGATATACCTAATATCTAATCATCCACAACTGTAAGTCATTATTGATAGCATATTACAAGTTGTATTTCACATAAAGGCCTTGTAAGTCCTTGGGCAGATATTTCATGCCAAAACATAGATCTGAAAGCCATAGTCAGAACTTCTATAGGAGGGCACACCATATGTTTCCCTAACTAATTTAAGGTACTGCTTAACAGAATGGTTGTTTTCTTAGGTTACTCTGGGAAAAAAAAACAAAAACAAAAACAAAAACAAAAACTCTTTCAGGGAAACCACACACATTCCTATTTAATGGCTGCATACAACAGAATTGTTTATAAATGGTTTCTTTACATGCTATTTTTTAAATTAATTTTCAGTGTGCATAATTGGACAACCATGAAAAGAAGAACCTCTGCTTGCAAACAAAAAGTGCATAGGGGCAAAAACCAGAATACAATGGAAACATGTGAAGCTGTGACTTATTTCTCTTGCATTCAATTATTCAGTTTAACCATAATTATTTCTTTTTAATCTTTAGTAAATTTAGTAAGATATTTAACTACCTCACAGCTTCATTTCCCCTGCACAAGCTTTCACATAAATTCCCATATCTTTCATCACATCTTCTCTTTTCCTGATCAATGTGCAAACACCCACATAATTCTCTCTTCAGCAAAATAACTTTCTTAGTAATTCTTCTAACACCTAAAATAAAAGGAAAACTCTCATTCCTATCCATGATTTCTATACATAAATATCTGCTACCGGTTGTCTATGCAGTAAGGGCAGATCTGGTAGATTTAAAATAGACCAAAGTTAGGGTTTTAGCCCCTTTACATGATGGAATTATGACAATGGAAGAGCTACTGGTGTTGTGGACACTGCTGCCTATTCGGATAGCTGTTTTCCCCTTTCATTGTGTTGCTACTCTGTATTAGAAAGTCATGCAGAGCTAAGACTTTTGTTGTAAAATAATAAATCTCACAAAATTAATCAGGCAAGTTTGAAGTTTTTACAAGTTTTTGTTTTTTTTTTTTTATCTTGTGCACTTTTCCAATTGGATCGCTAAATTCTCATGCAAAGTGCAGTAACCTAAGAAACAGATCATAGTCACGAATTTTACTGTACTGGATTATCATGAATACCAAATGTACAAAAACTTAACCAAGAGCAATGCTTCTTTTTATTACTTCTCCCTTTATCCCTTCTCTCAATATATCTAAATCTATTTCTGGCAGCTCTAAGGAGTCTTTAAGTTCTGCATGAATTCAAGCCAAGGGGTTGGGACTTAGTTCATGCCGGACTTAGAGATATTTCTTCCTTTGGAAGAGCAGAAGGCCTTAAATAAGATTGAGTATCTGAAGATGTTAAGAGGAAAAGTAAACTAAAGAAGCTGTGGTGAGAAAAACTGCCTAGAAGAGGGAGATAAACTTCTCTGTGTGTTTTACCTTGATCTCATGCAGGGAAGATGAGGAGTATATGCAAGGTATAGGAGAGGAATAAACATTTTCTAAAGCTGACATGTCATTTGGAGTTTCCATAATATTTATGACTCCAACGAAGTGCTTCTTCTGTAATGAAACTCCCATCTGGGTGGCTGAAGTCTAATTGTTCAAGATGAAGATTTTCTAAAGTGTAGGAAGCAGCTACCTTCTCTGAGACCTGTAAAAAATTCTGGTGAGTGAGAGACTTAAGTATTTCATTTATCTTATCTAAAAGACTGAGATGTGTGATTGTATTGACTTCTATAACTACCTCAATGTTACTTATTGAAATGCCAACTACTAAAGGGATGTTTAATTTGGAAAAGAAAAACAGAAGGTATGAATGGCTTGAAAACTGGCTAATCAATGCAAGGCCCTGGATAATTCAGAAGGAAAGTAAGACAGATCTTAATTTATTCTATCTGTGGCTGAATCTCTTTTTGATTTTGCTGCTGGTTTTGATGCCATTTTTTTAAAAAAAGTGGTGAGTAAACAAAATCCAAAATGATACAGCTTGCAGAGAATTAGGCCCTTATGTTAATAGTGTTGAGTGAGACTAAGAAGCTGCAAAAACAGTGTGTATAAGTAAAGCAGTAAAGTATGGAAGCTGGCAAATAACTAAGTAGATAAAAAAGTAAACTCAATAGGAATATTTCAGACGACTGGATTAGATCTGCAATTGCAAAACTATGTAAATGACCAGGAAGTCATATAAAAAATGGGTTCCATGTCTGAGAACAAGAATTCTGTGTGAAAAATTGGATAATAGGAGTCTGAATTTACAAGGGTAAAGAGACTTGGAAGGATTCCCAGGACAGAAAAAGCTTCTAAATTGTTCCAAGACAACTTCTTTTAATCCATGTATGAGTTTCTAAACCTTCTCACTTCAAGGAACTGGTAAAAAAAAGTTGGGTTATCTTTTTGGTATGTAAGCTGTATTTTATTTTTTGGTGGCATAAGGCCATGCAAGTCAGTTGGAAGATCTAAACAGAATTAAGATTTCATGCTATTTTTCATGGATATTTTTATCTTGTGGTTAGATAAGTGCTTTTCTGGAAGAAACAAGTCTATTACCTTCTAATCATGTCTGAACTTTTCTATTCCTGCTCTATAAATAGGTCAATCAAGATTGTTAATGATGAAAGAAGTCACCAGAAAAGCATAAGGGGAAAAAATATTAGTAATTTGGCCTCTTCATTTTTGTGGCTTAAAAATTCACAATTTAAGTTCTATCAGATTATGTGAAGAGCTTTCTTAATTTTTTACTTCCTCCTCTGTTTTTGCCAAGTTTCTCTGTACAGTTTTTTCACATACACTAATGCATTCTGAAATGGCTATAGATGTGGATACATAATCTAGCTAGACTAAGTCAAATAAATTCAACAATAATATTTCCTTTTTACTACAGAAAGATATCCCACATGTGACAAGTAAACTTCAAATTTCTATATTAGCTAGGATTCAAAAGTATATTTAAAACTCTAGCTACTACTTTCATTTCAAACACCTTCAAAACATAACCTAATGTAATCTGAAGTAATCACACCTTTACATTCCTTTTCCCTTTCTGCTTCTGGGTCTTGATTCCAAACAGTTTAATTACTTTTTTTTTTTTTTTTTTTTTTTTTTTTGTCACTAGTTCTAGAGGAATTTTCCATCTATTTTAGCAAGTTTTTAAACCAAGGTTTTTAAAGTAAACATGACAAACACTAGCTACAGGTTTCAAGTTCTTGCCTTGTTCAGGTTCTAAGTACATATTAAATTTGGTACACGTTCTCCTCCGTGTCAGTATTGCTCTGGAAGAAAACTCTCGAAATGCTTTGGAGGGAGAAGTAGAATACTCCTACAGTGGTCTGAGCTGAGAATTTAGAATTGGGAAGGCACTTTGAAATACATGTCCCATAATATGTATTCACCTTTTGCGTAGCATGTATACCGATATTTAGTGGTTTATAATTATATTTAGATTCATAAAATGGAGAGAAAAGAGAAATATTTGCTCCAAGTACAATTTTAGAACACAGCAAAAGACTTTAGATGTTAACATCCATTTATGATCTAAATGCTGTGTATAAGTTAAAAGCCATCAAATATTGCAAAGTTTATTCTATACATGACATGGTATATTCTACAGATTTGAGCAGAACTCTGAATTATTTTGTGAGCCTTTGGGGAGAAGGGAAGGGAAGGTTTGGGAAGGGAAGGTTTGGGAAGGTTTGGGAAGGTTTGGGAAGGGAAGGTTTGGGAAGGTTTGGGAAGGTTTGGGAAGGGAAGGTTTGGGAAGGGAAGGGAAGGTTTGGGAAGGTTTGGAAGGTTTGGGAAGGTTTGGGAAGGTTTGGGAAGGTTTGGGAAGGTTTGGGAAGGTTTGGGAAGGGAAGGGAAGGGAAGGGAAGGGAAGGGAAGGGAAGAGGGAAGGGAAGGGAAGGAAGGGAAGGGAAGGGAAGGGAAGGGAAGGGAAGGGAAGGGAAGGGAAGGGAAGGGAAGGGAAGGGAAGGGAAGGGAAGGGAAGGGAAGGAAGGGAAGGGAAGGGAAGGGAAGGGAAGGGAAGGGAAGGGAAGGGAGGAAGGGAAGGGAAGGGGTCAAGTCTCTTGTTCTGATTTGAGATCCCATAACTGGTTATAGAATTTACAGTACAGTTGATGGATATGACTGGATTCAGTCCTTCGACCATAAGGAAGTATCAAACCCCCTGAAAAATCATAAACCTCCAAGCTAAGGAATCACAGCTCTCCTGTGGTCTCTTCTAAGTCATACATTCCTGTCTGCACAAGAGCCAAGGGTCTTGGAAGAGATGACTTGGAAAAATCCACTGTAAGTTCCAATTATTTTCCCCACTGAAAACAAAGTTGTAATTGGAGCCACTGGAGTTATGCAAGGGGTGATTTTGGCCTGTTCTCATATAGATAAGCATTTTTGCAACTTGTGTGACCTTGATTGTCTGACAACTGAATAGATATTGCAGTAAGTTTCTGTTAATTTTAAACAATTATGCACAGATGTTTTCAAAGGATAAGAAAGCTGATCAGAAGGTACTTGAAATCCAGGAAAAGATAAATATAATATATGAAATAAACAAGTGCAACTGACACTGCTTGGACCTTTAATTGATGTATTCTGCTGACAGCAGTACTGAACATTTAAATGTTTTGCTCAAGATTGTGGAAACTTTAACCTCTGGGAAGCTTAGCCATGGGAATTACTACATGGGGTTTTTCATAGTAATTTTTGTTTCAAAACAATATTGAAAATTAGTGGAGTAATTCAAAATAAATACAAACCAGACATGAGCTTTGCCTACATTTTTATCAGAATCATTCTTTAGGTTCAGGCAAGTAGAGATAGTGTTTATAAAAGCTTTTGTCATTTATGGTGAGTTCTCTGAAGGAAATGAGATCATAGTTTATTCCCTTCTCTTTTTCTGTCTGTCTGTCAACTCTCACCTCTATATGACAGAGTTTAAGTCTATTGGCCAAATGGACTACTGTCATAGAGACAGAGGTCCTTCACATATTTATTTCACAGAAATTATTGTCAAAATGAAAAAAATAATTTGCTTTGTGACATAGCTCAATTTTAATGAAATAATACAGAGTTTAAATTGGGAAACATCACCTGGAAAGTTGGTGGAAACATGGAATAGGCATTAAGTGGATCTTGTGCTATATCAGGTACTAATACAATCCAAATACCAGACACCAGACTTCAATGATTCTACTAGTTTATAGTATTATTTGTTATATTTCTGATTACTACACAGGTAGGAAATGTCATTATTTAATATTCATTTTAATTTAAACTTCTTGTGCGCTACAGGGAAAGTGAAATGAAATAGTGTCTTCTGCTGTATAGTCTTACTTCTCTATAAGGCCTTATTGTATCCTAGTCCTCACAGTTTTTATCACAATTTTCTTGAACCATCCCTTGCGCTGTCTTTCTCTGAGAGCATATTTAATTATCATGCTATCCATGAAAATTTCTAGACATACACTGTTGTTTCAAATGTTTCCATCATTTCTTTGTGGTGTCAACAACTGGAACCATAGCTTTTGAAATGGTCCTTTCTTAACCTTTCAGTTTTCTTTAATCTTTATTTCAGAACGAAAACTTTTCAGTCACACCCATCCTATTTCTGTTGATAAATTGTCAAGCCTGCAAGGCTGTCAGCAAATAAAAAATATTTATATTTAACACAAATATACAGAAAAGATTGTAAATTTAGTGCATGAGATATTTGTAAATTTTAATTACCTAAATTTGATTCTTAACAAAGATATTTGTCTTCAAGATGTAATATATGCAACTAAATATATTATAGTTTCAATAAAAATAATATTGTGTGCATATCTATAATACATATAAAGATATATTTTCTCTAGGAAAGTTATTTAATTTTACAGAAATCTCATGTGTTAAATAAGTATCCAAAGTAACAGGTCAAAGTTGTAAAGGTAGATACAGGTTTATTGAAAGTAAAAAAACAAAGCAAGCACATCTTGATCTGAGGTCTGAGTTCACTGTGAAGAAAATGATATTTTTTCTTCCTTTTTGATGTTCTGAAGCTTAACATTAGGAAAAGTACAACTTCTGTACTGATGCTATCAAATGTTTTCTTTTTGTGGCAGGGAGGGGGAGTTACAAGAATAGTCAAAGTGTTTATGCATTCTCTTTTCTGCCATTTCCCTCTCCTTCGTACCTTCAAAACTCTAACTGAGACCAGTGAGTCAGACAGCAGCAACACTGAGTTAGATTGAGCACAATATTACATGAACAAACCCCCAGATTAGTCTGCTCAAAAAAATAATTATCCATGTGGTTGTGCAAAGAACACATCTGTCCAAAATTTGCACCAAATTGTACTTCTACAGAATCAACCAAGACAATTTCTTCAAAGTGTTTTTTCGAACAACAAGATTAAACTCAATCTATGTCATTAAAACCTTTCCCAGGGAAACTGAGGCAAGGGAGTTTAACATTAATCATCCTGCTATTTCATGAAGGGGAAATAGAGTTTCTTTTTGTTAATTCATTTTACGCATGTGTCTTTTGCTGTCTGCTCCTAGTTATAATTTATTCTTTAAGTCCTGTGGGAATAATGCTTGAAATTTTACTAGTTCTTTCTATAACTTATATTTTCACAGAAGAGTTCCACTGGATTCCTCTTGTCATTCTACTCAGCAAATTATTTTTATTAGCTTAAATGAAAGGTTAGATCTCATGTATTTATAAAGGGTTTTTTTCCATCATTAAAATTGCAAAAAAAGTAAATCCTAACTACCAAATTGTGACATGTGCATCACAATACTTAGAATATTTTTAAAACTCTCTCCCAGGTCTGTTGTCCCCACTTCTGTTATGGACAGAAATAGCTAAAATATCATTTTAAGCTTAACAAATACGGGCTGATATTCCAGCCCCACTGTCATCCAATCTCATTGAAGAAATTGTGAGCTCTCATAAATTTTGTTGGGGATGTTATTCAAAATTTTCAAGGTGAATTAAAGGAGAAAATAATTGATTAACTTCAAGAGTGACGGCAACAAAAATAAATTCACTAGAAAGTTTCTATTTAGTTGTGAAAATTGGTGCTGTGGGCCATATAGACATATATATTTATTACTCTTCATATGATTATTATGGGGTGAATTTTGTATGGTATTCAAACATATTGCCATATTTGAACAAAATATTGAAGCTTTTGTACAAGTGGCAATAATAAAAATAATTGAGACCAGAAGTACCAATATCAAACAAGAGACTTGGAGTTAAAATGGATGCTTCAGACATTTATCTGTTTGACCATCACTACTTACAGGCATTGCAATCATGAACTGAACGGTTCTTTATTGCATCCATTGTTTAAGGCCTCTTAGCTCTAAGAAACAACTGTAAAAATAATTAAAGTTTCCTGGTCACGAGGCTTGTTTCCTGATCCATTGTCTATAGCTACTCAGGAAATCACTTGGCATTAGTCACTGAAAAGGCCATAGGTAATTGCTCCAGCTTTATCACTTCCTGAGCTAATGCATGTAGGAAGCGGACATGAAAACAATAAAATTTTCAGTAAGGCTTCATTTGCCATTTAAAAATAGAAAAAAATTAGCAAGGGTTTAACACTTGACTGTTACCTCAGTCTTGGAATCATCTCAAAGAAAGGGAAATTGGCAACCAGAAATATTGGTCTGTACTAGGTTTTTAGAACATTGTATACAAGCTAACTGCCCCAGAGTACCAACTTTGACAACTTCTCTTTTATTTCCAAATATACATTGTAATACCTTAGTAAAATTTTAATCACCAGAATTTGTGATAAACAGACTGTCAGACTACAGCTTCATATATAATCCAAATATAATTAAATATCCTTACTCATAAATAACATTTTTATTAGTGATCTAAACTAGTATCTAAAACTTCTTGTGCTCTCATTTTCTGATTTCACTTACAATAGTGAAATCAAATAATTAATGAAAAAGTAAGACAGTTATGACACGTTGCTAGTAGTTTTATAGGATTTATGAATTTATAAATTCTAAGGATGTGAGAAACTTTCGTCAATTCACACATAGATTTAATAAATTGAATAAAATTATGCTTGTTTCCTTTTTAAATTTATCTAGAAGCAAACAAATGGATTAAGGATGAAAGTGAAAGAAGATGATGGAGTCAGTGTGGTGGTAGAGCTCATGATATTGGAAAAATCACAAAAAAATGGTAATTTTTTTTCATTCCAAGAATGTAGTGGGGGTGGAGAGGGTGGGAAAGGCACCGGGGAGAAAAGGATACTGTGTCTTTTGTTCTTCTTAATCACCTTCTTGACCCAAAACTCTTCTCTTATTTCAGGTCAAGGCCCTAATTAGCTGTTAAGCATGCTGTGTTGGCTTTCCAAAGCTGGGTGGAAGAATAAGACTAAGAGGCTAGAATATAAACAGAGCCCCTTCTGAATTTGGTGTAAGGGGACTGTCAAATCAGTAAGTACTTCAAGCTTCTTCAACTACAGACTAAAGCAAATGATTAGTATTGAGGTTCAGTATCTCTTTCATCTCTGATAGAGAAGATGAGGTCTAACGTGTTTACAAACAGTTCTGCTGGTGAAGGTGTGGATGTTTATGTCTTTGAAATGGGTCTTAATGTCTCTATTAACTCCAAGCAGCAGGTTTGTTAGAGTCCAGACAGTCTGGCTCCCTCAACAGACAAGTGGTCTGCTCAAGCTTGAGTTTCTGAACTGTAGGGTAAAACGGTGAGTTCAAGGCGGTATAAGTGATAGGCAGTTCAGGAAGGCTACATCTTCCCTGCACCTCAGGAATAGGGAAAGGGAGAGGGCAACGAGCAGCCCAGAGTTCAGGATAAAAGGAGGGTTTGCCCTCTAAAACCTCAGGAGAGAAAACCCCACAGTGCCCCAGTGGACTCTGCCCTTATTGCCTCTGTCTCCTTTATGGACACTGGCTTTTCATAGTGTGATTTTCTGTACATCTCTAATTCAAAAAGCAAGCATATACTAGTGTACTTTATACACAACATACTTTGAAAAGCAGATCTGATCCCTTGCTTTCAGTGAGTAGCAATTTATCCCGTAGTTATTCCTCAAAATATTGTGCAGCAGCTCTCTTTGGAGGAAAGTGTTTTATAGAGTGAGAAAAGGAAGAAGAGAATATGGTTTGTGATAATTACCACCATTCTCAGGATGTTCATAAATGCACACTTAAACATTTATACAAGAAGATAAGCTTTAAAAATACAGCAGTATAAAATAGTCTTCCAGATGCATTAAAGAAAATTATAAAGGAAAACAACTGTTCCTTGATAAGCTGACAGAAATAATTTCAGTTTTACACTGGAGAATAAAAACTGAAAACAAATGTTGCAGCCATAGGGGTTCTGCCAAAGCAAAGCTGCCACATACATTAAAAGTAAGCCTCAATATAAGGGAAAGTAATTTTTAATACTTGTGTAAAATTATGGCTCAGTCTTTAATTGCAAGGAATTTCTGAATTGAAGGTGCAGAGAAAAATCTTCCATATTGATGTTGCATGCTGCCTACTGATGTTTAGATTGCATCTTGCTGACCACATTTGTTTAATGTGATTCACTCGAATTAAAATACAGAATGTGGTTGAACTCTGGACTACATACATACAAAAGGCAGGACTTTACGTCCATTTTGATTTTTCTACAACACTTGAAATTACTGGTAAGCTTTAAAATGGGATTTTTTTTAAAAAAATATCTTAAAGCTTATGAAGAAGGTACATTGAAGACAATACACTGAGCATGACAAGCTACTTGCTTACTGCATGTGTTTTCTTCATATTAATCTACCCTTCTTTCTCAGCTCTCGAGCACAAGCCCTGGGAAGGAACTTCAGTATTTCATCATCAAGATCATCACATTACACTAAGAACAGTGATACTATTGGTGTGAAATGTTAACAACCAGAGCTTTGCAATCATAATCTCATGTTTCCATTGGCATATTAAGACCACTAGCACTTGCAAATTTCTTATAAAGCACTCAACAATCAGCACCTTAATCGTCTTGTTTCCTCCCAGGTTCTCAATTCTTTGTTTTCTGTTATTTTCCTTTTGGAACAATTTTTTTGGGGTTTTTTAATTTTCATTTCTGGGTCTGTCAAAAAAACATGAGTCATATTTCTAAGCTGATGATACTGGTGTATGAGTACACTTTGCTTTGACCAATGAATTCTGAAAGAATTCACAGCTCATATGATCTTAATCAGCACATTTACAATGACCATTTTCAAATGCCCAGAGAAAATGAATAATTAAGCTACCTAACAATTCTGGGGTTTTTTTTGGTTTTTTCCTTAATAATTAGCTTTTGGATAAATACAATGAATGATAAAATAAGCTTCTATAAAATAGTTTTAAACATTTTTGATAGAAATCTGTCACCAAGTTGTTGTAAAGGAACTCAAAAGTAATTCTGTTTTATTAAATATCGTTGCACTTAGATGAAATAAAAAGCAGTTACACCTTGGGTTAAAATATTTGACACATTCAAACTGATCATGTGCTTTTTAATTTACTAAATCCTTCCTTTCTACATCCCCCTTCACTTATCATTTTTATCAGGAGCTAATTAGAATGATCACAAGAGGAAATGGCAAGATTTTCCAAAGTTATCACTTTTCCTTTTTCTTTTATGAGAGGCTTCAGCTTTCTATCAGATCAATTAGTTAATTGGACATCACTCCTCTAGCACAGCTCACTTACTAAATAACTCTCATCTTAAACAAACTGTCACAATCCTTCATTTTAGATTGAAGGCTGGAGGCTCATAATTGGCCTCTGATTCTGTTTCTTTGAATGTTCTTATCTGGGGATCAAACTGCATGTAATACAATCTTCTTTCACATTAACAAGAATGTTATCAAAATAAACCTGCTCTGCTTCCCTCTCCTTCCTCACTTTCCTTGCCATAGTGGTAACTGAAAAGTGTTTTATTTAAAACAAAGTAAGAAAAAGAGAGCAGGGGGAAGCCCTCAATTAGACTGAGCAAGATTGAAAGGGAATTTTATATTCATATGGTGTTTTAACTTATATGTTGTTATTGAATCCTGCATTTGATTACATTGCAGTTGTGTTATTAATAATCCCCTACATAAATATACAATATAGTACAAGCAGAGAAGTATAAAGGTGGTTATAAAGAGGTCACACAGTTAAAAAAAACCAAACCAAACAGATATGATGTAGCTTAGTGCCTTTTAAAATTGGTCACCCATATACTTTTACAAGATATTTTAGATATATTTTGACTTAAAAGTCTCCTTTAGTATCCTATTTCTTAGCAAGACTCCAAATAACAAAGTAATCTAAAATGAAATAAAGGCTGAATAGTTAAATATCCAATCGTTTTATGTTGGAGTATTAGTGCAGCTCTGACAAATACACTTCATTTACTTACAGACAGTACACATTTTCACATGTACTTTTCTAGGTATTTTCTTTTCCTGTGTGCATGCTATTAGGTCTGCTATGCAGGACTACTCCATAAATTATAAGAATGGCATTTTCTAAATGAGAACAAGGCAAATATGTGACATTATTGTGAAACACAGGCGTTGCACAAGAGAGTGCCCATTACAATGGGGTAGCTGCCAGTTGTCCCCTGGGTCTGGAGCTCACCTTTGAGACTAAAAGATAACAGATAACTTAAAAACAGCTGTTCTTGGGAGAAGTAACTCCTCTAAGAAGTGTCTTATAACTATGGAAAACATTAAGAAGGAACACAGTTTATCGTAGTGGTCTGCTTTAAAATTACTACCAAATTTTACATTTCAGAGCAAGAACCTTATTAAACACAAAATCATGAGTTTCCAATGCTCAGACAGGCACTCAGTCCCAAGCTCTTTATAATAGTAATGACTGAAAAATTGTACATCCAGGAACCTTTTCACTGATCACCGAAACAGAACTGTGTCCATAATCAAATGAGGCAGCCATTTAGCAGTACATGACAACACTAAACAAATGTTTAGACAAGAGGAATAAAAAATAAGCAAAATATTGCACTTTGGTAGGATACATTTACAGAAAGGGATCTAAGAAAGTATTGTTTCTAAATTTTTAACATGTTTTTCAGACATCAGGCATCAGCTGCTGAAGCATACCAGTATTTCACTGATTAATAATATGTTGGACTTCAATATTTTGGTATATTGTTAACTACATCCTTAACTTATGAATAACAAATGGAGAATTATTTCTGAACCAGATATATCTGTAAGTATTGTCTCCAAAGGCCTTATACCAGTGATATATGTTCTCCACTTTGTTCAGGGTATGAGGTTTGTCATTGCAGTCAAGTGTTGTTTTGCCATTAGCTTGAACAGAGGGTAAGCAAAAGTGTAGTAGCAGTCTACAGCTATGTCAGCAATTATATTTGTGGGCATCAAGGACTGCGCCTTTGTCAAAAACATGGATTTAAGAAGGAACTGGAGCACAATATTGTTTCTTATTTCACTTGTGGTTGCTGCTCCCAGGAACAAAAAAGAAAAGAACAGAGGGGAAAATAAAGTGACCGAATTTTATGTTTTAGAGTGTAAAATGACCTGTAATGGTGATAAAGAAGGAATGATGAACCTTTTAACTGACAAGGTGTTCAGAAATAGCCAGTGTTTGCAGGGAAAAGGTGTTCATTGTGGGATAATGATATTTTTAATTGGGTATAGCTAGATTAGTTTAGTAATTCCAGATGTTAATTTTTTTGCCAATAAAGTATACAGACTATTAAAACAGTAAGAGTATTGAAAGAGAGACTTCAGGAGAATGAAATGCATTTAAGGAAGTAAGCCTAAAGTATTGAAGGATGAAGGTTTTAATAATGAAAACAGAAACTCTGGGGAAGGAACTTATATGAGTAACCTTCATCATAGCACTTCTCTCTTCATGTTTATTCATGTAGATATTTCATTTACTTTTGACAAAGTGAGAAGGTAAGAGCGAAGTCATGTCACAGGTGCCAACATTCATATTTGACACAAGAAAACACAAGTAAATGGTAACTTGGATATTTATGCAGTGGAATGAGACAATAACCAGTAATTTTAATTAAGATTTTAAGCATTCCAGTTGTATAATGATGAATAATATGCTGTTCAAGCAGCCAAAAAAAAAAAAACAAACATTAGGGAGGAGGTGGAACATAAATTAAAAATATGATTTTAGGGATGTGTATGACAAGTAATAGTCAGTCTTGGCTAATCTTTTTCCTGAAATTCAATGGACACACCTAATGGACAGCAATATCTTCTGTTGTCACGTTGGCCTTAAGTAGAATTTCTTGCAGGGGTTATGCCTAGTCTATTATACTGGAGTTCCCTAACTGAATATTTTCTAAGCAACAAAAAATTATCTCATAGGTCTAAGAACAGTTATTTCCTATAGCAAGAAGGCATTGTAAAGGCATAAGAAGAATTGTAGATTAGTTTGAAATTGAGAAAAACATAGAAGTTTCTTCGGTGACCTGACTAGCCTTTTTGACTGAGGCTCTTAAAAAAGGTGATCTTATTTCATAACTTTATGTTTTGCTACAATGGGGAGCTCAACATTGGCATTGTGGCTTTTGAAACTGAACTGCTTTACAGCATTTTGATATTTTGGGATGGTCAGTCTGGCTGAAGTCCAAATCTGGCCCACAAATATTTTTATTTTGTCTTATCAGACACCTGAGCTGTTTCTTTGGGGGGTTTTTTGGTTTTTTTTGGTTTTTGTTTTTTTTTTTTTTTTTTTTTTTTTTTGGTTTGGTTTGGTTTGGTTTGGGTTTTTTTCAGTTCAAAGCTCTTCATAACTAAGAAAAATTCAGTTCTTTTCTATTGCAATTAGAAATTGAGACAAATTGACCATGCTTAAGTAGCAGGTTTGCTTAAAGTTGGCTCTCATTTTTGTGCCTTAACTATGAGAGTATTTTTTCCCCAACAGAGCAGTAAAATCCCCTACCAAATCTAGAGGGAATGCTGAAAAAAAAGAGAAATTTTATAAAGCACCAATATAAATGCATAGAATTATACAATGAAGAGAAATGTAAGGATCATTGTGTCATTTTTATTGCCAAGAAGGATTGATAAAAGAAAGAATTGAAGTCTTTATTTGGTTTGTGTTTCTCATGCTAAATGGATAGGTGGTCTTGGATAAATCCTGTTTCTAGAAGGTATGGCAGTCTGAGAAAGCTGTTTATCATTCTTGCATTAAAATTGACTTTGAAATTTACTGATTGCAATTTCCAAGATACATCCAAGAGGGCTGTAAATAGAATATTTTTCTGTTCATTATCCTAATATCTTGATATTATGTATTGTTCACATATGTACATATAGTTCATATATATATATATATGATATATATTAATAAAATAATTTTAAATATAGAAAATTCTGCAATCTGTGTTTGGGGAGGAAAGAGTAATCAAATTGCAGAATCACAAAGTCATGGTAGAAAACCTTTTACCTTATGGTGATGTTTCTTACATCATATAAATGTTGACACTGACTTGTAGCTCCTTTCATAGATACTTAGGGTTGTCTTGCTGCTCACCCATCAAATATGAATACCTGCCTTTAAACCCTGCTCCTAGGTATTTGAGCCCCATCCTGGAACTCATGCTGTTTGGTTTAGTCCACTTCATGGAAATGAAAAAGCCTGACATTCTCAGTCAAACACAGCATGAATATCTAGGCTTATGAACGTTGGTTTCATTTGTGCCTTTTTGCCCCAGTGAGAAAAACCATCATATATTCTGTTCTGTTTTTCTATGTCATGAGTGTGTGTCTGCCAACATACAGAAACTTTAAAAGCATGAGTCTTCATTGGATCCAATTGATTCTATATCTCAACAGATGAAACTGGGTTGCCATTTGATCGGTGTCTAAGTAAGGGGGTGAGGAAGTGAAGGCAGATATAGAAAGAAGAACATTGATCAACTAGATAAACACACAGGATATTTTTAAGAGTATGAAAACATAAACAGCCTTTCCATCAGTGATTGCATAATTTCTGAACATTATCCTGTCAGACTAGACACTGTTTCCATCTCATGCACACATACACACAGATATTAAAGAGTTGTCTCTAGACAGGTACAAGGTTCACTTGTATTTGGGCCTGACTGGTTTCTCTGTCACTTTTTCTGAGTGTCCTTTTCACATTTTTTATAATTAATTAGGAAATTACATTTAAATGTTGTCTTAGCAAATTAAGGCATTTGACCAGATGATTTCCAGAGGCTTAACAAGTTTTAATGCTCTCTTTGACTTCTTTGTCATGTGACGTTAAAACAGTCAGTAAATAATCCCTTGAATTTCTCAAAACCTCATTTCCAAAGCCTTTATTTGTGACTTACTTGCAAAGAACAGACCTTAATATCTACTTTGTTTGAGAGATTGCTGTAAATCAAGGCTGTTGTATCCATCTGGGCTATTGGAAAATTTTAATTAGAAAAATTGGTTTAATAGGCCACATTGAAAATGTGAAGGGCAGTCTGCCCCCTATGTTTCTAGATGATACTTCCAATACTAACAGAGGTCATAACACAGAGAAATCTCTGCCACAAAAGGTGCATTGCTAGAGGAGATTACAAAGAAGAAGGGACACCTTTTATTTCCTAAAAGTGTATTTTGCCTTACTTCACCTTTGCTAAAAGTTGATTAATAAAACTCCATTGAACAAGGAGTCCACAGACTTTAGTATTATTTTATAAGGAAATAAAATTATCATCGGTTGTTAATTGTACTTACTGGAAAACTTCTTGAGTTTCTACCAAAAGTTATCTTTTAAGTAACTGTTTCACATGTACTTAGTCTAATTTGAAAATGTGAAGACTGAAAGTGGAGAAAAGGGGAGAGGAAGAAATGTAGGCTAAGAGCTCTCTGCTATTAGTAGTGAAGATGAAGAGACTTTAGAACAACTAAGAACTAAGAACAACTTCCCTTCTGAGAGATGATCCTGATGAACATTGAATACTTGCAAATCTAGTTATTTGCAAATCTGTGACTTGGTAAGAGCTAATGTTTTGTTATCCCACTAAAAGTAAATAATACTTGTAGTCAACATGCAGCTGGTCCTCCCAACATACATGGGGAAAGGAAGAAAGGAAATTTTAAAAGGTTGTAAATGTAATTTACTTCCACAATCCTTTTTTCTATGCAAGAGATGTAGATAAGGGGAAATGTGCCATTCCTTAATATACAATGGGCACAAAATTTTCAGGGAAAAAAAAAAAATAAACTATCAGAGCTGTCACACTGAAGATATTCTAATTTACAGAATTTGACTGCTGAGGACTCCAGAGCTGAGAAATCACGAACTGTAATTAATTCTTTTTGCCACCCCTTTGCACTGGCTGCTGTGGTGTTCTAAGTGGGGAAGTTATGTTATTTCTAACTTTAGTTTTTCCAATGTGATCCACTGACCACATAGAAAATAACTCATTTTAGCATTTTTTAGCAAATTCCCTTCAAAATATATCTGAAACCTTCAGAAAGTACATTTAAGCTGTCTTAAAATTTCTGTACTTTATCCTAAAGCTGCAACGTATCTCTTATTCTAGTCTCATTTTAATTCAGGAAGGTCACTGCTTCTTTGGATGCTTTGAACATGAGGGTATTCAATTACTCGAAGCTGGATATATCTAGTAAATTTGTGACAAACTATTCTGTGGTGTGCCTCTATATTGCAAAACAATCCCGTTGAGACAGACAATTCAGCTTGCATCCATAAAAATAACAAAAAAGAAAATCTCACATACTGTAAATATTAATTTACTGAAATTACCTTTAAACACATTTGCAATAGATGCAGCATTATTAATTATTCGATATCATAATGGACTACTCTTTAAGTCTTTCATAATATTATTATCAGTTTAATCAGTTTACATTTCTAACAACATCAAAAGATCATACTTTGTAAAGTAATTTTGGAAAATGAAAATAAGAGTACATGAACTATTCTAAAATGAAGCAAGTCTATGTGGATGCAATAATTTTAATTTTTTTCCCCTCATTAAAATACATATTATAAATACTTCCCATGCTACTGCAGCATTTCAATGGCAATATTATCATTTTACCTAGACAAAAAAAAAAAAATAAATACAAAACACCCAATGACTTATGCTAATGACAGAAATTTTGTATGAAATAAGCAGATGTCAATAGTATATATTAATAGTATATATTATTTGGGTTTACTGGGATACGTATCAGGAAAGCACTGGATTTTGTATGAACTTAGAGTAAGATGAGCACAACTCATCCATTTTCTGGATTACCTTTTTGAAAGCTGTTCAGCATGCGTATTTATTTTCCTAGTCTTCTTGAGAAAATTCTGTTCATGGCACACAATGGTTAAGAATAACTCAGTAGGCATAACACACTCACTAGGTCTGATAAATGATTGATTAAACTGAGGATTGTTTTAGGATTGTGGTTTCTATCTGGGCTGTCAGAACAGTTGTAGCTTGGCTTGAGTGCCCAGATGGAGATAAGGCTGTAACTGAATCACTTTGTCATCATGCTTGGACATGGAAGTTGGATCTTGTCCAACAGTATAACACTTTCAACCACTGCCTGCTCCAAGTGACATAGTCAGTCTGAAGCAAATCACAGGAGAGGAAAAATTATTTTCTGGCCTTTAGTTTTGGCTCTCTTTCCCCCCTTTTTGCATTTTTCTTAAAACCTGAATTTTCTCCCACCCTATAAATGTTATTTTGTGGACAAAATACACATAACCACTCTAACATAATGAGGAGTTCATTCTAGTAATTTAATAGAAAGATATATGCTTGTTAAATCAAATATTCACATATCCAAATGGTTGGGGACTGTAATAAAGAGGAACCAATATGGTTTTGTTAGAGATGGCAGGATTTGTTCTGCCCTCAAAAGTTGGACAATACTGCTTGCAGTTCAGGCATAGACAGAAATTAATGAAAATGTACATTTTCCAATAGTCAGCAAACACAGAGTGCTTCTTAGGCTAGTAAATATGACAGCTGTAGGCAGCAAATGTTTCAGGTGAACAACAGCAGGACATGACTGTTTTACTATCAAAAGAACTACTTACTGCCATAAGCACCTGGCTTTCTGAGCAGAACACACATGCATTGTTAAAGAATATAACAGTTGGTTTCCAAAGGTTGCTGCTCTATAATTCATATAGGCAACACATATCATCCTGTCTCAAAACATGTGGACCACTATTGAAAATTAAAATTAAATTCACTCTTTAATTTACAGGTTGTATGTTGTTATATAATTTTACCCTGCATAAAAATATATAAAATTGTTCCCAAATCAACAGTGATTCTAAATGTATCCCCTCTTCTCATTTTAGCTTTTAAAGGTTTTTTAAGTTAAAATGGATACAGGTTTAATCTTTTTTCTATCAATTTTTAAAGCAAAATAAAAGTGACAGAATTTTTGTGAAAGGGAATTGGGTTTTTTTTGAGAAATTTTAAATTACTTAATTTCCTAAAGAAGAAAATCACAAGGTCAAGCATGAAAATAATAAAAATACTTATGTTGCTGCTGCTTAGTCCTCATCAGTTTTCAATGTCTTTTAAACTATAAATATTTTTAAATAGAGTGCTTAAAGGAAGGCTAAATCTTTGTTGAGTATCTAAACTGCTTTCAGCTAGGGAAGGGCAATTTTGTGTGGTTTGTTTAACTTTCTTAATGAGAAGGCCTTATTAATTCAGTGTCTGTCTCCTTTACTTAAATGGTTGTTTTTCCTTATTCTTTGAGGTGGAAACATTAGCCTTGAAAGTACTTGTCTACATTTACAAACTACAGAAGTGAAGTTAACATCTATATGTTATAGATGTAGAAACAAAGTCAAGAAACTAATTGGCTTCTGAAGTTCACACAGACTTTGGGCAGAATTGCTCAAATCCAAGATTAATGCTCCATTCACCAAAGGTGTTCTGAGCTTTGTCAAAGCATTTAATGGAGAAAAGCTGTCCAACTATGACCTATGTAGTAAGTGAAAGGAAAAAGAAAAGCATGTCCAGACTGGAAGTTGTGAGGCTGATAAATTGAAATATTTAGGTCAATATTCTTGTATTAGCCTTCAACTACAGCATGGATTTGTAATCAGTGCAATGAAGAATGTGTGTTGTGGCTCCCATTGGACCAAACTACATTTATGTGTCTCATGGAAGTTTAGCTGCTAATATCTGTAAAGACCTAGGATATGTGGAATAATTTGAAAGCCTGTAGTAATCCAAACATTATAGAGGAACAGATAGCAAAGATAAAGGACAGGCATGTATTGATCAAAGTGATAACAAAATGGTTTATTTTTTTGAATATATATTTTATTAAATAAGTTTGAAAATTTCAATTAATATGATACTTCTTGCGTTCCATTTTATTAAAAAATATTAAAAAAATATTACCTTTCTTCTGTAAAGAAGGAAAAAGTTTAGCTACATGAAGATGCAAACCCCACAATCATGTAAGAAAAATACTTCAAGAAAGCACAAACATAGCAAATAGCTACTACTTTTGTACAGTTCACCTGCCAGAGCTCTGAAAAAGCTTACAGCAGTTTTAAACCTTCAAAGACACTTCTCCCTTAAATATGCTTATTATGCTCTATTCATAGCAACTAATAGCAAGGACCAAGCAACTAATCAGGGTAGCAGATAGTTGTTATTTCTATGAATTTTCTTGTAATTGTAGACAGCAATTTCATTTGGGAGAAAAAAAAAAAATCTCATCTGAATCTGAGCACGATTAAATCACGGTTCTATACCTGGAGTTAGATCATGACCTAGCCATTGGGGTGAAGGAATAACAAGAAGATCAGAAAGATCCCCAAATGCAAATGATTCAAGAGCCACAAAAGTGAAAAGGTTGAAAATAGACTTTTTCTGCAACCCTTTCCACTGCCTACACTTGTCCTTTTGTTCGCAGTCATTGTGCAATACTAAATAAAGAGTGTTGACTGGACTGGTTTTCTTTTCTAAACAAGAAATTTGTAAACCATTTCCAGAAACCTGCATATTTCATTTTTGCTTCCTTTATGGTCCACAGCTAAATTATGTAGAGAAGACTGAAAAATATAGTTTGGAATTATTCATGAATACAAAATATATATAGAAAAGAGAATTCCTTGAGGGTTTTTTAAAGTTTTTTCTTACAGATACCTCATCTTCCTTTTTCTCTCAATTTTTTTTTTTTTTTACTACAGTCCAAATAATACAAGGATAAACTGGATTCTACCGTGGTTCTTTCATCATCAACAGAATAATAATTTGCATTCTAATTACAAGAGTTTTATTATTCATGACCAATCAGAAAGAACACTGACTATTTTCAAAACCTCAATTAAATTTCAAGGCTCACAGTGTGAAAGGGGTGGGTGTGGGTGTGTGGAACAGTCATGATTTGTCTCTAAAAGCCATGAGCAAATTTGATTGCAGAGACAGAAAGAATCCCCACAGGACCATTTTATAAAGCATTTTTCCAGATTCTTTTGTGCTGTCAGTCTCTGGATTGGAGAAATAACCTTATTGCTCTCTATTACAAAACTTCTCAGATCAAAGGGGAAATAAAAGTTAACTTTTAATGGAACTTCAAGGAATATAAGTGCAAGCTGTATAGCCTTAGTAGGCAAGACTTCTTATCAGATATTCCTCATGATGCTCATTACATATAGATTTAAGTATATGCATGTACAAACATTTCTTTACCTTTGGAGGGAGAAATGTCTGAACCATTTTCTTTCTGCAATTTCCACTGACCATTTTCTTTAGCAGGGGCAAAACTGGTCAACCCAAAAGATCCCCACTGAACTCAGTCAAAAGGCTGAACATGACCTTGGCAGCTGTTTCTGTTTTCAGGGTCATTACAAACCTTACAAGCTGTTTTCCTTTCTAACCCTCATAGGATTAAACAGCAATATGGTAAAAAACAACTAACTTAAATACAAGTCTCAAGAGAAAGTTAAGAAACAATAAATACATAGAACAGGGACATATAAGGTTCATAAAAATGTCCATTCAGGGTCATATCCAAGGACTATGTCTCATTTTCTGCTGCCGTTTGCTACACCTCTGGCTGAAGGCAGGCTGTTACACTACACGTTTAGAATCTCTACTCAACCACCTCCTGAATTTCTTTTTTAGCAGAACATTCTTATAGGATTAAATGAATAAAATAGGAAGAAGTCATTATTCTACTAATGTTTTGAACTAGAGGTACTTAGCTTACAGCCTATGAATTAAGACTGTGAGAGAGAAAGGATTTATTAATTTCTTCCATCAAACGTTTAAAAACCCCAGCCTGAGCATGACGAATAGCTAGGACACAAGAAAGGCTATAAAGAATTGCTTTCTTCACTGGTCACTCAGGGCACACTAGAAATCAAGAAAATTAAACTGTGACTTGAGTATATGTTTGTCCCTACCGAGGTTCAAGCAAATTTGGAATAATTTTGTTTTCTACCGGCAATTGCCAAGCAACCTCTGGGAATAAGGGAAGAAAATATGCCATCTTTTCACTCTCCACAGCCATTTAATCTCTTGTACTCAGGGAAAAAAGAGTCATAGCATGTAAGTAGGCTAAAATTCAGGGCTGCCACACAGCAGGGAATCCCTAAAAGTAATTTATGAGAGGTTTCTGCCTACTTTAACAAAGTATAGGAGTCAAGTTGAGCCAAGCTGCTGAGGGAACTTTAAGTGTGAACCTAACCCTAAGCAGAGCAGTAAAGGCAGCCTTTTGCTGAGGTGTGCCCAGCATGTGGGTGGTGGTGAGCAGAAAGGTGTGGAAGGAGCAATGCTGGGCAGTTCCATGTCCTCCCTGGCATGCCTTGTGTAGTTAGAGTGTACCTGGAGCTCTCAGCTTTGTGCTTTTCTCAACCTGTTACAAACTGCTTTAACATAAAGAGCAAAGGAGACCACACCTCTGTCAATAAAATGGATCGGATCCAGAAATGGTCAAAATACACCCAAAAAAGATGATCAAAACTAGATGAGATTAGATGATGGTGCCAATATACTGATATATTTTATTTAATACTAAAAGAAGTGAACAGCATGAAATGGAAAAGAATGAAATTGAAAAGAAGGGAGGAAGGAAAGAAGAAAGGAAGGAGAGAGGAGAAAGGAGAAGGCAGGAAGGCAGGGAGGAAAGGGAGAAAGGGAGAAAGAAGGAGAAAGAGAGGAAAGAGAGAGAGAGAGAGAGAGAAAGAGAGAGAGAAGAAGAGAGAAAGAGAGAAGAAAGAAAGAAAGAGAAAGAAGAAAGAAAGAAAGAAAGAAAGAAAGAAAGAAAGAAAGAAGAAGAAAGAAAGAAAGAAAGAAAGAAAGAAAGAAAGAAAGAAAGAAAGAAAGAAAGAAAGAAAGAAGAAAGAAAGAAAGAAAGAAAGAAGAAAGAAAGAAAGAAAGAAAGAAAAAAGAAAGAAAGAAAAGAAAGAAAGAAAGAAAGAAAGAAAGAAAGAAAGAAAGAAAGAAAGAAAGAAAGAAAGAAAGAAAGAAAGAAAGAAAGAAAGAAAGAAAGAGAAAGAAAGAAAGAAAGAAAGAAAGAAAGAAAGAAGAAGAAAGAAAGAAGAAAGAAAGAAAGAAAGAAAGAAGAAAGAAAGAAAGAAAAGAAAGAAAGAAAGAAAGAAAGAAAGAAAGAAAGAAAGAAAGAAAGAAAGAAAGAAAGAAAGAAAGAAAGAAAGAAAGAAAAGAAAGAAAGAAAGAAAGAAAGAAAGAAAGAAAAGAAAGAAAGAAAGAAAGAAAGAAAGAAAGAAAGAAAGAAAGAAAGAAAAGAAAGAAAGAAAGAAAGAAAGAAAGAAAGAAAGAAAGAAAGAAAGAAAGAAAGAAGAAAGAAAGAAAGAAAGAAAGAAAGAAAGAAGAAGAAAGAAAGAAAGAAAGAAAGAAAGAAAGAAAGAAAGAAAGAAAGAAAGAAGGGAAGAAAAGAGTTGTTCGGGGAGGGGGCTGGAGACACTGATAGAGAGTGACAGGGGTTATGTATAAACAAAGTATGAACATATCACCCTTCTGGGGGTCCCAACGATGTCTTGTTCTCCTCCTCCATCTGGTTTGACACTGTCCCTTGCAGCACTGTGGATCTGTTGCACCATTAGCAGCGCTCTGGTGCAGGGTCTGAAGAGCCCTTTGTGGGAGGCCTTTGATGGGCTATGACTCTGCTGTCCTTTGCAAGGATGTGGCTTTTCCTGGGGTGAAGAGGCCCCACAGCAGAGGATGGGCATTCACTGCCTCGAACCTTCCAAACCCCACAGCCTTTGAGGGTCTGTGCCAGCCTGGCAGCTGATAGCCCTGGGGCTGTGATCTGTGCCTCGAAGGTGCTAAGCTTGAATATATTTCTCTCCCTCTGCCCAGACCTGGGTCACCATCTTATCTCTATCAATGTGCAGTCCAGGGCCCCAGTCAGAGGACCTATTCCAGGTGTGGTGATCTTCTCAACAGCTTTTGTAATACAGTTTTATGATAATAGGCAAAGGTCCTTCATGAAGGCATTTAAGCAAGAAATTATAACATTCAGTCTCCAACAAACAGGACGGAAGTGCTGACTTTAAAAAAGCTTTGAACTGCCAGAATGGCCCTAAGCAGTTGTAGGAAGGCTAAGAACGTGGAACAGAAAACCTGGAACAGCTACAGAAAATCACCCAAATTTCCTATGCTGTACCAGCTCATGTTGCCAAAGGAATTACATTCACTGCTTTGGTGCCATGCAGTGCAGCTGTGAGGCTATTCAAAAGTTCATTTGAAAACTTCAACATTGTCAGGTTTCATTTACATGTGGCTCTGGATTCTCAAACAGTTCTACTTTAGTAAATACCCCACAGGAATAGGAAACACTTTAAACGTATTGTCATAACAGAAAGAACACAGGGACTGATTATATACACTAATCATTATTTCTCTCCTTTATCCCAAATTTTTGTCTGCTTTTGCTCAATTGTTCCTTTTTCATGCTTATATTTTTCCTTTATCAAGCAATAAATCAATTGTTCATTAGACACAATTAAAAAGAACTTATTAAATTTATTTTAATGCAATAATTATGTATTGATATTTTATTTTGGTGGTATTTGCAATTATGCAATAGGATAAAGCCCATAAGGATTATGAATCTCCCTATTTTAAAGCTACTGTTACCTGCCATTAGGAAAAATATTCTTTCTATAGAAAATACTATATAGCACATTCAGGTGTATAAAAAGGATTTCATGCCTTTGCCTGAAACATTGAGATAGATATTTATTCATTTATTCATCAATTCATAATACTTCAAGAGCACAATCAGGGGAACTATTGTACTAGGCCCTGGACAAACAAAATCCCAGAACTCACTGATTTAGAATATTTATAATGAATGATGCAACTGTAGAATTAAACATTCTCTTTCCATTCAGTGTGTAAACAGACAATTAACCTTTTCCCAGCATGGTAATTCTTAAAACTTGCCTCAGGTCAGTGAGGTAACAGTAAAGGAAAAGATGAAGTACAATAATATAAGCTTGTAAATCGTTGGAACTCTTTTTATAATAGCTTCTAAAAATTCCACAGTAACTATGAAATAAATATGGTCCCTACATAGTCACCTAGTATTTGATAGTATGCTCTGCTTAGCACTTCATGTTAAGCAATATAGAAGATTTAAAAACATCGGTGTGGAGATGAATGTCCATCGAGTGGTCATGCAATGCTATTGGTCACACATGTACCCACCATCGTGTGGAAAAGAGGGTTATTCTATGTGCTTGCATAGAAAAATTTCTTTCAATTCTCTTTGCATCCTATTATGCTTGGAACTGATCTGATTATCTCTGTCTTCTCACTTCTTGAGTGCACACTGTTAGTTGGCATTGCGACACAAAACAATTCTGCTTCTTCTCTGAAGGAGACCCTAATATTTCAAGGTAAAAGGAAATCCTCATGATTCATTTCTTCTTTTTTTGCATATCATGCCTGGAGATGTTGAGACAGAAGGAAGAATTATTGTATGAAAATGAAATTTTCTAAATTTCTTAAACCTCTGGAAAGCCCTGGAATAAATCTAGTAGTTCTGTTGCTGCAAAAATTTCCATTTGGGACCAAAAAAAAAAAAAAAAAAACAAAAAACAAACAAACAAACAAACAAACAAACAAAAACAAACAAAAAAAACCCCACTAAAAACAACAACTGTTGTCCCTGAAAATAAGCCTTCTGATTTGTTTTAGTATAATAGAGTCAGTTCTCATGAATTGTAAGATAAACAAGAATCATATTTGCAGTCCTCTGTGAAAAGATATCACCTGCTGGACTTCTCAAGTGACCAGTGAAGATGGAACGGTGGTAACTTTTCTGTCTAATCTCTGATCACTGTCCAGAAACTTATATATAAGAGGTCAACAATAAACTAGAGAGTTCTTTTCTTCTTCTCTGCCTGAACATCTGTTGTGTGTGTTGCTGTGTGTTGTCTGCATCACAGTAAAAAACCACCAAAAAAAACCAAAAACAAAAAAACCCAAACTCAAAACCAAAGAACCCCCCCATAAATCTTCCAATATATTTAATTAAAAAATTGACTTATTTTTGCATAGCTATACCACGACATTGTTCAATCTGCCTGTATCTTTTGTCTCCGTATTTCATCTGCATTTTTCTTTAGACAATGCTGTCTTCCCTAAGAACTTCATTTCATGTCTTTCCAAGACCTTAATTTAAAATTATTTTTCTGCATTTTAACAGATGTCTCTAAAGCACACAGAAAGGTGGAAAAAGTTGGCAGCACAATAATCAGTTAAGGGCTGGAGGGGGAAAAATATGGAAAAAAATGTTTTCCCCTAGTCAGCAGAAAAAAATTTTATTATGTTTATAATAGACATATTTTATTGTTTTTTCCTTTAAAACCTTACTCTAAC
This sequence comes from Sitta carolinensis, assembly GCA_032173965.1. Lineage (NCBI taxonomy): Eukaryota > Metazoa > Chordata > Aves > Passeriformes > Sittidae > Sitta > Sitta carolinensis. Next base: position 36,846,084 of record JAVUNC010000006.1, read on the forward strand.
ATATTTGTAAACAATAGAGAAAGGAGAAAAAGGTAAATAAAGGATTCATGTACAGTAGGTTCACATATAACATGTGAACAAAGAAACAGAACATTACTTGAGCTTTATGTGTGTGTGAGTTTAGCTTTCTCTTTGTTTTGGCTTTGGTTTTTGGGTTTTTTATTTGTTTCTTGTTTGTTTTTTTGTTTTTGTTTTTTTTTTCCTGGCTGAAAGCTGTCGCCTGGGTCCATTTCCAGAGAACTAAACACATAATTATATAACATGCAATTACTCAGCTTTCCAATTATCTACAGCAGGGTCAGAAACTCCCTGCATTTGCATGAAAGGGCTAATAAAATGGGTCTCAACACCTGGTCCTTGCTTGAGGAAAATAAATTTATTGAATAAATTCCAAGGGGAGGGAAAAATGCATTAGTACTTTGAATTCTCATTTTTTGCCAATTATTTTTCTTACTTAATAAAACTGAGGATGCTGCAGTAGATTTAGCCTGGAAGCCTTAGAAATCCTGAGTGCCTTGATCCTCCTAAGAACAGATAGGATACTTAAGGAAACAAAGAATTAGAATTATTTTTCTAATTCTCTGAAGACACCAATGAAGCCTAGCATATTCCATTATGGAAATCCATTACAGGGTCCCTCCTGCACAGAAAAATAGATGGCTTATACCTCAAAGAAGATTGTGTAATTCTAACCTAGCTTGTTTGCTCTATTAGGATTGGCACTCTTCTTCACCAAAAAGTTTGTAAGAGTCCATCAGAAATTATGGAGCAAAGACAGGCCTTTTAGATTCCTTTATCAAGGGATTAAAAAAATTCTTAAGTATTCTCAGTATGTTCATGTTTTCACCCAAGATCTTTCTCTTAACAACTAGGTTTCATTAATTTTTGTGACGTTAAGAGAAGCAAAATAGCCATTTGTTGCTTTTAAAACACTGACATCTTTCTATGGAGTGGATAGTCACCAGTCTATTCATGAAGATTAGCAAACATAGCTATTTAGTTCATTTTCAGCTTCTCTCAGGAAAAAAAAATGCATTACCTAAAGGCAAAAAATCCTTTTTCTTTTTGTTTATCAGTAATATAAATCAGCAAAGTATCGAAAAAGTGAAAATTTGCCATATGTCACACAAAGTCAAAGCTATGTGTAGGAGATTGGAGAAAAATTTGGTTCCAGATTTTCTGAAGATTTTAACTATGTTCATGCTGAATCCTTCATAGTGTAAAGTTGAAGTCCAGAATATATAGTAAAATTGGCAATGTCTAGGATGGTCCTTAAAGTCACTTTACGTTCCAGGTATAAAGAAGATGCTCAGCATGAAACTCAGAACATTAAGAAACATCCAAGCCTCCAAAAAATAAACAAATAAATAAATAAAATAAATTAAAAAAAAAAAAATAGAGAGAGGACAGTGTAGTGGAGATCATGGTGGTGGTGCTAGGTTGACAGCTGGACTTTATCATCCTTAAGATCTTTTCCAACCTTAATGATTCTATGATTCTGTCATACCTGCTTCTTCCGTATCTGGTTGAATATGTTGGGATGTTCTCTTCAACTGTCTAACTGAGGTGAGGCAGCTTCTCCACCCAATATGGGTCTTTGAGCCACTTCTTCCTCTTTGTTACATCTTATTTTTAATGTATTTTCATATGTCTAGGTTAAAGAGAACTTACATGTAACAATATTGCATTTTGATTTTTCTCTCTTCCTTCTTTGATCATAGTTATATTAGGATTGCTATACTAGTTATTAGATCAACCTGTATTTTTCTCTACTACAAAATTTGATGTTCAGGTCACCACTTACAGGATTTAAAATCTGTCTTAGATTTTCTATTTATCCCTTTAAAAGTTAAATAAACCTTTTCTCATATTGAGTAGATTGATAGAACTATTTAAAAAAAACTCCTCATACATCTGATTCATTCTTTCCACAGTATATTGTTTTTGAACTTTTTATTGTGTATTTATATTATGTATTTTCCATTTTTAAGAAAAGCATTTATCACACTTTAAACTATAAACAGATTTCCTCAGCCTTCAGAAGTGAACTCACAAACATTTCTAATTGCCACATACCTGGCTTCTCTGCTTGAAGAGTGATCCAAAAACTTATGAAACATCAAGTAATCACTGATAATTTGATCATACCTTGAAAAGATAACAAAGTGAGTAAAGATTGAAAACGATAGATTTTCCATCCTTTGCATATAATAATGGGATACAATACAAAAACTGAAGGGGAATTTTTAAATTGGGTGCAGTTTTAAAAACATATGAGAATTAAAAAGTACTCACCACCTAAACCAAAGGATGAAACATGGATATATTTTAAACAGTTACAGCAGCTCCCTCAAGCCAGTTTTTTCTTAATAATAGGCATATAAAGTCTTGATGCTTTCATGAAAAAGAAAAAGAAGTAGCTGTAGATCTAATTACATTTTTAGAAATTTATAAGTTGTTCCTGCTGTTGATGTCATCATAGTCCAAAGAACAGCCGTGTTTTCTCAGCCTTTGGAAAAATCTGCTAAGATCACTTGCTCTACTGATCTGTCAAAACTGGTATAAATCTAAATAGGTCTGTCAGAAAGAAAACAGGCTTTCAAAAGCTTCAGGAGGTCTGTGGGACTTGAAGAACCTTTATTCAAAATAATTTATCTTAAAAATGTAGTCACAATTTTTTTTTCCCATCTCATTTCCCTATTAAAATTTTTGAGGGAAAACATACAGAAGAAAAAGAAGAATCAATGTTGCTTAAAAAAAGTCTTCCTAACCACATTTTCATAGCAACACAAAATTCAATATGTTATATAATGGACTTGTCACACTGATAAACTATTATTTTTACTTAAAAAAAAAAAAAAAAAGCTAAAGAACCACTATCATACAACATGTTTAAAAATGTCCATATTTCAATCCAAGATAAATTTTGCAAAGATCTCTCCTGCCTTGAAGTGGCTACTTTTATGCAAAGATGCAGAAAGCCTCCACAGAGACAAAATATCACTTTCAATATTATCATGCTCTGAACTACAGAAAACTGAAGAGAAGTTTACAGGGACACAGGTTTCTATGGAATGTAGCATGAGAAATGGCATATCATTTTTAACCAAGAGCCTTAATTTCTTCAATCCAAATCAACTTCATGATGTTTCAAATGGGAGTGTACGTATTTATCTCCATGATTTCAACAGCACCAGCTAAATCCAGAAGTAGATGTCTCTGCCTTTTCTTTTTCTCTGTATTTCTTCCATTAAGCAAAATTAAAAATAGCAGCTCAGGTTCCTATAGATCTACCTGAAAATATAACATATGTACTTTCATGAACATTCTTATCCTTGATTATTTAATGGAAACTCATCCTCCTCTCCCCTCTTCTGCAAATAATAGTGATAATCATCTAATAGCTGTCTTTGGTCACAGAGGTGAAATTACAGAAATAACCTGATAAAAACCCAGTAGTGTGCTATTTTTATTAGCAGCATAAGGTATCTTTTAGGTGACTATAGAATAGCTTTAGGTAAGAGTCTTTAAGTTTCAAAATTCTATTGGTGAAGGAAACTAACACAAATTAAAAAATATTATTCCATTTTACTCTTGTGTAATAACTAAACATTTAGAAGAGTGGAAGAACTTTTCCTTATCTGTTTTACTTGAAAACATAAGTTGGTTTATGATCAGCTATTGCATTTTAAGGATGAGGCAGAGAGGAGAGAGGAAAATCAATTTCCATTTGGAAGATATTTAAATAGCTTTGTCATGGTCTGTCCTGAGCTGCTATTTCAAAACATATCTGAAGTGACTTATAATTTCATTTTCTCACCATCTAACATTCATTTACTTCCAATCTCAGTATGAAACTGATTATAATTCTAGCAGGACTCCATCATGTCGCAATACTGGCTAGCATTTAAAAATCCCTGGTCAGTGAGGGTGTCTAGCCTTGTATTACCCAGATGCTTCAACCATAGATTTGATTCTAGTCACTGTTTTCAAAAGAATCCCAGTATAACTTTAGCCTTTTAGCACTGGCTGTTTAAATCATATCATAGTCCACATTGGTGAAGAGTTATGTTTAAGAACTCTGTTCAGAGGCTGCTCTCCTGCAAGCACAGGTCAAAGTTCCTACTTGGCATCAAACATTCCCAGCTAGTCTTGTTTAAGAATGAGAGGAATTGAATATTCACAGTTCCTTTCGTCCTTGTAAAATAATTCTGGAATTGTTACACATTTAGTGGGAACATCTGGATCCATGGATAAAAGAACACAGCTGTCTTACATGATTTATGATTCCATTTTCCTGTCTTTACCCGAGGCCAATTTCAGTCTTTTTTTACTCTCACCCCCCCATCCTTTAACTCATATAACTGTCATTCTTAAAGTATTTTAAGATGGTTCTCACTTTCTGACTGTCCCAATAAATCCACTTCGAATTTCTTATGCTTGTTACTGGAGTACTGGTTCACCTGACAGATACATTAATCTTTGAACAGACACATTCTAAGCAGAGTTTGTTAAATAAAAATAATAAAGGATCGAGGGTTAAATTGAAAAAAAAATCGTACTTTTTAATGTTAAAATTTTTTCTCCTGCTAATTTAATTGAGTAATGCCAAAAAGAAAAACCCTATTTTTCCAATTGAAAATTATGTCTCTTAATGATTCACATTTACAGTTGTACTTGATGTTCTCAAAGGTCTTTTCCAATCTAAATGATACTAGCAAATAATTCTATGATAATACTTGGGTAAGTAATATGAACAGTTAACATTTTTTTTTCTTTATAAAACATAAACTAATTGCATTCTCCTTGAACAGTATTTGCCATGGCTATTTCAGCATATTACTAGAATAATGTTAAAAAAGTATATCAGAATGCAATTTTCTGAATTAGTTTTTTTTTTTGCCTGAGCTCAGATACATTAATATTTGTGCTAATTTAATACTATGACTTCTGCCTGTGCATTTTGATAAAATGCAGCAATCCTGTTGTGGTAAAACAACCTGGAGTACAGTTTCCTTATGTAAAGACATTACAAGGCACTTCAAAATCAGCACAATGCTGTTTATATTAGATGTTACATCAGTGTAAGTATATAGTTCCTGTGTATAATACTGGGACAAAAAAAAAAGATGTCTGATCTTAAGATCAGACATTGATAATAGGATAAAGATGGCTTAAATAGCTTCAAGTCTTGGAGCCATGGGCTTAAATCTAGGCCACTGAGGGCTATTGTAAGTTACAACAGCCTCCTCCTCTGAGTTTTTCAGCATCAAGAGACCTGTACAGTCATACCTGTGAGCACAGCAATGCATTTAAATTCACCAAGACTTTTCCATTATTTACAGCATGAACAAGGATGCATGTGTTATGCTGAGAATTAATTTGTGCTCACATTCTTTTGTAGGAATAATATAAACAATTTAAGTTAATTAGACTATTCTTGATGTGCAATTGGGGAAAAACTGAATCCAGAAGTGGTTGTTCCAAAAGCAGGAAAGCTCGGTTGTCTTTCAAAGACATGTAGTTAGGAATGTATCTATAGAAATTTATTGAGTTTTACTTTGAGTACGCATTTCTAAATCATTATGCCAGTGCATCAAAATTCCACAGTCTATGGATTCATGATTCAAAGTAAATATTGAATCAAACAAAAACTGCAAACAGTTCTAAAAATACACCAGTAAATGTTCTTTGGTTGATAGAAAATCTTGTATTGGTTCAGATTTCATTAATTTCATTTAATACAGACCTAAAAATTATAACTATTTTTACAAGAATTTCTATAGGAAAAATGCTTTATTCTTACTAGATTTGAATCCTGTTTCTAATAAATCAGTGATGGAATTTCTATGATTTCACCCAAACCATGAGTTGGTTTCTCATGGGAATTTTCTACTTTGTAATAACTGGAAAAAATCAGTTTTCTTATTTTTATGGTAGATGAGAGGTAACTACTTCTTTTTATTTTTAAATCCAAGGAATAGAACATCATTTTGCCTTTATTGTTGTCTCTATGTGGAACAACACTTTCTTGAACTTTCTACCTAAAAACTCCTAGCTTCTTGAGACTCTTTAAATCCCAAAGGTAATTTAATGATCTTAAAAGTCAACAAAGAGAAAATTGCATTTTTTCTCAAACTAAGTAACTGGATTTGTTTTATTCACAAAGACCTAAAAGTATACCTTGTAATGAAAACTTGAAAAGAGCTCTTTCAGAGTTCAAACAGGAGTTTGAAAAGTTTATTTGCAACAGACTATATAATTCTTCACTTCTCTGGTGAGATTAAAAAAAAAAAAAATTATTGGCAAATATTATCTGTTTAACAGACATTACAAAACTACTAACAGATTTTAGTTATTTGTAACTACTCTTCACCAGAAGTGGAGCCTATGAAGATGCTCAAGGTACTGTAACACCTCACTTTTTATTGTATATCCATTTTCCTTGCTGCTTGCACTGTCAAGAGGACTTATATCTTTGTCATCTTTCAATGAGAGGCTTAAATCAGCATGAAAATTCAAAATATGTAGTGACAAAACACAGATCTTCTTTGAAACAAAAAGATAATTCTGCTTAAAAAAAGATTCCTGCACTTTAACACGGGGAAAAAATTTGTCAGAGGCAACTTGTCAATTTACCAGCTTCTGAGTATAAAGAGGCCAAGACTACAGTAAAATTAACTGGAAAAACAGATCACAAGGGTTTAGGTTCCTGTACTGGTTAACATTATCTGCTGTTTTTTACCACGTCAATGTGTTACATTTTTATCCTGAAATGACTGACTGAATGACCCAACTGTTATAAACAGTGTTGAATTAGAGGCCTTTACCACTGCCTAAAGGGGAGAAGTCAAAATGCAAATGGAAAAATCAAGGAGCGCAATGGTGTTTCTGTTATAATTAAGTTTTATGCAGGCAATACTGCTCATAATAAGCAGCAGCCTGTTTAGAAACAGTAAAGTGGGAATTTAAAAGATTTTTATCTTTGTATGTGTGGAAGCTCGATTTGAATTTTTTGCTCATTTGATCAGGGAGAAGAGAATGCATGTTCTTCCCCACCAAAGAAAATAAATTGTACTGGGAAAGAGATACATTAAAGAGAGGAGAATCTATGGGAAGTAATATGGGAATGAAAGGGCTTCCTCTGCTTTCAAAGGTACAGAGAAGTAATGTGCAAACTAGTTCAGGTAAGTATAAAATGTACTTCCCTCTTTATTTTAATAAATCCTTCCTACTCAGAAAGCTTCACCAAAAGGTAAATCAACGTTTTATGAGTTATGATATACTTACTAAATAATTAATTTAACTATTTTTAATGCTGTCTTCTTCACAACTTTTCTATTTAGCTATGATGGGAATGAGAAGTAATAAAACACAGGCAGAAACACTACAAATATTGTGGAGGCTCTGTCAGAGGGTGCCAATAATCCCAGTAACGAATACAGATCAGCAGGATACTTGCTGTATTCCAAAAGGTTTATACACAAGACTTGTACTGTTATGGCTATCAAAAGATTTATATAGTGCAATTTCTTAAGTGTGGTTTTGATTACTGGCTTAGTGATATGAGGTTGTGTCCACTAGTAGTTTATTTCTTCTTCTCCAAGAAGTAGAACTGATATAAATAAGTGCATAATTGCATATTTCTCAGTATTAAGGGGAAAAAATTACCAAGCCAACAGCACTTTGCCAGTTAAAAAAACTGTTCAGACCAGACTTCAGCTTCCAACAGCAACAGTTTTCACACATAAAGAAGACACTATTTATTAAGAATGCAGTATTTTATTTCTGCTCTGACCAGAACTCAGTACACAGTAGGCAGTGTACAAGAGTACATTAATTGTGTTTTGCTGCTCAGATTTCTGTTTCTATAGCTTAGCTGTGTGTAGAAGAGAGCATTGATAATTCTCCCAAGCTAGTAAAACAAGATGTGATTTTTATTCTCTTTACTGCCATTAGTGCAGTAGGTTTGTGACTCATGGGAAGAAGACAGTCCTCAAAAACATTTGTAGAAGTCCTATGAAGTGGACCCTCCCCTCTTGCTTCTCCCAGGGAGGAAAAACACTATGCTTAGATGGAGAAACAAAAGAGTGAAGTATTTTCAGAGAACACCTATGAACATTGTTTAAAAAAGACATGATCTGGAGATAGGCTAGTAATTAGGAAATTACTTCCTTCAATGTTTATCACTTATTTGAATAATAAACCTTTGCACATATATTAATATGATTTTGACTTGTAAGTACCCAAGACACGTTCTGCTAGTCTTTACAGCAGGATTTCACTAACCTTCCTATTGCTATTGTTCTGCTTTACATCCTTTAGGTGATTCCTACTAGTAGTCAGTGCAAAGAATGAGTCTGTCAGGAAAAAGGAAATGAGTTGATGAATTTCTTTACATGTTATATGTGTGTTAAATTTGGACATATAGCGAAGTGTAAATTACTATCTTGTATTCACAAATATATTTTTGTTTCTGTGAATGCTTTAATGTGTTTCTTCTGAAACATTATATCTGTTGTGAAGGAATGGTATGAGGATTATGAAGTGTTTATAGACATACTTAAAAATAACATTGAGAGAATATATTTTGATCAAATTCTTCATCTATTCATTTCAAAAACTGGGATGTTTTACTAGAAGCACTTTACTTTCACTCTTATTTTATTCAAGGCAACCTTTAAGATACATATTCAACTGATTACTTTTGCTGACACTGAGACAGACAGAAAGAGAAAAGCTAAAAACACTGGGATTTTCCCCCTTCTTAAAACATCTGTTTTGACATATTTTTCTTTTATTTTTTGTTTTGTTTTTGTTTGTTTGTTTGTTTTGGGTTTTTTTTGGGGGGGTTGTTTGTTTTTTGTTTTGTTTTTGTTTTGTTTTTTGGGGGTTTGTTTTTTTTTTTGTTTGTTTTTTTGTTTTGTTTTGGTTTGGGGTTTTTTGTTTGTTTGGGTTTTTTTTGTTTGTTTGTTTGTTTAAGTTTTGGGATTGTTTGGTTTAGATCCCATGTAGAATGAAAACAAGTGTCATACACTGAGAGTTTTCATGCACTGAATTGTTATTCGTCAGACAATTACAGCTATGGTGTGAGTGTGTCATGTGTGTAAATAAAGCACAAAGGGAATGAGATATTACTTCAAATGCCTTCACCTAGGAAATAGCTAAATAAAAAGTGAAAAGACACACATTGTAAAAATTAAGAAACTGGATGAGGACACCCACATTTGACATGAAAAAGAGAAAGATACAAACAACTCCCAAACTCCAGGTGCAAGGAATAAAACCAATGTTGTCCTGCATTCCAGTCATATCTTTTATATAAAATGCAAAAAACATGTCTCCCTAACTCTTTGCAACAAGTACCTGGTCATTACTTCTTCCTCTGGTATTCAACGTAGGGTGATAACAATCACGATGACCTAGCTTGGTTTTGCATGTGGGATTATCTACTCTTCCAACAAGGCCTAGACATTGGATTCAGAATATGCAGTAACATGGGCAGTATTTTGTTCTGCACCAAAGGATTTTTGTGGTAACACAAAACAGTGCTCTGGCTGTTTCTTTCCACGGCAGAAGAACATTCAGTGGGTACAAATGGGGGCTGGTATTCAGGGTTTTATTTCAGTCTCTGAGACTGGCAGAGGCAAGAAGGCTCTATGGCCACTGATGTTTCTGTCAACTGTCTCTGTTGTCTGAGAGAAAGCCAGGCTTGCTACTGTTTGTGCCAGAACATAGAGCAGTTACAGAGACAAGTGTCCTTTGAATTGCCATGGGCTGTCATAGGCACTTCCAGTGTCATTACCCACTTGACCTTGGCTACCACTTAAGTGTGTGGGCCTTCGATAAGTCCTTAGTGATGTCATTCAACAACAATTTTAAGGCTGCAGCTTCTGGCTACTAACCATTCAGAAGGCAATGTTCTCTAATAGTAAGAGAATCAGCTGCTTTAGTTAGCTCCCCATAAACTATGAAGAAAAAGTTTTTATAATAGAAAATTTAAACATACTTGTAAAGTCAATTCAAAGTCATGATTCCTTTAATTTTTTTCTATTGTGGTATCAAAATTTCTTTAAAAGTTGAAGCAAGAAGCATTGGAAGTTTAACTCGATAATCAGTATGGGTCCCTGTCTGTCGGAACCCAGGATGTCTCTGTGACAGTCCTGGATGATCCCAGCTCCAGCCAGGGGGCTTCTAAGCCCTGGCAGGGGGGTTGGAGACCCTGGCAGGCAGCCAGGGACTCCTGAGGCTTTGAGTTTGATCCATGGAACAAATTACCACCTGTGAATGAAGAACTAAAAATGACAAAATTTTAGATAGCATGACAGTAGTAGTTGTAGAGTGAAAAGGGAAATTTTGGGGATTTTAACCGAGGAGGCTTAAGAGGTAAGATGGAGGGACTTAGGCATTGTCCTGTCCTCCTTCCTTCTTCTTCCTAACCTCCATCTTCTTGGTGATGTTGGCACTTGGGGATTGGATTAGAGTAGAATGTAACTGTCTAACATAGGTGATAGGCATTGGATCATAACTGTAAATAACTAACACGTAATTTATAATATAATAAACAGCCCCTGCCCCAGGGGAGTGCAGTGTGCCTCGGACTGCCCGGCTCAACAGACCTCGGCACGCCAGACAGAAAATATCTTAGATAAGAAACAATAAAACAATCCTGAGAGCATCAGACGAAGATTTCTGACTCATTCTTCGACAGCTGGGTTGGGAAAAAGAGACTTTTAATGTGTCTGAGGTCATCTTGACCAAAGGAGATCCCGAAACCCTCCAACTTGAGGTGTTCTACGATTCTATTAAGTATCATACAAACATCTTGCGGTCACACAAACACTGAAGTGTAGAAATTTAGATCAAAGAACTTGGTGTAAATATTTTTTTTTTTTTTTTGAGTCAGGTTTCTTCCTGATGAATTTTCTGTAAAAAATTACACCAAATGTCTTCTGTGACCTCACTGCTTTTTTCTTTTCAATTTTTTTCCCCTTCAAGGCTCAAAAAGTACAGAATATCACCAGATAGGTATAAATTACTTTAAAGTGGCACAATGTTGGTGTGGTCACATGACCCTGAAACATTTGGTCTAGTTTAGACCCTGTATAGACCATTAAAAGATCCGTTTTTTCCAGATGTAAATACTAAAACAAAAGAATGACAAGTTGAAAGAATACACAAATAAAGAAACAAAATTTTAGGTGGACAAGAGAAATTAATCTTGTTTCTATTTTACCTCACTGCTTTGACAAGCGTAAAGGAGTTTTAAGAAATGTCTAATTACAACTCACATATTCTTCCAGGAATTTTGGGGTATGTTTTTTGAAAGTCTTATATAGATATTTAAAAATCTTGACGTCTAATCCAAACCAGTGGCCTGGAAGCTGGCATTCAAAATGTTTGAAGTCAGCAGCAGCAGCTGTGCCCAATCAACACAGTTTCTCATTGAAATCTCTAAATTTTTCTGTGGTGAAAGGAATTACTTATTTTCTGTATACAGTACATTTTTTTTGGCATATGCAATCAAACTGAGAAATTAGCTTAAACACAATGGACTCAGCAAACTTGTCTGGATCCTGCTGCACTGTAAATGGAAAACAATAGAACCACATTTTAATATTTATTTATGAAAGCATTCTATGACCCATGATAAAATCAAAGCTCTAGTTGGTGCTAAAGAAGCCAGTAGAAGTAAAGGAAGTAAACTTCCCAGAGTCACAATCCAAAGTACTTTACAGAATAATTATATAAGTAATACCTTGTCTTATAGTATTCATAAGAGAATTATAACATAAAATAAATTGCATGACTGAAATTAAAAAAAAAAAAACAACACAAAAAACTATTGAGGAAATTAAGTTTTTGACCATTGAAACCTTAAAGCTTATCTGCTTCAAATTAGACACAATAAAATCCATTTCGCTTATTAAATCCTTTCATAAAAGAATTAAAAGATATAAAGGCTTTAGGGTGCAACCAACACTAATTATTAATTATAACTGGCACATAGTTAAGTAAGGAAACATTTTCAATTCAAAATTGCAGGCACACTGTTTTACCACTGCAACAAATCCAGTTCAGAAACCCTTGCAGGCTTGTGGAGAGGTTTTGGGGGGATTTTTTTATTTTCCAGAGTACAAGCACAGTGGCAGTATTCCATTAATTCAACCAAAAAATAAAGTTTGACTTCTAGACTCACATAGATGATCATCAGCCTTTGCCTGTAAGGGACTCATTTCCAGGTATATTTTTTTCCCCTGGTAATACAGAACATATGGAAAAAATAAAGGCCATTCAGAAGTTCAGTAATTTCCCCTAAACCTCATTATTTCTGTACTCTCATTGGCAGAGGTTTATTTTAGAGGACAGGGTAAGGAAGGAATGGAAACATTACAGCAGTTCTACAGAACATCTGAAAGAATTTTGCAATAGAACTTTCAAAAAATACAAATTAAATATTATGGAGAAGATTTCTGAAACTTAATCCTAGTTTAGAACTTCAATCTGGTGAAGTCAAAGCTTCATAAATGTTGAAAGAGATTAAGAAAAACAAGAAATTTTACTGAGGATTGTAGTTTAGCTGATGGCAGTCAATGGGCTCTGTTGCAGTATCATCTGCTTCTACTTTTAAGACCTGTCATAACGGATCAATAGGCGAGGTCTCTTTAGTATCTTCTGAAGCAAATATCCAGAGCAAAAACTGTTAAGTACTTTCTGTAACATGAAAAAAAAAAAAAAAAAAAAAGTTATTTTAACATACATGAGCCACACCTTGGATTTTTAATTAAATTGTTCATTTGTTACCAAAACCCAAAACTAATCCCTTTCAAAAATAAAGCATGCCATCGGGAAGATACTTGCTTACCCCATGCAATATGAGAAACTGCATGGTCTGAAGGTAAAGGGTAAGGGATTAAAATTTTCTACCTCCCAGTGAATTTCAGGGTTTCATAACACTTTTGTACAATTCTGAATAACACATTCTGCAAAAAGACAGTAAAAATAGAAGATAAAATCAACCGAAAATCATGCGTAAAAATTTCAACTATTCTTAATTTATGAATGTTTTAAGTATCATAGCCAACTATATATAACTCAAAATTACATCATGCTTTTCCATACTTCTTTAAAATTATATTACTTCATATTAGTTAAATAATTTTGGTAATTAACAAAAATCCTTATCAGTTGAGAATTTTTGAAGTTATTACATACTGCTGAGCATTACATTTTTCAATATCCAATAAAACAAGGCTGTATAAATTGGCTGCATTTGCCTTCCTTGAATTAGAATCTTTATTGCAGGAAATGTAAAATTTCAACCAAAACTAAGAAAGTTATCTCAGAGGAGTCTTCCATTATTATTAAAATCCCTCTCCTGTCAAGTCACTATGCATGTTCTAGGAACTAATGAGGGTACTAGACAATGCACAGTCTAACATCAGTAGCCAGATTTTATTTAATAGCTTCTTTCCAGTTGTCTAAATGGGGGACAGATGGCATGTAATACGTAATTTCTGTGCAGCATTATAAGAGTTAGTCACTTAACATGGGATTTCAAAAATCTCTTATATTTGGAAAACATAATAATTGCATATTATCCAAGAGAACTGCTGCCATTGTATGGAAATTAACAGTACATTTTCTTTTTCTCTAGGGAACTGCTTTACTCATCACTAATCCAAATAGAATTTGTGTGGCAAAAACCCACAAATATAATCTCTTAGGTGTGACCTTGAAGAAGTAAATCAGTTAAGTCAATTTGGTATTTATTCAGCCCTGACATTCTTGTAGTATCATTTGTTATGTGAGCCTTTCCGACTTCTCAGCCAACTTAATCCATTTTATTCTAATGCTTTTCTCCTGTCCTTATTTCCATACATCTTCATTACAAGCACTCCAGCTCAAGCTGCTGCTGAAGGGTTAAGATATTTATTAAATGTAAACTCAAACAATTGTTAGGATGGAGCAGCTACTGAAAGTACAGAGATAAAAGGCCATTTGCTGGCTTAATTAAAATTAATCAGAAATAATGGAGTGCCTTGAGGAGGAATAATATAAACACATAACACTAATCTCACAAGCTCAACTTAAAAAATAATGACTGCTAGTCTCATTGATATAATACAATATTTAGGAATAGAGGAAAGTTTAAAAGAGATCAAAATAAGTTCTCTTACATGAAAAAATTCATAACTTTTTGGTTAAAAGTCCTATTATAATGTTCAAAAAAAATTCATTATTAACATGACATTGATAACAGCTAGGCTTTTCTAATGCAATCTTAATAGGCTATTAATAGCAGGACAAGATTAAGGGATTTTTTCTATCCTTCTGTAGTGCATGTAGCTGCTTCTAAGATGAATGGAATGTATCTATTTGTATTGATCACTGTAGGACATGTTCTTTGAGGTTCACACCCACCTTTCCATACATTATTTGGGAAAAATTAACTGCCTTAGAAAGAGTGATAATATTAGCTGGTCAAATCCTTTCTCCACTCTTCTCATAAATACCTGGTTTTCATTTTGTGAATGTACTGGAACCTAATATGCCTTTCCCACTCTCTTTTCTACCTCAGTTTTCAAGTAGCTATATTAAAAGAAGTGAGGAAGAAACCCCAAAGCAAACCATGTGTTAGCTAGAATATTTCAGGGGATCAGAAGATGTTGCGTTCTTTTAATTTAAGATTTTGAACCTATTTAAGATTGTCCAAAAGAAAGTACGTTGCTGATATTTTACCTTTGTACTTAATGTTGCATTTGCTGACAGAAGTTGTGCTAATTTGGGTATACTGTGCTTTCCTCATGAACACAGGTCAGCTCATTGATGTACTGGACAAAAAAACACCTTCCTTAACATAGAACATAGAAATTCTACATAAATGTGCTGCAAGGTTTATTAAAACCTTTTATGTACATATAATTGTTTATATTAATAAATATTATTAATATTTTATATTACTAAATTAATTAAATCATAATACTATTATTACCAATAAATATTTTTTAAAGAATAACTCCTATGCTCTTTTTTGTGACAAAAATAATGCAAACAAAATAAATAGATAATATACAAAAGTCACAAACATACATTGCTGTTCAATGGTGCTTTAATAAAGAAGCTTAAGTTAATCTTTGCAGGAAATACAGTGCAAAAATCTATATAGTGCACTTTGGGAGGATGCAGTTTTATAAAGGACACAAGATAAGCCACCAGGAGAAAGTCAAATATTTGTTGAGCTGTCACAAAAACAGTGAGCCTGATACGGAAACATTAGATTACCCAAAAGATAAGCAAGACTCATGATTATAAAACTAACTAAACAAAAAAAATCCCCATTACATGTCAAGGGTGGTGATACCTAAGACAGGTTCTGAACAAAAATCTGAATAATTCAGTTACAAAAGGAGTTGAACTCCTTTTCAACAATGTAGAAAGAAATGTAGCTTCATACTGAATATCCCAGGATGTCATTAGAGTCTAATATCTCTTGTATTGCCTAACAGTAGTGTTGTGAAAATATGAGCATTTATTCTTCCGCAGTCTTAGTTTTGAACTGCTCTTCTGTCCACTAATAAGGAAACCTTCCTTTCTCCTCTGAAACACAACACATACATTATTCTTGTCCACACCTTCTTAATGTTCTTGCTCTAAAATAGGTATTGTTAAACTCTGCACGTATCCTAAAAGTGTTTATAAAGCAAATAATTTAATTTTAATGCTAATGATGTGTTCTAAATTCCGTATTTTCAGAAAAGGTTTTTTGTTTGGTTGGTTTTTTATTCGTTTTTTGCTGGGTTTTTTGGTAGTGTTTGTTTGTTTGTCTGTTCATTTGTTTTGATTTTATTGTTGTTGGTGGGTTTTGTGGGGTTTTTCGGGGTTTATTTTCAGAGCTCAGTAAAACTTCTTAATTTGTTGTGTATGCTAGGTATGATACCTCAATGTTTCTGCAGGAAAAGTAGGTTTCTCTAAAAGGATAGTATTTTTTTATTGGAACTTTAATAATAAGAATATTTCAATGCCTCAAAGCTGTAAGCTGTACATTTTTCTCTGTGTGGCAGGCATTCTTGCTAAAGTGGCAGTTTCTCGCTTGGTCAGGTTTTGTTGGAATGTGTGGAACAGAAGAGCTGTATAAAATAATGTGATGTAGAGGATAATAGAGTGATATAGAATTTCAGTACCTTTGAGATCCACAAACCTACAGCAATCTTGCACCTGGAGAAGTTGTCTCAGGAGATCCATTTAATGAAAATGCACTGTAATTGCAAGAACAGGAATTGCTCAGCAAAGCTTTATTGCATCTTTTGGGCTGTCTTTGATTTTAGCTGGAAGATTGCACATGGGAGTCTCTATGCATCTTTCAGAAAGCAAACAGCAAAGTGAAACCAAGGAAAACAGAAGAATGATCTCCAGTAACATAAATTGCAAGTCCAGATAGAATCCGTCCAAACTGATGGGATTTATATTTGAAACATTGCTGCAAAGAGCAAGGGCATCTGTGCATACACAAAATAGGCAAGTATTACACAACAGGTGTAATGCAGTGCTCCACTTCTTCTATTACAGTCCCATTCCTCCAGCTACCATTAATCTGTTTCTAATTTTTCAACCTTTTCCTTTCTTGTGTATTATACCACCTTGTCATTTTGTTTTTATTTTTTTTTTTTTAAACATTATTGCTTTTTTGGTATTGAAGTTGTTTTAGAAAGTTCCACAAAATAAGAAAGGAGTGGAGAAAAGCAAGACTGGAATGGAAAGCAGAGCTGAATTTTGAACAGAAGCTGTCCAAGACCTTACATGGCATCTTCTTCTTTGCCATATGTTCCACATGCTAAGTTTAGCTGAAGTAAACCAAATAATACTGCAGATAACTGACTTTAAGAACAAGTAAAAGACAGTGGAAAATGCAGTGTGGTACTACAGAAATTTCAGGGAAAATCAGCATATACATGTATTCTAAAATAGCCTGTTATTCAAGTAATGGAGAGGCAAAGGATATTGTCCCCTTAAAAATGGTCATACTCTCTTTCTCCAACTGAATGTAGATAAAAATATGATGGAGATTAATATCTGTGTTGAAGCATCCAGGTTATTCTGGATAGAAAAAAGTACTCTGCAAAACTGTAATTAAATTAGTCGAATCCATATTGGATGTACAAATTGTAACTTTCAAAATTTCTTTATTTTATCATTAACACTTTTAGCTAACAAATCTGTGAGTGATATGTCTACTCTAAAAATTAGCTGAAACTTTCGAAAAAGCTGTGGAAGTCTCAAGAATGCACCTCTGCTATAAATTGGAAAAATGATGTAACATCTTCATCTAAAAGTAAACTTCCTCCTTACCTGATTGGATGTAACATAAAGTACTATTATGGAATTTGAGGTGTATTTTAAGAAAAGCAGAATCAAATTTGTACTAGTGGTTTCTAACAACTTTTAAGTGAAGACATAGCAAGGGGAAAGTTGGTATCTTCAATGTCAGGAAAAAGTAAGGGACAAAGTAATAAAGTAATTACAGATTAAATTAGAATCGTAATACTGAGCTTTTGGGGTTTTGTTTTTTGATTTTCTTTTTTTAGCTGTTCAATGTACATATTAGCTTACAGGCATCTTTCTGCTTTGAAACACAAAACCCTATCTTCCCAAACATTCAATTGCTTGAAGAAGGGCAAAAATATAAATTCTAGATAGGTGTTTTCATAGCTCATAGACACAAGGTCATCTAGTTGTCTATCCAAGCTCTTAACCAAAGTATGGAAAGTCTCGTGTTTCCATCTAGAGTACAAAGCAGACAGCCAGGTTTAGATTCACAGCTATGTCAAGAATGAGCAGGTTCCAGTAAAAACTGTTACAGTTATTTGAATAAAGCAGAGATGAGATTATCTTCTACTGAATTCCCTGGGGTTTATTACAAAATTATTTTTTACATAATCTGTGCTCTTCCCTTTTCGATCTCTTTTAAAAACCTTAATCAGTAACTTCATATACAAAGATTTGGTTTTCTCTGTTGCAGTTTCTTAATTTGTCCTAATTGGGTAAGAGACATGACACAATTTTGAATAAGGGGAATAAACACATTTTTCTCCTCCAATTTATTTTTGTTATTTTTACCAAACAGATGACAAAATCTGCTACTTGAGATGATTTTTTTTTTTTTTTTTTTTTTTTTTACTTCTTATAAAATTATTTGTGACCTTCAGAACTGTTCAGTAATGACTACAGGAAGTTAATAGTTCATGTAATGAAATGAATTCCAAATTCAAATAAATCTTATAAATAAAGTGTGAGTTGATACACAAATTAATTTGTGAGACATTCAAATTATGAATGTTTATTAGACTATAATATTTCTGATTAAAAAAACACCAGCTGCTACAGTTAATTTTAAAAATTCCTGTGATGTTTTTAAGGATGTGTATTACAATTTTTTGTTAAAGAAAAAATTAGTGTCATGAATGTAAAAAAAACCTGAAAAAAGATGTTTCTTATTTCATTTACATCATGAAAAAAAATCAAATTTAAATGATTCTCACAAAAATTTAAGTTCATATGTATTACAGCATATTATATTATTTCTTGGCATGAGTGGTAAAGGTTTAAACAGGAAATTGTCACAAAAACTGAGAAATAAAAATTCTTTCCAAAATCAAACAAAAAACTTTTACATTTTTTCCTGAATTTTCTGCCTTTTCCTTCTTCCTCTGTTCCCTCTCCACTTTGTGTTTCATGTGAAAACTTTGTTTCTGCTCAGAACAGCACTGACACACTGTTCTCACCAATGATTTGTCTGAGTGCTCATACTGGGACTTTTGCAAGGGGCTGTAGGACCGAATTAGGAGAGGTGTGTGGAGGAGGAGAAGGGAAGAGCATTGCAGCCCTCCTGCTGCCACGTAACACACAATGAGACGTGCACTGTGTGCCGTATCACAGAGAGAGGTCACTATATGCACCCTGCTCCATGAGCACTGTGGCTACACCTTACCTTGGCTCTACAGCAGAATTCCCACTGCTGTTAATTGCAATACCATAACTGCTGTGAGAGGACAAGATTCGTCATTATGTCTCTGAAGATTGATAATGTGAGATTCTGAGTTTTGTTTGTGAAGTACACAGGTGAAGTTAGTGACAAGAATGTCCAGGCAACCTTATGGCTTTTTCATCCTTGTGTTTCCTCTCACACAAATGATGAGAACGCTGACATTTTGGACAAGAAGAGGGGAATGTGTGACACCTTAACATCACAAATCAATAGATGCCTTGAGAACCTGCCAAACTTTAAAAACATAAAAAGTTTCTGTACTACTCATTCAACATATGTCTGATATACTGTGATAACACTCATTTTCACCCTCAAGAGCACAGGTTCATAGTCAAACAGCAGAGAGTTCCTAGTGATCTTTCAATTGAAAGAGTCAATGCCTTGAAGAGTCTGTCACATTTTATAAAAGTTGCTTGCCTCAAAATCAGTAGTATATCCGGATATCAGCAGGAGGAAAGCTTAAGTTAACTTTTGTCAGCCTAATATCTTATCTCAGTCTCTACTGACTACAAGGTGCATGAAGAATGAAAGCAGCAAAATCTGTTACTCAAAACATTGGTGAAACAGGTCTTTATCTGATTTTTTTTTTTTCCATGTATTTCAGTTAGTACAAAGGAGGTTTGGACACAGAAAAATTATACTTTCTTAGGAAGGATGAGAACAGAAGTATGCTCTATCTGGGGTTATATAGCAAGATCTTTGAAAAGATTGAAAAAGTCAATTTATGCATAAAAAAGGGGTTGAGTTTTCTAGATTCTTGTCGCTGAGTTCCAGAGTCACATCTTGCTCATCCAAATTAGCTGCATGAGAAGTACTTACACTTCTACCCCTTATATCTTAGTTTCCTTCTTTCACAGATTTGGTGTGTATATGCATGTGTGGTTTAGGGACAGAACATCAGTGTGTAAGACTGCTCTCAGGGTGATAAATACCAAGAGACAATAATGTTTTCAGCAGACAGAGGAATACATGGAAAGTAATACAGTTGAAGCAGAAGATTCAGAATACTTCTTTCATGTTTTGACAAAAAGGAGGGAAAGAAAAGTATTCAAAAGCTAGCATCTGAAAACTGTTATGAGATTATTTGTAGTTAAGTGAAATACAATTGAAAGATCAATATATCATCTGTTGACAAGTGAATAGAATTCAGTTTTAAAAGAAGTTAAAAATATATATGAAGATCACTGCTATGTAAAAAGTCAGGTAACTGAAAAAGAAACTGTGTTTATGCAATATTAACCTAGAGGAAAACAGTTCACAAATGTGTGAAAAGCAATTCATTGTCTGACACAGAATACACGTTTGCCTGAAGATTACTGTCAAAGACACGGGCATTACATTATAAACAAAATGTGCAAAGGAAGGTTTCTCTAGGATTTATTAGATGCTAACAAAGCAGACTGATGGGATGTGAGGAGAGGCAAGTGTATCTGCAGCAGATGTGTGAGGCACAGTAGGATCCTGTTCACTGCTCCATTGAAGAGTCACTTGTGTTAGTTTCTGTAGCAGGGGAAAGCTTTCACCGAGTACCCGGCTTAAAACACGGAGTTTGGAGTACAGTCACTAGAAACAGACAGAGCAAACATACTGCTTTGGACTCTGGGCCCCACAATCAGTCCTTAGAGAGTGAAAACAACTTGGTGATGAACTAATTTTCTAGCATAAACTGGCATCAAAGACCATTTTTATTCATAGTCCCGGAAGGAATATGACCTAGGGAAGAACATAATTCTTGACTTTCAACCTCTTACAGCTGTTACTAAGCTGACACTGCTGATTTACAGCTCTCTCAGGCTCAGTCTTGAAGTCACAAAGCAACAATATATTTCCAGCTGGTGTTTTACTGAGGCCTTTAGTCCTACTAGAGACTAGAGATTTCTGATACTTCATTAATGCCTTTACAGCAAAGCAAGAAAGACTGCACTTCTTAAAACCATTAAAAACTATGCACTCCTTGACACTGGCCAACATTCAGGCTTGATATAATTCTTTATTCAGGTTTGATATAATTCCTTGCAATACAAAACAGGGAATTGGTGCATGCCGGAGATCTGGAACAACCTCAAAGAGCCTGAGAGTGCGTGGTGTGAGTGACACAAAATAATAAATAAAATCTCAAGCTATGAACAAAAAGACAGAAAATTTCATTAAATTAAAACTTTTTATTTTTAAATTAAAAAATTGTCTTTTAGTAAAGACAAACTCTGCAAAAAGAAACAGTATGGCTAAATTTACACCTACAAGCGTGTTTTATGTGATGACCTAATGTCCAGCTGCTGTCAAAAGGGTCTCTCAACTCCAGAGCCCACCCCAGCTCCTGGCCATCCATTTCCACCCCCTCAAGCACTCCTTTTACTTCTCACTAAGCAGACATTACTCCACAATTTGTCAGGGAATCATAAAAACATGAAACGTCAATATTTTCTGAGAGTTGAATTGGCCCGGCAGAGATCAGATACATGCCAAAATGACTGCTCATCTAAGGTTTAGAAAAGGCAGTGGACAAAGCAGAGTGAAGACTGATGAGACTGTCTCCTTCAGTGGGAATCAAACGATTCTATCAGCCTAGTCATATCAGCTTCCTAGGTTTTTGCATCCAAGCCCCATTCCTCTACTGCATCTCCAAAAATATATGCTAACCACTAAGTACCTCTGTTGTGAAATCTGGGATCTAATTATTGATGGATTTCTTTTTCTTTTGGTTTATAAGATTTCCATTGGCTTACAAAGGTTATTTGACACAGACAGATACCTTTCTTTGTGTCACCAAATGCTATGGCATTAATTCTCCCATCAGATCATTGAGAAATTAACGGTATCATGCACAATTTTTTTTTAGTTGCTGATTACCCAATATTTTCAAATCTGTTACTATGTTCTCTTGCACTGTAGTTTCTCACAGCACTACAGGAAAAAAAGAAACAAAAACAAAAAAAGATATTTTTATATCTTGTTTTTCTGTTCCCTGCAATAATTTAAGTGAGGAATCAGACACAAATAGAGATACGTGGACTTACAGGTCATCTGGGTTTCCACAGATTAGCACCAATCTGATATCTATCACCAAGTGATAGAGCTAACCCTTGTGTACTTTACACGGTATTGTAAGGTTGGCTGCTTTTTAACCAGTTTCCTCTTCTGAGCCTTATGTGCCTACATTAGGCAGAATTTGTGTTTATTTCCTTATAGTTATTAATCGATGTCTTAGATTCAAACCTGGAGACAAAGTGTGAGACAATAACTACATTGTTAGTTGTTATACTAACTCAATACCACAAAAAAGGAACAATGGCATTGTGAGAATTACAGATTATTTTACTGCAAGGCCTCCATCTTGGTATATGGATGTCATATGCAGTGGGAAGAATTTCAAAAGCACCATTGCTCTTGGCTCCTCAGGTGGTGGTCACTCACTTCAGGTAGCCTTGCACTGACACTCAGACCCACATGCTGTTTGCACAGCCACCGGCTGCAATGTACCTGGGGAATGAATCATGGGTGGGGGGGAAATTAGGCACTTGCAGTGATGCAAGTCCCAGAACTTTCTAGTACTTTGGATAGATTCTTTCTGTTGCTAAGCCTCAGTCTTTCGAGCCTTTTCATCTTAGACCATCACTGACAGACAGCAATGCATTTTCTAGTACTCTTGGAAATAACTTCCATAAATACTTCCTCAAAGTACTGGTCATTGTCGTAAATGAAGAGTCTGGGTGGTATTTACTCATTTGGAAAGTACTAGCATTGCTAGTTGGGTCAAAAATATTGCAGGTTCTTTTACTTAAGACTTCAATATAAAAAAAAAAAAAAAAAAAATAGATGCACTATTTTTTTTACCCAGATGTCAGAGAATTTTTCACTAAGTGCATAACCTTGACACTGTTTATTTATAAAGTTTTTAATTAAAGCTGGTATTCAGAACTTCCTGCCAGCAGCTGTTGAGCAGTGATTTCACTAGTGACACTGACAGTTTGAGGGCCTTAATCTGAGAGGCAGGAAATCAGTTTGCTGCTGCATGCAGACTTGTAGTAGAGGGTTTGTTAAAAACATATACACACATCCTAACTAATTTTTTTTAAAATGCTTTCATGTTCAAAATTAAGAAGTTACTTAGGGGCTTACAGGATAAGAACTAAAACCCTGATGCAATCCCAGATGAATTTAGCAAAACTCTTTCCACAGTTTTAAAGGTGCTTTAGATATGCATAAAAATCAGCTGAAGGAGGCGACAGTAAAATGATTATGCTACAAATATTTCAGCATATAAGCTATTCACTTAAGAATTTGCCCTTTTTTTGTTTCAGTCTTCAGTAGGTATTTGTGCAGTCAAGTTCAACCGGCATGAATTATAAAATAGGAAAAAAAATAGCTTTAAAATTACATCCAAGCTGAAAATCCTAAGATGAACTATCCCTTAGTATTTACTATAGAGCAAAAATATGATGCAGCATACATTAAAAAAAAACCAACCATATGTTGAAATTGTGATTTTGTTCTTTTAAACACAAATCTTTTTCAATCTGCCATTATCCTCTGCCTGTCCCTTCCTGTGTTTCCCTCATCCTTCAAAATGCCACAGACTCTTCTACAGAAATTTAAAATCTGTTACATTTTATATGAATATGTCACCATCTCTTTGTGGTCATTGTAAGACAGTCAGCAAGTCAGCACTTTATATGTGTATACATACCTTTTGCCAAGTAAAGGGGGGACTGAACAGTCTGCTAATTTGTCAGATGAGGTTAGCACTTTAAAAATCAAACTTCTTCCCTGACCTAATGCGAATAAATAAATTATAGTCATTTCAGCATAGATGAAAGAACAGTACTTTTGTCTGTTCCTTTCTGTCCCTTGTGATGGCTGCACAAACCACAGTACCTGTATATTTATACTGCCTGAGGAATGTAAGCCAAGTAGCAAACTGAAGTGCACATCTCTGCTTACATTCCACACACACACACGCCAGGATATGACTTGCTTTCAGTGTAGGTCTGCAAAGCCACACTTTACAGAGCAGACACCTGAGTTTTACAGAGATACAATTCATACCTGCCCTTGGGGGACATATGAAGTTGGTATTCTTCCTGAAAAGGATACAGCAACATCTCAACTATTTGAAGTTCCTGACATCAGAACAAGGAGATGGGTTTGGCAACTCCTTGTCGCTTCCACACTGTAGGGTCGTTTGTGCTAAAACATTCCTGCTTCCTGTCTAAATGCTTCACTTTATATGTGCTCAAGTGCACAATCAGAAAATATGGGATGATTTCTAGTGATCAAAGAAACAGGAGCACTTTGAGACAGAGCACTTTTGAGAAACAGAAACGGAGACTCAAAAGCAACAATCATTTTCTTAAAGGTATTGTTTTTTGCATAAGAAGCTTCACATACTGTTCTTTAACCCACATCCACCCTCTACCCCTGCAATATTTTTATTCTTCAATTGTAAACAAAAGTAGATCAGTCCCTAAATATTTAGATTATAGATGAATATTCAGTAGTGGGTGAAACGTGAAAAATGCAATTTGCAGCTTAGGTCCAAGACTTTCAAAACAAATCAGCATCTAGTTCACTGATCCTTAGAACCATGCTTCAATTCAGTACACCTTTGCATCCTTAACAAGTTATCTGTCTATAAGTCACCTGATCCCAACACATACATGAACTTTAGTCTTCTAGTGCTCATGAAAGCCTACAGAGATTCATTCATCAGAGGTTGCTCCCTGACCTATAGCTGACTACAGCTTTAGTCCCCATTACTTTTTCATGAAAGTTCTCACTTAACACTATGTGGATAGAATGAAATGTTTCCATGAAAAGTCTTTGAAAACATATGTTTAACAGGATCTGCTGTTCCTGCCGTATTAAATTGTATCAGTCAGGAGAAGAGCAAAGATCTTGAAGAATGTTTCCTGGGTAATTTTGCAGCAGTTTGGAAGGTGTTGTTTTATTTTGTTGCCACCATTGATTGAAGGCTCTCTGTCTCTCCACCTCCAATTCTGTCCAGCGCATGTTCTAAGGGTTCAAAGAATAAAGCCTTGTAAGGGGAAAGCAAGATCCAGAGAACAGGAGGATCCCTAATTGCTATTATGCTCATGGAGGAAAAGAAGTTTATCATTCCCTTTCTGGTCAAGGGAAAATGTTCTACTTAATGAATACACTGATTATGGAAATGCCTAGTCTTTGTAGGACTGATTATGGTTTTACTTCTGTGTTAGAGAAACAGGGTGAGGTTTCATGAGGCTTATAGTGTGGAGCTAATATTATAGCATCTAATTGGCAAACTGTGTTTCTGAGGTAAGTTTTACAATATATGCAAGCCAAAAACAGACTAAAGGTTTTTGTTTGGCTTTTTTTCCCCTCAGTATTTGAAATAGTTTCCAGCCAAAATCACACAATAGAGTAGAGATGGGTATCTGAGAGCCTTGCAGTGTTGAGGAATTAGTTTTAGTGAGATAGGCTTACATACTTTAAGTAACTGAACCATGAGGTATTTTGAAGTGGTGGATGAAAATGCCAATGTGCCTAGAAGAGGAAAAAGGTACTAGGAGAAAATTGTGGGAACCTATTCTGAATGATCCCAAATCTGCCAGTCTGTGGGATCTTGCCCAAAGAGTGCCTGGGAACACCACAGAGCACTAGTTTCTTTCCAGCATCTGTTCACATCTGGCCTCTACTTGACAAACCATGCAGCCCTCAGTAGATCTAGGTAAGTGACAGCTAGGTATTTAATTTTGAACTGGGGAACACTCCCAGGGAGTTCAAAAACAACCTTCAAACTTACTAAAGATTAATGCAAAGAAGTAAAAATATTTAAGAACTACACCAGCCTCCAAGCTGAACTTGACAAATAACATTAAATTCTTAATTACATTAGAAGTGGGGAAGCTTATACAGGAGGCAATACTGAAGCAAATAATCTGTTTGAGAATTTAAACAATTAGAAAATCATTCTGATTTTATATATATATATATGTGTAGATATATAAAATACCGATGTACTTATGTAGAGCAATACAAATAAAGTACAAAAATAGTATTCTGAGACAATTTTTATTGATTTTTTTTCACTTTGACAGACACATTTTTTATGTAGATATTTATAAATGTTAAATATAAACAAAAATATTATACTTTCCTCAAAGGATATTTTTTACTTCTCAAGGAAACCTTTTCTAATGAGCTAGAAAACTGATACTTAAGAAACAATGGGGATAGAATAAACACATGCAGGATGAAGTTAGGGTGGAGCAAACTTTTGGAGATATATTTAACTAATCTTTCCTTTTTTTTTTTTTGATGTTCTGATTTACTGTGGATTTGGGGTTTTTTTTTGCAAAGATATCTACTAGGAAAAGACAATTCCTGTTATCTCCATTGACATTAAATAAATAACTAAAATAGGATTTCTGTATAGAGAAAATGATGTCATATTTGGAAGTGATGCCATTGTTGACTTTTGCTGGGAGAGGCAGCATTCAGGGTGAGTGGTAGATAGTGATTTGGAACTAGATCAAGTCAGCAAACTTTCCATTAGAGCTGTTGAACACTCTTGTTCTGTTTTATCTTTAATCTCAGCAGTCAAGTGGCTCCTCCGAAGCCACTAAAGGGCTTACTCTATGTTCAGATCATATCTGCAGGGTGACTGTCCTTTGCAGATCTGGATTCTGTTTCACTGCTCTCACATTATTCTAACTATTCCATTACTATGCTGAAAGGTGAAACACAACAACTTTGATGAGTAATTTCTGTATTAATTAAGTTTAAACTTCATCATGTTCTGTCTCAGCAACATGACTTTTAAAAAAACAGAAGTCAATATTCCAGAAGGACTCCTCAGGATGATAATTTCTTCATTTATTTTTACCAGAACATGCAAAGTAAGATACCCTAAATAATAATAATAATAATAATAAAATTAAAAAAAAAAAATCCAAAAAACCCAAAAACAAAACCAAAAAAACCCCCCAAAACCCCATAAGGTCCAATGAGAGTTAATTACAGTGTCTTTAAAACTGATAATGCCATTAACTTAAATACATAAATGCAAGGGAACAGATCCTCTCAGATATTTGCCAGTCTTTTCAATTTATCATAAACTTCCTTCCTGTTCTTTCTCTGTCTCAGACTTTCATTCCCATTGCCCCTTCAAGCAGGAAACAGAGAGCCAAGCCTAGATTCCAACATCTGGAGCTGATGTCACATCTATTTAATAACCAGACCAAGGTTTTTCAAGTTTAGGAAGTGTCTGAAGCATTAAAACATATTCATAATTTTTAAGTGATTATCTTACATAATGAGAATTACCATGAGAAGATGGTCTAATCAAAGTAATACAAGACTATAAAAATTTGCCAGATGAACCCTCTTTGGACTAATGATTTTTTATTTTCGTATACATACACACATCCCCTCTGTAAGTTTGAGTGGATTTGTGTATATTCCAAGTAAATACCATTCTTTTCAAAGCACCATTTTTTTTTTACTGAGAAGACACCTAAAGCTTCAAGCATCCCTTTAAGTGTATATTGCCAGAGCTCCAGCATCTCATTAGTAACCACAGTGTTTCTGAGAGCTCCTCATTCAGGTACCTGTGCTGCCCACTGCTGTACTGAGCTGTACATTTCAGGAACCAGGAGTGCTCCAAGAGCCTGTTTTGTTTGGGAGAGTGCCAATGACCTTAATTCTAACAACCCATCTGAGGTGTGGGATAATCTAGCATTTTTCTAGACTAATTAGCAATGTTTTGGAGACAGCTCAGTAACTCTTTGCGGATGATTAAAAGGTTCTCAGGTAATGTCAGGGAGGGGAGTTCATTTGGCAGAGTTGATTTTGGTCCATTATTTTACATTTGAAGAACCTGGTCATAAATTTTTCCACCAGACTGACAGTTTAGATTGCACCAATTATTCTAGATAGCTGAAGTTATCTACATGAAATCTTTACAAGCAGTCCTGAGTAGCAATATATGCTTTTACCACATGCAAGGAAAAATAAGAATAGTATTTTTCCAGTAGTAAACAAATCATCTGGAGACTGGAGACAGTGTTTAGACTTCATAGCCTCAAATTTGCTTCAAAGCCCTTCATTATAAAAGAAAACAACAGAACAAAATTATGAAACGCTTTAGCAGAATTATTCAAATGAATGATTTTCATTCTCTCTCCTTCACTTTTAAAATTTTATGAATATTGGAAAAAAGTGAAGTGAGTTTTCAAAATGAGTGTTACTATAAGTCATTCTAAGAGTGACAGCTGCATTGTTTTTTGCCTCTAGGTCAAAAAAGACAGAAAAGCTAATTGTCTTTGAAGTGCCAGGCTTTTTTCATCACTGGATCTCATTACTATTATGCTTCTATGACTTAGTTTTTTCTCAAGTTTTTAGGCTGTATACCTCAGAATCTTAACAAATTTATTCAAAATACACTTAAGTTTCCCAATAGATAATTATAACAAGTGACTCTGACCTTTTATTCAGGACTCACACCATCAAGCTGTTTATTGTTTAAAATAAAGTTTATTTTCCAGTTTGATCTAATATTTAAAAACAACAAGACTTATGACACCTGGCCTCTATTACTATCTTTGCTCTATGCTAGTTTGTAACTTTAGATTCATTCCCTTTCTTTTCACATGTGCAATGAGAAACTGCAGAAACTAAGGGAATATTCACATTATGCAAAGGTAAGATATAAATTGATCTCTCCTGAACTATTGCTTTCCTCTGACTCCATTTTGCAACCTGTAAAATGTGCAGTTGTTATTAATCTAATAGCAGCGCTTGAATGATTACTACCTTATAGTTATGAAATTTAGATAAAAGCCCTACAGTGGGAAACAATATACCACATTTTTTTCCTCCATTCAGAGTGACACAATTAGCGTGACTTGATGATAATAATTTTATGAAACATGTTAAAGATTAAAATAAAATTACTTATACCATTGGCTTCTCAATGGATTTTACTGTCTGGCTAAAATTACTGGAGATCTAAAAATCAACTCATTTTGCATTAAACTGAAATAGCTGAGGATTTATATAACGTGAAAAAAAACCCCAAACAAACAAGTATTTTAGCCAGTTTTGTGTTCTTTCAAATGGGGAAAAAAAATTTGAAACAGAATGAAGTATTTTGCTCAGGAAAAATGTAGGGATTTTTTAATGCCAGGTTAGTTAATTCTTTTTTTCTAGCCCTATTTTAATTTCAGTCACATTGAAATGAAAAGTACACCTGTGTAAAAAAGGTTGAAATGCTTCATTTAAAAACTGTCAAAACAACATTTCTACATCTCATTTTTTTGCCCTCATAGAAAATATCCATAAATGTCACTCAAATAATTGTTTTGCAATGCTATCTTTAGTAAAGGTGCTAAACAGTAATGAAGATTATTTTGCTCAACCCGGCAGGATAAATAAAATTGTAAATCTAAAATGTAGAAATGATTGTTCAGATTATCCTACTTTTACTGTCACTTCAGGGTAATAAAAAACCTCTGACTAATTTCACCTAGAGATGACTATTAACCAGAACTTTGGGTGACCTCAGTAACAAAGGGAAGGATGTGAAGAATTAAAGTATCTGTCTCTAGTCAATGTGCATTATCATTTTTAGGTGGAAATAGATGCTTTTTTTGCATATAGATCAGACCCTTCAAATTGTGGACTTATTGTAGAAAGAGTCAGTGGTCAGTATTTCCTTGTCCTTTTGGTTCAGAATGTGCTATACAGAATATTTGAAACTTATCTTAAATGTCACTACACTGAAAACACACTAGCTAATCCTAGTATTAATAATATTTTTCTTGCAGCCACAGTCAGAATCTGTCATTAGAATATTGTCATTTCACTTATTTCCTATAAAAGCAGGTAAATACTCATCATCTGAGCCATTTCATATTGCATTGGCAATAGAAAATACATTATAAAGAACAATCATACTCTGATGGCATTGGATTACATAGTTTATTGGGTCTATTCCATCTATAATTTTCATGATGGCTTCTTGAGTGACTTATGCTGCACTAATCTGCTGCTCCATAGTAGAAATGGATTTAGAGCAAATCTTTCTCCACAGGTGGCATTTCCCAGTATTGAATCCTGCCATTCAATTATATAATCAGAGTAATTTCTACATGTTAAAAAAAGACTCCTTCTTGAGTGGCACATAAATTACCACCAGATTAAATTAATGCTACTGCCAGGGCTTTGAGATTTCTCCAGTTGACAGACAACACAGTGCTGTTAATGAAGAAGAGAAAACATGTCAACTTAGAGATTTTTCAACTTTATTTTTCCAACTCTTCACACTGGTTTCTTTGTACTTGCTTTTACAATATTGTGGTCTTTGGGTACCTTTGAAATTATTGTACACAGGGTGTACCCAGAGCCACCACAGGAGACTTTCAGTGCTTCTGCTTAGGAATGTTCATCTTTGCTGAGGAATGACTAGTTGAGTCGAACAAGAGGAAAGAATAAATTTAAAAAAATAAAAAATAAAATTAACACCAATAAAATACTTCATTTACAAATGGTAATAAACTTCTGCTGAGTATGTCAGTTTGATTTACCCTTCTACATCAAAGCCAACACAGAATTAAAGAATTTACAAAATCAGAGCTCTCTCCTGAGTGCAACAGGATATCATATTTTGCATACACAGGCAGTGGTGAGAATACTTAAGACTACTAATTTGTTAACCTTAGACTTAGTCCCACGGTAAGACCGCAAATAAAATAAACAAATGATCTGTATGGCTTGCAGAGTTATCACTGTTGAATTTCTAAGTATTTTGTGCCTGCTATGCCAAACTTTCAGTGAAAAAATTCAGTTTGACAAATATTAAATAAATAAATTAATAGAAAGCAGAGTGCTTTATTTTATGAGAATCCAGTGGTATCCAAAGATTTTCACGAGTAAAAAAATTTTCTAGAAAACCAATGAACACGGTGGAATGAAAGAGCCATTGATAGTAGGATTTCTTGTTTATACAACTCTAGCTCACATTGAGTATATTAAGTTATTCTAAATTCCTGTGCATATCCAAAGTCTTTCTTCTTCCTCCTCCCCACTCCCAGCCAGGACCAGTCACTTGAGCACACACTCAGTACACACACACATTTCTCAAACAGTTCTGTGAGATTTGATTATTTTGTGGTTTGGATAAGAATTTCCATTGGAACAAGAAGTCTGACATTCACACAGACTATTGAAATATCTCCTGCCATTTGTTGAAATACACAATGTACAATGACATCAAAGCAGAACTTATTTTCTCTCTTTTTTTTTTTTTTTAATTGATTGCCTTATTCCAAATAAACACCCAAATATCAAAATTATGGAACATCTGTAAAATGACAAGAGCAGGCTTTTGTCCCACTTCCCTCCTGCAATAAAACATTTATAAGCAATAAAATAACTGCTTAGCTCTATGACCCTCCACTAGTCATGTCTTATTCACCCTATTTACTTTTCTCATCACATTAATAATTGAAGTTCACATCACATGGGATCTTTCTGGCCTTTGAACTGCATGACTGAAAGAAGGAACAGAATTCTCAGTTTGGTGTGGAAGTCTCTTCATTTAAATATGAAGCAAAAAAATCCAGGGAGGTTTTTTATTTT
The DNA here is from genome assembly GCA_032173965.1 of Sitta carolinensis. Taxonomy (NCBI): domain Eukaryota; kingdom Metazoa; phylum Chordata; class Aves; order Passeriformes; family Sittidae; genus Sitta; species Sitta carolinensis. Next base: position 36,877,747 of record JAVUNC010000006.1, read on the forward strand.
ATTGTCGGGTCTTGGTGGCATTTTTAAATTTTATTTTATTTTATTTTGTTTGGGGTTTTTTTGGGAAGGGGTATATGTGTTGTTCTATTGGTTTGTTTGGTTTGGATTGAGTTTTGGGGGGTTGTAGGGGAATTGCTTTTTTTTTTGTCCTTTTATTTTTTATGCAGTATGTCAGGGAATGGAACACATAACAGCACTACAGGACAGTTTTCTCATATGGAAAATGTTTCTAGTTAGTTTTGAAGTATGCCAACAGCATTAATTCAGGATTCCACATGACATTTGATGCAAAGTAGTCTTGCACTTTGTAAATTTTCAAATTGTTCGCAGAGTTTTCTGATACCTAAATAACATAAAGTTAAAGACTGAAAAATCCTGCATGAAAATGAGGGTGAAAAGTTGACACCAGAATGGAACTAATGATAAAATAACCAGGAGGAATTAGTTTTTCATCATTCTCCCTCTCAAAATTGGCATAGAATGTGGCCTTTATGGACTCTGAGCTTCCCACAGCATAAAATAACAGCTATTCAGTAGGGAAAGGAAATATGTAAATTTTAAGAAAAAAGAATAAAGATGAACTATAAAAATATAGCATAAACAATTGAGGAAATGTAAAGTAAGTAAGCAAGAAACAACAACACCTTTTTTGTTTTCCTTTTTTAACACTCTCAAGGCCAGTGGTTTATGAAACCAAATTCAGACCATAATCCTGCCCCTTTTCTAATGGAAGCACAATTCTACATCTAGATCAGGGTTTCGTTCTGCCATTGGCTTGGCTCACAGTTTTTACTCCATTAAGTTTTGTCTGGAACCAGCAGAAATTGGTATATTTAGGGTTAGAATCATTGTTGAGGATTGCTGGTGATTTAACACCAAAGCAAATTCCTGCAAAGCTGCCTGTACTTAGGTTTTATAATCACAGTAACTACTTTGTAAAGTACAAACATAGGACAGGAAGGAAATATTATGTAAGAGGAAATGTGAAGCTGGATTGAAAATGTGATTCAAATATGACTCTGGAAAGAACAGTAAAAAATGATTGAGTTATAGATAATGCTTCTGCTCTGAAGATTTTCCCTGTCTGGAAGAAAATACAGGGCTAGTTTCGGTGAATTTGGCAGCATTAAGATTCTTTTCAGATTAAGTTGTGAGAGAACTCTATTGCAGACTAGAACCAGCTGAGCTGATTACAGAACAAAATCATTGAAATATGTTTGTCATTGGGTTAAGGCTGTGGACAGAAGTCATAGGGAGATCTGACAGGCTTGGTTAAGGTCCAGATAGGACCCCTGGGCTGGTATACCTGGACTAACTCTGGGATTTGCAAATGTTATTTAACCTGTCATCATCTGATTCAAGTAGGAGTTTCTTGCTTATCAAGAACTAACAAATTAAATACAGAAATGATTAAAATAAAATATTCAATTTGGCATAAATTCTTATTGCTTCGAGCTTGATTTATATTCCATTAATAATATAAATGGAAAATAAGTATGATACTCACACACTGGTTTTCGTACATTTTGTCCTTTTTTTTGTTGTGATTCTACCTTCTTTTCAAACAATAGCATTTTTAAAACATTTTACTACATGCTGTGAATTACTGATAAAACGCTTTTACAGAAAAACCATTTTGTTTTTTAGTTTTCCACTGAAAATTTTCAAGAAATTGACAGAGGCAAAAAAGAAAGTCACAAAACCCTGAACCATAACTCAGCATTAAACTTCAGCGTTTGCATTTCCTTCATATCTTTTTTTTTTTTTTTTTTTTTTTTTTTTTTTTTTTTTTGAGTACTTTTACAACAGCTCTGTTGCCATGGTCGTGTTTTTCTCTCAGTTGAGTTCATTCCTCACCATTGTAAACAAATTAACATAAATTATTAGTTGTCTCATTTCTACACAATAACAGAGTGGTGTCTTATTCCCAGTCACATGAATGAAACACGTTCTCTCCAGCATTAAACCCTTGACGAAGCTTATCTTCCTTGAACTTTACTGAGTGTGTGCAGTGCAGTCATTCTGGATACACTGGAGAAGTCCTTACTCATTTTCAACAACTCTTACTCATGCCTCTAGTGCCAAAGAACTAATCTGGCTTCAAAAGATTACCAGCTATATGTGTGCATCTATATTGCATCTTGCTGATACAGGAGGCTGAGGAATGTTTTATATTATGTTTTCATATTTTTACAGCATTGCAGCCAGGACTGTATATATTTTACATAAATATTGAGAAAAGAAAGCAATAGCCTTGATGTTTGAAAGAAGCAGTAAATTAAACAATGAACAGATGGAAGACATTTTTTCTTCTTCTTCAACAGAATTAGGTGACATTTAAAATATTCTAGACACTGAATCTCTTCCCTTTCTCTGATAACTGGCATTACTCTTAGCCTTTCATTTCACTCCTTTAATAAAAAACATCATTATGCTAGGAGTATTTCTTGCTTTATTTTTTCATTGTTTTTTTTTCTGAGTTTATTTCTGTGTAAATTCCTGAGTGAAAGAAAAATCTCTGCTAACCTGTCTCCCACATATACACACTCACCCCTTTCACTATTTTTCACAGCTTAATTTTTCTTCTACTTAAATCAAGGCTGTTATATTCAAATTTGTTCATCAAACTAGATCAAAATGAAGTGAGCCATGCGATCTGAAGAGGTTTCTTTCTCTCTACTATTGAGTTACTAGCCACAAATATCTTCATAAAAATAAATATGAATTCCATCTGCAGTAATATGGCCAAAATAAAAGAATGACCCACATGTGTTTCAAATCCTTTTCTACTTTTTGACCTTCCAGAGTCAGCTTTAGGAAATACATGAACACACTGTCCTATGAACTCCTTCTATTAATGTTCATCTCTTGCAACTGGGAACCAGGACATCCCAGCACTGCATATAAGAGAGAGGTAGTGGAAATTATGATTTGAATTTTGATTGCCTATTTCCCCTCTTTGACTTCTGGTTTTAACTTGATCTATAGAAACCAAATTATTTAGTAGTAAACAACAAATGTCCCTATGTTTATGTACAAACCCAACCATTTTAATTTCATTGATCTGAAGACAGGAAACCTCATATGAATTGGGCAGCACTCAACACAGAAGCAAGTGGTAAGGGGAACACATGCCTACTTCCCAAAACTGAGTTAGAACTCCACCTCTCCTTTACCTTTCAGTGTATTGCATGCAAAGCATGCATTGTCAGATGACTGATATCACAAAACAAAGTGATAATACAATGTTACGTTCTGCAAGAATGTCTTCCTGTTTTGCCAAGGTTTTTCTCTCCGTATTGACAATGACCTTTATCTTAAGGAGAAAGAAGAGTATCCAGTTCTCTAAATCTATTTTCTTTAATTACTTCCCATTAATTCTACTGCTTGATAACACATGCTCTGTTATGTTATCCTTTAGGAGAACTATATCTTGCATCTGTAAATCACCCAGGAAAAATCTTCAATCCTTTTTCACAGAAAGGCATAAAAGGTATGTGATTGGTTCACATCTGCAGAGAAGCTTTTCTGCCTCTCTTTGCTTCCAGCTATTATACAAGTACACTGAGCCATTCTTCCTTCTGTATTTTATACATCCTCACAACAGAACACAACTAAAAATAGTCTTAAAATCTCATCATCAGCTTCCAAACTAATAAGCAGACAAGTATTTGAAATTCTTGCACCATATGATGCAGAGAGAGAGAGAAGTACACTATTAGTTGCATCTTTCCCTAGAAGATGCAGTTCTCTTTGTAGAAGCAGTTGTCTACACCTAGTTCCCTAATTAATGTCTCTAACTGCACTGGAGTAAAGTTTCTGTTGCAAGGATTTGTTAACAGCGAGACTAATTTAATTTTTGCACGGCCCTCTGTGACTTAAATTTTAGCTATACAAATGGTCCTTTAATGTTTTTGCTATTGGTCTGGCTTGAGAGAAAAAGAAAGAGCCTCAGGCTAAAAGACATACCAAAATAACAAATCAATTCAATTCACTAGAAAAAATAAATGAAATGAAAATTTTTCATGTCTTATTCCTCAAAGTGCCTCATTTAGATATACAGTGTTCAAAATCTGTTATTTTGAAAGGGGAGGGGGGGGTTAGTTTGTGGCCTTTTAATGAAAAGAGCTGTATTTTAAGCATATAAAGGCAGATATTCATACAAGTAAGTAGATACCTACATTATGTAAATATAGTCAACTCCCCACCTTCTGTGGATCTCTGTTAATCCATATACTGGTATCAGGACAAATTTTGTTTTATGTATAAACAGTGCTAATACAGCTATAAATTGGAGTCAGTTTTAATAAGTACTACAGCAGCTATTCTTACTGATAAATTTAATATGTATATTCAGACTCCTTTAGAGTGTCGTTTCTGTATATTATGAATTAGACCCAAAAAAGTATTTTTAAAAGAGTACCTCCCCTAAGAAAAGTGTTATTTAAGAATTAAAGTAAGAACAGTGAGAACACTGCTTTACAGTGATAAAAATATATTAAAGGTGATAAATGTGAAATTCGAGAATAGTTATACCATGACTTCTCTGTTTCACGGAAAAAAATAAATACTTTCTCTCTTCAATCAGTAACAAAACTTCCCATTACCTCAATGGCACAGCATCAGATCTGTCAAAAACCACAATCCTCTTGCATTATATGACTGCACAGAGTATATTTCATGGGCTGTAAATCGTCCTCAGCATTTCTCTGAGAAACAGCTATGTTAACAAGTCTCTTCCATTGGCTGAGCAGCAGGAAGCCCCTGCTTACTCTGTCATCAACAGACCAGGAGTACACCCACATTGTGGCAGCAGAAAGAGCATCTGAAGGAGAAGCTGAGGCATGGCTCACTTTAGCACAACTACCAAGGAAGAAAGAAAAATAACAATAATAATAAAAATAAATAAAATACTTCCTCAGAAGTATATCACTGTTGTTATTCTTTAGCCTCACTGACACAACAGAACTATGAACAGTCAGAGCATATATAGAAAAGAAATAAAGTGTCACACAAAAAATGTTATTTCTTTTTTTTTTTTTTCTTTTTCTCCTAGAGGACTTTACTGACTCTGATAGGAAAAGAAATGCTGTACTGAAGTTTAAGTATATTTCATCCTTCCTAAATGTACAGTCACCCACAGAACCTCACTTCACGAATTACTTTAGATTGATGCAGGCATGAACAGTCAGCATCCCAAAAAAACAGCTTACAAGTAAGAAAAATGTAGTACAGCAAGCAAAACACAGCACAACATTGTGTGCTATGTGGAAGGGAAAAAACTTGGCCTTTGTATTTATCACCCCATTCCATTCCATACAGCAGCTAATGTGAGCACTTGTATAAGTATCAGAAGTGAATATTGAACACACAAGCAAGCATTATAAATACAATATGAAAATCATCAAAAGCTGCCATGGTTTCCTAGGTCCTGGAGGCTCCAGGCACTCCAAAGAGCCCCCTGCCTGTAACCACCACCCCCTGCCCCTGCAGAAGGAGGCTCTTTCCTGCTCTCAGGAAGGTGCATCCTCACACCCCGACACCCTTCCTCCTGAGTGCCAGGCCCTTAAACTCCATCCCCCTGAAAGGTGCCTCCTACCCCAAGTACAGCAGCCTGGTGTAAAGGACTAAAGTGTTCAAAAAATTTTTAAAAAAAAGAGGAGTTCACATAAAGGGGTTTATAGCAAGCAAGAATTGCTGTGGAAAACTTCAAGCTGAATGACTGTTGGCTCAATTAATTATATCCTGAAAGCTGAATAATCTCTTCCCTCTGCAGTCATAAGAGACACTGGATATTGAAGCCACTGTGTCTTTTAATAAAACATGAGGAAATAGAGGCAGAAGATGTCCAACAGATTACTTTTCAGAAGGGTGAAAAGTCCCTGAGGAAAATACTTGGAAAAAAAATTAAAACTTTTTTAGACGAACAATTTCAGGGAGAAATCCATATGGAGACAGTCAAGCTGATTAAAAAGTTTTTCTTGTTTGGCTCCTGAACCAAAATAATAGATCTTGGATGGTGATGATGATTGTTACTGTCCTTGTTGAAAATAGAGGCTTAAAGTGAACTATCTCTTAATAAAGTAGATAAGCTCCACTGTTCAAAATATTTTCTAGTTTGAAAGGAAGAGTAGGTAAATTAAGGAAAAAAAAATTATGCTCATTTAAAGGGAAAGAAATGATGCACAAAGAAATCCAACTCCTTTCTTATAGTTGAAAAGGAAGTTTATGCTAAGGAACAAATTAATAGAAATCAACTGAACTACAATGGAAAGTCATCTCTTTACAGTAAATGATACAGCCAGATAAAATAGCAAAAATAACTCTCTATAGCATGCATCCAGTCAAATTCTACAGCCCATATAGCTTTCCCTAACCTCAAGAACAAAGTAAAATTTTCAGAATATTAGATGTCAAGTTTTGTAATTTTTTTTTTTTTACTTTTATTTATTTTATTCAGCTAAATTGTTACTAAAATTTCCTACCAGTGTTTCCAGAGAACACACAACTCTAAAAATAGATGCATGCTTAACCAGCCCCAGGGTTTGGTCCCATATGGAGGAGAAATTTTCCTTTCCATTTTTCAGCATTTTTAAGGGCTTTGTTTCAGAAAGATTCAGCAAAAATTTGCAGCAATAGCTCAAACTGCAAGTTTCAGGTTATTGTGAGCTTATCAAAAACCCTTGAAAGGCAAGGAAATTAGAAGATTATTAATTTCCATTATGACTATTTGAGCAAGCAAACTTACAGCAATATGCTCTCCAGCTCACAGGGTTTCACAACTAGATGCATAGGATGGATGCACATCCATTAGTAGAAACAAATAAACACCCCAGGTTTTGACTGACCCCTAACTTACTCAAAATTTTCAGTCTGGACCTTAAAATTAAAGAATATTTCTTCATGTCACTTAGTTTTTAGCAAGAAATGCAACAAGACATCATGTTTTATTTTGGGCAATTTTGATCTCCGCTCCTGACAAATACATAAGCAAAGAAAAGTGAGAAAATTCAAAATTAAAACAGTGTACTGAAGACTTTTTGAAAAACAAGAGTCGTCCTCACTATCAGTACTTTTGAAGAATGAGGTTTAACTTTATTAATTGCAGATTATTAAAGCATCTTTTTATTTTTTTTATGTTGTACAATCCAATATTCATACTGCAATAGAAAATAATTTCCATAACTGACTACAAGCAATATACAAGGAAATTTTGTAACTGGATTTCATTCATAAATAGAAATGTGCGGTCAAATTATCCATCTGTTTTATTTTAATACCTTTTTTTTCCATATTTTAGTAACATTAAACAGCATAAATCACATAATGTAAAAACAATGGTATTACTATTTCATGTGAGAAATACCTCTGACTTTAGAAATTATTTTACTGCCCCGAGATTTCACTATAATCAAGGTATTTACTAACATGATTTCACTTTCCCTTCTGCTAAGAGGGCAAAGTTGAGAGACTGGTGACAAGATCATTAGTTTACAATTCCTTCAGCTGTGCTAAACTGTTAGTGGAGAAATGACAATAATCAGAGAGCTTAATTCTCTTCAATCAATAGTTTCAATTTCACAATGATTTGGTATTGGTCTACCTGATCTTTTCTGGTCATTCAGGGTGAAAGAGTTTACTTGCCAGATAAAGAAAAAGTATTGTTTGATTACTCAAAATTACCAAAAGTAGTAGTCTTTTGGTTTTGCAGCAGGTTATTCACTTCTACATCTTTAGAGCTTTAAATCTTTACATGAATTACTGATAAAATAGATAGCTAAAATTGAAACAGAAGCCAATATGCTGCCACTTATTCGTTCTGCAGTATTTAGGTGGTGTTCAGTAAAAAAAAAAAAAAATCAAATAAAGATTATTTAGTGCTCTCAATACCAGAAAATTTAAGTCGTGGAGCACAAGTGTAGGACAACACTTAAAGAGATTCGTCCTGGTCTAACTGGGTGAATAAGTTGGCTGGTCCAGCTACAGGATAAGATAAGGACTGTAGATAACCAGGATAGAAAGGGCTTCTAAGTCAGGATGAGTCATGTTTCTTATTTTCATTCAATTTGCCCTTAATTAAGGGGATGTAGTTATGATATTTTCTCACCCATCTGCCTGAAATACAACTGAGTAATGATAAAAAAATAACATATTCAGGACACTTTTTGCATTTTTTTAAATTGTCAAAGATTAATTCTGAGTGTGTGCTGGGGTTTGGCTGCTTAAGTTCAGAACCAAGTTAGATAATGGCACGAGTGCTCAGCTTTAGAGAGACCTGCTTGAGAAACTTCTGCTGGGAAATCTTACCAGGATTTCCCATGCCAGCAGGTATAGGAGATTCCCTGTGTCTGTGTATTGAGCACAGGCTGTGCTTGCTTTTATATATTTTTAAAAAATAAGTACAAGGTCCTGTTATATCAGCTGCATGTCAATTGTCTCTATCATCGTTCACCTTCTTGTCCTGTGCCTAAATATCTAGACTTCTGTTTTGGCACTGCAAGGCATTGTAGCATAGATGTGATTTGAAGTGCATAAAATGCATAAATGTGGACTTAATTAATTTCATATGTTTGAAATTATACATATGCACAAGCAGCTTACTAAGAGATGGCACTAGAAATTGCATTTTTGCATTCAAAGGTAATCCCAGAAATGCCAAATTTAAGATCTTTGGGAAAAAATTTAAAACTTTGTAATTACCAAGTCCACTATATCAGATCAACAACCTTCATAAACACTGTGGTCTAGCAGCCCAAGGTCCGTGGTTTTGTTAGAAAAAATGCCAATTTCATGGAAAATTGTTTAACTAATCATCTTGAAACAGAAAGATAAAATGTAATAGCAAGGGATTATGCTTCCCTCTTCTATATATTTAAATCTTAGGGCTTTTAAGCTATTTATAAACAATAACAAAATATCTGGGCAATGTATACTTAACTAGGCATATATTTGACTGAAACCATGTATAATGTATGTGTGGAATTAGAGAGTCATAAAAATTCTGGAAGCAGCAATCTGGTAATAGAAAATGTATTTTTTGTAAACCAGTATCATTGAACTGTGGCAAGACAAGGATGTAGACAAATCCTAACATTGCAGGTCTGATTTGGAGTTCTGCTATGCTGAGCTGATAGACTGAAGGAAATAGGATAGATGGAATCAGATAACTTCCAGCTTTGCATGGGCTTTCTTTCTCCTCAGGGATATAGGCAATCTCTTTGCTCATACTCTGTGCAAAAGAAGCCTAAAGGACTGAAGCAATCTCACTGTGAGGAAGCAAGCAACTCAGATGAATTTAATAAATTGCACTGGTTTATAGCAGGACAGTAGAACCTCTTCTAGAGGGTCTTTCCAAGGACAAAGCAAGCAATTCACATTTGGTTCAATAACATTCACTTACATAGCAGGAAAGAATAATTACCCATTGAAGGAATGAAAGGTGAAATTTAATAGCTTAAGTTATTTTGTGGGTCAGATAATATAATCATGGTAGGTCTTTTTGACCTTAAATCTATGGATCTGTGCATTAAGCTGTAGAGACCTCACTAGATTTTTATATACAGGTGAAAAATTGAATACTGTTTGGGAAGATTAAAAACTTTCTTTCCTCCCTCTTAAAGACTTTATAGGAGGAAATACTGATTTTACCTATACCTTTTAAAATCTCCAACATTTTTTTCATCCTCTCAGACTAATTACAGTTTTAATGGCTTTTGCCATCTTTGACTGGATTGTTTTACACTGGATTTAAGAGTCACAAGCAATGAATACAAGTATGTATCTTTCCATGCTTTTTGCAGCACATGGTGTATGGCAAAAAATAATGAATATGAGACACTATTTCATAGGTTCACATCAGGTTGGTATGATAACACAGAAATGCTGAATTATTCAGTTTGATTTTTTAAAAATTGGGTGAAAGGAATTATTTTAATTTCTGTGACAATACTTTATAGTTAATCAATAAATGGTGACAAGCTGATTGTTGCATTATTTCAAGCCTCTAAAAATACTTAACATCTTCTAATTTCTGTCAATAGCAAAGGAAAAACCAGAGACAATGGCCAGATTGTGTTTATTCTCATGCATTATTTTTCCAACTCAAACTGTCTGCTGTGTTCCAAAAGAGTTCAATTTGCTAGAAATATTTCCACAAAATAAAAGTATCGAATGAAAAAATAGTGGCACCCAGTGGTCAAGACACACTTTATTTTTTTCTCAAAACAGCAAATTATTTTTTGAGAAATGCCATACTTCTTTCAGCTGGAATATAGTATTTCCCGTTTCAATGAAAGGACCAATTCCTACTTCTACAGCATTCTTTACCATAGCCTTTGTTTTCTCACATTCAATAAGTTTCAGATTCATTTTGGGATAATTCATTTCTGTGAGCAAAGCAGGTCTGAGTAATCAATACAAGTTGTTGATTGCCTGTAGGGTAATTGATACTTGAGAGGACACATCTGAAGAAGAGGTTGTATACAAGGATAAATCCAAAATTTCTTCTTTGGATTGATATTTGGAAATTTAAAACAGAAATCAAATTATTCAGTGGTTTACAATGGTGATGAGGCTTCACTTCAATTTAGTTCAGTTTCCTGCAGAACTGTTGTACAGTATGTTCTCTACCTTGCCATTGCATATTAGTCTATACCTGTGAAAGCCTCATCAAAATCTTGTGATTCCTCTGGTCAAAACTGCTAACAGACCTTAAGCTGCTTAGCATCTCTGGGTCAAGATAAACTACCAGTTCTCCAGTGTCTTCCAAATCAACTCTGTATAACCAGATATGTGCTTTCACCATTCACTGCAAAAGAATTGTGGAGCAACTGAATGTTGGAAGTCTTAAAACCATCCACCAACAATAGCTGCTGAAAACAGCTCACCTGTAGGTGAAATACAAAAATCAAAGAATTATCAAAAAGACAGGATCAAACAAAAATAAAAGAAAATAGTGTCTTTTTTTTTTTTCTTTAATAAAAAAATTTTCATGTGCTATATACAACTACTACCTCCAATATTGAGGTAACATCCATTATCTCACAACATTGTCATTATAACTATTATTATGTACAAAAGTCAGCAATCAAAATATTTGTGGAAATATCTGGCTCCACAAAAAGTGTCATTGAAGTTTTCTAATTTTTCTTTTTCCAAACACAGGTAGGATTTTTTTTTCCATTTGGCAGTATTTGTACATGACATTTCTTTAAGTAAGAATGCCATGACAACTACAGGTGCTGTCTTCTTCACTGCAATTAAATGGTGCTGTATTTTTGTCACATCTTGCCTTTAGGTCAAATCTCTTCCTATTTGATGAGCATATCAGCTAATGTCAAGTCCCAAACTATTTTAAAGACTTCTAGAAAATATTCTGAACCATACTGAATCAGGAAAAACAAAACAAACAGAAAACCCCCAAAAAATAGAAATATTTTTTTTTCCCATTCAAAATCTAAAAGTATTTACTGAAGGTTTGCACATATGCTCAAATTTCATGTATGACTTGGAATATTTATATTTTTCACTGTAGATTGTACAAATGAGGGAAAAAAAAAGCATTCTAGGGGATTGTTTGAATTAAAATAATGGTGAAATTAATTTATTTGAATTAAATTATACTACCAATATTAAGTAGCTAATTACTTTTTATTACACTCTACAGTTGATCAGTTTGCTAACAAATAAGCTTAGCAATTCCTATTAGTCAGAATAAGTTATATATCTCAAATGAAAAGAAATAAAATAACCTAATTCATCTGAAAGTACCATGAAAAGGACGTGAAAACTGAAGGTATTTTATATTAATGTATTTTCAGATACAATTAAAAGACCTGCAAATAAGGTAGGAAGAAAAAGTATTTTTTTACATTCTGTTCAGATTTGACTTACAAAGCCATAAAAAAATATATTAACACAGATTCATTTTTAGCTTCTTCTGAAGACCTCAGCACCACTACAACCAGCTCATGAAGGCCGAATCAGTATTTGTAGAATAGAAAGAAATTTTCTACCCAGAGTGTTTTCCTGCTAAAATCTTCTGTCTCATGAGGGTGAAACCTGGCCTCTTATCCTGTTAATTATGATATAAAGCATAATTTTGCAACAGGTATAAATATTATACAATGCAAATGCCTGTTAAGTCCTTATTCAGCTCTACTTCAGAAGACACACTGTCTTTTTCCAGCAGAGCTGTCTGCCTTTGGGACTTTGAGGCAGCTCTGAATTAGCTTCTTTCCCACTTCCCTTTCCTTGAGTGTCAGTGCACCAAGGACAATTTTTAAAAATATCTTCTTTTGTGGATTTACCTCTTTAAATCACATTATTTTATTGTCCACTCACAAAATTTAAAGCATCTAGGAGACCCTAGCCTGTGTTTGGTTTTGAACTTTGGAATTCCTTAGTACACAAACTGAAAAGAAATTGTGTTTCTTAAGCAAAGATCAAAAATGATGACCAATGCCCAAGTATTCTCATCTTTTTTTTTTTTTCTGAGGTGAACCTGGATGCCATTTTTCTGCATTATTTTCTGTGTTTGAGTAGAAGATTATCCTGGAGACCATTTCACTGAAATTAACCCCAAAATTAAACACAACAGGCACTTGAAAATCCTGTACAACTCAAGCAGATGAGCTTCTGAAGAAAGAAATTACACAAATTAAAGCTGAAAAACATATTTAGCCTATTTTCAATGAGCCGAATTGCTTATCACTCTTGAAAGAAGGGAGTGGTATCTGAACACGCATAAGTCTCTTGTGTCTGTCACACACCACAATCTACTAGAGCAAGAGTTCACTGGTTAGTTCCAGAATAACATTGCTACTTATTAGAGCAACTGCCTTGTTTTGGTTTTTTTTTTTTGTTTGTTTGTTTGTTTTTTCATTTCTGCAGAACAAAAGCCAGATTTTTGGAAAAAAGAATCTAAAGAAACAGCATTTTTTTATTTTTTTTTTTAACACTTGCCAATGTCATGAATCTTGCTATTGAAATAAGATTATTATTGATCATAATATAAAATTTTAATTTCAGAGGCTTTTGTCTTCTTGTTTTTCAGAGTTTGTGGAAAAAATGTTAAGGGGTGGAATAGCATTTTGTGAGATAGCTTTTCCTGGAACATATCCTAATAGAGTTCAGATTCTTGAACAAATAACAGAACAAGTCACAGTCTTCATAGTCTTCCCTGGGTAGTGAGTGATTTTTTTTAATTATTTTTTTAATGAATAAAAAAAGAAATTAAATATGAACAGGTTGGGTTGCATCAAATATGAACTGCACTGTTCTGAGAACCTGAGTTCAAGCAAAGTTCAGTGGCTTACTGCTTCACTGGAGAAAAACCTGGGCATGGAATGAAGCTTGCGTTAGCAGAAACCTATCAGAGGTATCTTCTGGCTGTTAAACTAATGTGATTTAATATATGTATCATACTAAAAACATGGCAGAGGATATGAGTTCTACATCTTGCTGAGTGCATTCAACTCCTCCACAGTAATTTAAGACATGTGAAGATAATTTTGAGAAAGATTTTCAGGCCAGAATGTGTTCAGGATTGAAGAGAAAAAACTTTTGTGCATAGTATGAAAGGTAGCTTTAGGCTGCTATAATTAAAATCCACAGTATGTGCTAAGCTCAGTTGAGTATTTCTATATATTAAGTACCTTTCAGAAAATGTTTTGACAAAACTCAATATTGTTTAGGCTAGTATATTTAAATGTTGTTTTGAGGTTGTTTTTTAAAGTAGTCTTAAGAAGGAATTTTTTTTTTTTTAAATAAGTTTTACCTCACTTTGGAGAATTAACCTTCAGTATTTCAAGGTCCTAAGGTACAAAGAGCTATTCTGGGTCTCAGGACAATCTGAGAATCACCTATAAATCTGTGCCCGAGCTGTTGTTGCAGATAAGCTGCCATATATTTGATACTTACAATCATAATTACTCTCTCCCCTTGTGTCCCATAAAATAAAATAAAAAATACACGCATTCATCAGATTTTGAAAGTACCACAAAACTTTTCTACTTTACATTCCCGTAACATTTAAAATAGGCTCTTCTTCATTTCATCACATTGCAACTGATGAATCCAAATTCCCTGCTGTAGCTTTAGGGAGGGAAAATCAAAAGCCTGTCCCAATGGCATAGAATTGCCATTCACTAAAGCAAGCAATCATCTATGCTAATTAATAAACATTTATCTCATTTAGGGATTTTTTTTAGAGGACAACTTCAAAACCAAACAAACAGAACCCCTAAAACACAATTTTTTCTGGTCTCTTTACTAGCTGCAAACACAGCAGACACTCAGAAGCCCCTGATTCAACTTCTTTCCATTGTTCTGTGAATAAATAATGATGATGGCTCTAAGTGAAGTCTTTGAGATAAAGGTGGGCCACAGTTTCTCTTCAGTGTGTAAATAGGCTGCTAGCAAGATGAAGATAAGTATTAGTAAGAAACTGAACAGAATCTGTTGGTGAAAACTATCAGTAAGTAGCAAAGAATGGTAATTGACTGAGGGAGGAAAGAGATCAGGAGCTCAAGAAGCCTGAAAGAAAAAAGATATTTTGATCTGATACAGTAAAACAAGCGAGAGGATTCTGTTTGACTTTTATCATGAGTCCTGGCAAAAGTTCCAATGGCAGATATATTCCAGAGAATAGAAGAAAGATTCAAATTTCCCCATAATACAGACATAGTTATATAACCATGAAAAATGATTCAATTAATTTTTCCTAAAGCATTCATCTGTCAAGTGTATGCATGCTCATGACATATGAACATATGCATATATTTAACACTTAAGGCCTATTGTAACCGTTTTTAGTAAATTTTTATTTAAAGGTGACACCTTGCCGTGTTTTATATGGGTAAAATTCTAGAGTCCCATTCATGTAAGGTCAGACTGGAATCTGTCCAAATAACAAGAATAAATTAGATGCGAAAAAGAATTTTTATAAGAAAAAGAAGATGAGAGAAAAACATAAGGTTGACTTTTTTTAGCTGCAAATTTATTTCAATTTTTGGTTTCAAAATGCTGATTTTGTTTCAGAGTCAATCTAATTCTCAGAAAGCTGACAAAAAAAAAAAAAAGCTTGTAAGAAATTTTATTGCTAATCTTTCATTCTTTTTTTAGTTTTGGAAAAATAAAATTAAGAGCAAAATATGCTATGAGCAGAGGAATTAATTAAATCTTATTTTCTAGACATCTGTGTCTCTTAACATAACTTCCACAGTCAACTTGACATTTTTTCTTGCCTTTAACTATTCTGCAGTAATTTGTCTGATTCTTTCCATCACAGCTTCATTAGCCCTGCCTGCAAATCCTAAAGTTATTTTCTGTATCACCAGATCCTCATCTGGGAAAGAGGTAGGGAATAATGTTGTTGCTTTAGTGATCCAAAATTCCAAGCAGAACTTGAGAACTATTATTTTTCTCAAATAATAGAGTTCATCTTATGTACACATCTTAACATTTTTGTATGAAAAGCAACAAAATAACCATGACACTGGAACCCTTTATGTACCTTTTGATAAGGACTGGGTAAAAGTTTCAAAAATTATTAAGGTGGGAGTCACAGATGGAAAAACACACTCTGGAACTACCAAAATAATCATCTTCAAGTTATCTCTTCCCCACAAATGGAATATTATGCTAAATAGTATGAACTCTATAGTTCTATTGAAAACCTTTTTCTCCAAAATGATTGTATTCCTGAGAGAAGAAAACACATAGATTTCAAAACTATATTTGGAGCAAAATCCTTTCAAAAGCTGAGAGATAGCTGAACATGGCTTGTTATGAAAACTTTGCATTTAATAAAAAAAATAATATAAAATACAAATAGTCATTAATGCATTTAGAGGGGGAAAAAGAAAATAACATTGGCAAAACAACTTGGATGGGTCTCATTTTTAATTGCATTCTCTATTCCTCAGTGGAGAGAATCCCTGAGAGTATATGAAATAAAAGTAATTGTGACGGCCTTCAATTTAAACTGGCATATTCTCCTTTTCCTCTTGCAGGCTGGGTCAATATATTTATGCTTGATGACTTAGTTCTACTGACTGGGGACAAGTTAGTCACTCAGTGGTAAAACCAGATGGCCATCCATCATTATGTCAGCCTTCAGCTTTACTCAGCTGGTGACTATTTCCTTGTCTTGTTCAGGAGAGTGAGTTGACCTGTTCTAATAAGGTTTTGAGAGAATCTATCAGCTGTTTTCTCTCTCATATTATTAATGAGCTCTAGAATTTATTTTTTTTTTTTTTACTGAAGACCTGAGTCTTCACCTACTAAACAGTCATATGTTCATGGCACTTGCTGCATGTAGGTGTGACTTTTGCCTATTTTTCTGTATTTAGACTTGGGTTTTTTTTATTATCCATAGTCTTTATTGTGACAATGACAACAAAAAATAAACTCATAATGGAGGGTTCTTCTAATAAAGAGGAAGATTTTTTAATATTTTCATCTACTGAATCAAGTAAAGTAAGTTATCTCTTTGTACTAATTTACTATTTTTATTTGCTTTAACTTAAAACAAAAGGATTTACAGATTTGATACATTTGTTATAGAATTGTCTCATTATTTGGTACTGCTGTGGGGAAATACTCTCAAAAATTCTTTCAATAAATTCTAACTTCTTAAAATTATTTTTCAAAATTGTGTTGTCACACTTGTATACCTTTCTATCTACTGTCAGTTCATAGTAAAAATGAAAAAAAAAAAAAAAAAAAAAAAAGAGAGCATATAGGTATAGCTCAAAAAAGTCAATATTATCAAAATGAAAATTCCCTTTTAATTCATGGATTATATTTTATCTCAGAATTTGGCTTCAATCTTTCATCTTTAAACCAACTCAAAAGCAGTATGTTAAACTCCATTCAAGGTTTTCCTCTATAAAAAATAAAAAATATTAAGCTTACAGTTCTTCTTTGGGGGAGAGAATTATATTATTATGGCATAAATTGATCATGTTAACTTCATTGTTGATGCTGAAATGGAAATTTCTGCCTGACTTAATCCCAAGCAAGGGAAGTAGATGCAGGGTGGAAATTTAACTTTAGACAAAATCTTATGTCTGAATTTAACTATCATTTTCCATAATGCCTCACACTACATGACTAGGTTTGAATACTCCAGACTTGGAAAGAATATCATTTCACCATTTTGTAATTCTAACCTGTTTTCCAACTACACTGTGCACCAACAATTAATGAAAATGGATACTGAAACTTAGCATGTATAGCATGATTTGCCAGTTCTTTTCTGAACTCTTACACGTAGTTTTACTGGGAGTAAGTTTTACATATGAAGAAGAGATTAAATTTATTTTGCAGCAGTTAAAATCTGGGAAGATCAGAAGAAAATTGTTCTGTTACTGAAAGCAGAGGAAGCTGTAGTAACCTTCATTATGCAATCATGCTGCACATGCACTGAATCCAGTTCTTCAGTGCACATCAAACAGCTTCTTAGTAAGAAAACATGAGCCTTGATTAATATGACAATTTTTAAAATTTATAATTATGCTATCCAAAGGCTGAGGAAAAGACAGTTATCCTTGCTTCTTGTTCTAGCTGTTATACTTTGATTTCTCTCTCTCTATCTTGGCAGTATTTTGCTAGCAGACAAAACACAGATTATTTGTCCTTCTCCTTTCCTTGATTCTATACCTCTGTATTATTCCTCATTCAGGTCTATGTTGCTTGACTCTGTGTGCTTCTATTAGGATTCCGGCATCACTATGGAGTAAAGATTTTTGTCCTATATTTTTGGACTTTTGCACTTGATGCTCCTTTATAGATGAGAGAATATTGTAAAAAGACATCAAGCTACCTCATTATTAGTGAGTCCCTCCAGAGATTTTCTTCAGCAGTTTATGTGCTAAGCCAGTGGTCTGTCAGCAAGACTGGTTCTAATAACTTCTGCCACTTCATGACAATCACCTCAGTAGCACACTTTGGCATGCAAATTTCATGGATCAATAATTGGGTTTTTTTAAAAGTTTGCTTTGAACAACAGTTAATTTAATGGAACTTCCAAGTACATAAAGAGAATACAGATATGTGAGTGATAATAGTCACTTTAAAATCAGTGAGGAGATATCCAGTCAATATTAAAGTTGTCAAATCACTGAGCGAGTTGAAAACTTTAAGTGGCAGTGGTTTTTCTTACTAAATCTCAGACTTAAAGTCTAACAGTCTCAAAATTTTTGTTCTAAGATGGTATGATTTTTTTTTTTTTTATTGCTGCAGGACATAACGGGAAATATCAAATGTTTTTAAAGCCTGACTCAAAGACTTCTCTACTGTCAATAACATCTTCATTTTTGTAAAGGAAAAAAAATAAATTTGTTTTGTGTTTTTCTCTAATAAGTCCTTTGGGCTAATGTGCATGAGTTTTTTATTTAGTATTTGTCTAAGCAATTTGGCTGTTATTATAACTGCATTTTAGAACTTCTGCATTGTGAAAGGAAATGTACCTTCACATTCAGCTTCAAAAGCAAAATTAAGAACTTTTAGTCTGATTACATTCTGGGATCTTGTGTGAATTTATTTTCCATGAATGAGATATTTGAAAAATACTGAAAACATGACTGTTGGGATCCATGATACTGTAAAGAATTCTGGTAAACTCAAAACTCTTAAAAAACTCGGGGGTCATCAGCATCTTTGAAGATTATGTCATTTCAAAGTCATCAGTTCTGTGGACAAATGCATTCACCTTTCTAGCCCAACTGGAATCTAACTGTTAGCGTGCCATTCCAAAGAAGTCAAACCATGGACATCAATGAGTAGGAATGAGATTGATTGTTAGTAGCTGTTAGTTTATCACTAGCTTTGTGTCTGCCTGCACAAATCACTTAACTTCTAGATATGTCTACATGCCATTGGAAAAAAGAAATGATTAGAATCTAACAAATTTAACAGAAAGTAAATGGACATCAAGGAAAAGAAGTCAGCTATTATTGCCATGAAGCTGTTCACACTTTCTCTCTTCCTCCAAAAACTTTTGTGCATTCCTGGAAAAAAAAGTAATATCAGAAGATGTTGCCCACCATCAGTTCTGGAATATTTAATTCAAAAATAAAGATAAAGATCATCCTAATAAAGGGAAATTGACCTCTGAAGCAAAGGGGAAATTCAAGCTTGCCCCACTCATGTGTTGAATAGATTTTCAGGCAAGAAAAGGGCTCATTCTTCCAGGTGATATGTGAATATTTCTTTTGCTTGTCCTTGTCTGTCTTGACAAGACTTTAAAAACATACTGTCTCAAAAATGCCAATACAGTTTGTTGCGTAGATGCTAAAATTAACCGACTTTACATTCCTTTAACTTAAATATTTGGATTCAGACAAAAGTAATTACAAATTCAATCAGAATTATAGCTATCCTGCCAGAGGTGGGTTGCTCAATTCCACTTGTGACTCTCATGTTTTTAGCAGCTTCTATTAAAAATTCTTTCAAAATCTTGATGAAGTCCCTAGTCATATAGAAAAGGATTTTATGGTTGTTGTTAGTCTTGTCATTAGTTAATGAAGTTTTCATTTTATTCCTAAGCATCTAGACATTAAGTTCTCCCTTTGTAAAGTGCCTCAAAAATTCATGATCTGTGGACTTCCTGTTTTGTGAAGATGTATTTGTCACTAAAGTGTTTATTCTTGACTTTTTTAAAAAAACAATTTTTGTTAGTGCATCTGGATAACTTTTTTGAAAAACATCTGTGTTTACAGTTTTATTGTTTTTCATTTGACTCAAACTAGTATGTGTCTATATGAATAGGTATGTCTTTATGCATTATGCATAAGCCTTATGGAACAATGCATAATGCAAAAGAACAAACACATTGAGTCCCATTCAATCCTCACTGTAGAAAACTTGTCTTTAAACCATATCATTAAAGTTTTGATGATGTTTCTTTCATATTGGAATCAGACACCACTTTGTAAGGAAGTTTTTATAATGGCACTTCAGAGAAGCTTTGGGGCAAATCTGCAGCTGTTCTTATAATTATGTATAAAACTTAATTCTGTTTCTGTAAGAGACTGTAATGGAAACCAAAGGATTAATCACTTGCTGTTACAAGAACAATTTCCTGTAATTTGAGAATCTAACACATCTTCATTGTCATATATTATAAATTACGTGAAGATGATGTGCTCTATTCCTCAGAATGTGTCCACCTAGATAAAAAGAAAGTTAGCTGATGGTGTTAACCTTTATTGAAATTGAAAAAGGAGTTTGTGAGGGGGAGTTAGTAAATATTCTTCTAAATCACCTCTTGAACTTGCCTGAACAAGAAATATCTCAAATACTTAAGCTAGTGAGATAAACAATGGCATATGAAATAGTAGCATTACTATTTTATTTTGCCATTGTCGTAATTCTCTATACCATTTATAAGTTTCATTTGCTGAATATGTGAAAGAAATTATAATAAAACGTGTGACAACTCTGCAATTCATTGATGGAGCCCATAAAATATTACAATTTAGTATTCAAAAGTTAGTGACAATGAAATGCACAATATGAGAATTTTGAGATTGCAAACTAGGAATGGACATGTAAATTGCCCAGCCCTTAAAGCAGAGAAAGCAGATAGAAATATTTAGAGTAACCCAGAAATATTAATTGAGAAAGTGGTCATTTTTCATTATTATGCCTCTATTGCTATAACTAAGTGGTTTTAGTTTGTATTTATAGACAGCTGCTTTACAAAAATGTCTGTATATTTATATACATATACACAGACATACACACACACATCCATATATATATATGTACAAATACACACAAATGCTAAAACAGAATCCATACTTCAGTGATTTGTTGTCTACAGTCCAGATCATGCTGTGAACTGGGTATCATAAATCATGGTGAATCAGCATGCATTTTCAATTGAATGAAAAAGGGATTAATGCACACAAAGATACGAGCTTTGTGGAATCCCAGCACAAACAGGCCTGTGGCCTGAGCACAGGACACCTAAAATGCACTTCTATCCCTTTGCTGTATTTGGTGATTTTGAATCAATCGTATGTGTTCATATGTATGTTCAAATGAAACAACTGGAAGCAAATGACATATGGTACTTTAGAGGATACTGTGAGGTCAAGTAAATCATCAGCCTAAGTTTTACATAACTTGAAATTGAATTATTTGAATCACTTTCATTTATCAAACCTAATGGTGAAAAAAATAAGTAAGTCTCTACAGAAGGTTGCAATTCAAATCAGGCTATCTCAGGCCACAATGTCTCAATTTGAAAATTAAAATATATACTGGCTGGAAGTGGTGAAACACATGGAGAGAAAGATCTAATGATACATTTTAGAAGTCAGAGAGAAACATAAGAAACTTCTTTTTTCCTGAAGCTTGTTCATTTTTTTGAACGTGTTTTTGCTTTTATTTATTTATTAAACTGTTACATATTGGTGGGTTTGGTTTTCAAAAAAGATGTTTTAAATTCTTCACTTTTGTAAACATTATTAGAATCTATGAATCATTAAAGAACAATAAAAAGACAATAATTAAAATAAAATAAAATAAAATAAAGCAATAAAATAAAATTAAAAAAAAAAATCCCTTGCCTTTCATCAGTTTACACTGAACTAAAAAGGCTGAGGATCTGAGTTTGGCTGACTACCAAAAATGGGATTGTGTGACTTTTCCTTTCTCCACAGCATACAAAACAGAATGCCCAGCTTTTCAGATTAATTTCCCGCATTTTACTGTCACGATAAACAAACTTCAGAATCCAGTATGCAGAGATAAGAGTAGATGGGGATGTCCTCAATTTCTTTCTATCTGTGGGATCATCTTGTCATATGCTGTTTCTTTCTTAGCTGTCACGCTTCCGGATTTCATTCAACCACCTGAGCTACTTAGGGAACTTTAATTTCCAAGACCTGGGCAGCCTGCCTACCTTTTCACACACTTAATAAAATCAGACAGAAAGAATTACAGACTTAAAAGGGGAAAGGGAAAAAAAAAATGCTTATGGAAAAAGTAACATAAGGTTGTTATTCTAAAGAGGGTTCACATTTGTTTTCAATATGAAACTTGAATATAGCATGGAAAATTGAAACAGAGTTTTTTTGAGGGCTGCACTAACACAAAAAAATTAATATAAAGTGTTATTCAGAATTGTAGGGAATACCTGGCATACATATTTAAATAAGAATAATTTCTAAGCAATTAGTTCTCTCTACTTGGTTGAATTTTCTTGGGTAAAATAATTGTATCTGCATTGTTTACCCATTTACCTTTTTTTTTTTTTAATTATAGGTGGAGGTTTTTTCATCCCCATATGAGACCAAATGCCACTTCTATTTTACAAACTTCTCGGTTTTAAATGTTATCCAAAGCAATGAAGCAATCAGTAATGACAGGAGATAAATGGAATATATGACTTCCTTAGCTTAGGAAAAAACAAACTCTGTGAAATGAGTCTTACAAAGAATTTGGAGTTTTATTTGTTTATTTCCACTTGCATGAGTAAGGTACAATAGCACACAATAGATTTAACTATATGCCAGATGCAAAGTAGAAGCCAAACCTATCTCTCTGAGAAATTATGTTATGACAACTTTCATTAGTTCAGTACTTAACATGGAATGACTTCTGCTTTCTCCTTTGCTTCTTGCCCTTTCTGGTGTACTGCAGATACACTAAAATGTTTAAATGGTGTACACTAAAATGGTTAATCCCTTGCTTGTTAGCTTGATACTGCATCCCTGCAATTTGCAAACAACTCTCTCCTGCCCTCAAGCTTTGGCATGGTTCTCAAGACTTCCTTGGAAATACTTCAATCATTTTCAATACCTGTGATGATTAATATAATCAGTGTCTAACTCAAATGACAAAACTGAGAAATTAGACATAAAGATTAGGATTCTTTTAACAGTCATTATGACTGCATAGCAACCCAGATGCCTTATGTCCAAGGAAGTGAACTCCAAATATCATGGAACAAGTAGAAGCATAGACTGTTTAACTGCATAGCACAAATTAAAAATTACCTTTTAACATCCTGCTTTATTTTGATCTCAAAAAGACTGCTTCTGCTTAAATTCAGCTTCACACTATTTTTAGTGACATAAATTTGGGCTTTTTTTGATGTTCTTGATGTTGAGAATGAAGAAGAAACATTCAGTTCTACTGAAAAAACAAGTCTTCAGCACAGAGGGAATTGCTCCTGTTGCTACTGGAAACTCCTATATTCTTCAGTTCTTGCTCAAAAGACTTACATATCTGGATCTATAGTAAAGAATACAAGTCTTTATGACACACACATACACATATATATATACGAACTTGTCATGAAACATCAAAGATGAAGCATTAAAACACTGTCACTGAACTGATATACCGAAGATGACCATTTCAGTCTTCATACCAATTTGCATCCTCTACATTCTTGGTCATTTTGCTACTTGTGGAATTTAAAACCAATAGAATAAAGGCTTACGGGGAGATAAAAGGAACAGTATTTCTGATCAAATATGCTTTCAGGAAGGTACTGATTGCTAAAGTTTGTCCACTTTTTTCAACCTTTATTATTTTATCCACCAAAAAAACCCACAACCAAACAATTTTTTTCTGCAAATGTTAACTTTCTTCCCCTTAAGCCATTACAGTGCAATGACACCATGAAGCTAGAAATAAAGACACATAGGAAGTCCATATTAGTATGTAAAATTCAAAGTACTCAATACTATCAATAATAATGAAGGAAAGTCCTGATCATTTTATATTTGAGCTTGTCAGAACAAGATTTCTCCCTAATAAAAAGCAGAACTGGAAATATGCTTGTGGAAGCATTAGCAAAATCATGACAGATTAAAAAGCCACTTTTACTAAATATTTTAAATTTATCCTCTTTTTCTGAATTAGTTAATAGCATACAACAAATATATTCCCTACTTAAACATTTTAATATTAAATTATAAGCATAACAGTTTGTCTGCAAGCAATTTACATAATTGCTTTTGAATAGATACATTTTTGTCTAAATATTTTCATTTTTATATCTACTGTCTGGATTTCTCTGTCCATTTCTTATCTGAATAAGTATGCATATATTTGCTATCTTTAGTCCTCTTGTCCTAGGGTGATGTTTGTATCCCCATTTGTGTGTTCTGCTATGTTGGATGTTATGTTCTGTGCCTTCAAGACTGGCTCTGAAAGACAAATGTTCTGTTTGGTTCTGTTATACAGCCTGCTCCCCGCACGGCTGGTGGGACACACAGACGGGGCAGTACAGAGCGTGGCTTTTGGTTTTTGCTGGGCTCTTTTTGCTTGGCTCTAGCTCTGTCTTCTGCTTTTGCTCCTGCTTTGGTCCTGCTTTGTTTTTTTGGTTTTTTTTTTCCCTTTTTCCTTTCTTGTAACCACCCGAACCTGCTCTGCCTGGGACCTGAGAACACCTTGTGTCTGCAGCAGCATCCCCAGCGCCGGAGGGAGTAACAGCAGAGCGACCGCCCCAAGAGAGACTCGCTGAATTTGGCATCTTTTCCAGAGTGGTGAAAGAGTGTTGTCATCGGGTATTGTTCATTTGGTGTGCTGGGGGTGTTGTGCCTGTTAAATAAACAGGATCTTTCCACTTCTCTCCCAGGAATCCTTCCCAAACCGGCTGGGGGCAGGGGCTGTGTGGGTTTGCTCTCAGGAGGGATCCCCCTTTGGAGGTTTTCTCCCAAATTTGCCCTAAACTAGGACACCTCTATGTATTGGGTTTGCCAGGATGATATTCACCGTTTCTCCCACTCTTTAATCAGGCATAAGTGGTTTTTATATATCAGCCATATAATATGCTGGAGAACTAACCCAAACTTGCAGACTTAATAACCTTTACACCTATCTCTCAATATATAAAAAATCAGAGAAAGTGCATTTGTGTTGAAAGATTGTTGAAAAAGCACTTGCTTAGAGACAGATATAAGTTACTAGCAGAAATGTGTCTCTAATCATGTACATATGATCAGGGTGACAACACTTTAGGGATCTCTGCAGCACACTCTATTATGCTCCATAGGAATAAATATCCATGTAGGCATTGTCCCATGAAAGGAACATGGAGAATTTCTTTGGATCCTGTAATGAACAACAATATTGAGTTTATAGCTACCTAACTGCTCTATCTTAGCAGCTTATATAAAACTTGTTTGACTTTTCATAGGGGTGTGTTCCTTGTTAGTCAAGTTGACAGAATTTATCTTTAAACCAGTGGTAGTCAATGAGAAATAAAACTTAATCCCGTGACACTAAAGTAAATGGTAACTTTTTCTTTGTATGTAGTAGACACAGGACCATGTTAATCATATTTTGCTTTGAACATAATTTTTTTCATCTTCACGGGAGCTTAAAAGTGAGACATTTTCTCTTCTTTAAGGAGGCAATTGTTAAAACTAAACAAAAATAGTTTTTATATCATCTCTTTCAGACTGAATTTAAACTTCAATCAGGTAATTCCATCTATTTTTCTCCTTCAAGAAGAAAGGCTGGAAACTCTGGGATGATGAGAGGTCCTTGAGAGTAAGCCAGTGAGTCACCAGAGTTATGGTGACAAGAACCATTCTTAAATAGTGAATCATCCAAGGGGAAGGAAGATTATGGCCACAGTCTCTAGTGGGTACTGCAATTCACATCTGGCCTGCTTGATGCTAGTAAAGGTAAGTTATCATTGTTTAGAAGGTTGGCCAAACCCTCTCCAAACAACTGAAGTACTATTAGCAGGATATGATGTTAAGAGACAGAAATCATCTGCTCTTTGAAGAGGGGAAACCTTTACCTCTTTTTGTGTTGGTTCTTTTTAATCTTTTCTTTTTAAGCAATTTTGAAGTGGATGACATACTTATTGCGCCAATATTGCAATGAGAGAAGCCAGCCGAAAAATGCTGCAAAAAGATTGCAAAGCTGCAGTTTGAAACATAATCTCTAACATTTAGACACTTAAGTAAATAAATAAAATATCCAGCTGTATGTCAGCAGCTCAAAGCCTTGGCAGAAGAATAATGAAATGGTCAGCTGAGGTGATGTGTGGGTATTAGTTCCATAAATCTTTGCATTGTATCCCTCCCTACATCTGGCTAAATCAGAATCCTCCTCCTTTATTTCACTTCTACACTTTTATTTAGCATGGATTTTGGTCCCTGTGCACAAGACACAAAGGACCATTGCATCAAGAGTGGGATTAAGCAAAGAGGAAATATTTTACTGTGTTGCTTAGTAAGATTGCTGCTAGCTGCTTTCTAAACCCATTGAAGAAGGATGCAGTAACATCTCCTGTAATGCTGTCTTCTAGACATTCTGATGGCATATTGACTATGCAAATTAGGCTTTTCCAAAATTATAACTCTTCCTAAACCTCAGTCCCACCTAATTGAGCTAACATTAATATTGTACATTTAGATTAAAACATTGACAGCTCAATAAATTTACCTCCAAACTATGCACAAAACAGAACTCACCCAAGAATGCAGTGCAGATACAATGTCTACAATCATAGCATCAGAAGTAAAACTGGTACTGACTGATCTGCCAAAGAACTTTGATTGATAATTGCCTGTGGTGACAGTCTGTCACATTTGGTCTAGGAAGTCACTACACACATAGTCACACGAGAGTTAAATATAATTGGTCAGTTACACATATAAATTATAAAATAAAATGCCAAAATAAATCAAAGCTCACTAAAGTTATCTGATTCACAGTGGTTTTGTTCAGTAGCTGTGGCACAAGCAGATCTCCACAAACAATTAAAGGAAGTCTGTGCACTGATCCCTTAAGCAAAGCAGTTTCAGGAAACAGAATCTAGCACAAAAATTTTCCTGAGTCTCTGTCCCTTCAAATGATGCCACCATTGAATGCATGCCAAGTTGTTAGTGTAAGTGGGGGTCTAGGAGACCCATTGTACACTGGAAAACTGTGAATTATGTCAGCCAATCTGGTTCTGGTTGGGCTTTTGTCCAGAAAGGATATCTGGTTTGATTCCCTCTATCAGAACACAATAGACTAGAAAATAATTTATGGAAAGTCAGTGTAATTGGGTGTTTCAACTTAAAATTCACAGCTGCACAGCTCTTATGCATGAACAGAAAATCCTACAAGTGTGGAAAAACTTTGAACCAGAGTTTTCAGGAGTATGTTACCTTATAATTTCTTAATTGGATGACAATGTAGAATGTCTCTGGAAGACAGAAGTGGTCTAGGTGGTGCTTTCCAAATATATCTTCCATTTTCAGTTAAAAACTTCATATCAAAACAATTTGGTAAACCCTGTTCTCTTATCCAAATGAGGAAATTTGAGCTGGAATTGCTTTTTTTAGCAGAAAACTTGGGAGTTTTGAATATTTGGTTCCAAAGATTCTCTTTGAACTGGATAAAACATATTCCATAGAAAATGCTAACATTTCTCCGAACAGTTAAGAAAGTTGATTATAAGATACTGAGATAGTACTGGCAGATAATTTCAAACACACCAGAAGGACTTTAGCCCTCTAATGAAACCGTATATATTCTTGTGGATTGTGCAAACTGGACTGGATTGCTCAAAAGGCTGTTGAGATGCAGAGAATCTTCAAGCACAGATTCTTAAATATGTGTTAAAATAAAATTATTACATATTAAAGCTAAATATGTTAGGAATTTTCACTGTTAGAGAAAAAAATAAGTGATTGTTGGCTTTTTTTCCAGATTTTTTTTTTTTTTTTACTTTTGGGACAAAGCTACCTCCAGCATACTGCAATCATCATCTTCACCTCTGACGTTCAAGACGTAATTCCTCATACAGCAGCTCTAAACCCATAGCTCTGACAGCTGGGACCCTGAGCTGTAATTGTGTTTAGAGCTCTTCTCAATCTCCCTACATGGGCTACAGACTAGCAAAGCATTTTTCCATACATTTCCCTCTTTCTGCTAGTCCTATTTACTCTGCTAGGTTCTATTTAAATAAATGTCTACATTTATTTAAATACCACTCCTATGATACCAGTACACACAGCAAGATTTTCCCTGTAAAAGTCTTAAAGTGCTGCAGAAATTCCATATTTAGGCAGGCCTGAATTTGGTATCCCTGCAAATGGTAGTGCTCTACAGGGGTCAAAATCATGCTGATCTGTCCTAGAAATCAAAGTCTTAAATATATTTGTAAGAAAATTAGAATATTTTTGAAAGATAAATCTGTGGAAATGCAGTCCTGCTATTCCAGATAGCCATGGTGTGGGGATTCTGTCCAAGCCACCATCTCAGAGATGTGCATTAGAGGTTTGGGCTCTGTGGCCTGCATATGTAGTAGCTATGAAATGCAGGTCCTGCTTTGAACTTAGACAAAAGCAGCTGGAGAATACTGATAATGTGTAGCACATGTAAACTCCTAAATCCAGTATTTTTTTTCAGGACTAGAAGGTGGTTCCATTCTCTCTTTTGTGTCTTTTTTCTGAACTCCCTTGTTGCAACATTCATAGGAAATCAGTTAATGAGTGGTTATCTTTAAAAAAAAAAATCATTGTATGGGGAAATATTCAAGTTAAATAACAGCTATGCTTCTGTAGACACAGTCCATTCTGCAACAAACAAATGAGCTAAATAATGAACCCCAAAGTGACATGTAGTCTAGGAAACATATTTTCTATATTACTCCCTTGTGAAGTCTTTTTTTAAATGAATAAATGACCAAAATAAATATATTTTGTGTGTCTTTATGAGTATAAACAAATATATTTTTATATATCTGTCTATCAAGGTTCTCATATGTGTTCCTTGCTGTGTAATAGAAGCTATAAAATCCAACCTCTCCTTGGAAAGAGTTGAATGCATGGTGAGTGCGTAAAGACTGGCAGTGTTTTATGGAACCTGGCAAATATAGGTGTAATAACAATAGATGTGCCAACATCCATATGTCAGCATCCAAAGTTTTTTGGCCAGACATTAAATCTTTTATAAGCTGGAGATAGTTATTATTCTTTAAAAAGGCCCCTCTGTGACTATTAACAGATGCATTGTATGTACACGTTTATTTACTTTGTGTTACATATATGAATGACATTTGTAAGTAAATCAGTAATAAAAAGATGTATTAAATATCGAAAAAAAAAAAAAGACAGAAAAGACTGAGAAAATATCTCTTACATGAAATGATCATCCTATGAAATAAAATACTTACAGCTGTTTGTATTCACATCATAGCCACACTCTCTCTTCCACAATTGTCTGTAGCACCAGTGTCATCATTGTCTTATTGCAGGCAATGATTTTGGTCTGAAATTTGTCATCCTGTCAACAGCAAGTGTGACCATTTGTGTGGCAAGGACATGTTAGGACACCTGGGACACATTTGTCTATACAGCCTTTTCCTGCCGGCTGCCTAAACTTAATCCCACCCACATTCCACTCTACAGACCACAGTGGGAGGACAAGAGAAAGAAGAGGAAGGACATGGGGGTGGGGATAAGAGGCAAAAGCGTTGATAAGAGATTACAATGACTGGAATGAATAAATTGGATGTGGGGGACAGGAGAAACTGTTTAAGAGGAGTTAAGACAAAATGTATGGGATAGTCTTGATTTTATCTATGATTGTCTATGTTATTTTATATTTTGATAATGAAAATATTATAACATTTTATCTATTTTTTATCTCTATGTTGCTATCTCTTTGTGCATATATATGTGTGCGTGTGTGTGTTTACATTTACATAGAGCAGAAAAGATTTTAAATTGTTTCCAGAATAGGCCCTGTATAAATGTATTTACAACTCTATGAATTCAAATGCTTGGGGAAAGTAAGGATAGTAAACATCATTCCTTGTTTTTGTAATTTGTACATATGAACTGTCCATTTCACTCATTGTTCATATGGAAAAGCTGTGACATAATATTTGACTTTCAGTTTTCAAGAACTGTCAGAAGCTTAGGCTGATCTCTCTTTAAGAACATCTCCAGCAGCACCATCCCTTCAAAACCACACAGTGCAGTATCAGCTTCAGGGTACATGATATGAATTCAACATTACTAATTCTTTCAGATTCATAGTCTTCCTATAAGTTGATCAATTCAAACTCACCCTTTAACCTGTGAATTCTAGTACAACTAATGCAGGAAATCAATATTCTCTGTGTTAGAGTGGGATATCACAAATCAGTCTATGACAATCTACCTGGACAGTAAAAAAATGAAACAAAGACCTTGCATAAAAGTGTGACAAGATTAAGAATAAATAATGTATTGACGCTTAGAAATGGAGAATATTAGAGCAAAATGTGCAGTGATTCTTTTTATTTATGAATAAGCCACTCATGTAAAATCTACACCCTGTGGAGTAACTGTAGGTGCCTAATTGACTGCCTCTAAGCAAGCCATTACAACTCTATTACTCCATCAGCTGCAGGGAGGACACAGTGGGAAAAAAACAACTTCTAAGTAAAGTTTTCACACCCCTGCCTTGTGGTGAACTCCTCAGCTGGTTTTCACATTCTAAATCCAGAGCATGTTTCTTCTCACAAACTCCCTGTCTATGTAGTGCTGGTATACACAGCATGCTCTGCTATGGTAATTGTGCCAGATAATTAGAAACAAATTTAACCCTGGTGTAAACATGAACAGAGTTTCCAACCAAACCACTGCCTCTATTAAGAAAAATGTCACAGTAAGAAAGAAGTTCTGTGACACCTATATGTGTGAATGTGTCATCATACAAAATCAACAGATCTGCAGCTTTTTCTCTCTCTAGACATAACCTAAGAGTGATGACTGCAACAGAAGGTGGAAAAATTGGAAGAAATAGAGTGGGACTCATTAAATATAATATTTAAAGGTATATTTTTCTTGGCAATGAATATTTTGTGGACAAAAAAAAAATCATATACATACTAATTTTTTAAGAAATATGGGAACAAGAGCAAAGCTAAAATCCTCTTAGAAGAGTCACTCTATTGCTTGACACCAAAATTTAGACTGCTTCCTTCAGTTTTCCTCTGCTTAGCTACAGATTCCTAGCTTCAAGCTACAGAAATGGATATATGTAGTACAAGACAAAATATAGTCCACTCCCATCTTCTAATCTTATGGATATCTAAAAATATCTCCAAAGAAGACTCAATATAAAGATTGCTGATAGTATGCAGGAAGTGCAGTGCCCTATATGGAATTCTCCCCTGTGACCCAAGCAGTATTCCAGAGACCCAGAAGATCACAGTGGAGATGCTCAGGAAATGCAGTGACAGCTGGCTTTTCTGAAAATGTTTGAAACTTCCTTCTTCTGTTTGGATAAGATATACCAAAAAAAAGGCCAGTTGGAACTCACAAATGCAAAAATAAAAGTGAGTATGAATATGTATTTATTCACATGCATATAAATTTCTCTCTATATATAATTTTTTAACAGTTAAAAACTGTCTTATAAATGCCAGGAGAATTTGGGACTGGCTTTACTTCAAGATTGAGGTAGTTTAAACAAGTTCTTGTTTCATCAAAAGGAGGCCATCTATACCACCATCTCAGAGATTAATATATTTCTGTCCACAAGCTACAAATTTGACCAGACATCAAATTAGTAGAGTAGAAGCATGAAAAAGAACCTCATCAGAGATAGGATCTGTGTTGGTTCTTGTGCTTAGGATGTGTCTAAAACAAGGAACAAGGAGGAGAGATCCAATAGTTATCAGCCTTTTATTTTCTTCATGTATCTTCATAGTTAGTATTCCACACCATTATGATGGAGGCAGAAAATCACAATTACTGTTTGTGGGAACTCATTTAACAGGAATAACTCAATTGTTTGCAATCAATTTGTCTCAACATCTACTGTATTCTGTCAGCTGGACACCATGCCTATGAGCTGAGGGACCTGAGAGGACTGAGGTCTGAGATCTGCATACTCGAGAGTTTTGCATGACAAACACTCAAGGCACTCTAATTGCACTTAATGAAATTGCTTGTCTTCATCTTAGTCTTAAAAAGTGTGTAAAGAAAAAATAAAATAAGAAAAGGGAAAAAGAAAAAATTACTCAGATTTTATGTGTTGAATGAGGAGGTTCAGTTTTTTGGCAAACAATTAGACTGAGACAGTAGAGCAAATATGTTGTTTCCTCTGGTGGTAAGAAGGTTTACAAGTACATCTGCATCTTTTTTATTACCTTGGTATCCATCTAGCTAGCCTTTAAGGATTTACTCTTTGTACTTACAGTCTTTTAAAAGTTATAAAGGTATTCATAAGAACCTCTGTAAGACCATTCTTATCCATGTGGAAAGACAAAAATATTTCTATACTTTTTCCATATACTCTTTTCTGTCTTATGGTCTTCTTCTCAAGGTTTTTGTGAGATAGCTCAGAAAAATAGAATTATGCCCATTTACCCATTTAGACAGTGAAAAACATTTAGAGAATGATGTACAACATCTGAAAGAAAAACAAACAAAAAAATCCAAACAAAAAACCCAACCAACCAAGCAAAAACAAACAAACAAAAACAAACAAAACAAAAAACCAAAAACACCAAGCCACAAAGAAACCAAAAAAGCAAACAAGAAACTCACAAGTAAGTTGGACAGAAACACCTCAAAATTGAATAGGCAGAACTTTTGGAGCTCAGAGACTAAAAAATTATGGTGTTTTTTTCTCTTAAATTTTCTGTATATCTTGTTACTTGGGATAAAACCTAAGCTGATTTAAAACTTTTATCATGTTCCAGAAGACAGAGTAAAAATAATTTTCTCAAATCAGACTTTTTATTGCTTCTCTGCTACACCATATTGTTACACAATGCTAGTTAAATGCTCAAAAAGGAAAATTACCAAAATTCTTATGTAGAGACAATGTTCAAACAATCCAAGGTAAAATCCAAAACAGCACTTAAGCACCTACCATACACTCAAACACTAATTTAAACATATCCAGAAGGGTGATCTAAAAAACTCTATGTACTCACTTACATGTCTAAGGCACCTGAGTTTTCTAACTTGGTGTGTCTCTGCACACATCAAAATATGTCATCTTCTCAGCTGAATGAAATGCACGTCCTCCACACCTAGTCCATCTGGGGTGCAAAGCAGAGCCGAGTGTCCCGGCTCAGTAGGTGTGCTCCCAGCTCACTTGGCGCCAATGACAGCAGCAGTGGCAGCACATTGCAGAGCTCCCACAGCACTTCCACTCAAAAATAGGTCAGGAGAAGGCGGAAAGTACTTGCATAGCAAGACTGTTATGCAAAACCTCTTTAGTAATATCACCTCCTCCTCCTCCTCCACCCTCTTCTTGCTGGCTATCTTTTGAAAGAGAAGCGGGAGAGAGCTGTCTGCTGACACTTTATATGACTTTCATATAGAACTGCAGGCAAAGCATTCGTAAATCCTAGTTCTACAGAACCTAATTAGGACTATGGATAAGTGCCTAAATTCAAAAGAAACAAGATTTTAGATGCTTCCCTCCCTGACATTTTCAAATGTGTTAGATTAGATATCCACCATCAAATGTATTGGCTGATATGAATTATGTTTGAGGATTGTACTGGAAAGTTTAGATGTCCCATGTTGCACTATGAATTTCACTCCTCAGGCTTGCATCTAATTTTGAGGCACTGAGTCAGTGAGCAGTTCTCCAGTACTTTTTTAAAGATTTGAATTAACCACATTTTCGAAAGTTCAAGATAAAGTGCATTGAACCTTACCTTACAGATCAGGGTGTGTAAGATGCCTTTCCCTTTTGAATACCTAAAAAAATGAAGTTAGATCCCAGTGTTGTCAAATTGTCACCAAATAATTTGAAAAATCTAGAAACTGCTTTTCCACTTTTTCCAAAGAACTCCTGGTCAGAAATTAAATATCAGTAGTCCTAGAAAGAGCTCTATTTAGCAGATGAAATGTAGATCAGTCCTCTTCTATTCTAAATTATGTGAGAGTTCTCTTCCTGTATCTGCTTCATCAGGAACAGGAAAGTCAAAGCACAGATAGTCTGTTTTGTTCATTTCACTCACAAAGATGACAATGAGCTTGACATCTCTGAGAAAGATTCCTCTTTCACAAAGCTACCAGCAAATGAAGGATGAAGTGATAAGACAAACCAACAGTCATTTTATATGCATAGATAGTTCAAGAAGTAATAGTTAAATATAACAAGAAAAAATGAAATCTGTAGTTAATGTAGTTTTCCTGATATCAGTCAATGTCTGATTTCTCTCACTTCCTTATAACTCTACAAGCTTGCGCTCATCTTGCAATATTTACTGTAGTCCAACTTGGACTGTCACAGTTATGCAGATGTCCAAACCTGTGCTCTTTCGAACATTGTTTTTTGAAATGCAGGCAGTTGCAGTATTGTGACACTTTTTGGAATGGGCTGGATTAATTTAATTTCATCCATGAAATTTAGATTTCCCCATCCTTCTCTCTCAGATTTTCCCTGTGAATCATCTGTCAATAAGTACCAAGCCAGGATTACTGGGCTATGAAGACATGAGTTCTAGTCTACGTCACTTATCCTCTGCAGTTCCCTTTCAAAATACTATGTGCTATCTTCCCATTTTAAGTGCTCCTCGTAAATAAGATATTCACATTTTATGAATCAAAACTCTTGATAAAGATTGGTTCACAGCACCTATTGGTCAGTTTTGTTTCCTTGGGTTAAGGGTGCTGGAAGAGTGATGTGGGACAATTACCCATATGGTCACTGAGCGAGATAGAAGATAAATGGAAAACAAAATTTCCTTTTATGACCTTCAGACCAAACTTTCCTGCTCCTAAGGCTGCACTGCATTTCCAAGATTTTCTATTCCAGTAATATTCAAGGGGACAGACTTAACAACTTTATTTTTAATGAAAAGCCAATGTGGTCAATAGATATTAACTTGTATCAAAATTTTTGTCAAGGCCCACGCTAAAGGCTCATTGACACTGTCAAAGATAAAATTTGTGGGTTTGGTTTGTTGGATTCTTTTTACTGTTAGATCTGTTTCTGCCCCTAAAGACATTGAACAGGGCTCCCTGGAGCCTTTTTTAAAGTATTATGTATGGATAAATGCATATCATGTAAGTGCTGATAAACGAGGCCAGGTATATTTTAATAACCTTCAACGTGGAAGGTATTTGTGTACCACTCTTACACACAGTCAGTCACTGTGTATCTTGGCAAAGTAAGATCCGTTTCTGAGGAAAGAGAACTATTTCCATCCTTAATAAGTCATTCCAAGTTTCCTGTGATGTTATAAATAATCGGGCAAGCAGCCGGTTTTATTCTCCCTAATTTGATATGGCAGACTTGGAGAGCAGAAAAGTTCAGCTTCAACATAAGCTCTAGAGTTGGACTTTGACCAAAATCTCCCCCTTCCCTCCCATAATGAGATAAAGTTTATCATAAAACATGCTTACCAAGGCAGCTAGGACAGGGCTCAAGCTTCACATCTATTTGCTAGGAGCCCCTAGTCAGTCCTGCATGCTGCATGCATGAGGTCACAGCATGCTGGGCTTGCTTGGGGGAGCTGGCAGCTAGGCTGACAGTCTTAGCTAATACACTTGTCATTTGGGAAAATAAAAAAGTGCTTGCAAAACACAGCTGAAATTAGACTGTGAGTAATTGGAAAAGGAAATATAAAGTCACACTGTTTTATACGCGTGTCGGGAAGGCAGTGAGGTTATGCATTGAGTACCTGCACTACTGACAAAGGTCAAGCACTCTCATGACAGACATCTTTTAAAAATTTTGAGGAGATACAACAATTGTCACAGAACTTTCAAGAGCTGCACCATACAGAGACATGAGAACATAGCAGAGCTTATTTTATGTGTAAAAGGAGGTCAGTTGAAAGGACATATTCCTTCATAATTATGAGAGAGGCAAGAGGAATTTATGATTATATTAGAACCCGAGAAAATATTTTTTTTTTTTTAAGTCTGCCTCTGAAATGGTGCTTGGCAACATTTTGGGAAAGTCATTCAAGATGTTTCTAATCGTCTTTCAATTGCAAAAGAAGTTAAATAAATAACTCTATCTACATCTCAGAAATTCAGGAAGATTAATTAGATAATGTTATTGAAATTGCTTATAGGCACTCAGTAATAATAACGCATGCCAAAGCACTTCATTGATGTTCATTACTTTCGAATATGAGGGAAAGAATTTGTTTTGTTTTGTTTTTTAAAAGCTTCAGGTCATATTTACAGATCAACTTCATTTCCAAAACGCAATCCAGATGTATTGTTATGGATTTTAAAATAAAATTATAGCTTTAAGGTAAGACATGCTAATAGGAAAATTAACTTGTTCTGATGAGTCATAACATAAAGTAATTTCCCTTTTAAAACAAAGCTAAAACCTTACTTTGGTCCCTTAACCCAGATGGTATTCCTTCAGAAGAGAAAACTTGGTTCCACCTTGGATCTTTTATGTTTCCTAAGACACTACGCATTCTTAAAAAATACTATATATTGGAATTAAGGATACCTTTCTAAAGAGACTTACTCCCAATTGTAAATCTTCTATTAGAAAATTAAGAAACTGTTAGCTGAATTAAAATTCCCTATCATTTATATGACTTAAGAAAGAGTACCCAAGCACCTAATCTGCTCTCTCTTTCCTAGCTCTGTTTTCTATTCTGCAAAATCAAAAGAAGTCTCTCAAAGACTGAAAAGGTCTTCCTGGATAGTGATGTAATTTTCCCAAGTAGAACGAACACTGGGAAGACACAGACACTGAAAAATTTGTTTGGATAGTGAGGCAACCCTGTTGCCCTGTTGTCAACTGTAGCAGAACACTTTCTGCTTCTGCAGCAGCCAGGTCTGAGCAACATAACCTGGCTGATTTCTGGAATGTGTAGACCTGAATCTGATTTCAACAAAGGTTGCTTCACACCACTCAGGTGGTGGAAATGAGTCTTAAAGTGAATATAAATCATATTCATACCTACTACAAGGCTTCTTTATATGGCTAAGTCAGTGGAAAGTTGCTTTGGTGTAAATGCACATTAGGCCCTCATACTTTTAATTTGGCATAAAAAAAGGAAAGAAAAGAGAAAGAAAACCCTTTCAATGTCCCAAGTTAAGGTTGGATAACAGCCATACTGTAACATAAGCTAAGATTTCAAAGGTGTCTCAGGAAACAGGTCTCCAGCTACCATTCACTTTTCAAGGGGGCTGCATGACTCACTTCCTGAGACCTGTTTGAAACCCTACCCAGAATGATTATTCTGTCTGCATACAACTAGATTGTTTTCTAATGACTGACTAGTCTGGCAGACCCACTATTACAAAGAGTCTACTCTAGGTCAAGCAATAGAGCTCTTTGTTATCAGCATGAGAAGACTATCCAGCAGTACACATGTTCAAGGTATTGCTGACAAAGGTATTGTTTTTGCCTCTGGTGTCACTATAGTGGCACCTCAGAGGAGCTAATCAGAATAAGGTTTGCCCTGTGCTCAAATACTTAAATTGCAGGTTCTCAAACAAAATACCAGGTGTTAGTCGTCCTGTAGGTCTCACTACTCCCTTTGAGTCAACAGTGAGCCATTGCCCCAGAATTTCAAAACCAGTCTGCAGCAGAATTACTTTGTGACCAACTGTTGACTGCAGGGCCAAGGATTTTTGATTTAGACTTACCATTGTTGTTTTCCTGAAATGCCAGCAGCACTCAAAAAAGTCGGATCCCATTCAATTAAAGTACATGCCCATGCTTAGTAAATAGGCTGAGTGAGAAGAAGACAGCTCAAAAAGAAAATCGCAACAAATACCTAGTGTTCCTAGTTGCTAGTTAAGAATCAAATACAACTGTCAGGTAAACTAACTTCAGGAAGCTGGTTTATTTCCCTCTACAGTCAGTGGAGAGAGACAGGTACTTGGAGAAGACGATCCCTCTCTTCCCAGATATTACAGAAACAGAAGGAATTACTCATCCCTGGAAGTTATATTTTCCTGTCCTTTGAAGAAAAGAGATGTCTTTAACAATGAATTTATGTTAAACAACTCCACTCTCTGGCCTTAGAGCTTTAACTGAATATCATCAAATTTATGCATAATTTTAACATGGAGAAAACTTAATCATTTAGCAGCTGATATTATGGTCTATACCTTTAAGATTATTCATTCATTATCAAGTCAACACATTGTGAAATTCATATACAGAGAGATGCAGGTACGTGCATACACAAGCGTATGTGTTGTATATTCAAACAATATCTGAAACTGCCACCAACATATAACAGACAAAGGTGCCCTCTGGAAAGCAGAAAGCCAAAAAACACAGGGTGATTGATGATGATGGATTTTATTGATTTTATTAGGAAAAAAAAAGTTCAAACAACTGCTCTTTGTTCTATGGATGCAAAAATCCCAGGACATTGAGCATCTAAATATTTTCCAACTTATGATGTAAGGAGCAAGGTCACTGAATGTACTGGATTTCTTACTCTTCAGCAAGTGATATTAGAAAATATCTCTAGCCTCAGCTGTCTCAGCCCCTGCCAGACTTTTGCAACACTAAATGTCAAATTCTTGGTGTGGACAGGTTGATGTGGAACATCTAAACTGCAATTCACCCACTTGATTTTTAATCCTTGCTTTGAAACCACCCCATGATACTGGTGAATTACATTTTCCACACTTACATATACAGTTATCTACATTTTTATTAAGATATCATGGTATTGATTTGGATTTAATGCAACCTTTGCAATCACAAATCCCTAATATATAAGAGACCAAATATAGCTATCCAGAATAAAAAGCTTTTGGACTGTAAGATATAAATCTTCTTGCTTACCTATAACTACCTATGCTTTAAGCTTCAATTGTAAGCTGCCTGCCCTGGGTCTCTACACTGGAAGATACAGGCTCCTGGAGAAGGTGATTAATTAGTCAGGACCCTAAGAAGGAGGAGAAGGAATCTGGAGGTGTCTAAATTTATTCAGTGACTATAAGTGGAGTCTTGGTAAATAGCTTAGACCTTAAGATGGCTAAATTAGGAACGATTACTCTCACTCCTACTGACTGTTCATAACTTCTCAGTAAATATCAGCCAAGTCAAGAGTAAAAATTTTGTGCTTTAAAACAACATGACAAAAATAAGTTGATTTTGCATATATAGAATTGTAGAATTATTACAGAATTGTAGGATTATTATAGAATTACAGAACCATTTGGGTTGGAACTGTTGCTCAGAGCCTTGTCCAAACTGACCTTAAATGCTTCTGGAAATTAAGCATTTACCACCTTTCTGGGCACTCTCTCTCTCCTCCCATGCTACATGTATTGGAAATTGCATATATTGCATGATAAAGGAGAGTGCACCAGGAGTGTCCATTCCACTCATACTTAAGTTATAACAGAAGGTTAGTTTGACTTCCATTTTCTTCTGTGTGAACTCTTTTCAAATTTAACAAATATTTTAGGGCAAGCTGGATGTTCCCAACCTAAAGTATTCTACTATATACATATATCTTCTTTGTAATGACTCCAGAAAATATATTGAGCAAAATTAAGATTCAGATACATAATCTCGACTTAAATGTCAAATCAGTGTTACAGACAGCAATAAGGGATTGGAATTTTATGATTTTTGTTAGCAGTATATGTCTATACAAAAAGAAATGTCATAATACAAAACTCTATTACTTGGAGGTTAACTGATAATCTGGCTCTTTATTCTGTTAAAATGTAAATTACTGGCTTCTCCAAGCTAGAATCTTGATTCTATTATTGTGGCCATAAACTACCACAGCATTGACAATGCACTACAGAGGGAATCTAACCAGTTATTCCTATCCTTCACTGCCTTGCCAGTAATACATGGCAGCAAATTTGGCAACTAGAAACAAGACTCAATCTGAAACAGGGAATAGGATGGATCTCAGTGGTTTTTAAACTGCCAGATAAGTAGTCTGAACTCTTGAACTCTGATTTGTACTCAGAGATACAAATAAAATCCATAAATAAACCTATGGATAAATTGCACTGCTGCTCTGATAAAGCCCAACTCCTTGGGATTCTCCGATGTTCTTGTAATACTTGCTCTTTAAGGCCACCACACCATTAAACAAACAAACAAACAATCCAAGCAAGTAAATAAACAAAAATGTCTATCCAAAGGAGTAGACTTAATTACAGTACATGGAGCAGGAACCATACCCATAGTTTTTTAAAGTTAGAGGCCTTGACCTGTGATTTGAGACCAAGTTCCACCTCTGTTAAGAACACAAACCAGAAGACACTTTTAAAAGTCCCCAGACACAGGGTATATGGCCCAGCACTGCTAACCAACAGCCAGGCACGTGGCTCCAGCCGGCAGGTCTAATGAACGAGATTAGTGCCTGTTTTATGAATTAAAATTTGAAGTAAAAAAATAGTGTTTCATTTTCCCAACAACCTCAGCCTAATTATTAACAGCAGGTTCAGTTGGCAAATTTCAGTATTTTTCCTCCTTTCATTTTTAAGTGAAAGACTTCAGCCTCTTATTTATTTTCCTTTTCCTCTAATGCTCTTGTAGTCCTGTGCCAGCTGGTTCTACTACTTTCTTTCTTCCCCTCTTTTATAAGGTTTCATTTTCCAGTAAAAGAAATATATAATGTATGAATTTCTGTAAAAGCTCACACTTTCACATTTGTTTATCCCCATTGTTAGCAATCCAAAGCAGCCACATGTTCACAGCATGTTCTGTCTGGCAGTAACACCCGTTGCTTAATTTCCTACTACCACCCTCACAATCCTGGCAGGCTCTGGCCAGTCAGATGCATTTGTTTTCCCTAATTGCCTGATGGCATTTTCAGAAATCCTTTTCATTGAGAAATGAGTGATCACAGGAGACTTCTGCAGACATAAGAAAGACTAATAGTCAGTAGGCTGAAGGAGGTCAAAGAATGTTGTTTGCTAGATTGTAATGAGCTTAAAGATGTCATTGTTATTAACTGTTTTTTAAGCGTCATATTAATCTATTTTCTCCATCAATTCTAAAAGACAGTATTGCTCTTCCAAGTGAGATCTGAAGCTCAAAGGACATTGAACTGTCGGTAGCTTCAGGGATCACTGGCTTAATAAGTCCATACACTCATTATTTGGAAGTTATGATTGCTAAGAGATGGAAAATAGCACACCTTTCAGAATTCAATAATTCCAATAATGCAATAAAGCATTACATACTAGAAACTTATTGCAGAAAATGTCTCCAGGGAAAAATAATTTCAGAGAAACATAGAACTGCTCATCTTGGAAAAGGCCTTTAACATCCTCTCATATAGCTGTTCACTCAGAAGCTCCAAGTCCCTAAAGTATGTCCCCAAGTGTCACACTTAAATGTCTGTTAAGTATCTCCAGGGGTGGTGACTCCACTTCCCTGGGAAGCCTATTCTAGTACATAAACCACCCCCACCCCCCTCTTTTGAAGCAACTTTTCCAAATACCTAATTTAAGCCTCTCCTTGTGCCACTTGAGATAATTTCCTCTTGTGCCATCATTTATTACTTGAGTGAAGAGGCCAATCCTCACCACCACCTCCCTGGGCAGCCTGTTCTAGAATCTACTCACCCTTTCTGTGATGAACTTCTTCTTAATGGCCAAACTGAACCTTCCCTGGTACAGCTTGAGGCCATTTCCTCTTGTCCAGGCTGTTTGCCTTGGAGAAGCCAGCCCTCATCTGGCTACAGCCTCCTTTCAGGTGGTTGTAGAGAGCAAAAGCATCTCCTCGAGCCTCTTTTTCTCCAGGCTAAACACCCCCAGCTCCCTCAGCTGCTCCTCATGACATTTGTGCTCCAGACCCTTCCTCTTCTCCACTGCCCTTCTCTGGACACACCCCAGCACCCCAGTGCCCTTGTAGGGAGGGACCCAGGACTGAACACAGGATTTGAGTGGTGGCCTCACCAGTGCTGAGCACAGCAGGCAATTTCCTAGCATTTTATATTATCCCTCCCAAATTTCAATAGGAAGGGATTCACCTAGTATTACCACAGAGGCAATTATCAGTCCTTTTTCTAGAAATAATCTCTGTGTTATCACCATACAGTTTAATGACTAAATACCTTCAAGGGGACAGTCTGAGAGGTTAAACAGTTCATAAAACTGGTTGGGAATCTGAAAAACCTCTAGTGCTATAGATTCAGTTTTATTTTGGTACACAGATTCTTTCATACAAATGCAAGGTTTCATTTGTCTGTTATAGAATTTTTTCATAAGAGAAGATTTGCACAATGTAGAGATTTTTTTTATTATTATTATTTTAGTGGTGACACAATAGAAAAGAGAGCTGAAGCCATCCCTTCCAGTGGGAGTTTGTTAACTGATTTTATCCTGTCTTGAACAAAGCCATCTCCACTTGGACAAAGATACAAGAATGCCGAAAGTGAATAAATTGTTATTCCAAGACTTACTATAACGTTTTTCCTATTGTTCACTTGCCATGGATACCTAAACTGTGCATAAACTTACTCCTTTTTTTTTTTTTTTTTTTTTTTTTTGAGCATCTCCCTTTTGTGGTTACATGAGCAAAACAGAATCAAAGCTGAACTGATTCTTCAGGAGAGGAAAAATTATTCCACCAGCTTTAGTATTTTGTGTTCCTTTTTTATCTTGGAATAGGTAAAATAGTATATTTTGCAAATCGTAGCACAGACAGTTCATATCAAAATATATTGTGGTGGTTATAAAGGCTTTCTCTATTCAGCACATTTTTCTAAAATGATTAGTGTTTCACTGCAAAATGAATAAAAACTCACACTCAATTCTTGTACATGGGAGCAGGCAAACAGTCACTTAGAAGCATGGTGAGATTAAACATATGGAAATTGATTCCATCTTCTTCTACTACAAGTTGCTATCTTTTGTTTATATATAAAATCTTTATTTATTTGTTTCAGTCTTTATCATGACATTATTATGGCTGTATTTTTCTCTCTGGTCTAACCTCAACTATGTGATTCTCAACCTCCACAAGCTTATACTATTCCCTACCACATCCTAATTTTATGTCACCTACTGCAAACTTTGTGACAATTACCCAAAATACCTACACAATAAAGTACAGTAAATAATAGGCATTGCAATGTGTTATATGTTGGAGTTTGGACTTGAAATTACTTCAAATTTTGCTCTTCACAAATATTGACACAGTCATGCACAGAGTCAGGGCTTAAGCCTTAACAGTGAGCAAGTGCAGACAAACACTGATGTAAAAACACATTTTCTACAGACTGTCACACTTTTCAAAGAGAGGGGTGTCTAACTCGACCATTTTGTCGATGAATAAAAAAAAAATTGAGTTTTTTCATTAAGTTTACCTAACATATGTAATTATTATGATTGGTAACACATGGTATTCAAAAATCAATTCAGTCTTGAAAATGTGTTCTTACAGTGGGTGGCAATTTTTTTGTGCATGTGTGAAGAAATTTATTCTTAACTGTATTCAAAAGTCTGCATACAATACAGCTGGGCTTTCCCCATTGTTCTCAGGAACCTAACCCCAGCTCATACAATATCATATTGCTCCAGTGACTTTACCAGAGCTGTGCCAAATTACCCCAGCTGGGTACTGGGACCCTCTTAGTGAAAGGAAACCATTGTCATTACAAATCTGTAGTATCAGCACTGAGGAAGATTTCATAACCATTTTGGGTTTTAGATTAAGAGCTACAGACATTGTTACAATGACATTCTCACCTAGGAAAGGTATTCTGTAATTTGTCTGATAATTTAACACATAACAATTGTCCTAGAATGACTAGTGGTGCATAGTTCATTATTCAGAAATAAGAATGCTCTATTGATTTATTTAACTCATCACATTTACAGGAAAGATGCCAAAAACTTTGTCCATGTTCCACATGCTTGAATCAATGCTATTCATACCTGAATTTACTCAAGACAAATGGAATTTTCTATTATTAGGGTAGGAATATAAATTTATCACTGGAAGAAAAAAGCTGCATATTTGAAATCTGAAATGGTAGTCATTTCGTTGAAATTATCTAGCTCAAGTGATATGCATGTTTGCCATACACACTTTGAAGCATGGAATGAACAGGCACACAGATTTTTTTCAGTCTCTATATCATGGACCAGCGTTTTTACTGCTGGGATCTTACATAAAGAAAAGAAAAAAAACCCCCCACATTATTATAACATAAAATAAGTACCTAAAAGTCATACATGTATTTGTAAAAAACCCTCATGATTATTTGTAGGATATGTCTGAATACTCCTAGCAGTCTTGGCCTTCTGTATTTAGGCAGGAGAATGAGTCAGGTGACGTGGCAAAACAGTTGCTGCAAGTTGAGCTGGAGTGAGCTACTTCTGTGAAATTTATCTCAGACACAATTTTATTCCATAAAATGCAAGAACATGCTTCTGGTACTTTAATTAGAAGTATTCTGCTTACTGCAGAATTGGAGTGTAAGTATTCAGCTCTAGGAGGAAAACACAATACTAAGAAAATTCAACTCCCTAACTTTTTAAAGCAGGATGTACAAGTAGACTTTTATATTTTTCCTCTTCAATCTGCAATCTCTGCCTGTTTTCCTCTTCACCAGTTTATTGCAGGTATCTTGACTTTTAGCCTTTTAGTCCTCTCAAATTCTTTATAAGAGAAATAAAGTACATGCTCACACCCAATTCCCACTAATGTCTGTGTTTGTTCATTGTGCTAACATAAATGAGGCTAGC
Organism: Sitta carolinensis; assembly: GCA_032173965.1. NCBI lineage: Eukaryota > Metazoa > Chordata > Aves > Passeriformes > Sittidae > Sitta > Sitta carolinensis. The sequence continues at coordinate 36,922,356 of JAVUNC010000006.1, forward strand.
AGCAGTCAGGCTGAGATGTATCTTATAAATGTGTGCATACTCCCATCAGCTCAGAAAATATAACCTGGCAAAAAATCTATTTAATTAAAGAACAAATAAAAATAAATGTACAATTTAAAGCTGAACTATAAAAGTGTAGAACCCTTACCTTTTTCTCTTCCACTTTTTTGAACTGGGGATTGCTGAGACTAGCAGAAGAAAGGAAGTTTGCCAAAAATATTTTAATAGTACATAAAACTATATACAAGGACTGGTAATTGATCAAGAGCCATTGTCTGAGCCAGTCAGCCTACATACATCCTTTTGCACAGATAATACTTCAGGAACATGAGGATCCCTACCTGTCAAGCTAACATGAACAATTTTAGTTCCTACAGGCTTTCCTCTCAGAAAAATAATTGTAGGATCATTTATCCTAAATGACAGGATGATTCAGGGCTGAAAAAGACTTTAGCATGCCTCAATTCCAACTGTGGCTCAGAGCAGGGTCAGCTTTAAGGACAGAGCAAGTTGCCAAGGCTTTGTCCAGTCAGGTCTTGTAAACTTCTGAGAAAAGAGGTCAGTTAACCTCTCTGGGTAACCTGCTCCAGAGCCTGAAAGTCCTCCTGGTGAAACAGATTTTCCTCTAATGTCAAGGAAACTGAATCCATTGGATATTAAAACTCAGAGCATTTTTCTCTCCAGAATTTCTAAACACACAAAACCACAGACACAAAAACACAGAAAATCACACAAAGTGTTCGTATGGCCATCTGTAAGCCTAGCCCAAGTGTACACACACACAGGACCCTCATCCAGGATCAGAGATTTCTGAGAAGTCAGGATAAATTGTGGGAATCATGCATAGGGCTTGGCCAGTCAAGGATACTCAGCAGTAGACTGTTTACATGTTGTCCTCCCTCCCCCCTGCCATTTTCATTTATCCACTCTTTCTTCCTGATGCTCCTTAGTATGATCATTTTCCTGCTCTTGGTCCTTTCTGTAAATACCCAATATATTTTTACAGTTTCGCAAGTCCTTTCATATGTTCCATAAGACATTTGTCAATTCACGTGAGAGACATGATTGTCATTTTACCAGTTATAAAGTGCTATATAAACCTCAAGTCTTTCAATGGTTTCATCAGTAGCTTGAGAGCTCTGGGCCTTTCTGGTTTTGCTGTTAACTGCTGTTCCCAAGAAGATGTGTCTGGATGTTTAATATATTACCTACCCTGTCTCTATTCCCAGACTGATCATCCTTATATTCTATGTATCCTTACATTTCTATCTAGGCACAAGCTTTCTGTTTCAATTTATGCTGAGTTGTACCTTCCTGTCTCACACCATTGTATGTCTCCACTTTCTTGATATATATTTCTCATAGATACTGGGATCGCTGTGTCTTGGACCTTCAGCCTCTTCTCACAGAGCAATTCCTCTGGTCATCTTGATGGCCTCTGATCCATTTCCTGAAGTACATCAATAACTTCCTTGTGTCTAGTACACCCAAAAATGCGCACAGTATTTTCAGCATGGTCTGACAAGTGCTGAGTAGATGGGAATAATCCCTTTGCTCAGTCAACTGACTGTGCTTCTGGCCAAGGATGTCGTCTGTCTTTGATGCCAGGGTGCACTGCAAGATCATACTCATGCACTGTCTATCAAGAGACCTACGTATCACTTTTAGCCAAGCTTCTACCTCAGACAAGCCCCAGCCTATATCACTGTTCTTCCTTTATATGGACAGGATTTTGCCTCTGACCTTGTTTAATTTTATAAGATTCCTCTCAGCTCTTTTCTTGATTGTTGTAGGTCTCCCTGGATGGCAGTCTTTCACTTATATTTTATCAAATGTCTCCCTAGTCATGGTCTCATGATCTGAAAATTGGGATCTACTAGCTGCAGCAGATATAAAAGGATGATAATGTGGGGCTTTTTAAGAACACTCCTTTTTTGGAACCACTCTATCATCCTCTTCCTTTCTAGACTGTAAGTAGCAAGTACATATCATGGTGAGTTAGCTGATGAGATGATGGTTACTGAGGTGCGTTGTTCTTTCATTGTCTGGGATAGGACCTGTAGAGGACCAGAAGGAACATGTGGTTCAGCCCTGGAAGGGAAAATTCAGTCCAGGAGGAATACCCCTCTGAGACCTAGGGGGAAGGGCCATCTGCCCTAAGGTCTCTGTAAGCACGAGTTCATTTGCTGAACTTTATTGGTTGTTGTAGTTGGTGCCACTCAAAGTGGCTTGGTTCATCCCTGTTTACCTTAGTTCAAAACCCCCTGTTGCCTTACATGTACCTCCCCTAGAATGTTCTCCCCTTCCCTGAACCCCAGTTTGCTGCAGTATCCCACCCCCTGTCCTGCCCCTGCCAACCCTTTGCTCAGCCGGCTGGCTGTGCCTCCTCTGCATCCATTTCATCTGCCCCCATTGGCCCTTGACTGTCAGGGGCACCCCTGCATTCCCACAGAAAATCCCATGTTTTTCCCCTTCGCTTTGTCTTTTTCCCTGGATTTCCTTGTGGCCAATGAAGTGCTCTTGGATCTCCATGTTGAGACCCGTCCTTTTGCCTTTATCGTCGGCCACCTTAAACGCGTCTGTCGAATTCTGCACCTGCGGGTCGCTCGCAAGGCTCACTGAAGCAGACTGAACTTCAAGAACCTTCTATGGTTCTTGAAAAAAACCCAAACCAAATCAATACAGAACAAAAACACACTCCCAGGAAAAACAAATAAACAAACAAACAAATGCATAAATTAGTACAGAAATTAAGTTTCCTAATCGTGTTCACTGAATGAGTCTCCTTCTGTTTCTTTTCTACTTGAAGTGTTCTGAAGGTTATTTTTCTGGAAGGGTTCTTTAAAAAATGTGGCTAAAAACCTGGCAATCAAGGTTACTATACTTGCTTTGTATTAGCTTTCTAAAAATATAATGATTGGGAAATCAATGAAATTATATTTCATTATATTTAGAATATCTGTTGTTAATCTATTAAACCTTTTACTGTAAGGTAACAGAAGGAAGGAAGTATATAAGAGACAGTAAAGAAACCTCTAGGGTAGCAATCACTAAATTTTAAGAATTGTTAATCAACTGTACAGAAGAAAATGTAATTTAAATGTTCTCAAACAGTAATTCTGATCTTCAGTTTTCAGATGGACATAACTCACTGTAACTTCAGAAGAAACTTGAATATGACACTTAGAACATTTTGTTTTGATGAAAAATTCAAATAGAAAACATGCTTAAAAGTATTATGTGTTCTGACATGGAAACCAGAGTGATTAATCACAAAAGAAGTGAGGATGAGACAGCACAAGTGTCAACTTCTCCTAAAATATACCATCAGAATATAAGGCAAGAATTATAAAAAAAAAAATAAAATTAAAAATAGTACTGAATATGCAATAAAAATGCCTCCAGAGAGGTCACTCTATTTGAAGAAATGGAAATACAGTATCTTTGAGCAATTCTACCTCTTGGGATCATCATAATATTCATATTCACATCATCTGGGCTGATATTTTAAGTAAATGAACCAAGTGGTCCTTTAAAGACAATGTTTTTCTCTAGCTAATAATTTTGGCTGTATGAGATACAAATCATAAAGGGGATGTCTATGGAGTATTGTTGCTAACTCTCTGAGATAAAAGGCTTTGTGAGTGATTATTTAGTATGAGTTCCTCTTGGCTTTCTATTGATGTTGGATAATCCCTTGGTTATCACTGAATCACAGAATCACCAGGTTTGAAGAGACCTACAAGAGCATGAGTCCAACCCATGCCCCAATGCCTCAACTAAACCAAGGCATCGAGTGCCACATCCAGTCTTCTTTTAAACATCCAGGGATGGTGACTCCACCACCTTCCTGGGCAGACCATGGCCTGTAATCTTCTTCCTAGTAAGGATGAAGATGAATGTCAATTTATTAAGTTTTGACAGGGATCATGTGACATTGCATATGAATCTTAAGATATTTAGATGAAATTCAGGGGTTTCAGTCACATGTCTCCTGTGAACAAGCAGCAGACCCTACAGGAAACAGGAGAAAAGAAAAGAAACAAACAAATAAGAAGGTGTCTTAGAGAGAAATGTAATTTTTCATTATTTTTAGCATCTGGATGTGCAATCAGCACTAAATTACCTTGTTTCTTAGATTATCTATCTGTAAAACTGAGAAGTCTCCCTAAATACCTTTGTGTGCAAAGATTAACTGGTTAAAAAAAAAAAAAATTCTTTGAAGCATTTACACTCCATAGATATTGTGTATTTCTTTTTGTGGGATATCTCTTTTGCTTCTTCTTATGGTTTAGGTTGGGTTTTGCTGGTTTTAGTTTTGCAAAGAATATGCTAACCTTTGCAGCTATCTGCCAGGATTATCTACATCATGTAGAAACTGCATGTGCTTTCCTTTTGACATCCTGTATCAGCACAGCAAACTGTTTCATTAAGTGCCACTTGTTCAGTAAGTGCAACAGAATTAAAATTGAAGATGAATCATATATGAGGGCAGGGATCAAGGAGCTGTTTATTTTACAAATGTCTCTAATAGGCATATTTCTTCTTCAAACCAAGGAAATATTTAACTCCTATCAGTGGAAGCATCAGCATCATAAAAGGGCATCTGTACTTTTCAAGGCTTTGTGTGTATAATTAATTTTCAAAGAAATTTCATCACTTCTTCATGCACTACTGCTGCATTAAACTATTTCTTAAGTGTCAGTGATTTGTATCTCTAATTGTCAAGGGTATGATTCAAAATTGTGAATTATTTTAAATTCAAAAAGATAGAAAGAAGGGTCATGGAACTGCTTATCTGCAGCTCAAGAAAACTTGGTAGGACCATTTTAAATTATCCACCAAGATTTTTAATCTAAGCAAAAGTCTTCAAGTTAAATTTGGAAAGGTATGAAATAAACCACTAAATGCTATCTCTTTTATATATTTATTTGAATTCATAGAATATTTATTTTGATCATAATTCTATGAATTCATAGGTACACTATACAGGAAATCTGTAAGAGTGCATTCATAATGACTCTAAATGGCCACGTTTGTGTATTTATAGACCATGGCTATCTTGGTTGATGTAGTAAAGTGAGTCAAGGTAATGACTACTGAATCATTATCATCTGCTTTGGAAATCATTCTGGCCACTTCAGCATACATCATACGGATATGTTAGAAGTTAAATTTGCATTATATACATATTATGGCACAGGAAGACCGAAGAAAGACACTTTTCGTGAAGTTTTTCCCCTTGTTTAGGTTTGTAGCATCAGTGGTCACTTGTCTTTCAAGTTAACAATTTCTTTGGCTTATCTTACCTTAAGTTTTTTCTGCATTAGTGCAGGCAGGAATTCATTTCTGAATATATCAAATGGTCAAAATTCCTTGAAAGTTGTAGGGGATGTTTATTATTTTGCTATTTAGAGTACAGTACTCACTTAATACTGTTCACTGTGTTTGGAATCATAGAAAGCTCCCATAAATGTTCCCCTCTTAGCAAGGATATTCCTCTGGATGCATTTTGTCTAGGTGCTTGGAGTGATGACTCAGTTGTAGAGCAGGTGTTTCTCTTACAAACCTCGCTTTGCTGCCTGGTCACTGAATTGTCCATTGTGGTAGATTTCCTTGGAGTGCACAACAGAGTGATTTTGATAGTAAGGATCATCTTGCTCTACCTGTGATCCAGGCTCTTTTTCAAAGCAGGAACAACAGGGAAGTAGATTTGCCTTTAGAGATAGATCATGGGATAGATCATTTTCCAAGGGAAACCATTGTGCACACTGAGGTCTCACAAAGGCACAGGTGAGTTGTGGGTATACAGGCATACAGGCTGAATACCCACGAGAGGCTAGGGACATTGTTCAAATCAGTGGCCTGTGGCATAAATAAATCTTTTATGCTGTTACTGAGCCACAGTTTCACATTACTCATCAGAACATGATATACAGTAAAATGCACTATATCTCAGTCGAAGTGTGTGCTTGGCATTATCAGGGTGAAGTAACAGAAAGGAGAGCTTGTCACTAACTTAAAAGAATTTATTTGAAAAAAGTTAAAAAGCATAAAAAATACATTCCTAATTTATAATAATACAAATAAATGAGAAAAAAGAAAAGTGAAGAGAAGACTGGATGAGAGTATCTAGGTGTATGTTAGTGCAGCCAGTTATAAGATATGACATTTCTTCCATTCCACTGCCTCTGTACTGCTTGGAGTTTAATATCTGTGTGGAGCTCCAATGAACAAAAATTATTGCAATTAGCCACAATGGTAACTGTGATCAATAAAAGAAAAATTCCAGAAAAATTGAGCTGAGTATGTTGATAATTCTTCCTTCCACTGTTGTTTGGTAACAACGTATACCTGTAAATTCAAAACCAGGAAAAAGGTCTTTGGAGTAAATCTCTACCAAAGACCTTGCTTTAAGAAAGATAAAAATATCTAAGGCAATAAAGTTTCTTTTAAGGAAATAGAATTTCATTCCTAATTCTTTATCCTCTCCTTCTGCTAATCAAAGATGAAAACAGATTTAAGATTTAAGCACTGTTGTAGAAAGGCATAATTTCAGAATATTGCCAACAAAAAACCCTGTCGTTTTGGGGAAGGCAGAAAAAGATGTCTGCAAAAGATCTTGATTCCAAGCAGATGACACTAATAAAAAGAGAAATGGAAAAAATCCTGAGGCAGAGGTAAGAAGGTGCTAGCAAGTTCAAAGTACTTTTAAAAGTATTTCACTGCAGCTACATTTCAGAGGGCAATCAGATCATAACCTGAAAGTCTTGGCAGATCTGTAGAAGTGATTCACCACAGCTGCTCTTCAGGTTATTGCATCTGAAAGTAAAGACCTCTGTCAAAACAACAACAACAAAAAATTAAAAATAAAAAATAATAACAATTAAAAAAAAAAAAAAAAAAGAACCGTGATGAGGAAGATCCAGCACCTCAGGAAAACAGCCTGAACAGGAAGGCAAAAGGGAATCTGTTATACTACTCAGGCAGCTGAACTCTGGCCCAGCGATGGTGAATGTCAGAAGTCTGCCACACACATTTCCTGTTTTGCATTGTTTCATGAATCTCAAACAGCTGCTGTGCCACTGAAGTCAGGAAAAGCCTCACCCAGCTCATTGTTTTGGACAAGATGACAAAAAAAATTAATGACGCAGAATTATAATTTTTCATGCCAGGGCCACCAGTCTGTCCCATGGACTTTGACATGGCCAGGAATTTATGCTGATTTTGGCTTACTTCTTGCAACTTTAACCTTTGAGATTCCAGAAAAAATTTTGTGCTCTAGCCACTGTGTTATACTATATTATTTATTGTAATGTATTTTAATGTAATAGAACAAACAAAATTAAGGACTGTATGATTTGATATAATCTAAAGAGGTATCATGATAAAAACAAAAAAATCTGAAGGCTAATTTAATTTCTTTGACTGTAAGCTTTCAAAGAAAACTGAACACTCACCTTGAAAATCTAGTGTCACTAGAGACTTTTAAATTATATTAATTTGAAGTTTTTCCTCAATATGATTATGTCAAAGCTTTATTAAAGTTTAAGGATTACAGATTGTAAATATTTTCCTGAAAAAACAACTTAGCTCTTACTCAAGAATTGATCCACCTGTTGAATTAGCACAAACATTCCCACTGATCTAAAAGGAAGTTGCATTAAGTTATGCACTATTTGAATGAAGTGAATGAAGAAGTGAGTGGGATCTTTCATCTGGGCTTATTTTAGAGCAAATCGATAACTCTGACATATGACCCCTTGTTTTTACAGAGTAGCAGAATATTTGAGGTTGAAAGGCAATTCTAGAGATCATTTAGTCTTATCATCCTGCTTAGTGACAGTTTATCAAAGCAGATTTTTAAAGATCAGTTACTTATCCCTTAATGCAAATTATGTCAAAATTTCAACAGTTGAAAATGTTCTTTCAAGAGAGTATGTATAGATGGATTATTTAATAACTGATGCCAACTAAAGATTTTAACTGTAAAAATACAATGCCTATCTCTTTACAAACATGTGATTTTCTCAGGCATTCCCTAGGACAAAATCACTATTTAAATTTATTTATTTTTATAAATATATGCAACCTCCTCTCCTCAAGAAAAAAAATGTATTCTTATCAATTACAACTAATGAGCATGTTTCTCTGACACTGTGAGAAACAGAAGCTATTAAAGTACTCTGTAAATAAGTATCAGTTTGTAATGCCTGTGACAGACTTCGCAGAAAGCTTGTCACACTGTATGAAACAATTTCTTGGCCAGAGAAAAAGTCTTCCATAGTTTTTCTTTCCTTTATTCATCAACTTTAAGACTTCAGTCATTATGAGGTTTATATTATTCTTGTCCATTTGGCAGACTGTCAGGAAGGAGTCAATACTATTAATAGCAAAAGCTACAACAAAAGTTCAAAAGTGAACAAATTTTTTCATAGACTGGGACTGCTTTGTTTGTAATTGATTCAAAACCTCTCAGAAGGAGAACTCACATTACTGCAGTATTGGATATTAAACCTTTAAAATCAATGTGGAAATCACCAACAGAAAGTGAGTAAAAGGGGTGCTGAAAATGGTGAACATCAGGTTATCAAAGTTATCAAAGCACATAGTATCACATTTTATAAGCACGTACAGGAATTTAAAGGATTCCAGCATTTGTACACACTTACTACTGTAAAACATTAGAGTTTATCCTTTGCAGAACTACAGTATGAAAGAAAAACAAGAGCCAGCAAAAGATGTTCACAAGACAAAAATTGAACAGATTTTTTTTTTTTTTTTTGGGCAGTTAAAAGAAGGAGCAAACTGTGAGTAAAATATATCTGCAGCTCTTCTGGAGAATTTACTGAAACATTAAATTCAATACGCAGTCAAATTTGCATTCTGGGAGTCTTTGTATTAATAGCATACCTTTACTCTTGTCAGAAACTTCCAGTCCAAACAGGAACCAAACAAATTAAAGACTTCATGACCACCTCTCTTTTAAGACTTTCAACATTTTCTAATGGATAAGGCTCCACAAAATATCTCGATTCTTTCCTGAATTAACTTCAATTTTTTTTTCTAAATTTGTCTTCAAAAAGGAGTTACTTGGATTTGCCTTACAGTTGTAAGTATGGCAATCATCCTGAAAGAAATCACAGAGGAACTACCTAGAAACTACAACCCTGTGGATGGGTTAGGTATCTTTATGACTTCGTTTATGCATAAGGTCAGCCAAAATAATCGTTCTGGTCCTTTCAATATTAATAGCTACTGTTCTACTTCCTCTCCTTTGTTCTTTTATTACTTTTAAATGAACTTGAAACCTGATCTTAGAATCCCCATTTCTGAGTGTTTCATAGTTACCCACCTGGAACAGACTGATAGTGCCTTCTAAAGGCAAAAGGCTCTACATGGGAGGCTTGTTATAGCAGTGTACCTCACTTGTAAATCAGGGAACTGCTAGATCAGTAGATCTTCGGCCAATATGTAGAAATAACTGCAAGTGCTATAAATGTTTATTTTCATGAGCTTCTGATATCACAGTCTGCATTATACTTACTCTCTGGAAATTCTGTTCAGTCCTTTAAAAACCTAGTGGGTTCACAATCTTTAATTTTTTATTTCTTAGCTTTATTCTGGTCTCTTCATGGCATGGGAAGACACTGCAGCAGTACCTTTTCATTCAGCCTCCTGCACCAGAACTGTACTGATTTGGAGAAAGGAGAATTCCTCCTCCAGTAACATGGGGAATTTCTCTAGATTTGAAATTCTATGTAGTTGTGTATATAATTTAATCCTTTGCCACCAACTTCAGTAGAAATTGTGACCTACAGAATACCTAGGACCAAAGACAGTTCTTTACACTATGCTGTTAACAAGATTTTTGAAATTAATGGGAGGCAAGGCCACAAACAATATTACCTAACATTCACAGTGGGAAAAGTAAGAGTAGAAATTTGATTTACATACAATAGAGTTTCAGTTAAAGTCTCAGTTCTTGCAAAGTTGAAAATCAGTGCTGTCACTGGGCCAGTAAATTCCTAATGACTGAAAGTGCCAAGATACAGCAGACAATATTGTTATTTCATTGTAGAGGTTTGTGCTTTATAGATATCCAGCTGACTATGGTCATTTAGAATTCACGGCTTTTTGTTTAAAAAGTAGCATAGGATTCCACTGCATGCCTGGCACCATTGTATTTTATTTCTTTTGAATAATGGAATGTCTGACTTTAAAAAATAGTTGTGGATTTTCTCAGGTTGATTCTTTCCTTTTAAATCTCCTGTCTTCTCCAATACCACAAACCTTGCAATTGCCAAACTGGACCTTTGACCCTTGTTTTAAAAACAAGAGTAGGGATTTCCTCTAAGGAAGATGTCAGCAGCTACATGTAAATCAGTCTGCCAGATGCAGTGCCATTCAGAGTACTTGAGCAGGCAGCTTTCTCTCCAAGGCAGAGAGATATCATGTTAGCAATGTCACTCAAGGACAAAATGACATGGTTAATGCAATAACCCCAAATATAATCTACCAGCAGTCTAAAACCTTTTAATAGTTGGAAGCTGCTCCTTATCCTGGGGAAGCTTTTTTTCTTTTTCTGGTTGGAAAAATCTGTTGATAAGGCAGTCAGCTTTACTATCACAATTTCAAGCTAACCAAAAAACTTGCAATAAAAGAGAATGTTAAAATATTTCGTTGGGCTTATTCGACTGTGTGTGATTGTGAATAGTGCATCATGGTGTGGCTTTTTTTTTTTCATCCCCTGAAGGGAGAACAGGCAAGTATTCCATTCAGATAGATCACTGATTAATGTTCATGGCTCTCGGCATTCACTGGCTTCAGGAGTTGTTTATTGAAAATATGTAGCTGAGTCTCAAAGCCAACAACATTCCCCCAGGGTGCCCATTAAGCAGAAGGGCAGCACAGTTGTAAACAATCTACTTTGTAAAGTCAAAGAATTTGATAGAAAAGACATCTAAGTAGTATTTAGTAAATATTTCATATTTTGCAATGTGTAGCTTGCAGGAAAAGAGAAAAAAATGGGAAGAAAAATATTTTAAAATAGTTATTCAAGAGAAAAATATCTCTCTAATCATAATCTAAAAATATCTCTCTAATAGTTATCTAATAGTGTTTTTTCCTCTAAATGCATACATCATAAAATCTCCATCAGTGCCAGTGGATGAGAATGGGTTCCATAGGCAAACAAGGAGAAACAGAGCCCTGTAACAATGGCCAAAAAGAGGAAAAGTGTGTTGGGAAGTATAAGATCTTCCCAAGGAGTAATACAACTGTGCTGAACCCAGAAGAGCTGATAAAGTCAGGACAAGAAGTGCATGATGCCTCTGTGGAAAATCAAAAGCACACACAGCCATCCACTGTGGCTCTGTACCTTATGGCTACTGGCTGCTGTGCACATATAAAGACTACAGGACAGATTCTGTACCCTGAGGCCCCCAAGGGCCTCTCCTAACACCTCCCTGGAAGGTCCTGGCACACCTCAGCCAGCCCCACTGATTTAGGGGAGCACCCAAAGGACATCCCCCATTGGGGCTGACCTCCCTGCTGCTTCCTCACTCTGATAGCTGGGAAGGAGGATGAGAAGATGCCTATGAACTATGCGAGTACATAAGTGTGCTGTACTATTGACTGTGAAAAGCAACAGCTTCATTCTATTATTAATAACAGCTTAATGCATAAAAGGTGTTCTAAGAAGTATTGGCTGTAATCCGTGTCTCCCTTCTCTTCCAATTCCTTATTAGACAGAGGAATTTACAACCAATACAGGCTCAGAGAAACTGAGTGAGGACAAAATATAGTGACATTGTATCACTTATAGGTGCTACAAGGTCCAATAAACAAATTGTGTGTTTAAAAATTAGGCAAGTAAAGACGTTTTGAGAAGCAAGCATGAATAGACAACTATGCTTTATTTGTAAGAACAGTAGGTTCTCTGAAACTGGTACATTTTTTTCATATTTTATATAATTGCAACAAGATACCTAAACATATCCTTCACCCTTTGCACATCATTCTCTTAAAAAATTCTAGAGCAGAGAGCTCAAGGTCTCTTTACTAATCCAAAGGGCCAAGGCAGGGATTCAGGCATTGGCACACATGTCCCGTTTGTTTTGTTTTTTTTTTTTTTAACATGTTCTTCTGCATGCTTGGATTTCATGTGAACTTGGACAATCCTGGGAAGTGCCTGAACACGAGGAACTCTTTTCACAGAAAGTACAGATGAGTCAAGTGTGTCCAGGAGGCTGTTACCTGTGACATACACTTTCTAGAAGTGACATAAACCAGGAGCCTGGAACATTTAATCTGCCACCATAGACACAGCCTGTGTGATACATATTTGGTCCAGATCATCAGGGCATTTCTAGCAAATTACCAGGAGCAAGTTGAACAGAGCTTATGCCTGATTTCTGATTTTATGCCAGTTTTCTAACAGCCAAGAGAGGACATACAATACCTAATCCCATACAGGCTTGTAAGTGAAAATGTCCTATAATATGTTTGAAATGCAACCAACAAAGCCAGTTTGTACCAGCTAATATTGTCTCACATGGAAAGATCACTCCTTATCCAGTAACAAATGTCCTAAACTGAGGGGACTGTTTTGTTTTGTAAACTCATAGCCTGAAGAGATTTTTCCTAGTGAATATTTGTGTGTGTGTGTAAGTTCTATGTTTTTTTGTTGTCTTCCAGTTCTGTTTCCAGGTTTTGTCCTGTAGTCTAAACAAGAACTGCTCAGCAAGAAAGACAAATGACCTGTGGAAAATATAATGTATTTTAACTTAAAAAAAATAAATTGTGGCAAACCACGGTATTAGGAATATTTTTATAAATTAATCTTTTCTACACATAATGATCTATTCTAAATGCATCAGCATTCAGAAAACCAATTCATGTCTAATACAGACAGATTTTGTTTATAATTTCTCATTCCAATTTACCCTCAAATAAATTATCATGCATTAATGTAGTGGCCTTGAGGAGACACTCCCCACCACTTCAGACTATAGTCACTATGTCTCTTAGTCTCTAAATAAGTATTTTAACATGATAATAATAAACTAAAAAATAAATAAATCTTTCATTTGAAAAAAACCAACACTATTAAACATTGAAAGTGAAAGTTCCCTCCTCTTCACCTATGTCTTAAAAAAAGTGTTCTTTCATCAAACCTGGGAGGCCATCCAGGGTTAAACAGAATGTTTCTTGAGGAAGCAAGTGGGTTTCATCTGATCATTTACCTAGTTTTTAAGCAAATTTCAATACAGACTATTCATATTCCACTTTGAAGGTAGTAATATGATAAACAACACTGGGAAACCTCACATCTTTTCTGTTTTTCTTTTCTCATAAATTCATGAGTCTGAAGAGTATGACTAATAGCAAAACATGCAAAAAATTCACTAGGTGACTATGGCTGATAACATTAGAAGTTGTCAATGCCTCTCTTCACTCTATTGACAAATATGTTGAAGTGTCAAAGAGAAAGCATACACCAGATTCAGTATAATTTTTACTTCAAACTATATAAATTCAGATTTCAATGTCTTATGTCTTTTATCTTTTAAGATTAAAATCCACACTACAACAAATGTTAATAAACTTAATGTAATATTTTTTGCATGAAATTAATCACAGAAGACATAAGACACACGAAAGTTATTAGAAGCCTTTATATAGGAAAAAGTTACTACAGAACCCTTATTTTAAGTTGCAGCGAAGATGCGAAATACTTGCCAGTACGTTTGAACCTGTGACTGTTAGTTGGACAAATTCATGTGCCTATTTCTATAAGAATCTGTTTGCTCTTTCTGCTGCTTCCCAGTTAGGGCAATTACCATCCTTGGCCTCTGGTGTTTGTTGACATAAGCGTCAGTGTTCCATGAAAAGGTACAGCTGCCTTAGATGCTGATACACTGACAAGATTTTAAGAGATACAGTATAACAGATTAGAATGGAGGAAAATGTGCACAATTTCTGGAGTGTTTGCTCATGAGAATGGCTTGTGCTCTTAGTTAAGCAGGAATAAATTTACCAGAGGTATAAATCTCTTTTGTTAAGTAGGAATGTATTTACCAGAGGTATCAATCTCTTCTGTTAATCTTTGCACTCAGTGTAGTCAATGTAATATTAGTGAAAGACTTAGTCATTTGGACTAAGTCATTACTTAGTCATAACTTTATTTATTTGGGGTTAACTTCATTCAATTCAATAGTTACATGTCAATGCATATTTTCCTCTCTCAGTTTTTCAGTATGTTGGTTGTTAACTCTGAAAAAAAATCCTGTTAAACTGTAGAGTTGTAGGCTGAGAGAAAACAGAAAGGATGGATCTGTTGTCCCTTTTGTATTCTTTCTGATATTTCCTTTAATTTGTATGTAAAGAAAAGAAGTCATTTATAATTTAATTGCTGTACCTCAGAAAGAAATAACACAATGAATAATCTTTATTCTAATATGTTTTTAAGCCTTCTTCCCTCTACTTCTTCAACTTTAAAGCATTTAATTACTGTCTTTTTCAATAGTAGTTGCATTGTTATTGTGATTCCACTATGTTTTCAAAAATATGTGAAAGCACATGAGGGGCAAAAGAATAGTATCTGTGAATATGTCAATCTATTGATAACCTTTCAAAGGGAATGGTGCATTTGAGGGAAGTATTTTTCCATTTTACCTACCTCTGGATACTTGCACTAATAATTGACAGAATCACACTGAGTTAGTTTTCTTTGTAAAAACACATAAACTGAGTCTGGATTATGCTGTTTTGGTTAAGAATAACTCCCACCCCCATTTGAAACACTGGTAATGCATCTGCCAGCCATAAGCAGACCTTTGTGCAGTTTATATGTATAGTTTTTTGCTATGATTTTAGAATTCAAACAGAAGTTTAGATGTCGTGTTACTGAGGCTTTGAAAATAAGAACTTTAGCTGTTTTTCCAAGGAATTCTGGACAGAAAAAATAAATCAGTGTCAAAATCAATACTCTTTATTGAAGACTGACTACATCTTTGTTCTTCTGTCATACTCTGCTCCTTTGCTTATCCCATGCAAAACCCTCCTGACACAGCAGGGCTGTATTGAAGAAGCACTAAGGACCACATTTTATGTGGGTTGCATACACTTTCCTGCAGCAGCAGGCTAACTGGAGATTGTCTCCTTCAAGCCACAATAAAAGCCATGGATGGAAGGAAGAGGTAAGTAGATGTGAGGAGGAGATAACTGGGTCCAAGGATCTAATGAAGTCTCAGTCCCTTAAACTAGCTGAAGTAATTTGTTTCTGTAAGAAGAAATCTGCCACTGCTTCTGAGTTAGACAGAAATTCCATCAGTATCTGGAGGGGATTCCAGCCCATTTTATCTCTGAGGTAGAGATCTGCTTTCCCTGTAATTTTGCCACTCTGTGTTACTGTCTGCTTTGTCAGTGATAATGCTGACCTTGAATCTAAGCTTACACCTCTTGCTGCAGTGTGGATGAGACTCAGTCCTATTCCTCTATTGCAGATATAGTAACATGTAGCTGCTCTCAGGATTTTTGATGACTTCCTACTTGTAGGCACGACCAAGGATTACATTAATGGCAATGGCATGAAAGACCCTGAGGGGAGTGGAGAGAGTTACAAGGGCATTTTATATTTTGGTTCATTCATAACTTAAAGCAAACTCATTTGAGAATCTTTGGCGTTTGAAATAACTTCGTTACAAACTCTTTCCTCATGTATTTTACACTCATTTTAGTAGCTATTAGAGCAGTAATTTTGAAGCTTCCTGTTTTCTGTTTCATTTAATATTGATTCATTTAGTTGAGGGGTTTTTTTAGTCACTTTCCATGGAAGAAGTTTAACTGCTTTTTATGCTAATCAATCTGGACCAAAGGAGATGAACCAGGTGAAAAACAGAAACCAAAAATCTTTCTTAATTTCTTACAGTAAAATTAAAGAAACACAGGATGGTAGACACCCTAATGAATAGTCTATGGAAAATAACAACATTCTATTCCAAAACTACATGATAACAAGGTTCTGATAACTTAATTTCTGGAAGAAAAGTTGAGTATTTAAGACTCTAATTCACTAAATTACATCTATGATTTCAAATTGTAGGTGTGTCTCAATAAATGTGTCCGTATCAATTCTCTTACAACTCTTGTTTCTGACCATGAATTCTTTAGAAGTGCATTATTACTGAAAATAATATTGTTCTAATTCCCTCAGGTCAGAGAACTAACCCTTGGGAAGAATAGCACTGAATTCTAAAAAGCAGAAAAGCAGTCAATATATTGAAAGCCAAAACTGATTTTCATAGATTTCAAATAGAAAAGCTGTGTCTGCACATCCTATACCTGGAATGAAAAGTGAACAAACCTAGAGTTATCTGAAGATTTTGGCA
The DNA here is from genome assembly GCA_032173965.1 of Sitta carolinensis. Lineage (NCBI taxonomy): Eukaryota > Metazoa > Chordata > Aves > Passeriformes > Sittidae > Sitta > Sitta carolinensis. Next base: position 36,938,750 of record JAVUNC010000006.1, read on the forward strand.
ATATCTTGAGGCATGTCTGCATAGTACCAAAAAACTTTCCTATCAACTCTCCACCAAGTCTTTCACTGCCAAAAGAAATAGTGAAAAATTGTACAGCTATGTTTTCATAATTAATGGAACTTATTTCTCTATAAAGATAAAATACCTTGAAGCTTTCTATGTGATGACTGATATTATGGCCTGCAATACAGAACTTGGCATCTAAGCAAAAAATGGTATCAAATTAAGAGAAGTATGTAAAGCACAACAGAAAACAGAAAAGATGAAAACTGGTTCTCATCTTCTTCCTCAGAAGATAAACAAAACTGAATAGGCCAATGAGCATTTGGAATCAGAGTGGAACACTTTCTAGGTGCTGCCCCATCTGAAAGCTGCTATCAATACTAAATGCTAACGTCTCCTGGCAAAAATAACTTGCCACTTTGTAGCCATATAAACATGAAATTTGGATAAATGAAAATATAGAGAGCTGTCCTAAGAAAGCCGAGGTAAACATCAGCTCCCCAACAACACTTCCAGGAAAAAACAGCAATAAATCTGCCTAAACAAAGGACAAAAAAGAGGTAAAAAGCTGCATGACAGGACACAAGAGGGAATATGTGAGTAATATAACTAGAAACAGAAACAGCTGCTGTGAAAACATAGTAAAACACTTTATCAACCTGACAACATTGTAAGTGGTGAATTTACATTAGCTAAAGTATATATTAGCAAAAAATATTAGAAAGAGTACAAAAGACATACACCATGACATAGATTTGTGTACTTCTCTAAGCTTACTCTTCACTGATATGAAGTCCAAGTTTCTTGTCTTCACTTTCAAAACTCTGTTTACAGTATAACCTCTAGTTTCAGACTTTTAATGTATGGAGTAAATTTTCTGATATTTCTCCAGTTCATCTCTCTTGTCTACATGAGACAATAGAAAAAAAAACCCACCTTTTCTCAGCCCCATCCTTTGCTCAAATACAGAGTACTTCTGTGCAAGTACTGTGAAAAAATTGTTCTCTTCCTCCTTATTGCCCAAGATGGGATCAAACTCTAATAATCTTTACAGACACTACAGTACTTTTTCTTAAATACCTTTGATATTATCTTATTAAAAAAACATTTATGTAGCCAGGAAAATTCCTTATTTACTTTACTACTTTGTGCCACAAGTAGAGAATGGACCATTCATTTTTCTTTACTTTAGTGTCCTTGAAGACTTTTTATTATTAACTGTTCTTGAAACAAGTGAAAATATATTTTCAATCATTCAACGAGTGTCATGTTTGTTAAGTTTTTCAATTTTTGTCGTTTTTCTCCGAGTTGGCTCAAGCAATGCATCTTTCTTGTAATGCAGGGAATAAAACGGGACATGACAAAAATGTTGAACTTTTTGGGGTTTAATTCTACTTTTCTTGTTCTGCAGGGGTCTGTTTTTTCCTTTTTTATCCTTTCCCCTCCCCCTCCCCAAGTCCTCAGTGAAGTTTAGCTGCTTCACAAGAGCACAAACTTTCTGATTCTTCATCAACTCATAATCTAGTTCATAATGTAACTAACTTAAGAATTTCATTTGTTTTCTGGTTACCTATTCCTTGCAAACTGCCTCTGAACCTTTTCAAACTGTTTCAGTATATATAGATTGGATTCTAATTCCACTCCTTGTTGCTCTTAAATTTGCTGTTTCTTATCTGCAAAGGAAATAAGACTATCCTCTAATTCATCATTTAATTCTTCATTGAAAATAGTTACCCAGCACTGACCTTGTAGCATCCTACACATAACCACTCTGGAATGAAATAACTTTATTCTCCTTCTTCCTTATTGCTAATTTGGCAAAAGCTACATTATAAGCACCATATGGCTTATTAACAACAATGAACTAACATTAGATAGATTTTTCTGACAATAGAGACCAAATAAGAGGTCAGAAAAACAAAGACTAAAATAGTCTCAGCAGTCTGCTTAGCAGTATGGAAGTATGAAAATAAAGGAGGAATCTAATAAAATATCACAGTCCTGAATTCAAATGTTAAATTAGAAAAAAAATCTAGACATATGAAGCAAGCGTATTGTCACACCCAGAATAACACATACGCCGATAGGAATGTACAGAAAGAAATAAAATCAGAAAATTGAGAAGCTGATACAAAGCACTTTAAGTAAAATCCATGTATGAACATCAAGTCCTTTAACTTCCTTCCTCGAATAAATAAATTCAACCTTATTGTATATTTCTGAAAGCTACAAGTTGTCCAAAGGCCTGTAGATAAGTGTCTAAATGGCTGCAAAAATAGATAACTCCTAGAAAGGGGGTATTAAAAGATATAAATTAATAACAGCTGCTGAGACATGTCAAAGAGTTTCGTAATACTTCTCTTTACTGTTATCTAGCATAAGAAATTGAAATATTTTGACTGTTCAAAATAAATGTATGGAATCTGTTATAACAGATGTAACTTTGGGCATCTGGAGGAAGAAGTATAACTGCCATTTTCAAGTCTTTACTGTAACTCAGTTTTGTGCGTTCTAATAGCATATAGATATGCTATCTATACACAGCTACAGACACACAGAGAGGAATTTCATTGGGAGCAGAAGAAGCTTCCAAAAGAACAAAAGATGAAGGAGCCTGAATTCTTCCCTTCCCAGCCGGGTCTCGCCGAGGGGCTGCCTTTGATCCTCCCATGAGCTTCCAGCTCAGGAGAATAACCTGAACAATAACCTCAGTGTCTCACAAGGAAAGGAGGTGAAATTCCTCACTATAAGCACAAGCCATCAGAGGAAGGTAGGCCATAGGAGTAGGATACTACTTTCATAAATACTACTACTACTTTCATAACAATGAAAGGAATGTTAAAACTTCTTGTCCTCCTCTTGCCAGTGCAATTATGACCTTTTTTAGTTCTGGCTCAGCCCCTGTTTTCAGCTTGAAATATACCCCACATATTGTAGTAGAAGGTTGAACTGAACTAACTGCTATGCACGTTCTGGTTTAGCACTATACTGAAACATCTGTTCCTGTGGTTTACCTCTGCTTTGCCTAATAAGATCTCTTAATCATAGTATTTTGCTTTTTAAAGCTTTCTTATCAACAATAGATTTTCACTCAAGAGTCTCAGAACAATTTTGTCACACATCCACAGCACCTGGTCAGATTACTTCAGGCAAGATTTGCTCTTTGTAACTGTGTCTGGATTGCATTGCAACAGGCTTCACCAACCAGCTGGAATTAAATTAACTACTGAGGTAATAGCAGTATTATGGCACTGCATGATTGGCAGCTCACCTCTACAGCACAGCATTTTGAAGTGATTCAGTTTTACTAAAATTATTTTCCTCTTCATAAGTTTTCAGTATTATTTCTAATTCCCCTTTTCTTAATTAGAAGTCTCTGAGTCCTATAACTCTGTATATTGAAATTTGTTTTCATTTGCCATCTTAAAAGTAGGATTTGATTATATTCTCCATATAATTTATAAAATTTCCTGTGAACTAAGTGCACTTAATTTTACCTTTCCCATAGTTTCCTGATGTTGTATATTATAAATTGAAACTGGCAAGTGTTCCATTTTTTTTTAAATCTGTTATGTCTTTTGTCTGGACTTTCTTATTTTAATTATGTGCACTTGCTCTGAGCACTGCTTTGAGCATTTCTCTGCACATTTCAGCCATATTTGCTGTTTAAAGCATTTCTGTGGAGTTAGATCTGTTTCTTTACAATCCACCTTGCAGGCTTTAATCACATGTCTCAGAAATAAGCCTGGCTCTAGTTAGCAAGTCTGATTCCAGTGTTGTGTGTGGATGCCAGAGTTCTCAGCTGTGTAATGTTAATATTGGTTTAGGATGTAAAAACATGTTATCTTATTCCAGTTTCATTCATTAGTAGGTCATAATCCTCAGGCATTTTTATCTGCTGTTCCAATGTTTCAGGCAGTATTCTTAGTCACAGCATCTCACTCAGCTATACATTCTTTTCCCTTCCCAATGAGGTTTTAAGGATCTATTTTAATTTTCCTTTATTTTCTAATGACCACCTTTGCACACGGGATCAGTTTTAACTTTGCAGCGACAGGTTTTTATTTGGAAACATGGTAGTCATGGTTTATGTTTGTGCTGACCATTCTGATTTCAGTCATGCTTTGTATGTGACTTGGCTCTCACAGACATAAAACAAACATCCACTTTTCCCAGACTTACCCTGTTTTTTCAGGTGAATTATGAACATTTGCAGATGGGAACCTCCTACCCAGATATTGTACATTCAGAAATCCAGCTCTTATGGATGTCTGGCAAAAGCTACATTCTATGTACACTCTCCTACTGCATGTCTATGCACAGTGAATTCAGTATTATTCAGGAATAAACAGAACTGTGCAGGGTGCATTCTGAGTGCTTTCTGACACCTCCTGGAAGAAGAAAATATTCTTCTCCTTCCCACCTCCTTTCAAGACCTGGCAAAATTATTTCTCATACTCTTCTCCACTATTCTGCATACAGAGTTAGTCCTATGTAAAATGGAAGAGTTGGTATTAACTCTACGATAAAAACACACTTACTGACGTCTTACAAAAAAGGATATCCTTTTGAAGACAAGTATTTACAAAGGTATTACTCTGAAACAGTAATGATTTTTTTTGTTTGTTTGTTTTTCATGCTTCTCAAAGTTCTTCCTTGTGCAAACATGGATTTCTGAAAATATCAGTGTATGTTGTTCATTGAAAGTAAATCTTTGTTTTATTTGAATGTGTTTAAAACAGTTGTAAGTCAAACACCTGTACTGTATAAGACATGATTTATTAAAATACTTTTTAATCAGCCAACTGCATGTGGATATATGTGTGCTAATGGTGGCTTTCAGTAATCTTAAATCTGAGAAGAATTAGAGAAAAGTAAAAACTTGCAGTTGGCTGAGATCTATAAAATAAATTACTTTCAAGGAAGTGTCAGTCAAGTACTTAAAAATCCCTGATTCCTTAGGCACATAATCTCATTAAGTTTATTTGTAGGATGATGTTAGCTTTGAAGTGGCCCTAGTTATTTAAGGTATTCCTAGTGCCTCTGGCTCTATTCTGTCGACTCTGTCATTTCACAGTCTGCCTCAGAACTCCAATACAAGATAATCAATGAAACTAAAGATCTCTTAGGAACAAATGCCTAGACAAGAAAACAATCCCTTGTTTTGGCTTGATGTTGCAAACTGTTGTGCCCTACAATACAGCAAGTCAGTCCCCCACTGCGAGTTAGAGGCCTTGTTAAAATAAATTCCTCTATGATGTGAATGCTATTTCAAGCAGAACATACATATGAAATTACAGACTTCAAGATAAGAAGCTCTGGGAGGAAATACATGTCACAGCTTAGCCTGTTTCAGGACAGCAGCTTGGACATTTAGGATTAGATTTGAAGAGGAACTGTGCTCCAAACCTGGGTCCTGCTTAAATGTTTAGGCAGGTATAAAGTTTTGTTCAGGATCAGTAGAATCAGTAGTTATATTTTTTCTTAAAACGTTTGCAGTGAACACTAAGGTTCACTTTAAAGAAAACATACATTTTCTCCAGACACAAAAAAGGATGAGAAAGAAACAAAACAAAACAACCAACCAAACAAATATAAACCCCGAAAAACAAGCATCAAAACACACACACATACACATGCCCCTACAAAAAAATCTCAAATTATACTTTTCTTGGAACAGATAATGTAATTTTTTGTTGTTCATTTCATATTAAGGTATTCATGCAAATACTAACAAAATCATTACCACTGAAAACTTCCCAAGCATTTGTTTTGACATACACTTATTTGCTGCATATGCTATGAAAGGACCTCATTACTTGATTTCAAATAATAATTTGGGCTCAGCCTATGGCTGCTTATCTTTAAGTACTGTTGTGCCAGCAATGCCAGCTCTGAGAAAAATTTCAGAAAGAAAGAGACAGACTTGTTTTCTTCCTGATAAGAGTAACATTTTGCTGAAATGAGAGATTACAGTTATATAAAATCTTTCATTTCTAAGAAATCTTTTGTGCTTGAAAAACTGTGTGCACAAATGAATAATTTCACAGAACTAGAACTATTTTCACCCAACACTGAAATGAAATCAACATGGCAGGTGCTTCGACAGTATGGAATAATCCATTTGGAAAGGAAGAAGGGAGGAAAGTGCTAAAATAAAGCTTTACAAAGAAAGAATGTGACCAGCCATTCAAACCAGAACATAAAGGTGGTTGACCTGTTTTTGGAAAAAGCTTTCCTTGTGAAAAATGTCCCATGAAAAGACACCAAATAATTTTGATGAAAAGCATTCAAGCTATATATTTTAAACTTTCCATCTAATCAGTCAAGCTGGTTCTTTTGGCAGTTAAAACTAAAAGAGGTAACATATATAGAGAGATAAAATTTAAAAGCAGATAAAAACAAATGATTGTCAAGTACTCTGTCAGTTATTTGAAATGAGAAATTTATCAGCAGCATTTTAAGAAGAGATACATCTCCTCAGGCTTTCTGCGTATAGATCTCATGGTCAAATACTACGGTATAAATTTTTGACAGCTTGATCAAAATAGATTGTTCTTGGCATTTTCTATATCTGAAGCAAAATAAACACCATAAACAAGCCTTTAAGATTATACTGCTTTTCATCATGGTACTCAGCAAAGATGCAGAATTTTCCTTTGAGCTGTCACAGGGACATTCCTGCTGCCAGTCGGCTCTGCTGAACATGCGGATGCCAATGGCAGGGCTCCGACTCTCTCTCTGGCTCCAGGACAGCATCCCCTGAGGAACTCAGCAGTGTTTCTCTTTCATTAGCTGTGTGTTTGCTACTGAGTGAATAAACATACATTGATCGGTCAGTGGAGAATATCTCTTTTTCAAGCATTAATTCTCATGATACACTTAAGACTGTAGCAAGTTTTTATTATACTGATTTCACACAGAAACAACAGCTGAGACATAAAAGTGAAATTAGGTTGGAAACAGAGCACTTTCCACTGAGAACAAAATCTAAGAATACTGTTGAGTTACAATTCCCAATTGCAGCTAGCAGGCAAATTTCTTATTAAAACTACTTAAACATGAAATAACTTGATTTAAAAATTTTCAGGACAATTCTATCCCAGCGAAAGCTTCTCAAATATTATCTTGTTAAATTCCATTGAAACTTAACTATAGTACACATCTTACGTAGGGAAATTTAAATAACCTTTATTTTAAAGAATGCTATGACTGTGCAAATTGTAGCACAATCAATAATATTTATAATTTTTGTTTACGACACAATTTATAATAGTAGCTAGAAACAAAACTTCTGCAAAGTAGGAAGTGAAGTAGGAATCTTGATATTATTTTGGTTGAAGAAAAATACTTGCAGCATTTTTGTTTCTTTTCTGTAAGTCCTGAGTCTTCTGTTAGTGGCAGAAAAACAATTAAAAAAAAAAAAAGATGCCATTACTGGTAATTTCTCTTGCTATGAAAATATATTTATCTGAAAAAAGACCAGGAAGACACTATAACACTGATCTAGTAAAATGAAGATGCCAACTATTAAATTATGATCAAGACAGATTCTACAATAATAAAAATGGTTTGTACTTTGCAATTAAATTAAGCATATTTGTATTTCAAATATAGATTCAGTTTTTGTTACTGAACTGGGAACAAGAATTGCAGCAGCAGTTCGAACTGCAAATCTAATGGAAAACATTCATAGTTGGCTACACATGCAGCTGGTTATAAAAGATGAGTTTCTTAGCAGTGAAGGTAATAATGAGGTTGGGTTTACATGGAAAAAAGATGAGGGTTTCAGGTTATGCTTAGACCAAAGTGCTTCTGCTATTGAGGGACAGGGACAACTGGTGATAATGTTGTAGCTGGATCTGTTAGCACACAAGTATCATGATGAGAGTATCCATAATATTTGAGATAGTAAGGACTGATTTCTCAGTCTGAAATCTTTGTTGACCATGAGAAGACTAATCCAGTTACCTGCAAGTGTCTGAAAAGCTATTAGGAATGCACTTGTAACTTTGAGAGGGCAAAGTTCTACAAACAGCTACTTAGGAAAAAAAGTCACAGATCACAGAATATTCTCACAAGGGTCATTGAGTCCAGCTCCTAAATGAATGGCCCATACAGGGATGTAACCCACAACCTTGTTTTTATTAGGACCGTGCTATAACCAACCGAGCTAACCTCATTACATATCAGTATTTTTTATTAGACTTAAGTAAACAGTCTCCAAGGATGATTAAAGAATTTTAAAATAATTTTTCTCTTTGAAAGAATTGGGAAAATTTTGTCTTCAGGTTCTTGTTGCATTCTGTGGTTTAGTGGTATCATAAGAGTATTTGCTATCATAAGAGTATTTAGATAAGATGTTCTTTCCTGAGTGTTTATTCAGGTGAATCAATGCAGCCTATAACTCATGTTTTAACTCCACCTGAAAAAAAAATATGCCTTAAACTACAGGTCATGATACTAGTCTGAGGCATAAAGTGGAATGGAAACAAAAGGAAATATTCTTCCAGATTCTGAGACTGTTCTCTGCTGAAGTACCTCATGTTTTTCAGCAAGACTCTTTAGAACTTCATCACTAAGACAAGAATGAAGTGGAATTGGAGAAAGTCCAGCTGACCTACGTCATGCAGCAGATATGTGCCTTTCTTAAAAAATGGAGAATAAATGAATGTGTGTCCATAGCAGATTTAAGAGCAGCCTCCTTTGATTTTTCTAAAGTGTGTGTGCAAATACTAGTAAACTAAGTCTCCTGGAATATGTGTCCATCACACACAATCTTCTTCAGTGACACTCTCTGAAAAAGGTCATGAAGAAATATTATTCTATAAATCCGACTGTGTTAAACTTTCTGCTCACATTCAAGTGGTGTAAATAGAACTATGTGATTAATTTAAATTAATAGGATTCCCATTAATTTATAACAAGCCACATTTTTGATTCTTTTAAACTTTGTATGCAACTCAAATGTCTATGACATTACAGAAAAACAATGCATTTTAGGTATAAGACGGAGATGTGCAGTGGAAGTGTGATACCAGTACACTTCAATGCTGATCATTGGTGTTTCAGCTATGTATCACTGAGGGCCTCATCAAATGTCACAAAACCATCAGATGGTTATATTTAAATCTCTGAAAATGAAATTAATGGGATAAAATCATACTTAAAAATATGCTGCATGATGATAAATAATATTTAGTAATATTTAATCTTGTACCTTATTTTTATTTTTTAAATCCTTGCAAAAATTTACCCCAGAATTTAATGTTTTTCTGATGATTCAAATGTATATTAAAATCACACATAACAAGGAAATGTTACATGAACAGCTGCAGCATCTCCCAATGAAATGGGAAGAGCAAGGCCTTCCAAAAAGCTAATGGTTGGATTGCCTCTTTCCAGCGGCATCATAAAATATGGACAGATATCATTCTGTGTGAAAAAAAAAAAAAGATGCTTCTTCCTTTCCAAGTGAACTCATACACAGACACTTAATTGTATTGTGTGATAAGGGAGACTGACAAATTGCCTGAAATCAGGACTGGCCTGGTCACATGCTGAAGGAGATTTTCCTATTTTACAGTTTCACCACTTCTGAGACAAAATGAATCAGTGATGGCATAGAATAGCAAGCATCAAGTTTATGAAGGACTTAAGAAAAAAATCTTAACCAAATGAAACTTCAGGTCACTCTAGGCAGTTAATCAATCTGAATCCTAATAAAAATTCTGTTAAGTATTTGTTCAACCTTTTTCACAGCCCGTCTGTCATCATGACCTGTGTATATTTATGCAATTAGATTTCCATTCATCAAGATGCTCACAGGAACAGTGATCCACTGCCACTGAAATCAATGGAAAAACCTCTCACTGACTTCTACTGGATAAGGCCCAATCCCCACACATAAAGTTTTACACTGTAATCTCACACATCAAATGTTAGACACTTGCACATGGGAGCAGTTGCACTGAAATTAATTCTATCGAGTCGACATGGGACGATGCTCTAAACAAATGACTACAGACATCTCAGAGATCTCTTAAAAGAAGTCATGGAACAGAAGGAATATGATGCAATTTATAAGATACAATCTTAACTTAAAAGGGAAATACCTGAGTACAAAATACTGGTTTTGCAGTCCCTGAAAACTTTTAATCATTGGTACAGTTAAAAAAATAAAATAAATAAATAAATAAATACCTTTTCCAAAACTAAAAATATGCCTCTGTTTTGGTTCATGATGAGAAAGAAAAGAAAATGAACTTGTCAAATAAATTAAATGCTGTGAATCACTAGCTCAGATGTTTATTAAAGCAAGGCTTTTATAAAACACATTGTTCTATATTTCGCTTTTTCTGTTTCTTCCCAGCTGCATGAAGGTCTTCCATTCAAAATTTCACTTTATTCTTCTGATTAATTACACATGCCTTTGTAGCTCTAACTTTAAAATGTTATTCAAAAAGAACATGTTTTTGAATCAGTATCAGTCACATTGTTTTATTTTCTCAAGGGAAAAGAGGGTGCTCAAAGAAAATTAATCTTATGTTGACAGTGACTTGCTTCTCTATAGAATGTGCTTCTGGCATTTAGAAAATCTGTAGTATTGCTCAGTGTGTCTATAATAAATTTTAAAAATAACTTCTGTTTTTTTATTAGAATGTTTTGATTTGAGAAAGGTGGAGGACAGAATGATGTCCTCATAATCACAGGACTGATATTATAAGTTTTCTCTTCTTTGTCCCTGGCACACCATTCTTGGTTACCCAAAGTGATCTCAGCATTAAAAAGTAGGATGTGGTGGAGTGCTCCAAATGATAAAGACTTGAAAAGACCAGCCCTGATGTTTCTGTTTCATATTGTCCTTTCCATATTGCTGCTAAAAAAAATGTTTCAATGTGTCCCTGTTGAGATTTCCTCCTGTATAGACCTCTACATTGTTAATTCTGAAAATGTGATGTTATCATATTACTTTTGCAAAGACTATAAAGTCAATAATGTGAAAAATACATTTTTATTTTTCCTTTTTCGGCAATACTTCCTATCCACACGACAGAGCAAAAGCAAGACAAATTGGTTTTATCCAGTATGTCCACCTATTGGTAGCACTGATAAATTGACACCATATTTACTGCATCCTATTAAAATTATATAGCAAACCCAGTAGACTACTGCATTGAAGCTCTTAAAAATGGGGCATTGGGAAATTCTGCAAGTGCATTTCAAAGGAAATACTGCTAGCTTTACAAAGAAATCACTGAATCAATTATGTTGGAAAAGACCTCTGAGATCCTTGAGACCAATTTATGAGGAAACACTACCATTTCAACTAAGTGCCACATTCAGTACCAGGGATGGTACATCAGCACCTTCCTGGGTAGCCTGTCCCAATAATATTCTCAACCTTTCTGCGAAGAGTTTCTTCCTAATGGCCAACCTGAACCTTCCCTGGTACAGCTTGATGCTGTGTCCTCTCATTCTGTCACTTGTTCCCTGGGAGAAAAGCCCAACACCCACATTGGCTACAATCTCCCTTTAGCCAATTGTAGAGAGTGATAAACCCCCCTGAGCCTCCTTTTCTTCAGGCTAAATAAGCAGGTCCCTCAGCTGCTCCTCATAGGACACACACTCCTGACACTTCACCGCTGGTGAAGTCTTAAGGCTTAGAAAGCTGAAACAATTTGCCCCATATTGATCAGTATGTTGACAGATTCCAAGCTGAAGAACAGTTATATATTTCAGCCAAGAATTCCACAGGTAAGCATGCTGCTCCCAATTTTACTTTTTTTTTCCTTTCTTATTTCCATTATTAAGTGCTACTTGCTATTAAAAAAAAAATGTTGACAAGAAAAGCAGTATTTCTCAAAGTGAAGTTTACTAAATGTTATAAAAATTCTATACATCACATTATGGGAGAATTTTTTAAACTTTTGAACTCCAGATTCTTCAAAGCATTACTCCCCAGAATCTGTGAAAGCAATGTATACTGTTGCTGTGAAGATCTTATTCTTGATGCAGTGTATTTGATATCTTTTTGAAAGAAGACAATTTTGTTTTACAGAAATCTTAGAAGCTCATTCTAATGAGAAGTACCTCTTCTATTATTTTACTGTTTTTATTCACTGCACTTTTTTTTTAAATGGCTAAAACTATTCCAAGAAAGTGGTCTTAGCAGTTGGCTGCTTAGCACTTAATCAGTTCCTGCTGTTTATTCTTCCCTTGAAGTCACAGTCCTGTGTTAAAAGCACTGAACTTGTCCCCATAGCCATTGGTCCTTATGCAATAAAACCACACACCACAGACTTCAGATGCAATTAGACTGTAAATCAAATATGCAGAGAGAATGCCAGAAGTGGAATCATCATCTCTTCAGGATTGTAAATAAAATAAGCAGGGGGGATGCCGCAAATGGAACCATCATCTCTTCAGGCTCAACAACACAAGTCTTACTAGTTTTTGACTTAAGCTATTATGAAAGCAAGATTTTCACTTGCTTCCATGATTTAATAATATAAATACCATAATACTAATACCAATATTAAAGCTGATATTAATAGTAACAACAACATTGAACAAATTCAGGTAAACTCCCAGTGTGAAGAAGACTCTACATTCTCTGCTGAAAACAGGTTTCATTGATCTTCTCTCCTCTTTTTCCTTAGGAGATTTTTGTGTTCAACACAGAGCCAGCAACAAAACAACAGTCTGACTGACACAGAGCCTGAGTCTTAATATTGGCTTCTCATCACCAGTGAGTAAGAAACAGTTACAGACAGCTTGTGGGAGAACAAGTGCAGCTCCACATATTTCCTTTGCTGTCAAATACACACTTTTTTAGCTAAAAAGTAAATTTATACAAATTTATACTATAACACGGGATTTAAATTTTTTATGGCTAACCCATTACAGAAATAAAGCAAGAACATTTAGTTTATCTTAGATATATTCTGTGCTGTCAGGGGGACTGACTTCTGTCTTTAACACACCAAAATTCGGGTATTTGACTTTAATAAGTCCATTTATTTTGCTCATATTTATGATCATGTGAAGACTCTGGAAACAACTTTGTGCTCACTCGATTCTCATGACTGTATTCATCACATTTTCATACCATCATTTTTTCAGATTTATTGTTAATATTTGAACCATAACCATGAAATATCTCTACAAGAGTCTATCTCATATCAATCTCATGGATCTCAGGTATTGGTGAAACAGATTTTTCTCTGAACCATTCTCAATTAAAAAAACCCTTCTCATTTGCTGTTAATTGCATGGATTCATTGGTGGTGGTCATAATTTATTACAACTGATCTCTCCATCTCACCATATATTTTTTTCCAGATGCACAATTTTTTTTACATTAAATTTATTTCATTGTTATTTTTCAGCTTGTGGGGTTTTTCCCTTTCTTCAAACTTGAGTTGTGCTAGTGTGTTTTGTCTGATCAAATTGCAAATATGAACACAAGAACTTTCTGTGCTTGTATTTTCCCATGAAATATCTGAAAGTCAAGAACAACCAAATATGGGTTGAAGGAAGAGCATCTTTGAAAATAATTTTGAATATGAATGGGATATTCGATTTTGAAAAATGACTCAGTTAAAAAAGAACATTGAGAATCTTGACCAAAACATCTCTCCTTAAAGACTGTTCTACGTTTTCTGTTTTTCCATACTTAATTTTTTTTTTGTGTCACTTTCTTTTGTTACTTCAAAAGATAAAGATTTCATTTTCTTTACATTTTACTAGTAGCTGACTTTATTGTAACCATAGGCCAATGAAAATTTGTCTATGTCTATCCTGCTCCCCTTCTAATGCTAGCCCAAAACAGGCATTATTTGGAGGATGATCTGTGAGACAGACCTTTTCTTTCAGCTGTATTGTGCGTTTCTTGACAGCCTTTTCATCTGCTGATTTGCTTCCTCAAAGGCCTATCTGTGGTGTCTTGTGGATACCAGGACTGAAGACCCCACTCCTCCACCTCTCAGCTCACATACTGTTAGGAACAAAATGGTTCAGAAATAATTTCTGCCTGAGGGATTAAATTCTAACATTAATTTGTCCATTAGTATAAATTCAGGTTCACAGGTGTGTTCAGTGTTTATTTCTAATGTATTCAGAATACCTATCACTTTCAGAAAGATTTGAAAGATAGATGAACTAGAAAGAATGGGAAGAAATTCCTTGGCTCTTTGCTGGGAAACAGACCCTCTTATAAAGATTGAAAATGCTTGGTGGAGACAAAAGGGACAGTGAAGCTTAACCACCAGCTTTATACAGAAGGAAATGAAAAAATCCAAACATGTGATTTATATAGTTGCATCACACCAATCGTAAGTTGAGTGTAGGGAAACCTTCCATTGTTCATCTTGACAGCCTAAATCAAAAGGAACTAGCATGTTATGCTGGGATGCCAGGCCAGTGATAATGTTCACATTTTTATAAGAATCGAAAAGAAAAAAAAATTAAATACTGAGAAAAAAATTGTTTTGAAGAAATTAGAAGAGAGGCTCATAGGAGAATTTTCTCACTATCTTGTGAGGTAAAGAATGAAGCTTGGTTCTAAACAATTAACACAAAGTAGAAGATGAGACGTGTAATAAGAAGTACAGGGAGGTACTACCTTAAATATATCTTTGGCCTTGCTAGATGTAAGATTAAAACAATTTAGTGAGCAGGTATAAGCATTTGAGTACACAATGATTATATATGCTGATAGGGTAATTGAATTTGCTAATGACAATTAGCCATTTGCAAATACAATTATTTTATTACACAATTTAATGTACACAATTCCAAATTAAAAATTGTGTCCTTCACAGGTTTTAAAAATCACTATATGTGCTCTGCAAATTGGAAGCAGTGATAAGATTTTAGTTTGCTACTCCACACTGATCAGCAGTTTTGTAATTCAGTCTTTAATCAGACAAGCATACTGTTCCACAGTTTTACCTAGTTGTGAAGAACAAGAGTGCAAACCATCTCTTCACCTTGTGAGCTAAATGCAGAGAAATCTATTTCTGCAATTTGTCAGTTAACTATTCCTTAATGGAATGTTAATCACACTCAAATAATGGAATAGAGGAGGTGACTGCTAGCTACCCCTGTTGTGCTTAGAGTCACGATCTCTTAAAATTCTCCTAAATGTCTTTTTGATTTTAAGGAGGTTAAGCTCTGGAAATTCCTTGAATTCATCCATCATTTTCCATTCACCAACATCACAGTATCTCGAGCAGCAGGCATACACACTAGCCATTCTTCAAAATAATTCATCAGTCCTTTCTGTCTTCTTTTTTTTTAGCATCTATCTGATCACATGATACCACTCAAAAATCTGGACAATTCATTATTGCAAAAAGTTCCATGGAACACAGAATTAGCAGAACTATAAACGTGTCAGATATTGATACTAGGTGAGATTGAGGAATTTCAGTATCACATTTTCTATTAGAAACAACATGAATCACTTAGTAAAATACAGAAATCCTAAAGCACTTTTCCAAAGTAATAAAAATCATAAAATAGTAAAATATAGTCCAGAAGCTTTCACTGTGATCGTGTGTGGGTTTCCACTAACACTTTCATGAAGATTTTAACCAGTCATTCTTATCAATTCCTGACGAAGTTGTAGAGGGAAAATTGACTTATTTCCCATTATTAAGCAATTCAGTGGCACACCTGCAAATACAGCTCAAACTCCACTTTCCATGCACAGGCATCCCACCGACACTGTGAGATGACTACAAGTATGCTAAAATTTTCCCCATTTTCATGAGGTGTTGCTGTTTATATTGAAAAAACTTATACTTTCTAATTTCTTATCATGTAGATGATTAGGTTTACAGGCAGATTTGAGTTCCTTTCAGTTCTTGCTCTCTGAAAATATATTCTTAATGGGTAATTTTCTTCAAGTCATATCTCTGTAACACCACAAAGAATTTCTTTTCAGCGACAAAACATCTGATTTTTTTTCTGTCAGTTACAAACTATAGCTTGTGTTAAAACAATCAAGAACCATGATTTAATTTTGTTGGTAATCTGAAGTTATATAACACATACTACATTAAACAGGCAAAATCGAGATACTTTGAGTCTAATGGGTTCTATTTTTCTTGGAAGATGCCTCAAATACAACTAATTCAATAAAAGGGGGCTAAAAAACATTGTCTGTAGAGCAAGGCATCAGTTGTTTTTTCCAATGGCTACCTGCAGTGTCCCAGTTCTCACAAATAGCAGGCATCTCAAATCGTAGAAGACACGAAAGCAGTCCAGGTGCAAGTTTCTTTGCCAAATCAGTGTTCAAACTGACAAACTACTTTAGGAGAGGATAGTAATTATCTTTAGAAACACTGCAACATGAGAGAAGCTTGATTTAATTAAATCACTAGAACTGTAATTTAAGTCATGATGCATGCTTTAATTATTCAAAGCAAAATGTTCTTCTCAGAGGACTTTCATTAGGGATCTGGTCTTTGGGAAAACCTTGTCATATATGGATTTACTTGCCCCAGTAACTGGAAATATCAGGTAGAATATGAAAATATGAACTGAATATTATAACTAATTCTGTTTAGCTAATGAGTAAACCCAATTGTGTCAGAATTGTATGACTGATAGAATAGTCATGTAAGTTATTTACAGTTAATTATACATTTAGTTTAAGAATTATATCATTACAGTTTTTGCAACTACTTTGGGCCCAATTCCTAATATGCTCTATTATTCCTTCCCAAGCTGATTACAAAATTTCATATTAATGTAGAACTCTTATTTCTGATATAGGCCCAATATAGGCTCTTATTACATGAAGAGTCACACTGCATAAATTGCTCATATCAAGAAATTAAAACAAAACTACCCTTGCAAAATTATTACTAAAAACATGACTTTTGAAGTAACTCCTAAAACTTGGCAAGATAAATAGATTAACAACAGCACTAGATTACTGATCATTAGAGTGCTTCACATTTACATAACACTCATAAATATTTCATAATATATACATGACTAAATTAAACCTCAAATGTTTCCAAGAGACAAAGGAATAGACTATGCTTACCTTGAGAACTCTGTGTTCTAAGACAGAGAAATGTTTAATCACTGAATAAAGCTGATGTTTAAAGTGGTGAGTGTGGGAATCCCACTCATATACTTGACCCTTGATAAAATTAGTAGTACTGCTAGAACAAATCTGAAAAGAAAAATTAACAACCAGGGATTCTGGAAGGTTTTGTGTAACATCTATTGGTAGAACTATGTTTAATTATATGTCATCCTACTTCTGGTAAACAAACTCTAACTTCCTAACCCACCACATCCCAATATAAAATATAGAAAAAAAAAAAACAGTCCTAAGAAGATTCCTTGCTTCAAATCCAGTCAGTTGTGATTATTATAAAATTACTGCTTTGAAGTTTCTTTGCTGTTGATTTTTAGTGAGTAACTATAGTGGTTTTCATAACATAAAATACATTGCCATCATTGTTAATAAGGACCCTAAGTCCTTCTGTTATATGAAGACAGTCTCAAGTTCTGACAAAATAAATCAACTCAGAGTATAATCCACACTGTTTATCTGTGTGTACACCTGCAGCTTACAGTGTAGCTGCTTCTTACTATAATAGGCCAGTTTCAAGTACCTTTGGAAGAAATTACTCCTCTTTACATGCCCTTCCTCATTTGTTAAAAGAAGCTATCTTTATGACTAAATTTTACTTCATTCCCAGGCCCTCCAGACCCAAAGGGATACAAAAAATTAGAACAGAGTATTTTAGTACCAAATTTCTTTTTCTCATATGCTATTCCTATGGATTTAGTTACCAATTTCTTATTAAAACCAGTGGAAGCCTCAGCTGTTCAGAATGATTGGGCTTTAACAAGGTCTAATACATGTTTAGCCAGTGAAGATATGCTGAAAAGTTTAGCACAGTCATCAATTTATGCAGTGTCTTTGGTGCTTGCTATGCAATCTCTCTGCTGTCATTGAACATGGCATTTCTTTCTCACATCAGTAAAGACAATATTTAAAAGTCATTACAAGATTCTGTCCTTTTGACTTGCTCTTCCTTTTGGATTTCACAAACAAAACTAGACCCTATCCATATCCATGTAGGCTGTTTACACCCTGGGAAAACAATGCATACGCTAAGCAGCCATTGCAAATAGATTAAATCTCAATCACAGGCAAATGAATGTCCTTGTATGTTGTTAGGCCCCAGTGCTGGTGTGAAACTGGCTCTTATGTCCTATGAGACATAAGGACTAAAATTTTAGCTACTGGCTGAATAGGAAAGGATTCAGTATCTCCATCTGTAAGGCTGAAACAGCTGGGGGATTGAAGGGTTAGCTCAGGTGGACAGGGTTACTATCATATTCAGTATTATCTTCCATCTTTCAAAACCTCCTGTGGTTCACATGTGTGAAGCATTCTGGTACACAGTGTTGCCAGAAATAGGGTTCTGCATTCACAGAGGGATCAGAAATGCTCTCTGTTTCTACAAAATGTGACAGTCTCTGGGAATGAAATGCATTTCCTAAGTATCCTCTTCAACTCTATTTGAGCGCTGGATAAAGAGAGGACATTTTGATATTCCTCCTAGCACTTTTGTGCAATCAAGTCCTCCTTCAATGCTTATTCTATAGTCACCTTCTAACAAATGGAGACGTATAATCAGACCTCATAAATGAAGCATGCCACTACATCATCTATAATGAAATGTACTCTTATAGCAAAGCATCTGGCTTCTGTACTTTAGTATCAATCCAGCCACTGCATATTTAGTCCTTGACGATGAACATTCCTGTTAAACTGAATTTCTTTTAATTCTTTGGCAAGTGATTACTGAAATGAACTCAATACATCTACAAATTATTTCAACAGATGACTACAAAAGGTATAGAATGTTATGTTAGCTAGGGGAAGTGCCATCTACTATGAGAGACTGCTGTATAAAATTTACTTAGTGTATGCATCATTATCACATCAGCCAGGATATAACAAAACTGAAATCAATTACTAATTATGATACACAAGATTCAAAAATTAAAAGCAATTTGAACTGCACAGAGGAGGATAAAACAAGCTCATAAACAAGCAGCTTTCCTAAAAATATTCGAATGCGAATGATCGTGTGGCTTTTATTGTCCCCTTCTCCAAATATTTCACTTTTGCATTCATGAAGGACATTAAAAGTCACAAAATAATGAGTGGGAGTAGAGAGGCCAGGATACAAAGAATGAATTAAAATTCCTGAAGACAATTAGACAAATGTTTTGTTTTATAACAGTCGTCTAGAAACTTGAATCATTGCTAAAAGCATAGTTCTTTTTCTTCCTCGCTTCTCTCTCTAGATAGGCAGTAGAAGTTATGTGTAATCAGACACTCAGTTGGTCTATTTCTGTGCTCTGACACAAGCAAAGAATAGGTTTTAACATTTTCTAAAACCAAATCTCATTTTCGGTTCATTTCACACTAGAAGAGGATGATATCACCAACTCTGATTATTACAGTATAAGAATTTGTGACACACCGAATCTGTAAATAGTTTGAGAACAGGTTTATGAAGAAATACAGTCAGATGAACCCATCCTTAAGTCCATATTAATTGTATAATGTTGAACACGAGTACTTATACGTTATGGGTTCAGTCACCTCCGAGGAACAGGTAGAAACAAATCAGGTGTGTGTTACTTATAGTGCAAGAGATCAGCAAATGACACGCTGCAAAAATGAAATAAGAATTCAATGCCTTACCAAAATACAAAGTAAAAAGGACTTGAAAGTCCATCACAGTAAAACCATGCCACATTTAAGGTAGAGTTAGAGAGTCTGTGGGCTGAACTCCAGACCTGAGTTAACAACTCCAGTTGAAGAGCACTGCCTGTCTGTATGAAGTACTGCAGAGAGTCATCTCACAGAAAAATTAAGTAAGCCCCAAAAGAGGCAAATTTACACTGTGTTATCTCTTAGCATTTCTGCTCCATACCTTAGAAACATGTTGCTCAAATATATAAACCTTTGATAGACAAGTACTGCAATGTGTCAGATGACTTAGGTGACAAACACGTGATTTTACCATCTTCTCCACCAAAAAGTGATCTTTATTTAGTCCTGTCTCCTTGTCTCTAAAGTACTGAGTATACATTATCATTTTATTCTTTGAAGTTTTCTTTCTTAATTTTGCAGCTCAATGTCTTATTCTCACTTTTTCTGTCTAGTCAGAATATTTATAATGATTCTCTAACATTGCATCTACTGTATTCACCTCCTCCAAATTCTCCTTGTGTTTATGAAATGAGTTTTCTGTGCTTACAGGATAAAGTTCTTTAGATTTATAACCCCAAGTACATTGAAGCAAGTACAGTGAAGTGAAGATAAACAATCTGAATTTGTGGATAAATGACTCTATATATCAACAATTTTAGAATCCATCATAACCTGCCAGTCATATGCTCTCTGTGCATGAAATGTATAAAGAATATAGAGCTAAAGAGTTTTTCACATAAGCCTAAAAGGATCATAAGCAAATTTTGTTCATAGTTACAATCATTTTAAACTCATTTTCTAGCAGAAAAAACAAGTCAAAACATGCTCAGTGAAATTTAAAAGGTTGATCTCTTTACCTATGATGTGTATTAAAACCTTTGGGTTTGTGTAGAAATAGTCTGGGAATCTATAGATAGTCATCTCCTCAGTAGCTTCCCACCCTCCCTGAGCTGAATCAGCAGAGCGTGTCTGGCTGTGCTCGGAGCAAATGCAGGAGAGCAAAGCATTTAACGCCTCTAATTTGCAGGGAAAGCAGAGGCTATTAAGGGTGGTGCAAGGTCATAACAAAGCTAAGCTCTTAGAAATGTTAGATTTTAATCTGAATAAATAAATAATGTTGTTTATTCTCTCTGTGAATTTTATTTTTAGTGTGATGACATCTGGTTGGTTTCAAGCTATTTGGACTTAATACCAAAATCCTGACTGCTGTATACTCTTTTAAGATATAACAGAAGGTGCAAGATAAAATGAGGGATTCTGTAAAGCATTTTTCACAAGGAAGGTGCCATTCTGTCAGAATCTTATAGTTGTAATACATTCTTTAAAACCTTTTAAATTAAATAAAATGTAAATATTTTAAACTCAAATCATATACACTTTTAGTTTCCCTCTATATGTTTGTTTGTTTGTTTTCAGTTTATAAAACTGAAATACTTCAATCTGAAAACACAAGGCCATTTTAAAAAGGTTTAATTATGCAACAAATTGAAGTGGTATTTCCACATCCTATCCATTTTTTTCTCATGTATACAAGTCCTGGTTTGGTCATACAAAATTATACCAATAATAAATAAGATTACTATTGGTTTAGAATAAACAGGAGAGTAAGAAAGGCCATATCCAGGTTTATCTTCCCAGTATTTCTTCCTCCTATTAAATGTCTTAAAGCATATGCCTTTTAAAAAAATTAATTCAAATCAGTAATATTAAATACTGTTTGTAAGTGGACTATAAAAATACCACTATGTTCTATGCCTATTATAATGTCACATTTCAAAACAAAACAAAACAAAACAAACAAAAAAAAAAGAAATACGTGTTCCTACATGTTCTCATATCATGCTTGAATTTCAATAAGCAAATGTACAGTTGAATGTCATTAACATCAAGGAGTTGAATGGTCACAAAATATAAGCAGTTATTTGGGAATTCAGTAGCAAAAACTAATGCAGATGTGATTAATTCAACAAGCATAATCATTGTGTACAGGTGCAGGCTTTGCAAATTTGACCTGCAGTCAGTGGCACATCAGATATGATGACTTGAAAGTCTAGGGGAAAGGGAGGCTGCTCTTTCTGATAGCTCAAGGGCACATACCATACCATGAAATTGAAAATGTTGACACAAAATAATCAAATTAATCAGCAAAATCTTCTAAATTTATGTGGGACAAACACCCATTGATGGAATATTCCTGGCTTTGCCTTTAAGTAAATGAAAATTATTAATCCAATTGTGTATTAGCTATAATTAACAGAGGCCAATGAAAAGTCAGAGCAAGACAGTTTGACCAGCTAACCCAAACCATGTTCCAGTGTGTAACTGTTGCCCTTTGGTAAAGTGAGCTGTGTGTCCGGACCACTTTACCTGCAAGGGTAAATGCAATAAAACTCAAAGTGGTATTTTAGTGAAGTTATGCATCTGTAAGGACTTCTGACAGAAATTCCATGGAAGTCAACCAAAAACAGAAGGAATAACAAGACAATTGTAAGAAAAAGAATTGGAATCTGTTCTGAAAGGAAAGCTAATCAGCAAACCTTCCAGGTATGAAACATTAGAATAAAAATATGAGGAAAAAAAACCCTACAAGCCTTGTGTTACTTGATTTCTACTTCACTGAAATGGGATTTCTTGTCCCAAACCATCTCCCATTGTAAGCTACTTCAGTCATAAATCTCAGCTGTATGTCTAAATAAGCTGAACTCAATTGTGAACACAAATGTAAATATTTTTATCTGTCTTACCCCAGAAGTATTGCAGGATTCTTCAGCGTTCTGAAACAGGTAACGAGTTCTTCCCTATTCCATGCAAGGGAGACTGCTTTCTGATTTCTTCTCATTGCTTCAGGCCAGACAAAGATAAAACTAAAGACAAATCTAAAGCTAAAATTGAGACAATTTTTATTGCAAGAAAAACCATAAGCAATTTTTAATAGAAAATACAAAATGTATTTTTATATCCTCAAAAAGTGTTCTAAGGACTAATAAAAACTAGAAAAAGTAATTTGTAGATAGAAGCTTCTACTTGCAAAATGAATTGAAAAATAAAAGAATTGATCAACTATTCACTTTTTCTTTTTTGTAATGTTATTTTAACATGGGAGAATTAATTCAGCGTGTTTCAATTAATAAAAATTCAGAAAACAATTCTGGAAACAAATTCATCAGCTTTATAAATGACAGTTTGACTAACTTGCATCTGGGGATATAATTTTTTTTGTTAAAAAACTTGAAAAGATATTTTTATCTTGTTCTTGTCACTCTTTCAAGAGTTTTGTAACCTGAGTGGTTATTAATGTCTCTCATTAATCTTGGATGAATTAGGGAGACAGGATCTTAGAGGTTCAAGTCAATTATGTATAAATAGAGTCCATTATTTAGAGCACCATTATGTCCCCAGCTCATTTATTACATAATTTTTTCTTATCATCTGGAATTTATCCATCCTTATTAACTAGCATTTCTGGGTAGATTAAAAAATTGTGGCTGAGGTAAATCACATCTCACAAGGCAGAACTAGATAAGACTCTAGCCTATTTTATTTTTCATTCTTTTGACTGGTTTAGACTCTTTTTGACTGGAGATGATTTTCAAAAGCAGTAGAGGCAGAATTTCTGTATATGCATGGCAAAAGTAGTTTCAAACATGTGCTTTCTTCCTGTAGAAGTAAAGGTTGTGTCCTTGAGACCCTTATTTCCTTATTATGTGAATTTATTGTCAAACTTAACCACAAAATTTTAGAGCAGAAGAGCCAGCCTTTTTTTTTTTTTTAATTTATTTTGGATAGTTACTCTGTTACTTTTGCCCCTGCTTGAATTGTGAAAAAACAGGACATTGGTCAAAACAGTATAATAAACATCACAAAAGCTGCTTAGCATATAGCCTTATTTTAATTAATCAGTGTAATAAAGACAAGAATACTGAGCGATTATCTTGATCAGTCCTTGCTTTATTTTCTCTTTTAACACAATTTTGTGTTCCAATTTTTTAAATGTTTAGTTTTATCTCCCAATAGCTGCAATTACAGTTTTCTGATTTTATAACTGTAAGTTACAGCATAGAAATATGGAAAAGAAGTGAGACACAGAGATATGCATGTTCCAGACACTGTTCATCCTGGGGTGGGGAGCAACAAATAACATATTCTTTCCTTTAATAGCTCTTAACCTTAAAATATGTTTATCTAGCATCAGAAAAACCTGTATCAAGTCTAAGTGGGAAATCTGTTCCTCATAAAAGATCATCATGCCCCTCAGAGAGTTTGTGAAGTTTCACATGTACTTTAGCATAGAGTATTAACTGCTGAAAAGGGATTATGGTAAGTGACAAAATAGTACTACTTATCTTTACATTGTGGCTATTCTTTTTGTATTTTTTAACCCTTTTATGCTCACTGAGTAGCCTTCTTTTTATCCATCACCAGTCAGAGGCTTCCCTAGCCACGTTTTTGCCACAACCAATTAGATGAAATTTCGTTGCTTTCTCTTCTGTCTTCCTTTCTGGGTCACAGGTTGCAAATCAAAATGGAGAAGATTTGCATTAGACTGTGTTCAAGCAGAGCTTGAGAGAGACAATGAGTGAAAAATTGTAACAAATATAGAGTAATAATACACTTCTAGCGTCAGATCACCCCAGCATTTCAAAACCCTTTCTCAGTTCTTGATATAATCAACCCTTAGAGCACTTTCTAGTTGTGAAATATGTTATGTCTTATGAATTTAATCTAGCTGCTTCTGAAAGTTTCTCAATCTTTGTAAATTTTGTATATTTTTTTATTTTAATGGTACAGTGCCAGGATTGTCTATCATTTATGAAAAACACAACTCAAGGATTCATTCATTGTGACTTTTGATGGGCAGCTCCTTCTGCGTAATGCCAGTCTTTGCTCTTTAAATAGAAAGAGTTAATTTTAGGGAATGAGGAATTATATTACAGGGTCTGAAGGCTGTATTTAATTTATAGTGAATTGTTCATGCAGATGAATGGATTTTACAATGAGATGAGAGATTCCAAACCTTTCAGCTGTTTAATAAACCACATTAATAGAAGAAATGGGTTTGGATTGAACATCTCAGCCCACCTGCCTACTTGCACATATGGCTGAAATACTCTTGGGTAATAGAGAATAAAATAACTTCTTTCCTATTTCTATAAATTAAGAAACTCATGTACAGGAGTGATAGACAGGCCAATCAACCAGGCAAATGAGCACTGCTGGAGTGGGATATTTCAGGGGACATGTCATTCTTTGGTCCACTTCACAGTTCAAATAAAAAATTTTCGAGAGATGGACCACAAGCCTTAAAATCTCATATATATGAATTTTTATAAATTATTCTGACCATAATTTTGTGTGGTTGTGTTCAAGTATTTATGTTATATTTGGTCTTCCATGAATTATAAAAAACAAAAGATACCCACTAACAATTTTAGCAATTAAATATGAGACAGTTAGCTCTGCGAGAAATATTCACACCTTCTCCTCTCCCTCACCTCTGAAAAATTTGTTTGTAAGACGACAACACAGAGTTTGACCAGAGCCTTTTCAGTATTCAGGTTTTGTACCATGGGGTGAAAACAACTATCATAATAAATCATAATAAATCTTGTTCATTAGTAAACAGCCTTATTGAGCCATACACTGCTGAACATGAAAGTATAGAGTGAGGTCTCCAAACAGTAATTTAAAATTAATTATTAATTTACTTTCATCCATTTTTGGGCTGCTAAATTTTCTCCAAACATTTTTAACTTTTCATTTCACAGTATTCAGCTTACAAAATCAGATACAGTAGAGAAAAAAATTGAAATGCAACAGGAATTTTCTTTTGTTTTCCTAAATTTTTCCATTTTGCCCAGGATTTTTTACTCTAAACCTTTTCAAGGTGTCTGGGAATTTCAGCCATATATTAGTATTTAGAGCTATCTTTGATGACCACCTTCTGGGAACACTAAATATCAAAACTGTTGCTAATGAAAACACTGTGGGTCAGTGCGTGAGTTAACACACACAGGTAACCAAGGGCAACCATCAAACCACAGCTGAAGTGCAAAGAGTGGGTTTATTTCATTACCTCCCCAACAGCAACAGGTGGCAGAGACACCCAGGGACCCACGTTCTGCCCGCTCAGCTCATCCCAGCACGGGAGGGCCAGCCAGGGGCTCACTGCCAGCCTCACTGGAGCAAAAGGCTTTGGGCAGTCTGGGAAAGTGTGTTATCCCTCCACAGGAGTTCTTCTCAAAGCAGGCAGAGGATGAGCAACACAAGGCATAAAAAACGTAGCTTGCACACCCCAACTGTTTTAGCAGTCTCCCCTGCAAGGTCACTTTGAGCAAAATTATTCCCTCCTCCTTGCTGAATCTCATGGTTTTAACATTTTCTTCCCAACAGTCGGCATACACATTGAGTTTTTTTGTTAACAGTATCAAAAAAATAGAATCATAGAATCACAGAATGGTTTGCATCGGAAGGGACTTTAAAGGTCATCTGATTCTAAAATCCCCCCACTATGGGCAAGAATACCTTCCAGTGTATCAGGTTGCTCAAAGCCCCATCCAACCTGGCTTTGAACACTGTCAGGAATGGGGCACGATGTGCTTTATTCTGCTGTATCAGATGCTGGCAGTGAGACAGGTTTCCCAAGCAGGTAAGTACTTTAGGCATTCAGTTAATTCTGCCATCCCATCCAGTATATTTTATGTTTTCTGATTTCTTCCATTATGAACCTAGGGATTTGCTATTAAACACAAATTTGAAAAATAAATTGCTGAAATTATGGAAATTGCTGATCTGATGGATACCTGTCTGTATTTTTTCTGTAGTCTTATTATAATAAAAAAGAAAAATATCCAGTTTCCAAAAGGAAACATGCATTTTTTCATAAAGAAGAGCAAATTTTGAAGGAAAAAACTTAAGTAAATATGAACTCTGAAGTCATTGGACTTTGATCCACTTTCTGTGTGGGAGAAAAGTTATGTATGCTGTCTACCTGAATGTCACAAAGACTTTGACACTGCTTCCCACATCATTCTACTGGAGAGAATGGCTGCTCATGGCTTGGACAGGTCACTCCTTGCTGGGTTAAAAACTGGCTGAAATGTTGAGCCCAGAGAGTGGTGGTAAATGCAATTACATCCAACTGATGGCGTATTACAAGTGTTGTTTCCCAGGGCTCAATACTGGGGCCCGTTCTGTTTAATCTCTTTATTGATCATCTGGAGAAAGAGATCAAGTTTACCCTCCATCAGTTTTCAGATGCCAGCAAGTTGAACAGGAGTGTTGATCTGCTGGAGGGCAGGAAGACTGCAGAGGGATCTGGAGAGGCTGGATCGACGGCCTGAGGACAAACAGTGTAAGACCAGGTGCTGGGTTCCTTCTCTTTGGTCACAACAACCCCACGCTACAGGCTTGAGGAAGAGTTGCTGGAAAGCTGCCCTGCAGAAGAGGACCTGAAGGTGCTGGTCAACAGCAACTGAAGAGAAGCCTGGCTTGTATCAATAACAGGGGGGCCAGTAGGACCAGGGCACTGACTGACCCCCAGAACCTGATGCTAGAGAGGCCACACCTTGAATCCCGTGTTCAGTTCTGGGATCTTCATCACAAAAAGGACATTGAGGGGCTGGAGTGTGTCCAGAGAAGGGCCATGAAGGGCCTGGAGCACAAGTCTCATGAGGAGCAGCTGGGGGAGCTAGGAGTATTCAGCCTGGAGAAAAAAAAAAACTCAGGGGAAACCTTACCTCTCTCTGCATCTGCTGGGTTGCAGTGACGGGGGGGTTGGTCTCTTCTCCCAAGCAACAAGAGACAAGAAAAGAGGTTGTACCAGGAGAGGTTTAGATTGGATGTTAGGAAAAATTTCTGAACACAAATGGTGCAGGAACAGGATGCACTAGTACAGGCTGCCCAAGGAAGTGGTTGAGTCATCATTTCTGGAGAGATTTAAAAGATATGTAGATGTGGCACTTGAGGACATGGTTAGTTGGTGGGACATGGCACTGTGGGGTTAACAGTTGGACTCGATGATTTCAGAGTTTTTTTCAACTTAAATGAATCTATGCCCTGTGAAGCTTTTGATATAATGCTGACTCATCTGAAACTCACCTACTAGCTTTTCAAATGAAACAAAACCAATCTTCCCTATTTCCCATTAATAAAAGAATTTTGTAGAAGTAAGATGAATTTCAATTACCTTCATTTTGTTTCTCTTTTAGTTAACAAATCCTGAAAAGGTACAAAGAGCAAAGTAACTCCAGTAATGGTTGAATATCAGGGCTAAGACATTCTAATTGTCTGTTTTAAAAGAGACAAATGATATTTTAGACTTCAAAACCAAAACTGATTTTAATAACTACTAATACACAATATATACAAAACACTGTGGCTTGGGGAGTCTTTTGTGTCTCTTTCATCCAGATACATTAGGGACTTTGGCAAGGACAAACTGATGTGGTTTGGTTTGAAAGACACAAACTTTTGAAGCTGTCATTGTTTGCTACTAGAAGCATAACCCTCTAAAAAGCCAAGAACTCACTGTATTGACTGCATGAGCTTGATCCACTCAAAGCATAAATTGTGGCCAGCTAACCTAAAAGAAGTTCATGAGAAAGATTCAACTTTCATTGCCTTTCTCTTGCTCTTCTACTTTTATTAGTGGTTATTCAAAACAGCATAAAAGTTGAGTCCTCCCTGACACAGCAACTGTGTTCTTTCTATGTCTTCTGCCACTAAGTAAAAAAAAGCCGGACCTTATAAAGACATTGAAACCACATAGTCATCAATGGTTGTTTTAGCATTAGGATTCTTTTACATCAAGAGAACAGGGTACTCCAAAAACAAAGAAAAGCTGACTCAGTAACTAAGTAGTTTAGTTATGTAATAAATTAGTATTGAGCCTAAAATATACACAATCAAATGTTCCTAGAAATAAATACCTGATGTTAAAGTTAGGTGAACTCATAAATTGTTACTATCTCAGATATAATGCCACAGGAATGAGTTTCTGTCTCTGATCTGCCCAGGTGCAGCATAAAATATACGAACTCTGAGTTACTTCCCTCTTTAAAAGCTGTAGTAACTTGACACCACAAGGAAAAAACATTATCTTATAAAGATCAATCTAATGTGATTGATATTTCTTCTTTCTGTGAAGGGTGTGTACATGTCTAATTTTACCACTGATAAAAAGGTTTGTAAATATAGAATCTATTCTAGAATGTCATAACCAGGTTCATCTCAACTTCACCATGTAAGAAACTGAATTACTCATTAATTAAGCAGTTCATGACAACCCTCAATGTTCTACTGAAAACCAAGACAATTAATATATCTTAAATACAAATCTCATAGTAACCAGTGGAATGGGTTATTCAATAGCATTGTCCTCTCAGGGAACTACATAAAAGACTCACGCGTACTATAATTACTTTATTCTCCACCAAAAGCATTGGAGAGTAGCAAATACATGGGAAAATGTTGTAGAGTAACGGATAATCTTTCATGTTTGTCACACTACTTGCATGAGAAAGAAGGATCTCATCCTGAGTCACTTTGAATGCCCAGATAATGAGAAATATATTAAGAATGTACTTTCCTGAAAAAATGCTTTCTTTTGAGGTTGTCATTTCATCATTTGTGCTTTGGCATCAGAGAGAGTGTTGTTCAGAATTATGGTTTGTTGCATTTTTTCTCTGGTTGTTTCATTGGGTTTCTTTTCCTTCTAATCTTCCTCTACAGAGCAGTAATTTTAATCTTTGATATGTGACATTTCAAAAGATGTAGTTCTTAAAAGAGGTAGCTGTTCTTTCTGCTAAAGCCTGTGAAAGACATTGAGAACCAATTCACTTACACTGAAGAGAAAAAACATAGCAAAAGCACAGTCTTGTTTAAAAGGTGAAGATATTCCAATTGAAAAATACTTTCTTTTTTTGTTGTTGGGTTTTGTTGGTTTGTTTTGGGGCTTTTTTTTTATACTAGTAACCAGTGTAGTGAGTGCTTATGTTGCCTGGCTGTACGTCTTTGCTGTTATTCTGTCCACAGTAAGGGGAAATAAACTTCACAGAATAAAAAAGACATTTAGAAAGCCTAAGGTGATGACTATCCAAATTCCCAGTAAAAGTGTAAACCTTTCATGAGACACAGAAGAAATTTTCAAAAAGAAGAGAGTAAGGTTAAAAAATGAACTTTTCTTAATATTACAGTGGTAATTTCCTTTGGAATACTTCTGAAGCAGGATCTTGAAACAGGATCATGTTGCAGTAGTATAAGTTATCTGAACTATGTTTTCTGAGGGAATACTTTATAAACTTTATTTTAAATACCTGTACTTTTACCAAATCCCAATGACCTGAGTAAAGTATCTACATAAGCCACTTGGAACACCTTACATGTAAACAAAACTTAAAAACCAGTTTTAAATATTTCCACGCAAAGTTCACAGCTATCTAATTAAGAATGAATGATAATCTAGGAATTACTGAAATATATTTCAGGTTGAGTTTCAACCTGCTCCATCATTACATCTTAGATTTGTTATTATTTTTTGCCTTAGGGGGAGCAGAAACCACAGCTATGTCTTTTTTATTTCATGACATTCTAGTCTTCAGTTCTCCAAACAATTTGCCAGTAACATTTAATTCCACTTTTAGTTTAGTACAGACAGTTAATACAATTATACTTTGAAGAATGTTAATTCTAAGGAATTGTTACTTTGGCACCTATTGGCTGTGTCATAACAGTAAGGAAGAGTCCAGTTCAGGCTGAAATGTCACCGAAGTAGTTTTACTCTTATTTTCAAAAACTCACATGATATTTTTACTGTAATATTTAAATCTAGTTCACAGAAAATGCCCAGCACAATCATGATGGTGCAAGGAAGAAACCTTCAGGTAAGCAATAATCAGACAAAAAGCTATTATCAGCAAATAGCTTAACGAAAGCTATCTGTGGTATGCGTATGTGTACAGCTTCTCACAGGTAAGCCAGGGTCAAAGTGTAGGAAAAAATTTTGCTTAGAATTAAATGAATGCAATGTCTTACATAAGTTGGTTTTCTTAGAACAGTTCTCCGTTCTTCAGGACTGCATGTATAATTTTTAGCCGTTCGTAATTAGCTGAATGAAGACTGTCCCTTTCATCAGGCTCCAGACTTCTAAAACTAAAGATGTTCTTAAAGATGTTCCAAATTTCTTTTACAGAAACTTCCACTACACAGTACGAGAACATTCTTTCCATTCAAAGCTTTGACACCATACAAAAGGAAGCACCACATGAGAGATATCCAGCATCTCCATTTTAAATTAAGTTCAAACAGAAAGGAGGGCACTCATAAACTCAGAAGACCCAAGGAAATGTTCCAGAATAAAAGAAAAATTATTTTTCCAGCACGTTTAGTTCCCAGGATATCACAATAATTGTTCCTCTTATGGCACGATTCCTAGTCAAATTATTCAGTGATTATTCTATTTCAGTTTCTCTATTGAATATTCAGTTTAATTGCTCAAAGAGAATCACTTTGCTATTGAATATACAAAATAAAAAAATTTAATAAAAAGAAAGGAGAATAATTTTTGGCTGTATCTATCTTGCTGCTCTGAAGCTGTAGGCTATAATTTTCAGTGTCCAGCTTAAAGAAAAAATATCTGGTTCCTGCCTTGGCTGTAACCACAAGAGATTAAATGCATTTAAGAAATGGATATAACATATATCAACTGTGCATATTCTCTTTTCACTTCAAGTATGATTGCCCACCCCATGCTCCACTGCCTTTTCTTGCTCATCATGGCATATTAAGACAAATTCAAAGCTAATCCAATTTAATTTACTCCTCAATTACAAGACCTGCCTGGGGACTAACACAAATCTGCCCAAAGAACTGTCTATTTTTAATCTGACTACCTTTTCTGTAAGTGCTATGTTCTCTAGAACCACAGAAATGCCAGTTTCTAAGCCAATGATTCCCAAAGCTGTAGGGCAAAGTCCATTGTCAAACCTCAAACTTTACTATTTACTTTCCCTGTCTGTAAAAAAAGTGAAAGGATATTCTATAGTTACATGCACTAGATGAGGAAGACACTTTGGGAACAGGCTTTGGGTGTTAGAATTATTTATAGAAAATTGTTTTCTTTTCAGCTGGTCAATGATATCTCTTCCAGAAGTAGAAAATCCACAGAAAGCAAGAGAACAGGAGAAGAGACACATATCAAACTGAAGGTGAAGAATATGAAAGGTAAGTAAAAAGTATTAACAATGATGAAAGTGTTACAGAACATATCAAACTAAAATGCAAAGCAGACACCACATTAAAGAAAATTGAAAGCTTACACGACCCACAAACCATTAAAACTACATTGTCCAATTCTACATTTCTGAACTGACTATTTCTTTAACCAAATGACTTCTTAATTTGTGCTATAAACCCATTAGAGTATAAAACTACTCACAGCTCTGTAGAGGGACCCAGACAGACTGAATAGGTGAGCTTAATCCAACAAGTTGAGGTTTAACAAGACCAAGTGCCGTGCCCTGTGCTTTGGCATCAACAACCCCTGCAGCGCTACAGGCTGGGGACAGGGACTGGACTGGGCCCAGGCAGAGAGAGACCCGGGGGTGCTGACTGATGGCAGGCTGAACACCAGCCAGGGTGTGCTCAGGTGGCCACGAAGGCCAATGGCATCCTGGCCTGTATCAGCAATAACATGGCCAGCAGGACCAGGGCAGCGATTGTCCCTCTGTATCCAGCACTGGTCAGTACCAAAATGGCCCTAAGGAAATTAAATTGCATTTCTTAATGTGAATAGTGTTAAACCTGTAGAGTTTCTGAATGATTTCCTACCAATTGCTGAAAAAAAAAAAAAAAACCAACAAAAAAAAACCCAACCAAATATTAATTCAAGACATATTAGCTATTGACATTAACAGTTATTGACATGAATGTGACCTTTATCTTTGCCATCCTTCTTGACTTAAAAGAAACTTCAAGAGACATCAGTGCTGGAGAAACTACTTTTAGCACAAAATAAAAATGAAAAAAAAACCTCCTCTTAATTTTCAGAAGTCCTTTGAAGAGTAAAATGAAAAGACAGGACTGTGAAGTTGGCACTATCTTGGTTTCTAATTTATGTATGACAAACAGTGATATGTGCCAGCCAGATGCTGCAATCTTTTCACAAATGAACAATTTGAAATGGATGGTTTTGTCAGCACTGTTCTGAATGAGTCAAATACAGACAATGTCAACATTAACTTCCTTACTGACAATCCTTCTGCGGAGCAATGAGGGCTCTCTGGGATTTCCTAAAACCTAAGATGATTGTACAGAGTTACTCATGTGCAGCAAGTCTGTGATGCCTGAAAGCACCAGACATACCATACACATGCATCACAGCTGGTCTGTGTCTGTGCCACAAAACCAGTCTTCAAAACACACCAAATTTTTCAGGTATGTGATGTAGCAGGGAGTCACACATGCACAAAGAAATACCTGATACCTCCCCAGCTGTCAGGCACACTGTACAGACACATGTCAACTATGCAGCACAGGTTCATTCATCACTGCTTCCAAGACATAGTGCATTCTCTTCATACAGCATGCTGTTCATCTACTCACAGTCATCAGGATTGTTCAGGATTTCCAGGTTATGGCATGCACATGGCAAACCTGCTGCTTGTTATGCATAACTGATTTCTTCGGATTTCCAAGCAGTGGTGAGAAACCTTCGTGAGTTGCTATTTTAAATGGAAAATGAAGCCACGACTAGCAACTTAAAGATGAGAATAGCTACGGGAATGATCTTCCCAAGGTCTGAATGAAAGATCAGCTGGGTCAAATCAAATTGTCTTTCAATTTTCTGTTAAGTTCTCATAATTTAAAAGTGTCCAAATAAAAATCCACATAGAATTATAATTATTTAGGCCAACTTATTTCTAGGTCTTTTCTTTATGAATTTTATATAAAAGTGATTAAAAAAAATGGGGCTTCTGAATGTTTAAACTTCGAACTGTTGAAGAAGAGAGTTAGACCTTTTAGGTTATCAATGTGTTTAAACCTCAAATAGATACTTCAGATTTCAAATTGTGTCTCTGACATTTATAATGTATTTATAATGAATTCACAGGCCTGGTGAATTCCATCTGAGAAGACCAATTCTCTCTAGAATTGACCAATTCAGCTATGAACCTTTTAAGTTAAGTAATATAGTCAAAACCTGTTTTATAGATGGCCCATGCAAATTAGATAATTTAATATTTTATAAAACAAAGAGTTTGACATCTTCCAATAAAAATATGAAGCTTAAAATCTTCATAAGATGGTGGTCAATAGGCTATGTGATATATTTAATAGGTATATTAGTGCTGCAAATACTCATTTTGTCATATTTGAGAAAAATCATTCGTTCTCCCTTAAGTGACGAGATGGGATGTGTTTTTTGGGTATTGTTTCATTTTTTTTGCCCTGCAGATTAATGTTTCTGTGGCATGAAGATCATCATTAAACAATCTCATTATCTCTGTTTGAATGAATAAGCAATGGTGTAGAGCAGCAAATTTCTGCATACAGATGGTATATTAGCTTGTATCCACTATAAGGGTAATCATTGGATGTATTTTGTATGAGCTTTGATGCTGAACTCCCAAATGCTGAATTATTTTTTCTCTCCTATACTCAGTACTTTAGGGTTTCCTGCCAAAATTCCTGCAAGTTACCACAGATGGAGGCACAAGAAGAATGACCGGATGTCAGAGTCATCCTCTATCACCATCCTATCAAATGTACAACAGAACTCCCTTACAAGGAGCTCCCAGAATCAAACACTGTGAAATACTCTAGTACTTCAACAATGTCCATTAAAAACACCCTGCTGGCAGCTATGTTGAATTTGAAACAATGATTATACAATGATTATAAAGAGAATGTTGGGTTACATGATCGTTTTAGCTGTAGATCTCTGTGGACTGATAAATTTTGGATAAGATTTTGGTTGGATGGTCCCATTCAGAGCACAGTGGTTAACAGCTCAGAGTCACAATGTCTACCAGTGATAGGTGGTGTCCCTCAGGGGTTTGTATTACTTAATATTTTCATTAATGACATAGGTTAACGAATTGAGTGCACCCTCAGCATATTTACAGATGACACCAAACCAAGTGGTGCGGTGACACATCTGATGGACAGGATGCCATCCAGAGGCACCTGGACAAGCTTGGGCTGTCAGCCCATGGGAATCTCATGAGGGTTAAAAAGACCAAGCACAAGGTGCTGCATGTGGATCAGCTACACCCAGTATCAAACCAGGCTGGGGATGAACAGATCGAGAGCAGCCCTGCTGAGAAGCACTTGTGGGCACTGGCAGACAAGAGGCTGAACATGACCTGGCAATGTGCACTCACAGCTCAAAAAGCCAAAGTTCAGCATCAAAGCCAAATCTGGCCTGCATCAAAAGTAGCCTGACCAGGAGGCAATGATTCTTTCTCTCTCTTCTGGTGAGACCCCACCTGGAATGCTGCATCCAGCTCTGGGGTCCCCTGCATAACAATGAGCACCTGTTGGAGCAAGTCCAGAGGAGGGCCACCAAGTTGATCAGAAGGCTGGGACATCTCTTCTATAAAGAAAGGCTGAGAGAACTGGAAAAGACAAGGCTTTGGACCTAATCGTGACCTTCCAGTACCTCAAGGGAGCCTACAAGAAAGATTGAGAGGAACTTTTTATAAGAACCTGCAGTGACAGGACAAGAGCGAATGGCTTCAAATTGGAGTAGGTTTAGATTAGATATCTGGAAGAAATTCTGTACTCTGAGGGTGGTGAGGTACTGGAACAGGTGGCTTAGAGGAGTTGTGGTTGCCCCATCCCTGGATGTGTTCAAGGAGAGGTTGAATGGGGCTTTGAGCAACCTGGTCTAGAGGCAGATTGTCTCTCCCCTAGAGCAGGGGGATTGAAAATAGATGCTTTTTAAGGTGTTTTCCAATCCAACCCTTCTATGAGTCTATGATCCTATGATCCTGTAGACACTGAGGATGAATTTCCCTATAGGTGAAATACACACAGACTGTTGTATTTTTAATACAACATTACATAAACATTAATTAATATAATAATTAACAAATACATAGTTACAAGAGTGTGTTAATACTTTTGCGGAATTGAAGCTCCAGAATTAAATGCACATGTTCAGTGAGAACAGTGCAAGAAACCCTGCAAAGGCCTCAAAATTTTCTATGGCAAATAAATAATAACCTAGTAACGAAATCTTCTGTATACATAAGCAATAATGACAAGCCTTACAGCTGAAAACAACTGCTTGCCTTAGGAAAAAAACCCACAACATATGATGAAGTTATTAGTCATCCAACATAATGAGTAGTGAGAACAGTTAGAAAAACACATAAAAACTAAATGAAATATTTTTTCTTTCTTAATCAATTTAATAAAAGGCACCATCTCCCTCTGGGAAATAAGATACCTCTCAGTTGTCCAAAGCTGAATTCTGAAAGCTAGTTTTGAACTACAGGTAGGATTATGATTCTTGCCCTTTTTCTTTGTAATAAAAGAGGAAGATACCAAAGACTTAAGCAGAACCTGCTTACAAGTGAAGCCAGAAGCAACTCACCCTATTCTAATAAGGTTTGTAATTTTTTAGGTTTGTTGACCTTTTCTGAGACTCTCTATAGAGAACCATCAGCATGATGTGTATCTTAACAATGGATATATTTGTGTTGGGAATCCTAAGAAAAAATCAAAAGCTGATATTCAGTAACACAGTCTACAAGGGTACTTGGAGGAAATTTTTATGATTTTTTGCCAGGGATCCATGAAGTTGAACTGACTTAAGGATATACTCCTCTTGTGTCAACAAAAAGGTGTTTTATATGCTAAGTCATTTTAGCTTATGTAATATATATTTATCAGCAGTAGTCTGTTTACAGCAACAAGAACTCACACCTTAATGAATGTCTTTTCAGGCTTCTGAAGTGTTTCTTTTTTTTGAAGTTAGTTTTATGTTTTCCTAAAATTTCTGATAATTTTTTATTGATACAAAATATTCATATAAATAAAATATTTATCACTGAATGGAATGGAGACAATTAAACAGTATGTTGCAGTATTTCTTCTAGTAGCATTTGTTAGTCTTCCCAAACTAGCCACTTCTGGAAAAACTATCTTCTTTGTATATATGGACTGGTCTACAAGAACACAGTCATGTCTGTCAAATCCCCAGAAAAAGTAAATGGGCAGATTGGTTATATTGTCTGTGTGAACTGAAGACATTCAATTTCCAGTGATGACAAATTTGCATTCAGTATGAGTAATAGGTATTCTACCCTTAACAGCAGGGGACAGTTTTAGTCTCATGCAAATGCTCATTGACTGCATTGTGTCAATTAAAACAGATGGTGAAAGGATGGAAGGGAGTTAACATAATGAAAGGGACTTAATGTATTAGGGAAAGCATTCATTTTTTTGAGAAAATGCACTATTGCTTTTATTATTTTTTTTTCCAATTTCTTCGACCATGTGTAAAACAGAAAGATAAAGTTTGTCATGTAAAAGCCTTTTGCATTGTGCCTGTTGCTATTTTCAAGATTTATGATACTAAATATAAACTGGTTAATATTTTTTTCATCTAATGGCAATCCACAGCCTGCTTGTCATGGGTACAATTATTCACAGCTGTATGCAAGATATTGTTAAATGCAGCACAGCATCTCTAGCTGCCTCTTGCACACTGATAGCAGAAAATATTCAGATGATTTATCTCTCTAAATAATTCCTCTAAATTACCAAATTCTTTCCTGAGATATTCAGGTATAGCAGAATTTAAAAGAAACAAAACAAAACAAAAGCAACTAATCAGTGGCAATTGGGTCCCATTTTTACTCTAGTTTACCAGAAGTAAGGCGTTTCTATGCTCGAGGTCTATTTTGTTTAAGATTCCACTATAATCTCATTTTCACACAGATTCAGGTGAGTATAACCTAGGGAGATTATTTAAACTGAGATGACTGTAATCATCCAGTTGCTTAGAATAAAATTTATATTCATTTACTCAATTCCCTCTATGCTATCTTCTCTATTATCACTAGATAATTCAAAAAGGTCTCTCTGAATTACTGAATTATTTTAGAAAAGGAATTAACATTTCTAGAAACTTACCCCAAGTAAATCTGAGTGCCTTTTTTTGCAAAATTCAGGACATCTTTTTTAAAAAAGCAAAATATCAATGAAACAAGAATGAAACAATGAAACCCTTTCATCAGAAACTACTTCTCTGTTAAAAAAAAAAAATAAAAAAAAAAAAAAAAAAGCATTGTGTTTTTGTTTTGGTTGGGGGTATTTTGTGTTTTGTTTTTTATTTCATTTTCTTTTAAACACCTCTCCACATCTCTCAATATAAATAACAAAGGCAAAACCAAGAATTTATTCTAGAGGAAAGCCTGGTTTTAGGAGTGTGTTGGATTTGTTTGGCAGGATTTTGGTTGTGTGAGGCTACAGGGATTGCTTCTGTGAGAAGCTGCTGAAGCTTCCTCCCTGTCCAGCGGAGCCAATGTCAGCCGATTCCAAGACACATGTGCTGCTGGCCAAAGCCAGGCCAAGAAAGAAATGGTGATAATTCCTCTGTGATTACATATATAAGAAGGAGGGGAAAAAAAAGTTATTTGGCAATCATAACTGCAGATCTGCTTACACAGAACCCCGTCCAGCATGGCCTTGAACACCTACAAGGTTAGGAAGTCCGCAGACTCTCTGAGCAACTTCTTCCAGGGCCTCATCACCCTTATAGTAAATAATTTCTTCCTAGTATCTAATCTATTAGATAATATCTAATACGTTGAGTTTAAGCTCATTCCCACTTGTCCATCACTACGTTCCCTTTATGTCCTAGAATTTGCTATAAGGTCTTTCCAGAGCTGTGTCATCTCTAGACTGCAGTGTCCCAACCCTCTCCACGTCTTCAAAGAAGAAGTGTTCAAACCCTGTGATCAAGTCTGTGGCTCTCCTATGGAGTCTTTCCCACAGGTCAGGATCTTTCTTGTGTCAGGAAAGATGGGTACTGAAAAACTGCATAGAAGCCTAAAGCCTATCACCTTTCAATTTAAGACCTTAGAAAGAAATGTATTGAGCATGTTGAAAAGCTGTTTCTTTGAAGAGAGCACTTGAACTCAAATAATATGGGATATAATAATAATATAGTGACAGAATTTGTAGCCTAGATTTTCTGAAAACATATTTTTGCAGGTTGATTTATATATATATATATATATATATATATATATATATATATATATATACACTGAGTATTCTTCATTTGGATATTTCAAAATTTCAACACTG
This sequence comes from Sitta carolinensis, assembly GCA_032173965.1. NCBI lineage: Eukaryota > Metazoa > Chordata > Aves > Passeriformes > Sittidae > Sitta > Sitta carolinensis. The sequence goes on from JAVUNC010000006.1 coordinate 36,977,841, forward strand.
AAATTTGAAATTTCTGGACTCTGACTAGATGTGGGGCTAATTTAGTAAACAAGGTTAATGTCATAAAATGTGGCATTTAATCTGGAAGTCATAAGGTTTAGCAATATGTTTCTTTCCATTACAACTGGTTGTAAGCTATTCCCCAGACAGCTGTTCATTCAAATGTAAACATGAGGTAACTCCTTCAAAGCAGCATCTTCTCCTAAAGGAAAATGTTTCAACAGGAAGCTTAGAGAAACAGAGCAATATCTGGTAAACACTGAGATATTTATTTTCCAGTTCCCTCAAGTCAACTGTGAGGCAAAAATCTTTGTTTTCAGAAGCTCAAGTTTCCATCATATATGAACATAAAGCAACTTGCATCGAATTCAATGAAGCATTTAAATAAATGATTCCTAAAATATTTGCTGAATTTCAATATTTTTTTGTGCAATAGATATTCTGTATCTGTTCTGGCATTGCTTTAACCTACCCATTGACACTGATGGAGGTGGTTTTTTTTAACATTGAAATGTGCAGTTTCACACAACTGCCAGAAGAGATAAAATATTAGCTGTGGAGTTGGCAAATCATACTAATTTAAAGCAGATCTGATATAAGTGAGTACATATTAAATTGTGCCTTTGGAGCCAGTTTTTCAAACACCTTTTAATTTCAGAAGACTTCATCTCACATTTAGGCATCAGGATCAAGAACTGTTTTAAAAATGGTCATAGCTGAAGAAGAAAGACTACCACTCATATTTCGGTAACATTTCACCAACTATACTGCACATGCAAAAATTTTAAACCACATTTAAGGATCTAACAAATAACATAGTTTGATAATATTTTTCAGAAGATTGTGCAGACATCTATCTCTTCTTGTGAAAATATTTCTATCCCTTCAGCACCTATTTTGAGTGCAATAGCTCTTTATTTTATACAAAATATGTATTATAGTTAGTTCACTCCTGTCTAACTCATTTAGTCTTGTGCTTGTCAACATCTGACTGTTACCTTACTGTTAACTCCATTACTAAACCTTCAATAAAAAAGGCTTCAGAATTCACCAAGTTTCATTTTGGATTCTCTTTTTTTCTTTTTTTTCCCATTTAAATACAAAAAGAAATAATACAACATTTATTAGTACAGCGTAATACAAATGTAAAAAAAAGTTTTATTTGCATTACTATAATCAAAGATTTTAAATGTGAAGGGCCATTCTATGGATGGTGAATGTCAGTACACAAATCACCACAGCTGTGTGCAATGTTGTTCTCTACTTTGTGAACTATACCAATTTGAGTATATGGCAGTATATTAATACTATATTTTTAAAGTAATTTAACACTCTTTAAAAATGTAGACACTATGTATTATTCTTTTTTTAATACAATTTTTTAGTGGATACAGCTGGACACTAAATTATTGTTCAACAACCAGATGAATAAAACAGAAAATACCTTTCTTTTTACTCTCAATCTGTTGTTGGAGAAGCATAATGAAGTCTGAATTACCTAGTTTATTTTTGATAGAAAATTTTAGTAAAATGCCTCCTAAAACATGCAGGCCAGATCCGAAGCCCTCTGAATTTCAAAGTAAATATACATATACATGATATTAGTTTTATGTAATTGTGTTCAGAACAGAAAAATGGAATTAAAGTATTTTCCATCCTGAATAGGAAATACCAAAATATGTAAAGATCACAGTAATGTGAGAATTTCATGTGCATTTTAATAATTTTTTAACGATTTAAAAAAAAAAAAAAAATTTTAATGTATTCAGCAGATTCACTAATTTAAGACATTTTCCAAAGTGACTTAATTTGGCCTGTGTTGTCAAACTTACTCATCATAGTTTTTGAATAGATTCTAGAAAGATTATCAATCAGCACAATTCCAATGTTGTAGTTATGATCTACAAAAAGAAAAAAGCCCTGTATTTTGAAGACCAGTCAGAGTAGGATTTATTTGCACTTGTGGGTCAGTGTGAATTTTTCCCCATATTCTGTATAAAAGAATTCTAAGACACAGATTTCATGTTTTCCTTCCAAGTGCGAATATGGGATACATCCCATCTCAGTGTCTTTAGCTCATGAAAAGCTACCAATATTTAGAGAACAAAACAAGCACCTTCACAAAACTGTACAAAATAACACTTTCCTTATGCAGTGAACTCAAAACATTCTAATTTGTGCAGATTCATAAGAGGTCTCAAATTACAAAATACAGAAATCTAAGACAGATACAAAAGTGCACTGAAGTATGCACTCAGGACCTGCCAGTCCCACTGCGGTTATGAATTCATGTGTCATCTTTATTTTTATGCAGTTTGCCTTTTGTGGAAAGTAAAACACGGTGAATGCCTGGTTGAATATAATGTAACATTACTTCTTGACTCACTAAATCATGTTAGAGCTTTTTTACATAAAGAGGCACTCCAGCAGAGGCTCAGTTTGCATTGACATTTTATGTACCACTATTGTCAAAAATCACATTTCTTTGATAACACAAGGTTTTCACACCATAAATCAGTGGAGTGGCATGGAAATCATATAAAGGATTTGGTCCTGAAGACAAGCTAAGACAGATGCTGGAGTAAAAAATCCAGGAGTGATAAAACTATGATTTTCTGAAAATATCACTTTAGCAAATCTAAGAAAAATGTGGATGGCCAAAAACATTTTTGGTAGACAAGTTTCCTAGTGTTGTGGTTTCAGCTCTTATGATGTTAATTCATTCTGATCTTGACCATGGTGTTTTTTCAAAACATTTAGAAACTCAAAAGTTTGCTTTCAGTCCTAAAAGTCTAATATTTTTTCTCTCATTTTTTGTAAAAGGAATTTTGAACTAGTAGATTTTCCTGCCGACTAGAAATTGAAATTCTAGATTTTGGTGACTGCTGTTGCTGCCAGCACTGTCATTATTATTTTGCTTTGCAGTAAAAGCCGAAGCTTGGTATAATCTGAGACATCTGGTAAACTCAACACTATAAGGTACAAGTGAAAAATACAAATAAGTTGCCATTAAACATTTAATATCAAAACATAAATATGATCCTTTAAAACATAGGTTTTATAATTGTCTGAAGTTATCTTGCCAGTGATCAATTGTGTAGTTTTTCTTACTGTGGCACTTTTACAAATTTAGAAGCGCAGAATGATTAAGGTTGGAAAAGACCTCCAAGATTATTGAGTCCAATCTTTGAGCAACACCTTTGACTGAATGCTAAATGCCACATCCAGTCATTTCTTCAACGTTTTCAGGGATGTGACTCAAACACTGCCCTGGACAGCCTGCTCTAATACTGAACCTCCTGTTCAGTGAAGAAATCCATTTCTGCTGTCCAGTCTGGACCTCCCCTGGCCGTTTCCTCATGACCTGTCACTGGTAGCCTGGGAGAAGAGGCTGACCCGCACCTGGCTGCAGCCTCTTTCAGGAAATTGTGGAGAGAGTTAAGGGCCCTCCTAAGCCTCATTTCCTCAAGGCTAAGGAACCCTAGCTCCCTCAGCCACTCCTCACAGGACTGTACCCCAGACCTCTCAAATCTTTGTTGTCCTCCTCTGCATGAGCTCCAGCACCTCCATGTGTTTCTCGCAGTGAGGGGCCCAGACCTGGACACAGTACTCAATGTGTGGACTCAGCAATGCCAGATAGAGGGTGTCAGGTAAAGAAGATTTTCAGTTTTACTCTTTCTGGGATATCATTCTTGAAGAAATACTTCGGGTTCCACCAAATATTTAATCTCCTTGCAGTGGAATGGCAGTTTTAACAAAGCAGAAGAACTTTCTAAGAGTGAGTGTTTGAAACAGAAAACCAAAACAAATCTCTAGAGCTAGGGCTTCACAGATTCACAAAGATATCTGACACCTCTCCACCCTTCCCCCTCCTCTCCTGTTTTGAACAACATCCATGTGTGCACAGCCTTGGAAAAACGTGAGACTCAACAGAGTTCAGCAACAGACATGGTCTGCTGGGATTCAAAAGGTAACATTTTCTGGAACACTTAAGAGTCACTAATGTGTGCTGTAAGACTATCAGACACTTCCCTAAAGATTCATTGAGCAAGTATGGTTAACCATGTGGAAAAGCACTGAATTACTTCTGTAATTCCCATTATTTTGGTGCCAAGTGCAGTGTCAAGTCCTATGGGAGCAGCCTTGCTCCCTTTTGCCTGAGCTGTCACTGGTCTCTGTATGCTGTATGTCACCAACCAGATTTCCTTAAATAAGACACCAAGAAGGTTAAAGCTGAATCCAAATTAAGAGAATAACTTAGGAAATAAATCTTCTAAATGAATGAACGTTTGCCAATATCTGATTTATACAAGCCCACTCCAAATCTTCTAAGTCCTTTTTTTTTACCTCTGGGAAATGTGCTGCATTTGCAAATTCATTTGGTTTTGTTTTGGAAATATATGAATATCAATTAATCAATTAGGTCAGGAAAAGACATAATTTGTGACTAACCTGATAAAAACCCAAAGTGTTAAAAATCAGCAATCCCAGACAACCAAATGATAAAATATAATGACCATCTAACGTGTTCAAAGAGTAAGCTGAAATGAGAATTACAACTTTTTCAGTATCTCGTGGATCCACCCTTTTGATTTGTGAAAACCTAATTTGCAAATACCAAAAAAGTGGGGTTTTGTGTGTTTTCTATCTATTTCTATAGTGTCTATGGATCCAACCATGTGACAAAGGAAAGACATTAAACATCTCCATTACATTTCCAATCAGCATGAATCAATTTGAAATACATTAATATCTGTTCTAACACTGCAACTCAAGTCTCAGATTATGTGAAAAGCTCATATTTCATTTTTTTCCTGATTCATTTATTGTCAAAAGAAACATGTTTTCAGGGTAAAAAAAAAGCTGAAAATTTTATTCTTAATTTATGGGGAAAGAAAAGTCAAATCAAATTCTGCTCTAAAATCTTATTGCTTTAACATAATAGTCACATTTTATGCTTTGAATTTATATTTACCATAGCAGTTATCAAGTTTAGTGCTTGCTGAAGCCCACATGAGCTTTTCTACATTTGAGTTCTACACAAACATATACCTGTCAATTTTCTAAGACATTTATTCTATCTGTTGATACTTATACAATGTTAATGAAAAAACAATATACGAAAGTGATGGGGCTGCAGTGGTGCACTAAACAAGCTGTCACTAGCAGTGACACAAATGATGCACAAGATGAACTTTGAAGTTGGATTCTGTGAGATTTTCTTTCCAGTACAAAATGTATGATATGTGAAAGAGTGAACAGATGACATACAAAAAAACATCTAGTCTAGGAAGCAAAGAGCCAGGGCTTTTTCAACTCTGCCTTAGTTTTCAAGTTTCCACCAACAGCAGAATCTGGTAGAACAATAATTTGCGTGGTCAGAAAGTTCTTGCAGTAAGGCTGCTTCTGAATATAAAGAGTACATAAGCACTAGCCCTTCTTTAAACTGTGCTCTCTAGATATATCTTTTGTTTTGGTTTTATTCCACAGATTGTAGACTTTCCACACAATATATTTTCTCCCGTATGGACTTGTGTGACTAACTTTTGATCAAATGGACTTGTGTGACTAACTTTTGATCAAATCTTTCTTCGACATTTATAGGTTATCTAATTGAGAGGCAACATCATTAAACTCCCAGAGCCTGGTGAAAATCAGGAAAAAAAGTATTAATTGGTGCAGGAATCAGTGAAACAGAGCGAGCCAAACCAGCTACTCAAAGCATCAAAGGAGACCAATTATCTCTGGTATAAAATCCACCAAGATGCATCAGTGGGATAAATTGGAGTCAGAAGGCCACACAAACAGTATCTCCAACTCTAGGCAAGACCTTGCATGTGTGCAGTTTTGTGTATTGCCACACTCTTCCCTCCTGCTCCCTGGAGGGACTTGCAGAACATGTTTCCATAGAACACTTTACTGTTGCTTATGAATATAGTGATGGTGTAAAAACAAATCTTTTTAATATTTATGTGATTAGTTTTTCTCCTTATCAATATGATGTCTTATAGGTAGCAAAAAGAAAATAATTGGCTCCCAAATTATAAGTGCTAATGTTGAATTAATAACAAGATTTGAAAATTGCAGATAATTTGTGATCCCTTTTAATGAAAAGATTTTAATGCTCAACATATATGAAGATCATGACATCTAAATAATGGAAATGTGGAATGGAGAATTAATTCCTACTTTTTATTTTAGGAAATTCTATGTACTATTCCCATACATATTTCTTTTGCTGACCAGATTAAAAGGAAGATATATACATCTGTGGCAGTAACTATTAACAAAAAATCTTGTCATGTTAGGTATGTGAATATTTTTAAAGTTTTTGTTGGTTTTTTTTCCAAAATACCACTTTTAAAAAGTGCTTTCAAATAGTGCCTTTTCAGTTTTAAATATGTCTAATTTCTCATACATATAGGCTCTAAATCGTAAACCAAAATCTAAAATCAAAATCAGCATCATTCTTACTAGGGTACAATTCCAGGGATTTCTCAGCGCATTTCCCTATGTGTAACCCTAGATATCTTCCTGCACTGGACTGGTGAATTCCTTTCCCTTGGCTTTCCTGGTGAGGCTGATGAGAAAGGCACCAATTAGCCCCTTTCTAATATTCATAAAATAACCACTACAGTTCGACTGGTAGTGGCAGCCCAACATGCCCTCATGAGACGGAAAATTTTTGTTACTCTTTATAGGCAAAAAATCTGTGACTGTTTCAGGGAGCACAGGAATACCTTATCCATATTTTCCCAAGTTTCAGATGTACCACGTAATTTGAAGGAGTTTTGGGGCAGGAGGGCAGTTCTTGATTTCCACTCCTTGCCTCTTTTGTTACAATGACATCACTGTGGACAAGATGAATGATACAATCTGATCGAGGATGTGATAATATTTGCAGGTGTTTCAAGAGGTTTTGCACATAGGCAGAATGAGCAACAATCTTTTAACAGATAACAGGAAATAGCTAGCAACATTTTATTTAAGCAGGCATTGACAGTGATGTGTGCATTAGTTTGGAAGACTAATCGCTAGTGAGACAGATATTTTGGCTGTTTTCAGTGTTGTATTCCTGTCTTAAACAGTGTTCTTGCATGAAATATGCCCTAACCAGAGCTTCCTTGGAAAACTGAATACATAAATGCAATTCATTTGGTGGTTTAAAAGCACTTCCAATTTGAATTTCATTCTAGATACCACTCTCAAACTAAAAGAAACAAAGCCAAAACACAGAATCTTCAAGTTATATCTTTTTCTTTTCACAAGCATCTTCCTTTATAAGAACTCTATGCTGCATAAAATTTTACTGTTTCACAGGTGGTTTATTTTGTAACTTTATTCAGCTGCCTCATACTGCTGAAACTGAGACTTCATGTTGGAATTTGTTTCCCTGCTGTTTTAGATTATTGATTGTCTGCCTGATGTGTGAATACTGAAGCAAGAAAGCCCTAAATGAGTCTCTTTGTCCTTTTTGCTACTGTCCTCCTTTCTGTCCATCAAGGGGGGCTTATCCTGTGATTCCCCATGCAGGATTCTTAGAAAATCTTCTCCATCATTCGTTTCAAGTGAATGACAATATTCCCAGTACATGGGAGAGGAAAGCAGTTGTGAAAGGTGTTATAGAGGCGTTGGCATTTCAATGATTTATTTGTTGTCTTCTCTGGAAGCCAAAAGCCTAAACTTTAAGCAGAAGTCGTGATTTTCCCCACACATTGTTCTGACAAAACAATGTTGTCTTAAAACAATTCCAGATTTTAATCAGAAATATTTGTTAATAATAAATGGTGGTAAAATGTTTTTTTTCCACTCTAGATGACAGTCATCAGATAATTCTAAGAAAAAATACATCCTATAAAACAAGTAACATACAGATGAAAATGGATCCTCTATGTGTTAGTATGTGTCAATATATGTACTTATATTTAATGTAATTGAAGATATTTTAAGAATATTACTTAGAAAACTGAAGTATGAAAACTATGTCAGGACCAGTGCAAATTGTTTTATGTATTTCAGCTTTACATACTCAAGGTATAAGTATAAATGGTCAAGGACTAGTGAGATTGAAAGGCACAAATTCTCATAGTTTCTTTACCAACAAGTCACTTTTTGTGGCAGGAGGTACAAAAACACTCAGAAAGTAAGGTACAGGGAGCCTTAAATCTGTATTTCTTCATTATCTGCCTTTACTTGACCTGTCTGAAAATTATGGAATGATTTAATAAAAAATGACAGATTTTAATTCATTGAAAAAACAATAGCTGTAGTACTTGGCATCATTTACACTCATGGTCACAGTTAACACCTGTGTTGCTTAACATGTTTGCATTCTTTACCACCAGGAAAATGCACAAATCAATACCAGGGCAATAAAATATACTAAAAGAATTTTCCACCTAATGCATATGGGTAAGAATTTAGGTCGTCATCTTGTAGGCATTTTGGAAATATTATTTCTTATTAAATGAGATACAGCACTGGGGTGGTTGTATAGCTGAAAAGCCTTGCAAGTATCTAAATCCTGGAAACCTTGGGTAATCTGCTGTGGTGAAATGAAGTTCTTTAACTCCTTGTAAGTAGTTATGTATTTCTGGTCAGAGGTCATAAAGAATATCTGTTTAACATCTCAGATCTTGATCAATCCTACATCAGGAGAAATGTAGTAACAAGGTGTTGGGATATGGGAAGTGATATGACCACAGATTGAAAGATATAGAAAGCACCACTCAGTGTCCCAGAACTTGTGAATTAAGTCCATGTGTTAATGTGTTATTATTACAAATTGCTTCAAAATCTGAAAGGCAACTTTTCTTTGGTTTCTCATTACTAAAAGTGGGACTTACTAATTCATCTGAACTTTAAAATATTTTATCTACAAAGGCTATACTGTATTTCTAAATCAAACACGTTTAGGTTATGAATTTTGTATCATAGGTATCAGAAATTATGCTTTGAAAGAATTTCAGAGAACGCTGAATACCTAACGTGTTCATTGCTCATTTTGCAGCTCAAATGCAAACAAAAATACTTTTAATCACAAATATGAACTCTGATGCCTATAATTTGAGGTTGCATAGTGGCCAGCAGTTGAAATTCTGTTCCAATCTACAAAGTGGGTAATTTCTTCAAAAATAAATCAAATTAAAGCATTCTGATTGGGTATTTTCAATTTCTTACTATGACATTGAACCAACAAAGCCCACTATGTAATAAGCTAGGTAATGCATTTGAGATTATTTTCTAGACTTTCCCCAAAGAGGTTGCTGGATTCATTCGGTTGTAGCAGCATAAAATATAAATGAAGTCATTTATGAACTGCTGTAACTCAAATCCTGTTCCAGGCCAGTGCTGAAAATGAGACCTAGTCTCATGTTTTCCTCATATTGGGGAACATAAATAACATTGTTTTTTAGCACATGAGCAAAATATTGCTAAGTTCAAAAGAAAAAAATAAAGGAGAAAAAAGTATTGAGCTATTTGTAATGGTTATATTAAAATACAATATCATCCTGAATGTCTTTCCTCTCAAACAGCCTATGGCTGTTTACAGTAACTACATGATATGAAAGCAAAAACTGTGCTCTCTTGGAAAAAATAGTCTGAACTTAGGTTAGATAAATCATGAATGCTACAGAGTGTAGATACCAAATTTTGCTCAGAAGGATTTATACTGAGATGCAGAAAAGCAAAATGAGGTTTTTAAAGACTTTGTTTTTAACAGGGTCTTTAAAAAGTAGAAATGCAGAATCATGACATAACTTTGTATTTTGATCTTATTTTTATAAAAAATCCAAGCAAAGTCTTCATTTGAAGAATTAGATGAGGTTACAAATTCAGAAATCCCCTTGGCATTCAGAGTTCCACTAAAAATTGTATTTAATACAGTAGTTCTTGCTTTAATTTGTATTGACAATACTATCTGCTTCTCAGTGCACTTGCACCGTAAGATAAAATCATTCTTTGTTTTGTTTTTTCACCTGTATTTTACTTACATTCACCTTAGATTTGCAAAAAGTCTTTGACATTGCACACTCTACTTCCTATTAGTCTGATAGCTTAAAATGATAGTTTCAATAAAATTACCATTACAATTCAAAAAAATCAAAAAGTCTTATAGTTCAGTTGGAGAGATGTATAGGCATCTGCTGTGAACATCATTTCACAGGGAGAATGGGAATGGAAAGGAGTCCTTAAATAATGGAATACTGGTCCAGATCAGATTTGGAAATCATCTACTGTGTCAGAGGAGGACTATCTGCTAAGTCGAACATATGAAAATAGATCAGCTTGCATTGGGTCTTTCCAATAAAGTTGTGAAGATCTCCTAACATGGACACTCCCCAGCGTCTCTGAAGAACCTGTGCCAGTGTGTTACCACGCTTATGAGGAAGAAATACTCTGGTTTTCTTTTATATAATCTGAATTTCCTTTATCGCATTATGTGGTCATTGCTTTTTATGTTTTTGATGTAGACCATTAAGTAGTCTTTTTTTTTATCCTTCAGTAAGTCAAGCAAAAACAGATATTAGATCTCCACTTAATCGGATCTTCAGCCTGAACAAATTCTATTCATATATCAGGTGCTCTGACCCCTTGAACATCTTGATGGCCTTCCACTGACTTGTTCTAGTCTGTCAATGTCTTACTTGTAGTGACAACCCTAAAATTTTATATCGTGTTCTATATTTGGTCTCTAAGTATCAAAGAAGAAGAAATAAACACTCCTTTTGACCTACTGACTACACTCTTGAGGTTAGCCTTCACTGGTGAAAGGGTACATTGCTGATCTATGCACAATTTTTGTCTATTGAGACTACTATGACCTTCATGCAAAACTACTTTCTTGCCAGTCAGCCCCAAGCATGCACTGTTGCATGGAGTAGCTCTGCCTCTGGTGAAACAATGCATTCATTTTTGCTGATCTGTGTGAGCTCACCTTAATGTCACCCATTAAACTGCTGAGGATGCAGGCTATCCTCCTGTCCAAGTTGCTAATGATGATTTTAAACAGTATTGATGCCACCATAGTCCCCATGAGAAATGTCCTCATTATTGGATACCTGTCCAAATTTGAACCCTTAACCTCTACCACTAGCTGAATCATAGAGACATTTCGCCCCCCCAACTGACAATCCAACCATACAGATCATATCTCTTCAGTATGAGCACTCCTGTATCTCTTGTCACATGAAAAGGGGAGATTTTGCCTATTCTTAGTGTGGAGAGATTTCCTCAACCCTTAGTGTTTGACTTTTGCCAATCCCCAGGAAAGCCAAGACTTGTGCTGACCAGTCTGCCAGAGTCCTGCTAGGAGGACCCTTTACTGAGCAGTCCTTCTGGATCAGAAGGTGGTTCCATTTAGAGACATACATCAACAGTGTAAGGGTGTTGCTGAAAGACCCTCAGTGTGTCTTTCACTTTATTTGATAGTGTTACCCACTGCCAGTGACTGCCAGCACTTATGAAGGACTCACTCCAAGAGTTAACAGAATAACACTCTATTAATACAAAACTGTGACAGGTTAAGGGTAGAGGATTGTCAGTGAGGGTATCTGGAGTGTGGCTCACCTCCAGTAAGTGTCCGTGTGGAGAAGACAGTTTCAGCCTGACAACTGATGCCGGCAGTAGCAATGGAATCCTCCCTATCTTCTCCCCATTCTCTACCTAATTATATACTATTTCTCTATGCTTAGGTGGAGTGACTTTAGTCATAAACACCTTTGTCACTGATTGGTATAAAATTAATTCATCTCACTTTTAAAGATAAAGGAAAAAAATACAGAGCACGTGCCCAGTGAGGGGTGGGCAGGTAAAATTGGAGTGAGTGTTAGTATTATAATTAAGTCATAATGAACCAAGTTCATCCAAGAAGAATGATTTCAGCACAGCTCTTAGCCCAGCAGCAGGATCTCCTGTCTCCTTTGGCTGACAGGTGTTATGCAGTTTCTCAGCTGCAAAGTGCCTTCGAGTTCCCCTCCCTGCAAGGATTTCAACAGAACCTGGCTGAGGAGTTTCCACTCTGCTCCGCCCTCCATTCCATTTCTGTTAGCAGGTGCTACAGTTGGAGATTGTTGCTGTGGGAATCACAGTTTTAGGGAATAGTTTTCAAGCATGACCAACTGCATTCCATCCAGGAAGTAGCAGCTGCATTTTACTCTATAATTTTACTCTATAATTTCCGTACCTTTATAAATTCTGCAAGGATATGAATATAACCTCTTGTTTCCTCTAATTTTATCCCCCAGCTATTTTTCTACACGGTCCCCAGCCACAGTTCTTTCCACAGTTTGTTAATCAGTAGTCTTTCAAATTTCATTTCTTATCTGTAACGACTCACAGAGGAGGAGGTATAAGTTTTTATCTGAAGGGAATATTTGGTCAGTAACTGAATGAATTAGAATACATCCTTGCTGTAATGCAATCCCTTGAATATGTGAAACAAAAAAGGCAGAACTGTTTAACATGTGATAGACTTCTACTTCTTTCTCTGTCTATCCATTTGGCTTACAAAAGAAAATACATGAGGCATACTTTAAGTAAATGGGGCACCATGATTAATAAGGACATCACACAGAGACACATAAAACTGCCCTGTCTCCTTCATCTGTTCTTTTGGTGCAGTGATTAACCTTTGAGTTTATGAGTATTTTTGCACTTGTCTCAGATAAAATATTTTATGACTTCTTACCTCCCAGGCAACTTGTATTAAACTTATCAGGTCTGGGAAGATAGTGGCCCATAATGACTCTTCCCTCAGAAATCACATCTACCTCCTTACCACATTATCAAATCATTTTTTGTGCAAAACAGATGGAAACATCAACACAAGAGACAAGACAACTTGTTAAGGTCACATTCCACCTTCCTATACATCATTCATGCTTAATTGATTCCCAACCCTTCCTGAGATAAATTGCCATACATTATGAGAGCTGAGAATATGAAAAGATCATTTTCTTTTCCCCATTAATTCTCATTTGGAAAGAATTTTGTCTTTGCTAAAGTTGCTTTGACAGTCTGCTTGCTAATGACTTACCACTGCCTATCAACAAAGAAATAAGGCAAAAGCAAGCAGACTTATCTTTTGACAGAAATATTTCTCTCTAATGCAGTATTTTTCATACTCTGCTCTGTGTCAGAAAGGAAAAAAAAAAAAATTAAAAAGCAGTACACAAAACAAAACACAAACACTACCCCCAAAAAAACTCCAGAGAAACCAGAAATTCAAAGTAACAAGACAGGACCCAGAAGATTGTGCAGGTGAGCAGTTTAAAATATACGTAGAAAAAAATCTCATCTCTGTTTTAGGAAAGCTGCTTAGCTTCCCCCTCACACCTACCTGACACCTCCCCTTCTACACTGCACAAAGAGGAAGTCAATCATTTTGATGTACGTCTCCTGAACAGGATGGATGAAAAATTGAGTATCAAACCTGACTGAACTTGCTCTATACCTCCCAATCATTTAGGGACATTTGAGGAACATCAGGGATGACAACAATAACAACAACGCAAGCTGTGAATATTGTTACCAAGGTTCTTGCACCTTGTCTTATTATGTTTTTTCTTCTAATTTCAAACAAATATAATGTTCAGGAGTTGCTATCTATAAATTGTAACATACTGATAAAGGAATAGCCGTATCAGGGTAGAATGCTAGACCCAGTTTGCACCCAGGACTGCAAAGTTATCTTCAAGGATCTTAAAGCCTAAGTTTCCTCTAGCTGTAATATTCAAAACTCTAATGTTAATTTTTAAAGTTTAAAAAAAAATCAGGTAGCAGCCTGGACAGAGGATATCCCATTTGTAACCCATACTAGTATAATAAAACTGCATTCTTGGAGGTGGAAAGCTTGTGCCTGGAAGCAAATTACTCATTCCACTGCTCTTCTGCACAAGCTCTACTGCTCAAACTATAAGAAAAGAAGTGGATAGAAATCTCTGCTGGTTTTGTAGTGCTTCAGTTTACATAAAACACAGAAAAGCACTGAAAGTGTTCCTGGATTTTGTAATATTGTCAAGTTCATTTACAAGGAATCATGAGTATGTTAAATATGAAAATGTTCCCACATATGAAGAGCCCTGCATCCCAATTTACCATCAGCTATGTTTTTAATTTTTGGGCCTTGAACTATCATTTCAAACCATCCTGTGTTTTCAACTCATACATTAAAAAGTGCATCAGTACATAAGAATATCCCAAAGATCACACTTAGGATTACTCCCTATATTGTGCATTTCCTCTATTGGAACAGAAAACAGATGTTCCTTGGTGGGGTAATTTGGAAGTAGAATGAACTGGAGACAAGGATCTTTTTTGGTACTTGCTACTAACACCTGCTTCATTTCCTTCGGCAGTCTCAGGACCCTTTCATGTGTACTAAAAAGAAGGGGAGAGGACAAGGAGGAAAACCAGGGTCTCTGTTTACCCTATCGATTTCAGAGAGCAGCTTCATATATCAGTTTGCTGTGGAGAGAAGTACCATCTTTGTACTTCTGTTTCTGGCAGAAATATAAAGCATAAGCTGTGAAAGCTTTCTTGTATTTTCCCCAGAGCACAGCCATTTAGATATAAACTCTTACAGCTTCATTGCAAGACACTTCATGCAGAGGAACTGTCAGGTCAGAAGAGGAGAAAAAAATGAAACAGACGAATTTGCTTTGCAGTTCCTCAGTGGGAGAGCTCTGCTGAAAAGCTAGTCCAGCTCTGCTGGGTTCTGCATCAACAGATGGCAGACAACATACCTCGTGTTTGTGTCCCATTTGGTAAATCACAGGTCACATCTGGTCTGGCCTCTGTTCTTTCTGAACAGATGGAAGTACACATTCGTTATCGATTGCAACAAGGAAATGGGGAGATGATAGGGAGGAGTGTATGTGGTGGGGGAAGGAAGGTGAGAAGGACTTAGAAATAGAAAAGGCTAAATGAAAGAAGGTTTAGAAAAGGAGAGAAGAATTTAAAAGGTCCAGTAACAACAACAAGTCACACAACTGTGACAACTAAATGTGGCAAAGCAGCAATATATAGATAAATGGCTATTAGAAATTATTTCAAGATGTGTTGAAGATTTTTTTATGTGGTCTCCTACTCAAGGCTATTAAATGAAAAATTAAAAACCTTTCAAGCATAACCTCTTTCCACACAAGGCATAAAATAGAAGTCAGAAAACACAGAAAAAAAGAAATGCTCTAAGACACTGTCAATCATAAGCTGTGTTTTAGGCAGTAAAAACAATAGAATCTCTTTTTGCAACTCTCTTGTCATCTCATGCATAAATATATCAAAACTTTTTAAATATTCTCAACTTTCTACTAAAATTGTGTTATTTCTGATTTTATTATCTTTTAACTGGTTTATGAAAGTGTGTGAATTTTTCAACTTTTATTACTACTTTTAAGCAATATTTTTCATTGCCACTTTTAAGCACAACTGCATGCAAAATTAAATATTTCTAATGATTTTAATATTTTAATTATAATTTTAGTTATAATTTGAATTTAAAATTTAAAAAAATCTCAAAATTATAATATATTTGACTTTCAAAAATTATAATTAGCATAAAACTTGAAAGTAAATTTGCTATCATAGCCTCAAAACCATACAGAATAAACCTTTATAAATACAGAAAAAATAGTGTTATTAGGCAAATGTACCCATGAAGAACAGAATTTTTAAATGTCCAGAGAAAATACAGGTACTGCTGAAACCTTCATCTAGTTGCAAACATATTTTGCATTTGCCAATATACTATACTAAAATAAACATAGTCCATAATTTTGGTGTCAAGAAGCAAAGTAGGCATGCATAGTTTGGCATGAGATATTGTTATTCAGACATTCCAAGTCTCTAATTTGACTTATGTATCAAGAGCTCTGTGTCCTCAACACTTTGGTAAAGTCTTAAGTTATATTTTGACAAGTGGCATTAATTGATCACAATATCTAATACTACTACTACTGCTAGTAATATAACCATATTTTAAATAAACCATTCAAGAATTTTCCCATTTTTCCAATCATGTGTTTCTATTTCCCTTCAGATCAAATAAAAGCATGTTTTAGGGTAGCTTTATAAAGGATAAGACTCTTGGCCGTGTTAAAAAGTCTAGTTTTCAAACTGGGCTAGGCTATAACAGAACACATATACAAGCTGACTTTTTTTTCCTCTGTTTTTTTGTTTCATGTCAATGTGAAAATCACCATGGAAATTTTTACCTAAACTTCATCTTAGCAGCAATTCCAAAGGAAAACCTTTTTTAGGCAAACAACATATATTTAACACATACTGCTTCTATCATCCTAGTATTTCCTGTTCTTGTACAAATCCCCAAAAGAGAGAGAAAATTTTCGTTGCCAGAGTGTTCTCTTGAGAACACTTTTGTATGCTTATACAAAATCAGAAATAAGCTTAAATAATTTTTGAGATAGCAGTTTAGTTGATATGATTTCAGTGTACCTTTAAGGGTACAAGGTTCAACTCTCTCCTATCCCAAAGTGAAAGAACAAAAAAATATCCCTATGTTTGGATATATGGATCTACTGTGATTCACCAGCTTGTGGAAAACTTAATGCAATAGGCTGAAAAGATTACACAGGGGCAGTGGGTGGTGGGACTTTCAAACACGAGGATACACAGTAAGCAGAAACAATCTAGTTAGTGGATGTACTAATAGGGTCAACCCTTCCCAATCAAACCTTTTATTGAAGGGAACAAACTTCCAGTAGAGCATATAAAAAAATCTGCTGGGGAAATCAAGTCTGGGTGATTCCTGCTTCAGGCAAAGGCAAACCCCTTTGCAATTTCTTTAGCTCAAGCACCCGTATGCATTTTTGAGGGCTGATGTGGAAGGATGGGGAAATAAAATGTATGCCCCAAAGAGACTTGATTTTGGGTGAGGACAGTCAAGGAATTAAACTGTACATCATTGATTGCTGTATTACCTGTATATCACCACCTCTATGGTGACTATATGCCCATCACCACACTGTGGCATATGATTCTGCCACAACACATTTGGGGGTCTGAACTGATTCTCCTTTGATTGCCATATCAAAAACTACTGTAAAAACACCCAGATTAATGAAAAATGAACTTGATTAAGCAGGGCAAAACCAGTGGTGCCAGTTTTGCATTTAACTTCTCTCACCATGCTCCCCTCCTCTGAGACGTGGGGTTTTTTACATGAATAAAAGTCTGGCTGTAAGCCTAAGAGAGTCAGAAAGACTTCATATATATCACTATGATCAACACTGGGGAGATCAGGAGCAGATGGAAGAATGCACCTGCTTCTTAATCTGGACACAGTCTGTACAACTACAATTAAAAGTACACCACCTAACTGGCCTTGTTATCTCCCTTACTCTCCCTTCTGAGAAGGAAAGGGGCATGGCTTAGGGTCAGGAAGAAAAAGGTGGCATACAGAAGGTCTACCATTCTGTTCTTTGGGAGCATTGTTCCATGTAAATCCCCCTTTTTTATATAATTTTGTTATTAATATTGTGGCTGTTTCTGTTCATTTTCTAATTCCATTGCTATTTCCAGTAAATTGTTCTTATCTCACCTTGGGATATCTGCCTTTTGCTCCCTCACCAGAGGGATGAGGGGGGGGGAGACTTAAGAATTTTTCTGAGACAAGACTTTTTCCCCTTTTCATTTTGCATTTAAGAAAATCTACTAACCTTGATATACATACATACATACATATATATATAAATACTTATTTCAACACTTAGAGGGATTTTTCAAGCACTCTAAAAGGATAAACAAATAGCATCTGACAATTCGAATGAGAATCAAAGATACTTAGCTCAGTTAGTGTTGCTCCTCCTTAGAAATATTGTAGTGTACTGGTTTGAACATACTATCTACCTGACCTTTTCTAAACCGAATTATTGTTTTTAAATTGTTTCATAAATCCATACTATCAAGAGCTGGTGGAGAATCTAATTTAACAAAAAATTAGAAGCTTTTGTTTTGAGCACAGAAGAATCTTTTCCTCTTACTTGATCTAGAAAAGGAGACACATAGTGACTATTTTGAAGGTCTTCACTGCTGCAGGTATAGTTACAATGCATAAACCAGACACACGTCAAGAAGTAACCTTAAATATTGCAATAGACATGAGGTGCCACTAATCCAAATGTGCACTATTTAATTCCTGAAAAATTCCATCTGCGAACAATTTAATGATTTATGATTTCTGTTTTCTTTTTTGAAGTTATAGTAATTCAGATATGCTTTATGGCTTCTTAATTACAGACAAATAGATACCTTTTTATCCCTACAACCTTTCAACTGTTTAAAACCTTTCTTGCTCTTAATAAAAACTTACATACTGTTACAGGAGATTGCATAAGGACTAAACCCTGCAATTTTCATTTTGTTGTGAGATTTATCACGTTAGTGTCTAAATTATGTGCCCATCTTGCATGTTGTTGATAGAATACAAAATTATCCAAACCAACTGCAGTCATATCTTAGGTGTACATGACATTTATTCTATAATATTGTCATTTGAGAGTTAGCCATGGGTCCCCGTTCTTGAGAAGTGACAAATGATAACCATTAAAAGCCAAACTGAATAAATTCTGTGAAAATATGTTTCTGTTATTTCTATAATAACTGAGGGCAAGAAGACTAAAAGTGAAGGTCAACCACTCTGGCACTGGCAATTTAGACAGTCATAGTTTCTGGGAGTAGAAAAAAACGGTTCCATACTGCTTACTCTATACTCATTTAAATGTATTATACAAACATGAATAGAAGCACCCAGAAGGATTTTGAGTTCTGAAAAAAATTGATGTGATCTTTATACAAAAGTGTAGCACATATACCTAGTGACTAAATACTGAACTTCCATGTGCCATTTAACATAAATACTGACGTGCTTAGACTTAATATCTTTGATTGCAAACCAGTGGGCACTCTTTTCTGGATCAAAGTGCTTTTTTATTACTTTTCTTTCAGAATTAAGACCTTGACATAGGCTGATGTAGGCTTAGGCTCTTGTAAATGTAACAAGAATTGCACACAGGGAATTGAAAGATTACTTTGGAACTACAAAAAGTCTATGTGATGAAGACGCAGGCATATTTCAGACACCCCAAAAGTAGGAAAGCAATAATTAAGAACGACTCATTTTAATTCTCTTTTGAGTACACAGTACAACTCAATTCCTGATTCAAAATGCAGGACTTCCTTCCTGCATGGTCTACAAATTTAACTGATTCTAAGCCATTTTAGATATTTTTACCACTAGTTTTTTAGTATAGGCCTTATGACTCAGGTGTTGCACACTACTCAACCCTTTATCCCTTACAGCCCTCTTGCTTTCCTTATCAAGTTCTCTATGAGGCTGTAGTTTCCTTCACAGGGCCCTATATTTCCTCAACATCTTTCAGCTTATGCATTTAATGTCCATGAATATATGTATATGTCCATGAATAAAAATAGAGATTTTTATTTTTTTCAGAAAGATCATAGTCAAAATTTTCTGGTCACAGATGTTTAGATATTCCTTGTCTTTGTACTTCGCAATTTACAATATACAAAGTGTTCAGAGCACAGTATTGTTAATTTGTGGCACTGCCAGCTTGTACTGCAGCAAATCAGACCTACAAGTCCTCTACTGAAGAAATGAGGCACCTGATTCTGAAATTAAACAGCAAGGAAAGGTTCCATTTCACCTATTCAATGTCAATCAAGGAAACAGAACACTTTTCCAGGATTCTTGTCAATTGCTCAGATTAGAGGTGTTAATTGAATGTTCCTAATTTCATTTTCCTAAAATCAATTCCTGATTAATTTTCCTCAGTTTTTAAATTTTTGTATTGAACACGTTATTAAACTGATAAACAGCAGTCTCTTCTACTCTATGAACTTTACTTATCTCCAATAGGGGTTTATATTCTGCAGTAAATGAGCCAAAGCACCTGGGAAAAAATATTATATAACTAGATAGTTTGAAAACAAAAGGTATATTGCACTTAAAATACTTCTGTATAAAATAATCTATATTAAAGTGGTTTAGAAGAACATATATTCATCACTGTTTAAGGTTCCAGTCATTCTTCCAGGTTTCTTTTTGTGTCAGAATTTCAAACAGCATGAAGACAAATTAATTAATAGATCTTATATTCTGTGATTAGTAGAGATGAATGAGAACTAAGGTTGAAAATACTGATATGTGATAAAACAAGGACTAGAGGTTAATGTATTATCTGAATCTTGGAAACGAAGTGTTTGATTTATTGTTAAAAAGTTTGAGCTCTATAGCATAGGCTGGGGATTTCTATAATGCTATAATGGAGGTGCTATCTAGAATACATTTGCTTCAGTGTTTGTGGTAAACAGCTGGAAATTACTTAAGTGGAGACTAATTTCATGGATCCCATCAAACAATTTTAGAAGACCATGAACTTGAAGCCACCTGACCTGAGAAACTGGACATTTTTTCAGCTGCTATGAAAAATACATCTAAAGCTAAGCAGTAGATCCTTCTAAAACTGATCATAAGGTTGGACTGTTACAGCACAGCAGTCAAGTCATGAATTCTTTATTTATGGAAACACTAAAGTACAAGTCTTTCTCCTCCCATAGCTATTTTATAATCTAATAGGACTATGTCTGTTTCTGTTCATTATCTTGTGTATCATCTTTTGGTCAGTTAGTTTGGCTTACTCAGATTCCAATTTCTGTTTGATATACCAGAGACAGCTGTAAGTACTCCAGGTAATGATATACTTAACCCAGGTTTACCTCACTGTATGATTCCTGATTTAAGCCACCACTTAACTGCAAGTGACTCCAAAACCAGCTGAATCAGTTCCATGAAGCTACTGTTCAAACAACCCCAACTGTTAAGCACACATATTAATACTACTTAACACAGTTCTGCTCCTTCAAGTCTATATTTTGTCCTGGTGCAAAAAACTTTATTCAAACAGGTTTAATGACTTTAAAATGCCAAATTATATTCCACAAAGTACGATTTGATGACACTCGTGTACATAATTTCCTAGGAAAAGAAAATTCATACAAGTACGTGTCTCTTATTTATATAAAAATAGCGTAAAACGGCATATTAAGAAAACATGTAAAATAAAAGCACTTAAAATACAATTGTATTCCTCTGGATAGTAAATGGCCATGCCTGTGAAGATGTATTATCTTATATATGAAGGAGCAGATAGACAATCAGCTAATACTTTAGGAATAAAGTTACTGAGTTAACTGTACAACTGTATCATTCCCTTAACTTCCAAATATTCAGATTTCATCTTAGTGTAATGTTTCCTGAAGTGTCTAAGTTTGGGGGAGATTCAATACAGGTGCCCAGAGCTGAGCAAGGCATCTCGGGACCATTTATGGTCTGGGAGTATCTAAACAATATATTCAGTAGCAACCAAGAAGTGCCTTGTCTTACTCTAAATCAGCTCTCTAATACAGGTTGACTGAACAGCACTCCAGCTCCACTGAATACATGGGTTGTGACAGAAGCCTAGACACTTAAATCTCTTCTAGACAGCTACGAAAAAAAGTATGCCTTAATCTGGAAGAAATTTTCTTTTTTATGTAAACAAAAGTCTTACAGAATTTCTATGCCTGTTCAACTGATTCAGACTGAAAAAATTCTGATCATCTCTCTAAACACTAATATATTTCGGGGAGAAAAGTATTTCTTTGAACCTCTTACCTAAAAAAATACCAGGATAAAATCTATACTGTTGATGCATCTAGTAGAATTTGAGCTGGAAAAACAGAATCATTCTTGTCTTCTTTGTTGAAAGTTCAAAATTTCTATTACTTGGGATGAGAAGCAGGAAGGATATTAACTAATATTTAAAATTTTAAAGGAAAATGCAAAAAGAAAGGAAACAATCAAGCCATCAAGAAACAAAGGAAAGAGGAAAAATCAATTTCTAAGGAGATTTTCAATAAAGAAAAATAAAGCATATTTTGAAAGTTGAAGAAAAAAAGCCACCCTGAAAAAGAATACATTTACTAATTCTCTTCAGGTTTATTCACACAGTCAGCTTCTGAAAAAACCTCTATATGGTGAAGGATAAAAGACTTGGTCTTTTGGATAGGTAAGTTAAAGGTCTGAAAATGTCTTAAAGCAGAGCTTTGAAGACAGGCTATCATAGGATGATTCAGGCTGATAGCTCTCTAGCTTGCCTTACTGCTGAAAACTGGATCAGCTATGAGACCAGACCAAATTCTTCAGGGATTTGTCTAGTGAGATCTTGGAAATCTCTAAGTATGGACACTTCTTTGAGTAGCTTGCTCCACTACTTGACTGCTATCCTGGCAAAAAAAAAAAAAAAATTGTCGTTCTATCAAGCCAGTTTCCC
Source organism: Sitta carolinensis (assembly GCA_032173965.1). NCBI lineage: Eukaryota > Metazoa > Chordata > Aves > Passeriformes > Sittidae > Sitta > Sitta carolinensis. The sequence goes on from JAVUNC010000006.1 coordinate 37,000,196, forward strand.
TTTATTCCTGTTGTTTCACATCCTGCAGCCATACACCACCTCCCCAGATCATGGGTAAAGTTGTTAAAATATAAAAAAGATACTGCAAGTGCACAGGTGGAGAACTAGGTTTTTTAGGCCACCCTGTCCCTTCTTAATTTAAGTTCTCTATTAACAAAAGCCCATCTCTCTGCTAAGAAGACAGAAAGTCAAGCAGAGAATTCAACCTGATTTGCACAAGATTTCTGTGAGAGACCTAGTGCATTATCTCTCTCCACCTTTATAGGCTTCCCTTGTGGCACCAAGAACGGCAGGAGTTTATTTCTTTGCATTTTACTCACTGTTCTGTCAGGCCCAGTAGCTCCTGCTTCTCCCCTTTGTGTACTGTTTAGTCCTCCAATTATAGCAAAGGTTACCACACTTACGACAAAACCCAGGATCTATGTTACTGCTGATGACCATCTTTATTTCATAGTTTTTCTGGGCTCTCTTTTCCTTATCAATGTGTAACTGATATTCTCTTTCATAATTTCTCACTTCCTTGTATTTCACCATCTGATTCCCACTGATCTTCACCCTGAAATGCACTGAGGCATTTAAAGTAGGGTATTTCCATCAGTGAACAGCAGTTTGCTTGAAAGCACTCCCCATAACTTATGAAGAGGGACTTGAGAAATAATCAAATAATTTTATTGCTGTTGAGAAAACCATACAAATAAGACACAGCTGCTGAAGAAGTCACTCTATGTCATTTAAAATATTTAACACAATAGCTAGCCCATTTAAGAAAAAGCACTCTCATATCCCTCAGCTGTGTGGTCTGATTCAGATTCTCATGTGTTTTTTAAAATCAAGTGGTGTTTACACTTCGGAGAAAGATGTTCCCTCTTTTTCTTTTCTATGGCCAGGGCTTTCCAGGAAAACAGCCTGGCCTTTCAGTCTGTGGAATGGAGCACACTGAAATACTGATTACGTTTTCCCTATTAGGTGAATAAATAGAGAGTTTTGGTGTCGAAGGGTGCTAATCTGGGAGCTTTCACCACTGGTACAGTTAGCTGAGAAAATACATGCCTATGAACAAAATAGTTTTAAAGTTTTCCATGAAGATTTGTCACCTCCTTTGAACACTTGAAAAGAACTATGTGGGGAAACTATTTAAAATCAGATTGAGTAAAAAGCTTTCATATACTACATTCCAGGAAAAAATTTCCCCCTATACAACAGAACTATTGTTTCTCAGTTTTTGTGATGGTGCTGATGCTTGTCCAATTTTCTTGTCAGAAAATTCTCACACCAGCATCAAAATCGAACCAGAATCATTCCTTTTAATAAGAAAAATCTATCCAGGTTTGCAATCCAGCTGCCCTTCATAAAATGTATGTTACAATTATTTTAAACCTAAATCATTTTGCCTTTGTCCCTGTAGGCCTTTGTATCATTTCTACATTATCTTCCCACACCACACCACAATCCCTTCTATTGTCTGTCCACAGCACCACAGGCTTTGTCCTGATCATGCTGATAATATGCAAACATTCCTGTTGCTAATTCTGATTTCAATTAAGTGATACAGAAGGAAGCTCCAGGGCCTCAAACAAAGGTCTCCTCAGAGCTGTCTTTAGCACGCAGACATTTATCCCACCAATGTATTTTACTATTTTTGCAATGGGCTCTTCTGGACCCAGTTGCTTTTCATTTCTGGCTTCTCCTCTCCCCTCCTGAAATTTTGAACAGTTCAATGAGAGTCTTGGAAAAAAAACCAAAAAACAAACAAACAAAAAACAGGAAAAAAAAGGGTTAGAAAGCTCAGTATTTCACACAACAATCAAATTCTGTGTCTAGATTAGAAACACAGCAATCAAGTTAATGTTATGACTATTAATAACATTCACATAATACAAAAAAAAAAAAACAACTTATATTACGGCATAGAGTATGATTAGATTAATAACTGGAATACGATAGATTCTCAACCCAACACATAGCACCAGACAAAGGCCTAGAGGTAAGAAGCTTTAACCTAAAATAACTGTGTTTCACAGGCAGTACCATGGACAGGACAAATAAGCAAGTTACATAATCATCCCTAAATAATTAGGAACAATGACCACTTATTTGCCATAAGATATGATTGTATCAAGTGCTTGTAACGAGCAGCTTTTCAAAAGCTTAATATTCATGAACTTAATAATCTCTGTTCAGATAAATAAACTGACACTTGGGAGTGTGCAATAATACCAAAAAAGCTCATGGACCTCAACTATTAGTCTTAGTTTTTGTTCATGGTCTCAGGATGACTTCCCTTTGTGTTATCCACATTTTCTGTACTACTCAAGTACTTTAACAATGATACAATAAAGGAAATAATTTTAAGATTTCTGGAAGTTTCATGATAGGAACTTTAGACTGGTTGCTGTACTCATTTAAATAACTTGCCTGAGCATGAATAACGAAATTTGTGTTAAGAATCCGATACTTTCGTCAAATTTCTGTTGGTGGATAAAATAACTCATCTGCACAGTAATTCTGCAGTGCTTCTTTGCCATCCAATTCTAAAAGCTAACACACACAGTCTCACACACAAAGCTGGAAGTGGAGCAATTACTCTTTTCTGTTTATAGGTAAAATGTGATTTTCATCACATACTTCAAGGCAATTTTGTTGTACATTTTTCTGAGAGTACAATTCAATACGTATTTATTAATACTTTAAACATTTCCTGTGAGAGAATGCTAATCATAGCTAAATCAAGTCTTTCCTCCCACCACCTGCTGAAAGTTCAAAAAAAAAAAAATAGTCAAGCAAAACAGAACTCCATAACTGCTACTGGGGAGTAGTTCTTTCCCTATGATCAATAAGGGATGTTTCCAATTACACTTTCTTACAATGTAAAAACATTTCTTTAGTTTCCAATTTTTTTGCCATGCCTTTCTTGCACTCTTATTTCTTTTTCACTTCACATTCAAATTCTTTGGACCTTAACTCTATGACCTGATATGGCTCAAACTGATTTCAACAAACTAATGGACTTTCGTGTCTGTCATCATGTTTTAAAAGACACAGTATTAGGAACTACTTATACGTGTCAATTCTTTAGATTTTCCCGAGGAGATTAAAATCAGTTCTCCGTATTGCTGAACTTCCAATTTAACATTGTTTGTGTCTGTACTTTGTTGCTTTCTTATCTGGTAAACTGACTAACAGTGTAAAAATTCACTGACATTCATTTGAGCTGAATAATATTGTCTATATATAATTTTCAGACATTAACTACAATTTTGAAAATCTGTTGTCTGTACTCACTGGCATTAGCATTTTCTTCAAAATTATTTTCTAACAATTCTTATAACCTTATCTTTCTTATCATGCTCTCTATTCTGACTCCTTTTGTTGAAACACTTCAGAAAAGAAGTCATGAATTTTCAGAATTTTAAAGCTGTATCTAGACATGCAACAAGTTATAAAAAGCCCTGAGAAATAACCCCTAAATATCTTCTCTGCCTCATCTACTTTGGGGATTACAATAACATTATTGTCAAGAGGAAATCTGGACTGGATAAAGGCAGAGAGGAAAGACTGAATAGGTTTTATATTGTATTCACAGGGTACAGTACTGTAACAGGTAGATTAAATATCTTCCTGCTTCTATTTACATCAAAGGAAAAATGTTTGTTGGAATGTGATTTTGAAGATCAGGACCAGAGTACATAAGCAGGCAGGACTGTGATAAAATATGGAGTCAAATAATAAATTGTATTTATTCTGCACTTGTGCCCATCTCCCCTGATCAGTTCACCAATCTGTCTTGCTTAAGGCTCTTTTTGACATTACAAGCCCTAAGCAACATCAAATACATTCTAATTTTCATTACTAAAGCAACATGTCATGTCCTTTCTTTACAGAATTATCCTGTCTCTAAACTTATAGCAAAAAAGTTCCTCTTTTACATTAAAGACAGTTTTAAGGATCTGTATTTTATCAATACTTCTGGATAACAATGCATGGATTCATACATACAATGGACATAATTTCTGAATTTTAATAAGAATTAGACTAATTATGATTTCAGTATGCAAAGAAAATACTTAGAATTTGCCAAAATACTGCTTAAGTTTAAAAAAGCAAATATATGCAATAAAGTGTATGACCAAGCAGACTGAACATCATTTGGAGGTGGAGTGATAAAGCTGCAAATACAACGAGCAACATATTTTGCCTTTTCTTTGCTTTGAGTGAAAAATATTTTCCAGTTTGTTTTCCTTGCCATTGGCTCACAGACAAAACCCCTAACTATTCATGCCACTACGTTTATAATTCTGTGAAGGTATTCAGAAGAGATCTACATTAGCTGAAAACAGAGAACTCCAACTTCGCAATCAGTCCACACACTAGCATTTGGACTCACAAATTGTTTTGGTAATCGTGTAGCTGGAAATTTTGAATCCTCTGGAAACAGAATGAGTGAGGACTTTTTGTTCCTTTCTGGTTTAGTTTACTTCTCTGATATAAAGTTGAGATAAACAAGATTCTTGAAACATTTTGCAAAATCCTTTCAGAAGCTGATGGGCTATTACATCAGCTATACAAGAGTGTATTTTCATGTAAATTACAGGCAAATGTCCATTTCAGGGTAACTTTGTGCAGACCTCATGAATGTCTACCAATAAGCTTTCTCTTCATAAAACACTATCTTAACTTTTATTACTAGCGTTATACATAGCATTCTAAAGCAGTGTTAATGTGAACTTCTCATACCACTTCACGCTGGATAAAACCTGTACCTTACAAACCTGATTAGTTGCACAGTACAATGTTTTAGCTTGTCTTAACCACTTAAAACAGTTTTTTAGCTAAACATGAACTTTATCTCTGCTGTTGGGCTCAACAGAATGACTGGAACATACAAGTCACAGAAACAGCTTTCTATCTGAGAAAATATGTACAACACTATGCAATAACCTACATTCTTTCTATCCATGGCTCATACAACTTCGTGAGCACAGAATGTTTTATAAAGGTTAGTATAGTTAGATTACATAACATTTAATTCTCAGTGGAGCCACTACACATCATACCTGTGTGTAAGTGTATGCTTTGAATACGTCTGTTTTGAAATATATGATTTGTTTACCCCTCTTTTGTTTCTCATCCAGGTAAACTGGCTACTAAAAAGTCTCCTGCTTGTAAACAACATCCCAAAAATAGTAATTCCTAAAAATGGTTAATCTAAGATGACCTGAAAATTAAATTTTAATCCTCTGATTTTAAACATCACTTTAAAACTAGGAGAGTATTTCACTCTCCATCTATGACTTGGATGTTCAGATTGTTTTTCAAATTCCTTTCAGGCATTCCCTGCACTTACATATACAGGTTTCTTTGTTTTCACACCAAAGTTCAAGAGAAGCTCATTCTGGGCAATGTTAAAGAGAATTTCAATGTCCCAGCCTCCTAACTAAACTATGAAGGACAAACTACTGCACAGTATATTCTGGACTTAAGGTCAGCTGTATAACACAAATGGAATGGGGAGGGGAATATAATACTCTTCTTCCAAATCTGTAATAGATGTTTTAAGTTTAATTATATTTAAAGTAGCGTTCATACAATGAAAGTTAAGTGCTCAGATCATATGAGACACATTTCTGCAGCAACCCAAGAGTTCTACTCCTAGAAGAAAAAACAAAGGCTAAACAAAGAAACCATCTCCCATGCTGTTTCAGCAGAACACTCATTAGGGGTAGAACTGAGCCAAGACACAGATTCTCATTAACAACATGAAAAGGGTCCTGGTTTATTCTTCTTTACAGCTTGGACATCCTGACTGACTACAGGCAGCTCCTACTGCAGGGTCCAACTGCTGGTTATTTCCTGCTGGACTATGGCTGCAAATATTAGTTTGCAGACTCTGACCATAGGCTGTTTCCTAGCTGGCTGACTGCAGGCTCCAACTCCATCAGACTCAGACTGACCTCACAGTTGATCTTCCACAGCAGCAACTCTTCCTTGTTTCATTCTTTGTGCCTCTCAGAATTGTTTCCTTTCTTTAGGACTCCTCTACTTCCTCAAGGTCCTCTTTCTCCAGGGCTTCTTCCTCAAGTCTCCTCTAAGCAGCCAACCCACCCCTTATTGTCACACTGATCTGTATTAGTCACAGCTGCAACCCATTAAAGGCAAGGCTGTTCCTCTTCTTTGGTAGTCAATACAACTGTGACTTATCAGGGGTGAGATTGCCTTCAATCCCTTCTTCTATACCTACACCACACTTGCATATTTTTATCTTTCCTGTATCTCCCCCACAATGCTATTTCCTCTATCTTTTCTTTTCCTTCATAGTAGCTTTTCTTCAAAGAACAAAGACCTTGCAGATCTGGTGAGGTTCAGATAATGAAAGTGTAAAGAGAAACCAAGCAAAACCTCGTAAGAAATTAATACAACCTGGTTTATTGCTAAATATATAGTACTAACCTTCTTACAAGTGTTGTAGAAATCCCCACTAGCACCACCAGAAATAAATGTATGAATGACAGACTGCTCCATAAAATCCTGTAACTAAGCTTACGATCTTTGGCAACAACCATAAATTCAAAGTGTGAAATGGGATTAGTTCATTCCCAGTGAATTAGTGTCTGTGTTAATAGAGTTCTAAATATATAATCATATAAATGCCAGTAAGAAAAATCTTAAACAGGCTTTTGCTGAGCAGTTATTTCCAGTGTAGACTCGGGAAACCAGCCAGGTTCATTCACCTTTGGGAGCAATGCTTCAGACTTCTCCACAGTTGGACTTTCTGTGTAACATTCCAGGCAGGAAAACAGGCAGGTCATGGGTTTTATCAAGTTTTGTCAGATCTTTAAAGCATCACGACTTCCTTCATTTTTTTTCTGTCTCACTCTTGTATTTTTGTAGAGCACAGATGCCAAAAAGAGAGCCTACAGAGGGTGTTTGATTTGGACCATAGCCAACTTCTCAAACTTGGTAGGACAACATCTCATCCAGAGAGCAATACAGTTCTCTACAGGTAGAGAAAACAAGCTTCAGCATTCTTGGTTTCTTGAACTTGAGCCAGAATTGTCTGTGATTATCTTGGTCAGCAGAATGGAGTTTTATTTAAACAATGCGCTTCAGAAAAATCACAGACTGGAGAGTTCAAAACCCACTGTTTTCTCTTGAAAGACCATCTGAGCATTTAAGTTTTCGTGTTTGTGAGGCAGTCAGATGAGCTCTTTTGAGCTGCTTGAAGGGCTAGTATACATTGAACTTTGAAATGTTGTGTTCCGAAATAGTTAAGCATCTGATTTCAGCCAAAAAATGCACTCCAGTTCATACAGAGCTAATGTTTTATCTATGGCTTTCTCATTTTTGTTATATTTTATCTCATAAACATATAGAAAACTCATCCATATTCAAATTCCACATTCAAAGCAACATTAGAAAGTCTTCAGAAAGGAAATTCTAAATTACTAACTATTAATTACCTGATTATAAGTAGTGGGGGAGGAATCTAGATTATATATGTATCCCAGAGAGAATGAAAGTTAGTGTGTAAACAGCTATCTGAACTACCTGATTTTTATTTCTGTTCGAACTAGTAAGGTATGTCTTTGTAAGGCCAATATTTCATTGAAAGTTAAGCAAGTGAGGTTTGTGATTTAACTGTTGGGCAGGGGGAATAATGAGTAGAAGGACAAACAAAATGACACAGGCTAGAGGCTAAAAACTGTTTACATAATTTTCTAACCAAAATTTCAGAAAATTTTGTATACACGTGATTCAGCTCTATTTCTATTTTACAATCATTTACTGTGTGAATATTTAAACATGCAATATTGATGTCAGAAAAAGAGCCTAATGAGAAAAACATTAAAAAATACAGCAAGTTTTACAAGAAGGAAATTCTAAATTACTAAGTTCTTGATTATAAGTATTAAGGGGACAATCAGATTCTAAGTATTTTCTCCCCTAGAAATATAATACATGCATTTTTACACAGCTATCCAGGGCAAAATTATTAATTAAGAATAAAATAAAAGGCTATTCTTTCATAATAAATTCAGAAAACCTGTTGTATCTAGATGCAGATATAAAAGAACAGTTCTAACCTCTGAGAAATTACATCTAAAAGTCCTTATTTCTGTCCTCTGGCTGAAAAGGAAGTATGGTATGCAAAGCTCGGGTACTAAATCAACACTGTTGGGTGACATGAACAAATCCGATTCTTTACTTGGTTTAAAAACCAAGGAAAGTTTTGTTGGTTTAAACACATTTTTGATAAAGGTTTCCCTTATTAACAAAGTCTTATAGTGTCTTTAATCAATTGTTCCATTTTTTAATTTAAGATATGAAGTATAATATCACCAATAAAATAAAAATTAACCAGTAAAATAATTTTTTTGCAATTGGAATTGGAAAATATTGAATGTTTCTATCAAATACAGTTTTTCACTTTCTAATTCTTTTCTAATAAGGTTATCATCATTAAACATCTTCTTTTTTGAGAAATTAAGAGAAAAATATTACTTTCCAGTCATGGAAAGACTAACAGTCTTCACCAGTCCTTCTAGCAGACATGATGTAACAGAAATTCAGAAGCAATCCTGTCAAAGTAATTACCTTTTTGCAAGTGAAATTCTGGGTCTCAATCTGTCCTAGCAAGCACTTTATTTTGATGAAAATTTAATTTATCACACATTTCTCAATGGAGTAACCCTTAATTATTCTGAATTCCGCTATTAATCAAAACAGTCAATGTCAGCATTAATTTTTTTTACACATTTTCTGATTTGGTCTGCTCCAAACACATCCTTCAGTATCCTTCTGAATTCCCAGCTTCCACCAGCTGTTTCTACAACTCATATCCAACAAGTGACAGATGGATAAACTAATAGTATGTCACAAAGAACAAGGAGCTTATTAAAGCTGTACTTTCTTTCCTTGTGTACAGAAACACTATGGAGCTTCCTTAGGCTATGAAATAAATCAATCAAAATAATCAAACAAGGAAGGAAGTGTATGTGAAAGCTCATGAAAAAGGAGATCCTCTGAAATTTCCCAACTAGTCTCGACCTCAGGAATTTTTAGATGTCCCAGTGTTTCTTTAATCACGGTCTCTGAGTCTTTACCTATTTTTCCAGCATTAGTCAAACTCTATGTTTTACATTTAGCTAGAAAAATGAGACTATGAGATTTATTGCAATTAAAATATCAAGGTAAATAATTTCATACCCAGTTCATTTATTCATTGAAAATATTTCAGATTAATACCTCTAAATTATTATCTCTCATCAAAATTTCAGTGTGTAGGGAATCATTTAGTTTGAGAAGTTTAGAAATATCTGTAGTGATATGGCAGATTGATATTCTCATAAATGTAATTATATTCACAGAACTCCAAAGATATATCAGATTTCAGAAGCCATATCAAGCTCAAGAATCTAGAAAACTGCTGGAGAGTAAAAAACTGAAACGGAGAAAAGAAAATAGAATCATTGGGTCATAGAAATAGATAAAAAAATGAACAGGTTATACTAGTACACTAGCATAACTGTGATCAATTATTATAGTATTAGATGACTTTCAGTGGCTTCTCTTATAGGCTTTAAAGAACTGTATTACCTGTGTAGCTGTAGCTTAATTGCTTTCAAGAAATATTTGAAAGGCTACAACTATTCCTTTGAAGACAAGGAAAGAAAAACAAGGATAAATTAACATCAAAAATATTCCATACGAATCAAGGGAAATCCTTTACATTGTAAACAAATCAATTCCATTTGTTTTCCTTTCCATTAATGTATTTTTAATCAAGGTGTACTGCATCGTTACAGTTATTAAGTGATGGAGAGTGTATGGTGCTATATTTAGCTATGAATTAAGTCAGATGCTTCAAATGAAACCAGAGAGCCAGCAGGCTGAATTGCAGAGGACACAGAAACAAGCAATGGCTTTAGAAAATAAAAAAGAAATCATAAATGCCTTTCAATATTGTTTTGTCATTTGCTTAGATCAGATCACAGTCCCCTCCAGTGAATTTAAGAGAAAATGGTTGAGATAAAACATAATGCTGAAGGGTTGTACTAATAAACTAAAAAAATATAGATGCGAAAGGAGAAAGAATACAAAATGTGAGGGAGCTGTGGAGGAAAGGAAAACAGTCTTCCTCAGGCAATACATAACACAATGAATAAAAAGAAGAGGACACAGAAATGGCAGGAAAAAGGAAAGAAAATATCAGGTCACTGACAATGCAACACACAATGTCTGGAGAATATCACAGATCAAAAAATGTAAAATTGAGTCATAAATTGATTTGACACTATTGGTTTGCCTTTAATACTAAACCCACAAAGAGACCAAAACTTTACCTAGCATAAACCAGTGATGGTTGGCTGTTGCTGTGGGACACGAAAGGAACACACAGCACACACTGGTGTCCAGAAGACAAAAGAAAAGTCTTATTCAAACCTCAACTTTTTATAATTTCCAGGACAATGACCAGGGACTGGACACTGAAGTTACCACCTCTCCAACCCCATTGGTCAAACGAGAGGTTCCTCATATGATATCTCTCTCAGAGGAATGAAAACAACAGTCCTTGTTTATCTTACAATTCATGGGAATGTAACTGCAAATAGGTAAACACTCAGAAGGCTTATTTTCAGGGGTGACAGTTAGCTTGGAGTCAGGTATCTCCAGTTTTCACTAGGGGACATTCTGAGTCCAAAGTTTTGGAAAAAAATTAAGGATTTGAAAATAAACAGAGATGCAGCCAATTTAGACTTTTCACTGCAGCCATCATTTGGAAAAAGTGGTAACTCAGTATTTTTCATGACTTTGAATATGAAAAAATTTCAGTGGTTCCAGTTTTTAAAAAGACAAAAAAAAAATTCCTGAGAGGAGAGGGCAGGATGCACGGCCCTTGAGGACAGACTTCTTTAAAAGTAATTATTTTGGTGACTTCTGATGTAAGTGTGGGAATCACTGAAGTCATAGCTTGACTCTCATCTCTCACTTTAACTGTTACTTGCTAGTTGTCTGAAATAAATATAAAACGGCAGTACCCTCTCACTCTCCAAAACTGGCAGCATTGCTGAGCACTGAAAGGATGATTTTGATTGTACTGCACACAGCACTATTGCACTAGTGCAACAAAGTCAGTCACAGAACAAGATGCAATAAAGAGCAGCTATTGAGAGCAAAGTACCAACTATTAGGATAAGTTTCCTGATGTTTTGTTCAGTCTTCAGTTTTGTTCAGTTTTCAATTTTTTCCAAGCAGTGGTACCTCCTGTCTTTGTTGCGATAGCTGCTCTTTGATTTACTAAGTCTTACCAGGACACTTTTCTTTTATTTTGCACAGACTGGTAGTATGGAAAGGTTCAAGTGTGGTGTTTTGTCCACACATAATAGTAAGTCCACATGTGCAATCTTTCAGTGCTGTACTGATGTGACCATTGGTTTAGTCTGGAGCACGAACAGCCACACGACAGAACCATTGCACTGCAAACTCACTGCAGGCCAGCCTTCAGCAGCTCTCCCACATCCAGCCAAAAGATTCTTGTACCCAGCAACCGTCCAGGAGAGTTACCAGCATCATAGTCTGCCTTGCATCAAAACACAGAATTATATTCTTATCAGATAGAGCTCTTCCTAACCTGTTAACCCAGACTACCTTTTAGAAAGTTGTTAACACTGATTAATAGCAAGTCACTGGTGTTTTAATCAAAGTTGAATGGAAACCATAATATCTGCAAACAGGTAATCAGGTGTTTTACAGTTAAAATCGTTAAAAATAATTTTTTAGAAGTTAAAATTCAATAATTTAGAAATTGGTCTTACTTAAATCTTTTTAAAATCCTATTCTTTCTCTTGATAATAAGTTCATTTGTAAAATCCACCCCTTTTTTGGTACTACTTACAGCATTTTACTGCAGTTCCTAAAATGTCTTGATGTCTATTTCTGCTTTTTTTTAAGTGCATTTCAAACACTCTTTTTTAATTCCAGGAATAAAAGATAAAAATGAATGAAATTGTAGAAATTTCATTTTGAATCACATTCTTGGTTCAAGATTTGTTCATCAACTGTTTTAAACTTTCAGGTGTTTAGCTGAGTAATTGTGATGGTTTATAATTTGGAAGTGGATGCTCGTATAAAGCTCTTGAATCTCTTCCAAAGCAATGTGTTTAAACTGACTTTTTTCGTAACACAGGGTCTTTGATCACTTACTGGTGAGGATATACAAGGTAATAAATGTTATCTTCCATCTGCTGCTGCCTCCTGCCTACCACAAAAAAAAAAAACAAACCAAAACAACAAAACAAACAGAATTTTAGTATTTTTCCCCCTGTGTAGTGTTACTGTGATGCAGATAAAAAAAAAAAAACACACACAGCAACACACACAACAGGTGTTCAGGCAGAGAAGAAGAAAGGAAGTCTCTAGTTTATTTTTGACCTCGTATATATAAGTTTCTGGACAGTGATCAGAGATTGGACAGAGAAGTTACCACCTCTCCATCTCCACTGGTCACTTGAGAAGTCCATCAGGTGATATCTTTTACAAAGGAATGCAAACATGATTCTTGTTTATCTTACAATTCATGAGAACTGACTCCATCATACTAAAACAAATCAGAAGGCTTATTTTCAGGGACAACAGTGTAGTAATAAAAGTTAAGCTTTTATAGAAAATAAAGTATTCACGAATGCAGGACATGGATCCTTTCATCACTTAGATCTTTCCAGGCAGAGTCTTAGACTGAATAAATGAATGATAAGGAAAACATGATTTTTATGAGTTTATTGGAAAATAAAAGTTAAATAATATGCTATCATAAAACCGAATCTCATTTTATTTAGCTGCAGCTTCCCCTGTGCTTAAGTAGATTTTTATATTTAGACACTGAAGGGTTATTTTGAATAGTTTCACTGTGAGGAGGAAAAAGCAGTGGAGCAGTTGCTCAGAGAGGTGGTGCAGTTCTGATCTCTGAAGGTTTTTAAGACCTGATTGGACAAAATTCTGAGCATTGTCATCTGCCAATATAGCGGGCCTGCCTAAAGCAGGAAGGTGGGATGGAGAAATCCTGAGCTCCCCTCAAACCTGAACTGTTCATCAACTTTGTGAACTTTGTGGATTGTCCAGAATGCAGTGCATACAATAGTTGCAACATCTTTGTATTTAGGTCAAATCTCCAAATCCTTGTTTAAACAAATGAGCCAACTGGAAGTCAGAATAAGTTACCTTTTAGCATGCTGCATGACTGAAAAAGGACTGTCAAAATTCAGAACTACATACAATATTCAATTCATGTTGGCTTATTGGGGCATCTATCCTTACTTCATTTTTAGTTGTGTTACACTGGTAACCTTTTACTGGTTTCAGATGGGAGAATTTTGATGGACCCTTTCCATTATGTTAACATATTTTGTCTCTCTCTTCTTTCTCTTTGTAATATGGTCAGTTTGTACTGTTTTAGTTTCTCTCATCTTGTATTCATAATTCATTAACATTCAACTGATTAACTTAACTTATACATATCATTTGAGTGCAGCTACTGGACACATTTCAATCCTTATGTTGTACCTCAAAAGGTTTGTTTGATTTGGGGTTTTTTTGACATTCAAAGAAACAATTGGAGATATGAAAAAAGAACCAACTTTACTAAGTCATCCTATGTCTTGATGCTGCAACTTGGCTTTCTAATTACTGTGAAGCACAAATGGTTCATCCTGGTTCATTGAAACTTTTTGTTTCAATATTGTATCTTAACAATATTCAGGTATATTGGTTCACTTCCTCCCTACCACAAAGGAAATCAGTGGGCATCACACTGAAATAGTATCCTAAAGCAGTTTGTAATGAAATATTCCTGTCGTGTACAATCAGATACTTCTATAAATAGGTAGAACTACAATATCAAGAACTGACACTATACCAATTAAAATTCAGCTCATGCAAAATCTCTTCTCCCCTCTGAAGTTTACTTGGTTCAGAGTGTTTCTTCAGCAGACAGTACTGGATGATTAATACATCAACCTCACAGTATGAGAGTTGATTTAGTTATGAAATACATGAAAGTTATACAAATGTTTCTGCCTTAAACTCTTCATTTAACATTTCTCCATATGGCAGATGAGCCACAAAATCTGGTGCAAAGATTCTGATTTATTGATATATTTCATTCCACAAATGGAATTTGTAGCAGGTGTGCTTGAAAGTCAAGGAGGCATGAGGAAAGCAAGTTAAATCTATATTCTGCATGCCACATAATGCCAGTTTCCAGTGCTTACCCTGGAGCAAATTTCATAAGCTTGTGGACAAAACATATTGGAAAAGTAAGGGCAGATAATCCATTCTTTTTGAAAAAATCCAAGTGAAAAAAACACACAAAACAGCAGAGAGGATTCAATTAATAGAACATCTGTTCTTTTTTAGAAAACATTGAAATATCTCTTTTATAATAGGAAAAAATAATCTGACATATCAAAGCTCTGTCCTTTTTTTAATAACATTCTCAAAGTTATGTTCAGATAGGTCAGGTTGGATGGACTCTGAACAATCTGGTCTAGTGGAAAGTGTCCCTGACCACGGCAGGTGAGTCGAACTAGATGATCCTTAAGGTCCCTTCCAACATAAACCATTAGATGAATCTATGGTTCTATAATTGCAGTAACTTTACGTTCACAGAACAAAATATGAATCTTGAAAGTATTAAAAACACAAAAGATACTGAAATAGTTGTCATAAGGTTAATTTACACCTATCATATTAGTGACATCACACACACCAGGATCAATCTGAAAGCTTTTAGATGAGTTTTCATTGTGCCCAAGTTAAGGTCCTTGCTGAGAATTGTCCTCCTGAACAAACATTTTTTCTGATTATTCATGGGGCCTTCAAAAACTAGCTAAGCCAACTGATATTTTAAGCATGCAGCACTTATCATTCCAGCACCAAAGATAGGTTTGAGTGAGAAAGCAAGTTGTATTTGTAGCTTCATTATCACTCCACAATTTTGCTATCTTCAAATCTAGTTTCACACAAAGAAAAATATGCATTAATCTCACATATGAATTGTGATTGCCAAAATGTGCTTTAAGAGTGAAATGTATGATTCAACATGGCTACAAGATTCATGCTGAAGCAATTCTTTTTTATGTATTGTTGTAGCTGGAGTCAGCTTTGCACGAGAAAATGAGTTGATTGAGTGGCCAGTCAGACCTGAAAAAAGAGACATCCGTGCCTGTCAGACTGTATATAAGAGTCGAAACCCAGCACAACTCAGTTTGAAAGCAGGGGACCAAGTTATGAGAAATTATTTGTTTTCATTATGTCCAACCTCCTGCTACCCACTAGTGTCGTATCTGACCTATGAGAGCAGCACTAAGGTGGCTTTCCCAGCCTCCCTCAGGAGTTTAGCCATTTGGCCCATACAGTTCAAAATCTTTTCTTAATGTCTAGCCTAAACATTTCCTTCCTTAGCCTCAGGTCACTGATCCTTGTCCTACATCTTCTGAGACTGTGAATAATTTCCTGCATTCAATTTCCATTGCTGTATTGAAGGCATGAGACTAAGAACAAGAAAAGACAGAAAAAAAAAAAGAGGAAAAAAGATCTCTCTAGTCTAAACCTGCCCCCACTTCAGCTTTCCCACAGACTGTGAGTTACAACAGAATTATCAATGTTTTCATATTTTCAGTTTTATCAGAAAGTTGTAAAGATCAGCCTATTGTACAGTACTATTAAAGTAACACTACCCTGGATTAAACAAAAAGAACCAATAGATGAGGCCCATCAAGCACTGACAAGGAGCCTTTTCCTTCTTTCCTCTTTCCAGTTACTGGAGGGGAGCCAGCCAGCCAAATATACTCTAGTCTAAAAGAGTTTTTAATGAAAAATCTTTGCAATGTAAGCTTGAACACTGCTGTTAAGGCTAAAAAATAAAGGAAGATAAAGTACTCTGTCATAAATTTATGTGAGGCAATTAAAATTCATTTCCACATTGTATAAACAGATGACAAACTGGTTGTTTCAAAAAATAACACAGGGATGAATTGAACTACAAAGCTTCAAGAATTAACCATTTGCATTAGGATGCCAAGGGCTATGGAAATCTGAGTCAGATCACAGAGGCAATGAACCACTGGGCATACTTCATTATTCATGACAGTGGACTCACAGTTCAGGAAACACTGTAAAACACAGATCACTAGTACCTGACATTGCTATTTGCTCCCCCTTACCCCCACAAGAATAAAAAAAAAAAAAAAAGAGATCAAAAGAGCATTCAAACAGATCACATCAGGTGATTCTGTGAGTCTATGAATTGCAATTAATGAATGTTGATTGTTTATCCAGCATTTTACTTGAAATATTTAACCTGTTACAAAAATCTCTGTAAGTCTTTGAAGCAGTAAAGAAACTAACCATACCAGAATGGAAAACAAGGTACCATGGACAGTTGGGCTTCTTATGTTCGTGTGATATTGCCTGAGCCCATCCCATGTAAGATCAATGTATCAGAGTGCAGCTGTTTAATTTAAAAAAAAAAAATAATAAAAAAGGATGAAAAGTGATAAGTTTTGGCTTATTATCCTCATTGTATTCTGGGGCTGTGATACTAATATAATTTTATGGCACATATATTTTCTATTGCTTTGGTTTATTATGGTAGATAGCCACTACATCTGAGAAGGTCAAGACACATCATAATTTAAATTTTCATGAAGTGTAGAAGCATTACACTTCATGCCTAATGTTTAAGTTGATATTTTTGATAAATCTCTTCCACAAAGATCTGTTCTACAGGATCCAACTCAGAAATTTCAACTAGAGTTTTCTCACCCATCTCCATCAAGATCCAGGGCATATGTTTACTCCAGCCTGTTCCTAAACTTGTTAAAATGTTGGCAATATATTTGTGGACACGTACCCTGAAAAATCCTGCAGAATTTATTTGTTTATGGTGTTAGGTAGTTGTTTAAAACTATTTGTCTATGATAATCTATTTCCATTCATTCAAAAATACAGTATTCATTATTAGAAAAAGAAAGAAAATCCAAACCAATTTCCCCAGCAAACTTGAAACTTGAATGAAGAGAAATTAACATTTAACAATAACAAATCATTTTGAGCCTATGTAGTATATTGTATTTTACATTAAGACTTTGACAGGATTAGATTTTAAGTGAAACAGGTAATACTAAACAGGAAGCATATCAATACAAACATATTTTGTCCTTGATGGGGAAAAGGACTGAGGTATTTGAGACACTGTCTTGATATTGAATAAAATTTTATCTTTTAGAACATCTAGGTTCTTCAATTTAATAGACTAGATGGCTTTCCATGACACCTGACACCCTATCCCAGAAAAGTTGAACAGGACTCTTTCAGATCTTATATGAGTTTTACCATTTTAATATGGATCATATCCACCTTCATATATACCACCAATACCAAAGAGAAAAACAACTTTATTTCTTACTAAGTTGAAAATTGCAAATTAACCATATTTAAATTTGTTTTAGATGCATTCTCTGTTAAACTGTGAGCAGGATAGAGTCTGTAGTGCACCAATTAAGCCTACACATTAGAGACTTTGTCTTTCCTGTTGCTATTCAGATAGATTTTTTTTGCTTGTTGTTGCTCTTTTGTGAGTGCTAAGTTCCTGTTTGAAGAGACAGAATGTTTTTTTAAAAAATCTATCATTTATACTTAGTGTATTAAAAGCTGTATCTAGCTTTTCTCATACACCTCTGCCTCAAAGTAATAATGAGTATGAGAGACAACCAGACATTGTTCACTGTTTTCTCTAGTGAGAAAGGATGGAAGCAACATTTCTCAAAAAATCAACTTCCTTCTAATGCCTGAAGAGCAAAGAGGAAACCTTACATTGATCGCAAGTGGAGTATCCTCAGATATTTCTTTCCCATCATGTTACACCCAGGCTGTAATAACTGACCACAGTAACATCATCAGGAGTGGAAAATGATGAAGCAGCTAACATTCCCTAAACCAGTTTAGACATTCATGGATATTCCAAAGAATGTTTTAGATTTGCTAGTCTGAGATCTGCTTTATTGCACTTACAACAAGGGTGACCTTTAAAAAAACGTATTTCTTAAAAAAAAAAAATAAAAAAAAAAAAGAAAAAAAAAAAAAAGAAAAGGGAAGAGGACTCTTTAGACTCCTTATAACCTGAATGTATTGCCTGTAAGGTCACTTTCCAGCAAGAATCCTGATTACAATCCAATAACCCATCAAACTGAAACTGTTTACCTTTGATCAATGTGGTAGTAACAACCTAATAATGATTAAAAACACACTCGAGGTTTGTGATACTATAAGGAAAACCTGCATGGAAACTACCATTCAGTGATATATAACACATAGGGATAAATTAACAAACTATTTATAAAATCAAAATTTTACAATGTCTACTTTTTCTGAAGAATGGTCATGTCTTCTATTATAGATCTTCAATCTGAGATACAACTAGTGTAATCTCAGTCCAGATATTCATGCAAGAACATTACTGAGACTTGCAACAGCAGCAGTTAGGCTAGGCTGCACAAGCAAAAACTGTTTGGACCCTCATTTTGTCCCACATTATAAAACAGAAATAGACACATACAGCTTTAAAAAGAAGAAATCCTTGTAGAGGGAACTGTATTTTCATTTATGGATATTGCATAGACACATAGAGAAACAAAGAGAATCTGAGCTGGAGGATAACCTGAAATAAAGCTTCAGGGGCAGAGTAGCAGACTGAGGACACTTAATCTACATTCTTCCCTTCATCATCCATATTAGCCCTT
Source organism: Sitta carolinensis (assembly GCA_032173965.1). Taxonomy (NCBI): domain Eukaryota; kingdom Metazoa; phylum Chordata; class Aves; order Passeriformes; family Sittidae; genus Sitta; species Sitta carolinensis. The sequence goes on from JAVUNC010000006.1 coordinate 37,018,990, forward strand.
CCTATGTTTTCATTATCCATTTTGGAAAGGACTGTTTCATTGTCCTTTCCAAAGTGAAGCATGGACCTGTCTTATATTCTAGTTGCTCTTCCATTTTATTTTTGAATTATATTTTATTTCCAATATTTTAATTTTTATTCATAATATTCTTCTACTGTTTTACTACCCGTTAATTACTGCAGAAGCTTTTGGTAACATTGGTTTCATAGCAGTACAACACAGAAAGTGAAACACTTTTCATCAAAGCTCCAATGGTGCCTGTAAATTAAACTGTTTTATATTATTTAGTTCAGATTCTACTTGTGTTTGAGAAAGGGTCTTTCAGGATCTACCTAATGCCTGTTGCTGAATAGTGGTCAATGCAACCTGATTTCCCTGCAGCAGTTCCATCCTTTTCACCTTAAATGCTATCCCTGTCTTTCTATAGCACATGCATTTTCTCCACTATGTGCTCGTGTAACTTGTTGAAAGGGTAACTGTTATTTACTTTGTAGGCACAAATAAAACCAAATTGCCTTGTTCAACCTGCTTGTTTATCTTTTTTACCTCCGCACTTCATCAGAAAATGTCTTCAGTAGAACAGCATAAATACATGAGAACTGGTCATCTCTAGCTACAGAAATATTTTCTATGAGTAATGAAGCTCCAAAATTAAGATCAGCCCACACTCCTCATGCAGCAGAGCTGAGAGTAACTAAATTCTGATTTTAGCATTTCCATGCACTTAGAGGAACAGGCACAGTGAAACTGTAACGCCTTTGACAGCACAGTCCATTCATAGATCCACAGCCTTCCCACTTCACATCAGCAGCCCCATCAGAGAAGCTGCTATTTCAGGAGAAGGAAGGGTATAAATGGATCAAGAAGGATGCTGTTGTCAGTCCAGAAATCTCATCGAAGACTGGGGTGAACACCCCTGTTCTGAGCTTCTTCTCCCACTTTGTTCCAGTTGTATAACACCAGCATTCAGGCTCCTCTTTGCTGAGGTGTGGGCAGGCACAGATAGAGGCACTGGACCTTAGTGGCATTTAGACATTATTTTACTCCAAGGTCAAAGATCACTGGGGACTCTCCTGATTTCTTAAGACATGAATGAAATTAATCATGTTTTGTGCAAAGATTGATGCCTTAAGTTTTAGCTTTATATTTTTTAGATTCTGTGCTGTTTTAGTGTGTAGTTATGCGTTTCATATTAAGTGTTGGTAGGGTCTTTTCACAGAGTAGGTAGACAAAAATTCCTTTTCTAGCTTGGCACCAAGGATAAACAATAAAAATTTCAGGCCCAAGAACAAAAACAAGTGAAGTGAGAGAAAAACAAGGACCATGGAGCATCATAACCTCAAGTTGTAATTGGACAATTAACTCCGATATGCTAATGGACCAGAACTCATAAAAGTGTGGGACCTCATGACTGGTTGTCCATTTTGTGACCATTTTGAGATGCCACCTAGGTGTAGCCCCAGCCAGGCTCTTGCACTGCTCAGGGTGTATCCATTGAGGCCTTTTAATAAATTCCTACTTCATCCTTTGGCTCTGTCTAATCTCTGTTCCAGGTCAGCCTCTGAGGTATCAAGATTACTGGTTGCATTATTAAATTAATTTCCAGTACTAATGTTAGACAATTTCACTTATTAAAAACAAAAGAAATTTAAAAAAACCCTATCCTTAAACAGTAATACAGAACATATAGTATGTTATTGACAAAAATTTAGTAGCAGAGCTTTATTTTTACTGTGCATTTCAACCAGGTTTTCTTTTCGTTCTTCATGTTTCTTCTATGTTTTTTGAATTTACCAATCATAATTACCAAAAGCCTTGATATTTTATAAGTTTTAAATGAGAGCAATTTATTGCAGAATCTGATGTTAAATTCCTGGATTTTGTGCTATAAACATAATTCTGCAGACACACAGGGCTCTCGTGACCATGCCCATACAAGATGGACCTGGACAGCTCTCAGTCCTTCCAGATCGTACAGGTCAGCCCAGGTAGGTTTTAAGTGCAACACGTCTTCGAAGTTAGCTCAGTACACTCTACAGTGCACTTATTCACACCACAGATGAGTAGCTCATGGTGGAAAAAAATAGCCTGAATGCAAGAAAGCAAGCTGGAAATATGACATCAATAAACCACGACTTACCCGAGATATTTTCAGCCAAATAAACATGCTTCATCGTGTACCCTGTGACTGTGTGTATCTCCACATGTGAGTATCTCCATACAGTTTCTGCATGTTTTCAGCCTACATCCTCTATTTCTGTGCATGGTATGGTAATAGTGATATCTCATATTTCCCATCGTCTTCAACACAGAATCTGCTTCTTTTTGCACATACCATGGAAATGTTTTTTTCTTTGTTTAGCTCCCATGTTTCCTTGTTTCCATCTCCTTCTGCTCCTAAAATGTAAGTTAGCCTCTTACCTAGATTCTCCTGTTAAATAATTGATTTCATGAAGTGGCAAGCAATAATGTAATCCAGTAGATAGAGAAAAAAGAAAAACTTCAGGCTGGTCTCAGCTATACTAGGAGATAAAAAGGAAAATATGTTGAATTCCAAAGCACTAATATTTGTGATTCCTCAGGCCAGGTTTCCAAAGAGCAGGGAACTTAATATATTTCAATACAATTGTCTGCCAGTGTGGCTGCCCACTGTTATTCCTGCTCCCCCACACATGTCAAACACAAACTGCTCTGTAAGTTTTTTTTTTGATATTACACTTCTAGAATGTTTTTTGGTTTTAGTTACAGCACATGCAGAAGCCCTGATCTTTACAAGAAAAATTAATTATGATTAGTAATAGCAGAAAAGAGATGAGTGAAATAGTAATGCATACCTAAGGGAGGACTGGCTTGACTTCATTTTGATCATGAAGTTAGGATTTATGAAATGAATAGGTATAATTTTTGTGAAGTCAGCTAAAAAAAGTTAATCTTTATTTTACTCTGAAGGTACATTTAAAGAAAAAAACAAAACAAAACAAAACAAACAAAAAAAAACCGTTCTCACTTGAAGTTTACTCCCCTGCAGTGACATTCAAGGGGAGAAAAAGGTTTAATCACCAAGAAAGTAAAGCTTTGAAGAATTCAGTTATGTATGCATTATTCACAAAAACACAGTCAAGTGATTTCATAAGCAACCAGACAATTAAAGAGTTCAACAAAGGCTCAGTAGGGACCTTTAATCGATTGGGTTTCTAAAACGGTTCTGAGTCACAACTTCCTCAGCTGCTTTCTCCATGGGAAAGAAAGAGAAGGAGAAAGAGAGAGGGTGAGGAACTGGGAAAGGAAGGCATTTAAGAAAAAGAATGAGAGAAGAATAAAAACATATATAAAAAGCAAAATTTCCTTACTGGAAGACTTATATTATGGAAATTAAAAAAAAAAATCTTAATTTGAGACTAATTGTGATGTTCTGCACTTTTAGTTGTACAGCTAACTGAACTAGAAAATTAAATATTTCATAAATTTAAGTCATTGACTAGTTTCTTGGAAAGAATTTAAATGCTAAAAAGAAAAAATCAAAAGAAAAAAACACTCATCTTTTTTACATTTGCATGATGTTTTTGTCTTTCTAAAGCAGTATACATCAGAAAGAAACTCGTTCCAAGGGATATCATCCTTTCATTTCCTCTTGCTCTGATAATAAAACCAACCACAGTCTGTGACTCAAGATTGCAAATTCTGACTGAAAATGTTCAGGCTGAGGGTTTGTAACTACTTTTTTTGGACTTTTCAGGTTATTGGTGATGTGTGCACCTTGAATTTTACAGAGTGCATAATAGACCTCTCCTCCCTGGAGACAACTCTAATATAATTGGAATTGCTGCCCATGACCTGATGCTGCTACCAGCTGGAGGAATGGAGTTCTGCCTTAGAGATTAGACGACCAGGAGTACAAATGAGATAGGAGAATCAAAATAACCATGAGAAAGGAAATAAAAATCTGCAATAGAAAAAAAAAAAAAAAAGAGACAAAAGGTGAAGATGCCCTCTAATGGATACTCTGAAACATCTCTTCCCCTCCAGACCTGCAGTCTAGCAGAGTGTATGTAATGCACAATACAGGGTTGGGGGGTTGTCATTTCATTTATTTATTTTTTTAACTTAGTTTTAAAAGTCTTGTTTCAATGTTCTATTACTGTGATTGATGTGTTTTATTTTGATGGGCAGATCTACGTATTTCACGTGAACTCCTGGATAAGAAAGGGATGACTTAATTCTGATGACTTCATAATTCTTTTACCAGAATAGGTATTCTTAACTCAGGGTTCCACCAAGAAAACCTTTAATTTTATTATTTAGGTGCTTGACACTGAAGGTAGTTGCAACTTTATTTTTCACTATGGGATATAGATCAAGATTAATGGGTTACTAGCTGGATAATGTTTGTACTTTTGAGTATTGACTGTCAGATCTCTTGCTGAAGGTTATTACTGTCTTATCAACATCATTTTCCCTTTGAGAAAGGGAAAATTTAAAGCTGTTATCATGGTGGTTAAAAAGGCATTTCTAAATCCTCAGCTAGTATAAACTAGGTGTGTAGGAATAAGAAAGCAGCATTACCATGTAACCAAGAGGAATATGTCCCCATGCCCCCCATCCCTTTGTGAAGCCACAGCTTTAGTCAACCCTTTTTGAGGGATCCCCTGCTTTGTGTCATGGCACTGTTTGTAACACCTCACATGCACACAGATGTCTGTAATGTGTTATGGTGTCTGGTACCTCTAGAGACACAGAAGAGAGCACCAGGTGTAGTACCTCTTCCAAACCGAAGAATTCATTTGTGTTACTTTCTCCGCATGGCATTTTATAATTTTGACAAATGTTTACCACTGGTAATCACAACAGCTTGCTGAAACTCATCCCAGAAAAATTACACCATATTGTATTTTATTCATAACTTTATGGTATGAGGTTGGCTTGTGAAACTGTTTAGCTAACTACTGGTTTTGCTTCCCAGGGGTGTACCAGTCAGTATTTCATTACAAATTTGTAAAGGTGAGTCATTTAAACTGGTGACTGAGAAGCTGCTAATCTTAAGCCACTGAAGCAAAGAATTCACCACAAACCAGTTGTTCAGTTATTTTCACAAGGACCTGGACAGTTTTAGCAGCCCAGAGTTCTGTACTACCACAGCATAAACCAATCAGTATTCATTTGATTAGTTTGTGATAGTTTGAAAATCACTGATCAAACTGTTGTCTCTGTCATTAACTGTCAAATTCCAAGCAAAACACTCCTGCCCCATAATGCTAAAAAATGACACAGCAGGGTATAAAACCCCCTAACCAACACTATTGTCTACTTAGGGTTTTAAAGGTATGTTAAAAGACATAAGGCGAAGACCTGAATGGACCTTCTGAATGAACTGAATGAAGTGAATATTGAGGATGGTTTTTCTGAAATTCAAGAAAATGCACTTCAAGCAGTGACAATGGAGGTAACATTACAGATTTTGCCTGCGGCTGAGCTTAATATAAAAAATTAATAAGCAATGATCCAGACCTGCTGCACTTATTACAGGTGCATTAGTAACATGTTTTGCTAATTAAGTTTAAAATTTCTATTTCTCTTCCAGCCCAGAGTATTTCATATAGCCTGATGAGAAAATTGGTTATCCAGAGGTCAGCCAAATAGATTTCTAGGACCAATCACAACAGTATGATGGAGACAGATAATCAGGACAATATTCAGAATGTGTGGAAAGGTTCAAATGTTGAATCTCACTACAGAAAAGCAAGCTTAGCTCTCTTCTCTCCTGGGAAACATACACAGAATCTTTTACATTATATTCCTCACTAAAATCAGCTTAAGAATTGCATATGAAAATAGCATTAAGAAGATAAACTTTACAACACCAATACTTTGTACAATACTTTAATGAAAGTATGAAAAGCTAAAAGCTTTGGACAGCTTCTCTTCAGTGTTCATTCATAATGACTTTAATATAGGTTTTCATATAACAATTTCATCACTGTTATTCAGTTGGCAAGTAAGGACATCTTAGAAATGAAAAACCTAGTAAAGAAAAACACCCATGGTGCTGTGTCTTGCAAGGAAACTTCTCTTGGCAAATTTGGAACTAGAGGAGAGTGTCTCACAAGCATGACTTCACCTTCTTTTTTAGCTGGTTACTTACATCTCCTTCCAGACAAGGTGAATAGTTCACTTCATTTTCAATAATTGCTAAGAACCATAGAGGTGAAAAGAAAAAAATAGAAACAAAACAAAGAATCTGAGAATGGCATAAGGATCTGAACAGTTACCAAAATGGTCATCAGAGCTCCAAATAAACACTTTTACAGAGCCAGCTTTAACTCCCAAGCAGCAAAATACCTCAGAAACACATTAGTACAGTTCATTTTCTCTTATTAGGGCAGAATCTGCAAAGTGGTGAATAAATTCCTTGTATTGCTTTGTTTGCATGCATGACTTTTGCTTTATCTATTAAACTTACAATCCGGTTTAAACCAGAAAAGCAAAGAAAGCTAAATCTCTGTGTATAAACTTGAAATAACTTTAAGGGTTCAAAATACACCCAAAAATGAGATTAAACCAAAATGAGGTTAGATGTCGGTGCCAAAAAATTTACGCATTTTATTTAATAGTAGAAGAGGCAGAGAGAAAGAAAGATAAAAGAGAGAAAGAAAGAAGTGTGTGTGGAGGGTGGGGCACATGGAGTGAGTGACAGGGGTTAGGTGGAAGAACATCACACATCCAAGGGTCCCAATGATGTCTCACTGCTCCCCCCATCCGCTCCTCTTGGCAGTGAGGGTCCCTCATCACCGCTGCCATGCAGAGCCACACCACCACAGCCATGAAGAATTCCATGGATTAATACTGGGGCCAGGGGGACTGCCCACATGCCCCCTTTGCAGGGGGCCAGTTTGACACTGTCCCTTGCAATACTGAGCGTTTGTTGCATCATCTTTGGTGCTCGGGTGCAGGGTCTGGGGACCCCTTTGGGAGCCCTTGGGTGGGCAGTGACTCCCCTGTGCTGTGGATAAGCTTTCCCCCAGGGAGGGCTCCTCAGCCGGGCTGCTCTGCACAGTGGAGGACGGGTGGTCACTGCTGCTGACCAGGGGCTCTCCAACACACACCCAAAGCCTCTCCCCACCCTCTGGTGCAAGAGGCTGTGCCAGCCTGGCAGCTGGCAGCCCTGGGGCTGTCATAGCCTCCCTGAACGTGCTGGGCTTCTACTCTGTGAACATCCCCATCCCTGAGATGTTATTTTATCTTATCCTTATCAGCAAATGGTGTAGGGCCTCACTCCCAAAGCCTGTTCAGGGTGTGGTGGTATTCTTTGCAGCTTTTGTAATACAGTTCTGCTATAATAAACAAAAGCCTTTCATGAAATTATTTAAGTAATGAACTATAATATTTCAGTCTCTGACACACATCGCATCAGTGGAAGTGAGTGAGCAGCTGTGTGGTGATCAGTTGTAGGGTGGGATTAAACCATGACTGTCATATATATAAGGGCTTTTATACTTACAATTATTTTTATGAGTAATAAAATCTACATTTTAAGACTGTTTCAAAATGATACTTTTAAATCTGTAAGAAGTTCTGTGACATTAACTTTTAAGTAAAATATTTACTATATTTCTCATTTGAAGTGCCACAGTATCATCACCTGATAACCACATTATCAGCTTTAAAAAGACATATTTTTACCACAACCACTAAACAGTGAAATAATGAAAATTATGTTTTATGGAAACTCATTGAATCTTCCTTACTTGAGGGACAATGTTTCGTTCAGAGAATTGTTTATGTATTACACAAATACTATTTCTCCCAGTTTATTCATAGGTTATTTGTCTATATAATATGAAAACAAAAACTTACTCTCAATGTCAAGAAATAGCATTTTGAAGATATTCTGGTCCATTTCCTGATGAGGCTGGAATTGTATCCATTCTCATACAGTAAGATTTTGTTTCAGAAGAAACAGGGAATAAGGGAAAAAAGTCAGGAATCTTCAAACAGAAAAATAATAAACTATTAAATATACCATATGACTCCCTAGTATTGCATGCATTCCAAGATTGCAGAATGACCTTAAAGTGACTGCAAATATTCTACTATTTTAGGTGAAATATGGATGACTTCATCACCTGAGGATTTGGAAAACCTGTTAAAAGCTGGAAACATCCCAGCAATGACTTTTCCCACTTCCAGAGATCATAAAAGACAGATATATCTTGCTCCAAAAGGAAGAGGAGTACAAGCATGACACTGTGTAAACTTCTGAGCTAGATCATCTGTCAACTTAATGTGCCTTTGAAGGACTGGCATGACACTAATGGACCACAAGAAGTACATCATTCATTAAAGGACAGTGTACATTAAAGCATGGCAATATCTGAAATCAGAAAATAAACTTACAGAAAATTTGTAATTTTCTGGTCCAGAATGCTTTATTTTGTCTCAAGCCTTTTTTCTTCTCTTAGCCAGCAGATTTTTTTCTTTCCTCCCCAAAACCAGACTGTATCGAACAGTGAAGGATTTATAAATCACACATTTGGTTCTTCATTCCTACCTACTCTTCCTCCTTCACATTAGAAGTTTATGGGTCTAACTTTTTTGAAGACTGATTCTTACTGGCTGGTACAGATTAATTTTTAGTTCAGTTCCTACATCTAATTTTTCTTCCAATGCAGGATGTGAGGCCACAGTTGAAACACCAGAAAAACCTTAGTCTGGTGGTTGGTTTCTCACTTCTTCCTTGTGCTTTGTTTAGTGCTTTACCAAGTGGCTTGTGGCTGTGCTACCTAGAAATTCATCACACAATAAATCTGAGCAAACAAAACCAAACTCATTCTTTTGACAGAGAATACAAGCATACTAAGAAATAGCTTCAAGTGCAGTAGCTGCAGGGCCTTAACTGTCTTTGTTCCTTTTATTTACTGTTTTTGATGAAAAAACAGTGTTCTCATAGGTGTTGCATTCCTACTTTTTCAAGAGAACCATGACCATCTTTCCAATGTCATCGTCCAAAACTGTTATTGAGGTCCAGGCCAGCACATTATTCCCCCACAGAATTATGAACAATAAATATATCTGGTGTTATAAAAATCTGAATGATAGATCCAAATAATGTCTCACAACAAAAGATAATTACAATCTAATATCAATCTATGTAAAGCTCAGGATGTCTTCAGGCTATTTCTTATTGCCAGCTATAGTCAAGGAACATTTTCATTCCACTGTTACTTTCCATGAAAGCTAATGATTTGTCATAATGATAAATGTCTGCTGCTAACAGCTTCCTAAAGAATTTATACTTATTCTTGGTCCAAGGTAAACAGCTCTTTGCCATTTCAATCGTTCAGCTCAAAATAAAGCATAGCTGGCATGAAACTTATTCAAACAGTTTAATTTATCCTGTGTCACCTATAGTTCTACTATGCAAAATGTTAACGCTGATGAAAAAGTTCAGTTTCCAGCATGACTTTTAGCACAAAAGAAAAAAAAAGAATAAAGTTTATTAACAAATAATCATTTTCTCAAGGGTCCTCTTTCCTTCCTGCCTGCCTTCCTTCTTCCTCTCTCTATCCCTCTCTCCTTGCTGTTTCCTTGTATTTCTACCACCATGTTTGTTACTATGATTTGGGAAGAAATGTCCACCCTTCCCTAAATAAAAGTCTAAAGAGCTTGGGCCATTTTAAAGGGATTACCCAGAGACAAGTCTGCTTCTCTACTGGACAAATGACTCATGTGCTCTAGAATTTTTAACTAAAAATTATTCTCTGAAACTGTTTCTGAAATAATCATATTTTTCTCATGTACCATATTGTAGAGTACATGTTACGGTAAAATCTTAATCACTATTGGGAGCAAATAACAACATGCTTAAAATAAATGTTCATATATTTAATTGAAATGTACAGACTCTTGACTTTTTTTTTTCCCTTAGGTAAAAGTAGTAGATAATTAGTGCTAGAGTTTCAGCGGAATTTGAAATCTATAAAATTACAGGTGTCATTTCCTTCCTTATCATTTAAACCACTGAAAGTTAGGTTCCAGAACTGGTTGAATTGTTCACCATTGTTTCATATTCCGCAGAAACTGATAAGCTTCTCTACAGGATGACTCATTCCTTTATCCTCATGATCTGGATAACATAAAACATGTTTAAAAGTGTCGATGATTTTTCACTGAATAGACAAACTATTAAAGTTCCAAATTTTTCAGATTAATCCTCCTTTTTGCTGTTTATTCAACTCCTCCTGCAATATTAATCGCATGTACAGTGATATTGACACCACCCCACCATGATTTCTGATGAGCATTTCAACACTACCTGTTCCCCATCTCTGCACAGAGATAAGGACATGTTGGTTTTTCCAATGCCCAGCGAAGTCTGTTCCTGTGTCAGTACTCCAGACACTGATTCAGTATGTCCCCAGAAACTGGCGTTTCTATACAGGCAGAATTTGAGAAGGGATGGCAGGAAGGCTTACTGTTCGTGTTCAAGTAGTTCTTTGCCAGTAACATATTGAATAAACACAAAGATATTTTTCATCTCTTTTGCCAGTTATTTCATTGCTGTAAAATTTTGTTGTGTCTTAGCAATGTCACAGTGCTGATATACAGTGGCTGGTAATCTGGCCTACTACATGAATGGCTGTAAAATGGTTTCAGGAGGTTACAGAGCTGTCATTTTTCACTCTACAATGGACTGGTTTCCTGTAGTAAGAAGTCCTTCTATGTAGGAAGTATGATACCACCCTTAAATGAAACTTGAAATACATTAGCTCAGCACAACCACTAAGTTTGACATAGATTTTCTCCCAGAATACAAATTTTAACTCTAATTGCATTACAGCTTTATTAATTTCCCAATGTTTCCAGCATGGTTTTATTGGCATACTTTTGCAAGTCATTAATTGTGCATTCTGCCACTCTAGTTTTAATGACATTGTAATTTATTCCAAGACTGCTAGAGAAATGAACTGTATAGTTTTCATTAAATGGCCTGAAAAAAGTAATAAACGCACAAATAAATCCTTACTAATAAACAGATTATTTACAACCATTTCGAAACACTGGAAATATCTCTTGACACAACAACGAAAGACAAAATACAAGTGGAAATTTGAAGTCCAAAATTTCTTTAATGGGCAAAATAAAACATCATAAATCTTATCAGAGCTTTCCGTCAAATTATTTCTCTCTTATTTTAAAATTATAGTACCAATAGAAACCTGAAATCCTATTTGTTTTGAACTACTTGTTCTTTTTGTTTCCTGGCCTTATAAATATAAACAAACCCTTGAAAATCTCTCATGAATACATCTAGATGTTATTCCTTTCTTATGGCCTCTGAAATATTATTTAATAATAGTAATTTCAACCTGGTTTTCTAATGTGGAAGTCATTTGAGAGGAACATTCAACAGAAGTCCAAATACAAAAGGAAATTTTCAATGATGCATGGAATAACCCAGGGAAACATAATAAGATATGTCTCAAGACCTAGTAAGAATGAAAAAAATTGTCCAAAAAAGACTCAGAAGAAATCTTTCAGGCTACAGAGAAGGCAAATTGAAGAGTTGGACTGGAAGAAACACAGTTAACTGAACAAACACTGTCAAGTATCTGCACACCACCATTTAACAGAATGGAGAAGGTAGGAAAAGTTGAAGGACTATAAAAGCCTTAAATGTTTAGGGCCTTAAAATGAAAGTTTACCTAAGAATTTAAGCTTGAATACTGTTCTGTAAATTATTTAGTTTTAGTCTCTCCTATTTATTCCTTCCTCCTATCCTTCCTTTTCTTATCTTTGATATGGCATGGATCTGGAATAGATCCTCTGGTTTCAAAGTGCCCCTTCACAACATCAACTTTTGTCTGAATAAAATCAAACTGGGTAGCACGTTTTGGGGGCTAAGCAAATTTGGTGTAACAAATATGACTATATATGTCAGCAACTTTCCCAGAGTTAGAGTAGCAAAGTAATTCCGTGATCATTTCCTCCTCCAGATCTATTTAGTCCTCCACAGAAAGAAGGTTTCCCAACACCTTCAGAGAAAACAAAATACAAGTTCCAGACTTTTAAATGAGAGATCAGAAGAGAAAGAAAGAATGGCAAGATGTAGTACGTCCATGACATCTATTTTCTATTGATTACAGACTGTTCTTTTATAATCCCCCCGTATATTATTTTAAAAAGAAGAAAAAAAAAAAAAAAAGTCCCTGAAGTCTAAGATTTGCATAAAGGTCTAAAATTGTGGAATCTTCCAAAGGTCTGGATTCTGTCAGAATTTGGCATTGGACTGTACCGGTCTTCAGCTACCTATTGCTACACGTTTACATGATTATGTTAATATTGCATGTTCTGTCTATACCTTTATTGTTTTCATAGGCACAACATGATACAGGTATTTCTGGCACCATCAAGATTTTAGAAACATAAAATTATTTATGTTAGAAAAGGTCTCCAATCTCATTGTGTCCAAACATAAATTTTACACTGCCAAGTCCACTATCAATGATGTGTTTAAGCACTACACCTACATGTCTTTTGAATATCTGCCTATATGGTGACTCAATCACTTCCCTGGGCAGCATGTTACAATGCCTGGCCACCCTTTCAGTGAAGAAAATTTTTTCTAATATTCAATCTAAACCTTCCTTGGTGCAACTTGAGCCCATTTCCTTTTTCCTGTGTACTGTTACTTGGAAAAAGAGATTGGCCAGCCCCGTTTCTGGCAGTTCTAGGGAGTGGTAAGGTCTCCCCTGAGCCTCTTTTCTCCAGACTAAACATCCCAGCTCCCTCAGTGCTGCTCGTAAATTTGTGCTCCAAACCCTTCACCAGCTCTATTGCCTCTGGACAAGCTCCAGCACCTCGATGTCCTTGCAGTGAGGGTCCCAGCACTGGATTCAAGGTGAGGCCTCTCTGGTGCCCACTTCAGGGGCACAACCCCTGCCCTGGTCCTGCTGCGTTGCTGATACAAGCCAGCATCCCTGCCATCCTCCTGGGTACACTGTTGAACAACATCCCTGTATTTTAAAAGCAATGTATTTCCAAGAACACTTCGTAGCATATTTCTGGCCTAGAACTTCTAAGTGACATCATTTTGACACCATAAGGATTTGTCACAAAAATTAATTGTCACTATCTTCAGATAAAAAGTTGGAAGAACTTTTATTTCTTCTGAAGTCTGAAATGCTGTGCATTAAATCCATCAGCTTATATGACCATTTCTACCATTTCAACCTTCAACTTTATTCCCAGTTTAGTGCCTGAGATTTTTCCTTCTGATAGTGTCTGAATTGCTTTGCAGATACTTAATCACGCCTTTGAATAAACTCTGTATCATTTTGTGATCCTTCACAAAAAGGTTAGTTTTTGCTTCCTGAGCACCTGTTGAGCAGTAGTCTCTTCTGTCACTTGCATGACTTCTTCACACATCATAATTTCAAAATCCCCGAGTTCTTTCCTGTCAGGCTACATCTCATAATTCCTTTAATACTGTTCTCATATTTCCATTTCCCTTAAACCTTTTTCATGTCCTTTTTTTTTTTCGCTTATTGTGACACTGATTCACTTTTCCTTATCTACTATTACCAGTATTATCAATACCACAGCTATTGTAATTTATTCATTTTAGCTATTCATTATTTTTTTATTATTCATCTTTTGATAATCTGCAAAATCCTGCAACTCAGTTTGGAAGGGACCTACTTCTCACTAGAATGCATTTTATATGAGTTTGCAAAAAGAATGCATTATAAATAAAATGCAACATTATTTATATTCTTTTTTCTAATTTTGTGCAATCACCAGCTGCTGTTCTTGTGAATACAGTTATTAGGAAGCTAAAAGGTCAGAAGACAAAAAAGCAAGAAATTTCAATAGGAAGATATTTTTAAATCATTTAAAAGGCCAAGGCAAAAGGAAAAAAAAAAAACAACAAAAAACCCCCCAAACTCAAAAACTAAAATAGATTTCTAGCTATTGTAAATAATAGATATTCAAGCCCCTATCTAAATTTTTAGAATTTTGGAGAAGAATTAATTACTCAATGGAAGCCTGTATTTGATGAGTTGTCTAATAACATGCTAAAGTAATTTCTAAAGGGGTTATTTTTTACCTCCTATCATTAATTCAGTTGCAGCTGTCTCCCTCCTTTGTAATATTCAAGCTCTAATGCTCTAATGCCTCTATGTTTATAGGGATGACTTTTGTTTTCAGGAATATTGTCTCATTTGTGAGAAGAGAAGAGAATATATCCAAGAATTTTCTGTTCACGCACAGCACATCAATCTTTCCTTGTTTTATGGTTACTGCTTGTGCTTCCAGAAAATAAACCATTACAAGACTTTTCAGAATTAAAATATCATTTATGTTTTAAATCACTGCCAAAATGTCTTTCAATCATCAAGTTTTGTCTTCACAAAAGGCTTGCAGGTTTACTGAAAAATTAAAATTTCACAACATTCATCAAAGTGCTTTTGAGAAAGACAATATCCTGAAGGTATAAATCCAATTACATAGTCTCCATGAAATTAACACAGTTAAAAGTTATTTTGATTCCTGAGGGGATCATTTTTTACATTTGTGAGAAAGGAAAAAACATGATATAGTGAAATTTACAATAAAGTAAAAGGAAAGGAAATTTCAGATACTTCTGCGAAATCTCATAGCTGTAACCAAAATCTGTCATAGTTTCAATAAGATCGCATAGAATTTCTGATTGTTCGAAATATGAATCAACTTCTTTTTCATAAATTATTTTTACTTCCTTAGAACAAATTGATAAATGCATTAGTTATAAAGTAGAACATGATAATATAGTATTCCAATGGAAAACCTTTCTAGTAATTAGGAAAAACTAAACACCAGGACAGATAAACCATAAGAGAGAAAACAAAATTTTTTGATCTAAATAAATTCTCATTAAGCTCTCCAAGATTCAAACATATATCCAGACTAATCTAATTCTCTTTCATAAAGTTTTTTTTTTATTTTTTTTTTCATACCTGGAAGGCCAGGTATTGGGATCTTATTGAAAGATGTGATGGAGAAGATTTTGAAAGGAAAAATTTTCAAAAAACAATACCAAGTTAAACTGATATCTGACGAACTTTTAGTAAGCATCAAAATTTGACTCCTCTTTCAAAGTATAGAAAAGAGTACATAATATGGAAAATTAGTAACTATTCTTTCATGTAACTGTAGAGAACAGTGTAGTCCCGTTTGAGCATCCTCTGCACAAGCTAAACAACCCCAATTCTTTTCATTTCTCCTCCTAAGAATGTTTGCTACAACCTTCACAGGTTTTGCCGCCCTTCTCTGGACATGAGAATACATTAAAGCTTATACAGAAATGCAGAACAAAATGCAAAGATTCAGCTGTATAAGGACTTAATATATTTTGAAGAACAACAAATGCAAGGGCTGAAAACAAGTCATATAGGTAATTTATATTTTAGATATGGAAAATGAGAAAAACTTAACATAATTTCATATACCTGCAATGCAAATTCCAACATCGAGTGTAGTCTATCTTGTTTTCTATTAAATTTAATGGACTGAGTAAGGCTTTTCAGGATTAATTTGAAAAACATTATCTATCTGTTTTAAGATGAAGCAGATTATGGCTAGACCCAATAACAGCTCATGTGGTAGCTGATTATGATTATTGTATGAGACAGTACACCTGACCATTGTCCAAACAGCTCTAGGAATGGATCATTACCATAGTAATCTTTGTGTAAGGATATCTCCAGTCTTCACAATAAATCTGTGAAATCTATTATAGGCACATATGGTAAGAATATAAGCTCAAAATTAGTCTACAGATATTCCTGAGGCTGTGGGGAGAGAATGGTATCAGTCACCAACACGTTTTTGGAAAAAAAACAACTGTAGGAATTCTCTGTTTACAAAGACAAAAACTTCAAGCTTGGACCTGAAACACATCAAAATAAAGGGTTTTTGCAAGGTCTGATTTTGGGTTAATTATATGGTTTTTACAAATCAACCCAAACTAACTATTCACACAAATGGATAATTTTTATTTATTTTTTCTGTAAAAGGGAAAAACAAGCAAGGAAAAAACTGTACTTATTTGGAATCTCTGAAAAACTCAAGAGCAATAATTTTAGATGAAAGTAAATGTGTCTGTGTTTTTTTTTTTTCCCAGAAGTTAAACTTGAGGCAGACCACACTATGTTTCACTTTATCCTAAAAAATGGTGACATGTTAATAATCATAAGAACGTGCTGATCATGACTCAATGTAAGGGTTTTCTTTATGTGCTAAAGCTCTTTCTTTCCTCACAGTTTATAAGGCTATTAATCAGCTCTTGAGCCACTGCTTTTAAGTTTAGTCCATCTCAGAAAAATATGTCATGTAATTTAAAAGAACATGATGGATACAGATATGCAAATGAGTAACCTGGACATTGTACATTAGGACAGAAATTATTGCCTCCAAGAGGCGATTTTTAACAAAAATGTGATCAAATCCAGGCATCAGAGGAAAGTAGAAAACCCCTCAGCTTTCTATAAGGTAATTAAACTCCAGATCGACAGATCAACCAATTGATCAAACAATCAGCACATGTCCAAACTTCATACAGTACTTCAAATTTACTCTTAAACTCATAAACATATCTCTTCTATTTGCGTTGTGTAATCTTAATTTTTTACAGAGTGTAGTTATTTTTAAGAGGAAAACATTTTGTAAGAAAATTTGGACTCCTGTTGAATCATAGGGGTGGATAGAACTTGTTAATGATGAAAAGTTTCTCAAACAAATTTGGTGCCCTACTTAAATGTAAACTTTAATGGCAGTATTTAAATCAAAATCTGTCTCAAAATACCTGTAGAAGCAGCAGGAATTCTAATGTGGTGCTTTATAACAGATAATACAGAAATACAGAAATGTATAATTTAGGAAGCCAGGAGAGAAATTCCCTTTTTACAGTGTCTGTTGCCCTACTTTAGGGAAGCCATACTGTGGTCTCCTTCATGCAAACTTATCAAGATCCATATTTAAGCTGTCTTCCCTGTTAGAAGACTGTTTCAAAAACCTCACTTTTCTGATAGTTAAAAATTTCAAATAATTTTTCACTCTGAACTGATTTATATATAATTTACTTGCCTTTGCTATACATGTACACAAAATAAGCAGGTACTTTGATCAGTACATTCTCAGAGGCAATAAAAAGTCTGACAAATCTTCCTACACCAAAATCTAAGAAGTCTTTTCATAGTTGTCTTTTTGATGCAGAATAAATTATCAAGTTAGTATGCATGCTTCCAACCATGTGGCATTTTTATAACTATTTCATATTCTTTGTTTCACTGACTGACAGACACTAAGACAACAGGCTGCCCCTTTTTCTGAGAGAATGTTAAACATAATAGTGTGTCCTTTTTGTAGGAATAGATGACTCCTGCTACAGCAAATGCTGCCAACATAGGAGACAATATATCTTTTTTTATTTTACTGTAGGATGGCCATAATCAGAAAAAAACCCTAAAGAGGTACTTTGTTACCTTTCTGTAGTTCACTTGGATGAGTAGTTCACTAATCATGTATCACAAATTATTGGTAGTGTGATGCCCAATTTTGCAAAGTTAATTTATATTTATATTTACCTTTGCAGTGCCGTTCTGGTTCTTTCCTTTTCTCTCAAGGAATGCTCTTTTAAAATTAAGTTTGAGTAACACCAAAGCACCTTGTTCATTATGAAATAATTCTGCAAATTAATAAATCATTCAGTGGGAATTACTGTCTTTATAATGGTTTTCTTCAAAATGGACAGTAGAAACATTTCAAATTATTAAGTGTGAGTCTTTGAACATATTAATATTTGTATTTCTCTGGAAGTTCTGCATTTGAAAATTAATGAGGACAGAACAAGATCACTAGAGTAACAAATTAATGAGCTGATAATTTGACCAGTTGGAATGATCTTCCTTAGAGAAAAGGTGTCTAAAATTTCAATCAACTGTTAAGATTTTTTGGTTTTGGATTTTGTTAGATTGAAGGTTAGTAACTCAAGGAAAGTACAAGAGGTTTTATAATCCACTATTTGTTTTGGCTTCCTAAATGTCAGGAACTGTTGGCAATAAGATGTACAATTATTCTGTGATAGATATAGTTTTGTAACATAACTGTCAAATTAATATTACAGCTCTTCTGAACCACCAGTTCTTCAGGACAAATGTCAGTCAAAGAGTTAGTTGGAATTGGGAGCGTTTGGAGTGTAAATTTCATCCTGAAAGTTAGGTTGCAGATTATGAAAAGCTATACAGACTAAAAAAATAATTATTTTTTGTTTGGGTTTTTTGCTGCAACTTTGCTTTTCCAGAGGCATACTGGTTTGTGATCCCCAAATTTTTCTCAACATAGTGTAATAAAGCAAAGTGGAGACCACCCCAGCCACTCCCAAAGTATGAACTCAGGCTTCAGAGACAGAATATGCTCAAGAGGCCAAATCAATCAGACCTTTCCTGGAGTCAAGGAAAAAGAACAGAGATCAAAGTTAAATATTCCCCTTGAGGGTACAGAAGAACGATGTTTCTGAGGGCCAGTGAAAAGAATGAAAACAATAAATGTTTTAACTCGGAGGAGAGTTTAGATTTAATAGATTAGAAACACTGAAATCTTGTGACACTCCAGAAATGAAATATGACAGAAGTTTTCTCACTGGGCATACGGTTCTCAAGGGCCGGCTGAAGTTAAGCTCTTGACACTCAATTGTTTGCTCTTTTTTTCATGCAGTAGAGGGAATAAAGAAAATGAAAGTTTTCAGGTGATTATGAGAGTACACTACTTAGTAATCAAAGTGTGCTAAAATGTTCACTGAGAGAGTGTTGAAAGAAAAGATAATGTATATGAAACAAGACACCCTTAATTCTCAAAGAGTATTCCAGAAATAGTATCCTTGAAAGGAGGAAGGTCAGTGAGAAGGGGTTCTGATGCACTGCACTAGGAGAGATGGCTGCCCACTACTTGGTTTACTGTAGGAGAACTAGCTCTGTATATTTGGAACCTCTAAAGCACACGAAAATTCAGTGTAATAAGATTGATTCAGACACATAGGACAGACAGGCAACAAATCTTTTTTCTGTCAACCCCACGGGGATATCACTCCCTAGACTGTGACTGCTCAAAAGTAAATGAAGCGAAATGTGTCCCTGAAATTCTACTGGCAAAAATAAAATATAAATAAAATAAAAAGTTGCAATACCTTAAATGCAATTATATAATGTAATTATAATATGTAAATTTTATTATCTGATAACTGCATATATATGTATATAACACACATTATTGTAATATATATGCACAATACATATGCACCATTTATAAAATCCATATTATTTACATAGTTATATATATTTTATAAAAATATATAGTAACACGTTATATTATTATGCAAAATTATATTACAAAATATATTTTTTGTAACAAAATAAATATATCATAGAAACCTAAAATTATATTTAAAGTGATTATATCTTGATTAAAAGAACAGAATTATATCATGGAATGCATGTTCCACTACAGTGAGTGAGGGTAAAATATTTCACTAGACAAAAATTTCCAGTGGACCTGGAAATAACCTAGGAAAAACAAGCAAAACAAACTTCTTGAGGATACTGTGAAGTAGGGTTAGTGACCCCTGCTAGGCTTACTCAGTTTTAATTTCCACAGAAATGCCACATGCCGCATCTTTGGAACACAGCACTCTTCCCTGAAAATAACTGGTTCTTCGCTCTTCATTTATTTTGGCTTACACTGGTCCAGTGTATGGTTCTTGATAAATTAGGGGTCTGGGCAATCACCAACCATATTAACTATTCCTAACCCCGAGGGTGACTGGGCACTGGAGCAGGGCCCCAGGGAAGTGCTCACAGCACCAGCCCGACGCAACTCAGGAAGCACTTGGCTAACGCTGGCAAGCACACAGTGCGGTCCTTGCAGCTGTTCTGTGCAGAGCCAGGAGATGGACTCGGGATCTTTTTGGGTTCCTTCCAACTCAGGATACTCTGTGATTCTATAATTATATGATTCCTCTAAAGCTTAATTTTCACTTCAAAGAAGAACAGCTGAAAGAGTCCCATGTTACGAATATCAGAGCTAATAAAACTGCCTTCCTTATAAATGAATTGTCAGTTTCAAAAGACTTTTAATATTGTGTGCATTTTGACAGGAACTGACTGCTACCTTATTCTCACTTGAGTTTCTGATAGAGTCATAAAAGGAAATTTAAATGAAACATGATTGTGGGCACTATGATAAATATTTATACTTTAAATGTATGGGTTTGATTGATTGTTCTGCTTGATTTGGGGTTTTTAATGTTCAAATTGGCTACTAATATCGCTGATTTTTTCCTTTCTAATATGTTATTGGACACTAGATTTACTAGCATCCTGTTACTCTTAATCCATAACAGTAAACCTGAATCTGACAGCAATAAAGAGCAGCCAGAGGATAAAACTGGTTCATATTTCAAGCAAATGTAATTGCCACTAACAGTTGGAAACCAGAAGATACACATATTTCCAAAAATTAATAAAAATTAAATAAATTCAAAAATTTCCTTATATTATGATGCCGTAAGTAATTCATGATCTCAGAAAGAATAAACAGAGAGAGTTCTCTATGGATACTTATATGAATAATTTTGGAAATTCTTTTTAGTCCATGGGTTTTAATTAGGGCTAAAGATAACAGAGTGCATGGAAATCTTTTGCACTAGGTATTCTGTTAGATAAATAGTTTGTTCCAGGTAATAGTTAAAAAATGTTACATATGAATCCCAGAGGAGATAATTCTCACTTTAGAGTGTGGGGTTTTTTTTAGTTCATTGCCACTGCTTTCTCCACTATGAGAGTTTCTTTTGTCAGGGCTATAAGCACAGAACTATGGTGAAAACGTAGAAAAGAGGTGCAGCAGCACTAGTGAAGTAAATATGATGATTTTAGCATAGTCTTTGTAATTACACACTTACACTAATTGATATAATGGTCTGTGCAAATTTTATCCCTGTATATGAGGTCAACCATTTGCATTGTGATTAGGACAACATGAAGAGCTGACCAGAGAGGATGAGATAGCAATGAAACAAAACTTTTCCAATAAGAGCAGACTACTGGAGTAATTTTCTACCGGAGTATACTGGTGCCTCCTCCCCTTCCTCAGGCATGCCCTATGATCTTGGGAGCTCCTGATAAGCCTTAACCAAACCAGCAGAGCAGTGGAGAACCCTTTCAGAAAAGAAGGAACCATAGAAGAAGTTTGTTTCAAAGAGTGATTCTCTGCAATGTTACACACTGCAGGTGCGACTACACAGCTCATATACGGAGCAGCTGTTATCCCTACTGAGGAAGCAACAGAGAAAGAATAAAGAAAACTGAGTAAAGCTTAACATGCTCAGAAATTAAAAGTATTTATGAACTACTAAGTTGTAGACAAAATTCCAAATACATGACAGGCTCTATTTTAAGTGACCCATATTAGATATAATTGTTCATAAAATATAGGTAGATGTGTAGCAGCTGTAACTCCTGATCACATCAAGGGTTTGTGGAGCTCTAGATGTTCACAGGATGGTCTCAGTTCATTAGTAAATTCATGAACTCTTTGGGGTTGCATTTTCTCCAAGGTATTAGAAATGACTATGGAGAGGAACATTGATTCCTATTCTTAACTTGTGGTGGTCTTTGCAAACTAAATGCATTAAAAAAAAAAAAATTTTCAGCATTTCAGCATTTCTTCTAATTTTTTTTTCTGCTTCTTACTGACCTTGAGTTTACAAATTCATGTCTGGTATGTAAGAGCTATGTTGCTAGGTTTTGGGTTTGTTTTTTTTTTTTTTTCCCCCCCACTAGCAAATACATTTATCACTCAGTGCACTGGAACATCACTGTAGTACACACAGACTTGGAAAAAATACTCATTAACACCAGCCTTCTTACCAACTGTAGCAAGCAGCTGATTAATATTTGCAGTTGCTGTGTTCCAGTAGAAACCTATACGGACCACAATCTAGAATGTTTCTCGCATGCTTCATAATACCAAAATAAATTAAGTTAAAAGTGAAAAATAATAGGAATACCAGTATTTAAAAAGTAGTATCAGTTTCCTTATTAGTAACCTAGCTGCTTACAGAAATGACAGATACTTATTTGAAAAAAAAAATCAACTCCAAGATTATTTTCATACCATGAATGAATATGCAAAAGTGCAATCAGAACACTGCTTGTGTGCCTCTAAATATAATAACGTTTCCCATAGAGGTGGGAATACAATCTTACAAAATATCCTCGAGGTTTGATTTTTTGTAAATAAAACACAAATGGCCTCTCAGTATAGTTCCAACTGAAGGGCCAATTAGCTGTATTTTAGAGATGCTTTCAAGATATTTTAATTTTTGCTAACTTTGTCAAATGCTCTTTCTGCAAAACAGCCTGATTGCAGTTCCAACTAAGGTTGATATAGATATTTCCTTCAAGATACTTTTGACAGACATTTTAAAGCATAAATATTCCATATTAATTTATTTTTCTTGATAATTTATCACTATAACTAATCACAGATTAATAAAAGATTAGCTGCCTACAGATGAACACGAATGTTACTGGTGAGAGTTTTCATTTGGTATCTTATGTACAGTAACCAAAGTGTCCATTTTATGGATAACTGCTCTGATTCTCATGATTCCTGGATACCAGCATAAGCTTTACTACCTGCAGCCTGTGGATCTCTCTGGTTTTCTGGGCCTGGAACAGCTCATGCCTTTCTTTCTCCCCTCACAGAGGAGATGTATAATGATACATTCTTTATATACCCTACGGCAGGAGTGCATTTTCTTTCTCACTTAGGCCATGTGCAGCAAGAGATGAACGTTTTTACTCTATGTCAAGGAAAGTCCCAAACTTTTTCCTTTTTGTTGTTCAACATGAGGAAAAGTAAGAAAGATAAATTGAAACATTAATGCTTCAAATAATTATCACAGCGGTTAGGAAAGGACTAGGAGTAATTTAAGCAGATTTCTTGAAACATAACCCTTTCAAGCACATCGTCCCTCATATTTTCAGAAATGTGATGAAGAACCCTTTGCAACCTAAGCTTGCCCTGACACAACTTCAGGCCATTCCCTCAGGTCTTATCACTGGTCACCAGAGAGAAGAGATCTTTCTGCTCCTGACCTTTCTGTTCCCCTCCTGAGCAAGCTGTAGCTGCAATGAGGTTTCCCCTCAGTCTCCTCCAGGCTGAACAGACCAAGTGACCTCAGCCACTGCTCGTGTCTTCCTCTCACTACCCTTCACCATCTTTGTGGCCCTCTTTTAGACACTCTCCAATAGATTGACATATTTTTTTTAATATTGTAGTGCCAAAAACCACACACAGTTCTTGAGGTGAGACAGCACAAGAGTGGAGTAGAGCAGGACAATCACCTCCTTCAACCAGTAACAACGCCACCAGGACATGGCTGGCCCCTGCTGCCAGGACACACTGCTGACTCCTGTTCAACAGTCCCTGGTCTGTAAATACGGTCAGGCTGACCACACCCCAGGTGCAAAATCCACCATTTGTATTTGGTAATTACCAAGCCCTCTAATTTTCTTGATATTAGGCTTAACCATTCTGAGAGGCTAGATCAATCTGAGTGGGTCTTTGCTCTAATGTAGTAGCGCTATTCTTATAATCTGTCACAAAATATTCAAGAGTCCAATCAGGCTTGGTCAAAAGATCTTTGTTCCATTTCTCAGGAAGTGTTTTTATAGACTTCAATTGTAGCATATAAAGTTCCTTATTCTTTTGTGATGTTTTCTTCCACTTTAATTGATTTTGTCTGTAGTTTTTCTCATTTTGTCTTTTTATCTAGCTTTTTCTCTGTTAACCTAATACAGCTAAATTATTGATGACTTTATCTCTCTGAAACAGAGTCAGAGAACAGTAGTGTCCAAGTGAATTAACTACGGTCAGCTTAATTTTGAAAGGTTTCAGAGCTCTCCTTCAACTCTATTTCAAGAATTAAGACAAAACACTGATTCACAGTAAGTGACTGTTGAATACGCAGAAAAGACCTGTACCAGAAATATAAAAAAAGGAAAAACTGGAATGTATTGACAAGTCGCACAGCCAGAGCTCAACTGAAGTTATTCTCAGACATCTGAAATTCCAACGTAGTTTTATTAATTTATTGTTTCACTTAGATTTTTAGATCCTTAGTGTTGCAACACAGAGTCCCACACCTAAGACACTTTGCTGGCAGTAGTAATGTTGTTTGCTTTTTAATTGACTTCTGCTTTTCTCAAGGACATTCCTCTTTTGAAAACTGGACTGGCTCAGGATTTCTGAAGGCAGCTTGTAGAGTACATTTGCTTTTATGACTGTGAACATCTAAGTAATTGCTGCATATTTACTTTATTTAGATGGCACCATTTTCTTTATATGTCATTTTTAGAAAGGTTAGAAAAGGTTCTCTGAAAAAAGAGGCAGAAACATCTATCCAAGTAAGTTAGTTTGTGGATGGTATGAGGATGATAAATCTTCAAGTATCTTCCATCCTGGACTTCTCGGTCTGTGTCCATGGCAGCAAAATAAGGTAAGTCTTCAAAGGAATCTCATTTATTCAGTGCTAAGCCTATTAATGGCTACCTCTGAGGGGCAAACTACTTGTTTTCTTGAAATAGAACATTTTACTTTCAAGAGAGAATCTTTTGTAACACTAAAAATAGTACATAAATGTGCAAAAGCATTAAGATAGCTTAATAAATTAATATATTTATTTATTCTTAATAAATTAAGAATGTAAAAATTCACCTTTTCAAGAGCAAGACAAAGGAGTGAACCCAGAGACAAACTTCCATGAAACAGAGGAATGCTTCATTTAAGAATCAAACCGTAGCTAAAGCCATGCAAGGAGCCTATTACTGCTCTTCCAAGTGGTTTGTGCAACAGGAAGCAACCTGGATTTCATAGAATATTTTTAGCTAGAAGGGACCCACAAATATCATTGATTGGCCCTTACAAGGATCTAACCCACAACTTTGGTGTTCTTAGCACCATACTGTAACCAACTGAGCTAATCTCAGGGTATGTAGTCCTTCCTTACGCATTTTTTAACATCTATCAAATCACTGTGAACATCATACTGCCTTTGTCATCACAGTTGTGCCTGTGTGTATGCAACTTTCTTCAGAGGTAAAGATACAATACCAGCTATAAATCAATGCCCAGGGTCAGAAAAGAAAGAACACAAAAAAAACCCCATTGGTTGAAATTCATTTAGAAATTCATTGGCACCTTCTAAGTCATTACAGCTACCTAATAAGTCAGCGCAGTTGAGTCCATTATGGCCCATCAGCAGAGATGAGCACCTTCAGGCTAGTGAGAGTGTACTTCCCCAGCAGGGGAGTTACCACAGCCGAGTTCACTTGTTTAAGGACAAAGCAGCAGTTCCCACAGCTCGCAGGGGTTGCCTCTACATGTAAACCTTTTTGGGTATTTGAATTTACTTGGTTCTTTTTTATATTGTTTTTTAAGTATTTGCTTACTTTGTCTTTTCTTTGCACTGTTTCTCCTTTAATGTTTGACTGTTTACTTGCATTACAGTACACCTCCATAACAAGCTCCCACAACTCCATTCTGCACAAAAAGGTTAAAATATTAAAGATGTTCTCTCTTTGCTCATGACAGGATTCTCAGTTTAAACCTATTTCAGGGTTAAGTGCTTGGGACTAGTAAATAGTAAACATTTCTGAATTCTTACTATCTTCCCCCCTCCATGTCCCCCTGCCCCTCTTCCCAAGAAAGGGGAAAAAAAGTGTGAGGATGTCCAGCACTCAATTTTAACTTATTCCTTGATATTTTTGGGTAATATTGATAGATGACAAAATAGATGTAAATGGCTCAGGAATAATATTAAGGTGCAAACTTGGAAAATCTTTTAAGCTGTAACACTCAAGTCCATAACAGTTTTCTAAGTAAGGACAAGGAACTCAAACTTCAAAAGATTGTTCCCCAAAAATTTATCAAATCGATTACTTGTCAATGCAGAAGTGATACTGCAGATACTCTATTCAACCTGTAATAGGTGATTGACTTTTCTTAATTCTGAGGACATAATGAAGAGTCAAATTATGTCAAATTATGTTTTTATATCAGTATTTTTTATATTACATTTCTATCTCAAAACATATGCTTCAGGTCTCCCAAACAAACTGTTGGCTAAAGTAAGAGTTTTCCTTCCTGACTACCTACACCCTCCCACCTACAAATCTAAAGTGGGGAAAAGATGAAGATGAAAATTTGTCTTCTGAAGTATTAGTTTCCTATAGCTAAACCCAGAAGAAACCATGTTAATGATTCCAGCAGAATTACAGTTCTGTTGTTATTTAGGAATGTTTTTATTTAGCTGTAAATTGAGTGTCAGGAAGACATTAAGGAACAAATTTTATCCAGTTCAAGTTGTCAGGAAAATATGTTTTCATTTAAAGATTTGCCTTTCTCTCTATCATAGAATGTAGTCTATTTTTGAAGGAATGAAGAACAAGGGAAGATATTTTAATGTCCTTTTGTTTATGCTATAAATCTAGAATTTTCTCCATAAAGAATGAAAGAAATCTTTGGCAGCTCTAGGGAGGAAATTCTCACTGAGCCTGCATGGGAAGCCCTAGCAGCTCTGTAATTCAAAGTTTTCTTGATGCATCATCTAGAAATGTACTGTCTAAAATAGCACACTGACTAGGGGAAGCTACTTGTGTGAAGTAAGAGTGAATGTTAACATACATGTTTGGCTTAGACCCAAACACTTCAAAACATGTTATGAATGTAAACATCTGCTAAAACTGCCTGATGTTACCCATTGTTCTTCAGAGTAAGAGTTCACCTTTTCTGGGTCATGTGGGAACAAGCAACATCCCACTGTCTGAATACTCTTTAAATGATTGGATAGAATATTGGTGGTTTTGTTTCTTCTTCACTGTGTGGTTTATCAACAAGAACCAATTGATGGGGTAGATGAACTTTGATTCTCCCTCCATGTTCCTAGAAATTATTTTCATCAGAGGGTTTTTTTTTGTAGGATTACTTGTTTCAATCCAATGTATGCCAAATGGCATAAACATACCCATTCAATGCCTTTTGTTGTTCAAAATGAAGATATTGGTGCTTTTTAGCAAGAGGGAGGCTCTTGCAAAAATGAACTCCCTAAAGTGTTGCACTAGAATCTCAAAAAATAAATACTGTGGGTTTTTTTAGCAATATTTGGGTTTAAGTATCAGCACAGAGTTTCATTTATCAGCAATATTGTAAAACTTTTAGATACTTAAGACTTCCCTCAGTTAATTTTGATTCTCTCAGAAAGAGTTGCTTAAATAGCTTGTGCCTATTCATACGAAGAAGCAGCCAGTGATAATTACAATTGAGCCTGTTCTAGTAACATGCAGATACTTATGAGAAAGCTCATGTAAAAATGGACAGTAAAAAAACAGGCTGAATGAATATAATTAATTGCATAGGGCTCAAAAGACTTACTGTGAATTCTTCTTTTTGTGCCAAATAGCTACTAAAAGTCCTGGATGTTACTATTAGTTATCTGCAAGCTGTTCTGATGGTTTCCAAATGTTTGTGATTCCCAGCTATATTTCTAATACACAAAATAACAAAGTCCAGTGAAATTGTTACTTTTTTTAAAATGCCAATTTTGAAATAACCCAGAACCCTCTTTGCTCAATGTGTTACACCTTCAATCCCAAACCTACAAGCAGTATGGCTATGTAATATTTTCCCCTACACTTTTCTTTTTTCACTTCAAGGAGTTTTTGTGGGTTTTGAAAAATATTGGTATTAACTCTCCTGTTTCAGTACTTTAGTACCTCAAACTGCCATAATTCAGTGTATCTTTTCAGTTCTCAGTTTTGTAGGTATTGTTCTATTCTATGTGGACTTGTACAAAACTTGAGTTACAGAATCAAGTCCACTTTATATGTGTGGCTAGTGGTTTGCATGACAGTCAAGGAAACAAAGCAAGTTAAAGTAAAATTAAAAAAACTCTTCAGTAATACATTAATATTTTTTAATTTGAATTTTATTGGAATGAGTTTATATTCATGCCTCTACTTTATTTCTTAACTGAACTCCAGAATGACTGAAATCTAAAAATAAACCTTTTTATAAACTTTTTGTATTTTATGGTGCTTATTCCTGTCTGAAACAGATCCTGTAAAACAGCTAGTATTTTAATGATGGGATAACTGGAAGATAAGTATTCATGAAAGGCTGCTTGTCATCAAAACTATACTGCTGGCACATTCTTAAGTTTATGCATAAATCTCTCCAAGAGACCTAACTATTTATATTTTCAAGTTGCACCATTATCAATTTGATGGTGTTTATTAGAAACAATCATATATGGAAAAATCTAAACCGTTTACTAACTCTGAAGATACAGCTGGCTTCCAATGAACAAATGATTTTCATCTGACCAAATTTTTCATTGCTGTATCAATTTACTGCAACATCCATTGTGAATAAGAGCCTAGTTTTCACTGATTCTGCACTAAAGTGGGAAAAATTATGGCTTAAATTAATCTCTCTAGTCAAATTATTATGTCTGTATCTTATGTATTAGCAGAGTGGACACCCAGGAAATTACTACTTCAGACCCATTTCATGTGGCAAACTAAGCAAAAGAAAAAGAATTGCAAATGAATACTTAGATGCTCTGGTCTTTTTTTTTTTTTTTTTTTCAAAATGTGTTACGGTATGCCAAAATAAACACCTTTAGATAATGATTGTCAAATAAAGTGTCTGCCATTTATGACAACCTACCATAATTAACAGTTGTAGCTATAACATTACACATTAAAATGCACAAAAGAACCTTGATAACAGTATAAATCCAAATGACCAGGACTTTTGAAGGTCCTCTTCAGTCAGCTTTGTTGTCTGTAGTTCCTCACACAGGACACCAAATGACAATGGGCACACAACTGATACCAAGAAAATACCAGTTTCAAGCACCAGCATATCATTGTTCCCCAGTACGACCTTTTTTATCCTTCTTACTTTCGTAACACCTGTGTTCCCTTTTACTCTTTTGTGACTGATCACTACACATCAGTATTCTGTGCTTCCTTTTCCTTCAATGCTGCTCACCTGTCTTATACAGCTGCACCCCATTAAGAGTGAGGCTCAGCCACAGCCCCATTCCCTGTGTCTCATAATCTGTTCTCCTACAAGGGTTGCTTTTTATTTTAGGAATAGAAGACACATCACTGGGTCTGTTTCATGAATACACCAAATCAGTTTTTCTACTGGAAAAAATTCCTTTTAAAGAATGTGAAATTACTGAAAATGCCATAAATTATTCTAACTTTCATTTAAAACTTAAACCAATCACAAGCCAATTAATCCAAACAGACAGTGAGAAACAAAACCCCTTATTTTATTACTTTTAGCATTACAAAGTTCCAGATAAACCAGCCAGTTATTAAAAAATCAGCCAAAACATGTAACAGCTGGAGCTCGTTTCACACTAACATTACTCAGGCATTTTGCTTAAAGCAGTTTCTTAAACTCCCTAATAACAGAGGTATGGGAAGATAACTTAGGTCATGACTTAGGTGTTTATGTCTTTCCAGTGATTACAGAGGAAAGCAAATAAGCAGAGTAACTTAGAGATGTTTAACTTTTGATGGTTTATGCTAAGTAAGATGAATCCTTTTTCCATTATCTACCTTTTTTTTTCTTTCCCAGATATTTCTTTGTAAGAAACTTATTACATTAGATCTGACTTAGTTCTAAGTACTTGAGGTATTGGTACAATGATATACTGTCTTCTGCCTGCCTTCAGCAAAATATAAATGATTTCACAAAACAGTGTAGAATAAGATTCTGGAATAGCTATTCCCAATGGAACAGTTTCAAATATAAAAAGGTTTTTTTAGTATTAAACTCATTTAAAAACATATTAGCCATTCCAGAATAAACCAAGCAGCATGGTAAAAATCTTCTCAAAGCCAAATTAGTTAATGCCTGAATTAAGAGTTATAGAGCACTCTCAGCATGGCACTAATTAGTGCTGCCTAAATCACCCACATACAGCTATTGTAATTTTAACTGATGCTACACTAGCAAGAATTACAGTTCCTTCAGAGCTGTATGAATGGTGTCTGTTCTGCATTTTGCAGTACAGAAATGCCTACAGGCACACATATTAGAATCTGGATTGAACCTATGAACGGGGCGAGTTCAGAAGCTTTCTACTGAACTATGCAAATTCGTTCTTCACCTTCTATTCTGAAAGGCTGTCCAGCCTTGCTATGTTGTTCTGTCACTTGGAGACCTTTCTGCTTGCCAAACAGTTTACGTTTAAGTCGCTTTTATCCCTTCCAGAGTTTTCCCAGACAAAGGTACTGCAACACTGCAAATGCCCTCAGGGATCTCCAACTCTAATTATTTACATGAGTGAGATTTTAAAACCCTAAGAAAGATTTTACGTCTCTAAGGAAAGTATATTGTAAAGGTTTCAAATGTAATGTTGAGAGACTTCAAAAGAATTCCCAACAAGTGAGACTTGTCTCACTCAAGTGGAAAAAGCTGGAATTTTATCTTTAACTCTGGGAGCTCTTGCTTTTGCCTGTTTTTGCCTAGATCTTGAATTTTACTCGTATCCTATGATTTAGTATTTTATTTAGTCCCCAAGTAATGAAAAGCATTTGGAATTGAAATCTCATCAACATATCCAATAAAATGCTATTAACTTCTGAATATTTCAGATATCAAATAGTTTAGGAGACTTGTGTAATTTTGAATATTTAAATGTGAATAGGTAAAAAATATATCTTTGAAGTTTAAGGCAAACCTTCACACAACTGAATTATTTTCCAAGTCTAACTCTTAATCCACCTGTCCTTTGTTTACAAAATATTTAATTTTGGTTATTGTATAAATATAAACATATAGCTCTGAAACTCGTTTGAGAAATGAATTTGCTTATCAAGTTTCTTTGGGGTGGGATAACCAGGGTCTAAACCATTTGTGATTTGACTAAAGTATATTTTAAAAGAGAACTCTAAAGAAAATCTGAACAAGTTGCATCAACTGTAAAATTATTAAAATCACCGAAGTAATGGGAATAATGACTACATGTGTGAATTCAACTTAACGAAGTGTACTTGTTCTCATTCAAAGTTTGTTGCAAAGCAAAATGGAGTTACTCAGTGGAAAAAAATGTCACAAACTGACTTTAATATGCAGATAACAATATACTCAGAGAAGATGTATTTTTAAAATACTGAGGAAAAAAAAAAATAAAGCTGATCAAATACTTGTTTAAATTAAAAATTGTCAGGGTCCAACACCAAAACATTTTTTTTTAAGTATCCGTATTCCAGACCTATCTTCCCAGACCTGAACCTTTAATTCAGGATACTAACCTGCAAAAATCAAAAAAACAAATGCCCAACAAACCAACCGATGAGGACCCCACAATCCACATGCACATAAAACAAACAAAAAAACCCCCAAGCAAACAAATCAACTCCCTCCCCCCAAAAAAGGACAAAAAAACAAATGAAAGCCGACAAAATACAAAGCAGAGCAAAACACCCTTTGCAAGGCCATGTAAATATATCTTTGATGTCAACATCAGTGAAATTGCTGATTCTAGGTCTGCAGACAAAATATGTACCTCAGAGTCATGGAAATAATTATCTATAGATATCAAAAGTGAAGAATAGATGTTCAAGAACAGGAAATCCCCACTTATATTGAAACAGTACATGAATGTATAAAAATACTGTTAGTACTTTTTGAAGTCCATAAAAGGTTACAGTGCTCCCTCTGTAATAGCATTCTGGGAATTTCATAGATAAATGGGGGAGAACAACTGGGTAATTAAATTAGTACCAAGAGCTCTAACAACACGAGTAGGTCTGCTACTTCAGTTTACTCATCTTAAAGTGATGTGCATTATTAATTCTTATTCTCCAGACAGTTTATAAAGGTGATTTAACTATCTTGCCATGCTATGCATCATAATTTTTACTTTACCAAATAACTGTATTAAATATAACAGGGACAAAACAATTAATTTTTATGTACGTTCTCATTGAGTCTGCCAAATACTGTTCCAGAAATTTTCATTTGTATCTGACCAGACAGATTCCCTGCAATGGGTTTGTTAGTGGATAGTCAGAAAAAACTTCCAAAGGCCACCATTGTCCTTCACCTATTTTTACTGTAATTTTCCTCTGTTAATTTGTTAGAGTTTATAAGAGTATATTTAGATTCCCCTCCTTTAGACACCAGGCTCTTCAACTCACATTTCAACTCTACAATCTTACTGCTATTTAGGCAAACCTAACCTTTCAGTCAATGAACTAGTCAGGATTTTGTAATGCATATAAAGACTTGCAGACTTTCAGGAAAATTCTTCTCATGCAAGCATACACAGTTTTTCATTCCTTGCAAGTTGCACTTTAAGCATCAGTACAGGAAATTCCAAGTTTCTGTTAGGCTTTAGAAAATGAAGTAAGTGAAAGTGGGTTTCATTTTATTTCAGTTATCTTAAAGTGAGATACCTATTCTGACTAGGATAATATAACCTCCCTGTGCAATCAGTGGTAGCTAATAAACTTGTCCATACTACCCCGGAAAAGAGTCTTCAAAAGCCTTAGACTTTCCACTTATAAAGCCATGCCAAAAATCTTAGTTCGATCTGCTTGAAGAATAAATATGTGCTTATGTTTGATTGTTATTCATCTTTAATTATGTTTCAGTAACCTATGGTGCCTATTTGTGTTCCTGAATAAAAATAGTATCTTATTTAGGCATTATTAAAAAAATTACATGGTGCACATATAGTTTAACAACTGACAATAATTTCCCAAAATGCTATACTCTCTTCATGCACAGTAATATATATGTTGAAGTTCATGTACTTCATTAAAAATGAGCAGGAGTATAACTTTGTTCCTTTCTTTTAATATAATGCAGATTCTTGTACTTAATGTCTTTCAGAGCAGGCAATTCAGGATACACGCAAACCATGCTATTCCAGAGGGGCAGGTGTCCTGCTTTCCTCAAACCTTCCTTATGAAAACAACACTGAATAATAGCTACAGGTTTTCATTAGTGGGTCAAAGCACATTAATGAGGTCACCATCTTCTCCACATTTAACTCAGAAACAGCAGCTCTGAGAAGAGAATCAATTTGACTAAGGCTAGTCAGTTCAGTGACAGAACAAGAAAACATGTTTTCCCTGAATCTCATTCCAAGTCTCTAAACTAGGCCATTTCCAAACTAATGGTTTAGAAAAAGGAACATGTAGGACATTCACAAATATCATTTGATTGCCTGTGTTACTTTTAAATATTTCTTTACAGAATAGCAGCAGTCTTTTTCTTATTTTTCTGAAATAATCACATGCAAATTGAGATACCAAGTCAGTGAGGTGACTGAAAATATCTGCAATTTCTGCAAGTACGTGTGCTGAACAGTTCCCTGAAAGGGGCTTTTTTGAAAGGTTTACCTCTTGCCTTAAGAACTCCTAACATGTCACAGAAAATATTAAGAAAGAGGCTGCTGGATATGTAAGATTTTTAAGTAACTGTCTTGTGCATATCAACTTTTTTTCTGTAATTATAAGATCTTTCTGGAGTCCTTTCCTCATAAAGAATGCTTTCCCAGTGTGTTTGAGTTTGTTGTCTTGTTGGGGGGAAGTAGGGTGGGTTTTTTTTTGTTTTTATTCTTTCTCCTTAATAAAGAATGCTCTATGGAGATTTTATGTGGTCTTCAGATTTATTTCACACCTAAAGGTTTATATCCTCATTCTCTCCAGTCTATACTGTTATCATACTTCAATATTTCTGTGCACTGAGTGTTCAGAGCACAGAATTAGTACTTGGATGATATTCAAAAGGATGTTCTTATTGAGCCTTTTGAAAAGTTTTTCCCACAATTCGTGGCCATCAACATATTCTACATGCAATCATGAAGGAAAGGCTGGTATATAGAAATGCCAGGAACAAAAAACCAAACCAAAACAACAACAAATTACATAAACAAAAATCACAGATTTGTAGTCTTTAATTGCAATATGACGTAGACCTAACAGAAGCTGAAAGCAATTTCTAAGTTTCTGTTAAACTGGTATGTCCTACTTATAGGTTAACCTGTTGTGTGCTTTAACCATACAGCTCTAAAGTATCTTTTAGAAAGTATGTATTTCACAAATTGTTTCCTAACAATTCTGTGCACAAAGTAACAAAAATAAACTCTGATTTCTGCTTAATAATCATTCAGCTGTGAATTTAAGTTTAAACAATGTCCTTTCAATACTTCAGCATTTCACCAGCAAAAGTTGAAGAGCAAGTGCCTATAGCTGAGTCAGTGGAAGACTATTTCATGTGTCAATTCCACATACTGCGTTGATATAAGGTATTTTTTCATACAGTTCCCTTTCTTAGAAGACTCTGCATGTTTAATCAAATGATAGAGGTGGTGTTTTCCCTAATTTTATGAAAGATTTACCAAAAGTTCTCCAACTTCTCATGTCTCCTGGGAACTCTCAGACTTCCCATATTTCTAGGTAAATATCTGTCCGTGTTTCTTTTGTCATTATGAAGCTTTTAAGTTTAAATGCTTCCATTATTGATTTGATTTATAAGTTCCCATTTTTTTCTTTTTTTAATAGAACTGTGTCCTATATAGGTAGTTTCTTAGAATAACAAAGCAGTTTAAAATAA
Source organism: Sitta carolinensis (assembly GCA_032173965.1). NCBI lineage: Eukaryota > Metazoa > Chordata > Aves > Passeriformes > Sittidae > Sitta > Sitta carolinensis. The sequence continues at coordinate 37,053,733 of JAVUNC010000006.1, forward strand.
AGGGAAATTCTCTAACCTCATGTCTTTTCTTGGAAAAATACTTGAGATGTAGTGTAAGTAACAGAGATGCTACTGCTTTTCAAAGAATCCCATTAATATTTTAAAATTAAAAGTGTTGGGAAGCTAAATGCAGTTGTCATTTGCATCTATTTCTACAATAACTCTTTCTACTTCAGCTTCACAAGCTGAGCTGACTTGCCTCACCCCAGAATAAGGATTTTCCAGTTTAAAAAAAAAAATCAACTGCTATTTTAAACAAACAGAAACATCAGAGACACTTGAAGATAGAATTTGAAACAGCTTCATTTTAAAAAGACAGAAGAAATTTCTGCAATACTATTGCAACAGAAAAAGGTTATTAATTTGTAAAATTCTAAGAGATGTGGAAAAGTGTGCTAAGTATTAGTATCTTTCAATTATTTCTTATAACACAGAAATCAGTGATAGGAGTACCTTCTCTGCCATTTATTAATTGGTATGATAGCAAATGTGTTCTATGTCTAGATAAGCTGCATTATTCTTTTATATGGATTAACATGCAATGATACAAAATGACCACCAAAGAGAAAAAAATCTGAGCTAAGAGTTCTGCATGTTTCAGGGATTTTCACCTCCAACTGTATATGAGGAGAGAGAACTGCTCTAATTCAAGGTCTAGTTATCAAAGAGGGGATAGTGTGCTAGAAAGGTAATATACCTGCTTCCCTACAGTTGCCATGTTAAAACAGAATAAATTAAATCTTTAAACCCAAGCCTTCAGGATGGTATTTAACTACACGGTAGTAGGTTAGCACGAAGTAGGTGTCTTTTAAATGAACTTTTGCTCCAAACTAGTTGGATTTACAATATTTATTAGGGGGATTACAGCAGCACTGCATAAGATTTACCATAAAGATTAATACAGATTTTCATCCCAATTGCTTTCTTGTCTTGTCTCTCATATATACTCATACACAACACTTTATAGACAAATATTTAATGTTGCAAACTCTGGAAACTACCTGCTATGCAAAACTGATTTGGTTTTCAGGTGGTATCTAAGAAAAAAAGTAATTCCTGACTAGAAAAGACTATCTGGGGTTTTTTTGTTTGGTTTTGCTTTTAGGTTTTTAAGTCAGTTCTGCCTATTTTGTACTTACAGAAGATGCTGTCATCATGTATTTCACAGCAGTTCCCATGGAAACTCTTGCATTTCTTTGTTTCTGTTTTGGTTTTTGATTTGAGGCAGTAACAGCTGGTGGTCATCCTGCAAGTTAAATTAAATGAAGAGTTCAGTGATTTTACTGTCCTCATACTCCCTTTTTCTCTCAAACACTGACGTTCTTTTCCTACACTGGATAAGAAGCACATCATACTGAAGGACATCTGTATATTCCCTATGCATTCACTTATGCCATATGAGCAGAACACACAAAGGAACATTAAATTATTGGTGGGACATGTGGAAATAAACCAAGCATTGAAAATGGCATTATGAGAGGGGTGAGCTGGTATCTAAGAAAAAGATACAGACTTTGCATATGGCCAAGCATAAATAAATCACTTTGGGTACAACATGGATTTCAACCAACACTCAGATAAAAGTTATTTTACTTCAAATAATATTATAAAACATTGCTTCCATTGCCATGGGCAATACAGTCTTGGTACCAGGAATATCAAATCATGTCATTTATTTCCAACTAACAAAAATTTTTAGTTATGGTCTCAAATATTAAAAAAGGAAAAACCCTTACCTTTTTTTGCCCGTTTCTCAGGTTTTCTCCAGTCCACCACATACCTTCCCCCTTTTTCTAGTTTCAATTTCCCTTGCTTTTGCAGCACAATATATGCAATCATTCCCACAACTTTTGGAGAGGCAATGGGCAATGCAAGAAGTTGAGGTCAGTGCACAGCCATTTCTTTTTGCTGCCCTTTGCTTCTTACTTTTTTCCTCCACTGCGTCTCACTTCCTATCATTCCCGACTTGGCGCATTCATGGGCTGCTGTACCCTGCAGGGTTTCCCTGCCCTGGGAAGGGTCCCTTGGCGGGCGCCAGTCCCTCCACAGCTGCGCTCCCTGTTTCTGCCCTACTGTGGGCTCATCCCCGCGCCAGTCCCTCAGGGCTCTCTGTGGTCTAGCACGGGTCCCCATGGACAGTGCCTCCTCTGCCAAACTGCAACACCTTCCAAGAGAGCGTTTCCAGCACTTCCCTGCGGCGGTGTGTGCGTGTGCTCCGCCGGGCCAGCCCCGGCCCCGCAGCAGCGCGGGCACGGCTCCGCAGACACACGGACTCTGCCCGACCCGGGGGCTCGGCTGCGCTGCGGGCAGCGATGGCAGCACAGACAGAGGGACACTCCGCTTGGCCTTAAACCGCTGGTTTTATTCATCCCATAGACACGGATGACAGCCCGGAACAAACCTCGGCGCAAACCTGCATACAGCAGCTGATAAAGGAGGGAGGGACTCGGGGCAGGGTCAGACTTGGGACCAGTTAGGGACAAGCGGGGGACGGCTCTGGAACTGAGTGACATGGAGGGGAACGAACCCGAATACAGTGGGGGGAAAAGGCGGGAACCCTATCCAATCCTTTTGTGATCTTATCAGAACCTTCCAGACTGGAGGTGAGGTCTCAGAGTGACAGGCAGGGTCCTGGGGGTTACATAACTCCAGATTGACAGGGAACAGAAACCGGGGGTGATTCAAATAGGGGAAGAACATAGGGGTACATAGAACTAACCACATAACAATACAAAAATCCCAAAAACTTAAAAAGCACATTGCTACACTTCTCCATCAATGTCCCATTTCACATTCCTCTTCCATTTCATTTCTGCAGACAGGCCTCATTTCTCCTCACATGTCCTTTTTTTGTATCTTCCTATGTCTTCTCTCCCATCTCCTAGTCCTTCCCCCTCTGTGTGGTCTCATGTTCATCCTGCACCAGTGTCTGCCACCTTTTCATACAGATGTCCAAGCCAGTGCTCTGTGTACTTCTCTGACAGGTTGATTTTGCTGCATCCAATGGGACAATCTGTGTCACTGGGATTCCCTTGCTTTCTAAATTAATTTTTAGGAACACTTTCGTCCCTTTTCAGATGCTCTCCTGGAAATAAGAAACTCAATTGGCAAAACAGCTGAAAACCTTGGGATGTGGAAATCAGCATAAATCTGGACATTTCTAAGACCTAACCATGCCAGACTAAATAAAACGCACAGAGAATCAAACTTCATTTTTTTATACATATGGTCAATATTTGTTCCAGATGCCCTCTACAATCTCCTGTGGCATCTCTGAAACAACATCTTGCAGTATTCTCTGCTAAACCCGGCCCTCATCTTCTCCCCCTCTCAACTCAGAGGTAGAACTCGAGTAGATAGAGCAAGCTTCAAAAATTAGGGATCCTTATTTTGAACAATTATGAATTTATTTATTTATGATCCAGACATTTTTTCTGTCATTCCTGACACATATCTGTGCACATGGATTGGCACAAAGTGTAAAGTATAATGAAATGCCTGCAATAACCTGGAGAAACTGAAAAGTAAATGCTGTTTGGTGCCATTTTGGCAAGTGAGGATTTTGCACGACATCTCCCACACTACAAGCAATGGAAATTTTTCTTTATGTGTAATTATAAAAACTTTCATTTGCTAATCCCCCACTGACTTTCTATCAATCACCCAAATATGGGTTACAATAACTTCTATTTTTCTTAGTCTAATTATGCTATTTTGAATCCCACAGTTAAACATTCTAGGCATAATTCAGAGCACCTTTCTATCGCTCTTCCCTTCCCTCACCTCCATCTTTCCTGCAGATTAACACCAAAGAAAAAAATCTGTGGGAACAAGAAGAGTTAAGCAATTTTGTTAGGCATGTAATAACTTCTTTACAGGCATCACGATGCTCAAGAGGAATGAACTCATGACCTCTTACTCTGCTTGTTAAAGGAACATCTTTATTACTGGCTGTAATATCAGACAGTAAAGTAAGGATATAAATTCTATACACAGAGAGATAATATCACGTCTTATATTCACAGAAGACTAGATTAAGCTGAGGGTGACACTAGTTACTGGTTACGGTCTGAAGATGTTTTACAGAAAGAAGAGTATATTTTCACTCTCTCCCCTCTTGCATGTAAGCTCTCCATACACACATGCCATGACAGCCAGCAAGTACTGGTGGCTTTTCATTTGCATGCTCACAATTTGTTATTTACAGTGTCTCTGACTGTTTCAGGTAAATATATTGCTAAAATTATAATAATATTCATTGTTACAATTGCTTGATTGTAGTCAACTAGCTTTTTACAAAGGTATATTTATTGACTATGAGAATCAATCAGAAAACATGCTTTCTTCCTCTCCAAATTTTACTGGGTTTCTAAAAATCTAGTAAGATTACATGAATAACATATACCATGAAAAGAAAATTTTAAAAGTAGGTATATAATCTGATAAAAAGCTTAAGGTTAATTTGTTGATAATGATGTTTCGGTCTTTTAATTGAATCTTTCTCTTTCAAGGGGCAGTTTTAAAAACAGGTTTATCCTGTTGGAAACAACAATTTTATTCTATTTCCTATGCAAGGAGACAGGCCACACACATGCTAACACTGAGACCATTGCTACCCTGAAAACTTTTTTTTTTTTTTTTAATTATTATTTATATACAAACAGACAAGGTAATTTTTAAATGAAAGAGTGAGTCTTCTCTGATGTATTTGACTTCCTTGGATTGTAAGGATGTAGAAGTACTTTTAGAAGTGAAGAACAGTATGTAACAAAGGTAAGGTGTCTGTTCTGAATTCTCTACTTTGAAGTTTCTCTTATTAAACCAGAAAATTTGCACATCTATCCTAGTATCAGTGGAGAGATAAGTGACAACATGCCCAGGTTTTAAAAACTATGGCTAGCTGCATAATATTTAAATGAATATATGTGGAAATGTTGCACGTGTGGATAGAATTGCATGTTGCTGTTGGGTTTTTTTAAATCAACAACTGTGTAATACTGCTTTTTGTCCATATAAAAAGCATAAAAGCCTTAAACCTTTGTTGTCATTGCTTCTTTCTTAGGCAATTACAGCCATGAGAACTAAAACTCCTTCCACTCTATCACAACCTTTCTTCGTGACTTTTTCTCTTCCATTTCAGTGATTTATTTTTCCCCAAAATATCTTAAAAGGAATTTTTTTTTAATTGACTTATTGTTACATGTGGTGAAAAAACTCTTCCACTCACAAAATATCGAGGATTCTGTACTATAGTTGCCATTGAGGATTGTATTGTTGCAGTATACATAAAGCTGCTTAATTTCATCTCTTCTTATTGTCCATGAGGATGCTTAAAAAACACCTACTGATATTACAGATAGGGCAGTCTACCTGTGCAAATCACAAAAAAAAAGACTGTGAGTCCAAGAACTGTCAGTGATTGCATCTCTCTCATGTTCCTTTCAAATAGATTTCCATGCTAATTTTTGTAGCTACCATTTTAGATGCATAGATGCCCAATTTTCTACATGTCTGGTAAGCAGTTATTAGACACCCACAGATAGACTGGAGGTGAGCCCTTGATTAAACTGTGCCACCATGATCCTGTCCACTGGAGATCTGATAAAGGTTTTGTGTCTTTCTCTACTAGTTGCCTCTTTTCATCTGGAACTCACTCTAGTCTGTATGAATATTTCTTCAGATAACTCTAACCTGCAGCTGTATAAACTGCATATGGGAAGAGCAAGCTTTAGGAACACTATGGTATATTCTTCCATGAATACTGCCATTGTGCTCTGAAAATGTCTTGGCCTGAGATTGATAGATGCTGTGTATTTATCTTTCTAATTTGAAAAAATAGTCCTACATTGTAATATCTGGTTTTCTATCTGTTAAAGAGCAGAGAAACAGGAAAAAAAAAATTCTCTTTGTACCAAGGAAATGTTAAGAAAAAAGTAAACAAAAGGCAAGAAAGAATTCTTAAAAAATAAATATATTTAATGTCTTATCAGCAGTTTAGGTGTTTGTGAATCTCTCTGTTCATGCACCGGGTAAATGAAATTATATCTTTCTGCTGAGCAGGTATGACATGATTTATTCAATCTTTTGAATAAATAGAGATAATAAAGATCATGATCTATTGATAAGAGACAATGTTTAACAACTGAAAAACCTGACTGGAATCAGCTAGTCACATTTTATAACAAATTTTAATTTGGATCATAAATTGCAATGGGAGATCATTGCCTAAAGACACAAAGAGATGTGCATAGGTTGAGAAAATAAAATGTTCTTTTTTCTCTCTGAAAAAGGCTTCTCACTCTATTACATTTTATTTTAAAATGCTCATTTCTAAACTACTTAAAATTTAATGGAAGTATCTTTTGAATTCTGTCATGTGACCCACAGGCATGAACTTTCAAATACTTTTGCAATCATTCATGTCAAGTGATTCTACAAAGATTTACAGGTTTCAAACCAGGATTGGAGTAATGCTTTCCTTTGTAAACAGGTTTAATTCAATAAACCTAGGGTATTCCAGATACACAATGACCACTCTTTAGGCTGGCATAAATCTCTGTAGTTCGGCTGAAATCAGAACACCCACAACAGTGCAATCAGGGCTCTACAAAGCATTAACTGAAATCCCTCCTCCAAACTGTAGAGAATAGTGAACATTGCTGGAGAGAGTAGTTGCTTGGGAGTTAATAATGTGGTGAGAGAAGTAACAGAAGCAGCCTGAAAATGCAGACCATCAGGAAGGATGTGAAAGAAAAGCACAGGTAATTGTTTAATGTAGATCAATAATGTCTTTTACAATGAATGACAGGAGGCTAGAACCTCACAGCCCACGATACAAGAAAGAGAATGGGAATAAACAGAAATACAGGGGGCACAAGAGTGAATGGAGGAGCATTAAGAAATTAGGTAAAATACAGTAAACAATGGTATGTTTTTAATTAGCTATAATCTAAAAGTGTTATGAAGTATTTGAGGACTTTCTTTTTATTTCTTGCAGAAAGTATGTGGAAATGTCCTTAAGCCATCCTATAAATATTCACTAAAACAGCTTTTGACTCAGATACTGTCTTTTGAAGTTGTATGAAAATGACAGGGTTTTGTTGCTTGAATTAACCTATTTCCTCTTTTATGCTCATATATCGTTTTTACTTCCAAGGTTTCTGTCTGCCCAGATTAAACAGAACTCCATATGGAAATCTGGCCATGAGCTGGCTCCCTTTTCATACCTTGGGAGTTTTGTTTTATCCAAACCTTCCCTTTAAACCATGTGATAAGATTTAATTCCATGTCTACATTTTTTTTTGTGTTCCCAAATCTAGTAATGTTCTATGGTTAATAAGACACTCATTTGCATAATTGATCCAATTACCTAAAAAAAAAAAAAAAATCTGTCATGCCAATATTCTTATAATAGCTTTATTGGTGATAAATGGTAGAATAAATCTAGCTGCAGGAATCTTTCCTGTAGGCATTTGTATATGTAATATCCATTACCTGAATTTGATCTCATGGTCTTTCTGGCAGTATCTCCACCATACTCCTGTGCAGGGAACCCTCTCTATAGAAACATAAAGATGTTTTTTTCACACATCTCAATTAACGTATTATTTTTTGCCTTGAAAAAAAATTGTGTAAACCCCAAAACTCTAAAATAGAAAGCAGTATCATGTTAATTATTTCTGGAGTTTCATTTAAACTAAATCTTTCAAAGATCTCCTTGGTACTGCAGAAATGTAGTCCAAAAACAATCCCTTCACTAAAGCACTAAAAATTCTATCAAACATCCCCTGAAAGCATTTAGAGTAATTTGTTTCAACATCTTATGCAGCAGAAACAAATATTAGGAGAAAATGCATTTACAGGTTGAATTTTGGGGTGATAAAAGGCACTAAATTAAATTTTTAAGAAAAAGAGTATTCAATTAAAATTTTAAGAGAAAAATAAAATCCGAAGAACTCCCAGCAAAGCACTTAAACACTATTCAGAGTTAGCATTTATTACAATTGCCAGAACACTTGAGTTCCTTGTTAGACAATCAAAATTTTATCTTATATTTTCAATTTTTATGAAACCATTTGCCATACATAGACACAGGGATACTGGGATTCATGATTGTGGAGAGACAAATAAAATACATGAATTACTAAGTAATATTTTCCCCCAACTATTTACTGTGTTAGCCCTACTCATTCCTTGTATATAATCTGACACGCTTTACAGGTTATCAATCTTTTTCAGAAATCTTTGCCATGACTTTGTATTTATAGTAAAAACAAGAACATTTGGCTTATTAAATAGTAGTTATCATCCACCATTAGAGTGTAGATGAAGCACAGAAACAAATCTCTTGTAAGAAATATGCATCTTAAAGAAACTGTCAATAGGGAGATTATACAACTTACATGCTATTTACAAAATTGAGAACAGCACCCTTTTCTTTTTTTTCTTCAAACTGTGTGAAGAAGATGCTTCTCTCCCATAGATTTTAGAGAACCTTCCCACAGAAAATAGAAGTGCTGGACTGAAAACGGAAATGCAGCGAAAATGTGAAAAGACAAGCTCATTGCAATGAAGAAAGGAAAAAGACAGGATTTTTTGGTTTGTTTTTTTTTTTTTTTTCTCATAATCTAGGTGTTTAAATCTCTTTTAGGGTTAAATGTCTCTGTAACATCCATCTGTATGTCTGTTCTACTGTCACTACCCACCCATAGTGACAAACTGTAGGTGTCTCTATTTAGCTAACAATTGCAGAATGTAGGCAGCACATGCACACAATCCTTCAGTCCAGGAGGCAAAATGCATCTCTGTCTTATCATCAAACAGCTCCTGCTCCCAAATGTCCAATTCCCCCTTCTATCAAGAACTTAAATTTTAGTTGTGTCCATGCTAAATTACCTTGTGTTTTAATGGCAAGGCTTGTTAAACAGCAAAGACAGTCTTAGTAATTGAGAACTAAGGATACCCTATGCAGTCTCTTTAAGTTCTTAATTTGTGTGAACTAATTGAGTTGAAAAATCCAGAAGGAACTGTGAAACTGGATTTTTTATGAAGGGGGATTTCTAGCTGATTTCCTGGTTCTCATGCCTTCCTGTTGGACTGTGTTTCGTTTTTCTCAAGCCCTCTTTCATGACCATTGTGTTTTCTTCTACTGGTTCCATTCGCTTTGGTACCTAAGTAACATGTGCAGGAATATATACAGAAGCAAGAGATTTCTTTCGTCTTACATGTGTTCTGGAACAATGGTATCTACAGAAGAAATGGTCTCTGAGTCCAATGCTTTGGCCATACTTTTCATAAAATATTGCTACTACTAATACTGTAAAGGTTCAAGTGCTCTGAGACTACCTTGTGGGTGTAAGGGTACTGATGATCTTACTGGTGTTTTTTAAGGCCTTCACTCTTTTTACTGGGTACACAGTACAGTGTCTTATTCAAAATAGCTACCTTGAAATACCTCAAAATATCTCAAGGTACCAAGAGGTGTCAGGTTAGGAATTTTTTATTGTTTCATAACTGAAATGAAAATTATGCAGAAAATAACAAATATAGATGTTGTAAGATAGTAGTGGATCTTTCTTTGAAAGTCGGTCCCTCCAGTGGAAAGGTTTGCTTGGGTGAAAAACTGCATATTTCTAAATACCTCAACAGGCTTGTCATCACACTTAAACTCTGTTACAGCAATTTACTTGTGGAATTTTTAGGGAGAGGAAGCAATAAAGGCCTTGAAAGGTGTTTATTAAATATTCCTCTGCAACAAGAATGATTTATGGCTTGCTCATACATCATTTTTCAGAGGCCACTGTGTCAGCTGTAGATGTTCCTGTCTCACCCACTCCCAGCCGTGTGTTGCTGCCTCCTGCCAGAGGTCGCCATGCCCTCGGATCTGCCTGGGCTCTGCTGCTCAGCCCTTCCTCAGCCCACTGCAGGCAGAGTAAGCCAGCAGCAGCTGCCTCTTTCAGCAGCCTTTAACCCGAGAACACTGAGCAGTGCAGCTCGAGGGAAAGCATTGGCCCTCAACTGGAGGCGTTTCGAGGAACTAATCCCTTGTGATGGGCGAATGAAACTTGTTTACATAAGACCCCTGAGGTCCCTTTGAGCCTGATTTTCTACAATCACACAGTTCGCAGGTGCAACAAAACAGAAAAGGATTTGAGATTTAGGTTGATAAGTACAGAGCACAGAGAAATAGAAAAAAAATTCTTAGCTTTGAATTGCGTAAATTTTTTCCATATGAGAATAGCCTGAACATAAAGCAAAATATTCTGCAATGATTGAAGATTTCTGTAAATAATCATTATGATTGAAAAATGATAATTTTTCAAATGTTTCTGCTGCAGATACTACACAAGGTGGTGTGTGCATGTATATGAATAGGTGCTGTGTTTGCACGCCACAATTCTGTGAAATAATGTTTATCAGCACTTAAAAAAATGAAAAAGTAAAATTGCAATAAATGTAAATGTAAAAATATACTCCAATACTCAAGATATAGCTGAAAAATATGAAACAAATTCTTAGTGCTAGAAACATTGACATTTCTTATAAAGAAAGGGACTTTTTCCTTCTTTTCATTTATATGTAGCATTCTGAATTATCTAGTTCTTTTATGTAGCTTTTTTTAAGAGCTAAAGCCAGATAAGCTATGATACATTAAGTTTTGATTAATGTATTTAATTAATTAATATTAATAGAGATATTACAACAATTTGGAATGTAAAACTGAAAATTAATCTACATGTTTTTCAAAAGATGGCAAAAAGCCTTTGCACACATGCTGAGCAATGGGATTAAAAATCAAACCAATTATGATAACTGGAGAAGTGAACAAAAATTAACCCAAAAAACTTCAATAAACAGAAATACAAAGAACTACACCCAGGAGAATCAGATGAATAAATACAAAGCAGAATGCTTGGAGAGTCAGACAAAAATATATATATTGCAGTGGAGAAGGACCAAGCACACAACAGCAGTGTAATGGGAAAACCACCTTTTTGAAATGTATTAGGAGGATAAAGAACAAGAAGAGACATTGTCCTGTTCTACTCAGTAGTGTGAACACCTCTGTCAAAGAATTGCAGCCATGTATGGCAGAGACTGTTCTGAAATATTTCATAATGAACACATAGAAGGTCATGTAGGGTTTGTAAAATAAACTCTTTATCTCTTTCCAGATAGATTATCTTTTTTAAATTCCATTGTGCATGAAGAACAAGAAAATTAGTATCCTTCCTAATTCATTCCTTTAATTTTACCACTAGGAACATTTGGAAATTAAATATGAAACTCCCCAAGATTGCTACAAGAATAAAACATGAAGAAAAACATGAAAACATGTTTTAAATTTTTAGAGGCTGTTGCAAAAAAAGAATAATTTCCTGTGCTCTCTGCCAAAATAGATAAGAATATTTTTCTTATTTTATTTTTTAGATAAAATTTAGGATGCAAACCCCTTTTACCTAAAAGGACAAAGAATGGAAATGAACCAAGGAGAGAAACTGAACAGTTTCCTTTATGGTTTCAACTGCATATTGATAAGTATCTACCTTAGGCAATCCTATACCATCTTTGAACAGGAGGCTAGAAGTTCTTTTGAGTTTCTTCATAGTCCTCCTTTTTTTCCCTTTAACTTCTTGAATCTGATACAAAATATAAGAGATTTAAACATCTTTCAGATCCATGTACGGCCACAAAAATTACCAAAATTTTAATGAGTTTATAAGATAACTTCAGAACTACCACGGTCTATTTTAGGTTATTACAGACAGAACTACTGTTTAGCTTCAGAAACAAAAATTCTAAGTGAGGTTTTCAAGTGGAACTTCAGTAATTTTTGCCTTGAGTGGTGCCTAGAAGAGCAAAGAAAATGAAATGAAAAGAAAGTGTAAGGAAACTCTCTGCAAGTTCAAACAGAAAAGTAAGATAAATCTAATATAGTTAAAGTCTATGTGTGTTATATAAACCCTTAAAAAAGGGGTATAAATTTAGAATGTAAGCATCTGGTAAATAAATCCAGTAAGAAGACTAAAGGAATGCAAAAATATTGTTTGCATTTAATGTAAGGCATAATAGATGTGCTATGTACTAGTGCTCTAGAACAATAACAAAAAGTACAACGTCAAGGCAAAACAAAAACAGAGACCTTCTATGTTTATTGCAAATAAGACTTTGACCCAAATGCAGTGATCATGCAAGATGCATTCTGTTACAATAATTCCTTACAAAGATTTTGCTTTGCTTAAAGTGCACGGGTACCCTGGGATTTGTCGACAGCAAAATGTAAGTAGTAAGGGAAGTGTTTTTCATTCAATATGTTTAAAAAATCCTGTATTAAGTTTTATGGGAGAAGAGTTACTATAGTAGGCTTACAAGGATGTGAGACTAAAAAAAAGATTATGAGGAGTCTTTCCAGTGTTTTGGGTTTTTTTATTTATTTTTTCCTCCCCACTTCCTTTTCTCCATGTACTACCCCATGAAATGTAATGGACACAATTACTAGAGGCTATGTTTATTCTTGAAGTTATTAAGCCTCAATTATTGTTTGCATGGTTGTATCCATGGCTTCTCAGAATTGCCTCAGAAAGGGCTGATTTTCCTTTTTGTACAAAAACAAAATTTAAATTTTATTAACATGACCTGTATTTTGAGGAGGGGGTTGGTGCCTGCTCAAGGTATTTATTTTTTAAAATTCATTTCTAAGAATGATGGCTCCAGTTACCAGGAAATTTTCTGAGGCCAGTAAGCTCTGAGTTTACTAGTTCCTGTGTTTCTCTTGACAGGTAGCAAGCAGACTGGCTGTCAGTAGATGTCCAAAAGTCTTTAATTGAGTTTTCTAGCTGTAATCCACTTCTAAAAAGACTATTGTTTTTGTTTTAAGAAAAAAAAAAAAAAAAAGCTCTTAAATTTCAAAGACTAGAATAGAATTTAATATTTTCTAAATATAATGGTATCTAGATAGGAAATTATTTTGATATTTGCCATCCTCATCTTAGTCCTTGTAATTAATAGGTGTAGTATCATATACTCTCTTCAGGGAAAAAAAAGGAATAGTGTCAGGGATTGGTTTAACTCCTTCAAATTAAAAACTGAAATGCATTTTTGTTAGTTCTGAGATATGTAGCTTAACACACCTAAAACACAGCACTTTATCACGTGTCAAAAAACACATGCCAACTGCTTATGCACATAAAAATTATCGTTCTCAGATAAAATTATCTCTTTAAAACTTTATTATCACAGAATGGTCTGGGTTGGAAAGGACCTTAAAGATCATCTGGTTCCAACCCCATTGCCCTGTGCAGGAGCAGTTTCCACTAGGTCAGGTTGCTCAGAGTCCCATCCAGCTTGGCCTTGAACACTTCCAGGGATGGGGCACTGAAAACTTCTCTGAGCAACCTGTTCCTGTACTACACCAGCCTCATCATAAATAATTTCTTTCTAGTATTTAATCTAAACCTACTCTTTTTCAGTTTGAAACCATTCACCCTTGTCCTGTCACTATATGCTCTTGTAAAATGTCTCTCTCCATCTACGATGTTGCAGACTCACCTTAAATATTGTGTGCAGTTTTGGTCACCACAATCTTAAGATGCAAAGCTATTAGAGAACAACCAGAGGAAGACAACAAAGATGGTGAAAGGCCTTCAAGGGAAGCTGTATAAGTGGCTGAGGTGAGTTGGTATGTTCAGCCTGTGGAAGAGGAGCCTAAGGGGGGACTTCACTGAGGTCTTCAACAGCCTCACAAGTGGAAAAAGAGGGGCAGGAACTGAGCTCTTCTCTGTGGTGGTTAGTGACATGACCCAAGAGAATGCCATGAACCTGAGTCAGGAAACTCAGTTTAGGTTGGATATTAGGAAAAATTGTTTCACCCAGAGGGTGGTTGGGCACAGGAACAGGCTCCCCAGGGAAGTGGTCACAGCAGCAGCCTGACAGAGCTCAAGAAACATTTGAACAGTGCTCTTGGGAACAGTGCAGTGTAGGGCCAGGAGTTAGACCCAACGATCCTTCTTGGTCCAACTCAGCGTTCTGATTTGGGGGGTTTTTGTAGGCTTTCTGTGGGTGCTAGAAGGCTGCAATTAGGTCAGTCTTCTCTTTTCCAAGCTGAATAAACCAAATTCTCTTAGCCCTTCCTCATAGGAGAGGTGTTCCATCGCTCTATTGAGACTACTAAAGTGAGCTACTTAGTGTGAAATTTATTTTTTTTTTCACTCAGCAAGGACTTAATTTCAATCAATGCAACTGTGTAAGACTTATGCTACCTGAAAAGTTAAATCATTATTCTTTGATAAATAAAAATCCCAGATGAGATTTCTATGCGGCTGGTAGAAGCCTATAAAGGATGACTTAATTTATTAATGAAAGTCATCAAACTTTTGGATAGATTGTGTGGCATATGGCAGAACTACCACTGGAATGCAGTTTCTAGATGAAAAATAGGAAAATTAACATAACCAAAGCAACTTATCACAAGCTGAAATGAGGGAAAAGTCCTAGAAGCATTCCACACTCTTTCAGAAATTGACTTGTGATATTTATTGATCCATAAATACTGTTAGCTTTGTCTAAATCAAAAAGTATCATCTGGCTTTCCTTGCTTGTTTACTGTGACAGCAGAGTGTTTATTGCATCTTTCTGCACTGTTTCCTTCCTTCCTACTGTTATCCTCTGTTTCATCTCTTCCCTGTGGCCAAATACTAAATTTTTCATGATAGGATCTTAAAATTCATCTTTCCAGAAATGCATTTATCACTTTTTATACAATCATAAGGGGTTTTTTTACCAATTTTTATACGATCATGAGTTTTTACTTTTTAAACCTGAAATTTTGATAATTCATAAGATTAAGAATTAATTCAGTGGAAGATTGCATTGGCATCAGTGTTGTAAGGTGGGACAGATGAATACATTAACATGTACAAAGACTTATGTCTTTGTTTAAACTATTAATATTATAATCACAATTGCAACAAATAATGTAAATATCTTTCATTTTAAAAATGATTATTCGCAGATTTTTGTGGAATGATTTTGCAGCGATATCTACCTAGTGTCCCCAAATCAGAAGTCTGAAATCTGTATAGAAGTATAAAAAAAAATAAAAAATATGCATGCAACAATAGTCAAAGCGAAAAGAATACAGATATCACTGACTAAGCCACTGAATCAAGTCACACTTCACAGTTCCAGGGTCCAGCCTTCCCACCTAAAGCCAACCCACCCTGGACTGCATCCCAAGCAGTGTGGCCAGCAGGTCAAGGGGCTTCTGCCCACTACTCTGCTCTTCTGAGACCCTGCCTAGAGTGCTGTGACCAACTCTAGGATGTTCAACAGAAGAATGAGGACCTGTTGGAGCAAGTCCAGAGATAGGCAACAAAAATAATCAGAGGACATCTCTCCTTTAAAGACAGTCACTGAGATCTGGAGTTCTTCAGCCTGGAGAATAGGTGGCTCCAGGAAAACCTTGTACCCAAAGAGGGCAACAGGAAAGGTGTAGAGGAACTTTATGGACCAACAGATCAAGGGAGAAATGGCTTCAAACTGAAAGAGGATAATTTTAGATTAGATACTAGAAATAAATTCTTTAAGGTGAGGGTGGTGAGGCACTGGAACAGGTCCCAGATAAGTTGTGGATGCCACAAAACCTCATCCCTGGAGGTGTTCAAGAACAGGTTGTATGGGACTCTGAGCAACCTGGTCCATTGGAAGGTGTCCTTGCCCATGACAAGGGCATTGGACCTAGATGTTTTTTAAATTCAATCCAAATCATTAAATGATTCTCTGGTAATGTCTACAAAAATTGTATTTCAAAAGGAACAACGAAGGTTGTATAGATTTTAAGGGAGAGTAAAATCAGCATAAAAGACACAGCTAATAAAATATCACAGAACATAAAATTTTGCTTCCAACTATTATTTATACCATTTAATACAGCAGAGAAGATTTTCACTGTGTTATTCCCTGAAACAATGTTTTTCGTCCCATGCAACCAAGGAACTTCAGGTCGTCTTTGCGTTGTTCCTCACTGCATTTGTAATCAGTGTGAAAAAAATGTTCCCCTCAATTTTTATAGCATTTTACTAAGAGAAATAAAATGACCCTAAAGTGAATTCAACACAAAAAGAATGTGAAGCATCTGTGTAGAGTATGTTTGTGTTCTTCTGTGAATTAGAGTCCCTTTAGATATATGGACAGCACCTTGAGAGCATCCATCTCAGTTCCTTAAAGGAAAAGTGTAAGCAATGAATCAATGATCTTCCAAAGCAGGGGAAGACTGTTAGACATTAGAACATTTCACAGCATGCAAGATGATTAACAGCATGTTAGGTAATGATGTAAGTGCTATAAATTGGTTTATATTGTACAATGTTAATACTCAGCACAACTGATGTCTGAACAAAGAAATCATGACTGAAAATGAGAATTTGGACCAAATCCAGTGTGCTTTACAAGTACTTGGCTTTGTCCTGTTTTGATAAGTAAGTCCAGAATAATTTCTTGCATGTACATATAAGATATACAATGCATAAATATATATTTATATATATATATATATTTTTTTTTTCTAATCCAAGTCTCTCACTCTCCCTGGAAAGTTCCTCTCCCTTTCTGCAGATAAATAAAATTTATAATTATTTTTGCCATTTTTTAAGTGCAAACCTTGAAAACTAATTTTGATTAAATTCTACCAGGTTTATCTTTATAATTTGAACATTTAAAAAATAAAAATATAGTATATGCAAACATTTTCTGTGAATGTGTCTTCACAAGTAGCACTGAATGAAGTCAAAAGGTCAGAAAATAATTCTTTAAATAGTGCATGAGTAAGCTACTGACCATACTGAAACCAAGGATTCTAAAAAGGTTTAGATATGGCATGGAATAATGAAAACACTTACAGAAAAATAGCATAATTGCATAATGTAAAAAAATGGAAAAAATTATATTCAGTTCTGTTCATAATTCAAATGTTATCTAATAGGTGTTAGGACGATGCCTATAATTGCTCACTCTGAGTGTTTCGGAATTTTTTTTCAGATGAGCAAGAGTAGAGAACTGGTAGAGACTCCAGCTAGATGCATTTCTGGCATGAAATACTTCTGTTACACTTCTCTTGAGATTTAGTCTTATAAATTTACACCTCAAAGGGTGACAGGCTTGTAAGCATTGACACTGCATATAAAAAACAGTCTAGCAGACTTACAAATATGGTAGCAATGTGCAACAGCAACAAATGTGCAACCAGGGAAAATTTCTGGTTATGACAGTGGCTGCTGAATTAATTTTTTGTGTCTATATTGAATTTCTTTTCAGTTTGGTAGCCTGAAAATTCCTGTGGCTTGAACATGTTTTGCAGAAGTTTGAAAGAGGGTCATAAGCCTTTTTCAATATTGTTTACAAGTGCTGGAAAGGAATGGCTTTCTTCTGAGCAATTCTCAGACACATCTGTATGAAGGGTCTCCAAGTTATCTGTGTTTCCATGCCCAAGATTAAAAGTTTAAAAGTCCAAGTTAAAACAAGGAAATTCCACATTTAAATAAAGTAACAATAAGGAAATTTATTCTGCTATGACAAAGCTCATACAAATCTATTATTTGCTTCACTGTAATGGTCCAATGATCTAAACTTTTGAAACAGTCTGCCTCTAGAAATATGGAAACTAATTCGAGTTCTTTCAAATCCTGATTCTAACCCTGAACTGTGAATTCTCTTACATCATGACCACAAAACACTTATTATAAACAACATAAGTAATTTCAGTGACTCAAATGGATATTAAAAATAAAGGTTATACTTATCTGCAAAAACAAAAGATGGCCTCAGGTATAAGCATTGTCACTTTCAAAATGACACATTTTTTCTCAACTTGCTACAATATTTTTTAAAAATATGCTTTTTTGAAATATGTCATTTTAAGAAAAAAAATTAACTATGCTGATACTTCATATAGTTTATTCTGCCCTCTATGTACAAAGCAGATTTATTTGAAAAGTTGCTTAAGAAAAAAAAATATTAAAAAATTAAAACAATTTTATTGTCTTTAGTATAAATTTCAAGTCTATATTTCAAAACCAGAATAGTCACTGCATGTTAAATTTCACTAGAGATGTAAGAATAGATTAAGAAAAGGTCATTCAATAAAAATATGACATTTGTACTAATAAAACAAGAGAAATGATACGGCAGGAGACAACCAACATTACAATGAGAAGAATTCAAACACAGAGAAACCCCACGTATTCATGTGATGGAAGCCCAAGTTGTATATGAATACAGGGGTTGAATGGGTCAGCAGTGACCAAAATTACTTAGAAAAATAGAATTATGTCTGACCATACAAACCTGAACTCTGTCAACATTGTTATAGTACTTCTGCCAAAGCTGAATAAAGGTATAAAACCCATTTGTACACTGGTTAAGAAAACAGTAATTTTTGTTTTCAACATCTTTACACTGGAGCTGTTACAAAGCCATGTTCAGATCCCTCTGTTGACTGACCCTCATCAGGTCAATCCAGAGTTTTGATTTAATCAGGGGCTCTGCAGTTTCACATCAGAAGAGAAGGAGCTTTTTCAATAAAATAAAGATTCCAAGAATGGCTAAGTAATCAAATAAAAATAACCTTAATATTAATTTGGATACAAATAAGACACCAAATATTCAGAGTAATTCAAGAAATCAAATAATATGTTTGTAACAAGCTCAGTAGGTGACTCACTGTACACTTCCTGGAGTTTCCAAATCCTCTTATTTTTCATTACTTAAATCAAGGAATGTGTTTTTCTTTATTCCTCACTCACATCTACCTATTTCATCACGTTCTTTTCTATAATCTAGAGTATGTTAGGCAGTTTTTTCTTTTCTTTTTTTCTTCTTTCTTGCTCCTTCTCTCTTACCCTCTCTCTCTCTTTCTAGTCACATAATTCAGTTACATTTTATTATTGCTTGCTGAATTAAACTCTGCTCTTGTTCTTATGGTAGAATACAGAGATCGTTCTTTAAAATGGAGTACAAATGGATAAAGCTTAATTCTCAGACTATTGCTTCCTAATAGCCTGCTGCAGTGTTATATATGGAAGTTTTTGACTAAAGTGGTGGCAGAAGGAGAAAAAACTAATAAAATCTAAGACTCAGTGAAGTTTTTCAACAGTGAAGACAAAACAAACGGCAAAATGCTTAGACCTGTGAAAAAAAAGAATAATTGACAGAAGTTTTTTTTCAGATATTCCTTTGAAATAGTATTTGTCTTTTTGAGAAGGTCACTGTCTGCTTGTAACAAAAATACTCCTCAATTGTGAGAAGTAACATGACTGGTGAAATCATCCTTCTAAAGGAATTTGCATACCCTCCGTCACAGATTAACTCCCTTAATTTTAAATCTCTCTTTCCCATAATCAGGAAATATCATGACATCAAATTTCCTTTTATATAGCTTTTATTTTCCTTTTATTCTGATGTCATAAATTCATTACAAACAGTATTAAAAAAGCAACAAAGCTGAATGCAGTCATATCTGGGGCGTAATTCATGTTTGTATTATTTACTGCCATGGAAAATCTGTTCTTTTTCTGGCTTTAGAAGACATTTTTAATGAGTGTTTTATGATGTTTCTGTTTACACAGTATTTTTACAACTGTTGCAAATAGACAAAAACATCATAAATTACCGGAAAAATCATCCTCAGCTTCCTTCAGGCTTAATATGAAACAGTTACTAAAAGGGGAAATGTGTAAGTGCTGCTAAAGCCTGTTTGATGAATTCCACATGAAGATTCGTGTTGAGATCTCAAGTCATTAGAAAAATATGAAATTCCATACCCTATCTTCATATCTTATTTAAAAAATAAACAAAATCCAACTATAATTATTAACATGTTCTCATTAAAGAATCTTAATCATAATTTTCTAGGAGACTTTGATATTACCAAAATTTCATGATACATGGAGATGTAAAAACACTGCTGATTCCTTTGGTCATAATACCTGAATGTTCTAACTTGGGAGTATGATAAGGCCATGAACAGTACCCCTGAAGAATGGAGAGGCCTAGACAGACCTCATGCAGGTAGAAATACATCTCATATTCACTAACTGCATTTAATAAATGTATTAATTCATTATAGGTAATAGGTAAATGTCCAGGTAAATGTTCAGGTAAATGTTCAGGTAAAAACAGTGATTCATATATAATTGAAAAGGTAACTAGATAATAATCAGTAAATATTGCTGAACTAGATTGTAGTAGAGCAAATAGAAGATAATGCATCAAAGGGCATTGAAATGCTGATCTCAGATAAGCGCTGCCCAGAAACTGCTCAGAAAGCAAGACAAAAGTCTTTACAGGAGAAGGATTCAATACTTCAAGCAGTTTCATTGCAGTTCCTTTGAAGCTATTAATCACTCTCTGTTCATACAAATGGCTTAACAAAGCATATTTCTGCAATATGTTTGTAGCATGAAGTTTCTTTGAAAGTTCTGTTATTAGCACAATTTTCCTCCTTATGTGTTTCAATTACTTTTCCAATGTGATTGACAAAACAGCTCTCTGGAAATGCAAGCTTTTATTTCTAATATTCGAACTCTTGTTGCTGAACAAGGGTTTGTTCAAGCTCAGCTGAAAATCCCAGCTGTGATCCATAGAGCAATTCCAAATCAGGAAGTCCTTCCTATTCCTGTTATTTGATAAACACAAAAGTCTTTAAAAATATAATTTTTTTGTGGCATGTTTGCTTTACAAAAGAATCAGTATCTATGATCACTACTGTTGTAATAACTTCTGCCAATTATAATTTGTCCCTAAAATATTCAGGTTGAAGTAATCTTAAGTCCCAAAAACTCAATGGTTTTTACCACTTAAGCCTGAACAGATTACACACATCCATCTTGTATGTTTACTAGCCACTAGAATTCGATAATTGTTGCTGTGGGTAGGGAATAGACATGAAATTATAATTATCATGTCTCCTTAGTAATCGTACAAGTTTCCATATAATGAGCTCTACAACTGTCCCAACAGAAGCAAGTGATTGGGGAGGTGAGATTGTCCATGGGTGAAATGTCAGTTTAAGGAGAGGTGCAGACAGGATAGGAAGTTAGAAGTCATTGGCTAGCATAGCCACAACTATATCAAAGAGCACTCATCATGCATTCTCATTCATCTCAGAGCAAGCAGCTTTAGTGCATTTGTCAGTTCATCTTTTCTTCCTGCCAGCTGCAACCTTCCTTTCTTTGATCTCTATCCATGGAAGACTCAGTTTCACAAAATAAATGCCCAGATTCAATTCATCACTTTGACAGAAAATTTAGCCATAAATCTGCAGAAAATTCATAGAAAGTTGACTAGCAATCAGCTTACCAACAAATTAGGTGCACATATACTCATTCATCAGTTGAAGACTTCTGTAAGTGAAGTCAGTTGTAAAGCGTTATCTCTGCTTGTTGATGATGTATTTTTTTAATTTTGAAGCATTTCTGGGGTTTGGCTCTATTTATTTATTGGTCCTCTACAGACCTCTCAATTTCATTGTGATAATATAAAACCTCCATTGCTCTTCTATGAGTGAGATGCTGAATTAGGTATTTTTACAGTTTGCATATAAAGCATGTCTTCAGAAAAAAAACATGGTTAGCATCTGCATAAATGGTGTGTCCCACCACTTGAAACTTTCACATACTAGTGAAGAAAACACTAATAATTCAAAGGAGTCACAAAAAACTCTTCATTCAAAAGACTGCAGTCAATGAGTGTTGAAGCAAAGAATGGAAAAACGTTCAGACTGACAAAGATTTATCTTTTTTAAAAACAGGTGTATATTAGGACTAGTGTATTCCTAGAATAAAAGTAATTAAATTTCCCGATGTGTTAAATATGAGATGAATGGCTTAACTACAAGTACAGAACATTTCATTCATGTTCTGAAGTTCTGAAGCCTTCAAGTTCTGAAGGCTTTAAAACTTTAAGTTTTTATAACTAAGTAACTTGAAAGAATATTGTATTATTGATGCTTTCATACCATGATTGCAAATTTTCTACAACATGGTATCTGTTGTAATGTAGCTATTTGGTGGCTCATTGGCCTAGAATTCCTTATTTCAGACGAGTTTCATTTATTTCCCCCTTACAGTTATATGGCAGTTTGCAATTTCAGTGAATGGTCTGAAATTTAATTGTCAGCAGACTGAACAGTCTTCTCTTTTAAACTCCTTATTCATGTCTGAGGGTTATTCGTAAGGCACTGCATGACAGGCTTGTATTTTTAAAGCTTATGACAAATATTGGCATTACAGAAAGTAGACTGGGAAATCCAGGACAAAATTTGAATGCCGATATTTAGGAAAGAACAAATAGCTAGGAGTCATTCAACTGAACAACTGAAATCTTCAAATCCTTCTTACAATTTTGGTCAGAAATTAATAAAAAATGGATTAAAAAAAAAAAAAGAAAAAAAAAATTAAAATAAAAATCAAAACCAACCTACAAACCAACAATGAAAGAGCCCAAACCCTCACTCACTCAAATAACAAGACAAAAGAGAAATAAAAGCACCCATTTAAATAGTTTCCTTTAGTGTAAGAGAACTTCTTTAAATGTTTTAGAGCTTACATAGGCCATTATTAGCAGGATTCTTGCAACCACAACTACTGTAAATAATATAACAGATTTGCCTTCTGCAGTATATTCAGTATATGTGTATCCATTCGCTTTCCTTCTGAACATGAGAAACATTTCTTGCACTGCAAAAGTCATTCATACTTCAGCATACATTAAGGTCCATTACTCATATTCCTGACTATTTGCACAAGACAGACCAGTATCTGATTCTAAATCATATAGAAAAGGCTAGAAAAGAAGAAAAGAAATATGTAACTAAATGCTCCATACGTCAATGAAGTAAAGTCTGCACGTTAATTTGTTTACGGAAAACAAGGCTTTGCCCAGAGGCAAATTTCATTTTGTGTCTTGTTTCAGTGCACAGTTATGTTTTTGCTTTATCACTGTATGAATTACCATTATAAACTACTGTATATTTGATGGTTGCCTATGGCTATCTAGAGATCTCTGCTAATGGAAGGCTGAACAGCATTAGGACTACATTAGAAATGGCATGTTTTATTTAGGGACTACGTTGATAACTTAGTAACGTATTTCCTTTTGCAATTTGCTTACCATAATTGTCAAAACATTTCCTTCTTTTGCAAAAGTGCAGCTGTTACAAATGCCTACAGATGAGGCAGTACAGGCCCTACTAATAACACCACATTGCATTGTTGACTTATTGATAGCTTTTGCAACTTTTTGTTATGTAGTCCAATTTATTTCTTTGGTCTCAAAAGTTTCAAATATCAATTTTAAGACTGTATGACTTGTGAATAGACAAAGCATTCTGAAACAAGCAGAATTCCTTAGATCTCTTAAAGAGGACATTCAAATAATAAAGATAGAAGTAAGCCTTTGGAAAATACACATAACTTCTTGTGTGACCTGCTGGAGATTGAATTACATAACTGAAGGACAGAATGCATTTACTGGAACTCAAAATCTTCTTAGGTTGTTTGTTTATTTGCTTGTTTGGAGTTTTACGTTTGTTTGTTTCTTTGGGGGGAGGGTTTGAGTCATAAATCCTTCAATTGAGTTCAGAGATCCCATATGAACTCCTATCTGACACAGTTACTAGGATTAAATATTTATTCTTCAACAGACACTATAATTGAATATATATATATATAATTGACACTATATTGGCCTGAATGCTCTACCTTGCAGTCATTGGAGGTAACTTCATCCCTTTTGAAAACTGACTTTAGCTGACTTTAGCTCCAGTGATTTTTAATCTGACAGCCTATGAGAATTATGACAAAGTTACTAAATTTGAATGCTTACTAAGTTTGGATATCTACCCATTGTCAGAAACTATACTGGTGTATTAACACTAGGTTTGGGACAAAGTGACTTCCCAAGGAGAAAATTAATACATTTTTGCCTGAACAGTTGAAAACTTAATAAAACTATGAACTCATTGGCATGAGATATGCTTTTATATGGCTTGAGATCAATGGCAAGATGTGGAGGAATGTCAGGAAGCATTCCTTAATTCAACACAATTAACTACTTGAGAACTGCTTAAACTTCCTCTTGTTTACAAGATTTAAAGATGAATTATACAAACCTCTAGGAAGCATACTTTTTGGAGCAATCCAGTCTATAATAAAAGGAAAAAAAGGAGGTCAGGATCAAATAATTTCAGAGATATAAGATATTAAAACAGCACATAATTTTGCTAGAAATGGAGAGAAAAAACCAAAAATCCACAGACAAGACCCAACCATTCATGCTAGAAAAATTTCATATTAGATATTAGCTGTACATTAAAAGAATCACAATTTTTGCATTTCAGATAAAGTTAATGTAACAAATGGAAATATAAATAACAGAACTCTATTTTTTGTTTAACAATCTCATTTTCATTTCTGCTTCCTAACTATCACCAATGTGAAACTTCAGTATGTAGTGGAAGTCCATCACTCAGATTATTATCAGCCCAAAGTTATCTTCTGCTAGTATAAACTGCTATAGTATGCTTTAAAAATCAATACCTATCAGCAAAAATTTGCTGTACATTAAGTTAATGACCTCCTTGTGTAAGCTGTACACTATATATGACAGTGTTCTATCAAAGACAAAATTGAACTTTTGCTGCAAATATAAAGACAAGAGTCAATCACCTTCATAAAGCAAGGACACTTTCAATTGACAGAAGGTATAGATCTCTTTCCTCATCACAAATTATGTAATAGTGATAATATAGTGTCTTTATCACTATGTTGGTTTTAATCCACCACAAAAAAACTGATACTATACCACCTGAATAAAGAGATTGGTGTACAACCTGAGACCACAAAGAGATGGGAGTATTTCACCCAGTTATTTGCTTTGTATTCAACAGCTCTAACATAAATCAGAGAAATAATACGCTAGGTGAGGTGGGATTTTCCAATAAAGAATACTATAGGTGCAAGTAAGGATAGGGGGTTTTTTCCAGTTTATGAGTCAGAACAAAGCCAATGAGGAATGTCACCTATATTTATATACTTTTCTAAATGCATAAAATATATGTGCTTACAATATTATTATATGGATATGAGAATTGCATGATGTGCAGCAGAGATACCCTTCAACATGACAGATTTAAAGAGAAATGCCTTGTGATATGGGAGTCAGTTTGCTGATGGTGCTATTGAGGAGATAATGTGCTAGATAAATACGTCATGGGCCAATATGCTAATATCTACACAGATCCTGTACAGTGTATTTGAGATTAAAAAAGAAGGAGATACTGTTTTCAGAAAGGTAGCTCAAGGAATGATGCACCAAGTCACCTATATACAGATACAGGCTGCCTCAAGGAAAAACAGCATGGGCTTGGACAGGAGAATAATGAAAAACATACACCAAATAACCACAAGCCTCAGCAACCCAGGAGCAGGTCACCTGATGAGAGACACCACGATTTTTACAATGTGTGAGCATAGAATCTATCCAACCCTAAAGGGTAGAAATCACAATTTCCGTATTCTTCCCTCCTTACTGTTATCTCTGACTACAAGCAGATCAGGATTAAAAGGGCTGACCACCTGAAAAGTGATTAAATTTTAGAACACTCCAAGAATGGGCAAAAGTTAAGAGAAGTGAATGTATAAAATAGAAAAGGAAAAAACATAATAATAAATATTGCAAAATAGGGAAAATATCCAGTAACAGTAGAGTGACTATTCTATTTTCTGAGTTGTTTTCAGTTACACTGTTATCTGAAAATTCAGTAGAAGTTCTCAGAATAGTTATAGTTTTCTTTCTTGTTAGAAAATACATATTTATTATGATTTTTAAGGTGTAGCATTTTCAGCTACTGTTCGTCACACAGAAGTCCAAAATAAATATTTAGTAAAAGCTGAAAAATTCAGCGAAGCTTCTTCTCTGTTCTTTACCTTCACCTTTTCATTATTATACAAGAGATTTAGGACTGTCTTACTAACTGAATACAAAAAATTAAATTTCTATTCTTTAAAGGATGTACAGAATAATTTCTACAGGCAATTTCAATTTTAAACATTTTCTCAAGTATCTCATGAGAGTAAATAAAATTTAAGTTGTGCTGTTCACAGTTATATTCTCCTTTTTTATCATTATAGAATGCAAATAGTTGAGGCTCCAATTTTTTCCTTTGAGCTACTTCACATTTCTTTGCAAATTGCTTCCAGCAGCACGTTGTTCTCCAACAGCTATTACTGCTGGGTATTGTCTTTATTTTTTGGTGTGCAATTTTATTGACAAAAGGATTGTCAGTTATGAAAATAGGAAAGATATTTGCACTAAAAAGTTAAACTAAATGAGTCAATGTGCTTGCTGAGTAATGGGCAGGATTATTTTTCCTTATTTAGGTATCTCTTTTCTTGGTTCATGATTTAGTCAATCAATAGAAAACACCTTTGCAGCTTCGCTTAAAAAATAGTTTAATAAAAAAAAAAAAGTTTCATAAAAAATGTATGTGTACTTGTACACATAAGAATAAAAGAAATGCAATGTTGAGTTTCATGAAGAGATTTGCTTTGAAACTGCAAGTCAACCCATAAATGCACAGATGTTTGAAGGTTTACCTCTGTGACAACTTGGAAGATAAGTGATTTATATATTTTCATTTTATAACCCTCTTTTTGATGGGAACAGAGTGAGGTGAACTGGTCTGTAAGTAATAAGTTATGAGATGCTGAAACATATGCTGAAAAGCTCAGTATCTTGATTCCAAACTCAGTTGTTCTGGCTTATTCTTTACAGCTGGGCTCACATAACTTCTGTTTAATATATCTTGCATTATCAAATATTATTATTAAATCCTTAAGAAGATTTTCAGGAACAAAAGTTTTTACAACTTCTCTATAAAGACAGAAACAAAGCTGCATGAAGTTTCTATACTCTATTTCAAGGAAACATGGTGACATAAGGAAATATTAAGTGTTAGTGAATGCAAGAACTGGCTAAGGAGGTTTTTCACAAAAATATGTAGAATTTTGCACACATCCAAAACCTTCAGAACTTTAAAATCTTCACATGAACAGATTTTATATTGAACATGATGCCAAGCCAGATGATTGCAGTGTCAAAAAAGCTTCCAGTAGCATTAGAATATTTTCATTTTCTGGTAGACCAGTAAGTTGGTGTAAAATGACAATGTTGCCAAACTCATGTCATTACTTTGATGTAAAAACAAGAATAAATAATATAACCTGTTTCATTAGAAAGACCAGCTGTTTCTGTCTTCTATAACTGAACATGAACTTTTTCTTTCCACTTTTTTTTTCTTTTGCCAGTAATTTCTCCTTTTTTTCTCTGCAAACCCCAGACTTACGCCCTGATTCAGTAATGATCATTTATCTGTGGAAACAAAGAATAAACCTTTGCAAATTATTTTTTTTATATCTTTGGTATTTCATGTTAATTTTACAAGTATATCATTCATAAACTCATGAAAACAATTCTTTCTTTTTTCCATTTGATTAATACATATATATTTCCCCCAATTACAAGCACAATAAACACGGAACATGACAAACCCTCTGCCAAATATCAAGCAGGATAATTCCAAGACCAGTCATGTCTGGTAAACACTTAAAATTCTGCACTTAGAAAACTCTTTCAGCTCACTGCAGTAGGGAGAATTCCCAGAAAGGGATGTGGTGCCTATCAAAGCAGAAGAAAGCACCATAAAGCCACAAAAAATAGTTAAACCTGACTTAGAGGCATTTTGCAATATGCATGATGTCCTCCCCAGAAATTATATTGTACTTTGAAAGTTTGCCAGCAAATAACAGTCTTTCAACTGGAACCAACCATATCAGTTTTTCCCAATCCTATTGTTCTCCAATGAGAACAAAAATTGGTTCCCACATGAGGGACAAACTTTCGCAAATAAGAAAAGCAAAGTGTGACTGGTTTTTTTTTCTGTTTTGGTAAAGTGCAATTATCTATTCACAGGTTTCACTCCACAATCTGCGGAGATACAGTGCTCTAGAGGATTTCTTCATTTAAAAGGAAAGCAAGATTAGTGTATGGTTTCAGGAGCATGAAACATTGATAATTCACAGAGATCTTTCCATGAGATTCCTAAGGTGACCCACCCAGTGGATGTGGGAAGGGCTGTGGATGTTGTCTATTGAGGCTTCAGGCCTTTGACACTTTCTCCCACAGCACACTCCTGGAAAAGCTGGCAGCCCTTGGCTTGGACAGGAGCACTCTGTGCTGGGTTAGGAAGTGGCTGGATGGCCGGGCCCAGGGAGTGGTGCTGAACGGTGCTGCATCCAGCTGGCAGCCAGGCACTAGTGGGGAGCCCCAGGGGTCAGTCCTGTTTAATATATTCATTGAGGATCTGGATGAGGGGATTGAGTCCACGATCAGTAAATTTTCAGATGACATCAAGCTGGGAGTGTGTATTGATCTGCTGGAGAGTAGGAGGGCAGGCTGGTGAAGGGCTTGGAACACAAGCCCTATGAAGAACGGCTGAGGGAGTTGGGTTTGTTTAGACTGGAAAAAAGGAGGCTCAGGGTTGACCTTATCACTCTCTACAACTGACTGAAAGGAGGTTGTAGGCAGATAGGGGTTGGTCTCTTCTCCCAAGCAACCGCTAACACAATGAGAAGACCCCAGGGGAAGTTTAGGTTAGACATCAGAAAAAAAAATTCTTCACTGAAAGAGTGTTTGGGCAATGGAATCTTCTGCCCAGGGAGGTGATGGAGTCACTGTCCCTGGATGTATTTAAAAAAGGACTGAACATGACACTCAGTGCCATGGTTTAGTTGATGGGAGGTTTTAGGTCATGGGTTGGACTTGATGGTCTCAAATGGTCTTTTCCAACCTAGATCATTGTGTGATTCTGTGGTAACAGGATGGTGTCCAAGTGTCACCAAGTATGAAATATTAATTCTATGGGGAAGGTATTAAATGGGACAAAGGCGGGAACATAGGGTGGTGGGTGATGCTGGAAACACAAAATAACCTTTGAATTTGACATGATGGGGAAAGGAATTCAGTGAAAAAAAATAAAGATCAGAGTGACAGTCTCAGTGCCATCAACAAGGAAGATAATTTGACTGAAGCTTCCCTTTAGGTTCTTGAAGAAAAGTGAATATAAGGCAAAAGAAGTAACTCAGTGGGATGAAATGGAATATTCTGGAGATTCTTAGGGAGAATGAACAAGAGATATCAATATAGCTTTGATAAACTGCTCAAGAGAAGTGCAAACCCCAGACATTCGATGGGCAGAAAGATTCTTTGCTGTAGACAGAAACAACTGTAAGAAAATCGCTATGAACTCTTTCACACACATAAAAGTGTTTTTTGAATTAGGTTCTAAGTGACAGTTATAAATATGCTAAGCTAAAAATAAAAATCTCTACAAAAGAAAAAATAATTGATGCATTTGAACAGAAAGTTTCAAGATTATGAGTTATTATATTCCTCATAGAGATGAAATAGCAGAACTGTATTTATGGCTATTTCTATTGCTAATTCTTCAGATAGTCATAACATTTAAGCAAAAAGGAAGGAAAATAACATTAGTGAACTCAATGTCATAAAATGTAATATGAAAGTGACAAAGCCATAGCACTCCTGTTTGTAAGCTCATTTATCATATTTATTTTTATAAAAAGAGAGTGAAACTTCTTCAGCAATTGACAAAATATGACATTTTGTGTCA
Source organism: Sitta carolinensis (assembly GCA_032173965.1). Classification (NCBI taxonomy): domain Eukaryota; kingdom Metazoa; phylum Chordata; class Aves; order Passeriformes; family Sittidae; genus Sitta; species Sitta carolinensis. The sequence continues at coordinate 37,083,476 of JAVUNC010000006.1, forward strand.
TATTGACACCTGATGTCTGATTGACACCTCTCAGTTTGACTTGAAGCATAAAATGTGAATTTAACTAAGTTTGGAGAAGGTTTTTTTCAAATATTGATTTGAAGATAAAGAGATAAGGGAGATTCTTTGCCTCAAAGGACATTATAAACATGTGGGGTGGTGTGAGGGACAAAGAAAAGCTTTAATGTGGACTGCTAAAAGAAGGACAAAAAGGTCAGCACTTGAAAAAAAAAGAGAGCATGTAGGGCAAAACAGGATAATATAAGCTCATTTTATTAATCTACTTGACCAGGGTAAAACCTGGGGAGTACTCAATCATCTACAGATTGCATAGAACATAGACAAAACTTCCATGCTTTCCACAACTCTTCAACAAAGTGAGGTATGAAAAGTGCCACAGAAGAAAAGGACAGTATCTCTGAACAGCAATCAGGAATATCAAGCTTTTGGGCCAATTCTGTTAATATGATTTTTAGAAATTATTTTATTTTTTAGTGGAAGGACTATTTCTTCTTTTCCTAAGATAGTGATATTTGTTTTTAGAAGAGACAATTAGACTAAATGAAATAAAACTCCATTACAAAAGTAAATGCAATTACCAGTAAAATTTTGCTCCCACAGAAGACTAACAATAATGATTGCTCATAAAACTAATAATCTATATTCTGAATTGTCCTAATGACAAATTAAAAACTCTTCATCTCATACCTCTGCTGATAACAACCTGATTTCCAATCTAAGGCTCTCTTCCATTTCCCTGAAATTTATATATTATCCACAAGATTCATCAGTTGCAAGTGATTAAATGCCTCTCTCTGCAGTGAAATAATCTGTTTTCAGTAAGACTGAAGACATCTGATTATGATTCACCAAATAAAACTCTCAACTGAACCCAGGCAATGATCACATTTTTGTCCAATATCTATATATACTATTAATCTACAATTTTAAATTAGCTTAGCTTTTTATATTTTTCCAGCAGAAGAGTTAAAAGATAAATTTTGGCATTATCTTTACCTATCGCTTTCTTTATGCAAATAGATTTGAGGAGAAAAATCTTTCTGTGCAAGATGAACTTGAAGTGAAAGTTTAGACATATGAAAAATATTCAGAGACTGAGAGAAATGGCAAAGGAAAATGAAAATATGATATCTGCAGGGTTATAAAAATAAGTGGATGGAGAAAGGGAATTAAACAACCACGCCAATGTGGAGTGGAAACCATTCAAGCTTGTTGCTGACTCTTATATAAATCCTTCCACTGTGACCAGATTGACTGCTTTAAGAATATAATTTCCTGCTTCCAAAGAAACTTTAAGGAGACCAAAACACAAAAGAACAATGCCTTGTGGTCATCCTCTAAAGGGAAGCCTTCAAGGCAAAGAAGCTTAGAAACTGTGGAGCAGGTTGGTGCTAAACAGTCTGACTTCATTTTGGAATTTGCCGAGTGTGTTGACCAGTCTGCCACAGCTTTTTGTAATTGCAATGTCTCTATGTAATCTAGATGATTTAATTCCATGCCAAGTTTTATTTCCCTACAAAACTGAAAAAGGCTATTTTCTAACTCAGGAGCTACAAATGTATGCCAGCTAAGAACACTTTTATCATGCATTGCTGAACATCTTGAATGGCTGTATTATCATTATCTGAAACTCTACCACTTGAACAGGAAAAGGAATATGACTTTTTAAACAGAAGAATTATTGAGTCATTCATGAAAATGTCTCCATTTTGATTAGAATCAAAATTAAATTCTTTTCTCTTTGAAGAAGCCATCTCTCTCTACATAATAACCGCATAGTGCTCTATGAACATTAAAATTTACGACAACTCCCCCTTTCAACCTACAAACACTAATTAGGCCATTTCTCAGATGATAAATCTAGAAACTAGGTTCCAAACCACAGACCAATCTACTGGCATGTTTCTATTGACAGGAACTTAAGGCAGGTAGAACCAGGGTAAATTTAAGAGAGAGGAATATCGGAGATAGAGAGAGAGAGATGGCGACTACTGTTGATGATCAGAATACAATCTTACTGCAAGCTACATAAGCTTATGTATTCTAGGAAGGCTAAGTTTTAATATGCTGATTTGGTTAAACATCATACAAACAAATTTATACATTTTGCAACATTTTTACTTAATCCCATCTTCCTTCCAGTTGCTGGACTTGATCCAATCTCCTTGCAAATCTTCATATCTCTGTTTGCTCTTGCCAAGGCATCTTGGTTACCAGATCGCTTATGCTAATTAAATCCACAGTTCGCTCTCTTACCTCCCATAGAAGAAGGGAAGATTTAGCTCAGAGAAAGTCAGCGGAACACCTTTCCACTAAGAAACATATTCTTGTGGGCCAATCCTATCTCCCAAGGCATGACAGCAATGTCCTGATTTTGCAAAAAACTGCATGAGAGATATATCTGTGTACATATATATATACATATATGTATAAGCTTCAGCTATTTACGTAAAATGTAGATATGTATTTAAATGTAGATATGTACAGTGTATGCACAACCTAAATTAATGAAGATTATAGCTGACCAAACATATACTCCAATATCTATTGGAAGGAAAACAGAACAGGGCATAAGCAATCCCAGATGTTCCTGGAATTTGCTGACAATAGCTTTCAAGTCACAGAGGATCCAGACAGGAGGTGCTATGCTGGATCTTGTTCTCAGCAACAAGGAAAGGCTAGTGGGGAATGTGACATTCAAGGAAAGCCTGGGTTGCAGTGATCATGGAATTTGATATCCTTGAGGTAATGAGAAGGGCCCACAGCAAGCTCTCTGTCTTGGACTTCAAAAGGTCAAATTTTGGACTTTGGAATCTGCTTGAATAGTTGCCCAAGAAAGCTGGCTGATATTCAAGAAACGCAATTTCCAAGCTCAGGAACTTGGAGCATCCCAACATAGAGGAAATTGGAAAAAATGCCAAGAGGCCTTCATGGGAAAGTTTGATGACAATGCAAAATTGGGAGGACCTGTTGACAGCCTTCAAGACAGAAAGGCTCTGAAGAGACATCTTTAAAAATTAGAGCGCTGGGAAATCACCAACCTTATGAAGTTTAACAAGGGCAAGTGCTGGATTCTGCACCTGGAATAGGGCAACCCTGGTGGTGTGTATAGACTGGGGAACAAGAGGGTGGAGAGCAGCGCTGTAGAGAGGGACCTGGGGTCCCTGGTCAGTGTAAAATATGTGGTACAGCTGACACACTAGAGGGAAGGGTTGCCATCCAGAGGGACCTTGACAGGCTTGAGAAGTGGGACCATGCAAACCTCACAAAGTTCAATAAGCACAAGGTCAGATCCTGTTACTGGATGGAGCACCTGGGGAAATCCCAAGCACAAATACAGACATTCTGGGCAGAGAATGGATTGAGAGTGGCCTTGAGGATATGGGCTTGGGGCATTGGTTGACAAGAAACTCAACATGATCTGGCAGTGTGAACTCACCCAGAAAGCCAAAAGTATCCTGGGCTGCATTCAAAGCCACGTGGCCAGGAGGTCAAACAAGGTGATTCTTCCCATCTACTCCGTTCTTGTGTGACCCCACCTGGAGTGCTGTGTTCAGCTCTGCCCCCAAGAAGGACACTGAGATGTTAGGGTGGGTTCAAAGGAGAGACATGGAGATGATCAGGGGGCTGGTGCACCTCTACTATGAAGAGAGGCTAAAAATGATGGACTTTTTGTGCCTGGAGAAGGCTCCAGGACAGCCTTCCAGTACCTAAATGGGCCCTACAAGAGAACTGGAGAGGGACTTTTTTCACAAGCATTTAGTGATGGAACAAGGAGGGAAAGGCTTCAAACTTAAAGGGGATAAATTAAGGTTGGCTATCAGGTAGAAAGTCTTTACTATAAGGGTGGTGAGGCACTGGAATGGGTTTCCCAGAGAAATTGTGGATGTCTCATCCCTGTGAGTATTCAAGACCAGGTTTAATAGAGCTCTGAGCAACCTGGTCTAATGGAAGTTGTCCCTACCTGTAGCAGGGGGTAGGAACTAGATAATCATCAAGGTCCTTTCCAGCCCAAGCTATTCCATGATTCTAGGATTCTATAATTTAGGAACCTTTTTGCATAATTCTGAATCTTTTTTTTCCCACTAAATTTCCTCTACTTGGGAAATGGATGTCTTGTATGAGTGGTATACCTTACCTGGTTACGAATATGAAGATGATAACTTTTGATCATATGTATAACATGATATGTAACATAAGGAACTAATGAAAGATAAACCTTTATTTTTAAGGTTTTTCAGATATAAAAGTGATGTAGTAATTTAATATTTATAGAGAATAGAAAAAAAGGCAAAATAATATTTGCTTCTAGACGTAAATAAATTTCTTTTAATTTGACAATTCACATAGTTCTGCTCTAACTTCACAGGATGATTTATATCATTTTATAAACTGCACTATAAAATTTTAGTATGGTTGTATACAAATTACTGGAATATAAATATTTGGTGAAATAAACAGCCAAAACACTTGGCTTGATTTTAAAATCTTTTTGAGCACACAAACATGAGGAGGATGTGTTTAAAAATGTCCCATCACGGAGTGGAAACTGGCCTATACTTAAAAATACCACAATACTTTTTTAAGAATCAAAGGAATTTGCTGTTGTCATTTTAACATATTGATTTTTAAATTATTTGTTGTCATTATCTATTTAGTGTCCCAACTTGAATGTACCTCATACTAATGCTTACAGAAATCAACAAGGGCATTTTCAAATATATAACAAACCATTTTTTCTTTATATTTTGTCCTAAAGGCTTTAACTTGAAAATAATGGAATAGCTCACTGTCTGAACCAAGGACCCAGTTTCCATTGTGAACGATCTGGACTTTGCCATGATTACCTTAAATGATTGTTACAGGAGATGGAGATCACAGCTTTAGAAGACTTTATACATTCGCAGCCTGTACTAAAGGAAAATCATACAAAAATCATTAGATCTGTTTTGAATTATCTGTAGAGTTTCCTAAACAATTAGCAGAAGAGTCACACAAAACTAAGTTTGGCTAGATCAGAATATCCTTAGCTGCTATTCCAATGAAGTACAGTTGACTAAAACCAAGAAACTAATCAGGAACTGATGAGGAAGTTAAATAGAGCAATTGCTCTATGAAAAATACCAAACAAAAAATCCCCAACAAAAATAAGTTGCCTTAGATGCACTGTTGGAGAAAATACCCAACACTTTGAATATGGATACAGAAACACTGTTTTTCTTTCAGGAGAAACTGAATTGAAGTAGATCAAAACTCCATGTTTAAGGCAGTGTTTCAATTTCAGATTGGACTTACCAGCAGAAGTTGTACAAAGGTTTCTCACAATGGTGAGAGGAGCTGCATGGGTATCTGGAGTTGATCTTTCTCTACTTGCAAATCCCAAGGTTTAGTGAAGGGAAAAAACAGTAGTAAGGAGCAACTCACATAGCATGATCAGGTAGCATTTTGTCCAAAGCTATCCTGGAATTAAGAAAGATCAACTCAGAAAATTTGTTTTCAGCCTAGACATAGAGGCTAGTCCTAAAGTTTTACGGTTTGAGGGGTTCATATTATAAATATCATGCTGGGTTGAATATGTTATGCCACACTAGCACAGCACTTAAAACGTGCAGTGAGTCTAAGAGGACGAAAGCTGGTCTAGAACAAAGGAGGTGCAAATATCCATTTAGACTCATTGATGCTGTTGTATTTCAGGCCAAGCAAAACACAGGCAGAGGAGGGAGCGTGTTTGTGAGTGGGGTGTATTTGACATATAACAGGAATCATGTCTGGCTAGTGGAAAGCTTGTTTGTTAAAGTCATTATCACTTCTTTCTCTTATTCCTGTATCTAAGAATTCTGCCATTCTTCCTTTTAAACCTGAAACACATGCCTTAACACAGAATGTTCTTTTCTCTTTCAAATCCCTCCTATCAGGTGCAATTAAAGAGATTGCACATATTTTAGGGATAAAAAACAGTGGAAAATTAGTCTCAGACATGCAGAAACCACATATTAACTTTCTGCATTCATCCCTCCAATAAGCTTTTATAATACTATGAACTGTTACCCACAGAACTAACAATATGGCCCATGCCAAAGATTTTAAGAGTGAAAGCAATGAGGTGGAAAAAAAATTGAAAAATACCAACCCACTTTTTTCCAAGTGTCTATTTACTTCAGGTTAAATACATTTCATATGGACAAAAGGTTTTTTTTTTTTTTTTTATTTCCTAACCTGGATAATTTTTAGAGAGAGATTTTAAGTCCATTCATTGTCTCCCCATCAAAAGCCCATTTTTGTTATAAAATCTTCAATTAAAACATTTTTAGTGTTGCAGAAATTATTGCTTAAGAATTGAATGACACTCAGCAGGCAAAGAAAGCCTTCTTGTGCAGATGGGTAGTTTAAGAGTTTGGTTCTTCTCAAATCACCTGTGAACTGCTCTTCTAGCTCCACGTCACCATACAGGTCAGAATAAGTCAGAGAACATACTCAGCTTCCTCCATCATGTACTGTGACATTTTGAAAACTGGTTGAAATCTCCTAGTGGGAGAAAACTTTTCAGAAAACTTCCACTGATGTCCTGCCTAGCAGATTGCAAAAATAGAACATACCTGATTGGCGGTAATTACACCTCACTTTTTATCAGGCTCTTTACTAGTGTGAGTCATTTCTGTTGTAGAACTGTGTTACCAGGTAATTCATTTTGTTGAAAAATGTCAACTCAGTATTTATATCAGAGGATATGTAAATATACGTCTCCAGAAAGCTTGGATGCAAATGACTTTTGCCTTATTAGTTATAGTAATGTGACTATATGTTTTGTCTGGAACTGCTACCATATCTAAGGCACTGTGTTTTCAGAAGACTAATATCCTCAAAGTTAGAAGAATAAAGGACTTCCAAGTCCCCCATTAGTCCTGGTGTTTGGATAAAAAACAGGGGAAATCCATGACCAAATCTACAACAAGTTATAATATATAACTAATATGCTGAGGAGTTTTTAGGAATATTGCTAATTCAAAGATGCAGTATAAAATTTGATTCAGTGTTACTTACCTCCATTTGCAAAGAAATAATTATTACACAGCTGACTCTATGTCTGAAATTCACTCAGCAGATGGCTTTTGTTCAATTATCTCAGTGACCCCTAGAGAAAGGAAAAAAACTTGTTTAATACCTGTTCTTGATCTGCCAATTGCTGTCAACGTCAAGAAGCTGAACAAACACTCTTCATTCAAATGAACAGAATAGACCAAATGTGGATAATATTTTCTGAGAAGTACTGTTAGTGCCTCTTTTAGGTCCCAGTCCCTGTTTTGTTCTGTTAAGGTTATGAGTGACTGATCTTAAATGGAAATCCGGCTTTAGATTTAGATAGAAGAAAATACTGGCATTTAGATCCATGAAAATAGAAAGGTTCCAAACATCAGCTGAAATCAATGAGATTGAAGTGTTAAGTATTTCCTGTCTGCAGTCTAGATTTCCACATGATTTTGTTACCTAAATTTCTAATAAACACATCAACAGATTTATAAACAACAGCATTGTAAAAATGAGACAAAATAAACATTTTAATAAAAATACTAGGTTTATTTTTATAGAATTTAAATTAGGGATTTATAATGGTATTTCTTCTGCAGGGAAAAAAAAATAATTAAAGTGTAGCAAGATGGGGGTCAATCTTTCCTCCCAGGCAACTAATGACAGGATGAGAGGAAATGGCATCAAACTGTACCAGGGGAGGTTCAAGTTGGACATCAGGAAGAATTTCTTCATGGAAGGGATTGTTAAGCCTTGGAACAGGCTGCCCAAGGTGGTGGGTAGATGTTCACGAAAAAATTGAATGTGGCATTTTCTTCTTGGTTCAAAATTCCTTACATTTCTGTGTGCACAACTATACATTCCAAATCAGTCTGTTTGTTGGGAAGATTTAGTGATACCTACCACTCTGAGCATAAAGTAGTATGCTACCAATTAAGTCAACCAAACTTAGAACACCTGAAAATACTCTCTCACCAATAATTTGAATTCACATCTATATTTAGCTTGAAACACACAAGCAAGAAACAAAAATCCAGTTCAAAACATAAGGAGACAGGGTTTTAAGACTTCAGATATGGCAAACAACGTAAGTTTTTGAGCGTGGTTACTGTCACTGCCAGAAAAGCACACAAACCCAAGAACACACCACAACACCAACAGGCTGCCTATGCATATTTCATACTCTATTATGTAGTTCCCAAAGATTAAATATCCCAAATTGACTTCCCAGTGACCATAGAGGTATCACAAACATTCTATATGCATAAGTAAACCATATATTTAAGTGAATAGTCATAATATACGTAAATATACATGATTTGTTCTAAGTGAGGGTCATGGCTAAAGATGTTTTCGGTTTGTTGTTCCAATCCTCCCTCCAAGGCTCCCTCTTGGTCTGAAGTGTGAGTCACCTCGAATTTCTCCTCTAATAGAAAATATAACTTCCAGCAAGCAAAAGACTAAATTGTCATCAGGCTGGAAGGGAAAACATCTGTGTTAGCAGCACTGTTTTCAGCACAAATACAAAACATAGCCCCATACCAAGGACCAGGAAGAAAATTAACTCTATCCCAGAGAAAACCAGCACACAGTTTAAAGTGTGAAACACATTAACCACCAGAGTGGTTACAGTGGCTTTTCAGTTGTAAAGAGGATTTTTTTTTCTACTGTAAAAAGGCTACACTTAGAAGCAGAAGCACTTAAGCCTTAGTGGATCTGTTGAGTGCTACAGAATACACTTTCTGTGCCTGATTACAGCATGTTTTAGAAGTACTCTAATAGATAGCGAGGTTACTTTGGGCATTGCTGTCAACTTATATCACAGAGTGCATCTACCATAGGCAGCACAGGAAAACTGGGTAGAGGAAAACAGAGCAGGTGTTGTGTCAGTAACACATTACCATGCTCACTTCTGGAGCCAGGGATGACTGAGGAATTTTAAAAAGGATATTTAGTCTTTTGGAGCAATAAGGGGAAGATTGGAAATTTGTATCACACAAAATTCTTCTTGACTTGAAATATAGAATGAACTGTGCTATGATGCATACACTTCTGCATTTTGTTTTATGGATGTTCCATTAGAAGAAAAAATAAATCCATCAAACACCAATTTTTACAGTTGTCTGATATTACAGAAAGAGGGGATCATGCAAAATATGCAAAAATATTCTTGTATTTCTCTTGTTGAAATTTTATGGGAGGTAGATCAAATAGCGGATACGGATCCAGCTCAGTGGCCAAAGGTCTAGAAAAAGATACTGATGATTTTTGTCATATTCATATTAGGTCATAAACAGGGTGGTACATAGGATAAAAAAACCCAAAGACACAGAGAAAGAGATCGAGGGTAAGGGTCTAACATTTCTTGAGCCATTCTATGAAGGTTTTAACAAAAATCTATTTAGGAACATATAATCTTAATGTCTGTTCAATCTTGGACAATCTACTGATTTTTTAGGTCAAAACAGAAAAGTACTATTCACACTGGTTGTGCCTTTCTTAGCATCATTGTTTTCCAGTTCCATTGTTTTCCAGAACCATTGTTCCTGAGGTATTCAGGTCCAAATAAGACTTATGATAGTCAAATCCAGAAGAGTAACAGAACAATAAGCACTCAGTAATGTCACTGGAGCCAACCACTCTTGGATTTTCAATATCGGATGCAGGAGTTATTTCACTGATACAAAGGAAAAATTGTGACCTGGAGTTATTGCATAAAACAAGTTACTGTACCTTTATGCAGTATTTGGTCACCCAAAGACATCTAAAATAAGGAATAACTGCCTAAATTGCCTCTTGAACAATACTGACAGAGATTACAGAATCACAGAATCACATAATATGCTGACTTGGGAGGGACCCGCAAGATGACTAAGGAGCTGTGGGTGGTCTAGATAGTCTGCTCTTGGGAAAAAGTGCAGTGCACTGCTGTGCTGCCCTGTGCATTCAACCAGCTGTCCTGCCCTCCTCTGCAGTCCCCTTGTCACTGTTTCTCCAGGACACTGCAGGGTTGGGGCCTTTAATGCCTTGGAGGCTGACCTGGAACAGTGACTAGACAGAGCAAAAGAATAAAGTAGGTATTTATTAAAAAGCCTCAATGGGTACACCTGGGCAGCACAAGAGCCCGTCTGGGCCCACACCCAAGATGAACCCAAAATGGTCACAAAATGGATCACTGGTCGCAAGGTCCCACACTTCTATAAATTCTGGTCCATTCGCATATTGGAGTTAATTGTCCAATTACAGCTTCAGGTCATGAAGCTCCATCCTCCTTGTTTTTCTCTCTTCACTGTTGTTTTAACTGAAAGCTGTATTGGTTGTCCTTGATCCCAAGCTAGAAAAGGAATTGTTTTGTCTACCTACTCTGCGAAGAGAGCCTACCAACACTTAATATGAAACCCAGAACTACACACTAAAACAGCACAGAATCTGAAAAACAGAAATTCTAAAACTTATGGCATCACCTTCCCCATGCAAGACTGAAGATGAAGTGTGGCAGAGGGAAGTGGCCACCTCAGAACTTCCCTCCGGTCTACGTGCAGAGCCTTCTCCTGCGTAGGCTAAGCCCCATGAGTGCCCAGGTGGAGAGACTGTGTACAGGGTTATGAGAGGAACTAACGGCTGCTACCAGGTTTCTCATCCCAAATTATCAAACGAACAGCACAACTCTGCCTGTGGGGTAAATCTGTGGAGACAACAGCGCTATAGTAGAATTTCATAAATGTGTCCGCTGTGTGAGCAACATGGTCAGGATATTTACCACCAGCCTTAGTATTTGTATCAAGAACTGAAAAACAGCATGTGACTTGATATTTTAGCAAATTTAAAAAAACTGTTTATTGTTTACTTTGTTTTAGTTTTAGAAGAGTGAAAAAGCAAGCTTATGGAATGCAAGGTGAGAAGTAACTTTATCTAAACGCAGTCATGGTTTCTCCTTAGAATAGCAACACTACCAGTATGTCCTTATGTATGCCATACTGCAAGCTAAATTATAACAGTTCCTGGTTAGAATATTTGTGTCTGTGTAAAGGATTTATATGCTTCTCTTCTCAATGATTACATACTAAAAGTCATAGTATCACAGGAATTTACTCAGAAAACATACTGTTGTATAAACGTGTTTTATGTATAATAAAAAGTTAAATGTATCTGAATTGCAAATAACAATGCAGGAAAAAATAGAACTATCAGAAATAGTTGTAATACAGACAGTTTCCATACTTGAAAAATTACTGATTAAGTCTTATTCAACTTGTCGAGTTATCTAGTTTTGACAGTGAGCTCTCTCAGCGGCATTCAACATATCATTGCTCACTTTGCAGTGAAATTAAGTATCTACTCAACACTAAGGACTAAAGTGCTTGGCTGTTATTTGACCATGTTTGCACTTAATGATTTTTAAATCCATTAGCTCTCATGGACCTTATTCAGATTGACAATGTTGTACAGAATGAACAGTTACCATTAAGTTAACTGGAAGACAAAACAAAATTAAAAAGTTAGCAGTGAAAACCTGAGAGTTTATATGTATTGATCAGGAAATGCTTGCTGCAAAATAAATGTAAAACCACATGAAAGTGTAGAAATATCAATACATTTCCAGGGCCAAAAAAATGAACATTTGTATCAGGGTTCCTCAGAATCACTTTTTCTGTTTTCACAGAGAATTGAGGGAGTAGATTGATGTCTGGTATAATTGATTATGTATTAACATTAGCTGAGGATGACATGAGGGGGTAATGATAAAACGTATGATTTATTATAGCTTTATACACTGGGTAATGCTACATCAGCCAAATAATTATTACTGGCTGTATCATGTATCAGCTCTCTGCACTGAAGCTGATCTCGTGGTTGATAGACAAGAATTTATTTATCCTGCAAAATCTCAACCAAACAGACTGTTCTTTATTATTTAAACAAGATGTGCATGTTTTATTAGAAATTACACCATAGTAAATAAAACTCTTGTGGATCACCTCTAAAATATTAGTCTCTGTTTTGGAGATGGGCAGAATATTTTCTCAGATCTTAGTAAAGTAAGCACAATTGTTTTGTCTTCAGAAAAATAAGTAATAACCCTTCATTCTCAGAAGCCTTTGTATTTAATAAAATTCTAAATATGTTACAACGACAATCCTGCAAACCCTTCCAATTATATTATAAAAGTATAGCTTAAAGGTATGTTTTAAAGTTTGTTTGGATTTTGAATAAATCTGACTCCAAAATAAAACCAGGTGCTGTACAGGCTGACTTTCTGGACACTCATAGACCAGGTTCCATGGCTTACCAAAATCTCTGTAACAACTTCAAATAAATGTATAATCTGAGTATTTTGAAACTTTTGGGAAACCCTTCATTGGAATCATGTCTCCGTTACCTAGACCTGCTCTCTAATTTTTGAGGGTTATCCCAAGAAAAAATATGAGAAACATGTATGCTAAGAAAAACTTCATTTAAGATACCATTTCTGTGGAACGATGAAAGAAAAGCTGTTACATTTTCCATGTTGAAAGACCTAAGCTTATGGTTTGCTGTTGCTGTGGCATACCATGACTGCCGTGTTTCAACCTTGTTTCTTGACAGTAATTTTTAGGAATTCAGCAACTCCAGCAGTATAAATTGTCTAAATTTGGTTTATAACTCTAGATCCAAAATTCCAGCTTTTTCAGCAATATAAGAACTGATTTTTTTTATACCTGTAAAGGAATGGAGTGTTTTGGGCAACAAGACTGAAGAACGGCTTGGTGACTTGGTGTTGGTATACATCATAGGAAGAGAGGTATACCCACAAATAAAGCAGGAGAGAGCATGAAATGAAACTGCCAAAGGAGGAAATCAGTGCAGATCAACATGAAGATGTGATCAGATCAACTAGATAGGGCCAATGTGCACACATAAAACCCAGGTATCATTGCTATTCCTTTAGTGGGAGAAAAGCCTATCCCTGCTGCTCCTGACAGTGCCTTGCTGCTTCCACTTCTGTGTACCAAACCTCTAGACACAGTACTTCTAGACACAGTCCTGCTATTCATCAGTTGAAATTAGAAGTATTTAGGTCTGTTCTCTCTAGGATTAGGATAATCTAGTTTTCCATAGTGAGCATGAATATTGCTGTACATGCTAATGCTATGCATTAAAGTAACAAGATGTCAATACTTAATATAAGGAAAAATGAAATTGGACTAAAAGTCTTACGGCAGAACAAGTGAGAAATGAGCAAAACATTCAAATTGAGCCACAGGGTTGTTAATAGAAAGTGGAGCTTTGATAATTTGCTCCATATTGTAAAAGTATTTATTTATTCTAAAATATGAAGATCAAAACATAACACCTGTTTCGGAAAAATTAATTTCTCCTAGACAGGAGAACATTCACTAACTCTGGCTCTGTTGAATGATCAAGACAAGATAGTCATCTCTTACACCAACAGCCGTATTGAGCAACAGGAGCTCGAGAAGCGAAGTTATGAAGTTTCCTTATAGCAGAAAGCAGGTAACTTAGCTGTGTCTCTGGAGAGTTTAAGAGACTTTGTTGCTAGACAGACAGTTAACAGATACTTTGCATAGGTTTCATTTTCTAACTCTACTTTGTCGCGGTGTGTGCGTGTGCCCCGCCCGGGCCAGCCCCGGCCCCGCAGCAGCGCGGGCACGGCTCCGCAGACACACGGACTCTGCCCGACCCGGGGGCTCGGCTGCGCTGCGGGCAGCGATGGCAGCACAGACAGAGGGACACTCCGCTTGGCCTTAAACCGCTGGTTTTACTCATCCCATAGACACGGATGACAGCCCGGAACAAACCTCGGCGCAAACCTGCATACAGCAGCTGATAAAGGAGGGAGGGACTCGGGGCAGGGTCAGACTTGGGACCAGTTAGGGACAAGCGGGGGACGGCTCTGGAACTGAGTGACATGGAGGGGAACGAACCCGAATACAGTGGGGGAAAAAGGCGGGAACCCTATCCAATCCTTTTGTGATCTTATCAGAACCTTCCAGACTGGAGGTGAGGTCTCAGAGTGACAGGCAGGGTCCTGGGGGTTACATAACTCCAGATTGACAGGGAACAGAAACCGGGGTGATTCAAATAGGGGAAGAACATAGGGGTACATAGAACTAACCACATAACAATACAAAAATCCCAAAAACTTAAAAAGCACACTGCTACACTACTTCTAATAAAATTAATAAAGTTTACCCTTAGTATGCAGGTATCAAGAGAGAGAATATGCAGCTAAGCTGTATTTCATTCTCCTGCTGCTTTAACTGAACTGGGAACTGCTGAAGAAGAATAAAACTGAATGCTCAGTTTGCTTTGCTTGAATGTGCTCTTCTTAAGGCAAATTTGACATTACACTAAATTTATGATTTGTGAAAATATTCTTATTACATCCCACATAGATAAGCATAAACAAAGTTTACTGCAAAGCTGCATACTAAGGAAGAGTTTTGGAAAATTACAGAAGAAAAGGCCAACTCTTAGTGTAGAAAATCAAAGCCATATCATCCTAAACTTTATCTTTCTATCCATCACAAGACGCTTGCCTCAATGTAAGTATACTGCTAACTGGCTCTTTCTTGCAATAACTGGAACAAATCTCCTGCACATAAAGTTGTTGTATATATGAACCTGCTTTCATAGCATTTTTTTTGGCATTGATAAGTTTCCCCAAGTCACCTTCTTTTACCTTAATTTTCAGCCTTTTCACTGAGCATCTGTTAGCTAAAATGAAGCCTATAATAAACATTTATGTCCCTCTTTATGCTGATTGTTGTTTACACCTATGTGGCAAGGCAGTAGGAATATATTGAATATTTATGTAGCAAGAAATTGCACCTCCAGACTATTAAACAGTGAGTGGAGCAGCTGGGATTCTCTAAATGCATTCAGGCCACTAGCAGTATCCATTATTTATCTACATTACTAGCTGCACTTGCAAAGATTGTTCACTCTTTCTCCTCTAACACCTGATCACGGCAGAATGGGACCACATCCTTTTTAACCACATAGACATCCCAATTTGTTTGGAATTGCATTCTGGTCTTCATTCTCATTATAATGAAGTGGCAGTGGGAAAACGTTGAAAGCCACTACCTGCTTTTTAAGAGAAAAAAGATATTATGGGGATTGCTGGCTTCTCTCCTGCTCTACTCCACTGCTGTGAGATGTCATCTGGAGTTCTGTGTCCAGATCTCGGGCCTCAAACATAAGAAGAATATGGACCTGCTGGAGTGAGTCTAGAGCAGGGACATGAAAATGAAAGGGCTGGAGCGCCTCCCTTTTGAGGAAAGGTTGAGTGAGTTGGGATTGTACAGAATGAAGAAGAGAAGGCTTTCAGAAGATCTTAGAAAAATACCTAAAGAGGGTAACGAGAGCTGGAGACAGACGTTTTACAAAGGTATGGAGTGATGGGATAAAGAACAATGGCTTTAAACTGAAAGAGAGTAGGTTTAGATTGGATATTAAGAAGAAATTCTTTACTGTGAGGGTGGTGATGCACTGGAACAAGTTTCCCAGAGAAGTTGTGGTTGACCCATTCCTGGAAGTGTTCAGGGCCATATTGGACAGAACACTGAGAAACCTAGTCTAGTGGAAAGTGTCCCCGTCCATGACAGGATCGGAAATAGGTGATGTTTAAGGTCCCTTGCAACCCAAATGATTCTATGATTCTATAACTATTTAGCAAAATTCTGATCAGCTGCAGTAAATAAGGGACAGCTCTTTTGCTTGAGTAAAGTTAAAAGAAAAGTATGAATCAAAGAGTACAACCAAGAGAAGTCTGTTCTCTGCAAATACCTCTGGAACTTTAAATTTTCTTTACATTTTTTCTCATATCCTACTCAAATCTCAATTTGCATTCATTTTATTGCAAAGCATTTCCAGAAGAAAGTTCAAGGTGTCACCCAGTCTATTTCTTTTCCTCAGTTTTATGTGTACCACTACTCAGATACACATTTCAAAAAAACATTAATATAAATCATATTATAGTCCACTCTTTTTCATGCTTATTAATCTCAGAAGTGAGATCTAGAACCTTAATAGCTAATTCACTTCTTTATCATGTAAAATTAATTTACAGGGTTTTGATTTCATCTTTATGTTTGGTTTTTCACTTGTTTCTTTCATTGAATCTATTATCTAGTCATACTAAAAATACATGAATGTTAGATGATGCCCCATTTTTCTAGTGAGACTTGTTAATGAAATTACTTTCATTATACAGTGATTCCTCACCTTTAATTTATTTATGGAATTCTAAGAAATGTACTTGCCCTAGTAAAATTCAAACTTTAATAGTGTTTCTCTTCAGCTTATAGAGTGATTCCATACTTTCTGCTCTTTGATGATTTTTGTTTCTTCCCTGATTCTTATGAAAGCTCATTATAAAACTACCTGTCTCTACTCTATGGTGGTGTAAAATGTCATGATTTATTGCTTTTGTTGTGTATATTTAGTTGTATATATATCGTTTATGGTATGTTATGTATTTATTTATTTTAGCCCTGATTGCTCCAGATAAGGAATGGATTCTTATGTTAACATATTCTGTGAAGGCATTTCAAGGAGGCTTTTCAAGTTCAGGTTAAATACCATCACTTTAGCAAGAATTAAAAAATTTCCTATACTAGAAGACATATTTTACTAGAAGACTAGAAGACATACTCATTTTTCTGAGTCAATGTAATCAGCAAAGAAATAAAGGAAATGTCTTTCCTAGTGCACCTCTTCAAGAACTTTAAAGTCTTAGATTCTCTGGTAATGCAAATAGCAAACTATAATAATAAGTAAGTAATAACTATTTGTAGAAACCTGGTCTCCATGAAGTTAGTAGAAGGCAACTCTTCTACATTTTTATTAACCTGGGACTTTGACAGATGCCCAGCTTTTGAGTTCTTTTGGAATCACCTCTCAAAAGCTAGACAGCATATCACAAGATCACACTGACAGAGACAAAATTTATGTTATATCTAGCTCACTATTTTAACAGTAAATAATTGGCTATAAAGGGATAGTACTCCCAATTTTAACATAACTCTTCGGATTTCAGGATGGCATTCACAAAGAGAGATTTTCTGCATCCAAGCCTTCTTCTAAGTATACCAATATCATGTTCTGGTAAGCACTGACAGCATTTTTTTTAACTGACAGTCTTCTTATATATTTTTAAGTGAATAAGCCCAAATAAAAGCTCTAAAGGGTTCAAAAATGAAAATAGTCATCAAAGTACTAATATCCTTAAGCAGAAGATGTGCAGTGCCCTGTACTTTGGGAAAAATTCATCACTTAATCAGGATGAAATATTTTTTCATTTCATGGATTAATTTTTTTTAAATATAAAAGTATTTTGATCTTATCCTGTTCATCAACCTGGATACTCTAAGAATAGTAAATAAGTAATTAAAAATTAATTCCAGCGTATTTAGAGCCTGAGTTTTCTTATCAATTGGGATGAACATAAGACTACAAGATTCAGCATTTGTAGTAAAATTATGTAACACTTTGATTGTACAGAAAGCATGTAAGAGAAAAGAACTGCTGAACGAGATGTGTGCAAGCGCATGAATATAAAGTTATGGACTCCTTTTTCAAAAAGTGGGAAATAGCTCATTGTTTGTTTTTCATCAGCACTGAGCTATTTGTATTGATCTTGGAGACTATCTGCTGTGTTTTTAGAGCTTCCAATATTACAAATGATTAAGGGAAATTACTGATGCTTCAAACAGGACAATACCTCCTCCAAGCATATGCAATGTCTGCTTCCTCCATTTCTCTTTGTGGCTTTGGATAATGTATCTCCAGTCCTCTCTTGGAAAACTTGCAAAAGATGGTCATCACAAATAAGTAAGAATGCCCAGGATACAATATCTTATATTGTTTTCTAACAAAGTAAATGCATCATGTCACAGATATGCATTGCAATATGCACTGCATTAAGCTCTAAATTGCAATATGCACTGCATTAAGCCCTGCCCTGAAACTATGTAGACAAACCTAGATTCTCTGTATATCCATTTATATCCATTTACCTCTTAAATCCTTAAGAAGTATAGAAATGGTCTTACCTAAATTTTAAATATAGGGAAGTAAAGATCTGAAAAATATGATTTTGACCAGGATGATGCATTGCCTGTTTCAGAGGTCTCACCTAAGAAGCACTTTATGAGATATTCTTTTTAAGAATATTCAAAAAGAAAAAGAGCATAGAAGTTATGTTATTATTTTCATTATGTATCCATGTTTTGATATTGCCCAGAACTCAATTAAAATCAGGCCCCATTATACTGAGCACAATCAAAACCATATATCAGAGAAAATTTTATGCCATATAAATGAAAATGTCTTTAATTGTGCTTTTCAATGCTGCATATACAGTCTTGTGGTAATTTCTGCCAAGATTATTTTTATTCATAAGTGGTCAAGCCAGTAACATTTCTAAAATGGAAAGTTTTATTATAGAAGAATAAATGTCATTCTTTTGCTTACAAAAAAGCAGCAAAGAAAACCAGGTCAGGCAATGCTACTTCAGAGAATTGTCTTTCTGACATGATTATTTTGATTATTTGTAACCAAGAGAAACAGCTTTAATTATCTGCAATCAGAGCTGTTCAAAATGCTTGTAATAAAGATCCACTGGACCCAGGAAGATTTTAATACTTTAAAAAACCAGACATGCATTCTTTGTTTGTGGCTTTGGCAATATGATGACTCAAATGCTGCAGTACTCTAATAGGCATTATGTAGAATAGGCACTATGTCATCTACAATTTTTTTTCATTTTTAACTGATTGTCTTACATATTCTCATCCCTCTTGATAAATCTGCTCAGTCTCTCTGCTAAATCTTTCCTTTCTCTACCTTCATAGGCATCCTGATTTTCCCTTCAACAGCTTTATGCCATTTTCTCCCAGGCTTCCTCCATGTTTTAAATCCTGTCACTGTTCTTCACACCACAGAGCTCTCTGAAATTCAACGAAGGCAAATGCAGGGTTCTGGACGTGGGGAAGAATTACCCCATCAGTGCCATCAGTGCCAGCAGAGGGTCGACCTGCTGAGAAGCAGCTCTGTGGGGAAGGACCTGGGGTTGGGTCCTGGTGGACAACAAGCTGTCCATGAGCCAGCAGTGTGCCCCAGGGGCCAGGAAGGCCAGTGGAATCCTGGGGTGCCTGAGGAAAAGCATTGCCTGCAGGTGAAGGAAGAGAAAAATAGAGAGAAGAAAACTAAACAATTTGATACCTCTTCTTTTTAAGGAATATGGACTGTATTCATCAAATGGTAGACCTGCTGTAGATTCCTAAGCTAATTAATTTTTTTTCAGCTTTCAGCATAGTCTCATCTGGCATAGAAACAAACACATTAAAAACGCACCAATTAGGGAGCTCTTTGTCTGTTATTCTAAACAGCATCATTTGGAAATCCACATCATTTTACCCTGCGACGGATCACACCTTCCTCTCATGATCTCAGAAACTCAAGTATTTCCAAAGTAGTTCATTCTTATTTTCATTCTTTGGATGCCCAGTTTGAGCATTCTAAAATGAGTTATGTGCAGCATGATTTCTACATCAACCATTAACAATGCTCATAATTAAATCCATCTCTCAATTTATATTTAATAGAGCCTTAAAGAAATGTTTCTTACTGTCACCAGAATGGTCATTCATTACACATTTAACATAGAAATAACATTTTTTAGTCATCACAATTTTTTTTCTATCAACTTAATTTGAATAAGGGCTGGGCAAGTGAGCAAGATGAAAAATGAAACCCAGATGATCTTATTGATTAGAGAGATCTGACCCACAAACTAAGCTTCATTTATTATCCTGGCTTCCACTTCAGAAAGCAGAAATTCAAAAGTTTTAATTACATTACTTTACTGCATGAAGTATCAATATTATTTATGATATCTATATAATTACAAGCTCATTAACTGCATGGAGTCTTTACTGTAACAGGTACTGTGTCTTCAGTTTATATATGATGATGTAATTTGAGAGTAAATATAATCCTAGGAGTATCTAAATTTAAGGATTTTTAAAACTGTACAGTGATGACTGCAACACTAATCCAAACAAAGGGGAAAACCAGTTAAGAAGGCTAATTAAGGATTCAGGTTTCTTTCAAATCAGTTTTCAGAATACCCCAAAAAATCTACTGATTTCATCTACAAGACAGAGGCACCTAAAGTACCAACCACTAGATTCTGGTGGATTTTCTACTCCAGGAAAATGTGCTAGAAAATGTCTATTGCAAGGCTTTAAAGAAAAGATATTCTGGTTTTTTACTTGACACAAGAAGATAGAAAATTCAATATGTGACTGAAGTGCACACTCACAACTGGGAAAATTGAAGAAGGAGGAAAAAATAATCCAAAACATGTATCATTAAATATTTCTTACTTCTGTAATACATATATTCATCATTGATTATAGGGTGTAAGAGCGAATTCTAAACACCTTTTTAGACAACAATACAGACAAAGCCAAGATTATAAAGATTTATTTCCCACCATTTTGAAGTGTACTCATAGTAAACTGCTTTTCTTCTATTATTCTACTTTCTAGATGTTTAGGATATATCTGGCTCAAAGGAAGCATTACATCTTCTTGCTGAAATGTCAAATGGTCCTCAAACATGTTTTTGTCTATGAACACAGACTATCCTGTATTTACTTTTGGTGTATGGTGACTCCAGCAATTTCGATGCCATTAACATGATGCCATATCAGATGATTATATATTTGTTGATTTCACAAAAATGTTCAATTGTCCGTGCAAAGCATGGTTATGTGAAATTTCATATATTGAGCAAGGAAAAAAAAGAGATACATGAAGGACCAAACAGGAGCATGTAACTATTGGAAAGAGACATAAAATAGTATTAATATAAAATATTTGTGGTCTTTAATGGAAATGTATGTGAATTTGCCAACTAAGAGACAGAAAATGGTGCTTAAACAGAGATTACACTTCAAGTACCCGTGAACATTTGAAAGCAGCCTAAAAACATTCTTCCTCTGCCTCAAATCCTGTTTTTCAAATCTGCATTAATTAATTAATTAAATTGAAGCCCAGTGGACTTTACTCAAGAAACCAGGACTGTTATATAGAAAGTTCAGGAGGCAAGTATCAAGCTTCAAATACATTAGTAGGTGTAAGAGTTCTTTTCTCCCACGTCTCTCCCCTGATAAGGGGAGGCTTTATTGCAGAAGTTCTTGTTAGGAAAGAAGGCAGACTGGACTCTTGGCCGTTCTCGTTCTTCAGGTTGTTTATTATTTTCTTATCAACAATTTCAGCACACCAGGCTTTACACCAGCCAAGTGTGCAGGAGAACAGACACCAAAAAACCCCAGAACACATGGGATCAAGGTTCTTTTAAAGATAATTTACCCAGTTATCACTAAGAACGTACATTATTTCTATTTTCCTACCAATAGCTGGCTAAACTATTCATGTAGCTCTAGACTGCAGCAAATTGTGACCAATCGTCCTGTGTCCCAAACACTGCAGAACATGGAGGAGATGAAGGAGGAAGAAACCCAAACCCGAAAAGGATCCTCCATTTCGTCTTCATCCACTTACCAAACTAACAAACCCAAAAATCTAAATTACTCACCCTGTGAAAAGTGACATATT
This sequence comes from Sitta carolinensis, assembly GCA_032173965.1. Taxonomy (NCBI): domain Eukaryota; kingdom Metazoa; phylum Chordata; class Aves; order Passeriformes; family Sittidae; genus Sitta; species Sitta carolinensis. The sequence goes on from JAVUNC010000006.1 coordinate 37,105,156, forward strand.
ATGCTACTATCTAATCTACATTCTTGAGAATTCTTTTTCATCCCAAAGCTTAGGAAGCCCTTTCCATGGATGAATACTAAAAATAGTCTTTTTCAGGGGGTTCACATCCTTCAAAACATGCAGAGAAATATTCTCTGCATTTTAGATTCCAACAGTAGGTAAATATGTCTAAATACTACTGAACAAGTCACCAGAGTAACTCAATTAACAATTCATATTTCGGACTATCTAAAAACATATTGAAGTTCCTTCTCTTAAAGTAAGTGGTTCTTTGAACTACCACTTTAATTACCATCCTAATTTTACCATCCACTGGAACAAGGGTGAAATAAGAAGAACAAGTCAGGAACATATGGAGTAGCAATAGTTCTGAGAGGTCTTGTAATTTTTTCTAGCCAGACTAATTGTATACTCATTTACCCACTAGGAAAAATTATCGATTTCTTGCTAAACCTCAGTTTAACAAGAAATATAAAATATAAAATGACAATTATTTGGTCAATAGAATTTTTGAACTCAGATGTTGTGCTTGCATAAAGAAATTTTAGTGCAGACAACATATGAAGATGTTGGAAAAAAATAACTTATTTGTTTCCCTCCTAGCTTTCTTCCAATGGCTCATCCTTTCAGTTTAAGGCAGAAATGAAAAAAAACAAACAAAAAAACAAAACAAAACAAAACAAAACAAAAAAAACCCAAAAAACAAAAAACAAAACCAAACAAACAAATAAAAAAAATCACCAAAATGCAGTGTTCACTTTATTTTCTTAAATAATAAGCTAAAATTTAGAAATTTAAGAATTTATGTGAAATTTCATTTTTTCTTGAATGACTGTCAGATGACCTAAGGGCCTTGATAATCAAATGGCAGATTCCTCAGTAAGAAACATACTTCAACAGTAATGCCCGAGTAACAGAAAATGCACAATTTAACTCGGCCTATGAATGTCATACTGTTAAAACATATAAAGAGAATGAAGTTCTCTTCTGCCTTCAGAGAGGAGAGGTCAGCTCTATCTTTTCTTGTTTCTGAGACTTTGTACACCTGCAGCTCCATACCCTGCAGTTCTCTTCAGCAGGGATTTGTGCACGACCTCCACATGTGACTGATAAATGGCTACGGATGAGCTAAGCAGGAAAGCTTTGAAATGTTGTGCAGTAAAGGTATCTTTTTGGTCAGGAGTGAGTTCCTGTTGACTGTCAAACCTAAATTCACCAAGAAAGACTGGATACCTCTGTGTCCAAAAGCAGCAGCTCTGCTGTCAGGAGCACGGGTACTAATGGCATATTTTGGTCTGATTTTCTCTCTGAAGAGCCAGAACATGGCACAGAATGAGCCAAAGAGTGAGGAATTCATATTGAGCCTAACTGAATTGCTCAGAACAGAGAGGCATTTGCAGGTTTAGCTGCAAAGTTGCTCCCAATATAACAGGTCTTACTGGACACTGGTTCAGAGCAGCAAAATCCAAATTCCACAGATTCCTTGTTGTCAGAATGACATGGTCCAGTTTCTGTGATCATCAGAGAATGATTTTCTACCACTAAGATAGAGTACCTGGGAAAGCCAGACATTTTGTGATTGGTCTTAAGAGATGACCAGCATCTGCAAGCTCTTATTCCGTGTTGTCAGTTTTTTATGGTATGAGAATATGAACTCCATTGGATTGTGTCCCTCTCCTTTCTTTATCTTCTTTTCCTGAATAATGGGGTTATATATAGCCAAGACTTTCTTAATGGCTATATGTTAAGAAAAAACACTTGAAGAAGTAACTGAAAAGATTATATTTTAAACACAGGAGTGAGAGACCTAGGTGAGGGTTCCATAGGTTGTTTTGGGCTATTTTAGAAAAGCAGATTTTAAGAGAGTTTCCTGTGCAGAAACCAAATGAAATAATACAGTATTTACATTCTACAACTTACACTTCTCCCTCCAGAAGAAAATTTAGTAATCTTCTATTACCTTTTTCTCTTGGAATATTTTCATGTAGGATATCAACAATATAAATGAGAAACAAAGTGTCCAGGAAAGTAGAAAGACATATGTGTGAGTGTGCACGTACGGTTTTGTCCACAAATTGCATAAATCTAAAAATAAACAGTTACTGATTGCAAAGCATAAGACAATTAAGGACTGTATTATACAAAAGCTAAATTTATATAACTGTAGCATGTAGAGAGTGCTAAATCTCATATCTTTAAAGAAAAATTATGGAGCTTCAATGCTTGCTGGTTATAGACCCACTACACTGGATTTGTCTCTCTCTACCTTATAGCCAACTATGATTTTTCACTCCACCCTCCAGCGTGCAGTTATTTATCTACACCATTTACAGACAGGACCAAGAGATAACCAATTCTTTGCATGAAGCTTGATGGGGAATTCTGATGGAGAGTCTGGAGAGAAGGTGTTGAAAGAGCTGTTGCTGCAGACTTGCTGTGCTGCCAGAGCTCCGGAGGGGTAAGTGGTACAGCCAGAGGTGTATACAGCACCAACAGATATGTGTGTGGTCACCATCACAGGAAAAGCATTTTTTATGAAAAATGAAAACAAAGCTGAATTTGAGCAGAGCAGGTTGCTTGCTAATGTCACCAATTTCTACTTCAGAAATATTAAATTAATACATTTTATGAAATAAGGGGGAAATGGTTCAAGCACATCAATTAAACCTGGTATATAGTCAGGTTTGTTCACAGGCTTGAGCCCTGGGAGAAGTCAGAATTCTTTGAAAGCTGAGAGAACATCTTTGTTTACTGTATGTTCCCTCTTCCAAGAGTCAACAAAAGCTCAGCTACAAAGAACTAGCCCAAATGTCTGTGTGACTAAGAGAGGTGAGGAAACTTGAACTTTAAATAACAATAAGCTACAGACTCTACCTCTAACTGAGATCTTCATTCCTTCCAAAGATGAATTTTTTGCCCATTAAGCACAAAAGAATCCATTATCTTTGTATAGGAGAAATCAAAAGAAGGACCAGTCAATGCAAAAGATTAATAAAATGCCTATATATATATATATATATATATATATATTTTCTCCCAAAGAGCTCTTATAGCCATCCAAATATTTCCTGTTTAGTCTGTATCTTGATGAATCTGAGACAATGTTATTCCTTATGCATTAGCAGTGTTGTTGATTACAGCAACACGGTTATTGATAGCAATTTTTAACATCAACAGGATTTGCAAATTCCAAAATTCCAGTTAGACCAACTTCCTAAAAAAGTCAATTAGATTCGCAAGGCCAGATTTGTATCAGATGTCTTCAACTCAGTTTTTCTCGGGTGGCATTTTCTCTGACATTAGATATCAACGTCAAATTTTGATTTGCTCTGCAGTGATTAATTCCAGTTGCAGGTTAATTCAACTCCCGAAACTCCCAGTCTTTCCCCTGTTAAACATTGTGGAAGAGGTCATGGCAGGTGTAACCGTATTTCCATTGAAGGATGCATATCTCAGATATGCTTTGACTTAGAGTTTAACCAAACCAAAATTCTGCTTTTTCACTGCTGTAGCTGTAATAAATTAAACTTGTACTATATTCAGTCATGTTCAAAAGTTTACAAAAAAGATATTATCTGTCTTATAAAATCCAGCAATGATTAAATTCAGAGATTACAAGGAATGACATTACACTCAAAAAGGCAGTTGGAGGAAATGACAGGTCAAACCTCTTTGGTATATCTTTAATTCATAAACTCTATATTAGACTCTTTGTGCAAAATATCTATTCAAGGCACCTTTTTGTCCTGGTCTTGAAATCTACCTGAAAAATCAATTACCCCCAACACCCCATGGGAGCTGACTGCAGGCCTCACATTCATTGACCTTAATATACTATAAGGATCTGATAAAACAACTGAGGATTAATCTTTCAGGAGGAGTTTGGCAGATAAAGTCGTCTTCTTCCTGCCATGTCAATAGAAAGGTAAGTCTGCTTTGATACTTCCACAATTGGACTGCTAGTTTCAGTTCGCATCTGCTGTGGTTTAGTTAGCTGTGTTGGGATGAAGTTTGAGACCAAATATTTGCATGACTGATGCATGCTTTTTGTTATGTAATGTAGATATCTTGGGCCACGTTATTGTCAATGGATACCTACTCAATATAGTCCATGGAGCCAGAACAAGAAAAATATTCTGAAGATAGTCATTGAATTACTGATTAATCATCCTTATGGATGCATATACACATCTCCTTTGGATTTGTTGGTTTATTCTATGCTTCTGTGTACAAAATTAAAACAAACAAGAAAAAATTAAAAGTCCAGTCTTTTTATAAGTGCATGCAGTTTTCACCATTAGGTGTCTATGAGGACTTGGACAAGGAAATCATGGGCAAAATAAAATATTGTTAAAATGAATCAAATATCAGACCTGCACAGGCATGACCTAGATTTCATGCCTGAATACAGCCAAAATACCATCCACACTGACTATAGGATTATGTATGTCAGCCACATTGGCTTCATAATGTAAAGTTGTCACTAATTCTTCTATACATTTATTGAAAGGGTGATTTTATGTCAGCCCTTAGCTCTACATTTTTACATCCTTTTTCATGAAACTATTTATGGACTGATTGAATGTTTTATCATTCAAATACTTCGTTTTGAATTCTTTAATATTTTTAGGATTTTTTTTCAAAGGTTAGCCACAGTTACAATTTGAGTTTCTCCAGACCAATGTAAAAATGTTTTTCCACACATTCTTCCTTGTCTCTTTTGTAACCCTTACTCTTATGTTATTAGCCTTCTTGTGCTGGTATTTTTATGATGAAGTTCAAATGGATAGGAACTGGAGCTGAACACAGTTACCACTACTGATTTAGTTTCTGTTCCAATCCACTTTTGATGGAGAAGGGTACCTCAGAATACAGTCACTGCTTCATTTCAGCTGCCAGGAAACCAGTAAAAAATTGAACTGGAGAAGTTCTTTGATAGTTTCAGGCATATAGGGCAAACATTTCAGTCCCTCTTAGACACCTTCATGAAAGTCCCAAGGCCTGAAAACAACTGTTAGGAGCTGAAAGTAAAAGAAAGTATTTGCCAAGTAAGAAGCAAGCCTTTCATACAGCTGGGTGCAGCACAATGCCAATGGAATTACTTCATCCATTAATGGGTAGGTTTCGTTTCCTTCCTAAAGAGGGACTCATCCATGTGAAAATTTTTAAAAAGGCTTCAGACTTGCTTTTAAACCTTATGCTCCCATTAATTTTCTTCATATTTTACTACTCAATTTGTGAATGTGACTGACTATGGTCACATAACAGTGAGAGTGCACTACTACTGCAGAATAAGGATCAGCTAAAGGCAAAAAACATAAAAAAATTTCAAGAACTGTTATATTTAAATATGGTTTTATTTTAAAATATCATAATTTTAAGAAAAACAAGAAAAATAGGACCAGTTATATCTATCAGTTTGTACTTAATTTGTTTGCTTTAGGTCAGATTTTCTTGAAGAATCAACTCAACAATTTCACCTGCAAATATGTAAATACAAGACTTCAAACTGCTGAGATGGAAGCCCCTGTAGAGGGCTTTATGAAATCCTCTTGCAAAGCTTTAAGTAGTTCCCTTGTGTTTTACCATACGCAACCATCAGCACAAAACCAAGAGCCTTCAGTTTCCTAATATTCACCACACTAATCTACATCAGATCTGCCTGGGTCTCTGTTGCAAAATTCTCCTTTTGACTGAGAGCACTAATACCCTGTTGAAATCTAAACACTTCTTTCCTATAACAGGGCCAAATAGTTATCTCCTCTATTTGGGTATAAAATATTTCCCATAATTCCAATACACTTAATCAATATTACTTATATTTTCATGTGTACACTGCACAGTAAATCAGAAATTATCAATCCCATCCCTGGTTCTATACCAAGAAAGCCCAGCCAGAATTGTGCACAGAACCACACACAATCCAAGAACCATCTGTTCTTACCATTTTATTTATTAGCTGTGTCTGCTATATCCTACATTGTGTATAGCTCAACTACTAACACTTAAGTTTCTGAGCAACATCTTAGACTTGATTTCAGCCGATGTCAGGCGAGGGTGAGGTGAAAGCATCATGCCATCCCATCAGCAATCTAGCCAATATGTAGTAAAATGCTGGCTCTTTAAGTCTTCATTTAATCATGCTAATAGTAACAAATATGCTACAAATAATCTGTTCTCCTTCCTGACATTTCTGTATGCTTTTTAACATGTTGTTCTTGCTGTGAAAGCACCAAACACTTTTACATCTACTGAATATCCTTCCTAACCCTAGATTAGGGTGAGGAAGAGAAATAAAAACAGTGGAATTATTTAAAACTTAAAGCTGAAGAAAGTTCTCTGGAAATGCAGGTTTCAACCAGAAACAAAATTAATATTACTCCCTCATGTGGAACCTGCAGATCCAGTGCAGAGTTTGGCATGGTAAATGTGCTGATACTAAATGATTTACCAGTGTCCAGGCTCTTTGGTCTAATCCAGCCCATTAGAAAAATGTATCTACTCAAGGGTAGAAAAATTCAGACATTCCTGGATAAAGTCAGTGACAGGTTAATGTCATATGAGATATAAAACCAAGGCACATCTCCTGTTCTTAAGAATAAAACCATCAGATGTACTTCTGATTGAAACTTTTGGTCTTATTTTTTTCATGGAAGAGAAATGCCACTTTCTACAGTACAGGGAAGGAACTTTGGCTTGTAGTAGTTCTTGCTGTGCCTTGAAAGAAACAACTATTCTGGACTATACTCATTAGATTTCAGAACCTCACAACTTCTCCTGGTTTCTCTGTGGTGTTAAGATGGTCCCTGTAACTGCACCCATACCTGAAAAAAAAAATCATTCATTATCTCTACAGACAGAACGGGTACACAGAAATACTGTCAAGAGCTCCACTGTCTGTGTTGAGATTCATGCAACTTGTCAAATGCTACTGAGAAATTGGCTGCCTGTTTTCATTTGCCCATGAAGAGTTACTGTTTGTTATTTTTATAGTGTATTTATTATTTTTCCTTAGTCTGAAATAAAAATTATCCATTTGAATATATCTATGTCTGGTATTTTGGTGTATTTTACTGGTTTAATCAGCTGGCTATTAAGGAACACAGAGCCGCTTACTTACACTCCCTGCTAGGTGGGATGAGGGAGAGAGCCAGAAGAGTAAAAGTGAGAAAATTTGTGGGTTAAGGCAGAGCAAGTTTAATAAGTAATGCAAAAGCCATTACCATGTGCAAAGCAAAATAAGGAATTCATTCCCTCCTCATCCTAAGGCAGGTGTTCAGCCATCCCCAGAAAAATCAGGCTCCATCACATGTAATGGTTACCTGGGAAGAGTATATTTAAAAGTATATTTACTCTCAGTGTTCCCCTACCTCGTCCTTCTTCCCCCATCTTTACATGCAGACTAGGATACCATATGAAGTGGAGCATCTCTGGTCAGTTCACGTCAGCTGTCCCAGGTCTGTCTCCTCCCAAGCTCTTATGCTTACCCACTGGTGGGGCGGTGTGAGGAGCAGAAAAGACCTTGACTCTTCATAAGCACTGCTTGGTGATGACAGAATCACAGAATGGGTAAGGTTGGAAGGGATTATTTAGTGCAAGCTCCTTGTTCACACAGGGTGATCCTAGAGCACATTGCACAGGATTGTGTCCAGACAGCTTTTGAGTGTTTCCAAAGGAAAAAAAAAACACCTCCACTACCTCTCTGGGCAGTCACCCACAAAATAGAGAAGAAGTTCCTCCTCAAGTTCAGGGTAAACTCCTGTACATCAGTATCTGCCTGTTGCCTCTTTTCCTACTGCTGGGCACCACTGAGCAGAGCCTGGATCCTTCCTCCTGACACCCTCCTCTCAGATACTGACAGACATTGATAAGGACTCCTCTCAGTCATCTGTTCTCAAGGCTGAACAACCTTTCTCAGCCTTTCCTCTTGAGAGAGATGCTCCAGGCCCTCAGTCATCTTTGCTGCCCTCCACTGAACCTGCTCCAGGAGTTCCATGTCTCTCTTGGACTGAGGAGCCCAGAGCCAGACACAGCACTCCAGCTGTGGCCTCACCAGGGCTGAGTACAGGGGCAGGATCACCTCCCTTGACCTGCAGGCAATGCTCTTCCTCAGGCACCCCAGGATACCACTGGCCTTCCTGGCCCCCAGACACGGGGTTCATGGACATCTTATTGTTACAAAATTAGCTTGTAACAAATATATCCCTGAATGTTCAATACTGTTCCCAGCACAAAGTGAAAACATAGCTCCTACTAGCAATTATGGAAAAAAAAATTAACTGTATCCCAGTCAAAACCAGCAGAGGTAGACAAGTGATAATTGTGAGAAAATGAACAGTCAATAGAAAAGGAACAAGACAGTTCTAATAGTGGGCTGTCAAAAGGAAATGTTGTTTGGTAATTCTGGGTGAGTCAAGACTGTACAAATGTTCTAGAAGGAACTGTGAAAATAAGTGCTGATAAATTATGTTTTCACCTCTGTATCATTCTTTTTTCCAGAAATGCATATAGATAGATTATGATTCGTCTACATTCATTTTTTATTTGAACCAAGGTCTCCTAAAATATTATTAGATTATTGTTATATAGATTCAATTTATAACTGCCTTCCAGGTATTAAAAAAATTATAAAAACAGGCATGCTTACACTTATTATTTGATCGGTTTTGCACATCTGTCTTTGAACTATGTGGAAACAAACTCACTGGTTTAGCAATTCTCTTCTGATGTATTCAATATGCATTTTTTTAAATGAATTTGGATACTAGTGACTTTCTAGAAGATACAAACATACAAAGATGTGCATCAGTTTCAAAGGAAAATTAATTTTAGTTTTCAAAAATTTCTTCTAATTTAAGAACATCACCATATTTCAACATACTTTTCTAAGTAACGCTATTGACGCACAATGAGTCGTTGCTGACATTAAAGATATTGTCTTTTTACTGATAGATTGCATTAAAGATATTGTCTGTGTGTATAAAGAGTCTGAGGTCTGTCTTTGTGTGCTAATCAAATTGAAGTTTGAGACACTGTACATTCCTTAATTCTCCACTGTTGTTACAAGGTATTTTTTCTACCATTTCAGGTCTTACTTGCTAAAAACATTCACTGTTGACAAAAATTATGTCCAAACTGCTTTGAAATATTTCCAAAGAAAAAAGATATAAATACAATGTGAGAGAATATCTTCTGCACCGGATGATGGTTAAAAATAATCAGTCAAAAAACCCAAAGACAATAAGTAGTTAATTTAAAAATTAGTTATTTCTAAATCAGCTTTTTAAAAGTACATTACAATGAAATAACCCCCAATTTTACATGTCAGTTACTCTTTTACCATGAATGTCTTCACACAGACAAAACTCCTAGCAGACATATCAAGAATAGTGGTGTAGTAAAATAAATGTATCAGTGAATTAAATCAACTAATATTTATTAAATTCAGTCTCAATTCTACAACCATCTGTATCTTATTTAAAGCAAATCAAATCATTGTCTAGGATTTTGACAAGAGTAAATTAGGACAGGTTTCCAGCTAATAGGATGCCAATTCTGTAAATGACATCAAAGATGTCTCTGCTTGCAAAATAAATAAAACCCACTTCTTTAAAATCACTTTATGGTAACTCTGGATTTATAAGGATTTTTTTATTGACTGTACCTCACTGATCCTCTTGTTGTACATCCTAATCAAATTTGCATTATTTAATGAGTTAATATTTACTGTCTTTTCGTTCAAAGTGGAGAGAAAGAAGTGATGGTAAAATGGCTCACAGGCAGCTAGACATAAATCTTACCCATCATTTTTAAAGTAGAAATACAGAAACGAAGTATGTATGTCACATACATTTGGATGCCACTACACTATCTTTTCCTTCTTTGTATTTTAAATACGACTCTTGAGAATGACACTGCATTGTTGCTACTTAGGACTGCAACTGGGATTAGTATAATGTGATTCACAAAGGATTCCATCCTAGGTTGACTAAACCAGGACAGGTGCCCAGGGGAAAAACATTTCCCTTGATATCAAAAATACTTCAAACTTTCTACAGTATTGTTGCCAGAAGTCTGTTCTGTTGGACTCATCCTCTTCCAGGCAACCTATCTTCTGGTAATATCCTGAAAAGACAGTTACATTACATGCCAATTGTACACATAATTTGTGCAGGCAACTTGTTTGCAGACTGCCAATCTGTCCACCAGGTCTATGAGGTGTAAGACCCAGGGCCCAGAAGAAGCTCAGGTTAAGGGCAGTTTGCTTAAAAACAGACATAGGATCTGTTCTGTGTTCTCTTTATGAGGTCAGAAACAACACCACCCTGTGAAAGGGGAAACAAAAAAGGATTCTAGAAAACAACAAGACAAAATTTATTTCTTTGTATGGGCAAACCCAGTTTTGGCTCTTTTCATTAAGACACAAAGCTGCTCAGGTAAGATCTTTGTTCTGTATCTCTTAAAATATAAAAAGACGAACATTCCACATTAAAATATCACATGTGAAAAGGACTCAAAGGCTGTAATAGAATGTTAGTTAGAGAATGAGTCTGAAGAACTTTAAAACCAGCCCATGAAAGAACGTAATTTCTTTTCTTTTTGTTGATTTAAACTTTCTCTTTAAGAGCTTTAAGTTCACGTATTTTCTGTAAAGCTCTACTACTGTCCATAAATCATCCTGTAGTTTTGTCAAGTTCTGGCCAAGCCAAGTCATATATTGCATATGCCCACTTGTAATCACAATGTGCTGCCTACATGATGAGCAGCTGGGCACTGTTCCCTGCAAAGGGTGTGTCACTTGCTTGTCCTGGTTCTGCATTAGGAGTCGGGTTGCAACACTGCACAGCACAAGGGATCTTTTTTCTCAAGAACCCTTAAGCCAGTCTAGGATTATGATAAAGTACATCTGTCCTTTGGAGAATGGCAAAGAAATTAAAAGTGTAGAAGAGGAAAAAGAAAATTCATTCTTACATTCACTGGTTTTTTTGGACTAAAAACTCTTCCTTGGTTGAGGTGTTCAGTACACAGGACTGTGGTGCAGTCTGTGTCTGTGTGTATGCAAACACACGTGAAAGAACCAAGTTGTCCCGCTTTGCTGGTCTCCTTCATCTTCATAGAGATGGATATGCTTTGCTGCAATCATTTCTGTGTTAAGATGCAACCTATTACTCATATTTTGGCCAGCTGCAGGGTTCACCTGTTACGAGCTGTTGAAACCTACAAGAATGACTAAGGATGATGCCCCAAAGCAACAGCTCTAATCACAGCTGGACTGAGTGGGTGCTGCTGCCACGCTGTCATGTGCAGAGGGACTGTGAAGAGGTCAGTGATGATTTAACGAGAGAGAAGAGAGCTCTGTAAAGGAAGAGAAGTGTTGTAGGAGCCGACTACATAACAGCTCACACGTGGAGACAGCTGGGCTTATTGCAAATGCATGGTGAATACACGTTTTCCACTAGTGATGGACTGATCTAAGACCATATGGCAGTTCCTTTATCCTCTCCCTGTCCATTTTGAAGGATGGTGTTACAATGCCCCGTACAGATGTCTTACAGATTTGTAGACGGGATGAGAAGTCAGAAGTGTTTTAATAGTACACAGTTTTCTTTTAGCTGGAAAAGTTCATGCATTTCTCTGTAATAATCCAAGGTCAATAATACATTCCTCAACAAGGAAGATAAGAAAGAAAACTTATTACAAGAACTCTACATCTCTCCTATCTGACTAGCTAGGGAAGCATCTTTCATTTTGAAGAGGAAAGATTATTCTATAAACATTCAAACATGTATGATGTGGAGATGTTTTGGGAAAAAACTTTGGAAAAATTACCTACCCATTTTTAAAGAGACAGAAATAATAGTAAAGGCTTCGGCTTCATTTGCATCCTTTACAAGTAAAAAAAAAAAAAAAAAAAAAAAAAAAAAAAAAAAAAGTATCAGAGTTCCAAACCACCAGTGGTCTCAACAGCAAAACTTCTTTTGAAAGCCAATAGAGACACAAAACTGGATATTGTGGTTTTGTGAAGAGAAACTAAACTTTCTGTTTAGCTGATGACACTGGTCTTGCTTGTGCTTGTTCACAAAAAATCTTTGAATACTTATTTCAGAGGTGAAGTATCACATTAAGATACAAAGCCTTGGCTTTTTTTCCTCATATTTTTCCGGTCTAGAACTGATGGGATGTATCAGCTCCAATCACACAGAGCCAATCCTTTGATCAGAGTGAGTATCCCATATCTGTGAAATATTTCAGCAAGCCACAAGAAAAGTTTCAGGTTATCTGGGTTCCAGAAGCATCAGAATTTCATATTGAGAAGCCAATGTACAATGTGACATTATTAAGCACCCAGGAATAAAGGTCTTATTCTGGCTATATGTTACAAAGCTACATCTAGTGATAGTCTTCTGCAGTAGGTTATGTTCTACTTCATGGGCTAGTATGATAGGAAGCCCACCCTCTGTTCAGGCAGATGGTGAAATGAAGTCACAAACACAAAAGAGGCTTTGTAAAGTAGTTAGCAGAAAAAGGAGGGAATTTTTTTTTTTTTTTCATGGTACAATAACATCTTTCACTTCAGGATCTCAAAGCACTTTAGAAGTACTGTAATTAAGCTTCCAATCTTTCCATATATAAAAGATTTTAAATGTATTTCAGCAAGAGAAGAGAATAAAAATGAGCAGGAAATAAATTAGTGTTTGCTCATTTAATTCATAATGAGAAGAAAAATATGCACAGCTTAATAATTGCTTTTATTTTAATTGTTCATAAGGAGCAATCTTTCTCCTTCCTACCTAATTATGGAACAGACACATACAGAGTGTGAAAAGCTGTAAAGTCTGGGATCACCCACAGCATGACAGGTTAATTCCATAAATGTTTTCTTCCCTACACTTTCCAACATTTTATAGAAAGTCTTTTCACTGTTTTCTCCTGATTTAGTGTTTCGATATACCTTTCTTGACATACTTTACTCTCTCAAGTGTCCTGATTATTTTTTAATATTGTGTTAAGATCTCAGCAGAGAGAGGAAGGGAAGAAAGATGTGTTGTATCAATTGAAGACTAAAGAATTTAATGTGACATACTCTTCATTCAAGACAAAACATAAACATTGAAGTAAATGAGAGGAAAATGAGAAATAACAGCCCTTCATGTGGTTATGAAATATCTTGAAACTAAAGCATGAGACAAAATGATTTTGCTGTCATAAGGAACAGTTTGTCTTTTCCTCTACTCTGTTATCTCAATAGTCTACTATGAAATCTGCTCAGCAGGGAACATTTTCATGTCAAAATGCTGTATTTTTTGTCAATTGATTGGCTCTCTACCAGGGCAGAGGGTTAGCTTCCTTTCAAACTGGAAGAGACATCTACAGCCAAAAAGTTTCTCCATTTACACTTGGCAGGGCAGAAATGACAGTGTCTACCTTTGTGCACTGCAAGTTCAACATCTGTTAGCAGGGGTCAGGAAGCATTATCTCCCATCACATAGTGCACATGAAAGTTCACTCAAAGTTACCCACAGTTTTTCAGGAACAGTTTGTGGATGTTCTTTATTTTTCTGCTTCTGTACCCAACATACCTGTTTGGTTCTGGGGTTTTGCACTCTTTGTGCGTGCGTGTATGTTTGTAAATGTGTGCTGACCATTTATGTTGCAAGACCCCAGAAGACAAACCATATCTGTGCTATGATTTTGTAAAACAGTGGACACACAAGGTACTCAGCAGTTCTCTTACTCCTCTGGTGCAACAAGCCATTATTTTGACCTGGTAAGAACAGCAACTATATAAAGTTATCTCAATTCACTTCAGTACCTTAAAATTTCCTCAGGAAAATGATTCATCTGTAGCTATTGTATGCTGTTTTTTATCTTTGATACCATAGCAGTCTAACCCCTAAACAGTAACAAAGGGTTCTCTACACCCTAAAGCGAAACATCTCTCCTGGGCACACCACTCTTCTTACTGTCTGTTCTGTGAAGTGACACAGAAAATGTAGAAGGTGCCAGCTTGTTTTATGCTCTATAACTTCCCTGTTACCTATTTTTGAGACCTTTAGTGTATTTAATGTTTTGTATTTTGGGTTTTTTTCCCTATTCTGATTGATTTAAATACATTTTATAGTTGATAACAGCACAAATGAGTTTATTCAGTGGTAATGGCAGCAGCAGTACCTGTGACTTGGCAGGGATGGCAGCGCCCATCCCTGGATCAACCTTGCTGCCCTGTTGCAATGAAGGGAGCCAGTGGCTGGTCCAGATTCCATTTCAGACCACCTCAATAAGAATCACACAACACTGCTGTCACATGCCAACAGTTTCTGATCTTTTTTTTTTTGCACTTGTCGCCTTTTATAGCTGGGTTAGTCAATTCATTCTGAAACTGGATAACCTGAGAATCTATCAAGGGAAACTGCTGTATGAAGAGACATTTAGTTGACATCAGGGCACAAGGACATATAGACCCTTAAATTCATCAGTGTTTCATTTTTAGTACACAACAGTTACAGGATTTATGGTGCATCATTTCTCACGTATTGTTTTTCATTTATGTAAAAATAGGCTTTCTTAGCATTTTATATGTTCTGTCAATTAGTGCTTTTGTGGCACAAACATTAGAATGACTTATAACTGTATTGAGTATACTTTATATTTAATCATTATTATGATTAACTAGCTTCACAGCTTGGCCTCTGTAAGTCTCAGTGCATCTGAACACAGACTTACTAGTGACAGTGTGTTCTGCATCGAAGTCAATGTCAGGACTTCTGCACTCTTATCCAGTAAGTCAGAGAGACAAACAGCAACATTTACTCATCCAGCAAATGAAAAGGATCAGCTTTGTAAATGCCCATTTTTACTTATGAATCATGTCCCTCCAAACTTGTTTAATATATCTAGAGTCTAGTCCTCCTCTCACTAATGTCATGATAAGCCATCAGTCCCCAGTGGAATCTGTAGGGTTATAGCAAAATCAGAATGGCTCCATACTCCCTCATTCTATTCTCATTTTGGCAGACTTTACACATGAATTTTCTCCCCATTTCCATTCACATAACTGATATTCCCACCTTGCCTCTGGGGTGATGTACCAAAAGATAACTAAAATAACATATCTCCCCTAGCTAACAGAAATATCCTAGTGGGTAGGAAAGATAAAGTTGCTATGCCACCAAGCCATTTTTTTTGTTGAACAGGGTGGGCTCTGTGTGTATATGTGTGTACTCCTCATTTGTAACCCTGTCATCTCAACACCTTAACATTTTCTCTGCAAATACAGATGAAAACTAGCATATCAGTAATAGAAAAAGGCTCATTTGCATGAAGAATAGCAACCTTATCAAGTTCTTAACAGCCCTATGTGATCCATTCAAGTGTATTTGAAGTAGCATCCAGGTGCCTCAAAAAGGGAAGGCCCTAAACTGTCAAAACACTTACTGCAGTAAAAATAGGTGAAGAAGACGATTAAATACAATTTCTTACTAAATTCAGCTGATTCTAAATGTAGCTGGAATGTGGAGGAATGACAAAAGTGTGTGAGGGAATGGGAGCCACTCTATCACCTCCCATTGAGAATGCAGTTAACAGAGGGTGACAGAACAAAACCTAAAAATCCGCAGATGGATTTAACTTGCCTCCCGTGGGAGACGATCTGAAATAATCCCTTCTGTCTAGATTCTACATTACTGTTTTGTTTTGATTTTTTTTTTTATTCCTTCAAAAAGGATTGATTTCCATACCTCACATAATTAAATATAGAAACAATAACCAGGATTATGAGAATTGGGATTTTTCAGCCTGAAAAAGAGAAGGCACCAGGGTGACCTACATGTGGCCTTTCAGTACCTGAAGGGAGCCTACAAAAAAAGGTTAAAAGGGATTTTTTGTGGCCATATAGTAATAGATCAAGGCTTAAAATTGAAAAACAGTAGGTTTAGATTAGATATTAGGTAAAAATTCTTTATTGCAAGGGTGATGAGGCATTGGAACATGTTTTCCAGAGAAGCTGTCAATGGCCCATCCCTGGAAGTGTTCAAGGCCAAGTTGGATGGAGTTTGGAGCAACCTGGTCGAGTGACTGTTGTCCTTCACTCAGAATGCTTTATGATTTTATGATATTAAAAGCTCATGGTTATTTTATTTAGTAGTGAGATTTTACCCTAAATTGGATTACAGAAGAGATTTACACCTTTCAGTAACTCACCTTCAAGATACAAATACTGAGAGATACACACGTTCTGTCTCTGCTAAATTACTAAATAAACTGAATGCAGGAGATCCTTGGCCTGACAGAGGTCAACACAGAATCTCACTTTGGTTAATGTTGAATTTGCAAGATTGTATTTGCAAGATTATTATTACTCTTTTCACACTTTTTAATGGCACTTACTTGGAAATTTTATTATCCAGCTCACCAAATTTCTATCTGTTTTCCCCCTTCTCAATTTGTTTTTTCTCCTCCCTTAGGACTATGCATGTAGGAAGAATTTTTTTGTCTCTCTTCCAGCTTTATCTTGTAGTGGAAAAAGTACATGCGTGTTTTGTAACATCAAGAAAATTATACAGCCAGGATGGTCACAAAGGAGCTGTCTTTTCCCCCCGTTTGCTGTTAGTAACAGTGAATATAGGACTGATTAAGTTCTAAGTCAGACTCTGCAAATGGATTCAGTTCACAAAAAAAAAAATCAAAGCTGTGCAATTTTTTTACTCAATAAAAATATATACCAAACAAAATTATAAGATATAGAAATATCACATTTTTAAATGACGTTATTTGCCTGAATGACTTTTTTGGTTTTTTTTCCAAAGGTCACATAAATATTTTTGTTTTAGGAAAAGAAATAGCTTCCATAGGTCCATATTCTCCTTCATGAATGCCTGTGAGTCCTGGTTATGACAACACAGATGCTCCCACTGCTCAGACAGGCTTCTGTAGCAGAAAGGTGTCAGTCCTACCTTCTTTGCTGGGTGTGGCTCCAAGAAGCTGTGGCAATCTGAGGAACAGCAATTAGACACTTAGAACCACCCACATGAATTTCACTCAGGTGCCCTTACCCTGACATCTTGTTGACCTTCGCAAATCATACCAGAAAAAAGGGGAAAAGATGAGACTAGAAAACAAGAAAACCTGTGGGTTTTCATGTTTTGTGTTCATTTCCACATGTGTATGAATATTTCAAATGAGTGAGAAAAGTACCTTTGCAGTCCATCAAAATAAGTACAGTACGTGTTGTTTTTTGATGCAGATGTCATCGTTTGAGAGAGTTACCTGTAATGTTACCTGTGGATATAGCTCAACCAATAAATGTGTGAGTGGTAACAGTCTTGTTAGTCATGTCATACTGCTCCACAGTCTTTGCAAAGTCCCTCTACCTCTGCAGACCATGATAGATTGGTGTGTCACATTCGCTATTCTGCATTGCAGTGATCTTGCTTCCTACCTTCATCTTTCCTCTTCTGTCCTTTCCATCCCTCCTCAAGCCATTTCCATTTGATTTTCATGGCAGTTATTCATTGTACCAGCAGCTCCCCTTTAATCAGAGCATGCTTCCATCTGAAATAGCTGGTTAAATTACAGAGGGTCCATTAAGTGAATTATTTCAAGCTCTTGCCCCTTTCACAAATCTGCCCCTAAAGCAACACAGCAAGTAATAAATTTGAAGCACCTCTCAGTATGGTGAGGGAAGCAGACTGCACTTTACAACTAGCAATTAGCCTTAGGGCTTCAGGTATTTTTCTTTTCTCACCACAAATGAACTCACTTGGGTTTTTAAATTTTTTTGGTTGGTTGGTTTGGTTTTTAAAGGAAAATACAGGGTTGTCAAGCCTTGTCCAGGCTGAGTGTCTGAGGCTGCTAGCACGTCTTTAATATTCTATTCCCTGGTTTATAGCATCCTAATATAAGGTGATATTCTGAAACATTTTCTATTCACTCTGTCATGGGGAATTATGGGAAATTATGATCCAACAATGACAAATATCAAGTATATTCAGTGCCATCTCCATAAACCTGTTCCTACCCACTGAGGTTCACGTAGCTTTAGGAAATGCAGGGGAGCCTAGGACAGGTATGTAAAAGGTGGTTAGAGAATTAATCACCCTGTAATTTTAATAAGTAACAGGATTTTTGTTCTGTAAGTGTAGTAACAGCAGTCATAATAACACCTAGGAGTAGGTGAAAGAAAATCCTTTTTACTTGTACAAAGTCAGACAGTTAAGATGCTAGATCTAAAACAGTAAAATGCAGAGAGAATCACAGACCAGTTTCTTGTCTATTCAGTATATCATGCTGTGTGTGAAATCTAGGTTACTTCACTACCTGCTTGCTTGGCATTCAAATTTGTCACTCTTTTTACACTTTTTAATGGCATTTACTTGGAAATTTTATTGTCCAGCTCACCAAATTTCTATGTTTTCTCCTTTCCCCTTTCCCAATTTTCTTTTTCTCCTCCCTTAGGACTATGCAGGTAGGAAGAATTTTTTTTTTTTTTATCTCTCTTTCAACTTTACCTTGTCATACTTTTTTTTATTTTCTGGCTTTATTTTTTTCCCCTGCTAAATTTATGTGCCTCGTGATGCAGTTTTTATCCGTCTCACACATACTGTTGCTATTCCTTGTTCCTGATCATCTGTTTATATATCATTAAGTGCACCAGGTGCTCTTGGCAGAACATCTGCATTTACTAGATAGTTTCTCATCTGAAAATGCAGGGTGTTACCATCACTGATATAATTGAAGTGAGCTATGGTTATGGACTGTGATTAGGTGTTTTTTTTCTGTGACAGAGACTATAAGGGAAACAAGAAATGCGGCCCTACAGTTTCTGAAGAGACAGAAGGGTTTTTAGCAAGGCTCAGCCAAGCGTAGAGCAGGCATAATATGCTAGAGACTTCAAATTTTGTTGTCATCAGAGGAGAAGCCGTCCATATAAATGAGACAGAAAGGAATTTGATTTGGCATCATGGTTAGTATTTGGTTGTGCAATAAACGTGAATAGAAAAGTGACTGTTAATTTAGGGGGTATTCTTCACAATTGACAGTGATCTATTCAGAGAAGTATTGCTCAATCTCAAAATTGTGGTTTAGGGAATACAGAAGCTTCTCTCTACTCATACTGGAAGTCAGTAGCCATGGCCACTTTATGGCAGATTGTGCTATAATTGTTTTCCTTTATTACCAAAGAAGCAGTGGAATTTAGTAATTGGTAAATGCTTCTTAGCTGATAGCTACAGATACTGTTTTAAACAAAGTTAGAAATATATAGCAGCTAAGCAAAGATCAATCTGAATGTTCTCACCACCAAACAATTTCAGATTTCAGAAAGGATTTTAGCAAGTAAGCCTTGGTATAACTGAAAGAGATAAAAGACTGTCCAAAAAATGTTCAGAAGTTTGGCTTGCTGTAGTCCAATAACACAGGTAAATTCAAATCAGTGCTGCCATTGTGAGGTGAGCTGTGTGCAGGAGTACCTCCTATATTATTATATATATGTGTGTGAATATACCTAAAATACATTCATCACTGCTTTGACTAACTCTCATTAACTATATACAATGGCAAAGACCTTGCATTTGTTTCACAGTGAAGCCCACATACATCATGAAATTTTACCTTTGAAAATTTCTCCTAAAACACTGAAAAGAATACTAAAACAGTGGTAACTCTAGAGCAGCTTCTCAGGAAAAAAAAAAAAAAAAAAAAAAAAAGCAAGCATTGTTTTCCTTTTTATCGTTTGTCACTTTAAATATCACCAAGCCAATTACTTCATCCTCTGCTATACCAAGAGTTCATTTACTTAGTTCATTCTTTGGGGAAATTCTTAATAAATACCTGCATCTGTCTAAACAACATAGGTTTCATCCTCCAAATATACCACACAAGATTTAGTTATTAGAGAGCCTTCATCTACATGAGAGAGGAATTGTGCTGGGAGGAGGGAGACTCACAGAAGTGCTCACTGAAATTCACTGAAGGGATGATTAATTTTGGTTTTGCACAGTGTTTTGAATCCCTCTTTGAGTCTAACAATGACAATGGGGTACACAAGTGGCTATTTGGCACTGTTATATTTCTAAAGTATGTTGATCCACAAGACAGATGATCTGCAGCAGACTTTTCTACATTCTTCCCAGCTGTCACTAGTTATGATTTAGCGTGATCCAGCCCACAGGTCTTCAGTAAGTTTTCTTTCATTGTTATCTGGATGGAAGTTCTTTTCTGATGCTCTCAGCCTTGAGAGAAGTCCCAGGTGGCTTTAAAGCTTCTACATCTCCCCATCATTAATTGTAATTGACTAACCACCTTCTTGCAACACATTCCTGATAGCTCCAGCACATCTTTGTTCCTTTCTTTCTTTCATGCAAAGACTTTTTTCTCCTAATCTCTGTTAGAAACTGCAAGTGGCAGGTGTGGGATAAGAGAATTTTCTCTATGAACTCTTAAGCTTTTCTATACCTACTTAAAACTCTGCTTTTTAGAAAGCTTGTTTCCTATGTCTTACTTTCCATCTCCTTATTTCACCAATCTGTTCTTTAGGACCCCAATACAGTTCTATTCTTTATACTAGAATTGAAAAACACTTTTAGTATTTATCATCATCTCCTCATTTGTCTTCTTTTCAGTAGCTCCCTTTGATTTCTGCAATTGCAGTGTTTGCAGGCCTGTCATGATTCAAGGCAACGGTGTGGTACTATTCTAGTTACCCAAGGTATACCCAAAAAGTTGCTGTTTTCATTGCATTGTCAAGCTAACATTTCTGTGTTCTACCACTGAAAATTCAAATTTCTAAATATCATAATGACAGCCTGGATTCTACTCAAATTGGAGTAATTACTCCTTTACTACTTAAAATTATCCATTTGAATTCCCAGTGGTAACGGAAATCCCCATCCATTGTTATGAACAGTGGGCTTAACAATCAACCAGTATAAAACAGCTATTCACTTAAAACACTACTGAAAATCTGGAATATTTTATTGCTGCTGTATTTTCCTCAGTGCTGGTTAATTTCAGACCCAGCAGAGACTATAATTCAAAGGAAAATGAACTGTTGCTTCCAGTCCACACATTATAAAACAGTTACACTGCAACTGTCTCCTTTCGCTGCTTTTATTCAAGACAGAGTCACAGAACTACTCTCAAAAGAGGTGTGTGAGGACACAAAAGGAAGAGCAGCCAGACCTTTTGGCAGGAAATGGACTAGATGTACCCAGTGTAATTTCTCAGAGAGATGTTCTAGAGAGATGTCAGAATTAAAAATAAAAGCACTGTTGACAATCTAGCTACTCATGTTAGAGGTATGCCCAAGTAGTGAATGTCAATTACTACCAGCATTTAAATTAACAATGACAGAGTCCCAAAGGAGATATCCTTGATTTTCTGTTTAAATTCAAAATTCCATTCAGGAGTGAAAAAAGAGCTTTGTTTGAGAAGCAAACATTTTAAAGAGTACAAAGCAGGTATAAAGAGCTCTGGTTCTCCTAGGATATTTTGCTTGTCAATTCTAAACTTACTCAAGCTAAACTTACTCAAACAAGCACTGAAGTCAAAGACAGTTTTGCCTTATGACCCTGCAGTTTGCCACCTCAGGGTCCCAAGCCAGCTGAGATCCCCAGCACATTGTTTACGAAGGACATTCACTCCCTGAGAGCTCTCACTGAGTGTGCCCTGCTCTAGAGAAATGTGTTTATCATCCATGGGGATCTCCTGATTAACCATCTTGTCTAAGTTAGGGTAACAGATTGCAGATTTTTAACACCTGAAAACCACATGAGCAGAATGAATTTGAGGAAGTCAGACACCAAATATCCCAAAAGTCCCGATCCTACCCTATTGCTCTTACCAGAATAGGCTGCTAGACTGGTTATATTCATGCAACACTAATATGCACACAATTACAGTCTCTCTATTCATGGAGAGTTTTGCTCACCATAAGTCTTAAAAACAACTAATCTTAGCTACACGAATTTTTTTTTTTTTTTTTTTGCTTTGTTGAGACTTAAAGCACCATAAAGGTCATTCACAAACAAAAGACCATCATACTGGGAAAAGGCCCTCACCATGAGTCCCTCACTTTTGAACATTTCTGATTCATGACAGATACTTGCACTCTTAACTGTAATGGAAATTATGAAATTAATTTTTACTGCCACTCTGCATATGTTTTCTCTCATCTGGTGTACATTATAATAAACAGGTTTCCCTCAGACATTTCCAATTTGAAAGAAAGAATTGAAGAAAAAATATCCTTTGCCCCCTTCAGGATCTTTATCTTTGTTAACACAACCTTACGTTGTCCCCTTGAAGAACATAAGATTGCTTTTGTTGTGCCCTGCAGGGCTTCCACATCCCCATAATCCTAGGGCAATGGCAGTGGCAAGTTGGCACACTGTAGCAGAAATGTCATTTTTTAATTATGTGGTTCTAAGGGAATCTATTATCTACTGCTGAGATGCTGAAATCAGACGATTTATCTCCAAGGCAGGTCTCTCTACAATCTAGAATATATATCTCTTGTCACTGCAGGAAAAAGAATGAAAGGATGTTTTTATTTCTGGTGCCTTATGTTTATAAATTTATTACTTTAAGTTTTGAAAGCAGATTTGGGGGGGTTAGGCTGCTGAGGGGCAGGGTATAAAAAAGTCACATTCTGATGCTTCTCCAGGTTCTCTTGATCTCCCTAGAAGGTTTTCTAAGGTCAAAAGGGATCTAGCTGCCCTTTAGTCAGGGTGCCATATGCCTTCAGGAAGGATGTCATACACCTCCTAAAGAGCTCATGTGCCAACCATAAACTAGCCTATAAGTCATTGTGCTGAGAATTACGGGCACATAAGAACTGAGAACACTTGTAAAAGTGAACATCCACAAAAGGGCCAGACCACTTTTTCACCTTAATTAACATAAATAATTAACATAAATAACCTCTGCTTAACATTTCAGGATAGGTATCTGCAACAGTTTGAAAGAATCTTTATTTCTTACACTTTAGATGTTGTCATTTGAATGAATAATGATATATCTACAGATTATTCACAATGACACTGAATTATTTCTCTTTCCTCCCTAAGGTATGGAAGTAAATAAAAGAGTTTAGTACATGTTGTTTGTATTTTTCAATCTGCAAAATTCATTACACAAGCCAGCCTGTGAAGCAGGATCTGAGCTGCCAGCAGTTACTATCTATTAACGAAGAGGTACATTCCAAGCACTTTTAACACAATCCCACTCAGGCATATTTTGAATTAACGTATGTTTCCTGTATCCTATAAAAGTTTATAAAAAAGTTGTAGGAGAGGACAGAGGGAAATATCCAATATCCCATTAAAACTGTAATTCTTGCATTGCCCTCTAGTGTACTCATGACAGCATGACACCCTTTTTTTTTTAAACCTCACGCTATAAATTACTAAAATTAAACCTTTAATGTCATTTGATGGTTTGCTGCATTTAATTTTGACAGAAATATTATATACAGTTTGTCTGAAATACCTTGTGTTCACCAAACCCTTCTGACAAATCTGAGAAATAGTTTGATTCGTGTTGCTGGCAGAAATGCAGGCCATGTCTTCTCAAAAGTAAATAAGTATCATTCCAAAGAATCAGACCCCAAAAAATTCAGTCCTTCAAACCCACCTGAAATGAAGCATGTATAAATTATAGGGTACCCATATTCTTTACTATATAGGGGCAAAGTAAAGTCTGTAGTAGTATGTCATTGGTCTGCATACACTGCCTGCCCCCCACACAGAAAGATCAGCATACACATGAACACTGAAACCTACAAAATAGTTAAAGTGGACAGAGAATTCCCATACCAAGATGAAATCTCTCTTAAAATATTGCAGAGGCGAACATTTCAGCGGCTATGGATTCAAATAATACCTTGCTACTTAAGTGCTTAGCCAGGGACAAGCTCTAAGTTTCAGACCAACCATTCATGGCTTTATGAATAAACTTAGGGACATATCCAACACATTTAGAAGAAGTAAACTAAGTGGAACTTTCCCCTGGTTTCACATAAATTATCACAGAAAACCTCTTTCTGCCGGTAATGAGTCCTAATAAAAGAAAATATTTTATAAAATATTTAAGGAAAAAAAAATCACCAGGTTACAGTAAGGAATATTTTAGAAATTCAATTTTTACTCTTGTTACCTCCAAAATGCACTATTGCTAAATTTTGGGTACTACAGTATAGACAATGCTTTTGGTTTGAGAGTTTTGAGGGTATTATTTCACCAGCTCTTCTTCACATAGTCCTTAAAGGCATAAGATATTTAGAAGTTTTTATATTCTTGTCCACAAGATCACAGACAAGAAGGTTAATTTTCTTCTCCACTTCTACCCAGAGAAGTTGTGGACTCGCCATGCCTGGAAATGCAGAGAATGTCCATCCCTCTAGATAAGACTAGATGGGGCTCTGAGTAACCTGGTCACATGGAAGGTTCTTTGTTCATGGAACAGGGCTTTGAATAGTTGTTCCATAGATTCTGTGGAATCATAGAATGTTTGGGTTGGAAGGAACCTCAAAGATCACCTAGTTACCTTCATGCCACTAATGGGGGCACTTTCCGCTAGACCAGGCTTCTCAAAACCCCATCCAAGCTGGCCTTTGAACACTTCCAGTGATGAGGTATCAACAGCTTTCTGGGCAACTTGTTTAAGTGCCTCATTACCCTAACACTAAAAAATTTCTTACTAATATTTTATTTTAATCTACTCTATTTTAGCTTCAATCCCTGTCCTATTGCTACATGCCCTTGTGAAATGTCCCTTTCCAGCTTTTTTGTAGGCCCCATTTAGGTACTGGAGCCTAAAGGCTGTAAGATCTCCCTGGAGCCCTCTCTTCCTCAGCCTGAACAACCCCAACTATCTCAGCCCATCTTCATAGGAGAAATGCTCCAGTCTTTTGATCATCTTCATGTTTCTCCTCTTGACTTGCTCCAGCAAGGAGGTCCATGTCCTTTTTAATGCTGGGAGCCTCCAGAGCTGGATGCAGCTACAGGTAGGGTTTCACGAGAGTAGATAAAGGGGAAGAATCATCTCCTTAAATCTGCTGGTCATGCTTCTTTTGGTGAATCCCAGAGTATGGGCCAGGTACCATTAAGCAGTTTTTCAGATATCTACAGAGAACATGGTGTGAAATTTCAACACCTCCCCTTGTCAGAATATCACAGGTTTTGCTTTCACAGCCAAAGTTACACAGTAATCACTGTAAAACCTCATATTTTTTCAAACGCTATTCTCTCATGCAACTCTTAAATGTACTTCAATAAAGGAGACTTAGTTACATCTGTGCAAGCAAGAGCACTTTCAGAACACCAAGCACCAGGATAGAATCAAGATTTTAACAGCAGAGGGAAAGAAATGGGAAACCACAAAGATACATGTCTGTAATTGCATTGTGTAAATGGGAAAGCATCTACTATCCTTGCAGCATTAGTGAAAGCACAGCTGCTGAAGGAGCTCATCAAGTAAATATATTCCTGGCCTGTGTCCAGTATGATATACAGTTTGCCACTCCCAAAGTCAAGAAAAAAATTATACACCACTTTAATAATGTCAGACTGATTACAGTGTGACACTGGGCCATGCTGATAATCTTACCTCTGTAATTGTATTAAAGACAACTTTTGACAGTTAGATTTGTTCTTACATCTCTGTGAAAATGCAGGATGCAGATGTGCCTGGGTTTACCTCATTGTTTTGTACAAAACTGTTCATGTAGTAATAACAGTTCCTACTTCACCAATTTAATTTGTCAGGATTCTGACACTCTTGTTGCTAATGTTAGATGATTTTTTTCTGGACTCATATCCCAAAAAATTCAAAATAATGATAGCAAGGTTACCATAGCAGTTCATCATAATCACAGGATAGAAATAGTCAATTTTTTACTTAATGCTTAAAGATATGTTGGCATACAGCTGTTAATGGATCATGAGAGATAATGGAGATTTTGATCAATTCCCCTGTTCATAGCTTTAGAACAACCCTAGCAAGAAGCCAGAAATGAAAGGCTTAGCATTGTCCTGCCTGCCAGGCACAGCCCTTTAGCTGCTGCTGTCTGGCCTTTGGTTTTCAATCCACAAATCTTTTCACAAGGCAGAAAATTGTCATCAAGCCAATATGAGACAAGGAAGGTCTTTTTATTTAAAAACCCAAATGAGCGATATGTGATAAAACTTTCTATTTGGTTATCACAGAATGACTTCCTTACATTGACAGTTACATAACTACTTGTTTTAAACTCTCTCATTCTTTGGGCTTACAGCATCATGCTCACAAAACCAGACTGTAATCACACTAGATTGTCACCAAAATTGTTCCCCACAGTTCAGGGTTTCATTCTTCAGCCTGCCTCTACCACCACAGGAAAACAGGGTAAAAATAGAGAGACATCATGACTGGAAAATGGTCATGACTACAGAGCTGCTTTTTGTGTTACAGAGATGCTTAGTTTCACATGCTGTTCATGTGGTTTCAACTTCTCTTTCTATATAACATACTGTGTTGATTTTGACTGGGGTAGAGTTAATTTTCTGCATAGTGGTTGGTATGGGCTTATGCTTTGGAGTTGTGCTAGAAACAGTGTTGAAAATTCAGGGATGTTTTGATCATTGCTGAGCAGCACTTGCAGAGAGTCAAGGCCTTTCCTACTCACTTTATCATCCCACCATTGAGCAGGCTGGGGGTGCACCAGGACATGGGAGAAGACACAGCCAGGACAACTGACCCCAGCTGATCAAAGAGATATTCCAGACCTTATCACATCATGCTTAGTGTATAAATCTGGGGGAAGAACCAAGAAGTGGGAGACATTTGGCGGGTATCTTCCCAAGGCACCACTGCACAGGAGGAGGCCCAGCCTTCGTGGAGAGGGCTGAACACCTGCCCGACCATGGGAAACAGTGAATTAAATCCTTGGTTTGCTTTGCTTGAATGTGTGGTCTTTGATTTACCTTTTAAACTGTCTTTTTCTTAACACAGGATTTTTATCACTTTTTTCTGATTCACTCCTCCATCCCAGAACAGGGGTGGGGGCAGGGAGAAAGGAGAGAGTGGCTCTGTGGGGCTTGGATGCTGGCTGGAGTTAAACCACGACATATACAAGTAGCAGAAAAGATGTCACTGATGTAGCTACTGCTCTCATTATCTTATGCCACTGTTTTTCCTCTCTGCTTCAAAGGCCAGTACATTGCATGATCATTGGAAAAATCCTGTCTTGATCTTTTTTCTGGAAAATTATTTCAGTCTTCCAGACTCAAATCTTTCACACCTTGTAGCTTTATAAATTCCTTTTAAGCAGAGGGAGCTTATATCATTGAAGTGGAAACTCAGCAACACGAGAAAAATGGATGAAAAGTTCTCAAGCCGATTAAAATAAATAAGTCATAGTTCAATAACCTGAAATCATGAAATTTTTCTTCAGAACATCCTAAATGGTTTGAAGTCTTCTGTGACTGATCATGAATGCATTAATAGCTAAAGTCTCGAGGGTTACTCATTTTTGTATACCTATGTTATTGTTAACTTTATTTTGAGTTGGTTTATTGTTTGGGGGGTTTCGGCAGGGGAGAGTTGTTGGCTTGCTTGTCTCAGGATTTCTTGTATATGTGTGTTTATTGATTTTATTTTTTGTCTACTAATCTTCAAAAATGTTAAGGTTGTTTTCCCATCCATCCCAAACTTGGGCAAAGAGTTGAAATACTGCATTTTTATTGAGAATCAAAGGGCTAACAAAAAACATTCAGCCAGATTTTTTTATCCTCTATTTCACAGACTCTGTTCTGCTTACTAAATCTGAGCAAATCATAGAACCACAGAATAAGTTGAGTTGGAAGGGACCCACAAGGATCATCAAGTCTAGCTCCCAGACCTGCACAGGACAGCCCCAAGAATCACACCACATTGTCCAAATGCTTCTTGTACTCTGTCAGGCTGGTGCTGTGACCACTTCCCTGGGGAGCCTGTTCCAGTGCCCAGTCATTCTCTGGGTGAAAAATCTTTTCCTGATATCCAACCTAAACCTCCCCTGACACAACTTCAGGCCATTCCCTCAGTCACCAAAGAGAGGAGACCAGTGCCTGCCCCTCCTCTTCCCCTCCTGAGGAAGCTGTAACTGCAATGGTGTCTTCCCTCAGTCTCCTCTTCTCCAGGTTGAACAGACCAAGTGGCCTCAGCCACTCTTTGTGTGGCTTCTCCTCAAGGCCCTTCACCATCCTCATAGCCCTCCTTTGGATGCTCTAATAGCTCGATGTCTTTCTTATATTGTAGTGACCGAAACTGGTCACAATATTCAAGGTGAAGCCACACTTCTGATTCAAGCACTTCGTTACCTAAATTAGACTTCTAGCAACCTTATTCATTAAAGACAAGTATTTTCTGTAAGTAAGCCAGACCTTTCATATTCTGGAGTGATTTTAAAAGAAACATCAAGTTTCCTTTGCTTTTCCTTGATTTCTTTCTCTATCTGTGTTCTCATTCCCTGTTTAATTTCATCCTGGAATATTCATGAACCATAACACAGATTTACAAAATTTATCTGTGAGACATTCAGAGGCCATAGCTTTATAATATGCCATAGTTTTCTTCTCCTGAAATCCTTACACTTTGTTTTTCTTTTCATGAAAGTAAAATTGGCTTAGCAATGATAATAATGAAAAAAATAATGATGAGGTTTTGAATCACAGTGTTTCCCTCGACAAAAATACTTTTACTGTACCAGTATTCCCACTGCTATATTTTTTTCCTAGAAATGGATTCTTGCCTAACAGATTTTGCTAATGTGCCTTTTATTGGCGTCCAAACGTACTTTGCTACAGCACACTATGGGAAAGAAGTTTAAAAATGGTTTTTATTATCCTTTTCTTTTAAGCAACTGACCTATCCAGGCCAAAATCTAAAGTGCTTGGTATGAGGTTGACCTTAGACAAGGATTTCCTCTTTATCCCATTGAATAAATACCCATCTCTCATTAAAGAGTACTGAAATGCTGGTTGAACTTGTTGCAAAATAAGTTCCTGGTGAAATCATGCTCAACAAAAGCTAATGAAAAGATAAGAAAAGCAAGAAATGTAAAATCAGTGCACATAAGATCACACAGTGAAAAAATATATATAGTACATACACTGGATTTTCTAAGTGCTGATATCTGATTCTAAGAGAGTAAGGAGAAAGCAAAGCCGTAAACAAATACTTCCAAAGAACTGCTTGGTGACAATGAGGTCCACATAAACACCAGGATGAGACACATGGCATTATACTAGCTGGAAAAGAGATCCAATTCTAATCCTAGGTGTTTACACACCAGCCTCTGTGGATATATGGAAGACAAAAAACCCTGAAAACCAAATCAGTCTGTGTCTGTCAAGTTGCTCATGATTTGCACTGGAGCAAGGCAGACAGGAAATTCCTCTGTAGGCTTTATTTATTATGTACTCTTTTTCTTCTTTGTAAGACTCCACTCCCAATTTTGCTCTTAGACAAATTTACCTTCTTAAATAAGTTATTTCATTTGTTATACTCCTACACAGTTATTGATATCTAATTATTCCAATTTTGCAAGGATGATGGCAAAACAAAATGCTCTCCCTGCATTTTTTTCCACACATAAGAAAAGCAGAAAATATTTCAAAAATTATTTCATAGCAAAAAAACTCTTGTCCAGTTGCCTTAAGAAGTGGTGTTTCCCAGGTTCCCTCAGGTTCCCCAGAACATTAAAATTTCCTCAGCATTACCATTCAGCTCCACAGGGACACAGCCAAATCTGGCAGACTGAGATACAGAGAAACCTGAGAACATCTTTCCTGATAGAACACAAGGAATAAACAGATCCCGGGAAAATAATTAGCACATCCATGTATTTTGTCACCCTAGCTTTTCCTGTAGATAATTTCTAAAACAAATTCCAAGTGTCATAAAAATAAATATTAATGCATTTTTCAAACACATTGCTACTAAAATCAAGCCTAAGTGTTTCCTCTATTCAGCAGAAAGGAAAGGGGTTTTCTGCACTGGTGAGAAATTTCTGCAGAATGTTATTTCATAAAAGACAGTACAAAGCCCAGGAGTCTAATGTCTCTAGCAGAAGCCTTCACTGAGAACACCAACAACAGTGAAACTGTTAGTGTAACTGATGGTAGTGACAAATAGTTAGAAATTCAGGTTAAAATACGTTCAGCATTATTCTAACTTATGGCGACTACACTCCCATACGATAGAAGTTGTTTAAAGATATTTAGTATGATTCCTAACCATAGTACCTATATTTAAAAAACAAACCCAAAGAAACCAAATTGAGAAAACATTGAAAATTAGGAGCTTAAGTGGTACAGACAAGTGGGTTTGTCAAAATACTGGAACGAATTAATCGCATTATTTCTAGTAAGCTTAAAAAGGATTGGAGATAAGTAGCAGTTGGTGTGAGCTTTCAGGAAGAGATTGTGGCAAACCAATCAAAATTCCTTACATAAAATTTTAATTCTATTATAAATAAAGAGGAAATATTAGTTGTTTTAAACTTTAACAACAACCCTCTGTCATTGCTTCATGTAGTATTTCTAAAAGTGTGCCAAGAGACCTATATGAACGTGTCAGACCCCACATGTGCTGCAAAATCAGTCACCTGGCAGCTACCAGTTGTTAAGAAATATCAGATTAAAAGAGGTATTAATTAGAACCCCAGACACCTCTGTTCTGAGCTTGGTGCAACTTCATTTTATCTTTAATAACTTGAATGATTGAATAGATGGTCCTCTGATTATTTCTACAGGCAATGCACATGACAAGAAGGTAAAGAATTTGAGAGGATTTTAATTTAAAATAATCCTGACCAACTGCAGAAGACAAAAGTTTGCATACATGAATAGGGGCAAACAGTAAGCTATTTTAAAAAGATTGCTGGCAAGAATACTACCACATTCTTCTTTTTCCCTTTTTTCTTTAATAACTTTTTTCCTCTAATAACTTTTTTCTCATTCCAAAGAGTTTCTATTGCTCACAATCTCATGTGTAGAAATAGTCCTAGTGAAATTGCCTTCTTTGAAATATACCTATCTGAGTCATTAACATCAATGAATTCTCACTCTCCTGTAAGGGGCAGAGAAACTCACCTTTAAATACAAAAAGACTGTAATTTATAGCAAACCAGAGTCAGAAGGAGTAGTTACTTTGTCTCTTGTCCACAGAAAAGATGGTCTAAAACATTTTTCCCTCCTGGGGTTTGACTCTGTGAGATTTTTAAATTACTATTATTATTATTATCATCTTTTAAAATTATTATTGTTGTTATATTTTTCATCAGCCTTTCAATGGACTTCAAAAGCAAAGAAGGAGGAAAAAAAGATGACAGTAGGGTATTACTCCAGTTGTGGTATGCTAATGGGAGAATGCTCAGTAAAAATAGACTGCAGAAATTAATTACCAAGAGTAGGGGTGAATAGGCTTGACCCTGGGTAAAAGGGTAGCATCAGCTTGCTCTTCTGACATAGAGCCAGTCAATATACTGTCAATTCTAGGACAGCAGTACATTTGAAACTCAGGATAACTAAACATGATATTATAGGTATCAATTTGAATAAAGAATATTATGCAAATATCTCCTGTATTTGAAGAAAAGCCTTGCAAAGTTTGAGCTGGCTTGCATTCTCAGTAAGTAAAAACACACTTGTGGCTTTTTAGTAGTGTTTGGGGTACTTGATATTATGGTCGTTTTTACCCAGAAAGTGTTGTGAATTTACATTAAAAATTCAAAGCCAACCATACCACAGTTGTTCCTCAGTCATTGGACTCTTCCTCAGTCCAAGCTCCTTTTAAAGGTATCCAAGGGAGGTTCCACATCCTCTACAGATAATACATTCCAGTGCTCCAAAACTTACATAATCTGGAATTCTTTTCTCAGGGAAAGAACACAAATAACAGAATTGTTTTTGTAACGGTATTCATGTTGTGAATTCTTTCTGTGGGAGGGATTGTCTTTTGATGTCCCTCTGGTTTGACCAATGTGGATGAAGAGGTTTGTCTTTCTCTCACCAATCACAGTGGTCTGTGGAAAATTGTATGTAAGGGGAACAATCCCTAAAAATAAATCCATTCTTCAAGCAGCCTTGAAAGAATCACAGGAGTCTGTGTCGTGTGTTTATCTCTATAGAGACAAGCAGGCCCATCAAGGCACACAATATATGATATGGATGAAGTTATGTTAGATTTTTCACTCTCCACCTGGTCCAGTACCCCAAGAGTGTCTCATCATACTCATCATGCACATGTAGACAGTTAAGAAAACACAAAAATGACAGCCTTCCATTGTTAGTTTAAAGCATTTTCCTTCTATAAGTTGTGCCTTATACATTCTATTTACTTTAGGAACAATTAGAGCATCTTTTATGGTTTTTGAGTCTCTCTTGATGCTTTCGGACATAAGCTATGCCTGAAACTTGCCCAGACCCTCAGAGTTTATTATGACTTGAACACTTGTAAAGAGATGTCCATATAGGAATAACAATTAATATACTTGATTAAAAAAAAAAAAAATAACGTGGAAGTCTTGTGACTGTCTCCCTTTCCAAAATTTATAATCCAGACGACTGAGCTTTTGCCACTACATATATGTGTGTACCTAAGGAGTCTCATACAAACTCATGTCCTGAAGCACTACTACAACCTTGTGCTTTGCTAAGGAAACTTTCCTGTCTGACCATCCAGGAGCCCCTCTGTCAGTCACCACAGACTTTCACTGCTGGAACCAAATTCTCTTCACAGCATGTGGCTCCAGTGACCCAACAGGTGCTCTGCTTGACCTCCTACACACCCCACACTCACACAGTCAGACAAGGTTCTGTTGACAGCTCAACCACAGGTTTCCCACAGCAGGGCTTCAGACCTCTGGATCCTTAAAATTATTTACTCATGATGCAACAACAGAATAACAGCTTGAGCTGGCTCTGAGGATGGACCCTGAACCAAGGACTACCTGGGCTATTGTACCCCCACAGTCTAGGCAGGTGAAAGCCTGTGGTCATTGGCTCCTGCCCTGTCTCTGAGTGTCTGCCCACCTGCCCACAGGTCCCTGGACCTTTTGTTATGCAAAGGGTCAGAACCAGTCCACAGCCTCTTGCCATGGGCTCCCCCAACACAGAGCTCGATCTGCAGCTTGTACTGCAGCTGCACACCCAGCTACCTGAACTAATTAATTCCTCAACAGCATTTTCTAGTGGATGTTTCAAGACCAAAGACATTTCGCTTTTATTTGCACTTTGCAGCAAGATACCAAATATTCCCTAAAATATCCCCAAAAATTATGGTCCAACATTAGTTTCTTGATCAGTATTCTCACTCTGACTTATGAGAAGAATCTAATGTCTGCAGTTAAAATGAGCTAACCTAAACTCATGAAGTGTATTTCATCTAGAATAATCACCATGACATCAGGCTGTATATATATTTTTTCCCCTAAAAAAATCGTTTAGTTACGTTCAATGATGACAGAAGATAAATTCTTACATAGCTAAACTACAGTTTACCTCATTTTTTAATCTTTTCCGTCCCATGAGGGACTACACTAAAAAAAACCAAAAAACAAAGCAAAAAAACCCACAAACAAAGCAAAAACCACAAAAAAATGCTTCATCTTTCTGAGTGCCATGAAATTCTGATATTTTTTATAATATTTATATATTCCATCATTCAAGTATAGGTTTGTATTTGGTTGAAAAATTTTAATTAACATTTGATTTCAGCATTGATAAGTAAAATACTTTTATAGAGACTCCTGTGCCATTTAAGGAATACCAAATACTGCATATTATGCATAAAGCATGTGTCATTATAAACTTTTATAAACTCTACATCGTATTATAGCAACTAAATAAGTGCAAGCCATAGGTCAGGTTTTTAGAATTGATTTACACGCGTGCTCTTCCTCAAACCAACAAATACACTAGTACAATAGGAACCTATCTCCTTGGAAGATGTTTATAAAGTTACTCTATTTACTCACCTGATACCTACAGAAATATTGTGTCTACAACACAGGCAGGCAGCTAGGAACACATTTCTGAGTAGTACTGTTACAGTTGTACAGTTGTACAGTTCTTCTCCTTTCCTAGAACAAAGTGAAATTTTCCCTGCTGAAAATTAGAATTGCTTTTCCACCTTTCAGTAACATTAAAATTTTCCTTTATTTTGCTTTCAAAAACCCAATCCTTGCAAAATGCATAAAATATGAAATTAACAACTTACATTTTGATTCTGGATCCATAAAAAAAAAGGAAACAATTACTCATTAACATTTTCTCCCCCTAGTTTCCTTGCCATCTTCCAATTTTACAGCCCCAGAGTCCTTCAAATCTCAGTATGGAGCTGTGCACACTTGAAACAAGTGCATTAAATAGAAGAAGGGAAAGAGCTTTGGCTAAATGTCCTTATTTGCTGAACTGAAAGAGATCGTATAGTTATAAATTTTATAGCAAGGAGGAAGCAAGAGGGGAATTTCATGACAGAGGTGTATCTTGATCACAGTCCTGCATCAACTAATGGTAAGGGTAGTGTTGTTATTCCACCCACAAATGAAAATATCATCCAGTAAAATCTGATCAATATCCCCTCCCTCCTTCTATTTTCACATCTACATCTGAAGTACCTGTCATCCACATAAAAATACTACATCAATTAAAGATTGTAGTTTTGAATCAATAGCTTGGCACATCAAGCTAGTATGAACTAAAAGGCAAATTATGATTCACTATATGTGCATTGAATCATCCAATGGAAAAAAACAGAGATTAAATTTTAGCTAATACTCTACTTTTACTCACAGATGCATTTAGCAAAGGAACCTAAAAAGCAAGTTAATTTGTGTTATTATTACTTCAAATATTTTTCTCTGGAAATTCCTTTATTTCCCTGGAAGATTAGCACTACATTATGTGTTTACACATATTCATCCTTGTGAATAATTCTTTGCTACACAGTATTTTTTCTCTCACTGAAGCAAAATCTGACTAGCTTCACAGCACAAATAAATGGTCTGTGATTTACAATCCAGGTTGCTTCTCTCAGAATTTATGAGCACATTTTAAAACAACTCTACATGACACCTGCTAATTTGGAATGTGCAGTTGCACTTACTCAAATGTTTTTCTAGCTACAGTATGTTCCTTTAGCAAACTCCTGAGATAAAAAAACACTCCAATCTTTGCATCTTCTGAGATGAGAAATGCTAAAGATCAAATATTAGGCTGTCAGAGGGTTAGAGGGTGACATGATTCCAGAAATCATTAAAGAATGGAACAAACTGGAGAGAGTGGGGCAGAAAAAGACAGTAAAAGGGACAGGGGTTGGTCCTGTTCAAAGGACAATTTTAACTACAAGAATAAATGAAAAGAATCCAGGTGTGTCTTCGAAGGAACTTCAGCTGGAACAGCATAGTTGAAATAAGGGAAATTTTTTTAAAATTAAATGTTGGGGAAAGCAAAAGCAGAAAACATTGTGATAACAGATAATGGAAATAAATAAAAGACTGAGACATATATAGGTAAACTCTAATCATGAACACTGAAATCTGATCAGTAAGGATTGGTTTTCTGAACTGATGCAAAGGAGTATTTAAAAAGTTCTAGGGAAAAGAGATGTCCTCCATGCTGCATGAAAGTATGTTAAACTTCTGTGGGGCAGCAGAAAATCCAAACTGGATTTTCAAAGTCCAGCAACTAAAAGAGAACTCCTATTTGCCCTGGAACAGGAAAAAAAAAAAAAAATAATCTCAGTTGTGACATGAGAGTCCTTTCTGCTACATTTTTTAGAACGTGCATTGCAAGGTCAGTGAAATCAGTATTCTCTCCAATGTACCATCAATGTTTATTTTTAATTTGAGACTGGTGAATAAAGATTTAATGAGATTTTAATGGCCTGTTGGACACACTTCAGTGTCCAGAGATGTGGCATCATATCCAGGAGTGTCATTATCTGGATAAATTATCAATAGCAGGCAGTAATCATTAGAGAGAAGTGAAAACGAAAGAGGTAGTAAATGATGCTCAGAAATAAATAAATAACATCTGAGAAGTCACCAATGGATACTTCAAAATAATTTTCTGTTTGATATTTTGCTTTACATCTGCCACTTCTTTTGCTGCTCCAGTATCTGTAGTGACTGAAACATTTCCCTTGCCAGCTAGTATAAGCTAAACTCCTTAATAATTGTAGCTGTACAACTATATATTATATACAAAATTAGAATCCAAATTTGCTTTTTAATGTCAGCAATGGGTTAATGTGAAACCTTGAGAAGACTTCATTAGCTTAACCAGTAAATATTTTATAATGTAATAAAGGACCCTTGCTGATATGTCTTTAACAAATGACATTCAGTGTTAGAGTGTCTAATTTAAGACACGACTGATAAAGCCTGCTGTAAATATGGGCTGTCCTGAGTGATACAGAGCATCTTGAATGTGACCTGATGTCTAAAGGGTAGTTCCACTGATGTTAATTATATGCACTTTTATCCATTGTTGCACTTAAAAAAAAAGAACATTCTTTAGGGTTTTTTGACTGTCCAAGACTATTAGATAATCTCAAATTTATGAACGCTTAAACAGTCAAAATTT
Organism: Sitta carolinensis; assembly: GCA_032173965.1. Taxonomy (NCBI): domain Eukaryota; kingdom Metazoa; phylum Chordata; class Aves; order Passeriformes; family Sittidae; genus Sitta; species Sitta carolinensis. The sequence continues at coordinate 37,141,761 of JAVUNC010000006.1, forward strand.
AGCAATATTTGCCTTAAGACAGGCAAAGGCACTATTAAGAGGGAAAAGAAGGGAGGTTGTCATCCTCAAGAGGAGGAGAGCTATTGTGGGAAAAAAAGAGATCAGAAAGGATTTAAGATTAATGTAACTACTTCATACTATGTGAACTTTCACTGCAGGACTTTAATAAAAAGAAAAATACTCCACCTGTCTGTAAACATGTGGGCATACATGTGAAACTAATGAGACAATATTAAACTAAAATAAAAAATTGACATCGTATTTGCCCTCTTAAATATTCAATCCCCTCTTTCAAAATCTGGGTTGTGTGTTAAGAACTTAACAAGTAATATTTAATTATATGCCCTGTCTATTTGTTCTTCTGTCTCTCTGGAAAAGCACTGAAGAACTACCTCTAACACAAACAGAGAAAAATTTCATCAGTGGATCTCTGTATAGTATAAAAACAATTCATTAAGATAAAAACTATCTTATCTTTCTGCATCCTCTGCTTTAGAAGGAGTATGATAAATTGTTCCCTAAATACACAGGAGAAGTTCAATGCTGCAGATCAGAGGAGGTATGCCAAGAAAATTAAATGTCTGCCCAACCCACAATTTGCTCAGAGTTTGAGGAGCCTTCCTAAGAACATCAGTCAGCACTTTGCTGCCAGTCTAACACAACTTTTCAGTTTTCTTTTTGTCTCCATTAGTACAAGGCTATTGAAGACACTGAAGGCTAAGACTAGATAGGCATGTAGCAAGGTTGGTGCAGCGTTATTTAAACTTTTCTTGCTTCTGTGCAGTAAAGGTGAACAGATGCATTAGATAAGCCAGAAATGTTTCTGAGCTAAAATAAAGCAATTTACTTACTGTTATAGAGCAGTTTTTACTTAAGAACCTTAAAATTACTGCACTAATGCTAAGCTAAATCCAAAGCAAAAATTCATTTCCAGGTCCAGATTACCTAATTGTGCCTTTTATACCAAAGAGGATCTCAGATACTAAAATCTGTCAAACCCACCAAAACCTCAGTACTGAACAGAAACAGCTCATCTAATCCTTTTCTATGAGCAGTTCCTATCTTTGTGGTAATCTGAAACAGCGTAGCAGATCTGCAAACTCTTACAAGGCCATGTGTTTGACATCTGCTCCACTTTTTCATTACCAAATTCTTTTAGGAATCTGGCCCAGTTAGTGTTTAACAAAAGAAAAAAGAAAAGGACTATAAATAAATTCTGCCACTTATTTCCCCTTTGCTGAGAGATGAAGATGGTTGACCTCCCAGGGATTCTATATAAATGCTGATTTTATCTAGCAGCAGGCCCTTGACCTTGGTGAGGGTGACAATTACTCTGATCAAATGGATGAAAAAGGCTGACAGACAAAAAGGAACTTCTTCCACTCAAGATCAATAGGTCATCAAAAATGAGACATCAAAATGAACTACGCTAAGGAAATTTTGAATTTAAATGAAAAGGAAATCTAGAGCTAGGAATGAATAATTCAGATTAGTAAAGTGAGGAAAATTTCCCTTCTGCTTGTCTACTTGTGTCTGAGATTTTGAGATCCTGTGTCTCTCACTTACTTCAGTTTTATTTTAAATAAAGCAATTTTATCAAACAACGATAATGTTAACAATTATTGTATACATCCATAAATGTTCTTTTTAGAAATATAATTATTTTGAATTATACTGTTTGTTTAATTAAGCTTTTTTGAAATAAATTATTATTTGTATTTATATTTGCATTTATATGATATTTATATATGCAATCTTTTTTTAGTATCTGGTTCCTAAGTACATTTTAGTGCAATTATGCATTATTTGTGCTGTTAGCAGCTAAGATAAATTTTTGAACAAAAGTTTATCTGGAAAATGTAGAAAACCTATTCCAGAAATATTGTAATGAAATCTAGTTTTCATTGAATCTTATTTTATCTTACTTTTATGCAGTTTATATGTTGGAGTTACATTAGCTGGAGTCCTCTTTAAGTTATAGTATTGTCTCAGTATTCGATGCTTGTTACTTGTAATCACTGATGGATAAGTATTAACAAAAGCAATAGCTCTCTTTTAGCTCATCATCAAATCTGCAACATCCCTGAACTGAACAGAGCTGACTATGGAGAATATTGGCTCCATCTACTTTGGAGAATATTCCAGGATGACAAGCAAGCTAACTTCACCCTTTCTAAATTCCCTCCTTACTATCATGCATCAAATCTCTCTATGCATGAGTTGAAAGCAAGTGTTAGTATACAATTTTACAAAATAGCACAGTTAGAGTATACATAGCTGAAAAGCAGTCAGGTTGGTGAGGGCAGTCTGCTTAGGGTTCCTTCTGCAAACTCCCATCAAAAGCAATTAGATATTTAGTCACGACGTGCTCTTTTCTGACCAGATCTTGCAGCTTCAGCAGATCTGTTTAACAGCATAGAAAACTTTCTCATAGGCTGCACACTGAAAATAGAACAGAGAGCAAGCTATCCACATGTGCATTTGGCTGTTGTATTAGAATTAGAAAGATCATCTAAACAGACTAGAGAATATTCCTTTCATCATATCTTATCAATATTTCAGTGTCCATAAAATTGTCTGCCTGGTTTTGCTAAATACCTGTGTGCTTAGGTCCTATTGGCACAGTCGGCTCCGGGTGTGACAGAGAAGCTTCTGTGGCAGCTGACAGCTTTTGATGAGTGAAGAAGGAAAAAAACTCAAAGTACTTAAAGAACCAACTATAAATAGGGTTGAATATATACAGAATTCAAAAATTTATAATACAATAAAGGGGAAGTGAAAAGGTCTTTAATTTTCTGTTCTTCATATGAATCTTAAAGCTAAATCCAGTAGAAACACATATGTTGAAAGATATTTCAAAATACCAAGGCAAGGAGAAGAATACAACTTAGTGTAAAGCTGCATAGTGGTTTGCAGTGAATTAGCAAGGCTGAGGAATCACAATGAAGTAAATATAGTCATGCAGCCAGTGGGCACTTTATCCAGATGCTTGTGGAGGTGCATTGACTGTACTGTTTCTATGCACACACCAGGATTACAGAGCTGATGCACAAATGGGAATTGGTGCACTCATGGCTTTTTGGATTACGTGGAATTTTACCTCTCAAGTGTCTTTTGTGTCATGTAGTCTATTGTGGTTTTGATTCATAAGCTTCAGTCTTTGTATAGTTTTTAGACTGAATGAGACATAAGTTACTTTTATGAATTAAAAAAAGCTAAATTAGAGAATTGCATAAAGTTACCCTCCAGCTAATAGGCTGTCCTCAAATCATAGGTTTTGAATTTGTCTCGATTTCTTCTACTCCTTTCCAAAAGTCTGTGAAATAAATGAGAAAAGTTTTCAGCCCTGAGAAACATCCCGTTAACCAAAATTCACTGATATGAAATACATACAGCCAACTTAAAAGTTATGGCCCATGCTTGCATCAGAGACAACCTGAATATTTTATGAATTCTATCCTTACACATTTCTTTTTTTGCTGTGTCATCTTCAAAGCACAGTTTATATAAAACTCTGACATATTTACATCATTCCTTTATTGTTCCAGCAGCAAATTGGTGATGCACAATAAGAAAAGTTTTGAAAACAACAGGTAATTTTCATGTTTTCCATGGGCAGTCTGTACCTATGGCTAATTTATTACTAGATCTCCCACTCATTTCTGATACAGAAGGCTACCCGATATAGCTTCATCTAGAGTTGTGATATGTTCTGAGAAAAGACCTTTAGAGAAATCTCCCTAGCTTTCTTTCTGTGTGGCATTTTGCTTTTCTGATTTATAATATTCTTGTCCAACAGGTAATGGGACTGATGCTCACTTGCCTTAGTAAAAGGCTGTTTGAAAGACTATAAAATTAATTTATTGAAATGTAATTAGCACTACTATTAATTTTTTCCATGCTCACTCTCATCAGTTTTAATGTCAGATTCAATTTACAACGAAATGAACAACATTGTGAGACATTAGTATTAATTCATCTGGTCTTCTCTCCCCCACTAAATGATAGTGTAGGGCCCTGTACACCAAGAGAGTGAGAGAGAGAACAAAGATTATTCAAAATATATAACTACATGTCCTTGATCTTATTCAACTCATTTACTTTGGCAAAGCCTGCCAATTTCCAGTCCTGAAAGTTGAACTCTGCTTAAACAGAGAATGAATGCAGTGAGTCCCACAGTATTCAGGCATGCTTCTCCAATTATGGTCTGAAAAACTAAATGGAAGGGTTTCTCTGTTAATGCAGGTATTCCCTATTGACCTTCCAGAGCACCTCTGATCACTCCTATTATACTGTATAAGTTTACCCCAGTGGAATCTACTTATCCATCATCTGAAACTTATACTTGTGGTTATTTAATGTGTTGGTGATAATTTTTAAGACACCCTGTAGCACTCCACAGGCTATTTGTCTGCCAAGTATGACTTACTTGACTTTTTATACTTTCATAATATCCAAGAATGAAAAGAGAAGGATTTTTTTTACATTTTTCTGAATCGTTCAAGGAAAGAATAAATATACTTTTAAGAATACATCTGGTTTACTTCAGAAATTGATTTATTTCTAGAGTAAAAAAAAATTCTTTATTTTACAGACGGGCAGTGAGACACAAGGAGCCCAGTACCTAGGTCCACAGAAATACCTGGATGCTTAATCACTGCCATAGAATCATAGCCATCTGTAGAGTGCATTAAGCAGCTTAAGTACTGCATAAGTAAGCAGAGTTTAAAATCTCACTCTGGGAGTCGCTAGAGAAAATGAAATGTGTGAAGACGCAGTAATCTAATGGGCATTGAGAAAAAATCACCTAGTCCTCAGTACCTGAAAACCCAGCCAGTCACCTCCATCCTTTGTAAACCACAGGAAAACCTTGTGTGCATATTCTTTGCATCAGGAACAGACAAAGAGTGTGCAAATCTTGTATGGCACTGCAGTAATTCTCTGAACAGTTTTAAAAATTCTAGTTCTGTAATTAGGCTCCAAAGGTTATGAAGAGTTTCTGCTAGATCTAGGCTTAAGGAATGCCTCAAGATCCCACAGAAAGGCTAGATCACAGGTGTTTGTGATGTGAAGCATCCTACCAACTAGTTTAGTAGGGAAAAAAATGAGGCATAGAAGAAAAGTCTTCTGCAAATTGGATGTCCCCAGTATTGCATCTAGTGGGAGTGCTCCTCCAGATGGAGAAACGCAGATACCGCATAGAAAGAAGAAACAAGTGTTTGTGAAACTTTAGTAATTGTCTTTAGTATGCTCTTCCTCAGTGCAAATCTGACTTACATTGGTTACTCTCATGTGATCTGGTTGCCATCATTGAAAGAACCATCTCTTTTCCTGATTCTAACATCTGGAGATACTCTCCTCTATTTCCTTACCTCACCAACACTTCATCTATTTTCTCAATTTCTGTTTTAAAATCTTTTCTCAGTTGCATTCTCCCTCCCTCTACTTGTCTTATTTTCTACCAATTTCATCTTGGTCAGTACCTGCACAGCAACCACTAGCTGCAAGAGCACATTTAAGAGCATAAAGAAGGCAAGGTTTTTTTCACGTTTTTCACTTGTTTCTATATGAATGTACACAAAGCTGCCTTTATTCATTTACCTGTACTTAAAAACACATGCTGACAAATCAGCACCTATGGAAAGAAAAAAAAAGCCTTAGGAGATTTCTGTACTCTTATCACAACACTTACACACATTTCTCCCACTATGAAATACCTGTATATGTGTGTAAGTTTACACACATACATATGGATATAGAAAAGTCAAAGCTGTCACAATTAACTCATTGCGTACATGAACTTTTATGATATACACATCATTAAAGCATATGTTGAACACAGATGTCGTAGCTGTTAAAAAAAAAATCCAGGAACTTATAAGAAAGAAATGTCATAACTAATATAATAAAATTAATACACATCCAGATGATCAGAATTCATAAATTTAAAAAAAAAGAACTTGGAACAATTATATGTAGAAATTTTTATTTAGGTGCAATTTCAATATTACTTAAGTCCAAGAGTATTTAATTGAATTTGGAAAATATTACCTGAATATTACTCTTATTCATTACAGATATTATGATATACAGTCAAAATGAGAGAAGTATGAGGGGGTTTGGAGTATACATTTCAATATTTCTCTATCAATATATTTCAATATGTACTTAACACTAAGTTTGAGCTGCCTTGTTTATTTAAGTGGTACATTAAACTCTTTTAAGTATTGGTTGTTCAGCTATGCAAACACTCATATGATCAGGTTCATTTTTCAAAGAAAACAGAAGCAATTCTTGGTTTTATGATCTAAGGCAATAATCGTGAAAATGAAAGTAAAGAAAAGAAACAATAGGTACTAAGATTTAGGGCAACACGAGGCTTTAGATGTAGATGTTCATTAAAAATGTTGACAGCCAATGACAACTATGCTTTAAAGATAAAAGGATAAAATTCAGGATGAATAGGAATACAAAAGAAAATTGGAGGGACCGGAATAGCTCCTTTTCCTAGTTAATGAATGACCCCAGACAGTGTTGCTTTTCATCAATACAACAAAACTGGTTACCAGATTCAGTACAGCACCTATTTTATACACTGACAGCCCTGTTCCTTCCCAGCTGGTGCTTAAAAGCTGAGCCCTCATAACCAACCAGGTGAATTGCTGACATGAACATGTCTTCCCTTTTGGTAAGTCATTTTAGTACACAAAACCAGCAGCTTGAGGAACACTCATCTTTAAAATGACTATAGGATGAAAATTTCAATACCATATCTTGAAAATTTACATGTAAAGTGTAAGGTGTATTATATCCAGTCTATACATTTTATGACTCAATGCAAAAATGTCAGAAGCTAAGGAGACTAAAAATAATTGTGCAAAATAATTATTATTGTTTTGATTATGCAAATATACTTTAGGTTCTATTTTTAGCAAAGGCACTCATTCTGAGCTATCATTTACAGCATCGCCTCCATGTACACAAGGAAGTTACAGTCCTAATTTTACTTCACATTTCTGTCATGGTCATATTCCACAGGACAGATATTATGCAGGGCATTCGTTCTTCCCCAAACACTGAACACAAAGAAAAGCCCTCACGTTTTTACTGAGTTTATCTTCAGGTGATGTTGAATCACTTAAAGTTATCATTATTATTTTTTAATTTTGAGGGTACACCTGATGTAGGTATATTTTGAAGAGATGACACAGAAAGATACAAGACCTTGTATTTCTGGTTGTAATGATTCAAATTCCAGTCACCTCCTTCACTGGAAAGTAATTCTAATAATATGATATGGTAACTCTTCCATCACAATGCTGGAGAAAATTCTGATTCATGTACAATTGAATTGTGCCTGAATAAAAATGATTAGCTCATATTCACTTCATATATATATATATATATATATATATGAAGTGAATATGAGCTAATCATATATATCTCATATATATATGAGATATATATATAATCATAAATATATATGGTTATATTTAGATCATATTTATATTATATCGTGTTATATTATAAATGTCAATATATGACAGCCATCAACACAATACTACTACAAATTATTCCTTACCTCTACAAAATGAATGAAACATAATACTCTTGGAAACTATACAATAGAGACTTCTCAAACTTTAGTATCAAAATACAAAATAGAAACTTGCTACTGTAAATTAAAGACTAGGAAGTTTCCCTTATAGAGCTTTACTTAATATTTTCAATTCTTCTGCATATATGCAATGGTTCTACTTACAAGAATAATCCAGAAGAGGCAAAGGCTACTATCGGGATTAATACTCAGTTTGTGACCAAGTTCAGTTTCTCTGAGTATGGATCTCTGGATGTTTTGAATAGAGTTGTTCTACAATCATCTGACACAAACTAAGATTCAAAAGTAAGCCTTGAAAAATTGGGAAAAATTTCAAACAATCCAGTCCCTTCTAGGTTGGCTTGGTTGATTTAAATTTTTGGGGATTTTTTCATCAAAAACCCCTGCTGGCCACACAAGAAATATATGTATCTATATGTATATATGTATATATATATTTACACATATACATACATGTATATATGTAAATAATATATTCCAATTTTTATATTGTTAAGGAATGCACTTCATAAGCTAAAACCCATCATTGTGTGCATTGCACTTAGGTAGTCCCTGCTCTTCAAGCATTTTCCATTAACCTACAAAACAAACAACAGCCATGGGGGCAGGCAACAGAGTTCAAAGATGAGTCCAGGCTGATCAGCCTCTTCAGCAACTCTTAAAATTCACCTACAGCCTAACAGTTATCAGATTTTTGGACACAACTGAGAGGAGACCTCTACTGTTATCACATTAAGACATGGCTTTGGGACTGTCATTTTGTGTTGACCAGCCCATTTTCTATGCCAAGCAAGTCATGGTTAGGGAGTCAAAGCCTGTCAGAAAGTGACAAAATACCATTTTCACACAGACAATTTATACAGGCAGTGTTTACATGAGAAACTGAGAGAGTAGATCTTGTCAAACTGAAAAGGCCAACAGAAAGTTGTAAACTGAAAGGTCTTTTCTGGTGAGGCACAAGGACTGAAAGAAGGTCAGCCATCCCTAATAAAAAAATTTTGTTACATCTAAATTATTCAGTATTTATCTGTTTCAATGTGAAGAGCTTGTTTTAAATTTGTGGGAAAAAAAAATAAAAAAAAAAAAAAAAAAAAAAAACCCAAACTCAGCATATAATACATCTCTGAGAAACTGAATGAGTGAAAATTTCTACATTAGATGGGCTAAAAACGTGTGACATGGACCTAGACATAGATGCAGGCATAAAAAGTGAGAGTAGAGGGAAATACCATTCTCACCTGTAAGAGTTTGGAACAGTTTGCCAGTTTTTCTGAGCTTCTTTCTCTGAAAGTTTAGCACTAGCTACTATTGAAGGTAAGACATTGGTTTATATAGCTTTGTTTTGACATATTTCATACTGAAGTATAACAAATCAACAAACAGTCTTGAAAATCCTGATCAGTTTGCTCAAGCTAAGGCTGCACACTTACACTAATATATGGTCAGTGTCACTCCATGAAAGTCAGTGGACCATATTTTTTCTCTTCATTACACAAGTACAGCCCTATTAACTACAGAGATCATTAATCACACAGCAACACTGAACTCTGTGATGCTGTGCAGGATATAAATTAGGCAAGAATTTGGCCTCCTGGCCATATTTTCCCTGGTTTGTTCCTGGCAGGAAATCCCTTGTTTTATTTTGCCTCAAAGATTTAGTCAATTGGGTTGATAGTAATTGTATTGCACAAAAAGCTATATTCTGATACACAACTATGAGCATGAAAATAAATTAAAATACAAATAAATATTTAGAAGTTTGACCATAAGTAACTGATTTCCTTCTTGTAACACTTCGAACTGTCCCCAAGTTTTTTCTACCCTCCCCATTTCTCTTCTATAAAATATAAAAGAAAACCTTTTCTATTAAGAAGAATTATACATAAATATTAGTAATGTTTAGCCATTCCTAAGCTTCTGATATAGGGGGAAGTTATATCTTCTTTCCAACTAAACGTGAGAGGCTTTTTTGGTTTTGTTGGTTTTATTTGGGATCACTCACAAAGTGAGGACAGAGGTAGGAAAAATGCTTTTTCCTTCAGCTCACTAAGAAATCATTTACAAAAAATTAAGTTCACAAGTATTATTAATATTGAATAATAAAAAAGATTATGAGCTGGAGTGCATCTAACTAGGTAAGGCAGGCAAAGATGTCTATTTACTAGAAATAAATAAGTTTAATTTGAAAAGAGCAGGAAAAAATATTAAAATAAGTATTTCGTAAATACTTAAACTTATGAAAGAAAGGTTAATTTATTATTTTATTCCATTCTATCCTACTTTATCTATAGAGCTCCAGCCTATATATGAAAAAAATTCTTGACTAGGGTTTCTTGACTGAAAGTGACTTGGTTAAGGTGGTACTGCTTAAATACTGCATCACCAGGAAACCTATGGTACTGGCAGATTGAGGTTTATATAAGCAATATTTTAACCTCACCACCAGTAACTGTTAAATGGTGTGAAGGTGAAAGCTCCCAAAATCAAGACAGAAACATCAGTTAAAAGACTGACTATTTAAAACCAAACTTTACTCGACAGAAGTATTTACAGTACTGCCACAGGAAAGTCGCTTGTCCTTACAAAGTAGAAACAGCCAGCAATCAAGAAGTCATTTTCTCTGTCATCTGCCCAGACATGTTGAAATTAAAGGAAGGGAGAAGTCATTTGACTGGTACCTCTAGTCATGAAATAATACAAGCTAGTCATTTTCCTGTATGTTCATGCCATTTAAAGGGATTTAAACATGATAATAAAAAGCAACCTTATAATGCTCTCAGTGATTATGTAGGACAGGAACACAGGCTCCTGGAAGCTACTTGGTACCTGTTTGTATCAATTACACCAATGAATTGATGTAGAGGGGCATTAGCAACTGTGTACTGCTGAAGCACTAGCAATTATTCAAGCATATTTACTGAGGTTTAAGTTCAGTGTAATAGAAGTGTCTGCATATTTCATATGCAGCCATTGTTACACTCCATTAAATGGACTGGTAATGATCCATTGATATTTAATTAATATGCAATGAGCATGTTATTAAAACTAACATGTAAATTAAAGTCCAATTTAAGTAACTTAATTTCGAAGTGTGATAGAAAATTTCTTTGGACCTAGATGGTCTGTGTTTATTTCCTTCACTTGTCTCCCTTTGTAGAGCTCAGATTATGTTGAGAGGACTCTAGATAGACAAAAGGGAAAGTTTTTATGACCAGAAATTTCAGCACAGCAAATTAAAAACAGATTGACTCTTAGCATTAAGCAATAGACAGAAATTTGCCCAAATTCCAAACATTATTTCAGTATGTTCACACTCATGATTCTTTAATTCAGAAAGCACTAATAAAAGAAGTATATGATTAAATATTACAGAGTTTTGGAAATAATGTATCCAAATTCATGTGTATAGATCATTATCTTCTCTGAGGTAACTTAAAGTTTGAGACAAAAATACTTAATTAGACCTTGAATAACATTCAAAAGGAAGTCACAATATTTTTCAAAACTAAAAACAAACGAATGAACAAACAAAAAAGTGCTTATAGTACTAAACTATACATTTTAGAGTTGATTTTGCTAATCTTCATAGTAATATTGTTTATAGAAAATAACAAAAGTGAAAGTAGCTATATGAGTGAATGCTATAACATTTTCATCATTCTAATCAATGTAGGCAAAGAAAAGTGACACAAATCCAAATATCTACTCATGGTTACAAATAAGGAAAATTTGTAAATTAGGTAAGAAAAGGGATTAGATAAGACAGAATCACAGAATGGGTAAGGTTGGAAGGGTCCATAGTGGAGTCATCTGGTCCAACGTCCCTGCTCAAGCAGGGTCATCCCAGAGCACGTGGCACAAGATTGCATCCAGACAGTTCTTGAATATCTCCAGTGAGGGAGATTTCACGCCCTCTCTGGGCAACCTGTTCCAGTCCTTGGTCACCTGTTAAGAAGTTCTTCCTCATATTCAGATAGAACTCCCTGTACATCAGTTTCTGCCTGTTGCCTCTTGTTCTATTAATCAGCACCGCTGTGAAGAGACTGGATCTATCCTCTGATACCCTCCCCTCAGATACTTAGAGACATTGATGAAGTCCCCTCTCAGTCATTTCTTCTCAAGGCTGAACAGTCCCAGCTCCCTCAGCCTTTCCTCTTGAGAGAGATGCTCCAGGCCCTCAATCATCTTTGTTGCCCTCCACTGGACCTGCTCCAGGAGTTCCATGTCTCTCTTGGACTGAGGAGCCCAGAGCCAGACACAGCACTCCAGCTGTGGCCTCACCAGGGCTGAGTACACGGGCAGGATGACATCTCTGACATCTCTACATGCTGGCAATGTTTTTTCCTAATGCAGCCCAGGATAACACTGGTCTTCTTAGACACACTCCTGTGAGCCTGTACAACATACGTAATGTAAGCAACTTGTCTCCAGAAACCATGCCATGCCAACACTGGGGGATGCAGACAGTGCACCCAGCGCTCAGTGTGGCCAGACAGGCAGCAGGCCAAGCTGGGAAGGCAAGCAATGACACAGCAAGGGATCAGCCACCTGTGTCCCTGCTCCCCTGTCCTCCGATGGACTCCAGTTGGAGATCCATCTGTCATTTATGTACCAGCAATATTCAGCAAAATGTTGTTGCTCCATCAATATGCTAGTTTGCTTCTGACAGTAACAAGATAACATGCTGTTTAATTTATTTACACCACTGATCCAAAGTAGAGATTAAAAAACTCTTTATCTAGTTCTGTGTCTGATATAAGCTCACAAAGCTTTCCTTCGTTCACCTTTTCTCCAGATCATTTGCAGCATTGTATTTCTGGCTCCACTGACATTTAACTGTTTTATGTCTCTTTTTTCATGTGCTGTAATATTCTCCCATGTTTCATCATTTATTACATGGCATCTACACCTGCTTGATAAGCAACTGATTCAAAAAAACCCCCTGAAAACTATTAAAGAAAAAGTAGAATAAATAAAATCATAAGTTTACTTAGAATACTAAGTACTAGTATTTACTTAGAGTAATAAACTATTCTTTTCCTTGAAATATTTTCTGGGGTCTCATTCCTGTATTATGTCAAGATACTCCAGCCTCAGCAGATGGCAACTTTCTGCAACTTCTTTGAGGTTCATTAGGATTTTCTGTCAAAATCTAATGATGAGCAATTTGTTGAATGAAGTCCTGACATTTCCACTGCCTCAAATCTGCTATGGTTCAAGAAAACACTGTCACCAAAGAACTCATTCTAATTCATTTTAGGTGTTTAATCCAATTATCTTCCTGAATAACAAAAATTGGAGAAATTCACAAGCTACCCTTGTACATTTCACTACAGAGAAGGGAGGAGGCAAATTAAAAAAAAAAAAAAAAAAAGGAAAAAGGAAATGCAAAATGCAATCGGTACAGTTCTTTGAACATAAAGAACAATTAACCAAATCAATATGCTGTATGCTGGCATGCCCTAAAATACACAATTTAATTCTTGATGCATCCTGGCATGTAAAAATAGCAAACAGCAGTGCAAGAATAAGGAGTAGTACGTCCCAACACTTTTTTTTTCAGAGCTCTTAGAATTACTGAAGTTACAGTCCCAGTTATCAGTCACCAGCTGATCTGCAGCTGTGCCGAGGATCCAAAAGGATCAGGACTATCAAATATTTAGACATATCAAGCTGTAAATAAAAGAAACCCAGAATATGTAAACCTAGAATTTTAACTACATGACAGTCCATGGAGTATACCCCTTTAAATAAAAGCAAAAGACAGGAACAAAAAAAACATGTAGAAGAAAAAGCATGTAGCAGTGTTGTCTGACCCAGATTCAGACAACATTTCCTAGTCTCCACTTGATCCCTGCTTCTGTCCTAGTGTACATGAGTACTTTGTTTTCCAGGAGTCATTAGGCTGGAAGATGTTTGTTGAAGCATGTCACACTTCACTCCTACTCATTTGCCTCACAAGTCCCAAATATGTTCCCTACACAGTGGGTAAAAGGTATCCCCATTTGCTGTTTCACATTGGTGTTTTTCAGATCAGAGTGTCAAGGATTTGGAAGCTCTACAATAAATATTTCTAAACCATATGCTTTACCTATCTCTTTAGTTATTGTTAATTACAATAGCTTTGAAAACTCTTCCAAACCCATCCATTAAAATTTTAATTTCAGTGTACCTAGATGTTTCTACAATAGTGAACCAGCAGATCCTCTTGATTTTGGCTGAATGATTAATCCTTCTCCTTCTGACCTGAAGCAGAAGGAACTATAAACTCTTACATAAAAAAAATACATTATTTCTATTCCCTTCCCTGGGCAGAACTTCTTTTCTTCCATATCACTTATCCTTTCTACCTTTCTCTCCACATAAAGCTCCCAGTACTCGTGTCAGTTACCACTAAAGTATTTTGCAATTCACAGAACAAAATCACAATTGTCTCATGACTTTCATCTTGAGCTAAAAAGGAAAATGGAAAAATATAGTGCAGCAGAGTCAGAAAAAGTGATTGAGATGCAGCTTGCAAAGTTGATGACTGATCATTTTTCAGAATGCAAATGAATTATTTAAATAGAAGCGTCTAATTGTTTCATTGCCCTTCACTATCAGTGGTCATTAACATCCTTTCAGAGTTAGTGCAAAATGGCCTAATCAAAGTAAGAGAATTTTTGCTATATTTAACACTCACCTTTCTAGAACCCTCCGTTCTTCCCTCTTACAAAACTCTGCCAATATCTGAGTTATTTTTTGGTGTGGGGTTTGTTTTTTGTTTTTTGTTTTTCTTATCCCAGGAACATAGGGCCTCAAATCTTTGGCACTATCTAGTATGTAAGCTATCATCAAAAACACATTGACATTACATTTTCTTATGTTTGATTCTTAAATTGTCCTTAAATTAGAATTCATTTGCATTCCAAACACATAAGAGCAACTTACAAACTTGAAATATCTGTAATTTTAAAAATAACCCATGTGTTTTTGTAATTGAGAAAAAATAACAAAAGGTAAGCCACCTACTCTTACAGAGAAAAGAAATTTATGCCAGGTCACATTTCAAGGTGTACATTTTCCATTAAACAAGCAATTCCAAGGCATTTATGAAACATACTAACAAAGAACTGTATAAATTAATAGAGTATCCTGAGCCATAGAGGGAAACTAAAGGCTATAAATTTAGACCAAGTATGAAACATAATAGCGATTTCCGAAGGTAGTTATATATGGAATGAGACACACTTTGATTGATAATACATCCAAAAAGTGAACATTACATATGTCTGATTCTCACATGAAAAGTAATTTCTGTGACAATAGTTTAGAAGAATGCCATGTATAAAAAATAGATGTCTGAGCAGTACCTGTTTAGCAATATGATCCACATTTATAACCAGTGACTGTCCTACCCCTTAGACTTGTAAAATTTTTTCATGCTGACACACATAAAGAAACATTTAATTGCTCACCATTGCATTCCTAATTATTTTTTCACACTATTGTGTGTGGAATTGAGTATCTTAGCAGGTGTTTAAAGACAACATTGATCAATTTAGGACATGCAAGTCAGTTTACTCAAGTAAGCTTACATATTTTGTGTGTGTAGTTTAAGTATCAATGAAAAATAAATTGTCTTTAAAGCTGAGTTTATCTACCTTTTTCAAACAGCAATATCACTGGCATCTAGAATCATAGAATCATAGAATCTCCTGAATAGAAAAGGACCCAGAAAGATAATCAAGTCCAGCCTCTGGCCCTGCACAAAACAGCTCCCACATTGCATCACATGCCTGAGATCATTGTCCAAACACTTGAACTCTGTCAGTCTTGGTGCTGGGACCACTCTCTGGGGTGCCTGTTCCAGTGCCCAACCACCCTTTGGGTGAAGAACCTTCTCCTAGTATTCCACCTCGGCCTGTTCTGGTGCAGCTCCATGCCATTCCCTCAGACCCTGTCACTGGTCACCAGAGAGAAGAGACCCTGCCCCACTTCCCCTTGTGAAGATGTAGAAGGTCTGTCATGCTGACTGCTTGGTAAGAGTTTGGGATTAATTGTTCCTCTCTGTGCACTATCATTTTCTTCTGCAAAAGGCAGAGATGACTTTCATGCTTGGAAGGTAATTTAAAAGTTATGGATGAGGAACTGTGCAGAAGTTCAGTAAGACTGAAAAATAACCTTCAGAATTTCCACTGACTTATAATTTTACTTAGTCTATGGAATGAAAATATATACATACCAGATCTATAAGAACAGTGTGTTTACATTCTACTTTTGCCAAGTCAGCATCACAGCTGCATTATTTAGAGAACTTGTACATTAGATGATCTGGTAAGAAGCAGTCAGTTGTGGATACAAGAGAAATCCTTTACTGAAATATTTGTCTCTTTAGGATTTTATCCATGTTAGTTTGAAGAGTTCAATGTACCTGAAAATCAGTGTTACTGCTGTAGAAAAATAGGATATCATGGTCTGTAGAAATTATTAAAAACCATCACATCATCAATTTCATAAGTATAATGGAACATGAATTATTCTCTGACTTTTATTAGGTGATCGCCTCTACTCCCAGTGTACATGTTCATTGAAAAAAGAGTCTTTTTTATGAATTGTGGGAAAATAGAAAAGAATCTCACTGGGACTTCTTGAAATTCACCCTTCTTTAGTAAAGGGAAAATTTTAGGAAAATTTTATTTTCATTTTTATAAACATTTTTCAGACAACTCTGTTAAAAAATTACATTTTTGATTGCTTCTGTTTTTGTTAAATTATCTGTTTACAAATGTCTGAATCTTTAAGGGGAGCAATATAGTGACATAAAAAGTTAAGGAACATCAAGAGTTAAAATTAGCATATTAATTTTGTTCTAAATGTAATTTCTCTCTGTGATCCCATTTTGTTTAGCCAAAGATATAAACATTTTTAAGAGGGAAGTTTATCCAGTATTATTGAACACATAAGCCTAGAAAACGCTGAGCGTAAAACACTAGTCAGGAGTGTTCGAGTTCATAACTTTCACAGTGTTCTGGCTGGTTTCACCTGGACATTATAAGGTTTTGTAGAGCATACCAATGATACTTCAGTAATTCCAGCTTTAATGTAGCTTCAATGATAAAAATTATATTAGTATGTGTTTTCTGTTATATGTAGGAGCTGAACTGTCTCCTTATCACTTCAACCAGTATATAAAAAAAATTAAGAGCTTTGTGATAAAGAGAAAAGCAAGATGAAAACTTCCAGGTGGAAGCAGAAAGAATTGTTCAGAGTATCACAAATTGTTATTTACAAATAAATATTTTAATTTGGGGCTATTTACCATTAAAAAAAAAAAAAGTAACTGTTAAGTGTAGCAATGCAATCACAAACATGTTATGTAGTGACAAACATGAAAAATATCTCTCTAAGAGACAAGGATTCAGAGATCAGCCACATGGCAGGAGTTTGTGTATCTTTCCTATCACCACAGGGAAAATGTGAATCTCTTCATAATATGTGTATTTCTAGCATCACGAACTGCCACAATAGAAGCAGGGTATGCTGAAACCGAATCCTGTCAAGAAAATACCAGATGAAATAAAGCCTACTACTGTAATGCTGGGAGCTACAGAAAGGACTACAAGGAAGAGTTTCTTTACTACAGTGTCATTGGCCCTAATAGCCAATCTAAATCTATTCTATTTCAGTTTGAAGCCATCCCCCCTTGTCCTGTCACTACACACCTTTGTAAGAAGTGCCTCTCCAGTTTTCTTGTAGGCTTCCTTCAGGTACAGGAAGGGTGCCATAAGGTCTCCCTGCAGTCTCCTTCACACCGCACAGCTGAAGCTAAGAGGGGTGTTCCTGCCCTGTCACCAAATTAGTGGCTCTCCCCTGGAGTTGTTCAAAGAGGGAAATGTCTATGTTATGTTGCAGACACTAGGGCTGGACTCCAGGTGGGTCTCACCAGATCAGAACAGAGAGGCAGAATCCCCTCCCTCTGCCTGCTGCCTACACTGCTTTGGCTGCAGCCCAGCACATGTTCAGCTTTCGGGGCTGTGAGTGCACATTGCCAGGACTCAATGAGCGTCTCATCAACCAACACACCAAGTCTTTCTTCCCAAGGCTTCTGCCAACCCATTCTCTGTCCAGCCTGTGCTTGTGCTTGAGATTACTATGACCCAGGTTGATGACCTTGTACTAGGCCTTGTACTTCAATCAGTACTTTTCACAATTTGGCACAGTGAAAAATTATCTCAGTGATAAACCAGCACTGGCCAGACTTTCTGAATTCCTAAGCAATCTCAAGTGTTTACCTTCTTTCTTAGTGGTGTTGTGATGTCATCAGAAAGCCACTTTGAGCATTTCAAGACTTCCCAAGCTGTGAGATTTACAGCAACGAGTCAGTGAATAGTTTTCTGTCCCAATGACACAAAATATAAAAACAAGGAAGTTCGGTGAACTAGATCTTCTCAACCTAACCTAATGCTAGAATTCTCCCTGGAGGAGAAACTGGGATGGAAGTGCTCTGGCCTCAGTGTGGAGGTGAAGAGTGAATCCCAACTCCAAAAACCAGTATGAGTACTGTAGTATTCAGCTATGCACTATTTTGTCCTTTGATAATGTAGATCAGCACACTGCAGCTAGCAATCTTGGGATAGAACCAGTCTACAGGAGACCACCACCAAGCTGTAACCTGACAGCAGTATTTGGGATAACATGCAAATACAGTTGACTCCCTTTTGTGCCTCTCCCTGTCACAGCCTGGCTCATTACAAAGAGAACTGTCGCTCTAAATTTTTAAGAAGGTGAAACAATAATTCCTTCTTCTCCTCCACCTGCAAGCATACAACACTGCTTCTGGCTACTGCTGATGCTACACTAACAGTTTCCAAGTGAAAGTTTCCAAACTGTGATCCAATCCCTATAGTTTCTTGGAACTAATGTTCTTTTTTGCATTTTCGTTTCCTCTGCTTATAGCCTGCAGACAACAGTGGCAATCAAGGACATAACAGCTGAGTATGTATAAAATAATAATTCTTCAATAATAGAGAAAGAGTTAAATAAATTCCTTAAAATAATAAATATTTCCATTAAATGTAGCTAATCCAACCTGGAATTTACATGTCTGCATTGTTTAGTAGGAGGAGTTACCTATTTTTCTGAGATAGTATCCCCATTGAAGAGAAGATATGTCAAGAATCTCTGTGTCATTGATACATTTTTATGTGGGGCAGGTCTTTACCAAAGTATGCCAATTTTTTAAAACACTTTTAAACTTCAGTGTTGGAGCAGGTGTTTGACTATGTGGATAGTGCATGCCCTGTGAAGAAGTGGCCCCAAATTACTGTGAAATAAGCATAGCCAGAATCTCTACAGACAGTTCACACACTCTGGCCATCAGCTTAGCTGTGCTCAGACAGGTCATCAGGGGTCAACTGTCTCTTCACAAAGTGGAGAAGCTGTTGAATCTGTCATTTCTCAGATCACAGGAGTTAAGTGATGTGGAGGCCACTGTGCTTAATGCCTGGGGTAGGTATGGTGAGAGGCCAGCATCTGGTACAGCTGATGCCATAGGTAATGTATGCTGAAGTTTATAAACAATCTGGACTTTAGTGCTGGTTAGGGCAATGCAGGAAGGGACATGGCCATATTCAATGGAGTTCCATACTGCAGAGAAATTTGGATTTGTGAATTATGCCAGTTTCTCTCTGGAAATGATATGAAGAAAAGTCATCCTGAAGACAATTACCATAATGCTCAGTGGGAACTGTAAAGAGAGGCATGTGTGACTGAGTCTGGGGAATGATTCTTGGGGCAAAGATGCCAAAAAAATGGAGGCCTGTGTGTCACCCTACTGTGCAGCTTCACTCAATCAAGACACTATTCCTACCTAGTATAACAGTCATAATTGTATAACTAGCTAACAGAATAGATTAGTTCCTCCCCAGACATGCCTGTAAGTTGCTGATAAACTTGACTGCACAGTGGAGAAGGAAAAAAAAACCAAAGACAAAACCAACCAAAAAACAGTGGAGGAAGGCAAGACCTAGGACCCCATTAGCCTCATAAGTAGATCACCTAAATGATGAGGTTTGGGAATTTTGGCAAGCTACATTGACTGCAGTAATCACGCCTCCTGATATTTATTCAGTTTTCCCAAGTTGGTGTTTTATTGTATTTCCTCAATAATATTATTTTTATATCTTTTAACTTATCACTTATGAGTGGAGAGACATTGCTCACCAAGAATACCTTCAATACATAATCTGACTCGTCAGGGTTCTGCAAGGTCTTTAGCCAATACAAATTTTTCATTATAAAATCTTAGAAATTAAAACTGTTATTTTTATGGTCATATGGTGCCTGGAAGAAATTTTACATATGTAAAACAGTATTAAGAGTGCAGAAAACAGCATGTTTGAATGCATAAAAGTAAGAGCTGATGATGGATGGTCACATTTGGTTAAGAGAAATTTTTCCATAGTAATTATATTTCACATTTTTCTTTCATCACTGACCTTTCTACAAGCTTCCCATTCCTTTTCAAGGTGTCATTAACAAAAGCAGAAGTTGTCCAAGTCTTTTTTATGCCATTTCTGGAAAGTAGCCTAAGGAGAAAGTTAACATTTTCCTACAGCAAGGACTTCACAA
Organism: Sitta carolinensis; assembly: GCA_032173965.1. Classification (NCBI taxonomy): domain Eukaryota; kingdom Metazoa; phylum Chordata; class Aves; order Passeriformes; family Sittidae; genus Sitta; species Sitta carolinensis. The sequence goes on from JAVUNC010000006.1 coordinate 37,161,991, forward strand.
CAGAACTCCCATTGCAGGAGAGTGAAGTGGCCCAGCCTTTATAAACAAGTTACACATTTCAGCAGCAAACCTATACTGTCAAACTGTACAGAGCAAAAGAATGGATGCTTGGATACCACGCACAACTCTCCTGCATGTGCTCCACTGCTTTGTGCCTATGTGAGTTGCTAAGGCCTGTGCAGAGCTCTCTTTACCTGAGGTGGGATAGTTGCACCACTCTAAATTGAAAAAAGACTGATTGGGAAGACAAATACAAATAGAGGAATTCATCTGGGAGATGGATACAAAGAAACATGCCTCAGGATGTGATATAGTGATACAGTAACAGAGGCACATTTGAGTAACTACGACTGTGGAAGGTTCTGCTATTGAATCCATTCAGTTTTCCAGCTGATTAGGTCTCCTTTAATTACAATCTGTATTTTCCAGTTCATTGCCACCTTACACAACTCATTTCCAACTGAGAAAATGTGGACATTTTCTAGCAAATTACAATGTTTTTTTTTTTTTTTAATGTCATCCATTATTTACAACAGAGTTCCTGATAATTTAGATCCAATGACACTATGAAATAGTGCCTGGATATTATCTGGTCAGTAACAAATAAAAATGTGCTGAACAATACGGTCACCAATGGGTTAATATTAGAATTTATTTCCCCAGAGGGAAGTGTTGGGCCATAAGAATGACTTAATATCTCTCCTTTATAATAAGTTTTACTAGATTTTTTTTCTTCCATTTAAGCAATTTCCAAAGATGAACTTTGCTTTTCAACAACTTGAAATACATCAAAATAAAGGTGATTGGAAAATGCTTCATAAGACATCCTTTTTTTCTCCACAGGAAAATTCCGATTCCTTGAAATCAAAATATTTTACAAGCAGAAAACTGGTTTGAAAATAATCAGAAAGGGACCTCAAATGCAATATAGAATGGTTCTCAGTGTTTGACAGAGAACAGCCTGTTTTGAGTCAATTGTCTCACATGACCACAAGTTTAAGGATCTTTATAACCTGATTTTTACTAGGGACTAATAATCAGTTACCTATCATCTGAGGTGAGAGCCTTTAGCAGTTAGAGTGAAAGACATTTGTCCTGGTGAATGTTTAATCTCTATAAGAAATAAAACAGTTTCCATGGCACAACTTTCATCAACCTTATTTAAGCATACTGCTGGAGAAAATACAGATTAAATCCCTTCCTTGGAGGTTGTAGAATAAGAATTTGAATTTCAATCTTACTCTGAGTATTGTGGTAATGTTGTACTCATTATCTTGGTCTTTGTTATTCTAGAATCCATAGGTTTTGGGTTGTGTTGGTTGGTTTTGTTTTAGAAAGGGTTGGGGTGGGGGGGGTGGGGGGTTTTTGGGAGGTTTTTTTTGTTTGTTTCTTTTGAACAGACTGAGTTTTCAGTTTTGGGGTTTTTTTCCCAGCTTTACCTACAAGAAATGAAAAAGGATTTTTGGACAGTATGTAAGAAAAACCCCAAAAGCAGCCTATCTTACCTATTAATGTACTCGTTCCATACCAGATGCATGAAAATACTACACTGGTTCCCTAATATGATACACCCAGGAGATGAAATACAAATGAAAACTCCTAATCCAATAGGATTATATTTATTTTTTACATTTTTTCATCAACACATGGTCCAATCATATTACATTTTTTTATTCTTCTTATCTCTCTTACAAAGCTAAAGACAGACTAGTAATTCTGTCCCTGCATTCACATATAAAAAGAGAAAGATGTTGAATTAACAGAATAGTTGTGAGGCTTCAGTTCTGAGATTACAGAAATGAAAAAACTCTGTGCTAATTTAGGTATTTTGTCTGAAAATCTGTAATTCTATGGATTTACCCTATTTTGATTTCCCAATAGCACAGAAGGCACCTCCAGATCTCTAATAATGAATCCAAGAAAAGGGAAAAGCATGAATGTGACACACTTTGTAAGAGATGTGCAAAGTATATGACTTTTTTTTTTCCCTTAGCCACTATCCCATGTGGTAAATTCAGCTAAATTTAATTAGGGTTACCGACATCGTAATTTGAACTGTTACCCATGATGCTTTCTGCTTTTTATAAAGCATTTCCTTTTGAAATTGTCATGACTTACTTGAGCATATCATTTTCTCCCTGTGGCTAGAACTTGGTTGAAATATTAGATTCACTGTGAAATTCCTGAAATTACTATGTCACTCTTATCGAGTTGAATATAGAAGTATTTTCAGTACCCCATTTAAAGTATATAATTGGCTATAGCAGTTTTGACAATATCTCAAGACCGCTTATCTATGAATACTTTTAAATTTGCAACTGAAACTACTGCTTCTTTATTTTGTGTTACGTATCTTCAGTGTCCAGCTAAATCTCATTAGTGAAAGTAAAGTAGGTAAGGCAGAGACACTTGCAGAAAATAAAGGATAAGATACAATACTGATTGTTCAGAATGCCAGACTTACAAGACAAACTTTGGTTCTCCACATGTGTTTTCAAAGAAAAATTATTTAGAAGGGAATTCCTTTCTCCTAGGAAAGGGGATTGAAAAGACACATCAAAAAACTCTTAGATTTTCCAACACTATATGGAGTTTGCAATTTCCTCAGCTCAGATGTTTTGTCTCCAAAATATCAAAGAAATATTGCAAATACAAATGAGTGCTGGTGAAAGCACCTACTCTCTGAATTTGAAAGCTACATTATCTGGTATAAACATTTGGCAAGGCTAGATTATTTGCAATTTACTGAGTAACTTCAGACAATGTGCTTATTGGTGATATTCCATGCTGCTGATCTTAACTCAGTATATTGGAACCTATCCTGAATTTTTTCTTTTGGCTGGATTAAATGAATTAGTTTAAATGATTCCGTTTAAAATGAATGTGCAATACTGCATTGATCTAACATAGTAAAAAGTAAACATTCAAAATATATCTTTAATAATAACATTGACCAAGACTGAAAATCTGAAAGTCTGTCTGAAAGTTCAATGCAAAAGATATGTCTGAATCATGGGGAATGTTTGAGCCTTTCAGCTTCATATGAATAGTGAAAATATGGTAAACTTTGATCTGAATTGACAGCTTCCTTACAGTCTCATGTCACAGAACCTAAGAATGGTTCAGGTTGGAAGGGACCTCCAGAGAGCATCTGGCCCAACAATCCCCCAAGTAGAGCCACCTAGACCAGGTTGCTCAAGATCATGTCCACATGGTTTTTTAATATCTCCAAGGATGGAGACTTTACAACATCTCTAGGAAACCTGTGCCAGTTCTATGTTACCTTCACAGTAAAAAAACCTTTTTCTGATATTCAGAGAAACATCCAGTGTTCCAACTAGAGTGCATTACCTCTTTTTCTGTTACTGGGCAGCATTGAAAACAGCCTGGCCCCCAATTATTTGAATCCTCCCTTCAAGTAACAATTGTACACACTGATAAGATTCCAAACCTGAGAGTTCTCTTCCCCAGGCTGAACAGTCACATCTGTCTGAGTCTTTCCTCATGGCAGAGATGCTGCAGTGCCTTCAGCAATTTGGTGGTCCTGAACTGGACTCTTCAGTAGCTCCATGTCTCCGTAGTACTTAGCAGCCCAGAGCTAGGCACCATATTCCAGGAGTGAAACTAGATACAGTCACCAGTGCTGAGCACAGAAGGATCACTTACCTCAACCTGCTGGTAATGCTTCTCTTAATGAAGACCAGGGTACTATCAATTTTCCTTAACACAACTTGTCCCTCTTCTCCTAGCAGTCCAAATAAAGGCACATTTCTATCTCAAAGTCCCAACAATCTGTGTGGATTGTACTCTTTTGACAAATTTCGTCAGAGAGCAAGAATTTAATGAGAATTTCAATTAATCCTATTTTGATAATAAATAAAAAGAAAGAATAAAAGGCTTCTTGTCTATAGATTCAGATTCAGATAATCCCAAGACACCAAGGAGCGGGATGGTTAGACAGGTAGGTTATAAACACCTCTTTTTGAAAATAAAATTAAAGAGAATTTGAGAAAAACTTTGTCTCTAAGGGAGGTAAAATAAAAATAATTTGAACTCCAAAAGCATATCTTTAACAGAAACAGGTCTTTAATAATCATTGAATTTGGGTCCTAGAACTGCTTATTCTTTTTAGTGATACAACTTCTGTTGTATGGCATGAGCAGCCTGGCTTCTCTGTTCTCAGAATGTCGACCTGCTGTTTCCATACAGAGAGGATAATTCTGAACCACATCACCTCTTGAGAAGAACTGAGCACAGCAGGGAGACAACTGCTTTGAAAGAATTGATTTACAAATGCGGAAATTGGACAGGCAGATTCGATTTGTGCAAACCTTCTCTCCTCCTGCACCCGATTGGTCTGCTTCATAAACTTGTGGAAGCAAAGTTGAACTGCATCTGTCTAGCACATGTCAGAATGGTGGCAGATGCAAGGTGATCTACCTGTCAGATAAGCTGGGACCTCTCTATGTTGCCTCCACACGAGTTCAATGTCTTCTAGGCACTGCTTCAGTATGCATCACTGTGCAGGAATAGTAGCACTGGGCTTTCTGGTTAGCAGGAAATCTAAACTTCTTTGCACACATTGTCCAAACCCATAGGACTAAAAATGGGAGTACTGAAAAATGTGAAATAAGACTGAAGGATATAACATTGCTACTTCTTCTTTAGAAGTATTTTTTATCAGTACTTTTGCTCTAATCTTTCCAATGCATTTCACTGCGTCAGAACTGAAGTATCCTGAGTATAAGGCTCTGGTATCTGTCAGTGGAAGTTCACAAAATTTTCAGATTTTTCTAAAGTTTGAAATGTGACAGATAACTGTTTCATCACTGGCTAAAGCCAGAAGCTTTGTCAGTGTTTTCCTCTTGTAAATAGTGTTAAGTTGTAGATGTTCGAGAATTAGCTGCCTTTTCACTTTCAGAGACCTTTAGAGATTTGTTCATCAGTAAATCTAAAAAGTAGTATTGGGGTAATTATATCTGTGGAATCACTCCAGGACTAAAATTAATGGTCGATCTGTTGCTGTAACTTAAAATTGTCTTGGGAGGTGATATCTGCAAAGTATTTATAAGAAGCAATCTGTAGCATCAGCTTTCCTTTCTGCAGAAGAAACACAAAAGAAAGGAGGGAGCAAACTCTATTAGCACACTCCACTTCATAGTTGCTCTAAAAGCCAAGCTGTTCCTTTTTAGTGTTTTGCCTTTCACAAAGTATGCAAATAAAGGGATAGGTTTGGAGTTTAAATGTTTTGCATTCATATCAAAGCAAACCCTTTCACACATGAAGAGCATGGATTTCCATTTGGAGATTCTGAACAAAACAACTGATAGGAAATCTTTTTGCAGAGTAGATAACATTATCTTTCAGAAGATAATGAAATCAAGAACATGATGGGATGTTCAATTTAGCTGAGTAACAAAAGTGAGTAACAGAGTATGTAAAAATAAGCTTTAACATTTTTTCTAAACAATCTCCACACTCCTAATCATGTCTGGAAACAAAATAATAAAAGGATGGTACAAAAAATTGTTTTTTATCATTCTCAGAATAATCTGTCAAAATTTCATTCTTAAAATTGATTTCCCTAGTTTTTTGGGTTTTTTTTTTGCATGAAGTTGCAACAAGTCTGTCTGCACAAATTTGCCGTATTGGCTGTTGGCATGAAAGGAAAGCTTCCTTTCTTTCTGTTTTGAAACTTTTCCTAGGAAACAGAATGGTTTGGGTTTGGTTTTTTTCTTCTCCTTCTGTGATTTCGCTAATCCAGAATTTTCAGTTTGGTTTTAGTTTAGAGTGTTTGTGTCTAATAGGTGGATTAGAACAGGAAGCTTAATTAGATGAATTAAGTTTTTTCCCACACATTATGTTTCTTAATTCTGTAACAATGTGATAATGGCAGCAAAGACAATTAAAGTAACCATATTCACAGTCCTACTTAGAAAAAAAAGAACTGTCTGCTCCAAAAATGCTAAACTAAAAAAAAGAAAAATCTCTTTGCAAATATAATCCATACTTCTCTCACACACATCTCTCCTACTTTCTCAGTATGCAGTAAAATTCAATCCAGCTGCTTTTGACAGTAACCTTTAAGGTGATAATTCTTTGGAGGAATTAACTTTGAAAAAATAATTTCATTCTTGACATATTTTAGCTTCAAGCATTTGTCATCATTTACTAAAGTAGTTGAAATCTTAGCAGAGGATGGTGACCACGAGAGACTGAATGAATGCTAAATTTGCTCTGAGTCTGTGCTTATGCCATCATACACAGAACTGTAGATCTTTAGTCTCTATTGCTATATGCAACATTTATCCATTAATATAGGAACAACTCAATTAGTGGCTCTGTAGAGATCAGAGCATAACCCTACTTTCCACAATTTAATAGCTACCATACATCATCAAGATCTAATTCACAGGCTGAGTAGGATGTAAATGGCACTAGCCCACAAATCTATTTTTTTTAAACTTGAAACCCTTGTGACTTAATATACTTCCCCAAGCCCGCTTGTATTGTGCATCCTGCAATTTTGCTTATAATTCACACCTGGCATCCTGCAGATTAAGGTTGCTGACTGTTTTATGGTTACATTATTTGATTTCTTGAAACATCATTAACATGAAAGGGAATTATTTGCCATCTAGAATTTGTTTGTATTATTAGAGGTTCATTATCTCATAAAAGTAATAGTTTGAGTCTTAGAGTACGCTGTGTTTTGTGCTTCCAGTGGTCTTCAACAGCATTACTTGCTCAATTGTCCTAGGCTTATTTTAGAGAAGGCTGCTGGCAACTCACTGAAGTTCAAGATCAAGTAATGTTCTTATTTACTCCCTTTAATCTGGAATCTAGAATTAATTCCTTTTTCTTTCTTTTTAATTTTACTTTTTTTCCTTTCTTTCTGTATTTCATAAGACAATTTAGAATATGCTCCATCATGTAATGGAGTCACTGTAAATTGTATATTTCGATCATAAGCTCAGACCCAGCAACTACAATCCTAATTGTCCTGGTTCAGGCTTCACATAAAATATAATTAGTTTGTATAGTGTTAAATGACAGGGAAATGTGAAAGACTTACCTCATATAAGAGGGCTATTCGATGTATGTATCGTGTACAGGATTGGCCTGAGCAAGAAAGAGACAGTTAAACTGTGAACACCTGTTTGAGCTGCTTGCTCACTTTGCAACCGATGATTTAAACAGCAGTGTTGCAAAGAGATAAAATTTGCTGATGGACAAGACATTATTAGGCTGTCCCGTCCCGCTGTAAAAGGGGAGCCGTGGAGAATTATTTTTAATAGATTTCTCGGACGAAAATCAAGCGCAAACGGTGCAATGTTATATCTGAGAAGTTTTTGCTGATAAAGAAAGATAAGTATTCCTACCGAAGGCGGGATAGAAAGGGTACACAGAGGGGAAAAGAGAGAAGAGAGAGAAACAGAAGACAGAGAGATCGCTATCGCTGTACCCGAGCGTGCTGCCGGCGTCAGCTCTGCAGAGGGTGTGCGCCGCGACCCGCGACCGGCCAGCGCGCGCGTGCCCTGGTGCCCTGCGTGTCCCTGCCGTGTCCGGGCCGTGTCCCTGCCGTGTCCCTGCCGTGTCCTGCCGTGTCCGCCGTGTCCCTGCCGTGTCCCTGCCGTGTCCGGGCCGTGTCCCTGCCGTGTCCCGCCGTGTCCTGCCGTGTCCCTGCCGTGTCCCTGCCGTGTCCCTGCCGTGTCCTGCCGTGTCCCTGCCGTGTCCCTGCCGTGTCCCTGCCGTGTCCCGCCGTGTCCCTGCCGTGGCCTGCCGTGTCCCTGCCGTGCCCTGCCGTGTCCCTGCCGTGTCCCTGCCGTGTCCCTGCCGTGGCCGTGCCGTGTCCCTGCCGTGGCCCTGCCGTGTCCCTGCCGTGTCCCTGCCGTGGCCCTGCCGTGTCCCGCCGTGTCCCTGCCGTGTCCCGCCGTGTCCCTGCCGTGTCCCTGCCGTGTCCCTGCCGTGTCCCTGCCGGTCCCTGCCGTGTCCCTGCCGTGTCCTGCCGTGTCCCTGCCGTGTCCCGCCGGTCCCTGCCGTGTCCCTGCCGGGTCCCTGCCGTGTCCCTGCCGGGTCCCTGCCGGGTCCCTGCCGTGGCCCTGCCGGGTCCCTGCCGTGTCCCTGCCGTGTCCCGGCCGTGTCCCTGCCGTGTCCCGGCCGTGTCCCGGCCGTGTCCCTGCCGTGTCCCGGCCGTGTCCCTGCCGTGTCCCTGCCGGGTCCCTGCCGTGTCCCGGCCGTGGCCCTGCCGTGGCCCTGCGGTTTCCAGCCGCAGCGGCCGCGGCCCTTCAGGCCGGGCGCAGGCAAGGTGGAGGCGGCGGCTCCGTGGGGAACCAGCGGAGCGCTGAGGTGCCGGGGTCCGACCTGCCTCGGGGAAGCGGCGGAGCAGGACAGACGGACAAGCGGGGACAGGGAAGGCAGCCAGGGAAGAAGCACTACCACAGGCAGAAAAAGGCGAGGGGGAAGGTGGGCAATCTGACCCCCCGGCGAGCCCCCGCTACCTCCGGGAAACCCAAAGAAAAGGGTCCCTGGTTGTGTGGCCGTGCACCGCGTTCATGTGCTAAGGCTCCTCCCATAGCCCGATCCCTGGGCATTTCCCCGCTCCTGGGGATGTGCCCCATGCCCAAGGGCGGTCGCTGGCGGCAGACGGCGGCAGCTCTCGGTGCCCGGCCCGCTGCCCGGCCCGGTGCCAGGCTCGGAGCCCGGCTCGGTGCCCGGCCCGGTGCCCGGCCCGGTGCCCAGCTCGGTGCCCGGCCCGCTGCTCGGCTCGGTGCCCGGCTCGGTGCCCGGCTCGGTGCCAGGCTCGGAGCCCGGCCCGGTGCCCGGCTCGGTGCCCGGCCCGGTGCCCGGCCCGGTGCCCAGCTCGGTGCCCGGCCCGCTGCTCGGCTCGGTGCCCGCTCGGTGCCCGGCTCGGTGCCAGGCTCGGAGCCCGGCCCGGTGCCCGGCTCGTGCCCGGCTCGGTGCCAGGCTCGGTGCCCGGCCCGGTGCCCGGCTCGGTGCCAGGCTCGGTGCCCGGCCCGGTGCCCGGCTCGGTGCCCGGCTCGGTGCCCGGCTCGGTGCCCGGCCCGCTGCTCGGCTCGGTGCCCGGCTCGGTGCCCGGCTCCGTGCCAGGCTCAATGCCCGGCCCGGTGCCCGGCTCGGTGCCTGGCTCCGTGCCAGTCTCAGTGCCCGGCCCGGTGCCCGGCTCGGTGCCAGGCTCGGTGCCCGGCTCGGTGCCTGGCCCAGTGCCTGGCTCGGTGCCCGGCTCGGTGCCAGGCTCGGTGCCCGGCTCCGTGCCAGGCTCAGTGCCCGGCCCGGTGCCCGGCTCGGTGCCCGGCTCCGTGCCAGGCTCAATGCCCGGCTCGGTGCCAGGCTCGGTGCCCGGCTCCGTGCCAGGCTCAATGCCCGGCTCGGTGCCAGGCTCGGTGCCCGGCAGAGCCTGCCCGGGACAGGGCCCGGCGCAGGGACAGCCCCGGGAGCCGTTTTCCACCTCAGGTGCAGCATACAGTGAATATATATGGCTTAAGTAAAAAACACATTGGTCCCTCTCATAGACAAGTGCAGATGTATTACATACATCTCTATCACACTAAAATCGCATTGTGTAAAAAGACTTTTAAAATGGGAGGTGAAACTCACTAAGGGAACAGGACAGATGCCAACAGACTTGAAATCTTGCTTTCGAATGTCAATGTCTTCAAGATAGCGCAGGTCCAAAACTTCTCAATGTTTCCATTAATGACTGGAATGAGATCTGAGTGTACACTTATTAAATTTCCAGAGGATATGAAGCTGTGAATGTTTGAAAGTACATTAGAATGTGATTTCGAATTCAAATCAACCTTGCAAAATTATCTGAAAAAACAACTCATCCAACTTTAACAAGAGCTAGAGTTGTGTTTTCACTAGATATCGTTTACATCACAGTTTAAGGTGGAAACAAAAGTCAAGAAAACAATTATACAGAAAAGTTTTCTGAAGACTGTGCCTAGCAAGCACTGAACATGGGTCAATGAGATCACACTTAGGCAGTAAAAAATAGGAAAGGAATGGAAGGCGACCAACTCAGACTATACACAGTAATATTGCATATAAAGTACGTTAAATACTCCTGCTGTTTTATAGCTTTTGTCATTCAACACTGTTAAAGAGCTTAGCAAAGTCAGTTTCAGTCTATGAATTCTTTTTTTTTAAAAAAATCCCACCAATTGTATGTTTTCTTTCTCATTACAAAAGGAACCATGCACAAAAAAAAAAAAAAAAAATGAAGTAAGATGCAGAAGGGTTAAAAAGTTAAAAGGTTGTTGTAAAAGTATACATCATTTTTCTTTCTCACTCTGGATAGAGTGAGAAATAACAGGGAAGGAGCTAAAAATATCCATTATTGGAGGCTTTTAATAAAAAATAACTGCCTAGAATAGCTTAAATGTAACTATACGATGATATTTCCAAAGTCTAGAACTGAGCTTTTATTCACCTTGGAAATGGATACGGATTCTGATTTCTCCACCAAATGCCTTTGGGTAGACATCAAACACATGTCAGTTATATATACCAGGTTTTTCTTTTTTGTATAGTTTTTGCCTTTTAATTTCTGCTTCTGCCCTGGAAATTTTGGCTTAGATTAGAATCACAAGTGCTAATAGATACCAAGTAGATTTCTCTATACTTACAGATGACTTTCATATTCTACACAATCTGACCTGTATAGGAATAGGAGGTGTTAAAAATAAGCCTTTTTTTTTTTTTTTTTTTTTTTTTTTAAGTTTACTGATCAATTTTTGAAGTTTACTGATCTTCAGTGATTATGGAAATGGGCTTTTTTAATTTTATTTTTTTTTTTTTATTCTGACTGTACTTAATATTCCTTAGGCAGCCCTTAGGCATTCTAGGAGGGGAATGGGAATTGTTATACAAATAAAATCAGTTTTAATATTAATTATAACACGGCTTTTTGGTTTTTAAACCACATTTTTTTTCTTTTGTAAGTAGGGAAAAAAATGTGGTGAAATGTTATGATGCTACTTAGTAGCATGATTTAGAGTCTTGGCTCCAGTTCTTGAGCTCAGTATATATGTGTAATCTGTTTTCAGTACATAATTTTTTATTCATTATTGGAGAAAGTGCCTGTATGTCCACTTATCTCATATTCAGACTCTGAATTCTACTTTAGCATTCATTGCTCTGAGTTTCCCACCTGGTTTGATTACGTGCATAAGTTTCTCACTCACAGGGTCAAAAAATTAGTCCTGATGATAGGCGCAAATTTGCAAATTCTGTAACACTGACTTTGCTACATAGTGATGTGTCACGGCACATAATCTTTTTCTCCTTTGCGTTATTTAAATTTGAAATATAATACATTCTCTGACAAATAATTTGCAGACACTTTAAAATCCATTTTAATCACTTTAAGATCCATTTAAATTGAAAAATTAATTATATTCATTGTCTTGAATGCTTTTAAAATAGCTAAATAAATAAATATTGCCAAGAAACATAAGTGGCAAATTACCTTTATTCTCTGCTGTATCCAAGATTTTTGTGGGCAGAAATCCTTCTCTACATTCACAGCTTTATCCACAGTTTTCATTCTTAGTGTCCTCTAATTATGTCTAATGCTTCTCTCTATAGGAAAGGTCTTAGCCTTGGTATGTTGCTGTTAAATGTGCCTTGAATATGTAATGCTGAGAAATTGTGTTTTGTAAATACTTAGCAATAAATATATATTATGAACATTTCTGCCAAATGTGTTCCAAGGTGTACCCTAAAGGTGTTGCTATGAATGATGTGAGTTATGGCAGTACACCTAAAGCACCATATGCAAATTGAAGATTGAAGAATCATGGAGCAAGTGTGTGCATACCTGCAAGGCAACAGAAAATACTGGAAATGCAAAGTGTAGGAAGTCAAGCACGAAATCTTAGCCCCAGTGAAGAAAATAGCATACTGCAATTAATTTCAGGGAGGACCAGGCTTTTACCCTCAACACAGATGGATAAAAAGAATACTTTCCAGCTCCCCAAAGCCATTTGTGCAGGTGATGCCATTCGTGCACAGTGCCAACTAATTTTTCTTTATTAAAACTAACGATCCATAATTGCTTCTGGAATGGCAGACCATAATATGGATTGCAGTGTGCAAATCTGATCATGACTTTTTCAGGTTTGTGTCCAGATTTCTCAAATAATACTTATCTGGACTCTCTAAATATACAGACATCCTAATTATTAAGATTCTATTTTTTTTGTAGTTATATATGCTCAAGGAGTTTCTTCTAACCATGTCTATGCAACAGGATTTGAGAGATCTTCCACTTTTTAGGAACCATATATGTGCCTTTGAACTAACTATTCCCTGACAAAATGACAACCCAAAATGTTCTATGCTCCATCAGCTGCATGGTGGAGACCAGGCCTATGGGTCAGGAAAGAACTATTGTACATTCTGGCCAGGTCCTAGTTTGGATTTTTGACACATTTTAAAGCTGAAATATGGCCACTCAGACCAGACTTGCAAAGAATATGACAAAAGTTTACCTGGGATTCATTTTTCATAGTCATTTCTGAAAAATTTTTTTCCCAAACTGAAATAATCCAGATTTTTTGTAGATATATATCAGAGATATATCAAAAGTGGTAAAAACTATGAAAAGCAAATTATATCCAAAATATGAATACTTCCTTTCCCCAAAACTCCGAATATATTTTGATGCCGGGTACCCAATTTTCAAAAGAGAAGTTATTGCCTTGTTCAGTTTTCACCATTGCTGTCTTATTTGGCATCATTTGAGCGTACAATTTATAATAATAGCATCACTATTAATAATCACAATACTAATAGTATCAATCCTAATCTTCCAGTATATTTAAATAAATTTGACCGGGGCCTGTGGACAGCCTAGGGAGGAAAAAGATGCAGCTTTTATATGCTTTAGTCAAACCATTTTCATACACGAAATATATATTTATTGTTGAGTTTACTTAATCAAAATGCACAAATGTAATTTTCCTATGAGAAAACACCCACTTTTCAAGTACCTTTGTTCTCTGTTTTGCAGTTGCTCTGAATTCAGGTCACTGAAAACAAGCATTCATTACATTTTAGGGGATAATTGCTATCAAATAATTTATGGCTGCAAAATGCTACACTTAGCAGAGAGACTACAGCTACTTATAACCCAGTAAATTAAAGCTAAACCTTCTGTGTGCTGAGTATGTTGCATAAGATTAATTGTATAATATTAGGTTGCTTCCATTATAAAGATCAAATGCAAGGAGAAAAGACATAAACTTTGTGTATGTATCAATGTAACCTCAACTCAGCAGTTGCTGATTATTTATTGAGCATGTAAACCTAAGATGCACCTAATCCTGTTGTGGCAGCTATTCAGGAAGATAGACAGAAAAAAGAAAATTTCTGCTGCACATAGCTGAGAATAAGACAAAAGGTAGATTTATAAAAATTATTATTGCCTTTGGCTCCTTTTGACTTCAGTGACTACTCAGCACCAGACCAGCAAGAATTTAGACACAAAAAATTATTCTGTCAATTTCCCCACCCTTTTTTCTATAAAATGTGTCAGACAACTTGGAATGTCAGTAAAGTGACTTCAGTTTCTTTAATTAAATCAAAATACAAAAGACCTTTATTCTTAGGTCCAGATTTTTATTGCAGACTTGTTTTTAAATTGTGCTTTCTACTTACCATACAATGAAAATAGCTGACATATTTGTCAAATATTTGACAAAATTTATGTTATTGCAGAGAATACTTGTAGATGGTTGGGGTGAATTTGTTTCTTGTTATCAAGCCATTTATAATTTCTCTTTATAATTTATTATTTCTTTTGTCCTCGAAAATCTTGGTGCTATCTGGGAAATTGGAAGACCTCTTAAAGACTTTTTCTGGAGTAGTCCACATGCAATTCTGCATGTGCTAGAAAACTAACTACATAAAGGATTAGAGGACAATGAAAACCACTTTGGATATTTTCCAAAGTCAGCCAAGTCAGTGCATTTTTTCAGTGCTTCCAGAAACAGATGGATTAATGTTGCTGACATCTCATCTACATTCACTTAGAACTTGAAGGAGGCAAAAAACTGTAGCATTATGAAATTAAACAAACATGAATTAAACCTGAATCCACTTCAAAATAATCACTGTTCTTAGCTCTAATGGGAATGGGTTTTCTTTGAATCACGTAATTCCAAAGAGTGTCAAAAGAAGTGAAATCTCCATTCTGATTGCTTTACTCTGTCACGTCCATTCAACATTTCATTAATTTTAATTACTACCTTTGTAAATAGTTTATGATGTTCTGGCCATGTTCCTTGGCTTAATCATCAGGTTGACAACATAACACTGGTTTCTTTCTCCTATGACATAATGAAGAAAATAATCTGTCTTGAATTTGCAAACTCTTCAGAGTCTTTCATTTCCACTTAGCTGTGTCTAACAAACATATCAATGGTTTGGCCCACCTTCAGGAGCAAAAGTTAAGAGTAGTTTGCTGTGGTATTTGTTCTCAGCGTCCAGTGTGATCAGGCTGTTGCTGTGGTCACGGATGAACTTCAATGCATCAGAACTCCAAGGAATTTCTTATGGGACACAGCCCATCTATCAATTGAATCACAAGCCTTTAACAGAATTACTAATCTGTTTCTAACATTTATTTTGGCAAAGCATCTCCGTGTCTATAGCAACAGCTGTTCCAAAATTCAGATTCATACAAGTAAGAGAAAATAGCTAATTGTACTGAATGGAGTAGGAGTTCGGTTTCATATTGTTGTTAAAAACACATACAAAAAAAAAATCTTATTTCACAGAACTTTTAGGAAGCTGTTTCAACTAATTTTGATCTAAGCTCTAAGCCTTGCTTTTGTATTTCTAGTTTTCTGTAAGGTATGAACTGTAAATAAATAGAAAGATAGTGGAAGCATTAAGGAGTGAAATTAACTTCTTCTGACAAAACATGGTTAGTGTTCCCTAATAGAGGTAGAAGCCTTAATGGTAGATGAAAAGTGTTGTGTGTTCCTGTGAAAATATTGAAATAATTTTACCATTCATTTGAGGCAAAAACTAGATTAATGGAAGTGGATTGATACATTTAAATATATTTAAATGTAATAGAATAAAATATTTAGGAGCCAGACTTACTCAGAATTTTGTTTTCTCTGACTCAGAAGGACACTTGTTCTAATTCTAACAAAGAATATCTTTAGGGATTTTAACTGCTGCTGGGGTTTTTGTGGTATGCTTTGTTTAAAAAAAAAAAAAAAAAAAAAGGCAACATGGCAACATTTCAGGGAAATCCACCACAAGTATTTTTGTCCATCCATATTCTACAGACTCTCTAGAGGCGCAGGAGGATGGCAAAGCATTGAGCAGAGCTGGAGAACAAACACTCTTGAGGTCTGGGAATCTCAAGAAGAATAAAATTCAGCAATAGTCAAAACCACAGTGACAGGGGAAATTTGGCCAAATTTCCCACTCCACTTTCACCTCTACCTTAAAGCAAAGGTTGCTGGGGAAAAAAAAAACAAAAACAAAAAAAAAAACAAAAAAAAAAAAAAAAAAAAAAAAAAAAAAAAAAAAAAAAACAAAAACAAAAAAAAAAAAAACAAAACAAAACAAAAAAAAAACCAAAAAAAAAAAAAACCAAAAAAAAAACAAAAAAAAAAAAAAAAACCAACAAAACCAAACAGTATCAAAAGCCTTAAATTGTGGAGAAATACCTAGTAGATATGTATCTGGTTGATATAAACTCCAAACAAGTCCAAATAACATATTTTCTTTCTGCTTTTTTTACAATAGCAGGAATAAAAAAAATTGATTGGGCCCTTTCATTTCAGATATATCCCACACACTTACAGTGTCTGATAAAGTCTACTGCCGTTTTTGAAATAATCCATAATATGTTAAATCTGCATAAAAACGCAGGAAAACTCAAAATAACTGAACAAAATTACTGTTCAAAATTACTAAAAGTAGAAAGAGTGAAACAACAAAAATTGAAGCTTGTAAGCCTGTTAAAAGTAATCAGGTTCTAATTGCATAGCTTTTTTAATAACAGCTATTTTAAAATAAAATTAAGGAAGATAGTAATATTTAAACCAGATCTTGATACCAAACAAAAGCATTGAAAAGAAACTAGAATTCTGACAATGCTGCTGTAAGAACAAATTTCACACAGGAGTGTTCCACTACAGAGGATGGAAGCTGCTGTGAAAATGAGAACCTATGAAAAGTGTATCCTGACTTTTCTTGGGGTAATCTTTGGGCAAAGGTTAAGGCATTGCATTGCTTTAAAAAAAAAAAAAAAAGAAAGAAAAAAAAAAAAATGGACCTATGAGAAATCAAACTGGATGGAGAATTTTGTAGGAATTCTTTTAAAATCTCTGCACAATATGTGTCATTTGAAGCTAAGCTGAATTTTTTTTTCAGTTATGAAACTAGATTTTGCATACACACAGATATAAAAATCTTCAGAATCTGGCAGTATAAAGGCAGTAATCATTACAAATATTCTAATTAATTATTTTGACATTCAAGGAAGATGATGTGATCAAGGGTAATGTATGTGCAGCAGATTGACAAAAGGAAATTGATAAAAAGAGCTATTAAGGCAGAGTATATTAAAAGAAAAATGCCTTTAAGGGTGATATACTGATGACTTCAAAAGTCCATCACAGCAAGCTGTTACAATATTTTCCAGATTAGATTTCTAATTATGTGAGTCAAGAAAACGTAGCTTTACTACAAATATGCTAGAATCAAATAGACCTTATTTATATATTTATAATATGTTCTACACAACCCAGATATCTATCTAGACATCAGGTCCTTTTCAACATGAAAACTGTACGTATCATTATGGTTTTAGAAGTAATGTTCTCAAAAAAAAAATATTTTATATTCTCTTTTTGAGAAATACTATAATGTGAAGCAAATCCCAAGCAATATGAACTTATTTTTAATTTTGTCTTGGTTCCATGCAAGTTCATGGTCATTCTATGTTCCAGGTACAGAATATATTATAAAAATCCATGTATAATTGATTATAAATTTATATAAGTATGAGATTCTTATATTCATAACTTTCTTCTGCTTGCATCTTCATCAAATATGGAAAGATAAAGGTATTGTATCTACCAATGTACTGCTAACAGAAGGTACTGTATACAAATTCTAGTAATGGCCCAAGATTATTTGTAATAATGAATTCCATATTTTGCTTCTAAAATTTATTCTGACCTTTTCCTGATTTATATCAGGGCACAATATCGATCATCATCCACTACATTTGGATGACAAAATGTAGACAGCGCTAGAGAAAGTAAAAAAGATAATTGCTATGTACACAATCAGAGAAGCTTCATATAAAATGTGTCAAGTAAAAAATTACCTTTTTTGTAGTGAAAAATGGAAGCAGACTGCACCATTTCAAAAGGAAAGTGAACATGTATTGAAACTACCACATGACATTATCTTAATGTACACATTTTCATAAAGACAATCTGTACATAAATACATACCTATACACAGTAGTATATTCATGTCAGTAGGTATTAAATTCTCTAACAATTTTAAACTCTTTTAATAGTTGTAGTAATTTCTAGCTGGAGATCCTATATTTACTAACAGGCTTCTCAAAAATTTCTTCTCTTGTCATAGGTATGAGTACAGGTTTGGCCACTGTCATTAAGAGGATAAATAGTGTCCAGAGTCCCTCCAAGACTTACTCACTCAATATTTATCTATACAGGTTAGGGTTGCTTCTGACTATATTTCTCTATTTTAATTCCTCTCTTATTTCTGTCCTTTAAGCAACAAACTGACCTTACAACTGTGACGGAAAACCAGACCTGAACAAGAGCGGCCTGAACATTCCCAAAGAAACATGGTCCTGGAAGAAAACACTACGCAGACAAAATGCCAGGTTTATTTCTTGTCAGTCACAAGAAATTATTCTACGTGAGTCATTTCAATTTGTCAAAACATCTCTCAAAGTCCCCTCTGCTTCTGCTGACATCATGAATTCATGTTGGCTACACAGCATGTCAAGTCAGCTCTCCACTGCAGATGGTTCTGTAGCACATCACAGGGAATTGGATACACACCTCCACTGCTGGAAGGGCAGCCGGATTCTACTCTGCATATTTACTCACATAAATTTCAGAATCTGAAGACAGGCAGCCAAAACTAGAGACTTGTACCAACTACTCTATTTAACCTTTGCATTATCAGGTTTTTTACAAAGTTCATGCCATCTATCTCCACAAAAAATCTC
Organism: Sitta carolinensis; assembly: GCA_032173965.1. NCBI lineage: Eukaryota > Metazoa > Chordata > Aves > Passeriformes > Sittidae > Sitta > Sitta carolinensis. The sequence goes on from JAVUNC010000006.1 coordinate 37,180,262, forward strand.
CTCACTCTTGAAAAGATGTTGCGGGGTTCATGTGCCTTGTCATTATTGTTAGCTCACCAGTCAATAGTCATAAATCATAGTTCAACTTGCAGCATTCCTGCACAGCTGCAAGAGGACCATTCCTTTGTTCAGGGGTGTATAGAACACTGACTAGGCTGTCACAGTTAGAAAAATGTCTTTTATGGCTGCACCTCAAAGCTCTCCTCTGAGCTGACAGCAACCATTTAAAGTCAGCTCAGAAGTGAAAGTGTGAGTCAAGATTAGCACATCACAGAAAAGGGTCTATACATTCATTGTGGAAGGGTCTGCCTAGGTTTAATGAATCGAAGAATCCCAAAACGACTTGTAATAGAGAAATAAAATTCTCCACACAGGAAGCACAATATAGCACTGTAAGTACACATCAAAGCTTCAAAACCTGTGTTGGTCATTTTGATCAGTTAACACATATGTATTGAGGAAATATATGACCAGGTCTATCACCACAAAAGATGTCTTACATATATTATATGAATTTAATACATACATTGCATTTTGTCTATACACATATTTTTAAAATAAAAAATATATTAGATCCTGCATATTTCACGCTCGAGGTGACATTGACAAATATAATTTCTCTTAATTAATGGGAAGAAATAGACAGACAGGCTACTCACACTAAAAAAACAACTGCCAGAATCTACTTGTACTGCAAAATCTTGATACATCAGAATACAATATATACACAATGTTTTTTTAATTTACTTTAAAATTTGAAAGTTACCTTTTTTTAACTTTTCCTTTTGATGAATCTGAAATCACATATTTTTGAATTTTATTTTGCAGAATTTTTCTTTTTTCTTTTGTACATTCTAATACCTGAGAAAATTATAAAACTGGATTGTTCATTCTGCATTCGGCTTCATTAAGCAGGTCTAATAATTCTATTCAGGTTTTAGGCTAGCATGGAGAACTTATAGAATAAATCTATAGTATTACTCCTGATGCATGGGGTTATTCTTCCCCAGGTGCATTTGCCTTTTTTGGATTTCAGACAGTTCTCTGCCCATTTCTCCACCTGTTGAGGTCCTTCTGAAGGGCTGCACAGCATTTTGGGGTATTGGACACTCTTTCCAGCTTTGTGTTATCAGCAAATTTACTGAGGAGGTGTTTTTCTCTTAATACAAGTCATTGATTAATAATTTAAAGTATTAAACCTTGGGGTCACTGCTACTTGCAGACCTCCAACTACACCCTGTGCTACTGATCACACCTCTCTGAGCTCTGCCATTCAGCCAGGTCTCAGTCCACCTCATGCTTGAGATTTGACTGGAGTTCCTTGTTCATCCATACAGGTCCTTTTTGCTCAATTTCTTTCTTGTTAGGATTCACTGTTCTTGAGCTTGGAGGAAGTGATCCTTGAATATTAACCAGCTCACTTGGATGCCCTCTTCCCTCTATAGAGCTTGTTCCCATGGGAGCCTTTCAAGAAGGTCCTGAAGAAGCCAAATATAGTTCTCCAGAAGTCCAAGATTAATCATTGTCCTGCTCTCTCCTTACAGGGTTTTGAAATCCAGGAGCTGTGTTCACTGTAGCCAAAGCTCTCCCAGCCTTCATATCTCCAACCAGACCTTTGTTGTTAGTTAGTATAGGGTCCAACAGCTCACCTTTCCTCATTGGGTCCTCCATCACCTGCATCAGAAGATTAACATCAGTGCTCAATCAATATTAATCATAGCCAAAACCGAGTTCAATCACAATATACAGAATAACTACAGAATCGAGGTTAATTTGTTAACATTTTGAAACCAGTACTCAAATAAAAATTTCAAACTCAAATATGCTTACTTTCAAAACATTCAAACCATAAATGTACAATTATTAACTATGAAATTGTATTTAAGACCTATTTTAGGTTAGTTTAATTTAAGAAAGGAGGAAACCTGCAGACCTACCCATTCACAACTGATATATTATGATGACATTCTCTGCATTAAAAAAAATGGTTAAAAAAAAATTTAAAATGTTAATTGGTTTATTGTACTGCTTTGGTGAAAGGAATTGCCCTCTTTGATCTGCAGCATAATGAGATTTATTTTGAACATCAAAGTAATCTATAAAAACTGAACAGGGAGATGAGCAGCTACATATTTTCATGTCCTCTGAGGAGCAGGGTAGGAATCAGCAATGCAAATGCCATCGGATGAAGGGACAGTCAAAGAAAATTAATCCTTGCAGAAAGCAGCTGAACTTTGCATTCTGTCACAGTGAAAGACCTTGAACAAAGTTTTTTTTTTCTCTTACACTGCTATAAATCTGATAGAAATCCATCAAGTGCCCTGGGCTTCTGAATTCATCTTGGTGAACACTGGGTCAGAACTCAGTCCCTGACCTTTGGTTTTTTAACTGTCTCTATGATAAACAATTTCAACAGCTACTCCAGGATCTATATAACAAACTTAACACCCTTCACATATCTGTACCAAAAGAACCCAGTACCGGGAAACAACCTTATGTGAGGCTCTTAAGTGTCACCCTGTCCTCAGTCATCCCACATATCTCTCAACACAGCACTGGCATTGGCTCTTCACACAGGTTTTATACCCAGATGTCTTTTAAGTGTGAGCCTTTTCTGTCCAGCCATGGTAAGAAGTTGAACTACACTGTACTTCAACAGCAGTGTCATTTCACAAAGTCAAGGTATTTATTCCATCTACCTGTAAAAGTCACTCTAGGAAAGGAATACCTGAAAGATAGAGCAATCTCTTCTTCCAACACCAGAGAGATTTATTTTATTAAGAAAACCATTTGCTCTGAATACCAAAATGTGGGGCTTTAGGTTATATTTCACATTTATACTGTCATGACATAGTCCTCAGTTTCAAACAGAATAGAATAAGACAGCACTATTTCAACTAACAATTTCTAAAGGAAAAGAATGTTCTTTTAGATTCAGATGTTCAAATTATCACTATTTAAACTAATTCATGTGCCCTTAATTGAATCTCTTCTGCATGGCAAATGGAGGAAAGTGTTATGTAGCACAGCAGATAAGCTTGAAAATTTGCAGATAAGCTCATCACAAGGGCATGATGTTCATATAGAAATATCCTGTGTTTTTTTTCCTCTTAAGTATTATTTTCAATGGATCCTCTTGTGATTTCTAAAAAGCATCAAGTATCCAATTCCCACAGATAGATAATGCTGAGTGTGCAGCACTTGTGCAAATCAGGCTATTCATATGAATCCCTAAAAATAAAATGCTGCATGGTGGAAATGCTTGGCGTTGTTTTTTTTAGGAGGGGGAAGTGATTTGATTTTTTTTAATCTCTGTAAAAGACTGTAGCAAAATATCTTTGGGTAGAAATAGCTCAAGAGTTTATGATAAAGGTCACTCACAAGAGAAAGTTCATAGAAGTGAGTCAATTTTTAATAATTTCAGTGAGGGGAGAAGATACATATGACATTGCAAATATATCATACTAAAAATCATGTTTAAAAATTCCATGTTAATATTTTTAGGAAAAGAATTTTCTGATATCCTGACTGTTTTCCAGATTGTTATAAATTTTTAAACATCAACATCAAAATTTATTACTTCTGTTTTCCTGAGAGAAAATAGTTGAATTATCTAGTTTTTTAAATACTTTTGTTTTAAAGGAAATATCGGTGTTCCTTCACCCCTTCCCCTCACCTTCTCTCTCCTCCCATCTCCTCTACTTCTCTCTTCCACTATCCCCTCCCCTCACCTCTCCTTTCCACATTTCCACAGAAAGAGGAAAACTGGCTTCCTCCAAGCTCTGTTTTGAATCACATAAAGTTTAAAATCAAGCTGAAATAATTTATATAGACAAACATAGCATAGAAATTCTGCAAAACTTGGATTTTGACAGCATTTTTTGAAAAAATAGACGTGGGTTTTATTAAAATGGTAAATTATTTGTATGGTTGTTCATCTTCTCAAATGTGATTTTTCATAAACTTTATTAACATGAACACCTAGTCAAAGTTTATTTACTAAGTGGAAAACATCTTGTAAAATTAAGCATATTAAATTATTTATATAGTAACAATGACATTCAGAACTAAGAAAAAATGGCATGGAGACAGTTCACAGGACTATCTTAAATAAATAAATAAATAAATAAATAAATAAATAAATAAATAAATAAATAAATATAAAACCTCATTTCCCTTCTGGAAAACTTTATTTGAATGCAATACAGATGTAGCCCTAATTTATTTATTTGGTTTTTAAGTCAGGGTTAACAGCCACTACTTGTGCTTACCCTGGTGGAAATCCTTATAAAGACCTATCTAAATATCTAACAATCAAGAACTTAACAAGAGTTCCAACCCAATACAAATCTTAACTGGAATTATAGATGTGTTTTTCAAAATTCATACATGGAACTAATTTCAAATTTCAACATCATTTTCATTATTGTGCGTTCATCACTTAATATAAAGATGATTATAGGTTGCTCTAAAAACTAGCACTATATGTCAGCCATAAAACAGATTTTATGCCAAGAATTCGTGGTGGTTACCTGTAAGTGTTCTTTTACTTACAATGACTGTTTTCAGCTGCAATATCTTAACCTCTGGCTCTGCCAATCTACCACCCACATCACCCACTTCATGACCCAGCAGTGGGATGCTTAATGCTATGTAGAATCCATTATTCCACGTCTTGATAAACCCCCCACTTCTCTGCAGGTCCATAATGATCCTATTCTAATTATCTTGACTAATATCTAATTAATCTTGACTACTTAATGAGGCTGCTGCCTTTCAGACTGCTATCTTTTGTTCTAACTTCAAAAGACATGTATCAATGAAAAAGCTAGCAGTATAAAACCCAAGAATAGTTCCTTTATAGCTACAGCTGAATTACACAATATTTGCATCTGATTCATACATAATGCCAAGAAATTCACCCATTTAAAAATTCACTTCCTTGCAAATTTTCCCACCATAGTGGCCGCTAAAGATAAAAGAAATGAAAAAAATTAAGAAATTAAGGCAATAAATTTTTTTTACAATCTTGTGTCTTAAGGAAGACACCCAAAAACTGAAGAACTTCTGAAGTCACTGAGATTGTTGAGAGATTTCCTAGAGTTATGATCTAACCTACATTATTGTGCATAATCATTTGTAAATTCCAAAGATTCATGTAGATTTTTGATAGCTGCAAAATGAAGAGTTGCTTGCATATATGATTCTTGAACTAGATCCTGTTAATGCTTCTGAAGAATTTTCTAGCAACAGTAGTTCTTGTTTTGATAAAATTACCCTAACAACAATTAGCTTCTAAATGAAAGTCTGCTAACATGGCTGCAGCTAGTCAAGGAAGATAAATTAGATTAAAAACATGAGATATCCTCAGTAAGTATAATGTCCTTTTTCCTTTATAGGATAGAGGGACAATGCATAAAGGGACAATGTCTGCAAATTTTTATGTGCTCATGTGGAAAATTTCAGTTTGCCAAAAAGTATTCTGTGATGTTAGGCTTTGTGTCAAGTCTCAAAACAGGAATCTATATTAAAATTTCTCTATGGAAATAATTATTAAAATTTTATGGAACAAGATATTTCTTATAGGAAAGTCTAATAAAACAGGGCTATGAAAGGAGTCAGTCAGTCCATGTGTGTTGGGCACATTATTTTGCACTTCTCCCAGCTCTCCTACTTCAATTGTAATTTAAAAGTGAGGCCGGGTAAACAAGTGAAAAGAAGACTCAGCAGACAAAAAAAGAATTTGGTAAATGTTTTGGCTAATTTAAACACTTGAGGAAAAGCAAAGCTATTGAGAATTAAATGACTGTTGAAAGGGAATGATGAAAATCACATGATTTGCTTTTGTGATGAACTGTCTCCTTGCTATTTACTGGGAATTTTGTGAAACAGTCCAAAAAATGTCCCCAAATTGGGTAAATACTTGCAAAGGATTTGAAACCATGAAAAATAAGTAGCTTTTTTGCATTTGTCTTTCTATGATTATTAATACTAGTTTAAAAAATCACATCAAACCTCCCAAGGGAGAGGTGTTTTTTTAATGTGGAATGCATATTGCATCCCATTAGACATGTATCTCTACTCAGCTTATCAAAATGGACATTTCAAATTGGCTGCCAAGATAAAGATGTCATCATAAGTGTGGGCAACTCTCTAAGAATTACATTTATCAGAGACCTACTCTAATAGAAACTCAAACATAATTGAGACATTTAAGCTGCCCCAGTGCAAGAAATCCTCTCTATACATCTGTGCTTCCTGGAACTTTAAACACCAGGGACTTCACTATAATTTGCCTAATACCGTGTTCCTGTCAGTAATGACATCTAAGAATTATCCTGTTAATCTTTACAATGTCAATTTCACAGACAGTGGCCATCAGAACTCTATTAAATTTCTCCAGGTAAATTCACTTTGCAGGAAGATCCTACATCAAAGAATCGTTAGTGTGAGCAGGAATCACACTCAGCTACAAAGCTCTCCTGGGCAAGTGGCACAGCAGCTCCCCTCCAGCCGAGTTCCTGTGTCACACAGTTTGAGTGAGCTGAAGGACCTGAGTGATGGCTTTGCTCTGTTTCTAGGCAAAGCTGTGCTGAAACAAGTTATGCCATAAGACAACAGTTGTTAGACTATGCTGAGGTCAGTGCCCACAGAATGAGCCCTGGTTCTGAAAACTACACCTAGTGAAACCAGGAGGGTATTCTAAAGAGGTAGGACTCCCTCCTAGATGCCCAAGGCTACATCTCTTTTTAGCAGTGATTACACAACCTTGAAAATGAACAAATAAATTCCCTGTTGCCAGTAGCTACTAACCTGCTTGCTGGGTTTATGAAAACTCAGCTACAGACAACAAAACTATACAGAATCTTTCTGATTTCACAGAAATAAAAATGTCAACTCCTTGCTCTCTGACAGGTATCATATAGAGAGTAAAATCCTTTCAATACCTGAAGTGAGAGCAGTGATTAGAAAAACTCAAAAATTTTGATAAAAGAATGTTTTCTACCTGTCCTTTTTTAGTCTTCAAGATTGTGCATCTTTCCCACACTTCCCTCTGTCAAGAGACATATAAATTATTACATTCGTAATAACAATTCCTGGGCAATTTATTCTGCCATCTGTCATTCCTTCAAACTTTTATTCCTTGTTTTGCTTGGAAAATCTACTAGTGGTTCAATGCAAGAACCAGGATTTCACTGGGTGTTTCAGAAATTGCACATTGTTTTCTATCTTTACATAAGCATTAGAGCTCTATGCATGCAGCAGAACCAGAGCAGTCTTTAACACTTAAAAATATGCAATTTAAAAACATATACAATTTAATAATAGAAAATGCTTTTGAAAAATATATTGTCCTCTAACATAGTTTGAAAAGTTCTTTTTTATTTAAACGGTGACATTTCAGGTAATTTCTCACTTCCTCATAGCAAAATTGACAAAGTTAATTTTGTTTTACATAGAGTTTATAAGAGGGAGAGAAATTGTTTTTATTTTGTTAAAACCATCATTAATTTTCACAATGTAATATTACACGTGTTATTGAGAGGGGATGCAAAACAAAATGGAGATTCCATTTAAAATTAAGATTTTAGCTAAATTACAAAATAAGGTAGACATAGCCAGCAGTAACTATAGTCAGTAGTTAGTAATCAGATGACAATCTTTGATTTTGCATAAATCCTATAATTAAAAAATTCTAGAAAGGAAAAAATGCTAAAGAAGAGATCAAGAAATCACTGAAGAAAATTCTGTTTTCTATATGTTTCAGTAACTTCTTCAAGTGACTGAAATTTTGTGCTTGTTGTCTGAATCCTGAAAGGGAATGAAAGATTTAAGAAAAACATTGATTCATATTGACAGAGATAATCAAATTTTTGATGCAAAAAGTGTCATGATTGTACTCCTGAAGAATTCACTCATAAAGTAGAAATAGTGTATACAAAAGGAATCTCCAGGAAGTATTTTGTCAACAATTTTTAAAAAGGTGAGGAATTAGCCTGCAGAGTTTGTGAGGGAATAATTAACACAGATAACTGCTCAAAGGTTGGGGATGATTGTTGCAAGTAATCTGCCCTCTGGAACTGAACCAGTATTTTGACAAAAACCACAATTATGAGAAAAAAAGAGATAAAAAATCTATGAATCCTGCAGACATCAGCCAATATGAAAGAAGTCAGTGTCTAACCACTGGAGTCCAAGACAAATGAAATCAGTACATGATAAAATTATACCATCATTGTGAGCTGTCTTGCCTGAGAAGGCTCTGTAGACCTAAGGATGCAAATCTCTCACATGCTTAGCAGAATCACTTGTTCACATCCTTTGGGACCTATTGAGAACATATTATTATTATTATTATTTTCTCCATAATATTAAAATTACTGAGAACTTCTTTATTTGATTTTTTTTGGGGTTTTTTTTTTGAGCAAAGATGTTACTTTCCATTTACTTGGTGAGATTCCAATTTTGTTTCATAAAAATTTTCCTTTCAATATCTTTATATACAATATTTCCATGAATTTTGCTCTGATACATGGCATATTGCTGCATCCCACTAGCTAGTGCTATTTTCTACTGACAAGGGATATTCTGGCAGAGGGATGAGATCACATTCACCACAACGGGTTTGCTTTGTCAGAAAAAATTGTTTGGCTATGAAGTGTTCTATGTATTATATGCATAATCAGTTTTCATTAAAGTCCATTTTAAAGCTGTCAAATTTTTATTTTATTAGTCTGCCCTTTTAAAATACTATAAATAATTAGTTTTGTATATACAGAACACTCAACATAGATATATTCATTTATTTGCTGTCTTTCAGTGACATCTCATAACAAAGCTCTCTTTGTTATACAGGGAAGATTTTGAGAAATAGGAAATAGTAGCAAAAATCAGTTGACTGACATGAACCTGGCAATGAACAAGCATCAACAACATAGTACCAGCATAAGTACTAAACCTGATAGTATCAATTTGCTGTCAGTTATATAAATAAAATGAGATGTTATTACACTTGTATTTGCACAGAGGCATTTTTATTAATGCTAGTACCAGTCCTCTGCTTTGAGTCTGAAAGACAGAGTGGTGCAGGGAGACCTGACAACTTCATCTCACATGAGCAAGCTGGCAGCAACCTGAGCCACAGCTGCCATGGGAAAGAGGATGGATGGGTAGAGCATGAGATTGTAGTCTACATTTTTTCCTTTAACTAATGAATGAATTCCTGGATATGATGGGTGTTACTTAATTTTTTTCCCCAGTGTTATACTGTTTTTGTAAGATTTGGCTTTTCTTAGTCATAGTGATTCAGAATACCTTCCATTTTCAATGCTGGAGGAATTAACATGTCAATAGTTTAGCTTTCTCTCCATTCAAATTGTGATGCTGGAGCACAAACAGTAGTTATGTATATCTTAATCAAGGTGTTCTGATAATCTTTAAAAAATAAATCTGTTTGGGCACACAAAAACATTCATCACTGTATGCATGGCCATGAAAATAAGTGCAAAAGTTAAACATAAATTATTCAGAAGTTTCACATCAAGTGAAAATATGCAAATACTGAATTGATTTTGTTATTGACATGTGTTTGCAAAGTCTTTTCTGTAAAGTTCTTTGAAAGGCAAATAAGATATCTCTACTCAATACCAAAATAAACCAAATTCTTAGTTCTTGTATTGGATGCAGTGAGAACATGGCTGTCTTCCCAGTCCCCACACAGCCTTTCCAGCTGTGGATCAGGTTTGTTATAAGCTGTCTACCCATGATGAACATACCCAGATTTACACTGTAAAATATTTAGTTATTTTCCACTGAGAAATGTTGCATTTTTACCTCACTGCTTGTCACAAGGGCGGAAAAAGATGAAGTCATTCACTGCTCTGAAGACTTAAAACAGGTATGATATGCATTTTACTGAATGTGCAACTTAAACATACTTCAGACCATTGTTACAAGAGGTGAATGAAGTGATGAGATGCAATTCTCCATCAAAACATTTATTATTATCCAACCAGAATCTCCACAATCTGAGCCTGGGAATGGATGTATCATCCCAGAAATGTCCTCCTGATATTCTTGAAGGCATGCACCTAATATTGCATGAAGTTTAGATATATGACTTAGGATAGTACTCTGAGAGAGGTATATTATAAGCCTCTGTCAATCTCATTAGCTATTTTTATTTACATTTTACTCTTGGATACACTTCTTCAAAATTTATCAGCAATCTGTCACAAAAAAAAAAAAAGATTTTTTTAAAGGGTCATAAAAAATAAGGGATTATATAGAAAATATGGATTGATTCTGATTCTGATGTCTGCATCAAAGTACACAGACAACATCTATTTTGGTGAAGCAAATTCAAGGTCAGAATGTAAGAAAGAAGAGTAAGAGCTAAGTACAAAAGATAGAACATCCCATCCTTGCAAGCATCTGAAAAATTATGATATAAGATAAAGGCCTTTTATGACTGGAAACCATTCAAGACCAAAAAGTAATTTGAAGGTGACAGATTGCATGCAAAATACACATGCAAAATCTGGTGTATTTCCTTCTTTTCTTCAACCCTCTATCACAGCTAGATGTTTTGAGACTTGTGACCTTTCCTTCCAGACTAAATGGAAAAAATTAAAGATGCTTCCCAGAAGAAGCCAGGACGTAAAAAATAAAGAACCGGAACATGTAAGGCAATGCTAGAGATTCTGTTCCTGAAAGATGAAGTTTATAGTTGGAAACTTGATGTTGAAAATAACAGATTTTCTAACCTAATAGGAAAATGTAAAAAGATCCAAAAGGTACGAGCTATAAACAGACAAATGCAGATGAGACATAATTTTCACATGTAGGAAAAAAATTGAGTCACCAACACAATTTGAAAGGATTGTAGGGAATTTTCTTGAATTGAATACTTTTTTAAAACAAATGCTTGATATTTCTTCTAGAAGGAAATAGCTGTTGCTCAACTCCACTATTCAACTTACAGCAAGTATCAGTAGCTCATCAGCAGCCCTTTTTGAATTTCAAGCAAGCTAAGCCATGGGTCTAGACATCTTCTTTGATGCTTTTAATACTGTCAAAGTACTGCATTTCTTCCTTGGCTTTGCAATTTCTCCAGTTTCCAAGTTCTTTGTTAAAATTTATATCAGTGATAGAGAAAAAATTCTTAGAAGGTTTTTGTTTTATAATGAGGAGAAATTATCTCAAAGTATTTAATCTCTTATTTTATGACTGATTTTGTGCTATTTTGAGAAAAAAAATCATAATAATTTTCAATAGACAGGAAAACACTGCCTCAATTATCTTTGTATTCAAGATGGACAGATCAATATTCAGAATACTGTGAACATTTCTTATGTTTCTGATACATTACAATAATTTTTAATCTAATTTCACAAACATTACATTCTGATATTAATTAATAGCTCTTCACAAGATTCAGATATAGCAATTCATTCCCACAAAAACTGCTATACTAATAATGAATAATATTAATTATTTTTTGAGTGACACCTCGCTGCTCAGTTAAAGAAAAAAAAACCATCTTGTATAGATCACCTTTTTTGTTGTTGTTATAGCGAGTTGAAAGACACTTGAAATAGATCTCGTGGGAAAGATATGGACCTGTATTGCTAATTATAACTTTTAAAATGCATCAGTTGAATGGACAGTTGCTGCCAGATAAGAACAAATGAAAAGATTTGGTGTTGATAATATCTAATGTCTAATGTCTAAAGGCAAGGCCCCTTTTATAAGCTTTAGGGTGTATTATGAAGTCATCTGAGTAGAAACAAAGGACGTCATTTTTTTTTACTTTGAACAGATTGACAATACATGTAAAACATCATCAGTCCAGATACAGCACCAGAAAAACTTAAAGCAGTACAGGTCACTAATTATGCAATAATAAAATAAATCTTAGGTATTCTCTGACAGTGTAATTCACACCTAAAGATGACATTTGGGGCAGAAGAAAATATCTGAATACATCAATGCAAGAATCTGTTCAATTAACAAGAAATTACTGTGGTTCTAATTACACATCAAAATTCATTGCTTTCTACATTGCTGAAAAAATGTAATACAGAGAAATTTAAGTGAACCTAAAGTTTTCATGAATGCATAAAGAAACAAAAACATGTTTTCCATTATTAGGTTACTAATATTAGCTGCAATGAGATTGAGCCCAGAGGGATTTGTTATTAATACTGGGCAATCCATTTTAGACATTTAATGAAAGGAATAATATCTAAAATACCTGCCTAAAGAAAAGTGATACTTAGGAGTAACAATAAACATCAAGAAAAGTTTTTTTTCTTTTATGAATATGTATGATTGAAAAGGTATTAGCATTAGAGATGGTATTATTGTGAGCAATTACATACACTCTGTTTACCTGAAGGTGTACATGTTTAGATGGTGAAAATTATTTTATTGTTGGTTTCAGAGTTGTCTTTTTTTTATGAGAAAAAGATGTCAGAAAATCATTTAAGTCTAGCTGTCATCTGACTTGATATAACTTCTTAGAAAGGAGCTGTTACCTATCAGATCTGCTTTCAATGACAGGAACAAAGTAAAGACCAAAGCCTACCCTGTTCTCTCTGCAGTCTTGAATAAATGTGGTTTCTAAAAGATTATTATTGCAGTTAAAAGGATTATAAATTTCATAAATTCTCATTATAGTCTTGTATTTCTTTTTATTGATCCTTTTGGGGAAGTTAATATAATAACTTAGATGACAATGTATCTGCATTTGTTGGGAAAATTTGTTCAGACCTATGAAAATGACATTGTGAAATAGCTTGACTAGTCCTTTGCCAGCATACTTCCCATCAGGATGATGGGAAAGAGTAAGAAAGACCTCAGAATATTTTGCAATGAAAAAAATAGCAGGTAACTATGCTGCATAGTTTTGCTCCTTAAAAGATTGAAAACATAGAGCAAAAAATTTTCTATAATGCTACCATAATTATACATTATAGAGTTGATGTTTCGGGATTTTTGTTTCAAAAGGATGCCAGCATGTGAGGGCTTTTGAATATGGAGTCTGCTTCCTTGCAGGTTATGTAATACAGCATGAGATGATATATTGCCAGAGTACAAAGAGGTTCTGGAACCAAGCATCTCCAGGAAAGAGTGTGCTCTTCTGAAACCTGGTTTTTGTTCCCTATTTTTCCATTTGACCTTTGGCAAGTCCCGTAAGGCAGAACCACAAATTACATCACTGTTTAAATCCAAAACTAATATTCTCAAAGTCCTCAGCCAGGACTCATTGAAATGTTAAAATTCCCAAAGATATCTCAATTTCTGCCTCTGAATAAACCTAGAAACAGGACAGTTTTAACACAGTTTGGCAGCCAAACCCTATACTTTCCCCTTCTTCAAAGGCAATGCAACAGGTTCCCTGGAAAAGCAATCTGAAGGAACAGCAGGAAAGACTGAGAGGCCACTGCTTCTATCAGGCACAGGTCTGTCTGGATGACATGAGTTTGGAATCAGGCAAAGACAGAAATGATTATCTGCACAATTAATCCAACAGTATGGCTACAGAAGAAGAAACAAAGCTGCTGTGTTTGTTGGCTGTGCCTGCCCAGTTCCAGGCTGGAAAGACTTAGGAACCAGTAGGATGAAGCTGTCCTGCTCAGAGTGCCAGACTGTAAGGTACTCTATGGAATACAAAGACTGTAGGGCTAGTTCATGCTTTTCTCCTTGATTATCTGGCTTATTAAAACAATGAACCCTTTCTAATTACAAATTCCTGGAGATCACAAATAGAGTGATTTAAAACATTTATCTTTCTCCAGCATATTTTTTTGTTTTCTCTTTTAACAGAGACATATAAAAGTGTAATAGTTATAGAAACTGAAAATTTTGATTCAATAAAACAAATTGTTACTTATCCTAGAGTGCCCAGAACTCTGGGTCTCATGAGGTAATGCATTTAAGTGGTTCTTTAATAGCCACACCAGGATTCTCACTCAGCACTGCTTTGTCACTGCTGCTCAATGGAAATCTTGTACCTTTCCTAGGTGATTCCTGGTTAGAGACACACCTAGAATTTAAATGGCTAGGACAAAATACTGTGTTATTCAATTCCTCAAAACAATCTTAATTTGGACTAACTTGGACTGCAAATTAAAGTTTTTAATATCATGAGTGGAAGCTTTCACAAAGCTATTCAAAACCACATCCCCTCCTGCAACATTGTCCCAGAGTATTTGTTTCTAACACTCACTTTTCAATGTGTTCCTGTTTTGGTAAACGTCCCATGAATAAAAGTAAGTCAATACAGGCAATAAAGAAATTAAGGTGTCTAAGGAAGGCATAGGAAGAGATGGGATGTTTACATGCAAAAGTTTATTGCATGAATCCTAGCTGCAACTTGACACTCTTGCTGCTTCTGACTTGGATATTTCAGAAGTGTTTAGAGTTGGGCATCTTTACAGATTCCATTGCATGTCCCATTCAAAGGAGCTAACAAACTCCTTAATAAATCCTTTTCAAGACCTATTTATGGCTTGGAAGTCCAATATTCTTACCTTTAAATTTCTTACTGCCTAGAATTGTTCCAGTTATAAAAAATAAAAACAAATCAAACAGGTTGGATATTTGCCCAAGGATGTTTGGCATGGTTCTCATGAAGGAAAGGGGAGTTTTTAACTAGTAGTGATGATATCTCTTTTTATATAAACATAACTACAATTAATGTTTTCACCTGAGAGTTAGATTTATTCTCCCTACTTGCAACTTGAGCTGGGTGGCTCTAAACATGTGTTTCTCATGTTGTACATATTCACAGGATTTTTCAGTGGAGCCTTTCCAGAATTTATGTTTGAATGGGCATTTTAAGGTTTACTAAACTCTGATATCTACTAAATTCTACTTTTTATTACAAAATTTTTGCAACCATTTTCTTTTTGCTACAGTAGCAAGTTGAAATGTGAAGTCATTCTTTTACTTGAAATTCCCAACTCTACTCCCAAATATATGATGATCCTTTTCTATTAAACAGTAAATTGTTTTTTATATATATGTAACAAAATATGTAACAAAAGAAAATTTACCCTTTACCCCATCACCTTTTTTCAATGTGCCCTGTCAGAATTTTCCATGTAGAGCAGTTTTTATACATAAATCAAATATTGTTCCCATATGTAGGAAAAAAATCAGAATATGAAGAAACATGCAAAGGAATTTCATAGATTTTTCTTAGAGAACTTCTTCCATAGGTCAGGTAATATTTATTTACAAGGTCAGAGCAGATCAGTGATTTAATTCTGTGAGAATTATATTCTATGTCTGCTACAGGGAAGCTTTGTTTTGATTCTAGCTCCTTTTCCTGGCTATAAATCATCTGCTCTGATTTTATCCTGAATGGATGCAGCAAATCTTTGGAAATCTGACTGGAAATTAGTTTGGTCACAGTTGTCAGACCTGTAAAAAGACAAATAGGGATAATAGCAATGCGTATTAAAAATCCAGTGGTGGAAGTGCAAGTTTATTCAGTCCTTGAAGTGAAAGAAATAACATAGATGATATTACATAATGGGTTGCATTTGCATTCCAGGCTTAAGTAGGCTCTAACTGTTTCACATTCTTATAAAACTTTGTATGTTAGTATTTCTAGTGTTTGCAACTATTTAATTCCTCAAAAGATTTTTTAAAACGTTCTTTGCTGTCAGGAAATGTTCACTACATTCCAAATTTGGGTAGAGAATATCTATGTATTCTATCTTTTGCAGGATATTTTCTTAGTTCACTTTACTGGCATCATTATATCAGGCTTATCCATGGGACAGGCTAGATGACCAAGGTTTAACACTGTATTTGCATGGTTGGTGGGGTGGAAATGACCAAAGAATGGCATTCATAAAAAAGCTATTAATTTCCCCACTCTCTAAAGTAACTATGGCCCCACTCAAAGACAATGAAAATCCTAAAGACTTATGTTCTTTCTAAAAAATAATTTAACATTCCCTAAGACATTTACCTATTTAAAAAATATTTGTCTAATTTCAAAAAGCTTTACCCTTAACCTAAATAAATGCCATCAACTTTACAGAGCATTTCAAAATAGCAAGAAGATTAAAGCTAACAAAATTACCTCCTCATCCATAATTTCTATTATAATGTTATAGATATGTATTACAGTAAATCACTAAATGAAGATACCGGCAACCCAAGTCCCTTGACATACACACATCATTCCAATAACTGCTAACGAATGTTGCTTCCTCATTGCAAAGATAAAAGAAAAAATGCTTTTCTGATTCTAAAAGATTTTAGTCCACAATAAACACTGAGATATTTACATGCAAAAATAGGCTTGGTTTTCACTGAATAGTCAACCAGAGCAGTTATAAACACAGCAGGCAAGCAGTTTGTTGATAGCACCAGTTACTTCAGAGGCACTGTGCAATTTAGAAATAGAAGTGTGATTACTCAGTGCTTTATAAAATTCTTTATAAAATTTGCAATAAACAATTACAGAGTGATTCACCCACATTTTTAATATCTCTCTACAAAGCACATTACAAGGTTCTATATAATTTAATTTTTCTGAATGGATCATTTGTAATCTGAATACAGCACATTGGGTATTTGTTCTTTATAAAAGTAATGCAATCAAACCTAATCACCACATACAAGGGGTGGTATTGACAATAATTTTAGGTCTGGGGTGTTTTTACAATTATTGCATTCAAGCTGAGATCAAAAGGTTAACTCTCAACACATTCCACAGCTATGCACAATTTCAGTCTATTGACTGAACTATAGATCAAGGTAGGAGTAGTTTCTCTCTGGCTAAAGAGAAAAGAGTCTTACTTATTTCCTCATCATTGATTAATCCCGAGTGAAATTAATGTTTAATAGCTGCATTGTTCCAGTACATGCCCATTTTGACCTTCTCGTTAAAATAAACATGTAATTCAATAGTATTATCAATATCATTTACTTGAAGAATCTTCTAGTATTTGGGAAGCAGAAGTAGGCTTCTATTTGCTAATAATTGTTTCTTGACTTTTACAAAAGCAGTGTTTTGTGCTTATAAAAGTACAGATTTATGCGTGAAGCATTTACAAATTTACAATGTTAAATAGGAAGAAAAAAAAGACACCTCTAGATATGGAATAATAAAAAAATAATAATAATGTTTTGCATAGTGACACAAATTTAAATATTTATGAATTCTCAAATCATAAGCAGGTAAAAATTCTTTAGCACCTCCAGATTTTAAACAAAAGTAAAGAGGTGACCTCCAGCATCTGCTCTTATTTTACTCCATGGCAGGAATATTAGGAACTAGAATGGCTTTTCAACAGCTGGACCCATCACTTCCTCAATGGTTTGATAAAAACAGGTGGAATTGAATCTCTCACAGGCATTAGTACTATGATGCTAAGCTGTGTCATTCTTCCATGTGCAATAAGTCTGGAACCTACTTAAAGATGTAAGAAACACCATGATTTTCAAAGAACACAGAGACGGAACTCAAAATGCCTGAGAAAAGAGCAGTGAGACACACAGTATTGTACCATTTAAAATAAGAATGATTTTGTTCCTAATCACAAATCAGACCAGTTTTCCAGAAAGTGCAGTGTTCAGACAAGAATGCACCAAAACATGTGGTGATCAAAAAAAGGCTCCATCCATTTCTGAAATATTATTCCAGCTAAAAAGGAACCTGTCTCCCTGTCTGTTCAGTTAGCCAAGCACAGGTAGGATCTGGAAATGAAGTCGGGTTAAGCACAGTGATGGATCTATTTTTTTCATGAAGCACTGGACTAAGCTCATCACACTTCCAATCTCTCCCTAAATTGTCTTTGCTCTTTCTCAGAGCTCAGAAGCAGACACTTTGGGTGGAAAAATGACCAATGGGCACCATTCAGGTTCCTAGACCCACAATGAGAACAGGATGATGAAGCACTGCACAGATTTTAACACCAGTAGGAAACTACCCCCCAGATAAGCCACTCCTCTTCCCTCATCCCTTATGGTAAGGCAGGAATGCAAAAAATGCAGTGAGATTTAATGATATCCCTAAAAGCTCAAAGCAGTAGAATAAGACATGTACAGGGGCAACAGAAATATTAATAACAAAAGTAGACAAAAAAGAGAAGGTGCTTAACCCATAAAAAGACATTCACCACTAGGAACAAAATCAGGATGCTCCCTGTAGGACATGTCTGAGTGGTTTCCCCAAAGGAAATATGGTATCTGATCCTTCCCACTGTGCCACATTCACCAGACAAAGGCAATATGGTGGGGGATCTGGCATGGCCACTGTTACCCCCCACCCAGCTCAAAAGCAATGAAAAGCAAGGACAGACAAACCCCTGGAAGGGAGGTCACATGAGTAGGGTTTGTGCAGCTGCTTTGGTTTAAACTGAGTTAAACTCGGTTAACTTAGGTGCTTGCACTGTCACTTCTAACACTCAGCTGCACCTCAGAGATTTCCCTTCAGCAACACAACCAGGAGTGGCACTGCTGTGTCTCCTCAGCACCACGTCCTGCAAAAATGTCCTGAAAGGGGATGAGACGGGGGAAATAGAAGATGGGCTCCGCAATTCCAATGCTGACAGTCACCGCTGGAATGAGCAAGACCAGAGAGTGCACTTCTGGTTTGGTGCCACTGCTTTTCTTGACAAAACCATGAAACCATGTGTCAGCAATGCTGATGAATAGCAACTTGGTCACACCCAGACATTTTCAAGCCATCATAAACTCAGGTTAATTTCATATGTGCTAGTTTTGCAGGTCTCTCTGACTTACAGGCCCTAAGCAATAGCAAAACACAAATACTTCCAGAAAACAGTCAGGACAAGTGTTACTTCTAGATTTCCACTTTCTACTTTCTAGATTTATGTTTCCAGGGGTGGAGTCATAAAAGTACATAACCACCAATGAGTTTTCCTTTTGTGAATAATACATGTTTTACAAACCTTTACTCCTGAAGCATTAGCCGCACATTTAGGAGGTAATTGTGATCGTTCCCATATTACAGCTGGAAAATGATGCATAGCTCCTGTGATTGACTTTGCCAAGGTCAGGAAATGATTTAGTGGTGCAGCTCAGAATAGCCTATTCTAAGTCTTCTGTTGTAACCGCTAGTCTCCATTTTCTCGATCAGGAAATTGCCTCTGGGAGAAAAGAAGATTTGAGGATGTGGGAAGAGAACACATACACATTTGGTAGTCAATACTGATGAAATCAGGTAATACTGCTGGTTAGAAAACCTGCCGTGCTTATCTAGATGTAATCATTATCTAACGATTATTTCTGGCAGTGTCTTACAGTATGTTCTGTCACCTTTCCACTGACAAAGCCTTTATATCTTATTACTGCATTATTTATAATGTCTTTGCCAGCCTACCCAGCATACTTCTTAAATAATTATAAGTTGTAATATGTTTCTGGCAGCAGAGACAAAGAACTCTACTCCTACCAACAGGAGATCAGCAATCTTCTTCATTAGAAATTGTAAAAATATTCTGTTATTATTAATTACATTTTTTATTACTGTTATTATTATTTAACAGCAAGCTACATGCATCAGCATGTTTGAGATGGTAGGGATTTTCATGGTAAGTCCTGCCTTAAGGATATTTCAAGGAAGGGTAAATATCCCTGTTCCTTCTCTGTTTAGAAATTTAGAAATCCTTCACAGGGCTCTCTCAACAGTTAACACCCACATATTCTTTAAAGAATAGTCTACCAGATACAGAGAATTTATCACAGACACAGAAAAGCTCCTCTTTTCCAGGTTTTCATTTTAGTGTGGGGCTTGGTTCCCTTCAAAAAACTGAATTTTTTTGGTTGGTGTTGGTTTGGTTTGGGTTTGGTTTGATTGGTTTGGTTGGTTTTGCTGTTCTTTGTTTGCTATATTTGCAAACCATTTGTTCTAGCAAAATTCTAGCAAAGATGTGAGTTTTCATTTTTCCTTAAAAATTTTGTACCATTGGGGATGCAAAAGGGGAAGATATACTTTAGAAGGTTTTGTGAAGAAAAATTGTGAAGAAAGCCTTCCACTGTTATTGCACATAACTGTTACTGAAGGGATTTCCTTTAGTGACAGGAAGTTTTTTGATCCCAGTCAGTTCTGTAGTCCAGTCACCCCTAGCAACTTCTAGACATAAAGGAAGGAATGACAGGGAGGTAGGAAAAGGTAGGTGGTGGGGTGGGGTGGGGGGACTATAGTGGGATAAATTGGTGCTACACTTAAAAGATATGGTGGGAGAGTGTTCTTTCCTTTGAGAATATCTTGCCTAAGTTGCTTTGGAAGGCTGAGACAATTGAAAACATCTGTCCTTCTGGCTTCAGTACATCCTTAAGCATTTTTCCAGATAATGAAATAAGATAGCAATTTAAAATTTCTAGTTCCTGTGCCCAAAACAACCTTTAAGCTATTACCTCTCCATTTTTCTGTCATGAGGAGTGTCTCATACATGCAGGCAGAAAATTCTAGAGTGTCAGGGATGGTGACAGTCCTCTGTTGCTGTCCCAGCCTTTTTGCTAACATTTCCTAGCACTGTAGAAGGGTCCACCGAGCAGTTCACCAAACACTTTAGGATGCCAGATATTGACATTGTTGGAAATCATCCAGATCCATGTCTTTTAGAAGCATTTATAAATCACATTAATTTGTCACTCCAAAGGGGTTGCTAAGCTAGGGCTGAAGTTTGCAGCAAAAACAATAACCATTTCATTCAGTCTAGCTAAGTCTGCTGGCATGATGCTGATACAAAATGCCTTAAAGTACAGAAATGTTCTGCTGTTGCAATGTATGGGAGAAAAATACCCTTCTTAGTCAGGATAACAACTAGTAGTAGTCACCTATAGGGTCTGTACACAGTTGTAATTCACTCTCAGGGCTGATCACAGCCATTTCTGCACTGAGAACTGTCATCAAACAAGTACTAGGGAGAGAATAGAAACCTTGTGAGTGCAGTAAGTGGCCATCTATTATTTCAGTATCATAGGTTTCTCAGATCTCTGCTTCCACTGACAGATTTCTTTCCACTTCTCAGAAAGACAGAAAAAGGTGTATTTGTGTAGTATTATATTACACTGGATCCCATGAGCTGTGTTCACAATTGGGCCCCATTTCCACATACCCCCTCACTGAACCCAGAGTAGCCGGCTCTACTCTTACTGAAGTAAGAGGCATATTTACAGAGATGGATACAGACACAACTGGGTCCTTGCCTGCATGGGAAACTGGTTGGTCACAACATATTTTATCTGAAAAATTTACTGTATACCCACCCGTAGGAATACTAATACAGGCTACATCTACCCTTAGAAACATGAAGTTTAGAACAGGAAAAATGTCAGTGTGGTTATTGGCTGTTTTCATCCATTCTACAGTAGATGATAATAGAAATTTCACGCTGAATTTCCACAAAATGAAAGATGCAATTATACAGAGGAAAACCCCATCTGAATTATGACATATTGTATTGATTCACTATGTCCAAACAAAATTAATTCTAATTGATATAGACTGTATAATCAAGCTTTCTACCTTAATGTATGCATCCTAGGCTTTTGAAGGAGGAAGAATTAGGTTGGTAGATCTATTTGCTGCTTTCTGTATACTCTAATGGATATGGTGTTCAGCAAATTAGCTACTGCAAGGTTTTTAGATAGTTTTGTATTTGGCATAATATTGATCTAATAGGATGTGGATTTTTGCCCTCTACACAAAAAATGTATTTTATTTGGTGTTTTCTTTCTAAGAGTAAGAATCTTGCCTAAATACATTTCAAAATACTTTTGATTATGAGCTTAGGGCAACTGAATCATTCCTCCGCTGAGAGATATTGGTATTATTCAAGAAACAAAATCTTCCTTTTTGCCCAACTTCCACTTGTACTTCAAAGTATGACATTTTTCTTCTTGGCTGAGAAAAGTACATAAGGAATTACACTTTCAATAGCATTCTCCTTAAACTTTTTCAAAAGGTTTGGATACCAACATAATAACTCCCATACTGCCTAGAAAATAATGTTTTATATATTATCAACAAATAACCTCACAAACCTCTTCCAATTTCTGATGCATTTATTTCTTTTCATTATTCAGTTGGACAAACAGAAGCAGAAAATGTCTTGCCCAAAGAAAAGCACATCCAAGGGATCAGGAGAACCTGTAATCTATTTTCTGAATTTTAAGCTTCAGCATCTGCAGCTTTATTCACTGCTAAAGATTTCACCAATACACTACGAAATTTTATAACTCAAAGTATTATGTTTAAAAACATAGAACTCTTTTAATTACTGAAATTTAAATCAAAAGATTTAACAGACCTTGAGAATTATTTCATGGCTATTAATAAGAATTTATTTATGATGGTGGTGATTGTAGCTACTGAAGCTGTGGTGTTGGGGTGATAAGAATGCCTATTCAAAATGGATGTCTGAGATAAAGATCCCAAATAGGCACTCAGCAAAGAGAGAGGAAACAATGGTGTAGAAGAAACTATAAAAAGGAGTAAAAAACCCACTGTGGATCCATATTTTATGCTGGATAGTATCTAATCTCAGGGCAGCTTTCTTTGAAAAGAATTGTTAATTTTTTTGTTTGCAACATTTTGATCAGATTGTCTATCTTTGCTTGATTTCATGGCAATAAATACATGAGAGCAAAACCTGTGACACTGGACAGAGCTGTTTATGATGCAGAAATCTGTATCAATTTCAATGTATTAATTTTTACTTTATAAAAGCATTTGGTTAAGGATGGCATGTAATGTCTGCAATAACAGTGATGACACATCCAATTCATCTCATTGCTGCTCTCTGTTAAGGGTAGCTCATGCAAAATAATGGGTCAGTCTAACACCCATGAACCTCTAAGTGTGGATCTAGGCATAAGAGGCAGCAAAATACTTAAGGGAATTTATGAAAGAGAGGCTGTCAGGTTGCAAGACTGCTCCACAGAAACAGCTTTTTCCAATGTTTTAAAGGAAGAAGAAAAAAGCAGTTGGGAAAAGTTAGCTGTGAGATGATGCACACAGAAAATTGTAGATGTTCCTCAGTTTAATTCTGTGTATTGCAAGGTACTGCAATTCTTTGGTATTTTAAGTAGATTTCCCAATGCAGTGTCATGTACCTCCTGTACAGTGGCAATCATTCCCACTCACTTTTTTTTATCTGAGTAAAATTATCCTGCCTTACATATAGTAATAACTCTATAAACATGTTCTTCTAGTGAAAGAAACTATGTCTTAGGAAGGAAATGAGAAGCTAATAGGGAAAAAGAATGTGGGACAGTATGTTTTGGTAACACAAAACAAGACATCTCACAGTTTTTGTGGACATGATACCTAACTGAATTAGAGTTAGAATAGACCTAGAGTTAGAGAACAACCTTCTTTCTAAAATGTTCAACATAGTCAAGATCTTTTTAACTACATTAAGGACACCTCATAGGTGCATAAATTACGAAAGCAGAGCTAAGGGGCAATGAACACCATCTTACAGCAGGACGAGTGTGTCACCACCTACTACAGGGTTTCCAGATGTCAGCTGTTAGAGTATGCAGGCTCCTGTAGGAATGTTTCCACATGATGAGCAGCCTGGTCTCAAATAAGTCATCAGTAAGTCTCTTCTTGGTTTCCCCATCACCTGCCAACAGGGAGTGGTAACACCTGCTCACCCCATACTGTGTATTTGCTTCTCTTTAGGATTTCATTTATCAGTTAATGGCTACAAAGCAAACAGGAAATATTAACAAATATTCACATCAATTGAGAAGTGTAAATTGGTGCTTGCTAGTAGAGTTTTCTCACTATGCAACAGTTCGCTTACTAAAGTCAGTCACCTGATGCTATTACAGCTGATAATTGAGTCAGTCTCTCCAGGAGTGTTTCAGTGTTTTGGACAGCCTCTCCTTGGGAGACTTTTCATGCTGAATACACTATTTTGAATGTTACTGATAACACATTTTTAAATCTATTTCCTATGTAATCCTCAAGTCACCCTGAAGAGTCTGCTTTAAGCTTAAAGTAGATACCAATGTAGGCCTTAGATTTCTGTTAGTTTTTCCTCTTATTAGGAACTTAATTCAAGATAACACATTGTCACCAAAAGAATTTCCTTCTCCTCTTAAATTAGGAGCAGCAAACAAATGAAAAATTATGATCAATGTTGTTTCTTTTTATAAAATCTTGCTGCATTCTGTGGTGGATACATCAGACTCCAACAATTACCTCTTCCTGCTACAAGGCAAACACACTGGATTATTGAATCATTCCATCTTTCTCTGTTATCCAGAAAAAATTGCATATGTAATTAATCCACACAAGTAGTAGCAGCTTCATCAGGGGGGATTAAGTTCATTTTAGAATTATCTTGCACTTTTATGGAACAAAAAGACTGATCATTCAGAAATCTTTCGCAAAGGAGGATAGCTGAACTTCAGTCTAAATACAGAGTCAGAGGAACCTTTTTTATCATACTGCTTTTGCTTTGCATGTGCTTAGAAATTGTCTCCTAGATTAGGAATCCATGAATATTTTGAGCGCTTGCATGCTAAACTGTCAAGTCATGTCAAGACTATACTTCTTTAATGAAGTAAACTAAAGAACAAATTGAAAAGGGTTCTAAAAGTGGAAATAATTAAAGTAATGTTCTCCTAATGCAAAATCTTCTGTACGGTATATGCTTAAGGTGCAACTGCTCTCATTTTAAAGCTCACTTTTTTGTCAGCTGAGATGACACAGCCTTTTAAAGACACTCTCTAGGGCCCAATGAGTATGTCTCCTGTTTTTGTGTGAGTTTTCTAGTCAGATAGTTTTTTGTTTTTTTTTTTTCCATTGCATTGCCCTTTAAAGAGCTGGTTTTATAAAACAAAGAAGCAAAGAACAAACAGATAGTGCTGTTTATAAATACAGAATCAAAGAGAAAAAGAGTGGTTCATGTTGTAAGGGACTGCTGGAGATTGTTTAGTCCTACATCCCTGCAAAAGCAGGCTCACCTAAAGCAGGTTGCATAGGAATGCTTCCAAATCACTTTTGAATATGTTCAGAGATGGAGACTCCACGTTCTCTCTGGGCAGCCTGTTCCAGTGCTTTGTCACCCTCAAAGTAAAGAAGTTTTTGCTCATATACAAATGGGTCCTAGTTTGACCAGCCCAGAGAAGGGAGCTGGCTAGGTTTGAGATTGGCATTTTATTGGACCAATGGGAAAGCATTTTCTAGTTCTTATTCCCTTTGAACGAAGCCCGGGAAGCTCTTCCCTTCCGTGTGCCGGCAGGCGCACCCCTCTGCCCTCCCGGCCCTGCCCAGGGTGCGGGGAGGCGGCGGCGGGGCTGGGTCCGCTCGGCCCGGCCGGGATTCTCCGCTCCTGGAGCGGCGGGAGCGGCTGCCGAGCCCTCCCCGAGGAACCCACCGGGCCCGGCCGGGAGGGGCAAAGGAGCCGGCAGAGCCTGCAGAGCTTTTGTGCCAGTGGAACCAACAAACCACGCTGGGCTGAGGCTGTGTCGGCATCGGGAGCGGCTGAGCATGGGGACAGCACCTGTATGGGCACCAAAGGAGCTGAGCATGGGGACAGCACCTGTATGGGACACCAAAGGAGCTGAGCATAGGGACAGCACCTGTATGGACACCAAAGGAGCTGAGCATGGGGACAGCACCTGTATGGACACCAAAGGAGCTGAGCATGGGGACAGCACCTGGATGGGCACCAAAGGAGCTGAGCATGGGGACAGCACCTGCACGGGCACCAAAGGAGCTGAGCATGGGGACAGCACCTGTATGGGCACCAAAGGAGCTGAGCATGGGACAGCACCTGTATGGGCACCAAGGAGCTGAGCATGGGCACAGCACCTGTATGGGCACCAAAGGAGCTGAGCATGGGGACAGCACCTGTATGGGCACCAAAGGAGCTGTGCATGGGCACCAGCACGGGTGGCCCCCATGGTTTGTGCTAAAGGCGGCTTCGAAGCCAGGAGCAGCCCTGAGCCCCGTTCCACACTGAGAGCAGCTGGCACAGCTCACATGGAGTCAGCAAAAAGAGCACGTGGCCAGCAGAAAGATGCAAAGCTTGTTTCTGATACAAGACTTGGACTAAATTGACTTTTTTTTTCAGTGTTACAAAACTTTGTACTGGAAGAACACTAATTCTCTCTTAGGCTAAGAAAAAAGAGACGTGAAACTTTTTAAGAGCAACCACATGAAATTGAAGTCGGTAAGAAAAGAGTTAGATTTTAGATTGAAGGGATTTTGAGAAGTTTGTCTTAAGCTTAGGCTGTAAAGTTCTTTTGTGGAGCTATGGTACAGATATACTTTGATATATCAGACTTTGGGTTTTCCCCAGTAAGTTCATGGAATGTTTTGGGGGGTAGTGGCATTCTAGCCACAATCATGAGCAGAAGCACCAGTGTTAGAAGTTTGATGAGAACCCTCGGCCCCAGGGATAAAAGAGGAAGACCTCTGTTCCCAGAGATGAGTGAAAGGATGCTAGAACGGCTCATCCTTAAAAAAATGCACCCCAGTAAGCTGATAAGGACCGAGAACACAGTTGTGAAGAAAAACTGTGAAAGATGGGAAAGACTTCACAAAGGCAGATCTCGGGCACCTGAGGTTTATGAGAAAATGAAGCCACAAGAATTCTTTTCTTGTGGGGAGTTTTCCATAGCATTAGCAAAGAATACTTTTCTCTCTAAATGAACTAAAGATTATTTGTAGAGGTGAAAAACTGACTGAGATTTCTGAGTGTTGTCTTTACATTGTTGGTTAAGAGGAAAAAAGGGTTGTGGGGAGGGAGGAAGAGTGTTTTGAAGGTTCCATCTTCATTCTTGTTGTTTTTCTTTCTTTTGGTATTAGTTAATAAAGTCTTATTACTTTTAAGCTTAAGCCTTCTTTACTCTTGATTTGGACCTTTGAAATTGGCAAAAAATCAAACCAGAACAGAAATTGGTGTTTCTGCCCAGTTTTGAATTGAAACCATGACACTTTGATAATTGCAAAGTTTCACATTAAATTATAAAATTGTATGAATTATAAAATTCATCCTTTGAGGAATTACATATTACTTTGACCATAGCACTGTACAAATCTGTTGACTTTTCCTTTATGCATTCTCATTATATAAGTTTCTATTTCCCTAATTATTAATATTTTTTAGAACTTTTTTATTTCATAAATGTTTCTTTTCCTTTTATTTGATGTATATCAATTGGTGACAGCAGAGCAAAAGAAAGCTGGGGAACTTACTTTGTCAACAACTTTTGATTCAGGATGACGAAGGTACTTCCTTTAATGAGGATAACTCCACTCAGAAGGAGACAGGAGGACAGATTGCAACACCAGGAGGGAAAATAGACGTCAGTTATAGCACAGGAGGTAAATGGAGTTTTCCCTTGACTGCTGGTAAGAGAGTTTACATGTATGCTTCTTGGATTAATTGATACTAATTGCAGAAAAGTTTGTTCTTACTAGTCCCCCAAAATTCACTTTGCTTTTGGACATCCTGGACATCCAGTTCTCTAAAATGCATGACAGTGAGGGATGCAGACAGAATTGTTCTGTTAGGTGCACAGGTACAGTTTTGTAACTATTTCTAGATCTTTTTATGAGTCTCTGTACATAATCATAAGTGTCTGTTTATGCCAACAGGTGTGTGTGTGTGTGTGCGTGCGCACGTCTTCTGTTTTTTTTTTAATTTTTAGTGTCTTGGAACCTTCTCTCCTAGGAGACAATCTTCTTCAGAGACTGTGCCTCATGATGTTTTACACCAGAATTCACTTTGGCTAACCTCCAAATATGAAAGTAGTCTCTGTTTCACAAAACACATGCCTGATATCCATTCAGCTGCTGTCTCTGTTACTCCAAGTAGTGGAATCACATCACATTTCCTTTACTCCTGTGGTTTCATTTTCGACATGACTTTTGGAATCCCTTTTAAAGACTCGTATGTCGGTATACACATAAGTACCAACAAAGATGACGAGTGCACAGCCAACTGTCTCCATCCCTAGACATATGTTCCACACAGTTATATCACACAGAAATTGAAAATAAAAAGGCATCTTGTGCACCATTAAACAGCCCAGTCATACAAACAATTAATGCAGATTTTCACTGGGATTCAAGTTGTGGCCACCATGTCCACCATGATCAGTGCCTAATGCAGCAGTAGGTAATTTGTCATGTGACACTGCAGTGCTTGTAGTCTAGATTATTCCCATTTTACCTGGCTGTATCTAACATTTACCCATGCAAATGTAGTTCATCCAGAAAATGCAAAACTGTTTTACTCATTTGCATGAATACACAGTAAAATGGTGCAGTCAAACAGCATGCAGAGCACCTCCTGAGATCCTGCACCCATGAGCACACAAAGCATGATCATCCTGGAATGACAAACACACTCCACCTGCAGGCAAAGAACTGCTATTCTTACAAACTTCTGAAAGACTCATACTCCTCAGTTCACAGCTCTGGTAAATTGATTGCTGCAGTCATATCTTAAAATACAAATTCATTTATTATGCATATATTTTTCATTAAAAGATGCTGTGTGGATGAAGGGGGTTATTCATGTATTCATTTGCATCTCTCAGTTTTCTGATTTGGTTTCTTTTTTCAATTTTTCCCAATTTATTTTTGATTATTTTCTATTCCTCAGAGGCCAAAATTCAATATGTAAAAACGCTTTTGAAAAGGTGAATCAACTTCTAATGTCAAATTCAATAAGAGCAGCTACCACAATCACATCACTTAACAATATGAAAAGACAATGATGTCCCACATATTTACTATCTTCAGAGATGCTCTGAGTTGAAAATTAAGGATAATTTACTGCAGTGCTTAGAATCCAAACAGGTATTCAGAAAATGGACCTCATACAATGATTTTTCTAGCCAGTTTATTTATTCTGAATCCTACAGCCATTAATACAGTCTAAACTCCAGGAAAGTGAAGGCCAAAATGTAGTTATTTTCCTTACCTTGTTTGTAGGGAAAAGCTGAATTTCAGGTGCTCATAAAGTAGCATAATGAGTTACTGTGGAAATGCTCCTTACGTTTTCAGGTGCTTTGGTGCATTACTTGCCTGCAGGTATGACACAGATTGACGGGGGCACCACTAGGAAGCACCATCTCCAGTAGGCAAAGGTCCTCCTCAGGCTCATCAGCCTCAAAGAGGGCTCTGACAACTGCAGCTCCATGAGGACTGCAGCCCAGCAGTGTGGCTGGCAATGTCCTGCTCCAGGGATGGATAGCTGTAATTCATTTACAGGTGAAATGATCCATGCAGTCTCAACATGACCACTCAATCCTTGCCAGTAAACCTGGGTAAGCAATTAAAAAAAAAAATTAAAAAAAAATCAGCGTAAACTTACAAGTATTATGGGAAAGGGTTTTGATAAAATGGAGATGGATTAATTTCAGGTTATTAAAAATCAATATTTAATTTTCAAAGTTAATATTTCATTAAAGAAAGATATTAGTTTGTTTTTTGGTTTTTGGTTTTTTTTTTAAATCTGGTATCAAATAGTATGTGGTGTTGCCCGTGTTTCCCAAAATAAATTACTTAGGATTAAATTCCCTCCACTTTAGATATTGAACAATATATGTTGAATACTAAGCCTATAAACATGAAACTCGGATCCTGAAACTAGGATTAATGAAAAAAGCAGGTACGCTTTGCCAAAAAAAACAAAATAAATTATTTTTGGGCAGGTTTCATCTAAGTCAAAGTTAGTGTAGAGAAATAAACACTTTAAATAACTAATTGAGAAGGTAATGGCTTATTCCCTAGAGTTCCCTGTTTCTTTCCTAACTTGCTATGAAGGGAGAGGAGAATGATGACCTTACTCTCAAATGTGGATGTCTTGACATCTGTATAAGCACAGGTGTTTTCCATTCTTCAAGATTTCAGTACTATGTTAAAAATCTTCTGAGGCATACATTAATTACAGAATTTAAAGATTACTTTGCTCCCTGTACTGTTTTTCACTCCAGCCATAACATTTTCTCTGATGAGTTCATTTCCCACCTGATGCAGTGCAGCATTAAGAAACTGCCTAAGTCAAACCTTGTGAATATTCTACTTGAGCCCAAGAACTTTGCTACATAATGTTTACATTTGTAAGTTCTTTGCCGAATGTTGTTCATAGCATGGATCTTAATAAGAAAACAGTCCAGACAGTTCACATGCAGTTTGTGTATGCATTATTCAGCGCTCGTTCTGATATTTTTTATTAACAATACTCCATATGCGATTTCTTTATGTGTACTTCTCAGTCCTATAGTGGTTATTTATCTATTAAATGCTCTAAATAAAGCCAGCCTAAGATTTTATTTGAGAATTAAGCATCCATTTAAGCTTTTTTTAAAAATATTGTATTAACATTGTCAGAAATTGGATTTATTTTCTCTTTCTATTTAAGTAATACTCCTAATTTCAGTGGTCTTAGTTCCAATTTGTGTTAATGAGAGGGATATGAAAAGAATAAATGTGAATTATTGTATGACGAATTAATTTTTTACCATAAAAGAATCTCCACCAGTCATTTGAAGCTTTCTATTATGTATATTCCTCAAAAAAAATTTAGACTGTTTACAAGAAATAATCAACATTACAGAATTATGTTCAATCCTTTGGAAATTGCTATTTTCATACCAGTGCAGTTGAGCTCAGGTAGCAAAAGCCCCACCTCCCCTTTTATATTTGATTTTAGTGTCTTAATAGCAGAAAACTGGATAAAGAATTGTACAGAAAGAGATCAGATGCTGTAGAAAATCCATACTATAACAGTTGGATTGTTTAAGAGAATATAGACTAAGGCTGAATAATTATGCAAAAGATAAATCATCTAGCCATGTAATTAATTTGGAATTACAATGACAATAAAGGTGGAGTTAAATTCTTATTGATACATTAAAATTGTGATAAATGTTAATATATTTAATTGGTATTTAACAAGATAGCTGTAGCAAGTTAATTAGATATCCATTTACATACTTCATAAATGTCAGCATTTTTAACAATTCAGCCTACATTTAAAATACAGTACAGCCTTGAGTATTCCTGGATACAATAGGTGGGATAAGTAACACTAGCTCCATTTCCTTTCTGATCCTTTTATCATGGCCAGGATGAAATTAGAATTAAATTTCCCTTCCCTTTCCCCTTCTTTTCCCCATTAACTACCAGGACTTAATAAATATAAAGACAAACTAGACACTAATAGCTTCTGGACAATTTTGGTGTTAATATGTCTGTGTCTCTCCTTCATGCCTTTAAATTATTGCTAAGATTCAAGCTGACTATTTACAAGTGAAAGAGATCTATGTTCATCATGACTATAACATGACCTGATAAATTTGTCAACTGATGTTGCTAGAAAGTATAGAGGAATTAAATCCAGAAGCTCTGTCAGCCTTTAACTAACTACTATACATAAAATGCAAGAATGTAAAAAGTAATGTATGGGAACTTAAGAGTCACTTTAAAAATCCAGATGCAAGCAGAAAATGTCAAAATAGTTTGTCAAGTAAGTTTATAACTCTTCTTCATTATCCTAATCATAAACATGCATAAAAATGGCTATGAAGATAAGCAGATCTGCTCTCTCCACCCCCTCCCCGCCTCTTTTTTCTCCCAGACACTAAGATAAAAGTAGCCTGGTGAGGTTTTTAAAGATACCCTTAAATGAAGAGTGATGATGGTTCTCTAGATTTGCTTTGAAGAATATATTATATAACGCCTGAATTACAATGAGAGAGATAGGAAGAGCAGGAGATCGAACAGGAGACAAGGAACAGAGGAAGGATAAGTTGGGTGAAAATTCTTGATTAGTCCCAGGCATTTTCTTCTGATTTATTCTCATGTGACCTAATTGCAGAATATTTCCTGACAGAGATGTTCAATATCATGGGCAAGACTTCCAGATCTATTTGAGATTTTAGTTAAAAGATGACTAAAAATGTTAAAATGATATAGTGAAAACATGCAAAGTTTACATGTTCCAAATTTTTTTACTTTTTCTTTTATCTGAGACAATCACCATATGCTTTCATTATGTTTTCTTGTCTGCTCCTGGGAAGCCAGTGCTCTCCCACCACAGAAGTCCACTGGGCTACTCTTCAGAGTTTCCAGGAGGTGGATTGTTGAAGTCATTCTTCTGCTTGGCTAGCAGAGAATATTGAGTAGCACTGAGGAACAGGGGATTAAATTGCTTTGCTGTGGGATGCAGAAGATTTACCCAAAGACTTCAATAAAGCCTATAAATTTTCTACTAATAATTTTGGTGGTTTCCAATGGTTTTAGCACATAGAATGTCTTGCATCTACCTATTTGTGAACCAAAAGCAAGAATACAGGATTTATTATATTATTAAGACAAAGCACCACACACATATAACAAACAGGCCATATTAATAAAACATATTAATCTCAGTAACATTTTTAAGTACAAAGAAAATTACAATATTTTTCTGAATGTTTCCCATAATTTGTTCAGTTTTACAAGAATTTCTAAATTGAGATAAAAAAATTCCACCATGACAACATTCTGGCAGTCAGTATGCTGACTCTTTTCTTATTTTCTGCTTCTTTCTCAGCCAGGTTTTAGTCCTTAGTGACTGAATGACTGTTTCATCACTTCTTTCTTGAAAGCATTCAACACATATACAAGTTCCAATTTATAAAATTTCACTTGATATTTCTTGTATATTTTCCCATTACTAAGTTTACTCAAATAAAAATGATGACCCAGTTTCTATTCGAAACATTCTCTACATCCTTCTTCTAATAAACCTTCTGAGATGAAAAATTTTAGCAAATGAACACCATTTTTCCCATTAACTGTGTTGTAAAAACACCAATGTTGGTTCCTGTTAATCTTTCACTGATGGTTCATAACAATTTTTATGTACTTTGCCATATCTCCCTAGATTCTAAGATCATCTCGATGTCAGAGAAATTATAGAAATTATTATTAGAGTTTTATAAAGTTAGCCAGATTCCACTTCCATCTGAAAATCTGTTAATCTGAACAATATGTCACTTGTTATTTGGCTACTGATGTGTGCATTTAGTACAAATTAGAGCCAATGTAATTGAGGGCAGAACTGTCCCTTAAACCACATTCTGATCAATCAAGGATTGAATGTAGTAATTAAGATTATTTTTGTGCATAACTGTATCAGTTATATTTTCTAGGTCAAAGTGAAAAACAGTAAAATCAATTAAAATTAAATATGCAAAATTTTTTTTCAGAAGAAACATTTAAAAATTTCTGGGATAAAAAGGATTATTTAGGGTCACTAAAATTCTTTAGTACATATTTAAAAAATATATGGACACTGCTATTTATCTCCAATTAATAAGAGTGTCATAAAAATATCCATTTAAATCCTTTAATCCATGGTCACATTTA
This sequence comes from Sitta carolinensis, assembly GCA_032173965.1. Classification (NCBI taxonomy): domain Eukaryota; kingdom Metazoa; phylum Chordata; class Aves; order Passeriformes; family Sittidae; genus Sitta; species Sitta carolinensis. The sequence goes on from JAVUNC010000006.1 coordinate 37,213,650, forward strand.
AAGACCTGTGATTAGTGCAGATATCAGTTAGGCAATGATCTTCATGAGGAAGGGAAAATTTTAGCCCTGTGTTTTTCAGGTAGCCATGGTCATGTGCTGTGACCATGATACTTGAACAAGTCTAATGCTGGCAAGAAAGTGTTGGAACTCAAATGCCTAAATTATTCAATTTAGGCAGAAGTTATTTTTACTCTATTTCAGAAGTCATTGAATTTCCATTGAAAATTGTATGCAACCATAGTTGTAATTTCACACACTTAAAAATAAATAAAATTATAAAAGGTATGTTTGTAAATTCATGTAGATATTTTCCCTCTTTTAGACAATAGAACCCTATGATACTGTCACTGGAGTTGAGGCTTGTGCTAGCTATATATTTCCTTGTACTTTAGGAACAATTTGTCCTTTCAATTAAGGAGTTTTCTCTAAATTTGGACAACAAGAAAAGGTACCTATGCAGAGAAGATAGTTTGTGCATGTATCCTGAGCTTAAATTTCATTACAATTAAAACTCCTTTTCAAAAGAAATGTTGGGATTGTGGAAGTGGTTAAGATTCTTTCTACCCATCATTCAGGACCTGCAGGTTGATTCTGTACTCCTGCTACAAGTGTTTAGAAATGTACTGATTTGCTATACAGGAAGCATAGCTCTAGTATTTGCTAGATTGCATCCATGTGATTTCATAGCTATTGAATAATGCAGCTGAAATTTGACTGCTACCTTCCCAACATGAGTTTTGGTTGACTAGCCTATAGCTCAAACTATCCATTATTGTCAGAAGCCAGGTATGAATCTGGAAGTTGCGTACACAGGAGTATAATTTCAAAGGCTTTGTCTGCTCACAAATATGAAGAATCAACATTTTTGTTCCCGGTCACATGTAAAGAGCAGAAATTACTCTTTCCTGGGATACTTATTACAGGCATTCAATGACTCTAAATACTTCACTGAATACACTCACTTTGAGTAAATTCTCCTTTAATGCTTGCATTCTGTTTTCTGTTGGCCTGTGTGGCAGGAAAAAAAAAGATCCACATTACAACCCAGGTGATGTATGCTTTCTCTTTAATCAGTGGAGAAAGGTCAGCATTTTAAGGGAGGGAGTTACATTTTGGGGAAGCAGATTCACCTGCTAGGGTGCCTCTCTAACTCTGCTAAAAATACAGGAAGTTAACAGCCTACCTACATTCTAATTCAGTTTTTTCAGCTAAAGGATTAAAGTAAGAATGGATGAGCTGAGCCTAGAAACCACACAACTTGAGGCTTTTCAAGAGCTTATTCTAACAAAGATTTTCCTCCATTTCATTTTCAAGGTTCATTGCCCACAGTTGTAGGCAAAAGCATACACTACGTTTTGCCACAATTCTTTTAGTTTCACTTCTAAAATATGATTACAAATATTTCAGAATTCCTTCAGAGAACAAACTGCTCATCTTCATCCAGGAGATACCTCCTAGTCAGCTTGTGCTAGTGGTCAAGAAGGGTCATTGTTGAGGGCTGGTTGAAAGAAGCATTTACAATTCTAGATTTCAGACACAGTTGAAATTAGCCAGGGTTCTGATACAGTATGGTTATAATAAAAGCTTTCACTAAGTACATTTTTTCTCTCATATAATAAAATTAGCTGCACAGAAATATTGACAAGTTTCCTCTGAATATATTCATCTAAATAAGACCTTTTGGGTTTTTATTTGGTGACTTGTATGTTGGAGAAACCTTGTTTTCTTCCAACCAGGCCCCTTAATCCCTGCATGCAACTTCTGTGTTTAGTTTAGAAAAGATATTCTTGTGAGAGAGGGTATAATACCCATAAGAACTATTGTTCCTTTACAGTTCAATTCATTTTTTGCCCACTTATTTAAGTAGTTATTTTCTTGTAATTTGTTCCTAGATTTTTATTTACCATTATTCAGTTCACAACATATTAGTAAGTAGAGAGAATCATCCACTTTCCAACCCTAATTGGTGAGTAGAATTTTTGATCTCGTGCCATCAGCTTATTTTGAAACCAGGTGGTATTAAACCAATTAGATTTTTTAATTGATTTTTGCATTTTATGCAGTAAGGGAAATTCATCGATGTTCATTTTGGAAATGAGATAACAATGACTTTTGAAACATTGCCAGCTCTCAAAATGTAAAGTCAATATCAATTCATTAGCAAATTAATGGGACTGATTTTATTGTAAATAACTAGCAACTGTGCAGTTGGCAGGTCTCAGTTAGTAGTTATTTAGAGCACCACAAGCAAGTTCTGAAAATAATAGATGAGTTCAGAAATAGACTTTTTAATCAAGAGTTTTGTACTGTCTTTGAGAGTTAAGTATTTTTCACCTTAAAAAAGAAGTATGTTGCAATGACCTTATGGTGTAAGTAGAAAAAGTTTATATTACGCTTATTCTGTGCCTTTAAACACAAGGCCTAAATACAGTTGGATGAACAATCATATTTCAAATTGAAAGAAACCCTGACAAAATTGAAAGCATTTCAGTTTGCTGTCAAACAATTTTTCTTCACTTTTTTCATGAAGGAAAGGAAAGCACTTGAAGTAGGTGTTGAAAGGAACTGTGGGTTTTCTTAAGTGGAAAAATAATGGTTCAGTCTGAGCTTTTTTTTTTATTTCTTTTGCAAATAAATACTTTCTTCTCCTTATTAAACTGAAGTACAGTTGGAATTCAAACATCATTTTGAAATGGTAAGTAGAAACTCCTAGCATTTTTCTTGTTTTCCACCCACTTTTCTAGCTTCAACACTATGAAAAATTCAAAACAAATTTGTGAATTGTTTCAGGCAGATGCATTCTTCCCTGAGAAAAGCTTTTACTTGAAGAGTTTCCTCTGTCTACAGTCCTGAATAATGCATTGCAGGTAGCTTTGCCCATGAGATCTATAGGGAATTGTACATTTTACAGATGTTGCCCAGGATGTAATACCTCCAGAGTTCTCTTCAGAACAAAATCCCACCTTGGTTCTTAAAAAGCTCTACATGTTTTGTATCATCACCATGTTTAGTTGCTGAACTGGGGAATAACTGAAACAGAGGCTCCTTCTCTTTCCTAGTGTTTCTAACCCCTTTTTTAGTGGAGCTATTTAGCCTCAAATCCTAACCAAATGCTTGTCCCTCTACCATGATACATTGTTATAAGAACCTCATTCTTTTTAGGGTCTCATAAAAGTGTTGAAAAGTCGTCAAAAGGGAGAAAATTAGGAGTGGTTTCTTTTTTATTAATGTTGTCATCTGTGGGGTCTCCAAACCTCTTTCCCATCCAAGTCTGGTCACTCCAGTAGCATCCATTACTGTACTTTAATGTAGCCCAGTCACTATCGATGAAAATTGTTAAGGTTTGTCACTTACGTAACCTCTGTCTCCTCTTTATTTTGACTGAGCACAAGTGAAGGCATAATTCAACTTTTTGATTTTGCCTCAAAATTTAAATGCTACATGTTCTTCTGCAGCATTACTGGTATTATAAAGAAAGCACAAAATCTTCTGGAAAAACAAAATGCATTGAAAATATTGCATTTAGCTAAGACTTATTTTTCTGATTGTTACATTTGTGGGTAGAATTGTTTTAGTCACCAACTGAAATATCTAAGTATCTATTCAATTCCCAGTACCAAACCTTCTTACTACTAGGACCTTAAAAATTATTTCTTGGGCTCAAATTTTGTTTAGCAGGTTCTAGAGAGCTCAAGGGTTAACCTTAAAACAAACATAGAACCCAGATCCTCACAAGCATTTAGATTCTTATCTCACATCCATGTTGAAATATTTTCAAAGATATGAGTCTTGAAGGATATCTTGACATCTAAATAAAGCGGAACATGACATACACTCTGCTTTATTTAGAAATGTTGCTGTAAAAGTGCACTGTAAGGGTTATTCCAGAAATCTGTTGGGTTATAGGCAAGTCAAGATGTTCCAAGCACAACAAAGATACTGACTTTCTGAAGCAGACTAGATGATGTGAGATACTTCTAGCAGCTCAATCTACTCCATTCAGAGCATAGCTGGTTTAAAAAGGCGTGCAATTTGTAGAGGACTGTTTCAGGGTCACCCTGCTACAGCCCTCTTGACATAGCCAAGAGAAAGTCCTGAGCAGAGGATGAGAAATTTGATTGCTGATTAGCTTCAGTGTTATTTCAATCAACTCCCAGAAGGAAGTTAACAATCTGCCCAGCATTCAACAAATGATTGCTATTAAAGGGCCATTATGATGGGAACACTCAATTCATAAAGGTTTTGGTTTTTGTTTGGTTGGGTTTTTTGGGGTTTTTTTTGTTTTGTTTTGTTGTTTTCGTTGTTTGGTTTTTGATAAATCTGGGGTTTAAGGAGTGTTTTTCTGTTGGCTCTTTTCTTCTTTTAATCAGCTTGAGTTCTATTTAAGGACTTCTTGATGACAAGACTGTTTTTACTGAATTTATTACTTTTTTCATTCACACTTACTATGGGCAAGCTGCATGGATTATTTAAAATTAAATACTCAGAGGAATTTTCTCAAGGGCAGTTCTCCTCCCACAGAAAAAGTGCTTCTAAATTCAATTCATTAATGAGCATCTTATTATTTCTTTTGAAGCTATAAATATCAAAAGGTTATTATACCTATTTTCATAATAACACAAAAACATCTTTAAGTGGGCCTACCCTGAACAGTCCAGGTGCTCCTCACCATCTAAATACACAAAGAAACAAAAGCTGTCTTCACTGTGGTTCAAAATTAAACCTTTCTCTTTTTTTAACATGATAAAAGTGAATTAAAGAAGGACTGGAATAACCATGAGTATTAATATGGAACATATTGACAGGATGAGGGATAATGTTTTTAAATTTAGGGAAGATCAATTTAGATTAAATATAAGGAAAAGGTCTTTTGCAATGAAGGTGGTGAAAAAAATACTGGAACAGGTTTTCCAGCGCAGTGGTACATGACCCATTCCTGGAACTATTCAAAGTCAAGTTTAATGGGGCTATGAGAAACATGACCTAGTTTAAAATGTCCCTGCTCATTGCAAGGGGGTTGTACTAGATGGCCTTTAAATGTCCCTTCCAACACAAAAAATTCTATGGTTCTGTGATTGCATATATCTGGTAGAGGAAGCAAGTATCCTGATTTTCTCTTCAATTTTTATGAAAATATTTAATATTTTAATCTTGCTTTTATTCCCCCAGAACAGCAGAGAGCTATTACCTTCCTTCCAGGGGTGTGAGTAAGATTAACACATTGATATATCAATACACTGAGGCATTCAGATATTGTGGTAGTATAAGAAGTATAAATATCTTACATGATTACAAAGATTTACAACTTCAAAAGTATAAAGAAAGCTACTAAAAATGCAGATGCATTCAGTGTATAAATAAAATTGTTAACTTGTACATTTCAATATTCAGTTTCTTCTAGCTGCTATTGTACCAGATTCACACCTTCCAGAAGTAAAAATGCTGGCCTTTTTCATTGTCAGCGTTGCAGGTCTGGCCTGTAGTATCTCGTTATCTATCACGCATGTGATGAATCTCAAATCACTACTGCTGATGTAAACCCCCCAGGTGAAACACAGCAAACTATTCCATCAATGATGTCTATAGCAACACTAACATGTTTAAGGGCTCTGAACTACAAAAAAAAAAAAAACAAAAAACAAAACAAAACAAACAAACACCCCCCCCCCCCCAAAAAAAAAAAAAACAAAAAAAACCCAAAAAAAACCCCAACAACAAAACAAAAAAAAATCCAACTAAATAGTTTTTACCAGTACAGGGATTAATTCTGACTTGAAAATATAGAAGCAAATTATATTGAGCTAGAACTTACTCTTCTTCTGTTACTCCTCTGTTTTCATTTTTATTGTATTTAGAAAGACATAAAAGAATATGGTCAAACAAAGAAAGTCAAGAGCACTCTGTGTGGGGAAAAGGAGTTTAAGGGAGGCTGCAGTATAAATGTTAATGTAATACAGAAGAGTTATACTCATAATTAAGTATCACCAGGTATAAATGCCATCACTGAGCTTTACTGCCTTTTGAAGGTTGTAGTCAAGAAGAAATGCTGCTCTGGGCACGTATGCAGACTCTGCAGAGGTTTGGCCAACTCTAGGTATGGTCAGAAGTGACATTTGGGGGCTAAAAGAGTATTTTAGCAGTGGAAAGAGTAGCATGATGAGATTTTAATCACATCCAAAACCAGGCAAGTTTTGAGGATCTAAGTTACAGACTTAAGTTTCCAGAATGGCAAACCTCAGGGGTATTCTCTGCTTCTGTAATTGCAAATGTACATCTTAATTGACAACTAAGATCTATCTGGAGCTTTCTGAGGGAAATTAAAGCACAGTTACAAGTTACAATACTTTTCACTACTACTCCATCCTATAGTCTTAGAGCCATTACTTTGTCAGTTTAGCTCCAAAAATCTTTCTGTTTTTAATGACAGCTATGTGACATTTTCCCACATTTCGCTATTGAAACTTCAGTGATAAAGCAAAATTGCCATCATTATGTATTAATACATTATCCCATTTGTCAGAAAGTCAATATATAGATGACCAGATGGCTTGCTTTATCTTATACCTGACAAGTACATATGGACCCTTGCAGCTAAGGGATAACTTAAATTATCAGCAGCCATTGAGAAACCATTATGTCTGTCAATGCTTTTTTAATTGCTGAAAGTGTGGATGTGATCATTGGGTTGCTGTCATTAATAAATCAATGTCTTTCCCAGTTTCATTTTTTTGTCTCTCTGTGTAGGAAACCTATGTTGTAACTGGAAAGCCCCTACTCAGATTTGTATGTATCACTCACAATATCAATCAAGCTGAGATAAAAGCAGTTTTGTAAATTTTCTGAACTCTTTCCTGAGACAGTGACTTTTCTATTACAGCTTCCTATCCATGAGATGTATATGAAAAATTATGTATACTCCCTTACAGAGGTAGGACAAGTTAATAAAATATGTCTAAATACACAGTTCACAATCTGGAAACCAAACTGGTTTTGCATCCCCATGCATGCCTTTAGTTTAAGTAGAGGAAAAAAATTGAGATATTTTTTGATTTTGTATTAAGAAAAGAAACACCGATTTTCTTGTTTCAAATTTTTTTTTTTAAAGATACATTTATTCATATTTGAGTTAAGAGTAACTTTATGGATCTGGAGCTTCATAATGTTTTTTACATGCCCTTTGAATAAAATTCAGGTAAATAAAAATAATTTGGGACATCAAATGTTATTCTTTAGTAGAATTTGTTTCTCAGGTATTAAAATATTTAATTAATCTTGCAGGAGAGCAAAAGTACATTCCACACAATTTAAGTGAGAAGTTGCACATCTCGTACAGTGAATATGTGAGGTATGTATTTAATGAATAACAACCAAGGCAATATCACAGTAAATATTCAGGAATTAAAAATGCATAAAAAATATTTCTTTGTTAATAATTAATAAATGAAAAAAAGCAAAACAGCTCTACCATGTGAAAGCAATAGCATCTCATACTCTACACACTGGGCGCTATCTGTGTTGTCTCCCTCCAACAGGTAAAATTAAATTAAAAATTAAATTAAAAGTTATGAAACAGCTCTATCTCCATACAAGGGAACTGAAGCACTAATTCTGTCCCTTGCTGTCTTAATAAAACCAAAGCAAATATTCTCATGAATACAAATCAAGTATTCAAAAGCAAAGTGGGGTAGGATACCTCCTTATTTTCATATATATGTCAGTGCTAAACTTGGTGAAAGAGAATAAAATCAAGCAGTGTTATAATCATTATATACCTCCAATAAAATCCCTGAATTAAAGCAATTTACACTATTTTTTTTTCCATTTTGCTCATCTGACATACCAAACTTATAGCAAGGGTTCAAATTCTATTTCATCTTTCACTAACCTTGCCTGTCTCAATGCACAAACCAGAGGCATTATTCCTAAATGTACTTCATCAGTGTGCAAAAAACCTGAGTTCTATTTACAATGTGCCATTAACAGTGTTCTATTTATAATCTGCTATTAGCACCCTACTTTGATGACAGAATTTTTACTTTCTTCGTGGTTTTCTTCCTAGTGCTCCCTAGAAACTGTTTTTAGCTGATCTCCCGCAACTCTGGGAGATAGTACAAGAGTGTGACTTTGTGGAGGTTCATACTCTACATGAAGCCTGGACTTCTATCCTGGTCTTGTCCTGGGCAGTATAATGATTCCTTGATAAAAATATTTGCACTATCTTATGATGACCTCAGTTTGACTCTTCTTCTCTCTGTTCCCAGATCCTACATCAACTAAATAGAGTTGTGAAACTGGAACTAGGGAAAGAAATCTTCACAGCAAGAATTTTTTTATTCTCTCCCTTCTGCTGCATTCTGCAGGTGGGGGCTCAGAATCAGCCTTCTTAGACTGTCTTTCAGCTGAGGTATAAATAATTATCTGTTCAAATTATAAAATTCAGCAGACCTACCTTCAGTTTATATTACAAAATTTCCCACTTGACAAGACAAACCCAAAGGTAATGGTAGCCTACTATTTGGGCTCCCTGAATTTGAACAGAAATGAGTATGGAGGTCATCCAAATGGTTGGCACTCAGCTACACTGTGAATTTGACCACTATTTAATTTTTACTGACACATGCTCAAGATCATGGTTAAAAAGTGTACCAAGAACCCAATATGCTTTGAACCTCATTTTTTGGTGTACACGACAGTATATGTCACTCACTATGTGACAAGTACTATTGATTTTGGGGTGTATTTCTGACAGTTCAGCTTTAGATCTCTATTTGGACTCCCAGACACTTCATAATGTGCCACAAAAAAACATTCTGAAAATGAATATTTTTCATCTAAGAAACCTTTACAATGGCAGGAGAGTTGAGGCAAGACAGTCCTCTGCTACTTTTGCTGGGGGAGGCTCTTGGCAATCTCTTGTGTCAATGTCACCAAAACAGGGGGAGCCAGTCACAAGACCAACTGTACTCTGAATACATAAGAAGTTCTGGGAAAATAAAATGGGATATTTAAAAAATAATGATGTTGGAATCAGGTTTCCAGACTTCAGAGAGAAGCAATTTAGACATAATTTGTCATTCTAGCCCAAACTATTAGGTCAATTGGTTAAAGCATGTTGCTGACAATACCGGAGTCATGGATTTGACCCATGTATGGTCCATCCACTTAAGAGTTGGACTTGATGGTCCTTGTGGGTCCCTTCCAACTCAGAATATTCTGTGACTCTGTGATTTTAAAAAAGAAATAAATAGGGAGAAGAAATCCATTTCTGGCATCAAACTGGCACTAACAGTTCAGCAGTGTAGCTGTAACTAATTCTTCTAAGAGCTTTGGAAAGAAAAGCAGCACCTCAAAAGCAATGAATAAAAATAGTAGTTACCTTTTTTTGACAGAGATAAACTTTTGACTTGAGCAAAGAATATAGACGCTTCCCCCATCGCCTCTTCCATATATGCTATTTTAGTTGTTACAGTGCTTTTTGTTACATTAAGAAAGGAACAGAGTTATAAACGGCAGTTCAAAATTGTCGGTAATAACCCCTCAAAAGAAGTACAGCCAGCCATGTAGAACACTGATTCAGTGTCTTGGGTTTCTATTCGTCATGTCCAAGGAGTGTCAAATAGGGTTGCAGCATTCAGAGGCACCCACAGCCTCAGTTACACAGATGTTTTCCATACACTGAACACCAAACTGTAGAAGACCTGCACCAATCTGTTCCTTCCCTTTCCTAACCTACAATGTTCACCATCTGCCATGCCTCTGCTTTTGGTATAATATTTTTCCATGATAAAGCACTTGAAAAGCAGAAAGTTAAGCACTGCTCTTAAAGCATTCATGTTGTTATTCTTCTGGTATTAAAGGCTTCCCTTACAGATGCTTTAATGTCTAAAGGGTGAGTGAAGAATATAATGTATAATTCAAACCTAAGAAAAAATTAGGGAGGTAAGGTGCAGCTGCTTAAAGGATAACCCAGGAGTCAACCCGTTATTGTATTGTGATCTAAAATGGTACACTGGGTCATCTTATTTTTTTATTTCTCAAACTATATAGGACAATGCTGCAGAGAAAAATGTAGAGGAAATATGGAACCATGGAAGGAAAACATGGAACACTTATATTGAAACAAAAAAAGGTAAATGTACAGAAATACTTTGTATAACTTTTGCTCCTATTTCCTATTTGTGATGTGATTCAAGTATTTATCATGTTTTGCATGGCTAGTCTTTCATTTTCAGAAAGAACCAACGCCTTTGACAGGTCAGTAAACTTAAAATTTTAAACTATCTTTAAAATTATATAAAGGTGGTTTTCTGTTTCAGTTTCAGCAAATTTAAACTATCTTTTCGTTAATTATGCTCATAAGTGATACATGAAAATTACCAGAGAATATTTAAGATTTCATCTAGGAAATATTTATTTACACAGCTTTACTGTGTGACTGTGTCAAGCCATCAGAAGCATTAAAAGGTCTCCATTTGTGTGACCTTTTCATATCCTCAACTCTGAATGCATTTTTTTTTGTTTAACACATGACAACTCAGGTCATCTTTAATGCATTTCATAGGACTCACAGTCTTAAATTATCTCAGTCAGCATACTCTTTCCTGACAGCTGAAGGAAATGGCCAGACACTAAATTCAGTGCAAACATTACATATTTACTATTTTAATTCTCACCACAGCCACAGTTAGCAGTCGTCAGCAGGGATGTAAAAAGCTTAGACCATGTCCTCTTGACCTGAAACAGGTTTTTTATAATACATTAGAAGCTTCTCCCAGAACTACTGTGTGTCTTTATGAGTTCAAGGAATTGACAGAATTTAAATTAAACTTCTGTTTCTGTCAAAATGGTTTCAGAATGCAAACACTTTGATGTAATTAAGACAGAGGTTGTCTTTTTCTAAACTGCTGTTTTCAAATCTTGTTCTTTTCTTCCTCTCAACAAAAGTTAGCTGCAACTGGCAGTTAACTTTCAAAACCCCTCTGGGTCTTCTGTCCAATGGCACTGTCCCTGGAACAGTTAAGAGTTAATCACACACAGGAAGAAGGAAGGAAGTACCCTCTCTATGAAGCTGTTCAAACCATTAACTGTGTGGGTAATTAAAACCTTTGACAACGCACTTCTATTAAAACTGATTCAGTGGAATGAGTCAGACAGCCATCAAGGTAAATGCTTTTGGGTTTTTCCCAGAATTTCACCTATGGAGCCTGGATAAAGTCACTGACTTTCTCAGTCATTCTCTAGCTTTATGCTGGAATCAGCAGAGTTGATTAAAGTCTCTACAGAGTTCAAGTCTCAAGTCTCCAGCATAATCACTAGGATATGTCATAGTTTATTTTAAAAGGTCAAAAGCAAATCTAAAAAATAAAAAAGTGACCAGACTGTAACAATCTACCAAAAGAATGCATTATAGATTGTATCTATATTATTTAGAGACATTACAGTCTGTTAAAGTCTGTGTGTCTTGGTACATCAACTATTTACTAAGATAAATTTAAAAAAATGGCCAAACCCAGAGCTAGTAAGTCACAGTTCCTCCCGCATTTTTCCTCTGTCTGCCACGTCTTTCTTTTCTGAGAGTTCATTATATCTTTAAAATACCTTTTGTATGTTTTATATCTACACAGGCATGACACAACATCAGGTTTAGAGCATGAAAAAATAAGAACTGTCCAAGCAAAGACATTTATTACCAAAACATTTTAGTGACCAGATAGTAAATACAATGTTATAAACAATTAGATCACTACAGTTGACTGGCTTGTGTAAGGCCCAGCATATGCATACAATGCAAGATGTTTAATTCTTGTCTCTGTTTACAGTATATCACCCCACCATGAAGCCTGGTTTCCTAAGGACTTCGTCTTGCAGTTAACCAGACATGTCAAAGTTTCACTATGAATGAAGTTGGAAGTAGATATTATAGCATATATGAGAGATAAATAAGATCTTACTGCAGAAAATGTTTCAGCATTCACATAATTATGCGCCAAAAAAATTCTGTAAAGGGGAAAATGACCATGCAGTGAACTCTAGCTCCAGCTCATTAGAGGAATGAAGCACTTCTCCTATGAAGGAAAGATAAGAGAATGATGAATTAGGATGTGAAAGAAATTGGGCAAAGAGGGCAAGAAAACCACAAGAAGCTCCTGTCATTACTCAAGCATAAGCAGGAGATGGAAACAGGGTCAGACCATTTGCAGTTACTATGGAGAGGCTGTCAGAGTAGGTAGAAACAAGACAAGGAAGGTCTAGGCTCATCTGCTCTGTGACAGTCCATTCTTACACGAGTGTGCTTACAGAGAGTTTGTGTGTGCTGACAACATATTCTCTCAGCAGGGAGAGGCAGTGTTCTGCTGTCTCCTGACACCCAAGCCTGGAAAGCAAGGTTTCCTGCAAAGATTTAAAGATTTCCATTCCATGTTGGCATATTGTCAATCCAAGACTATCCCACTCTGGCAAATAATGACCAACCATTCATGTTCTTCTGATTAAACCACTAACTAAAATCAAGGAACAAAGATGTGTCTTAGTTCACATAATTGCTCCCTGAAGTGCTAAGTGATTCCCATATACCACTTTTTTTTTGTAATTGTGTTGAACTTCTTTAATAAAAATTAAAGCACTAGTTGTACTTGATTCTCTTATTTTTTCTCTTATCCTGCCTTTTGCCCTGCAATGCATATGAGAAAAAGTCTGAAGCACAGCTGAAGGCCTTGAGGAAAAAGGCAACCGATTGTGGGTGAGAGTTTTGAAGAATGACATAGAGAAATAAATTTAGAGAGAGAGAAAATAAATAAAGATTCTATCTTGGCTGAGGACATATATTTTAACAGTTTGATGGTGTTTGGAGCACACATCACATTACTTTTTGAGGCTTGCCTTTACTAATGTGACTTCTTGACAAATGCCGGGTTACTAAAATACATTAAATTTTCAAGAGAAAATGACTACATCTCCTTGGGGCAGGCTTTCTAGGTACCTGTCAGCTGGTACATTTTTACTTGACTATTAGAGATGAACCACTGAGTGGAGAGAGTGCAGAACAGCATCAACTTCAATCTGGTTCTAATATCAGAAGGAAGTGGTTTTCTACTGGCCTCAAAGGAAAGAAATACTTTACAGCTCTAGGAGATTTTTCAGACAAGCCTTCCAGCAGTAAGAAAATCAAGGACTGAAGCAATGCAATACTGCTTGACAGTGAGGATGGCATCAGAACAGCATTGACAACTGTCTGGAAAATCATAAATAACAGTGCATGAAGCCTAGAGGCAGTAGAAATAAAAACCCAGACAAATCAAAAAACTCAACCACACAGTGCCCCAGAAAAGCTGTGACAATACTATGAGAAGTCTCTCTGTATCTAGTATGAGAGATCTGTAAAAAGAGGAATCATTTTTTCTTGATAACCAATTAGCTGATTTAATTTCAATTTTCATATCCTTCCTACACTGAATTTTTTAGGTGCTTTATGGATGTATCTAACAGCCTCAACATATCAATTAATTTTATCAATTTTTTTCATTGTAAAGCATTTTTTTTTTAAGAAAGAAAGCTAGAATGAAGAAGAGGATGTAGATGATCAACAATTACATCCCTAGTGAAAAAGAATTTTTGATGAGGCATTTTGTTTCATGTTTCTGTTTAAAATTTCATTTAACTCTGTCCTAATTTCAAGTGATTTTAGAAAAAAATAAATTCAGTAGAAAACTTAATTTCACATTGACATGTCTGCTGTCAATGGATGAGCTGAGGTAGTTAAAGTACTGGCTGTGCCTCTGTCACTGGAACCAGTCCAACTTGGATAACCTGGTCAGACAATTAATGGCAGATATCAATTTAGGCCTCAGGTACTCAGGAAACAATTATCCTACATTGAGACTAAATTACTTTGATAAGAAAATTAAAACAGTTTTGTTCTGGACAAATAAGGAAGTCTATTTAAAAAAAATAAAAAGCTCGATAATGCAGAAGTAAATATGTAGCAATTAGAATTTTATTTTTCTTAATTATTTGCAATATACTGCACAAATTGTGCCCTGGCACAATCTCCCAGTTTCACTGTAGTTATGTCTGCTTGTATGATTTAGCCTTTCATTGAAAAAATCAAAGTACAGGATTATTTAACTCAAGGGCTAGCTGTGGCCTTTGATATGTAAAGATCCTACCGATTAAAACAGTCCTGTGTTCCTTATCAAGGAATTAGGGGAAGAAAAGGAGAAGGTCAGTAAAGAAAACATTCATGGACAAAGGGACCTGATATTTTAGTACTGGTGCCAGGCAAAACTATTGATGGTAAATGGAGAACAGACCAAGCAGAACCTCACTGTTGCTTTTAGCAATCTCTTTCTTTCTAGCAATACGCTTCTCACTCAGCAAAACACACCAAAGCATGAATAATTGCTTTAATATTCTTTCATATCTTAAAAATGAAGTGACAGACAAGCCATTAGAGATACAAATATAAAAGAAATACCTCTGAAATAAGTTGATTTTGTTTTTTCACTGAGATTTAGATGGTTGTGCTCTTGGTCATTTGTATCCTTCTGGCTCCAGCTGTAACTACTGGATAGGCCAAGCAGTACAACTGGTGTCAATAAAGCCTATAGCTTCTGATGAGCTGCCCAGCAGGAGAGGATGGGACTCTGGTGCTTATGCTTGTGCACCTGCTCAAGTGCTTTGACAGTTTCAATATGAGGTATGAAGTACTTTTACAAGAGTCAATGTGAATTAGGGAAGTGCCAGGACAGTGACAGACTGATGAAAGCAACAGGAAGAAGCATGCTGAAATAAAGTTGTCTTGCAATATGGGAAATATGTGGAGGCATTCCATTTAGTCATGCATGCAAGAAGTCACTCAAAGACAAATACGTATCACTAGTACAGATAGAAAATGAGATATATGGCTTTTTAGAAAATAAATTCTGATCTTGGGCTAAAAAGCAAAGCCTTTGCTCCTGCTTTTAGAAGCCTGATTCAACTTATTGACTTCATGGGAGTTTCAGCCATGCATTGAGATTTGAGGAACCAAAGTTACTACCCACCCTTTTGTACTGAAATTATTGAACTCAAATAATTGGCCCCATGAATGAGATACAAAAGTCACTGTGCCAAATAGCCGGTTGCTGTAGCTCCATTGACATTTCTGACTGCATTTTCCCTTAGCTTCAGTATTTCCTTAAAATGGTTTTCTTAGTTTATTAATTAGCATATTTTTGATTAGTTTCCACCTTGTGATCTTTATCCTATTGCTGTGTATGCATGAGTTGGTGTCTATGCTGCATTTGGTAGCATTTTTGCTCCCTGCTGGGACACACGCTTGTTATTTGGCAGATGAATGCTGGCATGCAGAATGATTTCCCTGAACTTTTCAGGAGTCAAATTAGCATGTGACAGTGGTACAGGGGGTTCCACTCTAGCGACCCCCCCTGAGCCACTTTTCACCAGTGTGCAAATGTGCAGACAGCTTGGCGTAATTACAGTTTTGTATAATTATAAATAATTTTTGTTTATGGAGCATTAATGCATGAGATGCTATTACTCTATGCAAAGGGTTACCTTTCCAATGGAAAGGAGATAAATGTTTATGAAGGTGTGTTGTATGGGTTTGGTAAATATTTGCCAGAAGATGAATATGTATAATTCCCAGTGTGCAGTGAATATTCAAAGATACTAATCAGTCATGGTGACAGTATGGGACTAATGACATTTCACATGCTATGAGTTGTAAAGGCAAACCCTACTCACAGAAGGACCTGCTACTGAAAATATAGAAATTATGTAAAGATCACGAGCAAGATTGTGGGCCACAACTCTATTAGATGATTTCATCTTAGTCAGCTTCCATTTTTATCTGCTTGATTTAGAGAACAATCCTTTCTTCTTACATTTAGTTACACGATTTGTGCTGTAATAAATGGTCAGATGATATGTGATGGAATTCTTAGTGAGGTCTGGTTTTCTCTTACACTATCTTTAAATCAGAAATTGAAATCAGTGCACTGTAGTCTGTTTTATTCTGCGCTGATGGCAGTCATGAAGATTTTTTCGTGATGGTAATTGCTCTCCAATGAGCTAAGTATTAAATTAATATTTGTCTTGTTCTCTGCATCCTAAGTTTGTTCATCTTGGTAGTTTATCTTTCCAGTACCTAAAGTCAGCCTATTAGAAATCTGAAGGACATTTTATAAGGGCATGTGGTGACAGGACAAGAGGGAATAGTTTTAAATTGTAAGAGAGCAGGTTTAGATAAGATATTAGGAAGAAACTCTTCACCCAGAGGGTGGTGAAGTACTAGAACAGGTTTCACAGAGAAGTTGTGAATGTTTAATCCCTGACATTGTACAAAGCAAGGTTGAATGGGAACCTCACCATGGTGGTGGAAGTTGGATTTAGATGATTGTTAAGGTCCCTTCCAACTTAAAATTTATTTGAGTATATGATTCTATACTCTGTCAATCACTTTATTCAGTCTCTGCAGTATTTTTTTTCTGCCTAGGAAAACAAAGTTCAAGGTATTGCATGGAGGAAATGTGTTTCTACATTCATTTGTAAATCTCTTTCAGCCTCACACAGTAAAATCTGAAACCACATTCTGTCTCACATAGGACTGTCAGTCTCAGAGTACTCTTTGCTTATTCCTCTCATAATAAAGTGTGTAGAGGAAGGCAGCTTCCTCTTGTTTACTGTAAGATAAGATCTTGAGTGTGCCCACAGCCTGTATTGGACAATAGTGAATCAATGAGGGGGAAAAAAACCAGTAAATACTTCAACTGTCAGATAAATCATACAATCATATATTCATGGTGATGTCTTAAGTTTTAGCTTTTATATTTTTCAGATTTTATGCAATTTTAGTGTGTAGTTCTGGGTTTCATATTAAGTGCTACTGAGCTCTGTTCACAGAGTAGGTAGACAAAACAATTCCTTTTCTAGTTTGGTACCAAGGACAACTGATACAGCTTTCAGGCTCAAGAAGAAAAACAACAGTGAAGTGAGAAGAAAAAACAAGGAGGATGGATCTTCATAACCTGAAGCTGTAACTGGACAATAAACCCAAATATGCTAATGGACCGGTATTTATGAAAGTTTGAGACCTCATGATCGGTCATCCATTTTGTGACCATTTTGGGTTCATCTTGGGTGTGGCCCAGCTGGGCTCTTGTGCTGCCCACGTGTATCTATTGAGGTATTTTAATAAATACCTATGTTATCCTTTTGCTCTGTCTAGTCTCTTTTACAGGTGAGCCTCCAGAAGGCATCATGTCTTGGGTTGGAAGGGATGTCAAGGATCACCCAGTTCCAACCCAGACCACTTAAAATTTAGGACTGAGCCTAAAAGGCCATCAGTACTAAACCCAACAAGCCATAAGAGTTTAAATCTCCTTAACATGGACAAAAACGGCATTTCCTTAATACCATAAAATAAATGTTCAAGATCTCATGATCTGTAGAGCCAAGCTTGTAATTTGCATTAAAGCAACCTGTCCATGGACAGAAGGAACAAGTAGTAAGTTAAAAGGTGTGATTCAACATAAGTTTGCCTGGTACCTTCTGTGGTTAAATTGAGAAATTTAAATTCCAGAATCTACTGTCTCATATCTTAACAAAGCTAAAACAATCTAAAAATGTCCAACAAAATTAGGGAAGAAAAGTAAATACAGTAATTTAGATTAACTGATATAAAATTACTTTTGATGAACAATGTTCATTTTTTTTTGAACATTTTTTTTTTCAAGATTTTTATTGCCTTTCTTACATCCCAATAAATGTAGGTAAAAGTAGAGATTTATGCTAAATATACACAAATAATGTCTATTCAATTTTAACTCAAATAAATTGCAAGAACTTTAGATATGCTTTTCTATCAATTAAAAAAAAAGAAAGGCAGATAGGTAGATAGTTCTTTGGGAGTTTCATATATTTTCTTTATAGAAAATATACATTGTCAGCAGAAGAGTGAAAGTGCTGGATTTGTTATTTTGGAGAAACAATAAAAAAGAAAACTGTTTCTTTGTTCCACACTGTATCTCCTAGGTTTACCAAAGACAAAATCCATAAATTCTTCTTAAAGTCAATGGGCCTTTGCTATCATGACTAACAAAATCTGACAGATAACTGTCTCTGAGACAGCAAATTTATTATGAGGTTTAAAGATCCTGCCACTCTTCCTCTCCCACAGTTAGCTAAACTAATGCATCAGATGTTCAACATCTGCTATGTGGGACTAATGACATCCATCATGGTAACATGTAAAACTTCATATTTTGCCTGATTATGATCACAAAAGACAGCACAGTTTCAAAGATGCAGTACGCCACCTCCTTACAGTGGGTAAAATGGTATCTCCCCTCTAAAGTACATGGGGTTCCACTGAATTGGCCAATCTGGGAGCAATAAACATTGACTTTAAACACAGTTGCCAGACACTGCTTTCCTGGGGATTTTTTAGTTGTCACTGCATTCTGGGCTTTTTGTTTGGTTGTTTGGGTTTTCCCCATGGTAGAGTTAGGTCATTCATCTCATTAGAATTTTACTTTGCTCTTCGATCTCTCACTGAAGAGCTGACAAGGTGCTATCAGATCATTGCATATTTTGTTTGTATTTCATTGTTCATATTGGCTAGAGAAACAACAAAGAAGAAGGAAGCTCATTAGTTTTGTTGTAGTTTTTGGGTTTTCCACATGGTTCTTTATTTCACTGTCTTCCTGTAACACTGACACCCATTAACACTGCAATCCTATGCATACACAGAGGTCATATACGGTTCAGCAACGCTGTGAAAGGCCACAGGTAGGGTGACTTGCTCCAAAACTTCAGGGAGCCATTTCAGGGTACTATATTAATCTACAACGGATGACCTGGTGTTCTTTTTGACACTTAAATGACTGCTTAAAACCTAGCCCAAGTTAAAAGACAGTGATGTCTTCAGCGATATTTTGTGAACCTCTAACTAATATACCATGAACAAGTTTCTGTCTGATAAACAGGTGCTAATTAATTAGTGTCTGTCATCTTTATTCCTTTCAATCTCCTTTCTGTTAATTCTAGGAGAAAGAGCAAAACACTTTGTGAGTAAAGAGTCAAAGCATGGCATGTTCAGTCCAGAAGCATTTTACAGATCAAACTATAAAGTGCACCAAGACTGGTGTAGTAATCATGAATTAAGGTTACAATGGGGGCAGAGACACAAGGGAAGGTGGCATTTTAAGCACACAACTTTTATTCCCAAGGCATACAGTTTTTTTAAATATCCAAAAGAAACCTGATCTTCAGAATTGTTGAGTTTCTACAGATCCTGTAAAATTCAGCTTTACACCTTTAGAACTGGGCCTTAAATACAATATAAAGTCTTCTTAACACTTGAAGATTAGATAATTTGCATATTAAAGAACTGCAAACCTCCTTTTTATGACCTTTTAGAATCTATTTCCTTTGGCTGTGTAAGTTTTCTTTCCAAGTACAACAAAATTTATTGTGAAAATTAGAATTTCTTATTTCACCTAACAAACAAAAAACTTACAGAACCCCTGACCACATCCCCAAAAATCTAAATTAAGTGATTATGCAGTAATTCCTAATCTGAACAGTGTCAATCAATGATGACAGTTAATTCCCCATAATCCCTGAATAATAAACTTTCAATTTCCTAAAATTTTTGCATTGTTGCAATTAGACTCACAATATTGCTCTTAGTAGTCACTTTTGATCTATGTCTTTCAAAGCAATTAAAAAAACCCAGAGTTCTAATGTCACAAGATGGGAAAATGTAAAGAAAAGCAATGTTTCACACCAAAGAGCACTAAACCAGTTAATAACCAAGACAGGAACTAAACTGAAATAGAGATCCAGCACACTCATATACTGGGCTATCCCTCTCTCTTCCATGTACACATGGCAGAAAAACAGCTTTTGTAAAGTCTTGAGTGTCCTGTTATCTAATTAGGTAAGTCCCTGCTTTGCTGCCATTGAGATCAGGAATAATCCTGTTAGAAATAAAAGAGTTTATCGAGCTGTTGTAAGGGCATATGAAATCCTTGTGAAAGGCATTGGTAAACCTCTTCTGTCATCCTCTTTTAACCCTGGTCATCCAAAAGAGAAAGAGGTCATTTCAAGTTTAGAAGAGGATAAGGACCAATTTCAGCAAAATTTATGGACTGGCATGAATATGACTCTGTCAAGAGCTCAATATGCAGGTTAAATGCTAATGATTCAGGCCTAGTTTTAGCTGGAACAATAGGGAGAGATGCTTAAAAAGGAACATTTTCCAAAATGCAGGACATTATTTTTCTTACAGGCAAGTTATTCACCTTCCTCTGAAATACTGTCTCAGGTGAAGGCTGAATGCCTGATCTAAATAGTGATAGATTACTGTCAAACATTATGTTCTCGGAATTGTACTAGTGTAAAGTATTTTAAATTAAAAACCTCACTGCTATAAGCAAAGAATTTCATTCACATTTTCCTCATTCATATTCAGCTCAAATAAACTTTGAGGTCTCAAGAAGTGAGAAAAGGAAAGAGGAGTTAAATCCATTAAAATTAACTCAGCTAATGCATGTTAGACAGCCTCAGATTATTAAGAAGCATTACTGTATTGTCAGTTCCCTCTTAACAGAAGAGATTTCATAAAGTCTAGGTCAAGAGCATTCTCCATCTTTCGTCTTTCTTCTGTTTGAATGTCATTCTATAAAGCACCATAAATGCAATAAGATGGCATGCAGAAAAAATGGGTGAGGTCAAAATAAAGAGAAAAGGCAGGAAACAGGAGTCTTTTCTATATCCTTACTGGGAAATAATAAGTCAGTCCTTTTTAAAGTACATTTTTTTACATTGAACTTGTTTGTCCTTTACTGAAGATGCACAGCCTGAAAAGAATATCATGCTTCTTATATTTTCTGTCTCTTTGATATAGGCTGCTGCATCTAGATGATCTGTCAGTGACAAGTATGAGCTTATGCTGATGTGCTTTGTACTTGGGAAAACTTTAAAGAAGAAGGGAGTTATTGTGAATAACAGTGGACACATCTGCTGAAAGTGAAGTGAAAAACTAAACAAATAATGAAATAAGAGAGGCAGGAAACAGTAGAGAAAAAAGTGTAATCAAACATGTTGGGTAACAGGGCCCCTAGTTGTGTCACCTTTAAAAGGTATGGAATGGAATTAGGAAATAAAAGAAGCACTAAAATGACTAGAAGGATTAGAATTTAAATATATAAAATTTCATGTGATTTGACCAAACTCCCTTAAAATTGCTTAGTGCTTTTTTGCAACCTGTAGAGAAATTGGAGAAAACACTGCATAATTAAAAATTGCTGTTTTACTGTATGATCTTCCCTTACTCCTAAAGTGAAAGGCTTTTCCATATGCCCAAGTCAATAGACCATATTTCATTTCTTGGATTGCTGGACGATCTCCATCCTTTTGACCCTCCAATCTACCTTTGTAAAGGGCACACTGAAATCAAAGTGCAATGCACTCTTCACTTTCCTTTCACTGTCCATCTCTCTGCTGAAATAGAAAGGAACAATGGTCTTCCAAATCCTAAAGAAATCATTCAGTTGAAAAGGACACAAGGAGGTATAATTCGTCTTTTACTCCTCTTATCAACACACAGCTCTAGCTAAAGTTAATCTCAAAGGCCATTCTTCAGTTAAAGTCAAATGCCATGTTTTTTAGTAAGATTTTTTTCTGTCCCTCTTCAGGTTCATTGGCTTAAATGTGTGCAAAATATCTTATTTTGTATTTCTTTGTCTTCTTTTCACCATATTCTCTGATCACTTCTTTCTCTCTAAGCCTTGAGTGGTACATCTGAAGCATCCAGGCAGGCACATCTCAACACAGGCTTTTGCAGAATGAATACACATACTGCTTTCTGATTTTTCACAGTAACCTCTTTCAAGAAAAATAAAAGGAAAGGACGTGACGTCACAATCTGTAAGTCACACCATTTTAGTCAAAATTACAAGGTCTTTGATAGAACTTTGATATTTACATGGTGTGTTAATGCCACAATCAGTGTCTCCATGCCTCCCTCTTTGGAATACATTATGAAGCATAGAATTATCCTTAGCTTGGCCTTTTTTGAAATACTTTTTTATTTCTTTCTCAAAGCTCTATATATCATCACAGCAAAATGCTTCTACCTTAGACAAACAAAGCAAAGTCACTCACTTCTCTGCCAGCCTCTATTTGCACTGTAAAATTTGTAAAAATGTATAGTGATTAAATAAAAGTGTCATGTTTTTCCCAGTGTCCACAGTGTTAACTTGGTTTATCACAAAGCTTTTCATTCCAGTGACATTCATTCATGGGACAGTCAAACTAAAAAAGACCTACCTATGTGAGCAGACTTTCTAAACTATTAGCCCTTCAGTCCATTGTACCTTATGGAACGATAATCCTTAAAAAATGCCGAATGTTGAGATGCAGAAGATTAGAGTATTTTTATTGTTTATTTAAAATTATAGATCTTGTCCCTCCAGCACTAACTTTGTACTTTTAAAAGATATTAAGAGTCAATCTTGGCCAGATATTCCTTAATTGTCCACAAATTATCAGGACTACTAAGAATATCTTTGAAAAATGCCTGACCTTTCCATAAAGTGCTGAGGAACCTTCTTCTGGGAGGAAGATGAATGTCTCTAGTAACAGGAAAATCTTGGAAAGATTGCCCAGAATATTTTTGTCCCTTTATTTTTTATACAGTAGGCCTTTAAGGAGATTTGTTCAAGCCTCATCTCTACCAGTGACCCTTTGTGTTGTATGGCAAAGCTGTTTACTGTTTTTACTGTTTTTACTGTGGGTAAAGCTAGTCAGCATGTGAGGGATTTAATTTTTACCCTCACAGGAGACCCTATAATAATGGTCACTTATGATTATTTTTGTTTTAGCCAAAAGTTTTAGGGACAATTTTAACTTTCTTTCAAAATTAAGTATTTTTCAGATTAAAAATTCTAAGCAGAGATATTTTAAATCAGAAAATAAATTATGGGTTTTCACTTGCATGTGAAAGGCTTTCATTTATAAGCCATGTCATTACTTCTTGCAGTGGTATTCATTCAGCTGGAAGATTCCTTCACTTCAAGAAAAAAAAAAAAAAAAAAAAAAAAGGGAAATTTTTAGGTTATCTTCTTATATTTCTTTTCCATTTGAGACTAAGTTCAATGTAGTACAGGTTTTCTACAACCTTCTGGGTTTGCTGCACTAAATACATTAACATTGAAATCTGTTTTTTAAATTCTTGGTGCTTTGCTAACAAAAATAATTCCTACAGTGCCCACCGTGAAGCTAGAAAACTTCAAGGACATTTGAACTGGAATCATTAGCTAAGCACTCAAAGCATATTAAGCCTGGTTTGCAGCCCTAGCACTGCATTTTTAAATATCATGTAATCAGAGTAAGAATGGCATCCTTCCTATATTGCTGTGAGGTTTCATTTATTGTAGTCTTTTTGTTGTTCTGTTTGAAATAAAAAACCCTAAAGTATAATAATCATTAGAGAATCTAAAAGCAAGTGTGACATGCAGAATGAACACGTTCACTTATGTATTAGAAATAATAGGCTTTTTTTACCTTATTTTTTTTCTCTTGTGCCAACATTTTGCATAATCACATTTAACAAATGTGAATATGTAAATAAATCCTTTCCAGAATGACTTACAGGTTTTCAGTCCTTTCTTCTTTCCTAAGTCCTTTCTCTTTCTTCTACTTAACATCTTCAGAAAATTTGAGTTTGGGATTGAGAGAAATGCAATCAGAGACCTTAAGGCAAGCAGAAAGATGAAATTTTGGATTGTTCTGCTATCTTTTTGCCATGGGTCCCATCTAGAAGTTCACATCAATTCTATGGTTTCTGAAATACAATCTGTTAATTTAAATTATCTTTAGAGAATATTCACCTATGACAGCATTTGGTATTTTCTTAAGACAAGGAAGGGCTAAACAAGGAAGATGTTATGTGGGTTACTTTATGTCTTATTAGTAGCAAGGAAGGTAAATTGCTCACATTTGGAGTGTGTTTGGAGTGGTGGCACATCACAGTTACACGTGACCAGCAGTGCCGCGCTCCCTTGGATCACCTGTGCCAGCCGTCTCCTCCCAGTCTCTGTGCACACCCATCTTCCTCACCATCATGGCAGTACAAAAAGCAAAGAAGGCCTTGGCCCTGTGTAAGACTGTTCTTCAATAAAGAAACCTCTCTATATTACCAACACTGTTTCCAGTTCACATCCAAACACAGCCCCATACTAGCCACTGTGAAGAAAATCACCACAGCCAAAAGAAGTACGCTTAAAAAAATAGTCCCTATCCTAAAGATAGCACAGCTTTTTGACCCCACTGGGCAGGAAGTGCCAAAATGAGCAAGACAGCTTGACACGACATAATGACCAGATAACTATGCTACTTTTAAATGGCAAAGACCTTTAATCTCCCTTACTGGCCATCAAATTTAGCAAAAAAGGAACATTTTAATGTTTGACTACAGAATGAACACCTATAGGCAATAAACAAAAGGCAGCTACAAGGAGCATCAGCTGCCAGAAAAAATCTGTGCAGAACAGATGAATAGGACTTCACTGGAGACCAGTTATCTTATTTTTAAGTTTTATTTAATCTCTTCACCCCCACATAAAGGCAATTTTTATTATTTTACAAGCAGTAGAATATTATGTTTTACATGATATTCAGGGCAAATAAAATTAGTCCTGCCCATATAAAAGGTTTAATTCCAGTCACTTAATAATTTTATCCATGTCAGAGTAAATGCACAAAATGCACTTTACTGCTTGCAAGCAATCACTAACACATTATGAAACTGGAATATTGGCTTGAAACCTAAATAAATAAAGAAAAACTGCAGCTTGTATGGAGAAAGGGATGTTACTATTTGTCAATCAAATGAATTATTCCAATGCACACTGGAAAGCAATAAAACCCAAAGTATTCTACTTTTGGATCATTTCTCACATATTATTGCCTGGAACACAGGCTCAAGAGTCTGACAATACTGAGTAAGGCTGTGAAATAAACTCAGTTTCTTTTGTTAAGCCTCAGCATGAAGACGATTTTTTTTAAATTCTAATTCACTTGGAGGTGCTTCTAAAGAAACTTGACTGTAATTAAAATTCAAAGTGAAATTTATACCATTGCCTTATAGACTTATAGTCTGTGACAAAATGACTTGGGAATAGAAACGGATTTCTATACCCTGAAAATTATTTTTCCATTCTTCCTCATAATTAACCTGAAGTGGATCAATTCTTCTTGTGAAAAAGCAGACAAAATCCCTGTTCCAGTCACTACTCCAACAGGCCCTGGCATACTGTAGAGGAGCTCCAATTCCTCAGACACCAGCCTCTTAATGACAAAAATGTTTCTTAGTCAATTGCCTTTGCATATAACTGAAGGGGAAAATAAAATATTTTCAGAATATTTTTAACTATTTGTATTTGAAACTCTCTTGTGGTTGTCTTCAAACTTCTACACTTGGACTGCTGAACTGTGCCCCATACACAAACAGGCTTGATCTGGACTCATTCAAGAGTAATTTACTTATAAAGCTAGCCTGGGCAGCTGACAAGAAACTCAGATCCACCCTGAGTAATAATGCAAACAAACTAAGGTTATGGCAAACTTCACTAAGATTCTACCAAAAGATAGATAACATTTTCTTCCAAGTCTGACTAGATTTGACCTGATCAGAGGTCAATCAGTTCAGTTCACGTCAAAGTATTAGTAATACTTTTAAAATATATGTAAGAATTTATTGATGAAGGAAAAATCCCTATGATCAAGAAAATTAAACACAATTGGTGCATCTCAAGTAGATACACAAATATGTTGGCCTCTTCTCAGCAAGAATTTTAAAGAACCTGCTGCTTATACATTATGCAAATAGGACCTCACTGTTTAAATTACTTATGGTGATCTTCAGCCAACAGTGAATAAAATGTGGTAATTATATCATATTGATATGCACACTCCAAGAGCAAGAGTTATTTTCAAAGGTTAATTATTTACCCAACCCCTCTCTCTTCATCTTTCATATTCACACAGCTCAGTCTCTGCAAAAAACACATGGAATAAGCCTTATTTTCTTTACTGGTAAAGTTACACCTTCAAAGAAAACATTCTGCATTCCACAAAAAGTTACTAATATGACTATTGAACATAGAATGTATTCAAAATAATGCAGGTGGGAACAGTACTTTAAGTCCCACATAGCCTGGTAACATCAGCTATTTAAACATAGGCTACTAACATAAGGTATTGAAATGATCTAAGTTTTTAATCTATTCAATACTGCATCTGTGAATGTATATCCAGTTTTTGCATGCACTTTTCTGACACTAGTCTGAAAGAGTATTTACAAAAGCAATGACAGGAAAACTGCTGTCTAGGAAACTGGAATTCAGAATTCATTTAAGACATCAGAATTTTATTTCCACAAATGAAGGTTTAATATTCAATAGTTTTAGTTATGGGTTTTGACCCAGTACTCTGTGCTTAGTCTTATAAATCAACGCTCTTGGGAGGGTTCTTTTTTCTTGGCATTTAAGGATTGCAGAATAGTTTGCGTTGGAAAAAACCTTTAAGGTCATCTAGTCCAATGGTCCTAGCAATGATCCAGAACATCTTTCACTAGACAATGTTGTTCACATCACCATCCAACCTGACCTTAAATGTTGCCAAGGATGGGGCATCTGCACCTCCCTGGACAACCTGTTCCAGTGTTTCACCACCCTTATGGTAAAAAAATTCTTGCTTACGTCTAGGCTGAATCTACCCTCTTTTATTTAAAAACCGTTACCCCTCATATCACAGCAGGACCTGCAAAAATGTTTGTCTGCATCTTTCTTACAAGCACCCTTTAAATATTTAAGGCTAAAGTAAGGTCTCCCCAGAATCTTCCCTTCTCAAGGCTGAAAACCCCCACTCGCCCAGCCAGCCCTCATAGGAAAGATGTTCCATTCCTCTGATCATATTTGTAAACCCTTCTTCTGTAACTCCAATGGGTCCATATCTTTCTTGTACTGAGGACCACTGAGCTGGATACAATACTCCAGTTGGAGACTCATGAGAGCAGAATACAGGGAAGAATCACCTGCCCTGACACGTTGGTTTGGATGCAGCCCTTTCTGGGCCTATGGTTCCCTTTCTGTGTTTTGCATGTTCATGCACATTGCCAGCTTATATCCAGGTTTTTCATCCACCAGCACCTTGGTGTCCTTCTCTGCAGGGTTGCTTTTGATCCCTTCATCTCCTAACTGGTATTGACATTGGGGGTTGTCTCAACCCAGGTGCAACCCCTTGCACTGTAGTTGCATTGAAGTTACAGAAGCAGAAAAAATATGAAAGGCATTTTAACGACAGTGAAAGAGAGGAAAGAAGTTTTGAAATATTTTGGACTTATTTCCATCATTTCCAGAAAGCGAATGTACAAGGAATTAATTTCTCAGGGAAAGAACAAACATGTATATTGTACGTATCTTTCTCAAATTTCAAAGGAAAAACATAGGGTTTTAATTCCAAAAAATAAAGACAAGAAAAAAACACATTAAACTTTTCAAAATCTTTACTTGTATTCCCAGAGGTTTACAAGAGTGAATCTCTCGCCAGTTTGGCGTGAAATAAATCTTTTTTTTCTCTCTTTTGAGGGTAGCAGATGGAACATCAGTTTATTTTATATGATTCTCTATATTTTTTAGTCTATTTGGGAAGTGTTGGAAGAATAGCTCTTTTGGATTTTTTTCTCCTGGCTCAGCATAGTTCAAATGTTCTTTAATAGTTTTTGACAATTACTTTTCAAAGGACAAAAAATTAAAAGTAACTTTTTTCCTTACGGGTATGTTGACAAAATGAGCTCACGGACTCTGGAGCTGAAATCCATGCTAGAATTTCAATGGCAAGAGTCGCATTTAGACACTTCTGTTTTATTGCAAATCCACAGAGTTAGTTACCTAAAGGTTATTTAAACATCCATCCTGAAATCTTAATAGAGACATACTATATCTTGCAATCCAGCCCTATTTTCTCATCATGCAGATCATTTTTCTTTCACATCAATAAAGCTTGGTAGTACTACTCCTGCAATATATATTGTGTGCAAAACCTATGCTTTCTCTTTTAAGTCTCAGGCTAAGTTTTGAAATGTATAAATAATTCCTAGTAAGGCCAGAAAAATGCAAATAAGTTCATTGATATTTTATAATTTTTTTCTGAAGAATCTTAATTAAGACCAATATAAATTAACTGACTTGCAGTTTTGGAAGTCATTTAGTATACTTTGCATGTTATTAGTTTAAAATGTACATTTCTCACAATCAAAGTTAGCTGACGAAACAGAATATTAGAAATACTGACTCTCATTCAATCTTTCCCTTCAAATGTGACTATGTCCAACACTAGAACAGATCAGACATGGCTATGTCTATCTGGGTACAGAAAAGTTTTGTGGACAAAACCTCTACAATCCTCTTTTGGGAACTTTCCACTGCTGCACTATTTTGACTTTAAAAAGTAGTTTGGCTCCATCCACTTTTTAATGCACATCCAGATACTTATAGACCTATAAGACCCTGTAGACTTCTCTTCTCCAGATTAAACAATTTACATCCTGATTTGCCATATTCCCATGATTCCTGATTGTTTTAGTAGCCTTCTGCTGAATCCTGTCCAGTTTCTCAATAATTTTCTTTAACTAGGCAACCGAAAATTGGTTAGGTTGTCCTAAATGTCACATCACTACCTCTAAGCAGAATGATGTGATATAGTTCTTTGTTCTGCTAACCACATTTCTACTAACATTTCCACAGCTGTGGCTGTCTTTCACACTGTTGGTTTACATTCAGCTTGTTTTTCACCTTAACACCTGGATCCTGTCTTCTATTCTGTCAGTGGCATCCCAGCTGGTGTCATTGATATATTAGGGGGCTTTCTGCCTCTTATACAGAAATGTTCACTTTCTCTCTTGATCTTTATGGATCTTCTGCTGGCCTAATCCTCTAGTATTGCAAGATCCCTTTGATCTGAAGCTCTGCCATTTGTTGCAGAGCAATCTGTGTCATCACACAGGTCACTGATAAAGGTGTTGAGAAATAAGGGCTTCCTGGCTTCTCCCATTCATTATCAGTCAAAATTAAATATAATAGCATTTTATTTTCAGGCTTCATCATTTAGTGTCTCATTACCAAAGTCAGATTTGGAAGGGCAGCGAATTCACCCCATAATGGCACTTCCAAGTATTAGGAAAACCCTTACTACCAACAGACATCCCTGTGCCAGAGGACAAAATGAAAATGGTCTCTGAACTTCTGTAATTAAGGTAAAAGCATGTAAGAACTCTATTAGGAGGCTTATAGTCCAAGAATTAAAGATATGCTCATGATAAGCTTTTTATTTTGATGGATTCTTCCAATATTGCTGTCTTCAAATTTTCAAATGCGAGAATAATTTACTAATTATTAGGTACTACAGAAAGAAATAAAGAAGAAGATATACTTAATGCATTTTCTGTTATCATGACTTTTAAAGTTCAAGGATTCAAGCTTTTAATCATAAAAATTAAGGAAATAAACTTTGTTAAAATTGAAGGTCAGTTACTTAAGCACCTGAATCTAAGCAATAAGGCTTTAAGAATCTAGATTGCAGCATCATAATGAGGTCATATTTGCACAAGAACTCATAATTAAGATCAAGGTTAACTTGCCTTG
The DNA here is from genome assembly GCA_032173965.1 of Sitta carolinensis. Taxonomy (NCBI): domain Eukaryota; kingdom Metazoa; phylum Chordata; class Aves; order Passeriformes; family Sittidae; genus Sitta; species Sitta carolinensis. Next base: position 37,243,361 of record JAVUNC010000006.1, read on the forward strand.
GATCAAATACTGATGTCTGTCAGTAAGATTCTACAGATGTGCAAATACTTGTGCATGTATATTAAGTTCATTGTCACTGTGTCTCTTTAACCAAACAAAGTGATGTTCATGGCCACAATATGCACACACACTTCACAAAAGGACAGAGATATTGCATTAAATAAATGCATCATTGATGAATCTATCAGAAGCACATGATACAAGAGAAAGAATAGATGGGCAACTATAGTAAGGAGAAAGACTGAAGAACAGATGTGAGTTCTTAGGTTACTGTTGCTCTCTGATACACCTGATATCTATCTGAACAGAAATAAACAGAATAAAGAAGTGTGTTGGACAAATACTGAATAAAATGGGAATAGAAAGGATGGCTGAGACTAGTTCCTGAAATTCATAAAAACTGTCTAGGGAGCAGAGAGCTGGGAGACAAAGCCTACTGCTCCAGGTAGAGAGGGGGCTGCAAAGAACCAAAACAAGAAAGTGGGCTACCCCTATAATTCTTTCCTGAAGGCAGTTTCCTCAAGGATATGGCCATTTCATCCTACCCTGAGACTTAGGGATAGGATTAGCTTTAGGGCCATGCCTAGGGGTCAGAGAGAGTCAAAGCCTGGAGCTCTAATTTTATGGTGAGACTGAAAAAGGGATGCCATAAGAAGGGTGAGCTCTACTAAAAATTCTCTATTACTTCTTCCTCTAGTTTATGGAAACAGGTTTTGGATTAAACTTCAGCTCACCTAAGTTTTGGGTTAGCATTAACATTAGTAGTGATATAAAGACAGAAGTTATAAATACAGTGGGATTGCAAGGCAGTTGCCAAAGTCAGGACTAGATTGCATCAGGAATAGTCTCTAACAACTTGTGGATCATAGTTTGTTTTATTATTTAAATCTTACCCCAGATCTAAATTTGAGGTAAGGTTTGAGGGTTAGGAGAGGGAAAAATACTAAAATGCCAGGTGCAATGGGGATGCAAAGGGGCTTCTAGGTAGCAAAAATATTTTCCACTAGCATCTTACATCTCTAGGAAATCACTCAGATTAGATTTAAGACTAATATAGAGCTTCAGGTGATGTGGAGCTGGAAAGGTACTGAGAGAAACCCTACAAGCTAAGTTTTCTGCTTGGCTTCTAATCTGCCTCTTCACTAAGGACTTGCTGGGGCTCTACTATACTGTTTGTACACTGGCTTCCATCCCAAGATGGGTGTTCCATCCTTGCCCATTGCTGTATTGTGGGTCTGGGCCCCAGCTGGCAATGCTACTGCCTGTCCCTGCCTTGTTATCACACTTAGCTCCTGTCTCCCTTTAACTTAATTGACTACTGCTCAGAGCAGCTCCATGAATGCTTTGAGGTTCATCCCAAGGCCAAGGACAGGACCTCAATGAATGTTTTCAAATACGTTTTATAACACTCTTCATGGGTCTCATTCCCTCCTTTGGAAGTTCTTTTGCACCACCATTCCATTTAGAGCAGGCAGCTTTTCTTCAGTCTCCCAAGATTGCCCTCAGGTGCACAGCTACAGCCTGAAGTTTCAGTAATGGCTGCTGGACCATACTAGGAATTCACCACTGGGACAAAAAGATAGTTTGGACACATTAATCTACCTCCTGGATCATTAGGGCATACTAACCATTCTGACCCTAGTAATGGCTGAAAATGTTGTCTTTCTGCAAAGAGGTACAGACAAGAAACAAACCAACCACTGCTGAAAAGCAGTGCTGAAGTGTTGTCAGACTCACCGAAGGAAGACAAAGTCTCCTTTGTCCTTTGCTTCTCCTGTTTTGTCATTAAGTCCTAAGTAGAACAGCATCAGAAGAGTGACATAGAGTACTCAGCTAAGCTTAAACAAAGAATCAAGAAGAATCAAGGAGGGGATAACCAAGTGCTTTGTGATTTGTGAGTTTCCCTGAGGTGTCCAGCGATAGATGGAAGGTTCACAGTTATCAGGGTAGGGCAGACCTTATGGCCTGAATATCGATCCCCACTTGCTTGAGAATTAAGTGTGCTATAAATCTACAGCTTCTCTGCCTTTTGCGTTCTCAGCAAAGGTACACATTGAGGAGAGGAAGCCTGAGCAGGAAAGATGGAACTTAGAAGAGAACAGAGCATCTGAATTAAAAGACCCGCTTGAAAATAATTTCAAGCATCTTCCCCATCATCCCCTCTAAACATTTTAAGTGTATTAATTCAGTAATTAACAGTAGAGAAGGAAAAAAATATTCCCCAGGCACATATGACAAACCATTCACATTACTGAAGAGGAAGGTGCTGTAGCATGCATTTAAACTGCCTTTTTTGTTGCTCTCTGTTCACTCACAATTTAATTCTTTGCTTTGTTTTTTTCTCTCCCTGGCCTCCATCCTATCTAAATAAGGTGTTTTTCTGAACAATATTTATTTTACTGTGAAGCCTTTATAGATATTAGCATTAGTTTCTCTTTACAAATTATTTCAGTTAGGAGAAGTTTTATTTCAGCGTGGGGAACTCCTGTGTATTTCTTTTTCTGAAGGACATATTTGGTAAGAGGCAATATATGTGTGAAATTAATAGACTTTTGAGCTGTCTATGACATGTTGATATCTATGTTGTAGGATGTATGCCTCTGCATTTGCCATTGAGCTCTTCTAATCAACTGAGTGAGAATATCATGATAGCTGTGGTCACAGGAAAATAATTCACATTTAAGGCATAGTGTGATATTTTCATTGCTGAATAAGCAAAATGCTTAATTCAGACCAAAGTAGAAATGCATTTAATAATGCAATTTTGTCATAAAACAATGAGAAATTCACTTTGAAAAGTGAATTTTACTAAAGAAATGTCTCAGAAAAGCAAGATTTTGTAAAAGGAAATAGAACTAAACAGATACCTGATGTGATGGGTTGACCTTGGCTGGATGCCAGGTGTCCACTAGAGCCATTTTGTCACTAACCTGCTCAGCAGGATGTGGTAGAAAAACTGTCAAATGAAACACTTGTGGGTTGAGATAAGGGCAGGGAGAGATCATTTACCAATTACTGTCACAGGCTAAACAGATTGGACACAGTGAAATAAATTATATTTATTACCAACCAAATCAGAGTAGAATAATGAGAAGTAAATCCAATACTTAAAAATACTTTTCCCCCACCCCTCTCCTCAGACTCAACTTTACTCCTGTTTGTATTCCTTCTCCCCATCAGCAGTGTTAGGGGTATGGAGAATAGGGTTTCTGGTCAGTTTATCACACGTTGTTTCTGCCACAGCTTCCTCCTGAGGGGGAGAGCTGCTTTCTCAGCTCCAGCATGGGGTCCTTCCCATAGGAAACAGGCTGCTGTTAACTTCAGGAACTGCTACATTATGAGCCCCTTCTGTAGTGTGCAGTCCTTCAGGAGCATATTTCCCCAGTGTGGGTTCCCCAAGGGATCACATGTCCTGCCAGAAAATCTCCGCTGTGGGCTTCCTACAGCTCCCTTTGGACACACCTGCCAGCTCCACTGTGGACCTTCGTGGGCTGCAGGGGCACAGCTGCCTCATCGTGGTCTTCACCAAAGGCTGAAGTGAAATCCCTGCTCTGGCAACCGAAGAGTCTGCTCCCCTTCCTTCTTCATCAGCCTTGTCTCTGAAGACATTTCAGATGCACAGCGGGTAGAAGCACTCCTTCCTCTGCCCCCAGTCTCGATGTGCTAGCTTGGCACTGGCCTATTATCATTCGAGCTAAACACCACTGCAGCTGGTTAAGGTCCATTCACAAGATTGTCTCTTACAATGCAATGCCACGTTTCTGCAGGGTGTACATCAAGAAAGCAATGCTGGGACAAAAAAAAAAAAAAAAAAAAAATATATATATATATATATATTCTAGGGACAGAAACTTTGTACAGCTTCTTTTCACAAAGAATAAAGTCAATCTTAGGCTTAATGTCATCCTAGATGTAATTTCACCTACTGAAGCTGTATCTCAGCTTCCCTCCATTATTAAATTTTACTGGAAATCTCAGCCAGTCAGATAAAATTCACAAGCCACAGAGACAAAAAACAAGGAGAGTCTCTCACTTCTCTCTTACTTCTTTTCAAAGATACACACTTCTTTTTGGAAATGTAAAACTACTTTATCATAATTTGTAAATGCTTGAGTTCCTGGCAATAATCAAAATATTTACTAAAGAAAGCATTTAATTTTCATGATTCTTTAAAATTATTATTTCATTAAGATTACTATATCTGTAAGTCAGAATTTCTTTTTAAACTCTTCAAACATGACAAAAATAATTAAGTAGGGAAGAGAGTAGCATAATATAGGAAAGGAACATTTATTTTGATGAGTAGAAATGGAAAGACCTGTTATACATTGAATAAACATGGCAAGTAGGATAAGGACAGATACTCCAATATTTTGGCAGTCTAATATAAAATCATGAAAAAATAAGATACTAATAAATTTAGTATTGAAGAAAATTGAGAAGTCCAGCTACTACAGTCTCCCACTCATGGAGTGAAATTTTTAACAGCTTCTAGGTAAACTTGAAGAGTACACAGATCTTACTCTGCTTTTCAGAACACCCCATATTTAATGGGTAAAATACTAGGAAAATGCTTTTTATTCTTTCAAAATACAGAGTGATCTTTTTCTTGACATAAAAGCCATGCTGAGAGGTTTCAGAGTATTTCCAAGATCCCATTTCAGTTTGATTCAAATTATTCTTCCTATCAATCAGAATCAAAGCTAATAATTGCTTTTCTAATGCAGTAAGAGTTATTCCAGGACAATATTTGGAGAGAAAATAAAAATGAAAATGCACATATTTTTGTTTCTAAGACAAGAGAGACTGGCAAATACTCATTATTTTATTTATTTACATATTTATTTACTATGACAGAACTTAATATATTCATTGGTTGCTTGTGCAAAAATCCTCCCAGACCATTTACTTTTAAAAGGCATTTTTTCTTACAGACTGCCTGCAGTCAGGTATAAGACAAATTCTATGATTCCTAATAATATACATACTAAGGATATTTGGGAAATAAAAAGGTTTATTATGTTGTAGTATGAGGAATGAGACTAAAAGGATCTCAATACAATCATAAGGTATTCCCAATATAACACCTATAGTAAATCCAGGGAGGAAATAAAAACATTAATTCATGGAGAGAAATGGCAGTTTGGAAGCAGCATGTTTCTGTCAGATTGTTATTTTTGCAATAATATTTTCTGTTATGCTTTTGCACATAGGCTTGTATTTGCATGAGGTTGATGCATTGCAAATGGATTCCCTAATCTTCTTTCTCTACACTTACCAGAAGTTTCCGCTCATACAAGATTAATACCAGCAATAATAATAATAAAAATAATAATAAAATTCCTCTTACCTCTTTCATATAAAAAATAAAAAAAAAATCCTAAGTTACCTTTCATTGTCAGTGTGGAATGATTTATAAAATGAATATATCTTTCTGCAAGAAACACAGAAAAATTTAGCTTGGAAAGGTCCTCTGGAGGTCACCTAGTCCAAGTCCCTGCCCACAACAGATCTAGAAAATCAAAGCCTTGTCCAATCAAATCTTAAACATTTCCAAAGTCAGAATCTATACAACATTTCTGGGAAAAGCTTCCTGCTAGCTTTCCTCACCACAGCAGCTACCCTGCTCCTTGGACTCTTGTAAGTCTATGGGGCCAGGTATTGTTCACACAAGTGGTACTGAAGACACTGGTGGAAGAGCTCATCAAGCTACTCTCCATCCTTGCAAGGGGAAGCAGAGGGGCAGGTACTGGTCTCATCATTCTCATGGCCAGTGACAGGTCTCGAGCAAACAGCATGAAACTGAGCTGGAGGAGGTTTTGATTGCATAACAAGAATAACAGCAAAGCCTTTGACACTGTCTGCCATAGCACACTCCTGGAGAAGTTGGCAGACCATGGCTTGGAAAGGTGCACTCTCCACTGGATTAAAAACTGCCTGGATGGCCAGGTCCAGAGAGTGGTGGTGAATGGAGTTACATCCAGCTAGTGGTGTCACATGAGGGGTTCCCCGAGGCTCAGTTTTGGGGCCAGTCTTGATTTTTGTACCGGATCAAGAAAGTCAGGAGCACATAAACCATTGGCAGAGGGGGTGGGCAGCAAGGAACAGTATGAGAGTGTACCCCTGATCTTTATCACCTCCAACTCACTTCCAGTCCTATTTCTTACCCAGCTCAATCATGCCATTTTCCAGGTAGCTGAAGTGAGCTCCCAAACAGTAAAAGCAAGAGGGAAAATTAAAATAAGGCAAGGTTCATCCAAACTACACCATGCATCCATGCATTTGTATGCAGGAGGGCAAGAGAACTGCACAGTGCTCTTTATCTTGGTGATAATCCATTTGTCACCATTGGAATATGGAAAAACTGAAGACCAGAAATTTGGAACAAAATTAATTGGCAGAGTTAATGTGAACACCTCTTTCCTTGATGTGGAGGAGAAAGCAGTGGCTCCTCAATTTTCATGCCTTCTATCATTACATAGATAGAGGAGGAACTGCAAGATCACAGGTGAAGGGCAGCAGGGATGGATGAAGCAAGAAAACACCTTCCCACATTCATACATTCACAGAACAAACACACAGTAGGGATAGAAAGATTAGTGGAGCAAAGACACAGGTGAACATTGCCGTTGATGGGGCAGAATCTGGTGAAGATACAACCAGGAGTACCACTCTGATTCTGGAACAAGAACAGGGAGAGAGAATAGCAGAAAAGCAGAAAAGTACTGCTTTCCCCTTCACACACACAGCTGTGGAGAGCTACCAGAGGGTGTCAAGAACCATTGCTCCTGTGAGCCATGCTGTCACGAGTGAAGGATTAGCATTGGAGAGTTATACACAGTAAACTATATGCCAGTAATCATCTACATGCTGTAGTCTATGTCAAGACATCATTGCACAGAGAAAATTACACATTTTGGGCTAGGCCTGTGAAATAAACCAACACAGATAGACCTCAGTCACAAAATATAATTCACTCTAAGAGGCCAGGAGTCTTACTAGACATTGGGAAATTTGTAAATCTGAGAAATAGAGGTAAAAGTATAATTAAAAGATTCAAAGCTAAAGGTTGCAGATATTCAGCCATTGAATTCCTGCTGGTTTAGGAGATTACTGACATCATATATAACATTTCAGAAATGTTTCTGGGGTAGAAGATTAGTGGAGGAACTAATTTTCTTGCTTTGAAATTATTTAACTTCACAAAAAGTGCAATTTTGTTTCTTTAGATGGTACTGCAGCTGCTGCTCTCAGGAGCACTAAATTCCAGAGCAGCAGTAGCTAGCTTGGGCTCTTAATAAAGAACATATTTGATCTTTAATGACTTTTTTCTTTCCTCATCAAGATTCTGAGCTTGATTCAACAGCTCTTTTAAGGCTTTTCACTTCCTGGAACAAGCAGAGTGGGACTGTGTACAAAAGTCTTCCTCCAGTTTAGTTTGCAGCTTTTTCTTATGGTGTCTACAGATCTGACAAAGGTGACAATTCAGGATGAGGTTTGACAATCCCCCACTTAATAAATAAAAACTTAATTTTACTTTACACTGGTAAATTGGGGAACTGGATTTTGACCTGTTTGCTGTAGCAAGAAATTCTGCATCTTTTGAGTTTTAAAATACATTTAAGGATATTTAAGGCTTATCTTAGGAAGACAGCTATAGATGAAACCAATTACTTCCAAGCATTATAGGCCTCCTTAGATTTACTCATTTTTACATTATATATTCAAATGCACCTACCATAATGTTGTAGATGCAGCTCTGCTGTCCATTATATATATAATTTATGCTCAGGTTATCTTTGGCAAGCAGTACCCATTGCTGAAATAGGATTTTCAGGAACACAGATATTTCATTTTCTGTCCAGTGCTCATTGACAGACAAAATTGGTTACAATAAGACATGTGCTTAAGCTTGAGACAACCTTAAAAAAAAGACATTATTGATGGTAACATGCTCACTAATACTGTTGGCACAATGTAAGTAAATGAGTTTTAAACTCATCTCTTGTAGAAAGGATCCTATATCATTAGTACTTTATCATGGGGAATAAAAAGGACTGTATTGTTGGAAGAGAACAGTATGAATTGCCACTTATCCTGTTGATACCCTAGGGATAACTGGCAACATAAGGATAATGTTCAGTTGTCTTGAGGTTCTCAACATTTCAGCGCGTTCTGAGGATGGATGGCTAGTCCTTTTACCATTCCATGAGCATTTCTGGCATTTCAAAATTTCAAGATATCTTGTATATCTGTGATAACTAAATATTCAACCTGTGTTTTGCTGCACCACTCACCTGGGAAAATATGATGTGCCTGGATCAGCTGTAGGTTGACAAGTGCATTGCTTTCAAATCAGACAGGATAAAGGGATTTTATGTTGATTTTTCAATGGCTTCAGGAGGCCAGATGACACGTTATTCAGGTTCACTTTAATTTGGCACTACAAAGGTTAAAAATGGTTTTACTCTGCCATTTATTACAGCCTAAATTTCCTAGGAAAAACGAGTCTTAACTGAGGAAGTCATGCTGCATGCAAAATTGCTTTTAGTGATTGTACAACTTAGCAAATTCTAGCTCTCTTTTGCCTCATGTTGAACAGGATTTGATCCTCATTTCCACACAAAGAAGATGAATAAATTACCTTCAAACACATTTGTTATTATGCAATAGTTGTTTTTTTTTTTTTCAATCCTCTCTGATAGAGTAGCTATGTTTTACATGAATATTAATTAACTGAGCCCAATAGAGGAAGAAGAGAAGGGTACAAAATTGCCTATATATCGTAGTGATTATAATACCAAGAATTACGGTTCAAGACTTTGTTTCGGTTGAAACTTAATTATTCAATGTGAAGTGAAAACTTTTCAGTACTCTCTGGAAATTTCCAACCAGTTCTCACTTAGTCTAGTATTTCTGCTCTGTATATTATAATGGTATGCTGTAAGATATTAAAAAGCCTACATTTTTTTTTTTTTTAATAAAACCCTTATTTACATAGCTCATAATGTGGACATTACAAGTTGTTAGAAAGCTTTTTTTCTCTCATGTTATTATTGTTTATACTGCAAAAGTCTCTATGCTCGCTTAGGCTGTGTACAGATGCATCATGATAAAATCCAGTCAAAGGAGGGCATCATGGAAACAATTCCAGATTAGTCAGAAGGAAATACTCAAATGTGTGTCAAATCCTACTTCTCTAGGTTTTAAGGACTGTGAAATATAAATCACAACCTTCCTCTATAGAATTAGGTTTCTATAATAAATCTTTCATATGAAAATGCCTTCCCTCTCAGCATTCATGTATCCAGTCCCCAAAGAATGTTTGAGTAAGTGATGAGCAAGAGAAGAAAGGTTTCAGGTATATTAATCCACTAAACCACCACACCATGATTGCTGCTCACAGGATACCATCAGTCTGTTGCATTTGCCTGCTTTCAGACTTCCAGCTAAGGTACTCCACAACTCTCCCCTGAGCTGTCCTCTTTTTCTGACTTAGAACCTATGCACTTTTTCCTGATCTGAAATTAATTATCCAGATTACAACCTTTGAAACCCTAGAACTGGATTTTCTTCCCACAGATAAATAAAATTTAGTGTAATATGTTATGACAAAGAGCTAGGAGGATTGCTGTGTGCTATACTCACATATTTTACCTCTCCCTGTTGCTGGATAAAATCAGTTCATGCTGCCTCAGAAAGCCCTTACACAACACACTCCCTGCTGGAGTGTATGGAAGGATACTTCATTTGATCAGTGCACTGCTGTAAGCCCAAGACTTCTGCCTGGTTTTTAGTGAGCCTTCTAAGGTAATTCAAAAGATATAATTCAAAATTGCAGAAATCATTACAAAAATTTAATTTGCACAGGAGCCTGATAATTATGGAAGCAACTCCTTCCCCCAGTATCATGCCCTGAAGATAAAAAATACAGGCTTGCTCTATTCCAAGCTGCTTAAGCTAGGTCATATTTGGACTTCTACAGCAACAGAATTCCAAGTTTATAACACTTTAGATAGTGCCTCATAAGTATATGCTTCTTGACTTTGGTGACAAATAAGTAGAGAAGTTGGATCACAACTCTAGATATTGCTGCTTAACTATCAGCAATTCGTATTTAAGTTCTCAAACTCTGTGTCTCAGGTTAACCTCAATAAAAAAAAAAAAAAAAAAGATGTAAAATATAATTGTAACACAATATTGTTCTAGTATTTAACTGTTGTAGAGCTCACATTAGACTGAAATTGAGCACCTTCTGTATGAAAAAGTAGAATCAAAAAACATATATTTCTCTGTTATAGTGCTTGTCTTATGAAAAAATAAAAACAGATCTGTGGAAGAAAGCAACACAGAGGAAGAGGTAGATGTGCATAAAGCCATAGAGCAAAACAGACTCTAATCTCCTGAATGCCTGGCCATGATCACAGCATTGCTAAACATTACAGATACCACAGGTCAAGTATGGACTAACATATTGTGCCGCAGTACACACACCGTGTGACATAGAAGTATTGGGGAGGGGGCTGTTATTCAGTGGAATAGGTTATTCCACTGTCCAGGCACCTGGAATTGTGTGCTCTATTAGGCAGTGTTAACTGTGAGGTTAGCACAGCAAGCCCTATTGTGGAAAATAACAAAGACATCCTGGGCCAAACTCTAACTAGACATCCAATATCATTTCCCAGTGACCAGATTAATGTTATAGTGCATTTTGTGACCTGCAAATACTTTGAGACCTTTCTGTCGCTTATTTTTAAAGCATAAAATTGTACTTTTGTTGGGAATTGTGTGACAGGGCAACATTTGAAGAGAGGTCTCTAAAAATGTGTTTATACAACACAGGTTAAATTTGCTCTTTCCTCTGAAGTCATTAGTTTTAAACCCTCAGCTTTGAATTCATTGTTGGTTTCCTTCCAGGATTACGCTCCTCCATTATATACTGGTAATAATAATGCTTGGTATTTATAGAGCACTTTATATTCTCAAAACTCTGTGCAAGCATTCATTATTTCATCACTATAGATTTAAAATAATTCAGTCCTCTTTTAGAAGAGCCAAATGGAAGGCATTGAAACACTGGGGACTTCAATCTCAAAACAAGTAGTGACAGAAATGGCAAAAATCAGAGGCCTCTGACTTCTGGGATCCTGGTACATATTAATACATAACACTTATCAAAATAGTTACTAAAATTAACCAAAAAGGAAAAAAACAAAGCAGTAAGCAACTTACAAAGGTCAACATGTGTCACAGACTAAACCACACCATTATTACTGAGAGCTCAGAGCAATAATGGAGTTGAAAATTTTGTGACATTAATTTTGGATGAAAGTAAAAATACAAGTTGTATTTCTGAAAAGCACTCATGCAATACTGGTTTGAGGCAAATTTTTTGAGAAATTATTTCATTAAATAGTTTCATTGGTTTTTTCTCCAGGATTAGGGCATTTAAAATAAACTAATTTATTTAGTTAGTCCTTCACACTTTTTTCTCCTGTTTTAAATGAAATGTGCTTTCACATTGGACTGGACCACTAGACTAATTTGTATCCAGTGAGAAACATGAAGTTGTAATAGCCAATGTATGAAGAAGTGGAAAAATATAAAATACATCCAGCTAATTTTGCATTGTTTTCCAAGAAAGATGTACATCTAAAGAGGTTATTTCCAATAGCATATTTTAATGAAATAAAACAAATCTGTTGACATTTCTTTGTCTTGGGTAATTGAGCTGAATTACACAACACTCAGAAAATTAGGCAATAAATCTGGAAAGTTAAACGCTGCCCTGTTCATCTGTTCTTCCTCATTAGAAGACAATGAGACACTAGAAGGTGGTTAACCCTCTGGAAGTCAAAAATCTTTACGAAAGCTACCAACAATTATAAACAACCAACTTACTATGTCATAACAAATTACCTTTCCTCAGCTGACTCTTCTTAATTGATTCCTCACGCACCCCGTTACTCTTCTGCAATTGTCAAGTAATTTACTTCACATTTGCAGTGGGCTGGAAGCAAATAGATAAAATGATCTAGCTGAAGTGCTGAATCCTTCACAACAGTAGCATGTTTATATGTAAACAACTGTGCCGGAAGGACCTCGAGCAAATCCTCTCCCATAGTGGGGTTTTGTCTGCCTGAGCTCAGAGCCAACTTTGGCACAGTGCAGCTGGTGATACTGGGAAAAGCCCCCTGACAGCTCCAGGGGAAGGTTTACAAGGGCTGACACATGGGAGCTGATCCCAGGCAGAAGCTCTTGAACTTGGTCCCTGCCTGAGTTACAGCCCCCACCACAGCCAAACCTATTCCTGACCATGGAGTCTCTGGTCTGGGGCCCCAAACCATGAACAGACTTTTCAAATGGATGTCAGCTGAGATCAGGAACTTGCCTGCTGCCCTGGACTGGGACATCCTTTCTTCCTTTCAATTTTTGGGTACAGCTCTTTGTGATCAGAAACAGATCAGATAGCAAAGTGTGATCCAGGAGTTCTAACTGATTCAACAATGTGATCTGTATAGTCAGCAGCTTTGATTTTCATTCTGTCTGTGTAAACATATTTAATAAAATGGCAGATGGTATAATTCATCATATCACTGCCAAAAATGTTTTGATTTCAACATGTTTATGATCGATTAACCTTTAGCATTCCCTATACTTTATACAAAGTGTGCATTGTACTCCTAAGATACATGAGTTTATTCCTATCTCTCAGACAATTGAAACAATAAAATGGTACATAATAAACATTCGTGTTTACTGCTGAATATGGAATTGTTACTTTTCATACACTAGAGTGGACAAATGATGAATATTTCCAATCATTATCCAAAAGCACTTGTGAATATGGATGACTTGACTAGCAGTTCAGACTAGATAACAGGTTTGAGGGGACTGTGTGAGAGCTTTGCACCCCTCCCACACACACACTGCCCATCTGAAAATAAACTCTACAAAGTTTCAGAACATCTGCTGTGAAATCTGTGAAGGAAATCCTGCAATGGTAAAATGTGTTAGCAGTACCTGGAATTTTCATGTTAACAGTTGAGGAATCCATTCAGTGCAGGCAGCTCGGTTTGCCGCTGCAGTGTGAGCTGCAGGTCAAGCTCTGAGCAGAGGAAGCCTGAGGCAAGGGACCATGAACTGCAGACCCTTTGCATGTCAGAGGGCCTGGGGACCTGTGATGCTGCCAGGTGAGGGGCACACTCAGAGAGAAGCAGAGCAGCAGCCAATGACCACTGACTTGTGGGCTGAAACTGTAAGATTATAAAAGCCCAGGTAGCCCTTTAGTCGTGGTCCTTTCTGAGACACCTGGCTCGAGCTGTTATTCTGGTGTAGCATCAAGATTAAATCATTAATCTTGATCCAGAGGTCTGGTACTCCGTTAAGAGAAACAGAATTGAGCTGGTGAGGAAACCATGTCTGTGTGAGTGTGGGGTGTGTAGGAGGTCAAGTGGGGCACCTGTCAGGTTCCTGGAGCCACACACTATGAAGTGGCTTCAGTTCCAGTAGTGAAAGTCTCTGTGGAAGTGCGACTGACAGAGGGGCTCCTGGATGGGCAGACAGGAAAGTCTGCATTTGCAACTCTCACTGAAAACTCTGATTCTCTTTCCTGTATTATCACATATCACAATCCCCTAGTTATTTTAACTTTAAAGATAATTCCAGCAAAACGAGCATCCCAATAAGAGGGAATGTGGACAGCTTCAAAGTTAAAGCCTCTGTCTTCTGGTTTGAAAGTCTCTGTGGGGTTCCAGCTCACAGACCTTGTTCAGATGTTAGTCTCAGCTTAGTTTCTGATGAAAGGCAGTGGACTGTGCAAGGTTTCTGTGCTATTTGACATGCATCTGGGACTTTCTGCAAGAAGAAAGGGATTGAAAACTGAAATTAGTTTTCCACCCTGGAGAAATTTGTTGGTATAGAAAATAGCTGTCTCCATGCCCCTGACTTTCTTCGAAGATTCCTGCGTGACTTGTCATTGGCATAAAGGCTTTCTGAGAACTCTGCACACTGTGACCACTTGCATATGTAGCTGAATTTTTCAGACTTGAAATCTTCTAATGTGGAGTTAATGTGAGGGTCAAGCAGGCTTTTATAAGGCAATAACAGATAGATTACCTCTGTAGAAGCTAGTACCACATACAAATACTATGGTTACTGGGCTTGAGGAGCTTTGGTTGCTGCAGTCTGCTCCCCTACAGCTGAGACTTGTGCTTGTCTTGACAGGGGAGAAATCAGTATCTGTCCATGTAAGTACTCATTGTCTATCATCCTTCATCTCTGGTTCCCCTGGAACAGGTGAGTTCACAAATTAAAATATCCCCTCAGACACTCGCCCCAGCAGGGATACCAGTGCATTTAGCACTAGCATTATCAAATAAATTTTAATGCCTAGCTGTTGAGCCTCAATAGAAGTCAGTGTATAACAACTGTAGAGGTGGTGGAGGTCTGCTGAACTCTGTCTCCCAGCCGTACATGGTGTGAAGAGCACTGCCTGTCTGTCACACTTGCAAGCCATTACCAGCTCTGCCATTTTGGCTTTACACTGAACCATCCTGGGAATGTTCACACAGCTGAAAGCTACCACAAGTGGGGTGCTTGCTCAGACCTGGCCAAAAGCTGAAGCCTTGATCCTGTCCCTTTGCATTCATATATCTTAAAAAACAAGATCAGTTTCATGATGTGAGCTTTTTCACAGGCTATATACTACCTTAATGTGTTTTATTTTGATTTAAGTAGATTTAAAAACATGTGAATGCCAGATTTCTTGGCTGCTAACACTATTTTAGAATCCGATTAAGCTGTCTGTGTAGATAAATTCTTGGAGAGAGCATTGAAAGCAAGTTGTTTTCAACTCATGAGATTTTTAATAAACTTAGTAGCTTTGTATGGCATATCATGAGAGCTTTCAGTATTTGTGCCTATTCCAAGTGGGAGATTATTCTGAAGAGTGTGTTTCTTCTCCTGGGAAAAGAGAAGGAATTCTTCCAGCTACAGGATGGGAAATGTCATATTCTCTTCCAGTAATACATGGAAGCCTTCTGCTCTTAAGTGTTTGCCATGGGATCCTGAATGACTGCAATAGCCTGTAAGTAAAATGTTATACAGGTCACATTACAAACACCTCTAGACTATCCTAGAAAAATCTAGTATGCTCACAAACCCTCACATATGTGTCCAAGGAAGAGCAACTCAAATAACTTACCCTTTGGTTTTAACAAAATTTGCTATTATTTACACAAAACAAGACCCAAATTATTTTTAACTTGCTCACCCCCAAAAAAAATCTTTCATGCAAGCAATTGTAATGCTCTTTCTTGATGACAAAAAAGCTCCACACCAGGATCTCATGTTCGTTTTGGGCAAAACTTACTGTTTGAAGTAAGAATCTTAAAAAATAACTTTATAGTTAGGCTTTAATATCTATTCACCATATCAGGACAAGCACTAACCATGCATGAGAACATCTGAAAAACACTAAGATACACTTTTTGACCCATACACCTAAATTAAACACACTAACAGAGAGTACACCATCTATTTTGTGACATCCTCTCTAATCATGCATTTTCTTCACTGAGGTACAAGTAAGAGAACGTAGCTGAAATAATTCTGCAGAATTCATAGCCCTGCAGATTAAGGCCTTAAATAGCTATATAAATCCCTTTCTTGTATCTATCTCTTTTCCCCCTCATGTTTACCTCTGCCAAGGAAGTGCCAAAGAAAATAAAAAGTCTCAAAGTCTTCAAAATATTGAAATTAAACTTAATTCTAAATCCTTCATACTCAAATATGCTGTTCTACTAAACAAGGCAAGTATGAAGGAATGAAATTCTTAGGAAAAGCTTCTTTCATTTTTTCTATCTGGAAAGAAAAAAAGAAAACAATATCCCATAATACAGGTCTTCTTAAATGGTTTCTAATCCAAGTCAGTTGATTGAAGGTACTTGAGTGGTTATAGCATAGCTCTGTCATTTTTGAGGAAAGCTTTTATACTGGCCCATGTTACATAAATGAAGCCCTAAGAGAATTTTTATACTGATTTCTGTTAGGGGTTCTCATTGGACATCAGTTAATTAAACAGGTCCCAGTCCTATAAAAATCTGATTCTACTTTACTGTTCCACTGATGCAAAATGATCTATAGGAGTTTGACAACTCCTTAAATTGAGCTCCAAGTATTTCCTAAATACATAAATAAACAGAGACAGTACTTTGAAACCATGCAGAGTTGTGGATGTTCACAAACCTTGCTGCATTAGACCTTTACTGGTATTTATTATTGATTCAATTTTTATTACCTATAATCTGAAATGTAAATGGCAAGCTGTCTTCTCTGCAAACATCAGTGACAGACACCAAAGTCCCTGTCCCCAAAATATTTAGACTATGCTTAGGTTTCTGCTTTGTGTAAATTGAGTTCAGAAATGGAACAGAATGAAACAGCTACAGTGTGTTCCCTCATATTGTGGTAAAGATTATGCTACTCTGTATTTGCAATTAGATAGCTGCCTTCAGCTTTAATAACTCTCCTTCCCTCTTAATTATTTTTGATCAGCGTGATCTTCCCAGGCATGTATGAGGCAATTTTGAGAAAGGTGTTCTCTGGCATCAGCAACTCTGTGACTGGTGCAAGCAGTAATAAAATAAAATATTGGGGAAAAAAAAAAAAAAAAAAAAAAAAAAGCAAGCCTGCTAATTGTGTATCATTTGCTTTCTCATCCCAATCTGATGGAGGAATAATTTTGATGGAGGATTCAGAGTCAGGAAGCATTGAGTTCACTCAAGATTAATTTCCCTTTGCAAAGGCACATAGTTGCTGCTGGAGTATGAAGCTGAATTTTATCTGCCCCATTCATGGTGGGATGAGTAGGCCATACATTTGTCAGATATTTAATTTAATCAATGCAATTTAATTATGCTCCAATGCAAAACCACCTGTGAACTTCCATCTGCTAACAAAATTCACCCATCCCTGCACACATGCACACACTCTTTAAAAAAACCCAAAAACCAAATAAAAAGGATTGTATTCCTGGAGGTATAAAGGAATTAAGGTGTCGTACTTCTAATTTGAAACTAAGCAGAAATACCAATTATGTATAGGGAATTTAGGTTTGCCAATTTTAGACACCTCCTGCCTGGCCCGCCAAAATATGTAATGGGTCTATTTTCTACTGTGAGATAGGATTAGGAGAAAATAACCAAGCAGGCCTAAACTTGAGAGGCTACAAAAAGCAACTTTATTAACAGGACAACAAAAATAAAGGAATAATCAGAAATTAGAACACCTTTTTTTTTCCCTCCCCCACATCTTTTTCTCTTTTCAACGATGTACAGAACAACAACTCAGAAAAATCTTAGTCAGTTCTTCACCTCTACAAATAGTCTTTCTTTAGTTCATTTAGAGAGAAAAGTATTCTTTGCTAATGCTATGGAAAACTCCCCACAAGAAAAGAATTCTTGTGGCTTCATTTTCTCATAAACCTCAGGTGCCCGAGATCTGCCTTTGTGAAGTCTTTCCCATCTTTCACAGTTTTTCCTCACAGCTGTGTTCTCGGTCCTTATCAGCTTATTGGGGTGTATTTTTTTAAGGATGAGCCGTTCTAGCATCCTTTCACTCATCTCTGGGAACAGAGGTCTTCCTCTTTTATCCCTGGGCCGAGGGTTCTCATCAAACTTCTAATACTGGTGCTTCTGCTCATGATTGTGGCTAGAATGCCACTACCCCCCAAAACATTCCATGAACTTACTGGGGAAAACCCAAAGTCTGATATAGCAAGTATATCTGTACCACAGCTCCACAAAAGAATTTTACAGCCTAAGCTTAAGACAAAATTTTACAGCCAAACTTAAGACAAACCTTCAATCTAAAATCTAACTCTTTCCTTACCGACATCAATTTCATGTGGTTGCTCTTAAAAAGTTTCACCTCTTTTTTTTCCTTTTTAGCTCAAGAGAGAATTAGTATTCTTCAAGTACAAAGTCTTGTAATGCTGAAAAAAGTCAATTTAGTCCAAGTCTTGTATTAGAAACAAGCTTTGCGTCTTTCTGCTGGCCACGTGCTCTTTTGCTGACTCCATGTGAGCTGTGCCAGCTGCTCTCAGTGTGGAACGGGGCTCAGGGCTGCTCCTGGCTTTGGGGCCACCTTTAGCACGAACCACGGGGGCACTGGTGCTGGTGCCCATGCACAGCTCCTTTGGTGCCCATACAGGTGCTGTCCCCATGCTCAGCTCCTTTGGTGCCCATGCAGGTGCTGTCCCCATGCTCAGCTCCTTTGGTGCCCATCCAGGTGCTGTCCCCATGCTCAGCTCCTTTGGTGCCCATACAGGTGCTGTCCCCATGCTCAGCTCCTTTGGTGCCCATACAGGTGCTGGTGCCCATGCTCAGCTCCTTTGGTGCCCATACAGGTGCTGTCCCCATGCTCAGCTCCTTTGGTGCCCATCCAGGTGCTGTCCCCATGCTCAGCTCCTTTGGTGCCCATCCAGGTGCTGTCCCCATGCTCAGCTCCTTTGGTGCCCATCCAGGTGCTGTCCCCATGCTCAGCTCCTTTGGTGCCCATACAGGTGCTGTCCCCATGCTCAGCCGCTCCCGATGCAGACACAGCCTCAGCCCAGCGTGGTTTGTTGGTTCCACTGGCACAAAAGCTCTGCAGGCTCTGCCGGCTCCTTTGCCCCTCCCGGCCGGGCCCGGTGGGTTCCTCGGGGAGGGCTCGGCAGCCGCTCCCGCCGCTCCAGGAGCGGAGAATCCCGGCCGGGCCGAGCGGACCCAGCCCCGCCGCCGCCTTCCCCACAGGTCAGAGGACAAAGAGAGCGGCTGCCGGGCTCCCTGTCCTTCAGGGGCATTCGCAAAGGCTGTCCACTCTTCACTGGTTACAGCTCGTGTCAGTATCAGGACGTAAGGTTTCTGACTATTGCAGCTGGATGCATCTGCTCATACTGTCTTTCTAGAGAGCTGGTAGACAGGAGCTTGCTACCTGATTGCCTTTAAAGAAAGAGCTGAGAATCATCCATTCAGAGAAAATTAAAATTGTCTAGGTGAGCTGATGGAAGCCAAAGTAATGAAAGTGGTGTATTTGAGTTCACGCTATGCAGGAGAAGAGATGAATTAAATGTGGCTTCGGGAGTATAACTCCTTTTCTATCCACAGAAACTTAACAAAATACTAAGCAAAACCAAATCTTGTATGGTCTCTTTTCAGGAAAAATGTTGAAAAAAATCAGAGAGTGATGGTTTCTGTGCCATCCCTGCCTGTCAACCGAGAGCAGGATAATAATTTCTTGTTAAACCAAAGGATACAATAATTGTTACCAGCCCACACCAGACAGGCAAAGTATGGGACTGACAGTCTGATTTCTCTTGAGCCCAGAGTGAAACTAGATTCACGAGAGTCTTCTCAGCTTTCTCTTTCACTCTGAAAAGCTATCCCTAGTAATAATTAAAAATTAAAAGCCATCAAAAAGACAGAATTTAATTTCTGAAAAAAAAAAAAAAAAAAAAAAAAAAAAAGCAAGATTTCAAAGGCATTTCCTGTTCAGGTCAAATGAAAGTCAAAATAGGGAGAATTCGGATGGAATAGAAGTGATGCATATTTCATACTGACAATTGCTGAAGCAAAATATTGCTATTTGTAATGTCAGCAAGATTGGACAGTTTTAGAAGACATTTCCCACCAGTCAGCTAAATTATAGTGTTCTTTACTATTAGCGTTTTCCTATATTAAATTTTGATTTCATTAAAAATATTTCCAAGTTTGCTTACCTGCTTGTATTAATATCATTCTTCCAAGAATCTCAAAATAATATAATAGTTTGGTAAGTACCCTGTTTTTGTGGGGAGGGCTGTGGTTTTTTTGTTTGGTTGGTTGGTTGATTGGTTGTTTAGTTGGTTTTGGGGTTTTTTTGAGATTACAATATAAGTGACTAAGACCTCATTGAAAAGTTTGTGACCAAGATCAGGAGAAAATCTGAGTTTCCTGTAAGCTAGTCCTGGTAGACTCGGCCAGTGATTACAATTCTGGAACAGAAAATAAAATGAGTACTGGATCTCAAGCAGAATTCATTTCCTCAGTATTAAGTAGGAAGGAAGTCCAGGCTCCTCTGGGTGTAGACAGAATGGGCTTTTTACTACTGAAACAGAATTGTGCTAGACTGTACTTTCTTTCCGACAAGGTGTATGTAGAACTCTGCCAATTAAAGAAAGTCTTTTCTTATTTCCAAGTTGGTCTCATAGTTACTATTTTTCTTCAACAAATAAGAAGTAATATGCTCCATTGTCATTTCCTATTGTATATGTCCTCCAGCATATGATTGCCTCTTTCAACTAGAGTACCTGGAAGTTCTTTCAAAAGTACATGTAACTCACAGGCTCAAATAAAAAGGTAAAAAGAAATCTCCATACGTTTCAACACAGAATTCAAAAAATATCAGCCTCTTTTGATAGAAGAAGTGAACCTTTTGAATTGAATGAGACATTGAAACTGAATGTTCTCTCTGTCTCTCTCCCTGTGTCTCTCCCCCTCCCCCCCACCCTTTTGCTGTTTGTTTTTTGGGGGGTTTCTTGGATATTTTGTTGTTTTTTTTTTTTTTTTTTTTTTGGGGGGGGTGTTTTTTGGGGTTTTTTCCATACTTAGAAAGATTCCATTAGTAAAAAATAGAGGGGAAAAAAAGACTATCTAGATGAATGAGAAAAGATAAAATAAAAATGTTTAAAAGACATTTTTGGTGACAAATAACAAAGTTGAAGTGTTGCATCAACTTTGTGATTTTTTTAATACTGTCTATTTCTGTTTACTTTGTTGGATAAAGAATAGCTTTCATTTCTGAGATAAAAAGGACAAATTCATCTTGAGTTGTATTCCCCTGCACATTATATATTTTCATATACTAGCGTAATTTGGAACTACAATCTAATCATAATGCAGTTCCTGTCTTTAGTAAAAGCATGTGCCTCTAATTTGCAATCAATTTCTGCGCTTGACACATGGAAATAATGAATGTCCTCATCTACAGCTGGAGACAAAGGGAGAAAGGACTGTGCAGCACTTTGTAGGCTGGAATATCTGGGTATTTCCTTCTCCTAGGCTTTGGAGCCTGGGCATCCAAATCATGCCAACATTGTGCTATAATCATTATGTGAATAAAAATTCTCTGTTTAAAGTTTTCCCTTATGTCCTTTGAACAAACAACTTGAATAGTTGCATAAACATGAGTCAGAATTGGATGGTACTAGTTATCATGTGGGGTCTGACATTGTGTGAAATATGAAATATGAAATGTCATGCAGTTTCCAAAAGTAGGTATTTGTGGACATATTCATCTCTACATGTGTGTCATAGCTGCTATTATTTTTTTCATACTTGACTTTTACTGAACAAAAACTTGTAAAACAAACAATAGCTGGAAACAATAATTATCAAAATTAAATATGTTGGTTTAAATGGTATTCTTTTCAAGTCATCTCATGCCATGCATTTTCAAGGCATAGCTGTAAAAGTAATTTCCCAGTGTGTAGAGATTTTGGTGAAGGTTTTCTGTGCTAAGCCACTGAATTTAAGAAGACTACATTACAGTGTAGTCATCTAAAAATGTAGTCATAAAGAAGTCATCTTAAGTTTGTGTTCCTCTCCTTTATTTTAGATGGAATGTGATGTGCTTATGTATTTACCATGGCTTTTTAATGTTTATTTTATTGTGATAATGGCTGCAATCTCCAGACATGACCAGGATCCCCTTTCTGTTAAGCAAAGTATAAACAGAATTATGAGCTTTTCTTTAAAAAGCTTTTAGACGAGTATATCAAGGAAGAAGGAAACATGAACAGAACACAATGCAATCAAAACAATTCTATACTAGAAATGTCTACTGACAGAATACTCTCTGTAGTTCTAGAAAAAGAGGATCTGTTTTCTCATTTGCAGCTATGAAGGTCTAATTACCTGCTGAAGAAGGGGAAGACAAAGATGGTATTTCTTGATCATTTTACCCATCACTATTGAAATCACTGCTAGGTTGGAACATGGAACCTAGCAGCACCAGATTATAACAATGAAAAAGAGAAGTGCTGCAAGGAACACAGCAAACACACTTGAATAAAAAACTCTGCAGCTATCGCCACTAAAATCTGGCCAGCTCACTACAGCTGACATCTCTGCACTTGTGGCTTTTGAATTTCCTCTAATCACCACAATACAACAATAGTAGATACTTAATGCTTCACATCAAGAATTTTCTGTAGTCAAAGAATTGGTCAATAGTAAGGGTATTAAAAGGAATATTTCACAGCTAGTACAAACCATGATAGTTTAGACTTATACAAGATTTTAAACAGCAATGAATATTTAAAAAATGTTTTGTAAGAAGAATCCTTATACCTTTCAGAATCATTTTTCCTCCTGTTACAAAAATAATCTTATAGCTACTCCCCCTAAGAAATATGTACGGGTTAATTATGCAAAAGCTTACAGATGCATTTTTTTGTTTTTTTCTTAATAAACATGGTTATTAGCTGGGGCTGAATTCTATGGGAAATAATTAATAGTCATAGAAGTCCCTTCCAACAAAAGCCTGATGAAAGAGAGGTGGCATAACTGCTCATAAAGGTGATGCATTTTAATATTAATCAACAAAATAGATTCCATATAAAAGCAAAAGGTCAGCTACTGAGAAACGTAGGAAAAAGACTGCAGCATAGAATCATAGAATATCCTAAGCTGAACAGGTTCACAAGGATAACTGATGTTCCTGAGACCTTTCTGCAAATGCTTCTCAAACTCTGTCAAACTCAAACTCAAAGGTTTGGTATAATAACTGCTTCGCTGGGAAGCTTGTTCCAATGTCAAACAACCCTCTGGGTGAAGAACCATGTCCCAGCATGTAATTTAAATCTCCCCTGTCACAGCTTCATGCCATTCCCTCAAGTCCTGTCACTGGTGGCCACAGAGAAGGGATGGGTGCCTGTCCTGCCACTTCCCCCTATGAGTCTCCTCCAGGATGAACAAGTCAAGTGACCTCAGCTGCTCCTCATATGGCTTCTTCTCCAGACCCTTCACCATCTCTGTAGCTCTCCTTTTGATGTTTCCTACTAGCTCAATATCCTTCTTTATTGCAGGGTCCAAAACAGCACATTGAACTTGAGATGAAGCTGCATCAGCACAGAGTAGAGCAGGACAACCCCCTCCTTCAACTGGCTCATAATGCTGTGCCTGATGCACTCCAGGATACAATTTTCCCTTTTGGCTGTCACAGCACAGTGCTGACTCATATTCAGCCTGCCATTGCCAACCAGGATATAGGCATGCTGCTTTCAGCTGGGGCAGAGTTAATTTTCTTCACAATGGCTGGTATGGGGCTGTGTTTAGGATTTGTGCTGAGCACAGGGTTGATAATAGAGAGCTATTTTTGTTATTGTTGACATGGGCTTACACAGAGCCAAGGCCTTTTCTACTTTTCATGCTGCCATGCTGGTGAGGAAGTTGGGGTTTCCTGGGAGGTTGGGAGGAGACACAGCCAGGACAGGTGACCCAAACTGACCAAAGGAATACTCCAGACCATATGATATAATTCTTAGTATAGAAAGTGGGGGGAAGAAGAAGGAAGGGAGGAACATTAGAAGAGTTTTCTCAACTTGTCTTCCAAAGTTACTGTTACCTGTGTTGGCAAGATGGTTGAACACCTGCCAGGCATGGGAAACAGTGAATTAATTCCTTGGTTTGCTTTGCTTCTGTGTGGTTTTGCTTTCCCTATTAAACTGTTTTTATCTCAGCTCATGGGTTTTCCAACTTCTCCCTTTCCAGTTATCTCCTCAATTTCTCTGCTGGGGGAGTGAGTGAGTGGCTTCCTGGGACTTGGCTGCTGACTGGGGTTAAACCACAACAAGAATATAGGAGGAGAGCATTTAAGATACTTTAACTGTACATTTTCAAGACACCTTTCAAGAAATAGGTTCCTGAAAGTATTTTAAAAAAGCATGATTGGTATCACTACAATTAGTCAGAATTCGATGATTTTTTCTTCAAAAGACAAGAAACTCTGCCAATAGCTAGGGCAATATTAACAATTTAGGGCACGAAGTGAGACTCAAAGAGAATTTTAAGTGTGACCTAATGTGTACAATCAGATTTGCAGCCATTGCTGTCTAACTATTCAGAGGATAGGAGAAATGTCGTAGGAAACCCATTCCTTTCATCTTTCTCTTTCAGATAGGTTACTAAAATAACTTACTATTTGAATACTGTGAAGAGAAGATATCTTCAATATTGGTTAGGCAATGTTTCAATATTAAAAAAAAAAAAAATCAGTTTTATCAGCAGCTAAGTCTGTCAGGGATGTCAGCTGTCTTTCTTAGTCACAATATCTTGAAGTTTACAGATTTCATTTTGAAGAGTAAATCTTGAAAAAAACAATTTCATAATGGCTTCATGCATTGCCTCCTCTGTTCTCCTCTGCCTTAGACTTTCCATTCTCCACATGCCTATTCTGAATTCTCCTCTCAGTTTCTGTGTCTGAATCTGCATTTTGCTTGGTGCTTCTACACTCTTCCTGCTTATGCCACTGTCTCATATTTCCTTGGACTAATCTCCTATCTGTTATCTCATGTCCCTTCACAACAAACCCCATTTCATTATTAAGAGGCTTGCATCCATCTTCTTCTTGGCATACCTACTCTAAGCAATTTCTTCCTCATGCATTCTCTGTCAGTCATGAATTTTGAAGGTGACATCAATAGTCCAAATGGAAACATTTGAGATGCTTCATCAGTGCTAGCCAATGGGGAAGTATTCCCTTAACTGTGGAAGATTGGTGAAAAGCCCTCATTGTTCTTCAATATTAACTTTAAATCTCAAAAAATGCTTGAAACATATTAGCAGATTTTTTTCTTTATTTATCTCCCAGCGTTTCTCTATTTATTTACTTATTTACTGGCATCAAGTAATTTTACCTAACCTTCAGGGATTTTTGTTTGCTATCATTCCAGAGGTGGGGAAAGAAAGACAAGTTTAAAAATGCATATGTTGTCCTTATTGTGCTGTAACAAGATTGGCATGGTACCAGTGATGTTTGAATTTCTCTCTTAGGAAGACTAAGATAGTTCAAGCAGCTGCACTGAAATTGCATTGAAAATGGATGCTTTGCAAATTCTCCCCATAAATGAAACTTTAAATTACAAAAAGCCGTCTGACCGGTTATATCTTAGTAAAGTGCTTTACAATTTGCATATAAACTTCATTTATTTTTCTAATTACACAGAGTAAAATGCATTCATTTTGCTTTTGATTACAAGCAGTTGTGCCAAACACCTGTGACTACCACAAATTCTAATTTGTTATTTATTTACTTCAAAGCAATCTTATCATCTAAGTGATTCAAAGCATCAAAGACCTTAATTATTGATAGTCAGTTTGAAGGGTTACACTTTCCATGTCCTTGGGCCAAAGGCACTTCTCTGTTTTCTTCTCCTCAAGTACACACTTGGCTGAGCAAAAGGACATAGGATTCTGCTACAGCGTGTTCTGGAAATCACATTCTTATTTAATTGCAATAAGATTTAGACAATATCAAAGAGCCAAGACTGACAACTACAATCTGGAATATACTAAAGGAACAAAATAAAAAAAAAATATCTCCTTTTTATCTTGAAAAAAGTTGCATGTATATTGCGTGTATTGTGCAAGTTTTATCTGTCTCCACAAGACGAATGTTTTGTGAATATCTTTCATTTATTCCAGACAGAAATACACCAAATTTATGCTATTGCAATAAATGTGCACATGGTGTGTCCTGTCATGATGAATTTTTATATTTTATTACAATTTAATTAGAACATTTAAGTGGATTAAAAAACTGTTATACAAGTCACAAAGGAAAGGATGAAAAGGTCCTCTATACAAACAAGACACTTAGCCAAAATGCATGCTTTAGGGCGCATATTCCTAGCTCATGCACATGCTTGGGTATCACAATGTAAACCTTCAGACACAGATTCTCAGTTTCCTCTGTCTGCAAACCATGTATTTTCTAGAGTTTTGGACCATCATAGGTACTATACTCTCCCAGTGCCTTGAAGGCATGGTATATAAGATCAGTTTCCAGGAGCTGAGAGTACTCAGAGCTTCAGTTAATTCAAATAGTTTTTAATCACTCCATTATCCATTAGGCCCTACAATATTTTACCTTTAACACTTAAGGCCTGCAAATATAAGAAGGGTCATATTACTCCTGAAACCTTCATAAAACTGATAATGAAGCCTACAGAATGCATAGTTTGATGTCTAAGTTCCACACCTGTATCCTTTTACTTTTAAACAAATACCTTAAGCTTTATTTCAGCTATGGATTTCCCAGGTTACAAGAAACCAGGACACAGTTTTCACTGTTCTTGAAATATATTCATAGAGTGTCCTCCAATTTGTCTGCCAGTACTTCCTTACCCTGGTCTCATTGCTTTTAGACTGGGCTGGCACCTACTGTTTCATTGTTTGACTGCTAAAGCCCAAGCTGCCTTGTTTGACTGCAGGTCATACTCTGCACACCACGTTTGGTCTGGTGTTGCATTGCAGCAGCACACCAGGAGCAGCTGAGGCCACCGCCCTCCCACGAGCGTATTCCAAAGAACAGGATAGCTCAGTAGCACTGTTTGCACACACGCCAGGATGACAGCTGAGGGTCAGCGAGAAAAGACATGGAAGGGGCTCTTGAACGACATTCCCAGGAGTTTATTAGGCACACTGAAAGCATGTCAGAGACAAAAAAGCAGAGAACAAAGGAGAGTCCAGGGTTTTAAACTCAGAGACAAGGGCAGAGCTACACAATTGAGCGTCAACGGGTTGAGAGTCTAGGGGTGGCATGGAGGCAGGGTTACAGGGCAACATCCAACCAGGTTCAGGGGAGGAGTGGCAAGGAAGGGAAACCAACAGGGGAGCAGAGAACAGGAAACTTTCTGGAACTGGGGTGTGGAAAAAAGATGATCTAAGTGGGAACATTAACATAAAACTGTAAGGGACTGTGGTAGGATATTCCTTAAATGGGAGTCTCATCCCAGTGATGCTGAACCTCAGTACCCCTCCATTAACTTTTGGGATGCAACACTGCACAGTGTAAAAGATCTGTGCAGAATCCTGTTCCATAGGAATCAGGAGTGAATTAAGGAGGATAGGCACAGTAGCCAGTACAATGCAAATGCATGGTTCAGTACACATAAAGTCCATATGGATCTACACATGAACCTGTGATGTGGGTTAAGACCTGTGGCTATATAAACCAATCGGCTCCACTGGTTGAGTAGTGAGGCGAGGTTGTGAATGGATTATGCATGTCCCAGCCATACTGTGGTAGGTCTTCAGAATCTTGTCTCCTGTTAGTGCAATGTCGATGTTTTAATTAACTGTTCACATATTCCATATTCAGGACTTGTTAAGTTCTGAATTCAAGATTCAGCTTCTGTAATATGATACGACAGTGGAAAATTTTTCACATCTAGAGTTCTATGGCTTTTGTTTTCCTGTCTTTTTACTCATGATATCATTATCTTCTACAAAAAAATCACCAAATTATCTGTTCTGCTCTTGGCAAATTCAAGGAAAGTCTCAAGAATTCCATTGCAGCAAATAGTATGCAATATCTTAAGTAACTTAATACCCTTTGCATATTTTCAATTAGTATGTTTTGGTTTTATTTTTTAAATGCTCAGACCCAAAACAATGCATTTGATATTATAAAGCTAGGAGTAACACCTACATACTAACATTTTGTACATCTGTAAAAATATTAAACAATAATCTTCCTGGAAACGCGAAAAGATTTTAAGTACATAATGTGTGCATGCTCTCAGCATTAATAGAAAAAGATTAAAAACGAGTCAGACACTGTAATGCACTTAATTGTTCTACTAAGTCTTGATCTTATAGGCAGCACCATCTTAGGATGGTTGCATTTGATATGTCCTACAATGGTAAAAAAAATATGGCAACCATAATTATGTGGTAATCCCACAGGAAGATATTGGTGCTTTTATTAAACCATGGTTTTAAAAGTTTGACTATCTTGTAAGTAAAGAAACATAGCAGCACACATGTGAGATCAAGGTGCAAATTGTGTAGCAAAGTTGTGCCTGCTATTGATAGGGCTTAATCAGAAGCAAGACATGAAATACAGGAGAGAATACTTGAATCTTCAAGCTAAGTTAAGACTGAATAGAAGCCTATATGAGCCAGGATAATTAACATATTACTGTAAGATTAAAAATTAAAATTTTTGTTCAGCCAACAAAACATGACTTTGCAATTGTATTATAAGTCTATAAGAGCTTTTCAATAGTATATAAATACATATGTGTGTGTACATATATATATAAAATATCTTTTAAGAAATAGTCTCTCCAATGTATTGAAATACATAAATCTGCAAACTTCAACTGAGGGAAAAAATTGACTACTCAGGTTTCCCTGCTGAAGCTGACATGCACAAGCAAACAGCACATAATGAAAATCATATTAGATTCTTATAAAATTACTTAACTCCAATATTTCCACTACTTTAAATCACTAATTAATTGGATTTTCTAGATAATTGGTAAAATGATAGTTCCAGTCTCTTTCTTTCTCCCATTTTCCCATCTATGACTTTTCAAATACTGCACAGGTACTGATTTGACTGAAATTAAACATCTGATGCAAAGCTCCCTGAAGACAGCATAAAGGTATCCACTAACTTTAGTGACTCTTGGATCAAACCCTAAGTAAACTGCTTAAAATCTCTACCTTTACAGCTGATCCCTGCAAGCAAGAGAAGTTGTTGGATGATCAGTGGTCAAGATTTCCATCCAATATGAAAGTAGTTTTCTTAATTGACCTCTGCAGTCTTTGCTACTTGACTTTTTGAATTATTAGTATTATTTCACTTTGTGACTAGCTAGTTTTGAGTCTTTATGTATTGCAGACACTACTTACAGGGTTTCTGTTTATGGTAGCTCTCAGCATGGCCAAGAGGAATTGTATTACATGAATACAAACTCCAGTACATCACCCTTCCTCTGTTGTGAAATTTACCATGAAATTGCATCTGCTTGCTTCTACTGAACCATCATTATATCATCAGTGGCCTTGCACTCTGATCAGCATGATCCAAATCTGCCATAGAATACCTCTTTGAAGAGAGACGTGGATCATCTAAGAAAATGCAAACTAGTAGTCTGGCACTAGGACACCTTGCATTAATTCAGAGTGCAGAGCAAAAGAAATATTCTGTACTTAGTTTGATTCTGGGGAGCTAAGGACTGGTTTACAGTGGAAGACATGGCATAAGGGTTTCCCTTGCCAGTCCAGCTCTGAAAGGAAGAGGAGTTTGGTTGGGGAGGGTCCCAAGTGAAGCAGCACCCTTTTTTCTAGTGAAACTTGCCTGTCTCATTGTAATGTTATCCTACTTTATTTTAAAAAAAAAAAAAAAAAAAAAAAAAAAAAAAAAAAAAAGGTAAAAAAACATGTTTTCGCTTTTAGTGACCATGTATTAACAGATTGTGGACTACAGAGAGGACAGCACAAGCCGTGCTTAGTGTCACTATATCAAGGTTCCTCTAGAGGGAGGTGTCAGGGCATGTGGGATTCTATATTCACCCGATCACTTGTGAAAGCACTTTATGATACAGCAGCATTCAGGAAAATAGCTCTCTCAGAAGACAGCCCTCCAAGTAGAACAATCAGTGTAGCAGTGTCAATTGCATCTTTTTTCTGTCCCAATAGGAAAAAAAATAGAGAGAAAGAATTCAGTGTCAGTACATAAACTGAATGAAGAGGTAAGGAGGCCTACCTTTAGCCTGCAGTAACAGCCCACAGCTTCTCCATTTCATCTTGTAAAGTGCATGAGTGGTAAAATAGCTCTGAAAGGAGCTGTGAATGGCAGAGCAATGGTTTGCCACTACTGTTATGTTTTCAGTGGCTTGCACATGATCTGCCAGAAGTCCACCCACAGTCATTCCATGATCAATGAAAGGCTTTATTTATATTCAGAGCTGTCACTTACTAGTGGTAAATTGTTATTGTGTGCCTCAGAACACACAACATGTACATGATGTGGCACTCCATTAAGTACACACACCAATCAAAAGACAGCATGAAGATCTCTTTGTCAGCTCCATTATTCTCTGCCCTAAGTAGAGCCCTTTTGTTAAAGCTGTTTATTTTATTTTTGCTCATTCTGCATATTATTTGGGTTGGTTTGGTAGCTAAAAACAAAAACAGCAAGAGGAAAGTCTACACATTTCATGGTCCAATATATGCCTGAAATGTGAACATTTTTCAGGTTCTTTTAGTTCCCCAAAATTTTTACCAAATACTTGAAAACAGTAAGGGCTTTCAGCCCTCTGGCTTAGAGTGAACACAAGTTCCTTTCCTCATCCTTTCCTACCTCCAGTCTTTGTTTGTGGGCTCAGCAGGGAGGTCAGTGACTGGTAGGTTTAACCAATAACAAGTGAGCACTATGAGGAAAATTTGCTCTCCAAGAGCATCTCTGTCAGCCTGTATGAGGATCTCAGTCTCTAACACTGTCTAATAATTTTCAGTCCAATTATTTTCACAAAAACTTTTGTGGAAACTATTCCGCTTTTGCTCTTCACAGTTTCTGGTTTGGAAATTGCAGAGGATTAACATCAGTGCTTTGTTGTGTTAAAACAGCCATGAAACGCTCCTCAGGACATGAAGTATCATGTGGGCAGCTGGGCAAATAGTAATGTCAAGATGTAACTCGCACAACATGATACAGTTCAAACTCAGAAATTAGGTTTTAATTTGCTGCAAAATTTAACACTATTAAACGGGGATTAACACTGAGGCAATTAAAGTGCAATCGGAAAAGCTCTTGCTTATGAGGTGGGAAGGGATGAATTAACTTCAGGCAAACACCAGGAAGCTTTGAGAGCATAAAAGAAATGGAGCATGGGAGAGAACATACAGGTGCAAAATCTCTTCCTGCATTGGTAAACCATCTTGACTACACTAGCCTCAGGGAAATATTTTGGAAATCATTCCACACAAATATAGCAGCACTGAAATTCTGTTAACTGAAGAGTTGAAAGCAAAGGAACAATATTTTGATATTTCTGCTAAGGCTGGGTCCTGAGAGATTCTCCTCCTTCTCCTTAAAGACCATTTACAAGCAATACCAACAAAATAGCTTTCAAAAGTTTGGATTTTTACCTGAAGGACTACTTTCAATAACCTACCCATACATATCTCTATTCATCTTGAAAGAAAGTATTTAAACATTTCATTTCAGCTACCATTATTTAAACCTCCTGTGTCTTGCTCATGAATATCTGACTTAACTTATGCATTCCCTTGCCTTTCTTTGTACTTTTGGCCTTCTATTTTATGCCAGCTTCCATTTCTTGCCACAATTTTTAATGTGTTATACAAATAATAGATTTTTCTTCTCCTTCTTTATGTATCATGTTCTTATTCAGTTCCAAATATTTTAAATGTAGGTGATGATTCTATACCAAAGCAACAGAAGGCTTGAATCTTTGGCCTGCAATTTCTTAACTACAGATTTCTTTAATCTATTAATTTTTTGTCTGTGGGAAGATTATTCCATATGGTTATAGCAACTAAAATGTTCTTGCAAGTAATCAGGTCTACCCTCCTCTGTGGAGCTTTCACGTGCAATCCCATCAGTAAGCAATCTACTTGTGACATTACTTGCACATCAGTGTAAAAAAATAAAAATAGAGATCCAGAGGAATACTACTGGCAAATATTAGGCCTCTAAAAGAGCAGAGAAGTCATCTAGGCTGGTTCTGTAGTCAGAGGAGAGAGATATCTCCACACAGCACTGCCAAAGATCTGAATTTACAAAGTCAAAGAAAATGTCCAAGGGCACTATTAGCTGATTGTGTGAACAATCAACTTAGAAATGTCTAAAAACTGGACCAGTCACTCCTCATTTTTATATTCTTTCTCCTGTCTCCTTTGGCCTAAAAATATGGCTGAAGTTTATTTATTATATCTTAAGGGATGTTACTGACTTCTTTGCTAGCGTAGTACCCCACACTGTGCTTCTTCCAAGACAATTTGCATAGGTGATCTAGTTCTTCCATAGTCATATTTACTGTGGGATACAAATACATCACAGAAAAAGGCAAAAGAGAATACAAGGAAGAAAGCAAGTTCTTTCTGCAAAATGAAAAAAAAAAAAAAAAACCATGAAAAATTTAGAGTATTCTTCAGGAGTGTGTTTTTACTGAAGGTCACTGAAAGGAGGATAGGTAAGGAGGGAAAGAGGTCAATGCCCATGGGTTCTGCATTATTGAAGGAATAGAATTTCAATAAAAGAAAAAAATGTAGTGAACCAGAAGCCAGGACCAAGCCTCCACTGCAAATGAAAAAAGTGCAGAAGTAGCTTGCTTTGTAGCAAGGGAGTTTCAGGGCCAGGAGACCATTTTCCTCTCCTAACTGCCCTGCTTCCTATGCTCAAGGCTAGCTCAGATACCTGGAACAGCTGCTTAAACTCAGTTCATACTGTTATGAAGAAGAATCTGTTTAAGGGCTAAAAGAAACCTCTGCATGTTCATAGTAATGGTTTGCTCGAAGTTTCATTTGTGTTGACATGCCTGTCCTTGGTTCCTGCCTGTTTGTATTCAAAACTAGTATCCTTACCAGCTTCTGAGCTTTGTTTCTGTCCATGTCAGAAATCACATTGCTCCATTTATTTGATGGGGGAAATTGCTGTTAATCAATTAGTTCAATTCTACCAGTGCTGTAGAACAAATTGAAACCTTTGTTTTCATTGTTCCTATGGTGAGTGTGCAGGTTAAAGGAGATGGAAAGTCTTTGCAGTGATGAAAATGAAATACACTTCAGCCTGGTCTCCTCTCTAATAGCTTTTATATTCCTGTTGAATCTATTCCCATTTTCCCCCTGCAAAATAAGCTAAAATTCAGCAGCAAACCCTGAAATATAATAAATTTCTTTTATAAAATTCTGTCCCTTCCCTGGCTGAAAGAGTTTTCAGGCTAATAGATGGAAAAGGCATTTCTCAAGCTAGTGTGAGAGCAACAGTCAAGAGCAGAGATACAGAATTCAGAGATACTTAAAGGTACCCTACAAAGATCACATTTTGTTTTATTTTAATTTGTTCAGGCTGCAGTGTTTCCTTGAAAAACACACAGGTATTGATTTTTTTACTAAGATTTCACAAATTAAAAATACTGGAATCATGTTTTATGATTACTTTTCATATTAAAATATTTTTCAAGTAGTGCTGTGAGCAGCATCACGGAAAACAGATCAGTCAACAGCCACACTGCATTTGCAGCCCTTCCTTCAGGGCAGCACTTGACCAAGTCCCAGTTCAAATGTAAAAGACTAATCTCCATAATTCTGATGGTAAAAACAACAGATGTATTCATTCCAGAAGCAGACTCTGAAGATGTAGCATGAAGTAGATGAGGAAGTGCCCTGGGGTCCTTAAATCCTGTGACTGGCATGTCCTGCAATGAGAGTGTTTCTGTGGTTTGAGCCCAGGGAACATCACACAGAATCTGTAGGCCTGGAATGATCTTTGTGATTTTAATCCCTTGCTGTCACTTTCAAGTCACAGAGGGCTTGTTTGGATAGGCCACTAGATTCCTCTAAATGAAGTTTCTTCAATGAGAATGACAGATGAATGTGTAGCAGAGGGAGAATTATTGTGCAATGGTTTCACAGGAAACGTGTTTCAGTGACATACAAATGTTTAAAAATATTTTCATCTCTAAGTAGGATGAGCACTAGCAATTTCAAGAATGTTGAAGACTGAAAAGATATATTTCCAAATACTTTGGAGCATAGAAGAAAGCTTACTCCAGCATTATCTCAAAATGCACCATTTTAATCACAACAATTTTAAAAGACACAAAGTTTCCTTCATTTTTTTTAACAAATATAATTTTAAACTAGAAAATTTGTTGAAAAAAATTGAAGAATTACTGAAACTATTTTTGAAAACCTTCTTCTTTCTTTCTTTCTTTTTTTTCTTTCTTTTTTCTTTCTTTCTTTTCTTTTCTTTCTTTCTTTCTTTCTTTCTTTCTTTCTTTTCTTTCTTTCTTTCTTTTTCTTTCTTTCTTCTTTCTTTCTTTCTTTCTTTCTTTCTTTTCTTTCTTTCTTCTTTCTTTCTTTCTTTCTTTCTTTCTTTCTTTCTTTCTTTCTTTCTTTCTTTCTTTTCTTTCTTTCTTTCTTTCTTTCTCTTCCTTTCTTCCTTTCTTCCTTTCTTCCTTCCTTCCTTCCTTCCTTCCTTCCTTCCTTCCTTCCTTCCTTCCTTCCTTCCTTCCTTCCTTCCTTCCTTCCTTCCTTTCTTCCTTTCTTCCTTTCTTCCTTTCTTCCTTTCTTCCTTTCTTCCTTTCTTCCTTCCTTTCTTCCTTTCTTTCTTCCTTTCTTTCTTTTCTTTCTTTAAAAGAAACTATAAATATTCAGAGTTCCAGCTGCTCTTTCCCCTGAGGATTTTCTTTCTATATCATTTAACTTTTCCTGGCATCTTCTTCCTTCCATTTTACACTACAAATTTCCCCTAAGCAACAAGAACTGGTATTTGCATCTTTGACAGCAAAGGGGAGACTGACGGATGGAAGCAATGCTCTCTTTGAATAATGCAAGATGTTGTGACTCTGACAGTAATAAGGAGTCCTAAATAATAGGTCCTTCTTGATACAATTTAAAAATATGCAGCCTATTGTCTCAGCCACCAGCAAACCGGCTCATAACTACTGCCTCAAGAGTAAGCCTGAGTTCTATCCATCTCAGTGACAGCTGACAACAGGAAACTAATCTCTCTTAAAAATATTTCCCAATCATTTTTTGTTGTAATTAAATCAACAGTGTTCAATCACAAGTACAGGAAGATAGCTCTCTCTTTTATGATATTTCAGAGCAAGTAGTGGATTTAAGTTTTACTCATCACTGTCCTGAAGAAAGTTGGTTCCAATTAGAGTTGTCTGCACCACTTAATCCCAGTCAAGACCATGTTTTCTTTTGTGTTTTCATTATTTTTTTCCAGTGGTGCCCACAGATATTAACAATCAGGAAAGAAATTGTGATACAATGGTAAATCTTATAGGCTTAAAACACCCATGGGCATAAAACTATCTGAATCCTATAGCACTGACACCACTGGCTGAGGATCCTTGGGATTTTATCTGTGTTTTAGTGTCTATCATTTTATTTGGTACATTATTTTCCACCACATTAAAAGAAATCAGAAATTACTTGGAAGTTCTTCAAAAGGTGAAAAATTGGTTAGTTTCAGTTGTACTTTTAATTATGCTTATAAATTGATATAACTTATACCACTAGAAAGGCTTTATTAACTTTATAGATTTTGAACTACATTTTCTATGACATAATTTTGTAATTAGTGACTCGTAGTCTTCCATTAATGGAATTTCTGAATAATGCTGTCAGAATTAGAAAGAAAGAAGGAAAGATACAAGAAGGGCAAACTCTATTAGATTATAGTTAATTTTGTATAGAGACTTACGCCCTCTAACAGCCAATGAAATTTTCATATATGCTGATAGTTAATTGTGCTCAAATTCAGAGTTGCATGGAACATTTGGCATGTAAT
Organism: Sitta carolinensis; assembly: GCA_032173965.1. Classification (NCBI taxonomy): domain Eukaryota; kingdom Metazoa; phylum Chordata; class Aves; order Passeriformes; family Sittidae; genus Sitta; species Sitta carolinensis. The sequence continues at coordinate 37,278,944 of JAVUNC010000006.1, forward strand.
AAAAGTTTGAAACAACAGCAAAAGCACCTACAGTTATCACAAGAAAAATGTGGTCTAATCAAGTACAAAATAATGCAGCCTACCCAGGGTACTTTTCAGAGTTACAGCCAGGGAGAATGGAGTATGTACTTTTATGTATCTTTGGTTTGGTGTGGTCCTGGCTTACCTGAGACAGCATGTCCAGTATGCCCCCACACCACACATTGAAGCATGTTATAGACCCCAGTGCTAAGCATTATCTGTTACTGTGCAGCCATAGCAAAATTAAATTCAGCATGAGATTTGTTAAACCCTACGTTCACTAAGCTGTAGAACAGCTGATTAAAGTCCCCTTCCATGTTTTTCTATTACATTGTCATTGACAGTGCAATCAGGTTTTAAGTTATAGCTGTTTTTCTGTTCCTGTCTTTGTCTAGTGTTTCTGAGAATAACTACATGCCACCTGCATGAAACAAACCCTTCCCCAGCCATAGCCATAATTTCTGTGGACACAGCTTATCATATCAGCCTTATTAGCTGATGCATAAAGACAGACACAGCAATGGAAAAGTCATCTTAATGTTATCTTAGTTTGCAAAGAAACAGCATTAGAAATAGCAAATTCTATACTGTGGCTTCAGAACCTCTCTCCATTGCAACTGGTTCCCTGATATATTGCAGCTTGCACTAGTGGAGATAAGCAAAGTAAATATAGACAGTTAGCTAAAGCTGTTGTGCATTTTCAAAGAAAAATGTCCAACTTTCCTTTAATTTCTAAGAAAACAGCGTAGATAAAAACACCAAGGGTATATTTCTCCTTCCATAGGAAACCAAACATCTGTTTGAGACACTAAAGTTACATCTTTTTGTTCAGTTTATGATAGAATTGAAGACGCAGGTCTTATTTGAAATCTTTAGAGTTTCCCAAAATGTCTGAACCTGAACCATATTCACCTTAAAATGATGACTACACGTCACTGTTAATACCATACAATGTTGTGAATATGTCAGAAAAATGCTTAGAATAATATTATAGAAAAAGGCAAGTTAAATCAAAATAAAATTCCATACAAATGTACTCATGCAGAATATCTGTCTATGGTGCAGGAGTTTGCATGGCTTCACCTGAAATTGTAGAGCAGAAAGGTTCAGAAATAATCTTACAACTGTCTTCTAGCATCTCTGCAGTGCTTGTGTGTTGGCATTCTCTTAGGAGGAGACTGGACTTATCACTTTTATCAGATATCTCTGTTGTGCCTGGAGATACTAACTCAGAAAAACTCTACATGGAACTTAAAAGAGTCTTCAATACTTAATGGATATCAAAGCTACTTTTGGCACTGTGTGAAAGGCTCATTCCAAGGTCAAGGGAGAGCTGGCGACATCTAACATGACACAAAAAATCACCTCCTTCCTGCTCTTGCATTCAGCAGTGTGGGAGATACATGACCCTGTATGTGTCAGGACACTCCAACTTCCCTTTTTTCAGATGATATCTCAATAAAATGCGCTACTCAGGTCCAAGGGATTTGCAAAATTCTCTTAGGAGGTAAGGTAAAGGAAAATTATACTGCACAAATACATCATATCTGGACTTGTGGAAAAGGATCTTCAGTGTCTTCTATCGATTCTAGTTATTCCATAAATATCTGGAAGGCAGTGTTTTATTCCATCTGCCTGTGAAGATGTAACAAAATCAGTACTGAAAATAATAGGAAACAACACAACAGAAAAACAAATTTTAAAATCTATAAAAGTTATAACCCTGACAGGATGAAAAGAAATATACCAAACTTATAAGACCTTGCCATTTAAGAAAAACTTAATTTTTATTTGCATAAAAAACCCAAAAAAAACCAAAAGCAAACAAACAAACAAACAAAAAAACAAACAACAAAAAAACAGAGGAAATACCTGTTTGCACATCTGTCTCTGATTTTCCAGTATTTATTTAATTCTAATACTCACATAACACTCAAAGTTATCCTGACAGATATCTGATAATGAATCTGCTTTGAAACTCACCCAGAGAAGAAAAACCTGTTCAGGGAATCCAGTGCTCTAGCTCAAAGAGAATAAGTTTAGATCAGCCTGGAACAGTTAATACAATTACACTTGTACAGTTCTTCACTTGGAATGTTTACTAAGTGTTGTGAGGCAATAAATGAGCAAGAATTGGCTAGGCATAACTTTAAATCCATCTCCTGCCTGCCTGTGAGTTAGAGTGTAACATGATATGTCCCCTATGAGGAGAGTGGAGATTTGTGACTGTAGATTCCTAACTTTAAAGGAATACTCATTCATCTAAAATTTTAATTTAAATTTGTGACAGCTGTCTGTGACTGAAATCTTTTTATCCATCCACTGAGAATTTTCTTTTCTATTTTCAAAGTGTCTCCCAGTTCTCTGTAAGGATTACTCATCCCACCACCAGATGAAAGAGTGTTATAGCTATTCCATTTGGGGTTTTTTCCCAGTTAGAACCACTAAAGGAAATGCTATAGGTGTTTGAAAAGCATTATATCTTTACACCTTTGAGTTACTACACTATCATCCGATTACAGAATTTCCTGAAGAAGCAGCAAACAGCAACAACAAACCCTTAAGTTTGTGGGCAAAAGATATGATATTTTATATTTCTTTTTTTTTTCCTGCCAGAAGTCACATGCACTGAGCAGAAAATTCCTGGTCTGTTTTTACACCACAAGAGAGGGACAACTCCATTTTATCATTCCTAATTTTAGTAGTTTTTGTAATTCATGGTTATAACTAGACTTCAGTCACAACTGACAGGAGCTTACCCAAAGCAATGAGAAGCACTTGTCCCCTCAGTCCTTTTCAGGCTACTGGAATGTCCAGATGAACTTTTGCAGTAAACTTCCCCACCTTACTGACAAAAGCAACACAATCCTCCTTATCTGGTAGAGCAGCCAAAACCCATTGTTTGTCACTCCATATGAAAGAAAAAGAAATGTGGAATTAAATGTGCTGCTGAGCAGCTTGCACTCTGAGAGTGAAGACACTCTTCCTTTGAGAGCTTCAATGGAAAAGACAGAAGGAATTTAAACAGCTTTTCAATATATATTTCTGAAGTAATAGGACAGCTTTCTGGCTAGGATAATTTTATTTATAAAGTCAGTGCAGTTTGCTGTGTTTGTTTAGAGTAAAACCTTTTAGCTCAGCTCAAGTAATGAGCTTCCTAAGGGATTCTGCAAGTGTTTGCTATCCACAGTACAGCAGGCAGGCTGGAATTGGATCAAAGCTCTTTGGAGGAGTCATCAGGACTGCTTCAATAGCTGCTAAGTGCCCAGTGGCATGTCAAGCCTTTTCTTGACTACGTTGGAACCTGAAAGCCTAAGATGAACAAGCAGGTAGGGTAATAGCTACAGAAAATCAGTTTATAGAACAATTTTCACATCAGGAAATTTGGGGATTTTTTTAACCAAGTAGAATTCTAAAAAATCACCTTTCTCACACTATGTCATTATCCATATTTTGAACTCTCAGGATTTTTTGATGTCCTAGAACTCAAGGAGCATGAAATACAATGAGAGCAACCTGGGAAGAAGCTTAGAACAGAGGGTAGGCTGACAGTCATGGATGTGTCCTTTGATGAAGGTTAGGATAGGTGACTCTTCTGGTGTGAAATGAAGTTCTTATGAAGAACAGAAAGGAGATTTGTTTGTGTTATCTAGTGCCTAGCCAGCCAAAATGATTGAATAAAGGGCTGGCTTTGCATATCTTTTAAGACTATTGATAAAATGGTCATATTGAAGCAATATACCACAGGAAAAATTATCAATACAGATTTTATCTAAAATATACAAAATTCACAGCTGGAAGGCTGTTATGTAATATCCAGCCATCATGCAGGAAGGAACGGGTTTTTCATGATTTTCATGCCTGTATTTCATACTTTGTTTCAATTTGAGCTGTGAATCTGTATACTGCATGAAAAAGACAATAATGACAGTATGTTGTGTAAGATATTAAAATAACAGAAAACCAAGTTTCAGTAAAACCATCTTCTCCTTTTTCACAAGAGCTATATGTTTAAGGAAAAAAAGTAAAGGAAAAAAATAGCTAAACAGAAATAATGTTAAAGCTATGGTGGAAAAATTGGTGGGAAAAAAAATTGCCTTTATATATCCAGTTAAAATTTCTGCTTGTCTTAAAAATAAAAAATTACACTTGGATTGCAGTTAAAGAATTAAAAACAACCATAAGGGAATTTGAAATAGTCTTTGCTCAAACATTTAAACATACTGAAACTGTCAATTTTTTTATTTCTGTTATGATAAAACAAATAAAAACAAAAAAATCAGAAAGCTTGATATATTCTGGAACCTATACTTTTAGTGGAAAAAATTAACCAAAAACTTGTTTCTTACTCTTTGTGGCATTAAGGAGCTTAGGGAAAAATGCAGACAGAATTTAGAAAAACAACAAACCAACCAAAAAACACAAAAAATCCAAAACCCCCCACACCAACTTTAACTTTTTACTTAGATTTCCTTTTCTTTCTCCACCTCTTCCTCAACTTCTGCAGAACCAAATATCTTACATTGATACTGACAGACCAAACAAATTCACTTACATTTCCAGCCCAATGACAATAAGTCTAGTCAATTATAAACAATAATAAAGTTATTTAGTTCAAATTAGTGCCACAGAGATACCATTGTTTTGTGTATTACAAAGTGTAATACCAGTACAGAAACATTTGATAATTTTTTTTTTTTTTTCTCAACGTTGAAATTACAGGAAACTGTTGCCTAGGTTATAACATTGAAAGGAACCTGTAAACAACTGTACTGGAAAGAAACAAGGGAATATTTTGTGAGAGCAAAATTCTGAATATTTTATACAAAATATTCAATATTCTGAATATTTTATACAATGTTTTAAATAGTTTTAGGCAAAACCACATTTCAAAAGGAGATCCATCAAGGTTTTCACTGGAAAAAGAGTTATGTTTTCACCAAAATATTTATGGTTTTGTACTTAATAATAGACATCAGGCTATTTACCTGAAGTTTCTTTACTTTCCAAAACACAAGCCACAGTGAAAGCTGGATTCTTAGGGCTAAAGGAGTGAAGCTGTTCAATCAGTCTTTTGTCCTAAACTGATGTGCAGTTTTTGAAACTGCTATTATGAAGCTCTTTAAAAATTCACTTATAGGGGAAACATATAGCCTTTTCCATTTAAGTTTGTCATTCCCATAGACCCATTAGTTGTTGTTTTTCATTATTAGTGCTCTCTCATCAAGTAACCATTTTGCTGTGATTTGTATTTATGGTTCACTGGTGATCAACACTCCCTGCCAGAGCTCAATCAAGTCATCTGGTGAAGCACCCACGTCCTTCAACACCTACAGGAAAGAACCAATATGCTCTAAGGTCCTACATTTTTCTCATCAGAACAAAAGACAGATCCTCAGCTCAGCTTTAAATCTTAGACTTTTAAATCAAGAAAAGCTCTAGCAGTGTTATAATATGCAAATAAGATCTGACCATACAAACTTTTCTTTATTTCCCATCAGTTTAAATAAGGACAAAAAAACCAAGCTGTGGTTTTGAGCATGCTGCCTGAGTCAGACCTGCTTTCCCAGACAGAAGGAAGTACTTGTTTTCTTTGTCTAGTGGGGAACATCTGAGATGGGTCACTGAGCATGCCAGTATCACCGTGCCCATGAAACCTGACAGCATCAGCGCCCAACCCCGACACTCAAAAAATACCTACATAGCTCTGACCACTGGCACAGGCTTTTGTCTGTGAAAGATGTGAAGATATTTCCTCAGATGTATCTTGATAATGCCTCATCTTATAGTAGAGCTACATTTTTGATTGTATCTATGTGTTTGTAAAGGCATGGGTAAAAAGGAGAGAAACCCTGGCTACTTTAGAGGATGTGAATTCTGCCAGAGAATAAGGATTTCTCTCTCAGGGAGTATTTTCAAAGGGAGATTAAAAAAAAAAAAAAAAAAGAGAGAGTTTTGTCTGAGAAAAGTCAAACTTAAGGCAGTGCAGGATAGACAGGAACATGAGCAGGTAGGGCAGCAATCCTTCCTTTGTATGCTATTTATTTCACTGATTCTGTAGCTATCTTTCCGTTCCCTATTTTTAGAGCCATCCATTATTTCATTCACTGCTTGACTAAGAGGAAATCTGAATCAATCAGTCAAACAAGTAATGTAACTGTTGATTAAATCTGGTTCTCAGTGTACATTTCAGCCAAGAGAGCCCATTTTTTTATTGAAAGAAAAGAAGGAAAGAAAGAAAAAAGAGTAGTTTATATAACAGCTTTAAAACCAAAAGCATCTGATCATTTTACAAGATGCAGAAAACATGACACAAAAGAGTAACAAAATGGAAAAATAATCTGTCTAGCCCTCCCAAGAGAACTGCAACTAACATTACCCTATATATGGTTGCTATCTATACAATGATTTTCTTAATGTCCAAAGGCAATTTCGTCTCTTGTATTTATCAGGAAATAAAACCAGCTATATCAGCTATAACACAAGTATCTATTGGTCTGCTGTTAGTACAGCAAAAATAGGATCATCTTGATCTAAGCTTGACTCTTGAGTGATGAATTCTGAATTGGTTTAGATACATCCAAGACATAATGAATGGTTTTATAACAGTCTATCAAGTCAAGGCTCACTCTTCAAATTAAGGAATAAAACTTTTCAGATGAGTAGATTAAAAATGTTACTGAATTACTGAGGACAATAATACTTAATTATTATTGTTTTGAGTTGTTTTCTGCAGCTTGTAAAGTGATCAGATGCTTTTGGTTTAAAGCTGTTACATAAAAGTTAAACTACTTTTGTTTCTTTCTTTTTTTTTTTTTTTTTTTTTTTATTAAAAATATGCATTGAGATATACATCAGTCCATCAGCATAAATGCAGATCAAAGCTCAGGATGTTTTTTCTCTCTAATGCTTGTTCCTATCTGTTCCTTATAATGTATTCAGCAGATTTTCAAAGTTCTGGGAAAGGGAAAAGAAAGAGACTGAAAGTGTTGTGGTAAGAGGCTGTGTAGGGATAAACACAAATTCTTCTGAATTTCATTTTCCCCAATTTCACTCTTCATAGAACAGCTTGTTCTTTGCAGCAACTAATACTTTAAAACCATGCAGATATCAATATTACCTGAGTGAAATGAGCTTATTTCAGCTTAATTATGTTCAAAAAATTGCAGTGAGTTTATAAGAATAAAGCATATAGATTACCCTAGTCTCAAACTGTTTGAGATATTTTGATAACCCACCATTTTTGCAGCAGATATTATTAATTTTAACTTTGGAATACATTCTTCTATATACAAATTAACACAATTTGAGACTAAAAAGGTAATTTTTGTCATTCAAGTATGGCATAATAGAGAAATATATTATATTGAAAGGTCATTGTTCAATTTTAAATGCTGTGAATGAAATCTTTTCCAGCACTTTGCTTCATTTACAAAAATAGTTTCAAAATTACAAGGATTTCATAATGTCAACCCTTAATTTATAAAAACTCTGATGCATTTTTAAAAGTGATTTCCCTATATAAAAATGTATGTGGTTATATAGAGAAATATAAAGGAAAATTATATGGTAATCTTGTTTTTAGACTGTCTTCATATGTTCACAAGTTAACAGAGACTATTTTAACAGTATTTTTTTAAGGTTTTTAAGTACAAAAATGATAGGAATAGACTGACATTTTTAGTGACAGAATACTAGATATATTGTTCTCATAATACATTTTCTGAACAGACATCATTACAGAAACTGATCTAAACACAGATTAAAAAAAACCCTGATAAGTACTGAGCATCTTCAGACTAGGCGTGAAAATATGATTAATTAGGAATAGGCATGTAAGAGTTTTGTGAACATGTTAAAAAATAGTGTAGTGAAATAGAATAAAAGTGATAATGAGAGCCTTTTAAACATTTCACTGCAACTCATTACAAATATCCATTTGAAATTAACAGAATGTTATATAACAGAAGACTGGGGATAGTGATTTTCCTTATTAATTCTTCAGGTAAAGTGTATTTTTTAATTCTTTTTGAGAAAGTTGTTGACCAGGCAAAAGGGGAGTTGTAGCACTTTGTGCTAATAATACAGTCTACTATTAGATTTCAATTGTGTGTCCTTTTTAGGCACATTTGGCTTTTTTGTGCTGAACTTCCAAGAAAAAAATGCTCTGATTTCTGCTGCATATTGCTGGTGCTTCTAAAGCAGTAGTAGTAGTAATGGCTGCATTATCTGCAGTAGCAGCATTATTGTCAGTGATGATCTAGTACTGAGGAATAAGACATGAAACAAGGCTATCCAAAGCCATAGTAGGCGATAGATTTAATAAACAACATCAAGCAAAATGAGGTCTGTGATTCTAGCCATTAGGTTGATGAACTTATCTTATCTAGTATGCAAGCTTATAAATATTTAAAGTAAATGTGAGACAGTCAACCTTACATTTTCCCTATGTAAAGAGAAGCCATAGGCTTTGAATCAAAAGTTACTTAGGCTTAAAATTAAAAACTTGAAAAAACTGCAGCATATTTTTTAAAAAATCTTGCACTTTTTTTTCTGATATTGCAGTTTTCAGATTTTTAGTTGTTTCAAAAAGCTGCTTGAGATGTTTTAACAATAAAAATACTTCAATGAACTCTGAAACTACTTCTGTTTTTAAACGAGACAGTTTTATTTGGATGGAGGGTTTCATGCTAAATTTAAGGACAGTCTTCAAAACGTCTGCAGAACTGATTCTGAGCTTTTCACCAGTGGAATTCTATTAAATGCTATAAGGATCTTATGGATATTTCTATTTTGGGGAAAAAGTTATTCTCAGAGACCACTTCCAGCAAAATATTAAATTATGTATTCCTGCCTGCAAAGTCACCTAAGTGGGAGCTCCATGGCTCCCAAATCTGCTCCCCTTTACATCATACTGTCATATGGCTTGAGGGGTCATTGCAGGTCTCAGGTAAAATCCCTCTTGCATCATAGAGCAGCGCATGGCAATTAGTTGTGCAGTCATAAGCCTGCCTCGGAAACTTTTCCAGTTTGCTCCTAAAACTTAAGAGATAACCACACTGCAAAACTCCTCCTGGCAACAGGACAGATTTTGGGTTTGAAACTTAGAAAGTTGGTTTTATTTTTTCCCATTTCAGGTACAATGTGGATATTCAAATTTTCCTCTCAAAATGCTTTTTTCATACACTAGCTCCCTGAATTTGACCTGCACTGGCGATTCCAAATTTGAACACTAAAAATGACATTTCTTCAGTTTACTTCTGTATGAACCTGCTATACCACTTCAATAGGACAGTTTGTGCATATTAGTGATTAATGGAGGAAGAACAGAATTTGAATGTTCATCCTTTGTGATTAGATTTACAGAAGTGAAAGTCCAGTGTATCTGGCCTCTGCCACCTAATGTGTTAAAAAGCTATCAAATGTGTCCTATTTGGAAACACTCCTGTGTTAGGAAACATTGAGGTCTGTGTGTAGAACTGTACATTTAGAATTTTTAGGGGCTTTAATGCCACTGGGAGCTCTGGTGGCTGATGGCCTCTGTGTATCTCCTCTTACCACCTTATGTCCAGTAGTACTGCATCTTAAAATGGGCTGGAAACTCATTCTCTGGGCTTTTTAGACCATGGAAACTTGAGTAAGAGGAAGTTCAGTTATTAATATCTAGAACAACATGCTTCTCTATCAAAGATGTACTAATATCATGACCAATATCAATGCTGGGGAATCATATATATAATAATATAGTATTTGGATTCATATTAAAGCCTCAGGATCCAGGAAGATGTCTTTAGCAGTCAAATTTTTAGAAATTTGCCTTTATCTTTGCCACAGGTTAGGGAAATGATAGGAGTCAGTTCAGCAACCGAGTTAGTCGTACAACAATGAACTACAAGAAAAGGAAATTTTGTAAGAAACACTGTCTTTAAATGAAACATAGTTTAAATTGAATAAGTTAATGGCTGTTAAAGCCAGACACAGAGTGTGTGTGAAGGTAAAAGACAAAGAAGGCAGGTGAGGGAGCAAAATGAAGAAAAGAAAAAAATACTTTGTGAAATAAACAAACACTTTCACATGGTCAAATGCACTGTCTGAAGTTTTTGTTTTTCTTGCTCCACTGCACTGATGTATTTTGACAGGATATTTTGTTCTGCCTCTAGGGCTTTTAGGGAAAAGGAACTCATGGGCTATTACTGTTCCAGTGAAGAGTTTTGACTGAAATGTTTTGGCTCATTTCCTTGAGCTATGCATTAGCCAGATGGTTTGATGCATGTACCATGCCACCCTGTTTGATCCTGCTGTTGGACTTTAGCTTCTGTTCCACTGTCAAAGGGAAGGATTATTATGAACACTCTCATTAATATTCACACTGAAAAGTGATCTGACTGCCACTTCACTCATACTGCAGGTTAAGTGAGGGTGCCCTGTCAAAACAGAGAAAAATCTTTACCTCTACTAATGCAAACCAGTCTGAGAGAGGGTTTTGAGCAGAAAATCAGATTTCAGTATTAAGGGCTTCCCTCTTCTTTGACAGAGATTTACTATGTCAAAACCTCTTCTTCATTATGAAATAAGAAAAATAGTATCTAACCCTTTCACAGGGCAGGGAAACTGTATTTTACAAGGTTTTGTGATAAAATACTTGCATAAAAAAAGATAGAATTGTGAACTTATTAACAACATGACTAAATTCAATGCAGTACTTAAAATCCCTGTTCATGGCTAGGACCTACAATGTGAGGTATATAAATATGTATATATCACATAAACCAGAAATTTATCATGGATGGCTATCCAAAGAAGATGCAGAGCAGACTGGAGCTCTCTGTCATCCATCCAATCCTAAGAGAAGGTAACACCCTACAGAGCTGAGGGCAGACACAACCTGTGACAGAGAAGACAGTTTCACCTAAGGCTGCTTTCCAAAGATGCTGGGCAAGTCTAGAGGCAAAAACATCTGGGTGCTCTCAACCTGAGAAAAAATAATGTAGAGAGGTATCAAAATTTTGAGAACATAGCTTTAAACATAGTGGGAAGCCTAGTTTTTATGCAAGGAATTTAGGTATCTGCTGCATTTCTTAACAGCTGATTCCTGCTATCAAGAGATTAAAAATGTAAACCTACACTGACTCAAAATTGATCATACATTAATTTTGATTTTTGAACCAAAAATATATCCTGTTCTCAAAATTACTTTCCAGGACAACTTTTTTCCTTCTTTAGAACACATTGAGCAATTGAGAGTATGCTGTTACTGGTCTTAGTGAAATATGTTATTGGTGTAAGTTGCTGAAGAAGATGACTGCCTCTGTCAGCCCGCATAAAGCATCATTTAATATTTCCTCCACCATATATGATTTGCTGAATTCCTGTGATACTGAATTCCAGAGGCTGACCATAAACCAAGGAAAAAAAGGGATGTGATGGGAGTTCTAACTCAAAGAAATGTTTCTAACATGACTGAAAAGGAAAAGTTTTGTGATTTTGGAAAAAAATTTGTGATTTTGGAATCCATTTGGCTTCCTGAACCAAGAAAGTGCAGGAATGATCACCTTCTTGGATTTTGCCTATTAATCTTGGAAGAACTATTCTCTCTGACTGTGTGAGATGGTATGCCAAATTCCTACTCATGGCATAGTCTGCAAGTTCAGTATAAATTAACCTTTTGTTTTTTCTTATGTAGTTGCGTGCTATATATCCACAGTGCATTAGCTTCTGTTTACTCTAGACAGTTACAACAATAGAAAAAGTCCGTGAATCTCCTACATACCAAAATATACAGAAAGAACAGTCTCAGTTTCAACAATTATCAGCATATTTGTGCTTATCCCAAGATCAAAAAAATCCCTCTGATAGAAGATAATCTATCTTATTAGACAGTAGTCGCTACAGCATAACTAGCTTTTGTTAGAAATAACAGCTTGCATAAGAATCTGGTAAAATACCAGAAAGGTAATGCCTTGAGAAGGATTTAGCTCTGGACAAGAAATTAAGCATACAAGTGTAAATACCAGGATGATGCCTAAACCTAAAAATCATAGTATAATAGAATAGCACTGTAGAATGATTTGGGTTGGAAGGGCCCTTAAAAATCATCTCGTTTTAAATCCCTACCATGGGAAAAGAGACCTTTCACTAGACACAGTTGCTCAGAGCTCCATGAAGCCTGGACTTTGAATACCTTGAAGGATGGGGTATCCACAACTTCTCTGGACAATCTGCTCCAGTGTCTCACCACTGTCACAGAAAAAAATTCTTTCAAATACCTAATCTGAACCTACTCTGTTTTGGTTTGAATCCATTCCCCCTTGCTCTGTCACTACAGGTCCTTGTAAAAAGTGTCTGTCTTTAGGCTCCCTTCAGTACTGGAAGGCTGTAATTTGGGTACTCCAAAGCCTCCTCTTTTCCAGGCTGACCAAATCCAACTCTCTCAGCCTTTCCTCATAGGAGACATGCTCCAGCCCTCTGATCATCTTGGAGGCCCTTCTCTGGACTCATCTCAACAGGTCCATGTCCCTCCTGTACTGGGAATCCCAGAGCTGGATTCCACACTCCAGGTAGGATCTCACCAGAGGGGAGAAATGGGGCAGAATCCCATCCCTCATGCTGCTGGCCCCACTGCTTTGGATGCAGCCCAGGACACATTTGTCTTACTGGGCTGTGAGTGCCCATGGCTGGGTCACGTCCAGCCTCTCATCCACCAGCACCCCCAAATCCTTCTCAGCAGGGCTGCTCTGATCTCTTGATCCCCAGGCTGTGACGATACCAGGGGTTGCCCTGACCCAGGTGCAGCACTTTGCACTTGTCTTTTTAAACCTTATGGTGCTCCCATGAACCTACTTCTTGTAGGTATTGAGCTTTTTCTGATGCCTCAGAATGGCATCTTGTCCTTCAGAGCATGACAATCACACCACTAATCTTGGTGTCATCTGCAAATCTGCTGAGGCTATACTTGATCCCTTTGTCTGCCATTAAAAAAGATATTAAATAACACTAGTTCCAATAACAAATTCCCTAAGAGGAACCACTTGCCAGTGATGTCCATCAAGACACTGAGCTGTTGACCACAACCCTCTGGATGTGACTCCCCAACCAATTTATGCATCTTACAGTCAAATCATTAAATCCATCCCTTTCCAATTTAGAGAACAGGATTTTGTGGAACACCATGTCCAAGGCTTTATGGAAGTCTAGATAAATGACATCTGTAGCCCTTCCCTTGTCCCCTGATGTAATCACTACATCAGAGAAGGCCACTGGGTTGGTCAGACAGGACAAGCCCTTGGTGAAGTTGTGCTGGCTGTCCCAAATCACCTCCCTGTTTTCCACGTGCTTTAGTGTAGCTTCTGAGAGTATTTATTCCATGACCTTCCCAAGCTGCTGGCAGGCCGGTGGTTCCCAGAATCCTCTTTTCTACCCTTTTTAAAGATGGGGTGCAGTGTTTGTCTTTTTTCAGTCACCTGGGATTTCACCTGACTGCCATGCCTTCTAAAATATTATGGAGACTGACTTGGCAACTACATCAGCCAATTCCTTCAGGACTCGGGTGAATCTTAATGGGTCCCATAGACTTACGTACATAATATACCCTCAAAAGCTCAGCTCAGTTGCACTTTGACAGAATAAATGACTGCTACAGATAAACCAAGAAATTTTTTGTAAGTGGTCTACCCTGTCTCCACTGGTAATTTCGGTGGCTTCTCACGGCTGGCAGAACAAGAACCAACTCCTCAGTGGCTGTCGTTTACAGAGAGTCATAGAACTGCAAGGCCACCTCCATGGCCCCAAATGAATAAACTGAGTTGTCAGATATACACATGAGGCTGACACACATTTGTTCTTCTGCCCTATTTATCTCTGGCCAGGGTAGACTGAAAGCTGAGGGCAGCACATTGTTTATACCAGTTTAGCAGATCCAGTGTCAATCAACTCCTTATTCCATTCCATCTTGAACAATTTGGTGCTGGTGTCCTATTTAAATCCCTTTAGCAGTCACAAAGTAAACATTTTGCTGAGTCTCCCTCCTAACAATAATCCCTCATTCTTCAGGGTTTTCTAATTTCTCCCCCTAGTCCATCTCTCACAAAACCGTGGTCAGAGCAGACTCTATACAGGAGTTTCTGTGTGAAAAAATTTAGGAATATGAAGACTGCAGTTGAGTGAAATGTTTTCTCAAATGCAAAAGCAGAGGACCTGAGAATGTTTTCTGTTTGCTGAAGCCTTTAATTCAGAAAGATGTTTGGCTATCAGTTTTTCTGAGTATACTATAAAACACCCAATTTACTGTTGAATGATCAGGAACCTTAAAGTTTAAATGTGACTTTGAGCCTTACATATATAGGATTTTGCCTGTCCTGAGGAACTAATTTCACTGAGTAATAGAAGTGTTTGCAAAATAAGTTCTTCTAGCAATAGGTTATAAAGAACATTAAATCTCAGAGGTGGCCTGTACTATCCTGGATTTTGAGAGTCTAAATTTCTCTAATATGAAAAAATATAATATGCAATGACATACAGAATAAAATGAAAAAAAAATTATGTCTTTTTTTTTTTTTTTTTTTTTTTTTTTTTTTTTTTTTTTTTTTTTACAATGAGAGCACTGATTAATTTGGATTGTAATTAGAGTAGAAAGAAGAATCTTCTTGTGGGAAAGTTAAAGATCAGAACATGCTACAGAGCTTCATCTCTGTTCATACAACTTATGGAAGTAAGCTTTGCTTCAAAAGGCCTTCATCAAGCCTTAGATATATTGGGATATGCCTAGAGTTTGATTCAGCCAGACTTTGCCAGACACAGGTTAGTAAAAAAGTGTATTGTTCTGAAAATGTTTTTCTTGACAATAAACCAAAATTTTCCCATAGTTCCTACCCATTGCTCTTTGATGATTATCTCTTCAAAATTATGTTAAGTGACAGTGATACATTAGCTGTAAGTGGTAAACACAATTTTTAAAGAGCTGGGTTCCCAAAGCAGGATAAGAAGGCAGAAAGAAAGAAGGCAGAAAGAGGCTCTACAGGGTCTACCTCTAGTGACACACAGCCAGCACAAAGCCAGGGGCAAAGAGCCTCACTGAACATGCAGCAATGAGAGGTGACTTCAATGTCAATGGCTCATTCAGTCTTTTTGCTGCTCTGCCAATGCTTCCAGCAAGTGCCCAATTAGCAGTGACAGCGGCGATGGTGTTTATGAGAAACTAGCCTGAGACTGTCATTTCTTTAAATTTGAAACTGCAGAGAAGTCACAGGGTGGTAAAGCTTTTAAGTTCCTTTGACATGCACCAGAAATTGACCTCAAACTGGTGACTTAGAGGTGAAAGTCTTTATTTGCTAAGTCAGTTTTTCTCCCATAGAGTGAATTTGTAAAGCAAATTCCCATTCCATTATAGCTTACTTTATTTCTCTTGAGATGAACACAGCAGCTAGAACAGTATCCCCTCCTCACACGAAGGAAAACATGGCTGTGGAGTCACACAGATCTATGTGAACAATGTGGTCAGTGCATCCAACACTGAAAGTGAATAGTAGGAGGAATTCAACAGCAATGGAAATTGTAGTCATTAGTTAAAAACACAGTAGATTGTCACAGGAGGCATTGTCTAGATGTGTTAGTGAATGTCGTGTTTCAGTAACTACATTTAAAAGTTCAAAAAAGAGTTCTGAAAGAGAGAGGAGAAAAAGAAAGAATATGTATGAAATAAAGGCTGAAACAAACAGAAAAATTGAGAAATTACTGAAATGTTCCCCTAAGTGACAGTCTTCTAATTTGTTAGCTTGGCTTCTGTTGTCTCCACTCACTGATGGGCTATTCAGAAAATAACAGTGTGCATTAATTTTAAGCACATGGGCTGAACTGCAACCGTAGTTCTTGATTGTCAAACATCTTACAATGCTCCTGAGTCCATTTCAACTCTGAATCCCACTGCCTTAGCATTTAAAGAAATCTGATTCCTGTGTAGAGTCTGAATGTGTGGAGGTTTTTGCTTTATTTTGGTTTGAGAGTTCAGGGATTGACTGCCTATTGGACAGCTTATTGCTTTGAACATCTGGGCAAATTTTTTCTATTTACATCTCCTTTTTCTGTTCTGTTTTTTATTGTTTCTGCTATTGTCCATTATAATAGAATGAATCCAGGATTAGGCTGGATTTGACCAGGTAAAGAATCTGACCTGGTAAAGCCCTTTTTCTCTCAGGCTGTGAAGAGAGCCAGTCCCTTTTTTTTATTAAAGGAATGCAGAATTCTCATCAGACATTATGGATGCTTCACAACCTTTTTCCACAGGTGAAACAGACAAAGCAGATTGCAAAATGTCAGGGAACAGGACTTGCATAGTGTGCCTGATTTGTGGACCTAAGGTTATTCTTCATTCTTGTTCTCTTCTTCCTAGCTTAGCTGTATGGCAGACAGCTACTTAGGCACCTACAGTGTTACTCCTTTCCAGCTCCTGATCTCTTGATAATAAAGGGCGTGTTGAGAGCTGATTTGACTGAGCTCCTGCCAGCCAAGTCTGGCATAATGGTGTCTTTCCAAGACAACATGAATCAGAGCAACCCACAAAAATTATCTGACATATTCTGGGACTAAGGTAGCCTTAGAGATTAGGTCATGACAAAGTTATTATAAAAGCATTGCTGACAGCTCTCTCACTGTTCAAAATTCTGAGTTCAATGTAAGAAAGCTTAGCAAAGCTAGACACTTGAATCTTGCATTTGGAGACCCATGAAATTTTTAATTAAGCACCATTTATATATCACCAATCCCTATCTTTTTCTTTTTATTAATATGGAAAGGCTCAAAAAGAAAGAATAATAGAGGCAAGATAGGTACTGCATGCTTGTATGCCTCACACATCTGTACTTGGGCAGTTGTAGCTCCTGTCTTTGAGGCAGTGAGGCAGTGATTCCCACAATATTCTTGCTCTGTTGTTCTACTGAGCTCAGTTTGGTAGTCCTAGGTGTTTTTTACTTCCTTTCAGAGCCTCAGTCTCATACCTTATTTGACCCCAATGCAAAAGAAAATATTTCCTAATATTCACCTTCAGTGGCTTCCTTCCACTAATTCATCTTGTTATATTTGCAAATACTAGAAAGAAATCCCTCTTTTATGTACAAACACCTTGAAGACTATATAAAATTCCAAGATATTTGATTTAGTGTGTCTTTATATTCACAATTAAAAATTTGTTCTTCTCCACAAAGAAAAATTTGGTGTCTTTATATTTAAACACACTGTGGAAAATGTTTACTGGGATGTTTCTTTTTATTGTCATAACACCTTGAAATTTAATAATCATATTAAAAACAAAATTCTCTTTCCAACTCCTAAGTACATATGTATCTTCAGTTATACTCATCTAATTAATTATGAATATTTCAACAAACCCATGCAAGCTAAAAGCCCATCGTAACTCATTAAACATAATTGAGGAGGAAAAAGAGAAAGCCACTGCAGTTGTGTGTATTTGTCCTAATTATAGTGATTTCACAAACTTAAAGTCCTCCTTTGATAATTTGGTTTTAGCATTTTCTTTTTTACTCTAATAGTCTTCCAGGGAGGCTATAGAATGATTTTTCTGTCCTTCTTCAAAAGAATTATTGAAATTGATTTGATGTAATATTGTTTTCCTTGATACTCAGTCAAGAGAGAAACTGTGCTGGGGTTTGGATTTTGGTTTGCATTCAGAGAAGCTGGAATGAAAATGTGATTCAGCTTTCTGTTTATGTTCAAGATGAGCAACTAGTGAACAACCCAGTGCAGACTTTAGGAAAGAATGCATTAGGGGACCTGCAAAAAACAAAATAGTCTGTAAAGGAGGCATCCTTTGCATAGTTCCTAAGAATAGGAGCTTTTTAGTATTATATTCATTAGAGTTGGTAGATCCTGCAATGAACTGCCTACACCAGCATGTAAATATCCAAAGTAATGCAAGTTAGACTTCTGAAATAAGTTAAACAGGAGCCAACAAATGCCTGTTTCTTTTCCCTGCAAATGGAATCTACGATTACTTATTTAGGGCTTTATGATGCAAATTACATGAAATTAGATGACATCGACTGTGCTCACACAGCCTGAAGTTTGAAGACTAGTGTTAAACTGGATGGCTAATTAATTTGGAAAGTCACATCCAATATATTTTTTTTCTTGAAAGCAGGACAGTATTTACTGCATGCATTATGTATGTCCCAGTAGAAAACTATTATGTCATCCTATAGGAGAAATTCCAGGGAACTGTTTCCTGCAATCTGAGAATAATGTGCTGAGGTCCTGACAGACAGAATTTTCTTGGTTGGTTGGGGGTTTTTCTGTGTTTTGTTTGGTTGTTGCTTTATATGAAGCATAGTTCTGCTTGTTCAGATCTCGGTTCTTAAGAGCTGGCTGCCCAATGAAAGCAGCCATGAATTTCAGCAGGGGATTAAATGCAATGGGCCAGTGACTCATGCAGTGAGAGGCTTTGCATACCTTGCCTTGTGTTCTCACTAGCTGCCAGGCTGCCCACGTGGAAGTTCATAGGCAGGCTGTGCTTAGAGACAGTGAACCTGCTCATATGAAGTGAGTACCACTAAACTAATACCTTACTTAACTATTATCAGTCCCATGGGATATTGAAGTCTTCAAAAGAAGTCTCTGGGTGTAGCCAGAGCTGTGCTCGCAGCTTTCCTTGCTAAGTGAAAGCTGCACCTAGACTTGCAGGCAGCTTTAGAATGCCTCCTAGAATATCATATGGGATGAGAAACAGTAGATTTTCCTTTTCTGAGGTTCAATATCCCCACAATTTTTTTAAACCACAAAGTAACCAGTCTGGTAACTTACCATCTATGTTCTTCCACTTCACTGCACCTCTTAGTCTCAGTTCCTCAAGTCCAAAAAAAGATCATTACAGTCCACTGTTGAGTCACTGGACTGCTCTTCACATAGACTTCGTTACTGGTGGAGAAAGAAAAGATGAATGCCCACATAGCAAGCTTCACATTCCCGGGATTAAAGTTTTAGACATCCTTCAAGCCTTTACAGAAAATTCAAGAATTATGTGTGAACTACAGGCCTTGGACTGGAGTTCATAAATCTTAGATTAGTACTGAATATACTCTATAATATGGGTAAGACAGAGGTGTTGGAGCTTTAAGTTCTTCCTTAAAACTGCTCTGGACAACAAGAAAAGAATCCTTCTTGAACAGAAGGACAGAGAAGACAGCAATTCCAAAATAAACCCATAGTTGAAGGCAGTAGTATGACTAATGGGAACTGAACATCTGTAAAGGGGGAGATCAGTATGGGCAAGAGAAATATGGGACATCTGGCTTTGGAGTTATGAAAGATTCAAACAAGCCAAAGAGAAAATCCACAAAGATAATCAATGTCCTAAAAGCTAATTCAGAGAAACTCCTCAGTATCCCAGGGTGCTCTCCTTGCCCCCCAAGAGCATCACTTGATGGTAATTTCCTCTCTGAGGGCTGCAGCCAGCCTCAGGTCCCAGCTCCTGAGGGCCTCTACTGTTCCAGAAAAACGAACAAAAAGCCCAGAGCTCTCTATTTGGCTCTTGTATGACTCTCATAAGCAATGAAAAGTGTCATGAGCTTTTGAGTACAGGACAAAAACAAGCCACTAACAATGCACATTTTGCATCTGAGTAGAGCTTTTGAGAGCTACTAAATTAAATACATTTGCATTTACAGAGAAAAGTGGCAGTAATTGGACTTTATGCTCTTTTTAAACTTTTATTAACTTATGTTTTAGATTTATTATATTTTTTTATTTTTAATAAGATTGTGAAAGTAAACCTCCAAATAGCACCTCAGACTTTATTTCTTTAAATCTCTTGTGCTGTCCATCATTCCCTGCCCAAAGCACTCTTGAAATTTGTGGCAAGATCTCAGTTATCTCTCCTCAACCAAACTCAAATAGTCACCACTTTCAGCAAGATTTTAGCTGAACCTTGCAACAGGCCACAGTTGTCACTGGAAAAACCTCACCATCTAGGAGACAGTAAAAATGGGTGCTGTATCATGAATACCACAGGAGTTGGACTCTGCAAGCCATAAAAACAAATACACATGGGGAGACCTGTAATTCTCTTATTTTGAAGGACAACTTTATCAAGAATATATTTAGCCCACTATGTGTGCCCCACTCTCTGAAATACACAAAAATGAATCTGGTGTGATCTCCCTCCCACCTCTAACCTCCCCCCACCTTTACTCTCCCCTCTCTTATGTTTTCAGTGGACATCTGGAAAGCTGGGGCAAGAGGAAAGCCGCAATGGTAGAAGAATAAAAGTCATAACTTACCTCATTTCATTGCCTTTCAATGACCACTATGAAAAGCAATCATATTTTCTCTTTGCTTTTCATAACAGTAAGGCAGCCACAGAGGATGCCCATCTCCCCTTGTCCAAAGATTTTCTCCTCTGCATGACTGCTAACCCTTGCACATGCTGGCTCTTTGCTATAATTGAAGATGGTGTTATACTTTGCCTAATCCTTGGGATTTCCCAGGTTGTACAGAAAAGTAAATTTTGGAAATCATATCAAGAAAAGACAGTACAAAATCTGTCTTCTGTAACCAGTCTATTGAAGATACCATTTGATGTACGAACCCTTTTTCTGTATTCCACCATGTCTCAGAATTTCTGATTCCCTAATATACATGAGGTTTTCAAAGGGCATGTGCAGATCATAGGAATTTTAGAGGAACTCTTCTAGGGAAAATCCCTTATTCTAAGAAGAACCTCAGCCACCTATGGCTTTAGAGATAATTTATGTCCAAATAATTTATATGTCCAAATGACCAATTTATGAAAACACTATAAATGGACATTTGAATATAAAATGTGTCCCCTTTGAAGTGGCCAAAACCTTTCCAAATATTCCATCTCATCTCAAAGCAAAGCACTTCAAAGATTCATGGTATGACATTTACTGCCTGATAGAAGTGTGCAGCTGAAATAAATTTTTAAAATTTTATAAAACTAAACCAATAGTATGATTCCATTAACTAAATGGACTCAAGAAATGGTTACCATTAGTCATTATTACTGTCCTGAAAGAGAGGAAGACTAATTATGTATGGATTTGTTTTTGTCTTGGTTTACAAACTTCTGCCACTAAAAGAATAATTGTGAACTCCAAATGGGTCATCCTGAAATGCACCACTTGTAAGAAAAAAACCGGTCCAGAATTCCAACTAGCGACAACTTGTTCCTCAGAATTAAAAATCAAGTTAATAGGCTCACAGTGATTTGTCTTGGATAATTGATTAATATAACATTTGGTTTTGCTTCCCTTGGTGAAATCAATCCCATTCCTCAAAGCAGACAGCTTACGCCTTGTCTCTTCAGTGTAATGCGATCAGCTCAGGCTGCACGCCCCGACCTGGTTCGGGTTTATTGATGGCTCAATCAGCGCCCGCTGTCCGGAGGCTCTGTGCCCGAGAGGGCAGTGACACCCGGAGGGAGGCAGTGGCCATACAGACAGCTTTCTGCCAAGGTACCACTCAGCACGGAATTCTTACTAACGTGAGGGACTTTAAAACACTAGCGATAGGAACAAAGTGCTCTTGTTGCCTTCTAAGCTGCAGCCTATTCTGAGGCGTACGAACATGCAGCAGTAGGCGCTGCTTTTGCCTTCCTGAATCTGAGCCACAAAGCCTCTCAGCTATTTTGAGATGGGTGTTTAAGATTTTGATACTTTTTACTGCAATAAAGTGTCTTTTGCCAGAGTCATCAGTGAGAAAACAGGATGAGAAATGGAAAACATTATAAAAGCCATGGAGGCAGCTGTGTGAAGTGCAGGGTGCAGCCGCCAGGAGTGGCTCCAGCTGCCACTGCATTGAGAGAACAGGAAATAATCCAAGTGGATACAAAAAAAGGGGTATAATTCTGGGCGAGGCATGAATTTCAGTGACAGATTTCCAAGCTACAGAGTGAAAATCGTGAGACCAGTTAATTTTCTCAAAGTTAGGGAGATTCTTATGAAAGAGTATAATTAATTATTGCATCATCGGTGACTGGGTGATTTAGTAAACTATTTTTACATGTTTTGTGCACCATTGTGCATGGTCCTGCAAAGGCATGTGAAAATTGCATAAAAGGTAGACTGCATACTGCATAGGATGTTGCTCACCAAAACTGAGGGCTTTCTAAATCTGGATTTAAATCTTAACTATCTGAAAATCCTATGATTCCCTATTATGCCTTATTGTTATTCCCTATTATTATTCATTATTATTATTGTTGTTGTTATTTCATTCTTCTTATTATTTTTCTTGGGGGTTTTGTTATTATTTTATTACTATTTTATTATTATTACTTTTATGGTTTTATTTGTTTTTTTATTCATTGTTATTATTTTGTTGTTATTATTTTGTTTTGGAATTATTTTTAAAAATAGACTCAAAAAACTGAACTAGTCAGATTCCATGACTTTTCCCACTTCACTTTGTCATATAGAAGTTAGGGGCAATATTTAAAAGCACAGGATGTTACCCACCATGGCTGAAAATATCCTGAGTAGTTTGTCCCATAGATTTAGGGTGAAGTCAACTGCAATTGACACTCAGAAAAAAAATAAAATCATAGATTTAATTTTGAAGTAACTAAATATTTGCCTTCCCCTTTCTTTTCTACCTATTTCATTACCACTTTCCACTAAGGCAGGAATTGGTGATCACAAATATACCATGGATCACTGACCCCCTAAGTGTGTAGATAAAAGCTTGTGCATATTCATTAATACTAATATTTCGAGTATTTTTAACCTATAACCCAATCATGGGTTTAGCTTTTTAACTTTCTTCTGCTTGTACTCTTAAATGCCAAGCACACGCTAGCTTCTGCCAGATTTTCTCTTGCTGCAAGACACATATTTCTGAGCTGTTTGCCTTCAGTGACAGCTGGTTTCTAGGAGAATGTCTAGATCTATTGTAAGCTACAGATAACTGGACATTTTGATTTAGTTGGCTCCTTGTAGCTCTGGAGTCCCATGTTCTTGCAGTACTCCAAAAGGGAATAACTAGCTCAGGAGGATGAGCCTAAAGATGAAAAAAGATGTTGAAAAATTAACTGGAGATGTCATTTTTAGTAATGTAAATTACATTATTCAGCATCGTTACATTCATAAAGTCATACTTACACTAATGTTTCCAAGATCTAAATGCGATTTTAAAGTTTATCCATTTCCTATACATATTTCTTTTATAAAAAAGTAGGTACAGGGGACTTTCGCAGGCAGCAAAACAGCTGGAATGAAAAGATGAAGAAAACGCAGAGTTTCACAGAGAAATGATTACAGGTGAGGAATCTGGACTATGTGAACACCTGGACTAAAGCTTCAGCCATCCCTTAGGGAAGTTAGAGGGCTTTCCACACCACAGAAAGGTACACAGCACTACACAGAGCTACAGCTTGCCACTCATCACGGTGCCAAATCTTTCCCTGAGGTAACTTGTGCAGTTCCAGGGGATTTACTCTAATGGTGAAATGGTCCCCTAGCACATAGAAAGCTGCTTACAGAGACAAGCAGCAAAGAAAGTAACATAATCCTTCAGCTACCAAACTGTCAAGTAGGACTTAGTAGGTTCATTTTTCATGGAGACATTTTGCTTCTTGTAAAATGGCATTTCTCCTCCTCCACACTTCCTCTGATTACACCCACACTGGCAGTGATGCTAGGAGTGCCTCAGGCTCAGAGTGAGTTTGGGACAGTTCCTACTTCTGACTTTGGTCAGCTGGGTTCCCACTGCAGGTCGGAGCATGCAGTGAGGAGACCTGGGCTACACACTGATCTGCAGGCACCACTGTCACATCTTCAGTGTTTGTCTTCCTTTAGCATCCTGAGAGCACCTGTTGCTGAGAGCCATGATGATTTCATTTCCCCAGACTCAGGAACTCCATTTATGTCTGACCTGGCTTGCCCTGCACTGTGCAAACAAGTCCTAGGAGGTGACTCTCAAGTTACTTGATTTTTTTAATGAGGGTACAAGAAAAACTGCCTGGCTTCCCAGGTGGGGTGAGGGGTTTTAATATGCATCTTTAAAGCTTTGGTGGTGACAGGAATTATTCCAATTTCACATCATTTTATTGTGGTCATAATGAGGATATTTTTTAAACTCTGCTTCTCCAAATGAAAGGATGCATTATTGTAAAGCAGTACCAGTAAGCAGGCAGTGGAAAGAAAATGTTCGGATGAATTCAGAATAAATAGTTATACATTGCTGCAAATGAGTTTATCTGCTTGTCATATAAGTTCAGCTGATTTTTAGGATGCATTCAGCTACATTTTTGAGATATGGGGTGCATTTATTGATTTTTGTTTTAAATTATATTAAATTTGGTACTGCAACTGCCATTATTTCTTAACATCTCAGCAGGACATGCTTATGCCTGCAGTACTGTTGTAGTAGATCAAACATTGAACAGACAATTAGTTGTGCTCCATATTTAGCTGTGCAAGAGTCTGGGAAGAGGGAATCATAAGTTAGAGCATTTTGAAATTGATAAGAATTACCTCCTCCCAGTAACATACACATTGACCAAGACTTAAGCTAGGCATCATACTCTGCTACATTGCTTCCCTCACAAAGATGTAACTAATAAGAACTACAGCCATCTAAACAAAGATACTTTGCGGGTACAAATATTTTGCCAGTTGTATAAAGTAAAATAAAAGGTAAAAAAAGGAGGGAAATGGTTGCTGGCATAATTTTGGTTTGTTTTCTTTTGCTTTCTTATGAAGAGGCTGGGGTCACTGTGAGCCCAGGATATTCATTATATTTTTTCCCTTGGGTAGTTCTGAAAAGGGCACAAAATGTCAGTAATCATCCCCTTTATGTCTTAGTGGCAAGTTTATGATTGAAGGATTACCTTGCTAATACATGTTTAAATGAGGCTTTGGCAATGTTACTGGTATTTAAAAGAGCTCTGGCATTTGAAACAGTTGACAACAAAAGATTTTGCTGATAAACAGAACCAGGCTCATGTTAGCCTGGCTCTGAGACTGAAGGCTTTAACATCAGCTCTGTCCTGACACTTCTCATTTTTAATTCAAAGCAAAAATGGTTGGTGTGAAATGCTGAACAGAACATCACAGAAGCTGGAAATGATGGGGAAAATAAAAAATATTGTCAAATGAAAAACCATACAAAAGCAGATGATATGTAGCATCTGAAATTATTTATTGTTATTATATATCAAAGATTAAGTTGAACTTTTTGGTATAGAAAAAGATTAAACTATCAGGAAGCAAAATAGAATCTAAACAATACAGTATCTGGTTATTTTCATTTACATTTGTTACATTTCTTCTAGGTGTGTCAAACATGTAGCTCAATTATTAAGTCTCAGGCAGGATAATACAACTCATGCCTCCTTGCACTAGAAAGGTCTTGCTAACTCAGTTGAATTCCCTTAGATTAGCAAGTTGGTTTTTTCACTTGTACATAGGAAGCAAAAATGGATTTCTTAAGGGATTTTAAATCATGTCCTTTCAGACTGTGAAAATTTAGTGCATTATTTGTGAAGTCCTTTTCAAGCTCTCAGCTGAAATGCAGTATTTAAAAGAGGGACATAATTCCCTGATGTTTCATGGTGAAGGATGTGGATGATTTACAGACAACATGACTTTTTTGAAAAGGAAATTTTTAACCTTAACTGGCAAATCAAGCCTTTCACCTTTCTTGCCTGCTCCATTTCTTACTTATTTTTCCATCATAGCTGAAAATTCCACTTCTGCCTTGAAGTGTCTCTTTCATAGTTTTTAGTAGATGGTTTATTTAATAAATCAAAGCTAGTAACTGCAAAAATCTGCATTTCTTTCCATCGCTACCAAAACAGTCTGGGATAAAATTTCATCAAGTCAGAAACATGAAACAGTCTCCACTCTTGGATTCCTCCACTCCACTCCACTCTGCTCCTCAATTCTTGGATTCTCAGCAGTCCATCAGCATTCCAATGTGTGTGTATATGACACCTTGAAGAGAACAAAAGCCAGGACCAGAGCCAGACACATTGCTAGTCATAAGCAGTGGGGGAGTTCTGTTTTGTGGTTGGTTGGTTGGTTGGTTGGTTGGTTGGTTGGTTGGTTTGTAAATTGGTTTAGATTTGGGGGTTCTTTTAAGCATTAGCAAAGACAGGCCAAATTTTGATTTTGGTAATTTTGGGCTGTCCAATGGAAACTGAGGGAATGGTAGTGTTCTTGTTGTACCACAGGATGTTGTGTAGTCCGAAAAAGTCAGCCAGAACTAGAATCCAAAATTCACTGACTACAGCACAAAAGAAGCATAATCAAATTTTGTATAAACAAGGGAGGTCCAATACTTGATAATTTCTCATTTGACTTTATCTTCATAATTGCTTTTCTATTCTGGGTGAAAATCCTGTAGTTAGACAGTTGACTAGAACTGAGAAAGTGTCTACATAACCAAATGTCATCAGGTAAGGGGTTTCCATTTCAAAACCTTGCTGGATCCTTGAGGTTTCTGGAAGAAAGAGGTTACAAAAGAGTCATTCAGCATTTTCTATTGGATTGTCAATGAGTTTCCATTTGTCAATGAGACTTGAGAGTACTCTTGAAAAAAGTGCTAACTTGGTGGTGCAATAGGTATCTATTTTTAATAGTTTTTGGTTTGCGAGCAGAATGTCACTCAAACTGGACAAGATCTTGCATGTCACAAACTGCTTCTTAGAATGATTGTATATCTTAAAGGAAATTTAATTTGGTCAAAGGGTTCATTTGTCTCATTTTACAAAGTGGAGTGTAGAAAACACCCACCAAGTTTTCTTTACTACAACTTCTGAACGAAAACAAAGGTTTCCAAAATTAGCAGTATTCAGTCTGAGGTTCATACACCCCACTGAGGCATTCAACCTGTACTGGCAAGGTACCTGCATCTAAATTTTGTTTCAAGATATGGAGTACACTTCTGCTTTAAGAAATCACTCTGTGACTATTTCCACATTGGGAGGGTTTCAAAGGTAAATTAATTAATTGCTTCTGGAGATATCTATCTCTTTTCACTAACTATGGAGGAAATCTAGATGGCTAAACTGAAATAATCTGATGCATCTGTTGCTTTAAGGAGTATGTTCGTGGTGGTGTTTGTCATCACAGCCCCATACCTCCAGGTTAAGAGAGAGATGAGAGGAATTGCCTCTGTTTGTTACCTACGAACAGAGATAAGAGCTGAATTCAGAAGACCAAGTTCACACTCCAGTGACACTATGAAAAGAATCACCATCCTTTTACATGCATGCAAATGTGTTTTGCTTTCCCAAATTAGAGGTTAAATGTGTAGTTAGAAACTCAGAGGTATCAAGAGAGTTGTTTCTCGATATTTCATTTACTTCACTACAAAAAGTAACCTTCTCAAACCATGTTTTTCCTTGTTTTGTTTCATTTTTCTGAAAGCAATATTATCTCTATTTTTCCATTTATATTGTGGGGCTGAGTGAAACCATATCCCTCGTGTCTTTTGTTTATTATTAAACTTACTTAAGCTTAATACTTAAGTTTCCTTCCTGCACCTATTTCGGATAGTAAGCAGCAAACACTACTTGCTTTTGCAAATTAAAAAGTAGGACCAAAATGTCAGTACTACAAATGACACATAATTATTTCACTGTAGACTCCTGAGGATGAGCAAATTATAGGGTTAGCAAGCAAGAATGAAACAATTATATCTTTTAAAATATTTAGTGAACAAAAGCTTTTACTTATCTGGATTTCTCTTCTGAGTTTAAATGCTTCACTAGAAACTAATGATGAAATTAACTGCAGAATTATGATTTATTTTTTTAAGAATCAAGTAAGAATATAAAGGTGGGATATTTTCTTATAATAAATCTTGCACTTGTAAAATTTATGCATAACACCAGGTTTTCCAGCTGAGAAAGGTTTTAAAACCCATATTTCTGAAAGTGGCACCATCTCCTAATGCAACATTAAGAGAAGGCAGCTAAATAAAGCAAAATGCAAAACACAGGCAGTAGCCCTAAAAAGGCAAATTCCAGATACTTGAATTTATAAATGACTGAAGCTACCATTCCTTGTTGAGTGACTCCTTACTGGATCAGGCTATGGAAGTTGAGATAGTGAAGCTCAAAAGCTGCTAACCCATGAAATGGCAAAGGCAGATATTGCTTAAAGATGACATATATTTGACAACTTCTTGCATTCTCTACAAGTTGGAGACAAGACACTAATTAAGATAAATCTTCAGACTGACACATAACAAGAATATGCTTGGGCTGCCTGTTTCCTTTTGACTCAATCCTAATGCTGTTTAAGTGAAGATATTAGTGATATTATATAGCTCAGGATGAATTTTATAAGAGCAAAATTGATAAAGTTTTTTTAATTAAAAAATAGCCACATCTTTGATTTTCCTCTGAAAGTTCCAAGTATGAGTTATATAATTTAATTAAGCTACACTTTCAATATCTAAGATATAAAGTATAAGTATATAAAGTATATAAGTTACTTTCAACACTTGGAAAAAAAATATAGGCCATAGTACAGCAGTCCAGAATAACTAAAGAATGTGTAGGAGTGCTTCTTTTTGGTTTTCTTCTTGGTTTCATCTTCTTGGTTACAAATGACATATGGAGAAGTTAACTACTATTCTCACTATCTCTCAATTTCTCTTATGTAAAAAACCCTTAGCATCAGGAGGTCATGATGAAAATGTAGAAAAACAACATATTTATACAGCTTAAAATATTTTGGTCAATTTGAAGAGGAGACAGAATCTAAAACTACTGAAAAAATTCTGTTACAGGTAATAAACTTGCATATCTTGCCCCAAAATTAGTTATTGTGATCATGGCAAACTCTGTGGCCTGTACTTACAAAAACCTCTGCCTTTTAATTAAAAATTCTGAAGTTAAATGGCAGTCTTGAACTTCTTCCAGCTCACAAAAATCATTTTGCCAGGGGAATACTGGATTGGTAACTTTTTTTTTTTTCATAAGGACTTTCAGGACCCTCCATATAGAAACCATTAAGAAAAATGAAAATATTGAAAAAATCCTACCAAGTTATGAATTTTATGTTTATCCCCATTAACATTTATTTAGCAATAAGAAGGAAAACTTGAAAACCTTGTTTCCTGAATTAAATTTCAATGTTTTTTTGTCTTCTGTCAAGGCTCACACTCTTTGGCCATCTAAAAAATATCCTTCAAGTATAAGATCAGTTAACTGAGCAAAATCAATGGGCTATATTCTATTGACCAAAGAAATTATTAAGACATCAATTTAATTAAAATTAAACGTAATTTTAATTTAAGTTTTTGTAATCTTACAGCTCAATAACTAAACCATAACCGTATTGTTATAGATAAAACATCTATAAACACATTATCAGTTCCCCAGTCTTGCTCTATCTTTTCTGCCAAATTGGAAATCTCCTGAAAACAAAGATGATGTTTTCAGTGATTTAAACTTTCCTTCATATCCTGGCACGCCTGGATTTAGATACATCTGTTTCAGGCAAAATGCAAATATGCAGGAGAAAGTGGAAATGAAAAGTAAAGTAGAAAAAAAAATTATAAAATCAATGTTTCTAAGAATTAAATGGCATCAGATAAAGTTTAGTTCTCAACCAAAAGAACCAAAATACTGATAAAACAAAGAAACACACAAAAAAACCCCAAAATCACATAATTATCTCAGCGAATATAAGATGGATGCCAGTGTTTCTCTGAGCTGAAACCCTCAGATCGGCCTAGGCAGCACATGTGCTTCTCAAGAGCACTTCTCAGAGAGCTTCCTGGGTCACTGAGCAGACTGGAAATATGAAAAATGAAGTGGCCCTCAAATGCTGCTTCTTCTCCTTTTCATTTAAAGCCCCCAAGTGGCATTTACACAAAACACATGGTCCCTACAGTTGAATGAGCTCTTCAGCTAAATCAACAGCATTAATCAGCAAATAAAAAAGTTGTGGGTGAGTCTGATCTTGATTAAGTTCTGCTTAGACCACTATCTCCAATTGGCTATGGCAGAATTAAATTTAGTCGACACAGGTTTTTAATCATGATATGTTGTATTTCTTAATATAACCACCTTGAAGGCTTTACCTTTAGTTTTTATCTCACCTCTTCAGCCACCTACCCACATCCTCACTTTCTCCTCTCCTGCAATAACCATTAGGAACTTTGTTATAAATCTAAAGTAGCATGGTGCATAAAAAAATTACCTAAAGAGGACATCTTAAAAGCTTTTTCCTAAGAAAAGAAGTAACAAAAATTCCCTCATATATTAAGATCTTTTCTGAATTTACAAATTTTTCCATTTACAAATAATTAATCTGAAAATATTAGTCACCTAAAGTATTTTCCTTTTTGCTTTAGTCTTTAGTCTTTTCTGATTTCTTATATTCTAATCATGTTTCACCATTTTTTCTTTCTTTTTATACCTCTTAGGGCAACATCATTTTAATAGTGTTAAGAATGCTCGGTAAATGAGAACAGAAATAGTTTATTACTTCTGGGATGGATCATTATAGACTAACTGAATTCTTCAGCAAGGGTGTGTAATTTCTGTACCATTTCACCTTTCGGGCCTGGTGTTTAAAATAACATTTTAATGATAAATCCACAAGACAAACATGGAAGAAGAGTTTGAAGAGTTTGGTAAAGGCCAGCAATTTTTTTTCATATCCATGGAAAATGTGAATGTTTATATGCTTGTGCAGGACTTTCTTAATTGTTTTTTAGCTATTCAAACCATGACTTTTTGTTTCTGCTCCTCAGCCAAGCAAAGGTGAAAGAACAGAGGTGATCAGGTGGAGTCCATTTACCTCTCCTGCACTAGACCACACCCCATTCAGTTTGTGTCCGGGAAGACAAGGGTGCCCATAACCCAGCGTAGCAAAAACCAGTATATGCATACATTATTGTGCTTCAGAGGGAGTAATTTAACACCTTTAATGTCTGCTCTGCTCCACTTTTTTCACCTGAGATGTGGGAAGTGTAGGTGTCTAGCATTACTTTCTTAATATTTTTATCCTAAAAACACCTTATTCACACACCTTATTCCACTGTAGAGTGGAGGAAAGAGCCTGCCAAGTGCAATTTCCTCAGAGAAATTCCTATTGGACTCAACTGCCACCCACTGTCTTCTTCCTGAACTGGATTTTGCTTTTTCTCTGTCATCAACTCAAACCAATTCATTTGAACTATACAGTGACATGAGCTAGGAGATGGAAAGTCATTCTTGAAAGTCATTCTTCATAGCTTCTCACTAACCCATCTGAGGAAATGCCATCACAGTCTTTTTGCACAAGTGCACTATTTCAAGGCAATCAGGGGAGAGGGAAAGAAAAAGTGGAACAGTTTGAAGTGTCATCTACATACACATAAAAGGAAGGGTAATGAAGAAGATTTGAACTTTTCTCAGATCCTACTAACTAATTCATCTTTCTTGAAGTAGTTCATGCACCTTATGGTTTTGTTTATTGCAGCATATTACAAGCATCTCCCCAGGAACCCTCTGGTTCTCTTCCTGGAAACAGGGATTGGCACAAAATGAAGTTTCAAAGTGCCTCAGAAGCATAAGATATAAGCACTAAGAAAGACCTTTGGGACCAAAGCATGTACAGGCTGATTAAAGTTGCATTACCCACGCCCTGAGGAGCTGAGATAGACTTGTAAACCAGGCTAAGTGTTGTCAGCCTCAAGATGAGACTGGGTACAAGTGCTGTCACTTCATCCCTGGGCCTGTTTTACAAACCAGTTCCTATTTCCTGACAAAGAAAAGGCAATGTTTTGTCCTTCATGTGTTCAACTGACTACAAAGCTACTCATAAAAAGAACCCTAGAGAACTTCAATAAAAATTGAACATAAACTCCACTCCTCTTCTGCCCTGTTGAACTTCCCTCCTCTTCTCTTCTGTATTGCTCCTTTTAAAACAGAAATAGATTATTTTAACCAGATTTATGTTCTTTGTAAAAAACTGTTGAGGTCAAGCTGGTTGTCATCAAGCTGGAGGATGAACACAACCCACCGGGGTTGTTTTTGTTTTGAAAGCAGAAAGCCCCTCACTGCCTGATGCAGTTACCTGGTTAGGTTTGCTTTGTTTTCTGATGCTGTCATACAAAAAAGAAATATCTCTGGAAAAGAGTGTATACATATCTCCTCTGGTCACTGGCAGTATAAGATGAATAGAACTTGATCTCAATCCAGCATCAGGCTCTATCTTCCTCACACACACAATGTATCATGATGGCACTCCTCACTGAAGGCAAAAATTAACTCAGCTCAACTCAGCCAGCACAACATGTGTGCACAGGAGCTTTAGAAAGTGTCAGGCAGGGTATTCTTACAACACACCTTTTGTCTTAGGCAAAAACACACACTCTTTAACTACATATGAGTAAGTTCAGCCTCTGGAATTGTTGGATGCTGACTGCTCCTCTGAGGAAAGTATTTTGCTCTGTCAGGGGGTACATCACATATTTATTACATTAGTCAAGAAAGTGAGACTTGAACAGTGGTAAGTGGGTGCAATTGAGCCTAAGTGAGTGTGAAGAAGTCTAAAGCTGGCTCATTTTACTTGGCAGAGGTGCAGGTTAATATAGAAGACTTCTTTAATTTACACCTTCACACTTCCTCACATCCTCTTGTGTGTTGCAAAAGAGCAATTTCTTCAACTCTTTTAACCCACACGCTGCCTGTGATTGTGTAATTCACAATCTTTTAAGCACCACATCTGGGTCCTGTAGGCTGCAGTCTCAAGCCAGAGCAAGGCCAGACCGCTGTTCCCAACTCACCCTTAACAGCTCCTGCTCAACGAGCTCTATCTGCCCATTAATAGGGGATTATTAAGGACACAAGACATAATATTTGTATTTGTTTTTCTTAAACATTTCTTGTAAACCACAGTTCTGGTAGTTGACTTGGAGCACAAGTTTATAAACTGGAGTTAGAAAAGCAGCCCCCTGTGACTCTGCCACAGATATTTGAAGGTGAGTGTTAAGATACTGATGAAATCATGACAATTTACTCTGATGTCTGGTGAAAGTCCAAGTTAACAAATTTCATCCTAGACACACTGATTGGTATTTTTAATTATTTTCATACTAGCTGAAGCAAACTCCCACCCCAACAACGACAGATCAGTTTGTTTGACTTATCATATTTTCATGACATGAATGTCCACTTATTAATAAAAAACCTCATTAAGGAAAGTTTCTGATACTGTTGATAGAGGGTCCTAGACCTTAGGTTCAGTGATGAGAGGTTCTTTAGGGTGGTTATTTTTTATTTATCTTTTTACTTTTGAGGTTTGATGGTTTTGGGTACATATTCCCACAAAGTGGGAAAAATGGCAGGCACAGAAAAACTCTGTTTCACTTCACTGGGTACTTTACATTTCTTCCAAGTGTTTTTCCTTCCTGAATGATATTCTAATGCCACAGGGCAGTAGATGCATTTTGGAACACATTAGTTACAGACACAGCACTGTTGTAGGGTAAGAAGGGGTAGAGTAGGAGGTATTAAACTGGAAATATCCTAAGAACAATTATTTAATTTTGGAAGGTGGTTGCTTTTTCCTGATACTAAATAGGAAAAATTACAGTTCACATCAACTTTTAAAAATGTGTTCACTCTTACTGGGATAATGACATTTTGAACTTACGTCACTGCTCATACCAGAATCTCAAGGCCCTCAATAAATGCAAAATGAACTCTCCTAAAGCATCTTTTTGATGTGATTCTGCTCTATTTTTCTTTGTAAAAAAATTGAAGCACTAGATGATCACAGAGTTCACCCAGTCACAAATGGAGCAAGTCCTGGATCTCAGAATAAGAGCCAGAGGTCTGTTTTGCTAGTGTCTTTCCATAATGTAATTATTATATTTTTTTAATTTAAAAAAACTGCAGAAAAGGAAAATGTATATAGCATAATCAAAATCAGAATTATATGCATATATTATCTATAATTTATATTATAATATACATTTTAGAAAATTCAGTAATAAAGGGCTGAAGATGAATAGTATACTTTTCCCCTTGCTCTGCAGAGTTTTCTCCATTTGTAGTTATTCTATAATTCTGACAGCAAGTTCTTTAGAAAGTGATCATTCTAAATACAATGTACAACATTCACTTGGTGTGCCTTTCTCTGTCCATCAAATATGTATTTTCTGATTCACTTCCTGACTCACTGCAGTTTTACTCCACTATCACTCAGTTGAAATCAGTTTTGTCTGTCTGGCAAAAAGCTGCAGTTACTTGCCCAAAATAGAGTCTGAGGAGAGATGGTGTGTATGCACGTGTATGCTCTTGTGTGTGCAGGAAAAGAGGAGAAAGAGAACAGAAAGGTCCTTGTATCAGATTCAAGAATTTTCATTAAGTTGTTAACATGGAAGCATTTGTAGATGAGAACTTGGCTTTTTGAGAAGCTGGTTTCAAATTCAGGTCAGGTTAAGGCCAAAACTGGCTTGATGGACTCCTTGAAAAGGTGATTTTTTTGCATTATATAAGCACAGAATCCATGATTCCTGGTAACTCATAGCAAGCAACCCCTATCTTCTAGAGTCTGCTCCCAAGAGTAGGACACAGGAAAAAAACACAAGGAATCTCCAATGAGGTTTATACCCTTATGGTTTGACAAATAATTGAAGAAGAATGGAAATAGTAAAAAAGGAAATGATACGCCACAGTGAAGACTGGGAACCACAATTAGAAGAAATTCTGCTTTTTCTAAAGGTTACCCAGGCTATGTGTTTCAAAACATAAATCACCTGAAATCTAATCCGCTGATCTGAGTCCAGGACTCCCCTAGATCTTTGCCCAGTTCCTAGTCTAAATGTATTCCTAGGAACTCCATGGTCACCTTCAAAAAAGAGCACACTATGCGCTCTACCTGAGTCCAGAATGATAATAAATTAATCTGGTAAGAAACTACACAATCCTGCTGTCTTCATCTTCCCAGGTACTCCTTTGAAAGGTCAGAAGCCACAGAAGTCCAACCTCTTGCTTGCCAAAGGTTCATATTGGAAGGAATAACCTTCAGCTTTGAACTGGGTCCTGCTGTTGCACAACACACAAGTTAAAGGAGGATGAAGGCTGCTGGAAAGGCCTTTTCTCACTGGTCTTTTCACTGCTGAGTCTCAGTGCTCCTCTTAAACTAAAGACGTTAGCCTGGTCATTTGCTGTGGCATTAGAACAGGAGGATCCAAACTCATCTCAGCACAGACATAAAATCTGAATTTATCTGCATTAGAATTTGCCTGTGACCACATTTCATGTCCCCACAAAACAAAAATCTGAAATCAGAAAGTTCTGAACATTGTTTTCTAGTTCCCTCCAAGGTTGTCCTAGTTGGAATGTATTCACTGACAAACTGATTGAGGTCTGCAAAGTGAGGGAGAGGTCCAAGGAATCTACTATGGGACTGACTTGATATATTTTCAGATATATAGAGCTTTGGTGAATAGAATCTGCCTCTCTTTCTTTGCAGAAAATTAATTTTACTTGTTGAAATAGATTTCAAGACAGTTTTGTAGTTGTTCATTACAGATATGGATAAAATGGGAACCTGGTTCTCCTTTATACGGCTTGATTTTAATATAGCTTGAAGAAATAAAATAATCTACAACAGTGGGAATTAGCCTGAACCATCCACAGAAAAATATCCCTAAACCAGCTCCACCAAAATTTAATCCTATGAGCTTTTTAACCTGGAGTTAAAGTTCATGCTTGCAATACACATTTCATAGGAAGGCTGCAAACCGAGCTACTTGAGTCCCATGCACTGGTACTTTTCCATGCTCACATCAGAAGGAAATAAGTCTTGCAAAAAACAGGAAGGGAAAATATCCCTAAGAGAGTCTTGAAATGCTCGTCCAGATACACGTATATGCAGATGTGAGAAGTATGCAAATGTAAAAGCATGTTTTCCATCACAGATGTGAGGTTCTGAGAATAAACTGCAGTGTGAAGCCTTGCTCTAATGAGAGCTAATGCCCTTAGTGCTGAAGCACAAAATAGAGGCCTTTGTGTAAGTGGGAAAAAATCAGATCATATCTTATCATCCAAAATATTTCAAAATTGAACATAATGCTGGCACAGCCAAGTATTAAGGAAATGTGAAAAGCCTTGCAAATATTCTCACAGATTAACATCGTGATGATAGTAAAAGTGAAACACAAGATTGGTTTGCAGTGAGGTAAAGTTATACCAGCTGTCATAGAAGGCATAATAAAATTAACTGCTAGTATTGGTGGAAATGTTATGAAGCTTTTGATTCAGGAAGAATTCTTGCATTAATTCTTGCTCATTCACCGTTTCACATTAGAAGAACATGGCACATTTGTCTGTTTCACATTATCCAAGGTACTGCAGATCAAACCACACTCAATGCCGCTGAAAATCATTAAACATGGATGGAAATTGGTGGCGATAGTGACAAGAATTTCAATGGTTTTGGTTTTAAGTAGACATTAAAATTTTAATCTAATATTTAGCATTTTCAGTCAACTCCATAATATTCATAACAATTATTTGTCATCATTCTCTTTCCTATTTTAAAAATACAACAAAAGAACAGGTATATCACATGATCTACTACTTAGGGAGAACGGTGACTAATTAAAATGAATAATTCAAAGGCAATGAATATCAAAACATTTTTAAAGTTCTCACAAGCATTGTTAAATTAAAAACAAGCAAAAAACCCACAGACAGCAACCATTGTAATGACATCTTCAGTGGTTTTTTTGGTACTAAATAGCCATTCAAATTTTGAGGGTCTCTATGAATGTCTGCATACTTTTAGAAAATTGAACAATCTCTAGCTGCTCTAACAGCACTTAGTGCAGTGGATCCTGGAAGGATTCCTTGTATGTGAAAGCTGGAAGAGCATTTTCTTTGAGATTTCCTGTACACAGCTCTTTGAACAATCTAAATGTGGTAATATTGCAATAATGCTGTGAAGGCTTGAGTTAGGGAAGAATTCTGAAGTGGGTAAGGGGACAAAGGCAGAGTCTCTCCAAGTGGATAGCTGGCTTATTTTCTTTTAAAATGGACACTTGTGCTGCTAATGAGGTTTGTAGCTGTTTTCTTAAAGATAATCTCAAAAAGGTGCCTCTTAATATCTCCAATCTAAATATAGAAAACTGATAGCATATCATAAATCAAAGCTCAAAATTGCACAGAACGAGTAATACTTTAAAATCAACTATGTTTACCTCAGATTTGTGCATGTACACTCCAGTATCTAAGTATTTCTGCATATTCTGTGGGCTCACAATTCAGAAGCAGAAGGAATTTGATGCCTATGTCAGTGTTAATTATGAGGTTATTAATCACACAGTTCAGTGTCAAGCATTTCAAGACTAAGAACAAAGCAGGAGCAGAAGAACAATTTCTTTTATGGTTTTATAGTAAGAGGGCAATTCACAATGATAGAAGATGTCTAAGGACTTACTCTACATTCTGCATTTTGGCCAGGTTCAGTAAAAACAAACTAAGTAAGAAGTAATCCCAGAACCAGAGAAAAAATGTTTAGTGCACACTATTCTCAGTCTTGCCTGTACAACCATGTCTATATGAAATACTAGGTAGCTTTAAAGTTTCCCCACCCTATTAAATTAACTATACAAGTCTATAAGAAATTAAATGTAATTTGTAGTACAAAGTGCTGCTTACTAGCCTATAAGGGTTATTTGTGTCTATTGGCACAACTGTGATAGCCATTTCCAGGGTAAGCTTGCCTCTTTCCTTATCCTCCCCATAATTAATACAGAAGTTGATTGTATCTGGTTTGCAATTCACAGGAGGAAGAGTAATGGCAATGTAGCTGCCCTCCACTATTATCCAGCATGGCTGCACTTCATTCAAAAATGCCAATGATATGCTCGTCTGCATGACACAAATCTTCTGCAAGTGTTTAGATAACCAGCTGGTATTTCTAAACTGTAGTCTTGATGACGTGATTTCTAGATTACAGGAATGCATCTTTAGGGGCTGCCAACACAAACAGTTAACAGTTTGTCCCTGCATTGTGGGTTTTTTTTGATATAACTCCATCATATCTGTCTCCTGTGGCATGAAAAGAGAAGGCAACAATGTGATTACTACAAGTGTATCCCTCTTCATTTAATAATCTGGCAAAGACATCAGGGCTTTTGATGTGATGACCACAGGAAGTGCCTCTATAGCAGAAAGAAAAAGAAAAAGGTTTCTCTATTCTTGATATCATATAAGACAAAACCAGTAAGTTTAGGGGATTGTGCAGGATGCTTTGGTGTCTACTGGACACTCAGTAAAAAAAAAAAGAAAAGTTATGAGCTGTGGAAGATTTGGGTTAAGAGCCCTGACTAAAACATACAGGAAATATGTGTCACAGGCAAAAACCTGTGCTTATAGTTTAACAGCAGCTTTCCAATGCAGAAACTATGGAAGTCAACTATTGCAGCTTGCAATCCCCTCCCCCCATTTCTATGTGCTTTTTATAACTTTGCATGTTTTTCTATATTTTACTTTTAGCCTGCCTCCACCCACTTTTGAAGGCTACAGAAATAAGATATGAAGACAGTTAGTTTATGTGTTTGGTAGTTTAGGAATAGCCTACAAGGCTTTCCATTACATTTCAGTGAGCAAAACAAGGTCGTATCCAGAAAATATGAAGAGATGAACATCGCCAGGGACCAAGGAGGAAAAAATTGTTGATTCTGTACTTGATCCTCATCAGCTGCAGTGAAATGAGCACCTAAAGCCTTAACAAAGAAGGCACAGAAGTAAATCTTGGTATTGTGGCAAAGCAGATATCTTCTTTTTAAGTGCTGTGATTGCCTAGCAGTGAGGTCAGGAGAAACGTAGGACTGAAAAAATTGAAAAATCTCTTTCTAAAGTCAGCAAATACTGCTCTGCTTTGTGTCTGCAGCTTTAGGTGAAAGATTATGTTAGGCTGGGATTACAATATGGAAGGAAAAGAACAGGTCTTCTCTCCAAAGCAGATGGCACCTAGAGAAAGCTCAGTAAAAATTTCAGGTGTTCCTAAGGAAAGGACCTAAATTTCTATATAAACGTTGGCTGTAAATGGGTATAAAAACAGTAATAAGGTTATTACCATGAACTGTGGAAATTAGCCTTTTCTTGTTTGTT
Organism: Sitta carolinensis; assembly: GCA_032173965.1. Taxonomy (NCBI): domain Eukaryota; kingdom Metazoa; phylum Chordata; class Aves; order Passeriformes; family Sittidae; genus Sitta; species Sitta carolinensis. The sequence continues at coordinate 37,318,065 of JAVUNC010000006.1, forward strand.
TGAGATTTTTGTGTGTTTTGGTTTGTTGGTTGTTTGGGTGGGTTTTGCTTGATTTTGGTTTTGGTCTTCTGCATTTCTCTTGTCTTTCAGAATGATTCGTTGCCTTGCAACATTAGTAGTTTTGAAATTAGTGCTTCCACACTAGTGTCTCACTCACAGAATTTGAGGAAAAATTTCAGCTGAAGTTTACGCTTCTCTATAAATTTCATTTACAATTACAATTTCAATTAAAATAGATTACTGCAACTTGCAAGTAAAAAACCCTTCTCTTCAACAAATGCATAACTGAGGCAGAAGAGTTGCTTCTATATTGTGCCTCTTCTTCAGTAAAATATTATGTGTGTCTCTGAAAACAAAGCTTGTGTTATTGTAGATTGAGGCAGCAAATATAAAATAGCAGGCTGGTTCTATCATTGTTCAGTATTGTACTGTTATTTCTCAATAGTACTGCTATTTCTCACTGTACTTTTATTTCTCAGTATTTCTCCAAATTCTGCCTTCACCTCAGCCCCAGGGCTGATAACTGTGGGCTGCATTTCCTTCTCTGAACTCAAAAAAACCCCTACTTTCTATGCTTACTGATCAGAAATTTCATTTTCTTTCAGGATGCTCATGTGAGAGCAGATTAGTCACCTACCAGATCAAAAGAGCTGGTGCTCAGATCATTCCTCATTTTGTTCAGCTAGAGCCTCCACGCTCAGCCCTCCAGTGTGAATAATATGTGAAAATGCATAAAAAGGCAGAAACTAGTCCTTATAGCTGGCCTTCAGGACATATCCAGCTTATAGCTGGCCTTCAGGACATATCCATAAACTTGACCAGACAAGTCAAGTTTACTGTACACTCACCAGTACATATCAAGAAATGGGTTCTAGAGCTCCTGAAAAAGTAACAATGGTGGGCTAAGAGGAAGGGAGGACTGGGCCAAGTTCTGAAGAGATTAATCACTCCTTATTCAGTCCACATTATGGCTTCTTTTCCACTGAAGTCAGAGAAGGTTTTCCTGTGAAGGCCTTAACTGAATAAACAAGACCTGGAGTGTTCAGCCAGAAGGTTTCTTGTCTACCACCTCATCACTATTCTTACTATCTGCCTTCTTCAGGATCACTGGACTGACAGAAGAGGTCAAATGGCTCACCTAGCCAGCCTAGGAAAGTTATCCTAGCAGTAATGGTGTTTCTGTTTCATTGTCAGGCTGTAAGGGCTTTGAATACCAAGTTGTTGCAGAAAGGAGGCTGTTTTCCTAATAAACATGAGACAAAATAGGGAAAGGGCAAGCAACAGACCCAGAACACCCTGGGATGCTCTCAGATGTTAAAATCACTTGAGAGAAGTGTGGCCAGCACTGCTGAAAGGACTGGCCTTCCATTTTCCCAAGCTGTCCTGTTTTCAGTTGGGCATGCAGTCATAACTGTTCCTGAGAGAATGAATGTGAGCCAAGTTAGGACTTTGCTATGGTGACAAAGAAATAGCAAGGAAATAAGAGACTTGGATAGCAAGTTAACATAAACAGAATACAAAATGAAAGAGGGCTTCAGAGACTCCGTGGATGACTAGGGGAGGTTTAGAGTCTCCCAGCATTTGTTATACTGTCACATTCGAAGGATTTCTAAGTATCAATGGATTCCAGAGGTAGCCCAGCCAGCCAATTAAACTTATGATTCATTGCCATAGAGCTTATCATCATGAGTCTGTAGTATCATTCAGTGAATGCCTCCAAACTAAGAGGATACACTGATTAGCCATAATTAGCACTGCACCATAAATTCATGTAGGGCTTTAAAAACATTAAGAAACAGTATGTCTCCTCCCCAGAGAGCAACAGCTTATAACTAAGCCATTTTCTCAGACACAGCACAAGCATGCTTAATTTTGCTATTAGCCAACAAGGACATGATAATTATTTTTCTCTAGCTGTGACCTATGTCCTTGTGAGAAAATGCAGATTTAGGACAGAGCTAGAAGGAAGATGCCAGATTGGAAGCTGTAGGTTGCATTGCAGTTGCCAAAGGGAGAGCATGCCTCAGGGTCACCTACAGAGGAAACTCTTACCTGTAGTACGTTATTTGCCATGAAACATCCCAATGATTTCTGTTCAAAGACAGAAAATGTTGGCAAACATTATGTTTGAGGTTCATATTATAAGACAAATAGTTAATTGTGGTATACTACAGGTAAGCAAAGAAAGCAAAAATATTTGGTCTTTTATCAACCCCTTGCTCTTATGAATATTTCTTTCTCACTCTATACTACCATACCACAGCTGTACTAATTTAAGATGATGGTTTGGCTCTCCGTGTATTTTCCAGTCCCATATGACTTCCTGGTGAAGTTGCTCTTATCCCAACCACTTTTCTTGCAACAGCTGATCCCACTACTCCTTAATTTATACACTGTTTGGCTGAATTTCAGTTCTACCTCAAATTTGATCTTATTTGTTACAAGGCAAGTAAGTCAACATAAATTTTTCCACAGAAAATATAGAACTAATCCTTGTGTAATTTTGGACCTGCAGAATTCCGAGAGGAAAGTTGGGAAGAACTGGGTATAGGAGACATTCTTCACTTGCAAAGATATTTCTGTGGTCCTCATTCCCTTCTTTTCTTCAAAGGTTATTTTCTTTTAGCACAGCAAGTAGGCTCTAGCAGTTTAGAGTTTGAAGTTCAGGACGAGTTCTCTTATGAGGTACATTGAACCTCCTGGGTCCATGAGGTAGTTTGGTGAAAGCGAGCTACAAAGCTACCGACAGTTTATTTCCTCTCTGTCTTGCTTCTCTTTGAAATAGCATTTAAAAGGAGATCCCACACATAGCTACTACCATGACTTAAGAGCTGAAGAAGAGGTGCCTTTTGTCTGCAACAAAGGAGAAGCATTCAACACCAGAAAGCTTGTGCAAGCTGGAATTTGGCTGGAACAAATTGCATCTCTGTCAACATAACTAGAGGCTCAGCAGTTTTCTGATTATTAATGTGCCTCAGAAATCTGCTGGGGCTGATTACACATAACCAATGAAACACCAATGGCCTACTCAGCTTTCAGTTTCTTGGGAGACCAGACATGCTTTACCTCTGGAGCCGTCCAGCCTTCAGCATTTACTGCAAGCAAAATAAATGTACTGTGCATGCAACCATAACCACATGGCAAGATTATGCCTCTGCAAATCATCCCATCAGATACTCACATATCACCAGCCCTCATGTTTGCTGAAGGCAGAAAAGCTACATTTTTGCAAGCATTTGTTGAATGCTGAGATTACTGGGGTGTGAGAATTTTTCCTGCCAGGAGTTTTTCATTAAATCATGTTGACAATTGTTTTTTATTATTTCTTGATGAAAAAAAATAAGAAGCTTACTAGCCTCTCCAGCTGGTTATGGGTGCCTGCCTCGTGCTCTTTCCTTCAGAAATTAAAAGTCGAGGCACTAGGCTTTTCTCCTCTAAGCACAGAAAAAAAATTCCAGAGCAGATTTTAGAGACCTCTCAGAGTTTTCTTTTTGCTAATTTATTCTAACTTTATTTGACAACAAGGTTCCATTGGTAGGAGACCAGCCCATAGTTTTCCCCTTACTCTAGTTTTAGAGCTTGCTTAATCCCACAGATTCTGTTCACTACAAAGCCACTTAATTTCTGAGCACTCATTTTATTCAGCTGCATAATACTGAATCCTCAGGAGTATTTAGCCCTTTGGGGTAAGAAGTTTTTCTATGTGAAGACTATATACTTTCTCTAAATCAGAAGGGTGTTTAGCAGAGTGGTCAGTAACCTCGGACATCTCTACTGTATTATCTGCTAACCTCTTGGGGAACAACAGTCTGCTTATAGGTCTGCACACAATGGGCAAAGCAGTAGAGCACCCAGAACAAAATGTCACCAAATCCTCAGGCATTTTCACATGTATGCAATTCAGGAATAAATGCCTCTGATCTAATATTCAGAGCCAGTGGGCAGTCCTATTTCCCAGGATGAGCAAGGATGAGCAAGGACAGGAAATGTAAAGTACTAGTATAGAAGTGGATGCAGAGGACTGAGAAGGACTGGCAAGCACCTCACCATGGATAAATGAACAGGTAAGATTGTTATCCCACCTGATTTTCTTTTTCTTTTTTTTTTTTTTTTTAATTTTCAATGATCATTATGCAGTGAGCAAATTAATAAAAATCAGTATCATATGCAGAATGGCCCACCAACAAGCAAAAAAGGAACTACATTCTTCAGCCACTTCATTTCCAAGTCGTAGCTGAAAGCCACACTGCTCAGGCAAAATGGATGATGTTTCAGTAGCAATGGACTGAGAACATACTGTGCAAGAGAGGCAATCCTTACATATTAATTCAAAGTAGATCAGCCTTCAGTTATGACAGATTTAAGAACTGTGCAGCACAGCTCAGCAATCTTCAGTGTCATCTGTAGAAGCCAGTAGTTATCATAAAAACTAGTCAGTTGCTTGGGTGTTTTTAACAATTTTATTTAAGACAGATTGTGATTTGTCTTCTATACATAAACATCAGAGTAAGAGGGGAAGGTTTAGAGAAAATCCATGTTAATTTTTTACCATGAAATAATTCAGGCTAATTTTCTCGGTGGGCTTGCCATCACAAACAAACAACCATAGAGGAAGACACATATATGTCAAGCTGATTTATTTTGCTAGGATAAAATCATACAAAACAAAACAAAACAAAAAAATCCATGAAGAATCTTGAAAAGGATTGTACATATTTTAATTATTTTTCCCCAATTAACTTTTCCATGTTGAAAGAAGATTGGGAAAAAATGCATGCTTCTCAGATAAAGTTAAGCTTTTGGAAATCCAGTGTCCCAAGGGCTGGGTTTTGTTTTTTTTTTTTTTTTTGACGGGGCTGCACTTTGAATTGAAAGGAAAAAATATTGAAAGGAAAAATATTGTCTAAGTAACTTATGTTAGAAGTCAAATGCAAGCTATTTTTAAGCTCAGAACTATGAAAAACTTCATTGACTGAACTGGTTACCTGATTCGGGAGGTTTCTTATTTTTATTAGACCAAGGCCTTGGCTGTCATAAATTAATGTATCTCTTGTTCTGATGGAGCTAGCTGAACAGTGTCCACTGGAAGTGTTCACTGGACCAAAGCATAAAGATGAGGAATCTCATGGCAATTAATCTGACCCACGAGACTCTTGCTTGAGTAAAACCAAGGAAAGAGGCAAACATTTTTCACAGCAGCCTCTATATTTCTTCTATCTTTCTAATTGATTGGAGAGCAATTAAAATCTAAATTAGATCATCAATCAAATGAGGCTGTACTAAATACTGTTCCTGCTGCCATGTACCAGCAAAATTTAGTTTGTTTGCAAGCCTATATCTTTACTCTAGTCATGCAATACAGACTAAGGGTTATGAGGAATATTTCTTTTATACTTTCCCTGACTATAATGTTATTCTGGATTATTCAGGGGGAAAAGCATGTTTTTCTTATAAAGAAGAATAAGTGCATAACAATTGAAGAAATTAATGTTTTTTTTAAAATAACAGGTCTGATCTTACTCTGTTACTTTTACTAAACCTGCACTGCACTGATGGCACCTGCTGCCTTGTATTGACACACTGCTGTACTTTGTTTACTTGGATGAAGATGGAAACACCATGAAGAATTAGGCTTCTGTGTGGCTTTATGTCTCTTTCCTTCATTTTTGTTGTTTTAATTACACATGTGATTAACAAATTAAAATATCAAAATTGTAAGTTAAATTCAGGCACACGTATGTGAAGCAAGCAGTTGCAAATCTCTTAAAGCCTTGGTACCAATCCCTCAGTTATTTATATTCACACCATCTCTATGCTATAATTTCCAGCAAAGATTTTATCTTTGAATATCAAACTATTTGGAGCATGGGTCTTTATAAGGAAGGTATCTTTGTAAAGTACTCTGCCATTTACAGCATGTTGTTATGTTGTGAATGTTCCTGTTATTGATAAAATACAGTCTGTGAAATGCATGTGAAGTAATCGATAAGGCTGATTTTACCACTTTTCATTTCTTTAGCTCACTTATTTCAGGCATCTTATATCTTACTTTTTACTTCTGTGTTAGGGCTGGTAATGCTGACACAGTACCTGACAACTTGTTTCAACTTTGCTTGCTGCTGGCTTAGCAAACTAAATTCAGTAACAAATGTGAAATCAATTGCAGTTAAGGACACTTCTGCAAAGAATGAACAGAGCAGGAGTTCAGCAGCATCAAGATATATGCAAAGAGAAGTATATGCAGGAAGCATAATTTTCTTACTCCACTATAAAACAAAAGTGTCTGGATGACTGGATATTTCATAAAAGCAAAATATGAATCAGCCCCTTCATCTCAGGGAGGCAGGCATTTAAGATACTGGTGACTGATGGAATAGTTACCAAGCTTTCAGTTACGATAAAGGTGAATAATGATTTTTATGTCATTCTTCACAGTCTATCTTCGTATTGTTCTCCATCCTGCCAAAACTAGTGATCTGCTTTTCCACGTAGCACCCAAATGCCTCAGTGCTTTAACAATAACATAATATGAACTGGTGCCTCTCTTCTGTCAGCCCATGAAAAACTGTCTCTGGAGAATGTGAAGGTTTATGTGGTAGACCTTTAGGATGCTGGCAATAACAGCAGCAGGGAGCCCGAAATGGCATGTTCTGTCAACATGTTAGGACCACCAAGGGGTTCTACCTCTCCTTCCTAGATGTAATTTTTTTTTGTGGACTGTCAGGTAGAAAGCACCCCTTTCACATTCTCTCACAGCCTAAATAGAAATGATTAATAAAATATTCATGAAAAGGGGATAAAAAGGACAGAGAAAATACCAAGTTATAATATCTTAATAAAACACCCAAAAGAAGAGAACTTATGGAGGGCAGATATAATGGCATCTCTCTCAGCTTATCTCTCTCAACTTATTTCAGATGCCTCCTGCTTTGGCTTACCCACGTGAATGTACAGAGTGATGGAGACTGAGAGAACATTGCTGAGTGCAGTTGAGCTCTGTGTCATAGGGTATTATACAGGCCCAGAATACTTGGTCAGTGATAGCAGCTCTGAAGCTCTTTTCAGCCTGCACCTGCACCTCGTGCAGAGGAAACGCCTTTTATCAATTTGCTAAACAATAGACTATGGCAGTTACATGCTTAAAAATGTTCCAGCTGTTAAAGCTGGTCTGTGGGAAACAGTGTACAGAAATCTGTGGTAATTCCACCAAAAACACTATCTTTTATGAAAAATTATCTCAAAATCAGTTGGAATATATATATAGATATAGATATAGATATAGATATAGATATAGATATAGATATAGATATAGATATAGATATAGATATATAGATATAGATATAGATAGATATAAAAATATATAAATATATATATATATATACACACACACACACACACACACACACATATATACATATATATATATGATATACATAGCAAGGTAAATATCTCCTTTCTCACATCAGTAAATTGGCTAACACCAGTGTTATATTGAAGTTAACAAGTGCACTGAAAGATTAGATGTACTGCATGTGTTATGTGAGTTGACTTAAATATATTCAATCACAGAAGATATACAGATTAATACACTGTATTTTCATAAATCCACCACATAACACTTTAGATCTTTGGTGTACATATTACCTATAAATTATTGGTTTTTAGAGCCTGACAAAAAATTACAAAAGGAACTCTGCCTTTTTGAAAGGGCTTGAAACTTGACACTGAGATGTGGACAGAGGTGCTGATGTGACTGCAGGAGAGATTTTGCCAGGAAATCTACAATAAAGGTACAACAGAGAACTTCCCAGTTCGATATGCAGTTATTAAGAATTTGGTGGCAGAATTGCTCAGGTTTTCATGTGCTGTAAGCATGTTCAGTCAGCTCACAAATGCCTTGTATCAGTGCAGACAGCAAGGAGAACTGCCCACGATCAGAGAGAAGATGAGCCCTTTCCAGGAGCAAACACACTTCCCCTGGAATAACACTTCCATGCTGTTAGATCCTATTACAATGTAAGGTGTTGGCTTTGAATGTGAAAACACTTTTTCTCATTATTATTTGTTTCTACCCCTGAATACCATGAAGAGAGAAGGAAAAAAGCAGTAATGCAGTTAGATTATGAGAACTGAGATACTTTACATGGACTGGAAGGTGAAGAAAAGGTAAAGAGAGGGAGGATGCTGGAGGAAGAGCTCAGGCTTAAAAAGAGAAAAACAGAGCATTTGTGACTGTTCAGCATCTCAGCAGTGCTGTGCTCTCAGCAACAACTTTGAAATCCATGCAAGAATGGGTCTTGGAGATCAAAAAAACAGAAAGCAGATAACAGGGCATAGCAGCAGATACAGAAGAGGTCCATATCATGAATGGGAAGGACTATTTTGGACATTACTGTTTCATTTTCCTGACAAAAACAAATTTGTGAGATTGAATATCCTTCAGGGCAACAGGACTTGCTTTCAGAGGATTCTCACAGTGCAACAAGTTTGGGAAAAAAAGCTTCAAAATAGTAGATGCTGACCTTTTCAAAATTGAAAATCTTGGTTTTATTGTATGTAACAAGCTCTCATTTGAAAATCCAAGCTACTGTGATTGAGAGACTAAAATGATCTGAAAAAAAAATAAAAAAAAAGAGACACTTCAAAATTATATAGAAGCCTGTTTCAATTGAATAGGAATCATGCACTTAACTTTCAGTCTACAAAAAAATGTGACATTTCAACTTCTAAGCCCTATTTGTGGTGAATACCTTCTTTTAATTGGGACAATTTTCCTAAGTGGGAAAAAACCATCTGTTTCCCTCTCCTTCCAGCTGTGGCTTTGCTCTTTCGCATTTCTCTGCTTCAGTTCTATAGGCACTGGGTAGCATTTCAATGGGAAATAGGGGAGGACGGAATAGAAGGGCTTCATTTGCTTTTTTACTAGAAAAATCCTTCTATTAAATGTTATGGTCATAAAATCAGTGGCCCATAATACATGAAATGGCAGGATTTGAATGTTTTTCAGTCTCAACTCAGCCATCTTCGGCTTACACACTACAATGCACCTCTTCTCTTTATTATCACCTGTTTCTTTCTCCAGAGCCTCATACCACATAAATAGGTAATTTTTGAGTGAATAATTTTTTCTTATTGTGTGTTATCACCATAATTTAAAATGTTCGCTTTGACACTTGTCTGAACCAATGCCCTAAGGTCCTATTTCAGTTTTTTGTCTTTCAAAGAAAGGCTATTTGCTGTTCGTATTCTTTTTAATACTCTAAAAGCAAAGGTATTCTGAAAGAATAATATTATCTTATATTGATCAATGTTTGTGATCAACGGACATCAAATTTACCTTTGAGCTCTCAATATTTGAATTGCAGACACTAATTCAGCTGCTTATGTTCATCTTGTTCAATTAAACATACAGGCCAACAAATTAAGTAACTGTAATAGAAGAGGCTGGATTTTGTCTGCAAAAGAAGGTGGCCACAAAATTTTGTTGTTTTTATTCTGCAAACCTTTATGGCACTCATCTAAGCTAAGCCTTAGCTTTGGTAGTTGCCATCAGCATTACAACAGTTTTGCTTTGAATTTTTTGCTTTGCTTGGCCACTAATGTTAGGAAACTTCACCTTCATTTTATACTACAAAACCATGAAATATCCAATAAGAAATCCATAAAATGTATATCCAAGAGAAGCAAACAGACTTTTCAAATAACAATAAAGCAGAGTATTTCAAACAAAAGAATCAAAATACATGGAAATATGTGACCTGATGGTGGGAAAGATTTTACACAACATTCTCACAACATATATATATATACCCACCTCCTCCTTTGCCAGTTTCTTTCTCCAAAAATAACCTGTATTTCATTTTGGCTGTTTTGGAGGCTTCAGATAATGTAACCCACACATACATCTGCATTTGAAATGTAGTGGTTCATGAATGACCTTTTCATTACATTTACTAAGCAGGATCTTGATCCAAGTAGATTCTTTGGCTTGTGCTTATTCTACCCTCCCTTGTGCTTTGAACGAACCACTTCCCCAGGCTCAGAGGGCCATAACTTTCGTTGTTTGAAAAACTCATTTAACACAATTTATTGTAGCATTCTCTCCCCTTTTCCCCTGTCATAACTTCCTGATTGCTATTCATCTGTACCAGATGTGCTCTTTACATTTCCAAATTATATAAACTTATTACCCAAAATGGTTCTCCCTCTTTTCCCATCTGCTGTATATTTATATTTACAGTAGCATGCTAACTTGCATACTATAGCACACATTTAACTACTAGGTCTCAAAAAGCACAGGGAATTCCTCTCTTAGAGGTGCAGTTCTTGCCATCTGTAGCCATATCCCTCCTGTCTTCAAAAAAATCTGATTATGTAAGACACACAAGGCAGCCTTAGATAGAGGAGCCTCCGAGGAAAATTGGAGGTACTGCACACAGTAGTAGTCCTGAAGAAGCAGATGGCAACTTTTGGATCAGTCCTAAAGCCATGGTGCAAGGGTGACCTCCTTCTAAGGAGAAAACCAGCAGTGCCTGTTGAAAACTATCATTTAAATCTGCTGCTCAGCATAAAACTGGGAGTTTAAGTGGACTCGCTTGTATGCATGTCTACTTCCTATTACATCTCTCTTGAGAAATATTAACTGGGAGCCAAAAATACTCAGTGATTTAACAAAAATAAAAACTAATCTGCAGAATCAATCTTCTTCAACTTTTCCAATGTAATAAAAAGGGAGTGGTGACTACTTTGCTCATCAAAAGTAAGATTTTTATTCATTTTCATGTTCAGAAAAGTGATGTACCTGTCAATCAAGACACTGCCTGTGCATGTACAAAAACCTCAGTATAAGTACAAGGACTTTTTTTTCCTCCTTTTTTCCTCCTTTTTGTAGGATTTAGAACTTATCCTTAAATTCATTCCAGCATTTTTTACCAGTGTGAGGGAAAATTTTAGTTCCTGGATTTATAGGATTATGCTAAATGCTAAACCAAAGCATAGCAACATGTACCTCATGCTGAATTTACCCTCTTTGCACAGTTCGGAGACCCAGTGTATCACCTCAAACCAACACAATAAAATGTGATAGCTCACCCACTTCAGTTACTGCTGTGAAAGAGCAGTGGCATAGCAGGGTCCTGACTAGGCCAGACACACTATTCTCAGTTGGGAGGAAAGAGCAGGATAGCAGATGTTGAAGCATATATTTTTGACAGATAATTTTGTCCTGAAAACACCTACTCTAAACTTAAAATCTCCCAACATTTGCATCTCCTTTTTCACTTTGGAGCCTTTTAATTTTTTTTAAAAGAGGGAAAAATCGTCATATTCCCAGTGCAGAATTGAAAATAAAAATTACTTTTTACTGCTTAGAATTGTTTAACAAAATAAGATATTTTAACAGTTATCTTTCTCCAATGAAAAGATCTCCAAGGGTATTGAATATATTTGTTTGGGAAAAAAAAAAAATCATCATTTAAATTGCTAGTTAAATTATGTCCTTATTTCAGTTCTTCTCCTCTTCTGCAATTTAATACATTTTCAGTCTTGTCATGAGTGCTGTTTTTGTTATAGGATTAAGCACATTGTGGTATCATCTCAAAACCCAAGCCTATACCAGTACAATAACAGGGCTATGAAAACGCTTTTCACTTTCTAGCTCCATTTGTTCCACCAAAATTCACACAGTCTTGTGTGAGCCTGCATGTACATCCATATTTCTGTGCCTTCATTGCTTGAATCCCCAAGTGGTTCTGATCTGGAAGCAGAACAAAGCAGCTGCCAGAGGAAGTTTATTCCAGGCAGTCTTGGGGTTCTGACTGACTGTGACAGGGGTGGTGTGTGTGGAAGATGACTTAGCTGTTATTTTCCTCACCTCTTGATCCAAGTTTGTGCCCCTCTGAGAGTCAGAAAACATAGTTCCAAGAGATAGTGGGATTTTCTCAACTTCTCAAGGAAAGTCTAGAATTATTTTTAACAATTAGCAATTTTTATTTTAACTCTGAGTGTTAAGTATTTCTCATAGCCTGAGATTCTGCAGTGCTGATGAAAGGCAAGCTAAATCCCATCCTGTGCCCTCCTTTTTATACAATCATTCTTCAGGAGTGTGAAACATCTGTATACTTTATATGCAGAGCTCAGCAGTAATTCATTCAAAGTACTTCACCTCCTATTTCTAAAACAACTGTGAGCAACTTAGCATTCAAGTGTCATTGGAAAATTAATTTTGCAGTCTTTTCATGGAGAAACTCGTGCTGGTGCAGAATCTTTGAAAAGAGAACATTAATTCTGTGCCAGTGGCACTGAAGGGGTGCATGATCTAGGTCATTTTATTTTAGCTAAAAATTAGACAGATCCTAATCTTGGAAGAATTAAAGAGTGGTAGAAATGCCTAAACTTTATCAAAACATTTTATTGAAAACTGGTGTAAAGAAGGATTTGTGTAATAAATGTGGACTCTTCTATGACTAATAAATAAATATAGAGATGTATGTCATATAAGTCTGCAAGGCGGTTGACTTAGTACAGCATGGAATTCTTACTTAAAACCTCATGATGTCCAATATCAGCAGAACACACAGTCAGCAGATTAACATTTATCTTAGTGACATATCCAAACATGACTGGTTCACACTCAGTTCTAGTCAAACACAGCACCATTATCCACAGGGGCTTCTGCAGATGTTGTGTGCCTTTTTCTTGGTTATGTAGAAGAAATGTGAAGCTCTCAATGACAACATTTTCAAATGATACAATAATAGGCAAAGAAAGAAATAATGAGAGGCTATTTTTATCTCATAGTAAGCTGCATACTGATAGAATGGATTGTAGAATATAAAGTCTTTATAGAAAGACAGAAATGCCTCAAAAGTATTAGGGAATCAGCTGTTATATTAACTCTTTAAATGTTCAGTTTTAAAAGAGAGATCTGACTTAGTTATTTCTATTCAGGGAAGAACGATATAACATAATCTTCCTACTTTTGCAGATGAGGCCCAAAACTTTGAGAACTATAGAATTACTTAAAATGATCTGTTTCATTTCTGTTTACACCATAGTCTTGTTTTAATCAGTCCCCAATTACTCTTTCTACCTGGCCTTGTCACTGCAGCTGAATGATTGTGGCTCTTAAAATTAAATTTGCAATACAAATACCTGACACTTCAAATTTAGTTTGTCTTCTTAGAATAAAACAGTTTTAGAAGAGGGCATTTTGTGTAACTAAAATAGTGCTGCAGGCTAAACAGCTATGTAAACACTTATATAATCTGTCCACATCTCCTATGGTGCATTAAAACTATTTAATTCTACATTCTTTTTCTATCAAAAAGTAATTTAACAAAAAGTCGGGGGTTTTTTACCTTTTCTTAATTTTATTTTAATTTGTGGAATGATTGTGATTTTAAAAGATCAAAATTAGAAGGTTTCAGATAAAAACTCAAAGGAAACATTGATACTTCATTTTAAAAAAGAAATAAATTGATAACGTATCTCTGTAACTATTATTTTAAGCATGTCAGTACAATATTGTATTAAGTTTCTATAAATGGGAAATTAAATGTTTCTGTGTAATTTCTTATCCTGCTCTCAAGCAGTCCTTTAATATTTATTCCAGTTTGCTGATGTATCAAGAATTGTAATGGAATTTAAAGCTTATTGGCGTGGGTAAAATATGCAGTTTGCTCTTCCCCATAACCTGGAGAATTTCTGCTACTGGATATATATTGCAGAAATAAATGGCAGTTTCACTTTGCTGTGATTCATCGGTTCATAACACTCAAGGTTAATGTGCTATGGTGGCTTATTCATGAAAAATGTTTGCAAATCTTGAAAGTTTCATACATTTCTACACATATAATTTGTCCAAAAGTTCCTACCAGAAAGCATGGTTGCTCTTTATTCATTCTTCATCACTCATTTCTCTTTCAAAACCTTCCATTCTGCCAATGCATACACAGCACACGCATATACAATACAGTGTCTGCCAAAGTGACTGGTCACATGTTTATGACTAGAAAAGAAGTTAAATTGTTCTGTAGCCCCATCAACCAATATTTTTCATGCCCTAAAAACAAGCAATCAAAAGAGAGTACTAAGCATACCATACTGTTTATTCCAAGCAAATAGTTCAGGTTATTCTATTTAACATATCTCAAGAAGTAGATTCTGGAAAGATGAAAATATGCCTTCTATTTCATGACTGCAGCCATGGGGGCTGTAATTCCTACAAAGCACACCTACCTAGCTTTTGCAATTCAATGAATTAAGAGACCTGCTAGTCCTAGAAATTGTCTGTGTAGGTCTTTGTACCCCATATGTGTTTTCCCTGTTAATCAACAATTCAGTGGTGACTTTGTCTTATTAGTGGTAACTTTTTTTTTTTCACAATTCTGCTTACCATTCCTGAAAAAGTGCGTTCTAAGCATTTTATTGCAGTTTTTTGAAGAAAAAAAATGTTAATAGGCAGGTTTTGAAGGTTTTCTCTTGCCTGAAGGTTTTGACTAGGATCTTTAAGTGAAAGCTAAGGATTCCTAGAGCATTATTCAAAGTAAGATAATTTCACGTTCTCATCTAGGTGTTTTTATGTCTCTTCTCTTTTTTCTTATATATCTACTGTCATTTCAAAACTGCTAAGAAAAAATAATTATTCTTCATTTTTCTATGTGAAAGCTGTGCCACTAGCATCTCTTATTTGAGGAAGTTAGGGGTACTTTTTTTTACTACTGTCAGTCACAATGCTTTCAGCATGCCTAAATGGTGCAGATATTTGCACAAAACTAGAACAATCAGTTACTGACCAAATTTATCATTCACCAACAATAATTATCCCCTCCCCACCATTCTTCACAACCTTTCAACCCTCACTGTTTGTTTCCCTGCAATTCCATGATTATGTACAAAGTTTTAGCCTGAGCACTGCAGGGAAAATATGATTTTCCTGTAGGAAGTCTTTGAGTTACATTGGGTTGCTTAGCCTGGAGAAAAGAAAGCTCAGGGGGACCTTATTAGTTTCTACAGCTGCCTGTGAAAGGATATTTTAGCAAGGTGGAGGTCAGCTTTGTCTCCACAACAAGTGACAGCATAAGAAGAAATGACCTCAAGCTGTGCCAGAGAAGGTTGAGATTCAATATTAGAAAACATTTCTTCACTGAAACGGTGGTTGGGCACTGATTGCATCTGGCATCCCAGAGAAGTGGCAGAAACACTGTCCCTGGAAGTTTTAAAAACGTGTGGATGTGGCATGTAGGGACATGGTTTAGTTGTGAACCAAATAGTACCAAGGTAACAGCTGGACTCAGTGATCTTAGAGGCCTTTTTAAACCTAAACAAACCTCCTACCTGGTGGCTAAAATTTTGAATTCTACCTGTTATATAGACAGGTATTTTACAGTATTAGAATTCTTTATTCAGGAAAGAATTGTCAAAGTTGTAGTGTAGAGTGTACAAGTCTAATAAGAGTTGTATCACTTAAAACACCCCAGTGTACTGGTCCAGATAGTCAAAATTATTATAAAAACAAAGTCATCAACATGTTATTTCCTACATAACTACAGAAAATCTTTCTATGCCAATTTTTATGTAATAAATATTTATTTCTATTGAGGGCATCTCCCAATACCAACCACTGAGTAATAGTGGTTAATGAAGAGGCCAACACTTGAAATACTAAGTAAGAAATTTTTTTCTCAATTACATAAATTTCTCCACCTACATTTGCTATATATTTTCTTTTTACTAAGTAGCTAAGATATATCTGCCTTTTTTTACAGTTCTCCTGCCCATATCTTTCTTTCCCTCAATATTTATTCTTGAATAATTTATATTGTTAGTACATTCTTTCACATCAGTAATTTTAAACTTCTTAGTATCACTTACATGTATGTTAAAAACTCCTGCAGAGAAATTTCTTTTTAATTCCAATACTGAGTTCTCATTAATATGAAAGATAATCATCTATACCTCATCCTTGGTGATATATCAGCACAAATAGAAGTGGAAAAATAAAGTCCTTCATCACAAATTTTTACCAAATGTAAATTAACAAAATAGTATCATTATCAATAGTACACACGTACTTACATATTTAGTAACACTGGGATGGCCATATCAGATGAATGTATAAGCATTTTACTAAGTATATGTGATCTCCAGATATAGAAATCTGTATATATATTTATGCATTTTCACCAAGATCCAGCTGCCCCCTCTTCAATCACATTAAGAAAAGAAGAACATAGTTAAAGTTCGTTACATTAGAATATGTTCCAATTCTGTTTTCTCTCCTTTTAGATTCTGTAAACATCACACCACTGTTTGCTGTTTTCCCACAGTGTAGAACAAAGAATTGCGGCTCTTTGCATACACGCATGAAAGCATCAAATTTGTTTCCATCTCCAGACAAGCTATTGGTTCCAGTCTATGCTCATCACTTCCTCTGGAAGCTGTGACTGGCAGGGTGAGCTTATGTTTGGCAGAGAGGTTATACTAAAAGCAGGCAGCTTAATATACAGGATAGAAATTCTCTCCATGGAAATTTTTCAGATGGTCAGATCTGCACATTGTCCTGGAAGGTAGCTTCAGCTAAAAGCAAAAGAAAAAAATAAAATTTAAAAAACAAAAAACAAAAAGCAAAGAAAAGCCAAGCCAAGCAAAGAGTCACAGAGAAATCTCCAAGAATGCACTTCACATACTACTCCAGTCCCACAAAAGAGCAATACCTCCCATCAGACTATCACATCCTCACTCATTAGCTTGCCACTGACAGAGGAGTTCAGCAGCCATAGATAATCTGTACCTGCTGCGCATGATTATTTTCCTTTTGTTCGAACAATGAGAGGATAGACACTGCATCAAGTCTGAGTTTGTAGTGCTGATAAATCACACTTAAGGGAACAACGAAAACAGTGCCCATTTAATAAATATATGTTCATATCTCATACCTAATTGCTTCCAATGGGATACTAAATGTATCCTATGGAGATAAGAGAGTACATAAGTCACAAAAGGTAAAAAAAATCTCAGGGTTGCATATATTTCTCATGAGTTATAAGCAAAGCTCAAGAGCAAGTTTTTTTTGTCACTTTGCTACCTAATGCTGCTGTCAGATGAATGAGGGAATGAGAAGAATGAGGGATGAGCTCAGGGAGCAAACGGAAGAAAAAGTACCACTAGGAGTTAATGAAATACAAATTAAAGCATAAAGGAGATTTACATATCCTAAACCACTTGATAAATAACTCTCGAATCAACTTCCATGAACAGTAAGGATAATAAATCCCGCTGTTCTTACAGGAACACATTTTACTCATATTAGTTCCACCTACAATTAGTTTGTTTACTTATTTACATACCTAAAAAAATCTGCTTTTCAACTCTCAGGTTCTACATCTACACACTATTGACAATGCTATGCCACAGGCTTCTAGAAATGCACTCAGTCCCAGAAGTTTGGTTTTATTCCAAGGCTAGCACATTCAGGGTTTTGACTGTAATGACATTTGGGTTTCTCTCTAGCATGATTTGTGAAAATTCTGCTAGCTTCATCATTTCTAAGATAACTGATCTGAACTGGATCTTATTTTCGGTTCCGCACGAAAGTGGCAAGTATGAGTCATCCACCACCCTCTAGTTCCAGCAGCTGTAAAAGAGGCTTGTATCAGAAACTGAACAGGAGCAAAGAGGACCTGGACCTTTAGGTGAAGCTAAATATTTCTGGAGAACTTAAGTATCAACTTAGTTAATATTTAAAGATCCTGATAGACAGAATAATTAAATAAGCAATATTTATCTTATTCTGTAGCTCTCAAACACAAGACATCACACAAACCTGTCTCATTCTTTTGTAAAATGATCACTAAAAAGAAGGCTGTTTCTTTCTAACTTCCAATCACATAGATAGGCTTAATATTTTAAAGAGAAAGCACTTCATGTCCATTTTGAATTCTTTAAGGAAAAGTCTACTTTGGCCATATAAACATAAGAGAGACTTTAGTCTCCCATCTGTAGCAGAAGATCAGAACCAGCTGATCTCCTTTTCTCCTGGGGAGATCAGCTGGTTACAGATAATGAGGCTGTCTGACAGACAGCTTGGGATACACAGGGCTGAGATATTTACCATTTTTGGGTTCAAACGTGAACTAAGGCCAGAAATGAAGGTAATGCACTCCTGGTACCCCACATGGTCCCATATAAGAATGCTGGGTCCTGAGAAGTAATTTAAAAGGTTGGCTGTCATATTTGCTGCTCAGGTACCATGAATGCAAGACTTATTCTAATTCTGAGATGCTCCATGAAGAATCTAGATGCAAGAAATATGCAACTTTATCGTACACATCTGACGCCTCTCTACCATACACAGAAAAAAAATGAATACCAGTATTTCTGGAGCTTAGGATTCCTTTAGCCTTATCTCCTATCAAGAACTTATGAGTCACTATACTTAGAACTGTGTAAGTCAGTCCTGAGCTGTTACTTCTTTCTGTTAGTCTTTTCATTCCCTTCCTCGCTTAACATGGCCCATTTGCCAGGCTGAATTAATGAGCACAGAGCCAGCAAGTAAACTTCACCAGGAGGCTTTGTCCTCAAGACCTCTCAAACCAAGCAACACAGACTTGCTTTTGTTGAGTAAATACGTAGGCTGATACCCCATTTATCTTCATTTGGTAGCATTTAAATTCTAGCAAAGGAATTCAGCACTACACTAATCAGCAAGAATGATGCTATCATTATGTTGTTCCAGTGGCTACAAGATAATTAATGTTTAGTGATAGACACATTCAAAATAACATTAATTATGTTATTAATGATTTTAATTAACTTCAAATGCTTCTGTGTTTTCCAATAAGTTCCTATATCTATGAATAAAGCTACCCACAATTTGTAACTCTTAGTTTCTTCCTGATATTTTTACAATAAAGTTTTACACTGAACTCCAAAAAGGCACCTCTGGAAATTAACTTGATAATATTTCTATTAAGTGTTTTATTCTACCTTGGGGAGGGGGAGGTGTTGGGGTTTTGTTGGTTTGTTTTGTTTTGTTTTTTACTTTATAATAATAAAATTTGAACAAAAAAGTAAATAGATGCACTTATGTCAGCATTTTCACCATAAGTCTGATCCGCTGCATGAAGTCAGCTCTGAAGAGAATTCTTTCACCATGAGCAAAAGATTAAATGCCTCTCTAATAATTTTAAAATGTCATTTAAGAGTCTTAGGGAGATTTATTTTTTTTTTCTATTGTTGCAAACATCAGGCTGAAACTCCCATAGTCTTACTGGATTATTTGTCTTTTGTGAAAGAAAACAGATACAAATTTTCTCCTTATCTTCCCACCACTTCTCATTTAAAAGTACTTTTCTTCCAAAGCAGACATTTTTGTTGTTGAAAACAGCTCTTCTGACAGTACCATGGAGGTTATTAACTGAGACACAAAGGAAAGCAGAGTTCCTAGGTAGTCCAAGCTCCTTTGCAACATAAGCCTCAAACATGAGAGCCTTAAAGAAAGAGAAAAAAGCTCTTTTGTTCTGTCTTCTGATTATGGCTTCTCTTGTACAAACCATTTCAAAATGTAGATTATTTGGGAGCAATTAAGAACAGTTCAAAGTCACTGTGGATGGTGATAGAGAAGCTTTTTAAGCAGCATTATATTCAGATTTTTCAAAATATTCAAATAGCTGAATTTAATTTTTAAGACAGCTTAATCCAGCAACCTGAATAACAAAAATTTCCTTTTCTGCTGCTATTCATTATGTCATTTTTAGATAATAAGTTAATATATATTTTAAATTGCATATTAATATGTAATATGTAAAAATTACATTATATATAACATAATATATAATAGACATATTTTTTGTAATTTCAGTACTCATTGAAGATTGACTTATATTGTTTGGAATTGATAGATCATGGAAACCAGGTGCAAGATTGTATTGCCTTTAATAAAGGTTCTATGAATTTTTATTTCAATTCTGCACAGTAAAAAAGAAAAGCTAAATACCCAAGGTTAAAATTCAGAGTATTCACACTCCTGAAGAAATAGCAGTCTAATTTTAATGTGCCACAGAAGACAGAGATAACATTGTTTGCCCTTCTCATCCTTACTCAGATGAATTTTCAGGACTATAGAAAAGTGTCTGTCTAAGCACAGAATCCAAGACCAGAATTTTATTACACTTAAAATTCTTAATTATTTATATGGATTAACACAACATCAGTAGAAAAGATGAAGCATATGTGTATCCAAAGTAGACTAAAGTTGATGGTGAGAGATGTCAGAGACATACTTGATGTAGCAAGTATGGTCTGGAAGGGTTCTGGACCACATTCCACAGTTATTGTAGTTCTGTGGGCAGTCACAATACTTGTCACAAAGAAAGAACTGCCTGAGAACCTGATTCTTCAGACAGAAAAGTTCCAAAATCTAGACGAAGCCTAAAACAGAGACTGGTTTCTGAATCCCACTTGGGCTCAGGTACGCAACTATATACCAGTTGGTTTATTTGTCAAACTGGAGAAGCAAAACTTTCAAGTGTCATAGGAGTTTTTTAATCACCATCGGCAGTGTTCAGAAAATGTAAGAACATCCTGGGGGAGACAGACCTCTGAAACCCCAAATTTGGGATTGGGGACTTAATTTGGGATAGGGTGCCTTTATAGGGTAAAGCAGTGACCACGTCTTTCATCAAATACACTGAAGGGAGAAAATTTCATTAAGGTTTTAGGCTAAAGTTTCCCCCCCAAAAAAAATTCTGTTCCATTGAGGAACAATTTCCGAGAAAGTGTGAATTTCAAACTGGGCAAGACAAAACAGTGGAACCTATCCCACAAAAGATAGAATCACACTGGCAGGGATTTGAAATATTTCTTCTCTTTCTTCAATATGTGTACAAAGGCAGAAAGTATAGAGGAAAGGTTAACACTCAGGGTGTCACACAATCCAAGTGAGGGTTCCTTCTTCAGCACTCTTGTTCTAACAAACTACAAAGCCAGGCTTCAGTTTCAGGGTCTTCTTCCTCTTTTGGGAAATGGAAGCTCTTGATATAAGGAGCTTCTTCATTGAGTGGGTAATTGATCAGAGTATATGTGGCAGGAAGAACAGAGTTGAAAATTGCTGACACCCAAAAGCAGTTCAATGATCAGAAGTACAGAGGCACTACAAATACCACTACTTGCTTTTTATCCCCAGCTCCCAAAGCTTAAGTAGTACACCACTCTTCCCTTGTGTCTAACTAAAAGCCTTGTGAAAACCTTGTAAGTACACCTGCCTCACATCACCTTGATCATTTTGGGTGCAAGATGCCCATAAGTGCTCGTTCACACCTAGCCCACGGTCGCAGCAGCGCTTTTGAGGTGCCTTACTTTTCCTGGCAAGACAATTCAACAAGCCTTAGAAAGAGGTTCTTGACATAGTCATCCTACATATGTAGGAGAGAACTGTACAAGATGTTCTGAGAGGAAAATATAAAACATAAATTATATCATCTTTGACAATTTTGTGGTCATAATCTTTTGTTCTTCAGCAGAACTTAAAATTTTCCACTGTGCACAGCTAACACAGCTATGATAGGGAAGATAAAAACTATATTACTTTCATTAGTGACTCTTTTACCTCTCATTGGTTTTCATATCCACTCCTCATGTTTTGTCTTAATCAGATAATGATTCTTCATCTTGTCCCCTGCAAACAGAGCTCTGCAAAGAATTTCACTGAAATTAATGATTTCACTTCTATAAAATGAAGAGACAAGGTCTGGTATTTTTAACTGCTTCAAGATAAAGTCATGTAAAAGGTCATGCAGCAGAATGGAGGACATGCATTTTACAGTGATGTAAATAATGAGTAATAATAAGAAAAGGAACATATTTTAAAATCCTCCTTTAATGATGTTGGCTAGGAATTCATATTTTGCAGCTTAGCTATGACAACTAGTGAAATCATTGCTTTCTTTTCTCTCCAATAAATTCATTCTTGGATATTCATAAGTTTAGCATTGCATTTTAACACGGAGAACAAAAATAAAAGACTCCATAAATCCATTCTGACATATTTTCAATATTATTTTAATGTTTCTATTTTAATGTTATCAACCTCATCATGTTGTGTTTTAGAAACCGCAGTTTTCTTCCAAAAAAAGCAACACTATGATGCTTCTGTCTGTAAGACTGTCTCTACTGTTTGAGCTCAACAGTGTATGTTAAAGAAAGACTGAAATCAGTGAACATAAGTCAGTTCTTAGTTTCCATGAACCTGGATTTTACTCTCCTGTAAGCAGTACATTTGCCATAGACTTGACAATGCACTTCAATGTCCTACAGATGTGCCATCGACACATCTCCCTGGACTCCTTGTGGTTCAAGTATTCCTATCTGCAGCCACAAATGCTGGGTTAGTGACTCAACTACCTCTGTTTCCTCATAAACCAGATTCCTCAGATAAGTCCACATACACTTTATTTTGATGGCAGAGTCCATTACTGATCTAATATTGGGGATCTGTAAAAGGTTATTTCCTGAATATGGCAAATAAAAATTTTACCTATTTTTTATTAGCCCAAACAAAATTAAACATAGATCCTTATCAAGTTACTAGCCCAATTCCTTTGCCTCTGTTTCCTGCAAAACTTTAATCTCCCAATCCCAGAGCCCTTCTTAACCTGTGCCTGATTAAGGTCCACATTACTCTTTGGGATACTTAGTGCAGGATTTCATTTCAGCTGGCCCAGCTCATTACACTCATCAGTGTTCAAATAAAGAGAGCCATCTCACAAAGGGACCAATTTTCATTGCACCATTCAAATCATTGGTGTCTCCACTGCCTATCCATCACTAGAAAATTCATCACTCCCAATTAGAAGCTCTGCTGTTTCTACATCACAATGTATGTTTGAAAATGACATTATTCATAACATGTTCCCCCACAACTTTTGGCTAACAAATAGGCTCTCAGGGGAAAACAAATTGACAGGGTTGGAACCTAGATAATAAAACCTTAATTATTATAAGCAATGATGGTATTTAATAATTGTGATCTCACTGGGAACAATTTTGAAGAAGAATAGCTTTTGCTTCATTACAGTGTGTGAGTGATGATACTAATAAAGGCTCACATGAGGAACTCCCGGCCTGCTTCCCACAACAAACATTAATTGCTGTTCCACGAAATGCCAAAGCTGGGAAGTCAGTGAGCAAGGGCTTTTTGCTCACTTTACAATTAATAACTTCGTACTTCCTTTTTCCCCAGCTCAGCAGACATGTGAATAGTGATGTTTTCTCTCCCATCAAATAAGAGAATAAATATAAGTCCATTCAGTATGAGATGGAAATTAAACCCTGCTATTGTGGGTCCAGAAGGCAGGGAAAGAAGCCAAACAGGAACAGATAGGACTTACTTTGAGGACTGATTCAAATGTCCTGTTAATCAAAGTGGAAGTTATCCATAAGTTGGAAGCTATCTGTTTCTTCCCTTGATTCTAAGTAAATTTGGCTTCCTGGGTAGGGAGAGGCACAGGGCTATCTAAAAAATTTTAGTTACATTGCCTTAAAAAAATATATAATCAGATTTCTTAATACAGTACTTGTTTTGTTAATTTTGAAATATTTGTTTTCTTATTTTCTTTTTTATTTTTACTTTTCTGTGGAAAAGCACTTATGTGAAATCCTCTGCCAAATATATTTAAAATGAGAACAAAATATGTAAACCAATTTTTAGACTTCAATATTGCATGTCAAATAGAAAAAGTGAAAAACTGTTGTTTACCTCTCTGGGTAAAGCTGTTTGTAGCATTTACTGGGTCAAGATGGTCTAAGTGGTCTAGGTTTCTACAGCTAGAAAAAGATAGCTAACATTCAAAAACTAAAAGGCACCAGAGAAATAGAAAAGGGTGTGCTGCAAGATTGGTGTCAAATTTATGTTCTCAATCGAACTTTATCGATAACTATATCTGGTTCTTTATTCAGCCTAGTGTAAAAATAGACATTACAATCATTTGCCAATCTAAAGAAATTCTGCTCTGGACATTAAATGAGTAGGAATGACACAGAACAGGGCACCTTTCTTCACAGGGCACAGGTTAGGGAAACTGGGCAATGGGAATTTGCTGTTAATGGAGATGGACAGGCTACAACCCACAAGATGAACAATTCAAATTCTGTGAGATTCGGTACCAAAAATAAATCACAATTTTTTTATCCAGTGCATGAGCCAGGCTGTAAAATGGGAAATAACATTTGCACACAGAAGAACTTTTTAAGAACAGCTGTTCTTTATGGGGACAAGACTTTTTGTGCATTTTGAGTACATACAGAGCAATGGACATTTTGAAACCAGCCATCTCATCATAAGTTGTGGGGAGAGGTATTCAGGAACTGGCCAGTTACACACAGAGCCAGAAACCTGCAAACAGCACTATCTGTTTATGCCCATACCTTGTTTTCTAAAAAGAACAAAAATAAAGAAAATCATACCAATAAAATCTTGTGAACATGCTTATGGATTTTATTGAGAAATGTTTGAGAAAGGGGAATAGTGAAAGTGGACCCACCATTTCACAAGGATTCTTGAAAAGGGCTTTGCTTTTCTCAAAAGAATAAAGGTGTAAGAGGATTTTCTGCATTGGAAAAAATATACCACAGTCAGTATTAAAGCTTGTTCTTTAAAAGAAAATAAACGTTAAAAAAAGCCTTTTATACAATGTATGGTTTCTCTTTTGCATTAGAGAATCACTGAAAAATTTATTATAATTATTTTTAAACAAATTTCTTTTAATGTGTTATGCCCCTGCAAAGGTGTAATGGGTGTAATAAAAAATATTCTGTGTAAACCTCCATATTTTCAAATCACTATACAACAAACAGACAATATCAAAATTAGCTGAAATTGACAGATGAGGGGAATGCAATAGATACATTGCTATATACTCCAAGATCATAAGAGACCAGCATATATTAGAGTGGCTCACAAAATCTCACAAGAAATATTAATTTCAACTGCACTAAATTTGAAGCACTTACATAAAAATTGGAAACTGGCAGAATGGCCATAAACAAAGGTCAGTGCAAATGCAGATAAACAGTTTATCACAATGAGCTGGATGGGTCTAGCAATTACCGTATCGATCACTACTATTCTCATTTAGCAACTTCATCAGCACAGGGAAAAGAAAGCCAGGAATTTGCTGCATTTTTTTCTTTTAAAGTTAACTCATTTAGACTCTTTTCATGACCCTGTTGCCTCCTGCAAATATTCTAGGAAATCAGTTTACTGGAAGTTTACTTCATTTAAATAAAGAATTTTAAATGAAGGTAAATGTTTACAGAATGCAAATCAATAAAAAACCCTGGGTATTTGCATCAAGAAAGAGGTTCTAGAATCACTGCTAATCCAGCCCAAAATAAAAATAACTTACAAAAACAGCTTTTCATATAATATAGCAAATAGCTTAAATGGAAGGGATTAAATATTTGAGCAGTTTAGTTTTCCTCAATAAACAATAATTACTGGAAAATTATGTCTGAGAAAATATTGCCCTATTTGTTCCAAACAATGTATTTTTGAGTTCTGATAGGTCTTTCCTATTCATATTAAAAAAAATAATAAAAAAAAAACAACAAAAAAGAAAGCAGAAAAACAAGATGATATTTTTTACTCTAGACATGTTTCATTAGTATACTCCTATGCTTCAAAAGTTAAAGACCACACAGTTTAGTATCTCACAAATGCTAAGTCTGCTCTTTAACAGGTCTTGGCAGAAATTATTCTATTCCTTCACAGGGACATATTTTTATTTTTCTTTATTTTTTGGCACATTCATGACTTACTGGCATTCCCCTTTGCCATAGTACTTGCAAAACTTGCCACCAAAATCTGGATTTACTTGTTACCATAGTGATGTTTTAAAGAGTTTTCATCTATTTTATTACTTAAATAGCCTAATTTCTCCTCCAAAGATCCTGTAAGAAAACTGTATTGCAAAATTTTCAGCTCTAACCAGATCTGAACTGTATAAATCAAAGGCCCATCCTATGACAGAATACTTATTTCCATGGATAATTCAGAAGAGAAAAAAGGACAAAAATCTTTCAGTAAATTATTCACTTCAATTTATTCCCCCATATCTCATTTCCATCAGTAACTAAATAATCTATCTGCATAAGGTTTCTTATTCTAAACCCACCACTACAGTATTTAAGAACTGTAACAAATAATGATCATTGGAAAAATAATTTAAGAACAAATTGTGCCACATTGAATTCTACCTGGCTGAACACAATGGCTTGGTTTCATCATCTTTAATTTCTATTTCCTAGCTAAAACACACACTAGAGAGCCTAGGTATTCTATCATCAGTGGGGATGGAATAGCAGTTCCAGACTATTTGGCCTACCATCTAAGCTTCCAAAAATGCTCCATAAAGTCCTTGTTAGCCTAAACTGACCACAATATCTTCCATTATGAGAGCTCTTCTTGTCTCTGTGACATCTTCAAAACTCATTGTTAGATTTGTGAAAGATGTTAAATCAACAGTTTTCATCATCTGCTCAGAGAGGATGGATCCTATATGCCATGATACCTTTCCCTAATCAAGAAAAAACTGAAGTATTTGCTGTATCTAGTACAGAACACAAAAAAATTTAGATTTTCTTTCTGATACACAGACTCCCAAAGATTGGATCCTGTGCATTGACTGCAGTCTATGGTGTTATTTTTTTGAAGGCTTTAGCTGCAGAATACTCTGGTAAAATGAACATGGACTCAGGCATCACACAGTCACACAGTGCCATCCCTTCCTCTGAACATCACAGCTTGGCTCCAAGTAGTAAGCCTTGTTGGCCCTAGCTCTTGTGTTCTTTACTAAGTGTGGTAGGAGTTTAGCTTCAGCCATATTTTGGAAATACCATGTTACATGTGAATAACACAAAGTAAGGAACAATATGGTTTTGGCCTATACAGCAGGAATTATGAATGAACATTCAACAGGAAGGATTGGAAATGTGATATTCGCTTACCGTGTTAAAACAAAAGCATCTGACTTTTGGTTTGCCATTCATAGTTTAAGGATGTGAGAATACAGATATAGCCAAGCCAGATACTTCCTTCTGGTAATTCAATATCAAATTCCATTTGGAATCAAATGCATTTGCTAAAACAATTTTATTTTTAAACTTATCTGCTAACAAGATTGTTCTCAAGGCAACAAATCTTTTGCAGCTGTATTATTCCCCTTTTCTTTCCAATGATTGTATATCTTTGTTTTTAAATACAGTATGTTTTTTCCATAGTTAAGGTTAAGTCTGCTGGAAGATTTTATTCTCAGCCCTTTATCTACCATTTAGAGAATTTTTTTGTAGACTATTTGCAAAATATTCTGTGAACAGAAAAATGGTTTTAAGCATCTGTTATTAAAAACTCTGCAACACATAGTTTCTATCTTTGGTGCTAAGATAAAATATAACCCCTACCTGTTCTCCAATGAGCTGCTTGAAAAGTGGAATTAGCTTTATCCTCCCTGTGGTACAGGAACCATGTTTCTTTTCAGCTGTGCTCTGAATTGGGAAAACATAATCTTCCCTTAGGTCAACTCTTACTAGAGCCCCTCTACATAACATAGACAGCACAAAAGTAATCTTCAACTTTATGCACTCATTGTTTTAACTACATGAGTCGGGTAAAAGACAATATCTTTGATCCCAGTGTGGGTACAGCTGTAATCATGCAAAACCAGCTAATTCATCATAGCCTTCCCCCAAGATAAGTAGGCTATATTACAGCAGCATAAGAAACTCCAGGTTACTTAGTCTGGAGAAGTAAAGGCTCCAGGAAGACCTTACTGCAGCCTTTCAAAACTTAAACGTGGCTTATAAGAAAGATGAGAACAGATTTTTGTCAAGACCCGTAGCAATAGGACAAGGGGCAGTGTTTGTAAATTGAAAGAGGATAGATTTAGACAGGGAAAAGTATGAAGACTTTTATAATGAGAGTGGTGAAACACTGGCAAAATTTTCCCAGAAAGGTGGTGGATGCCTCATCATTGGCATTCAAAGTCAGCTTGAATAGTGCTCTGAGCAACTTGGTCTAGTGGAAGATGTTCCTGCTCATTGCAGAGGGTTTGAACCAGATGACCTTTAAAAGTTCCATCCAACCCAAACTATCCTATGAATCTGTGATTCTACCACTGGTACATTCACAGCAGGATTTGTAGTGATCTAATTATTGTAACAGAAAGCAAACAAGCATTAAATATTTCACTAATTGCATTGCATCATCAGAATCTTACAAATTCAATGATACTTAAAAGTATTATTCATTATTTTCTGTTCTTTACTACTGGCAGGCAGACATATCCCACTACCTAAATCATTGTTTCTAACTCAGGAATACGGGTAATAAACACTACTAATAAAAACTAAGGGATGTAAAACCTAATGTCAGCTCACACTTCTGTTAAAGGGGGGCAGCATTGTTTAGTCTAACAACTGTTTGTCTTTAAATAGCAGTTCCCTTGCTAGAAAAAGGCTTCCCAACATGTTATCCTCACACAAAGTAGTCTAATAGCTTGATGATTAAGACTTTCAGGTCTAAAACCTGATAGCTGTCTTTTGGGATCCACATTGCTGGGCATTTGACAAAGGTCTGGAGCTATCATTTTGTCGAAGGCTAGCTGCAGAAGCTGCCAAGAAAGTGAATCTAATACTGAGCTGTCATCCTGCCTGAGTAAGATTGATAGTATCATCAATAAATCCATAAGGTAAAAGCAGAAATATGCCAATCAGTGGTTCTTGTGACAAAAAGGAAAGAGTGAGAACTACAGTCAAGAGACACTAAGGAAACTTATTATGAATTAAATTGATGATAAATGTTATCTCTGGCAATAAAAAGAGAATAAGCTATGCAGAAAGCAATGACTCCCTTTATAAGAAAAGTGGATATCAGTGACAGCTCTTCTTGAGAAGACTAAAAGGCTATGCTGAGGCATGTGACTTCACAAATAATGGAAACTGTTAAAAATAATGGAAAAATTATTGTGACTTCACAAATAATGGAAACTGTTAAAATAGGAGCAAGAGGGTGAAGTAAAAATACAGTTAAGCAATGCAAGTCAGATATTTAATATTTTTATTTTTCTTGCTTTCATACAAAACACAAAGAAAATCTTAGCAGCTGAATGAGAACTGGAAATGACTTCATGTCTACATGTTTAAAGTTTTTTTTTTTTACACCAGAAAGCAATATAGAGTAGCATCAGCACAAGTTCTGGACGTGAAAACAAATACATAAATGTAAAACTGTCCCTAAGTTAACTAAATTTGCTGCCAGCCTAGTCTTGCTTGTGCAGACATGAGGAGGCTCCACTAACATGGCTGCTTTTTGCCACCAGAATATTTTTGTTACAAAGGATGTGGACATTACACCTATTTAAAATGGATGACTGCACCAAGATTCATATACAGCATGTAGATATGCCCACAAATTATAGCATTTTTAGTCCCATCCAAGGAGAGGATAAGGATCATAAACACTATCATATTTAGTATAAATTCTTTTTGTAATCACTCACAGTGGCAAAAACTCCACCTGAATTTGATATGTATTTCAACTTCATATATAAATTCAATTTTCACTAATCAGCATCTTCAGGGAGCTTTTTCAGTGGTAGCAGAGAAAAAGAAACAACAGTAGCATCATAATTGGTTTATACATCAATGAACACATACATGTACATAGTATCATTTCAGGCAAATGATATGCTGTACATCTTCCTTTTTTTTTTTTTTTTTTAATTCCAGCTCTCTGATTCACTCATTATGTCTTACTCATATTTTGTAAACCCTGCAGTTAAAAAGAATAGTCATATTATTACTGAAACAATCACAAAACATACAAGAAACACAGAGACAATTCTTCATCGCTGTCCTTTTCTTAATCACTGTAGATGTTCCAGTTATCCAGACTGCAATCCACGGCAGGAATTTGTAGCATATGAAAGCTGAGAGCAAAATGAATCTGTTTATAGCAGAGTTAAGACAGTGCTCATACACTTAGTGTGAGAATCTTTGTTCAGTCCTTCACATGTGATCCAGTTGCAGGCCAGTAATAAATCCATTGGCCTGATGATTTGTTAGTTTCCTCAAGGTTTTCAGGCTTTTGAAGAAACAGCCTTTCCTGTTCTCAGATAGTGTGTAATCTATTTTCTCTTCTCCTTCCCAGGAATTCTGCAGTGCCAGGCTTTGCTGTTTCCTTACAGGAATTATCTCTCTATCTGTGACTATAAAAACCAAGAATAAGACCAATGATAATGTAAGCCTTCAAAAGTCGCATAAGGTGGAGAGGGAGTCATAGAAAAAGACATGCTAAGTGGTAAGCCTATCATTTAGAGAACAAGTGTTACTTATTGCATGGGTTTTCCAAGAGGGATTGCTGTTAGAAAGAGTTCAAGTTTCATAAAATGTAGATAAGATTAGAAAAATCTCACAAAAAAGGGGTTTTAGATTATTGAATATTTCACATAAATATTGTAACCAACAGATCAGTTACTTTGAATTAATGGAATTAAGGAATATAGTGGGAATGTCAACTCTGGGAAATACCAAAGAAGAGAGAAATCTTTCCTCTCATATGTAAGATACAAATCACAGAGAATTGAAAAGGCATGCTGAACAATCACATCTCTTATTATTTGACCAACTTGAGATGAAATTTCTTGTATCTTAACACTAGCAGTATAGTTTCAGCATCTGAAAAGAAAGCATATCATTCTTCATATAAAGAAGTCTGTTCATAAACAGGATATGAGGGGACAATTACTCTTATGGACTACATAGCACAACAAAATTTTCAAATTAGTTGAAACTTTATCTCTTTGTTTTCCTGCTAAAGAATTCTCTGGGGAGAAAGATTAGGGGGTAAAAAAAAATAACAACACTGAAATTATAGGGAAAATATGGTTGCTACTCCCTGCATGGAACATGGTCAGAACACCAAGCTTCCCACTCAGGGAAGATGAAACAGAGGGTGGAGCAGAGTAGACGCAGCATAGCCAGGCTCTGTTGAAACCCTTGTAAAGGAGGGAACTCAGTTGAACATTTTAGTTGATAAACCACAGAGCAGCTGTAGATCAAGGCAGATAACGAACAATGCACTGTTGAATCAGAAGCATGTGGTGACATCATTCTCCTCTGAGCAAGGCATGCTCCCATCTCCAGGTTATCTCTGATACTACTTAGATACCCACCCCCAAGGTATGACCACTCCTCACTGAATAAGGTGTATGGCTAAAGTCACTCAAGCTCTACTGAAACATGAGTTAAGAGTGGGGAGAAGATAGGGAAGACCCCATTATAACTTCTGGTACCAGCTGATGGGCTGAATATCTCCTGCCCCATAGGGACACCTAATGGGTAAGAACCCTACTCTCTTGCACACTGAACAATTATTTAGAACTAGCTTGTACTGATGACGAGAGTTTGTTAGTAAATTGCTTTGAATTACTATATTGTTTTGAACATGTTTTGGACTCAGTGTCACAGGCTTTGGAAATACTTATCCTAATTCCATAAAAGCCAGAGGACACCACCTAATTTTGTCTTTTGTGTTTAGAAACAACAGCTAAGAAACTACTTTGCTACTCATTGAGACAGATGTTTTCTGTCTCTCTGCTGCCATGTAGGGCAGACTTCTGCTCCAAGGTATTCAATTATATTTGGATAACCCGGACGTTTAAAAACTCAGCAAATTGCAGAGAGAAACCACTGCTTGCCACTGCATTGGTCAGAGTCTCCCGTAATTATTGATTTATGGAAGAGACCTACAAATTTAGAGTTCATCAAACTAATTTCATTGCAGTCATCAGGCCCCTATGACTGGGAAAGAAGCCACCATTCTGAAGGCAGAGCTAATGCAGCAGCCCAAAACATGCTACATGTCAACCTGTTGCCTGCCACTCTGTGCCTTCACTTTCACAGCAGAGAACAGTGTGGCTACCAAATTCTTGGCCATGCTTTCCAACAAGCTGCATAATCTTGGCATAAATCTAAGGACTGGCATTGCCACGGCTTCTTACACAATTGACATTTCCTCAGAACAGTGGTACTACCATCAAAACTGCTTTTGTCCTTTTATTATTTAGAAACAAAATAACATAAAAGGAGTAGGAGGCAATTAATAAGAACACTTCACTTAACCACTTAATAGCACACTTTGCAAATATTGGGATCCGTCTGGCTGAAAGGGTAGTAAATTGAGAACAGGGCAGCTGGAAGAAGGGATAGGATGAAAACTCTCAATCTAGATTTGCTGATGAACCAAGAACAAGAAAACATAATATAAGGTCAATCACAACTGACCAGTTTAGTACTAGTCTTACATCCCTACTATCAATTTGTCCCCTGTATTTTCAATGACCATTAGTTCAGAAGTCAGCTAGCAGAGCTTATGTCTACAATAACCCTCTCTTATAACAGGATTTTTACCCAGGCTGGTGTTATTTATCACCTTTTTTTTCCTATTAAAATGATCATAGTAAAACTGATGTGTACAGCAGACAACAAATTTGATATTCCTGGCTTTGGTGTCCTAAGCAACTGCAAACAATCTGTTCTAAGGGGTGCATCTTTTTTGTGAGGGAAGTGAAACCTGCTTCCACAGCTGCAGACCTAAGAGTCTTTTTGCAATGCAGAGAAGCTTATGAAGCTGACTCATGGGGGTCTAGGAGAGACACAACTCATACCTATGCTCCCTTCACCAGTACATGTGTGCCTGCATGTAGTCAGTGTTACTTACTCTCTGAGTTGTCTACATATATTTATTGATACAGACACCTGTTTCTGAGGAATCATTGATAAAATAGTATCACTCAGTAATTAATTACTAAGCTTTGCAGAATAGGACTGGAGGTTCTGGTGGACACCAAGTTGAAGCTGAGCCAGCAGCATACCTTTTCCACCATCAAGGATAATAATATCCTGGGCTGTATTAGGAAGAATACTGCCTGCAGGTCAGGGGGAGCTGATTCTTCTTCAGTTGTGCTTAGGACAGGTGAGATCACACCTGGAGAATTCTATCCAGTTCTGCAATGCCAAATATAAGAGGACCAAGGACATACATAGAATCATAGAATCATAAAATCATAGGATCATTTGGTTTGGAAAATATATTTTAGGACATTGAGTCCAACCATTAACCTACCACTGCCACGTTCACCACCAAACTATGTCCTCAAACACCACAACTACACATTCTCCAAAGATGGTGACCCCATCATTTCCCTTGGAAGCTTGTTTCAACATTTGAAGAGCCCTTCCCTCAAGATATTTTTCCTAATATCCAATCTAAACCTACCCTGGAGCAACTTGAGAACATGTCATCTAATCCTATTGCTTTCTACTTGGGAGAAGCGGCCAAGTCCCACCTCACTAGAACCTCCTTTGAGGCAGTTGCAGAGAGTGGTAAGGTTTTGCTCTGGTGATTTCTCTCCAGGCTGAACAGCCCCAGTTCCCTCGGCTTCTCAAACCAGAGAGAGTTCAGCAAAAGGGCTCTGAAGGTGATAAAAAAGCTGGAGCGCTTCTCCTATGAGGAAAGGTGGAGATAGCTGTAACTGGGAAAAAGCTCAGAGGAGGAGAGTGACTTGCTCACTGCCATTCAGTCAGTCAAGTAAAGCCTAGTGTCACAGTTTGACAGCTCAAATGAAGGTGATGCCCTACCAAGGCAGACAGTCATTCCCAGAGAATACAGAGACTTTCTACAGCTTCTCATTTGACTTAGGGACACACAGAAAGTATTTAAAAGTGTTTCTGCCCTGTATCCAAGAGTTTCTTTTATGGAAACAAAGTTAACTTTGTATTTGTAGAACTGCTCAGTATTGTGTTTTTAATTTACTTTGAACACGTTTTAGAAAGTTATGAGAAGAGCTTTGCTAGCTTTGGCAAGGGTCATCTGGAAGGAGAATACACTGCAGGAGTTATACAGGGTAATCCACAGGAAGATGTGTCTTCCTCTGCCCTTTGCTACCTGAAGAGAGGTAGAGCTGTGAGATACCTTAGAGTCACTGTGTGAGCTGGTATCTAAGAACCTGTGTGACAGTAGGGGAAAGAATTGTATGATCCAACCCACAGAGTATGAAAAAGTCACAGCAGGTCTGGTTTAGGTTTGGGGGGAAGGGTTTCTGGTTTGGTTTTGTTTGTTTGTTGTTTGTTTTTTTTTTTTTTTTTGGTAGTACTACTGTGTTCTAAGTGACATAAAAGGTTTCAAGATGAATCTGGAGAATTATTTTTAAATAATGACCTCTAATCACATGTTCTATGGAGATATGTTTAAAAAAATCATATTTGAATAGCTATATATGGGTTTCATCCATTCCTATTAAATAAACAAATGAATCAAAAGAGAGAACTATGGGTAACTAGTGATTGCTTTTGCCAAGTTTGGAATCCATTTAGACATATATGCACAGCAGCTCTGTCAGCTCAAAAAAAAAAAAAAAAAGCCATACCTTTTACCAGATGTACAGGAAATCAAGAAGGCAGGCTTTTGGCAAGCCTAGGAAGAATTTAGCCAGGCATGTGAGGTCAAATGATCTTAGAAAATCAAACCAAAACTACATATCTAAAAGGTAATGACATATCTACATATCTAAATTCATCTATTCCCAGAGACAGGCATGGCATTATGTCTAAGGAATGCCTGCTGCAGTCTTTTTGGGCAGTTAAGACAGTCTCTAGATCCTCTTACAGCTGCCTGATTACATTTTTCATCTAATGGATACAGCACTGCACATACTAAAGAACTGAGCAGCAATCTGAGGGGTAGAGAGACATTGTCTGGCCCACTGTATTTCCTGGAACCATTTCTGTCTCACAGAACGATTGCATTATACAAAAGATTTTGTGATCACATTACGATTTTGCGATCGATTCTGGTGACTAACTGGCTGCATTGCACTTTGAATTCTTCTGAATGACCCCACAAATAAGTGGTTTGTGCAGACTTGAGCCTTGTCATTCCTCTGTTTTCCTATGGCTGTCAATTTGCCTTATATTTGAAGTATGCAAAATATCATCTCTGTTTTACATGTCCCACATGTTTCCAATATCATAAAGTGTATAAATTATCTTTCTTTCACCAAGTATTTTTATCATGGGATCTTGGTGCTGACTATTATTCTGGATTACCATAAATCAGATGGCCCCATTACAGCAATGCACTGAGACTGGATATTACAGAAGGTATAAGAGTAAAGATTTATACTGAAAATAGAATTCAGCAAAAAAGGATTTTTGAAAAGGGAAATAAAACTGTCATGAAGAATGCAGGTATTCAGTGAAAAATGAGATGGTAGCATTATTTTTTCGTGACCTTTCTTTGGTGGGGGAAGAAGGAATTGCTGTTGATGTCAGAATGTCTTAGATGACGTCTTGAGTCAAATGAAAAATATATCACAAATTCATTTGAAACTACAATAGAAATAAAGATTAATACACTCTTGGACATTTGGAATATGAACATTTCAGTTTGTAAACTATGTTGGGTTTTTCTTTTTTAGGAAACAAGCTTTTGTACCGAGGATACCGCTCTTCCCACCTGTATGCTTTCCCTATTACATCAGATCTTAAAAAAAAAAATTTCTTAGATTTAATTTGATTGGAAAGCTCCTCATGAACAGACACATATGTGAAAAACCTACACAGTGATAAAGAGATGGAGGTGGCTGATTTTTTTATTAGTCTAGAATGTCAATGAAAAATCAATGGATCACCAGGAGAGAGGCACTGGTATGATCTTTCAATTATCAGAAATTAACATCACTTCCTCTTTTTCTTTAAAGACCTGAAAAGCAAAATAATAAGATCATTCACTGCAGCAAAATCAAGATCACGTTTTTTTCAGCACATACTATCATTGAGTTTAAGCCATGATTAAATGTGAAAATGCTCCTATCTTTATCAGTACAACCTAACTGCTCCCATTAAACCCTGAAAGTCTACAGCCACAGTCCAAATCAAAGTAGGTGACAGTTCTTAGTGGATTTTGGCATCTTTGTCAGTAACTGAAATTGAAAGTATGAGCACTTCTGTTTCCTGTTCCTAATAACAGAATTCATCAGGAAAAAAAAGAAATGTGTACCCTTTAAAGCTACATAGCAGTGTAGAAAGAGATGCTTGGACAGAACTCAGAGTGTGCGATGCTCCGAGCCCCCAGGAGCCTGCAGTTTGGTAAGGGGGTCTCTGCTAGACTCCAGAGAGAGTCCAGCTTTGCACCCACGACTGAATAAGGACTATGCCCATGCTGATCTCTTGTACTCTCCCTTCTGCTCCTGGGAAGAGTCCTTTGAGAGACCAGTGCTGAAATGAGAAGAGGCAGCTCTGTGACTTCTAGTCAGAGGAAGTTGTAACAGACAGTTATCCTTTATCCTTCTCACACAAGACAGATACAGCAGGTACAGACACATTCAGTGAACAAAGCCATCTCATTTGTTGTTCTCTTGTTCCTGCCTTTTTATTTTTTCCAGAGCTGAGATTTTCAATTCTAGCAGCATACAAA
This sequence comes from Sitta carolinensis, assembly GCA_032173965.1. Lineage (NCBI taxonomy): Eukaryota > Metazoa > Chordata > Aves > Passeriformes > Sittidae > Sitta > Sitta carolinensis. The sequence continues at coordinate 37,354,594 of JAVUNC010000006.1, forward strand.
TTGTGTGAGTTTTGACATAAATTATTGGAAGTTACAATGTTGTCCTGTTCACATGAGTTTAGGACAGCTTACATACCATGTAAATTTGCAAATTAAAGAGGGAAAATAAGGATGATGAAGAAAAGGTGCTCAGTCAGGACTTGGTAAAATGCATCTTTTCTGCTTCTCAAATTTTATTTATTTAGATAAATATATAAAGGTACCAGATGAAGGAAGACAACTTATAGCAAAGAAGAGCCTTTCATTGTCTTAAAAATTTCTCTTTATTTGAAAACACATGAAAACATCTACACCTGAGGCTGATGAGATTTTGGGTCTTGAAAGTAGGGTGGACAATTAATTGCAAAGACACATGGAAGGTTACCATCTTCCTGAAGAGATCTGCCTACAAAATTGCTTGCTGTGCATTAAGATAGTTAGCCAGAGAGCTACATCACTTAGGAACACCAGTGGGAAATTGGTTGAATGCATGCTTAGCACAAGGTCAAGTTACATGTGGCTAAATGCCACTTCAAAACTTTGGAAGACTCCAAATCACTTGTGGTAGCTGATATTGTTGTCTACTGGGACTCTACGGCCACAAATTTAACCTACTAGAATCTTTAACCAGTTAAGGAAAGGGATGCTTAGAGAACAGAAAATTGCCTACACTATATAGAAAAAGAATTCAAAAGAATATGAACACCCTTGTCAGAAGGTTTCTTTCAGCATTTAAAATATATTTGGAATAGACAGACAAGCTTAAGCATGTCAATAAATAATATAAATAAAATCCATAGCAAAAAGAGAATTAGATTCACCAAAATTGTAAGGATACCAATGCCTAAAGTGCCCCTTTCATGCATGTCTTCAAATCCAAGCAACTCTAGAACCCCAAGACAGTATGCTAAGAACCAAGCTTTAGGGGCAGTAAGATATTGGGCAGATCTCTAGTATTTAGTTTCTACAGAGTTAGACATACTGGCTACATGCAAAGCATCTGGGAGCATTCCCAGGCACTGGAACTCAACCATCCATAGTAGAAAACTATTAAAACATTGCCTGTTACAATTTTGGCAGGTCATAACTAACTTTCTCCCAAGGACAGCTCGCTCCAGAGACATTTCCCAAAAGGCAGTTCGCATGCAGCCAGCATGTTTGGAAGTTATGAGAATTTGTTAGCACAGTCAATGGGCCATTGTGTGCCAGTTGGCTTAATTGCCTGGGAATGTTTCTGGGAATGTTTAATATAACAGTTTATTTGTGCCCAGAATTTTTGAGCCAATGTAGCAGATCACCACTATCAAAAGAGGAGCATTTGTTCCCTCTCTTGACTACTTCTTATATTCTCCATTATATTGTTTCTGATGCTTGTCAGGCAGATTTCTGGGACACTTAGACTCTGTAACCTGGAGAAATCCATTTGTGTCCTTTTGCTGCAGCAGGTGACTGCTGGTTTAGAAATTGAATCCAGTCATTGCTCAGTCTGGCAAGCACCAACATGAGCTCAAGGAATGCATGGTGTGTCTGGAAAGGGGAGAAGAGTGAAATACCAGGGTGAAGTAGGAACTTTTCCCAAAAGTGCCAATGATGTGTTAGGCTGTGCCTCGTGTGAATTACTGAGATGAATTCAGACCGTTATTTCAAGAGTAGCCTGAGCCGATTTAAGTCCTCCCTGCTGCTGCAAGCAAAGAGTCTTTTTGGCTGCCTTTTTCCAAAAAGCTCATTTCCCATATCTCCTCCCTCTCTTGTGCCAGCACAGCAATATATAGACAGTCATGAGTGAACTGAACTGAAGAAACGATCCCTCAGGAAAAAAAGTTAATCCTAACTTGCTTGCTAACTTTCTTGCATGGCAACAAGTGCTTCTGCCAAAGCAAGGATCTCAGGTAGGGGCAACACTGTGGAAGTAAAGCTATCAGATTTAAGTAAAAGTTGGGGCAGCAGTCAGGTTTTATCAGCTTAACCTGCTTATGGAACTGCAGTATTGAGTATTTCAAGGGGCATCTAAAAACCTTGAGTAGGTATTCAAATACAGCAGAGAGTCACTGAAAGGAGGAAGGGCTTGTAGGCATCCTAATATAGATGAGCATTCAAATATCATTGTAAAATGAAAGGTTGCAGATATTTTCTTTCTGGTTCTTTTAATTTCTGTTACAAAATTTGTGTTTTCCTAACATTAGCTGTTACCTCCTATTAAAAAAAACCCAAACAAACAAATCTATATCTTACTGGATATGAGGCTTAAAAAAAAATCTTAAACTTGTTCTGGTTTTTATGACAACCCAGACAGTTACCACAAACAGCTTTGAGCTGCAACAACCAAATTCATGTTAGTGTGACATTTTTATTGCATGCATGCTTTCATTCAAAGTCTATTCTGAAGATGCAAGTTGGAAGAGGTGATGGAGAAGCATTAGTTGCCTCTTACAGTCAGATTGATCTAATTAGTAGCATTCTTTACCACTAATTACTTAAATAAATTGCATTTTGCAACACAGACAGGAGCCATATTAGAGTCTTGGAATTCTGACCCAGCTCCAGAACATCCCATGGAGTACTTTTCATTACACACTTGTGTAGTCTTTTTAAAAGTTTGAAACTGTTAACTAAATTTTTCTAACAGACATAGCATCATCCACAGAAAAATATTTCAATTTTTTTTTTCTTTTTTGGCCTTAAGCCTCCTTTACAGCTTTTCCACTGGGAATTTTAAGACTTGATGTTCCTATTTGATAACTTATTTTTGTTTTTACCCAAACCCTTTCCTCTCAGAAAACTTCCCAGACTATTTAAAATACTAGCCAATGAAAATCAATACAGTTCTGTTGCTTTAACTTGTCTTATACTGATTTAGACCACTTGGGAAACTATCAAGGACAATCTTCCAGTGCTTGCCACCCAGAAGTATATTGCCAGCTACAACTGCAACTGAGGCAACTGCTTGAAAACAGAGCAGAGCTCAGGACTTCACAATACCCAACATACAGATTAACTACCTTATAGGTTTATGAGTGAATTGAAGGCAGCAAAATCTGTAGGCAGAGGCAATAGTTCCTGTTAATTCAGCCCATAAAACTGGGGGGAAAGTGGAAAAAGGGAGGCATGAAAACTTTCAGGAGCAAAAGTTTTCTACAGGCCTTCTTCAAGCTTACCATTTATGTAGTTTAGGTATGTGATTAGATTTGAATGAGATTCTCCCATACAAAGACTTTCGTATTGGGATATCAACAATACAAAGCCTTTTGTATATATACATTTCCCATGGCACACTAATAATATTTTTAGGGTTAAAACTGCATTCCTACATGAATACTAATCCTACAGTCAATAACATGAGGAAAAGTAACAGAATCAGTGCTCACATTTATATTTTTGAGATCAGAAACAAAATTATTCTTTTCCTATTTTTACTCTTCTCTTTTCTGTCTTTTCCTTTTCTTGTCCTGAATTTCCCTGATTCTCTTTCCCTCAATTTCTGAGATGATCAATATCCATCTTCCTCTTTGGGCAATTTCATTCACTAGTCCAGCTGAACATGCACACAGAATAAAAAGTAACTCAGTTTTCAGGATATATCATGAAAACAGGTAGTCCTAGAAGGGATCTTAAGAAGGGGCTCAACATTCATGGTCATTGTACTTGGCTTTGTGAGAGCATTGCCTTTTGCTAAGATAATTTTCCTTCATTATTTATGCATATAGATATAAATTCTAACAGTAACTTTAAACAGAACAAGTATGTCCAATAGTTCCACTGCTTGGAAGGCTGTCTCAGCACAGCTCAACAGATGTTCAGTACCAGCACCTGCTGTGCCCTTCAATCACAGCCTGCACTCCTACTGCCTGTGGGTTTAAATGAGGGTGGAGAATAACAGCACCTCAGATTCATTTACTTGCAAGATAACAGCAATCAAATTTACAGTTTTTAGCTAAGAATTGCATTATCTTTTGCTGAAATGTAATCATATCTGAGCTATTACAAGAGTGACTCTTTAACAACAGACAGTGTAACTACAGATTAAGACAGGAAGATAGATTATATTATGAACAACTTGAATTAGGAAAATTTTATTGGTTAAAGATCAGCTATCCAAGTTGAAACAGATCCAGGACATTAGATCTAATATTTCTGTTTTATAAAAAAAAAAAAATCAGCAGATCTTCTCTTGCAAAAACCATCCAGCATATCATCTGATGTCAGAGCACACAGATATGCCAGACATACATAATTAGAAAGCATATAAAATTCAAATGCAGTGATAGTCATAAAATTTCCAGACAATACAACAAAAAAAAAAAAAAAAAAAAAAAAAAAAAAAGCAAAAGTATTCTGGATTTCCCATTATTAAGAATGTTGCCATAAAGATGAACTTAAAGTATCTAGTCAAAAAAGCACAGAAGAATTCCAGGTTGATTCAGCTGATCCCAAGGCTGGGCATGCATTCATCTATGCCTGGAATTCAGAGCTCAGGAAGGGGACAGGCTATGCTTTTTCCCTTCTGTTACTGATACCTGATGCCTTGAGTGTCTCAGCAGAAAATCAAGATGCACACAAAACACAAGAAAATTATGTCTTCCAGCTTCCGCAGAACCCCAATTAAACTCCATTCAGCAGCTGAGAGCAACAGAGAAAGCAAAACTTGCATCTGTTACTGTTGCTGCAGTTGGAGGTGTGAGCTACCCAGGAGATTTGCCAGACTCCTCAGCCTCTGAGCAAACCAGAAGGGAGAAAGATGAACTTATGCCAAGGCATGAGCTGTTTCCAAATGCAGCAACCTGTGCAGAACCAGAAGGTCACAGTCTGCAGCTGGCCCAACTACAAGTGAGACAGAGGGAACGTTCTTAACAAGCATCAAATTGCCAGACAGGAAAAAGAGGCTTGGGTGCTAATCTGTTCAGAATGAGGAGCTGGTCTGGGATAAACTGAGAGAGAGGGTGAGAAACATGTGGGAACTGTTTGTTCCTTTGTCTGATAGACACCCTGCTTCAGTATTCTGGTAGACTACTTAGTCTGCTCTGTACATCTGGGATAGATTCACCTTACACCTCCTTTGAAGAAGGCAGGGTGTGAGATGATAGGGACTTTCACTGCTTTGTTTCCCAGACCCCTCTGTTCTGGTTTTCCAGAATGGCCCCCATCTGCTCCTCGTCTGAGCTTTTGGCCCCAGTTTGAGTGTAGCATTGCTTTGACTGTCACTGACATCACTGGATTGCAAACTATCGTCTCCGTGTATTTCCCAAGGCACTGCTTCTATTTGTCTCTATTTCTTGTAAAAAGATTTGTAATGAAATTAAAACTTAGGAAACTAGAAGGTATCCTCCAGTTTCAGAGGTCACAATAGGAATCTCAAGCAAATATTTGTCAGAAGTAGAAGCTATTATTCCTAGCCAGTTGGTTGTTTTACAGATTCCCTTCTATTCATTCACCTTTAGAATTAAATTGTGATTGTATTTCAAAGATATCTAAAGTTCAAGAAGAGATATTTTATTCTCTCAAAGCCATGCTGAAACTTCAATAAAGAATAATTTAATTCAGAGGAAAAAGGATTTAAAAAGAAAGAGAGAAAAAAAAATCTCTTAAAGAAAATTGCTTTCATTTCTCTTTAGGGAAGTTTTATACTGAATCCCAGACTGCCTTTCCAGAAGACTAGTACCAGTGTTTGGCTTTAAAAATCTATGTAATAGATTTGGAGAAGCCTTAGTACTGAAGCACAGCTGTTTAATTTTCTTCTCTTTCCAAAGTAGTTCTATGCCACATTTTGAGACTAATCCGACCTAGATTGTTTGGGTTGAGGACCATTCTCTGATGGTCTGAAAATTTTAGCTATGACTTTGGTATACCATGCTGCATCACTGAAGATAACAAGAGCTTGGTTGATGTCTTCAGTGGAACACAACCATATGTTAAAGGAGCACCATGGTTTCTTCCACCTAAAGCTGGATATATAAATGTCATATGACCCCTGCAGTCATGACAACACCAGGAATGAGGTCATGAGGTCCACTCTTTTAAGGAACAAGCAGTCTGGCTTGAGGGAAGATAATACTAAAATGCAGCAACAAGTAAGGATTAAAGAAGTAAAGGCAGAAATGGCAGGATTTATGACTGCAGACATATTGACTAAATGAGCCATAAAATAATGACTCAATATTCCTCCGAGTAACAATTAGAAATTGCAATTTAATAGGAAAAGGCAATCAAAATTCACAGACACAGTCTAGGAGAAGCAAAGCTGGAGCCTACCCAAAGCCTCAGTGAATGGAGTGCACAGTCCTTCACTGAAGATCTCCTTTGGGACCTTCACTGCAAGAGAAATCTCTCATTAAGCAGGCCCTTGTTTTTACATCTTATTAGGGAAGTTAGAAGTCTAACATCCAACTCTTTCTGACTCTTCTCAGTCTCCTGAACAGCGTGATTTCTTGGCTCTAGCAATGGAAACTATGGAATCAATGAAAACTATAGGATCAAAGGACTAGGTTTCACTAGTGGAGCATGGGTATTCAATTTTTTCCCACTAAGTCTGTCTACTACAAACAATCCCTTGGCTGAAAAATTGGTGTCCTCACTCCACACTTCAGGCTTTTCACAAAGGCTGATAGACAGATGGCAGACAGCAATTTCATTGTGAGCCTGCAGTGAGAGGAAGCTTTTTGTCTGCTGTGAAAAGTTGGTGAGTGCCAGTGGGCACCTTTTCACTGAGAAATATACTGATGTTCAGTGAAAATATCCAGGACATTATATTGATATGCAGGGATCTTACTTGGTTTCCCTGGATCAGCAGCCAGGCTTTTGTCTGTCTCCTCATTTCCTCTTTTAAGCCAGCCCCAATTCCACCCAGTGATTAGTGTAAGGCTTCTCTAAATCATAGGCTCAGCACCTTGCTGCTGCCGCATGAACATGTCACTGCTCTTTTCTACAAGTGTGATGAGGCTGCCCACAGATTCAGGGTGGGTAATTAAAGGTTTGTGGGAACTGCTCTGTTTTCAGATAAGTATTGTTTTACAGAAAAGGAAACATATCTACATGCTGAGAATAGAAACCTCTTCACCAGTGCCTACGAACAGCTCATATAAAAAGCCAGAGTGCATACAAGCTTCATATCTGCATACTGGCAAGTTCTGTCCTTTTTTACACCAGGTATGTGCCAGTGCAGCTCTGTTCTTGCAGCAGAGTCACTTTTGCAATTTAAGTGGAAAGCCGACACCAAACAACTAAAATGCCTCAAGAATATTTTAGATTACTAGGATATAACTACATCCCTCTCTCCAAACTTGGCTAAAAGCTTAGGAACCATTTTAAAGTGTCTGAACTTGGCAGAATTAGAAGACGAACTGCAGATCTCTGATCTAAGCCTTCTCACCCTTCCATATCTGTCTCAGCAGCAATGTGTTTTTACCACAATTCTTTACAAACACCTATATGTGGTGTTTTTCCTTAAAAATTAAGCAGTGTATGGCTTCTTATTTTTTAACTGAGATCCAAGATCTATATTTTGATCTGTAAGACATTTTCCAAGTAATGCCCTTCACTACCTTGCTGCAGCTTGTTATGAATATGAAACATGGTATGAGGTTTGTTGGACTATCAACCTGGAATTTTGCTGTCCTAATAAATTTTGGGTCTTTTTTCTCCCCTAATCCTCTTTTTTTATCCACTGGCCCATTTGATACACCTATGACATTCTGCTTCACAGCCAGTTTTCTGGAATAAAGAATTTGTTACCTGACAGTAAAATTCCTGATGTAACAGGGTGCCAATGCTTGACTGATTTCTGAAGTATTATCATGTTAATAATGCAGCCTGTAAATGAATGGCATCATCTGGAATATAAATAATAACCAGGTAAAATTTTGTTAATGTAATCCAGTGCTTTAAAAAACACAACATGAAAACATTCTAAATGGAGCCTAGTATTTTGTTTCCTTTCTGATTAAAAAGAAGTCAGATTGCTCGGTGCTCTTTCTGTTGCAGGCTGATTTGCAAGCATCACCACCTTCCCAAATACTCACAGATTCTGCGGGTGATGGACCTTGTCAGGAAAGTGCAATGTGATATCGAGCTGCATAAATTGCTTTTTGTGTCCCTTCCCCTGAATGTGTACAATTTACAGAAAGGAAAAAATTGAAGAGAAATTGCTGAAAAATGTTGCTTTTCCTGGGCACATTCCTTAGCACATTTCCGCTGTACTCACTTCTTTCACTCAAACAGACTCTTTTCATTTTGCCTATTTCCTTGGTTTATTATTATTTTTCTCCCTACCCATTTTAATTTCTTTTCTTCCTAAAGAGCTGTTTTTAACAGCTGCATCTCCAGCTGTCAAGTGAATAATTCAGGGTAAATTTCTCACCATTTCAAGAATTGTTCCACAAAATACTTTAAACAGTCTTCAAGTTTGTCAGAAAAAGCTTCACATGACAGCTGCATGCACAGAGTGCTTTATTAGTGGACAATACAGCTCTTTGCAACATGTGCTTAACCTTTGCTTTCCTTTGAGCAAGTAATTTATTGCAGACATTGTTACCACTGTTGACAATGATCCTGCCCTTGAGGACTTAGGTTTTCAAAGCCTTCTTTCCAAAGGATCTTTGATGCTTTTTTGACTCTCAGTGAAATTTTGAAAATATACCATCCAGCACCATATACTGTGATGAAATGCAAATTAATGTAATTAAAGAGAGTTCTATAGATAAGGTATTACAGCTGACCATGGCTGTCTAATCACAGGGAATCAGCTGTCAGTGTTCAGTAGCTAAAAGTTTTCCAGTACCCTTCAAACTTATTTAGAGCTTAGAGCATGGTTCTGCAGCAGTACTCTGTGCAGTAGACCTGTGTAATTCATCTCCCATACGCATCACATGGTTTAGAAAATAACTTCTTTTAACAACTAAAATATCTCAGAGATAATCAAACCTAAGGCACCCAAGTTCTCCTGATTTAGCTGAGAAATATGGTGTTTTCTGTGTAAATGGGGATAGGTAACAGATACCATATAGCACACACAGTTTTTGAATGCTTGGAATCTGGTTTGAGAGGCAAATGTGTTTTCCCTTTCTTTTCACCAACTGACCCAAACACAGTCCTCAGATCTTTGCACTCACCAAGTTGCAGATGTTTTATTTTATTTGAGAATTCTCTCTTAAAACTCAGGGGCCTCCTTTCTAACAGAAAAAAAATTTGTCTTCTATCTAGCCTTGTCAGATACCACTTCTGTATCAAATAGGCCAACATTCAGGATCTGTAATTAGAGCTGCTGTTTCCCTCAAATGAAATAGGAAACTTAATAAAAACTCAGTAGAAACAAATAAAACTCCACTCAGGTCAGCTTCATCAACAATTAAATATGATTCTAGTATTCATTTCCTCAGACTGTCATGTTTCAGGCATTGGCTTGAACCTGACACACATTAAGTTTCTTACCACACCCAGTGCTTAGCATGATAAACTTGGGCTTTATATTTGACTCTGATTTCCCTCAGTAATACCTGCTCAGCAGCTCAGAGCAGATATTCCAGGAGGACTGCACTGTCACGGACACTGTAGACTCCTATTTCAACTGTTATTTTACATGGACAGTGTAGACTTTTATTTCAATGGTTAATTTAAAACTATACAGCTATTTTGTAAAGGCTCCTGAAGAAACAGAGTGACACAGTCTCTGCTCATGTTTGAATATCTACTGTACATATCACAAAAGTGACCCTGAAGGCTGATAGTGATACATCATCTTCTTGCAGGTGATAAAGTTTGCCTTAGAAGATGGACTTTCAGCTACTTTTCAAAAATCAATGAGTCATAGGTACTGTGAGTAAGACACTCCACAGCATTTAAAGCCAATATTAACAATTCTCAGTTATCACATGGATGGTAACCAAAATGAAAAGCCATAAATTTATTCTGTGCCCCTCTTCTCCAGCCCCATGCTGAGGCAAAAGCTGATCATTATCCTATTGATTCTGGCTGGCGATGGTGTAGAGTAAATCACAAAATCAGATAACCTTGTTTTCCAGCCTTTGTAAACTAATTATGTCTATTAATCACAGAGACCTCAGAACCTGTCCCCCACACTAAAAGAATTTCTGCAGCAGAAACATCTTCCATTTTCTTTCCAATTTTGTATTGCCTCGCTAAAGCAAAATACACTTCATTATCTTTTCCCAACACGTTAATGAGATGAGCAAATCTATTTCTAAGATTAATTAAGAAACTCATGAAGAAGTTTCAAAAGTATAAACAATCAAAACAGTTACCCTCTTTTAGAAACAACTCACCAGAATCCACTGGAAAACATAATACATAGGGGAAAAAAATTATTAGTCTCCGCTCTGTTGATTCACACTAAATGAAGGATCATCATGGGCATGCTTCATATTTTTCTCAACTGTTATATAAGTTGATAAGCCCTATTTCCTACATGACAAAGTCCACTGCAGAAAAATTCTGTTTCAAAGCAAGTTCAAGCACCTTTATTTTGTGTACAGAATTTGCACAGGATGCTAACCTGAGAGACCAGAAACTTTGGTAAGTAAAACACACAGGTTCACTGCATTGCCTCAAGCAGATTCAATACCAGCCAGACATCTGTCTGATGGTAAATATGCAGCCTTTGCTTGATTGTTGTTGACAAACATGGACCAAATCTTGCCATGGACAGCACAGGAATCTCTTAATGTGTCTCTAAGCAATGTTCAGCAGTGTCAGACAGCCAACTACAAAAGCACTTGGCTGTGATGTGGGACCAACCGTGGAATAGGAGTTTATGAGGCGACAGAAGAACAAAGGATACAGAACAAAGAGTAGAACATGAGAACGATGAAGTCTTTTAAAAAGACAAAGCAGTATAACTGGTTGGGGATTTTCCATTCATTCAAGTGGTTTTTTTTCCAATTAAAATGTTCTCTTTTGCTAAATTTCTGTTGGATACCTTTCCCCAAAAATGAACAAGAGGAAGACAATGAAAAGAGAAAGGACAGGACAGGATAGAACAGGACAGGACAGGACAGGACAGGAGTGAGGCTGAACAGCAGGGCAAGGAAAGGGAAATACGTTTAGAGAAGGATTTCTCTGTACATTTGTCCAAAAGTTTATCTGAAATGTGGGAATCTGTACTTTTGCATTCTCAGGCAAGCTCCTTTCTTTCTCCTTTTAGGAAAGAGCTGCCCAAAAGGTAAAATCCAGCCTGACCATCTGTTTCAGTTAGGCTGCCAAGGTAAAATTTGACCCTCCCAGGTATATAGGGATAAAACAGGTGACTCTTTAGAAAATTTTCCAGCATTTCTTTCTATGGATTTTAGATTTCAGGATTCTTACTTTAATTTTCAAAGTCCCTTTAAATAGCTGAAATGGCAGTCACCTATTAATATAGCACAAACATTTCTGTCTTTTCAATTTGGCCCTAAAAATAGATAAGATTATAGCACACTATCAGAACCATCAGAGATTTCTTGTGTTTATCTCACTCTTGTATTTTTCATGTGTTTCATTCAGTCTGTGAATGTGTGTTCCTAAGGAGAATAAAGCAGCCTCACTACTTGGCTTCATTTTACTAAAAGTCCTTTTTCCCCTTTTAAGTATCAGTGAAGAATTTCTTGGGTTTTGTGTTCTGCATCCAGAAATATTTCAATTCAAGTGAAACACAATAATATTTTTTTCCAGAAGTCATTGAAGCTATTACCAAAGTATAAAAGGGCATCATGTAATATAAACGTAGTAAATTTACAACCATGAAGCCAGTGAAGGTTATTGTGGTTTTTCTAATATACTCAGAAGAATAATTCAAAAACCCCAAGCCAGTGCTTTTAAAACAACAGTTTTTTACCTAGCAGTATCATTTGCAGGAATATATACATAAACTTAGAAATAAGTTAGTGCACCATATATTGAATGAAGGCTTGCAATTAAAATTTGGGTTGTGCATTTCACATACATTCTTATTTTAACAGAAATTTCAGTAGACTGATAAAAGAAACAAGCCACAGTATTACCTTCATGTCTGGTGATTTATTGCAAGTTCAAATAAACATGAAAATTTGATAATATTTAGAATTTGTTACACTATCCATGCTCTCATATGTTAAAGATTTTCATTAACTATGGTGCTTATATTAAACTGTTACCATTTATATAAATTGACTATATGATCTATTTGTGCAAAACTAGTATCAATCAATTCTGTAGTTCATGCTTGGACTGTGCTTAGTATGCTGAGGAGTTGATCCACAATGTTCTCAGGCCCCATATAGTCATAAAGAAATAATAGTTCACATCCACACCACTATACTCAACACCACTAAAAAATAATCACTCTTTGGTCATCTAGAGGTTCTTATAGCCTTATGTTAATACAAACCTTTAACTAACAAATAATATAAAATGCAGTAAAATACAATAAAATAAAGGAGCAAGTATATTTATTTCTGTCCTATTTTAGAACAAGACTGGGATCTTTAAAATATTTTCATGGCAAGGAAAAAAAATGAAAGGTAGCCATGTGAAATGTTGGATCTGCCTTGTCTATCCTGCTGCCAAATCTAAGGGGTGGATGACCATAAGATGTATCTATGTTAAAAAGAGCTGGTTGTCAGAGGAGGAATGAGAAGCTGTCTGCAGCAGCTTGCAGAGTGTGTGATCAACAGGTTGTAATTAATTCCCAAGAGAATGGAAATAACTTGGAGAAATCACATCAAACTAGAGCCTGGAGGTGAACACAGGTGTGCCTGTATGTCTCTTTAGTATTTCACTGCAGGGCAGTAGCACATCAATAATCATTCTACCTTTAAAGTAACTTTAAAATATGTTTCTTTTCAAAGCAGAAGAGCTCTTCAGAAGAAAATCTTTTTTAAATCATATGCTCAACAAAGCCTCTCTCAAGGCCATCTAAGGAAAAGTGTGGAAAACTGCAAATCTTACTGGGCTTGCCTGTTTGCTTGTGTTAGCAACCAATAACATACTGTACATTAATGGTACATTAATGTCTTTACCTGGAAAACTTGAATTACAGGACTGAAAAATATGTGTCTCCATTCCAATACAATCATAAAGTTGTGTTCTTAAGGGAGTTATTATAATCAAATAACCCACTGGGTTGAAGCTTCCTTGTGATAAGATCTCTTGTACTGAAAAACTTCTGCTTCTCCATAAAACAAAACGTTCACTAAACTTACTGCAGGTTGAAGAGAAAAATCATAGGAAAATACATTGATTCTTATTGAAACAAATGCTGTTTTTTAAAGTCTGAAATCCTGAAATGAACCAATGGCTGCGCTTGATGTTTTTGAACAGTTGGCTCATAGGACTTTGGTTTGTCATGTGGTGGGAGGGGTTATTTTACCATGGAGTAGTAGGAATCACAGCCTTCAACATTTTTTTTCCGTAGATACATGAAAAGATCAAATTTACAAGATTCTGCAGCAGGAATCATATGGCTAGCCTTTAATAACCCTTTATTTCACAACTCCATGAGTACTGTGTCTGGAGAATAGTGCTACAAACACCGCCGAAGTTCTCGTTGGTTGCTAAAGTATTTTCAGTATGCTGCAGAAAGGCACTGAGGGACAGGTGGGCAGATCAGAGGCATGTGTGCAAAGAACAATTTATACCTAATCTTTTCTGTAAATAGACAGTTCTCCATCACTGAAGTGATGGAGTCATCACTCCATCATCCATTACACTGAAAATGTAAACCTTAGGAGAAGATGACTGCACTTGGAGCTACTGTGCAGAACAGGCATCAAGGTACTTCCCCTCCTGCATCCTGCACCCACATGTAATGTGCAATAAACCTGTGATTCCCAGTTCATAATGTGATAAAAGGAAGTGTTTTGTGAAAGACAAAGGGATCAAGATCAGGGGAAAGAAACCTTAGCCAAATCAAAACAAAACAAAACAAACAAAAAACCATCATGAAGACTTGGGACCTGGCAGTAATGAGAAAGGCAAGGCAGTGAACAGTCACAAGACATGGGATACAAAATAAGGAGCCAGGTAGAGCAAGATACTCTGGACAGAAGGCAAGAAATAGTATCTAGAATTTATGAATGATGCTCGTTACCTCAACCTGCACTGGAAAATTTTCATCCTGAATATTAAGTACCTATTTCCAGTGTGACAAACACCTGGCAAAAAATTGATCCACAGAAGTCTATAAAGTGTTGGTAGGAGAGCAACTGTCAGCTGTCCCACTACAGACCCTATGGGACTTATATTTATGCAGCTTCCAGAATCTGAAATCTCATAAATTCACAGACTTAATGTAGGTAAATATAATTTAAAAAAACAAAACAAAACAAAACAAACAAACAAAAAAACCCAAAAAACCCAAAACAAAACAAACAAAAAAACACAAACTAAAACAAAAACAACAAACAAACAAACAAACAAAGACTAAAACCACTGATCATAATGATGTAATGATGTTGGCTATTTGAAAGAAATATTATTCCCTCCAGTATACTAGCATCTCCATATACTGTGGTCCTGGAAAATACTACTCAGATAGGTTATAGTGGCTTAAATAACTTTTGCTCACCTAAATGTCAATAGCACTTTTGAGAAGAACAAGGACATTAATTCAGCCCCTCAGTTAATGCCCTGCTAAAGTACTATAATGTCCTCTTGTGCCAAATTGCTCATACAATTCAAACTGCTATTTTTCATTCTGTCATAAACTGTTGCACACATTTATATTGTTGTAAATTGCTGTAGAGGTAGCCAAGTTTCAGTAATGCAGAATAAGCACACAAATTTCATAGAGCTGTCACCAGAATGCACACATGCTTTCAGTACAGCCAAGCTACAGCATTCCACCAAAACTAGCTACAGTGTCCTAAGCACACACCTGGAATAAGCATTACAGACCTCTATCTCAGATCCTAATGAAAGTAAGTTGTATTAATTTCCTAGTGAAACATGCAAAATACCAATTTGAATAAAGAATCAGGATTATTAAACGTTAGATTAAGAGGCTTGAAAGATGGGAATTTTTCAGCTGATGATTCATTCCATATTTCAGAGCCACAGCACAAGGTGTACAAAGCTAGCTGCTTTAAATCACCTTGCATTTACCATACACAGAAGCTTGTTGTTCTTACTCTTGAAGTGCTGTAATGCAAGGTGATTTATGCAGTCTTATCCCTTGGAGAAAGGCTATTCCTCAGTTAATGACAACTGCCCCATAGTAACTCTGAGATGATTTGAAATTGTTTACTCTTGTGTGAGAATTTGAGATTTTAACACTGTTAAGGATTAGGAAGGGAAAGAAATTTACTGTTTTAGATGATGGAAAGTTTGGCGTTGTTCGACTAACAGTGAATTCTGTCACATAAAAAATAACAGAAGAGGAAGATTTGTTCATTTATAGCTGACATAGCTGTCTAGAAAAAACCTGGAATCCTTCAGAGAGAAAGAACCTTAAAGATGAAGATAATAGCTGCTAAATTAATTTCAGGCTAGCATCATATCGCTTTGTCTACAAACTTAGATTGGTGTATCAGCAGACAGTGAATCCCAGACAACTTAACCTCAGGGGAAACCTTTGGACTCATACCAGTTGAGTCTCATACTTTCTATGGCAGATCTCAAAAGGGCTTCTAGAAGATCCACAGCACAAGTGAAAAGTGAAGCAATAGAGAGCTAGTGCTACAAGAACTCATTAAATAATTAATTTGTTGAATTCAGATTATTTTTCATTGTGTAAATTTGTTAATTCTTCAGACACCATAGTGAATAACTACCTTAATAAAATATATTTTACCCATCTGAATGTCAGCTAAGTTCAGTGTTTGCATTTTGCTGCATTTCAATAGTCTCTGCCTTTACTCTCTGAAGAAGAACAACATGCCTGCCTTCCTCTTGTGCCAAAAGATAGGCAGGAGGATAACTGATATTAGCATCAGATACACAACTGACAGTGGTTCAATGAAGGGATAACTGTTCTAATGGGTTTTATTCTTTTTATTTAATTTAATTAGTTTTTTCTCTCCAGCATGAGAAATTATCTGAAACTCCTCAAAACCCTTGAGTTTTTATTCTTTCTTGAAAAAAATTACAATACCTTATTAAGTTATACAGAATAACAGACTATTCTGAGGATGAGACCCACAAGGATCACCAAATCTAATTCTTAAGTGAATGGCCCATGCATGGATCATACCCACAAGCTTGTTGTTATTAGCACCATTCTCTAACCAATTGAGCTAATCTCAGGTTGTGCTCATTATATCAAAATAGTCTGTTTATTTGGCTCCTGCTCCAAGCTCAGCCATGGCTGGAATTTTAGTGTGTCCCACTATGTTCACAGACAGACATGTATTTGGAGCACACCAGAGGGAAGGGCCATCTGAGACTGACCATCAGCTGCAGCAATACCACAGCTCCACGGCACAACAGGAAACTCTCAGCCTACACATGGCTAAGGCTGTTTCCACACCTTTCAGGTGGTAGCTCAAGAAGCTTCAGTACATTTCACACAGGACTACATCTTTTTATGTTCTCACTTGTCAGGTTTCAGATGGCATTTTTGACAATGTGGTGCCAGCAGTTTGACTACTGAACACACGCTGAATTCTGCACACCATGTCTCCAGCTGGAATCAAGGGTCGTTGGCAGGTGACACCACAGATGAAATCTGGTTCTCTATACCTAGTCTTGCAGTTGCTGAGAGGTTTCATGTCAACACTAATCTCACTTCTCTAAATGTGTTTATTTTGTGATGCCAGATTCTTTTTTACAAATTTATTTAACTACTTATTATGCCCCCCTTATGGCTGTGATTCCCACTGTGATGAAGGATGAAATGCTGCATGGAAAAAGGATCATTATTGTTTTAGTCTAATGTGAGTAGTCCAGGGTCATTTGGGTATTACAGATGTAGAGATCAAAACAGTCTCATGTGTGAAATATAATGTAAAAATAACTATCTCTGTCTTCTGGAGCCAATTTCCAGAGGATCTTGTGATATCAGCAAGGGCCATCTTTACAATCATAGTGAGAAGATACTAATTCATGCTGTTTGCACACTGTCAGTTACTGAAAAATTAGTATTTGCCTGTCAAATATATCATCAAACATTTTAATAAATACAGATGTATTAAATATATAATCAATGTATACAACTTTCTGTTAAAATCAGAAAGTGAGTCTTTCTTCAGCTTATAATAGATGACGGCTAAAGAGGTAAGAAAGAAAGATGGGGCGTGAGGGTTAAAAAGAAAAGAAGGTATGAGCAGTAAGAGAATGCTTATGTATTCTAGAACTCTGAGATCATTAGAATAACTGCAAAGCAGATGCATCTCAAATAACTTCAGTGCCATCAACAGATAACTAAATGCCTGAGCATGAAATAATTTAATCATCTTGAGCCTGAAATAATTTAATTCATTTAAATGGATTTTTCTAGATTTTGTATACAAGGAATAGCTAGTGGCTGGCTCTAGTTGCAGTTCAAAAGAAGAAAGCATTAAGCAGAATTTTCCTCCAGTTCTTTTCACCACTCTATGTGAAGGACAGCTACAGTACCAGCCTTTAAACACTCCAGGCTCTGGGAAGATTTTCAGCTGAAGTAACTTGGTATTGTGCCAATGACTGTAATGAAGCTATTCTGATATCTACCAGATGACAATTTGGCTCAGAAAAATCAAAGTCGGTGGAAGTCCCAGCACTTTTCAAAAGGAGCTGAGAAATCATGACTGGCAGGTTCGAGCTGGCATAGTGAGGACTGCAGGCTGTACAGCTTTGATGGATGACTTCGGTTTCACACTAAGTGACACGTGTCTAAATTATTTGGTGGGCAAAGACAGTTTTGTCTAAATACTCAAATGATCACTCTGATTTATATCCAATTGCTTGCAGGGGTGTCTGCCTAAATACCACTCAAACTTGTTTTCTTTGCATCCCCATGCTCCTTTAAAGCCATCATTGAGCCCCAAAGGGAAGTATTCTTAGCAGATACTAAAAGATGCTCTTGTAAGTACAATTTCTCATACTGTTATTTTTCGTGGAGAAGAAAAGCCATTTCCTCTGTTCTTTGCAGTGAATTAGCTGCAGGGAGGCAGTCAGGAAAGCCATTTGCACATTTGCAAAAGACAGACCCCTTCAGACCCCTTTGCTTTTCTCTGTGCTTGAAGGACTTGGCTTTCTTTTATTTTTTTTTTTTTAAGTGGCGAAGCACATTTCTACCCATGGTGAGTATAGCAGGAACTCTACTCTTTCTAAGAGCATAATGCTTAAGCACATAATCTTCTTATGCACATTAGCTTTTAGTGTCTTGACTCTGTTCCATTAAATGTGAGTGCTGTTACAAGAACAACCTTTGTATCAATTGGTTACATAATTCAGTGATCAGACCAATCTGAGGCACAAAAACCTTATTAATGGATAACCAAAATCATTAAATGAGGGAGGTTTTTTTATCTACAAACTCCTTTAAGAATAGTAATAAACAGCTAAAAAAAATGTCTGAAAAGGAGTTTGAGGATTGGAAAGAGTTGATGGTTTCACTTAAAAAGTTTCCTGAGAAATTCACTGCCCACGATAAAATTGAAGCATGTACATGCTACAGGCTGGGTCCTACACGGTCAGCAGCCTGGCTCCAGAGCTCATTTGCATCAGGAGAACACAGAGGTAGTGGTGTCAGCTAACTCTGGCAGGTAAAGCAACACTTCTGTTGACAGGACTCAGTCTCTCCCTGCAAACGTACAAGTGTGGCAGCTCACTCAGACATGGCTTCGGCACTGCAAACAGGGAAAAATGTTTGTCTGTAGACACTCACCAAGAGATTCACATCTGTATTCAGTTAAGATCAGAGTCTTAATTTTTGTGCCCTGGAGTGTGTAATTCCAACTGAAATGAAAGCAAGTCAGGTTTAAAATATTTTTAAATATCTATGATTTTCTCCTTTTGAAAAACCATATTTCAATGAATAATATTTCATATATTGTGATAGTGCAGTTTAAGAGTAAATATAAATAAGAAGAAACAGATGCAGAACAGGACAGAGATTTACATTTATCAAGTTTTTAGGAAAGTGCTTACGAGTCTTAGAGTCTAAAATGGGGAAATTGAGTGTTTCTGTTGTATAAACAAATCCCATATCATTTGCTGTTGAAGTCACCCACATATCAGATATGTCTGGGCACAGCAGCCCAGAAGTTCAGAAACCCTTTGAAATTAAACCCTCAGAAATCTTGATGGCTTACCAGACAGTTCTTCATTTAGAAGAAATGCAAATTATGAATCACTAGAAAGTATGATGAACAAAAAGCATGTAAGTGTGCCAGGTAGGACAAAACTACTGAAGTCAGCCCCAGCTAAAAGGACAGCAGTCTTGAAGGGTTCACAAGAATCAGCTGTCCATTACCCTAGAACACACCTCCATTCTTCCTGTAACAAAATATAAGATTATGGCAAAAATTCAAACCTACAACCATGTCATGAGGCAAAAATACAAATATCGCCTGTATGAAAACAGTTCTCAGTGGTGTGTTAACCCTGAACATACAAATAAAATTTACCAGCCAATCAGCAGATAATTATGCTGAAGAGATTATCAGTGTTTCTCATTTTAGATTATTGCTAAATGTGTCCAGTGTCTAGTGCCTTAAAACAAATCCAGAGCTTAGTCAAATATCCTGGGAAGCAAAGGAGTTCCTTCCTTGCCTCTGGCAGGCAATAAAAGCCCAGTTACCATTTCAGTCTTTTTGCATTCCTTATTTATCCACACCAAAGCCATCACCAGCTGTGCTTCATTTTCCTACTGTAAAGTGGACTTCAGCTGTAATAATTTCAACTGTAGACTGAAGAAAAAGTATTTGAAGACTGTGCTTTATGTTCTTTCCTTCAATAGTTTTAACTATGGTGATTTGTCCCAATTTAATTTGTGTTTACTGCAAATTGGACTCCACTCAGGTTAATTTTCGTTCACTGTGATTTTCTTTGGTCTAGACACAATATGAATCTTTGGCAATAAACCTTCTAAGCTCTACTTTTTCATTTGGTTGGGAAATTTGTGTCATTTATAAAGGCTTAATAACACATCCATCATAATAAAGTCAAAGAAAATGTACAATCTTTATGCCACTCTAGCATCAACATCATGAAGAGAAATATTAAATATCATATAAAGAAAGTAATTTTTCCTGACCAAAAAATTATTATTTAGCATACCTGTTTGTTTGCCAAAAAGAGGGATTTTTGGAACTTGGCCTGAGAAGAAATTACCAGAAATTGAAGGGTATTTTATGTCTCGCTCTTTTGTTCCCAGCCTACTGTGTGTTTGCAACCAGGGGGTTTTTTGTGAAGTTACAGGCAAGAGTTTCTCCTGTCTTGGGATGCTGTACTTTGCATCTGATGTCTCCTGGGGCCAAGTGACCAGCTGGGGGTGACAGATGGAGTGCAAGAAGTCCCAGCAGGCTCAGTGGAACTAGTATCCTCCTCAGACCAGGAGGCACGTGAAGTAACCAGGAAAAGAGAACTCTCACAACTCGAGACTTACAGCAATTAGGAAGCTACTAAAAATATGTGAAGCACATCAAGACCAACAAACAAAAGGGCCCAAAAGGCAATTGACACAGAAAAGAGGGGAAAGACTGACCCTCAGATCCTTAATTTTAGTCTGTCTCAGTTCCTAGATAGACCTGAGATTTTTTCTGATTCTTCCAAGAATCATTGTGTACTAGTTCACTGCTTTTTGTTCTATCAAAATGTAGGTTTAGAGACTGAAACTCTGATTTTTTTTTTTTTGCTGTTCTCATGTTAAGGAAAACATTCACTTCAGAGCTCTTACCAACTGGAGGTCCTGCCACACAACTCAAAATTTATTTTGACAAGGAGGCTGCACAAAATGAAGTAGAATTTTCAAACAGATGACCTCATTAAAGCACTGATCAGTGCGCAGATACCAATAATAAACTCGTTTACATGTCTAAGGTGGTTTTGCTCTAAAAAGATCTCAAAGGACTTTCAAATTTTACCTGTGCTAGTCATTTCACCCACTAAATTAAAATGCCAGGTGCATGATGTTTAGAGAATGAACAAGGAGCTGAATAACACTGAATACAGATAGGTAATACTTGTCTCTGTCAGTCCAGAAAGCAACAGCTGGAAATAAATGGAACATATTTGCAGCTTTCCTGCTCCCATTACTGTTTCTTCATGTAACTCTGGCTTATGTCAACACTCTTCTAGAGATTCCAAAGTTGTGAACCGCAATTTTCTTTCAAGCCTCATATTTTTCTACACAGAACACACTATTACTTTAAATATCAATATTTACATTTTAAAAGGCTTGTTTATTTGCCTGACTGAAAAAATGGATAGAAAAAGAGACATGGAGAAATGGAATGTAAACATGGGGGCTATAGTGGGCTGGGAAAACTCATAATTATATATTTTCACACATATCTTGTTAAAAGACCTGGAAGGATGACATGAGTGAGATATTGTTTGTAGTAACAATATCTACTTACATAAAATTGAAGTACACAATATACAAATATGCTTCTGGGAAATGTTAAGAAACAATCTTTAAACTACTTTCCTCTGTTAAACTTCATGAATACCACACTGGTATCATGACCGTTCTAGGCAAGTTTTTCTACTACTTTTAGAAAGAAATAGTTGTGAAAATTGAAGGTAAAACTTACCACATTAATGCAAAACAAACAAAAAACCAAAAAAAAAGACAACGTGCCATAGGAAAGATATCATAATAGCAGGATTTTTCTAAGAACAGAGAAGTCAAAATAATAAACAATTTAGAATCTCAAAATAAGCATCTGTGTATATTCAATTAATTGTCTTTGAAACGTGGTCTACCCAACAAACCAACAAACTGTAAAAAATCTAAAACTCATCAAAACTATCGTAATTGTAATTAAAACCAACACTGGAACATAAACTGTGTATAGACTGAAACTGAACTAAATAAATGAACAATGAAGTAGGAAACATTGATGTTACATTCAGAAACATGAACACAAAACGTACAAGAATCATGTTCTCAAATTTTACCTTGCCTTTAAGAGCATTATTTAGGTACAGTTAAACCATGCAAAGGACAGATGAGTTCAAATTATTACTGATATTACATTCATATTTTTTGCTGTTAATTAGTTCTGCAGAAATGA
Organism: Sitta carolinensis; assembly: GCA_032173965.1. Taxonomy (NCBI): domain Eukaryota; kingdom Metazoa; phylum Chordata; class Aves; order Passeriformes; family Sittidae; genus Sitta; species Sitta carolinensis. Next base: position 37,376,694 of record JAVUNC010000006.1, read on the forward strand.
AAAAAAAAATTGTTTTATTTTCATCATCTTTATTCCTCAGTCAGTCACAAAGTTGTTTAATAAGAAAGGAAACAAGCATTTTGGTTTTTAAAAGGGACAACTGAACATTTTGAATGGCCCTGATTCATAAATTCTTAAGGCTACCTTCTTCCTATATTTTTGTGTGGTTGATTCAACTCTATAGTTACTAAAATTAGATAAATTCTACAGCTACAACAAAAACTAGTCTAATGAAATAAAGAATAAAGATCAAAAAATAATTTAAATTAATAAAAAAAATATTCAGAGGCCATGAGAAAGATATCAAATATTATGTTTTAGATAGAAAAATATTTTGTGGCACACAAAGGCACTGTACTACCAATATTTCTAGAATCTACTCCCAACCTTGTTGAAGACTAAAACATATCCCAGGTCACCTTGTTGTGCCTATTGGAAAGCACAGGGCTCCTCTGAGCTCTCTGCCAAACCTCCCAGTACTCCAAACAAAGAAGGTACTTGTAGCAGCTGATTCATTCCTTTCCTTGTAGCACCTGATTCATCCCTTCCTAAAATAGAATGAACTGCCTTCTGAAGAAAACTATTAACTATAGAGGACATTCAGGTTATTACCGTTGGGAGGTGTGAAATCCATAGTCATGGCATAAGTTATTCAGCTCCTCTGTGCTTTAATTTTCTGTCACTGGAAGGGATTAATAGCATTCCTTGCTTTTCAATAATCTCTTGTCCAGGCAGAAAAACAAATGAACAAGAAAAAACAAACAAGCAAAAAGAATTGAAAACCTGCAAGAAGATTAGAGTTGTTTTCTTTATCATTTTGACATTGAACATGGCTTCAACTTAATTTACAAGTGAATCCTTGTATATAAAATCCTATGCATATAATAAAATATATTTTTCCAGAACTTGTAGTACCCATTTAGAGGTTGAGAGGGAAAAGACTGCTCTTGCTTCTCTTTTTTTGCTGTCTAAAGAACTACTGTCACTTCCTTTGACTATAACAGAATTGCAGGTAGTCAGTTATGGGCCACCTGTCAGTCATTAATTTATAGTTTTGGCACTGGAATCAAACATGTCCAAAGTGCTAAAATAAAAATCTAACAAATGGCGCAAAAGTCAAAGCAGACTCAGTGAAAAATGTGTGTGTATTTCTAGAATTAGAAGATATTCCTGCAAAACTTTTTAAAAAAATGTGGGAAAAATTTATTTATTTTCTAAACAGAAATATTTTCCCTAGGGATAATGTTAGTAAAAGGACCCTAACTGCTCTCTCAGTTCTGAAGTCAATAGAGATTTTGACAAGAAGATATTCAGATCATTAGTCTCAAGTTCAAAATTATTTTTTTTCCTCCTGATTTACATACAATAATAGAAACCTATCTAAACTCTGTTTTGGATGAGACTGATTTGGTATTTTGCTTGGAAAGAAGGAAATTCAGAAGAGAACATTTTAATTCTGGTCTATGTCTTCAAAGGTAAATCAGATGGTTATGCTGTCCTCATAACTGCTGTCCAATTTACCCACAGCCTGTAGTCCAGCTGTGTCTGCATTCCAGCAGCTTTAGCTGGTGCCTGGTATGATATTGAGCTCTCAGTTACTTCAGCAGCAGAGAAAGATTGCACAATCAAAACAAAACAGATATTCAGAGATGGAGTTTACTGGTGTGGTGGCCACATATGATCTGATTCTCTGCTCTTGGAGGCACCAAATATATTTCTCATACATACATTCCCATCATCTCTTATTGCTGCGGTCTAAGGGTTCTCATTGTCACCAGCAAACATGATTACACATGTAATGTGTATGTACTAAACATTGATGTTATTTTGACTTAGTACTGATTTAATATTCTGTTAGGTGCATAATCTGAAAAAAAAAAAAAAAAATTAAAAAATAAGGAAAAGAAATTAACCCAAATAATTGATATCTTAATATTCTACAAAAATAATGATCTTAATCTGCAGCAGGTAGCTTGTCTCATCTTTGGATCATCATAGACACAAATAAATGCACTTCTTTCTCTTGACATTCCTACAAATGGGACTTAGGGTTGCACGTTGGAATCAAGAATTAAGATCCAATTGTGTAGAAATACTGAAAGGAAGACTATTACATTGATGCTGATGAAACTACAATTCAAGCCTGAAAATGGAAAATTTATCCCACCTGCACAGGCTTTGGTTGTGTCTATAGTATGACCTGGTTCTAGTATGGAAGAAGCATCTGATTCTTATCATATCACTTTTGAAGAGGTAGAGATCTCCAGATCAACACCATGCTCTTCTTTCCCAAAGAAATGTATGAATGTCTTCTTACAGCACAAAGGGACAACCTGACAAAGAAAATTTGAATAATTCTGGATGACAAATAATTACATTTCAGCAAAGTTTTCTACCTAAAATGTATGGGCTTAAAAGCACAGCCAAGTGCCTGGGTGCTCACATAACCTTCAGGCTCAGATACCTTTGTAACACACACACAATACCAGAGATGTCAGCTCGTAAGCTGAAGTGATTTGACAAAAACAGACAGGGGGAAAGGGGAAAAAGTGAGACACTTGGGTGAAATAAAGGAAGTCTGGGCTTAGAGCACCAAACTGCAATGCTTCTCGTGTGCTATTCAACATTTTCTGTGCTAAAAGGCCACCCTAGATTTATAGCATATGAAGGTGTTTATAGTATAGACTATAAACTGCTGTCTGAAATTTTTGGCACAAATGTATTTCCAAAGATGAGAAAAGCTTTACAACCAAAAAAAATTTAGACATTTGAGGTCATTTCTTTTACATACCTCAGAGTATCCTTGCTTTAAATAAGCATGGACTTGCGAGTAACATCTGAGAAAAAGCGTATCAGATTTTAACTATAAAAATTGATTTCTACTAGTTTATTCTCTCTTCTTTATTTCCATTTTTATTTTCTAAAAATAAAAAGAGAAGCTTTGTAATATTCTACTTTCCATTTTTAGTTCCTGTAAATCCAAGTCTATAGAGGCCTAAAAAAAGAACAGAGGAATTTCTCATGCTTGTCCTGGGAACAATTAAGAATTAAATATTGAAATAAGACTGGCTAATTTAAGCACAGTTCAACTGAAGAATTTTTCAAAGACTGCTAAATGATGGTTCTGTTAGGTCCATCACTTGGCAAATACATTACTAAGAGTAAGATGTAGTCTGCCTGGGACAGAGTTATGAAGCTTGAAATGAAAAAGTTGATTATATTTGTGGTGATGTTATATTACTAAAGAACTACACTTTAAGAATCTACTAATTTTCATACAGGTTCTGTATTTGGGAGGATTGTTTAAATTATATAAATGCAGATAATATGTAACAAAAAACAGAATAGCAAGGAAAAACTTCTTAAAACTTTCCAGCACAGATTTCCTGGATGTACTCAGTGAGTTTGAAGTCTGATCTAGATCTTCAGATTGCTCCCTGCAAGCAGCAGCCTCAAGGATAAAATGCAGCAAGGACTTAAAAGGCCCAGGAGAGTACTGGAGTCTAGAATGGAAGAAAACACACAAGCCATAGGGCCAGGCTAGGTAGCTGCTGCCCTGGGAATTTATGCATAGCACAGGATTTAACATCTGTCTGCTGCAGAGATCCCATGGGCTGCCATCATAGGTCCTCAGTGTCTTCCTTGCAGCTTTTAAAAACAGTCCAGGTTAACCCACTAAAAAGAGCAGATTCTTTCCTGTCTATGCATCAGCCATGTGTTTTATATTTAATTTTGCAGTACTGAGGCTAGGCTGGTTTTCCTATTAATATATTCATTAATAATAATAAAAAAAAAGGATAAAATAAGAGGGCAAAGGGAGTTCTTTGCAAGAATTTTGAACAACCACCACTTTGTCAGTCTAACATGCCAGATTGTCCCCCAGTAGCAATTTGGTGACTCCATTCACCATTGTAGCACACCAAAAAACACCCTTGTTAATCAGACTAACCAAATTAATGCAGCTCTGTTATGACTTGCCGTGGCTGGATTTTTTTTTTCAAAATACACTGTGTATATTCATTAAATACGAAGAAGGAGCCCACATGAATATTAAAGTTATGTCATTAAGGAGGAGAGGAGAATTAACATAGAAAAATCACTGTAGTAAAAATTTTTATAGACCATTTTAAAATTACATGTTCTTTCATATTTAGCTTTGTCCAGAAGGTATATGAAATACCAGAATCATAGACATTATTATTGTTTATAACACTCCTTAAGTAGATTATAATTTCTCATGGCTACTGTGCCAGTGTAAAGTACTGTTGACACGCTTTTTATGTAAAACCGTATATAAAGATTTTAAACATCAGAAGGCTGATCTTGGGAGAGACAAATATTTATCCTGAAAGGAGCTTAGGATGTTTCTGTTCCCTTACCTATGATTATCAAAAGAATTTCTCTACAAATTTATCCTCTCAACATATTTATTGATCTTGGGGTTTGTGGGTCTGAGAGAGGGTCAGATTTGGTAACCTGTACACCAGAGCTAATTCAATTCATGCTGCCCCTGATGGTGCCTGTTGGCCACTATTTACAGGATGTTATGTCAATTAATACACCATAGCTTCCCCTAAATATAGAAGCCAATGTTAGCTGGTGCAGGTCAGAGCTCACTTCATAGTATGTGAAAAGGTTACATTTCATAAAGGACTGCAGGCCTGTTGAGAATGAGCAGCTAATGCATTTCTGCATTTTCCCTGATTTCTCCAAAGTTTTGCCTTTCTTCTTTATTAGCATGATGGCTTTCAGGGTCAGGATCAAAAGTGGTTTGGAGAAGCTGGATTATTTTCCTTAATAAAGATATGTTACTGTCATTGAGTTCTGAATACAGACGATACTAAATAAATATTCTATCAAGACATTTAGAGTACCAAAGATATATAAATCTCCTTCATGCAAACATCAGATAAATCCAAACATTTTCCATTGCATTTTTTAACCTTCATTCACCCTCTAGGCTTTCTCTTGAGCAGTGTTTGCCCAAGCTACACATGCTGATGCTTAATCAGCAACCCTGGTTTATCCTGTCTCCTGCCTACAGGCACACAAAACTTCTCAGAGCAGTAGCTGTCTGTCCATATCAGATGCTACATTTTATTTTCAGCACAGAGTGTTTTAGCTGAGAAAAGAGATTATGTATTTCTTATGAAGCTAATAAGAGCAGAAGTATTTCCAGTTTATTGACCACTCAGCTTGATTTAGTGGAATCCACTCCAACAATAAAATAGTCATTTTTTCCAAATACTGGTGTGATATCTCTTTAGCTGCCTGTCAGCATCAAGAATGCCAAAGCAGTAGGACTTTTCACCCTGAGAAGCCTTATAGAGGAGGTATTAACCTCCCGGAGATGTAAACCTGAATTGCAGAATACATTATGCAGTACTGCAGGGGGAAGCATAGTGTCTAATCCCCAGTAAAATAAAAATGCCATCTACAGGAGAAATGTTTTGTTTCCTAAATTTAATTTGAAATTCTTAATTCATTAATATTTGACTAGACACTTGAAATTTTGTCTCAGTTTCTGTTGACTACAGTCCATATGATTTCACATAACTCCACCACAATTTCTCTACTATGGATCAATTTTTTATTCAATTTGTTAAGTACAGTATTCATTTCTGCTCACGTGGAATCTTATATGTAGGTTCTGCTTCTGTCTTTCTGCTAGCACAGGAATATTGATAGAAATCCATGGTATAATCAACCTTTTATCTTATGTTTTTAAAAGTTGAGACTAGCTTAAACCAAAATGTTAGATGACTGAATCAGAGGAAGAGAGGAGAAGGAAGGCATTCACAGTCTGAAATAAGATCTAAATGAAATACAAAATTGCATTTTCATTTCTTAATTATGTCAAATTAATAGTCTTGATAGCCAGAGCAGATTTTAACTGGCACTAGTAAAGCACTTAGAAGCGATTGCACAGTGTCCTGTAACAGACAATTTTACTACCATTAGTTAAAGATGGATTCCCATTTGAGTTTTTGACGTATTTATTCCTACTACTAAAAGTGCTGCACTTAAAACACTCCAAGTATAGTAATTCAATGTTCACTATTTTTGTTTCCTTTAGCCTAATTGTATATCCCAGAAATATCCTGTCCATTTTGACTGAAATGTATAAATCTATACAAAGTTTTATTCTGACATAATTAGTCAAAATGCATTTCAGTTTGCAGAAACAATCTGCCAGTGCCTAATTGGGAGGTATATTGCTCAAGTTATGGAAACCAGGAGAGGCCCATACATGGCATAATGTATTCAGACAGAACACTTTAGAGACTTGGTGTTTGGATGATTAGTAGAGCAGATGTCAAATGAATATTTTTAAATTATTTTTCCTAATTTGTAAACATAATTTTTCCCCTGGTCTGAATGATAAACAAAACATTCATGAAGTTGGAATCAGAAAATTCTCTTTGTTGCATAATTTCTGCTTTGCCGGTGTTCAATTACCTGGCCCCACCAGGCTTAAAATTTCATGGCTGGTGAATTTTAACCAAGATCATATAAAGATTTTAGGTAACAACATTTTAAGCTTTCAGATGACTAAGAAACATACAAAAATACACGGTTTAAAATATTATCTTCCTAAAGTGAACATCATGCTTGTGGCAATTGTCATTGGAAAATAAGAAACAGATACCTGATCTTAACCTATTCTCTATCCCTGCCTTACCAAGAGTCATCTCCAGGTTCAGGGATGCCAAGGCATACCCCTACATTTTTCAGAATGAAAAATTTATTTTGTAATCAGGCAACAAGCATTTTCAGACAAGAGGATAGATGGAGTGGCACAAGCCTGTCAATAGAGTCATAATTTCAGTCAGATGCTGAAAAACATATTTTCAGACAAAAAGGCATCATAATATAACCCATCTCATTTTTGTGCAGTCCTTTTTTTAAGTCCACTCCTGGGATGAGCAAAAGGAGACACTGGGTACAAGCCCTCCCAACAGAATCTTCCTGTGTTACTCAATCCCTTAGGGACTAAAATGGAAAAAGGAAGCGTGTATGAAATGTTGTGACAGCCAAAGACACTTCCCAGGTCACTTGCTGCTCCTGAGTAACAGCAACAGTTTATGTTTTCAATGGGACTTGCTATAGTCAGATGTGGAAACACAGTTTCAAAAACAAATGGAATTTTTTTAAAAAATAGTTGAACATATAAAAGCCAAACATAAGAAGTCCAGATTTATTGTCTTCCAATTTGTTCTCACAATGAATTTATGACCCAGATAATAAAATATACTGACCTTTTAGTAAAACGAGAACTTTAAGTCAAAATATTACCCATTTATTAGAAATAGAAACAGTTAAGGAGCATTCAGAAATGCACAGTAGGCTAATGGTTTGTGTTTTTCCATGGATACTGTTTTGTTCCTAATGTTTGATGGATATCAAAAATTTGTAATTTTAAATGTAATTTGAAAAGGGAGGGATGGTCCAGAACAGGTAAGAACAAACTTTAAACCTCAAGCTCTGCTTGAGCTTTTTTTAAGGTTTACAAAATGTTGGCATAGTGCTGCAAAATTGGGGATTAAAAGTCTACTCTAAATGGACTCCATTTTGGAAGAGAATATAATGGTGTTTTTTCATTATTACAGCACATTCTATTATTTTATCTGGATATGAAAATTTCAAAAATAGTGAAATGAGCACAGCAATATTTTTAAACAATCCAAAAATTATTTTTAAGGGCTGGACTGGAACTACAAATCAAAGGAATAAAATTAGATACAGCAGAAATTAGATCAAAATGTGAACTGATAGGATGAGAAAGGGTGGACCATGCCAGCCTTTTTATTTTGTTGTTGTTCCTTTCTTATTTGTTTGGTTTTTGGTTTGTTTGCTTGGTGGTTTTTGTTTGGTGGTTTGGTTTGGTTTGGTTTTGGTTGTTGTTGGCTTAGGGTTTTTGGAGGGGGTGAGTTTGTTGGGCTTTTTTTTTTTTTTCTCCTAAAATCAGAAGATAGAAGTGATGGAAGCAAACAGATTCCTGGAGGATCCTATGGCAAAGAAACAGGTGCATTCCTGTTTCTCTGCTCAGTCTTTGGACTTACAAGCCTTAAGGAACTCAGTAAGTTACTGAAGACCCTGGAGAACCTTCAATAGATTATAACACTGCGATAAATCCTGATTTGTCTTCCTTTTCCTATTTTTTAACACAATCTTGATAATGGCATGGAATAGGACAAACTCACTAAAATGTGAAAGCCCACTTCAGCTTAAAAAGGGTCACTGAAGGACACACATCTGAACTAAGTGGGGAAGGTTTGAGCCTATTGTCTTAGACTACTTTGATGATCTCTTTTTATCCAATAAATTCAATGGGTTTGGAACAAAGTTGTTTCCCACTGTAAGCTTGCCTTATACCAGTAAGTTGATAGATGTATGATCTATGCAGACATCTGAGATCTTCAGGTGTGACATCAGTGCTAGAACTACTGTGTGGTAAGTACACATCTAGAAATCCTAGACCAACATAAAAAAATTCCCCAAATTCTTTTAGACAGCATTTCATGTCAGTGAAAGAGAATGTGCCCAGAGCTATTGTGTTTGTTTCTCTCCCTGGTTTGTCAGAAGCTGTAAAGCATTCTTATATTCAGATGTCTGAAAAAGAAATAAATTTCTGGTTTCTACAGAGAAAGATTCCAAGGCAAAAAAAGACTTTATTTGAACTTCTCTGTCTAGGATATTTTGATCAATTTTTTTTTTTTATAGAAAGGGTATATATTTTGTGTTAAATCCTTAAAACAAGGAATTGAACTGCATTATGGCAGTTCCAGCGATAATTGCTTTTATTTTTGGTGATGCAGATGCACCAATTACTATATAAAAATTGGATTTGTTCTAGCACTTTCCCAATTAGTTTTTCTTTTTTTAAGAGGAGGAATTACAGAAAACAAACCAATGTAATTTCAGATAGCTCAACGGAACTTTTCCTTTATCCTCCCTATCTTTTCATAAAGCAATTGTTTTTAAAGTTAAAATTAATATCAGCCAGCGTTTTAAAAACAATATTACTTCTCCTGCTCTTTATATAGTTTTTACTGTGCCCAGACTAGCACCAGATATTTCTTAAGAAAGTTTGCAAACTCACTGACAAGCTTTAAGTAACTAATGACTTTTTTAAATAACTAGTAACTTTAAGTTACAAACTTTTGCATTTACAAAAATTCTCTGGATAAAGCACACAAGTCTGTACCATGATGTGGTTTCACACTCACTGGTTCCACAGACTGAAGAAAGCAAGGGCTGGAGCTCTGGTTTGGATCCTTCTCCAGTGAGGAAAACTGTCCTACTGAGAATCAAAAGGACAGTGCCAGTTTCCTGCTTGACTTGGATGAGTTCAGCTCCTTCTTACAAAATTTTGCTTCCTATAAAGCAATTTTACTAATGGTCTCACTTACTAAAACCTGACCAGTCTTGGGGTTTTTTCAATGTACTCTATCATTAGGAAACTGTAAAAACAAACAAACTAACAGACATGAGAAACAGCACTTTAAAAGATCAGATTTGTAATATTTGAGGTTTGGAGAGTTGTTCTGTTCTCCTTCCAGTACTTTAAATGACATTTTCAGGCCAGAAGGGTTATTAACAACTTAGTTTTAAAGCTCTTAAAAATCCAAGCACTGACTGGATTAACTACAAGGGTGCAAGGGACACGTTTCTGTTTCTGACTTCAGCCACTCCCATGTCTGTCAGCATGTCTAAATTAGGGCTGAATCTGATTATTGTATTAAAATGTAGAGTAACAGTAGAAGCAAATAAAATGCTGGCTCCAGGTAGTCTCCTGGGTTACATGTAAGTCTGCAGTCCTGTCATTGCTTCTCTGTTGCTGCAAACCTCCACCAATGTGAAAGAATCAGAAGTCCCCTGGCTACAGCAACAAAGGTATCAATAAGTTGTTTGTGCTGATCGTCTACAATAAGTAATAGCTTGGAAAATCATATATATCACCAGCACTACCACTGGTGCAGATATGAGATCAGATACAAGAAAAAGGTCTTTTCTACCACCAGCTTCTAGCATTGCATGAGTAATGAGCCAAAGTTATTAAACTATTAGCTAATATTATGAGCAGGGTTTATTCTTAGGGATTTTTTTTCACTTTGTAAACTAGTCTAAGTAGATCACAGGAGGTCTTTGTTGGTTTTTTGTTGCTGTTATTTTGGGGGTTTTGCAGTTTGATTTTTTTTTTTTTTTTGAGGGGGAGGGTGTTATTCTTTCTCTTTTTGTTTGTTCATTTGTTTTGTTTGTTTCCACAGAATCCCGCAGAAAAAAAATAGTTCGCAGGATTCCAACATTTTTGTGCCTGTTAGAATCAGCACAGAGTGGAACGTGGTAAGTAACCCTGTACAACATAGTGAGATGAGAAATTAGCAACTCAGGACAGGTGAGGAAAAACCTCAAAGCTTTTTTGATAAATGTGATAGCACATCCTAAACCAGATTGGACTGTACCTATCCACACGCATGCGAGATGAGAATGTTTTAAGAAGAGGTGGTATTAGATTGTCACAATGAGGAAAAGACAGGCATTTTCTGGGACACTTTTCAGGTCCAAAACAATGAAGAGATAAAAGAGATAAAAGTAGTGAAGAAAAGCACAGTTGGGAATAGCTTCCTACCTGGTTAAATTATTTAAAGATTAAAAGAGAGGGACTGACACAAAAAGTTGACTGGTATGTAGTGATAAGAGGAGGATGCTGCTTAGGGAAGAGAAGATAGGGAAGGAAGCTACTGTGCACTAAAATCACGAAATATGCAGATGTTAAAAACAAAGACCTTGATGTGAAAATCTTCTCACTTAAGTGGTTAAAAATTCAGAATTTGATTCAGCAACTTGCCTGGAACTCATAATCTAGAATGGACTATAATCCAAATCTCCCTTTGGATTGCTCAGGATCCTGTTCTTATATCCATACTTTGTGACTTCTTATGTCTGTACTGAAAATGAAAGAAAGGTAAGTATCTAAATGACCATTACATTTTTTCTTGGTGCCTTAATGTCAAGTAAGGGACCAAGTGGAATAATTATAAATTAGATTTTTTTAGAAGATATGAGGCCTCTGGATTTGAAACATCAATAAGGTCTCCCTATTGCCAGATATTTTTTGATCTAAGAGAGAAGAGCTAATCTGCATAGGAGACTTCAGGGATAAACCAAACCTGAACTAGATGTTGAAATACATGCTTATTTCCCCTTTCCCTGACAGCCTGTGACAAGATGATGTAAAGCAGCATTTACCATCAACTTGTAAAGATTATGCAGTTGCCAAAAGAGATGTCAACATAGGCTTCGGCAATTGCTTCCTGAAAGATTTTGGAGAGAACCACTAAGCTGCAGCTGGGTTTTGATAGCTCCTTACAGCTGTGCACATCTGGCCAGATGCTGTGGTTACCTGGATCTTTAGTTCTGGCTTGGTATGGAATGACTGTGATGACAGTGAGATGTAGCGATCATTTTCTTTATACATACATCATGATTTCAGTGTCATCCGTTATGAACCACACAATCTCTCTCTCTCATTTTAATTCATAACTGTGTGTCTGGATTCCCACAAACAAAACCATAACTACTGATCCTTTGTTTAACATGATTTAAAATTGCAATAATGATTATGTCTTCCTTGGTAACTCCAAGTGCTTACTGCTGAGTTGCAGTTCTTCCGCATCAAGTTTCCTTTGCCTGAGACATACTGTCTCTAAAATAAACATTTTTCTACTCTATAACAGCATCAAGAAAGTAGATAACCAATGCAGTCTAATTTATGTCAGATTATGTCTATAGTCTTGTAAACACTTTGGTTTAAGCAGTTAGCCAGAACTTGGGGTTATTTATATGAAGGCAAATGATTGATACAAGATAGCTTTAAGAGAAGAACATTTATTTATAAAGGAAGAACACAAGCTTTTATTTCCCCAAACACAGTTTAAAATATATAAAAAAGCCACCTGGTGAATTATTCTCATATTTTCTGTGTCTTGGTCGTGATTTTCAGCTCTGCCTGTCCTACCATATCTGTGACTAAGGATACCTGCCCCTTCTCTAGGATTAAATATTCAACTTCTCTGCTGCCCTTCTTTTCAGTTTCCTACTTCAGCTTATGGACTGCTTGCCAAGCAGTCCACTACTTCTGGTATTCTGTCTCAAGGAAAAAAAAATTATAAAGGTAGATCCAAGCCAAAATCACCATATTTGCAAGGGAAAAAAAGGATATTTTATGATTCAAGCATGGATTAAAAGCCAAAATTTTGTCCCTGTTTTTATTGCCTGCCCAGCCAATATTCTTAAATGTCACATTCTGCATGTAGAAGGGATGAAACAAAGAGCCAGAAACTGTGTTCCAAGTCTTCTTCTAAGGTCTATATTCACTAACTCTGTAGTTAAAGCATTAGTTGGGTTGTCCTATAATACAATATAGCAGAAGGGCCTGTGACTTCCATTAGCTTATCTTAACTTCAAATAAGCCAGCATTAGATAAGAAGTTAAATGTAATCCATTACAATTTTATTATGAAATTTGTCCCAATTTATGGAAAAACATTTGCTCCTTTATGAGATATTTTTAGGTTAAAAATCATACAGCAAAAAATAACCAATTTGTGAGAATTTTTTTTTACAAGTAGAGATGGGTTGACTTCAGAACCAAATATGGTAGATGCGTATCAAAGACAACTCTGAAAAGGACAGGGGGACTCTTCCCAATTTCCATTTCATTCTCTTTTTCCTTCCCTTCTCTTTTCCTTTTTCTATTCCTTGTCTTGTAATTGAGAAACAAAACATCAGCTTCCAGAAGTTTTCCTGGTTAGCCAGTCCTGTCTGTGTGCAAGTGAATGTGCCGTGAGAGGGAAGAGACACACCTCCCTCTCCTCCACAGAAAACACAGACCATGAAGCGATTTCACTGAGCCATTCCACTTTGGTCTGCGATCAGAGAAGTTTTTAAAAGGCAGAGTGGCTGTGTGCATGGAACAGCAGGGAGGGAGCTAGCTCCATATAGCCCTTTGTAAAGCGAGCCAGCACATTAATTTCTTGCACAAGCAACAAGACTAGCCCAGAAGAATAACAATTTGGGAGTTCAAAATTACACTGAAAGGAAATATAAGAGATTTTTAAAAAATATTTTTAAAAAAATTAAAGGGTGGGGAGATGTTAAGGGTTTTTGTGACAACATCATCATACAATACAATTTTATACATTTCTCTAGAAGTATGGCTATGGATAAGCTATGAAGGAAAATGAGATATGGTGAGGCTTTTTCATTGTTGTATACCTTGGAAATTTATTTTTAGTATCTGTTGACTTGTGCAAGACTTCAAAAATTAATTAGATCCGAGCTTGACAAAGGATGCACTGACACTATTTAAATTGTTGTTCAGTAATACTTTGTACTATACAGTTCTAGTTTTATTTCTTAACAATTTCTGTTTTGCCTTATAGCAGTGGTATTTTGCCACCCCTCTTGAAGGAGGCAAGGATGAAATTAATCCAGTTATTCAATCACCACTTTCTGAAAAGATCATTTCTCGTATGGGGAGGAGTGGAACAAATCAATCTTCTCACTGATTAATTGAAGGTGGGTTTTCTCATGCAGCACTTTTAGAGGGCAGAGAAGATCACGAGGACCTTAGGGGAATCAGCATCTTCATCATGTCAAAGCACCTGCTCTCATACCCTGACAGAACTGAATTGCTAAGGAGTGAGATCCTGTTGATTTATATACTTTTTTTAAAAAAATTGTCAGTGCATCCTATCCTTTTATAAAAATTGTTGGTTAATACATTGAGATGAAAGGTATATGGTTTTCTCTTTTTTTGGAAAAGACGAATACTTGATTGAAAACACTTACAAAAGTTGTTTGCAATTTTAGTTGAAATTCATCATTTAAAGAAAAACACTGAATTTAGGCACATGTGTTCTGTCTATAGTCATAAAGCGAGATGAGCAATACAGAAGTGAAGTGAGAACTTCACTGGGATTCATTAATCTTTGAAAGAGCAATATGAATTTCTCCTGTCATTTTGTGAAAGAAAGCTAATATGGATTATCCTGACTCTCATAAATGCTTCAGCAAATTTGCCTTTTTTTCTGATGAACAGGCACTTTATTATTTAGGCTTACATCTTCCCTTCTGTTTCATGTGTAAATTCTTATCTATATCTAAAAAGAATATCCAGATGTCTGAGAATATATTTCAAAGGACTCCATAACAGTCATTTTGATGCAATACTCTGTTAGTGAACACAATGGTTCATCTGTGTAGTTTTAATTAACTTCTTTTGAAACTGACCTATATTTTTATTCATAAATAACCACACTTCCAAAATATAGAAAACTACATTCTATAAGTAAGTTTATCAGATAAGAAAACTTTATTTTTTGTACTGTTCTATAATCATCCTTGAATGATACCATGATGATGGCATATTTGTGTTAGCCTTTTACAAATTTTTGATGTGCCTTGAAAACAAGATGAAGAACTGTAGGCAAAGCAACTCATTGAGAAGGATTGACTGGTATTGTGAAACCAAGATTCATTTCAAGAGAATTATTTTCAAGTGGTAAGACCACACTACACATAATCAATGCTCCCAGGAAAAATGAGGGATAAAAACCCTGCTGTGTCATTGAGAGATTTGTTAAGAAATCCAAAGATGAGAAAAATTCTACTAGCAATCTTTACTCCCTGTTTTCTTTTTTCAGGAATTGGATTTTATCACCCTGACCTAAAATCAAACATTCATTGCTGTTCTCTTAAGAAGCATATTGAGCTTGACTGTCTGACTGTCAGAAGAGTTAGCCTGCACTATGGCCATGCAACTGAGCTGAAGAGAATTGAAATCTAAAACTGTTCAGTTCTGGTACAAAATGCTATTATATATGAAATTAATCTATTCATAACTGGACAGAAACATTTTGTGTACTGAATTTGACAGGTAACCAATCCAATTAGAAGGTAAGAGAGCTCTGTTGTTCGTATGTTACAAAAGGATAGTTATTGATGGTACTTTATTTTCTTGCTAACATAGGCCAGAAATCTGTCCATTAATGAAAATAATATTTTTAATATACAGTGTGGTAGTTCACATTTAAAAGCAAGACTTTTCTAGTCATTGTAAGTGAAATTGAGAAATTAACACAAGAAAAAAACATTCAGATTTTGGGTACCCATGAATACATATTAATATAAAATAATACTTTTGAGCAGCCTTTTAGGTAATACATTATCCTAGGGTTTTGTGTTATTTTATTTTGCCTGTAAGACTTTTTAATAATTGAAAATATATTCAACAACTTCTAGTAAAAGTATGTGTAGTGAAACTGAAAATAGAGTCACCAACCTACACTCACAAAGCTTTTAAATAAATATTCATAATTTCCCAAAGAAGTGGCTTTTAATAACATTTCACAGATAATTGACAAGCATTTACCCATCTAAGAGCAAACTTCTGAAGAGGAAATAGCCTTAAGTAGATAGCTTCCTCATGTTCTCAGCAGACCTTAAGCATGTGCTTTAAATTTAATCATATTTACAAGTGCTGTCCCAAGGGTGAATGTTTTCCTCAACTGTCAGCTGTAAGACAGGAACTTGCAGGTTTTTCCTTCCTGCTTTGTAGAACGTCTAGCAAAAGACAATTGATGGTTTAATTCTGACTTTGGATATTAATGTAATGCAGCTTAAGATACAAGGGATACCACTTAGGTATCACTTTTTGCTTAGGTTTTGCTTAGGACAAGCAAAAATAAAAAAACTAAAAAGTCCATATATTTAGTAGTATAGCCTACACAAGCCTCACAGCTATATCTCTCCTCCTGCCTGATGGCTAAAATGCAAAACAAATAGTGCCTCTAAAGAAAAAAAACAAAACAAAACAAAAAAAACACACTGAAGACATGAATGGAACATTCAGAGGAAGAACTGACAAGTACTGACAAAATGGTCAAAGCAAAAAAATTTTCCTGGAAGCTGATGACTGACTGTGAAATCAAAATGCCAAAAGATCTGCCCCAATAACCTCTTCCAATCCTTATTTCCCTCAGGAAATGTCTTGCTCCAGAGGATGTCAATCCTGGAGCCCATTTGGGTTTGAGGTTTTTTTGATCTAAGACAAGGATTTTACATTAATATCTTTGATTGGCAATGGCAGTGGCAGAAGGCCGGTCATTCAATATATGAACTTTCTGGGTGGAAATTTTATCTGAGAATATGTCATTTTTCCTCATTTATCAAAAAAATTAGCAAAATTATTTGTTTCAAAGAAAATAAAGCAGAGGGAAGCAGAGCTTTTATCAATGTTTAAACATTTCCAGAATAATTCTGGTGAGATAAGGGAATGTATTGTTGATTTTGCTTTGAAGAAAATGTAGTCAGAATTTGGACCATCTACTCAACAAGTCTGGAATCCTGCTTCCACAAACTAAGTCTCTGAAAGTAAATATATATATATATATATAATATATATATATATATATATATAATATACACACACACACATATGAAAGACTCTATTTTGCAGAACAAAGGACACATTTCTGAATTAATTCCACTGTGTAGCTTGAGGTCAAAAATTCCTTCATAATTTCAATAAATGATCAGTTGGCTACATGGATTTGTTCTCCTTTTATCTTTCACAGCTTCCCCACAAACAGCTCTGAACGTGCCAGATCTTGGAAGCACGCTGAAATCTGGCTGGTGACAGTAAACTTAGATTACTCCTGACAGAAATACTCTGCTCAGGAACAGAATTGAATTATGAATTTTGATTGTGACCCAGATTTGCCAGTGGAAGGAAATAATTTTATATAAAGACAGCAATTTTGACACACTGTTTTCACACGCCTTTGTTTATAAATAAAACAAAACTGTGTTTAGTCTTAAGACATTACTTTGAAATGAATGCCCAAAAGTTTTCACTTTGAAAATACAAATATATTATCCAGCCTTTTTTGCAACGAAGTTTTAGTAAGTGATTCAACAATTTCCCCAAGTCTCTAAGTTCCACACATCAACTAAAAATCATTAAAAGATATCAAATTATATTTCAAACCTGAATTTCAAAAATGCATATGGCATTTAAATAATAACACCTCCAGAAAATACTAAAAAAGGGAAAAGAAGTGGAGGAAAGATTGATAAAAATTTTTCTCATCTTCTTATATTTCTCTTTTTTTTTAGTATTTACAATACATTACTTTTTTCCTACTAGAAACAAGTTAAAGTAGAATTCACCATGCAAGAAAAGTGAGTTGGCAAGCCTTAAATTTTTTGAACACAGTGAAAAGTTTGATGGAAAAAAAAGTATATGAAAGAGCTGTTACTATCTCATTTAAGTACTGTTAGCCAGTAGAGATAACGAGTAATATTAGCAAAGATAATGTTGGCAAAAAAAGTACTTGTGTGCTTGAACATTTAAATAAATATATATTGCATAGTAAAATTACTATAAATTTTTAGTGCATTATGAAGCATTATATAAATGTTAATTATTATGCCTGCTTTAGTAATATAGTCTCTTCTAAACTTCACTCTTTCAAATATTTTATACTTTAAATAAAATATAATAAAAATATAATAAAATAAAAATTACGCCAGAGGATGTATTAATATGCCTTATACATACAATAATAATATGTATTAATATATTAATATTAGGAAATGGAAAATCATCTCCCCTTACTGGCTATTATGTATAATTAGTTTCAGATATTATTCTGTTTAAATAGTTTTGTCCAAGGATTTTATGGGGGTTTTGCCCTACTAAACCTAGATCATACACTGAATGCAATTAAAATATAATGTACTTCAAACTGAGACCTAACAACAGGAATTTAGTCACTGACAGTGCAGTATGGTGTTATCCTAACTGATGAGGCATTTTGTTTTAATTTTAAGTGATCAGTACACAGGTGAAGCATGCTTTATGGGCAGTCCTGCAGAGGGAAGGCGTCTCTCTTTTCCCAGAACACACATAAAAGACATAAAATGCCATATAAACATTTTCCACATCATCATGTTTCCCAGTAGGACCACTTCTGAGTGAGAAGTTTTGTCTTCTAGTCTTGTTTAATCTTCCTGTTAAATTTTCCTGTAATAAAGGGTTGCCTGCTGTAAGTTGTGTACAGGTGGGGTCTCTACAGTTCATATCAAGTTCACTCGTTCCTAGGTCTTTTCACACTACTGTGCCTCAGGCACCCTCTTCTTCCAAATCCTTCTCAAACAAAAGGCTTTAAAAAAAAATATTCACTTTCTAGGTTATCTAGCCTGTTTTGATCCTGCTTAATTTAAAAATTTTAATTGAAGCAAATTAATTTAAGTAAATGTTTTGATAATACTATCTGGTCTAAGAATATGGGTCTTGTTTATTATTTAGCTAAATAACGGGGTATTTGCCTCCTAGTAATTACCTACCAGATGAGCATGAATATGACTGATTGGACTTAAATTACCTGTCCAGTAGACAAGACACAAAGCTTTAACAGCACCATGAGGACTCTACTGCTTCCTTCTTCTGGAGGCCACTCAGGCATGTTCTGACATGCATGAGTAGAATTCAGTAACTCTCAGATCTTCCTGCTTGAATCACGAATAATATCAGCTGCATATGACAAAAAATATAATTTACAGCATTTGGCACCATAGGTGAGAAAGCAATCTGAATTTCTTCTAGCAGAGACTGATGATCTAGAAGCCACACAAGCCCTGTTAGCCCAGCATCTAAGTGAAGATGTTCCTCCGCAGTGATACAAGAGCTACCTTGAATAGGAAAATAATTTGAAAAAAAAATGCATCTTTCTTGATTAGAATACCCAGGCAGACACCTAGGGATGGATTTCTGGATGAGTGAAATTATCTATGCAGTAATTGTCTAAGGAGAAGTGCTGACTTAGAAGAAATGCTTCAAGTACATTACTGGGGACAAATCCTCATTTGCTGATCTTGATCTTGATACCTGCAAATCTTCTTGGCCTCACTTTTTGTTCTGTTTTGGGTTTACTTCTTTATTGTTCTAAACACATTTATATATTGAAGAAATACCAATTTATATTCATGTCAGATTGTATCTGAGTTTTGTTCCAGTTTCCTAGAACCAACTTATAAAAATATTTATACTTGCCAAAGAAGACATTTTTATGTTCCCAGGTAAATTCTGAAGTTAGATCTGAAACTTTCTTGGAGAACAAGGCTGAAGTATTCATCCTAAATAACAGGAAATAAACTGGCTCATACATGAGACTTAAGTTCCACATTAAGTAGTGATAGGGGTATTTGCAAGTCTCTTTAAATGAAAATGTAAAGATTTCCTCAGGTGTATATTGGAGAGAGAATCCTTCACACAAATATGGCTGTTCCATTCATATATTTATTGCCTAAAACTGTCAAAATGGCTTTAAGGATTCTTACCACAATGATAATTTCATCATCTTCTTACCTTTCATGTAAGAAATAGCTATATGTATTCTTTCATGGCAATCACTGAACTTTTAATAACAGTGACCACTCATTTTTTGTGTTACCCTTTCTTTACTTTCCATTTTTTATTTTCCTGGGATGGTATATTGCTACATCCTCCAGATTAACATATATAAAATAAATCTGTAAGATAATAAATAATGATTTAAAAAAAAAAAAATTAAGCCATATTCTGGAATTGAAGAATACAATTTGAAAAATATAAATACTACTGAAGAGTCTGAATGACAAGGAATACTAAGAATTTTAATCACTCTTTAGTAAGTTCAGTGAATGTTTTACAATAGTCTCATAGGAACTAAATTAATCCTGAAGAGAAAAAGTTTTAAATTTTATTCTATTACAAAAGATGATTAGTCATATTTCTGAATTCTTAGCCTTTCCTACAGCTCAAAACTAAAGGAAAGTGCACTGTTAGGGACACAGAGAATGTATTCTATATTTTATTGGCAAGACAAAGGATAGAGTACCATTCTTTACCTTTCTTCACAGAATCTGACTTCCTTTTTCCCTGTAGGTGAAATACAATATCCACTGCAAAAAACTCCAAGACTAATCTGATTTGGTAGTCCATCTGCATGAAAAGTGAGCCAGTTATGGCCTTCAAAAGCCCCACAGTACCAAGAGAGTAGAAGACTAATGAACCACTGGAAACCCACAGGTACCTCGATTTCTCAGTAATCTAGCTTTCCTCACAGTCCCATCAGCTGCCTGCTCAGTGCAGTACAGCTTTGTGCACTCAGTGGCCAGAGCTGATGGCCATGGTTCACAGGACACCTAGCACAGGGTGCTGTCCTGAAGAGGACTCCTGCCAGAACACCATCTGGGATTTTAGGCACTGCCAACTGCCATGGAGATGAAAGTTTAATGTGGATGGGAGCCCTTTAAGAGAAAAAGTGAGCCTGGATCTCTCACATCCTTGGAAAAAAAAAAAAAAAAAAAAAAAAAAAAAAAAAAAAAAAAAAAAAAATCCTGACCACAAATCCTGCATTGCAGTCTGAAAAGAGCTAGATTTAAAAACTCAAAGCATGTCACTTCACATCTGTGGAATGGGAACAATCTGTTGATATAATCAAGGACTTAATTTTTTTTCCTTCTTTGTGTCACTATAATCCATCTCAAAAGAATTCCCTATGAAATCTTCCTGTGAACACAAGCCCGTTCCAAGTTACATTTCTCTGGACAGAGAACAGAGAGGCACCCCACTGACCCTCTGTTCCTTGGGACTCAGAACACCCACACTTCAGTGGAAAAGCAGGAAACCTCCCTCAGGAAACCTCATCTGTGCTTTCAAGGCAAACAGGAGCTGCAGTACATTTTGTCTGAAGCGTCTGTAATCATGTATTAAGAATGCCTTCCAGAGCAAATCCAACTGGCTAGAGAGCTGCAAGACAGAGCCCGGAGGCAACTCTGCGTTTAGAGAGAAGCCAGACCTTCAGACTAACCAATAGTGCAGCACCCCATCAAGCACCTGGCAAACCCACTTAAAAAATAAGGCATTCTTGGAGTCTTAGCACTGCTAAAGTTAGAGTTGACCAGATTTAAAACTTCCTGGCCTAAATCTGATACAATTTTCTCTTATAAACCTGCATCCAAGTCCATAGGGTTATTCTGTTGCAGATTCCAAGCTCTGAAAAAAAACAAGTTATGTAAACATTGGATGGACATATTTTTCAGTCTATCCTGATAGCAAAAATAATTGTTAAAGTTTTTCAGGACGCAGATGGTTGGGCACTATATATGTTGAGAGAGAGCATATCTTTTGCTGACCCAAACATTTCTTTCAACTGAAAATATTTCTTTTAAGTCAAATTAAATACTGTTTACCATGTTCTTTGATTCCAGCTAATTTTAAAACTCAAAAGTATAATTTCAAAATGCCAAAAAATTTTGTTTGAAGCTATATCCACAAACACTCTTATTTTCTGAAAATTGCTTCTCATTAACTTGGTATTCCCCAAAGAGATTTCACTATTCTGTGGGTCTGAAGATAGATTCTTACCCACTGAACTATTCTTCTTTGCTAATAAGTTTCTGATAATAGCATTATTCTCCCTCCAAAAAAGTTCAGCTGTGCTCCCATTGCAACTATTGGCCTCAAAGGCCTTTTAACTTTCAAATTAGAAGCTTTTTCAAATGAAAAGAAAATCACTCTTTTGTGCACTTAAAATTTCCTCAAGGAAGCCTTATATTAATTAAGAAGAAAAAGTTCTTTTCTTTTTTTCAATCAAACCTAATTATAGTGTCTGAAAGTACAGTTTCTTTGAACTCTTGTATCAAGAGGAAGGGAGGAGGAAATCCTCAGTATTTTCTTCCTGTGAAAACAAGTTTTGATCTAATCACATTTGGTTTACCAATTTTAGTGGATTTTGTACTTTTTACATGTTGCTAGGAGGTAAAGAATAAAAATATTTGACTAGCAGGGGAATTACAGTAGTATTTATGAATCTTAAAAGAAACATAAAAAACTGCATTCAAATGAGGACTCTGAAGTTCCTGTTTTTCTAGGAAACCTCCTTGATCTGGTTATCAAGGGGATAATCTCAAGGGAATAGTGTTTAGTCTTATCTGAAATTTCTGGACCTAGTCAGAATTCAAGGGTGATTAGAGGCTTCTTCTGCTCGTTCTTCACTGTATATATAATCAGCACTATGGCTCACAACTCTGCACAGAAAACGAAAAAGTAAAAAATGAGAATTCAAAGGGTAACATCTATCATGCAGGTTGTGCTTTGGCAGAATCTATTGCTCATCTCTGTAGAACAAGTACCAGACTCAGAGCATTGCTGCAGCACCAGGTGATACTTGAGGAAAAGATGCTTTATGATCATTCAGCCAATTGGTTTCTCGATATTCATCTCTAGAGCAATAGTCCTTGTCAATACTGATCTCTTTTCCTGCTAAATATCCGGCCTAACATCTTCCAAGGCCCTGTGTAGTGATGCATTATTGTCTTTAGTCCCACGAAGAATATTCTCAAGCAATGCCACTAGGTCAAAGAGCAATAAACACTCTCCCAGGGACCCACCATGGGGTTGTAACAATGCCTACACATTCTATCTGTTAATATTAAGAATGAGGGCTATTACTGAGAGCCCTGTCCCCACCAAAGACCTCCAAGTGAGGGACCTCTCTGTTAGAATCTGAGAGGAATTGAACAAAATAAGCTGCCAAGTCTGAAACGTGCGGGTGGAGGAGAGATAGAGTGGGGCAGAAAGAAGCCTGAACTGGTGTAAATTGGTGGGATCTCTTAGCTCCTATATCTGACCTGTTAGGATCTAACCTCAGCCCATGGCAGCAGTCTGTGGCCAAAGAATGACAACACCTACAGTCCAGACAAGAAGGAAATGAGGCATGTGGAGGCTGACCTGCCAACTGCCAGGCCACTCCTCTGAGCTGCAGGTATTAGCTCAGTGGGAGCCAGAAGGAGACATCCTATCATGTCAAACTGAACAGCCTCCAAACTATAGACTTGAGTTAGTACTGAACTTGAAAGTTAATTAATATTTTCCAAGTTTAAAAAAAAAGGTCACATTTTGAGTGGTAAATGCCCCAGATTAATTCTCTCAGTGACTCTTCCTGCTGAAAGGGAGCAGTTACTTCACCTCTGCCTGAGTTTCCCCATCTGTGTAACAAGGTTGATTCTCGAAAGTATATCCCACAGCAACTTGGAGCAATGCTCTTTTAACATAGCACAATGCTGAAAAATGCTAATTATAATAATTCTCATGACTATGCCCACCCCAACTAATTATCACACTTCAGGAAAAAAAAGTGCTTGTATTGGAATTATAGCACAATTTATTTATGAAGGGATTGTTTTCTGTATATGTGTCTGCCTTCTCCAAATATAAAAATTCAATGAGCTGAAGTTACTTCATATTTATCCAGTTTTGAATTTTAATGAACAAGACTGCCATACATCCATGAAGTTCTTAAAACCAAAAAATGAATTGATTAATCCACTTCACAGCCCTTCACGTTCTGGAAAGAGGTATTGTGCAGACTTTTAGGTAAATAACATTTAATTTAATTAAATTATTTAGCTATATAGTGCATTCATTTCAGCTCAAGAGAGAGAGCGATTAAAATGCAGAGGCTGGGAATCCTGATATCACTATGCAAATTTTCAACATATTCTTAAGCAATCATGTTAAGAAATCATATAAACTACCACAATTTTCCTGAAAGGTCTGAATTTATTCTAATTTATAGGTGCCAAAGATGATCTTCCAACATATATGTCGTTCCTTCTTCTTCAGTGTTGTCATACTGCTGTTCTACAGAGGCATGACACTGAGCTAATACAACAGCTTTTGTAGGTTCAGAGGAATTGTGAGCAGACTCAGTTGCCAATAGGAAGAATTAAACTCTGGGTGGGGGGAGGATTGCACTGGCTGGGCTGTGGGCAGACCCTATGGCTGAAGAGCAGAGAACACAGAAGGTGAGGGGCGGTCTAGTCCATTAAACACCTCAGGAGCATGAAGGTTAAAATGTGCCTAAGCTAGTAGCAAATGTGGGCTTACAAATGAGCAGATGAGGGAAGAGTGACAGGTGCTGGAAGGCCACCTGCAGTAATGATGCTGAGGGGCCAGTATGCTGGCCAGCCCACTTCCCAGTGTCCCACTGCTCTGTGCCTTCTGTCTTCTGCCTCAGTCCAGCCCTTTGCTTTCATAAACAAAATATCCACTCATTAAATCATAACTAGAATTAAACTCCTTAACTCCGTCTTCACTAGCCTGACTCTCCAACAGGTTCTCACGTTGCTTTCAACTCTTATAGATTCTTCTCTCATTTCCATTTTCTCCCAAAAAGGTGAGAGACCCCAAAGGCTTTATTGCCTCTCTTGAGAGTGACCCTTCTCTCTCAGAACACTTCTAACAATTTTCTCACATTCTGGTATTTTTAGATGGCAAGCCAGAAGTTTCACTGCACAAACAAAGAAAGCAATTTACAGCTTCATGTAGAAACATAGCTGCTTCTAGTTCATTTGTTTTTCATCTTGATTATCAACACGTTTGTCATCTCTCTGTAATTTATTCATTATCTTTAGATGAGGGATGTGAAAGGGAGGGATGGGAGTGAAGAAGGAGATAAGTGTACTTGTCAAAATGGGAAACAGATGTTCTAACAATGACTGGAGACAATTAATGTTCTCAGTAGGTATCAACAGGCAAGGTCCATGGATTGCTTCAAATTTTTGCGCAGTCTTCTGGAAAATGCAAATACAGAGGCTTTATTTTCCAGGCACGTGAGAGCATGTCTTGTTTTAATGAGCTGTCTTAAGGAACTTCACATTGCTTCTTGAAAGCGTGGCTGTTCTGATCATTGCTGGCCTAAATAATAACACAGCGATGAAGGGGGAGCTGGGCACCCGGTAGCAGAGCTAAGGAACCTGTCACTGCTCCCTCCCTCTGCCTCAGACACAGCATGCAAAGCAAAGCATTTAGCACATGTTTAACCTTGAATTGCTCAAAGTCAATAGCACATAAGTATGCACCTAAAGCAAGTGCACACTTTGTGATTGCCAGGATAGGCATGCATCTACAAAGGTCTCTGCTGCACTGGGGTCCTTCATTTCTCGCTGAAGAATGACCCCCCTGCTACAGCCCTTAAGGGACAGCCTCTCATCTAGTCTTCCATCCAGTACCAAAAAAAAGTTAGTACAGCCAAGGCCTTAAGATCAGACTTTATTCTGTATCACTCTGGGAAATACTGCTGCAAAAGCCAATTATAATAAATAAATAAGATAGGAAAAAAATCTATAATGAATAGATGTGATCTGATTACTAACATTTGTAATAATAGCTTATTGTTCCATGCCACATGTGGATTTCATCTTCTCTCTCTGCACTCTGTCAGTTTAATTTTCCCTTCTGCTGTTCTGCTATCTAAAATGATCAAACACCTACCATGCCCTGGAAAGTACACCAATTAAGAGCTACATTTAAATCTGCATAAGTGGCCCTGTCACAAAGTTAATTGGAATAAACACATATTTGATATAATATTGTTTAAATTCTGTTTCAAGCCTGACTTTTGTCCATTACAAACTTCCTCTTTAATAATTTATATTCTTCTTTTACTCACTTTTCCTGCATCTGTTTCATTACCGATTGAGTAATGATAGCAAACACCAACCTTAGAAGTTCTTTCTCTTCTTCCACCCCTCTCTTCCCAGCAGCCTCTCTCCCCAGCTGGGCTGAAAGGCCAAGGCTGCACAAAGGGCAGCTGCCCATTCAGGTGTCCTCCTGAGCACCTCCTAAGCTGTGGAAAAAGATTCCTTCACCACAGACCACACTGGGCTATTATATACAATACATGGCAATGAGTTCTACGTTAAATAAAAACAGTATACTTTTACATGCTATGAAAAATAGATCACTTTTTTCTGTTTGCCTCATTTCTGCTGCCATGTATATTATGAAAAAGATATATTTACTTAGCAGTAGTCAGCAACTGTTCTCATTTTCTTTCCAATGCAATGACTTCAGCTAGGCATCAACACTACAGAAATTGAGTATGGTAGTCTGTGATCACTATTTCATAAAATCTGGAGAGATTTACAGCCAATTGGTAAGATAAATCGATGTCTGTAGCCACAGGAGCACTAAAGTTTGATCAGCACATAAATCAAACACTTTGAGAAAAGCATGGTAAAACAGAAATCCCTGTCATTCACAGTCACTGGGATCAGGGTCTTGGGGGTTTCTGAGGTGACAAGCTTTAACTAGTCTAAAAGGAGCTAGAATGCTAATTTCCCTCTCTAGCTTCTTATCTTCTGGAATGAATCAGCTATCCAAGTGCATGGCTGATTAAACTGCACTGCTATCACTAGACCTATATCAGGAGGAAATTTTATTCAAGGGATGTATTATTCATTTAAATGCTGGAGTATGACATTTTTAAACATGCAAATGTGACTGAATAATGTTTACAGGGAAGACATCTGGGAAAGGATAGAGTTTCGTTTTTGCTAGTCATCATGATTTTGTGGCATCCATGCATGGTACACAATATGAAATCAGTGTGAACAAAATCGACCTCACTGCTCATAAAGGACATGGCAGCTCCTCTTCATGCATGCAATGTGTATTTCTTCTCTAACAGTAGTTCAAATATCGAGGTAATCTATTTTTCATTTCCAGCACAGACACATTTATTAGCAGAGTTAATAAGACAGTTTTTCTCAGAACATATTGTCTGTTGTCAAGATCTAAGGATTAACATTGTATTGCATGTCTGAATAGAATTACTTTCCCATAAGACTTGCTATACCAAGTTAGTTACATGGTCCAGTGGGTCTGGTACCCTGCCAGATGGCAATAAATAAATGACAAATAAATACAATTTCAAAGAAAAGTTTAATTCTCGTACACCAACTCACTCCAACATACATCATGTACCTTGACAATTGTTGCAGTACAGCACATGGAAGGAAACAATTTCTTCCAACCTCTGCAGATAATTAGTTAATGCCCTAAAACCTGGCATTTGATTAGGGTTATCAGCCAGGCATAGCCACAAACACCATTATCAGAGATTCTTTCAGGATTACAACATCCTTATCACATCTCATTATGATAAGGAACAGTAAAGCATTCGCAAACCTTTGTGCTAATCCAGATGAATTGGATTTCAGTAATAATAGCATGATAAAGGAACCTCTTCTTAGCCCAAATCACTCATAAATATGTAGACACTAATAGCTAATTATCTTAGATTTTCAGGGGACTTTTTCTGGGAATCTGTCTACAGCAATTTTAATTTAGATATGGTCCTAACTTCTCAGACACAGTAGACACAGTTAGTTCACAGTTTCCAGATGTTTACTGTTACTGTGACGTAGATAGAAACACACAACAACACACACAACAAGTGTTCAGGAAGAGAAGAAGAAAGGAAGTCTCTAGTTTATTGTTGACCTCGTATATATAAGTCTCTGGACAGTGATCAGAGATTGGACAGAGAAGTTACCACCTCTCCATCTCCACTGGTCACTTGAGAAGTCCATCAGGTGATATCTTTTACAAAGGAATGCAAACATGATTCTTGTTTATCTTACAATTCATGAGAACTGACTCCGTTATAGTAAAAAAATCAGAAGGCTATTTTCAGGGACAACAGTTTAGTATATACCTGGAGGAAGGTCTTTTTTACATGATGTGTCTCCCTCGCTCTGAACTAATTGTTACAAACATGAAAAAATATCTATTTTGCTGTGGTGTTGAACTTTTCAGATCTTTTAATTTGAGAGATCAGAACCAATCCAAATCAACTTCTTACCACCTGGCTCCTTCACATCACTTTTTGCAGTGGAATGATATAAAATTGTAATTTCCATTCTGAAAAAAAACAGTGGAAAATAATTATTCAACAGTGACCTGGATGGACCCTTAATTAGTTATTCGTGCTTGCCTAAAACACAGCTGATTTGATTTTTGACGAGTTCCTGCTACTAAAACTGGCAGGTGCTGTGGGGTGTCCTGGAAGGGCCTTAGGAGAGGGAGAAGCAAGGAGGATTGGGTTTTTAACCCGGCAGCATCCCCTACTGTTCTTTTAAGGCTGGCAATAATTCACTGCCCAGGCGTCCCTGGCGGTGCCCGGACGGGAGGCAGCTCCCAGGGCTCCACAGCGAACCTGGAGGGCACCAGTGAGGAAATCGAAAGACTTAGTGTCCCCGTGGGACTCACCAGTGACTCTTTAAGGGAAAGCTATTGCCCAAATAATTCAAAATAGTGCATATTTCAGTACCATAAAAATATAAATGACTGGAATAGCAATTTTCTAAGGAGCCTTGACCACAAGAGGCACTTGCTAATTTAAAACAGACTGTCTTGAGCTGTTGTGGTTTCTCCCAGTGAGCCCTATTCCCTCACAGAACATATGCCATGTTTCTCTTAGTTATGTGACAGCTGTCAGCCCCAAATTGGCTTCCAGGTGTTCATAGAAAAAAAATGAGTCTTTGAGTGTACTTGGGAATTTTTTGTTTTGTTTTGTCTTGCAAATACCTGTATGCCTACACATAAATTTGGAACATTTCTAGATACCATAATACTGAATTGTACATGCAAGAAATCCTTTTCTCCCAAAGGGAACCTGTAAGCACTACTTTCAATTTGCGTTTCTAGAATTGAATTTTTTCTTTATGTATGAACAAAATTTGCAAAGTACACAGGTAGAGGCAGGAGTCTGAATATAGGTCTACTGATTTCTCTGCATCTTGCTTTCTTGATCTATTAAGTTGGGTTAACAGTACTTCTGCACATCCCAGGAGTGTTGTGAAGGCTTACTCATTAAAGTTTGTATAGTATTTTGAGATCCTTCAAGGCAGATGTTACACAAGTGCAGAAACATATCACCTGATAGATACAAATGGCAAATTACTCACAGCCTCAGCAGAGTTCAGTAGGGGAGTAACTGAAGGATATCAAATGCTGCAGGCTCAAATGAAAACGAGCTCATCAAAATAAACGATTTAGCAGAGGCTTCCAAGCACCCTGCTTCCTATAGATGAGATGAAGAGTTCATCCCTTTCTCTGCTTGACAACAGAGAATAAACCATAGCACTGCACATCACTAACAGTGGTAGTAGCATTATTCTCTGTTGGAGAATTTCACTTTATTGTAAAGCCTCATTAACTGATGAATTGAGGTCAGAATGGTTCACATTATCACTGTGAGTACAGAAAAAAAATTGCCCCAAACATGGAAACCCAACTGACTTTCATCATGAAAAAAGGCTCAGGGACAGAAGAATAGTGATACCTGTGAGTGTCTTTTTTTTTTTTTTCAACCTTTTAGCTTGTCTAATCAAAGAAAAAGCTTGTGGAGAAAAAAAAAAAAAAAAGAAATAAAACAACCCTCCCACTTTTGAATATGGGAAATGATCCACTTGTATTTCTGTGTGATCTTCAGAAGGAAAGATTTATGCATCTTCAACACCGTGAAGAGCAACGAATCTGAACTCTTTAATTTTGAGGGTTTATACTGACGTAGTTACATGAGGCCCTTCTGCACATAACCTAACTCCTTAGAGCAGCAAAGTCTCTAGCAGATTCATGAGTCCTTGGTACTTCTTAATACCTGGAATTAAAAACTTTTTATGAGATAGGACTTTCTGATTCCATCAAATCCCTTCAGAATTTCTGTGCTTACAAACTTGACACCTAGTCTGCAAAATTTTCCTTTTGAACAATATCTGATAACATTTCTAACACTCACTACAGCTGGACTAGAACTAATTCAATCACATCTGACCTTGTGACAGACCAAGTATCTAACATCTCAACCCAAGTAGTAGTTCTATCTCTGTAACTTGAAAAGAAGAGGGGAAGGAACTTTAAATCAGAACAGAACATAGAAATTTTGGAGCAAGTTTTTCTTTCACTCAAAACCAACTAGTTCAACTCCAGTACAGCCTTGTAACCCCAGACATGTTCTTCAGCTTGAATCACTCTTAATCCTGAGCACTGCTATAGTAACCCAAGAGGGAAATACCACTGTACAGCTTAAATAAGGGTACTGGTCTCAAAGCCCAGTCCAAAATCCTTTTAAATCTATGGCAATTTTTAAAATAGCTTTGAACCAGAAATTTAGCTTTTAACCAATTTGCTACACTGATGGTGTTTCAGATGCCAAATTGACAGATAAGAGGTGCAGCTTATTTCCTAAGCACCTTCTACTCCTGATTTCTCAGATCAGGCTGAATGAATGCTTTCATTATGTTTCTTACTCAAAATGCAAACTGTCTTAATGATATTATTCCCACAAAGTTGGCATAAATGATTTGTAGACAGAAGAAAGTAATCTTGAAAACTGAGGAGGAAGACAGAATTCACTTTCACTTTAGAGCCTGTTGTTATTTTGGTTTCGCTTTTCACAATTCATGATCAAGCAACTTACTCCTTTCTAGTCCTTTCTTAAAAGATTAATTATTTTCATTATTAACCAAAAGGTTTTCTCCTAATTAAAAGAAATTGTAGGGCATTCACCAGCAACATTTTTCTAGTCTATTGACTAATTATGGTTGTGGCAAATGAAGGAAAATCCATTCAACTGATTTAAATAACATGATTTTAAAAACATTAAGTATGTGATTTTCACATTTCTTGAAAAAGCAAAGTAGATCTTACATGCACATGTAGTCACTGGTTAAACTGTACAGAAAAAAATACTGAAATGAGCATATCGCTTCTTGAAATTTTTAGCTGCACTACCTACATTCACTTGGTGTATTGTGATGTCATTTCAGTTGGAGCAGGAGAAGAACACTGAACCTCCCTTTCTTATTTTTCTGCTGAAATTTCATTCCAGTTGAAATTAAATCATTCCAAATAACGAAAGTTGCATCTTTTTACCTCCAAAATACCATTAAAAAAATCAAATAATATCAAGATTTAATTGATTTCTCCCTTAAAAATGCTGCTATTGTTATCATCATCATCATCATCATCATTACAACAATGAAAAATGTTTTTCACAACTTGGCAATGGGCTAAGAATGTTACACTAACTACATTACAAATAAAAATTTGAGAACTAGTGTAGTGGTGTTTTTCCAAAAACTAGATATAAAGTCACTAGCCAAGTCAGACTTCAGTTCAAAAGCAGGACTTTACCTGCAACTTATTATTTCTCTTGCTTTTTGTGCACTTTCAAGACTCCTTTTTGGCACAAGCTGAATATATGAACATAGTGAGACATTACATAAAAACTTGTGATTTTCCTCAGCAGAATGCACCAGTTGCTTAGTCATAGACTTGTCATCTACTGCAACATAGAGCAGGACTGGCTAATTGATGGGTTCATCGAATCACAGAATCAAAGAATGGCTTGGGTTAGAGAGATCTTTAAAGACCATCTAGTTCCAATTCCTCTGCCAATGGGAGGGACGCCTTTCACTAGATGACACTGCTCAAGCTTCAGAGCTTCATTCAACCTGGCCTTGAAATGCAAATTGGGCATGGGGATGGGGGGGAAGAATGCTTTTATTTGGTTGATTTAAGCTTAAGCATTGCAGTGCAAATGTAGGCATAGCCCATAACTCCTTCTCATTCTCCTTCTCATTTGTGGTGGTTCCTCTTGTTTTGAAGCCATTGTGACAGTTACTAGGGTCAATATGATCACATCCTCAATCTACCTCAATGCAGACATAGAGATATTTTAAAAAAGGATGTGATGAAACAAGAGAAGGGAAAATATTTAGTCTGGATTTTGAAGACCAATAACAAAAAACTTCATCATCATAATCTGAAGTATTCCAGCATGCCACTTATACTTCTGCCTTCCTTCTTGATAGCTTGCCTCCCTCATGTCCGCATGAAAATCTTCCAAAGTCAAGCTGCATTGGAAAGTACTCTGAGGTCATTTACATGATCAAACTGTGTCAGATAACAGTAAAAATACATTAAACCATCATTAACACTCAATATCTATTTGATAATTTTCGCATCAAAGCATAAATTCTGCATTTACTGTTGGGGCTTTCTGATAAATATTTAGCATTCCATTTTGAATCAACCATTCAGAAAAAGGGACTAGGTGCTAAAGCTGCTAAAAATTCAGGAAATTTTCTAGGTAACAATCATTTCTGAAAATATTTTGGGGTTTGTAGCATACTCTTTGACATACATATTGACCCTTTGCAGGTATATTAAGTTTTGGATTGGAGAAGAAACAAGAACAATTGTTATCTGAAGAAGAAGACACTGTCATTACTCTATTAAAAATGCAAAACAAAAGCCAAGTTTTTGCTGTGTTAGGCATCTCTTCCATTGTCTGGGTTATGTACAGGACAAGTTTGGATGACAAGCTGGAAAAAAAAAAGATTGAGATCTAAATTACTTTCACCATTATGAGTAAAACTACAATGATGATCAGATTCTATTATTTTCACATAAGAAAATAATTAGGGAAATTAGGGGAAAAATTAAATTTTGGGCATCACTGGGCCTTCTTCACAATCACAGAGGCATGCCATCAGCAGCTGCTATATGGCTGACCCTCAGCTCTGAGGGAAGACATCAACAGCAGCAGTCATATTTACCTGGGTGCTCCAGAAAATGTGGAGAAAAATACTTGTTTCTTTTCAGCCTACTTTCCT
Organism: Sitta carolinensis; assembly: GCA_032173965.1. Lineage (NCBI taxonomy): Eukaryota > Metazoa > Chordata > Aves > Passeriformes > Sittidae > Sitta > Sitta carolinensis. Next base: position 37,409,276 of record JAVUNC010000006.1, read on the forward strand.
CCATCCTTTTAACTTTCCCATTGCGTTTCTCTTTCCTGCTCTATGGATTAATCCTTTCAAACATTTCTCCTATGCCAATTGAACGTGACTTTTCTGAAGCTGTTCACCATTGCTCGCAATTTTCCCTTACATGGACCACTACTGTCTGCAATCTCAGGCTGGATTATTGGCTTTATTTATGAGTCAGTGGCATACAACGTGGCCTTTGATATTAAGCAATTCCCTTGGCATGCCATCAGTGAATGTCTTTCTTCATATTTATTGAGTTTCTACTTTTCCTGCTATCTTCAAGTCCCAGCTCAATTCTGACCCTTTCTGTACCTCATCTCTCATCGGATTGTTTTTATGTTTCTTCCCACTGTTTGCTACACCTGTTAATCCTTAGTCCCTTACAATCTTTCACATCTCACTTTTTATACAGACTTTTGACAAAAAACTGTCCTCTCCCTCCTCAGTAGTTACAACTTTAAATCCTGTCTAATTTAGTTCCCACTGACACCGCAGATCTCATCTTTTTCTTCACACAGTTGCCAGTCCTTTCCCTGTTGTGTCTCAATTTTCTCTCTCTTGACTTCAGGGGGGGAAGTGCAGGGACCTCACATGCAGAGAAAGATTAACTGGGATTTGTATGTCTAAGTTCAGACATGCTTGTCAAAATACTCAGCCAGTTGAGACTTAACTTTGGAAGAAAACAAATTCCTTGAGTGCTGCTGAATTAAACTGTGGGACTTCCCAAGAGTTACAAGTTTTATGCCACGCAGATGAGTGCATTAGCCACTAACTATGGGAAGATTCACATATGGGATATTTCTTTTGCCCCTCCTGCTCAAGCAACTTTGAGCTAGTTGATTTTCTGAGAAGCAGACGGCCAGATCACAAATTCCAGGTTGTAAGGATTAATTTTAAGTACAAAAATACTGGTTTCTCATTTTTATGTTTCTTTTGAGGAGGTTCGTTTGATTGTTTTCAATAATACCAGCAAGTGGAATAAATACATTAAATTTTATCTTCTGTCTCAAAGAATACAAAGCTACATCTACTAACACTCAGAGGATGCTCTAACAGAATTTGTCTGTCATGAAGACATGAATGCTTGCCATCAGCAGTCAATCTGCTGTATAATTTAGGAAGGGTGAAAACTCAATCTGAACAAAGACCAAGAAAGCAAAGATGGAGGTTGTCTTGAATAATGGTCCTTTTTGCAGTGCAGCCCCACACACATTTAGAGCATTCAGCAGAGCAAGGCAGCCCCCTCTGCTACAGAGATAAAATGAAGTGTTGGAGGAAAACTGAGAAATACCCCATAGCTATGACTTTATTTGTACAATACCAGTCTGTCTTTAAGCTATTTTTTGTATATATTGCCCAGTTCCCCACTGTCTTTGTAAATGGGAATTCCTGTAGGCATCAGAGTGAACATGGAACACAGAAGGCTCTGTGAAAGTGTAAATGAGCAAATGAACACAGAGAGTATTTGTGACAAAAAAAAAAAAAAAAAAAAAAAAAAAAAAAAAAAAAACCAAACAAACAAAAAAAAAAAAAAAAAAACAAACAAAAAAAAAAACCAACAAAACAGACAATTAAGCCAGCTTTATGGGCAATGCAAACTATTAAGAGAAAGGACTGGGGTGAAATGGCAAAAGCAAATTAGGGTGCAAAGGTTAAGAAAAGAAACTTAAGCTTACACCTAAGTATGGCCAGACAGGTATGAAGAACTCACACAATCTGAAAGACAGTACAGTGAAAATGTCCTGGCTGCTCAGGAGCATCGTTACTTGTATCACACTCCCACCCAGAGGCTTCACATGAATATCAGGGTCCCATTGTGCTGCATATTGCACAAACACGGCAAAAGTTCAAAGTCATAATCACATGAATAAGCAGATAAAAAGCATCAGCACAGAAACATGTAAGAGGCAGAGCTTGGATGCACAGGGAGCAAAGTGAAAAGGTTTCATGCCGGAATGACTCTGGGTTTGCTACAAAGGATCATGAACCTCTCAACGAACTTGCAGCCCAGTGAGTTCCATGTACTTCCAGGTGCTGTAATGAATGTTTCACAGAGAGATAATTAACCCTCCTCACCTGAAAACTCTGCAGTGCTAATGCTTTCCAGCACAATCTGTCCATGACACCATGGTAGAGTGCAGAGCCAGCTTTATTATTTCAGTTTGTTCTGCTCCTTTTTACTGCTACTGCTCTCTAAGGTTAATTGTACTCCCTGTGCTGATGCACAGTAATATCTATACATAGACCTCTCTGTATGGATTCCTTCTTTTTCTTCTTTTCTTTTTTCTCCCCTTTTTAATCAATAAGAAGTTAAAATGCCATGCAGCTTTCACAATAAAATGCCAGGAGTCATCCAATGAAGTGGGAAAGAGCAAGTGTAAAGAAGCAAACCCTTGACCCTCTCTGAACTCAGCCCATTCTACTCTTGGACTAGAAGAGGATTCGAAGTAGATGAAAGAAAAGACACGGGATCATCCAAATGCAAGTCTTTTCCTTGTGAAAGGTGTATATCAAATGACAGCAAATACCATGGCCCATGTTTCTATACCTCAGTCTGCTTCCAGACCAATGTCCGAGATCCAGCTAAATGCCTAGGCTGTTCTTTCTTCAGACTACTAAGTGAATGTTCACTTCAGAGATATTTGAGAGACCAGATCAGTGGGAGTCTCATCAGGGATTTAGAGATATGTCCTTTTCGGGATGGGCTTCAACCAAAGTGACTGCATCCATACCAGGAGTAGCACATCTGAGCTTTCTCTGTCCCAACCAATCTTGAAATCAGGGGTAAATAGAGAAGCAGAAAGAACAAGACATCCCATGTAAATGTATTCCTATTTTAGTAGCTAAGAGAAACTCCAGGTTTGGGTTTAAAGTGGAGGCTCAGGTTCTCATGCTAATATAAGTATTGTGCTGGTTCAGCTATCTTCTCACATTGGAACCATGAATGGGCTCATGATCACAGTATGAGATAAAGAGAACCAATGGTATGCCTCTCAAGATTCAGGACCATCACAAGGACTGAATCCTTGTCCACAGTCACCATGTCCACAGCATCCCACAACCAACTGAGGGAAGGACAAATGTTTGTTTTTTATCATCTTTTTAAATGAGAAGAGCTCTGTCTTAAACAGCAGCCTGTTCACATAGCTGCCCACAGCACTTGTTCTGCATGGGGTCACCCTGCCTCAGACATGACATCCTACAAATCTGCAACTCCAGCAGGTATTTTGCAGTCTCTAATTTTCTGTAGATCAGTTTCTCAGGGGTCCACAAACAAGCACAAAGATAACCAAGTTCATATGCCAGAATGCACATTCAAAAGTGTAAAGATTATGACAGATGCACTTCAGCACTGAGACCACTTAGCCAATCAGGTCAGGAAAAATTATCTTTCTCTTATTAGGTGCACTGCAAGAAATATATCCCAGTCTCTAATAAAACTGTCATTAGAATCTGATGAAAGCCAAATGTGCTGTCAGATCATTCCACGCTGATGTCTGTTACAGTATGTTTCCAAGATAACCATTTAACACTTATCACTCTTAACAAGTATCTTTGAGATATATTTTAATTTCATTTTATGAGTAAAAAATTGCATTTTAACAGGGATCCATAAAATATTCATGGTAGTAAGCAGTGAAGAGCTAAATCAGATTAATAATTTCATCCTGAAATCAACCTATGCTGAAAGTAAAAAACCACCTTTGCTCTCTTTTGAATGATCTTGCTCTTCCCTTGCTTTGGAACAGTTAATACTTGAACAAATCTCCACTAGTTTGGAAGTTTAGATTTGAGGAACAGACCAAGACAGATGGTTTCTTTCTCTGTAAGCTATTGATTAATGGATTGTACTAAATGGTGTGACATGTCCTTTAAATGGAATTTACAAGTAATATATTGTATGGCAACTGCATTATTAATGATTTTGATACCTGGTATTTGTGTCTTCCTAGTCTGAATTCTTCTTATTTATACTGGTGAAAGTAGAGGGCAAAACATGCTTTATTCCTGCTTGTTGGCTTTTGTTCTTACAGTCATACATATTCCCACGTTTATTCCCCTTATTCATATTACATCTAGCCTGACAATTTTACTAACTGTATGCAAGCATGAGAAGGAAAACAAAAATCTTTGCTTGCAAGAAAATTGCCAAAGTCTCTAGATAAATATATCTATGTAAGAATTCAAAACGACTAGAGAGTTCACTCATCATTAGTAAAAGATGTTTTCAGTCTTACATAGAAAAACAGAGAGAATCAATCTTGATTTTTGCTTGGATTTTTTTATTAGTTAAAACTTTATCTGCTTATTTTTCCTGCCTTTGAGAGGCAGCCTGCAGTGCAAATGTGCTAATTTGTTTACCAAGAGGTAGACTTATATATGGAAGACTGAAATAAAATGCAAAGGGAAATTAAAAAGCAATTAAACAAGAAGGAAAACTTAAACAGTAGTGTTCAGTTCTTACTATTCGGTCTTTTTAGAAGGAGATAATTTTGAACTCATGGAAACAGAGGGATAATTCACAGAAAATACAGAATTTGCAGAACAAGTGCATTTTATTTTCACAGGCAAAGACATCAGGGAGATGTTTACTTCAGACCCTTTCCTGAGTTGTTGGAAGAGAAAATATGGTATCAACCTGATAAGTCAAACAACAATGAATCATAAAAATCTGGTTGACCTGCTGAGGAAACTTCTTAGTAAAGTAGCAGAAGTATCGCAACCTACTCATTAAGATATTTTGCTGTCACCATTAAAACCAAAGACCTGGCTCACAACAGGTAATCATGCCTAGCAGCTTTACAGAATACTGAATATCAGATATTGAAATCAGTCTTAGCTTAAACAGCTTGGAATGATCCAAGGAATGACAGATTAGAGCTATCACCTGGCATATGTATCTAAATAAACATGATATGACAAGGACTGGAGGTAATTGGAAGTCAGAAATGTCACTCGGGAAATTTTGAGCTTGTAAAAATAATTTACCCATTTCAGAATGAACATTCTAGCTCCCAAAATGAGAGAATGTGAAGTAAAATCTATAAGCAATTGCCTGAAAAAAAAAAATCAAAACATTCAGTGTTGCAATTTTCCAGGATGTCCCAAACTCTCACTGGGGCATAGTCTAAGTTCACCTCCATTTTTTAATGCTGCTGGACTTAGGGAACAGACTGAGAACCACATGGACACAAACTCTGAGAGGAGCATCCAGAGATAGACACCAAGCTCAAAAGTCAGGGATCTTTCATGTTCACCTCCGCAGCAGGAATCTGGCAAGCCTGATCCCTTGAGCCAGTCTGAAGTGGTAAATTCGTCCCAGAATGGAAGATGCTTGAAGCCCAGGCTCTGGATTAGGAAGCCAGACAAGTTAAATTTTTTATTGAAAATAAAGTTCACCTCCTACTCTGTAAAAAATTAAAATTAGCTTCTTTTTTTTTTTTTTTTTTTTCAGATTAAAATAGCCAGTGTCATGGAAAAACAGATTGGTACAATCCAGAAAGGAAGAGAGGTAATTACCATTGGTGACAGGCAGGTGTAAAAGTGTGGGTGTGCTCTCTGCTGAGCATGTCAGTATACAAACTTAAACCCTATGTAATAATTATATTGTTCTACTCTATGCTGTGGTGTGACATACAAAATCTCAACATTTCAAAAAACCACAATAAGAAGAACAAATATTGAACCAAACTGTAAAAGCTTTGACCAATGAAGTAAGAATAGATAACAATTCAATATTCATCAAAGTAATTTCAGGGACAATTGCTGCATTCCAAGAACAAATATTACTTATAAGCATAATTCATCTAGGGAGAATATTTTAAACCTTTACTGTCTCAGAAAAACTCATCTGAACTACATCTTTTAAAAATTAAAATAGAGAAGGGAGCTTTTTCTCCAACAGTTCTGTAGTCTCCAAGCAGTGTTTGAACAGTCCACTGAAGACAGTGGAAACATTTTCATGCAACCCTCCACATCTCGTGTACATTGAAAGCAATCAAGGATGAAAAAGAAGATGGGTTTTTAAGCCTAATCATCTCAGGTGTTTTCATGCAGAAGTTGAATTTTCTTGAATCCATTTATTGAGTGGAATGTATTGAATTTCCTTAAACTAGAGATTATTTTGGCCTTAGTTTTTGTATCATTAGGTAAGTTTGTTTTTCTGTTTAACACTGGGGTTTACACCACTTTCAATAGCGTGGGACACGTCTTCCTTGTTCCAGTTCAATGTCAAATTCTCTGAGATGCCATCTGTGCTTAGGAGCACAAAACTTCATCTCTCACACATATATATAGCTTCACAGTCAAAACCAAGTGTTACTCACAAAGCAACAATGTACATTGGAGAAAACATTCCCATTACGAAAATTATTGTTTTGTAGACTCCATAAGAAGAACTGGATAAAATAAGAACTCCTCTGATAAGTAAGGATTGTCTATACATAAACTAACCCAAACTCTACTTCAAGTTTTAAAAATTGGTTATAATCTGTTTTCCAAGTTATACTAATTGATTACTTTTTTACAATCTGCTTATTTAGACCCCAATAAAAAATACAGTGTCTTAGGAGCCTTTCAGTCCATTTAAAGACAGTAATTATCAGATGCTTTTCTAAGAAAATAAACATAGTATTATGGAATTTTTGCATCATTAATGAAAATGCAACACAAATCACAGTTTCTAATCCAACAATGAAAAGAAATGGGAAAAAAAAAAAAAAAAAAAAAAACATTGCAAAAATCATCTCTATATCTGAACAAATTGCTAAGCAGGAATTCTGTAACATTTTATCCACTTATCTGCAGTTTTTCTTTTCAGTAAGCCATTATTTCAAATGGATTTCATTGACTTTTAAGTTAAAGATAAGCAGTAAAGTTAAAAATCCTTTATTCCTTTTTCAACTGAAGTAATGATACCAATTGAGGAACATGATAATTTTTTTCTAAAAGAATGGTATTTTCTTATAACTCACAAGATTGTTATAACAGAAATTAAACTGGCAAAGAAAAACATAGCAAAGAAATAAAGTAAATTTACTGATGGAATCACTTTCAGAATATAAACAATCAGGTGTATTTAATTACTTTTTCAAAGATAACAGAGCAAACAAATGTATTTCTTTAATTAACCTACTCAGTCCCATGTTTCAGGTTACTGCTTAGGAGATGCTAATATATTTGTGTGTTGAGTCCAGAGCCAGCAAATGCCCATGAAGAAAAAAGAAACAGTCTATCTATCAAAAGTTTTCTCATTTGCTTATTAAAACAAAGTGAAAAGTCAAATTATTGTCTTCAAGAAGCTAAGTGAAATTATTTTTAATTCCCCTGATTTAACAGAATTGCAAGCTGAACTTAAATGCAAATAAAATAAAATTAACTATAGGTTTTCCTATAATTACTTGTTTCCATTCACCTATAAGTCACCCCCTTGACCCAAATTATTTCTTAGTGAACTGATTTTTTACACACTCTTTAAAGATTTCTTTTTCAAGGGACAATACTTGTAAAGGAGTGTAGATTTTCTAAAGCTCACCTTACGCAAAGACAATATAAATTCTAGGAAAATAGAAACTCACATATATACAGTCAAAATACAAAAAATCTGAAGTTTGTGGATGCTTCATTGAAGAAATAATGGTGTCTAAAATTCAGATTTGTATCTTTGGACCTTCTGTGGGCAATCTCAATATCAGCCAAAGCAGAACCCCCACCATCACCACATCAGCAATGAATGTGACACATGGCAAGCATGGTTCTCATTGCCACGATGATTTGGTGATGAAACACTTGCAGCATGACACACAGTCTCAGTACCATTCCCACTGAACAGGAAGCTGCTGTAAGGCATAGTAGGGCATGGCCATAGTCAGCATCCTGGGGACAAGGTCTCCTAGTCTGTGAAGTGGCCGTGGCAACTGAACTGCCTTTCCTATTCTTCCTCCTACCTTGCCAAAAATCATTAGCAGAAAAAGATTTTCTGCTGTACCTTTTCCTTGATAACAATGTTTATTTTAAAAGGATTTAAGTCTGAAGAGAAAGAAGTCAGCACCTTATATTATGAGAATGCCCCATTTCTTTCAGTATCTCTAGAAAGAAAAGTTACCTCTTTGGAATTATACATTTTTATGTACTTTTGGAAAAAAAAAATCAGACAAAACTCACCAAAGTGAGACAGAGACAGTAATCTTCTCTTTCATGGGACTTATTAAAAAATGTGTGTATATACGCACACATGCACACATATATGTCAAGATAACAAAGATAATATATATTTCATCCCCTTTGAGAATTAGAGAAAACTATGAGCAAGGATAATGCAGAAATGAAGCAACAGACAAAAAGATGAGAAATTAGAAAAATGCAAACCTGATAATTTCAAATACAGTGTCACTGGATTGTACCAAGTTCTATATTTAAGAAATGCCTGATTGCATGTAAAACTCAAGCTAAATCCCATCTACTTCAAGATCTGAGGCAAAATATGTTTGGCCTTTCCTCTGCTCCACCACAATGAACCCCTCTACATGCTGACTGCCCAGGCTCTGGCTTGTATTGACAAATAGCCAGCAAGTTACTGCAACATCATCACTGTACACTGTACCGGCAGTGATGTGTCTGCAATGCCAATTTACTGTAGGAATTGTGCTCTGACCAACCAGCCCAGAGCATTGTCCGGCCTTGCCAAAATACCTGCTGTTCCCAGGGCTGCCTGAGACTGTTTGCTGGGGTGAAAATGGCCCCAAAGTGTTTACAAAGACAGGCTGTCACCCTCCTTTGACTTTGAAAAGGAGTGATCTCCCTTTCCTCAGGAAGCAGAAGGTCAGGAAATATCTGCATTTAAATGGAAATAATGCTAACACCAGGAGCAGCTCATAATTAGGGATTATTATCCAGCAAAATAGGAATGATTGATACAGAGTTAAACTAATGACCTTAGAGATGATTAGGTCATTCTGTCACCAGTTGTTTAATCTGTCTGTAGACACAAAAATCTGTTTACCTTAACCACTGCAGAGCTCTGCATGATGCCTGATGGGTAGGAAAAAGAGTATAAACTATGACCCTGTAATTCACTATGATAGAAGCTGAGCACATGGGAGATAAATGTTGAAACCAAAGAGAAAACTTGAAATTTGTTTAGGTAAGCAAGCTGCAGCAAAACTGCAATTTTTTTTTCATTTGAAGCAAGGTTCAGAAAATGTTTGGAGACAAAAAAGTGCAAGCAAAACCACAAAAAACATTTCAAAGTGAAAATGCCTGAATATACCTAAATGAGGTAGTAAAGAGTAACACACCTGTAAGAAATCCAGTCTTTTGACCTGATTCAATACAGAATCTACTTGTACTTTTAAAGGCAACAAGCCTTCATCACTACTTAATCTAAGCATGTTCTCACATGCTTCCCTGAGTGGAGGGGAAAAAAAATCCCACCTCTCTAAGTGCATTGCTGAACCGAATATTCAATAATGACCTCTGAGTCATTGCAAATGAGTCCTGAATGAATGCTGAGACAGCAGAGCTGTTGGGATTCCTGGGCCTGCTTCTTTGCAATCAAGGCAAAAACAAGCAAAAATGAGCTCTTCTCCTGATGCCCCCAGAGGTGGAAGGGCTCTCACCAGTCTCACCTATGAACTCTTCATCGCTTAAGATGTGCAACACACCCCCAGTTGCTTTATACCTCGAGCTCAGGAAGAGTCATGAGCTGGACACCATCATCACTCCAGTAATGGGGAAATAAACAGAGGAAATGATGCACTGGAGGGCAGCCCCCTGAGGGAGAAGGGAAGAAGCAGGGAGGTATCAGGAGGCCATGCCTGATACCATCTGTCATTACTGCAGCTGCCTCATGAAAGGCAACCCTGTAACAGAACCCTACTAATTTCTTTGTAAAGTATCTCATTAGTCCCTCCCTTCCTGAATTGCCTCTCTATTAAAATATGATAAATTAATTCTGCCATTCCCAGTTCTAGCCTGTCTCCTTACTGAAATGTAGGTGAGGCATGCTGGCCAGGACTCAAGATAGAGATAATTATACAGGGGCCAGGGAAAGTATTCCATTTGCTTACTGTTGAGCTACCCTATCAGTAGTAGAGATGGGATCTCCCATCCCTCCCTTTGCTCTAGGAAACTCTCAAGAGAAAAAAAGAGGGTATGGAAAATGAATGACCCTTTCCCTCCCTCCCTGTAGAAGAGACCTGTGATGCTGAGGTAGCATAAAGGGGCTGTTTTTCTCCAGTTCATAGGAAATGCCCTTTCAGTCCCAGCAATCACAAGCTGACCCTTGCCTTGTGCCTCTTCCCTGGCCTGGGAAAGGTGATATCTCAGGGCCAGTGGCTGTGACAGACAGGAGATACACTACATTTACATTTATTACATTACGCTGCATTTTTGATGGCACAGAGGATATTAAACGATGTCAACCAAACAGTGGAATTAGAGTAACACAGGTCAGCAACATCTGAATTTGGGCTGTCCCTGCTCATAAAGGAAACATAAATGGGTTTATCAAAATTGCATTAGATTACAGAGTGTGGGTGATGTCAGCATTCCTTGATATGTTAAAGGAAATCTTTCTCTTTACATTTTTTGCCCACAACTTGCATCAGTATTTATAAGCAACTACATTTTTATTCAAAAGTATCATGACTAATATGATTACATCACTTCTGTTCTCCCTCCATTTCTCCCTACATTTTCATGGAGTAAGCTACCCTCAAGAGGGGATGAGAACAGAGAACAGGCAGAGAATAAAAACACAGTTTACTAAAAAGAAAAAATAATTGTTTTCTTCTATGTTGTAGTCTGTAAATGTGTGTATAGTCAAGAATTACTAGAAATGAAGAACAGATCCTCAGGAAAAAAAAAAAACAACCTTACATACATACATATATATTGGTATGTTTATATGTATATATATTTGTGCATGTGTATCCATTTATACTGTAAACAAGCAACTATAGTTTGTACTAATCACAGACATTTCAGGTAGAGGTCCAACCTGTGGCCAGCCCCATGCCTGGACAGGCTACAAATATTGCCATCTTGAGAAATTACCACTGCCACAACTAGTAACATATTTTTCCAATTAATTTCAGGGAGGAAATGAGACATTTTTCTTTGTTAATGCCTCTCTCTCTTCCTCTGCTTGCCCATACATTTTATGCTTCCTGATGGTGCTCAGGAGGCTGTCAGGTTCCCTCCAGCACACTTCCTGCTTCCACCCAGCAGGAATAAACTGCTAGCGCTTTGTTTGAAATGATTCCTGAGAAGTCTGATTCCTCTCACCAAAATGTGAATAATTGTAGCATTTGACTTCTGGCTTCCTCCTCAGGGATCCTTCTGAGTTAAATAGTTATTGAATTTATCCTAACAGAGATTGCCAAAGAAAACTTTATTTGAAGGACATAGGGGGGGAACAAACTGTTTGCTGAACTGAAAAAAGTTTGAAATACTATAAAGGGAGAGAAAAAGTCCCATAATGGAAGGTGGAAATCTAGGACAGACAAATCAGGCCATAAAATGTAAGATCAACAGAGCAGTGGGAAGCAGGAAAGCATATCCTGGGCCAAACATATCAATGGAGACTATTACACACACTGACCTCAGATGTCATATACAACATGCATCTGCAAACCATCTCACACTCCAAAGTCACAAATTACACCAAGCTCAACAAGTTCATACTGGAAGAGGCCTGTGTCAACAATAGTTAAGTTCTCAGTGTAAGAAACTAAGATACAGACATCTTCAAACCCATGTATCAAATCTTTCATTTCTAAACTAAGGCCACTGCTTTTCTTATTTTAAACACCAAGAATGTAGCTCCAAGCAAGGAAAAAGTAGTCATCCTTCTTAACACATCTGCTTAGCACATGCCTTTTAGTTGTGCAACATCCAGTCCAGCGAAGAGGCAGAAAAGCATGGCAGAAACAACACAGCTCTGAGAAAAGGACCTTAACTCTCTTCGGACCCATGCACCATGAAGTACTAACAAGGCTCCTTGAATATCAGTAACTGTTATCCAAGTGAAATGCTAATGAGCTCCATGAAAGACAGGTGACTTCTAACTTCCCAGTCACTTTCAAGTGCAAAGCTCAGATGCAATTTTCAACCCTTCTAGTTTCCATCTGAAAAAGATGAGTGTGAGTACTTGAAAGAAAGTTGCTTTCCAGGTGTTCTAGCAACAGCCATTTGTAAAAGGTGTCAGAGCAAAAGCCTGCTCCCTGTTATATTTTTAGCTTAGCTGTGAAATTGGTAGGTGGTCCCCTACATGGAATAGTAGCGTCACACTTTGGCTTGCACGTAACTCTGTCACCTGCCAATAGTAATGACATGGTAGCAAAAGCCTAATAGAGGATCCCTTACAAGTGAAATATCTTGTTCTCTTCTATTCTAAATTTTTCCCCCGGGTGAGTTGGTCAAATGACAGGAGATAACATAGAGTCCTCTTGCTGCAAGGCATCTCAGCAGCCCATCTTTCCAGGTGTTTCCCCACAGCCACAAAATTTGCATATATGCAACAGTGGGCTGTAAGATTTTTCTCTGCTTATGCAGAGATTCTGATACGTGTTACCATGTTAGCCACAAAAGTCACTAAACAAGCTATTTCAGATTTCCTTCACCACAGAATCTGAACAGCTCACAAACTGATTGAAGAACATATCCTCACATTTTTCTGGTGATGTAAAGAAATGTCACCCTGGAACTTTGCCTAATGAGAGGAAAAAATGCACCATCAGACACAGGCCTTGTCACCTGCCCCATTGTATGTCCTAGAACATCAGAGACCATCTGCAAGCACTCACAAGAAGCCTAACAACAGCTATTGTCTCTAGTGGCAGCCAGATGTTTCTTGTGGTGAGAACCAAGGCTATGTTCTGGTCACCAGGAGAGCATGCTTCTCTCTCATGGCTTTTCATAGTTCCAAACCTGGGCCCATAACTTCAAGTTAATATAAACTCCTCTACACTCACAAGTCATTTTTCTCTGTCACAAGGAACTATTAATGGCATGGCAAAAGTCTCTGCAGAAAAAGACCTTTTTTTCTCCTTAATTTTCTGCCCCAGCTGACACAGCTCATGAGAATTCACAGATTGTCTGAGAGGCAACAGAGAAAGTGTGGTGGTGGGGAGACCCACACTAGCTGACAGAATTCCTGTGCAGTTTAAACACACCAGAAGACATAGAGAGGGCAACGGAGGACCCGTAGATATGTGCCAGTGCTACTAGCCTGGGGGTACCTTGTGTCTTCACTGAAGCTTAACTAAATAGTAGGATTGCCAAATTGTCAACAAAGAGAAAACAGTGGCAAACATTGTAAGTGCTGATGAACTTTCTCTTCATGCTTACCTGGGGTATTTTACTTACAGAGACAAACCCTACCTCATTTTTCAGCATTCCCTTCTTCTTCACATTGTGTAGACCTTGGAAAACCTACTCTATTGGCAATAGTTAGGATTGTCACTAGTGCAGTGGATCTCAGAAAAGAGAAAGGGAAGTATTAACACTTTTACTGAGACTGGAAATGTGAAGCTTTTACAGTCAAGTCCATGGAACTTGAAATCTCTTAGTAATTTTTTGAGTTTTTTCTTATCTTTCTACTGAATTGTAACCAGGGTGCAGATAACTAAAGAGCAGGACATTTTAAGGAACAGAGTTTTGCAGGTCTGTTTGTGGCATATTTTGTCATTGTTTAAAGATTTACCCTAGGATCTCAAGGAGTCTCTACAAAGAGTTCTATTCGTGTGTAGGAAACACTTGTGACAGTGGTCAGAAAGCAGAGGCCTTAGTAAGGGAAGGAAGAGAAGTAGGGAAATGTTTGTACAGATTTTTATGGATTACAAAATCAAGATCAGGATTATACATGCTTTCAGAATTATTTCATTCCATATGAAAGTTATACTCCACTGATAACAAGGTGCTTTCCACAAAATAGTCTCCCACATTTTTCCCCTACAATTTGGATTTTCCCTCCCATGTTCATCTGGTAGATTGAATGAGAATTCCAAGGTGTGCAGAAGAAAGGAGATGGGTGCAGCCTGTGTCTATGGTGAGTTTAGAGAAACCAGATGTTAAGGATCACCCTCTCATCTCCCAAATATCCATGAGCGTGAAGAAAGGAACCTGAATTAGTGACCTCCTGAGCAATGGAATGAAAACAGAAGGAAAGAGAGGCCATAACTACTGTCCCCCTAAACCACAGCATTTTAATGCTGTCCATAGCAATGGACATTCAAAACCAGTCCCTATTCTATACCAGAGCAATCATAACTATACACAAATTCATAAGAGCAGTCATGCCACATCAGATGAAAGGTCACTCTCTGCTAATACCTAGGGAGGAATATAAGAATGCAGCAAATGTGATTACCTCAGTGCCTCTTGAAAGCTTTTTTGTAACATGAGACTGAGAGACCTCTGAAGCCAAAGAGCAATTTTGTGAATATGATGATTCTCAATGGACTCCTCTTGCAAGAACTTATCCCATCTTATCTCAAACATATACAAACTTTCAGCCTGTGGCAAGGAGCTTTGTTCTCCAAGGATTTAAGTCCCAACTCTGATCTGACACAATTTTGTCATCTTGGCTTGGAGTTCTCAGGAAATCCCCTCTGGAAAATGCTGTGAGAAAGTCTTCAGAAAAGAGACCTTAAAGATAAAAAAGGGAAAATTACAAATTAACTCTTAGCTAGGGATGGCAGGTAGCTCAGAGTCAAGCAAAAAACACCACATTGTAAAAGTATAGAATCTTAAGGCAAAAATTAGGGAAATGAAGAAAAATTAGGAAAATCCTCATCATCGTAGAGGATTGGCTTGAGGAAGCAGCAGAAATCAATTCTTCCCCTCCTGATCCCTGCCTGCTTTGTCAGGAAAGCCTCTTGGGGTACTTTATCAGGTGGTGAACCTGCCAGCATTTTGCCCTGTAGTTCTCTAAATCCTCTCTCTTTTAGGTGTGCTATCTAATAAATATTTACTTTATATGTTGGTAAGTCTGCTTGCAGAGTCTTTTTGCAGACAACTAAGGTGCCAAAATGAAGTATCTCAATGAGGGAGGTTTGCACCATTCAAAGTGTAAGTAAGGCATTCAGAGATACATGCAGCACAATAGCAGATGCATGTGCATGACTCAGGCTTTAGCACTTAAGACTTCTAAATGAATAAAGCCAGTATGTCTTCCTAACCCACAATTTTTACCCAGTATTTATTTTTTGTTTGTTTTTACAGGCACTGTGCCACAAGTAACAACCATATTCTTGGGCCACTATAAGGCCTGGCAAGAGGGATAAACAACACACACAGATTTTAAAGACAAACTCCGTTTGCAGGGAACCAATACCATTATGGAAGCAAATACATTACTCTGAGAATGAACACTACTTCCTCAAAGAAATAAAATAGTTGTAAAACACAGGGAAACTGTCACTCTAACGTACCCACAATATTAGACAGAAATATCTCAGTCATTTGGGATAAAACAGCACTGTCAGAGGATCAGTTTTTCTTACTCTGACAATAGATGCTTTGCCTTTTATGCAGCAGTAGGAAATTATCATATGTCTTGAATACATTAATGCCATAGTCAGTTCTCATTATCCTTTGACTCACAAAAGCATAGATTTTGCTTCATGGTGAAAGTCCTAGTTAAGTGTCTGTGGGAGACAGATACATATGGGGCATGATGGCAGAGAGAGGGGAAGGCACTGCTTCATGTGTCAGCAGGGGAATTATTCAGTCATGTGTGCCTCACTAATGTGGTAAATATTGCCATAAAAGTCTCTTCCAGTTAATAATTAATTTTCTAAACTCAAACATGTTCTTGTCTCACAAGAGAAAATACCACTCACAGAAGTGTTCATTCTTACTCAGAAATTTCCCCTTTATCTTTCTTGTACATCATATCTACCCAAATTCTTTTGTAAAGTAAACTTGAAACAAATATGCATGCCCTGCACATTTCCCCGTGTTCAGGAAGGATCTCAACCAGCCAGCTGTTAGCCATGGAAGAGCATGTGCCATGTAGGATAGGCATGAAAACATTTGCCAATTCATTATCATATCTGCCAGCTTTCTTTCATGTAATTGTCCAAAAATGATTCTTGAAGACACTCCTGGATAATCACTGTGTATAGTCAAGAGAGAAAACCCACAGAAACATTGAATACTAGCCTCTCCACAAGCTTGAAAATGTTGTTACTCTCAGTGTTATTAGTAATTCCATCAATAATAAAAAAAAAAAAATCAACATTGTATTTAACAAGCTTTTGCCTGGTACAAAAGTACAGGACTGCAGTTACTGTGCATGGAGATATATGTGAGACAAGGCACCTGCCTGCAAGCTCATGGCATCCCACCTGGGGTTTCTGGTTTTGATGGAAAGTAATGAGATTTTGGCAGCTTTGGCCAAGTATTTAAGTGCTCTTGTAATTTCCTCACAACCCTCCAGTCAATCTGCTACAAATGTGTGTCTGGAACAGCAGAGTCCCAGAGCTAAAGCAGCAGGCTTGATGTTAAGTCAAAATTGACTTTCACAGCTTCTGGCTATAGTGACCTTCATCTTTGCAGCCAAGACTCAATACCCTACCAATAAAAAGTACTAAAATTTATCTTCAAACTGCTAATACAAACTGAGGAGAAAATGACGACACAATAAACCCTAGGATCATTAAAGCACACAAGAACATCCTTGACACACTCCATGTATTTCAGCTAGTGATCTCGTGGTGGTTTAAAACCACCTGGGAAGTAAGCCCCAGGTAAGACACTCCCTTCCCCTCCAGCCCTCTCTGGTTCGAGGAACAAAGGCAGAGACTAGAGACTGAGATAAAAATTTACTAAAAGCAAACAGCAATAGAGAATAAGGATCACACAGAAAGAGCAACAATATTAATAACAAAAGCATGTGAAAGAGAAGGTGCTTTACACACAAAAGGTGTTCATCCCCTCAACTTAATTCTTCCTGGACACTAAGACAAAAACAAGGTGGCAATGCTCCTGCAGTGACACATAGCTATTCCCAAGATAAAGACAAGACAGCAGATGCTCTCCACAGCTAGAGCCACAAGGTCTCCTGAGACAAAGATGAGATGTGGGTGCTCTCCACAGCTGGAATTCCCCAACCCCAGGCCCAAGACAATGAAAAACAATGATTGATAAACCCCCAAAAGGCCAGATCATCCATGTTGCATCTCTCACTTTCCAGACAACTGGGCTTGGCTGTGGTCAGTAGTACTTGGCTTGGCTCCTTGCTGCTGGGCTTGGGCTGGGCTGGTTCACAACCCAATACCAATGATCATCTTAGAAGCAGCCTTTCTTCAGACATACAGTTGCCTGTATATTCCTGAATGCAGGAAGCAGTGTGAGTGAGCTAACCTACCATCATGAATTTGTGACCCTGTTTTGACTGGAGCTGCATTTAACAGGCTCTCTGTCCCAGCATTTTCTAATATACTCATCACTGTGACAAAGAACACATTTTTTGCTTCCTCCATTGTTGTGTAGGGGATACATTCCTTGTATGAAAGCCCTGATGACATTTATGGTTTTGCACTGAGTGGAATAAGCAGGTGCAGTATTA
Organism: Sitta carolinensis; assembly: GCA_032173965.1. Lineage (NCBI taxonomy): Eukaryota > Metazoa > Chordata > Aves > Passeriformes > Sittidae > Sitta > Sitta carolinensis. Next base: position 37,426,860 of record JAVUNC010000006.1, read on the forward strand.
AGCAGATCCTATTCAGGACCTAAGAAGAGAGGAAATCTAAACATCTCCTCCAACACCATTCAGCTTTCTGGGATTCATTTATTTCTTCCAAACCTAAGCTAAAGCACAAGCAGCTACTTGATGCCTGTAATACAAATGGTTTGCACATAATGACCCAGTCTCTTCCATTTCAATTTCTAGACCAAGTGCAGGTGCCAGGAAACACTCTTTCCCACCTCTTTTGGCATATTGTGGCATCACAAATCATAACTTTCCCAATTCCAGTCTAAACTGTCTTGTAGGCTGTTGGCAACCGAAATAAGAATCCTAGGGCACTTTACGTAATTTCTCACATTGTCAAAGGAATGTTAAGAGACTGAAGTAGTATTGGACTATTCCTTTCCCGCTGTGCTGGAAGCCTATATATTCTCTTGATGCATTAACAATGGAACATGAGGATACTAAAGAAATCCATGAATCACAATTGTCAAAATGAAGCTGCTTTTAGACAATGAAATGGAAGATCATGAAAAGTGGCCAGACTAGTTAGGACAAAAGAAAATGTACTCAAAACGTTTCCCAAACCAATTGGGCTACACAAAGGGCCGTAGCAGGTTAGCAGACACTAGGAACAGGGAAGGTGCAGGATTGCTCTCTATACAAGACACCCTAGTCTATCTGAAAGCCCAATTCTAAATGGGACAAGCAATGGGTCTGCTGTAGCAGCTTCCTTTGGGAAATTATTTCACAATCCCAGTAAATCTTGCCATTAAAGACTGCTTTCTGACCAGCACAGTAACTTTTCACTGGCCTTGATCTTCACGCACACAAGCAAGATCACTTAGTATTTTTTTCATTCTTCTATTAAACAAATCACTGCAAAAAAATAAGCAGAGGTTGTAAAATTCTTATAGAAAGGGGTTTGGAGTTGGAATTTTTGGTCTCTTTAATCCCACAAAAATTGAGAAACTGTACCTTTTTGACCACACTCACTCCAACATCTTTGCCTTTAAAGTCCATCAAAGCTGTCACATTTTATTCTCATTTTCTGAGTGATGTCATTAATCAGCCTTTTACTTCTTTATCCTATTATTACCTACACAGCTTGATTTTAATATTACATTTTCCTTTTTTTTTTTTTTTAATTTCAAAATCTCTGGCCCTTTGAATACCATAAAATTTTCTCTTATAAAGTTATTTCCTTGTAAGATCATAAACCTTAATCTCCCTCAGTGTATGGCATGTACATAATTCAATATGACACAGATAGATAGATAGCATCCCAAGTTAAGACCTCCCCAGTGACCTCACATGCAGTTTTCCTCTTTTAATGTATTGATTTTAAATATCTCCCTTGGGTACAGACTCTCATTATTTGTGCCTTCCTGGGGTAAACTTTTTTTTTTTTTTTTTATTAGACAATAATTAACATTATTAGTGCAAACAATAAAGTTAGACTTTAAAAAAAAAATTAATGCAACCAAATTGTAGCTGAAACTTGCATATGTGTGAGTGTCACATGCCTGTCTCATTCCTACTTTATTACAGAAGAACAAAAGTAAATAGCAGCAAGAAAAACAGATAATCTAGTTGTGTCAGATACTAAATCCTTTGCATTTCATGATCCATGCCTTTTTTTCTTCACTTATTAAAAATATAGAAGCCAATATCCTTTTTCTTGGTGAATATTGAACTAGAACCCAAAAGAATCTGATTTTATATATGTTAAATTACTTCCTATTTTTCAGTCTTGCTCTGCAACCAAGGAATGTGTTTTGCTGACTCAAGTCAAGTTAGACACAGTAAAGTGGGGGGGGAGAAGAGGATTGACCACCACCAACTTGGAAAGGCATATTTGAGCTTTTATTTGAAGTTGTCAACAAACATTACAGCTTTTTCATAATTTTGAAAATCTTCCTCTTGTAAATTTCTCAGTTATTCTGTTTTAATTTTTTTATGTACTCCTTTCAGTGAAACTGGCAATGGCTTAAAAAAAAGGTCTATTTGATGTTTTATGCTGTTGAAACAGAAGAACAGATGGTAGCAGAAACTAAAAGGAGACCTCTGCAAACACTTCTGAAAAAAAAGGGCAGAAAAAAGTTGTTTAAACCACCAATATTAACATAAAAAGAAACAAAGAGAAAAGTTTTATAGCCTGTCTCTAAAATAAGGGGTTTTTCCATAGAAGCATATGTTTGTATTGCATTACCAGTAATTTAATGGTGAGAAAAGCTAAATGATTTGAGATCTGACACAGGCTAAAAGCTTGATTTACCATGGCTCGGCTATCTTAGGAGCTTATTCAATTGCACTAAATCATATATTTAAGATCCAACATGGATTAGTTAATCCAACAAACTATTTCAGTGCATTGAACTGTGCTGGACTATAGCAGAGGAGAATGGAAGGAGTCATGTTGACCTCCAAGACTGACTATTCATTAATGTCTTTAAAATTTTCTGCCTAATTTCTTGCTATGTGGAATTCAGCTCAGATATCACTGACTCCAAGAGAGATTCTTATTAGTGAAATGCAGCAGGAAAACATTATTAGTAAATGAAAAAAATACCTGCTCTCTAAAAAAGACTTTAAAATTACATTTGCACTACATATAAGATGATCATTCTTCCTGTACACGAGACTGCCATATTATCCTAAAGTTGCTTCTTCTTATCCTTATTGTTGGTTACAAATATTATTTGAGACCTGAAAAACTTCTCATTATAATTTTCATCAAATCAGATAACTTTTTATAGGAATGTTTATTTCAAAGATTAAGCATTTTCTGACCAGCAGAAGAGTTTTATTGGATTATCTGTGTGTTGGCATCATAATTTTCCAGCCACAAATTGTGATGAGGCAACATAACTGACCTTATATTTTGGAAAAAACATATGGTTACTGTGCATAAGAGAAAGAGTAGAAAAAAAAGTTGAAAAGCTGACAGCCTGGGAGCAACTCTGTCTCTGTTATGAGACCATGACAGAGTAGTATGAAGTATCATGGCACACAAAACTTTTCTCTCAATTTTTTGAGTGAACTGCAAGAAAAAACTCAATGTTTTATTCAATTTTATTAGTATTTCTTTAATTTCCACAGGAGAAGTTATTTTTCAGAATAAATTTAACCACACACAATAACCAAGGCTTCTCTACTCACTTTCATTTCCAGTCAAATTTTAATCTGAATTCCTATTACCAATAAATGCAGCTAATTGCACCCAGACAGAAGAAAATAATTCATTTTCACCTTCTCAAATCACTTTATTTGAACTTTACCAGCAGAAACCCAAGGAAACAAACACACAACAGATAATGTCCAAATTCCAAGGAAGGACTTATGAATATGTAACCTCCAGACATCTAATGATTTCCAGATGCACATCACCAAGTGTCTCATCCTTATCTAATTAGCCAGCTGGCCTGGTTTGTCAGGAGCACTAGAACAGCACAGGCACATCCTGAAGGTATGCTGAGTGGTTGAACTTCCAATTCTATCTAAGTTTAGAGAAAACAGGCAAAGTGCTGCTACAGAAAGAGAATTTTGTAAAAGTAGAAGCAAGCTGAAAATCCAGTTACAAAACTCCAGTGTTTTCCATGAAAAATACAGCAATAGTCCTGTTCAAAGTCAAACACATAAGTTTTGTCTTATCTCAGTAATCAGATCAAGGAACATATAAATTGCAAGAGGAATTGCTGAATAGTCCTCAGGATAAAAACCACATCTCCTGGCAGACAACTCACTTTTCTTTAGAATGTGATAAATGAGAACATTTTAGAGCATCTTCCTTATTCAGTTTATTAGTTTTCTTCAGCTTTAAAACACCTCTATTTTTTCTTCATGATGCAAGCTGAAGCTAGGAGAAAATTATTACAACTTGTTAGCGATGTTATATGTTAAAGATGCACCACTTGCAGAAGAGGAAAGTATTGCCTATCTCTCAAGAAAATGGTTCGATGATCCACTGGAATATGAGAATCTGAAGTATAGAGAATGGGAAGTGCAATTAAAGTTTTTGGAGCAACCAGATCTATGCCCATTACTCAACAGAGGGCATGTTGTTAAGAATTATCATGCACTGGATATCAGTGATTTGCCCAGCCACAAGTTAGAAACAATGTTGGACCAACCATTCAAATGAGTCTGCTTAATTGCAGCAAATGCAGCTCAGTAGAATCTGAAATCAACAAATTCAAACAAGTCGTGTTTCATCATGTTTGCTACAGCCAGAAAGCTGTGAATATGGGAACTGGAAACACCTCTAGATTATTTACCCTTTAGGGATTTATTATTCTTCATTACTAGTTAAGAAAATATCCAGGGATTTTGAGATAAAATATATACAACTTTTTTGTGTTTTTACCAAAACAGAACCTTTGACTGAGGCCTGGTTGTTCCGATGTTTCTAGGGTACTTAGTTTGAAGTTAAGCAAATACATCTTGTTTCTTCTGGTTTTACCTTGAGTTGGGCTGGAGCAGATCCCAACAGATTCTCTCTTAACTAAATCACATTTTGCTAAAGAACCACTCAGGAAGGAATATAGCCTTGTTTTTGAGGCATCGAGGAACAGAGAATCTACCAGTCTTCTTGGTTGTTTTCTTACTGCTCAGATCTTTTGTTTATATGTTACTTGATTCCATTATTTTTTCTCCCAGCTTTAGTTTATACCTTCTAGTTCATTATGTCTTTCTACACTACATTAAAGAACTATTTACTACCAGGAATTGTTTTTTTCAGGAAGGCACTTACATGCTGCAATCAAGTCACTCCTTTAGGAAAACCTCCAAAGGCCCATGGTATAACATTTTTCTCTAGCACTTCAATTATTTTTTCAATGCTCTCCTTAAAATGTAGTCACTTTGGCTAGACTCAATATTCTAGCACTGGCTCTCACTACGCTGTGTACAGAGTAAATCCCTCTTTAAACCTGCTTGTTACTCTTTCTGGGCATGGAGCATTTTTGCTGTTTGGTTATATTTTCCCTATAGGAGCATTCTGGTAGTCTCACGTCTCATTGCTTTTCAGGTGTAAACCCACATCTTTTCCTGTGTCACTACTTCTCTAGGAACAGAGCCTGATTCTGTAACTGCTGCATGTATTGAGTTTTCTAGACAGAAGCCTATAACTTAGCTTAGTTGAACTTTGATGTCTTAAAATTTTAAATTTGAAATTGCCAAGGATTTAATATTTACTGCTAGAAAATTGCAAAAAAATGCAAGTGGCCTCCATCTAGTACTGATCTTCACACAGATCATCTGTAGATGTAGGTTACAAATGGGATAGTGAAAAATAGTGTCCTATTATCCCTTTAACCTTGGAGTGAAGGCAAGGCAGAGGCAGAATTTACTTTAATCCATAAGAATTGACTCCTAACTGTAAAATTATTTCACAGCCCAAGTAATCAAAAAGAAAGCAGCAAGAAAAACAGGGACATGTGTTTCTCCTTGTGTCTCTCATTAGCTCAAAAACATTTTCTCATGAAGATTCTTCTCCATCGCAATGCTTCTGAATTAGTGGAGGGTTCAAAAATTTATTTCAGTATATCTCACACTTTGCATGTTTTCCTCAAAAGCTGAATCTGTACCCCGTTTGCCCTCTCCTTTAGAGGGACCAGAAATCTGGATCTGTATTTTGCACCTAGTAGCAAGGAAAGGCTGTCTGTGACAGAGTAAAGTGAAATATGAATTAGACAGACTATAACTGAAGGACATAAATTTACCTTCAGCTTTTCAGAATGAGAAAGTGTTGATCTTCCATCAGTCATGAGACTCTGCAACTCAAAGGTGATTCTTAATGGAACTGGATTGACCTTGAGATAGTTTTATAGGAAAATTTTAATGTTTTTGTAAAAGGTCTTAGTTCACAGTTGAGATTCTGTAACTCTTTCTACTGTAATAATTGTAAAAAAAATCACGTAGTAACAAAAATTACTCTAGGTTTGCCAACTGCTTATCAAGGAGGAATTTTCAATATGATTTGGCTTCCAAAAGAGAGAAAATAAAACTGGCTCTTGCTTGGTAACTCCATTGCATAAAATGTGGTGTCCTGGTCTTAAGACTCATCATTCATCTTCAAGTATTAATGGTAAGTCAGAAAGTGAGAAGCTAAGGCCCCTTCAGTTTGGCATCTTACATGCGACTCGTGAAATTGCTGCTGATATACTCCCCTAAGGGTTAGGTCTTGTTCTTTCCTAAATAGCATCTTCCATAGCAAACTCATCTGTTTTTATTCCAAATTATCTACCATTATCAAATGACATAGGGGATATTTTCATTAGCTTTGTGAAGAAGATTAAAACCTGTTAATTCAATGGAGACCTATCACATATGTTGGTACTTTGGCAGCTTAAAGTAGAACTCGAAAAATTGAATTTGGAAAATATGGATGCAAGATTCTATTTCCTAGACTACTTTGAAAGGGTTTTCTCTTTTGAAAAGTAAATTAAAGACACTTCAAAAAAGTCACAAAGGATGGAAATCCAGGAGGTCTTAGACTGGTTTATTGTGGAACTGCTTGTTCAAACATTTATCTTTATATTTGTTAGAGAAAACAGCTCTGCCACTAAGCAAAAAGGATTTTTTCAGTGATTTTGATTACTCTGTCTTGGCATAAAATAAAATAAAAGCCTCTGGGTTTGGTCTACATGGGTCAATTCCAGTTTCAGATGCAACCAATTTCAGCTGATAAAATGGCCACTGAATTTCTGGAGAGAATATCTTTGCTTCAACTTCTGCTGTAGTGGACATGATCAATAGTCCTGAAAATCCAACACCGAATTCCATGAAGATGAGCACCCAAAACCGAACCATAAAATTTTACTGCCTTTATTTGAAACTCTGCTCTTAAATTTACCTGTGTCTTTCATTCTCAAACTTCAAAACAATGTACTCAGATTGCCCATGGCCTACCTTACACTTAGCTTCCCCAGCTTGGCTAACTTATTATTAGACAGAATAAGTTATTTTAGTCTGAGATCCCAGAGAAATGTTCTGATACAAAACAAGTATTAGCTTGCCTCCGTGGAGAAATAGATGGTCATTTTCCTTTGATGTTATACACATTGTTTGCTATGTGTAATGCACAGCAATTCAGTGCATTTTTTACCAAAGCTGGCAAATACCTGCAGAAGGACCACATTCATAGACATCCTCCAGGCTGAACTTCATGATATTACATGTAAATATCAAAATGGAATGGAGCTTTATGCCCACCTAACCATGACATTTATTTTGAACACTTGAGTTCGTGCCTGTTCAGATTTCTAGTTCACATCAGCTCTACTTAATCCAATCTTGGGCTTTCTGCCTTCTTCAGAAGGTGCTCAGTGATCTAATGACGGTATAAAGCTAAATTTTCCTAATTTACACTTGCAATACGTATCACAGAAACATAAAATGGGTCAGGTTGGAAGGAACCACAGTGAGTCATCTGGTCCAACCTCCCTGTTCAAGCAGCATATCCTAGAGCACATGGCACAGGATTTTATCCAGAGGGCTTGAGAAGCTCTGGTGAGGGACACTCCACAATCTCTACAGGCAATCTGTTCCAGCGCTCGGTCACCCACACAATAGGGAACAAGGAAGGGCACTGCTGGCTCACAGACAGCTTCTCACCCACCAGAAGCCCCAGATCTTTCCCCTAGAGCTGTTTCCCAGCAGATCAGATCCCAGCCTGTGCTGGTGCATGGGGTTATTCTTTCCCAGGGGCATGACCCTGCATTTGCCTTTGTTAAATTTCAGACAGTTCTCTGCTCCTCACTTCAGCCTGTTGAGGTCCTTCTGAAGGGCTGCACAGCACTCCAGGGTATCAGCCGCTCCTCCCAGCTGTGTGCTGTCAGCAAACTTGCTTGCCTCATTAATGTCATTAATGAACAAATTAAACAGTACAGGGCTCAGTACTGAACCTTGGGGGACACCACTAGTGACAGGCCACCAACTACCCTGTCCCACTGATTCAGATTCTCAATGAGTAAATTAATCAGAGAACAATTCAATCACTCCTCCATTCCCCAATCACCCAAATTTTTTGAAACTCCTCGAATCCTGCAGTGGGATTTTAAGCTATTTTTTTCAAGTTTGGGACTCGGCCCACAATCAACTCATAATAACTTTCAAAGTCCTTTCCTAATATGCCTTTTTGTCTTCAGAGCCTGGCAAGTCCTTAAGAGATAGTTCCCTAGCTTAGCCAGTAGGTGAAATCTACCTCATTATACCCTCACAGTAGACTCTTAAGACTTTGACTGATTTGAAAAAAATTACTTTCAGTCCTGCCATCAAGGGACACTGCAAAACAGAAAGAATTTCTCTCAAAACACTTTGTGGGGATATGTGAACATGTGTCTGCTTGTAAAGCTCTCTCAGCCCTGGGGAAAGGAAAGTAAACAGGAACTATGCATAGATATCAGACAGCATAAAAATGTACGTCAGATTTCAGGCAGATTGTATTTCCCCATCTTGTTAAACCTCTGCTGGGGGAGAGAATAGAGATTTGTGCCTGAATTGTTTGCTTTCCTCCTTGTCATTACCCATATAATAGTTTAAACTCTTCCCTTCTTAATCTGAGGTGACTTACAGAGGTTTCCTATCAAACACAGACACTACAACACTATATTAGATTATATAATTTGTCAGAAAATTGGCACTTTATACACTAAATGATAGTGTGTGCTCTGCAACCATACTATCATTCTTGCTCTAAGATCTTGTCAAAGCCTATAAATTAAGTGAGATTTGGCCCTGGAGTTATACAAAAGGGAGGGCTGTAGGAAATGAGAGGATGCTGCCTCAACTCACAGGACTTATTTAAAGAAAAATTCTCTTCCATCTGACCCAGGGCTATCAGCTCACCACAGGCTGTCTATTTTAACCTAAACATCACAGAATGAGCTGCAGCATTAAGATACCACCTCATGCTATTCCCTGATGACTGTATCTTGGGTGCCTCCATCTACAGGAACTGCATATTCTATTGTGATGCTATTCTATCCAAGCTAAAAGAGGTGCTCTCCAAGTATGCACCACGTCTGAAACAAGCCTTGACTGCAGCTCATCTCCACAAGGCAGTAGGTCATTGCTTTGAGAAGCTGAGACACATTGCTCAGAAATAGCACCCAAGTTACTGCAGAAAAAGGAGGATACAGTGAGCCATCACCCCTCAAACACATTCCCATGTACATTTTTAACCCAGGGAGGAGAACTGAGGAATCCTTGCACTGCAGCCCCTTGCTAGCCACTCCTGAGGAGGTGGAGGACGCCCCTTTTATACTGTCTGTAACTAGAAAGACTCAATCAGAAAATGGACAAAAGAACAATGCTCTGATGCAATGTTCTTGGGACCTCTCACCATTTTCATTTAGCAGAGAAAATCTCACAGTAACTGGGATAACTCTGATAATAATTTGGTCTGGCAGCCTCCCCAGAAGGAGAACTAAATGCTGTCTTCACACCTGCAGCTATGTTTACTTCAGGGGCAGGTAGGTGAACCATCTGCACAGTTCTTTGCTATTCTTAAAAAAGGACACATCCAATTTCAAAGTAATTATTAGGCTTGCATGGTGCATTGGTTTCAGGCAGATAAGGTGTATGCAAACCACATGAATGATCACCAAAAGCCCCAGCAGCGCTGTGCTCCTGAGTTGTTCAAGGACTCAAAGCACCAGTAGCTTTACTGCAGAATGAAAGTGAGGTTAAATTTATGTATAAAATAAAGGCAAACAAAACAAAAGTAAGTTTGTGGGAACACACAAATCCTTCTTCAGGTCTGAACGAGAAGCAATAAGATTTTGAGTTAATGACAGATAAGGACGATTTTTTTCAAGTGCAAATGAAATTAGTTTGAGTAAAAACACCTTGTAGTCAAGAGAGAGCAGGGTATCAGAACTCCCTGGTTTTACACCGTACACCCTGGGTTCAAGCCCAGCACACAGGGCTGTGCCAGCAGCCGGCTGCCCCTCGCCAACGCAGAGCTGCTCCTCTCCTGAAAGCCCGCCAGCGTGGATTCACGGGGCAGAACAGAGCTAAAGAGGACACAGAATCTTCCCACTCAGGTCTCCTTTAAGAGCCCTCCTGCCGCCGCCAGCAGCAGCGGCGGCCCCCGCCCTGCAAGCGTGCAGTGACAGTGCGCTCTGGTGGCAGCCTCACCCGGCAGAGCCGAGGATGCGCTGGTCCACAGCCGCTCCGCTGCGGCAGAACGAGGTGATGAAGTCTAGGAGCATCAGCAAGTATATGGGCAAGCACAGACATGCATTTTAAAACCGATGGAAGAGTTGGGCAGATAAAACTCCAATTAAAAGTCTCAGCGCAGGAACAGTGCTTATTTTCAAGAGCTTTGTGGAAAAACTGGCTTTTCTGCTCTGTCATACTGGCACTTTTTTTTTGTTTGTTTTTTTACATGGAAATGGATGCCACAAGCTGAAAAGAAATGCTTTCCTGGCTCTAAGTTAATGTCTATATATCAGTCTCACCAGGAGAAAAACTCTTGCTACAGCTTTATACAGGGACTCCTGTAATCTGCAGATCTCCAGACACTTCATACGGCCCCCGATGAGGTTTAAAGTATCATGGTAAAGGAAATATTCATATAGCTGGGACAGCTGTAGAGAGGCAAAGAGGCTTGTAAGTTAAAATATAGCAAGAAATATTGAGTTTTGTCTCTGCCTCCTACAGAAATGACAGACTCAAAAATACCAGAAGCCACATGCCAGACTCAGATGTTCTTCTAACAGTGTCATCAACTACAGGTCACAAAGGGTTTATCAACACAGGACCACAGAATGGTGATCCTGTGTTGGAAGGCAAGGGATCTCTAGAGATCATTTGATTTAACCCCAATGCCGCTCAAGCAGGGCCATTTAGAGCTGGTTGCCCAGAACCACACATTCTCTGTTAATGCTTCATCACCTTACTGTAAATAAGTATTTCCCAATGTTCAGATGGAACCTCCTATGTTTCAGTTTGTGCCTGTTGCCTATTGTCCTGTGAGACATGCTCTTCCATGTTGTAATGTACACCAATATTCCACATTTCTTGGCACACAAGCCTTTTCTACGTCCAAACTCATCTGTACCTGGCCATTCAGATGCTTCAACCTAACACCCTATTGCAGTATGCAGAAGCACTTGACCAACAGCCTGTTAGAGGGAGTACCTATCCTTCACGAGAGAGTTAGTATGTTTTATTCTATTTATATGGGAGTCAGGCAAACAAGAAGACTTGTCAACAACGTAGTAAAAGGTTGTCAACAACTGTGAAATCTTTCTTTTCCAGTGGGATGGTTTCTAATATGTTGATAGTCACAGCTATGTACTTTCAGTTCTCAGCACTAGCTCTGGCACCTCTGCCAGGCTTTGCTGTCAGACCTGAGCTTGCACTGACTACATACTGAATCAAGCAAAGGCAAATGTAGCCAGAAGCAGTGATGCCTTAAGTTTTTAGCTTTTATATATTTTAGATTCTGTGCTGGTTTGGAAAGTAGTTTTAGGTTTCATATTAAGTGCTACTAAACTCTTCTCAAAGTAGATAGACAAAACAATTCCTTCTCTAGTTTGAGACCAAGGACAAATTTCAGGCTCTGGAACAAAAACAACAGTGAAGTGAGAAGAGAAACAAAGAGGATGGAGCTTCGTAACCTGAAGCTATAATTGGACAATTGATTGTAATATGCTAACGGACCAGACCTTATAAAAATGTGGGACCTAGCAACCAGTCGTCCATTTTTTGTGACCATTTTGGCTGGACTCTTGTGCTGCCCAGGTGTACCCACTGAAGCCTTTTAATAAGTACGTACTTTATCTTTTTGCTCTGTCTAGTCTCTATTCCAGGTGAGCCTCCAGAAGGCATCAGCAGAGGGTGCACATATATACGCTCAACCCAACTCCAGCAAACAGAATACTGCCAAAAGAATGTGAAGACATGGTATTGCTGGTTTGGAGGGCAGGCAGGCACCACATGTCACAAGACTTCAGTCTACACAGAACACAGAATTAGACATTCTAAAAGTAAAAAAAAAATCTTCTAGAACACAACCAGCTAACAATTCTTGAATTCAGTCATGTACATTTTACACCAGAGAAACTCAGCTGAAGCCACAAGACAAGCAATAGGCATCATTTGAATTCACAAGCCTGTAATTCAATGCAGACCCTACTCTCACCTATGAGGCTGAGACCTAAACAAGGTGGCTGGAGAGCTAAAATGATAATAATAATTTAAATATACAGACTCAGTTCAGACTTCAGCTACCACATGGTGCCTAAGTACCACTTGTTGCAGCAGACCACTTGTTAGGGGTAGAACTGAGCCAAGACACAGACTCTCATTAACAACATGAAAAGGGTCCTGGTTTATTCTTCTTTACTGCTTGGCCATCCTGACTCTGACTACAGCGAGCTCCTGCTGCAAGGCCCAACTGCACACTGACTGCTGGTTATTTCCTGCTGGACTATGGCTGCAAGTATTGATTTGCAGACTCTGACCATAGGCTGTTTCCTAGCTGGCTGACTGCAGGCTCCAACTCCATCAGATCCAGACTGACCTCACAGATGATCTTTTGCAACAGCAACTCTTCCTTCTTTCATTCTTCTTCATGTCTCTCTGGATCATTCCTTCTTCCTTAGGACTCCTCTACCTCCTCAAGGTCCTCTTTCTCCAGAGCTTTTTCTTTGCACATAAATATAACCTCACTTCTTCTTGGTTGAGCAGCCAACCCACCCCTTATTATCACACATCTTCATTAGTCACAGCTGTTACTCTTCTTTGTTAATCAGTACAACTGTGACTTACCGGGGTGAGGTTACCTGTAATCCCTTCTTCTACACCTACATACTGGCTGTTCAGGTACAGGCTCAGCTCAAAGCAAATGAGGAGACCTTAACTTACCTCACAGTCAAAAAGACTGACATTACACCAAAAGATTTTGTGCTTCTTATAGGCTAAAAGACTACCTAACTCTAACCTTAGCATACATGTGATTGTTTTTTTCTCATCAGGTCAGTAATATTCCCTCTGAACTCCCTGAAGTGGATCTAATTAAGCCAGGCTAGCTGTTTTATATTAGCTGGATGTCCTTTTTTACTCTACACAAAATACACATACTTCTTCAAGTATTTGTGCAGTTTGCTTTGATTATCCAATATTAAAAATTAAACATTTCATACTGATTTCTTTTAAATAAGTCATAAAAAAAAATCCACATCCAGTGCATGAACAATCAGAGAAAAAGAGAACAGAAGAAAATTGTGTTAAAAGATATCTGTCAGAAACTCTTCACTTGTTTCTACGCTGATCTCTCCAGAACCAACCTGGTAGAGCTGGGACAAGGACCTTGATCCCCAGAAGCATATATCAACAACACTTCATGCTGTAAGATTCACAGCAGGTTTTACTGTTGCTATGGTTATTCACATATTCTTTTCAACAGGAGAGAAATAAATGCTCCAGGTCTCTGCAACACATAATAACACAGCCATCTCACTGTCAGGCTCTCCATATCGGTGTGGGCCTCAACAGCATCACCTAAAAACTAAACATCAAATATCTAATGGATGTTATTTAAATATTAATGAGAAATTAAAAGCAGCAATTACTTAATACAGAAGATGTATAAAGTGTGGGAAAGAAGGAAGTGTTGGAAGGAAGTGTCGGAAGGAAGGAAGGAAGTGTCGGAAGGAAGGAAGTGTCGGAAGGAAGGAAGGAAGGAAGTGCGGAAGGAAGTGTCGAGGAAGAGGAAGTGTCGGAAGGAAGGTGTCGGAAGGAAGGAAGTGTCGGAAGGAAGGAAGTGTCGGAAGGAAGTGTCGGAAGGAAGGAAGTGTCGGAAGGAAGGAAGTGTCGGAAGGAAGTGTCGGAAGGAAGTGTCGGAAGGAAGGGAAGGAAGTGTCGGAAGGAAGGAAGTGTCGGAAGGAAGGAAGTGTCGGAAGGAAGGAAGGAAGGAAGTGTCGGAAGGAAGGAAGTGTCGGAAGGAAGGAAGTGTCGGGAAAGGAAGGAAGTGTCGGAAGGAAGGAAGTGTCGGAAGGAAGGAAGGAAGTGTCAGGAAGGGGAATGGAAGGAAGTGTCGGAAGGAAGCGAAGGAAGTGTCGAAGGAAGGAAGGAAGGAAGGAAGGAAGGAAGGCAAGGAAGGAAGGAAGGAAGGAAGGAAGGAAGGAAGGAAGGAAGGAAGGAAGGAAGGAAGGAAGGAAGGAAGGAAGGAAGGAAGGAAGGAAGGTAGGAAGGAAGGAAGAGCGGAAGGAAGTGTCGGAAGGAAGTGTCGGAAGGAAGTGTCGGAAGGAAGTGTCGGAAGGAAGGAAGGAAGGAAGGAAGGAAGAAGGAAGGAAGGAAGGAAGGAAGGAAGGAAGGAAGGAAGGAAGGAAGGAAGAGACTGGATTGGTTCCTTGCAACTCGGGTTATTTTGTGAATCTGTGATTCTGTATCAAGGAAGGCTTCAAGTCAAACAGTTCTCTGGTGACAGAGAACTTTCTCAGGTGTGAACATGTCAGCAAGCTATGTTCAGAGGACTGTGTTGTGCAGTGTTTTCACACCCATGATTTAAGCTCAACTCCCAAACAAGAGATGCATTAAATGGTTTCGTTCAGACTCCAAAATACCCCATCACTGTGTAGGGTCATACTCTCTGCTTTCCTGTTCCTATTCAGCAATTTTCTGCTTATTCATCTGAGGTCACATTAATTTTCAGCAACAGCATCACACTGAGAGCTCTTGTTCAGTCAATTATCCATCCTGACTTCTAACTCCTTTCAGGGTCACTGTTTCTCTGGAAGAAAGCTCTGTATGTGTAGCCAATTGTCCTTGTTCCCAAACACACAACCTTGCACTTGTGCTGGTTAAATAAAACCCACTCTCCAAATTAACTAGATTGATCTGTCAAACTGATCCAACTTTACTACTGTTTACTCCTACTAATGCTGTGTTCTCTGCCAGTTTTACAGGCACTGGATTCCTCACTTCTAAACCATTAATAAAATCTCTGAATTGTATTAGACTGAAAAAGATTCCCATGGAACCCTGCTGGAAATACCCTCTGTGGATGATGATTCCTCATTTACAAATCCTTTTTTGAAATCCATCAGACAATTATAATCTTTTTATTATGTGCTACAATAATTTTGCACAGTTCTAATTTTTAATTGGGATGTCATGGGGTATGAAGTCAAATGCTTTTGAGAAGTGCAGGTAGATGTCAACATAGCTCCTCTTATCAGCCTAACTTGTCAAAAACAAAGCTGTGTTTGCTTAAGCAGATCTGTTCTCCATAAAGTGGGATGTGCAACAGTTGCTGCCTAGGACTGTGGATTGAAACAATTCTGGATTCTAAATGTGCAATGAAGAACTGTAGAAGCACAATTTTAAATGGAAAACAGGCCAGTTGCATTTTCTTACTGCCAAGCCAAAAGGTTTTCAAATCACAGTTCACTGCATTTTTCTGTAATACATACTATGCTAAAATGCAAAGTATATGTGGATAAAGGACTCATTTGGGATCTCTCAGCACTTCTAGCCACAAATGCTCACCTACTCTGCAGCATAAGATGATGAGATGGACTCAACAGCACATTTTCTTACTCCCTCCTCATTTCTAATTGGTCCAGCCTTGGCCAGCAGCATGTCTGTCTTGGAATCAGCTGGCATTGGCTCTGATGGACATGGAGGAAGCTTCAGCAGCTTCCCACAGAAGCTGTAGCTCCCATGCTACCAAAATTTGGTCACACAAATCCAATACAGTCTTGGACATCCTTAATTTGGTCTTGGCTTCTTATAGAGAAAAGTAAAACAAAACTGAGTAGAAATGGGAAAGAAAATACATTAATCATAACATTTATAATGTTATAAAACATTATAAGCAAACTTGAGGCCATCCCCCAGCTAATCCTTCAGTATCTGATTATGGTTTCAGATCTCCTGAATCCCTTTAGACAATCATGTTCTTCTATTGTATAGACATATGGCAATTATCACTATAGCTGCTTGTTTGTTGTTGTAAAAAAAGAAAAATATTGAAGTAAATAAATAAGGCCTAGCACAACAAAATATACCATCTACCCATTATTTCTTCAATGTATGCATCCTGCTGGCATGGTTCAGAGTCCATTTTACGTGATAAATGCTTCTACTTCAGCCTAAAACAAGGCTGGTCTTCATGTCATTTCCTGTCAGGAGATGCTGGACCTCAATTATTTATTTGAGATAAATGATGCTATAAAAACACACTTCACAGCCCAAAAGCCACTTTCATCAACTGTAGAATGCCTGGCTTACTGTTTGATTCCCACCCCCCAAAAGACACTTGCCACAGTAAAATAAATTATTCTGGTGCCTAAGCAACACATCATCCACTTATTTTGCTCCTCATAAACAGCCTAGCTGCCTCAGCCATCACAGCTGCTTTCTTGTTCCCTCCAAACTGTCCTAGCAAGGGGTAACATGAGAAATAAGAGGAGGCTAATTTGTAAAGCCTGTGGCCAATGCACCACCTGAAGGAGCTAAAACTGGTTAGGCCTTATTGAACCAGCCCATGTTACACTCATTTCCCTACTCTGCTGATTGGGGAACAATATAAGGAGGAGAGAGAAAAGAGGCTTGAAAAATTTCATAACAGTGACAACTTCTTTACCTTCTTACTTTCTCCAGCATGCTGAGAAAGTGAACAAGGGCTCACAGGGCTGACTAAATTCAGCAAGAAATTAAAATCACCAGAAATCAGTTAGTTCTGCCACAGAGCAGTACTCTGCGAGACCAAAAGCCATATAACAAATTAAATTCAAGCCTATCTCCTCTGTGTGCAGTTTCTCAGTTTATGTATATAGGAAATGCAAAGGAAAATACCCCATGGGGTGTGGCAAAGATTAATCTATTAATGTGTTGTATTTGAAAACCTAAGGTGCTATTAAGTGCTAGACTGATTATTTTAATCAACACTGTTTTCACACCATCTGCAGTTCTATGGGTACAAATGTAACTGTGAAATTATATTCCAGGTATACAGAATCTCTCTGCACCTCTCAATTTGTATTTCATCATTAGCACAGCACCCAAACTCCTAAGATGAAATCATATTCAAATGGAGGATGAAATACGAAAGAATATGCAGTACTATCAAATTTCTTCTCCTGAAGGGCTCAGATGGGTATTGTCAGATGGTCAATTGAACATGAGACAGTTTTGATGTACATAGCTTGATATTCTTGTATAGGGGCCACCGGTGGGGGGGATGAAAAACATAGGCTTTTTAATTTTCAGTTTCCTCAGTGATGCAGTAACTGGAAAAAGCAAACGTTAGATGGAAGACTTTCAGCTCTCAAACAACAGAAAGTCACATACTTCATATTTTCTATTTACAGGTTAACACTTTTTGAAAATAAAGAGGTCAAAATGTTTTATTAATTACACACATTAAAAACCTTTTGAAACATTAAGAGAAAAGCAGGCAATAGATAAATTGAAAGAGAGAGGGTTTAGCAAGAAATCTGACAGTGCTTGCTAAAGAAACAGCACTGAAGTGCTAGGGAATTGCATCCTGAATGTTGTCTGGTGTTGGTCTGCACTGATAAATAGCTCTGGATCATGCTCCTATAGGTTACAGCTGTGGTAAAGATTTAACTCTTAACCTTGATACTAGATTATGCTATCCTTTATAAACCAGTCTACAGATGAAAAGCCAACACCCCCACCTTTTTTCCTTTTTTTTTTTTTTTTTGGTTATTTAAAAATGTGGAATCCAGTATCCACTTCACTCCTGACTCCAAATGACACCTGTCATGGACAGAATGGCACCTGCACCAACTCTTTTCATACAGCCCAGTCTGCAAAGCCAGTGGCGCTACAGAGGAGAGGACAAATTAGCAAACAACCAAACTGTTATGAAAACTGCAGTTACAGAGAAAGCAAAGATCCTACAAGGGTACATAAAACATAGCCACCCCATGTCAGTGTGAGCAAATAAGGAGAACCAGAATGCCAAAGAGATGGGTTTTTTCCCTTCCCTTCCCTCCCCTCCCTTTCCTTCCACTCCCTTCTCTCTTTTCTTCTGCAGTAAGATATGTTCAAGATTTCTAGAGTATGAGTCCTTTTTCTCCATGGACAAATATATCAAAAAGGCTGGACATTTCTAGCCAAAAATGCAAAAAGGTTAATTTGCTCTTGAATTTACATCTGCGAATCTTCACAGGAAGCAATCTGTGTAAATTCCATGGATTAAACATACTACACTCAAAAGCCTTTGGCACTAGTTGGGCATTAATGACCAACTGGAAAGATGATGGCTTGAAGAAAGTTGAGTCATCATTAATCCCATGTTCTAATGCCAGGGTTATTGCCATTAGAGACCTTTTTTAAAGCACAGAAGAAAATAAATATTACAGAGCAAGTAGTTTCTTGTATTGAGCCAATATTGCTCCTAAAGGTTTCTGCAGTTTTGAAGAGTGATGATTTTACTCTTGACACATTCTTCCAAAGGACTTTAGGAACCAATGCCTGGATTGCCTCATAGTTGGCATGTCTTCCAGAAATGCTGCAGGAAGGACCCCAGAAGTGAGCCAGCACTTGTTTTGGTTGAGATGGACCACTGCAGGTTATTGCCAGTAGGTAATGGTTGGAAAAGCACCACTTCTAAACCCACTTTCTCCTATCCAAAAGCACTATTGCAGCCTAGGAAGTCTGTTTCTTGTTTGGAATGATTTCTGGGAACACCTGTGGGTCCGTATAAGATTTAGTGATGCTATAAATGCTGAAAGGCCCAGCTTTTGTAAATGGTCCAGTCTTGGCTATATGGAAAAGAGCTGCATGACTAAATGGATAATACTTAGTGATGTTAAAACACAAAAGAGATGATCAAACTGTTACATCATCTTTCTGTTGGCATAAATATAAGATAATTATTGCTTTTTTTAGACCAACACAAGTGAGGAAAATTTAAATTTGTATATATTCAGGCTACTAATTTGTAACTCTTCATGGGACGATTTATATCTGCCACCATTCCACTATACTCTTGTATGTTGCAGTAGGTCGTAGGCAACAATAAAAAGTGCAAGCACAGTCTGGTGAAGCACAGTAGATATCAGTGGTACTAAAATAGAACTCCTACTCTGAAGGGGTCTCTTACTGAAACAACACTGGCTTTAAAATGATGCAATCCACTCTTACTAAGCAAGTACCTCACTATGCTGTGTTCCCTGTTACTCACTCTTGAACCAATTACTACAGCCTCTGGCTTTGTTGCTCCATTGTAACCTTTCCGAACCCATATCTGAACAGAACCATGATTATATGAGAGGATTCCAATGGTGCTTCCATAGCATTGAATCCCAGTCAAGAAATTTGGCCTCATATACCATAAAACAAATAAGGCAACTATATAAATTTTAAATTATAATTTAAACCCCCAAAACAACCAGGGAGTGATAAAAACAGTATCTGTATATCAGTCCAAAGTGTTGAGCCTTTCTACATGCAACATTTTCTTTATTGTCCTTTTTCTTATGTTACATGTAGTCTCCCAAACAGAGAAGTTAGAAGAAAATGTGCCTCATTCATGACTAATATGGCAAGACCCACAACAAATCAAGAATTAATATATGCTAATCTCTTTTGAATAGTTAAAGCCATATCAGAATGAGGATACTTTATCTAGGGATAGCCTTATTATCCATGGTTCAATCAACCTAATCAAATAATTGAAGATGATAACTTAGGTCTTTGATGGGTCTTTGATGTGGGAGAGAAAAGATTTGGCAGGCAGCCTCACCTGCTCTGGGTCTTTTGGCAGTCAAAGTTATTTGAAGCACCTAAGCTGTTGGCTGCTACAAAATTGCACAACACTCACATAAGGAATGAAAAACTTGGTTTAATTCAGAATTGAGCCAATTCTAAAACTTCCACTAGGATTTTCTCACCACTTCCTTACTTGTATATAGTCCGACTCTTTTTATCAGCTACTGGAGGCCAGACAAGGGCAGAAAAAGAAATTATTCTAGAGAGCTTTTCCACTTTTCACACTTTTTTTTTTTTTTTTTTTTTTTTTTTTTTTTTTTTTTTTTTTAATATTGTGAGGCTTGAAATGGGTAGACATAGGAGATGAATCATCTGGGATTTATTCTGTCTGGAAAATGAACAGGAGAACAGTTTCTACAGGAATCAAAGTAAAAGATTCATCTGACAAACGAACTCAAGCTAAAGCACAATTTAGGTTTCCAGAGGAAATCTACAAGTTTGCAATATTTCACTTTCCTTTTTTATAGGCCCTTCATTGCACATGTTAGCTGGCATATTCTTCTATATTATTAATCTGTTTCAGTCCTCTTCACTTTGCTTTACAGATATGAAGAAAAATGGGTACTTCATTAATCAGCTTCAGTCCAATAACCAGTAAGGCAGAAATTTCACCGAATAGATTTTAATGTGTTGGCTGGAAAAAAAAAGCTGAACTAAAAATAAGCAAACCTGAAAATCATCTGATGTATAAATCCTCCCAATACAGGCAACTAAGTAGTATCAATCATTACTAATTACTATAAACATTTCAGCCTTGTTTGTTTTTCTACATAAGAAGTCCTGTAAAACTTCTATCTTTTGAAAACAATAGGGATTTCACATTCAGACGAGGAATGTTTATGTTAACAAGTGATAGGCAGAAATTCAGTACCAGTGACACAAAATAAAGGAAAGGACAAATCAAGGTTTGGGAAGTTTGAGTTGGCAGTTGAACCTCAAAGGGCGGCATTAGCAAAGTGACAGGTTTAGCCCATTCCTACCTGTTTATTTTGCTTAACTCAGCTGCTTAAGGAAATCACTACAGATGCCTGAGTGCAAATAAAAAATGTTCGTAACAGCTAATTTCTGAAAAGTGGTCACAGCAATCACAATAGTCATAGCAATCATTAGAAAAAATTATTTCTCAAAAAATCACTTTCTATATATTTGTTTCTTCATCTTGGATTAAGCATGGTTGTCATGACACAGAAGCTTAAAATATCTGCTGCTCGATTTGGCAAGTTGCTGAAAATGAAACATTCAAATAAACAGCTTTTACAAATGTAAGGTATTGCAGCGAGATAAGACAATGCAGCTGGAATCTGGTGCAGATTCTTCAAAGGCACCAGGAAGATAACACTGTTGTAGAAATGTTTCAATTATATTTTCTCAGCAGTATTCCAAAGACCAAATTTATCTATTTCCAGATCCATAGTGGCATCAGCTGGAAAAGACAATTGTCCTTGATGATATATTGTACTTTCTTGTATCTCTCTGACAGGGACCAAACATTGTTCACTTACAATCCTGTGAAGTGGTTAAGCACCAACTACCCCAACTTCTAGTGAGGAAAAAGAAGGCACAGAGTTGGGCTAGTGAGAGAAACAGGTATAATAAGTCAGTAGCTAAACTGGGAGAAGAACCAAGCACTTTCTACCCCTAATTTGGTCTCTGTCACCTAACAAAACATGAAAATATTACTGGTAGGAGACAAGTGAAACAATATAGGTACCAAATACATACTACATTGTTACTTCCTAGTCTATCTCTCCAAGTTCCAGTCTCTAAAACTCCTACTGTCATCTCCCCCATGTCTTTCTCTCTGAAGTCAGAATCTGAATAAAGACCTAAGAAATCTATTTAACATTCTTCCCATTTCTAAGCTTCTATTGAAAAGATTTGGTAGTTGACAATAGTGCAACATCTTTCAATGAAAACTTCTGTCATAGCAGAACAATAAAATCATTACATGATAGGAAAAAAAATTACTGACAAACCAGAAGCCTTTCCATTTTTCTACATCCCTCATTTTCATATTCCCATTTACTTTTCTTTTTGCCTGTCGAATGTCTGCAAAGAATCTAATCTATTTTTATTTTTAACATATTGCTTATTCTAGTCAAGTCACCCCACCGTCAACCTTTTTTCATGTGTTTATTATTCTTTTATATGAAATCACATTCACTGAAAATCTGTTCCCAGGTTGCTCCTTTTCAGGTGATTTTATCACGCTTCCTGCCAGTAACAGAAAATTCTCTTCCTTATGTTATGTACTAGAGTATGCACTTCATAATTTAAGTTAGTTCATGCAGGGTTCACCTGAAAATTCCCATTGTTTCAATTGGATGAGAGTCTAAAGCTGATCACACCTCTTCCATATTACTCATGTCTTTGTGATTTGCTGTCATTCTCAAACCCTCCTATTTTAAATTCCCTGGAGAAGCAATTTCTTCCTACTGTAGATGCACAATCTTATGCCATCCTGTACTAAGTAACATTAATAACACTGTTCACCTGGGGAAAAATTTGAGATTTTCTGTCTGGAGGAAAAGTTCTCTAAGAAACACAGTAAAATTCACTTGACTGCAAAGAACTTATATAAAGTCATCTAAAACATGCATCACAAAAACAAAAGAAAGTAGAGTTGAGTTCTTTACTATGTCACAGGTCAGAATGAACCTTGTTTTTACCTTGTTTTTTCCTAGTCCTTGAGAAATGCAAAGTGAACACAAAATGTTGTAGAAAAAACCCCAAAACTAAGCAGAAGATGTGTGGGCTAACTACAGGATCATTCTGTTCAGGCATGAAAATGTTTCTATTTTACTTTTTCTTTTGGTTCAATAATTCTGAAAGTCTCTTCTACCTGAAGACCCTTTGGAGACCTCCATGAACAGAATTCCTGATGAACATACACTATAGAGAGCATTACTTGAGGTGAGAACATGAGCAAAACCAAAAGATATGAAAGCATCTGTATGAAAGTGTCAATTGATCTGTGACTTTAAACTTCAAAACACACAAACTATCTTTGTACTCTGGTCAACAGAAACCTTCCCTTTTACAGCTCTTCCTTCCTGAAGCAACCTATCATATAGGGCAGCAAGGCAGGTTATCAGTGTAGCACTTCCCTGAAGAATAAAGGCAAATGTTAACTATGTTCTCAGACTCTATGGCATCTCAAACCTTACTACAGGAGAAAAAGTGGCTGAACTGCTCTAGTCTGTATCTTTCTGCCAAGTTTGGGTGCTTCTGCAAATACAATAAAAACTGGTCTTATTGACCATCTGGAATTAATGGAGAAGCATTGTGGAAATTCTGCAGAGCAATAAAAGATAATTCAGTTTTAGAAGAATCTTGTCCAACAGCATAAACATTTCTCAGTAACCACTCAGATTCATATATAAGGCATATATATGTAATAGACCAAATCAAGCAGAGTATAGTCCAGAGCTGGGCAAAGGGAAGTTGAAATGTATTCCTTTAGGAAGGGAATGAAGCCAGAGTATTCAACATATTCTATCAATAGTATCCTTTTGATTAGTTTACAGAGACTTGTCATTTACTGACACAAGGTAGAGCTGTCAAGGCAGTTGTTTATACCAAGTTTTCATCCATGTCCCTCACATTTGAATGCAAAATGGGAATCACAGAATCACAGAATCAAAGAATCACACAATGGTTTGTGTTTGAAAGGACCCTAAAGATCATTTAGTTTCAACTCCTCTGCCATAGGAGCAGGTTGCTTAAAGTCCCATCCATCTTGGCCTTGAACACTTCCAGGGATGGGGCATCCACAACTCTTGGGCAGCCTGTTCCAGTGCCTCACCAGCACTGCAGTAAAGAATATCTCCTAATATTTAATCTAAACCTACCCTCCTTCAGCTTAAAGCCCTTCCCCTTGTCCTGTCACTTCATGCCCTTGTTAAAGGTTTCTCTACATCTCTCTTGTAGGCTCCCTACAGGTATTGGAAGGCATAATTAGGTCTCCCCAGTTGTTAGGATGAACAATTCCAATTCTGTCAGACTTTTCTCATAGGAGAGGTGCTTCATCCCTCTAATTGTCTTGGTGTCCCTTCTCTGGACTTGCGCCAACAGGTCAATATCTTTCCTGTGCTGGAGACCCCAGAGCTGGATGCAGAACTCTAGAGATAATGAAATGGCTTTAGTACCTGCTGGATTTTCTGTATTTGCACTACCTCTCACGTGAATCACACTCTGTAAAAACAGAATAACAAAAATAATCAATTAGAATGATTCTGAAGAGTATGAGGTTTTTTTGCTATTTCTTTGCTTTCATTTCTAACATTTATTTTAATACAGTTATAAAAAATGCTGCAAGGGGACAATGAGGTACATAAAATATGTTATCGCTCAAATATAGTAAATAATGTCTTGAATTTATCTCCACTAGACAGAAAATAATAACTCTCCATAACTCATAATTTCAAAAGAAAATTGTCATATCAAATTTGAGTGATTTTATATATTCTCTAATACATCACAAGGATGAAAAAGAGATCACAAGTAGAAACTTTCTATAAGTGAAGGTTAATTCTCTCAAACCTGACATTAGTGTGAGATTGTTATTAATTTCAGGCGACCCGAGGAAGTGAAAGAAAGGAACAATTACTGCTTCTTATCTAAAAGCTACAAAATTTTGTTTTGTGATTTTATAATTAATGTGTTGAAGACTATGTGAATCACACCAAACGAAAACAGCTATAGAATCACTTCCTTAGTTAAATGATAGAAAAATGGTACTTTATGAGGAAAGTTTGTCAACTGAATCACTAGAATGGGGCAATTGTGCAAAACTTCAAACCTGATCTTTATGCCTTTATGATTTTTATTACACAAATTGGTTTTGTCCCATCATTTCTCTCTCTTTAAAGAATAAAAGTGTGGGCTGGCATACAGATACTAATTATCAGAGATAACAGTGAGGTTCTGGAACAATATTAAATATAGAAGTACCATAAATGCCCCCCAAAAAACTACTTCTAAGAAGCAGCTGATAAACACTTGAAATGGCAGTGGCCAGCAGTAGGTACCCTCCATCCACAATATTCCTTTCAGTTTCACATTCTCATTTGTTCACATCTAGCACATTTACCAGACATCACATATTTTTCGGTCCGGCATAGAGCTCTGAATAGAACATTGTTCCCACTTATCAAGGAGCACTACATTAGAATAAATCCTGTCTAGCATATTCATGTTTATAGCTGTTGAATTTTTTAATAAATGCTTTTCACTTGTGAAGACTATGATTCTGTTCCACAAAACAGTCCAAATTGTAATATAAACCAATAAATATGTCCACAGAAGACCTACAGTTCTCTTTGGTGTACTCTGCATTTTTTTTTCTTATATATTTCTTATAGCTAATGAAAATTCTAGGGAAAAAACATCCCACAGAAAATATTTTCCAGAAGTCAGATAAGAGTAGATTAGTTCCAAGCAATTTTATTCATTCTAGAAACCTTTTCCCGATTTTTTTGTACCATGCACTTAGACCCTTACTGAGTGAAAAATTCTGAAGAGTTTACCAGAAATTTACCTTACTACCTAAGGATCTCAGATCCTGATTCGAAAAACTGCAAAATATTTTCTCCTTTCATTTTATAATGGTCTTCTGAACTTTGACACTTCATTCACATGACAGCTTTTTATTTAGTTGTTGAACTGGGAACTCAGTGTCTATGAAACATTCTTTAACTATCATAGGCAAAGGATGTAAATTTTAGAGGTTAATTTGATTTAACAGATTGATATGACTTTGATTCAAGAGGCACCTCTCTTTGATCAATATAAATGACAACAATCTCATGCATTATCCTGCAGCAGCAGCCAGGTCTGAACACAAACCAGGCAGGCCAGCAGCTGGTGGATGCCTGCAAGGGGCTGTGAACCCATGGGAGACCTGTGCTGGAGCAGGCTCCTGGCAGGGCACTGCAGGACAGTGGAGACAGGAGCCCTTGCCAGAGCAGGTTTCCTGGTGGGACTTGTGACCCTGTGGGGACCCACAGTGAAGCAAGGCTGTGCCTGAGGGACTGTATCCTGGGAAAGACTGACCCACTTTGCTGCAGTTCACGGAGAACTGTCTCCCGTGGGAGGGACCCTACCCTGGAGCAAAGGACTCCTCTCCCTGACCAGCAGCAGAAACAACAGGTGATGAACTGGCCATAACCCCCATTGCCTGTCTTCCTGTGCCACTGCAGGGAAGACAGTAGAGCTTGGAAATGAGGGAGGGAAGTATATTTAACATTTGCTTTATTTCTCATTATCCTGCTTTTTTTATTACTAACAAATTCAATTAATATCCCAAATTTAAATCTTTTCTGCCCATGTCAGTATTTGGTAAGTGATCTCTTCCAGACAACTCATGATGGCTTTGTTATATTTACTCTCTCCAGTCCACTGGGGGAGGGGAGCGATAGAGCAGCTTTGGAGGGTGCCTGGTATCCAACCAGGATCAACCCACTACAATACCCCAGGTTCCTAAGGCTGGAGATTTTTCACAGTGTATCACAATCTCAAATTTCAAGAAGAAAAATAGCTATAGGAAATACCAACTTGGAGTAGATTATTTTTTCCCCCTAGAATGTGGAAAGCAGTCTCCATTAAAATAAAAGTCCAGTCACATTCAATTTTTTCTGTTGAAGAACATAAAAAAAAAAAAGTTAGTTTATCATCACCTTTGGTGCCCCATGTGTTCTAAGACAAGCCTATGAGCAACCAGGAAATAATTGGCTTTGTCTAGAAGGGTGATGATGTCGTAATTAATGGAATTCTTTACAATTTTGACCCAAATTTTCTGAACAGCACATGCTGTAGTCTTTCACATGTGCAGCCACAGCTAAATAAATTTCTTTACAATACAGAAGAACTGCCATCTGGCAACATGCACACCTTGGGCTGATCCATTTCTAAATATTGGTTCATTCTTAACAAATTTTTGAAGCCTTGTGCAAGAGACAAAAAAAAAACATTCTTTCAAATCTTCTGAAGTCAACTGATTTGTGTTGGGAAATATCTTGCAAATATCATCTCAGTTCTTCCTAAATGTGCTGTATAATTGCAGTCTGTTCTCCTCTCCCCCTGCAATGAATATTTTCTTGGGCTTTTATTAGTATTATTAAACAAAATAATACTCAGAGCTCATATTCTAAAACTTATTTAAGAACATTAAATGGTACTTGTGTCCATTAAGGACTGATCTGCGTGATGTTATGGAGCTTATATTTTTATCACTGTATGAAAATTATTATAGTAATAAACCCACATAGTTTTCCAAGTGATTCCATTTAATCTCAGCAAAAACAAATAGCTTGTCATGCAGAGTACTTTACACTGCCGATGGATAGCCAGAAGATTCATAACTGTTGTTGCTTGTTTACTCCTTCATGCAGACTGAGCTGAATACTCTGCTTGGAAAACTGGCATTGGGTGAGCCCCAGGAGACCTGGAGAATCACTTTGAAGGCAGACAGGTGCTCAGAGCACTAGAAAGCATTATCCTAAAAAGATATTTATAACTCTAGAATGAGAATGGGGATGACAGTTCAATGATTTGGTATAAAGAGTGCCATGAATAAACAATAAAGTGGTACAACAGTTTGTCAGATATCAGTATTCTCATTTTATAGGCAGACACAGTAAGGCATGGCTTCTTACATTTTTGTCTTGTATTTTGTGGCAAGTCTGAACTACAGTAGGAGCTTTCTATACTCAAAAACAGAAGTTGTGTGTCCAGCACAGTGATATGTAGATTGGAATACCAGGATATTATTAAAAAGAAGTTTTGTTATTATCATATTCTTTTGTGCCCAAAGATATTTAAATTTTATGAGTCCGTATGCCTGAATTGTTCTATGCCATACCACTGAGAATTTGGGAGTCACTACCTAGTGCTGTACTGATCACTTGTCTGATAAATGCATCTATAATACTGGCAAGAATTGTGTCATAGAAATAGAATTAAAGTTTGTTGTATTATTACTATCTACATTTAGTTCAAGATGGTGTTTTCACATTAGTGTTCTTGGGAGGAAATGTCTGAAAGACACATCACCTATTATATGATGAAAAAAGTTTTAATGAAA
The DNA here is from genome assembly GCA_032173965.1 of Sitta carolinensis. NCBI lineage: Eukaryota > Metazoa > Chordata > Aves > Passeriformes > Sittidae > Sitta > Sitta carolinensis. The sequence continues at coordinate 37,454,680 of JAVUNC010000006.1, forward strand.
AGACTTGTGTCATATCTGATCCAAAGCCTATGGGCAGCTATAGCCTGATTTAAGCTGAAGGATATATTTGAATTGTACAATTTTGCACAGCTTTACATTTGAGATAATAAGCCATGCCTTCTGCAGTCTATGAAAGTGTGACTTTCATTTTGCATCTCATTATATAGAAGAGTAGAGCAAGATTCTCTCCAAAGGCTGTCCCCAAGAAGGTTCTGAAGAAAGTGAGGTTTCGATGAGAAGGAAGTTGCTTTAAGGTCATGTGTCACCCCACTGGCAGAGACAACATTGGAGCATTAACACTTTCTCCCCAGTACCTCATTCTAACCAGTGGACCATAGTCCCAAATTTCTGCAAGTCAGTTGGTCCTTGTCAGTCACAAAGACTTTCAGCCTTTTATGGACTGTTATCTCATTCCTGCACTAATAAGAATGGTTAGAGAAGAGTTAGTAATCGGAATTTATGACTTGTGTACCCTATTTTACCACTTTTCCAAAGACTCATTAAATCTCTTTTATGTGTATTTTTCCCTGCCTCATACTTTCATTAGCTGGGAAAAAGAGAATAAAGTCCCATTTACAACACCACTGCAGTCATGCAGAATCCTTGCTTGACTGATGTTCTTCTAATGAATTATATGTATTGTAAATAAGTACCAAAAACCAGCCCAAGGCCTACACCATTAATTTTTCATTAATGAAATGCACCACTTAGCTTGTTTGACACTTAAGTGATTCCCATAAATTTAAAATAGAGGTCACCATAAGGAAAGCATTTGAAAGTGTCATTGAAGGAACAAGATAATGAACTATTCACCCTTCCCCAAGTACTTCTAAATTCACAGGCTAGTCAGTTGTAAAATTTGAAAATGAGTAATATTTTAATTCTTAAAAGTAGATTACAAGATTTGATAAAAATAAAGACTCTAATAAGTGAGCTTTTACTTAGGTTCTTTTTCTTCTCTTTTGCTTTCTGCTTTTCTCTCCTTTTAAATTCTACGGTGGGAAAATTCTTATGCCTTATTTATCTTAGTATGTCATGAAAAAATAATAACACCTATATAAGAGAGGAGCAAAGGATAGAGTGGGCTTGGGGTTAACCTGTAACATCCTGCTTTGGCTGATTGCAATTGATTGTGAGGCCGCTGCTAATAGGCAATATATCTTCCATGTTCCAGACTGAGGAAAGCACAGTCATAAGTTTTGACACTGCTTTCTCACAGGAAATCTCTGGAATATAGGCCTTGATCCAGGCATCATTTTCTGCTAGTCAGCTACACAATGCTAAACAGCAGTTTCTCCTAGCTATATCAGTCAGGTCACTCAGTGATGTAGTTACAATACTAAAACTAGGTAACATACTTGAATTGCAACCCTCTGGGCATGAAAATAAAGCTGAAACATTGATATTTCCCTCCAGATCAAAATTATCTAAGCAGCCAAGTGAAAAAACCCAGAAACATATAACCAACTGTAATGAAAACAAAAACTATAGCAAAACAAAAACAAACAAAAAAGACCCCAAAAACAACAACAACAAAACACCAACAAAAAAACACCAACCAAAAAACACCAACAAAAAGCAATGACAAAAAAAGCAACACAGAGGATAATACAAGTAACCAGAAATCTTTTTTTGGGCAGAAATAATACTACCTCCTCTAAAAGCCTGTCTGCTTATCAAGGCATGTCAGAGTACAGCCCACTAACAGGCAGTCTGCAGCAAGATCTGCGCTATGCTTGCAGCAAGCTGATGCTGCAGTAGTCATGCAGAGATTGGCCCCCTGAAGGTAGAGGGGACAGTTTCACTGAGTTGTTTCCTATTTTAACTCAGGATCTGACTTTGGCACAAAGTAAATATGATGGATGAAGCCAAAAATACCATGGTCCTTCCTGTGGATTTTCTTTAAAAAAAAAAAAAAAAAAAAATAGAGAAATATATAGAATATTACAGTTCAATTGTAAGGGTCCTACAAAAGCCTTTGCTCTGCCATTAAACAAATGTTTCCCAATGTGTTGTCTGAACCTACACTTTCACAGCTTTGAACCATTCCTACACATGTTGCTGAAGGATACCAGGAAATGATCAGCACTTCCCCAGAGCATAGAAGTTGTCCCTCAGCCTACTTTCCTCCAAAGTAGACAAGCCCAGTGTACCCAGCTGCACCTCATAGGGCATTCCTTACAGCCCTGTCACCAGCTTTGTTCTCCCTCCCTGAACACATTCAAGGACCTCCACATCCTTCTTAAACCATGGAGTGCAGAACTGCACAGAATACTTGAGAAGAGGCTGCACCAATACTGCAAGCAGTGGGATCATCACCTCTTCTGGCCACCTGGTTACATTGTGTGGGCATTTTTTCCAGTACTTTGATGTTAAATTTGCAATGTAAATAGGGATCTGAGGTGTCCTTTATATTGCCTTGTATAGCTACTGAATTGAAGAGGCACTGAATTTTTGGAAGCATTCCTTATCAAGAGTTGTGAAATTGAGATCTTAAAACGCTTGAAAGATTATGTATTCTGGATCACTTACTAATTTGTGTGAAGAATGATGTTGTTTAAAGCATCCTAATGAGCTTCAGCCTACATAAAACCTCTAGACTACTTCCTTAGCTTTTCTTATATTCTCAAAATCTTCAATACCTATGAAAACATGCTTTGCACTGCTGCTGAGCATTTGTCATTTTTTCCTCATCTTCCATCCAAGAGAATTCTATAGTTGCTTATTTTAATTGTTTGTTGTGAGATTTAAGAGTACTGAGAATAGTTTCTAAGGTATATCAGATACAACATGACCTATAAATGAGGGAAAGAAGTTTCAATGAACCCTTATCCAACTCTGATCATTTCATATGGTTTACTTCAGGTTTACTTGCATGAATTGCAGTTCAAAAATCATTAATACATTTTTCTCTACAATCTGGAACTGCTACTTGCTTTTTAGGTGTGTGAAACATTGAGAGTGAGAAAACTGAGAAAAAAATGTGTTTTCACTCAAAGTTTTCTATGTATTTTGTCATCCTTAGTAAACATAACACTATCTGAAGGCAGAAATTATTAGCAACTAAAATCTAATTGTCTTGGGATGCTTGTGTGCACAAGGGTCACAGGCCAAAAAAATTGGGATGCTGCTTTTGTCACAAGAGTAAGATAGTAAAAGTGCAGTCAGCTCTCTGGAGAGGTAAAAATTCTATCTAATAGTGAAGTCTGAAATATAAGGGCACGACAATATACATAGAAATACAGTAGGAATGTTTGCCTCTTACATTTAGTTGTCACAAATGAATCTACCTTAGGCTATTTAAAAAAAAAAAAAAAAATTTAAATACATTAAAATTATGGGTCATTTCAGTGGCCCTTGCAAAAGCAGCTCCTTGTTCATGGCTCATTTTCTTTGGACAGGTGTCCATCAGCACAGAAATGCCAGGACTGTGCTAATCAGTTCTCTTTTCAAGAATCTCAGAAATAAATGCATGAGACAAGACCTCAAATCAAAGCACTGTTACTTTCAGCCCTTCAATGCAGGATTTAGGCTTTCCAATACTTGGATGGTGGTAATATAGTCTTTGCTCACTCTCTTTCTTTTAAGGTTAACAAATAAAAGTGTTCATAGCCCTGAGGGGCACTTTTGCAGTAGCAATAAATTCTGAATGCCGTGTAAGAAATGGTAATAACTATTATGCCTTTCTCACTTGCTGTAAATACATAGCAGGACAATGGAGGCCAATCATCATTAGCATCACCTGCTAGTAGCCCAATTCTGTGTGTGAAATGAACAGGTAGGTCTTGGTCTTCCTGAGTGCTGAACAGGTGGATCCATAAAAAGACAGACCACAGCCGCAGCCAGCACTAATTGGCTCCCTCGTTGACTCTTTTAGTACAGACAACAACTAATGAGCAAGAATGAATGCTAAACTTCCTAAATCCAGCTGCCTGCTCAGGTTTAGTTATGAACAACAGATACTGAGCATACAGAAACAACCTGTCCTGCTAATTTCTGTACTCCGTCTTCTCTGATTGTAAACCAAGAATTCCCCTCTTTTGGGCTGCCCTCATTGACATGAAAGGATTTCAAACAGAAACCACTCACAAGATTGGAGCCCAGGTATGTTTCTTGAGGTTTATAAGTAGGGACATGGTGATGGTGCTAGTATGCAGCAATAAAGAAGGAAAAGCTTGTTTTAAGTCACACGTCAATGCAACTTCAGATTAAAAAAAAGTAATACTACATATTTTAAGTTCATATTCTGCCTCTATCTATTTACAGCAGAGTTTTATAATAAAACTTTCATTACTCTATGGATGTCTATTTATATCATTCTAAATTTACATCTCTTTAAACCAACATTACCTTGGGAAAACTCACCATACAATCACACTATCCTCTCTCACAGTTCATTGCACAGGCTTAAAGAGAGCTATTTCTTGATGAAAGCCTCATGCTACTTTATTTAAAGCTGATGAAACCTAGTCTGTATATTTGACAGAAGACTACAGAGGAACAGATTACTTCAGCAAATGTAATCTGTGATGAAACCTTGCCTAGCCATTCTCCAACAAAGTGTGGGCAGCCAGCTGGAAGTAAAGATGGCTGTCATGCGATAGAAGTTGAGCAATTTTCATACAGAGTGGTAGTTTCTTCAGTCTCACTAGCTGACACAGTAGAAAAGAGCAGCTGAGGTACACTTCCCCTTGAGTTGTTTTCTGAGTGTGTCTTCATCACCACTCTGTCTGTAACACAGGTTAATACTAGGTAGTAAACCACTTCAGTGAGGTTTCACCAGATTTAGCATTTATCTACCCTTAAAATACCCTAACTCAAGACATATGACAAAAGAAAAACAAACTTTCCAGTTTTACTTTCTCCTTCCCAAAGCAGGACATAGATTAACTGGGATGGCATATGCAGGTAAAGCAGAAAAATAGTTTAAAGGTCACATGTTCAAAAGTAATTTTTAAAGCAGGTCTAAAGATATAAGTAGCTGCTTTGTATAGAAGGGAATTTTCTCTGAGTTTATGGAGCTGGTATTCTGTTTCAGCTGTTTCTTATTTGTGAGGCAAGAACTTCCATCTTCAAGGCATTCAATTCAACATCCTTCTGCAATTTCATACTCACCACCACCAAAAGATACCTATTCTACATTAAAAATAAAAGACTATACCCCATAGATTTGAGAACAATGTGGAGGAGGTGAATGTTAGTGAGTGCATCCCCTAGCACCACCTTAAAGCTAAAGAATAAGGTGTATCCTATGGAGGTTCTTACACTGAAATGAGGACCCACTTGCATGTTATAGTGGATCATGCATCAAAGCAGCTGACAAAGTCTGTGAAAGCTGGAGGGATTACCCTTAGTACTTGAAAGCAATACAACTAGGCTGACTACAAAGAGGGAAAAAAAAAAGCTTTGACAGAGCTCAGAGGTAAGATCTGAGTCTAAACATAAAGTGCTTTAGCCTACAGACTTCATTGAAACAAGCCTCCTCCTCAGCAAGGTACAAAAGGCAGACAACAATAAGAACTTCACTGAAGGAGAGCCACCGTATACAATTTAATGAAATTCAATTCATTCTGTAATTAGGTCACATCAGTAAAAATTAATGCAAATTTATGGGCTTACAATGTGTCTCTCAGTAATGAATGCCTAATAAATCAGCTTTGAAAAACAATGGGTTTGTATTCTCACCCCAAACCTCTGTCCTGCATCAACCAACCCTAAAAATGCCCCAAGGAAGTATGGTATCAACTATTCACAGCTCACATTCAACAGAAATCAGAATGTAGCTCAAAACTTGTTACCTATTTAATAAAGAGTTTATGCCCTCACCTCCTCCCATCAATGCAGGCAGCTCAAATTAAAACAAGATGAGTACTTAAGAAATCAGTAGTTTGGGGTGCTGATGTCATTAGTAGAAAACTCCACTGGAAAGCCAGGCATGATGTGGGTTCCAGTAATAGAACACTGTCAAAAGACCCAGTCCCACCATCTTTTCAAAAGGAAGAAATCACTCAGAGGCTTTTTAAAAGGAATTTATTTTAACAACAAGAGAGAAATCCATTTCCTCTGGACTTAGGAATGTAGGTCTCAAGGAAGTAGAAAGTATTTTCTAAGATGATGGAATTACTTATAGTAACATATGTTAATTTAACAAGATTAAAACCACCTATATGTGTAAGTCTCCTGCTTTACCATGCTTGCAAATAGAAGCTCAACTATGTGTTTGAGTTTCATAGGAGCACAAAATATTCTGAGCTGGAAGAGAACCACAATGATCATCAAGTCAAACTCGTAAGTGAATAGCCCATATGGAGATCAAACCCATGATCCTGGTGTTATTAACACCATGATCTAACCAACTGAGCTAAAATTTATTCCAGAGACCTCTACTTTGTGGAAAGTTCCAGTCTTTTCACTAGAACTCTACTTTCAGAAAAAATCACAATCATTTAGGTTGGAAAATACCTCCAAGATCATGGAGTCCAACTGTTGACGAATCACCCCTTCGTCAACAATTCCATAACATGAAGTGCCACTTCCACTCGTTTCTTGAACATCTCAAGGAATGGCAACTCAATCATCTTCTTGGGAAAACCCAAGGATTTGGATTCCTGAGGATTCCCCAGAAAATTCCCTATGCTGGCTCAAAAGAAATGAAGTCCTTAAATATTATTAGGGTCCATATATTGTATTTCAAGACAACTTGCATTAGGTTTCAGTAAAAAGAGATCTTAATCACAATTGCTATTTCTTTGGGAGTTTCATCTGGAGGACTCAGGTTAATAAAATGAAATGCTAGACACATGAAAAGAGCATGGAGAGTAAGATCATTAAAAACGTTTATTCTTCCTTGGACTTCAGAGGAACCAATTCCCTGTAGCTGCAGTCATTTTTTTAAAGCAAGATTAGTCCTGCTGCTGCATCAACAACACATTTGCAGAAGTGGATGGCAGAGGATTAGTAACACGCTTCTGTGCTGCTAACATGGAATGAGTTGTTTGAAGCACTACTTTGTGGTTATTTCTCATCCTGTACAATATGAACTTCACTAAATCACAGCAATATTTTGTTATCCCAAATTTGCAGTGTAAATAAATATTTACACAGCTAATTTATCTTGCTATAAAATCTATGATTGCAATACATATTTTCCACTGTTTCAGCAGAGCAACATCCAAGCAGGGTCTTGGGGTTGTGCTCTTTGCTCTAGCTCTGACTTGCTGTGTCACTGGGGAATAATCTTTTAACCATTCTGTGCTGTGTTTAATCTAAATGTAAAATGAACTGATATTATAAACTCCCCTGAAGTGTTTCCATCCCAAGTGTGTTGTAAGGCTTAATTAATTAGTGTCTGTGAGGAACTTCATGTGAAAGTTCTTCATGGGAAAGACAGTGTATACTGAGGTACTGTGACTGCTTATCATGTTTATTAATGCTGAATAGCACCAGAAAACCATTTTCAAAATATATTTCCCATGTATTTTAAAATCTTGTTAGGCAGAATTGTTATAGGGAAATTTACAACTGGAAGACTAATTCACACTTTTTCCAGCCCCCTGTCTTAGTTCTCCTTGTACTTGGCTGCCCAACTGGCTCTCACAGATCCTCTGGGTACCTAAAATCCCCTAGCACTTGAGTCCGAATGGAGTCTGGGGGCTGCCTGCTGCCAGATCTCGAGGCATTTTCACAGGACACTGTCTAGATCACCTCAAGAGGTGCTAACACCAAGGGGTTTTACTGTTTAAGGGCAGCTTTTCCAGAAGGAAGGATGCTTTGAATTCAGTTGTGTTTCAGAGTATAGAGATGGACAGCTGCAGCATGTACCACTCAGACATTGGAAGAGATTAATAATAAAAAACAGTCACTGCAAGGGACTAGATGATCTTTAAGGTTCCTTCCAACCCAAGCCATTCTGTGATGATTCTCTGAGGAACCGGTCTGACTTCTTGCTCAACTTTCATGATTCTCTCTCCATGCTTAGGTGCTTACTTATGTCATTGTTGGTAATCTTCTATCTGCCTCACCAGTATATTTTTTTTTTTCAGTCACTTAACATGGCTTTGTGTCTCTGACTGGCAGAGATGTTCTGGACTGTCCACCAGAGAAAGATTTTACTGTCCATCAGAGAAAGGTTTTGTATCCTTGCAGAAAAACTCCATGGTATAATTTTATGAAGGACTGCACAAAATCTACCACAATTTATAAGAGGCTCATAGGCTCCCTCAAATCATCTCAGCCTTATCATAATGTCTTCAGATAGCAGATACACAAAACTTTCATTACTGAGTTTTCTGTTCCCTAATCTTGTCTATGGCTCATATAATTTTACTCAGGGCAGTAAACAAACTTAGAAGAACTAAGAATATTAAAGTACATAAAATGAGGTCATAAACTATGCAGTACCACAATGGCAGGCTGCAGTTCTATTCACTGAAGAATCAGAGATTTAAACCTGTAATAATTCTTTTATGCTGTATATATTGATTTAAAAAAATGTTTTGTGCATTAAATATTCACAGATACCTGTGGATATATTCTAGAACTATAGAAAACTTTGAGTTTATGAATTTTACAAGAATTGTAATACATAAAATACTCCCTTTTGTCTAAATGATGTCATCATGTTAACCATTTAAGAAAAAGACAACAACACCAAAAAAAAAAAACTATATTGAAATTTCAGTTGTTGTTCTGAACCAAAATATTTACTCTCACAAATATGGAGTCAGAGAGAATCTCAATTACTTTGTTCTTTAATTCTGGAATAAATGAGACTTAAATGTAAGCATGTTTAATCCATAGTAATTAGATCAGGTGAGATTTGGAAGAAATAGAAAGCCTCCTGGAACTATCACCATTGTGTCTATTTCACCTAAAATTAATATGACTTTGCTCCAAAAAGTTAATGAGCACTTCAGCTATTACTTCATTATTAAAAAAATCATTCTTTTCAATTATATATGATTAGATTAAAAGCTCCCCAAAAATATCTACAATTATTAGTAAATTATTAATATGACAAATACTTTCAAAATGTTTTAGGAAAGCTAATACTACTGGATTTTCACATAGCACTTTGCTAAGCTTTTAATGGCAATATTTCTTTTTGGTTTTACCAAAACCTTGAATAGGATGAATATTTGCTATGTTAAAAGGACTACATATCTGCAGTCATTTACCAAACAGTAACAGCAACTGATCCCCCATGGAATACACAGATGTCTGTGTGCAAACTGTCCAATGGACACTGTCCCAGGTCAGCAGGCAGTGATGTACCAGTGCCTAAGCCATGAAAGAAGCCAGGACTCCTGATCTGCAGTTCCTTCTCCAAGCAAAACACAACCAATCCTGGCAAATCCTTAAACACCTAAACACCTTTTGAGGGTCACTGCTTTTAATGTCACTCAATTATTCTATTAACATGGGTTTATTTATATGATTGCTTGCTTTGTAGTATTCAAAACTAGCCCAGATTAAACACAAGAATTTATATAGTAGTTAAATGTACAGCATTAGCATTGAATGACCTATGAATAAGACATTTTTTAATGGAACTAATTCTCAAAACACAATCAAACTTCAGAGCTGCTAGAAATGTTACAGTAGCTCCTATAGAAAGGAAAAAGCAGTGTTCTGTTAAGTTTAAGGTTTCAATTAAATATTTTGTGTTTGAGAAATCTGTAAAATGAAAGGGTTTCCCCTTATATGGGATAACAATCTGACCTCCTGTGACCATCCAAACTCCTGTTCTGTACTGCAATATTTCACATCAGAGGAGGCATTAAAGACCTTTTGTTCCCTGTGTCAAATCAAAACTCCTGTGATATATTCTGGACTCCTGTTCCTTAGGCTAAAATGCTTAATTCCCATGCCTCAATTGAAAAAAAAAAAACAAAAAAAAAAAAAAAAAACAAAAACAAACACCAACAACGTTAGCTGAAAATTCAAGATGAGAATTGACATTAATAGAAAAGACATTTTGCTGTGAAAGTGGATAGTCTGAATCAGCTAACATTCTGTAAGTGTTCTGAGATGTTAAAATGAAAGTTTTCACCACTAATACCAAGTATGAGCTGTATTACTATTAATGCCATCTAACAAAAATTGATATTTAAAGAAAGAGGGATTTCTATTTTTACAGTTAAGCTACCACTGCAATTGGCTAAGAGAGAGAAAGCTAATGGTATAACAAATGATTCAGACTTACTAGAAAATAATTCCACTGAGACATTTAGGTGACATCTTTAACCATAAGAGATCCACCTACACAATTTCTAAATATTTATAACAACACAAGGAGGAAATTAATGCTATGTAAATCCCTGCAGAATACTTATTTTGCTGGAAATTATTATATTGGAATAAGAAATTCTAATTTACTTATGTGAATATGTGGAAATTAAAGCATTAATTATTCATACAAATAAAATGAGAAAATCAATATAGGCTGTTTCTACGGAGGGAGAGGAGAGGAGAGGAGAGGAGAGGAGAGGAGAGGAGAGGAGAGGAGAGGAGAGGAGAGGGAGGACAGGACAGGACAGGACAGGACAGGACAGGACAGGACAGGACAGGACAGGACAGGACCAAAAAACCTCTCATGCATTTAAAAGCAAGAAAAATGCACATAAAAGCACTTTCCTCAGAACTACAGAAAGCTAAGGACACTCCTTAGTCCTTGCACCAATTCTCAATGGCTTATACCTTGGTGGACCTGCAGTGAGACAAGCAACTCGGACAATGGCCTTAGACCTCATGGTACCTTCATTAAGCAGCACTCCAAATCATCAGTGAGTATTTAGAAAGAAAAGGCATCCCCACAGAGATGTTATAAACATCTTGATTGGTTTCTCATAGCCCTGCAAGGGTTAGAAACAATGCTCTGAGAAAACATTTACTCCTACATGTATTGTTTCTATCTCTGGGCAGATTCAGAACAAAGTTACTAATGATGCCCTAAAAACAAAGCCCTTTGCCAAACTGTCTGTGGCTCAAGTCCCTGCAATATCAGCTGTGTTATAAAGATCTGACTCATGTGGCAAGCTGCACAGCAAGTCTGCATGCAAGACCAAATTTTCAGTGATGGTTTTGTATTCCCATTAAGCCGTGTGGAAGGAAAAGAGGACTGAATCAACGGCTCAGGGATACTGTGTCCCATGAAGACTTCTACCACTCACAACTGACAGATCACCTATTGCTGTCACATCTGTATATTATTTCCAACACATTAACATTTTCTCTATTAACAAGATGAGCTACAATTGTACTAGGGGTGACTCAGGTGGCACATTCAGCATTGGAGCTGTTATTGTGTTAAATGGTTGATGGCTAAGACCTGCCTGGTTCTGTTACAGAGTTGCCTTCAGCTGGAAAGGTTACCAACAATGACTGCAATGAGAAGACATCACTGTACAGACCTGTCACTCCCTCTTGAATCTGCAAATGCTGGCCAACACTGCTACCATGAGAGATGCTCCATCACAGCTCAGCTGCTTCCCATCTGCCATAAACACTGTATAGCAGTATTACCATGAAGCTTCCTCAACACACAGCTTAAAGTTTTCCAGTTTTTTTTCCCATACTAGATATTTTAGTTTAAATATTTTCCAGTGGACAAATGTATACTTTCACAAAGGATCAGTAGTAAGAGCAGGTTTCCTTTTCTAGATTGGGTTGGCCGTCCAAATAGCAGTGTTGTTTAAGCTGGCTCCAGTACCTCTGCTTTTCTTCTTGTTCCTGAATTATCCTTCAGGTATTGGTGGTAAAAAAATGTATGCAATCGAGTTACAAGGAAGCAGGAAGTCTCGTCCAACTGATAGATAACCTAGGTGAAAATAATCATTATATTGTTACTAGTGCTACTCTTTTGGAAGTGAATCAGTTTGTAAGCCCATTTCACAGAATGGCTGCACAGACACATATGCAGAACCAACATAGGGCCAGTAGCACATAGCACATTAATAACTACTCAAGGCAGAGCTGTGGCTGAAAAGCAGTTCATTAGACTGCCCTCTTACTTGAAAGGTTGCAATCTGGAAGTCACAGTGCACATACAATACATTCTAATACAATGCCTTCTAACAGGGTCAAAATCTCAGGAAAAAAACATCCAGTTGCACTTTTTGACATTCATGGTATATGCATCCATAAAACTGATGCTTGAGACAGAAAACAATATGCATGATTTAAACTCTTTTTGTTATTCACTGTGTTCTGCCTGCTAAGTAAGAAAAAAGGGGGTGGGGGGAGAGAGAGAGAGAGAGAGAGAGAGAGAGAGAGAGAAAAGAAAGAATCTTACTAGCTTTTGTGCTGTTTTGTTTACAGGGGATTAAAATCATTTTACCCTATGCACTGGGGATTTCATCTCAGGTAGCTGTACATTTTCACATGCATTAAAATATTACTATGTTCTTAACAATTTAAGACCATAACAGTGGTCCCTCTGTAAATACAGGGAATTAAACCCCATTCTGTTGTGGTGCTGCATGCTGAGTAAATCTCCAAGTAGCTGAGCTGTTAATTTATTTTTGTTTTGTATATCTTGCCTCTATTAAACCATTTTTTTTCAATCAGGCTGAACAGTCACCTGCCGCCTGCACTCTGAAGTGTCTTGTTTGCCTTGGATGGTGATCCCTTTGTTGCACTTTGCTCTCAGCATTTCTAACAGTGGGGTATATTTCCCTTTGTGGTATTTTTACTTGCTTCTAGAAAGGCATATGAAATCACTGGAGGAACATTTTCCAGATTTCTGCTAGATCCCCTCCAGCCCTCTTGTACTACTCACAGATGAAAAGGACCTTATTGGAAAAACCTTATAAAATTGAATGAAGACATAACACTCCCTCTGACCTAACCTGTGAATTTTAAAAGATATAGTGCTACCTGCTATGACATTTTCTTTCAAATGCACTTTAGACCAGGCCATGACAAGAAATATATATTTGTACCAGTGCATTTGAGACAGTTCCTTTTTTTGAGCCAGAAACATTTCAGTGCAAATAAACAGCTAAATGAACTTAATACTAGGCTAACAGGGTGAAATTCCTGAGAAAAGCACTGACAAAAATACAAGGGCAAACCTTTTATCATATTCTAAGTTCTTATAGAGATCTTTACACCACCAAAGACCAGAAAAATGTCACTGTGACCACAAAAAAAAAAATAAAACAAGGGAATTTTCACCCAAGTTCTTGAAACTCAGCCACGTACACAAATGTCTGAGCGCTAAGGACATGAATCATGAGAATTATACTGCTAAAGTAGTGACAAGTATCTAAAATTGATGGTATCCCTCACTGGTCATCAAATGGACAAAATTCACTGTATTACCCAGAAAATACTGAAACTCAATAACCAAAGTACAAGATATGTAACTGGCTATATCTTAGTCTTTGAAGTAGCTTAAGTTTTATATAAGGTTTGCTTTATAAAGGAGACATAACCATCACTATCTAGCAAAAACAGCCCAGTATTTAAATCTTTTGCTTGTCAGACTACAGCTTTTCTCCGTATTTAAAACACATTTGTAAGTCTTTCCCTGTTTTCTAATCTTTTATTTACCCACAGATTTCCAGGTATTACACATAAAGTTCAGCTCACACATGAATATGTGATTTTCTAGAAATTCAGTCCTGGTACAAACCAATGCCTCACTTCTGCTGATCTTCCCATTCTTCACTTTCTTGCATCAGGTCTATTTATCATTCATTGCTACAAACTCATCAGTATCCTCTCCTAAAAATTGCCTACTGTACATAACTAGACCTTTTTCAAGGAATTCACCCTGTAATGCTGTGCTGAACTTTACCAAGGTCTAATTCAGGTATAACTGATCAATCAGTGAAGTCGCTGCTGTTCTACATCCCATTGCACCCCTTGCAAGGATACAACTTGATAAAACTTCCATTCGTCTAATCTTTCAATGCTCAGTGCCAAAAACACTATGTCATTCCTCTCCTTTATATACCCTTGGACAACTTCAAACAAAACCTTTTCCTACATGACCTGTCCACCTGTACATTTACTCAATAATGCATACAAATGTGCAGGGTCTCCAGATAATGGTTTTTCACATTTAATTTCTAGGGAATGCCAATTTCCATCAAGTGATACACAAACTGCATGTTAATCAAATTCCATGTCTATAGGGACCTCAACGTACCTACCTCATGAATATGCAGGCAGCTCTGGTTTTTGTGTAAGACACAAAATATGTGTAAGCATATTTCTTATCAGATAAGGAGTGCAGTTATGTGTATATATTCTCTTCCTTCTTCTTTTTTGCATAAAGTAAATGAGATTCAGTGTTTTGCCAGAGCAGACATATTTTTTCCAAGGTACAACAGCAGCCTAGAACTGGATGATAAAACTTTGCCTTCTATCCATATAATGAAACTGCAGTTTGAGGATTCTGGATTTTGTGTTTTTGTGTTGCACAATCATAAAGGTGAAATCACAGGCAGGGTGACAAATGTTAACAACTTATTCAGGGTTTAAAAACACTGGGAATCAGCTCCCTCCCTTGGTCTGCTTTCATTCAGACGTTTAACACCAGAAATGACTATCAGATCCTCTTGTCTGACCTTCTGTGTAATACATGCCCTAAAATTTTATCATCACCTGTATATTGAGCTGACATTTTTTTTCTTTTTACTGAAATATATCTTCTAAAAATATGTTTTGTATTGCTCTATCTTTATTCAGAGGCTTCAAGAAATAAGGACTCTATATCCCTTAATATTTGTTCCAATGGTTAATCAATCTCGCTCCTAGAAATGAGGCACTGATTCTTAATTTTAATTTCTTTGGATGAAAAATCCAGCTATTCATTTTGTTCATGTCTTTCCCTGCTAGATTAACAAGGACATTATTATTTAGCAATTTTGACTTTTGAAAGTACTGATGTCTTGCAATCAAGTCTCTTAGTCTATTTTTGGTTCAGCTAAACAGACCTTGCTCTTCAGGCTTTTTCTGTAATGAATTTGCAGTTTGTTGTGGTAAAGACTTATCTTCTGCATTGTTTAAACTAGGGAATTAATCCTTTAAAAACAGTATTCTTGTAACATTCTAATGATACAAGACAGTAAGTGTCCTGGTACCTCAGTTATAGATGTGTCCCAAGTTAAAGCCTGTAAAAATGCCTTATTTACATCCACAATTATGTTCATTCTCCAAAGACCTGAAAGAGCAGTGCTTGCAGTTCTTGGAGTAATTCTTCAGTTATAAAGACCGCTAACACATTCATATTGTACCATGCATTCATTACGTAAATCAAACCTGACTGTAGACAGAGAGTGAAGGACAAATGAATGAAGTATCCTTTCCAAGAGTCAAAGCTATGGAGGAAGAGGCTCAGGACAGTATGCCATCCAGTAATGTAAGCTGCCTGCCTTTCCCAGACCCCATCTGCTCTTTCAATAAATCCTTTACAGTGCACTAAGTGACACAAAAGGTTCTGAAATCTGAAGGGTTCTTCTGATATTTAGCATCCATAGACCTGGTGCAAAAGGGGCCTTATTTCCATGAAATCTGCTAGGTATAATTTAGACAATTTGCAAGAAGAATATTTCAAATCATTATTTATGATGAAGAAATGTGTGAGGAAATCCTGCATGGAACAGAAACTCTGAAACAAAATTACTTCTGGATCTTAGATTTCTGCATATGGCTTACCCTGTCCATAAGCTTTAAAAGTAGGTATTAGTGAAATTCTGCTGTTTCTCATACTTTCTATTTTTTTCAGAGGCAAATTGACAATCCTATATTTAGATAAAGGTGACACTCTCACATGTTCACTATTGGCACAGCATATAACCTAGCAGTCAAAAAATGTGTTCAACTAATAATCAGAATAGAAATGTTTCTCATTAGATATGTATTTTTTTTCTACCAGAAAAAAAAAAAACTTCACTCACAAGAGAATTAATTTTTTTTTATTTTGTTGGTTGAAGCCTAACTCTATGGCTAAAAAGAGAGCACAAAATGAAAAAAGACCTAAGCCAATAAAGTGGTTTAGATTTGATCTGCCCTGGCCCAAAGAAATTCCATAATGGATAACTAACATAAGTGTTGTGACAGCAAACCTAACCTTAGGTCTCATCTGAACATGTCACATTTTGCTAAGAAGGCTGGGAGACACTTTTCTTTATGACACTGTCTCTCATTTTCTTTAATCATGGGCCTTGTTCCTTGACAGAGAGTGCTCAAAAAGACCCTAATACTATACTGGAGCTCATACAAGATACACTTTTAGCTGGTGAGATCTTTGAGTCCTGTCCTTTGGTACTCTCCTTTGCCAGATTCAGAGTCCAAAGAGTGGCCGTATGGGAAAAACCCTTTTTCTCTGATGCCTTTGGACAGATGAATAGCTCGGTTTCTTTCCACAGCTATCACTTTTTTTTTTTTTTTCTCCTTTTTCAAACTTGGTACTATTTAAGCGTGTCTAGTTTCACTGGCTTTGCACTACACAGTGTAGTACAGAGAATCATCAAAAGGAAGCGTTGTAAAAAAAGTCTTCATCTCACTAGGTGAATTTATTGCTGTCATAAAAATAAAGGCCCCCAAGGTTCATTGCATCCAATGTACTGAAGACACAGAGTGCAAGCTTGGGGAATTTACTGTAGTACACCACTGTGTCATTGTACCCACCTGAAAACTTGGCTCAGCTGACATCTGAAACCATTATTAAAGAAAATGCAACCTAAAGGGAAAGAACCAGGGATGTTTGATTTGTCAAAAGAAAAAATGTACATTATTATGCAGCCAGGAAGCAAGTTATAGGCCCAAGTGAAGATGTTAGCTAGGCTTTATTAATGGTCTCAATAAACTATTTGCTGAAACAGAGCCCTTTTACAAACTGCATAGTTGCCAATTCTTTCAAACTTGTTGCAGAAACATAGCCTAGGCAGAGATATAATTGGATAATATCCTGTGTATATATGAGGGAATATTTTCCTTTTGCTAATACATCCTCTTCCAGTGTTAATACATATTAAAAATTTAAATCACTTTTTAAAAAATTAGACAACTTACAACCCTGAAAACATGGGTTTATTTGCCCTCAAGACAACTTTCTCCTATTTTCCCCCTCCATCCATTTCTAAACAAGGAAGCTTTCTAACAAAGATTTCTACATTGTTCCAAATCTATTTTCAAATAAAACAAACAGAAATGTTCAAATAGAGATTAAAATTCATAGATCCGTTTTGCTAAGACAGCCAATATATGAAACACATAGCTGGAGTCATACTACAGAGGTAAGCTTCTGCAGAAAGCATGTGTGAGTAATATTACTTGATGGAAGGACTAAAATATGTCTTTCCATCATTCCTTAGGTGTAAAAGATGATCCCAGCTGCCAAATGAAAGTCCCACAGCTGTAGCAGGACAGCTTTCACCCATCTGCTGCAAAAAGTCTACAAGTTTCCAGGGGAAAAGAAGCCGTGCACATTGTTCAGCATCTCACTGAAGCTGAGGAATGGGCCAGAAGCACAAGAAAGACTCAATGGGGCTGTGACAGGTCTGGACACATGGCCATCTCTTTCCAGAGCAGAAACAAACTAGAGTGATTCCAAGCAGATATAAATGATAAACCACTCAAAAAGCTTCACTTGTTAAACCTATGTCTTCACAAAGTTACTTTAAATTGGTGTGAAAGTAACTATTGTTGAAGTAGCCTTCTAACACCCAGAGAGAAATTCAAAGTATGTGTTGTCAGCTGAATTTTCATCGTTACTTTGGTGATAAATCAGAGGGAGCCTGTATCAATCCAGCTGAATATGTCACAAACCAGGAGGACTGAGATTACCATTGTGCTCTCATGCTGCAGATCAGACATCAAATTTGTGCTTTCCCTCTCTTGCATTTGGTGAGAACAAAGACATCTCAGACTGCAGTTTGCAGTCTGGAGTGCTATAAAAATGAAGTATAATGAATACTACAAAAAAGCATGAGAAAACAGAAAGGCAGAAATCTGAAATTTTTCAGCATTAGTCAGTGAAAAGTAGTGATCATCTTTAGTGCCAGAAAGGGGATACTGGAGCACCTGTCATGGGTTAGTTAAGAAGCTTTTTCTATTAAAAATCTGTTCTTCAAAGAACTCCAAAATCTGCATGCTTTCTTAAGATGCACCTACATTAGTGTTTCAGCTTCAGCTCAGGCACAGCTTTGATTCAGCTCTGCCACCTTCCTGCCATCTGCAACCATTTGTCTATCACCGATCTGTTTCTGAGTGGTTTTGGTGCTTGCACCGCTAAATTCCTGTCAAAGGAAACCAAATTAACATCTGCGCTCCACATGTGCTTCATCATTTAATTTGGCACACAGAGGCGTGAATGACCCTATAACCAAACTACTGCAAGTTTTCCCTCTGGGTTACACAGCACCCATCTACCATTGAAAGACTCTTGAACCCTTAAAAGATCCTGTGACAATCTGTTGCATTTTACAAATGACCTAGTTCATTGCTTCCATCTGGCACCAACTGCCAGCACTCCACTGACTATTCCAACTGATCTATCAGCTATTCCCAAAGATGAAGGCACATTTTACTATTTTGCCTAGCTCTTATCTGGTTTCTGAATCTTTATTTTACTTCCCTTTTCCCCTGATTTTGGAGGTTTTAAAATTTTGTTAGCATGTTATTGCCTAGTCCTTTCTCCTGGCAGAAAATCAAAAATGTTACCATTTGACAAACAAAGGAAATACTCACAAAATTTGCTTGAAGACTGGGAAGATTTCCTTAGAAGTTACCATTACATGATGTCAGCCTCCTGTTGATTGCTGAGATAAATGGTATTCAGCATTCACCCACATGTGGACAACATAAAAAGAGAAGGTAGACAGAGACGCAATGTACTTGAAGGTGGCAAAATATGTGCCCATTTGTTGCGAGTTCTGTGCTGAAACTGCACCTCCACTGGATTTACTGTTCTCTGCTGTCACATCTGACTCCATGACACCAGCACCAAGAGTGGGCCACCAGTACTTCCCATCTTTGTTCCCCCAAACAACCACTTGCAAGGATGCAGCCCAGGGTACTACTTTATCCCACCCAATCTGCCTCCACAGTACTTTTAACAGCTCCCAAAATGAAACAAGTTGGATGGAAAAGCAGCACTGACTTTCTATTCATGTTTAGTCCAGGCTGGGATGGAGAAAGATAATTGGGATATCTTGTAAAACAATAGTATTGTGCTCCAAAATGCAGAGAAATGCTATATGTCAGAAAGCAGAATGATAGCAAGGGCTCTCATGGTTCTGAAAGCAATTGTCCCAAAGTCACATAGCAACTACCTGTGTAAGGAAATATCCGCCCACTCCCTACCTTCTTTGAATGCCAAGCTTAGTCTCAGCATCAAAAGGAGCCATGAATGTGGTGTGCCATAATAAAAGAGCCCTGCTAGATTTTTGCAATACCCTGTCTTTGTGAATGCCCTGTCCCTTGTAGGAAGCAGTGGTGAGACCACTATTAAAGGCATAGTTTATACCTCTGCATTGTTTTGTACTTAATCCCTTAGCCAGAAGGATTAAGCAGGTTTAAGAGAGCAAGAAAGGCTCTGCTGTTCCTGAATGCCTTTGTGTGTATGCAGTGGGTTGACCTCTGAGCATGGCCTGCAAGCACTGTGTTTTCCCAAGCATGTTCAGTTGTTTCCCTTGATTTTTATTTCTTCAGTTGGGCAAATATCATGTTTTCTTGAAATGGAGCCCTGCTAGTTTTTCAATCAATGGAGAAGGGATTGATTTGTCTGAAAATGTAGCAATTTGCACTGTCTTTGGAAACACATGAGGATGATCATTCATATCATGGAGCAAAATACAGCACAAATTATAGAAGCCTACAATGACTTTCCAGATCCCAGTTGTTATATTCCTAGGCCCTGACTGCAGGACAAGGTGTGATTTCCCACTCAGAGATGGAGCACAGTAAGAATGCTACTAGAAATCTGGAAGACAGCAATGGTAATGTGAATGTGCGTCCATAATCAAGATATACAGAACTCACACATCTCTGTGTGTCACAGCCACGGCTCTGACTGCCTTCTCCAGCTAAAATTTGCATCATTCATTGCATCTTCACTAACCAGAGGTACCCTGCTATGGACAAACGAGACATTACCTAGGTACTTCCAGTAACTGCTGCTACCTCCAGGAAGAGAGCTAAGATTCACTGAGAATATTTTCATTATATATCCTGGTCGTCAAGAGTTTGTGTCTGAAAGTATCTTAAATTTAGTTTGTTTCCTGATCTTCATAGGTGTAATTCTTGCTGAATCTGACATTTTAGAAGAAAGTATATACTGCTTGGGAACTATAACCTTATACTGATGACATTTTTCAGTAACATATAGACAAAGCAATTGCAAGAGGAGCAATTTCATAACAAGCAATAACTCCACTGAGCTCTGTGCATTTCGTCATTATCAGTATTATTATGATCTAGGTTGCCGACAGAAAAACAGTGGTTATATTGTAGGTATAGGTCCTCAGAACAAGAATTTTGTGAGAGATAGTCCACAGACCTATATGCAGCAGTGGTCACTGCTTCTGAAACTGTGAAAGGAAAGAAAAAAGATAAAAGAGAAAATCAGTCCTAGTAAATACTCTAAATGATGTTCCAAACATAAAAGAAATAATTTTAAAAGGTATTAAAAACTTTGGTAGATGGATTTTCATTAACTGTATTTTAAAAACAAGTGAAAGCAAAACAAAAACTAAGGACTAGAAACAAAATATGAAGCTGGTCAGACCTTTCCGTGGAGTACTGAGGATTTCGAAGTATATGTATTTAGAAACATTGCAGGACAGGAATGTGGGAAAGAAGGATGAAATGAAATGAAGAAGAATGGAAAGATTAATTTATAAATGAAAAAAGGAAAAAGAGATTTGTCAGAAACAAAAGTCCGGTGCCTGCAAGCAGCAGGGGGAAACAAAAATACAAAGACAACTGATTGTTTCTGAACAACCAGAAAGGACTTTCAATTTAATAAAGACAGCAGCACCTAGAGAACATACCAAGATATTCTGCAGCTCTATCAAGCATCTGGCAGGCAATTCCATTACATTTGAGACAGGAACCAAAGACATTACAACAATAATAAAGGTTGTTACATACATTAGGAGACAAGGGGCTAACAGAGGTTCGTGTCATGCTGAGACATTTTGACAATAATGGAATTTCAGTAATCAAACCACTCTACACAAAAATAAAATGTCCAGGCAGCTTAATATCCCAGGCAGAGGATCAGTGCAAATCATAGCTACACCGGTTTTTAAGAATTACTGCCCTTATAAGTGGCAGGTGAAGAGAGAAAACAGGACATTGAAAACAAAGTATAGAAAATAGGATACGTCTTGTTCTGCACCTGGTTATCTGAGGCCCACAGTAGGGGGGCTGTCTTACTACATTGGCTCCTCTTCATCATTCCCATCCTTAAAATCCACCCTGCAAGCTTCCTCTAACCTCGACTCTATCGAAGCAGAGTCTACCTTAAAGGAATGAAGATTAGCAGAAAAGTCTGGAGTATTTGAACCACTCAGCATGCAAAATTGGCTTTGTAAGAAATAGTTCTCACCTGTGAGCTCCAGTGAATTATTACGGCATTTAAGAACAAGGGGACAAAGTGTATTTTTAGCATCAATGTACAAAGAGTAAGACACATGCCATTCATTGATAAGAAACACAGAAAGGCTGTAGCTGAGCTGCGGTGCTGCAAGATATAGTGTTGCTTTGCCAAGTTTCTTCTGTTCATTTTCCCCTCTACTGTCACTGATTTAATGCCATTATCTAGTCAATGCAGACAAACCATATTAGAAGTATATGGTTTTATCCACTGCACATTCTACTTGCACATGTATAGTCTGTAATCGAAAACCGTACAACTGAAGTATTTGAAAACCTGAGAAAACTGAGCTAGCTGGAGCTTGTGAGGCTGGAGCTAGTCAGAAATGTGTTCCTACATATATTTTAAACATTAGAAAACATTTTCTCCTTATTCCAGCAAAAAGCAAGCAGTCATCCATTTCCTCCTTCCCATGTTCAAGGCCATCCTTCCAAGGAAACAATGAAAATGCAGCAGCAATTACATGGCTAGCAAGATACTCACATGATACAGCAGCCTGTATTACTAAACAGAGTAGATGATTCTTGCAGAAGCCCTTCCCAACCTTTTTCTAAATTAAGCAGTGAAGCTGACATGTCCCTTCTTCAGGCAGCCTGGGGTTGCTGTGGTATGTAAGCAACAACATTGCCTTTCTTCTCCTAATGAACAAACACACACACACACACACACACACACACACACACACACAACACACACAAAATTATATCCCTTTTCTTTTCAGGAACTCTGCATATTCCTGAATCCAAGACAGAATTTTTTGTACTCAGTCCAGGGCAAGCTAGTTGTGCATTTATTTATTATTGGACTTGGGAGAAAGCCCAAGGTTTATGAAGAGAATAATTCAGTAAAATTCCTGATGTAGGCTAGGGAAGAACAAACTAAGGTTCAGTCACAAACATGAAATTTCCACTCCTTAAATATGCTGTATGAGACTAGAAATGTCTCTACAAGCAACTTCTCCACAAGCTTCCTTGCATTTTTCCATTAGCTATTAAACAGAAATATGACTAATCTTTAAGCTCTGATTTTTCATTTAAAAACTGAATATAAATCCCTCAAAATCTCCTAATGAGTTTCAAATTTAATTTTTACAAACTTCTACTGTCAATTCAGTATTATTTACTATCATCAATCTCCTTTGAGAACTCCAAGGAGTGTTTAAGCCTTGTTAAAGAAAGCTTACGATGCTAAACAAGAAAGTCAACAATATCTGCCATACAAACAAGTGTGAAGTACAACAACACTTTGCAGTGAACATTGTCACTCATTGGGAATAATCTTTTACCATGGAGATAAGAAATTCACCTCTACAGTATCAAAAAGAAAAAATTGTGAAATACTCACATACTCCTGTAACCGATATAATGACACACTCTTCCTTCACTGCTCTGAAAAAAAAAAATGGCCCATGAAACAGGCAACCTCCTTCTTTGTTTTGTTTCCAAGTAACACAAAAGTTCTGCTCACTAGAAAATATTGGTCACTTGATGCACAGCAAACTGTTTTGCTCTCTGTAAAGCACCCCTAAACCATCAGTATAAATTGAATGCATATTGTAACAGATTTAAGTAGTTGAAGGCTTCAGAAGCTGTTAAAACTTGTTTACAGATCTACATTTGACAGTACACCCGTGCAAATCCAAACTGCTTTTTAACCATTTTCTGAGCGATGTAGAACCAATGAAATATGCTTCATTAGCAGCCACTCTCACCTCAGAGAAACACGAGGTTGGAAATGGCTCTGCGACCTTTCATTGCAATTGGCATTTTGCTTATAAAGAGTAAAGAGAGAGAAGCAGAAGTTGACCTTTCTGTTTGGCATTAAGTTCTCAGCTGGGCATTCTGCTAAATGGCAGTCTAATGGTTGATGCAATATTGTTACCAGCCAAATAGCTGTGGTTCTGACTTAAGCCACCTCTTTCATACAGGTCCTCCCTGAAAGACTGTCATGTAGCAACATCTGGTTACAAAAGTGGATTCACAGACATAGAGTGTCAGGGTCTGAAGAATTTCATATCCCATTTCCCAACAAGTGGGCTGACTGGGACACAGTACATTTCATATATGGCAGATATGTGATATAGCAAAAAAGCCAAAAGCCAAAAGCCAAAAGCCAAAAAAGAAAAAAAAAAAAAAAAGCAGCAACTGAGGAATCTTAGCAAAAACACAGAAGTGCCACTTTTAATAAGCCTGACTGTTTTATCAAAGCTGGAAATAGGAACGAAACTATCTGTGACAAATTTAATGAGACTACATTTCAGTCCTTACAAACTGAAATATCTTAAAATAAGGTAATTTTACAGATTACTTTGTCTTTTCATCTTTGTGACTCTGGGCGAATTATGGCAGGCAACATCAGAGAAAAGGAATTTTGTGATCCCATTTCTAACAGAACACATTGCCTGAAGATATCACCGTTGAGCTTTGTTTAGCAATTGAAAGTGTGGATAAACCACACACAGAAGAGCTTACCTAACCCTGTGTAACAGTAAGGAAAGTAAGAAAACTGCCCCTTACAATCAGGTTTCAGGAAACATTAAGAAACTTCCATAGATTTATTAAGTGAAACAACACGTGTTAGTATATGACATTAAACCTGCTACTTCAGGGTTTGTGAAACCATCAGTCTTTTTCACACATCCTAAACTAACATATACTAAAGACAAAAAAAGGGACAAACTTCATATTCCTGAATCTCTGGCAAAGCTCCTATGAAATGAGAAATGCATGTAATATTCTGGCTTCATAGGTTTCAGTATGTTAAATTAAATATTTGGCCATGGGACAGCTGAAGCCCTCACTTTTGCATTAAAAGGATAGCTTGATGAGTTTTTCTCCCTTTTACAAAAGCTAGGAGTTTTGAATCTGAGCACACTTCAAGCTTATTAACTATTAGAAGCCCGAAAGCCAGCATAATATCAGGAAAACCTCTGTCTCTTATGACATTCACATTTGCTTTTGCTTTCACACTTTTCAAGAATGGCCTTGAAAGTTCTTTCAAGTGTCTCTGAGTCAAAATGACACATTTGTCTGAAATTCCTTAAACTCAAATTTGAAGACCTGACTGCTCCTTTGGGGCTAGCAGAATCATTCTTCATTTCACTGCATGAACCGATTTTCACTACAAATACCAGCACACATTGAAAGACAGCAAAAGGAATGCTTGAGTGAACACAACGAGAAGCAACGGGATGCAGAGGTGATGCAGGGCTTGGTGTGAATCAGCAACTGAAAAACAGATATAACATACTCCCTGAAAAATAATTTTAATAAAGATATGTCAGAATTCAGATTTTATCTTTCTTAAGTTTTCATGGCTGCTTCTCATTACTTGAGTTACCATGACTTCAATATGAAGCAATGAAAGACATGTTGCAAAACAGCAGGTGCTTCCTCGCAGAGAGGAGGACAAAGTGTGAAAGAAAAAACAAAAATCACATTGCATACAGTTTTGTCCAAGCAACCCTCATAGTAATTACTGGACTTTTACACACAATTATTCAAAAGTCAGAAGGAACATCCCTATTCTGCAACATCCCTGTTCTGCAAGGAACATCCTTATTCTGCAATTGAGCAAATAATTCAGGGAACTTTATAGAAGGGACAATGTGGTAACAAGTCATCTTAAATATAGTCAGCTGATGCTCAGCAAGATGAGCTGACCTTTGCACAATCTGACTAATTCCAGACTGACAAATAGGAATTGCGGCAAGGAACAAAACAAGGAATACAGAAATCAGGTGTATTGTCATAGGGATTTGGAGCACAACTTGGTAGTTATAACAGGCCAAGTTTCAGATTAACTAGTACAGATTAAACCTCACCCTTTTTACAGGCTGGCAGTGGCATGGTGCTGCAGTAGTTCTGGGGAGGGTCTCAGCCTCTGTACACATGTATAAACACATCTTAACACATTCAGCAGTCCATAAATTCAGAAGCTGCAAAGAGCAGAGTATCTCTGAAAAAGTAGCACTGCTGTGCTCTGAACGTGACCACACCTCAGAGACTGCACCAACACAACCAGCAGGGTGCAGCCCCCCAGTCCCTAACAGGATGAACAGAGCAGGGGTGGTAACTGCAGCAGCAACCCCAGCATCAGGAGTCCAACAACTATCGGACAAGATAGTGAGTCAAAGCCAAGCTCAATCCAGAAAATTAGAGCAACAATTTGGGAACAGCAGGGACCATGATCAAAGACAGGCACACCTACAGCACAGCTCCAGTAAGGATTAGGTGCCAGGGCCTGAGTCCCTGGCACAAGAATCAGAAGGCATGTCTGGGTAAGTGAAGCAGTTGTTCCTGGTGAGGCTGATCATGGCAATGGAGACCTAGCAGTGCACTCAGGATCCTGACACTTCTTCCTCTCAAAGCATTGGAGGTAAGAAAGCCAAAAGGAAATGAAAGGTAATTTTCATGGACATCTGAAATAAAGTAGTTCAGGACCAGTGATGAGGTGATAGCAAGGACGTCTAGACACAGGATTGTAAACACTGGTCCCATACTGTTCAGCACAGTTGTCTTTCTCATGGCAAATTGACATTTATTACCCATGATTCAGCTGAGATATTCTGGGTCTTTAACTTAAGATGTGTCTCTTCTTCCTCTTTGATTATATATAGCCCAAGGAGGCAGATATCACTAATGGAGGAAATTTTCCAATGCCACCCTCTTACTACTTTTGTCACCAAGTCTCTGTTAGATTCCTGAGCAGAAGGCAACTGCAATGAACTCTAGTGACTCCTGAATTTGACTCTAAGAAACAGGAAGGAGAGTGGGCACACAGACATATTTTCAGATCAGGGGACACTATGGATCCTTTGACAATGGCATCGTGCATCTAAATTACACAAAAATTTGGAACTGATTATCACAACATCCAGTGTGTCCCTCACAGTTATTTCTCTTTGGAGTCAGGCTGCTGAGTGCCCTCTCAGACCCTTCAGGGCTGCAGGAGCTACCTGGAGCAGCAGAGTTACTGGGCTGCAGCCACATCATTTAGGACCATACTGGTCATCTGGCATGAAGCATGGTGGGACCATTCAAAGCTCACAGCATCTGATATACACTGGTAGGAAGAAGATCCACCTCTGGACTCATAATGAAAAGTATACCAGTTGTGTAGCATGCTGTCAGCATAGTCAATCTGCATGTGTCCTGAGAACACTACCACAGACCTCCTCTCTCTACTTTTATCTCTTAAATGCCATGAATTTGGCCATGGGTACACAATCTGACTAATTGCCTCAAAGACTCCCTCAATTGCAAAAAAATAGCAGCATTTTTATTTTTCAACTGAAACTTTAAGAAATATTCAAGTTTTGGTACTAACTAACATCAAAAGCATTAATTTGACTCATATTACTGATTTTATTTTTAATTTCCATTTCTTCAATATGAAATCTCAAAGACTGGAACATATTGATGAATTGTTCTTTGCCAGAGGAAGTATCCACAGAGGTCAGTGTAACACAGACATACCTCAAGATGGCCATCACATTTCTCCATGGGCTGTCACATAAAAAAAGTTTATTCAGGAGAAAGTACAATTCCTTGGCCTATGGCCCTCATTGCTGAGTCAGAAGTAACAGATATTATGTTATTGCCTGGTGAGCTGAAAAAAATTAACGTGTTGTCACTGCACCCTAAATCTGAAGAAAAGACAGTGACGACAGCCCTTTCTTCCAAGGACAGGAAAAGTGAGACAATGCAATATATATGAACAAAATAGTGGATAACTGTCCCATAATACATTTTTTTCTCTTGGATTCAGTGAGTCAGGTTTTGTTTATTTTCTTTTTGTTGTTGACTTGAACAATAAA
Organism: Sitta carolinensis; assembly: GCA_032173965.1. Classification (NCBI taxonomy): domain Eukaryota; kingdom Metazoa; phylum Chordata; class Aves; order Passeriformes; family Sittidae; genus Sitta; species Sitta carolinensis. The sequence continues at coordinate 37,482,111 of JAVUNC010000006.1, forward strand.
GAAGGTAGAATATATAATGTGAGCCTGACGGGTCCAGTAGCAAACCCACAGTCATCAATGATCTGTTCTGGTTCTAGCAATGAGACCCTGACAGCTGTCAGATTTTACATACATCAGATGCCTACCGTGAAACATTGTGAGAATATCTGAAGCCTGTTATGATTCTTAGTGTTGCATTCACCTGGCCTGGGGAAGTCTGACAAGCCCTTTGGAATTATGCATCATGCATTAATTAAAGAACTTTTGTAGATAGAGATCATCTTCTGTTGGTATTTGTATCTTTCCTGGATGTGCAGCCCTCAGCCTGCAGACTCTTCCTGTGGGACACTGAAACTACCTCCAGGATCCAAATAAGGATTTTACCTATCCATCTGGTTGGAATGCAGTATGAGAGCACAAGGACTACATAAACAAGTATCACAGGACCTGATTCTGCAAAATCTTCCATATGTGTAAAGATACAAGTACGATAAATTTCTGTTTACTTCAGAAGTGCTCAGATACCAGGCTTTCATCACATGCAGGACATATAAGGATAAGTGCAGTGGAAGTAAATGGATTCTAAAATTTTCACTTCAGGAAATTATGGAGTAGATCTTGAAGCAAGCACATACATATTTTTTTGAATGGCTAGGAAAAAAACAAAAACAGACTGGACTTCAGAATGAGGTAACAGTAGGATCATCTTTCCTTGGAACATATTTTGGGTTTATTTGGTACTGGCAATGAGATACAGCAAAGCCATCATATCAATAAAGGGTCAAATTTTAAACTCCATTCTTAATTCCTACCTCAATGACAGTTAAGTGATAAAGATGAATTTGATATATAGTCACTATGTTAGAAACACATGCTCTAAGAGGTAGAGTTTCTCCATACTAGGATTGAGTAAGCCAACAGTTCCCTCTCATCACTGGTCTCTGTACTTTGATGCCAGTCATTGCAGACTGTATTCCCAGCTTCCAATATCCTCCAGATTTTTTCTTTTTTGTCAATTTACTTCCACTTCCACAATCATATTAAGGTCCCAAAACACAGAAAACCAAGTCCTTCTATCATGCTAAGGCAGCAGTGAGCTGATACAGACAACAAAAATCAGCAAGGGCAAACCTGAATATCCAATCTGGAGAAGCAATCTATCTGAAGGACTTGCTACAGAACTGTTTATTCCATTGCTGGAACAAGCTATTAGTGGGGCAGGGTTCCTGGAACAGTCTCAAATCCACTTAAGTTCATAATGAAGGCCACTTTTAATGTTGATTTTTTTATGCTGCATACCCATAAGAGCTGCCAAGAAAATGAAGATAATTTCAATCATAAGGTTCTCAACACTCTCCTTGCTGTTGTGAATCTGTCCATGATGAAATCCATGATGAAAAGACTAAACTGCAAGTTTTTCCAAAAACTAGCACAATAATGATTTTTTTCTTAAAGAATACATGGAAAATATTTATTTTTAAATAATTCTTGGAGATGGGAATCTGTTTCCTCAATGTTGTCTTATCAACCAAAATGTTGCAGCAATAGATTGACAACTGAAGACTTGAAGGTGGTCTGCATACAGTACCTTATGCCATATAATTATGGTCAGTGTCCCTGGCTTATCATAGGCCCCAACTTAATGTCAACAACAAAAGGTATTAAAAAAATAGGAAATCCTAAGGAAAAGTGGAACTTCTTCTTCAGATGATCAAATGGAGTAATATCTAAAAATTAAAAAGGCTCTTTCTGCTGGCAAAAATCCAAATTAGATTACTAAAAGTTAAACCAAAGGCAAAAAATATAAATGTATAAGATTTTAACTTTGTTGCTAACTTGGGCTATAGAAAATCATTTCTGATCATGTGGGAAATACCAGAACATGTGATAAAATTATTAATGTGTTTGTTTACAATACATATGTGGAAGATAAATTATGTGTGCTTGTCTGAAAAGAACACAAATCTTTGAAACAAATTATGTAAGCTACAAGGTGCCTTAGCAAATGCATTATGAAATTGCCTTTAAATAAATGGATCAATTAACACTCTTCAAAGATGAACTGGATTATAATAAAGATGTATTTTAAGGATCTTAAAACACATTGAGAAATGGGAGTTCCAGAGCTTACAGTTAGAGGGTTCACAAAGGGCACATGAAAAATATATTGTTTGATATTAAAAACAAAGCTAACACTTTATAGAGCAGATAATGACTTTTTTTTTTTTCAGTCATGTAAGCAGGAAGAATTTTATTTAGTGTCAAAATGTTAAGGTGAAGTCTTGTCTCCAGAACTTCAATTGATTGACTTGTGGTTGAATGAGATTTCACCTCCTTGAGTGTCCTGGGGCTGCACAACAGACATTGACCTTGCTGAAAAAGAATGAGACTGGAAGAGATCTCTTTGAAATAAGACAAAAATAATATAGGGATTGTATGGCAAATCACAACACATGACAAAGGTCCATCTTACATTACCAAACCAAACAGATCTCAGTGCTATGCTAAAAAACCAAAGACTAGCAAGTCTAACATAGGAAGGGTTAATCTCAGCCTCGGAACATCCTTGAAGAGAAGGTAGGATGAGTAAGAAGTGAGGTGGGCAAGGATGTGCAAGGAAAGCAGACAGATGGGAGCTGAAGAGAATCGCTGAATAGGTTGCACTAGACAGGACCTTAAAGATCATCTGGTTCCCTGAATATCTCCCATAACAGTGACCCAGAACAGAACAATCTTCATCACTTCATTTTAGAAGGTCTCTGTAGAAAACTGCTGTCACCAGTATCTGGACTAAGATATGCAAGTCTGTCCCTCTCCTCTCCAGGAGAGAAGCAGGTTAAATGGCACTGATACCAACTTGTTCTACGCACAAGTGTAGAATTGCAAACATAATGCACCCTTGCAGTTACAGCAGCTGTGGACCTGCTACCTTTGTACTCAACTTTGAAGTACGGCATATATACGCTGAATTCAAATTGGCCTTCTCTGCTCATTTAATTACTTCATTTAGAGAGAAATAGCTTGAAATGGATGAGAATAACAATGTGCCCTTTCTACCACCACAAAATCCCCCACAGCTAGTTCATCAGCTGCTTGCCTTAAATACAAGAAAGATAAGTTCAAGTCTGTTTAAGAAAAAGTAAGACAAAATTAGATTTCCCTGGGCTGGGCTACTGCTAGTACCTTTGCAGCAGAACTGCTGGGTAAACTTTCTTCTCAAATGTCCTGTGCAGAGTCCAGTACTTCAGATTATACATGCTTATATCAGCAACGTTGCAAAACAGAAGTACAACCTGAAGAAACCCAAAGGAACATACATAAACTGTAAGATCACATCATCACTAGGATGTTTCATGATATGAATTCTGTAAAAGCATAAATGGTTTCATGAAATCTGCAAAGAGTTAGTCACACTCAAGATTATGTAGTTTGCTGATATCTCTGATACTTAAATTTTGTACTGTTAATCAACAGTGCCAAACAATGCTTTCCTGAATCAACCTTTCTGAAGACTAATCGTGCACCAGAGATTATAATCCCATGGACTGAAATGGGATTTGAGAGGCTAATACTTGTAAATCAACCCACCAGTTTTGAAAACTCTGAGCTGAGTGTTTATACCAGATGTTTTTACCAGGTAATGTTGGATCAGAACAACTTCTTATTCATCAAATTAGGGGCACCATTATATGAGCATCCACTCCATTTCTACCTCCAAATACCAAGAAAAAGGAAACAGCAATCATAATCAGTTAAATTAAAATCACAAGACATATACAACCATCCCTTTTTAGACCAAGCCAGCTCCTAAAATGAAAACTGATGCAAAAATAATTAAAGCACAACAGATGGGGGGGGGGGGGGGGGAGAGGAAAAGGAAGGAGAAATAATGTATTTAGAATTTGAAGAGAAGTAATTAGATTTGGCAGGTTATCTATTTATATAAATTGAAAAATTAGCTGTAGCAGATGCAGGCAACAGATACAAATTTTGATCTCTACTCACATCAGAAGAAAAGTTATGGCTAAATAGCCTAGTGGATTTCAAAGTATGTATACTTCCTCAGAGAATATGTAAGCGTGTTTTCCATAATGAAACATCCCTGGTCAACAAAACAGAGTATGCCAAGAGACAATCTTGTTGTCTCTTGGAGGGCTTTAGGGCTTCTTTTTTAACCAGGGACACATGCTTCAATTTCATTTTTTGTAGCAGGTTTTCAGTTCTTGAATTACCACTGCAGTGCTGTATTCTCAAAATGTCTTACAGTTCAGAAAATAAGCTGAAGCATGACTCAATCATATAGCTCTGTGAATGGATTCGTACTGCTGTCTGGAGAAAAAAGAGATGCATATAAGACACTTTGTTTTAAGTTTTAGTGATGCTACAGTCTTATTCTTATACCTCCCACCTCCTTTGATTAATGTGTCCTCTGGAGACAACATCGATGCAAAATGAGAAAGTATTTAACTTCTTGGTGTCAGGTGCTATTCTCTGCATGTTTACAGAGGAACAGTATGTTTTTAGCTAACATTAATAAGCAGAACTGGAGAGGTTGTTGTTAAACCAACACACAATCATTTTGCGGTAAGTTACCATTTCCCCAGTTTCAAAGAATCACAGAATACTCTGAATTGGAAGGGACCCACCAGGATCATCGAGTCCAACACCAGATCCTGTACAGGACACCCCAACAGTCACACCATGTGCCCAAGAGAATTGCCCAAATGCTTCTTGTACTCTGTCAGGCTTGGTGCTGTGGCCACTTTCCCTGAGGAGCCTGTTCCAGTCCCCAGCCTCTGGGTGAAAAATCTTTTCCTGATATCCAGCCTAAACCTCCTCTGACACAACTTCAAGCCATTCCCTCATATCCTGTCGCTGGTCACCAGAGAGATGTTATTAGCATCTCCCTCTTCTCCTCCTGAGGAAGCTGTAACTGCAATGAGGTTTACATTCAGTCTCTTCCTCTCCAGGCTGAACAGACCAAGTGACCTCAGACACTCCTCATGTGGCTTCTCCTCAATGCCCTTCACCATCCTCATAGCCCTCCTTTGGATGCTCTCTAATAGTTTAATGTCTTTTTTATATTGCCGTTCCCAAAATTGCAAGCATGACACTAGGGAAGGCTGCACCAGTAGAAAGTGGTCCTTCAGCCTTTTTTCCCATCGTTCTTTCCTTGTATCTATGTGAGGACCTATGCATTCTAACACACTCAGATGGCATTTTAACCCTCTATAAGAGGTTAAGGCACCATCTCCTTTGGTAGAGGTAGGATCAAACACAGAATAATTCTGTCTTTTTTTTTTCACATATGTGCCTTCGTTCTCAGACTCCCCAGTGTGACTATCCACTAAACTTCAAATTTAGTTTTGAGTAGCATTCTTCTAGTTCATCCAGATTTACAAAGATTAAATCAGAACTATTTAAGCATCACTTTCAGACAGACTTGAGGACTTATATTCTGCTTCCAGCACCACAATCTGGTAGGTGATACAGCACGTCACCTCAGCACCTCCATTTCCTGATTTGCAGATTTACAAATCATGCATGCTCCAAGGCATGCTTAACATCTGCTCTCCCCAAGGAGATCAACAGCCCAAAGGCAAAGCTCTAAATACAAGGTAACAATAAAAAGAGTAGTTATTACTGCTATTCACATTCACTGCCTTTGACCTGGAAAGCCTTTCAACCTTTGAAGCACACTTGAGTTGCATTTCAAGTCATTGCAGTCCACTCTTTCTGCTCAAAAGCACAAAATAACAGGCAGCAGAAGGACTATAAATTGCTTTATGGATGCTATAAATACAAATAATCCTCACCCATAAAGTTACATTGGCATTACAAAGATCTAGTCATTTATTTAATGCATGGCACAGCCACGCTGCAGCACTTGGAGAAGGCGGATAATCATGCTGTCACAGGGATTCCATCTATAGCATGTGAAAAGTCTCTCTGACTCACATAACATATGAGGAAAAAAATGCTGGGAATGCAAGCACCAGCAGCCCACAATAGCCTTAGAATCATAAAAAGCAATAAAGAGTGCTCCTAAGTGTCAGCACTGAACCTGGATAGCTTCATCCTGTAATTTATATACTATCACACATTTAACTGACTTTGCATTATCCACCATTTTGTCTGGATCTTCTCTCCTGTATACAAAGTGTGCAATTAGATAAAAGTCAGACAAGGCTTGTGAAAAAGCTAAGCTACTTGTAGAATTCAAATAACATGCTAATAACTTAGATGATTCCTGTGGAAACTAAGTTAAAACATCTTGAAGGTTTTTGTGTAAGTTATATTAGTGCTGTTAATAACTGTAAGTATTAATATATAACTGTATAGTTATATAAAGTTATATATAGTTATATATCTATATAAAACTATACATACTTATATATGTATAACTGTAAATTACAATAATTCAAAGAGCTGCACATATAACACAGCAATTCTCCTAGGACTCATAACTAATATTTTAATGTTTGCTAGAGTACATTAATTTTTTTTGCTTTATTGATAAATTAACAATCTTGAAAGTCCTTAACACCTATTATGAAAAAAATGCCCACATCTCAAAGGATGCTTTCATCCTGTACCATCATATTCACAGCCCTGGTGGTGCACACAGCAAGTGGTACACCAGAGAATGCCAGTAAGCAAGCCCTTAATTCAGCAACTTCCCTGCTTGCTCTTATGGAGAATCAAGTCAAGTTAAAGATGGAACTTTGAAAGGAGAAAATAACATTCCCTTTGAAATTTTCCAGTCCTTAGCCCATACACTCAGTACCTTTTTTAGGGGATCTTTAGACATATCTTGTTTGTTTTTTACATTATTAGAAGACATGTTTCGCCATCGGGGAACCTAAATTAGACAACAATTAAAAATATTCTGACACTTACTTTTACAGTTGCTAAAAATAAGCAATGAGAGTACTACCCAGAATAATTCAGAGCAAATCATTTGACTTCCCAAAATTACAAACTGCCTAATTATCTACATAGCCCCACTTTAAATGAATTTCAACATTTAAAGAGGTAGCACAAGGAAGACAGACTGAGATATAAAGTGCACCCTAAATTCTTGAGTTTAGGATTGTCTTGTGGCTGATGAAGTTAGTAAGGAGAAGGTGAGCATGGACACCTCCAGGTGGCATTTGGGTGTCTAATGCATTTCATGGCCTCTGATTTGCTGGAGTCCACATTCAGTATACAGCGCTATTCAAATATGCAGTAGTGAATATTCTCCCAGCACAATTTCCATAGTCTTTCCCTGCAACATCATTTAACAACTCTTCTGTGAAATTACTGTAAGTCTTCATTCAAGGCATTCTGAAAGTAAAATAAACCAAATTCTCATTAGTCAGACAAAAGTGATTTGCTTTGAGTCACCTAGAAAGACAGAACCACTTCCTCGGGTAGAATTTAGCTGCCATAACCAAGAAACCATGTACTGTTTTTCTTGCTTTCTCCTCTCTTTTCTGCCGACCACCTCCCAGTATTTTCAAAGTTTTACAAAGAAAACTCCTAGCAAAACTGTGGTCTTCCAAATGAGGCAGAAACCTTGCTACTGGAAGAAGTGTTAGAATCTTATCTCTAGTACTGACATGCATCTAAACAAAGGAAATTAATTGCATGGACAGCTTTCATTGCCTCACTTCCCAGTTGCTTATTGACTGCTAGGCTGCACGTGAATTAATGTTTTAAAGTCACTTCAAATGTTTGCATCAAGTGTTTGCATCTAGACATGACATTGACTACAGCATTTCAAAGTTACAGTCAACAGATGAAGTTCTGCTCATCTCTCACAAGTATACTCTCACTGCAGAGACAGAATTTAGCTGTAAATTTCTATGCAGAATCTGTAGAAGGTATGCAAACATTTCCAAAGATTTTCTCAGGAAGCCAAACATTAATTTCCGAGTTCAAAGCCAGATGGCATTTAAGACAACTAAACTACATTTTCCCTATTGTCATTCTCAAGAAACACAGGGACATTTAGGACTGTGTATTTAAGAACTGTATCTGCATCAAGCTGACATTCAGCATGGAAAGAGTTCAGGCCACATAGTTAAGTCTGACAATTGAAAACCTGTGTCTTTTAAAGGAATTGACCTTTAAATAATATATGATCCTCAACCTTGCAGCTGCTACAATTGGCAGCTCAATCAGCCCCACCTACAATATCTGGAGTGCTAAGAATAAATGTTAATTATTTCCCTTGTTCTCTACATGCCTATGATTTAAACTCTTATCACCTGAAGAAAACATTGAATATAAAAAAAATAAGCAAACCTGAACATCATACACTAGGAAGGAAGTGAAATAGGAATCTGAGACATGAAGCCCATATGTCCCACGTACACTACTGCAAAAGGCAAATTTGTCTGAAGGCTACCTGTATCAGCCTTTAGGTAAGGAGTCTGATGACCTGATGAGCAGTAACATGTCCTTGTCTGCATATTCTTCCCACTCCAAAGGGTGATGCCATACTTTTTATCCCACTATTTAACAATTACACAGAGGAACAGAGTTTTTCTGGAGTGTTTTCCACTACATTTGGATCAGTCCTGAGCAATTTTTAAATTGTTATCTGCTGACTTATTTCCATCTCAAGAAAATTTTACCTTAATACCCCCTTCTAGAGAGATCATTTGAATAAAAAGATTAGATACAGGTCGGTTACAAAAGGTTTTTAAAAGGGCTGTCAATTCAAATCAGGACTTATACACAGGCCCTATCAAGATCCAGATTCGCTGAGTGTATCTCAGTCAGAGCTACATAAAGCAGTTCCTACGAGGAAATGCCAGCCAATAACACCTGTTGAGAACTCACCTGCTAAGGGAGGAACACAGTTGCTGAGAAGCAAAATATGGCTGTAGGGGACAATGAAAGAGGAAGAGCTGGTCAGAACAATGTACTGCTAAACTCTAGTCATATGCTGAGATCCTCAGCTCTGACGGTTTTATGCTGTAAAAAAGATTCAGCACAGTGTAACAGGACCCTAGTAGCTGTAGTTCCAGTCAAAGATTTCTGTAATACAGCTGCCTGATGTCCAATTAAAACACTGCAGCAAATCATGTTAGGGCTAGGCTCAGAAAAAAGCTTGTTCCCTAGTCAGAATCTCCATGCTTACAAAATAATGCTAGAAAACTTGCAGAGGAGTAAGCAGTTCTCCAGGAGGTATTTTTTATCAACTCAAACCTCAGAAGTTAAAAAAAAGGGGAGGAGCGTTTCAAAGCTAGCATGCATAACCCCACAGTGTTTGCCTGAGGTCAATCAGCATGTGTGTGTCAGATTTGTCAGCAAAGTCTCTGCATTGTTTGACACAAACAGCAACTGCCTTTCTGCAGAGCAGCAGCCATGGCTGCAACGCCAGGTTTTGCTCCAAGTCAGGACAGAGCTGGGCACCCTCAGCACCAATTATCTTCCTCCACACCCCTAGCTCAGGGAGAATTCCTTCCCCTTAATATCTCTCTGCCATAACAATTTATGAAACACCACTGAGAGAGGAAGCTCAGCCAACACCAGAAAGCTATTACAGGGGAATTGTAATGTATTAAATGTAGCTCACAACTGCAAGGCTCTTAAATGATAGTAGCATTTGTTTGGGGACTTTTGCCTGGAAATGTTAGAAGATATTTTAATAAATGTACTAAATAAGATGCATAATTTAGCTTCTTCTCAGCAGAATGGTGGCTGGCTGCCAGATCCACTCTCAGGTTTGACTCAATGTCAGGGCTGCCCGCTGGCCCAGAACAAATAGACTCATTAAAACATGGTTGCTGCTGCGTGCTCAGGCTCTATTTCTCCCACTAATGGCTCGGTTTACACCTCCTCCTCTTGAATAAATAAAGGAGCAGCCTCCAGAGAGGAAAATACTCTTCTGTACACACATTCCACACATACAAATGCAGGCAACATGCTGGGAGGTGTAGGAAAGCAGAAGAGAAATGGCTGTCCCATGCAGGAAAAGGAAGACTTTCAAAGTAGTTATATCACATAACAGGGACTCTGAGTGATCATAATATTTATTAATCATAACAGAGATAATTCACTGCCCGGATTTGGTCTCCCTTTCCTTTGTTGTAGACACACCCAGAGCCCAATCCACAGACAGAGCCTGACATCTGAACAAGCAGCACAAAGCCAGATAAAAAAAAAGTTACCAAAGGAGGTGGCATCCCAGGAGCAACACTCACATGCCTCTGTTTTCAAGTCCCATTAAGCCTTATTTCTTCTCTTGATTCAAGAGGGTTTCTGATTATTATCAAACCTAACAGAGTTTCTCAGCAGTCACTCATTTTCAGATTTGCTCTACTAAATTTCCTTTCAGATGTGCTTTCTTGGTTAATAGCAAAAACAGTGGTACAGGTAAAACTGTGTTTTTTACTTATTTATATAAGGAGAGAGAAAAAAAATCCATTTTGTATTTTACCTGGACCTCTGGCAATGTCTAATAAGACTATTGGAGGTGGGGGATGAGGGTGGTGTTATTTAAAGCTTTTGGTTTTTTCCAGTGGATTACAAAAGGCTGATCCTTTCACTGGAGAACACATTAGGAGCATGTTTTGTATATCGGCTCTGATAATATATCTCAGTTTAAAAGAGAATGTAAATGCAAAGACTTAAATAGTCTCAAAACACTTCCATCTCTTCACCAAAACTAAAGAATTTATGACATCTAAAATTAGGTTTCTGTTAACTCTACAAGCACTGCTAACTCCTGAAATGGCCTTAAAACACATAAACTGAAAACCAAGCTAAAAGAAACTAAAATCACTCTCCAATCTCGCACACTTTCTGTTACTTGTAAGAGTCATGTTCAGCCAGAAAACTGAAGGCACTGCATACCCACATAGGAAAATAAAGTAGTTTCCACATTTAAATCAGTGGCTGTATTTCACAACAGTGGATCAGATCTCTAACTGTGAAGCTACAAAAATGTCACCATCCCACCCTCTCTGGCCCAGCAAATCATGTCTTCTTTTCTCCTCTCACCAACAGACAGAAGCACCTGCTGTGGCTTCGCACATTGCTGCCTCCTGGAGTAGCCTCTATCCCCACATTCCCTCCACTAGACTAGTTCAATGAAAAGCCAAGCACATGAAATTAAAAATATGTTTTGGAGTAGCATAGTAAGAATTATAGTAAGAATTATCAAGCAGAAACCCAGATAGCCATCCCTCACCTTTCAGAGTGAGGTGAAATATTGTATTTAGTGTTTACTAGTTACTCACTTTGGACTATGCTCCATCACCCAGATTATGCTCTGAGGTGCCTAAATTTCTTTGAGATCCTGCAAAGAAACCAGGAACCCAAACCAGATATATGTCCACAATATTTTTAGGTTCTGAGTGTCATTTATGCAGTGACACCTAAAGTCAGTGACAGAACAAGGGTATTTCTTCATGCTTAAGCTCCCTTGCTCTGCTCAAGTCTGCAGTGATATTGCAGCATATTGAATTTCAGAGCTGGAGTCTTTGATTCTATATTTTAAAAACATTGCATAGAGCTTTTAAAAGTTATGCAGTTTAAATCTAGTATACCTGAATCACCACCCTATTAATTCCACTCTGGGAGCATTACAGCTCTGTTGAACTAATTTAACACCATACAGAAAGAGCCTCTAGATTCTTAGGTTATTTCTTCTGCAACTATACAACTCCCAAGCATACATTGTTTATTTACAATCCATTTCCCAGGCCTCCATTACCTCTCTCACACATCTTAACCTTTGCTGAAAACATACTGCTTAATACTTCTGTATTTTCTTAATATAAAAAGGTCCTATTTTAAAAAGAAGCTGAATGGTCACACCTGCTAATCATTAGTACCTTTCAATTACATCTGACCTTCTTTTAAAAGGGGCTCAGCTCCTCTGAGCCCCATCTAGTCTATTAAAAAAAAAATCAAACCCACAACATACTATTAGGTTAGTTTTAGACAATGGCTATGAAGAAGATGTTAAGATAGTTTGGCTTTTTTTCTAGGTGTGTTTTTTATTTTGAGCATGTAATGAGAGCAAGTACACTTACAAAGACTTATAAATGTATATGGGATGACAGATTAGTGGGTATGTAATAGGGAATAGATGTTCTAGACCTTTGTTCACCATACATTGTAATGTCTTTGCCAGTTTCATACAGCTAAAATAGAAACATTTCAAAACAAAACCTTAAGAAGTGAAGTAGTATTTTATTAAAACTGGTGAGCTATGTTGGTGAATCAATGAAATCTAGATAAAGTATAGTTTAAGGATATTGTCTCTTAGTGTTACCAAATCCAGATAGTCCATTTTAGTCCTAGAGAACCAATAATCATCATATAATTGTGTAAACTAATTTGCCCTTTTAATGTATGTAAAAATGTTCAAAACTTATATAAATTCTGCTTTATTCCTGTATAGCTCAAATTAAGACTTTAAATTCTGTGCTGACTGGAATTCTGCCACCACAAAAGCTTGTCTGTGTGCTGTCAGGTACCAGTACTTCATTTTAGGAATATATAGTACGTTGTTTCCCAATTAGATGTTACACCAAAATCAATGGAGTCCTTCTTTGCAGCAAGATAGTAAAACAATGTTCCAAAGCCTTATTGATTTTAAAAGGGCTTTGCTAGCACAGAAAGACCTATTTGTGTGAAATATTTTTGTTGGAGCAGAGACTGGAGTTTTGAAAAGGTCTAAAAGAAAATGACTTTCCTCTAAGGGTTATTATGCATTTGTAAGGAGTGCAAAGGATGCTTTGTAGCTCGAGTGTTACTGATGCAGCTATCTTATCCCATTTGTCACTGAGAATTACAAGCCTTATTGACAGAAATATACAGTTTCATAGGATTTCAAAGCTGAGCATACAAAAGAGAGCCAGGCTTATCTGATGTGTGCCCAAATGTCCCCAATTCTCAATATGCTAAACTTGCTTCCTTCATTCCTCCAAGGGATGTAATCTTTGAGTCAAGTTGTAGAAAATTCCCTCTTGTCCAAGTTGCATCAAATTATCCACAGTGATTCTGAGAGAAAAAAAAAATTATACTTCTGCTGTGCCAGCATCTGGAAAGCAGCCTGATTGGCAAGACTAAAGAGCAGTGTAATTGCATGTTAAAACACTTTAACTCTGCCCTTTCATATGGAATAAACATTCAGCTAAGACAAACAGCAAAAATTCCCTGTGAGGGAGATGTTGGAAAGATCACCCTTCACTAATGTTAGATATCCAGGGTAAAAACTGTGTAAGTTTGAAAGCCCGTAGTCTTACAAAGCTTTTAGATTCAGAGAGGCTGAGTTTGAACTGTTTAATGAGATATATGTGCTGGCACTTACATTAGCTGAATAGTCTGAACATGATGGTACATACTCAAGTATTCACAGAAATAATTTACAGCCAGAAAACCTGCAAAGCCTTTTTCTTTACAAGGGCATCCTGGGACAATCCAAAGGGGACAGAGCAACAGCAAGGCACTTTATTTTGCCGAATATTATAACATAGTCATAGGAAATCCGGAGTTGCACAGCATAAAAATCCCTCATCATACTCTCATGTCTGATTAGTAGGAAATGAATGACAGCAGTGGAGCTACTCAGTCTAATTATCAGTTTTGCTGAATTTCTAATAAGCTCTTAAAATCTAATTTTGGAAGCAGGAGTTTTGTGTCCTGCAGGGAATGGCAGATAGAAATGAGTAAGATTTTGGTTTGTCAAGTCTGGTCATTTCTCTGGCATTTAAGTCCTCAGTGAATCAGTAGGTTGGGGATAGAGCAGAATTTGTGTAAACTCTAATCCATTTTACCACTATTTTATTTAGCTTTCTAGGGACATAAACCACTTCCACGTTTAGCTATGGCCCTGCCAGTTCCAAGCTCCCCTGCTAAGGTTGGCGTATTTATGAGAATGACTCCAACACTTCATTCATGCCTGTCAATTGGGAGATAGATTTGCCATCAAATAATTTCTGACAGTCATTCTGCAGTAATAGTGAAGATCAGAACTTTGACTTAGATAGCAAATTAATGTTTCATTAAGCTTTAGGACCCATTCAGAATGTATGCATTCATAATTACACTTGCAGTAGCAACAGGAATTAGGCTTCTGGCTGTTCTTAGCTCTAATTTCTCAGGCTATTCTTCATCACTATACTACCATGAAAAAGCACTGAACTTTTCCTCTGACCAGCACTAAGCTTCTCTCCTGGCCAGAAATGGATCTTGGAGAGATGTGTCTGAGGACACGAACCAGTTAATGACTGCTGATATGGACTAATTTCTGAAGGCTATTTGTGAACTCATTCGCTATTAAAAGTGATAATTTATTACAAGGAAAGCTGAGATTCCATGACCAAAGGGGAGGTCAGGTGGATGGCTTCTTCCAGGACACATATATCTCCTTTGGTTATTAGATCACAGGAAATCAGTTAAAGTGTTGGATTAAAGCTATGTTACGAGGGGAGGGGAGGATTCAAAATCTCTCCTTTTCCCCCTACCTTTTTTTCTCATATTTTGTATAGCTGTCCAGCACACACAGCAGGGTTCTGAGACTGCAGTCCTTGGGTTAAGGAGAGTGGCAGAAGAGGAGGAAGAACCTACAGTACAGGCCAGGCCATTTTTCAATCTAAACTGGCAACTCATGGCAAGCTCTGAATTGTTCAATATTAATGGAGAAACAGTGGATAAGGACCTGTATGCAAGAGGTACTGTTTATGTTTCTAAAACCAAATCTCAAAAGGGATTACGTTAGAGTAATACAAGGATAAACCTGACTAGAAAAGACATGACCAGTGCATTTACTGAGGAACATATTAATTGGCACTCGCTCATATTGCCTCGTGTCAGAAAATAACCTCACCCATGGCTACACTCTGTGCAAGAGACAAGCTGCATCAGATTTCACTTGACTCGGAGTTTTGGATGGAAGATGTAGTCAGGCAACAGAATGCTGATGAAAAATGAACTTATGTGTAAGTTAGACTAAATACGTTTTTCTGCATTGATGAGAGCAATTACCTCTTACATAAAATTAGAAATGAGTAGGAAGAGAGATTGCAACCCTGAAAGAAAAAATGCTGATTACAAAATATTTTCTCTTCCAAAATATTTCACTTTGGTAATTGCAAGTTATCATTTTTTGGTACTTTACTATAATTAAAATTGACTTTTACAAGTGGAATAAGCATTTAAGAAGTAAAATGGAAACCTTTTCATCTGAAAATCCCAGAAGAGGTATTTGAATTTTTTAATATGTATTTTTAGGAACTCATGAACCAGAACAAGAAATTTTCCCCTTCTCAGTCTCAATAAATTTGTTTTAAGAATCTCTCCATTCTTGCAGATATAGGGGAAAAGACAGTAATCTGAAGACTTTTAGCCACCTCAAGAAACATTATAAAAATCCATCTTGATAATATGTACCTTCCCACAGGGAGTGAGCAAGCATATAGGAGTGTCTTTGCTTCTTTCAGCACACGGCCATTTTTAGGTCAGAAAATGGGTGTTGTCTGATGGTAAGTCTGTGACTTACGGGACTCAAGAGCTAAGTGACTTTTTTTTGGCCTCTTACTATATCTTTGTTGCCCTGAAAAAGAATGGGATTACTTCCTCCTTATTCCTTTTTTCTATGTTCCAGCCAGACACTCTTCTCAGGGAAGTTTGTTGCTTTCCTGAGGTCCAGATTAAGACCATCTCACTGCATCCTGCTCTCAGATCCTGAGCACAGGAAAAACATGGACCTGTTGCTGCAGGTCCAGAGGAGAGGCATAAAAATTATCATAGGGCCTTCCACTTCTATGAGAAAAGACTCTGAGCATTGGGATTGCTCACCCTGGAGAAGAGAAGGCTTCAGAGACATCTTATTACAGCCTTTCAGTACTTAAAGGGGACCTACAAGAAGGCCAGGGACAAGTTTTTTAGCAGGGCCTGTTGAGAAAGTGAAAAGTGTAATGGTTTACACTAAAAGAGGGCAGATTTAGACTAGCTATAAGGAAGTACTTTTTTATGATGAGGGTGGTGAAACACTGGCACAGGTTGCCCAGAAAGGTGGTAGATGCCCCATTCCTAGCAGCATTCCTGGCAGCAGGGTCATGCTGGACAAGGCTGTGGGCAACCTGCTACAGAAGACCTTTAAAAGGTCCCTTTCAACCCAAAATATTCTATTTGGAGCAATCTAGAGACTTGTGTCCGATTCTGTCTCCTGGTGGGATTAAAGAATCTGTCTTCAGTCCACAGACAAATAGCTAGAGGGAAACTGTAGCAAAGACTCTTGGTGAGAAGAACCTGTTGGGGTACTGAAAAGGGTTTTTTACATTTCATATGTGAATTTTTGGGGTTTTTACCCTGGCTACTACCATATGGAAGCAGAGCTGTGTCAGTTCCTAAGCCATGTTGCTCTGGCAACTTCTAAACTCATCATATTGTCAATTATACTGTCTCTACAAGATTCAGACTTTTTGATGCTTCTCAGAACCAATGGTCCATATCATCCAGAATTTCATTAATTTTAGTTTTTTGCAGCAGTGAAAGCAAATCAGCATTATTTAATTTAGACTTCTACGATTATAGAAAGCTAAAGCACTGTGATGTTTTGATGATCCTAAAAGCTTTGAAGCTGCTGTTTCACATTACAACTGTCTTCCCCTCACTTCATCCTCACACATGTTTTACTTTTCACTTTGATCAAATCACTGAGGAGCACAAGCTGAGGATTTCTCTTAAAAGGAACTGAAGGGGATATGAAATGAGGACAGAGGTATAAATATAAAATAGCTACTTTTCAGAATGCTCTAGACTTACAGCTTATATAGAAATGAAGCTGTGTGGCTACATGGAAAACCTCGCTACCTCTCTCCTCTTTCACTATCACGCAGATTTCCTAGAATTTGGAAATATTACTGATGAAACACTTTAAAATATTAACTAAAATGGGAAATAACAAACATGAACAGCTCTGAAAAAAAAACTAGAGTGGCTGAAAAACTTGGGAATCAAAAATTAAAGGGAAGTCTGATGAAACTTGAGGATGAAACTCCTATATCTACCCTGTACCTTTTCATTCTAGGAGATACTGGCTAGTAGCTCAGGTATGTATCTTTCCTTTTCTGAATACCCAAATTTGAACATTCTTCTAACAGACCAAAAAAAGGGACAGTGGTGTTAAAGTTACTCCAGAACTTCATTTTAAGTATCTGTCTCCCTCTAAACATTAAATTTGGGGTCCTAGATGCTCAGTGTGGTCAAACACAGCAGTCATTCAAAGATAAGTTCTTCTCTCATTTGATATGAAAACTGTATCTCTGAGAATTCCTGTTGTGTTTCTGTAAGCATGTCTGAGAATTCCTGTCAAAGTCAAACCCTAAATTCATGCTTACCTCCTGAAGCCTGAATAGCCTTACTTTCAATCTGTCCCTTTCACTCATGACCAATGCACTTTTATGCATGAAGAGTGACAGCAGATGCCTCAGTAATTGAGAAGCAGAATATTTAAAGAGTTCAGAGACTTGTGAAATTAAAGGGCAGTTGAATGGGGTTTTCAGTACTGCAAGCTTAAGCTCCATTGTAGGATCTTAAATTTCATTTTGATGCCTTAATTTTATTCTGGACATTGATGTCTGAAAAGAAAAATTACACTAAAACACTAAGCATAAAATTAAAGCATTAAACACAAAATAGTGGATAGCAAACAGATGCTATAAGAACGGCAGCACTAAATTTAGTAAATGGGGAAGGAACAGAAGTAAATATGGTATCTTTATTTAAATTCAGTCCTGTCTGATTGATTAATGTATTTCTTAGGTGAGCTGAAAATAAGAAATGTATGCACCTAAAATACAAGTTAATGAGCACTGCATCACTGTTCGCTATACCATATTAATTAATTATACCACATGACAGATGCAGATTTAATCACTCTGTCTGAAGAACTTGGGTATAGAGAGCAGTAGAGAAAAGCTGCATTTTACAAAATTTATGAATGTTCTACAACCACTTAAACTGTTGAAAGATTCCATGAGATACTTTTTCTGACAGATCTTGGGAAAAGTCTTCAGCAATAATTAGCAAAGTTTGTATGTGTAGTCATTGCACTGCATTCAATACAGTGTTTTCAGTGGGTTTAATTAGGAGTTGTCAGCGTTATGACTGATAAGTTAAAAAGTACAGTGAGATGCTTCATAAGATAGAAAGAGATCTCTGTACAGATCTGTCAAAGCAATGTTAATTTGCTATAAAATTGATTTTATTCCAGAGCGTAACAGGGAAATAAAACTTTTCAAAAAACCCACCTGAAAATCTTCAGGTTTTCCTATGCCTTTTACAAAGAATCTGAATTCCATACCATTCCAAATGTCTCCACCTGTGAAAAATGCTACATATTGAAAGGAGTACTTCAAAATCCAAGATCTGGGTGGTAGTTCAGTCCTTTTATCTTGGTCTCTTTCCAGCCTAAACCCCCTACTCTGTACCAAGGTTTTTCACAGGAGCAGGAGTTCTAGGTTTAGAGTCAATAATTTATACTTTTTATGGATTCCTTCACTTTTACTCTTACCCATGACTATATGTTAGTGAGTAGCACAGTAGCCATTTCTTGCCTCACAACATGTTTAGTTCCACTCCTCCTGCTTCAGGAAATCAATTTTGTATCACTTGAACTCAAATTCTGATTTCTATCTAAAAAGGATTTAGGATATAGGAAACTTTGATCAAAGAAAACCTATGATAGTGACGGACTTGCATTTAAATGTACTCGTTCTCTCCATTTGCACCTTCAGAAAATAACCTAAACAATGGCATTCGAGAACAATGAAAATTCCTAGTCTGTTTGGTCGAAGCTTTTCCCTGGTCTCTGACTGGCTGAGAAAGCTTCTCATTATACTACTGAGTAATGAGAGAGTCTTCAAAACAGATCTTAAACTACCTTCTGAAGGTGGAGAGTTGCAATAAATTTCACTGAAGAGCTGAAAATGAACCCCTAATGATTTGGAATATATTCTCCCATATTAGGCTCTGTCTTTATTTGCTGCCACTGAATAGAGTCTGCAGCTGAAATGAAAAACTGGAATGTAGGAAAGAAAAGGACACATATGCAGAAATTTTGCATTATAGAGCAAGGAGTTATTAGCTTCTTTATGTGCTGCTTCAGTGACTGCATTGAGGATACAGTATTTAGCCCCAGACTGCCTAACTAAAAGGCCTGAAAGAAGAAAGAAAACCTAGGAAAAGATGAAAACAAAACATAGAGAGAGACTGATTTAAAGATAATGATATGATGAATGAACTAGTATTAGTGTTAGGACTCTTGGAACTGTTTTATTATATATCAGTCACAGGCAAAAATACTCCAAAGAATATTCTGACAAGTCCTCCTTTTTCCCCATTTCTGACTTGACAAGAAGATCATGATTTTGTGGAATTAATTTGCTATTCAAGCTTATTTCCAAGTTAAATATAATAGCTCACTCACAACTACTTATCTGTAAGGATTTGTTATTTGAAATTCCAGCTGTGCTGTTCAGATTTGACAGGCTACAGCAAACACATGGCATGTGTTTCTTCCTAGGAGGATGCCTGTAACATCTCTGCTAGAAAGTTTGTCCATTAAAGTATTTTTGGAAAGCAGTCACAAAAGGGGCAATAACAGTGACAGAAGATTGTGTTCAGACATGCAGAGCATGTTTTCAGGGGATAGTTCTATTTCAGGACCCCATCTTCAAGCAAAAATATCCCTTAGGTCAGGGAAGTGTCAGACAGCTGGCACACTAAGAACAGAAGGACCTGAATGTTAACCTGCCAGTGGCAGAAAGGCCCAGATGGCCATGATGGAAAGGGTAACAGGTACTGGTCACAGAGTTATCAGCCATATGGCAACTGAAACGGACAAGAGACAGGACTCGAGCATCAACAATAAACACTAGAAGTGTCGGGATAAGGGCTCCTTTATGGACTACAAATAAAAAGTTAAATTAAGCAAAGCAAAACTAAATAAGAGAGGAGTGTAAAAACTTGCTATGTATGGGGCCAAGGAATCAGCATTTTGAGGAAAGGTGTCAGTGATGTCACTTCAGAAACTCCGAGTAGACACACATATTGCAAGGAAATACCCCTTTTTATTAATTGTGAGATGGATGGGCAAGAGATAATGAAGTGTGTATGTACCACTTTTGCATTCAAGTATCTAGAAGAATTGATATTTACAGGTTTTGCTTTTAGGCTTCTTCTCTATTATTACAGAGAGAGAGTGAAATTTACATGCAGGGAGTGTGTTTAAATAACTTGCAGCTCATTTCCATTTAGAATATCTGTTTAAATACCAATTTGACCTCTGGCTGTCTTTGGTGTTGGATAATATGTATAAAATTGTCACCAAGAATTTTGCATGAAGCACAAGTTGAAAGGAATGTACTGAATTTTCTTAGTATTTTTTACCTGATTGTTTTATTTTCTCCTTCAGGATTGTCAAAGGGAGAGAGGATATAGTCAACAAATCAATAAGGCAAAGAATCAGGATATTTGCAGTAGGAGATGAGGGAAAGGAAAGCTGGGTGACTCATCATGTAAAATATGCACTTTCTGATCACCCTCCTGGAACCAAGAACGCAATACTCTATTTGGTGTTCAGATACCATGCTGAAGAAGTAAATACAGTCTTAAGTAGCTCAAATCTAATTGAAGTTTTGTACAAAAACTGAAGGTGTACTACAAGAGAAAGTGATGTGCTGTTTCTTTTATCATTATTTAAAATAAAGATTTGTTTTCTTTAATGTGGACTTCCCCTGAAATACTGGAAACCAGAACATAACAGGAGGAATTGAGAAGTGATTATGTCCATAAATAGCAAGTGAAATTCTGTGGGCCATGTACCATGAAAATTAAGTTTTTTGTTTCTTTTGGTTCATTTGAGGATTTTGTAGTTTTATTTTTTTTTACATTTTTTTACATTCTCCTTTCTTTAAATCCCTCTAGCTTTGAGGGGTTTTTATATAAGGCACATATCAAAAGAAGATGTACTCACAACTATCTTGCAGTATAATGGTAGACATGTAAGACTGTCTCTGTTCCGCCCATGTACTGTGTAACATGGAAAACTTGCATTAAGGTTCCAAACATTCCAAATGCAGTGCAGAACTCTCAGTCTTCACAATATTCCATTTAAAGTTTAGTTGAAACATAAAGGTTTTTTTGCCCACAGGAATCAACACCTTCATTTAAAAGTAGAACTAAATTGCGAATTTTCCTATATGAGGCAAATCATTAACCTTTGCCAAATCATTACCTCAAGAGATAATTAACAGAAATCATGCAGAAAATGTAACTAATAAAAAAAGCTCTCAAAAATTAGTATGAAGAACAAATGTGGTCTGCCTCCCAGCTAAGGCACTCGTGTCCCCAGAGAAACTAAGTTTCTAAGGACGTGTAAGAAGGTCAGGTAAAGAAAAAGAGGATTATTCGAACCTACTAAAGCCCCAGGTACTGGTCATCTTAAACACAGCAGTGATTTTAGAGTAGAAATTTTATCTTGATATCAAATAAACTCTAGGTTACATTAGTTAGACTACAATTCAATTAAAAATAATAAAACTTTTCACTAATTATTCAGTAAGTAACCTGAATTTGGCTAGTTACATAAGAAAGTTAAAGGCTTAACATGGGAATTCAATGCCCCTGGCTTGTCTATTGACTTCATTGTTCACTTCTGATTTTCTCTTTTATTGGTCTATAAATATGTACATAAATATTGAATTAATTTACAGGAGTATTGTGAAGATAAATACATGTTAGTAGAGTCCACCAGGTATAGTATACCTTATGTTCTCTCACCTCCTGAAAATTGCATGAGCTTTATGAAGTTGCAGGAAAAATCACTGTGAATTTATCACTTTGTGTAATCCTTCTATACATTATTTATAAGAACTAGTAATATGACACATTGCTTCATTATATAACCCCATAAATAATCAAATAAAGTATCAAATTATATGTGCATCAGAATCAAGCAAATTGAACCAAATACTTACTACTGACACGAAGGCTCAGGAAAGTAATTTTTTCTAACAGATTATGAGATCTGATTTCAGAACAGTGTCACAATGGCCTTTTCCTCCTAATGAATTAACTCAAGGAATAGGGACTATGGTCTCAAGAAAAAAACAACAGCCTCAGCAGCCTGTCTCATTTCATGTGTACTTTTTGTTACTGTACCTGTCAGTTCCTGAGGGAAAAAAATAAGTGAAAATTAGGCCATTCATAAAAGATAGGTCAATACTTCTCAGTAATTCCACATGCTGTTATTGGATCCTCTGGGGAGCACTATGAAACTTCTCTCATTACTTGTTACTTGTTTAACCCCTGTGTCTCCTGTATCTAGAGTCAGTCACAGTGTGTAAGGTGGCTGCAGCCAGGTATTAGCTGGGCATCTGGAGCCCCTCTTCTCAATACAGCGTGTAGGACTCTGCTCTGTGCAGTGCTGATGAGGCAAAAGTGAGCACCAGACATCCTCCACATGGGCTCATGTCTCAATGAACCCATGTCAACAGAAAACAGCCACAGCCAGGAATATGTAATGTGTTTATAGGAAACCAGGTTTGTATTTTAATATAATGTTAAGTGCTGAGGCCTGTGGTTTAAGCAAATCATCTTCAGCAGCTATTAGCAAGACAATATCTTGCACAATTAGAAACAGCACACATCATTTGTAAACCTGCTCAATACAAAATAAAACTTTGCTAATGACCCAAGCCTAAGAAACGTGTTTTCCACCTTTTCTACCACTGACTCAGACCCTGGCACGTTTTTTCTCCATTTTGTACATGGCTGTCTCAATGAGACAACGACATGGGCAATGTGACATTGATGTCAATGATACATGTACATATGGGCTTCTTTCCTCCATTTATTGCAAGAGTGAAATGTATTTCTCTGTTCTGCCTTTTGTATTGTTGGGCCTCTTCACAGGTGTTCTGGTTTCATTTTTGCCAATTTCAAAGTTTCCAATCAAGAGCAAAGCAGGATTAACCTTAAAAGTAATAAGACTTTATTAACTAAAACTAAAAGAAAGAAAAATAACAAGCATGAGGATGAAACTTTCAAAACACTCTTCCTCCCTCCCCACACCTTCTTTTCTCTTAACCAACAATGTAAAGAAAACAACACTCAGAAATCTCAGTCAGTTTTCCACCTTTAAAACAGTCTTTTTCAGTTCATTTAGAGAGGGAAGCACCTCTCGTTTGCTATGGTCATTTTCCCCACAAGAAAACAGGTCTCTTGTAAATCCATTTTTCATGAAACTCCTCCCATGTTCACAGTTGTGTCTCTGGGCCACATCGATGTATGGGGGCTTAGTTTAAATATAATATGTTCAAAACAAAGGTTCTTTTTATTTATTTTTGGGACCACCTTCACCTCCTAGGAACAGAGATTCACTTCTTCTTTGAGGGCAGAGTCTTTATCACTTCATCTCTCTGTTCAACTTATCATAAAATCAACAGTCCCCTCAACATTTCATTCCTTTGCTCAGGTCTACAATTTGAACTCTTTTATCTCCCCCATACTTTATGGTTTAAAGGAAACATTTCAATATGTTATAACCAACTACCATAGCTTGCAAGAGTCTTTTACAGCTTAAAAGCATCTTTCCACACTCTTTCTACCTGGACTTTCACTCTTTCTTGACTGACTTTGATACCTCATGTGGTCTTTACACATTTGCATTCCAATTTCTCTCATTGGAGAGAGGATGGAGGCTTTCCAGGTCCCATCTGTGCACTGATGCACAGAAGAGAGTTAGCAAAGTCAGTGTCTGACCTGGCCAGCTGTGCCAGGAGCTTGGCCAGGACAGGCAGTCCATGGTGTCAGATTTCAAAGCCATGCTGGGGAGGGGCAGCTCTCAGAGAGTCCAGGCCCAAAAGGCAGCCACGGGAAAGTTGGACAGATTCCCAAAATTCCTTTTCCTCTCCTTGGTCTCATCATGTGTTCCTGCCTCATCGTGCCTCCCCCCCTCTCTGCCCAGGCTCCCAGAGGCAGGTTCAGCCCGGGCCAGCAGCAGAGCAGACTCTGTGCTGGCAGATGTTCCCAGATCAGCTGCCCCTGCCTGGCCCCCGTGGCCTCCCCCTCTCCCCCACTCAGCCAGGGCAGAGAGGGCAGAGGTGTGTGCTCTGACAGCCGGGAGGAAAGAGACCTGACCAGGCTGCTTTCAGAGGGAATAACAACTAGAAAATGCTTTCCCATTGGTCCAATAAAATGCCAATCTCATTTCCATGGGCTGGTCAAACCAGGACAACAGGTAAATCTAAAAAAATACATGGAAATTATTGCTTTACTATCAAAGTCGTCTTGCTAACAGAAAGCAGTGACCATGAAGTCACCAAATTATTCAATCCGTTAAAAACAATTTGTATAATCAATAACTGCAGATCCTTCAAGCTCTTTATATTGGGCCAAGTAGTTTTCTGCGAGTGTTTCAGTATTTGCTATAGCTACAAGTGAGAAAATTATCATAGATTTTTGAATTTGGGGTTATTCAAACGTGCAAGGGGTTAAGCTGGGACTTATTAGGCTGCTGACTATCTAATTCTTCTGATAAGCTTCATGAGGTCTTTATTCCAAGACTGGATAAATACTTACTTACTTCTGGATCAAAGACTTGTATTAATAAATTTAACATTAATTTTCTTCTTAAGCTTTCACATGTAATAGGTTCTGCATGTAATACCCCAGTTCCTTCATGACATGAATCTTTAGGATACTCCCTGAAAGCCATGCAAGTCAATGAAGCATGTGAAAAGTGAGTGCAATCAAAAACTGACTGAATACTAGCAGGAAAATTCCTATGATATTTTGCTTTTATGCATATGGTAGAAAAGTATGTAGTAGGATGTAGTATGTAGGAAAAGAATAAGGCAGAATAAAACCAAAGGACGTATTAAATGCTGGAAAGTCACATTGATGGATTGAAACAGAATGGCCTGGACTTAAAAAATAAACCTAAAGATCAGATAGGAGATGCATAAGTATATTGAACTCCTACAGCTAGAGCAGAACAAACAAAGCAAATTTAAAAATCCAGGAGACTTGTTCTGAAAAATTTTAGCTGATGTAAATTCTATAAGTTGTTTCATAACACACTGAATTTGCAACTGTTATGAATAATGTTCCATGTCAAGCCTCTCCCAATTTCAGGTGTCTCTCCCTTTTTTATCTGAAAAATTCTTTTATTTTAATCTCAGAATTTGATTCAATGCTACAGCAACAGGTAATACATAATTAAGAGTGCAATCAATGTCAATATTGAAACATATAAACTCATTAATGATAAAGAGCATCTAATGGTATGAATATGGATTTAGGATGGAAATTGATACATTCAGTGGGATTTAAGAGATGATAATAGGAAAAGGAGGCTGAAAGGGAGCTCCAGGGGCCAGTTATTCCATCCACTATAACAAGAAGAATCTTGTCCTTGACACTGTCTGGCCTCCATTGAAAAGACAGTTTTCCCACACCACAAAATTTCATAAGAATTTTGAAAGTAAACTTCTAATTCCATATTATCCTGAAGATCTTAAAAATTTTCTCCAGAAATAACAACTAAGATTCTCTGAGCTGATAAAGATATAATTTTAGCCATTTGTTCACATTTTGTTTAGTGACTAATTTATAACAAATCTCCATGAAGTTGTCCTGTTTAGCTCTGGTTAATTCCCTCATTACTAAGCCATGATAGTGAAGATGTTTGTCTCTTCTTGTATCTTTTCCACAGTGTAGAAAATCTCCAATACAATAATGTGCTTCAGTCTGAGTAAAAAATAAACTGATGCTTTAGGAAATCACTAAGTTTCAAAATGAGTGAACTTTTTGATGAGAAACAAGAAACAATAAGGCTTGAACATGATCTCCTTTTTCCTGTTACCCAAAAAAATTCACCCTGTACTCAGGAACACTTTTCCAAATCTAACTGTTATCCAACCATCTAGGTTTCTAAGTGAAAATGCATGTTTTTACCAAAGAACATTACTCTGGTTCTAATGTTTCATTAAAAGCCCCTTAAATTTTATTGCATCTGTGTGCTACAAGTTATCAAACCTAAAATATGTCTTCCCCAAATCATCAGAACCACTATCATCCAAGGAAAAGAACCTCCATGAGTTTTTTAATTCAGCACCTTTTGGTGGTAATTTTCTATGTCCTCTGTGTAGGTTGTACTGTATTTTTTCTATTTTTAAGAAAATGTCCATTTTTAAAGTTTTAAGGTACCCAGAACTGTCTATACATTCCAACTAACCAGACCAGCCCTGAGTTAATGTTCTCAGGAATAAACAATCAAAGTATTCTCTCTGTATGGAAGAAGGCAGTGCAATCTTCTTCAAAACTGTGAAATGACCACACAAGATGTTTAAGAATCAAAAATAAATAAGACCACAGGCAGGGTTATGTTGGAAGTAAACAGAATCAGAGACTCATAGAATAGAATATTCTGAAGACAGAAGTGCACCTGTGCAGAAAAATGCACAATGTACACACCAACCAAAAGACAAACTCTACCCACCAAAGCCATATTCTATCAAATAGATTACTTCTTTGAAGAAACTTCTTGTTAGGTAGACAGTTATACCATAAGCCCTATACACTCCTCTCTGGGAAGGTGTGTAGAAAGTAAAACTACAAACTATCTTGGACAAAGGTCATGACATGAATTCCCTTTTTCGAATTATCTTCAATTTCTCCTCTTCCTTTTTAGAATTTTCAGAAACAAATTTCTGTACACCCACACACATCAGTGTCAGACTGTGCCTAGGCAAGAAATGCAAGATCTTACAATGCATTTCTCACACCCTCAACAAAGTATGTTCACTTTGTCCCCATTTCATAGGACACCCAGAATGTAACTCACTTCCTGCAGTGTACTACATACTGTCATAGAAGCTCTCCAGATGAACTCAAACAACTGCTTATACAGCAGAATAAATTTTCTCAGAGCAATAAGTCAGAAATAGCCATTTACGAGGAGGATAATACTCTTCTCAAATCAATCTCATCTAGCCTCTCAATCTCTGATCTTTCTACACAGAGTGGCAACAGAAATGTGCAAAACACCCTCAAAAGACAAGACTAGGAATGAAAATCCATGACTACTAGTATAAGTGTTCCTTGGTTTAAATCATGGGTTTAATCCATCTCCCTGGGTCTATGTCTAGATGCAGGTGATACTGTACATACTGATGGGGAAACTGAGCTCATTCCATCCTGATATTAGAGTGACAGGGTACCATGTTTATCACCTACGACAAAGGCGAGATTTGTTCAAAGGTAGCAGTCCTAAATTGACTGACCTGGACAGCTTTCTGAACTCAAGACTTTTCAGTGAGCAGCAAGGATCAGATGCTGCACAAGGAAAGGTGAGCCAGCAGTCAAGTGTGCTAGTGAAGTATGTGGGAGCAGTGCCCCAAACACCAAGAGGGCAGGATACAGAGCAATGATTTCAGTTCTGAAGAGACAATGATCAAGAGTGATCAGGCTCAGACACAGCCAGTGAGCTGTGACCACTGAGCCAATCTGCAGCTGCCAGGCAGGTCCCAGGCCAAGCCAGGAATCCAAAGCAGCAGGTCCAGGTCAGACAGGCAGAGGTGGGTGATCATAGCTGCTACACAGATCTGGTGTGGCATGGGCAGAGGCAGCAGTAAAGTCTCAGCTAAAGAAAGCTCCCAAGAGGAAAATATAGCAGTCCTCACTTCCAGGTCTATTTGCAACAGCTCTTAGAAGCTACATTCACCAACTGAATTCCTAGAAGGGGAACAGTGCAGAACCTAACAGTCTTACCAAAATCAGCTGTTTTCTAAACCATAAATGTCAATTGGTAACCATTCCTGAGAACTAGAGAAATGTCAAAGAATGGAGAACTGAAACTAAAATATCAATAACCAGAAAGGAAATTTTTGACCAGGAAGTCTCAGACATCCTCACTAAAAAACTAGAACACTATGATATAAAGATTTTTGAACAGAAATATGGAGTTGTTTTGAGAAGACAGAATTTTTTATACAAAATTTATGCTTCCTCTAAGTTTTACTAGGGTGGTTGCTTAAGGGCAAATGAATTACTCTAATTGGACTTTTTGTCAGCATTTGATTTAGCACTGTATGAAATTTGTTTTAATATAAGATTTTCTAAATCTCCCTTTCAGATGCAAACTTAATACTGTAAAGTCTTGCACTTAAATAATCTTAAATAAATATGTATGAGTAAAATTTCTTACTCCAAGAGAGCTGGGTTTTCCTTTGATACTTTTTAAAGAAAGAAATGCAAAAATGTAGAGAAGACACATATATGAAGCACTTCAACTAAAGCGACTTGGTTAAAAATTTTTAAAAATATATTTGTCTCCCTTTTTTGACAGATTATGTAT
This sequence comes from Sitta carolinensis, assembly GCA_032173965.1. Taxonomy (NCBI): domain Eukaryota; kingdom Metazoa; phylum Chordata; class Aves; order Passeriformes; family Sittidae; genus Sitta; species Sitta carolinensis. The sequence goes on from JAVUNC010000006.1 coordinate 37,510,465, forward strand.
TTTCCTTTCTCGCTTTATTTCACAGTTTTTCAGATGGACATATGATATAGTCACCTCACTGTCACTTCCTTACTTTTAATACAGTCCGGCAGGTGCTCATCACAGGCCTGCAATAGAACACGTTTTCACAGTACCCCTTTGAGACATTCAGTCTGTAGCCATGCACAGTACAATATCATATTTTCCACTCAGGGTGGTTGGAATTCAAGCTAATAAGACTAGTTGCAGTAAATATTTTTCAGTAAGCACATTTCCAGGGTAGCATAGAGATATCATTGTTGAGTGAGAAAGATGCAAATAAAAAGCCATCCTCATTCAATCAATAAATGAAGTCATGAGGGAGAGTTAAGCAGTGTCTTACTAGTGGTCCACCTAGTCTAATATCCTGCTTTTGGAAAGAGTCCACACTTGGTACTTCAGAAGAATGAAAAGCTGTTTACAGAGCCCATCATTATGTGACAGAAGACTCTTGTCTGACCTGTTTAAACAACATACTTACAGATGGATGCTGATCTCAGCATGAGCAAAGGGCAAGTTTCAAAATGCTTCAGGAGTTGCTTGTCCCAACTGAAAGACATTGTTCTACTGTCTGCTTTTTTTTTTTTTTTTTTTTTTTTTTTTTTTTTTTTTTTAACTATTTTCAAATACTTATGAGCTCATATAATGAGGCATTGCAGCAAATGACTGCAGCTCCTACTGGAAAAGGAGTGTGTCAGCAACCAGAAAGCCTTAGAAGCTCGTTGCTCTACTCTGCTTTCAGCCATTTTGGTCTCGCACACAAATTAGCACACTCCAAACTGTAAGCTTGGTCTTGTCAACATATCAAACTGGAGTGCTAATCATTAATAACTAATTCTGAGACAATATTGACACCTGCTATTCTTTATTATCCATGCCATCTGTGCCCAGCAACCCACAGTCTCCTTTCTACTACTTCTTAGCTTGCACTCCAAATGCTTTTCAGGCTGCAACAAGCAGAATGGAAATAACAGCTTGAGCTTCTTAAGAAATATCACCAGCCAACTCAGGGAGCCCAGAAGATAAGGAATAATATGATTGTAGCCTACTGAGTTTTCATCATAAGCCAGCTTTATGAATAACATGCTGCCAGATGCCTTTTCCTACTAGTGATCACTTCTGCTATTTCCAAAGATCAATATTATGCACTTCATGTTCAAACTGGTCTTTTTTTATTCTGAGCAGTAAGATTGATTAGAAGATAACAATATCTGAAGCATTTTTGAGTCTCCTTATTACAGCCATAATGCTATTGCTTTGGTCACAAACTTCTCTTATTATCCAAAGACTGAATAAATGCTATAAAAGGCAGCTCCCAGTCTTCTGCTGGGCCACTTGAAGACTTTTCATTTGTGAGTAACTCCATTACTGAGTTTGCACTTCAATACAGAATTAATAATAAGACTTTTCGTTGCTAATCAAAGGGCATTCCTGTGAACAAATGAGAAAATTTAGATTCCAAAGGTAAAATTAGCTTAAGTCATCAAAGGCAATTCAGTTTTAAACAGACACCTATGAAAATAATTTACAAACCTGTGAAGAAAAAGTACTGAGAGCGTTCATTCAAGCCCTTTTTGTGGATCAGCTTGACTGGGATGAAAATGCTAAGATAAAATGTGTAAATAGACAGATATTAGATTGTTCTGTAGTAACAATTCGGAAAAAGAAGGGAAAACCAAAGGTTTTCAAAAGACCCACAGATAAAGTTTTAAGTGTGGATGGCTTTGAAAGAACACATGCTTTTTATTTTTCTATAGTGATATTTTGGGCAGAGGTGGAACAAGGCCAAATGTCTACCATTTTCTTTGGAAAAAACTGTCATTTGTCTAAGTGAATTTTATCATTTGAAAATTTTAAGTCAGAAAAATGAAAAATATAAACTGTGCTTTTTTTCACATGTATGTATGTAAATGTAAAAATTCAAGTGCAAACTCAGTCCAAAGCAGAAAGGTCTGGAACAGATGGCTGAAAGTCTTTGGAATGTCAGTTGAAAAGAGGCTGTCAGTGGCAGACAATGATACCTTCACTGAAAAATAAAGGAAAAACTCTTCACAAAGAAGGAGTTTAGGTAACTTGTTAAGAGCACTTGTCAAAAAAATAGTTTTCTGGGTGAAGAAGATACATTTTCAACTACCTGAGGAGGATTGGGAACGCAGAAAACTTTATCACTGATCTAATAAAATACCAGCTTTATCACTGATCTAATAAAATACCCTATCTCTGCAGAACTTGCCTCTATTAGATCTCTAGAAACCATAGGTTCAGCAGCCTCACTACTACCATGTAAGAGTCACAAGTCAGCAAGAAGAAAGGGGCTTCAGAAGGTTGATTAGAGGCTGTCACTCCATGCTAAAGGTTTTGCAGGCCTGTGGTGACTGGGCTGAAAAAGATGAACAATAATTATTACAAATTCAGTGTATGTAATTATCTCACACAGATGACTTGCCAGGACTGATAACACGCTGACAAATCTAACACAAAACTTTTTTAGTTTGCGTAGTGGAGGTTGGCATCTGTGGTCTGTAGTGCTCAATGAATGGCCACGGTTGCCGTTGTGGGCCATTGTTCGTTGTGCTTCTCAGCACACTTGACCCTCGACTGTTCCCATTAGTAGTCAGCAGAAAGGAAACTGATCACAGTGACCCTGCCTCCTGTGGTATCACAGAACCAACCGCAATAGAAACAAAATCTACGAGAGGATTATAACGCTTTCAAAACTGGATGGTGTGCCTCTACACATCTGTAACGAGACTGAATCCTGCAAAATCAATGTCTGTTTCATGTTACCTGGGATCTCTGGATCACAATAGGGGACTTAATGAAGAGGGAACACACAAGAGGAAACCAAGCTATCAGATAAGAGTTAACAGGCTATCAGGGCACAAAGCAAGCCCAGGAGCTACTGCTCTCCAACCCTGATCTGGGATTCCTCAGGAGACTGCAGCTGCAGGTGAACAGTGTGAAATGTGGCAGGTCCACTTTGAAAAAGGAGTAGAAGAAAGGCTCTTTTTCATTTAGTAATTACTCTGTCTCACTGACACTGCTCCCTTGTATCATGTTTTCAATACCTCACACACAGTCATAAACAGTCCCTGTTAATTTTATAGGTTAAGTCCAGGGAGCATATGATCTTATCTCTCAATTCTCCATCCCTTTTTGCCATTCACAGCATTAAAAAAAAAATCAAACCATCTTTCTCCAGCAACTAAAAGAATGAAAACAAATGTAATTGATTATTTCAAAAATACTGAGAACACACAGTCATAAGGACTGAAAAATCTATCATTAAGTAGAATTCTAATTCACAGAGTGATTAGCTTTCTAATAAACAGAAATCTCAAGGATAAGGGTTTTGCTATTATTGTTATCATCGCTTTGGTCTATTCTAAATACAGGAAGCTTTATTTATAAATTCTCTAATGTACATTTACTTACATTTCCACTAAGTTATCCCTCTATTTCATGACATTTGCAGCCTCAGATCGACCAATTATCCTCTCCCTTCAGGCACAATTTTAATTTCAAAACAAAACACTGTATCAATGGCCTTTAGGACTTTAAATGTGTCTTTGGAAATGATATTGTTTGCCATGTATGGAAAAGAGAGTGTTAACTATATCTGTATCTAGTCTAGCCCAAATGGTGTGTTAAGGATGTGTTTATTGAACTTGAAACATGCCAAAGCAGACTGACATAAGTTCCTCCACCAGGTGTCAGATAGAATAAGCTGAACCACAAAGATAGAAAAGGTATTTTCTTTTTTTCACTTTAGGGTAAAAAAAAAAAAAAAAAAAAAAAACAAACAAAACAAACGCTCTTTGACCCAATTCAATTTTTACTTCAGAAACAGCAACTGAAAGAATTTCCAGGTTTTGCTGGAGAACACTTAAGGAGGTTAGTGAAAGTCAGTCTGTCTTGGCTAACAAATACTGGATCAAATATTGACTGAATAATCTACAAGTCCCTATGAGGGATCTTTTCCCTATATAGATGTGTTTTAAATGTATAGAAAATGTGAACATAGGCAAATTGATTTAATACCAATACATGAACCTGAAGGTATCAAACCTGACCTGTCCCAGAGAACTCCCCAGACCTGACTGTTTTCCATCTCTACTGTCTTTGAGGCTGCTTAAACCTGGCCTGTGCTCAGAGTGCTTAGAAACTCCTCCTATCATTTTAGAAGCTGATGCTGATTCTTCTAGGAAAGTACTCATTGTTATCCAGCCTGCTGGCAATCAGCCATGTAATACCTCTCTGAGAGCAGATGGATTAGATGGAAGCTGCTCATCTAGGCAGAGTCTGGAGCTTATGTGACCAAATCCAAGTGCATCCTGGAGTGGTGTGCCCTGGGAATTTGCTCTGGCTTGCTCATAGGCAGTCCTGACAGCATACCCAGCAACAAATTCAGCTACAAATTATATGGGTCATTACTCAATATGACTGTGTGCTCGCTCTTAGGGACAGAAAAGTGCCAATGCAGTGAGTACTCTGAGATGCTCAATCCTCTCTTTCTTCCAGCAGTCTTGGACTGTCTGAAATCTCCTGGGCTGTGGTATGTAGTGAATGAAATTATAATTATGATAGAAAATAGGTCTGGAAGGTACCCCAAAAAGATACCTGATTCAAAGCAGAAGTAACTAATGTTTCCAGTTCCTATAGATTTCCCAGTCATTTTTTCCAGTGCTTTGCTTTTCATTATTCTTACAAATAGAAAGCCTCTCCTACTGTCTAAATTCTTTGTCCTTTCTCACCATAAATGCTAGTCATTAGCTGATAGTATTTTTTAAAATTCTAAGTATTTTTCATTTTCCCAAGTAGACTTTCTCTCTGACTAGAACCTTTTGATCAAGTGACTGAACAGGGCTGGAAAGGGTAAATCCACTCCACATTTAAGAGCATTAGATGGATCTCATGAGGAGGGACAAGGTGAATAACCGAGGATCAGTTACCACACTGTTTTTGTCTAAGCTGTAATAAAGATTTCTGTGGAACCCTATTGAATACAGCCATGGCATAAAAGTCCTCCTTACACCATACATAGCTTTGTTATATGCAAGAATGGCAATGGTTTGTTGTTTGTTCCAGCTTTCCAGTCCACCTACGTTTTGTAACTCTTCATGTAAAGCCTCTGAAATTCCTGATCTAGAAAGGGTTTTGCAGCCATCTCTCCCATAGTCTGTGCCACTAATGTGTCTATCCCAGAACTGCTATCAAAAATAAACCTATCGCAAATGCTCATATGTAACTCCATCAAACTTTGCTACTATTTGATTACTACTTGGTGGTGAAAATCACTGGGCATTGCTGAGGCTGGAGTCACTGAAGCAGGAAACATAGGCAAATGTAAGTCCAGGTACAAAACACCTGAGGTATTTCCAAGCACATATTCACCTGCAGAAGCGGAACAATTCTCTGTACTAAGACTATGATTAAAACAAAATAAATCTATGCCTATCTTGAAAGTAAATAATTCCCAAACAAAATTTAAATGTTAATGTTTCAAAGTCAAAGGAAACATATTAAATGTTTTTCATTTAGGAACAGAAGCTGTACACAGACATCTGGGAAAATGACTACATGGAAGCAGTTTTATGCCAAGATCTTCTGCTTATTTCCACTGGCATAGTGGCCTTTGTGGTCAGGGTGCCAAGTCTGCTATAATCAGAAGAGTTAAGGGCTCTCAGTGCTTCAAAAGATTGGGATCTAATTGCTGCAAATTTAGTTAATGCCAAGGGAGAAAGACAGACATCAAGATTTGGGCCTTCGCCCCAAAGAGAAGTGCAAATAACATCCATAATCATTAGACAGTTGTCAAGAGAGTGCTGAGAACTGGGCTGTACAGAAGCCTGCCTGAAAATTTGATGAACTAAAAAAATTAATGAGTTCTGGGTTCAAAAGGTTTCCTTTGATGTGCATCAAGCATTTTCATGAAATACAAGTAAGTACACAAATGTGCTATTTAGCAATAATGGGTCATAGCAGAGCTGGATATCTCTTGATCTCCTGTTGAGATGACAGCATGCCCCACACACTTCTGCCAACATGAAACAAGTGTTGGCAGATTTACTCTTAATGAGCTCATCACACCAAAGTACCAGTTAAAGGGAGTAGGTCACAGATTATGTTTGTTTAGTTGTCCTGATGTGTCTTTTTAATTCCACACACAAATATAGTGTTGGGGGAGGAAATGCCCCCAGTCCATATTGCCTTACTATCTTCTGCACTGACATCTATAAGCTTTCTGTCTGCCTGAACTTGGGGTAAATTTACACTAATGAATTTGTTCTGTGCCAGCTTGGAATCTGGCCCTCCAGATACGTATTTTCTCATCTTAACACCTTTTCTAACCTCTATCTCCACTGAAAAAGATGTAAAGCAATGTTGGACTTCTTGGCCTTTGTTGGATTTGGTGATCTTAGAAGTTTTTACCAAAGTTAATGATTCTAAATTTGAGGTAGGGAGAGTTTCCAGCCCTACCAGACAGTATTTTCAGATCATATTTCTGTTTATGCGTTTACCCTTCTCACGCATGTTTGTATGTGGTAGAAGCCTCAGTCATGCACCCTTTGAATTCAAAGGTGGTTAGATCAAGGAGGAACAGCAATGAGAGGATACAGTCCTGCAGTGCAAGAATACCACAAAATCTGCTGAAAGACCCACACTACATTCTCTATGTTCTCTTCTAGGTACATGAGAAACCTGGGGTCAGCCAATGGGTATTACTACAGCACTTAATAATGTGCACAGCTACATTAGCAGATATTTATGTCTAGAGAACACCACAATCCTTCATTCCCCACTCCTCCACCCCTCCAATGAATGCATGCCTACCTATCTTTTTTTTTAATTCCCTTCTGCTCAACAGAACATCCTTCACGCAAAAGTAAGGTACTTGCTAGAAGAAGATCTTAAAGACCCAGAAGCTCATCTGCATCTCTGTATTTTATTGTGTATGGGAATGAGGTTTACTGTTTTATCCAGGACTTTGTTTCTCTGTAGGGAAATGCTTAAGTTTTGATGTGCAGTCTTCAGCCCTTTCTCCTGCATGGGAAGACAGTGTCCAGTGCCGTATTCATAAACTAAGGCATAGGTTAAGATGAAATAACTGCATATAACAACTACATACCAATATATTGATTTTCTTGAAGAAGCATTATTTCTCCTGCTATTTTCAAAACAATCTCACTTTAAATATTTTCTGAGCTCAATTTCATAGAAGAAGTTGTATGTGATAATGTTGTATGAACACTTAATAGCCAATGTTGTTTTCATAGAAATCAATTTTGTGTCAAAGCCCATTAGGTACTTCAAGGCAATGCAACATTTGAAACTATGAAAGCTTTAGTAAGGCGTTATAAATTACGCAATGGACTTTTATCCTGTCAGGATATCTTAAACTGTAACTTTTATGGTAGGGAAAGCTAAAAGGGCTCCTATTCTTCCCTTCTCTTAAATTTTGTTTATAGAGCTATCTTGAAACCACAGCACAAACTGAGGTTTGGAGTAATTCATCTGAAAAATGAACCTTTCTCCTTTTTTTAGTAAAGAGGGGCTGAATCCAGAACACAGTGGAGCAACCCCACTAGTACCTGTACTGGCATGAAAGAGGGTCAACGGTGCTGCATGGAGAGCACCAACAAGAGAGCAGGAGATCCTTAAGCTACTTTGAGCGCTTGTAGTTAGTGGCTTCTTACTTCACACCTACCGGAAAACTTGTCCTATCAATGACTAGCTCTTGCAATTCAAAGTGTATTTTGGTCAGTAATCAGCCTCCCTGATTTCCCACAGGTTTGTTCCCTGTGATTCTAAATGTATACAGTGATTTTTCATCAACTATGACTAAATTATACTCCACAATAAGCAATTATTTGGATTGCAGATAAAACATAAGAAAATGCTACGTAGCAATGGTGTCAAAGCTGGCTTCCTTTTGAAAGCAAGGGAGTTAAGGCAGGAAGAAGCTGGTTTTACTGGTAAATGATCCACTTGCAGAGTAAAAGCATTTCACTGATAGAAAGAATCAAAACACAATAGCACACCTGTGGAGCAGGTTACGGTGGCTACACAAGTCAGAGTTCAGTAATGGTAAGAGCAGAAAAATGATAATAAAAGTAGCATGAAAGCTCTTAAGACAAAAAGCATAAACTCTCTCACCTGGAATTACAAGCTGTACACAAAAGATGTTTTGAGATCAATATTTTTATAACAAGAAATCTGTAGAAGCAATACCGCTTATCAAGTGTTGCCTCTGCTTCAAACATGATGTTTGGATCCAAAGAGTCTGTATACCATCTTCACTTTAGACATAGCATGAGACTTCATTATCCACCTTCATAGTTTTCATCATGGCTATTATTCCAAGTATTCCTCTACTTTCCTTCCCCAGAGTGGATTGGCTTGGCTCCCAAAAGGCATCTTTGGCAGCTCCCAGTTTGCTCTCACCAAAAATCTTCTGTACTGCTGCTTCAGACACTATGACTCATGCCCCGTCATTACCTCACCCCTTTCCAGATGTCTTCATTCTTCTTTATTTATATTTTCATTTCATGGACTAGATTAAACAAAAGCATTCACTGTTTCCTTCCCCTCTGTATACTTAACCAATATACACATCACTGCAGGAGGTTACATCGAGATTAAGTCTCTGTTTATCAAATAACTCTGACAAAACTTGAGGTGTTTGGTCCTTACAAATGAAAGAGAATTTGGCCATTTTAGGAGTAAAAACTGAGTATTAAAGGTAATTGAAAAATACAGAGTACTGTAATTCATTTAATATTTCAGCATCCCAAATTGCCTCATATTACATCAGTTTTGATGTGTTTCTTTAAGGCAGCAACACTTAGAAGTATTTTTACAAGCATACATCCTCCCTAGCTTTTGCATACTTGTTACCTAAATCAATAACCAAGTAATTAATCCTACACTCAAAGTCTTAGGCATCCTTTCTGTCTTTTATCTGTAAATACATCTCTTGATCATCTCCTTTCTCTAATTACTCTAAGGATCTCAGGGGAGACAACATCCACCTCCTTTTAATGCTCTTTGTTTCCTACTCAAACTGTGTCAGAAGTTATGCTGTTTCTCTTGGAGACTCAGACCTCTCCAGGACACACCATCCTTTCTGGCTTACTTTGTGGTTTTTGGCAGCTCCTGTATTCTATTCAGTCCCTTGATGTTTTCCAAGCTTGTCTGTGATGCTCTATGAATCCTGTATACCTCTTGGAAAAAGTAACCACTTAATTCTGCTGTTTTGTGCTATACATTTCAAGAATTTGTCTGGAATATATTCACACTGTACTTAGAAATCCCTGACATTTATAATATACCAACTTGAATGCAGAGTACAAGAACCCAAACACAAGAAAAATACCTATATGAGAAAAGATCAGGACTCTGAACTGGGATTTGAAAGATCTGGGATTACTTCTTGGTTCAAAAACTCTGCATGTGATCATCAGTTACAGCTGTATCATTATAAAACAGCAGTCTCTAAAGGGATAATGAAGCTCTGCCTTCACTCATCCTCTCTTCAAACCATTGCCTTGGAGATGAATTGGAGAGACTCTATATGCCCCAGGGTGTTAATGTATTGGCAGGGTATTTGAACACCCAGATGTTTGAATGCATTATTCCTGTGCACTTCAGAAAGTACAGCTTAGATCTATATTTAGTCTGCAAATATGCAATCTGTACTTGCAGCCTTTTAGAACTTCCTTGACCCAGTGGTGTAGATTTAACATTATATTTTTTACCTCTTTCCTTCACCTTCAACATCTCTTTTCTATCTGCTCTGAACCATAACTATTGAGATAATACCTTACTCTGCGTACAAAATTCTTAATAAGAAAATATTTAGGGTGTATATACAAATAACACTAATTAGGACTGCAAAATCTTCAAACAAAAGCCTGATATTCTGCAAAAATTCAGCAACTAGTTCCAGCATGTACCTTTCACTTTTTAATATTTTCAGTACAGATTTACAGCCTCTTATGTCAAGCAGCCTTTTTGTTACATTCATCACCTCTGTTTAAACACAAGTATCAGGAAAAGTTTCATTCTTTAAATTACTTTAGAACTGGAGCAGTCTGATCCCAAAATGTTTTCAATTCACCTTACCTTCAGAAGCCACTGTGCAGTGTATTGTTCAAACTCATTAAGCATCCTTAGAGCTGCTGAGAGATCCAAAAGGATTACTGAGTCTAAGCAGAAATTTAGTAACAAATGAGACTCATCTGAACAGACCCCATGACACCCACACGGCAGGAAACACTCAACAATAAACCTGCATTAATGATATCTTGTAAATGTATTAGCATTTACATTAGTATTTTTAAAAAAGTAAGACCAGGGCCTCCTTAGCCCTTTGCTGTTTCTTGTAACTGGAGAAGGGGGTTCAGAAATATGCACTAAACAAGGCACTTGGGGCACATCACAGACAATCTGGTGATCAGGATATCCCATGTCTGCCTTACAGGACTTCCTCTCGGTACCCATCAGGCAGTCCAGCACAATGTGCACTGGTATCAAGGACACAGAGTTAAAGCAGGCAGCAGAATCCGGGTTCCTGGAATTCATTTTACTAATTGACTTAATTTAAATTAATTTAATTAATTGATTGTTTTAATTAATTTAAATGTCATTAATCACTTCATTTCTCCAGTGACAGAATGACAGTGAGAGCCAAAGAAGCACAAAGCAAACAAGCAATCTGGAAATTCAAGCCAAATGCAAGGCAGTTAAAGCTAAATTAATGGTGTAAACACAGCACATTAATGTACTGCAAGGTCACAGCTGCTCGGGCAGACAAGGACCACATCCACCTCAGCTTTTCAACATTTGATGAGGGATAAGTGTTCCGAGGGGATGATAACCTGTCTCCTCTTTGCTGCTATGAGGCACATATTATGACTGAATTTAACTAATAAATTCAGAAGAAGAAATGCACATTCCAACAGTGATTACAGCTTTGCCCTGGAAGGTAAGAAGGTATGAAGGACAGTTAGTGGTCTCCCTGGCCCATTCCCACATTGCTGCCATGACTGAGCTGTGTCCAAGCCCTTCCTCACTGGGCCTGATCCTGATTTGCTACAACTTGACCCTGGACCTGTCACCTAACTGTGGACTTCCCTGATTGCTGAGACACTGAGCTGACTCTGGCTGAATCTCCAGCCAGGTTTCTGCCTGATGCCTTGTGTAGTGCCTAAGCTGAACCAGCAGAACAAAGGAGGTTTCTTCAGATCTACAGCCTTTTCAGAGGCTGATCAGGAGAGTCTAAGCTTACCCAGGATGGAGCCCCACTGTCCTGAAGGAGTGGGATGATGGTTAGAGAGGCTTCAGGAGTCTGTTGTAGGTACTGTCCATGTCCTGCCACAGAGAGGTGCAAAGCAGCAGCCTCAGAAAATTTCCAGGATTGCACCACAGCAGTCTTGTTATATGTCATTCCAGAGATACACAGGTGGTAAAAAGGCAGGGTGACATCCAGGCATAGTCAAAATTAGAGGGTACTGGGGTTACCCAGAGACTTCATAATCCAGTTTTATAAAAATTCAGATGTTTCTCCTTTAACAAGTCTATAGGTTTTTCCATTCCTAGTCTTCCAGTGACTAGGTGACACTTACTTGTTTGCAGACATGGACTTTTGGGATCCCAGCAAATCCAAACCAATACTGCAGATTAAACTAAACTTTTTGGAGGTTTACTTTTTTGCTTGTTTTCTCTAAGGGGATGCAAATCCTAACAATATTTGCTACACTGCCTTCTTCTCATCTGTCAGGGCTGCAAACCCATGGTTAGGAGATACTGTTGCTCTGTTATTGTCTGAAGGATCAGAGGCAATGGATGGGGCACCAGCAGAAAGCTCTGTGCCAAACCTGTTAAATTAGTTTCAAAATCTGTTTCCTTCAGATACTTTGGTTCTGTAAGAACTGCACATTTTCATCAGCTGTTTCAGCTCACTTCTGTGACCTGATCTGTGCTCCTCCTTTACTGCCACTCCTCTGTACATAGAGCTTACTCTCTTCTGTGAGCTCTACTTCAGAGTCCCTATTCTAGGGATTAAATTGCTCTAGATGATTTCTAGGATCCCAGTACACCAATTTAAATATTTTTAAAATATGTATGGACCATATCTGCCAGACCAACTTCGTAACTGGGCTGATTTAATGTCCAAGTCTAAGCACAGACTTGCTTCATCTCTTCCCCCACAAAATTGTCAAATAAAACACAGACAACTAAAACTGGATTTTTAAAATACAAGACAACACTTTCTCCTACTATCCCCCCCCCCTTTGCCTTTTAATTGCTTTCACTAAATTAATAATGTCATTTTAATGCCCAAGCAATACCATCAAAACCCATTAATAAGTTATCTCAGAAGTCATGTAATCTGAATTTGAACACAAAAAGTAGATCTCTTAGGATGGTACCATCATTCTTCAGCACAGACTTACACTTTAAAGCTTTGGACCCAAATATAATGATTTATTTTTTTTTTTTTTCAAAGCTGACAGCCATAAATATGACAGCAAAATACAATGTTATCTTTGCAGTTTTTCATTCCTTTGAATTGAATTCCACTCCTGCCCTGTGGGTCAAAAACAGTCCAGGAGCTATGCTGCACTGAAAAATAGCATTGTTGCTTCTTGTGTGGCCTGTATCCTACACACTTGCATTAACTTTAATCATTTAAATAACTACATGGTAGTTTTCTGCACTTCGGTGAAGCTTACAAAACTGAATCTTACTATTTTTTTAATTTAATACAATATTTTCACAGAAAATAATAAGTAATTTTTTTTTCTTTCCTTCTGTTCCCCCTCCATCTTTTTTTGTTAGTAAAATCAATACTTGGTTTAACTTGAGATTTGATGCAAGATTGCCCTATGGAAATATCTGTTTGGATTGTCTTTAATTATAACTAAACTTAGAAACTGCTTAGAGTCCTACTTGTCAAAACCACAATTGTAGCTTAATTACTCCAGAGTTAAGAGAAGATTAAAATTTGGATGTGGAAACCAAGGAACATCTTCAGCATTTAGGTAAGTACCAGGTTTGGTTAGTCAACACTTTGGTACATAGCATAAGTGATCTTGACAACAGTGTCTTCTGCCTCTGTGAAAGAACAATGAAATTGCAGCTGACAAAGAACACAGGTAGTGGGAGCTTTAGGTCTCACTTGTAACAAAATGAAGTCAAAGGACTGAGATACTGAACTTTGAAGACATCAAATTCTCTGTTCAGATGTAATTCTGAGCTGTGCATGTTGCCAGAGGCTAGAGTGAACAGTGTGAAAGAAGCGAGGAGCAGATCCAAGCTCCACAAGGGCTTAAATCCTCCATAACTGCAGAAAACTGGAAAATAGCCAAACAGTTTTGTGTGCTGCTCCTGCAAGGAAGGCATGATAAAAAAAAACATTATACACATCATGTACTTCACAATGAGTGGTCTTTGAATCATTTGATGTGCTTTAGCAGCTTCAATTAACTCAAAGTAGGCTCTTTATGAAATCCTAATACAGCATCATGAATTCCAGACAAAATAAAACACAAAGGCTACAAAAACAAAAGGGGAATACAGGAGATTTTGTAACTGAGGGGAAGCTAAGGAACAGATCTTGTTCTTTCTGAGATGAAACACTAAAGAAAGTTTCATCTCACAGTAGCAATCTCCAATACGATCCCAAAGGAGGCATTACCAACTGTTGACAGAGAATGGATCCAGCACAGGCAGTCACCCAGGCCCATAATAAAGTGGTTTAGGGGACAGTACCATTCTGGCAATATAGATATGAAAAGAATTGTAAAAGGGAGAACACATGAGAACTCCAGAAAGCACAGCACAATGAGCTGCAAAAAAGACCAAGGTTTTATTTTCCATTGTAAAGAAGAGTATTCCTGTTAGGAGTGAATGACTGTTGTCCATATCAACAGATACGTACAGTAGAAATCGAAAATAAAGAACAGAAAATCTCACTGTTTCCATGCATCATAAGTAGTCCTATGCTAAATCTTGTTAAGGAATTAGTAATGTTCCATGTGCTTAAAAATCAAGCTTTTGTTAAAAATCTCCACTGAAATTCTCTAAGATTTCAAAGGAATGATATCTGGAAGGTAAATACAGGTGCATAAGAAAAGAAAAATCACTTGATTATTACATCTTGAAACACTACATTCAATCTATCATAATGAATAAAATAACCTACAATTTAACAGCACACCAACAGCATTTTTAAGGAACCAGGTGGAGAATTTACAAGCACAGCTGAAAAGTTGTGTGACATGTTTCATCAGGATTGCTCATGAATATTCATATCACATTTAGACTAATGTAAAAGGCCACCGTCAAGCAGAAAGCATGAGTCAGATCCCAGGAGCCTATTCAAAGCTCCGGGATTCTTTTTCATTTTTGAATTGTTTACTTTGCACCTTTCAGTCATCTCGATATACAACCCCAGGCTCATCTTGTTCTGCCCACAGTACAGATGGTCAGAATCAGCACCTAAATTCAAATTACATTTGGTAGACATAGGATGGATTAGAGGTAATTAGGGCCTTGTTTTGGTGCAGTAATTATAATTCTGTCATACTAGAAAATTCTATCACTTTTGAAGTGATTTTTATTCCTAAGGGGAAATAATCCCCACCCGATGATTTTCTGTTGTCTCAAGCAATTCCAATTTGACTCACACTTTTTTACAGAATTCATAAAAAAAATTAAAAATCTGTATATTCAGTATGGTGTTTATTTCAAGTACTGAACTATGGAAGGTGTTACAAAAAAGATCTCAGGACTTGTGCCATTGCCCCTAAGAGAGCTGGCAGGAAGGACACTTGTGCAGCGATGCAGAGCTGTATGGGGAAATGAGCAGGTAGACTGCAAGTCTGGAGACTGACATCATTAGACAAACAAACCCCCTCCGCCATCTGAGCAAATTCTGGGGCAGAGAAGATTAAAAGTTTGGAAACAGATCAACAGGACAAAGCCCATTCATTCTGCTCCAGAAGAAGCAACTTAAAAGCTCTCCTATATGGCTATAGGGAATCACTGGCAGAACTTCCATCCCCTTCTTACGACAAAAGATCACAAGCCAGTCCACTTTATCTGAAGAACAATGCAGTGGAAAGCAGCAGAAATATCCAATCCAAGATGATTATTTGGGAACTATTTTGATCAGGACCACAAAAACACACCAGCCAGTCTCCACAGAGTTACTCCCTGACATTGTTTCTTGAGTTGATAGTTGTTGGCTGCCTTTCCATCCTCTGATTTACCTTAAAATTATACAATTTTAGAATTGTTTAGGTTGGAAAAGGCCGCCTAGGCCATAAAGTCCAGTCACTTACCTAAGACTGCCAAGTCCACCATTAAATCATCTCCCGGAGCAGCACAGCTACACATCTTTTAAGTACCTCAAAAAATGGTGACTCAGCCACTTCCCTGAGCAGCCCATTCCAATGCTTGACAGCCCTTCCAGTAAAGAACATTTTCCAAATATCCCATCTAAACTTCCCCTGGTGCAACTTGAAGCCAGTTCCTCTTTTCCTGCTAATTATTACTGGAGAGAGGAGATTGACCCCCACCTCACTGCAACTTCCTTTGACAAAGTTCTAGAGAGTGATAAGGTCTCCCCTGCGCTTCCTATATTCCAGGCTAAACAACCACAGCTCTCAGCTGCTCCTCATAAGACTTGTGCTACGGACTCTTCACCAGCTTCATTCCCCCTCTCTGGGCACACTCCAGCACCTTAATGTCTGTCTTGTAGTGAGGGGCCCAGAACTGAGCACAGCATTCAAGGTGTGGCTTTATAAGTGCCCAGTACAGGGGGAACAATCCTTCCCCCTCTCCTGCTGGACACACTATTGCTGATAGAGGCCATGATGCCATTGGCCTTCTTGGCTACCTGGGCACACACTGACTTATGTTCAGGTGCTGTTAACCAGCACCTCCAGGTCCTTTTTCACAGGGCAGGTTTCCAACCATTCTTCCCCAGCCTGGAGCAGCATATGGGGTTGTTGTGACTCAAGCACTTTGCTTTGTTGAGCGTAATACAATTTGCCTTGGCCAACCAATCCAGATCCCTCTGCAGAGCCTTCCTACTCTCCAGCAGATCAACATTCCCATCCAGCTTGGTGTTACCTATTACTGACTGAGGGTGCACTCGAACACCGCATCCAGATCATTGATAAAGATGTTGAATGGGACTGGCCCCAATATTGAGTCTTGAAGAAAACCACTGATCACTGACCCCAGGTGGAGATAACTTCATTCAGCACTATTCTTTGGACCTATCCATCCAGACAGTTTTTAATCCAGTGATGAGTACACCCATCTAAGCCATGGACAGCCTTTTATTATTATATTTAAGCAAAGAAAGTTAGCTCCTCTCTTCCATGCTCTTTTTTGTTACAATGCTATAGGTTAAGTATTGATAAGACAGAAAAATTTAAATGTACCTGTAATGCATTTGATATTCTGATGCATCATGCTGTAGCCCTTCTCTGCAGTAAGCTGACACTCTACCACAGTATTTCGCATTCTTCACTGCAGACAGCTTGTAACTAACACAGTGATTTCATTACATATTCCTCTGCATACAGCAAAGAATGTATATTAAACACAACAAAGAATGTAAATTAAACACTGGCAGCTTGCTTGGCCCTAGAGTAAACCATTCCTTGCTTAATTCAGTCCCATCACAGCTGCATGGCAATGAAAGTCACTAGTGTTACAAAAAATAAGAAGGAATCAAGGCCAAATCAAATCACCATAACTGCCATGTCTCCCAGGTACCTTCTAGACAATGTACCATTGAGCAATCTCTCTTTAAACCATTGCACAAGTTTTGCTTGTCCCTGACAAAAGGCACTTCTGTGCTATTCACTTTCCGCACAGGGTCAGCTAGCAAACTAGTTCCAAAGAAACCTAAATCTGCTTCCATTACTCCATGCAATTTAGGAAACCATGGAGTAATCTTCAGGTGAAGACCAAAACTTATGAGGCAAAGGAACTGTTCCACCACAATCTAAGCCCTGTGCTCCAGAGGACAGAATTCTAGCTGTGCATTCAGAAAAGAAATAATAGTGAATAAAAAGGTAGTAATGAAGGGCCTAGGAACCCCTGCTTAGACATTGCAACCAATTGAAGCATTTCCCATAGGTGTTGTTTTGGGCTGTACATACTGTATTTTATTTCCCTGATGAAGCATAAAGAGAAGAAGAAAGGACAGTATTAAGGATATCAGTTGTTCTAACAAATACAGAGTTCCAGTCAATTTAAATCTCATGGCTCTTCATAATCACAGTGAAAATATCTGTACTGTCACTTCTGTCTTCCAAAAGTGATTTCTCATTTGCTTTTCCTGAAAAGCTGTAATATTCATTATGGTAGCTGAGCCCAAATAGAATCAGGGAAGAACTTCAAGAGAAGAAATGCAGGTAGGTGTTTAGGATTCAGCCTTGCCACAAATCTTCCTATCTTAGATTGCTCTTCTAAGAAAAGTTTGAAAATGCAACATCCAAAATTTGAGTGCTGAAGTTCTACTACTTTATTTCTCTTTTTTTTTTTTTTTCTGATAATGACATTGAAGGAAAGCAACATCTTAGGAATCTGCTGCAGCAACAAAAAAATATGGAACTACTATTGGCATCTCCATGTTTCATTGATGTAAATTATGTGAAATGAAATGACAAATATTTTCATGCAAAGCTCCACTAGAGAGAGATTGAATACAGACAGATCCAACCCATATTATGAAGTACTGAACAGCCTAATTGGTTCAGAGAACAGACTTATGTTCTGATTTTGATTCACAAAGAGAAATGCAAATATATTGGGTTTGGTTTGTTTGTTGCTGACTGTATATTATTATAGACGAACTTGATGAAATTTCTTTGTCAAAATCCAGTTACAAAGACAAGGAGTTGCTGAACAAGCATAGTAGAATGACTAGAACTTATGGAGAGGTATAAATCTCAGCCAGTTTTGTTATGTAAATTATTTTGCACAGTTCTGTAACAACACACTGGACAAGAGTGAGTTCCACTATATATAAAGATAATGCCTAAAACACCTCTTTAAATCTTTTTATCTGTGAATGACTTAGTTCCATGAATTAACAATCCTAGAAAGCAACAGCTTCTGTATGCTGTAGAACAAGCAGCACCAGCCAAACACAATGTAGGGAAATCCCTTTCCTGGCCTGTGAGTATGCACAGATTTCTACTTGAAGATACCAATACATGCCAACAAACAGGATAAAATCTTGGTGTTAATCTAAATAATTCTTTCCTAATATTCAAATGGAAATGATCCACTTGATCCCTTGAAGCACTTACATTGATCAAAACAGATAATGCAAAGTGGAAAGGTTGCATAAATCTCAGACACAGTCCTGTCTATTTTTCAGTCAGAAGCATTTTGACATGCTACTGTGGACTGTATTTCATAATGAAACATGCTGTGCTTTTGGCAGATGATGGCTTGTACCCATCTGGCAAAACATGAATCACAGTCAGAAACATAGCCTAACTGTTGTTATGAATTTAGGACAAGTTGAAGCTACAGAATTAAATGAAGCTTTTGGATTTCCCCGGATGATCTGGTCTCCTAAGCTTCCTTGTGTAAGTTCAAACCTATGTTTATTATAGGTTTTTTAAACAGTACTAGTAAACATTGTGGCACTCTCAAGGTTTTAGCAGTCAGTAGGGATAAGTGACAACAGCAAGCAGAATGGAAAAATAATTGTCTTTGAGTCTTCAGTGAGTAGAAAACCCCATTTGTTTCTTCAAAGCCCAAATTGGCCACAGAATTATAGAATATTTTCCATATTATCTATGGGGTTTATGGCTTTCGATTAGATACAAATGTGAAAATCAATTAGTTTGGATGGAGAGAAATGGTGCCGGTTCCCACTGGATTGTGAACAAGGATTTAACCAGAAGTTGGCTGCCACTACCCATATCTGAGACAAGCAACAGCTGACCAGTATCTTTTTCAGCCATTTCAAGCATGTAAAGGGCTTGCAGTACACTTTTAAACACTTTATATCACATTAAAAGAGATTTCTTTCCCCTTTCTATATTATCTCCCCGGTTATTTCCATCAATGATGATATAGCAAAATCTGCTTTTATTTGCTACAGGAGGTGGCAGACTGATTTACCCCAGAGAAAGTTCTTGCTTTCTCTAGTAAATTTATCCCCTGAGTAACATCTCAGATTTCATAACATTATATCAAGAAAAAAAACCCTGGACTATCTTCATACTATATCATTTGTTTGATGTCTTGAGTATAAACTTAATTTCAGACTAGTTGAAAAACTAGGATAGTGACACAAAAGTTAACCAACAATTACTGGCCTTTCGCTTTGTTATATATTTTTAATTTTTTTAAATTAGTCCTCATTCAAGAAGTGCAAGAAAATATAAATGTTAAAAATTAAAATACATTTTGAGTTATGTGTATTAACATCATACAGCAATGGCATACAGTTAAACAGTATTTCTTACATAGTAATTACACATCCATAAATGTTTCCAGAGTATTTTTCATAGGATGTCTCACTTCTAGTTAGGGCACACACTAATACTTTGAACAGCAAAGAATACAACAAAAACATGGGAACTGGAGTGTATTGGTCAAGTTCTAAACTTACTTGACTGGAATAATCAGACTGAAAGTATATCCTACCCTTACCCTTATAGAAATGAACCCACTATTGAATATGGTTTGACAGACAGTAATCTTTTAAAGAAAGAAGACTGAAGCCTAAAATGAATGAAACACAGAGGCAATTTACCTTTGTGTATTTAATAGAATGTTTCCTCCAACTTAAAGTAAGACCATTCTGACAACAGGATTAAGCCAATTTAAAAAGGATCAGGACTAAGCCTTCACAGTCTAACATCAAAAAACTGGGAACACCAAAAGCATTCTGTGCATCAGAAGAGGAAGAGGAAATTTGGTGCAGCCAGGATTGAGACTCGGGTAATATTCAGAAGTTACCAGTGAAAAATAAACATGGACCATTATTTATATTGCTTGAACTAAACTCCAAAAGCTAAAATTCAGCAGAAAAACAATAACCTTGAACAGTCAAAAGATTTGAGTCCACAGGACTTGGAAACTAGAACTTTTACACCCAGATAAACTGCAATTTCTAGATCCAGAGAAGTTAAGCTTATTTTTTACTTGCTCAATTGGGTATTTGAGGTAGAAAGAGTTGAGTGAGAATGCTCCTACTCTCTCACATACTCTTTTTCCCACAACGTGACTAAGCTCATAGCTTAATCATGCTGTCCATACACAAGTCTGTAAAGAAGCTGTTATAGGTGGATCTTCAATAATTAATGTTTCAATTTTACCATTTTTTCCAATGAAATGGCTAATTTTTCATTTTAATATATTATTGTCAGTGTTCTTACCCATGTGTTATTTGCACCGTGACTTGAGTTTAATTCTAAATTCATTTATTTCCTAATATTTTCTAAGCATCTTATTCCCCATGCTCGGGGGATATATTTCTGAGAGTTTTAAAATTCTATTAAAACCAAAATAATTGCTTACTTGTAGTATTAGAGTGTGCCTGTAGGTATAATCTAGTACAAGTTCCAAACCCCTAGAAATCATACAAATTAAATAATGTACATACTGCTAAAATCCTCTGAGCCACTCTGTTATAAAAAAAAGCTTTACAACATCATTTTAGTATATGCAACAACAAGCGGAATTCTCTTAATATTTTGCCTTGAGATTTAAAAAAAAAAAGAATAGAAAAGGCTGCAATTTTACTATATTGGGTACCTTTTCCACCTGCAGGTCAGGGGCAGCAAAGCTACCCAGGAGAGCAAGGAGGAGCTCATGGAACAGTCATAGCAAAACAACATCCTTTTAAAGGATTTTGCTTCAGCAGAAGAAGCCTAGAAGATAGATAGGAGCAAATAAAGCTGTTTCAATGTAAAGAGCTCCATTAAATGCTTGAATGGCCCTTCCTAATGAATAAAGCTCTCTGGGATGGAGTAGTAAGTCAGTAAAGCAGGTGCTATGCTGAGGGGCAGACACTGAAATGCAATTGCCAGTTAGGTTGTCTTTTTCTGCCCATTCAAGATAATCACTTCAGTGCCCATAATGCATCTTTGTGGAAGTTATTGCCACAAATCAAGAGTTTTAAACCCTTTAGCAAGAGCTGAAATTGTTCGGTTTGGAGATGGAATGGAGAACACTGAGGAAATACAAATAGCAGAACAGAGGCAATTCAGTTCTGTTACAGTTTTTCTGAGAAATGAATGGGCTGACCAGGATTAACAAAGCTAATATTACACAGTGCTTTGTCCTTCTCCAGTAGTTTCCATCTGAACTCAGTGTTTCCTTGAGGAAAGAAAGCATTTATTTCCCTTTTGTATTTGGACAGCTAAAGAACAAGAAATGAAGGCGATTTTTTCAAAGCTGCACAAGTTTCAAAATTAGCTGAATTCATAACCCTCACATCCAAATTCCTTTTCTCTAAATTCAGCAGCACTTCCAGAAGGGTAACACTAGTATGTTTTTCATACCATATACGCTGTTCAATTAAAAATAATTAAATTAAAATTAGTAGATTGTTTTACAAAAAAAAATAAATCACAAAAATTTGTGAGAAGGGAAGTGTCAAAGAATTTGTTAATGCTCAACAAAACTAAATTAAATCTTTAATTTCATATTGACATTTATATGTATAAGAAGTATTTATTTATGTACTTTTGTTGTTTTTCTTAAGGGTTTTTTAAGTGTTTAAACCTAAGAAAGGAAAGCTTATTCTCCACTGAAATAAAATGACAGATACTTTTAAATTAAAATCATACCTGTTGCATTAAAGTTCCACTTTCACATTTCCTGCATAAAAAAACCACACAACATTAATTAGTTGTCAGAAATTGTTGGGTTTGTATTAAAAACTGTTCAATTGTAAGTATTTTTTCCAATAGGAAAAATGGCATCATGAAAGAGCCCAATTCCTTGGGCCATTTGCTCTTTTGTTTGGATCCATGCTCTGTAAGCAGCTCGGTAACTCACTAAAGCCCTGTGAAAATGCAGTTCAGCAGCCTGTCCTAGCTTTGAATATGAAGGAGCTATGGAGCAAGACTGATAGTGGGAGTCTTTGCCATAAGCCTAATCATTTCCAGAATCAATTCACCTTCAAAAAGCTCTCCAAAAGCAGGCTCCACTGAAACAAAGCATTCTAGCATGATGGCAATCCTGTTCACAAAGGCAAAGAAGCCTGGTGAACTCAAAGCCACAGGACACTTTTCACCTTCATATGGTGAAACAATGGCCCAAACAAGGCCCAAATATTTTTGAAATGAGCTTAAAGTTAGCTGATTGTAATTTTATATTTCTTAGTCTAAGTTAATTTGAATTTGTGCTAAAATGTATCATAAAAGTCTGATAACTCTAGGTAACAACATCAAGCAGGATTTAAATTCTGACAGCAGATTAATCCTTTGAGAATCAATTCATACTTTCTTTTTTAGTTTCGTTTATATTTAGAATGCTTCGATTGCTGCTTCTTGGGGAAAAGAAATAATTCCACTCCTCTAATACATATTAGAAGATGTGTTGGATGAGAACTTAAATTCTACCTCAGAACTTCTCTTGCAATCTGGGCTTTATAATTTTACACTGTATTTCCATTTCTTTGTCTCCAAAATGAGAATAATAAATGTTACTATGTACCTTGCATAGATTTATCAGCATACAGAATGCTTTGGGAAATCCTACTGAAGATTCTATTTTTAAAATACACTTAATTCTGCTTAAACGTTTTGAGCATTTATTTGATTACAGCAGAAGAGCTTGTATGCATTGGTATAAATTCTCCGGGACATGCACATCCTTAATGCACCTGATCAGAGCACTACACTTCCGTGCTTTGTTGATATATGTCATTGTATCAACAATTCAGCTAATCTAGCTATTTTTCTTAAACCACCATTTTTGTCATCAGCTGCTACTCCTCTCTTATTTGGCACCCTGCTGTGTGCATAAATTCTAATTACTGGTCTCTCTTGGCACCACAATACTTTTGAGACATGATGGAACTTCTGTGGTCCCACATTTCCTTTCAAAGCATAAGCTGGTTATCTCATCGCAGAGGAAATCTTTGAATGCTTTTAAAAGTAAATAATATCCTTTAAGCTTGGAAATGGAGAAAGTATGGCAGTGATCAGTGATTCACTGTGTAGATTTTTAAACACTTCATTTTCATCTTACTTGAAGTATTTTATGTCTTTGAAATAAAGAAGCTAACATGAGATGAATTACCCTTCTGCCTAACAGCAGTGTGTCTTGAATTAATAACCAATTACACCTACATCCAAGAACAGTCTTGAGCTAAGAAAAGTAATAGGATTTAAACTTGAAATTACATTGAACACAACTGTAGCACTTTTACATCTCTTTTCACTTACATGTGATCTTGCAACTGGTATGATAATTCTATACTTAACATAAGGCAACATTTTCAAAGTTTACAGCTCTATTCAATGATCTTAAGGGTTTTTTTCATCACAAAATTAGTCTATTATTTTTCCAAGAAAAAATGTCAAGTAGTGGGTTTTAAACCCATGACCAACTAATTCTTTGTGGACATCAACCAGAGAACCCAAGAAACTGAACTTTTGGGCTTCTGGTTTTTTTTCCATAGACTCATGTTAATTCCCTAATGTCACTTAGTGAGTCTCTTTTCTCCTCTGCAGAAAGAGGACACTACTTTATCTCTATCAACACAGTGCTACAAGTCCTACTTTGTAGTATTGGTAAATCACTCTCAGTATCTTCAAGTGCAAGGCAATCAAAGTACTTTGGCCAACAGTTTGCTGTTACACAGAGGGAATGTACATGGCAGTTCCAGTTGCCCTTTAAGATGTACAGACTTCAGTGATTTTTCTCCCCCACTGAATCACTAAGTGTAATACAGACTTATACATTTTTGAAATATTGTGTCTTTCTTTCTCTATACACAAGTGGAGTCTTTATTTCCTTTCTTAATGCAAAAATATTTGTCCTCTGTTTGACAGTAATTTGGAAAAAAACATCTTTTCCTGAGAAAGTAAGGACAGAGAAGTACTATAAAAGAGTATTAAATCAGAGGAAAGGGCGGTTTTGTGAAATTTTAAAAGGAAACTAAACATATTAACGATGTTATCATTAGAGCAATAAAAGTAATCTGAGTGTTTCACACAGGTTCCTATAGGAAGATGGTACTTTTCACCATAGGATTCTTTCAGTTTAACTCAGAAAGACAAAATAAGAAGTAGCAGATTACCAATTTTTTCATGAACGTTCTTCTGTTAATAAACTTCAGTCCAGCACAAGGTGTTAAATTCAATACTAGAAAACCCCTGAGAGCCTAACTGGCCCATGATATATAAAGAATGATCTTTCCTGGCTAAACAAAACATCTAATCTCCAGCATCCTTCCTAAAAACTCATCTGAGAAGACATGGCTCCTTCATCTTTTAATGAAATTTTTAACTCAAAAAATACTTAGCACAGATTTTCACAATGACAGGTCACTTACATGACTGGATTGTGATTTTGCAGATTCTAGAGCATCTGTTGATAAAGGCCACCTCCTATTCCCATGCTGTCAACTTAATGCATTCCTGATTCAGAAAAAACTCCAGCTGTTCTCATGGAATAACGCCTGAGAGGGGAAAATGACTCGCAGCCCTTGTGTGAACCAATGGACACCTACATTTCTTTCCTGAAACAGCAGGCTGCAGTATAAACTGCATCCATTATCAGCCAAGTTGAGACTTTTGCCTGTCATTATAATGAAAACTGCTGGGCAGCCTTAGAGGCTACATTGACATGCCACTTACATGGTCTGAAACTAAGTCCGAATGCCAGGTACCTGCCAGGCTGACCACCATTAGTGCTGTGTAACAAATGAAAAGCTAGCCTAAGCCTGTTAGGTTATATCCAAAGGAAAATACTTAGTTGTATTAATATATTATTGTAGCTGTAATGTACTGCTTTCCTGCTTTGAATTGGGCACTGAAGTTTGGAAGGGAAGCTGAGGAATTTCATTTGCAATCAGAGAGCTGGTCTTTACAGAACTTAGAAAATCTTGGCATTTAGTTAGTAAGTCTTGGAAAAACTGAAGCTCTCATTCACAGCAAGAATATATTTTAGCAACTTGAAATTTCCAAAGGCCCAGGTTCTAAAGAAAATTTTCCATTGTCTTGGAAGGCCTTCTGCTGAGTCTCTGTCCTATTCACACACCCCTCTCTTGTAGGTTGTCAAGCAGGAGAGTTTAAACTACACCTGCACCAGAATACACCTGATGAGGGCATTTCAATGTGTTCATTCACCACAACCCTTGTAATCTTTCAGTGATGTGCTTAGAGAGATTTAGATTCTGCTCCTTTTTCCTCTAGTGACACTAATGAATGAGGTGTTATTAAGTTCCAAATATATTCATGGTTCCTGAAAGATAAAAAAAATCTTAATTTAGAAAACTGTTAACAAATCAAACATCCTAAAATATTGCTGCCCCCACAGTTAACTACTACTGGAATAAGCAAGGATGACAGTAGTTTAGGGACATTTGAGGAGCCACTGAAGAATTGAAAAAACAAATATGTCAACATTTTAACTTCTTACAAAAATGAGTAATTTTCAGCAGCTACAGGTGACTCCTAATTTTTTCTCTGAGAATGTTTTCTCTCTTATTTGCTTTTCTTCACCCTTCTTCTCTTCATCTAGGTTATGTCCTTAAATGGTCAAGTTGAATAACTTGGGCTCTGAAATCTGATTCCGTCAGAGTTTCAGGAATGGAAATTAAATTATTTTGGCACTCATAAAACTATTTCATTGCACTCAGAGCAGTCTCACAGATTCACCACAGACACATTCTAGACTTATGGTGCAAGGAGGCAAAGAAAATATATATCTTAATCCTGGGATAGAGATACAGTAAAATTAGTTCCTTGGGTTATTGTTATAGTAGGCAGTCAAATCACTGCAAAGTTCATCGCAGTGCAACTCAGACAATTGACACTGCAAGTTTTTTAGCTTCAAACCCCGTTCCTGAATCACACTTAGATTTTAAACAAACCTTAAATACATAGGCATGTACCGATGTAGGTTTTATTTTTTGTGATCACCCTTCTTTTTTGAGCCTACAAACATGATGTATCAGCCAAACTGCTTCTACAGGAGATGAGCTTTGCAGTACTTTTGAAGGTAGCACTTCTACTACATTCTCAGTAGGACATTCACCCAGCATGACTAATTCCATGAATTCCAACTACATATGTGTGGTGACTGAGATCAGCAACCCTACCTTCACTCACACTGGTACCACAGAGATTCGAGTCCAAAAAGAGCACACTCAGAATTCAGACCTGTGGCACCAGAGGACAGGCTGAAACACTCCAGACAACCGAGTTGGAGGGTGAATAGCAAGGAGACTGGAAAATTATCTGAACAGGACAGTTCTGAACAGTTCCTCAGTTCACCATTAAATCCTATCCTTAAGCACTACTGGTGTAGTGCTGGACTTCACAGTGCTGGGTTAGCAGTTGGATTCAATTATCTAAAAGGTTTATGATTCAATGATTTTCTTTCCTACTGTAATGTTTGGACAATTGAACTTAGCACCTACAGGACACCATATTCATTTGTTTTCAATGTTTACAAAGGGTAAACACATAATTCATAATATGATTTATTTATCTCTGCTTGTGGCCTAACCATCCTTTTCTCACTTACTTTTTAGTAGAATTTTCAAGGACAAATTCAGCCCCAACATAAACAGGGACAGGAACCTATTGAGCTCTGCCTGGCTGTTACATTTTATCCACATAATTATGGTTTCATGGAGATCTGCTTATTCCTGCCTCAGAGAAAATCTGCCTCAAACAAAGTCTCTAATACTGGAATCCTTGAAAGAAATGTTTATCACTAAGAAGAGTATGTTTTGACTTTTTTACCTTCAGTTATTCCGTAGCTGCTAATCTGTTACAACTTCAAACTACTGAAGATACACAAACTTGAAAAAGAAATAGAGCATCAGAAGCCAATAGCATAAAAACACCAAAAAACCCTAAAAAACCAGAAATCCATTAAAGAACACTTTTATAGTGATAATAGAATTGTTTCCAGGGCTGATCCATCTTGCATGATATCGTAATATTTCAACATCCAGGAGGAATGAACATTTGAAGTTTTCACTATAACACATACATATTTTTGATAGACTATTTGGACATTCTTTTTTAAAAACCAATGTCCTCTCATTTTAATCAAATACTATTTTGTAGTCTCCTGTGCTCTATATCTATTAAACCGATAACATGTAAGTTTCCTGCTGACACTAGGAGTGATGACATGAAGTACCACTGAAACAAAGAACACATGCATGGTTTTTCATGTGTCTGCAATTTAGCCCAGCATTTTCAGAATCTCAGCCCTTCTCATCTCCAATTAGCAAGCTCACCAACAGAATTATCTCCATTAAGACTAAAAGATCTAGTCTGATGGTGAAACTAGATTTACTAGATTTTCAAAACAGTATTTTTCTAAAACCAAAGCACTCATATGCCTGCTTGTGTGAGCAGATGGAAAGCACATCTGTTTTACTTCCATCAATGACCTTATTTTAAAGCAATTAAATATTCCTGCATAGTATGTGTGATGCAAGCAGTGGAGTTACATGCAAGTGCACCAAAACGGAATTAAAATAAGTGATTAATCAACAGGCTGACTATTTCCATTGCTGAAACTGAGAGATAAAAAGAAGGAAATCATTGCTACATAAGATGAACTTTTTTAACCATTTCCATCACCAAAAAAAAAATAGCTTTATTATAAACAAATATATCAATATAAGATTGAATAAATAGAAATTTATTAATTTCTTACAGCCTAAGTCTTGCAACTTCACATGTCAAGCCTCAATACCAAACCAGAGTACCACAAAATTCTAGTCTTCAGGGAAGAGCCAGGCAGACACAACTCTCATTTATTCTTTTCTAAGAGTTTCAATTTTTCTCCATTTTCACAAAGTGCTCATGATCTGGTCCTGACAGTGGGAAATTCTTGTGATTATTACATTTTATAGAACAGAAGTGTTATCACTTAGCCAATAAATCAACCACACAAATATGAGAGTGGGAAGTGAAATTTATTTTCTGTGACATTGAGTGTTCAGAAAGCAGCTAATGATACTGCCCAAGAAGCAGGCAGGATAGTAAGAGAGAATAATGAAAGCATGTAAAATCTTGAACTGTTAGTTTTTCATTTAGTCTTGCTTTCCTGGACTATTTTCCCACAATTAACACCATGCAGCATCAAGAATTAGCAATTCTTATTCTCTTGTTCTTATCGCAACCTTTATCTCTTAGACTGAAGAGGAATTTAGACAAGTTTTCAGTATACTTAATGGAGAATAATGCACCTCTTGAGATAATTAATAGCATCACAAGAAATCCTTGTAAAAAAACATGCCTGCTTCTCACGTCGAACTTATTTTTCCCTCCGTACACTCCAGCAGAGTATGCTGAGCATTAAATGAGCTTCTGATCACCCAGAGCAAGGTCAGTGAGACATCACTGGTGTCCCAAGCAGAATAATAGAGCCATCAATAACAGTTAGATCAGGGTTAGTAAGTGGAAGATAATGAGAAGGAATGAGAGGTCACATTGAAACACACTGCAAATGTCTTGGTTTACAAAGATGCTCTCCACAGGGCTGGCCCTTATTTCCACCTTGTCTATAGAAAGAATCTACTTTTTAGTATGCTTTTAAACTGATTTACTTTTCATCAGACATTCATTTTTCTGTCAGCTTCAGGCAAATAAGGGCCAAATTCTGCTGCATAATTGTTTTCCTCCTGTTCAAAAAAGAAGGAAATCTCTCTTCAAGCCTCCCCAATGCTCTGCACATAACAGTGAAAACTTCACCATAAAGTTATTTAGGTAGTTCAGTCTTAGTGCTGCACTGTTGCTTATACCCCTCATTATTGCATTAGCAGTGAGCTCCCACAGACACAAATCTCCTGCACGCCAGTCAATGTAGAGGTGAGAGGAGCCCAGAAATATAAAACAAGACTGGCAGCAGATTTATTGGTGGAAAGGAGGCAAGATCTCACACAGTAGTGAATACAAAGAAAATAGCACTCCCTTCCCCTTACATATACATATTCACATACAAATCCACAGCTAAACTTTGCTGCTCTTTGCACTAAGTACAAATCCCCAGTACTTTTGAGGAAGCATTTTTAATCAATGTGGGGATAATGTACTTCTTCTAGACCTACGTGTAAATTCCTGGTATGGATAGTTTACTTCTTCTAGAACTACATAAATTCCTGGAATGGATTCAATCCTACCTGAACCTATTTGGTGAGGATATTCTCCTTACTTGAATACTTTCCAGCAGATCTTCCTGATCCTCTCACTTTCTGATAATTGTTCATGCAATTATCAGAAACCTCGCCCTTTCCTGCTTTCATACCATGTGTCACTCCATCCTTGTTTCTTTGGGGGATAAACACACAAAGTTAGAAGCACCAGCTGCATTTTTCAGGATCTATTTTTAGTAAAATTTTCATATCCAAGAAAGATGTAGCTGGGTTGCTAACTCTCAATAGCTTTCAAATTACAATAGCAGGTCTTCCACAACTAAATGAATCAGGAGAAAAATTCATTCTATATTATAACAAGGTCAGTGTTGTAAAATTTGTGTCTAAATCTGCATAGATATGGCAACTAACTGGTACACTTATGAACAGTCCTTTAAAAAAGAGAAACTATAACACTGCTTCAGACCTGGTTGTCTTCTTGATGATACAAAACAATGAAACACTGCAGATGAGATTACATAAATTTGTTCCCAGAAGATCTGAAGTCTAGAACTGACACAGAAGGCACACTGCATAGTCCACATTAAACAGGTAACGGCATGGACTTAATTGTTGTCAGCATGGAATGTTTTATATAGGTATTGCTGGTTTTGTTCATGTAAGGGAGAATGAGGGAATTCAAGTTTTAAAGTTATATTTATGGTATAAAGGAATTTATCATAAATGCATAATGTGGTTTGTGTGCTCATATTGCATCTCCTGCTATCTTGAAAATCTATTTTCACTATAGTACATTACCTTTTTTATATATAATAAACTTAAGATTTAAAAGTCACAAGACTATTACTCTATATCCTGGAGAGGATATAAGAGTAATATTTACATGTGTAGACAAACACACACACCAAAATGTACTCCTACACAGAATATCATGGGAGCTTTTTTAACTGTTTTGTATTTTGGCAGTGCCAAAGGATTATAATTTCCCCACCCTGATGCCACCCAGCTCACGGATCATCTCCTCCCTGTAAAGGTCGTTCTGCAGTACACTTCCCTTCCATTTCACTGTGAAAGTAGATTTCCCTCAAAAAACATTTCCCAAACATGGCCCCAGTTTGCATGGTTCTAGGACTGCATTGTCTTTGGACTTATACCAGGCTTATTCTGATAATCAATGGACCTTTCAAACAGGCATCTCCTTCCTCTTTCCCCATCTAGCCTGAATGGATTAGAATGACAGCTTGCCTGTCCCCAAGGAAATTAAACTGTCAATCCTGATCTTCTAGAGCTGTAAGGGGGAGTTCTCCACCAGCTCCCTCTGTGATGCTGTCTACACAGTTGGAATCTCTTCTCAGAAGAGAGAGAAGAGCAATCAATAGTGCCTCTGAAAAAGATGCCATCACCAGCAAGGCAGCACTTAGCCACTGCAGTGAACCACACACTTCTGATTAAGATGCCCAGGCAGGGGCCAATTGATTTGTCTGGCTGCACAGCACACTAACCATGAGTCTTAAACTCCGCAGCTTCCCTGCCCTGTCACCCTCCGCCTTCCTCACGTCGCTCCTCCTTGGAAAGGAAGGAATACATACTGGTGAACAGGGTGCTTAAATCCATACATTGGCAGGAGGAATTCTGATAGCTGATCTTACTCTGTGAACTCAGTGACTGGAAGTAATAAAGCGCATGACAAACTCCTGGAGACACATAAGGAAGAGATAAAAATGGCCTGGTGGACTACACTTAGCCCTTCTGCCTGGAGACTACTACAAAACAGTGTGTTCTTTAAAGTGACTAGAGGAATTCCTCAGAAGACTATTCC
This sequence comes from Sitta carolinensis, assembly GCA_032173965.1. Classification (NCBI taxonomy): domain Eukaryota; kingdom Metazoa; phylum Chordata; class Aves; order Passeriformes; family Sittidae; genus Sitta; species Sitta carolinensis. The sequence continues at coordinate 37,541,655 of JAVUNC010000006.1, forward strand.
AGACCCTAGAAGGCTCCACTGTTGGTAACATGGGGTGGGTTTTTTTGTCTCAGTGATAGTCAGTTTAACCTTTTACAAATTTGATATATCATTATTGCCCCTAAGATCCACTTCACTGGATCATACAAAGTCACTACTTTCTTACGATCCTTAGTGGTGCTGGTGGTGCTTTTGGTCTCAGAAATTTGCCACAGAAATAATCCTAATTGTCATTAGCTATTTTCTAAACGTTTTTTTTTAAGTAGAAATGGGAAGAAGGGGTGATTAAGAAAAGTAGGAAGACGGTAGGACCAGAGACATAGTACTGAAGAGCAAAACCAGCTGAGTCTTCTGATGTGAAAAAGGCTCTATTTAATTTCAGGAGGATATTTCCATTCTGGCGTGGACAAAGCTCAAGAAGGGCTATGATTTATTTTACTGAATCAGTTCTGTCACAGCCTTGCATCAAGACTCTAATGCCTCTTAAAAGTTGGCACATACAATTTAGTTACAGCCTTACCTAAGAACCAAGAAGAGTAGATATTGCCCCGAGTATTCAGGAAGCAGGCAAAGGATCAAACACATTCTGCTTCTTTTGCCTGGGCTGACTGCTGCTGCCACCACCAATTAAGAAAAACTAAGGATATAGGAGCAGTAATTTGGGAGCAGAAGTCAATACAAGATTGATTCCCCCCATCAATCACTCATAGGAACAGCAAACCTGACTCTTCACAGCTGTCTTCCCAGCACAGCAGTTTCATTTTTTTCTCTCTCAGCCTCTTTTTCTCATAACAGGAACAGTTCAGCCCCAACTTTGTGCCAACACTTCATCCTTCTGGGAGGCACAACTTTGTTTTACTAAAATGTTGAAAAGTCCCAGAGCATCCTTGCCTCTTTCCTTCTCAATTACTTCAAATGTGCTCACATCTTCCTGATGGCATACAGGAAACACAGTACTTCAGTGCAATCACTTCTACGCCCAAAGCAGTTGGTCCCCAAACCAACATCACTGCACCACTTAAAACCCAAGTTCTCAGAAAAGTGCTCAAAAAAACCCTAGATTATAGTTGTCTAGTCTGTTGTCCCCTGTGTTCTTTGAGAAGACGGCTCAGCATGTGTTTCCAAATTTTTTGCAACATACCTCTCAGATGCAATTTCAGATACAACTTACTACTAGCCATATTTCTTGGCATTACTCCTTTCCATGGATTTGAACCTTTCAGAGACTATGTCTGATTCCTTCCTACCCTGTGTCAGATTCTTTTCCTTCTTACAGGATAACTCTGCATGCTGCCACGTGCCTGGCAGTAACACAGGTATCTATGGAAATGACAGCCTCTCTACAGGCAACTTTCATATCAACCTGCCATCTCATAATCAATAAATGTATTTTTGCCTTATGTGCCTATCAAATCTTGTTCTTCTAGTTCAGGAGAATTGATAGTGATGAACATCTTCTACATGCCACCCCTCTCTCCTTCCTTCAACCTGAGCTTTTCCTTACTTGTCTTAGTGGTCTCTTAAAAAAATACAGAGGTATGGGCCTTTTGACTGTTAGTATCTGGACTTATTTAAATAATATTTAACATTCTCTGTGTTGGCAGCATTTTTTAGATCAGCAATGTCTGCGTCATGTAAAACAAAGTTAGTGCAGCACTTAGGTTGACACTATCTCTTTCTAACTTAATACATTACTGTTCACTATTACCATTTCTGTCTTCTGCTCCTTCAACCATACTTCAGTCCAGAGTTCATAGCCCTCAGCTCATATATAGAGTTAAATCATATTTAAAATAGGCATCATCAGCAATTAGGGAAAATATAAAGGAAAAAAAATGCCACTGATTTTTGTGAAACATTATACAAACTAAATCCAGAGGCAGGAAAACATCTTTATATCAGTACTATTAGAATATCAAAAAATAGTTTATAATTATACCCTTGGGAGCCATCCCATATCAACCACCAGGTGGCAATTTCATCCCATTATATGTTCCATTAAGAAGGCAACGGCCTAAACAGTGTGGAAAGATTAATGTGTTTTCAGCTGATGTAGTCTGTAGGAGGACTGAGAGATTTCCATGGCAGGCAGGAAAAATGGCATTTCATCATAGAGGAGAGTTGATATCTTCACATAAGTGGAACAGTCTTCTGTCTTTTATTTTTGGGTATCTAATGAAAATCCCTAGCTTCTCACCTGGGAATTAGCACTGCATAATATTTGGGAATCAAACCTCACTGAAATTATAAGGAACTTACCTCCCATTCAATAGGGGTTTTGATCAAGAAAACATGAAGAGAAAATAATTCTCAATAAACTCAACTAAGTTCCTTATCAGTCCCTTTTCAAATGGAAGTAAAACTTCACTTTTTTATATTACATGAATTTTGATATTGTTACATAGATATTCCCTGACCCTTGGCATTTTCTTCGCAAACACCATATTCCCTGAAGTCTCTGCTATCTCTCTTCAATCCCAGTAATGTTGTCTTCATCTTTCCTCCTCAGTAGATCTTCTAGGTCTAGGGCTGAGCAAAAAAGGAAATATACCTCCTTCACTAGTCACATCAAGGAGTGGATTTCATCCTCTGAATTATTCATTTTCGATCTTTGCATAGTGCATAACAAAGCAACTAATGACATACTTTAGCAAGTCCATGGGGCAGCAGTCATCTGTTTTGTGTTGCAATGTCACACATTCAGCTCTCCTTTGATCCCGTTTCCAAAAACAAAAGGAAACAAAGAGACAAATTTAACTTTGTTCAGAACTCACTAGTGTAGGTGAGTTAGACTGCTCAAAATTGGTAATGAGCTATATTTCCTATTTTAAAATAATATACACTTTAAATTTACACTTTATAAACTGTACTGACTATTCATTTACTTGTGATTTCTGACTGTTTCATATTCAAAACTATATGATTTTGATATCAAAAAGAAGGAGAATTCATGTTTTACAGGCATCTACATATAAAGCAGAGCTTTGTATATAAAGTACACAGACATTCTAAATCATTGATACTTGAGTAAAAGCTTGCATGTTATCTGTGTTCAGCTGCCAGTTTCAAATTCACCAACAATCTGGAAGATAATAATTAATGTACCTATTTCATATTAGGGTGGAAGTTTTGATAAAAATACCCAACATCTACAGAGGCAAGGGTACAAAATAACTCACTTCTTTTTAAATCTCTTTTTCAAACAGGAAAAAGGATATATTGATGTGATGAGGCTATTTTCAAACTTTCAGCAATTACAGATGATTCATTCTGCACTTCCTGAAGTGTTCCTGATCAAGTTTGTCAAGCAGAAAAGTTGTCTGGGAAGCTGTGCTCTGGCAGCAATTATGCATTTTCCGCTGATGCTGAAGCAGTCAATACTTTAGAGGAAGTAAGTTATGATGTATACGTGTTTCCCTTTGCTACAGATATGACTTGAGTATTCATGTATAAACCAGCACTCTTGAAAGCTAGCCTGGGGGGAAATCTCTTATCCTCTTATTATATTGCTCCCATATTTGAAGTTGGAAGCCATCGTGTATGGCAAATGCCTGTAAGCTGAAAAGGGAACTATTCTTCCAACTCCATTATCACAGGAACACTGTCACATCAGAACAGACTAGTTTCATTCTGCTTTGGTAAATTGATCCACAAGCTTAACCTTTGTTTGAAATCTCTAGAGCTATAACAAAACAAATGCTGTGCTTGTAGCAGAAAAGCCTTGTCAATGCATTTTTCCAGGGGGGCTATTACACAGCACACACTAAGAAGGCCCTTCCCCAGGAGAAACTCAACAGACTGACAATACTTGTCACTTCTTTAAGACACTTGTACCTTTTTTGAAAAGTAAACTTAAGATGTTTAAACTGTATTGGGTTTGTGTAGCAAGATTTTAGTAGCAGGGGCTCTGTGAAAAACCCCAGAACTGTTCCTATGTTGTAGAGTTTAAGAAAACGGCAGTTTTAGTTTTGTCTCTGATTCTCACTATCCTACTCAATTTTTAATTGGCAATAAATCAAACTAATCTTCCCCATGTGTTTTCCAGAGCACAGAATGTCAGCTTGGAATATGATTTAGAAGCTCCCATTCTGATGAGCCTCCATCAGAAGGCCCACAGAGTCTCTGTGGAGCTTGTTGCTCTGTTTACAGCCATGACACTCTGGTGACTCAGTTTCTGACCACCTTCCTTTTAAAAACACCCTCATTTGACAAGCAGCACCATGGCTCTAGAAATACATGGCTTAGTGGTGAACATAATGGTGCTGGGTTGGCACCTGGACTCAGTGATCTTAGACATTTTTTCCAACCTTAATGACTCCATGATTCCATGATTCTCTGACATGCCAACCTGACAGCGCAGACAGAGCTAAGAAAAAGTAAAAGTGAAATGGCCCCGTATCAAAGAACCTTCTGTATAGATAAATGATGCATTTGGTCAGTTTCAACTGCAAATATTATCCACTTGCATTTTCTCAAAAGCCATGAAGAACTTACAGATGCCTCTTCTACTTTGGGACACACAGGTTTGCCTGCAGCCATTGTATGCTATCTCATGAACCAAGACTGATGGAAACATTTAGCAACCAGGTAAATAATTAAGAAAACTTACTCTTTGGATAGCTCCTTGAAAGAGTTGTTACCATATTCATGAAATATTATGCTTGCAGTAAGAACTGCATTATAAATCCCTTCAGCTCCAGACAGATGATATTAATTTTTTAATACCAGTGGCACATTAATGGAGAAAAACCACTTCCACATTCCTGATACTGACAGCTGTACAGAAGTATATATGCAGCTGGGTCTCCTGATCAGTAAATAAAAAGATTATGTTCACTAATGAGTGGGGCTCGTCAAAGGATATATTGTATTTGTTTTGTCTTCTAATCAGATATGTGCACTAATCACTTATTGAAATAGAGAACTCTAAAGTAGAAACAAATTTCCCAAATACTTAATCAATCTTTGTTTAATGTTGATGTATATGAAGTTTTTGGCACTAGTATAGAGAAAAAAATACTTTTTGACAACATGCAAAAATGAACCACCATCCACCACAAAATTCATCGGCAAGTTGTAATGCATAAGTCCTGATTTAAAAATGGTTTTGATTCATAAGGCCATCCTATTTTTTCCCCAACCTTGTTCTCAGTATTGTATTTTAGAAAGGCTCTGAAATGCTTATACAGGAATACCCTGAAAAATACAGAGTATTTCAGCCTAGACTTCAAAACCTTCTGTTTTGTGGAGTAATTGCTGTACATTTTTGCTGCTTCACAAAAAGAAGGCTTATCTTCTGAATGCATTTTGACAGCATATTCTGATCATTTAGTATGAAAAAAAGTAATGGTGACGTCACTCATAAATATAAATAAAAAATATATTAGAGATGTAGGAAATGTACCTGTACTCAATACACATATAGATATACTTCCTATGCTACATATATACTCTGTACTATAGGGAGTCTTTGACAGTCTAGGGACCTTTAAAACCTGTTTCAACAAAACCACACATGCCTCTGCAGTTATCACATTCTAAAAAAACCCGAACATTGCTGCACTCTTGTGCTATTTTTAGACACTTACAAATATCCTCTGTAACAACATGGAACATTTTAAGAAAATATAGAAAGGTTTACATAAACACTAAAATAATTATTAAAGTTATTTAAAAAGACAATTATTTTTACCAATTTCCACCTTTTAGTTGTTATATTTGAGAATTTTAGTACGCAGCTGAAATTTCAGGTGTACTCTCAGTATATTTTGTTTAGCAGAAGATGATCTCTTCTGTCAGACTAGTGCTTTCACACATATGTTCCCATGCTTCATAAAAGCATCCCCAGCATTAGGTGGGTCTTAAAGACACAGACTAGAGTCTGGAAGTCCCAGCAAACTAAATTTTGCACATTGTAGCCATTAACAAGAGAGTCTTTCACTATACAGAGACTAAATGTGTCTGCTGATGCACACTCTTGAACAGACTTCTCTTCCTAAAATGTGTTTCGTACAGCATAAGGCTTTCTGATTTACAAGGTAGGTATTAAATTTGTTATGGATGTCTATTTTCTGCCTGTTTTAGTTGAAAAGTATTGACTTTTCTTTTATCCACATCATCCTGCTCCAAATGTCATACACCTCTGAAGCATAAAGAAGCAAGCTGTAGCTTTCTCAAATTCATTTAAATGTAGTCTTTAAAAAACAGCTTTCATCAACACAACCAGGACTTGCCCTGCTAAAGTTCCCACATTTCCTCACTTTGCTAGAAAAGCCTCTCATCCCCTCTCCTGTGATTGAACACCAGATTTATTTTGGACTGTGAGCCTATTTTAATGTCTTAGATTAAAAAGATAAGAAGCAAATACAGCAAAATTCAGTAACGATCTAATTCACACCCCTTACCCAACTGTTTCACTTCCATTGATTGTGTCTTTTAAGAGAAAGCTTTCTACTCCTCAGACTATTAATAAGGTTCTTAAACACTTTTAGGAACTTCCTATTTTGATTCCCATCCAAAGAATGCTCCCTCTCAAGATGCTATAAGTTTTTTCTGAAATAGTTGCTATTCAACCATGTGAGAGCAAAGTGCATGTTGCTTTCTCTATTGGAGGGGAAAGATTGGATGAGTTTCTTCAGAAATTTCTTTCTCTTTACACAGCAGGACATGTCTTCCTTCAGTAAACTCAGGCTTTAAAACAGTCTGTTCTTATATCTCCACTTTACACTCAGCAGTAGCTCTTTTCAAAATATAAACCACTATCCAGCCTGACAAAATAACACTACTCTTAATCTAAAAGCTTCTGGTATAAGAACATCTAAATTCACCAGCAATTAGTTACAGTGTTTTTGGAAGCATCTTCAAAATTTTCTAGAAAGAGTTAAATGCTACCAGCATACATTAGTTTCTCTGCAGCTGTTACTTATATGTTTACCCAGAAGTCTTTAAAAAGATAGCTATATTTTGTGTTTAAATTAACATTAAAACTTTTTTTTTTCTAATTTTTGGTTTGTTTTTTTTTTTGTTTTTCCTCCTTGACACTATATTCTGGACTACCACTTATTACTCAGTTGCCTATGATGTCGATCTTTTCAGTTTCATAACTTTTACAAGCAGACCACAGAAATAATCTACAATAACACATATTTACTTCATGACTGGAGAACAGCTGGCTAATCAAAACAAAAGATAAGCCCTCTACAGTGTCAGTAAAAGGATATTTATAAAGCAAGTCTTATACAGAGTTGCCAATTATTATAATATCTAGTCTGCTCTTGGACCAAACAATGTACACTTGGCATTATTCTCTACATCTTTTTTCACAGAATAACTTTTACCAAAGTTGGTGGTCCTGTAAGTTTTACTGAAAAGTGTTTTCCATTGTATACTGATTTCCAAAATCCATCAGGCTGCAATTTACCTTTCTGGATTAAGCCTCTAACCATGAATACTGCTAAGCCCTGGATTTTTCTGAAAGCATTTTTGTTTCATTGCCTGATAGTGTTCTTCCTAACAATTGGCACCTGCAGTGTCTTTCCAGCTTTTCTTAAGGTTGTTTCTCTTAAAGGCTGCACCATAATCCAAGACTGAATTGTTCAAAATGGTCAAAATTGATTTTTCCTGACTCAGAGTAAGCCCTTGGCTTTATATACACACCTTTCTGCCTGACATTTACCCATACTTTTTCAGTCCTGCTGACACGCACAGCATGACATGTTGATTTTCTGGGATCTCATGAGTTCTTTTAAATAATCACCCACTGGATGGTTCAAGTCTCCCTTATGATTCATGAACATCACATCACCTGTCAAGGTATTGGCAATGATCTTGCATTTCTATAAAAAAGTTCTAGGTGATTGTAAACAGGGTGAAATGGGCTATGAAAATGCTTTTATAACAGGCATGTAACTGTCTTTGGCATACTTCAAAGGCAGGCAAACCATTTCATCACATCTACAACTGTATTATGAACCCCTGTAATTACTAGAAAGGAGAACTATAAAAGCATTTACTGGAGTCAATGGCAGTCCTAAAAAATGAAAATACTTATTTTTTGGTCACATTTACTACATGAAGAATTTTGGGATATTTTGTAATCTGGCATTTTGTGGAGCTTACTGATTAAATTGTATGATTTTGTTCATCTACCATTCTGACCATGCAACTGAAAGGAGATGCCCCACATGTTAATTCTCAAAATAACAGAGGGAAAGAAAGGTGTCATTAAAAGTTTTGGAATGTTCAACACAATAACCCCTGCTTTTGCTTAGAGAAAGGAATAGAATATTAAAATAAAAACAAAAAGAGAGAATAGATGTCATAACCAGTTTGAATTAGTAGCACAAAAAAAATAAATTACTCCTTTTTGTAGCTAGTACATAGCCAGGCAGTAAGGGTTGTGACAACCAACTCTTTTTTAGACAAATTCCCAACTACCCACTCCAAGCCATGCTCTTCTTGTGCTCCCAATGGGTTCCACCGGCACATTCCCATCTTTTGAGATAATTTGCCTTCTTCTATGTCTTGTAATAAAGAAAAAGTATTACCCCACATCTCTTTAAAGTTCTGACCCTGGTTTAGAGTAAGAGGAGAAACAAGCATGGAAAAACGAATAATTTAAATTCTATTAATATCCTGTTCATTTAATAATCTAAAAAGTACTTGCTCTCAGTTCCTCACCCTGAAATTTGTAAAATATCTTGCCTCTTTTGTCTACAATACACAGTAGCCACTGAAAAGCTGAAGATAAATGCCAGTCTGCTATTCCTGCTTTGGGGAAGCTGTACTGTGATGCTCTAAGAACATTAAGCCATGAATAGCTGTGAAGATAGATGCCAGGGTCATGCACTAAAAAAGATTATGGTGTCCTTAACAGCATAAATTTCCAGTCCAGTCTTTTTACAAAGTGTTTATATACTAAAAGGCCTATTCCTTGTGTGAGTCAGACATTTCATTTCAACACATTCAAGGTATTACACTTTTTCTCTCCAGTACATAGATCTCAACCCTACAGCACCTCAGAGTCTTTCCAAGCACACTGATATAAGTTCCAGTACCCCAGACTGGTTAAAAAACTACCAGTCCATGAAGATCTTCATAAAGTCCAAAATGTGTTGCCTGTCTTCTGCAAAAAAGTCATAAAGAAAACGCCTTTCTACTGAAATGCATCAAAGAACCCACCCCCATGAGATATCAGTGCTCATAAAGCTTTCTTTCACAGGTATCACTGATTACTCCCTAAGAAAAATTATGTAACTTTAAGTGTGGTGATCAGACACTTAAACTCCCTGTGTAACCTAAACAAATTACAGCCAGTGATTTTTGAAGCAGTTCTTATTGGTTTTTGAAACAAATGGCACTGAATTCTGCACATGCAGTTACAGCTGCACAATTCTTTGTGTCTGGCATGACTTTTGAGATAACTTTACTCCAAACTTTTTCACACCTGGACCTTGATAACTAAGATTATCATGAACCTAACTGAAATTTGGGGTATAAAAAGAATCCCCTTTTACAGAATCACTGTAGCTTTTGATCTGCAAATATTTTCTAAATGCAGCTGTAGTGCTGATTGCTTTTTCTGTATAGATACTTCAGTGTCTCCTGCAGCTGTTTTACTGCTGCTATTTCTGCATTCATTGCAATCCAAATAGAAAGAGACAAGACAGAACAGAAAGTACATGCTACTAAAAGTATTATTTTGGATCTGCTGTATGTCCCTCTTTTTTGTGGATGAATGCGTTAGAGGGGACGAGATTTATGTCTATGAAACCTCAATTACAAACAGGCAATTTCAGATTGAGTTGAGTTCCTTTATTCTTTTAAAGATACTTACTGATCCAGTTAAAGAAATCCATGAAAGAAAAATCCCCTTTCATTTCTTTTCAATGAAAAGTTCAGTAAAAATTTCAAAAACTATCACTGTAGAAAATAACCTTGCAATGACTCATTATGTCTAGTCTTCAGAGGGCAGTTGGGTCAGTATATGACTCACACTGATAAAGTCATAGAACATAGAATATGCTGAATTGGAAGGGACCCATCAGGATCATCAAGTCTGACTCCTTGCCCTGTGCAGGTCACCCCGAGTCACACCATGTGTTGAGAGCATTATCCAAATGCTTCTGGAACTCAGATAGGTTTGGTACTTTGACCACTTCCCAGCCTGTTCCAGTGCCCAATCACCCACTGGATGAAAACACTTTTTCCTGATATCAAATCTAAACCTCCCCTGACTCAGACTGACGCCATTTCCTTGAGTCTTGTCACTGGTCACAACCTTGACAAGACAGTATCTGCCTCTCCAGTTTGCCTCAGGAGGCTGTTGAAGACTGCAGTCTCTCCTCAGTCTTCTCCAGGCTGAGAAACACCAAACTATCTCAGCCATTCGTCACATAAGGCTTTCCTTCCAGACCCTTCAACATCCTCACACCCTCTTTTGGATGCTCCCTAATAGCTCTATATCTTTGTTATACTGTGGAACCCAAGACTGTACACCAGACTCAAGGTGAGGATGCCCCAGAGCAGAGGAGGACAACCCTCTCCCCCACCCCACTGGTGATGCTGTGCCTGATGCACCCCAAGACATGGGTGACCCTCCCAGCTGCCAGGTCACTGCTGACTTGTTGCAGCAGAACACTCATTAGGGGTAGAACTGAGCCAAGACAAAGACTCTCATTAACAATGTGAAAAGGGTCCTGGTTTATTCTTCTTTACAGCTTGGCCATCCTGACTGACTACAGGCAGCTCCTACTGCAGGGTCCAACTGCTGGTTATTTCCTGCTGGACTATGGCTGCAAATATTAGTTTGCAGACTCTGACCATAGGCTGTTTCCTAGCTGGCTGACTGCAGGCTCCAACTCCATCAGACTCAGACTGACCTCACAGTTGATCTTCCACAGCAGCAACTCTTCCTTGTTTCATTCTTCTTTGTGTCTCTCATTCCTTCTTCCTTAGGGCTCCCCTACCTCCTCAAAGACCTCTTTCTCCAGGTCTTCTTCTTCAAGTCACTTCTGACCAGCCAACCCACTCCTTATTATCACACTTATCTTTATTAGTCACAGCTGTGACACATTAAGGGTAAGGCTGTTCCTCTTCTTTGGTCATCACTACAACTGTGACTTACCAGGGGTGAGGTTACCTGTAATGCCGCCTTCTACGCCTACACTGACTTGTGTTCCATTGATCTGCACCTGCAGGTCCCTTTCTGCAGGGCTGCTCTCTGGCCTCTCATTCCCCAGTCTATGCACACAACCAGGGTTGCCCCATCCCAGGTGAAGAACCTGGCACTTTCCCTTGTTTCCATACCGTGGGTGATTGGTCTCTCTAATTCATCAAGTCCATCTGAATAGATCCCACATCTTGCCCCAGTTCTTCCCTTCTTCCCACTCTTCATTTTCAGCCTCACCAAGCTTTTATGCCATGAGGAGACAGATCTGCCCTGGGAAGAAGACCTCTCACCATTTTTATGCTATTTAGCAGGCTGTCTGCCATTATTAGCAAAAAGGAAGGCATTGCTTTTCAGCAGGATTTTCAGATCTTCCCTCTTCCCCCAGGACATGTTATGCTAACATGTCATCTTCAGAACCTTTCCTACTGTGTTGGCATTTTGGCCAACAAATGCCCCTTAGCTTTTCTCACCCTTACAGATAAGCTCCAAGTCTTGGTGGTTTGTTTTTTTTTCTCTTTGAAAAGTTGGCTCCTGAGGCCTTCACCAACAGTATTTGCGCTGTTTAAAAGATGAATTATGTCAGTTTGAAGCTTCTATACTTGCTGGTGTTTATCATATCTAGTTATTTACCTGCCTGAAGTTAATAATTCACATAGAATTGTCTTCCTTGTTTCCTCTTCTTTGCCCATCCTTGGCATATCTTTTGCACAAAGCGCAAGCTGAATAATTGGTCTTGCAGAGGCTTTACTATTGTGAATAATGTTGAATGGCCCTGATCATTTCTTCTTTTTTCTTCAAATTCTTATCAGGGCAAGTCTCAACAAATATTAGAGCAAATATCATGCTGTATATAACCTTTTATTTAGCAGTTGCTACTAAGCTGGGAGTCCTGGGAATCTTATCCTCAGCCTGGAAATAAATGCTTAGAAACTCAAAAACTTAACACACGCACACACACAAATCTTCTTATCAAGTTCTGAAGTATCTTTAAAAAATGAAAGTCTGAAATCAAGTACATCTAAAATGTGGTTACTTCAGCTCTTGTATATATTTGTCCACAAAACTTCACATATTTCCCTTTCTGAGGTCTCATTTTTTTACAGCTTTTAAACACCTTGAGAGGAGTATAGTTTTGAAAGAACTGTTATTATTACACTTTTATTACATATCTAAAATAGATTTCGATTTGCAAACAGTAAGAGGTACAATATGGTTAGAGGGGTTTTTTTTAATATGTATTGATTAAAACATTCAGAGGTAGCAGAGAGGAATTTAGAAAAAACAAACACAAAGAATTTAGTATCAGCAGACCATCTACAGATATGCAACCTCCATCACAGATTTTCCTGCAGGATTTTAGAAATTTTTCTTTCTACACTGCTCTTAGTCACAGATGGTCCCTGGAATTCCAGAAAAAAAATGGTGTCTTTTGGTCACTGAACAAATTAATGTTAGTATGGAGTCCTAAATGACAAAAACTATTAATAGCACTGACACATCAAAGGGGAAATTTTTTCTGGAGAAAAGTATTACAAAACATAAATCATAATCTTGCCTTGACTCAGAATTTCTTAAGGAATTCAATATCCCACTCTTACAGAGCAGCCTTAAAGCAAGAAAGAAGCACTGATTAGTGAAGGTAGGTATGTAGAATTTTTTGTGTCTGAACACATATAAATGTAATTGTACAAGTAGTTATAATCAGCACTCAAGCTTTGCAGAAACCCATTTGCAGGATTTTCAGATAGAAGAGAATAAACAAATTTAAATGTTGAGTTTTCCTATTCTGCAGCAGGAAGGTTGCTTTAAACCAAGGTGCAGTGCAGTGTAAAAACATGAAAAGTCCCAGAAACATTCAGTGAATGGATGGTGAAGATGATCACCATCCCCCATCACCTCTGCAAGTACATTTTAATGTGAAACTCACAGCTTTTTTTCCTTTTTTTCTACCAGCAAATGCATTTCACAAAATGTACAACTCTATATTTCTGTGTTACTCTGAAATGCAGAATAATAATTTATGCTTTTTTTTCTTCCAGACAAGGACTAGAAATGTGATGATTAAAAAAAAAGAACAGAGACTCACAAAGTCAAAAGATGGCAGAATCATTGGTAGAATAAAAAGCCTTCAGCTATAGCTGTACTCTCAATATATTTGCGGCAGAAGTAACAATAGGTGACCACTTCCTGAAAATTAATATTAGGTAGAAGTTGGTTGGAAGGGACCTCAAGAGTTCTTCAGGCTCCTGATCAAAGCAAGAGTAACACTGAAATTAAACCAGGTTGCTTAGTTGTTGTCTAAAAACAATGTGCTTGCTTCCCTTTTCAGTTGTGGGAAGGCCTCAGTTCTGGATGTCTTCTAAAAACTTGAGCTAAAACAGACATTGTTGGGCATGGGAATCAAATCCATGCAAATTCACATTGGGTATAGTTTAAATGCTGCTTGAGTATCTTGAATGTGACTTTTTAAATTTAATTTGATGTACCTAATGCATACACACAGAGAAACCAATTACAATCAGACAAATATATGTTTTCTGCTTATCTCAGAAGTTAACTTTCATTGCAACTAATATATTTGTTTGTTTAGCACCTCTAGGTTTTCCTTCAATTAAATGGTTTTTTGATGCCATTTACAATCTCTGTTACAAAGTATTCATCATTCATATTGTGTAAAGAGTTCATCAATCAGCTCAGCAACATTAATTAAAAATCACAGTGTAAGAATTCATATTCTTCTATGACTTTTAAGCAAGTATGATGTCACAAAATAGCCTGTCACAAAAAAGCCAATCCTAGTGCTAAAATAACACTAAGAGTAGTTTCCAGGTTTAGTTCAGCATAGGAAAACCACAGGTTTTGTTCCAGGTTTTCTTGGTAAAGTGCAAGTCATGCAATTAAAAATCTACTGGCCCAGGGCATCTGTCCCACAAGCATTAGGACACAGATAAATATGGTATGTATGACAAGGCTTTTCTGAAAATATTACATAACTATGAAAAGCAAACATTCTACAGTTTTTGAAGTACTTAAAATTACTTTCATTATCTGTCCCAGGTACAATGAACTTTGTTTTATCAGCCTTTAGCAAACATGGCACTCTTGGGGCCACTCAATCTCTAATATAACTGCTATCACTACAAACATTATCTGCACTTCACAGGTAGGCCATGTGCAAAAACACATTGCAATTTGCTTAACAAAGCTACTAAACTGAGACTTGAAACCAGATGTCCAAAGTCAGAGCTGTTGTCTGACTTCCTTTCACACTGTCATAGTATATTTTATAGTTTCACTGCCACACTAAACCTCACATGTATTATTGGCATCTGACATATCAATTGTTTCACTGGGCTTGATAATCAAGATGTACTCAAGGAACAATTAGGTCCGTGCTTTGTCATTGTGGGCAAGTAACAAATGACACAAACCTCGTTTATGAAAACTTCATCTGACTCCAATCTTTATTCAAAAACTGACCCCCTTTATATATCTTCTAGAACAGGCCATGTCATTAGTTAGAAGAGTTCCAGAACTCTTCATCCCATTGGTCCAAACCAAAAGACACAGAGAATGTCCATCCCACAGAGAGGAATCCAAACATCACTCTTGCTACAACAACACTTGCAATGTTTATGTCAAGCCTGTGAGAACCAGGTCTTCCTGAACCAAACCATCATGAAGAAACTGAGTCTAGAAACTCAGAAACTTCAGGCCTAGGAGCTCAGACTACAGTGCATTTGTCACTAGCATGTGCCTTTTTGTCCATCTGTATGGCCCGCTCCATCTAACTTCACAGAGAAAAATTTCCCCATCTTTCCACTCCCTCCCCTACTTTTGGATAGCAAAACTACTGCAGGTAATCTGACAGCAGATGATGAATGCAGGGAAGGGCATCTTGTCTTACAAGGATCTGTAGCTAATAAATCCACTCATTTTTTTCCCCTTTCTTTCACCAATCAGTTTAAAATTCATTCGCTTGAGCCATACAATTTCTGAGAGCAGTCTCAGCACAAATTAAAGAGCCATCCATCCTCAGCCAAAAAAAGGGAGTCTGCTCAATACTCAAAGTTAGAGTCTCCATAATGACCAAAACACAGGATTGTCTTACTATCAGCACAGGGAGTGTTCATAGGCCCCAAATACCATCATATTGTCCTATTTTCCCTGTCTCTGTAAGTTTTAATTTAAGCCTCATATAAACTTCACCAACAGAAGGCATTAAGCATAAACTACAAATATTCAGAAAGTTCTCTTCAAGTCCAAACATTGCATTTCTTTCCATGGCATGCAAGGGTTTCAGGCCTTAATACAGCAGGTAGAACAAACGGAGCAGAGTTCCCATGACTTTGCAATCATTACTGAGCTTTCTCCAGTATCACTTCCACCAGATCATATTTAATTGAAACAAAGGTCTTTCTCTCATGTCGAATTAATGAAAGGCAATGCAGTTAATTTTCCTGAGAGACATGTCACTTGTTAGCAGAAAGCTTCAGTGAAACAATGGCTTGCAAGCTCCTGTGAGGATACAAATCTCATCTCGTGCCTTTTAACTGTCAGTTAACGTACCTATGGTGCTCCTCAAAAAAAGATGCAGTTGGATAGATCAGCTGGGGGAGCTGTTCATTCAAACCTGCATCAAGAGGAGTGTATTCATCCCAAGGACTCACAAAGGTCACAGATCTCACACTGACTCCTGTCCGTCTCTCCATTTCCTTCTTCTGCTGCAAAAGGGTGAATGAATCAGTCTGTAGTTCATGCCTCGTGACTCTCTTCATCCAGTAAAGAGGGGGGATATCTGCAGGGATTCCTGCTTTCTGGGTCTACATGAATATGATCAAGTCATGAACTGCAAAGAGAAATCAGCTCTGTATTGACTCCTCTTGTCTCCTCTTGGATCTGTTCCTGGGATACATAACAACCCAATGTTAAAGGGAAGAAAATTGATTTGGAATGAAAGATGGCATAAGGAGCTCTGTTTCAGTGCCTTGGAAAGGCTGGAAAGAGAATGGCTCTCATCATATTCTGCTTGTCTTTAAACAGATGTAGGTACCTCTCACTTCCCATGAAAAATATCCTGACAGCAGTATCTTGAAGGGCTCTGCAACAAGCTCGTTGCAAAGCACAGCTATGCCTGTATCACTTGCTTCCAGTCAAAGATCCTAACTATTTCTTGCACCTGATTTCCTTTCCCACTGAGAGCATTGTGAATCTGACATGCTGCCATACATTTGAAATATCATTATGGAGTTCATCCCCTGACCCACTTCTCTCTCTCCTCCCTCAGATGCTTTTTGAATTATCTGTTGTCAAGCATCTTGTCTTATATTTGTTTTGCCTTATCTTAGGGCAGGTAACATGTCTCTCTCCAAGCTTCTAAAATGTGTGTGATTTGATCCCATTCTATAAATGTTTTAGAATAACAATAATACCAAAGGATGCTTGCACTTCTAGCTGTCAGGGAATCAAAGAAGAACATTTTCCACTCTAAATATTAACTGTTAGAGTCTTCTATTTGTATCATAATTGAAAACCATTATCGTAATTGGTTAGCAAAGCCACCAAAGGCAAAGGCCTAAAATGGAAATGAATGAAGCAGCTATGGAAATGACATCTTAATAAGAATAATGAAATTCAAACCCCTACTGCAAGTACAGTGTATAATCCATTACATCGAGATTAGATGAGATATAAATACCTGAAGGATATAAGATGATTGATCTGACATGTCATCTGGTTTTGCAACCATAAAATGTCAAACAGGTATCTGAACACCGCAAATTGCCTAACTACAGGTTTTTTATGGAGGGTGAGAAAGAAATTTAACAACTCGCACTGTCAGGCAAGGCCTTATTCCATTCTGAGAGCAGCATTTTAGCTGGGTTTTTTCCTCCTCTTTTTAACCCAGAAAGTACTGTCAGGGCCTGAATAAATTTTTTATTAATTCCTTGGATCTGAAACTCAGGGGATGAAGGTTCAATTCTCAGTCTACCCATAGTGTTAGACTCTTTATAATTCAGTTGCTTGCTCATGAGATGTAGCAATAAAGCTGGCCTTTACCATTTACAGGTGGAGGAAACATTTGGTAATCTTCATAATGTGCCAAAATACTGTATCAATTCTGAGTACTGTCATATTCAGACTTCTACAAAATGTCAAAGACAGAAAAAGGAAGCATCAAGACTGTATTGAAGAGCATGGGAGCTGGGGAAGGGTTGACTCCTGAAAGAGGTTGCTACTCCCAAGATACTCAGCTGAAAAAGCCAGGGGGTTAGTAGATTTTTTTAGAATCTCTAGAAATTCCGTTTCTCATTGATTTTTAAGTGAAAACAATGAGGATTGTCAAGTCTTTTAAACCCCTCCCTGTTGAGCTAGGGAGAAATCTTCATCCACATGCGAGCTATTCCAGTGGAAATGACCTATCCTGATGTTTGTATCATTCCTATTTTTGTTGTGGTCCAGAACTTCATAAACACATATCAACCATGGAGGCAGCTCAACACAAAGATAGGACAGGCATCCAAGAATTTTAAGGGTGGCAAAAAACAGAGTACATCTTCCTTTACAAAGCCTCCCATTCCTTGCTCATGCACTAGAAAACATGCAATAAAGCAGGAACCCAAATATTTAGACACTATTCAGATATTCCTGATTTCATGCAAATCATCAAGAAGCTCCAACAGTGGATGGCCCTAATGGCATTTTGCAGCAAAGAATGTTTCAATTACAGATACTTAATGCTCATAATTGAAGGACACACTGTGATCAGTGTAGCAGAGTTAAAAGGACCACAAGAAGAATGATGCTCTGAGTATACATTTTCTCTAGACAGCCTTTAGCCTGAACCACTCATGCTAGTGGTTTCTGTAACACACACACCAACACTGCACTTTAAATGTAGGCAGTCATTGAGCATAGCTGAGGAAAAAAGTCTCAACCTTAGCACAGGCTCAAATACACATATGGTTTCTTTATGGAGGGCACATTTTTAGTTTAACCATGCTATACTCTATCTCACCAGATTTTGGCAAATTTCTGTCTTGTCTGGGTTTTTAACACATCAGTCAAAGGTTCCTGATTGGAACGATCTATTTCATGAGCACAGCAATAGACTGGAGGACAGCTAGGATAACTCACTGAACTTGGATAGCCATGTACAAGCGATATCCTTCAGATACATACAGATTGGGAGTACTTAGCTAACAGTAATGTCATCATCTGCAATAATCATTAATGGTAAAACCTTAAATCCAGAGTCTTAATTCCTTATTCAGTAATAACTAAACCCTATGATCTCCAAGACTGTCTCCTCTGCTCATAACAACCTTACTAGCAGATTCATAGCCATAAAGTAATTACAGGAATTAATTAATTATTTGAAAGGTAAAGTTGCACCAAGTTACACAGGTTGCTTTAAAGACACTTACAGCAAAGAAAAGCAGTACTTTATTTTCTTGGAGTCTTTCAAACTTTATTCCAAGCCCTGGCAGTAGTGCAATATCCTTCCACAATGACTGGAGAAGTGCTTAACATTGTAGGAAGGAACATCTACCAAAGTGTGGTCTGCTTTTATGCTGTTCATTTCAGGCTGTCCCCACTTAAGCCATGTGCACTTTATACAGATTTCATTAACGTCAGAGCCATTTGTTCAGCAGCTAATGGGAAATATTAAGTGTACTGGAATAAATAAGGCTAAGTAGAAAAGGCCTTAATATCTGGCTTTCAGTAAGCTCTCTCATCAAGCTGTCACTTTTTGCATGTTATTGTCTATACATATTCTAGAGAACAAGCTGCAGGAAGCCTGGAATAGGAAGCTACCAGGACACCACTCCAGGGTAGCTACCGGTAACTCCTAGATAGCCATGTAAGAAGTAGCAAATGGTCATTTTTCAATCTTTCAGTGTGGTAACTGTTAAATAGCTTGAAGGCAACAAGTCTGAAAATTGTCACAACTAGGAAGCCCTTTTTGTGTTCAAGAGATTAAGGAGAGATTGGAAAATATCCTTGGCTCTATCATTGGGTTATGCTGTGTGATCCCTTAATGGAATTTTTCTTCACCACAGTTACCCACATCACCACATCCTTTCTTCTGCCTTCTCTGGTTAGATTATTGCTACGCAAGCCAGGTGCTACATCCTCTGCATACTTGAAAGTTTCTTGACGTAGTGGGGATCCTTTCTGGATAGACAAAGTATCAGAAGGCATGAAATAAGACTATTCCCCATTCTCAGAGATTTTTAGGCATAATCTGATTGAGCACCATGCACCAGGAGCTACTTGCCATCGCCATTCCTGGCAGCTCCAAAATTTGCTCTGCTGCTACACTACCTTCCTACCTAATTAATATAATCTCAAGGAATGAAGAATTCAGAAAATAAAATTGCCTTAGGGAAAAAAAGATTCCCTTGTGAATTCAACTTTTTCTGCCTGGTTTAAATGTCATAGCATTTTATTCTCATCTCCCTCACTCTGGCTCTCAGCTTTCAAGTTCTGCAAACTGTTTGAATGAGCAGCACATGTTAACACACAACAATGTTGGGTCACTTTTCGTATCTTTGACTCATTCACATGAATGTTTTCCTACCATTGCTCTGATACTTCTAAGGCATCAGATTAAAACAGTGGCTGGCCCACTTAACACACCCAACTACCTGACAGAAAAGACCAGGGAAGCTGGCATGTCCCCTTAGAATTCCAGTCTTTTGCCTCCGACTTTAACAGATAATGAAACTAATAAAAACCCAACTGGTTTGTTTCGTTGTTTTGGTTTGTTTTTGTTTGTGTTTTTTTTTTTGTTTTTTTTTTTGTCATCGAGTATTCTTAGTGGAGCTAACCAGATAAGTGATGTAGGAGCTTGGAGTGCTTACAGACTAATCCCTGTATTTCTACTATTAAGCAAATATAGTTCATAATCAGTCACTCTCTGAGCCATTGAGGTCCATTTTGCCTGAAGATTGTTGTCTGCATCAATTCAATATTACCATGAGCCTGGTACCAGGCTCCCAGTCCCCTGAGCTGACCATTTCTGCAAAACTTTACATGCTGGACTGTGCCATTTTTCAATAACATGTCCATGTCAGAGGGAATTGGTACTGCTTTTAAACGTTTTTTTTAATGTTTTGTGTAGAGGAAGAGGTTGCCCTAAAACTAGCAGATCATTTTTTGTACTTCTGCAATAATTGTAGCTCAGTGTTTCCTGTGCAGATCTCAAAGATCTCCTCAGTGCAGCTCTAACCATTCAGGCAGACTTTATATCTTCCATCTTCTTTGGCACATTCAGCTATCTCTCACTCTCTTTCATACTTGTGTTTATCACTTTCTAAAGGCATTCCTGAGAAGTAGCAATGTAGTCAAGTTTGTATATCTATAAAGCAGACCCAGATAGTCTGATGTCTGGGCTTTTTGTGCATTTTAAACCGTTTCTTAACCTTTTTCCCCTTTAAGTTGCTAAGCAGTAAGAAAACTCAAAACTAGGATCTGCCATCTTTTTAATTATGTACATGAAGAATTTTGGGGATGAGTTACACACAGTAATGTCTTAGGACTGTTGAAGGACTAATTCCATTTTTTACACTCAGGCTGATCAGTACAACCTTTACAGATACTACTTTTATTTCTCACAAATTTCTTTTTCAAAGTGGAAATTAATAGGCATTTTAACCTGTAAGAGATAATCCAGTTAATGAAGATATATGGTTAATTATGAAGAAAATCCAGTCACTGTGCTTAGGGTAATGCAGTGGGATTTGCTGGTTACTCTGCCTTAAGGAACATTTTAGATTCCATTTAATTTTTAATATTACTTTCAAATCCCCTCCAAAGTTGTTTCTAATAATCTGAAAACTTTTAAGTGCAACTGCATGCTTTACCCCTTGGCATTAGACTACAGATACACATCTCCAAGTGTAACCCTCTAAACAGGGTTAGAAATTTCAGGCTGAGTGCCTTCATTCATCATTTTAAGCTTGTGAATGACAAATGGTATATTCTTGGTGTAACAGCTGAGAACAATAATTTCTATTAAGCATAAAACAAATATTCATGTTCTGATATTAAACAACCCCAGGTTTCTGCCAACCTTTGGAACCATCAAATGCAATTCAGTTACTCTTGTTGAGAAATATATTTTCCATTTTGTTGAAGTCTTCGGTCTCACTATAGCTCTCTGAAACACACAGTTCTACAGATTCACGAGCATTTCTAAAGCTCAATCAGCAAGTGTAGGTAATTTATGCATCTTTTTCTTTGGATGCATTCACCCTCTTAATAACAGGCTCTGTCACACCCTACAAAAAAAAAGCACAATTTATCAGGAAGAGGTAATTTTTTAATATAAAATCATCCACAAAAGTCTTTGATTATGTGAGACAACTGGTCCAGAAGCCACTGCCTGGGGGCCAGGAACCACCCTGCTTCAAGGAGCTGTCTTTATAAGATAGATGGAGTGGGGGTGCTCATGGCAAGGACATAAGCTTTACGAATCAGAGATAACACTGCCTTTCTGCAGTCAGACAGCATCCTGACTCCAGCAAGAATAAAGGGCCTTACACTTATTTTGTTGTTTGTAAAACAATTTCTCTTCTGTTTGTTTTGTTTGGCAGGTAAAACACTGGCACTGTCCTGAATCCTGCTCCCAGCTAATGTCTCTAATTCTCTGTGTGCAGCCTTGTGTATGCCTGATTTACGAAGTTATTAACTGAAGAATAATAGACACACAGAGTGGTTAGGCCTGGAAGGGACCTTGAAGATCATTTAGTTCCCTCCCCTGCAATCTGCAGGTTGTTTTTTTTGGAAGCAGATGTTTTAAGTGACAGAAGAGTAAAGAAAGCAGCTCCTGTGAGCTCCATACCAGGTAGAATATGCCTGGGCATCAATTTGGCCTGGAGCCTGGAACAGTGCCTGAATCTAATCCTAGAAGACGTCATCCACTTGGAAGGTTCAATGGCTAAATCCCTTGCTACTGTGGTCACTTTAAGAGGGCAAAATGACCATATTTTAAAAGATTATATTAGCTTGTAAGACTACAAAAACACTATCCTTTTATCTTGTGGGATCCTGTTTCACCATATAAATAAAGAAAATTAATTCTCCCCTTCATTATAAGCCATGGTGCTGAGCTACAACATTTAAAAACAGCTACAATAAAAAGTATTTGAAAGGGAAAAAAACAGTTTTCCAAGTTTCTCTGCTCTGATACATAACAGCAGCTTCAGAGGAGCAAATAATCAAGGCATATGGAAACATCTTGGTTTGTAAGCACGTATGCAAGAAGAAAAATATTTGGAAAACCAAGAATAAACTTAAGTGCTGTATTTTTCAGCAATATCTGAGCCTCCCAAATTCTCTTGCGCTTATGTTTTGAGAGGTGCATGTACAAGGCTTCTATCAACCACCCATGTGTCAAAATGTAACAGGAAATAAAATGAAAAACCTCATGAGTAATTGATATAGGATACGTAGGCGATCTGAAGGAAAAATCAGAACCAGAGATGTGCCAGGGAACAAAAAAAAAAAAAAAAAAAAAAAAAAAAGGGATATTATTTAAAAAGCCAGCCTCCTGTGAGCCCGTCTGCTTCCTATCACTGATTTTGCAGCTCTGGGTTCCCACGGTGGACTGCTGCTGCCATCTACTGCCACCAGCACTGCCAGAGGCTGAGCTCCCCTCCTGCAACCTGGTCACGGAATTGGGGGCCAAGGAGGATGGCAGGGCATGAAATATTTTGAGTCAATAAAGGAAAAACAGTTTCCAAGGAGAGAAAGCATCACGGCCAAGATTAAAATCAAAAATCAAGTTCAGATTTGTCCATTAGAGACATAATGCAAAAAATGTCCAGGTTCTGAGGGGGGAAACCTAATTGGAAAATATTTTGCTTTCAAAAGGGAAGGGAAAGTCACATCTGGATCCAAACTTCTGTCATGTAGTGACCTAAACCTATAGTCTAGGTCCTAAAGGTTATTAGTTTAAGTGATATGGCTGACAGTCGATGTTCAGCCTCATTAGATGATGAAATGACTTGCACAGCAGGAAAGCTAAGGAAGGACAAACAGCCTGGGGGTAAGTCCAAGCCTCCTAATTCAGTCACCTATGTTATTCCTGTTCTAGGAACACAGGGCTTCAGATGCTAGTAATGGAAATCCTTTATCTGACCTTAGCTTGAAATTCACATCAACAAAGACTCAGAGAACAAGCCCCCAACTACTGCAGGTATTTCTAAATGAAATCTGGAAGGAAAGCAAACTCCATATGTACTGAAAGACAGACTGTGGAAAGAACAAATAAAAAAAAGAGAAAAAGAAAAAAATGGCAGGGGACCTTTAGCACGTCTGTTACTATCCAGCAAGAGATATGCTGGATTTCATAACTTCTGAATTTCCCATAGTCCATTGCAGGTGGCAGCAAAGATCAGACCCAGACCTCCCTGATCTCAGATCATATTTCTTCTCTGTTGGTGTTATATAGCAGTCATCATTAGCAATACCAATCTACACAGTGGTTGCAGAGATCTGAGAAGTGAAATAAATTAACCTTCCCCCTTCTCTGTGCAGCTCTTGTGAGACTGTTCTCAGTGTTTAAGTCAACTGAGTTTAGTAGTCTCTAACTTGAATTTATTACATTACCTGAAATGCACAGTGGAATAATTTTAAGTTGATTTAGCTAAGCACAGTGATAAAGTCATGTTTTTAATCCTTTTACCATTTGTCTTCCACACTACACCATGTGGGCCCTTTCTATATGGATTAAAATACAAGCCAATCTGTATGGCTAGCATGCATTTCTGGTAATATGACTTCATAAGAATGCAATATCTAAGCATGTCATATTTATTATACACAAAGAAGTACTAAAAGCTAAGTTATAATAGTAGGGGTGCTGTGCTCTAGCAGTGTGATTTAAGCCAAGCCATTGTCCACACTGACACAACATTGAAGTATTCCCAGGAATACAGTCTCTCTCCCCTTATCTCTTCTAGGAGCTGATCTATCAAAATATGCCTGACAAGAAAGGCCTTTGTAGACCTGCCTTGCTCTACACTTCAACTGCCAGATTCTCCATAGAGCAACTCTGTAATGAAATAGGAACTAAAATTTTATAGAAGGCTGCCGGGTAAGAGTGAAGACCAAAAATCACACTGGAAAGCCCTGGGGTTTGTGGTGGTATTTTTCTTACAAATTCTCCTTCAGGACAGAAGTGTTTCCTTCTAAATCAGTTGGCTGAATATTTCACTCTTTGTATGCAAGCTGATGTGAGTAGGTGGCCTTCCTTAAGATACAGTCAAAATCTGATCAAAGATTAACAATTAATTCGACAGAATATCCGAAGCCCATCTTTCTTTCTAGAGTCTTTGTCTCTTGCTCAGGCTTCGCTTTTCTTTAGATTCCTGATTCAGTGTGTCTCTCCCTCATTTCACGGTGGTCAGAAGTTCCTCCATCCAAAGCTTCTGGAGGACTAAAGGTCATTACAACTCTTTTACTCAGTGTTTTACAGTGGTTCAGAAGATGTATGGGAAAACTTTGTTGTCCAAGAGTTCATGTGAGCAAGGAGAGCTTAGACCTTTGCCTGGCATAAAGCATAACTCAAAAGAGAAGAGCTCCTAACAAGCTAAAAAAAAAAAAAAAAAAAAAAAAAAAAAAAAAAAAAAAAAAAAAAAAAAAAAAAAGTTCTTAAGATGCTTTTTCCCTCACAGGGCCCCACTGAGAGGGCTGTCTGGCATTGCAGTCTTCTGGCAATTTATGTCTTGGCCACACTCTCTTCGCACAGAGACACTGAAGCCAGATCCAATGCCTGCTTGTAGGATGCAGGATAAATCCAATAAAAGAGTGATACTGTCCCAAAGGCTGTGCAAAGTAAATTGTTAAGATGGGCAAAGTATTATCATCCTCATTTACAGGTAAGAAAGGAACACAACTTGGGCCTCTGCCTTTCCTTAATGACATTTTTACTATAAGACAAAAACTACACACGTGCAATTCCAGGCAACTAATGCAGATACTCAATAATGAACTAAAATATTATGTGGCAATGAGCCAATAATCAAAGATAAATAATCTAGCCAATTAATCTTGCCAATAGAATTAGGTAGCTATTTAAATTATCCAAATCATGAGTATTCACTGTTTATATCTGTACAATAGGTGTTACAGAGAGCCTTTTGGAAATTTCACTAAATGTTCTCCATCACCATGGAAGTATCTATGTAGTATCAATTTTCTGCATGGTTTGAGTTTTTGTCTTGGCTTGCACCTGAGAGCTGAAACAAGTTCTCATCACTGAAAAAGAACCCTTAAACTAGTTTTATCACAAAACCTTTCAAAGTATTTTTTCTTTTCACAGGAGCATGCTTTCACTCAGATCTTTCTGCTGGCTATGGGAAAAAAGCCACCTTATGCATGAAGTACTTTAAGTCAGCTTGCAGCATGATAACTTCTAGAACAGAAAATGCCTGTTGAATATACTATGCACAGTCATTAATTTCAGCCTGAGTCTGTGCACTGAAAAATGGGAAGAGAGAAAATGAAGATGGTCTGGTAGCACCAAATCCCTTACCTTTTCTCTTCTTAGCTAAGAGAAGCAGTCTGAGTAGTAAAGTCTCATTGACTTCAGCAGTCATCAGGTGGTGGGAATGAACGTATTGTTTCAAAGAACATGCAAGACAGACACCTTTCTGAGTACATTGATCACTATTATTTTAGGGTGGCATCATGCAGTGCTAACTCAACTATTTTCATTTCATTTAAAGTTATTTTCCTTCCATATAACTGTACATATTATGAAACTGATATTTTTAATATCTTTCCTCTTCCATGATACAGCTTGTAATCAGACAACTGCAATTTTATTTAGGTGTAAAAGTTCTACACATAAGGCAAACATCAGTATTTAACACAATGAAGTAGATGGCTTTACAGCAAGGGCACAGAAACATATCTAAGAGGTACAGGAGAGAAACCTCACATAAATAGCTTGTTTACAAAATGCAAATAGGATGAATTTCTTAAGCTGCTTGGCAGAGAAACATGAAAATTATCAAAACCTTAACCAGCTGCTTAAAAGTTATGGTTTTGCCACTGACTCTCACCAGATGCCCAAAGGAAATTGGCACACACAATACATTTGCTTCAAGCCTAAAGGTTCCTGCTGAAAGGCTGAAATGTAAAATTGTCTTAGGTTCTGAGAAGGCTTGCAGAACATGTCACAACAGGACAGTAACAGGGCATGCATTACTGAGTACTCTTACTGCCCTGCACCTCAGCCTTAATCTCAAACTGTGGTTGTTTGGTTTAGACCTTGAGGAAATTATTTGAGTAATCTCCTACAAAAAAACAAAGTAGTGAAACTGGTGGTACTTAAGAAAACTTCTAATAATTTTATTCCTAAAATGAATATTATATTCTCATATATTGAGAAGCTATTGTTTTCAGTGACAATCTGCCATGGTCATTTTCAGGGTGTAATCACTGTTGTGAAAAAAAATCTTTGCTTTGAATTTCTCAGTATATTTCCCTATAAACATTTGGATAATTTTTTTATAGAAACATTAGGAAAATTGATATTTAAGACAAGCAGAAAACTGTGCATCAGAGCACTAAAGAGGAATGCTTTTGCTGGATGTGTGTTCTTCCCAGAAACACAGTTCAACAGTCTTGTATTCTACACAAGACAGATATAGATCCCTATACCAGCTTTTCACTGGCTCATCCTTTTTTTTGACACTCTACCAATTTCAATCCCTTTCAATTGCTGCAAACAGTAAGATAGACATTATTTCCTGAAGGTATATTTACATGGGTCTCATCTTGGTTCTTCTCAGTGAAAAGTAAAGCAATTAAAATTGTGCTGGAGATCATACTTGTGTGCTCTCATTTCAGACATGAAAGCCCAGAAAAGCAACATTTTTTTTTTTTTCTTTTCATGTGGCTGAAAGTTTATTTGGTTTGAGATAAAAGTCATGATTTGTTTTTTGCTAGTGATTCATAGCCAACTACAGATCGGCTACCTGCCAATCCAGTTGGTATTTGCACAAATTGCACCATTTGTGGTGATGGTACCTCATCACCACAATAAGCATTCTGCAAAGCAGATTGATCTTCAAAATGATCTCTGTGAGGCAGCAAGGATTCAGCTTCTTCTGCTATAGCTTAGTTTGGGCTATAGCAAAAAGAGAAGCAAAAGCTCTATATTAATCAGCACCTATGACCTGAAAAAACTAACAACTAAATCAAAGAGAAATTTGCTGCTTTTATGATCATTATATTTAAACTTCATCTGTAGTGTTTTGTTCTTTAATGCTAAAAATTACATGAGAAACCTGCTTTCCTGCAAGTCAAAGGACAGTAATATTTACATAAAAATTGAATAGGCAAATTGTAGCAGGTAAAAAAAGCCTGGAAGACAACCAAAATGCATTTAAACTAATAATTTATAGCATTATAACTTGTAACATAACTGAAGTTTAGTTTCTTAATGCATACAGGGATATGCATGTGTACTTGCACAGGTCTATATAATATGCACGCAGACAAGCAGTGACACAAAGTTGCAACTAATTTTCCAAACTGCGAGACAAATGCATGGACAGAATCACCTCAGTCTCTTAACAAAGAAGACCACTTTTGATCTCATGCAAATTCACTCAAGTCAGGAGAATTACACTGGAGAGAGGTTTGACCCAGAATGTCAACAATTTTGACAAACTACAGATTTGTTTATCATGCAATTATTCACACAGAGGGACTTGCTTTCTCTTTTAAGAGGATGTGTCATGCAGTTTGATGTCTGCTACTTCTTTTTCAGAAACTGCTTTCTCAGTTCAGGCAAAGGCAGAACAAGCAGTGTCAGGGACTTACATATTTGATTTGCCTGTGCTTGCAGTAGGAATATAAAGTTTGTAAGTCATCCATACTAAGATATATTGCATGTCTTAGGACAGTGGAGAAGATGGGATTCCTCCTGCCTGGGTAAAGAAAGATTGAGTGAATTGTGATGCATCTTCCCTGCTCCCATTTCCTGCTCTTCTGTTGGATCTCATCCCTCCCTTTTCTTTCCCTTGACAGTATTTCAGTTTGTTTGGCTACCAGCAGCACACCCTCCCTCTAATGCATGTCTATAGCTCAGTAAAATAGGATCAAGGAGTCCTTCCTGCCACCAAGGCAAATAGACGAGGCTGGATTGTGTGCCTTTGATTTAGAACTGCCTTTCCTCAAAACCTATTGGCCATACACACACTCCATAGTACTTCCACCAGATTCCCCTTTCAGCTGTATATGATTTCTCTATGGTCCCACAATTTAATTATAATTGGTTTGTGCACTCCTTCCAGTTAAGAGCAAAAGACCAAACAGACACTTGCATAGTGGGGATAGTTGGGTAGAAGAAATGCTTTAGTTTCTTCTTTGGCCCTCATAAAAAAAAAAAAAAAAAAAAAAAAAAAAAAAAAAAAAAAAAAACAAATAAATAACACCATTCACATACTGATTTTGACTATTTTACATTTCTACAATGTCAAGTAGCTTTTTGGAACAGATTCACTAGATGTGCCTCTACCTCCTTGTGCCCCAGCTGACAGCACAGCCATCTCTAGCCAGCAGTTACTGCAACTCTACAGCTGGATTTCCTTTGCTCAAATATAGAATTAATTCTGAGGAAAATTACTATCAGTGCCTCTCTTTCTTCTTTCAAATTGAGTTTATTACCTTGTTTATACATCTAAGTCAAATCCTGCCCCACTTAATCCTAGACATGGAATCAAATTTGCAAATCACCCACAGCTGCACCTGTGTTTAAAGGAAAGATTACTTTTAGCAAAGTCCTCTCAGAACTGCACTATTTACGGTAGATGTCTGCATTTTTCTTTTAACAATATAGATGTCCAAAACAATCTTATTTGAGCATAGTACTTGATGAACAAAACTCAGACAAAAGGCGGCCCCTAGCAGAAATAAACAGACTCCCGCCATGTCTCCCAGTGCAGGTAGATATTGAGTGATTCTGGATCTCTCCATCAGCAAATCCTTTCTCCAGGACTAAAATCCAAACCCCAAACAAAGCTCCAAATCAAACTCTTCTTCTGCACCTCTTGGCACAGCCAGTTTCTGTAGGAACAGTCTCAGGATCCCTGTCATTACTAAGCATATTTATTACTCAACTTACATATCAGACATTAAGGGTAAGCATTAGTGCCAAAATCTCAAGAAGCTGGTAACAAATATGGCTTCACAGATGAAACACTCAGTGGGACCAAATCCCCTGTAAAAACTCTGTGTCTTGGTGGTTAACATCTCTTGTTTGCTGTCTTTCAAAGAGTGGAGTTATTTAACAACAAGCAAAATGCAGGCTATATGGAGGCTTACAGACGCGTCAATAAGAGACTCACTGTCTTGACATCGCATTGGACTGTTAACGTGCCTCTCATGCATAGTGACTATGCAAAGGGCATGCTCTTTAGTTTTATGCATCTTTTCATGCATTTAGACTATGGGGATTTCCAGTATAAAGGGCAAGTATGAGCATTCCCCAAAAATGAAATGATGAAGAGAGTAACTGAAGTCCCGAAGGTAACATTGATGAGTTCCTTATCAGGACTCAAGAAAACACAGCAAAAGATAGTCTCTAGGGAATTCTAATTCAATCTTCACCAAAAAAAATTATATCAGTCTGGAGTTTAATCAGTATCGTAGAAACTACATGTAAATTTAAAAACTATTACATTCGTAATTAGTGCAAGTGTTATAAAACTATTTCATCCCCTTGTAAGCTGAGAAACAAGCAATGATTTACAAACTGGACAATCAGTACACCAGCCTATGTAGGGATACTTCTGATTGTGCCTGCCCACGTGCAAAAAACAGGGCTTTTATCTTTACATAATAAAAATCTTAAATAGCAGTAATGCTTCATCCTCAAGATCAGGGACAGTATGGTGCCAATCATGAGATGAGGTTAGAGAGAAATTGCTACAGAAGCATTGTGATGAACAGACTTATTCTCCAGTAGTGACTCTGGAATATATATTACAGAAATTATTGGTCTACATCATCAATTCCAAACTTCCAACACAGTACTTACATAGTTCTTTAAACTGGGACACAGATTAATCTGACCACAGTGACACATAACAATCACTGTGGTCACCAATAAAGCAAAGACAAAGAAAACAAATAAGTTTTTTAAAAAGTTAGCATTGCACAGGGACTGGATTGATACAATGGTAACATCTTA
The DNA here is from genome assembly GCA_032173965.1 of Sitta carolinensis. Taxonomy (NCBI): domain Eukaryota; kingdom Metazoa; phylum Chordata; class Aves; order Passeriformes; family Sittidae; genus Sitta; species Sitta carolinensis. Next base: position 37,572,020 of record JAVUNC010000006.1, read on the forward strand.
AATGCACTGTCCATTGGTGTATTTTACCTGTGATTCTGGAGCATTTCTGTGTACCAATCTTCTAAAAGGAGACACAAAACCTCCCCCTCCTCGAAAACATGTAGATATTCTCAGTGATCAAATTCATTTAAAAAGCAGCCCATAATTAAGATTTTTTTTAAAAGTTAGATTTCGTATTATTAAAGCATAATGGGGTCCCCTAGGTTCCAATTAGGAAACTGATTAAAAAATCTTTGAGCTTAAAAAGTTGCAGGTAGGGAGTTCTGCTCTCAGCTGCCTTGAATTAGCATATCGATGGCACCACAGCCTTAGCTGGAATCAAAGGCAGAGACGCCACAGACATTTTGCCAGGCCAGCACAGTGCTTTGTGAGCACTCCTGCCTCAGTCCAAGGAAAGAATTACTTACACATCCAGGCCTGACCAGCAACAAAAAAAGTTACAGTAAGACAAATGTACTGGGCAAAGTATTTACTGGTAGTGGTACTTCAGGGATAAGGTATTGGGATTGGACTAACATGAAAAAGAACAAAGTCTAAACCAAAACAAAAATTATGAGGTTTCTGGCTTGGATTTGGAAGGACATTAATCTACGACCTTGATCCATAACAGAGCTATGGCTTCAGTTTCAGCATAAGGCAAAGTTCTGGCATAAACCCAGAAATTTGCTTTAGAAAGGCCCTTAAGATCTGGGTTAACTTTCATTCTCTTGAAAATTTAAGACAATTAGCCACATTTGTTTCAAACAGTTTCAGCCTGCTGCTCTACCTGTCTCTTCCTGATCTAACCAAATGTCCTTCAACCAGAAGCAAAGGAGAAGCTTGCAAGGCACTTTAGTAGCAACTATTAAGGAAATTGCTTAAATAAGGTGCTCAGGAGACACAGTACCAAGTTCAGTCTTGGTGAGATAATGAAACAGCACAGGGAGGAAAGGTCTGACAGTCTGTCAGAAGAGCACAGAACTGATAAACTGGTGAAACTTATCAAAGCTCGCACACTGATGACTATTACATGAGAAAAGGATGAAAGTGACTTATGCTTTGATGGAAATGGGGTATTTTTATGTTAAGACCATCACTTTTGCTTCAGGCAGTTCATCTGGCAGAAGACACTGAAGGGTTTGCACATCATCAAGGATTACTCTGGTGGATAAGGTTTAAGCAATTACAAAATTGTGCCTAGATTTCTGATGATCAAGGTGAGGGGAAAATAATTGGGATTATGGGGTTTTTAGTATCTTGCTTCATTGTTAATAAAAAAAATATAGCACCAAAGGACCACCTTGGCATTTTCTTTATCTTGGATAGCATTGCAGTCTTTAGGCTCATGAACACAATGCACTGCAGAAATATGTGCCCAAATGCAGAGGGAATTTACCTTGGTTCTGGTTCAAGGACTATTATGTTGTCTGTAGCTTCTCAGGTTACAACAGCTCACTTTCACCTGTACAGTATTTTTGCAAAGAAGTTTTTTCAGGTTTTGAAATGGCTCTTCTCCCAAAAAGGATGTGTGAAGTAAAGGAATAAAAATGCAATGCCAAGATAGGCATGGTTATAGCTCCCATGGCACCTATAACTCAGATGTCTCCAGCACATGAAGTACTTTGTAATATTGAATTTGCTGCTAAACATAGGCCTCAACTGCACTGTATGTACAGTACATTCTAGGGGGTTTGACCAGTCAGCTTGTAGCTTGTTAAATACTATGGGTCAGCTTTACATCTGTTTCCTCTGTTAGTCCCTTGACCCTATTCCCATTTCATCACAATTTTGTCATAGGTCTTAGACTAGATCCCCCTTTAATTACCCTGAGGAACTAACCAAAATCCACAGTTAAGGCAGTACTTCTCACCAGCTGCTTCTTTTGAGAAACATTTTTCCCATTTCCTAGAGTAGGGTATGCCTGTGCTGAGAAATGACATTGTGTCTTTGTGAAACAATTTGCTAAGCCTGTATGACTATTAAATACCACACTGCATGTGTAGGCCGAAACAAAGCCGTTTTCTGGTGAATGCTGCTTACAAATCCTGAAGTCTGAAGATACATTTTCAAAATTGTTAGAGACTACCTAAGTGTTCTGCACATCAACACTTTCTTCGGAAATTCCACCTAAAAATGTCAAGTGATACCAATAGCTTTAATCCAGACTCTGAAAGTCTCTGTGTATGCGAACTGCTTTTCATGCATGAGGAAAAATTCTTTCACATCCTGTCATGCAAGGGCACCCAACCTCATGTCTTGTACCTTTGAGCATAAGATTAAAAAAAATTTTAAAAATAAAAAAATATATTGTTGCCTGGTATGCTGCAGACAGCAAAAGTGAAACACAAGAGACCCTTCTTCACATAGCACTGAATATTTGTGAAAAGCCCATTTGAGGAAAAGGAATTCTTTGTGAAAGTCTCTGGAGTGTTGCTAACTTCTAGAATTGGATGCATGTTCTGAAGAAGAGGCACAGAAACAAAACAGTCATCCTGGTCAGACAAAAGGTTAGTCTAACTCAATAGTATGTCCCTGAGCATCCTGTAAATGCAAAGCAAAAAGTATAAAACCAGGCAAGCACATAATGATACTTTTCTAAATACTCCCTCATGATTCCGATACTTGTAGCTTTGAAACTGTGCCTTTAAAATACGCAATCCACCCTTCAAGAGGAACTCAGGTCATGAAAGGAGAATGAAAAGAAAGCAAAGAGTGGCTGCACATATTGCCACTGCAACAGCAGTTGAACTCTTGAATCTATGCACAGGGGAGTTTCTCTTTTGAGGCAGGAGGAGAGGACATTCTCTGATGCAAACCTTGTAGAGACCCTCATGGGTAGGTAGGCCAGCAGCAGCTCTTGATTATTTCCTTTAGACTTATGAACTCCCCTAAACTCATAAACTTTTTCTTTTATAGATCAACCACTAAAGTGAGGCAGCAAATAATTTTCTCAAATGCAGTATATTCACTATAAATACTTATTTTGAATAAAATGTATTCATGTCTTGTGTGTAGTTGAGTGTAGACTAAAATTCTGCTGGCTTCTCAGAATGCCAACTGCCACTGAAGTTGGTTAAAAAAAAAAAAAAGAAATTATTTCAGAAAACTATTACAATAATTTTGCATTTTTGATGCAAATCTAGTAGTCAGCCTAAAAATTTTAGTGAATATATATATATAATTGGGAAATGGCTAAACAAAATGATGACTTGACAGTCTTTGCTGTCAGTACTTTTAAAGTTCATAAATTCTTGTAATTTACAAGAATTCAGGGACAGTAACAGTTTCCTTTAAGCTAATTATATGGAAAGCCAAGGAATACACAGAGTTATGCAATTAAATAAGGACGAAGAACAATGCCCTTTTATTTTAGCAGTGTTGTGCAAGATGCAGAACAGGAAACAGGTTAATCAGGAAGAAGCAGAAGAAATCAGGGTTTATTCATTCAGTTCTTTACAGTTGCTTAAAAAAGTTCTGCAAAATAATCCTGAGAATGAGTAGCTGATACTTTTCTATGTTGCGTCCTCAAATTTATATTTCATTTATCATAAATAGACTGTAATATCTGGAGTGCAACATGGCACTGGCAGCTGGGTTATCAGAGAATTTAGGACTCCAGTTTGTGATATTTATGGACACTGCAACAAATGCTACGCAGAAATCTTGTCTACTCTAACTCTGATTTTATAGCAGTAAATAATGTTACCACCATGGGATATTTTTACCAATTTATCATCCTAAAGCTGATAGTGCTGCTAAAATCACTTGAGAGGACACATAGAAATCCACAACCCCTGCAGCACTGTGTCAATACACTGACTTGAAGGGAGAATGTCCCACATCCACACTCCTGTAATCCACCAGACACCCTACAGGCAGGATTGCAAACCCAACAGGAAGCAAAATCAGTGTAATGTCCTTTTTATGTTCTATTCGTGGTAAAGTGTTTGAAATTACTGGAAGTTGAAGAACTGTATTAACAGACATAATTTTCCTGGGCTGATTTCTAAAGAACCTTATGGTATGACCTGTGGGGGCCTGTGAAATGTGCTGAGAAAAGCTCCAGAAAAGGAGATTGCTCCACCTGAAAGAGAAAGCAGAGGAGGAATATGCAAGAATTGTACAAGGTGAACTGGGGCCACTAAAGCCCTTTCTTGAAGGTGTATATGTATAGATTTAATACCACAGTTTATTTTCATTGCATAAGCACTGTTTATCTTGCAAGACTACCCTGGGGAGGAGCAAGGAACTCTGGCTGCAGGCCTGTATTTTAACTAGGTTTCTTAAGACAAAGTCCAGAGAGGCAGCGTCAGACTATATTGGGACTCAACTAGAAACCTCTGGTGTCCTTGTCTCAGTGCAGACATGCCCCCACTACATGGAAACAGATAGAGAAGCCAGAGAATCAAAATAGTTCTACCTAAATTCAAATAATTGTTCTATTTCTTTCTTCCTCACAACCTGTCTTTTACCAGATCCATTATATAACGTCATACATTGTTATCTCAAAAACTATAAATTCTTAACACTGGAGAGTAGGAACTACATTTTGGTTTTGTGTTTGCACATAATACAATGGCGTATTTAGTACTCTATATTTTCAAACAGTCTATTTGTTCCTCAGGCCACTGATTCAAGCTGCTCTAACTTCATTTTTGCCAGCCAGTTCTGTTGAGGTCTGTAGTCTGCTTAATATATGTATGCTTGCTCTGAGCCAAATCACCTGATGTGGGAAGAATTTCATCCCTGCCCAGATGCAATGAATTGTCTGTTTCTGTCAAGTTATTCAAAATTTTGCAAGGGCAGCACCACTGCAAGCAGCTTGTTTTATTAGTTCCCAATTTATATTAATTCCATATGCTACTGTGTATTAATATCTCTCATCTCTCTTACCTTTAGAAATAAAAAATATGATTTATCAGCAGACTCTTTACGCTGCCAGTATATAATTGCACATGTGCTAATTGTTAAAGTTCTGAGGGAGCTATACTACGGGATCAATCCTTTTATTGATGCAGTAATGAGCTTTTAATGGCTGGCTGGCTAGGCCTTCTGGCCTTCTCAGCATGGCATGCTTTAGCCATACCCTTTCTTTCTGCCCATTAATCATTGGTCTCCCATACCAGCATATCAAGGCAAACAGAACAGCCCTATTAAAAATGGGGAGCAAACACCAAGAGTTACTGCATCTCATTATCTCCACTAATACATACATATAACACTGCAAATAATTTCCTCACATTGTTGAAAAGAAACCCTGGATGGCTCAAGGCCATGGTAAAGATACATCAGACTCGTCATCTTTAGGTCAGTATTTCACATCCTGGCCCATATAATAGTGACCTGTAGTCATTAACAACTGATGACATGTTTAAAACCTCACACTCTGGGGGAGCCACCTCACATCACTGACAGCTATAACTCTCATAGCTGGTTGCTGGAGAGCAATAGCATGTTTACAAAAACCAGAAAAGGCCTTGGCTGTGTCTAAGTCCTGCTCAGCAATAACAAAAACATGTTTCTATTATCAACATTGTATTTAGCACAAATCCAAAACACAGTCCCATAACAGCCACTGTGAAGAAAATTTACTCTACTTCAGCCAAAACTGTACCTTGTCTCAGTTCCTGACAGCAGGACGGTGGAAGAGATACACATACTTCTGAGCAATAGATTTATGGATCCAGTAAAATGGAAAGTGATCAAGTAAGCCACTTTTCTCCAGCCTCTGGGTAGGGTGGCAGACATGCACTATTGACAAACCAACAGCCATGCGGCACAGTTGTACGTTAGGTACCAGGGAATGTGTTCTGTATAGTCCAGCCAGGATGCTAACAGCATTCGTATGAGCCTGCTTCCTCACTTCTCCATCAATTATGACGTGAGGATTCCGTGATTGAGATCCTTTTTGGGCAACATGTTTTTTATCCATTTGAAGGAACCACACACTATCTTGCAGGCAATAGCAGCACTGGATCGATGAGAGGTTGTCGGAATCATTAAAAGTAAAGAGCTTGTAAAAATTGTAAAAGCAGGTCTTAGAGACAGATGAACACAGAAAATTTTAGATCTATGCTGTAGATGCTGATTCTGAAAGTAAAAGAGTTCCATTAGATAGTGAGGAAGGACATTAGACAATAAGTAGTGTCTTCAATCCAGGTCAAGAAAACCTTAGGATAGCAGAAAAATATATCTGTCAAGATATATAAAGTTTTAAGGTTAATAATGAAGTACGGTGCATTGAATTTATAACTAACAAGCAAGCATTGTTTTAAGCAAATGTACATGTATTAGCATTGTTTGGCTAAAGCTCATGTCAAGTAAGCTTTTGCTTTTGCTTTCTGCTATTGGCTAAAAGACTTTTAAAGTATATTGTAACACTCAGAACTCAGCAGCTGATGTCTGGAGTGTGAGCTGCTGTCTCGTGTAAAGAGACTCTTGAAGAAAAAATAAAAAACAGCTCGAGATGCATCCCTCAGCAGTCCCGTCCCGTTCATGGGTTTGTACATATTTTATGTACACTGGCTGGTGTATAGGAGGTCACACACAATTCTTTTATATTCTGTCATATAAACACAGGCCAGGCTAAATAACACTAGGCTTACTGCACACAGAGTAAATTATACCAACACGTCCTGTATCACATATTATTTCTACCAAAGACTTGGAAGACAGTAACTGGTTAGTATTGTGTGTTTGAGTACCTAGAGTTGAGGGAAGGAAACAGCAATCTGGCTGCCCAGTGAGCAGTAGTAACATCCTATTTTCTTGCAGTTACTTCATCATCTAACACACAACACACGTAACATAGAATCATAGAATGTTTTGGAATGGAAGGGGCCTTAAAGCTCATCTGGTTCTCACCCTCCTGCCATGGGCAGACACCTTTCAATAGGCAGCTTGCTTAAAGACCCAACCAATCTGACCTAAAACGTCCAGGGATGAGGTATCCAGAACTTCTCTGGGCAGCCTGTGCCATTGCCTCACCACACTCACAGTAAAGATCTCCTCCCTAATATCTAGGGACATTATATATAATATATATCTATATCTATAATATATATCTATAATATATATCTATATCTATATCTATAATATATCTATAATATAATATCTATAAAATATATTATATATAATATCTATAATATATCTATATTATATTTAATCTATATATTATATATATAGATATATATTATATTAATAGATAGATAATATATAATAGATAGATAGATAGATAGATAGATAGATAGATAGATAGATAGATAGATAGATAGATAGATAATATATTATATCTAAATGTCTATGGATATTTAGATATAATATCCATCTAAACCTACTCTGTTTCAGTTTCAAGCCATTCACCCTTGTCTTATACTACATATCCTTGTAAAGATTCCCTCTTCAGCTTTCTTGTAAGCTCACTTTTGGTACTGAAATGCCTTCTCTTCAGCTAATATGTAGCTATCCTTTAAAGAGGAGGACACAAAAAAGACATTTACAGTCTACTTTTTCAGAATAAAATCTCTTATTTGAATGCAAAGACTATTCTAAATACTGTTGAGTAGGAAGAATCTGTAAAAAACACAGTGATTACAAAAATCAAATGCTTCCTCATTAGAAAAATTACGTTTAGAGAAGCTAAAACTGCAGTTAGCTCTTCTGTCTTATGTGCTCAAATTGACTTCTTGGTGCTACCTCTGCCCATTTGCTCTTGCCTCTGACACATATCCCTCATGCTTCTCCCCACTCCACAAATTCTAAACAGTTATAAAACAGCAAAGTAATTAGCACAGGAGAAGACAGAGGACACTTGTGAAAACCTTTTTGAGTATCTCATCCTGTATATCTCTCACTGCCCATGTAGTCTTACACAGATATTCTCATTCCAATCCCTGGCACTCTTCCTCAGATAGGGGAGGATGCAAGGAAATCTTCCTGAAGCCACTCAAGAAAAGTGTTTTCAGGACAGTGAAGGCACTGCAGTCCAGTCTGCTGGCTTCAGTGTCTCTATTTTGGATGCAAAAGTACAAAACCAACCCTTTGCATCCTAAGAAGATACAGGAACTTCGTGATCTACCTCTTCTTGAAACAAGGACAGCAAAAGACAATTCTGAAATTATACATTTGCTTCTAGTTTGTTCATCCAGAGTTTAAGTTTCTTTGGTAATGGAAAAAATATTTTCCTTTAGTTTTGATATGTGAAGAAAAGGACATGACCCAGACAGAAAAGAAGAAAAATTCAATATTTAATTTTGTTTAAATTTGCTGACCTGAGCAGCACTTCTGCCAGTGTTACTGGTTTGAACACCAGACTCCTGCTTTAGGGGTAGTACACTCTTTACCTATTGCAGCCATCTGCTGGCTTTCCTGACAAAGGGCCACAGTGACCGAATCAGACCCTGCTCTTGTAATCAAGAATCATTCTATCCATGGCTATCTATACATGGCCTGTATGTCTGTGCATGGTTAGTCTGGGATGTCTGGAGCACATACATGGAGTACACAGAGGAGAGCTTCTACACATATGCTGATATGCTGTTTTCCCCAGTGGAAATAAGGACAATACTAAGGACATGGAATCTGAAAAATATATCTTCGACTTTTACACAGATTATATATTTGGGCTCTTATGCTTTCCCTTGCACTTCTGGAAGAAGACACACTCACGATCACCTCAACACTGAACCAGCTGTTTCTTGGGTTTTTAAAAAAGACACCCAGAAATTCAGGGGCTACGCTGAGGGGGACAGAGGGTTGAATTCACTGTAATTTTTCTTAATAGACAATCACAAAAGATAAACCCAAGGATATTTATTTAAACAAAACCACAAGACTTTGGCACTGTGGAACACAAGATTAGCAAACTCTTTTTTTTTTTTTTTTTTTTTTTTTTGCTCTAATTTTCCACCTTATCATTCAAATTAGCAGAACTGGCAAAATGCAATTTTTTTTTCTTTCTGTACTTTGAAGGATAAGCAGTAGGAAATAATCTTTTTGCAAGGAAAAATCAATTCAATATTTTCAGATAAATACTGACATAAACATCTGAAACATTACTTCATTAAAAAAATCTATTTTATTTACATACTTCCTTAATCTGCATGGAGTTTATCTCTTGATTTCCCAACTTCTATCATAGAAGAAGTATAGAATTCATCATGCTCCACCACCCTGAGTGATGGGACAAATTGAGAGTAAGCCACAGCTAATGAACCAGATTTTAGAAATGAACAAAATTAACTGAATCAGAATTATCCATGACCCAATTCTGTAACATATTCTACCCTTGTCATTTGCTCCAGTGCAAAAAGCATAGAAAATGAAAACTACACCAGATGGGAACTGATGTACAATGTTTTGCATTATTATTGCTAGCAAAAGCATAACAAAGATTTGTGCTCCTACTTTCTTATTTGTTGGCATTTTCTGACCAGTTTGGCTGAAACTAAGCAACTCAAAGAAAGGCAGCATCCAATCAAAGCCTTCTCATCTAGAGGGCAATCTGTATCTGGCTGTCAGCCATATAAATGCATGGCCGGATGTCTATTTAGTGAGTTAGCCATGGACCATTAAGGAGCCAGAACCTGGAATGGGAAGTAGAACAATGTAAGCCCCTGCCAGCCCTGAGATATGGAGAGCAGAGCCAGGCTAAAGGCAATGAAATACATCATTAGTGGAAGCTGAGGGTTGAATAAACAAGCCCTGTTCCATCAGACTTTGCTTCTTATTGGGTAGTAAATTGGAAGTCATCAGGATTAACAAGTTTTCTGAGTCAGATGATGGAATAGCTGGACACCAACTGTAAAATGCTGAAGTTTAGAAAGCAACATCTAAGTCCTTATCTGACCTAGTAAATTTAAAGAGTCATACTTGCTTTCAGAGCACTCACTATCAGTTTAGGACAACCATACTCCCAACCCCAATTTCAAATACGGAGAGATGTATCTTAAAATAATTAGCAATTAATAGAGTTAGCATGCAGTGAAGCAGCAGAAAAATTATTGCCATCAATCATCTTTCAATATCCACTGCAATATTAAACAGAATTCTCATCTCCATATTACAATGCAGCACAGAAACCAAACTAGTATTGTTATTAACTGAAATAAAATCCAATCTACAGGATTTCAAACCTTCTTTGAAATTCAGTTTATTAAATGCATCTCCCATTAAGATACTTCCATTATTTAAACAACATCATGCAATAAAAATACCTCAAGATTAAACTTGCCATCTAAGTGATTTATTTGTAAGTCACAAGGAAAATGGTCTCTCACATATCACTTCCATGCACAGATTAAAATATTGTTGCATAACTCGGCATGATTTGCACTCTCTACTTGAGAGGAGTTTGGTCCTCATATACAGGGATACATTTCAAACTAGGAATAAGCATCATTATATGGAAGATTTTCTGTGTTAGCACTGATTCTTCTGTCACATACACACAGTGAAACAGTAACCACTGAAGAGCAGAGCCTGGCACAGGTAGTACAGACTTGTCATCATCTGAGCACATGTAACTGGCAAGTTACAGGTCAGAAAGAAGATGTACTGACAGTATTAGGCTCATAGGCCTTAAGATGATGCACATGGAAGAATTTTTCTCTTTTTTTCTAATAGAGCCAGAGAAAATCAAAGGAAAGTAGTGGGCTGCAGCTGCAGAAGAAATAGCAGTTTTCTTACATAGTTAAGCTACCAAAGTCGCTGTAACAGAACATGGCAGCTACTATGTATTTGCAAGGACTCAGAAGGCAATTAATTGGACTAAATCCAAGAATAAATATCTATCATGACTTAATAAATACAAAGATACTACTTCCAGATTGTGAAGTTCTTGAGCCAAATATTGTTGTACGCTGGAAGAGTGCACTGGAGAGTTCTTACTGCATCTGGGTTAACCCAGTTCTTATAGTTCATCCCAGGCACCCAGATCTGGCTAGTGCAGACATTTACATGCTTATTCAAGCACTAAAGGGAGAGACACTATTTAAAAACTCCAGTTGCTTTAAAAAAAAATGTTGGGCATTTATACTCATTAATGCTATGGGAGACAAAATTGTGTTTACTTCAACCTTTAAATTACACTGCCAAATTAATTTTATTCTGTGTCTCAGGCCCACCTCCGTCTCATTTACAAAGACATCTACTGTTGCTTACAGATCATATTTATTGGTGTATAACCTGTTAGTGTTTATCACAGGACTGAATCCAAGACATGTAATTACAAAGTTCACAGTCTTTCCCGCTGAGAGAAGTGGGTGAGTTTTCAGTTCTCCAGCTTACTTTCAGTCTTTTTACAGAATCAGAACAGATTAAATTGATTTCTACTTTGCTCAATTGTGAATATACAATTAATAAATAATAGAAGTACAACTGCATTAAGAAAATCTGGTAATGAAATGTATGGATGTATGAGAGAAAATAAATTTTGTGGCTAGAGAACACAAGTCCCTTATAATAAATTAATTTACCTTTAAAGAAATCTTATGACAGGTTCTACTATTTTAGATGAGTAACTGTGTCACAGAATACTTGAAGAACAAAATTCGTCCTATTTCTCTATGAGGTCTTCCCTTTTCATTTTAGAATGTGCAGCCCTGATTTGCCCTCTCTGATACAAAAGCCTTTTGCTATAACCCTTTGGGGCAATACATATCAGTCTAAGGTCTGTTCCAGTCATGGACTCTTTTAAAAATAAACAGAGAGAGCTTAACAGGTCAGTAGAGTAGAGTGGTGAGGAGCAGAAGCACTGCTATCCATGTCAAAAAGCAACTTAAAACCATTTTTTGTTTAATCTAGTAGAAATTCATGTTGGAGAAGGGACTATCATTGCCACCATGAGGATTCATCCTGCCTTAGTTCATTAATAAGACACAGAATTATACATAGAGAGACTAGAACTGCACATGTAGATTATCTTGCTTTTCCACAAATACTGAATTTATTACAAAAATGTAGGGAAGAGACAGAGAAACACAGTATCTGTGAACAGTATCAAGAGAGTCTCCACAGAAAACACAAACTATGTCTGTATATTTCTGAACATGAAACATATTTTCTCTTTACACTTCATTCAGAAGAAAAAATCCATTTTAGCTGAATGACTGGATTTTATAAATGGACTCTAGAAGACATCCTTAAAAAGGAAAGTCATCAATCTATTTTCAAACTAGTAGCAACAATTAGCTCTTAATGAGTGCTTGTCATAAGAAAAGACAGACATAATCTGTTTTAAACTAAGGTGATTTCTGTACCTACTCCAGCATGAGGCCGCTGTGCAACATCAGCAACACTTCAACCACCTGAGGAAAGGTGTGCTGGTGACCTGCAGCAAGAGCACAGATAAATGGCAGGTTTCAGAGCTCAGTTAGAGGTGGTATCACCTCACATCTTTGCTTTGCCAGTGCACTTCATCAAAGGCCTGGAATGAGGAAGTGCTCACTTATAGTCTGTAAAGGAAACTGTCATTTTTCAGCCAAGATCTGACGGCACTTGACAGACCCAAAGGGCTTGCCCATTGCACTAGGCTCAATGCACTCACTGAGAAGGGCTTTCAGGAACAAAAGGAGACTGTAGTCACATGTGGCCATACCCTGTGTGAGTTAATCCTGGGAGAGGCCTAGCTTCTGGCACTGTCCACAGTGACAGACAGATGGACAGAGGGCATTTGACCTTAATAGAAATGCAGATAAATAGCGAGGAAACTAACCAAAACACTGAGTCAGGCTGAAGTGAAGCCCCACATCCATGGATATTCCCCCTGGCCCAACATTCATGGCTGAATCCAAGACATTTAATGCTGCTTTGATACACGCAGTTAGCATAGGGCAGTCTAACACCAGTGCTGCTTGAAAAAGAACTACTAAATGGTTTGATCAATAACTTTTAACAATCACTCTTCTAATGTTCTCATTTCACTGGTGTTTGTTTTATTCTACTCTTCCTTCTCTTGTCAGGCAAATATAAGTAGGAGAGTTCTAATTGACTAAAGATATTGCTTTATAAAAACTTTGCTAATGACTTACTCCTGCTTTAAAACCCTGGGGCATCAGCTTCTCATGTGTCAACAGCTTCCTGTGAAGTCTCATATTTTTTTCTGTAAACTTTGGTTCATACTAGCAAATTACCTCATCATTTCATATGAGAACTTTGATAAATACTTGAAAATTAATGACTGACTCATATAGCTTAATGTATCAAAAGAAGGGCACTCAGAACTAGCTGAAGAGGTCCATTCATTTGTTTATGAATTTGTATATGTATTTTTTAAGAAAAGGCCACACAACCTTATCACACGAAAACTTTCTAGTTAAGACTTTAAATTAATCCTTTTTTTTGTCAGTTCAGCTGCCCTTAGGTCTCTTAGCTTTAGGGCAGGCTTTTTCAAAATGGGCCAACGAAATACAATAAAACTCACTCTTCAAGTTGCTCTGTCGAAAGCATCATCATCATGGTGTTATGGATCACACAAGCTGACCTGGCTTGAATGATGTCCTTCGGTTGCATTTTTCCCATCATCTCCTCTTATTTTATGACTCAAATCATTATTACTAAGAGGGTTTTTGCTATAATTGTCCTAAATTGGTTCTACTATAACTTTGCAGCTTACATCTGAGCAAGGAAATCTTTGCCAACAGAGACAAGAAGGTGCTTTTGTAGGCAACAGCTTTTCCTGTGAAAGTTTCTCTAAAGTTATATGAAAGGGAATCAACCAAAATGATTAAAGAATCTAAAATATTGGAAGACATTCTATTTCTCAGAAGCAGATAACATACTTTACAGAGTAATTGCAGCTGATATGGCATACATATCAGTGTCACCTACTTGGTAGAATGGGGCAAGACTGAACAAACATTCATGATCTCAGAAAGATGCTAGAACACAAGTAAAAATCTTTGAGCGATAAAAGCCAAATCAGAACCATATTGTTTGTACTTTCAGTCATATTGTGGTTTCCCTTGTATTAAAGCCCAAAGATCGAAAGGATTAATATCTGGTGTGTATAGCACCAGAAAACCTTAAGGAAAGCTGTTGCTGCATACAGAAGATATGGCGAAGGCTTTCAAAAGCTTTCAGTAATTCAGGAATTATATGAAGTGCCCTTGTCTCCAGAACCTGACTATTATTTCAGCTCTAAGACTATATTGAAACTTGGGCCAAAATCAGACCAAACAACAGTTTTCAACTTATCTTTGAGTAAAGGATGGCAAGCAGGAAATCTGGTTCAATGTTCTTTCTAGGTTTTTAACCACTATATCACTAATTTTCACACTTACCACAATATAATGCATTTTTCCCATGATAACCATGTACAGCAAAAGAATATAAGACTATTTTTTCCTTCTTTGTGAGGGGCTACAGCCTCACCGGAAACCAGGACAAAGTAACTGTCACCATGATAAGAACTACAGGGACAAAACCTGAAATGTAAATTTTACCTGTATGTATGTTTTTGTAAGCTGTACTGGCAGCAGCAGATTGAGGAAGCAGGAATTTAACTCCACTTTAACTTCAAAAAAATGCTTACCACTGTTTCATTATGTCAGACAGTAACTGAGTCAGCTGAGCTTTAGGGAAGACACGATGGGAAATTTTAAAGATACAATATACACAACTGACATTTAAAAAGATAAACACCAAACACAGAGCAAAGGGAGCTAATTTAATAAAATAAGGGTTTGTCAGCAAATGTTTATTTGTCTTGGAGGACGTTTTTCTTTTTTTAAAGAGCACCATTCATGTTGCTCATTTTCAGTTTTGGTTCACCCCTGATGGATCATTTTCTACTCACTACCCTTACTAAAAAACACTAGACTATTTCACAGCAGTGGTCCCAATCACTGTAGCAATACAATGCTGTGTATTATGCTATTCATCTTAAAAAAGCTCCATAAATATTGAAAACTAGACCACAACACTGAAATCTACCTTGAATAAAGGCAGCCTGCAGTTATTTCAGCCAAAGATCTTAATTGTCTCTACCCAAACACTGCGGTTTGCATCCTTCTTGTTGCTAAGGGATCATGGTAAGTAGAAGTATGGCTTTACCTGAGTTTTGATTCCTTATTTGTCATCTATATGACAGCTGAAGCCTCTTTAGAATAATTTCAGGATGACAGTGAATACCACACCAATGAAAACTGGACTTTTACTTTCTAAGCTGTCCTTGAAAAATCTTCAACTGGGAGCCCATATACTAAAATGGTTTTCCTGATTTTGAACTGCACTAGATTATGATAAAAGCTTTAGAAGTATCACCATGTCAAACACATGCCAACACATAGCCCTAAAAAAGCTTTTTCCAAATAATTTACTAAGATGCTACATCCATTTATGAAATTTCAGAAGAGGAAATGCAGAGATAGGCTAAGAAATTAACATCTTCTAGTCTGAATGTTGTTTCTAACACTACTCTTTCATGCTAAAAGTGCTTATTAAGAGGTTATTTCTCATGAAGACTATTTCATGAAATATTCAATCAGCTTCAGCTTGGCTATCAGCAGCTGTTTACCCAGGAGTTTGGTGAGGGACCAGAGGGACAGGAGTCACTTTATTTCTGCACTAGGTTACAAGCACACACTTTAAGGTGGAGAGAAAAAAAAAATTGATATTGTGCTAATATTACATTTGGTCTACATAAAAACATTCTGTATCAAAGATGATGATATCGTGTTTAAAATTCATCTATCATCACAAGATATATAATCTTGTGTTGCTTAGCTCTCTATGGCATCTTCAAAAAAAGAACAGAAGAAAGATACAACTTCACTAATAATATACTGTTTATTTTAGTGTGGAAGCACCTACAATTACATTGATGTTAAACAACTGTAGCTGACTGTTTTGTTGTACATTACAGTTGAGCACAATTTTAGGATTCATTTGAAGTTAATTATATGTTCTTTTAATACTGAACATTTTTGTATTTCACAGAACAGCTACCAGGAAAATGCTTTTATGACTATTAAAGACATGTTGATGTTGAAGAGACACCAGGTAGGTATCTCTCTGAATGCATGCAACTGTAATAGGTTCTCATAATCACAAAATACCTAGCAATATTTTTTGGAATTCAGACACAAGTAACACTACTGTTGTGTCTTCTCTTCTGATGATTTGGCACCAAGAATGTCTTTACAACATTATTTTACATTATGGACAACCATGGCTTCATGGTCTGGTGCATTCTACTCTTCACAAGCCTTGTGTTACATTAAGAAATACAAGTGGTAAACAATTAGATGCAAAACCAGGAGAAACATTCTCTAGACGCTTCCAGCAAATCCATGCCTCCAATAATTACTGCCAAATATAAAGAATAAAGCAGCAAGATGGTTCAGCTACATGGTTACTAGTAAATTTAGGAGAACTATTTGTGTGAAAGTTGTCAAGAGGGTTTTATTGATGGCTTGGCAAAAACAAACACATATGGGCTTCAAGAAAAACAAATTATAAAAACATTGCATCTACCATAATTTATTATCAGCATGACCTCTTAGAAAAGTTAGCCAGACATCAAAAATTACTTCCCTTTATTGTGAAAGCTGTATTGCGAAATAATACTTCACCTTCAAATTCATCTCTTCTCACCTATCAGCTTTGCTTGAATTCAGAATTTTTGATACCTCTTCTTTCCACTCTACGCTTCCATTCTGGTGAACTCAATACCTTCCGTTCTCAACTTGTGAGCACCCTTTTACTAGATGATTCTGTCATTTAATTGTTTTAGTTAAGATAAAAAGGCAAGAATGACCCTTTCTTAAAGAGATTTGAAAACCCCAGCTCTCAGTGGGCCTCTTGAGTCAATCTGAAAATAAGACTTTTAGTTTAGTTCTGGGAAAGGCAGAATCAGAGGATTGTACTTACAAGAGTTGTAGGAAAAATCACTGGACAACATTAAATACTTTGGTGGGGTTTTTTCTGTTTGTAATAAGCAGCTCAGAGATGTCTATATTATGGAAACTCCTGAGGGGATACAGCAGAGTGCACCCCAGCACCTGGGATCAAGTTACAGCTATCAAGCTGGAAGACACATGTCAACAGAAAGAAAGTGAAAAAAAGCTCAATAACTGAGAAGCTGAAGTGGAAGCAAAGTTGAAAAGCAAAGCATCAGCATGGTTAAGTGTTAGAAAAATTAGTCAAATATGTCCACAAAGGCTTTTTTGAAGGAAGTACAGGATTGCCGTAAGGAATCTGGCTCCAGAAGAGAAGGGATGGAGTAAGAGCAGAGAAAACAAAACCCAAATGACTGCTCAAACAAAGGAGCAAGGAACTCAGAACTGGCAATCAGAGATGACTGTCCAGGTCACATGGAAACAAAGAGAGGCCTAAAGCAACTGATGGGTTTGTTTAAGACCTATTTAGAGGTAGCAGATCACACAGCAGTTTTACTAGTTCTCAAGTGGTTAGGATTGTTGGGATCTTTGTTGCCCAAGCTGAAGCTCAGGCAGTGACAGAAGAGTTCAGTTGTCCAGCTGAAATCTTACAGACTAATAACGACCCTTTAAATAAATCCTACAGCTTTCAGAACTGCACAGCAAACACTTGTTCCTGAGACTTCATTTTTACTCAATCATAACTGAAAACTCCTTCACCTCCAAAAGAGGTTTTAGAGTCATGATATAGACCTGAATGCTGCAAAATGAATTCCTGTGGGATATGAAATTCAGTTAACCATAACCAGTGCTTGGGACACTTCTGTAAGTATTATATATTTCTCATTTCACAGCCCCAAATAAATGCAACTGACAATCTACTAACAAAAAAGATTTACTTATAGCTTAAAAATCCTGCTGTATGGTATTTTTTGATTCAGTAATTGCAGGTGGGGAGGGGAAAACCAGATAACAGCAGTTTCCTGACTTTGATTTAAATGGGCAAAAAGACATTTTAGGATGCTGCAACTGCCCTATGCATTTTACTCAGAGTATGAAGTGCTGGGAAGAACAGTGTCTGAAGGGCTAGGAGGATGCAGATCTGTTCCATGGATTTCAGATAACTGCTTGTTCTGCCTAGAAATCTCTGAGAGGTAGTACTTCTGCCCATAAGCTGCCTGCCCTCCGTGGCCTCACTGTGTGAAGCATGAACTTTGTCTATTGGGACTGCTATCACCACAGCCTCAAATGGAATTATTCCATTTAGAATCAATCATCCTCCCGAAATAAATGCTGCAAGCATGATCTTCAAGTAGGCATAGTTACACCTACACAGATACTAATCATAGATTAAACTAGACAGATGAATAATCAAAAGTCAGTACCCTCTATAAACACAGATATTTAATGCATAGTAGATGACTGGTGACTGGTAATCATCTGCTGATAATCTGTCAATTTGATGCAATAGTATAAAGCTTTATTTTAGGCTCTAGTCAGAAGTATAAGATAACCTCAGCCTTACTTAACAACTTTTAATACAGAAAAATGCAGGAAATCACAATACAACTGTAACTTCATTACTACAGCAAAGGATAGAAAGCAATCTTTGTATCACACACTGACAAAGGATAAGCTCTGAGATGGAGTAAGGAGATCACAACACCCTGGGAAGGCACACCTGAGTTTGAGTAAAATAATTCTTTTCAGCAGTGTTTTAAAATTGTGTTTCCAGCTTCAATTGAGTGCATCTTTATGCAACAGGAATACAGTTCAGAGAAATTCAAGCAATGACGTGCTAAAGGATGTTTTACATAGGACCTACATCATAAGGAGACTCGCTAAGAACTCTGCTGGAAGGACTCAAGTAAGAGATGAGCAACTTTAATAAGATCAGAGTAAATGAAAGTAAAATTAAAAGAAAATAAAGAAGAAAAGAAAGCCCAGTGTAATAGAAATCTTTTCTGACTACAAAGACTGAAGAGATGAAAGGCAAAAGGAACTTCAGGTATTTTCTACCTTCTTGTTTTTGGACTCAGATGCACTGGCGCATCTCTGCAAATGTCAGTGAGTCAGAAGGAAAATCAAAAGAAACAACTCTGATCTGAGGAGTGTGCTTTTGAAAGGGTTACTTCTGCTAAGAGTGTAATGTGGCACAGCAGGCCACCTGGATAATGAGGGCAGCAGATGAGAAGGAGGATGAATTATGTCAGCTCCTGAATGAGAAGGCTGATGGCAGAAATAGGTCCATTTTGCTGGAGCTTTCATTAGGAATCATTTGTGTAAAAGCATTTTGGGCTTCTACTTTGGAGCACCCTTTTCTGTACAGAATGGGTGCTGTTGGACATGAAATTTCAAGAAGGTAATCTCGGCTTGTAGGCACAAATGACCAAACTCTCCCTCAAAACATTTCCAGAAACCTTGCAAAAACACTGAGCTATTTTCCTTGATCTTCATGGAATATTATGAAGTTAAAGGAAATTATCTAAGTACCATGACTTATGAACTGCATCTAAAAATGTTGATTTATCTTTTAAGATTGATAATTGATTCAATAATTTCTTACGAAAAAGGGATTTTTGTTTTACAATTTTAAGAAGCGATATTCATATACAAATATAATGATAAATGTGATTTTTCCAGTGACATTAAAAGAAGAGGAAAAGAAATGAGTAATAATTTAACAGAATTTTAAATAAGCTTTTGAGGTTTTGTTGAAAAGTTTTAGACAAGTTTCCAATAGAAGTTCAGGAGAAATGTGGGTAAGTGCAATTATTCTAATGAATAAATAAAGGCCTCAACAGAGCAAGTTGAAAATATTATAAAAAGGAATAGCCATGGTCTCTTTCATTTACCTTTTAGCAACACATTTCCCATTTCTGTGAAATAAAATAGGATGAATGTGTAATCAAGAACAACTTAGCATGTGATAAATGAAGAATTCATACTGCAATGATACTGCTATTGTTTTTCTCATTGAATTTTGTTTTTTACTTCCACGAGTATTCATGTACTCATAAGAACATTCAGATTACTCAAAGTGCTGAGGATTTGAAAAGCATAATCTGATTTCATTTATAAATAATCAATGAAACTTAAATAGATCACAAATAAAGAGCTATATTAAATCTTTTTGATTAGAAATGCATTTGGTGAATTTGGTGAACTAATTTAGAAACTGAACATTGCCATGTTTTTCATTAAAACAAGTAAGTTCTCTGCTGGATGATCATGATTTACAAGCCCATGACAAACAGGACGAGATGTCAAGTCAGCTAATGATCAAGCTCCAGCATTACATTTTGACCAGTGCTTAGACTAGTTCTACTGTTTGATTGCCTCAAAAAAATTAGGTTCCTTTTCTCATGAATATTTGTATTATTCTGCTACCAAGTTTCACTCAGAACTACAAATGGAAATGTTGGGGGGAAAAGCATACTTGAAAACAAAGCCATGAATGATGCTGTTTCAAAGCCAACCAGGAATGAAAGAAAATAAAGGAAGTCTGTTCTAATAAGATTTCTCCTCCAAAGATTTTTGGATGCACTTGGATACACATTTGAACCCTTCAGGGTTTATCTACTGGGAGATGAATTGCTGGGCAATCCTCTTATGCTCATGGGTCCAAGTTATGACCTGGAATGCCTTGTTGTGGTAGAAGTGATAAAGCAATGAAACTGATAGCTTTAGAGAATTAAAAGGTTGGAACTGAACCAGGAGAAGAAACACAAGCTAATTAATAAGCTCATTAACTTTTTCAGGATGCTTGGTATCATATCTCAAATGCAAAGCATTTCCATAAAAGCAAAAGATAAATATTTCACATTATAAATGAAAGTGCAATCTGTTTTTATCTGGATGCATCCACATCAATGCTGGCTTTCATCCGAGGATGCATAATTGAGATGGCAACAGAATGACAGAGAGTTCTTAATTTGAGTTGTCCAGGGCAGAGTGAATTGTTGGAAATACACAGTTTTGCAAAAAGAAAAATGTTTTTCTGGCTGACAGATTTTAAGCACAGTTGCTTTCTGGAAACTAGGGAATTGCACATTTTGCTGCAGCCTTGGTATGTTGCCACTTTAGTCCTTTAAATCTCTGTCCAAGACAGTAAAGATTTGTGAATGAAATAGTCTAAGAATATAGTTATAGAACACATTTTTCCTGTCTCAGAAGAGGAGTAAGCTACAACATGAGGGCAACCTGTGAACCAGAGTCCCTGGTAATATCAAGGAGGCATGAGTCCCACAGATGGCTCAAAAGTCTGTCCCTTCTTCTGACCTAAAATCTCCAGATGAAATGAACAGTGGGATACTGAAAATTATTATGGATGGTGATTTTGAGGACCAATGCATGTTGAGATAAGAGTTTGAAGAAATTTGGGCATACAAATTTGGGTTTTCAGGGTTACCAATTCCCAAGCACAAATTTGTTCAATTAATAAGGGCTGCCAGGAGTGAGGGAAATTTTTCCATCACCTTTGCTCTTTTCTCTGAGTAACAGTAGGAGATAGCCCACAGCAGCAAAGAAACAAGCAGCAGCATACTTGGAACATGGGGCTGATTTGCAGTTCCCATGAAGACAAGCACAGTTACTAAGTCACTGAGAGAGAAGGGTCCTTTCTCTACATTTTTCTTTAAAACTTTGCCATTTTTTTAAGAAACCTCTTATATTTTAAAAAAGTCATGTGGTTCAAATCAATGTAATTATGGTTCATACAATTCCAGATCCAGAAAAAGTAGTTTTAAGAATTAATTCTATCACTGCCTCCTCCTTGCAATGAGTGGAGAGAAACAATTAAGAGCAGAAATTGCTTCATTACTTGCAAAGCTCAAGGGCTTTCTGCAAAGAAATTCAGGGTTGTGTTAAGCAGAAAATGAAAGAGCCAGTCTGGCTTCTCTCTTCTGTTTATTTGCAACATTCTTCCTATGTACATATACCTCCTTTGCTTGATTAAACAACCCTTTCCTTATTATCAACCTTGCCTTCCTGAGCACCATCCTGTGTTTTCTGAGCCAAAGACAGTGTGCTTTGAAAGCAATCCTGCATTTCTAGAGTAGACAGGGATTGGTAGCATTTACATAGATTGTTTGAACAAAAAATGTTGTATGTTACTTCAAAGAGTGCAGTATTTTTTTTTTTTTTCTTTCAATGTCTTCCCCATATGTTACGTGCCAGAAATTTTTAAGTCTAGAGCATAAGCCAAAAGCAGATTTTACTTGGTTTTTCAGCAGTGACTTCATCATTTTCATTAATTAGAAGTGGGAGAAAAAAATGCAAAATTAAAATATTCAAGACATACTATTTGGATTTTTACATTTATTCCAGCAACTGTGGACAGGATTCAGAACAAGACTTACTCACAGAAAAAAGCCACGAAGGTAATCAGAAAAACATACCTTCTTCCGAAACTTTTAAACATTATGAGTGAGAGATTCGCTGAAACCTGTATTCACTTTAACAGACCATGCAGAGCAGAAAGGCTTTGCAGAGGATCGGCTGAAGGTCTAGGTCCTTAATTAGCTCAATGGATTTTTGCACAGAGATGAGCAAGGGCCAGAAGGATGCCAGATGGGAGCAGCAGCCAGGTGGCTGATGCAATTAGTCTGACAATACAAAACTCCACACCAAGTCAGATGCAAACAGCTGTGGTATTTATCACATAGAACAAAGGCAACAATGGGAAGGGAGAACCACAAGTCCTGATGCAGAACGTGAAACTGGATGATGGTAAATATTAAGGAAAACATAAAAGTATCGTAAGCATGACTGGACATTGCACTGAACAGGATGAGCTGGTCAGAAATGATGGAGACACTAAAGAATCAGAAAGTGCTATGGAAAAAATTCCAGTTCATGTCAAATCAGAGGCAGAAACATGCAAATAAAGAATCATAAATGTGGTAGCTTTATTTATTAGAGAGGGGAAAGTGATACTGGCAACTACAAGACATGATCTCATTCAGGAAAAATATGAATTAATGAATATCATACATAAAACACCATGACAGGAAACACGATCTTATTTGCTAGGTAAGTGATTTTCACGGGAAATTAAGTAAAATCAAATCCATCAGACTTAAGGAAATTCATCAACATGGTCTCAGATGAAAAATTACTATTTAAGGTGCAGAAAATACAGAAGAACTGTAAAATGGGTTAATAGCTATCTACCATGAGGGGAAGATTGCTGGTGATTACAGTTCTACAGTAACATTTGAGTTAACAGGACACAAAGAAAAGTTATTTTCTAGTGCCAAAAATGGAAGAATTGTCAACATAAATGAAAGTTTGGGGTTTTTTTTATAGGAAGAATATGCTGCTGATAAGTTCCAGAAGTGTTGAAAAAACAATGTTTCATAGCACTGTGCTTCTGGGCTCTGTACTAAAATTACAGTTTCTTCTATTAAGTGGAGAATCATATTTTTTAAACAAACAGAAAGCACAACAGTTGCAGAGTTATCACAGTAAATATCAAGAAACATGACTCTGAACATGATAAGCTCAATTCATGGTATGTACATGGTAAAGTATTTCCAGTGAAACGGACTGGTATTGTACATTGACATCGTAAAAAGCCATACCAGAAAAATGTGATTCTATTCAGCCTTGTTCAAGAAAAAAAAATTACTTAAATTTGATCAAAGAGTGTTCCTGAAAGGAAAGAAGTTGCTTTAGGAAATGGCAACTTTTTGTCCAAGCAAAAGTTGCATGGATGGAGGGTATGACTGCCCTTGTAGAAATAGCAGAGAAAAACTAATTATTTAAGCTCAATAAAAAGGAAAACTAACAAATACATTTACAAGCCAGGAACGAATGCAGACATTCTAATCTCTAAAGCAGAAAGTACCATAAAAATTGCCTAGGTTTATGACAGAGCTAATATATGAAAAAATATTTTGTGAAGGACTTCAAAGTTCAAGTACCTAATCTTTGTGCTTGCTTGGGTGTGCCACACTACTCCCCCACTGCTCCAGGGTACCCCTTCCACAGTTTGCCAACAGTCAACAAGTAGGTAGGTCCTCTCTCACACTGAGCCTGGGCCTGATGAAGTGGCTTCTCACCTCAGTTCTGAGAACAGGATCCTCTCATCATGCAAACAATTTTTTGTCAGTATTTTAAGTATTTTATTTATTTATTTATAAATACACAATTAAAGAGTTATTAACTAGATGTTGTATAAAAATCAGTTTATAAACAAAAATACAGTTGCACATAAGGATTTAGTATTTTTTACTAAGAGTTATTCTGGAGCATAAGTAGGGAAAGGACTACACTAGAATCAGCTCTGTACTCTTCCTTAGAGCCACCAGAACCCAGCGGGAGCCAGATGTCTCTATCAAAAACAAACAAACAAAAAGAAATCTTAATATTTGGAAGAACATAAATCCATCCTATCTCAAAGAAGAGCCTCTGACTTCTAACTGAAAGGCTGTTTCTGAGGGTCAAGGGCATGCAGCTGAGCAGTCTGAGTCCCTCCCACTAAAAGACTTAACACTATGCACTGCTCAGGGCACAGTGAAATTGAGACTGATGATTGTCTGCTAACTCCACTGACTCAGTGACAGCACACTTGAAATTTTTATTATCTGTTTCCTGGTACATTAACTTGGCTGACTTACACTCCAAACTGCCATGGCAGTCAGAGAAGTTCTTCTCATGGCCATTACAAACAGTTGCATTGAATTCTTGCTCATTATTCCTTGTGAAAGAATACCACTAGGCCTGCATTATTTCAAATCTGTCCCATTAAAGCAGTTCTGTGCGAGTCACTGTCTGTGGCAGTGGATATGCTGTAGTTCTCCAAACAGCACTATAAAAATCTCCATGAAAATAAGGCTCTTTAGCACTGGGAGAACGTGACCTGCAGAGAGCTCCATCCCACCTATCCTTCTCGCCGTGTGAGCACGGGATAGGTAATCTCAGACAGCAGTGTGGCAGCTCTCTTCTCAGTTAGTGGTATTAAGCATATTCACCTTAGCAGTGAGGCCTACAGGGAGTCAGTGTGTTCAGGGATGATGTATTGTTATCTGCTGGGAATAAATGGAGACTGCAAATCTCAAGAATAAAACAAATTGATCAAATGCAGAAAGCATGGGAGTGCAGTCAGTATCACAAGTGCCTCCAAGGGCTTCCTTAAGGCAGGCTCAATTCTCACAGAAGCTGCTCTCTACAGATCCAGTAAGACAGTCTTGTGTGTATGCTCCTCTTCCACTGCACTGTGTTCTGACTCAGAGAGGTGACATGACGTCAACATAAATTTTCTAGAAGCTATGTTTCAGGCTTTGATCCCTGACATCCTGACCAGAAAAACTGGAAGCTTCACCTCTTCATTTCCTCCCTCTGCAGTGTGGTTATCTTATTTACAACAACAGATCAAATTCAGAGGATACATATACGTAGTTATACTGACCCTCATGCAGAATGATCAAAGAGTACTAGGCGTCAACATTTTATCTGATGAGGATGTTGCACAGGAAAGTATTCCCTGCTGTTTTAAAGTCAAAAGTTCCACAAAGTAGAAAAACATTTTTTGTTTTTTAAGAATCATAATATAAACACACACCTTGTCTTCACTTTTGTTTTCCAATGAGGTAAGAGAAACCCTATAATGAATTCAAAAATGTCATTTTCTTGCTAAAGATGTAAATCCTGAAAGGCACAATCATGACAGAGACCCCAAAAAAAGGAGGCATTCCCCTCAAAAGAATCAAATATCTTTAAAATCACTTTAAAATTATAAGGCTGGCTGGTAATGCAGTTGCAAGAGAAGTTGCCCTGCACCTTGCACTTTTATTATCTTATTGATGTAATATGCATATATCGATAGCTGAGACATTTTTTTACAGTGTAAATTTCTAGAGACCTCAGATCCCTAAGGCTTTCTAGAGGATAAAAAATGGAGTGCATTTTTTTACATGATTAATTTTTCTGAGTACTCCTGCTAGTAAGAATATTCATTTGCTGCAGTAAATCTAGATTCAGATTTTGGGGTTCGCATATCAGCCCAAAATTTCAGAATCGAGGCACCTCTTTCCTTTTCATTTCATAGAAGTGTTATCTCTTTTCATCTACAGACATAACTCTATTTCCCTGTTTTTTCCTGTTTTCCTGCATCGTATCACAGTCAGGTTGCTGTACAGACAGACTGTAAGATCCACCTGACTGCTTCTCAATACTGTTTAAAAGGGTATTCACCCTCTGTCATCTCTCAGGAAAAGCTTTTTTTATACAAGTCAGCCAACTCTTTCTGTTAGTAAGGAGGAAGAACCATATTCAGAAAGGTTTCAGGCCACCATGCTGCACAAATATCCATGTTTCCTTCTACTGCCTTCAATTTATGATTCTTTATTAAACCCACCTGATGAATCCATATGACTTAGGGTTCAAGGGCTATTAAAGGAGGTTATTTATCAAGCTACTTCAGAATCATCCAATTAAGAGGTATCTAGTTCAAATATAAATCATTGCACTGATGCACCAAAACTGTAGCATAGCTGACAGTTGTAATAGACCCTTTGCATTAGGAGTGGATGCAAATTCAACAGCTCTACCATTCAGTAATTACATGCAGAATAACAGATGAGATGCCGAAGGACTCAGAGGGATTTGATCAGAGTAACGGCGGCAAGACAGGAGAATTCTCCATTTCTCAGTGGTGATCTCACAGAAGCTAATATGGCTAATTAGCTAGTCAGATAACATGACATTCAGCTAACAAGACCACAAGGTAAGTAGCTACAATAGCTAGATTAGATTCCTTCTGTCAGAATAACACTCACAACTTCCCTGAACTGAGGGTGCTTAGAACTGTGTAGATGGCAATATATTCTCTGTCCTGAAATTTGCAAAATCAAGGTCTTGAAGTCTCTAAATTTTTTTTAAAGTTAAAT
Organism: Sitta carolinensis; assembly: GCA_032173965.1. NCBI lineage: Eukaryota > Metazoa > Chordata > Aves > Passeriformes > Sittidae > Sitta > Sitta carolinensis. The sequence goes on from JAVUNC010000006.1 coordinate 37,598,769, forward strand.
CTTTTTCATTGCCCTCTCACCTTCTAAGTGACTTCATCTAGTAACATATGGAGTTGTGACTTAAGACTTGAAAGAACATCCGTGTTTTCATATTCTACATCTACTACATACAGCAAAAACACTGCTTAATAATGTCACTAAACTCTGTAAAATTCTTACTTAGTTGAACAATTATTTTAATTAGACAGAAGGTTAATACAAATACCGTTTACTGGAAAATAAGCTGTGCTGACTTATTTGGTGGTTCCTGATTCCACAATTCCCAAAACACACCATTTCTTCCCAATCAACATACATTCCAACATAATTGGAGGGTGAAGAAATATGTGAAAATTATATTAATTGAACAGCATTTTCAAAGGCAGTCAGTGCTAATGAGAACAACCAGAAAAGTATAGCCAGTTATAAAAGTAAAATAGCATGACTCTTAACCTTTTGCTAAGGATAGTAATTAGCAGGAAGGTCAGGTTTAGTATTAAAGAGGTAGTATTTTTATTTCATTGAGATTAAATTTAAAAAGGCAATTAGTCTAGGCTAGGAAGGAACTGTTGCTAAATATCATCCACAGCAACATGAAGAGGCAGATACAAAATACACCACTTAGAACATATAAAGGAAACAACTATTACATGTGGGAATCTATGTTATCCGGACACCTCTGAGTATGTTGAGGGTATATGAATGATTAAAGAGGCCAAATCCTGGATCTTGTAATATGAAGTCACTTTACAGAATCACAGACCTGCAGAATGGGAAAGGTTGGAAAAGTGTGTGTGGTCACTGGTCTAACCTCTCTGCTCAAACTGGGTCATCCTAAAGCACATGGCACAGGATTACATCCTGTTCTTGAAGAGATTCTCCAGTGAGGGAGACTCCACAACCTTTTGGGCAATCTATTCCACTGCCCAGTCACCTGTGCAGTAAAGAAATTCTTCCTTATGTTCAGAGGTGGACATGCCAGTGCATCAGCTTCTGTTGCCTCTTGTTCTTTTGGTTGGCACCACAGATCAGAGCCTGGATCCTTCCTCTTGATATCCTTCCCTCTCAGTCTCCTCTTTTCAAGGCTTAACAGGTCCAGGTCCCTCAGCCTTTCCTCTTGAGAGAGATGCTCCAGGCCCTCAATCATCTTTGCTGCCCTCCACTGGACCTGCTCCAGGAGTTCCATGTCTCTCTTGGACTGAGGAGCCCAGAGCCAGACACAGCACTCCAGCTGTGGCCTCACCAGGGCTGAGTAGAGGGTGACCTGCAAGAGGCCCCCCCTTGACCTGCAGGCAATGCTCTTCCTCAGGCACCCCAGGATACCACTGGCCTTCCTGGCCCCCAGGGCACACCGCTGGCTCATGGACAGCTTGTTGCCCATTAGGAACCCCAGATCCTTCTCTACGGATCTGCTTTCAAACTTGACCTGGTGCATGGGATTATTCTTCTCCAGCTGAAGGACCCTGCATTTGCCTTTGTTGAATTTTAGATGAAACAGGCTTCCCAGTGAGGTTGTGGAGTCTCCCTGTCTGGAGACATTTGAAATCCACCTACATGAGTTCCTGCATAACCTGCTCTAGGTGACCCTGCCTGTGCGAGGGGTTTGGATTAGGTGATTTCTAGAGGTTCCTTCCAATCCTAATGATTCTGCCCATCTCTCCAACCTGTCAAGGTCCTTCTGAAGGGCTGCACAGAACTGTGGGGTGTGGGCCACTCCTCCCAGCTTTGTGACATCTGTAAAGCTAATGAGGAGGTATCTGCCCCTTCGTCCAAGTAATTGATGAGTAAGTTAAACAACTCTGGCCTCGGTATTGGACTCTCTTAAATCTCCCATCCTAAAATCTGTTTTCTGTCAGGAGTACATAAATGCACTGTATGGAGGTAATATGTGGGTAGTCATTCTTTTCATCTAATGCAACCAGTTCAAAACTTTCCCACAGCCTTCAAACAATACACATTGCACCATACAGTCTGATAGAGGACATCACGCACTTCTGCCCTTGGCCTCATAGTGACTGTTCAGCATCCTCATCTCTGCAGTTATTTTATATTCATGAGAATGATATTTTTCAAACTATCTGCATAATGTCTTTGTCTCTTCAACAGAGTAAAAAAAGAAAAATCCTCAAGAGAAACACTATTAAAATGAATCCTACAGATCGTCTCCTTCTCTATTACTTTTGCTCCTTTCCCAAACTAGGTGGGGATGGATTTGAAGTCTCTAGCGTGCTGAGAAGAAGGTTACATACACCATGTCCAACCCTTCTGCCAAAGCAGCTCTGTGACTTTAGCTGGCTTTAAGTCTTAAATTTTGACACATCGTGTGATGCTCAGAGTCCCATGTTCTTACAGCATGATGAAATGTCATGCTCAACTTTTGCCACTAAACATATCTGTAACTGGGTGGCAGGATTAGGCATTAAAAAGAACAAACTTCATTCTTCACTGTCCTTCTACTATAAGGATTTCTATTTTTCTGTATGGGTGTGAGTCCATATGGGTGGTTGCAGAGCAAATGTCTCTGGAATGAGGCACCCCCCAAGTATGCAAGCACACACCAGTGAAAGCAGTGTTTAAAGTAACCTACGGGTTTGGCCAGGGATTCTTCTTGTCACACCTTGTCTATTTCCTCACCATTCAGCAGAGTTGTGACTCCTCTTTGCTCAGTACCTATGTTCCTATGCCATGAAGCACACACTGTCCTCCTTGGCACGCACTTTGGAATTAAGAGAATAATTAACAGGGAAAATGATGAAGAGAGAGTTTGTTTAGACATATCAACAATAGATTCTGGGGTACTGAGTAGCTTTTGGCTAAATTGTTCTTTGCCTGTCTCCTTTAGTACCTCTGAGTACACTGAGCACTTTCACCTTCATGCTTTGGCAGTCGCTCAGGAATCTTGGTCATTTTCAAATACCAAGTATTATTATTAAATAGCAACTCCCATCTATACTGAGATAACACTTCTCATTATAGTTCTTAAGACGACCTGAATATTTGTACACTTCGGGAATCAGACATCTAGAGCTGTTGGACCAACCTCTCCATCAGCCCAACCACAACACATTTTTCTCCAATATTTTAAGGTAGTTAAAACACTCCAGAAAGCCTTGTGAGCAACAGAAAATTTTGAAAAAAGAATAATCCATATGCATGGGCCTACTGAAGTACTGCCAGATACTTGTCACAGTCAGGTCTGTGAAAATCCTCCCCATTTTTTCAATCCAGAAAATTGTAAATGTCATGACACAAAGAGTTTACTGAAATCTATAAGATTGAGAAATTGGTTCTCTCTGCCAGTTCTCACAAAAGACTCTATTAATGCAGGTTAATGTGGTGATAAGCCATTTGTTAACAGCAGTAATAGACCAATTGTGAGAAAATATGCTGTATTTAATGAATAATGTCAGAAAGACAGAGTGCACAGAAACCTCTGGCATTGCTATTCGTAGTTTTGCTGTCTGTGGTAGTGAATATTGGTAAAGGGTTGCTCCTAATGGCAATTTGTTGATCCCATAACACCATGAAACAGCAGAACTGCACTCTGTAATAAACTACATAAAAACAGGAGTTCAAAGTAAACTCAGAAGTTTTCTCTATAGCAACCTGTTACTCCCCAAAGGCTAAAATTTCATGATCTCCCCTGCCGAGGAGATTCACTGGTCTAAGAGAAGAGCTAGCTTTTCCAAAGAGTCCAGCAATTCTTCTGTATTAAGCAGGACTAGAAAGAAGGCCTCTGGGGATCTGTGCTCTCTTTTCTTGAGTCTCTGAAAATGATAAAACATAATGTGGAAAGGAAGGAGGAAGAGACAAGTATTTCTGTTAGAAACCCCCCAACAATTGTCCTATCTCCAAAAGAGAAAATTTCTTGTCAAGCTTGTCCCCAAAATCTAACAAAATGTGCTTCAAAAGATTTTCATTACTTTTATTCTCCCTCCCCTTCCCGCATTTTTCCAGTAATTGAATGCAACATTCTAAATAGCAATCAGACTTCCTTTTATTGTTTTCTTATCACATTTCTTTACTCCTATCTGACAATAGAGCTTTTTGGAGGTAAAAGTCTTGAAATGCCATTGAGAAAGAAAAAAAAGTATAAACAAAATACAAACCAACCAGTGGTTTGCTTCCACTAACAAAAATCAAGGACAATAGAGAGAAAGATTAAAAAAAAAGTTATGCTACTAATTCAACATCTCTAGTTTTAAAATTAAATGGATCTTTTAAGTTTGAGGAAAGTTTTGCAAATACTCTTTAAAAACGGTGTTAACTTTTAATATTACAAAGAGAGTAGTGGCTCTAGAAACAGCCAAAACCAAGGCAGGGCTATGAAAGCGTGTCAGTAGGTAGCACTCAAGGAGTATCCAATCTAGCTAAGGACTCTCAGCTTGTCAATTTTGCAATATTTATATGAGAACAAATCAATATTTTCAGATATTCCTAATGAAACAAGATTATTGTGACTCCCATCATTACAGCAGGAATGAACACTTTATGTCAAAGAATGAAATGTTATCATTCTGTAATTTTACTGAAATTTGATAATAAAAATCAGCTTCAGCTTCGATTTGTCTCATTTTTTGCAACAATTCTGGAAACAAAATTCATGTCTCATGGGATTAATTAGACCCAAGAATTGAGAATTTCTTTTACAATACACTTATCAAGGAATATGCAATGGTATAGAGTGGAAATATGTCTCCAAATTAAGACAGTTTAATTCAAGTAAAAAAAAATACTGAGCATAATTACACCCTAAATTAAACAAACCAATGTTCCCCAGTTTAACTCTAAAAAGTACCAGTTTTAAAATTCTTGATTCTGGAAATATTGCTAATAAACCTTAATATTTCCCAAGGAATAATGAATGGCTTGTAATTTAATTTTTATTGAGCTATTACCAAGTTCTACTCTAATTAAATGAAGGTATCAATTCCTCTAAATCAAGTTCTGAAAACATAAATAATACATTAAAATAAATAAATAAATACCATTGTGTTGCCCTGAAAAAAGACAAACCAAGGACGCAGAGTAATAACTAAGGAATTTAGATCTAGAGGAACTTCTGTATGCCTGTCTGTCTCATGTAGATTTGTTCAATATTTTATAATGCCTGCTGTATCTTGCATGTATTTCACACCAACAAATGTCCTCTTCATGTAAGTGTTAAGGGTTGACAGCTAAGGTGCCTTCTTTGACCAAAGGGCTTGTGAAAGAACCTTTTCCCTGGGGATGAGATGAAATAAAAGATACAGAGAGATGAGAGAGGATCACCAGACAAAAGAGCTGCCTCCAAGGGCTCCTCTCCCCATGCTGACAGATCTTGTTCCTGCTGCACCAGGAGTCAGAAACAAAACTCCAACTGACTGCACTGGCAAAGTGACAGACGGAGCAGGATCTTAGTTGTGTGAATGTCATATTCTAGATGTGGGCATGGCAAATTTATTGGATGGATCACGTCAAAAACAAACATGCAGGGAAAGACTTGTGAATCTTCTTCTGTTTTCGCTGCAAGATACTAATATGTCTTTTTTACTTTATTAGAATAATCTCTAGGTATCTCAATCAAGCTGGAGATCCACTCTATTATTTATACAGAGAGAATCCTAGAATATTTTACAATTTAAGAACATGAGGTTAGAAAAAGCAAAAAAAAAATTGGGTTTGTCACATTTTGGATATCAGTTAATGCCAGAAGATTCCTAGGAGAAGCTCTGGTATTTGCTCATCCACCTCCCAATAGACATATTGGGCATGCTAATCGTTTAAATGGAATGTGAAGGGCAAAAAGTCTGAAGAAATCATCCAAGCTCACATGAGAAGCTGCAGAAATAGCAGTAAGTAAATCCCACTACAATAACACTAGTTCTTTAGGGTTTCAGAAATACCTCCCTCTCAGGAACAGTTTGGCTTCCATGTTTATTAGGGTGTTCCAGTGAGACCAAAATACTGAATCTGAATATGTGATCAGATATACTAAGATTAGGAATCCCAAGGGGAGATGATGGTGTGTATTCAAGTAAGGAGATGCTAAAACATTGTCCTGAAATGAGGAAACAAACATAAAAAAATAATGAACAAAAAAGAAAACACACCATTCAAAGGAATATTTTTCTCTAACTACTGGCCATTCTTGGTACATAAAAAGCCAAAAACAGTGGTGTCAGTGCATGAATATGTGAATATGAAAGCTAACTGCAGCAAAGGAGAGAGGAGAGTCCCTGCTCACAGTTCAACATGTCATTGCTCTGTAAATACAAAGTGTGCCACATTCATGTTTAATGTTAGGAAATAAATGGAGTGCCCTTCTTGAGAAATATCCGGCAGATTAAGCCTCTATTTTTTTATATTTTAGATATATATTTTTTTGGCTTTAGATTTTTGAAGTTCCAAGAGCTTCAGCAATATTCTCTGTTTGAACTGTATTTTTCTTTGGTCTGAATGCCAGCACATTTCTTGGCATTAATTCTGCCTGTTTATTCTATTATTTTGAACATTTGTTCATTCAGTTGGCTTGGTATGTTCCAAGGTTGCTGGCAGTTGGGGTTTTTTTATTTAGTGTTATTAAAGGGTTTTTTTTATTTCTACAAGTATCACTTAGCAAAACTTCCACCCTTATATTAAAATGTACAGAGCAATATCCATAAATTAACACAGGCTCTACAGAAGTGACCATGCAGACACCATGAAATAAGTCTAATGAAGGAAATTTATTCTTCCAATGCAGAACTTCCTATCACATTTTGTGTTCTAAAAGAAAAAGGTTTCTGTCCCTCTCCAAAGTCATGTCCTCTGGTAAATTATAGGACGAACACACACATGCAGCATATTCACACAAATGCAAAAGCTCACTGAAAAAGTCAGCTTAAAAAAAAAAAAAAAATCACCTTTGTATCCAAAGACCAGGTACTCCCTCAAGAAATAAGAACTAACCCAAGATGCCAGTAAAATCAAAAGCAGATATCAGAGCAACAGCTGCTCACAAAAGGCAGTCCCATGACACAGCTTCCCAGACTGCACAACTTCCCAGGCACATAAAACACCTCCCTCAGCAGCTGCAGAATAAGGATCCAAAGTCACCATAAAAGAAACCACCTCAAATATACTGGTTAGTATGGCTCTTAGATGTTTACATCTACTTTTCTCCTGGCTTGTCCCTTTACACCCTGGGTGCTGCATCTGAAATAATAAATGTGTCTATGGTGTAGTGGAGAGCCCAAAGCACTGCACAGGAGAAGAGAGTGCACTTTCCCAAGGGACACCAAGCAGAAAATATTCACCCATAGCTGCTGGCATGCAGGATCACAGTTCTCTTCCTTTCCCATGACCCTGTACAGGTTGCTGAGGTAGCCAGGCAACAGAGCACAGAACCAACCATTTTGTTACACGGTGTCAAAGATGAGGAAGAAGAGAGGCCATGGGAACTATGCAGCAAATGTAAAGCTCACACCGAGTGTATGAGACTGGCTAACCTAGACCTAAGAAGTGTGGGAAAAGGCCAGCTGAAAGGTATTCTAACCTCTAAAGACACAGGAAAGGTGTAAGGGAACATATTGCAGACAACTCATCCCAAAAACATTGTTGTCGGAAAAAGAAGTATTCATTAAGACATTTTAAAACATTTTAAAGGGTATTTAGGAAGAAATTTGAACATTTTTAATATTCTCATAAAAAGGGAATAAAAATCAAATGGTCAGCCTTGTTTTAAATTATGAGGAAGGAATTGTAACCATGGGTGTATTGTTCAAGTTTCTCCAACACTGCAGAACACTCGGGTATGGGAAGCACATCAGGGTTGCAGCTTTTGGTCCCCTCTGGATGTAGAGCTTATGTTGATTGCTGTGAAGTGTGTGGGCTTGAGGCAGGTTTCCTCTCTAGACTTTTATAGACTAAATGTCTCTTACAGAGTGTTGTGAGAACAGGATGAACTCACTGACCCTGGTGATACATTCCAATTCTATGAATCTGTTCCTTCTTGCAAGATTGATGAAGATCAAATTCAACATTGACAATGATTGCATAGAGGATAATTGCATAAAAGATAGAACAAAATATATCATGTCTGGCCATCGCATTAAACAGACTTCTGCTATTTTACATATATACCACAAGCATAACTTCTTCTGTATTTCTAGTTATTCTGAGTTTCATAATAAAGGTCAGGGTTAATACAAAGCAGGCATGTAATACATTCTGAGGTTTCTTTGGGTGAGTTTTGCTCTATTTATCATACTTCAGCATCTCATAAATAATTGCATATGCTGCATTGTAAACCCTAAAGGAAAATTCAGCTATTATAAAGAAACTACAAAAAAACTCATGTTTGTAAAACCAACCCATCCATACACACTTCTTTCCTCATAAAAATCCCCCAGACATTTTCTAATCTGTTTTAATTACAAACTTCTATTCAGGAGACAAATGGTTTATACATTACGCAATATAAAGAAAATAACCACCCACAGAAATCTCTTTTCCCCCTAGACTGAGAGTTTTTCAAATGCTTGCCAGCAGGTTAAAAAAGGTTTCTTATAAAATCAACTACATGTAGTGCCCCAAATAGTCATTTCAGTCCAGTCTCCCACACCATAAACATTTTCTGACAGGACAATAGTGCTTAAAACAAATATTCCCATATTCTCCCTCTACTTTGCACCCTCAGTCCTGCTAAAATAATAAAAAAAAAAAAAAACAAAAAAACCAACATTTTCATGGAGGACCTATCTGTCAGATTATGCTTCTTTCTTCTCTTCAGTAATTCTTAGAGTAATTCACCATCCTTTGAGATGGCACCTGGACAATTACTCAAGTCCCTGAGAGGTGCTTCCATTTAACTGCAGCAGGAAACACAGACAGAAACAAATTCCAGGTCTTCACATGGGCAAACACTGGAACTGCCCCGAGCTATGTTTCTCCCCAGCTCTGCTCTGTCGGCTCACAGGCCCTGCCCATGATGAGGTACGGCTGCACACCCAGGCACCGACAGCCAAACTCAGCTGCTGGGTCAGGTCCTTCTGCTTTTTCCTTTCCAACAGGTAAATTCGAGTTCCAAACAGATGGACATATAATACAAGAAAGCAAACCACCGTAAACCATCTAAGGATGGTGATTCATTAACATGACCATCCCTTTCAAACATGCCCTTCCGGATTTCCCTGTTACAGAACAGCACAAGTTCTACTTACAAGCTACATTTAACCTTTATGAGACAAGATTATACCATTATGTCAGCTTGCTAAACAAAGGAAGAGCAATTTTGTAGCTGGAGAAACTGAAACACTGAAAAGCAATGCAATCCATCACAAAGCAAGATCCTGTTGGAAAGACTGGATTTTTCCTTGTATTTTCACTCTCCCCTCCTGCACTGCTACATGTAACACAGAACAAGAAAACTACCGTGAGTATAAGAACAGGGACAATTTAATCTTATTTCAGCCATGTCTGTAAAACATGGGAAACAGGAAAGTTGTATATTAGGCAGAGTGGAAACCAGCATCAGAGAAAATGAACTTCGTGTATCAGGCATCATAAATCAAAATGCTCCCATACATTAAATTTTTCTATTCAAACTCACTGATTTATTGTTAGAAAGCTAGACATGATTAATAAAATTATTAGTTTTGCTGATAAGTCCAGAAGGACTAAATTTGGATTCAGAAATGGAGGAAAACAATTTTTTTAAAGTTATATTTTTCTCTGCCTGTTGTGAGTTTTGGACACCTCCTACTTTGAACAATTCTTGAGATAGATTCGTGGGTTCAAAAGACAACTTTCCAGGAATATATAACTGAAGGAGAGCCTGTGAATACCTACCTCACTGCATCCCTTTTCCATACAGGATAGATATTAAAATTATTTAGCTCTTTGCCTCACTGTAAGGTCGTGGGTACCTGCTTCTTTGAAAAACTCATTCAGTAAGCACTACTGCTTTTAAAGTTGCTCCTCTAACCTCCTGATTACAAAATCAAAAATCTACATAAACAGCAAAGATCTAAAAGCATTTTCTTCATTAACTGGTTAAACATTCATGCTTCATATGAGTCTAGCATTTATTACTTTGTTTCTGTGTAAATGCCTTGTAATGTCCAGACAGGTAGGTCTGTCTTATCAGCTGACACTACATCAAGGTGACACTATCAAGGGTACTTGTAGTATCTAACAATATTATCCTGCTGAAAGCCTTTGGGGGCTGTCATTCACAGTGCAAAGGAGCAAACTGAATTACATGGAGAGATCCTCAAATGTATCAGATAAGGAGTGCTAGTGCAGTAAACCCCTCCTTCATGGCATGGTACAGCTGCATCTGCCAAGCCTCACACCAAGTCAAATCAGAGCCGTACATATCTCAGATGGCTACAGCCTAAATTATCAGAGGGACTCTGGGCAGCATTACAGTCCATGGAAAGGATAACTTAGTGCACACCACTATTTCTGACAGGCATCACTATCACTAGTATCATCATTTTCCCCCAGAGACAGAAGAGACACTCCTTTTAAACCCAACAGAATACAGCTGAATTTGCTAAGCCACACACTAGATTTTTAGTGGTAAGAGCAGATTTTTAGACATAACATATGAAAGAGGCATTTATGATCACTCATTAAAGAAAAAAATGTAGCACCTCAGGAATACATGTGAATATATTCTGCAGCTTACCCACAACCACCAGTTCCGTTCTATTGAAGAATAAAGACCTTCTAAGGCTGTTAGTAAACAACTAATTTCTTTGATCTGTTATTTTGATTCTGGAACAAAGAGTTTCTGAGCAGCATAAAAAATTAGTTCACACATAATACAGTATGTTGTCTTGAATGTTTTTCATCTCCCAGCTAAGATGAAAAGATATGCAGTACTATCTACTTTTTTTTCTGAGCAATCACATATGGACCCTGATCTCTCTACACAGTATAGAAGAGGCAGTGAGAAACTGCAAGTTCCAAGGAATTAATGCAATAAGCCTCACATTCTACTTTTTTTTTTTTTTAGTCTTAGCTAAATCTATGATAAGTTCTTAAATTGAAATCAATATATTTTATTTAGTTTTAATCTTTATTTGAACTCAGTCCAAACCTCTTCTATCTTTTCCAAAATGCTTCTGTGTTAGTAGGTATGATATCTCATCCATACATCAGAGCTAACATGTACTGCACTATATATTGAACCCATAAAGCACACAGCTGACAAGTACTGACATTAAATATCAGCAGAACTGCAGGAGACATGAGTGCCTGGACTCCAGTGCAAATGATTTCTGATAGCAGAAACCTTCTTAGAATCATGCCTCATTACTTTAATACTTTGTGTGAAGTATTATATCCATTATAGGTAGAGGATGACATCTTTCATTAACAGCTCTAAAACAAAAAGCACTTAACTTCTCATTACTGTGAAGAGAGTCATATTCCAGCACTAAACTTAAGAGCCACTTACAAAGCATTCAGCACCTCGTGCTTTCTTGTAGACGCTTGCACTGAATTTAGTCCTCATTTCTGCTTACAGCAAGGATGATGCATTAGACACTTTCACTATTGTAAACTGTCATGGCAGAAGAGTCATTAATCTACTGGGGAATAAGAACATTTTGCCTCCCCTCCTTATTACCCATTACTTTGTCCCATTCTTATTCCTTGAGCTGACTTAGGGAATCTATAAAGTTTTTCATTGAAGTACTTGAGGTTTTTTGCACGAAAGATGTCCTTCTATTCCAGACAGAAAAAATTAAAGAAAATATATAAATACTTCTTAAGGAAACAAAAAATCAAACTTTTGGAGAATTGTGCTTACTTTATGCCAAGCTACATGCTAAAGCAGATGGTCAAAAAAAAATTCATGTTTTCTTGTGTCATGGGGTAGCTATTCTAAAACTGGAGATAGTTTGGGAAAAGGTAAGCCCTGAAAGAAAAATGTTAAAAAAAAAAAAAAAATCTCAACTTATTTTACTGCACTTATTGGCAAGCAGAAAAGAATTGGCAGATAAGAAGCATAAAAATTCCTTTTCTCCCCTACAGAACATTATGCTTTAAAATACATGTACACCAGTTGTTTCATTTTCTAATCTTGTTCTATTTTCTAACAACATCCTGAAGATTCGATTCCTGTACCCTTTACTTGCATTGTGAAGCATTTTACTTTGTGATTACTTCAAATCAAGTTCAGAGAAATAATTTTAAAAATGATTGCTAGCCTGATTATGGATGACAAAACTCAGTCTGTATCTTGCCAAGGTCATCAGAGAGTAAAAAAAAAGTGATTTAGCAAATCTGTCTTTTTTTTCCCTTGTTTGTTTTTTGTTTGTTTTCCTTTTGGGTGTGGTTTTTTTTTTTTTTTTTTTTTTCTGTTTTTTGGGTTTGTTTTTTTTTACCTCTAAGTATAGAATCAATAAGGGAAAGAATACAAAATATCTGGTTCTTGATACAAGCTAGAACAATCTAGATAACAGACCTGCATCCTGACTGCAGCTGTCCTCAGGCAGCTGTACACGCCCTCTGCCCCTTCAGAGCATCCCTTTCCCTGCCCCAGTGCATTACATGGCTGTGGGTTGGGTAAAGGGTTTGGATCACACCTTCCACATACAGAGACACACACAGACTCTTACTAAGACTGCCAGAGTTGTGACTCTAACCTGTTGAACTCACTGCAGTATAGCCATTCTTTTTACTAACTTTGTGTTCTTTGCACCAAATGCTTCTCTTCTACCCTTGTATCACCATCCAAACCACCTTAACACCTGAGGGAACTTCAGGCCATTTCCATAGCCTTCTCAGGTTTTGTTCACTTGATAGGAAAAAGCTTCAAGAAAAGAGAAACCTGAAATTTACAGTCCTAATAAAAGTTTATTTCCTTATCAGCAGCAATTGCTACTTTATTTTCAGCTGTCCAATAAGTTATAGACTTCCTTACTCATTAACTCACGAAACAGACCAACTCCTTTGAACACAGGCATAGTAAATCAAACTATAGAGCTTCTCATCACTTCTAAGCTATGTAACCTGAACTCTCTCTTAAGTTAAAGCAGCTTCCTCATTACCTGTGTCTGACATTTTTTCACCTCAGTTCTTATCTTCTTTGTTCCTTTCCCAACATTTCAGACAGGATTCTGTTTTCTAAACTACCTCCCACTTTTCTAGACATCATATTCATTGTGCAGGTATGCTCTGATGACAAGGGCTGAAAACATGATGTATACCAGTATCATCAAAATACTTTGCATTTTTTGAAGTCTCCTTTTTTAGTCAAACATGACCTGAAATGCAAAATATGGAATTCTAGTCTTTCAGTCCTCTAGACAGATAAAAATGCCTTGAAAGTACAGAAGTATGGGGCAGGGGAAGGAAAAATAGGAGCACTGCCTTGGGGTTGAGGGGAGAAAAATTCAACTGATTTACTCTATTAGATGTACTGTTCTTCCAGAAACTATACATGAATGACTGAAAAATGTCAGAAAGAATATAATACCAAAAGTTACAAAGAGCAAATCTTGATTAATTGATAAAGAATTCTTTTCTTAATACTGTATCTACTAAAATTTCTTTATTAACATTAAGGAAAATGGAGATATCAATAAGGTGTCAAGTAAAATAAGAATCGGCTAACAAGCAAGAGGAAAGAGTCTTCAGCACAATGTTCAGTTCTCCTCACCAGCATTTTGTAGGGATGTGAAAACTCCCCATTTTACTTCATTGCTATCTACTTTTATCACCCTGCCAAAGTCAAAGAATCACTCCTTTTTTTTTTTTTTTTAGAAATTACAGCTATTGATTTATCTCTTTTCCTGTCCTGTAGGAGCAATATGACTTATGGAAGGTTTCTCTGGTTGGTTTGGGCTTTGCTTTTTTTGAAAGAAAACTTCTTATTCTTCCTTCCCATTTCTTCCTCTCTGTATTCCAAAGAGACCAGAACTAAAACGAAGAAGAAAGAGACACTGACAGGCCTAGTCTTTCTAAGGTAAACTGCCATAGTAAAGAACACCCTCAGAGGTTTCCTTACTCTACTTGAAAAAGGGCACAGACAAAGCTCACATGCTCTTTGCAGAGACAATGCACATAACTGAATCCCCACAGCCACATCAAACAAGATTTATTTGTAGAGCAGGAATCATATCATCAGCCTAGGGAAAAAGGGATCATTTGGGAATTAAAGAAACCTGAACCTCTGGATCACATCAAACAAATGAGATTACCCTGCAGTTCCAATCTCACCACCCAAATACAGATGTTACATACTCTCTAATTGTTAATAAGGACTCCTGGTCCCATGGAAGAAGATGTTCAACCTGCTCATGGCTCATCTAAGGAATTTACAAATATTGATTCACTCTCTCTGCTTAGTGGAAATGTCCACAGAAAAAGAAAGGCTGGTTGCTGCGCATAATCAGAATTCATTTTGGTAGGATTTCTCTTTTCTACTTTCCTAGTATGATTAACATATCCTGATTTCAAACTATTTTTAACAAGTCATTTTTATTCAATCAAAGGGTAAATGCTTTTTCAAGAATGTCACTCATCTAAATTATCCATCATTTTATAGTTTCCTGACAAGCCTCAAGAGACTGCCATAGAAATAAAAGCTACAGCTGAATTAACATAGACTGCTTTATAGGCACCTGCTATTATGGCCGTGCACCAAATCTTGAAGATCGCTGAAGGCTGTGGTCCTTAGCACTGACTTTAGTTTCTGCAATAATTATCCATAGTACATGAGAATACTGGGACCAGAATTTAACTTTTGTTGAATCCACATAAAGCTGAAAGGATTCAAATTCTAGCAGTGAAATTGTTTTGAATTTACAAGGGTAGAAATGGAGTAAAAACAATCTTAGTAAGGATAAGAAAACCCTTTTGATTTTAAAAATGGGATTAATTGGGTGAATTTGAAAACCCAAAGATGGCCAGTCAAGTGTTCGTGTTTTTATTGAATCGTTCTGAGCATGAAATAGCAAGAACATCTAATTTCTCAAATCCAGGCTTTCCTGAGAGCACAAAACCACCACTATCAGCTGAGATTTCTCACTTGGCTGATGATTACTAATCTTGACACTTGCTGGTACTCTGTGTTGTGAATAAATCAGGGATGCTGAGCTGTTCAGTGACAAACTATGAAGGGTAAAAAGAGATCTGGCATTGCTGCTTACCTGTTTTTGCTTCACAGCAGAATTAATAAGCAGGATCTCTCTGTTAAACCTTGGGATTACTGAGAAGATGTCTGAATCAAATGCCCTCATAAATACTCCCAGTGTTTGCTCCACTCGAGCTGAAAGGAGGAAAGCAGAGGGTCTTTGCCCAACATTGTTCAGGAACTCAAAGTACTTGTCCAATTGCTGCAAATAAAACACCTGACTGAATCTAGAACAATGTTGTTTGCTTATAAGCCACAGAATTAGAAAGAAAATAAATTTCTTCTCTGTAAAAGAAGGAACTGAAGGTCACAGACACTTTCTGCTAGATCCAGCTATGCCACTGTAGAAGGGAGTGGTTACCATGTACTGCTCCACCTTTTACTGAGTCAAGAACATCTAGAGATATCAGCTGAGCCCTTCAACATTTCTTAATTTTTTCGGACAAGATCACTTCTGTAATTTTGGGCCTGGTTTGAGTTGACCCGCATGGATTTAGTTGACCTGCATATCTTGGATTAGCACTTGGAGAGCACTTTCAGCACCTCCTCTACAGGAAATTAATAGAGTACTTGATAGACTGAGGTTAAGCTCCAAAATGGATCATGTCACCTTAAGCTACGAGCATTTGAAGAGAAGGCATCTTTTGATTTACACCTGATGTGGCTGTGGGGAATCAGTTGTGTGCACCAGTGCTGCATCCTGTCCACATCCTACACTGGGCTCTCTTTCCAGTAAGGTTAAGAAGGCCCTAGAGTGCATCCTTTATGGTGTTACTTGACCTCAGAAACATCAGCATAAAAACTAGAGCAATGGAGCACAGATAAGTCAGTACCTTCTTCCACATCCATAGCTGGATCCAGAAAATTATGACTATGAAGGGCTTGGAGCAAAAAGCAGAGAAACTGTAGTGCAACCTAAAAGTGTGCAGGCAGGTCACTGGTGGATTTTTTTCTGGGGCAGTTACAAGTCTCAGGACTTTTCTAACACAAAGGGCTTTTACAAAGAAAAGATTGGCATGAACTGAACCCAAATCAAAGCTAGTCTGTGCAGTTATTGACTGATAACACTGATAACCAATAACCACGCAGAGAAGTCTGGCCTTGTGAGCCTCCAGGATTTTCTTTATCTCAGAAATATTTATATTGATTTCACATTTTTAAGGAGAGGAATTTAGGGACCAGAGTCATCAAAACACACTAAAATAAAAAATTGCAAACCCCTGTAGTGCCTTGAGTTTTAGCAACACAAAACAATTGTTTCTTCCTTTATTTGCATAAGAAAGACATCAAATCCCTCTTTTCTCTAAGCCCATAGGAAGGATTTCCAATGCACTTGAGACACAGCAGATTCATCCAATCACAGAGAGAAGTAAGAGGACATTTATACTACTAAGCTTTCTATAGTACAAGACTGTGGTAGTAAGCATTTATTTTCTTTAAATCAGAAATGAAAAGGGTATGCTAGTAAAAAGCCTAAGCTTTACAAAATCAAAATGCAGTTCTATAAACCTTAAAGTGCACCTGTGATTACCAAGCATGAGTAATAGCTTACTGCTAAAGACCACTAAAACTTTCCCTGAAGGGCATCAATTTATCTGCATCAAAAATTTTCTCTACAGCATTAGAAACTCAGTATTACTCATGTACAAGACTGAGAAATCTTAAGCAAAAACAAATGTCAGCTATTAAGTTGACAATTTTCATTTTACTGCCACAGAGGCAAACAGAGTCACACACACAAAAAAATCCAGCATAAAGAATGAAAAATAAATGAGATTTATAACCCACATTCAGTTCCACTGATCTGACTTTTCATGGTTGTAAATTTGCAGCCTGTTGTATCTAGGGACACTGTGTAGTGTCTAAAAAACATGAGTGTAACAGTTATTGGACCAACTTTGTCACTTGGTAAGAAACATTTTGGTTAGGTTAAAAGTACTTCCAGTAATAAAAAAAATTGTCTTCATAGAGTACTTGCACTTTTTTTTTAATTTTTCCCCTAAATTTTTATACCTTGGTTTGTTTCTTTTTATGATAAGAAATAAACAAGCTGCTATCATTAGCTGTTTTAACGCTTGCAGTCTTTGTAGGGACACCACTGAGCCGTAGCCTGAGAAGGTTGACTTTGTACTATGTATTTACTCCCATACACTGTGTGCTGTACACTCTCTTGTTAACATTTAGTTACCTAGGAGTTCTCAACCTCACAGAAAACAACCTGCTGCTGAAGAAACACTTTTGTGTGAAAGATGAAATTCTCTCATTTTTATCTTTATGAACCTTGGGTTGGACAAAGATGTTTTTTTTAGTCTTGGCAGAGTCTATGGCAAGTTAAGCTGGTTTACCATATATATTAAATTTTATGAGTTACCAGAATTACTAGATGATTGTGGAGGGAGGTTCTCATGGTTTACCCAGAGCCAGCAGCCAAGTCCCAAGCAGCTGCTCACTCACTCCCTCATCAGAGTGACTGGGGACAGAATCAGAAGCGTAAAAGCTGGAGAACTCATATTCAGTTTAATATTAAAAGCAAATGCCAGGCCCACAAACAAAACAAAAGAAGGAATAGATTCCCTGCTTCCCACAGCAGGCAGATTATTCAGCCATCTCCGGGAGAGCAGGGCCCCATCACGTGTAACAGTGACTTGGGAAGACAAACGCCATCACTCTGAACATCCCCCCCCTCCTCCTCCTTCCCCCCACTTTCTATACTGAGCACGATGCCACATGGTCTGGAATATCCCTTTGGGCACTTGGGGTCACCTGTGCTGGCTGAGTCTCCTCCCAGTATCTCCAGCACCCCTAACTTCCTCACCAGCTTAGCAGTATGGAAAGCAGAAAAGGCCTTGGCTCTGTGTAAGCTCTGCTGAGCAATAACAAAAACATCTCTCTATAAGCAACCCTGTGTTTGGAATAATTCAAAGCGTAGACCCATACCAGCCACTGTGAAGACAATTAATTCTACCCCAGCCAAAACCAGCAGAGGGTAGAACTCTTTTTTGAAAATTTTGGCAAAAAGCAAGCACAACTGTGTCCTTTACTTTTTCCTCACACATACACACATCATATTTATTTATTTATTACCATCTATTCCAAAGCTAAAAAGCTCCAGGAAATGCCATATATTTTCATGCTGACATCTAAAGCTGAAAGCTTGAAGCAAATCATTAGGCCTAATAAATATCAAGGAAGCTCTACCTATGGATCAGCAGTTCTGAGCTGGGCAATAGAGCTGACACTTTGCACACCTGCCTCTGTCTACTGAGGGTTCTCATTCTTTGCTTTTCTGAATTTCCTATGTATATTTCAAATAGACAAGAAAAAAAACACCTAGTAATAGAGATTAGATGAAAAATTACTTTGTCCAATTCCCTCCTTAACTCTTGGTGTGATACAATGTTAATTTTTCATGCCCAGGAGGAAGCCCACAGTCTGTGACACAGGTAAAATATATTTTCAGGTTGAAGAAATGGATTTGAGTCATTCTTAGCAGTAAATATTTTATGCCAAACAACATTCACAGAAAAGCCCCACACCAGAGACTCAGCCAAGCACATTTTGAATTTTACATGGTAAAATTGAAAACATTGTTTCCTGATCTATTTTTATTCTGACACAGTAAAACTAGTGACCTGAAAGCTAACTTGGTTGGGTTTTTTTCACTTCAGTTCTGTGCTTCTGGTGTAGTCATAAATGAGGAGATCAAGGAGGGATCAAATACCCTTCCTGCAGCTGCAGGAGTACTGAGCTGAGAAAAAAAAAATCCTTTCAAGACCATTCTTGACCCAGATTCATCCCCAGCTCTGTCAGCTTCTCACAGCCTAGATTTGAGGAAGAAACGTGATTGTGACAGCAAAAATTACTCTCAGAGGCTTATTTTGATCAGTGGAACCCTCAAGCAGCCTTTATAATGCAACAATGAAACATGAAATATTTACATCTTTAAAATAAATTACAGTTTCCCGCTTCCTGCCATGAGTCAGATTGCACATCAGAAATAAGTCAATGCTTTGTACAGGCAAAGTCAGGCAGGTTCTGCACAAGGCAGAGGAAAGTGCTACCCATCATCAGGCCAGAAGGCCATTCCACATGTCTGCCAGTGAAAGCTCTGTTAAAGCTCATATATAACAAATTGCCTAAAAGCATTTTATTTTTCACGGTACTGCACACAAACTACATAAGAGTAACAAATATTTAGCAATAAGGTGTATTCTTAAGTGCTTCTCTGCTATTGTTTCAAACCCGCTGAATTTTAGCCTGGAGGTACAGCTAGATTCCTTACTACATGTCATGTCAATGTCCCACAGTGCTGTTGCTTCAGTCACGAAGATGATCAAATTAGTATCATAAATTAAACAATACTCTGTATTCAACAGTAGGTGATGATAAATACAATGGCAACTGAACTTCAATCTCTTTCTCCATTTCATTTTGTTGCTTTTGCCTACTAAATTAGTCTAAAGCCATCATGAAAAATGACATGGTTTCTTGAAATGTATCTGAATAGTTCTGACTTGTGACTCTCAGAAATAGCACTAGCACATGTTCCTTTCATAAGTTCCCAGCTTATGATAATATGAAAAATGAAATCATAAGACCATATGAGAGTTACTGAAAAAATGTAGCAAAAGGAGAAATATCAGCTTTTCATTGGTAGAAAATAAATAATGAAGTAAAAAAGACAAAGTTGTAAAAGCCACTGCCTACATACTTCTGATATACCACCTGCTCTGACAATAACTTTTAGATGTCTCTATATCCTATAGGATCTTACTATCTGAGGTAACTTCTCCTCTTTGTCTGGACTATACACTCCCTGAGAATTTTCTGTACAGCACTGCATGAATGCTCATATTAGACTATGGTGCTAATAATGCCAAGGTCATGGGTTCAATTCCTGTATGGGTCATTTGCTTAGCATTTGGACTCAGTGATCCTTGTGGGTCCCTTCCAACTCAGAATATTTTGTAATTCTGTGGAAATAGTTTTTACACTATTAATAGTGTCTACACAAAGACCAAAACAGTCCTCAGCGGCTTAGCCAACCTTATTTTAAATTGAGAAAAACTCTACAAAAGGATGAAGAATATACAACAGGATAGTTTTGGAGTATTTTCTATTGTATTAAGGCATTGCACTTTCTGTCATAGAATCACAGAATGACAGAATTGCTTTGGTTGTGAGGGACCTTAAACGTCACCTAGTTCCAGCTCCCCACTGTGGGCAGAGACATCTTTCACTAGACCAGATTGCTCAGAGCCCCATCCAATCTGACCTTGAACACTTCCAGGGATGGGACATCCATCTCTTCTTTGGGCAGCCTGTTCCAGTGCCTCACGATCCTCACAGTAAATAATTTATTCCTAATATCTAATCTAAACCTACTTTCAGTTTGAAACCATTCCACCTTGCTGTGTCACTGCATGCTCTCGTAAACTACCTCTCCATCTTTCTTGTATGCTCCCTTCAGGTACTGGAAGGTTTCAGTTAAGTCACCAGAAACCTTCTTTTACAGGCTGAGCAATTCCTATTCTCTTAGCCTTTCATATGGTATTTTTTTCCATGTAACATTTCTAAGTGCATTTCATTGCTAAGTGCAGCCTGGAAGCAACACATTCTACTACAAATGCTGGCTCTCCTTACCTCTCACAACATCTCTCTCCAGGGCACACCATAGCCATGGGAAGAAGCAGAAGTCAAACAAAGCTCAGTAAGTGTAATAATCTTAATTACTCAAGCTACTGCAGTTGATGCCATATCCAACACAGTCAAAACAGACTCATGTCCTTTGGTCAGCACCTGTTCCTGCCTAGTGTCTTGAACTGGCTCCAAGAATGGTTTTATGCTCCAAGAATAAACCCTTGACACAGAGAACATCCAATTTCCTAAAAATGCTGATATTTAGCTGTACTGTATCTGCAGCCTAGTACTGGTGACAGCCAAGCAGGAAAATGACCTTTCTACTTATAATTGTCTTCAAATAAAATTAAAAGCTCAGATACCTATAAATTGGCTTAAATTTTTAATAGTCACCTTCGAGCTTGGTTGACAGCTCCAGCTGGAGACTAAACACTTTCATCCACTGGTTAAGTAAAATATAGACAGCTGCAATGCTGTCTTTCCAGTGAGATGAGACAAAATGATTCTGTCTCTCCAGTGAGATGGAACCAATTCTGTAGATGACAGAGGAGTTCATAACATTTAGTTTATTCTGTCTTATCTCTCAGGTGACAGTCAGCCAGGGCACCAGCAGTGATATCTTCTCCTGCCTTCTAGTAGCTCAAAAATTGAACAATAAGCACTAGCGACCTGGACCACATTTGAACTAGAATTCTATGTTGTACAGTCTCCACAGCTGCGAGCAGTTCCTTGTCGTACTTACAGCTAAAAACAAATATATCCTGCACATAAACGTGGAAGTTAACCTGACTTGTTCATTTTTCCTCACATGTTGACAACAAAACCAGATGAATGAAAACTTTTACAGAAAGAGATTCAAAGCACAGTAGAAGTATTGAATTACCTTAACCATCTATAGAAGTATCCTCTCACCAACAAATACTCTGACCTTTGGAAAAAAAAAAAAAAAAGGAAAATAAACAAGCATGGGCTTGTTTATTATATGTCTATATTATAGACATATAATAACCACTTAGAACTCCTCTAGCTTATATAAGAAATTGCTTTTGCTCCTCAATTGCCTTCAAATCAGATATGTGAGAGGACATCAATTCGAAATGATGCAGGCTAGCCTCACTGTTTTCATAAATATTTTGCCATTTCTTCATTCACCATCCTGTAGTTAACAGGAAGTGACTGAAAACAAAATCAGGAAGAAAGTCAAAGGAAGAACTGAAAAATAGCCCCACTTCTGAAAGTTATTCCAGGGTTAGATCAGGTATTACTTAATCCATACCCTGAAACCATAGAATTCCAGTACAAGAAGATGCTTGAGATGTTTTTGCAGTTTTACCACAGAGTTGCCATGCTGCTGCAACAAGAAAGAATACTTCATAAAATATGCACTCTTATAGGCAATTTGTTCTGGCCTGGCTAAATAAGAGGTGAGTGTGTTACTTAGAACAGTGACAATTATACCTCTTCAATAATTACACTCTGTTGTTTTTAAAACTTTTAATGATGAATTACTGCTGTGATCTCCAGAGAGAAGTGTATAATACCCTTGCTGTGCTGCAAAGTGCCCCAGGAGCACCATATTGCTGAATATCCCACAGGCACCAACTGAGACAGCTGCCAGGGCTTGGGGCTCAGGGCACTTCTACGATACAACCACCTGTCTAGCAATGGTTGTATTCAATGCCAAAAAGATTTCTTTACATTCACTCACATGTTGAAACAGCATCCATAACATATTTCACCCTCCAAAGCAAGAATCCCCAGAAAAATCAGCTACCATTAAAAAAACACCAAGAGAGAAATTTCTCTGGCACAATTGAGAGCTACTCTCTTAATACGAAAGTGCAATATCATATAAGCATTTAGCCCATCCAGTTTGAATTCTATAATATCTGCATTTTAAAAATTAAATAATTGAACTGTCAGCTCCATCTAACTGACTCTTACGGTTCACTCATTTCCTGTCAGCACCACAAAAATATTTAGGAGACCAATTTTCCATAAGGAGAGAGCTCACAATGGAAAAGGAAGTTTTCTAGATGAAAAAGGGAGAACATGTAGGCAGCAGAGAGATGAGCACAGCAGAAGCAGATCAGTGAGCCACTCAGTACTGAGGTGCAGGATCAAACAGCAGAAAAATAAACTATACCTGGGGAGATGAGGCTTGGAAGGTGTTAAGAGTGCAGGTAGCTATTTAAGTAGTTTAAATGGGACATTATGTACCAAGAAAGACAAATTTCATGTTCCCTGTGTCCTCTGAGTGTAAAAAAGGTCCTTAACAAGCTAATTCTCAACAGTGTAAGGAAACTGTACTAATGCATACCCTCTAACCCAGTATTATCACATGTAGAGATTGCCTCTGTGCCAGCAGAAGAAAGCCTCACAGGTAGTATTATATCATTGAAAACAGCACTGAAAACTACCCACTTGGCATCCAATGATTAGGTCCTTATTTTCCTGCCTTACTTATGCTACAGTCTGATCATCTGAAATTCAGAGCAGCTCCAGCATGGGAAAAGGCAGCCTAAAGCAATAACACCTGCCTGCCTGTACTAGTAGACACAGTAATTCCTTACAGTACTCCCCCACCATGCTGGAAGGAAGACCCCTCCTGTGCTATCCCCCTTCTCTATTCAGAAGAGAACAGCTGGCAACAGAGTCAGCTGGAGAGTGAGAAGATTTCAGAGTTTAATGCTCAGCTCCTGCTGAGCCCCAACTGATCTCCACTGCTGCTCTGTGTTCAAAGAGCTGGGGAGAGAAAACCTGTCAATGACAAACCAAATGGGAACCACTCACAATAATCAACCCTGGTCCTATGCCTTCTACTAGAAGGGCATGCATCTCTGTCCTTTGTTTTACAAGTGGATTCACATATTTTTAATAAAGAAAAAAATAGCTTACAGCCACGTCCCTATTGCACAGTGAAGTCCAGTCCCTTCTGATACTAAGCAGCATTGCAATGGCTTTGCCTTGTACCCAGCCTGGAGAAGAGCCATCCATCAGGTTCACTGAATTAAACTCAGTAAAGCACATGAATAACTGTAGACCTTTAAGCCACCAGACAGCTGCAAAATTTGGTCATCTTGTGTGGATGTCTACAAAGTTTATGTATATATGCAAATCAAGCTATCACAAGAGTAGATGTCAAAATAAACGGTGGAAATACAATTTATCACACAACTATAGCAGCTCTTTGTTCCTCTCTTCCTAAGTGCTGACTAAAAGAGTAACTATTAAATTTCAGCCATCACTGTATCTTGATTTCGTAATAGCACTTTTCTGCACTGAGTTTAAAAAATTGATTGATAACTCAATTATATCTGATTATGAGACTAATATGATTGATTTTGTGACTCACAAGGATACTAGAGGAAATTCCCTTAGTCCAGAGGAATCAGTGTCTGATGACACAAAGTCATGTACTGGCAGAAGCGCCATAAAGATGTTTCACTTAAAAGGCCATAGTCTAGCCAGCCTCAGAAATACAAGCAGAAATCCAGCTATATCAAGCTGATAGCAACTCGTCCACACAATAACACATGGTCATTACATAATGCTATTGTACAATGTTTTCATACATAACTTGTTTCTGTCTACATTGCCAAGAATCTAATTGTAGAAACTGACCACCATATTACTAGCATGAATAAGACCCTGCTTTTCTAGGGCTGGATTTTTCAAAATAATGACTGCAAATCAGAGTCTAATGCTTACCACTTACACTCAAATCGTCATTATGTGCCTGCATAAGCGAACACTTCCTAGGGTGTCATGGTGCAATAGATATGCCAAATGTTGAGAATCATTCCTCTTCAGCATGTCTTCATAGGGAGGGTCTTGGGAAACATCTACTCAAATAGTCAGGAGAAAATAGAAGGTGATGGAACATCTCAAATATAAACCACTGCACTTTATATACAAGTATTTTCATTGTAGCATTTTGGCCTATATTATTCTCCACCTTAAGTCCCCATTTAAATTGTATTTTCAGCTTTCCACAGAACTGCATGTAGAAATATTTGTGTATCTCACATGATTCTCCCCCCTTTTCCAAAAATTATCTTTTCCCCACATTAATGCAAAGAACTCACTTTCTGTTAATTGCTCAGTAAAAGAGAATGCCTTGGGGCTTTATTAAGTAAGATTTCTCAGAGACTGAACCATGTGTGACCTAAATTGGCTACATAAGTGCTTTCCGGAGGGCATAGAGCAATATTCACAAACATAATCGTCTTTCACCTTGATGTTAATTATATACTTTGCCATTCAAAATAAGTTATGGCCATGAGCTAAAACATTTGTAAAGTAAACATGTCAGGAAAGCAAGATACAGGAGAATTAATTAAAATAGTAAATTCAGTAGTATTAAAAATGCCTTTACTTTTTACTCTCAATCTCTAGTGTGGCCTAAACAGAAAACAACCACTGATCTCTAAAAGAAAGGCAGCAAATTTTCACCTCTCTAGGTTGCTTTGTTTAAAAAAAAATTATAATGCACAAGTCTTTTCCTCAACTAATGGGCCTTCCTGGTTAACAACAATTTGACAAGCTGGAAGTGCCTCAGGGTTTCATAAAATATATTTGCCCTAGAAAAAAAAAGATTTTTACATAACCTATCATTTTTACATTTCATTTTCTATTGGGTTTTTTTCCCTCCCTTTTTAAAATCAAGGATATTTATACAAAAACAGAATCTTTATTTCTGAACTGTGCTCTACTCCACCAAAGTCAGTATGACCCATTTTTGAGAGTGATTTTTTTCTGGTGGGGTTTGTTGCATGCTGTTTAAGGGAAGACCATAAGAACCCAACAAAAATCACCATGATCCAGAAAGCAAAGTCTCCAACTGAAAGAGATGGCACCAGAATTTATTGATTGCCAACAGCAATTACAGATGAGTTTAGAAAAGCATTTAACAGACCTGGCCAACTTTAAAGCACTGGCTCAGCTGAGACCAAAGTACTAGATTTTACAAACTGGCTTTTGAGGCATTTAAGAAAGATCATAAAGAAGATGCTTGAAAAAAAAAAATTGGAGTTTTTTTGCTTTAAATTCTCATCTGCCAGACTGTTAACAAGATACAGTACAGCTGAGGATACAGTACAGAGATACTTCAGGTTTTTCCTGTAATTTCAATCTTTGAAGCCACCCTGCTCACTTCCTACTGGATAGCCCACCTCAGCCCCTCAGAAGTCCCACTCAGGCACTGCCTCTGAATCCAGGTTCTGCTCTTTTCTACATTGTCTTCTACATCAAACTCCAAAATTCAGTGTGAAGAATTCCATTTCTCATTTGACTGAGGTCTCCATTTTCACTCTCTTTTCCATCCACCATTTTGTTTGCCTGATACCTAAATGCCAAGTCCTCAATGCTCCTCTGTAAGCCCACAAAAAAAAAAAAAAAAAAAAAAAAAAACTACAATATGAAAATAAATGTATGTAGCTTCAGAAAATATATGACAGATTTATAGAAGATGAATCCATTGAAAGGTTCAGTACCTAGGACAGTATTTTGGGAAAGTTTATTTTGTTTATCTTTATGCTTTCTTTCTAAACCAGTGCTGATGAATTGTGTTAAATCAGACTGCTGACACAAATAATCCTTTGATCTGAGCTAGCAGTGCTGTTCTTATGCACTGTCTGTACAATACCTCCATTCTCTGTTCACTCTTTTATGTTTCTTTATAGAAGCTAAGACTAAGTTTCTTCCAAAACAATTTTGTTGATATGTGGCATTCTTTATAAACTAACTAATATTTCATAAGCCTGTAACATCACTCATTTGAGTCAAACTGGCTCAGTTTTTTACAAGCATAATAGATTAAATTAATACTAGAAGTATCATTGTAAAGAGCTTTCTTTAAGATTACAATACTAAAGTTTAGATAAAAAGTTTCTCACCTCCTTCAGGATATTAACTGCAGACCAAAAAGAATGATGAGGGCATGGACTAAGCACACAGCAGAATAAAAACAAATTTGGGAAAATTTTTAAGCCTCTTTTACTTCATTATTTTCACTTATCAAGTTGTGGTTTTTTTCCTTTATAGGCTACAGCTTAACTCAAACCTCTAGAAAGTACTAGAGCCCCTGTACTGGGCACTAGTGAGGCTGGGACCACTAACAACAAGGACATGGAGGTTCTTGAGTGTGTCCAAAACAACAACAAAGCTGGTGAAGGGTCTGGAGCACAAGTCCTGTGAGGAGCAGCTGAGGGAGCTGGGGGTGTTTACCCTGGAGAAAAAGAGGCTCAGGGGTGACCTTATCACTCTCTACGACTGCCTGAAAGGAAGCTGTAGCCAAGAGGGGGTCTGCATTTTCTCCCAGGTAACAACTGTTCAGGCAGTAGGAAATCACCTCAAGTTGTGCCAGTTGAGGTTCATACTGGATATTAGGAAAAAATTCTTCACTGAAAGGCTGGTCAGGCATTGAAATAGGCTGCCCAGGGAAGCAGTGGATTCACCATCTTGGAAGTGTTAAAAAGGCGTGTGCATATGGCACTTGGGGTTGAGTCAGGGATCAACACAGTGGTGCTGAGTTAACAGACTCGGTGATCATACAGCTCTTTTCCAACTTTAATGATCTTATGATTCTATGAAAGACATTCTCAGTTTTCAGTTCAAATCCTCATGTGAAGTCCTCTATGAGACACTCAGAGATTTCAGTGGTTTTTGTCTTCTTTGTAGCACTTCAAGTGATGCATACTGCTTGAAAGCACAGTACTAAGCTCTCTTAATGTCCATGAACATTTTGAGGTATTTTGAAAGAAGATGCAAAATTCTCCACTACAGATTATTAGAAAAATAATTACAGGCCACTCTTATTTCCCTCCTAATTTCACTGATTTCTATATCCTTTCTTAGGAAAAAGTGTCAACACCGTTACCCAGCTGATCATTTTGCCGGGACTTTGGATAAATATCCTATGCCCCATTATTTCTTTCTGAAATTTATCCTTTTTGCCAGTACTATGTTCCGCTCTCTTTTCAAACTTTTAAATAACAGCTGAGAAATCTTGTATGCTGCAGTGGATTCTGAGGGATTATTATGCTCAGGTTGCACTATTGTACTTTAAGATGTTACTCTGATTGGTCTGGAAGTCAACCTTTGCCAGGTCATGCCATAAAAACTGCTAGCTTATAGCACATGAGAAACATTTCAGAGATGACTCTAAGTCAATCTCCAAGTGTGATGTTTTAATTTTATACATCAGCAACCATCAAGAATAATGATTCAAGGTATTGGGTTCCTAGAACAGTGATGCAATTTATTAATCCACTCACTGTTACTTGCAAAATAAGCAAAGTTGAGCTGAGATAAATAAGCTTTAAAATGTCATAATGAGGAATAGTATCTGAAAGAGCAAAATTGCTCATAGTGGAATTGAGACAGAATGAACAGACAGTATTAATAAGTCACAGGCAGACAGACCTTCGCCTCATTCAGGAGAGTTGCAGGATCATTAATTATTTGATATCACATTCTTAAGGTACCCTAAGAGATAGGTTACTTGTACTGAAATATTTTTACAGTATCCTTTACTTAGAAAGTATTTTAAAGAAATTACTATATGCATGTCATGAAGCATTGGTACAACAAATACATCCTGACCAACCTGTAACTCAAAAAATAAAGGAAGAAAGCAATAAATTGGAAAAGGCTGAATCCAAACAGGAGAGATATGATGCAGATAAGAACACATACGTGAAACTAACAGAGTAGTTAGAACTGCGTAGGTCACACAGTGACAAGGGGGGTTTATGCAACTGAAGATGAGAGAGATATTAGTAATTTCTCAGTATTTATTATTATTAGCCATAGTAAATAATTTAACACATTTCTGATTAGCTGCACTTCACCAAAGTTACGTTTGCAGCAAATTATTTCAGCAGTCATTCTTAAGAGCAACTTTACTCCAAAGAATAAGAAATCATAAACAAATCAATATTTTCACCACAGTTGTCTGAAGTACAGACAAAAGCCCTGTAATTACATTGAGATATGAATACAGACATCTGGATATGAATCCAATCACATCTAGATAGAATAACATCTAGATTAATGTAAGTACTATGAAAACTGTGACATGAAAGTAGAAATAGAAACCAATCCCAGACTGATACAAGAACACCCTTTAAATTCAATCCTTTGCTGTCTTCAAGCTTAAGTCTCAAAAAATATTATCTAGGTCCCAATATTAATTAAATATAACAACAATATGCATTATCAATCATAAAGCAGTGTTTTATTTCAGGTATTTACTAGTACATCTAATATAGTTCAAAAATTATTGTATGTCTTTTTACAGTTTGATCCAATTAAATTGAGTGGGAGCCTTTCTATACCCTGCCTTAGTCCTGAATAGGATTCACGGACTCTCCAACGAAAGAATTCAAGTAAAACCAATACAAATAATGAAAGGGTTTATGGAGCAAATATATGAAATATATAAAACCTAAATGAGCTAACATTAGCCACAGGTTTGGTTTAGAATGCTGACTCTGGCAAAATGAGAGCTATCTTCAAGAATAAGGAGCCAGAATTCTCCCTGTTCTTCTTTCCAGCTGACAGAAATTACAGCTTTGTGAGAAAGGTTTAGCTCCCACGGGCCTTTTGGCTCCTGTTCCCCTGCTCAGAACACTAGCTGGTCTGTAAATTAAAACATTTTCTACTACAGGGTATATGCCCACTAAGTCTACATCGACACTAAATGGTAAAATCACCTTGGGGAAAATTACCAAAGGCTATTGGGACACTCACATACTTGTTGATATCACTTACTGCTCTTGGAGCAAAAGCCTTTTGTAACACTAACTAAACTAAAACCTTCAATCTTATTGAAACATAAAAGAGAAACTATACTGCTCATTTACAGTAATACAGGCAATATTTCTAATGTTACAAGATATTGTTAAAAAAATTCAAACCAATGACCCCTTTCACATAAACCATGAAAAAACACATTGGATGCTTTCACTTGCAGCTATTTCCTAACTGATTGGGATTGAGACTAGTTTCCAAGCATTAAGAAACTGCCATCTCTGACCACCAAATCAGAGATGTTTTCTGGTCAGCATTTCTGTTCTAACTCTATTTGAAATAAGTTAAATTTGCGTGCACCTACTGAAAACGTCGTTGCCCAATTATTAAGAAAGAGAATTGAAAAATTATCCATAAGCATACCAAGAATTAGTTGATAGTTCAACAACATTGTAAAATAAAACATAAGGATAAGGTAAGAATTAAAATAAATAAATGTTCTTAATAAAAGAACTCTTTGCATCATCCTTTTGATGATTCATACAGTTTTAGTGATTGCCCAGCCCTCTTATTTGTCAAGGTCTCTCTGCAAGGCTTCCCTGCCTTCAAAAGAGTCAACAGTTCATCCCAGTTTTGTATCACCTGCAAACTTGCTTAGTATCCATCCCTTCAAGTCTTGAGTCCAAGACATTTATGAAAATGTTGAAGAGAACAGGACTGAGGGTGGAGCAGTGTGGAACCCCACTACTGACCTTTTTGAAAACTGTGACAATGTTAGCCAACTTCCAATCAATTGGGACCTCTCCAGATTCCCAAGATCCTTCAAATGTATTCAAGAGAGATCTCAATCTCATAAATACTTGTAGAGCTAATTCACAGCATTTTTGCCTACATCATTGCCTACAGCTGAGAAAAACTAAAATAAAGCCAAAAGAAATGAAACTATTTTATCATACATATAGGGAGTTGGTGGCAGATCTTGGAATGCAGCAGCCTGGTCTGCTCTTGAACCATGAAGCCAAAGTCACACATAACACCAGGCAATGTACTGTAGTCGGAGTGTTTTACAGTACTATCATAATAACTTTGTGCCGCTCATGTCTAAGATAAGAAGAAAGAATAAATAACACCAGGATAAAAAGTAGTGGGCTTCTCAGAGGGCTTTCCTCAAGTACAAATTCCAAATATCCTAAACATAGTTTTCAGAATCTCCCTTGAGATCTGCCACAGAATTTTTCCCCTATAAATGATAATACACTTGAGCAGAAGTAGTGTTTCTGTCAACATGTATAAGCATAGCTAGCAGTTGATAATAAACCATTAGGCTATGAAGTTTGAAGCATACCATACCATTTCCATTGAAATGGAGCAATTTCCATTAGGAAACAGTGCAAGTGATCAGTTAGTATTTATTTATAGAGCATCACTTAAAAACTGTTAGAGCCTACTAAGCTTCTCCTATGAAGACAGTACCAGCTTGTAGTTTGAATAAATAAAATAAATAAATCGAAGTATAAAATTGGGCAGAAGATTAAATTTCCAGTACTGCAGTGCCTGTTGTGATAACAGTTCAGCAGTGGATGATATCTTTAAGACTACCTGTGAGAAACAATCCCGCAGAGGCCAGGGCAGGGGACAAGGAAACAAGGAGGTGCTCCAGACAATGCAGCAGGAGTTCCTCTGCAGACACTGAGGAAAAAAAATTAGTTTACCTGCTTCTCAACATCTATTTATGCCATTGGTGAGCAGATGTGCCCCCGCAGCCCTTAAGCATCCACAATGGAAGCAGGTAATGCTTTAACCCCATCCAGAAACCATGTGCCACGCAGGGGCTCACTCTCCCCACCAGCTTGCTGGGGGAGAGAATTGGAGGAGTAAAAACGGGAAAATTTGGGGCTTAAGATTAAAAGCTAATTTACTAGGGAAATCAAAAGCCACACCTGCAAGCAAAGATGGCAACACCATCACCATGCACCCATTGTGACACCACTGGTGAGGCTGGCTCTGTAAGGCGCTTGCATCACAAAGGGATCCAGCCCGGCACCCCTATAAAAGGAGGGCAGCCGCTCACAGCACCCAGCACGCACCACCATGGCAGGTTACAAACGGCGAGCCAGAAGGCACAGGAGCGGGAGCCGGCAGCGCCTGCGAAGACACGGCGCCCCGGCCATAGCCGCCGCCGCAGCACCCGGCCGAGGGGCCCCCCAGTCATCCAGCGCCGGCCACCCAACAGAAGCACAGCCCCGGGAGATGTGCAGCCGGACGAGCTGGATGACCTGGGACAAGGCACTGGGCCGGTAGAGAACCGTGGGATTTAGAGCCAGAGCCCCTAACAAGAGCAGCCTGCACACGGACCTGGCTGCAACAATAAAGCTTAGCGAGCTCACATGACAGGAATCTGTGCCTCTAGCAGGAGATCGCTCGGTGTCTGCCCGTGTCACAGGGGTTTGGGTGGTCTAATGTGTGGGAGGGTTTGGGATCAGAGTAGCAGGCCATGGACACATGCACACCTTCTCCTGGACACCCCTGATTTTTATCTCAAGCCACAAGTTTTCTCAGTTTTAGTCTTCTGATTCTCTACCCCAGCAAGCTATCCTCAAACTCCCAGCAGTACTGTGGGAGAGGGCACAGAGTGCCAAATGTTATTCTCTGTGTGGGCTCTGCTCGGCCCCTTGGGACTTTGCAAAAAGAGGGATCCAAAATGGACCGCAGGGGACCAGTGAAAACAGCTGGGACATCTGTGTGGGCTTGGTCACATGAACTGCCCAACAGGGAGAGATTACATGTATTTTTTATAATCATCTATGCATCCCTAAACACCTTCAGAACTTCTGACTGAATACCATCCAGGCTGAGTCATACTTACGGAGTATGTTTTATTAAATTTATGTATATTTTTACAATAATCTGTGTGTGAATTAGCAGTTATGTTATTTAGTATAAATATTCTCTCCCCTGAAATCTCCTCAGATGTTATTCTAGCAGTGGTATTGCACTTAAATATGCAGAAAGTAGTTTACTAATGAAACATTCCATAGATTCTATAACTTATAAAAGTTTGCCTAAATTTACAAAGCAATTGGAAGGATTAATGGAAGAAAATTCTGTCAGAAGCTATGAAATACAAAGACTTCAAGCCCAGGAATACATGGGAGTATCCTCTGAGGAAGTATCATTATAAGTTTGACCTGCTCAAACAGTGCTTCAGCATTTACTGTTGGCCACTGTCAGGCATTCTTTTGTAATTATGTAATGGTATGAGAAAGCACAAAGCCAGACAAAGAGAAAGAAAGTTTCATCTTTTGCCTGATAAAATGTCAGACAGTCAGAAACACCCATAAGTGAGAGCCAATTCTCAGCATATAAAAGAAACATTTATTTATTTATTTCCTTTCTGTAGCAAAGAAAGATGTCTTATCAGCCTGCTACATTAAATCAGCTCTGGTCTGACAAGCACTTCAATAGATGAGAAGTTACCATGGTGCTGATGGACAAGTATCCTCTGCTTTCAAGCAATGGCTTTAATTTGAAGTTTGGTGAGCCCAAAAGAGTCTCTGATGAGTCAGTGAGGTACAGAGACTGAACTTAGTATTTAGTCTTCTAGGGATCTTGAAGATGTGATATAAAGTGCACTGCTATATGTTATGCTGCATAAGCAGAAGCAAGGCTGTCTGGATGAAAACATTCAGTGCAAAATACCCCTTCAGGCTCAAGAAAAGATATAAATATGAAGGATGGGAGGAGTGAACAATCCAACACCAAAGAAAATTGCTAGGAATAAAGAGCTGTTTTGCATTTCAAAAGGTGTCTTTCTTCCTATATATGTTCACAGTGTTCCAAATCTGTCAACAAACCAGAAATCCTCAAGCTAGAGTAGTAGCTGGCTTGTTCCAAAGGCGATCACCTTGATGGATGGTAATGTATAGAGCTAGTATGTCAGTGTGAGCTAATCTGAAGCTACAGGGGTGATCTGCCAATTCTAAAAATGATAAATACAGCTTCTCCCTCACAGTGTTTCACAGTGCCAGGCACTAGCCATTGGTTTCCCCAACATGATGGATTTTATGGTCAGGTGTGGTGACATCTCAGGACCTAAATAGCTTTCAGAGAATGGCTGGTTTGTTTTGAATGATGATGGACAATACTCCAGAACTCCCTGTGAAAAATGATGTCTCATGCTTGCAAGTATTGCATGGACATGGATAAGTCCCAGCCAGTTCTTGGACTTGGTAAACATTTTTATGTTTTTATTGCAAGTTTCTGTCCATATTTTTCCCATGCTTTATAAACCCCTCCTTTTTTTCTCGATCATCCTACATAAATTAATAATCACATGCTCCTCAGTATATCCTTGCAGGGTTACATATAGAAATGTGAAGACACTGAAGTCGGAAATACTGCTAAATGAAGGTAACAAGCAACATCTGAGTTCAGCTACAGATCATGAACTTTAGCAATAGCAGCAACAGTGACTGCAAACCAAACACTAACTTTCTTGTGGTATGTCACTACAGAGTTACACCAGTAACACCTCTCCCTGTCGAGCACCAGTCAAACCTACACAGTAGGTTTGTACCACTGGTTATGTGCTCCCACACCCCCAGAGGAAAATCTGTAAGCAGAAGTGTTGTGCAGAAAGAGCACAAGCAGGAAGTTCTGAACTTGATGGAGCCCACTCTTCACAGAACTAGGCTGAATCCAGCAAATTTCTCTGGTTACGCTCAATATACACTAAAGCTAAATTTAGCCCTGTATGCTTTACCTGCCAAACTAATAGAAAAATTTACTACCACAGAGTATAGATATTGCATCAAAGAAGAGGGTCCATGTCTGACTTACGTGGAACAGTTCTCAAGCTGCATATATATATATATGAAGCCCCTTGGTTTTAGCCCGGATGGGATGCCAGAGGCTTCCCCGGGAACCTAGTGTGGCGACTTTGATGAGAGAGACCACTTGATCCAGTTGTCCCAAAAAACAAATTTAATGTAATAATAAAACAAACTATACTGCGTACACTGTATAGGAACAAACCAGAAAAAGCCCCAGGTCCGGGTTCTACAGGGGTATATATAAATTCCAGGGAGAGGAGGGGATAAGGCAGGGTTTGAACAATGGATCAAATAGGAATGGATGATTTGAAATATTACAGTTACAGTGGTATAAACTATCCAACAGGAGTACAGAGAACGTGGAAATTTCCAGTAACCATTTTTAATTGACAGAAGTGGAGAACCCTGGGTAATAGATTCTGCCCGACTCATATAGGGTTCTCCCATAGCTTCAGATTGAAGCTTCCTTCATTGTTTAAACTGACCCCAACATATATATAAATTTAACTGACTTTTGGACTTTAATAAGGCCTAATGAAGTAAGCTTTCCTGCACTAGAGGCTAATGCACACCAGTAATTTCTGGTTTGAACAGTGTGCTACTGTTTTTCCTTCCTTTCTGTCATTTTCCACTTTTCTTTAAAGAATTTCAGTGGTTTGCCTTTCTGTTTGTGTTAAGAATGAGCAGTTTCAATTGAAGGCTTTTCTCTCTGAATGCTCTGTGTCATGTTTTGAGTATCAGGCAGGATGCTGGCAGCAGGGGAGAGCAGGGAAGCACCCACAAGCAATGCCTAATGGAGAAGACAAAAACCTCCAACAGCAAGAAAATAAACAAAATTCCAGAATATTCCTTCCATCTGCTTGCTATACTGTGACAAAGTCCATTTTTTAGTGTAATAGCCAAAAGGATTTTAAAAATGCTTCAGTACTGAAAGAACACATTTCCACTAAAGTTACTGTACCACAAGCAATGACCTCTTTCCTGTTTGAAATGCATTCAATACTGCAGTTCTTCAGAAAGTGAGGCACTGTATGTGAGCACAAGATGAATCCAAGTGAGCATTACACAACCTTTTCATGCACCGATTTTGGGAATGCCTGCCTGTGACCTGCAGTACCCAAGCTGCTCCAGTCCTTCCTCAGCCCCTCACATTAGTCACATCTCACATCTGCCTCCAGATTGTTGTAGTATCAATAGAATAGAATAGAATAGAATAGAATAGAATAGAATAGAATAGAATAGAATAGAATAGAATAGAATAGAATATTAAGAACAGAAAACATAGAATCATAATAAAATAGAATCATAATAAAATCATAGAATCACATAGAATGGCTTGGGTTGGAAGGGACTATAACACCATCTAGTTCCAGCCCCTCTGCCCTGGGTAGGGACACCTTTCACTAGAGCAGTACTGAATGTCTATTGAACACAACTCAGCTTGTGCCAGACCCTTCTCCCTTGATTCATGTCCATACCCAAACTGATTTCTGCAGTTAAAAGATCCATGTTACCAGAAACATTTCAAGCTCCTTAATAAACTAGCTTGAAATAGAGCTGAAACCAAAGCCTAACAGCCTACCTACAGGCAAAACTGAAAAAGAAGTCACTGAGAATAATTCTAAAGCAATGGTTTCTTGTTTAGGTATTGTAACTTCTAGTTCCTACTATTTTGTTTTTTGGAGTGTGAGTGTTTTACAGGACTGGAAGTAAAGGCATAAGATAATCTGTTTCCTGTTGGATTAGTAACCATGCAGGCTGGAATCTTATCACTGGAATCAGAAACACAGGGAATGCTGGAAGAAAATTTTTAAGCTCAGTCACACACCAGCCAGTAATCATATCTACAGCTCTCACTGGGAATATCCAAATTCAGCCACGGTCACACTTCAGGCTAATCAACAGTACTCCAATCAACCCTGCAACTCTGCTGAAATGCAGAAAGTATCAGATCCATCATCACCAGAGGCATGTAACATGACATACAGACAAAACAAGCCCTAAACCAAATCTTCACCAAAGAGGCAGTTTCTGTGACATAGCTCCAATTAGCAATTTACATGTACTGTAATATCCGACAGACTCATTTCACCTCAATTTGTTTAAACAGATATGGTCCTACCATCAAGTAAAGGTCTCACTGAGAGCTGATTATGATCACTTGTTCTTGTTCAGCATAACAATCAAAGCCTTCCTTGATATCTGCTCCCTCTGTACACATCAAAATTGTGTTTAAAAAATTCCTAAATCAGGCCATGGGAGTATATATATGTCTAGGGAATTTTTCACAGGAAACAAATACAGTAAATCAAACCAGTAAACTTATACTAAAGACGTAAAGATAAGAGTTTTGTTTATGAGTTTTTTCACAACTTGACATTTAAAAACAGTCCAGAAACTTTCAGTATTTGTTTCCTTAAGGGATGAGGAGTATTTTACAGCCAAATTCCTCTTTACAGCCAAATTCCTCTTTACTAGCTCATGAAAACTGCAAGGAAAGAAAAAAAAAAAAAAAAAAAAAAAAAAAAAAAGAGAAAGCCATTCACTTTTTATTTGTTACAAGCAGAACTCTCACTGCAGGATGTTTAATATATATTGGAATCCTGCCGTATCATCCTCTGTGCATGAAGAATAAGGGCAATTTCAAAGAGTTTCCTCCAACTTTATTGAAAAGAAAGAAAGGGGGAGAAGGGTAAAGTAAGAAAAGATATGTTTGTTGCTTGCCTTTCTAAGACACTTAGAAAAAAAGAGGTAAAAGCCAGTTTCCCAGTTGCCAGTGTGCAAGATATTATAGAAAATTCAATGTATCTGATCACAGAAGGGGCAGAAGCCTAATCCTGACTTATTCAAAATGCATAAGTTATTTGAGCCTAAGAGAAATTTCCTCAAGCTATTTCCACTGCAACATCCATGAGACTCAGTAAGCAGTTCATATTTTATTGATAATGTTTGTCCCTGCACAGAACTTGTGTATGGCTTTATTAATCTGAAAGACTCAGTAAGTGGTTGTCATGCTCTAAGGTTTCCTTAAACAGACTGATATCACCATAGCTTTCGAACATTCAGTCTCGTTGTTAACAGAATTGCAACTTCTGTCACTTCAGCAAGAGACTTCTGGTGTACTTTATAAATAAAGTTGCATTAAAAAAAGAAGCAGGCAGAAAGTTAGTAAGGATATTTGGAGAGTCTTCTAGTTTGCTGATGTTCAAATTCCCCAAATGCAATACTCATTATGATTTCTGGACCACATGCAGAGACAAGGGAAAATAGAAGAGCTGAAGAAAGCAAAAATTAGCTTCAGCAATGCAGGCAGATGTCTAATGGGAAATACGTCTTCCTGAAAGGCTAGTGGAAGTCCCATGGAAGTGAACATCAAATTTACTCAAAGATCAGCCTCAGGACTGATTTTTTTTAGTAACATTAGTAATTCAGGCCCAATATGAAGAAGAATTATCTATGTCTATTTAATCTCAGCATAACTATGAGTTACTGATGCAACATGAACATTAAAGATCCAAACATGATTCTGTGAGTTTTCAGGTAAATTAAAAAAAAAAAAAAAACAGGCAAATAAAAATGTCACTATGATCTCAAATATGATGCAGTTACTGTGTAGATCCTCTGACTATTTACCCTGAGATTATTAACCCTGAGATTAACCCAACTGGTTAGAGCATAGTGCTAATAATGCCAAGGTCACCATTTTAATCCCTCTACAGGCCATTCAGTTAAGAGTTGGACTTGATGATCCTTGTGGATCCCTTCCAACTCAGAATATTCTGTGATCTATAACAGGAGGAAGGGTTTTTCTCTGTTATTCCTACCTCAAAGAACAAGATCACAGAAGTAAAGGTTCAGTGAAGGGTAATAAAAATTTTCAAGGGATTTGAAAAGATCACACAAGGAGACACTGAAATGACTCCAACTGTTTGCTTTAGAAAGGGGCTGCAGAGGATGAGACAAGATAAAAGTACATCAAATAAGGAACCGTAGCAGTAAGGAGAGATGGGGAGTTTCTGGTTTCTGTTGCATAATACCATAACAGGAAGATGTGCAATGAAACTGAAAATTGAAAACAGAAAACCAGCAACAGGAAATCATTCTTCATACAACGTGTGGACACATGGCAGAATATATTTTCATAGGAGGCTGAAGATGCCAAGAACTTCAAAAGATGTTGAAGGAACTGGGTGTTTACAGGGCATAATACCATATTCTGAAACCATTGAGTTGCATGCACTATCAGAAGACATTTCTTCCTCATTAACATTCATGTTATCAACCCTTAAACCTGCCTAGACAAAAGATAAACTGCAGGTAATCCTTGGATGTTACTTTGTATTCAAGAGTCTTACAAGAGCAAACTCTTGTCCCAGCTAACCTAATCATAATAACCAGAATACAGCTCTGAAACCAAACTTAACGCATGTCAAGCTAAAAATAAAATTAATCTACTTGCAAAATACAAACACACTATTTCACACTATTTTAAAATACAAAAATTACAGTGCAAAAAGTAAGAGAAACAGTTGTTTCTACCCACCCTTATATGTGTTGTTTTTACTCATCTGACAAGTGAGTCTGAACTCCTACTTATTCATGCAGCTGAGAGATTTCCTTTGGAGAGATCTTTTTCTTTTTCCTAAAATTACTGACCACCTCAGCACTATTAACAACTATTAGAAATTTTTCGTTTTCTGTGAGGTAAATGTGTACTTTTATGCCTGACCAAGTAATGTTCAAAACAGAAGTTGAAGCTTTTTCACACATTAACATTTACACTGTGACCTTTCACTTTGATATTAACTTAGGTCTTACAAAGTCTTGCTAACACACACCAGACTCCATTGCCATTCTGGGAACAACAGAAGAGTTTCTGAGTACATTGCTTGATGAAGAATTGTATTAAATCCTGCATTCATTGTGGCAGAAAAACTGTGAGGATAGATGTGACTGACCAGGTGGTGGGAGGCTGACATGGTCCAAGGGGAGAAGGTCTGTTGCAGAGCCAGACTACCTGAGCCATGTTTACTGTCCATCTCAGAGTCTGTCCCCAGACACATTCCTCTAAGATACACATCCCCATGGGAAGGACTCCTGGTGCCTCTACTGCACCTTGCAACCACTCCACCACTCAGACAGAATTATTAGTACATGATCGAGAATACCAGAATAAAAGAGTAAAAAAAATCCCTTGCCTGAGCAATTTCCTTCTCACT
Source organism: Sitta carolinensis (assembly GCA_032173965.1). Lineage (NCBI taxonomy): Eukaryota > Metazoa > Chordata > Aves > Passeriformes > Sittidae > Sitta > Sitta carolinensis. Next base: position 37,638,305 of record JAVUNC010000006.1, read on the forward strand.
CAGGCTAATATTTTTCTGCTTTCCTACACAGAAAGCACAATGCCTACAAGATAGCTGCCTCAAGGGTGGATACTTAAGTGATAAGATGGACATTTATGTGCAGTATCTATGGGTAAAGGAGAGACCCCAACCTTAAAGTTTGTTGGCATTTCTCTTTGCTAATATTTTTGAACTTCCATTAGAAATCAAAGTAATTTAATTTCTGAACTCCCTACACAAACAACCTTCCTCTATATCCCTGCACTCCATCACCTGTCAAACTTGGCAAACATGAGCATCTCAGGCACTAAATACTTCTGCCAACAGCATGACTTCTTCAACTTTTAAAACTTTACTCACAGCAAGAATAATGGAAAAGGAGCTTCTTGGGCTGTATCCATAAATTTTTATTAAGCATTTCCTTCAAATCTGTGAGGCTACTCACTTCCCCATCTGGTGACAGCAAAGCTCTGGTCTGGGGAAGTGCTGAAAGGTTTGAGGAAAAGAAGATGAGAGCCAACAACATGAACACAATCACCAAAACTTCAATCTCACCTAAGGCTATTAGATGATATATTACTGGTTTCCAGGAGTCACACAGAAACATAGCTGCTCTGCAGACTTCAATATACCTTGAGAGAATAAGATTTTTGTGAGCTGTAGATTGCTTTTTTTTTTCTCCCCCTTCCTACTGGTTCGTTTTGGAGGGTTTTTTTCCTTCCCTTCCCAGTGTACTCTGTACCTATTTAAGCAAATTTTCTCCCTGTTTTTTAGGCAGGGAACATTGTACTAAGCATATCAGAGACCTGGCACACTATGAACTGTCGGTAACATTTCAACAGGGTTGTGATGTACATTGCAGGAAGAGTTTCAGTATTTGATGAAGATGACTGAAAAGCCAGTAGCTAGAAATCAGTGTCAATCTGAAGGGAGGCATAGGAAGAACACATTACCTCTTATGTGCCTGCACCAGGGTACAGTAATGTCTCCTGAGCCACTCAGGGACTTTGAGATAGAAAAGAGAATGGAATGGACCTAGACCTTGATTTGATCTGTGATTCCTATGCCCTCAGGAGAACCCAACAGGAGAAACAATTTAAGTGACTTGCTTATCTAAGTCAAAGGACATCTGCAATAGCCTTGCCTTTCAGAAATGTAGAGCACTCACTGGAACTGACCTAAATTGAGCTGTTCTGAATGGTCCTGTGGCAGTGGTGACAGACCTAAAAAAACTATGACGGTCCTCTTTTAGGCAGAAATGCTCTGTGGACAACAGAAGACAGAGTAGGGTCTTCCACCTGACCCGCTAACTGAAAGTCATCTGAATCTGTTCTTTGCGTGGATTATCCAACTGTGTCATAGATACAAAGAAAGTTCAGGTCCAGATGGATAATAAATTAAAGCACAGCACCACAAACATGTTCAGACTGTTTTTAGCATCATCTTGGTTTACCCTAATGGCACTAAAGAACAGCCCAGAACAGGAACTAATGAAGCCTGCTAGGATTAATCTGGCATTATGCTAGCTCTAGGATTTGGAATACACAGATGTCCTGATGCTTCCCTATGCACCAGCCAAAGGTCAGCTGCACTTCCTTGCTTTAACCTGACTTGAGTCCACAAAGAAATTTCAGCCACTCTCCACTCCCAGTGAGAATTGTGTTCTTGAGCCCAAGCTGTTGTGTACCATCATCACTCTGTGTAGAGACTGATGAGCCATACTTGAAATGAGTGTACCAGGGAATATAAGGAAGAAATCCCCCAACTCTAGATCCATCAAACATGGTCCACAATCAACAGTGATTAGAGCACTGGGTGCCAAGCCTTATATATGGTGGAAAACATCAAACTCCACACCACAGACTTAGACATGGTCTGTTTTCTTGAATAGCCCAACCATCCAGTACACTGAGTTATGAAAAGCTTTAAAAATATGTAGAAGTATACCAGAAGTGACATGACATCTCTGGCTTCCAAGGTTTTATCTGCTAAATGTGAATCAATATTGTTCACATCAAAGACTACTGCTACAGTAGTCAATTGATTAAAAAGCTAAATTCAAGTAAGTTCAGTTCCCACTGACTTTCAGTAGAGTCAAGGTAGGTCCCATTTCAAAATTCATAAAACTCCTTATAAAAGTTGCTTAATGCCATATTTTAATATCTATACGTCCTACTTAGAAAACAGAGAGATTGGAAGGTTGTGATCTGTGTACTGAAGTGAGAGATTTGTTTACCTGCAAGAATAGCTGTATAAATTAGCTTTTCCCCAGTACCACCAGAAACCTGGAAGATGCCTCATGATTGATGTAAGTTGTATCCTTCTTTCTTCTTCAAATTCTCAACTATATGGAAAATTATATCTGGGAAAGAACATCTGTGCAGCATTATTTTAAAGAGAGTCTTTGATGACAAGATGAGATTCTGGCTGTACTACCAGTCATTACACAAGGTCTGACAAGATCACAATTGGATGTGACAGGCTTAGAGGAAGATGTTTTGGTTGTTTCAAAAACACATTCTATCTGGTAAGACTATCAGACCAGGACTCTTATCCAAAGCCAAATTTTGCCCAAAGTAAGCAGTGTTTCATTCAGAAATTTGCTCTTATCCATTAATATATTACATAATTCAGAAAGCATTAATTAGAAGTGTTTGTGCAGGACGGAACCGCTCCAAGGTCTGCTATAAAATGGTTGCATGTGCCTTGCCAGTTACTGCTTTCTCAATGCCATATTTTGCTCCCCTGAAAAATAGGGCAGCATTTTTTAAACTGTGAAACACTTTGAGACATTATGTTAAAAAAAGTAAAAGAGTACAGACCAAATCTCCAGATGAAATGAAGCAAAATTATGCTCTCAGTTGTTACCAAACTACTAAAATTGTGAATGAAAAAATTTAGAACTGGAAGCAACATTGATATCCTGCATCCCACAGGATATCAAAGGAAATAAAAAGGTTCACACCCTTGCAATTGTAAGGAAACAGATGTGGAATACACAAATACACAAGTGGAAAACTGAGGTCTAAAACAGAGAAGTTACTTGCTTATGATGGCACTGTTAGCAGGACAGATGACTGCCACTGCTTGTTTCACATCCATGTGCCTTAGATTCTGAACTCTGTCATATCACAAACACCATTGGACACTCAGCCCTTCAATTCAGGCACTGTAATAGAAGACCTTTAATTTTTGCAAGCACTTCTGACGGGCCTGATTCCCTAAATATTCTGCTCAGCTACTTCTTCATTTTTTGCTGCTCATGTGCAATCATAAAGATACAATGTCCTCTCCAGCTTCTCAGGTTCTCAGAATTCAGTCACACTAAACTTCAAAGGTGTGAAATTCAAGCTAGGTCACAAGCTCCAGAAACCAGGAAATTTCTCATTTCAATGGGACAAAAAAATGGATCTCACTACCCACTTTTATGAGAATCTTCAGAATGACAGCTCTCCACATTTTTCATCATTAACCATCCAAATTTCTGATTGTGTTTGTCTCTCCTAATCTTTCTCCAGCATTTCTCTGGCACAAGGTTGGCCGGCTTTCTGCAGCTGAAATCTCTGCCAGCCTTAATCCTTCAGCCGTGTCCTAGTGAGAACTCAGACTCTTGGCCAGCTGGAACAAGCATCCCTTTCCCCCACCTCCCTAACACCAGGCACAGATTGTGGCTGTAACCCTGACTGGTATGTCAGAGTTAGAGAGAATGAGCAAGCATCAAAACATGTTTGAGTAGAAAATGCTACTCATCCACTTAGTAAATATATTTTAGATATGATGTCACAGTGTGCTGTGTTACCTCACCCTACATTCCACCATGACAACCAGAGCAGAATTTCATTTCTTTATGGCCTTTTTATTACTGCTAATTCAACCACAGTGGCATGGTAATGAGCTGCGTCTAGAACCTGGCCCATGACCCAGCCACTCAGCACAGCTCAGGGTCAAACAATTACTGTTTCACAATCTCAGCAAATTTATCCTTTTCTAGCAGCAAGTTAGTTAAGTCTCAACCTTCCCACAAGGAATTATGAGAGAATGAATGGCTCTGTGTCCAGCATTCCTTGCCAGAGGGAAGATTCATTTTAGTCACAGTTATTAGTTCCAAGATCTTGCAGAGGAAGAGAGCATTAATGAAAAGACACTGAACCTCATCTTAGGCTCACAGCTGTTTTGTAATGAGGGTGATGAAACAGGCTTGTTAAAAATATCCCATCAGAAATATGATCTAACCAAATATAGCTTTAGTTTCTTTATGTTACTTTAAGAGAGTGTACACAGAGAGGAGACCTCTTGGAATACAAGCTCAAAGGTTGTGCTATGATATCCTTCCTTTAATAAAGCCTTCTTGCAGCCATGTGCTAAAGAGAATTCTGTTGAAAAAAAGGAAAAGCAAAACAAAAAAAAATGCCTCAACACCACCACCAACAAAAACAAACAAAAAAATACAAACTTTATTTTTTGACATGGATTTAAAGGGCTAAAATAATTGTGTTTGCAGTGACCATCAGGACTCTGTTGAAGTTTTTCAGGTATAGTTTCATAAATTGTACTATCTTCTTCCACAACAGAAATTTTCATCTCTGAGAACTTTAGTAAAGCCACTCTTTTTGAAGAATGCATTACCTGCTAAGCTGCTACAGCAACAGCACACAGCTAGTCAAAGCTGGAGGTGAAGGAAACTGCTCTATGCCTTTGAGCAAAAAGGAGCTTTTTTAGTTTAAGAAACAAATTACTTGATATAAGTCAGAAGATTCCATGTAACAGCTTTAGGCTTCTAAAGTGTTTGAATTAGAGACTCCTCTAACCTCTAGTAGGGATTCTAGTAACTGCCTCTACGGAGACATCTGTACTCTTGCTCTCACATGCAACATTACTGAGGTCATTGATGCAGGCAGTTAGCATTTGTCAGATGTTTTGGTTGTGTTCCAATTCTGTCTAAAAATTGAGTCAAAATACGAGAAACTAAGAGTTGACTTATATCTTTCATTTTTTAATAGGGTTCTCTTATTCTCCATGGAAATATGCTGGATAAGATAATATCAGTTATATTCTGCTTCAGGGTCTCCACTCCATTCCAATGCAATGTCTCACAGTATTCTATATGCACAGCAACAAGGATGCTATGCAGCAAAATTACTGCTTCTTTCCCAAAGACAAATGTCAAGTTCCAGACTCCTCACAGGATGCCATCTGCTTCTGCCCCCAATGTGCTCCTGCTAACCCTCAAAACATCTGCTTTCTGACACAAAGAAAATGCAGAGCTGCCAAGCAGGAAGAAGTAGAAGTCAGGGAGCATGGAAAGTCTTCAGACATTCCTCTTAAGGCATCCTTCCTGCTGGGCCAAATATTTGCATGGTCTCTCTTCCCAACAGGGACAGGGTCAGATGCTCGACCAAACCAAGATGCAGGCACCAGAGCTGTTGTCACTTATTTCAGGGACTAGGCAGTACATATTCATTCCTGTCACTTAGGACCACTTACAGAGTGGTTTCTGTGTTCCTCCATCTTTTTAGTTAATATCCCTGAGCCAGTGCAGGCCAAATACAGACATGGGCAATATTAGGAGACTGAGTTTCCGGGTTTGATTACCAATATGCTTTTACCACCACTCACAGTTATGCCCCAACCAACCACCAGTTTATTCACATTTAATGCTGGCTCTGCTCAAGGGTATTTATATTCTACTTACAGCATTAAGATCAAGTTGAATTCCAGGTAAATCAGAGTAAGAGTCCAATAGACAAGTGAGAGCTTTTACATACAATTTTTTTTTGTCAACCAAAAGGACATAAATTTGTGAAAATCAAAGAAAAATACTGTATTATTAGTTTAATTAATGGTCTAGCAAACTAATGTAAAAATAAGAAATATTTCTTCAATTCAAGTGATCCCATTCCTATTGTGGATTATCACTAATATAACAAATGTCTAAAAGTAAGTATTCCAGTGTCAAGTTCTCATCCTTTTGGTGCAGTAGGTTGTCAGCCAGAAGAATGATGTTGATGGTGAGTTTTTTCTTTCCAGGTCTTGTATCCATTCTATGAGTACTTTTGTGTGTTTATACTGCACTTTGTAAATAGGTTACTTTTCCTCTCCTAATGGTTCTTAGCATTAGCCACAATTCCTTCTCTATACATGGTATGATACAATAAAATGAGGCATGTATTTCTGGGAAAGAACCAAACAAGTAAGTAAGTGACATAAAAGTGAAGTAAAATGTAAAGTAGATCAGGTAATAATATAGCTAAAAAACAAGCTCAAAACAACAGAATAGGCACCTTACCACTGAAAAATTATGCTATTAGAGTTGGGACAGGCTAGTCAGTAGTCATCTGATTCCAGAATTAGATACAGGTTAAGTAATTTTATGCATACAGCTAAAGTTAAGCTACAAAGACCATATAAACCCAGACAAGGCCTGACAAGTTTTACAGACTGGTATGGTTATTTCTTATTGGAAAACTTGAGGTCTGTTATCAGCTCTACAAAAGCCAAATTTCTGAGGGACAGGACTACAGAGCTATGGACAGAAAACAGAAAAAGCCAGGAAGGCACCATTTCAAAACACTAGAAAAATACAAATATTAAGTCGCGGTCTATTCCAGCTAATTTGCATGGATCAGTCCAAAGGGACAAAGCAAAGACACAGAGAACAGACTGCAAACCAGACAGAACACAGGAAGGCCAGGGTAAGGTTTGGAACAAGAGCACAAATCTGAGTAGGATCTGAAAAACCACTTGAGAACAAAGGACTACCATGAAAAAGATGCCTGACTTCTTTACAGCTCATATGGAGCTTTTGTGTATATCCCCACTTTATGCCAGCATAGCACTGTTGCGTTTTGGGATTGAGCAGTTTAACACCTTTCCCTCTGCTTGACTGCAAATGCAGTTGCTGTCTCTCCATGCATTCATTCCAAGTCAAGAAAACAAGAGCCAGACATTACAGTGGGTCTCCAACCAACAAGCAGGCTTTTGTACAATCTCTCATGCACTCTTTGTTTCTGCATATTGTTGGAAGCAGAAGTTTTCAATTTAAAAGACAAGGAAGGCACAGCAGTTAGCTGAGGACATTTAGTCAAAAATATAGCCACATTATGTAACATCCCTCCTAACTAGAAGAAGCCATAAGGGCAGTATCTCTTACATATGTAGATCTCACAATACTTCTGGTGTGGCACAGGAAGTCAAGAGAAACAATTCTACCTTACAGTTCATCAGGAGTAACTTCTTTGATTTTTAATCCTTTCTTATACCTTTTTAACAGCAGAAGTAAAGCCAGAAACCTCTCAAGCAAAGTGTGAAAGAACAATGCCTGTGAGCACCTTTTTCTCCTAATTGCCAGACATATGTATTAACTAATCTCCTCAACACTACGGAAAGGCCACAGATCAAATCCTTCAAGGCAACATCAGGTCTAGTTGTGTTCCTGACAGGTAAGAAATGCCAAACTAGGATGGGTTGCTTGTTTCCACAGGACACCAATATTGACAATGAAGAAAATAAAATCCCATCAACCACTAATTTTACTTCATCCTTTCATCTTGTACTGACATGTAGAGACGTGACAGAAGAACACAATGCAAACACATAAAGGAAATTATCAGAGGAAAAACCTGTTGTAGATAGACTTTAACATAAAATGCCCATGCATTTACCAGCAATTGTTTCATACTCCTAGTAAAGATAGGAGAGATCCCTACATCTTGTTTTATGGTAAGTGATTGTGTGAATTGTAACCAGGGCTATCTTCAGACCTTGAGACCATCAGAGGAAAAGGGGGAGGGAAATGAGTCTCCAGCACATTCTTGGTGGTTTTTGTTTCTTCTGTATTTATATTTTTCAAGACAAGACAGCTCTACTTGTTAGGCATAGGATGGCTTTGCCTCAAGGTTACAAGGTCTTCAAAAACATAATAATGAAGTGGACAACATTCAGAGAAGGACATGTCTGGAAAGCAGGAAGGCACTGTGAAATTCAGGAAAAACCACACAAATATTAATGCATCTGCTCCTTAGAAATGATTGATTTAGAAGGTGATTGAAAGAGAAAAGTATTTGTATTCAGAAAAGTATGCCAAATTCCTTGAAAGAACAATTATTAGTCTGAAAGTTAAAATAAAATATTCTCTACTTGCTTTAGTAGAGCTCTAATTATTTAAAGTGTGAGTTTTATAAAGCCCATACTACTCAAATGTATACATTTTTTCATACTGTAGATACTTATCAATAAAAATAGGTTCACAGTTTCCTCTCCTGATCACTTTCACATGCAAAAAAAATGTTTATTGTCTTGATATTGCAAAAGATGCAGGAAGATGTTTATTTAATGTGGGATCAAACTGTAGGTTTTCTAAAGCTTTATGCTTTTCACTTCCCAAGGACATTCCCAAGCCTATGATGCACACACTGGCATGAAGAAAAAAATGAATCCCTAAATCCAAAGGAATTATTCAGTACTGATTGGGTATTACTTTGTAAGAAGCTCGGAAATTCTGCATACAGAAAAAATATGACTTAATTCTACTCAGATTTCAGAAAGAAATCTGGAATTCTTGTTATAAGACAAGTTACAGAGTGCATATTTCCACCATCTACCTTTTTTCTGACAAAATTTGATCACCTTAGCACAATTTCATTGCCTTGTCCTATTAGGTAAGTGTAGTACTGCTTGTACATATACACATTCTCACAACTCAAAATGCTCCTATTTAAATTGCATTCCCTCCCCACCACAGATGTGAGTAAATTAACTCACTCGTGAACAGAGTAGGAGTCAGGCTAAATGGAAGTTAGAAAGAAATGGTCATCAAAATTTGCTGAAATGCAAAGAAACCTAAGCTGTCTCTGCAGCCCTGACAGCCAAGCAGCCGCGGTGCCCTGTGCGGATGTGAAGTGTTGCTGGCAGCAGAGACAGCAGCTCTGGCAGCACTCCTGTGCCAGGGACGCCCGCAGCTATCTGGTGTATTGCTGGTGCATGCTCAGGTGCACATTTGAATCCAGGCAGCCAGTCCTTGAAACTAAAGACAAAGTCAAGAGACAAACTAAGTGCTTATCTTCATAATGAGGACATGGGCTTGTTTATTGTTCCACCAGTTAAGAAATACCTCTGGTAATACCCTTATCCCAGAATTCCCAATCCCATTCCCCTCCCCAGACAAAAAGAAAAAACAACAAAACAAACAAAAAAAAAAAAAAAAAAATACAACAACAAAAAAAACCCCCACAGCGTTTATATTCTCTGCTGTTTAACCATCATCCTGATCACAAGATTTTCTCACTGTGGGCAGGATTTCCTACTATTTTAATACAGGCTGAAGGAAACGAGGTAAGTTTAGCAATAGGATTTTGCAAAGTAAGATGTGGGCACTGCTTCCCTGATGCAGGGCTGAGTGTTGTGATCAGGCACACCACTTGCTGGGAGAGGAGGCAGGTTGACAGGCTGGTGGGGTCAAGGATGGGCTGACAACTCATGAAGCACAACAAGAGCAAGTACAGTGTCCTGCACCTCAGAAAGGAAAAAACCCATGCAACAGTACCTGCTGTGGACGACCCAAGTGAGGTTTTCCTGCTAGAAATAATCCAGCTTTTCAAATTCTGTTAGCATAAAGGGCTTCTTTGTTTTTATTTTCGGAAACAGCACTCATACCTGCCATTCTGTAAGCAGATGGGGGAGGAGGCTAAAATCTCCTTTTGTTGCTCAGGAAGTGGGATAATATTCTTTATGATGAGTTTTTTAATCTTTGGCACAAGTTTCCAGCACATATTTGTTGAGCTTCTTGGCATTCTGCTCATATCTCTGGCACTAACACCTGCTTAGAGCTTGTAGAAAGCATTCTCCTATTCCTAAAATTTCATCCTCCTTCTCCTGTCCACCCTCAGCTCTCAGTAGATCTCACAAAAACTGGCTGTGATACCACTTCTCCTACTGATACACAGTGAGATCTTAGTCTCATTTCTCCTCAGCAACACATTTGCTAATTCTTCCTTGGCATTGCTTATAACCAGATATTCTCACAGATCCTGTGAGAACCCAAGAGTCAATGATTTAAAACAGGCAAAGAGGAAGGACATAGGAAAGGTGACTTTTACAGTGGCTTGCCAACAATCAGTTTTGACCCAGTATCAGTTTCCTTCTCCATTCCCTCCTGTGCATGGGGCAAGGAGCAAGCTTCTGCTTTACAGGCAATTTTCTGCTTAAATAGCTTTAGGTGAGGAAATATAAAACCAAGGGGTCACAAATAGATGCCAGTGTCAGCTAGAGAAGGATTTCCAGCCATAAATTTTGGGACACACTGCACATGCACACACTCAGTGCTCATTTCTCCTTATTAAAAAGTGGAGCATCATAATTAATATAGGAAATGGATCCTCATTGAATCTTCCCTCCATTTTTCCTGCTCAGGTCCCTGCTGCCAGCACCTAGAATATACTCAAGGCCAGTATTCAGTCTGGCCCCACTCAGGAAATCAACTGTCAAGATACTTTGGGGGTTCTAAATATTTTAAGACCATATATGTCAATATTAAAAGTCACTCAACTTCTGCAAAATCAATTTTGACCATTCGAGATGCTGTTTTCATCTCTTCTCACTAGTAATAAAGGTTTCCAGCAAAATGGTCAGCTAAGATCAGCTTTTGTATACATGATATAAAATCATCTACCTCACTGTCCTGTCACAAGGGAATCACTGAACTATTACTTCACTGTTTTACTACAAGAAAGATGATGTACTAAGATCTTAGGGAACTGCTGTTGAGACCTAACTACTTATGTCAAGATTTAAGCTAGGGAAAATAAAAACATCAAACTATGAAAAGTATCAGCGAAATATTTTGTTCTGATGACGTGCTACCATGATCTTCAACATTTGTAAGTGACAGTACAAAACTGGACAGTAGAGTATAAACAATCTCACTGCCTGTTGAATAAAAATGCGCAATTTAATGATGTGCTTTCAACAGGAGACAGTTTAGGGTAGGAAGTTATCTATTACAGCTTTGATTGGCAACATTATTTGGCATGCTGTATGTTTGCATGCAGGACAGTTTTATGTGGTTATTAACTAATTAACTGCTCACAGAGTGGAACATTGACATTACATCACTAACTGCAGGTTTGCCTATATTTAAACTTGTCAGGAAAGTGGCAATGAAAGAAGTGTGGCCTTTTCCTTGTGGATTTCAAGAACACAGGAGTTATTGCTGTTTTGGCAGACAATATTCATTTCCTAGTATGAAGGTTTTTATGCACCTCAGAATTATTCAGGAGCAAAACTGTTTGCTAATCCTCTCATAAAGAAGCAAGACCTCTTTCTAAAACACACTGGGAAAGATTTCAACTCCACCAAGCTGGGAATATAGGACCCTCTATTAAACAACACAGCAGAAATCACAGTCACAGAAGGCATTGGAAGGGACCTCTGGAGATCACCTAGTCAAACCTGCCAAGGTAGGGTCACCTAGAACAGGTTATACAGGAATTGTTCCAGGTGGATTTTGAATGTCTCCAGAGAGAGGGACTCCAAAACCTCCCTAAGCAGCTTGTGCTAGCACTCTGCCACCCTCAACATAAATAAGCTCTTGTTCATGTTGATGTGTTTGCCAGTTATCCTACAACGGAAGATTTCCCTTTCATTTGCATTATTTTCACTACTCTGGAAAATTAAACTTTGAAGTGAATGCTAAAAATTGGAGGCACATTTCTTAAAGGGAGGAAGAATACTCTGCATACTCCATCACAAAAGCTAGTCAGCAGAGATTAAAAAAAGAGGTCACTTCTATGAAACAGTTCTCTATATGCAGCTAGACCATAGCCATCATGAAGGGATTCACGCACGGCCCTTCCACTCTTGGACTTCACTGTATAGGTGGCAAAAATTTAGCTGAAAGGAGGAGGCAGAAAGAGAGAATACAGAGCTGAAAACAAATTACCAGTGAAGATGCACTACTCAGGTGTATTGCTGCAGGCTGGATTATTCCAAACTCTGAACAAGGCAGGACTGGGCTGCAGAAGTTATCAACACAATCCTCAGCCTACAGACTGGCCATTGTGCCCCCCTGCACATGGCCTACATAAGACTGCTGTGCCTGTACACTGCTGTAGCTGTGTGTAAATTACATGCTATTTATGTCATCTCTGAATTTGGCTTGTTGCTTTTTCCTTTTAATACAATTTGGCTTCTACATATGGCAATTAAAAAACTAACCTGGCAAGTGGGAAAACACCTGTATAAACCTCTCATTATTCTAACATTCCACACTAATTGTAACACATTTTAAGAATTCGGTATTGCCTGAGGTGGACAATTTTTTGTGACACTTTACAGCCAATGAACTTCCACCAGAGGAGCTGACACTTTCCCTGATTCCACAGTTTTAACATTACCAAATCCTTATTATCTTTGTGTATTAATCAGGTTTCAGGCCTGACAGCCAAGATGGAGTTTACCTAAAGATCTATTCACAGTTGACTGGGCAATACCTGTTATAATTTACAGGCATTGGCAGATCTGCTTCAGATAGCTCCTTGGAAGTAATTATCTATCTTACTTCACAGATGCCACACACAATATATTCCGAAACACTAAATTACATAGAATTTACTGATGTCTTGAGCTTTTTTATTCAAACTCAAGACTGATCACATTCATCAAGAGGGCCACAGGCCCGGAACCAGTTTCCAAAGAATTGCAGTTTGTTTGTCATGCAAAGGTAGAGACTTCACTCTGCTTTGCTGAGAGAACAAAACCATTTTGATTTTAAACATGTTTTGCTTGGGCAATCTGAGACGGCTTAATCCTGAAACTACAAAATTCATATCAACTAACTATTTGCCTGAGTTTTGAAGAGAAACCTAGCTTCACAAATCCTGCTATCAAGGCAAATTCCTTATAATTAAAAAGAATCTGTTCTATGTATAGGATGCAGTTATAAGGACTGAGAAACACAAAGTTCTTTTACAACCCCTATTCTGTTCTCCTTGATGTCAGTAATATTTTGGGCAGGCAGAAGGCTGCATGCTGACAGAAAGGAACAGGATGCCACAAAGAGGGCTTACCTGTGTTGATACCAAAAGGGTTACTATATGGAAGTATGTCGCTGTAGAGATAACACACACGACACAGATTCCTGTGATTTTTCTCAGGCTGTGTGAAGAAAGAATGAATTTATTTTTAGGACTGTTCCCCTAATATACAATTTTCCACAGACCACTGTGATTGACGAAAGAAAGACAAACCTCTTCACCCACACTGGTCAAACCAGAGGGACATCAAGAGAGATCCCTCCTCCCAGAAAGAATTCACAACATGAATACTGTTACAAAAAACAATGTCCTGTTGTTTATGTTCCCTCTCTGGGAACAAGTTTCAACAAACCAAAACATGAGAAAAACCAGCACTTAGAAACTCAGGAACGTCAGGCCTGAAAACCAGACTACAGAAGTATTCAAGGCGAGGCTGGATGGGGCTCTGGGTAACCTGGTCTAGAGGAAGGTCCTCTGCCTGTAGAAGGGGCTTCAAACCAGATGATCTTTAAGGTCACTTCCAAACCAATCCATACTATGAAAACTTTGTGCTGCTTGCTCTTCTGAGCCTGGAGAGCACTTTCTGCAGGACTTTCCCAGACTAGTGATGATCTTTATACTGGGAATAAGGACGGAAGCAAGTGATTCTATGAATATCAAGAAGGGAAAAACCTCTAGTCTCACTAGTGATCCTAAGATACTCAGCTATTAATGAACTGGAGACATTCAAAATAGTCCCTTTTAGAGAACAAAGGAAAGGGCAAGGGAAGGAAAACTGCAAGGCATGCTGTTTCATTTTTTAGTAGCCCAAATGATGTAAGAACCACATGCAAGTGTATTAACCTCACTACAGTGAGAATAGAAACAATAATTAAAAAAAAAAAAAGAATCCATTATTTGTAGTTTGACAGTTTCTTCTGTCTGTTGGAATGAAACACCATATGAAGTTAGTAAAACTAGAAGTTCAAACATGATTCCCCAGAAGAAATTTTGTGGTGCCAATGCCCCTAATAACCTTGGAATGTTCAAGCATGCAGCTGAGCAAACCTTGGCTATTTCAGTAGCAGAAGGTCTTAGAGTCTAATATTTTCAGTAATATCAACTACCGTCATATTGCTCTCCTACCCTACCTACTTTCCTTTATTATTTTTCCTTATTCTTTTATGTTCTTTTTAAAATAAGGTTGGTCAATTATGGATTCCTGTGGAAAGACAGACATTTCAAAAGTCATATTTCTAAAGACAGGTTTCTCATCCGAGTAGTGCAGGAGATGACTTCACAGCAGTTACATTAGATGGTCTGGAAACAAAATGAGAAATCCAAACCTCAAATCTTTCATAATGTTTTTGCTCTCAGTATTCATTTCCTTTAAGAGAATCTCAATCCTCTTCTTAAATTCTCAAAGCAGCTAGTAATGGCTTTGGGTTTGACTTGGTCCAAAAATTTAAAGCAAATTCAATCAAGTTTTATGTAACGGAGACAATAAACTAACTTCTGTAACCTACTCTAATTTCACTGGCATCTTTTATTCCAAATTCTATTGTGGGAATTTTTTACAATATAAGCTGTAAAGTCTAAATTTAGATCCATTTTCCCCCTATTGTTCAGACCCCGTTTTTCAGTGAAATAAGACTATCCACAAAAAAGTTCTACATCCTGATGCTTTTTAGTCAGGTGTTTTTCAAAATCAATCTGTTTAGGAATACATACCTCATACTTAGGAATCTTTGGAAGGCATTAGCTAGTATCATCACACCTTCTCCCTTTGAACAGCTGAATATTCACCTTTGTACCATCCTGTCCATAAGGAACTTATTTTTTTTTTTATTTCATCAACTTCAACTGATACTGTTTTGCAGGCAGGCCTATGTGAGAGCGAAGGACAGAGGGAAAGGCTAGGCAAAGCAAAGGAAAAGGAGTTGAGTCTTTTTGTTTTTAAGGAGTGAACCTCATGCATTTAACTGCACGTTTCCATGGCTGTAATATAACTAACAAAAAATGCAGAAGGACAGAACTTTTGGTTTGAGCACTTATCTGCCAAGTAAATACTACAAAAATGGTTAGTATGATTTCATTAGATGAGAAAAAAGAATTAAAAGCAGGACAACGTCTCATTCTTACAGATTACTCTTAGACTTTAACACTTCCACTTCTTAGGAATCCTTACTTTAATATCACTTCTCACTCAACCCACCTCCTTACAATCCCAAGAGCTCAAGCAAGTTAAAGTTGGTTTACCCATGCTCAGCACCATCTTTCTCCTTTAATTTTCAGCCTTAGATGGAAATGCTCTCCATAAGTGGTTCTGCTGCTAGTCTTATGCCTGATTGCTTTAATTAAAATGCTAGAAGGGATTGATTTAAGAGTCTCATCATCAGGCTTGGTATAATTAAACTCCCAGACCCAGTGTCAAATGCTCCCAGAGCTGCCCCAACCTTTCATCCTTTTGAGGCAGCTGTAGGCAGTACTATACAACATGCTTTGCACCAAGAACCATTTCTGAAAAAAAAACAAAAACAAAAACAAAACAAAAAAACAAACAAACAAACAAACAAACAAACAAACAAAAACTTTAGAAGAAAGGCTTTGTCTTCTTTCTTGAAACATAAAAAATTACTCCTGGCACTTTTTCACAGAGTCCAGATTTCTGATTACAACACAGCCAAAGCAGCCCTAACATCTATGCCAGAAGTAGCTTTTTTTAGTAATGCCAAGCGTATGAAGTTGAAAATTGCCTGGTGATCCTCTGGAGAAGAACATGGTACATAAATAGCCTCACTATATATATCCTATATAGGGCCAGTTTTGAACTAAAATGAGAAAATTAAATGGGAAAAAGAGGTCAGTGCACTCAGATATTCTCCAGCACTTGTCAGCATCAATTAAGCACAAAAAATCAAAGCATCAGAAACAGAACAAGACTGTTTTCAAGGTGTCTCAGATCCTACTGCACTGAGTTGACAACTGGGTACGTTCCATGAAGGCTTGCCAGACAGAGCGAGAGGTGAACCACTGTGGTCATTGATATGGGTCTAGTCTCTTAATTACTACATTTTCTCACTGTTCTTGGAGATTTTTCCTAAACTATGAGCGCTGTTTTACATGCACTGCTTTCACAAATTAGAGAACACTGGGGCATCATCTTAATCTTTAAAATTCTTGCCTCTTGTATAAAGGTAATATTACTACAAACCAGCTTCTAAAATGTTAGTTTCTGGAAGACCAAGTTAAGCAGGACAAACACCTTTACTAAAATTTCACAGCTGAGGCCTCTTAGGGAGAACTTACACAGATGTAGTCAGTTTAAACAAGGCACATGGTAGTTTAAGTAAGCAGTTACCATAAATGATGCATTTACACCACTGTTGAGGTCCAAGTCTTCAAGCTTTTCTGCACTCTCTAGTTCTATAAGTGTTGTTGTACTGCCATCTGGTGGGGAAACTCATAGGAAGAAGGCTAGTCATGAAGGTGTGAGAACACAGGCACTGCAGTGAGCAAGAGTAAGAGAATTCTGAATTCACAATTCCAATAGTTGTATTTAAGGATCCAATTCCAAAGTAACATGAAGATACACGAGAACTGCCATATAGTTTCTACATAGTAAAGAAACAAGATGAAGAGACTTGGGATGAGCATCAGTAAGACAGATGCCGCAGGCACCAAAGACCACAAATCAAGCCACGTGAATAGATACTGACATTGTAATAGGAATTATCTGAAGGCCCCCATGAACAGAAAAAAATTCCAGGAGAAAGAGAGATTTACATTCAGCAAATAAATCACTAACTGGGAACTGTTATTAAAATTACTCAGAAGTGCACAGTGCCAGAGGGCACATGTAATGTTATGGATATATCCCATCTTTGGTTGGTCTAATTTTACAATCAAATGCACTTAATTAGAGGGCAAACTATTTAGAGGGCCTGTTTTAGTCAACTAAACAAATTAGTGGCTTACATTGTGCCACTGGTTTTAATCAACTTGGGAATGCATTGCCCATTCTAACTTAGAACCTGAAAAAGGGCTCTATTTTCCCCATATTTCATTGGTAGGGTTGGTCCAGTAGGGTCCAGAAAGGACCATCTTCCCTCTTTAGAAGAGCTAAAGGTCAACTGGAAGTGCTGCTGAGTTCTTTTCTCTGCAATGTTCATAAACCTAGTACAGATGGTGCAAACAGTTCTCTGTGTCTGGCTCTGAAGAGGAAGCAGAAGGGATATTCCTGGGCAAAGATGTCCTCTCACTTCAGAGAGAGCCAACTTTCAAAGAGGACAATAAAGTCTTTCGAGATTTTGAGGGGGTTTTAAGACAAAATGTATTCCATCAATTGCCTTTACCCAATGAGTTTCAGGCAAGAACTTGAGATAATGGCATGGAAATATGACTGATCTATCCATTAATACAGCATGTCACCACCAAATGGTACTGTTTATGTTTTATTAGTCCAAATGTGTTTTGTGTGTTGTTGAGTGTGCTTTCATTAACTCTCAGGCACAAAGGAACACGTTTGCATTTGGCAGCAGATTGAAGACAGTGTGTGAAAGCAGAAACTGGGAGAAGTGCAGCTGAGGGCTGCCATTCTCAGCAACAGGCACTAACTTGATAGCAAATCCCTGCCTACATCCTAGGACGGCGCAGTAGAGTTTAATAGCTCAGTACTTTCATAAATACAAATTTGCTATTGCAAAAGGGCATGATTCAGTTTACACATAGAGAGTTGCTGATAGTGATCAAAACATTCTTCCTCTATGGGTCATGTCGTAGTTGAGATCCAGGTATCTCAGGATCCAGGTATCTCAGGATCTACTGCCATGGTAATAACCAGACAAACATGGTTCTCTGGGTAGATTATGGGCAGTACTTGACCACAGATTTCAAAGAGCAAGGAACTGATTCACTCATTATCACCCTGTTTTGACTACAAGAACACACTGAGTTACTGTGAGGTCTTATCCTGAATCATTTTTTACAGTTCTAGGAAAATAACAAGTGACAGAGCAGGGAGTGTGCATCTCTATTGCTATTTGGAGGACGACAGGATGACCTTCTCAGGTTTGGTACTTAAGATAACACAAAGAAAACTATACAGAAAACCAAGGGTACTTCATAGATTTTGAATAACATCCTTGTTTTGACAGAGTATCAAGCACTTCAAACAGTAGGCCCAAACACAACTTGACTAATTTCTATTAAATAAGTCTGTAAACTGATGTGGATAGTCAAGATTTGTCCCTAACATTATTTGTTCCAAAAATTTATCAGTTTAGAGTACAGGTTAATTCAGTGTGAGTTTGGTTCTAGGTACCTCAGAGATAATTGTTTCTTTTTTTTTTTATTTTTTTTTTTTAATTTTTTTTTATTTTTTTTTATTTTCCAAAAAATGCAATTCTGCAGTTCCTGAAATCCACAGACTCTCCCAGAAGGGCATCTTTTCATTTAACAGGAGAGATGCCTGACAGGCAAAAATTCACACTACAGTAGGTAAGGGAAATGGGGAATTTTCTGAAAATGGCAATTAACTCCTCTGGAGCATCACACAGTCTATCTGCTTGACCAGATAACAATGGATAAGCTGAGAAAAAGGCCAGTAAGAACTGTCTGAGTAAAAGGGAGGTGTAGAAATAGACCAGTGATGACAAGATAATAGTGCTGTTATTGTTAGTATCTTTTGCTGCTTGCCTGTGTCTTTAATTAGAAGCAGCTAAAATGTCTACATCTAGAACAGTGAAAAAGGTAACTGAGCAAATGTCACATCAACAGATACTTCAGGAAGAATCATAAAAGCACTGGAAGGAAAAATGGAAGCAGATGCACCACTGGAACAGAAAAGACCAATATATGATGAAATTGTACTTCAGAAACTAGAGGGAGACAGACAAAAGAATGAGTTTACTGAAGTCAAATATGTATCTCCTCCTGTGAGAGTTTACTGGTCCCAAAAGAAAAAAAAAATTACTTTTCTTGGTTATCATATTTGTTTCATTATAGTTTATATAAAAAAGTCCCCCACAGAAAGGAGAGCAGATGAATCAACAGACAACTTTACCCTGCAGCTCCACTGGGGGTATGATGGATGTACCCACCGTGGCAATGACAATACCACCCCTCGTTGAAATAGTTACACTGAGCACACGCAAAAGGGTAACATTCACACCCCTCCTCTGGACACGGTATTTTATCATTGGGCATTTAATTTAAGTTCTTTGTAATTCTTAGCTTCAGGTCTCCAGGTTTTGAATAAGTGTTTCTAGTAACAGTGCCAGAAAAACGCAAGGAAGAGTCTTGCCTCTTAACTGCAAATGCTTGGGAAGTTTGGAAAGGGCAGACACCATTACTTAATGGGAATGAAATCATGGAACATTGGAATAAACCCCAAAACAGCAGTGATAGTCCATTGTTTGGGAACTTTATAGGTTTGGAAACAGAAACTGGACAGATTAAAAATGCCAGGTGATAACCAAGATCCAGAACTTGTATTACTATTCAGACTTGTACCAAATTAGTCTGCTTCTGAATTTCTCAGCAAAGTTCTATGTTTAACAACTTAAATCAAATAAACTTAAATTTTGTGTTTAGAGAGCAGCCAATCCAAAATCTAGATCTTGATCTAAAACACAGAGAAACAATCTTGGAAATATCACCTCTTCTTCCAAGAATTTCTGACTGAATAGAATTCACAGAACCACAGAATCAAAGAATGGGTAAGGTTGGAAGAGACCATGTTAGATCATCTGGTCCAACCTCCCTTCTCAAGCAGGGTTGTTCTAGAGCACATTGCATAGGATTGCATTCAGACCATTCTTGAATATCTCTAGTGTGGGAGACTCCACAGCCAAATCTGTTCCAGTGCTCAGTCACCCACACAGTAAAGTTCTTTCTCATGTTCAGGTGGAACTTTCTCTGCATCAGTTTGTGCCTGTTCCTTCTTGTCCTACTGCTGGGCACCACTGAGCAGAGCCTGAATCCTTCCTCTTGGCACCCTCCTGTCAGATACTGACAGACATTGATAAGGACCCCTCTCAGTCATCTGTTCTCAAGGCTGAACATGTTGAAAACCAGGATAGCTGCAGTTGTGTTATTGGCAAAAAGGCAGGAAGGGCCTTTGTATAGGTTCTACAGTGATGTTTTTTCCCAGCCATGCGCGCCAAAAGTCCAGGGTGAAAAGGCAAGGATTTATGAGAGGGTCCAGGTTCAAGTATAGGGATGGTCAAGCTGAGAGAGCATGAGGGGCCAATTGTCAGGGGGCATGGGGGCAGTACAAAGGCAGGGTTAGAGTGTGGAGGCCAATGGGGAAATAGGGGGGGAGTGACTGAGGGACACAGGGATGGGTAGGGGTTTAACAGGGCCGACTGAGCAAAGAGAAAAGGAGTAACAGAACATGATATCCTTTGAGAGAAACCCTTTGTGTCTCCCCACCTCAGGGAATGGCTCCAGGCCTTCACATGAACAGTCCCAGCTTTCTCAGCCTTTCCTCTTGAGAGAGATGCTCCAGGCCCTCAATCATCTTTGTTGCCCTCCACTGGACCTGCTCCAGGAGTTCCATGTCTCTCTTGGACTGAGGAGCCCAGAGCCAGACACAGCACTCCAGCTGTGGCCTCACCAGGGCTGAGTACAGGGGCAGGATCACCTCCCTTGACCTGCAGGCAATGCTCTTCCTAAGGCACCCCAGGATACCACTGGCCTTCCTGGCCCCCAGGGCACACCGCTGGCTCATGGACAGCTTGTTGCCCATTAGGAACCCCAGATTCTTCTCTGTAGAGCTTCTTTCCAGCAGATCAGCCCCCAGCCTGTACCAGTATATGAAAGCTGCTTCTGTCTCTGCAGATAAATTAATGAATTAACACAAGGATGAACCTTCAGGTTCCCTTGATTTAAGTGTCCCCATCCCTAAGCTATTTGCAATCTCTGGCATCTGTGATCCTTTGAGTAGGGCATCCCCCCTTAGACCTCTGGACAGACTTCATATCTAAGATCTCAGTCAGAGACCAAAAGTAATAGCAAGGTTAAATCTTCCGTTCGTCACTTTTAATACAGGAATGTATGCTAGTAATAAAAAGCACTGGAAAACCATCCATAATTCCACTGTGAAATTTAACTGGGCACTTACAAGCAAGTTGAAACAATTTCCAGCTATTTTATGCTACTCATTTAACTTCAGATATCTCAAATTTAAGATTTGTTATAAAGAGAAGGTAATAAAGGCAAAGAGTCACTAAGTAAAGCTTCCTCCAGTTTTCCAGATGGTTATTACCCTTAATAATGCACACAGAGCAGAAAGCACTTTTCTTCCCACCACTTGTTACAGGATGCATCATTTGGACATATTAAGCTGTCCCCTATCACAAACCTATCATGTTTGTATATACCACCTTCCTTCCCCACCCTCCTGGGCATCAGCAGTGCTTTTGAAATGGAACCAAATTAATTTTTAGGGAGCTTGCTGTAGTTGTATTTTATTTTTGTGTTGTCACATTACAAATTCAGAGCTATTTTAGCCGTCTATTAAATGCTTCTCTGCAGAAATTAAGTTACTTCAAATGAAAGGAAGGTATAAATAACAGGTACTGTATTTCACTCTTACTCCTTGCTACACAGAATTCATTGGGAATCATAGCCTTGTTGTACAAGTCAAGCAAGATGAATAAATAAGGATTCAAAGCAGTGTAGCATTACAAGGAAGCCTCTCAATATAAAAAGCCTCATCAGTTAGTGTCAAACTACGTTGTTATTGGCCAGTGGCTGCACAGCTCCATTCTCCCATCACGAGACTGTCGCAAAAGAGCATCTGATAGAGTGGTTGTATCATGTCACAAGAGCCTGCTTGGTGACTGTGCCAGAAGACTACAACTGATGTTGTCACGCAACACTGTGATATCTTAAAGGGACACTCCTGAGTCATTGTTGCTTGATAACAGCACGTTTCTGTCAAACAGGCAAATCACCTATGGGCTGCA
Organism: Sitta carolinensis; assembly: GCA_032173965.1. Lineage (NCBI taxonomy): Eukaryota > Metazoa > Chordata > Aves > Passeriformes > Sittidae > Sitta > Sitta carolinensis. The sequence goes on from JAVUNC010000006.1 coordinate 37,660,263, forward strand.
GCACATTGGATCATTAACATCTGTTATGTATCCAGATACTGCAGCATATGGGGAGAAATGCCAAAAGCAAACAGGTTTCATATCATCTGATTTTGGGTGCCTAACTTAGAAGGCTAATAATCTCATATCATCCAAAGACAGAAATACAAGCATTCAAAATAAAATGTATAGCTACAGCTTAAGTTACATTGGTTTTAGCTGCCTCCTGAAAGAACCCATTGCTACCACAAGGGAATCTGGGGAAACTAGTCTAAGATAAATATCCACATTTAGATGTCCAGTGTTTGACACAGACTGGCTTGGTTTAAATAATTGTTTATGAGATTATAATGCGTAGGGCACAGGAGGACCCACCAAACTCAAACAAGCAGAAGTAGTGAGCAAAATCTTGTATCTATAAGTTAACATAAATCTATTTATATCAGTAGAGCCTTAGTAGTTCCAAACTGTCAAAAAGCACAACAAAACTAGTTTGCTGTTGTATTGACTTCCTGTTACAAACAGGCAGGCAGTATCACAATAAGGTACACTCAATAAATAATTAAAAACTTTAACACATAAATGCAAGGAAAAAAACCCAGAGATGCCAGTGCGACATTTGTTGGTCTAATGTTTCCTTCATTTCTTTCAAAATGCATTTTTAATATTCACTGACCTCACTGAATGCTCAACTACATTATCACCATTTTAGTCCTGCTGTTACAAGGAACTGCATCATTTATATATGTCTTAAAAAGCTTATCATACCAAGTTTCAAATCGAATAGAATAATTTTTTTTGCATTATTCTTGAAATACACTGTGGTCCTCTTTCATTTGAGCTGCAATTCAGAATTATCAAGATCTCACATAAGGCTACATGAAAAAGATCAACAGCAGGCAAACCAAGCCAAGTGCTTCCCCAGCTCTGCCAAGAATTAAACACAGAGCTCCATCAGCAGGAGGCCTTTCTTTGGTAACAAAATCTGTCTCAGCCTGTATGTAAAAGGTTTCCTAAGGCTGCAAATTAAAGCTTAAAGACCACAAGAAAAGCCTCAAGACAAGGAGAGCTCCTATAGAAAAATTCTGTATAGAATTTCCAAAAATAAATAGGTAATAATTACTTCTGGTAACAACAGTAATAGCAACAACAGTCCCTCTTTTTAATGTTTCTCCTTCCCTCAAGATCTCAGCAGGTTTTATAATTTATATAAGCAGCAGTGTGCGATTCACTTAATATTGAATTCCAGCCATCTCTGAGCACAACTGAAAAAGACAGCATTAAATTACATTTCATTATGTAAGGAAAAAAAAAAAACTATATTAATTTGAAATCACAAGGGAAGTTTCACAAGACATTTGGAGAAAACACCAGGACTACAAACCACTCCCTGGAAAAGTGCCATTGAATATTTAACAAACTGAAATTGTCAAGATTTCCTGCATGTCAAAAGGAAAAATTAGACTGTACTTCATCCCCTACCCCCTGCCAGCATTGCTCTGAAACAAGCTGGGGAAGCAGTTCACCAGTGATTGAAAGAGAGAAGCCCAAACACTGTATGGGAGTGCTCTTAAGAGCAGCTCTAAAAAGCTTTGAAAAATGCATGGGCTCTACTTGCTCTGGAAATGGATTTACTAGGAGCATGAAGCAGCCTGCTAGTTCCGTTCCACATTGCATGTATGCAAGCACAGGTTGATATATGGACCATACATCTGACTGATAATGTCGTATTAGTCTGATTTGTCTTAGCACAGTATTAAAGACAAAGGTGCAGTATGATGAACGAAACTGTAGCAATACAACAGATTTCTGAAGGAAATTAGTCTGATTATACAAGAGTGTGCAACCCAAAGATAAGTATCTTTCCTATAGCACTTCTGCTTATTAATTAGCAGCAGTGAAGGAGACTGAGCATTTCACTTTCTTCCCATTTTTATTAATATGCACAGTAAGTCAAAGCTTCCATCATACAAAGCAAGATGGAATACGGTTAGTCCTATCCCAAAGTGACACGTGGACCTCCTGTGATGTAGCTCATACAAACACTTCTAACTCCTTCTGCTCAGTGTTTCCATCCCCCATCATTCACTCTCATCACTGAAAGCCACCAAGTGTGTGATATTTCTCAGGTACAGATCAAGTGTTACACTCAGAAAGTATCATAAAGTAAATTAGAAAATATAACTGGAGGTAAAGATAATTAAAACAGAAATTTAATCCTGTTTTTCTTTTAAAATTATCCTTATGTTCTCACCAGACCAGAAACACTAGATTGGGAATTCTACATAAGCCATCTCTTTGAAACTCTTGTCATCTTGGACATAACTAGGTTTCACAGCTAAACAACCCCCACCACAAACAGATTAAAAAACAAACAAACAAACAAACAAACAAACAAACAAACAACTAACAAAAAAACACACAAACAAATGAAAAAAAAATTCCTCCAAACAAAATAAAACAAAAGAAATAATCAACCCAAAATAAAAAAATACCCCACCATGATTAAAACACGCTTCATTTACTTTAATATAAAATAGCTAAAGCTAGCAAGACAGAATTGTCTTTTCCTTTTAACTTGCTGTGATGGCTCAACTGGCCTCTGATTACGTGAGGCTTACAAGTCATCTGAACACATTAGTATGCAACTATTTAATAACACTACAGTGATTAAGTGTCTAAAGTTATCTTAACCAGTTCAGTGAATTTCTAATGCAACGTGAGCTAAATTTACAGTGGAAGTGCAAGAGCTCTGATTATGGCAAGAATATTACAGCCATTTCTTTTAGTCGTAATCACCTGTCAGATTGATGCCAGATAGATATTACAGAATTGTTTAACAATGAAAAGTGGCCATACTGTCTCATTCTCAGAAGCCTTGCTAGCACAAGGAATGGATCGTGGAGACTTAAACTGCTCATTAATGCTCATAAAGCGTCATCTTAAAAGGTGAAACCCTGATATTGCACTGGAAGGAAATTTTGCTGCAGAAAAGACACCAGTTAGCAAATTTGATTAACTTCCAAACTTGGCAAGGAACAAAAGCCACAGCTTTTAGTAGAGATCTTTGAGAAGATCATGCTGAACATGAAGAAAAGTATCTTCACCACGATGGTAATGTAGCATTGAAAGACACAAGCCAGAAAGATGGTGGAATCTCCAAGCTGCTTCCAGACAAAACCACAGCTGACCTGGTCTATCGGTAAGAACAATCCTACTCTCAGAGGGATGTTGGGTGAGAATATGCTCAGAGACTCCTTCTAAACAACTTTTCCAAGATTCTGTGATCTTGTGGGCAGACATAAACCAAGCCAAAAACTAACTGCAGCAGGAAATGGCTGAGCAAGAGCCCCTAGTATAGCAGTAAGGCCATATACCTGGACAACTCTCAGGTAAAGGCTCACAGAAGATCTTGTGCAGACACTTTTGTCAGCAACTGCGGGTTTTTTTCCAAGACACTGATTTTGGAACTGCCTTCCACCTACCAGAAAATTATTTAGCTGAATGACTGAAGCACACCAGCCACATCATCGTCTTTTCCCTGAGACACACTGTTTTGCCTATCAGACATGCCTTTGCTGAAACACGAAGATGTTCCACATGTTCAAATTAGAGGGGAAGTCTGGCACACCAGGTTCCATTCAGAACAGCTGTTGCTGGCATGTAGCTGGTTACAAATGCACAAAGAACCTTAGCATAGCAATGGGAGTTCACTAGAGGAAAAATGCTCTCTTCTTTTCCTGTTATGGTCTTCATGGTTTGACTTTGAAAAAAATTCTCTGCTTCAAAAGCCTTTCATGAATATGAATGTGATTTTTGCTTGTCTCTCAATTTCACTGTTACAAAGACTTGTTAGGAAAAAATAGGAAAGACATGAGAGCAAATGAAATATACAAACTGACAAACCTTTCTTGCGTCTGGTTGCACCTTTTACCCCCACTGGCACAAAACATCATTTCTGACATCACTTAAAAATTGTGTGCATTGGACATTTCTGTATTTGCCAGTAAATATACTTGCATCTCAAGCTTTCTTGTAGTCACTGGTATAATTTCTCTGCAGGGTAAGCATAGTTTCAATCAGCTGATGCAGTTCCCAAGGCAAATAAGTTTCTTAGGGTTTTTTTGCCTTTTATTTAAGTTTTGGGCCCAAGACCCTACAAAGAATCTTAGGGGTGAAAAAAGTTGTGGGTGGTATCCAGGGGCTGCCTTCAACTGCAAAATTTTTGCTCAATTTTTAACACCTGATATCCTTCTCATTTCTGTAGTAGAAGAGAAAATTAATAATAAATACAGCTTTTGCTGTGACTAAAAAAGTGGAAAATCTTTGAATCAAGCTAACTGTCAGATACTGTAAAAAGACCACACAAAAACTCATAAATCTCCAAAAGATTTATTCTTTTAATAGTCCAGAAATGGAGTGGGCTAAAATTCAGAGTCCTGGATTCTTATGATCAGCTGCAAAATTGAAAACTCCCTTTAGCCCACCTGAACCAAATTAAAAGGGAAGTTACTGAAATGACCAATAGATCATATGTGGCAATCATAGTGAGATCTTGCTCCTAAATGAAGCATTTTGTTCTTCCCCATAATGAAAAGTACTAGGAGAAACTAATAAGTAAAGTATAAATAACAGGCATGAAATACGTACATGCTTAGACTGTTTGCAGTGGTTCATTCTCTAACATCTCTTTTCTTCTTAGCCTTTTCTCCAGTTTGAGGGTTTGGTGTTTTCCTCCTACCTCACTAATACTTCTCTCCTTGTTACTTCAGTTTCATCTTCCTCCCCCCAAATCACGGCTTTACATTTTACCTCACACTCTTCCTTAGAGATATTTAGGATGTTCATTAGACAAAATCTTGACAAACTCAGCCAAACCAGCGTGCCACAGCAAACCACAGATCTTTACAGACTTAAATGCCTGCAGACTTCATCTAGCATGATTTCTTACCATTTCAATACAGACTTCTAGAAATTATATTTAAGTATGCTTTTTAATGAGAAATTCTTATAATGATAAAACATCAGAAGTGAGAGCAAGTCCACCACATTCCCCAGTGAACTGCTTGAAACAACCTTCCCTTAAATATACTGCATCTTTTTTAGAGTAAACTCATCTAATTCATTGTGTTATTGCAATGAAGACTAAAAGCTTTCCCTACTAGAGCATCATGTCCTCATCTGGAGTTATTTGTATATATTAAGTCAACTTTGAAACTCCAGAGGAAGAAGAGAACTATATCTATGTATTTAAATCCATCTCCAGCTAAGGATCATTTTTTTGCCCTTCTCTGAAGTTCCACCAATGTTGCTCTATTGGTTTTGGATAGCAAGTTCTAAACTGGACATAAGAATGTAGAAATCTCACCAGTATTTCACGCAGAGGTAAAACTACATCTGTTTGTTTACCTGCTATTACGATTTTCAGTAGAGTCCCAGTGTTCATAGTAGAAACGTTTTGAACATCACTTCTGTATCATGATAGGTACTCACTTTCATAATTAATGCTCTAAGTTACTCCTTTCAGGAGTTTCTTCGAATAGGTATGGCCGGTATTTTCTACTCCTACACATACTATGTTTTATTTATCTGTAAAGAATTTGATGACTTTAATAATTTAGATTACGCTGTAATAATGCAGTATTATAATTACAGTATTATTTGCTATTAAATAATTTAAATAACATTCCAGAACACTGCTAAAATGCTGAATAATATAAAGCAAACAAGATTCCTTAGGTACCTTGTCAGAAAACAGACACCCTGTTTTCTTCTCAACAGCAACTTTTTAGATCTGCCATGAAGCCAGATTTTAATCCATTTAATATATAACCTATTAGAGCCAAGTTTCATTGGTTTCCCCATCAAGATGTTAGAGTGATAAGATAAATGCCTTTTAGAAATTCAAGTATACTATATTCATTCTGCTGTCTTTATCAGCCAGATTTATGATCTTGTCAAGTGATGACAGTTTTGTTTGACAGAACATGTTTCCATAAAACCATCTTGACTGACAATAATATGCTCTTCGTCTCTAACCTTTTGTAGATGGCATCCAAACTGTTCTGTTCTGTTGCCAGGACTTCTGCGAAAGTCGCTATTCTGTTGAGTGGTGGATAGTTCCTTATAATTCTCCTAAGTATTTGTATTTCAATGGCACTCCTGCATTGTTATGGAGTATCTCCACTCTCCAACACTCTTTAATATTTAATTAATGGCTCAGAATGCAAATGCTAGATTTATTTTTCTAGTAGGATTTCAGAACTGCTGGTCATAACATACTTTTACCCAGTGCTCCCCATATTGCACTTTGACTATAATGAATAAATGTATACTATCTATCATAGAAGGGTTGAAAAATAGAGCAAAAACAGCTGCTGAATATTTCTAGCTGTTCTGCATCATGATTTATAATTTTGCTTTCAGTTTAGCAACAGATAACTCAACCCAATTTACATCTATCAACTGGAGGCTGATTCATAATATATCTTATTCATAATACACTTTTATATTATACCTTAAAAATGACATCTTACTACTGTTAGATTTTGGTATTCACTTTACCCCCCATGGCTTGCTTTAACATAGGGACAAAGTACACATCAAGTTAGACAAAAATTTCCTTATATCAGTTCTACACTGAAAGAACTGTGGAAAAAAAACCCCAGTACAATAAGATTGTCTAAACAACAATGTACCTGGAAGAAACATACTTCATTGAAAAAAAAATCAAATTAAACTTCAAGTAAAATTTGGATAACTGCTATTTCAAGGCTTTTCACTTGACTTTGAATGTTGGCAATCACTTTTTATTATTTTTACAAGATACAGGGAATACATAAACCTAGAAGACTCTTAATTGTTGTACAATGTATAATTAGAGCTGTTGCCTGTGAGAAACACAGCTGACAGAAATCGCTTTTAAGAGAACCAGAAAGTATTTTCTTGTACACCAACACCCCTGACACACACTCTCCATACCATGGTTTTGAAGCAGTGTAAAGGTAGTTGAGAGACAGAAAACTCTGCAACTCTAATCTTTCCCAACACAAAGAGAAAACAAAGGTAGATTCTGAGAGGTAGTTAAAAAGTGACTGTCAGAGCTGGACAGACACAGGTGTTCTGACTCCATCTCTTGCTTAGATCACTGCCTAAGGGTTGGTGAATTTCTAATACAGTTTTTTATGCTGCAAAAGTCTATTCTATTCTGTTTCTCTGAGGAGTGGGAGGAGATGGTGGAGAGGCATCCATACCTCTCCCAATATGTTCGCTGCTGTTATGCTTAGCTGCGCATATGCCAGGGACATGAAGCATATGGCCTGGGGACTGGCACTGTCCTGTTTAGCAGATGCCTTCAATACATTCTGCCATAAAAATCTTTGGGCGACTGGCTGACTGCTTTTTATAAGACAATTCTCTCTCTCTAGTTGATAGAGAGTTATTCACCTTAACTGAAATCCCACTAAGCCCCTCTAGAGAAGTTGTGTAGCTTTTCATATCCTGCAACTAGAAAATAAGATTTTACTACTCTCTCAAATTAAGTCTGCACCTAGCAGATACATTGACTGCAAACTGACTAACACATGTCACAGGAAGACATAAGTTTTCCTGAAGTAGTTATGCTGCTTTGGTTTTTACGACCAAGGAATTAGAGACAGGATCAAAGACAGGCACTCTTCTCTTTGTGGCATTACTCCAAAGCAGCCAATGATGAATACGCCTGTGATTTTTGCAGGCCTGCCATGCCAGCAGGTAAAGAGGAAGACTCACACAGTATACAAAAAAAGAGGCAAGAGACCAAGTAGCTATTTGGAAATCAACTGTAAGTAAATTTTGTATGTTGGCATTGTAAGGATTTACCAAATTATTCAAATGGTGAACAATATTTAATCCTGTGGGCTGTTTACAACTCTGCCTGAATTGTTTTATGGACAGTTAATCCCCAATTTGGCTTTGTGCATTTGATAATGCCTTCCCCACAGGGCTTCCAGTGTTTGGCACATCCATCAAGATGATGGACAAAATAATCCTGATAGAAATTATTTTTGGTTTTTTTGCCTTTGTAGAGGACATACCAGAAAGTGGAGTAATGGCTGGATGGGAGAAGAAAATGCTGTTGTACATATCAATGCCCTATATCAAATCACATGACAAAACTAGAAAGTCAAAGCATCAAAGGCAATTAGCTCCTAGTCAGTGAGCTCAAAGACAGAAGAATACCCAAAACTGACTTAATTTCTATTTTTTTTACTTCAGTTCTTGTTATAAAGGACACTTTCATCAAGTATCATGATCTGTTTTAGTTGAGCTCAACACCTATATCAATAAAACTTCTACATCCTCACTTACAAATTAGAAGGGAAAGAGTGGCATACTTTGTGATCCCTCATGAAAATACTTTCCAGAATAAGACCCAAGAGAACCCAGAATTGCCCTTCAAGTGTCTCAAACTTGGAAACTGTTGTTCCACATTGAGCATTCTCTTTCCCCCAACCAGTGGTAGAGCATTCATGTTCCCTAGCTGGTGATATGAACATGCCAGGCATCTACCAGGTAGTTTTTATGATAACCATGCAAACTCACACAAGAGACCTCTTTATTGATTCCCTTGTCAAAGTGGTCAAACAACCTGACTAAAAATGAAATTAGATTTGCCTCAAGAAAGTCCACTCTTCAGTGAGCAAGGGTCTGCCTTAAGAAAAAGAATGTGAAGGCTTTTTTAAATGACTCAACAAAATAAATAGTATATTTTCAATAAAATTAAAGAAAATCTGTATTATTTCCTTCCACCCCCTTCTGTGACCCCCTAGGACCAGATTCTTTGTGTCTAAATCACAGATAAATCCATCCTTTAAGAACAATAATAAGCTTAGCTCCCCAGTGTTTTCCTCTACGCAGTTGTAAATATCCCAATGGACAAACCTCTCCTCCCCTCTTTGGGAGGCTATTTCCTAGCCTAATACATTTCACCATCCATTTGGGATTCAGTACTCCACAGATCACAAATTCTGAACAGATTAAGGAAAAAGTGTCTAATTCTCCTGATAAATTCTCCTTTCAAACAGTCCATGTAACCTTAACGAATTTTCCTGTATCCTTCTCTGAGAAGTTAACCACCTAATTTCTGAGATTTTCACCAGTGTGTTACCATTTTGAAAGACATCATAAGAAGCATATATGAAAACATTTAAATCAACAGAGCTATTTTTTTCAATAGCTGCCTAATCCTTAAAAACATTTTTATTGCCCCTACCTTGCAAAGCACTTACAAGCACATTCTTCCCCAACTATATGCTCCAAAGTCCCAGTGAAATAAAGCATGCTTCATGTTTTCTATTCAAGCCAATACACAGACAAGAGTATTAAGCATAACTGAACTATTTCAATCTAGTATGAGCCCAAGCTATCTGTCCAAACCATTCAGACATCTGCTGATGACTAGATTAAGCAGATTACATGAAGAATTAATACAAGTTTTACATGATTGCCATCACGTGCTCAAATTGAGGAGTGTAAGTGTCCATGTAGCCATTGCTATCTACATAAACCCTTACTCCCCTGCAGCCCATGAGCACTATGGGGCTATTGGATCCATGATATGATCACAATCTTTGCTTGGATATTAGATCTTGGATATGATCACAGTCTGTGAACAGTCTTGTCTTCTGACTGTGCAGCTTTTCATCTCTGCAAAACCATAATAACTCCATGATTTGACAATGGTAGTGCAGAGTGGTTGCTTCAGGTGACCTCAGCAATGTCACTTACATTTTCAGAAACTAGAAGGTACTTTAAACAATTCTACCCACAGTCTCATGATTAGCCTGTTAAATTGTCTATTCAAATAAAAAGCAAAAACAAAATAAACTACTGCCTTGACCAGGATTATTAAAGAAAAAAAATAAGGATGGAAAAAGTGATTTTCTTGATGCAACTCTTTCAGAAAGGCAAAAGACATTTTCGATTATACTAAAAAGAAAAAAAAAAGTATGATCTCTGTAGTGCATGGATAACTTGACGCAAACTAAGAGAAGGAAAAGGAAAGCAAAAGAATGTCAAGCACTGCCCATTTGTATTTTTTGTGTGGAGAGAAAGATGCATGCTGGTGGTAAACATAACAGCATGTGAATGGAAGTGAGGCAGTGGCATAGCACCAGACCAGTTTGTTTTATTTGAGAAAGCACTGAACACTGATGTATAAGATCATTTACTAGAGAAAGCTGAGAGAGCAACTCACAATAAACAATTTAGTCTCCAAATGTAGCTCTTTTACTATTCAAACTGTCCACAAAGACCAAGCTATTTTATAGATGTTTGCTGTTTGTACTTATCCAGACAAGTATTTCCCTCTAGCCTATACCAATGCAAGTCCTAGTTTAAGGATTCAGCACTCAAAATGACAGCACTGTGAGTGACTGCTCAGGCAGGTCAGCTGGCATTTCTATTGCTCCAGCTTAGCTGCACATGCTAAGTTCCTTTATACTGAACTAAAACTTCTGAAAGTTCCATCTCAACATCAACACATCTGGGATTATTTGTCCCAAAACCTAACATAAAAAACCCTGTTCTTTCTGCACACTTAACAATGGATGTGAAGAACATGTCACCATAGGACTTTATTGCAAGGTTAGTAATTTTTTTTACTTATTTCTGCAGCTCTGCTTTAAAGCACACAGAGAAAAAGAGAATTTAGTAGACAGTCTGAGAGATAAGACAGGTAGAATTAGTCCTTTTTGTTATATCTGCTCTGTTCCTTTCCTCTATCCTTTGAAATTCAATTTCTTGTTTGCTGATATAGCATCTCATAAAAACGTAACCAGAATACATAGAACATTTCTTCTGTAAATCTGAGATTTATCTCTTCAGAAGGCAGGTGTAAGTGAAAGAGAATCATATAGCTACTTTTCTAAATGTAACTTGATTACAGACCTCATACAGCTCCCAGTATTATGGCATGGTGATATAACACATCAGGCAGGTAATTTTACATACATTCACTGTAGTTCACATGCATACTCTGTTTATTTATAATAAGCTGCAGCTTTTGAAATACTTATGTTTCAAAAGATAAAACCATTTGGGGTTATGCTCTGGAATTTTAGGAAACTGACGGAAAAAAAAAGGGATTTTCCCCACAATGAATTTCAATGGAAATACATCCATTTTCCATGAAGACTGTCATTCTTTGGGATAGTACAGTTCTACATATATTAAAAGTCAGTGTTAGGCACAATTTTCCCTAATAAAACTGATTCCAGCTTTATACAATTTATACTGCTTCATAAGATCATACTTCTCTGCTTTCTGTAAGACATACAAAACTAAAGGTACAAAATACAAAGAAAGGTTTAAACATTGTTCAAATCCTAGGTGCTGAACAAAAAAAAAATATTTGCAAATTTGTAATTTGGCACCGAAGAATAGATGAGACAAAAGGTACATCAAGTAGTAGAAGATTAAAAGAAGACATCTGGAAGAGTTCAAGGATTGTGCTATCTCAGAATTAGAAGGTTATCAGTCATTAGACACCATGACCTAGGGAAAAATAAAATCAGAGAGCACTGAACTCTGTACTTGCTTCTGGTCTAATAAATTTTTCCTCATAATGACCTTCTTTTCATAAAATCTGACCCAGTAAAGCTTTCACCATACTTTGGTTTTAGGTACAAGTGATACCATGCATTTCTAGGACACTATTCACATCACATAAGAATTCACAGAGTTCAAAGTTTGCTTCAGAAGAACAAAATAATTAAGTTCTTGTAGGATTAAACCCATTACTAAACATCTAAGGCACATGATTTCACTGGCACAGGGCTAATCATCACAGTGCTTTCTAACATGATGTTTTCTGTCCTGGAAAACCTGTCTCACTACTTTCATCTCAAACTAAGATTTTTAGCGGTTCTAATAGAAATTATACAATTACTTGTAATTCACATAAACAGAGTCAAAATGTCTGATATTTATTTCTTATTCAAAAGTACAAATAAATATATTAGCAAGAAGGGAGAAAAATGTTTGACTGAAACACTTACTTTTCTAAAGTTATAAAGAGATTTTTAATGCATGAGAAATTTTAGAATAATGATATTTCCAAGAGATTACTCAAGGATTACAAGTCTCTTTCAAATATACTAATCTTAACCTAATTAATATTTCTAATTTTACAGATAGGGTAATTGACATAAGTGACATTTTCAAATTAGGTTTCCTTTATTCAAATTACTATATTCACATTGAGAACTGAAGGGATGCAGGATCTTTGAATGTCAAGACAATTTTTTAGGAACCTATGCATTGACTAAGCTAAGAATTACAGGAGTTAATTTTTGGAAATTGCAATCAGTATGATGAGACCACAGATATCATTAGGGAGAAATGGGTATCTGTTCAGTAGTTTGACTGGTGTCTGATTATAAAGCTAATAGCTTTGTGGTCTGCAGGTCCAACTGAAAGGAGGGCTAGAGGCTTCTGAAAAAGTTCCTCATTAGCTCACAATACTAAGCCCTGGAACATAGTTGTTGTGCCTATGGGTAATTAGTCTCATCACAGAAGAAAAGCCACTCTTGGTCCAAGTGGAAGTCAAGGCTCAGTTCATTAAATCCTGGAGCCTAACTGTTTCTCCATGAACTCTGGGGAAATTTGAGTTTAAAGCAAGGAATCAGCAGGCTACACTTCTTTTCAGTCACCAACTTTCAGCATGGAAGAGGAAGCAAACTCAAATGGCTCTATTCCATTACATCAAAATAAATGTAGGACATGTTTGCAAAGCAGTAGTTGCAGCCACTTAACCATACAGCCTTAAATACATAGGGCTGTCTCCAATCCCATTTTGCTTTATTTGAAATATATGATTGTAATATTCATGCACAAAGAAACCCTGACCTTTGAACTGCTCCTCCTCCTGAGTCACTAAGATAGTAGTATCTCTACCTTATTGTTCCACACAATAAAATATCCTAGAAAATACACATAAAATAACAGTGATGTCTTGATATTAAAGTCTTTATCTCTTTACAGCCTCAGTGTCTTTTTCCAATCCTCTCCACTAGCAAGATTTCATCAGCAAGTACAGTATACATTAAAATGCTTATCTATTTCTGCCCTCACAACACCCTGGTTCACTTCAGCAGTTAATTAACAAAATGAAACAAAGACATAAAATTTGGGATAAAAACAAACACTAATCATTACAAAACTGCAACTGGATGAACTTGTAATATCAAGCTTCAGCTACATCTCCAGCAATACTGAAAGACCAATTTTAAATCAGACAGCACAACTTAGCAACATTTATTTGGAATGTGTTATATAAAAATTACACCATTCCTCTTTCAATCTCAAATCGGAAAAGTGTGCTTTTTTTCAAAATTAAATTGTTTTGAGTTATAAATTGCTTAAAATTCAAAAGTGAAAACAAAGTTACCTAGTCAGTCCCATTTAGAGAAAACAAACAAAAAACTTAAAAACAAACTAATAAACAAAACCAAAAAACTCTCAAGCTAAAAATCACCAAAGTAAAAGTAGAAGTAAAAAGAATAGGAAGAAGTAAAAAGAAACATAAACTGTTCTTCATGGTTTTGAATATACATACTTCAAACATGTTTAGAGATTAAAATGTCTTAGTCTCTGAGCACTTGTTTCTATGATGAAATCAGCTATTACTACAACTTGTTGAGGAAGATTATGCACAATGATGCCACACACTATTTACTGTACTGAAGTCAATTTTGTCTAGAATTTGCTTTCTTTGTGGTGTTTACCAAGAGATTTAAATAGTTTTATTATTAAAATACCAGAATATCACTCCACAAGTAAGTTCTTGTTCAGCAGAGAAGGGATGCATTAGTAATGCCATTTCACAGTTGAGCTATGTAAGTCTTGAGAGATTAAGGCAAGACTTCTCGAAAAGTGGACTCTGTACCAGAAAAGCTCTGCCTGTTATTTTCACAGAATGACAGAATGGGGTTGAAAGGGGTCTTTAGAGAGCATGTCGTCCAACCCCGTTGCTAAAAGCAGGTTCACCCAAAGCAGTCTGCCACGATCGCATGCAGGCGGCTTTTGAATAGGAGATTCCCCAGCCTCCCTGGCTAGCCTGTTCCAGTGCTCAGTCACCCTCTCATCAAAGGACCTTTTCCTCAAGTTAGGACGGAGCTTTCTGTGTTTCAGTTGGTGCTTGTCGCCCTCGCCCCGTCGCTGGGCACCCCGTCCCTTGGGACAGCCAGTAGCAGCGGCCCCGCCGCAGCGCAGAGCGCTCCGCCTCTTGGCACGGCAGCAGCATTCCAGGTGTTTTCAGACACTCTAAAGCACAGCCGCTCGGTAAGTGTAACCGGCAGGGAAGCCCGGAGATGGCGGCAGAGCCCCCCTTTCTCGGCCCGGCAGAGCCCCCCTTTCTCTGCCCGGCAGAGCCCCCTTTCTCTGCCCGGCAGAGCCCCCTTTCTCGGCCCGGCAGAGCCCCCTTTCTCGGCCCGGCAGAGCCCCCCTTTCTCGGCCCGGCAGAGCCCCCTTTCTCTGCCCGGCAGAGCCCCCCTTTCTCGGCCCGGCAGAGCCCCCTTTCTCGGCCCGGCAGAGCCCCCCTTTCTCTGCCCGGCAGAGCCCCCCTTTCTCGGCCCGGCAGAGCCCCTCTTTCTCGGCCCGGCACAGCCCCCTTTCTCGGCCCGGCAGAGCCCCCCCTTTCTCGGCCCGGCAGAGCCCCTCTTTCTCGCCCGGCAACCCCCGCGGCCGCGCCCTCTCCGGCCCCGCGGCCCCTGGGCGGCCTCCCGGCCCCAGCCCTGGCGCTGCGGCGACCACCTGGCGGCTCCGCCCGGCCCCGGGCGGAGCACCCTGCCTACGGCGCTGAGGTACAGACACGTCTCCGAAACAAACACCCAAAGATACCCAAACAAACGTACCCAAAAAATGTACCCGAACAAACGTACACATTGCAGACACGTGTATCTACGGAACGTACAGATACGCATACATCTAATTACCTATATGGTATAAAAATAGCTTTACAATACTGTTTGCAGTGTGCAATTATCACAACTTTCAGAAGCTTTGAGGTATCTTAGTACCCAGCAGGAGAATACAATAGAGAGGACCCCCAGACAATTCAGGACAAATCTAATCTACATTGTAAGCGCGTTTCTTTAAACTGTTATTTTACTTCAGTGTTTATAACAGGCACAGCTGAGGAACAACACCCAACTGCTAAACCAAATGTGACATGCACGGCAGAAGCAGTAGCACACACAGCTTTCTGCTCAAGTCAAAATTATTCTTAAACCTGAACTCCTCCTGCACAACAAATGGATAGTTGGATCTCTAATCTAGTCTGTTTATAGCCGAGGATACTGAAGTTTGCAACATGAACACTGAGCTCCATCAAAACTGTTTGTATGCTGTGGCTTACAGATAGCTACACAGACCAAACCCAAGATCACAACAGAAGCAAGCTGGTCAACAGTGTCTTCAGGGATTGCTAAGTAGTCAAAAAAGACTGATATGCTAAACATTTAAAACTCACAATCACACCAGAGAAAAAGAGAAATCTGAAGTGCAGTTTGTATCATCTGCCCTTCCATGGTGTGAACTGATGGATGCTTGCCCTGAGCAATCCATTGGAAAGCTCAGACTTGCGGTGCAGTAGATGAATAACCGGCCTTACATCAATCACATCTGACTGACAACACCTTAACCTGGGTGCCCTAACTCTGAAGCCATCTGTGACATCTGTGTGTCCTTTAACAAGGTATGAAATTTATGAGACACACTGCAATAAGAAAAATTAATTCCAATTTGTTTCCCAGACATTCTTACAGAATTTTATTACATTCTTACAGACATTCTTACAGCCATCTCACTTTGTAGCTTACTTTTAATAACAGTTAAACCATAAACAGAAGCAGCTAAAGCATTAGAGGAAATAGCTTTTTCACCAAAGCAAATATTTTCAAAATAAAATAGGTTTAACACTTTTCCATTACTCTCTAAGACATCTGGTCACTAGAGCATTGTTAGTGCATCAGGGGCTGGACATGAGAAACACAATGAAATTGACAGCAGTGGAAACTTTGTGTGAATCAGTGTGACAATATCATTTGGTGGCAAGGTGCTGTTCCATTCCTGAGGAGCAGAGCCCAATTCATACACTTCAGTCCTGGATTTCTGCTAGTGCCATTTTTTATACTTGAGTTAGTTCTCAGATGATGCGCTTCAAAGAATCTTGCTAACATCTATTCTGAATATTCTAATATCACGTATTAGATTATTTTACACATATTATTTCTACATACATGTTTCTAAATATATACAATTGATAATTTTTATCATTCTCTGTTCCCAAATAACCTAAAAAAAACTTCACACAAGCATGTTCATTATTTAAGTGTTTGTTGAATCATTTTTCTGAATAAAATACACTCTGCCTGAATGCCAAGATTGTTTGTTTATGATTGACAGTTTAAACCTTGTGATTGTTTTGTTTTTTCCACCTGAATGACTCAAATTTCTAAGTAAACCATTACAAATACTAACTACCCATATTTAAAAGCTGATTCTGAAAAAGCCCAAGAAATAACAGTGTTGGCAT
Source organism: Sitta carolinensis (assembly GCA_032173965.1). Lineage (NCBI taxonomy): Eukaryota > Metazoa > Chordata > Aves > Passeriformes > Sittidae > Sitta > Sitta carolinensis. Next base: position 37,676,818 of record JAVUNC010000006.1, read on the forward strand.
ACTGTAAACACAAATTAGATACCTGAGAGTTCACAGAAAGCTAAGGGATAGTTAATAGCAAAAACATAGCAAAATGTGATATTTTCAGAGATGCTCTTTTCTTCATCTGGTATTGTGTACCTCCCAGAATCACAGCTCTGGAGACATTTCCCAGTTAATACCCAGCCCTATTACTGTAATAAATATCCTGCTCCTTGCCTGATCACTGAGCAGAGCTCTAGCTTTGGTCTTGAGTCTGCAGTCTGCACAAAAACGTTCAAGAAAAGGGCTCACAAGCAGGGAAGAAAAATATGAAAACCAGGTCCCATTTACCCTTGAACCACTTCCATTCTGTACTTGTTATCTTGTCCTATTTTCCCTTGAAAGCTTACAGCCCCACTGAGGTTTTCTTACTTTTAAGTAATTCAGGCTACTCTAGAAATTGCCACTAAAATAACTGACACTGCTAAATCCATAACTGCAGCTGAAGTGCAACATATATGAAAATTTTAGCTTGCAGGCAGCATTAGGTTTAATTTCATCTGCACTGCAACTCATAAGAGACTTCTCTGGAAAACATAAAAAACACACTAATACACGAAAATTCACATGTATGTGCATGTTTCAACTTGTTTATCAATAGCCAGGACAAAGGCAAAGAATGTACCCTCAGCAAGTTTGCTGATGATTCAAAACTGGGAGGAGTGGGTGATCCACCTGAAGGCTGTGCTGCCATTCAGTGGGACCTTGAAAGTCTGGAGAATAGGGTGGAAAGAAACCTAATGGCATTCAACAAGGCAAATTTCCTGCACCTGGGGAAGAGGAACCCCAAACACCAGCACAATCTGGGAGCTGTCATACTAGAGAGCTGCTCCGCTGGGAAGGACCTGGGAGTCCTGAGGCATGACAAGCTGAGCATGAGCTGGCAGTGCCCCTGCAGCCAGAAGGGACAATGATATCCCGGAATGCATCGGGAAGAGCATGGCCAGCAGGTGAAGGGCGATGATCTTCCCCCCTAGTCAGCCGTGGTGAAATCACATCCGGCATGCCATGAGCAGTTCTGGGCTCCTCAGTACAGCAAAGACAAGGAGCTGCTGGAGAGGGGCCAGCAGTGACCACAAAGATGGTGAGGGGTCTGGAACATCTCCCCCATGAGGAAAAACTGTGTGAACTGGGCCGGAAGGAGAGGGGAGATCGCATCAATGTGTAGTAGTATCTCAAACATGGGTGTCAAGAGGAGGGTGCCAGACTCTTTTCAGTGCTGCCCAGCAACAGGAGAAGGAGCAATGACCATAAACTAAACCACAAGAAGTTCCACCTCAACATGAGGAAGATCTTCACAGTGAGTGAGTGAGTGTGGTAGAGCAATGGCACAGGCTGCCCAGGGAGGTCATCAAGGCCCCCTCTCTGAAGATACCCAAAACCCACCTGGACAAGTTCCTGTGTCACCTGTTCTAGGTGACCCTGCCTTGGCAGGGGGGTTGGGCTAGATGATCTCCAGAGGTCCCTTCCAACCCTAACAATTATGTGATTCTGTACAGTAGTACAGAAAAGGAACAGATCATCATTTGTGATTTCTAATTGTAGACGCAACAGTGAGACTGTTTCTTCTTTTCTTCATTTTGTCCATTTTCTGAAAATTAGGGGCTAGAATATAATTCTACGGCTTTTACACAGCCTTAAAACAATACTCTGAATGTTTTTTTAATTATAAATCCTATGTTTTCACCAAACTTGTATACAGGTCAGCCTGATACTTTATATACAGAGTAGCATTTGCTTTGCTGTAACACCTGCAAACTCATCTGTGCCTGCTACTCATTGTCATCTAAAGACAGGACCTCAAGCACAAAGATAACTGGATAATTTTTTTTTTTAGTACAAGCACACCAACGGGTCTTGCTGGAGGGTTCCCACACTAGGCACCGAGCTGAAGCTCTCAGCACAATTTGTACACAGAAGAAATCTATATAAGCAACTCAGTCATGCCTCTGGGACTCTAACATTACAAATGTGGTGAGCATGTAATACTCAGGTTTTGTTAAATCCTATAGGAAATCTCATGGAAGATAACTGGAGCTCTTCCCTTCAGAAAATGCACAGAAAAGAGAAAGTGATAGCAGTAATTCAATAACAGAGGTAAAACCAGAACCAATACAAAAAGCAGCATGATTCCAGGACCTTAAATAAACAAGAGTATTTTTCCTCTATGCCACTGTAAGAGTGCAGTGACTGTAAGGGCATCTGATTCATTAAGCTCTCTAGTTAAGGACCATTCAGTGTAATAGAACTAACAAGTAACATGGAAAACAATAAAGCGATAAAGGAAATTAATACAAAAATTAATGAGCAAGTAATAAGGTAGACAAAGACCAGAACTTTTCAGTCCCTGATTGATGAGCTGTTAGAAGGAACTACTTAGACCCAGGCAGGGGCAAGGGGAGAGCAGAGGAGGGAACAGAGAAGAAATCAAGACTTCATGAGTGTGATGGAGTATTTGAAAGCCTCTGTAAGAGAGCACCAAAACCATGAAAAAGTAAAAAGTACTTGTGAGGGTTATGTAAAAACTATGCATTATATATGGGAAGTGAAAAATGTACAGAAAGTTAGAGATATGGATAAATAGCAGAGAAACAAACATAGGATACTTGTCTGAGCCACATGATCAACATGTGATCAACACGAGATCAACACAGCATATCCATTCTTTTTAATAAATTCAATTACTGTCTTTGCCTCTGTAACCTCACTTTATTCTACATGAGTGCTACAATGTCCAATTCCCAGGAACTGGAGAACACACCACGGATCACCAAGTTTTAGGTGACAACAGAGAGACTAGAATACAATTGAGATCTGAGTGCCAGCAACAGGCAAAGGGATCATTCCCTACTAAGAATAGGGTGTGTATTGATGGCATCTAAATGTTAGCAACTGGAGCAGGGACTGTGGCTCACAGGACCCATATGTTTAAGTGCCAGCACCTGGAGACACCAGACTTTTTATAATTCCCTAGAGAATTTAACTGTGCATACACCTGTGTGTATGTACATCCTTGTGTACATATACTATGCTATCCAATCTTAAGCTGAAGTAGCCATGAAATAGAAGATCTATATCTGGAAATACTCCAGCTCTGAGTCAGCAGCTATGTCAGGGACACGGTGTGTGTGCATAGACATTGGATCACCACCCAGTGGGAGATATAATAGCTGAGCAAGCTTGTGAGAACAGTGTATGAGTGTGGGCATCTGTTCTGTACTGAAGACCAAGCCAGAGTCTCCCAGTAAGTAGGGGAGGCCCAAATAATTGGTGAGGGCCGTGAGTCTAGGCATGGATACTAAAGCCCACACTGATATTGCAGAGATCTGTGAATGCTGGTATATTTGGGAAGCCAGAAAGCAAGGGCTAATGTTTTCACTAATGAGCTTCAACCCTTACCATTTGGAGAGGAGAAACAGGCCTGGGCTATCTGCATTTCTGTTTACATCAATGCTGGTAGTTCACAACATTGCCTAACCTCTACAATTTTTACTGGTCTAGACTGGGTGACAGCTCTTAAGGCTACATCCATGTTCCTCTTGACTGGAATCTTCACAAAAGCCTTGGCAACAACCTCTTTTCTAACATATACTGTGGAAGAGTCTTCTTTCCTCTCTTCATCACTGTTTTTCTCTCCCTCATTGCCTGTGACTGGACACTTGATTTTACAGTTCAGGTAATATTAACCATGGCAATTTTCACCTTTTTTCCCTTAGGTTGCTTATATAATACCTGTACTGTGTCTCTTACTTTGCATATAGGCCTTGCTAGAATCATAACCCTCCAATTGCCATGAACACTGGCAATATAGGAGCATTATTCTCCTTGTAATTGTTTTCTCAGAAATAAGTGTGCAAAAGCTTTAAAAAACCATAGTAACATAATGATTAAAAAAAAAAAAAAACTTAAAAGGCTATGAAAATTAGTCTGCCTAAAACTATATATTTTGTACACTAATTTAAAAAATAAAAGAATTATATACGTTTTTGCCAGAAAAATGTGTCACAAAGCCAATGTATTTTAGGACAGAAATCTTCCCTGAGAGGTGTCTGAATCTTTCTCCTTTTAATTTTTCTGAAGCAGACTGAAAAAATTTTATGAGAACATTCTGCAAGGAGAACTCTTGGGAAATTGCTCTTCCAAATCCATGAAGTTTCATACCTCTCCCACTGGTGCAGTTTTTCATTAAAGAAAAAAAAAAAACCAAGAAAGTTTCTACAATCGAAGTAAAAATGTTGCTACAACACAGATAATTGTATGATCAAAACACAGACAGAAGACAAGAAAGAGAGTATGAGAAATAATCATAAAGAATACATATCAATAAAGTATTCCTAACTTAACTCCCACACTTGATTCTCCTAACTAGAGAGCATCCTGTATTACATCATGCCACACAAGCTAGGCAGTACTTAACAGGTCAAATTGAAAAAAATCTTTTGAAAATTTAAATCAGATAATAGAGAAAACATACCTAAGAGTACCTAAAATGAAGAGGATTCAATTTGGGCCCTTACCATTTTTCTGGTCACTTGAACTGGTGCATAAAAGACCACAACATTTTGGCACAGAATAGAGAGGAAGGACACTGCAAAAATACCTAAGATTCCATTCAAAGCTTCAAAGAAGAAAAGGCAAAATTGATTAAGAAAATTAATGGGAATTTTATGGCTGCTGCACACATAAATGGAAAGGCAGCAATAAATTTACCACACCCTTAGAGTACAGAATATACTAAATTAATCAGAACTAACTCAGTCTGCAATATTATCTTTTTTGTTAGTTTGTTTGGAAAGTTGCTAATTAATTCAGAAAAAAAAAAATCTGTTTCCCCCATTGTAGTTTTACTCTTTTTCCTCCAGTTCACTTAACCCCACACACAGAGCTTTAGATGTAGAATAAATCTGGTCAGAAGTGACCTCCAGAGGTCATCTAGCTCAACCCCTGCTTGCAGGGAGGCTGACTGGGTCAAGTTGAGGAGAGATTTGTTCAATGAAGTCTTGAACAACTCATGGGCTGTGAGTCCATAAGGGCTCTGGGCAGCTGTGATGCGTTGACCCTGGCTTATCACCAAGTGACTACCAAAGCCACTCTATCACTCCCTTCCTCAGCTGGACAGAGAGAAAATATAAGGAAAGGGCTGAGGGTCAGTACAGAGAGATCCTCACCAATTACTGTCAGACTGTCAGAGCAACATAGACTTAACTTGGGAAAATTAATTATGAATCTAGTTAGAGTAGGGTAATGTGAAGCAAACTCAAATCTTAAAGACACATTTTCCCCCATCCCTTCCTTCTTCCCAGGCTTTACTCACAAATTCTGTACCTCTCTCTCCTAGTGGTGCAGCGGAACAGGGAAAGGCGGTTATAATGAGTTCATCACTTTCTGCTGCTTCTTCCTCCTCACAGGAAAGTCTTTTCACACTACCACTGCTACAGCATGGGCTCTGTCACATGGGAGACAGTCCTCCACAAACTTCTTCAATGTGACTCCTTCCATAATCTGCCGTTCTTCACAAACTACTCCAGTGTGGGTACCTTCCACAGAGTACAGTCAGTCCTTCAGGCACAGTCTGTGGGTAGTCCACAGGGCCACAGGTCCTCCACAGGGCCACAGGTCCTGCCAGCGAACTTGCTCCAATGTGGGCTCCTCTCTCCACAGGGCCACAGGCCCTGCCAGGAGCCTGCTCCAGCATGGACTTCCCACAGGGTCACAGACTTCTCCAGGCACTACCTGCTCCAGCATGGGATCTCTGCTTCTCCATCAACCTCCATAGGCTGCAGGGACATGCTGTGGCATGGATCACTCATTCACAGGGTGCAATCCTCTAAGGATAGGCTATTCTAGTTTGGAAGCAGGGGCCCTCTCTCCCTGTTTTGGTCTTCCACTGGATCAGAGCTTTGTCTGGCATCCACCCACTCCAGATTTGATCCAACTTTTCCCACGGGCTATGAGTGGACTTCTGCATCCCCCATAGACTTCATGCATTACAGCGGAACAGTTTGTTTGACCATAGTCCTCTCCATGGCTTACAGAGGAATCTCAACTCCAATGCTTGAAGCACCTCCTCACCCTCCTTTATATTCAATGGCATTGGTGTTGCCATGTTGTTTTCCTTCACATCCTCACTTCTTCCTCTTCTCAGACTAGAAGAAAAAACTACTGCTCGTAGGTACCATTGTCAACAGCGAGATTCCAGCAGGGTCCTGCAGCACCAAGGTTGATCTTGCCTACGTTACACGTCAGAGAGTCGCTCGCCATGTTTTCGCTGCTGGCCATGCGGCCCCACTGCCACTGAGAAGGCACCGGTGGCCACTGCAGCGCTGGCCCCGTTTAACACCTCTTGTCATATGGGGTGCCGGGAAGGGGAACCCACCACTGCCACCCCTGCCCTTCTGCCTGCAGCATGGCTGGCCAGGGGCAGCCAGGCAGGCAAGGCTCGCCATGAGCTGCACCGAGATGGCAGCGGCCATGGGAGCACGTTGCCATGCACTGCACTAGGGATGGCTCCTTGTGGCAACACCTCATCACCCCTGGAAAAAAACTGTGCATGCACAGTTTTGATTTTCTTCTTAAATATGTCATCACAGAGGCATGACCAACCCGTCTACTTGGGCCAGCAGCATGTCCATCTTCAGAGTCATCAGAGATTAGCTCTGTGGGACATGATAGAAGCTTCTAGCAGCTTCTCACAGAAGCCACCCCTGTGGCCTTCCCGCACTACCAAAAACATCAGGCCAAATCAACACACTCCCCCAAAGCTGCCCCGCTGAGCCCTGGCCTCGTGCCCTCTGGGCAGGCCAGAGCCATCACCTCAGGGCCCCTCATGCTGCCTCCCAGGGCCAGTCCTTCGGGCTCCCCTGAGCGCTGTCACTGCCACACACAGGGGGCTCATGCCACTCCCCACACGGGCTGGGCTCCCCTCCTCCGCTCCAAGGATATTCACAGGCCAGTGGACTTGTGCTTTTCCATTTACCAAAACATAGGTTAAACTTAGGGCTAATCTGAGCACAGAGAAGCGCCCTGGTGAAACCCCTTCTGACCTATTCCAAAATTGCACTTCCACACCTGCGGAGCTTTGTTCTGTCAAACTGTTTAGCTGCACTGTAGCTAGAAAAACTGACTGGTACTTCAGTATTCCCCTACTTAGAATCAGAACCACTAGTTAGTTCTATCCAAGGTTCTTATACGCTCTTTAGACACCTCCTGTCTGGAGCAGTGCTGGCATTCTGTTGCCTACAGACCCTGCCCTAGCAGGCAGAAAATCCCTCAGCCAGCCCTGGGTGGGACTGCACTTGCCACAGCTTCTGCCACTGTGTCCCATGGGAGAAACAGCCGCTGGCGGCCATCCCGCCTTGCAGAGATGCCAGGTGTAGCGCTGTAAGGCTGAGGCGGCCTGACACTACTGAGGCAGTGTGGGGAAAAACGCCCTTTGTAATTCAGCACAGCACTGTGTAACAGTACTGTCCTGTGACGCGGTGACATTTACCACCCAGCCGTGGTTCAGTCGGACATGGTAGAAAGGCTGGGTTGCTAGTTCCCTTCCTCATTTGCTTTTGAACTGAGCCACAGAAAGATGCAATTGCCAGGAGAACCGAAGAATTGCGTCCCACAGCGCTACACCCATTTTTAGAAGCGATGCCCTTCGGAAGATAAAATTGCACTAAACTCTTTATGTTTCACATACTCCATCTGAGCTGGTTTAGGGATACCCTTATTTTACGCCTTTTTCCATAGCCCGGGTCAACGAATTGTATCCCATTCCCTGGAACTCTGCGGCCGGGAATGGGCGGGGCTGCAGGCGGCGGCACCGCCCTCGCGCCGCGCGCCGTTCGGCGCGGGGAGTTGTGGGTGACGTAGTCCCTGCCCCGTTGCGGGGCCCTGGAGCCACAAGCTCCCAGGAGGCGCCGCGGCCCCCGCAAGAAACCGTGGGTGCTGTAGGAACGGCGCACGAGCCAATGGGAGGGGCCGTTCCGAAAGGAAGGGCTCGCGCAGCGCCCTCGCTGAGACACGTGCGGCGCGATTTGCTAACGGGAGCGCGTGACGGGCGAGCCGGGCCTGCGCCGAGCCAATGGGAGCGGGCCATGTAGAGCCGGCCGTTCCCCGGGCTTGCGTGTGCTGCTGCCAGCGGCCCGTAGTCGGCCGTCAGCGCGGCAGCTGATTGGTGGCGGCGGCGCGGTGGGCGGGGCGGCGGAGCCGGAGTCGGGGGCGCTCGGCGCGGCCCCTCAGAGCCCAGCGGGATGGGGCGGCGGGTGCGCTGCCTGGCCCTGGTGCTGTGCCTGGCCGCGCTCTCGGCCGGAGCGCTGCCCGCGGTCGAAGCGCTTCCCGCGGCCGGTGAGTGCCGCGGCTCCGCCTCCCTACGCCCCCCTGGGCCCGAGCGGTGCGGCGGCATTGCCCCCCGGGGCCTGCGGCGGAGGAGGGGTTGCAGAGGTGTCGGCGCGGCTCCTGACGCCTGCACCGGGGCGCGGGGGCGGCTGCACCGGGGGAGGTGACCCAGTGCTCTCGCTGGGGCTTTGTGGTGCGTGGCGGCAGCGCCGACCTCGCTGAGGCGGCGGAGCGGGGCTCCGGGGAGCGGGGCTCCTGTCAGCTGCATGGCCGCGAGTGGCGGGACCGGGCTGGCTTTGCCTCACCGGCGCTGCTCCCTAGGCCTGGTAGGGGTAGACGCATTGCTCAGCGCGGTGCCTGCCTTTAAACAGCTCGTTAGGAGCCCACTTCGTTGTGCTTCCACTGCTTAAAACTGAAGTCAGGCGTTTTTTCTCACTAGAACGCATTTTCTCTCCGAGGCGCTGATAATGCTGATTTCAGCCTTAGCAGAACGGCTTCCTCACCTCAATATGTAGGGAACATCTATGCGTCCTGTTTTATGTCGCCGTAATACTTTTTTTCCCCATCCCTATTTTGGCTCGGGTTTTGTCTGATTCTCAAGTGTTGTCATCTACTTCCTTTCCTGGTGTTTCTACCTCCCACACCCTTCTTTCCACCATGGGCTGGTGGGGGAGATGTGCAGTGCATTTATTTATAAAGCCAGAAGCCACTACCTTAACGACAGTCATATGCGGTGCTACTGGGGATTTGCTTTTACAATATTTCAGGAAAGTAACTTAATGTCTGCTCTAGAGTAAAGTTCGGCAGTTTGGGGTTAATTTTCCTGTATGCAGTAGGAAGTTGAAATTTAAAATAGTATTACTGGACTTTGGGTTATATAAGCTTCGTAGGTCACTTTATAAGCCAGCAGGGCATTTTTGAAGTTATGGAAGGGATACACACAAGTTCTGTGAAACCAGAGAGATGTAGCCAAACTTTTGAACTATGTGCTCTCATTTATACTGTTTATGAAGAAAAAAACTAAGGTGAGCTGAGGCTGTGAATGTCAAATGAACCATCTGTTGTGTACGTGGAAGTTAGGTGATAAGAGCTGGTGAAGTGTGCGTCAGTGGCTGTACTACCATGCAGCTCTTCTGTTTTGCCTGTTCGTCCACTATCACATTTATGAGCATGAAGTTCCGACAGTTTAATTCAGCCTGTGTAAACAAAATGTTTAGATTAGATTGAACTAATACAATTAATAAGCCAAAGAAAGCACAGTGCATTTAGCAACTGTTTACAAACTTAAATTGCTACCTTGATGTCAAACTGTTCATTCAGATCCACAGTTAATTAAGAGAGGGTGTTCAGAGTGCATCTTTTGGCAGGAAGCTATGAGAGGAATACATTTCTTGCTCCAGTTTTTTACAAGAATCATTCTGAAAGTTGTCCTCACTTCATGCTTTGATTTCTCATACTAACACTATGACTTTCTGTAGTAGAGACTGATATAAGCCTTGGGACTGTGTATTAAATGCTTCGTTGAATGCTTATTTGTTTCTAATGTCTGGGAGTCATCTGGGATGTGAGTACAGTGGGTGGGATTTTAGGAAGAATAAATAAAAATGGCCCAAGTATTAAATTTCCTAACTTTAGGAAGAGTTTTTAAAGAGGACTTTTTTAGAAGTGAGAATCTTCAATATAACTTGAGTATTTTAAATGTACCTCCATCGTCATAAACTTTGTTTAAATCGATTTATTGAAAACCTGAGTTGAATGCAAGAAAAATTCAGACCTAAGGAAAGGGGCACTATATTTCTTTAAATATATGATATTGCTGCAGATTATGGAGGCATTTAAAATTGGGACTGGGGGAAGATATTAAGAAGCATTAGCAAAAGCAGCTAAAAAATGTCCTGCTTATGTGTGTTCTCCAGACGAAACTGGCTGTCTTCTGGTCTTTGCAGCAGTGATGGCCTTCCCCTGCTGATCACTCATTAAGAACACTAAAAAAAAAAAATCCCTTTTTTTTTTATTTTTTTTTTGTGATTGCTGGTATTATTTGATTCCTGGTATTGTTTCCTCTTGTTCACAGACTAAGAGGTAAAAATTCTGCCCAAAGAGAGGAAGTGAGAAAGTGATGTTTCCTCTGACTCCTATGTGTTCTGTGGCTAACTTCAGCAATAGACAGACGTTTTTATACCATCTCACTGATTGGTGGGACAAATGAGTGCACTCATATACCTGTTCTTCCATAAGACAGAGCTCAGTGATTTTCCCTGACCTTTCTGTTTTTACTTACCTGGTTGAAAAATACTCCCTAAACTATTTGCCTTGTTGCTTGGTTGGGAATCTCAGTTCCTACTGAGGAACTCCTGGACAGCAAGTTCTGTAACTAGCTAGCCAGCAATTCCAAGAAGACTGGAAAAAAGGTTTTTATTCAGGGTGAGGGTTGACCTATATCTCAATCTTCTAGTTGAACTAAAATGAATATGTTGCACAGATTGTAGCTGGGAACAATTTACTTGCTGCCAAGGGTACTTTGGAACTATTCTTGCTGAATAGGTGCCACTTACAGATTTTACTTAACACACTGCATGTTTAAAAGCTTTGTATAATGGGAATAGCATCTATGCTATTGAGTCTGTCTCTGTGCTGAATATATCAGTTGAAAATTTGATGAGAAGCAGTCTGAGGTAATTTTTTTCTTAAGATTTCCTTTTTTCCTGCAAGAACTGGATAAAGAGAGTTTGCATTCTCTTTCACTGTCTGTCTAGTCACTTGCACAAAAACATTAAAAGAAATTGCCAAAAATACTACAGAAAATCTCTCACTGATGCTCTAAAGCAGTCACTGCCAGACCATTTCTGTTTGTGCACCCCACTCCATAGCGAGATTTTTGAGCATGCATTTTGCATGTATTTTTTGTAAGTTAAACATTGATGTACTCTTGTCCTAACATATTATGTACCTCATAAAACATGCACAAAAACACAAATGAAAAAAAAAATAAATAAAGGTGGAATGACCACTGTATTAAGGACAGTTTTATGCATTAGCAGTCCAAATGGTGTGTTATTCCTGCAGCCCTGGTGGGTTTGCTGGTGTACTCTCTGAGGTGTGTGCATTCCGCTTGGGAGATCCCTGCTCTCAGCAGAACCCCACTAGTTTTTTGTTGTCGTTGTGTTTGAGGCTTGAAGAGCTTGGTAAAAACTGAAAGGAAACTGACAACAGTAATCAGTTACGGATTCATCAGAGCTGTGGGTGACTGCTTCACTTACTGAATTTTTGGCTACTTCCTGAATGTGAGTGACCATTTTAACCTTGAAGCTAGTGGTATTTCTCGTCTGGTAGTAGGATCCCTTTAGCTTTATGGGATGTGAGTTGATCTGTTCTTCTAATACATCAAAACTTTGCAACTGTTAAACTCCCTCAAGCTAATGATGTTATTGCTGAATCACACTGCTTAGCTCTTCTGGTTTCTACCGTTCTCTCCTTAGGGCTCTCTTGAAAACAGTAATTCTCACAAAATGGTAGGATCTTTATTCAGCATATGGTAGGATCTTTTTCTCTAGTATAGGCTGCCAGAGTACTTGTGCTATATTTACATAGCATGCTTGAACACTGGCCTTTCTAATTGAGGAAAAACGAATACTTTTAAAAGCTGATTTTAATTATATATGAACTGGTGGATGGTCGAAAAAAGATTTGGGTTCTGTGAAGTGCTTTGAAGTCCTAGCTGGGTGTGAGAGCACCCAACAATGTCTATAGCTCAGCACTGTTTGTAAGGGAAGCATTCTGTACAACTTTGTCAGCTGCCCACTTGAGCCACAGGTATTTTTGCCTACCTTTCCCTTTTAATAGATCATTGCACTCCCTAACTTGTTTAACAAATTGTGAGATTAGCTTCCACTTGGCCTTTTTAAAGGAGGTTTATAGAATTAGACAGCCTTGGTAACAGATCCAAAGAAAAAATTAAAAAGAGCTTAGTTATTTTTTTTTTCATTGAAGTGTGGAAAAACAAGCTAAACTGTCAGCTGTAATCTCTGAAGCAGGGGCATGAATATAACATCTGTGACTTTGTCCAATAGCTCAGCCTTGACTAATGAGCTGTTCTTAGGTCCAGCTGTGACCTTTCACAGACCTTTCATTAGCACTTTCAGAATAGTTTTCTTAACTCTTTCATAGGAGTAAACACACTTCTGTAAGTAGAGGGTGCATATTAGTCAGCAGTTCCATGAAACAAAGCTGTAAGTGATCCCTCCTTTAGTCATACTATTCATTATCTCTGCAACCTCATCTGCCTACATTAGAAGAAGTCTCAAAGCTCAGAAAAGTTGAATTAATATTTTGGTTTTGCTTTAGCATGTTTTGGAACCACTGTTTGAAAGCAGTTGTTCAAGTACAACTTCTCAGTAACAAAGCTGATTTCTTCTGAGAAAATTTAAATTACACAGTAGAAAGGAAATAGCTTTATTTACTTTTAAGAAAAAAGAGCGAACAGGGAGCTTTACCTTCCCTCTACCTCAGGTGTCTCTTGCCTTTCAATTTAGTAAATATTTTGCTTTGCATATGAAGTTACAATAAAATTGTCCTTTCATATGTGTGCATAAACAGTATAATTAATTTATATTGGTTCTTGTGTGGTCTTTTAACATAAAATGAACCTACCACCACAGATTGAAATCAGTTAGTGAAGCCTTTCCTGAAACGTTAGAAAGTTCTAGTGCTGTCAAGCATATGGGCTGGTTTTGTACAGACAAAAACAATCACCCTAGCTGGTGTAGCTGTTCAAGAAAAAAAACCCATGATGTTTCTCACTGCAATAACAGGTACTTGATAAATGCTTTGTATATTTTAGAAGGAGCATACAAGCTGCTGGCTAGGTTACCCTGTCTTACCCTTCTCCAGAAGCATGTCTGGATGTCTTGACAAGCTCTGAAGTTTGAAGGTGGCATTTGGTCTTAGATCAAAATTATTTAGGATAATAGAATGTAATATGTGGGAAACATGGTAAATGACAACTTCTTTCATAATTTCAAAATAGAAACACCAGCAAGTATGCTAAATGTGTGTGTACTTTTACTGAATTTAAAGACCAATTGTCATATCGTGATCTGGAGTGTCAAAGTTCAGTGGTAAAATTTCTTATGACATATGATAATCACCCTTATCTGTCAGATTCCTCAAGCTGCTGAGCCCTGAGGTCTCTGCCAAAAATGCATCTAGCCTTGGTTTTTCCTTATGTCTCATAATGTTTTTTCCAGATTGGTGTTTGTTCTTATGCTGTCCTGGTTGCTCCTTGCAGGGTCTGTTTCATCTGGAATGCTCTTTGCTGTCTCCACAAGTTTTTCTGAAGCGCTACACATTTTTATTTTCAGACCTGTAGAGTACAGCTGCTTACCCACATCAACTGTTCTAGATCTTTTTTAATTCCATGTCTGCTGGCAGTCAAACTCTTTGAGCTTTACATCTTCTTCACCATCCTCAACAGGCTGGTTTTTTTCTTTCAGTTGTACTCTCAATCATCTGATCACCAGTTTTGTAGCTTCAGCTGTTACAGCTAAAGTTGAATTATCCCTGATTTTTTACTTGTTCCAATCAAAGGTTGTACTTTAAGTAACAATATGGAATCTATATTCCAGAAAGTGGTTTCCAAGATTAATGCTTTCATTGCAGGGGTTACAGTAGTAGGCTTCAAAGCATAACCCTATGAAGTGTCATGCTTGGAATTTGTTGCTTCAGAGATGGTTTATCTCTGGAAAGTCACTTTATTTGCATGAGAATGAAAATTGAGCAAGTTTTCTTTGCTGCTAAGTGCTTACAGGAGGCAGCAGAGTTCTATAAACTGTTGGAAGTGTTTGTGCAGGTAGCCTTTCACGGCTAACTAACATACTAAATGTATCTCATGTACCGGACATTAACTTCTCACAGTTTGGACACCGTTTCCAGTCACAGTGCAGGTCTCCAGCCCGTCATTGCTTTGCCACTGCTATGGGACACTGCGCACCCCAGAGCCTCAGAAAGGGGGATTTCTAAATGTAGGAGGAGTTAGTGGCTGCTTTGCTAAGTGGTCTGTTTATGTTTTGAGCATTTATTTCAATGTGAGTTGTGTACCAGAGAGAGGGAGGCCTCTCAAACGTAGGGGGTTTATTTGCTGAAATGAGACAATACCAGATACTGATGGCTCTGAGTAGTCACATCTCAGTGATGGTAATTTTAGAGGCTTCCCATCAAAATGATAGCACAGACCAAGTTGTTTGAAGCATAAGTAGCTCATTTTAGTTAAAGGAACAAAGCAATCTTTGCAAAAACAATTCTGAAAAACAATGGTAAAGCTGTCATAAATTAGCTTTTCTGATTATCTTCACATTTTCATCTGTATTCCTTTAGGTGTCTGCCGAATAGCCTTTCTGCTTTACCATTTCTTCTCCTTGCGGTCTTTCTAATCAAATATCATATAGCTTTTAGACAAGACAGGTGACATTATTAAAATTATTATATATGACTGAATATACTGAAGTATTTATTAGTGAACTTAGTACACTAGAATATTTCAGAACCACCATACAGTATCGTAACAGAAGGTTTTATTTTTGAGTTAGTTACTCATGGAAAAGCATTTTACTGACTTATAATGTCTCTTCTAGATGAAGAAGGAAATCAGGATGAATCACTGGAGTCAAAGGTGAGGAGATAAGTTTCTAGTAATTGTGTTTTACCTGTGGAGTGAGAGCAAAGGTCTGAAATTCAGAACAGTAATGCAATTTTAGATTTTAAACTTTTCTGTATCTCTTGCTGTCTCATTATTTTTTTCTGTGCATCAGAGAAATTATTACTGTGTTATAAGTTTGAAACTTTTTTTATTTTCAAAGACCTGAAAGGGATAGAAGCAATGAGAGCTAATAGTGGTAGCTCAGCTTACTTTTGATTCTGGCGTTTAAGTTAATTAACCATATCTTTTAAGAAGTTTTTAGATGGATTTTAAGCCAGCTGCTGCTTCTCACTTTCTAATCTTCTAAATTACGTGGCTGCTCTCCTTCAGACTTTATCTGCAGAGGACCAGGTAAAGGATCATTCCACAGGAACTCGAGTGGTAGCAGGTCAGATCTTCCTTGAATCTGGGAAATCGGACTCTCAATCAGAGAATGAAGAGAACTTTCACAGTCAAGAAGAGGAAAAAGAGAATTCACTGGAAGAGTTGAACTCTCTAGAAATGTCAAATCTATTAAATAAGGATTTGGAAGAAGCGGAAATACAGAGTCCAGGTAACTGCTCATAGACTTTTGAACAAGTGGCAATGCATATGTGTCTGAGTAACTCCAGCACATGGTTGGACACAAACAGTAGTTTTGAACATATTAAAGAACTACCATCTTAACCTTTCTGCAATAGAATGGTAATTGATGCCTTTTTCATTAGAAAGTAGCATCAAAGTGTCTTGAAATGTAGTGTAATTGAAATGAATAGTAATTTTCAGATGCATTTGAAAGAATTTTCCATTTTTCTTATTGTTTTCCTTCTTGATGGAAAGCTTTAACTCTCAATTAGAGAAGGCCCTGATTTCTTCAAATAGAAATCAATTACAGATCCTGTACTCCATGTATGTACACCAGCAATACAAAGGGAAATTTGCATCAGTCTTTTTCAATCCCCTGGCCATTTGCCTGATGAGTCAATTGACAGAAAAGAGGCAAATAGAAATGTAAAGACAGACTTCCTAGAACAGCATTGAGTGCCTCAGGGCAGCATCTAAATTACATGTAAACTTCATGAGGTTTTTAAATATAGGTAAAACCTCATGTCTTGGGCCTAAATTCCCAGGAAATTATAATATGGCTTTTTTACTACATAATTTTATGATTTTTTGATTTGCAATTAGTAGTCAATGAAAATGAGGTGGCACAGTTGAGTACTTTAACCTATGCAGCAGACTTTTCCTTTTTACTTGTTCATAAAAAGTAAATCTTCAATATTACTGAAAAAAAACCAGTTTTGTGGTACTAATGATATGTCTTCTAAACTCATATGGAACTGTCAAAAGAAAGCAGAAGTTACTAAATGGGCTCTATCATGTAATGACTGTTTTCTAAGCTGTTTCCTTATTAAAGCAGAACTAATACCAGTTTGTGAAAACTTAGTAATAGGCTTAATCATTGCTTTTGATGCCATATTGTACAGGAAAAAGTATGTAAAATCCACTAAATATCTTTCTGCCACAAAATAGTGAGCTAAGCACTATAGTCAGCGCAGTCTTTTTCAAAAGTAAACGTTAAGATACTTTTAATCTCATACAGAAACATATCCAGCTGACTGACTCCTCAGGAACTACGGTTTTTAGCTATACCTATCAACATGCTGCAGGTGACTTCCAGAAAACATAAGCTCAAGTCTTGCACAGTTCTTGGAACATCTTATGAATTAAATAAGCAGTGCGAACAGAGGGATTTGTCATTTAAAAAAGCAATTCTAAAAGAAAAGTACATGTTTTCTGTTTGGAGAAAAAAGTGTTAAAGAGCAGCTTTAAAAACACTTTAAATGAGGATCTGTCTGAGGTACAGATGTTACACCTCCAGATGAGGTACTGGTGACAGGACTTCATTAAGAACATAAAAGCCTTTCTAAAAACAATTTAGCTACTGTGTATGGTCATGACATTGCATGGAACAGAGGTATATTCTGCAAATTTCCATATATTTTTTTAAAGATATGGAACAAAAAACACTAATTTAGAATCAGTGCCAGTAAAGATTTTAACTTTCTAAGAAAGTTGTCCTGCTCTCTTCTGGTAAGAAGATCATGTGTAAAGAAAATTATATTTTTTTTTAGTTATTGCTATTTTGTGTTCTAGGGTTTTATAACACTAAATTTTCATACTAACAGTTTTTGATGATAATTGCTCACAAGTTTATCCAGAGCTGGCAATTCCTGTTTCATTTATTTTCCTATTTGGAGGAACCTTACAGTAATATTGCCAAGACTTAAAAGTAATCTGTATTTGGGTTGCCTGCAGCATAAAGTATGAAACAAGACGTAAGTAAATTAGTACAAAATTTAATGGAATACCACATATTTTATTCAGAGGTAAATTGCTTCTGGAGCATTTGGTTTGACAAAAGCTAATTTATCCTCTAGGTAAATTGTTTGCCTCACTTAGTATTTATCAGTCTAAGTACGTAAATAACTGTCATGAGCATTTTAATCTGTGACTGCATTGCTGTGTTGCTGTTGGGATTAGTCTTTGTTATTATCTGGGAGCAAAAATAGCAATATGGTTGAAATTAGAATTTTAAAAAAAGCTGAGGGGAGCATTGGGGCAGAGTAATTTCATAACTTTAGTATGCAGCTACATCTCATGCAGAGCACTGTGTAAAACTGCTTTCCACACAGGAGGCAAAGTACAAAACAATACAGGTAAAGCCATGAGTCCTCGAGTAGTGCTGATATTGGAGTTCGTTCAAATGACAGTGAAAAGAGGTCCCATAAGTTGTAGTTACATGAACCCTTAGCAGGAGATTTTATATTACTTTGTAGTTAACAAGTGTCTGAAATTTTTCCAGGCTAATTGCATCTTAACACATTATTTTTGAGTGCAGTTACTGAAAATAAGTTTCTCTTGTGATATAATTAACTGTGTCAAGGTATCCAATTATGAGGTGCAGCTATACCTGAAGACTTTCGTTTGCTTCAGAAAATCAACATGAAGTATTTAAATTAATATAGTTTTTAGGCCTTTCAATTATAGACCCTCAAAAAAGCTAATTTTCTCTGTAACTACAAGAATTACAAAGTTAACTTGAAAAAACTCTAATTGACATTGTCAATTGCCTGATTTTGCAAATGTTTTCAAATTTAGCTGGACCCAACTGTTTATCATCGTGAATGAGGAAAATTTTTATAAAAGTCTAATTGAAATCATTCCATCTTCAAAACCTAGGGAATTATTAGTCTTCATAGAAGATCGATTTTATTTTAAAATATTGTCATATTGGAATCAGTAACCTTTGAAGTTTTAGTGCATGAGAAATGATAAATTGTACTGTTCAAAGCCATTTTGAATGCAACTAAATAAATTGATAAAACGATATAATAAATTTAATCTTAAGTGTTTTCAAGAGTAGAAAATTACCAAACTCATAGTGATGAGAATTCTTTCATCTACATCATAGAGAATTCACTTAAGTCTTTTCATATAGTTGTATGTTCGAGTGTACTCCCTGCTGATACTCCAGTACTTTCAGTATAGCATTTCCTCTTGTGTGGTGTTCTGTCATTACTGTGTCTAACCCAGGCACTACAATGAATGTGCTCTGGAATGCACTTCGAGCAGGCATTACAAGGTCTTTTGCAGAGAAGAGAAAGCACAAGGAAAGACTATTCATTTTGTTAGACAATGGAAGTGTAACTGAGATCTGCCTTCTCCAATCAAAATGATATTTTCTTTGCTTAGAGCTAAGAATATAAGAAACCACACACTTTCTGCTTCATTTCTTAATTAAAACTGAGTTAGATTTGTCAAGGGCTATTTAGAAAAACTGCTTTTTCAAGTTTTTGTAAATTAGAAATTTCACTGAAAACATGATTAATTGTAGTTCATAGAAATTAAGACCAACAGAGCACTTTTCTGTATGTACTATATTATTTTAATTTGTGAATAAAGAAGAGTAGTCTAATTGCTGGGTGTGTACTTTCAGTTTTGACAGCTATTGGAGGCACTGCAGATGGTGAACCTTGCCACTTTCCGTTTCTGTTTATGGAGAAGGAATACGCAGAGTGCACTGCCGATGGGAGGGAGGATGGCAGGCTTTGGTGTGCAACAACCTATGATTACAAGAAAGATCAAAAGTGGGGCTTTTGTGAATGTAAGCAACCTTTTGTCTTGTTCAAGGAATGCATTTTTAGGCTGGTGTTTTCAGTCCTCTTAACACTCTTTATTTCTGGATATAGAAGTCCCTGGCCACTTCATACCACAACAAAGAAGTAGTTATAAAGGCTAAGTTTTCATGATGGAAGTATTTTTAAAAAATGCCAGTTCCCAGACCTGATTTGGAAGTCCTGCAGTGAAGGCATCTATAAAACTGTTTCAGAGGCTGTAGGAGGGTAGGGGTTTGCCAGTGTTGCCCACTACACTTACTGGTTTGTTGCACAAAAGGCAGCCCTTCTCTACGAAATACCCTTCTGAAGGAAGAACCCACATAGCTTGCTTTTGAGCAATGAATGAAAAGAATATTTATTAGCAGACTTGTATGAGAGACATCACAGGAGAAGAAATTATCTACTAATATATCAAACATATCCATTAGACAGCTTTTTGTAATCACTTAGTTTGTTTATTGGTCTTCCAAAACATGTTTCTGGCTGTTCTTACTGTTCTTACCCCTTAGAACGAATAGGAATTTTGAGAGAATAGTCTTAGGTGGTATAATTGGAGCTCTTAAAGTACACCTTTTTTTTTTTTTTTTTTTTTTTTTTTTTTTTTTTTTTTTTTAAGCTGAAGAGCAGTCTAATAAGAGAAGGCAGATGCAAGAAGCTGAGGATGTTTATCAGATTGGAATGAAAATCCTTAATGAAAGCAGTAAAAAGGCTCAGAAGAAAGTGTAAGTATACCTCATCTACCCCACAGGAGAAGGAAGATATGGCTGGTCACTTTTGCTTAACTCAAAAAGAACTTGAATGAGGTGCGCTGAGATTTTTGAGCTTTATTGGATTCAACATCAAACTATGCAATGATTGACAGTAGATAGTAAATTCAGGGTATTTAGAAAAGTATATTCATTCCTTTGAACACAGTAAAAATTGTGTAAGATTAATTTCTGAAGAGTGGGTGTCATCAAAATATTGACTTAATGCAAGATGATGCTGCAATTCATTAAAATTCAGCTTGTCCATTAACTAAATCATGAGTTGTTGCTTATGTTGATGATTTGTAGCTGGATCAAATGACTGCAGGTAGATGCATTTTTAGAAAATAAGAAACAAAACCCTTCTCCAGAATCTTCAGGTCTATGAATGGAATCTTTTACTTTGCTTCAAGTTGACAAAGAAATTGTTTTTTCTTAAGAGCATATCAGTATCTTCTAAAAGCAGCTGATATGAATCATACCAAGGCCATGGAGAAAGTGTCTTACGCTTTGTTGTTTGGGGATTACCTGAAGCAGAACATCCAGTCATCAAAAGAGCTATTTGAAAAACTAACTGAAGAAGGTTCTCCTAAAGGACAAATGGTATGTATATCCTTAGATTCTACAAATCATTCTATAAGTTTATAAATGGTTTATAAATTGTGCTTCCTCTATGGTGCTTTTATAGATGACACCTGCACCCTCAAAGTAAACACAAATATATCTTCTGTTTAAGTTTTTTAAAAATGTTTAACTACCTAATATGGGGTGGTGATGGTGGTGTTTTAATTTCTTTGACTGACCACCCTGGATGTATAAGTCAAAAAAACAGGTAGATATGGGTGACTTCAACCAACAAAGCTTCTGAAACTGTATTCTTTATGTGGTTTTTGTGCAATGCTTTGGCTTTTCATTCACAGTTTTATCTGAGATGGCACCAATTTACGATTTAGGAAATGAAAATGCCTAGAAAACTTGACATGCATTTTGTGGCTTGGGACTTGCTTTGTTCTTGTGCCTTTGAACACAGAATTATTCGTACTTATTGTTACAAAATGTCATAAAATTTGTGTTATTGATTTTAATGTCTCAGTATCTGCATATACTTATTGTTTAGTTCTCACTTGTTTTGGAAGTGTCAGCTTCTTAAGGAGCTATTAACTTTCTCTTCTCTTTGGCTACCAAATGTCCAGCTGTTCCCTGTTTACTGGTGGAGTAGTGATTTATCATAGAAAGCAGGAACATGTTTTCTCTAGAGACTTTATCTCTCAGTGATGACCTTGACTTTTACTGATCTAGCATTCTAAACTGTCTGCATGAGAGAATTTTTGTGTATGCTTTCAGATTGCCTAGAATAGTCTTAGAACACTGTGAAATATAGACATCTTCACATATACACTATCTTCTGTGCTACTAGTTTCTATTCTGAGCTACCAGCTGTAACAGGTGTCTTTAGGCAGAGCAATAACTATATAAATCTTAAGAACAAAAA
This sequence comes from Sitta carolinensis, assembly GCA_032173965.1. Classification (NCBI taxonomy): domain Eukaryota; kingdom Metazoa; phylum Chordata; class Aves; order Passeriformes; family Sittidae; genus Sitta; species Sitta carolinensis. The sequence goes on from JAVUNC010000006.1 coordinate 37,698,256, forward strand.
TAGTTTCTGAAAGAACCTCAGCCAAATAGCTCAGTGCATTCTGATTGTTTATGTTTATAGTCAAAGTTGCAAGTAACCAGTGGCAGAACAGATGCAAAACTGTAAATTCACAGGCTCTTTGAATCAAACAGTACAAGTCTTTTATGCAAGGCTGTGGTTCACAGATGTTTACACTGGTGTCTGAGGCAAACTGGGTATATTAATAACTTGACAGATACTGTCTGGCTTCAATTGAGGGTCTTCAAATTGGGATACTTTGACTGTTCAGGACCTTTGGATCTACACTTGCCATTCAGGGAAGTAGTTGTTTGTTCCTTGCATTTGATTCATTCATCTGAGTCCTGGTGAAACACTTAATTTATGTTAGCTTCCTAAACAACTGAATAATTTAGAAACTTCATACTTTGAAAGGGGCAGGGAAGAGCATAGCTATAGGCAGAACCAAACTGAAGGTAGAGCTTGGCATACTCTTTGCAGCTTTGAGTATTTATGCTATGTATTCCAGGAAAACTGATCCTTATTTTTTTAAAAGGTGTGTGCTGACAAACTTTATTTTATTTCTAGGCTCTTGGATTTCTATATGCATCTGGCCTAGGTGTCAATTCTAGTCAAGCTAAGGTAATTTAGAAATTTTCAGTGTGTGGTCTTGTATTTTCTCTTGGGAGCCGAAGTTAAATAACCGATGATTTTGTTTTAAGGCCCTGGTGTATTACACTTTTGGAGCTTTAGGAGGAAATCTGATCGCTCATATGATCTTGGTAAGTAAGATGGTTAATAACTTTAAACATGCCAGAGTGTTTTTGTACTAAATTTTCAGGATTAAGATTTCCTTTTGTATGAATACCCTGTTCAAATACTAGATCATTTTGCATGCCTTGGGTGGGCAGTAGTATCTTCCCCGTTATTCATTTTTAATTCAAGGATGAGTCTGCTCATTTTAAACTATGAGCCACTCTGAATTTAGATGAACCATGTTTGCATCTTTGCATCTCTTGATTTAAATCAGAATTATCAGACTTAAAATTTTTATAATCTAATGAGAGCTGTGAATGATCTTTACAGAAAATGCTGTTTTATTCACTATTGTGAGATTTAAGACAAAATGCAATATGTAAATAAAAGGCTTTACGTGTTCACTGTTAAACGTCATTCTGCTTATTTGCTTTTTCTTGAGTAATATCTAAACTATACTGGCCATGTTTAGCCTTTAGTAGTGTCAGTCATTAATTTTTTTATGTAGCTACAATGGGCCAGTGGCCTTTGTCTAGCCTATTGTCTTGTCAAATCTTGATCAAGTAATGTGAGAAAAGTTTGTAACATGACAAGCAGTATGTTCTCAAGTAACTGATAGTCCCATATTTATATCATTTTCTTTCCAGGGTTACCGGTACTGGGCTGGGATAGGAGTCCTTCAGAGTTGTGAATCTGCTCTCACTCACTACCGACTCGTAGCTAATCACGGTAAAACATTCATAGGGTAACATTCTTGGCTTTCTGTGTACTTCTTTATCATTCAACTAGAAGATACTAAAATACTTCCAACACTAAGAGTATAGATAGATAATTCCGGCTATTAAACAAGTTATCCCTTTGGCTCTGCATTATGATATGCTATTTTTATCTTTCTTGAAATGTCTTAGAGAATATCAAAGTAATTAATTCTCTCTTGAGTAACACCTTGAAGCTCTATAAACATCTGGTTTTACTAAGTTAGGGTGAGACTTCTGAATTGAAAAAGCTGTCTGAAAATTTATCTCATCTGTTTTCCAGTTGCTAGTGACATTTCCTTGACTGGTGGCACAGTGGTACAGCGAATTCGCTTAGCAGATGAAGTAGAAAATCCGGGTATGGCAAGTGGGATGCTAGAAGAAGACTTGATCCAGTATTACCAGTTTTTGGCAGAGAAGGGAGATGTACAAGCACAGGTAAGATTCAGTTCACCTGATAATATTCAGACATTTCAAGAATTACAGGAACGGCTTTATGAAATATGGAAAGATATTGAAGCTTTAGACTTCTCTTCATTCAGAATCAACCTGTTTGCTATTTCCTTATTAGTTTTTATATGAAGAGACTTATTTTAGTGTGTTTAAGGTTGAATTTGGACAGAAAATGCTAATTTATTTTTGAAAATAAATCCAAAACAACTTTAGCATCTTAGGAATGAGGTCTTGGCTTTCACTAGAAACCAGCCAGCCTATTTAAAGGATAGCTTCAGATGTTGTGGAGCAAGGCCTTGACACAAGGGATTTCAGTTTCTCACTGCTGCTCTTGCATGACTTCTGCATGCTGTAGGCTGGAGCTCTTCACACACAGTGCAGTAGAGGAGACTGCTAATAGAGGCAAATTGTCCCAAGCCAACTCGGTCCTCTGTGACTTAAGACTTAGGTAGGCAGGATTCAAATTAACAGTTGTTACTTTACCTCTAGGACAGTCTGTTGATTCTATCTAGGATAAATTTCCATTTAGGCTAGTGTGAAAAAGTAAGACTGTACTGTCGTTATTGAAGCAAATCTCTGCTTTCAAACTTTGTGGCGTCTTTAACTGTGGTATTGTCTATCTTTGTGCATGTAATTAGCTCACCTGTATCTGTATTGCTAGAAAAAGGAGGTCCCAAGGGAAAAGTGACTTACTTGCAATGTAAAATTTACTTTTAGGTTGGCCTTGGACAGTTGCACTTGCATGGGGGAAGAGGAGTAGAGCAAAATCATCAGGTACCTTTTCTCTATATCTCTGATGCATATTACTAGGCAGAGGAGGAGAAAGTATAGCTGAGGAAAACAGTGATGCAAACGTGTGTAAGTATCACTGTATGGTATGTAACAAATTTGAATAGCCTTGTTCAATAAAACTTAATCTTTATGTGACTAGAATATGGAACTGATTTTTTTACATAATTAGTTTAAGATTAACCCTCTTAGAAATGAGAATGTTAAAAATAAAACCTGTTTTTATCAAGTAGTACTGGAGTTGGCTCAGATTTTGTAAATGTGGCACAATCGTCATGATGCAGTGGGCATGCATTAGTGATGATAGGGTAGTTTGTGGCTTGCAAGAATATTTTACTTCTGTATACAAAACACTGAAACTTTTAAATACTAAAGATATTAAGTGTGCATAGAATACAACTTCTGCTGATGTAAGCCAAGCTAGCTACCTTGCTTATGAAAGTTAAAATAGCTAACCTCATCTTGAAGTATGTATTGAAAAAATAGAGAGCTAAGGATGTGGAGCCCCGAGGATTATCTCATCCAAAACAGTAATTATTTAACAGAAATGATTTATTGGTCATCATATTTAAAATACCTCAAAATGACTGCTTTAGGAGGGTTCAGAGATGATAGTGAGTGGTCAGAAGGTGTATAACCAAATTCTGTGTAAAAGTACAATAGGAATTGATAAATCTCTCCTATTTTAAACATGGTTTGATAGTACAATAAAAAAATTAAGATTTACGTATGTAGCTACTGCATAGTAACAGTTGTAGTTTGTTGGGTTTTCCCCTTCTGGTTTTTGGAATACACTGGTTAGAAGGATTGCTGCTTAATATTGAAGTTATATAAGTGAAGAACCCTGTCACATATATTAAATTAGGTGGGATTAGTAGCTATTATTCGCAAAAGAACCTGGTAATTTGGCAAACAAATCTATCTGCCTCTGTTCCATTTGCAAGAAAAGTTACTCAAATCTTAGTGATGACACTGGTTAAAGCACTCCTTTTCTTCTCTACAGCGAGCGTTTGAATACTTCAATCAAGCAGCTAATGCTGGCAATTCCCATGCTATGGCTTTTCTAGGAAAGGTAAGACATAAACACTCTCAAAAGTAAGAAAACTGCCTTGCAATGAAAAATAGCGAATGTTTCCTACTTTCTTATATCAGGCAATCTAAAACTTGAATTCTGAAATCTGAGTATTGCTGTTTAGCTCATGTTTTGAATTTTTCTGCAAGATTCGAGTGCTGTAGTCTGTTACATCTCATCTAAGTTTTCCTTTACTTTAGGAATTTTTTGGGGGTTTTTTAAATAGTGCTTGAAGTAGAGGGGTTTGTTTAAAATCAAATAATTAAATATCTATATGTCCTTATTCTGTGATGGAATTAAAAACTAAATAGGCAACTATTCCTTTCCACACAATGTATAGGGGAAAACTAGGTTTCTCAAAATTTTGCCCATCAGGAAATACTAAGTTGAGGAAGGAAATGGGAAGGAAATTCTTCCAGTTTCATTCTGTGTAGAGAATTGAGGCATCTCAGACAGAATTGCCAATAGGCCTGTACTTACTTTACACTAAAGCCCACTAATGCGGGGTGGGCCATTGTTTCAGTTATCTCAGGTTTAAGGCCTTTTTGTCTAGGGGCAGATCTTGTGTGACCAATTTGGTTGCCTTCTATGATGGAATTAAAACAATGAATGGTCAACAAGGGAAGAATGTCTGCTGTTGGCTATCTAGACTTCTCTAAGGCTTTTGGCATGGTCTCATACAGCATCCTTGTCTTCAAATTGGAGAGACATGGATTTGAAGGGTAGAATATCTGGGGGATAAGGAATTGGCTGGATGGATATAGCCAGAGAGTTGTGATCTGACTTTATGCCCAGATGGAGGCTGGTGACATTTGGAGTCCCTCAGGGGGACCCTCCTCTTGGGGCCGGTGCTCTCTGATTTCTCACCAGTGGCACACACAGTGAGACCGAGCGCAGTCTCAGCAGGTCTGCAGATGACACCAAGCTGAGCAGTGCAGTGACACAACAGAAGCATGGAGGCCATCCAAAGGGACCTGGGCAAAACTGAGAAGTCAGCCTGCAATAACCTGATTCAGTTCACCAAGTGCAAATGGGAGGGCTGCACCTGTACAAATGAGTGCAGGCACTGGGAGATGAACTCATTGAGAGCAGCCTTACAAAGAAGGGGATCTCATGGGTGAAAAGCTGGAGAGCCAGCGGTGTGCACTTGCAGCCCAAAAGGCAAACAGATCCTGGCCTGCCTCAAAAGAGGAGCGGCCTACAGGTTGAGGGAGGCAATTCTCTCCCTCTACTCTGCCCTCGTGAGACCCCACCTGGAGTACTGTGTCCCAAGTGTGCAGTCCTCAGCCCAGGAAAGACATGGATGTGTTGCTGTGAGTACAGAGGAGGGCCATCAAGATGACCAGAGGGATGGAGACTTTTCCCATGCAGACAGACTGAGACAGCTGGGGTTATTCAGCCTGGAGAAGAGAAAGCTCCAGGGAGACCTCATTGCAACCTTCCAATACCTAAAGGGGTCTTATAAAAAAGAGGGAGAGCATCATTTTGCACAACAGATTGTGATAGGACAAGGAGGAATGGTTTTAAACTAAATGAGGAGAGATTTAGGTTAAACGTTAGGCCCACGTTCTTTATTCAGCGGGTGGTGAGGCAGTGAACAGGTTGCCCAGAGAAGTTGTGGGTGTCTATCCCTGGAAGTATTCAAGGCCAGACTGGTTTGGGCCCTGAGCAATCTGGTGTAGTGGCTAGCATCCCTGCCCATTGCATGGTAGTTGGATCTATATGATCTTTAATCCAATCTGTTCTATGATTTTTAGTTTCTAATATGCTTGGCAGGCTGCTGGTAGTGATGATAATGCATTACTGCTTAGAAAGGTATTTAGGTCACTTGTCTGAGATCTGGGTTGCAGACTACCTTCAGCCTATGAAGAGCTAAATCCTTATTACGCCATTTGAGTACCTTCTTAAGTTAGGCTACAATAAGCACCAGCTTTGGCTCATCTTTTCCAGGGTGTCATTGTAGTAGGGGATTCAAAATTAATGTCCTTAAAGCATAAAAAAATAGAGTAATGTGATGTTCTCAAGGCACCTGACAGAAGAAATTGCAGTTCCTGCTTTCTCTATTGGTTGTTTTGTCACTAATTATTGTTGAAGTGAACTGTGTTTAGTAACCAATTTTTGCTTTGTTTTCACAAAGTATTTTGACTGGCAATGCAGTTTGATTTCCACTGGTCTCAAAATTTTTGCCTGATTGTGTGTTTACACTGCACATTGGAAGAAATTAAAAATGAAGGGTATTGTCATGAAAAAATTTTAATTTTATGGGCAGTTCATTTTCCATTCGAAAGTTAAACCCTCTGAATTTTACAACAGAGAGATGTATTTTCTGCTTCTGGACAAGTTTTAATGATTATTCAGTAATGCAATAGTCAGAATAATCTAAATACAATAATGCCCTCTCAGTATGTAAAATGAAGATGCTTTGTGGTCTTCATGCTAAACTGACTACTTTGGCTGTTCTTCAATAATGGCTTTCTCTTTCAGATGTACTCAGAAGGAAGCGATGTTGTACCTCAGAGCAATGAAACAGCCCTTCAGTATTTCAAGAAAGCTGCTGATATGGTATGATTATCTGTAAGGTGGAGCCACAGCATATTGTGCACTAAGAAGTTGATTAGCTCTGAAATGCTGCAAATTCTTCCTATGTACTCTTCTGTGTGCACACACTTACTCCCAGCTTCTGTCCCAGATTAATTAACCCATAATCTTGTTTGCCTAAGATGTCAAAACCTGCTCTGGCCATGGTGCTACATGAAGCTGCATTCAGGATAAGGAGTCTAACTCTCATGAATAGTCTAATTCTATTTCATCAATATGAAATACTGTCCACCTAAATAGTCCGCAATTCTGTGAAGTGGTAGTGTTTGTTAAGTTGAAGTTGTCTTGTCACAGGAATTTACAGTGCATCTGTTTTCTGAATATGTAGTAGTTTTATACCTCTTATTTCATTGGACTGTTTGCTTTTTGAGATGGTGTTTTTTGATCATATTAATCCCTCGTATCTGTCTTTGACCTATCCCTTATGGTAGTGTTTATACAGTTAAAAGTATGAGTAGTCCTCCAGGAAAAGTGTTTAGCATGTGAAACACAGTAGATTGAGTTCTGAATGGACTGTCGTAAGATAACGTGGTTCTTACATTCCACAATTAGAATGCTGTTCCACATCTCTGATCTTTCAATGTGCTCGTTCCCTGTGTTCACTGAAATTTTCTGATGTGTCCCATTGCCTCTCCTGGCACTGAAGGAGTGCCATAGTGTCTGCTTTTGCACTGGCATAGTTAGTAATGTAGCTCACAGGTTACCCTTAGCACAGGTTCTTAGAGTTCCTGGAGTTGTTTTGGGAGCTTCTGTAGCACCTAAAACATTTTGAAGTTGGAAAAACTAAAGATAAGTAAGCTATTAATGCCCTGTCTTTCTAGGGTCATGGTTTCTATATCTTGTGTGACACTGTAAAAGCACACAGTAGACTTTCATAACTAAAACTGGGAGTTTTTTCCCTGTTCATCAGCTGCATAGTTACTGAATAAAAGTTACTGTAAATGCTGTTTCCTCTCAAAATAACTACTGCTAGGAGCAAAAAATGAGTGTATGAGTACTCAAATACTCTCTTATCTGTTTTAATGATGTTAAAGACATACCAGATTTGAAAGGTATATGTGTAAATTTTGCCTTTTTTTGCAGAAGTGTTTTTCTGTGTTTTCAGGGTAATCCAGTTGGACAGAGTGGATTAGGAATGGCTTACCTCTATGGAAGAGGTGTTCCAGTGGTAAGCTTTTGACAGTCGTCTTTCTAATAATAGGTGATTGTGTGACTTTTCGTTGTCAACAGATTTTTTTTTCTCTTGAGGGAAGTACTGTAGAAGGCTTAATTGTGAAGATTTGTTACACTAAAAATTCCATGAGGAAATCTGTAATGTCAAAAAAAAAAAAAAAAAGGTATGGAATTAGCAGCTATGAAAGAATATCCTGATTTTCCTCTCAAAAGTTTGAAAATATTGCTTAAGCTATTAGAAATGCATAGAAGTGTGCATTTTAGCAGGAGATTTGAGCTTGTCTATAATTTTCTTGTGAAATAAAACAAATCCTAACTGTCCCCATTTTGTGTCTCTTGTGAGAGTGGAAGAATGCTTTGCAACTTTTCATTAGTTCATTTGCTTTATCGCTTTTCCCACAGGAAGGTTTCTTGTCAAATGTTTTATATTTAGCTATGCAAACAGATATTCAGAAGTTGAATTAGCCCAAAGTTGAGGAAATAAGTAAGTGTTCTAGAAACAGAACAGACCTTCCATTCTGTTAAGCATAACTGTTCATAGCAGTGCTGTACGTGGATGCCAGCTTTGAGATAGCTGCAGAGTTACAGCAGGCTAAAGATCAGTGTATCCTATTTCATTTTTTGCTTCCAGATTTTGAAATGAAAAATAATGCTGTAATTTTTCTGTAAAACAGATCGGTCCTTACACATATGCACATGCATGTTCTCTCTCTTCAACTTTTTTGATTGCAACACTTTAATGACTGGATCAAATCTTCCTGCAGAACTATGAGCTAGCACTGAAGTATTTCCAGAAGGCTGCAGAACAGGGATGGGTTGATGGACAGCTTCAACTAGGTTCCATGTATTACAGTAAGTGGCATCAAAACCATTTGCAGGTTTAAGCACCTGCCCTTTCAGTCACTCTTCACTAGGTGGCATTCAAGTGTGCATACACTGCACATAGAAAGGGCTTACTACATTGAACTTATATTTCATTCGTTTTTTTCTAACATTTTCACACTGCTTTTCTAGAGTAATTTTAAAGATTAAGCTTGTATTTCATGCAATGCTGCTTTTCAAGAGGAATGAGTAGCAATGATTTCATCTTTCTTTTAGATGGCATTGGAGTCAAGAAAGACTATAAGCAAGCTTTGAAATATTTTAACTTGGCCTCCCAGGGTGGCCACATTCTCGCTTTTTATAATTTGGCTCAGATGCATGCTACTGGCACTGGAGTGATGCGGTCCTGTCACACTGCTGTTGAGGTAAGGTCACCCATTTATCAAGATCAATAATACTGACTTGCAAGAGATTGACTATAACCACATCAGCCTGTGTAGGACATTTCCAGGAGTGACTGCAGAGAAGGCTATCAAAAGGGAAAATGATATATTAGCAAACTTGTTTGTATTTCATGAGACAAATCTTTGATTTTTATTTTATGTCAGGTTTGTATTTCCTTTATTAACTGCTAAAAAAAAATCAAAAGAATGGTAACTTTTAAGTACCAAACTCTTCTTTTATACCTTGACTTAAGTGTAACAAAACTAAGATACTAAATAATTCTAAGTATCTGAATCTTACAAGTTACTATCTTTACGTACTAAGAATCTTACAAGTTGCTAAGGATCTATCTGCTTAGCAACTTGTATCTTAAAGTAAGCCTGTCTTGGTGGAGTTTGCTTGTCATGTTTTTCATGTGAAATATAAATATTTTGAACAGGAATCTGAATGCAAAAGTGTTACTTCTTGCAAAACCTAAATTTCTGATCCTGACAACCAGTATCCTCCCCCTTCCTTTTTTCTCTGCAGTTGTTTAAGAATGTATGTGAACGGGGGCGTTGGTCTGAAAGACTGATGACTGCCTACAACAGCTATAAAGATGGTGATTCAAATTCTGCTGTGGTTCAGTATCTTCTTCTGGCAGAACAAGGCTATGAAGTCGCACAAAGCAATGCTGCTTTCATACTTGATCAGAGTAAGAATCTGAATGTACTGAAAAGGGTTTTTCTGGAGGTGGCATATTAGAACTTTAATGAAGCTCTTGTCCTCTTTCCTGCTCTTCACACTGGAAAGTAATCAGTTTTCATTTTTAATTCTAAGGATGACTTCATAGACTAGAAGTTAAAATACATTTAATTTCTGATTCAGGAATTTTAAAATCTCTGCATAGGCAGAGAGTGTTTAGAAACTTGTGCAGTGCTAAAATTTTCTTCCCTGAATTTCCTAAGCACAGTTGTCAAAGTAGAAATTGCATTAGGTTTACCTTTGACCTGTACTGTGTGCATAGAAGTCTCAGTGTCCTTTGTTCTTTTTCTTGTAATCCATTTTCTCAGCACCTTCTTTGTGTGACTTTACTGATGTTACTCTTGAAATAGGGGTAAGGAGCTCAGCAGTTGGTTCTCTTAGATTTGAAAAAAAACCATCCCTTGTGTCTTCCTGGAACTAGATGGATAGAACTTGGATTTATTAGAGTTTGAAGTCATTGGGAGACAATGGAAATACAATGGCAAATCTTTCGAGAAACTGCAAAACTCAGTATTGTAAACTTGATACTAAATCTAGGTCTCACTGCCAGCTTTCTATCTTAGTAGTGAGAGCACCTGTTGGTGGCTGATGGGCTAATCTAACATCTTCATTTCCAGTTAATGTTTTTCAGAGGTGTCTGAATGAATTATCTTTAGATAAAGTACAGGAAGTGCATGCTTGCAAAGAAACAGCATTTTTCCCTGAGTTAAAACTCTTGATTGTCTTTACTCAGATATGTCTGCATCTTGACTGGAGGTTTATTTAAAATTACTTTAGTATGTTTTATACAGAAAATCTGTGTCAGCTGTGGGATAGTACAGCTGAAACCATAATTACACTAGAAGTTCAAGTTAAAAATCATTTGAATTGTCTGAACTCTGATAGTTCATGAACCTTCAAATTGTGACATGAACAACTTCTTAACATAGCCAAAGCACTACCATGTAAAAGAGAGACTGCAGTCTCTGCCTGGTTAAGGAGTTTAAGCCTTTTACCTGACTAGTCCTGGTTTTCAGATGGCCAAACTATAGTGGGTTATACTTCTTCAACCTTGCATTTGTCAGTCCAGATTATGTGCTCTTAAGACTTGCATTTTCTGTCATTCTTCAAGTATGCATCAGAATCTTCTACAGCTGGAATGGTAGAGATGCTTGGTAAGCCATAGTTCAGGGTGAAATTACATAGTTTGTGTTCCTAGCTCTCTTATGTGGGCAGATAAACGGTAAGGCCATATAAATGTAAGGGTTTTTTAAAAGTTTCAGATGGGTCGAATCTTGTTTGTTCTATAACACAAATTGCTTCAAGTTTTTGAGTTATTTCAGCAGACTGAAAATAAGCAGGAGAGGTTTTGTGGTCATGTGTGCATATGCCATGGTTCTATTTAACTGGATTATTTTATTCTTTAGAAGAAGCTAGCATAGTAGGAGAAAATGAAACCTATCCTCGAGCTTTGCTTCACTGGAATAGAGCAGCTTCTCAAGGTATGTCTGTAGGTCACAATTCCAGTCAGTTTATTTTTATGTTGAGGGATACATTCTGTGTAGGTTTGTAGCTGCAGGTTGAGCTCTGGGTGGGAGGAGCCCGAGGCAAGGAGCCATCATGTGCTGACCTTGGGCATAATGGAGGGCATGTGGGGACCTGTGACCCAGCCAGGTAATGACACAGCAGGAGCAAAGGACCCCAGACTTAAGTATGAACAGACTGAGGGTATAAAAGCCCAGGGATTCCTGCTTGGAAATTCAAGATGGGTTTTGTGTTACTGTGCCATTATTAAATTGTTTAAAAGATTCAGGCATCTGACACTCTGCTTTTGGAAACCCAGGACTGAACCAGTATGGAAACCTTGTCTCATTGTGTGAGAGTGGCACAAGTAGGGAGTAAAGCACCCATCAGCCGTTGTAGTCACCTACTGCGAAGGGGGAAGGGGCTTCAGTCCCTGCAGTAACAGTCTGTAGTAGTGGTGGGAGTGTGATGACCAGAGTGCCTCCCAAGTGGTCAGACTGGAAGGTTTCCTAACCATTTAGTAGAGCCATTAATGTCTGATTTCATGTGTTTTGCTATGAAACATGTAAAGAGGGAAAGTTTACCTCCTCCTGTTCAACACAAGTTGTATCCCAGGTAGGGTAGGTGGCATTCTTTGTTCTATTGTTAGCTATAGTGTCATTACAATATCCTTGCAGGTCTGAGCCTTTCTATGATTCTGAAGACTAAAAGGATTAAAATACAGATGTACTGTATGTTTGTTTTATTGTTCCATCTGGAATTGTAGAGCAGTGTTAAGCAACACTTACATGTAAACAATGTTTACATTGACTTTTCTAAAAATATATCTGCTTGGAAAAATAGATGCAAAATCCTTAAGAGTAATTTGTTACTTTTCATCATTTTTAAGAAATGCAATTTCCTATTTAAAGTAAGCAGAGTCTAGTGATGAAGAATTCGGCCTTGATGTCTGAACAACACAGAACTCTGGTGCTTGTGATCCTACCCTAAAATAAGTAAAAGTGAATTTAGATATCTCAAGATACTTCATCATTAACTTCCAAACGGATACATCTACACAAATATGTTTACTAGTTTTTGACTTTAGAGCAAGAGTACCATGCAAATTCAGACTTCAAAGGCTTTTAGTTGAAAGTTAGAAAATTGAGATAACTTTGATGATGAGATACTATTTTTCAAGTTTCCAGTGTCACTGCTTTAAAAAAAAATGGAATCCTTTAAGGCCATATAGCAAATGAAAAGTTTTTTCTGTAATAAGTGACTGATTATGAACATGTTATGGGTTTTCCACTGATACCACTTCATAGCAATAAAAATGTTGGTAGGATTACTAGGAAAAGGTCTTACCTGCAAACAGAAATTCGTTGAGTTTTGGTTAGTGTAACTAAATTTAAAAAAATACAAGCTTTTATGTGAGGAGGTGGTAAAAGAGAAACAGTTTGTACAAACTGGAAAGTAACTAACATTCCTACTGCATCATCTTCATAAATAGCCAAAAGGGTTTCTTTGCCTAGTTATTCTATCCTTTTTTTTTTCTCGTTTCTTGATTTATAGGATATACTGTTGCAAGGATTAAGCTTGGAGATTACCATTTTTATGGGTTTGGTACTGACGTTGATTACGAAACTGCATTTATTCACTATCGACTGGCATCAGAACAGCAGCACAGTGCTCAAGCAATGTTTAATCTGGGCTACATGCATGAGAAGGGATTGGGCATCAAGCAGGTGAGTAAGCTGTAGACTGAGAATCTGCTTTGTTAGAGTACATTTGCTAATATTCAATTAAGTCCATAACTATTACTGGGCTTTGTGTGCTTTATAAACACGTAATTGCAATTAGCATGCCTCCCAATACATTCACCAATATGCAATAGACAAGTATATTGATTTCACACTTAACTATATGAAGTAATGATGCATAGGCAGGGAAGAAACATTTGCCCAAAACTGTGAATATTGGCAAAAAGAATGCTGTATGCTTCAGTTATGCTTTCAAGACTTTGAAGCATAATGAAATGAATGCAAATCAACTCTAGGCACATGGTATTTTAGTACAGGATTATTCTTGTCCTCTCAAACACATGTCATGGCATTTTAAAAACAAGGTAACAAAGCATAACCACGACCAAATCAGCTGTGGTTTTTTAAGTTAGGCAAACTACATCACCTAAAGAAGACAGTATATCTGATTCTCCTAGGAAGCCTGTGGTATGTTGCTGTCCATGAGTTAATTCTTATAGAATCCAGAGCAACATATATCTGTATGTATCAAAATAATGTAATTGGCAATTGCATACTAATTTTGAGCAGCCTACCTCAGCATAATGTATGAATTTAATAACTTGACCTGAAACTGTAAAAAATGGCTTCACTTTCTTAATTTTCAGTGAGCTGTAACTTTTTTGTCTATGTATGCACCTTTTAGTTATTCTGTTGATCTATTAAAAGACCAGTTTTTGCTTCTTGACAAAATACGAGAATGATGCAGAGCAAATCATAGGTCAGTATTGTTACTTTAGCAGCTTCAGGCAATCAACATTTGAGAAATGCTTAATGACCTAGATGTAGAAGTGACAATACAGTACACAAACTGCGTTTTTTCCAAACTTTATTTTCAAATGTTACTTTAGGATGCTTTTCTCTTTGTAACTGAGCCCTCAAAAGTAGTTAACTTCTGAAAATAAGTAGTTAACTTCTGTAGCTAAAAGCAACAGTTCTAAAGTTGGAGGTTTTCTTAACAAATATATTCTTTCAGGCGTGGACATTTTTATTTTGTTTCTGTCTTCAATACAACACAATTTAGATGAAATAATTAAAAGTTTGAAAGGCTTATTGCCTTGTGTTCAGCATGATGAGAAAAATGATTCCTAATGCCATCATTTGCACAGAGTATTCTCCAGCCTGAAGCAGAGATGGCTACACAGGGAGCCAGAATGAGTGCACAGAGGCTCGTGATGAGCATATGTAGCCTTGCTTTATGCAGAGGAGTAATACTTTCTTTACTTCAGATCTGCTATGGAATGAAATGTTGAATTTAAGGGAAATAGAGATAGTTAATATACATTTAGGAAAGGAGCACCAAGAATGTCTAAGCAAGGAAACTGCATGTATAAAACCAGTCTTTGTAATTCTGAATATGTAAGGTCTTTGCTTTCTGCATTCTAAAACTTTACAACTGTAAGACTAGAAGATGGAGATTTAGAACTTACTTAGATAAGGCATGGGGCAGGGACAGGATAATCTAAAAATGGCTAAGTCTGAGTTTTACATGAAGCAGAATATTTGGCTTTCTTTTCACAGAATGGTAATTACTGAATTTTGAGCACATCTGAGAATGACTGACAGTTAAACTCATATTTCCTGATGTAGTAGGATGTCTACCACTGAAGTCTGTTCTTCCACTAGAGGCTTTTGGATGGGACATATAAACTGTAGTAGCACTGTAGTATGTAAGAGAATCGGGGGGTTAGTGTTTTGAAGAAAGGGATGTGTACTTAAAATCTCTCCTCACCTAGATCCATGTCATTAAGACTACAAACACTCCAGAGCTAGAGAGAATGTTCCAATAAAGTGGCCTGCACAAGTTCAAATCAGGTCACTGTTCATTGTGGATAAATGTGGTATTTCTTAACATGGGGAGTTTTTTTCCCCCCACTGAACAGCTTTTGCCTTATTCTCACTTTAATTATTGAATAGTCTTTTTCTTACATATAGAATTTCGTGCTACAGTTCTGTACCAGGATGGTTTTCAAACTTAGACCAGGTCAATGCCGAATATTAAGCTCTTTCAGAAATCACACACATGGTACACTTAGACACTTCATAGATTTAATGCTGTCAATCCCTGAGGCTACGTGTCAGAATGAAGACTATTTCCATAAACTGCTCAAAATTAAGAATGACTTAATTTCATTACAGTATCATCTTAAGATTTGGTGTGATATTTCAGTGCTATTTGTGTGTTATAGCTCAGACTCCTGTGGTTTGCACTTTTCTGTGAAGTAAGAGTAAAGTATGCATAAGCAGAATGAAGTGCTTGCTAATTAGAAATGAAAATAAGCCATTATTTAGAATCTCCTTTTACATCAACACTAGCACAGTGCAAAGGAGGTAAGGAAGTGCTTTTAAATAGCTATACAGAAGATAAACTTTCCAGCCTCAATGAGTATTGAGTTGTTGTATTAAATTAAAACACTAAAATGTGAGCTACTACATCTCACTCATTTAATATGTTGATTTTCATAGTGTTATTTCCACAAATGTTATGGAATTAAGCTTTGCTGTATCAATGAGCAGAAAACCTTTATGGTATTTCACCATCAGGAAATTATCCTATGACCATGTGGCATGAAGTTCTGGAGATTTCTCTTAAGTGTCCAATTTGAAACTTTCAGAGGAAAGTTTTTCACAAGCCTGTTCTTCACATCATTGGGTGAACATAGCCAATTTTTACCCAAACCTAACATGGCACAGTATTGTATCTGAAGCAGAGCCAAAAAAACACTGAACAAATGAGGAAAGCTGAGCCATTCAGTACATGTGCCCTCAGTTCTTACAGTCACCACCTTGTTTCAGTTGCCACCAAAGAGAGCACTAAATTAAGCTCTTCCTTAAATTGCTCTCTGTGTTCATACTTTTGCCAGGGTGCTCTCACTAATGCCAGTTATGTGCATTTTGGACAAGTAGTAAATCTAATTTGTGTATATGTGCAGAAATGGCTAGAAGTTGTACTGTGCAACAGGCATAGTAGTTTAACTGAGAGGAAATACTGCTGCGTATTCCTCTGAAACTTGGATTTTCTTAGCCTTTTGTTTCTTGTGGTGTTGGAGACATTAAAATACTAGAGTTACTGAAATATTTGTCTTGGTTTACAGTGAATAGTTTGAATATGTTACTACTAATCTATATGTGAACTTCAATTCCAGCATAAGTTAAAATAGTTTCATCCTCAAATTTAAGCTTCCATTTTCTTGTATATACAAAGGTGATTATGTCTCAGGGAAAAAAAAAAAAAAAAAAAACCTATGGTTAATTTTTCAAGTTCTTCAAAACTGAGCTTTGAATTTTCTTAACTTTAGGATATTCATCTTGCAAAACGATTCTATGACATGGCAGCTGAAGCAAGCCCAGATGCTCAGGTTCCAGTCTTCCTAGCACTTTGCAAGCTTGGAGTGATTTATTCTTTGCAGTACATACGAGAAATCAATGTAAGTAATGCAGAATTAAAAGAAAACAGCAAATGTGTTTTCCATTTTTAAAAGAAGATAAATTTTTAATCTTACTTAGATAGAAGTAAGTAGAAGTATTGCTTGAGCCTTCTGCAAACTTAGATTTGTTTTCTACTGTTGCATGTTAAGGAAGTCACTGAAGTTTTCATTCCTACTTCCTATTTGTGCAACTCTGTGAAACTGAAATATGTACAGGCAGTGCCCTTCTGGGCTGTTCTTCCCTTGAAGAGAATTTCTCAACTGTTTGCCTGTTGTTATCCATGACCATCTGCTATCAAAATGAAGCAGATTTAACTGACATAATTGCTCAGGGGAAAAAAAGTATATCCCTAATTCTCATACTACTTTATATTCAGCTGTAACAACCCCATTAGAGTTGTGTTTGATCTCTGGGGGTAAAAAAATTTGTATTAGATAGTTTAGGTATTTTGTAGTGTTTCTCTACTGGGTGATGGCCCTGGAAAAAAACATTTGTCTGGCATTAATTATAGTGAAGTCTTTCCAGCATTTTTCAGTGTTCTGACATCTTACTGTCTTTTTGGATTAGTTAATAAATTAAAATGGTATGGAAGTTATTACCATGTAGAGCAAGTGCAGTTTCAGGCAATGCAGCAAAGTTTGACGAATTATAGTAGTCTTGAGGCTGAGGACAGTCAAGATACTCTTAAGTCGATTGGGTGAATACCCACGTCACACACACAGAGGCTGGTGTGCAGAACACAGCTTTTCCTGGTTTTAAGTCTGCTGCTGCAGATTTAAATTTGCAGTGACTGTGTAGTATCATCAGATAGAGTAGTAAAGCATAAAAGTGCATGTTGGTAATCCTTATGAAAATGGAGTCTTACAAAAAGGCACTTCAGTCAACACTAAGTCACTTTAATTTCCCTGTCCATTACCTGCACAAATCTCAGCATTGTACCACACAAGTGTCCTCAGGCTTAATGCTCTGTCATTCTTGGGAAAGCCACAAAACTCCATAGTAACAACTTTCATCTCTAAAATAGAAAATAGAGTACCTCCTTCTATATAGCATGCTCTTAGTCTTAATGGTATTTTAGTTCCTGGAAACTAAGAATGTCACTGATGTGATACTATTTTTTCAGAGAGGAAAGAGCCACTTAGTTTTAAAACTGGTACTTGTATTTGAAAAGTGTTACAAGTCAAATTTAAAATCAAAGTAATTTCCCATTTGTCTTCTTTGACGTGATGTGGACTTTTTCTTTCTTAGATAAGAGAGGTATTCTCACATATTGATATGGACCAGCTGCTGGGGCCTGAGTGGGACCT
The DNA here is from genome assembly GCA_032173965.1 of Sitta carolinensis. Classification (NCBI taxonomy): domain Eukaryota; kingdom Metazoa; phylum Chordata; class Aves; order Passeriformes; family Sittidae; genus Sitta; species Sitta carolinensis. Next base: position 37,715,858 of record JAVUNC010000006.1, read on the forward strand.
CTACCTTATGACTATCATCGCCTTGCTCCTGGGAACAATTATAGCTTACAGACAAAGGCAACACCAAGCAATTCCCAGACCAGCAGGACTGCGGCCAGCTGTGCCTCAACAAGAACCGCCCCCAGAGCATCAACCACCACAATAGCAACAAGAGCCTCAGTGAAAGAACTGCATTTTTCCAAAAGGAACAATTTTCATTGTGAATTAGGACTTTGGATCAACAGTCCCTCCCCCAAAAGAGGCACAAAGAAGTTTAAAAAAAATGTTTGAAAGCTGCTTAGAATGATGCCTTTTTTCAGGGATAAGAAAATTATTTTGAAACTGATTTGAATGTTATTTCAGTGCCAATGGAATAACACTATGGCTTTTTTCATGGAAACACAAGAGTGCTACTACAAAAATGTTGCCTGCTGTATCTATTTCCTCTTTATTCAGCGTCTTTTTCATCTCCCAGAGAGACGAAAGGCTAGCAGTAGAAGATTTCTGCCTGCTTGATAGCAGTTGCCCTTTATAAAAATAATAATAAATTTATGGCCAATTTAAGTCCAAGTAGCTGAACTATATTCAAATTCTGAAAAGATTAGAGCTGGTAGGAACTTAAATTCTGACTTGCATCCCAAGTATTTCTATAGTCCTTATTTCATTTTTTTTTTTACTATTTCTTACACTTTGGTCTTTTAGGCTGTCTTGGGCGGTTTAACATAGATTATTGATAAACCCTGTAAAACTAAGCCAGCAAACATGCCACTCTCCGTTTGTGCTTTTTGTTTGGGGTATTTTCCTCCATTCCCCTTAGACAGTTCTCAGCAGTCAGTATGTAGCCTGTGAGGTGGAGTGAGACAGATTGGGTCTGCAAAGCTTGTCAGTTGAAAACTGTCCACACAGTGCCCACATCTCACATACTTCTAAAACTTTTCAGTAACCTTTGTACTTTGCAGTCCTTCATGACGTGAAACCGTATCAGTAGTGTTGCTAAATTTAAATTTGTCTTTACTAGGAGGCTGAGTCTAAATTGCAGAAAGCACCAGTATTACTGCGCACACTGAAGAAAGGAGAGAGCCGGAAATCTCAGTGAGTTAGCTGACTTGCTTTTAGAGCTGGAAGTTCTATGCTTAATTTTCAACAATCCTGTTAGCGATTTGCACTGCAAGAAAGATATGTGTGTATCTCATGCATGCATCTGCTTAATGCATCAACAAAAAAGAGCCACAAAAATGCATACTCTGTACAGAAGGGCATGGGCTTATGCCAGTGATGCTACTCCAAAGCTACAGGGGTGCTCTGGCTGTTGCCAACCTCTCCTGTACCTGGCATAGAGGAAAGTCACAGTGATGTCTCTCTCTGTGCTCTCTTGAGGATCCCTTGTAACAAGAAAATTCCAAAGACAAAGAAGACTAGTGGTTTCTCAATGCCACCAAGTCAGTGTAAAGGCTTTTTTTAATGAGTGTAAAGAATGTGACCTGTGGACTCTTGATTTAAGACTGAAAGAGGAATCTTCACTTAGTGACAATTTTCATTGAACTATAATTTCTGGGACTGGGGGTGGGAAGCAGTGGGGGAATAGTTAGAAGCATGAAATGCAGAAGTGTCTGTTCTTATTTACCAATGGTAGTTAAAAATTGGTTTCTGTACTAGCATTAAATCCTCTGAATATACTGTCATAAAGCTGAATGAATACAAATGAGGAGGCTTTAGCTGCTTTCTCACAAAAGCTGTTGCATTTAAAGGGTTGAGGGCTTCTTTTCATGCAAGTGTTTTTCCAGTGTATTGGCAACGATATATCAATACACTTTATTTAGAACTGAGATTTTGGTATGGTTTCCTACTTGGTACATTTGCAAAGAGATCATTGCACAATAGGTCTCAGTTTGGGATAGAAGATAAGCGATCCTTTCTTTTGTAAATGGAAATGTTACTGATGACTAGTATTAAAAGTACTAGTATTATAGGTAGAACTTCTCAGTACTTCACAATGATTATGCTGGTCATATGAATGAATGAATCTTTAATTTAGTGTGGGGGTTTGCAGCATGTGATAAAGGAATGTCGTCTTCAGTCTTAATCATCATTAGCAGATGAAACAGTATTGAACTTAAATGTAGTGTCTTATATGTACAGCATTCCCCAGCTGCATTTCTAGGATATCTGTGACTTCTGAACACTTCCTCTGAAATATTTTGCCACTGTCACTAAATAACTCTTTTTAGGTTGGCATGAATAAATTAAAGATTATATGGAAAATGTTTTTCAGTTAAATACCATTGGTTCATTGGTATTGGTCTCTTAGGCAATTTAACAATTTTGTTACTTGCATTATTAAAGTGTTTTGGTTGTTGATCTACTAGAACTAAATTCTGAACATTCTGTTCTACTTGCATAAGAATCTCTCATCACTGCTGCTATGTGACAGTCTTATAGATGACTTTCAGTCAATCTGATGCATTTTTACATCCAAGAAATCAGCAGAAGAAAACAATTGAAGATCAGCAAGTTACTTCATTTTTAAAAATGCTTTTTGAAGGAGCAATAAGGAAGTCTTTCTTCTGCTTTTTTCCCTTCCACCAAATTACTACCACTAGCTTTTCAGATGACATTCATTTGAATGTGGTGGTAGAAGAAAAAAGGTACTTACCATAAATAATGGCAAGTTAACTCAGGGATTAAAGAAATGAGTAAGTTTTCTAAATCAGTTATCTCTACCATGACTTAAGTTTTTGTGACAATCCCTCACTACTCTGTTCTAAAACTTGCATTTTGAGGAAAATATATTTAACTCTTACTAGCAATATGTTCCTTGTTGTGCACTCAGTTAATCAGGCATCTTTTCCCTAAAGGCTGAGTTGCTTAGTTTACTGCAGTGAAATACTTTTCCCTTTTGATAGCACACAGGTTATCTTATAGTTTATATGCAGGAGTATTTTAGAAGGGAAACTTGATTTAAGAGAAGCCTTTCTGGGTGTGTTCAGCATAGTTTGAATGGAAAAGTTGCATTCTTTGTGTGTAGTAACATAGGCCAAAGCCTGCCTATTTAAACCTCATAGACACATGCTCTTCTTTCCCTGCACAAAAAATGAAACTCCAGAGCCCTAAGTGTTGTTGGTGAGATTTTTATATGTGGGAAAATATGGAGAACCGCATTATTCTGCATCTCAAATTATTGATCAAAGACATTAGCTGTTCTTGCTAGTTCAAAGAAACACTGAACTGTTGAGAAAACAGGATTTTAGTTCATCACTGGTGAAACTTGTCCCAGGGCTATCTGTTGAAATATTTTTCTTGCTTTATATTGTCCATGGTAGGACAATGTAATAGAAGGTAAGGCCTTTGATGCAAACATCCCCGTGAAACTCTTGCAAAATAGTTTTACTCACTTTTTAGTCATCTTCCATAAGTCAGCTACTCTTGTTTAAAAAAAAAAACAGAAAAAAACTATCAAATGTTTTAATTTGGGGGAAGAACATTAAGATATGGTTTGTGAAAGGACTTTTTAAGACTATGCATTATCTAATTTCCACCTATTATATGCTAGTTTTGGCCTATAAAAGGGGATTACGCTCACCTTTGCAAGTTGCTTTCATTTTAGATAGGCAACAATGAACTGAAATTCTATTTTTATTTCAGAGAATATTAAACTGAAAAGATTTAGTTTGATTTGAACTACTGCAAATGCATATGGCAAATAGGGACTATTGGGGCAACCCTTTGTTTTTATCAGCTACAGTTCTTTAAAGGGTCTTGTAGGAGTTTTGTAAATTTATTTTGTATTTAAAATCAGTATAAAGGCTGGTCAAATGTAATATAATTGTGTAAACAAATTCTGTTAATAGAAAGATGTACAGATTCATTTTGTACTGTATCTTTAATCTTGTGAAATAAAGATACCACCTGTGTGGTTACCTTCAGTGTTCACAGTGGTTATGATAACAGAAGATGTGAATTGCTAATCATATGCACTGGTATATGCCACTGTTCAATGCATCCCTTCCTATAAGGATTCTCACACTTTCACTTCTATTCCTTAGGAAGGGCAAAGAAAGGGGGAATGGATCATTATGCATTTTGTCTTCAGTTGTGCTGTCAGCTTGCCCTCTGTGTGCATGTCTGTGTGTGACAGTGTATATAGCATTTGTACCATGCCTGGTAGACACACAACTGCTCTGTGATTCAAGAGTAGTGACCAGGAACTTCAGAATTACTACTGCATTTTCAATACTGATACAGGGATAACTCAGTCAGTTGGAACAGATGTTGGGGGAGGGACTACTCCAAGCTGACAAATTTGTTTGCTTTTCAGGCCATTTTTGAGCCATTCATCCCTTCAGGCTCCACCTGTTGAGACCAAGTCCTCCCTTGTTAAATTCATTAGGTTGATGGGGTTTCCAGCATGTTTGTTCATTGGGGAGAAGGAAAGTAAGGACAGTGGGGGAGCAATAATGGCTAGGAAAGGCATCAATAGGTAAGTGATCCCAAGTATCAGCCCAAATTACATAATTCTCTGAAGTTTTTGGTGGCTTTCCATGTTGTCTGCTCCTGCCAATAGCACTTGTTGCCAGCAAAAGCAGAACTGCAGGTATTAAAACCAGCATGAGTTCAACTAACGAAGCTCAGGCTTAGTGAGGTCATCCCTCACCTCCCAAACAGTCCATTGTTTGAGATGCCATTGCTGACATACGCAGTTGAGGTGGAGTCAAGTATAAGTACTTTATTTTTTGCAGCCTGTAGTCAATGTGGAGCTGTGTTCTGTGGAGGGAATTGAGTACCAGGTAAATATATGATGCAGTGTGGGGGACTGTTGGGAATTTCTGCTGCTTGTTTGTTTTAAAAAGCTTCAGGATATAATGGTCATTGAAAATGAGTATATATTGTTTGGTTTTGGTTTTTATATTGCTGTATTCTCTATATTTTAGTCTCGCGGTTAAAACCAATTAAAATACTATTAGAGAGTATAGTTTCTAAACGTACAAGACCTGTTTGATTAGAATGTGTTAGTTGGTATAATGACAAAATGTTCTTCCTCTTCTCTAAATTACCATGTTCTTAATGGATTTTCTGAATCATGACTTCGATTCCTTTTTTTATAAATAATTGAGGACAAAAGTCACTCTAGCCTACTTATCGTCAAAAGTTCTCAGACAACTGTAATCAACTTCTTCTAAAGGCCAGGATGAGGGTGGGCAGTGTAACATCTATCCAGATAATGAAAACTGTAACATTTAGTCTTAAATTTTATTTTCAGAAAGAAAAGTAAGTGGAGATGGAGTCCCATTGTAGTTGCACTTCAAGTGGTAAGAGAGGTAGATGTCATTTAGCTTCCACAGAGATGGGTTGCTCACATCTTTATTTCTTGGTATCCAGCTTTCTGAGTTTTCCATATAACATGGGTTGCAATTCCAGATTTTTGAAAATAATTTTGAAGAATATCCGTTTTTTTTGTGTTTCAAAATACTGAAATTATAGCTCTTCAATAGTGCTGTCAGTCATTTTCTGTATTTCCTTATTCTTTTATGTGCTTGTTTTTCTTCATTATTCCTCCTAAACACAGGCTGTTATGTAAAATTAGTTGTTCTAGTTCCTGTCTGTTATGAATGTGGCTCCATTTCTGTACAATATTCATACCAACTTTTTTTTATTGCTTCTAATTAACTGCTTTTGCTGGGAGTAAAAAAATGGTATACCTGGGGTGTTAGACAATAATGACAATTTGGACTTGTTAAATAGTTGAGGTCTCAAAGATTGGGAGTGGAGTAACTTCTTCCCATATCTTGGGAGAATGTGTGTGTACATGAGAGTGTGTGTGTATATACACACATACACAGAGATGTAAGAAGTCCTTGATTGCAGGAGCTTTGGAAACTTAACAAAATTAAATAATTCAGTGTTTTTATTTCTCTCATATTTATGCAAATTTGAGCAAAAGTTCAAAATTAAAAATCAGTGTAGCTTCTGGTAAGACCTGGTAAAGAGTTACCTTCCCATGACTATTAAAACTCTTAGTATGTAAATCATTGTAAAATGTGCCAGACTGCCTTCCAACATTGTTTGGAATATTTTGTGCGCAGCTTCCAGAAGAGTGGCTTCTTTTGCAAAGTTAAATCCATATTTTCATAGAGTACAAAATCTTTCCCACTAAAATAAGTGAAAATGCTTAGCAACAGGTGACGAAGAATTCTTTTTTTAATCATTTTTCACTAAGATCATCTGGTGCAATATTTGAGCTATCCAGATAGCTTGAAAACTGTAATTAAAAAGTATTTTATGTTGTTTCTGTCCAATCTTACTGTAATGTTTGTTAGGCTCCAGACTGCCATGTACTGAAATTCTATTAATTGATGGCATTTTAGGTGCTTCTAAATAATTTATTATTATTGTTATTACTACGGCTATTTGGAAAGTTTCCCAGATCTAGTCAACAGCAGTTTTAAAGGAAAAGCAAATTTGCACTGCTAGTATTAAAAAGGGGTATGTGATAAAGTCAAACACACTTCATAGACTTTAAAGTCATTATTATAGCCGATGTTAAAGTGACTGAAGAAATATGTGGAATGTTCCAGTTTAAGGGTCATAACTTGGCATTTTAAAAAAGACACTTCTTGGACAATCATCCAGCTTTGAATTCAAAGGCCGAAGGCCTGACAATCTACATGCTGGTGAGTTTTCCAAAGGAATTTTGTTACCTTTATTATTGGGCTGTGAGATCAGGAGGACTTGAATTAAATCTTTTCAGGTTGTATTTAGTTTCATTTCTAGTTTTCATCACATTGATTATAGGACGGGACAGTCGATTAGGAAGAATAGCCACACCAAAATACATATACATTTTTCTTGTGGAATACAGTGTTATGTTAATGTTCAGCTGTAATTAGATTTCATATTTTTTACAAATAATTCTGTGTTTGACTTGGTTGTTGAAATCTGGGAAGCATTGCACAGAAGGGAGGTGACTCTAGTAAGAGAATTCAGACCCAGTGAGATAAATGTGGTGATCTCACGGCATGCAGCTGTGTTGGCTTTTCCTGCCTCTTTGCTAAATTGAGTTCCTTACTAGGAGTCTGATTTTTTAGAAGGCAAAGGGTACAAGTAGGTAGGAACTTCCCAAAACAGAGCAGGAAAGAAAGATTTCTTCATTGATGTAATCTCTCAGCTAACAAACTGAACATTGTATATTAACTGTTTGCCTACTCTATCTTGCGTATTCAGTGAATAGCTCCATAGAGACACAAAAAACTCCTTGGGCTTTTTGCACATGTAATTGCAAAAAATTCGCCTAATTATTATGTTTGGGTTTACAAGCCCCAAAGAGTTTACGCTTCACTACATTTGTCATTTTTAGTTCAGTTCCAAAAGATAAATTAATATAAAATACTTCTAAATGTTTCTGGTGATACTCGTTCAGCATCATAAAACACAGCTCTCATGTTTAGAGTAAACAGTTTGCAAATAATCCTTTGGCTGAAAACTGAAAAATAATGGTAAATACTATGGTAAATATGGTAAATACTGAAAATTAATAGAAAAGTAAACTAAAAATAAATCCCCTCAGACTTCAGATTTAGTGTCTCGTTAATCATTTGTCACTGTGAAAGGTGCTAGAACAAAAAATATTCTGTCATTTTAAAATACTATTCCTTATTTAAACACAGCAAATAAAATATTCATTTCCACTGTCTCCTTGGGATTTCTAAATGCCAAATCATAAAGACTTCCTTGCAGTTACAGAAAAGGAAACTTTCAAATTACGTAAAACGAGTATGTTTGATAAGCCTTTAGCTCTTTCTATGCTTGTGTTAAGCATTTTATGCTTCCAAATTTCTCCACTAGCCATTACATTCCTGGCACTGCTATTCTACAGACTCTTCAGTTGCTCAGATTGCAGGCAGAACAAGCTCTGCAGATACTGGTAATTTGGTTTGCTGTTAGATGGCAAAACAAGAGTGTCTGGTCATGGAGAAATGTCCTCTGTGGGGAAAATACCATCTGTGAAGGGGAAGGGAAGGTAATGGCCTGCCATACTGGAAATAGTGCATTTGTCCCACCAGTATTCATTTGAAACTAATCTTGCCATTAGTGAGGTGTGCAGTTAAACAAATCTGTCCTGAAGTATGTGATCTTCCAGGCTGGGCTGTGGCAGCTGGAGCAAAGACCACTCAGGGGTGTGTGTGTGTACATGGTCTGAGATAAGGGAGCTAAGAAAACAATCTTCTGGCACTACACATTTATTTTCTCTTACTGCTATGTGTGTCAATATCAGCTTACTGGCTGACAAGCAGACTTCTGTGAGCCTCTGTTGGCACTTCACTAAGTCACACCACTTCATTTAAAATGATGAAATATATCGAATTCTGTTAACTCACAAATTTAATTAAATTTGCAGTAAAGCTTGCATGAGAATCATGGTTCCGTATTGGAATAATATAGCATCATTTTCCAGGATGTAATGAATTATTAATATCTTTATAATGAAATATTAACATTAAAAACCCTAGTTAGCTGTCAAGATGAAAGAACAAAAAGTCAGGTGATGTGAATATTCAAAATAAATTAGATTTGGAATCATTCTAGCCTTTAGTTACTCAGTACATGTGTTTATATTTATGATTTTACATGTTCTAACCCTGTAGAGTCATATCATAAAAACATCTTCAGCATCGGTCAGAATATCAAGAATAGAGTGCTGTATTTTTATGGTTAATATTGTCATATTCTAGAAAATGGAAGAATATAATCTTTGTTCTTCAAACCCGAACTATTTGAAATTAGGCAAATCAGACTCTCTGGAGTATGTTTGATTTTTTTTTTTCCCCTTATGTATTTGGTGGGGTTAAATGCTCAAGTATATTCTAACTTCTCTTTCTATTATAGGAACAGCAATGTTCAACCAGAAACCGAATATAATTATTTAAATAGAATAATTTTGGGTTTGACTCTCTGATGTAGTATAATATTTCAGTGGAAAGGACCTGTAATGACCATTAAGTTCATCTGCCTGACCACTGCAGGGCTAACCAAAAGTGTTTTCTGTTTTGATTCTGAGAAGACTTAAAATATAAAAACTTGTTATCAGGTATGTGACCTGCTGCTTCTTCCATTCCAGATCTTGCTAGTAAAAGAACTTCAGAAATATCAAGCAAAAATTTCTTGCAAGTCCAGAGTAATAGCAGGAAACAGAGTTGTGTGATGTTGTGGTAATGATGTTATAACTTGGATGGAATAGTGTAAGAGAATCAAATGCTGTAAAACATATTTTTGCTCTCCCCCCACCCCTCTCCCCCTCCTCCTTTTTAAAAGGATGCTTAGTACAGGAACTTCAGTTTACCTAATATTAGAAAAAGTAATTCATGCTAAAGCAAATTTAAGCCTGGTAATCGGGAAAAAAGAGGAAAAAGTGCTAAAAAGTGTAATATATGCAAGCTTATTTCCTTTAATGATTTCTTAAATGAGGAAACATTCCTTTCCTCAGCCCTTAAACCATCTAAAGGCTATCAGTAAATATGCTCTGAAGAAAAGAAAGCAAAGATGGAAAATATGTTTCTGGTGCTAAGTCTCAATTACAACCTGACTGATGACGTTTCATGCTTCCTGCTTTAGCCAGATCCAGCAACCACTGCCGCTGTTGGACTGTTTGTGACAGTATTTGTAGCTGCCTTTGTGACTGCAAGTTCAAATACTGTTGTGAAAAGTTACTCTGTAATAGCTTTTACTTTTATTCAGAAAACAAGAGGAAACTGCAAAAGAAGAAATGGGGTTCAGGAACTGACCAAAACCAGGGAGGGATTGATGGCCTTCAAGTCTATTTCTAGCCACGATCTTTTACAATACAGTACATCAGAGGTCAATAATGTTATTCTGGATCCTGAATTTATTCAAGATGGGGAAGATAAAGGGAAACAATCAGAAAACTATTCTTTTAGTTCTTTTGGCTCACTAAACAATCCTGAGAAGAAACCAGGACATCAGTTATACCTGAGTAGAACTATCCATGTCCTTGTTGAATTTACCCTGTACACATGTAAATGAGTTTGACAACCAGCCTAAACCCATTTGTGCCCATGGGCAGATTATTCAACTAAACATCTTCCAGGTGGATTGGCTTTGTCTGGGCAATCAACATCTTATACTGCTGGATAAAACAGGCTCTGCAAGTACCGTTTGGGAATGTGCGAGTTGTGTGCTGTTTTCTCCAAGCTACCTCTAGCTGGCACTCGTGTCGGTGCTTTAGGACACCAAAGCGCTGTGCCCTGCTTGTACCGCGGGGACTTCGGGCTTCGGTTTGAGTGTTCTCTGAAATGTGTGTCCCCACACCAGGACCCCGTTTGAAAGACCCTTCGAAACAATCAGGTGAACCAGACGTGCTGAGCTGCTGAGTGTAACAGATGTAATTACATGGTTCTCTTGCACTTTGCATTTGAGATTTTCCCAGTGTTTTTGCACTTTTTATTCTGTTCTGGGTGAACTGAACTGCAACTTTTTTTTTTTTTTCCCTCTTTTTACGGTCAGTCCACTATTACTAATTAAGGCTGTTATTATAGTGTTTATTGCAAATGTTAGGGTCATTAACATTTCTCAGCTTGCAAGGTTCAATTTTCTAGGAAGTGCTTTGGTGACTCGCTATTCACTCAGCTCTCCAGTCATTCTCTGAGTCTGCTAATGGATGTAAATGTACACATCTGTGTTCACGTTTGGGCTAATGATGCACACGTTGATTTTGCATAAGCTTCCTTTCAACTGGAGTCTTGCAATTGTACTGGCGTTAGATGTTAATTCCTCCATAAAGACATTTCCATATGCAAATTTCTCTCTAAACTATTTAAAGGCAAAAACAAGATTAAAATTACCATACAATTTATATTATTAGGTTTGTAATACTCTTACAGTTTATCAGCTTAAGGACAATTTGGTTCGTAGACATTGTATTAACTTTCTAATCCATAATCCTCAAAATTCATCAGGGTCCAACAAAAGTGAGGTGCCTGTTACTTGGTGTTAAAAGTGTGTACACGAACTCACCAGTTCCAAATTGTGTTGTATGTAAGCATGCCCGTTGAATAATCCCGAGCAGAAGAAGGATATTTTGTTCGCATTATCGATTGTTATTTGCACATTGGTGTTTATTTTTGTCCGTGGGTGAGCGGAGACGGCCAAGTCCGTTGCTTCGAATCGTATTTAGAAGCGGGCGCTGATAAACTTGCCCGGTACAATGCCGCGAGCGCGGCCCCGGCCGCTCTCCGCCGCCACCTGTGCGCGGGGGGCCGGGGCCGGGCGGGCCGGGGCCGGGGCCGGCTCGGTGCGGGGGGCGGGCCGGGCCCGGCCAATGCGCCGCCGCTGTCGCCGGGGAGCGCCCAATGGCGGCGGCGCTGGCGGGCGGGCCGGGCCGGGGCCGCCGCCGATCGCGCCGGGAGAGCGGCCGCAGCCCCGCCGAGCAGCGCGCCCGCCGGTAGGAGCGCGGGGCCGGGCAGCTGCGGCCCGCGGGGGACGGGGCGCCCGCTGTGCTGTGCCTTCGCAGCGCCGGGGAGAGGAGCCTCGGCTCGGGGCTGGCGGGCAGCGCGGGCGCGGGCGGAGGACACCAGACACTGGAGCCGAGGAAGCCTAAAGCGAAGGCAGGTAGCGCTGCTGGCGGAGCGGGGTCCCTCGGCTGCCGCTCTGTGCCTGCGGAGCGGGGCCGCCCTCGGCTGCGCGCCCCGACGGAGCAGAGGTTCCCCTCCGCGCTCCAGCCCTTTAGCCCCGCCGGGGTCGTGGCGCCGCTTCCAGCCGCGGCCATCTGTACCGAGTGTGGCCCCGTGCCCCGGTGCTCGCAGCCTCCCTCCCTCAGGCCCTTCCCGCGGGCGGTGCTGGTGCTCGGCAGCCCCGCAGCGCTCGGGCGTACGAGCGGGTCGGTGCGGCTCGGCTGCGGAAGGGTTAACGCTCATTAGCGGCAGCGCGGGGAGCTGCTCCTATCCACCTACCCCTCAGCTGCTCCGTGTAATTACTCATGGCTTGGATTTTTGTCTTGCTCGGGCCCGCTGAATTTTGCTGCTTATGAAACGTTTTTCTGCGGTTCAGATATTGCAAGGCAAAAATATCGCTCGCTCATCTTTCTGTTGTCGCGTTTGACTATGCTGTGAAAATTGTAGGTTTAAAATGCTCAAGTTTTTCCACGCAAAGTGGATTTTTGTGTTGATATACGATCTGACAGCCTTTTCTCTGCCAATTGGTTTAGTTCGTGTGTTAAATATTCTTTCTGTACTGCATCTTCACTTTCCTCTATCGATTTTTGTTAATTGTTTGTGGATTAATCGGTTATAATCACCCTCGGCTTTTCCGATATTTTCTTTCCCATGGCTTAATCTTTTGAGACTTCAGGTTTCCAGAGATACAGAAATTTAAAAAATGCTCGACTGCTTGACTAGACCAGGTGATGTTTTGTAGCTCGTGTCTTTTCATATTTTAGTTGTGCCTTTTGCTGCGAAATATCCTTGGGATAATATTGCAGTATTGGTTTGACGGCACTTTTACTATTATCAAGGCAAAAATGTGGTAAACGGCATTTCTTTGCTTGTAAATCAGATGTGAATCATTCTTGTCTTCTGTGAAAAGTGTATTTTGCAAACTTTCTAGTCCAGGCAAGTAAATTTCAAACTACAGATTGCTTAGAAAATTATTGTGTTCACTAATTCTGGCATGTGACTGATTTAGTTTTTTTTCTTTTCTGTGACAAGGTGATGGAAAGATACCTTGCATTACACAGACAAGTGAGATCTGGACTTTGCCTTAATGTTATCCAGATAAACAGGTTTATTTTAATAAAGTTTGTGTAATCACCAAAAATCTTAAAGAGCAGTTTCCCACATCTCTATGAGATGTGTTATGCAGGTTTACGCAACATATCGGACTTTCCTAAATACTTGTTTCCTAATGGCTAGGTTGTCTCTTCTCCAAAGAATTTTCAGATTTGATTGATTTTATAATTTAAAGCAATATTTGCTATGAATTACTTTGTTATATCATGCTTTTTTCAGGTAAATTTTTGACCTTTTCTGTATATTACTACTGGCTTTTCATTATATACCAATGATGCTTTAAAGTACAAAGTGAGTAGCAGTAGCTCCCTAGTTTTTCTTATGTATAAGAATACAGCTGGCAACTTTAGTGATTCTGCTCTTTTATAGTTTTGGCTTTTAAATTATTTTTAAAATATCAGTGTCATCAGGAGCATAACCATTAAACTTTCCAGTAAGAGAAAAGGGTTAGGTCTTTGTCACATGGTGCAATGTATCTCAGTTCTGACTAGTTGTACACTCTTATGATTTGTGTCCTTCATTATCATTAGGAACAGAATAGTATACCTTGGTCTTTAACTGCAGAACTTTCCTTAACTAGAGTTTCTTGTATCCCTCACTACATCACCGGCATATTTAGTACTCTGTGTGGTTGACTTAGATTGCAGTCCAAGGGATGCAAGGTAAAAAGGTAATAATTAACACAGCTCAGTAGTGGCCAGCCCCCATGTCGAGTCCTTGTTTGTGCTGCCTTGACAGCTGTCTTGTGAAGAACTAGAGACTGGTACAGTTCTCTGGTTGAGAAACCCAGACTGTGTGTGGGTTAAAACCATATTGTGAGTGGGCTAAATACAACATGTTTATAGAGTCCGTAATTTTCAGCTATCTCAAATCTGGCATCAGCAAGTGAAGATGAGAAGTGGTATCTAAGTGTGTTACAAACATCTCAAGATGTTTTACACTGCATCCTGTTGCCCCTGAAGCAGTGACTCTTCCAGTCAGTAAGACAGTTTCCAAGGTGACATAAGGTCATGACTTGTGGATTCTCCTGCTCTGTCATTTGGCTCCTGGTAGTACCCTTTCTTCATGCAGCTTTTAAGCCAAGTATTGCACTGAGACTTTGTGCAGTAAGCTAACAGAATCAATTTTGAATTGTTGAAGTCCTGTTAAAGGCTGTCTTTGCAACACCATCAGCTTTTCTTGGCCAATTTGAACCATTAGTCAGTTGCATTACAAAAAAAAAAATAAAAATAAAGAAAAAAAAAAATTAAAAAAATGGTTTAAGTACTCAAATGCAAAACCAGATTAATTTGTCCTCAGATGTCTTAGTACTTTCCTTGGAGTCTGTCATGACAGATGTTCTCTTACAGGATTGTGAATTCTGCTAATGGATGTACTAACTTCATGAGCGTTAACCTCAAGGAAGGAATGCCTGCTTTGAATGTGTCGAGTGTGAGCCTGTGTTGTCTTCAAGACTATGGTGTAATTGTGACCACAAGAATTTGAGCCCTAGGAAATCAGGACCCTTACAACTCAGCTTGTACATCTGGAAACATCAGGGATTAAATCTTTGCTCCTTGTAGGTGGTGTAAGTTTTACCAGGTACTTAAACAGGGCCAGAAATCCACCTACGGAGTCTACGTAGGTAAGACTGCTTCCCAGGAAAGGATTCTGTGTCCCCCATTGACTTCTGGCATCAATTTTCACTGTCTTCTAAATGTTCAAATACGGTGAATGGTGTGGAACGTCCTGGTTTTTTTCAAAACTAAAAGTGGGTTCAAATTTCAGAAATTGTGATTGAAAAAATTGAAAATATGCAGTTTTGTGGGACACTAGGGAACACACATCAGTGTTCCAGTTTTTTCTTCCCTGAAAAAACTATTGATGCAAATACATGAGCACATTATTTAGAGCAGGAATGCACTTTTAAAATTAATGTCCTGATCACCTGCATTTCTGCAGTTCAGTTTGCATCTCAGACCACATAAACTTATTCTGTTTGGGACAAAACTGAGCAGAAGGAGGAGCTCATTTAAGGTACACCAAGTGCTGATGCAAATTCAGTCTACAGGATTGTTTTGGAGATAATTTTAAGTAAAAACCACAAAAAAAGGTAGTGTGAAAGTTGTGCCCTTAATGCTAAGTTTTTCACTCTTACCACTCTGCTCCTACTGTAAGGGTTTATGCTGTTTACTAGTGTAAACTTAGGTAAGTGGTCACTTGACCAACTTGACAACACATTTTTAAATTTAGCATAATCTTATTATATATTGACTATTATATAGAAAAAATACCACAAAAAACAAACAAACAAAAAAAAACATAGAACAATGCTGAAAGAGTTAATAGCAGACAACAATGCTAGGACACTGTGCCTCTTAGATAAACTTAGAAACATAGAGTGCTTTTTCTAATAGGAAAAAATCTTAAAAGAAGTAGGTTACTGGACTGTATAGCTTTCTTATATATCAGTTCTATAGAGATACAGTTTCTGAAGGGAGAACCATAAAATTAAAGAGCTTTTGCTTTCATCAGTCCCGAAAATCCTTCAATAGGTGCTTTTTTGACAGGAAGTATTTTCCGTGAAAATATTTATCAGCAGTGATGTATTAAGGTTTGTCAGTCATCTGCAGTGAAATGCCTAGAAACGTGTGTAAGGCTTTCTTGAAGTTTACACTCTTAGGTGTGAAAAAGACATGCAAGTCTAAGTTAGTTACCATACCCTTCTCGAGGGGGATTCAACTTGGTTGAAAATAGATCAGGCAAAGGACCCTCTGGAGGTGCTGCATTCCTTCCATTGGCTGTAAGTAGAGCATCAGGTGACTCTCTCAGATGTCTGACTGGGTGTCTGGAGTTAAAGGAGGTGTGATTCATCTTGCTTTATTAAGGTAACTGAACTAAATGTCTCAGCACAACTCTTCAGCTTGAAACAGAGGGCAGAACTGACCAGTGTGCTTTAGGATCCTACAGAGGTGCTCTAGTAGTTCAAAACTATGCTGATATTCAAAGGGCAGACAGTGTGCTCCAGAGCTGAGATTCCAACTGGAGCTCCTGGTCTAAGGGCAGCAGACCTGCCTGATGAGCTAGAGAGAATGGCTGTCTTTTTGCTGAGCTGTTTCTTAATTCATTATGCTCTTTTAAGCCAAGTTTTAGTTGGCACTTATAGGCATGAATATTTATAGAAGCCATTTCTCTCTATGGGCTTTTGGGTTTGCCAGCTGTGAAATGAAATGAAAGAATTATCTTCAATTTACTTTTGAAATAGGGGGTGGCTATGCGATACAGTAATTTTGCTATCTGAATCAGGGCCTCTGGTGAACATAAGGTACTATTTTTCAGAATTTCATGGTGGTTTTGTGGTTGTGTGGGTGATGGAAACACATGAAAATAACCTCTACTAAGCATTTTTGAAGAGGAAACATATTACTGGCTGCAAAACTGAAACTGGAGCTAGTCAAGCTCCGCAGCACAAGGCCTTTCTATTTTCTAATAGAGCAGCTTCAATTGAATAGCTGTAAGGAAGAATTTGTCATATGAAGTTTAATGATTAGTTGCTGTTTAGTTGCCAGCTGCTCCTAATGACAGAAACTTGCCAACAGAAATGCTCTTTTCTCTGTGATCCTTGCTAGGTTGTTTCAAGTTCACCACAGTTCAAGTATTTACCTAGCTGAAGCTTACATTCTATGTATAAAATTATACATGGCAGAAACACCAGGTGCATGCTCCCAAATTTTTCCTAAATTATCCAGTACATGAGTTTAGCATGAGGGAATGAGATCTCAGTTGATAGGTGCATGGATTACTTTGGGGGCATTCACAGACAGAATCTCAAGTGTCACTAAAGAGGCTAAAACTGAGATAGAACACATTTGGCAGATCTGGGCTTTCCCTTCCTATATAACAAGCCTCTGAACTCTGTGATTTAATCATCCAGTCTCTCTGAATGGAGGCAGCTATTTTAGTTTGCCACACTGGTCTCAGAGCGTGACACCAGCATTCAACTCTTTTTTCACAGAAAAGTTTGCAGATTCTCCCTGTATCCAGTCCAGGCTATTGATAAGAAAGTGCTTGAAGCTGAGGCTGATTGAGGGTAGCCACAGACCCTTGGGAGCTCTAGCTCCAAACAGCTACATAAGCTCTTCAGTGACACTGAAACTGGCACTAACTTCCAAGGGATAATCCTTTCTTTTCAGGAAGTTTGTCTTAAGAAAAAAAAAAAAAAAAAAAATAAAGTAAGTTATTTGAATTCTGTTAATTTTCAGTAGTTTCTAACATGCTTTTGTGTCTATGTGAATTATGTGTCAAATTTATGATTCTGAGAGAATGAGTCTTGGTAGCAGTGTCCCTGTCCCTTTGTGGGCCTGTGCCTTTATGAAAGAGGAAGTAAATGCCTCAAATATTTTAAAATCTACTTGTCTGTATCCCACTGCCAAAATTTATCCACTGGATATGGCAGCCTTTTAGTTAGTTAGCTGGATTCAGCCTCCCCAGAGCTGTCAAGAGAGCAGTAATGCTGCATTAACCTTGCCATGAACTGGTACTTCCACATATCACAACACTGTGCTACTGAGACTTATTGTGGGCTGAGGAGCAGAATAGCTGTGGTCACTTCTGGCTACATAAGGCTGGCTGGGAGGTGGGGTGACCTGACTGCATTGCTGCCAGTTCCAGAGCAGGTTCAGAAAGCAGCCATGCTGTCAGACACACTGCACTGCTGGCAGTGTTACCTGGGAGGGGTTGCACAGGCAGGATATTCGGATTGCAAACCTTTTAATGAAGAAAGGCCTTGCTGGTATGACCTGAGTGCCCAGCATCCATCTCCAGTGTCTTATATTGTTTTGTTGAATGGAGTGAGTGAAGTTTTCATAAAGTTCTTTTTTTCTTTTTCCTGACTACACTCTATAGAGTTTTCAAGGCAAACAATAAACCTGTCTTAAACTTGTGGTGGCTTGGATGGAAAGGGAGTCTTGGGGTTTCTTTGGTGTTTTTTGATCTTAAGTTTTTGTAGCATTTTTTTGCACAGTTCCTCTACTAAAGCACTTGCATAACACAGAAGAGGTCATGCATTAATCAGAAAGAAGAAGGTTATACAATATCTGACAGCACTCAGAAATGTAGCATGAATTCAAGTCTTGTCAAAAAATTTGGGATGCCGCATTACCCTAGCCCAGCTGAGAGCTGGAATATGTTCATGACTTCACTTCTCTTACCATGTGACTCTCGTCTTACTCTCTAAGTTTCCACATGCATAATGCAGAAGGAGAGCACAGTTCTAGCTATATAGAATGGCTGGTCACCTGCTGAGTTAAACTTTACATGATTTGCTCTTCATTAGGAACTGCAGTGATAAGACAAGGAGTAGTAGGTACAAATTGAAATAGGGGAAATTTAGGTTAGACATTAAGAAGAAATTATTTACTGGGAGGATGTTGAGACACTGGAACAGGTTGCCCAGGGAAGCTGTGGATGCCCCAACCCTGGCAGTGTTCAGGGCCAGGTTGAATAAGGTGTCTCTGCCCATGACAGGGGGTTGGAAGTGGGTGATCTTGAAGGTCCCTTTTAAGCTTTAACATTTTATTATTCTATGATTAAATGATAAAATAAATGTCAGCTATTTGAAACTAAAGCATTAGTTTTTTGAGAAGGAAAGAACAGGGAAATGCCTTGCTGTACATTTATCTGCTTTTCCCTTTCTCTTTTCTTCCTTTTTTCTGAGTATTGATTTGGTGTATCCAACTACATTATTATATATCCTCAGTTTTGAAGGATTGAATCACATTCCTATGCGTGTGTGAAAACTGGAGATTTTTTTTCCATGCACCTCTAAATAGTGGTTTGTTTTGTTTTGGTTCTGTGTAGCCTGTGAATGCACACACAGCTACAGCACTTGTGTCCCACTGGCTCAAGCCAGGCATACAAGAGGGTGCCACTGCAGAAGCTTCCCCAGAAAATGGTTTGGCCTCCAGGGACCTTCCCCAGGATGTCTGCACAGCTCTGTCATGCACACAATATGCAGTGCTCCCTGCTATTCCAGTTTTGACAGTCTACGTTGACAGTAATGTCCCTACCATTGAGTGATTAGCCATTGTCCCATTCTGTGGGAGCTGGTAAATATGAATTTTGGTGTATAATACTACACATTTTTTAACATCCTGCATGCTTTTTAACTGGACATTTGTGTCAGATTAAAAGATGATCTCATGGAAGCCATGCAATAACGTTGGTATTAATTATCTGATACCCTCTAGCGTGAGGTGCAACCAGTCCTTCTTCCTGCAGTTGGTATCAGACTTGCATTGGCTCCCTGTTGTAGCTGCCTCAGCAAAATACTGAATGTAATAAAATATGAGTGATTTGCTGCCTCCATATGCAGGAGGGGCCTGCATCACTCGCACCATTTACTCTGCATCACTAAAAAGATCACACCTAGATAGACGGCCATGTGTCTTGGATTCCTCTTTTGGAATGCACAAGGTTGCCTGCTGTCTCACCAGTACTGTCATCAGGGTACTACCATAGAGTATCACTTATTAGTGTGTGTTACCCAAAACCTCAATAAAACCAAAGAACAAAAAGTGAAGGATTTTCTCATACCCCTCTGTTCTACATCATGCTGGTATACTGTGCATTCTTATGTTTTGACAACTAAGCAAATACAGACACAAAAGCATCAGACAGTGCCATTGCAAACGTACTGTTTTGTACTCTGTATGAACTTGACTTGTCAGGATCTTTGTTTCTACTTCAGATATGTTTTTGGTAATATTATATAAAATACTGGGGTATCTTTAAATTCAATCTTAGCACAAGTTTGGTTGGGGTTTTTTTCTAAAGCTGTTTTTTCATTCTCTTGAAACAGGAGTAGCCATTTTAAAGAAATAGAACCATCACATCTAATGTGCCTATATTTAGGTTATCTAAAATAGAGAGTGACAACAAACATGATATTTGTGGGTTGCCCTGAAGGACTGCAGTGTCCTGGCATCACATTAAGTTTCATTTGACTCTTCAGGCACTGGAAATGAGGAAAGACTGGTTAGATCATTGAAAGAATTTTCTGGTAAGGCAAGCTTGTTCCCTGTGATATCTCTTCCAGAGTATTGTTTTTTGTCTGGTTTTAAATCATCAAGCAGGGTTTCTTTAAACTGGGAGACAATTTCACGTTTTAATGTGGTCTTATCTACAACAATCAAGAAGAATCTCCTTTATAAAAAAAATCCTTTTTTAAACTCATTTTGGAAGGGTGCTGCTGATACAGATTAGAATTTATAAAATATGTCAAGCAGAAATACAATTACAGAGAAATCATTTATAGGTAAATAGTTGTTAGCTATATGGAAATATAGAGAAGGTTTGAACAGAAGATGACTTTCTTGGTCAGTGTTCCTAATCACCCTTTTGAGCCAACATTCAGCACAAGGAAACTTCTTTGCTTTCATTCAGGGCTGCATCACTTCCTCAATAGTCCTTGTCTTCCTGATGCTTTCACAGTTGGATTCTGTGTTTTTGTCTCACTCTGGATCTGTTCTCCTGTTCTGTGCACACTCACAGCTCAGAAAGATCAATGCCTATCCTCTCTGTAGGCATACAGCCTCCAGTGAAGCATCTCTCTACAGAATTCAGTTCCTCACTTGTCTTGAATGTGGCTACTGTTTGATGGCTTGACTTCTTTCTTGGAGGTTTTTTTTGGGGGTGTCTGTTGTTTCTTTTTTCCTCTTCCCCCAGATGTCTTAGTCAAAATGAGAATTTAACTGATACTGATTGATGACAAATAATTGTACCCACCATCTTCACTGAAGGTGTTTTTACCCATCTTTTAGCATTTAACCTATTTGTAATCAGAAAATAAAGCTGATTTCATTCGTGAAGGTGAAACTTGAGGCACAGGAATAATTTTGCTGGGTCTCCTTTTACTGATGGAAGCAGGATCAGTTTTTGAGTTGTACAGTGAATATCTGAAATGCAGTAATTTGTTGCAATGCATGTCATATAAGCAGTGCTGGAAAGTTAATATCTGTCAGAACAGAATGGCATTTCATACAAGCCAGGTTATACATTTTCTAAGAGTGTTTATCATCCAGCATGATATTCCAGTGAACTTATCATCACTTACTCCCTTCCCTGTTTCTTTTGTCAGTAGTCCCAGTACAGAAGAAGGGCAGGTAGGATTTTATGACCTGTTCACTCCTTGATGGCTGTCTTCAGTGATGTCAGGCTGTGATGGCATAGTTGGTTCTACAGTAAGTAATTAATTGTTGACTACTGAGCTTTTTGTGTTAGTGAGATAACTTTAAAAACCACTTTGATAAGCATCACAACAGCAAATAAAGTACAGGAGCTTTTGGAGGGTTTGGTAAATGGAATACATCTGGCTAGCTTGTCTGTGCAGAATTTAAATGAGGAGAATATATGAAAGCATCAATATCAGATGTGCAAACCAGGTCACTCAGTGGGAATTTTCTTTTCAAACACACATTCCTTGTATGACTCATTTGTTGAGGTTTGAAAGAGGAAATCAGTTCTTAAACGCAGTTCCTTCCCTCCACAGTATGGATTGGAGCATCAATTTTATAGTATTGTGTTGTGCAGTAGTTGTGACTACTGCAAGTTCACCATCCTGAAGCAGAGAAGAATCTGTGACACACATACCGGGCAGGGGTTGAAGTCTGGCATCTGGGTGCTGCTTTGGACTTGCCCTATGGAGACCTTGAGAAAACAAGGAAGAGTGGCAAGGACCCTGTACCCACCCTCTCCTAAGGGGATGTTAGCAACCTCTCCTCCCTTACTGCATTTAGATTGCCTGTTGCCTACTATGATTACCAACAGAATTTTGCTGAACAAAGTAAAACCCGATCGGAGCTATTCTGGTCTTTGGGAAGAAAAAACTTCAATTAGTGGTTTTTTTTTTTTCTTTCTATTTTTTCTCCTGTTTGTACAATACTGACTGGGGGGGGGGGGGGGGAAGTGCCAGATTTTAGAGATGCAAATGTTCTGCTAAACAAATTGACACATTGCCTCTTTCCTGTGATCTTGTCCCAGTCTGGTTTTATTGCACTGTTGCTCTGTATGGTAAGAGAAGCATTTCACTGATTGTTGCCTCAGATTCTAGTTTGAGTTGAAAGGTTGGCAGCTTGGGAAGTTGTCCTTCAAGTTCCCATGCAATTACATGGCTTCAGTTACACTTCGAATGAATCATGCACCCAGAGTGAGCTATACTGAAAGTCCTCAGATGCAGAATTTCTGTCTTCCTGATGTGACTGGTGATGCGAACTATCACTGTCAAACATTTTGTCTCACATCCTCCTTTGGTTTTTGTATATTGCTTCGAATAGTAAAAATAAATAAAAAATAATATTTTGTTTTGCACTGCTGGTCTTCTACAGTGTCTTTCTAGATTTCTCAGGTTTTTAGGAGTACAGGTAATAGATAGAGGAGGTTGTACGATTTTTGTCCATCATCAGACTTTGAATCTCTGTCTCTCATTAAGAGGCACCCCGAATCCATGAAGTATTTCTGAGGCATGGCCTTAACAGGAGACACATTATTATTATATATTATTATGCCTTCTGAACTGCCTAAATATGCTGGTATGGTCTGCAGGAGAGCATTTTAGGGGTTTTCTCTCTCTCTCTGTGGAAAACAGAGGAACTTCTGTTGCAAATAAATTTTGGTGTGGAGAAAACAGCAGCTGTTTACCTTCCAGATGTTAGCCTTGACACAAATATTCCTGAGGGAGATGCTTATGACTTTCTTACCAATGCATCCTGTACAGACTCTCCTCTCTTACTGTCACTGAATTGTGAGCTTCCAGGAAAGCTGGGATGTGTGATTGTGGCATATGGTTTTATATGTACTGGTTGTGCTGAAGAAAATAAGGTCATTCCAGGTCACCTCAGCTTTAACACTGCTTCTGCCATGGACTTTCAGTGTGGATTTAGACAGATCACTTTGTATCTGTTGGAATAATTGGGAATGGTCATTAGAGGGGCTGCACTGGGTCCTGGGCTCAGGCAGACCCCCAGTCTGCTTTTCTGTCATTCAGTGTGCCAGATGGCTCTAGTCACCTTCAGAACCTCACTCCACCTCACTCTGTCTAGAATCACCAGGATACAGCACTAATGACAAGGTGGATTTCCCCTGGCTCTGCGGACACAGCACTGTCAGGGCTCTTGCTACCATTCACTTAGGTGTAATCCATAATGAGAAAAGCCATCCTTTCTCCCAGAGAGGCTGCAGGAGTTTCATAAGGCATGTCCATTTGTCTGCCTTTGGGGCCTAAGTCTTCCTTTCATATTGAGAGCTTTTGTGTGAGTGTTACATGCACTGAGATTCTTGAGCTATGTCTGGAGTCATGGAGCTCATATAAAAGCATGTATCAGAATAAGTAAAACTGGTCTAAGATCTAAAACAGAGTTTTACTAGACTCTCAAGGCACTTTACAAGCTGGCAGAGCTGTATACATGGAGAAAGTACTGTAAATATTAGGAATACAATAATCAACCAAATATAACTTTATTCCGGTCATCATCTAGGTGATTCATAAGGAAATCTTACCTCAGGCATTTAGGCAGAGGTTGGTAAAATCATTTTTTTTCAGTAAGAATGATATCCAAATCAACTTCCTTTATTTCATTTGGTTTCTCAAGTTCGTTGTTTTGGAGTTTTTCCTGTTGTTAAACACTGTGTTTTGTTTATGCTGTTGCACCTTGAAATACTTGGGACTTGGTTTTGATGCTGGAGAACAGAGTTCCAATTTGGAGTTTGTTTATTATTCAGATCATGATGTGCTGATGGTCAGTGTTTATTTACAGGCCAAGCTGAGAGGAAGAGCCATGAGCTCTCCTTCACTTGGAAATTTGCCCAAGGCAGCAATCATTCCTCAGTTCATGCTACTAGAATAGTTTCATCTGTACAGGTTTGCCAAACACATGGTCAAGATAAAATTACTTATTTTTCCTTGAGGCTTTCCTGGTGGGAGTGAAGCTTGTTTGTTACAATAAAAGCCTTGGTCAGAGTCTTTCCTTTTCTTACTGTCCCTTTGGCTTAGTTTCTTTTCTCTTCTGTGTGGATTTTAACAGCTTGTCTAGTTGTTTTCCTGCAATGGTCTCCTACAAAACCAAATGCAAACCACCATAACCTGTTAATGTTTTAGTTCCTGGGATTGTAAGGGAATGTATAAGCAAGAAAAACAGAATCACTGTATGGATTACAGGATCTTTTTCAATAGTGTTGCCATGTAAGGCAGTAGAGTCCATGCACTTAGTACAAGCTTGCTATTGATATTATATCTGGAAAACAAGAAAGCAAACAACTGAATTTCATTCTCAGTATTTTTATTCTGATTTTTTTTTCTCCTGCTTTTCCATATTGCTGTAACCTAGTAACTCTGGGTAGTGATCAGAAAGCCAACTACAGCCTGCATCATATGGATGTAACTTGAAGCAATTGGAGAAATGACCCTTAGTGCTTAAAATTATTCACTGTGCTAAGCTGTTTCTTCTAAGCAGAGTTGAAATCTACTGAGAAACTGTTTGAGTTTGCTGTCCAAATACATGAGTAATTAAATACTTTGAACGGTATGTTTACAAAAACACCCTGCAATTACAGATACTTCTGAAATCCATTACAGATTCTTCTCAATAGTGCCACAAATATTTCTACATATCAACATTACTGCTGTTGGTGTTTGCACTCACACAGTGGGTAAAGGACCCAGCTAAAGTGAGGGCTCATTGTACAAGGTGCTGCTGGCTGTCAGACTTCTGGCACAGGATAATTATGTGTGTCTTCCTCAAATACATGTTTTTGGTTTACCAAGTTAAAGGGAGAAGGACAATAATATTCCTTTTCATCTGTTGCTAGAGTGGAGTTTTACAAAAGGACAGATGGCTTATCATGTTGCAAGAAAGAATGGCTGTAGATTGTGAATTTACATAGTTTTGAAATGAGAGGTTTCTAGTTTTCACAGCAGTTTTGTCATTTTGAATGAACCTACATCAGTTTTAAAAAATATTTGTATAATGTGTTTTATCAAAATACTGGGAGGGCTAAAGAGACAAGGAGTTTTGTTCCAGCTCTATGATTTCTACCTTCTGGAGAACTGGAAATAACTGTCACCTACTTGTCACTCAGATTTACTTGCACCACTGTGGAACTGTAATGCAAAAAGGGGACACATGAAGCAGAAATTTCAGCTTCTTAGAGGGTATTTTTGCCTCATGGTCAAGTCACTGCCTTGGAATTGATAGTAAGGGCCATTGGGGTGAGTAGGTATAAATCTGTTTTACCTTTTATTTACTGTGTAACAGTAGGAAATAAACTTTTGATTCACAATTTTTTACCAAAAATCTGATAAATTAGCTTGCTTTTTTTTTTTTTTTTTAAATCAGTTCAGCACCAAAAGCTTAGTGCACATAATAACACAAATCCAGAAGTAACAATCTAAATAATCCTGTTCATGTAGAGAGAAATAAAAAAATGTTGGCCTGGCCTGGTAATACTTTGTTCCATGAAATGTGTTTCCATCTGCTCTTCTTTCGGCTGTGCAGCATAAAATTTTGCTTTAGCTGTAGCCCACTTGGAGTTTAAAGGATCCATTTGTTCTTAGTCCTAGTAGGCTCCAAAATTCATTCCTCTACTAATGGTCAGAGGTATTTGAGAAGTCTGAAGAACAGGAAGGAACACTGAAATTCACAGTGGCACTGGAGTTGTGCTGGCTGAGGCTCATTGTTTAACAGTGGGAGTGGGATTGGCTTAGGTCTTTCTTGAAGGAGCATTTTGGAGAGTGAATGAGAGGTGAAAAATAGTTTGTGGATTAAGTTTTTTCCCACATAGTCTGCACAGGTGTTAGCTATGCATGATTCATAATTCCGTACAGGCATTTAGGTCAAGGGGTGGGATTGAGGCCTTTTTGTGAATGTCACAAGAAAGCAATATTCTTTTTCTTTTTTTTCCTTTTTTTTTTTTGGGTTTTTTTTTTTTTTTGTTTTTTTTTGTTTTTTTTTTTTGTTTTTTTTTTTTTTAACCTAACATATGCATCCTCAAAATGCCTCTATTCTGAATATCCTTGAAGTTATTAGCTACTCAAACTGCCTTTCCTCTCTTTCAGGCTGCTTGTCTAAAGGGTGTGATAACCATGATAAGTCAACACAATATCTTTTATTTACCAAACTGGGAGGTCTCTAGAAAATTCCAGTCATGGGGAAATTGTATATCCCTCAATGCATAGTATTCTGATGCTTTTCTGGGCTTATAGTGCTCACTATCCATTTCAAAGTGCTAGTTTTGCTGTCTGGTACTAAGTGAATTTTTAAGAATTACATTCATCAAAGGGCAGCAGGATACTAGAGGAAATCCATCTTAAAATAATGGTGTCATTCTTCCATATATCTGTATGGCTGAAACAGTCCATTTTCTTGCCTCCTTTCATATCTTTCTTCCCCTTGAAATTAAAAAGAAAAAAAATAATTAAAAAATGAGCTGTACTGCAGTCTCTGTGCATCAAGGGCAGGCTAAACTGTTTCCTTTTTTCATTTCCTGCCACTTCATGCTTCTGTCAGGACTTTTCCAGGAGAAAGGGCAGGTCAGTATCCAGTTTTCTGGGAAAAGAAAACTTAGTTACAGACATTTAAACAAGCCCAAAACAAACAGCTTAATTGGTCACATGAGGAAAACAAGATGCCAAGGTCATCCTCTCCTTCCCTCTTATGGCATCCAAATGACCCTAAACATCTGATTTCTTTTAGCTTGCTTGTTGTGTTTAGCTTTGCAGTTTCTGTTAACAGCACCCAAAATAGATGTTGTTCAAGGCAGGCAGCTGTACCTGACCACACTGCATGAAGACAGGGGTCTGGCCATGGCAGTGGAGGAAAAGGGGCTCAAGCACCACTGTTCTTCCTGCAGTAGGGAGCTGGTTGTGTAACAAGGGAAAAATATGCAGGGTGATTGGTCAGGGGGCCATAGGCTCTGGAAAGTTTATGGCAAGGGGGTCAGTCTTATGGCAGATTGCACTTAACAATCAGGATTATCTCTAGGAATCCTCTTTTGTGTTTGCAGGAAATTGTACATCTTGCATTCTATTCTGCTCAAAAAGATTCATCTTCAGACACTGAACATGAATTCCCTCTAGTTTTCAGGCAGGTTTGTGGCTTCTAAACTTTCGAAGTTTTCAGCTCTTTCTTGGTTGCTGATCTGCCTTCAGCAGACAAAGGACTTTGTGGCCCTGAGGATAATAATATTGGAAGCTATATGATAATCTCTCTCCTTCAGAAATACTCAAAGATTGAATGCATTTAAATATGTCTGTTTTTTAGGCCCAAATTTTGTTAATATAGGATAGATAAGTCTCGGTGCAGCATCTGTTCTATACTAACTGAAAAACCCTATAGTTAGGTGAGAGACAGGAGCCAAGAAACACTGCTTAAGGCTCTTTCAAATAGTCAGGTCTGAGTTTCAGTATTTCAAGTACTTCAATACCATGGCAACAAGAGCTTCAGTCTTTAGATAATTGGGGACAGAATTAGCATATTTCCCTAGGAAGAGTCTCCTGAGAGTTTTGAAGTGGTTTGCAAAACTGCTGTGGTCTTGGGTGCTTGTCAGAGAGAGTTTCTCTGCTTGGACCTCACCCTCTCAGTTACTAGCTAGCAACCAGAGCGCTTTCCAGTGCTCCATTCCATATGGCAGATTCACAGATCTGTGTGGGGTGCATACCATTGGAGGGCCTACTAAATTCAGTTTCCACGTCTGTGAGAACATTTGCTGAGTTACAGCAAAATCATGCTTAACTCTGGACAAGGTCTGAGATGGTTTTAAAATTAAATTGTGAAGTTCCAGTCAAGCAGCAGAGTGGAAAGTGCAGCTAGATGAGAGGGCAGCCCTTTGTACCCAGGGCATGGTAAGAGCCATTGGCCACTCATCCTCATTCCAAAATCAGTTGCATAAATGTTATTGATAATGAAATGTGCAATTTATTGCTTGCTCTGGAGAAGGATTAGACATTGTAAGCAGCAAGTTGGGCAGAGACATGTTGATAGCTTGGAGTGGGGGTTAAGTTACATCATAATCTAAATTTGCGAAACCCAGGAGAATCCCCTCATCTGCTCTTGCATAATTACTTCTTTCTTGTCTTAACAGCAGTTGAAAAGAAAGTGCGAAGGAGGTGTTTGCTCATCCTCACCGTACCTCTCCCATTCTGCTTCCTCCTCCCTACGGTCCCCCAGAGAAGATGAGGGACCTGCTGTGAGGATGACGTCTCTGACAAGTGTCATTGCCTCCCGCCAGTCCGACTGGGTGTCCTTCACTGACGAGCTGCTCCTCCCTGTTCACCCACGAGGTAAGCTCTCTGATTTTCATTGAAGCTGATGAGACTTCCTTTGTTTGATTTAGACCAACTACTGCCATGTATCTAGCATGGGAGACCTTGCCTTCTACAAGGAAGCAGTTTGTGCAGAGATGGAATTCTCTCCTGCTACCTCTATGTAATAGGAGAATTTAGGCTGAAAAGGCAAATTACTCTCCTTGTGTGATGTAATGTAGATCTGCTACAGGTTTTGGATCTGTCTTTCAAATTCAAGAGAGTATCCAACCAACTGTAGAGTAAATCTCACCTATTATAATCAAGTGCAAGACTGCCCAGTGTTAATCCAAAAACTGCCTTAGGTGAAGGAAAATTTCCTACACTTAATGGCAAATTTTAGATGTTTAAATAAAAAACAGTGAAATTATGGTCAATCCTGTAAATCTTTCTATGTTATCTCTATTTTAGGTAGCACTGAGTCTCCTCTGGTGAAATGTTTAAATTCCTCAGACACATCCTCAGAAGAGAACCACAATGCAAATGGAGAATTTCAAGACCTTTTCTGCCCAGAGCTGAAAGAGGCAGCTGAGCAGCCCAAGGTGGATTCAGCTGTGCTTGGTAATCGTGTGTGTCCCAACACTGATCTCTCATCATCCATCAGTGCTTGGGTTCAGTTTGAAGATGCATCGTGGACCAGTGCTTCATCAACCCACCCACAAACAGGTGAGGCAAAAGCAATGAAAAGGTCTGTTCCAGTGAGATAACAAAAGTACAATGAGAGCATAAAGGATTTTTGCCTTGCTCTTTGGCTTCTCAAAGGTTTAACTTTGAGTAGCTTGTACTGTATTTTAACACAATTAATGTTTTCAGAGTTTCATAAAGGGCTCACATATCATTCTGGATTGAACAAGAAAAATTTTCTTTTTGTAAAGAAAATGAAAGCCTTTTGTGCTTCATTCTACCTATGAAAATGCATTCATGGGGGAAGAGCATAGAGGTGTTTTCAGTAGTAACATTTCTTACATAGAGGTATGAACAGCCATTGAAAAAGTTTGAGCCATATTTGCCTCTGTAATCTGGAACTGAAAGAATGGTGATCCCCTCTGTGATTGTAGTCTTTACCTGATCATTGTTCCCATTTGTTTTTTGCCAGCAATTCATTGATACCAGCAAGTAGCGTGTCAGTGCTCAGCAGTTCTTTCTGCTGTCTTTTGATGCTATGATTTAGCAGCTGGAGAATTACAAAGACAACAGAAGTTTACCTTAATTCCAGCACTGCATGCATGCACTTTTATTCAAATAGAGCAGTTCTTTCTGACATACTTTAAACATGCATGCAAATCCTCTGGCTTGCCTCATCAGCTTATGGTAACTGATGTGGCCATATGAGCTTCTAGCTTTTCTGCATGAACAGACTTCTGTCCTTTCTTGCAGGAGATTGTGGAGTAATTGCCCAAGAAAACAACCATTTACTTTTTCATATTTAAATTGAGATTTTCTCTTTATTTATTTTGCTGTTTATTTATTAAAGCAGTTTAA
This sequence comes from Sitta carolinensis, assembly GCA_032173965.1. Taxonomy (NCBI): domain Eukaryota; kingdom Metazoa; phylum Chordata; class Aves; order Passeriformes; family Sittidae; genus Sitta; species Sitta carolinensis. The sequence goes on from JAVUNC010000006.1 coordinate 37,745,444, forward strand.
AGAGTTAGAGCTTTCCTCTGCTCACTGAGTCCGTCAGATATTCCCTGTAACATGAATAATACTTCTGTCAGAAAACTTGGATTGTCAGCTTTGGATTGGGTTTTGGGTACACTCCATCTGGTTTTCCATCTGCTCTTTTGATGGGTGCTACAGACCAGTCCTTTTGAGACAGTGTGCTTAGATGTTTTTGCAGAAGTAGGGGAATCTTCAGGCTAAAAGAGATTTCTCTGACCTTCCTCATAATTATTTGTTGGTTCTTAGTTCTAAATACTTATTTATCCTTGTGATGTGGAGAGAAGCAAGAGCACCCATGAAGTGTAAATATGTATGAGGTGCTCTACCTCTCTCTCTAGTTTCATGGCTATGTGATCCTTATGCTTGCTCATACAGCCACATACTTTTTCAAATGGGACTGTTGATTGCTCTGACTTGGTATTTCCTTCTTAATGTTAACTGAAAAACTCGTAAATGCACCTTCTTAAACAAAAAGCAAAAGTCTTCGCTCAACCTTAGTAAAGCTAATCATAAGAAAAAAAACTTCCATAAAACAAGTTTTATGGTATGTTACTTGATGTCCTTCCCTTAGAGGGATGTCGCCCAGTCTTACGGTATGTGCGGAGCAAAAGCGCTGCCTTTTGGTGTGTGTTTTCAGTCACAGGGGACACAGTCTGTGGGCAGAGGTCTAGGATATCCACATGAGGAGAGTAGAGAAGACTTTTCAAAAGCATTCCAGTTTTGAAGAAGACACTCATTTGTGCCCCTGTAGAGGCTTGTCCTGTGTGATCCATGTCACTGAGGGAGGATATTTACACACTAACTTTGGCATTTGACTGAGATTCATGGAGGAGGGTGGTTCCCCTAACAGTCAGACCAGGACATACTCATGTAATGCTTGCATGGGAAGCTATTATTCTATGAATTATATAGGAACGCTAAGGAGATGTTTCCTAAGGATATTTTAAAATCCTTACTTATGAGCTGGTCCCATTCCTTTTCTGGACCCTGTGTGATAAATGACCAGACCTGTATAGCTGACAGCCTCTAAAGCGAAGTAGAAATGACAACTCTTTGTTTCTGGCCCTTTAGTTTGATGGACATTTGACAGCAAGAGGTGGAATAAACTTCAGCTTAGCTGCTCTCCATTATTGTGCAGATCACGATTTTTTTCTACGGGCAGCAGCAAAGCTGGAGACGCTGTGTACACTCACACCCTCAGTGGAAAGCCCCTGGTGACAGCAATTATTCATTTCCAGTAGCAAACATTCTGCATAAGAACAATAGCAAGTACCCAGACAGGGGGAGGGAAGAGTATAAAGGCCAAGTACAAACAGGAGGATTGGTGTGAGAAGGATGGACACATTTGAAACTTATTTCCTGTGCAGGCAGCTGTGAAGAGCAACGTCCTGGAGGGTCAGCACCCCGGCTGCGTTCCTGTCAGGGCTCCAGCGCTGTTAGGAAATTGTCTGTCTGTCTGTCTGTGCTTGAGCAGCTGCTCAGATGACTAGATAATTACCCAGGCTGATGGCCAGGCTGCCTGGAAACACATTTTGAAAGGGGCTTGCAAAGTGGGATTTTCAGAGAGCAAAGAGGATGGGGCCTAGGAGAGAGAGATGCTGTCTTGCTCTGACATTAGGGCTACAGTATTTTGGCACAGGTTCCCCCAAAAGCAAATATTTTTCTCAAAGTGCTCAGCGTCTAAAAAAGCAGCAGTTTAAAGACAGCTAGAATATACTGGTTATCCTATAGGAAGTACATTTTAAAGAAAACCGTGGCTAATGCTAGACCCATGTTGTTTTGAGAAAAATGAAGATATTACTGGGGAAGCAGAGGTCAGGGGATTGATGGCAAAAAACAGGGCTGAACAAACAGGCAAAGAATTTGGAAGATGAAAAAAAAGGTCAAAATCTGAGGTACAGAAACAAAAAGCACCCATAGTAAGACACAGTGAAAACTATCTTTATTTAGGATGTTCTTGTAAACCCTTCTTTCCACCAGGTTCAGGGAGAGTAAATGCTAAGCAAAATGTTTGCTTCAAAATATTTCTGCATTTGGGGTTTATGTAGAGTTAACTGACAGCTGCCAAATCATGTGGATTTCTCCTCAAGAAGCAAAAACTCTTGAGTGAGGCCAGAGAAATATTTATTCACAGAAATTATGTATTCTGTGTTTGAAATGATGTATCTCTGTTTTCCTTTTGCTGGGAAAAGAAGAAATTTAATTTTTGTTATGATTATTATCAGCCTAGTCAAACTGTTACTGCCAAAGTGAAAAGTTAGATTTTTAGGCTGACCCAAATGTTCCTGTCAAAATGCTACACAATCTGCAAATGATCACAGGCAGCAGGTGACAAAACATTTGCATTTGTTGCACAATGGGCCTCCAGCTTATAGTTTTATATTCTGTCAGTTTAAGCTGCACTGTTCAATTCAATGAGGTATTCTTAGTCACCATAATTAGACTAAGGCAAGATCTGTTACATCACCCATCCTACTCAGCCATGCCCACTTCTTCCCAAGAGCTTTGTCTGGTTTTAAATATCTCAAATTACTTGGACTCTTACCATGTCCTTTGAGAAACTATACTACAGCGTATCTGAGCTTAACTACTTTGTGCTGTTCTCTCTGAAAGAAGCAATATTTGCAACACAAGATCAGCAGCTGGAAACTACACCTGTCACTAGAAACTGGGATGCTATGCTAAGATAAGAAAAATCTGAAGTCCTATATAATAAGAAAGGAAATGATGCTAACATGGTTTATTGTAATACAGTATAGGGATCAAGGAACAGGTCCTCAAAAACCAAAGAGGAATGAATGCTTCAAGGTAAATCTGCATGTTAAAAGCCAATCCAATTTTTTAAGAATAAACATGTCAAGAAAAGTAAAATGCATGTTGAAAGAAATGGTTTTTGTTTTGGGAAGCAATGAGTTGATTTTCAGTATCCAATGCATGGTACAGAATTTGCATTTTAGGGATAGTTCTTGCACTGGTCTTTCAACATATACAGATTTCTGAGAAATTCCTACAGCAGAAAGGCTGTGACTCTCCAACTATAGGCATTAGAGACTGAATTCAAAATTTCTGCAAAAGAGCCCTTCCTCATTTAGGAATTTGGCTGCCGCACTTCCAGGAATCCGAAGAGCAACAGAAGCATCTGAAGAGAGATCTTAAACATGTGTAGATGTTTACTTTTGCTTGTCTTGCTTTTTGAGATTGCTAGATGGTCTTTTGGCTCAGCATAGGGGAAAATGCACTTTTGATAACTTTAGTAATTAGTGTTGGGGAACCTAGAACACGGGTAGAAGTTGAGCATAGAAAGAATTTAAAGAACATCTGTTGCAGAAAAATCTGCCTGTGGTTTTGTTTTTCTAAAGTACAAGACTTTTTAGAAAAAAAACCAAGCAATTTCGTTCTTTCAAGAAGGCCCAACTTACCTGGAATAAAATTAATTTTTCCTTTTATAGAAGTATTTGGCAACACTAGTCCAGTCACTTGCCTTCTTAGATAAAAAAATGAGTTTGGAAAGCACAAAACTAGTTGGCAGTATTTGCGTTATTATATCTTACATGCTTCTGAAGTAGCCTGGTTTTTCATATTGCTGTGACTGATTTTAAAAAATACTGCAAATCGAAAATTTTTTTAATAAAGTAATTACACGGTTTCTAGGATATAAAGCACACTTTAAAAAAACCCAACAACTTGGCTCCTGTTAGTGATATGTATGCAGAGTTCTGCTTTTCCGTGTGTCCTTTATGTCCAAATAAAGGGCTCTGTCTGTCAAAGCAATTTCAGCTGAAGTTTTAAGGATGGTTTTTCAGGTCATGCCGTGTTTAACAGAAGGGCTGAGAGAGGGACTGACCAATTATAATCATACATTCATCATTCTTTCTCTACAGGCATCAAGCACAACACAGTGTGCAATTACTGCAGGGAGGAGGGGAGGGCCTTGTGTATCTGACACAACAGCTGTCAACCTGTGCAGTAAGGAGACAGATCTGACTTTCAGCTCCTCATCCTCAGGGATGACAACTCAGAAGCTATTCAGTGTCAGTACACATATAAACATACCATTTTCATATGTACACATATAAAAATACCACTGCCTGCTTAGCTGAGGCTATCAGTGAAGATACACAAAATAAATTCACTCTTCTCAAGGGGCAAGGCAGAGAGCACTGTTTGGATGTTCTGTCTATGAACACAACAAGGTTTCCATAATGAGGAAGTGTCCCATCACATCACTTGGATGGAGAGAGATAAATCTTCTTTAACACTAATTTGTCATTTTTTTCCAAAGTATCTGTCAACCTAGTAAGGGTACTATTACATACTGAGAAGAAAATCTCTGTGTCAGTAGTTGTTCAATAACTGCGAGATTTGGGGAGCATCAAGATCTTTGTTGGTTTAATGGCTAAATATAGATGAACTAATGTAGAAATCAGTTATTAAGCTGATATTAAATTAGAACTAGTCTCTACCCATATACTTTTCCTTAATTCAGGGAGACTTTTCAACCATATCTTTCTTTTTTATTTGTATTATTTCCTCACTAGAGTCACCCATTGTTTCTAGTATTTAAGTGATATTGTGGGCAAAGAGTATGCAATACAAAGAGTACACAATACAAACTCATAGCAGTAGATATGTGTGATTGTGTCCTAAACTCTGGTGATGATTAGGCAGGAATGAACTGTTTGACATGCAAGTCTGGCAAATGAGTAGAACAGGATTTTTGGTCTACATGGAGCAAAAATTGGGGCTCTACATTCCGCATGTTCAGAAACAAAAGCCATTCCTAGTGCACATCAATAGGTCAATTTCAGGTTATTTTTGGGCTCCCCCTCCACGCACAGCATTCCTGAGATGATGAGTCCATTTGAGTGGGTGTCAAAAGTAAGGAATGCTTAATTAAATATAGTAAAACCACTTCAAAAAAATCTGCAGTTCTGTAAAAATTCCACTGTGTTGCACAACAAACATATTCAGGTCTTGTCAGCAGTGTCAGGAACATGAAATCTTGTTCTGAAAAGTCACAGCTTCTCCAATACTTGAGCAACATGAAAGCATATGGCTGTCTGCAGTATGGAATCTAAGGCAGACAGCTGAGTAGTGCTGGAGGGTAACTGTGCCAGGCCCTAGCTAAGTTAAGTTGCTCTGCATTTGTTATAAAATAACTGTATTGCCGTGGATGTTGGAATTTGTATTTACAGAGCCCCAGTGCACTGATCTGCCATGTCTTTGGAATAGTTGTGATCTTTGGGTAGATTACTCTGCATGTCTCTAACCAGTATCTGTTTTCTGCCACCAGTGTCTGCATCAAAAGCACCCAGCTGGACTTCTCCCTCTTCCAACTCTTCTGAGAGGCAAGCCCGTGCCTCAGAGAGCAGCTGGACAACCAACTCAGAGGACACCAGCAGCCCAAGCATTACTCCCTCCTACACAGATCTGCAGTCACTAAATACCGAGGACTTGACCAGTGGTAGAACGTCTGCAGCAGATTCAGCTGGTAAGAGGAAGACCTTCAAGCTTCCATCTCAATCTTTTTGATACTATTCAAACTCCCTGTTCAGAATTGAGCCACAGGGAATGGATCCAAAGCAGAAAAAACTCAAGGATTAGGCAGACTAACATTTTGTTCTGCTCTAATTCAAAAAATATCACACTTAGATTTTACACAGCATGATGTTTGCAGGCTCCTGAAGTCAGAGCCAAATGCAACTAAGTACCTGTTGATGGACTTGAAGCATTTCTGATTTTCACATGCCACATCAGCTTAAGCTGATCTAGGAACTAGTGTGTTGTGGGAGAGGCTGGATGCCTTTCCTGAATTTCCATGCAGAAATTTTCTCAACAGTGTATTCAGCTGAGGCACAGTTCTGCTTGCTTCTTTCTGTTTCAGTGAGTGCCAAGACACAGATCCAGTTTGCTGAAGGCATTCTTTGCATAGTGCTTTGCACTGTTACTGAACAGTAAATGCAGAGAGAGTGTAAGAATGACATAAGATGGTTCAGTAGCAATTTTATCCATTAAGGATCTTATATCTGACTTTTAGGGCTCTATTCAGACACAATCCTGTGTGGAAAAATGTGCTACATGGCATTGTAGCTCTTTGTTCTTCAGTTGTACTCCGGGTAATCTGAAGCAGGAGAAATAAAGCAGAGTGGTGTCAGTCATGTCATGGGAACTCCTGAATGACAAAGCTGACTTTCACAGTGCATAAAAAAGCTGACATGTCAGGACACAATAAAAATACACAGCTTCAGGAGGAAACACCTGCACTATGCTGGAAGCAGTTCAACCCAAACTGAGGAAGGTCAGTAGCTACTTTGGTGATGAAAATTGATTCCCTGGTGTCGTGATAGCTCAGACCTGGGAGATACTTAATGTGTTTTCTCTCAGGTGGTGAATGTGAAAATATGTGGGAAATAAGATCTGTTTTGTGAGAATGGGCTTCCTAAGCCTCACTGAGGTCATATGTCCCTTCCATAAGAAACATATGTGTACATCACCTACAAAGGTGATTATTTGCTGGTTCAGTCAGTCTGGGTTAGACTTCTAGGCAGGTTTATAAACAGCAGCATGGTAGGTTCTGGCTCAGTACTTTAGACGAAGGATTTGTGGAGAAGTAGTAGTTACTTTGGGTAAGTAGAGCTGTTTCTTTTTTCAAATGATGACATTATCACAAATCAGTCTGACCATATTTATTTTGGAATACTCTGCTTTTCTGTGCCTCCAAGTTTGGAAACCACTTTTTCTTAGAAAAGTAGAACACCTTTGGTAAAAAGGCAAGCTGGAGTATGTGCTGGATATTGCTATTTTGTTGATTTGGTATAGGCTGCTGTCAATGGGGCTGTCTTTACCTGAGCAAAGGGAATGAGGGATGCCCAGTCCGATAATGACTTCAAATCATACAGGCAAGTCAAAGACAAAAGAGCTGCAGTATATCCCTGTCACACATGTGGGATTATATCCTGTATGTGGTCCAAAGTAAACTGATACCTCAGTAAAAGCTTTGTGTGCAACTCTCTTATTACGTCTTCCTCAGTCAAACTGACATATTTATTAGCAAGACAAGTACAAAAACTCACTCCAAGCACCTAAAAATGTTTACAAGTTAAGAAGGAGTTAATATAAGCAAGGCTGTGCTATTAGTTAAAACATAAGATACACTTAGACTTCCAGTACCTTAGCAATACTGGAACTTGAAGTGTGAAATACACAGTCTTCTTGTCACCAGGTGTAGAGTTTGCAAAAGTGCAGCATGAACAAAGTGCATATGCTTGTCCTGTTCCAGGGTGCTTCACAGTCCACTCCCTGAGGTGGCTGCTGGCATCAGGAAGGTTTGTGGAAGTGAGCAGCTGAGGACCTAATGGCCATGGAATTGTTGTATAGTTCTGGCTGCTTTTCTCTTGTTCAGTACACCATCATCCCACCAACAGCAGTGCATAAGTGGACAAAAAATGTATGATCATTTTCTTCTCTCCATCCTCTCTGCCCCTCTCCAGAAATTCAGTTCTTTAAGCCTGACTTGATTCAAGCATTTGCTTTGCGTTTCTCCCCTCAAAGGACTGGCTGCCTCAGTCTGTAGTGAAGCTTGAAAGCTCCATCAAGACAATGGAATAGCATGTATTTTGCCATGAAGGCAAAGAGAGGAATCCTCGTGTGCTGTGTGATGATGAAGTCACCCTGACTGCTAGCCAGGATGTTGACTCCAAGATCAATCTTGCTGGAGGGAAGAAAAATAAGACTAATTTCATTGCTAAAAGCCTTATGAAAATAATAAATCAGTGTTTGATCTACTTAGTGATGGTAAAGAATCAGGTCTATAAAACAGTCTGGGTTTAATACTGTTTCAAGTGGGAAAAACCTAGTGATGAGAAAAGCATGAAAAATTCTACTCTATGGTCACATGCTAAGTAAAATAACTATTTTAGCCATGGTAAATTTTTATTGCCTGAACAGGATAAAAGGATACTCCATTCCATAATTTTACCACTTGTCTTGAATTTATCCTGCATGCAAAATGTTTAAACACCAACTGCCTGTGGTAGTTCAGGGCACAGGGTTTTGTATGGGAGCAGATTAAAGCCTGAGGTAGGTCTGGCTGCTGGTATACACAGAGAAAAGTCCCAGCCATAAAAATGTGCATCTTGGTGTCCAGGGCTGGTAGGCTCTAAGCAGGTAAAATTGGCTGGGAATTAACTTTCTCACAACTCACAAAATTTGAGTGTAAAACCTATGGGCTTGAGCTTATATCATGCATGTGTTTATGTAAGATATGGCCTAGGAAGACGTCTGAGGAAGATGAGAGAGACCTGAATGATGCAGCCTAAAGTTTACCCTTGCTACAGGGGACTGCAGAAAACCTCCTGACTGATGGAGTTGGGATAAGCAGACTGATGTCCTGTAAAGGCAGCAGTGTTCACAGTGGTGAAGGTAAATGTTGCATGAGCAGAGCTGAAAAAGATTTGCTTTTCTATCAAAGTGCAGCTAAAAGATGCTGCACTTCATTGCCTATGCTTGTTTGAACTCTGGCATCAAGAAGCCTTTGCCTTTTATATTATCCTCATCTTTGTCAGCACAAGGGACTCTAGCCTGCAGCAGCTAGCCAGTAAATGTGGGTCAGATGATAGCAGACTGTCCATTTAACATGGGCATGTTTATGTGGTTATAACAGCAAGCACTTTGCAACAGCTGGAGTCTCACTGTGTGTGTGGAGCTGTGTTGGAGCTGGTGAAGTGCCTGCCCCTTGCCTCAGAGTTCTTACCATGCCTCACCATGTCACTCAGCTTGGATCAATGAGCATGAAAAGAAGTGGGAACTTTTGGCCTTTGTGCTGTGTGCTGCAAGATAAGTAACACAGGACATCTGTGTTACTGATACAATACAAGTATTTGTTCTTTCTGTAGCAGATGCCTGTCTCAGCTTTCGAAAAAGGCCAAATATCTGTGAGATAGAGGAGCAAGGGAGAGGCCTTCGTGTAACTGTGGTTATGGAGCTGTTCTGAGGTTGCGCCTAAATACCTCACAGCTTGATTTAGATTTCTGCATTTCACCATTCTTCTTTAAAATAATTTTATTTATATAACTTAAAATTATATTGTATACAAAATATAAATAGTTATATGTGGTCAGTATGTATATAATAAAGAATATATTATATGTATTTACCTAGCTCATAAACTATATTCTATTATAAACTTAATAGAATATATAATAGAATCTCTCTGCATTATATAATAAAGCTATATGTGTGTTTGTCTATGTGTAGGCATATGTTTCCTCATAGCAATTTTAGGTGCATCTCTGCTAATTGTGTTGTTTCTGTTGTGATTTGTATCTTAGCAAAGCTGCAGCTATGCCATGTTTGATGTTAATGGTTCAGTTTGCTGACCAGTTGTTCTCTTTGGCACTTTCTTGTAGCTCTGGGACTACTGGGATACTGAGGAAATTGCTGTTATTATTTTCTGACAACATCTGCATGTTTGGGGATAGAAGGTTGCATGTGTGACCTCTAACTTCTCAAAATCCAGACAGTTCATAAATAGCACAAGGAATTAATTCTGAGAATGTTGTTATTTTCAAAGTAAAACACGTCATTTTATGGGGTTCTGGTGCTTCTGTTCCAAAACTTGGAAATGGCAATACTGACAAGCTCAGCTCCCGCTATCTCTGGAAGGTAATAGAGGGCAAGTAATAACTTTTCAAACCTTTTCCTAATGCTTTTCTGCAGTAGTTTTGTTACATTTCTTCTGTAACTGTAGCCAGCTGGGTACTGAATCCTGATATGATGACTACAAGAATGGTGTTCTTGAAGTGAGTTTCAAACAAGCAGCTTTGAACAGATTATATAGCTGTGCAGTGTGGTTGCCCTGAATGCCATGAGCAGGCTCCAAGCTGTGAAATTATCCCATTTAATTACCATGGCAAGGGGGAAAATAATATATGCTGATAATTACCACCTTCCATACAGAACTACTTTCAGTTATGCTGTGTAACTATCAACCAGGTTGTGCTGGTGTCCCAGTCCTAGACACATAAAAAGCTTGTACATGAGAGCCTGCCAAAGCCAGCTGGAGAGACTGCAGAGAGGAACATCCAACCCCTGCTCCAAGGAGGGGACTCCAGAGTACTGTGAACAAATAGCACCTAGAATATACTCTTAACTCCAACCTGTAAGGGCTAGATTCAGCACCAGAGGCAGGGGTTTTTATTTTTCATGCCAATACCAACTAGCAGTTCAGGAGTTTTATATCCTCGTTGTCGTCCTAGATTTTTCTCGTGCATTTTTAGCTTCTTGAAGAGTAATGAAACATTGGGACAGATCTGGAAAGCTAGGTCTAGATAATTCATAGCAGTAGAAGTGTTGTGATCCCAAGATAGATCTGTGTACTGGGAATTAGTTCATCTTCAGGGTTTCCTGGCCACAGTATCCCAAAGACCTCTGCAGCAGTGTTCAATCCTCATCCTTCTTTTGCAGAGGGAAGCCTGCAGCTTAGTTGTACAGACTGGACCTAGGTGAAGTAGAAATAGATTTTGCCATATAGACTGAGAGTTTTGCTCTTTGGTAAAGGCTTCAGGTAAAAGCAGTGGACGGACCAGAGTTACTGCCTCAGTTCTTCCTTGTATCAGGAAGGCACAGAAAATCTGCCAGGAGGAAGGGGGAAGCTTTAGAACAAGGAAAGAATAGGTACAACAATAAACAAATGTTTATTTCTATCTGTTCAGTAGAGAAAATTACAACATAATCTTGGTGAGCAGTCATTTGATTCATAGGCTTTAAGGCCAGAAAGGAGGACTGTGATGTCATTATTATTATCCAGTCTGGCCTCCAGCATCTCTCAGGCCAAAGAACCTCACCAGGTCATTTCAAGCCCTTCAGTTTGAAATACACAGCACAACTTCAGGCTGTGCAGAGAGCACACTGAGAACAGTCCTGAGGAAAAGGATGTGGGGCTGTTGGTGGATGGAAAGTTCAGCATGAGCTGGCAGTATGGAAGAAATTCTTTACTGTGAGGGTGGTGAGGCACTGGAAGAGATTGCCCAGAGAAGTTGTGGATGCCTCATTCCTGGAAGTGTTCAGGGCCAGGCTGGATGGGGCTTGGAGCAAGCTGGTTAGTGGAAGGTGTCCCTGCTCATGACAGAGTGGTTGAAACAAGATGATTTTTAAGGTTGCTTCTAACCCAAGCCATTCTAACATATTACCATATCCTAAGAAAACATTTGCATAATATCTTTCTGATTAACATCAGCTGGAGCGAAGTTAGTCCCTGATCATCCATTTACATCCCTTCAAAACTTCGCTTTTAGAAAGGACTGTCCTAGTGATAACACCTAAAACAAGCTGAGATGTCACTGAGCTCAGCTCTGCCAGCTCTTGTGGGGCTAAATGTAGTCTGCTGACTTCAAAAGGTCCAATATCTGCTTCCACTGTGCCCCAGAAAATAACACTGATTATTTATCTTCTCAGTTGCCTTGCCTCACAAAGAAGAGTGGTTGATGCTGCTGTAGGACTATCAATTCTTACTTTTTCTTCAGGAACAATGAGAAATATCAGGGTGTAGGAGGACAGAATTTAACATTGCTCTTATTGTAAGAAAGGAGTTAGAAGAGAGCTCAGAAGTGTCTGCTCCTACTAATGCGTGCTAGACTGAGTCTCATGGTGCTTACCCCGTGAATTAATTAGGCCTTCCCTGCTCCTCTGCATTCTAAGAAAACCAAGTCTAAGACAAGGAAGAGGCAAAGTGTAAGAGGAGAAAGTGCCAGCATGAAAGAACTGAGTCTAGTTTTCATTACTATGTGGAAATGTTATAATTAAAACTTTATATATATACACATATATCTATACATATATATATAAATATAATAAATTTGCTGTTAATAATCGAGTGGTTTTTTGTCTGCTTGCTAGCATAGAATTGGTTCTGATCTTGTGCATGTCATTGGCCCTGTGCTGCAAACAGCTAAATGAGCATCTCCTAGTTCAGGTGTTGAGTTTTCTTGTCATGGCTATTCAGAAGTGCGAGGCACAGTGGATTTATAGCAGGGTTATCTTTATTATAGAAGAGCTAAATGCTGAGCATACATGGTATTCATGATGAAGCTCACTCTTTTCACACCTATTCACCAATGCTTTTACATAGTCAGATCAGCTGAAAGGACAGCAGAAAGAAGTCCAAGGCAAGTCACAGGACTGATCTTCTGATCCGCCTTTATATAGGCATTATCCTGAGAAAATAGATGTGAACAGATGCTTTGTAGTTTGGCTCAGGCCAGTGAGGCAGACTAGATAGTACGAAGCCCTTTATTTCTGTTTGTAATGCTGTGATTCCTCAGCCACAGTGTTTATATTGGCCCCAGTTGGTCTCTAGTGCAGAAAGGCACATGCTGATATGATAAGCCTGAGGAGTTCAGCAAGAGATTTTGCAGTTGGACAGAACGTTTCATTTGCTTAAGTGCAGCAGCTATCTGTGATTCCTGTGTTCACAGAGGAACAGCCTGGTTTATTTGGACAAATTCTGCAGGATGCTAAGTGGCTTCCAAGCTTAAAGCTACTAGGAGACAATACCAAGATATCTCCCCACATACAACTTTTTCAAAGTGGAAAACATCAGTGGCAGTTTTCAGCAACATCATCTCGCCTGTTGCATTCAGTTCCTGGCAGCTGTACTGCTGACAGGAGGTAGGAGTGGCACTGCAGCCATTAGAGTAGCTCTGGAGAAGCACTGTCCCAGCTTCGTGCTGCTTGCCACCACAGCCAGTGCCCTACAGCATTGGCTGCACCCCAAGGAACACAATTGTGCGGCTCCCTAACCACAGCAGGATTCGCCACAGAGAGGAGTCACCCACCTGAGAACTGGCATTTTCCACCCTTGATTCTACAGGGCAGAGAAACGAGTAAGGCTTCAGCAATAGTACCAATTAACAAGAGTTGTAAATCATTGCAGTGCTCTTAATTAGAGATCCCAGTTCTGTGTGGAATTTCCTGTCTGATTATGAAGGGGCTGAATGGAGTAAAACAGACAGTGAAAAAGCTGGCAGCAGCAGAGAGCAAGTGAGAATGAGAAAATTCGCAGTACCCAAATGCATGGATTTGCTCGTTTCTCTCTTGCTGTGATATTATCTGAAACCTAAGAAAGGCTCAGGGGATCACTGGACTACACACCCCAGGAACTGGAAAAGTGATGATAGGGGATCAGTTATAGAATCATATCCTCATAGGACATAAAATGGGAAGCAGATTTGTCAAAAACATGAATGGTGAACAGAATAATTTAAGCAAAACCTTCAGGTTCTATGTTGACAACTTATTTTCTTGTGCCCATTTAGAAACTTGTGATAAATGTCCATTTTTATCAGGACTTCTGCCTCCTTTTTTCTTTGATTCAGCCCCAGTGTTAAGGAAAAAATCTAACCCTTTCTGTTCTTTGAAGGCAGAAATGAGCAGAGGTGGATGACAGTACTTTAGGGAAATTGCTGATTTATGTCTTTACTTCAATATCTCTGGTTTTTTATGTCATCTAGCCTTGATCAAACAATATAATACTGGAGCGCAGATATGACATGAATCTCAGTAACCATGTTCATCTGTTATTAGAAGCAGTTTGGTCTTAATTGCCCTCATGTTTGACAGGTGAGACCAAAATCCTCTGCCAATATAAACTGGTATTTGCATTATGACTGCACATATTACGTAAGAGGAAGAGGAGACTTCATGCTATTTCTTCATTCTGATCTTGGTTAGCAAGAATGAGAATTGTGATTCTGGGTTTTTTCACATGGATGCCAGTCCAATTTACTTGTCAGTACCATTGTGGTACTCTAGTATGTTTCATGGACACTGATTTGAACTAATCTAATCACTTAGGATTCGATTTTTTAAAACTATTAAAAGTACTCAGTACTTTTTGTGAAGAAGTCCAGATCTGTGTTTTGCACCTAAAACTGTTTCCAAGATTCTCATGTCCCAGCTATTCTTGTTACAGTTGAACAAAATTTTCAAACAGCTTCAGCTCAGTGTGCTCCTCTCCAAATCTAGTAATTTAATTTAGTGTCTAAAAGGAGATTAGAGATCCTGCCAACATCTGTCCTGTAGCTCTGTCTTCTCAAGCCCATTACAGGCTTTGTAGAAATCATTCCATTTAAGTGGAGACTTTAGTCAGCGGTTTATTGAAGCTGCTGTATTTTCACATGTAGACATTTCAGAGAGCTTTAAACATTATTCACTTAAGATGATAGGAATGGAATCTATTTCCCAAGACCCTGATGTAAATGTATTCATGACCGTTTCCTATCCATGTGTTCCTGTGCCAGTATTGTCTTTCAAGTAGCTTTTTGCCCTCTCCAGCGTAAGCACTTTAATATATTTATACAGGGTAATTCTCTCTCTCTCTGCGTTCATTTGCTAAACTAAATGAGACAAGCTCTTTAGTATTCTGGCTCTTCATTCTCCTTCTCATCCTAGAAAGCCTTTCTCAGCTCACATTGCTGCTTGAATTAATCTTTCAGGTATGTGGTGATCAAAACTATGCAAGACTGAGATCTCACCACAGCCTGATATCAAGATATTAGTTTTTGCATCTTCAGGAATTGTCTCCTTGATACATCCCAGGATCTTATTTCTTTTTGTGCCTGTGCATCAGGCAAGTACCCTTGCAGTATATTCAAACTCACAGTCTCTATGTACTTGCCATGTCCTGTCTCTGCTACACGTGCATTTGTGTGCTTGGTGGTAGGCGTGATTCTGGAAGGGAGCACATGCCAGCACAGAGCGTACAGGGAGGCACACGGTGCACTGGCAGAGCAGACAACTGGAGGGTGTTAGTGCATTTGTCACACCAGCCACAGCGCCAGCTTCATCTCCTCCTGGGCCTCAGGGCTGCACAACGCTGCCTCCGGCATGGGCAGTTGGCTCCACAAGTGGGACACGAGGTTGGCCCAGGGCCATTCACTGCACCTCCTCTGCAGCAGGCCCTTCAACAGCCAGCCAGAATTAGGATCTGGGTGGGAAAGTTTGCATAAAAGAAGTAAGGGGGGCTTTCCTGGAGGCTTTGCTTTCATGAACCCACCACTCCTCCTCCCCCAGACTGATTTGTTTGTTCAGGCTTGGTTGCCTCCAGCAACACATTATTAGTGTGAACTATGGTGTATCCTGGGAGACCTGTAGGATTCCCTGCAAATCTTTTCAGTTTTTCGTCTCCAAGGAGGAAGAGACACAATGGCATTTCACTCTGTTGACGCAGTTGCATGTGCATTCCCCTTCTTTAAGTGTTGGTGTGTCTCTTCAGCAAATGCTGTAATTGAACTGCACAGTCTTCATCTTGCATCTTCATCTCAGTGAACAGATCATGCTTTTCTTGGTAAAGCCACCAAACTGCACTGCTTTAAAGGCTGTATTTGAAAACATGCTTAGCTGAAGAGGTTTCAGCAGAGCTGTGTACTTATTGTTGCACACACAGATCTGCCCTTGCTGATGGTAGACCTCAGGCTTTCAGGGTAAATCTGGCCTTAAGATAAGTAAAGATTGTATTTCACATGAGCAGTTTTCCTTGATTTAGTATGTCTGCAAAGGCAGGGAAGACACGGTGACATGAAATAACAACATGGGTATGTTCTCAGGGCTCTGCTAAGACCATACATCTCTGCTAAAATCAATGTCACTGCAAATTGTTTAGATATAACAAGTGTTACGAGAGCTTCCCCATGATGTGATCAAACTCTGCAGGTATGCTTTTGATCTCTGCTTGGTTTGAAATTACAGGACTCAGCTTCAGCTCCTCGGCTGTTCTGTGTCCCAGGTTTCAGGGACCAGCCTATGTGTCACAGCACAGTTCAAACATCATGAAGAGCACTTGATTTCCTGATTAGTCACGTATGTGTCCAGAGATGGACAGCATCAGATGAACTGATCTTCCATAAAGACCAAGGCAGCTTAGCTAAGAGGGGTCAGTGCTCCCGTAGATAAGGCATCAACAACAGATGGCATCTCAGTAACAGAGCAGTCAGAGGCAGTGGACATGAGGATTCTCATAACAGTGATGCTGTTGGTAATAGGGGAGCATTGAGAGGGCAAGGGAATTAGGGAAATATAGAGAGGGTGGTTTGAGTGTAATCTACTTTCACCAGGTGATTCAGTTGTCCAGAGACTCAGATGTTAAAAAGTGGTGACTGAGGCTTCAGCCCTGTCTTCTGTCCCCCTGCCAAGCTGATCCAGGTCTGCCAGAGGGTGGGGGACTGCTGGGGAAAAAGGGTGAGCCGTGCTCTGCTGAGATTGACAGTCCAGTTTGTCTCACATGTCTGAACAACCCAAACCTGAACTAATGGAATAAACAGGTGTGAAAGGGGAAGGGTTTTGACAGAGCCAGTATCTCCTGGTCTGTTGGATAAAAGGAAAAGCAGGTCAGTAGAAATCAACCCATCCCTCATCAGATGGCAGGGAGAAGAGTCGCTCTTCAATGAGCAAAGGCACTTGAGATTAATCTGATAATTCCTGGATCATTCTCAAGTCAAACAGCATGGGACCAGGACCCAGGAGGCTTCTCCTGCTAGACCTGGAAACCCTCTTGATATCTTTCTCCAGGGAAGAAGTAAGGGGGAGGAAAATACAAGGATGGATGACTAGGCTATACTTTTTCCACATTTGAATTATTTCTTAGTGAACAACTTTAATCCCCGTGTTGCAGCCCATCTCCTGCTTTATAGAAGAGTTTCAAGGTGGCTCTTGAGCCTTCCAGCTGCCAGCTCTTCAGCTTTTCAGTCCCTTTTCCCTTTCTTCACCATGGGATTTTCTCTCTTCCTTCCCATTTTTTCTTTTCTGGGTGCTGCTCTACTTCTGTTTCTTTCCAGTTTAAAATAACTTAAAGGCTTAAAAGCTTTGATACCACTGGCCTCACCTTGTTTCTAGTGGATGACCTGCTGCATCCTGCATTCCCTTCTGGCAGGGAAAGGAAAATGAGTAAAGGGACTGTCATTCCCCTTTACTTGGCAGAAGGCCCTTCTGCATGCAGAAGAATTTCTTTACAATCTACTTCAAAACTTACATTTCTCTTTATTGACTGGATAATTGAAGTAGCACTGTTGTGAAGTAGCGAAGCAATGGTAGTCTTTGAGAAAATACATACCAATTCTAGCAGTAGCTAATGCTTTACTGGAGTGCCCTGCAGTGTCATTTAAATGTCATCAGTGGCGATAATTTCTGCACCTTACTGAAGCTACAATATTTCCTGGACATTTTCTATTTTGTATGATGCTGTAGGAGTTTTACTCTTGATACCTGGGTTTCTACCATCACATTAAAAAAAAAAGTGTATTATCTTTAAAACTCAATTTTATGGATGAAAATTTTGTGGATATTTTCATTTTTCTAACTTTATTAATTCATTCACCCACCCCTCAAAAAAAAATCTTTACTTTCTATACTCAAAATCTCTGAGTGGTGTTTGAGACAGAATCATGCTGTGAACAGGTTTGGAGGCCAGTGGCTCCTATGCGTAATATCATAACCAACTAGAGTCCCATGCAATAGTCTAGAGAGATTAATATTACAGCCAAACTGCTAGAGTCACACTGAGCTGTCACCTACCTGAAATGGAAGTGTAAAATATGTTCTGTGCCATTTTTAATCTAATTGCTAGTAATCATCAGAGGTAAATATTCCTCACTATCTTTCCTTAATAGTTAAGAACTTAACACTCTCTATATGTTTCTTTAGTTTTTTGTTTCAAAAGCCTTCAGTCCCAGTTCTGTGTGGCAAATGCAGTATTTTGGGTTTTTTTTCATAAAAGTGGAGCTGGCTTTGCAATGTGCTTAATAAAGTCAGTTTCCACATTGACTATATGCAACCAAAAGGGAAGAAGTTTAAAAAGAGGAAACACTATGGTGAATGTACAGTAATGGTTTCCCAAATTGTATGCTGCAACTGCCAGTACAGTTTACTTTAAAGTAATTTTCAAGTCGACACTTGTACAAAACAGTGAACAAATTGTAAAAATGGTGAAAATACAACTTCTGTTAAAAAAATAACTGCTAGACTCACTAAGGCAATGAACTATGGCCATGGCATCTTTTGTGCTATCTGTCGTCTGTGATGAGTAGCAGGACTGTTGAGCACTATAAGGATAAAGTAATTTTTAATTCCTGTGATGAGGTAAGATGGTGGGAACAGTGAAGATCCTCCAACATAATTTTCTACTCTGTGTTTTCTCACACAGAAATTTGAATACAAAGGCTGTCTTTATCAACTGCATGGATTTTTTTTTTCCCTCAGCTTCTCTTACTTTATAATTTGGCTATGAATTTTAAAGAATGGAGCAGAGATTAGAAATTAGCACCCTTTGTGTCCTATTGAAAGCATATCAACCCCTCCTCCTCAGACACTGCAAAATTCCTTGCTAATAAGGCTTACTGAACAAGTCTTCATTAAACTGCTTGTTGCTGGGCTGGAGAATTTGTCTCCATCTGCCATTCAGACCATGACCTAGACAAATCAACTGTGATGCCTCAGATGTGAAAAGCCTTTGTTTGGCTTCTTACGTTCTGAACACAATTAGGAGCTCTGCAATTTATCCCTTTGGCCAAGGTAGAGTCACGCTGTCCCTTGCTGTAACTGCTGGTCTTGAGGTAAGTCACTCTGAGCATTCCTCAAGTGATTCAGTAGAATGTGGTTTTAACCATGTAACTCCCAGTTCTGTGGAAATGAGTGGCAGTTGAGAATAAAGCTGGTTACACCCAGTTAGCATAGCCATTCTGTACTGTCTGTGCTGGCAACCTAATAGGAAATGTAATTGGACAAAATTTCCACTTAATTGGGGTAAAGAAGCTGACTAATGCAATATGTCTGTCATTAAGGTGACCAAAGCTTCTCTCAGCTTCTAAATACTGTGGTCCAGATGTTTACCACCTCTTCTTTCAACTAGGAGTAAGTTACAATAGATGTGACTTGTGTAATATGGCGGAATACACGAATCTTTTGTTAAAAGTCACCTTCCAGTCGAAGATGAAGTTATTATAAATCATACAAATAAAGGAGACAGCTTTTTGTAATAGTCATTAAAGGCTTAGGAGCTGTTTCACAAATATGCAACTCCTTGAGCATGTCAGTGTTTGCTTTGCTCCAGAAGAATGAAAGGCCAGAGTTTTAAGCTGTATTTCCTCCTCAAAAATCCTGAGGATTGTGCGTTTACTTTGGCACTGGTTTTGCTGCTGCTTCAGATTATCTCTGTTCCCTTCAGTGTTACTGCACTGGAGAATTGGTATGCCTTCTAGTCATTGTAGTCAGGAGTTAAGATTTCAGATTTTTTGCCTCAGGCACTGATTGAAGCCTTTCTGTTATGTGCCTGCAAGTCACAAGGCAGCGGAAGCATGGAGCAGGTGAGCCAGGGTACTCTCTCCTTCCGTCTGTCTATGCTTATAATTATCTGTATTTCTGTATATGTGTGGGGATGTGCATGTAAACATACTTGTAAATTCTTGCAAGACTTCAAACAGAAATTCTGTTGTGTTTTTGTTGGAAGGGATGGATGAACATCAGACCAACCCAATCAAATGGCTCTTCAATCAGGCAGGTCTTAACAGAGCCCCGTGTTTCCCCTGGCTTCCTTACGCACCCCATCCCTCTCTATGCACAGATCCGGGTCTCCTCAGCCACAGCACAAATTACTTGGCAGCAGCAGGAGAAATGTTTTCTATCAGTTGGAATCCAACCAGCATGTGAGGAAAATAGTATTCTCAGACACTTCTGAACCAGCCTTGTCTTTGGGGCACAGAGCTCTTTCCTGCAGCTCAGAGGCCAGGAAGGGCTTGGTCGCCTGTGATAGCAGGTACATCTGAAGGGATCAATTTCAAATGGATTTAAATGGTTAGGATACCCTTAGGGTTGAAGGAGTATCTCTCTGAGTTCTCAGCACAAGAACTGGAGCAGTGGTCTGTGGCCTGTGAACTTCTCTACACATTTTTCTTCTGACAGATCTTAAAACGCTTATTCGCAAAATGCTGCTTCAGGCATGTGGATTTATGTAACAAGTAGAAGCTTGTCAGACACTGTGTCTCGTCAATTTCCCAGGTATCAGGGCATTTGTCTATTCATATTTTCAGTCACGAGAAGTTGTACTTAGCTCTGACTAGTGCCTGGATTATGCCATGTATTATATAGTTGAGGAGTATTTGGCTTTCAGTTAATCTTTTCTCCTAATGTATTTTGATGCCTTTCATTCTCTATGTGGTGTTTCTTTGTTTTGATTATATCCTGGCTTAAAAAAAATCTCGTCCTGCTAGGATGATACTACAGAAAACTGTTCTGGACTACTGAGCATTAGTAGTAAAAAAAAAACCTACCTTTTTTTTTTTTTTTTTTTTTTTTTTTTTTTTTTTTTTTTCCCCATCTTTTCTTCCCAAGAAGAGGATCCTGGAATAGCAACTGTTCAGAACTCAGTGGTTGCAATAGAAATGATAAACACAAGCCAGATGCTGCTGACCAAAGATTGTGTTCAGTCTGGGCTTGGTTCCTTCCCTCTTTTCTCAACTGCTGCAGGATGAATACAGGCCAGCAGTGATAAGATACTGCTTAAGAGCAAGTCCTTATCTGTTACCTACGCTTCAAATGCCTCAGGAAACAGAGTTGAAGCAGACATTCTTACAACTTCCATATTTTGTAAGGATGAACAGGAATAAAAGAAAGATGAATGTGAGGTGTGATGAAGATTACACCTTCTCAGATGTAGCTGGGAGAATTTAGAGACCCCTCAGCAATTTGCTCTGTGATGAAATCCATTAGGTTGCCAAACAGGCCCCAGCAGTAAAAGCCCTATTGGTTAGCTGTCTACAGCACTATCTGCCAGAGATGTGTCGAACATGCAAAGGACAATCTTAGAACTGCTGAACTAGACACACAATATTTATCAGCTGGTTTTAGTTTTTCTGTAGGGGTTGTTGGAAAGGTATTGTGGCCACACTGAATTTTGACTGAGCTTTCATCAAGGTCCAGGGTGGTATTTTGACAGACTGGACCCAAACTGACAACAGCAGGGTGGGTAGGATCTTTCTCTAGGATTAGAGACGTGAAGCTCAGGTTGAGCTCTTGTGTAAAGAAAAACAGAGTTGAACTTAGGTTTCCCGCCAACAAGCAGAGGCTGAGTTACCAGCTTAACAGGCATTTTGGAGTGAATTTATCCTTTACATTTTCCACAAAGTCTGTTGACAATTTTTGAGACATTCTGCTTAGAGATAATAACAGCTCTATAGTGCATGTATTTTTTGGAAAGCAGATTTTATTTCTTTCCCCATAAATCTGATTCTATCCCTAATTTGAGTTAATTAATGTGCATATTTTAGAAGCTTTTTTTTGGATTTGACAAAAGGTCAAGGGACTGTCACCTTATGAGGGAAAAAAACTGTTTCCTGAGAAACAAGCTTGCTTCAGTATGTCTGTGACATCCCAGCACCCCATGCAGTGCTCTGTCGTGGTGGCCAGATTAATTATGGACCCTAATTGGAAACAAGAAACAAAAGAGGCAGTCTAGGGAAAGATGACTTCATCTCCCTGCTCATCTTACATTACTGTTCTGCACAAAAAAAATGAGGCAACAGAACAGCAAACAAAACTATCTATGTAGAGTTTTCCCTTGGCTGAGGAGAGAAAGGATAAAATGAGAAAAGGAATGCTGTTCACCTGGAAAGTCACAAGAGCAGGTCTGAGTTTTCATCTTTTCCAGCCAGCATGTTTATTTAAGCCCAGCCTTTAAAAGATTTTGTTCAAGCAGTTTGTCCTTGGGCTACTTTCTATATCTTGTTCTACTTTAGCCTCAACTTGCTATAAGCCTGGGAATTTTTCGCATTGGTGAAAGAAGCTTTTTTATGCACTGAGAATGCCTTGTCTGTTACATGAAGTTGTTACAACAAGGTGTGGGAGGGAAGTGAGGCATGGTGGTGTTGCATTAAGGGACAGCTTCATGGTTGGCAGACCGGGGGTGATTACAAAACAAATGTTCTGGTTCTTCTGTTAATTATTTAATTTCAGATGAGTAGTATAGGCTCAAATTAGCAAAGGCCTAGACAGATAGGTAGGCACAAGTGAGGACAGCATGTGGCCATTCCTAATTTACTAGTTGTTTTGGGTTTTTTCTGAGGAAAGGCATCTCACCACTGATACTGACTCCTTGCCTGTCAACACATATGTATCCCTCTAGTAAGGCAGTCGTGTCTTTTTGGCAGGCTGGCAAGCACCAGCTTTGTTGCATGCTGTTCAGCACCTTTCCCACAGGAAAGACACACACAGCTGTCCCTGCAGTCCCTGATCACATTCATTCCATCACCTACCCTCACCCCCTTTCGTCATTTAGTTCATAATCACCATTGTACCAACACCCAGACATCATAGCTTGGCTTTTCCTTTTTCGTTCTGCATGCTGCCACACTCCACCATTCAAACCATAAAGCCATTTACTTTCTGAGGGTAATTTCATGCACTTAAAATTGTTTCTATACTGATATAATTTAATGGGTAAATGGCAAATCAGTATATTTTCTGTACACCAGGTACTTTTTGGCATAACTTCACAATTATCCAGACAACCTTGTCTTCAAACAGTCTGTTTTCCTCAGTGTGTCAAAATATCACATGTATTTTTTTTTCTGCAGTAGTAATCAATAAGGGGAAATGAGAAAAACCTGAATAACCCAAGGAGCAAAAGGATGTTAGCCATTTCTCAGAGGTGCTGACAGATTGTTCCTGTGGTTTTCAGTCTTACACCTAAACTGCTTGGGGCAGAGGTAAGGGCAGGGAAAGAAAAAAAAAAAGCAGGCTAAAACAGGACATTTGGGAATACCTAGAAGTATTTGGCAGGTGGAGCTCTCTTGTGTTGGTGGACCTGGCTGTTTGGTAGGTAGGCTACGTCTCCTTCTCCTTCCTTTTATGGCAAAAACTGGCAAGAACTTCCTGGATCATTAAGTCTAATTCCTGCTATCGCAAATAGACATATCCTGTTATTGATGTAATAAATTTGTCTTGCTTGGTATTTAAAAACAGGTGGTTTATTCCTTTCATTTTCCATCTGTAAGACTGCACTAGAATCTCATATCCTTCCAGTGATCAAAAACCACCCTCTAATTTCTGTCCTTTAGTTTGAGAGAGACTCGTGTCTGTGATTGAAAAACATAGGGAAATGTTTCCAAGGAGATTAGAAATGACTGGCTGAGTTCTTTAAAATGTGGTATGTGCTTTGCATTTAAAAGTTATCTCTCTATTTACCCAGCCTGGAGTAAATCCAAAACAATTCACCTGAGAGGACAAAACGAACTCCCAGCCCTAAAGCCAGTTGGGGACGGAAGAGTTAACGGGACACAGTGGTTCCGCTGCTGACACGGGGACCAGCCTGCTGCATTTCTGCAAGGTGATCAGCTGAAATGTCTGGCAGTTTGGTTTAGTTTCGGAAAAAAAAAAAAAAAAAAAAAAAATGCGGCTTTTTTTACTGGAGGAAGAAACCCCAAAACTTCGGGAGTTTTGTTCGGCTTAGTTTAACGCGAAATTCCGCTCTCGTTTCGCCGGCTGCTCCCTGCCGCCGGTCCGTCCCCACCTCCTGCTTCCCTGGGTGTGCCAGACCTGCCCCCAACCTGCACATTCCCCACCTCCCCGCCCTGCCCAGCGGGCGGGCCGGCGCGGAGCTGCTCGGCGGGGCGCGGGCGCCTTCCCCCGCAGCCCCGAGCGGGAGGGAGCCGAGCCCGGGTACTGCGGCCGCCGCTGGCTGCCTTGGTGCCGGCCGCCTCGGGTTAGGCTTTCGCTTCGGGAGGAGGAGCAGCGCGGAAACCTTCAGGAGCAAGGTACTGCAGCGGCGGGGCCGGTGCGCGCCTGGGCAGGAGGAGGGATGGCTGATAGTACAGAGAAAGGAGATGGGGAGAAACATCTCCAGCGCATGAAGTCCAAGGGAAACTGCAGCACGATGGTGTTGACTTGGGAAAGTTTATTTACAGTCAGTTTGGTGCTGTGAGCGCTACTGGTAGGATGAGGCAGAGAGCTGACGTTTCGTCCCCTGAGAACAAGCGAATAAAAAGAGAATTGTACGCTTTATGTATGCAACTAAACGGCATTCGATTTCCTCCTGTGCGTTATCCTAGCGCCCACTGCACTGGTACGAACGCACCGTGTTGTAGAGCCGAGGAGGATGTGGGGGAGGAGGGTGGTTTGGTTCGTGAACTTTCGTGGGACGTTATTTCTCTTCTGATCATACGGACGAAAAGTTGGCTGTTCCTTTGTAGAAGATAAAATGAAACATTCGAAAAGAGCTATATTAATTTTCTCCAAATAATGCTGAAATTATAATGGAAATCTGTGTCTGTGCCCACTGAGATGTTCAAGAAAGGGAAGGTTTGGAAGCAGGTTTTGCTGTGAGATTAACAGCTCCTATCCGTTCTGTATAGAATTTCAGTGGGTGAGTGAGCAATTCAAATTCGTCAAGGCTGCATTGTTAGGGGATTTCAGTGCCTCAGCGTTTGTTGAAAGCACAAGCAGTGCATTGCCCTCATGTAGGCAGGAATAAGCAGTCGGATTTACACAAAAGTGTACATCAGGAAACGAGTTTTGAAGTGCAAAAAAGCAAATTTCAGCTAAGTTGTGCTCTATAAGAAAGTATAATTTCATGCAGAACATTTTATTTCCTCTGTTATTTTCAACATCATTTAGTACTGCAGTATCATGTGTAGGATCATGTATGTCTGAGTACTTTGAGAGCATGTTGTGTGAGGATGTCCTCACAGATATATTTATATTTGGCCTTCCGGATATCAGTCTGGCTTTGTTTGTACCTTCAGTTTTTCATTTTTTACAGCCAGTTCCAAGATGCTCAATTTGACATCAACTCTCCACATTTAATTTAGTTTTATTAATATTTTTCTGTGAGGGAGCAGCATAAAGTTAATTCAGCTGTTTTGAAATACAACACAACAGGGGAGTGAGATGGAGGTGTTTAAATAACCATTGCAATATTTTTTCCCATGCAGATTAAAAGGTCAAAAAGTTTCAAAGTAATCATGTAGCTAGAGCTTCTGCATACATGTGGTTCTGCAAACCATTGTACATCCCTGACTTAGGTCCTGTGAGAACTAGAATAATCTCACCTGCCTAAAGCACTTCTATGACTTCACTGAGCAGGGCTTTTTGTAAATCAATTTGGTGGTTAATTGCCTCTGCATGGACAATTTTAATCTCAGTTTCTCCATGTTGCCTACCAACTGCCACATATCACTTATTAGATCACAGCAGTTCTTCTTTTCTAATTTTCTGTGTAGATGCTTACAGACTGATTGTTCCTGAATCTCCCACAGAGCCGATTAAATAGGTTAAGCTTTTGTCTTTTGGTGTGTGGTAG
Source organism: Sitta carolinensis (assembly GCA_032173965.1). Classification (NCBI taxonomy): domain Eukaryota; kingdom Metazoa; phylum Chordata; class Aves; order Passeriformes; family Sittidae; genus Sitta; species Sitta carolinensis. The sequence continues at coordinate 37,770,798 of JAVUNC010000006.1, forward strand.
AGTTTTTATTCCTTTATATTGTTGTAAATCCTTTCTGAACAGTTCTCAGTTTTTCTGTGTTCCTGAATTCTAGACAAAAGATCAGGTTCCACCAGGAATCAGACCATACTACCATATACAAGTGAAATTATTTCACTTACTCATGTTTTTCTCTTCATAAATCCTGTTACATTGGTTCTTTTAGTCTCAAGATTGCATCAGAGGTGATAATCATCCAAATCTTCTCCAGAATCACTGCTTCCAAAGGTTCCATCCATCCCATAATGTTGCCTACTTCTTTCTGACCCTCCTTACCTGAGGGAAATCCATGCATATTATCCCTTAGTACATACTACTGAACATGCCGTTTATGGTAAAACGCCTTTAGAGTCAACAGTAAATGAGGTGTACAAAATCATTTACATCTAAAAGTGTCTCCTACTGGCTCAGTGTAGCAGGAAAGGCTCCCTTTTGCCACTTCAGCAGAATTGCTGCTCACAGGATATAGGAGTTCTGCTTTACATATCTTTTATCTGCTGCATCGTGCAAGTGCAGACATCTGAGGAATATATTCATTCACGCAGTAGTGCAATCTGCTTGGCATCTGGCCATCCATGGGCAGACAGGGCAATATGCCCTTTCCAGGTGGTCCCCTGTTAGAAAATGAATGAAGTAATGTAAATGAAAAGAACTAACCTGAACTTTCTCCTTCTCAAATTTAAGCTGAACTCCAGAGCTCTACCGAAGCTGGAAGCTGTTCAGTTGAGCTTATTGTCTGTTTTGCAGCTGCCTCAGCATGTACAGGTTCCAGCTGGGACCAACAGAGAATCACTGAAATGTTGTCAGGAATGCTGATCCAGGAGACTCTGCCCTGACCTGAAGTTCATATATTCTCATGCAAGCTCCTGTTCTCAAGAGATTTTCAGCCTGCTTCACAGGTCAAAAAGACAATGAAGAAACTCTCACACTATGATTTATTTATATAAAACTTATAGTTAACAAACTGCTGCAGTGGACAGCTGCTGCAGGCAGGGTCCTTGTTCTTCCAGCCAAATCAAAAGTAAAGCTGGTCTTGGCTGGAAAGGGAATTGCTTTGTCTGCTTGACAGTGTTTCCTCAATTTCTGTACCCAAGCATTACAGTGAATAAGAAAGGAAATAAGAAGATAAGAATAGATCTTATTTTTTTTCTTTCATCAAAGATCATTGAGAAAAAGGCCTTGCCAATCACAAAAGTAACCAGAACTTTTCTGTTTGGACAGTGAGACTCAGGTGTAGATTGCAAAAATTTGCATAATCTAGAGTTGTGTGTACATACAGAGACTCAATGCTGAGAGCCAAAAGTTGGGGAAAGCATATACGATTCCAGTAGCTGCCCTCCTGTTAAACTCTACCCTGTGTTTACAGAGGATAATGCTACCAATGCTATCTGTATATATTCTTTGTGTTAGGAAAGTGTTGCCACTTACATTGAATGACTTTCTAATGATTCCCAGGCTGTAGCCTGCTGTGCTGGAGAAAGAGATAAAATATGTAGAATTAGTTCTTGACTTCTGTTAAAATTACAAACACTCCACTCAACACCCTTGATCAACCAGAGCTTCCTGTGAATTTACTATAGCCAAGGACCTCCCGTGTTTTCCCAACTATTTCTGAAGGATGCCAGTTCCAGGCACACAATGCTTTTAACGTGTTTGGTGCATGTTATTTTGATCTAGTTCAAATTCTGTAATTAGCGCCCAGGCTTGTCCGTACAAGCCGGTCCTGCGGAGGAGCCTGTCGCGAAGGCCGGCCCGCGGTGAGCGCCGCGCACCCCGGCTCCCTGCCCGGCCGGGCTCCGCAGGGACAGCCAGCCCCGGCTCCCCTGCCCTGCCCCGCAGGGACAGCCGGCCCCGGCTCCCCTGCCCTGCCCCGCAGGGACAGCCAGCCCCGGCTCCCCTGCCCGGGCCCGCAGGGACAGCCAGCCCCGGCTCCCCTGCCCGGGCTCCGCAGGGACAGCCAGCCCCGGCTCCCTGCCCTGCCCGGGCCCGCAGGGACAGCCAGCCCCGGCTCCCCTGCCCGGGGGCTCCGCAGGGACAGCCAGCCCCGGCTCCCCTGCCCGGGCCGGGCTCCGCAGGGACAGCCAGCCCCGGCTCCCCTGCCCGGGCCGGGCTCCGCAGGGACAGCCAGCCCCGGCTCCCTGCCCGCCCGGGCTCCGCAGGGACAGCCAGCCCCGGCTCCCTGCCCTGCCCCCGCAGGGACAGCCAGCCCCGGCTCCCCTGCCCTGGCCGGGCTCCGCAGGGACAGCCAGCCCCGGCTCCCCTGCCCTGCCCCCGCAGGGACAGCCAGCCCCGGCTCCCCTGCCCGGCGGCCCGCAGGGACAGCCAGCCCCGGCTCCCCTGCCCGCCGGGCTCCGCAGGGACAGCCAGCCCCGGCTCCCTGCCGCTGGCCGGCCGCAGGGACAGCCAGCCCCGGCTCCCTGCCTGCCCGGGCCCGCAGGGACAGCCAGCCGGCTCCCTGCCGGCCCGCAGGGACAGCCAGCCCCGGCTCCTGCCCTGCCCGCAGGGACAGCCAGCCCCGGCTCCCCTGCCCGCCCGCAGGGACAGCCAGCCCCGGCTCCCCTGCCGGGCCGGGCTCCGCAGGGACAGCCAGCCCCGGCTCCCCTGCCCTGCCCCGCAGGGACAGCCAGCCCCGGCTCCCCTGCCCGGGCCCGCAGGGACAGCCAGCCCCGGCTCCCCTGCCCGGGCCCGCAGGGACAGCCAGCCCCGGCTCCCCTGCCCGGCCCGCAGGGACAGCCAGCCCCGGCTCCCCGGCCTGCCCGGGCCCGCAGGGACAGCCAGCCCCGGCTCCCCCCTGCCCGGGCCCGCAGGGACAGCCAGCCCCGGCTCCCCTGCCCGGGCCGCAGGGACAGCCGCCCGGCTCCCGCCCGGGCCCCGGACAGCCGCCCCGGCTCCCCGCGGGCCCGCAGGGACAGCCGGCCCCTGGCTCCCCTGCCGGCCCGCAGGACAGCGCCGGCTCCGCAGGGCGCGCCCCGGGCGGGCAGGACAGCTCAGCCCCGGCTCCCATGCCGGCCCAGGGACATGCCCTGTCTCGCCGGCCGCGCCGGCGCTCCGGCAGGGAGGCCTGCTCCCTGGCAAGTCGAGCCTCTGGCTCAGCGGCGTTCCGCTCGGAGCGCCTGCTCTGCAGTCAGCTCCATTGTCTGCGACAGTTTCTTTCCATCGGCTTCCAGCGAAATAGCCTCTTCCCGAAGACAAAAGGCTCGGCACAAGAGACTGAACAGGGCTAAAAGTTTCAAGGGGGAGAAAAAACTAGGAGAGAGGAGTGAAAAATAATTCTGGCTTCTCTTAAGTGATAGTTAGTCAAGAAGGAGAGGGGTGATAACTAGGTTTGGTTGGGATTTGGTAATTGCTTCCTGATGCATCCTGAAACTATTCACAAGGAGACTGGCTCACCCACAGGACTGTGGCATGGTTTTTGTCCCTGCAGAGTCAGACTATTGCCAATTGACAACTGTTCAGATCATGTAATGAGAGACCTGGATTTCAAATTTGCTTTATGGGTGAACCAATTTTTATATCCAAAATCATCAGAGTTGACCCAAGAAACAGTTTTGTTTAAATCCAGCACAGAGAACTCAAGTGCAGATTTGCCAAGTGTCAATAGATACCTTGTTTTCTAGAGTTTCCCCCTTATGTTGTGGTGCAGTGATGATGGAGAAATTTAGGGGGGAGGATACTGCTGAGTTAGTAAATACAGGATTTAATCTTGCAAGCTGTCAGCATTTTTAGAGCATTAAAATTCTGGTTCATATAAATACACTCCCAGTACTCTCTTTGCTTGTCTCAAGCAGAAACACGCTTTCCTGAAGCCAGTGGAAAGGCAAAGTTCTCTTTAATGACTTCAAGTGTTCATATGTGTGTTTATGAACAAAGCCTACAAGAAATGCCGTTCCATGTGGAAAGTTAAATTCGAACCTTTCCATAGGGTGCATATCCTTGTCCACATGACTGGCCGCCTTGTTTCCGCCATTTGACCTTGATGTGACCTAGATGAGTGGCACAAATCTGCAAACAGAAGAGATGCAGTGCAAAAGATGAGAATACATTGCATTCCTAAATGAGTGTAGATATTTCTTCTAGGCCTCTTAACCTAGTGGAAGTCCACTGGTGGTACTTTCTCATCTGACAGCTATTTCTGATGTTTTATATAAGTCCTTTATCCAGATAGACAGTGGACAAAAAAAAATTTCTCCCACCCCTGTTTTTATAACATACTGAAGCAATTTTGCAGCATTATCTCATGAAGAAAAAAAGTCTCTTTTCCTATGACATGATCAGTCTTTGAAATGTTAGAATAAATGCTCACCAGTGAACTGAGCAGTCATTCTTGTCCATAGCAAAGTTGTTCTTCTTGGGTGAGTCCTGTCAGATTTCCTCCGCCATCCAATGCCACTATGTAAGATACTGCTTTTGGGTATTTTGATTACACATTAAGTGTTGCCCATTTATTTCTTGAATGTTCATTTGATTTTTTTCTGTAGGAATACATTAAAATATATATTTTATAATCTGAGTACCTTTTGTTTAAGCTCAATAAAGTCCTCCTCTTATTATCCCATGTTCCTCATTTCTCTAATCCCTGTTGTTTCCTTTGGGCAGACCTCAGTTCTTTTCAGGACTCTTCTGCAAAATCTCACATGGCCCTTCAGAAAGCTGAGCTTTGTTTACAGGGCACAGCAGCTGTGGGGGCCCTGTTGTTTTCCTTCACATTGGTCACATTCTGTGCTCAGCTCCTGTCTCTCCAGCGCCACCACCAAATCAGCTACGCAGTTTGGTGATAGAGGCAGTAAGGCTTCTTATCACACTGTCCATATCTTTTTTTTTTTTTTTTTTCCTCTCTAATCTTGTCCTGTACTCTGGAGAGATGTGTTAGGTCCCTTCCACATTTCCATAATGCAGAAGTCTATTTCCACTTAGCTTTCTGTGGTGTATTTTGTACAGGGATTGTCGTGACACTATCAGAGGTCCTCCTTATCCCGCCTGATTCCTATTTCTGGTGTCTCAGGAAAGAAATTTTCAGGATTCCCTGTTCCTCACCTGGCTGCATTCCCAGCAGAGGAATGGTGAACATCATCTGGGGATGAAATAGGACACACAGCTAGGACGAGCTGGTGATGAGGGTTGCTAAAACTTAAAATTAGAAAAGAAATCAGTTGTCTAAGAAGTTACTCAGGGCTGACATACTGAAATTTGAAACTTGTATAATCTGTGTTTTGCCTCCAGCCAGAATCGTAGTTTGGATTGAAGTTGCCTGTTAAAGTTGGAAAGATGGGAAGTTAAAATCAGTGCAGAGGACTCAAGTATAGGTTTATTCTTCACTTCTCACCACAGTGCTGTGAGAACAGAATGAGTTACATCTTTCTATTCTTCTCATGGGTCACTTTTGCCCAAACTTTCACACTTAACAGAGTCCCATGCCTTTCCATTCACTGTAATCACACCAACATAGTCCAAGGGAGGGAGGAAGAAATTGCTTGTTGGATCATTTCTGTTTGGCTGCTTCTGTGGAGTGACCCTAAATAATCCTGTGTGCTGTGGCAGCTACCATCATACATGCAAAAAGGAAAAACAAAATTCCAAATTACATAAGATAAGCAACAGCCCAGTATTTGGTTCTCTTGATTTCCTGCAATTGTGAATAGCTGCACAACAGCTGGGGGTTTATGGTGGGAGCCTGGACTGGTTGTGCTAAGGGAGTCTTAGGTCTGGAGCAGATGAGTGGGGGAATGGCCTCATCAATCATGGCAATATATCGTAAAACGAGCCAGTCTGTCATAGCAGTCTCCCACACTGGTTGACAGCTGCCTTGAGGTTGGAGATGACATGCTGATAACACCACAGGATGATAACAAGACTCTCAGACTTGGACAGAGGGCTGTATAGCAGGATGATTAATTAAAACATATTTGGATGGACATGTTGACGAGTTTTCTGTCTTCCACCCTCTTGGGGAGTCCTTTTGTTATATGTATTCAATGGGTGAGCTGGGTCAACTGTTATTTTCCAAAGTTGGCTGAAGTTGTTGGTGGAATCGTTGTGCTCATCAGACTGGCAGGGCAGGCACAAACTCTGACAGTGCAGCCATGCTTTTCATAACACACTCCAAGACAACCCCTGTAGCATCACTCTTTTTTGGATGGGCAAAAACTGAGATCAGTGTCACTGTAAAGGAGGCTGGAGTTAGGTTACCAGTAGTGGGAATATTTCTTTCTACTATGTTCTGTCTCTCTAAATTGTCATACTCAACATATATCCAAAACACATCTTTAAAGGCCTGAAGAGGTGAAATCCAGCAATGCAGCATCCTGACTCAACCCTGTAATCACCTTAGCGACAGCCCAGTATGAATTTTGAAGACAATAACAGAACAATAACTTACTAAAGTGGTGCCTGTCTGACTGTAAGAAGCATGTTTCATGATCTGTTGCTGCAAGCATTTGCTTTCCAAGGTCTTGGAAAGCCTTTTTCACTTGCCTCCAATATTTTTTGGTGGAAACTTCCTTGCCTCTAGTGTGAACAGTACTCTGTTTCTCAGCCTATGGGAGAAGCAAACAGGAAGAAGCAAAAGCCCAGCATTTCTCCTTGCAGTTCACAGTCAGACCAGTATGTAAGCATTGAGCCTTAGCTGTTTACTCCAGTTTCTTCACCTTTCTCTTTGTTTTCATCCAGATACACTTGATTGCAATGGCCAGTGCACAAAGCACTACCTTGATGCACGTAAGTTTTGCTCCCCCAGGGGCCACAACTTCTACTCTCTACAATTGTTTTATTCCCTACAGGAACTTTTTTGCTTATTCCCTTTATCCTGTAAGGTTCCTAGAAAATACACAAGCTTTCTCATGACTTATGATAGCCTATTTGTCAAACATACATGACAACAACCATTAACACTTCCTATTACATCAGTACTTTTGCTTTGCTGCAGAGAGAAAACTTGTGGAGCAGAGGCCATAAATTGCTAGCTGAAGGTCACTTAGACAGTCACATGCTTCAGATTAGCACCTAAAACTTCTGCAGCCCATTCCTATGTGTCTTATCCTTTGCTTCATCCTGCTTCTCAGGCACCTTTAATTAATATTTTTTATTGAGGGTGTGGGTGTTGAGCTGGCAGGTGCATCTCCAGTGATATCTATGTGGGTCAGGCATTGCATGTAGATCAGGCTTCTTTCTGTTTTCTTGCACTATTTCCAGCCAGTTACCTTCAGTCCTTTGTGTTATGTGTCAAAAATCCCTCAAAATTGTTTTAAAAAACATCAAATTCAAATACACGTGGCTTTGTTATAGCTCTTCTCATCTTTTCATTGAGCACCTCACCTGTTAGCTCATAAAACTTTCCTGTAGCCTGGAGCTCATGTACATTTTGAGCCAAGAAGAACCTACCAAACTAGCTAATCTCATGCAGTTACATGGTCTTCTGTGCATTTTAAGCAGAGAATGTTTGCATAGCAAGCTACAGGGGGTGAAAAGTATTAGCATTAGGCAAAAGTTGAGCACTACTATCTTCCATAATTTATAGCTATGTATCAGCTGTGTTGTCTGTGAAACACGTTTGTCTTCACAGTTCACCAGTTAACTAAATTATTAAAATACATAACTGAAATAGAAGTTTCCACAGAAACATTACATTAGAAATTTCTAAATGGGTCTTTGGGTTGTTTGTTTTTTTAAATATCAGCAGTAGCATAACTTGTAAAACATTTTGATATTGCTCAGGGTAAAGGTAAGGTATAAACTTGAGATTACCTCTTGACCATATGACCTGAGATATGCAGACATATCTGGCAGACAGGATGTGAGCTGCTGACTTGATATGATATAAAACTTGATCCTGGGAAATGCCTTGGGCACAGGAATGAGGAAGTTAGTGCTACTATTTTTAAATGTTGTGAGGAGCCAGAAGTGTTTGCAGTAGTGCATTTTGAAGATGTAAAATATCCTGCCTCTTTCTAAATGATGTACAGTGTTTTTTTTTGTAAGCAGTGGATTGAGCACTGGTACAGGCTTATTCAACATCCCTGTGTAGTGACTTGTCTTTTTTTGCCAAATAATCAGCACAAGACTGAGCAGATAGTTGGGTGACACTGACTTCAGCCATGCATGAGCAACCACTAGGAATCAGGAACCAGTTAATTTGCATTGACTACCCAAGTTATCATCAGCTGATGTTGCCATTTGTGGTCACTACCAATACAGTTTCTGAACTGATGGATTGGCAGTAGCAAACCCAGAGTGTTTCAGCCACTTAATACACGTGATGATCTCCTGCCTTGGATTTTGCTATGGCTGTGGGAACATTTCTCACATTTATTCAGCAGTGCCAAACCCCATGCCTACGCAGTACTGCAGCAGTCACTTAAATCCATAACTCAATGCATAAAACCATAGCTTGTTGCTTTGCTATCAAAGGTTATTCTACTAAGCGGGACCCCAGATTGTGAGTGGATCCAGTAGCTGGCACATTTCCACCTGCAGTCTAGCCCTGCAAATGTCAGGCTTGTTCCAGGTGGTATTACCTCAGGTACTCCAGACAAATTTAACAAGGTCTGAAAACCTCTGTATTTTGTTACTGGTCTGTCATATATTGCTTGAAAAGTTATGACATGATGAAATAATGTATTGTCTGTGTATAAGAGATTTATGTGATTGCCTTTTACAAAATAGAGCTTGTCCAATGGAAAATAGCATCAGCTCCTCCAGGATGAAGTGGGATTGTGTTTGTATTTATAGGGCTGGCTACAGATTTATTCTGCTTGCCAAATTCCAACTTCATGAAGCATCCTTGTCTTGCAGACACATTTCTCTTTCCTTATTCACTCTCATTTCTTCATGAGGTCTATAAGTCTCATCTCAGTAGTAGTTCCACTATTGAAGGATATGTTGCATCCTTCAGTAGTGGAATTAAAATGAGGGAGGCAGACATATGAGGAGAGAAGCAAAAAGTACACTGAGTAAAACTGTCTTCATTTATCTTTGCCAAAGTGCTTTTAAAGGAACCGCTTTTGAAAAATGTTGAGCATGTCTTGTTCTTCTCATTTGCTCCTTGTTCTTTCAGATGAAAGATGAAGTAGCATTTTTCATTCTTCTGCAGAGACTATCTCATTCTCTTATTGCTCTCTCTGCTGAAACAGGTTCAGCTTGGTGTTTTCCAGCTCTATTCTGTCCCTTCACACACAGGCTTTGTCTTGCCTTCCCAAACTGGGAGTGTAAGTATTCCCCTGGTAGTAACAATGACTAAGTCTAGGGTGTTGTCACTGTTTTGGTAACCTCTCTGGGCCGAGCACACCTTGCTAAGAACACAGTTAGATAGTTACGTAGTGGTAAAAATATGTCAGTCATATCTGTGCCATGTCGTCAGGGGTAGAAACGAAGGTGCTTTGTAATGAATCACATAGGTATGCTTACTTGCTAAGACATTTACTTTATGAATATACCTATTTGTTTAATAGAAATAAGTTCTCAGGTAGAAGGTTTTAATCTTTTCTCCACCACTTAGGTGAGATTGGTTCACAACTTGGCTCTAATTATAAAGAAATAGTATTATGTCACATGTAGTATGTGAATTCTTTGAACAGGCATAGTCTTGTCTAAATCTTGTAAAAATCTTGAACACTTCTTCCAATTATATCAGTGTTAATGTACCACCTTCTGGCCAGCTAATGGAAATGCATGAACTGATCTTCAGGAGCTTTCGTGATCTGTGGCTCTCAAATGGGCTAAATCAAACAGCCTCTTTTTCTCTTATAGTTCTGGGACCCATTCACTACTGTCATGTTACACAAGAGAAGAACCCCACTCTTTTAAGTATGTAAAGAGAACAAAAAGTGTTTACTTCAATTTCTTTTTAGAGTAGCCATCTTTACTGAAAAAAAAAAATACAAAGCAAGCTATGTTTAAGTGATAAGCGGTGCTTTTACTTGGAGTATGAAATGTTTTTTAGCTATGACTAGGAGAATTTTATTCCTTTAAAAAGTAACTGCCTCTAACAAATAATTCCTGCCTGATCTAAAGATGTAACAGTGTATTCAAGACGCTAACAACCTTGTCCATTACTTGCATGAACTATGTATAATTTGGAGTCTACTGTTCAAATGATAAATTGGTATGAATTGGAGACACAGGCACTTACACTTCAAAGCTATGTATCTCTCTTTGCTGCAGTGTTCTGGTGATTTTTGGATAGGCTGTATGCTTTGTTCTTGACTGTAATTCTGTCTAGGAGTATTAGTACACTGAGTTCTAAGCGTTTTACAGGCTAAAAACTAAGCAGTAGATCTGGAAAGAACATTTTCTGAATATGGATAACTTCTGCACAAATCTAATTTATCAGTTTTGTGCACAGTGTGTTCGAGATGCTTGGTTTTGTCTAGCCAGATACATTCTGATTTCTTAGGGCACTGCGTAGTACAGACTGCAGAACACATAAGGAACTTCTATAAAATTATAGTTGCAGCCAAGGTCTGTACAAGAGAGAGGGGAATTCACTGCACACAGACTATGAATTGCTGAAATATTTTTTCAGTTATTCCAAACCGTATCTGACACGCTGGTGGTATGGATTTTTTTTTAATGAACCAGAGTTTTAGCTACTCAATAAACATAACACAATAAAAATACTGAATATTTTTAAATCACACAAGAAAGTTCCATGTTGCAAACTAATTTTATTATCTTGAACAATTTCTTTTTTCAAGGAAGAGTGAAAGGGCTCTGATTGAATTATTTAGTTACTCCAGTTGAATAAACAGAGAAGAGGAAAGTGATTGATAGCTTCCTGCTAGTGCAATGAGACAACTGCAACTACCACTGTTCTGGTAGTGTGAAACCAGTGTCTTTATGGTTAGTTGAGTCTTGTTTATTGGGAAGATGCTCTTTTCCTTCTCCAAGCAGCAAGGGCTCGTGTGAGTGGAGGAGACATGAGGCAAATAATTCCAGACAATGAAGTGCTGTAAGCACAAATGCCTGAAATACAGTAGGTCTTCCTTCACATAAACACAGACTTCTGTGTAGAAAGACAATTGTTAGAAAAAGTCAAAACATCAATGGAAAAAGTCAGCAAAAACTTCTAGGGTCCTTTAAGATAATACTTAGAGGGCTGTCCTTTTCAACAGTTTTCTTGCAGTATGAAGGCTGCTACAGCCTAGCTGTGAGGGCTGAGTCATCATTTTCTTATATTCCATCTTCACTTTAGTATCTGCATAATGGCTTACATTTAAAATGAAATATAGTGGTTTTTATAGAGATTCATGGGGATAAATTAATTGAACCTAGGTGAAATTCATTGTGTTTTAAATAGATCTGGAAGATCCATGATATAACTTCTTTATAGCTTCAGATGATTTAACTTCTTTTGACAATTAAAGTTCTTTTAGGACTTACGATGAATTTGCAATAGTTAACCAAGCAACAGGCATGGTATTTAAGTAGTCACTAAGCCACTGCTGGGAACAGTCTATGTAGTACTACTGTAGTATGGATTTGGATGCAACTAGACTAGGTCTAAGCAGGCCAGATTTACATGGCCTAAATTTAGACAATTGTGTTCAAATACATGTTGTGATTTGGCAGAGTATTACAAATTGAAAAGTTACCTAAGGATGAATTCATCCAACATGACCCGAGAAGTCAATTAAGCAGGAGGAGAATGAATAAGAGGAAACCACAGAGATGAGATTTATGACTTCAGTCTTTCATTTTGCACCTTCTCCTGTTGCTTATTTAGTCTGTGGTGATTTTGAAATGTCTCTTAGCAGTGCCATAAACCCCAACTTTTGTACTAACAATTCAACATGTTGGAGAACTAAATTGCTGTTAAATTTTTGCATGTGGTGTGCTCAGTAGCAAGATTAGAGGTCACAGCCTGTGTGAGCAATCACCTCTTCTACATGGCAGAACTTGAAGAGACCCTCAAAAGTCTGAGGAATGCTTACAAATCTGTCTTGCCGTCTTGTGTGTTGGTGGTAAAGAGGTTTGGGATTTTCCAGCTGCCCTCTGTAATCTTCTTGAAAAGAGGCAAGGTAGATGCCTTTTCTGTCTCCAAAATCTGTTCTGAAGCTCATGGGAAAAAAGTGTCCTGCAAGGTTGTGAGAGGACATTTCTTAACGTTACCACACACTAACTGATAGCAGAGTTACTTAGGAGGCCTGTGAATGTAATAACTGCTGTCCCCACAGGGATTTCTTCCATGCAAAATCAGCAAGTAGTACTCTCCTGTTGACAAGAAGTCTTCTGTGCTTTGAGCTGTATACACTTTAACTGATCTCCATGCACTTTCCTACTGTATGTTTATGCTTCTGTCTGCAGCAGTAACAGAGTTGACTTTCTACCATTAACAGAGCTGTGATAGAAGGAAAGCTGACAAAACCAGGCTTGGCTTCACAGCTTGTACTAAACTTGAAAGTCTTTTCAAGTGTGTAGATGAAACAGAACTATTAATTGAATCAGTTTATAGGTTTATATCCACTTCTGTGGCATTTACCCACTACTCTGTGTTCTGTGAGAGTCCTAGAAATGTGCTGGATACTGAGGTAGAGAGGAACATTTTCCACATGTAATACTTCTATAGTCTGAAATTAGAAAAAAGTGTGAAGAGAATCAGAAGCTGTGATGTGATGTGGTTGTGATGTTTTCCCAGAGCCACATATGAGGCGTCAAGGCTGGAAATAGGAGTCCAGCTGTACCACTTCAGAGTGATGGCCCACTCACTCTAAATGTCTTTTAAATTGCACCATCTCTCTTGGTATCAGAAACAGGACAGAGAGGGGGCAGGGTACAGAAGAAAATCTGAGAAACTGAGACAATGGCGCTTCTTTTCATACACACTTTGCAATGCATGGGTAGTCTGTAAAAGCTATCCGTTCTTGTTACTGTTTTGTATTACTGTGGCTTGGAAGAAAAAATTATATCATTCACCTTCATACATAATTCTCAATTGTGATAGCCCTTAGAATTTGGTTGATGTGTTTTGTTCTTAGAAGGCTGGCTAAGCTTACATATTGCTGAAATGAGAGAGCCAGAATATCAAGTTAGCCAAATATTGTAATGAGCTCCTGGCAGCACTTTGGCTAGCATGAATATTCCCTATTTCATATTCTAAATGGTAGCTGAAATAAAAATGCAAATTGTTATGGTTGAGGCAGAATAGAAATCAAGCTCATCTTTTTTGGGAACTGGTGGCAATTTAAATAATGACTTAAAATAGTTTGTTGTTGTTGTTGTTGTTGTGAATTATGCTCAAACCACAGGTGTACGTCCTGTTCAACCACAGTGCTACATTTTACATTTACTTCTGCTTGTACTGAAGAACAATGACTAGTGTAAAACATGGGATGTCTGGGAGAAGCAAAAAGCACAAATGCCAGCACTGCTGTGTCGTGTAGAGCAAACATAGTGCAGCTATAGAGTATAATTTCTTGCTGGCTGCCCATTTTTAAGATCACTCTGATTCATTAGTTCAATAGGAAGAGAATGGGAAGAAAATCATAAAAATTTCTTAACACTGAGAATTTGCACTCATTTTGGAAAACGCCTTATTACCACTACAAGAATCCTGGGAAGAGCTGGGACTGAAGTAGTGCACTGTGGTGCCGTTTTCTACAAAGTGTCTTGGCAGAGTCTGAGACTAGGAAAATAGCAGTCAAAGGTGCCCTGTCTGGAGAGAGGATATCAAGTCAACACAAGTCAAAAACAGTTTTTTCCTTATCCTAACATATATCCCTAGATTACAGCTTCTCCGAGAAATGTTTCAGAGACATCCAAGGACTGTCAGACTCTTGCACACTGGGTATGACAAAGAGGCTCTTTACTGAACACAACCTGGGGAAGAATCACACCTGGGCACCTTTTACAGTGTCATCACCATACCCCGTGTGCTTTTGTGGTAACGGCAAATGCACAGACAAGAACGTGGGGATGGATTGGAGATGTGCTTTTCCTCACATGTTGAGGAAGATGTTGAGGAATGTTCATTCCTCTTCCTACTGGGTTAGTATCTAGAGCCAAGGGTATGGGAACAGAAAAGGGAAGAAAATGGTAGCAGGAGTGACGGAACATTCCAGGCAAATAATAGAAGATAACTGTAGCAAAGAAATGCATCCTGAAAGTTTAGAGAAGGAAGTTTTAAAAAAATCACCATGACATGTGGTTTCTTCTTTAGGTCATTATGTTGGGGTGAGATCAGTACAGTCATTACTGTCATTCCTTTCAGATTTCGTTCTGGATTCCTTCTCTGTGTTCAACTGTGTATCTTTTAATTAATTCTTGTCAGACTCCTCAGCATTTTAGCCAAGTCTTTTGACTACCTTACTCTTGCTCAACATATGAATAGGCCTCCCTTGAGCATGCAGACTCTGGGGGTTTTTTTGAGGAGAGAACTTCAGAATAATTACCTAAAATTTCCTCCCCTCCCCTCTTTTTTTAAAGACAATTCCTCATCTCTCCAGGAAGATGAAGAGATAGATATGGAGGCTGTCAACTGGCAGCTGAACAGCACCTCCATGAATGGCCATTCATCTACCCCAACCACAGTTCGCTTTCCCAGCTGGGTGACTTTTGATGATAATGAAGTCAGTTTTTCACCACAGAGCCTTTCTCCCTTGAAAACAGATTCCCGCCTGCAGAAGCACAGGCTCCAGATGTTAACTTTAATCTCACTACATCCTTAAAGAAAAGAGAACGTCCTAAAAGCACATTGGGAGACCTCTCCAAAACTCAAAAACTAGATCTATCCTCTTTAACCAAGTTGCCTTCTGTTGAAACACCACCATGGAGTGCTACTAATCCCTTTCTGGATGAAACTCTTCGAGATGTCCAACCCTCACCCATCAATCCATTCAGCTCATTCTTTGAGGAGCAAGAGAAGCGTTCCAAAAGCTCTTCTGTCTCCAGTGCTCCAGGCAAAAGCCAAAGAGACTCTCTCATTTTTCTCCATCAAGAGCCTGATACCATCAGTTTCCATGAGGCAAACAAAACTGTAACCCACACAGATGCTGTAGAGCAGCTCAAACAACTCCAGATTGGAGACCCAGATCGTGTGAGCACTCCTGCCTTGCCTGATGATGACCCCATGATGCCATGTGATCTGCATGCAGCTTTATTTAACCTGGCACCAGCTCAGCCAAAGGATGGATGGCCAATGATGCTGAGGATCCCAGAGAAGAAGAACATTATGTCATCCAGGCACTGGGGACCAATATATGTCAAGCTGACCAACAGTGGATGTATACAGCTTTTTTACGAAAAGGGACTAGAGAAGCCTTTTCGGGAACTCAAACTTGAAATCAATCACGAGATCTCAGAGCGCAAACTGCAGAACTATGATGAGAATGGAAGGATACACAGCGTGCGGTTGGATCGCACAACGTACAAGGAGAAAAAGAGGTATCAGCCTAAGCCAGCCATTGCGCACACTGCAGAAAGAGAGCAAATTATCAAGCTTGGGACTACAAATTATGAAGACTTCCTTAGCTTCATCACTGCTGTGCAAGACACGCTGATGAACTTGACCAGCTTCATCAACAGATTTGAGCACAGTGGGACTG
Source organism: Sitta carolinensis (assembly GCA_032173965.1). Lineage (NCBI taxonomy): Eukaryota > Metazoa > Chordata > Aves > Passeriformes > Sittidae > Sitta > Sitta carolinensis. The sequence continues at coordinate 37,786,349 of JAVUNC010000006.1, forward strand.
AATTATCAAGAAGAAGAAATCACTGTGGATGTCAGGGATGAGTTTCATGGCATCTTGGCCAAGGGAGATAGTGTAATTCTCCAGCACAGTGTGCTGACTCATATCTATGTTCTTAGTTTCCTTTCTGGCCTGGCAGAATGCAGACTGGGCCTTAATGATATCCTGATCAAAGGGAATGAAATAGTTGCAAGGCAGGATATTATGCCTACTACTACCACTAAGTGGATTAAATTATACAGCTGCCGGTTCCATTCATGTGTGGATGAGGATATGTTTAATAACTCCCGTATTATCCTGTTCAACCCTTTGGATGCCTGTCGGTTTGAACTGATGAGATTCAGGACTGTCTTTGCTGAGAAAACTTTGCCTTTTACTGTCAGAACAGCTGCCAGCATCAGTGGTGCTGAGGTGGAGGTGCAGAGCTGGCTGGTGATGTCCACGGGGTTCTCTTCCAATCATGACCCTTTAACTCAGGTCCCTTGTGAAAACGTGATGATCCGCTACCCGTGCCAAGTGAGTGGGTGAAGAACTTCCGCAGGGAGAGTGTCCTGGGGGAGAAATCTTTGAAAGCCAAGGTGAACAAGGGAGCCACTTTTGGATCAACCAGTCTGTCTGGTTCTGAGCCAGTAATGAGAGTTACTTTGGGAACTGCCAAATACGAGCATGCCTTTAATTCCATTGTATGGAGGATAAACCGACTGCCTGACAAAAACTCGGGTGAGTGGCACGTACCATCTCTGCAGGAATAAACTAAAATGAGTCATGTATTTTGAAAGATAGGAAATACTGAGTATAAATAGTGAGAGATATATCATCCTCTGTAGTATATCAAGGGGTATAAGTTAGTTGCATGAAGTATTTGTCTGACTCTTCATTTTAAGAGTTGCATGTAGACTACAAATATAGCTAATGATGAAAACAGTTTCAGGTTTTCTAGATGCAAAAATATGTGTTCTGTCTGCTTGGAGGTATTTAAAAGAGGTAGTACTTAGGGAAATGGTTTAGTGGTAGGCTAGACGCGAGCTAGGTTAATGCTTGGGACTGGATAATCTTAAAGATATTTTCCAATAAATTGTTCTGTGGTTATCTGATTACGAAACCTAGGCATCAAACCTGTGCTCAGTACTGTTACTGGAAGCAGGGCTTTTTTATGTAACTTGTAAAAGCAAGATTCTATGCTACAGAACTGAATGAAAGTCAGATAAATTGCTGTAGCTCCACATGTGATATCTTCGCCATGCATTGCCCAGCATACTGGGCCAGTGCTATATATTTCAATGCATATGCCACAATGAATGCCTCTGAATTATCTGAAATGGTGATTATAAGAGAACAGAAGACATTGCTCAACCATTAAAAAAAAAATAGAAATTTCCAAACACCATTTTACGGCTATGTTTCTGTATTTAGCGCAGACACTGAACTGCAGCTTAAACCTGAAGAGAGAATACCAACATGAAACCAACTTCATATTTCTATCCCAAGTCTTTGTATTTCTAGTAACATGGTCATAATTAAACACCAAAATAATATAAGCAAGCTACTGTTCCCTTTAGCCATTTCTGCCAGTCATTCTATTTGCTGCCTGTCATCCATGGTGCACTTGACAAACTTGACAACTCAGGTTTATTTTTATTTGTAGTAAATTCTACTTCTTGACATCTCTTATCTAGAATAGCTTTTTACAAATGAGATGGATTTTTCAATATTAATGGTGTAGTAATATATCTGGGTGACAGGTAGAGTTTCTGTATTCAGTGGTCCCTGAAGGAAAGTTAATTGTGGTACTATAGAGTGGTATAGAGATTTGGCACTCCATATGTTTTTCCTGAGTTTGAGTTATAGTGTCAGCAAAACAGTGATCCAGGTGTCCTAATCTTTTGGATCACGTTTCAGTCCATGGGCACTAGTTTACACTACTGTTTACAAATTCGGAGGGATATCACTGACAAAAGGGTAGGCTCCAGGTGTCCTGTAGACCGAGGTGTAAGAAGACAGAGCTTGGAAACTTGAGAGAAATATAGCAATGAAAAATTAACCCAGGCTGTTAATGAGCAATAACATGATTGTGAGAAAAATCTCAATATGCCATCTGCACAAGCTCTGGGAATGAGATGGTGTGAAATTGGGCCTTCTGTGACATCTTCTCTCCAGAGATCTCAGTGTACCATATAGATGTCACAGCTAAGGAAACGAAAGCCCTCAGACTTTAACCCAATCACAGAACATGCCAGTAGCAAACCAGGAGATGAGGGGAAACTCCTGTCTCTACTGCATCCTGCAAGGTGATGCTGCCTTACCTATTGCTACTCTGAGGGAGATACTGATCTGTGCATCTTGTTTCCTTCTCTCCCATTGTGACTCTTTATTGTATATACACTGCAACAGGGGGAAGGAAATACATTACAGATTTCTTACTGCTGTTGGACCCCTGCCACAGAACATCTATCCATCAGTGTCATCATGCAAAACGCAGGGCAGTTGGTATTTGTTTACATCCTGAGAGGAAGAGTGTCCTCACCCCTCCGGTCAGATCAGATGTAATTTCAGGGAGAGGAAGAGCCTTGGAAGCACTGTCTTGGCCAAGACACATGAGGTATGTGAAAGGGAGGGAATCCCAAAGTGATGACAGGGCAGGCCAAGTGTAGTTTAAATCTGACCTTGCCCTTCAGGGACTATTTCTGTTTATTGATGGTACTTCATCCCATGGTTCTCCTTTCTCAAAGTAAACAGCAAAGAGGTATATAAGTGGTACTCAGAAGCATTCATTCCCACTCCTTCTAAGATTTGCCTGATGGACAGTATATGCTTTTGTCCAAGGGATACTCATGTGGGATCTAACTGCCAGCCTTATGCACATTTGGCTGTATCCAGCCCTATCCACAGGTCATATAATAACCCAACTTACTATATTTGCAAAGTTGTTATAAATCATACAGTTCTCAAGCACTAAATATAAAACTACTCCACTGACTTACACTTTATGCTCTCTTACTGTGATACCTGTAGCTCATCTCTAAGAGCACTCTGAGTCTTATATCAGGCTTGCTAATGAACTACTTTGATGCCTGGGACTCCAGAGCAGGAGAGAAGTAGTGGCATCACATTGGAGCTGAGGGATGTGCTGCAGGTGGCCACAGCCTGCAGCTCCACCTGCCTCCAGAGGCCACATAACAGGTCCACACCACCTGGGGCACATGCATTGCAGGGGTGCTCCACCACCTGTGCCCATCTGCCAGACATGCTCACAGGAGTATATAGTAGGCACACATTTTGGGACACACATCCAGAGTGTGTGCTCTGACACACAGTCGCTTGCAAACACAATCCCAGAGGTCTCCAGATAACCAGCTGGACCTCCTGTGCTTCACTCCGTTCCCTGAATGTGGACTAGTGCAGTCTCTGTGTAGAGGCGAGGGGCATGACCCAGCCCTGCCATCCACAGGAGAGCGTGTCCCTACTGCTTGTATGCAGGTTGTAGTATCCCAAGCACCCAGATTGTTAAGAATTATTTCAGCAGCTATGCACTCCTTATCTAAAGTTTTTCTTTCTGTGCTTTCTAATGGGATGGGGCCCTTTGCACTCTCACTCTAGGAGACATTTTTTATCAGCACTGTCTGTATTATTTTGTAACCAAAGTATCTGCTTATGACTGAACATTGAAAAGCATGTGACAAATGAAGGACAGTGCATACTCTGACTATAATTTGACCTTAGGAAAAAACATGAACTGGATTCTTCTGAGCACATTGCTGAAACCCAAATAGCAAATATTTGGCCATTTTTACAGCTTGGTAAACTTTATTGCCCGTCTCATATTTAAAATTAATATAAACAAAAGAGTTGTTGTAAAATGCCTATTTGCAGGCTGTTTACAGCTCCAGTTGCTGCTGACTGGGCTTCCCATGTTGTTTTGGTTTTTTTTAATCCACCAGTAGAATACTAGGGAAAGATCCAAATAGTCTTTAATCATGGGAAAATGCTCTTTCTGTGAAGCAGGGATATAACATCTATGCAGAGCCTTGGATCTGGATTTGAGCTTTTCTCTAGTTTGGCTGTGGATCCCAGGCATGCTGCCTGGAATACTTCTGAAGTAAATTAGATCTTTTAATTCAAACATGTTGGGACATTTGGAGTATCATGAGTAATTTGGAACAGATTCTCCAATCACAGATACACTTGCATATATGTGAATTATCAGATCCTTGATTGTCAGAACAAACTGGTAGTAGATTAAGGAAACAAGAGGTGCAAAACAAAAGCAGTGTGTCAGTTCCTCCTAATTTTACTAAGAAGGGTACCTCTCCATTAAAGAGCTCTGATTGAGCCTGTTGAGGTCTCTTGAGGTCTGAATGCACCTGTTGAACAGTCTAGAGAGGTAGTGCCTTGTAAGCCTCATGCCCAGGACAGTAATGAACACTGATGGACTTAGGTAATTTTGCAATAGCTTCAGTGAAGGAGTTGCTTTCTTAATCTGTTCACATTGTTATGTAACACACTGAGCTGGTTTAAATTAATAACTTAGATAATTTTTTTGCATTTGGAGGGGAGTGCTGTTACCAAGTATCTAGCTGAAACTATGAAGAGTTTAAAAGCTCAGCTCTCCGAAGCACCTGGCATGCAGTGTGCTCAAGCCCAATTAAACACTTCCCAGTGATACTCCACAGGCATCCACCCCAAAAGCAGCTGAGCAGGTGTCAGCTCAGGAGTGTCGCAGCACAAGCTGGACATTCTGCAGCTGTGGGCAGCAGAGCACAGAGCCACTCCTCCTGGGCTGCTGGTGTTCTCTAGTCTGAAGGAGGGAGATGCCCACAGCACACTAGAGAGGAAAAGCATATCAAAGCAGATGAGCAGGAAGGACTGCAATGAGGAGTCTGCTGTGAGTGGTACAGTGTGAGGAAAGAGATGAATGGATGGGGAGCCTGAGACTGGGGGTTGGTCGCAGTACTGAGTGCTGAACCCCGATTTTGTAGCCAGTCTTAGGCATCTTCATAATGCAGTCCCAGAGAGCAGTGCTGTGTCACCCAAGAGCCCCATGGCAGTTGCTGAATTGCGCTGCCACCACAGCTGTGCCCACCACAGCCAAGCCAAAGAACTGGCCAGAAGCAAAAACAGTGTGGTGCTGGAGGGCACTGAGATCTCCCTGAGAGCTCCTGGGGCTGCTGGTCTCCTGTGGTGGGAGGATCTACCAGGAAGGCCTGCTGTGCACCACAGCTTTTGATCCAGAAAAAGCATGTCCATATATGAAAAGCCAGGAAGGGCTGTCAGAGATCCTGGCTTGCTCTAGAACCAGTCAGTTCTCTGCTTGGTATAATTAATCCTGATGAAAAGCAGATATATTTTAATGCTTGCAGAACTTGAGCTTCTGTATCTGCTTGATACTGCACCCATTCATTCATAACTTGGCTCCAGCACATCCCTGGTCTCTGCTGAACTGCACAGCCTCTCACTGGATTTGCTGCACACACATTAATTTACAAACCTTCCAGCGGTGAGGGAACTTCAGCTAGACCATTTTGAAATATGAGACCGACTCTAGATGAAATTCTTACCCTGACTTACACTAAGTAGAATTTTTTTTAGCTCTGTTTCAGAGGTCACATGGGATGTTGCAATGCCTAAGCCCTCTAGAGACTGCCTAATTTCATCCTATTGGGACAAGTCGTACTTCAGAATCCCACATCTTGCTTTTCAGGATTCAGTTTAACTAGACTGACTCTGGGCTAAGAAGGTGTATTACTGTTTTTCCCAGTGGGAGCTTCTAGGCTTTCCTCACCCAGTTCTCTTTGCCTGCCTTCCTCCTTCCTTGTCTTCTGTCCTGTACACTTTGCTGACCTGTATGGAAAAGAACTTTCATATTCAGGAATCCTAATGTCTATAATAAAGGCAGGCAAGGATTCCATTCATTGACTTATACATTCATTTTCACATATGTAGATAATAGGATCTTTTCAATCAGAAAGCCCTGTGTGTCTGTGAAGGCCTTCATCTCATTTTATAAATAGAGAAACTGAGACATTAAGTTGCTTGCTCAAGAGTTTCAGGAGTTGGAAGCAGTCAGAGAAAAAGCCAACTTACTTTGACTAGAAGTCCCTACTTTAGTTTTTAAACATCACTGCAAAACAAAGAGGAAAAAATAGTAAGGGTCATTTACATATGACAGAGTTAAACATTACCTCCTCTCCTTGCCATCCTTAACAACTAGCCACCTTGTCATGGGTTCGAGTTAGGAATAAATAGTTATTCTGAAGATTTGCACAATTTTTTTTTGAACAAGGGAAAGTTATTTATCCAGTACATTTTCTTCTGCTAAAAAGGGGGATAACAATTTCAAATAAACATCAAATATTTCCAAATTCCTCCTTTTCTTACTGTTGTTTCATAACATTTCAGAAGGATGTGCTACAATGTACTTAGCATGTGACAGACACTGAGGGAAGGAATCAAGAGGACAGATACCTTTGGCCTACTATGCTTGATTTATTTGTTATATTTTCACCCTCTAAAAGCAAACTAGAGTGATTAGCAATCCTTTTTGCATTTTGTTTCATTCCTTTGGTAACTTCAACCGCATTGAAGCAGGTAAGACACTTGCTATGACCTAGTTCACCTAGGGAGATTCTCAGTTAGGAAACAGCTTCGTGATGCGGCTTTCTCCTAGGTGTTCAACTCTCATGACTGTTCACTCTCTTTTTCCAGCTTCTGGCCATCCTCACTGCTTTTTCTGTCATCTAGAGCTTGGCTCTGACCGGGAAGTGCCTTCCAGTTTTGTGCGCTATGTAGATGTGGAATTTGACATGCCCAGCACTTCTGCATCCAAAGCCACTGTTCGGTCCATCTCTGTCGAGGACAAGACCGATGTGAGGAAGTGGGTCAATTATTCAGCACACTACAGTTACAAGGTAAAACTGAGCAGTGCTAACCACCATGGTGACTCTGCATGCTTCATTGTCTTGAAAAGTATGGGCAGACAAATAAAATACCATGGACAAAAGAGGTGGCAATTTTGGCACATGCCAGGCTGTGTGCAGTAGCTACCCATGTGCAGCTGTTGATTCATAACAAGTAAGCAGTGGATTATCCATCAGTAAAGATGGAATAAATTTGCTTGCAATTGCCTGTTCAAGAGTGTGCACACAGTCGTCTCCTGGGGATTAGCTGATAATGGAGAGTTTAAACAGGAAGTTTTGCTGCTCTTCATAGTGGGAGTGCTACTGTGGGAGTCCTACTGCAGACAAAAGAATCATATTATTTCTCCATTTAAATATTTCTTCATTCTGCCTGCCCTAAGGAGAGGAGCATACAGGAAAGTGCACTATGTATATACCTGCAAAACTATCTCAGTAAATTTGCATATTAGCTGAATACCCAGCAGAGAAATTGGCATCCTACCTTGCCTTCTTTGAGAGCAATGATAAGAGATTCTGAAAGGACTCTCATGGCAAATATTTTTACTGGCAATTGTAATTATATTTTTAGTAATTTCCTAAATTCCCTGGAGATGGTATTTGATCCTCCTAAGTATCCCTTTTAAGAATTAAAGCATTGAATTATTCCTGAGTTTTCAGAGATGTGGGAATTTATAACCCAAACATAGATCCCCTTGGCCCTGTCCCAATACAAATTGGTATCTGTAGGCAAAAGCAGCTCTGGGCCTGAGGACAGCAGGGAGTGTGCTGATATTTGGGGTAGTGTTAGGCACTGCTTCAAGAAGCAGGAAGTTGGATTTAATGATGTTTATGGGTCCCTTCAAACTCAAGATCATTTAAAAATTCTCTTTTGCTTTATACATCAGTCTTCACAGAATTTATAATTAAGGCTGTTTTCTGCTCTCACATAAGAAGCTGTCTCTCATCTGCAGATTTGGTTCTGGGTTTGTATTCAGAGTACAACTGTGAATGGTAATGGATATAAAATCATATGAGTTCTCTGCATGACATTATCTCTTCTGGAAATTATTTCACGACACTGCTGAATTGTGGAACTGCTTAGATTAGACTAAAACTCCTTATAGTAAATAAAATCCAATTTTCCCTAATCCTCAGTCTATTTTTCCTCACTACCGTCTCAGTTCACCTAGAGTTTTTTCACCTGAGCACAAAAACCACCACTGAGGAAGATTTGTTAATCTTTTGTTTTCCTTTCTCATTACAAATTTTTTTTTCTTTTTTCTCTACCAGGTTGAAATAGAGCAGAAAAAAAGCTTGAATGAGGATCTGAAGGGAGAAAGTACTGCAAATGTGAATGAATGTGCTACACAGTAAAGGAAGATTAGTCTGCAAGTCCCAAGAGGGGTGGTCAAATCAACAGACCTGGAAGAAAGGACTTGCAGGGATTGGGTATTTTTCTTTTTAAAAATTAGGGACTATTGCTTTTAAAATAATGCTCTGAAGAGTATAATTTTTTCCTTTGTGATGATCTGTACTTTTAGAAGTGGTCAGTGGTTTGTTTGGAGGGGATCCACAGGCTTTTGCTAGAACAGGGAAAGTACAGTTGTACAGACAGGCCTGCCTTTTCTGCCTTTGCACCATTTAGGCTCTGCACTCAAGTATGGTCTGGCAGGCATTGCAGCCACACCAGAGAACAGCCTTTATCTCACAATCTTGCCCTCGCACATTAAGCATTTTGTTTCAATGCCTTTTGCTTTGGCCATTGTCTGAATTGCTTCCTTCTGAACTGCCAAATAAAATTCAGGGAGGATCAAGTGAAAAATTATATAAAATCTCCTTTCTGAAATGGTCAACAGAGTGAAAACCCTGAGCATCATTCTGGAGAATCAACACACTCTGCATCTTAAATAAAGGGAATGGTCTCTGTGTTCAAGTAGATGAATTACAGACAGGACAGCTGATCACAGAGCTGTTCCTCTATTCATCTCTTCCTGTCTCGTCCCTCGAGTGACAACATGTCACTGCACGTTTTCACGGGGTTTGCACAAGTTACAAGAAAGCCTCTGCAATTTCTTAAAATTTGTACTTTGTAGTCTGAGCCATTCTGGTATCTTGATTGAACATGGTTGTGGCTGCTAGCAATAGAGAATGTTACAATAGTGGAGATACTGGAGGGACTTGGCTAAGATCAGATCATTCCTGCCTAGAAAGATATTTAACGGGAAAACATGGGGGTTAGTTTTGGGTTTTGGCGGGTTTTTTTATGTTTTCTTGGATGGGAAAAATGGGTGGTTATTGAAAATGTCAAGACACGATTACTTTAACAGACAATGTTGTTTGTTTTCCTGAAAATCCTTGAAAGTCTGTCCAGCACAATATTATTTTCTTGTTCTATCTTGAACCTACAATACAAGTAACTCGTATCTTTATAATGCTCTTATTAACTGGGCCTCAAAATCTCTTTCCAAAAATTAACAAGCTTCTCTCATGGAGATTTTTTATCTCCACTTAGCTGGAAGTAATACCAAATCTTAAAAACTCTTTCTAAATAAAAATGCAGAAGACATAAATCACTAATTTACACATATTTTCAGAGAAAACAGTGTTAAAAGTACCCGTTTTTAGTTGTTTCTATGGCTTGTGTAATATTTTGTCTCATAATGTTAAATGTAAAGTAAGTAATTTATTAAATCATTTATCTTTTGAAAGGTTACTACTGACGATAAAATACACATTTGGAAAAATTTGGTAATGTAATATAAAATCATAATGAATTAAAATGAAAGCTTTTTTATAAATTTATTTCATTTTACATTTAATATAAAAAATTAATACTCTCTTGATTTACCACTTCCACTGTGACTCCTATAAAAATTACTACAATGTTAAAATCCCAAATAAACCATGAAATTAATTTCATCAAGTCCAAAACTGGTAGAATTTAAAATAAATTGTAGGGAACTTAGAAATGCCTTTTTTATATGCACCTACATTTCAAGCCTGCATCACCCTAGTGACACATACTTGCACAGGTACACCACTGTAAATATGTAAAGTCTCAGTCCTTCTAGGACTCACAAGCCTCCGTTGCAGGTCACCCTTGTGGGCCCAGGATTAGTGTCCTTGGAGCACACTAGTTAATACTAAGCATTTGCAACATCTCTGTGTAAATGGAAGAATGCTAGTAACGTTTATGAAGAATTTTGAGATCAATGGATTAAAATTTCTGATATTATTAATGGTAACTTGTATAAGTTGTGGAATATCTGGGAGCACAGGGCTGAATTTGTGACTGTTTCTCAGCTCTGGCACAGATTGGCTGTGGTGAGTTGCGTGACAACTCCTCTACAAAATTCACTCCTGTTCAAGGACAGTCAAAGAATTTCTGGTGGTCTTCCTGCTTTCCACTGCAGCTCCTAATGTACAGTTTCTGAAATTCCACCATCAATAAATAAATAAATAAATAAATAAACAAAAAAAAAAAAAAAACTGAAGCAGTGCTGAGATGTTACTCAGGAAACGTGAGAATATTTTATGAAAGAAATGGAGATTTTCTACTCTGACCTGCAGGCTCAGTGTTTGATGTTTTTTCGCTATTGTCCCTCAGCTCATGAAAACACAAATAAGTAATACAAATTAGCAAAGTTATGTTGTACACCTGTGTGTTAAGAGGGGAGAAAATTAAAGGAATATAATTTTCCATTGCTGTTGAATTGTTAAACTATTCAGCCTCTATTGTCCTCATGCCACAGAACATTCTGTGTTCCAGTAACTAAAAGATAAACATACTGGAGCTTATGGATTTACTTAATTTCTTTACCACTCCATCACAGATTTATTTTTATTTTTAATTCAGAATCAATGATTGAAAAACCTGACGCTCATCTTTCTTGTGTAGTTCTAAACAGAAGTATTTCTTCTAGTCATCATGAATTTATGCAGGCAAAACAGGAAAAGTGTTCTGGTTTATATGAAAGCTATTCTAATCCATTCTCATCTCCAGAGAGTGGTTTTTTTCACTGAATTTCACTGAATTTTCAAGAGTTTAGGATGAATACCTCAGCCAGAGTTTCAAAAGATCTTATTTCCTTGTTTCCAAAGGACTGGAGTAAGTAGTTTGATTTTTCAAGAGTGCTAATAACCAAAATATTTTATTGTTGTTGTCACCAGGTGTCTCAACTGAATTCTTTTTTCAGTCCAGCACCGTTACAGCATTACAAATTTGAACACTGGGATCCTAAGTGCCCTTACCGGGATCCTAAGTGCCCTTACCGAGGTCTCCACTGTTTTTTATTGATTAAATAGTGCCGGTTTTTCAGTGTTACACCCTGTCACATATGTACTTTATGTACATATACTCTTTACCTCTGTGAGTATAGTAGTAATTTGAAAAGACTGTTGATTGGAGTGAAGGAAAAAGATCTGAGAAGTTTGTGAGTTTGAAAGTAGCAGAAATTATTTAGATATGAGCAGTGTCTGTAGTGGGGATTTTTTTTTTTTTTTCATCATGCAGAAAACCCTCTGTCTAGTTTCAGATTACTGCTTCTTTTGAGAAAGATGCAATCACTGTCCTTTGGTATATTTGAAAGCTTTGTAGTATTCAAACACTCCATGCAGGAAATGTGCCTTCAAAGTTAGCATACATTACTCCCTGAAGCGATTCTCACTTTCAAGCCTCTTCCTATTTCTTACCATGGTTTTAATAATTGTACCATGGTAAGGCTTGAAGTATTGTATGGAATTTTGCCTAGAAACTTTAAGTGTCTTTGATCACAAGGGGTAAAGATGAACACTATCTCCAGGCAGCTGAGCATATTTTAGTTACTGTCTCTTAAATTTATTAACTGTGGACATTCTGCTAGAAAAGGAAAATGGGTGAGTTCAACTGACAAATACTAAAACTTACTGATGTTATTTTTGTACTTTCTTAGATTGAAATTTTGTCATCCTCTGAAGGAGTCAGATATAGCAGTATTATTGTAAACACTGCAGAAATAATTTTCCTTCTCTGATGGGTTGCTGGCTGACAGTTACTTGATAGGATGTCTCACACCTCTCCACATTATTTAGTAGCTGCTAAAACTTCTTCTTGAACAGTCACCTCCCAGGATAGAGAGCAATTTTAAGAGCATGAAATAAGAGCATACGAAAGAGCATGAAAGCAAGTGGAAAAGGTGTATAAAGTTCAGCCTGGAGGTGCTTGCATAAAATTTTCAGTAATTTCCTTGGCATTCAGCATCATAAAGTCACCCCAGGACAGCCTTTCAGTGCAGTAATCAAGTCTTTGATAGGTCACCTGTGTTCCAGATGGTAAAAAATTTCTTTCAGTGATTCTTAGCAGTTCGTGTGCATAGCTGTATTAATCTCTAGAACTGACCAGCACAAGAATTTGCAGCACACAGAGATCACTTATGAAATAAGTACTTACCATCTTCTGCCACTAAAGTTATATCTACATCCTGACATGTCTAAGACACAAAATTTTGTGATAACACGCTCAGCTGTTCCCTAATGTTCCTGTTTTGTTCAGTCAGCCAGCCACCCCTCTCACATTCGGCCATCCATCCTCCCATCCGTCCTACCCTCCCTCCCTCTCTCTTTCATACTTGCAATTCATTCTTTGCACTATTGACATTGATTGGTTTAATTATTTTGTATCATGTCCCTACCTTCTTATTTTGTAAAATAAGTAAGTCTATACACTGGCTAACTTCGTAGAAGTGGTGGGTTTTTTTTCTTTATATCAGTTGAAACAGGATGTCATGTTTTGTTTAAACTACGTGAAAATTTAAATAAATGTTAAGATGAAACAGTGTATCCACATTCTCACTGTGAAATTGAAGTCGTATGTGCTGTATATTCTGGTAAATCAGAGGTGTCTTGAATTCAGAAGAGGAAAGGGAATATTTTGAATGGCATAAAGGACAACATAAATTGGAAGTAATGAGACTGTACAGAAAAGAGACTACTTCATTTGATCATGCAGATTGAACAATAGATTGCAAAGGAAGTGGAGCAAGCCTAGAGCTTGAGCCACATAACAGTTTGGAGTAGTACTAACATAACATGGAAGATGTTCCAGCATTTGAACAAATCCATCCTGAAACAAAGTAATTGAGGATTGAAGACCACTCTTCTAAGAGATCTCTTCTTTGACCACTAAAACCAGGAGTATATGAAAGGGTGCTATTTTCCTGTGATCAGAACGTCTGTTTGCAAAACAAGGATAAGATCTAAAGTACGTAGAGTTCTCTTCTATGATTCTCTCTGTTCTTTCAAAGTTCAGTAAGCCATGTGTCATTTCATACATCTTTCCACTTTTCTCAGAGTCACTGAGACCCACTTCAGTCTGTTGTTTTTCTCAAAAGCATCAGGCTGAAGAGCTGGGCACTTCTCTTGGGCAAATAAAATCAGATACTCATCATAAGTGCTGTTCAGAGTATTGCTCTGACCTCAGTACAATTGACAGTCAACTATTTTACAGTATCAGAAAATGGAGGTACACAAGGTACAATGCCTCATATTTGTTATTTAAGAGTAAATCAGGCCAGCCAGAAGAAACAAGGAAAGTTAAGATTCAGGGGCTGTTAGTACTAACAGTTTTTTACTACAATTCAGATACTCAGTGACTTTTGGAAATGAACGTATAAAATTGAGAGGGTAGGATTTTATTAACTCTGATAGCTTGCTAATATGCATAATGTTTTTTAAAAGAAAGGCTTAGAGAAAAAAGAAAAAAGACATTTTAAAACCAAGGAGCTCAAAGTTCCTTGGCAATAGTGTAGTCCTTAGAGATAAGCCAAAATAACACCCTACAAGAGGTGGGGAAGTCAGAGTGTACCCAAACAAAAACCACTAGAGTGAGATAGCGCAATCCGGTGAGGAAAAAACCACGGTTTTCTTTCAGTACTCTTAGTTTCCATGATTGCTCACCCTGACTAGTCCATATATATTGCAAATTTTTAAGACAAAAAGTGATGAAGGTCAGCTGGAGATGAAGCTGAAGATGGAGGAGCAGCCCACTGTTTCAGCTTGGGTGCAGGTGTGTGGGTCACAGGAGAGGTATCTGAAACATGAAGTGCACCAGTCCGAGAAAAAACTCTTGTCTTTTTGGTCACAGTATCGGAAGCCTCACAGCAACTGCTGTATATAAAAAAGTAATTGGAATAGTATTTTTATATACTAGCTATGAAAGGTGCATTTCTCATCTCTGAATAGCAAAGCCTAATGGACAGGGCTGACTGTAGTACTGCCTCCAGTAGCACTGGTGTACTTCAAAAATGGCAGACACATGCTGGGGTTCAGGAGGGCTGGGCAGACTGGTCTTTCCCTGCTGGGGCCCTTGTGCAGCCTCACAGTTGTTACTACTCCAGGGGCTGTAGGTAAATTGGGAGCAGTCAGCTCAGCCTACAGAGCTTCTGAAGGAAAAGGCTGAATACAGCTGAAAGTAACTTCTTAAATTGGGAGCCTCTTTTGTACAAGATTTCCTGATCCAGGACTAAAAAGAAGAGCTCAACTCCTCTGTGGAAGCAAACAAATTTGTTAGGGCATGGTCAGTTCAGCAATTGTACTAATACAGAGAGTACTCAGATTAAAAGGGAGTGAAGTGGGGAGCCTCGTATCAGTGCGTAGACACAGGCAGAGTAGCAGAGTTCTGATTTCAGGTCAGCCAAACTAAAAGCAAAACTGCAGTTTTCAACTGAGATTAAGAGTTCAGCTGCTGTGGCATCCCCCTGTGCCCATCTCCCTTTTATCCAAACCTTGTTTCTCAAGGCAGCAATCAGCAGGTTTGATTTTTTTTTTTCCCAAGCTGTTACAGGTGCCCTTTGCCGTGGCTCTCAGGATGTGACAGGTGGTGCAAGGGGAATTTGCAGGGGAGTGCTGGTAGCAAAATGGGATATGCTGAAATTACAGTCTCAGCAGAGAAAAACGTGCTAATACCTCATGAAGTCCTGTGACAGGTCAGGAACTAAGCAAAAAAGTGTGATTTGAGGAGTTCCAGTCTACAAATACTGATTTTGGGAACAAAGGAACAAATATTGTAAAAATTAATATGAATATTATGAAAGTCTGGACGGCTTTTGAACAAATAGAATTAGATTTGGATCTGAACCACATTGTCACAATCAGCTCTCAGATTGTTCAGGGCCAGCAGACACAGTGTGATGAAACTGCATTGACTGACATTTCTGCTCGGTGTAAATTGGAGTACATAGCATGGGTTTTGCTTGAAGAAGTGAACCACAGATTGGAATAACAAGGCACTTAGCTGTGTGCTCGCACTGTGGGTTCTCAGAAGTGAAGGGATTGTTGCTCTCTGGAGGTCACTGCCTTACCTGCTGCACCAAGCAGCCTCAATGAATCACAAGTCTCACTGGTTTTCAAGACTGAGAACGCCATGCAGAATTTGGCCCATTGTAAACGAGTTGGACCTCAAAATTGGGTGTAAGAGTTGACTACTTCAGCTGATTCCATGTTTAGCTGAGAAAAGGACAACAAATTAATTTTTCAGTGGTGTTGACTAGCCTTTTTACCCAAGTAGTCCTTACCTGTCTGCACAGTCATGCACATAGTCAGTTTAAATTTACACCCATAAAGCACTTCTAATACCTCCAACAAAAAATGCTGTAATAGGATAATGTTTATCTATTGTCTATAAAAAACAAAATCATTTGTGTGTGTTGTATAGGCATGCAAAGATCTATTCAATTATGCATTGATGAACAATTTGACAAAAATGTTTAACCTTTTTTTTTTTTTTTTTTTCTGGACACTCTTAAAAGAGGCAGCCACTCCCCACCACCCCGAGGTAAGGCACTGTGGCTCAGTCCAAGTCCAGGCAGCCAAGCCCACTAACCCTGTCTGTTGAACCCCCATGCAGCTGTTGCCTCATTCTGGAAGTATAAAATCCCCAGAAGCTGTCATATATTTGCATGAAAGATGTCTGCAAACACCCAACTGTTCCTGTATGTGACCCAAACTACCACAGTTCTATAGCCAAATCCAGCTTGGATTTTCAATCCAGGTATTCCCTACTCTCCCTCTCTTGAGGATTCCAACCTGCTGCTGTGCTCACAATGAGCACTGTGTACTATAAGGCTGTACACTTGTCAGAACACTGCACTGCTGGGAAGTGAAGGGGTCTGGGATCCTTTTCTCCTTGCGTGAGGCTACCTAAAGGGTCAGTACAGAAGTGAAGACAATTAAAGCCTGAAAACAAGGATTGAAGACTGAGAGTTTAGAGTACTGACAAAGTTTGCCAATCCTTGACTGCAGTTTATGAAATTCTAATGAGTACATTATGGAAATAGTCCTTGGAGCAGGAATTAGACACCAGACCTACCCTCTCCCTCCATCCAAATTGCTTTCTCTTTTGAGCTCACTGAATCTAGAAGGCCTGTTGTCCAGTGAAAGAAAGTACTTACTAGAATAAATAATAGCACCATTTGAGGCTAGTTCCTTATCTGTTTGCTGAGGTGCTACGGAAATGGAACTGTTTAAATACATCTTTACAATGTATTTTTTAGGAAGCAAATTGTTATAAAAAAGTAATTTTCAGAAACAAAATTATCTTTCTATATTACAGCCTGGCACAAATACAACTATATGCCTTTGAATAATGGAGGTAGTTTTCCTTCCCGTTTACAAAAAAAGCCCATGACAATCAGTTTCAATCTCTCCTGAAGCTTACATTTAAGAAAATGATGTATTAGTAACTAATTTTCAGCTTACATTAACCATTTGGTATTTACCGTGCATTGAGTCTACATTCATAGGAGTTATAGCCAACAATCATTGTTCTCAATGCAAGGGCTACTGGACAGTTGTAGCTCAAAAAAGGAAAATTTGAAAGTGTTTTTCTCTGATTTGTTTTTTGCTGGGGTTACTGTACTGCCATAGGAGTTCTGCCTCCCTCTTGTGGCTACCTCTTTTACTTTCATCTTGGAAAAGAAACATTCACAGTGCAGCCATGATCAGTTCCTTATAGTTGCCTTCCTGATATGTCTCCTCCTTAAGTTTAGTAAAAAAAGCCCCATTATGTCTGGACTCTCCTATACAAAAAAAAAAAAAAAAAAAAAAAAAAAATTATAAAAAAAATCTACCTAGGAGAGAGATTAGTTTTCACATTCATGTGGAAATAACTGAACATTTTTTTATAAAATCAGTGGTAATTCAGGCTGGTAACATTTTGTAATTGGGTCTGAATGTTTGGATTCAAGTCAGCCACATGTAGGAGCTCCACCTAGGGGCTGCTAAGATATACTTCATGGGACATGATACTTTCAAGTTATGCAAAAACCCATGGCCTATATATTTTAGGATATCACTTTGTTCTTTCCTGTCACCTTCCATTTAAATATTACATAGTTCTTTTCAAACATTAAGAAATCAAGTATCTAAAGAGTTAAAGGGCTGTAGCTCTAAGATGATAGGGAAACCAAGACAGCATTAAATGGCTGCCTTGGAAAGGTAGAGCCCCAGCTGAATGCACATCTAATGTCCTCCATTGCTTCCCCAACCCAGAACATCTCCCTTCAAAGTCCTTAGCAGACTTACAGCATTTGCAGGGTGACTGACCTTGAGTGTGCCTGCTCCGTGCCCTTCATTCTTTTGCAATTTACACTGATATCAATATAGCACTTTATAGCCTGACACACGATTCAGAAAGAGATGTGAATTTTATTTTTAAATCCATAGCTAGAAAGTGAGCAGGAGGGACATGAACATTTCAGAAGTCTAGAGCAATGGAAAGAGAATAAGCTGCACAGTTCAAATACTACTGCTGGTCATCTTGCTTCATCAGGTCTAAAACAAAGTGTCCTTCTTGTTCTACAGCACTTGGTTGCATCCTCCAGCTTCATCCCCAGCTTCATCTGGCTTTGGCAGCAGGGCAAGGGACTTGCTTTGACCACTCATATATTTATGTAACTGTTCAGATGATGTGGATAGAGACCTTATCACTTTGGATTTGAAGGTACTCTCATTCACTTCACATTAAATGATACCCATCAGCACCTCCTTCACAGCAGGCCAGTGAAAATATTCATGGGAGCTGAGCCCAGCTGAGCTCAAAGTACAGACTACCAGAGACTGGCTGCAGTGACAGCTAGAACTCTTGGGAAAAATCATCCCTTGTGCCTACAGACCACATCCAATAAAGGCAGCATTGTGTCCTCACCCTGTAACTTTAACACTGAGCATGGACCAGTCTCTCCAGCAAAAATGCTGCTGTCTGAAAACTCTATAAACTGGAAGTTCACTTTTCTGCTCAGAGGGTATGCTACTCATACCATAAAATTGTGCAGGTGTTGCAGATGTGATGGGATGCCTCACTAGAAACATTTTCTTTCAACAGAGACACAGCTACACTGACCACTAATCTGCCCAGAGTCTCAGTGGGAGAAATGAGATGGCCGATGTCAGTAGGCCATATTGCAAATCTAGGAAGATCTGTCGTAAAAGATTATACTTAAGATGGAAAAATTCCCTTTCATCCAAAGCAGCAAGGCAGGGAGTAGGAAGCAGCAGAGGGAAAATGTGAGTTCCGGTCTATAAGTGCAGTTTCCCATTTCTTAACATGTTTGCAAGCTGTCAAAATCTTGCTATGCCAAATATTCCCCGGTTATATATCAATTACCATGAAGACTGGAGCAGAGAGGAGTTCCAGAAATGGGTCACAGGTTAGGAATGACAATAAATGCCTAATGTCCTATAGCTTCACTAGAGGATGAACAGGGCTGGCTCATTCCTGCTGTTTTCCTTTTTCTTAAAGCCAGGGACTCCAGCTGCCCAGCAGTTCTTACACTAGTGCAGATTTGCAGTTAAATATTTTGCTTCAGAATGAGAACTCCACATTAACTATCCATAAGCCATAGGTTGGTTCCAGCTGAGTTTATATTCACTGTTCCTCACCGGGAAGACTAAATTCAGCCAAAACTAAACTGGAGTTGCTTTCTGCAAATTTCCCCCCAGACCTGTGAAAAAACAAGGGAAAAAAAAAAAAAGAAAAAAAAAAAAAAAAAAAAAAAAAAAAAAAAGATTCTTTTTGTCTCTCTGTTGCCTCTCATGCTGGATTCCAGAGGGGGCAATAGGATCACCTCTGAACCGGCTGTAAAGTGTAAGGCACACCTATGGTTTTTCCATGAAAGCTGTAAACTCCTTTCCCTTAACTCAACTCTGAAATTCTCAGCAACCCAGAAGCTGGTGTGGATTGCAAGGCCACTCCCCTGGGCACAAAGAACAGAAGTATTAAGTGGGAGACTGTGAGCGTCTGAAGTGGAACAAACCTGCCTTGCACAAAAGCATTTTTAGCAGTCGTGAACATGCGGCTGAAGGAAAAACCACTGAGTAAAATAGATCAGCATGTCTCTGCTTGGTGGCAGCAGCCTGTGTACCGCCTCCCACTCTGCCAGCTGTGCCAGGGAAGCTGAGGCTACACAAACACACACACTCCCGAAGGAACCCCAGAGTTATCACTCACACAGACCAGCACCATGCCATAGTTACACACTGCGTATCTCTATTCTGGTGTACCCAGGTGCATTACTCTATCTTAGGTCACCACATAGAGCCTGAGGTAGGTAAGGCTTCCAACGGCAAGCTATATAGGTCACTCTGCAAATTTTTCTCTATGGATATTTAATCCTCTGATGCTTATATATATCAGGAATAATTTTGCTAAAGATAATTCAGTTCTGCTGTGGACCTTTGTCCATCATAGCTGCTGGCAGAAATATATGGCAGTAATCAGTGAAAACATTTATCAGCATGCTACGTACAGCTGTGCTTTGGATCAGTAAAGTAGGACATTGCCTATGAGGAGACTAATTGATATTTTAAGTCTGGGGGTGTTTTTTATATCTGACTTTGTTGTTTGGTTTCACGGATCAGAGCCAGCGATACTTTGTTGCTGAAACATCATCATAGCTGAGTAGCTGTGATTCATAACAGTTACAGCCTGAGTGAATAGTGTTAATACTTTAAAAGCACTTCAGCAAAGTACTAATGCAGAATGTGTAACTTAGAGGCACTCCTTTACCTCACACCCTTTCAGAGAAGCTCTGCCCTTCAGAATTTTAGGGACTTTTTTTTAGCTATTTAAGCATTGGTACTCTGTATTCAAATTATGAATCATTCAGTTTGTGGAAACCTCAGCATTACGTCAAACATGCACACGTGAAAAATTAATGGGTGGTCTGTGCTCTAAGACCAGTAATCTTCCTGCTACAAGCATGAGACTTTGATTACAGCAAGTGGGGTGTGCATTTTAGTAATGGCCAATTCTTCTTCAATAAAAGGAAGCCTGGAGACTTTTTTACATGACAAAGCATTTGGCAACATCGTTGTTTTGAAGCATTTCCTCCTCTGGTGACTTATTTCTACTCCTGTCAGCTCTCTCAGTTGCATTAACACATCTTTTGTAGGGCTGCCCTATGAACCAGATCAGGAAACTGATCCAGGTTAAAAATTAGCCAGCACAGGAGGGGAAAAAAAAAAAAAAAAAAAAAAAGGCTTAGCAAGGAACTGGCAAAAGCAGAGAGACTCTGTGTGGTGGCACAGAGACAGAACGAACAGACAGTGGTATGGGAACGAAGGCCTGAAATCCTCATTATCACTGAATACTTGGGAGTCGTGAGAAAAACTGAATCATTGTCTCAGCTAAGCTTTGCCTATACAAATTAAGTGTAGTTTTGTCAACCAGAAACACGAAATAACCTCACAATCTCTTTTCTACAAAATCCATGATGGTAAAAACCCCTGCTAAGGTGTAAAATAAATTCAGTGTGGCAAGAGCCTGGAAAAGACCTCCTTGTCTCCTCCAGCTGTAGCTGATCATTTACTAAAAACAGCTGTTATAAAGACCAGGGTGCACAGGTGTGAAATGCTTCCTTGAGGAAAGCCAATTTCCTAAGCAGAGGAGGCACGAGTGGTCCTGGAAAAGGAATAGTTCTGCAAATTCTGACGTGGAGTTTGTGTATAAATCAGATAGAGAACTATGTTTCTACTAGAAGAGAAATCCTGGCTTTGACAGGAGAGGGTGGAGCAGTTGTTAGTGGCAGTTGTCAGAAAATCTCTGATTGGTCCCTGGCTTTCGTGGTGCTTTCTTCAGTCTTTTAAGAGGTGAGCGACCTGTTGAAACAGATGGGGACAGGAGCTACAGTAATGAATAGTAGCTGGTCACCTGCTCATGTAGTCTTCTGTGAAGTTGTAACTTGGGTATTTTGCTTGGGGTAGGAAAGATTGCTTTGTTATGTTGGTAGCTACCTGGCTCTGACTGGATAACTAAATGCATAATTTTATTGTCCAGTTTAGATATGCCCTAATGAGAAAGGTGTCTATATAAGTTATCAAAAACTATATGTATTCTGACAGTAAACTCTTTATATTAAAGAAAACATTATTCGTATTTCCTACTTTGGTTCAGTATGTACTTGGTAAGAGCAGAGTGTGCTTGAGACTCTACAAATCTAATAATGAAATAAAAGCTTAATGTGTAACTCAGAGGCACTCCTTTACCTCACACCCTTTCAGAGAAGCTCTAACCTTCAGAATTATAAGGACTTTTTTTCAGCTTTCTTGAAAGCCTTGCCTGCTCTAGCACTTCAAAGATGAGACTTCACTGAAACATTGTTTGCTTTCTTCAAGACCACGAGATGCAAAATACATTGCTGTAAGACAAGAAGGCTTAGCTCTCTGTGGGCTATGAGGAGGGCTGTTGAATTGTACATATACTAGACCCTTAAAACTGATGTTAATGTGCTTTGGTAAAACATACTGCTGTGCCTCAAATTCCAGATATGCGAGTAATTCAACGAGAAGAATAGAGGTGCCTGGCAATAAGGGTGAGGTGAGCTATTTCATTCTATTTCTGCCTTGCTAAAAAAAT
The DNA here is from genome assembly GCA_032173965.1 of Sitta carolinensis. Taxonomy (NCBI): domain Eukaryota; kingdom Metazoa; phylum Chordata; class Aves; order Passeriformes; family Sittidae; genus Sitta; species Sitta carolinensis. Next base: position 37,808,126 of record JAVUNC010000006.1, read on the forward strand.
CTTTTTGGAAAACCTGTTGTTGAAAGCAAGAGGGACTATAGGGCAAGAGGGTCCATTGGTTTTGGCTTCCAGCTACTACATCATGTTGAGGAGGCTGTTAGGGGAATGTCAATTTATATATATATATATATATAAAATATTGTTAACTTAGGGAATTTTTATTCAATATCTAAACACTGTCAGAAAGTCATATCATGTAAATTTTGTTATGTGTCAGCCTCCCTTCTGATCCTTGAGGGCTTGTTGCATCCAGAAAAGCTTTATTATGACGCGTCTGCTTTTAACTTCTGCCTGTGCCCAACATTTTATTTTTGTTTTTAGCTCTGTATGGACACTTAAAAACCCCAAAGAAACAAAAAACAAAATAATCCACCCTCACAAACAAAATTTCTCAAATTTCATTTAAAGTTATATTCTCTCTTTGGTACAGTGATTGGAAGCAGTGAGAGAGACTTAAAGGAGAAAATAAGCTCTAATCTCACAATATGTGAATGTAACTTCCAGAAGCATTTTCCCTTAAGAACATTTTTTAGACTGTCTTAGTTCTGTGTATCTTTCTGGTTTAACCTTTAACACATGTTATTGAAATTTGAAGTTTAAATGTGTATCTCATTCTTCTGGAAACATGCCATTGCAGAGATTGGGTGAGAAGGTTTACTTTTTGACTAATAATACTAGTGTGCTCCCAAAGCCTTCTGAAAAGTGTTCAACAGCTTAGCTTGTTTTTAAGGTAAGAGTGTAAAAAATATACTGGATGAAAATTGTATGTTGTTCTCATGCCTGAAGCAGGAAATTTCACCAGTACAAGAGCAGATTGGTCATGTGGACAAGACAATGATGACAACTCTGGAAGGCATGCTGATGGTAAGCATCATTCTGTCATCCTGTGATACAGTAAAGACCAATTTTTTCTTTCCTTGCTCAACCACACCCCCTCAGAGGGAAGGGGAACTAGTAGACATACTCCTAAGTCATCAACACAGCAAGTTTTGTTTTGTTTCAAGAACTAGGAAATTAAAAACTACTGTTGTCAGCAACACCTCATACTATGTACTCTATTCTTCACTGTATGATCAGAAATTATTTCAAAGAAATATGAGTGCATGCTGATACTGCTCTGGTAGTGATTTCTCCAGGTGTAGAAGATCAGGCATACTCATGGTCTGCTCTTGGGGGCAGAAGAGTAGTTTCAGATTTTTTTATTTTTTTTTTTTTTAATTTTCAGATGAAGCAAAAAACCTCAATTAAATAAACAACTAAAAGACAGAGAAAAATAGAAACAAAGACTGCAACTTACACTGAACGTGTTTTAACTTAGCATCTAGATTTTGTGGTTCTTTCTTTCAGCTCAGTTGCCAGCTGTTGATTTTCTGTGGCAATCACAGACATTTTGCATCTCTGACTTTCCAGATTCAAGTGTGTCACATCCCTCCCCCATTAGCAAATACTTATACATCAGTTATGCCTTTACAAATGTCTTCTTTAAAGATATGCTGTGTAGAATAACAACCCATTAGTACTTGCCAAGAACTTTAAAATGGAAGTGTGGTCAACCCAAAAATCAAACTGAAGAAAACTTATTTCTTCCTTCTCTACCTCTTGCGGCTTCCTATTCACAAGTTCAAAAATCTCTATTCTGAAAGAAGTAGTTCCACGATGGACTACAAAGAAGATGAACTACAGATATCCCCATATCCTAGACACTTTGTATTAATTCAGCTACTGTTGCAGTTGTTAGTAGTTTGCTTCTGAGAAGCAAGGGATGCTTCTGAGCAGGACAGGTGTTGTTCTTGAAAATAAACTTTCTGATTTGTTTTAATATAGTAAAGTCAGTTCTCATGAATTGTAAGATAAACAAGAATCATGTTTACATTCCTTTGTAAAAGATATCACCTAATAGACTTCTCAAGTGACCAGTGAAGATAGAGAGGTAGTAACCTCTCTGTCCAATCGCTGATCACTGTCCAGAAACTTATATATACAAAATCAACAATAAACTAAAATCTCCTTCCTTTCTTCTTCTCTACCTAAACACCTGTTGTGTGTGTTACTGTGTGTTTCTATCTACATCACACTAACAGACAGGAATGATTCAGGGTACTCAATGTAGACTGTGTGTCTCTGAGTGCAAAATGTTTGCTGTAAAAGATGGTTTGTCTCAAACCTTTGGTAGAGAAAGAAATATGATTGTGTCTAGGATTGAGTAGGAACTTTTCTATATTATTTCCTTCTCTAACACACCAAGGATCAGCTTTTGATCTTGTGCTCAAATTGTTTTTCCCCTACACTATCCCATATTTGGAATGATTTTTGCACTGAAAGAGAAAGTTTGCCTAAATATCATCATCTTTGCTCTTGATGTAATGTCCATCTTCACTATGGGGCTCAAGGCTAGACAGCCCAATAGCTAAAATAGAAGTGCCCACCCAACAGTGCAGCTGACATTATTGCTAAACCTGGTGAAGCCACCCTGTGTTGTCAGTGGTAGAAACCTCAGGGAGAAAGGTGACAGACAGGGCGACACACAAACTTAGGAAGATTCATGCTTGCCCAGCAAACAAAGGAGAATGCTGGCAGATAAACACAGATAACTATAACAGAAATGCTGTTATTTAGCTTATGCCTTCTGATGCTCCTCAGACTATCAGCATTGCTCCTGCACTATGCACAAGCATGTATGTTATTCCAGTCTAACAAAATGCTAAGTGAAGTAGAATCCCCTAACATCCATACAGCAGGCAGCCAGGGTGAACAGACTTCAGGAAGTGGCCAACTCACTTGACTCCCCAGGCAGCAGCTGAATTGCCATGAATTAAATGGACCATTAGTCTGACTCAATGGGGCATTTCTCATGAGGGCTTGATTTTGTTCTCAGCAATACTCTTCAGAGGCACTCAGGGGTTTGCAGTACTGTGCTACAACTGGATATTAATGTCTGAGAAACTGTGAGAGGGCTATGCACACAGGTCTTGCCTTCTGGGAATGCAGTATGATGAAATATGGAAAGGAGCATGACACCAGACTGAGGCAGTATTGCAAACATGCCCACATGTTAAATTTTTTAACTATTTAGTAAGCCATTCTGAAAAACTGGGAGGGGGTTCCAGAATAGGAAACTGTAGCCATGCAATGCCTTGTTTTGAAAAGAGAAGGGGTATGAATGGCAACAATTCCTTCCTGGTAACATGTCAATCATTTTGACAGTGTTGTGTCACAGTGAAGTACAAACTTTTTGCAAGAGACTACTACCTTCCTATCAGAGGCATCAGAAGTCAAGTAACACCAGCATCTCAATCAATCCCTGTAATTCATTTATCAGACCATGAATTAGGGCTTCTGAGTGGGCAGATCCTCTTCAGTCCTGTTGGCTGTGCCATGCAGGTGAAAAACTCCAGCAAAAAGGTAAGGTTGGACAGGTGAGAATGGTAGAACTTTGTAAACTACGCTATTATTTTCTGGCCAGGTCTCCAGCAATGTGCACAGTGAATACTGGCTTAATTAGAAGACCCACTCTAAACCAATGAGTCATGTCCCTATACAAAGTCTGCACTCTGGTAAGAAAGGTGTTACTGTAGAAATTAAAGATTTTGAGGAACCAGAGGGGAAGGCCTCCTGTACCCACTATAACCACAAACTCTTCCCATCAAAAGATACCAAACAGCAGTTCCTAAACTTGTTACTAGGGCAAGTTAATAGAGAGGACTTCAGGCTAAAGGTTACATAACAAATCTAGTTTACACCACCACAATTGTTCGAGAGATGTAACCTACTAGGCCTTGTGTATGCCAAGTCAGAATTCAACATTGTTTTTCATTTATGCTTGAGTGGACTTCACACAGGTGAGTTATTGGTGGAAATCTAAGGGATGAGTGGAGCTCAGTAGTTGTGCTAAGGACTGAGCAAAGGCAGGAGTGGTTAAGACAACAATACTCGGAGTTGAGAAGATTTTCCCATATTACATGCCTCTCACAGGTTAGCATAGAGAAAGAGGATAAAGAGGGAATGGAAGAAAAGACAATAAAGAGGGAAAAATGGACATTAAGCCAGCTGACAGAGCTCTGACAACCTTTTTGCACAGATGGGAGATGCTGTTGCCACCGACTCAGTGAAGAGCTGTTAAAACCAGCAATGTTGCAGATCAGTAAGCACCACGGGCCTTGATGAGACCCTGAGGAAGGCCATCTGTAAATGCTTTGGTTGTGCTGCCTTCCCTCTTCCTGGCCAGCTCCAGCCTCAGCTATCAGCCCAGGTGGTGGCATAACGCCTACAACAGTGACACCTAGGCCTGTTAATCAATTGCTTGTGAGGGAAGGCATCAGCGCTCATCATGCCAAGCAGGGCTCAGAACCCCTTTCTTGCGGGCCCAGAAGAGCCATTTCTGCCTTGTAGTGATTACTTGTGGTGTTTAATTGCCTTGGAGCAACCTCCTGGGAACTGAGGTGAGGTGTGTTGGTTTCTGCAGCACCTGGCACCAGTTGTGACCAGCAGCATGCACAGCAGAGCCTGAGCCCCCTCCTCTGTGATGGCTGCCAGCCCCTCTCCCAGTGCTCTGCCCTGGCACAGCCACCACAGCCCAGCCCTGGTCAACAGCAGCTGAACACGAGTCACTCAGTGTGTGCCCAGGTGGCCAAGATGGCTGATGGCATCTTGGCCTGTATCAGGAACAGTGTGGCCAGCAGGACCAGGGCATTTATTTTCTTACTCTACTGACGCTGGTGAGGCTGCACCTTGAATCCTGTGTTCAGTTCAGGGCCTCTCAGTTCAGGGACGACATTGAGGAGCTGGAGTGTGTCCAGAGAAGGGGAAGGAAGCTGGTGAAGGGTCTGAAGCACAAGTCTGATGAGGAGCAGCCGAGGGAGCTGGGGGTGTTTAGCCTGGAGAAAAGGAGGCTCAGGTTTTCGCTCCCTACAACCACCAGAAAGGAGGCTGTAGCCAGGGGAGAATTGACCTCTTCTGCCAGGCAACCGGCGACTGGACAAGAGGACAGGGAGGTTGAGGTTGGCGATCAGGGTGAATTTCTTCACATAAAAGGGGATTAGACATTGGAATGGGCTGCCCCAGAGAGGTGGTGGAGTCAACATCCGTGGAGGTTTAAGGAAAAACTGGACGTGACATTCAGTGCCCTGGTCTAGCTGACACGGTGGTGTTCGGTCAATGGTGGGACTCCGGCGTCTCACAGGTCTTTTCCGAACGAAACGAGCCCGTTTCTCCGCGCTAGCCGAGCGCCTTGCGCCGCCACACGGCGGGCGGGGCCGGCGCTCCGGAGAGAGGCGCAGGCACTTCCGCCTCGGTAGGGCCCGGCCACTTCCGCCTCGGTAGCTGTCATGGCGGCGAGGGCGGCGCGCCCCACGTGACGCCGCCGGGCTCGGCGCGCTCTCGCGGTAGCTCTCGCGGTGCCTCGCGCCCCCCCCCGCCCGCGTCCCCCGCTCGCCGGCCGCTCGCGCAGCGCTCGACTCGCGCTATATAAAGGGGCGAGGCGGCAGCGCGGCGGCTGCAGCCCCGGGGCCGCGAGCGAGCCCGGCACAGGCCGCGGGGCCGCCCGTGAGCCGGGGCGGAACGCGCGGGCGCTGGGGGGACGCAGCCGGGCAGGTTTATTGTTTTAGGGGCGACTCCCCCCCCCGCGGTTGGGGGCGTCCCGGGGGGCTCGGGACATGGCGAGCTCGACTAACACAAACCCCGTGGTAAGGACCGGGTCGGGGGGCGAGGGGGGCCCCGGGGGCAGCGCGGGCGGAGGTGGCCGGCGGGGCTCGCCGCCCCCTCCCCCGCACTCCCTTCCCTCCCGCCGCCCGCCTCGGGCGGTCCCGGCCCCCCGGCGGGCATGGGCGGCGGGGGGCGCGGGGCAGCCTCGCCCCCGCGGCGGCAGCCAACTTGTGGCGCCCGGCGGCGGGGAGAGAGAGGCGGCGGGAGCGGAGCGGTGGGGGCGCGGGGCGGCGGCCCGGGGGCGGCCCCGCGGGGAGGCCGGGGGTCCGGCGGGGAAGGGAAGGAAGGGCCGGCGGGCGGGGGGCGCCGCCGCCACCGGCGGGAGGCGCCCGGGAAAGGGGCCAAAGCTGGAGGAGCGCGGGCGCTATCGCCTGCCCCGAGACGAGGGGAAGGGGCGCCTGAGCCAGGTTTCGGTTTTGCGGTGTCGGGGAAGCCCGCCCGGGCTCCGCCGGAGCCATTTTATGTTGCTTTGTAAGGAGACGATGGTTGAAAAGCACTTATCCCAGTCCGGCCGGATCGGCTAAGCCGAGCGAAAGCCCTCAACTCTGGCGAGCGAGGCAGTATTTATTTTAAAAAGAGAGAGAAGCAAAAAAAAAAAAAAAAAAAAAAAAGAAAAAAACCCAAACCCTTCTCCCCCGTTCCCTTCTCGTGCTTTCTGCACCTTGGCGGGTGGCTCGCTGCTGCACTTGTACTCACAGAGGTTTTCAACAAGCAGTCACACAGACCTGCGCTGCCACCGAGCCCCCCGGCCGCCGCTCCGCTCCCCGGCGCGCCCCCAGCCGCGACCCCCGCCCCGACGTGCTGGAGGAGACAAACCCGGCGTCCCGGCGGCGGGCTCGGCCCCCTTGTTTGTGGCTCTCAGATCCATCATGGCTTCCCCCTGCCTTTCTGCCTCCCTGCTCCTTGTGTTCCTCCTCCCTGTGGCTGCCCTGTTTATATAGCGCTATTGCCGCTCTCTAATATAGACTCTGCTAGGATGGGAAGGTGCTTTCCAGCCCCACGTCACCGCCTCTCCATTTAAACACCACATCAGCCTTTAAATAGGGAGCGAGCCGCGGAGCGCGGGCTGGGAGGTGCATTCGTCCGCCGCGGAGGCTGGGAGACGAGCGGCTTGTTCCTCGGCTCCCGGCCGGCCTTGCCCAGCGGCTTCCCTTCCCTGCGCGCCGCCCGGCCCCGTCGCCCCCGGGCTGCGGCGCGGCCGTGCTTTGCGGGGGCGAGGGTGTCTCCTGGCCCGTGTAAATGGGCTTCCCTTTGCTTCTCCCCATTACACAAAGACAGTTTTCATCTGCTCTTGCATTTGAATCTGTTTTACCTTTTCCTTCTTTTTTTTTTTTTTTTTTTTTTTTTTTTTTTTTTTTAATTTTATTTATTTATTTATTTATTTCAGTTGGTTTTGGGTTTTGCTGTGGGGTTTTTTGTTTGTTTATGGTTTGGGGTTTTTTGTCCTTGGCGTACAGTTCGCACGCATTCCTGTGCTCCTGTAAAATCTTCAAAGTAGCTTTTCTGCTGCTTGGGGAAAGGAGTGTTTAAACGGTTCTTACCCAGTGTATCAAGGAGAGTTGTGGTATTTACTTTATGGCACTTTGCCAAGGGCTGACTACAGCTGTCTCCCAAAAGTGAAATTAATATTCAAGTTTTATGCATGGATCATGGGCTGCAGATGCTGCTCAATGATTTATGTGTGTTTCTGGTGCCTAAAGTGTACAAGTATTTTATTGCAATCCAGGCAGAGCAGTGGTTTTTGAATTTTCATAGCTAGTTTCATTACAGTGTTTGGTATACTACAAAATATACAAAAGAAAATGCAAAGCATCATAGTTTTCCTAATCTGAAATGTTAAGAGACCTGCTTGTGGGTTAGGTTTATGCAATTGCAAGGAAACATGTTTGATTTGATACTTTGTCAGCCTTTGTATCAGAAAATTATAGGAAAGTAGTCAGTTGTTACACAGAGAGCAGTTACTCAGTAGGATTGCATATTGAATGTGTGTCGTTTGAATCTTAGTTATTCTGCTTATAAACTTCCTGGTTTGAGTTTTTATTGTAAGAAAAGGTTTTATTTCTGTGTAGTAACATAGAGGGCTTGCTTCTCTTTCTTGACCAAGGTAGTACTGAAATAGCAAAAATACATATGTTGAATAATCTCCAGAGGACTTGTAAATATTTTTGACTCAATAATTTACTAAGACTTGTTTTTTTGTTTTTTTTTTTTCACTGCATTTCTGTACTGGAAGTTCTTTTGAAAGGTGTCAGTGTTTGGAATAGTAAAATGAGCCAAGCTTAAAGTGAGCCTTCTTTAGATAGGTATGCTTCAGGTTAGTTTTCAATTATGTAGTAAAATCTTACCATTTTGTCAAATTAGGTCTCGTTCAGTAGCAAGAGATACATTGCTTATCTGAGGCTTGCCAAAGATGAGTAAGAACATTTTGAAATGCTGCAACCATGTGACTTTGGGAAGCTGGACTTGGAGCCTTATGTATCAATGGCATCATGTCAGCATCTGATCAAATCTGAATTGCTAGAAATCTGTTCTCTGTAATAAAGGACAAATATTAGATGTTAACAGTTATATATAGTATAAGATTTTACAGGTGATAAAGGTAATTTATTTGTAAAAGTCCACAATGTAAAAAAAGCTCCAATTGTAATGCTTACAATGTAGATTGTATATGTCATTTTTTTAATGCACATGTTTGATGTAATTGTGAGTAGAAATAGTTACTTTTACAGTGTACTCTGCTGGCTGCATGTGGCCAGTTTACAGCAATAACTGCGGGGCTGGGAGGAAGATTATCAATGTTTCAAGGAAGACTGTGAAGCAACAGGAACAGACTGTTATCAAATGTACAGTGTGCTGTGGCCTCTCTTCATAATGTGTTGGTTATTGGAAACACAAATTGCTGAAATCCCAAGTGTTGTGATAATAATTACAGAGGATTGCAGGTTTTGTACCTTGAAGCGGAAAGAATATCGGAAGTGTAAGCACGCAAAGGCATGTGGCATTTCTTAAAATAGCTTGCTGGCTCCTGGATTTGGAGTGTGTGTGTAGCAGTGTCACCATACTCAAGAATTTTCTTTTCAAAATGCACGGAGAAAGTAAAATACAATCATTCCCTTATGTTCCTGGAGGGGGAAGTAGTAGATTCCAAATCTCTTCTATGTGTTTGTGGTTGTATCCAATAAATCAGGAATTTTAATTGTTGTCTTTAATCTGTAGTAAGTGCTTGGAATAGTGTTTATTGAAGAGTGATTTGAGTATTTTGCTCTTAAAAGAGCTTGACATTTACAGCAATGTACTCTTTATGAGGGAGGCACTTTAATATAAACCAGATGAAAGCACAATTATTTTAATAGCAATCTTTAAAGCTTCCATTTGTTCTTATTGCTTTCTCTGACTGAATGCGGAAACTTACTGGAAAATATACCTACTATGCCATCTTTAGACTTATTCAGTATTTGTATTACCATGTTTATTTTTGAGTAAGCAGTGTATGCAAATATTTTTGTCATTGAGCTCCAGAGGCTTATATAAACAGCTTCAGCACCATATAAATAATGCTTAAAGCTAACACTTAGTGCAGGTTGAAAACAGTACAGTATGCTTTCTTTTTAAAGCCTGGAACTTAAGACTGTTTGGTAATTTTCCTGGATATGCCTCTTCTGAGGTAGGAAAAGAGCATTCTGTGGTACTCTTCAGAATTCCACTGTGAATATCTCTTGAAGGAATTGCTGCCCCAGTGTGGGAGATGTTCCACCTGGTCTGGATGTTCAGTAGAAGTGTACAAAAGAGAATTCCAACTGGACAGAGTATTTCTGAGTATTATATAAATGTGTATAGGTAAAATCAGACAGACATGGTTTCGTTATAAGCATGAAAATGTTTTCCTCCTAATCACAGATTCATGAGTGTATCATGTATATTACTGTGTGATTGGAACAGTGTCTGAAAATCCTGACCCATTTTGAGATCCAGTGCACTGTGAGGCTCCTGCAGAGGGGTACATGCATGTACGGACTGCTGGTGGGCTGGTTAACCCACACAGCACTCAGCTCACTCCACCTCTGCAGGACAGTCCTGTTGGGGGAACTTACCCTGCTTGCTTGGGCTGTTGGAAAAAATGCAGAAAGATCCTGTGTCAGCAATGGCAGTGAACATCTGTGCTCTTAACCTGCCGGTCTGAGGTCTTGCTAAGCTGATGCTGGACGCTAGAAACCAATGACTGCCTGAATTTGTTCTTTTCTCTTACCTGCTTAGAGAAAAAAGGAAATTCCCAAGCACACTCTATGGCTGTGGAGTCAGTTTGTTGTATCTGAATGTTGGTATCTTTCTTACAGGGCTTTATAGATTCAGAAGGCTTTGTGGATAAACCTTAGAAAAATACCTGACTGTGGAGATAGGAGGACGTAGCTACTGGTGGAAATTATTAGGGCCTGTTTGTGTAAAATATGTTTTATTAGAAAAGCAGACCAATAGGTAATTTAGGGAGAGGAGGATTAAAGGAGAATATGCACCCTCCATCCTTCAGGAATTTTGATTGTAATTTGAAGCATACAGGTAGTTCTCTTGACTTAAGTAAGTAACTTACATGCTGGAGATTAAGCATGTTTTTTTTCAGAATGTGGTTTTGGCATTAAGGAAAGAGGCTTTTAATGTAATAATTTTAATGTAATAAAGAACAATATATGGAATAGGTTAAGTAGTATTTCTGTGCTAGTTGAATTGTATAAGCTTCATGCAATTAGCTTAATTATAGAAATGATAGGACTTAATGTTATTAAGTAGAATGTCTTTTTTGCATCTGTTATGAATTAAGTGGAAAAATAATCCTGTTAACGGTGCTTGGTATTCCTGAGTTACTACACAGATTTAAAATACTAGCACTCAAGAGAAGTCTGGCTTTGAAAAAGTCTATTTCACTGTTTATAAGCTCAGTTAATGCAGTGTTTCAAACCTGGATAAGAGAGCAGGCACTATAGTATGTTTTGGTTCTTTTGGAGAAGTTAAGTTGTGCACATAGGTGCTGTAAATATAGTTGTCAAGGATGGCAAACTTACTCTGCCAGAAATTTTAATGGTTTATTTTGTTTTTTGAAAGACCAGTAACAAAAGGATGAATTTCAGCTACCTGATTTGCAGCACCATGTTTTAAAGCAAAAATGTGATCAATAACATAGAGTGGTGTGTTGGGTTTTGTTGGGATTTTTAGTTTATTTTTGCACTTTTCTTTTTTTGGAGGGGAGGGGCTGGGGCAGGGGTTGTAAAAAAAAAAAAAATGACTTCCGCATGCCCCAGTCTGGAGCTTTTTTAAACAGTAAGGGTGTAATGCACTAAGCAGCCATCAGATTGCTTATTTCCAGGTTCCAAATACGGTTTTTTATTCCCTTGTAATCTTTATGCATTTTCTTAGGTTTTATTTTCCATTTCTTCCCCCTACATCTAAAAGTAAAGATATTTAGCTTCTTTTCTGTGCTTATTGACTATGCAGATTTTCCCTGGATTAGTAAATCATGGGCTGCTAGTCTCCCTACATTATTCCATATTTTAGGCATAACAATTCCATAAAATGTGAAATACAATTTTTAGCATGTCTGCAACAAATTAAACACTTCTGGAATGCATTAGGAAGATGTCTGTGCATAAAATAAATGCTTCAATGCATTAAGTAAATTTGTGTAGTTCTTGCACCTCTGGACTATCTGCTTGTGTTTGGTGCAGATTTCTTGTGTGTGTTGGAGGCACAGCCTTCCTGGAGTGCCAAAACCACTGCATCCGTACAGGATGATTGTTTTACATATATACAACATATCTGATGTGTGTGGCATTATTCAGGATTTGTTGCTTAAGGGAGTTAGGCAGTGGAGCTGAGGAGAGTGACAGTTTAATGAAAGTTGTGGCTACTTTCTGATAGTTTAAAATTGGAGTACTCGCAGCCCAAGGGTAGCCTTGGTGAAGTATCTGTGGTTCGTAGGCTCCAAGATGGATCAGCCATAGTTTACAGCTTGTAGTGCTACCTTGCAATTGGATAGCACAGATATTTAAACCTAGCCAAAATCCCATTGACATTCATACAAAGAGGTGTCTGAGCTGTACTATTTAAAAGGCACAGTATGTGCATAATACGGTTCTTGTGTAGTTCTATAAATCAAATTTTGTGCTTTAATTGATAATGTTAAGTGTTTACATTCTGTATTTTAAATTGTACCTTCATTTTAAAATTCACAAAATGGTTGACAAGTCGGAAGGGACCTCTAGAGGTCTTCTTGCAACCCCCTTGCACAAGCAGAGCCAGCTAGAGCCCAGGATGGTGTCCAGATGGCTTTTGAGTGTCTGCAGGAATGGAGGCTCCACAACTACTTTTGGCAACCTAAAGTGAACCAACAATTCACTTTATTTGATAGTTTAGGTGTGAAAGCAGTGTAATAATAGCAATGTATTTTTAGTATTTCCCCATGAAATATAAAAGCATAAGTAGTGACTGAAAACAGAAGTCTGTCTAACCACATATCCTATCTATATTAAGGAGTTTCTGAGAACAAATACTTAAGGAAGAGCAGGACATTCACATGAATCCTTCCAGTTTTTTGAGCCTTAAATGTTTTTCAGATCAAGATCATTCTGAGCCATACTTGGTGCTTGTTGAACTAGTAAGCACTAACAGGTTTCTTTACCTGTCTTTAATATACTTTCCTACTTAGAATGTTCTTTAATGCATTTTGCACACATCCAAGCATTTTTATGTGTTTAGGACCTACATTTGCAAGCAGAGAACAAATTGAGTAAATGGAAAACAATCTCCTCTTCCCTGTTTTAAATTACACTCTTCATAAGCTTCATAACTCTTGTACTGTAGTTATATCACATAATATTGTGAGCAGCCCCTTCCCTTTTCACCTTGTTTGTGCTGTTATTCCTGATTTATACCTTCCTGGATATTTCAGTCACCCGGAAACATGTGGAGTGCACTGAAATGCAGTTTGGCGGGGGGAAGTCTTATTTTCGTATTAAAGTGACCAATTTTTTTCAAAGCAGTGCTAACTAGTTACTGGGGGTTTTTTTTTAAGCCTAAATTGTATAGGTCTGTAATTGAAGATGTCATTAATGATGTCAGAGAAGTTTTTCTGGACGAAGGAGTGGATGAACAAGTTCTCATGGAACTCAAAACAGTAAGTTGAACTTAAAAGTTCTTTTTAATAGACCAATACAGCAGTTAGTTTCCTAATCTGGCTACTGTTGTTCATAGTAGAAATATGAATTTTTCGTTAATTAAGCACTGTAATTTGCATATCTGTAGCTCCATATCATTTGAATTGCACTGTTGTATAGACAGATCTACTCACCCTGTTATTTTCCCTAATTTGACAGCAGTCATCTGAATGCAGTGTTCCTTTGATCCCCAAAATGCTGCATCTTTAAAAGAGGGGAAAATATATTTATTTTAGGGACAGACAGTTCTTAGTTTTTCTTTGCAGGAAAAATAAAATCCCTGCACTGCTTGATGTTTTTGTCTTCCTAAAGAAGAGTTGCATTTTTGGATACATTGTCAGATTTTTCCATGTATGGTTTGTCATTTGCAAAAGTATTGTTATTTGGGGGGTGGGTACATAATTAATCACACTGTATGCATCACACTTGCCTGAAGCTCTGATTCAGAATTGTTTTACATGGAGTGGGTTTGAACCAAAGGTCCAAAATAAAGACAGGATATTAAACTGAGCTCTAGTGGGTCTCCTATAGCTTTCTTCAAATTCTTCAGGAGTAAAAACAGCCTTTCAAGGGGGAAGGGAAAAAAGCAGGAATAAAAAAAAAAGGCAAAACAAAACAGCAGAAAGAAAGGAAACTGGGAAAGTAGGTAACTTTTTGTCTAATCTTCAGTGAGCATGGTGTCCCACATTCACAATATGTTTCAAGTATTAAAAAATGATGGAGTGGGAAATAGATTTTGAATTTGTCTAGGCAGAAATGGATGAAGACTTTACCCGTGAGACCATGACCTGTCTTGGTGGAAACACAGTGAGCACTATAAAAAAAGTGCTTTGGTATTTGTGTCACAGATGTGTTCTGCAAATGATGTCAGAAAAATTAATGAGGAAAGGGACAAGAAGGAAAAAGAAGCATTGAAGAGGAAGGGAGCCCTAAGCAGAATTTGAAATTATGTGTCCTGGGTGCCTGTAGTCTTTTAAACTAATGTATTACAGAATACTCGTGTTGCTCTTTTTACAAGAGCTGCTTTTTTGCATTTCTGTCCTTTGGAGACATGCCAGCTGACATAAAGAGCCATAGGACTGGAGAAGCTGAATTTGATATTTTGGTAGAAACTGTATAAATTTAAATATAAATAAAATATGATTGTAGAGAGGCTTTTTTTTAGGTATACTAGTAGCTTCTGTTGTAGGAGGGAGTAGTCTTTAAGCAACTTTTATTGAGGAGTTCCAAGAAGAAATGGCTTGAGGAAAACTGTAATAATTATTTTTGTGATTAAAGAGGTAAGAAAGAATATAGGGAAATGGAAAACTTGAAGTCTTGTTTAAAGTTACCAGTTTATCTCAATTCATGCTTCTATTAGGGTTGTTAAGAATCTTCCACACTTGGAAGAAAGAAAAAATGTTAAAGCTTAATCTTAGACTGACAAAAGAATATTTAATTCCTTGTCTTATCTCTTGTGGAGTTATCTTTCATCTGTATCTGCCTGAAGGTTTTTTGGGCTTTTTACACAAAATAAACAGTGAAACTCAGTTTTGGAATACTGTCATTATATTGTTACAAATCCTGTAGAGTAAAAATTATACACAGATATTTTTCTTTCCTTTTCCAAACCAGCTGTGGGAGAACAAGCTGATGCAGTCTAAGGCTGTAGATGGCTTCCATTCAGAAGAGCAGCAGCTTTTATTGCAGGTGCAACAACAGCAACAGCAGCAGCAGCAACAGCAGCATCATCACCACCACCATCACACACCTCAGCCGCAGCAGACTGTGCAGCAGCAGTCTCAGCCACAGCAGGTCCTTATTCCAGCATCTCAGCAAGGTCAGACTTAATCTCTAAACACTCTGGAAAAACACTCTGAAGTTAGTCCAGCTCCTTAGCATATTCTAAATCTAGGGCAAGATGCTTGTTTGATGTTTAACTTTCTGTCTATCTACTTGGCCTCTATTCAATGGGTCAAGAAAGCTGTCTCAGTAAAAGGTGTTTTGTTATTTAAGTCATATTCTTTAGAAGATTTTGAAAAAGCTGAATTCTTCTCTTGGTCTCTTATGCTTTCAGAATGCACGACTTTCAAAATTCCATTAGCAGCTCTAAGTTCAAGCCAATATACATCAACAGTTGACAACTTAGTCATGAGGCATTAATGTCATTAAGAGCAAATTATTTAAAAAGAAAATATTGTTGGTTACTGTAACTCAATGCTAGGACACAAAAAATATTTGTATAATAGTCTGAGTTTATGTAGGGTTTTTTTTCCCTTAAAAGATTGCACGCTGTGTAGATGTGCATGTGCAAGGTATGTTTTAGCTAGGTGTAACAGTATTGTTTCTTGTAATAACTGTCTTGTGTATTCATTAATAATGTAATTAAAAGTTTTTTCAGCAATTATAATTTCATTTGAAAACTGATAAAAATACTACTGGATTTTACTGCATATGTGCTGAATGAACGTACTTGCCACCTATGAAATGCTCTATTGAGTTTTCAGTGTATTAGTTTTGTGGCATAAAATATTTATGTGTGGTAGTCATAGACTTCAGCCTTCTTGTCAGATTTCATGGATCAGAAAACCTATGTTGTCATAGGCCTGAAAGATAGATATGAGTTGATATCCTTCGCTGTCTCCCCCAAAACCAGCCAAAACCCACCCACCATATACTCAACACAGTATAGAACTAGTGTGACTAGTTTTTCCATGGTGTCGTTTTTGGTTGTTTGTTTTGGTTTTTTTTGTGGTTGCTTTGGGGCACTTCTTTGACAGGGAGGAAAAGATGGGCTTTGATTGCTTGTTTTCTTCTTATAGTACTTTTTATTTTGGCTAGACATGAGTGAGTTTTGTGTGCTGGGATAAACTGAATTTTGGGATAACGCCTGTGGATCGGCCCGGCGGCTGCAGAGGCTCCGGGTCTCCGCGGGCGGCCGTTCAGCGCGCCCTCTGGCGGCCCCTGGCCCGAGCAGCCGCGCCTCCCTGGCCCGCGTGCCCTGCGCTGGAACATGGAGGTTGTTCCCTGTGCTCCCGCTGTAGGCAAGATCTTGCCCGTGGTAGCACACTTAAAGCTCATTTATTGTTGCCCAGTGTTGCGGCTTATGACTAAATCACAGCACGGAGACTAAATGAAATTAGGATATCTAAGCCCTTCCATCACAGAGATGCAGTTTTAGAATTACTTGACTTCCCGTTGCATAGTGGAGATGGTATAGTAGTTCCTCACGTGACCTGGTGCAGGCCCAGGGAGGGATCAGGATGATCAGCATGGTGAGTCCTGCTGTCCTTTCTGTGGTCCTGGCACAGGTTCACGAGATCTCCTTAATCTTTTTTGCCCTCCTTCATTTCCCTGGAAGTTGGGAGATGCCCTCAGATTTCTGTACAGGTTGTGAGGATTCCTACCTTATAATCTTTTCCAGAAGCTCTTATTCCTAATATTCTTAAGTGTCATTTGTTTAAAGGATTGTATTGAGAATAGTTTATCAATGAATAATTAATTCAAATTGCTCTGTCACTTTCAAGTTTACTGTCATTGATAATAGCTGTGACAGCCTACTTGTTCCATAGACTTGGACATGCACACTTCCAGATGATCAACAGGTTGTTGGTATAGTTTAGCTATCACTTTCCTTTAGCACACCAAAACTGCTTTGTTATGTGGGAGACGTGGTTTATCACATTTCTTCTGCTTCTGCTGTGTTAGAAAGACAGTGAAGATCATAAGCTTACAGCTATGCTGACTGCACATAGCTCAGGCTAACTGCAGCATCCTGTTACTCTTCATCTTGGAACAATCCTTGCTTAAGTCTGTTTTAAGAGTTAACTATTTTTTTTCAGAGCTCTGCTATTTGGCATCATAAATTTTATCAACATCTCACTAATACCTTTAATTTCATAAATACATTTTCAGTCTTGCTTTACATAGCTTCAGAATAGGTAACTGAAGTCCTTGAAATAAGATCTGTGGAGGCAAAGAGCTGCTGTTGAATAGTGTCTTGAGAGTAAAACTTATTAAGACCAAAGACTGCTTAGTATTTGTTTTTGTGATGAAGCTCAGTTGACATATGGGTGATATTCTTTCTGAGTTACTCTGGCTTGGATGTTATTTGGGCATATTGTGTATTTTTTGTTAAATGCTGTTCTTTTTGTTTCTAGCACCTCAGCAGCAGGTTATTGTGCCAGATTCCAAGCTGATACCACATATGAATGCATCAGGCATGGTAAGAGAAGAAGTTTATATAAGCTTATGCTTTCATTTTGTAAATTGTTTTAATTAAATAGTAAATAGTAAATATAAGTTTCTGTTAGTCATCAGAGGCTTAAAATTAATTTAGGACACACTGTAATGCCTTTCTGAGTTTTGCTGCTGCACTTACAGTCTAGGAACAGTAATCTATAACTTCTGTTCTGCTGACAAACCTAGGACTTACTTTTATCCTGTGCTTAAATATGTTTAACCAAAACATTGTTAAATCAGAAATTGAAATACTGCTGATAAGTATCTCCATGATGATATGTTCATATACCAGTACACCACCATTAACTGGTGCAAGCATAATGTACTTGAAAGATGCAGGAAAAAGCATTAAATATTCCAAAACTTAAGTTTGTGTAGAATGAGAGATGATTTAGCATTTCACATAGATCTTTGTTGGTCACATGAATTTGATTCACTAATTATGTAACAACATATAGAACTGAGTCTGGTCATTTAGTTTTCTTGCACTTTATATGTTTAGAGGTTAATATTGCTTATCTTACTTTAAAGGCCCTGTCTGAATTATAAGAAAATCAAGTTGTTTGCCAAGCCTTGAAGGCATCCCCTAATATAAGTTAAATATGTGTATTATAACCAGAATTCATTACATTCTTACCACTTCTGTGGTAAAAATCCATGAAGCAAAGCTTCATGATGCAACAAGTTTTGGAGCTGGAACCGCTTTCTCTTAGCTTTTACTTTTCCATTACCTGCTGATCTTGCTACAGAAAAGAGCCTGAACTTTGCCACTTGAATAGCATGATTTACCCACAAGCCAAGAGCACATAAATATTCACTTTTTTCTTATGTTTGACAACCATTTTGATGGGATTTATAATTTTACAAGTCCAGTTAAATGTGTTTTTTGTCCTGTCTCAGTTTTCTCAGGATATAGAAAAAATGATTATTCCAAGCTTTTTATACTCCACTGCTGTCAAAATGTTGATGCTTTGTATACCACAGAGAACTACTGTTCAGTAAAGAGTTACAATAAATTTGGAAATACTTTTTGTGTTTAACAGAAACATTTAAGTTGATATAAAAGAGTGGATCTGACAGACTTTGAGTATTTTGGAAGGGAGAGAGTAATGAGAGTTCATTCATCTGGCTTTGTCTGGGATGTGAGGATGCATACAAGCATGTTTTGATTTTGTGTGGTGATCTCTAATTTTTGCAGATGTAACTATTATATTGGCTAGACAATATGGGAAGATCCTGTTTCTTCTAAACAGGAAGTATGCAGTCTACTCAGTAACGAAGTTTAAATCCTTTCAGTAGCAAAGAATAATCAGCCATGGTTCCCTTTTAGTAGGAGAGGCTTTTCCGTAGTCAGCTGAAGTTGGACTCTTAAAATGGAGAGACCTCTAGAGAAGTCCATCATCCTCTGCAAGTTAAGGACTTAATAAAGATTTTTGTGTTTGGAGCTCTCATAATTGTGTTGGAATTCAGTTTCCTTGCAGGTTCAAATCCATACTCATTGATAGTTCCACTTTTCTCTTTGAACTAGCTTGAGAGAAAAAAAATCAGTCATTCTGTGAACAGTCAGTACACAGTATGTGTAGATTCCCTCAGAGGAGCTGTGTGGTGCAGGACTTGACATTCAGATCACTTACAGAATGAAGAAGAGTGCAAACCTGATTCCTGTGCCTTGTGAAAACAAGACAGGAGAACATATTCATTACCTCAGTACTGTATGTTTCTTCAGATTTGTAGGTCCATAGCCTTAGCTGCTTTGAAAAAGTGTAGCTGAAGTTACAGCATGAGCAATGCAGTGTCATGCTGTAGTAGAAGATCAGCAGAGAATGCAGAGGTTTATCTGCTGAGCTTGCAGATAAACCAAGAAACCCCATGGAGTTGCATTAGGGTGTGATATTTAGTGATTTTGCTTCAGTCTTCTTATTATTAAAGAAGTAAAATAAAATAATTTTTACATGTAGTATAATGTACGGTTGAAATGCCTGTATTTTAATAGCTGCAGGAACTTGTGTACAAACACTGTAAGTAACAATAAAAAGTTACCTATGTTCAGACAGCATGTCATGAGGTGAAACACTGTCAATATTACGTTCGTGGTTAAAAAGTTTTTCTTGTATTTCAGAGTGCTGCAGCCACTGCAGCTACATTGGCTCTCCCCGCTGGTGTTACTCCAGTTCAGCAGATACTTACAAATTCAGGTAACTCTCTTAATATTGAGAACAAACTACAGCTTTAAGGGGATTTAAAAAAAAAACACATTCTGGGCCTTACTTGTTATTTACTTCTAAAAAGCAGGATCTGGGAATCCACCCTAACAAGGTAGTGCAGTCTCTTTGTTTGATTCCTGCACTTTTGCTCATCGACTTTGTTATGAACCATGTGGTGCTGCCCTATTGGTGTTCTAGGTTAGAGTCTGTGGAAGGTTTCCCTACTTAGAGAAGCTCTGGATGCACAAAGATTGGTGTTGCTGTCTTTCCCCTTTGTGTATTTCTGAGCTTTGTGAGGCATGATCTGTGCTCAGGTACTGTGCTGGGCATAAAAGTAGGATCACTACTTCTGTGACTTCAGAAGAGTAATGTCTAAGGCTTTTCGTACCTGCTAAGCATGCAAAGTGGAATTTCTAACTTTGCTAGCAATGCTAACTTAATTTCATATTTATAGTTTCTAAATACTGTCATGCCAGGCATTTAGAATATAATTAAATGTTACTTTGATAAGCAGCATATCTGATATTTCATGTACTTTTGTATTATATTGATTTTGTAAACCTGATTATAGATCTGTACTGCACAGGAAGTAAAGAAAAGCCTTAGAAATCTTATTTTCTAGATCTAGTTGCTGCTTTCACTGGAGTAGTTCACCTATGCTCAGAACCACCTGGGACTTAACCCTCCTGTTCTAAACACTATATTTAATGGTATATAGTTAAAGTAAAATTTAAATGCACAGCTGTTCTAACAGTCAACATTTTCCCAGTTTTAAGGAAGCACATCTGTGCTTGTTAAGGCACAGCATAATCTGCAGCCTACATTTGTTACTTTTGTAGTAATACTTCAGTTTTGAACATTTATAGTAATTTCTTAGACTAGGAAATAGGCTAGGGCTGGGGAAGTCCCTTCTTCCAGGTACATTTAGCTGTTTCAGTAAATAGGGCTTTGCATTTTGCTGTGAGGGGAGACCAAATCCAACTGATGGAAATGTATAAAGTTCAGGATTATTAATTTAATTTCTTCTGTCTTCTTACCCCACCTTTCTGATAAGAAATGTGAAAAACTAATGTTGGACTGTATGTTAGCTCTTACTTTTCAGAATTTTAGGTATTTCCAAGTGTGTGTTTGCATCTTGGATGTATTTTAAGTGATGAAGGGTATAAAATGGCAAAGCTAAAGGATAACAAAAAAAAAATCATTGTGGGAAGCGAAAGGAGAGGTGGACAATAAGTATAAGGATAGATTTTTTTTTTTTCTCCAAAAAACACCTGCAAATAATACTGTAAAGAAAGTTATGGACAGAGGAATTTCTTGCAATATGGCAATCAGAAGGGAAAAATTCTGAGGAAATGTGATCATTTCACAGGACCCTGGAAATATGGTGTTAGCAGTGGTTAAAATTTTTATATTGTGAATATCTGTACTTCTGTTTTGGTTTACAGTAGTTTGTCATTCCATCTGTAAAATCTACCTTTTAAAATAGGAGGTATGCTTGTAAGTGGCAGCTGTTTTTTAAAATACTGTGCTGTGTTAAAGGATTTGTCTGTGGCCTGCTAAAGTAAATTTATTTTTGGATTGCGTACATCCTGATCATATTTAGATGGTAAACAGTGCTATTCCTTGTTTCTGGCACAGCTCAATTACATGCTGCCTTTTCAATGATAAAAGTATATCATTTTAGTGTTTCTCTATTTTAAATGCCATTGGTATTCTTCCAGGAAACAAGCTTCTAAATGAAGATGATTTTAAAAGTGAACTTGTACATTTGATTAATTTGATACTTATTTTATTACAGGCCAGATCCTCCAAGTAGTTAGAACTGCAAATGGAGCTCAGTATATTATTCAACCACAGCAACCAGTGGTTCTACAGCAGCAGGTTATACCCCAAATGCAGCCTGGTGGAGTACAAGCACCTGTTATTCAGCAGGTAAAGGAAATTTTTTTTAATAGGTACACTTGGAAGAAAAAAACATGATAGTAATTACTAAAGGGGCTTGCATTTTTGTGAGCAAGTTGAACTAGAACACAGACTCAGAAACAGTAAAATTTAAAAAAAAGAGAACATTGTGTCAGGTGTGGTGGGGTTATTTTTTGTTTGTTTTGGGTTTTTGGGGTTTTTTTAATGACTAATCTTGAAATGTTATTTTCAATGTAATTTTTATTCTTGCCAGATACCGACTGGCTGCATTTTAAGATTTGTGCATCTCCTCATGATTATATTATGTGCATAATCCTAGTCTATGTACTTTTAAATTCATTGAAATTATTCTGTCACATAACATACAGAACAGAACAGTTCTAAGGCTGACACTCCTTGGTTATTTTAGTAGTGAATACAGTACGTTTTAGCAAGATTGTTGTTCATCTGCAAGATCAGCTGTGTGTCCAGACTCTGTTAGCATTGAATTTAGCAAAGTCGCACTGTCATAGTGTCACAGTTTTACAGTTTAAGCATGACTAACAATTTGTAAAAAGATTAATTTCTGTTTATAAAGAAGATTTTTAAAAATAATCTCTTACTTGAATTAAAACATTCCAGTGCTGTGTTTGGAACTCAGATGTGGTGGTAGTGCTGCTTATATTTTAGAATGGATAGACTTCTAAAATTTTTTCTTAAATTTAGCAATGCAAAATGCAGAAAATGAACAACAAGTAGTGCAAGAAGGTATGTGATTAAAATTTAAATTATGTACCTGATTTAGGTGGAATGTTTGTAACTCTTCTGTAATTAGTTCAAGTCAGATTGATATGCTTTGTTTCCTTTGAGTCTGTGATGTGGTAGTCTGTCATGTTAGCGGCAACAGTACTTACAGTGATATTCCATCAGGTTTTGGCTCCTCTCCCTGGAGGCCTTTCCCAGCAGACAGGAGTGATTATTCAGCCTCAGCAGATCCTGTTTACAGGAAATAAAACTCAAGTTATACCTACAACAGTGGCTGCCCCTACACCAGCTCAGGCACAGATTCCTGCAGCTGGTCAGCAGCAGCCACAGCAACAACAGGCACAACCACAAGCACCACTTGTTCTCCAAGTTGATGGAACAGGGGACACATCATCTGAAGAAGAAGATGATGAGGAAGAAGAATATGATGATGATGAAGAGGAAGAGAAAGAAAAAGATGGGGGTGAAGATGGCCAAGTTGAAGAGGTAGACTTTTTTATGGTTGTATTTCAATATTTTGTTGGTATTTTAAAGAAAACGATATCAAATAATACAATTACTTCAGTCGTTTTGAGAATATAACTTCTACCCTTGTACTTCAGATTGTTTGTTTCCAATGTTGAAGTTTTGGAAATGGTGTATATTAGCAAAGCAGTGCAATTGGGGAGACTGTAGGGGACACAGCAAAAATTAACTGTGACTAACATCATTTAAAACACTTCAATAGGATTATTTTTGATGTTATGGAAAGGTCAGTCATGAAATCATATAGCCTTCATGAGCAAAGAGAAACAGTCAACTCTGCTTGGGACCAAGTGTGTACAAAAGCAGTGTGTTAAGATTCACAAAAAGGAGAGCAGTATTTGGTTCAGTGATGACACCAAGAGTTGTGGTCTACCAGTATCTCACTGGCTAGTCCATTGCTTTTTATTACACAAGACAACTCGAATTTGATTATAAAGCATCTTGATTTAATAAAATAAGGAGACAGGAACAGGAGTGAGTTGTTGCATTCTTAATAATATGTGCTTAATTTAGACTTTGAGTTGGCTTTGTTTTGGACTTCAGCCAGTGGTTCTTACTGAGTTTTGATGTGTTCCACCAAAAAGCCCCACAAGAATAAGAAATTTGTGAGGGTGTGGAAATACTACTAAGTTGAAAGTACTGATACTTGTCTTAGACAGGAAGCTTGGTACTCCCTTAATCTGTCCCTGAAATGCATTTTGAACCACCAGGTTACTTCCAAACTTCTCTACAGCCTTTCCAATTATTTTAGATTCTATTCAAAATGCCAGTAGGAACAGTATTTCACAGTCTGTATCACCCATGCAAGATATGCAGGTAAAACTTGTAAATAATCAGATTTTCTGTAGTGCATCTACAGTGGTGTCTTAAAACTATTTTTCTGTTACAAATTGCAGGTTGGGTTCACATTACTTTTCCATTTAGTTAGTTTGAATGTTTTAATAGTTGCCTTGTTAAGCGTAAGTCATCATTCTTAAATAAGTGTTCTTGACCTTAATACTAACATTCTGGCGAGAACTTTTTATGCCAAGATTTCATTATCGGCATGTCATAAATCTTCTGTTTTTTGCTTCCTTTGCTCCTCAGTAGCTACTTTGAGTGGATCACTTCCTTAAAGTCTTGAACTCAGTTAAACATAGCATTACTTTGAATGGAATTAGGACCTCTAGAATACCTTCTTCTCTCACTAGCATCTCCTTCATTTAGCTTATATATTTAGAAGTGTATTTGTTGTCCTGTGCTTATTAGTGGTTGTTTTAGCTGTTAAAGTGTTTATTATTCACATAAGCTTGTGTATGTTCAGGTTTGTTTTCAGTTTCGGTACATCAAATCTGAATAAGACATGGAGTTTTATTTTTATGGTCACATCACTTCTTACATGCCCTTAAAAATACAACTCTGTGGTTTATTCACATTTGATGTCACCTTTCCACTGCTTAGATGCTTTACAAAAATAAGAACCTGCATGCTTTTGTATGAACATTTACAATGAAGAAGCAGGAATGGAATAGTTGTGGTGACAAAAGGCTGCAGTGCTCAGAATCTGTCCTGGACACTGAAGTTCTGGACTAAATTTCTTAAGGGTATCTTCTTAGGATAGAGGGTAGGAAGCATCAGCACTGTGTTGGAAAGCCTAGTGTTGCCCACCTTATAACTGCGTTTTGAGTCCCATAGTTTATAGACAACGCTGTAGACTCATGTTAATAATCAAAGTAACAGCTCTAATCTTGGCAACCATCGTAACTTTTTGTGTGTGTTTCTTTCAGGAGCCTCTGAACAGTGAAGATGATGTAAGTGATGAGGAAGGACAGGAACTGTTTGATACGGAAAATGTTGTTGTGTGCCAGTATGATAAGGTAAATCTCTACAGAAAACAATCCAAGAGTTTTACTTTCTCTGTTCTTCCTATCAAATTATAATTTTTAAGTAGTATCTTTGTTACTGTTAAGTACAGGTAGATCTGTACAGACTACATTGTGAATGGAAATGTAAGAATTACCTGTTGTTTTTAAAACAGGTTTGTGTACCATGTTCGTACTAAACCTTGGTAATGAGCAAAGCTTAGAAAAATTTGACTTTATTTTATTTTTCTTCATAGTGTCTTTTTGTGCCCTTTCATAAAAGAGAGGTCTTCTGGGACTGGGAGAGGTGGACTGTTCTTAAGTTTGTACATTTATTGTGGCTATAAACAGGAAAAGTAGTAACCAGGATTTAGACTTGTGGAAAATTGTTCCTTGATCACTAACAATATCTTTCCTGGATGGTAGGATAGTTACCAGAGGAGAATGCTCTTTCTGTGCTATTCATTGTGCTATATGAAATGGCAGTGTGGAACACTTATGATTGTTTTGCTTGAAATTCTGCTGAACTGTCTTGCAAGAATTTAGTCATTACAGGGGATCATGTTTTCCCTGGAATGTCAAGGATTCATCTGTGCTGAAGTCTTTTTAAATGTGTCTAAATATCAGAAACTTTTGGCTGAGGTAGTACAGATTATTTGATGTGGATTTTTTTTTCTTTTCCTGTACTCAATTAATTGGGCTACAGTGACATTTTAAAGCAGAAAAAAAAAAAAAAAAACCAAACTATAAGCTTGTTGAATAAAAGCTCCTATGTTGCAAGGAATGGCTGTGTTAGCAAGTCTTCAGTTATGCCCAAACTCTGCTCAGACTTGGCATCAGATTCAACAGAATCTGAATCAGAATTTAGGACCTACATCCCAGCCATCTCTGTCCTCTAGACTGCAGTCCAAAACTTTTTTTGAGGCAGTTTGTCAGAAATAGTGAGGAACCTCAGAACAGCAGTCAGAAAAGCTTTTTGGGAGCTGCTGAAGCTGAACAACAGGAGCTACTCTGAAATCCTCACCCTCTTAGAAGTGGGGAATGGGAACTTGGTAGGGAATAGTGTCCATCATTAATTTCCAGTGCCACATACTTGGAAAGGACGTCATCTCTTTTCAAGAAATCATTACTCAGTTTGCCTCTAAAATACTTAGTATCAGCTCAGATCTGAGCAGTTCCCTCCTGCCCAGTGTCCTGCATAAACTGATGGTGGGTGCTTCTGGAACTATGAGACAAGAACAGACAGGTAACAATGTTCATGTAGAGCTTTTTACCATCCTTCTGTAACTGTCTCTTGAGGAAGAGAAAGTGCCTTCTCAAATGGCCAACAGAGGATTTTTTCCTCTACTTGTTAGAAACCAATTTGATTATTTTTGAATCCTTGGAAACTTCACCTTATGACATGAAGTTTCATAAATGTATTGTGTGATGTGTGGAGGATCATCTCCTTTTTAAACCCATTAGTTTCATATGATGCTTCCTAGTTCTAGGGTTTTTATTTCTTTCTTGGTGCTGTTTGTGATACTGCAGACCATCATAATCCTCCTTAGTCATATCTTTGAAATTAGAGCTGCACTTTGTTATTTGTTCAGCTGTTCAAACATTGGATTGCTCTTACTTTTGTTTTCCAAATCTGATTTTACTCTATCTTACTTGTAAGGGTAGATAAGGTTTAGGGAGGAACACAAGTAACACTTCAATTTGTTTGCTGGTCTAGCACTGATGTGCAATAGTTCGTGTATGTTTTTTGCCCCACTGGACGCAGAGCTGATATTCTCATGTGAGAGTCTTAGAACATTGAAATCTTATTCCTGACTTGTAATTGTTAGTTCAAACCCGCCACTTTTATTGTCTGTGTGAATTGAAACTGATTTTTTTCCCATCATTACTATCTTCTTCTGCCTTGAATGCCACCATTGTTTTCTTACACAATGAGTTAGGGCAGTACCATTGTTCTGCAGCTCTTCAGTAACTGGTTTTTTTTCTATCATCAGTACATTTTGCCATTTTTCACATCCTGAGCTCTTAAACTGTGTAAGACTCCAACCAGCACAAATCTTTGCTGGAATGAACTAATTTTGCTGTAAAAACTGTGTTCTAACCTGTGTTTCTCATTCAGTTAGTCAGCTGAAGACCTTCCTTCTTAACCTCATGACAGCTCAAATGCTTCTGATGAGGGATTTTTGTGGAATGCCATTCAGTAGGGCAAGTAGTGTATATAAGCCACACCTTTCCTTTACAGTTCATTTGCTTGCTGACTGACTTTTGCCACTGTCAGAACAGACTAAGCATTACTAGAAATAGTAGAGTGTTATGGTCATAGCTGTTTTGGTGCTACATTACTGTTTCTACAACAATACTGGTAGATGGTGAGACTTCCTATGCCTGATAAAAATTGAATAATTGTAGCAGGGTTTCCTGCTTTTATGACTTATGTAAAAGTTCTAACTTTTTCTAGACCATCTTTTGTCTAGAATTACATCTTTGGTCCATCTGCGAAAGGTTATCATAAACTTTCCTTTTGGACAGCATTTCAGCTTTCTGAAAAGTCTGCTTTCTTTGAGTATCTGGTCATCTGGTGATCTTTTGCTCTTTAGGATGTAGTTTTTGATTGCAAGTATTTGTCTGCTCTGTGCTTACAGTAGGTGGTGGGGGGTTGTTGGTTTTTGTTGTTTTGGTGTTTGGGTTTGTTTAAGTTTTTACAAAGTTTACTCCTCTATCTTTAGACTGAATTTTGTTCAGTTTTTTTTTATTTTTAAATTAAACATAGAGGTTTGACATCAGGAGGAATATCTTCACAGAAAGGGTTGTTAAACTTTGGAATGGCTTGCCAGGGAGGTTGAGTCCTTGTCCCTGGAGGTTTTAAGGAAAGACTGGATGTGGCACTCAGTATTTTTAATAATTTAGTAATGTATGTCAAATAGTTACTTCTATTTTTCTTGTCCTTATAATTTACTTACGCGTTACCTATTTCTGATGCAGAGTAATAGGTTAATGTTTTTGCTCTGTTTTTAGATTCACAGAAGTAAAAACAAATGGAAATTTCATCTCAAAGATGGCATCATGAATCTTAATGGAAGAGATTATGTATTTTCCAAAGCCATTGGGGACGCAGAATGGTGAAGTTTTAAAAGACAAAACAAAAGAACTCCCTGTAAAAGGAAAAAAAAATAAAAACAAAACAAAAGCAGGAAAGGTTGAGACTTGGACGTATACTCCAATCAAAATGTGTATCTGCACATCAGAAATAAACAAAAGTATTGGAACAAAGGTAAAATGTGGCAACAAAGACACTACTTCAGATGAGCAAGCCATGGACTGTAGCAGCTATAGCATTGTCTGGGAGCTGGTTTTGTGTGTTAGGAATACCTTAATTATCAATTCTACATACAGGTACCTACAGCTGGTATTTAGCATGTAAGGCTTTGTCCCCCCGCCCCGATTTAAGATTTTAAAGTACTTCTTCCACTGATTGAAGGAACTATTCCCTTTGATAGATTATTAATCTGAAAATGCTTATTGTGTGTACAAATCTTTGCTTTGAACACTTCCTTTTGGTAGCGAGGATGGTCAGAATCTTACTTAAACTGCGTGCAAGCTTTGTACAGAGGGGTAAGAATTAAGGTGTTAAATTTTAAATAACTTGTATAAGGAAAATATTTTTAATTCTGATATGCTCATTAATTATTATATCTATTTGTTGTTTTTAATGCAGTTCCCCATAAACAGGTTGTTGTTCCTAGCAGTTACAAAATGGTAAAATGATGAATTATATTTCAAAATTACTTTAATTTCATGTGATAGGTTTTATCTAGGGCTGCATTTTTCAAATTTGAAGCACCTCATCCCCTACAAAAGTCAGATTGCTTAACTTTTTCATTATATTATTACTGTTCTGTGGTGGTTCAGCATCACTGAATTGAAACAAATAAGTTTCCCTTGATTTTTCAAGAAACATTTTTTTTAAAGGGTTTGGAGACCTTTTGAATCCAATATCTAGGTAATGCCATATTAGATGCATTCCTTTACCTGCTTACTATGTATGTAGTCCAGACACCCACAAATAATTCAACAGGCCACAGATATTATTAAATTTTTAATACAGAAAATCACATAAAACTTGTAATATCCTGGCTGCAACTCTTAATCAAAGATCTGCTTTACTAAAAACTGTAGCCAGAAGTTACCTGCAGCAGTTAATCTCTCTAAAGTTTCCAGATGGTGTGTAATTTCATGAAGAGAGCTGCACAGCTTTTGAGAACACAAATTTTGTTAGAGTATCTTTAGGCTGTCTTGGTAACAGCAAATCAAGCAGTCAGATGCACTAAACCTTGTGTAGTCACTTTTTCACTTGCCTTTTTTATTGTTTGTTTGTTTGGGTTTTTTTTGTGTTCAATTTGTAAAATGCAACAAAGTTATTCCCCCCTCCTTCCCTTTCTCACTCAGAAGCTGAAGAACTTTTCTTCCTGCATAGGGTCATTCTTGCAAACCCTGCTTTTGGAAATGCAGTTACTTTTGAATGAAGAGAGGGAATGGGCATTATACTTCAGAAACTGTTGAGGAAGGAATGTTCATGTGGCTCACCATTTAAAAAAAAAAATTGCATTTTGTTGGGTGCTTGAAAAGATGATGAAAAAAGGACACAACAAAGATAATTTTTACTAAGTTAGAGAAGACCATGAGAGTCAGACATGATTTCTGACTTTATTTTTTGCTTGAGAATGAGACATCTTAAACATTATTTAACAAAGTCGCAACTGTATTTTAGCAGTATGTAACAACTGCTTCAATTTTAATTCTCTGATTCATTTGCCTCCAAGTGCATTTGTAATCTCAGTAGTATGTAGAAAAATCACAACAAATTCTAAGGAAGGCTTTATTGCTGTGATTTTGTACACCTGTGCTCTCACTGATAATGACTAAAACTGCCTGTAGGCTGTGTCTAGAGCCATATGGTTGTTAGAAAGCCGTCTATATTCATAAGCTTTATGAAAAGTTAATTGATGATTCTTCTATTGATTCTTCAGTAATGGAATCATCATTTAGACTGCATTTTGAGCTTGGGGCTTTCAAGGTATCTCAAACTGATTGGTGTTTGCTTTCTTCTGAACAACGCAGATATTTTATTTTTTTACCACTGTTGACACTTCTATGTACAAGTGCAAGGAAATGAATAATATACCAACTAATTCTTTCCCTCACCTTTTCCATGTCTGTTACCAGTAAGTCTTAAGCAGTAGACTTCAGAAAAATTCCCATAATGCTGCACAACCAAACCAGTAAAAAGAAAAAAAAATCCCTTTAAGTATAGATTCTTTTTTATACTACTGGAACCCAGTTTACTTATACAACACTTTGTTTTCCTACAACTTAGTGATATTTCTCACCCAAGATACATATACTAGAAGCTGCATAGCCTCTCTATTTTAAGAGGTAGCTGAACTTTAAAGGTAATTAAGCTTAGTCTGTTCTGAAGGATGTTAGAAGCTTTCTGAACTTACACAGTGTCTTGCAAGCTAATTGTATGGTATGCTTTTCAGATAGGTTTTGTCTTCAAATACAAATATCTGTGAAGTTTTGGGAAAGCCAGTCAAACCGTGCACATACCAAACTGTGCTCTTATTGCTACATCAAGTGTTCCTTTTTTTAAGTCAAAAAGCATGTTTTAATTTCATTTTATTGTAGCAGCTTGCTGTAAGAATGTAGTTTGCTTAATTTTATTATTATACTTGAATTTTTAATCATGGTTTTAACTATATAACTAAACAGACCATTTCATGAGGTTCAAAAGAAACCATTCCTTTCAGAGGGCAAGGAATTCCCATTTGCATAAGTGATTTTTTTCCCCCTTAGAAATAGTGTTTTTTGTTTTTTGGGGTTTTTTTCCAATTTAAATAGTTCAGTATTATGGAAACAATTAATGGTTTCAAGAGGGCTTTTGTTAAAATTTGCACAGATAATGGAGCACCTTTTTAATGATGGAAGAAAAATGGAGGAGATGACTTCAGAATTATAACCATGATGGCTGATGGAAACTTGTAGAGCAACTGGGCAAAACTGAGTCTTGTGCCTTTTCAGTTTGCAGAATACCTGTTTTGCCAGTATGACAATGATTCCTGAGAGAGTAAATTTCCTGCAGTGCTTCAATCAGAAAAGCAACTTTTTTGTGCTAATTCTGTTGGGTTTTAGTGTGTGCAATCATTTAAAACCATCTAAGTGAAAAACAAAAGGAAATGTTTTCTTTTAAGGAGATAATAGAGAATTTAGTCACATAAGGAACTTTATTGGACTATTTAAATAAAGTAAGTTTTTATTCCCCCTCGATTGCTGGTTAGCAACAAGATTTCTTTGAGATTTCATACTCCTTGTTCATGCATTGTACTCACAACTTGCATTTAAACATAATTCAGTTTTCTCAACACTATTTAAAGAGACAGTTGTGGTCCGAGTTTATTTTCAGGATTGTTACGTGATTCTGAAGCACACTTTCTAGAAGAGAGCAAAAAACACATTGTGTCATGTAACCAGTTTTTAAAAATAAATATTTTCTTATCTTTTTGCTGCACAATTAGAAATGTTAAAGTAAACTTCATTGAATCTGTGAAAATAATTTCACCTCTTGACAGTTAGCAGTAATTATGTCACCACATAACACTACCAGACTAAAATTTCTTAATTTCAGTGAAGGATTTAAGAGACCTTGTTAACTAAAGTTCATATTGGTTTAATCTCTTCAATTTTTAAAAGCTCCTGTAAAACAATAAACCCCCCCAGAATTTCCCCCAAAGCAAAAGCTTCCTAATAGAATGCAATAAGATGTCCAGGAAATGAGCAGTGGTTTTAGGGCAACGCACACTGATTGAGACTGGGCTGCCTTACACAGCACCGTGGGGTTTACTGTGTGCCATCCCACACCACTCATGCACCCCCATCTGATATTAGAGTTCTTCTCAGACTTTGAGATTAGTGACTATACAAGATGAAGAAACTTGCATATTGTTCTGTATTGGTGTCTGGCATTTAAAGTCTCGTTTTCCCATTGCTGTGATTGGTTGGGAAATGTGTAAAAAACAGTACATTGGTTTCCATGTCGTCTACTTTTTTCAGGCAGTTCATGCAGTGTGTTTTTTAATTATTATTTGGTGGATTAGATGTTGTGGAACAAAAGGAGCTTTTTGAAACAGGAAAATCTACCTTGGGTTAGCTATATGTACAGTCATCCAATGAGACATGTTCCAGAGTGCATAGGGTACCAATAGATTATGGAGTGGGGGACTATCCTTTTTTGCTGTTCTGAGCTACTATTGTCAACTGCTGTTGTACATATACTGTTATGTGTAAGGGGGTAAATATATTTATTATGTTTGTAAAATTCATTCTGTACAATTGCAGATCAAGGTTGCTCCTCTGTGATATACAGGATATTATGTTTCAAAGGCCATGCTTGGAATACGATTAGAGAACTTAGTATTTTGATGTACTAAGACCTATTTTAAGTTTAATATTTTGCCTTTGCAAAAACTTTAATTAAAGATGTTATTTAAAAACGTTTGCCACTTTGTTTACTATCTTGCATGTGGATTTGTTTCATATTTGAGTCTTTTTACTGATCCATAATGATGTTGAAGATTTTGAATTGATTTTCATCACGTTCAGGTAATTTCACTGTCACTTGTTCAGTTTGTCGTGCAGGCTTCCCATTTAATACCATCACAATGTTATAAAAAAATTCACAGTTTAATTGTGAGGCCAGACTTGCCTATTTGTTGAAGGATTTCTCCGTGTCATATCCTAAGGCTTAGGTGTCGAGATAAGGTTGGTTGAACAACTTCGTATTAAGTCCAGTGGTGTCCTGAGGTGTGTTGGGAACAGTGGCCTGGGGGCTGAGGGAGCTGATCCTCCCCTGGTACTCAGCCCTGGTGAGGCCACATCTGGAGTGCCATGTCCAGGTGTGGGCTCCCCAGTACAAGAACAACAAGGAGCTACAGGAGAGGGTCCAGCAAAGGGCCACAAAGATGGCTAATGGATTGGAGTATCTCTCTTAGGAGAGACTGAGAGCTGGGCTTATTTAGTCTGGAGAAGACTGAGAGGGGATCTCATTGCTGCATATCAATATCTCAGACATGGGTGTCAAGAAGTCGGTGCTAGACTCTTCAGTGATGTCCAACAACAGGAAAAGGAGGAATGGCCAAACACAAGAAGTTCCACCCCAACTTCAGGAAGAGCTACTTTACAATGAGTGTGGCAGAGCACTCAGAGCTGCCCAGGGAGGTTGTGGAGTCTCTGTCTGGAGACATTCAAAACCCACCTGGATGAGCTCCTATGTCACCTGCTCCAGGTGCCACTGCCTGGCAGGGGGCCTTGGGCTGGATGCTTTCCAGATGTCCCTTCCAACCCTATTGATCCTATGATTCTGTGTGACATCCTCTATGTGGAAATGTGAGAAAATATCAAAAAGTAAAATGCAGAGTTCTTGGCTGATAACTGGCTGACCACAATAAGGTTTTGTCTTCATCAGTTAATCTAATCTGACAGAATTGCTTTCTGGCATAAGCAGGTCACATCTTTTTAGTTCCTGTCTAAAAGTAGTATCTTGAGAAATTACTTGTGATTTATTTTTAAATCTGAATTTTGAACTTGAAACTCTAACTAGAAAATAAGTGTAGGCTACACTGTCTGTATGGGGGGTGGGGTGGGTGATGTATTCTGGAATGTGATGATTTTGAAGGAATTTTTTTATCTGCAGTGGTATCAATGTATAGCAAACCAAGACTCATGAGCTGTGATGTGTTTTGATTTTTTCACTGGTATTCAAGGATGGACCCCCCTTCTCCACCCCCCAATATTCCTCTTTGCTCTCCAGCCCTCAACACTTAAGGAAATCTAAAAAAATATATAGTACTGCTTTTTCCATGAAATGTGCTTTAATTGAAAGGGAGTTGGAGTTGATTCTGGGTAAATAACTTTATTATCAAAAAATCCAGTGTTTTTCCAGAAGAGATCATTGCTGTTGTAGCTTGCACATAAGAAACAAACAGGTCAGAAAAATGGCCTGTTATTTTGACCAAATGGTTTTCAAAAGGACCCTAACAAAAGAGGAGGCAAAGCAGAATGCTGACAAATTAGTAGCAAATTTAAGTTAAAACAAAAAAAAAGCTAGATTTTTTTCCTGTGAGAAAAGACGAAAGTGTTACAATTGAATGTTAATTATGCTCTCTCAGCTGTGGCTGAACAAAGTATTTCAGGATTACTTTTTTTTGCAAAATCAAATATATTTAAAAAGGCATAATTTTTTTACCTGAATTTTGTATGGCTTAATTATTGTCATTGCAGAGGTATGAGAGGATAAGAATCTTGAGATATTAGCATAGCTTTCAGTATATCCGTATTTATTTTCAGCTATACGTTATTCCTTACAACTTTTCTTAAACTGCATCAGCTTTTGAGTGTGTATAGTTTTTTCTAATGCAGACTTCTGTTTGTAAAATAACACTGTTTAAGACTTGCCCCATGTTGTCAAAGCATATTTCAGCATTCTTTACCACTAATGGGATTATGTCAAAATCTAATCCTTTCTGATGTAAGGACATCTGTATCTGTAGTACACTCAGATG
Source organism: Sitta carolinensis (assembly GCA_032173965.1). Taxonomy (NCBI): domain Eukaryota; kingdom Metazoa; phylum Chordata; class Aves; order Passeriformes; family Sittidae; genus Sitta; species Sitta carolinensis. The sequence goes on from JAVUNC010000006.1 coordinate 37,842,100, forward strand.
AATTGCAGTTAAACCATGTTTGACCTTTGGTGTGGATATATAACATTCAGAAAAACTGGAGAAGGACAGTTTTATTCTTCAAAATTAAGACTTTCCCAGTTATTTTTGTGCAAAGTGCCTATGTAATGTAAAAGGTGTAAAATCACACCTCTTTACATAGTATAAATGTGTATGTCCTTGTGTGACCTGAAAGAGGGTTATCTGAAATAGATAATATGGAGAGAGAATAAATGCAAATAGTGCTTTACATTATAAATGATACTGAATTGCCCATTCACTTCCACAGGTCAAAAGTTGCTCTCTGAAGATGGATATTAATGAGCTGCTCTTTTAGTATGCTTTTTAATGATAATTATTTAAAAATACATCTAGTTTTTGTTTTCCTTTTTAGTTCAGTTTGGTAAATTAAAATTTACTGAAGTCGAAAACATGTTTAATTTGGATAAATATATTTCAGTAGCAAATCCAAAGCAAGTGCTATCATTAAATTGTAAAAATAATAAATAATATTGTAATGGCAAAAAATGTTACGTGTGGATGTGTAATTCTGTCAAGGTAGAAATGTTTTTCCTTTGCTAGAGGAACCAAATGAAGAACAGTGTTATGGAAGAATCCCTCTAAATGTCTGGAACATAAGACAGTTGGAATCCCAAGATAGTCTGGACGTTGCTTTACAAGTACAGGAGCTGCTGGATTTAATGTCAAGGTAAAGAACAGCCCTCCCTTGCTTGTGATGGGGGAAACCATTTTGACCAGCAAAGTAAGGAAGATGGTCCTTTCTGCTAAGGCTCTTGGCTGCCTGAATTTTCCCATTTCTCCTAGGAATCCTGCTGTGAGATCCCTGCAGACAGGGCTCCTCGTGTGTCCTGCTGTCCCAGAGTGTGGGTATTTCATACAAGCTTTCCCCTCGGAGGAACAACTGGCTGACTCTAGGTGTGCTGTCTGGTCCCAACAGGTAATGTATTCTTGGAAACACAGTGTCGTGGGAAGTACAGCATTTCTGAAAAAGGATTTATTGCAGAATTTGCTTGCTGGGAATACTGCATGTAGGTTTTGTTTTGGCACAGATTGCCTCTTGTTTCAGAAAATTCAAATTGTTGCAGGATGAAAGCCCTTTCCTCCTGAGCTTGCCTTGTTCATGGTTTTAATGAAGAAAAAGCATAAGTGCTGGGAATATTTCTGACATCCTGTTTTTTGTGGGCTGAGTATGTCTGTCTGATTTTAATAAGTAGTTTTAGTCTTAAAACATTAAAGCAGCATCTAGTGAAATTTTGTGTATGTTTAAAAAGTTGACAAAGGGCATGGTAAGTGTGATGATGATACTGGTGTTAAAAATCAGGTAGCTAAATGTGAAGTATGTTCATATCACAGACATTTTGCATGTTCACTTAAGTGGGTTTTGGGAGGGAGGTAGAGAGAAAGTGGAGCAGTTCTTAAATTTACCAGATTGCTGTTAATATTTGTTCAGATTATCTTCTCACTTTCCTTTTCTGCCCTAAATGACTTTCACATCCTTAACAGCTTTGTTATTCCTCTCAGAGGTTCCTGTGTTGCCAGGTGGCCTCAATCACTTCAGATGGTGGGTGGGAAACATAAAGCAATTCTTAAAATAGAGTGTGGGGTTTTGCAATAGCAGAGGAAGGACATGTAAAGAGAAACCGGAAACAGTACAGAGGAAAAGATAAAATAATGCAGCCAGCCCTTAAAAACCCAAAAATCGAGGAGAGATTGCAAGCATACTGTCATGTCAAAGAAGAATTGTATGAATTAAAAAAACCCTTTTTTTTTCCTTCTGTTTTTTTCTGTGGTAAAGTGCATGTGCTAGTGTGTGTCAGACACCTTCTTGCTTTTTAATGATAATATTGTTCTTGCTGCTTTAGACTGACTTTTGTAGGGTTTAGTTGGAAATCTGTAGCTGGCTAAAAAAGAATTAATTTGTTGTTTCCACAACTCCCTCTAGGCAGCAGCAGTAATCCACATATATTTTAGGGAATTCTTACTACAGTCAGACTGAAACCAGCACAAATACAGCTTTGGTGTGGCTTGGTGTTTCAGTGCTATCCTGTGTATGTCAGAGCAAGCCATGGTAAACCTCAGCTTTCAGGTAACACCTCAGAGCTTGCAGTGAGAAGGTTTTTGTTAAAAATCATGTTACTGCTCAGGTTTCATTTGCTGCAGCTTTGCCTTCATAAAAGATATGAGTACTCAAGGTTTTCTCCACTTCTCAAAGAAAAGTCACAATCATTTCAGCTGAAGCTATAAGACAACCAGCATAGACTTGGCAGTCCGGCCAGTTATCAGTCTCAGTGTTTGAACACAGGCTGTTCCTGGCAGCAAAGCAGGTCTTATAAAAAGTATCACAGTATATATGTAACAATTCAATCATTTCAGTCGCTTTCTAATGACTGTTTAGTCATTTAGTCATTAGAAACATTTAGTCAGCTCTTAGATACAGGTTGTTAATGAAGTTGATGTTGACAACATATTTCTTTCCTTAAGAGAGAAGAAAAATAACCCACAGGATACTGCTCATCACAGCTTCATATTGAATTGCTGAGAACCGAAATGAGTGGGTTCCTTCTCCTCAAACTCATTCTCAAAGCTTCACAAGCTTCAGTGGAACTGCACAGGTATGCAGCAGCAGGGATATGACTTGAGATAGCCATAAGTACAAGCCCTGGCATTGCATATAATCAGGATGGCACAGAGAAGTCCTCCCAAAAAGGTGGGGTAAGATTCAAGTTGATTCTATTAATCCCACAGAAGTTAAACTCTTGAAAGGAGTAAGTTCAGGATGGCCCCAGTGACGTCCAAATCCAGTGCTACAGTTCATGAGACTTTTTCACATTTTGGAATAGTTACCCAATATATTCAGCATGGAAAATAAGGGCAGGCAGTTACCAAACTACATAGAATTGGCATACTGTATGAGAACCTAGAAATTTGGGATACCGTGGAAATTCATACCAATGTGTGTTACATTGGGGCACAGCAGGGGTGGGCAGGTGTGGAATGGAAATAGGAAGTTAGATGGGTTCTGATGAAATAGTCTGTGTATTGACCTCATAGAACCTTCATTTGTTCACTTTGACATCATGATTTCCAGTCACACAAAAATAAGTCTGGTCAGATGGAAGTGACTAAACAGATTAATATTATTCCAGCTTTATGGAGATGTGTTATTGCCCAGTGTGAATTCTAGGCCGACGATGCTGTCAGCCTCCCAGTGTGCGTCACTAAGACCTCTTAACCATCTTCTGTTCCAGGGCATGATGAGGGCCCTTCAGCATCTCGTGCCTCAGTCCAGGGAGCCTACACGTAAGTGCAGTATCATGTCATGTGTTTTCAGAATCCCTGCAAGGGAGGAGGAGAGTGCCTAAGGGAAAGGCACAATATCCAACTAATTTTGTGCCTCACTGTCCAATTTTAACAGCAACCCAGAAACCATTTGATTACTGAGTGGTTTTGGAGTGCAGATGCTTGGCGTCTGTTAGAAAAACAATACAGATTATGCTGCTATTACTTATCAGCCTGCCCAAACAGCCTGAGAGGGAGGGTTTGGTTCATATTAACACATAATCATAGGGCTTCGACTCAAATCAAGCTACTAAGGATATTTTTTGGTACAGGTTTTCCTGTACTGTGAGCATTAATGCTTTATTTATCCCACAAGAAAAGAAGCAAGAGGGCATTTATGTTAATAAACCAAAATGCTATGGTAGTGATGTGATATTTATCTTTGATTACTTGTGCTATTTTCAGAATTCAGATAGCAATAGCAGGGCAGGGTGTGTTTTACTTTGACTATAGCTGACCTGTTGCAGATGATGTCATCTAGAACCAATACCTACTCTATGGGAAAACCCACATCTCTCTCTGTTGAAGAGAGAGGAGACTACCAAAGGGCACCTAAAGCCATTAAACGGCTCAGAGAATGTTCCAAGTGTTCATAACTAAGGCCCCATCTGAACTCTAACACTTTTATTCCTTTTGGGTTATCTTGGATGTAATGAATGATAGTTGTGGAACCTCTGAGCTCAGCAGTACTACTGCTGTTCCTTTCTATCCCTACTGCACTGAGATGCCATTTAGGATACCCCTCTCACAGCTAGTGATGGAGCTAAAACCCCCAAAGCTGCATCAGACTGTGTCATGGGATAGGTCAGCCAAGAGAACAATGAAGCTGAATGCAAAAGAAGTAGTATTAACTTGTTTTATAGGAAAATATTTTAAAATTTCCTGAAAAAACTTGTTGAGCCTTTTCCATTTCAAACAAAGCATTTTATTCCCACGCTTTGCATTATTTGTGAAATATTCTAGAGAACGTACATACTAAATGCTGGAAATAATACAACTTGCTGAGACAGATTTAAACAGCAAGTATGACATAAAGGTGTGTGAAAACCCAAAATTGGCTGAAGGCATTGATCAGAGCAGGAATGGAAGTGAATATCTATAGGATACAAACATTCACAAGAAAAGGTCTGGCAAATAACTTTCTATTTGCCTGGACCTTTCCAACAGCTTCTAAAATATTTTTTACCAAGTTAAGAAGGACTATGTAAGACAAACTGGAAATACCAAACTTGATAAAGGCAGTATTAGAATCTTAACAGGCATAATGTATATGCAATGATAAGAGACAGAAAAGTTCAATTATATTAAATATATCTGTCATCCATTAGTAACAACAAACAGCTGCATTAATTTACAAGCAGCCTGCACCAGTCCAACATACCACATCTTTCCAAAGTCCTACTTGTTTTGTGAAAGAAATATTCTGGCATAAGATCCATGTTACTTTTAAAAACACTTTTAACATAAACTTGGTCTTTCCTTTTTTTCTGAAAAAAAAGTTATTTAAGCTTGGATTTTGTTTTCCACTGGTACACTAGTGCCTGTGAAGTTGGTAGGATAAATGTCCATTAGAACCTAATTGTCTTTGCTGCTGCCGAGATACTAAATAAAGGCACTCAGGAAACTTTTTCTCCCTGTAATGGTTATTCCAGTATCAGAAGGGTGGCAGAACCTGGCAGGGGGGGTGTTGCATCTGAAAAGTCCCATGTTTGTATGGGACTCTTGGACATGGCCCAGCATTACAAATGCAGCTGTTTCAAGAGTAAGGAATTTCGCTGATCTGCACACTTAAGAAGCTGTCTTTGTTTCTGATGTAACACTGGGCAACTCCAGATTACAGAAAAGGTGATAAACTATTATTTGCATGGGTTTCAACAGTTTTCTTTCAGAGTTTGCTGAGAATCAACCTAAAATGGAAACATGCCTCTCCCCCAAAATAAGCAGCTAAATTAGTATATAATGCAATATTGTAGATTTTTTTAATGGCATTAACAATGATAGATTATTTATCTTCTATAAGACCATCTCACAGAATTCATGAATGTAGGCCCTTGCTTCTCTTCACTGAAGCAGCTTCATTCATTACCAGAAATACAGAAGTGAATTGAGTTTTAATATTTGGAAAATACAGAATCACATACAGTATGTATATGGCATTTGCAATCACTCAGTTTCCAGCTGTAGTAGCCAGTAGTTCAAAGGGCTCTACTGTTACGTTTTTTGGATACTACTAACCCACATTATATAAGTTCTGACTATTGTCTGATCAATTTAATTATAGTTCCTCAAAGACTATAATTCCATGAAAACCACCATAGATATTACAAAACTGATTTAAAAATACCACTTGAAGGCAAATATTCACACAATATTTTGCATTCTTATGCCAAGGCTTTCAAATAAATGAGTGAAATGATCCATGGTAATCTTGGTAGCAGTTCTGCAGAGCCAGTCTGTGGAGCTGGCTGGGAACAGGTGTGATCCTGCCAGCAAAGCCAGGCACTCAGGCCACCTAAGTGTTAACAATGCAGCTAGTGCAGAGAAGCTCCTGCCCGAGTCCTGCAGAGAGCCAGGCCTCTGTTCATTTGTGTGTGGTGTATGAATGAGCTGAGCACAGCCAAGCTTGACCTTGGTCTGGCCCCATCTAGCAGCAGCTATGGCTGAAGGATGCTTTAATGCTTTAGACTGGGGCTTGTTCCTTGTGTCTGAGCATGGATTTCCTTAAGCACACTGTGGTGAGCTTGTGTCTCAGCTACAGCCAGGCCGTGGTCAGCCGGAAGATAACTGTGTGATTCTTGTAGTTGTGCTGCAAACATTACAAAGGTCAAGTAACAGATCTCACTACAAGATAGAGAGATGTTCTTAAAACATATTGGAGAAGCTAGGAGTCAGCCTTCAGTGCAGTAAACTATGGCATGAAGTAACATGAAGGTGTGACCCACTCCCTTGGTCTAAGTCAAGGTTTGAGGCAGCTCAGCATGGAAGGTGCTAAAAGGAAAGTTCTACCCTGTAAGTGAGAGGTAAGTAGGGACAGCAGAAGTGGTAAGCAAGCAGGAATTACAGAGTGTTCAGAGCAATAAACATGCTCAGATAAAACAGCACTGAAACAACAACTGGATCAGTCATCAAAAAAACCACAACCAACCATCATTAACTTGACTGGTTAGCCTGGTCTTCAAAACAAATTCAAATAAACCAGCTTCTAAATAGGTTTATCAAAAAGTGAAAGACTGAAACACCTTTTGACATGTAGGCATTAGAGAGCTTCAACCTTTAATTTTTTTAAAATATTATTTTAATTGCCAAACTTTGTCCATTTTTTTTTTTTCAGTCATATAAGTACCCCTAAGTCTTATTGTTGGTATCCTACATCTTATTATTTTTTTTTTTTAAGATGAGAGTATATTTTTATAATTACTCAGTATATATATATATATATATATATATATATATATATATATATATAATATATATATATTTTTCCTATTTAGGTAGAACATTCACATCTACTTCTAGAATTATCATCAGGACCACTGTATGCTTTGCCCTGCACTGATAAGAGGTTCAAATAAGTGGTTTGTCTAAAAGAAGGCCGCTCCAGAGGTACTTTCAGCTATAGCAAAGCATGATCTAGGGTAAAAGGATATGGAGAATATTATCTTCTCACTTGATTCACTGTATGCACAATCGCCTCTTGACCAGGTTCCAGCTGTGATACTTTGAGATGTTATAGCTCAGTTTGCTTGCGTTCTTCCATGAGAATTTGGTTCTGTGCTGTCACAGAAGGAAGGTAATCATTGACTGGGTCTTGAACGCTCGTAAGAATCTGACCTATCCCTCGGCCGATTCTTTGCCCGTAAGACCCACTGCTGTTTTTGGCTGAGACTGTCTGACCTCTGTAGACTTGAGCCTGATGCTCACATATACCAAACTTGCTTAGCAGGATAAACACATCTCTACGGAAAGCTTTGGTGAAAATAGCATAAAGAAAGGGGTTGGCACAAGAATTGAGTGGGTAGAAAAGTACCAGCAAAATCTTGGAATTGGAGACAGTTATCAGTGGTTTGTTCATAATGGCAGATAAAGCATGGAAAGAGATGGGAGCCATGCACAGAAAGTCTGTGAAAATCAACACAGCCATCCGCTTGGCAATTTTGGTGTCTTTGTCCCCTGACTTGTACTGGGGGTTTCGCACAGTTATGTAGATTTTTATGTAGCAGGCACAAATGATGACAAAAGCAATAATGTTACATATTAAAACGAAGACAATGTAGGCTTCAGCCACTGGTGTTTCAGTGTCCATAGGCAAGCAGATGCTGACTTTGCTGTAGCTGCTGACACCAGCCAGTGGCAAGAGGGCGAGCAGGATGCAGGAGAGCCACCCTCCCAGCATGATGAGCATGGCGTGCCGGAGGCGGATCTTCCGGTCAGGCCGCATGGCGAAGGTGATGGCGTGCCAGCGCTCCAGGGTGATCATGGTCAGGGTGTACACAGAAAGTTCACTGGCAAACACCGTGAAAAACCCGGCGGTGTTGCAGCCAGGCCCAGTCTGCCACTCTATGGCATGATTATAGTACTCTGACCTGGTGTAGAGATCCACTGAAGCGATCAGAAGGAGGTATAACCCCATGCAGAAGTCAGCAAAGGCCAAGTTACACATCAAAAAGCGAGGTACAGTCAGTTTATAACGACTTGTGAGAAGGATGAAAAGGACAAAAATGTTGCCTAGGATGGCAAGCAGGTTCACAAACCACACCACAATCCTCAGAAACTGATATCCCATTATATCCTCACAGGGATTAAACTCATCAGGCTCTGGCGTGCATATTACATCTTCACTGCCTCCACAGACAGGATAGTCATAATGACTGTCAAAGGTCTGGACATCTCCCATTTGAGGGTTCTTGAGCTCTTTGCCAAAGCCAAGATTTCCTTCTCCACGCTCTTCCAAAAATATGTAATAATGGGGATTTTCATGAAAGCTTGTGAACTTGGTGTTCGAGTCATACACAGCATTGGTGTGGTCTGTGTATTCTTCTGCATAATCTTTGTAAAATGGGTCTCTGAGAGTCTTGACTGATCTCTTATGAAAGCTGTGGCTGCTCTGGTTACACATCAGGTACTCCAGGATCCTGAAAAGGTAGAGAGGAAATCACTGCTGGCATTTAGTCTGACTGGTGCACAGTATGTGAACAAAGGGAATGCTTCAAAAGCAAATTATCCTGAATGAAAATGTAGCTATAAAAATGTGATTGGATATATTTTTGTTAACAGACCATATAATGTACAATAGCATTACTGGACTTTTTTTTTTTTAATTGTATTTTTAATTTTATTCCCAGTAGTAATTTTACTTGTTTGGCATTCATAATCTAAATCTTCTTTTTTTGTGATCTATATTCTTAGTAGGTAAGAAGACATTTATCTACTGTTTATAACTTCTTGGATAATACATACAGTATTGCTTTCTTTTTCATTGGTGCTCACTATTCAATTTCTCCCAGAACTTCCATCAATCTAATTTCTGTTCAGTAGCTTCTTTACAGCTAACTAGCAGTGCAGCAATTTGGAATCCTGTACCTCATGGTGTGATGCAGCTGTATTTGCAGTCAAAAAATTTTCAGTAGTCAACAGATTTTCAGTTAGAAAACATGAGACTTGAGGCTGTAACCTCTCCAACACTTTTTTTCCAGGCCTTGCTGTAGCACGTTACCCTTTTCTTTTTTCTTTCCCTTTAATTCTGGACTCAGCAAGAGGAGGAACTGCTGCAAAAGGTCCTTCAAAAATTATTCAAAAAGTTTGCAATTGTAATCTGTTTCAAAGAACATTGTCTATACCTAGAAAAACTGGTTACAAAAGTGCCAATAGATGTATTTTTTTATTACTAATAAAACATTGTCTTTACTGATATATTTAAAAAATAAATGCCTCTTAGTGAAACTCACCCACTTTTTTTTTCCAGCTCTTGAAAGCACAGCAGTGACTTGGATATGATAGGTCAGCTCGCATTAGCTGAAGAAACACCTTTACAGCTGGTAATTTCTTTAAAGTCCACGTATTTTTGGCCATTAGTTCTTTTAGGCTTTCCAATCCTTTGGCTGGAAGGTTGGCAACAGCTGTTCTGGAGACATCCCTAAGAAAGAAAAAGATGACTACATCAAATTTTTTTTTTCAGATTGTTACAGTTCTTCAGGAGTTTCACAGAATTCTACAATAAAAGTCAAATCCTGAGGAGGTGAGGATTTCATTACTGCCTTGCTAAGTTCTGATACCATTCAAATTCAACTAGGCCATTCATTTCTCTGTGATTTGCACTGTCTTTTCTCTTGTCTTTAATGTCTTATAGCACAGAATATGAATTATAAAGAAATATCATGACTTGTAAAATCATGCCTTTAAAGCCAACCAGATACAAATGCATATGCAACCACATGGATTTTAAAATACCTTAAAGAAATCACATCTGCCATTGGAAGAGTTATATTCCCTTAGACTTCTTTAGATTCTTTTTAACCTATTGGCACACATTAATGGAAAGTATTACATTTCCTAAAAGAATATTCTCTATATACTGAAATGAAAATCTTCTGTCTTAGTCCATCCTGAATCTCTCAGAAAACTTGAGTATTATATTTGTTACTTTCTGCTTGTCTGCTGAGGTGGACTCATGAGAGAGATGATGCACAGTTGATGGGGAGGTGGCTTTCCTTTCAGTTGCTTAGTATAATGTCAATCCACACACCATTCCTTGTGGGATCCTCCACTACCTGTGACAGGAAGTTGTCATCAGTGCTTTCCAGGAATCTCCTGGATATTTATGCTTTGCTGCGTTGCTCGTATTGATTGTGTCAATATTCCAGGGAGGGTGCAAAGGGATGCCCCATGACTATGTCAAAGAGACATTAGAGAGGTTCAGATAAATGTGGGAATAAAACATAGCTTATGAGTTCAGAGATGTTGTTTTCTGAACCAACTGTATATTATAGAAGTGTTAAACAGATACTCAGTTGCTCAGATTTATTTTTTTAATTTTTTCCTGCATTATTATATTTCAGTCTAATTCTTTGTTGGTTTTATGAAGTCAGTATTTCAGAACTAGATCTAAGTAATAATAGCTTTTGTCAATAATCCTTTTCATTGCTGGAAGCATGCAATTGTAGTATGAAATCCAGTAATAGCAGTAATTTAAAAGACAGGTAATTAAGAAAATGAGATTGGATGAATCATAGTACAATTCAGAATTTTTACCAAATCATGTACAATCATCATACCTAATCATATTCTGAGTGCTGGAATAGATAAAGTATAAAAATATATAATAGTTGGGCTTAAACTACAGATACTATTTTAACTCTACTGAAAGATTTTTTAAAATCTAAAAATTAGAATTGTTTGATTAGCAAAATACAGAGTTGCTCCTCTTGTTGAAAGACTTGTTTGTGTCCTGCAGGAGGAGCCATTTCTAGTTTGGGAAATAATGGTTTAAAGAGCAATTCTGCATTCTACAGATAATTAACTACTCACATGTATCTTGTGTGACTGTAGGATTTTGAGTTTGGACTGTGTGCTTTGTAAAAGCTAATTCAATAATGAGCCTGATTGTATTTTTGTTGTACTCTGTTGAACTTTTCTTCTTGCCGCATTTAGTAAATGAGATCTCCCAAGTTCCTGAATCCCTGCCAAGGTTTCATTTTGAGATGAAGAGCAATGTACTGTCATCATACTCTTAAAACAGTTTTCTAAAGGGAGCAATCTCTGTATACATCCACATACATCTGAGTATAAAACAGTGACAAAGGAAACAAAATTGTTGACATCTGTTTTCCTCTATTCAGCGATCACAATCCCTGCTTCTTCTGCTGATGTAAACTGCAAATTTGAAAAAAAAAAAAAAAAAAACCCTAGCTTTTCAATACTTACTTAAGTATGTTTAATTAGGTGGTCTGAGAGCATGGCCAAACTCACACAACATACATAAGGTCAGGCACAATTCTTTGTAGTTAAATCTTTCTCATTGGGTTTCTTTAAAGCCAAAATGGAACATTACCCCATTAGGGTGGATCCATGGTCTGTATTTCAGCCTTTAAGTTGCTGTTGCTGCTGAAATACTGATCAGAAAAAAAGCACTATCTGTGGAGCACATGTTCCAACTACCATAAATTCTTATCTTACTTGAATAGTGCATATAGAGCTCCAAATAATAAGTTATGCCAGTTTGGTAGGGAGACAACACAATTCCTCTTTAGAGCTCCATAAATGTTCCCTTTCTGATTTTTCTTTTTTTTTTCGCATACTGCTGCCACTATAAGCAATGCCATTCATTGTCCCAGAAAAAAACCCCAATATTCTTCACAATCATTTCCCATAGAGTTATTTTCAAGATGAAATGTTTTGGAGCAGTTTTTATCTTGAGGAAGATCAAATGGTTAGCTAACAACACCAAGGTGTCTGAACCAAAAATTACTTGAACTATTCCTTATAACAAGCTAAGTTGTTTACACTGCCCAAGGGAATATGGAAGAGCTGTACTGGTCAGACTTTTCAGACTGTTACATGAGTTAACAAATCTGTGGTCTGTCTGTAAGTAATTTCATTGGTCATGATGGTATAGTGGGGGTGTATACTAAGGCACCCATTGCAAGGATATTTTTGTCTCCTGTGGGAGGTGTTAATGGCTATTGACACAACACAAATACTAGGTTTTCACTCAGTTTTTATGTTTTTTTTGGCTTCAGCCATCTTAAGGTAATGCATATGTGGGAGTTTCAGAAACTTTTGTTCCTGTTAAGTAATTCTAGTTCCTGAAGGTCAGCTAAAAGATCTGTCCAGGTGGAAGGATTCCACTTAAAATTGTTGCTCATTTTATGGCAAACCTTTTCTACATCACACATGCAGAATAATTCATGGCTATCTGTGGGTAACACAAGCCCCTAAGCTACTATTAAAATAACATTAAAATAAAAGGTAATAACTTGAATTGTTATTTCTGTACTAGTTTTGGTTAGCATAGAGTTAAATTTCTTCACAGTAGCTAGTATGGTGCTATGGTTTTTATTAGGGAGTAAAAACAGTGTTGATAAAATTCAGGGATGTTTTAGCTTTCCCCAGGCAGTACTTACACACAGCCAAGGCATTTTTTGTTTTTCACACCATCTGACCAGTGAGGAGGTTAAGGGTGCACAAGAATTTGGGAGAGGATGGCCAGGACAGCTGACCCCAGCTGACCAAGAGCAATTCTAGACCTTATCAAAGCATGCTCAGCAGTAAAGACTGGGTGGACATTTGAGAGTACTGCCCTTGCCAGGGGACTGGTTAGGATTCAGTGGGCTGGTGGTGAGCAATTGTTTTTGTTACATCCCTTGTTGTTCTTGGGTTTGGTTTGTTTTCTTCCCCCTCTGTTTGTTTTTTTCTTTTTTTTCAACATCCCTTTTTTAATTAATAAGCTATTAATAATTTAATTATTATCTCCACCAATGAGTTTTCTCATTTTCAGTCTTCCAGTTCTTTCCCTCATCCCATTGGGTGCAGAGGCAAATATGTGGCTGTGTGGAGCTGAGGTGCAGGCCAGTGTTAAACTGTGACACCATCCTAGGAGCTTCATCTTAGGACTTGCATACCAAAGTATCATGATGTGAAATACTCTGGCTTTTTAAATCCACTGTTGATATACTGTGCTTACATGCCATTTCAGGCCTTCTGCCTTTGAGAAGCAATGCCTCTCTCTGTAATGACACTGTAGTAAGTACCACATCTCTCTTTAGTTACAAGTACTGCTAGGAATCTTATTAGCCATGAAGATATCATTCTAAGAGTGAGGGACAGCTGGCTGTTTAGACTGTAAGTATCAAACATGTCCTGAGAGCAAATATTAATGGTAGCTGGAATAGCACAATAGCTATGGAAGACTAGAAAAAATTCAAGACATTTCAGGTATCTAACTTGAAAACAGGGTAAAAAGGAAGTTCTTTACAGTAAGATACACACATCCTAGGAGGGCATCTCTCGGCCCTAAACCAAGAGGTTTTGTGTAGTTGACACATCTCCAAGCTAGCCTTTGCTCAGGAAGCTTCCCTGGCTCTTACAGCATACAATTAACCACGCACAAACCTTTTCATTACTTGTTCACCTGTCCAAAATAACAACAACACAGACACTTTAAATACCCAAATAATCAAGAATCAAAAATCCGTGCTTCTGCAAGCTCTCACCTGCTGAAGCCAGACAGATTTTCTGGAGTTGAAAAGATTCTGAAAGAAAAATAATGACTTCTGCACCTTTTGTTATTGCAGGTAGCTGCTAGGATTCCTTCCAAGAAAAATACAGTTATTCTGCTATGAATAAGCTGTTTTCCTGAACAGCAAAAAGTAAACCTTGTTCTCACTGAGCACTGCTGGCATCATCTGTTTTTGCAGTGGAGGAAGAAATTTCCCTTTCAGTATTTCAGTTCTCCTTGTGATCAGTTGTAGGAACTACATTACATACTAGACAATTTGAGTCAGGGGATGTGATTCTTCTGGAAGTTTAAAATTTCTTTTAAAGTTTTATTTTCATTCTGTATTATGGTTCCTAATTTTAGTGAAAAGTTCTTTGGAGGATTATAAAATCAGACTGGAAGCAAATAGTGTGAGAAAAAAGAAGAGCTTCAGAAGTAACTATTTTTTTGTCTAAAATTATTTTTTCCTCTCTTTCACTTTCCATGTGTGATACAAGAGTCCTTCTTTTGTATTGCAATTGTACAGCCATAAGACAGGTTGTAGTATAGAATCTTCCATAAGAATAATTGGTAGGAACAGCATATGTGATGTAGCATGCAAGCATTTCATAAATCAGTTCCCTAATGCACAGGTTTTGTTGCTGGTATTATTTTCTAAACATGCCATTCCTGTCCCTGCTGGTCTGATGCTAATGGTTGTAAAGAAATTGTAAACTAAAACAGTATTTTTTTTAAAGCTTTCTCTACTTTATTTTCACCTACTTACAGTAGAGTTGGTCCACTGTGCACTCCCAGAAATGCATCATCATTGATGACTTTGAGATATTTGTTCTTGTGCAGATAGCTGCAGAAACAAAATACAGTGATTTGGAAGTAGTTATGCATAGGTTACCAAAGACCTCAAGTTTACCTGCCTGCACAGATGTACAAAAGCAATATGTATAAAGGCCATCCATTCCCAACCACATATATAAGAATAACCAGCTACTTCATTTTCTGTGTACCCAAGAAACAAAATTAAGGTTTTCCATTTTGAGAAGCAATTAAAATCCTCAAGAAATACTTTATTTTGCTAATTTACTTATTATCTTTGTTCCAACTTTTTTCTCTCACTGTCATATACATAAGGGCACATGTGTACACTCTGTACCTTCAAGTACATATGTCTGAGGATGAGGTGAAATAGTTTTGTTTTCTTTCATCAGAATGGGGTATGGGGAATTACATGATGAAATACATAATGACCAGACAGGAAAATAATTTCCTCCATGTTGTGAGTTCAGTAAAATTTTTAAATGCTTTAAAATCTCCATAGTCAAGTGGAGGTCTCTATATACAGGCCAAAGGTTAAGACTAAGGTTTTGTTATAAGAAGAGTAAGGAAAGAGTGGGACATTTGGAATCCCATTATAAACATTTAAAAGGTATCTTGTGATGTAGCTAGTAAGATAAAAAGTGCAATAGGAAGGTGGTCACACCAGATGTCAGAGGGTGTCTGTGAAGTTCACAGAGTCACAGAAGATTCTGAGTTGGAAGGGACCCAAAAGGATCATCAAAATCCAACTTCTGGATTGAAGGAACAACCACAAGAGTCACATCATGTGCCTGAGAGTGCTGTCTAAACCCTTCTGGAGCTCTGTCAGGCTGGTGCTGTGACCACTTCCCTGGAGAGCCTGTTCCAGTGCTCGAACACCCTTTGGGTGAAAAACCTTTTTCTAATATCCAACCTAAATCTTCTCTGACACAGCTTCAGGTCATTCCCTCAGGTCCTGTCACTGGGCACCACAGGGAAGAAATCAGTGTCTTTCTCTTCTCTTTCCCTCAGAAGGAAGCTGTAACTGCAGTGAGGTCTCCCCTCAGTCTCCTCCAGGCTGAACAGACCAAGTGACCTCAGCTGCTCCTCATACATCCCCTGAAGGCCCTTCACCACCCAGCCCTCCTTTGAAGACTCTAATAGTTTAATATCTTTCTTATGTTGTGCCCAAAACTGCTCACGGTGAGGCCACACCAGTGCAGAACAGAGCAGGACAATCCCCTCCCTGGCCCAGCTGGCAAGTTGTGGTGCGGAAAAAATTAAGATTCTAGTTCTGTCCTGGATGAAGTCATTGGCAAAGTTTTCATAACGTTCACTGGATATAAGCTCATATTGATCACCACAGTGAGAAATGAGAAGTAAATGAACTTCATCTGGTTACACAACAGAAAGTCTTAGGAAGCCAAATACTGCTTCTGTCATGTTATTCATTTGACATTACTCATGCCTTAATCCTTGTTCCTTACAGAGTAGTTTACATCACCTTCTCAGCTGTTGTTTGAAATAAGCTTTCACTCTTTATGAATATATGGCATTCTAGCATCACCTGGTGTTTGTGTTTTCTGAAAACTGATTTTCATATTCTGTAAATGGCACACTGTTGTTGTGAACATTTCCTTTAATGTGCAAATTTCCTTATGATTTTGTCTGCAAAACGAATACAAAAATTTAAACCAGAGCAACAGTTAAGAATTAATCCAAGATTTCAACATCTAGGTTGCAGTGTTGAAGGACGCAAAAACCTGCTTAACCTAATAAAACCTGTCTGCTTTAAAACTAGACACTATTACACAACCAGTTAATTTGCTTGTCCGATTTTGAAATATTTTCCCCTGATATTTGACTACCATAGTGTTTGAGTACCATAGTGACTAATAAACCTGAAATATAATAGCTGATATGCCTGATAAAAATCTTCAAAGTTACAAATAGAAACAGCTAGAGACTTTGGGAAGTACAGAGCCATGTGTTACTAAGGAGGGGCTGCAGTGTTAGCTGCCAGTTTTCACATCAATGAGTCAGGCCTATCAGAATGTACAATTTCCTGATGCTAATTGGTTTCAGTTGTTTAAGCTCTTTTATTTTGATAGGTATTTCTTTTAAATGGAAAGAATAAGGATTTGGTAAATTTGACAAAGGAAGCTTATGTAGAATCAGTTCCTTCTGAAAGTGCCTTTAATCCTGTTGTTACTGATAGCTAAATGATACAGAATGTTATTTGAATTCCCTGCAGAGGAGAAAACCACAACAGTGCTATCAACATGTCTAAACAAATCTTAGAAGTTTTAAAAATTGTATAGTTGATGTGTAATATCTAGTCTCAGTGGGGACACTAGAATAATTGTAATTTTTAAGAGTTGGTGGATGGCAGTCAGATAGACATGAATACCGCAGTGCAAAGTGCAGGACATCTGTAGTAGTAAGTGTGGAATCTGGAGTAGGAGATGCTGACATTTTTGTAGTGCTGTAAGTAAATGAAGGCCCTTTTTCATGTCTTTCACTCCAGTCAGAGCAGTAACTCCCTATACCTGTGTCTGACAGTCTCTACAGACTCAGGGTCCAGGGATAAGTGGGAAGAATATTGTGTTAAGCCTCAACTGCACCAGAAAACACCATGAGTGCAGGATGCTGAGCAGGACCTTCTGAGGGCATGAAACACTAACTGGACATTTCAAGTGCTATGTAACATATATTCATCCAGTTTATGAATTCCGTAATCCAGGATTATGAAATGAAGGTTAAAAGAAAGGGAGAACGGGAAAAAGAAGATGCATTGGTAAGTGAGTAGTACTAAGGATTCATCACATGATTTTTCCACACAATTGTTTATCTTAACTCTGAGCTGTGCCAAGCATTATAAGTGAGCCCTGAAAATGTATACTAAAGTAAATATATTCTTTTGGTGTTTATTTTTGAGATTAGATTTTGAGATCACACACTTTCCACTTCAGTAATTTAGATAGTTCTGCAAAAGCTCATCACAAATATATTTTGCCATTCACTGAAAATACCTTTTAAAAACTCTTCTTTCCTCACCAATTACCTTACAGAAATAAACATTGGTGCAGCAGCCCTACTTTGCAGGAGTGATGCAGTTTATGGACTTTAATGATGGGTTAAGATGAGGGATTCAAGTGTCAGATGAATGCTTTTCAATAAAAGTGTCATTCAGTCCTTCGTTCCTGGTTCCTTACTTCCCTGCCCTTATAAAACTTACACAGCAATATTATGGTTTGCTGTTAAACACTGATCCTTGTTGGATGGCAAGATCAACTAGGTAGTGCTATTATTCAGCATGATAATGGAAATACTTTATCCATGGTTTTTCACTTAAACCTAATTTTTTTGGCCCCCTTTAATTACATAGGCATTTTAATACTGTAAGAGTGATAGAAAGGCATAATTCATAGTAGAAGATAGCCTCCAAGTTTCACAAAATGTCTTCTGATTTATGGATGGAAGATAAAGTCCTTGAATAATTTGCCAGATTTTTATTGTTTTGCTTTGTTACTTATTTTTGTCCTTGAGATAATAATTCAAAACACATTTACATTTCCCTCACTCTTTTTCTGTAAGTTTATTTTTGGTCCCATTTTTGTTAAATTCAAATGGTCTTGGATCAAACCCAGAGAAAAACAGGTACTTCCTTCACTATACAGTGGTAGATAAACAGGAGTTCAAATTAGAAATGTCAGAATAGAGAAAATGAAATATTTGCCTTTGACATTAACTTAATGCTGCTTCTAGAAACAACAAATCTCCAAGCTTGCACTTAGCAAAATTATACTGTATCCTGTCATATGGTAACCAAACTACTTCAGAAAATTAGTTTAGAAATTTCAGTGCAATTAATCAAATAGATAAAGGCTTTACCACTCACGTTCAGCTCTCTAGTTTGCCTTGTACATCTAGAGTAGTGCTCTGCTCCAAGTAAATGTCATATGACTTAATCAGGAGAAAAGTGTTTGTTACAATAAGGCATTTTTACTGCTGGTAGATAAACCCATGAACATAAGCCTAGTTTTAGTTATTCTGTTGATTGTTGTTTTTGTTTTCCTTTTTAAATTTGATTGACTAGTGCATCTCTGGTAGGATTCACTTAGGATCTTAAATCATAGAACATGTCAGGTTGGAAGGGACCCATAAGCATCATGGAGTCCAATTCCCTAGTCCTCGCAGGACAACAAAAACCAAAATTGTGACTATGACCATCATCCAGATGCAGTTTGATCTCTGATCCTGTTGGTGCTGTGACCATTCCACTGGGGAGCCTCTTACAGTGACTGACCACCCTCTTGGTGAAGAACCTTCACCTAATGTCCAACTAACTAAACTTGCCCTGATGCAGGTTCATTCGATTGTGTCCTATCACTGAGCACCAGAGAGAGATCAGCACCTGCCCCTCCACTGCTCCTCCTGAGGAAGCCGTGGGCTGCTGAGATCTCCCCCTCATGCTCCCCTTCTCCAGGCTGAACAAGCCAAGTTATCACAGCCACTCCTCGTAAGTCTTGCCCTCAAGACCTTTCACCATCTTGACTGCTCTCCTTTGGACACTCTTAAGAGTTTGATATCCTGCTCATATTGTGACAGCCAAAACTGCCCCCAGCACTCGAGGTGAGGCTGCCCCAGCTCAGAGCAGAGTGGGACAATCCCCTCCCTTGCCTGGCTGGTGATGCTGTGCCTGATGCACCCCAGGACAGGGTTGGCCCTCCTGGCTGTCAGGGCACTGCTGGGTCATGTTCAACTTGCCATCAACCAGGACTCCAAGATCTACTTCTGTGGGGTTGCTCTCTAGCTTCCCACTACTTTGTATGTATGACCAGGATTAACTGTGCCAGATGGAGAATCCGGCAATTGTTCTGGTTAAATTTAATACAGAGGGTGATTGCCTGGCTCTCAAGTCTGTCCAGATCTCTCTGTAAAGCCCTCTACTCTTGGCCTTAAATAATAGTTATATATCTTTAAAGAATACTAATTACAATTTTTTTTCTAAAAATAAGCCAACAGAGGTTACTATATCTGCTTCTCTACTTCCCAGTTCAATAAAGCAGATGTTTAGGATTCCAGATATTCTAAAACTACATTTTTGTTTGATTCTTTAATAATGAGAATTCCAAAGAGGACAGAAGCAATAGCACCGGTATACTATGAGAGAAGCATAAAGAAAAATTGCTACGAAATAGTGTCCAACCCATGTTTTGTCAAAATATAAGAAATGGGAGGGCCAATACAGTTCATATATTGGCTAAGGCTTGGAAAGTTTCTGAGTATTGCTGCATGTAGCTTAGAGGGATTCAGTCAAGACACTGGCTTTATTTTGCCATATTTTACATCTTGTGATTTCTGTGGGCACGAGTACAAACACTATGTCATCATGGAAAACTTCCTTTTTTATGTGAAAGTTTAAAGTAACTGAACTAGTTTGAATGAAATCAGGTCTATTCCAGATCTTTGGTTTAACTCAAACCTTTCAGACTTTAAGAAGTCTAGCTAGCTGCTAAGCTAAAATAGGCAGTTCGGAAAGATTAGGACCATGTGAAGGATGCTCTTATGGAATTCTTATAGAATTTAAGCCTAATTTAAAATAAAGTACTAAAAATAATCATATCTATCTTCATGTCTCTCTGGTTAATTTAAGAGCCTACTATGAAGAAATCTCTACTCATGAGAGTGACAGACTTCGGTCAAGCCTCTGTAGGACAAGAGTAAGCTCTGCCAAAGTGAATGGAGTCTCTAGCATTGAGATTCATTCTGTCTTCATGATTGAGGCAGATGGTTTTGGGTATGGTATAAAAAGGACATTCACTCACTAAATGTTCTTTTTTTAGAAAATACAATAAGAAGTTGCAGGGAAATATGAAATGGTTGATTCATGCTTTTGAGATGTGAATCTCATTTCCAGTGTAAGTGGCTGGTTCCTCTGAATGGCTCCCAGCATTTTACACCACTCTCTTTTTTGCAGGTAAGAGAGACCTGTGAAAGAACTGCTACCATTATCAGTGCTACACTTACTGAAACAAATAGTCTTGTAAAAAAAAAAAAAGCATAATTATTTTCCAAATTGTCTTAGAAAAGTTACTGATCAAAGTTTTACGGTAGCTTCAAACCAGAACAAAACTCAAAATGGAATTACTTGCCATGATTTTATTTCTGAGCTGTAAGTATACAAACTAAATGAAAGCACACTGCAAAAGACATTAAGCAATGATATTGTTATTGCTGGCTGAAATTACCGTAATCTCTTTGCTCCTTAAAAGTAATTAAAATAAGATACGTATTTGAGAGCCTCAAATAAGCAGAGAAGTTTGGGTTTCTTCATCTGAAAGAAGAGAATTACCTGCTACTTACATAGCATCCAGATTTGTCCCATTAAAAGCATGGCCTTGAATACTGGTAAAACCATTATTGTAGAGTTTACTGCAAGCAAAAAAAAAATTACATCAGTATATTTTGGGTTGTTTCAGTACATGAATACCTAATATCTTATGCATCATTTTTCTTTGCAACAGCACATTTATGGATGGGTTAATTTTAATCTCTTGAAGAAGCAATAGTTAAGTTACTGTGCAAGGTCAAACAGATGCCAGAAGCATTCTTGAGGGCACCTGGATCAAGGATACCATGTGGCATCTAGCTCCTTTTACAGCAATGACAAACTCAACCACTTTGCTATAATTTTCCCACACTTAAACTAAAAGCAAGAAAACAAAATCCTGCTACGACTGATTAAGGAAGGCTAAAGGAACTAACAACTAGCAAAAAAGGTCTGATTTTACTATTAGGTGTGCCTTAAACTTCTAGAATTCATTCTTCTACTCCCATAGAAGAAAAAGATTTTTTTTTAGAATTTCTTTAGAATTCATCTGCTTGCATTTTAATGTTCTTTCTCCCAGTTCAGGTCATAACTCATTATAGTAATTTCGCTCCCATCAGCCCTTTCTTGTGGCTCACATTGATTGACTTGCATAATTGAACTTTATTTAACAATTTTCAAATATGACTCTTCTGAGGTTTGCCATCCATTAGTTTCCATGGTATGTACCACTCAAGTTGCAAAAAAAGTCAGACACAGTTAACCTGCTGTAACTTTACAGGGGGAGAGCTTTGCAGACTTTCTCCTTTTATTTTTTTCAAATATAACCATTCACTGGCACTAGGGTCATAGAGAAACAAAACCAGTTTAGTTAAGCCAGTTTAAAGAAAAGAGCAGGACTGATTCAAATAGCTGTCAAAGTACAGAATTTATGAAAACTAGAATAAAGATACTATCTGTGGTGTTTCTCTGCTGCAAACTACTAGAGAGTAGGACAGGAATAATTTTATTTTAAAATATTTTGCCATATGCATCACCAGAGAGGTAATTGCCTTGTGACTTAAACTGGAAGAACTTACAGGGTAAGAGATTCATTACAAAGCCCGTGGAAAGCATTTGCAGGCACTGAAGTCATATAAGGATTATCTGCAATTTCACTGAAAAAAAAGACAAAATATCACAATCAAACATCTGCCCAACAGAGTGTCTGGAGAACAGCTTTAATATTAATCGTTCTCTGCTTTGATAATAAATAGAAATTTAAAACATAATTATTTAAATAAATTAATTTTAATGTCTTAAATAGCATTGCCATATTTGTTATATTATAAATTTAAATTTATTTATTCAAATAAATAAGTTTAAAAGAATAACTTGTTTAGTTATATCTAACGCCAGAAGATACATGTAGGAGGAAGAATGGAGCATCTTCCAGCATCCAGGAAGACAGCTGGTGAGGTAAATGGGTTTTGCAGTTCTGGTGAGGTGTGCCAGCCAGTGTGATAATAGCAGGTAATGGCACAGACTGGTCCCTGATCTCACGAGCCAGAGAATTAGCAGAGTGAGTAAGCATTAGCTGTAGTGTCAACTGAACAACCCATGTGGCTTTAGAACTGAAATCCTGCTTTCTAAATTCAGATAAGATATCAGATAATACATTGTTCAGGACAGAGGCATTTACAGAAGTGCATCTAGCACATCTCTTTCAATAGTAAGTGAAATAACTTAATGATTCTTCTCACCTCTTGTTCAAAGGAGCATTTCACTACTTATTTCTTAAATCCTTTTTTTTCACTCCTACTCTGCAGTCTTAATAAGTACTATGTATCTTCAGACCAAAATTCTGTTGTAACAAAGGAGGAAAAGAAAGCTAAAGAGATTTATACTGTTACTAAGCTGGGAAAAGGAGAGAGGGAAAAGCCGGTAGAAACAAAGGGCAGAGCAAAGTCTTTGATTGCACTTTTCTGATTTTTCCTGAATAATATTATAGTCTGGAAGTGAAAATATTGTGTAAAGCTTTCTTTTTCTTCATCTTAATGGATTAGGTACGGCCTGATAAGGCCCACACATGAAGTCCATGGGCTGAGAAGTCCTAACAATTACCCATGTGCCAGAAATAACTTAATTCCTTTTCTGTGCTACATTTGTGCATATGTATCTGTGCTAACACTGAAAATACTACAACCATTTTCATTCCAAGTAATTTTCACTGATAGGTGGTTTCCACCACAAGTTATTTGGATTTGTCATTTTCCAGATTAGTTAATTTTTTCTAAATAAATATTTACTTGAAGTTGCTAGACCTCAAAGGCAAATAATAATATAATGAATGGGTTTCTCCCAGCTATAATTTATTCATTATTTAGAAACATATTATTTTTCAAGAGCATTTATTTCTTGATGGAAGAAACAGAAAGTCTTTAATTGAATAGCGATATTTAGAAATATGTATCATAGAACTATCTTCCTTGAAATTACAGGTCTATTCTTTAAAAACTCTGTGCAGCATGTAGGACCTATATTTATCTTTTGTTAGTTATCACTATTAAAAAAACTATCAAGGCAGAAGTAAAACAATGTTTGGCTTTCTGCCACTTAGGCACTGAGTTAGTTAGAAGTAAGGACACAGACAGTTGTATAAAGTGCTTTGTTTCATCTAGCCTGTTCAATTCTTGGTTCTCTCTACTATGTAGAAGTAGGTCTAACAGAGTTTTTTCAATCTAAGCTGAAGCCCTTCTGGTCTTTGAGAAACTCCCTAATAGTTCTTGAGATGTAATTACCTCTCACTCAGAGCTCTGACAGACTCAGGTTTCAATCTTGGAGGCCTGTAGCCAAGGTGAATGTGTGTCAGAACAAAGCATATCTCTGGTCTCAGAAGATCCTTGGAAGAGAAGATCTCATTGCTTCCTACAGATCTACACATTTTAGCAAAACTAGCAGCATTTCTCTATTGCTCTGAGGGTCATCTCGCCAGCGGCAGACCGTGAATGCAGTGGGAACTGACCCTTCTTGACCAAAAACACCTCTTAGCAGCACTGAAACAAGGCCTGCAGTAGATCATCAATCACATCTTTGCAAATCACCTTCTAACTTAAGACTTCTCATTTTTAATTGCCTTCTGCCTAGCCCATCCTGCATTCAAGCCTCTTCCAGCTGAAAACTGCTACAATATAAGATTTCTATTCTAACTCCTCACTGGGACCAAGAAGTGATCAAGATTCTTTTACCTTGTCAGCCTGCAAGTCTTCATCTGAGCTACTCTTCCTCCTCAGCTTGATTACAACCTGAAATTCTGACTTAGATTAACACAGGTGGATGTTGTCTGTGCTTTTTAAATACCGAGAAACTCCTGCTTGTTTTAGAGTTCAAAGCAGAACTCTTTGTTTCTGAAATACCTTTAAGGATAATAGTGGGAGACCTCTTTGTCTGCATTTGCATTCCCATTCTCTTTCTTCAAGAAATTGTTCTGCAGTTTGCTTCACCATGCCAGCACAGATTTGTTAGAAGAATTTTGGTAGGATGACTTGATGTTAGCAGGATGTACACCAGCTCAGGTCCTGTGTGTCATACTATATTGACTTCATATTAATTCAGGTATTGCATAGCCATTTCAAAACCAAGAACAAAATAAAAGCAAAGAGCCAGGAGAAGTTGTGTATCATGAATGTGCTGTGTGTCCATGTCTCTTATTTGGGTCAAATGTATAGTGCTATGTGACCTGGCATTTTCCAGATATGGTGCTAATGATCATTGAAATATTGCTCGAGGAAAAACACTTTGTCAGACTTCATTGATATTTTTCTCAAAACTGAAAACTTTCATTATACATTTTCACGTGGTCTGAGGACGGCAATATTCTAACCAGCTCTGAGGACAGATACTTACAGCAAAAAATTCACATCAAATGAATAGATTTTATTGAGGTCTGGAAATACTTTGAGTCCTGTATTAAAAATGCCACTGAAAGAGAGGAGAAACAGAAAGAATTACTGCATCACTGAACAACAATGAACAATGTATTTGAAGTGTTCAACAGGGTAGGATGGTTATTGCAGCCTCTTATTGTCAATCAATTAATTTATAATCAATTATCCAAAACAGAAGGATGCAAGAACAATATAAAAAATTCTTAATACCAGACTTATGGTAAATTATAGAATCTAAAAAATGAGAACACAGCCTAATAAGACAGCCAGGCAGATCTGCAGAGGGAAGCATCTTGTGAGGTTAATAGGAAGAAAATAATTTAAACTCTGGTTTATTTTAACTTGAGAGATTAAGGCTGCTTCAGTTAATAGCCTGGACCCCTGAATCCTCTATCTTTCATTGAAGCTAAGAGCTGTTCATATAGCTCTAAAAAGGGAAACTGTCTTAAAATGTTGAATGCTTAAAGCACCTTTTTTATGAACTCACATAGAGTGAAAATAACTGTAGTTCTCAATTTTTAAAACTATTCTCCTGAAATGGAATTTTTTATACTTTCTTTTTTATTGAAAAACCTGGACAAATCTTTCCTCCTTGCCACTGCCCCCACCATGCACACACAGAGGCCTTTCTTCCAAACATTACTCAAAATCATAGAAGTTTCTTTAGGAAATCATGGCAAATTTTCAGGATTTCTTTCTGCCATAGAGGTCAGATCAGGTGTCCTTAGGTGAGCTCTTCACATTTGGCTGACAGGTATGCTTTAAAACCCTGTGTAAATGCCTAGTAAAAACTAAAGACGTATATATCTCTCATGTCCCTTCTTCCCACTATTTTCTACAAGAAAAAGAGTAAGACAGGACTTATCATTGAAAAAGAGCTAGCTGTGGAATTTTGCCAAGGAATATTAGTGTATTCTGGATATTTAATGGATAAGACAAATGGGAAAACTACTGATGAATTTGTAGATGTTTTCCTTTCTCACAAAAGTAGTAATAGTTGCAACCCCTACCCTTGCTGGCTTTCTGTCATTAGAATAAAGCAACAGGACAATCAGTTCCAGAATCAAATGCAAACTAACAAAACTCACGTAATGTAAAGAGTCATCTGTGAGATTTAAGTACCAATTTGTTACAGGTACTAAATACTTACAGGTATTTTAAAAGTGGGAGGTTCTTAAAGGCATCTGGATCTATGTAATCCAGGTTTCTAAGATTTCGAATTTCACTGTAAAAAGGGAGGAACATTGATAATTAATATTTAATGATTTATCACAACAGAAATCAGCAATGTTAAAATGAAATTTCAGGGACCTAATTCCTGCAACAAGCTTTTTGTACTGGCCAGCACTAGCTCAAGACCAGAGCAATCTTACAGTGATGCATTATCATCTGGATAGGTGCCATCCTGGGGACTGGCCTTTTGAAGCAAGGAGGTAAGAAGTACCCAAGATTTGATTATGGATCCTTTGTTTGCATGGTCCTATAATCAAAACAAACACCCTGTGGTAATGGCTATTACTTTGAACATGATGAGGGTTTTGTATCTGCAAAGTTGAGTAAAAAGAAGAAAAGTAAAACCTTCAGTGTTTGTATATAATAATCCTATCAAATTACAACCATCTATGCACCTTATTATTTTATGTGCAATTTTTCTGCTTACTTTCTTCATGTGTCTGACAGTATTTTGTATTATTTTTTCCTGTGTCCTTTACAGAACTCCTCAAGAGATGGCTCAGTCACTTAAATCAACTTTGTTCTGAGCAATGCCCAGCAGTATGGGGGATAGCATATCTCTTTTCTATATAACAAGGCAAGACATAACAGAGACTTCATTCCTTATATCTTCTGCCCACAATTATGTCTTTAAATACTTCCACCCAAGAGACAGCTTGGTCTGCAAATGGCTTTTGAGTCTGCACATGTTGAAAAACCAGCCTGACGCTAATCAGAGCTATGGCCACAATGGTGCTTTCTGTAGGTGTGTTGGTGGGGCTGCTGCCCCTCCAGCCACCACTATCATTGCCTGGAGTCATGACTATTCCTCATTTTTCTGTCTCATTTTTGTTTGTCTCTTCCTGTAGTACAATTTCCCCCAGTATTTCTCATTCCTCTATTTTCTAGCAGATTTCTACAGTCAGCAGTCTGGCTGCACCAAGCAGACTTTGCCAAAATTCTCAATAGATCTACCAATTTTCATCTTTTATTTAAAAAGCCCTCCCCCATCACATGCAGACTTTTAACTTCTTGGACTCTTTACTGTTTCCAGAAGGATATGTCTGGTTTTGCATTTTTGCTTCTATTTCTTTACCTTAAATCAGTTCTGGACACTGGTATCATAGCACTGCTGAAACAACTCTCAGCCTTTCTTAAATTAGAAACCATATAGAAAGAATGGTGCCAGGCTTCCTCCTGATACTAGCAGGGGAGCAATGGGTCTGAAGAAAACATTTCTATCTACTTATATAGAGAAATTTGATAAAGATGACAGATTTAGATGGCATGGTGGTGCAACTAATGTGGGTAATGTTCCAGCCTTAAGTCAGTCAAAGAAGTTCTGCTACTATATGAGAGGCCCAATGGGCAGAAACCAGTAGTATTTAATTTACCATGGCCTAACTGTGCCAAGTAACCTATATAATATAAGAATCAAAAATTGGGATTTAAGACTACCTCTGCATCTGGAATTGTTTTAATAAGATAAAATCGACCCTGACAAGTTGTCTAAGAAACAGAAGTGGGAAAAGAGACAGATGTTAGTAGATAAATCACCATGTAGACACTGGTACAAAGACTTCAACCTCTCCATATATTGTTGTACTGACAAAACAGTTCTGTTTCACCTTTCAAGTCATCAATTATCACCCTGTTTAATAAAACACTGAATGTAAATGAGGATTTACCTTTTACTTGCATGTTAAACTGATGTCCTTGACTGCTACAGTACTGCTACTGTAGTGCTGCATTCAACTATTCTTCACATCTGTTAGCTACTTTGAACTGTAGCTGCATTTCTGTATTTAAAAGAAATCCCCTCAGTGTCAGTTTCTTGCTTCTCTCCAATTATTTTATTAGTTATGTAGCTATCATATTCCCAACAGTAGAATTTGCTTCATAAACATGAACTGATATGTTTTTTCCATCACTGACTGCTTTCAAAATGTTAGACTTGTGAGCTTCCTGGTCTGATACTCCTCTGTGGACCAAACATATTCCAGGGAAAAAGTCTTCAGTTCAGCCTTTAGCCTGGAAATGGATAGTGCATTGGAATATCAAAGAGTTATCAAGTTTTGGTTTCTTACTATTTATAGTATTCTGCATAAATTATTTGGATAAGGGGACTGGAAATAAGAATTCAAAACCAGCAGATGGTACTAAAATCAAAAGAAAAAACAATGTAATGAGATACAATTTTGATTTATTAAGTAATCATACTATGAGAGGACATTTGCCAAAATTAAATGAAAAACTAATTAATGTGGGAATAAAATATTTTAAATATTTTAATTTATATTTTAATAAATATTTTAAACCGTAATGAGAGAAAATCTTAAATAATGTGAGTGAGGAAATCAATATGATTCAACTGAACATTGGGAAAAGGTTTATATCCTTGCTGTTCAATTTTCTTGAACTGGTAATGTTTGGATTAAAAAAGAACTATGCTTTAATATATACTGTATTTATACTTACATTTCATCCTACACTTTGTATTAGAGAGGTATCTTAAAGCCCAGAAGGAAGAAAAAGGCCATTGTGGACCAGACAGCCAGGCTTAGAAGTGTCTAGTCAAAATAGATGAGAGGGGTATAAAAATAAAAGGTGATTTGACAAAAGTGAATGTTACATTTAAGAAAAAATGAGGATAGAAATCCAGTTTTCCCCACTTCTAGTCCAGTCAAATGTGCCCCCTGCATTTCACTGGCCTGAATATGTGGCCTCTTATTTTATCCGTGTGAAAAAGAGAAAGATCTTGTGTGCTGTGGATAAATGTAGGTAACCCCAAGACGACCATGACACACAGCTGAAGTGCAAAGAGTAGACTTATTCCATCATCTTGCTGTCTGGGGGATTCAAAAAGAGCAAGTAGAGACATGTAGAGTGCTAGCCTCAAAACACAGTGAGGCCTGAGTCCTGCCTTACATATCAAAGGGGTCTGGAACACATGCAAATCTTCACCAGGCTGTGTTTGAAAATCTCCACACTTCTTATCTCCCTCTGATGCTTACAGAGGCCCCAAGCCTATAAGAAGAATGCTTTTAAGTCTTTCACAATTTTCTGTTATCTTGTGAGAAAATTTCACTTCTTTCGTAGACAATAAGCAACCAAAACAAACACAAATACATGAATTCACTGACACTATTTTCTAACATTTCCCTGCTGCAAGATTGGTCTCTGAATGAAAACAATTCTAATCCAGTTTGGTTTTCTCCTTGCCAATCTCCTCTTTTCCAACCCTTTCCTCCCCACAGATCTTCGCATTCTTTTCCATTCAAGAGCTGTGCTGCTGTCCTTGTTTTAAATACTCAAACATCATTAGTCTTTGAGTACTGGAAGGAATTCTTCCCTAAAATTGCCTAAATTAAATTCCCTAAAATTAAAAGAAGGAAAGAGATTTTAATAGTTCTGATCTCATCAGTTAACAGGACAAACTGCATTTCACAATTTCTTTTACAGTAATCAGTCATGCGTAATAGACTCAAAGGCACATAAATGTTATATGATCCTAATTTTCAAACTGTAATCAAAAGACTGCTGTGGTGTAAAGATTAATCCCAAAAGGTCCATAAAGATAGAAGAGCAAGTTGATTATCAGTAATTCATTAAGCAGGATCTGCACTTTTATCTTTTATCTTCTATGAATTGGTGAGTTAAAAATACTGAAACTTATGGACTTAAAAAGTAATGGTTCTTTGAAAAGCAGCTCTAGGAAAGCCATTAGTAGTTTAAGCTGCCTAAAATGCAGATAAAGCCAAAGAGTATACTTTAAATGCCTAGTAAGCTGGTTCCCAGATATCTAAGTGTCTATGAGAGCTGATTTTAAATTACTTTTGAAACACAACTTTGACACACGCTACAAATAGAACAATCATGGCATACAGTAGTGTTACAATTCTGAGTCCTTCTGGGCATTAAGTGCTTTTAAGATATTAGAAAACCTGATACAGTTAGTAGGCAGTTTTGTTGACCATTGATGCAAAAAGGCAAAAGGTGCCCTGAACAAACATTTCACTTTGCAGTCCTAATTAAGATTACTTAGAGATGCTCATTAAAAAAAAAAAAAAAAAAAAAAAAAAAAAAAAAAAAAAAAAAAAAAAGTGCTGCTACTTACCCAGAAGCTAAGAGAATTATTTGTGGAGTATTTACAAAAGTATTCAAAGTTGGTTTATAAACTCTATTCTTAGAAGTTCAAAAACCATTTAAAAACTGGCTTATTTTGCTTTAAAGACACTTGATGTTTGAAATTTTAGTTCTGTCACTCAGACTAGGAATTAAAAATGTACTGGGTTCACGATCAAATCACTACCTGACTGTCCAAAACTAGCAATTCACTTTTCCTTTTTAATGAAAATACACAAAAATCTTTATCATATCAAGAATGGATGTGCAGAGAAAGTCACCTGATGTTTTAAAAATATATGTTAAGAGTTACAAATAACTATGAACTTCCGTTTAGTTGCAAAGCTATAACTACTTTCAAATCCAAACTAAAATCTAAAATGAAGCTAATAGTAAGAACTATTCAAATATTAGGCTAATTAATTCATTGAGACATATGTTTGCCAGCTAACTTTTCAGAAAGGTTAATATGCTACTTAAAATTACATCTGATTTTGGTACCATTAAAAGAAGCATAAACATTTACATATTTAAGTGGAATCTAAATTTCATTTACCAGACATTTTTTTCATACCTGCATTGCAATATTGATACATTCTTGAGTCTCTTTAAGTCCAGAATTCAGAAACTGCAAATCTGGCTTTAGATTAGCAATAGAACCATGTTATGCTGTGGTACCTACAAAGACTAAGGATATCCAGGTCAGCAATCGTGAAATGTTTTAAATAAGCTTTTTTTCATCCTCTTGTAATAACCTGGGCACCCCTCTCTGCCTTCTGAGACTTACTTTGTCTGTAGCTGCCTGAGCTTCTCTCACTTTTACATCTACTCCCATGTTTTATTCTCCTCCTGCAGCCAAACCATCTGTGTTATTTCCTCTGCATGCACCTGTTGAAGCCTTTGCACCACTGGCACCAGAAAACTGGCTTAGGCTCCCAGCAGTCTACTCCCTACCTCCAGACTGCAAATTTTAACAAGATTTTTTTGCACAGCATTTATCCCAGCACTGAAATTCACTGCAGGTACACAGCTTTGCCCACAAATCTCTTCAGTCTTCCTCTCCAGTTGCTTCTCTCTTCTTCTTACAGTGCTGTATCCCATGGCCTGGCATCACAAGCTGTCCAAGAGAAGTGCAGCCCTGGCCAGAGGATGGTGGGGCTGCCCTGGCCCTGAGCTCCATCTCACTGCAGAGCTGGAGAGTGGTCCCCCACCAGCTTTCCAAATGACATCATGTATATGAGGGCAACCCACTTGAACCATAAACTTTGGCCTTGTTCCCAAATGCTGAGAGGGCTTTTTATGTGGTTGTATTAGGGGAGAATGCTTTGTGAGTTAGGAGAAGAGAGTAGGGAGAGACCAGGGGAGGGTGAGCCAGGACACAGAGAAAGGAAGAAAAGAAAGAATGAATTTTTCTGAGGTTCTGTTTGCAGGAATCTTTCCCTGAGAAACAGAGACCTAATTACAACAGGGTTTTATTTAGTGTAATGTTATCAAGCTTCAGCTCTACTAGTAAGGCAGCTACACAGAGACACTGATTGCTAATCAGACCCTTTCACAATAACATTTACAAAAAATACATACTTATGTAATTGTATGAGACAGACAGTTCTGAATTCGTAAACAGACATACGTAAAAAAAGGTAAATACAAAAAGAGGAACCAAGAAACCATTGTGAGACCAATTTAACACAATTGGGGAGAAAAAAAAAAAAACAGCAAAAGTTTGTTCCTTATTTACATCTTCATAGAGTGG
Source organism: Sitta carolinensis (assembly GCA_032173965.1). NCBI lineage: Eukaryota > Metazoa > Chordata > Aves > Passeriformes > Sittidae > Sitta > Sitta carolinensis. Next base: position 37,873,812 of record JAVUNC010000006.1, read on the forward strand.
AAATTTTGCCACTAATTAGCAGCAAAATGAGATGTGGCTCATTAAAATACAGCAAGTGTATTTATTCAGTGTCCTTAGTTTGCAGAAGTTGCTCAGTACTTGAAAGGCATGGATGCATAAATATATGACCTATTCTTAAAGAGCTGAGGTCTGGAAGGAATAGAATGTCGGGACAGAGGCACATGAACCAAATAAAGACTGAGAAAATGGGTTGCTGAAGATCAAGGCTGAAGTGCACTAACTAAGCTTGGCAGACAGATCATGATGAACACAGGATGCCTATTCACATAACACTTGGCTTAAAGCAAAACGTTAGTTCCTCCCTTCCACAAACACTGAATTTTCTCTTAAGAAGTTCTTATGTCTAAAAACAAATGTTTTGAGAATTAAATGGTGTGTATAAGTTTCAGTTAGGCTAAAAAAGATTATATACATAAAGCTGCACTTCATGAAATTTCAAAGAAAAACAAGCTGTAAAAATAAAACTCTGTGAAATGACTTTTAAAAACTGTTAATCTCAACCTCCTTTAAAATATTTTGTGATAATCTTAACCTAGTATTATTTTAGCAATAAGACTTTAAAAATACTATGTAAATGGAGAACATTAAATTAATGCATAGCACAAGATACAAATTTATCCCTATATAAACCTGTTTGGAAAGTAAATCAAACTCAAGTGATAGGTTTTAACAAATCAGGAGTTATGGAAACAATTCATAAAAATGATCAGTTCTATTGCTTTCTTTCACAGCTTATATGCAACTGTCTAACTTGCCAGATGCTTAGATATTCCCTGATTAAATCATACATGTACCTTACTTCCAAACAGATTTTATAAACCTGGTAGGCACTTTTGAGTGGTAGAGGTGGCCATTCTTTGAGGGCTATCTGCAAAGGCTTGGGGTTTTCCTAAAACTTTTGTGAGCAAAGTTCTGATGTCTTGTCCTGGGTAGTAATTTTGGCTCTGGTGCAGAAAAAAAAAAAAAAATATGTCTTGTATGTCTGTGTACAGTTTCTCTTCTGGCAGTGCTTTGCAAAAAATATAAGGGGTCCCACATTACCATACCCTTGTATAGTGGAGCAGGAACATTCCCTCCATGCCCTCCCCACAGCCTGTGCCAGAGGTGACATGAGAGTAGTGAATGCTGTGAACTCTGCTGACTCCTGCACAGACCTGCAGCTTCCCAGTCATGGACAACACAGCCAGACCTGGGGGCTGGAGTGGGTGTGATAATGTGGTGAATTTGGAGCTTTCTGGAGCATTTTAGCTTTAATTTCTAATAAGGTGAACTACAAAAGAAGTACCATATGAGGAATTTGTAGTGCATAGTGGCAGATGTGTTATTCATTGCTAATAAAATGTACTGCCAGTAAATGTTTCATTAAATGTTCATTTGTGTTAAACAAGAAATTTTAAAGACAAAACAACTATGAAAGAGGAATAGAGGACATGGAGATGACAGGCTTGGAAAAAAACATCTACAGAACAGAGAATGGTATTATAACCAAAGATAAGTACTGATATCATACCAAAGCCTCACTGTGGACTCAGGAATACTACTGGAGCATGTTGCTGGCATAAAGTACATCTCTTTCTCTGAATAAAGATTAAATAGATCTATGGAATTTCAGATCATACAGACTTAAAGGCCTGCAGTGGTAGAGACAATATCTCCAGGAAAACAATTCTAGTGCTTAGAATAGGAATACATTTCCTAGAGGCTGACAGGGGTCTCATCTAATCTACTTTAATATTATTATTACTTTTTCAAACATTAGTGTGAAAATGGGTGGTAGCTTTCATCTCTTGCAACCAACTTAAAAAATCAGTCTGCCTCTGGCATGTCTTCTTTCTAGACAGAAAAGACTTTTCTCTCTAACAATGTTTTCTGGATCCATGGTGATCAACAGTTCTCTCCCATGGAACATCTACAAACAAAAATCTCTGAAATATGCCAAATTGTAATTCAGTTGAGCTTTAAAACAGTGGCACATTTTCCAATCCATCCTTTGGATCAGTAATGGAAACATGGAAGAGTACCAGATCCAGGATGGATTCTATGGAGCTCTCTATTCAATACATTACATTCTCATTTTGATGGATGACAAGAATTCTCTGGATGCATCCTACCAGTACTGTAACTTCCCTTAGAGTGCTTTTGGTGCAGATTGATCAGAACCCAAGAACAAAAGGGTGTAAAAGCACTTTCCAGAAGCCTTTTAACATAATATTCTGTTCCATTTAATAACCATATAAACACTCTTCATTTTACTAGTGCACTTTCAGAATGATTATTTATTCTTCACATCTCCAATTAGTGCCATTTTGCTCTGTGCTTTGGTCCTTCTGATTTTATTTCTGATGCTTATATTACTGTTTTATATGTAACTGCAGTAAATTGACAGAAATAATTTTTAGTTGCCATTTTATTTCAAGTTGACATCAAGCTCATGATGCCGTCCCACTAGTTTCTCACTATATTTACCTACATTTCTATGGGAAGATTATAGAAGTGCAAGGGAATCAAAAAGATGTATGGAAAACAAACACAATAATATAAGCTCAAAAAAGAGACTGACTCACTCCACATTATGGAGAAAGGAAATAAGAAAAGGAATATTTAGCTACATAGGAGACAGGAATGATGAACATCATCATGTATGTTATTTCCATGCATTCCAAATTTATCTCATCATTTATTAATTTATTTAATTACAGTACTTACATATGAGTGACTTTGCTTAAACTGTTGAAGGAATGGGCCTCCAGACTCTGAAGTGTTTCATCTATAGAGATGTAACTAAACATCAGCAAAAAGAAAAATAAACAGGTCTCAGACACTGGGAAGCCACAGCTAGTGCCCATCATGCCGCTTCATTTGCCGTCTCATTATTTTTCTCATCCAGCTATGATGACACTCAGAAAGAGCCTGAGAGTACAGGATTTAAATCAGATCAACACTTGGCAGCAGTCATAAGGCCCTCTCCCTGTCCTTATTTTCTTCCTTCTCCCTCTCTCCACCTTCCTTTGCTTTTTCCCAACTTCAGCATCCCCTGTACTGCTACCCAGCAGCAGCTGCTGTTGTCCTCTGCTGCTGATGGAGAGCAGCCTGGTGACACGTGGGGCACTTCAGGAGAGGACAACCAGGAGCAGGTAAGGCAATGGAAACTGAGTTGAGGCTGTGCTGTATGAGCTGGCACTGGAAAGCACAGAAGGTGCAGGTACATGTGAGGTGTGGGGAGCTGTGTGGTGGCACTGGCTGTGGCACAGCAGCGTGCACAGGGTGGGAAAGGCACTGTGTTGCCCGGGGGAATCGTGCTTTACATGGGACTGCTGGCAGAGAGCACTGCGGGATGCTCCCTTGTGTGGAGAAGCTGTGGAGAAAACACTTCAAGGAGCTACAGACCGGGTATTTGTGAGTTACTCATGAATGTGGCCCCAAAGCATCATCCTAGACCCAGAAAAAAATGTTCCTTATCCTTGACCTTAGAAATACTGAATGTTCAGTATGTACTTAAGTCATCAGAAAACACCAAGATTCAGTGTATTTGCATTATTAACAGTGGAAACCAGAAATTTTTCTGGCACTTCAATATCCTGTAAAACTTTTTTTCAGTGATGCCTTTCTGACAGAAATTAGCTTTGGAATTAAGCATGTAATTAAAATGTTTTTTTCCTTTCATTCATGTGGAAAAGCAGCACAGGGAAAAAGAAGTATCTTCTGGCTATCAAGAGTACATAGACGTGCATTCATTTAAGAGAAATTGTAGCTCTAAAATTTTTGTTTAAACAAGGTTCATAAAGAGGACAACTAAATTTTCTATTCAGTACACATAAAAAAAATCATGTTTATTTGTGGAAATCATATAGCAGACCATACAGCAAAATGAACTGCTGTATTTTGAACAGTAAACACAGTATAAATTTCCCTGTTGAACCTTCAGAACATTTTTCTAGATGAATTTGCAAAACCAGGAATGATCTGGTAATTTTCATTGCACAGTTTTCATTGCACGGAAATTATGGGCTGGGAGAGGCAAATGAAACATGTGGTACATTAGAGGCCAAGACATACACATAAAAGTTGTAGTTAAAACACAGGTACTGATTCCCTAACCTGAAGTTTATGTCAAGAAGGTGGGAGTTCATGTTTTGAGGTAGTAGTAATAAGGTAAGAAATATCCAGATGGGCATTGACACTATTTAAATTTAAACTGCCAGGTGGAGCTTTTGGAGCCAAAGAAGGGCTGACACCCTTTTATATTGGATCAAACTCTGTTCTAAACTAAGTTTATCCTTTTTATATATTAATACTATACATCATGTGAGGGATATTCCTCCCACTTCAAAAAAATCCCAAACAATACACCATCTATCAGATTAAACTGAGATGATAAATGAAGCTGCAGATATTCAAGAACAATTACTTTAAAGGATTTTAGAAGTTTTTTATTTCAATATATCTGGATGAAACTATAAAATATAATAGGCAGACCATGTTCCCCCAAGGTCCTTTTTCATGAATTCTTAAATGGTAATCCTCAGCTATTCAGTCAAAGCTCATATAGAATTGAGACTTGCAAGGAACATCAAGGGCAGGAAGAATTCGTATTGCTACATTTTTATAAGTTTTTATACACAAAGACAGAATTTTGGAGAAGGAGAGTAATTTTTAACAAAAGTTTAAAATACTATCAGAAACTGGACAGAACTTACATCCTAGAGATGTTGGGGAGATTGGAAAAAGCATCACTTGGAATTTTTCTTAGATGAGTCTCCAAAAACCTCCTAGAGAAACAAAAGTTTGGCAGTTAATATCCTTTGATAAGTACAATTTAACATTAAAAAGTCCTACACAATTTCAACTCTCCTCCAGTGTTCTTGTTTTTATCTTGCCTTTTCTCCATGTTGCCATCTTTGCCTCATTTCTATTCCTGTTTCAATAATGTGGCTTGTTTTGTTTGGTGTGTTACATCAATCTAATTTGCAGCTTTCTGCATCGTCCCTCCCAAGAACTCAGCAGTGAGTAGTGATAATGGACCTTCTAAAACTCCAGAGCATGACCAGCAAAACTTATTTGCTCATTGAAGTTAATGAGGTATTAAGAGAATTCTTTTAATCATTTCAGGCTCCACAAAGATACATCATCCCTCATTCTGAGCAAGAAATTTAGGTACATCAGCTAAAATTGAATTAGAGCAATTGCATACTACCTCCACAGAATTCTCGATTTTTTTGTAATAAATACTACATTCTTCCTCCCCAAACATCTGATGCAGGGGTGGCATGTACCTTACCCATCTACAGGAGATTTCAGAAAAACCCACAATATTTAACGGAGGTACTTATCCACAGCCATGCTCTTAACAGAATGAATCTCCAGCAGACTCACTCTTCTAAATAAGAAAGGAGGAAATGCTTTTAAAAATCAGCCTATGATAGCTGCTAAACTTACAGTTACAACCTGTTGTTGTTAATTTGGTTTTCCAATACAGTTTGGGAATACACCTACAGAATATCTAGTCAATGAATAGTTTGAAGAACAATCAAGAACAAATGATAAATTTTTCCCCTAGCTGCTATGTAACAACAGTTAAAGAAAAAAGAAATAAACAAATTAGGATGATTTCCTGATCTATTTCATAATGCCAACTATCTGATTACTATAACTATATTTGATTTACATAGCCAAATATATTATTGTCTTGAGATTTATCAAGCTTCTGGAACTTGCATACAAGAAATAAAATTGTAGAAATAGAGTTAATAATAACAATATATGTAGAAATTCTTCAAGGTTTTGTCTTGAATTAAAGTGTAAATTAAAAGAATGTACATTCCTATAATCCCAAGGGAAGAATCTACCTCCCCAATCTACCTCCTCTACTCCATATACTTGTTACAAGAATGAATAAAGATTTCGATTTTTCCAGCAGTGGGTTGATGTTTCTCCTGACCTCAATACACCTGGCTGCAAACAAGCAGCCAACCACGGGATGTCGATTGGTCCAGAGGTTATGTCCATATAGACATTATTTTAACATCCAAAACAGTATCAATATTACTTCAGTAAGATATATTAGGGAAGTAAATATATATTTTATGTAGTTGCCTCTTTATTTTAAAAGAATTTTTAAATGCACATCTACAAAACACAATAAGTAAATACACACGACCCAAAGAATTTCAGATTGAAATTACATGATTTATAATTTGAATCATGTCAACAAAAGCTTTATGTATTTTAATGAACTGTTCTCCACCAACATAGGGGGAAAACTTACCATATGTCAATATGAAACAGAGTTTGCCAATTTGAAACAAAGCAAAAAATTTTACATCCTAATTTCATTTTTCTGAGAAAATTATAATAAACGATGACCTTCTAGCTTTTATATAGGAGAAATAAACATGACAACAAAGTAATGGCTAGGTAAATAGCTATTGACATATTATTGTCTAGGTTTTTATATCAGATTAAATCCAACATAAACAAAAATATGTTTTTTAATTATTCTGAAATAAATGCATTGTAGTCTTTCAGTGGTGCAAATATAGCTATAAAAAGGCTTTTCACATAGTGAAATTAGTGCTGAGCTTACCAGAAGATGACCACCTAGTGTCCAATGAGGAATGAGGGAAAGATTCACACAGCAAAGGAATTCTAAAAGTAGGGAATATGCAAGACTACATAGCTGCTTTACTACAACTAGCAGTCCAACAGAATAAAATAAAGTATCCCTCAAAACTGGCTCCACCCTAAGAAATTAAAGAAAGACTAGATTCTTTCAAAATTAAATTATTGAGGTCAGTGTTTGGGACAAGAAGGTACTGAAAGTCAGCTCTTACTGCTAATGTATCCTCTTCCTAAAAACTGAGCTACATATGGACACTGTCAGACTGACAGGCAAGAATTTAGGTTGGTTACTTGCTAGTTATAGCAAACGGAAAACACCACTCCACAATGTTGGCGCTTATCCTTGCTCAATTTGTGATCACCCAGGGTTTCTGACTGGATTTGAGTAAAAAAAAAAAGACTTTACAGGAAGGAATGATCCCATCCTCAGTCAGTTTTCAGATGACACCAAGATGGGCAGGAATGTTGATCTGCAGAGGGTAGGAAGGCTCTGTAGAGGGTCCTGTACAGGCTGGAACAATGGGCCAAGGCAACTCTAAGAGGTTCAACAACCACAGTGCCAGCTTGTTGTGTCCCCTCCCAGCTCCTTGTGCACCTCCAGCCTGGCTGGGTAGTATGAGAAGCAGAAAAGGCTGACTCTCTAAGCACTGCCCAACAATAACTAATACATCCCTGAATTACCAACTCTTTTTCCAGCACAAATACAAATCCAATCCATAGCACCATACTTGGTACTATGAAGAAAATTCTATTCCAGCCAAAATCAGACCATTTTTCTGCAACTTCTTTTTTTTTTTTTTTTTTTTTTTTTTTTTATTTGCTCTCAGGCCTCTTAAGTCCTTTGCCTGGAAGCACAGCCTGATAAAATGGAACATTACCTGGAGTGGAGGATAGACCAAAGAAGCACTGAAGTGTATCCGACTATGGAACCAAACATGTTGCACCTAAGGGCAATGAGGGCACTGGTTGATATCACTCTGAAGCTACCCTATCATCTTTGAAATATCATGGTGATCAAGCGAGGTTTAATGTCTGAAAAAGAAAAGCAGCGTGCACGTCTTCCAGTGAGGCAAAAAGGACGATCTGAGGAAACACCAGCTAGTGGCTGCTATGTAGTTACTTTTTGTGTGCAAGTAATTTTGTATGTTTGAATGTCCTTTTGCAGGTGCTATGTACACAATCAGAGGCAAAATAATTTCATTTTTTTAAATTTATATTTTTATCTTAATAATTCCTAGCATTCAGTTTCACTTTTTGACCTCTGCCAAGCAGCTGGAAGCAATTATAGGTGCTTAGTGGTTCTCTGATTAAACACAATAGTAGCCAGCAATTACAGCCTATTCTTACTCTCTTTCCCTGTAAGAGGTGAGCCTCTTCAGATTGCTCTTTTCTGAAATTTCATGGTCCTGTTTGAACTTTCTTTGCAGCAATTTATAGGCTTTTAGTTCAATATTTCAGAAACACAGCTCTTTTCTCTTGTAGTTAGAGTACATTTTATTGCAGGCCATCATTAAGGATGAAAGTTCAGGGTAAAAAATGTAACAGTACCGGTTTTAGTTCAAAATCACAGTCTAGTTCAAAAGTAATGAAATGGTCTGTGATCACAATAAAAGAAAATATATAGGTGTAGTGTTTTAATATGTCAATCAGGTGAAGTCCCAGGTGACTGGAAAGGGTGAAGCATTGTACCCATCTTTGAAAAGGGTAGAAAGGAGGACTGTGGTAACTACTGACATGTCAATCTCATCTCTGTTGCTGGGAAGATCCTCTCAGAAGCTACATTAAGGCACATGGAAAACAGGGAAGTGATTTGGGACAGCCAGCGCAGCTTCACCAAGGGTGTGTCCTGTCTGACCAACCCAGTGGCCTTCTCTGATGGAGTGATTACATCAGGGGACAAAGGAAGGCCTAAAGATGTCATTTATCTGGATTTTTGTTTAACACAGTGCCCTACAACATCCTCCCCTCTAAACTGAAGAGAGATGGATTAGATTAGGGGAATATTAGATAAGAAAGTGGCTGAATGGTCACATTCAGAGCGTGGTGGTCAATGGATCAGTGTCCAGATGGAGAACAGTGAAAAGTGTTGTGCCCAGTAGTGGGCAAATACACAAGTCTTGTGCCCAGCAGATTTTGGCTGCCACATAGTAGCCACCTAAGTGTGGTTAACAAGCTGCCATACTATTAGAAGCTTCACAATATATATTGTTAATTTTTTAGAGACTCTTTAATTCTGTGAACATAAGGCTATGTAAGGGCTGAATCCAGCAGAACACAAAAGCATGTTTAAAGTTGAGGTTTGGAGGAAATGAGACTATATCTCATTTTTCTTACTCCAGTTTTGGAAGATTAGCATTTCACAGTAGTGTCTCTGGACTTCATGTAGGAAGGTTCAATCACACTTGGTGATGAAGACAGATCATTTAGACATTTTTTAAAACACTTCCTGAGACAGTCCTGTTTTCAAAATATAATCACTTTCCATAGACTGTTTTAAGGTTCTGTAAACCCATGTAAAGGAAAACATCAAACATTTCTTGATTTTGGAAATACATAAGCAGACCATATAAGTTAGATTCATGAAAAGTTGCCCTTTTAACTGAGATTAGCTATTTGCAAAAAAAAATCTGTAAATTATTCCTTAGTAGTCACATGGATTTATTATTTTTTGGTAAAAGTTAAGCTTTTTCATTCCTTCTACAGATGTATCAATACACTCTGTCTCCCAATTCAAGAGAAGGTTGTTGTGTGCTTCTGAAGTGTAATGGGTTGGAAATGTTATGTCAAAAGAAAACACTGTAAAGAAAACTGACTATAGTCGCAATTCAGATTCAGTGTAGTGTAACACAGAATCGGTCTGTTAAACTACTATTGAAATCAACTCAAAAAATAAGAGTTTTTAAACTTTGGTATAAACTACTCTTTGCTACTATGATGATCAAAACTCTTCATCTTCTTAAACAAGGAAATTAATTTCTACTGCCTTATCACCAGTGTCTTCTGTGAAAATGTGTGATAGTCTCATTGAGGTTAATCTCTTCACAGCATTTACAAAAGAACTTCTGCTTTCTGTTGAGAAAGCTATGTGCGTAGTGAAAAAATGCTGATGCTTGTTTCTACTAGGAATGGCAATGGCTTTTTGGTGTGTGTTTGTACAGTTCCTAGCACTTGATGGGTTTCTGTGCCACAACACGGGAAATTTAAATGTCCTAAATGTACAAGAAATGTTACCTGTAAAATGACTGATATGGAATGAAACAAAATATTGTATTCAATGTTCAAAAGATATTATTTTGGTCTTTAGTAGTTTTTCTGTTCCCTTAGTCCCTCATCATTCCTGTTCTTCATCTGCTCACTTTGAGTTGGCCTGTGTATTTACAGTAAAGCAGTGCACAGTTTGTAAGTTACTTCAAGAACCCTTAGAACAGCTCTTCAATTTACCATTGGGATTATGAACAAATCCTTTCACTTTAACATTTCACTTTAACTGAGATGACAATACACACTAATTTTTTGACCTAGTGTATTGGACCTACTGTAAGTCAAATGCAGGATTGTTGTATGTTAACTGCAGGATTATAGAAACAATACCATGCTTTTCTAAGCAAAATATGTAGGTAAATATAATAAGCATTAGAATTGTCAAGAAAATATAATTTTGTATAAAATACAGTATTTAGGAACATGTTGCAGCCGTGTACGTAGAATTATTTAAATCATTACCTGAAAGACAATTGATAAAACGTTTTCATGCATTTGGTAAGTATAATGGTGTTTGGTAAAAAATATACTTATTTTAAGAAGGTTCAAATCTGGCTTTGTCTTCAGAAATAGTCAAATACCTTTACAAATGAAAATAACTAAATATTTTTTGCAAAATGAATTAATTGCAACTAAAACATTATTTCAAAATGTGTAGCCATTCTGTATTACCTACAGAATATATGGGCATGAATCAAAAAGCAGTATCCTACCTATGACAAATATAATGGAGGAAATGCAGAACTGTAGCTTAATACCTAATATAAAGAGCATATTCTTGAAGACTGTACCGGTTTTGTGTCTATTTATGCACCACTTCCACTGTCCTTGCCTAACATCCTCTTGTTCAATTTTAATCAAATTTGATTATGTTGATATTAAAATAGCAGCTGAGTACAGGATAGGAAACTTATTAACATGAAGGGAAGGAAGGGAAGGGAAGGGAAGGGAAGGGAAGGGAAGGGAAGGGAAGGGAAGGAAGGGAAGGGAAGGGAAGGGAAGGGAAGGGAAGGGAAGGGAAGGGAAGGGAAGGGAAGGGAAGGGAAGGGAAGGGAAGGGAAGGGAAGGGAAGGGAAGGGAAGGGAAGGGAAGGGAAGGGAAGGGAAGGGAAGGGAAGGGAAGGGAAGGGAAGGGAAGATATTAAGTTATTTCAGGAATTGAATGCAGGAGATGTAAAACACACTGAATAAGAACCAAACTTTATTAGTTTTATTGTCAAAACAAAAATAATCAAAAGCAACTAGAAATAGATTTATAAAATAAAAATAATTGAGAATGCATTGAGGTGATGCTGGGATAGTGATACCACCTGAACATCTCATCATAATAATGCCAAGAAGCATATTGCAATAATTCAAGAATTATATCTTTGGAAAAGTGATCAGTGGAGTTTTGGTGATCTGTATGAGTAAGCAAACTAAAAAAAAAATCTTATACTGAAAAAAAGGATATCTCCAAGATCAATATCTGTGCATTCGGGCATTCTGGATAAGTGCCTGCATTAACTATATTTGGATAAATAACAGTTTCAAATAAACACACTTTTCTGGCTTAATTTCATGTCCCTTTTCTACTAAAAGATTAGAAATAAACACTTATTGGATTTTCTTATAATCATTTCTTAAGAAAAGGTTTACCCCATTCTCTTAAAGTAAGGTAGAGAAATGAGAACAATTCTGACTGAATAATCAGAATGAAACTTTAAGTGGAGTTTCAAGATCCTGTGCACTGAAAAGAGCTCATCATCTCGAAAAGTTGGCAAAGTGTTCCTAGACTCACCAGTCTCTTAGTCCTACAAACCCAACAAAACTGAATAGCCACACAAAAAAGTTTTCAAACTGGCAATCTTGAGGTTCACACGCTACCACCAAGAAGCAGAATTACTTTGCCTCAAGTAACAAACTTACTGCATTTAGGGAGAATTGTAGAGTTTCAACATAAAATGTGCAGATATGTACAGCTACATACTTCACTTGAAAGAAGTGTTCATTTGTTCTTAATGTTAACAGAAACTTCAATTATTTTGGAATCTTTTTGTCTTTGATTCAGAACTGCCTATTGTACGGCAAAAGGATAAAAACATGATGGAATCAGGGGCACGCACTTTACAGTCTCTCACGAAATTCTGTGTGTTGTTTTAACTGCCACGTGCAAATAATCCTGTCTGATGCACCTGAAAGCATTCTGAACAAAAAACACATATAGGTAACTGTTATGACTCCATTTAACATATGGAGGGAAAGAAACATTAAGACATTAGCAGAGAGCAAGGGACTACAGGACTGGATACAGTCCACCACACTTCAATAGTTTGTATAAGAGAACAGAAGGAAAATAAACACACTTTATCCAGACAGAAAACTTCAAACTGAAGAAGAAAAATGTGGTGTTTTTTTTGTGTTTGATTAGGTTGTGTTCTGTTTGGTTTTTTGTTTGTTTGGGGGGGTTGTGTGTGCAAAGAGCTGTTTTCCTTATTTCCTCAGATAATTCTCCCATTTGCTTTCAAATAAAAGACTATGCAGCACATGTTCTACAACTTCTGCCATACAATATTAAATCACAATTGTCATTACCTGGAATATTTTTTTGACACGGTAGGAAGAACTTATCTTGAGAAGTTTGCAATGGTCACTCTGATCAGTGCGCATAATTAAATTTCACCCCAACAAAATAGAAACAGTTGTTTTTGTTAATTACTTTTCCCATGGAAATAAGATCTTCACAGGGTGATTTTGTCTTTCCAAAACAATGGCTTATCATTTTACAGCCCCCATTACTACAGATATTTAAAACACTAGAATCTCAGTGGCCAAAGTGCTTTGTTTGTGGAGCTATATGTAGAGAGGTACTTCTCAGCCATCAAACCAGCATATTTCAAGGCAAGTATCAAATTTCATTATGTGATCTCATAGTTTCTATTAACTATTTTAAATGTCTGTACAAAGGAATTTTCTCCTATAAACTGAAAATGCTATATTTTCTAACTTATGGTAGATTTCAAAGAACATACTACTTGGTACATGTCATAACATTACTGAGATTTCAACATAAATAAACTGTGTCTATAAAAGTAAAATAACAAAAAACCTTGCATAATTTAAAATCGTATTAACTGAAATACTGCAGTCTAACCATCCAAAAAATTAAAGGCAAGCAAAAATAATGGAAATAACATTTTTTTCTTTCTTTTTAGGCAAGTGACCTATTTAAGCTTTTACTTTCAGTGTTAAAAATACTGAAAAGCATTCAATTAAGTGCAAATAATTTAATGGTTCTTATTTATATAAAGTCCTGAGAATCATTATCAAGACATAAACCAATCAATCTGTTACTGTTTTACCTTGCAATTAAATCAACTGAGTTTATTTACTTTATCAGAAAGTAATCTATATTTACAAATGAACCTTCCCATAGAAACTATAAAACTTTTGTATCTCAAGAAACAAAGTAAAACCCAGGAGTGATTCATTTGCTCAGCTGTCATTTCAGTCTTACTACAGTATTTGACTAACAGAAATGACACAAGATGCTCATCTGGATTGGTAGCAGGAACCCAGACAAGATCTTCTACTGTGCCTGTAATGTACCGAACACATAGGCTGAGGTACCTGAATTACTCTATCACTTTGGCAAGCTCTAATTTGCTGCTTTATCCCATACTCCACACTTTCATCTGAAATAATCTGTCCCCCAGATAGTATACTTGGATTCTCAATTCTCATGGATTTTTTTTTTTTTTTTCACGGTTTTGACAAGCTGAACATGCACAGACGATTTTGTGGAACTCTGTGAAGTGACTCATTCAATTCCTATTAGTTTTTAATCACAAAATTGTATTTGATCTACCTTTCCTTCCCCTTACTCCCTAAGCACTTGCCACACAGAATCCAGCCTACTGCTCACTTTGCCCACAAACAGCCCAGTTACTTTTTTCCATATTTTACACAGAACTCTTAAGATCCAATGAACCATCTCTACACAGCTCTTTAAGGTTTGAGAGTCACTTTTCCTACCTCCTCTGCCACACGCAGAGTCTGCACACTGCCGTTCCAGCTACCCCGTACCTCCCAGGTAATCGGCAGCACTTCTCCCTTCTCACCACTTCCTCATCTCATAGGACATGAGCTCAGAGCATCTCCCGCCTGCAGAGTTTGGATACTCACAGCTGGCTTCCCTAAACCATCCCAATGTACTCACAGGGTCTGGGTGTCCTCCGGAAGGCTGGGAATAAAGTAGATGTCCCTGCAAGTGATTTTGTAGTCCTCCCAGTCAGAGCACTCGCAGAAGGCCGAAGGACACCTCTCTGTACCCTGGCTGCACAGTACCAGCACCAGCAGCAACTGGAAGGCTACTGTGAGGCACAGCATCTTCCGCCGTCCGCACCCGCTCTGCCCCTCGCTCCTCCGAGGCGATCCCAGAGCTGCAGGGGCAGACCACGCTGCCCCGCCGGGAGAAGCTGCCGGGGAGAGGCGGCACCTGTGCTGGACAACGCCGCCTCCTCACTAAGCGGGGTCAGGAATGGTCTCAGCAAGCCCTGCGCGCCCTCGCCATCGGACAGGGTCCCTCTCCTCGCCCCGGCCCCGCGCCCATCCCGCCGGCCATCCTGGACCTGGCCCCCCGCTCCTCCGCCCTCCTCCTGCAGGGTGTCCCGGCGGCGCCCGCTGCCCGGCGGATCCCGCTCCCGGCGGATCCCGCTGCCGCGCCGGCGCGGGTCCCGCTCCCGGCGGATCCCGCTGCCCGGCGGATCCCGCTGCCCGGCGGCGGATGCCGCGATCCGCTGCCGGCGGATCCCGCTGCCCGGCGGATCCCGCTGCCCGGCGGCCGCCGCGGACCCGCTGCCCGGCGGATCCCGCTCCCCGGCGGATCCCGCTGCCCGGCGGATCCCGCTGCCCGGCGGATCCCGCTCCCCGGCGGTCCCGCCCGCGGCCCCCCGGCGGATCCCGCTGCCCGGCGGATCCCGCTGCCCGGCGGATCCCGCTGCCCGCGGATCCCGCTCCCGCGGCGTCCCGCTGCCCGGCCCTCGAGCCGTTTTCAAAGGCAGCGACAAAACGTCGGACCCCGACCATTGCTCCTGGCATCTTCGCAGAAAAGAACAGGAAGAAAGAGGCTGAGTAAGAGTCATACTAACTCCCCTGTGAAAGCAGTGAAGTTAAGGCAGGCAGACCTTTACAACGAGCAAATATTCACTAACAGCAAGTTAGATATGCACTAAATGTAAAGCAGTTTAAAAAGTACTGAAAGTTCAAAACAGTGATTTTGAAAATGACAGGATAAAGCAAAAGAGGAGACAGTAACATTTCCCCTGTTACCAGACAAGACAAAATCCATTCACCAAAGAAAAAATGGGGGGAAAAGAAATCTAACCTTGACAGAAATAAAATGGAACTATTGTCACCTTAAGTAGGCACACAACAAGAAACATGTCAACATAAATGTTTGCAATCTTCAAACAAGAAAACTTGAAAATGTAACCTATGCTCAGTATAAATTAGATTACAATATTCTCAGATAAATAGTTCCCCTCCAGCTACATTAGTTATTAAAACGTTTTGAGTACATCGGATACTATTTTAAATATAAGTCTTTAGAAGTACTTTAAGTCAGTTCACCAGTATGTGCTTCCTTAATGTAATGAATCCCCTCAATACATCCTTTAAGGTAAGAAAATGATAATATGGCCATAAAGAAATATAAATCCTGATCTTATGGGCTTATGTTAAGCAGTTAGATCTTGTGTAAGTGAGGAATCCCATCAGTTACACTTATCCCACTTAGGATAGGGTATCCTTAGGGATTTCCAAGAGAGGGAACAAGCCAAAGCATCCACAACAGTGTCCTAGAGAACTTCACACTGCATTACATGAATTCCCTTAGAAGCACTGGCTGTCCTATGTCCTATTCCCTTAGAAGCACTGTCTGTCCTATGTCCTATTCAGCCGTGTCCTTTTGACACACTGCTCACATCTGTAACTCACCTGCAGCCCTAAAAACCACCACTTTTTGGTGTCTGTACCAACCTGGCTAAATAACAGTCACAGGCAGATCACTGAATTTCAAGGCAAATGAGCAAGAAGGTATATACTCAACAGAGGCACAGATGAGACAAAAGTTGTGACTCAGTCTTGCCAAGTCAGATATGGGGCTCTGTAACTCTTCACGACTTTGGTCAGTGCTAAGGGAGGTGACTCAGGCGTGGCATAAGCCAGACTGTCTTGCTCAAGGCTGCCACCAAGGTGTTTAAGGTTGCCATATCTCAGCAGTGGGATCATGTTCTTTCCCAGCCAAGAGACATTGACATATGACATAATGACACATTTCATGAAGAAGAAAGCCACAAAGCAGTGCAGGTTCTGAGACTGGAAACATACCTACTTCTGTGCTGCTACCCTACCGATCCTGTCCCACCCATCTTGTCCTCAGTGGAAACTAAATGCACCATACCCTGTTTGGTATGGCTGGGAGTCAGCAAGCACATTACCACAGTTGCTACAATCTGCAAAACCTACACTGTTGTCCAACACACTCAGGGTAATATTGCATGGCATTCATGAGGTATAGCCTGTCTTCCTATTTTTGGAACCCTAGACAAGATAAAAATTCTCATCCACCTATTCTATCAGTTGTGGGACACAATTGTATTATTTCATAATAATTTGAGTTCTTATTGATCTCTGAAAGCAAATCACAACAATGAGGTAGTGGGCAAGCTCATGGCTCCTTACTGTGTGCTCCATTTAATCCTGCTGATCTTTCCCAGATCTGGAAACACCACCTCAGTGCCCACCTGCACTGTAAGGAGGCTTTTGCCAGGATCTGTGGGACTTGCCTTCTTTTTTATTCTCGTGTTCTTGTGGTTCCCATGGCCATAATTTTTAAAAAATTAAATGCAGATAAATCAGAGGTCAAACAAACTTACAAGATTAGTGGATTCAGGCTTGCCTTGGATCCTCTACCCAATGGGAGTAATTAGCCACTTAAAACTTCACCTAACATGTTACACATTGCAAAAATCATGCAGTGCCTGTAGGTAGAAACCTGCCTACATTCTCGCCTGGTTTTCTGCTTCTCACTTCCAAAGTAGCAGCTTGTCCCAGGAAGACTGTACACATTATTAAAAATGAGAAATGAAACTCTCTGCTCCTTTTAGCTTTGGCAAAGAAATATTTTGGTTGACACAGGCTGACACAAAGCATAAAAAATCATCTAGCAAAACAAATGTATCATCAAAAGAATTTCTGTTGTCTTTTGGACCTAATTCTTAGCTGTCATGAGCCTATTCCACAACTGATTTCCAGAAGCAGTGAGCACAAGTTATAGTTGTTTCATCCAGCAAACAATATTGCCTGACACTGTCCAGAGGCAGCTTGTCAGCTTCAAGCAGTGTAAAATTTTCTTCCAGCTTAATCCCTGTTTTCTTGCAACCAATTTTGATGACCTAGTACCAATTTGAGCTCAACAGAAGAGTTCTTACTTCTCACAATATGACCTAGTTTGCCGGAAAAGACCAGAGTTGTGTATCCCATCACTAATTACAGGATGGCTGCAGTGATTTGTTGCAGTATCTTGTGTGTACTTTCTGACAGCTTGCCTCTTTTCCTCTTTTATTCTGACTTCAGAATTACTTTTTATGTTTCATTGTGTATGGACAAAGCAAAGGAAAAAGAGATTTATTGATAGGAAGATAAGTAGTCCCAAGATTTGAGTAATTTTAGTAGGTTATTATAAACAAAATACTCATTTGTCTGGTGTACTTACCTTTACTAATAGGGTAATGTGCATTAGCTACTCCATCATAATTGTGTTTCAGATTCCTAAACAAGAGGTAGGGTAATTTGCTTCATTGCTCTTTTACCGAGAGCAAAGTATTTTGAATTACCTTTCATTTATTAGGGAAAAGTAGCCTGCACATAGACACTGGCATCAGAATCTCTGGCATGGCAACAGCTCTGTGGCAGTGGTGATAGTACAGAAACTGTTAATGGAAGGAAAAGTATCCTCCCAGCTATTTCTAAGGGATCAAAAATGGAAACTATAAAAGATTGTATACTAAAGAAATAGCAAAGCTGATACAAAGATGTTCGGAACACACTCTAAAATAAGTAAGAACTGCTTAATATATGGTTTCTTGGCTTGAACCATAAATGAGAGAAGCAAGGGACTCCTGTCATTGAAGGCCTGATAGCTTTGAAGGAAACAGGACAGAACATGTACCTTCAGCCTGGGAAGAGGTACAGGTCTGGATGCACTTCCTTCTGTGCTTCAAGACTTGGCTTGCACATTCTGAGCCAGGGACATTAATAGACTGTTGCTAACCACATGGTGTTTCCATGGGCAGTGGCTTTGCTGGGAAAAGTTATGTTCTAAGCAAGATGATGTTTGTATTGTAATTTCTAGAATGTTTAAGGAATTTTCTGGTTACAAGTCTGCAATCACTGTTCAGTTGTTTCCCTCTATCAGGGCTCTGCCCTGACCAACCTGCCCACAGCAGCACCATGTATTTGCTCTGACAGCTCTGGGGCTCTGAGGCAACTCAGGTCTGATCTATTCAAACATCAAACTCATTTCCAGCCGGATTCCCAGTAGCCTTGTCTTGCTGATTGATTTTCCTGCATTTACTGGGGACCTATGTTAGCATTGTCTTTTGTCCTCTCTCCAGTCCTGTCTCCTTCACAGACCTTGGACCTATGTTGTAGTCTTGTCTCCAGGTGTCTCTTGCTCCTCCTATCTGGATCCTGGATCTATTTTCATTCCTTGCCTTGCTGTGACTGTCAATATCACTGACCCAGTCCTGCTGAGATGCTGCAGGACTGTATCCTCTTGGCAAGGTCACTCTCTGTACTGTGGCCATGCTTGGCTCACAGCCTGCAGTCCCCTCCTAGAGCAGCCTGTCAGAGCTGAGAGCACTGATGGACCTGACTGCCCCTGTCTGACCTCCACTAGGACCTTCCCCCAGCCTGCACAAAACCCAGGACCATGTCAGCCTCCAGGGCCATCAGTCCCTGCTCCAGCACCACCACACTGGGGCTGGTCTCCAGCTGTCCTGCCTGGCCATGGGCCCTGCTATGCCAGCCCTGACATCCAGGTTGCCATCCTGGCCCAGCCTTAGCCTGTCCCAATTCCCCGAGAAGATGATAATACCTGGGGTTGTAGCTCCCCCAAAAGCCACCAGCTGCCCAGCCCCTGGCTGGACTGGTGGGATGGAATGGGCTGCCAGGCCCCATCTGCTGCTCTAGGAGGATCCTCTGTGGCTCCTGGTGCCTGGCCCTGAGGGAGCTGCTAGCCTTGTATTGCCAAGCTCTGGCTTCTTCTAGGCAGTTCTCCATCCTTCTGTTCAACTTTTTCAAGAACAAGCCCAGTGATGGGGGAACTAAGAGTATATTTGTAAGCCTACAGATAACTCCAGGTTAGGGAGGTCTCTGAACTCTAGATCAGAATGTAAATTCTGAATAGAAAAACACAGGTAGCTACATGCAATAACACATACCCTGAATGGCAGAAATATGTGAATATGTTGCAATTATTCCATTTCATTTTGCACTTATAGAGGTGTCTGGAATACTTTTTCATCAAGAAGTAGATAAACAGGATTATTCATAGGATAGTAAGGAAAATGGGAGGTTTATAAACATGACCTGTATTGAAGGAATGATAGAACACAGTTCCTTAGCTTGGTCAAGACTACAAGTGTTTTTAAGCTGTAAAAAAGAACAAAAATCAATAGTTCTGATCACATCAGTTTTGAAAAGTGATGGCATCTATCAGCTTGGAGTGACTGGCAATTTTTCAACCCTGTAGAATATTAATAAATGTTCATCTTTTATATACTAAAACCAATTAGTGTATTAAAAGTATCACCAAGTGTACATCCACAATTATAAATATAATCCTAAGAACAGACATGCAAAATCCTGTATGTCCCGAAGCTAGAGAAATTAAGTTTTATCATTTAAAATGTCTTGTGCTCTTTGTGATTCAAATTAAAAAAAATAGGAAATAAAACCAGTTTTAAATCACAGTATATTGCAGATTTTTTTTTCATGGTTCTTTTTCAAAGACTTGCATGTTCCTATTAATTTAAACCCAGCAAGAATTGACAAGCATGTTTTCCACTGTTACAGGGACTCCCTCTAGTGACAGCCACAGTTTCTCATTTAGTACATATCATCTCAAGCACTGCAAGGCTCTGAATTCCATCATTTTAGTGGCACTTTCTGAAAAAAATAACATTAGTATCATCTGCCAGATTTGATACGCCTTCTCATCTATCCTTTCACTGCTTATATGGTTTATACACAAATCAGATAAACTACAACAGGTTCTAACAAAGAAGCAATTAGGTCTAACTGGTGTTCCACATAGATCACCAGATATCAACAGCCACATCTAAGAATATCTGCATGAGGGAATGTTTAAACTGGGAAAACAAATCAGTAAAGAGTAGATTAAAAGACTTGGTGGGGGGTTTTTTTCTGACTAATCCACATGTTTTGCCATACTAGATGCTTGGAAGATACGCCAATTCCTACCTGTTTCTATTTCAGTATTGCAAATAACTTCTGGCCTGTCTGAAAAAATTATATTAGACACACTGCTTTGACACAGCATCATTCATCAAGTGTTTCAACAGTTATATGAAATAATTTTATTCTAGGTTCTTGAAGATTCATGTCCATATAAAAAATTGTCTTCTCTTTCAAGGTAGTTTTGGAGTTTTATGGTTACAGGATATTGAGGAACCCTTGTGCTTTTCCTTACTGTAAGAAAAATCCATGAAAAATTGGGAAAATTGGAATACCCAGTAGGCTGCAGGAAAAAGAGGAGGTACTGCTGTGTAAAGCATTATAAAGGCTGAGGCTGTCAATTCTAAGAGTGCTCAGAGAGAAGAGCAAGATTAAACTATCTCTTGGCCTTAAGCAATTAGTTTAGGTAAGAACAATGAGAACTGTTTTCAGGCAGGTATATTTGTCTATTGAAAGAGTTACTGAATCACTGAGTCAGAGAATCATTGAAATGGGAAGGGACCCTGGAAGCCATCTGCCCAAGCCCCTGAAAAAGCAGGGCCACCTAGAGCTGGTTCAGAACTGTATTCAGACAACTTTTGATTTTTTAAGGATGTAGATCCACAACTCCTGTGCCAGTGTTTGGTCATCCTCAAAACTGAAAAGAGTTTCTTGATGTCCAGATAGAAAGTCCTGTTCTGTTTGTGTCCATTTCCTCTTGCTTTGTCACTGGACCATCTGCTCTACACTTCTCCTTCAAGCATTTGTACACAAGGATGACTCCAAGCTTTCTATTCTCCAGGCTAGACAGCCCAGCTTTCTCAGCTTTTCCTCAATGGAGAGATTAATTATCGTGATGTCCCTCATCATGTCAGTTGTTACCTCAACATCTATGGGTGCATCCCAGGGCCTATGAACTTATATCTCTCTTAATATATTTTTTTCCTTCAGGCTTACATTACCTGTGCCTCTTCACCTAAAGTCAGCTTTCTAGCCATCTTTGACTTCAATTTGCTCTGTCTGCATCTCTTGCATGGGCATCCAGGCTTAGAAATAACCTCTACCTATGAATTTGCCCCCATAATTCAGACTTCAGACAGATCTTGCAATTTTCTTTGACTTGGGTCATGGCACATACTTCCTTTACTAAGGAGACCAGCATGTTTAATAGAAGAGTTTGACTGTCTATTACAACAATCATAAATAAAAAATGGCTTTTAATCTCAATGACTTAGGTGACAATTCATCTACCACACAGTGCTTCTCCTCTTTTATGCATTTATGATAGTTGTTCATAAAAGAACTCATTTTCTGAGTACCATGAAAGATGAATCTGTAAGACAGTTATTAAAACAATTGCCTAAAAGCTACATGAATAATGACTTGTCATAGAGGACAAGTAGTATAGCATGAGAAGGTATCACTAGTGACAAATACAAGAATTTTAAAAATTAAATTTAAACTTAAAAAAAAAAATATTAAAAAGTTATAGTCCTTCTGGATTTTCTACCCTTAAGGTCTGTGTCCTCACACTCAATACACATTTATTTATATATATGCAGTAATGTAATGGCTCAGAATATTTCCTTTTTTTTTTTTTTCTTACAGATTTTAGCCAAGATCTGTATTTGTGTTATATATTTGTATTAGTCAAATAACACAACACCATTAACCATGCAGCACTAAACTGCAGCAGAAGGACCATGCTGGCCTCTCTAAATGCAAGCACTGTCATGTTACTGTCTCAACACAGCACTTCAGATAACAGAATGCTGGGATATATGTTTTAAAATTCATCTAATAAAATAAAAGGGTCCTGTTTTTGTAAAGTTACACAACTTCTTTATAATTATGTCTAGTATAGTGGTTTGTTGTGCACAGTTAAATAATTTCTCATCATCCTCATTCCGAACTGAAGATGTTCTGTAGCAATCTTATGCACATATTTATCATCCTTATGTCGAGAGTAAACAAACAAACAAATCACAATACTGTTCAGCTTCAAAAAGAGAATTCCAGAAATATGACTCTGACAACTGTAGTGGATACATCAGTATAAACTACGAGGAAGAATAAAATTAATGTATGCATGCTCTTTGAAGGAAGAATCAGAACAGCTTTTTTGAAGGACAGATGTTCTTTATATGTTTTAAAAGTCTTCTGAAGCTGTCAACAGATCTCTAAATACAGTTTATTTAGATTTTTAATCTGCCTTTAGCACAGTCTTCAGCAAAGGCCCTTAAATTATGCAAAACCATAGAGTAGTAATAAAGCACTTTTCACACACCCAGATTAAGCTTCCACAAATCATTGCTAGGAAGTTGGGAAGGCACACGGGATTATAAAAACTTAGAGTCTACAGACCTGTATAAAGATGCCAAAGGAAACAGCCTTCTTACAAACGTGCTCTGACATGACAAATGTAGACACCAGAAGGAACTACAGAGGGTTAGATCACAGTATGTAGCCAGGTTCATGTGCTCTCTCTAAATATAACCTTCTGCTGCCAATGATGAACACAGTATTCTGAGCCACCAGGACAGTGGACACAGCGGCAAAAACATGCACACAAATCCTAGTCCTCTCCCTGCTCTAAAGAAAGGTCTAGTAAAAAACCTCTAAAACATCCATCTACTCTGGAAATCGAAATGTACAGATAGAAGAAACAGACTTTACTGAGCTGGCAGTTCATTGCACTTATAAATTAGCAACCCCTTTCACGCTTACCTGTTCTTTCTTTCATTCCCTGAATTTTGAAGAGAAGACACCATCAGTTGGCACCAAATATGTTGTACAGAACCCACAGGGCACTTCAAGCAGTTTCTTACTTATACTGATGCTCACCAAATCAACTGAGTATGAAAACATCGATGAAATCCTGCATTCTTCTCTGTTGAGAGTGGTGGGATCTGAAAGGTTTGAATCTTTCTCAGCAAAGATACACAAAATCCAGGATGTCCTGGTTCCAGTCAGGATAGGGTTTATTTTGGTAGTAGCCAGAAGGGGGCATGGTCAGGACCCGAAGGTTATTTTATACCACCTAAACCATTTGTCAGGTGCAGGGAAAGGGAATCTCCTCTGCGAAGTGGAAGCTCCTTCCAGCTGAGGAAATGTGGCAGAAGGAACTATCTGGTATTGTCTGTTATTGCAGGGTTATTTTCCATGGATCGTTTCTTCTTTTTATATCATATGTAATTAGTATTTTTGCTGTTTCCAGTAAATTGTTCTTGTCTCAACTTGTGATCGTTATCTTTTGTGTCTACAATTCTCCTCTGCAGCCCATCACGGGGCAGAGGGGTGTGTGGAAAGGGAGAAGGCAGTGAGGAAACACTCAGTTTTTGGTTTTTTTCCAGAGGGAATATTAAATTGAGGAATACCTTTCCTAAACCATGACAGAAATCTTGGCATATATGCCTGTTTTACATGTTTTCTGTATTAGTTTTTATCAATTTTTATTGATCTTATCAATATCTCAATATCCCAGTATCTCAATTTTTATACTAAGCAAGTCTGAACTTGATGGGAATGAAAAATCTATGTCTTAAGCATGGGCGTAAGCTTTATTTCGTATACATATATGAAAGAATATCTGTGCAATGCTGCAGCTGACAATGTAGCTGTGTGCAGACAGCCCTTTGAAGCACTGGAAGCATCTGCTTCTTCTGCTACAACCTAGCAAGTGTTTTTTGCCAGCTAGATACTTTCTCAGTAGGCACATGCATGGTTATCCTGATCTTTGGAACCAGCGGCTATGCCCAGTAAGTTGGTCTCAGGCACTGCCATCAGCTTCCACTGGAACACTGTGTTAGCAGCAAGTCAGATGTGCTCACACTCAGCACAGATGTAAATACACTTTATATACACTCATATATGTACCAGTCACATCCAGAACATGTTACTTACCCCTTCATCCTCTCTGTGATGGCCTGAGAGATGCTACTAGGGCAGGAAAAGAAATTTGCTCATAGATGAATTCTGTTGAGTCTGTGGAGTAGTAAGTCCACTTTCAGGTGCAAAACTGAGAGAAGAACCCTCAGAGAACTCAAGAAAATTCAGAGCTTGTCTCCCAGAGATCTCCATAAGCAGAAGACTGACCCGATGGCCTGACTTTCACCCAGCATTTAGACCTGACTATTCTGCAGTTTGCAAAGGAAAATGCCAGGACAATGCCAATATATGAAGCTAGGGAAGACTTATTTCCTCACTACTTACTCACTCAGGCTTCAGCTCGCAGTGAAATAAATTATGTCCTTAAATTCCTGTACTGTGTCTCACCCGCCTGCACCTCAGATCAGGTTAATGCCTCTTAAGCATGACTACAAAGACATGGGCCAGCAGCCACTGCCTGGACTGCTGCCGAAAGCTGCCAGAGTGGCAGACGTGGCTTACACCTGAAGTGTGTCATAATGATACAGCATCAAGCATGCCTGCTGTATTTTGAGCTCATGAAACAGTCCTGCAGGACAGGAACGAAGCTAGGTACAATGGATTGCCAGCCACACCTTATTACTGTGCTCAAAGGCCAATGGTCACTGCCTGGAGTGGATCCCCGAGGCAATAGACATAATACGTATTAAAAGCCCAGCTCACTCCATTTACCTTTCACGTATAGGTGATTTGCAATCAAATAGTCCAGTGACTGTTGGTTATTGCAAGCCCTGCCCACGTTTTAGAGGCCCAGGAGACATTTCCTATAATCAGTCACGGCACTCTATCCCTTTTCTCTCGTCAAGGCCAGTCAGAGTAGCAGTGTGTAATATTTAGTCGCTCTTACTGCACACGAGGGTAACGGACACAACATCGGGAGCAGGGAGATGCGTGGCTTAAGGAAACAAAAAAAAAGTCAAGAAACAGGAAGGGAGATGCCTCCTTGCAACAAACAACCGCTCTCCGAAGCCCACACGCCTTTTCCCAGCGTATCAGTTTGTTCGGAAGTGACACAGAGGCGCCGGCTTTACTAGGGCAACAGCTTTTGTTTCTTCTCTTCGCAGTCATTCAGCTGACACTTTTGTAAACACCAGTGTGCATTCTGTAAGAATTTAGCGTTTCACAAAAAAGCTTCCATAGACACCAGCTCTCTTGCGGAACCACCCACCGCCGCCACCAGCGCTGTCCGCAGGCCCTGCGGCTTCCTTTGCGCTGTCGCCGCAAAGCCTCTCGGGAGTTGAAGTCCCACAGTCTGCCTTTCCCATGGCGGGCCTGCGGCTCGTGGACTCCCTGTCCCATGGATCGCTGCGGGGGCCCGGCGCCCGGCCCGCGGCCCCGGTAGCTGGCGGCACGGCGGCTAGTTCAAGTTGCCATAGCGGCGAGGTGAGGCGGGCGGAAGGTGCCCGGGGCCGGGGCGGCCTCTCCTCGGAGCGGCCCCTCTCTCCTCGGAGCGCTGTGCGGGGAGGGCTGGGCGTGCGGGAGGTGCGCGGCCGGGGCGCTGTGCGGGAGGCGCCTGTGCAGGCGGGCGCGGCGGCGGGAGGCGCGGGGCTCCTCGGGGCGGACCGGCCGGCGCCCTGCTGAGTTCCACGGTCCTGCCCGGGCCAAAGAACCAGGAGACGCTCAGAGGTGGAGTTGGGTGTTGGTGAAGTTCCCTGAGTGCCCGGCGGGAGGAGGAATTCCAGAGGGCATTACTCGCTTATGAGCAGTGTGAAGGAACCGATTTCTGTGTCGTGCTGCCGGAGAGTGCTGGGAGCATGATGTGACAAATTGATAATAAAATGTGGTATGTGTGCCCTGAAGGCACAGTGGTGAAATATCACTATATGGGATCACCTTCCTGTCTTTTTCCCGGTTCAAGTCCAAGCACTGAAGGAAAGGGCCTTTCAGGTGTCTCATTGTTCCTTTCTGGAATGGCTATAATTTTAATTTTTTTTTTTTTTTTTCCGTCGTGCTCAGTCTTAGCTATAAGGCTTCAACCACTGCTTTAACACTAAGTTGGTTACCTAGTGATAGATCAGTTTGTGTGGAGTTGAGCAAATAAAACACTTGACGAATAATCTGGTTGTGTACACTAACTTTATGTTTTGTTTACTTGAGCTGAAGAGCTTGATGTTGAGATTGTCAGCTCTACTTCTTACCTGGCAGATCTCTTAAAAAGAGCATTTCAGTGCAGCTGAAATGCTCTGCTTTTTACAGGAAAGGAAAATACTGAGTATTGATGCTTCTCATCAGTTCAACATAGGTTATGGTCTGGTTGGGTTGAAGTAAAAATCAGTAAGAGCCAAATGATTCTTACTGTTAAGTAGGTCCTATGATCATGTGCAGAAATTAGTGATAAGCTTTCTTTTTTTTGTTTCAATTGATAGGCAAATGTACATGTGGAACATTTCTAAAAATGTCAACTTCTTTGTGATTTTAGTTTTTTTATTTATTTATTAATTAAATTATTTTTATTTTATTATAATAAATAGTTTATTGTTATTATATTTTTACAATATTTTATTTATACTATTTATTATATTATAATAAATATTTTATTTATTTATTATAATATTTTTTATTTTTTTTTTAATCTAAACTGAAACTTGCACAGTTCCTTTAAAAGTGAGGACGTTGCTTTATGTGAAACAACTTCCTTACCTTAAAAGTATTTGTGGTTCCTCTTAGGTTGCTCATGAGAACAAAGAGGAATGCTTAACCATAAATAGTAAGTTTTCTTCAGACAAAATATCCTCCTTATTCTGTGCTTTCTTTTATATTTACTTTGATTACTGGCCTTTCTTCTGTGCTTTGGCTAATGCACATCTTAATGAGTCTATTTTTGGACAGCTGAAAATAAATCCATTTGTCTTTCCTGTTTTAAGTCTTTATTTCCCTTTTTTTTTCCTCCAGTCTGCTTTTCAGTGGTTGGGTCTACTTGAATTTTTTTTTGGGGGGGATGGTTTGTTGAATTTTTTTAACCAAATTATAGTAAAACAAATATTATTCCATCTTATTATTTCTACCAGTGTTTTATTTATTTTATTATCTTTTTTCTTTGAAAATATCCCATAATTCCCATGTTTCCTGGTATTTAGTGTTTATTCTTTTTTAGTTTGGAGTGAGGCGCTGGAATAATGAATTCTGATACTGTTAGTAAAAATGTGCTTTAGTGAGATGAGATAAGAAGAGGAAAGATGATGTAAAGTCACCAGTTCAGAAAATATAAGGAATACTGGTGTACTTGAGGACAGACTAAGCACGTTAATTTGCTGCTCTTTTATGTTTGAAAGGTTTTTATCCAAGTCTGGGGGACACAAATTTGTAACCTTTTAAAATTAAATATAAGGACCTGGAAAAACATCAAGTTGCCTCCATATAAAATATAATGTAAAATTTGAATCCATCAATGGTTTCTTTTGGAGATTTCAGCTCTCATGGCTAGAAGAATGACATCTTTACTGTGATGATTTTTTTTGTTGTTGTTGACAACAGGGGTTCAAGAGTTTGCCAGTCTTTGCCAGTTTGCCAATTTTTTCTTTCACCAAGTCATTCCATGACTTTAAGACAAACTGCTGCAGTGTGTAATAGTTTAAGAAAAAATTTTGATCTAACCTACCTTTTGAGAGTTGTTATTTTAATCAGTTACTGTATGACTTTACTATACCAGGCATAGCTGTCTGTAGTATTTACCCATCTCATGATTGTTGACCTGTTTCCCATCTATCTTGCCATCCTTGAGATTTAGCAATCCCCATTCTGAAGTCAGCTGAGTGAGTAGTGTGAGGTAAAGGAGTGTGCTTCTGCAGACCAGGATGATTGATAAAACATCGATGTCTCCACTGTGTCTTTTGGGGGGAGAATTTGCTTTGGGCCATGATTTTGTCATGGGTACTGAACACTTGGAAGCTGTGAGGGTGTATATTTTGATTTAATTTGCTCCTAAGAGGCTCTGCCTCCTGCATCTTGACCCTGCTTCCTAGTGTGAACAAAGGTAATAACTGAGGAGCAGTTGGAAGATCTGCTTCAAAAGTACATCCTGCTGACCCGAACCAGAAGGGCAAATGAAATCTGAGTTTATGAAGTTGCTTTGGGAATATTATGCAAGACTGGTCAGTTACAGACAGGAATTAACATACGTTACTTTTTCTTGTCTTCTTGCCTAGGCTTCAAGGTACTGATGGCAGATTCATCCAGTGATTCAGACAACTTACTCACGGGTCGAATTGGAAGGCGGCCTTTGAGAGCATCCCACAACAGAGCTCAGAACTATGGTGCTGAAGAAGTTACAGAGAAGATCCATACTTTGGCAAGCACTTTGCAGGTTGTTTACAAGATACAGTTTTAAAGTATTTATAGAGCCTGCATTTCTGTAACACAGGGTCAAATTTTCGTTTCTAAAGTTGTGGAGTGTACTGTACAGATGGGAAACATTGCTTTCTGTGCAAACCAAAAATGGTTTTGGGAAATTGCTCATGCTGCTTTTGAGCTGAAAGGCTTGCTACACTTTTATACAGCTGCTATTTCAGAAAGTCATAGAATGTTGTTAGAAACAATGATGTGTTGGGGAATTATATTTATAAAGTTAGAGGCCAAATCAGGTTTGTTAGATTGTCACAAGAGGCAATAAATTTTCTGGCAGAAAGTTTCAGCCTTGTCTTAGTTACCTTCGTACTGTGTAAAATTTCCAAATTTCTGATAAATATGTAAGCAATCAATTCCTTCATGATAGAGTTTACTCTTCAAATATTTTCTAGATGTGAAAAAGCACTGTGAAAAGCATTATTTCTAAACTTGTAAAAGATACGTACCTGGGCAAGAAAAAGTGGAGGGTGCAGAGGGAATGTCTGAAATTGTTTTGCAAATGGGAGGAGACATTTAGTCCGATACCATTATGATATGGTATCAGACTAAATGTCTCCATTAGTGCTTGAGATTTTGTTCCCATTCTTCTCTAGCTGACAGTTCTGAATAGCTAGAGTGGTGGGTGTATGTTTTGTTACTTATTGTTTAGCCAGCAATACTTTTTTCCCTTTTAATATATGAAAAGTGAAAAATCAATATAGAATGGTAAATTTAAACTTCAAAATTTCTTATCTGAAATATAAATATTAATCTAGAAAAAAAGTTAGTAAGAATACAGTCTGACTATTTTTAAAAAGAGATTCTTTGGTATTCTGATTCTGTCTAACCTCTTTCTAGCTGCTCTTCTGAAATTCTGATTTTAAGCTAATTGCTTTTCGTGGACTGCTTTTTAGCTGATCTTCCATCTGATCCAGGTGCTTACCTGGTCAGAGAATACTTATGCAGTGACCTTACCTAGTGTGTTCACCTCCAAAAACTTGTGATTTCTCATATAACTATTCTGTTCTACAAGCAGGTAATGTTAAAATCTTTGGATTAAAAAGGTTTTTCTACAGAATGGCTGGAACTTGAAAAAACTTTTTTATTTGAAGCTGAGGCTTCTTGTACTGAAATGATAGCATTTGGTTTTGTTTTTTAATTTTCCTTCATATTCCTCCCTTTAGCCATGCCCTTCAGATTCGGGTTATTTGAATAGGATTTTAAATGCTTAGACCCTTTAGAAAGCACTTGTGTTTTCAATCTAATCTTAGAAATCAATAAGAATAAAGATAGCAATAATGTTTGATTAGAGGAGGTTTCTGTTTTGACATTTTTTCTAAAACTTTCTTATTTAAGGACACCAACAGAAATCTAAGACATGTTGACCATTTGCTAGGACAATACAGAGAATACAACAAGGAGCAAACCAAAGCAATAACAACTGTGAGCAACTTTCAATTTATCTTAAATTCTTAGGTCTTTTCCATTAGTAGTATTCATAGCTGAAAACTTGATGTTAATGGACAGAATATATAAGGAGTTAAGTAGCTGTAAACAGAAACTTGTAATATTTATTTGAGCAAACTAAATTATAATGTAGTAATACATTATATAATGAAACTCTGACAGGTTTTGTAGGCTTATTACCTTTTTTGTTTATAAGCACCCAGTAGATTATGTTATGGTACTGTGCCAAGTACATGTGTAGCTGAAATAGAGTATTAGGGAGCATGTTTCTTTTGCATGAAGAAGTGATAAGGTAAAAGCTGAATTATAGCAGGGAATGGGATTGTAATCACACTGTTGCTTTCTTTCCTGTCATTCTACAACAGTTTCTGGATCTGTTGACCAGCTTGCTCTAATTTGCAGAAAGGATGAAAATTTTTAAATGAGGTTTCTAAAAGTTTGAAAATGGGTATCTTAGAGAAAGCAAAATAAATTAGTGCTGCTAGGGCATGAGAGGTTTACAATTTGGTTCCAAACAAGATACATCAGGTGCTGCCTTGCAGAGATGCACATGAAACGTAGGAATATTTTACATGTGAAGATAGAGAGAGTGAAGAAGCAAATGTGTAGAAAAGAAAGCTTGTTTTCTGCAAAGTAAGAGGTCCAATGCAGTGTATAATTCTGCAGGAGTAAAGCATCAATTTAGCCATTGTTTACAAGCTTCTCTTAGAAAAAGGAGACCCTTTAAAAACTGATGTTTTGTGGATTGGCAAATAATGGTGTGACAAAGCAAGAGGCTAAGAACCAAAGATAGCAAATGCAATTGTAAAAAGCAAGATGTAAGTTTGAAAAATTAAGAACTAGTTTTTGAATGTTGCTAGTTCTGTACTCTTAAATTGGTAATGGCTTTCTTTTCCTGGAAGTGAAACTTCTAAAAATAGGAGTTTCTGTAAAGCTGCTTAGGGAAATTTGATAAGCATATGTAAAATTGATTCCAGGTAGGGCAGGTGGAAAAATTCCATTAAAAAATAATTTATTTGGAGATTTTTTTTCTGGATTTTGCAGGACTGGTAATGAGCATTGCTGGCAAATAGGTCTTATTTTGGTTGTAGGAGACAAACTTTTGAGTTTTCATGGAGGTGCACCATGTGGTGGGTGCACCACTGTTTTAAGAAACTTGATATTTGAAGCTGCCAATGTTGGAAGCATGTTTTGCTATAATTACAGGAATGTGATATATGAGATATTGAAGAAAAACTTACTACTTCATAGCTTTACTTTGCTTAAAAATAGCTTTTATTCTCCATGACTTTTAAGTAAATAATATTTTCCATGCTTTTTAAAAAACAGGTTTCTATTCATATTTCAATAAATTATAACTTTTCTGCAGTTAAAAGAAACACTGGAGCAATCTATAGGTCAATTAAGGAGCCAGCGACTAATACGAAACTCTGGAATGAGAAGTGCATCTCTCTCAAGCTTATATCCAAGTGACCTGGATGGAGAAGGAACATCAGGTGAAATACTTAAAGGGTTTGAGTATGCTTGAATATAGCTGTGTTATACAAAGAGGAAGTTAAGAAAAATGCATAGAGATAGTCTTATGGAAAGTCATCACTGATTACTTCAAAGAAACTGATTAAGAAATCTGGGAGACCTGCATTAAGTTATTCAGTTGTTTATATGGTAAATTCTTCCAGCTTTCTGTTTCTGTTAGTATTTTCGGCTGATATCCTAAGATATCTAAATGAAACATTGATTCTTTCAACTGAGAAAATTAGCTTTCCACTGCATGAGTTGTAGATACATGCAAGTTAAAGCTAAATCGACAAGATACTGCAGCTTCTAAAGCTCTATCACATCAAGAAGGGAATTTAAATTTTAAATGCATCAGATTATAGATTATGGATGTTGAGAAACAGTGTAAAAGAAAAAAAAACAGAAGTTATTTATGATCCACAAAAGAGTAGGTTTTTTTCCTTGTATGTCTCAGAAAATTCCTTATATTTTGGGAAAAGGTATGTTTGGGAGGAGTATTCCTTTGAGAGGTAGTATTTAATATATTTTAATCGAAAGCTCTAAAAATCTCATTCCTGTGTAAAAGCTGTGAAATATAACAGTTGGAAGCTCTGGTAGATTCATGTGGAGGAAAAAGTGGTTGGTTGGGCAAATAAAATCTGGGGAAAAACTACTCCTTGGAGGAACAGTTCCTCATTCTGGAATACATGTATGTCATGGGTAAGAAATGTTTAAATTGAAGAAGAATCCTGAGAAAAGCTAGAAGAGTCATATGCATGTTATGTAATTCAGTAGCTTTGTCTGTAATATGACCTAGAAGGATATTGTCAAGATGAAATACACACTTTTTGTGAAGCAAAATGAAAAATTTCCCATAACAAATTTTGTCTTCCTAGTTATTTTTTTTTTGTCTCATGTCTCCTACAGGCAACCGCCACTTCCTGCCAACTTCTCCTCTCAGGGATTATGGAGACTCCCCAGGCAATAAACATCGAAGGTCTCGATCTGCAAGTGTTCGATTTGTCAATGAGGCAGATGTGGACCAGGTAGAGGCACTGATGGGAACTGCTCTTTCAAATAGGCAATATGTGGTCACCAGACTCTTTGCTTTTGCATTAAATGAGGTGATTCTGAAGATGCAGCTAAGGATATTTCAGCCATGATTTGTGCTTTCAGTGTTACCTGCTTTTTTCATTAGGCAGTCACCTCTTGTATCTGTCATGAAGTTTCATGCAAATCATTATGGAGAAAAAGATGCAGATGGCAGTGATATCAAAAGTAAAATATGAAAATAATCTCCCTACTTTTAAGGCCATCTAATGACAAAGAAAAATAATCTCGGAATAGCCTGTTTGGTCTGGAGAAGAATGAGAGGGGAGCTCAGTAATGCATATCAATATCTCTAACATGTTGTCAAGGGGATGGTGCCAGTGCAGATTCAGTGCTGCCCAGTGACCAGACAGGGAGCAATGGCCATAGACTAAAACACAAGACATTCCACCTCAACATGAGGAAGAGCTTTACAATGAGTGTGGCAGAGCACTGGCACAGGCTGCCCAGGGAGGTTATGGAAGTCTTCCTGTCTGGAGATATTCAGAACTGACCTGGACAAGTTCCTGTGTCACCTGTTTTAGGTGACCCTGCCTTGGCAGGGGGCTTGGATGGGATGATCTCCAGAGGTCCCTTCCAGCCAATTAACATTCACCTTTGGGCTGAAGTTCAGTGAAGCTGTGAAGGGGATTATTCTGCTTTAATTAATGGTGTATGATCTTAGTGCTTTTGCTTTTACTTCAGTGTAGCTTGGATTGATTTTGAACCAGGGAGTTCTTCATCTTAGTTCTTGGTCTGACCTGTGAGCCGGATAATTTGAGCCTGTATTTCAGGCAGATGATGGGAGGAGGAGATGTGTGTGCCACAGGTAATATTCATATCCCTTAATTTGCATCTGCTTGCAGACTTTGGAAAAAATAAATTAATTACCTTCTTGGATTAGACTATAGTGTATGATATCCTGCAGGTAGAGAGCAGATTTCACTACATGTTTTTGCTTTTTCAGACAGGGTGACTAGACTTTTCTTGAATGAATCTGCGTAGACTAATATTAAAGAAGTTGATTGTAAGGCATTCATACTGACTTCATTAAATCAGTCTCAGCTTCCATATAATTTTAAACTTAACTACAAGTTTTCTCAGTTGACTTTTTGGGAAGCTATAGAAATTCTAGACTTTTATTTAACCCTGTTCATTGTCTTTTCAATCTAGTTCTCCCCCTATTCCTTCCTCCCCCAAGGTAAATGTGGAAAACAATCCTTGGAAGGAAATAATGTTATATGGAAATCTTTCCTCCCAACCTCCAAAATCCTTAGGACTATTTGAGATTATTTCTAGATATGCTATACATATCTTGGAAATTTTATTCAAAGGAGTTTCTGCAATGCATACAAAGTTCTTCATATTAAGTAACTATGTAGGCAAATAGATTTTTCCCAGTTTTGATGATAACTGCTGGTTTATTCCTTGTTCTTGCTTTTCTTTTCATTAACTATTTTGTAAGAAGAGTATAGTGCTTTGAGGAATGATGATCTAGAAGTAACCTTTGCTCATGAATATCGGTAGAAATAGACCAGAGATAAAGCAGTACTGCTTAACTAAAGTTGTGGCTTTTTCTTTTTTCTGTAACCACTGTCTCTTTGTTCCCATTCTGACTTTTTCTAGCTGAAGTAGTTTTTCAGCCAAATGGTCTTTTTAAATCATTTAAGTCCCTCTCCTTAGCATGTACATTTTGAAAATATGATGTGTTATTTCAAAGTCTCTCAGTTCAGATTGAAATTTCTGGTTAATCACACAGGAGAGGTAGTAGTGGCTGTGTCTGAATGTTGAGGGCAGTCAGCGTGGTTGTGGAAAATCCAGGTTTAAATCTAGGGCACAGAACAAAGGAATATTATAATTAGGGTTTTTCATAATGATAATACTGGCCATGGAATTGTTGACAGCAATAGGTTGCTTTAGGATGGATTACCTGTCACTTTCTATCCCATGAAGAATGAATGACCTATTAGTCTTTTTATTTACTCCCTAAAACTTTGATGATAAATTGGGAGCCTGCTGAATGGGGAAAGTGGGAGGTTTTACAGAGGAAAGTAGATGTGTGAGTTTTTGGTTTTTGTTTTTTTTCCCCAAGATCTGAAAAAAGAATATGTAAAGTCTTGGGCAAGGTAAAATACCTATTCTTGGAAGTTCCTGAATACATTATACTGTTCTGCTTGTCTTGCTTCAAGTTCCTATGTAATCTATTTACAATAGCATATATAGTTGAGCAGAACTTTGTTTTACCAATACTGGTATCTATTAATATGAAATATGTCTCTCCTGAACATTACTTGTTCAGATGTTTCAAGTTGCTTTGCATTAGGTTAAAAAGGTGGTATAGTGTCTACGCTCTGAACCACAGAAAAAAAACATAGGTAGGAAACTTGGTTTAGCAAGTAAAGTACTGAAAGTTAAGCTACAATGAGCAATTATTGTGAAGGGTGGATTGAAACAGAAGGGCACAAGCATCATCTAGTCACCCAGGTTCAACTACAATTCATGAAGTTTTATTATTTTTTAGGTTATTTTTATCTGCTTTATTTTAAAAATTGTGTATATGTGTAGATAGGTATTTTTGGAATATCACAGAAAAAGGGTTCCTAAGCCTTGGCTTAATTTGTGTACTTTCATTTACAGCTGCATTCTTTCCACCAGTCTCTTCGAGATCTCAGCAGTGAGCAAGTTCGTCTGGGAGACGACATCAGTCGTGAGCTTTCAAGAAGAAATTGGTATGAACAGAATGTAACTCCATGTGAAGAACAGTGTGGAAAAAAGTTATTTAACTTTTTATTTAAAAAAATAATCTTGGGGACAATGAGGGATTTTGCAAAAATGTAGATGAAAGCACAATTATGAACTGCTTGTTTTATGTCATCTTCTACAGCATTTATAAATGTAACTAACACCTGCCAATTCCAGTTTGCATAATATATGGTGCTTCCCTCATTTTTTTAAAATATATGCACAAAATGACAAGGACTAGGAAATTTTTTTTATTACAGCTTTGCTCATAGTTTGTTCATGTTACTGGAGTCCCTTCAGGGACTCCTGCAGGCCATAACATATATACTTTCTCAACATGTGTTTTGTTCAATAGCAATAATAGGAATTAGGCTATTAATTCCTAATAGGAAACTACTGTTTGAAAAGACTGTAGATGTGTCCATAATTTTGTACTTGTTGACCTGATACTTAGCTGATACTTAGATGCTCTGTTTCTTCTCTTGAGGAATGGGAATGTTTTTCATCATGAATTTTCCACTTTGAGGCTTGTTTCTAATTTTGCTATAAATTATTATGAATAGGCTATGATCTATTATGAATAGGCTGTAGAACAAATTGAAGTAACAAAAAATTCTGGGGGGTTGTTTCTGCTTAAAATTATCATGGGTGTTACTTAGCTTTTGCACTGTAGAATATTGTCTTACTTATATTTTTCTATGCAGGACTGATGCTGAATTAAGAAAGACTCTAGAAGAATTATCTGAGAAGCTCACTGAGTCCCAAAGACAAGAAACGGTGAGTGTAACTAATATGGAAAAGATTAATTATATCTAGTATTCTAAGCAAGATGTGGGCTTCTAGTTTAACGTGTGTGTTGGTAATTGGTATCACATATTGATATCTATATATCTAACAAGATCTTATTTGGTCTACTATAGGTTGTTGAAATGTTACCCTTCGATAATGAGATCAGCAAGACAAGTTTTATATTTCAGGTGCTTGTTTAAAGTACAGGTGCTTTACAGGTGTGTGTATTTTCTGTTTCAGAATTCACAGCCTTGGAGAAAGCTGCTTTTTAACTTCCAACATTAGTTTGAATGTCCTTATAATTGTTGAAGGTATCTTTGGAAAGATACAAGCTTTCCCATGTTATGATGATAAATACTATTGTTTCTTCTTCCTCCATCCTTCCCTCCCTCCCTCTCTCTCCTCTTCCATTCTTATCATCCGTGTAGCAAAATGGAAGGAGTCTCTTTGGGCTGCACTCTTCTCTGAAGACTTTGTGACAAAATGTAACAGAGGAGGCAGAACAGCCGTGACAGTCTTTTTTTTGTCTCCTGTATCTGCTGGAAACAGACTAACTGCAGTCTATGTTACTTAAATCTGAAAGAGATCTGCTATGGAGATGGAAGTCAAACAGCATGTTGCTGTAGGAACAAGAGAAGTTGAGAATCACCCCAGTAATTAGTAGGTGGGAATCCTATAGGTAGTTCTTGAGACATAAGACTTGAGTGTATGCTTTATATAAGCGTTTACTTGATATTAGTAGTGAAGCTGACTATTCAAAGCAAGTGTTATATGTATCTATTTTCCCATAAGTGATTCATCTTGCTCTAAAATTGTATGAATTGGTACTAAAAGCTCTGTCAAGGGCTGTAGTGATGTGTTTGTCACTGATAACAATATTGTTGGCATGGACCACTTGTTGGTACCAGCAGACTTAATAAATGTACTTGCATAGGTTCCTGACTCTAGATTACGTTGGACAGTGATTCAAGAAGCTCTATCTGTCCAGTTATGCTTTTGCCATGATAGAGTCCATCAGGGAAAGAAGACTTGCCTTGTCAGGCTTTGTAGAAAAATATGATGGGGTTGTCTTTGTTAGAATGTTAATCTTGGTTTATCCTAGTAGCCTGGTAGGATAAAGTAAGTTCGTTTTATAAAGAATCTTGATACTTGCAAAATGCTTGTTTTTTCTTGTAGCAGACTTCTCAGTACACTTTTTTTTTTCCCTCTTTCATATACTAGGATTTAAACAAACTCAGTTTTAATCAAAGTGATTCTCAAGCAAGTAGCTGCTACAGCTGGCTATATTACAACTATTCAGTGCCTTTGCATGAGGGAAACAAACCTTCCTTAGTCCTCTGGAATAGAGGCATCCACTGTCTGTTCATTAATAAAAGAAATAACTATCTCTGTATGCCTACAGTAGGGTTTCAAGAATGTGAAATTGAAGGTTACAGCTTTGACCTAAGAGAAGCAAAAAATGAGAGAGGTGAAGTATAACAAAGAGTCTTCTGTAGTTTGTTAATAGTAAGGGCAATATCAGAAGAGTAACTCTCGTAGTTGGGAGGGAGCATTGTCATGCAATAAAGCTATGAAAACTGAAATATTTACCGATATTCTTTTAGTGAAGATGCAAATGCTGCAGAAAACTGCAGTGAGATGACTTTTATGTGTAGGACTAGTAAGAATTCATATGGAATATTCTGCTCATTGCTGACTACTTTGTAAAGAACATTGGTCAAATGGAAAGAAGACTGGTAAGAGGAGAGAAGAATAAAGGCCACTAATTCAAAGACTTCCTTGAAAAGATAAAAGAATTGCTGAGGTTCAGTTTGCAGAAGAAACAGGTCATTAGGAAAGATCTGGCCATGTATGATGAATGGCCAAAACATGGAAGTTTAGCCTACAATATTAGAACAGAAAGTCATGTAATGATAGTACTGTGAGTTAGGAGCTTCTTGGTATGGAAGTGATCTATCTGCTTTCTGTACAGAGTAATAGTCCCTCTGTGGATTTCTTTTTTGGAGCTTGCCCAGTATTTGTTATAACTTGCATATCTTTATGATCTTGTCTTATAGCAAGGAGTTCTCCAAATAGATTATAAATTTTGACAGGAGCTGCCACCTTTTTGGTGATCTGTTTTTTGGTTTTTTTTTTTTTTGTTATTTTGTGTATGTGTGTTTTGGTTGATGTGTTTTGTCTTAGGTGGTTTTT
This sequence comes from Sitta carolinensis, assembly GCA_032173965.1. Classification (NCBI taxonomy): domain Eukaryota; kingdom Metazoa; phylum Chordata; class Aves; order Passeriformes; family Sittidae; genus Sitta; species Sitta carolinensis. Next base: position 37,912,238 of record JAVUNC010000006.1, read on the forward strand.
TTAGTTGTTGTAGGGTATTTATTTGTTTGGTTTTTAAATCTAAGTACTTTTTCATCCCTAATTTTAACTTAGGAGGTTGTTCAGTGTCTTCAGAGGCTTTTCAGAATGTTATTTTTTGGGCTGAAAAGTTCTAACTTTATGCACTACTGTGTCCAGCAAATTCCTCACTGCTTAAAAAGCCTACATTGTGCACTGCTGCCTTACCAGTGCTCTCTGACCCTAGGTGTGGATGTTTTGCCCTTGTTCAAAGCCTAGTCATCTCCTGTTACCTGATGAGGCTGGCAGAAGCAGTGAGATAAGGTAAATACAAAAGAGAGGAATTTAGTATGGGTGTTTAGAATAAAAATAACTCTCATGGTATGCCTTGCAAAGTATGAGATTAGAGCGCATGTAGAAACTAGGTTCTGTTATTGTAGATATGTGACATCCTTTACTATGTGTATGCATTTAGGAATTCTCATGAGATTGCTTAATTAAGACTTGATTGTCATTAGTGAAAGTGAGTTGGATAAGACAAAGTACCTTTTTCTTCAAAACTTCCTTATCAAAAGTTGTGCAGGAGCTTTTGTCTTTAGACAAAAAATCTTTTTCGCCTTTATGACGTCACTTGGGAGTGTTTATCACATCTAGCATTGCCATCCTTGCGTTTATATTCTGCTATATGATTCTTGGCAATAAATTGCCAACTTGAAATCTTGATTATTTCATAGGAAGAGCTCATGGTAGAAACTTTCTTTTCAGTTCAGTGTCCTTCAGTCTTTATTTTTTTTGAGACTTATATCTAAATTCTTGCAGTTTGGTGTGTTCGGGGCTGTTTGAAAATTGTCTGTATGTAGATGTGTGATGATAAAGGTCTAAGTCACTACAATTCTTCTGAGTCACTCGTTCAGAATTTATTTTTGTTAGAGTTTATGATTCTTAGAGCCTGTTTGTTGCTGAATTGAAATACTTTAAGATTCACACAACACAATCAAAGCACAGTATTTTACTGTAAGGAGAACTTTTCCATCCCAGTATAAAAACCAGATGACATCGAAGGTGGTGACTCATGCATATTTGGATGCATATTTCAAGTCAAGCACTCTCCATGGCCTTGTACTTGAGCATCTAAGTGCAGCTTTCCTAAAAAGCCTTTCTGGTTCTACAACTCTCAATATCAAAATCTCTTTCTTAGCTAGACATTTTTGTGAGATTCCTTTTTTTCTTGACAAGGGTTTGGATGTTTGCTAGACGGACATATAAGCATTTGAAAGAATATTTCTTACTTCATGGTTATCTAAGATAGCCCTTTTTGATATTTTGTTTCAATCACCTTGATAGAAGCACATCCCAAATAGCACAAGATGCTGATCTTTATACATAAAAGGCAGCTTCATTGGAGCCCAGTTTAGTTAAGTAGATGCTTAATTGAGATGGTGCTGTTATAAAATGATGGTAGACTGTCTCTGGAAAGACAGCAATGTCAAGTGAAATGGGTCTTACATGGAGTTACTGTGATTATGATATCTCAGAGGGCTAGGATTGTTGTCAGATAATGAACTGTCCCTCAGAAGATCTGGTATAAGGTCTTTTGCTACTGCACAGGTGACTTGTAAAAGGTATAACATATATTATCATTTGCCATGAGGGAAAAGTTAAACGATATTTAAAATTATGTCTCTGAAAAACGTTCACTCTTTTTGTGATTGTAATACTCCTGTTTCAAGTATGCATTGATGATAAAATGGGTCCCAACAAGAACAGCAGCAAAAATCTGTTGAAATAGATTTCTATTAGCAGGACTTTGGCACTAGAAATAACAGTGGAAAGCTGAGAAACAGGGCAGAAATTCAATAAGTAGGATGATGCTTTTTGTACAGTAAGCATCCAGCATCTTCCACAAGATTATATTTAGCTGCATGACTTAAATGTCACCCTAGTTTTAAAAAGGGCATTCTGTTCTTTGTATTTAGTTGCAGGGAGGGGAGGAACTTTTTGATAGCTTAATCTGTTTTCATAGATTTTGCTGCTACGTGAAATCTGTATGTGGACACACAGCTCTAGTGTCATCATTATTTTTCAGGTTGTCTGTGTTGCTAAAAATGCATACTTGAAAATACATTCTAGTATGTTCTGAATGCAGTAATTTAGTGCTAGTATTTCTCATTATTGTGTGGAGCCTCCTTATTCTTTGTACTGTCCTTTGGTGAACCACTTGTCTACGCTAAGATTTTTGATAACATTCAGAAGTCAAGATACATACTTTCACGGTAGAAATGTTGTCCTGACTCAGGGTCATTTGGGACAAATGAAGACAGGTATGTTTTTAAGTTTAGTCTGCATGTACAAATTAATAAATTAACTTTTAACTGTTTCTAATTGTTTTTTTAATCCCTACTGTTGTATGCCACAGGCTCTGTGACAATCTGAGGAAGGTCAGAGAGCCTACAATAACAGGGAACATAATTCTTGTGGGAGATTAAAGCCTTGCTGAAGTGCCAAGGTGTTACCAATACCATATCAATTTACAAAGCAGGGGAAACAAATAGGAGTTACAAGTAGCATCAAAACGTTTGGTGGCTTGTGTTGTTTGTTGTTTTGGCCTCCTGTTGTGGAGGGATGTTTTTGTTTGTTAAAGAGGATTATGTCTATAACTGAAGTATCCATGACAAATATAATGATATATAATCCATCTTTTTTAGTACATTGTTAGAAATAATACAACAATTGTATTCTGGACTGAGTTGAAGGAAGTCAGAGGCAAGGCAAATCACCTCATAAAGTTACTTTCTTTCTTGTTCTGAGTTAGTGGTAATTTGTAAGGAAATCTGAACTTTGCAGGAATATAAAGCCTGTCTAGTGCTGCCTCATGTCATGTCATCTGCTGTGCATGCTAGACTCATGACAGTGAAGAAGTTACTGAACTCTCCTTCGGAATCATCTTTGGGGTGATATTACTTTTAAAACATCTTCTGTCAAGTCAAAATTGTATATTTTCTTTCTTAATAGATTTAGTGCTATTAAGAAAGTGCTTCTTTGAAAAAGGTACATGACGGAGCTGAGAAAGCTTCTGTCTTAAGAAGCACATAGTCAAAACTTTAAAAAAAAATGTTCAAACATTTACTGTTTCATTACTGATTCATTTCTTTATGTTAGATATGTATGGGGAAAAGGATGACAGCTTATTTCCTGGCTTTCAGCAAAGATATAACAAGTTTAATGATGGCATTATTTTCTGTTCCTACTACATAGTATCACTGTTTCTGTTAGTCTGGAGCATTTTATGAATTCTGAGAAGTAAACCTAAGTAAACAAACATTACAAAGTATTTGCCAAAACAAACATCACCATGTGGCCTTTATCTTTGACACATTAGTTTTTAGTAAGTAATTATTCTGGATTATGGCTGCCGAGCTTTCGTAACTTACTTCATGAGTGTGTGGTTTGATGCAGTACCAGGCATCTCCTGATGGTTTTAGGAAAAAATACAATATTCCAGACTGTAAGCTGGCTGTTCCTCTGGCTGCACAAACAAGAAACATTTTCTGAGAGATGTGTTCTGTTGTAAAGAAAAGGAGTTTTTTGTTCATTAAGCCTTGTAAAGCCTAGAACATAAGTGTAGCCTTAATTGTGTTTCTGTTGCTACATAAGCTGTGTTGCTCATGGTAAAATTTTCAATCCATGCATAAGCCTAGTGCTAATAGAAGTGTGCTTAACGGAGAAAGATGAGAACTTATTCTCCTCCACATACAGCAAAAGCTAATAGTTGAATGGTGTTTTATTTTTTATCTCTTTTTTATCTCCTCTCTTTTTATCTAAATATCATTTGGTAGTGGATATATTGCTTTCTAGCTTGCTTAAAATAATTAGTTTTAATGTAGGGAGGTAATGATGTATACTTTTCTTGCTAATCTTTAACAAAATAAGTTTAATTTTCTGCCTCAAGAGGGTGCTGTCTGTTAGCAACTTGAATTGCAAAAGTAAAGTAATTCTAGTCTGATTGAGCTTTTATGTTCATAATCCAAGTTGCTTTAATAAACACCTGTTTGTATTAGTCTGTACATGGATTCACAAAATATTGGGAAAAAGGCTTAAAGCGATGTAATTATTTTGTGTTGTTACAGTAATTTTCATGTACTTAGTTCTTGTTTACTACTTTTTACTCACAGATTTTGGATCATGAAAGAGGGAAGCATTAGTCTCTTTTGCAGGCTGGAGATGTGAAAGAAATATCCCTCCAGAGGTTAATCAGGCTCGTGACAGAGAAGCTAAGACTTTTGTATTGCAGCATCACATTAGGCTGCTCTAACCTTGATAACAAGATATTTAATGCTTGAGTAGAACCACCAATGTACAGAGAAATATGCATACACCTAAAGGAGAATACTGCCAGCAAGATAACAATTTGGTTCCCTGCTTGAGTACTTCTGGAGTACTCGCTCCTATAACTACTTCTTTTCTCTACCATTCTAAGTCTGCTTTAATAAAATACAAATTATATTCTCTTTTCTTTTTTCCCCATACTCTGTTTACAATTTTGCCATTGATATTTTCACATGTTTTTAAAGGCACACTAACTTTCTACAGCATGGGTTTTTACCTTTTGAAGGTGTCAGAACGGGTAGAGAGAAGACTTCAGGAGATAGAAGAAGAAATGCGTGCCGAAAGACATCTTGTAGAAAGGCGCCAGGACCAGCTGGGACACGTGTCTCTTCAATTACAGGAGGTATGCAAGTGAAAGCTTCCCTTGGATTTAGGATTTAGTTACCAATGTGTTGCTTTTGTGAGTCTGTACCTGTCAAACTGGCAAAAGTGCTCATATCTTTGGCACAATTTTTAACTCTCAGTCCAGCTCACTTTGTTTTGAACACCAGATAATACCAAGCATATTCTCAGTCCTTCATTATATTGTCTTGACTATATTTAAACCTTTTTGGTAACTGCCACAAACCTTCTAAGAGCATACCTTCCTGAAAACCCAAGTAAACAAAAACAAGTCGTTAGCTGGGTTTTTGTAATTAAAACGTTTTATTTTCTAAGAGGTAAACTTGTTTGCTCATGCAAATGAATGCTTTAATTTATTTCAACAAACAATCAAAAGCACTGTAGTGGCCAGACAACTTTTTTTTTGCATTTCAGTTTTATTCAGCAGTGCCTGATGAAATGTAAAGTATTGTTTAGGAAGCAAATAGAAATGTTTAGAATATAAATTAAAATTTGAGACAGCTATTAGCTTTTTTTCTGCTTGTTTTAGAAAACGTATGAAAAATACTTATTTCTTTTAGATTTTGCTCCTGTTTGGAAAATCTGTGTCTTAACATAGTTTGACTTTTTATTTCACTCCACTTAAGATACTGTTTGCAATGTTATCTCTATCTGTGCAATAGGATACTATAATTGAGAAGAAATATGCAATTCCTTGGTTTTGACTTTTAGTGTTTGAACATTGCTTTTTGAAGGTGTTATACTGTGCAATGATACTGAGGAACCTTGCTCATCATGTTGTGTATTTCATGTAAAGCTAGAGATTGTTCAAAGTTGTCACATTTTAGAAGATGAGGTGCTTTTTTTTTTTAATATAGATAAAAAGTAACATTTATCAAAAGGCTTGGAATCCTTATGCCAGTATTTCAGAAAGATTTACTCTTCCATTTTCTCCCCAGTTGGTGCCCTAGTGGGTGAAAAGAACAAGAGTGCTGAATTTCAGTTTTCATTGCTCTTTAATATGCCTATATGCACTTCCAGATTCTTCAGTTGTGCCTTCAGGCTGGGGAAGGGATACCTAATGCAATGTATTGGTCTGATTTGATAGTGTTATCTGCAGAATGGAACAATCTTATTTTATCCTTTTAAAGGGATGATGACTTGTAATCTCCAAAGATACATTGACACTGCCATAGTTTCCTTAGATATAAAACTTGAATTCAAGTGAATAAGTTCAAATGTAGTTCAAAGAATTTTCGTATGATATTTCATAGATCATATGTGATCTATTATGTGATCATAAGCCTTCAGGCTGGGTACTTTTTTGCTTAGTAGCTCATCTTTTGAATTTCATGCAAAAAGAATACGAAGTACTAAGTACATCCTAGACCTTCTATTCCCCTAAGACATCCAGTTGTGAATTAAGATGGTTTAATCCTTTCTTATGTAAATTCTTTTATTATTGTAAGTTATTTTTCCTGAGGAGCCCCTTTCTAAAATGCAGTTGAAGTTGCTGTATTTAAGAAAGAATGTACTTGAATTGCCTTGTGTACTTTTGCATACAGCCTAGTGAGAATAAAGTAAATAAATATTTTGCTACAATTGTTATTTGGATGAAACATGTTTGTGCATAATTTTGAGCTTGTTATTTTGTTATTCTGTTTCTTGTCCTTTTTGATTGGAATTGTGAGTTCGATGGACTCTGATCTCTGACAGCAGCCTCAGTCTTGTGGTAATCATTGCACAGACATAATGTTCTATTGAAGTCTATTTCTGTTTTCATATATTTCTCCAAGATGCTTCCCAAGTAGCATTACTGGAAAGGAGGGTAGTGTTTGGACTGAGTTTTGAAATCCTGTCATTTAATGTGGCCTGAATGATTTACAGAGAAATGCTATTTAAAGCATTTCTGGTTGTTTAATGATATAATTTTTTCATTAGTTTGTCTGTTACACATTTCAAACCAAATCAAATTTGACTTTTGCATGTCATCAGTAGTCGCTCTAATTAGGAAATCTTGTGAAGTTTGTGAGGATTAAATGCTATTATTTTTTCAGTAAAGTGCAGTGCCTGTAACTGACCACTACTTGTCAGTGTTTTACTGTCTTAGTGAGATTCACCTTCCTAAATTGCAATTATTAAATTAAATATGTTCAGAATCTAACAGAACATGGCACATTTATTTTGGCCTTTCTCTTGTCTGTCTTTCTCTCAGTTTTTTGTCTAATGTGCATACTTTGTATTTGTATTGTAATAGTACTATACTCGTAGACAGATTATGAGCCAAGAAGATATCTAGTTGTATTCTGACCATTATCTTATTCTTTCTATATTCCTGATATAGACATGTTTCTGATTAGAAAGAAGAACAAATATTCTTTTCTTGCCAGGGGTATTTGCATGTATACATGAATTACTTTAACAACTGTATTTGTTGTGTAAATGAAAACTATTTTGAGATTCCTCAGTACTTATTTTTCTTTGAATATAAAGACACCATCATCTCTTTCTTTTTGTTTGTATTTACGCATCTGTTTTCTAAAACAAGATCAAGTATCATTCTTTGTTTTCTTTGCATTCTTTTCTGTGTGTTGGGTGTCCTGGATGGCTTTACAAAATTCAGTGCTTGACTTCCTGGATTTTGGTGAAATGTGTCCATGTGTTCATGCTTGGCATGCTTTAGGTGAACAGAATCATCTTTATTTGACCTTTTGAATCCCTTGTCTGTGGTAAGGCAGTGACTCTGGTTATATCTTAAGCTAGCAACTTGGGTAGGCCAGGAAGCATTTTTTAACTTTCTCCTTGTGCAGTTGTATATTTAGCTTCAGTTTGTCACCCACTACAAATACCGTGAACTGCAAGAAGCTGGTGGATAGAGTGGTGTAAACTGATGGTCAAAAGTGTTATTGAGTATTGTTTTTTGCATATCTTCATCACTGATCTTTTAGACAAACATAAACTTGATCTGTGCTCTGAGCCACCTGGATATTTTTAGTGCATCGTTGATACTTGCTCTTTGGCTCTGTGCTATGCCACCTGTGGCCAATGGTTTCTGTTTTGATTGTAGTTTGAATCTGACTCTCGCTTGGAACATGAGCAAGTCTCATACATATCTGTCACTGAAATAGCTAGGTAGTCTCTTTTTTAACTGCCTGGCTAGTATGTTTAAGTAGCATACTTGAAGCCGTGCTAATCACTGATTAGCAAGTTAGGGAGAGTATTTTCATTCAGATTAGGATGTGGTACATTTTTGCCTTACTTTAAACTATAGCACGAGGCTTGTAGGTTTGTGATAATATGAAAAACTCACTGATCAGTCTCACTTTGAAAGAGCAAGTTTCAGTTTGTGGTCTGTACACAGCTTTCAAAAATCTGGTTTTATTTTTTTAAAAAAAACAAACAACACAGCAAAACCAAACTGAGACCAAAACCCAAACCCTAAGAAAAGTTAGTAGGCTTAAGTTGCTGTTAAAGTTATGATTTGCTCCTGAAAGCTTATCATAAGTTGGAAAGATTGATAACTTGAGTTATTCCACAAACATCCCCATTGGTTTCCTCATGTATAATAAAAATTCATCTATGAAGCAGTAAGTTATGTTTTTGAAGTTAGATTTGTATTCTAATGCTGTCTTATGCTAGTGAACTCCTTATAAAGACCTGTAAGAATTGCTCTTCTCGGGTCAAATCAAAAGTTCATCTGGCCTGACTACCTAGGCAGGCAGTGGAACATAGGGCTGGTCCTTCCCTAAGCCGTGCTGTGAAAATATTTGTACATGGAAGTTCTCTGTCTCCTTGTGTCCTCCTCCAAGGCCTCATCAACCTCCTTGTCAGTCTCTTCCAGACCAACCTGGACACTAATGCTTTCAGAGAAGGGTCTTGGTAGTTGACTGTAGGCTGTTCCCATTCCTTGGTGCTTCAGCTTCTCTGGGCAGTGTCTGCCTGCTATTTGGGAGCCATCAGGAGGGGGTGTGTGCTCGAACTATTGTCCTTAGCATCCTTTTCCTTGTTCCCATTTTTGACATTTGACTTCCTCAACCCCTTCTTTGGGGACAACAAATGAAATCAAAGAATCAGTTGGATCTTTACTTTTTTTTTTTTTTTTTTCTTTTACTCTTCCCAAGAGAAAGCTTTAATAGTGATATTTAGTGGAGAAAAAACAAGTGTGGCACAAAACAACAAGAGAGAATTATTTTGTAAAGAGTACAGCAAGGAGGCAAAACACAGAATTAACTTTTACTTGTACAATTTCTGAACTGTCAGTAACAGTTGACATTTGTCTGGCTGTGGATGACCAGATGTTTCCATTTCCTTATAACATTTTGATTAACTGCTTACCTGGCACCTACTGTGTGGTACAACACATTTCGCAGTCAAAGCAGTGCATATAAAACACATAAAGTATGTTTTATTTACTGTAACATTGCTTCTTTTTTTAATCTGGGGTATCTATCAACCTATATATATGTGTGTGTGTATGTATGTATATATGAGCTGTTTTTTTTTCCTTAAAATCAAATGGCTATGGGCTATTTTTATAATGTGCAGAAAATAAAACTGAAGGTTATATTTATAGTATCAGTTACAGTAAAGAATGCCTTTTTGTTTGAAATTATTCCAATTTAATAGCCTGGATATCAGTCAGTGAAGTTGAAATGGCATATTTATTTCCATGTTTTCTTCTGCGAATTAGGATGTGCTACTGACATAGAGATATTTTTTGCTTTCAGCAGGAATAATCTTTGAAATTTTTTCTAGTTTTCCTGAATCCAGCCCAGCTGTAATATTTTCTTTGTGATTCTGACATCTCTAGCCAAATCTGCACGTGAAAACATGTGTGTTTGATACTATGTTAATTGCAAATTTAGTGCCAAAAATCAAGTTGGCCTAAAGTTAATGGTCTATAGCAAAGCTTCTAATTTTGCTAGTAACTGATGGTCATTGCAGTTAATAGACATCATATATTTCAAGTAGGCTGTTCTGAACCGATACTTTTGATCATTAAAAATAAACAAAGAAAATGCAAACCAAAACAAAAACTCAGTCAACTTGGGTAATGCAAAAACAGCATTCACTGAAGAGACGATCTTAGACTTTTGTTCATATTGGTTTTTGGGACTTCTCCCAAGAGCCTTCTTGAGTTAAAATGTATACTGTGTTGGGTTTTATAGTTGACTGGAATGGTAGATTTAAATTTCTACTGAATCCTTAGGATTGTAGTGGATTCTGTTATCTGATTAGGGATCAGTATGACTAAAAGTATAACTCCTTATGTGGCATAATATTTTCAGTGGCATAGTTATGATTAATGTCTTCCACAGTCTCAGATCTTAATGTAAGCTGTTCAGGCAGAAGAGTAATCCAAACTATACTGAAGCCCTTATGTTTACTGAGGTGAGGTTATAAGAATGAAGTAAGTATATAAAGCCATTTATTTTCTCCAAAAGGCTACTGTTAAAGCAAAAACTTCTAAAGCTGAATGCCTGGCTTCACTGAAGTTGATTCATATCTTGTATTCTGTTTTCATACACTGAAATTGCTCTCCAGTGTACAGTGAAGAGAAAATGTTCAAAAACTGAATGAAATGGCACAATTTATAGGGACAAATTTCATGGGTATTTGTTAAAGGAGATACTCCTTTAAAATGTAGAATGAAATGCTGCTTGGGAATGACAGACTGGGAAAAAGACATTTCTTTCCAGAAAGGCTATGTGTTTTTGTTGTTGTTCTGTTGTTGTTTTAGCAAGTAATTATGGAAGGCATAGATGTACTTAGGCTTCAAGATATGAGATGAAAATAAAAGATTTGTGCTCAGGTACCTAATTCATTATTTGTGACTAGTGTGCAAAATGCTTGGTCATGTTGTACAGATAAAAACTGTGATTTATAAACAGTTACAGAAATTCATGGCAAATGATCAGTATGTGGCTACTGATTTCTTTCAACTGATATTTCTAAGGAATATTTAAAATGAGCCACTGATTTTGCTATGGCTTGAAATATCAAAACTTGGGTTGTTTATGTTGCAAATATTACATGTCATTAATATCTGTCATGTTTAATATTTCCTTTGCCAGTGATTAGCTGTGTTTTGCAAATATTGTTGGTTTGCAGAGGGACAAGATTTTGAAATTGATATTTGATGCACTTTTATTTTTATAAGATGGTTTAGAAAGTGTGTACATGTGGGTTTAGATACCTCGGTCTGAGAGGGAATGGGAAAAGTCCCCATGGATTTGTTTTATTTTTTGTTATTGTTGTCAAGGAAGGGCACATCAATGTTGGTAACTTTTGATCAGGAAAGCTGCAGTTGATTCAGTTGTAGTTTTATGGCTCTAAGCATCTGTCCAGATTCAGAAGAAATAAGCTTTTCCTTTTTTTTTTTGTTTTTTTTCTTTTGACTTCTAACACAACCTTATGGTAGTGCTTTCTTGACTGCAGTGCATTGTATTTCATAACGTGCACACTTTATATTAGAGAAAATATTCTTTTTCTTTGATATGTACACAGCTAATCTGTAGGGGATCTCTTGAGCCTTTTAGACCTTAGTCTAAAGGTGTTTGGGGTCAACTTGAGTGTTTGGAACACTATACATCGGAAGGATGTTAGTGCTGCTTTAGACTTTGTTTTTGCCCCTGTTCTCTGCATGGGTGTGTTTATGTATGCATGAACTTATATTTATATTTTCATAACAATATACATTGGCTCTACATGGAAATACTAGATGCAGACAGAAAGCATTTGTCTAGATCTTCTTTGTTAAATGTATCAGCAGATTCTCTTAATTTTAACAACCTTGGAATTATGGCTTCTGTAAATTTTGTGATAAAGTTTACAATATATTTTTCTCCTTCAAAGGTTTTAAGGAAGCAAGATGCTAAAGCAGATGAAACAGAAGAACTCATGAGAAACAAACTTGTGAAATATGAAAATGAAAAGCACCAGGTAAGACTTCATATTTTTTTCCTTTTTGTTTGGTTTTAAATGAGTGTCATCTCAGAGTGTTACAGTATCTGTTTCCTTTTTCTGAGAAACCAGCAGAACAAAATTTTCTCTACTCTTTAGGAATACAAGGTGTGGGATTTTTTTCTGTATCAGAAGCACTGTGAATATAGCTATATTCAGCTTGTATGTCTCCTTCAAAGATCTTCAGTTATAGTATGTTACTTCTAATGACTCTTCCATCCTGCCAGGCAAGACAGATTTATAACTTGGGCGTTTTCCTTGATTTCTTTCTCTATTTTGTCTCTGAATTTGTATGTAGTCTGCTGTTGCTTATTTGCAGTGGCTCAAAGCAGCCTTTCTTCATCCCTGCAAGTAACTCATGCTGGTAATTTTGCACCATAGTTATTATTCATTACTCTTACTGAATTGTTGCCATATTTCACTTTTCATTTCTCTTCACAGAAAACAAAATTTCTTGTATTTCTATTCTAGCAGGATGCTAGGGCTATATTTCACTTTTCCTAGGTTTTTTTTCCCCTTGCATCAAGTTTAGCATCTTTCAAAGTTAGACCCCTTTATGCTAAGCCTTTATGTAGTGTTTTATGTTGTGCTGTTCTCTTCATCCCCTTAATGTTGGTCCTGTTTACTTTGCCCATTTGCCAGGCTCTCAACATCCTCCTTGAGATTGCTATCTCAACAATAACAATTTCTGCTGTCAAAACTTGTATTTATGTCCAAGTGGATCTTTGAACTATTTATGGAAGAAGTCTGAAAATATTTTGTAGCTTTTTTTTTTTTTTCTTTTTTTTTTTTTTTTTTTTAAACGGTCATCAGTTTGATGACTGTTTCTGATTGCACATTTTGAATACTATGTTTTTAGGAAGACTTTTAGTTTTGTGAAATTCAGGGCACTTCAATTTTTTAGTCTTCTTGTTTCCAGAGTAATTCAAATACATCATCTTGCGCAACACTGAAACTCACAGGTTTTACCAGTTACATTTCTACCAATGCATGTCATCTTTAACACTGATATGAATAAACTATGTACCAAAGGTGGCTTAAAATATTATGTAATTATTAATTTTGAGTTTGAAAATTTGTTTCAAATCCAGGGACAATGTTTTTGAAACTTTGTGTAAAACTTATCTTCCTTTTTCTTTTTACTTTTAACCCAGTAAAAATTTGCTTTTGTGATTTTTGTTTTGGATAATATAAATGACTTTGTATCTTTTTGTGATACAGAATATTGTACAAAAATTATCAACTGTAAATAAAATTCTCTTTATGTAATTTAAAGTAATATTGCAGGGATTTAGTACAAATGAAGGTTTACTTAAAATTTTGGACAAGTAAAAATACTGTGTATCTTATACCACATTTTAGATAGATGCTTATATGGATGAATTTGTGTCAAATTGAATGTTAAAATACTCTTTTATATTATGATGCCTACATTGCTTTTCTTTCTTCATCATCCTCTGAAATGAAAGCTTGAGCAGGAATTGGAGCAGTCCCGGAAAAAGTTGAGTGAATCTGAAGGCAGTAGAGAAGCTCTTTTGCATCAGGTAACTGATTTAGTGTGATAAAAATCCTAAGGTTTTAATATTAGGTTGTGTCTGAGTCTTTTTGTTTAATATTCCTCTCTCACCCTCTGATAACATTGTTTTATGAAGGAAAAAATGAGGTATAGAAAGACAGGTCTAAGTGTGTATTATACGTGGACTGAGCTCGTTATACTTTTTCTGTTTTCTAAACTTTTATGTATATATGTTCATATGTATTAATTATAGTAGTGATAGTAGTAGTATGTTTTCAATACATAAACACATTACGTAAAATTTTCTTTCATCATATGCTTTAGAACAACTTCTATATTAGTAATCATTGTTCTGCAAAGCGTGTGCTATAATTGCTGAAATCAGATAAATCAGTGACCTAGAAGTATTTGCTATAATTGTAAGATGCAATAAAAGTAAATAAATACCTGAAAAAAGTATCTGAACTGTGCTTTAAACAATAGCTATTGATGCATATATGATTAAATTAAAATTAGTAGGAATTTGGATTATAACTTTAGAAAAAAGTCCTTTCTCCTAAGCATCTTTCTTTTAAAGGGTCTGGATAAAAAGACTGAAATAACTAGGGAGGGGCAATTGGCATTCTTATCTTTTAGCATTAGTTGTTTGACTTGTATATCTAGCAGAAGTTGGAGTTAACTATATTACTGTTTTGAATTTGAATCATTGCAAATGGAATATAGGGTAATATGAATAAGAGGTATTTTTCTTCAACTTTAGCATGTAGGATTTTCTCTGTTATCCTACATGTTGTCATCTTTGTAAGTGCTATACTGTATATGATATAAATGAAAAATGTGAAGAGCACCTGTCTTTCTTATGAAACATTGTATTTTTAAGGACCACAATTTAAATAAAACGTATTGTTTATTAAATTTATGTAGACATTTTCACTAGCTATGTAAAAAGACAAATTGCAACATATAATATGGTAGCATTTTGTTTGATCTAGAGAAAATTAATGCTCATCTGTGGTCAACTTAAAATATTTCCTTTAATTTTGAATAATCACTTTATGGCCTGTAATTAGGAAGTAGTTTGGTGTTTTGTTTACCATCTGCAGTACTCTCAAGATTTATTTATAAATATTTTTTATGTGTAGTGGTTTTTTTAGCGTTTAATAAAAGTATGGTATTTACTTTTTCGTTCTCTTTTTCATTTTTGATGCTTGTGCATATATTTTAGATTGAGGATCTTCGTTCCCAGCTTTTGAGAGCAGAGGAAGACCGTGTAGAATTGCAACATCAAATTTCATATTCTGCTCTGCATCGCCAGAGCTACCAGGACGTACAAGATGATGACAGGAGAATTAGAGCAGGTACAACTACTATTTTGCACTAGAAACCTGCAAACTACTTAGTAGGCTTGGACATTAATTTTATCTTAGAGTTGCAGTCTAATTCTTCTATTGCTTCAACAAAACCAGCCAATTAATTCCTCAGATTTAAGTTCATACATATTGGCACCTGAATATTAGCAGACAGAGAGCAAAGTCAGTTAATTTATGATAAAATATTTTGATTTGCATGGCTAAAACAAATAAGACAATTTCATCAAACTGAATAGTATTTTTACAGAAGAAAAACATGTATTATTTTTAAGTAATAATTTTCCAGAAAACTTGCATTTCAGTCCATTTGCAGTTTGAATTCTGCCATCTTGAAAAGCATAACAAGAGTCATGGACTAGGTAGTGAATAAGGCTGTTGACTTTCTGGTAGAATTTTTAGAATTTCCAGAAGCAATGTGTTCCTGAGTAGTTAATAAGATTTTTCTGTTTGATGCAGTCAGGGCTTCTGTTTGCACTATGTTAGAGTTTTACAGTTGGAATAGTTTTATTTAGAAGACAAATACTTTAAACAATTTCAAGATATAATTGCATATTATATTACCACTTTACCAAGGTCTTCAATTAATTGTTAGTTATCTATCTATATTTCAACTTTTCAAACATATTCAATAAGGCATTGGAGAAAGTCTTTATCTTTCTCCTTATTAACACAGAAATGTATTACTCAAGGTAAAAGAGAAATAGTGACAATTCTGGAGTCCAGTGTCTGTGGGAATGTTTAATTGGTTTGGCTAATGACATATTTTCATATTTTATACTTCAGCTTCTGAATTATCTTGTTTTTTAAAATAATACTCTGACTCCGTGTTTTACAAATCTCATTCAGAGCATTGGAAATGGGCTAGATTTTGTATGTGGCTTAGCTTCAGAAATGTAATGCAAAATAATAGTTTCAATAGTTTTTCTCCAAACATGTTAATGTGTCAGCTTAACATTTAAATTATTTGAAACAATATGTCTTTCATGTTAATAAAAGCATCTTTTAATTTTCCTATTGTTCTTCTAAATCAAAACAGTTGTAAAAATGTGAAGAAAATAAAAATTTACTGTTGCTGTTAAAATACGTGCATACATTTATATAATTTTTGCTGTTGGGTTTCACCTTGCTGTGTTATTTCTGTTTCTTCAAAGATATACAGGAAGAAGACAAATAGAGATTTTTTCTTTTGCCTCTAGTAGTTATTTATGACTAGATACCTTTGAATTTCTAATTGAGAGAATTTATAGACTACTCTTATCAAAACCTTAGGTTGTAGCTGCAGGATTCAGATACAGAATTCACAGATAATGTGACTTTCAAATTGGGTGTTATTACTCTGGTGAGAGAAAACCTTGGCCTTGAAGCTGATGGCCAAATTTCATTTACGCCAGAACTTCCCCACTGTTTCTTCCATCCTATTTTGTTTTATTCAGTTTTGTTGGGACTTTGGTTGTTTTGTTGTTGTGGGGGTTTTTTGGTTTTTTTTGAGGGGAGCAGCTGTGTGCAGGGGGAAAAGTGGAAACACCTAAAAAATGACTGAAAAATACTGTTTCAGTAAAATGTTATTAGGTTATGATACAGGTATACCATTTTTCACAGATATTTTGGTCAAAATCAGTAGTTGTAGAATAGTCTTGAGTAGAGAAGCAAATTGTCAAAAATTAAATGACATACAATTAATTTACCCCAAGTTGGTATTTCTACTGAGTCGGTTGCTGTGTTCTTGCTATTTTCCAGTAGCTGAAAGATATGAGAGAGAGAAACAAGAGCTAGAGAAACACATTTTGGAACTTAAAGCAAAGCTGAGTCATAATGCTGTAATGTCAGAGGTAGAAGAACTGAAGAGATGTATAGAGTGTAAGGACAAGGAGAAAGCACAACTTGTAATGCACATACAGGTAAATTGGATTTTGGTGCTTTTTGCTTGGTGGCATTTTTTTGTTTGTTGAATAATTTTTTACCTGTTTAACATTAGGTGATATACCAGATTAGGGATTAACCTTTAAAACTAAGAGTAACTGTCATGCTTGTTATTTATTGTGTAAATAACGTTGAAAAGTGATTTGAGTTTGCTGACTTTTTTCTCTCCCATGTAATGTCAAAAAAGGTATTTGCTATTGCCCATGATTTCATGGTTTGGGTTACTTCTCTTCCCCATATGCAAAGAAAAGTTGATCTGATCTTATCAGCACTTACCATTAATAATGGTTTTTGGAACTATTTTTATAAGGTAGTACTTATTTCCTTATTCCATCATTCTTCATAACTAAAGTTCAACTTGAAAAATTGAGATACCTTGTTCAATGAGAGTGCATAGAGTAACAGAAGTAGTTTGCAAATTCCCTTTTTTTAGTAATTGGATGCAATACAACAGTATAATCATAAATATTAGTAGTCTTCTTTATGGTAAGCACATAATGTTTAATGTGATTCTCTATGAAAAGAATAAGAACAGCCTTTTATACTGGAATTTTAGTTCGAAGACTAAGAAGACCATAAAATGAGATCTAAGTAGGCAGTAGCATTCTTATTTAAGATGGAAAATTTCTGTATTTCTTGCTTTTGCCTTGATTTGTCATTGGTAATAGTAAGCCTGAACAGTAACAATTTTATTTTGTCTTCTGTGACTGTCAGGAGAAGAGTTTGCAGACCCATGTGTATTTCAGTAGTCAAGGACTTCACTTTTTGTTCTGCTTGTATTTTGGCATTCTGTTAGCAAGGGATTTTGAATTTATTTTCCTAATGAAGGTATTTATCTTTGAAATCATATTGCATCACTTTGGAAATTCAAATGTAGGAATTTTTTTTGTCTTTTCATAGCGTTACAGGACCATACTGTTCAGTTTACTTCTGCTCCTTTAGCTTGCCAGCTTCTCTGCTGATTTAAATCGAACTAATACATCAAATTACATTTGGAAAAAAATTACCTTCTAAATATAAGTTCCTACATGCTTTATGAAATTTGTTCATTGAATAGGTTTAAAAAGACCTAAAGTGTTTCTGCAGAGACTAAGACAAGCAGAACTAATTTCTTGGTGTCCATCAGCATTTGTGTTCTAGCTGGTCAATAAAGCCCATGACTAACTGAAAATGTTCTGGTTTTTTGTTTTGTTGTGCCTAAGAAACTAATTATTTTGGTGACGGGAATTAACGGGGTAAAAACCCTCAGGAAAACAATAATTTTAAACTTCTGCTTGTAGAACAGGCTTTCTTAAGGGTCAGAATGATTCTATAATACTAAGTTCCTGCCCCAAAAATACTCATGCAAGAGTGCTTGGTTGGGCTCATTGTCATTTCTCTGAGTTAGAAATCTTTGACTTTCCTCATTTTCTCAACAGAAAATACTTTGTACTTCTTATCTGCTTCCCACTGCCTTTCTCCTACAGGGGCAGTAACAGGAAAGTAGCTTGTGTGTTTTTCTTTTAATGAGACATCAAGGAATGCAAGGATGTGAATTTCTAAACTTGTGTACTAACAAAGCATTTTGTCAATCTTGTTCTAACAGCTGCTCCTATCAGATAGTCTGATTCCCAGTTGGAAGTGACCAGTCATGTTTGACTTGGGTGTAATTTATCTTTGTTTAGTGGGGAGGATCTAACTTGCCTCTGATGTTCATGTGATACCAGAAATTTCTTTTGATTTATTCAAGTGTCATTGTTTGTAACAATTTGAGTTGTGTGCATTGTACATTTAGCTTCCAACAGTTGCCATAAAATCTCAGTGTGATGTAAAATGGAGAGGATGAAGAAGGTTAAAACATATACTGTATGTAAGCTCACTGCTTGTGAGCTTGTTTTGATCTTTTTAGCACAGCAAATACTATCCTGACGAGACTGGTACAATTTACTGCCTCCCAGGAGGTGTTGGCCTGGTTTGGAAGGGGGGAAAAACCCCCAAACTAACAAACTGGCAAGGAGAGAGCCCTTACCAACAAACCCATGTCTCCCTCCTTCTCCCAACCTTGTGGAAATATCTTTGTCTAAATAGTCATTCTGTATCCATCTGTAAAGTTGCCTATTCTTTCATTGCTAAAATACTTTTCTCCTGTCCATTCTGAATTGCAGTCTGTTTATTTCGGGCTACATCCGCAGTTCTTATCAGTCATTCTGAAATGTAATCCTCTTTTCCAAAGTATTTCAATCCCTTTAGGCTTGCTAATATGTTTGACTGGTTATAGATCAGGTCTATCAAATTCATCTTTCATTAATGAAAAGACTGGATGGTATAAAAGCAGTCTAAATAGGCCCAAAATGCAGAATATTAATGTGAATTTCTGCGTGATGATCTTAGTAATATACAATTTTGCTGGTGTATCCTCAAAAACTTGATTTCTGAGCATGTCCTTCCAGAAGATGTATGGACACTATTTTTCCTGACATTCTTATGAGACTGTTTAGAGAAATATGATTAGAGAAATGCAGCACCTTTTAGTTTTAAAAGATATGTTTTCAATTTAATTCATTTTTGAAAGGCTTATACATGCATCCTACATTTTCAAACATCTTTGCATTTTGTTTTAGAAGCATTTACCAAGCTGCTGTATTCTCTTTGTATTCAGTGCTATCAAAGATACCTTTATTTAGCACATTGCTGTCATAAAGGCAAGCAGCATAAAACTGGGTAATAAGCTAGCTCATATACTATCAATTACTGTGGTTGTGGTGAATGCTGTTTTTTCCTTTCCAGTTCTCATTTTCCTCTCATCTGTTTACATTAATCTCCTTATATATTACTATTTGCTTTGTTTCTTATTTGTATAGTGTGTATGGCCAATGATTGATCTCAGACTTACAGTATAGAAAAATAACAAGAGTAACCAGAAGAGGAACAAATGCAGAAAGAATTGAGTAGTATATATTTTATGTCTTGTGTTAAAATTCTTTACCATTGCAGAGGAAGAGATTCTCTGGGCAAACAGGGCTTTCCTTGGTAGTCAAGCAGATCTTTTATGCTGTTCATATTTTAAATAGAAATGTGATTTAATGTTGCCATATGTTGTTTGATAAAGTTTCATACTGCTTATCTTTAGAGAATGTTTGTATTTTGCTGTGGTGATTCCAGATGTTAACATCTGACCTGGAAAACAGGGAGAAGCAGCAGGAAAAGATGCTGGACCAGCTAAAAGCGATACAGAATTGCTACAAGGCCTGTGAGAATGGACGTAGACAAACCGAACGCCAGTCTGCTGAGTTAGCTCAGCAGGTTGAAGAGAGTACCAAGGAAGCAGAACGGTACCTCACTGAATTCAAGCATTCAGAGGCACTCAGGCTGGAGATTGAGAAAAAAAGAGAAGATTTGAAGGTGAGAGCCCAGGAAACCATCCGCCAATGGAAATTGAAGTGTAAGAAACTGGATCGTGAGATAGAAAAACAAAATCAAACTATCTGTGAACTGATGGAGAAGAATAGTCAGGTAAGATTGGTTGGTTTTTTTGGGTTTTTTTGTACCCTTTCCTTTTGTTTTAAAAATGAAGAGAATGTGTTTATTTTTGCAAACTCTGACTTAAACTGCTTCCCGCTTTTAAGTTCTGTACCACTTCTTTATAATTTCAGAACTTTTTCTTTGAGAAATCAATTTGAAAATTGATTGTGTAACATTTCTGGGTTTTTCATCTGTCTTTGTTCAATATGGTAGACCACTTATTCCTCTCTTTTTCCTCCTCTGAAGTTTTGCAGGAAAAAACATGGTGATTTTTGGTTTTTGACTTAGAAGAATTCCTTTATTTGTTCAGCTGTTGACACTGTTTTAAAGACAAGCATTCACATCAATGCTGATGCTTATCATCTCCTGTATTGGAATAATGGTAGAAATCATCATTCTGTTGGCAATGAGTCTGTGGGTGTGTATTTTCCAGTGGCTGGCTCAAAAGTTGCTTGTTGCTATAGTGGCTAATATAGTGCTTAACTCTATGCTGTGAGCTTTTATCATAACTTACATGCTCTGCTGGTCCAGTCTATCATATTGTATGGCTTTTGTTTATAGTGCCATACCCTCTTTTCGCATATTTTCTCATGGTATCCATCCAGTTTGGGTTACTCAAGCTGATGGGCTTGAGATAGCTCCACCCTTTGCTTTGTCTTGCTCAAAGGTTGAGGTTTTCAAGGGCTATATGGGATGTAATATGGGGTGTCTATGAATCCTGTTTAAACATTTAAGAAGATGGTCACTCTTGCCTAAGAAAATGGAGGTTGTAAGGAAAGGAAGAGAACCTGAATCATTTTGAAATCATGTGTCTATCAAATGGACAAATTAGCAAAAAATAGGGACAAATTGTGAATAAGAAGCAGTAGATCTCAAAAACGCTATGAAATCACTGTTTGTGTAAACATATGGACTGGTCTTTGTAGAGGCACTTGATAACGTGGTCCACATTGAAATTTTCTTTGCTACATAAGACTCCTTGGCATGGATTTTACCACTTTTTATGTGGTAAATATATTACATGCTAAATGCACCTCAAAGTGCTTAAACTTTGACTTAAGCTCCATTTAAAAAATACTCTCAGTATTTGTTCTTTTATAGTTGTGATGATTCTGCCAACAAGTTTGAGGTAATTGTCACTGGTGAAGAAAGGTTCTTTATTTTAAGATATGGAAGATCAAATAAACTGTGTCATTGTAAAGGAGAAGAAAGTACAAACGATGTTTTATGTTCTCAGTATAAAGTTGGAATCAGTTTACTTGTAGGGATATAGTCAATCTAGATGCAGCATTTAGTATAAACTTGAGGTAAGTAGATGAACATAATTTAACTAGCTTTGAAATATAGACAATTAACATCTGAGACAAAATTCTGTAAAAACAATAAAGAAAAGGAAGAAATGGCAGTTTGTTGTCTTTGATTTCTGTTAGAAGACTTCAAAGGATTGATGGAGAATTTTCAAAATTGGGTTGAAATCACAGCTTGCAATTTTGAGATTTTTGAAATATTGGCAGACAATGGCTGGGCTACAGAAAGACTTAGGTTTCATTCTTTTGGAGTTACTGGGATAATTTAGTTGAAGTTTTGCCCATGTGTCCTTAATATTGTTTGACAGTGGAGTTTCTAACATCTTTTGAAATATATGTTCTTTTAAGTATGTAATATAGAAAACGTGCTCAAAGCAAAAAACATAGGTTGTAGTTTGAAATTTTACTGGAGTTTTGTTTTTGTTTGGTTTGTGGTGGTGTTGGGGTTTTTTTTTTAGCCAAATCCTTCAAGATAGGTTTAGGAGGGTCTCTTTTTTTTGGTAGGTTTCTTTTCCATGAGTCCATGTCCTCAATTTATTATATTTGTATTTTGCTTTATGTTACTTATTCTTGATTTAGTTGCAAATTGTTTTATTATTTTTAACTGCATACTTTTAACCCTAATTGCCTTTTTCTTCTGGACGATTTCAAGTAATTTTGCTATATCCATATGAAATGTGTATTGCTTGTGGAATTGGTGAGAAGGCTAAGTAAAATTTAGTATAAAATTTATTCAGACTGTTTAAAGAATCTGATATAGCCAAATAGATTGCCCAAACAGGTTTCATAGTCTCCCTCACTGGAGATATTGAAGAACCATCTGGATGCAATCCTGTGCCTATGTTCTAGGATAAGTCTGCTTGAGCAGGGAGGTTGGACCAGATGACCCACTGCAGTCCTTAAAAACTTACACATTCTGTAATTCTGTGGTAATTTTAACGTGACATATATCAGTGTTGGAAAAAACACCCAAACCCTTAAGATCCTCAGAAAACAGTGGAATATTTATTACATTTGATTGATTTTTATTTGGGAGATGATGTCATTATTTCTTGGCTTTGATGAATAAGAGAACCAACCATGCTTTCAACTGTTATTAATTCATCTACTGTGCATAATTTCAAAAATAAGTTAAAGTTGGTATACTTCATATATCATATTTTAGAAAATAAAATAAGTCAGCATATAAATTGCACTGTAGGTATGGTGTATATGTCCAGTAGTCATCCCTGTATGCTACTGCATTATTCTATTACCACATTTTCTCCATCTTGCTATTTGGAGAAACCAATAAAGAAACACTTCTTAGTCTGCAAGGAGAGAGTGTGAGAAGCAGGGAATTAACCAAAACTACCCCTACTTTGGAGGCTAGATAATTTAAGGACAAGTCCAGGTTTGACATTGCACATGATCTGTGTGTAAATTTAAAGAAACAAACACTGAATACATTTGAACCGATAGCAAGCATTTGTTTTTCATAGCAAGCAAAAATGTTATATTTTCACATTCACATGTTAATTGTTCCATAGACATTCCTGATATCTAAGGACTTCCTTCCAACAATTGCCTTTAATTACTTCAGATCAGAATGGATTTTTTTTTCCTTTCCTAGGCCCTCAAAGAAAAAGATGATCTCAAAGGTCAGCTTCTCTCAGCTATAAACCAAATAGAAAACCTGCGGAAGGAGCTGAATGATGTGCTTACGAAAAGAGCCCAGCAGGAAGAACTCCTCCACTGTAAAGAGGTAAAACTGAATGAAATGGAGTCACACCGGGTATCTCTTGAAGAAGAGATCAAAGAAGTTCAAAGTACTGTAAAAAAATTGGAGAGTGAGTTGAAAAAGCAAGTCTTTCTACAAAATCAAATGCAAGCTGAGAAGGAACACTTGAAGACAGAACTTGCAACTATTAACTTGTTTCATAAAAAAGACCAAGAACGACTCTTAGAAATGCAAGCAGATGTAAAAAATCTAAGCGCCGTACGGGTGGAACTAACAAACAGAATAGCAGAAGAGGAGAAAGCCAAAAAGGAATTACTTAAGAGCCTCTCAAACCTCCAGAAACAGCAGGAATCTAGTCATGAAGAGATGATTTCAGCTAACAGGCAGCTGAAGATGGAAAGAGAAGTTCACCAACAGGAGTTGGCAGATCTGAGATCAGAGTTACAAAATGTGAAAATCAAACATGAACAAAATGTTCAAGAACTCACGAAACTCCTTAAACAAGAAAAAGATGATGCAGAGGCTCAGATTAGAATGCTAAAGGTACTTATTGTGAAGATTTCCAATGTTGGACTTCTCCCCTCACACACCCCACACACAGCCCCTGCCATTGAATGATGAAAGTAATAAAGCATGGGCTTTAAAGCACTTAATACCCATGTTATTGCAGGCCATTGTAAAAGTTTAGCATTCGGGGTTAAAAATTTAACAGTAAGAGTTTTGGTCAAAATCTTCATTCAAAAATAGCAAAATAGATATGTCTATGATCAAAATAAGAGGAAATATACGATGCTGTAATGTTTTAGTAGAGCAGGCAGGTGAAGTCCCAGGTGACTGGAAAGGGGGAAGCATTGTACCATACAGTCACCCCAGGATACCATCTTTTAAAAGGGTAGAAAGGAGGACCCTGGGAACCACTGACCTGTCAGCCTCATCTCTGTTCCTGGGAAGATCATGGAACAAAACCTTTTAGAAGCTAGTCTAAGCCACATGGAGCACAGGGAGGTGATTTGGGACAGCCAGCACAGCTTAACCAAGGGCTTGTCCTGTCTGACCAACCCAGTGGCCTTCTCTGGTGGAGTGATTACATCAGGGGACAAGGGAAGGGCTACAGATGTCATTTATCTGGACTTACATAAAGCATTTGACACAGTGCCCCACAACATCCTTCTCTATAAAATGGAGAGAGATGGATTTGATTAGTGGAATGTTAGATAAGAAATTGGCTGAATGGTCACATTCAGAGCATTGTGGTCAATGGCTCAGAATCCAGATGGAGTGCCGATGTACAGCAATGATGTGTGGTGTCCCTCAGGGATCTCTGTTGGGATTAGTGTTTAGTTGTTTAATGTATCATTCATGACTTGATAATAGT
This sequence comes from Sitta carolinensis, assembly GCA_032173965.1. Lineage (NCBI taxonomy): Eukaryota > Metazoa > Chordata > Aves > Passeriformes > Sittidae > Sitta > Sitta carolinensis. Next base: position 37,936,593 of record JAVUNC010000006.1, read on the forward strand.
TCTTAAGCAGTTGGTAACATTGAAAACTTTAAGTGAAGATAGCAATAAAAAAATGCCCTAGGTAGTTGTTAGTAGAAGGATCATTAAAATAGAATATTTTGAGAGCAGTGCTTAACATTGGAGACTTGATTTTTAGTGTGTATAGCATTATTTAAGTGGTCTGTCCGAAAGGTCTTTTTTCTTTGGCAGCAACAAGTGGAGAGAAGGAAAGTGTGTTCTGGATAAGAAAAAATAAGTTGATCGTGACTCTGTTTTTCTATGAAATAATGGCAAATCCTAGTTAGGACCTTTTCATTTTTTACTGATTGTTGAACCTAAACAGGGTATTAAAAAATTCACTTCCATATTTCATATAGTTCCATGACTTCCCCATAATCCTAAATCTACATGTATTTTTTTTAAGAGCAGAAGGTTTGAGGGAGATGGATTTTCTAAGATATTAGGGTAGGCATATTTTATAGACGTATACAAAATGATAATGCACAAGATTCTCTTGAGAGACTGTAAATGAAACAAAACTGAAAATCATATGCATCTCTAGGAAGCTCTGATGAGAACATGTCATCTTGCAGGTGGAATGGTTACTTTTTGTCTGAAATTCATCATTACATTGCATTTGGATTTCAATTTTATGGGCATTCTTTTCTTCTAAGTTAAGGTAAACTTAACATACATTCCCCCCACCTCTTTTTTTTTTAATTTTTTTTTTAAGTCTTTTGGTGTTAGAATAGTGTTTAGGGAAATCCAACAAAAAGAGTTGGGGGTTTTTAACCTTTTTTTTTTTTTCAGGCTGCTGAGATTTTTTTCTAGCAACCAGCTCTCTTTTACTGTTACAGTAATAATTGACCTTATTTATGCCTCAGCTGTGTCCAACCTTTTGTAAATGTTTTTGGAAAGGAATATACATATCCTGTCCAAAGATAGTTAAGGCTTTAAAAATAAAGGTCGGTTGAGACTTGAGGAGTGGAGGGAAATTTAATATATTTGTAGAATCCAAAGCTTTAAACTTAAAAAAGGATGCATTTATGAGTTACTTCCAGGAAATCAAGGGTACAGAGTCCTGTGTTTAGAGAACTAACTTCTGCATAGATTGTAAAAAGAAGAGACTTGCAATTTTAGTTGTTCTTTCCTCTCTTGCCTCCTCTGTGTGGTAATTTCTGCTTCACTTTTGCCTGGTTTTCTATAGTGTAGCACTGGATTGAAAAATATATAAGTAGTTAAGGATTTTTTGGGGTAGTAGGGAAGGACCATAAGAGTATTGTATGACGCAATAGAACTGGAGAAGAACATAGAATTTTTTGAGATACCAGTGTTAAGAAGGATCTTACTGTTTCATTACTGAGATTCTGATGCTTAAACTTTTAATTTGGTTTCTGCTAGATTTCCTAAATGATTCCCAACCTATGTTTCTATGACATCTTATTTGGTACTTAAAGGGTAGATACACTAAGCATAGGAATTCAAGTGGTTTGCTTAGTGGTCCCTATTTCACTATGTGCTCACAAGCTCTGGATCTGTCTCCTAATTTTAATACATACCTTCATTTGCTTTAAAAATATGCTTGTTTTCTTAGAATGATGACATACAAAATTTTCTACTGCCTGATGATATGGAAATATTTGAAGTATTAATCTTTAAAGTTATGTAGAGATACGTATCTATGCATATAAAAAAGTATATATTTATATTTAAATTCTTTTCTATACATTTTCCAATTGTGCCATCCATTTTTTCCTGAAAATTATTAAGTGTTGAAATTGTATTCAATAGAGATCAGTTAAATTATTGTCATATCTACCTTGTCTGTACTGGAAATTAATAAGTATTAACTTTCTCCTCTGTGTCTCACAGATAATATAGATGAGAGATTTTTTCTTGGACTGTCTCCATTTGCATAGATATTACAATGCAATTACCTTTAGTAGGAACTGAAAAGTTGATTTTTATGAGCATATTCACCAAAAATGTTTTGGGCACTGCAGGCTTATCTTTGTGGTCTTAAGTCTTTGTGGACTGTGAATGCTAAAGTTATTTCTCAGATTGTCCTTTGGAAGAGTTATTGTAATTTGTTTAGTGTTTAATTGATTTAGTGTCTAAATCAATTCATAAAATTTCTCTCCTTACCTTTCTTCCTCATAAGTAGTTATATTTATAGCGTAATTAGGAAATAGAATTTTTATTTTCCTCAAAAAGAAATTTACTTTTCCTGTTTATTTTTTTGTTTAACTGCATCCCACACTTCATCTAATATGAATCTGGTTTTAAGGAATGTATGTTAATTTGCTTCTTTGTTGTATTTTTTTTTTTATTTTTTCTAGATATCTTAGAGCGTTTCTCAAATCTTTCATTTTCAGTCAATTTTTTTCCAATGGAAATAAATATATATTATTTACTCCTTATTTTGGGGCTTTTTTAGATCCTTATGTGTTTTCTTCATTTTTCTCTGCAAAGTTTCATAAGTAGCATTAATCTCACAAAATAATAGCCCTAAACCCACACAATTCTAGAACTTAAAAATATTAAATCTTTGCTGTTGTTTCCTTGCAGATATAAATTTAGTATTGGTTCCTGAAATTAAATTCTAGTTCCGATTCCAAATTATTTTAGTAATGGAAAAGCTGCATAAATACTGTGCTTCTCGGGATGATGTAAGCTGATGAGTGTAGCAGAGCTGAAATGAAGAATCTGAGACTTCTGTTTTCTGCTTTTAAAACATTGTATGGTTCTACAACTCTGTGATGCTTGTTTTCCATGTTCAGATAAGTAATTGCACTTAGCAGAACTTAATTTAATTTTTTACATTTATCATATGGCAATACTGTTCCACTGACTTAAAACTTTAGAGTTGGGGTGTGTGTTAAAATAACCCATACAGTGACTTTGTAATCTGTTTTCACTTTACCATCAGATGGAACTTTTAGAAGAGAAAAACATAGTCAAGACTCGGTTTCGACAACTGGAAAAAATAAAAGTTGAGTGTGATAAATTGACAGAAGAATTAACCCAAAATGAGGAAGAAAATGTAAAACTAAAACGGAAATATGAGTTTGTAAAACAAGAACTGGAGAAAAAGGTAAAATTAACTGCTTTTAACCATGATTCGTTTCTCTGCTGATAAGTACCTAAAATAAATGATGGATTATAGAAATAGATGGTAAACCTAAAAACCCCAGGTATTAAAGAATATACCCTGTTACGCCATAGTACACAATTTCTGTATGAGTGAAAGAAGACAAAAATGCTTTGGCTGGATTATGAACTGTATCCTTCCAAAGATTCACTAATAATATTTAGGAGTAGAAATATAAATCCTGTTGCTTGCCTGATCTCAATACAGGTAACTACCAAATGTTTAATCAACCATGTCTAGTTTTCTTCATATTTTTCTTCAAGGTGCAGTGGAGCTATGAATGATTTAGAGGTAATTTAAAGTAGATATGCAATGTAAGCATAGTAAAAGAAATTCTAACTAATGTTGGGGTGGAGGATTTTTGGGGTTTGGGTTTTCTTTTACAGTATAGAGATAGAAAAATGTTAAACTTGGCATTTCTTCAGCTTGCTAGACTATCAGGAAGTGGTTTAAAAGCTCAACTTGTCAGACTAGTAAAAAGTACTTGAAATGAAAATTCCAAAATGTGTTTTCTCTACATTAGAACTGTCATTTTAGTTCTAAAATATCTATTAATAAGAAATTATGTTTTTAGGAAAGTACATGGGCTTCTGTAGTCTGTTGCGAATTAGCTCCAACCTTACTTAATATTGGGAAGACACGCTTTTTACACCACAATAATCTTTTATCTCTAAATTGGAAAAGATAAGTTTTAAGCGTGCAATCCTGTCATCTCAACTTTTAAAGGTAAAGGCAGATGGAGACTTGTACTGGATTGCAATATGGTTAATTTAAGAGAATATTTGCTATTTTGGATTTTTAGATTGTCAAAAGGGATGTTAGGATGGGGGAAATAATATTACCTCTTGAGAAATCTCATACTAGCATACATTTGTGGCAATGCAGCAGAAGCTTACTGTGTTACAAAAGTACTTTCTTTTTCATGCTTTTTATACTTTTAATATTCTGTTCTTAATGCAAATACTAATTCAAAGAGGCATAGGTATTATAGCTAGCTTAGATTTTTTTAATTTTTTTTTCCATGAAATGTGAAGGAGCAGAGCATAACAGTAAAATGGTTTCTTTCCTTTTCCTTCTTGCACTTCTGAGTCATTAGTGACTTCTTTTCTCCTGTAAGCTCTGAATGTAGAATGATAAGGAATGTTGGCACATTCAGAAAATCAAGCAGATAAGAAAAAAAAAGTTATGAATTCTCTTTAAGTCATGGTCTTTGGGAATGAAGGTTGACTTGTGATGGACTGCATTCAGTGGTTAGTGAGATAACAGAATACTCTTACTGGAAATATATGCAGTGCAATCTTATTACTTTCAGGATGCTAATCTAGGTCAAAACTGTTCTTTCAACTCCTATTTTTATAGTGCAGAAATACTGGAACCTCTCCATCTTAAAAATCTTATGATTTCTTCAGTTTGAAATAACTACTTTCTCAAATATTTTTGTATTAATTCAGTGAAAAGAATCAGACTGCTTAGCAAGCATGAGTGTTTCACATTTGTAGGCCACCTATGTTAAAAACACCTATTTTGCCTATACATATATACGTATACAACCTCCTGAAAGGACATAGCAAGGTGGATGTTGGTCTTGTCTCCCAATTAGCAAGAGATAGGACAAGAGCAAATAGCCTTAAGCTGTGTCAGGGGAGCTTTAAATTGGATATTAGGAAAAATTTATTCATGCATTGGAACAGGCTGCCTAGGGAAGTGGTCGAGTCACCACCCTTGGAGGTGTTCAAAAGACATGTACATGTGTTCAGGGATATGGTTTAGTGGTGGACGTGGCAGTATGGGGTTTTTAGTTGGACTCTATGATAACTGAGTTGTTTTCCAACACAAATGATTCTATGATTTCAGATATGACCCATTCATGGAACTTGGGTGTTAGACATTACTTAACCTCCACACTGGTGTCTCATAAGAGCAGTGTATGAAGATTTCCAACAAATAGATTTCAAGCAGTCGTACCTAGTCATTGTAGAGGTCCATGATTAATAAGTTTTTGAAATCCTTGCTCTTCTCACCGTTCTTGGTGCAACTTGCATGCACTGGAATTTGCCTGTTAAAGTGTTTGCCCTTTGCAGCATTACATCCTCCTGATCTCAGCAGCAGACAGGTGTGTTTCAATTTTACTTATTCTCACAAGATAGGCTTTTCTATATTATTTATGATGCATAATTCAATATTTTGTGTAATCTAGCAGCAGTTTGGTTTTATTGCAGCTCTATCATAGATGTAAAAGAAGAAAATCTGAATTTTAAAAATATACATGACATATTTAATCAACTTTCTGACATTAGATGATAACATAAAATACTTTCCTCAGTGCCACTCACTCTCCTATGAGATATTCTTTGAGTAGTTTTCTTTGAGGTCATGCTGACTGCCAATAAAATTTTCCTTCTGGGATCTCTTTTCTGATGGTAGAGATTAGATGTCTAGAACAGATTCAGAGCAAAAGATAATAATGGGAGTATTTGCTCTGGGCTCTTTTTCTACTCATGAGGAGATTTGTCATAGAACATTTATTTTTGACTTTGAAAACAGGCTTTATGATTGTTGAGTATGGATTTGGTAGCAGTTTCTTCATGACTGATTTACAGGAAAATAAGAGAATCAAGGGAGGAACTTATAAGTGCTTTTAGAAGGTATTATTTTTCCATGGCAAGGACCTGAACTTAGCATCACTGAGTATGGTCTGTTTGTAAGATTTAAAGATATGTGACTAATGATGTATGTTATATTATTAATGCAATTATTTGTCTTTGTTTTGGTTTTCCTTTTTCACTTCAGGAAAAACAGATCAGTGATGAAGAGCATTTGAGAAAGATGAGTGAGGCCAGACTGCAGTTTGAAGATCAGCTGCATCACTTAGAAATGGAGCAGCAATCCATTCTCTCCATGATAGGAAGTGAAATTGATGCTGCTTGTGAAATCTTTTCTCGGGGCTCCTTGGAGAAATTCAAAGTAATTCAAAGTTTTAAGTATGCTGCAGGTTTTGTTCTTTTCTTTAAAGTTTGTAGTGGAACTTGTATGCATTGTTGTCACTGTTGCATAGATATAATTCTAATACAATTATGGATATTTAGCTGGTACTGGGGGACATTGAAGCTGGTACATAGGGTACTCTGAAGAACTGTCCATGAATTAATTGGTACTTGCTTTTGCTTTTTTTTTTTATTTTTTTCCTTTTTTCTTTGTTTTCCTTTTGCTTGTGTGAAAGGACCTTTTATTAGGCAAAATTTTGAGGTAGGTTTTCTGAGGCTGTGTTCCTAGAATTGGGAAGTCCTTAAGAAAGACCTAAAATGCTTTTAAATTTGGGAGAAAATGAAAGAAATTTTTTGTTAAAGCATCCAAGTGATTTTTTGTATTTTATGTAGAGAACTGAATACTGAAAATGGAGAGTTTATAACCTCCATTTTTGAGGAGCAGGTCCTTGTATCCAGAAAACTCAGATTCAAATTTTCAGGAAACCGGTAACTTCCTGTAACTTTTTTTTTCATAATTTACTAATCCTGCAACCCCTGTCTCCCTGTAGCTTTTCTTCTGAGCATTCTCATTTGCTCCCCAGGTACAGAAACACTCTTCCTCCCTCCATATGATTGTACATGACTAATCCTCTTAAATCAACACTCTACGTTTCTGCGAATAAAGAGAACAGACTGTCTGACTGAGCTTGTCACCACACTTAAAAGTTCTTGACCTAGTGGCTTTTTAGCCTTAGCTGCATCCCAGAGTACACTCAGATTACATCTTTTTTTTGTCTTGCTGTTTAACAGAGAATACTTTGTGGTTCCTGGTCATTTGACTGGGCTGGGCTGCTTTCGAAATTGCGTTTATTTTCATGATTGACACCATTTCTTCACTTGCATATGGAGTTGGGGTGTTACGGCACAAAACTAGATGAGAAATTTAAGAAAATGTATTTGACAAACAAGCTTTCTCCTCCATATCCTTACAGATAGGTCTTTTTTTTTAATTAAGATTTGTAGTCTGCTGTAGTTGCCAGATTTTTGATCATTGAGCCATGCCTTCTTGGACTTGCTCCTCACCTTGTGCAGAGTTTTTGGTTTCTGGATAAAGTTTTGCAGATCCCTGTTTTTACAATTCTCCTTGTTTTTTAATCACTGGCAAACTTAAACCAGTTCTGAATGCGAATTTTTGACTAGACAGCTAATGTGAAAAAAAATTTAATTTTGTGGTCCTGGTATGATTTTTTTTAAAAGGTAAGAAGCTTCCTTTATAATATTGTTCCTCAACCCACATATTGCTCCACATATTGCCAAGGTTTCTAAAGAGTTTATCCCTTTACTTCAAGAAGTTGCTACTGCAAATTGGGTAAGCAGGAGGAATTTGATGGATAAATATTTGTATTGAGAGAAGTCAAGCACTAGGCTTAATCTTCCTTGATAAAAAATGTCTTTTTTTATGAATTTCCAGTAAGCAGAAAAGACTGTCTTCCTTCTATGTCTAATTCCTATTTTATGTCTGTTTCTTTGTCACCTGCTTTTTCATAGGCAGTATCCCTTACACCAGCAGTACCGAATGATCCTCATCGCTGGTTAGCAGAAACAAAGGTAATAGTCAAACCTCCTGAAATTTTACTGAGTAAGCTAATATTCAGTATTTGATGGTGTAGTGGGAGGTGTCCCTACACATCACAGGGGGTTGGAACTAGATGATCCTTAAGGTCCTTTTCAGCCCTAACAGTTGCGTGAGGGGTGAGTCTGTGAATGGACGGATCTGATTTAGTTGAAAGTCCATTTAAAATGGCACTTCACAGGTAAAAAAAAAATACAAAAGCATTCCTTTGGCAATTATTCTGATATTTCCAGACTGTTATTTCAACTGATAGAATAATTTTCCAAATGTTTCTGTCAAAAAGAAATAACCATTTCGATAGCAAAAATAACAATGTTTTTTTTCACAAAAAAAAAAAGACATTGAAGTAACAGCAGTGATAGCCTTTAGATTTGGTTCAAATTTTTTCAGACAAGTAAAGCATGAGAATGTAGTCAGCAGGTCAAGTTTCTCTTACAGCATTATCACAAGTCTAGAAATGATTTTAAATAAGGCTGGTATTTATTCAATCTAAAATAGATGGATTCTTGGAAAATGAACAATTTTTCTTTCCCTGTTGAAGCTTTCAAATCCTATAATATGGGGGCACACATGCTTGAAAACATCTTCAAGGTGATAACTAAATCATAAATCTTGCCTTCCATTTTGCAAGCTGTTCTCCATCTCCCTCAGCTCGCACACATAACACACTTCTTACCCAGTATCTTCTTTTAAAAGAAGCCAATGTCTCATGATCAAATAGATCGCAAACTGTGGAAGACAACTGGTGGTTTTGCTTCTGTAAAAAGGTCAAAGCCACAGGAGAATTGACCTAAGGAAAAAAAATCGCAAATGTTTGTATGTAAGAGAAGGTTATTCATGGTGTGTGGTCTGTGTAAGACTTGTAGACCAAGAAAGGCTTCCACTACAGATAACAGAGATAAGATTGGAATCAAAGGAGAAATGTTATGGAGGAAGAATTTTCTTCCTTTCAACAACTGACGCATATCATTAAAAAGAACTTTCAAAGAGTCCCTAATAATTCTTTGCGTACATTTCTCACCTAAGTTTGTCTAGCTGCTAGAGGGAATTTTAGAATGAATGACTGCTTAAAATCCCACTTTTATTTTCTTTTGTTTTTAAATAGGCTGTGTGAAAGTATTGCATTTGATTACTTCTTGATTTACTATATTGACCACAATCTTATCAATGAGATCTTTTTCTCCTCTGAGTGAGCCTTAAATATTTGCTTTTGCTGACTAGAAAGGATTGATGTCACTTTTTTAGAAAGGAGAAATTCTTTAAATTCTGTCAACATAAAAGAGAGAGAAGAAGGTATTCTGAAAGGAAGGCCTATCTCTTGGGGTCTATGTGTGCAATAATTCAATGTGAATTTCCATATCTACCCTAGCAAATTCATGCTTCTGATTTAAAAGAAATAAAATAATATGAAACAATATCACTATTCACATAAAATTATCAACAAAATATGTCTTTCATGTCTCTTGAAAATCAACGTATGTTCTCTTAATATATCTGAGTGCCCTCTATTATTATTATTCAGATAGTTACAAATGAGTAATCTGTGACTCCAAAGATAATTTTGTCAGTGAACATTTATGTCCTCTTATTTTTATTAGAATTCTTTACTTTTTATTGTACCTTTTTTTTTTTTTAATGTAGACTAAGCTTCAGTGGCTGTGTGAGGAGGTAAAGGAAAGGGAAAGTAAGGAAAAAAAAGCTGCGATGCTACTTGCTACAAAGCCGAGAACAGCTCAAGCACTTGACACAGACGAAGGAGACTGAACGTCAGTCTCTCTCTAAACAGATAAAAAACCAAGAAAAACTTTTGGAAGAGGTTCACAGAGAAAAAAGAGGTATGTTACCGGTTCCACTTTTGTTAATAGAAGGGAGAAATAATTTAAAATTCCATTAATTTTAATTTCTATGGCACATTCATTTTATCAGCTAGTTGTTTCAAACTGCATCAGGCTAGTGATAACCAAGAATAATGTTTCGTTTATGGTTTTTTGTTTTCCCTTGCTGACAAAAAAGGCAAATGCAATCAGCTGCATTTCAAACCAGTACAGTGGCTGAATAACCAGGAGTTTACATCATGCAAAGTGGATATGGAAATTATTTCCCAGCTGTACCATCTGGGACATTGCATGACCTGGGCAAAAAGGGATTATGCAAGAGTCTGAGGCAGTCTGAGCTAGATGGCTGTCTGCATAGCTTGCTGTGTCATGGAACGATCTTTCATTGTATTCTGTTCCCTCAGTTATGAAACAAAGGTGTCACCTTTTAGGTTTTCTTGTTCTGGCCTTTATTCAGGACTCCATACTGATATAACTGGACAGAATAAGTATTCTCTTTCATTATTTTGTTTGTTGTCACTTTGTGCTAATTGATGTAGATTGAGATGAGAGTAAACTTTTAGTAAGTGTAGTTACAGCTTCTAGTAGCTGACTTATTATTGAAGATGTTTTGTGACTTGTAGCAAAACCAAAACTGCCTGGTTATGGCAAGAACAAAGTTAATTCTCTTCCTAATAGCTGAAACATGATGTATTTTGGATTTAATATGATAATAATGTTGATAACTGATGATTTAGTTGTTGCACCTTAAGTCAAGGACTTTTCAGTTTCCATGCTCTGATGGTGCAAAGGTGTACAAATATCTGCAAGGGAGCATGGCCAGGCCAGGGGAACTGGCAAAGGGATATTCCATATATTGGAACATTATTGCCAGTGCACAAACACAGGAGAGTTGTCTGGGAGGAGCCAGTTGCAGCTGAAGAGGGGACTGGACATTGCTTGGTGGTGAGCAAAGATACTGAACGTCACTTGGGATTTTTTGGATTTATTTCTGTATTTTTTGACATGTGCATGTCATGATGGTGCATGTGACAGTGTATGCAAGAATAATAGATTTACAGTCTCCACATGAATTTAATTGGTATGTTTTACAGTCATATCAACTTAATTTTTTCTTTTTAATTTGAAAATTAGAACCTTCATTATACCAAATAAGTTATGTTTTAGAAATTGTGGAAAATAGAGTAATAATAGAATGCATATCTGTTAATTTGAGTTCTGAGTACTGTTATGCACCAAGGGATACATTTAAATGTTTAAAAAGGGGGTTTTATTTAAAAAAAGGGCGCAGGACAAAATCCAACTGTTTTTATATCTTGAACAAATACTCTTAGATACTGAATGAAAAGCCAAGCCTTGACTATGATGCAAGTAATAGAATGTAAACATGTAAATAGTTAAATGGATAAATGACTTGAATATGAAAATTGAATATGACATTTTCCCAGAGGGAAAAAAGAAAACACAGCTAAAAGCATAAAAAGGTGTTAAGCCAAAAGGAGGAAGCAATCCATCCAAATGATAAAAAATTTAAATAAAGGATACAGAATGCTGTTTGTTTTTTCTTACTTAAACATGAAAAATGGAAGTACTTACACAATAGTAAGGCACCCAGTAATGAAATTATGGGCAAATTCCAGGTACAGGAATAAAGCAAATGAAGGCAGAATGTATTTAATTGATAAAAAAGCCCTTCACTTTTTTTTTAGCACCGAAGTATCCGTTATGGTATTGCTAAATAAAATGGATATTCAGTCAAATTTGATCAAGTAGATGAAAATATTTTCTACTGGAATGATGCAGATTTTAGATGGAGCATTTTATCAGATTCTGTGAATAACCATGAATATCCATGGATGTGGTTGACTGTCCCCACTGACAAAAACCACTTGTCTGAAAGCTGATATAGTCTGAAAATATTCCCTTAATTTAAGTTCTCATTAATCAAAACTTATGAAAATGAGAGAGAGAAGTTGTATTCTCAAGAAATTAATTTGTTCATTTCCTTTCTGTGGATCTGATAATGTAGTTTACTCATGAGGGTTTTTTTGGAGAAAGAATAAAAATATAGATTTATGGTAGATATATCAAAAGTAGGTGGCATAAATGTTTAAATTGCTTTGTTGATGAACATGTTTACAACCTTTAAATAGGTCCACTAAAACTTTTAACTATGTATTTTTTGTCTCTTCCCTTCACCAAAGCATTTGTAAATACCTAACATATTGTAGGCTTTTGAAACCTCCTTATGAATCTCTGTACAAGTGTTAACATTATCACAGTGGTACCTCTGGTGGTATAAACTGGCTGTCCATGTGGCATAATCCTGACAAAACAAGTAAGCTAACATAAAGATTTATGAATGAGAAAATAGAGAATGAGGCAAAATACAGTCGTGAAGCACAAAGTTTAGGTTGTTTACAGAGTAGCAGCAGTTTGATAGTTATCTGGTGATGCTTCAAGATCAGCTACATTTGTCTTGCTATCTTGATAAGAGTATCATGATGGAGAGTTTAGAAAATCAGAAGACTAGCAATATTTATAAATTCAGAAGAACTGAAGAGGATGTGAATTCTGATTTCAGGTTTGCACATTGGTACTTTGGATACAGTTTACTGCTTAGCAAGGTATTTATCTAGTATGCTACATAATGGGGTATTTCAGTAAGTAAAACTTGGATTCCACTTTTCCTCTTAGAGTGATTTTGGTCTTACAGTCAAATTTATTTCAGTAGCACTGCACTAGGTGTTCAACATGTTAACAAAATAGACAAAGGTCTGAGGAAAAAAAATGCATAAGTTCCAGTGTCTTAACTAAGAATTTAATTTGCATTCCAGAATCACTGAGCATGCCATGGTGTTCTTATGATCAATTTAAAAAATTAGTTTCAGTAACAAGATTTTTATTTTTAGTATTTTTTAATGCCATTTTCAGCATTTGTACCCAAGACCTGGCACAAGTTTCTTTCATTTATTGAATTTCTATATGATCTAGCCAGATGTGTACTCTGAAAAGCTCATCATTCAAATCAGTGAAAGTCTATAGTTGATCCTGGGTGGACCCATTGGTTTTAGAGACTCAGATTTACTTTAATTCCCTTTCCAAGAAAATCTTGGAATATACTGGCATGTATTTAAGCTAGACATAATGTGTTATATAGTGGTGGACATGAAGTCTGCGCAGCTCTTTTATTTCAGGAAAATATACTGCTACTTCAGAGAAGACATGGATAGTCAACAAATAAATGTTTAGCAAAGTAAGATCTGACATATTTTGCTGGGTCATATCTGTTCTTTTTTTGTAATGAGACAATGTTAGTGTGGCTGTAGTGATGTAGGAAGAGGAGGCGCATTACTTCTGTGTACAGACTGGTTTAATTTATCTCAAAATATTCTGAAAATACTGTTTTACACAAAGCCCCAGGTGATGCAGGACATTTTCTGTACCAATTCTCAGTGTCTACTGAGATAATGCTCTATAATCACATTTGAATTATTACATATTTTGAATTTCTCTTATATAGGTATAATATATATGCCTATACTGATATATATATACACACACACATACTTATACTGCTAAGTAGAGCTTAAGAAGGTAACAGTTGTAGTCCTGAGCTGCAATAGACTAATGTTAGATGCTTTTGTAACAAGCACAAAACTGTAACTGGGCGTGTGTGGTGTTTTTCTTTATGTATAAAGTTTATCACTCATGCATTTATCATTGTGCATTGACTTAGCTTTGAGGATACAAAAATCAAATTTTGAAAGGCTTAAATTTTAGCTGGTTTTAGGGATGGTGTCAACTCTATGAATCATACAGTTACCTCTAGTTTCATCACTTTAAACAAGTAAAATTTACAAAGATTTTGGTAAGTGATTCCTGAAGCAAGACATCAGTTTATTTTAATTTCTTTTTTTCCTGTTAGGTTCAATCAGGATTATCTGTTACTCAACTGTTATGGATGACATAAACTCAAAAGAGCCTGTTATATTAAAGTAGATTAAAAATTTAGGTAAAACTTTGCTTTGACAAAACCTAATCTTTCAAATTATGTTCCTGGGTTTTCTATTTTAAAGTCAGTAAGTCAAATTTTTGTTTGAGTCAGGAGTAAAAATTTAAAATAAGAAACAGTGTAGTACATTGAGTGCAAATATACTGACACTGAGCAATCTCTGTTTAATAATCTCTGTTTAATAAGAGGAAAAGTACGAGATTGGGAACCAGTTAAAATCAAAATAGTGTAAAATCTTTCTATTATGACCTATTATGTTTCATTTAATACTAAAGTACATATGCTGTTTTCAAGACAACTTTAAGTCTGATTCTGCCCTTTCAGCTTTGTTTCTTTCTTTTCTATTAAATTTCTTTTTCTGATACATTACATGATATTGCCCTTGTATGAACAAGAGTCCTTTCTGTGGCAACAAGAAACATAACAAGGAATTTTCAGGTCATCTTCTATTGATCAGTGAATGGGAGCATCAACTAGAGAGGACACTCTTTTAAGCATACATACAGGAAGGCATCTGAAGGATTTCAGAGAAACTCTTCATAGTACTTGGTTTTCATAGTAGCTTCAAAATGGATAAAGTTGAAATACCATTACTATTAAAATAATTTATTTCTTCTTAATAGTGTTCTTGCCCTTTAAATAATGCCTGGTTTTTTTAATGTGATAGGGGAAGGAGGAGGGAGGACTTCTAAGTTATTTTAAACTTTGCCAAAATGAACGTGCGTTCAGAGTCTTAGAAGAATGGAAATAAACCCAAATCATTTAGAAATCTTGCCCTGTGGAATTTTTTTAATCGGAAAACTGGAAATATCCGACTGGACATGCATTGCTGTAATTATTTAGTATTTTTCTGGCACCGTTTTAATTTGACATTATCTTTTTATGCACTCATAAAAATATGGCTGCCATTGTAAAAAAGAGAAGGTAAGAGATGGTATCAAGCTGTAGCTAAGATGTTTTTGAGACTTCCTTTGATTTCTTTTTTCTTTCTGAATCACATACTTTAGATTATTATCTGAAACTTGCGTACAGTTTTTTGGTTTGGAAAGCATGATGAGTCCTTTAAATTAGTGAGTTTGTACTGCTCATTAACAGTAAGAGACTAAATTTATTAGTTTTATTTCTTGGTTTGCCTGCACATACTGGAAACTAAACCAAAATTAACAAAAGTAACCTGGGGGATGGGTATTCAGTGTATATTAAATAATTAAAATGTATTATTTAATTTTTTCTTTCTTTTGTGAATTATGACTTTTTTCTTTAAACCAAGCTAAAATAGCTGGTGTTCTTTGAACCAGTGGGTTTTTTGAGTTTTTTAACAGCTGTTGAAATGATGGCATTGGACTTTTTATAAGCACAATTACAGCTTAACAGTGGTTTAACACTGTATAATAAAGAGAATCTTGTAATCAACTGTACAACTTTATCAGGATTCCTTGAATTAATATGAAAGGTGCTGTCATGCTTTCAGGTTATGTACTGTTTCTATACCAAACTAATATCACCATTTTACAACTATTAAATTTTTTAAAAAATACAACCCTAAAAAACTCTACCCAAGCAACACAGGCATTTCCACACTTGTCTTGAATTCGATATTTTTCTGAGAAGCGTATAACAGAAACATGCTGTCTGTCATTTATTCTTCTTTAGGTAACAATGACATCATGAAGAAACTCTTCAATATCTGAAAATATGTCAGTTTATTTGAATAATACGCTGTTTTTTAGGAAATAAAACTGAACCAAGGGCTCTATGTTCCTCTGCTGTTGTGCCTATTCCCTTGGTCAAAGCCATCTTAATCTAAAATACAGATGAATCATGTTGGAAATTTGAACAGAAATGAAAAAAAATGCTATCTAAGATTTAGTATAGTAAAGTTTTTGAAATTAAAGAAGTATTTAAAATCTTGCATCTTGCTATGTCATAGATTCAGTATCTTTCAGAGCTTGTTGTAATGGTTTTGCATAGAATTTTTCAAGGTGTAATAGAATGTTTTTCAGTGTAGTTCATTGCTATGTTAATAGCTTTTATATCCTTTCAGCTGACATGCTATTTAAAATACCTTTTTTTCCTAGAGTCCTAATGATATTGTGTATTTGGAGAATTGAAGTTTAAGTCCTATGTCAGTACCAAAAAAATTCCTCACTTTGAGAAGAGCTTCAGTCATCAGTAAAAACAATTCTTAATGTTGACTGTATAAAACAAAATAATTTTAATTATAGAATACACATTTTAAGTGAATTCTTGAAAAAAAGGAAGTCTAGCTGGTTTTGGATTTTTTGTACAAAGATTAAATTAAATAAGTAATATTTAATCTGTTTGCACATTTTTTCCTTCTGGTGGGTTAAATGTGACAAATTCCTAGGTTGAATATTTGCTTCAATCAGCATGTTCAAGGTGACAACTGCCTGTATCGAACATCTTTATTTTCCTTCTTGGTTTTGGTTTAAGAAAATGGGAACTGTGAATGGTACTATTAAATGCTTTACATATTTTGTAGTTAAAGGGGAAAATCCTTAAAAATGTTTTAGATCCAAGCAAGACAAGCAAATTAACTATACAGTTCATACAGTATGAGTGATTAGAACAATAAGCTACTAATTGTTTTTACTAAATAACAAGTTCTTCTATGTAGCATTTTAAAAATTCACACATCATAATGGGCACGTATATCTGAATCTTCCTTAGAGTGGGCAGTGAGAGTCACAGTATTTTTCATGTCTGCATCTTTATGTCTCTAGGTCATTACACAGTCAAGGGATGATTTGGATACTTCTGCCTATTTTAAAGGACTTGAGTTGCAGGTTATTAAACACTATTAGTAAACGTTGTTGTAATTTTTTTTTTTTTTTTTTTTTTTTTGCTTAAACATGTACAGTATCTCAGTCAAAGAGAATGTGCCTGTTCCTGGTTATGTATTTAAAAAGAGACAACTGAGGGTAAAGCTTGGTCTCCTATTCCTCAGTTGTATTTCTTAATTCTACACCACCTTTCTACGCTGAGAATTATTTTTTAAAATACACATGTTCATATTGCAGTACTTATTTTCGAGTATGAGCAGTACCTCTGTGCAACATTATATAGTGCTAGTATGTAAATCTCTGTTTAATGGAAAACATTTAAGTGTAAAATTTATTGTCTTGATTTTTGTTTCACAATTCTAACACTTATGATTTTGTTGTGGACATTTTTTGGGTTTTTTTTTGTTTTTTTTAGTATACCTGGTGAGTTGAGATGCGTACCACTAAAGAAAGAAACTAAGTACAAACCCAAGAAAACAGATTTATTGAAAGATATATGTATGTACTTTGTGCATATGTACCTACTGTATCAATATTGTACGTACTTCAGCTTCCAGGACAGAAACTTTGTCTTCTTGGTTTTAATTATATTTGATGACTCAGCTGTAGAACATCACTTTCTTGATTGGATTGAAATTCTAGGAGCATCATTTTCTGAAAATAAGGATTGAATGTTGTTTGTATGGAAAACTGCTTCTACTTGCAAAATCAAATGATCAGACCATTTCTTACAAGACACTATATAAAATGAAAAAAATCCTAGTGAAATAATTTTGTTCTAATGCAGCATGCTTAAAATCCATGGAGCACATTTTTATAAGGAAGAGCTCAAAGGATGGAATTAAGTTAGGATGCTATTGAATACAATACAATATTTTAGCTATTTGGCAATCCACAGTTTCCCTATCAAGTTCTTAATGCCTATTACAAAACAGTTTATTTTTTGGCAGAATCATATTTAAATTGGCAAAGAACTTAGATTTTCAGATGCCTTGCTTCTGTCAAGCCTTGAGACATCATGGAACTCGGCAGGAAGTTTGTTTTGCATAACTTCATGTCGTCCTTATGACATGAGGGAAAAGGGACTTTCTTCTCCAAGCTGTTGGGAATGTTGAGCTGTTGTTTCTCATGTGTATTAAATGGATTATAAGTATGTTGGGCTATGTTTTATTAAAGTGGCTTCTTAAGTAAAAGTGGAATGTGCATATTCTCCTATATACATGCTTATTCTCATAAAAGCTGGAGAAATATTAATACTTAATTTTTGGTCAATGAGACATCAACACAGGCTGATTTAATGAGTTTATACCATGGACTATTCATGCATTCCAGTGAAACAGAGAAAATAAGCAACAGAGTTGGATAAGGTCTGAACTTTGAGGTTGGAATGTTTCTAACTTGTTGCAAAAAACATTTCAGATTTGAAAATACGAAGATATTCTATCCTTTCTGATATATGTATCTTATATATGAATATAGTATAACATTTTCAGGCTGGCTTCTGATATTGTGGGTAGATCGCATTGTGAGGAGAATAAAAACTGAAAGCCTTCTAAGATTTCTTTTTTGACTGTTTCAAAAATGATTGTATTTTAAAATCTAATGTGTTTACAGTAGACTGCAACTCCTATTTTAATCTAATCTTGAATCGCTTCAGTGTGTGACTTCTAAAATAACTTGATTACGGTAAGTATTTTGTAATCTTGCTGTAAGCAACTGATTGTGCTTGTTATCTGGAAGGAATCTTGATTTCCAAAAATTATTTACAATAAAGACAGTGTTACTGCTACTAAATTATGAAAATTTCCATCCTTACTGAAATTGAGAATCAATGGTATGATTATGTAGGCCATTCAGCTGCATGATTATGCATTTTTCATGCATTAATCTGTTGTTACTATAAGAATGACAACATAAAATGCTTTTAGTTTACAAAATCAGCATTTTGTATTTCTTGAAGTGGTAATGTACAAATATAGTGTGATTAAATTTGAGCATTCTATTTGTTGCTACTCATAAGGTTTTTGTAATGAATGTCCTGTTCATTGGGAATTTTGTTGACGATAATTCACTAACTTGTAATAATCTAACTTACTTTAGTAGCCTAACAGTATTGGACAGGAACCACACTGCATCAGGTTAGGAATAAATGTCAGTACTCATAGTGTCAGTTCACTAGGATAGATGCCACCTGTAATCAGGGCATTTTTACAGAGCTATGTAAGCTCTGCAAACATGTGTGGTCACCAGAAGCTGGGTAATTTCTTTCTCCATCTAAATCACCAATATGAATAATATTTTATGATGCCATACCAAGAAAAAGTATCAGGTGACTTGTACCTTAAAATTTGTTGCATATGTTCTCTTTTCATCTGGTGTGCACCCTGAAGTATACAGTGTGCAAGTTGCATGTGTGCTCTGGTTCCAGGTTGAACATCTGACATTATTCTTTTTCCTAAGCAGTGCTTTTAATCTGTGTCCTGTAAGAGATGACTGTTTTTTTTAAATTGCTCTGAAGATTTTGCACTGCCTTAGCAGAGCAAACAAGATCCAAGAGAGCTTATTCCAGAAGAAGGTGTAATACTGTTGTATTTCAGCACAAGCCAACTGGTTTGCTAGTGTATAAAGGACACATCAAGACAGTAGAAGGACAGACATTTACAGTAAACCAAGTTTTTATTAAATGGGAAGATATCTGTTACTGATCATGCTAGTGCTTTGGGTCAAACGAACTTTGAGGATCAAGTGTATAGAGGAGAAGCACAGTTGTGTTCTGGGACACTATACTGTGTGTAAAGTGTAGGTCTGGAAAAGATGCTGTCAGAAAGCTTGATAGAGAAACCCAGCATGATTAATTTTAAATATTACTTTGAAACTGAAAGTTGTCTATGATTTATATTTTATTGTGATAATTAAACCTGTAGACTGTCATAGAAAAAAAATCTGATCCTTATGTCAATTAAAAGGCCTCTTGAAATAAATACCCTGGGAAAAAATTTTGCAGCAAAGGAAAATTATGCTAGACAAAGGAGTAAAATTATAGAAGCCACAGAAAAGGATACAAACTTCTTGGTAAGTGGTAAAAAACCAGTTTCTGAAAAGCAAACTCAGGTTTTAATTTTGGTTATTTTCTTGTTTTCTGAAGAAAGTTTAGAACCATATTTTCACAGTACAAAACATATTTTAGAGCTAAGACTTAAACCTTTACTTTTGGTCTCAGGAGCTTTAATTTTTGCAATTACATTTTGTCATACATAATATAAAGACACAATGGGAAGAGAAATTTAGCTATTTAATAAGATTGCTAGAGGGTATAAAAACCTTACATAAACGGTATGAATCTTCTATATTGGTTGTACATTAAGAGAGTAGTTTTCTGTTTTGCTGTTCTCAAGAGGCATGAGCTGATCAATGCACATTGTAACCTATGTCTCATAGCAGTTATACCCTTCAGGGGCATTTCCAGTGAAACACATTTACTGTTTGCTTGGTACCTCTCCATTCCTAACCTAGGAGATGATGCCCCAGTTATTGAAAACACTTTCCAAGTTTCTGTTTGCCAATATACCTTATAATGTGTGCTGCAAGAGGCATCATGTAAAAACATATCAAACATTTTAGCACTTCAGTTTGTTCCTTGCGTTTGCATTGCTGTGATTAAGCAGATGTGCAACGATAAGGTAAATAGGTAAAGGATTAGGTGTGTAGAATACTCAATGTATTCTCCCCTTTACAATGGCATTTTCGTGGGATTTTGACAGTCATTTTGCCATTTCTTTGATTACTATTTGAATGTCTCTACCTGTAGAAATTATGTTGTGTTGGGAGAATGGGATAAGCACTTCTATAATAAACATAACTTATTTTCAGCTCTTATCAACCTCGTAATAAGACATGCAGTGTCTTTTTATAACAAATAAAATTTTTATAGTACATTTATTGTGCTGCTCATACTGGATATACATTTCTCCATGTAATCTCCATTGTGAGATTAATGCCTTCTTACCTTTTTCATCAGTTAAAACAGCAGTGTAAATTTGGGTTTTTTTGTGATCAGTCTCCAGGAATTCTATTGAATAAAAAGTCAAGTGTCAAAAAGTCAAGTGTCAGTTGAAAATGACACATACTCCACTGTACAAGAGAAAGAAAATAAAAGAAAATAGCTCTTATGTTGCTATTCATTTATAATATAATATATATAATTTTCCTCTTAATATTCTCATTTGGAGTATAGGAGAGATTTCTTCCTCAAATCCTCAAATGTATAAAAGGTTCTTCTTGAAAAAATTTATTTGACTTGTACTGTAGATTTTTGCAAATTATTATACAGAAGGAATAATAAGTTAGTGCATTTAGATAGTATAATTTTCAAAATACATTTTTAGATATTAAGCAAAATGTGCCATTCACTGAAAGTTAAAATGTTTGCCAGCTGAGCTCGTAAGTCTCAGTTATATATCATCCGTTACCATGGGACAGTACAACAGCAGGAGTGTCCCATCAAGGAATAAACTTAAAGCCTAACTGCACCTGAAAAAGTTTTAAGTAAGCATTGCTCTTATGGCTTTCTTCATGACTGTCAGCTCAGTTTATTGCATCTTCCTCTGTAGCATGTGTAATAGGGCGTTATGTAGTTTCTAGTTGCATTATGTTGGGTGTCAATGAGACATACTGACTCTGTGCATGTATGTTTGCTTGGGTGAAGTAAAGACGAAATGTTTTCTTAGCAGCTGTTTGGGTCCTAGTGATACATAGGGCCATCTAGTAGAATTAAAAGCTTTCTTACAGCATTTATCAAGGAGTGATTCCCATGGAGATAGGAATTTTTTCTGTGTGTTTTACTCTTCTGACAAAACATCCAAGTTGCTAAAGGATCCCCTTTTTCTGAGATTGGTAGGGAAACTTAGTTTCTCGACCAGTATCTTTGAGCTTCCCATATTATCTGTTCTATGCTGTGAACACTGCAAATGGATTGTTTAGTTCTGATCTTCAAACAGCCCAATCAAGAAATGCACTTCTAGGCTTGGAAGAATTACTCTTCTCAAGTAACAAGTGACCTTGGCTAGAAAACCTTTCTGTCTTGCAGCTGTTGGCCTCCTTTAGTTTGCCCAGTTACTTCAATTCAAATGAGCTGCACTAGCTGCTTCAAAAACCTGGAGACCCTTAATTGTCGTCCTTTCCTTAGCTGATAAGTCCAAGATCAGTTTCGTGTATATTTCTAACAAGATCTGCAGCTGCCTTTCAGATGTAGCCAAAAGGAAATTTGCTGATGCATATAAATATGGTTGGTATGATGAACATCAAAAAAAGAAAATCCTAGGATATTAAGAGAGAGAGCTCACTGAAGAAAGTGGCATTCAATTTCCTGTTTTGTCATTTGCATATGCCGTACCATAATTTTTATGTTGCTGCCATGCCCATAAACATATCAATATAATTTTCTAAAACAAGAAATGACAAATTATCTTTCTAGCTTGCTGTTGGTAAATGAAAACAAATTAAGTTTCAATTTCTTTCTGTGTGCTCCTGGAAAATTTTATTCATTATCAGAAAGGAAATGTTTCTCCATTCAGGAGAGAATTGTAACAATTATATATTATATGCAGTGATAAAACAGTGTTCAACTTATTTTCTGTTCAAAGTGTCAACTATTATGAGGACCTTGCTTTGAGACATTTCTTTTTTTCTTTCCAGGTTATTTAATAGGTTTTCTAATCAAAACTATGGGAGAAAAAGCTGCTGTTCAGTTTCCTTGCATAGATCTGTGCTACAGGCGGGTGTGATGATAGCTCACACAAATCCAAGATAATCATGACTTAGTGGGTCAAATTGCAGATTCACATTCATGGAGACATTTAATATCACTGCAGACAAAAGACAGAATTCTTATTTATGTTTCTCTCACTCCCATCAGTGTTACTTTCTCCATCCTTTGTTTCATGTCTCCTTGTTGGACCCCTCTATAATCATATCACTCCATATTAGCCACATAGGACTGTCTGGTTTTTGCCAGCATGCTGTTTGTGTTTTAATGAAGTAAGACCTTTTGGAGGTCCAGGTTTCTCATTTTGCCAAAACAGGACAAAGTAAGCAAGAGCAATGCCCAACCAGAGGCAGGGAGCAAAGAGACCTCCCTGCCTTTTGGAAAATGCAGCTGCAATCTGTGCAGCCATCTGTGGTGTGAACTGAGCACATCTGGTTGAACTGGAGCTCTTGGTGCTGGCATTTAAGGCCTTTAAGGCCATTTAAGGCATTTAAGGCCTTAGAAACATTAATAATCATCACACAATGCTTAGTGGCAGAAATTCAGAATGTCACTATGACTTGTGTTTTGTTTGTATTTCTAGCATCAGAATAATGTCTAAATTCAGTAAATCTCAATAATTTCCTCAATTATCTTTATTTTTAGGGTTTTAAATCTTGGGATTTTTTTCTCATAGGAAATTCTGCATAGTTCTAACTGAAAAGACACTTCTGTTATTGTATTCAGAGTATGCCACCCTAATGATAGTCTGAAAGAAGAGCTGGAGTATTTTGATAGATGTTTCAGTAAATAGTAATCAGAAGAAAAGCATAGCAGCATACTCGAAACCTAGTGTTTGTTCAAATACCATGTGATTGTGTGTTAATGAATTTTCTTTGGCATATGTGTCTTTGATAATAAGCAAGATGAAATTTGAAAATAATTTCTTGGTTACCGAAATTAAATTAATATCTATACTAAAAATGAGGAAAGTTTGTTTTGCACTTTAAAATATTTTGCTCTTTTTTTGCCTTCAAATAAAAGGCATAATCCAGAATCTATAATGACTAGAGGGATTTCACCATTGTTATTGTTTGAGGTTTGGATTTTGTGTTTAAAGTTCAGTTACAGGACAATGTTCCTTAGCTCATGTAACAGGAGGGCACAGACAGTAACAATGCTGGCTTTTTCTTATATATTCTTATCCTTTTTTTATCCTTAAACATGTTAAATGGAAAAAAAAAAAGGTGATATTGACACAAAGGATGTTACAAGATGAGGGCAACTTCTAATTCTTACGGTTGTTTTAATATCATTTAAATCATTAATTTGAGCATAGCTTCAACCAACACTTGTATGACTTGGTTTTAATTTTCATAGCAACCTTCTGATTGCAGCAGATTTGTGGATCTGGCTTTTATAACTAAATAATTTGTAATCAGAAAATGCCAACATCCTGAAACTCCCAAACCATTTTCAAATCAGCTATCCAAGGCATTAATATAAAAATAATGGGGAAAAAATTCTCAATTGTATTTTTTGGTATTGGGTTTGTCCCATTTTAATTTTCATGGCAGAAGCCATGCCTTTCAGATAAACTTTTTGCTTTACTGGATCAATATTCCATGATTTTGTTCATGTTTGGGTTTTTTTGGTTGTACCATTCTTGATATCTGTAGTTCTTGTTTTCAGACAAGAAAGTTATTATTTCTGTCTAAATTATTTAGTGTGAAATGTGTGTATTTACAGAAATTTTTTAAGATATTGTTAAATTGATAAATGGTTAAATAGAGGCATAAAGAAAATTCTAGTGTGCGGTGGGTTTTTTTCTGTCAGAAGAATCATGGCTTAGTAAAGGCTTCAGTAAGAAAAGCTATGGTGTAATCATCATACAGCAGTGAAGCAGATTAAAGTCTGTAGTGCAAGGACACTCATAAAAGATTTAGTATTCCTGACAATGAAAAGTGGCTGCTTGAGACTGAGACAAGTTGATTGATTGAAGAGTCTGCCTAAAACTGAAATTCCAGTGGTCTGAATTCATATGGTTTTTATATGCTTTTACATCTCTGTATAGAGCAGTTGAGCAAATAATGCGAACAGAAGGTTTTCTATGACTCTGCAGTTGTGACTCACTGTGAGTTAGTAGCATTATTGCTATCCCAGCTGTGCTAATTCTGATGTAACGCCTCTCTAGATTCTAGAAGATACCCTTAATTCTATTCTGACTGCAATTCAGCTTGCTTATTTTGACACTACTTTAAAGAACGAGCAATATCGGGGTTGTCACCTCTGAATTTGTGATAGCAACAGTTATTTAGAGGCAACACTCATAATTCTAGATAAAAAAAATCTTAGTAAAGATTTGTATTAACATACAGACTGTTGCTCTTCTACATACAAAGATACTTTGGCACTTTAGGATTGGTTGATGCCAATCACTCGTGGCTCAAAATCTACAGTTAGGTCTCCATATATTGCTTATAGGAGAACCTCTATTTGAATAGTGAGCCACACATTCTTGTTCTGTCCCTTTACTGTAAATAGTTCTAGTCCCTTCTCTTCCTCATTTTCCCCACAGTTTGTTTTCCCATAGACACCCTTTTCATTAGACCTTGTTATTACTTGAACTTTGCTTTTTTTTCTCTCTGTTCTGTGTGTTACAATGTATGCTGCTTGACATATAAAGGAGAAAGAATCTTGGAGTAAGAGGCTAGAAAACCTTTCGACTTTATAAAAACCAAATGCCTGTATTGAAAAAAATCAAATTCTGAATGCTACCTGCCAGACTATAGTCTGCTTACTTCAGAAGTGAGATTGTTCTAAGTTTTTAAATCCAAGCACTAGTCTCCAAACTTTATTGATTGTATGCCCCCATCAGTAAAAAATTTGTGAGCATACCCCTCTAATATATGTATTTATTTATTGACAATAAATACATATAAATATACAATTTGATGATAAATAAATATGTACACCTTTGTAAGTTCAACCCTACAGATTTAGAAGACCTGTTGAATTTTCATAATGAAACCATCTTTGAACCAGAACGAGATGTTTTTCATTTTATCACTTCAAGGTTAGCCTTCTTATTGGTCTTTGTCACTAACTTTTTCTTAATGAAACTTACTGGAACTTACTAAAGCATCTGGGAAGTAATGCTTGTTTTGGTAAGTTGTACTTCAGTGATTTTGTTGTGGTTTTTTTTTAAACTAGAAACTCTAAGGTCCCTCAGGAGCTTTTAGAATCCTCTACAGGATGTCTTCTGGTACATAAGTGTCATTCAAAGGAAAACAACAGAATGCTTATAGCTGTGCTTCAAGATGTGTTAACTGCATCTATATTCACAATCCTCCCTCATAATCCTCCTACAGTAGTTTCAATTGGCAGTCAGTATGGTCCTAAACAAATATAATAGACATAACCTCTCTCCCAGGTTATACCTTAGGAGTTGCTAAGAAGTTTAGTAGTGAAGTTTTGGGCGGTTGTCACCTTTTGTATTCATAAGGAAGTTCATAGGAATATTTTGCATGGATTTCAGTGCACTTTCTTTGAGCTTCACATCAGAAGATAGAGAAATATTTTTTTTAGCCATGTTGAAATGAAGCACAGAAAAATTCCCAGGAATAGAGGGGAGCCAGGAATAAAACTAGAAGGTCTCATGTAAGCTTTGGGAAAAAAATTCTCATTCTTTTGATAAAGACCTCTTAAAAAGCAGCACATTGATACCTATAATTTTTTGATTGGTTACCTTATAGTTTAGTTTTTTGAATATATGAGTTGATCTCATATTCAGACAAACTATTCCAATGCAATCATATTTGGACTGTAGAAGAGGTAACAGCAACTTGGCCAAGTATCTTGTGTACTTAACCTGTGCATTTGAATATATATATCTCCACTCTTAAACTTTTGAAATCAGTGTAAGGCAGACACTGTAGTAGTTCAGGTAATGACAGGTTATTAAAACTGATGAGGAGAAATTTGTACTGTTTCTTGGGACAAGTGAAAAGTTGGAAGAGATTTTCTAAATGAAGTGTGGGAGATCTTAAGTGACTGATCTACCTGAAATACCAGTCAAAGTAAAAGGGAAATAAAGAGAAATATGAGGAAGAAACACAAGGAAGACTTATTGAAGAAAGCAAATTAGAAGTAAGACTTACACGTAAAAAAAGTCATTGACAGTCCAGATGTCATGTTAGAAACAAAAGGAAACAGTGTTCTACCCAGTACATGCTTCAATTATAGAAACAATTGTCCCAAAATGTTCTGGCATATAAAAATAAATAGATTCAATGAATCTATTGGGAAGTAGTTGGAAGGGACCCACAAGGATCATTGAGTTCAACTGCTCGTCCTGCACAGAAGGGCCCAAAAAATCACACTGTGTCCCCAAGAGTGTTGTCTAAACACTCCTTGAACTCTACCAGGCTAGTGCCTGACCAGTTCCCTGGGGAACCTATCCCAGTGTCCAGCCACCCTCTGGGTGAAAAACCTTTTCCTAATATTCAACCTCTACCTCCTCTGACGCAACTTCAGGCCATTCCCCCAGGTCCTGTCACTGGTCACCAGAGAGAAGAGATCAGTACTTGGGCCTGCTTTTCCTGTCATGAGGAGGTTGTAACTGCAATGAGGTTTCCCCTCAGTCTCTTCCTCTCCAGGCTGAACAAACCAAGTGACCTCAGCCACTCCTCATGTGGCTTCCTCTCAAGGCACCTCACCGTCTTTGTTTCCCTCCTGTCTTTTTTATATTGTGGTGCCCAAAACTACACACAGTATTCTGGATGAGGCTGCCCCAGCTCAGAGCAGAGTGGGACAATCCCCTCCCTTGCCTGGCTGGTGATGCTGTGCCTGATGCACCCCAGGACAGGGTTGGCCCTCCTGGCTGCCAGGGCACTGCTGGGTCATGTTCAACTTGCCATCAGCCAGGATCCCAAGGTCCCTTTCTATGGGTGCTGTGGTCATCTTCTTGCCCTTCTTGGAAATTGGGATCATGTTTGTCAACTTCCAGTCAACTGAGACCTCTCCAGATTCCCTGGAATCTGCTGCTCAAAAGACTGCTCAAAAAACATTGAGAGAGGCCTCTCAAACACATGAGCCAGCTCTTTAAGTACTATTGAAAAAATCCATCAGGCCCCACAGACTTCAGGAGACCCAGGAGCAGCAAGTCCCACACAAGTTCAGGATTGGGTGGGAGTTTTATTGGTGTCACAGCCATGGTTCTCCTGCTCAGAGCACTGGGACCCCAGCTCATCATTTATGTTGAAGAGAGGTAGAGAAAGCTTTAAACACCTCTGCCTTGTCTCTCTCCCTGTTTGTGAGGAACACATACTATAACAGACTGATGTTATTTGTGCACTACATTTTGCCGTTAACATATTTTTAAAAGCTTTTTGTTTAAGAAATAGTCAAGTTTATGGAGGCCAGCTAGGTCATCAATGATCCAGATGTTGTCCTGTTTCTCTCAGATGCTTATTTCTGGAAGTTGCCATTAGAGTAAATATTACAATTTTTTATCCCCCTTCCTGCTCATGCTTTTTTGTCTGAAGTGAGATATAGACTGCACGATTTTAGGCCTAACCCAGTAATGTATCGCTCATTCCTAGAAGTCTTCTAAAAGTCATGAGTATAACTTGAATAGAAATTCTCTGAGAATATTAAATTGCACTTCTCTGTTGTCCCTCACAGCCCCTGAATGATTACATTTCCTTTCTATAAGCTATCCTTTTTTTTTCCTCCAATAGTAATTAGCTTCTTTGCAAATAAAGAAATATAGACCAGGCCAGACTGGCAATGTAAACGTTTAAAAGTTTTGCTACAAAATATCGGACCTGCCTAAGCCTCAGGGATGAGAAAGAAAATGGTATGTTCTGTTTCCTGTCTAATACTAAGTCTCAGAGGGAATCTGAGCAGTGAATTAATTGCTTCTTTCTGTACTAGCTTTTGGCACCTTTTTTCTATTTCTACTTCTCTTATGATTAGGAATGTTGCTTCAGGTTAAGGTAAGCACATGCATCACTGTAGGTTGAAGAATCTGCTTTGAATTTACACAGTAAAAATACGAGTGTATACCTAAAAGTTTCCAAAAGAATGAATTAATTAAAAAAAAGGCTCAGGGTTTGTGTAAAGTATATTCTTTTGAAATCTTGACTATATTACTTGCTAACAACTACAATAGCTAATAAATTGCTAGGAGCTTTTTTAGCAAAGCATAGTGCAAAAGCAAAAGGATATTGCAAGGGACTCTCTTTTTAAAAATGGTATTAAGTCTGGAGTTCTTTTTAAATGCAGATGAGAAAGCTATTGATTTAGATATAGATAAACAGCTGTTTTGGTCTTGGTGATCATGAGTGTTGTATTGCTTGGAGTGGTGGAAACTGAACTAAAATATTTAAAGACAGTGGAATGTGCTCAATGTTAATATAACCGTTTGTTAATGAACTAGAAAAGCTCTAATCATTATTAAAAATCACTTGAGACTTACTTTATTGGATTTTTCTTTTAATCTTGCTTGGGATTACATAAACACATTCTGAAATACAAATAATTTATGAACCTTGTTCCCCACTAGCAAAAATTAATGTTCTAAGAAATACCTATTTCTCTAAAACACTTTTAACATGATAATAATTTGTATGTATTATGTAGAAATTCCCTTAATGGTTTGCATGTGTGGCAACTACTGTTTCAATTAAAATAGTGTGAAGCACGTGCCAGTACTGTTTTACATTTCAGTTATTTTAGTACCAGGGTGATTTGAACATATATATGTATATGTATATGTATATGTATATGTATATGTATATGTATGTATATGTATATGTATATGTATATGTATATGTATATGTATATGTATATGTATATATACACTTTGGTTACACTGGTTCAGCTAGAAACATCTTGATTCACCCCCAAAATAGGGCCTTCCTGTCAGATTCATTGTGTGAAGGGAAGAACTTGTAAATGGTATAATACGTGATTAAAATTGGCTGTGTAGATGTGAGCAAGATTAGTAATTTTTGTCTGAGAGAAAATGATTTTTTCAGCTGCTTGTAAATTCCTTCATACTTGATGGAAACCTGCTTGGCTGCCTTGTGCATCTACAGGAATGCTGCAGTATCTGTTCAGCAGTTTTGTGGGAAGTGTATCCAAGTGATGACTGAAAGCTGTAGGATGCATTTTTGAAATGAGAGTGATGGGAAATACTTGAAATAAAAGAGCCTTGCAATTTTGATCAAAGCAAATTTAAAGGTAATTTGATCAGTGTGTCTAATTAAGTGATTTCTCAAGAGTTTGGTATACACTTATGTAACTTAAAACCTCAATATCTAGGGCTACAGACTTTAGGAAATCCAAAGTAATTTTACTAGTATATAACTGAAAGCCCTGACTTGTGTTTTAGAGAAGAGCATTTCTTAGCTTGGTGATGCAAAACTTATTCTGACAATTTTTTCTAAACTGCCATTCTTTTCTGGTAATAACCTGGATTTCTTGCTTTAATGCCACAAAGTAGCTGTATTTTTTGTACTATGTGAGTTGTTCTGTATTTTCCTTTGTTATCTGCAGCTGCTTCAGAGCAGTGAGAAGTATTCAGTCAGATCTACCAGCACGCTGAATATATATCTAGGGTAGTTTACAGCATATTACCTATGAATGCAAAACTGAATTGTTGTGTGAATGTCAACTTCAGAGCACTCCGAGTCACATTTTAGGGTTTTTCATTCTATGAGTAGATATCTATGGCTATACAAATTGATTCTGTGTGCACTTCTGTATTTGTGCATTCTTCTTGGCTAGATCAAGATAAACATAAAAATGTAGTATTGGTCCAATTTGTAGATTTTTCTCTGGCATGTCAATCTTCTCTGAGAATGTGAAGGGAAATGTTGTCTATCATTATCTTCAGTTTCTAAAATGGGAGGTCATGCAGTGTTTGAAATCCATAAATTGATGTTCCAGTTAATATAAAGTCAATGTCCTGTTTCCCACTTTTGTTACACCCAGCACAGAGATAAAAGAGTTGATGATTTTAGTTCATGAAGGAGTTTTAACATAACAGTTAGTTATTGGCTTACTAGTGGATCAGCTAGGATAAATAAGATAGTACTGTTGCATTTTAGTAATTTCAATCAATAAATATCTGCTCCTAAATATTTTTTCTTGTTACTTTTCACCAGCAGTAAAAATTACTGCTGGGG
Organism: Sitta carolinensis; assembly: GCA_032173965.1. Taxonomy (NCBI): domain Eukaryota; kingdom Metazoa; phylum Chordata; class Aves; order Passeriformes; family Sittidae; genus Sitta; species Sitta carolinensis. Next base: position 37,966,914 of record JAVUNC010000006.1, read on the forward strand.
GATATGTGTGTGAAAAATCTGTTCAAATAACCCTTTTTTCTTCACCTGTCTGTTTAGTATAGTGGAATATATAATCTTCATCTGCAGCTTAGTATTTGCAGTGTTTTGCAACATACTGTGGTGGTTCAGTGTCAAGAAAACTGCAAGAGATAATGATTCTGACAATGTTTTAAATCATAACCTACATTTTTCCTCTAAGTTTGATTAGTCAAATCTAAGTCACTGTAGTGTAACTTTAAGGACATTCAGTTGCATAGCTCAGGGAGATATAATCTTTACATGATTTGGAATTTAAGCACTGTAAATAAATTGTTATTGTATAACTGCACAAAAGTATGATTCCTAATTTTGCAAACAGTATCGTGAGCTTACTGTTGATTTTGAGCAGTTTTAAACATCTGAAATGTATCTGACTTTAATAGTTTTAGCTTATAGTTCCTTATTGGATTGCAAGCTTTATATTTAGCTAGAAATAAAAAGGGCATATGCTGATGAATATCTTTCCTTCTACATCTCATTTCTCTTGTTGTCTTTTTCCATATATTATTCATCTTTTGAGAAGAGCTATCAATGCCTAAAGGTGCCTCTTTCAATAATGCTATTTCTTCTAGTAAATTTATAAATCGATGTGTTCTGTGCCCTGTGAGAATAATGATGTATTGCTTTGAAAAATCCCCAAGTACCCTGTGGTTACATTATGCCTTGAAAAAAGATGATAGCGGGATTGTTGTAGCAACCCATGCCATTCTACCACTTCATTTACGAATGATATTTTAATTGGAAAAACTCAGAGGCTGCTGATAGGATGGATGAAAGGAGCCTCCACTAGGGCCAGTGACCATCTTTGCTCTGTTGCAGACACAGTGCATTCTCTATCTTAACTTTATTGCAACATTATTTTCTGGCACATGACATAAAGCATAAAACACATTTTATGTTTGCACAAGAACTTAAATATGGGAGGTGTTGTACAAATGATAAAATAAATCAACAGAGCTTTTCAGATCAAGTAAGCAAAGTTATTCTGTCATGGTAAATGATGTCCAGAGGAATGATATAATATGCTATCTATGACCTTTTGTATAGCTGTTTAATATATATTGCTTTAATTTTTATTTTTTTTACCTCAGCTTTGGAGAAAATATGCCATTATTTTACATGGAATACTAAATCCATTCATCAGTTGAAATGCAGAACTTGATTTTTAAATATATGTTCATAAAGGATGACTCTGTACAGGTGTATGTTTTGTCAGTTAACACCAATTCAACACCTGCCTGCCCTTCCAGGGACAGTTTTGTGAAGCATCCTGTGGGACAACTGATTTAGGCAGGGGTAGAATAAAGTAAATGGATTCTAAATAACCCTAATTTGAGATGCAGAGCTTTCAAATCTAGAGACTGTTAGCGGAAATCAGTTCAACCTACTTTATTTGTAGAAGATGTTTGAAAGGAACCTTGTAACAGCAACCTTTTCACTTAGAACAATTGTGTCTGTACAGTAGAATCTTAATTACTACATTAGAATGAAAATAAAGCAAAGTCAACTATAATAATTGAGGGGTTTTGGTCAGATGGAACATGGGGGATGAATTTTTCATTTCCCATAATTTTCTCTTATACTTATTCCTTCCTCCTAAATTTTTTTAAGCTAGTATTACAATACAAATTTTTATCAACTCGCATATAATACTGGAATATATCCAAACAAAACATACAGGGCAGCTACTTTTCAACCCAAAATTCTTGTGCTAGTGTTGATGGCAGTGCATTTAGCTACAGTTAATTATGTGGTAGTTGGATTACTGGACTGAAAAGCATACCAAAGAATAATCCAGAAAAATATAAATGCAGAAATGGTAATTTTACTAATTTTAAGAAAAGATTTCGAAAAAGTGACATAGAAGCTAAGAAGAAAGAATACCAAGTCAGTCTCTCAGCTTGTGAAAGAATTAACTAAATTTTTTTACATGCTATCTTCATCTCTTTTAAAGGACTGGTGCTTGGAAAGAAGTCTCAATCCACATGCAATCAGAAATTAATAATAAGCTATGAAAAAAGAGGGTTGGGAGATTTCATAACAAGAGAAGGAGAAAAGTAAAAGATGAGCCATATAAAGGGAAAATGACAAATTAATGTCAGTAGAATATTTTATGTAGTTACTATTGTGAATCATTGAAGCTTATCTTTGACTATGTAAGTATCAGTAAAGTTTATTTCTTAAGGATATAAACACAGGTACTTTCAGTTAGCTGTTCTGTACTTGGATGTTGAATGAATTGAGAGTCAGAATTCAGTCCTCTGATGTTGTCAAGGCAGTTTTATAATCTCCTATTTCTCGTAATTGCTAGTAAACTGGAGCATATCTGAATTCAAAGTCAGTCTCTGGCTTAGATAAAGCCTTCTCATGCAAAACTCATGAGTGAACTCCTGATAGTTTAAATAGCAATAAGCCTGCAGCATGTTTTTTCATTTTTCCTGCTCTTTATGAAGTTTTAACTTTGAGATTTCCTAGAATTCTAAATATGTTGCAGTTTATCAGAAACATAATTTTAATCATAAAACTATGTGAATGAAGTAAAAGGGAAAAGCAACTCATAAGCCACAGAATTCCAACAAAATTAATTTCTAATGTGAAATGTTACATATGTGCCAATGTCTATAATTGTCACACGTGACAATATGAGATATTAGGATTTTTTCTTGTAAACACTATAAGAAACTTTTCTAATATTTTGTCACAGTGAATTATTTTCCTAAGAAAAATTGTTCCATTTTATTGTTAGTCAAAACAGTCTTATTTTCCTAAGAAAAATTGTTCCATTTTATTGTTAGTCAAAACAGTCTGCAGTATTCTAGAGTAACTTTTTGTATATAATTTGCATAGCTGACAATCAGTTTTAGTCAATTTTTAGAGAGAATCTCTTTGATTTTTTTGCATTCAATTCTAAAAATACACCAGAAGATTTATTTAAGTATAGAAAAGTTTATCTGTGAATCTTAAAGCATTTTTTTTTCCCCCAGTCAAACTGTGTTTCTGTGTTCTTGAGGCTGTTTTTTAGTCACCTCAATAGCCCATGCTTGGAAACAATCATATCACTGACACATTTCATCTATTATTTAATCAGCTGAAAAGAGGCATTTTGAAATCTGTAAAATAAAAAACTCAATGACTGTTTTACATAATACCGTTTCTATCAGGCCATGAGACAGGAAGTTGAATTTCCATTTTTAATTTTGCAGAGCTACTAGAGAAGACACACAGAAGAGAGGAAGAAATGGGAGCTCTCCAGGTACATTTTCCACTCAATTACCTAGCTACATTTTTTGTTAAATTTCTTGAAACTACCAGATTGTATTACAGCATTATGATTTTCGAAACTGCCTTGTAACTTAAATTCAGATTTGGAAATACATGCAGACAAATACAGACCAATAGCTAGTAATACTCACTGCTGAGTTTTTGCATTGGTTGGGTTAAATTCTCTGGTCTGTGTTACTTTCTTTTGTAAAACTGAATAAAACTGAAAGTAAAGTATTCTAAGCAAGTATTTAAAACCTCTGAAGTACTCAATGTTCATGGTCACCTTTCTGAGGAAGAATGGACTGGTCAGGATTCGTCAGGGCCTGATACAATATTATAAATCCTTATTGTATGTCATCTAGAAATAAAGCTGTTTGTGCTATGCAGTTTTAGTTTGCCCTTTAAAAATTCAGATTTACCCTAAGCTCAGTTTTGGAATAGTTTTTTAGCATTACAGTCAAAGAAAACATACTCCTTTCAAACTGAAATGTCTAAGAAAGCAAAAACTGGCTGGAATGTCTGAATTGTAAGGCTCAAGAGGCTATGAGGGAGTGTAATGTGTGTATTCTTCAGAATACAGAAATAAAAAAAAAATTAACAACAAATTGCTGACGACAGTAGCCTATATTAATAGAAAAAAGCGTTTACATACAATATGAACAGTATCAGCATTCTGTAAGTGTACTGAAAGTAGGACATTTGTGAGGGAATTAATGGAAATAAGGCTCATAAGGAAAATGACATTATGTATTGACCTGAGTTTTGACCATAGGAGTTTGTTGAAGATAAGCCTTCTCTTCTCATATAATAAATAGAAGGCATTTTGGGGTCTAGAGGTATCAAAGAAGTTAGTGTACAAACAGTTTGATCCGGTAAGAAGAGACAAGTTGCGAGACCCAAAAGTTACAAAACACACCAATCCAGCTGTTTCCTGTTCAAACAAAAATCTTGGCTAGGCTTTCTGGCAGCTCAAGTTCAACAAGGCTGAGAGCTTGTCCGCACAAGCAGTTTACACAGGTGCATATCTGGTTACATCAATGTAAAAAGATCTCCTTTCATGTGAAGCAATTCTGCATCTACTTTCATGTGAAGCTTCATGGTTGACAAATTGTTCTAATGATATTACTTCTCATTGAATGAGGAGTAATTTTAGACTGCAGGAAGTTGCATCATAGTAGTGTCTTGCATGGCTATATGTGCCTGCCTGACTGTCGTGTTCCTGATTAAATTGCTTTATTCCTTTCCCTAACTGGCAGTTCTGGTTAAGTGTGTGAATTTTAGTGCTCTGGCTGCTGTTCTTATATTCAAACTGCTTGATAGCAGTTTTTTCTTCCTTCAGATCCCCATGCTTTCACAATCAAGTAGGGTATAAATTATCCATGGTAAATTTCCTAATACATTAGATGCTAGTCTTCAGAAAATTATCTGCTGGGATTGTAAGAATTTATTATATTTTTAGAATTTGTCGACTATATCATACACTTTATTTAAAGCATGATTCATTTTAAAAACACTCTTTATTCTATCATTGGAACCATCCTCACTCACTCTAATACCTTTTTTTTCAAAGTAGTCCTCTTTAACTAAAAAAATTTATATCTGAATTGCTGTTCATTGTTACCAGAAATTTATAAGATCTGTAAATACCATCTTTTTTATGGTAATGAGTATGTGCTTTATTGCAGAATCTTTAAATAAATATGAGTGTTTGCCACTGCAATTTTGTGGAGGAACAAACATCTCAGAATAAAAATGTCTGAGTTTTCAATATAATATGTTTTGTCGTAAGTTTGTTCTGATGTACGGAAATAATCTGTATCTCAGACCTGCTTCTAAGGAAAAATAAAGACTTTAGCATGTGGTATACTACCTTGCCTGAGAAAAAATTGAGTAATGTTTCTGTAAAGGTATGAGTTCCTGTAATGTCTTAATGGTCATGTACTCTAAATGTGGACTCACCTGAGCACTTGAATATATGTTTTGTCAAATTACCTAAAATACCATACCTAGTCAGGATATAGTACAGAGTACACTGTCTTGATTTTACTAACTTCATATTTTTCTTAAAAATACTTTGTAATGGGAAAAGAATGTTATATACAGTAAATTCACTAATCCTGGGTTCTCTGTATTTTGTGCTGGATTAAAACTGGCACAAGTTTGTTTTATTTGTTTGACTAATGTCATCCTGTTATTAATAAAACATTATTCAGAGCTATTTCTGGATGAAAGAATAATGATATAGATTTTACTTTTTAGTTTTCTAAGGAAATGCGTAAAAGAAAACTAAGCCTGTTGCTAAGATGACATGAATTCCAAAACATGCTAGATTTACAGTCAGAGATGATCAAAAAAGAAATCATTCTGTGAGATATGTAAGAGTAAAATCAACAATATTGAAAGTCAGTTGCACTAATTAAAAAAAACATATTGTGGAGTAATTTTTTTCTTACCTTGTTTCTGGATGTTTTTTTAATTTATTTTTGGAGCAAATTTCTAAGTAGGATACTTTGATAAAGGCATCCAATTAAGTACAACAGTTCCTACTCATTGAGTTTTTTACAAAAAACTCTACGTATGAGACCGTCAAAACCCCCAAATGAATACTATTCCTCATTCTTTGACTTACACTGTGTTTATATTCTTTGCTTTCTAATGGCATCTTGTGTTTTGTTCTTAGGAACGTATTATGGCCTTAGAAATGGTAAGTTTCTTAAATTAATTTCCAAACCAATCCCAATTACATTGCTGATAATTTGTCTAAATTATGAAAATATTATTTATATATCTCTTTTAAAAAAGGTTGCAGTTCTGGGTTTTTAACTGTCATTTTACTTTTAAGAGAAGATGTGATAACTTTGCACTGCAGCTCTCTGTGTAGATTTTTACCATGGTACTTCCATACTAGTTATACAGTGTATTTCAGTGTTGTCATTTTTCTGTACAGTTCAGTCTTCATCCCACTCCTGGGAAGAGAAATAATGTAGATTTTGTCCATAAAAAAGATACTGTTTTTCTAACGCTTCTAGTGGTTGAGGTCCATGTGATAGATCTAATTATTTCAGTGACTAGTGTGTGCTTATTTCTTTGGTCTGGGAGGTGCAGGACAGAATCAGTTCATCTGCCCATATCAACACTGCAACTGAAAGGGTAAAGGAATGTAATTTTAACTGCTAATTAATATATTTTAATATGATATTAAGTTGGAAGAAGAAAACTTTTTGCCTGTACATGCATTTTCCAGATGTTCCAAGGTAGCAAGTCTGTCCATCAGGTGGAATAGCTGGAATGAGTTTCAGCTTGCCCTGTAATTTTGGAACCACTCTTCTTTCCCTTCATGTAGGAATGTCCAATAAGACATCACAAATTGTATGTCAGGCCCATAGTTTCTTTTCATGAGAAATTCAGAAAATTTCATCTGAAGAAACTGCTACTGAGACAATATCAATGCAAGTATAAACTTCTAAAATTTATTTGTGCAAATTATTATTTTATTCTTTCTGATAGTCTCTGCATCTCTGAAAACAGTTTCTGATTTCAAAAATATATTTTAAATGTATTCAAAATGTTAAAAAAATCTTTCACTCAGTTATGCAAGGCCCTTTGGGAATCAGAGTGCTGTGCTACAACACCTGCCTTATGGAAGCTAATGCTGGCATTCAGTGTCCTGGCACTTCACATGGTGCTGTGTGACTGTCAGGTGTTGACAGGACATTAATTCTGTTCAGGACCTTCTCTTATTCATGGTTTGTTGGCATGACAATCAGACAGGCGTGTATCCATTGTCATCCTTTTCTCACAAACTGTGAGTTAAACAGCCTGAAGATTCCTTGTCCTCTCTGCTCCCAGAGCTATTTTGACACAGGCAAAGGATAGTTGTTTGCAAATAGCCCAATGTCATGCAAATTTAGTCTGTATTTTGTGACAAATGTTTCTTTCTATTTTTTCTCCTTTTTATACTTCCAATGTCTCCTACTTTAAAAAGGAAGATTTGTAAATTACTCTTCAGATGGAAGAAAAGGATAACCTTTTTGTCATAGTATCCCACTGTTCTCCCTTGCTCTACAATTTACTCATGTCTAACTCCTGCACTTGCCAGTAAAATTGTTGTAGTGGCCATGTGATGAACTTGCCAACCTAGATAATACAAAACAAGTTGGGAAAGAAATGTAACATGAACCTATCAGATCCCATTCAGAGTTTTGGGTAATTTAACCTTCCAGGTCTAGCTTAATGTAACTCAGTGATTTTGTGAGTTGCTGTAAACAAGGAGGTTCCTTGCCTCTGTCTGAACCCTGTCAGCTCCTTCTCCTCTCAGCAATCTGTTTCAGCTGGAAGCTCCATCTCTTGTCTATGATACCAGGCAGTTTTTTGGGTCTTCTATTTCCTTGGCCAGCTCCTGTTTCCAGAGGAAAGTGCTGTTATTATGAACCTCCTTCAAGATATTACACATGATCTGATCTCTCCCTTAAGGTGACTGAGAACAAATACTACCCATTTAGAAGAAGCTTTTGGATATTTTGGCTCTTTTTTTGAATCAGATCAATTTTGCTATATGATTCAATAGATAGGTACACCACCTCTTGCTCCAGCAATTTGTGCAGGTCAGGAGCAGAAGCTGGAAGGTAAGGAAGAGCAAGGTTTGTTAGGCAGATGCACTAGTGGATATAAAAAAAGCTGAAGAACCTAGATGTTTTCTGGAATAATCCTTCCACTCTTGAGAAGTGCCAGAGGAGTAACAAGTATAGGCAAAACTGAAGTTTTGAGTATCTAGAGATTATGTGTTTTGTGTGGCTTTTTTATTTGGTTTAATGCTGTTAATGAAAGTGAATTTAATTATTTCATAGCTGTTAACAAGTAAATATCCTAATTACTTTAGTAATAAATTATTTAGTCTGAAATTTTGAGAGAATTAATATGATTTATTTTTAAATTAAATGAGTTACTTTATTCTTGAGTATACTTTAGTTGTTACATACAAGATTTGGCTCTGTATTATTTACAGAGAAAGATGTATTTTTTGGGGGAAAAATGTGCATTTTATTCTCAGATGAGGCTATAATGGAAGGTGTATTTGTTTCTCATAAAGAGGTCAGGATGCATTTTGTAGGTGCACACTACTACTATGCTGTGCTTGGGATTTTAGTGGGTTTCTATAAACTACATATTGTTCTTCGAGAGCATTAACTACAAATTATGTTCCACTGCCTTACTAGTACTAGTCTGACATAGAAGACTGCAAAATTTAATTTGAAATCAACCACATCCTGAAGTTATTACAGTGAACATATGCATTCTATATCCTTTGATCAATAAAACAGCTTGTTGCTTTCAGTGGAGAACCCAGAAGTGAGGTTACCACTTTCTTAGAATACTTGGATCAGACTTTTCTGGACACAATTCAGCTTTTTGTTACAATGTCCATAAATCTAGGTTAACTCCAGTAATGCTGTTAAGTATTCAGCAAAATTGTTGTTTAATATGAATTTTCTGTTCGGTGTGAATATTTATGCATTTTATTGGAATGCATTTTTATGTTCAAGAAAGTGAAGTTATGAATACCAATAAAAGAGATTTCTGTCTGCATCTGCTCAGCAATGTAAAAGCTATCAGATTTTTCTCCTGTAGTAGCAGGCTCAAATTTACATCAGTTTACTGGTTTATCACCAGTTTAGAAGAATTGGAAAGATAACAATACCAAATGCATTTTGCAGAGAGATTATATGACTGTCTGACACCATCCATTTTTATGTGCTTGTTCTCCCTCTCTGTCTCTCTCAGTGTGCCTTCCATCAATAAGTAAGTTGCTGTTCGCTCTTGAGATTATTTCATGATTTCCATACTTTGTCGTATGAATGTTGAGGAAATACTGAATTGAGGGGTTAATACTTTCTTTTCCTCTTGCTTTGATTCTGTAGTGTCTTGCCAAAACTACCATTACATCAAAGGCTTTCTGGTCCCCCCAGAACACAGCCACTCTTTGATCTTACAAAAATGGCCAGGAGCAGTTTGAGATCCCCTGTCCTGCCTGCCTTGCCCTTTCCTTTCCTTTCATCGCCGAGCCAGTGTGTCGCTTCCTTTCATTGGGCTTCCCAGAGTCTTTCCTCTGCTCATTACCACCAAGTAACTTCTGCTTCCTGAGGGTGCTGGCAGCCCATTGTTTCTTTTCTCCTAATGCTCAGCTTTCCCTTCCCTTCTTCCTTGATGTTGTCTTCTCACTGTTCATGTTTATTGCTCTTGTTTAGTACCTAGCTACTTGTCCCTCCTCTGCCCCCTACTCTTTGGTGTTTCACTTGTTCTTTCAGGTTGTTTTCTAAATCTCCTCTAGTTTTTTAGCCCTCCAAGTGAAAAAGCATTTCTGTGTTCAGACAGAACCTCCTGTGTTTCAGTTTGTGCCCGCTGCTTGTCACTGGGCAGCACTGAAAAGAGCCTGACTTCTCTTCTTTACACCTTCCCTTCAGATACTCGTGCACATTGATGAGACCTCCCAGAGCCACCTTTTCTCCACACTAAACAATCCCAGCTTTCTCAGCTTTTCCTTACAGGAGAGATGCTCCAGCCCCTTAAAAATGTTGTTGTCCTTTGTTGGACTGGCTCTTGTATGCCTCTTTTGTACAGGAGAACCCTGAACTGGACCCAACACTCCAAATGTGGACTGACTAGAGGAGAGGGATCGCCTCACTTGACTTGCTGGCAATGTTCCTAGTGGAACCTACATCTAAGCTCCTTTCAAAATTATGAAAATGTGTTCCATATGTTGCATATATTTAACATTTTTGCCACAGTTTAATAAACCAAAATCCTTCTGTTTTTAATAAGAGAAAGTAAAAATCTTAGGAAAAATCCTTATTGCAAGAGACAAGTTATCTAAAGTTATTTATTCTAGTTGAACTAGGAGTAGCAGTATACAGTGTTCTCAATTTTTTTTTTTTAACATAGTAGGTATATGCACATAAATGTAATTTTAAAGAGAGATCCTATGAGTTCCATCTACAGGATTCTCATGAGAAATCAGAGAATCATAGAATCATGGAGGTTGGAAAAGACCTCTGAAACCATCATGTCCAATCTTTGACCGAACACCACCTTGTCAACTAAACTATAGCACCAAGTGCCACATCAGTCGTTTCTTGAACACTTCCAGAGGTGGTGACACCACCCCCTCCCTGGGCAGCCTGTTCCAATGCCCTTTCAGTGAAGAAATTCTTCCTAATATCCAACTTGAGCCTTCTGTGGAGCAGCTTGAGACCATTTCCTCTTGTCCTGTCACTTGCCTGGGAAAAGAGACCAACACCCACCTGGCTATAGCCACCTTTCAGGCAGTTGTAGAGAGTGATAAGGTGCCCCCCAAATCTCCTTTTCTCCATGATAAACAACTCCAGCTCCCTCAGCTGTTTCTTACATGAATTATGTTGGCCTTTCATCTGTAGAATATGTATCTGAGTTCTTCCACAGAATGCAACTTGATAAGATGTAGAAATATGCTTTCTTTACTTTTCTTGGTTTGGTTTATATATCACAAATTAAGTTAAATTTTGTTTGACAGCAGACTATTGACTAGATGTTTCTAATGTGCCACTAGGTCCTTCATTTTAGATTTAAATGCTTTATATTTGATCTAGTTATAACTGTATAAGCACAGGAATCAGTTGCATCTATTAATGCCACCACAGATTTTGTTTCTCTCATTATTGTGCAGCTTTTTATTTAAATAGGGAAATCCATAAGGGAAACTCCTAATTCTTTTCCTACTCTGACAGTGATTTGCTCTGAATCCTTGTTTAAATCACTTCTCTTTGTATTTTAATTTTCCTCACGTGAAAAACTGAATGAAATTTCTTCTTCCTCATGAAGGCTTTGTTAATTAAAGCTTTGCAATGCTTTCTGGAAGACTTGATGAAATACTCTTAACATACAAAACTTTAACATAAATTACATGTAAAGATTTTTAGCCTGCAATGTTTTATAATGTTAAAGAGGAGCAACAAGAAGTCTTTACACCTTTTGAGGATGTTCCCACTAACATTGCATTACTTTGCACACTTTATTTCTTGTGTAATATTCTTTTAATTTCCAGAAATTATATCTGGATGTCTCTGATCAAAATCTTTGTAAACAATAAAGAATAGATTGTCAAAACCTAGTCCTATGGACTCCCAGAGTACTTGGAGCACTGACTGAGGATTCACAGAAAGCTGGCTTGCCAAAAGACATAAGTTTCCTTCATGTTTACAGCTGCTAGTATAGCATCAAACAACTGCATCATAAAATACTTTCCTAATATTTTCCCATGTAAACAATTTCCCTAGTTAGCACAGGGATGTCATGTGCTCATGAATGAGAGAAAAGACAGTCAGTGTCATTGCAAACAGGAAGGGAAGCATCCATGAAGTTCCTTTAATTAAAATGTGGTCCTCCCCATGCAAAAACATCTGGAATCTAAATTAAATATTCAAGTAGTTTGACATTGGCAATGCTTTGTTAGCAAAGGTCATTTGTTCTTCATTAGTGTATTTTTTGCTTTAAGAAATCTTGTTAAAACTCTCATGAAACTTTGTAATACAGAAAAAAAAAGCCAATTGAGCATTGAACTTTTAATTTGATAAAGTTACATGTATTGCCTACCTTTGTGTAGGTAATTTGACTTCTTGATGTGATGAAATCATCAAAATGGTGGTATAATTTGGGTTATGATATACGTGGAATATAAAGATACAAAATACATTTTTTTGTTTTTCTGAAATTTCCCTCTCTACATATGATGTACTATTCACAGAATGTCACAGCTATCATGGAGTTTGCCTGGCATATAAAAGTCAGCAGAGCACCTCAGGCCTCTTAAGCAGAACCACCTCCTTAAAAGAGAAGTGTATGATTTATCAGTGGACAGCTGGAGATTGAAGCTGATAGTGCATATTTTTATAGATCTTAACAGAGAAAGCAAAGGCATGCTGGGTGCATCCTATTCTTGCTATTTAGGTATTCAATACACTAGGGTAATTTAAAAATAAGTAATTTTAGGTCACCATTGTATCTTTCATTTGAATTGTAGCTACCTTCTGACATGCATTGCAGCCAGTTAAAACTATGTTGCATTTAATCTTTTTATGGTTGTTCTTTGGGGATTAGCTAACTGGTACTTAAATCAACTCTCATTTAAAAATATATATATATCTGCAATACAGATAGCCATTTGTTTTTACCTGCCTCAGAAAAGAAAGAAGTACTGTACTTGAAACTCAATGAAGTTTGGGTTCTGGTTTATTTTTATGTGTTTTCAATATATCAACAATAAAGGCAAACTTCAGGAGTACTATATATACAAACCAGCTTTGATTTATTTGCATTTAGCATTGCAGCTTTGAGACTAAAAATGAAATGTGTCTGATTTTGATTTAGATCTGTTCCTTGAGACAGTGTGAAACTGTCTATTACCAAGAACACATCAGTATAGGAGGATTAACTGTTCACATGCAGTTTAAACATCAAAGTGTTTGTATGAAGTCATGGAAAATAAGTAATTTGTTTTGTTATTATCTGTGAAAATATAAAACACCCCTTTTAAAAGTAAATAGTCTTTAAAAACCAGAAAGATTAGTAGCACTCAGTCTATCAAAGAGAACTGCTGTTAACTAAAATGCCATTAATTCTGCCTCAGTCAGTACAATGGGTGTTTTTTCTTGCTATCAGTACCATCAGTGCACTGGGTCAGTACCTGCTGCTGCTTGTTATACATAAGCAGACAGATGTGATTGCTGTCTTTAGGATTATTTGTATGCATTATGGCATACAGCTTTCTGATTTCTGGGAAAAAATTTAACAGTAATTAACTGTCCTCTATATCAGGTGCTCCTAGCATCCTTTTTCACATTTTATCTCTGTGGATAAATCTATCTTTTTAATAGAATAGAGTGTAGTCATTAATGATACAAGTATGGCATTTGAACTATCTTGAGGAGGTTGCTGTGTTTTTCATTAATTACCAGACCAGTTCCATGGGTCAGCTAAAAGCTCTTTCATCTTAGTTCCCTCACATTCTTCAATGTATTCTTTCATTGCCACCTTCCTTATTGAACCTCCCCTAACAACAAACTTGGCTTTTTTCTGTTTTCATTTGCACATCACTATAATTCTTAATTTGTTTTATGGAAAAGACACACATTTCTGCCCTGAAAATGTTAGTGTGTGAGTTATCCTATTAAAGCCCCTCAGACTGCTGAGAAGAGTGTGAGAATTTTAGAATATAAAAAGAACCATTCTGGTCAAGACCAAAGGTCAATCCAACCCAGCTAGACATTGCAACAATGGCCAAAGTAAAATGCTTAGGGAAGACTGTATGAACAGGACTGACATGTATTTTGTTTCCCATTCATTCATTCTGATTCCAGCCATTCAAAGCTCAAAGCCTTCCAGTTAGATGTAGTTTCTGTGAATTTGGAACCATTCTATGGTCTTTCTCATTCATGAACTTGCCCACTTTTCTGCTTAAAACCATATAAAATTTTCTATCGTTGTGTGACTTCTGATTTTATGCAAATTGGTCATTAGTCGCCTCAAGCATCTCTCTTCCTGGCTGAAGAGTCCTGTTCTTTAGAGTATTGTGTTTATCATTTCTCACTTGGGAACAGCACTCCGTGGCTTTGAAAATTCTCGTTGAACTTCTCTGACCTTTCCCTATTTCCCTTTTGAAATAAAGATCCACCTCTGCACTCAGCTGTCAGGCTGCAATTGGATTAATGATATGGGACAGTTATGTTCTCTGGCTTTTTTATCTTTTCCTGATTATACTGAGTGTTGATTTTGCTTTTCTGATTGATACTGAGCACTGCATTAGCAGATGTCATATGTATCACTACCCCATGATCTTCTTCCTAAGCACCAATGGTTATCTTAAAGCCCATAGTTTTGAATGTGAAATTAGATTTAAACTTTAGGAGTCTAAAACTCCTTTCAGAATTCCAAGTAACCTATACCATTGTTTATCCACATGATTCTCAAACAAAACCAAAGGCTGGTCTTCTGCTTTCAGGATTATATTTAATAATGTAATTAATAAAGACTACCAGAGAAACAGCTAATTTTTTCTTTCCACTACAAAAAGTGAATGAAATAGAGGGGATATAGTTAGGAGAAACTTTGGAAGAGCAGATGATTAGCATCTTCCTTAAATCCATTTATAGACAGTGTTGACGTGAATCTTGGCATTGAATTAGAGATGGAATTGAAAAATGGGATGATTTAAGGAATAGGCTTACACCTAGGGCCTGATTTCCTTTCTTTGATGAGAACAGATCACAGGTCATCTGTATTGAAACAGGGTGGTTAAATAGATAGATAAAGAAATATATCTATGTAATATTTTTGCATACATATAAATGCATAAACAGAAGAATGAGCCTCATATCCTCTAACTAATATAGTTTCTTGGTACTGAATATTGACTACAAGTTCTGTCCAAGTTAGCTGCAAATGAATCCCATTGTTTATGAAATTTGACCTTTGTTCTGAATATTTCTTAAAACCTTAAAATCAGAATGTTTGGAACTAACAACAAGGCAGACATCATTGCTTTTAAACAGATGGTGTGTCTTCATTTAGGTTACCTTGTTCGTTTCTGATTCTCCGCTCCTCATTCCTAGTCTCCATCTTTTTGAAGTTGATGCCACTTGTGCAAAGAGGCTCCCATTGATTTTTCTTCTCCTCTTGTCACTGAAACTTTAAGCCTCTTCAGGTCTTAAGTCTAGGATCTAAATGGAATGTTTTTCATGGTGGTCAGATTGAAATTTTCCAGAACTAGTAACAGAGCTTTTGTAGTTAAGGGCAAGTTAACTCGGTTAGCACAGGCTTTACAACGTAATATTTGATTTCAGGATTGATGGATTTTATTTAATATTTTGCTTTAAAGTATCAAGGAAGTAATATAGTTAATGAAGCCCATTATTGGTAGATTGAATACCAGACTAGCAGAACCTTTTCCAAAGAAGTGTGATTTTTAGAATTCTGGAGGTAATACTAACTGTTGCTCAGAAAGTACAAACAGTTCTGGTTTTACTTGCTGTTTGGCAGATAATAGAAGGGGAGCCTTTAAGAAGCTGTAGAGTCATCTAGCCTGTAGGACATGACTGTTCTTTCTGCATGGTCAACGAACTTCATCTGCACACAAAACCAAAACCATGATATTTATTTTCTTCATTTTTTGCAGTTTACAATAGACTACATTTTTTGCATGATGGGTGTGAATGTGAAATCTTATTGTTGAGTCCAACCCTAACTCTCCCTAGGGAGATAATTCATTTTTCAGTAGTACATACCATATGCCTAATCTGAAAATAGGAAATTTGATTGTTCTATATTTAGCTAAGTGCTCACTGCATTTTTTTTTTTTTTTAATCATAGAATCACAGAATTATGACGAGTTGGAAGGGACCCACAAGGATCACTGAGTCTTATTTCAGTCCCTGTACAGCACCATTCCCAATAGTCACACCATATGCCCAAGAGCATTGTTCAAACCTTTCTTGAACTCTGTCAGGTTTGGTGCTGTGACCACTTTCCCTGGGGAGCCTGCTCCAGTGCCCAATCACCCTCTGGGTGAAGAACTTCTAACATCCAACCTAAACCTCTCCTGACACAACTTCAGGCCATTTCTATGTTGAAGACAGAGGCAAAAAATGCATTAAATGTATTTGCCTTGTCTTTGTCCCTGTTTGTGAAGTGACCATTCTCTTCCTGTAAGGACAAGGGTTTTTTTATACTGCCCATTGCCATTAATATATTTTTTAAAACTCTTTTTATTGTCCTCCACATTTCTGGCCAGCTTCAACTCCACTAGAGCTTTGGCCTCATGAATTTTCTCCTTACAGGGACAAGCAGCATCTCATATCAGTAATGTCTCTTGTTCTAGTCCCTGGAAATAGCAGACTTCCCTGTGAGCTGGCTCCAGTCTGCATATCAAGCCCTTCATTTGCTTTAGATGGGTGTTTCTTATTACAACTACCCTTCATTTTCTTGTTAACAGACATCTTGGTGCAAGACCAAGAGGTCTTGGTGATGTTGTTTTAGGAGGCCTCACTATCCCATAAAGACCTTCATCCACCTCATCAGTAGTCTGACCTTCTAGTTCCAGAGCCTCACATGTATTGTAGAAGGTGCCAGTCCTACCTGTCGAATTCTGAGAAGGTGGAGGAACCTTCCTCCTAGTACATGCTGTGATGTGCTTCCAGCCTTCATCTTTAACAGACCCTTGGCTAATAGTCCTTTGACTAATTGCCCTGCAGGGTTCTGAGTACATCTGCCTCTCCACTATAATGGAGGTTCATGACTCTTGAGAGTCTTGAGACTGTGAGACTCTGAAAACAGTCTCTCTTTTTTTTGTTTTCTCAAACACTGCGTAGCTTGTTCACTTCCTCCTGTAGCTCCTTTGCCTGGTGTCCAGCTCCTCAAGCACAGCTCACCTTCTGCAAAAGAACTGTCAGCCCCAGCCTTGTGAAGAGGCATCAGGCACTCCTGGCAGCCTCTGACCTGGAGAGCTCCATCTCCCATCAGCAGGTCTGGCTGGCTGGAGCCTCTGACATGGCTGCTTCAGTGAGTCCCACAGCTACACGTGATCGAACTTTAGGGAGAGTTAACACCCTAACCGAGGAACCTTGAACTAGTATTCTGATTACACTGAGGTTTTTAGTGTGTGAGATGGCTGAAAGAATGGATTTGGTTTTAATGTTTTAATTTGTGTTCTGTTCTTTAGAGTACCCGAGTAGCTTTAAACCACCTGGAGTCTGTGCCTGAGAAACTGAGCCTATTAGAAGACTGCAAAGATATTGGAGTGAGAAGATTTTATTTGACTCAGTACTTCTGAAATATTTGGGTTAATTAATATTCTCTATAAATGTACAGATAAGTTGTTGAATAATATATTTACAGTTGCATATGTATGTATTATATAGACAGAAATGTACTGAAATTTATTTTCATGTTTATGTGGATCTTTTTGAAGTTATAAATTTAGTTCTAATTATTAAGACCACTCCATAATGCAGGCAAACATTGATAGCTGGGCATAACAGGTCATGTGTTAATTACTGTTTCAGAATATTGTTATTGAGTGGTAAATTCTGATATTACATGTTAAAAAATGAAAATTTTATAATTAAATAAATTATGCCAGTTGTTTCAATATTTAACTTAATGAGCGAAGATAGATGATTTTTACAACTTTTTTAGTTTTGACATAATGACAACACTAGGCACTAATTTTCTCAGCACCACTACCCAATCAAGATGTTTTTGGATGCAGTAGAACATATTGACAGTAGTGGTGACATGTAGTAGTAGTAGTAGTGTCAAGAGTGATAAGGCTCAGATTAGATTTTCAGTGGCTAATTGGCTAAACACCCGTACCATAGGTACTTTCTATTTATGAAATTGGTGGTTTAATAAAAAAGAATTTGTAACTTTCTTGCACAATATAAATTTTAAATCAGTATTAAACCACAGATCAAGAAATACGTAATGATTCGCATTTTGTTTGAAATGCAAAATTTCTTAATCTGTGGTTGTCATAACCATTTCAAAACATACTTGTTTGGAGCATTGTTTGTTTTGTGTTTCTGCATGAGGTCATCAGTTAATAATTCTACACCATTTTATTGCTGTCATCGTCATCTGATTTGGTAATGCAAGTACTGGTTAAAATGTTTGCATTTTTCATGAACAACATTGTCGAGATACATAGTTTTAATTTCACATTCCAGGTATTCCCCAGAAGAGCTTTTTTGCTCTGACAGAGGTTTGTGTTTATCTTCTGTTCCTACTAAAGGAAAAATTTTGTTCTCAGCAGGCATCTGCAATCTCCTTCACACTTGCCCTATCTCACTTAACACTGCTGTGAAATTACACTGTAATTTTCTGGTTTGCTCTAGTTATAACTTAGCCAATATTTGTAAGATTGGAATGCAAATCTTTGGTTTCAATTGGGCTCTGTCCTCCATCGTGCTTATTTTTTAAAGATGGTTTACTGAAGAAGAGTCCCTATCAACACAGTGTTTCGTTTAAGAAATAATTTATTATTCAGGAGATCTAAGCTTTATTCCTTAGCTTTGAGAAGGATATCAGTTTGGGCCTTCATTACTGTTTCTATTTGCAAATAACATATTGGATCTTTTTGCACAGTAGCTAACAAGTCCTTCCCTCGATATTTTCATAGGAAGGGAGAAGGAAAGAGGAAGTAAGTTTTGATAAACCTCTCGGATTGTCTAGGAGGTTTGTTAATTCAAGTGAATCATTAGCTAGTTCAGTGAGAAGTGTTACGTTTTCGTATTGAAAATACTATTTTGTGCATATCCTTAGAACGTTTTTTTCTTCAAATGCTTGTTTCTGTGGTGTTGTAATTAATTTTTCACCATTACAGAGTTTTCGTTAGAAAGTCTGATGTTGCTGAAGTTTTGAAAGGGTTACAAGAAATCATTCACTACTTAAGGATAAGGCCATTTCCACTTTAATCTACATGTATTTTAACATTATTTTTCTGTACAGAACATTATGCTTTTGTATGGCCTCTGTAGTTCAGCTTCTGAAAGTTAGTACTTAATTTGTTCTTGCTGTGGTGAAAATCCTCAACAATACCTGTGGTTACAACAGTCAGAATTTCTAGCTACTTTCATGTCATGAAATTGTCTAAATCTCTAAATGCATTTCTAGGAGTCCCATTGCCGAAGGGAGATGATTGAGGAGAGGTATAAGAAGTACAAAGACATAGTGAGCTCTTTGCAGCAACAGCTGGAAGATTCAAAACAAAGAGTCAGGCAAGTCAAGGTATGTGTGTGTACTCCCCTTTTGTGTCCCAATTGCTTTAAATCAGCAACATAACCTTACCTTATTAACTCCTAGTGCAAACACAGACTGAAATCACGCATGAATGTGTCTGTTTCATATAGCTGCCGTGGCTGATGACATGGCAGGTATATTGACATGGCATGAACTTTGATGAATTAAGGGTTGCTTTCACTGTAAGTGCCATGGATACTTTCCAACAATCTTTCAGATTTCACAGAAATGTATCTTACTGTGATTTACTAATCTGCAGTGTTTACCTGCTTTGTCAAATTGCTGTCTACAGCAATTTTTAGAATGTTTTGTTCCATTTTCTAGTCCTTTCAAATAAAAGGAATAGAAGCCTGTTTTCTCTATAAAAAGGTTGACTAATTTATAAATTACATGTAGTAATTTTTCAGGAGTTGATATTTACTGTTACTGTGACGCAGATAGAAACACACAGCAACACACACAACAGGTGTTCAGGCAGAGAAGAAGAAAAGAAGTCTCTAGTTTATTGTTGACCTCGTATATATAAGTTTCTGGACAGTGATCAGAGATTGGGCAGAGAAGTTACCACCTCTCCATCTCCACTGGTCACTTGAGAAGTCCATCAGGTGATATCTTTTACAAAGGAATGCAAATTCCTTGAATGCAAATGCATGATTCTTGTTTATCTTACAATTCGGGAGAACTGACTCCACTATACTAAAGGCTAATTTTCAAGGACAAAAATTTACATTCTTTGCAAATGATTCTGTATGATGTCTCTTTCATACCTAAATAAAATCCAGGCAAACAGGAGAGAAGTGATTTGCTAAAGGTCACTCACTGGACTTATAGCAGCGCTAAGCATGGATAACTAACTTCCTACAATACAAATCCAGTGCTCTTCTTTAGAAACTTTGCCTGTAATTATTTCAACTTTCCAATTATTAACATGCTTTCTTTCCCTTCTTAGCTTGTTCACTGTCATATCGCTGTCATTGTGATAGCAGCTTACTTCAGCAGAACTTCAATTTCTTATGGAAGTGAATGAAATAAGTGATCAGACCTGAAGAATCACATATTTCTGCTGCATATCTCAATCAAATCACTTTCTTTGGCAATGTATCACACCTGTGTCTCTAAGCAATTGAGATCAAATCAAGGAGCACACACTCTATCAAAAAGATGTTTGTGTTCCCCAGCTTATCTGTAACCATCTTCCTTCTGTAAAATGGACATTCTTATATTATGTCTTTTATAAAGTGGGAAAGGTAAAATAAATACAGAATATTTCAGCTTAGTAATTGCTGTTGTAAGAAGGTATTAAGTTACTTGAAAAAGCCATCTTATTTTTCTGTAAGAAAGAATTGAAAGGAGGAAAGAGGCACAATCAGTCTGTCGCTGATGATAATCTTCAGTATCTTGAATTTCTCTTCCCTCCACACAAGCGTTACTAAATAAATAGCTATTGAAATATGGAAAAACGTTGAAAAGCTAAGTGGAATGCAATCAGCTGATGGTAGAACATAACATTGCACTAAGCTGACTGAACTTACTGAGCTTGTGTGATTTGAACTCAATAATCAGAATCCAGTACAAAGCTGATTCCAAAACAATTCTCTTTCTTTAGACAACCGAGAGCATTTAATGGTTTCCATTTAGTCAGGCCTAATTGGGGTTTTGCATGACATTCAGTACTCCTTGCTGTCACGGCTGTTGCAAATAGAACAGAATGTTCAAAACCAAGTAACAGACGGGTGCTAATCTGATTTCAGTGATCAGGCTAGCTTAGACTAAAAAAATCCCTTTTAATGCTTGCCTTTCTTACCCTCCTTTGAAACTAACTCAAATGCCTTTTTTTTTTTGTTTTTTCTGTTTTACTGTTTGTCAGTTGGGAATCTCTAAAATTGGTTGCTGGAAGAGTGTAGGTTTGAGGACAAAGTTCATTCTTTCTGATATTTTTGGTTCACACTGCGTATATAGTGCCCCTGCTATGCAAAGTAGACAGATATTTGATAGATGATGAGAAAATCCATGTTTCTTATAAAATTTTTATATTGATCATTTTAGATTAAATTACTTCTGGAATTAATCTTTCTCCTCTGTTAAGTTTTTCTTTCTAGCCTTTCTTATAATACACTTGTTTCAGCTTGCTTGCCAACACTGATCTCAGACAGGCATTATCTAATCTTGTGTCCCAGCCTTTTTTCATTTTAAGGAGGAAAAATTAAACCAAATTTGAATGTTCCTCTAAAAGCAGGTTTTTTTCTTTCTTTCTTATGATTTCTTTTGTCCCCAGTCAATCTTCCTACTCTTCTGCAGTCTTGTCAAATGACTTTAAAATACCTGTTGCTTAGAAGCCCAGAAAAATCATAATTTCTATTTGTATGTGTTAAAATGGAAGATTTCCAGTAATAAAAGTAGGTCATAGGCTGGCAGAATATCATCAGGTAAAACAATCTTGATTTTTCAACTAAGAAAGGGCCAAATAGTAGTAGATAAAGATGAAGTTGGGGGAAAACCCCATATATGTTGTATTAAAAGAAAATAGCAACAGAATCAAAATCAAAACAGAAAGCCAGAGGAAAACTAGAGAGAAATATTTTGATGTAAAGATACAAATATTTTAGGAGAGTTTCCCTGCCAACAATTGACCATCTACTCAAAACCAACATACAGATGCAGTTGTCAATGAAGCACATGAGAAAAGGCACATTCTATACATTAATATTTCTTAAAGAGAAAGCCATTTTGTATTACAGATACTGGTAGAAGCACCTTTCTTGTTTAAAAGCTCTTCTTTTGAAGCATTTCTGGAAGCAGAATGGAAAGACAAAAACCTTAAAAATTGTTATTGTGCTATGAACACTTTAGGTATTAAGTCTCTCATCAGCACATAAGGGGATTAATATGCATAATTCCCATTAGTCTTAATAGGAGTAAATCCTTCAGTGATGGAACAAAAAACCTCATTGTATCTCTAAATTAATGTAGAATTTTTTTTCTGTTTAGTTTTCAAATCTTAATATCAGCATGAATGATAAATTGCAAGATGTTTTAACAAAATTCCCTGAGGCTGTTTTTGATAAGAGTTCAGCAGTAAAATTGTGTGTTTTATGAACTGATGCATTTATTCATTATTACCTCTTCTCATTTCAAGAAACTGAGTAATTTGGATACCAAGCCAAGCTTTTAATCTTATTTTGGATGGTATTATAACTGGGGACTACTTGCTGCAAAGCTAATAGAGATTTTTCAGGGATTTTTGTTTAACTGACCTTTTTAAATTTACCTTCTCTTTTTAGCTTATAGACCAAATGACTTTCCTCACCAAGAAGCTATGCTGTATGGGTTTAGACATAAATAGTAACATTGTACTTCACACTTTATTTAATGGTTTAACAAAAAAATTCAAAGCACCTTTAGCTATTTTGATATGAGAATCAATGAACTTTAAGTTTCCTCAGTGGCAGAGAAAATACTTGTGCAACTTCAGTGAATTAATATGAACCATTCATTGATGAGGAAGTCATCATTCACTGATGTCTGTCATGATGATATGGTATGTCCTGAATTGTGGATGTGATGTGAACAGGAAAGATCATTTTTACAACTTGCTGTAGTGGCAAAGACTTGCAATGGTGCCAGTGCTTTTCTCAAGGCAAAGCAGTTTTTTGCCGACATTTTATAGTGGTGAAATGGGGATAAAACTCATAAGCAAATTAATTTCAACCTAACTGCAATACTGAGAATTCAGAGAATTCAAATGAGTCTTTTCCAGTGTGTGCAAAATCACAGCATGTGCCTGTATGTGTGCTACTGTATGCTTTTTGTTAAAGTTTGCAGCTGCTTGAGAGTAACAGGTAAAATTATTTTTATTTGGTTTACATAGGATGTGAAAATGAATGCTGAAATTTCCGATATAGAAGTGGCTGCTCACTCTTCCAGTTGGCAAACTCAAAACAGTTTTTTGTGCAGCTCACTGCTTTCAAGTTCAGGTTGTAAGTATTATATCACAGAAAAAAATCTACAGGTAACATATTCTTTTCTTCTAATTTTTTTTTTTTTTTACTTGAAAGAGTGAGCCACTACTTTTCAAAAAAGAAGTGCTAGAACCATCTTACATATTCTTCTGTGTTTTAGTTTTAGATGCTGAATGGATGTCTTTGCCTAAGAAATACTTCATTACATCCCACTGATAGTTGTTCGAGTTTTTTTGATTAGGACATACAATATATTTCGTTTGTCACCCAAACCTATGCCAAGGAAAAGGGCTGCCCTTGAATTCTGAATCTGCATATGAGTCATACTTGTATAACCTTTGTATCTTCTGAGGTACCATGTCCTCAAACATGGATTCTTTCCAAGATCTTTCATGTGCACCAGTTAGTCTCATGCTTGTGTAGCATTTTTGCAGTGAAAGTTGAATTCACTAATTCTACTTCAATAGTGTTTTTAACTGTTTTTCTCTACCCTCTTGTGCATGTACAGCTTGTGTCCATGTGAAGTCATGGGATCTCTGGTACAGCTGGGAAATGCTTAATAAAACATAAGATGTATTAGGTCTTGGTTGGGTACATAGACTCACCTTTGCACGAGAGTCAAATAACTTAAACTCCAGATTTTAAGGGTTTTTTTTGAGCATATTAATATATGGATATCAAAATACTTCTCTTCAGAAGGGTAACATCTTCCTTTTGTTTTCAATATAGCCAGTTTGTATACTAGGAACCTATTTAGAAAGTTGCATTCTATGTAGGGCTAAGTCCTATTTCAGGCTTCATTGCACTTTGAAAGCGTTGCATCTTAGAATGAGTGCTGTGGTACAGTCCTGAGCTGATCTGATGAGGTTAAAGGTAATTGGTTTCTCTTCCTTTCAAAATCTATGGGTTGGGGTTAGTATCTTTTTGCAGAGCATACTGAATAACAATAGTGGGAATAAAGCACAGGAGCAGATACCTCTGTATCATCTGTACTTCAGGAACACTTTACCTTGACTCAGAGGTGATTTTCTATTTTCCCAACCCTCATACCTGTCGAAGTCTTGCAAATCAAAGTATAGCTGAGCCTGTTTTGGGTATAGAAAAGGAGTAACCAATGCCTCACAGCATGTTCAAATAAATGGCCTCCAGCACTCCCTTTCAATCTCAAGAATTCCAAAAGTGGTTCACTGTAAAATTGTACTGAAATTTTAAAATGCAGCATAAATATTCCTAATATATTACAATGTCTTTAAACTGCTTAACTGGAATTAAACAAGCTAGGACTTTATTGCTTTAAAACTTTTTAATAAATTTTAGGCAGTTTTAAAAGAAATAGGATCCATGTGATCTGAATACCAATCTAATGAAACAGTTCTGCATATTTATTCTCTGATTCAACTGTTTTTTACCAGTATTAAATACTAAATTTTCTGGAGATAAAAAAAAAAAAAAAGTGATTAAGAAAATATAGTGGTGATTCAATTATCAACATAGTGCTTATGGCACTAAAATATGTGGATTACTCTACAGACTTTGGTTTGTGACTGACTGTCACTTTATGTGAAACTGATTTCTACCAATCAAATGTGTATTTTCAAGTTGTTGGTATAGTTCTTGAGGACATTGAAAATTCTGCAGTGGTATTAGCATTAAGGATATTTTCCAATGAGTGGCAAATGAAAAGTCAGCTACTTCAGTCATGATAGTCACAAAAAGATCATGAACTTTTAATTTCAGTAATGATATTAATTAATTATCATTTGAGACTTTGACAGTGAAATATAATTTGACGTCTTTGCTCCCAAATCTACTGTAGCTTTTAATAAATCTTCCTATACATGTCGTCATCTATTTTCTGTGATTAATTGTCTCTTTCTTCAGAAACAGAAGGATGGATTTTTTTTCCTTAATTTATCTTTTGGAGCAATTTGCAAGCCTTTGTGATTTATGTTTCCCCTTTCCATATCTCTTCAATTCATGAAGTCTTACAGACTAGTCAGTAACTTGTACTAAAAGTTTCCTTCCCAATGTAGGTCCCCTATGCTCTCCCCTTGTAGAGAGCACCTGGAAGGCAAGCAGACTCATTTGATATAATTTAACTTATCTGTGAGGAAGATTGTGGGATTCAAGTTTAAAATTGGTTGAAGAAAGAAGGACAAATAGTATGGGAAAATAAATAAGGGAACAACAATCTGTTTCTATATATATATATTTACTAAAAAGTTGCCAATGCAGCAAGCAGTTAAAAGGAAAGTAATTAACATCAACATTGTGTTTTGTTTCTGCTATAATTTCTGCAATTGTAACAGCTTTTCCATTACAGACATATTTTAAAATATGTTGAGGGAATGTGCTTTTATTTCTATACCCATTTTCTTAGAAATGAAGAAGTTTAAATGAGAAAATAATTTATTCAAGGAAACATTCACTAGATGTGGTTAGCAGTCTATATTATTATCAGACCAAAATGGTTGGTCCAGACAGTTGTTACTAGTTGTTATCTAAAGAATAATCCTCAGAAACTCTTTTTACAGCCACTGTATTTTCCTGAATTTTTGAGTACAAAAGTCCCTAGAGTTACACATGCCTTGCATTAGCTTTGTGAATTGAGTCCTGCCTTTCTCTTTGCACATTTCATCACTTTGAGGTTTTAACCTGGATGGTTTCCCAGAAACCATATGTCTTAGAGGCTTTCTGTTGTTGCTGGGAATTTATGTTCCAGGGCTTCATAAGTGGTGATAGACAACACTCTTGTGTCAACAAGGTATGTAGTATGACTGATACCACAGCTGAATAAAACCAAGTTGTCCTGAATGTAGGCTTTATTGTCATAACAATTAAACTCTTGCACTGTATTGCTGATGTCTGTTTTTATTCCTCTGTGTACGTTTTTTCATAAGTTCTTAAGACTATTTTTATTGGCACTTATATATAATGTAATGAGGTTACAAGTAAAAAGACATTGCAACATCACTAGGCCATGGACACCCTTCTAGAACAAAACCTAGGGCTGCTTATGCATAAGAACTTTAAATGACTTGAAACTTGACGTCATCACTTAGAAAATGCAAATTGAATCAGTTAAACAGTGAACTTTCTTTATGATTTTTCACCTTACTTCGAATACTGTCCACAGGAGGTACCTCTGACATAGCATACAGCAGCAGAGCTTTGGACCAAATCTCAAAACTTTATGCTGAAAACTTAGAACTCACTTGTACCAATGTCCCAAACACAGTGATTTCATTCTTCTGAAAGTGAAAACATCTCAACCCTTCTAACCAAACTGTGAAGTCTTGCTCCTTATTAAGTAACTTTTGGTAATGTACTGCTGCAGTTTTATTGGATTGTTAAAAATTGCACTCTGGATATTTAGTAGAGCCACTTTTCTTACATGCTTGTGTTAAAAAGAAAGCCATTAGAAGAAGGGTGTGTTGTATAAGCTGGTAGCAGCCACTTCCCTTAATTTCCACCTTTTGCTAAATGTTTGGATATTTGATTTTTTTTTTTCCTCAGCATTTTGTAAGATGTTTTGTCAACTCATGTTGTCTGGATTTTGATGCAATAATATATTTAGAAATAAGCACTATATGTGTACCCTGCTATGAAGGTATACACACAGTATGACATTGTATGAGCACCTGTTCAGTGTCACTTGGTGACTTAATTTCATGCTGTTGGTAAAGATATTCCTTCACAAATATTTTGAGAGGTTTGTCTTATTTAAATATAAATTCTGGAAAATAAATGGAAAATATATCTTAGTGAAATAATCAATTTTTTTAAAACACAGTCTACATTTCTTGTGTATAAGAAAGCTCTTGGTAATGCCTGTATTATAGAATATTAAAATCTGTTTCTCTAGAAAAATAACTCAGTTTCTTAACTCAGAGCCTTATGAATATTGAATAACAATGTATTACTTGCTGAATAAATTATCATATAATGAAATACATGTTTTAAATAAAAACTAATGGTCAGTCAACCAAATCTGAGAATCATAGATTTGAAAAGGCCTCTAAGATCATTGAGTCTAACTGACTTCATGTGTGACTCTGAAGATGCTTACTCACCTTTTTTGTGTCACTTATTTCTAGCACTTATGAAAGGGATGGTTCCTTTGGATACCAGTGCCTCCAAGGAAGATTCTACTAATGTTGCTGTTAGTGAAATGAAGCTGCAAGCAGAAGGAGGAAAGCAGTAGAATATTTTTAAAAACCACACCAGTTTTCTCTGTGGTAAATTCCATTCCACTATTTTTTTTTTTTTTTTTTGTTTTGAACAGTAGTAATTCCATCTGCTGTAGGAGTGATGCACACTTAATGAATGATTCAGCAGTTGCAAAACATTCAAATGGAAGAGCACCAAGAGTGATTCTGAAGAACTCTTGTGATAATTTAGGTGACTTGTACAGCTAAGGCTTTCTGAAATTTTGCTATTCTCTTGTATTTGTTTCTGCAGTCCTCCTAGACTGAATTTATTGCATTCCTGAAGTACTTTGAAATGAAATACCTGTGACATTAATCTTTGCTGTGAGCTTATTTACCCTTATACAGGAATTGTGCTAATGCTTGTTTTTTTATTGTGTTTAATAACATTATTAATAATGAAAAAATATACAGAAATTGCCTATTATTATGAGAGAGTCATTATGTAGTTATATTGTACAGACACATATTTGTGATTTTAGGTCCCTCATATTGAAAAAAATCATTTAAGGAAGAAGTGATAAAACAAAATTTTCTCAAAGCAAGTGAAAATTAACATCTTGATTTCAGGTTCAGTATATATATATAAAGTTGTCTAGAATTATTCTTTTGGCCAAACAGTTTTATCAGATGGTCTTAGTTAGACACTTTAAAGAATCTGAATTTCACCCATCTGCATGAAGAGTATTAAGAGGCACCTCTATGTGCCTGTTAAAATTTTAAAAACAGTGTTTCATGTTCATTTATTTATTCTGTTTTGTTCTCTATTAGAGAAGATGCATCATATTGGTTGTAAAATTCTATGGAAATACAATATTGCACATGTATATTTGTTCAGATATCACTATTCTAAACAAATTGAATACAATTTTGCATTACGTTGGTCTCAAAGAGCAAATCACAGAAGAACTTTCTGCTGTCTAAAGAAATGCAAGTGTTTCTGATCGTTCTTGTTTTATTCTCTTCTCAGCTGCTTCTGGCTGGATCACTGCTAGTGTGCCTTAAAAGATTCGCCAAAGCTATCAGAGTACTGTAGCAACATTTTCACCATTCAAACAATTTTGTTCTACAGACTTCTGTCATATTTAGGAAGCCTATTTCTTCTCTGAAAACACTGTCATTTTTTAGCACTGTAGGTGTCTCAGGTATAATTCACAGGCCATGATGTGCCATGTCAAAAGAGGACTTTTTTTTTAATACTCTGATGAAGTGTTCTGTAGTCCCATTGGGTGCTCTGGACAGTGCACTTCCTTGACAATCACCTTGTGTTCAACCTGTTTCAACCTGCTGAGAACATCAAAATCAGACACAGAAATGAGAAAAAGATTTAATTTATTCTCCTTTCATTTTCCATGAACTTAAATTGCTTAAAATTAAAAAAAAAATCTGATTTGGTTAAAAAGTTTTGTTTACCTTTTGTTGTTTATAACTGCTGTGCGTGGTAGTGCTGGCATTGGCTTTTTGCAGACTTCTGGCACATGTGCTCATTCAGAGGGTCAAGAAAACAAAACAGGCACATCCATCTGTTCTGATCTCAATGGCCATGACAGAAACAAGAAAAAAATCAACAAATAAACTTCTGCTCTCTACAAAGAGTGTGGATGTCATGAAACAGTGTTTAGCACAAGCCACAGCTACTATAAACTAAACTTACTTTAAGTGGAGCCAACATTTGTAATTTATTTTTTTATTAGATCAGAGCGGGGGTGGAAATATGGCATTTAAAACATTTTAACTGGTTTGGTCTGCTGAAACTTAAATTGCAAAACAAAATGTCACCAGCTTGCAGACATTATGGTGGCTACAAATTATGGCCAAAGAAAGGTCACTTTAAAATATAGTATGAAGCAGTATATCATGCTCTCAAAACACCTTATGTGGTAAAAAGATCTGCTGCAGGGATTGCTGATGGATAAATGTATACCCTAACTGTTTTACCACAGTTTAAAAGTTTTTTTGACATGAAATTGCCTGTAGGTAAATAAATGGGACTATAAGAGTCTTAGCTGAGAAGTAATACCAGAAATACAATGTCCTTACTTTTTCCTAAGGAATTTTTAAAAATCTTTCCATTTTATATATTTACACATTTTTTCCTGGCTTGTAATTTAGAAATCTGAAGTGTGTATTCTTAAAACAGGATCATTACTGCTTTATATTGTTTGAAAACTAAGGATAAGCAGTCTGATCTCCCTCACTATTACATCAAGCATTGAATCAACTTTTGTACTATACAGGACAGAGATTACTACTGGGTGAATAATCTTGGCTTTAAAACTTTAAGTATATAAGTGCTTAGTGTATTTGCCTTTGCCTATGTGACTGGGTTTTCCTCAGTTTTATATCCTTTTATAAGATTTCCTAAAAGGGCTGGAAGAACAGAAGAGACATTAAACCACACACACAAAAAGAAAAAAATTACTGAGTAGACTTATGGACTCCAAAGCCAGGAAATGCTCTCTTAAATTTACCTTCTTGGCATGGCAGTCTAGATAGCATGTAATATTTGTCTCTCTTCCACCTTTGATAGAGGTTCATATTACGAAGTGAATTTTGTTTCCTCTTTACTGAAGGCTAAAGTTCCGTTCATGACATTATGTGAAACTGTCCTTTTGTGGTTTAAGAAATAATATTTTTTCCATATTGGTCTGAAATAATACTCTTTTGCACAGTTTCAGTTTTTAAAGTAGAAAAGCAGATAATTTTTATATAAAGCCTTTTGTATATTTCACATCTTAAAAATTGCTGTCCCTTCTGGCAGCCAGATTTTTTATATTTTAACCCTTTAATGACTTGTTACTCAATTCTTTCTCAAAGTAGTGGTTTTCAATAATTAAAAATGCGGTGTTGCACACACAATAAATGATGGTTTAAATCTTTGTTCTGTTTATCATTTGGTAAATCAGGCAATTTTTTTATGTATGTACTAAGTACATACAGATTTTATAAGCTAGTGTCAGGCATTCTCTTTTTTTAATGCTGTACTGAAATACAGTGCTTCAGTATTGTGCTTTCAAAAGTGCATTGGCCCTCTATTTTAGTATCAAATAGTTGCCACATGAATAAGCTATAAATTTTATGCTCTTCAGTTCCTAATGTTTTACAGCAGTTAATTACTTTTGAGATTATATTTACTAAATAGACAAAATATTTTATTTTTATTGTGTAATTATGTCATCCTAAGAAGAAATATCAAATATCAAATTAAAAATAAAATTTTACAGTGCAAAACAAAGCAATTTTCTTACATTTACTTCTCAAATTTTTGATGGATGCCAGTCTTCAGTGATTATGGAAGTACTTCTTGGATATTCAAATCTCAGCCACATTTTTACTAACTATTACAGCAAAGTAAATAAAGAAAATATATGAAAAACGCATACAACAAAGAAATTACTATTCTAAAATCCATTTCTGAGCTAAGGAATCTACATATCAGTTCATCTCTGGATTGCAAGGCATAGTCTCTGCACTGGGTAGCACTGAATGGTTTTTCATGAATGAAAATGCCAGTATTACTCTGAAATTAAATCAGTAGGTATTTTTGTAATACTGGTATAATTTTTATGGCCAAAAATGAGAAGTCTGCAACCTGGATGCATTCTCATATCTATAACATGCATAAATTTTTTTTCATTAATTTTTGTGGCACTGCTTGTTACAGTCGAATTTTACAGTACCTATGTTAAACTCCTTGTGTCTACAGTGTCTTAGTAACAAATTGATCTCTCTCTAAGCTCTTGTCACCCCACAGAAGTAATTGATACTGAAGTTAACGTGAGCTGCAATTCAATATCTGATGATACAGCATTGTCAAAAATGGATGTGCAGGAGGACATTACGCAAAGTCCTGTGATTTTGATGTAATTGTAGAGTTTAGAAGCAGTTCTAGAGAAAAACTAGCAGTAGATGGAAATAAAATCTTGATTAAATTAAAATTTCAGAACACTTTTATTCTTGGTACCTTAGCTTAAAAACTGCCTTTATAGCTAGTATTTACATCTGAATAAAAGTGATCCCTAAATAAAATTTCATCTTGGATATTTTTTTTCATGATTAAGTACTTTCTACTCTAGCACAACAACTCTTTAGTGTAGTCATGTCATGCAAATATGAACTTTTTTGCTTTTCTATGTAAATAACTAAATTAGATTTTAAATCAGAAGTGCTCTGTACAAGAGTATATTTTAGTGTTCTGTACAAAAGTACAACATAGCAGAATCTAATAACCAAGTCATTCAAAAATTTGCAATGCTTCTGGGAATGCTGACAGCAAAAATGAAGGCGATTGCTGTGGTTAAAATCCAGCAACGTCCAACATTTATCATTTGTACTAACAATAGCTCTCCTGTTCCTAAAGCTGAAGTTGCGCATCTATCATTTATCTGGATGAAATAATGAGATTTTTCTTGTTCTCTTCCCCTAATAATGACAAAATCTGTAGTGTAAGAATATGCAGTAATGATATTTTTTAATTTCTAGTCATTTTATTTAGGAATCTACCGGCTGCTCTCAGGAACTAAATATTTTTGGAACATGGTTGTTAACATGTTTTCATTAAATTATTACATTTAAAAACAAGAACTATATAGAGATATCTCTTTTAGGATGATTTTGCTGTCTTTTTTAGGGGCACGGGTTCTTGATAGGTGTTTTGTTTGAGTAAGTACAACAGTTGTTGAGTAGTCTGTTATTTTCATCTGTCTTCAGACCAGAGTTGTTTTGATCTTAGACTGCTTTTCTCATCTGCCATCTACAGTGCAATAGTGTGTCAGAAGGCATACCATCATTTCTTCACCTACCCTCCATCAATAATTTTGGTAGTTTGTGTTCCCATGGAATTATATTAGTGTTGATGGCAGTTATTTCTTTTAAGCTCTTTTCATATGAGCTCTGACACTCTTATTTGTTTACTGAAATAAAAGCTGCTTAGTAAATGGACTTAGCATCGGGTCACATGCTGTCTAATTTTAAAGATTATTCCACAGGTCAAAGTAAGTGTCTCTTACTACATTTGTCTAGATTTTCTAATTTCCAGCATTGATTCTACTATTAATTTGTAGAGGAAATGGTAAAGGATAGACTTTGCTGCAATAAGCCTGAAATACTGATTCAAGGCAAAAAATGAGACTACAACAAATTTAGGACATCTGTCTAAGTGCTTAGTCTAGAACCTAAAAATACACACATTACAAAGTATATTTCTTCAGTGTATTAATATCAAATCATCTTCCTTATAAACAGTTTCTGACATCTAAAATATTTTGAAAACTGATACAAAAATTTTCTAAAGATGATCAAAAGGATTTCTGTGTCACTCACACTGTTAAACAAGCATGGAACTGGGAAACAGCCCAGTTTATGTTACTGGCATGAGGCTCTTCACAGAAACCACCAGTGATACAGTTTTGTACTTAGTGTGGAAAATGATGAAGATAAGCTGTGTTTTCATGCTGGCCAAGAGAACACAAGAGAACTTTGCATCTGTGGCTGTTTGGTGTATGGAGCTCAACGTGTGCCCCATTTTTACTGAGGCTTTCTTTGCCAGGTGCAGCACTGACAGCCCCAGTTCACTCAAACAGCTGCAACCATGAAGATGTCATGGAGCTGGCAGAACTTTTGTTACGTGTTTTGACTAACAGAATGTCAACAAGTCCATCAGAAACCTTGGAGTTGTTTGTTTTGTCTTCACTGGAGCAGTCTCCAGTGCAGTCATAAAGCTAGAAAATGCAGAAACCTTTGTTCAATGCGAGCTACATCAGCAGGGAGGCTCACTAGCCATGAAACAGGAATCTATTAGTATGTTGTCCATTGATCTATTAGATGTCTATAAATTAACAAAAAAAAAGTGATCTAAGAAGCTTTTAAAAGTGAGACAAATTATTCTTATTTCATAGTCAAAAAGTCTCTGTGAATATGGAGAAATGAAATATCAAAGTCAAGAAACACTTCATTTTTCCAGAATGCAAGTAATTAATTTCAATAGTGTAACAAACTAAAATGAAGCTCCTGAGTATGTTAATCAAGAGACATCAATCCCACTTCATATCATCTCTTAACGTATGATTTGCTCACTTTGATTTAGACTTAACTATGTTCCATACTTAGGGGAAATCTGTTATGTGTGCTGTGCACTGGATAGCAAAGTTGAAATAATTCCACTGGAGGCAGCTGATGTGCTACAGAAGGAATACTGACTCTTGCAGGGTATTTTAACAAATAGCTCAAATGTTCAAATTTCTGCTGCGATATTACATTACCAGAAGAAAGCAACAAATAGAAAAATATTTTAGATATTTAGAAAAAGAGATTGTAGGTAAGGGTGTCAATACAGTAACAGTGTATTACTGAGGTTTTGAAGGCGCATCACTTTTAAGGCTGATATTTTTATGTGCTTATTAGCAAATGGTGATATTCAATTTTTTTTCCCTTGGAGCATGTGAGAAGGAAATATGTTATTTGCTTGTGATTTCTGGAATGTGTTTCACCATTTCATGCTGCCAGTTTCTGTTTAATTTGGGGTTAACTAAAAAAAACAACTAACCATCTAACTCTGATACTTCATTACAAGCACTCCTAATTAAGTTAGTTGATACATGAGTCACTTTCCTTCAGATCTTTTGTTTTCATTTCATTTGAATGAAGTACAGTGTTTTTTGCAGTTAGTGTCCTAAAACTGGAACAATATTATTCTTGTGAACTAGCATTTTGGTTGGGACATTCCAAAACTAAGATTGCCAAGGCACTTTCATACATGTGACCCTGAATATATTGCATCATATTTCCCAGTCAACTATTGTCACTGCAGTATAGTATAAAGTAACAACAAAGAATCTGCAGAATTTCAACAAATAATATGAATGTGAAATGTTTCTATGCTGGTGTGAAGTCAGAAAGGTCTGTTTAAAACTTCTAAACCTTACTGTGTTGGTTAAGGTGTTACAAATAGGCATAGTGGAATGAAATTCCTCAACATTGAATCGTTTCTTGAGATAAAGTCCTTGAATGTTTAGCAAGGAGTCCAGCTCTTCATACATGTTGAATTTCACCTTACTGTAGTAACCAGAACTATTGCAGTTTCCTTCAGACTTGATTTCTGAAATGTAAAGGTGTGTTCAGACTTCTAATAGCTGTGTAGGTATCAGGTATATCCTATCCACATAATTATGTCTCTGTCTTATAGGTATTGACATGTGTAAACATGTTCATACAGTGTAAAATTTTACTGCTCAAAAAGAAAGATTTCCTTTTATGCTTGGAAATCCTGACTGCAGTAAAGCCTAGCAGAGGCCGTGTCTGTAATATTAGTGGAGTTACAATTTTTTGCTGAGTTTTAGAAAAGAGGAGAGAAATATTTTCTTTGTCTATATTTTCATTGCATTCTGGAGGTCTGCAAGTCTATAATATATGTTGCTCTGATGAAAAACAAATGCTTGCTGAAAAGTACATGATTTTATAAAAATCGTATGGTAGCAAACTCAAAAACACTTGGAATAATTTGATGCTATGTCATTTTTATATTTTTTTTCAGAATCTGAGAAATGAGATTTTGAGTTCATTTAGGTTCCTTTATTTTTTTAAAGAAGAGTAAATCAAAGTTAGTTATATAATGAAAACCATAGTACTTCTAAATAACATCAATCCAAGCTTATGAAATCTGAAGAATTCTGAAATGTTGCAGCTCTTTGTTCCACTTTAATGTAGTCTACTGCAGCTTTTTTCAAAATTATGAAGCCATCTCCAAGGAGAGCTAGCTCATCTGTTAATATGTATCAATTGTATTTCATACTCATGACTAAGTGTTTTGTTTATATCAGTTTTTCAACTGATCTAGTAACTCAATGAGTACCCAAAATGGAGATTTTTATGTGTGTAGGGAGAAGCTAATTATATCTTACAACTAAATTTCAGCACTATTGGTATTCTTTTTTTAACAAAAGACTCACAAAATAAAACTAAATAAAAAGTTTGACATCTTTGTCCTATGATATTTTCGTTCCAAGATAGCTTCACAAAGTATTTGCAGTCCACTTTTTCCATTATCTGCCATCTTCAAAGAGGAAAAAAAATCCAGCTTGACTATCTTGAGAAGTATGCAATTAATTAAAAAAAACCCTAGAATTGTAGAATCATTTAGGTTGGAAAAGACCCTTTAGATCAAGTTCAGCCAAACTGCTGCTTGACTATTACTTCCTGTAAATGGCATGGATGCACATAAAACTAAATCTACAGGTTGGATTTTCAGAACACTTCATGCAGGTTTAGGATCAATAAATTGTAGAAGTATAAAAGGAGGAGCTGTTACCATGTTGGTTTGATGCACAAGTCCTTACCAAGCTGTGAAGTCTGAAGTATCTGGTTACATGCGAGGTGTGACTCATATCACACCAGAATTTTATCCTTGTGTTGCTGCTCTGACTTCAGAACGCCTGTGCCTGATTTATACCAATATGAAGCCAGAATGAAATCTCATGTATAAAGCCTAAGTACTAATCAAAGTATTAAGTGCTGAAATCTTGACAAGTGATTGCAGTATGAAGTATATGAAAGCTGTCTTTTGTGCTCTATGTTGCTGCAAGCTGAAAGCTTGGCACAGTCTGCAGGTATGTTTAAGTTTGGTTAAGGCTCTACTAGGAAAGTTCATATGTTAATTTAACATCAACATTTGTACCTACTTTCTGCAATTAGACTATAAAATGTTAGCAAATGAGGCAGTAACAAAAATACCAAACTACATTACACTTTTGCTGATTTGGGACTTACTCCAAGAAATTCCTGAAGGCAGGATTGCAAGTCTTCATTGTATTTCAGGAGACAGTTGGTACCTTTGCAGGATCAAAGTTGCTAGCTGTACTTGTAATTTAAAGTATAACATAAAAACTTGTCATTTTTGTAAGCTAACTTAATAAATTATTTTTTCAAGCAATGCACAGCATCTGTATTCATTTACCTAGCATTACTAAACTTTTGTAAAGGCTTGCTTTATGTAATTGATCTTTTTTAGTTTAATGAAATATAAATGTATCATATGGAATTGTTGCCCAATTTTCTTATCTCTACAAGCAATTGGATTTTTTCTTTTGTTTTCTTTCTTCTACTATATTTGTTTAAAAACTAAGGTGATAGATTCATTATGAGAATAAGTAGTTTTCTTCAGAAGTGTGTATTCAAAATACTTATCTATGTCAGAGATTTGTATCCCATTAAGGACCCAAAAACCTGGCAACGTATTATGGTGTTACAATAGGAGTGGGTCTTTACAATGGCCATAATTGACAGTGTTTCCAGAGGCATCCTTAATTAGGACAGGCTGTTGTGCCTATAGTCTCTTAGAGAGAGTGTGAACAAGATTCATCTGATTGAACTTGAGTGTGGACCGAGCACTTACCTTCATCTAGATAAACCTGCCTTTGTAGTCAATGGGATCTGTGGAATCCTTCATCTCAGCCCAAAGTAAGCAGTCAGGGTTTGATCAAATTGCAGTGAACTGTTCTAACTATATTGTTTAAATCTCCATTTAGTAAAAAGGAGAATCAGGCATCTGCCTTAGATGCTTACTGCCTGCATTATAGGCACTATGTCCACCCACAGAGTGGGGTCTATCCCTGTGTGCTTTATCTGGATTCCAGGGTAAATTCTTTATTGCCTTAAATAAGAGACACCCCTGGAAACAGTGAAATGGGATGCAGTTAAACAAGGAAAGAGACTGAGCCATGACAGTATTTAATGAAACAAAAAGTCATTGTTGCTGGGAAGTTCCACACAGCTAAATCTCCGTGGAAGCATTTAATGGAAAACAAAGGTTTGTGTTATATTTTAAAATACAAAGTTAAACAAAACCAAAACAAACCAAAAGGTATTGCATAATTCCATATAATGAAGTTTTCTTATTCTGATTTCTCACAAGCTGACCAAAATATAGTTTCTTTATATACTGAGAAATTAGTTATTGAAAGCCTGTAATTATTTAACTAATTTCATTATCCTCAATTACATATTCCCTTGCCTTTTGAAATTAAGAGGTTTTGCATGTATTTTACATAGTTTTGTGATCTGAAGTTGTTTTATGACAAACTTACTTTTCTTTGTACCACTCTTTTTCACTGAAGATAGCAGAGTTTTTTCTTTCACACTTATTCCTTATTCCTTATTTCACACTTATGCTTATTCCTCTCTTCCAGCAGCTGTTGCACATTTTTCACTTCTTAAATCTGCTATCCCAGAGGCTCTCTCTCCTTTGGTGGAGGGCTCAGCCTTGGCCCTGACAATTGAGCTCTTGTGATGTAGACAAATACCCTACAGGCTCCTTTACAAGTGAAAACAAGTTAGTTTAGTCCAGTTTCCTTTTGGATACCTTACGAATGTGATCCTGAGGTAGAATTTCAGAAGCAGCACACACTACTGTCTGGAAAACCATGCCTGAAAACTACTGCTGGAAGCATCAATGGTTCTACAGGAGACAGAATGCCTGTGAGGACAGGTCAGTCAACATCTCTAATGCTCTTGGCAATTGACACCACTACAGCTCAAACAACACTTCCCAATGGGTAAGGGAAGTGGTTGATAAAAAGTGGACAAATTGGTTTCATAGGAATTTTAGTTGTAGTCTCAGAAAAATGCATTTGGTGTGACCTGAGATAAAAGCCCCTGCTGGCCCTCAGTTAGTAGTGTGGACCTTAACTTATGCTTGTTTTTATAAGCCAGGAAACCATTGAACTACCAAGTGATGGTTCTTCCTGGCTTGACCCTGTGTACCTCCTGGTGCCTCAAATTCACATAAGAACTAAACCGGAGTACAAGATTGGGTCTAGAAAAGATTTCCCAAAACTGGTGAATTAGAGCAATAGACAATGTTGAAAATTACAATTTGAATTTTATCTCAGGAGCTGAGAATTTTGAAACAGTCTGTGTACAGCAAAGTGCAAGCCACAGTTTTTTTGTCAGTTTTATATACACACAAATTTTGTCCGTTTTATATACTAATTTTCAATAGTCAATTTTGTGACAAAACTTCCAAACAGGCAATGATATATCTAACACTGAATCTAGCATAGAATTGTAACCAACAACAGTGATAGAGCTTATTATTTCCTTTCAGTCCCTTGGAAAAAATTATACTATGACTCTACTAAGAGTTGGTCCCAAAAATTCACCCACATGTATCTTGTGTGGAAATGCAGTGTTATTTCTCTTAGTTTATTGAACACTCTGTTTTGTGGTAGAAATAGAATAAACTCAACTTTTAAGACATCCACCAAATACAGGTGGATACAGACATACACCAAAATAGCAAAATTTGCTAGCATAATGTAGACCATGAGAATATTTTCTGATTTTGTAGCCAGGTTTGTAGTAATTTTATCAGAGTTCCTGAGAGTTGTTCTCTTGACATCCCTTCTGTTGATCTTACCCTCAGGGCATATACAACCTCGCATTTCCCAAATCCTTTTGTCTTGTAATCCCCATG
Source organism: Sitta carolinensis (assembly GCA_032173965.1). NCBI lineage: Eukaryota > Metazoa > Chordata > Aves > Passeriformes > Sittidae > Sitta > Sitta carolinensis. The sequence goes on from JAVUNC010000006.1 coordinate 38,005,673, forward strand.
CAGTGAGTCACATTGGCTTTATTTGTTTGAGACTGATGGGGTCAGGAACCTTTGAAAATAGGCAGGAAGATGACTTCTCCCCAGGAGTAACTGAATGTACTTAGGCAGAAAAGTTTTCAATATGTGTCATGGGACACTTGGACAGGAAGAACTCAGCATTAGGTGAAATAGGACATTGCAGAGAGGAGAGAACAGATATGCAGCCATACCTGAGTGGTGATGGAAATAATATTTCCTGGGGACCTAGGAGGCACTGTGCATCATTGGCCGCATCTCAGAAAACCATCATGTTGTTGATCTAAGACCAAGCCTGAAAGGGAGGACTCATTTGTGATCAGAAGAAAATTTTTTACAGATACTTTAATTCTTCTTCTGTTTTGCTTAATTTGTTAGGATCCACTCCTGATGCAGGGTAACCGAGGTTCTTGTTAGTAGATCAGTTTGGGTTCATTAGAATGAAACGACACTGAATGACCAATGTGTGTATGTGTGCATATATCTATATTTATATCTATCTAGAAATATATAGGTATACATTATATATATATCTATATATTTTGTGACAATTTGGTTGCAGTGGAAAGGAGATATGTCACCATTTTGGTTATTGCCTATAGTAATACAACAATATAAATGTATAAAGATAGCACATAAGGAAAAGAGAGGAGCAGAAAGAAAGGACAAGAGTAAACAGTGAGAGAAACCCCTGGGTCCACAAATAATACTTGATTGATGCAATTTAGATGTCTGTAGGTTGAAGTGATAGTAACTGTCTTGACCCATTGGGAGTGGGGGGAGCCTGTAAAACAAGAAGTTCAATGGGTTCAAAAGTTCAGTACATTCAGGTTCAGGTAGGAACACCCAAGTACCTGCCTTGGTGGGAGTATTTTACACTCTCTGATGCAACACTATAAAGCTTAATTCTCTGGTGAAAGGCTCCAGAAATTAGTTGGGAGTACTTCAGGGGCCTTTGATGGTTGATGATCCCTTCTAAGACATGACAGCTGTTTCTCACACCTGCATAGTTGAACCAGTTGTGCTTTATTAGAAGGGATGAACGCCTTCAGACTTATGTGTAGATGTCCCAATGCCTCCCTGGATGTGGGGGAGGGAAGTTTTACACCTGAGCCTCATGGGAAAGGAAGACATTGGCATGATAAAAAGCATTTTCCCACCCGGAAGGATCTGCTGCTTATCAACCTTTTCACTTAACTGGCTCAAATCCCAGCTTGTTGCTAAACAAAAGTTGGTTTGTTGAGATCATTCTCTGGTGGTGCACCTGGGCTGTTCTGTTTCTTCCCGTTTGGTTGGGGGATGCAAACCTGACCTTAGCAAAGCACCTGCTGCTTTAGCGAACATTCAATTGTTTAAGTCTTTTAGCCTTTAACATTTCTCCCACAATTACAGAAGCCTTCTGCTCAGCAGGACTATTTACATGCACCTGTCCACTTATTTTTTTTTGTTGCTGTTCATTCCCTGGCAGCTACTCTAGTCTGTCCCCTAATTCTCCTTTCTGTTTCCTGTTTTTAGCTTCAGCCTCTGTCCTCACAGGAGACAGCTACTCTGGTCTTCTACCAGAAGGCTCTTAATTAGTCACAAGTTGACTAGAGATTTTTCTTCTTCTTGATATGTCCTTCCTTAACATGCACATAATTGTCCAGTAAGGAAGCTTCTTCCTAGTCCTTCCTAGGGCAAATTATATATTCCAGTTCTTTTGGGATCTTTCCAGTTAGACTCATGACGGAAACTTTTCTTGCTCATTTCCAGCCATTCCACATATTCCATTACTGCCAAGTTGAAATATCTTGAGGCTATGGCTGCAGATGTCACTGGCTGGCAGTAACCCCTGAGTTAGCCAACTTTCCCCATACTTTTTTGGCAAGAACAGCCCTCAGAGGAAACTGCCTAACATGCTAATGCTCTGTTAAATAGGAAAAGTACCTGAATGCAAATTAAGGCAATATTATTTGGGGTCTGTAAATCCAGAAACAGTGGTACCATTTCAAACAAAATTTCATCTAATCAAGAATTCTGTCTCCAGATATCAAGAAAGTATTGAGAATTTTGAAAATATATGATGTGGGTTTTTAAGGGTATGTTTCCAGCATGTAACAATTTTTGTTTCATGGAATTCCTGAACCTGTGGTGATAGTCTCCTAGTTAATGATAGCCTTGAGGTTTCTTTTTGCTTCCGTGAATTTGTGCTGATACTTTTAGAACTTGTATGAGTTTTATCATCTGTAAGATTCTTTAGCAGAGTTCTATGATATAATCATCCAATGTGGATGTGGTCAGATTTTTGAATATGCCTCCTTCAAGTTTCCAATTCAAGTGACTTAATTCTTAGTGCAACAAAAGAATTCTGCCTTCTGAAGACCCTTCTTTTATCATGAAAAGCACTCTTCTAAAAATAATGTGGAAGATCAGAGATTTAAGTTGTTTCTTTCCTCATCAGTTTCTGCTGTGGCTGCCTGGTATGTTGCTTTAGCAGCAAGGATCCCATCTGGGATTTTTTAACAAGGAAGAAAAATCTGTTGGAGTTGTTAGCAACTCAACAGAAGCCAGAATCTTCCATTTTATTCTGCAGCATTTTGAAGACACCATGTGAAACAGATTCTTCGACCTTTGAAGGAGGTTGTGTCCTTTAGGCACAGCCTAGTTTCAAGAGAAAACATTTTTTTTTCCCTGAGAAACCACAGCTGTTCTGCTGAACAGATAAGACTGGCTTAAAAAAAAAGAGACTAGCTTATTTTGATGGTCAAATGGACGGAAGATACCTGGGGCGTAGCAAAACTGCTTTCTTCAAAGTGGAGTTACTGAATGAAGTTGGGAAGAATTGATCTTCCCTGTTCCCTCAAGTAGCCTAGACTAATCAGGTATATTAGTCTAACTGTGTCTTTTTATCTCAAAGTAGAAGATTATTGTTTCATATTGGATTGTTTTTTTATTCTGAAATTCAAAACCTATGTAATCTTTTGTTGAATCTTAACAGCCTGCTCTAACACAGGGTCTTTTAAGAATCAAACAATCATTAAAGTTGGAAAAGATCTCAAAGAACATCAAGTCCTTGTTAAATCCTATTCAGAATGCACCATGTTACAAGATATTTCTTCAATCTCCTAGGCAGTAAATATCATATTTACTGTGATTTAAGATAGAAACTTTAATTCACAGCTTTTGTCTCCATGCTAATTTCAAAGTTGGGAGCAAGTGTGTGTTACTCCGTATTGCTCTATAGCAAATGGCCGTCTAGCTCAGTGTTCTGTCTCCAATATGGGTAAGGAATAAATTGCTAGGCAAGAGTTTAGGCACTGCCTCCTCAAACCATTCTCCCTGCTTCTGGCAAACTGTATCTCAGAAACCTAAACCAAAACTCACAATTTTGTTCTGTTTTTCTGGTTAGACATGTGGGGAGGCTGCTGCTTTTCAGCAGCTAGGAAACAAACTTCTTCCCTATTAGATGCATACCCTTTGTGAGATAGTACAGAATGCACACAAACATATTTTTTTTTCCCAGGCGCTCACAAAATTTAGTCTGCAGAATATCAGCCACTGCTGCACACAACCGGGCTCTTAAATCAGTTCTCATCTCTGCCTATCTGGAAGTGTTTTCTGGAAGTATCCGTGTTTTTTCAAACTTAATGGTTCTGGGTAAGTCCATTGTCAATTCTCCTTAATAATTCCTATGACCGCTGGAATCTTGACCTACTTCTAGCCGTGCGTGTGCTCCAGGCGGAGAGAGGTTATTGCAGGGAGGGGCTGTTCGCAGAGAAGGCGGTGCTGACAGCGGTATCTGCCTCGGTGCCAGAAGGACCGATCTGGGTGACTCAACAGGGGTTGTTCTTCCATTTGTTTCAGTACTGAAACAATGTCACAGCAGGATGCTGGAAGCCACACGGGGGATGAGATGTAAAAGCCTGCTTTTCAATGCTCCATTACTCTATTTAGTGTTTGCTTGCCTTCTCTATTGTGTATTTGATGAAGTTTTAATTATTATTTATTATATTTTTAATGCTACATGCCAAACACTGTGGATGCAATGGAGATGGTTGGTAAATAAAATAATAAGTATTATGTTTGAGAATAATGGCCCCTTGCACAGTGAATGGCATGAGTGAGCTGGTACTTCTGCAAAATGTTTTACTATTCATAGTCCTTCTGTACCTTTTCTTCCTATATGCTAAGTCTGTGATTAAACCTTTCCTCTTGTTTCTCATGATTGATAAGGAGTTACATCTACTCTGAATTTTCATTTTAATTTCTAGGTATTTATAGTGTCTTGGCTAAATCTGCAAACTTGTGGCTAAACCGGAAAGAAGGTCCTGAGTCTCCTTGTTTTATCTGAAAGACTCTGCAGTAATCTATTTAGGTATTTATGGGTAAAGGTGTTTATCTGCACTAAAAATGACATTAAATATTCCAACAAGTTGCTTTTGTTAAAAAAAGGCTAAACAGAAAAAGATCACAGTGGCACTTTTTTCATCACAAAATGTAAGATATCATTCTACTCTCCGGTTTTGAGTTTTTTAAAACTGGCAGGAGCCTCGAATTACCTCTGTAAATTTTGCTTTGCTAAGTTTGTGTAAGTGAGCAATGGAGGGTAACAGCCATGCCAAGCACAGAGGAGAATTAGATATCAATTGGGGATTTGGGAATAAATCAACATAGGAAGACCTTGAGGGCGCATGCACTAGTCATAGAAGGAAAAAAAGTACTTCAAAAGGCAAGAGCCTATGATTGTTTACAGGTGTCAGGAAACATCGATTCTGCTTCCAACCTTCTTTGCTATTTAAGGAAAGAAAAAAATATGAAGAATTTAATTTCAGTTATATAAAATAACATGCTAGGGAAGTAGGCCATGCCAGGCTCTACTCTGTATCTTTCACATGATTTGCTTGCTGCCCTGGCTGAGAGCATGCCTGTCATGTGAACTGCAGTTCCTCAAGGCTTTGGGATTTTTCATGTTGTGCCATAGCACTCTGTTGCTATTGCTTTAAACTGAATTAATCAATTGGAAGTTGAGTTGATTTAGTACTTCAGGTACCAGCATAAAATTAACGGTTGCAGAAACTCGTTCAGGATTTTCTTTTTCAGTAAATATTGCCTTATTCTCCCTGTTGTCTTTGAAGAAAGGCAGAGAAGAACAGTGGGTTAACGTTCAATATGACTGCTTCATTAAGCTCTGGAAACTTAGATGCAAATGAGGGGGACAGAAATTAAGTGTAAATTACCCCTCCCAAAAAAATCTCCAAGCAGTGTTGGAGCAGGTACTTTAGCCGCAAAGACATGCAAAATTGCTTCTCTTCTGTTCACCTTCCGGCTAGGAAAACGTTCTCTCCCCACTTACCAACAGCAGCCGCAAAAACATACAAACAAACAAAAGAATCAAGGGAATGATCAAGGTCTGCCAAGTAAGAGCAAATACCTTTCCTATCCTCCTTGGAGCTGCCTGGCATGGCAGTAGTGGAGTGTCCTGCTACCCTGGAGAGAGTTCAGAGTGTAATCTGTAGAACAGCCTGAGAACAGGAAGGGTGCCTGGGGAGGCAGCACAATCCTGCTGCTGTGCCAAAGTGCCACAGAGCACTACTGTGTTTGCTGTGCTCCCAGCTCAGAGAGGAAGTTTTGTTTCATCTGTTCTGGCAACTTTGCAGTTTCCCTTGTAAGCCCCTGAAACTGGGCTGTGGTCATGTCACATGAGATGCAAAGGGCAAGAGAAACTGGGTAGGGATCAACAGCACAAAAATCTGAAAACACAAGTGAATCTAAAACACTAATAAGCATTTAAATCATAGAATCATGAAGATTGGAAAAAATCCTGCCCTTTGCATAGGTGCAGCAGATAAAAATCAGCAGTCAGAAAAGAAAAGCTGCTTCAAGAACAACAGAAGTGTGTCATTGGGATAAACTACCAAAAATCCATTGACCTCCTCCTGGGAAAGCTGTCCATGCCTAAAACTACCCTACATTGATGGAGGCAAAGACAAGAAAGTACAAAGCTACTGCCTCTGGAAAACAAATACCCTTTTCTAACCATTTCCACCTTTGCCTCTCCCTGTTGATGAAAGGAAAAAACAACAGAGCATGTGTAAATGCTTCGCGGTGCAAATTGATAAAAATACTACATTATTGGGTCAGACTCTATTTTGGTTTTTAAGGAGAGTGATATGGATTTTAGAGCCTCAGGTTACTGATAGCACAGTATTAATATGTTCTAAATGTTGGGTTTGTCATACATATTTAGCACATCTAATGAACGGAACTGAACAAACCCAAATAATCCCACGGGTTTATGTGGGATGATGTTTCAGCTTCAGATGTTTCAAACTCTGGGTGATCATTTCCTTTAATATGGTCTCCAAAGGCCTGCAGTTCAAGAGCAAAAAATGGCTAAACATTTGCAGTTAAATAACACTTTGTACTGTTTATTCTATTAATGATGCTGATCCAGGTGCTTGTATCATTTTTTCTGTCAGATTTTGACACTTGTATACATCTATTGTTGGATTGGCTGACAGTTACAAAAGGCTATTGCTTCAGTCATTGCTTGAAACACTGGCCCTCTTGGACATTTTAAGTAGCTGGTTTATTTGTCTTTCCAAAGCAGTTTATCTAAATGGGCCAACACAATCAAATTACATTCCACTGGCCAGTCTGACATCTTAATTAGAACTTTTAAAAAAATAATTATTACCTTTTGGCTCCCAAAATTTCACTAACCTTTCTTAAAAATTGGCCAGTGAATAACACTAGCAGCCACACAAAACTATTTGTTTTTTAAAGTTGATCAGGCTTTCCATTTGCACATATCCTGGCAAAAAAAAACCCAAACAAACAAGAAGATTCTTCTGCAAGAAGAAATACAATTTCTGCTGGTTCAAAAACACAAAAGCAGGGAATAACTGATAGTTCCGGTTGTAATCTTGATCTTGCATAAAACCTTTTTTATCCACCTTTGTCTGCCTTATAAAATCATTTATTTTCCATTATAGTGTAACATGCTTGTGTTGCACAATATTGTGAGTAATTTAAAATACCACAATGATTGCATTGGCTTTCCCATGCTGCTTCCAAATTTTTTTGCCGCAGGGACTGTGTAAGTGGAACTATTGCTGTTAAGTGTCATTTTGAGTTTTTCTGTGTTCATTTATAAATTACCTCATGTGCCTCAGAGTGGACTATCATCTGTGAATGAAGGAGGATAAATAATAAATTCTGAGAGAGACTTTGGAGTGCATGAGAGACAAACAGCATCAGAGCTCAGAGATGAGGATTTAACAAAATGCTAGCTAGCATTACTACTTCCTTTAATTTTCTATGGGTTATAAACACTTCCTTTAATTTTCTGTGGGTTTAAAACATTTTACTAACTTCTTGAATGCAGAGTCAACTAATTTACATCAATCATTCAAGTAAAACAAACACCACCCTCACCCCCAATTTCAGTTGTCAGAATTGCAAATGGCTCTTTTAGTATTTTGATTCAAGTGCTTGTGTAGATACCGAACTTAAGAGATTGATGGTTTTTTTTATGATAATTATACCTGACCACAACTTACATCAAAACTCCACTAGTCAAAGTAAAGTGAGTACAATTTTCTAGAGATTAAAATATTTTTTTAAAATATTAGTTCAGTTATCAGTTTTGGTGCATAAGAACAAGGCTCCATTCAATGGAAATTAAATTGGAAGTTTCATTCCAGCATGCCAAATGCAAAGCAGCCTCTGAGAGACCCCAGCAACAGGAAATGTGCCTTGAGACAACTTCAAACCATATTCATGACCACTTTCATTCTAAGCGACCAAAATGAACCTAGTCTGACATGAAATTCCATAAAAAGCAGACAGCTGAGATGTGGGAGCTTCAGAACACAGTGCTTTGATCTACAGATCCACTTGAATTGTTTGCTAATGTAGACAGCCCTTGTGACTTTGTGAAGTTATGGCTTTCTGTGAACACTTTAAACTTTAAAGTAGTTGACAATATTTACTGTTTTCTTGAATATCACTTTTACCTCCACAGGTGCTGTTCATTTACAAACTATATGAAGGAAGATAGCTGGATAAACACATCATGTGATCTATGAGCAACTGGCTCATGGGTCGGACACAAAGGGTTACAGTGATTAGGGTGACATCAGACTGGTGATCTGTCACTAATGGGGTTTCTCAGGGCTCCATCCTTGGCCCTGTGCTCTTCAACATCTTCATAAATGACTTGGATGCACAACTGGAGGAGATACTAAGCAAGTTCATAGGTGATACAAAACTGGGAGGAGTTTTTGACTCCCTAGAAGGCAAGGAGGCTGTGCAGAGTCCTCAACAAATTAGAGGGCTGGGCAGTCACCAAAACTAAAGGGAGTTCAGCAAGGGAAAGTGACAGATTCTGCATCTGGGCTGTGGCAACCTGGGATGTATGAACAGACTGGGGAATGAGAGCCTGGAGAGCAGCACCATGGATCCTGGTCACTGGCAAGTTCAACCTGAGCCAGTAGTGTCCTGGCAGCCAGGAGGGCCAACCCTGTCCTGGGGTGCATCAGGCACAGCATCACCAGCCGGGCAACGGAGGGGATTGTCCCACTCTGCTCTGAGCTGGGGCAGCCTCATCTTGAGTCCTCTCTGCAGTTTTAGGGAACACAATATGAGAAAGACATTGAACAATTAGGGAGCATCCCAAAGAGAGTGTGAGATGTTGAAGGGCCTTGAGAGGAAGCCACATGAGGAGCGGCTGAGGTCACTTGGTGACCTCCTCTGTTCAGCCTGGAGGAGACTGAGGGGAAACCTCATTGCAGTTACAACTCCCTCATGAGGGGAGGAGGAGAGGCAGACTCTTTTCTCTGGTAACTTGTGACAGGACAGGAGGGAATGGCATGAAGCTGTGCTGAGGGAGGTTTAAGCTGGATATTAGAAAAGAGGGTGTTTGGGCACTGGAAGAGGCTCCCCAGGGAAGTGGTCATAGCACCAAGCCTTAAAGAGCACGTTCGAGAGACATTTGGACAATACTCTTGGGCATGCAATGTGATTCTTGGGAATGGTGCTGTGCTGGACCTTGTGCATCCCTTCCAACTCAGAATATTCAGTGCTAATGTGAAAATAATGGGCTTCAGAAGTTTGATGCTGAATGTGCAAGACCATACTACAAGTCAGTTACTATATTCCTTATCTGCTTGTTGCAATTCTGTGGACATACTACTTCTATTACACTGAAGAGCCATACTGTTTCCATTATCACAGCTAGCATTCTGTCTAGTATTTTCCATTAAAATTTCAGATTATTCTTCAGTGTAAGACAGTAGAATTTGAATTTTTGATAGATTATACAACATACAGAAATAAAAAAGGTCAGTACCATGTATTTCTCTGATTTCTGCCTTGTAGTTTAGTTGAGCCAAAAAAGAAACTGGTAAAGAGCCAGCTTCTTAAGCAGAGCACTCACTGATTTGGGCTGGAATGGGTTCTCATCCTGCCTTATTCAATATAGTCAGTCTGATCTGCTTTGCTCTCTCTGTATGACAAGAGTAGAGGGATGCAGTCAAAACCACCGGAATCTGCCAGCCTGAAGCCGTTGGTAGTAAAGCATGAGCAAAAATTGGCAAAGACAAGGATGGATGGATGGATGGATGGATGGACGGACAGACGGACGGACGGACGGACAGATGGATGTCCAGCAAACAGAATAAAGCTATCAAACACCAAGGAATGCATATAGGAACCTGCATGAAACTGAAGGGGAAGAATTAGGAGGGTCAGAACTGTTGGAAAGATGGCTGCAAAAGGCTAGTTAAGGAGATAGTGGAATAAGAATTCATCAAATGCAAAGTGAGAAAATGATGCTAAATAAGAGAAGACAGAGGATGTGTGAGGAGAGAAATTCAGCTTGATCACCTAAGAATGTCTGCTCTGCATACATCATCTTGTGTTTGTGAAATAGTTCTAGAAGCTGTGCTTCTTGCTGAGGAAATTGTAGCCAGTTGGGAGTTCTAAGAGAGAAATTTAGAGATGAAAACGATACTAAAGTGAGAAGTCCTTGCTAATGCCAAGAAAATATATGTGAGACAACAGGTAGAAAAAACCATCACATTATCAGTGGTAGAAAAGGGAGTAGGAGTAACAGAGCTAAAAAAATTACGAGTGAAAACTGAAGTTGAGTAAGATGCAGAGAAAAGAGAAGGAAGAGGTTTAAGATCTAATATAATACATGACCCAATACAGTATCTCGGTCCATACAATATCTTGGTCCAAAAACCAGAGCATGCTGAAATCAATGAGATGACTTAAGGAAGAAAAATTGATTTTATTAGGAAGAGGATGAAGAGCAATTAGATTTTTATTTATCTTCCTAAAAGAGTGAAAAGTCATGTATACTGAGATATAAAAAACCCACTGCAAACATGATTTTGTTTATTGGCAGGTAAAACAGGTAAGTGATAATGCAAGATTATGACTATTAGATCAAAACAGTTTGCAGGCTGTTTATGGAAAACTTTGTGAGAAACAACAACCACAGTTGTCCTAGAAATGAAAACTGAATTATTTTGCACATTAAAATACCTTCTCTCGTGCTCCTGAATGAGCCAACCTTCTTCAGAAACAATCTAAATAAAGGGCAATCCTTTGCTAACCTTCATGACGGGATTTTCAACTTATCCAGGATATATATAATTTGTACTTCTCCAGCTGGACTTCCCCCCAAGCAAGGTAACTCACAGCTTCTCTTAGTTTCCTCTCTGAGTAGAATAGCCTTGCCCACAGCTGTTGAGTTGCTGGTAAAAGAAGAGCAGCATTTATTACCTGAATTGTTCCTCTTCAGTGGCATACTTTAAATAAAAAATAGGACCAGGTAAAAACTTAACCAACAATAGAAGCAAACCAATTTGCACAACAGAGAATGTAGAAGAGAAGGAAACAGTATCCTTCCAAATATTAAAGATTTTTTTTTGTTTTAACATTTTCTTTGGGAATTCCAAATACCTTTGGAATTTTGTTTAGCTTAATCTAACCAAGCAGTGGATGCTTGCACAGGTACTGAATAAACAGTGTGCTGGAGATAACTGCACATTTTTTAGCATCAGTAAGCATAAAGAATTAGAGTTTCCAAGCTGAGCAAATGTTAGTTTTCCAGTTGAGCGAATAAAACCTGATGTGCTTAATCCAAACTGATTAGGCAGTGCTTGAGCTTGTACTTTATGTAACTTCTTTATTTAGGTATTTCTGTTGGCAAATGTTTTAAATACCCAGTAGTTTGTTTCTGAGATGCTGGATAATAATTGATATTTGAAAAGAAGGGAGAGAAGTCTAGGAAATCTAGGTAGGAAGCAGAATTTCCACTCTTCAGCAAAATTAGTTAGAAATTAACTTAGTTAGAAACTTAAACCCTCTGTAATCAAAAGGAAATCAAGATAGGCATCAAAGTTCAGTTTCTGGATGTCACATTAGGAAATCTCATCACAGAAAAGTACATTCCAAAATCAGCATCAATTTCAGGAAGGACAAGCAACTAGGATTTTCTGTTTTACTATACCCACTTTCAATCTCAGTCTTTTGATTTGTGTAAGTCAGTAAGAATGGAACCCTGACAATTCTCATGTGCAGGATCTAGTGCACTAGGTTCCAGCTTTGACCATTCACGGAGGATTTTGGAAGTCTCACAACAATAACATTAAATTCGGTTTTTCATACTGCAACCTAGAAGCTATTGTCGAATTATGAGATTTTTCTTCTCTTTGAATTTTGACTATCTTAAAATCTTCACTATTATTGAGTCTGAAACCTTCTAAAATTCAGACATATCACAGTTCCATTTTTGCAGATCACTCTATAATATTAATATACGTGGTTTTTAAAAAGCCCTGTAAAAAAATTCAGAGCTCTAAGTAACTAATATCTATAGTGGAACGGTCAATCCTTTAGGATGAGTGACTCATTTTGCAGAATTGTTATATTTGACTTTAGATGCCTTCACATAATATTAGCAAAACTTTAATTAATTATTCATAGCTTGAGGTATTCTGAATATTGTTATCAGTTCTGCTTTACATTTGTACTGCAGTATAAGTGGCAGATTTTTTTTGCATAATGGAGTAGTTAGATTTGAGAAGGACCCTGAAGGTGGTTGAAAAAATGGCTGCATATGGTTTGAATCAGAAACAGTCATCTGAAGGGAGAAGTAATAAGCAAATCAGCCAGCCAGCTAAACAACAGAATATAATTCCTGCTAAATCTTTGGCACAGAAGTACCCTCACAGTGCCCCAAAGCATCTGGGAAATGAGTATGACATTCAAAGCCTGACAGATGGTGAGAGCATCCTGCATGTACTCAGACCATACCAGCTGAGGATACCTGGTCTTTCATGGTCTGAATTGCACTTGAATGGAAAAAAAATTTCAATCTTCTTAAATTGAGATCATCTAGATGAAAACAATGTCTGGTAAATCTAGTTTTGCTAGTTTTGATGAGAAACAGAACATGTTAGATATTGGAACAGAACACTAGAGGCTTCAGAGTGAAAATTGAAAACTTCTCTCTGTTTTCCGATCCATACTCTTCCTTAAATGATCTCAGGTTAGAAACTGTGTGTTAGTGAGATATTAACTCTTTCTGAGAGAGATTTTTAATGGAGGATTCTGCCAGTCCTATTTCTTCTGGAGAGTAAACTGATGTCCCTTGGGGCAGGAAACAAATTTAAGTGGTGTTCCAAGAAGTTTGGCTCCCTGGAACATAGTTGAATAGGGTAAACAATATGTCTGCACTGAGTAGCCAAGCAGCCTTTCAGATGACTGGCACTTCCACAAGGTGTGCGGTCTCCACTGCAATATTAGTTTAAAATTGGCATGAAACATATCACCTTCCATTCTTAGGGACAAAGCTCATATTAAACAAAAGCCTACACTACATATGTAGCCATTTTGCTCAAAGGATTTTAGTTTGTTGAAAACTGTTTCCAACATTAATGTCTTCAGAATGGTGGTTTTCATGGTATTTTTGAACATATATCAGTTAATGATTTTGCTTGGTTGGGGTTTTTGGATAACATTTTATTTTTCTGAATTTACTAATTATGTGTATCAGCTTTCTACTTGGCCATGTTGGTATAATTTTCTCTGTCATAAGGCTTCCTAATAGACAGTGTGCATTCACCATGTGCCTCTTTAGGCACGTTTGGATAGACACTGTACGGCTGGAAACATTTTAACTCTCTTAAATGTTCCTTCCAGCTGGTGAAACGTTCATGCTCTTATGTGTTTTTTACTTTTGAAAGAGAATGCAATTATTGTGTAGATTTTTTCCAATTTGTTATTTTGTTTTTTCTTTGGTGGGTGTTTTTTTCCAGTTGTTTGGGGGTTTTATCTATTTCATGGAATCTAAGCACGTTAAGGCTGATGCTACAATTCAGTAGTATAAAGATTTTAAATGTGACCCTGAGCACTATTCGGCAACAACTCAAGGACATCCTCTGTTGTGGGATCCTTAATCACTCCCCCATTAACTATTTGTTGATTGTATGTCAGAACATAGGACCAGTGTCAGAAGTGTGACATCTATTCCATAGATACGGAGTGTGTTCAAGTCTAGAGTTGGCCCTTGTCAACATGATCAGTTGTTACTGTTGAGGCAGTAACCAACACCTCTTTCAAAGAGCTGAACTTTCATTTGCGGTTCATAAGTGAGGCAACTCCATATTTATAGGAAACAAAGAGTTTTGCTACAAGCTATAGATACAGAAAAGAAAGACTTCAAATATTTCTTTAGCCTTGAAAAAATCGTTGGTAAGCACTTCCGATTTCTATTCCCAACCCACCTTTGAAAGCTTGAGTACTTTACCACCTCTGCCATCAAAATCATTGGTATGGATTGCTGTTGAAATCAGGCCACCTTCTGAATGTTATGAAGTCAACACTGAACATGAAAAGGTTTTAAGTTAAGAAGCAAATATTTCTTTCCCATTATTATAATTTTTTATTGGTTATAATCTGAAAATATGGTACATTTCCTTTCTAGTGTGTGTACCTTTTTTCTAAGATGCATTTACTCTCTTTACCAGAAAGTTTATGGAACTGTTACAACTTCTAACTAGCTCTGATCAAAGGCATGTTTCCTTTGCAAGGCTATGTATATGAACTTTTCAGCACAAATTTGGGAACTAGAAGTGTCATCATGGCCAGTGGCCTTGCCTGAGCAAGTTATACTCAACGTCCCCAGGTTTGCATCAATAGACCTACCATAAAATTTGAGTTTTGGCTAATTCTGCCATAATCAAGATTGTAGGTGAATAGGACAATTAAATATTATGGGAAATCATAGCTGATAACTCTCACCTAAGATGAAGAAGTATTGGTAGCGTGCACAGATATTTGTTGTTTTATATTCTATGCAGAATGTGTTCTAAGTACTTTAGTTTGTACTTTTCTACATTCTTTTAGTACAATCTACTTTTAAGATTGGAAAAAAATTACTTCAGTAACTTTGTAACAGAAAAAGTGAAAACTCAGGGTCAAGGAGACAAGTATTAGTGTGGCAGAATCTGGATAGTTTTGTTTGCATTCTGCATGAGAACTTGGTATTACAGCTTTTGTTATCCAGATGTGTTTCTAATGAAGAAGAGTCTGGAGACCAGTCTCTCCTCTTCATTTTCTTTGTGTGGAAAAGCTTTAAATGAAATTACAGCCTGCTTTCTGTAACTTGTAGGCCAACCTCCATTACCTTATATATTACCTAAGCTCAAGGCTGAAACAAGAGTTGAAACTCTGAAGCTGAAAACTTTGACTGTGTAGCTGGTAGAATACATCCTGCTTATGAGCATTGTGTTTAATTTGTATTGTTTCATACCCTGTAATGGAAAGGAGTCCATAAGATCCTGGAATCTGGACCACAGCGTCTGCTTCCATTGTTGTAGAATTCAATCCTGTGGAGTCAAATGCAATTGTCATCTTTGCTTTAGTATTAAACAGTACTCCAGAATTACATTTTAGAGCTGCAGGCACAGTTTTGAACTGTGACTGCAAATTGTTACTTGGCTGGTAAAAATCAGTAGGGAGGTGTTAGAGCCATTGTCTCAAGTTTGTTTTTGAATGCCTTCCATCTAAAAGGCAAGATGCCAATTTCCTTTGGGTTCTTTTTTTTCTGGGTTTCCCTTGGCTCCCCTGATGGATAACTGCTTTCTGATGCTAACACAAATCTTCAGCATGTCTCTGTTTTGAAGTTTTCACTCTCATTTAAGACGTGGTGTAGGGCCTCCAGCAACACGAGTTTCACATACACATTTTTATATTCTGTAGAAAGGGATCTCATTGTGCTCACTGATGAATTTGTGTTGAGGGAAGAACTTATGCTAAATATCTCAGATTTAGCACATGCCTTTAACGTCACATACCTGCAGCTGCTATTGATGTTTATCCAGACCTTGACATGACTGATCACAGTTCATTTTTGAATATCACTATTCATTTCTTCCTGAATATTCACAGGGAGCAATAGTGCACAGTTGCCCCAGTGGGAGTAATTGACTTTAAATATGAAGTTCACAAAAATATTTTGTCTGGCTGATTCTCTGTCTTCTCATCTTCTGTGCAGTACGTGCTTTCTTAGGCTTAAACTTTTGTAGTGCAATACTATCCTAGCAAAGATCTGTGTCATGTTGTGAATACAGTCAATCCTGCTGGCAGAGACCTCAGAAGGTTGTTACAGTCAGTATGCTAAATATGAATATAACAATATGTTTATAGCTAGGAATTATTTCCCCTACTATTTAGCCTAAATTTGTTCATAAAGGAACAAAAAGTTTGGTGTGTTTTTTCAACTTTAGGTGAAGAAATACAGATATGTCCATATTTGGAACATTTAGCTCTTTTGAGTAGAAAACACATTTTCTTACTAATGCAGTCAGATTGTTTGATAAAGTAATCTTAGCTTCCCTGCTTTCACTTTCACCCTGCAGGTATTATTAGAATCACTATTCATCTGTCAGCTTAACTGCTGTGTGCTAGTAGTGTACAGTCTGATAAAACATTAATGGCTGACATTTATAATGGCATCCAAGGATTTCAAACTGTCTTCTGCCAAAGGTTACTTTAATAGTCAATCCATCCTTCATCTCCTTTAACACCTGACAAGGAGTTAAAGACATCAATCAATTACAGAAATTACGGTGAAAAGCCATTCCTTGTCTGACCGGTGACCTATGTAATTTGTCAGCCTGTCTGTGACACTGCCCAGCAGAAAAGGCCTAGAGAGGAATGTATTGAGCAAACTCTGTGTTCAGTTTCCCTTAAGCAGTGGTTTAGAAACTGCATCCAGAGCACTTTCAGCAATGATAATACTTTCCATTATTCTGATTCCTGAACCCTTTTTATTTATTTATTTAGTGCTCAATTCATATTGTAATGGATTCCCCATTGTAATGATTTGTTGAGTGAAAAGTGGTTCCCTGTTTTTGGAATTAAAACCTTCTGCTAGATCACCCATTTTACTTCCCCAGCCTGGTTAGCTACAAAGAGCAGCAGAAAGGATCTGAAGGATCCTATATAGATCCCATTAGTAGAGGGACAGAAGGTCAAGATACCAAGAATGGCCATGACTATCAGAATTCATGTATTGTAACATCACTTGCAAGTGTCAAGGCCCCTTTTCCACTAGCAGTGGTACAGACTCCTGAGAGAGAGTACAATGCAAAGAATTGATACTCTAAAAAGAAGAAGCTTTCAAAGTGTAATAATGAAAAAAACAGGATTCTCATTCTTTCTGTCTGTTTGGAACAAGCTAGAAAGTCACAATTAATGCCGCTACTGCTGCCTAGACAGTAGGCTGGGAAATATCCTCGTTCACCATCCTCCCACTTTTACTCAACCCTCTTCAGCTACTTTAGGCCTTTGCTGCTTGGACTCATATCAAGAAAAGAAGCAGAAGTTATGTGAAAGAGTCAAAATGTGAATGATCAGTAGAGAAGTGGTTCCCTCATATGTCCTGAACCTTATTGCACCAGGATCTCTGAGACTGGAATTGTCAGAAACCATTTGCTGCTCTCTGCACAGGACTACAATTAGGACAGAACATAGACTCCAAGATGACAAGTATTGATTGCTACTCAGGGAAGCAATCAGCTGCAATGGGCAGGAGAAGGTAGAGAAAATTCCAGGTGAAGTATTCTGTTAAGATTTAAGTACCACAACCTTATGCCCACACCTATTATGTTAATGATCCCTTGTATAACACTGCTGTCAATAAAGGTGCATTCAGACATTGAATACTAATTTGTGATGTCAAGTACGAAGCTGAGGTAAAAAGGTAAAACAAGATGTTTTCCCAGAATCTGCAGTTCTAAATTTGCAGAACGACTACACCAATGAATGTCCTAAAACCAAACCAGAAATAGTACATGTAGACAATGACAAGAGAAGGTAAGTAGAGGCAATTCCATACTGATATTTCCCCAGAAAATTCTCCCAGCAACCAGGAGTCTACACATCCCTCTAAGACTTGGATGAATTTTTTTCTGTGGGTTGTCCATTCCCTTTTTGAACCTGCATGACCTTTGTCTTCTTTGGCCATAGGTTAAACAGCACAGTGATCAAGAAGTACTTCCTTCTGATACTTTAGAATCTAGCCCTTATCACCTTACTGTTCTCTAGTTATTATATTGAAAACTATACTAAAAATTCTTCCACATTTTACTTTTTTATCTTTTAAACTACTACTGTATTTCAATGTATTTCATTAAATGGTCTCAGTTTCAGATTGTGGGACCTTAGTTAATTAGTGTTTTTCTGGTTTGGGCTCCCTACAATACTGCTACGTGTCCTTTTTTTGATATCTCTTCCAATTCTCCTCCTTTTGGGGAAGAGAGGTCAGACCTACTCACAATTTTCACAATACCAAAGAGTCAAGGAGTTATAGAGTGGAATAATCCTGTTCTTATGACTGCTGGTGTTCTACAGTCTTTTTCAGACTGTTACAAATTATCCAGATTACGTTTTCATCAAACCATTTAGTAAATCCTCAAGATTTTCATCCTGCCTTGAATTAGTCAGCCTGGAGCAACAGTTTATATGTGAGGTTCAGGTTGTTTCCCCATATGCATTTATCTAAGATGAATTTCAACTGTCATTTCTTTGCCAAGCCACTCATTATCATGAGGCTTTTCTGAAACTGTCTCTCTTCTTTATTGCCTTGAATAGTTTAATGTCAGCACCATTCTTTGTCACCTCAGTATTCTTCCCCCTCTAATTAATTTATGAATACACTGAGGGCCTCAGGTCCCAGCACAAAACCCTGTGGGACTCCACTGGCTTTTTGTTCTTTGGTTCTGTTTCTGATCTCCTAAACAGTTCTTTATCCATCCATAGACATTCTCATGTTGTTTAGATTATTTAAGAGTCTTTGGGTGAGGATCATTACTGAATGCTTTTTGAAAATACAGTAGACCATATCAAAGGGATACTCCTTGTCCACATTCTTAATTGCTTCTTCAGAGAATTTAAATAAATTTGTGAGGCATGAAATTTTCTGTAAAAAAATCCACAAGAAACAAATAGTGTTGACTCTTGTCTATTCATATTCATCCACATGTCCATTAATTTTAATGTGTAGGATAAATTCCACTAACATTTCAGAGGGCTGAGAGGCTCATTGGTGAGGTCTTCCTTGGGTGTCTCTGAAACTTCTTAAAAAGAATCAGCATCATGTCATCCACATTCTAGTACCAAAGCAGTTTTAGGTACAAGATGCAATACACTGCAATTAGTGCCTGACTACTTCATCTTGAGTTACCTTAGAGCTTTAGGGTGAACAGAAGTTGATGATAGCTTTTAATTAATTTCTTATGTCTTTTGCTAGTCTCTTCCCATGATTTCTTTTTCTTCTTCTTTTTGACTCACCTTACTGAGCTATTTTTTCGCTTAGTATGCCAGCACTGAAATTTTCTAAAGGCGTACCTTCACTCTTTAAAAGTGGATTTTATTCTGAATTCTTCTGGTGGTTTTGGAAACTTTCTTTATATGCAGTACTACTTTGTCCTAAGAATACAATTAATGGTGGCTATTCCAAGCTGTGGTTGGAAGCTGCTGATAGGAGGAGTGGCTGTAGAACAAAACAAAGTAAAAAGAAGGAAGCAGTGAAGAGGAAGGGAATATATTTCTAGTGATCAAGTATCCTGATGTGGCTCTATAGAAGAGCAGGAAAATGTTACCTATGCTCCACCAATGGAGTTTGGATAGGCTCATGATATTTTACTAAAAGGCATACAGGATGTTTACTGTAGAGTAGAAAATAGAAAACTGAACTCCGATCTTTAGGATCCAGGACTGTCATGCAGCCAAAGCACCAGATGGATTTCTCTTGCTCTTGTAATAAGTGCCATTGCTAGGATGATCTTAATCCTATTAGCAAGTCAGAATTTTTACTAGAACAGTGGCTTGAATAATATTACAAATGAACTATAAAGAAAGGAAAATAAAAATAGAGAGATTGGGGCAGTGGCTTTCAAGGAGCATGCTTCTTTTTCTAAACATTTGGCTGGTTGCATCAAGAGGCAGCTGTGGGAAAAGAGGATTGAATAGGTGAAATGCAAAAGATGCAACTGGGATGTATACTCTTTCTCTCACGAAAGAAAACTGAAAAAATGTGTGGAAGTATGTGGGGAAGAAAAAGGGCTTTATTTGGCTAGCTTATAATATCAAAGAAGAAAGGCCCATGTCAATATTTTTTTTTATTCTGAGGATTTCATTTTTCTAGATGCAAATAATAGAAAAACAGACATTGAATGAAGGGAACAAAATAGCACAAGCTTATATAAAAAATTAATTTTATTTCAGTGGAATTTAGGAACACTTCTGTATCTGAAATTATGGAGCACTATAGAAAGTCAGCTAATGAGAAATGTTTACTGAGAGATGTATTTGTTCTTACATTTGTTCTATGTATGGTTCTTACCTAGTAATGCTATCTGCCGACTAAAAAGCTGGATGCTGAATTAGACACTTCTGCTCCTGGTTCAGGCACTGATTAGTTTGTAACCTCTGGCATGTTACTTTGCATGTCCTAGCTGTAGAAATAATTGGAAATTATAATACAACATGAAATATTTTTACTGTATGTGCTCGTAACCATCTTACCTTTGGATGATTGGTGTCATATGTCCTCAGCATGTTCAGATTTCAGTATATGTTGTATATTTTTAGTTTTCTCTTTTTCAGTAGTAAGTCTGTATATGAAGATAATCTATCTGGACCCACTTTGACTTTCATGGTCTTTTTCCCCAGGAACTGGAAACTACCAATTACTATTTTGTATTCAAAGCAGTTTCTTATATACATTTCTTTTCATTCTGGATTAATACTATGGGCTTTATGCTTAATTTTAAAACAATTATATTAAAAGTAAATAAAGGACTTTAGAATTGTATGCTTTTTTAAGTGTTCTGAAGTTATACACATAAAACATTTAGTTTTAATATAAAATATTTAAAAATGCCTCATACCCATTGTTGAATTTTGGCTCTACCATGCCTTGGGCCCCACTGAAGTACAATGTAGGAGTGGATAGGAAATTTAGATACAACTCAGATATACAGAATTGTCTTTAAACCCTTGCTGCTTGTGCCATCTGTGCTTCTGCACAAGACTCTTTAGAGGAGAAAGGAAGATGAAAGAGAAAAAAAGAAGGCACTTCAGGCAATTAAATATACACACTTTTGCAGTACAGATATAAATACCATATTTAGTTGTTGCAGTAACTTGAAAATTATTAGTCAGTTGTGAAATAACATTTATTTTGTATTGAATACAGCTGAGCTAGATCTTTTTCTTTACAACCCAGATCTCAGAAACACCTTTTTCTTCATGAGTTCATTCCTGTATTTGTAGATTTATTGTGACATTTTATATGCTACCAACTCAAGTGTCATGAATTTTTAGTTACAATCCTCTTTAAAATTTGCTCGTCCTCAAGCCATCAGAAACAAAGAAAATAATTTTACAGTATCTGGCAAGACAACATATTCAGTTTAGCTTCCATAATTTTCTTACCCTGAAACTTTTAAATATGAAACATTTGTTAAATATGCCCCTGGCCTGATCAAAGTGATAAGGTAATACTGTGAAATGTTGGGACCTTCCAGGTTTTCCCAGATAAAATATAGGACCTTCACCTCTTTCAATGTTCAGAATAGGACTCTCTTGAATCTATTCCAGAAATGTAAAAATAAATAAAAAATCAATACTTCCTGGAATATAGTACAAAGTTTGGAAGAGCAGCAGAGATAAGATAAGCTTACCATGTGTGAAATCCTTTCACTTTTGTAAAGGCTTTCCTGTGTCATGAATTTCCAGTGAAAATAGTATCAGGAACTGGTATGACATCCTGAATTAAATGGAGTAGATCCCTTTTCCTCTCCTCATTTCACAAGCCCCTCTATTGGACTGTGTTATCCTGCACACTGAAACCACTGACAACAGGGGAGTTGGAAGCAGGAGAAGCACAGCTATGTGGCCTTGATACTCTCTGATTGTGCCTACTCTTTCTGATGGACAGAGCACACAAGGATGTTTTATTTTCTTCAAAGCTCTAGACACCAGTCTCTTGGATTAGATAGACAATGGACCTACTATAAATAGAAACTTTTAAATGGAATAAAAGTGGTGCTGTTGAGACAAATTAAGACACATAATAAAACATCTAACATAAAGGTCATGAGTTTGAAGGTATTTTGCTGCTTGCTTTTTGGATGAGCTCCCAACAGAAAAAAAAAGTGCCAAAACAACCCCAACCTAATATTTAGTCTTGTCTTTAGCTATGTAACAGGAGAATGTGTTGCATCATTTCTCTGCTGCTTCCAGGTGCTTAAAAAAGCTCAGTGGTTGCTCTCACTGAAACTTGAGTGCTGTCCAAATGTTAAAATCAGTTTCTAAAAAAGCTTAGTTCATTCTAGAAGGCCATGCCCTATGGGACAAAAACCAGAGGACCCACTGCCCTACTTTGTCGCTATCATTGGCACTTCCCTCTCAGTTTTGTTGGCGCAAATCTTTCTGAGACCATGTAACAAACTGGATCAAGGGCTGAAAAAACACCCTTCTTTTCTGATGGGGTATTTTGAAGCAGGATCATTTCCCTTTTTGAATTTGAGATACTACACACAGTTGTGCCATCGGTGGTGAAGGGATACTATACCTCTTTCTAGCAGTGAGTGGTGGAGATGGAATATGTCAAACTTCATTAATTCTGGATGGAAAATTTATTTTGATCTAGGCCACTTGATCACTGGTTAGATAAAACTGTTGTACTACCAAAAGACCAGAGAAGGTATATAGGCACCAAGATCCTTCATGCATTGAGTTCAAAGACTAGGGAATCTCCACAGGAAAAAGACATGATATGATGCATTCAGAAAAGCTGTGCATGTTTGTTAATAATTAAAAACATCCGGAAAGACACGTGAATAGTGGTCCCTTCTCTATTGTGCAATTTGGAAGAAGGCAAAATGAATACACAAATAATACAATAATTCAAAAGAGAATTATAGAAGAAATACAGTTTTGAGATCAGATCCTGGTAAACTGTATCAGGTTGTTGTATTCATAATCCATCAAAGAAGGCTGTTGTAGTTTAGGAATGGTATTTCCCCATTTAGTGCTTCCACAGAGACTCTCCAAACCAAGCTCCCTCTCACTTGCTCACTCCCCCTTTCCCCTATTCCTCTCCCCTTCGGGAGGCTGGAGAGAAGGATTGGAGGTACAAAAAGTAAAGCTCACAGGTTGGGATAAGGACAAAAATTTACAGGAAATAGCAATGAGATAAGAAAATGAACAGTAAGGGCAAAAATACTAATAATGAAGTGTACAAGACACACAGACGATTCATATGTGCTTGCTTGGAAAGGATGCCACCCGACCCCTCCCTTGGCCCGCTCCCCCGCCCCCCGCAATGATCTGTGAGAGACTGAACACCAGTGCTCTGAGAAGAAGGTGTAAACACCAAACAAGGCTATATGTTGATGACTCTTGCTCGGTTTTGAGAGGTGGTGGCAAATACATATGCTGAAAACCTATGTATGCCTCATATTTCTAATTGTGTTTGTTCTTCTGAAAATATCTAGCATTCTCCCAGGGCAGGGAGCAGGCCTGCTGGCAAGAAGCCATGGAGTAAGCTTTCAGTTCAGCTTCCCGCACTGTACACGTTCTATGAATAAATAAGGCTTCACTGGTTTAGGCTGACAACTTTCATTGAGTGAATTTATTTGGATTTTGTTTTTTTTTTTTTAAATCTGTAGAACAGATGATGTTGAAGGGAAGTGTTATGAAACAGAAGCTGGACTTATCTTTTGAAGCTTGGTCTTTCCCTCCTGATCTTCCCATCAATTAGCGCAGCTGGGGTGTGGCACTAAGGAGATAATCCCCCCCTTCAGCAGCACAGCTGAATGCTATTAATGTTTCAAATTGTCTTTAATTTAACACTTTTGTTGGTTAGGTTTACATATCTTTCATTAGTAACCAAGAACATCACTAGTGGAAGAAAAGAATAGTTTTCTTTCCTTAGCTGAGAGAATTAATTAATCCTTGAGAAAAACGTGAAGTTGTGATGATGCTGATTCATGTACCACCTAAGGTATGAAATGCAAGTAACTTCCTGGGTTTTTTTTTTTTTTTTTCTTTTCTTCATCTTTACTAGGCCTTTAAAGAACATTAGCATCTAACTTAAATGACTGTTGTCTTAAGAATACTGAACGGGGTAAATTTTTAATCTGTCTTTGTCTTATTTATCGTTTGGCTGCTGCTGCCCGTGTAGCAGCAGAAGGAGCTAGTCTGGTGTACTCGTGTACCAGAAAAGTTCCTTATGCTTGCAGACACACATGTATTTGGAAAATGGCTCTTAACAATAAGTGTGGGGTAGCTGTAGTTAAGTACAAACTGCTCTGTAGTATTTGTTCCTTCTTATTCACCTTTGTCCTTTTCTTCTTTTCCTTTTTCATATGTAGTATAGTATTTGAGCCAAATTTCAAGTACAGTAAGTACTCTGATGTATATCAGTGCTGATAATATGCTAAAAATATGGATTATGTCTGTAAAGGCATTCTGCTTGAATGTGTAAGCCAGTGTTTGGTGTTCAGTTTTGACAGGTTTCTGGATGTACTCTGAGGACTAGTTATTCTTGAAGAATAGTTCATTAAAGTGTGATTTTCCTCTGGGTTTTTGTTTTGTTTTGTTTTCTTTATTGTACTGAAGTTCATCTCTGCTGAGGCAGACTCAAAGAGGCAGATTAGTCCAATATTATAAACTGACTTTTAAGATGAAAGGTTCTTAGTCACAAAATTTCCCAGATCTGAGGTCTTTACCACAGCTGTTCTGCAAAACTTGGGTCTGACTTCCTTGTACTATAAAGCTTTTTTTTGTTCCTTCAGCTATTTTAAAATATTCTCAATATGAACAAACAAAATTCCTCTCCATGTTCTCTTACTTGCTTCAGTGGCATCATTAGCCTTAGACTCCATGACAGTTTAAACCTGTTATTTATTTTATAGTTTAGAATAAGGAACTGGGATTATATTAAAATTTTCACCAAAAATGGAAGCAAGAACAGAAAATAATACAGATGCAAATGTAGCGAACCTTTCCGTTGGAATTTCCTGATTTTGAAAGTGGTTTACCAGACTTGGATCAGATTTTGAAACATTTATGCCTCTGTATAACTTTGTATATACACGGATAACATTAGTCATTAGATAAATGTCTGCAAGAACATTACAGTGCATTCACTTCATTCACTTTATATTTTTTTAATTTAATTTTCTAGGTTTTCCTTAAGAAAAAAGAAATGCTTGAAAATTCCCATAAAAGTACTCCAAGTAGGATTACCAAGGCTGAGGGAGGTCAGTAGATGGGAAATTCCCTGAGACTCGTTAATCACTAGGAGACAAAATACCTTGGACAGATGGCACATGACTGTCCTGCTGTTCCCTTGACCCTCATTTATTTCTTGCCAAGCACTGAGCAGTGGGATATGGGAGACTAAAAGTTCACAGGATGAATGTGATGGGGGACAGAAGGAATTGGGGCATTGAGAAATATGTTACTCTACAATTTGGTGATTGTATAGCATGGGAAGATGGAAAGTTCATTTTAGTGAACTTTCAGAGACCTGGATTGCTATGGGAAAGGTTACTTTTTGCTCTGGTAAGGACAACAAAATTCAGCTATCTTTTCTCAAATAGACTGATCCATTTTAATCTTTTTTGCTTAGACATTTTGAAAAAAATTAGCCCTTCTCCTGTATCCAAAAAGGTATCTCCTTTGCAAAGACTGTGTCACTTGAAGAAGCTGACTAAAACTCAAAGTTTTTACAATTATTTTTATTATGTGAAGTAAAATATGTATCACAGACCTGACT
Source organism: Sitta carolinensis (assembly GCA_032173965.1). Lineage (NCBI taxonomy): Eukaryota > Metazoa > Chordata > Aves > Passeriformes > Sittidae > Sitta > Sitta carolinensis. The sequence goes on from JAVUNC010000006.1 coordinate 38,031,042, forward strand.
TTTCCAGTACTGCAAAATGTATTTCATGACTCTTCCTTGTCTCAAGACGTCCGTTAACCCAGTTCTCCCAAATCCAGGAAGATCTCTCCCCTCTCACAGCAAGAATTGTGTAGTAAGGTCCAGTCCACTTTTCTTTACAGCTGCTGAAGCTGTTCTTTGCTCTGAGATCCTCAGACCTCAGAATGACCCTTTGGGACCAATAGTAGCAGGTGTTAATTGGAACAATCTTTTGGCTCCTGTAATGCACGCTAGGGACAAGCTGGGGTTTAAAAGCTGTATGTATGCATGCCAAATCCAAATAGTTAAAGCAGAAAGTTTGATGTTTCACATTTCAGGCTTTGTCATGTTTCCCCCTTGGACTGATTTTCAAATGTACAAATAGAATTGTTTTTAACAGGGATTCTGGGCAGGAGCCATGGTGTTCCTTCACTTCAGGGTGTTGCAAATAACAATAGGAATAAGAAATAATTTATTTTTCTCTTTTACTAAAGCTACTAAAAAATAGTCATCCTTATCTATTTAGAATCAATCTGCATTTATGTCTTTTCTGTGTACTGGTAATTAGTACACATTCATTTAGAAAAAAAAAAAATCATATGAATTTCAGTATATTTTATTACACTCTCAGTACCTCCCTATTTGATTGTACTTTCTGTTCTTGAATAATGAGAACTTGGTACTTGAATTGGCCATCCAACATTTTTGCTTTCTCATAACGATACAAAGGGATGTGTCTTGTATTCATTTCATCCCATAAAGATTGGGTTTTCACTTAGTTTTAGATACTGGGCAGGAGATCTGATGGCATGAACAGTGTTGAAACTTGGAAGTCTGGGCTTGCCTCTTCTACCTCTAAGCAAAGCCTTTTAGACTGGGTGTCAGTGTGGAGCCTGACCTCATGGTCATTTAGCCCATGAGGTGACCAGTGCTGTACACCAGTAGGATTTCTATCAGCCTAGGAACCTGAGAGGAATCTGTTTTTACTCTAAGGAACAAGTACATGCACAGAGTAGCAGTGAATGTATTAATTTTCTATGAAAAAGGTTTTTAACAACTGAACTATATAAATCAGAAAAGTAAAGCTTGAATTTTAAAAGCATTTTGTCAAACATTTAAAGGTTTGATAATTAACAATTTTTCACCAGAGAGATTTATGGAAACTTTGATGTTTGTGTGTTTTGGGAGTCTTTGGGGTTTTTTTGAGCAAAGCATGGAAAACGTTGATATGATAAACTATTTTTTGTGGAAATGTAATTACAGTGGCTTTTTTTTTTTTTTTTTTTTTTTTTTTAATATTGTTATTTCTCTTTTAATCTGCATTTACTGTGAGCATAAATTCACCACTTTGGGTGTTCTGTTTAGTTCCCCTACAGACATAAATGACCAAATAAGAGCAAGAACTGTTTTCTTCTAACGTATAATGTTTATGATTTTCCTGCTTTTTGAAAAAAACAGCATTTCCCTACTGCATAGTTCAGGATAGGAATATCAGGCTTTACTGGAGACCAACAGCATATTCAATATAGCAGCAGAAAGCAAAAAAAGAAGTAAATTACACAGTGTAAAAACAATTTTCAACCTTAACCCTCCTCACCTTTCAAAATTTCTTTTCTGAAAGTTTACCATCTGTGCTAACTTTTCTGATGGAGTTTATATTGTTGAGTACTCTAAAGAAGATCTCACAATGAACCATAACCCTTTTTCTAAGCCTTTGTAATATCCACAACTTTTGATCATGTCTTAGAAGAAGCAGTTGTGACCATTGAATGATAAATCATTTACTGGCATGCAAGGGTCCACTGGGCTTTGCTCCTACTCTTTCATCTTCAGAAGCTTTCTGCACAGAAATGTTTTTTTCTCACTGGAAGTTCAGTGCCTTTGGTGGCATTTTAATTTTATTCTTGTTCCCCCCACCACCCTTTGTAACAAATATTTTGCTGAGCTGATGTTGTAGATTGCAGAGACAGAGAGTTAAAAATGTTTAATGCTGTGTAGATTTGCAGACTCTGATCTGTTAAGCAGGAAGCAATGAATTTACTGTCACTGAGGTTACAAAATCTTGGCATCAGGCTACCAGAAAGACTTTGCCCATCCTACCCTATCCCCTGTTTCCAAGGTGAACTTTGGTTTTACCTCTAATTGCAGAACAAAACTAGCCTTTCAATCATTGCACCATTTACATTTGCTAAATTATGCTAAGTTAGCACACTTTTTAAAATTTTGTTTTTAATATATTCTATGAACTCATGATTCTCATAAATCCTGAGATATTCAGAAAATAAAATCCCCAGGGGACAGTAGCAGCCTATGGGTCGTGTTCTTGTTAGTCTTGAGGAGGTTATTTCTGCAGACTTGTGTTGAAGACCACTGTGAGATGGGACCATGGGTAAGAATAAATAGATGTGATAGGGACAGGGTCTAGAGACTAGTCTCTCTTTCATTCCCTTTTCACTGCTGCTGTGTTAAGGAGAGTTGGTGAAGCAGTCAGGTTTCTCTGGCATAGTGAATCTTTCTGTGCACACATCCCATGTTGGATATTTTCCTGCCTCATGCTTTACACCAGCCCTGTACGTGGCAATTGCAGCAGGGGAGAGGGAGAAGGGAACCTGACCTTGGTGTGTTGCAGCAAGTCCTGACCAACATGGGGCTTTGGTGAAGCAGCTGGTATGGATTAGAAGAGCTCTTGGATTGCTTTCATCTGTGGAAGGGCAGGGTTGGTGAAAAACTGCCCCCAGGACAAGGAGAAATGCATTGGTTTTTCATGGATCTCAGCGTCCTCCTTAGTTACATCTAATGAACAATGGTACAGCTGGGAATGTGGCCACACACAGTTTAGAGAGTTTCTTTTTGTAACTAGATCTTGGGAAAGATTTCCCTTCAATACAGAATTTCATGGATTTCCTTTGTGAGAGTTGTGAAAATAAACAAACAAACCATGTCCTGCAGTTGGAATGTTTTGGACACCATGAAATGAATTTGATTTCCCTGTCTGATGGTATACCAGGGGCACTGCTTGTAACAGATACCCTTATGGAATCTGAGTACGTTTAGATGGGCTTCTTCCAGTCAGCTGTCAAGTATCTGGAATGAAAGTATATAGTAAATATGTGATGTTATTTCTATATATTTTTAATATATTTTTAATTTTTATGCTTATGTATATATATTTTAAATATTTCTTAAGTTAATAGGAATTTGGCCAACAGAGCTAATTTAGTGGCTCATGGCACCTGTTTTTAGGAATTACCAGCTGTTTACCCTTTATTATCCACAGTAACTGCAACTGCTCAGTTTATTTCCCACAGCTTTCCTGATCTGGCTGAGCCAGTTCTGCAACACTGAAGTGGCACTGACAAATGCTGCTACTTGCTTACTACAACTTGTTCAGGCATAGCAGGTTTACATATTTGTATTTGTTTTACTGGATTAGCAAGAATTTATTATTGATAATTTAATTTGGTGTCCATCCCTTAAATTTCTTTCTTTAAAATGGCTTTGCCAGCTGGTCTGGTAATACAAATTAGTATTTTCTTTCTTTAGCATGTCTAGTATAGAATTGCATGCTCCCACCCTAGGTGTGACAAAATACTTTTGTGCACTGATGATGCACAGAACAACAAATACAGTGTTTTGAATATTTCCTGAATATGAATAATGCCAAATATTGCTCCATCTTTTGCAGTCATGAAGGTTATTCTAGTCTAATAAAATGCCCTTAGAAAATAAAAGAGGAAATAGAGAAAGACAGAGATTAGGGTATGTGTAGGGAAGTTAAGGTAACAAACCATGGGGTTAACTCAGTCTGCCCCAAGACCCTTCAGCTTTTTATGTTACATTTTTCCCTCTGTCAAACTGGCACCCAGGGGTCTTATGTAACTTGTCAATAACCAGCAGTATAGGGCTGTGGAGCAGAAAGCCTTAAAGAAAGTCTTGTGATGGATTTAATTAAAAAGAGGAAGGACACAAAGAGGATGAGGTTTCATGGGAAGTACCACAAGCCAAAACGGGGTACAGTGAACACACATGGTTATTTTTTGAAGTCCACAGAACAGAACATCCCTGTAAAGCATCAAAAATGCTCCAGAGACAAGAGACTGGGTGGTACCATGCCGGTGTTAGTAGGTAGTAAAATGCAGTATTACTTCTTTCAGCATCCATATCCCATTGGATCAGCTTAAATATCTAGTGTAATTTCAAGTAAGGTTATATGAGCACATTACAGATGGCTGAATGCCAGTGCAGAGCTATATTACCTTTTCCTGTTCATGCATACCCAGGTCTGGTTATATCTCTTTCCAGAGTGTAAAAAACAGCTGGAAAAAACAACATTGTCATGTACTGACTTTGCAGGATGTCTGAAAGAATTTCCAGATATGATTTGACCTTCATTTGCTTTCCATGGCTTGGTATAAAGCATGATTTTCCAAAGCTTTCTTGTTTTAATTTGTAAATCAAATGACCAGTCAAAATATTACTACCTTCAACTTCTTGCTTTAAAATTAGTATTTTTTAATGTTTGGAAGGCGAGGTAATGTAGAGAACTGAAGTCAAGAACTTTCCTCAGAAACTTGCAAATCATATTGGATACCAAGATCACAATGTGTAAATGAAATACAGGCTTCAGGGGTGACTGGGGGCTACCAGACAACATGAAAGGAGTAAGCTGTTCACTTGCAAATGTGCCTATACCCTAGCACCAAGCATGAACTTGAGTGACACAAGTAATTTTAGACCCTAATTTACCTCTACTGTTTGCTGTTATCTAGTCTTAAAGGTGTTGCTGGGAAAATCACCACTGTGTTTTAAAATTCTCATACACATAATAAAAAATAATCCTGTATCTACAGACAGCCACAAATAAATCATACGTGCTGTAATTCATTCTTTTGCTGACATACTAGTTTTCTGACTGGTTTTAATGGCTGACCAGTCCCTTTCTGATGGTTTTTAGACTGCGTTATAGAAAAGGTAGCCTCTCCCTGGCAATTCCACTGTTGTCTATGACTATGTTAGAGCTGTTTTAAAGTAGCTGGTCTCCAAAAAGATGTACTGATGCCCAAACTAAGGCCTTTATTAAAAGATTTAGTGTGACTGCACTGATGTTTTAAATGTTAATGTCACACCTGCAAGAAAAGCTGAAAGGGGAAGGACACTCAGGATGGGGGGGTTCTGCTCTTGCTGTTCTTAATACTTTGAGCAGCACAAATACACTGAAGTACCCAGTACGTCTCCTTCATGGTTCCTATGGAGACTGAAACACTAAGCACTGCTTCCTAAACGATGTCCAAGTTGCAGCCTCTCTCCTGTTTTCTCCTCCTGTGATTTAACTTTGTGGACTGCATCTACTTCTCCAGTGTGAGACTTGTTGAAGGTTTGAGTCAAACCCTTTAAAATCAGAGTGAGTTATTCTTCTGGCTCTTATCAGGCTTTCTGTTCTTTGGTGTTATGGTAACGTATGACCCTCAGTTGACTTGTAATTATACACTTGAGGAACAGAGAGAGTGAGAGAATGAAGCTGACTGAATTGGGGAGGGTTTACTGCAGCTGGCCAGAGCTAATGGCTGTGAGTATTGTGGTGGCTGAGAGTTCCCTCTCATGTGTGTGGAAATTCTGAGGAAAAACTGACTCCACCAAGACCAAAACATATTTACTAGTGTGAATCTAGGGAACATGTGATCCAAGGATATCTGTCTCTGGGCTGGGAATGCTAACAAGCAAGAGATGAGGAGCCAACTTATTGGAAGCTTAGGTCAGGACACACAGGCTGCTGCAGGAAGGGCCTGTCTACAGTTGTCTTCTGCACATCCAAACAGGGGATCTCCTCTAAGAGAGAGAGAGTGTTTTCTGTTTTCCCCATTGTGTTTTCCCATTGCAGGTCTTCCAATTCTTTGATTAAGTGAGCAAAATGGGAGCCTACTTACATGCAACAATCAGTTTAATCCTTTCCAAAATGGATTCGGTGCTGAGAATTCCCACTGAAAACTCCCTACAGTGCGAGTGCCGGGTCCTTCCTCTTCCAGCATGCTGTGATCCCTTTATTTGTATAGAAGGCTGGAGCAACTTAAAAGCTGTCCTGAAGCTTAATAAAACAACATTAAATGTGTAAGCCTCTGATCTTCACCTTCATCCACTCTGTGTTCTCTGCAATCAACAGTGATTATATAGCAGTGACTGCTTTTTCCCTACAGGTGAAAATGTTAACTATGTTGAGGCTGTAGACTTGCTTTATGAATTTTGAGGTAAATTAATGTGTTTGACATGTATGTCCATGTATATTTATGTTGCAGTATCACCTAGTAGTGACTGATCTTGTTGACTGAGATACACGAAAGAGAAAGTCTGAGTGTTTACATATTTACAAGTCCTACAATTATTTTTGTGCTTATTGTAGCTTTGCTTTTGTTCTGTCTCAGATCAAATAGTGTATTAAAATTGAAACATCACCCTGTTTCTTTCATGAGGTGTGGAGGAGTAGGAGACAGGTGCATGAGTGCACATATATAAGCATGTAGGGATGAATATCCACGTACCTTGACAGATAAATGCATTGGATGTGTGAGAATTTAAGAACAACAAATATTCTATAAAGCATGTTCTCCATGCAGTACTATATCTAGGAGGCATATGAATACTTGAAGTATAGAAATCTCCTTTAGGTGACTTGCTGCTCCTTTGGTACTTTTGTATAAACAGGTAGCCTGGTAGCTGTGGGAGTGCTTCATTAGTGAACAGACATGTTTTTTTTTTTCACTGCCTGAATCTGAGACATATGAACATTTGGATGAGGACAGTTGCATGATTCAGATAACGTTCTGAAATTCCACTTTGATTTTTGAATGTTAGCTTTTGTTGAAAATGCTTTTATGTTGTAGTTCTTTTCCATCATCAGAATTTCCCATAAACAAGAATCTTGCTTAAAGCCAAATTCAACTCTCATAAACTCCAGAGATTAATTTGGACCATTATGGTATGGGCAATTACTGTGTACATGGATTTTTAATCTGGTGTCTCCATCTACAATTTTTTTTTGTTGGACTTTGTTCTTCGACACACACTCTTTAGTATTCTATTGTTCTAATTCAGCTGTAATTGACCTCTGCTGCTTTTATTTCTGATTCTCATGGATTTAATTCAGAAAAAAGCCTGATCTTGGTATGCTATGATGAATTTTGTCACTAGACCTATTAGATATTGGCTCATATATGCCAGTAATGCTGTGAAGTAATTTTTAAAAATTGTTACATGCAATATAAAAATTAATTTCAGAGGTAAGTAAGAAAACAATCTCTATAGTTATATAACCCTGGGTACATTTTCTTCTAGAAAGCTCAGTAAGAAATCTGACTTGTGCCTCTATTTAGAGCTCATTAACGTTTATATTTAGTTCAACCCATGTGGTTCTTGCTTTTTTATTTAACATTAATACTTTAATTGCCAATAGCTGAACAACAAAGAAATACAATTTGAATATTCTCATTAGATGTCTCTTCTGTGCAGTAATTATTCATTCTAAACTTGAAAGAAGGAAACAATTTAGTGTAGGGAAGTAGTGAACTTTGATTCCAGTATGGTAATTCCTTCCTTTTCACAAAAAGTCTTCTGACTGATAGACCTGCTAAAGAAACAAATGCCTCTATCAAAGTCATCCCTGCTCTCCTCAGTTGTTACCATCAGTTATGAAGAAAAGTCCTTTAGACAGATGGACTTGGCACTTGTTCTATCAGGATAGAATTTGGGTTTTAATTTTGGACAAGGACCCTCTGTTGGAGAGGTAATTAGAGTAAACATATTGTCATCCCAGTGGACTGTTTTTCACATTTTCTTGTGGAATTACTTCAGTTTTTATAGAATATACATGGACATTCCAAGTATATTTTGTTTCCCATTTTGCTGCTAATGGCTGCAGAATTGACATGCCCTGTACTTTTTCACAGAACTATTTACTTTTCTTTTGTCATTGACATAACCTTTAAAAAAAATTGTTTTACACTGAGATGATTGGAAGATTTAACAGCTTAGAAAAAAACATTTCATTTTCTGATACTTCTTGCTTAGTCCTTTCTGTGTAATTTTCTTTCCTCATATCCTCAGCAAATACACAGCATACATATCTTCTACACAAGAGCTTTTCCTTGAGACCTGTCTTGCTTTTTTTTTTTTTTTTTTTTTTTTTTTTTTTTTTTTTTTTTTGCATTGTTCACTACTCACTGAGCAGGGAGACATTTATGGCATAGAATTAGCTAGTACAGGAGGACAAAGTCTGCCTCTCGAGATATCAATGACCTGGGAATGGTATGGTCTAAGTATATTTTTATGGCTTCAACCTTCCTTTAAAATAGAACACTTTATCGGTTGGAGAGGCTGAATAGCTGCATCTGCTCCTAATCATGCAGGTGGCAATGGCCCTGCCGTCGCATAGCATTTTCTCCTTTCCTTTGCTTTCGTTTTGCAATTCTGCTTGACCGCTTGAAACAAAAGGCATTTTATGATGTGATGCAGCTTGTGATAGGCAAGGGACACCTGTCTCTAGTTTGATCTCCCCGCAGTACTTCATAATGGAAGACGTAGGCAGTTCATTACAAAATCAAAATACATGTTTTATCTGTAAATAAGCTGGGAGGATATATAAATCTGAACAAGGAAATGAGAATCTTTAGGAAATACCATCTACAGACTTCTGGCCTCTTGTTTGGATTTTCTTAATGCTAGATAAGCACCGTCAGTTGCACACCAGCAAGTGGATTGCGCTCAGTGCACGGACACGAGCTCACGGGGGTATGTAGGTCAGTCCATTGATGTTCCTGCGCATGCAGATGCTGTGTTACTGTGTTGCTGAACTCGAGCTCCATTCAGGACTTTGTTCTGTTTGGAACTGCTAGGGCAGCAATTTGCACCTATTTAGTGGGATGTATATTGTGCTCGATATACTGAAGGGAATAAAAAAGGCATACCTCAATTTACATGTGCCTAGCATCGACTAGAAATGCTTCTGGAACTGAACTGTGACACTAAATATGGGAAGACAAATTCAGATTTTCAGCACAGACTATATGTAACCACACTGAAAGCAAGTGCACTAGATTTGCAAGAAAGGACTCAAGTAAAATGCCGGGCCATAAACATTTAAAAATGTTCAGAGAGTGGGTGTGTAATGTCACTTATCTACCATGCTTCGTACCAAAGTAGTACTAAAGAGGAAATTATTTTAATGGTGGAATGATAGTTCTTTCATAGTTTATTCTCTGAACCTGGCTCATTGTCTTTGTGTCTAGTATGTTTTTCAGTGTAATAAGAGAAAATTAAACTTGGCCTAAGGTGCTTACCGAAGACTGAAAAGTGAAAATAAACAACAGAGATGGTAGTTTTATAATTCTTTATACTTAATTTTTTCTTCAAAATAACACAAGTGTTGGAATTCAGACTCAGTGGTTGTTTAATGAAGTCTGATACTTTTTGTTATAGATAATAAAACGATAAAGCCGAATTAATGAAAATGACAATGGATTTTTATTTCAAGACCGAAATTCGATCGCTTGGTAGCCACAATCAAAGAGACAGCCACGATTCTGGAATCGTAACTGGGTGAACTAAGATTCCAGCTCTGTCCGCATAGAGTCTCCCCTTGTTCACAAAGTTCGTCTTCGCAGGAGTGGTTTTTATACAGTTTTTTTCTGCTCGGGGCTAGATGTTCTTTGTGTCTTTGTCTTCTTTCCGAATATTCATGTATTCTAAGTTGGTAGAATCTAACATGTCCGGGATGACTTTGTAGTTTACGTGTTTTCTGTCTAGCGTTGGAGGAATGCTGTCTCCAGCTCGGATAAGATCATCTTGAGACAAACAATACCTTACCAAAAAGCTAATATATGTGGAAAACACGTTACTGGATACAGATACTGTAGGAATTTCGTTTGCTACAAGCAATACCTTAATACATGTGAAAAAACAAGTTTTACGAAGGAATTCTGCCTGAGACAAACAATTCGTTGCCCGGGAGCTAATACATGTGAAAAACACCCTATGGGAATGAGATATGTAAAGTGGTTTTCTTGGAACTGAGTTACCCTAGCTATCAGTGGCCATTATTGGCCATTGATAGCTTGAGAGTTTTCAGGGAGACGCCCTCTTGAGATGTTAATTTAGAACGGATCCTTTGTATAAGCAGCAAGTAAATGAATCAACCAATTCCCCAATCCCTGTGCAAGGATTACACTAGCCTAGGTGGATTTTTGTAATATTCTACTGTGCCTTTATTATCTCTATAAAAACACGAATTTTGAAACATTTATTACACTTTTAAATTCAGTATTTGTCAAAGTCACACTGCAGAATTGTTGCATAACTGTTGCGTAATTTCGCTTTTTCATAATTAAAATAAATTGATTCTGAAACCTTTTAACATCAAATATAGTTCTGCTGTTTGTCCTTATCTTCAAAAATAAGCAATATAGTACTCCCTTCTCCCTCACGTACAGGAAGATGTGAGCATCAGTGCTGAAAGGCATCCTGTAGTAATCAGAGTTGCTGATATCTTTTCAGGGTCCACCTAAGGAGGTGGATAAGTTTTCAGCAATGAGTTATGTGTCAGGAAGGTTTGCCTAAAGCAATCAGTGAAAATCTCCAAAATTGAAACTGGGGAAATTCTCACTTGTAGGGGCACTTAGTCTACCCTGGTTTTCTGTGTACTTTCAGGGAACAAATATGGGAAAGGTTTAGCATGACAACAAAACATCCCAAAGAACTATCTGCTTTTCTTTATTCTCCACAAGAAAAGATGAGTTTGAGGAGATCCCACCCTTAAACAAGATTGAGAGCCAGGCCTCATTTTAAAGATTATTTGGCAAAAAAAACACAGACAAGAAAGTTTCCCGCAGCTAGTTCATTTGAATGGTGACCTTTATCTTTCTCCAAATGAAACTGAAAACTCTTCCTACAGTGCATGACCTCCTGTGAGGTTAGTCGGTTGCATCATGATGAGATGATGTTATATATATCAACATCTGTTTCTATTGTGTCCTTTTCCCATATGTGTGTTCCATGTTAAGAAATTTTCTTCTTTATCTCTACCATTTTTGCTCCTTCTTAATACATTTTTTTTTTAAACCACACCTCATCTGTCCTCTCACTGCCCAGAGCATGACAATGAGAGGAAAGCTATAGCCACAAGGAAGGAACGAAGGGGCTTTTGGTTTTGGACCAGTTTCATAATCTTTGCAGTTTAATGAGTTACCTCTGCTTCAAAGGACCTCTGCGATAACTTTGCCAAAACTGCAACTGTTGTAATGGAATCCAAATTAAATGCATTTCAAAATTGGCACAGAAAGCATAGCTTTACATGTGTTCCTCCTAGGAATGCTCAGAGAAAAATTTTTTAGTTGCAGTTGGTTAGAATGTTGGCTAGGAAAACATTAACTGTCCATTAAGAATTAATAAACTTTTAGTATGAAGTAGCATGCCAAATTCAAGTCTAAAATGTGATCTTTTTCCTGCATTCTCTCACTTAATCTAGATTTTTAGTTAATTCTTATTTCCAGTAGCTGTTTCCCTTGGAAGACATGGTGTTTGCAAAAGCTCTATTTGTGTAAAGAGCTCTGATTTCAGATATTATTTCTGATAGTTGACTAGGATATGAAATTCTCAACATTGAACATACCATGTAGAACACAAGCACAGCATATATAATTTGAAAACAAGTCTTAAAAGATACAACTTAAAGGAAATATTTAAACTGATAATTATTGTTAATATCATTGTTGTTAACACTTTGTGATGCCCTTTTTGATCCCTCTTAAAGGGATCTTAAGAGTGTAAGGATCTTTACTGCACTGGCAGTAAAGAGCACTGGTTCTTTACAGACAAATCTGCTTTCTCTGCAAGTGATTTTGTTCTTAATTGTCATTTTGATACTTTTTCCTGCAGATCAGGTCCTTTTTTTACTCACATCGTCCTCTGCCTTTGCAACAACAACTGTTATAGAATCTGCCCTCTAGTCATGACAAATTTCTGGGAAGGTGGGGGAGAGAGATTTCTTACCCGAATCAATAATGCTTTTCACTAGTGTCAACACAAGAAAGACCAGGACAGTAGTTGAGCATGCTTCTGTTACCCTTCCTGAACAAGGGCTGTCCATCAGCTTGCATGGTGTACAGTCTGGTAAAGCCCTAATTCCAAGTTTATATTTTATGCTGCAGATTTAAGCTGAATTCTACCCTGAAACATTATGTCCAAGCAGGAATATTTCACCAGATCAAAAGATTGGTGAGTCATAAACGAGCCATGTGGAACTGAAGTTAGCATATAGAAAAATTATTTTCTAAGGATTGGAAAGAATCCTGTGAAACTTTGAGGTATATGGAGAGATTTAAATTATAGATAAGGTAACAGCAACAAACTGCTTTCATGATTTCTTGGGTTAAGAAGTTTGTTTCTGCTAGGGTCCTTCAAAATGTTTGATGAGGGCCAAGAACATAGGCAGTACTATGCATCATGATGAGTTTTATTGGAAAATGGGATCTCAGTGCTGACTCCAGCTGGAAAAACCTAAAGAGCTCTGAAGAACTGCCATCACAAGTACCCTTAAAATGCAAGGTGAACTCATTGACTAAAGGCTTCTGGTAGCCCTTAGATTGGCTCTTCCTGGTGCTGTAAAAATTTGTTATAATAATTTTAGAAAGGAAGGTGTGCAAAAGCTGTTTCTTCTGTGAAAATATATGGTCACTTCCAAGGCTATTCAGTAGACAGCACAAATGGGTGGAAGGGCTGGGGCCCCTCTTTCTGCGATACTTTGTGGCCAGAAGAGGAAAAATATCTCCCAGACTGATTTCATCCTTTTTATATCTTTCTTGTCCCTCAGGAATATGCTCATGTGCACGAAGAACTGAGCACAGAGTTCTAATAAGACACACATTAGTTTCAGGACGTACAGTCATCAAAAACCTATATAAGGGAATACATTTTGACCTTTTTCATACCCATTTTCAAGATTCCATCTCTCCTGATGAGCAGAGGTGTTAATGTTTCATGTGCTATTTCGTTGTTTTTTCAGGAGATGCTCTACCCCTAGTGTGAATACTTCTAGTTGAGCAGCAGAGGTAGTAGCCTCAGTGTGACACAGCTTTACTTTCAAAAGGCAGAAGTGCTGAGTCTTGCTATTCAAAAGGCTGTAAAATGAAGATTGCTTAATGTAGAAGTAGCAGTGCTAGCAACCTTAGCTGTGCTTTTATTAATATATGTGCACCTCCTTTTGGCAGTGATTACACATTTAAAAACTGCTGCAGATGCTTTTTGGGGGATCTAAGCCTGTCCCTGTGGGTGGGATTTTTTTTAAACAGCAGCAGATTTCAATCATGCTGCAGATTTCACACTTGAAAGAATTCACAAAAGGTCCCATCCTTAGTCTGCTGAAAAGCTATAAAAATTTAGGTTTAACTGGTTTAGTGTTGGGGAATATATAAAAGGATTTCTATCTAGCAAGCAAACAAAGGTATGTCAGAATGAAAAGAAATTTCACATCAAAGGAAGAACTGGAAAAAATATTGTAGTTTTCATCTCTTTAAATTAGGCCTTGGATGAGAGCCTGAAAATTGAGTCTGTAGAAGGATTAGGAAGTAAACATCTTCACTTTTCAGTCTATTACAAGATTATATCAGAGCTCATGATGAGTTGTTAAGGTGATGAAATACCTAAAGTTCAAGGCACTAAACTTCTGCTGATGACTGTATATGGTAGCTGTTAATCTTGCTTCTTACTGCAGATTTAGAAAAATTAAGTGTTCTGACTTAATCCCCTCTCCTTAGAATCACCAGTGGTTCAGAGCTTTATATGGTTTACCTCTCTCAATAGCTCAGTATTGTCTTTCCATCTTCATGTGTCCACTTGTCTGTGACAAATATATGAATAAAGAATTAATGGTCTCTCTCTTCACCCACCCCACTCAGTAGAGTTTTGTATCTTACTCAATAACAACAATTGTGAAATTTCAAACAATGATCCATCAAGTTCTTTCTGAGTGCCTGAGGCTTCACAGAAAGGCAGCAGCCATCTCACATCTCTGTGCCTTTAGTCCACAGTTCAGTGTTGTGGCTTTGGAATGCAGAACTGGATTTCATCCCTGGTCTTTAGTGATCTGCTGAAATAATAATGCATAGATGTTAACCCTCTAGTAATGTGGAGAATTCTAGAAACTGGATGCATGAGTGTTTTCTTCCCAGATTTCACAGCAATCCAGCTCAGATATTTTCCAATATGTGCTTGAAAAAACATATTGAAAAACTGGATGTGTTATCTGTTGGGAAAAGTCTCTCCTTTGCACTCCCTCAGTATTTCATACACACTTTATGGTAAAGATGTTTATAAATTAACAGTTTCACAGAGAGAAAGGAGTAAGAGGTGCAGCAAGATGAGTAATTTTAATTTAAATTTCTTAAGAGACACCTGAAGAACTCACATTCCTCACACAGTACTACTGCTTCTGTCCAATTCATATCCGTGTGCCTCAGATTTTGGGTAGGAAGAGGCAAAGATGGGCCATAACAAGGTCTTGTACACAATGATAGTTGCAGTGACTGGGCAGAAGAGTGGGTAAGAGACAGGACATGACAAGATGACCCTCACTTCTCTATCTGAACACTCGCTTCAAGAACTTATTCCATCAGACACCCAATCTGAGCACCAACCTTGTGACTTGTTCAGACTGCCTATGGAGGTCTAGCAGACCCTCTTGATCCTTTTTCACATGAAGGCTGCTCCAGTTTTTAAACCCCGTCTTTAATATTTTTGTTTCTAGTTTATGTAAGGTAGAGTGCCTTCATTATTCATAGGTGCACTTAATCTAAATCCTAAAAATATAATAATATATTATAGCCCTAAGCCCCATAGGTACTATTTGAGTATCTAATACTTCACTAATATTCTTTCCAGCTTTTGGTGAGACATGGAATTACTGGTGTTACTGTGACATAGATAGAAACACACAGCAACACACCAACAGGTGTTCAGGCAGAGAAGAAGAAATGAAGTCTCTAGTTTATTGTTGACCTCGTATATATAAGTTTCTGGACAGTGATCAGAGATTGGACAGAGAAGTTCCCACCTCTCCATCTCCACTGGTCACTTGAGAAGTTCATCAGGTGATATCTTTTACAAAGGAATGTAAACATGATTCTTGTTTATCTTACAATTCATGAGAACTGACTCCACTGTACTAAAACAAATCAGAAGGCTTATTTTCAGAGACAACATACTGGCTTCTGAACAAGCTGACAAACCAGAACCAAAGACTATCCTGATGTGGAAAGGACCCACAAAGATCACTGAGTCCAACTCCGGGCCCTGCACAGAACAGTCCCAAGAACTCACACCATGTGCCTGAGAGCATTGTCCAAATGCTTCTTGAGCTCTGTCAGGCTTGGGTCTGTGACCACTTCCTTGGGGAACCTCTACCAGTGCCCAACCACCCTTTGGGTGAAAAACCTTTTCCTGATATCCAACCTAAACCTCCCCTGACCCAGTTTCTTCCCATTCTCTTGCGTTTTGTCACTGGTTGCCAGAGGAGGGATCAGTGCCTGCCCCTCCTCTTCCCTTCATGAGGAAGCTGTAGTCTGCAGTGAGGTCTCCCCTCAGTTTTGTCTTCTCCATGCTGAACAAGAGGATAGAAGGGAAGTATCTTTTCACTGTGTTAAATCTCTTGAATTCTGTTCCCTTAATGCAATTTTTTTTTTTAAATTCAAAGCAGTGCAGGATTGAGAGTCAATACACTTTACCTTTATCCTTAGTGATCTTAATGGCACTAGAGTTACACGTTGGAATGATTTCCTGAAAATTTCTGTCCCTCAGATATTTTCTCTCCACCAGTTTGCCAAATCCAGCCACAACATAAAAAGAGTGTCTAGAGATGATACTGTTTTCCTTTTGGCTCCTTATGTGGCCATATGACTCAGCAAGAGTTGAACTACAGATAAATGGTGCTAACACACATTTAGAAAAGTGCATGGGTAGCTAAATTGAATCAGCACTTTTAGCGCTTTCTGTGACTGTCCTGATTTTCTATTGTTTACATGAAAGCACTGTGGGAGGAAAGAAAGGTGGTGAGAGTCATAGTAAAAGAGCTGTAACGCCTGTTTCATGTAGAACCAGTGGCATTAGCATGTTTTATGCAACTGTGTCATCTTTTTAATCTTTTTCCTTTGACACCCTTGTTCCTTTCTTCACATTGTCCTATCCCATAAAAAACACAGTTTTTCTTTTATAGGAAAGTTTGTTTTATTTCTCTCTTTAAATTCTTTTTATTATATTTTGGGAAATTGTTCATATCACACATTCTGTGTAGGCTATTCCTTTATGTGTCCAGCCAGATGTGAGATGAAATAAGCCTTCATGGTTTGTAAAGCACTTTTAGATTTGGGGCTGGGAAGGAGTGTGGTATTTATGCAATGAAAACAAGCAATAGAAGTCAGAAAAATAGAAAGGATGATTGGGAAGTTGGACCCATGTCTAAACTGGCAGCCTAGGAGACCGTTTAGAGAGAGAGTGAAGCGTGCAACAGCTTTGTGGCAAAAGAAGATTGAATGTATATATGGCTTATAGCCTGTGTGAGGGGTGCACTCAAAATCCACCTTAGATCTACACAGAGACAAAAAACCTAATATAAAAGAAGTATAGTTACATTGTCGATATAATTTTATCGTGAAGTTGATTGTTTTTAAATCAAGCTACTTGATATACCTCTTCCCCAGGCTAATGCTTTGAATATAACAGTAGTGAGTAAAAAAAAATGTTAGTGATAATTTCAGCAGAGATTTGTTGAACTGTAGTAAAGGAGAAAATATTTTCAAAGTATCTGAAGAAATGGACCACCCCATTTCCACATGGTGTGAACTGGAAGGGCTCCAGCTTGTGTTAGTGCATCTGTCCTAATCTGTGCATCAGCTGACAGTCTAGCTCATGCTTTATGAAGACCCTTTCATAAATGGATGGAAAAGCAACACAGAAGATCTCTACCTCTCTATAAGCTCTCCCTGCTACAAGCACACAGTGCTCCAGGAAACAAATGGGATGCTGAAATCAGGAAAAAAGGCACAGTCGGAACTCTGGGGTCTGAGAAGATGTGCTTTTGCAGAATTTTCAGCTGGTTTGTAACAGTGTCTCAGGACTGGCACACTAACTGTTTTAAATGTGTTTTAATCTGCTAATGTAATTTAAGCACCTCTGGGAATGGTGAGCATTCATTAAATTATTTGTTATGGTGGGAGTTCTATCATATTGAGCCAGATGGTGCTTTACATGAGATATGCTATTGTGTCTGGCCCGAACTAAACTGAATATTTCCACCCAGCTCCTTTTGGCTGTGATAGAATAACTCTATCAAATTTGATTAGGCTATAAAATAGGTCTCTTCTATGTATTAAAATGCATCAGAACACATCCTTGGCTCTTCTAAGCACTTGAAAAGTAACTTTATCAGCCATAAAGTCACTGCAGCTGACAGTTTTTCCCCTTCCTTTGATATTTTTTTTGACTCTTTCTACATCATTACCCATCCTACAGACAAATGTTCGTAACAGCTGATTTAGTTGAGAAGGAGAAGTACAGTGGTGTGAAATGGCTCAGAGATCTCCTTTTTTGCTGTAGATTGAAGAACATTATCCAAATTAGAACAAACTTGATTTTGTAGGGAACAAAGAAAAATTGTTCGTCAGTGTTCTGTGTTATTTATTCTCCCTCCATTTTGTGAATTAATATGCTTGTGAGCAACATATAACCCTGCAAAGTTTGCAAGCAAAGATCCAGTCCTATGTTTCTCCCATGCCCAGGTTGCCCTTGATCTGAAGAGGAGTTTGGAATTTGCTGGGAATACGAAAGCAAATCATCATATAAAGCATATGCTCTCTTGGCAAGGGTTATGACTGAGGTAAGACCAGGCCAGAAATCTCGTACATGTAAATAATATATACAAGTGCAGTAAAATTTCTTTTCACTTTCTTTCTGAAACATTTTCTCTAACAGCTCTACTTCATTTATTTATAGATGAAAGTATCAATAACTACTGGATAGGACTGAACTATATTTTCTGTCTTAAATTCTCTGCTAGCTCCCAAGGAAGGACAGTTGTAGCTGTTTGCAGAGCACCAAGCACTGTTCCTTTGACTTTGTGCTCTGTAATCTGTGCTTGAACCAATTCAATTTGACTCTCTCGAACTGACTGTTTAAATTGAGCCAGTATCCAAAGTCTCTATTATAACCCATTCTCTAGTGTAGCCTTTTCTTTACCTTCTACTTCTCCATCTTCCAGGACCAGCCTGGCATTCTGCTTCCTGCCATTCTGCCCAAGTCTGTATCACCTCTCACCAGCTCTGGGCAGATGAAACCTCATCTGTCACACTCTGCCCACCCAGTCTGGGACACTGATATCTGTGTCTCCTAGTTCTTGAAGGTTCTGGATCCTATTCACATCCCTGCTGCTGCTTCCCATAGTCCCCACACTTTCATTTATTTAGACAGTAAGATATACAAAAGACAGTGTGCAAAGTCAGAAACCATAAAACACAATAACTGCTAAATAATGTACCCTACAAGAGTTATGTGTGGGTTTCTATAGGTGTCAGCAGCTGTAAAATGTGTTGGGTTTAAGTCCTATAAATCCTTCCTTGAGGGAAACATTTATGGTTTGAGCAAAAGCCAGGGATATATATTTTTTATGAGTTAAATAAATAGAAACATAAGTTCTTATGTCACATTTTGAAGATTACTCTTCTCAACTTGCAAACATTCAGGCATCTTTTGGAATAAATATAAAATATTTTTATGGAGTGTGGAGGAAAACAAATACTCACAAGAAACATGATAACCATGTATATCATCTGTATGATAAACTGAAAACTAACAAATAGTTTCACTGGAAATTTGGCCAGCTTCAAGCTTCTCAACAGTAACTATCCGAAATGAAGATGAAACCTGTCACAAAGCAACCCTGAGCCTCTTAAAATCCACTTGTAAACCCAAATGGGTTTAAAAGTGAAGGCCACTGGGGTGTGTTTCTCTGCACAACTTTTCCTCAGCTGTGCAGCCAGGCCTCATTTGATGAGGAGCTCCATAGTCCAACACTGGCACTGGGGGCTCCCACTGACCAAGAATTTTGGCTCTGTGCTGTCATCCTCTGTGTGGCCATGGTGAAATCAACTCTGGCCACTGTGGTTCTGTTAGGTTCAATTTTTAATTAATTTGGTATTGTCTGCTCAGCAGTGCTCTGATCATCTAATCTGGACCACTTCTGAGTAACCTCCAAGGAGAGAACATGATAAGGAACCCACTCCTGGAAGGAACCCCAGCTCTCTGGCACAGTGCCAGACCCACAGAGAGAAAGGAAAAGGAATCATGAGCTCTGCCTTCCCTCTTGGATCTGTGTTCCAGTCTCAGACTGCTGAATGTAAAAACAGGAGCACATGCTTAGTTCAGTGCCTGTTATATGCAGCTCCTGTGTCTTTTCATTGGCTTTAGCAACACCAACACTCTCCTTACATTTATACTACTGGAATACAGACAAATGTAAAAAAGGCAGCAAATACAGTTCACAGAACATACAGCTGACCTGACGTAAGATTTCACTGGGTTCCTAGATGTAGTGACTACATCCATTAGACCATTCTTCTCCTAAAACATTAAAAAATGAAAAAATCAATCCTGCTGGTGAAGTGATAGGGTCCAATGTCACCTGTAGCCTGTGAATGACAATACAAGCAGTGCCATCTAAGGTAACTACTTGCCTTGAGTACATTGTCCTGCAGTCAACCTTTTAAAAGTCACAGAATTTGAATAAAAATGTTTATATGCACATGGATTTTTTAAAACAAACATCTGGAGCCAGTCAACCATTTCCCTAATGAAATTCATCAGGGCAAGGACAAGTTTTAATAGTACACAGAAATTTTAAGAAATGTCTTTGATGGAAAGCAAATTTTTCAACTATGGGAAGCAATAAGCATTAGCTTTGAGGCAAGGTGGCACATGTTTTAGAAGGCTATTTTAACTGAGGTTCATCAGCTCTGAAATAAATATTATCAACAGTGCTACCAGGTTTAACAAAGGTGAAAGGAAAGGATGTTTCTCAAATGCCCAACTCATTTAGGACTAAGAACAGTTAATGAGATCCTGAAATGAAAGGACTTATACCAATTAGTTTCTCAGAATAGCTGGAGATATTATCCCTGTTCTTTTCCCTCTGGAGTAGAATGAAATGCCATCATTACCCTGTTTTGGAGCAAGACCAATACACTATTTGCTACCTTATGGTAGCCAAGATGACATAGTATCTTGAGTTCCTTGTGTTTGTTTTGAGATTGCAGATGGAAAGTTGTAAGGTTCATTTCTGTTTTGCTGTTGTTTCTTATGTTTGTACTAAAATACTAACATAGTCAAAATGTAACAGTCATGATTTTTCTTTTAAATTTAAAGGCAGATAATTAATCATAGGTGTTTTTGGCTCACCTAAAAGAAGAAATGTTGGTTTGATTCTCCTTTACTGCCTTAATGCTAAAAACCATTCTGATTTATAAAAAAATGTTTTACTATTAATAGTTTAATTAAATGCAAAATATTTCATTGCAATGTCAGAGTAGTTGCAAATTACTGGCTGAAGTATTTTTTCCCCATGTGTTGGGTTCCTTTAAGGTAACTTTAAGGAAACGTGGTTTTACTGATATAAGGGAAAGCAACAACAGGACTATAAAAGAATGTAATAAGCCTCATGGTAAATCTATTTTATTTGAAAAGTGTTTTCTTGTATTTGTCCTTCTCACAGTGAATTTCAGGGTAATCACCACCCCAGTTTGATTTCTCCTGAACAGAAATTATCTGCAGCTAAAAAGCTATGGCATAGTAGGAGTAGAGGTAGATTCATCTTTCTTGCCAGAACAAGGAAGTTCCTTGTTCTCTTCCATGTGTTCAGATGTTGAATGAAGCACCAGCTTCCACAAAGATATCACTATTTATTGTATCTGTGGAGTTGCTATCTTAAGATATCTTGAAATCTTTTTTTTATTTGGGAAAAGTTTAATTGTCATCCTCTTATAACTTAAGCCAATATAAATATGCCTTTTGAAAAACACCTGAATACAGATACTCACATCTGCATATCAGTTCATCCCTGGAGGTTGGGTAGGACACTGATAGGACAGGAAATAGAAAAAACAGAAGAAACCAATTATAAATACTCCTCTGCTACTCAGTAGGGAACAATTTTTCCAAACATAGTTTTGTGAGTTTAATTTATGTTGTTACAAAAACTCTGTCTATGTAAAAATAAACCAAAACCACAGGATTACATAAAATGATGCAGAATAGAATTATTGTGTAAGAGCCCTACTGCAAATTCTGGTGTGTGAGTAGCAGAACAGGCAAGAAGTTGCTGGGCAATCATTATATGCCATTACAGAGCCTGAAGGGAAAACCAGTAATCCTTTCTAAAGCATGTACGTGATAAAAAAATATTTTTTATGAAGAAAATATCAAAACTATTCAAAGAGTTTATAACTCAAGAAAGGCACACTTTTAATGACTGAACAGGAGAGTATAAATTACCTGAGACCAACACAGTTCACACTGTGAACACAAATGGGGTCATTTAGGAGTGCACCTAACCTCAAAACTACTCCCAGCATAGGAGAACAGCTCACATGGATCAAAACAGTCACGGATGATGAAGTCTGAATGGTGGACACACCTGCTGACATTTTTCTATGGGCTGATTTTTTATAACCTTATAAACAATAGGCAGGTGGGGCAAACACCACAATTTCTACTTTTACCACTCACAGCAAAGAAATTGTTCCATAGGAGGCTCTGAGATACAAGAAGATCTGCAATTTCTGCTGAGCTTAGACTGAAAAGCTAAAGCATGGATTCCTTGTGGTTACTAATGTTTCTGTGGCACTTGTGTGAGCAGTGGTGTTGGCACAGTGGGGGTCAGCACATTCTGCTGACCTGAGAAGACTCAGTGCTCTTTCAGTTCTGTGCAATGTGCTCATGGATCAGAAGTCCTTAACTTATGCTTGGTGCAGCTAAACAGCTGCAAAGTTTAGGCTTTGTTATTAGCAAAGTGAGGGCTGATGTGATTTGAATTTGTTAGCTGCAGGGAGATACACTTCATTGAGATATGTAGAAAAAAAGCAATGTGGATTTGAACAGCCTCAGAACTATATCATGCCCAGCTCACACAGTCTGCATAGCTCTCTGGATCCTTTCAATGTGAAAAGGTCCAGTAGACATCTAGGAGGATATTCTGATATAGACGCATGATTTAAGAGAATGGAAGAGGAAAAATGCAATGGCAAGTTAGACTGGCATCACAACCCCAGTCATGTTAATGGCAAAGAGCCCTGGGATTTAAATAATTTAGGATATTTCCTTTAATTGGTTCTGGTTACATAATCTTCTGTTAATCTCTTTCCTCCCACTGTTTCTCTGAAGGAATGTGCTCTAATGAGTAAATGTTCTGCCCATTTTATTAAGGATGGAGTGCTAGCCATAAAGAAAGTTCCCATAAAAATCACCACACAGAAGTGGATTAAGTGACAAACACCAGGGCCAAGGGCCCCAGTGGCTGAATCATGTCATTATCAGAAAGTTTAAGCTTCTGTCTTTTATTTGGGGGGGAAAAATAGAGCTTAAAGCCACAACTACTGTGTAGTTCAGGAATGCAACTTTTGAAAACACAAACACACCCGAGAGTTATGTACTGTATCTTAATAGAAGACGAATTCAAGATTCATTGTCTAAGTCAATGCAACAATGCTCTTAATTTCAAAAAGTTCCTCACAGTATTTTGCAAGCACACATTACACCCTCCTCCTACCCCTGGCCCCAACACACCCCCACACACATACAGAATAAAAAGAAATCTCATAACTTAACTGAGGTGCTTCAGCTCAGGCCATCTATTTGTATTGACCCAGAGGTCGGGACCAAAGTCCTCAAATTCTGTTCTGTTCTGTGGACACAAGAATTAGCCAAAATTTTATTCCTGACCAAATGTTCTTCCTGATCATGTTTTGTACACTGAAAGTCAGGCAGGCACGTGTAGTTGCCCCTGCTTAGCCCAGGCAATTAGGCTGCCTGCAGAAATCTCTTGCAGTGAACTGTCCTTCCACACTCCAGTTTTAGAGCATTTGGTTTGCATGGGCTATAAGTGAAAAAAATTTCAGCCAGCCAGCAGTTTTACAGCAACCAAATCCAAGGTTCTTACTTTTTTTGCTTGTTTGTTTGTTTGGTTTTTTTTGTTAGGGACTTGCTGCTTTTAGGATATTTTGTCTTTATTTAGTCTCCTTTTGCAAAAGCAAGTCTTGTCAGCAATTCACTGTAAAAAGAGATGGAAGAGTCAACTAAATGACTACACTGGAGTGTCACTGATGGCCCTTATGGGCTTATGACAACAAAGCAGAAGAATTTACCAAAAGTATCTGTAGTTTCATGTCCTAAGCTTTTTACACCACTTAAGGGTTCATCTATGGGAAGTGATTGATTAGTAAGAAAGTAAATAATTTTGGGATGAGGGAAATATATGATGATAGGAATATTCCCTTTGTCATTCTGGGGAGGGTTGAGGACTGGGAAAGTGACCTTTGTCATTATACCTCACTAGGAACAGAAGATCATGATGGCCTGGGAGGGTACAGTGACCCTTTGTCTGTATGGTTCAGTTAGAAAAGAACAGAGCCTTCTTCTATGGCTGTCTAGGACAGAAGTTTCCAGCTGTGCTGGGCATTCATGATGAGTAGTTCTCTTTTCTTCCTGTCATAGTTTAGGAATGGTGTTCTCCAGTGTAGTATTTTCCCTGAAACCACTCCAAGCCACACTCTTCTCTCCTTCCACCCTTCCCCTCACCCTCCTCTGTGGCAGAATTGAGAGGAGAATTGGAAGCACAAAAGACAAAGCATGGGTTGAGATAGGAAGAATTTTCTGGAAACAGCAATGAGATAAGAAAATGAACAGTAACAGAAACAAAATAGAGGGTACAAGTGAAGAAACATTATTGCTCATCCCAGAAACTCCCAACAATAGACAATACCCATCTGCTCCCTCTGCCAGGCCAGCCCCACTGCTCCCTCCAGCTCAGGAACGGCGTTACCCAAGCTCTCCCCGTGGTTTGGAACCAGCGCTACCCCTCCGCTCCCTCTGCCAGGCTGACTCCACTGCAAGGAACTCCTTCTCTGGTGAAGAGGCTCCTGTTCCCCACCCCAGTAATGATGTGAGGTGGAATAGGATCACCCCCATGTCCTGTCCATACCCCTTCTGACTACTGCAAAAAATTAACTCTGTCCTGGCTGGAACCAGGCCATGTCCCCACAGGAAAAGAGTAAAGCATGAGTATGTTGATTTCCCCAACAGGAGGGCGAAACAGCTTACCTGGTTCTAGGAATTGGAAGTTTGTTTGTGCTTACATCTATGTACACATACATTTTTGTGATTATATAGCAGAATTGATGTTTTGCTGAGGAGATTTAAGAGTTACACACCTGTAGAGAATTTTAGGGTACCTATTTTTATCCTGGCACCTTTGCCTTCTCTGCAAACACCGTACATAGTAGGTTATTGTTGGGTGAACTTCCAGCATGAATAATAATTCCAGCAGCTTTCATCGGCAAGCTGTAGACACCGAAACTGCTTAATAGCTTGTTTATTATAAGGGTCCTTAAGATCTTCTTGCATTCTCTCCCTGGTGCATTTTGGGATATGTCCTTCATTATCCTTAATGTCAGCCTTCTGGCAAATATACCATTTGTATAATATATATGGAAACAAACATGCTTTTAGGTCACTCATCTGCATTTCCTCATGTATGTATAGCCTTGACAAGGACTGCAAAGGCACAAGTGGCTTTGGGTTGTTTCACCTTCAGAACAGCAGGTTTATTCTTTTGAACATTTCATCATGTGAACATTGTTCTCTAATACCGTTTTTTGAAAATTGGATCAAACATCCGAATATGAAACTTGGAAATCTAAGCTGGCATCCAGGTTCCTGTAAATATGCCTTGCTATTTTGCTTTGCATGGCTTAAACATTTGAATCCACTTATTTGCCAGTAAAGTGAGATTCTGATTTAAGTTTTCTATCTTTCTGACTTATAGGTCAGGAAGGCTATTTGGAACACATCCTTATGAGAAGACAAAATGAATTCTGTTCCCCAGCATCACCTTTGGTTATAGATCAGTGTGTCAGGTTCTGCAGCACTGCAGTGACTTTCATTTGGAAAGGATTTGTTTGAGGTGACCATGTAAAATGCATTGTGCTGCTCCAAAGCGGCACCATGTAGGACCCTTTGCCAGGGATAAGCAAATGCTTTCCTCTTGCTCAGATTTCCTGTTGTAGAATTTTGTGCAATTGTAATGAAAGAATGAATGTTCAGTGGCACAGAACACAGCTTTGATATTGATTTTGTTACTGTTGCATAACATTTAGGGACTCTGTAAGAAGCAGGGTCAAATCAATCTACATGTGTTTAAATACTCAGAAATAAAGCAATGGAAAAATTTTGGGAAAAACCAATCAGATCTTACCAGAAAATGATGTTTATTAAGCACTAAGCCAGACCATACTCTCCTGGTCTTTAACAAAGTCATGATTTTAAGAGCTGCTTTAGTTCTGGAGCAGTAACAACAGACAAGGAATACTGAAATTAGCAGAAAGTCAAGGCATGTACATGTCAAAACACACTTTGCAGAATTTGATTTTCACTTAAAAAATTAATAATGAGGATCAGTAAAAATGTACATGCTCATGGTTTTTCAATGTAAAAATATATGTAGTCCCAGCAACATATAAATGTGGAGGTCTGCAGATTTTTAGAAACAAATACATTTATATTATGTTGAATTTGCACACGGTAGAATGCCTACATCACCTAGAAGGTTAATGAGCAGACTGAGCTACCTCAACCTGTCTTTGTTCCCTGTCAAGGAAATGAGGAGCAGGTCTGTGGTCAATAGGAAGGTAGCATGACATGAGGCCCTTCTGCTTTGCCACTCTATAAGACTTTTATTGCTACATAACTGTCTCACTATGAAAGCTGTGGCCCCTTAATTCCAGTTTAAAGTGCTCTCTGTCACCCAAAGAGACAACTTCCTTACACATACTTGTTTTTTCAAAGCTGGTTTTGTGTGTGAAGGTAGATTCTGCTGTGACAGCAGCTTAAGTTTATGTATGTGCCAACAATATGTATGCTATACACGGCTAGATTAATACATTAACTGGGGGGATAGGGACAGTTGTAAAGATTGTTTGGTTGAGATTCACACTTGAAATAAGACATCAACATAGGTTCTATTTCCAGATCTAAATGTCCTCAATATTGACCTAGACTCAGATAAAACATTGTCACCTTGGAACCATCTCCATATTTTTTTTTTTTTTACTTGATTCTTGTATATTTTTTTTTCATGGCTTTTTTAATTAGATTTTTTTTAAAATTGTGCCTACTGGCACATGAAAAAGTAAGTTTTCTGACAGAGAGAATGTATTTTTTAAATAGCTGAAGTTATGCTCTTTTAAAATCAGCTTCAAGTTCTGGAAAAAGCTGTTTTGTGAGGTTTCCAGAGGTTCCTGCCAAAATGCCATGAGACCATTACTTCATATTTACTTCCAGATTTATCTGGAATCCAGAAGTGCAGACACAACACAGAAGAGCTGGAAGAAGCAAGAGTTCATCCACTATTTCTGAACTTTCAAAATGAATTATTTCTGGTTCAGTCTGAGAAAACCAGAAAAGTTTGGGTGGGGAGGAAGCTGACTTTATTTCCCAACATTTTTCTGTTCTAAAGTAAATCCACTTCAGATTCAAGATCAGTTTGATTAATTAGAAGATAATTATCCATTTTCTGACTAAACAATAGTTTCTTCTGTTGAAATTAAGCAATAATATCTTCTTGCTCATCATCTTTCATGTATTGGCAGCAGATCTTATGTACATACTGAGAAAAATGTGGAGGAAAAAAACACACTCATTTGAGAAGGGTGATTATAATGCTGCACACATTACTTCAGGTATGTGCAAGTTAAATACCCACTGACCTGAAGCAGTCATGGTTCAGACAGCCCAGCATGGTTTCCTGCCTGCTGTGACCTGGCATAGCCTAGGACAGCGAGAAGTTTCTTGATGCATGGCTGGCTGCCACTGCTTCCCTAGAAATGGAAACTTGAAGGCTGGTGATAAAAGGAAAGAAATTTTGCCACTCAGAGTTAGTTTTTTGAAATCATGAAACAAGGTAGGTTCATGATTTCAAATTAGTGCTTGCAGGTAGTGGTCATCCTTCCTTCTCTTCCATTGCTGAGTGGGGAGCGCTTTCCTAAGCTGAGGTCCAGATCTCAATGCTTTCCTAAGTGCTGGGCAAAGACCAGCCCTATTGTGGTGCCAATGCAATGGAGATACCAGGATGCCACAGAACCCATTCCTGGTTTTGCCGGCCTCTTTTGAACCTTCTCTCAACTTTATTTAGGGAGACCTAGTATAAGAAAATTGATTTGTGTAAGATAAAATACTTAATAATTTCTGGAAGGGGAGCCAGTTTAGACAGACCTTCATTTTTTCCTCTGTGTAAATTAACTTTTGTCAGTAGCACAGAAGTAGACAAATGTCAAGGAAACGCAAGCTCTTTTTTGGTGCAGGAGAATACAATATCTTGCCTGCTTAATAGACAGCCTAAAATTAAGTTTTTATTTAAAAAACTTAACTTAACTAAAGTTAAAATTAAGTATGCCCAAATATACTACAAAGAAAACTTTTCCTGTAGTATTTTGGTGCTCCTGTTTGGCCCCAACCGAGAGTGAGAAATGTAGAGGCCATTTCAGGCATGAAATAAAATTGTAATAGTTTGCATTTCTAAAGTGATCCAGATACTAACAATAATGGACTGCAGTTGGAGTGTGAGCATGGTAAAATGGCTCTGTTACAAGCACAGTTCTTTAAACAAAGTGGTGAAAAGGAGACATTAATTATATTAGGTCTGGTATACTTTGACTAGAGGTGTAGCAGCCTATGAAACTGAAAAGGCTGTTAATTCAATCACTGAAATGATTTAGCACCAAAAAAAAAAAAAAAAAAAAAAAAAAAAAAAAAAAAAAAAAAGAATGTGTGGTAATTTTAAAATGAAACTAAGAGATTTTAAGTGCCTAGAATTCAGACTTGCTTGGAACTGCAGAAAAAAGGGATGGGTAGGTACTTCACCCATCTTTAGTCTTATCCTTTCTTATTGTATTTTACACACAAAAATAGAGATAAAGACAAATAATTTAGAAGGTTCCTTTAAGTAATATAGTGACTTCCTCTTGACTCTTTAAGTAATCCTTCTTTTCTTAGACATATTTCACCTTTAACTACAGAATGGTCGAACTTTTCCTAAGTAAGAAAACATGGGCACTTTTGCCACATACAAAGAGAAAGGAAGCAGAGGAAGCTTAGACATGGTTGGCATGATTTAATGTGTTTGGAAAACAAATACAGGCCTAAATGTTCATGAGGAGGAATAGATACTTTCCCTTTCACTGAGGATCCTTAGCACGGATCATGTCACTTTGCTGTGTGAAACCCACTCACTCAGAGGTTGCTGCCTATTCAAAACACATGGTAATCAGACAATTACTGGGGTTACCCCATTGATAGTTTTAACCCCCCCCCCCCAAGTATTTCTATAAAAGCAAGTGGAAATTCTATTTCCAGTAAATTCAATTCCATAAACACCTATTTAAGATGACCAGGGTTGAATACCATATTCCATGCTAAAGAATACATGCAGATATATAGTTTGTGCTTTAACAATTCTTGCAGGTTCATAAAGGAAAGTATAAGTTTGTGTTGACTTTTTAAATGGTAGTATTAGCCTTGCATCCCAGGAAAACCAAACAACAAATCACATTTATGCAGTACTCATAAATCAGTAAAACACAAAGCTGAACTGGACAACTTTTACATGACATCAATCACAAACTGTGAAATACCCAATAAAATTTCACAACATACCTGTGGAACAAGTTTTGCAATGTGCAAATAACACAGATTCCCCACTACCAGGAAGAAAAAAAACCCAAGTCTTTCAACACGTACGATACAAATTCTACAGCCTACATGAAAAACAAGTTCCACTGTATGTATGGGGGTTTGAAGAATAAATATAGTATCTTCATAGTCACTAACCTGAAGTGACCCATTGTCTCATGTTGAATTAGTAATTGGTTTTGTGGTCCTTCATTTCCTCAGGGCTTTATTATGAAGGTGAATTAATGTGAGAACTGGTCTTTCAAATGAATTGTTATATTTCTGACCTGCAATGCCATGATCAGTCTAGAACCTGCCTCGTATTTGCCCCAAAAATTGGCCCCTAACAGATTCATAAAGCTTCTGAAGAGCAGAAATGCAAACAAAATGGAATATAACCATTTGAAATATAGAAATGCTTGCGCTTGGTTTTAACTGTATGAAGTAAACAGATTAAAGAAGCTACAGGGAGAGGGAGAAGGAGGGCAGACAGGCAAGCAGTAGTGTGGCATTTTAGAAGGCGTTTCTTCTAGAAGATCAGTAAAACAGCACTAGAGCAATAGATGACAGATAAAGTTAGGGGTAAACATCCCTAAAACACAGTGACCTAGATTTAAAAAAAAAAAAAAAAAAAAAAAAGGTATAGCTATTATTAATATCCACAGTTTTATAATACTGTCAAAACAACAGAAGGTACATAATGGATTTTACACTGCTTTTATCAGTTTGTGAGCTAATTACTACTGCCCTTAAACTGGAAAGATGCATCTCCTCTTCATCTGTGACCTGGTTCCATCCAGGACAAGGTTAATTTTTGCAGTAGCCAGGAGGAGCAAGGCTAGGACCCCGAGGTTATTCTATACAACCTCACACCATGTGCAGGTGGTGGCTGGGAAGGGGTCCCTTCTGCTCAGGAAGCGTGGTGGAGTGGATGGGTACTGCCAGTTTCCATCTGGTGTTCGCCTC
Organism: Sitta carolinensis; assembly: GCA_032173965.1. Taxonomy (NCBI): domain Eukaryota; kingdom Metazoa; phylum Chordata; class Aves; order Passeriformes; family Sittidae; genus Sitta; species Sitta carolinensis. The sequence continues at coordinate 38,061,024 of JAVUNC010000006.1, forward strand.
TCTTGTACAGTCTCTTATTAATATTGTTGCTGTGACTGTTCTTATTTTGTCTCATTGATGTTTCCAGTTAATTACTCTTAACTCAGCCTGTGATCTTTACCTTTTGTGCCTCCAATTATCTTCTCCAGCCCACTGCAGGGGGAGGAGGAAGGGGAGGTGGAGACTGAATGAGCAGCAGCACATGGTTTGGAGTGTTTCACTGGGAACTCCAAACTGGAGAATACCATTCCTAAACTACAACAGTTAGTCATCCCTTTCCAAATTCTTTCAAGGTATTTGGCCTTGCAGCTATGGAGACACATGAATGTTGCTTTAGCCATAGAATCTCTGGTCACAAAATGTGCAAAAGCTCAGCTTGAAGAAAGGAAAGGTGTATATTTCTTTGCTTTTAACTGAAACAAAAAGGAGTGATGAAAAAGAAGACCAGAAAAAAAAAGGAAAGGCAGGTCCCATAGAGAAAAAAGAAAATTACAGGGATGCAGATGTGGAGAAATCAGATAAAATTATCACTTCCAGATAGTCACTTGGGGGAGTGTTATAGCATGAAGAGCTTAGGAACAGGTGTAGAGCAGAGTAATATCCAGTTGTCTGCAGTGGTGAGAAGGGGCATTTATATTTTTCCATCTCAAGCAGTTTCCACGTGACAAAATACTTGGCCACATATTGTGTAATGTTGGAATGCACAAGCCCATCCAGATGAGCAACACTGTACTTTAGGCTACAGCAGCTCACTACCTGAGTAATATTACTAGTGAAATGATGTGCTGCTGTCACTGTTGATTACAATGATGGCAGTATTCCTGTGCCTACTAGAAATCCTCAAAATCAGGCCAGAGAAAATAAATCCCTGTTATTTATCCAAGCTTCGGCTTCTCTTTGGAAAAGGTGAGAATTCGTCAAAGAATGACCAGCTTTGTTCTTTTCAGATTTCTGTGAGATGTAATCTGACTAAATCCAAGAGCAAATAGAAAGCTATTGTGTATTTATATATTTTCTTTTCAGTGCTGTTTATTAATGAAGTAATTTGAGAAACTTGTAGTGAATTAATACTTTCCATGTGCAAGTAGGAATCAGAATCTTGTACCTTATTCCTGCCTCATCTTTTGGGTTTCCTTTCTGGCCTTCAAGTAGACCCTCCTATGTATTTCTTCCACCCAACAAGGAGACTCATGTTGAAAGTAGGGCACCTACTTAAGCGTTTAGTTGGATTAGGGTTCTTCAGAGGATTTCCTAATCTATGGAAAAAAATGATTAATTGTTAAAGCATTAGGCCTTCAAGTCCTAGACTTCCAAGAAATTCAGCTCTGAATTCTGGGCTGGGCTGACTGGATTGTTTTATGATGGCTAGACCTAGGGCTGTGCAGGGTATTGGCTTCTGAGGACAGACAAAAGTAGAAGGAGGTGAGTGCTGAGTGAGTAAAATGAGATTTAGAAACTAAACAAGCAAACACAAAGCCAAAAAACACCAACACCACCCCCCCCCCAAAAAAAAAAAACCCAAACCCAAACACAAACCCAAAAAACCCTACAGCATAAGAGAAAGCATACTCCAATTACAGTTTAAAACTTTCTTGGGACATAGTCATGGAAGAGAAGATACTGTCTGCTTCTGTCTTCATATTTAACTTTGTCAGACCCGTTTTCAAGATGACAAAAATCAAAATCATGTGATGATGCTAGATTTTGAGATGCTGCAGTTGACCATGAAGCCTTGCCCGTGTTTGTGGTGGTAATAGTTTCCCAACAGTGCTGTGCCTTGTAAGCTAAATCACAAAGTTAACTTCAGCTAAGTAAAATTTGGAGGAAAAGTCCCTGCTATGGTTAATTGGCAAATGCCCATTTTTTTTGCCCATCTGAAAAACCCCCATGTTCAATGTAATGACATTTTCTTTAATCTGATTAGAAGACTTGAATACTATCAAGTGTTGCCATATTTGCCCTATGTGCTTGAAGACCTTTATGTATTTCTTATACATTGCACAAAAACTAAAATTACTTTCCTGCTGGCTTGCACATACTTGGGTTAATTTTAGCCAGTATTTGCATTTGTCATAACCTAGTCCCTCAAAGTATCTTCTTTTCTGAGTTTGCCAAAGGGCTCACATAGAAATGCTAGTTGTTACAACTCACCTCACTTTGTTGTGACTAAGCCCTCCTGAAATGCTTTCTGTTCCACAGGGCATTCTTTCTGCAGCTGTCACATGCTGCTGTGCTTGCTCTGCACTTACTGAACTGCCTTATACTCACATAGGACTCTTAACTGTTTTTTTCAAAGCAGAGTTTCTGTTCTGTCCTGTGTATTTTTTCCTTGGTTGCTAATATCTTATGGTACTCTACAATGACAGAAAAGCTGATAACAATCTTGCCTAGAAGAGATCAGCCTGTCTGAATGCTGATATAAACTGAAATGATAGTATGAAATATGTCAATAAATCATCTTGCAGTGCATTTCAAAGACATTTTTTGCCCATATGAGTAAGCACATTTGCTGAGATGGGTCAGACCTGGGATAACATAAAGTTTTCTAAGAACTGATGGTTACCCTGGTATGTACAAGTGCTTTGTAAGTTTAACCTGTTATATCCTACTTCACCCTTAAAGCCCTTTTCCCTCCCACTTGCCACCTTTTAATTGCCTCCTAGCACTGTGTTCATGAGAATCCAGAGCTCTGAAATTTCAGCCAAGGGAAAACTGCCAGTATTTTTTACCTAGAAAAAATGCTTTTCAACAGGAAAAGATAAGAAATAGTCTTAGTTGTAATCTAGAATTGCACAAATTAATTGGCTGCTCTGAGGCATAGTTATTTGGCATAACATGTTGCTTTGGAAGCTGTTTCCAGGTACAGCATGGAGCAAATCAATCTTTTTCTTGTTTCTGGGAGTTCCCTGTCCTTGCCATGGAATTGCAATAAGCAGTCAGAATGCTGTGGTCAGTGGCATAATTGGGTTTGGTCCCGGAAAGAATGGGAATTCAGCCAAAGCCTCTGAGGGAAAGAGAAAGGACTCTGTAAATAGTTGTAATTGGGTCTGACTGAAAAAAGATCATTAATGGTGCCATGTCTTTTAAACTGCTAAAGCTGCTCTTACTCTAATTCTCCCCCTAAAGGTCTGCATTTTGTGCCAGTTTTTACTCCTATGACTACATGGAAGACATAGTTCCCTTCAATTCTGTATTCAAGAGACAGGCTGGATCCTTACTTTCTTCCTGTGCTTTTTAATCTCCTTCCTCTAGTATGAGAGGTACAAATGCTGCCAGACGTTTCTACTGCCCAGTGGGGCAGCTCCCCTGCATAAGAGGAGCAACCACTACAACTCCCCACTTCTACCACTACCCATCACCACTGTGGTTGGATGTAACTCTGCTGATAAGCAGGGCCCCTATATGCTGCCTAAACATTCTGAAAACACCTGATTTTTTTTTTTTTCTGCAGAACAAAAATGACAGGGAGAACTGCAGAGGAAGGCAAGATAACACAAAAAAATCAATTAAGATATCTCCATTGTGAAAGAAATAATTAGGAGACAGGAAGGACTACTGGGTGAGTGGGAAAACAGCAAACTGCTGGGAATAAAACTACAGCTTTGATATCTTTTTTGTATATATCCATATGCTTTAAAGAAATTCTTGATGTACAAGGGAACAGAATAGATGAGACTCATAGATTTTCATGGAAGAAATTTCATGTGATAGAAAGTGAAAAACAGTACTTAGAGCTAGGATGGTGCTACCCCATAACACAGCTGAGTCTGTGTGCACCACTGGGCAGGCTGGCCCACTTGTATCTCAGCATTTCATAGGGGAGTGATGTTTGCCATGTTTTCATCTTTTTGTCCCTCTGGTTGGCAGATGCAGCAAAGGAAATGACTTTCCTGAGAAGTATTCTCTTGCCTATAAGAAATGACTAAGTCAGGTGAGGCCTACAAAGGCAGGGAATGAAAAAAGAGACATGAAGTATGACCTGTGTGCCTGAAAACTGGGCCGCTAGTTAATCTGATAAAATATATTGACTTTGTCTACAGACTTTGTTCTGGATAGGTATAAACAAGAGACATGGTCTAAAATCTAATATCAAGACAGAGTTTTGTTCACATGAAACCTGAAAAACTGACAAAACTGAAGTGCAAGAATCAGAGTGCAGCTCTGCCCTGTCGGTGTTGGCTTACACTCTAGCAAAGGCACTTCAGAAAGGGGGTTTACTGATATCATTTTGCTAAAATACTTATGTTAGACTTGGTGCATAATATGCGTGTAATGATCTGGAAAATATATGTTGGATATTCTCCTTGTGGTAACGGACCTAGACACAGAAAGAAGGCCATATTTTTCAAAAGTAGAGATTATTGCTCAGCTTTCACACAATCTGTACACATTAAAACTGGCACTGCTTTCTAGCTATTGAAGAAATGCAAAATTCAGTGGAGCTGGAGAATTACTGAAAGGCTGTTAGACTTTTGAAGTCAGACCCACACATATTTAGGTGGAAAAATGCAGTGGAAGCAATACAACCTGAGAATAATTTTCTGTATATCTTCAGCTTGAGTTCTCATCCCAAATTCAGTGATAGACTTGTCTAAATTTCTACATATCTCCCTGGCTTCATCACACAGCATCTGAATGTTTAAGAGTTCTTGGAAATATTTATGATGCCTGTGAGGCAGGAGAAGTATTCTTGTTTTCCTTTTGTTTTAAGGGGGAAAAGAAAGATGTGAATTGCCAAAGGGCATTCAAATAACTATGCCAGAGCCAGGAAACAGGTACATGTTTTCAGTGTACCAGCCCAATGCCTGAAATGGCTTTTTTTTTCCAGTTGCGTCTATTTATGCACTACATAAATACTAGAATAGGTAGAAGTGTAGTGTAATTATTTCCTACTATGTGTTTGCTCCATGGGTGTTTTATATAAGTGCTGTGACATTGAAGCAGGCCTTGGTCAAACACACACCAAACTCACAACCTGGGAGACTCTTTCAGTGATGTAATATGTACAGAAAATGGCTCTAATATCTTCTATCTTCTTGGCCCTTATTCAGGGTCCTGATTCGGGGTCAACAGGATATTTCCAACTGTTGCTTTTTTCAACAAAGCGTGCTCTGAAAACCCAGGCTCTGTGAACTGAGCAAGTGCTCAGAGCACACACTTCTATAAGAAGCTTGCTTGCCTACTAAGCAATTCTCAGCAATGTCTTTGGCTGCAAGCTATTGTTATTTGTTTGTACTGTGGCAATGCCCAGAGGCTGCAGTCATGGATCAGGGCCCCATTGTGCTAGGTATTCTAAAGACACAACAAAAAGGTCTTTGTCATACTCTTAAGGCAAATCTGAGGTGAGTCTGGGAAAAGAACTTTCCCAAATCCAAAGTTCTAGGGCCAACTTGTAAGCAGTTTACTGCTCTCCACACTTTGCGTTTAACCTTGGTTTTCTCATCTGCATTGTTTATTCAACACAGATAATAAATGAACTCTGAAAACACAATGGGATATGCAGAAATTTAATGTAGTTACTTATATTTCCTACTGAACTTTTAAATAAATAGCCATCCAGTGACTGACAGATGTGCCTTGAGGATTTAATTGCCATCTTTGGCTCCCTCGAAGTATTTTGTTGTGGTGACTAAAGTGACTAAAGACTGAAGTCTGAGGCAGAAATAAAACTCACCAAACCCCAGCCTTTTTCAGTGCATTTTTCAGATGTGTGTATTTCATTTGCTTCATGCATATGGCATTGCTGGGGGTATCCACATGACAAGATTTTTGTACCTCAGGCATTCACTAGCTTCTGGCACTTGAAGCCACATTCCTTTCTGTATCACATCACATTTAGTTGCTGTGGATACTCTTGTGATGCCAAAAACAAAGGATTAGGACTTACTGTAGCCCTTCCTCTCCTAGAACAAAAGGTTCTAAATGTTCTATCTGGTTACAGGCAAGTGGAACACTGAGGTTCACTGAGGAGGGATGGGGCTGGAGCTCAGTAAACATTCCCACCCTACACATGACAATGACATCCTTGTCTCCCCAAAAGGCTTTGGGTGAAGAGAATTAAGGATTAAACTTGTACTGAAGTTACAAACATGCAAATACCTACAAATATCCGCCTCAGCACTTTGGCTTTTTATCTTTTATGGATGTTATCTATATATCTCTAGTCTCAAACTAAGAATGAGAATAAACATTTCTAGGTTTTGGAGATACTGCTAGTGGTGTATGGGATACTTGAACCCACAATCTCAGGAAAAGGGTCTGGAAAGTCCCTTGAGGTTGCTCTTTACTTGTTGGGGAATCACTGTACAACTCAAGAAGATGGTCTGAGGCCATAGTTTATGTTTTTCTGACCCTCAAAAGCAGCTCTGTAGGAATTGAGTCTATTTCAAAATCTACATCCAGCAAACAAAAGAAAAAATGTCATGTTTCTGGCAAAAAAAGAACTATAAAAAATATTGTATTAATTCTCAGAATAATTCAGCATTTAAAACACATAATTCTTGCCCAATTTCACCTATATGCTGGTTAATTAAATACCTTAAAACCTCGGGTTTGGATTGGTTTTTAAAATATTCTATGTTCAAAATGAAAGTTAAATTAACACATTTAGCCACTGCTGGTGGGCTTGTTTCATTAGCCTTCTCTGCCATGGATTTAAGAAAAGAGAGAACAAACATTTATCAGCTGGAATAAAGACTTTCTTTTGGTTTCCGTTTTTTTCTTCTGAGATTCATTCCAGACTTTCAAAGAAGCCACAATAAAGCTCTAATTTTCTATTTATGTGCTCAAACATTATTTTCATTCATATATCTATAACCAGATAAACATGCTGAAACTTCACATTGCAGTATAATCACTTTGTTCTTCTTTTGGTATACTGAATCATAATTAAATAGATGCAGCTGAAAGACAAAAACATGATATTGAGACTGTACTGCTGCAGTAAGGGGAAAAAAAGATGAAAACAGAAGTTCTAAGGTCAGTAAACCAGATTGAATTAGGATCTTAAAAATCAGGTTACTGCTCTGGTGCATCCACAAATACCTTTAACCAACCAGGTACTGTACAGCCAGTGTTTATACTTTGGCTTCAAAATGGGGTTTATTATTTTCCTGTGTTAGAGGCTTTTGTGAGAATATCTATTAGTGACTGTAAAAAAATATCTGACAATATGGTAGCAATCAAGGTAGGTATCAAGAGAAACAAGTAGCTTAATTAGCATCTCGCTAGAGACTGATATTCTCCTTAGAAAGAGCAATAGACTGACTTACTGAAGGCGGCCAAAATTCAATCCCTTGCTGTTTATGTAATGAGCTAACTCACAGTTGGTATTTGTTGAGAATTGCACAGTAAAAGAATTTACTTTTAAAATGCCTTTTTGTTGAGCCTTGAATGTGTTGTTCAAAATGTCTCATTTTTAACAAACTTTCAGAGAATTTGAGCCCGACCTGGATTCTGATCCTGGCCAGATTTAAGATTGCCAGGCAGCATCTGCATCCCTGGGTTAGGTAGCTGCAGGAGCATTTCCAGGGTAGGGCTGCACACTCCAGGTCTACAGCCTGACCGGGCTTCACCACACTGCTGAAAGGGTTCTCAGGCTCCTACTGTGGAGCCAACACTTATGGCACTGGAAGTCTGGAAAAGGCTTTTTAGATCTGCTGGGCAGGCCTATGTCACCACTAAAGCACAAGCTGTCTGTAGGGTCTCCCCTGTTCCAGGGCACCGTCCTTCCATGGCTTGCTGTGGAGCAGACAGGAAAAGAAGTGTTAGATTTCTTGTTTTATAATGCCCTGTCTTAAAGCAAACAATTTCCTTCTGGGGGACAAAATATTCCTTAATTAAAATCATTGTATTTCTTAGAAGATCTGTTAATGCTGCTGAAATGACAAAGATAGTGATCGTAGTTTTAAGATGTCAGAAAAGTACATGGGCATATGAAAACCAAGTATAGTCTACTTAAAGCTGATCACATATAGCAAGTAACAATAGTGTCTAAAATATTGTAACTACCTAAAGTTTTGTAAAATGTCTTTGTTTAAATATAGGATTTCCCCATGGTTTTTTTAAACAATTTAAAACAATTACAAATTGGGTCATAAGAAAATACAATTGTATTATTTTATTTTTAGTCACTTTTCTTCAGGAATAGGATAGCCAAATTCCCTGAGTTCTTTCAAATGTTTCTATTAAGCTTCAAGCTCTCATTTGTTCATGGGATATTTTTCCATGTCTAACCTCAATTTTATTAGAAAGGAAAATTTCTATAACTTGACTCAGTCCCTGTTTCATGCTGCACTGCAAAAGAAAAACAGCTGTTTTTTCAGACAGCTCTCAAGCAAGGTAATGTGTGTTTCCACATAACTCTTGCAAATACAGTGCTGCCATATACAAAAAAAAGGTATTGTGAATTAGTTACATCCTTGAGATATATTGTAGGGTGCTAGGAAATTAGTCTTAGCCAGACTGAAGGTGGATTCTTAAAATAACTTGCAGTGTTTTTGGCTTCTGTAGTCTTTTTGATGTGGAAGATGTGCTAAGAATATAGAATCATAGAATAGCTGGGATCAGAAGGGATGTTTAAAGGTCCAACTGCCTCTGAAATGAACTCCGTCCAACCTGACCTTGATTACAGGAACAAGGCATCCACAATTTCTCTGTACAACCTGCTCCAGGGTTTCACCACTCTCATAAAAAATTCTTCCTTATATCTAGTCTGAATTCACCATCTTTTAGTTTAAAACCCCATTGCAACAGTCCTTACCAGAAAGCTGTCCTCGTCTTTCTTATAAACCCCCTTTTAACTACCGAAAGACTGCAGTAAGGTCTTCCCAGCTCTTCCAGCCCATCCTGAAGAGAGGTGCTTCATTGTTGTGGCTCTCCTCTGGAATTGCTCCAACAGGTCCACATCTTTCCAGTGCTGAGTATCCAGAGCGGGAGAAGCTCTCCAGGTGGGGTCTCATGAGAGTGGAATAGAGAGGCAGAATCGCCTCCCTTGCCCTGCTGGGCAGGATTCTTTTGTTGCAGCCCAGGATATGGTGGTTGGCTTTCTGGGCTACAGGTGCACTCTGTTTGCTTTTGTCCTATTTCTCATTCATCAGTACCATGAAGTCCTTCTTTGCAGCATAATAAATGCCCTATCAAGGACAAAGAATATTTGTTCTGAAATTGAAATTCACATACTTTTTGGGGCATTTCCCATTTCTTAATCTTGAAGTTTGCCTTTTCTACAGGGATTTTTCCTTAAAATTGACTATAATATGTCTAAAAGCCCTTGAGTTCAGATAGCCAGAGGACCTTAAGACTACTGTCTTTAGCAGGTTTCTCATGGCTTCCACGCTCCTTCTCATGGGGCAATCCCTGCAGGATTTCTGGACTATGAGATTTCAGAGCATCCATCTAGGTCTGTCTAGGATAGCTGATGGCACTGCAAGTATCAATTTTATTCAGAATCTGCAAGCTCAGGGAAGATGCTTTTTGAGGCAGCATAAAAAATGTGAACTACAAAAATGTTTGTTTGTTGTTGTTGAAATGGAAGATATCAGTTTCAGTGTGACTCAGGTAAAGATTATATATGGAAAAGATGAGATTTTAACTAATTCAAAGTCCTTCAATCATTTTGCATTTGCACACATCTTTACACAAATCATTGTTATAGTGTAGTGTGTTTTCTTTAGATAGAACATGCTAAAAGTTGTATAATGTAATGCTAAAAAGGGTATTAAGTAGGTTGCTACTTGATTATATAGGGTAGAGGTCTTAATCCAGTACATCCATCAGTGATTGATCTCCAGCCATTGTTGCTGTACTTTCAGCTGTTAAAATGTCATTTTTGTGTGTCATTTTGGCTGTTTCTCTGTGTATCTTCAGTGGGTGAGGAAAAGACCCACACCTCCTGCCCTTGGCTCACTTTGCAGGTGGTCTGTGGAGGAAGGCTGGTGCACGAGGTGCTGCCGGCGGCTGCAGAGTTCCCAGGCACTGAGGGGACCATGCACTCCCACTGCCCAAGAACATGGTCTGTGCTGGAGAAGACCAGGCCTGTAACAAACAAATGTAAACAAAATGTTTATCTTCCTATTTCATGAACTTCTACAAAATTAAGAGTCCAGCTTTGAGAAAATTATATTGACAAGCTCTTCTCTGTTGTAAGCAGGATCTTGCTGTCTTCATGCAAGGAGTTTCATATTCTGGCCCTAGCTTGCATTGTTAAAATAATCTGGACATTTCCTAGAAGCCTGAAGGTTTTTGGCTACTAGAAATGCTAGAGATTTCCTCATGCTAAGAAAAACCACAGACTTCTCCAATTACAAATATAATTGTAATTCACAATTAGAAGTTACAATAAAATAACATTTCCTGTAAACCAAAGACCAGTTTAAGCTTGCAATCATTATTTGCAGGGCAGGAAGGATGGAACTAGATTGTAACTAGGACTGTTTATGTGGCTTATACATTGCCCTTAGTAAAAGAAACATTATGCCAAATTTGGACATGCTCCTGAAAGGCAAAGTGAAGCATTTGAAATAAGAAAGGCATTTCTCAAATGTCTTTTTCATCTTCTCCATCATTCAGTCCCAAAGTGTTCAAGACACATTGTTGTCTGTCAGACTAAACAGAGAAAGGAAAGCATTATTCAATTCTTGAAATATTTCAGTGCCCACACATCTTCAGTTCTCATGACTTTTTTTGTCCAGCCATTTGTGTCAATGATATTATCTATTCAGAGAAGTATGAGGCAACAGGATAGAATGCTAACTTCTATAAAGTCTTTCACTCCACGTACTTCCCGAAACACATGCTTTACCAAGTTAAATAATATAGTTATAAAATTAAAATACTCCAGAGGGAGAGGCAAAGAAAAAGCCAATGTTTTCAGTTGAAACTGGATGAGTAATGGCAGCTTCTAAGACTTGTTCTGGCATGCAAACGTGGATATTCTTATAACCTCAGTTCATTGTATTTTGGGGACTTTTTTAAGGGCAGGGTGCTCAAGCAGAATTTGGAAGAGGGCATTTCCATGGCAGGAAAACGGGGCAGAATGGCATTTAAATTCTATTTAACCACTTCAGGTCTATCCTGCTTTCATGTTTTTTTCTGATTGAGTAAAAAAACTTAAAAGGATACAGTTTGCCAGAGCAGTGTAGAGTGATTCTTAATTCTGCAGTGTGATGCTGGTTTATATGAATTTGAAGTGTGATAGGTCAAGAAAGTGGAAATATTAGGATTTTGTGAGGTTTTGTAATTATGAGCTGAAACTTTCCTAAGACAGTCTGTGAGATTTTTGATACACTTAGGTAAGAAATTCTCTTTCTGTTCCAAGCTTAACTTCCAGCTCACATTTGAACTTTAATTCCGGTCTGAAGTTTTACATTACTCAGGTCTGAATTCTGCATCTTTAATGCATTTTTCTCTCTTTTATCCTGTCCATACTGTATGATACAATTTACAAATACTGTCTCACTACTTAATCTGTTATTGATGAATCACTGTCTTGATAGAAAAATATACAAAAGTAAATGCCAAATTAGAATAGAGCATAATTACATCACAGTGAACTTTTGGCAGCTGACTCATTGAAATAGTCATGGAGATAATTTTAAAGTCTGTATAAATATGAGTAGCAAATGCTATATCTTTGTGCTTTCCAAATAAAGTTGTGTATAATCACAGTGATAGACTCCTTGCAAATATTGGATTAGTCACATTCAGTGATTTATGGAAGTAGACTGGTCATCCTCATGAGAGCCAACAGGTACACCTTTTATCTTTGACATTTGTGAATCTTTAAAAAGGTACCTCAAAATAAGTATGCTTGGCTCTGAGACTAGCGTAAAATTACACTGGGAAATGCCCTGAAGTCTAAAGTTTCTCTTCTGTAGGCATTTCTAAACGACTACAGAAAGAAATATGCATTTTTATAGTCACCTGGACATTGTGAAGAAGCAGTGATGAGACGAAGAACCTGTAAATTCTCCCCTCCTTGTACAGTGGAAAGAGGTTTCAGTTTTATACTACTACTGTAATTCTGTGAATGAAAAATATAAAAGTTATATATAAAATAGAAAAATTCTACTTGCAAGAGGAAGGTTGCATTTAACTGCTCTTAAAGAATTTTAAAGAATCTTTAAAAATGAAGAGGCATTATAGATGAATACATTTGTTTATATTTATGCATTAAATAAATTTTCACATAATCCTGTAACAGATATTAGACAACAGTCTTCCAGTAATTTAGCAAGGATGGAACAACTGTGTAGGTAATGGTATTTAAAAGTTCTTAGTTATTGCTTCATGTTTGAGGTCCTGCAATCCTACCTTTGAAATTGTGAATATATTTGTCAAACAATTCTATACTTTAATCAAAATCAAGGATTTTGGAATTAACAATCTAGCTTTGGAAGGAGAACTATAAAAAAGTCGAGACAGCAGCAGCTGGCACAGGTCTACATGGTACCTTTTAAAAGAAACTTGATATGGGAATGTGAGCTGGTCAGCAGATTGCATCTGCACCTCTCTTGAGCTTCAGTTAGAGGAATATTCAACAGGAGGGTGAAACAAGTATTTTCTGCAGCTTTATCCCTGTACTATTTGCCACAATTTCCATTATCACAAGCCTTCTTGTGTTATTTGTTCATCCCTGCAAATGTTCTTCAAAGAAAGGTTAGGGAGTTATAGAGCTAAGCTTAATACTATCCTTGAAATATACTATAAAGTCTGCACACCAGAATCCAACATGTGTGATGGTCTGATCATTCCCACTTACATAAACAGAAATAACCACATTAACTACTGACTAAAATTAGGTCCAGTTGGAATCCTTAGGCAAATTAATAGTTTTCAAAGGTATTAAGCATAAAGCTATTTCTCTGCCCCCTGAAATAAATAATGAGTGCCCCAAGGAACTGGGAATAACTGATAATCCTCTGTTATCTCTGAAAATAAGCCTTCTGATTTGTTTTAGCATAGTGGAGTCAGTTCTCACGAATTGTAAGATAAACAATAATCATATTTGCATTCCTTTGTAAAAGATATCACCTGATGAACTTCTCAAGTGACCAGTGGAGATGGAGAGGTGGTAACCTCTCTGTCCAATCTCTGATCACTGTCCAGAAACTTATATATACGAGGTCAACAATAAAGGAGAGACTTCTTTTCTTCTTCTCTACCTGAACACCTGTTGTGTGTTGCTGTGTGTTTTTATCTGTGTCACAGTAACAGTCCTCTTCATGTAGAACCTCACTTATTTTCCTTTTATTATTCTCAGAAAATCAAAATCTAACAAACTAATCATTCTCAAAATCTGGGCTAAATACTCTGTGCTATATTGCCCAACTGGAGAAGTAAAGAGGAAATAATTCTGTCTCTTACATATTACAGTGTATAGATATTTAATGCCAGCATTCTTCAATTAAAAAAAGAATTTGAATTAAGTAGATCTAAGTCCTTCTGGTATTTTTCTTTACTGGTGTATCCACATACAAGCAGTGATACTTTTGCTCTGACCATCCCAAGAGCATATCCTTTAAGGGCTGGATGTGTTTCAGTGGTCACTATATAACATAATTTTTGCAATGAAATAATGAAAATATTTTTTAAAATCAAAAGTCCAATTAGTATGGTGTTATGCCTCTAGCAGTGGCCAAATATTGTTGCAAAAAGAATCAGAATAGGGCCAATGTACAGCTATTTCTACATCATACTACCCTGACATTCTGGGATTTCCTAATGCAACAATAATATTTCTCTATTAGAAATATAAATTATGTACCCTAGTTGTGAGCACCTGTCTTATGGAAAATAAGTATGTCCAGATAAGTATATATGCATGCACATGTAATTGGTCATTGTCAGTGTCTTAATACACATGTAGACAATTTCCATTCTAGTACCAAAGTGCATCCTTGGTTTATGTGGTCCATGGCAGTAGGGAGGTCCACTGTACATCAGTGTGTGTTTAAAATTTTCACTGATTGTCCAGTGAGTATACCCTTGCTGGCTCAGAACACCCAGTCTTGGTGCATCAGTCCTCAAACTCTGTGGACACTTGAAAAAACACAGAATCACAGAGAATCACAGAAACTTTAAGGTTGGAAGAGACCCTCATGATCATCTAGTCCAACCATCAATTTAGAACCATAGTCACCCCTAAACCACATCCCTAGTGTTACATCCAGACACCTCCTGAACACTTCCACATTTCCCTGGGCAGCTTATTTTATCTAATATTTAATCTGGATCCCTCCTGGCATGACTTAAGGCCACATCATTTCTTTATACACAATAGTAATAAAAAAAATAGCAAGGGAAATTTTCATTGCCTTTTGATCCTTAGGTTTGGGGAATGTTTTTTGACCCTTTATTTCCCCCAAAGATTTAAAATAATTTTTTTTTCCAGTTCTTGAGGTGCCATGTAGCCACATATTCAAATACTCTGAGCTGTAAGAAAAGCAGCAAATATAGCTAGCATTGACACAGCAAGTAATTTTTAGGTAAAAAAGCTTCAGTCAGGCTTTCACAGCCACTGTTACATTCCTTCTTTATGATGTTTTAGAAGTTCCAGACAGAAGAGGAAGTGCTGAAATACTCAGAGAAAGGCACTTCTCTGCTCCAGAATGGAGTCCTGTCTGGAACTCAGTGTGAACCACTGGACCTCGTAAGAGAGACTGTCCTTGGGTGAGGCTGATTCTGGCTTCTACAAACCTATGGCAGCTGAAGACTTGAGCTGAGATGCAGGGCAATAGACTGTGACCTTTTGTGTGCATTCTTCTCATAATTATACAATAAAAATGCAGACTGTTATTTCTATCTTGTTACATATCAGCTGTGACTTTGAAACTGTCCAAGATCCAAAACAACACATTTTAACTTGAAAGTTAAAAGTAGGCAAAACCCACAAGCTGGAGATGAGGGATAGCAGCATGTCCTACAAGAGGCATAATACGGCAATACTGATAGGAACTTGTGTTTGCCTGTTGGGTAGAAAATGGAAATTTTCCAAGACCTTCTAGGAAATGGCAGTATGGAGTCATTTTGGGATGCCAGGAAATGTTGACAAACCTCAGGTGGGATAGCCTTTAGGAGGGTCAGAGAATGGGTTGAGGGAAGGATTTGAAGAAAAAGAAGTCATCATTGTGGACTTTCGATAAACAGTGAGGTAAAAGGTTAAGAAATAAGAGCAGAGGGACAAGAATTTTTTATTTACTGAAGTTTTATTTGCCAAATGAAGCACTGTTATTCGATAAGAACAGGTGATAACAATTCCTGAGCGATACCGTGGGTCTCATGACCATTTAATCCTTACTCACCTGCATACTATAAAATCAGAGTGGGAGGAGAGTTCTTGGGTCAGTTCAGCAATTGTCTTTTTGGCATGAACCTGTACTTGTCTTCCAGATGATTAGAGAAACGTATTGACATATAGTCTTGTATTGACTAATAGTGTAGAAGGTATAATGCATTTCTGATACTTGGTAGATTTTGTGCCTTCACCAAACCACAGCTGCTGAGGTAGGTATGCAAAACTTCACATCATGCTGACTATGTAATAGGGAACACTTGCACAAAATTAACCCAGAGTAGATTATCTACCTTGCAGTTATGTGGAGCTTCAGAAGGACCTGGAGCACTTCAGTAGTTGGTTTGTGTTCACCCTGGGTCTTGCAAACCAGAAGGGAATTCTCTTCTGCTTCTGAGTTCTTTCTGAAAGAAAGGTTTGTGTATCATATACCTTTCCTGCCACCTCATTAATTTCCTCTGGTTCTCAAAGTGTCTTGTACTTTTATAAAAAAGGTTGAATTGTGAACTTTATCTCATGATAAAATAATTAACAAGCACAGCAGATTTAAATGAGTTCAATTAAAGTCAAGTCTGTCAGCACAGCCCATTGGCATAGCAAAAAAATGAAGATGTAAGTTATGATGCATCTCCTCCTGTGTGTCGTAATTTTTTGTATGTGGAATAGTTAAGGGGAAATATTAATGGTACTTTCAATTTATTTCACTCTGATGTATTATCTAGATTTCACATCTATTTTTGAACAGGTAACAAATGGAGATGTTTTGCTCCCTGACTCAGAAATTACTTTACAAATTAATTTGTTGTAATCAAAACCTTTTCCAGACTTGTGCTACATTCTGCATTAATTTTGTTAGGATGGTGTTACAGATCTAGAATAGAATTTCTAGTAAAGAGGAAATGCAGTTGCAGAGCAGGTATAGCCCAGCGTGCAGGGCCATCTGCCTAATTCCAATGAAAAAACTAAAGTTTAATCTCCAACATCCTATAAACTGTTAGTGCTCTCTTTTCACCCCAATTCCCTCATGACTAAGCATCAGAGATTCCTTTAAGGATTTATGCTTTCTAATAAATCTGGTGATAATTAAATGTATTATGGATTAGAATAAATATGACAAAAAGAAAAAAGAAAAAAAAAGAAAAACATGAATTTTTCAAGCATTTTAAAAGAAAATAGAACTTAAACCCATGAATCTATGGAGTCACAGTTGTGTGTATTTTGCCAAGAACAGCGAAATTAATCAAAAAGGTTTTCTCTTATTTTTCTCTTTGGTCATCTATTTTAAATGTAAATGCTCCTATTTCTGCTTATGTCAACACTGAAAATAGAATAATTAGGTTTTAATAGGATTTTACTGTGGTGAGAATCAAATCCAGTATTATCCAATGACTTTGTGAAGGAAATGCTTAACTCTGGAGAAGTGACTACAAACTTGGAGAGAGCCAACAGAACTATAAGCAAAATTTATGTCTATCCATAATGTTGCTTTTGGCATAAAGGAAAATGAGCAAGTGCAAGAATAGGAAATATTTGAACTTTGTCAGATATTTTTTTTGTATTCTGAAGAGGGTTGTGAGTAATCAGCAAGAGAGAGTAAACTCTCAGCTATGTCCACGAAATTACCTCCCCTTAGATGAAGGATGGGGAACTGTGGCTCTTCAGGTGAGTGAAGGTTACAGCCAAAGCAGGTCGTGCTTTAGGCAGAACTGGAATGCACTTAGGAAGTGAATCTGAGTGTGAAAACCAGGGAGATGACAGGAAGTGAGTTTAGTAACAGGAAAATAGGGAGCAGCAATATTGACACATTGAATACATTATTCCTGTGTGATAAATGAACGTGCAAGGCACAGGAGCACATGCTCTGAGATTGGGACTTGCTTGCTTTGCAGGCTAGAAATAGACCTGAGTTTGAGTTGTCCTTGGATCTGGCAATGCTATATCTTGCCAAGAAAAGGTTATTTTTTCATTGCTTCTACCACCTTTTCTGCATCCACGTGTGGTGACAAGCTGAAAGGGCTGACACAGTAAAGCAGAAATATTTCCTTATGCGCATGTTTCAGTTTTGAGCTTTGCTCCTGCTTTGCACTCCAAAGAAAGCAGAGCAATGCAGAAGTTTGTAAATAGCTTCTGGGGTTGTCAGATAATATCATTCCCTCACAAGTTAATGAGAGGATGGGCACTTGGGTGAGAGTATCTGTGGCTAATTGGTTTTTTTCCCCATGTATGAGCAAGTCTGGGTTTTTTTATAATCTGAAAATGCAGAGATTTTTGCTTTGTTTCTAGCATTCACTATTCTAACATTCTTCTTTTTTTTATAAGCAATAATCAATTATCCTTTGGTAATTTTGATTTTAAAGTAAATATTTAAACATTTATTTATCTTCTGCTAAATAAGAGTCTGAAAAAGCATGTTTAAAAAGTAATTTTGGGGTGATGTTGAGAGTTGTGGAGACAAGAAAATCTAGATTGACTTTTTTTTTTTTTTTTTTTTTTTTTTTTTTTTTTTTTTGAGAAAATATACTAGTACCCTCTGTGAAAATCACATCTTTGAGGAAAAAAAAAACTCAAAGTTTTCAGTTTCCTGCTTCCTGCAGGTATAAGATGAAAGAACAGCTTCTTTCCACAATACAGTGATGCTTCCTTTCATAATAGAGGGGATAGAAGAGCTTTGATTTTGGCCAAATTAAATAAGGGACACTGGTACTTGTGAAGTGTGTATCCTACCTTCCTAGTGCAGAAGTAGTAGAGCTGCAAACAGAGCCTTTTTCTCTACACTGTGATACTCAGCTGCACCGAGTACTTGGAAGCACGATTCTGCGTGTGTTTAACTTTCGATGCACGGCTAGTCAGCTGAAGTCAAGCTCACGTGAGGTTCCACACACCTTTCTTGGGAAAGTAGTCATTACTTCTGGGAATATTCCATGGAGCTACGTGTATAAAGGCCACCTATATCGAGAACAAACATAGACAGTGTTGCCAGGGAACCCCAGGAGATTTGAGAGCGCATGACAGCAAGAACAGACTGAAAGGGTCTGTCCTGTACTGCTTATACTGCAGAACTACACACTCTGGGTTATAATCAGACCCTTGAGGGCTGCTAGTTTATCCTCCCTGTATTTCACTGCAAATCATTCTTCCCTGCTGGGTGTATAGCTGCTGTGACACTGCTGAGGTTATTTTACTTGAGCCAAGGTGGCAGTCATTACAATCAACAACTTCTTTGGCAAAACATTGACAGCTTTATGGTGAAAGTAATTTCTGAGTACCTGGAGTCCAGCATGTCCTTATTTATTTTTGTGTCAGAGGTTTTTAAAGTTTTGGCTATACCATTAAAACTAGTCAGTCAGGTAGATCATATTAACTAGCCATCTTTCTTTCTGTCACTGTAATCACAAGCCCATCCTTGCATAATGGTCAGAATGTTGTTATTTATACATTTCTGGTTGTTTCTGGACCGTGTCACAAAACATGTCACCATGTTTTCTTCTTTTTTCACAGCTTCTTAGACATCAAGGTTCTTGTCTTCACCCTCAGGGCATTTCTTGGTTTAACTCATCTACAGAGGAGGACAGCTGTAGTTGTTATTCAGGAAGAGAGTCACTGAGTTCAAATATAAATTGTCTACTCCTTGCACCTTGTTTTATTGTCATGGTGCTACCACTACCTGTCTTGTCTGAGCATTTTGTCCACCATTGTGTCACCAGCTTCTATGCTGAAATACAGGATGTCCTTTCTGAACGAGCCAAAATACTACAATTCTGACTCTTAGAATCATAAATTCATAGAACATCCTGAGTTGGAAGGGACCCACAAGCATCACTGAGTCCAGCTCCGGGCCCGGCACAGGACATCCCCAAGAACTCACACCATGTGCCTGAGAGCATTGTCCAAATGCTTCTTGAGCTCTGTCGGGCTTGGGTCTGTGACCACTTCCCTGGGGAGCCTCTTCCAGTGCCCTGTCATCCTCTGGGTGAAGAACATCTTCCTAATATCCAACCTAAACCTCCCCTGACTCAGTTTCTTGTCATTCTCTTGAGTTTTGTCACTGGTCACCAGAGAGAAGAGATCAATGCTCTTCCTCTCTTGAGGAAGTTGTAACTGCAATGATGTCTCCCCTCAGTCTCCTGTCCTCATACGGATTCTTCTCAAGGCCCTTTGACATCTTCATTGCACTCCCTTAGATGCTCTTGAATGCTTAATGTCTTTTTTACATCATGTTGCTCAAAACTGCCCCCAGCACTCGAGGTGAGGCTGCCCCAGCTCAGAGCAGAGTGGGACAATCCCCTCCCTTGCCTGGCTGGTGATGCTGTGCCTGATGCACCCCAGGACAGGGTTGGCCCTCCTGGCTGCCAGGGCACTGCTGGGTCATGTTCAGCGTGCCATCAACCAGGACCCCCAGATCCCTGCTTTCAAGCATCTGATGTCCCAGTCTGTCTGTTCATCCAGGGTTGCCTCATCCCATGTGCTGAATCTGGCATTTCTCCTTGTTAAATTTCATACAGTTGATGATTGCCCAGGTCTCTCTGCAGAGCCTCTCTGCCTTCTAGGGAGCTTCTCCAAATTTAGTATTGTCAAACTTTATTAGTGGTTTTATTTGGGTTTTTCTTTGTTGTTGTTTAAAGGAATCTTGTGTATTTTGCTTTTGTTGTGTACAAGACTTTAGTCAATGTATACAGTAAAAGGTATCTATATACATGAGGATTTGTGGACATAATATAAGTGTACACTGGCAACTGCATTGCTTTGCCTTTGACTGTTGTGTGGTCAGATCTCTGGGCTTGATATGTGGATAGTTTAGACACTAAATGCGAATTTAAGAAAAAAATGAGGCAGGACCATGAATTCACATAGCTTTGTCTCTTGCCTCTGAAAATGACGGATACAGTCCTCTTAACAGCAAAAATGAAATAAAAATTGATGTGGATGATGAAAACAGAACATATGTTGTTTCAGACACTAATTTAAGGTCAGGAGGTAAAAGTGGGGGGTAACTAGGAATGTCTTAACAGATTCCTGCCCTGACATCAAGGCTTTGAATTACAATTCCTCTGTTTCAATCTTCAATGCTTCACAGCAGAATTATAAAAAGTATTATAGAAAGTCCATTGTTTGTGAAATTAGTTTCTAACTGCAAATGAAGAACAATACAATTTTCTCAACTTTGGCTGAGATGTAGCATTTTGATTCCATTTCAAGGGGTGTAATAATTTTCTATTTTGGTCTGGCTGTTTGCTGAAAGGGAAATAGGTGTGCAAAGGAATTTTTGGAAAATGCTGTGTAGGGAATTAATGGAAGAGACTGATATGAAAACTAGACAGATGTTACAAATTCTAGAATAAAACCAAGTTCTGGTCAGTGGCAGTAGACACCACAACCACCTTTAATATACATGATCTGCATTTACGCAGCAGAAAAACCTCATTCTGTTCTAAACACCTGTGGTGTTTAGAAGGAAGAAGCAAAGATAATGACGTATGTTTTCATTAGCTTCTTCCATCAAATTTGCTATTTAAGCCTTTTATCAGAAAGTAACAGCAGTTTATTATATTTAAATTCATATCTTAATTAAATGAAAAGCAGTACTGCCTTTCAAACCTTTTTATTTTTTTTCCTTCCCCTGAGTTAAGATACCAGAGTATAGTCATAGATAAACAAAGAGCATGTATGTGCAGGAAATGTGTTTTATCTCATCTTTATTTCAGAAACTTCAGCAGTGGACTCCCTCAATAGGCAGTAATCTGCAATACCAGACATTCCTAATAACCTGACTAATTCAGGTAAGATATTTAATATATTTATTTATTATATAAATAAATAAATTTATTATATATTTATTATATTTATGTATTTATTAAATATACTTAAATAAATATATTTAAATGAGTTTGATACACAGGATCACATCTTACTGACTTTTTAAGAGGTTTATTCTTTCACATGCTGGTACAGAAATGAATTTTGAATGAATTCTTATGAGCTTTGAAATTTTACTCAACCACATTGTATTCGACTAACTTTAAATAATAGAGGAGGCTTTCTCTGTGTGAACAGCTGACAGTTGAAGAGTGTGTTTGCATAGTATGTTACAGAGACTTTGGGAAGGGTCAGGAGGACAAGGAAGGTGCATGCATGTGTTGGTTTTCATTATATTCCCAAGTTTCTTTAATTTTTTGTGTTCTGGTTTCTGAACTACTCTTTTATATTATGGGTATAGAACTCAAATTTGTAAAAATACTGTCACTGGAGAGCTCTCGGTTATATTAGCAATTTTGTGTCTCATAAATGTATATGTTTCCAGTACCTTAGTGGCACAAAGAAATACTGTCGTTCTCATTTTAAATGCAGAAAGTGTGCAACTTTCCAGCATGACATAGTCTCTCTTTTCCAAGATGAAAATTAAATACACAGGTGCTGGATTCAAGCTCAGTTCTGGCACGATCTTCCCCTCCACCGGAAAGGGAGAAATTGTACTTTATCTAATCCGGAATTAGAATTTTTCTTTAGCCTGGAAGTGCTGTTTAGCTTTTAATGTATGAGCAACAAATACATGACTAACCAGGTCCTAAAAAAAAATTAATTGTAAAGGCTGAATCCTTGGACTCTTAAATTTCTTCAAGTGTTAAGCTCTGTGACATTCAGTTAAGCTCTTTGAGTTCACACAGCATCATACTTAACCCTTCTTTCCCATTTGACTTCATTCTTTCTTTTAAATAGTGTTACCTTCAAGGCATCTGAATGAATGTCCAGAAATCTAGGCTTAGTTCTTGGTCTTGTCACACGTGTCCTTCAGCCAACACTTTGTACTCCCTGCTTTTGGTGGGTTATGGATTTAGGACTTTTACCCTAGTGAATATGGCTGAAGGGACTTTGATTTTCCTGTAACTCCACTACTACTATGATGCAACTATGAATAATCATATTAATACTGGTTTTGTATTCATAGACATACACTGAGTTGCTCTCCCTCACACCTGTGTCGTGATTTGGGCACATGGAAAGAAAAATAAATAATAAAAAAATGTAATAATTTAGGGCTTGTCAGGCTGAGGGAAGCTATCTCTTTGCACAATCTCAAGAAATCATGAAGTGCCTAGGCGAGGAAGAGACAATGCCCTGGAGCTTGTTTACCATGTGTTGGGGTGTTTTCTTCTCCACCCCCTCTCCTGTTTTACAGTTCTTCTTTCTGTCACTGCAAAAATTCTCTAAAATATTACACCATTAACCAATGCATGTGCAGGTGACTTAGTTAAAATAAATTATGCTGAACACTAGAAATTAATGATATCCATTTAAACAATCATTGTTGTCCACATCAAAAAGATTTTAGCAGTAAGACAGGACACATAGATGAGGAGGTAGCAGAACATGGTATATATGTTCTGATAATTTAAAAAAAATTCCACTTTAATCTTGATTTCATTATCCTGTCAATCAAACAATTGCTTAAGTGTTTTATTTCTATTGGCTCTAAAGGAGGAAATTCATTGAAAATTTTGAAAATATTTTACAAGTGATCAGTAAATTACATGGTGATTTACATTGTTCTTGTTATTGTGGTGGTTGCAATGGCTGTAGATGAAGATCCTTTTGTATTAGGTGCTGCACAAACACTGTGTGAGGAGAAATATGGCTATAAGATATCTAAAACAAAGGCAGAATAGGTGAAATGACTCCTGTACCTCCAGAGGCAAACAAAGAATAAGGGGCAGAGTTAAAGCAAAAGACTTAACAATGATTTAAAACCAATTAAAAAAATCCAGTAGTTAATGAAAATTAATCTTCTGTTTTTTCATTAGGAAAACTTAGATAAATGGATAGAGAGACCAAAAAAGGAACTAGTAAGGCACATGAACTAAAGCCTGTCTAAGCTAGGATGAGACCTTATAACTTGCCTCACAATTCCTTGCAATAAGTAAATCATACTGCATGAAATTAGTCATTGTGTGTTTTAATCATCCATTCTCTTATTAATTAATTTTGGGAAAATAAAACATCATCATAAATAATTTTATGTCAGTACAAACAATTTACTTAGTCTGCAGGATTTTTTTCCACTGAAAGTCTACTTTTCCTAATTCCCAGATAAAATGAAATGCCTCCAGTAAACATGATCACTGTGTTTTTCCCCATTTCAGAGATAGTAGGAAATCCCTTAGGCTGTATGAACAATGTCTGGCTTGCCTACCTTTTGCAGAAGCCTGAGTACTCAAAGAAAAGCCAGTGTTTCTGCACAATGCAGTAAAACAGAAATTGCCTTTGAATGACAATTGCCTCAAATATTTTTTATGGAGTTCAATGACCCTGCTGTTATAGAGCAGATGGTGTAGCTGCAGGTAGTTTCACCATGGCATGTCTTTTTTTTTTTTTTTTTTTTTTTTTTTTTTGTTACTCTAAAAACTATTTATTTTATCCTTAATGACTCCACCACTTTTGCCAAAAAGGCTTTTTAGTTTTTTGTTCCTCACAATGGGACAGAGAATGGCGTTGAAAGGTATTGTAGCTGGCATAGCCTCATAGCCGGAAGGCATTTTGAAGCCAGGTAAAATACTTTGTCTCCTTCTCACTGTTTAATCTTGGCTTGCACTCATACTGACTTATTAAAACAAAATGGGGAAAAAACCCAACCCACCCAAATATTCCTTCTTGATTTTTATCATGAAAAGGCTTCTGTGCCAAGAAGACACCTGGTTGGTTCAAGAGTGTGTTTTCCAAGACAGCCAGATTATTAATTATACTCCTTTTTAGGGGCCAGGTCAGAGTTTTGAACTCTGAATGTCCTTTACCTCTCCACAAACAAAGGGAATATATAGGATGGCTTTTATTAATTAACCCATCCTGAGATTGCAAGGTGCTGTCAAGAGGGCACAATTGTGTTGGAAATTTGGATTTCCAGGTGATTTTTAGAATCTTCCTGAGCTGTTATATCTTTATCTTTTTATCAGCATGCCCCAGGATCTTTACTTTCTTCATTTTCCCAGTATCATTTCAGTATTCTACCAAGCCTTTTTCAGATATCTCTTTGTTTCTGACCCTGAATATTTGGAGATGAACTCCTGAACTTTCCAGTTCCAAACCTATGATCATAGCAATGATGCAAGAAGTGAGGAGCCAACTGGAAATTCAGTTGCAAAACTGAAATTCAGAACTACAGGCATATAATAAGGCCAAAGAGACATTTCCAGAAAAAAAACAAAACAAAACAAAAAACAAACAAACAAAAAGAAAGAAATAAAACAAAAAACAACTCCCCCAAACACTCAGAAGCTGCTAGTCTAGAAATGAAGTGATGATTGTCAGTTGCTGTTATTGTTGGCTAAATTATGACAGCAGGCTGAACACTGGAGAGTGACACATGCAAGGCCCTTATGTGATCTTGCAACAGAATATTTTTACTTCAACCCACTGGAGTAGAAGGGGTACCAAAACTGTACTGAGAGATATCTAAGGCAGAATGAGATTGAAATAACTGCCCTTCATTGTTATGTTCCCACAAGAGAGACACTGAGGCTGACAGTAGGGTCCCCACCTGATATTCCCAGTGAACTCTGGATATACATCATATTTACGTTAGCCCTAGGCATGTATCTACTTGCCCAGGTCTCTAGCTTTCCTGTTGCCTCCTTTGGTAGCTTTGGTCCGAAAACAAAGCCTGATAATTTCTCCAGTCATGATTCTGATGATGCTTACCATGTGGGATTTTATAGTGTAATTTGAAACTGATCAAATTACGTGTCTTTTATGCATCTGTCTGGGTCATAGGACTATGCTGGAACAGAAGAAGGCTCCAGAAATGCTCTGTCACATAATGTGGTTGTAAGCTCTAAGAGCAAAAAGTATGTTTGCATAATACCTGTTGTAAACGAGGACCTCAGAATATAAGGTTCTTTGTCACCTTTTGTTACTTCTTCTTTCTATACTATTGAAACCACTTTCTTTATTCACCATTAAATTCATCCTGACCAGGATCTGGTATATGTTATCTGAGCAATTTCATTCTATCATTACAATATATTTTTGCATTATGACATCCAAGTTAGTATGTTGTTTGATCTTAAAAATTAAGCAAAGTCGAATTTGGGCGGTAAGTGGATGAATGAATTCCAAGAAAATATCAGTGTTCCACAGGAAATAGCGTTAGTGATTCATAAGAAAATTATGATTCTTCAATTTGAAGTACTTCAAATAATAAATCTTCTGTATTTTGGAGAAGTAAAAAAGCTGAATCATTCTCTTCAATACAAACCCTGAGGATTTTGATTTTATAGTTGGTTTGAATTTTTTTTCTTTGTATGGGAAGCCTCTCTGTTTTACATGAATTGCATGGTGCTGCTTTACTATTGTCCTTTAGTAGCCCCAAGATTAGTCTGTAGTGGCCCTACCTGAGCGTCTCTTGGATATTTGTCATGCAGGATACATTTGGTAATGCATTTGGCCCACCACTATTGCACTTGCTTCCAATGCGTAAACATGTTATACTTTCTTCAGGGTGCAGTGGGTGCAAAAGACTATTATGTGCATAATTAACTTGCAGCTTAAACAAGCCAAGTAGTAAAGGCAGGTTGCTTCTTTAATATGAATCAAATATGTTGAAGAAAATGTTGCTGCTAAAAAATAAAAGGCATTCAGTATTGGGAAAACCACTTGACCACTTGTAGAAATGGAGGATATGGGTAGGATGCTCAGGGAATGAGATTTTAAATGTAAATTTTCCAGTAAGATTACTGTTTCTCATCAGCTTTCATATTTGTATCAAATGGGAGAGGTGAAGGTGAAAGACCTACTCACAGGCACAAAGTGAGCCAATGATTAGCATACATTTTTCTCCTAGTTTCCTGAACTTTTGAAAAACAAATCGCCTTTTCCCCTTTCTGTGAAATTTTAGGAGAGGTTTGTTATTCTGAATTTAAAAAATTAACAAAAGGGTACTTATGCCTTTGGAAGTGTAAGATGCATCGACATCAGCAGGGCCCTTCTCATGGCAGGCTTTTGCAAGGACTAGTATTATTCAGCAAAAGCTTGCAATTATCTTTCTTTGCCAGTAGAGCAACAAAAACTGGGCCAAGGTAAGTGTGACCACAGATAAAATTCATCTGAATTTGTCTTACAGACTTGCAAGGCCCAGTGCATATTCCTTGCCCCAAGAAAGATTCATTTGGGATATTACATCAATTGGTTATGCTGTTCAGAGGACATCATCAGTCTTGAGAAATGGGTCTGCATGAAGTTTGACAATGGGCAGTACAATGTCTTACACCTGGAGGAAAACCTAACCCCATGCACCAGTAATTCCGGGTGTCTTGGAAGCAGCTTGACAGAAACAGACCTGGCTGTCCCAGTAGATGCCAAGTTGAACATAAGCAAATAATGTGTTCTTGCAGCACTGAACATCAATAGCCTCCTGTCTGCGTGAGAGAGTGCTTCCAGCAGCCCAAAGGAAGGGATTTTATTCTCTACTCAGCATTGCTGAGGCCCTTTGTGGAGAGTTGTGGCCAGCCCTGGGCTTCCCAGTACAAGAGGGCATGGACATGCTGGAGCAAGTCCAGCAAGGACCATGAAGCTCATTAGGGAAATAGAGGATTTCTTTTCCTAGGAGAACCTGAGTGAGCTGGAACTGTTCAGCCCAGAGAAGACAACTCAGGGGTGCATATGTGGGTCATCTTGTCACCTATTATATTCATATGTTCAGTTCCTGACATGGGTGGGGGGGAGGTAAAGAGAATGAAGGTAAATTCTTCTGAGTTGCTCAGTGAAAAGAGGGAATAGACACAAACTGAAACACAGGAAAGTCCACTTAACAGAGAAAAAAGCCTTTTTGTTGTGAAGGTGGTCAAATAGTGGAACAGGTTGCCAAAAGATGTTGTGGAGTCTCTGTCATAGAGTTTCAACACCTAACTGGAGAAGGCTTGGAGCAACCTGCTTTAGCTGACCCTGCTTTGAGCAAGGAGATTCGACTTTATGATCTTTGAGGGCTCTTTTTCATCTCCACCTTTCTGTGATTCTGTGTAGCTATCTATAGGTATCTGAACTATATAAGCAGTGAGGAAAACTTGCTGCTATATTTTGTATTCCTCAGCAAGACTAAGGTGCCTTGGAGTGATCTTCTGAGAAGAAAATATAGAGGTCAGAAGCCTTTTGAACTCTAGAAATTGTGCGTTTGTCAAATCTTCAACAAGAGAAGGGGCAGAAGTCACATGTCTTGAAATTTCTATCAATTGAGACAATCCTTGCAGAATATTTGTAGAGAACAAGCCTATTTTGGCATGGCGTGAACTGCACAGGTCTCTGCCTGTGCAGGTAAATTTCTGTGAATCAAGTATTTCAACACAAAGGGACACATGTTACTAAAATGGTATTTTATTTGTGTTATGTAGATGTACTTTTACATGACACTGGCTCAAAGCAAGTTTTAATGTACTAACAAAAAAAAAAAAAAAAAAAAAAAAGGCAATAATCAATGGGGGGTGACTTGATTTGCGCTGTTGTTAACCAAAACAGATTTTGAGCTAACTCTCTTATATTCTAGATTGTGTGAAGGATTTATCTGGGTAAGCAAGTGGGATGCAAAAAAGCAAAATGTGTGAAGCCAGGTTTGCTAGTCTAGTTGTGTCCTTCCTGGTTCCTGGAATGCTTATTCATTCCATACATCTTTTGCTCATCTGCAGGACCTGAAATTAAAGGTTTTGTTGATTTTGATGTTGCTTATACCTTTAAATATACCTAAAATATTTTTTAAAAGCTGTTTAACAATGCCTTCCTAGCATGGTGTGGGAGTTTACTCAGATATTGCTTACCTGGTTTTTTCTCTTTTACTGCTTTTTTCTCTTTTACTGTTTACCTGATACAGCATAAAGGATTATCTTTTACTGCAGGGTCCCTCATTAATTTTTAATACTTGCTGGTCAACTCCTTAACTCAATCCACTCTAATAAATTAACGTGATAAGACACATTACCCTAATATACTTATTAATACAAATGAACGTAATCAACTTTGCTGCCCACCTGTTCTCAGTAATCTGCGCAAATACTAGTGAATTATCATAGCCTCTCAGAAATAACATCTACAGTGATATCTTGTTATTCTTTTTTGCTGGCTGATGAAGCTCATGTTATTACATTGCATAGGATGCTTTGGAAAATACAGTCACTGTGACTATGAACTGTGGCTGAACTTTATACATCTTGAAGAGACAGCACTAATTTGCTTGTGATTCCACCAGAACTGTCTGCCTTAATGGCTGGAAATGCTATAATACAAAAGTGTCCTAGAAATATCAATGTATTAAGTATTACTAGAGCCCAATGGGCAAAATCAGAAGAGACAGAATGGAAGTGGACTTGTGTCTGATGGCTGTAAATTGATCCTCTGTACAAGGAATCACTTCCTTGGGATCTGC
The DNA here is from genome assembly GCA_032173965.1 of Sitta carolinensis. Classification (NCBI taxonomy): domain Eukaryota; kingdom Metazoa; phylum Chordata; class Aves; order Passeriformes; family Sittidae; genus Sitta; species Sitta carolinensis. The sequence continues at coordinate 38,089,691 of JAVUNC010000006.1, forward strand.
TCTGGCTCACTCAAGGTCATACAGGCCATCCATCACAGAGGGGATCTGGAGCCCTCTATAGTGGTTTTAACCATAAGGTGCCTGGAAGAGAGGTGATAAACTTGCAACATACATGGCCTTCATTAGAGATTGAGAAAGAGGAAGAATATGCAGATAATGTAAATTTTATCTAGTGAAAAAGATTTAACAATTTTTGTCTTGCCTCAAAACTGTTATAAAAATTTGATTCCTTTTTCTCCCCCTCATGATAAAAAAAATGTAATTGGAATACTTGTATCTTTTTTTTAGCTCCGATTTGAATCAGTCATTGCCCATGCTGTAAAGTGAGGACAGTGGGACATACAGGCATCTGAGAATCTGTCAGGAAGTTCATTTCAGATCATGGACTGGAGGAAAGGGGTTCATATTTCCAATTTGGGAGCATAAAGTACTAGAATATCTCCCATTTTCCCCCCTTCTCACTCCCAATATCTGTTTAAAAATCTTTGTCTTGATCAAATGTAGTGTTCCAGTGCTTAAGCTTTGGTCTCTAAAACGACTGAGTTAAGCTTAAGCCCAGAGCCTTGGCATTTTGCATGTGCTGGAAGAAGCAGAACTGAAAACTTGAACTAGTTTCTTCAACTTATGGTTTGAAGTTCTTCAAAGAAGAACTAGTTTCTTCAACTTATGGCTATATGAAAATTACTCCTAACTGAATGTAGACAAGCCATTCCACCAAACACTTTCACCCACTTTTGTCCAACATTACAAACAGCACATCTTGGTTTACAAAAATAATCCAGAATTATTGTTTATTAGTATCTATTCTTCTAGTTTACATGTGCTGCCACCTCTAATTTATACTCTGCTGTCTTCTTGATATGATACTTGAAAAGTCATGTCAGTCAGGTGATGCCACAGGCAACTGGAAAAAGGAAATTATTGTAGCAATCTTTAAAAAGGGTAGAAAGGAGGACCATGAAAACCACTGGCCTGTCCATGTCACCTCTGTGCTAAGGAAATCATGGAACACATCCTCCTAGAAGCTGTGCTTAGGCACAAGGACAGAGATTTGGGACAGCCAGCACAGCTTCACTGAGGGTGTGTCCTGTCTGACCAACCCAGAGGCCTTTTATGATGGAGTGATTACATCAGGGGACAAGGGAATGGCTACAGATGTAATTTATCTGGATTTTCATAAAGCCTTGGATAAGGTGACCCACTACATGCTTCTCTCTAAATTGGAGAGGGATATATTTGATTGGGTGGACTGTTTGGTGGATAAGGAATTGCTTTGATGGTCTCATTCAGAGGATTGCAGTCAACAGCTCAGAGTTTTGGTGTACAGCAGTGACAAATGGTGTACCTCAGGGATCTCTGTTGGGACCAGCGTTATTCAACATAGGGAAAGGGATGAAGTGTACCCTCAACAAACACAAGATGACAACAAGCTGAGAGGTGTGGTTGACACACCTGAATAAAGGGATGTCATCAAGAGAGACCTGTACAAGCTCTGAACGTGGGCCTGGGAACCTCATGAGGATTAACAAGATCAAGCACCTGAGCTGGGGCAGCCCCCAGTACCAGTTGCTGGGGATGCAAAAGGCTGGGGATGAACAGATCGAGAGCAGCCCTGCTGAGAAGAGCTTGTGAGTGCTGGCGGGTGAGAGGCTGGATATGACTTGACAATTTGTCCTCAGAACCCAGAAATCCAATTGTATCCTAGGATCAAAAGCAGCTTGGCCAGCAGGCCAAGGGATGGGATTCTGCTCCACTATTCCTCTCTGGTGAGATCCTACCTGGAGTGCTGAATCCAGCTCTGGGGTGCCCAGCACAGGAGGGACATGGACCTGTTGAAGCGAGTTCAGAGGAGGGCCACCAACATGGTTAGAGGAATGGAGCACCTCTCCTTCAAGAAAAGGCTGAGAAAATTTGGATGGTTCAGCCTGAAAAAGTGAAGGCTTTGGGGTGACCTAATTGCAGCCTTCATTACCTGAAGGGAGCCTACAAAAGAGATGGGCAGGGAAATTTTACAAGGGCATGTAGTGACAGGACAAGAGAGAATGGTTTAAATTGATAAAGCATAGGTTTAGATTAGATATTAGAAAGCAGTTTTAACTTAGTTTAACATTTTAACTAATGCTTTTCGTTTTAGAACCATTGCAAGGTTGCCCAGAGAGGCTGAGGGTGTCCCATCTCTGGAAGTGTTCCAGGCCAGCTTGGATGGGGCTCTGAGCAGTCTGGTCTGCTGGAAGGTGTCCCTGCCCATGGCAGGGAGGTTGGAACTAGATGACCTTTAAGGACCCTTCCAACCTAAACCATTCTATGATTCTTCTGTACCAACTTTTCCAAAGAGAACATAACATGTCTAAGTGGTACACTTTCCTACCTTTTCTATCGATGAGATTATAAGGTGTTAGATCCAAGAAGTAATTCCATGTTCATTTTCATAAAATCTGCTGACCAGAAATTAAGATTTTGCGGCTTTGAACACTTACAGAATGTCTGCTAAAAACATTCAGATGTCCATGCATTACCAGTGACCTCTGAGAGTACAATAAGAAGAAACTGTTATATCTCTGAGAAACAGAAATGATATTTTATATAAGTTTACTTTAAATATATTTGGAAGAGATTTCTGAAATTGGTTAGGAAAATCGATGAAATTCAATAGTCAGAGGGATTTTTTCCTGCTTTTCAGTAGAGGCAGCAATGACTGGCTGGGATTATTGTAGCACTGCATGGATCAGTTAGATACAAATATGATTTTGCACTAGAAAAATTACCGTTGTGAGTTTAATGGATTTAACTTTAGTGTGTATGGATTAAAATTAAGTATGCTTGAAAATGAAAAAGAAAGTTGAGAGATGCATCACAAGTCCACACATATTTGTTATTAAAGCAAAAAGTGTGTTGCAAGAAGGAAGGGTGAATAGTTGTATGGAAAAAGGGATGGGAAGTTTTTACACATGACGGTATAGCCTTTAGCTGTGAAAAACTGGGGTTTCCACATGCATGCTTGCTGCATGCAGCCCAGACAATTTGGCCAGCATGATGGGGAGAATGGCAAAAGGTATGAAACTGCCACCCTACAGGAGCAACTCTTAGCAAAGTGTAAAAAAGTAAAATGAGGCTGTGAAATTCAGTTGGTGAAGCATACTGCCCATTTTCTGGCCACCTCCTTCTTACAAGGAACAAAATGAAGGCCTCAGATGGGAAGTGCAGCATTTTTCTTGAGGGCAGGAGTGTTGAGAACAGCCCTGTTCTTTGAAATGTAAGGTGTGGTTTTGCACAAAACAAAAAAATATTCTTTGTTTTATAGCTATGACATGCTATAAAACCACTGCTCACATGAAGCTAAACAATTCAGGAAAGGCAAACAACTTAGAAAGCACATAAAATTTGCTGAGGGACTTCTGGTAAAGTCAGTGGGACTTTTAGCCTGGTATGTTGAAAGGTTGAAATCTCTGTAATAAAGAAAAAGAGAAAAAAAGGGAAAAGCTGTGACATATAATTTAGAGCTTGACGTTACAGCTTTGTATAAGTAGTTTCACTCTTTTCTGAAAGCTTATTCCATGTGGTGAAGCATTATCTTTTCCTAAGTTATGTTGCTGTGTTAATTTCTTAATAGTTTTCAGACATAAAGGTATTTGTGGACATATCTTTCCCTTATTGAAGTAATGACCAACACTTCTCACTTATTTCAAGGGTACTTTAATCTTTTCAAGGCTTTTTTAATTAAAATGAATTATTCAGTATGTGTACAGCACTTTGAAAGTACACATAGCTACGTAAGTGCTAAGTGTTATTACTATTCAACTCATTATCTTTTATCATAAAACTAGCCATGACTTAGCTGCTGTTAAGCTTCTTAGTTCTCAAGGAAAGCTAACATTAGAAAATGCTTTGACTTCGTCTTTTATTTTATTAAACCATGGCAAATGACTACTCCTGCTGATTACAGCAGTGATGGCAGTGTGAGAGCTCTAACTGAACCTGTGGAGAGATCAGCTGTGGCTACACTTCAAGAAACTGAATGCTTATGAGTTGCTACGCTGCACTTGATCATAATGGTCCCGTTTGGAAGCACGGACACATGAACATGATTTTTCATTGCTCCATCCTTTTTACAGACACAATACATGCAAACAATACACCCTTGGAAAATGGTAACTATACACCTAACTTGTGTCTGCGGTCACAGGAGGTACAGGGCAGTGGAATGTCAGAAGAGGAAGACACCTACGAGGCACATACACTATGCCTGTGCATATGTATTTCAAGATTGGGACACTTCAGCTAATGCTGTCATAAGAAATTTGTTTCTGTACAAGTGCATTTGGAAATCCAGGCTTTTGAGGTTTCTCTGCTGGACTAAATATGTCTTGCTTAAAGTTAGGTGTATGGATGTTAGTTGTGGGCTTTAGGAAAATTATCTGATTTTGTTGGGAAGAGGTAGAACTTTAACTTTTTTCATGTGAAATCAGAATCTTGCTAGCTCCCTAAAACAGGCACTCTTGTCAAGTTTGTCTTTGAATAATTATAGTAATAAATATTAAAGTCTACCACTAAAAAGAGATGTCAATAAATCTGTTTTTCTCAGTATATATATACCTTATGCACATATATTCAGAATAGTTTGATGTAAAGACCTGAATTTTGCTGTAGGGAAACATTGTGAATTAATAGGACTGGGGTAGAATAATATTGTGGACACCTCTAGGGTAAATGCTAGGTGGCATTATTTAGGCTACGAAAATACTTCTCATACTTAGTTGTTGTTTGTCTCCGTTGTAACAGAAGGATCAAAAGAATACTTTAGTTCTTGGAGTTCTTAAAAGAAATAGACTATATCCTATCCATTGCCATATAGTTTTTTTTTATTTATTAAATAAATAATGTTAATTCTACCTGTACACAGTGAAAATGAAGGCTCTTTTTTTACTTGAAATGAGACTTCATAAACAAAGTCACATAAAAACTTGATAAGATTCTTGGTACTTTGAGTGTGAGGGAATAATAGATTACTGCCTAGGTAACCAAAGGTATAATGAAACCTTACAGGAGAATGGCATAATTTTGTGTCTCTGCTGCATTATTCTAATTACTGCTGTTAGTATCTCACACTTGCATATCTTTTCTCTGAAGATGTAAAACGCTTTGAAAAGCTCACTTAAGTTCCATAAAAATCTGTGTTTGATATAACTATATAAGTAAAAATAGCTTATAGGGAAAGCATAGCAGAGGTTTTTAGTGGCTTATTTTAATGCACACAATGAGTTGTTTGCTGACTGGAGACAGGTTTTTTGACTCTTAATCTACTGTTCCATCTAAAATGCTTATTTCCACCAGCATAGTTCTTCTGATGCAAAGGGAATTACTTTAACTTTCTGAATCACTACATTTCCTTTCAAATGCCTGCTCAGATATTGTTAGGAGGAAATGAAAACTAATATTCCTGGATACATGCTCACAGCATTTATTGAAATGGTCTGTCATGCTGACCCTCAGAACAAGAAGGTTTCATCATCTATAAAAACTTCACCTTTCCCAAGAGAACGCTAGCTGCAGGGAGGTTTTTTTCTTTCTTCAGTTTAGGAAGGCAGCATAACAGACCTCACAACAGATATTTAGACAACTACAAAAAGCAAGATGTACTTGCAGCAAAGGACATGGTGAGGGGATAAAGAACAAAAATCCTAGACCCTGTCTGTACTTGTGTGAAATTTATTTCTAAGACAAAGTTTTGATTTTTTTTAATTGAACTGTCCCATTTTAAAAACTTGCTTTTTGAGGGTACTCTAACATTAAATCATCAAAATCTTCTTTACTTGACCCTCTGTTATCGAATATTAGTTGTGGAGGCATCATGTAAATAAGAACCTGAGAATCAAACCTGCTATTTTCTTTCTATTTCTGACTGGAATGACTCTTTGCCTTGACAAAAAGGATAGAGAGATATACTGAAATAGAATTACAGAACCCTGAAATTCAAGTTCTGGCTTGTCACTGCAAATTGCTGAAATTATCTGAGGCTCTTCCCCTTTCTCCACTTCAGTCTTTCAAGCTTTTCTACTTAAATTGAAGCTCTTCAAGGCAGGGATTTTCTATAATATATACTAATTCAAGGCTTAGCATACTTGATGATTTAACTTGAACATCATATTAACTAGTGAAATGAACAAACCATAAACCATTCATGCTCAGAAATGAGCATGAATCACGACGCTAATGAGGGGAACTGTGGTAGGAGATGGATGGAGGCAGCCATGGGATTGTGCAAGTGTCACAGACTTCTAACCACAGAAACTGAAGACTGGGAAAACATGCTTTTACAAGGCATCCTAGACCTAAACGATTTTTTAAGAAAAAATGGTAGTGGACAAGCAAAACTGGACAACAAGAGAACCCAAAGTAGGAATGGAAAAGTTAAATTTCACTAGAATCAAAGTAGGACTTTCAATAAAGCTGCCCTCTCAGTAAGTTGTAGTCGGTATCAGCTGAAGACTGAAAGTATTCTTATTTCTTACAATACACAGCGCTTGACTACTTTGTACTGCTCACACGGTTGACTGAGTATGTATCCTGTCTATCATCCCTATTATCTGTGGAAATACCCCTCAGAAATTTGCTGGGTTTCATGTAAAAAAATTGAAATATTATTGAAATAGTGGGGGGCGGTTTGGAGGAATGACTGACTTGAAATATTTTCCTTTGTTCTGGAAAATATGCTCATAGGGAAAAAAAAGCACATAAATTTATTTATATTTAACATCCCTCTATAACAAGCACAATGGGCACTTTTTACATTATCATTTAGATTATTTTAGGATAATAGAATAAACTTTTCCTAATGCAGAAAAAAAAAATGTTCATTACGGACAATTTTTCAAACCGAAGGAAATATAATAGAAAACCCTGCATGAGCAGATGATCTGAGTAGTTTGGAAAAACCTAGAGACCTGGGCTAAGGCAGACTTTGAGCAATATTGTTCATGTGTCCCATAGACATTGAACAGTTTTTAATAAACCCATGAAAATAAAGGAATTCATTAAAGTAATGCCAGTGTTCAAATGGCCTGAAAGCCATTACTGATACACTTGAATGTATGAAACTGAGTTGTTGCAAGGAGATTTGGGCATCTACAATATGATTTCATTCAAAAATTTGTAGCTTCTGACATGAATATTGAAAATATTGAAGTGAAAGAAGAAGCTTGGCTTTCCATCTTTGATATAAGAAGTTCCATGTCCTCACTTAGGGAAATAAATTGCCCATGAACTCCTTACTGCCTCATCCTAGAAGACCTAGGTATTTTCCATATTCCCAAGGGTGAAGAGCTAGAAACTCATGGATCTCTCAGAAGATGCAAACTTCTAGGATATTTTGGCTGCAAATTCATGCTTTCTAAAAGACATACAAATGATGGTAATAGAGTATTGACAGAACTGAGAGAAGTAAAGTTTGGTAGGAAATTAGAATCCAACTGAAAAAAAAATTCAAATTTGTCTGATCTGAGGCTGAGAATTCATGGTATCTGGATATATACAGTTAGTAATCTCAGGACATGCATCTAAGAGGCTATTCTTGTGAAGAAGGTCCGTGGTTTGCTCGGAAAAAGGAAATGGACCCTTCTCAACTGGAAAAGGTGAGGCTGGGGGGCTTTTCTAGAGCTTTGAGCCAAATTACTTATAAAGGGCTGCAGAGATGATAATAAAATTTTATAAATGCTCTCTCTCTCTCTCCCCTCTCCCTTCCCGCCCATCTCTCTGGTATTTAGATGGGTAGGAATAGATTAACATCACAACTCATTGACAGCTGCACACTTAGCTGCCAGTATACTCTTAAATACATGTATTTCATGTGGGTAGTCATGGGAGAGGTAGACTTTAAATTTTCATCCCAGCTTTTCTGGGGAATTTGGGAGTTAATTTACAGAACCTATAAGTAGGTGAAGTTGTTCTCATATTCAAGACATAAAGACATGATAGTCTCTTTTGCTCTTCTTGTGCATTATTAAGAATATTTGGGCTGACTCATTTTTATTCTGACAAAGTGTTCTGATTATCCTTGTTAATAAATCAAGTTTTATGATTTTATTTAAAGAAACTACCTTATCTTTTAGGGTGGATAGGGGGTTTTGTTTTGTTCCAAAATTAACCCTGACTCAGCCAGGTGTGTTTTAACATCAGCTTTGTTGAAACAGGGAGACGATTTTTGTTTTGCATTCAAATTTGGGGATCATTAGTGAAGTGATGTGAGGAATTCTTCTAGTCTCAAATTTGTCACTATTATACAACCACACCCATGAGTCAATTTTTTCATTTTGCCATAAACAATGAATGCAGGCTCTTAGAAGGTGCCAGACTGACAGCTTTGAAGTTTACAGAACAGGTTTTGCAGAGGCATTAGCAGTACCAGTTCTCCTTGTGCACTTCGATCTTTCTGAACAGCTGCAGCTTGATTATAAGACAACCTCAGCTACTTCCTGGTGTATCTAGGTGTAACTTGCCATCTCAGGTTATTCTGTTCTTTCCTTATCCAGAAGTGACCCAATTATATGGCCTTTTTCTCTCTTGCTCTTTTGAATACCGTTCCAGTTTGGCCTCTATTGGATGAAATGTCCTCTAATTTTAGTGCTGCTTTGTGGACTGAGTGGGCGACTTCCTCTGTCTGCTTTAGGGACTTCACTCCAAATTGCCATGGAGAGCTGCTCCTGTGGGTAATTTGCATTCTTCTTACCTGTACTCAGTCGCACTGCAGATAAACTTAAGGAACCAGGTCTCTGTGGTATTAAATCAACACCTCTCACAGCTGCCACTTTCACAAAATAATCAACTCTCAATTATGCAGCATAATGGCAATGGTAGAAAAACCTAAATAAAACAAAACCAAGGCTGATACAAAAGGTAAATAAATTAAGCACTAAGGATAGATTTAGTGTGCTCACCTTGGAAATGCTGGTAAGCAAATTCCTGTAGAGAGCAGAGGCAGTTTTAAGCAGGCAGAATGGGGCTGGGCATGAACGTTGCTTCATTCAGATGAGGTGATGTGGCCAGGAGTGATGGAGGAAGGTAAGGCCTGGAGATCCACACCGTGGATAATCCATTCAGATAACACTGCAACTTGTGTGGAAAAAAAATTAATTAAACATATTATTTCTTTTAAGAAAATATGCTGCTGATCCTAATCGAAAAGTGTAAATAGACAGTGAATGCTCAATGGCATTTTAAGTGAGGGAAATGTTGCTGAGAGATGGGGGTGATTTTTCTCTTTTGGCAAAGAGAAAACTGCGGGTTTATGAGAGGTACAAATTCTTGTTTGGCTTTAATAAACAAATTTTGCCCAGGGCGGCACGGCTCAGCTAAACTTTTCTGTTCCCCATCTCTAGCAGTATCACTGCAGCTGCACAATTCTCCAAGGATAAGCTCATGGACACACTAACTAGCTCTGAAACAAAAAGCTTCATTCTTTGGTTTTGGCAGTGAAAGCAGTGAGAAGCAGCAAGGCAGGCACACAGGTTGTGCTGAATCCTTTGGGATGATCTCTCCCATGAACCTCCTGGGTGTAGGACCAGAGCAGCAGCCTTGCTTGTCTGTCACTCTGAGGTACTCTTTCACAGCTGTGCTACAACGAGTAAGTGTATTCACAATAGTCTTGTTTAGTTGAAGAAAATAAGGCTGAGTAACCAAAATATCAATCAGTCTATTTTGTTTGTACTCTAGTGTCTTGAGACAGTGTGATTGACTGCCACAGTAGCTTACACAGGTAATTTAGCAACAAGCAAGTAAAAACCTACACAAAAAAGTGAAGATTGTAAAATACACTCTCTGACATGCAGAAAACTAGTATGGATGCACTATAAAATGAGATAAGAGGAAGGCCTGCACTCTTACTCTACCTCAAATTTTCTGTGTCCAGGTTCAGTTATCAAGCAAGTTGCAGAAAACAAACTTACTAGGGACTCATGTCCTAATCTCCATGCTACTGTGGTTGAAAATGGAAAGAAACATGATGCTATGCATGGTTTCGGTTTTGATGGCACTGATTTTTATAAACATTACAGAATATGAACATCTATACCAATGCTGTTGACTTTAGCCACATACAAGGTTTACTAACAGTAAATGCTTTAATGTTGTTGGCTTTGCTCATTCCACCTTGACAAATTATGGATGATATGTTTAATTTCCCATTACTGAACCTGACTGCTCCATAGATTATGAGAGGACTTTTATTTTCTTTTGCTGATGAAAAACTGAGGTACATTGTAGAGCTATGCCCAAATTATATAGGAAGGTATGGTAGAGCAGGTAACAGAAACAGGCTTTAGTTGAACCCTATCTCAGTTCTTTCATGTGTAAATTCAACTCTGCCTAATTCTTTGTCATGTATCAAATTCATCCAGTTTTCCTTCAAGAAGGAAGGCTTCAAGACTTCAAGGCTCTCTTAATGTCTCAAGGTCTGAAACATCCAGCCTTTCTTCCTTGTTTCATGACCATCTGCAGGGAAATAGCAACAGACTGTTGGCTTCAACAGCGAGATTATGCTCTACATAACCTGACTTTCACAAAAGATGCAAATAGTGATTTCCCTTTTTTTTTTTTTTTTATGTCTGACAGAAATAAACACAGGGATCAATTGTTTCAGTTAAGGAGAAAAACTATTAATTACTGTCGAGAAGTAGGGTTAAGCTTTCCATCTCTGTTGAGGGCTGCTGGACTCTGCTGTCAAGCTGACTGGAAGCGCCCTGTGCCCTGCAGACAGGCTACTTCTGAAGACAGTAATGAGAAAAACTCTCCTTTTACATTTATTTACTTGAAAGATTTATGACTTCATGGTTGTATTAGGGAGTTACCATCCAGTTTTTGACGGAAGCTCCCAAACACGTGATTTGTTGTGGTTCTATTTAACTCTGTCCACACAGTTGGCTTCGTAGGCAAGAAAGGTGACAGCAAATATGAACTAGCATCTCACGCCAGTGCTCCCTGGGCTTCCTTCTTGGCTCCCGATGCACTTCAAAGCTCTGTAGCTGTCTGGTCTCCAGCTGTCTTACAAACAACCTCTTCACCCATGAAGCATGTTGTGGGTAGGGGCAGTTGTTTCACAGGAACCCAGAATACATTGTGTTCCCAGGGTAAGTTCTTGCCTGAATTTACCTCCAGGGAACAGGAAGAGCCTGAGCTGGACTGTCCTCAGAGCTGTTTGCAAACTGTTCTGAGAAACAATGGCTGATGATTCATCTGGCACTGTCATCAACAACCCCCAGGCCTGCTTTTTAACAGAACTTCCCAAAATAAAGAAAGGGGACCTTCCCGGACAGAATCATGTATATTTTAGTGGATCTACAGAAGAGTACCTTAGGTTAAGAGTGCTTGTAATCAAGCGATTACATATGCTTGCCCGAGGTCAGACAGAAAGTGAGTTTAGCAGCTCTGGGGACCCTTGTTCCTGTTTTGTGCTCACATGACATGAGCACACTGACTCATCCATGTGTGGAGATATATAAATGCCTTCTTATAACGTGTTTTTGCAAGTTTTAGTAATAAAGCCAGATCTGTGAAGCTGCAATCCTTCTATGGCAACAGAACACTGTCATCACCAACGTTTGACTTAAAAATAGTTTAAAAAAACTCAGTCTTTTTTGTTTGTTTGTTTGTTTTGTTTGTGCTAGTAATACAGAAGGATGCTGGTTTAATGTGTGCTACCTTTTAAAGTTATTTCTATGAGTAAACATTTGCTGGAAGATATCCTGTCTGGGTGATATCTTTTGCTAATGCCTGAAATTAAGCTACCTAAACAAACTTTTCTTTGGTGAGAACAAGACAAGACATGGAGTGGCTTTTCTAGAGTTGTACATCCTAGTATAATGACAGGCCAACTGGTATTACATTGTCTGAAACTTAAAGACCCCATAGTAGGGAAGACTGATGGTGTTTACCTTCTTCATTTGCTAGCAGTGAAAAGGAGATGGATGACTGATGAAGACTAAGATATATTAACGAAGTAAGCTTGTACTTCTCATCAGGGATGTGAGTTGACAGAGGCTAGATATCTTGCTGACGTCTCTGGGAATAAAATATATCCGGTAAGGAGTGTTGTCCCTGAAAATAAGCCTTCTGATTTGTTTTAGCATAGTGGAGTCAGTTCTCATGAATTGTAAGATAAACAAGAATCATATTTGCATTCTTTTGTAAAAGATATCACCTGATGAACTTCTCAAGTGACCAGTGGAGATGGAGAGGTGGTAACTTCTCTGTCCAATCTCTGATCACTGTCCAGAAACTTATATATACGAGGTCAACAATAAACTAAAAACTTCCTTTCTTCTTCTCTGCCTGAACACTTGTGTGTGTTGCTGTGTGTTTCTAGCTGTGTCACAGTAACAGAGGAGAGCCTACATAATGAAGATATTCACTAAACCCCAAAATTATGGATATCTGTAAGAGGAAATACAAGAAATATTTACCTAAGGGATTTAGAACAATGCTAAAAAAACCCAAACCAACTTGTCTACTGTAGCTCCCCAAAAAATCATGCGAGAAGAGGACTGAGTATTGGACTAAAATGGTGAAACAAAAAGAAGTGCAAATAAACAAAAAACTTTCAGTATGGGACTGAAGGGGATACTTGCAGTTGTTAAAGTACTTATGGCTCTGCCTGAGGAAACTTCTTTCTCTTTTTTCTTTAATAAGCTTTTAACCAAAAGTTAGTTAACCTTAGGACACTAGCAGATGTAAATAGCTATCATAGGGGAATATTAAAGTCCTTGAAGCTCAGTTGATTTAACAGCATTTAAGGCTGAAGCATATATATATTTAGGTAGGGAACTTTAGCTTCAAAACCCCAAATCCATAAAAAATTTATTTTCTTTCTTCATCTCCTTCTTTTCCACATGAGTAGATGAAGTCAGTTATAGGTGTTCACTTATGTTACCAAGGAAACAACAAAGGATATTTAAACACTACACATGAACTTCAGGATGGAGGGAGAAAAATGTTACAGAAATGTGCCCTTTCTTGGGATGCATCAACTCACATACCTTTCTATAAAAGAAAAAAAGGACAAAGAAAAAAAAAAAAACCAACCATGAGAAAACACCTATCAATTTTGGAACTCTGTGTTGCTGTGTCACCTTCCATGTCCCATGAAAATACTTTTTCCAAAATTTGGAAGTATGTTGCAAGAATATTCAGAAACATATTGGGTTTTTTCTTTTTCCTTTTCAAAGCAAAACAAAGTTCCACCCTTGCTCTCTGTCTCTCTTTTTTTCTCCTCTCTCTTAAGGGGAAAAAAAAAAGTTTTGAGAATTTAATTTTTTCTATTCACTGCAGTCCTGGCCAAAGTAAAGCCCTCTTTTACATTGACGTCAAGATCTTTACTAAGATTAGGGTTTCATTTCTCTATTGCAGCAATTAGCTAGGGAATGTATAAAAGGCTTCAGGGAAGCAAGCTAGGACTCCAGAGGGGAGAGCACTTTGCACCATAGGCAGATAGCAGAGAGAGTGCGAGAGGAGGAAGGCAGGAATACAGAGACGCGGAGTAGGAGGAGGGGGGGACGGGGAGGCAGAGAGGGAAAGAGAGGGAGGGAAGCAGGGAGGAAGGAACAGAAAGTTTATGTACATAAACCCTTTTTTTTTTTTTAAAGTATTGTTGCACCTAGTAGCTAGCTTTACTGACACAGAAATGAGAGGTCTGTTCAGTGCTTAAATATCCGAGAAACAATGGGATAGTGCAGGAAAGTTAACAATTAACAGTCTCAGCTTAAATCTTGTAACTGCAGGGAACTGGAAACAGAGCTGCCTCTCTCTTCAGCAAAATCAGGTCTCCTGGTTAAGAGAAGAATTTTTGTTAACATCTAAATTTCAGATAAAGAAGAAGCTTGCAGTTGAATGAGTATCGTGCAGTTATGATTTTAACCAGCCTGCTCATACTTAACTATCTCTGCTTATTTTAAATAGAGCAGCTGCGAAAGGAGTAATGAGGCTTTTGGAATGCCTTTTGCTTTACTCTTTTAAATGAGGGTACAGAGCAATAAAGAGAGCTGAAGGTATCCGGCTGAAGAGAAGCAGCAAGGAAGATGGGTCTGCTAAGTGTGGATTTGTTGATCACGCTTCAGATCTTGCCGGTCTTTTTCTCCAATTGCCTCTTTCTTGCGCTCTATGACTCTGTGATTCTCCTGAAGCACATGGTTCTGTTTCTGAGCCGCTCTAAGTCTGGGCGCGGTGAGTGGCGGAGGATGCTGACCTCGGAGGGGCTGCGCTGCGTCTGGAACAGCTTCCTCCTGGACGCCTACAAGCAGGTGAGGACGCGGGGATGGGGACTGTGAGGCTGGCGTGGGTGAGCTGGGATGAGCATCCCGCTTGTCAGTGGAGAAGGAAGGGAATGACTGCGTGCTGCGAACTATCACCTACCTCAGGGTAAGTTTGATGGGAGAAGTGCAAACTGAAAGGAGCGGTACTTCTCAGTCGGGGTTAAGGATTTATGAAATTCTGGAGCTGCTGACTCCCTGCGCTAACTCCCTGTGCAGCCTTGGCCATGTCACTCAGTTTATGTGTGCCTCAGTTTCCCCAGCAGCTTGAATAATAATCTTCACGTTTTTAAAGTACTTCAAGATCTTCATTTAAGAGTAATTGTAAAATATTCTGGATGTCTTCACTGCTGTAGTTTACTATTGCCTATGTGAGATCCTCAGATATTATAAAAAGACTCTGTCTTCAGATAGAGCTCTATATAGATGTTAACTATGTAACTAGAGTTTTACCTAGAGTAAGATATAGAAATGAACCATTGTCATTACACTGGCATTTTCTATTACTCCTATGTTAACTTTTATATTGGAGGAAGTATCCAAGTAATAATAAAACTGTGCACAAATTGAAAAAGTGACCTTTATTCTTCATGAAAGCAGTGACAGAGGGACATGTCAGAGATTAAAAACTTGACTAGCTGTCAGACAGCTGCCTGGTGATTTAAGTTAACAGAACCAGTAACAGTTATGCAACATGTACTTTTCCTTATAAGATTTCTTACAAACATTACCCAGTGCTACTGCCCAGGTCTCATGAGGTAGCTAGAATTCCCTTTTATAGGTTGAGAAGGTGGACCAAACCCATGAAATTTCTTGCACAGACCACCCAGTTAGTAAGAAGAGCTGGATTCAGAGCTCTGTGGCTTTCAAAACAGTGCTTAGTCTGTTAATTTGTTGTCTTATTTAGACCATCTAATTTAACATACTCCATGTGTTGTCACAGGGGTCCTGTCCAAATGATACTCTTCTGAAATATTTCTTTTGTATTGCCTTCCACCCAATTTGCTTTCACACCTCTGCAATAGCCTTTGTATTTGCTCTTATCGAAAAATGTGAAGAGCTGGTGATGTTGTTGTTTGCTGGCTTTGTGATATGGAATACCATCTGCTTAGCCTGAAGTTCAAGCCATGGGGATGTTAATTTTCAGTGTAAGACAAATATAAATAACTTTAGCTTTTGCCAAATGGGTCAACCTCTTACCGCCACCCCAGGAATCATCCAGCTGGCTACCCAAATAAAATAATGCTGAATGAAGCCCAGTATTCTCCTAACCCTTCTGGTCTTTGTTTTTATTCTCTTCATAGACATTAAGTAAGTACATTTTACAGTGGCCTTGTTAAATGGGTCACTGAACACAATTGTTCCCATTTTACAGACAAGGCAAGGCAGGACAGTTAACACATGACTTGGTCAAAGCTCCAGTGGTAGTTGGTAGCACAACTGTAATAGTCAAGTTTTGAGTTCCCATATTTGCAACCTGTATGTGGCCTATATGCAGTCTGAAGAAGTTGTGAAGCTGTAAGAAACCTTATATCCATGAATATTTTTTGCTTGAATTACAGAAAACTATTTAAAATTAGGATATTGCATGTCTTTCTGTATTCTCCAAAGTCATGCTTTGCCTTTCTCTCAGTATCACTGATGTTAACCATGGAAGCAACAGGTATGGTGACTGTGCTATTTTTGGTGTTGGCAATGAAATTCGTACCTTGAACTTTGGTAATTTTATTCTCTCCCTTATCATGATTAAATCACCTGGGTTGTTCAGGTCAATCAGGCCATAAGGTTCCTAGTATGAACTCTGTGCCTCAATGAACTCAGCAGAAAAATGCATATAAACACAACCAAATTTTAACACCTTGTTCCAAAAAGAGAAAAAAGTCCATTCATGGTAGCTATCCTTAAGACAAAATGAACTGACCAACAGTTCAGAAAGACAGGAAAGACTGTTTTCCTTAATAGAACTATGGGCCATAAGGACAGAAGGTCATTGGAAACTCTTGATTGTCACAGAAAGATAGTTAAGTATATAAATCAAATTATAAAGGGGACAAAATAAATTGAGTGGCAATATTGGAAGGAGACTCATGACATCCACAATAGATGAGAATCTTTTGCTGCTTATGTAAGAAAAAAAAAGGAAAAAAGTTTCACCTGAAAAGTTGTACTAGTAAATTTGAAAAAGATTGAAACATACCCTGCTTTGTAAACATATTTAAAAAACCTTGAGAAATAGTGAAATATATCAAAGAATGTCCTATAAAGCAAATTTTTCCTTAAATAACCCTTTTCTAAATCCTGAATAGAATTATCCTCTTGTGATATCTTACAATAAGAGAAAAATTAAAATGCTGTGGAATCAGGACACTATACAGTGTGGCAAAATGTAGTTGATGACATAACCATGATGGCTTGTTGCTCCAATTTACCAGCTGAAGCCAGGTGTTAGCAAATTACTTAAAAAGGTACTTAAACTTATTCCACTGAGCAGTATTTATGAGAAAATCACCATTTTTTCATGTAGAATAACAGAATTGCAGATGTCTGAGAGAACCAGAGCCAGACTGCCAGTTAGCAGAAGACTGGATCAAAGAAGTAACTGTACTTGGTTTTACTCAGTTTTGTGTCACTCACAGAGAATGCTTTCTGAGTACATTTCATAATATTTTTCCAAAAATTACTTTTATTTCATGTAAAATTTCTATGCAAAGAGAAATTTATGGGAAGATATTCCAGAAAAGCACTGTGGGTAAATACTACATTCTGAATTAAGGTATATTTATTACAAGGAAGGACCTTAGCCTCAAAAGCATGCATTGTCCCAAAATTGATTTCTTTTTTCACGGCTAGCGTGTACACAATGTGCTCTTGTAATGGTTAGAGTATATTCCAAACAAGCTATTCTGATTTACTTTCTCATTGTCTAGAAAACTTTAATAATATCTCATCCAAATTTCAACTTTTTTCTGCTTTTGGTTGTTATTAAGTATTATTGCACATGATTTGTTGTTGAAGGCAATGATTTCATAGGCAAGATTACCTAGCAACAGTTGAAGATTTTAACATCATCAGTGGGGAAACAATGCAAAGTTTATTGTATTGTACGTAGAGTATATTCAGTGCTCTTTTTTATTGGAACATTCTCTATGACTGGTTTTCTCCACATTTTAAAATCCTACTGGAATCAAAATAATTGCTTCTTTGTTTATTTTGATTTTAATGTAAATTTTACCAATGAATAATATATTTCTTTTTATTTTCTTAGCTCTGAGTTCAATATCTGTCAGACTCAGTGTTGATATTTTCTACACTGCACCAGCTTTGTGATTTATAGACCATCCTCCTATTATTTTCCAAGAGGCAAGTGTGTCTTACAATACAAGGGAATCTTTAGGACCAAACTAATCAACATAACAGCCATAAATAAAGCTAGTAGTCAAGTTAGATTAACTTTCTGTAATTGAAAGAGTGCAAATGTTTTAAATATTATTTTTATATATGTATGTGTTGTGTGTTTCCCTGTATAAAGATCTATATATACCTCTTTGTCTCTATGTATATGCATACATATTGCATAAAAAGGCAAAAGTACTCATATGTAAGCATACATTTCCAGGAGTCAGTCCCTCTCTTTTCTCTCTCTCTCTCTCTCTCTCTCTCTCTCTTTATATATATATATATATATATGTGTGTGTGTGTGTACGTGCACATACATACAGATATGAATACAGTCACAGCTATTGATGAAAGAGAAAAAACAAGACTTTTTGGGAGGGTGTTAGTATAACCATGATTTACATAGGCCATTTCTACAAACACCAGTGAGCTATCTGTTTTAGCTTAAAGCGTGTATATTGAATGTATTACAGACCTGTAAAAAATCCAGAGAAAAAGCTGGAGAATTTTTGAAAAAACTTAAAATTTAAAAGCTTTTTTTTTTTTACCTGCTAAGTTCTGCGCTTTATTTAGTAGTGGGATGATTCTGTTTTCTAAGGTACCAATGGTGAGAAATTGTTATAATGCTTTTAAAATAGGTTTAAAAATGTTTGTACCCATTAGAGATGTCCAGTGGCGAGGCCTTGTGCTGGGAGCTTTTCCAGTGCCAGATAGAGCTCTGTGTTTCAGCAAGGCTATCTTTCATGGTCTCCAGCAGAAAGGTTGAATGTTATCCACGCAGTCCCCCGTCTCTATCTCAGTGTAGGGTGCTCACAGGGAAGACCTGAATGGCCTCTCCCTGCAGCAGCCCAACGTTTAGGAATGCTGTGATGTACCTGTGGGGGCAACGTGCGCATGTGCACGTACGCAGAGACGTGCGTAACCACGCGTCATGGGCCTCAGAGGGATGCTGGTATCTCAAGTGATGGATGGTGGTGGGTGTGTGTGTACTTGTATAGCTTTTTACTGTCTTTAGAATGGGCCAGCAGCAAGCTCTGGCATGACAGTCCCAACTCAGGGGAATGGCTGGCACAGGATCCCAGGTTCATGGCGTAGACCCAGCTCTGGATGTAGCAGCAAGTAGAGTGGTTCAGTAAACACCCAGTGAGATTTTCCTGGGATTTTAGGCAGGCAGTTAAATTAACTTTGGCTGCTTTTTCCTGCCTGGTAGGTAGATCATCTAAAATAAATCAGAATGCAAAGCAACATAGTTCCAAACTTTACATGTTAAATGCATGCTGCACAACATTATCACAAAGATATATGTGAAAGTAGTATAAAAGCTTGATCGTCTACCTGCTCTTTGCCTGTCCAGTAACTCTTTGCTTTTTGGGGAAATGTTTTAAAGGTTGAAACCAAGACACAACCTTCATACTTACTATTTGTATTTATTTTGCCTGGCAAGGTAAGTGTCTCTCTCTGCATTTGACAGTGATAAAGAGAATTTGTGAAAGAAAGTCTGTTATATAATTTCAGGGTTTAGAACTAGACATTGTGTGGCATTAAAAATATTTTATTGGTTTTACAAAGTTCCACTTTTGCAGAATTGTTTTCATTGACATTTGCAAATGAAAACAATCTTGTAAGAAGTGAGAAAAACAAAACTGAACCAAACCACAATTAAAACTTCTCCTGCAAAGTTTGGAACATAAATTCAATGGGATTTGATCTAGACTTTGTATATTATTAAAATGTTCTCATTATTATTAATACATAATTATGTTTGTTGTAGTTGTGTCTGAGGATCAGTCTAGGCCAGAGACCCATACTAGGCAGTGCCCCCAACGAGAGGAGCACATAGTTGGGCCCATGGAACTTAAGAGTTCAAACATTCAGAACAGACAAAGAGTAGGAAAAGGAATACGAGGACTTTTATCCCACATGGGCTCTCATCCCATTTCATTTTACGGATCTAAATTGATTTCTTCCACAGTTCTTTGCACTGCTCTATTTTCACCCTTATGTGTGAAAAACTGACTGTAAGCAGTGCTTACCTTGTTGTCAAAGCATTGTGAAAACCCCCTTTGCTGTGATAGAGACAAAGGATTAACTAATGGGCACGATTCAGGAAGAGGATTGTACACAGTTCTTGAGTGTTGGCTCTACCTCTGTCAAAACCACCACTGTCTATTCA
Source organism: Sitta carolinensis (assembly GCA_032173965.1). Taxonomy (NCBI): domain Eukaryota; kingdom Metazoa; phylum Chordata; class Aves; order Passeriformes; family Sittidae; genus Sitta; species Sitta carolinensis. Next base: position 38,109,551 of record JAVUNC010000006.1, read on the forward strand.
TAAAGCTCAGTTAAAAAAAAAACATGTTAAAAAACATCATCCAAATTAATATGAAATTCCCTTCATGTTCTGAGAAACAAAATCTGGTGAAGGGCTCTGTCCTATGCATAGGTAGGTCTCAGTGGCCACAGTGTAGTAGGCCATGCTCCCATCTTGAGGGAAACATAAAGCCCTTAAAGAAGTTTGCTCTTGGCTCCCCAATCACAGGAACTAAAATTAACTCTAAGAGTGCAAGGCAAAAGGCTCCTTTATGCTTTCCTAGTGCTGTGCATCCTCATTTGTGGGACTGGTGGCTTTTACATGGAGAGAGAAGCATTTGACTAGTTATTTTTATTTGGACTGTGCCTGGCGTGTCTCCCACATCCCTTCGTCAGCTCCACATACCTGATCCTAAATAAAAGACTCTGGGAAAGCTTGAGCCATTTCTAGTCTCTGCTCTCCAATTCGAGTAATTCAAGTTGCCACCTTCCCAAGAAGAACTTCTGCACCCTTACTCTACTCCAGACAAGGGTCTTCTGTGATTTTTGTCAACTGCACAACTCTGGGTCATGAAATAAAGAAAACGAAAATAATAGTTTGTAGAATTTGCCAACCAGAGTCAAATTATGATTTGGAGGAAGCTATACCTAATTGAATGGGGTCAAACCAAAACAGAGAATTTAAAAAATGCTAAAGGCTGCAGGGATTCAGTTCATTACGAATCACTGCAGTCCAGTCCCAAGCACAACATGTCCATATTCAAATGACTAATATAATAAACTCTTAATTGTCTGGCAGCACCTATTTTATTTAGGTGGTTGACACAACCTGATGAGTCTGCCAAACTGTATGAAGGGGAATTAAAGCTGTATTCCAGTGCACAGGGTCCCAGGAAGGTTATGCTGAAGTTGATAAAAGCAAAACAGTACAAAAGAAAAGGTAAATGAGGAGACAATGTTTTGTCCGTGGGGCTTTACCTAGTCGTTATGGAAAATGTACTGCAAACTTGGCAGTATATGCTATTTCTAGCCTGTGGTTTATGAATAGGGCTTTCTCTCCTGCTCCTAAGTCTCCTTCATTTTGCGGGCTGTGTGCTAAGGCATCAGCAATCTTGTTCCCTTTTCACTCTGCATGCAGACTGAGAACGGGCTGTCAGGCAAACACAAAATTCTCACGAATGATGCGAGTCACTGCTTCGGTGTTGTTGCTTGCCCCTGCTGATGGCTGGGCTGGCTCGCAGATTTGGTTGGCCTACCTTGCGTGTCCCATGCAGGCTGTGTGGGAGGGGATGCCTGCGTGCTGCTCAGTTTCTACCTCATTCAGAAGGCTGGCATTGAACGGCCAAATATTCACACACAAAAGTACATGATTATGGAAATGCTGGATTGCGTGTGAGGGGAATTCTGCTGGTTTGTTTCTCAGAATTTATATTTTGCTTGCCTTTGTGTAAGATTTCAAAAGCAGTTTGGCTGAATACATGAGTGTTTTTGTTTGTTTTCTCATTGCATTGATTTTCTTTTCCAAGAGCTATTTTTTTCTCTCAATAAATAACAACAAAGACGATGGCCAAGGCCTACAATGCAGATGATCAGCAAGGATGATATTGTAATCCTGTGTCAATCGGTTCAGAGTCTGGTGAAATAAACAGTCCCTTGGGAACGTCAGTGCTTCATCAAGACCAATTAGTGGATCTGCCCTGCTGCTGCTTATGTTTAAGCATTAACGACCGGGCAGGGCTTCTTTTTGGAGTGCCTGACACTGGCATGGAACAAGGCACCGACCTAATTACTTCTCTACAAGAGCAGAAAATGCCTCGTGAATGCCTGCTTGGCAAGGATGTCTCATTAAGGGAAAAAAACCCAACACAAGCACTCCTAGAAACAAAAATTAAAATGATAGGTAACCTGCGGCCATGAGACTTCCTTCATGGCTGTGGGAAATGAAGAGAAACTGCTGCAAGGTGATGTACAGCTGTATAGATGGATAAAGGCTTCTTTGTACTTTGTTGCCTTACTCCATCTATTTTTATAGTCCGTAAGGAGTATGAGAGACAGAAAACAAACTTGTGTTGTTGAAGAACAGAAAATATGTTCTCTTCTTTGGTGTCAATGTTAAACAGCACTTGAAGGGCATTCTGATGTTGGTGTCTGTTGGAAGTTGTTTTATTAGTCTATTTCGTCAGGGTTTGTAAACTGGCCTAGGAGATTAAAGGGTTTGGTAGATCTGGTGAGGAATTGGTAATGAGGAGCTTATTAGCCTCTTATATAGCCTCTCTTTCTGCTTAAAACGATCAAGAAGAAAACTCTGGTTTCCCAGTTGAAGAGTGGTGGCTAGATATTTTCAATCATGATAGTTTTGTTAAAATAATACCTGAGGAGTAAGTAGAAGCAGCTGCTCAGATGTTTCTTTGGTCCTAAGCAGCTCTGTTCATTCCTGACTTATAGGTGCTTCTTCTTACCTTTATTTTTCTTCTCCGAAGAGTGAGAGCAAATATAAGAAATTCAAAGTGTGTTGTTTAATTGTGATTTGTGAGATAAATTACATGTCATTACTTCTTTTCTTTGAGTGGATGAGCACACACTCTTAAATACTGAGGTCCATTTTTCATTCAGGGTGAAGCACAAATACTTACATGTCAGGCTTTGCCCAAAAGGCACATTTTGAGCAAGGTAGCTCTGAAAAAGCATGTATGGTAGTTCAGGAACAGTTAAGTTTTCTAGGTAAAGAGGAATCTAGTGTTTGTGTAGATATGCATGTGTTGTGTTTCTTGAGATGTCCCTTGTTTTGGTAGTCACCAATTTATCACAAATTGCTGAGTTGTTTAGTTGGCTTTTGGACTGAATGCAGCTCTCAGGGTGATTATAGGGATGCCACATGATCTTGATCTGTGTATTTCTTCGTTCAAGTGCAGCCCTTTACCTTACTCCTGCTTTACCTATCTTATGTCACAGAATGGCAGAGAGAAATGATCAACAGTTGAACAGAAGGTGTAGGTGTAGGTGTAGGTTGCCTTAATTGCTGTAAGATGCTTAATGCTACTTCTTAAATGCAAGAGCCTGAGTCTCCAGAGAGATAATTTCTTCTCAAAAACTGGGATATAGTTATTTTCTTTCTTTGAGTTCAGTGGAGAGCACACTCACACATTGGGTCCTTAGCTCATCTGTTTCAAGCCTCTTGCTTCCGAAGGTGAAGCACAAGGCTTTTTGTAAACTGTTACCACCGCTCTAGCAGATAGCAATGCTGCGGATGCAGGTTTACACGGATGGGGGCAAAAGGGGCTTTGTTTTCCCACAGCATTATTGTTTCTCTTGATTGTGCTGCAGCTGCATATCCTCTGCTTCCAGTGGCATGATCACCACATACTTGGCCTGGTGAGACTTGTGGGTCTCAGGCCATCTTTCTTTCTGTGGTTCTCTTCCTTGCTGTTCTCTGAGTGAGAATGGTGGTGTGGTTGTGTTTCAATTTGTCTATTGAAAAGCGTCAAAATTATACTCATAATCATGTGCCAACACACTGTGAGACATTCTCATATAGCTGCGAAATCTGGAAGCATTAATGGCTGTGTCTTATAAACTGTTCTTTGATTAGACTCTTGCTTCTATTGTTATTCTGATGAAACAGCGCAGAGTCATGAATAACCGCAGTTTTGTTCAAAATAGATATGGAGGATCCAGTATCAGCAATCTACTTGCCTTTGAATCTGTGTTCAGCAGCAATTGCATGGGTTCAGTACTCAGCTGTTCATTCAGCTTCTTACTGCATCTGACTCCTATATTGCATCTGATACCCTATAATGCAATGAAAAATAGAAGTGCACAAAAAGTCAGGGTTTTTTTTCGGTTTTTACACAGTTCTCATCTAGTGTTAATTTCTATAGACTTTAATTGCAGTGTAGCTTTAGAAAGAAATATATAAAATGTAAAAGACTTCAAAATTTGGCCCTGTGTGTTTACTTCAAAGCAACAATTCTGAACATAATTGAATAGTCAGGGGATAGAGATAGAAAGAGTCAGGAAAATACAAAAGGATAATTGCATTGCTGTTCTAGAGGTTGATGTTAAAGGTGGAGACACAGCAATTGCTGTGGCAGAGCTCATTAAAAATTAATTACATTATGCAATAATATTTTGTGGTTCTACAGTAGTTATCAGCTAAGGATCTTGGAGCCCTCTGCAGGCTTCATCTTATTCTGGCATTCCCTCCTGTGAGTTGCTTTTATTCTTTATACTACAGACACGCAAACAGAAATAGTCAGGCAAAATGACCTTTCCACCACTGCCTGTTGTGTCTCTGAAGGTGGAGCTGAGAACAGTTAATTTTCATCTCACCCTACTTCAGCCATGATATAAGCTTTCCCATTTTCCCCCAATCATCTCGTAAAGAAACACTGCAGTAGAAGGAAATTTGTTACTCAATCACTGATGAAACTACTGCAAAGGGGTTAGGAGAAATTTTAGAGAGCACAATGTTGGATGATTCACTGTCAGAGTGTATATATTGAGTGGGCATCTGCAGAGATCTCTTGTGTTTGGTACTCTTGAGAATTTTCATTCTTGGACTGCAGGATGTAAGAGAATATACAAATCTGCAAATCTCACAAAATTGAGAGGCATTGTTTGTGTTGTGAAGATCAAGAATATAATGCAGAATGATTTTTGAGAATTGAAAAAATGGCTTGAACTGTAGGTTGTGGGCTGAAAAGGGACCTAGGCTTTATAATACCTTACTAGCTAATCCCTAATCAACAGGTTACTCTTTTTTTCCAAACAGTCATGGTGTATCATAAAAAGCAAACATCTGGAATATATAAACAGGTTTAGTCTGTGAGCTACTTCATTATGCAAAGTAATCATCTGATTATACTGAAAATTAGTGAAAACACTGTTGAAGTTTTGAATAGTGAGCTTCAAGGATGATGTGAACCAAGTGGAGAGAACTCATGGAAAATGCCAGTGGGAAAAAACCCTATGCGTCACAAAGGAAAGTTAGAAGAAATTTGAGGTAGGCTGTCTGAAAGCAAATATGAGTCTCCAGATACATAAGCATGGACAGGGCAAAGTATGTAGTGGACAGGACAGACAACTTACCAAATTTTCTAACATTAATGAAGTAGCATATTTGTCAGAAATGCCACGTGTTCCTGAACTGTGAGTGCAGGTGGACAAGAAGACCATTTTGAAGCTGCTGCTTTTGATGATTTGCTCTGTCCCCTTGTGAACTTGTTAGGTGTACTGTGAACAGGTGGCCATTTGAAGAGAGTCTTCAAATATTCTCTAAGGATACTGCACAAGCAAGTCACACTAACTTGCTATGTTTTAATTTGTTCTGCCATCAGGTCAAGCTGGGAGGAGAAGCCCCAAACTCCAGTGTAGTCCACATAGCCAAGGACAGTGACGGCAGCAGTGGCAGCTGGAAGAATGTTGGTAGCAAGTGTGGAACCAAATGCCACCTTCTGGATTTTGCCAACTCAGAGCGGCCGCTGGTGGTCAATTTTGGCTCAGCTACCTGACCACCGTTCACAAGCCAGCTGTCAGCCTTCAGCAAGCTGGTGGAGGAGTTCTCTGGTGTGGCTGACTTTCTGTTGGTCTACATCGATGAAGCTCACCCATCAGATGGCTGGGCTGCGCCTGGAATCTCTCCCTCTTCATTCGAAGTTAAGAAACACAGAAGCCAGGAAGAGAGATGTGCAGCTGCTCACCAGCTCCTAGAGCACTTTTCCTTGCCACCTCAGTGCCAAGTAGTGGCTGACTGCATGGACAACAATGCCAATGTGGCCTATGGGGTTTCATTTGAGCGAGTATGCATTGTGCAGAGACAAAAAATTGCCTACCTGGGGGGAAAAGGCCCCTTTTTCTACAACCTTCAAGAGGTCCGGCTTTGGCTGGAACGAAACTTCAGCAAAAGATGAAATCCATTCTCCACAGGAGTTATGTCAACAGATGTGTCCCTTTAAGGTGATGAAAAAGGGAAAAAAAAAAGAAAACATATGCTAGTTTGAGTAAAATTTTTCAGATGATTGCAGGAGAACACATTTGAAAACAATGTCAAGTGAATGTTAACTAGGAAAAGAAAATAAAACAAAAATCTAGCTCCACAGAAACATTGTCAAGTGGAAAAAAATCCCACTCCTGCTCTTGCTATGGGTCAGAGGAGGTGAACGGGCTTCTCCAAAAAGGTGCTACTGGCAAGCAGGGAGGGGAGTTAAATAAGACCTGTATCACAGAAGCCCCAGTCCTGCGGGCAGAGAAAGTGTTTCTGCTTGGAAGGCATTCCATAGAAAAGCAATGCTGTTCATTTCATCAGAAATGCTTCTTTATGCCCCTCTGGCCAGTGCAAGGGCCCTGGGAGGAGCAGGGGGTTTGCAATTCCTTTGCATACAAAAGCAGTGCAGTGTGGTGATTTTCCTCTCAGTAGAAAATTTATTGTTCAGAGACTTCAGGAATCACATGCAATGCATGGCACAGGCAGACTGGCTGCCCAGAGCAAGATGAACCTTTGTCTGCTGGTATTTGTACTCTCTGTGGACACCTCTGCACAGCATATTAACTATGTAATGCTACCTTACATGTTTGTATCCAGAGTGCAGGCCTGTGCCTGATGAAAAAGGTGTTAAAATCTATGGAGTTGGACCAAAAAGATAAAGGTGATGAAATAAGCCCATTACCATTTGAAAACTGAAATACCTGGACGAACACAACATTTAGAACCATCTAGAACATGCATCATGAGACAAAACTCAGCTGATGACAACCAAACCCTTGGTTCTGAGAGCTGACAAAACACATTTATCAATGTTCTCTGGTTCTCATTTCTGTTTCTTTACCCACCTCCATCTCTTTCTGTCTAGCAATAGGCTTAAAGTTAATTTCACTTTTAGTTTTTTAAAAAAACACTTATTTCTCACTTTTTTTTTTTTTTCTTCTTTTTTTTTTTTTTCTTTTAATGTGAGATGATACCTTGCAGGTGAATTTTGGGGATGGGGGAACTTATGCACAATTTTACCTCATGGAAATGGAAACCTATCCTGTCATTTACCCTGTTAAATGTAGTCATGCTGACTTTTACTGTCTTAGATACCTGAACCTTGTTTATAGCTATGTTAATCTGAAAGTTAAGTTGCTTGCAGCCTTAAAATTGATTAGCTGCAGTTCTGCTACTGAATATGTTGATAGTCTGTTTCACTCATGCTCTTGAAAACCTTCCCAGAAGAGAAACAGGGAGGACAAATAATTTGAATTAATGTGAGCCAGTGTAAATGATGGCAGAATCTTTATATGAATGAGTATGAGGAATTGATTATTATGTTGAAAGACATACTGTGAACTTAGAGTATACATTGTTTAGGTATTTCTGAAACTAAGATTATTTAATCAAGCCTAATGAAGAGGCAGATTTACAATGAGCTAACCTATTAGAGCTGATAAATGAAAACCCATATGGAGGTGGACTATCTAAGTTCTTGCTCATCTTTGGCAGAAACGTGTAGCAGATATACATAATAAGTGACAGATATCAAATTGACACTTTTAATTTCTCATCCTGCCCATCATCAGGAATATGATGTGTTGATACTGACATAGGAAAGAATAGAAAATATGTGTTTTAATTTTCACAATGCCCATTAATATTGTGTATTTCCTCTATCTTGGTGGTTGGTCAACTTAGCCAATGTAGGAGGAATTCGGAAATGTGTTTTCAAGCACAGATCTGAAATACTGACAGTAACATGGGTAATTTCTCTCGTACTCAGGTTCATACTTCCCATTCTTCTCACATTTTCCTCCACACACTGTTAGACACACATGCACTTACACAGCTTGTAATGTGCATTGGAGAAGAGTGTAAAGAGTGGTTCTCAGATCTAGTGAGCCCCACTTCTCAGAAGGCCTGTGTCTCTCTGTGTGCATTTATATATGCATCCATATGTATATAATACATTTTAATGTACGTGTATACATATGTGTGCACATATAAATGGTGCACTAAGACCACTAATAATAATAATAATAATTTTCCTGTCCTACCATTCATTAATGTTACTGTTAATCATTGCTCATTGTGGAAGATTGTTACAGACCTTCATGACTAATGGGGAAATATAACTGAATTTTTAAAACCTATTATCATAGAACCAGTAACATAGCCAAACTACATGGTTTAGTTAATCCGGTGTCCTACCTCTGACTGTATCAGATGCTTCAGGGGAAGGTGCAATAATTTTTGACTTACAGAATTTTTATTAGCTTCAGCCCATATTATTTTTGCCTCATCTAAAGTGATTGTTGATGTCTCATCATCCCTCATGAGAGGCTGATTCTGGGTTTTGAGATTTAAATATTTCGTGAGGTGGGGATTACTAAAATAAAAAGCAACCCCGTTTAAGTTCAAAGAAAACCAAATGAAAACAGATTTTTCCTCTCGTATTTAAATAGGCTGCTTTTCAATGTTATTCTTATCTCTTGCTGTTATATGCTAAACCACTAAACATAAGCGATCCCAATTTTTCTTCTGTATGTCAGTCATTATATAAATCTATGTAGAAATTTGCATACCTTTTGTTTATGACAAACTCATAAATAACTCATATTCTTATACAAGTTCATACTCTTTCCTTCTCTCTGAATCTCTTCTGGTTTTGCTGCACTGTCATTTTACTTAGGAGAGTAATGATGTAGACATTAATCCAAGTGAAAATCTGTATTGATATTCCCAGCACAGCATCTTTTCCTTATTATATCCTATTCAGTCATCTGAAACTTTTTAATCCAGAGCAACTCCATAGCGTTTGTAAAACTTAAACTAGTAAATCTTTTCTTCTTTTCCTCATTATACTATTGAAGTCTGAACTGTTTATATGGGAAATGCTAGCCAAATGTTTAACACAGCTGTTGAAACATACCTTTATTTCATAGGAAAGAGCCAGAATTACTAATTCAGTTTGTTAATACCCATTTGCATATCTAAAGTTAATTATTTTTCAAGTCCATTCTCTCCTTTCGAATTTCCATTATTTTGTTTTGTAATTCATAGGTGCCTCTTCATCACATTTTATAAAATTGGCTCCTGTAAATGGGAAAAACACTGATTTTCCACAGATAAAAATACACAATAACTTCATTTCTCTCTTGGCATGACTGTCCTGCCTAAAATTTAAAGATATTCCAGCCTCAATGATTATCAAGACAGAAATACATTTTGCAAAACCTTGGGTTTCCCCATAAAGCTTCTGGTTGGAAAGTAGGGCTTTCTTCAAAGTAAAATGGGCATAAAGGAAAAAAAAAAAAAAAAAGGAAAAGGATTTTCTAGGAGGCTGACAGAATTATAATATATATTTTTTTTTAAATTAACACATTTTATTGAAAAGGTTTTAAAAGAAATTTCATGCATTGTCCTCAACTGATAATAAAAGTGGCCATATGTCAGATACCTGAAATTTCTATAACAGTTGTTTTGGGTCCAGGTAGAGATTTTATTACCTTGCTAGCCTTACCTAGTCTGCTGCGAGAATGGATTTGCTTCTGTCTCATTCTCACTGGGTCAGGGCACTGTACCATATTACTTGAGGTGCTCCAGTGTGACATACATGTTGAGCAACAGCTCACAAAATAGGTGCCTGAAAGCATTCTGGAAGACTACTGTATATAAAAGAGACCCCAGTACTGTGTCTCAACATTAGTATGGGAAACTTCCAGTATTTTTCATTTTGAGCAAAAAGCTCTTCTGGTCTATCATTGTACATTATTCTGTGCTTAGCCTCTGTATTTATCACTGTATAAAAGGAAAGTAAAACATTTTGTGCAAATGAGAAACTATAGCATTTTGCTCTTTCCTTGTGTAAACAATGACATAAATTTAAGGTAGCAGGAAAACATGCTCCATCTATTAAAAAGAATATATTACGAAATATGTTGTTGAACAACTGTTTGAACACTGAAAAACAAAATGCAGTGATTTTTAGGAAGGTGATCTTCGTGGTGAAACCAACAACACTTCTCGAAAAGGTATTTATGCTATGCATCTAGGTGTGTGCAGAGGGGAGTTACATTTCTACATGTGTGAAAGTGGTTTTTCTGTGATGTGGAGTATAGATTTAAGAGTTTCTAAGACTTTCATTCAGTACTATAACCAAAGCAATAAGAGGTGTCAGGTAGGGAATATTGGCCAGTTTTGTACAACTCTGACACCATGTCTGTGACAAATCCATAATCAGTTGGGCCCAACTTGGAGTCTTCAGTGAAGAGAGATTGGGGTGGGACAGGGGAGGCTTGTGTGCTTATGAAGATCGCTAACAAAAGAGCGATTAACTCAGTTAGCGTTCAGATGCCCTCACACCGGCACTCCCCTGTGCACCTCAGTGTGTCTGCATTTGAAAGGGGCGTCTCTTTGGGTCTGTTGATAAGATCTCGGTGGTGTAGATGCCTGTGTGTACTATGTGTGTGTCATTGTTTAAATGTCAAAAATACACTACAGGAGAGCCAGCAAAATTTTGTTACAATATGGTGCTCCGTGACATGTGCTTTCTAGATTTGTTTTTCTTGTACTATAATAAATGATAAAGGAAAATATACCTCTTCTGTGTTTTATTCTGATTGCTAACATGAGGTGGAATCTTGACATTTGACCAAGGAAGCTTAGAACTACATTTAATACAAAAGCTTATGCCATCCTGGCTACATCTTAAGCAATACAAGCAAAGTCCCTTATAAGTGGTGGAGCTAATTTGTTATCTCACTACTCTCAACTTTTAAGAAAGGTAAAGGGGAGGGAAACAGCTACAAGGACAGTAGTTGAGTTTGCACAGAATTGCACTGTTCAAAAAAAAAGAAAGTGCTTGAAGAAAGCATGCCAAGCTGTATACAGCACATGAAACCTGGGCAAATAAGTTATGAATGCATCAGCTATAAACGCCACTCCCATTTCAATATACAGGCAAAAGATCAAAAATAAAATTAAAACCACGGCTGAATAGCTGCTAAAAAAAAAAATAGTGCAGCAACTTTTTTAATAAACTCACTTTGTGATTTAATTGTATTTTAGAAATTCCCCCTTCTTTGTCTTCTTTTGTTACAATAAGTTTTACAGGACCCTGCATTTAAAAACTGCTTTTGAATATAGATGAGAAAGAACAAAACAAATCACAAAAAGGAGGACTATGAAAAAGGTTATATCCTAGTGCCCTAAACAGAAATTCATTACAGTTCATTGCAGTAAGTATACTGTAATATAGACCATATAGCCCTTGAAATGATCAAATAAATAATTCTCTCTAGATTATCTAGTTCACATCACAAAAATAACCCCAAAAGTACCGAAAAGAGAATTTTGAGTTGTGAGAATTTTCCTGTAGTCTGGCTGTTAGCGATTATGACCATTGTATCAATTGTTATTATAAGGAGCTACTCAATAGTCTGGAAGAAATAAAAATACCCTTCAGGTCTTGCTTCTTATTTCACAGCTGTGTAAGTCAGGTGAAGGCAGATGTGATGAAATAACAGTTTTGTTAGAAAATAGGACTGTTAATAAATAACTTGTTAATAAAAATTAGACTCTGGATACTCCTAAACGATTGTGAAAGTGTTTTGTTTTTTTTTTTTTTTTTCTGGAATAGATGATGTCCATGGTAGAAACAAACAAACAAAAAAGAAAATAGATTATCTGTGGAGTTGTATCTCAAGATGATTGACTACTGCTCAAGATCTTTCTTTCTAACAGAATTTCTGAGGCATAATAAGACCTTCCCAAATATAGTCTTCAAATAAAGGACCTAAATCTTGGCTAAAAACTTTGATTACAGACAAGTCAACTCACTGTATAAGCCTTTGTTCCTCTAATGTTCATGTTAGTGAATCAACAAGTTTAAATGTGTCTTAGAGGGCTAATGTGAAAAGGAAGCATTGAACGGGCATCCTGTTCAAATCCTTAAAGGCCTAAGGATTTGTAAGCCTTGTTATGTGAGTTGACTAGAGAAGGGGAATCCAATTTAGGTCATATGTATAAAACAAAAGAATATATCAAAAGTTTTGTCTCTAGTTGTCTGTTATATAAAATTAAAGAAGTAGCAGTCAAGAAAAAGGTTCTTTTTAAGCCAGTATATCCCATATTTTCAGTATGCATATTTTTGTTTTCCATAGGAATGCTACTGTGACTTAGGTATTGGTTAGGTGTGCAGCTAATAGGAGGAGAAGTTTTCTTAAAAGCCTTATTAAAATTCCTTCCTTCTTTATGAATTGATCAGGTTTTGATGTCCTCTTTTTTCTTTATATCCTTCCTGCACCTGATTTGCTGTATTTCTTGAACCTGCCATAACACTGGTGATGTTTCCACCATTTCAGGCTTTGGTTTTGTGGAGTTTTCTTAAGGGCTGCAGAATAGCTAAGGTCTTCATTTCAAGTATGATATCAGGTTGTCAGTTGTCAGAAGGTAAAGTGAGATATGGGAGAATACAGCATTTTGTTCTGTTTATCTGTGTATTCTCAGTACACAGCATCTGCATGTGGGCTTATTCTCAACATAACTTTTTGCATGCCAGCCTGCGGGGTTAAAACTGTCTTTCTGGACAGACTATAATAATGAATAAAAGCTTCCTGCAGACTGGGAGTGAACATACAGGTTTTCAGCTCAGCCCTAGTTCCCAGAGTTTGTATTTCCCTATGTCTGCCAACCTTTTGTAAAAACTCATAAACAACACTCCAGCCTCACGCAGAGTGAGGGTCTGAGCACAGTGACTCCCATACATTAGACCTCAGCAGATGTCTTATGAGAAAAATATTTCTGTGGTTTTCTCAGAGATTCATAGGAAATTAGACCAATCCCTCCAAATCAGAAATTGGTAGAATATACTTGGAAATGAAAATTACTTGCTTCATGAGAAAGGAAATCTTGTAGCTGATGCTGCTATGGAAAGAGCAGCAGATTTTTACTAGCTGCAGAAATTGTCTCTTAAGTGATCCTTGCAGATCTTCACAGATGGGCTGAACAGCAGTGCTAAAATTGTCCATGGTAGTTCATGTAAAGACTGAACACACCTAATGGGAAATACCTTTGTCACCTGTGCTTCTCAAAGCACCTGAAAAGCGGAAGTACGTCTCTACTACAAACCAATTTGGTAACAGCTTGGTTGGATGCCTGACTGAAAGTACATGTAAACACTAGAGCTATTTTCTCAGGATATTTCTCTTGCCTGTCACTAACGTCTGTATACCTCAGTATAATGCTGCCTCTCTGTAGTCCAATACCATGGCTACAGTCCAGTATCACACCCAGCTCCTCCTGAGTAGATTGTAGTGATCTCTTAATTTACCCTGTGTGACACTGGTGCTGAGCTGAAGTTCAGGTCATCATGATTTTATTGGGATGAATATTTCCAAGTCAACAGATCAACAAGTTTCCCAGCACTATTTTCAGCAGTGGAAGTATACAGTAGGTGAGGCTGGAGAGAGGAAAAGTTCAATAGATCTTTTATATTCCAATGGGACTTACTATTTCATGTTGATTGCAAGAGTTTTCTCATTATAGATTTAGTTATGTATGAAAATCTTCATGAGGCTTCCACTTGCATTTACTTAGAATATCAAATTCTAACTTCAATGTATCTTTCAGTATCTGAAAAGGAATTCTACCAGACACAAGTAATTTTTTTCAGGTTTCAGCAACTGTAACTGACAAAGTCAGGAGATACTCCTTAAAGTTCATGATGGCTGCTTAGAGTTTTATTTCTGTGAGCTCTTAAGGGAAGCAGAAAAGTAATCCTTGTCCTGTATCATAATCCACGTCAATGTGGGGCAAAAGGAAGATTTTCAGGCCACATGGCAGTCCTTTGTGGCTTCTAAAGCATTCCTTAATGCTCTTGCCTCTGTTTTGGAGTGGATCCCCACTCCTTGAGCAAAAGCCTGTTGGGGGGGCACAGTGGTGTGATGAGATATTTTCCTTTAGAGGACAGAATTTCCCCTCAACTGACCACTTCTGAGCAACAACAGGAAAAAAAAAAAGTCCATGAGAACTAGGTAGGTTTCCATTCCCAAACTGACTGCGGAGGAGGAGGATCTTCCTGTTGCATTTTTACTGTTTTAATCAATTTCGCTTTTCCTCCCACTACAGAAGTGAATGTGCTGCTTCAGTGATTTGAGCATTTACAATGCCAAAGCAGCCCAGGCTACTTGAATCTTTTCGTGGTCCCTCCCTCCTCCTCCTTTCTTTGTTTGGGGCCAGGTAAATAGATAAGTCATTACTGAGATTACTGCAGTCTGGATCATTACCCAGAATACCATCTGTCAGTATTTTGTCAAGCTTCCTTCTATTAAAAAGCCATTAGATTACATCTGACATTAATTTATGATCAGCACATAAGCCAGTTCACTTGACAGATAAATAGGAACCCAAGTAACTGGTTTTTTTTAATTATGACTACTACCATATGCTGTCACTCATATTTAACCACTGATCATGCTCTAATTAAATGTATCTTAAAACTCTTTGTTTTTTCAATAGAAGAAAATAACAGATGGCGATACTTTGATATGACTTCAGGTTTACTAGAGACTTGTATTTTCATTGACATGCAATAAAGAATTCTATTTGAATATATATATATGTTATTAAGATGTAGCAGGCGTGCAGGTTTACTTCTGATATTTGGAGAACAAGAACTGTTGAGTAAAGTTGGTGACACTTGAATTTTGAAGAAAAATTCAGAGGTAATAGTTGTATTTTTATTAAGGAAAAGGGCTTTCACATTCTGTCTTAAAGGTTTTCTTGCACATTTTTTGGAATACCTATTTTGAATATAGTGGGCAACAAAAATAAAGGATAATCCTGTTAACTGTGTAAGTGTGCTTCACCTACGTAATTTTTACTTTTAACAGAATGAAAGAAAACAGTGCTCAAACTTAATGACTGTTTTATATCACCCTCTTTTTATTTTTCATATCTTTGTTGTTAAAAGTAATGCAGTGGACTGTCCTGAGGATAACTCTCTCAGAAATTTAGTCACCACATATTACTTAGATTGTTTTCTGATTCCTGGCAGCCTGAACCAGAGATGTGCATGAGTCATAACAGAACGCAACAATCAGTGTCTCCTTCAGGGCAGTATGTAAGTTTACAAATAAGTCCATCATGTGATTAAAATTTCTTAAGCATTTATGGTCTTACAAAAATTAAATGTGGTTAACCTAAATACAATTGATATAATAGGACTTCACAGTTCATACTTTCCATTATTCATCACTCTCTTTTGAAACATAATCTTCTGTGAATTTTTTTCCCCAGAAACATTCCAACCATAAACTCTCCGAAGTTGTTGGGTTTTTTGTTATTGCTTTTTTTTTTTCTTTTGTGGAAAATGTCAAGACATTTTACATTGCTATTTCAGAATGTGGTAAAAAATAGAGATACATCCACACAGAGACACACAGAGGCATATTTTTCCCATGGTAAAAAAAGAAGACACAATCACTCTTAAACAAAAGGAGATGGCCATACCAAGCATAACTGACATTTTTCACCTGATATATTGTACATAAAAACTGAAGCAGAAATCTTCAGGAAAAATAACACTCATGTAAACTGTTGAATACATGCAGATGAGCATTTTTTTCTGAGAAAGCAACCACATAATGCAAACTGTATTAGTTCTTTCCACAGGCTAGGACTTTATCGGTTTTCTAATTGTAAGGATGAAGGCATGGATGAACATGGAGGATGACCTTTAAAGGAAGTATTCCATAAGAAGCCAGAGCCTGTTAAAGGAAAATACATGCTACATAGTGTGTCTCTATTTCCAGAAGATTTTTCTTGCCAAGGGTGAAATCAACCCTGTGGCCAGCCAAATTTTCATTATGACTATCTATCTAGTTATTTCTGTAGAATCTTGCTGAAGCTAACTCTTTTTTCCTTTCTTCTGTGTTATCCTTGCATCCCTAAATGGGCAAATTTGCCAGAATCTGAAGGAATGAGTGAAAGAAAGGAAAATCCTACAAGTGAATGTCTCCTTAATGAGAATCCATGAACAGTAATCCTACAGCCTCACATGATTGTTACCATGACTGAACATACTTTGAGAAGCGTGTTTTTACACTCTACACACTCAAAGTGTAATATTTAAGGAGGACAGTGTACACTGACATTTTAGACAAGAAAAAATTAGATAATTGTGACAAAGTTAAGGCAAGTAAGCTATAGAACAAAATTTTCAGAAAGCTCATCTGACTATCATAAGTTTAACTATATATCAATAGAAGGTCTGGAGTTTAAGCAGCAATATTTAGTGATTAATCAACAATACTAATATGATTAGTAAGCTATCATTAAATAATTGCATTTCAGTAAGGTGTAAACAATTTGATTATTTTTATTATTTTTGCAAAAAGTTTGTCTAAACCTTTAAGCAACTTTTAAATTTAAAGTGTGACTACAGAAATAATATTCAGGAAAAAGGGTAAGAAGAAAGCAGAAAGGAGATTAATTTTATTTGCTACAGTCATTAAAATGTCATAGCTCTACTCGCCTTGTTCTTGCCTTCAACTGCTTGGAGTTTGTGTTGGTCTGCAGTTTAGGAGAAGGGTAAGCATGAAAAGGACCAAAGAAGAGAGACAGCCTTGGGATCAGCCATGTAACAGTACAGGGTTTAAAAAAATTAGCCCTTTCTTTACCTTAAATAGCTGAATGCCACACTCCTGCAGACCTTTCCCTGAATCTTTGGAGTGTCTACTTTAAAAAAAAAAACAACTTTGCCTTTATAATGGGCAACTCTCCAAGCATTTGTCAAAAGATCAGACCTTTGTGCACACACACCCCCACAAAACAATATCTAAACGTGCCCTAAGTAGGTTAGCCATTACAAAACACATTAGACCTAATATACCTATCTCACATAGAAAAGCAGGTTTGGGAAAACAGTGAAAGTACTGTTTTTACTGTTTCCATAATACAATAAAAGGATTTTGTACAGTTTTGGGGTTTTTTTTTGCATCATTGGTTGGTATCAGTGAGAGACAAGAACACTCAGCTAGCTGACTTTTCTTCATATTGTTCCAATATGCTGCAGTCACAGCATCTAGGGCATCCTTTGCAAACTGACACAGGACTACTTGGTGGATGAAGAACTGGCTGGGTAGCCTCCCACAAAGACTTGTGATCAAGGGCTCCTTGTATATGTAGAGACCAGAGACAATTGGTGTCCCTCAGGGGTTCTACTGGGGCAAACACTGTTCAATATCTCTGGTGGGATTGAGTGCACCCTCAGTAAGTTTGCTGACAGTGCAGGTGAGTGGTGCAGTTGACACATTGGAGGGAAGGGGTGCCATCCAGAGGGACCTTGACTTGCTTGAGAGGTGGGCAGATGCAAACCTCATGAAGTTCAACAATGCAAAGTGCAAGGTCCTGCAACTGGGTCACAGCAATCCCAGTTAAACCTACAGGTTGGGCAGAGAAGTGATTGAGAGCAGGCCCATGGAAAAAGGCTTGGGGGTGATGGTTGATGAAAAACTCAACGTGAGCCATCAGTGTGTGCTCAAAGCCTGGAAAGCCAGCCCGATCCTGGACAGCATCAAAAGAGGCGTGACTGGCAGGATGACAGAGGCGATTCTGCTCCTCTGCTCTGCTCTAGGGAGAACCCCCCGGGAGTGTTGCATAGAGTTCTGGTGCCTCCAATAGGAAGGACATAGACTGTTGAAACAAGTCCAGAGGAGTGTCATGAAGATGGTAAGAGGACAGCAGCACTTCCCCTATGAGGATAGGCTGACAAATTTGGGGCTGTTCACCCTAGAAAAGAGAGGGTTGCATAGAGACCTCATAGCAGCATTCCAGTATCTGAAGGGGGGCCTACAGGGAAGCTGGCGAGGGACTCTTTATCAGGAACTAGTGACAGGACAAGGAGTAATGGGTGCAAACTGAAAGTGGGGAGATTTAAGCTAGTGTTAGGAAGAAAATCTTTACTATATCCAAGAAAATCTTTACTGTGAGGCACTGGAACAGGTTGTCCAGGGAGACTGTGGATGCCCCAACCCTGGCAATATTCAAGGCCATATTAGACCTAGTGGGAGGTGTCCCTGCCCATGGCAGGGGCATTTGGGACTAAATGATTTCTGTGGTCCCTTTTGATACTTAACATTCTATGATTCTCTGATTCTAGGGAGAATTCCCTGGAGAACTGTTTCTAGGGCTAGGTCCATTCCAGTTTTAAGTGATGAGATGCGTAACTACCTTCCATTAATATTTACAAGTTCAGTTACCTTCATTTGAAGATTCTTGGTTGTGGTTTTTGTTTCTGTTGGATAAAGATTTCTTTCCCTTTTTTTAATTTTCTGAGACACCCAATATCCCTTGTTATTAACTAAAAATCATGCAAACAAACCACAGGCTTTTATCCAGGCTTTCATCCAACCCAATTCTCCCACGTTTCCTGTTTCTCAGCCTTTTCCTTTAAACTTTAGACCACACCGACTAGTCCAAAATCTATTTTAAAAATCACTTACATATAAATAAGGTTTAGAGTAGTCATAGGATTTTGAAGATACCAGGTGGGAAAATCAATAGCCAACATTCTGTCTTGGTCTTTTGTAAATAAAAACTTGCAAATATAATTGAGGTTTTCTTTGCTTGGGATGCATACAAGCTGACATTTTGGGGTAGTCTATCCTCTGTTCAAAGAAGAAAAAATATGTGTTAAAGGTGCCTCTGTAGGTCTTTGAAGGACACTGCTAATTCAGACAACAAGGTAGACTAAATACTCACTGAATATCTTGTTATGCTGTGGAAGTTACTTGTAGAGTGTTAGTTGATACTGGTAACATTTACAACAAGAATTCAGACTTTTGGACTTATTTCCATAAAAGATGAGAATCTTTCCTCTCCATCACCTCTTCAGTATTACTCAGAGAATCAAGGGAAATGCAGCTGTTCTTTTGGATGATTTTTTATTTAAAAATAAATTTTTTTCTTGCAACACCACATAGTTTCTATTTCAATTCTAGTTCTTCCAGGTCTGACATTATTCCTGGAAAATTCTTTATGCATTTATGTAATTATGGATCTCTACCTTTCCTGCAAAAGGCACAGGTAGGCCTTGTTGCTTAAGCAGCATTCCGATCCATAGGCATTTTTCTAAGAGTTTGGGTTAGTTTTTTCTTCTGAATAACTGGGCAACTGCAGGATGTCGGATGATCAGTGGCCCAGCAGTTGGAACCGTGCTCTCTGTATTGGTATTGCACTATAGACCCTCTAACACATGTCTGGAGACTGCTGCCAGGCAGGCCTCGGTGACCCTGGGCACTGCTGAACTTCTGTTAAGCTTGCACAAGAGGAGTGGTATTTCCCCACTCTCTTTCAAAGTATTAGTTTGCGCAAATCTCTTTTTCTTCCTTGCATTTGCCCAGCTCTTGCCAGGCAGGGACCCAGTCCTGCATATTACAGCTGCAGTCCTGGCACTCTGGGCTTTCATGTGAAGCTGGGACACAGACTAGCTCTTGCTGTCCTCCTGTAGCAGGTGGGCAGAGGACAGCTGCTGACAAGCAGTGTCTGGGTGGCGCGTGCTGAGCTGTGTGTGGAAAAAGGGTCAGATCAAGCAGAATTGGCATAACTCTAACCCAAACTTAGACAAATAGTGCATCAATTTGCCAATGAAGGGAAGACTTACCAAGTATATAGCCTATGGCTTAAAAGCAAATGGTACTATCAGAACCTGTGTCCACGTATAGGGGACAAAGTACTGCTGTTTGTTTTGTTGGCCCTCATTTATAAGGCCTACGGATTTCATTGGTTTTTAACTGACTCTTGTGAAACTACCTTACAATGCCACTTTTTTTTTTTTTAAATTCTGGACACAATATGTTCAAACATTACTATGCTTTACTCCTTACCCCAAAATACATGCGCACATCCATACATGAAGTGGTGTCTCATGCTCTTTGTATGTTAAGGGGCTGAATTTCTAATGAGTTCAGCTCCATTCAGCTAATTTCACAATGATCAGATTCCCAGAAGAGGCTGACCTGCCAGTTTTGTGAACTGGAATAAATGGGACTGAAATTCTGCCATTAGTATTTTGGGAGCTCTCTGAATATGCAAAATATGAGAGCTTTGCTTTATTGCTACATCAAAAAGACACGAAATCAAAATCAAAAATATTTAGAAATTATGTTCAGATGCCAGGCATTAAGGAAGAGCCCCTAGACTTATTCTTGTTTTCCTTAATACAGGTCAATGCTTCTTGCTTGTCTTTGAAGGACAGCAGGATCTGGACCAGTCCCTTTTCTTGTTTATGCCCTGGCTGGGATGCAGATTAGAAGAAATTCAAAGCAAATCTCATCAGACCTGTTGAACACTTAACCTTCCCCTGGGATTTGTCATTCAGTGAATTCTCTCCCTTTGAGCTCTCCCCATAAAACTGAAGTCCTTGTTCAGTACAGGAAACTTATGGGCTGCTGATTTTTACTGAAGAGATAAGGTGGAACTTATACCTAGCCAACAAAAAGTACCTGCTTGTATTAACCTTGACCTGATCTGTCTTCTGTTGGTTTTGGTATGTAAAATGATACATGTATGCATTAGTTGGAACAAAAGGGACCTCCTCAGATACTAATGGTATCTTGTTTTTGTTAGACCAAGTAGAACTGTGCAGTTCACCACAGAGGAACACATGTTTCTTGATGTTGCTTAGCTTCAGAAAAAGGCATCTTTGCCTATTACTTGTGGCTGTACCAGTCATGATTTTCAAGACAGAAGAAAAGTTTGGGAAAAAGTGGATTTTCACAGCAAAATATCACCCACATGATTAGCAAAGTTGAGAATGGAAGACTCTTAGACATCTTTGAAAATGAGACCCCTAGAATTCTACAAACCTACCTAGTCTGTTTGGCACTCTATGAGGGTAGAAATAACATGCTCAGTTCATTTAGCACTCAGTTTTTCTCTTATTTAATAATAGCATTATTTGAGAGGAAACTCTCCCACCTTCCTTAATTTACCAAATAATTACTAATTGCTAAATTAAACCTGAGGCAGGTGTAAATTTACACTGCCCTGACACAGCAGGCACAAAACTACTCTGATTCCTATACTAGAGCTTCCAGCTGGAAGTTCAGCTGTGGAGCTGCCTCTGCAGAGACATGCAAGAGGTGGCTTTATTTTTAAGTATTTTTTTACATAAAGGTCTGGACACAGTGCAAGGTGTGTGCTCTTGAAAAAGACTGGCTGTTCAGGGAGAAAGGGTAGTAGTGAATATCTTTTGGGTTTATTGTTTCTTTCAAATCTGAAAGGCCATATTGCTTATACCAAATCAATTCCAGACAATATGGCGGCCAGGACCAGGAAATTTAAAGAGGATAGGTCTTTTACTTCTTTTCATATGAATTGCCCCCTAGCCTATTTCTACTGCATTCTGTAGGAGAATGTTTTTTTTTTTTTCTAGCTCAAGTATGTTGGTACTTTTAAGTGCTGATGATCCCTTCTGCCCTGTTAAGGGAGCTAAAATAACAGTCTTTAAAAAAACATTTGGCATTCAAGCAAATATCCCCACAACAAAGATGATAGTCACTTATCCTCCCTTGTTTCAGGCTGACTGCTCTCAAAAGTTTTCAGCTTAAATCTGTGATGGTGTATCACAGACTTCCTGGCTTTGTCCTCAGAGTTATTGCAAGAGCTGTGCAGTGAAGGAACAATGAGGTAGTGGGAAAGGGCTCTGGTATCTGGGGTATGACTTCTTTGCAACTGCTACTTAAGCTTGGAAATTTTGTGTGAGGAGACTTGGTAATGTGGCTACAGTTAAATGAGTGCTTTACCTCTTAAGAAGTGGAGTACTCTCAGAGATAGTTGTTAGCTTTGAGAGTTCCTAAAAGGCCTTTAAAAATCTGTGTGACTTGCTTTGCATTAGCTAATATTCTGAATATGTGTACAGGAAAACCTGACCACAGAATCAATCACTAGGGATTTTTCAAGGTTAAACAATTAATTAGTTGGAGTGATTAATTACATCTCACCTCTTAATTCCTGAGCAATTAGAGAATCATACTGTCTTACAAAGTAATTCCCATGCCTTTCCTTTATTCCTCCACACTCTTTTCCCACAGATGTCCTTGAAAGCTCAAAGGTGGACATGCTGTTTTCCAGCCTTTAGTCAAGATTTGCAAACAGTCAGCTGTGCATTTAATTTCTGTCCTTGTTCTGAGACAGTTAGTAGTTGTTTAGCCTGGAGAACCAAATAGCTCCGGGGCAAAGTAATCGGTCTCCATGCATGGTTTGTAACTAATACTATTGTAACACAGAAGAAACATGAAGCACTGAATGTTTCTTTCCAATACTATGGCACTCAAGCAAGTAGGATATGTTTGAGACATGGCAGCTTCTTAATCTGAAGAATCTACATGATAAATATGAAATAGTAGGCTAAAACCTACAAAGACACCTCCTGCCTTCCCCTTACGATATAGTGCTTTCACACTTGCAGAGAAGCAAATTTCTATAATATCATGCATCTGTCATAGAGAGGGGAATATTTTCCCCCCTCTGTTGTCAACACACACACACACAAAACAAAAAAAGAATAAGAAATCAAAGGGAAAAAAAAACACTTTCAGATTTGTGTGTTCAAATTGAGGTTTTGCCTTTTCTTCAGCTGGCTAAACTCTGTGATTTGCTCTTTGGAGTTTCTCAGCATCAGTTTATTAATGTATGTTTTCCTGCAGGGAAAAAAGGCAGGAAATGCACAGCTGAAATTACAGTTGTTTGACCTAGTTTGTGAAGTCCTAGACTGTGAGTTTGTCAGCCTTTCAAGTCCAGCTCTGTGAGAGCAGTCACGTTTAAGAGATGTGTTAGTTGTGCATGTTGTGTTTGATTTATGAGAGAAGATTATAAATCTGGTTTAATTTTGGGATGCTGCAATAGAAAGATGTTAACAGACTGAAAAAATTGTGATATAAATACCAAGAAGAGAGGGGTCAGGGAAAGGAAATATTTAGGAAGGTAGGCAGGATAAATATAAGCAATGGAAAACTGAAAGGGAGCATCATAAGAAAAATCCTGAAATTAAAATGTGTTCAGCTGAATTGCAAGTACAGTTGCATAATCCTAGGTCATTAGGACAGCCAATATTAGAATAGAAATACACCAGAAACCTACCTATATATCTATAGGGTCTATCTGTAGACTATCTAAAGAATCTGCCTACATGCATTTTGAAGCACTTCTCACTGCACTACTAGAAAGGGGATTGGGGGGGCTGAGCTGAGGAAGTTGTTTACATGTTCATTCTGAACAAAAACTCTGGAGCCCAGTTCTCTTGCCCAGTTCTCAATTCTCATATCACTGTGAGCGCTTTGCCATGCAAATAGGTGGAATTTCCTGGGAACACATACTTATAAAACTTTTCTTTCAGTCCTTCTACCCAACATTTCCACATAATCTTACAGCTATCTGAATTAAACTAGATTTTCAGATCCCCAGAACTAGCTGAACCTGAGGGAAAGTGGCATCAGCACTTCTTCCTCTGCCTTGTAGAAAGCACTCATCATATTACACCTGAACATACCACTTGGTTTTCCTGTGTAAACGTGATGTATGTGTCAAACCTGATGTATCTTTTACAATGAGAATTTAACTTTTCTGCATTGTATCTAGTGTGGGCAATAGAATGAAAGTTAGCTCCAGTACTAGTGGGCTAATTTTCTTTTAATTATTATTTCAGTTGTCTAAGAAATTGTGTCTTTAAGCACTGAGGAGAAAGTAAATTTGTGTCCTTTCCAGCTTTGGAGAGTCAACAGATTTGCTAGGCTTGAATAATTTTATTTTGTTAAAGTTATTAAATCCAACAGGTAGAATTCAGCCATTACCAAGGTTTTGTATAATGCTTCTATACCTTTAAACACTGCCAGATGCTAACAGCTCATGGAGCTAATCTGAGGTAGCCCAGCCTGCAGGCTGAATTAGTTGAATAGGACTTAAGACACATTGCCCAAATGTGAAGCTTTTTTTAGATGGTAAGTCATCCTTGCAGTTTAAGGCTAGAAATGGATCCAGACAAACATCCCTGAACTGGAGAAGAAATATGGATACAAATTTTGAAACTAATATTTTTCTCTACTGGAAAAGAACCCCCTAATTTTCTATTTATCCTGTTCCTCCTTTCCCTAACAAAACAGTATTTTTCTGATCATGTGAATTTTATTTACTGACTACCAAGTAATTGCATGGTGAGTAATTGGATGGCTTTGCAGGACTGGAAATGGAATGCTGACTGCTTAACCTGTAGGTGAGTATTCCAGCCCTGTGCTGTCCCAGCAGTGAGGGCAGATTGCTCTCAAGTGCCTGCTGTGTGACTTGGTGGGATTCAGCCAGGGGAGTCAACAAGGAACCACTCAGCTCTGCTGGCAGCCTTGGGAAAGGAGCAGGAAAAACAGTTCTAGGAAGAATGTCTCCTACTAACTCCCCATTGTCTCGATGGACTGTATCTATGGCTATCTGAGAACACAGAAGTGCTTGTAGTAATCGAAATCTCAATTTGTTCATGCTGAGTACCTGCTGAGCTCTGTTATCTTTCACTGACACTAGATGAAAATTAAATATTTGATTTAGCTGCAGGACCTTAAGTAACTGCCTGAATCACTGCTGGAAAAGTAAATAAGATTTTTAAAGAAAAATTTGTAGCACAGAAACTACCAGAAGGAAGCAGTGCACAGTACCACTTTAGTTGAAAGAGGGGAACAATTCCTGCCATCTTTCAGTAGTGGCTCTTTTCTTTCTGACCCAGCAACAGTTAATTAGTTACCCTGAGCTGTTGTAATCTGCACCAGGTCCCACTAAAATCCCTGGGTTTTTTTGCTTAAGAAGGATAGTGAAAAAATGCAGCCCAGCTGTTACAATATAGGAACCTAGAAGAGCAAGTCTTGTAAAAAGAAGCCCAGCACAGAGAGAGCTTTTATTCATATGATATATGAATAGAGTTATTTTTCTTTTTCTTTTTCTAACCCCATGAAGCTTTTTCCTTCTATTGTTTTTTGCAAATCTTCTTCCCATTGTTGCTGGGAGATTTAAAACAAACAGTCAAACAACCAAGAGCATTTAATGAACTCTGAATTGCCTTGCTATTAACTGAGAGAATTTCTAGGTTTCCCACTTCCCCAACTAGGCTAAAATCACAAAAATAACCTCATCTTGTTATAATTCTGTTTCACAACTGCTTAATTCCACTCTAGACTGGATTTTTCTTAGCTCTCATTTCCCCCCCATTACACATGTATCCACTCTTCCTCTGTCACAAACAAGCTTGCTCACACACCCCCACACATCCATGCTCACATACACCAGAAGTGGTTTACAGCTCTATTTGAAAGATATTTCTTAACAACATAAAAAAGCTTTCAATGTTTCTGATGTGGAGCACAACTAACAAAACAAAGGAAATCAGAGTGGGCAGTAAAACTCTTGGGGTGTACAAGCTCAGTTGTGGGAAATGTGGTGTTAATTTTTCTTATTTTAAAACCCACTAATTCCTCTCACAGAACTCAAAAGAACATTTTGTTTACTTAAAATGTAAAAAAAAATAATCTGATGACTTCGTTATATGGGATTTATTTGGATTCTTTCTTTTTCTTAACTAGGAAAGTTTGTAAGAAAACAGGATATTTGTCTCTGAAGAGGTTGTCTGCTACTTATTTCCTGCATAAACTTCCTGCTGTTGCTACTTTAGAAACTACTGTCTAATCCGCTTGTGTCCCAGGCCTTTAACTCTGTCACTGTGCTCCTGGTCCCCAGACCATGGACTTACAAAATTAATTCATTCTCTCATATCTCCCTGCCCTCAATTTCTTTATCATCCACTGGCTGGGCCATGTGACAAGTTCTTCCTCACTCATTCTTTCCTAGAATAAACATTTTATTCACCTTTCCCTCAAATTTCCCTGTTTCACCACATGCCATTCCTCACAGCACTTAAATTTGAACTGTCTGTTGAAGCCTGTGAAAAGAAGGTTCTTGCTTTTGTGAATGTTTCAGCACTGTCTTGCTGCACACAGAAGACACCCACAGCCTTGCAAATATCCCTGGAAAATTGACTGATTTTTTTTTTTTTTTTTTTTTTTTAATGTGATAAAATACCATTTTCTTCCATCAGGGCAGATTACACAGCTGTGTATTAAAAGGTCAATGTACAAAAACCTTATAAAAGTATCGACCAGTCTGGAAGCTAGCTGTTATTTTTGTAATGCTCTGGAAACACAATGATTAAACTGATTAACCCATAAATGATGAGGACATCAACTTCTGTCAGTTCAGCTCCTGGAATAGCCCTCCAGCTCCCAGTCTCCCAGTGTTCTGGATAAATGTGCTTTGAGTTCGTTGTAAAACACCAGGTCAATGGACTGCCGAGTACTCAAACAAAGCTGAATGTCCTGACCACGTGCAAAACCAGTTCTCCTGCCTGTGCTGCCACAGGTGAAATCAAGACAAAGAAATGCCAGCAGCTGGCAGACCTACAGCAAATGCCATTTCAGTTTGTCTGAGATGAAAGTGGGCTACTCCTCTCCACTGGTTACATGCTTTCCACTTCTGCCTGGCATTTTGCCTGGCTGCTCTCCACTTCTCATTATCCAGGTAGTTTCAGGCTTGATATAATTTGCTCTGGAAAAGTTTCTATCTAATTCTTTGTAGAACATAATCACAGGGCAACAGCTTCAAAGTGAACCCCTGAATATACTGAGCATTAGCTACTGTGGCTAGTGTAATGGGCCCAAGAAATGAAGCTAAACGTTGAGAGCATTTGAAGTGCAGATTGTAGTGGTGGTAGTGACTTGCTTATTATGCCTGTCACACCAGGAACACTGCATGCCAGCTTTCTGCCATCCGAGTGGTGTGCCAGGACTTGGGGCCAAAACTTCATCCTAGCTGTTTAAGGCCCTGATTACCTGGGAAATGCTCCTTTTTTTTTGCAGTGTCACACACCCTGAGCTGGTGACGAGAGAGCTGAAGTGGGAGTGCGTCAAGACGACGTTTGTAGCAGCACACTCCGAAGCACAGCCTGCGTTGGCTCACTTGCTAGGCAACCTCTGAATGCTGCCTTTCTCAAGTGCTTGGGAGGAGGTGAGCTGATCTCCTTTTGAGTATGGCTAGAACAGAGCAGCTCTGATTCTGAATCATCATTCTGCCACTGATTAATTAACAATGGGAACAGTTTGTTCATTAACTGAACTTGTTTCTCTTCTCTGCTTTAATTTGGAAAAAGCAATTAAGTACTAGAGTTGATGAACCAGAGTGTAAATAAAAACCCAGCTAGTATCAAAGCCCTGTGCCTTTCTTTACATAAGGAGGGTGTTACCACCTGTTTACCTGTAAGGTAACACCCTCCTGCAACTCTCCTTTTAGAGCTTATAGGGATGAGACTCTGGAGAGTGTGCAGTGTGGGTGCAGTGTTGGCACCCACACACAACAGAAGCTGTGCTTGGGCCAAGAACAGTGTGCAGATGCAGCTGGTGCATCAGGCCCTGCATGGATTTAGCAGTTGCGATG
Source organism: Sitta carolinensis (assembly GCA_032173965.1). Classification (NCBI taxonomy): domain Eukaryota; kingdom Metazoa; phylum Chordata; class Aves; order Passeriformes; family Sittidae; genus Sitta; species Sitta carolinensis. The sequence continues at coordinate 38,137,022 of JAVUNC010000006.1, forward strand.
CATCTGTGGAACTAGTAAGAGTACACAACAGCCTTGCATGAAAGGAATTTCATTCTCTTTTTTTAAATCTTTATAAAAGCTCTCTTGTACTTGTTGTAGTAGCAGAGAGGATTTTTTGCTATGTATGTAAGGATCATTAGATGAATCACGTATGTCTGCCTTCTGGATGGAAGGCAACAGCCTTTGTTACCATTTCCAGTGAACTTTATGGCCTTGTGGTCTCTTGCCCCTCTCCAACTCCTAGACCTCAGAAAGGATGATGAAAACACTACCAGATGAATGAGCAACTGGTGTAATCCTGCTGAGACAGAATACCACCTTCAAGTTGCACGTGACTGAAATTTGATGATTTCCACCTTTCTGAGGATCTGCTGGCCAGCTCTAGGCAAAAAATGGTTCTGGGTTTGAGGTGTCTTGGCAGCTGGAGGGATAAGCTCTTGAGCAGTCATTAACTGATGCAGACAGACAGAAGCAAAAGGAAAGCTACTCAAGGGGAGTGAGATATGTGCTTTTCTTTGAATTTATTCCTTAGCTGCTGCTTCTTATCATGGTTCACTGAATCTGTGGTTTATTTTGTAGTAGAGATTTTGTAGTTTCCTTGTAATCTTGGGTCTCATTTTTTCAGGAGTGTGTTCAAACATTTAGGCTTGGTCTTGAACTCTGATGTGACAGATTAGGCACCTGCTTTATAATTATGACCAGACATTTTCTATTCCCAAGGACTTTTCTTGTCTCTTTCTCATTGATGGCTGGATGAGTTTAGTAACAGCCAAGGGTCAGCCATTGGTGAAATGAGCTTGTGAAACTGCAGACTTGTTTTACTGTTACATATTGATAGGTAAGAGTATGATAGCACCTAGAAGAGAAGACAAGAATACAAACTAGGCCTCCACCTGACAAATGCCCTCCTTTGCTGGACAAATGTGTGACAAAAGAAAAGAAAGGCAGAAAGAGCTGGAGGTACAGAGGGAGACAGCAGCAAAGATGGGGTGGATGCTGAATAACCATATATTCCAGTCTCCTCCATAAGCCTTTTTCTCTTCAGTCCTTTTGGAGAGGATCTGATTGGCAATCAGATTAGAAATGGAGGCTAAAGACTGAGCATGCAGTAGGAGAAAGTGGTAGCTTGAAACCTCAAGACATTTCCCTCTGTCCTGTGAAGAGGGATTGTTACAGGACTGATGTCAGAAGAATGGATACGGATTGGTCTCACAGAACCTGTGCAAAAGGGTAGCAGATGAAGGATTTGAATCTCAGTGACACTTCTGTGGCTGACAGAGCTCAGAAAAAAATGGATTATTGAATTACAGGAGGGTTTCAATTACACAAATTGCTGCTGCAATGTGTGGTCAAAAGCCTGTATGGAAATAGGTCCATCAGATTGCTGAGCATGCTTTCAAGACAAGATATTAATGATGAAGCATGATTCTAAGCTGTCTTGTAAAGAAGAACTAAAGTCATCTCACCATGAGGCAAATGAAGTCTGTAAATGGGCAAGCAGTTCATTGACTCTGGTCTCTCTAAGACTCTCACTACAGATTATTTTGACTTGTGACAGCCACAACCTGAAGTAATAAAATAAACTTAAATCTGACCCTGCATGCAGCCTATCAACATCTCTTCTGCCAGATGAAATGCTTTCAGATGTCTCTCCTAGGGCAATTGATTATTGAAAAGCTCTTTTAAAAACAAAACAAAACAAAAAAAACCCCTGGTGACATACCATTTGCATAGGTAAGATGTTTCTCTTGGATCTACTCTTCCCGTCCTCAATGTTGTTTATGCAGCAGACACCAGCGTTCTTCCTACCCTGGAAATCCACTGTGTGGAATAAGCAGAGGGAATGAGAAAAGGGAAACTTGAGGTCTAACTGGGCAGTTTGACCTAAGGAAAATAAAGTATAAATGTTTGTTATAGAGCCTGCATGTTAATAATCAGCCAGAGCTGAGAAAATATCAAGCTCAATAGTCATCAGGTGTGACAAACTCCTCTTTAAGAAGGAAATTCAAGACCTTACTTTGTTAGGATCAGTTCCAGACCAGGATTTAGGCATCATGACCTTCAGTAGAGGAATTCCTTCCCTCCTCCCCAATCCAAAAGCTTGGTTACAGCACATGAATGTACAAAGCTGACTTCAGATCATTATGTAATGAATTTAGGTGTCTAAGAATAACAGTCACACTGAATGGAGGGGATGAGAGAAAGTCTCATCCAGCCAACTGGCACTGTGATGAGGCTGACCTCTGTATTGCTTGGATTTAGAGAGTGACCTCAGAGGTGGCATTTTGAAATGGATATTCAGCTTCTGAAACTGCTTCTGGCAGACAAATGCCTGGCCTGTAAGTTCCAGGTACACTTTGCTATTTTTTCATAAAACTCTTTGAAGGAGGAACCTTCAATAATCCTTGTTTCATACCTAGATTACTCATTCAGGAAGTATTAAAATTGACTATAGACCTTTTGCCTGCCATGATGCCATAAATAACTCTCATATGGGAAAATGCTCTGCGTTTCTTGATCCTCAGTCAGTGTGCACAGATTCATTGAAAGGCAAGCATACTAATCTGTATACTATACTATACTGTATTTCTATACAGTGTAGTTGAGTAATACAGTGCTTGTGCCTTGAAATTGTTCCTAATTTTCAATTATTTACTTGTTCCTTTAATTTTGAAGGCAAGAACTATAAATTCATACAACTTCATGAAAAAATATGAATGAGAAGCTATGAGATGTTTGTTAACAAGTCCAGATTACTTCCTCAATGTCAGGGTTGCACTTTGAGTGTTAGAGTGAAGATAAGAGGATAAGAGGGCTGGTTTTTCAACTAGTATAGCAGTAATGGGACCCCACTAATGTCTCTAGTGGTATAAAGTGAGACAGATTAAGGAACAGATAACACAAGACGTCAAATGGCATAAATATGTCAGTTCTTCTGAGCAGGCAATATGACAAAGGAGAATTCAACAGGAGAGCAATAGACTGGCATGCAGCTTGGTTGCCACAATCAAATAGACTGAAAACCATCACACACACCCTCAAGAGGTGTAATTTTGCTCTATCTTTTTCTGTGCCCATAAGCAGGGTTTGCAAGGCATATTAGATTTTTTTTTTCCATGTACTTTCTTCTCTTTACTTTCACCTTAGGGATGACATAGACACTTGATCATTATGATTTCCAATGACTCATGCTCAGCAACACAAAGCTAAATTGATTACCAATCCATCCTCCAGGAAATACTGGTGGGTATCCTCAGGAATCTCAGTGAGGTTCAGGTAAACATCTCTCACACTAGTTCTTCTGATGACTAGAGCAATTTGGTTCTTTTTGCTTTCTGTTTCTAACAACAGAAGTCTTGTTCTCAGTTAAATAAAAAAAAAAAAAAGGTATATATTTGGTAGGTAAAAGAATCCAGAAAACAGCAACAAAAAAGCCACCCAACAAAACCTTCCAACAGAAAATATAATGATATACCAGAAGAACCATTTATGCATTAAAATATCTTCTCAGTTTTCCAGAAGGCATCGGAAGCTCATTAAAAGAGGCTTTATTTTAGTGTGGTTGTGGTTTTCATTTTCTCTCTTTTTAAAACAGCTTCTGTCACAGACAAATCACTTTCTCTGGCATTTTCAAGCACATATTTCCTAGTAGGCATGCTAATACCATCACAGGAGGGAAATATTTAACTATTGCTGTTTCACTTCAATCTCAGTCGTGTGCAATTCTGACTTGCAATTGCCATTAAATGCAATTTTTCTTCAGGGAAATGTAGCCAAAATAGAGCCCTTGCCTTAAATAATAAAACCAGTGAGCTTATGCAATGACGGATTTCTGCACTATGCAAATCTGTTCTTTTGCATGGTTGAATTGGTGGAATACAGAGATCTCCAAGTCAAGTAATTGTGTTGTACCCAGGATGCAGCACACAAGCTTGAGATTTTTTTGCAGGCTATGATAAGGATCAGATCAGGGGCAAAATTATTCAGTAATGGTATGTTTGCACCAAAGTGGTTGTTTTTGCCTGAAATCTGCTTCTATTGTCTGAGTGCCAATCTGTGGTGGCCTTATCTGCAATATTTGCTTATGTAACAGCCTTATTCAAAAAGTTTTAAGGTCAGTGCAAGGCTTCTCATTGCTTTTAAGAGTTTTGTGTAAGGCTCTGATTTGAACATGCATGGAAAGCCTCAATTATAGCTTTCATCTCCCTGCTTTGAAAATGTGGTCTTGGCCACCCAGCATGAAGAAGACTTCCTTGGTGCCAACAGCTGGATTTTTTAATTGTTGTATCCCTTACAAGCAATGTCATTCAGTAGAGTCTGATTTAGCAATCATTCTTAATTTTAAGTCACCTTATGAGCCTGTGTAAATCAGGGAGCACTCTTTGGATGTTTTAAATCAGGTAAGTTCTCACCCAAGTCCTTAAAATGCAGAATCAGAACAGCCTTACCCACATCTAGCAATCCTCACTGATACTACGTTGTTAAATACTGTAGTATTGTGGAATGAAGATGGAACCCTTTGGCCCTGAGGCATTCTGCTGAACGACCTCAAACAAAGCTCTTATTTGGCAGAGAAATACAAGAAAGAGATGGTCTTGAAGGGAATACTTGACAGAAATGGTGTTGAGTTAGTCGCTAGAACAAATAAGCCCCCTGATGGAGAAGGAGTGGTTAAAGAGGAGGAGCAGTCCCAGAACTAAATACCAGACCAGAAGCCTCTGCTTGAGTGATTGCTGTAGATGCAGAAAGGTAATAGGATGCTCCACCTAAATTCCCTCCTCCTGTTATGGCGTATCTGACCAGTTGTCAGTGATGCCTTCAACCTAAATGCTTTCTTCATGGGTCTCCTGATCTGCAAATGGCTAGCAGCATTCCCAAGAGAGTCAACCAGGTGACTTGACCTTGATATGCATTTGAGGCATGCTAGGGTGAAATTTTCTAGGACACTGAAGCTGGCCTGATATCTCATTTCTTTTCACAAGAGGTGAGCTTGGTACTTTGTTAGCTTTATTATTAGCTAGTTTAGGAAGCTGAGTTAGCTCATTAGATAAACAAGCATTGGAATGGGTGCACAGGAAAGTGCAGAAGTAGTCCACAGCTGTGGCAGGGGTGTGGACTCTCTCTCCGGAGAAAGAACTAGACAAATGCAACCACTTCAGGCAAGGTCAACACTTTTCATACTTCTTGCCCCAGTAGTACCACCTGTATTTTCAGAGCTTAATGATCTACAGTGGTTCATGCCATACTTCCCTATGTAGGTTAGTGCTGCAGGACTGAGATACAGGATTATTGTGCAGATGAGGGAAGATCATAACTGCAGCACTTGTGATGGAACCTGAATAGATGCTGAGTAACAGGAAACTCTCCATTTACTCTTCTTATAGACCCCATGTCAAGTCATAAGACCCTCTTTTTGTCTCTTTACAGGAAAATAATAGTCCTCTGCCTTCTAAAACTATTGCAAGGCTAAACAATTTATTTTCCAGAAAAAATAGTTGGTTTCAGCTTCAAGTCTATCAAATGTTCTCATGCTTCTTGTTTGTACACTTATTTTTTTTCAAAAATGTAAGGGAGATGAGAAGACTGAAGGTTAGTGGTCCAAAACAAATTTTAGTGGTTATTACTGTAGCAAATAGTTGGATTAGGTAAACATATGAACAAGAGGTTTTTCTTCTCAGCACTTTTTTTTCCCACACAGAAGAATGTGAGCCACTCTTTATTAGGTGTAAATTGTGTATTACTGCATCAAGAGATTGATGTTGATGTACATGGGATCATGGCTTGGCTCACTCAAGCATTCTCCACTTTGTGGACTACTTTGTGACTGCAATGAGGCATCCTACTAATTTCTCCTGCAACCCTATTCCTCACATCTCCCAGGCCATGGTGTTTGTGTTTCCTGATTTTAAAGCACAGTGTCTTAATTATGGTCAGAAAAAAAACATAAAAGAAGGGAATGTTCTGATCTGTCTTTTAAGTACAGTTCTTACTGGTATTTATTTCAAAGTAATTATAGGAATGGAAATTGCTATGAATAAATGGCCTTTCCCTACTAACAATCTCAGACACTTATGTATATTTGAGACAAATCTGCAGACCTTTGTTGACACAAGCTGTATTGCAAGCCATATTTATTTTCCTGCCACTACTGTGAAATAGCCTTGCAGCAAGGGCTGTCTTCAAGGAGAGAAGGGTAAAGAAGCAGAGGGACTTGCAGTGCTAAAGTCACTTTTTTCTCTCTCTTCTCATAGGCAGCCTTTGCTGCCGAAACTGTGAGCCTCTCCTGCCCTCTCGTGCAGACATGTGAGCACTGCCAGCAAGCCCCTTTCAAAAGTCTGCTCAGAGAAACAGCAAAATAGAGTAACAGGCAAAAGACCTTCGAGATAAAGCAGCTGTGCCGAACAGTGTTTTAGAAAGGATAGCCATATGAAGACAGCTGTCTAGTCCTGCACTGGAGTGTCTCCCAAGCCATTAACAAAGAGAAGTTGCTTTTTGAAAACTTGCTTTTCTAGCCTGTAGAACACATAACCTTATGAAGATGGTAGACCTTCTGAAAGTCTGTTTATGTGTCATGTTCAGATTTGACAATAACTGTGTCCAAAATTTTAACCTGAAGGACGGGATCTTCAGGAGCAAGTCTTCCACGTGTTAAGCCTTTGCTGGCATGTTGCTGGGTCCTAGTGCCACCTGGTGCTTACACCCTCATCTGGTACCTAGATGTCTCAGGCTAGACGTCTGTTCTTCTGGCCTGTGTCTCTCGCTACACTGAGTTCTGAAATATTTTGGGTGCTCTTAATTGAAAAAATTATCAAGATAAATATCAGTTTGTCAGAAACGGCATGATGATCAAAGAGTGAGAGGCACAGCAATACCAAAGCTTTGCATTTCTATTTCAATGCACAGTTTTACGTACCTGCACTAATACTGGACAATATTTAGAAGACTGTTGTGGTTTTTTCAGTGCTAACTTAGACAATATTTCACTGAGGTTAATGGGAGTTCAGCTTATCAGAATACAACTGGAATCAGGACTGTGGTATTTGGTTGTTTTTGTGTTTTTCTCCTAATACAGTCAGGGTCAGAGGGAATTGGTCTGTGTTCCAAAAAATATCTTAGCAGAAGATATTGAATTACAGCAGCAGCTTCCTCACCTTATTTTTGAGGACCAAACTAGGTTACATAACTAATGTTGTTGAGCAAACACATACTGACATTGTCTGTGGTATTAGGCACCCTATCCTGGGTTCAGCTTAACTGTTTTAAGAAAAAGAACATTCAGTAATACAGGACTGATCAAGAGCAGAGAAGATAAGTGGAATGGTCAGGAATACAAGTCCTCTAATTCTTTTTCCAGGTTCGCATCCTGTAGGGTTTGGATCTTTTTCATCATCTTTCTTTGCATAAATGAAGTCCTAACATTTCTCCCTCTCAATTCACAACAAAAATCCCAAACTAAACCCAAAAGCCAAAACAAACAAACAGAAAAAAACCAGAGAAAGGCCACAACAAAAACCCCACCAAACAACAAAGAGAGGAAATTGTTTCTGTGATTACTGTGAACAGACTCTTAAGAGCAGATTTATAAGGTCTCCTAGTCTCTAAACTGGCTTTGCTTACTGGAAAACATTCTTGCAAGCAGCAGGGCACCAACATGTTGTACAAGAGAGGAGTGATGGGGGAACTTGAATAAACAAAGTCACAGAAGAAAAATCCACTAACATTTATTAAATATGAGGATACAACCTCTGTGTCAAGAATTCCCTAAACTATGGATTGCTGAAGCCCATGTCTTTCCCAAGGGAAGTATAACAATAATCTTGCTATGCTACTTCCCTTCCTAACAGCTGATAGCCGCTGCCAAAAAAGAGACAATCAGGTAGCTGATCTTCAATCTGGTCCTACCATTGTATTCTTAAGGGGTCTCTTAATCTGAAACCCAATGAGAGTAAATAAATTGTGATTTACAAGGAAAGAAATTAAGCAGAGATTCCACACGCTCTTCCCAGTACCCAGCAGACCTGGCTGCAAATGTACAAGTAACTACGAAAACAGAGAATTGGAAGCCACGAAGAGCCATAAATGGACTCATCAGATCCAAATTTTAAATAATTCAGCTTAGAAAGATTAAGTGGTGATGGTGTTGTTATTGCAACTTTTTTAAGGCCTCAATTAATTCTAGAGAAAGAGAGCCAATGCACCTTTAAAACTTTCTGCTTAATCAAGTATAGCGAATGCTCATTTAATGATTGTCTTTTTGTACCAACAAGAAGTAACAACGCTTTTAGCAAAAGAAATGGAATGAGAGAGAAATTGCCTAATCAGCCCTACTCATGCAGTGCTTTGTGAGAGAGATTATTGAATTTTCAGTCTCTGCAGAATTTTAATGAAGCTCTGTCTTGCTGGAAAATCCAACCCTTTGTCAATAAAGTTCAATAACTCGACCACCCATGTAATAAGATGTACTGCCTGCAATCTTTCACTTGCCAAAGCCAGAGCCTTGCTGGAGTCTCCCTGAAAGTTGGAAGTACTCATTTGTGTTGTGTATTTTCCTACAGTCTGCATGCAGTGAAATTAGTGTTTACTGTGGTGGAGGTGTTTATAGTGAGGTAGAAAAAAAAAATCAAATTTGTCTCAATGTGCTGGTTGCTTTCCTAATAGGAGTATTGCCTTGCTGAAAGGGAATACAATTAACTTGTCTTTAGTACCACATATGCCACAGCACAACTCTTCATTAAGTTACAAAATAAGTAACAAGATACTGAGGAAGATGGACCTATAAGAAAGGAAGTGAAAGATGTTTCAGTAATGTCTGAGCTGAGGTGAAAAACTAACGGGCAGAGAAATTCAGATCACTAAACAGAATACCCTTGCACCTCTGCTGTTGCTTGGTATCAGAAGAAAAGTAAGACCACTGATCTGCCAAACTAGATAGAGCAAATTTCAAGGGATATTCACAAAACTTTTCAATAACCAAAACCCAAAACCAAACAAAAAAAACCCCAAACAAAACCCAACAAAAACCAACAAAACCCCAAAGAGAGAAACTAAGTTAATTTGGCTGGATGGGTATAGAGTGATTATTATGTATACACCAAATTTTAAGTTTAAAAATAATCAGAAATTGCAGAGATGTTAGCAGGCTCTTTTCTGTTGAATAACTGGCCACACAGGTCTTTTGTGCTGCTACTTTCAAACAGAAGTTCTATATTTCTGCATTTATAGGACCTTTTGTTGATGAAAATTTCATTGTGGCACTAACTTATTGCAGTGAGAATTTCTTTTTTATATCAACCATGTTTTTTCAGTGGAAAAGCTTTTGCTGAAGCAACTTCTATACCAATTGCTCTCTAACTCTAGATGAGCAAAAAAGGAATTTAAACTTCTGAAGAGGAATTTGTGTAAAGGAAAATCCACAGACAGCAATGGGGAGCTGAGATGTGATAAAACCAGGAGAAGATTCAGTCTCCTCTGATGAGAGGACACAAAGTTATTGAAGATAATGCTATCAGAAACTAGAGGAGTAATACAGAGAATAGCACAGAATCAGATTAGCCACAGTAGGATTAAATTTAGAATCAACCCTGACATCAGGGTTGTGATGGAAGTGAAGAAACCTGCAGAATATGTCGTGAAGAGCAGCAGGAAGTGTGAAGATTTTCTTATCCTGGCTGCCCATAAATGTGTTTCAGACAATGGTTTACATTAAATGAAGCTAACGCCACAAAGTTAGATGGACAGAATAGACAGGGGAGTAATTAGAGGCAGCCAAAGAATAAAGAATAGGCAGTCAAAGATTAGTAATGCAATAGAAGGTGCTTGCTTTACAGAGACAGCAGAAGATCAGAAAGGTGTAATGAAGATTCTTATAAGCTATGGAAATCTGTCTGTTAAAATAGTGTGAGTAGTTGGAAATGTTGCAGTCTGCTTTGGAGAAGAATGTTTGTCTGACTTTGAATAAAAAAAACCTTTTGGAAGAATGCCAAAAATGCATTAAAGGTTTCACTGTGATTGCTCTGGAAGAAAAAGGACTAAAGACTGGTGACCCTAGTTTTGGGTAGCTTTTAAGCTGGGTAGGCATCAGAGGTCTTGCTACCCTGACCAAAATACTTGTCAAATCATCCAGAATAAACAATATGTGAGTAAAAACAGACTCCTTTTCCAAAACTGGTCATGGGTAGAATTATGATCATAATAATAATTCATAATTATTAATTATGATTATTAATTTTATGATACTCATTGGTAGAAATGGGAAGAAATGAGATAGGAAGCAGATAAATATCTTAATAAAAATATTAAGAAATGCTGCTAAAGCTGCAGGGATTTTAATGGAAGAATTAACAGGGAAATAGAAGAAAGAGAGGGAGGCTAAGAGAATAGGAAGAGGGAAAAATAAAGAGAAGGGAAAGAGGAAATCATTCTGGAAGGAAATGGAGACGATGGCACTGCTGAAGAGCAATTTAATAGAATGGAGCTGTCCATCATATTGGAAACTAATATAAGTAGAATGAGAGATTATTAAATACTTGCAGAAGAATTGTTTTCATGTCCAGTCAGAGCTAATCCCAGAGCAGGATAAGAATATGAACTGAATTTTTAAGAGAAAGAGACTTTTTCCTGAGTACTTGCTGGTAAATAGATTGGAATTGGAATAGCAGATAATGTATTGGAGAAAGGAAATTTATAAATAAGGTGTTGAAGAGAGTAGGCTTTTGAGCCCTCAGGAATTGACTGTTAAAAATGTGCGAACAAAGCAGCTATTTTAAAGGATGTGTGTACCAGAAAAGATCTAGCTACCTGAAAAAAGAAAAAGAGAGAAAATACCAGAGGAAGAAACATATGAAAGTTAATGTTTGAGGCATATGATGTGTCCTAATAGCCATGAAGAGAGAAGAAAGGATTGCCAGCAAGACTAGAAATCAGAGAGGGCGTGGCAAACAATAAACTTGCATGTACCAGTATTTGTTTGCTGAAGCCAGATAATTGCCAGAGAATTTGTGGTTTATGTCTCAGAACAAATGCCTGGGAAGATTCCAGGCTTTGTCTTACTGAGTGTACAACCCAACTGAGATTAACTGATTACTGATGATCACAAGGTAAAACCTTTTCCCTGTATTTGCCAAGTGAGACTCTCCAAAGGTGGGTGTAGGTTAGCCAGACCTTTTAAGAGTCAATTTATTTTCCACTTCATAAGTTATTTAAATGAGGCAAAATGTGCCTTTGAATGATACATCCTAGGTCAATCACGAGACATATTACTCCATACAGTGGTTACTGGGTACATACGCTTCTGGCCTTTATGTCAAAGGGAGTCTGAATCTTAATGTCCCTTTTAGTTTTACACTTCATTAATACAAAGTGTTACATTTCATCTTCTTCAAATGGAGACAGCATTCTTTATAGAATAGTGTGTTCTCTGTGTTCAGAGGGGGTAGAATTTTGCTACATGAGAGGATTCTTACTGCATCCCTTTCTACTAGTGTGAATCCATAATTAAAAGGTATTACATTAAGCAGGTCACGATTAAACTCTAGATGGGACAAAGTGATAGCACCTCAGCAAAACGATTTAGAGGAGGATGTGTACTGGTGCCCAGACTTCCCTGAATACCCACCTTATTCATTCCCGAGAGCACTTCCTGTATGCAATTCCCTACCATAGGAGTAGCCATAAAGGGACAGTAAGTGGAAGTCAATAACATGTGAAATGCATGGGTTTCTGTGAAGCAGCAGTTCCTGCCAACACTTCCAAGACTGGAGTTCAGTTGCAGTCTTGCAGATGACATCTATGTAGGTCATTGTGGCTAATTATATATCTGACAGCTATTTTCTTTCCTGAAAAGGTGCAAATAACTGTGAATAGCTGGATACTTCTCTGAGTTGAAATGGCATGAGATAACAAGACTTAATTACACTAAATACAAGTAATTTTAACCTTGTTAAGAGCCTACATGAAAGGTAAGAAATATGGGTTTTATTCCTATGTATGCTACAGCATTTCCTTCATTATGAACAATTTTTAAATTTACTCTTGCTGAGTTGTATTGTGTTCAAGCATTTTGCATGAAGTAAGGCACCGCTGTATGAGTTAAATACTCCTTCTTTCTTCTCCTGTATGTCATTTTATGTCTGTAAAATGTGGCTGAAGTCCATAATGTAAGATACCAAACAAGCCAAAGTTTATGGTACAGAAAAAATTATGCTAATGAATATGCAAAAGTCAATCCTGCTCTGAAAATAAACATATGTGATAAAATATACTAACTAAAACTATAAAAATACATGAAACTGAAACTGATGCAAAACTACATCTGTACCAGATATAATATAACTGGGACAGTGTAGCAAGTGTATTTTCATCAAAGAAGCATCACTACTGGAAAAATTAGCAACACAAACAAAAGCCCAGGAGTATCCTTGACCTTTATGAACAGCTGTTTTTTTTTTTGCCTTGGGTACATTTTGTTTCATTTCTAAAATAAAACTTTTTCAGTTTAGTGCAGCTTAAGTTTTAGAATTAGAAAATACTGATAATTATGTTACTCTTTTACTTATTGCCATATTAAATTTCATTAGGCGTCATGATTCATTATGAACCATGTATTTTATGTTTTTCTGGAAATAATACTGAGAGATCTGCTGTTATGATATCTGCATGGTCTCCCTAAAAGGAGACATTTTAACATGCTAGCTGTTCTCTCTCTGCATGCAGGACAAATCTGAATGGGTCAGGGAAAAAAGCACCTTGTTCTTGAAGTTGCTAGGAGTGGTTTCAAGCACCAGCTAAGTGCTTGAATTATATAATAACCACTGGCACACGTCATCACAGGTACTTCATGCCTTTCATGTCCTTTGGTTCTGTGAGTATCAGCGATTTCAGTGTATACAAAGTGATGTATGTGAGCTCTAATATGTTGATAAAAGTCCAAATTGCAAACCTTTTCTTTTTTCTGAATGCCTGCCCCACCTTCACCACATTATTGTAAGGATCTTCACTTTCAGGACCCAAAATAAAAGAGTGCTTAAAAAGTTAGGAGCTATAACAATGACAAAAATCCTACTGTGAATCCACTCCTTTAAACTTTACTCTTGCTTCTCTTTTGTACTAAGCATATCCATATCTCCAGTGTTGTTTAATGTCTGCCTCTATGTTTACCCCTCTTGAAGAAAGTGTGGGAGTGTAGGTTGCCTTGTGAAAGCGGATGGCAGGGAACTCGGGATAGAATTCTGTTATCTTTTTTTCTGTATTATATACCAACTTTTCTTGATTAATCCTGTGCTAAAGCTAGAGGAGGATCTTTTTTATTTGCTTGGCCTGACTTTCCCATCCTAAAAGGCACTTTGATTTGCATGGAAGGAATGGCATTGGAAAGATTACAGAGAAAGGGGCTTATATGAAGGAAAGCTGATTGAGAAAGCTTATTTTTAAAAGCCTGGTCCTTTTAGTTTTGTATTATACATTAAATTAGTTCTTTACCCTTTATACATCTGTGCTTTTGGTATGAAATAAAAAGTTAAAAAGAAGCATTTTTAATATACCATAAATCCTCGGACACATTTTTGCCAAGAATGTGGAGCCTTAAATCTGAGGATAGATCCAAGGAAGGGTTAGATGTCCTGTTGAGAGCTGGGGAAAGGTTAGCAAACCTGACCTCATTCCTGCTTCGTTCCTGGGTGTTAGAGCAAAGGGCAGCAACGGGTGAAGCGCAGAGAGCAGTTGCTTTCTGCGGGATTGTTGTGATTTTAGAAGGGAGGTCTTGATGGGTGGGTCCTGAACCATCCCCAGGGGAGCAACATATATTAGTAGAAATAGATAGACCCAATTTTTATAAAAAGCAATGATAGACACTAATGGTAAAATGATATAAATCACCCTCAGCTGGAAGCCCTAAAGGTCATTTGTGATTCAGTACTCAGAGCATCTTGGGAAAGGCAATCCTATCCTCTTCATTAATCATTAAAAGTCCTGTATTGAATAGCTTCTTTGTCTGCAAAAAATTGCAAGATGCAGAAATTTTTATTGTTGAAGTTATTTAATTTTATATTTTTCATGTGTAATGCCCAAAGGCATAGCTTGTCCTTTTACTAATTCTTTCTTGAAATATCTTATTTCTGATGCTGTTGTAGAATGACACACTTGCTCACTCCAACCTGTCATTGTATAAATGACAAAGAGAAAAGAGGAGAAAAAGTGAGAAAAGGAATAGGAAACATTTTGTGTCCCAGCTTTGCACAGTACTGAAGCTCAGATCTTATCTTGTGTCTAGCAGCAAGCCTTGTCTTGCTCCTTATGAAAAGCCTTCTGCCACAGAAGACACATTTTTTGCCTCAGTGGGCCAGTGGCCTTCCTCTAAATTCATTGTTGAAGGACCCTCTTCCAGACTGCCCCTAGCTGGGTAAAGTATATTTTTCTCTATGAGTAATGTAGGTAACATATATATTTATACATTGTTATGTTTTCTGGCCCTCTGGGAAAACGTGAAACTCAAAATTATCCCACTAACAGAAGTTCTTCTTAACACTAGAAACAAAAATTTAAAAAATCAGTTTATTCTAGTGAAACATGAAGAAAATAAATTAGCTTCCAGATGTGAAAAATGAAGAGGGGACATGAATTTCACAATTACCTGAGTCTTAAACAGAGCTTTAGATCTTCTCTGTTAAATTCGTTTGGTAGAGAAAAACAGCAAATTTTTACAACTTGTGAGAATAGGGGTCAATTTCTTCCCATAACTAAACATTTGCCTAGAGTTCCATGTTTACTTGGATAACCCTTTTGTCAGTGGTGATAAATATACTTCCAAAGACTTTTGGAGACTTTTAACTTTGATGAGCATTTCAGTCAACATACTTAGCTATGACATGGCTTCTAACGGGTTAGAGTTTTTTCTTTCCCATACAATTGGGATGCGTCTCTTCCTATAAACAGGTTAGAGAGAATAAGCATTTCTGAATTGTCACGACAATTTCATCTAAGTCTGTAAGCTGTTATAGCCTACAATTTGAGAACAATATAATTATGTGAACATTGCAATGGTAATAAGGAAGACCGCTTATTGCTAGCTCACAGCAGAGATTATACATGATAGGTAATGAGACAAAGCTGTAGTAAAGTAGTAAACTTGGTCCTGGCAATTCCCCAGTCTGAACCTGCTGGTTTTGGAGTTGTGTGGAAATGTAAGGGCTTTCATAGCCTTATGGGTGCTTGTAGACGGAAGCCATTTTGAGAGGTGCCAAATGGTGCCATGATAGTCCATGGATACAGAGTATGCTTTGTGACTCCTTGGGGTAAGACCAAATGGACAGAAGCACTCAAGTATTTTTGTAGACGAATGTTCCACCTGGCCTTTATATCTGTGTATACAGTCTCAGAGAAGTGACTCACTTTTAAACATTGGATCAGAAGAAGCACAAACAGAGGGCAATGGAATTGTACAGGATTTCAGCAGAAACACATTTGGGTCATTGTGTGCCTTTTTGGCTTACTTCTCTTGTTGCTTATGTAAGGCCTTCCACTGCTGTGGAATCCCTCCAAGTGGGAAGGATTATTTTTTTCCACACCCCCTGCCCTCCCTCCACCAACAGTATGTGAATAAGGGAATTGCTTGGAAGATGAAAGAATGCTGATCCCAGACAACATGTTGCCCTCTGATTTGATCCATTATGCACATATCTGCCACCCGTGATTATGAAGAGACCAACTTTATCTTATGTAAAAAGTGATTGATGCACCACATGTGTTGCAAGGCTCAATGGTGAGCCTTTTATTTGCACTCCTCTGCCCAGCTGCTGGTTCTGTAACCCAGGGTGGACTGTCAGGACACAGACATTTAAATGTGTATTTCATAGCTGTATTTTCATTGGTTGTGTCTCAAAGCAGCCCTTTTGTCTCTGGTGTTATCAAATATCTTTTGAGCTTTGCACTCCTGGAGTGTGACATTGCCTAACCCTTCGTAAAGTAACAGCTGTGCTCCAATGTCTGCTGGCCTCTGTTCAATTTCTGTATCAGTAGATGTCTCTGCTTCAGTAGTGTGTGTGAGAATTGGGTCTCACTGCCTTTATTTCATTCTGTCACTGCCTGTTGCACTTTGGAAGGTATACATGGCATGAGACTATATGGCTAGCATGCCATTGCACCACTAGTTTCCATTTTTTTTGTTAGTTGTTTCAGCAGCTGTTTTGGAAAAGTTATATGCAATAAAAGGAGATTTTTCTATTCAATGTCATATTCTTGTTTGGAATCCATCTGAGGGCTGTGCCTGTCACAGCTTTCTTGCTAAATGAGACACAATTCACCTTTTTCATATTTTCACAGTGTTCATTTTCTTTTTTTTTTTCCTTATGTTTTCATGATTTGCAGATTAGGGATATTTTAAGTCAGCAGTGAAATTCACTGTGCCCTGGGGACCACCATCTAAGGGTAAGTTTAGGCCCTGGCACCCTGACTTAGCAGACACAGGTGGATACAGCTGCTGTGCACACAAATGTTAAATCTCTTGAGAAACAGCACAGAAAGCCAAGCAAGAAGGCAACACAACATATTATTCCTGTAAATGCCTGAATTCAACAAAACAGTGGTTGTGAAAGTGTGCAATGTGCTGATTGAATCTGCCTGAATGTGTGTAATTGCACCCATTGTTCATTCAGTGAAAATGATGAAAACTGGTCCATTTTTTTCCTTCTTCCCTACCTTTCTCTCTTTTTGTAATAAGTGACTTTTTCTGTACCTTCCTCTTTGTGTTCTCTTTGCAAATGGTCTTTGCCAAATGAAAATGCTGCCTGGCATTAATGGTTATACTCTGAAATAACACTGCAGGCTGTAATAACATTCCATGAGAAGTAAGCCATTATTTTGGAAAATGTGTGTTCTGTACAGGACTAGGTATTATGTCAAAGTTCTTTGCCTCCTTGAATCTTGAATGTGGAATTCTGCTTCTATGTTCTCCATAATGCTGAAGAAACAACATGTTGTCACTGTTTATCAAGTTTTCAATATATTTTGATTCTTTTTTAACATTTAAAATTGCTTCTTCCTCCTGCTTAAGTCAAACAAAAGTGTCCAGAACTGTAAAATGACAGAACATGTGTTGCCGTTTTTGGGGAGGAGTTTGTTTTCTTCACTGCTTCTAGTTTTAAGTTCCTCTCAATGCTCTCTGACTGAGTTACATTATCTCTCAGTTTCAAAGCTTAATCATTAAGGCTTCTTTAGATAGCTTTCTGGTCAGACAGAACCTCCAACAGAAACTATTTGCTGTATTTTTAAAATATTCTTATCACAGAAAGCTCATCTTCATAACAATTGTATCGAAAGAATTTATTAGCCTGAACTATGCCACATTTTACAAAATATGCCAGACAATGGAAATACTACCCAAATGGAGTTTTTGTAAGTACAGTTGGTATGAACTACATCTCTGGGAACCTTTTCTCACTAAGCCAGTTTGTCAGCCATCCTTCCTAATTTTTGTGCTGTTCACAGTGTTATTTGCTGGGATGGGAGTTTGTAAACACTTCCCAAACTACCAGATGGGACCACAGACCCTTTCTTCTCTATTTCATATCCATCAGGGCTGCTGCAAGAATCAAGCAAGCAGGTAACAGGACTGGGGATCTAGTGTAGACCCATTGCCTCCTTTTTCTACGTCAGAGTTCTTTAAAGCAAGATTTATTGCTGCTGATGTCACTAGGGAATGGCTGTCATCTGTGGAATAGCAGGTATGAATGTGAGGAGTTCAGTCTCTCCAGGAAGCCCAAATTACCCTTCCCAATAATTTCATTACTCGGCAGGAACAGAAGCGTGCTCTTTCAACAGAGAAGCTAAGCCTCAGGGGCCTTTTCCTCTTGCCTGCCAAGCAATGATTGCCCATGCCTGTCCCTTCACCATGAGTCCACAGAGCTCAGTGTCAGTCATGCTGCCTGACACCATGACATGATCACCACAATATTCTGCACTTCTATAAATTACTCACTTTTTGACTTGCAGGCAAGTCACACTCTCAGTGCCTCAGTTTCTCTGTGAAACTCACTTCCCTTTTTGAGGAGGTAGTGAAGGCTGGGTAAAATTTGATTAATGCTTCCAGAAACAGAGCTAATTATAATCTCCATTCTCCCCTTTTTTCCTGTGACAGTACCATGAAATGTAATCAGTAACAATTAATCACCTAGAACTAAATAAAAAAGCCTTAAAAGGTAAAATGGAACTATTGTGGATGCTAGAGGCTAAAAGCTTTAAGAGGTGGAAGTGAGTACTTTGGATAACTATATTTTGAGGATGCTAGTAGCAAAATTATTCAATACATACAAATGGTAAATATAAACTTAAAAATGTAAACTCTAAATCTAAATTTTACCTAGGGTTATCCTTAGGAAAAACAAGTCAGGGAAAAGGTCTGTAAATGTCTATCTTCAACAGTATGAGAAGGATGATGTAAGAAGAACATTCTTACTCTCAGAATCAGGGCTGCTTCTGGTGACGCACATTTGTGGACACTAGTCAGGGTTGGATGCCTTGTATTTTTAACTTCAAGATGAATCTTCCCTCTGAATGATGATTTATTTTTCATTTTGGCAACAATCATCTAAACACGTGCAATTAAGTCACAATTTAAGATCCCACAGAAGGAATCTCATTTGTTTTGAAACTCTCTTACTGTGTATTCACATGACCATTTATGAATGCAAATACTGTCCCTTTTGGACAGTAGGAAGGAATTTTGTGTCAATAGCATGTGTATGGGAACTCAGCAGATGTTTTCTTATACAATGAGGTAGGTGACAAGAAAATACTTACAATTTGATGGAAAGAATGTAAAAACCACATTTCAACTACTCAATGAGGTGAGTGCTGGTTATACTTAACAATTTTCTTTGATGGTGGTGTGTGTTTTCTAATTTATTGGATGCCTGCTTCCTTCATAAAGTAAATTATGTATCATTAATCTTGCTTGGAAGCTGGTACCTTCAAGATAATTTAGTGATTATTTTCTTAGATAATCTACCAGTTAGGAAAGTATGATGTGATCAATATAGAGAACTAATCTAGCTATCAGTGATTTATGTGTGTACATGTACAATATATGCCACACCACACTTGACCTTTCCTCTCAAAGGCATTTACATTTGTTTTGGGGAGTGAAATATTTTATTTCGCATCTTTTGGCACTCAATGTTGATAGCAGCTAAGATTTATAATGGCAAAGGGAGTATACTGATTGATTCCTACGCTCATCTACCTATTTCCCACATTTCTAAAATGTGGGAAATTAGCACTCATTCTTCAATAACCTCCATGAAGCCAAAGCCATGAATCAGTGTGCACTGCTAGATCTGGACCATAATCACTGTTGGGAGGACAGATTGACTCTTGATTCAAGAAAGCAATTGAGCATATGCTTAACTTTGAGCACATTTTATGCCTATGCTAATCAGCTACCACAAAACCCCTGTGCTTTTATAGCGCAGCACTCAAGCCCTGAGAGGACAGTCCAGAGCCCATCCTGCTCACCTGGAAATCACAGGAGGTTGCTACAAGAATGACTGAAGTGGGTGTAAGGAAGTGAGCTGGGCAGGGACAGCTGTTGCCTGTTTGTCTGAGAGATAACTGTCCATGTGCTCTGCCACGGTGTGTGGAGACACTGGAGCTTTGCCTGAGCCTGCTGGGGATGGTGGGATGCTCCAGTGTGCTGCCTAGTGAACTTGTTCTCAAACAGAGCCTGGAGGCCACTGTTGCAATCACTACAGGGCCAGATATTATGGTCTAAGCATGCAGCAAAAATGAAACTCAGTGTTTTCCTGGAGGTAGTGTCTATTGAATCAGACCCTGTTCAGCAGATGCTCAGCCATCTTCAGGGGCAGGAAATATTCTTTCCTTCCAGCTTGGTTGCATTTTTAACCTGATATTCCTGTTATAGTAATAAAAAATGGAGACAGGATCTATTTGGTTTTGGTAAAAAATGTAGCTTAATGAGAAAGTAAAGTGGTTTGAAGAAAGTATCGTTCTGCCTGGGTCTTCTCCCAAGTTGAAAGGTTTTGAAAAAAACTGGGTAAATAAATGCATATTTGATGAAGTCCATTTCCACTGCCTTCTGTGAATTTACTGGTTCAAATTGGAGCTGGAAATATAATTATTACTACTTTCTAGTGGCAGATATTTCTATCATGGTTCTAAACCAAAGGGATGTTTTGGTCGGAAGTCTGTACTCAGGAGATGTTCTGGCTGATGAGACAGATAATCAGTGCTGTAATGATACTGAAATTAAAAGGAAATACCTGTTCTCTGTTACTTTCATTTATACCATGTAAATGACAGTGGACCATGCTCTGCTTTGTTGTTCCATTGAAGAGTATAGTCCAAGAGGCAAGAGAAACATCTGAAGTTTGGATTGTCCAACTGAAGTCGATTTTTGAACTTTTAAGGTTTACTTATCATGAAGCTAATGTGTTCCAGAAAAAGCTGTCTCACTTTGTGACCTTCTAATGACTAACTATTCTGCTCTATTTCATTTTTTATTTCACACCTCTCGCCTTTATATTTGGATGCCAGTGCGACGAACACCTTGAAAAGTGATTGAATTCAAGGGACTCCAAGTTTTACCTTAACTTTAGTTTTATAGAAACTATTTTTTGCTCCAGTTAGCTGGCCTCTTGGAGATTGCTTTCTGACAGTAACCTGGGAACACTGCAGCCTATTATCCTACAGGATCAAAAGACAAGTTTTCTTTGCAATGGAACCTTTTCCAATCTTACATCAACCATAATAGCAGAGAATCTGCACAGAGGGTTGAACCCATTTGGGCATTAGGATATAAAGGGTTATTTCATGATTTTTTCACCTTAGAAAATGTAGCTTGAAAGACGGCTTAAGTAATTTCAAAAGACATAATGGGATAAAAATGTATACGTCACTTTGGTATATATAGACAACATAAAATTGTAGAATAATTCAAGTTTGAAGGGACCTTTAAGATCATTCAGTCCAACAATTTACCCAGCATTGTCAAGTCCACCACTAAATAATGTCCCTGAACACCACATCTACACATCTTTTAAAGACCTGTGGGTTTAGCAACTCAACCACTTCCCTGAGCACCCTATTCCAATGCTTGAAAACCCTTTCTGTGCTGAAATTTTTCCTAATAGCCTCCCCTGGCACTACCTGAAGTCACTTCTTCATGTTCTATAGCTTGTTACTTGTGAAAAGAGACCAACACCCACCTTGCCACAATCTCCTTTCAGGTAGTTGTGGGGGAGACACAATCTCCCCAGTCTCTTTTTCTCCAGGCTAAACAGTCCCATTTCCTTCAGCCACTCCTCGTAAGGTGTGGTTTCTTCATCTTTGTTGCCATTAGGCAGATTTCCAGCCTCTCTGTTTCCAGTCTGGAGCACTGAATGGGGTTGCTGTGACCAAAGTGCAGGACTGAGCACTTGGTCTTGTGGAACCTCATGGAGCTGGTGTTGAGTATATTATCTGTTATGTAAGAGACATTGTATGGCCACCTGCTGCCTACTGTAAAAAGCATGGGGCAAGGCTTTTCATTCAAAAAATGGCAATTTGCCTGGATGCATTCAGGATTGGATGGTATTTGTTTATATCCAAAACCACCCAGATCCTCCCAGTTTCTGTTCACTTGCTTTACATGCTTTAATTTTCCTTAATGAAGTTTTCTAGGAAACAGTATCTCCTGTTAGTCATCCTAGAAATGCATTGAGTGGAGGGTCAGTGTGCTGAGATCTAAGTACAGCTGTTACTTCACCTACCTGCTCCTTAATGGCTAATGGAAGACATTTTTTGAATACAGCAAGCACATGGATCCCTGCACCAAGATGAATGTTTTACCCTATCCTTTTATTCAGTGACTTAGTCATAAGAGCTGTCACTTCAGAGATGGGAGATTGAGATGAATTTTCTCTCTGCCTGAGAAGGTTTGAAGCTGCATCTCCCACACTAATGGTCTGAATATCAGTCAATTAAATATCATGAGGTGAATAATCTCTTTTTCCCTTGAAACTGTATGAGTTCATATAGAAAAAAATAAGAGATTGAAAATCTGGATGGGGAAAAGACAAGGACATTACCGCTTCAGAATTACAAAGCTACAGGGGAAATGGAAAAAATATTTGGCTTCAGTAAACCTTACGTGTATATTGACTGAAATTATACAGACACTGGAGCTCAGGTCTCCCCTTTGCCAGATGGGTGGTGCAACCATCTGTGTTTCTGTGGATTTCATAGGACAAAAAAGGTCCTAAAATGTTGATGTTCTACAATGCTTGATTCTGGTTGCAAGGGCCAACTACCCTTGAGAATCTAACACTGACTTTTTGCAATAGCTGGGGTGTTTTATAGCTAGCAATTATGGAAATTATCCATTATAATTTACATTTTTATATACTTCATTCACTTAGCTGAATAATTATAGCTTAGGATTTAATTATCTCAAACACATATCCTTCTTGCCTCTAATTTTAGTCTGTTCTACTACACCTGTCTCTCATCTGCTGTGTTCCTCTCAATCGCAATATGATTGGAATATATTTCATGGAATCATAGAGTGGAAAGACACCTTAAAGATCACCTAGTTCCAACCCCCTTCCTGTAGACCAGGTTGCTTAGAGCTCCATCCAGCCTGGCCCTGAACACCTCCAGGATCCACAGCTTCTCCAGGTAATCTGTGCCAGTGCCACCCCACACTCACAGTAAAGATTTGTTACCAAACATCTGACCTTAACCCACTCTCTTTTAGTTTGAAGCCATTCCCCTTGTCCTGTTACTACATGCCCTTGTAAAAAGGCTCTCTCCATCCTTCTTGTAGGCTCCCTTCAGGTACTTGAAAGTTTTTTGTCGTCTATACCTTCTTGTTACTATGATTTCTGATCTCTGTGTCAATGACTCTTGTTCTCTGAGCTGTTTCAGTTTGTATACCATTCTCTGAATCTTAGAAGCTAATTTTTTTTCCCTTTTTGATTCTGTTTCCCCGTTATTTATCATGCTCTTAAAATATAAATAAAACCATATTGTGGATCAACTAATTTTAACTAATATCTCTTCCCTCTTGAGATCATTATTTTTATAAACCTTTTTAGAATATAAAGTGAAATGTAAATATAAATATTTTTAGAATAGAAAGTGAAAAAGTCACTTTAAAGGAGAAAAACTGCTAACAATGCAGAACAGAAATTTTGAACTTTTTCACTTGCAACTCAGCCAAATCTGGGTTGAAAAAAAGTGCTGAAAAATCTTCTGATGACATGCTATGCCATTAAACTTCCTGATGATTTCATTTCTTATCAATGTGGCAGTCCTACAAAGACACTATTTTGATTCTCTATTGTTTGATTTTCTTGTGCTTGGCTTAACAGTGTTGACTGATACACAACTTTGGAAATTTTTACTTTAAGAAGTGGCATTCCACCCTCAGAATAGCTGAGTATTTCAAGCTCTCTAAAATATATTGAATCTTGCTATGTTATTGGTTCTTGCTGCGTGCCAGCAGAATAATCTGCCTCTGGCACTGTTACAGAGGTGAAAGTAATGTTCTTGAGATCTGAAGGTAAACAAAAACTGGTTGCAACTGTTGAGCAACATTTGCAGCTCTTGGAGAGTAGAACAAAGAAGACAGCAACAAGAGTGATATTATTTATTTCTCTTTATATTCATTATTCCTTTGTGAAACCAGAATATACATAGAAAGTTTGTTTTTCTATTTTTTTTGTGTTTTTTCATTTGTTTGTTTGTTTGTGTTTTTTGGTGTTGTTTTTTTTTTTTTTGTTTGTTTTTTTTTTTTTTTTGGGTTTTTTTTTTTTTTTTTTTTTTTTTTTTTGTTTTGGTTTTGATTTTGGGGTTTTTTTGTGTTTTTTTTTTTTTTTTTTTTTTTTTTTTTTGTAGGTCGTGTCCATTGCAGCTGCCAAAGTACAAAATTATGGAACTAAACCACTTTGCTGAAATGATGTCCAAGGCTAATTCATCTGTCACGTGGCATCCTACATCAGGACATGCAGAAACTGTTTATGGGAGAGTCTCCCTTGACTAGGATCACTGCAAGTGATTGGCATATACTAAACATACTAAAGTTAGGACAACATACTAAAGTTAGGAAATACAATCTCTGTGTAGAAGTTATTGCTTCGAGGCATAGGTCTCATTCTAACCTGCTGGGCTATATACTGTTAAATCTGGAAAAGAACAGGAGTGTGATTATGAAAATGAAGATAGATACCTGTGAACAAGCAAGCAGCAATTTTCCTGGATATGACACTGTAAGTGCAGAGCACTCAATGCCAGCCAGTTGGAAGGTTGCAGTAGCTGTTTAAAATCAGCTGGGTTTAATCAGTCAAGCAGCACATTTTTGGGTAATATGATTTTGTTTTCAAACTAGGTTGGACAGCAGGTTCCTCTGTAATGTATTCCACAGCATTGCCAGCCTCCAGCCATTAGCTGTGGATGGACTTACCCTGAATTACCATGGTGAGCCCAAGGTTCAGATTTCAACCTTCTGTATTTATTGTGAATAATATTATGAATAAGACTTCAGAGCTTGGGAAAATTTGGAAGCTGGGTGTAGTGACACTGGTAATTTGAGTCACTGCATGAGCCCAAGCTATAGTATGTCTGCATAGAGGACAAGGAGTGGAATGAATAAAAATGTTCTTGAGGTGATGCTGTATCACTGGGATCTTCCTGCATGCCTTTGCCTTTGTGAGTTGTTGAAGAGCAATGACATGGGCATCATACTGCTGATACAGACACAATAACCTCTCTCTTCCACAACACTAATGGGAGCAGTATGCTGCTACTAGCACAGAGGAATTCCTGCTCTACATTAGATTCTCATAAAATACCTACACCTTCACTGTCCAAATTTTTGATTTCAAGATGCTCAGTGATCTGAGCCTGATAACTAAAGAGTCACCTAAAACTTCAGGACCAGAGTGAGCAAGGACTTCTCAGAGATAAATTATACACAGCAAGAGTGAAACTTGCATGTGTTGAAGTAGAACTGTTGCTGCATCAGACTGTGACCATGATGGACTTCAAAACTATCTCAAACATTGCTAAAATTTCTTATGGTCTGCTGTTTGATTGCTTTTGGTAAATGACAGCTGAAATACAGGAAACATTCAAGAAGTAACTGTACAATAAACCAATATGAAAACCTCATCTTCTCTGCATAGTAAAGCAGAAAGCAGAGAATCTGCCTTGAGAAGTATCAGTGATGTGCAAGTGCCAGCAAAGTGCTTCTAAATCATGTAATAACACAACAGTAGAAGAGGGAATTGAACAATCTGAGTAATATAATGTGTCACATTTCCCATCTATTTCCATTTTCAATTTCCAAAATGAAATTCAGGGGATGTTCTGATTGAAAAGTTTTTGAGCAAGACAACTTACTCCTTTTCCTAAAAAAAAAAAAATATTTTTTTCTAGGATAAGTCACTCTACTTTTATTCCATCTCAAGTAGCATCTGGGCTGATGGCTATACTGGTAGCTGGTAGCAGGTAAGTAACAGAATAAATAGGAAGTAACAGAATGAGCATGACTCCCAGTTTAGAAAATCCCAATTTCTAAAATAGAAACAGTGCAGGGAAAAGAATATCCTTCCAGAAAGTGTAATTCCAGATTCTGAGATTTTAAGACATTTGAAGAATGCAGAAAGCATTTCTTCACACAGCCTTAGACTTGGAAACAGTTTCCCAGGATTTAAGAATGAGCCCGTGCTAGATTCTTTCCAGATTGCAATAGAGATAAATAATCAATTATTTTCAGAAGATCTAAAATCCTGTAAAGTCAGGGCTAGGTTAGACAGGATCCAAGAACAAAAGACACTGAATTAAAAGACAATTGAAAAAAGAGCTAAAGAATACAAAGCTGAAGCCAAAACCCCAGCAGAAAACACTTTTGTTCTCATAGCTGGGGGCAGAATCAGTGATCCTGATAATAAAGAGTAAACAAAATAAAATGTGACAAGATATTCCTCTTGACAGATGGTTTAAATTTTAATACATCCTGCTGATGTTTAAGGGCTAGGAGACTATTTACTATTTCATCTGCCAAATCAGTGTGAACTTTTAAGCAAGTATTTTTCAATTTTCAGTTTTCCCAACTGTAAGATGGAGACAATCAAATTATATCTTTTTACACTGTTTTGTTTGTTTGTTTTTTTGTTTTGTTTTGTTTTGTTTTGTTTTCAGCTGCTGAAGATAAGGGAAGGTTTCTGTGGATCTTGTGAAATGGGGAAAATTGAATGTAAATGCTTTTCAAGTTCTTAGATACATTGCTGGTCAATGGAGACACACAACTACTGTGTCACTTTGCTCTGGTACAAAAACTGAGAAAGAGCACTTCTCAGTCAGGATTCAAACTGTCTCCAAGTGCTTGTGACATGGGAGAGAATTGGACTCTGGTTCTGGATCTATCTAATTTTAATGTAATAAGCAATTTTCATCCAAAGAAAAGTCTGTCTAAGAGCCATGAGCGTTGAGCTGGGTTTTAAGATAAGCAAATGGGGTGAAGTTACAAAACCAAACCTCAATATATCCTATGTCTAGTTGCTCCCACAGCTGTAGAAAAGAAACCCATGTCTCTGCATTCTCCTCAGTCTACCCCTCAGGCTGCATAAATTCCTCTAATTTTCTGTCTCCATCAGTAGAGCTAGTACTATTCATCTTAGACTGTGCTCACAGACAAGCTTCCAAGCTTTCCAAAATAAAACTTGCACCAACTGCAAAAATGCATTAATAGCAGGTGTTTCTGTAATTATGTTAAATTTTTGGTGTCCTGTATTAACTTCAGAATAACACTATCAGTCATTCTAGAATATTTTCTTTGTAATACATATCCAGCTATAGTCTAATATGTCCTCATAATTACACCACTTTCCTGAAAAATCTAAGAGAGCTTTATCTCCATGAAAAATTAGATGTTACATTCCAGTCATTAGAACATTGCTTTGCTTTTCTGAATTCTAACATGGCTGATGTGACTCAGAAAACAGATACATGATTTGGTTTTGCTGTCATCAATTTCTCCAGCACATGAACAATAGGATTTCATCTCACTCCTACGCTGCTAAGAAACTTTCTGCCAGTTAGGGCAAGTAGTATGATATGAATTTACTTTCCCCTGTATTTTTCAGAGCTGCAGGTACTTGTTTTACTTTACCATTAGCAAGTTTCCCTTCAGAAACTGTAGGTATCAATTCAGTTTCTATTAGCAATATATGAGCCTGGCTGGCACATATATTGCTAATAGATGTGCTTAGATCCATTGTGTGGTAAGAATTGAGATTCTTGGGCTGATGTGACCTCAAAGAAGCAAGATAGATAGATCTGAACCTTTTGCACCACAGCAGTTTGTTCCTCACACCGCAAGGTGCATAGTCAGCATGATGCCACAGAGAATATTACCTTTCCATCAGAATCACGTTATTTGTCTTGTGGTGTATCCTCAGACACAGCTCCTGCATTTCACTTTACTTGTCTCCCTGATACTTTGTTCTTCCAAAAGAACATGCTGATTCCTTCTGATCTTACTGACAGATGAGGTGTTCCCTTTTGTAGAATTATCGAGCATATAATCTCAGTAGCAGAATTTCTCTTAGATGTAAATGCCCTTCAATATGACTAATTCTTTTGTTGGAATGTGTTCCTGATTTTCAGAATTCCAGGTGTCCAGTTACAGATGGGAAATTTTCCTGAAAAGGTTTTTTTCAACTGTTCATGAAAATGATAAGCTAAACTTTGAGATTCTGGAGTAAACCCTATAAAAGTGGAAAAAATCCCCAAAGTACCATCAACATTCAGGAGCTCTAGATCTGACCTATTAAAACAGGCAAGCCAGCTATGTCTTTTCAATTCAGTGATGAAATGAAATTAACTATTTACATTTGAGCTCAGAAATCTCAGCTGAGTAAACAAAGGTTTCCCATCAGATCTTCATAGTTTATATTCTCCTTTTTGAAGGACCCATATGGATTTGCAACAGAGCAACTGAGATTCTTATGCATGAAGACTGATTAAAAATGTATATGTATAAAATATCAGAAGAAACAATGCAATCAGAAGAATGGCATGAATTAACAAAGAAAACAGTTGTTTTTAACTAAAATCTGAAAAATATGTATTTGCATCAAGACAAGAAAGCTGTTGCTCTCATTAGGCTACAGCAGAGATGGCTTCTTAGCAGAAAGCTCGTGCTCTAATAGCAGGAGAAAGGCAAAAAGCTACAACACTCTGTGTGCCATTTCTTTTATCCCAAGAGGAACTTGGTCTAAGATTTGTGGAGAATGAAGCAAAAACATACCTTGAGGTAAAAGATTGTGACACCTAGTGTTGCTCCAGCTGTGTCTGAAATAACCCTAGGTGATGATGCTTCTAGGCTTATTCCTTGGGGAAAACAACCAGTATTTAATAAGCCTGTCACTTAAAATGAGGAATTTTCCCTTCTTACTAGCTTATAGTCCCCTGAAATCAAACATGGTGTCCACACCATCAATATTTAAAAATCAGTAAGAATTTAATTGAGGGAAAAAGCCCCATAGAAACCCATTACATTCAGAATAGTAAAGTCATGCCCAGATCAAAATTAATTCTCATAGTTAAACATCTTGATTTTATATGGGTCTGAAATTTGAACCAGAATTTTGTTTATCGAATAATTATTTTATTGAAGGTTCTTTAGACTTGTTTGCTCTCTTTGAACATGACTGTGAACGTGACTGCCAATATAGTCACCATAGTTCAGTGGGTGAACTGCAGGGAAAATGTTTCATGGGCATTTTGCACAGAAAAAGTGTTCAATTTTCACTTCCAAAAGTGAGGTGATAACTCTGTCTGCAAGACTGGATGCTCATTTTCACCTACAAATTCTTTAAGGGATAAATAGCCATTCAGTTGAGTGTCTTTTAATGCTGTTAGTCCAGTTAAGTTCTTGTGCAAAGGAGCCTGGCAATAATAACTAACCCATCTGAAAGCCACCCATAAATGTCAGGATCTGGCAAAAGGCTGCCTCAAACACACTGGCTCATACCCTAGTGCTGACATGTCTTCCCTTAAAGCTCCCTTTCTGCACATCTTTCTGACTCAGTCCATTTTGTCATGTCAAGTAATGTCATAGCAGTGCCAATCTTGATTAAGCACTTATTCCTGACCAGTTTATCTCAGAAAAACTCTTTTCTTCCCTTTAAATAATTTATTAACTATAGCTGGTGTCTTCAAAAGCTGATTTTTCACAGTGTTTAAATTTTGGATGCGCTATTATGGCCATAAGCTACAAGACAAAGGATCATGTACTAGGAATGATTTTCTAACATGAAAATCAGTTTCTGCATAATTCAAATGTTCTGGAAAAAAAATGAGTAAAAAAAGTTTTGTTCTGGCTTTGCTCATCACCAAATATTAATTAATGTAATGTAAAAGTAAATGAAGTAATTATGGTAATGTGTAAATGTACATTATGTTGTGAAATATTTTAGCTTTATTCAGTGTGCCTAAATTGAATAATTTCAATAGAACTTTGAACTGCACTTTTATTACCTTTTGACTGTTGTGTCTTTCACTGGACCCATTACTGCTGGAAATTATACATGCTGCATAATGCATAAGTGGACCCTTTAAATAAACTTGTTTATTTAACACACCTGGTTGCAGCTGAGTAATTGACAATAAACTCTGCAATTCACACCCTTTTTCTCTGGTTTGGTGAGGCTGATGTAGCTGCTGAAGAGACTGTGCTGGTCAAGGTAGGACTATGTAACAAGCCTCTGGAGAAGGTTTTCTGTATCATGTTTTGGGATGTAAGTATATAACATCTACCCAAGCTCCATGCTGCAGTACTGGTGACTTGGGAACCACTCCTATGTTGCAAGTTTGCTTATAGCCTAGCTACTTAAAATGTATTATGTAAATGCTGTTGCTTGCTATCAATGTTTTTGGATGGGTGCATAAAAAGTAGGCAGCTGCATATTAAAAGGGCCCTATTATGGGCTAGTTGGAATGGATTGCTGTTTCACAAAAGTGCATGTTTGCTGTGTAAAGCTGAAAGCGAAGCTGGACATTGAAAAAAGGAGACTTGCTAGACTTCTCAGATCCTATGACTACTGGACAATGTTCTCAAACCAAAATATCCCATGTCAGGAAAAAGGCATTGTATTCATAAATTCGAGTGTCTACATTTTGGGCTTCCATACCTGAGCTAGTTACATAAACTTTTATAAATGTATGATCTGATCTGAATGTGGAGCTTAGAATTTAATATTAACCTGAAGGCTCTCGGCAAAGTATTTGGTCAGGTCAGTCACAGTGTAAACTGTAATGAGGGTATATGAACAAGACAACAAGATTTCTGGAAGGTTACTGCTTATATTCATCAGAGGATTTCAAATAAATTTGCAGGCACATACTATGGCTAAAAATATTACCAATGCCATATGACTGAGAGTAATGGTGGACTACTAAAGTGGTTAACATTATAGTTATTTACACTGACACAGTTATTGGAAATGCACACATAAGCAGAAAGCAAGAGACTTAAGCCAGCCCAGATAACTGTGTGTATGTCAGAGTCTGTGGCTGTCACATAACCTGTCCTTGGCAGCTATAATGAGACATTGTAGGGGGATCACAAGGCTGAAAATTTCTAGGGTCAAATTCAATACAGCCTCCTTCATATAATCCTTCCCATAGTTCCTTTTCTGTTCTGTGGTTTTTAAAACAGATGGGCAGTTTGTTGGGGTCTTGTAAGTGCTCAAGGCAGTAGATACATCTTGCAGTTGGTCTTTCTTGCACAAGAGTCTGTCATTTGCATGCTGCACTGTATCAACTTTTCTTTTCTTGGTATGTGCTATGCAAAAAATTCTCAGTTCTTATAGATCAGAGAAGGTAAACAATTTCCTCAAAGGCACAAAAGAAAGTGATGACAAAGCTGAAAAAAGGACTGAATATCCAGGCCCTCTGATCTCTTTGCAATAACTTTTTGACAACATTCTTTTCAGAAACTGCTCCAGTGCCACAGTTTTTAGGAGAGGAGCTGCATGCCAGAATGAAGCAAGTTCAATTAAAAAATAAAGACAATCAGCTCTTTATGATTTCTTGCAGGAAAGCTTAATGACATATCTCAAATTTTCACATTTGTGAAGCTGAAACTGGTTAATTTTTCTCCATATAAAACAAGATATCAAGAGCTTGACAGTAATGAAACATTCATTTTCTTTATCTTTTTACAAGACAGACAATTAGTAATTTTACGGTTGAAAAAGCTTGTTTTTAAACCTTGTGTGAGGATGTTATTGCTAGACCTATTTTGATGTCAACTTTATTGAAAAATAATGTGTGACTTATTCTGAGCCTGCTCCCTTTTGAAGGGAGAAAAATCTTTCAAAACAAACCAAGAAACTATTTTCAAAAGGTTTGCAAGTCTTGTACACTTTCTTTTTTGATTTGTCAAGAAAGCTACACCATATATTTTCACACTAAATTTATGCTTCATAGAACTGGCCTTTCTCTGGCCATCTTGAATGTCTTTTCCTCACTGAGTGGTAAATCTTCTTTCTTGACCTTTCTCTCTTGTGCTGGCTCTTCCAATGTCCCACTGCATTGAAAGTTCATCAATTCTGGTTTTAGCAGGCTTGTTTGCAATTGATAGCCAGGTATTATAAAAAACTATAGAAATGACTGTTCAGCTGAAGACCTTTTTTGCTTTAAATGTAGTTCATGAGTTTTGAGACCTTGTTTGACATCAAGAAAAGTGCTAGATTCAGCCTCTGAGAGTCTCTACTTCAAAGGTTTTAGCAATTTTTACTTGGGACCCTCTCTCCTGAAGTTCTCTTCCAAAAAAAGGAGAGACTACATCTTCCAGGGTTTCATAATAAGTCTTATTTTTTTTTCCCCTGTATGCTTCTATGCCAAGGAAATAAGCCCAAAGGGATGCAACGTAAAATTTTATCAGAGGAAAAGAAAAGGAAGAAAAGTAAATAATCATGATAAGAAAATATGAATTATAGGACTAAATTCCTGCCAGGGCATCCTAAACTACAGGGTCAATGAGGTGTCTGGCTGCTTTGGTATCTGATTACTTTTCTAGCCTTGTAAATGAGGTTTTGGGGTTGATTGCTTCAGTTTGGAGAACATCAACCTCTGAGCAAATCTTAACCTGTAAGCAATATCCAGAACCCAGTGCCACTTGATATTTGAGCAATGAGCTGCTCAGGGGGGCTGAGGCTGCTTCAAAGCTGCTTGTTTTGTCTCCCACCAGATGGTTGTGTCCTCCTTCCTAAGATAAACAAACTCTCTAGGATATTTGAAAAGACAAATATTTATTGAAATTATAATTGCGAACTGAATGTAATTTAGTAGCTTTGCAGATTTTATTGACCTGTGCTGTGCAGTCCCTCTGGCCATGGAATGAAAGATCTACTAGAATGTTATTCTCTCTGAATGGCTGTCAGCGCTCACTGTGTTTGAAGTGGGGGCTCAGTCACATTGAGAGCTTTCCTATATAAGTTAAGGCAAATCTTTATTCTGAAGTTAAAATGAAAAACTGTTTAATTTCAAAGTAGTAGTTGAATGCCTAAGCTGAAGGAGATTGTCCCTTAAGTCCTTGCAGACAATAATTTGAAAGTTAAATTTTTATTTTAGTTAGACTTGTACACCTACAGTCTTTTAACAGAATTATCATTTGAAAATAATCTTTTTCTTGTTCATTTTGACATGATGCCCGGCCCTGAGCTCACTGACATTTGAAGATGTTTGAGGACTGCGCTTTTATGTTTTTGTTCTCTCTGGTCTGCATGCTCATAGGCCTAGTCTGACAGATGTTGTGGCAGCAGGCTGGAAAGCACAAGCAGCACTGAGATGTGTTGATGTCTTTCTGTCATTAAGGATCTGAACTACTCACTTGATAATTTAGCTTCGAGGGTATGTACTTGAAACTTTGTGGCTTTCATGGGATATAATACCAAAACCGTGAACCCCAAAATGAGGGCAAAGGAGCTAAAGCCTTTTATTGGCCAAAACCCCCTCATGCAGTTGTGCAGCTCTATCATAAGCCACAGCACATCGTGCTTAGTCAGACAGTTTGAACATCACAAAGATCATTTCTATGATGACCTCCATTAAACTGATTTGTAGAATGTTTCATTTTTTCACGGCTTGGACATATCTTATAAATTTCAGGAGTCAGGACCTGTTATATCATCATAATGGCTTTCCTGTAGAGGGAGGTTGGAAACAAATCTCTTCATTGCAGTGGGGATCCTTTTATGATCACAAGCATCAACATGTAGTAGGGTCCTTAAAATAACATTATGACTTCCATGACTTTTCCTTTGTTGTTGCCTTTTAGTATTTCCCTGGACTTGCTTGCCCAATTCCAAACTGTCATGTTTTACAAGGGTCTCATTCTGCCCCCTACAAAAGGTGAAGAATAGTGCTCCTGCTGTATATGTTACTAGCCTGTGTTGAGCTCTGGTCTTGAGTTTAGAAGAATGCCTGCTGTCTCTCTTCACAATTTAAAATAAAAATCTGTTTCCCTCCTGCATCACACCTCAGAGAAAAAAGAGAAGCTTCAGTTTTCCATGCAGTACTCCCTATAATTATTTGAGTTGGTCCAAAATGGTTAAGAACCTTTCTACTATTTTGGACATGTTCTTTGTTTTTATTTAGAGGCTGTATCATGAGGAAAAAATATAACCATGGTAAGAACTACCAAGATCTGACAGCACTGGCATTTGCAAGCCATTGTTTATATACTCTCTGGATGAGGATTTTAGTTATAAAGTTTAACGTAATGTATAAGCCCAAATAGAGTGTATAGAACTTTGTCATGGTTTAAAATTGGATATCCACTTTAAACAAAGCTTGCTATTATATCTACTATATACAAAAAGGTATCTATTTTTAACAAAGTTTTCAGGACACAAAATGCCATCAAAAGTTTAAGAACTATCAGCATAATGACTCACATGGGAAAAATGGAAACTAAAACTGTCTATAAATTTGGATGTTGACTGAGCAATATTCATTGTAATAGTAAGGAATTAAAATGTAAAGGGATAAAAAGTGGAAATTAGATAAGAAAATCTCCTTATTACCTTTTGTGTTCACTGTCACCCACCATGACTTTCAGGTGCTATGTCAAGTGTGACAGATACGAAAGACTGTCATTTCAGCTAAGAATAGTACTTTTAGATGTCTGAAGCCATTTTTAGTTTGTTAATGATGTACATCTGGAATAGCCGTACTGATTTTGTTGGATTTACTTCAAATTTATGCCTGCATTTCCCTAGGAACAGGTGTGAATGCTTCTTTTGAAGAGACCAGCTGGAAGTCCAGTCTTTGGCTACGCCCTGTGCAAAGCGGCTCTCGTGAGACAGCGCGTAAATGAAAACGCTGCGCGCTTGCTGCCTGGCCTGGTGCGTGCAGGGGCTCCCTGCTCCCAGCACAGCAGGCTGCCACGCTCTCCTTAGGTGGCTGCCAGTGCCAAGGATGGTGACGGCTCTGTGGAGTGCAAACTAATTATCACCAGCAATTGTGTCTGCTTATTTCTCGCATGAATGGATAACATCTTCAGCAGAGCTGGTCACATATCACCACTCAGGTTTAAGGGGTGTTGTTTGGACAGAGGATGGTTTGTGCCTATTCATAAAGAGAAAGAGTGAAAATATGGCCAGTTTCACATTTTATAACTGCTTTTGCAGTTCCAGGGTAATTACCTACTAAATACACTCCAAAATCTCTTCTAGATGCAGCAGGTGAAAAGTGCAAAATGTGGAGGATGCAAAATAAAGAAATGCCTTGATGGTTACAGATGTTTTAGACACGTCTTCCCATAATAAAAGCAGCTTTCTGTCAGCTGCTCTAAAGGGCTACTCGTACAAAATGCTGAGTAACTCCTACAGTTAATTTTTCACCCTCCATTTCCAGACTGTTCATAGGGCCCAGTTCTGCAAGGTACTGCGCTTTCTTGGGACAAGCTGATTCCAGATAGACTCCAAGGCACATTCTAGAATGAACAGTGGGCATGGTGCAGATCACCAGGTGTAGATAGACACAGAGTGAGTGTGGGAACAACGGTAGGAACTGAAACAGTGCTTTCTACCCTTTCAAAAGGGAAGATTTGATCTAGGACTAGGTAGGAATCAGTTAATCTGTGAGTAAAAGCTAAGGCTGCTGGTATCTGTGGCATACAGGGGGTTTCTAAAGATAAGATAAAGGGATATTTAAGTAGTTTTCTCTGTAGCAAGAAAGGATAACTGCAGTCCCAGAAACCTGGGAGTTAAGGGAGCTTGCAAATGAATATTCATATACATTTGTCTGCTTACTGAGGTCCTGCCTTTGGCGTGATGGCTGAAGCTGAGAGTGACTGCAGTGAAGGAAGTACTGGTGTCAATGAACTATCACAGATAAAAAGCCAAAACAAAGCAGAAAGATGGCAGGTTTTCCTACCTGGTATAAACTCCTGTTGAGAAAATACGGACAAATTATTTGGCTTTAGATTTTCTTTTAAAATTTATACACCTAAGATCTATTTCATAGCTTCCCCAGGATATATTACCAAAGTCACAGTCCTTGAGATCAAGATTGCATCCAGAAGGTTGGTGATTGTAGTAATTAATGTGAGTACCAGTTACTTTGGAAAAAGGGGGAAAGGAAAAGAAAAACAGCTGCCACTGCTGACTACATTTTATGAGTAAAGCACTTCAATAAGTATTGCAGCACTGTAAGAAAACTCCCTGTTTCAAACATTTCTCTCATCTCTCCTTCCCATTTGTGTTTTTGCATGATAGCTCCCAAGTGTATTGTCACTGGACTAAATCATGTGAAGGACATTTCTCAAGGTGCCCTGCTTTCACTATAAAGTCATTCTTCCCTGGAGCTGCTGCTCTTCTGAAAGAAGTCAAGCTTTTTGAACTAAGAACTCATGATAATGCTCCTGGACTAGAGAAATATCTGGATGTCGGATTTGGCTGGTCCTGACTGCCAGCTGATTCAGAGACTGCTGTTCTTTTTATGCATTTTGCTCTCCCCCTCTTTGTTTCATTGTCTGGAATAGGATTTAGATGCTTTTTGGGTAGCTGTTTTTTTCCTTGCATGGGTCCTTGTTGCTGATTCTGAGTGGCATTGATGGGCAGTGCTACCTGCTCTCCTCTCTGGAGAAATCTCAGTGATGATATACCATGAGTGAAGGGGGCACAGAAAGCCCTGAAGATTTTGAGATCAGTGAAACAAACCCCAAAAAACAGAGAAAACCATAAAGAATTTTCTCTCTTCTGCAGAACAAGCTGCTTATCAGACTACCACTATTTTACTGGATCCTTCCTGCCACCTCTGAATATTCTCTCTGTGGTTCAGGTTCATAGCCAGTGATTCATCTGTATCTGAATCTGCTCTTTAGGTCAGACTTTGGGACATAGAAGAAAGGCATCGAAGAGAGGCATTTCCCTGGAGGAACTCTTGAGAATTTCTGGTTCTCTGATGCATTTTGGTATGTGACCTTGTGCAGGGACTGGCTCTCTTTCTTCCTGTCTCTTCCACTCGTGTCTTTAATGCTGCCTCTCCTTGGAGCTGATGGCAATGTAATAAATGGCTCTGTGCAGTGTATGATCCCATCCACATATGGAGAAGGGGTTTGGCTACAAAAAGGTTGTTATTCAAATTTTGCTGTAACCTTGCCTCATGGGATAGGCACTCAAAGCCAAGGCAGCTCAAAAAACAGGCTACTAGGAATTAATCTGAAAATAATATGACTTCTTTGAAATTCCCTCTGTGTGAGAACCTGCATAGAGCAAAGCTGTAGAATGCCTGAAATAATGCCAAATTATGAGTTGAACTGAAAGCTAGACAATGCTAGATGGTTAGTACAATTTATATATACACAATATAAATGCATAAATGTATAAGGGAGACCAAGCTGCCTCTTTGAGAACATTTCAAATGACAGTAGTGACAGTCAGTGTTGTTAGTGCTGAGAAGCTGTAGGAATTCTCTATGCTAACATCTGCACCCCTGTCAAAGGCTGTATTGTTTTAATGACCAAATGCTCCTTATTCGTGAAGAACTGCTATTTTCAGGCCTTAGTGATGCCAAAAAGGAATTGTCACTTTGCGATCATAAGATTTCTTATTTTTCATCAGGAAAGGAATTAATTACTGGACAGTGTCAAAGAAATAATCTGGGTCAAGGCTGGAAGCTCAGATTCTTGGCATTTTACTTAGTGATTGCTAGGAAAATATACATTTTATTAGAGAATATCATCTAATAATGAATGTGAAAATTTCCAAATTGGAATTTTATTTCTCTCTTTTTCTCCTAATGTCCTCCTAGGTGACTTGGGAGATATCAGGCATTGTGCTTCAATTACCCCATTTATATGGCAAGCAAAATAGTACAGAACTTGAATTTTGATAAAAGAAATAATCTTGACTCTCATTTAGATCTCTCATTTAGACTTCTATTTTCCTGCTGCAATCAGTCTGCAGCATCTCAATATTCAGAACAAGCTGTCCTCCTGTATTCTAACTTCTCAGAGTTTCTTTCAAAGTTATATCAAGCTGGTTATTTAACTTCACTAATTCTGAAACTTGTGATCTCTATTCTCATTGTACAAAATGGCAAACTGAAGCAGTGGCTTGCTGGCTTATCTAAGGTCACACACAAAGTAAGCATCAGTCAGAAGTCTGACTTTGAGTCCCTGTTTGAAAACACAAGATAAAAATACTTATCTTGGGCATGATTTAAGAACAGCTTGGAAAAAGCACTTTCCTAGGGAAAAAAAAGCCATAGAAATCCAGGTATGGCCCATGCACTTGAGATCCCGGGTCCTCTAAATACCTTACTGAAGGAGCAGACAAGGGTGAAATGTGAAGGATATTTATGTAGCTTGCTAAAGGTACAGCGAAGAGGAAAAAGAAGAGGGTCAAAATGATTGATCAGGTAAGTCAGTGAGCTTGACATAAGGGTTAAGACTTGTGGCATGGATTAAAGATTATCTTGAAGACTTATAGGACACAGGGGGTGTCAGTGAAAGATAAGAGTTAGAAAAAGCCAGCAAGATGAGGACCACACTTATCTTTACCTTGGGTATAAGTGATCCAATGAAACACGCCATTTCAAGATGATGAAGTTTGCAGATGTTGCCAAGAATAAGGACAAACTTGGGAAACACAAGAGAGAATGCCGGCCCAGATTTCTAATTCTTCTGACCATTTGGATTTACTGTCACACAGACATAAATTTATAGCCACTTGAGATATGTGTTCAAAGGTGTTTTGAAATAAAGAACACAGGTAAAATAATAAAGTGTTGGTAGTAGTTCTGTAATGTTGAAATCAGTTCTGTATTTTTATAACAGCTCTTATATAAATAGATAAAAATGTTTCCTAAATTTTACTAATCTGTATTACTTCCCTGCGGGGTGAGGTATAGTATCTGTCTGCAACAGAGAGCAGAAAACATTTAGAATGATTGTATGTGTCTGAGCAGAAATGAGAATCTAGGTTTATAACTGTACCCACTGGAAGTGTGACACTAGAAATTACATATTTTATGGAAAACTGCTCAAGGCAACTAGTGATTAAGCCATCAAGCAATCTGAAATCAAGCGATGCTCCTTCTCTGGAACATAGTTAAAATCAGGTTAAGGGCTGTATCCTGACCACACCATCTAGGAAGGGGGGTTTGTGGTCTCTAGAATTAAGCAAAGAACCTGGACTAGGGAGAGATGAAAGGGGTTACACTGCTACCACATTTTCTGTGGTTCTCTTCAACAGTGCACCCAGCCCAACGGGGCTGCACTTCTGCCCTTTGCTGAAAGCAGAGAATGACAGTGCAGCTCTGTCCAAGTTTATGATGTAATTGTGTAAGTGCTCTCTTATGTGTGTTTTTGTTCTCAGTAGTGTAGCTCTTTCATCCAGTGCCACTACTGTCTTGGTATTCTGAGCACATTCAGAAGCCAGTCCAATTTAAATGTACCCCTGTTGTGATACCTTTATTTCTCAAACTCATCTTGAGTGTGTGGGAAGGAATTGTGGCTTTTGTTTTCAATGGAATCTGATCTCTGTCAAGATTTCTGCTCAGGGCTTTCCATTAACAGCTTTTAGTTTACTAATCACTTCTTTTGAGCTACAGGCATTAACCATTTGTGCAATCAACCATAATACTTGGATAGGATCTTTTACATGTTAGATTGCTGTTGTTTACTAAGTGTGAAAAAATTGCTTGTTAAGTGGATGTCTGATGAGAGGATAAATTGCTGGCAAAGGAAGTAAAAACAGCCATGCTGTAACATATCCACAGCCTATTTAGACTTTGACAGCAGCTGGATCTGAATGCTTCATCAAAAGGTGTAACATTTCTCCAGCATAAACAATTGTATCTCTGTGTTCAAGAAGTTTTCTTCCTTATTCAAACTGATGCTTATTTTATGCCTGAAAGCTTGAATACTAATAACCTTAATGTTCCTTGCAGTAATATTAATTAGGCTAGCATGTTCCATCCATAAAATAAAACCAACACTGTACAGAACTTACAATTTTAATAAAAAAATCAAACAGCCAGTGGGACACCAAGCCTCACCGCAATGCAAAACCTGACTGGCAGGACTTTAATGTTTCATATACATCCAGCTCCCAAAGAACTGTTTTGGTTTATTTTGGTGGTAGAATAACAACTTCTGCAGAAACGTTGGAAGTGCTCCTTTACCCAGCCTGCTTGTGGCTACCACGGGTGTTTGAACTGCTCGATTCATCATTTTCCTGTTGAACCAACACCTGTGTCCCTGGTTCAGCTGTTGCCCTCTGAATCTTGGCTGTAGACACACCAAAACAGCTGTTCATGCAAACAGCTTGCTTCCAGTACCAGCCTCTTCTAGAGCTAGTTTTGCTGGGTCCAGTTGTCTCAGTGTGATGTTTCTGAGACATTTCTGTGGACTTCTATTCCTTCTTAGAGAGTCTGGGAATGGTTCATACACGTCTGGCAGCTGTTATACCTGAGATTAGACACCCACCTTCATTTCAGACACCACCGCACGTAGGGTCAGTGCTGACGCAGTACACACATCTGACTGGACTCATGCTTTGTTGAAGTGAAATCTGTCATGTCTGTATTGTGCCCTGGGATAAATCCTCTAGAGATGGACTTTTCCCATTTCCCAGGAAATGGAGAGCCACAGACCCACAAGGAGTACTTCACAGGTATGGAGAAGAACAGAAGTTACCTGTAGGTCTTCAGGTCTTCTCTTTAGACATGCTGCCTACCTCTAGAGGTCCTGGAGGCCCCTCTGTGTAGTGTTTCAGTCTCCTGCATTGTCTTCCAAGAGAGACAGTGAACCGTTCAGTACTCCTCAGCCATTGGTTTCCTAATTTCTTGCAGTGCTTCCATTTTGAGCACAATTTACTCTGAGTACTTTAAGAAATGTCAGAATACCAGTCTTACATCAGTAATCAGGTGAAAGAGATTTCACCCCAAGAGTCTGGTGAGAGTTTTCAGCAAGGACAGACTCTTGTCTCCTGTTCACTGGAGCCTGGAGATTGAGAAACATCTAAACACAGATTTGATGCTTTCAGATATTTTCCAAGGTAGGAAACATCACATAGAAAAAAGTATTTACTGTTAATTTAGCACAGACCACTAGGGAAAAAATATTTTGTAAATCAGAAACAGGATGACAAAATTACAATATACCACAACGTATAGAGGAATCCGATGTCTAGGATGACCCAGGATAAAATGTCCCAAGATTAGAACTTTAGCATGTAGCAAACTTTTAACATGTAAGTAATTTTAATTAAGGCATGGAATGCAACACATGTTACACATAGAGGGTGATTTGCTGGCCTAGGGCCTAATACTTAGAGATTCTATATATCTAACTGCTGAGTGCAAGATCAGTAAAAGCTGCAGAAACCTGGTATCTCAAAGTATATAACTAAAACGAGATTAATTTCACCTAACACCTCCCCCCCCTTTGAAATTAGTAATAA
This sequence comes from Sitta carolinensis, assembly GCA_032173965.1. NCBI lineage: Eukaryota > Metazoa > Chordata > Aves > Passeriformes > Sittidae > Sitta > Sitta carolinensis. The sequence goes on from JAVUNC010000006.1 coordinate 38,177,992, forward strand.
AACCTCTCATCATCAAGAACTGATAATCAAAAGATAATCCTGTTTTATTACTTGATAACTGAGACAATCAGAGATTAAAAGCAAGATTTTCTAAGTGATGAGAACTCTCCCAACTCTTGTTCTTATGTCTGAGAATTTTACTGATGTATTTGTCAGTGCCAAAACATTTTTGAAACCTTCCTGCATTGCCTTAAACTCAGTAGGTGCAGAGCACCATGTAGTATTGTGTTTGTGTCCTCTGTTTGACCTGTGCATGATTTCTGTCTCTAAGAGCACACACTTCCTTGGGTCCTACAATGTTGAATACATTCCAAAGATTACAGGTAAGACAGTCTCTTCCACATGGATTAAACCCTTTTGCTTCCTGTTTTCACCCCCTTCAAAATTTCAAACTGGGAAAGAGCAATCAGAAAGGAACCTTTAAAGCATACTTTAAGGAAGATTCTCTTAGTATGTACAAAATAGGATAAAATAGATACTGATGTGAATTTGAATAAAGGTATTTGAAAAATAGTGGCAGCAAATTGAGAAATTAGATTAATTAAACAAAAAAATGAGAGAAAAGAGTTCTTTAATATAGCCCATATGTGCTGATGCTGTGCTTTATCTAGCAGAAATAATGGATCATGTGGAAAAATAGCTACCCATTGTAGATGAATGTATACTCCAACACTTAAAAAAATATTATTGTTTACCTACAGAAGTAGTAAAGAATGAAGGCTATAGAACCCAGTCTGTGTGGGGATGTCTGTGAGTGCATCAAGAACAAACTCATGGACACGTATTCTCTGCAGAACAAAGGACATTTTTTTCCCATGAAATACAGTTGTTGCTGGCACTGCTTCAAATCTTCTGCATTTCTTCACATGTCCACAGCCAAACAAGGCAAGACTTCATAAATGCTTAGATGAGCTGCAAGGAACCAGAAAAGAGGGAACACAAAGAGTGCATTACATCTCTACCCATCTGAAGCCTGGTAGAGCAGAGGAGGACCAGGGAGCAGAGGTGTAGCAAAGCAGATCTCAAATCTTTAGTAGGCTTGGGTTCCTGCCTAGTTTTTGACTAAGATATAAAGGATTTGTAGAGAAAAGTACCCAAGCAGAAATAGAGACCCCATCCCCTGAATCTCAAACTATGTAAGATGTACTGCAGAGAGCACCAATGGCCCAGCCAAGACAGAAATAATCATTTCCTTGGCCACTTGGCCAAGTATATTGAAATTCTTGCATTTAGCAGCATGACCAAACCCTGACAACATGGAATTGGGGCAAGAAGAAGACTGGGGGTCACTGCAGACCTGGAAGGTGAGAGATTACTCCTGCTAGACACCTGGGAAAGGTGAGTGAAGGGTTTAATCTCACAGCACTTTATGAAAGCAAAACCTATTAATGCCTTCTGGCTATTAAATCTGTGCAATGTCAGTGAAACACTTTACACCTCATTGTCCCAGCAATAACGAAAGGTGAAACAAAGGAACATGAATCTATGTGTTTGTGGTCCTTACCCCAGATTATTGAATTTGCAGCTATATTTTACCCTAAGAAAACTTGAAACCAGACAAGAGATTTTCATTTTAATTTGTTTCATACTTTTTGCAGATTTTATTCAATTATTTTTCCCATCAATTAAGAAGATTTATGAATATGTTTTCCATTATGTGATGTTTGTCAAGTAAATTATGCATTAGTTTTCCCTCAGCCAGCAAATTATTTGTGAACAATGATTTTTCCTTTTGTTTTTCAACCTGCTTAGATTTCTAAAATGGTGACGGAATGTATGCGTTCGATGAATGTGGTTTGTTTTCTTCATAACTCTTACATAACCAAATACACTTTTTATAGGCATTCAGACTCACATTTAACTAATTGAACTGTTGCACTTAGTAATGAATACATATAAGAGCCCAGCTTTAGTCTAAGCTATTAGCCCATACTATGTCTTGCAAAGGTGAAGTGTATTAGGTGGCATGTTATTGCTTGGTTGTCTAACTTTAAATATTTGAAATACCACTGAAGAAGCAGTGGACTTTAATTCTCAACTTGCATAATGATTGCCCAAATACCAGGCTACAGACTTCATGACTCCTTGAGCTTTGAATAACAAAGGCTGAAAGGCACATTCACCTGCAATACTGTGGTAGTTAAGGTGATCTTGAATTTTCAATGTTCTTATTTGTTGCCTCAGACAGGTGGTGGAGCATCTTGTACAAGTTACAGCTACAAGACTGGTATCATTGGATTGTTGGTAGCAATGAAGCAAAATGTCCGTTCCTAGGATACCTTTAATATAACTGCTGATCTACTTTGTAGAACTCAGCAATGCAGGTTAAGAGGGGCCATAACTTTGTCAGTAATACAGCCAAGGTTTGAGTTTGGCATACAGGAACTGAGATTAATGTGTGTTGTTACTTATCTGCATCATCCGTGTGACATTAGGTACAGGCCCTGTAGGTGCTATGAAACAAGAACTAGAACAAGATGTGGTCATCATCAACACTGAGTTGCTGGCAGACTAAATGGAGGAGCCATGGTGATGGTGGTGAGTTTAATTATCCTTTTGCATTGATGTAAGCCATTCTGAGTCCCCTGGCAGTGGTAAGGTGCTACCCTGATGACAACAGGGGGAAAATGTGGCCTGGTACTAAGGAGTCAGAAAGTCAGAAGTGAAGAAAAATAAAATGGCTGGAATCATTCATGTCTGTCTACATTTGGTTGATTCTCAAAGTGTGTCCCATCCCAAACATTTTTTCAATAATTTAGCTGCTTACTACAGCTATTGTTTTTCTGTTCCTTCTTGCTGCAGTGGAGCAAGTCTGTTTTTAACTTCTTTTAACTGCTATGGAGTTTCTCTCCAGCACTCATATGAGAACATTAAAAAAGCATGACCGGGGTGTGCATGTGGAAATGATCAGTAATCTTTAGCCTGCAATAGCAGAACTCTCTTATCTCACAACAAGGGAGGAAGGAATGAAATTGGATTTCCTGCTTCTCATGACAGTTTCTATAGCTGTACTGTGGTAGCCCCATTGGGTACAATACTACACAGCTAACCTCAGCTGCTTTTCCCATTGGGAGCAGCTGCCAGTTTCTCTTCAAAACTGTGGGATGTGCAAACTATGTATAGAATTGGCACTTTCTTTCTTAATTTATAATTTTCTGACTCACCTATGTAAAGTTTTCTCAACATTTGTGCCTCACAAGAACACACCCCAAGTAGTTAGAAGATAAGCCCCAGTTCTTTACCAGAACAACAAAAAAAGCATTATTGCAATTGTGACCTTAACTTTTGTCTGGAGAGATAAACCAAGAGTAGATGTTATGTTTGAAAATAACTGACAGTGAATCAGCCATGTGCAGTGTGTCTTGAACGTGCTGTAATGCAAAACAGACGCTGTGTTCACCCCAAATCTCAGCAACCTGTTCAGCGCATTGGCATAAAAGGAGCAACCAGATATTTGTAGTGGTGAAACATGAGAGGGAAGCTGCAGCTTGCAAATCTACTTGTTGGAGACATCTCTCAGTCAGGTGCAATCCATGGGATTATTCTCCTTTCTGTTTCTTGAGGCAGTGTTTTTTGGGACTTGTAAATGTGAGGAATGAAGAAAGTTCAGCACAGTCTAGATTATGTCCTATATTAATCTATTCCCTCACTTCTTACCTTCTACTCAAATCATCCTCACCTTCACTTGTTTGAGGTAAGAGTGAAATCTTTGTCTTACCCCTTCTGCATTATGTTATTTATTGAGAATGAGAGCCTTCCACCCTTTTACTGCTTTTTGTGTTGCTATGGCAACAATGAGGCCCACGCTTCTTGTCTGGTTAAATGCAATTTTAATTGCTTCAATAAATGTACTTTTAAAATACACAGTGAAAGCTAATGTTTATGTTATAGTTATGCTACATCACCTGTAATAGAGATAAAAATAAATGCTAATGTAAACTTATCTTTAACTGGTTTTGAAGGTGGAGATTTAGCTTTCAGCATTCTGCCGTTTGGGCTGTGGCAGGGCTGATTGCTTTGGGTAAACACTTGTCTTCAGCTGAAGCCATGGGTAAATAGGATTGGAAAGATGTGCCTGTGCCATTGAATTCAGTTCCTTAGGATTGCAGGTGACTGTAAAATAGGCATTTAGTGTAGAGTGGTGCACAGAGCATCTGGATCATGTGATATTCTAGAAAAACCCTTGGACCGTACTTCAAAATCCTGTAACAGAGTTAAAAACTTTGTCTGCAGAGTGCTGTTAGGAAGAGGGCAAGATATAGGGCTATTGCTGATGTTTGATATTTCCATGATTATCCTACCCTAGAGAGCACAGGGATATTATGTCATGGCAATGCAATGCATTTTAAATGGCCTATGGAGAACATTTTAGTGGCAATTGCTTTTGTTATTTTCACATGTGAAGAGTGAAATATGAGTTGAAATAGGTGTGGTAGTGTCATCTTCTGACAAGATGCTGAAGACTGGCAGTGGACCTGTACCCTCAGTCTCTATATCCAATTTTTTTTCCTAACACTGAATTGTGGAAAGGGATAGAAAAGAACTGCAAAATTGGTTTGAAAGTAGGAGAAAACATCCTGCTACAAAAAAAAAGCTACAAAATTGGCATGTTTGAATTATTAAAAAGCTTTAGAAGAAGCTTGGACAGAGTGAATAAATAACTTCCTATAGACAAAATACCATATACCAAAAGGGCCTTTTATTTAGCAGAGAGGACTTAAGACCAGGCACATCCAAACTGGATATAAACCAGATTAAGCTTGAAGACAGACTAATCAGACACAAAGAGAATCTTTGGCAAGTCTTCGTTATGAGGACTGGCACCTTTCTAGAGAAATTGTTCTGTTATACACAAGCTGATGGGCAGAAAAGTGCAGCAGAGGGGAAAATTCTGTAACATTTTATATACAGATATACCTACACTCTTTATATGCTCACATAAGCACACAAACATATAAGGCAGAAGTGATGACTTATTAGGCTTTTCTGGCTCTAGTCTCCAAGGCAGTGATCTGTGTGGCAGTAGTGAACTTGCTGTTTATAAACTTCTTACAGAAGACTTCTTAAAATAAGAAGGGTAGAAAGCAATTATAAGTTTTGTTGAAACCAATTATAATTTTTGTTGCTAAAGCTCTGTTAGATTCTGAAGCAATTATAGGAGAATTTGAATTATAATGTAAGTGTACAGTGGTTAGCTTTGATATGTGAAGGAAACATGGTTTCTAGTAATGGAACAATGTCAGCAATTAAACCTTGCTCTGCACAAAATGTTTGTAAACGAGATCAAGGATGTGTGTTGGTTGCAAGGGTCTTTATATGCCATTAGTGAAGTCTCCTTGACTTTTGAAAAGTTTGACATAACCACTTTTTCGTGGAGAATGTATAAAAAACAATTATTTTTAAGTTCTAAATTAAAGCGTATTATGTAGACGAAATAATTAACCAGTGGACACAATGTATGTATAAGTCTCACATTCTAGAGAAAAAAATGCTTAGAAAAATGGTTTGTAATCAGAAGAGATTTTACTAATACTTTTGCTAGTATTAATATTTAAATATACAAGAATGATGCAAAGTTTGGCTTTGTAAGAAGTTTAATTTGACTTATTATTTATGATAAATAAATAATACATTGATATAAATAATATATTTATAGAGGTAAAGATTTAAGAAAATATAAACTTAATTTCTCCAAAGTGTTATTTATCTGTCTTGGTCATGCCCAGGTTTATTAACTGAAATATTATTATTTTGGTTATTCTGCAGATCTGCACTGTTTCCTACAATAATTTGATCATTTTTGTGCTTTACAAGGCTTTAGAAGCATTAATCTTGAGAAATTCTTAGGGTCTGGTGATAGTATAATGTAAAACCAAAGTTAACCAACTTAAAAAATTTTAATGTAAAAGTATACATCATCTGTTTTAATTTAATATTTTTTAAAATCAGCAATTAGAAGAAGAGACCTAATTAATGAGCCATTTTAGGTGGCTTGCCAACTCGCAGCCTGATTGTGCTTTCCCCTGGCTGCAAGCTCACCTGCAGGACAGGAAGTGGTGCATTGCATCCTCTGCTGCTGTGGGAAGCACAAATACCCTGGTAGTGCAGGGCTCCCAGGTAAGGGCTGGGACTGCCAGAAAAAGCCATTGGTGGCTCCCTCACATCCCCTTCCTCAATGCCCAGCATAAAAGAGATATGTGGAGGTGCAGAGTGTACCTGTCTGTTAAAATGAGCTAGCATGATGGTTTCAAGTAGTTAATGTTGCATTGAACAGCACTAATTTGATGAGTCTGACATGAGCTATTTAATTTGCATTGAATCATTGCCTGGCAGCTGCATCCTAACCCCTAAAAACTATGGATGCTTAATAAATCACAGGAGCCAAAGTGGCAGGTTTAGAATTTGCAGTACCTCCTAATCCTAGTAAAACAGTTTTGAAGTAGGCTGAGTAACTAATGGTGAATTATTTTGAGAGCTAATTTCTCTGTCTTTTAGTTCATAAATAGCCTACCAAAACCTTGGGAGCCTTTTTAACTTGTCTTTTATTACCAATTATTTCCTGATTCCTTTCTCCCAGTAATTTTTGATCTGTCTTATAGAAGAGATTGCAGATCCTTTGATGATCAATTCAGAAGTAATAAAATTATATATGTATTAAAATAAAGTATACTTTTAATTATGAACAGCTCTTCCTGGTTAAATCTCTACCTTTCTCTGAATTATGTTAATCAACTTATTAATTTTGGAATGACTACATCTGCTTATTACAACTAAATAAAAACTAATATGACATAATTATCTAGGAGTGAAGCATATGGAAAAAATCTGTGGATCACAGATTTGGGTCTAGACTGGCTTCTGATGTTATCTAACTGCAATTTTTTTAATGTCACTCCTTTCCTCTATGTGAGATGAAACACTCATGATCCTACCACTTTTTCTCAAACACTTTGAGATTTTAAAGTGGATTATATCCATTGTGATATCTCCCTGTAGATGATGATCCATATCATAACCTTTGGAACTCAACTTTATGAATTTGATCCTTTTTTTTTTTTTTATGTCAGACCTTCATTGCTACTCTTACAGTTCTCATTATAATTTCTTGGTGCAGTCCATATTTGTAAACTGAACTTTGAAGCCTAATACCAAGCTTGTCTGTTCAAAAAGATTTCTATTTCGTGAGGTTTGACATGTCTACCTCAAAAGCAGGAAACAAAATTTGAGCATCTGTGTCCAGTTTCTGCTGAAGACACTAGAAAGGACTGCTCTTTCTGTGGGGTTGGTAAGTGTAAACAGATCAGACAATCTTATGTGCAGTTGCTTGGATACTTGCAGAATAATTTACAGAGCTGTTATATTACTGAAAAATATTTATTCATCAAAATATTCTGTAAAAGAAGACTTTGACAAAGTGAGAACTAAACCAAGAGCACTGGGAAAGTCTTCACAAGCTTTTAACTACTTTGGGAGCTGTTAGTGACTCTCAGCTCAGTTGCAGTGGATAGTGCCCTGTGTCACAAACATAATACCTGCAAGACAGCACTCCATACAGGTCCCAGTTAACTCTCTGTGATGTTCAAGAGAAACGTGATTTAAATTAGGTGAATACTAATGACCTGGTAATTATTATTCTAAGGCTGAGAAACCCTGAATCAGCATTTGGTCACATAAAGTTTGTTCCAGGTGACTTGATGCCCTTTGTCCTTTCACCAGTCGAGAGAAATCTAGTGTTACACAAGGGTCATGTGTTGACTCTAGCTGCAGTACATGTGAAAAAAAAAAAAAAAAGAAAGGAACCCAACCTATCCCCCTCCCCCAAACAGGTCTCTATTACATCCTTAAAGTTCAGTCTTTGGCTGAGCTGAGACTTGAGACCCAGAGGAAAACAACTATTAACATTCTGAAGGCACATTTGTTAACTGCAGAACTGTTTCACTCAGTGCCTTGAGTAAATTATCTTTGTACAAATTACATTTTTTCCCTAATCACCTCGGGTACTTCACTTGGAAGGCTTCCTACTTTTCTGCATCCAACTGTCAGGTAGTACTTAGAAAAGCTTCACACCAAACTTGTTTTGGATGATGTCTGGAGTAAAAGGCACTCATTTAACCTGCTGCTGTGAGCCCATCCCTGGGCCTTTAGCTGTCAGGAACCTTGCTGGTTTCTTAGCTCATATTTGATATGATGGAAAACCTGTGAGACTAACCCGTGCTTTACTAGCACCTGAAGCACATTCAGACTGGATTTAGTCATTATCCTGAACCCTTGCCTGTATCTTATATGGAGAGGCAGATAAACAGCTCATGCCAACTTTCACAGGGTGTTATGTTAAACAGGTGCCGAGGCCCTGGGTGGGGCGTATCAAGGCAGATCAGTTTATATGGCTTACAGTATGCATCATTACCCTCTCACTTGGACACCATGGCTTCAGGCAGCCACGAAGTTTTTCTTGGCTTCAGGCAGGAATAAGGTGTTCTCTTTCTGCCTGTGTTCATTGACTTAATAAGTCAATGAGTTATTAAGTTAATTTCAACACAAGTGTCCTGATTTCTGGATAAAATACTCAAGCACAAAGGCAAACTCTGCACAGATTAATTTATGATTTAGCAGAATGCTAAAGTCTCTCTTGCTTGAGGGACACATGGAAACCCAGACTCCCAGAAACCTAGACTTGAATCACTGTACTGCCATGCAAGTGGAGATGTTTTCTATTCTTCATTTTGTAAAAAAAGCACAGTGGAGCAAAACTGAAAAAAAAATCTGAGGCTACTAAAATATCTGTGAGAGGACCTAGTCTCCAATTCCTGACCTACAGAAGTCTCTTAACCATCATATAGTTTCTGGATAAAATGCAGAACAATCCAGGGAATAAAGACCAGATTGCCTGAGCAACAGGTCATCAATAAAACCATGGCAACAGCTTCCTAGACATGGGAGCCATTATACACCTGTGCAAGAATCAGGCACCATGAGTGGCACTCTCACACTTAAGGTACCTATAGCACTAGCTTTGAAGCTATGGGCTTGATAAGCAGACAGTGAGGTGGATTGAATACTGGCTTAACAGCTGTACGTAGAGGATGGTGATCAGTGCTATGAAGTCTAGTTAGAGACCAGCAGCCAGCAGTAGGGGAATCCTAGGGGCCTGTTTTCATCAATGTACATAAATACCGACAGGGAGGCTGTAAAGAAGATGGAGCCAGGCTCTTTTCAGTGACAGGACAAAACAGTGTCAGTTCATCTGAATTCAGACCACACTTATCAGACTGGGCTCTGTAAGATATCTAGTTATGGGGGATGCTTGGCTCTGCACATCAGGCTTAGGAAGAACATAGAGATGGCTGAAGCCAGGTGAGATTGCAGAACCGTAGCTCCTTTTTAAAGGGAAATTTAACCATTGACAGAAAGAGGTTGGCTTGTATTTTTCCCCCATCCTTTTGTTGAAAGACACCTATTTTATACACCAGACAAATTTAATGGCCTCAAAGTCTCATACTTCTGAAAGCACAGTTGACATTCCTGCAGAAAAATATGTCCCAGACTTAGATTTCCTTCCCTCCCAACCCTCAGCTACTCTAACCATGAGATGATTTAGCCTCTAACCCATTCATTGCCTAAAACACCCTATAGCAAAAGTTTTGTGTTAATCACTGTCAGCAAGTGCTGAGATCTGAGTGCTGACAATGTTTTTTAAGGCATAGCCTGCCTACATAGACCCATCTAGATGTCTTTGGAGACTTATCTTCGATATGGAAAATAGGATAGTATAGGAATCTGGGCTGACCCATTTAAGGAATGAAAATAATTTATGCTTGAGAGATGCACATATAGGGATATAAGTGTAGATCTGTATTTTAATGTGAACAAGTAAACAGTCAGCACTATAATAATCTGTAAGGCATTTGATCCCAATAAACCATTTTAATCCTTAGGGCTATTCTGGCAGTAAGAGATAACTGAACAGAAACAGAAATGTTCTTAGCATAAAGCTCACTTATCTATGTTTACTGTGTGAGACAGTTTCAGACCCTTTTCCCCTCCTTCCCAAAACCAATGAACACTTCATCTGTACAGTCTGCTAGCTCCATAGTTCACTAGCCCTTCATTTTTGATTTTTATTTACAGAAAGGGACAAGACAAAAGGAAAATCAAGTCATGAAGAAATGCTTAGGACTAATGCTACCCCACTGGCATGCCCTCTGCTTCAATAAAGTTTCACTGCAGATTTTGGTTTTAATAGCCATACATGTGGTCCTGCGCTTTGTGGGAGGATGCATTTCCACATCTCTGCTCTTAACAAGCCTCTGAGCTCAATGCTTTTGTGGCTGTCTCCTGGCTGCTGCATTGTCTTCATTGCTGTCTGCACTGCAGACAAAGGGCTACAGCTTAGAAAGGCAGAGACAGTGAATGCCTAGGCAGTGAAGTGCTAAAACTTATTTAATTTGTTGTCATTACTAAAGACTGAATGATGCTTATGAAAGGGTAGGAGCAAGAGCACATTGCACCTCCAAAACCGGGTAGTGCCACTGCAGGTTATGTGACCATAATTTTTTAATAATCTTCAAGCCAGCACTTGCTCCTCTGTTTTTGGTGTCCTGGCATCTAAAGACACTTGAGGTCTGTCTTGTATTTCATGAGCATACAGACCTTGTTGGCAGCGTAGATGTATAGTGCCTGGTGCTACTGGTCTAGTACTAGTGCTCTGCTGGCCTAAACTGTGTGGCAGGCATGAAAAAGGGACTATAACTTATAGCTCAGAAATCCCCTGAAGAAAGGTGGGAATTGATCTGTAAGTTTTTTTCATTGATCAGTTAGTTTGCAAAATATTTCTAGATTAGATGGGTGAATGGCCATTATGTGCAAGGCTTTGACTCAGCTCAAGGTTGTTTGCTAGGTAAGCTGAAGCCAATTTTTCCTCCCCTCACAAATAATAAACTCAGAATAAGACTCTTCGGCACAAATGTTGCCATGTAATGGCATTAAAATAATACACATGTATTTGTGCTGTGGAGTCTTCAAGGTCTGGAAATGGAATTTGAGTTCCCTCAGTTATGCAAATACCAGCAAATACATTAACCTAGCCGGGAATTGCTCTAATTGTGGCAAAACAATCATTTTGCATCCATATTTCACATTTAGTGGTAGCTTTGAATTGCTTTTATAAACAAGAATTTCTAGTTCTACTTCTTATTGTTTGAGAAGAATATGTAAGAATTTTAGCCTCATCAAAGCGGTACAGGTGCCACTGCAAGAAATGATCCCTTGTATATGGGTTACGTTAGGTTGTACTATTGACTGAGAATTTGAGGAGGGAATTATATAGCCTTTAATTTATGTAAGGAAACCAGGAACTGGCTTCAGATTTGCACATACTTTCCCTTTATATGTTTTGTTGATCAGTGACAAAGCATTTCTTAACTTCAGTAGTAAGTGCTCAAGATGCAATATGTCTTAGTGCTAAATAGTATTGTCTGATGTGCTCACCCTGGATGTGTATCTTAGGTGCAAGAGCCCACGCTTATGTTAAATGCAAAAGTCCGGTTGATGGATTTGGCTTCATTTACCCAAATGCACTGTATATGCAGCTTATTTTCTTCCATTTTGCTAGCAAATTAGTCAATGAGAAAGCAATACTGTGGAGTACAATCAACTATGAAAAAAAATTGTAAATTTATTTGTAGGTAAAATAAGAATTGTAAATTTATTTGTAGCTTCCTTTTGTAGAAGAAATCTTGATATTATGGCCACTTATAATGAATTTTGTTTCTGAGGGCCCAGGAGAACACGAAAACCTTTGAGGTGCTTGAGGGTTTCTATACTCTCAATCCTTGTGTTAAAAAGGCTTTGAGGGAGCAGAAACAGTGCTTCAGAAACTTTCCCTGTTACAAAGTAAGCCTTTATAGTGCATACCATAATTGTTATTCTTTATGATCATAATGTGGCTAATATTAAAAAAAAAATAAATGAGTGAACACCATGAGGTAAGGAAAAAAAGGAAAAATCCTAACAGTTTTTACAGCAAAACTTGCAGAGACTCAGAGATTTATGGAAAGGGAGCACTTTCTACTGTCAGGAAGCCTGCCATTAGCTTCAAAGGAAGTTTCAGTAGGTTCTGAATGTTTGTAAGAGTTATAACTCAATTTATCCAGATAACAATATCTTTGTTATCTAAAATCTTGGTAACACTATGTATTTCAGTGCAGACTGTGAGAGATAACAATGAACTTCAACTCTCACTGCCCCAGGAGGGCTGTGGTATGGCATTTAGTCTTACTTCCTATAATTACATGTAATAAAATTGTGTTGTCATTGGTGTTATTGTAATTGGTATAAAAAGTTGCTTATAGCAAAATACTACAGATGCAGGCAGTGATTTTCTGCAGGAGGTCACAAATGGCAAGCTAGACTCTGGCAGATTAGTACTGCCAGAGTATAGTGCTTGCACAGTACAAGTCAGCTCTAGTTCATACTGCACATGGGAGAAAAGGGCTTGATTAACAGATTAGAAGCTGCTTTGGATGTTCAAAAGCATGCATGCGCCTGTGTATTTACTAGTACATATAAATCCAGGACATTTAAAGTAAACAGTTAGAAACATAATAGTTTCCATTTTCAAATGGTCTGTTCTTAGTTAAAAGTGTGTTATTCTTTTTTTAGAAGCTCCTGTATTTACACCATTTGTTCTAAGTTTTTTTAGCCAAATCAAATCAAGTCAGCTCTTGATTTGGAGAAGCCAGTGTTAATGGGAGGACTGCATGTGTCATTTATACCTCTGGCAGCACCACAGTGTACTTTGGAGGCATGAGTTAAGTGGGAGAGTCTGGAAACTTTGAGGGCTAATCTTTTTACAACCATGGATTTTCTATATAACCACAGGCAAGTCTCTTTGTCTTAATTTCCATCCTTGCACAGGGGAGATCAGTTCATGAGGGAGCCATGGATGTAAATTAGTTTGTGACTCAGAGAACAGGCAGAAATGAATAATCATATGATGCAGAAGAAGTGGTAGAGATCAAACAGAGAATTCAAATAGACCTACTGGAAGTGTCCTGCATAGTACAGGTAAACTCCAGTGCATGATGCATGTGGACAAAAGGGCTTGATTCAAGTTACACAAAGAATTTTGGGCCTGGCACAGCTCAGCTCAGTATTCTTGGTTTTGGAAATCAAAATCCTGTTCTTCACCTGCTGCTTTACTAGGTGCACAGCTGTGCACTGCATGCAGGCTCTGTTTCTCCATCTTTATCTGTTCATACAAATAGCTCTTGTAAACTGTTCCTCAGAAGGGGGACCTCATCACCTTGTGAGTGATCCTTCCATTTATCTCTTTCCCCACGTAACTAAAGACTTCCTATTACCATCACTTGATCCTAGTAACAACTTTAAATTACTGGGCCAAGCTATAAGACTGAAAACTGACAAGTCCATGCACCAAGGAGGTCGTGCAGATTCAATTACAAATGGTTTACAGAGGATTCACTTTTCCCATTTCCACTTTTGTTTCTGTGGTGTGATTCAGTCCTGTTTTATTGTTCTGTGTTTTAACCCTTTATGTAAGTATTCTTGAAATCCAAACGCTGAGTGGATTTTTTCATAGTGTTACAAAGGCTTTGGCAGCATTATTAAATATACATATATATAATTCATTTCCAGTGAGTCTAATTTTCCATGTGCACCAGCCAAAGCTGTTAGGCATAGTGCCCAGCTTATGATCCATTGAAGAAAAGCATGCCTTAAGTTTTTCCAGGATTTTTCTGACCCATGTGGACATTGTCTTTTTGTTGTATTCTGTAAACAGGCAGACAAAAGAGATGCATGGAGTGGTAAATGAAAACTCTTGCTGAGTGGCTTTAAGTTGTGCTTGGTGGCATAAGTACAGGTTTGAGCTTCTGTTGGGTTTTTATAAGGTACGTAAACAAGACAAGGGTTTTTTTTTTTTTTTTTTCCTGCTTTGATTGAATTTAAGGAAACAGCATGCTCATGCAACTTCATCCTAGTATGCTGAAATGGATTTGTCTCCAAGCAATTTACAACATACCTAAACCATCTCTCATTTTTACTCCCACTCTGAAGGCAGGTGAGTTATGTAAGCCTCGTGTGAAAAAGCAGAACCTTTTGGTAATTGTCACGGATATATTGACTAACCCTGGAAAGTTCATCCCAACTATCTAAGTGATTACACCAAAAACCTCGAATTCCTGTAAGCAGGGTAATTGAGATTGACATTGTATCTCAAGGAATTATCTTTGCCTCAATAACTATCTGAAAACATAAAACAAAAATCCATTGTTAAGGAACCAAGTATCTCCAACTCTTGGGGTTTGGAAATTGCTTTAGGAAGTTTTTTGACCCAAGTATTCCAGTCAATTACAGGATTGCTCCCACTGACCATCTCAGCAGGCTTACTATTTAATATCCTTTGGGTCAGGGGCAATTCTTTTACTGGCACACCAACTAGACAGGTTGAAAAAGGTTTCTCTGGTTTCGAATTGGACAGACATATGGTATCTGAACCAGCTGTCTTGGCTAAAGTCACCCTAACATTTGTTTTTGGCTCTTCCACAGGCAAATCTTTACTACAATCAGCAAGCAAAGCTAGCAAGCACCAGCGTAACATTCAATTTAGCTCCATTCTTTTCATGAGCTATTTTCTGGCAAAAGATTTTTCCATGTATTTCTATTCAAGAATTTTACTGTCATCCTCTCTTAAAATTATTTAAAAACCCAAATGGCTGCATAAAATTTTTTCACCTTTAAAATTTCAATGAAAGGGGATCTACAGCATAAAAAACCACAAATCACACTTTTGCCAAAAAAAGCTCTACAAAACCAACAAATAACACATTTATCATTAACACAAAATCAGGATTTGAGGATTCCACTGATGAACAAGGAACATCAGTCATGACCTGTTTCCTCTCTACTCGGCTCACGTCTGTGTACTTGCTTCTTCGGTCTTGAGCTCGTCAACATGTTCTTGAGTGCAATACGTTTTGATGCTTTTCGCTGGAACCCACCTGGGTCCTGCAGCTGTATAGACACCCTTTACCCCAAGTTATTAATCGAAAAGGACCTTCAATTTGTCCTGTCTCGAGGTTTCTAATTTAAACAGGAGGATGCTCTTACAATTTAGCATGTGTATCATTTGAAAAATGTCTAAAAATTGGTGGCTCAGGTTCTGTAGATGAACTATTTAAAGGTCTTTTAGCCAACAGCAGAAAGCAAAAGCTTACTTGACATGAGCTTCAGTCAATCAATATGGGTACACGTACATTTGCTTAAAACAATGCTTGCTTGTTAGCCTTAGAATACAATGCACAGTACTTCATTATTAAGCTTAAAACTTTTTATATCTTGACAGATATATTTTTCTGCTATCCTAAGGTTTTCTTGACCTAGATTCAAGACACTACTTATTGTCTAATGTCCTTCCTCACTATCCAATGTTACTTTTTTACTTTCAGAATCAGCATCTACAATATAGCTCTAAGTTTTCTGTTGTCTACTGTCTCTGAGGCCTGCTTTTACATCTTTCCCAGAACCCTTTACTTTTAATGATTCCCACAGAATTCCTTTCAGGAAAGGGAATGAAATTGGGAATTCAATGAGGATCATTTGGGCAAGCTTTGTTCTGTATTCTTGCACTTCATGTCATCCCATTCACATTTCTGGTGTTCAGAACGCATCTGGAAATTTCTTTAATTTTTTTAAATTTCCTTTTGTCTGTTTCTACTCTGTATCCTTGTTTCCCTTTCTTCCCTGGTTTTAGGGATTGCAATAGGAATAATTTTGGGAAGTATAGGTCCATTTCACTGCAACTAAATGTATCTCAGTACAATTGTGTGTGTTCACTCCATTTCAAATCTTCTGGATTTTTCCATTTAATTTTTGATTCACCATATCTCCTTTCCAGTGAGTTTGTTGAACTCTTTCTTCCAATTTCAAGATTTCATTCCCTTTCCTGAAAGGAAGAATTTCCTTTCCACTACTTGCCTATACCATTAGGTATTGCAAAAGCCCAAGGAATTAGCACTAGCTAATTAACTTTATCTGACTACTACACTGAAAAGGCCTCAGTTTTTAAAGGTGTATATATAGTTGATTTCCCCTGTTTTCAATAAGAATTAACCAGCCTAATACCTTTAAAAATTAAGCTTTTCTTTAGCTATATGCAATCCAATATAATCTCTTTGAGTGTGCTCTTTTCCCTCTCTCATGCAATCCTTGCGTATACATTATAAACATCAAATCTCTGCAGACCAACATTTACTAAAAATTTTCCTTGAATGGCACTGTATTTGCTGATGTGTGAAAGACAACATGAACAGGCACTCCAGAAAAATGGGTTTTTTGGGAACTGTTTGGGGACAGTCAGCAGATATGGCACTGTGCAATGTGTGTTGTCTGAAAAGAGAGTGTGATAGCTTACTATATATACAGAGTTTTACCAAATTGAATACAAGATTCTGATTTTTTTTTTTTTCTTAAATAACCCAACAGATGTTGCTACTGTGGGAAATCTTTCACCAATAAATAGAAGTATCAGCCAAGACCTTGCACCCCAACCTCCTTCATTTATCACAACAACCCTGGCTGCAATACTCCTTCACCACCTAGGCAAATGTAGCCTCAGAGCTCAGCCAGCATCCCCTCCAGAGAGCCAAACAACAGGCAATAGTCTTTCCTCTCATGCTAGAATCTCTACCAACCCAAGACAATCCGGTGAGGTTGACAGCTGGAAGGAAGGTCTTGTTGCTGTTCCATTTCTTTGTTATTGCTTGCATGTGGAAAGGAAAAGGCAGTGATTTGTTCTACCATATGGGAAATATCTTCTGGGGAGTCAGTGACAACCTTGGCAGCCAGGGAGGGCGTATGATAAGATGGCAACAGCTGCATGTGACCTATGTTCTCACAGGGCCCTTGACAGAACTTTATGATCATGCAAATGCCTTACAGACTGATACATTAAAAACCTGCATCTCCATAGAAGTAATATGGCTCTAAGTGTCAAGTCACATTCATTAGTTATAATTCATGTGTCTGCCTTCCTTGGGAGTCAGCACCATCTTATGATTGAAGATACTGTCACTATGGAATTGACAGGAATTGTCTTTTATTTTGTCTTTTAATATTATGTCTTTTAATCCTTATTACCAAACTGATCAGTATGTTCTCACTCCTTGTGGAAGAAAAACAGCCTGGCATGGCAACAGCAGAGGAGACCAGCATGTCTGCCCTCCCTCCAAGACAAGAAGCACAGACAGAAATATCTGGAAAAGGAACCAGCATTGACATGGTTCTCAATTGTCCTTTTCTACAACACCAGGGCTGGCCAAGCTAAAGCCCATTCATGCTCAGGTCTTCATGACTCGTCTCAGTGGAGAACCTCCGCAACTATGCAATAAACAGAGATATGCTGAACAGTTTTGGAAATATAGAACTAGGCACCTAAGAGAGGGATCTTCAAAAAGTGATGCAGTGAGTGGGATATTGTTTACCAGTAGAAAATTGCAGGAGAAGGAGCAGCTGCCCAGCCCTGGTCCTTGAAAAGAGCTATATACCTAGCTCAGTGATGGTGATAAGGCAATTGTGTCTGCTCCAGGTACTGGAGTGAGTCCAACAAAGGGACATGAAGATGAATAAGTGATTGGAGCATATGTTTTACAAGGAGAGGCTGAGGGAGATGGGACAGCTCAGTCTGAAGAAGCAAAGGCTTATGGGGAATCTTACTAATGTGTATGAACACCTGAAGGGAGGTTGTAAAGAAGAGAGAGCCAGGATCTTTTCAGTGGTACCCAGAAAAAGGGTAAAAGGAAATCGGAACAAATTAATTAAATTTCATCGAACCACAGCCAAATATGTTTACAATGAGTGTGCTCATACAGAGCAGGTTGCCAAGGGAGATTGTGGTATTTACATGTGGAGATATTAAAAAAAATAGACATGGTCCTGGACGAGTCGCTGCAGTTGACTCTACTTTGGGATGGTAGTGCTTGGACTACACAATCTTCAGGGATCCCTTTCTATCTCAAAACCTCTAGGGTTCTGTGATGAGCCGAAGACATACAATAATTTCAAGCCTTTTAGGCAGCAATGAAATCTCTTTTCTGACATTTTCATTTAGCCTAAGTAATAAAACGGTCATTAAGTCATGAAAAAAATGAGAAGAAGCACAACTATAGCCAGAGGGTTAGGGTAAGTCAGGTTGAAATTTCTTGCTTCATATAATATTGCATAGTGATATGAAGTATTATAGGTTTTGAGAGAAAAGAAGTAGGTTTGAAGAAAAAAAGTATTTTTTCAGAACACCAACTGCTTGGTGATAAGGAAATGTTGTGCAATATTAGAAGAGATACTTAGATTCAGATCTGTATCTCCCACGTGCCAGCTGATTGCTCCAGTACTGGAATTATTAGGTACCAGCCATAACACAGGAATGTAATGATTTTGGGAGGGAAGTGAGTGAAGATTAGACCAGAACCTGTGGGTTTGATACATGCGGGAATCTGTAAGTTGTCAGAATGAGATTCACAAAAGAACTGAAAACAGTTAAAGAACCTCATGTGTCCATACGCATACATATTCTCACCTATGCAAATGTGAGCGAAAACAATGCAGAAAATCACAGGCAATACAGGCAATACTTGAGCAATCATTTTATCCTAAGTTGAATCTGGTTGTAAATGAAACCCACGGAAAACACTGCTCAAGAGACCTGTGGATTTCACCTAGGGGAAAAAAAGGCAATGTCATCCACAGTTGAAAATGAAAGGGCTGTGAAACTCTTTTGGCTGACCTCCAAATGCCTGTAAAAAATAAAAAAAACCTTGCAGTTAGCTTAGGAAGTTTGAATCTGTCAAAATGCCATACTACTACTGTGAACAGAAATTCCGCACAACTTACTAAACAAGACAGGATATTGGCAATTTTGCATGATGGCCAGAATCTGACTATAATGCCCAGTAGGACAAGGAACACCAGTACCTTGTTGGGGTTAACCAGAAAGAAGTGAACACTCAGACCATCTACCAAGTCTGATCCATAGTGCCACAAAATATGTAAACTGTGTTCCCCAGGTAGTACATGGAAGGAGATAGAAAAATTCAGAGGACCTAAGCTAGATCCTCATATAAAATGATGTGAACATTCTTCTGCATCAAATTAGCTATCTAAATCCCCAAAAGAATTCAGCTGCTGCCAGACTCCTGGCCAAAGATGAATCCAGAATCCCATAAACATCTTTGAAAGAGCTACACATTTCAAAGGGCGAACATAAGAAAGGGCATACTAAGTCAATGTCCTAGGTATGCTTTTATCTGAGATTACTGAAACCCATATTACAGAGAACTGTGCAACTGAGGTTGTGGGAGTGGTATGAAATAGACTCCAGACTCAAGTTTAATTTATAACCCTGCAAAGGAAAGGAAAAAAGTTCACTGGACTAACAGAAGAATGCAAACGTGAACACGATTCTGTAATTTGGTGGCTGGACAACCCTGCAGGATGGGGGATACTTACATCACAGAACATTTTCACCTTTAAAGGTCTGGAATTTCCCTGAAGTCTTTTGGAAATAAAAACGCAGCAACATCCAGGGCTTTGGGAAGAACATTTTATTGCTAAGCATATCTTTAAACAAAATGCAACTAAGAAAAGAAAAAGAATCAAAAGAAGAAGAAAAAGAAAGGAAAAAAAGCAATAACATCACGATAACTCAAATAAAAATTGTCCAGGTTGTCCATAAAGCAACAGGGATATGGTAGTAGCCCACATACAGAAATGCACATGTTCCCAAAAACTGTCCAATAGAAACTTACACAAAAAAGGAAAGTGTAAATATTTTTCCTTTAACTTAAAAAAGGAAAGCAAAAAGGAAAGGAAGAAAGAAAGAAAGCAGGAAATCATTTCACAAGACTCCAAGACTCCAAGAACAGCAATCTTTTACAGACATCAAGATATAGTCAACTTTTATATAGTTTCGGCCAGTTAAGTCATCTAAAATCGTGCCTTCATACCTTTTTAAAACCTGTCTATTTTTTTTTCTTTTTAGTATAAAAAATAAAAAAGAAAAAAGCTCAACCTCACACACGCGCACACGCACCACACACACGCACACATACACGCACTGAAAATATTTGTTAACATGAAAGTGTCTTCTCTAAGTGTTTGAGAAGACTGTTTTTTTGAATTTAAGTTCCCATGTGCGTGTGTGTATCTGATGAAACTTCTTCAAAGTCAAATATTCATGCGACTTATAAACACCAGCAAGAGTAGATTTCTAAACCTAAACAGCTGATTAGTTTTCATCCGCATACAGCAAAAGTTTTCATTTCTCATATCCCAGGGTTCTTACCCATCATGGGTTTTGTTGTTTCCCTCTCTGTCTCTTTCTCTCCCTCATCTACGTTTTTGCACATGGTAGGCATGGCTGTCAAATCACCTCACTATTGTTCTGTACAGTAAGATAATCATTTTCACAATGACTGGGAAAATGTAGAAACCAAACAATCAAATTAAATAAGTTAAATAAAAGATAAGACATTCCCAATTTAACCATAAAACAGTATATACACCATCAGGGTATCCATATAGAAATTATACTAGCAAAAAAATAGTAGTAAAATATGTAAACAAAATTTCAGATTTTTCTTTTTTTGACACAGGTAACTGTGACAAAGCTAAAACACACGCTCCCTTCACATTTTAAGGTTTGCTTTTGTTGTCTGTTTCTTTTTACTCTGTTCTTCAAGAATATTCTCATTCTGCATTAGGACCATAACAGAACTTCTGTTCCAGCTGTCCCATCAAACGTACCATGATAAATATATATGTGTGTATATATATATATATAATATTATTAAATTAATTTTTCTTTATTCTTTGTGTGTCACAGCAGCTTTATTTATTTTCTTTTATATAAAAGAGAAGGAAAAGGGAGAAAGGGCAAATGGAAAGACAGAGACGATCTGAAATGTCAAGCTACAAAATTAAAATATTACATATGAAAAACAGTTATATGTCAAAAACCCTATTTAATTTGCATTCTTTTACAAGTGTTTAGCTTTTCTGACATTTATTGATCTTGTCACAAGTTGAACTCCAGTGGTGTCTTTCTGATCTCTTTATTAAACTGATTTATTATTTTTTTTTTGCATGCATTGCAAGGTCACAGAACCAGAACCCAGAGGAAGGTTCCTTTATTTTTGCACATTATATTCAGCTCAGAATGGTTAATAACTTTTAAGCATTCTTTTTTGAATCTCCGAATCCCGTTAACCTTACTTTGGTTGTCTAATGCATATTGAGTTCTACACTCAAATAAAGCCAATGACTGATCAGAACAGACCCAAACCCATCTGCTCTTCAGTTCAATTGCAAATATACGAGCCAGATCCAAGAGAACCAGCTTTCCATGACAATTTTCCTCAGCACCACTCATCAGACATTTTCACTGACTTGTTAGCAAACAACTTAATTACAAATGACGGATTCTAGAGACAATACAACCAGATATGCAGAGTAAACACCATGGGTAGCTTTTGAGTTCATATATGGTAATAGTCTCTCTTTATTTATTATGGATATTTTTTTCCGAGATTTCTTCTCGAGTCATGTCCTGGGTCACCCCCCACACCATTCCACTCACTCTTCCCTCCCTCACCCAAAAGTAATCAAAGAAATCAAACAAAAAGCAACCTAAGAAACAAAACAAAACCAAACCAAAAACCAACAATCTCCAAAATCATTTATTCCCCTCCTCCAATCTCGAAAAATTATTTGTATGCTGGACACGGCCAGATCAGTTTGTTCAATATTTCTTTGTTGTTTAATAATGCTTGTAATTTTTTTTTCTTTCTCCTTTTTTTTTTTTTTTTTTTTTTGTTTTTTAAATAAGTAAACTGAAAAATTATTGATACAGTCAGGGATCACGAACATTGTTAAAGACTCACTTGAAGATATGAAACAAGTAAGCCATGAAGTCTTCTACCTTTGCAGAGAGTTCAGCGGAGGAGGAGATTTGGAGATGTCCAAGTTCACTAACAGAGCAGAGCTGTGCGCGCCATCTCCAGAACGCTAAGTGTGCTTTATAATACATTAGGGCAAAGTTTGCTGACTCCAAGTGATGACTTAGACATTAACAGTCACTGCTGAAATTTTTTCCCAATACTTTTTCCCACAAACGATATCTCCCAATCATCTCGTTTGCTGCAATGGTTCTGATATCTCAGTTAAATCTCATTAAGTATTTATATATTTATATATAAATAATTATTCTTTTTTACACATAATACTCTTTGTCCTTGTTTTTCTGCTTCTTGTGGCCGCTCTTTGAGCTCTGCTGCTTCTCCTTCACGAGCGTGCCGTTGCTCTGGGCTGAGTTGCTGATGTAGTTCCGCGTCTCGTCCACCTGATAGGACCCCTCGTCCCTGTTCCTGTACTTGTACATGGCGTACAGGAGGATGAGGATGCAGAGGGCGGCAGCAGCCACAATGCCGACGACCATCCCCGTTGTGCTGCTCGACTCACGGACCACCTCTGAGGCCCCCGGAACCCGTCTGATTCCCGGCTCCGTGGGGTTTGCTGTGGGCACATTACGGAACATGGGGGAAGTGATTAGCGGGCTCTTCAGCTTTGTGCTGTCTAGCTCATAGGCAGTGGGCAACGGAAGCAAGACTATGTCAGGCTGGGGTTTGAGCTCACGGTTATTCATTTTGCCGGCTGGCAATTTGGGAACCATCACAGTCGAGGACGAAGCTGTGGAGCGGATCAGCTCAGGGGACAAAGACGTGGTAGTAGTCCTACCAGTTTCGGAGACTTTGTTAGGTCTAAAGTCCTTGGATTCCCACTTGGGTGCGTGTGCTTTGTAGCCACCTTCGAAGATTGAAGTGGAAAGACTCTTATCTGTTACCAAGGAGAAGGTGGTGTAAAAATCTTCATCATCAGTAGGGGGTAGGTTAGAGTCAAAGGTTTCCCCTGAGCCATACCCAGATATCACCAAGCCATCATCATCACAACCATCGCTGCCTTGGTCCGACAAGCAAGGTAACCCCGCCTCAGAGGTCATGGACAGGGAATCTTTGGTGGTCTCAATAATGGTGAGGAGGGGGCGAAAGGTAGGGGGAAGTGTAATGAAAGGTGCACGAGTAGCAATAGGAGGGATATCTAAAGGGTCTTCTACAAGTAGAGGGATAACTAATTCACCTCCTGGTATGGAAAAGAGAAAAAAAAGAAGATTAGTATATTTTAATGACACAATGCACCATTTTCAGTTCACTTAAGGGTGAGATAGGATCTGGGCATTATGAAAAGCTGTCAGGGATCAGCTTTCTCTCTCTAGCTACACTAGCAACATACTTTCCTGGGGCTGCCTTTCATTTTTCCCTCCCACCATGCTTGGACATTGGTAAAGTGCATGTTATGTTTCCTACTTATGCTAGGTATATGCAGTGAAATACCCATAATCTTTTCAAACCCAATTTTTTTTCTTTTTGGAGATACTCTCAAGTGACTCTGTGGTCATCAGTTTTTGGTAGTGATCTTTTTCAAGCATTTGGTTAGAAGACTATTTAAATTAATTATTTTAGACTGCCATAGACCAGCGTTCTTCTAGATATATTTTCCACCACTCATCTTGCCAGTTTTTCTTCTTCTGATTATTTTAATTTAAAATAACAATGGTATTTCTTCTCTGCCATTCTAATATGCTCACTGTCTGCAGCAGTACATAAGTCTTCTCCCTAAGGCATTTTCCATTCATCCATTTCTTCGTGATCATTGTCTGGCTTTTAAATTGTGGGAAGGGTCATGAAAAAGTGAAGGATGGAATAAGAACCAAGTACTTACTGGGTCCAGGAAGGTACAGAGCTCTACTCATTGTTCATCTCTTTTTAATCTTTCTTTAGCATTCTGTTTGACACTAGGAATGTCCCTTTCCTTGCATCTTTTGGGGCTACTAGTGGCAAGCTATCTTCATCTTCCATGCTCCTTGATATTCATTTACTATAATTTGATTAAAAATTAAGATAGATTTTATTGTTATTGACAAAAAAACTGAATAAGGACTTTGATGAACCAAGTTAGCACTTGAGCCCAGGATTGTACTGCAGTTGTCTCACACCTACTGTTACTTTACAAGCAGACAGTCACAATCAGTTCTACTGATTTCTAACATGATGGTCACCTGCCTACAGAGGGCTGAAAACAAGGTGGACTTATGGTCTCCTCTTCAAGCAGAACAATAAAGCTATAGATGTAACATTTGCACCTTACAACAATATCAGCTGCAAACGAAACAAGAAAATCAGTGCATCACTTCTATGACTTAGATTCTGAGCAGCAATATTGCTACTTTTAGGGTAATAGCCCTGTGTGACTGCATAATGTGACTGCACCTCTACTTTTGAGTCTGTGGTAGTTAACACTCCACAGTTTTATATTGTGGACTTAAAAAAAAAAAGTATAAAATCTTTTAAATTTATGTAATTCCTTTATTTCTGATTATATAGTCTTCTGCTGACATACAGGTCATCAACAATTTTTTTTAGAGTGAACTATATATTTTTGAAAATTTGTGTATATATTTTCCCTTGGGTAATTTTTCTTTGCCTAGCCACTTAAGTAAGCAGCTTAAAATATAAATTGAATTGTTCAGCTGACATCATAAGAATCATCAAGATCTGATCAAAAAAGTGCAACTCAGTAAGAAGTAATCTTAATGCATACAAAATTTTGATTTATACTCACCATTGCCTAAGGAGGATGTACAAAAGGAATTATCATTTCTAAATAAATAATTCTGGGTTTTAGTTATGTATTAGTAACTGCTAATGAACAGTTTGGCATTTGCTGAATACATCAGACTCAAAAATTCTGTTCTCTCAGATCTACCCTATATATTACATGCACTTGTTTCCCATTGAATTCTGCCAGTAATGTCCATGGAACATCTATAAGGAATATGGTCTAAAATTAAAATACCTTCTAAATGTATTTGGAGAGCAACATGTTTGAACAAATTACACATTGAAGATAGAACTATACTGAAAAATGTACTTAACAGTTTGATTAAATCTGGATAGCTGAAATAGCAATATGGCTTATTCTTTTCCTTAATGGGAAACTATGTGGTGACACAGTTTAATCAATTGAAACAGTCTAAATTCTCTCAGAGGTACCAGGGTAGAAATTTTGCCAAAATAAGAAATGTGGTACTTTGCATACTTTCATGCAAAGCTAGTTTTAAGTTAAGATACAAAGGGCCAGTTTAAACATGTTTAGTTTTCTGAGCGTCCTCAGTATGTTCATATATCTCTTTTGTTACTGCAGAGAGAATGAAGAAATAAGTATCAATGTCTCCAAACTACATGCTTTCAAAAAAATTATGTAAAAAAGCCTGAAGTGCAGTCTGCCAAATGGCTACGCTGCATTTTGTGCTCATGCATCTGAGCTGTTTTCTGAGCAATGTAGAAACTGGAGCATGTAATATGATTTATGTATGTCCAGAAGGCCTATCCAAGGCTTGAGTAAAGCATCTATAATCTATGCAAACAGGTGGTCTCAGGATGAACTTGGAGTATGCCGTGGGGGGGAAAGATCATACGTGAGCCTGGTAAAAAAAGGAATAAAAATAACAGTATTTAAGTGAGAATTTCGTCAAATTGCATGGGTCTGGAATTTAAGTTCCAAAAAGTCAGGGATAGATAGTGTTCCTTTAAACACTTTTTTAAGATCAGTGTTCTGCTGTTCAATTGCAATACTCATCTGTGATTTTCATTCATCATCTGTGACACTGAACTGCAAAAAAAAATTTTGTCAGCTTTTAATTGCTCATCAGGAGCCTTGAAGTGCCTTTGTTCTTAAAAGCTATTATACAGGCCTACAGCATCAGTATGTAGTTGATCTACCACCCACTGGAGCAATATTTTGGGTAGTTTTCATCCAAAAAGAAGTTATTTTGGTTCTGTTAATCATTAATTTTCTGGAAGGAATCAGACATATCTTACGTTTAATATGAAGACCTTTGTTTTGCCTCGGTAACCTTTGCATTTAAAACCAGGTCATAGTTATATAGTTTTTGTTGCTATTGAGGACTTGAGATAATGATCAAGACTACTGGAAGTATAAAAATGATCATGGCCATCTTGAAATATTAAGTAAAGTTAACAGACTTGCTAGGATAAGTGGGGTTTTTACAGAAGTGATGGAGAAAATAAGAAAGCTTTTTGATGCCAGCAAGTCTGTTGGATTGAAGGCAATAAGACAGAGTAAGGACAAAGTTTTACAAAGCTTTCATCTCTCAATGTATGTGACGAGAGAAATAACTTTCGTACTAGAAGCACTGGATGAATTTTGATACAATTATTTAATCTTATCACTATTTTTTATTTCAAATTGTCCAGTGATCCACACTATGGTTACTTGCATAATCAAGAAATAAAGAGATTGTTTAAGGTCCTTCATTAAGAATCACTTCTCCATCAAGGAGTTGATTTGTTACATTTATTTTGTGGGGTATCAGGTAGACACAAGGGTGGTAATAATGTTTCGATTAAAATTTTTTTAAATTGTCTTTAATAAAAGAAACTGAGACAAAAAAAGCTGTGTGACCCTAAGTCAGAAAAAGCACTCTAGGTAACAAATCAGGCTTCTCTTTTATTGCATTGTTAGGCATCTATACAAAATTCACAGCAAACTTGAAGCTGTAGGTCTAACAGGATGCAAGCACAATGAATACTTCTTGGGGTTGTGATTTATTAAGGAATAAAAACATCCTTAAAAATGGCATGATAAAAATGCCACTCAGTCTAAGAGAAATGTGTTATTTAAGGATATGAGGGAATGTAAATCCTGAAAAGCTCCCAGGAAAGTGTGAGAAATATCATCACCAATATCTATGGAGCAAGCACAAACTTTCATATCACACCTGCAAACAACTCTGTAAGTGGTACTACATTTCT
This sequence comes from Sitta carolinensis, assembly GCA_032173965.1. Taxonomy (NCBI): domain Eukaryota; kingdom Metazoa; phylum Chordata; class Aves; order Passeriformes; family Sittidae; genus Sitta; species Sitta carolinensis. Next base: position 38,204,952 of record JAVUNC010000006.1, read on the forward strand.
ACATGTAAGAGATGTGAGAGGGAGTCTGATGGCCAGCAGGTTATGAGTGTGTGTGTAGGGGGAACCATCTTTCACAGAAAAATGGCTGAGGGTGCAGGAAGCTGCCTGGAGCCAGTGGTCATGGTGGAGCAGTGGTGCCTCTTGCCCAGGCCCCAGGTCAGTTTAAAGGTAAACACTGAAAGACTTAAAAAACTAAACAGCCACTTGGTTGCCAAGAATATCTTATGCAGGATTTGGAACTTGATCGGTTTGCTGTGGAAGGCAAATGTTTTATAGATTTAAGCTTCTAGGAAAAGCTAAAGAGGAGCCCTGAAAAACCTTATATGACAATTTTGAAGGGAAATATGCTTCAGAGAGGTTTTATGTTTGTCAAGTCTTCTTTTCTCCTCACAGTGTCTACCCATTTTCCAATTGCAAAATTAATGCTTTGAAGCCTTGAATAAAACTTAGAGGTTCAATTTCCAAATTGCTCTGTGCTACTTAAAAAAAAAAATAAAAAGCAAGGCTGCAACCCAGTTTGGGCCATGGCTTTCAATCAAATATTCATGTAAGACTTAAGATTCTGCCTGTGAATGGTATGGGCTGTTTCCTGGTAGTTACGGGTTTCTTTCCCCCTTTTTTTTTTCTGTTGGCTGTTAAGCACCTGTTAAAAGTGTTCACTGGTATGCTGTGAGTTCAGGATTACTTTAGGAATCCAAAGATTTCACAAGGGTTTTCCAGATTTATTTTTCACCTACTTTGCGCTTTCTCTCCTAAGCAGGGAATAGATGTTTCTCAAATAGAAATATGTTTTTTAAAAAGCTCCTCTTGACAACACAATGCCAAAGAACTAAAAAAAAAAAAAAAAAAAAAAAAGAGAAACAGATAAAATTGTTTCCTCTGCAGTGACATAGATGCAAAACGAACTTATTTGCTCATCAACAGTGTATATGAAAAAAAACCAAAACCAAACCCCAAAAATCTTAACACCAAACTGGAAGGAGCTCTGAGAGAACTGAAGTCCGTGAGGTGGGAAATCTTATACCAAAGAGCCCAGTGGTTTGCTTGGCCTTCTCTTCCAGAAAGTGTGCATATATTAATTGTAAATTAGCCTTTTAATCTAACACATATACTACTTTCATGGAGTTGTGCTTTTCTTTAAACTACCAAGAGCACTGGGGATATAAAAGGTCTACTTAAGCCTTCGAGCTGCCCTGCTTTTTGCTTTATGAGTGTATTTATAGATATATAATTCATACCTCTGGAGCTGAGCTCCAGTCAGAGTCCTCTGCCACTGGAAAAGACAGAGTGTTTAAAATTTAATAGAAGCCTTATGAACTGTGAGGATGGTGTGGGCAAGCCAGGAATACAGAGGGCACAAAAAATATGATAAATAAAACAACATGAAAAACTGTAGCCGCTGCTGGTTTTCATCTTTAGAGCCTCAACTACTTTGGAGTGGAGTTTCAGGCATCAAACTGATACAGGACAAAAGGCACAAAAAAAGGAAGCCTGAAAGATTCATCTTCTCCTGATGATGATAAGGAACACAGCTTATAGTCTCTCTCTTTTTCAGCTGCAACTGAGGAGCTTTAAAATGTCATCCATAAAGGATGCACTGTTCATGCATTCCTGCAGGTACTTGAAATTCCACATCCAAAGTTTGCAATTTTCATTCTATTCTTTTGATGTTCCTCTGAAGTCTGACTCCATTTTTAATATGAAATACTTGCCAGAGAAGTAATTCCTTACCTTTTCCCCCTCTGTATCAATGCAATAATTCCTTATTAAAAGACTGAGTTCATAAATTTCAGTCTAATGGTATTTAGTTAATTCTGCTTTGAGTCCTCTGAGGATAAAAAGAGGAAATTATTCAGAATATATAGTCTCTGATTCAAAGGATAGATGATGCTAACACAAAACCTAGCATATGAACATTCTCAATATTTTCTGGTCTTGCAGTCTTAATTAATTGCAATTGACAGAGAGTAGTAGAGAGAAAAACATGATTTCCACAATGGAATACTGCAATTCTTTATCTCAGATTTATCTTGTTTTCATATCAGAGACTATATAAGTCCTCAAAGTGATTCGATAAAACTGGATTTCTGGTGAAGTTGGTTGAAAAGTGTTTCCTAAGCCCCTCCCTCCAACTATATTAAAAGACATTAGTAAATGCAGTGTTTCCCAACAGATGGCTCATGAGCAACAGGAAAGTACAGTTAGAGAGGTCATGGATCCCAGGTTAGTGCTGGACTGTCTGTTACTCATGTAAATTACTGGTCACCTTTGTGGAGTTTCAGTGAAAAAGAACCTTCCAGAGAGGTCCTGACATGATGTCTAGAACCAAAATTCTAGAGCAAAACCAAGTATTTTGGTGCCTAGGCACTGAGCTTCTCTGAACCAACTGAGACATGCTCTCTTCTATCTCCCACCATTATTTTAAACTTTTATGATTACCTGGTGATAGCTTCCTATTCAGTACAGTTATGCTGTGTTTTCGGTATCAGTTGTCCCAGGGACTTGATGGTTGAACCTAACATACCTGCTGAGCACAGCATTACTATGCAGAAATGGTGAAAAACATATGCACTTAAAAGAAGTACAGCTTTCTCTTAGTCACTGCTTTTCAAAGATTAATGCAAACCTCTTTTGTAGTAAGGAAATTTTAGAGGTTCAGGATTTGTCTACATCATTTCTGAATGATGCTATCAAGTCTGATACTAACAGCAATATGGTGAGTGCACTAACCTGGTAAGAGTACACTTGAGAGTATCATTTAGATTGGACATCAGGCACATAATCACCAATGAAAAAATTGGATAGAAGTAAAATTGTTTCATGGGAATACAGTAAGAATGGTGCAGAGCTCCAGTAGGAAAACCCAGAGAACTACCAAATGCTAAAGGAGTCCCATAAATTTTGACTGGACATCATGGCTATGCCATGAGGTCAAATACAATTTAAGTAGCATGAAAAGAAATAACATTATTGGTGATTTGTGTGGGAAAAGGGAAAGAAAGCTTCTAGGGGGGACTGAGAAAGGACCAAACTGCCTCAGACTCCTTCACCCTGTAATATGCACAATACAATATGGCAATCGACAATATACAAAGAGCACATAACATAAAGGCAAATACAAAATGATTAAAAAATAAAGAAACTATATATATATTTCCTAAAACAAAACCATACACTAGAAAATAAAAATGCCACAGCAACAAGGCCAGAGAAAAGAAAAAAGAACAAATAATTCACTTTATCGGCAAAAGAAAGATCAAAACCTACAAGAACTGAAAAAATTTATGAAAATCAAAAAACATTATTTCCTTTAAAAAAAGGTAACCAAAAATACATAAAAATATTTAGAAAGCATACCACATTGATTTCATAACAGTCAACTTACATCAACAAATTGCCCGCATGTTTTTTGGCATGAAAGGAAAAATTTACAAAAGAAAGTTGTGTAAGAATGCTCTTGGACAAGTAGCATTGCCACATTCTTGTAACTTGCTTTTTTTTTTTTTGCTGTTGTTTCTTAAAAACTTTTTTAGCAAAATGTTTATTATTTCGTTTTAAATATATTTGTTTTACAACAAAGGGCGATACAGGGAGGCAACAACACATACATCCACACCACATAACATGAAAAGAAAAAAATCTTGCACCTTAACAAATTCAAACTTGGTTTTTTTTCTGCTGTTTTTGGTTGTATTTTTTTATCTTATGTAAAGTTGTTAGCATATTGCAGTTGAAAAATCCTGTACAATTTATTGAATTTACTTTTGCTTGTTTGCATATCTACACATATAATGTTCTTTGAAAAGCAAAGTTTGTTGCTTTTTTGCTTTTTTTGGTCAATTTGATATATATTTTTTTAAACATTTTCTTTTTTTCTATAATTTTTGTGTGTGTGTGTTTTAAGGAATGGATGACTGCACATAAAATTTTAACAATGCTAAAGAAAGGGTGGTGAAAGGGAACTTATGGGAAGAAAAAATGCTTAGGGTGAGTGGAGTGGGAGTGTAAAAATCTATGAGTGTACTACACAGGAGATGAAGATGATGGGAGTGAATGTGTAAGTCAGTTGCCATGTCCATGTAAGGGCGGTACGGAGTGATCTAGCAGCATTAGAGCTTCTGGCTGTAAGGAAGGGATGGGCAATATACAAAAACAAATGAGCATATTCATGCCCATCAACAAAAAGAAAGAACAGAACTCTAACATTGACAATCTCACAAACCCTAAGCTGCAACTTCTTCAACATGCAAGTTACAAAAAAATTAATAATTATAGTATTAATATTTACATTTTCATTAAAGATTCTCAAATTATAAAAACATTTAAAACTTTTCCCTACTAAAAATAGCAGTAAAAATACATAAACTAATAATAATAATAGTAATAATAATAATAATAATAATAATAATAACCAGAGAGTAAAACAAAAAAACCAAGGAAACTAGTCTTATGCACTGGAATTAGAACAACTTCATCTGTAGCTACCCACAGCTTTCTTGTTCTAAGAATCATCTTTTCTGAAGTCCATCAAACTGGCATCAGTATTCTCAGTAATTTGAGACAATCATTTCTTGAGTACATCAAATGTACTGTTTCAAATAGAAATACTGTGTTTGTACACCCCATCCCCGCTGTCAAATTAGACTGCTTTTATAGTCAGATTCCCTGAAGAATCTCAAAAATACAGCTGTAGGATTCTGCCAGTGAAGTAGTTCCTTATTTAAAGACAGAAATAGAGGGAAAAAATTGCAGAAAACAATTAGTAACTCTTTTGTTTTGTTTTTTTTTTTTTTTCATTATTAGATTGAAACAAACCAAATCTAAGATAGAAATTCAACCATTGAAAAGAAATACATCCAAATATAACTATGTAGAGATATACTAAAAAAAAAAGCAAAAAATGAAAAAGAGAACTTTGTTCCCAGTAAGAAGGGAGATAAGAACAATTGCTGGATTTTTAAATTTTATTTTTAAAGAAAAAATTATTCCACACACTTTCAAAGATGGACAAACCAGATGCACACATTGAAAGGAACAGACAAAGCAGTCTAGGGACACTTTCATAATTTGAATTTTTTAAAAGAAATAATTGGATTCACTTTCCTTCTGTCCCCCTCCCATTCAGATATGTTTTCAATTGTTGGCCAAAAACCCCACCAACCTTGAGTGTTGCTTTTTTTTTTAATACATCTTTTTTATCACTTATTTTTAAAATAAACATGGAGAGGAAAAAAAAAAAAAAGACGTGCAGTCTGGATGTACGTCATAAATAGACATATAAAAAGATAGAAGAAATTGGCTGAGATCGACAAATGGGTTATATAATAGCTTAATTTTACTGTAGGATGTTAATAATAATGCATGCTTAAAGTAAGTTGCATTTAGGGAAAGTAGAAAAACAGAAGAGCAAGCAAGGATCTGGGGGGCGGGCAGGCAGAAGGGAAGGGGTGGACAAGGGGTGTACCATCCATGCCTCTCCAGAAAGGGCAAAGCACATTCCAGCAGGATCTCTGCATTTCTGGGAAGGGCAGAAGGGGAAAAGGGAGAGAGAAATTATAAGCTATGCCAGGATATACTTTTTACCCTGACTATGACCAACTGAATCCACTCAAAACACCAGAGTCCATCCCTTGTTCTCGCTCTAACTCTCCACGGCACACCAGAAATCAGTGGCATTTGTTTTTCTGCCTAGTGGCAGAAAATGCTGTCACTGCTAGCATTAAGACAGAGACTACTTTCTCCTATGCTACAAAAGTATTAAAAGTTCAAGGGGATATTATTAATTAGTTCTTTCCTAAAACTGTATCCCAGATACTGTATGTCCTAGAGGGGTCCTCAATTTCCTCTGAATTCCTTAATGACATATATGATGTCTGTGTCTTTCCTGTATAAAGACCATCACCTAGATGACAGTGTTTCCAAGAAGGAACTCGGGGCACCAGACAAACAAACAGTTTTGTCTGGTGTTTTAAAAGACAACAAAATTACATATAAAGCTCTGGGCCTTGCCTAAGATGAAACTCTACAGGAGGTGGGAAAATCAGGCTGTAGGTACTGCATGTACCTCAGCTTTCCATCAGGAATGTCAGCAAGACTATTCCATAAGCCTTCATAAGGTCATGCTACCACCAACCAGTTGAAGTGGGAGCTATCTTGAGATTGAATTTCTGGGAATAATGGGGATATCATCCTGTGGATATGGCCATGGGTACTTTTGCGTAGATACAATAACTAACAGGTAGGATGTTTTGGTACTTATTAACATGAGGAGCAATGGCACCTCTAAAGCCATTGATAGATCAGAGTTAGTTCTGGGGAATATTAAGTATAAACCCCACAACAATTAAATAGCCTGGGTTGGTTTTAGATGTATTACTGAAAAGTGTCAAGTTCTGAGAGGAGTTATATAACAGCTGTACTTCAGAAGTGATGACGTTGCACTGACAGTGCACAACTGCACAGTGCAGCTGCAGCTGGAATGTACCATGCCTATGCTGGGAGGCTACACTGGACCTATTCCTACATCCATTTGGTAAACATGTTAGGAAGGGAAGAGATCAAATCACAGAAGAGGAAACCTGGTCAGGATTATCTCAGGGACAAAACATGCAGGTTACAGGGAGCAAAATGTTGATCTACATAGGAAAATTTGGGGATACATTTGTGGATCAAAAAAAATGGTTAGGAATAGGAAGAAAATTTACAGAAGTGAGGCCTTTTCAGACCTCAGTGGAGATTTTTTTTTGGAAAGGTTACAAGGCTAGTGTCCCTGGACATCACTCCCCACCAGGATTCTGAGCCTCTGGTTTAATTGTACTTAGGGAGTTTCACAAAGAGGCATTTAAGCTTTGAATTTTAATCAGTATTTGTCATGACTTGCAGCTGGATTTTCAGAGCAGTGAAATATCCCCCTTCAGCACATTAGAATTGAGTGCCTTCTCTTTGATGCAAAACAGACTGTAAGGCATGAGTCTGGTTGCCAACTGTGCAGTCTATGTCAGGCCTCTCCAGAAAATACTTATGCCCTATTTGATGATAAATGCCTAACTCATTGCATGAGGCTCTGCAAAAGCCTTTTACTGCCTGAAAGATCAAAAGAGAGAACCACAACTGGAGCCAGAGACACTTAAAGAGATGACAAGATTTTGTAAAGGAAATCTTGATTTTTAGCCTTACAAGAGGATTTGAAAGGTGCTTAGCAGTTTTTTATTTGGTCAATACAGTGGTGCTTGAATAGAAGTATAGTTCTTTGAAAAATCTGGGTCCAGCAATTTCTGTCGTGGCTGGGAAAACCCTCTTCAGTCTTTAAAGAAAATTCTGACTGTTAATAGTCAAAACTAGATGTCCTAATTTGAAAATTTGATCCTAAATGCTTCCACATGATGTTATTTTGTTACTGAACACTTAGCAAATTATTCCTCAGGAAAAAAAAAAAAGACTAAAAAGCCTAACTAGTGCAGCTTTTTCTTTATTTTCAAAAACTTAAAGTAGATCAAAGGATGGGGAGTTTAAACTTCTGTATTATCAAAGCTTACAAGTTTATTGCTTGAAGGATTGAGCTGATAGCCAGTGTTTTCAAATGAAAAAATCCATATATCAACAGGGAAACAATTATACAAAAATCCCATTGTTCAGTGACTTCAATGATAAAATTTTATTCTAATATTTTTTGTTTTCAAGTAGCATTTTAAAGGGAAATAAAAACCATGAAGTTAATGTACATTTCTCTCTTTCTGTGCGTGTGTGTGAGTGTGTGTGTGTTAGAGTAATATGAAAGATGGATGGTAAATTAGTATCTAGGGCTGCACTACTGTACCCAAGTTCATGGTAACCTCTGGAACTTCCATGTCTTTTACGACTCTCATCACAGAATCACAGAATTACAGAATCACAGAATACGCTGAGTTGAAAGAGACCCACCAAGATTGTCAAAGTCCAACTCATGGCCCTGCACAGCACCATCCCCAAGATGAGTCCCACCATGCACTTGAACTCTGTCAGGTTTGGTGCTGTGACCACTTCTCTGGGGAGCCTCTTCCAGTGTCTAACCATCCACTGGGTGAAGAACTTTCTTCTAGTATCCAGCATAAACCTCCCCTGACACAACTTCATGTCCTTGTGCTCCATTAAAGCTGACAGTTTCTCTCTTCCCTAACACACTGAATCCCACATTATTTGAGTTCTGTCCACTGCAACACAACTCTGGTTCTTCCTGCTTGTACTGGCTCCCAAAACAACTTGTTCATTCTTGCATGCTTTTAACCTTTCATAAGGTTTTTCAGACATCCAGACAAAAGAATGCTTAGCATACCACAAGTGACAAACAGCTTATAGATTAACAGGACTAAATTCTAAGATTCAAAGCAAACCCTCTTCCTACACCCCACTCAATAAAAATCTGTTCCTGTGCGTCCCAGCTATCTGAACTAATTTAAACTGCAAGAGAAGTGTATAGAATTAGCTGGTCTGCTACAAAACACAGAGATAGGAAGAGCCTAAGAATATAAATTAGTTATATCATTTCCCTTGCACCAGCTGTTTGTACTGGTAAAAAGCTCTCTCATTCTAAGTGAACAGGCACATCTGAAGCTTAAAAATAAAAAAGCAATCCATAGTAAGAATATCTATATGAGAATGACTGTCAAAGTCCCACATGCTGTTCTGTTTGGGTTTGTCTGTAAGGGTTATTTAGTGGGGCTTCTTTATAGCAAATGAGCTAAAATCATCAGAAATGAAAGCACATTTATAGCTCTGAGAGCTAAGGAAATCATAGGGCTAAACTTCCACAGCAGTAAAGAATTTTTCAGGTGTTTGCCATAAGCTTATTATCTTTTCACAGTCCTCCAAATCAAAGAGTATTTGATGCTTCCAGTGCTAAGCAGCCCAACCAATATCACTGGCCTGAAAGCACTCTTCCCATGCATCTCTAAACTGTCTCTTTCTCCAGGGAGAAAGATCTGATGTGGTTTTTTTTGAAAGACTGAAGATTGATATTTGTAGTCATCCCAGCTAAGGCTTTTTTTTTTATGTAAAGCCAAACTTATTTAATCCTAGAAGTCGGTTAAATGGAAAGAAGTCTTTCTGAAGGGATTTTGCAACCAAAACCCAGATTCTCATACCGACAAACTCAGCAGCAGAGTGTCACCCAATAATGTGAGTGGGCATAGGAATTGTTTACTCTCTTTGGTCTAGACACATATAGCAAAAGTTTTCTGCATATTTATGGAATACTAAAATGTACATAATTTTCTTCTAATCCACAAATATAGAGCAACAAGGCTATATTAGTGTCTCCTCCTTTCTTCAGTCTACAGTAATGAAGCAGACAGGTAAGCATCCATGTCATCAGTTTGTCAAAATGTTAGTAAATACTTCATAACTTCTACATATCTTCTCAGTAGTAGTATCCTAAGAAGTCATACACTGTTGGACAGGTTTGATCAATGGGCTGAGATAAACTGAACGAGGTTCAACAGGGCCAAGTGCTGAGTTCTGCACTTGGGTCACAACAACCCCAGGCAGTGCTACAGCATAGAAAGTGGCTGGAAAGCTGTCTGGCAGAAAAGGACATGAGGGGTGCTGGTCAACAGCTGCTGAACATTAGCCAGTGTACCAAACAGTGTGCCTAGGTGGGCAAGAAGGCAAATGGCATCCTGGGCTGTGTCAGAAATAGTGTGGCTAGCGGGACCAGGGCAGTGATTGTCTCCCTGTGCTGGTGAGGCCACATCTAATTGATTTAATCCCTAAAACAGCATAAACACATTACATTTTCAAAGTCTGCAGCTAATTCAACCAAAAGTAATTCAGTGGATAGAACTTCTTCCCTTGTTTTGTGAGAGGAGAACCCAAAGTAGAATCACTGGTAAAAGGTTTCTCTTGCAATGAACTTAAACTTATTTTCTGAAGGAAAATTAGTGATTCTAGTTGTGCCCTCATTAACCCCTTTTCTTTTAGTATTTCTTATTCTTTTTACAGACATAAATCAGTGCTGGGAAGAACCTGTGTGTGCAGCTTGTATCCAGAGATACATACTGTTCTTTTTATCTTGGAGTTGTAAACAAAATAAAGCAAAGAAAAACCACACAAAGAAAAGTGTTGTCCACTTCTTGGATGGCTAAATAACCCAGGAACATCCCAGGCATTACTTATGTCTCTGGAAGACATTCAAGATCTAAACCATTCCAATTTGGAAGTCTCCACTGATACACCTACACCTTATTCTTGAGGATACACGGAAATCAGTACAACCATAGAATTTAACAGTGTACAAACAGTACCAAGGAAAGTGTTGGACAAGTTCTAGAAAAGAACAGGGGTTGATATGTAAGTTGGGCATTACAAACACGCTGATGAATTCCAACTAACAAAAAGACACAATTTCCTTGGGAATTATATTAAGCTAAATAGTGCAATTACTGAGATAAATAATTAACCGTGTCTATTCAACATTGTGAATATCAGTTCTTTGTAAATGTAGAGTGAAGAGAATTTACAGTGTGATGGTTGGGAAGAGGCTTATTCCAGTAGGCTTTGAACAAGATTAATTTACCTGTGCCTTCACACCTAAACTTATTTATTTTATTAATTGCAGGGCATGATAGGGATTCTTATAGGGCATGTTTTATTCTACTAAGTTTGAGAAATTTTAAGTTCCCTCCTAGAGTAATTGGGGTCTAAGAGTTAAGAATTGAAATGACCTATTCAAGCACGTTAAAAAACTGCACTAAATCAGGGATTAATAAGCTCATCTTCCAAGTGATGGAAGCAGTACAGCCCTGCTCATAATGTTATTTTCCTCATGTTTCAAGAAGCCTTTGGAAGTCCAGAACTGAGTCCAAGGACTATGGGACTTCAGTCTCCTCTTCAGACAAAAAAAAAAAAAAAAAAAAAAAAAAAAAAAAAAAGGCAAAATAGTCCTCAGAATCAATACAAGGAGTGCCCCACAGCCATACTAAAAGGTTAGGCCAAGTTCTCCATCAGTAAAATGAGCTGATGTTGCATACACTAAGGCTTTAATCCTCAGTAGCCTGTAAAGGAGTAATGCTACATAAGAGACTGTTACTGATGAGAAGTTCACTGTCAAGTAGACTGCTGACACATTCTACAAAATTACCACTGGGAAGTGATAGAAAATCCTAGGTAGAAACTGACAATCTGTAAACATAAATAAATAGAACCCCAACTCTTTCTCCAGAAAGGAAAAATGGAGTGCCAAGCTCTTGAGCAGTATGTTAGGTGTTGTTCTCTCACACCACTTCAGACAATGTGAGATGCTCTTTCCTTTTGATTTTAATAATGTTTAAAAGCACTAGAATCCCCTTGAGATCTCAAGCAGAGGTGTTTGGAGATGGAATGGCGAATGCCTATTAATCCATGTTTTGACGTCAATTCTCCTACTAGGCAGCACTTGTAACTGCATCAGACATACAATAGAGCTAACTAACATATGAGCTATCTAGCTCTGAAGCACTGCAGGGGGAATCCTTTGTATAGGAGCTTTCAACATGTGAGCTAGTTCTGTCTATCATTATGAAAAAACAAGAGGGGATGGTGCTGTGACTCAGGCATTTGGGAATGGATTTTTGGCAGGACTTCTTGTTTGTTTTTACAGGCAAGTTTAAAACTAGATATGAAGTGCAGAAGAATAAAGAGGGTGCTGGTTTTGCAAATTTTCTTTTGAAAGTTCAGGATTACAGCAATGGAAGGCTGCTGCAGGCAAGTTTGAATCCTCTTTTTCAACATCATGAATGACTGGAATGAATTCTACTGTGATTCAGAAGCCAACGCTTTAAGCTGTTTATCAGAGGTTGCATTACAGCAAGAAAGTGGCAGGAAAGGGTATTTGCTCTGTTTTCATAAAAGATTGGATTAGAAGAGAAACAGATCTCATTCCATAAGTTAACTTACTTTAATACTTATGATATTAGTATCTGGGGCCCCCAACATAAGAAGGACCTGTTGAAGCAAGTCCAGAGGATGGACATGGAGCTGAGGGCTGAGCACGTTTCCTATGAAGACAGGCTGGCAGAGTTGGGACTGTTCAGCCTGGAGAAGAGAAGGCTCCAGGGACACCCTTACAGCACCATTTTCCAGTACCTAAAGGGCTAAAGAAAGCTGGTGAGGTACTTTTTATAAAGGTATGTTATGACAGGACAACAGCTTCAAAATGAAACAAGGTATATTTAAATTAGATATTGGGAAGAAGTTCTTTACTGTGATGGTGGTGAGGCACTGGAAGAGATTTCTCAGACAAGCCCCACCCCTGGAAATGTTCAAGGCCAACCTGGACAAAGCCCTGAGCAATCTGGTTTAGTGGAAGGTGTGCCTGCCCATAGTGAAGGGGTTGGAACAAGATATTTGAGGTCCCTCCCAACCCAAACAATTCTATGATTCTGTACTATGATAATTGTATCTATTTCAGAACCACAAGTAAAGCCAATATGTCCATGAATAAAGCTGAGGAGATGGACACCAGAATTCTTCAGGTCCATACAGACTTTTTAAACAAAATTTCAGGATGATTGTTTTTTGTTACTGATTAATTCTGCTTACCTCATTTGTAATCTGGGAGGCCTTGGCATTCTTTCCCCTAATCTTCACATCATGATAAAGTAATGTAATCCCACTATCCCAAAAGTTTGTTTTCTTCATTATAGAGAAGTTGAAGCACTACCTTACAAAATGGATGGAGAAGGGGGATGGGCGGGGGATGTGAGATATGGTGTGTTTTTTTTTTTTTTTTTTAAACCAACAGTTAATATTCATAGACCAGGGCAGGTCAGATTGCTGTGGAATCACTATTTAAAGGGATAAAGGGATATAGAGTCATACATTTGAATATGTTTTCCTTTTTATTGCCTACTGTATTACCTGAAGTATTTACATTTAAATTTCAGGGTCATTGTTAGAAAATCAACTGAAAAATGACTGCACAGCTATTAACCATCATGTCTGAGCTTCATGGTTTAGTAATTTTCAGGAGCATAAAAATCATGAATACCTGTGAAATGAAAGTTAACTGCGGATCAAGTCTAATAGGATGGAAAGTTAATTAAAAGAAGCTAAAAAAATCTTATTATATTAGGCTTTCCTCCGGTATGAAGTAAGACATTGTATGGTTAGATTTTAATAGGAAAGTCTATTACTTTCTCATAGACTCTAATTTCCTTTATCTGCATGAGCCACAAAATTTTCTCATGCAGAATTATTTTTCTGATGAATTCATTATTTCTATTCATATTCTTAGTTCTAGCTGATGGTCTTAAGCACAATCAAAAAAGACATAGAGCTGGAAACATTATGTTAATAGCACAAACAATTTATTTGAGCAGTTCTGCTATTGGCAAACTTGTGGCTTTGAACTTTGTGAATGAAACAAAAAGGCGTTCAAATTCTAACTTTATTGCTCTGTGATTTACTGCCTTATTAAGGTATTAATGAACAGCACTGTTTTAAAGTTAGAAAAAATGTTTCACCTTCAAAAGACTCATTATAGACACCTGAGCCTGTTGCTTGCCTTCTGCAAAGGACATTAAATGAGAACAGACACATGGACCTGCACTATACTGAAGAAGAACTGGCAGATTTGCCTGTTATTTCCAGTGCCTAAACAATTCTTGCTAGTCTTTCATGGTAAATTTAAGTATTTAATGCAAAGTGGCTTCTTTTCACAACCTTCTAAGGCATTGAATTTTTCATCAAAATGGAAGCATGCCAGAAGCCAAATTATAAGTTGCTATCACCGTCTTGTAGCTCCATTACAATTCCTTATTATTGTCTTATTTCATTGTCTGGTAATTTAGTAGCGGTAACCTCAGCTGAAAAACACTGAGAAAGGGAAGCAAGTGGCAATTCAAACATAAAATTACAAAGAGCAGAATTCAGCACAGGAGCACTAAGCTTTGAGACAAGATGACAGCTGTGTGCACTCTGTCTTCATAGGTAGGGAGGTATAACAAGGAGTTAACTGGAAAAAACACTTCATTTCTGCTCTTTCCTCAGCTTCACCTTTCTATTAAAAAAATATATTCTACTTCAGAGCTCTACCATGGTGTTTCCTGCTTATTATATCTTAGTCAATGATTTTCCAACCTAAAAAATATCTCCTTCCAACTCTAAAGATATTCTTTGTACGAACTTGCTGCCAAAGCGTTTAGGGATCTGAGAGATGAGTTCAGGTCTCCCACTCAAAAGGAAAGACTGCAGGTTAACGTACATACTCAGCAACCTTGTAGCTACCCTATTGCCTTCAGTGATCTTAGAGAAATATGACTGACTGAACTTTTAAACTGAACATAGGTAAAAGACTCACAGGAAAAGTGAGGGACAGATTGGAAGCCATTCCCTAATCCAAACAGTGCACGGAATTTACAGGGACCATCAGGATATAAAACCTTAAAAGTCAGTGAACTGGTCTCTAAACCCAAACACACAGATCAGTGAAGAGGAGGAAACACTTTCTGTTTACTCATCTATGTCTATGAATGAAATTATTCGTTTTGTTTAAACAAATATGGCTTTTCATAATGAAAAAAAATTTGTTTAGAAACATTTCCTCTCTTGTATTATAATTATGCAATTCTTTTAAACTCAGCAGTAATTTATCCTCCTGCCACCTCTGCAACTGTTGCACAGCCTACAAATAATTTTCTGCCTGCATCGCTCCATGTTTCTCTCAACTAAAACTTGTTAGTGAGACACCTAAGGAAACATCCTTTTGTGGATGATATTTATATCATAATCTCTGATTATGATATTTATGAAAACCAGACAATAGCATTCATTACTAGTACTAAAGGTCTGAAAATCTTCTTTTTAATACCTGAAAAACATATTTGAAATCTGAGATAAACAATGCCATTGAAGTAGTAAGAGTGCATTTCTGGTCAAACCCTTACCTGACATATAGGGCTGGCTGCTCTGTTAGATAAGGTCAAGAAGAGCCATAACACTATCAAGTGCAGAAATAAAAATGGAAGTAGCAAAGGCTTATTTTAAAAACAGGAAAAAGCAAAAGGAGGGTTTATCCCTGCTCCCTTCAAGAGTATTCATGTGCATAATACAGATGCACAAGCTGGGCTCAAAAAAGTAAGTGAAAGTAAGAAGCTGCGTGATCTCAGAAAACCAACAGGCATTTTTTATGTATTCAAACAGTGTAGAATAAAGTAGAGCATTGTAATGAAATACAGTAAAAAATGTAGATGATACGCATCTTATGAAAACAAGCTGTTGTATTTGACAGCTGAGCTTTGAAATGCTTCAGCTAAAGTCTCTCCACTCTGTTAAATCACCTGGAATTTTTTTTCCAGTCTGTGATTTAAAGTCTAGCTAACTCTATGTAGTGATTTTTTTCCTACATATAACTATACAAATTTAGCCCTAATACTATAAACTGCTAAATACTTAAATACTTTCTGCTTTCACTATCCTAATTCACTCGACATCTCATCGGGCTGCCAGTTTTTCCAGCCATGTGGTTAATGTAATTAGCAAATATGCACGCACATGCATATATACAGGAATCTACACATTTTTTTCCATTTTTTTTTACCATGAAAGTATTTAATTTGCATCCAAATTCCAAACTTCTATAGAGATCCAAGTTCTGACTCCTTCCTTTCCCAAAAGAAGAATCAATATCCTGTTCACAAATGCTGTGGACAAAAGCTTTGGAAGAGAGTTATGAAACAAGTGAGGAATGCAGCAGAAAGTTCTGCTTTTGGTAATTTAAGCCTATTACCAAATGTAGTCTCCCAGGAATTCCTTTTATATAATTTAATAATTGGTTTTTTTACATATGCTATGAATTACCTAATTCACTCTTTCAGATCTAATGTTCAGTTCTGGCAAACAATCCTACTTTTGAAATTTAAGAGCATGATTTGCTACTCACCTGCTGCAGTTTTACACTGATAATGCTTATATGCATTATTGCTAACTTACATTAGCAGTAAATGAGAGCTACAGCATGTGCATCACTTCTTACAGTGGAATCAGAGAAAGCTAAAATATGACAAGCAGTCTATCTCCTGAGGACAGGATATTACTGGCACTCTCTTTTCACATCTAAGATATTTGCTAGATCTATCTGAAATCTGTAATCATGTTACATAAGTGAACAATACTTATGGATTTTCCATATATACTTATTATATATTACATGTCTATAAATATGTTTATACACCTATATATGTATTTTTTAAAATTTTCTTTGCTTTCTATTTCCATCACCTTTCTCCTGACAGAGACATAAACCTCAGATTTATTGGATTTTATGAAAGGAAACTGCATTTGCCATCCCTTAATCCTTTCTTGCAAAGAATCTCCTTCCTCCACACCAGTTCCCTATGCTTCTGAAGCTTCCCAGCTACCCTCGGAACTCGGGTGCTGTATAAGCAGAGGCGTCACTGCAATGGAGAGAGAGATAACAGTGCCTCTGTACTCGGCTTTGTCAGTACTGCCCCTGAAATTATGTGTACAGGTCTATGCATTTCATTGCCAGAATAGAACAGCACAAGACAATGCAAAAGAGAAAACTGATAAAGAACTGCTGTTCAACAAGGAACAACAATCATTGCCCTGAGTTGATGTCTAAAATCTTTGCCTTCACTGTAGATAGCTTCATCATCTCGGCTTGCACTAGATGAAATCTCCCTTGAATTAAGAAATTGATGTAATATGACAGACACAGTAAAAGCTGTCATTGCTCTAACATGGCTAGATACTGAGAAAAATGACCTCCTGGTGTGTGTATCTGTCTGAAGATTTTAGAAATCCATAGGATCAAAATATAACTTTTTGTTTAAAAGCTGAAGAGAGATTAACTATGGCTGGAAACTGAAAGAATAATTAAGACTCCAAGGTCTTATTTCAAATTCTGCCATTCAGATAAACCTTAAGGGCCCAGTCTACAAAAGGATTAACTATCTTGTCAGTCTACAAATCTAAAATTTAGATCTTTGAAGCAAATGCTCAACTGCTCTAATATCCACGAATCTCCCCTTAGCTGCTAGAAAAATTACAGCAATACAGCTATAAAATGTTGTTGGGGCTGTTAGACACTCACTTATGCAGCCAAACCCAGGATATAACTACAAAATTCATTTAAAATAAGCATCTTGAATGTGTAGCTGGCATCAGAGGTTAAGTGCCAATAAAATACAATAAACAATATTGCTTGTATAGGGATTTTAAGGCAAAAGCCATAGGTATCAACAGCAATTGATATTCCGAAAATCATAAAAAATCTGTGCCCTCTCAAAATGTCTGCTATTACAGTAGTCCAAATGGCTTTGACCTGACTTGCTGCTTAGACTCCTAATTAATTAGCTTTAATGAAATGTAAACAAATTTGGTTTGGAAAAAGAAACCAAACTGTTCAAGTTCCTCAAGATACTTTAAACATTTCATGTGAATAAAGTGTTCTTACATGAGGCATGCCAAACTTGGCATGTCTTAAAAGTTTCTCAAACTATCTGAATTGGCAGCTTGTGTTTGGACACTTGCCACCTTACAAGACAGGCCAACAGAACACTTGCAGCTTGACATCAGGAAGGAAAGGTCAGATGAGAGGCAAAGGAAAAAAAGTCACCAGGAGAATAAAAAAATCTACTGGTTCAATAGTAAATGAGGTATAGATGACTGGGATTCATTTTTCCAATACTATCACATCTTTGTGTTTGCTGTAGACAGCACTACCATAAGATTCATTCTTCAGCAGAGAACTGTGTAGATCCTTTTCAGAAGAGGCAAGACAGGGAAAAACTGCTGGACCAGGATTCCCTGCACTTCTCACATGGAGGAAGAATTATTATCAGAGTGAGTTAGACACACAAATGGCTGCTTTCATCTTTCAACAATCCCATTATTAGAATAGAGGTGCTGCAGGCACAACATCTGCAGTTTGTTTTACCATCTGTTTCTAAAAATATCATCTCAGTGAGGGAGACTTTTTTCCTGTCTCTCAAAATTTTTATTTGCTTTTTCTTTTCAAGGGAAAACTGATGGATTTGGAAAAGAGCATATGTGGGAAAGATCACTCAGCTTCAGGGTTGGACTTCACCAACCAATTGCTATTCAAAATACAATGAAAAGCTGTGAACAAAACAACTGAAAATTTTGAAATATACTGGCTCAACTCCTTTGATAAATGTAATCAAAGGCTTTAGTCTTCTAACATAATTCGTACAGAGCTTGTGACAGATGTTTCCTATGGAGGAAAGTATGGTTTAATGTTCTGGGGAACCTAATGGAGAGAAAAGAAATTGAAAAACTGAAAAGAACTGTGAGAAGCTCTGAAGTTATTTATAGGTGAAGTTTAGTAGTCATATTTTCAGAAATCGAAAAAGGAGACAGATGAAGTGGGGGGACAAAAGAAGTCCCCATAAAATATTTCAAAACTTAAGTTGATTTTTGTTTCATAATTAGAGATTTCGTTAGAATGGAATTTTCACTTTTTTTAAGCACCTATTCCAAAATGTAAAAAAAGTAATCACACCCAGCATTTTTAGGGTCAAGGAACCTTTTCTTGTTTTTGATGTGACACAGACAGCTCAGAAGAGACTAGATGGAGTCCCTACAGTATTTTGACAGCACCAAATCTTCATTTTTTACTGAAAAAGAACTAAGGCATGAATATCTTCAACTACTTTTTGGTTTCTGAATTCCTTTGGGGCTTATTCAGCATGTTAAGAATGTGAAGTAAAAGGTGTGAGGGACTGAAATGTTAAAGGTTAAAGACCCAAACAACTGGCCATTTGCAGAAGCAGCAGGTGCTTTGCTGAGGCTAGGTTTGCACCCCCACACCGAAGGGGCAGAGGAGATTTTTGGGTGCGCGGTGGCAAAAGCTCTGATCTGTGTAAGAGCAGCGCCAGTGCCAAGGAGGGGCCTTCCACCAGTGGACTGCATATGGCCCACAGTGCTCCAGGGAATGCCGCCCATCAGCCGCGGGAGTAAGGGCAGATCGGGCAGCATGGCCAGTTCACTGAGCAAAAGAGCACTTGATGTTATTTCAGATACAAACATACTCCTACTGCACTGACTTCCTCTCCAGCTGTCAAACCTTTTTAATCCTCTCCACAGGTCTCTGAGAGTCCCCAGAATGCTGACAGAGGTAAACGATTCAGAACCTCAACAGAGACTTCAGATGCATGACAGGGATCCTCAGTTTCAGACTGTGCCCAGATCTCAAACCTGAGCCACACTTGCCCTCACTCACAAAACACCTCCTGCAAAAGGATGGGATGTACTAGCAGCTGAGTTATACAAAGCCAGAGACCTGAACTAACAGAACATAACAAGAGCATGAGAAAGAGGATAAGGCAAGATTCAATCTATTTGTTCCACTATTGTTTATAAAGCTCCTAAACAAGTTTATTCTACTGTTTCAGTTCCCTGAAATGCTTCTTTTAGCCAGAACATAAACATGGCATTAACTGATGTATAAATATACAGACATGTACAGAGAGGGTGAGTGTGTGTGCACGTTTTGCAATACATTTACCATCCCTGTCTTAGCACTAAAAAAATTAGCATACAGGAGAACCATGGATTCTAGGGGAAATACTGGACTCTAGGCACTCCACAGTAGACTTGTGGTCTGGTCTAATGGAGAATGATCAGAAGAAGAGAATAAAATTATAATTTAATACATCAGAAAATAACCTGAACTATTTAAAGGACTATTTTTGCTCTTTTCATGGGTCAAATACAAAATTTATGACCTCCTCAAGATTTCAGCAGTGAAATCAGTAGTTGCTAAAACTAGTATCTAAAATCAGTCATACTGGTTTCAGTACTAGGGAAAAATCCTGAATTATGGACATATATTAAAAAAAAAAAAAAAAAAAAAAAAGAAGCTCAAGATTGCTAAAATTGCTTTGCATTTCTGCTCTTCCTCAAAGACAGAGCAACCTTTCGCCCTTTTTTAATGCCTCTGACATTTATTATTCTGAAACTGAGATGGAGTGAAACCAGTGGAGATAAAATTGGGGGCATTTTCTTGTTGCTCTAAAATAAGCTAATTTTGAGATTTTGAAACTTTGTAAAATAGTTGTAGTACCTCTTGAAAGTCAAAAGAGGAGCTGATGATCCTCATAACAACACACCATGGGCCCAAAGAGCTTTAGTTTTTATAAGATTCAACAGAAGTAGAAAAAGAAGGTCCTTGGTGGTGGCTCTTTTGCAAGGTTTTAGTAATGTATTTTTCAGTGCAAAGATCAAATGGGTTCTCAAATTAGTAGGCATCTGAGGTTTCAAATCAAGCCAGTATAATTTCTTTTCATTTTGTTTTTGTTTCTATACCTCATTTCCAAACTGGTATGGTCTTTGTCTTCTGCTCCACACAGAGCATTTAAGCTAAGTAGTAATAAAGAAATGCCACACTTCATGTCCCCTAGGAACTTTGATCCCCTGCTTCTTACACTTGGGAGAAAGCACTGATTTCTACATTTTGTAAATAAAAAATTGAAACTGAGAGGCAGAATGAAGACAAAGTAATAACCCCTTTGATGTTATTGCACACTTTGGTTTGTCATGATCTGCTTGGGTGGAAAATACAACAGTTCTTCTTGCTCTACTGAGGTATTATCCTGGGTGTTATAGTTCATGTGAACATCAGTACCTCTGAGCTTCTAGTGCATAAGGCACCCTTAGGTCTAGGCATAATGACTAGAAGAAATTTATAAGAAAAACCTTTAGAAGCAAAAGTCTATCTCTGTCTCTAGTATCTATAAATGCTCAACATGATTTTTCTCTAACAAACATTAAGTATCTTTCAAAAATCAGACACTTTCTTCTTGTTTAAAGGTAAGTAATCAGTTGCTATAGACATTTAAGGTTCTAATAAACAAACATTTGCTTTTGATGCAAAATCTGTTTCTGAGTCATGTGTTAGCTCTTCTCTTCCACTGAATGTGTCATTGGCTATTTTTATTTTCTTTCCCATATATTTTATGAAGCTGAAACTCAAAGCTAACAGGGACAAAAAGCAAGTCGCAGCAGGTTGAAAATATCATATCTTAGTATTTTAGACATGTGTCAGCTTGATAACATAGGCACAGCACTAGAGGGATTGCCAGAATGTGACAGTGCACATGGCTTTGAGTTTAGAGAGCATGCTTTAAAAAAAGACTGGAAGGCAGCAAGGGCAAGGTAGCCAGACTGTGGGGCTGATTCTGATCTTTCATGATCTTAAACGCAAAACCAGGGAAGCTTACACCAGCTAAGTCAGGCAGGAGAAACTGTTAAGTTTTTAAAGGAAAATTCTATGAGGATGCAAATCCAAGTGATGGAAGTGCTGATATTTAAGATCTGTATATTGCTGTCCACTCATGACATTAATTTATGTAGCCTGAGCATGGTTCATTCCAATGCATGAGTTAATTCTAGAGAGAAAAATTATATTTAATGAAAAAGAATATCACATCAATGATCCCTGGCACTAAAATACTTGACTTTCGTATCCCTCACTTTATTCTCTCTTCATTGGCAGATTAGGAATTGTACCTACTTTATAAAAATATGTGATAATATTACTTGTCACAGCTAGTGAAGATAGCATATAGTACTAAAACCTTAACAATAACAGATTATTTGCACATTTCTGGTAGGTAGCAGTACAGAACCGTTTTGTGGTGTTGAACAGAAACTTGTACCTGAATATCAAAGTCCATTAAAATAGTAATTAAACCTCCTTCCTATTCATCTTTACCTCATTTAGCTAGAAGTATTTAATTTACCCTGCCTTTCAGGTAGGCAAATGAACAATATACATACACAGTCACAAAAGGAATCAACAGTAGAACTGGGAGTTCCACACCAGAGCTCAGGCTTTTTATTCTTTGCTTAAACAACTGAACTCTCAGCTCTTCACCTTGCTCAGTGACAAATGCCACAAAAGCTGAAGCCAGCAGCCTGCCCCGAGACAGAAAACAAAATTAAGAACTAATTCTAGTGCTGGATATCCATAAATAACCTCACTGGGATAAAATAGAGCACAATGGGACCTTTCACAGCATCTCCTGCACTTGAGTGTGCCCCTTGCCCCTGCAGAAAGCTGGTCACAGGCATAGAAGAGGCTACCCAAGGCGAACAGAAGTCACCATTCAGTAGGACACAGCAGCTTTATCACAGCCTGGAGGTTACTGTCCTGATGCCTGGGCACTTGATTGTCACATATTACTCCAGTCTGAAGGTTACCATGAACTTCATGATGCAGGGGGCTAAAACT
Organism: Sitta carolinensis; assembly: GCA_032173965.1. Lineage (NCBI taxonomy): Eukaryota > Metazoa > Chordata > Aves > Passeriformes > Sittidae > Sitta > Sitta carolinensis. The sequence continues at coordinate 38,227,180 of JAVUNC010000006.1, forward strand.
CCAATTTTTCTGCTCCAATAACCTGCCACTTGTTTTAAACAATTGGTTTCTTTTGCTGTTCACCTCATAACAGGACTGTTCTGATCTCTCTGCCAGAGGGCAGTATTACACAAAACTACAAGCTTGTTGATTACAATATAATTTTATAAGCAGTTGCTTTACTTAAACAACTGCCAAGAAAAAGCTTTAGATTCAGTAGGAATTAATAGTTATGAAAAACACATGAGATCTAAAATCTAAACCAAGACAGCTTTAAATATTGATTAATTTTCTGTTGTAATAATTACACTCAGTAAATTTTCTCAAATTACATAAGAATTAAGAAAACCAAACTGAGCATAAATCATTGTTTCACATTGGTGAAACAAAAGTGATCTTTTTATCTCCCTGCAAGTACAGGAAACATACCTTGAGTAAGTTAAATGAAATAATTAATTCCATGCTGGAAACCTGAACATATCCCATTAACTTCCCTCTTCTGCTAACTCTAAGCCTAAAAAGGTAATTATATCATGGTCCTGTGAGAAAAGTTCACAGATTTCAACATCTTCTCTTCAGAACAAACTAATTCCTACAAAACAACTGGAATTTTAGCTAGGCTAAAGGTAAGTGCAAGTATGCTTTTGTGATGCTGTGAACATTATCTGCATGAAAACTGTCTGCCTTTTCCTCCACTAACTTGAGCTGATCCACTGATGCCAGCTGATGTGTCCTAATGCATTGAAGCCTCCTGTGTCATTAATATGGCTAGTACATTCACAAAGAACTGAATTAAGGTACCAGAAAATGAACCACTGGACACGCCAAACTGTACTTTTTCTAAACAGTGCTTCTAGTCTAAGCAGACACTTAAAAACTCAGCTTGTTTTCCTCTGCTTTACGCATTATTGCACATTTATGATGCATATGGCAGAAGACACCGCAGATGCGGTTCCAGAATTGTGTTCAAGTTATACAAGTAAACATCAGCAAGCCAGTTTTCACCAACATCAGTAAGAAGCAGACATCACACACTGACAGACAGAAGACTGGCCCCACAGAGTGAAGACACACTACTCTTAGAGATCCTAGGTACATCCTAGATTTTTGTCTGCTAGCTACAAACAAACTATGAACTGTGGATTTTAAAAATGCATTCACACAGATATCCTTTCATCTGTACGTGCACAGTGATATTCCCTTTCCTTTTATAAAAAGTCCTAGGTACATCCCATTCAACACACAGCCTGCATCCTGCGCTGCATTGTCTGGTGCCTGAAGCACAGACAGCAGGAATTCTTACTCTAAGACATCAGCATGTAAACACAAATCCTCTAAGAAGCTCTATAAGAAGTCACTTTAGCGTTATGCCACTAAAGAGGGAAATAAGAGAGTTTGAAAACTATTGAAAACAGAACAGCTGCAAACTTGGTCTTATGAAGCTCTGTGGACTTCTTGCAAAATGCACCCTGAAGCCTCGGGAGCTGCTCAGAACATCATTCAAAGCTTGGTGCCTCTTTGTGGACCTCCCTCGGGTAGGTGAGGAAGGGAAGGGAAGGGGATGAGGGATGACAGAGCGCCGAGGAGCTAAACACCAGCTTACGAACAGAGAACAGAATCACATAACAACACTGGACCAATGGACTCCAAGACACAGTGACAAGACAGATGGACACAAACAAGACACAAAATCACTACTGAGAAATTAAAAAAAAAGCAAAGAAACCCCATTAAAAAAAGATCTATAACTCTGAGGCTGCAAGAAGCAGCCAAGGGTACTGGCATAACTCTTCCAAAAAGAATAAATTATAATACAAATAAAGATTAAAATCAAAACAATATCCCCCCAAATCATACACTACAGACTTGCTCGGTTAGCCTGAATGCATAGCTCTGATGGAACATACGATGGTGTCATCACAGCCCATGCACCGGTTAATGAAGGCCATGGTTAGTTACATCAGCTAAACTACAGCATGCCAGAAAAATGATCTTGCACTGACCCAGAAATAAAAGATATGACAGACACTCTGCATTGCAATAAAATTCTTTTTATGCCATCTGCAGTTTCTAGGGCTCTTTACATTGGAAGAGGTTTTCCTGGGAATATGCAGGGTAAAGGGGAGGGTTTTTTTCTTCTGAGTGTTTTTTTCTTTGAACTCAATTGAAAAAAAATAGGAAAAGGGAAAAAAAAACAGGATAGAGAATTTGCAGAAGTTTAAAAAAGTAGGAAATTAAAAATAAAAGAGGGGTAATACTCTTCATTCTTTAGCACACAACTTTCTTGGCATGTCCAAAAATGTGGATTTTCTTGAGGATGGCAAGAAAAGATTTTGTTGCCTTTATTGGTTTGCAGATCTATATCTCATTCTTGAGATGATTAAATAATTATTTTGTTGGAAGAACTCCAAAAATATAAATTGAGAAGTACAGCGATGATTTTAAAAATTAAAAAATAGCAGTATGGCACGATTACGAGCCAAAAAAAATTAAAGTAATAAAAAAAAATTATAAAAGAAACTAAAATATCAATCACCAAAAATTCATGCGGCACAAGATGAGGTGAAACGACAGAAAATGTTCTTCAAATATATACAATGTATATATCTATCTATATATACACGGATTATGTGTGTATATATTGATTGATATACCTGTATAATTTTTTTGTTCTCCCTGCCCCACCCTACCCCAAGGCTAATTGGTAGATGAAATTATCAATTAAAAGTAAAGAAATAAATAAAAGGAAGAAAGAAAAAATTCTAACAAAAAAGAAATTAACGTGCTTTGTTCACCAAGAAATAACATTATCATGCATCTGTCCACACCAGCGGATGCCAGGGTTAAATGAAGGCATGAATTTCTGTGTAAACATGTGATTGGATGATAGGGGCTACTGCTGATATTGGTCATTTATTACTTTAGCATATAGATATATATGCACACTGTTATATATAGCGCATATATAGATAAAATATCCTCACGGGTGGGGCCTTTGGAGCTTACATAGGTAGAAAGACCAATATGCTGAAAACCAATCTCAGTATTCCTAATGTAAAAAAAATAAAACAAACAAAAACCCCTAAAAGAAAACAAAATTTCCTGTAAGTCATCTGCATGATTGTAAAACTTGCTCATTCGATTTTGTTTTGGCTGTAAGATTGTAGCTAGGAAATTCCATCAAACAAGTGATGCTATTACACCCTGGGAAGTATTGTGAATAAACCCCTGTCCTTTGAGTCCATAGGTATTCAGCTTATGAGATGGGAAGTCTATTTCTCTGAGTACTCAGAGGTATGCACACAACTTTAAAGGTCATTTCTTACTCACAACATGAGAAATGGGTAAGCATTCATGCTTGTCAGAGGGAAAGTCTGGGGGTAACTGAGCACTGGATTGAGGGGGGGTGTTTCTGTTAGGAGAACAATGAAAATTCCCTCGGTGCTTTGGGAAGGTTGATGCAGTTATGGAGGACAACAGCCAAATCCACACTTCTTTTGGTTTCTACACTTCCAAGATATTGGTTTTTGTCCTGTATGGGCTGTTTTGGAAGACAGATTATGCTGGTTTTCTGCAAATAAATCTCTGTCCCAGTCAGGCTGCAGGTGGATGGCTATAGGCCAGTAAATTACAGATACAGAGAACATAGCTGTTGGATATGTGCCTCCTGTGTGAAAGTGTACAAAATTATATAACTTCCAATGCAAAGAACTGTAGATTTTGGCATATGTACTTCTGTGTCCAGTCCCCCATCAGAAAGGCTTACCAGTCTGATGAGACAATGACAACCTTAAAATATATGAAGCCTTTTGGGAAACAGAGAGTAAATTTCCCTGGGAGAAAAAATCACATAGGAAATTGATGGGCTGATAGGAAGGGAAAACTGGGAACTGCACCAGGGAAGAAACACAGGATGTGTCAAGCCAGGGAACAAGGATTAAGCCCTACAGACCATTTCAAGAGGCTGTATTCTGGGCTTCAGGCTAATTGGTGAGTGTTTGGGCCTCGCTGTTTTGAGTAGTCCAAGGAGCAGCTTGGGCTATGATCCCAATCAGCTGCCTGGCCACCAGCATCCAGCCTGCACAGTGCCAGAGCTCCACTAATGGACATCCTTGACAGGAATGAGGGCAATTGTATGAGGAGACAGCAACAGCTGTCAGGAAAGCATAATTATCATCCTCAAGGCTTTGAAGTTTCAGTAGGATTAGATTGTAAGGATGCTCCTCATTTCACTGAAAAGACATAAATATTTTCTTTCTTCACAGTGCTTCCTAGTCATTCCTTGTCAGAAAAGATGTTTTCCTTACAAATCTTAGATTCTCTGAGAGCAACTGAGTGACCAAAAAACCACCACAGAGCTGTGCACAAAAGCACAGGCTCAGGATCTCGGCTTAAGTTTTGAGGAACTTCTGTATTTGAGCCTCGGATCTCCCTGGAGCAGGCCAGAAGACAGTCCTTTACCCATACCAGAAAAAAGCATTGTGTTTCGGCACAGAAAAAAGAAGGGTTTTGGCCATGTACTGGGACAAGCAACATTTTTATAGAGATAAAAGAGGATCCTCTCTTGACTGTTAAATAAATGCTTCTTCAGGGCAGATGAGCAGGTTTTTTGCCCCCTGTATCGTTTAGATTAAGCCTTCTGGGAGATCTAGAGATCAAAGGGTATCTAGGCTTGTCTGTAATTAGATGAATTGAGGGTAATTTCTGTTCCTGAACTTGAAATGGTTTCTTTTGCATTACATAAAATACAAGGGGTTTTGGATCTACAGCTGTCATTGCCATCACTTAGAATAATTCCTTATGCCTACGTATCTACAGGTGGTGTCTGTAAGCTACCTCAGTGAGAACAGGCCCAGTGACAGCTCCTGTTTTTAAAGTTTTTCTATCAAAATTACAAAAGAAATCACTTTTGGAAGGGGGACACAAAGTGTTAGCCAACCTGCTACAGTGAGTGTTTCAAGCCAGCCTGGAAAATTCTGAAGGGAGCAGAGTTAGGGAATCACCTTCATACTGTCTTTTTTCAAAGAGATGCAAGTGTTCAAATGCAGATCCTATGCACATGAGATTCAGGTCTTAGATTCAACTCAGAGTTCAGTGGCAATAAGACCTTGCCAAATGGTTCTCACACAATATTTAGCCTCAAAGAGGACGTGATTTTCAGCCTTTGAGTACACCAAAAACAACAGCTTCAAAATGGACTCTATGAAGACTATTGTCTCTGATTCAGGATCAAGACCAAAGAAATATCTCTAGATACTGGGATTTGCTTCTGACCCATACAAAATATGAAAACTTCTGATTTGCAGGGGAATATTCTCTGCTGCCCTTGTCTTGGCTATTGCACAGCAGGTTCATAGTGATGTGTATCATATCTCACAGCTGCAGCAGTGAGTTCAGTAACCTTTACATTACTAGACCATGGCACTGAGGGTGATGGAAGGCCAAATTTGGCAGAAACTCAAGAGCTTTAAAAGCTACATATTATCAGAGCAACAAAAAGAAGACTGTGCTGGGTTAGGTCATTTAATTTTCAGTCTGCTGTAAAAAGGATCAGGCAAGGCAGAAGGCAGCGACCTGTCAACAGAACAGGATGAAGCAATTTCAAACGAGTCCAATTAAAAAAAAACCCCAACATTAAGTTTTAAAAAAATTTGAAGCCACACACTAGAAAACAGAAGCAAGATAATTTGGATCTTTTCTCTCCACAATGTACATATTTAAATACCAGATCTTGGCATGTGACCAGAATTCTGACTTGGCTGGTGAAGTGTAAAGGCAAACATGTCTGCTCAGCCAAGTCAGCGCTACTGGATTTTGATAAGCCAGCTCAGATTGCTTTAGTGCTCCAGAGCAGAATGGGCTGAGTGAGTGCTTTGATACTGGCTGTATTGCAGACACTGCATGCACCAACAATGCAGACAAGAAGATAGACAAAGAAAATGAGAAGCCCCATAATCCTGTTACTTTTCCTTCTTATTATGATGGAACGAGTTAAATTTATGCAAAAAGGACCTGCATATTCCTCGTCCTTCTGGCAATTCTGTACACCATCACCTCTGAGGGCAGGAAAACTCAAAATCTGGAAGTGCAGATTTCATCAGCAAGGACCATCTGGGAGATTTATTTGTACATATAATCAAGCTAACTTTTATTCTCAATGTCACAGTAATTGCCTAGAAAAGAATCAGTTTTCAGTGACTTATGTGGTCTACCTTCCTATGCGAGAGGATAGGGTGCAATGAAAAATACTGGGTGAAATTTGCAAGAATTTCGTAGTTTAGGAGAGAACCTTCAGCAGATTTTCAATGAATCATATTATTTTACACAGCAGATATTCAAACATCTATAGGCACTTAGATCTGCCAACTGTAATGCTTAGCAGGATTTTCAAAAGCAAGTAATTTTTACAAATCCAAAATGCTGTTTGCAGCATTAGATTTCTAACTGTGTCAGGAAGGAGGTATTTTTAGTCTGGAAATGTTACAGTACAGCACTATGAAATTTCATGCTAAACATGCCATTTTACCAAATTTCTACTCAAACTTTGATTTTTCCACTGGCAGCACAAGCTGAAAATACTGCTGTTACAATTTCTAGCTACTGAAGTTATTGTGATTTTGTAAAAAAAATTTACAAGAGGAGGAGTCTGATAGAGACATCATTTTGTCCTTTAATTGAAATACATGGCAATCAGAATATAAATAAAAGAAGTCTTCAAATGTCAGTGAAGCTTTAAAGAAGTGACTTTATTAATTTGCATATCAGTTGCAATACCTTTGTCCTTGTAACATGGTCCTATTAATCTCATGCCTCACTTTTGTTACAATCACTGTGCTGGCATTGTATTACTACCTTTATTTCAACTCTCAGTACCCCCATTTTTCATACTTCACAATCTAGTAATATTTGGATTGCTTTTCTTACAGATGGGGAATAGAAAACCTCATAGAAATCTGTGAAAAAAGAGATGGGAAGTAGGCTGAGCTACCTGTTACCAACAGTCTGTGCCACTGCCCTCACTGCCATCACAGGGAAGTCAAGAGTATGGGTGGAAGTTCCCAGCTACAATGCAATGCCAATCTCAGGTTACAGCAGGACCAAGTTCTACTAAAAATGCAGGTACACCATGATGAATTGAAAAGAAATGTGAAAGCACTAGCCTTGGGTGAATTTTTATGTTATTATTGTATTACTCAAATGGCTTCAGGAAATTAGAAACAGAACATTTATAATTCTTTCTTGGTATTCTTTGTAAGGAAAAAAAATCATCCCAAATAAAACAAAGAAAAACAAACAAAACAAATCCAAAGAAAAGAACCCCCTCAAACTATTTATATGTTTCACTTTTAAAAACAAAAATGCTAGCCAAACTTTCCCTTTTTTTTAAAATGTACACAGAAATTCGATGATGTCTGTTCTCTATTATAGAAATGCTTAACTCATGGCAAGCCTCAAAAAAGAAGACTTGAAAAAACCTGTAAGAAATAAAATAGACTGCAGTTGCCTGCTGGATACCACATAATATATCTCACCAGAAAGAAAAGCCATCAATTTATCAAAATGTATCTGAAAAGGAAAAGTTGAGTCAGTTCCACATGGCCAGTCTTTCTGACTCTTTAACGGATACATTTTGAAGCATCACTGCAGATAACAAGGCAAGAATTACCACTAATTTTGTTACATTAAAACTATGTTTTGGTGCTCCCCAATTTCTTTGGGGTCACAGGAAACAAAATTAGTATAAACACATTACCATGTTAGCTGTATTCAAAATCCCATGGACAAATGTATCCCTTAACATCCATCTTCAGAATAATTAAGAAAGAGTAAAGATTGCTAATAACTGATTTTTATTTCAAATTTGTTTCTCTTCTATTTTCAAATGTTCACCCTCTCACTTCATAAATCCTCAGTATTTGTCACACTCCATATTGATTTTTTTTCCTACTGTATTAGTAAAACAACATCTAGGAATATGCGAACTATTAGTTAGCTGGAATCACTTTCAGAAATTTTGCCTTTCCATGCGAACAACTTTATATAAACCAAATAGTGACTGCGTATCAGTGTTTTGCTGCTGCCAAGTCCATGGGATCTGATGCTTGGCTGTATAGTTTCTTATTTTATATACAGTGTATATATACATGAGTGTATATATATATATACACATATACACACACATATATACATATATAATTATATATGTATACATTCACACACATATAAAATATATGTATGCATTGTTTTTTGCAAATGAAATCAGAAAGCAAGCAAAACACGACTGACCTGACTTACCTGTACTGGGCTCACAGTCAATGAAATCTTCATCATCACTGGAACATTCAGCTGATGAAACAATGTCATCTGTGTCTGGCATGTGAAGCAAAGGAACAAAAGAAAACAAAAGTAAGATATTTACAAGTCAAGAAGCTATTACAGTGGCAGCTAAATATCGAAGGCAAAAAAAGGTTTCACAATTGTAACTTTTAAAATATTTAAGCTGTACCAAGCACTCCATATACACCTGTGTAAATGTGTCCTCCGTTGAGCTGGAGTCTCCTGTCAGAGGAACAGTGCTTATCCTGTGCTGTTGAATATTTCAGGTGTGCACAGGTGCTGTGCACCTGCTGGGATGTTTAGGGCAGCAAGTGGATCGCACTGATGCTGTTGAACGAAGTATAGTGGGCTACAAAGTCTGCTTGGCTGGCAAACTGCCTCCCACCAGCCACTGTGGGTGTGTCTGCTGGGAGGAGGCTGGGCTCCTCCATAAGTACCAGTGTCATGTAGGGCCAGCCAGAAAGCACTTCCTGAGAGATCTACCATGTCAGGCATGTTCAGACTGCACATGCCTTCTGCAAAGAAAAATATACAAGACAGACCCAGATAATACACATCAGTACTAAGAGTACAGCTAGTAGTACTCTTTGTTGTGCCTAAGCACCACTCTGAGGCAGGTGTAATTCCTGCTCTGTCAACACGCCTCTTGAGCTGGAAATCTGGTGTTTACCCAGATACTAAATATCTGTGCAACTCACTTGTTGCATGATGAAAAACTACTGCACATGTCAGGCTTGCCCAACATGCAAGCTCACCTCCTTGCTTAGCAAGTGAACAGGAATGTGGACGCAACTAGGTTGACCAACTGCAAAGTCTGATTCTGAAAGAGTTAAAGCAAACTGTGACCATTCACAACCATTACAGGTTTCATCACATTCCTTTGCACTTCCAGCTGGTGATACTTTCTTCTTCTTTTTTTTTTAATTTTAATTTAAATTTTCTTTTTCCTTCTGTGTGTGTACTGCTCTAATTAATGAGCAGTATGTACTGCAGCATGTTAGAGAGACGTGTACTGGTGTCTCTTCCCAGCAGCATCTCCTGCCTGTAATTGCTGCAATTAGTTGAATTAGTAATGCAGACCATTAGGGAGAGCCTGTGGCAGCCTCTGGACACAGGTTGTAACGTTCCTGTGCATAATACAAAATTACCCCAGCTCAGCAGCATTGGCTCAACCACAGCTCCTGAGGAAACTGTCTCCCTTAACAGCTCTTCCTTGCAGAGAGCTGCCTATTCTGTTGAGCAGTAGGATCAGTGAGAAGACTCCTGAAACAAAAAACCTGAAATGCTTCTCACCAGGCAGGAAGCATTGTTGAACTCAGGAGCAGGACAGCTGCACTTCAGTACTCTAGGTGAATATTTCTGGGAATCTAACATCTCAAGACTTTCAAATCCTTATTCCTAAAAAACACTCTCCAGCTTTAAATAAGGTCTCCTTTACATTCTTTTATCTGCTATGGCTGTCTCCAACATGTTCCCTCCTCCTTTACAAGAGTTCTGAGGACCCTGCCTTTTCTTTAGCCTCCTGTGCTCCCAGCACTATGAAATACCTCTGACCCATGCCAGCAGTTCTTTGCTCTCCCGATCTCTGTTTGAATTTGAGCTAAGGGGAGAAAAAGAGAACCAAGAAGACAGTCAGAAAGATCAGATTGAACCTAATGTTCCTTCAGTCTTGATTTCATTGGCTTAGATTGAGCCAAGAAAGAAAAACAGGATAAGTCAGTTGCAAGTAAAAACTATAAAAATAGAGTATCTGTAAAAAAAACCAGTCATGAAGTATTTTATGTGTTACTCAGTCATACCCAGCATGGTAATTTGGCAATGTTTTGTGAGTGCTATCTTGCAGTAGTTTCATGCTTAATACTTTCATTAAATACTTTTACAATCTTGCTTCCATGGGGAGTCAAGATTAAAAGGAACTGAAGGTAATATGTTCCTGCCTTACACGTCAAGGTCATTTTTTTAACATTTTCTTTCAGTCACAGAAAATGGAAGAATTCTGTTGAAATCCTGGTGACTTCTCTTAAGGCAAGCTGGCTTTAAAATTTTGCCTGTTTAGTGAGGGGACAAGAAAGGAGGAATGCACAAATTAGAAATTTACTTTTTTCAATTCTTCTGGTCCTGTCACATATATTTTAGAAAGTATTACTTATGCCCAGAAACTTTATAACTTATACAGTGATCACATCCTCCAACAGTGAAATGCAGCTGTCTTTGGGTAAAAGATATTAGTGTTTAATTGCACCCATGTAAAGTAATTTAGCACAATTTAGTAAACAAGGCTATACTACTAGGAAATTTTAAGCAGGGGAAGTGTAGTTAGTGAAACCGGAGATTTATACTGTAGTTGTCTAAGGGTAAGGATGGCACTGTGAATAAAGAAAAAATTAAGGATAGCACTGTGAATAAAGAATATACCATCCATCACTAGAAGACCCTGGTCAGACAGTGCTAAAACTCTGGCAATTGGTTTTGATTTACAGGTTAAATATAGATCATGTGGATTTTGCTCTTAGTTGAAGATCTGACAAGCCACACTTCTCATAGAAAACAATGATGATTTGCTCCAGTAGGAAATAAGCATAAAAATTATAACAATGTGTTGTTGTCACTTATCAGCTGCTATACCTATTTGATTAACCACTTACTTGCTCAGATCTAAAGGCTTCATGCAACATTAACTCAGAATCAAATCCAATTGAATCGACAATGTAATTTAGTATTTGTAAAGAATAAGCAGTTCCTTTATAACTATTTTTTCCTCTTGCATATTAGTGGCATCATATGAAAACAGGAAGTTAATAAGGCCTTTTTGTTTTTTTTTTTTTAAACTGGACACCTTCTTGCAACAGGACACTGGTAGATAATGAAAGTTTAGAGAATTTAGGAAGTGATCAGCCAAACTGAAGGTAAAAAAATCCTTCCAGAGCTATTAATTACCCTATATCTAGTTTGGAAAGTCCCTGTACCACAACCTGAAAAGTCAGGAAGCCTGGCCCTTGTTCCTCTTCTTGTTCAATTTCCCATCTCATAAGCAGCTTAAGGCAGTACATACAACATATTTATGCTGCACTCTGATTTGTGCACTAAACTTCCTGCTATAAAATCCTCTTGCAGCTTGTGTTGGTTCTGAACAGAGAAGGGCACAATAACCGAGACTCAGACAAAATGCAAATGTGTGATGTATAATACTCACCAACCCTGTCAACTTCAACCTCTATTTGTACTTTTTCATGACTGGTTCCACACATGATTCTATCAATTAATCTCGATCTTTTCTCCCCATATCTACTGCATGCTATTTCACCTGATAGTCTACATTTTTTATTTGTGACTGCTCTTTATCCCATCCTGCTGATTTTGTATGTATAAAAATGAGGGTTAGAAAAAGAAAGAAACGTCCAGAAGTGGTGCTAGATTTAAGTCAAGGTCTTTAACGAGATCTCTAGAAACCACAGAAAAGATAAGTACACTAATCTGTCTTGCCATTTCCTATCTTGTATTTTTAATCGCAGTACTTTCCATCACAATTCATCACTAACTGATTTTTTGTCCTGCCACATATTGGTTTTCCATACACCTTCTGCTCAGATACCAACAACTGAATCATCCCAAAGGAATCAAGCTATTTCAGTGAGAAAGAACAGAAAATTCCTGAGCACAGGAACAGGGTCAAGGAAACATCCAGAGGACCATTACTTCTTGTAACAGGAATTGGTACCTTTCAAAATCCTCCTGGAGCTGAGAATTTTCACTGGATGTTTACTAAACTTGTTGCTTCCACAAGACACGAGGGGCTCATGAGCAGAGACCCTGGAAATCTCTCCACTAACATAATTCCTTCACATAAGAAACAGCTCACTGTGAGGCAGTAAGCAAAAATATTACCCCATTTCTGGTCCCTTTTCCCCATTTTTGAAATGGTTCTCATTATACTCACTCACTGACCCCAGAAGATGTAAGTGGATTCATGCTTTAGTGTCTGCCCAGTGATCTAGGGATAGTAAATGCTAAACATTCTTATGTACAGGCAAAAGGATAGTAATGAAATTCTCCATATGCTGTGATGGAAATGATGTTTGTATTTTCATTGGAAAGAACATGAGAGAGAAAATATTTTCCTTTCCCTATATTAGCTAAATTCTATATTAAAAATAATAAGTCACACTATACTATTTTAAAATATGTATTTCATTTTTAAAGAATCCTAGCTTTGAAATTACTTGGCCTGTATTAAATGCCATAAAACTAAAGATAGGTATTATAATAACTTTCAATAAAATTTCTCTCTGGCAGGAACCCTTTTTATTCCTTCCTCTGAAAGATTTTTTATGGCATTTATATTATTATTTTTTCTCTCCCTCTCTCTAGTGTTTAATGAAATTGCTTTGGAATAAACCAGGGTAGGAGAAAGTGCTAAACTCTGTCCACCCCAGAGGATTTATGGGCATATTTACCTTCAAATTCTTTCAATTTCACTGAATTGGCTCCCCATTCCTTTCCATGAATTATTAGTTCTGTAATCACCTCCTCCTAATTATTCACTCTAAGGGCCTCTTCAATCTTGAAACGGTGATGGTTCTACAATCTTTGTTCATTACACTGTATGTACCGTTGTGGGATATATAGTGCAAGGAAATTTGGCATGGTGTGGCAAGACCTGCTCAAGATGACTCCATTCATGGTCAATCTTTAAATTGCTCAAAGCCCTAATTTATGTATCAGATCCATAACCCTTGCTCCTTCATTCTACACAAAATGGTAGGTGCTGAATCTTCCTTTTCCCAATTGCAAGTTTTTTTGACACCTTGCTCTTTGGGTACACCACTATTGAGAATGATTAAGCATGCTGGATAAAATAAGCTCTGTCACAGAACAGCTTTATGAAATTATAAAAAAACCACCCAGGAATGATGGAGTTCTCCCTTCTAGAGGGAGAGAAAAGACAAGGACCCATAAATTCAACCCCAGAAAAAATCCTGCAGAATTACACACTTGGTAGTTGCTTCGCTTGGTAAAGTAGGATTCAATTTTCCTACTTGCCTTTTCCTTGAAATTCTTCTGTACACTATACATGTTTCTTCCAATTCAACACCATTATTTGAAAAGCAACACTTAATGCTTTGCTGTGAGAGAAGTGTAAATCTATTTGCCACTGAGGAACCACAATTTACAGTACTTCTTGAAATACGACCATCACAAAATGCTAGGCACAAATATCTTCCCAAGAGTAGAGAAATACAGTTGTATTAACCTGGGCACTGCATTTGCCTTTCACACCTAAAATGTACAGAGCTGAAAGTCAACAAACTTTTCCTAAATACAACCACTTGACTCCCTCCATTGCTTCCATACTGCTATATTTTCTATAGATCTCAAATTTATTATGGAATATGAACTACATATTTTCTTCTGTGCATAACAGCAAAGAGTATAAATTTTAGAATTTTAGGCTTTAGAATAGCAAAAAGTTAGTGATGCTGTTCAGTCTTCTAGAAACCAAGATGTTTCTTGGCAAAGAATAGGCTCAAGGCAATTACTGTCTTGCCAAAAGAAGAAAGCAGATGAAGTATCTATCTCATTAGGTGCCATTTCTAGCTTGAATATCTCCACTTTTTGTACTTTGGTAACTGGGCTTTTTAAAGAACTTTTCGTATTCTGTTCACACTATTCAATTAAATGAGAATCCTTCATCTGTCCTTTCTACACATTACATTTGTTTCTCAGTTTTTAATTAATCTTTATTTGCAAAATACCCTGGAGGTCACTACAGTATAGCAGACCTGAGAGACTCAGCCTGGACAAACTCAAACTACCACATACAGATAGAAATAATCTGTATACAAATGGGAAAATATTAGAAATGTTGCAAAAATCATAATGAAGTATTACAAAAGAAGCTACAATTTGGGATGCTTTAAACTTTTAAGGAGAGTCTTGGGTCTTTGTCTTTTGTCTTTGCTAAAGTGTATTAATCTTCTCCATCTCATTACTGGATAGAACAACATATATTCTCTTATAATGGGACAGGCACACCTACAACACGTGCAAGCCCTTTGCACCTCCACATACTAATTCTGAGGCTGTGTCTGTCTCTGCAGAGGCAATGCATCAAAGAACATGAAACTAATAATTTTTCTTCATATAGCTCATTTGAGATAAATACAAAAACAAAAGGATCAAATCTTCTGTTTGTTTAAATTGGCATTGATTTCAACCAGACTGCAACAACTTGCAGCAAGAGAAAATGGCTCATTACATTTAGTTTTGGACAATTCAATGCCAAAAGATTAGGAGTAATTTTAGTCATTTCACAGAAGAGCCACTGAAAAGAGGAAAGAACTTGAGAGATGTATAATGAAACAGGCTTAGTAAAACTAAACATCAGAACTTGACTTCACAAGAATTTAAGGTATGATAAATTTTTACAGGTGTCACAAAGGACATCAGGAAGAATGATGAACTATTTAGAGTGCTTCAAAAAATGATAAAATTAAGGGGGAAAAAGTGTTATTTTCACCAAGAAAAATCTCAGTAGTGATCTTTACCAACTATGGAGAAGTCTCAAAGAAATGCCAGAAACCATTAGCACTGAGGTCAAACAGTTGCCTAAGACATCTGGGTATGAATACTGTTAGTGTACATGCCCAGTGGGGAAGAGCTTGCTCCATCTATTTTCAGTCCAATCTAATTAACTCTAAATCAAGTCCATATTTGCATCGTCTCCATCACTATGTAATATAAACAGGACACATTTCTCTCTGTCATTGCAAAGCAAGCAGCAAAGCTATCCAACACAGCCTTTCAGTTAGCTGTGCTCAGAGCCAGAATCACAGAATATTCTGAGTTGGAAGGGACCCACAGGGATCATCAAAGTCCAACTCCTGGCCCTGCACAAGGTAGTCCCAAGGGTCACACCATGAGCCCAAGTGCATGGTCCAAATGCTTCTTGAACTCTGTCAGGCTTCAGGCTGTGACCACTTCACTGGGAAACCTGTTCCACTGCCCAGCCATGCTCTGGGTCAAGAACCTCTTCCTGAAAGCCAACCTAAACCTCCCTTGACACAATTTCAGGCCATTCCCTTGGGTCCTGTCACTGGGGCTCCTCTGCTACCTACCAAGAGGCTGGTAGGTAACCAGCAGGCATGCACCCTTCAACAGTAGCTCAGCAAAAGTGCATCTCCTGGCTGCATATAACAGCTGATTTGCTGTCGAATTATAGCATTAAGTAGGGATCATGAGAGAGCTACCCCTCAACAAAATCAGCCATTTGTCCACTGCTATGGCAGACAACAGATTAAGGAACTAGGCAGTTAAGTAAGAGAAAGCAAAAAATAATCTTCCCAATTGTATGTCAATCTAGATTCATGGGCAGTCATGATTAAAAAGAGCTTTGAAAGCTTGAATTATTCCTTTGAAAGCCAAAAGCCTGTCTCACTAAAATCAATAGTTCATTAAGACTGTAAAGTCTGACTCTTCTGGACCAGGTTTGATGCCAGATTTCAGAGACTTTGTTCTGTGCCTGAGCTGTGGAAAGTCAACAGGGAAAAATCATGTTTCTGCCTTTTGTCTCTGTCTGCTGGCAGTGGGAAGGGTGATGATGTTGTGAGGCAGTGTGAGAAGAGAGAGAAAGAGAAGGGAGGGCAAAGAGGGGAGAAAGGAAAGTGGGAAGGATTAATTCATCTGTTGTTCAAGGCACCCTGACAGGGGAAAGAGAAGTATTCAACCACAGCAGCTTAACCCAACTTCAATGTACCTTCCCAAAAGCATAAGGAATGTAATTCTTCATGGTGTTCTGCTGATAAGAAAATCCTCCTAAATCCTTTCAATTTATTTCTTGGCCTGAAGAAATTACATACTATTTAGGAACCAAATAAATAAATAAAATTTCATTTCCATGAATCTAGATTGGTTGTTTATTGATTACATATGCCCACAGAGCCACTTGCTTTTCTATTTCTTTCTTTTGTAACAGAACAGGCTATTTTTGTCTTGAACTAGGAAAGCATCAACTTGCAAGTCTTTTCCAGACTATTCAATATAACCATCAAGATTTCAAGAACTTTAAACTGTGCTGGAAAATACCATTTATTTGGTTTAATACAAAAGATACAGCTTTGTCGTGAGAAGAGATTCTTTCTCCCCTCTTATCAAACAATTTCTCCTTCCCATATGAGTTTTCCTTCTTCCAAAGAAGTACTCTGAAGATGAAAGTTTTGTGTCTATACACTGAAGACAGAGCCTCTTGGAATAACCACACAGGAAGAATATTCACATTGAGCATACTTTTCAACATTTGATGAAGGAGCTTGTGCTCCTTCCCTATTATATTTTTATTTCTTATTGAAAGAAACTGTTACTTGAAACAGAAATCATCAGTCCTCTGTTATATAACCACAGTTATGCAGATGGTGGTGATGCAGGTGAAAACTCACCAAAAAAGGTACAGAAGGTATTCCCATAATGAACTAAATTAACTAAAAAGATTAAGGCGAAAAATAAAGCCACTACAGCTGACACCACAACAACTCCCACTCTAAAGTCAGTGAGAGCTGCTGGAAGGACAATTTACTGAAATTCGAACATTACTCAGGAATGTGATCACATCGATCTACACAATAATGTTTCCCAGTCCTTGTCCTGAAGTTTTCAAATGGAGGACATTTCTTTTAGGAAATTGTCTGAAAATGGATTCAGAGCGTTCTCCCTTATGCCATTTTCCCACTCAGAAGAACCAACAACCATCTGAACACATGGGGCAGCATAAACTTCAACTTCCTGCTCTTCTCAGCATCTGTTTAAAGCAGGACACAGGAAGCAAAATCTGAATAAAGATTCTTATAGATATATATAAAATTGTAGGGAAAAGACAGATTATTGCCAGAATTTAGCATCCTGCTGGTGTGGGCTTTAGTCCCTTAGATACACATTCTTATGTATTATCTTAAACTGCCACAGAAATAATTTTATGAATAGGCTGGGCTATGAGTTACAGTTGCTGAAAAATAAAATGTTACATACTTCACCAGCAGAAGGGCAGGGCAGACCTCTGGGGTGGAGTAACTTTTTAAATTGCCCCAGTCCAAATTGCCAAGGACATTGAATCAGAACCTACATGTTACTTGACTTTATTTTCCTGATACTGTCATAAATGTGCTATCTGACATCAGCAAAATTGCCCCCTTTCCTTGTGCCTCTGTTTATATTGCCATAAAATGGGGAGAAAACAACTTCTCTGATTGCTTGGCATACAGTCAGAATTTTAGTAAACATTCCACATTCTCAAAGCAAAGTCTAAATACAGAAAACTCCTTTACATTGAGTAAAGGGAAGCCTATGTTTCAGAAAGTTAGAGACTCAAGTGATCTGAGATGAATCGGCTGCCCTTTGAAGACTCAGCCTCTAGTAAGAGTAAATGGGTTTTTCTTTGCGTGCTAGCTGGCACTTAATAACTGTGTCAGAAGAATATTTTTCATTTACACTTTGCTCCTTTGCTGGAAATCAATATGTCGTTTGCTGGCATTTTCTCTTGGACATCTTTATTTAGCTTGTCTTTTTTCCTCAGAGGGGAGGGAGTTGTATTTGATTTTGTTCTGTTATTGATTGGATCATTCTGAGCAAGAAATAAATAACTAAGCACAGCACAGTAGCTTTAATGACAATCTCTTAAACCTCAAAATCTGCACACCGTGTTGCACTCACCCCAACATGCAATTCAAAAGAAACAAATCTGTAAAGTATAGTTACTATGTAGAAAAGAGGTAGTCACACTACATTTTAACTGACATTTCTACTTATGTGATCACTCCTAAAACCATACAAGTCCTGTTTCTATTAAAGCAGCAGTCTGTAGCACCTACTGCTGGGATGTCACAATCTCTTGCAAATGAGGCTTAATGAGAAATTAAAGATAGAGGAGACCTTCTCCCAGCAGACGTGGTTCCCTGGAGAAAACAGGAGCATGTTCACATATTGAACCCTGATGGCAGTACAGCCTGGTGCCCCATCCTCAGCTGGCCAGTGCTGGTGGAGGGGCATCCGCTGTGCCCCGCTGCACCTCCTTCCCTGCTTCTTACTTAATATCTCTTACTCATTATTACATTGACCATAAACAATTTGCACATGCAACTGTAAAATTCATAAAGGAGAAAATACCTTGGTACGGCTCAAAGTGTAGAACTTAAAACCTAATGTGACAGAGTATGTTATTCATAACAATAAATGTAATCACTCTGAATAAATGTGCCTTAAAACAACTTCTGCAATTATTATAAGTACCTCTGAGTGCAGTAAGATAAACTATCTTTGAATATTCACATTAATGCGCTAAACTATTCTTGCCAGACAAATATTCCTCTTGCTCTCCAAATATTAACCCACACTCAGAAAATGGCATTTAAATACTGTTACTCACAGGATTCACACATTAGCTCACAAGGGGAACGCAGTTCCCACACATTTAAATGCAGAATAAACATAATGTAGAGTAAATCCTGGCCCACTAGGTACCAGTCAGCACCTAGAAATGCTCCCTGAATAACATTAGAAAGGACAACATTTAACAAAGGAAAATAGCCACTAAATACCTATATGTAAGCACATATACAACATACCTGCTAAAAAAAGGCTATGAATGGTTTCAATTTATAAACAATAAGAAGTTTATAAACACAAATATTGCAAAAGTGGCTGTGGTAAAACTCGTATTTCCCAGGAATGGTGACAGCCTCTTAACCACAAGTCCATCCTTCCTCTCTTAATATACAATGTAAATGATTGTCAGCACTAGTACAGAGACATCTATTTACTTAACAAAAGGTATATATTACAATGAACTTATTAACATACATTATCATGATGAAATCTAATAAAAATTAAATTAAACTTTTCTAGACAATATTTCACACAGAAATAAAACTGCCAAATACCTAATGCTTAAAAATAATGTTTTTCTATCATTATCGTTTTTTTTCCTTTTTAAATATGAATAAACTTATACCTTTATTAGAGGGACAGGGAACTGATTTCACACCACACATTAGCAAAAAGCACGTAACAAAAGAGTAAACAGGTAAATGAAATCATAACTACCAACACCAGGGGTCATGGGGAAAACTTAAAAAAGTCAGAGCCAGAAATTTGTTTAATCATAACTTTAACAAGGAAAGAGATCTACTCCCATGAAACATACACCCATCAGCTTAAAAAACATACTCGGTCCATCAAGTACTGATGAAACCAGGTAAATTTCAACCTCATGAGTTGTGGAACATGACAAATGGCTCCTAAGCATTAAATCTGAAGTGAACTTCACTTAAACGGCACATGAAGTGGTCCAAGGTGCAAATGGTTGTTATGCAAGAAAGTTTTGCCATGGGGTAAGGCAGACTCCCATGCACAACAAACCTGATAAACACTTATTGCCACTGGATTTCTCAGCAGCCCCGGCCTAATCAGAACATTTTCCCTGTGAAGGATAAGAAGGCCATTTTCCTTGCTTATTTATTTAGTTTTCTAATGAGTTTGATTAACTGCAGTAAAGACAAATCAATCTTCTGTGTTTGTGTAAAATGGAAAAAGGGAACAACGTTAGCTTTAATGGCCCTACAGATGCTCAGCTGGAATGGACTTACTGAGCAGAGAGATAGAGAAAGGAATTCAGGGTTTATACGCCATCAAGAACCAGCTGACACCACCTATACTTCTACCTGCTTAAAGGGAAAACAACAAGCCCACTCCACACAGAGTGAAGAGTCTTTCCTTTTCCCTGCAATTCTGTCTAGAAAGGCATCAAGTACTACAAGGTTCTTCCTCGTGTCCTTCAGATTTCCAGTGTAATTTGGGAGCTACTAGGAAACAAGCATCCAAAGGAACACTGTCAGAAAGAGGATTTGAAGCTCTAAATCCATAAGAATATTTCTTTCATTGTCAGTAAACTTGCTTCTCAACTCAGTTTTGTGGCAATGTTGCATTTTTGACATCAATAACCTCTTGTAAGGATTGAAAGATAGGATGAAATTCATGCCCACTATAAAATGAAGACACTTCTGAATAAAGAATTTGAATGAGACACTTACCAGTTGCAAGTGGAACTCTGAGAAATTTTTCCTCTCTTATATTCTATAAATAGTGTTGACAACAGTGGAAATCACAAAAGAAATTACTCCATTTTAGCACAATGCCCATTAAATGCCCTTTAGTAATACAAAGAAATACCCGGGTCTTCCAGACTATGGGCAGCTAAGTTTTAGCCCATGGAGGATTTAACTGTTGTCTTAGCAAGGCATAGAAAAGGCCAGCTTGACCAGGATGGAGCCAAAATGTAGCAAGAGTCCTCATATTCAAGATATTCCAATCCCTGAACAAAACAGGGACAAAACATACAGACAAAAGTGTATGCTTAGGTTTCTTGCTACATCAGTTCCTGATTTTTCATAAGAATTAAAAAAGCAGAAAGAATCAGAACTTTCGTTCTAAACAAAAATTCCATCTTCCATTGCTGTAACCCCTACAGCAACAGCTTTGGGATGTTATGTTTCCTGGGAGGAAACAAGTTCAGTTTCCCTTAAGATTCTCTTTTCAATGGTGTCATTATTGTTGCTTCACTTGTATCATCCAGAAATAAGACAAAATAGCCATTGAATTTGAAAGGTGGTGCCTCTGCATTTTCAGATGTAGGTCCTATTTACACTAAAGAGATTACTGGCATTACAGGCATGAGGGCATATCCAAGTTGGTAGAACTGTTCCTTTTAGGTCCAGCAATGCTGACTGAAGGCTTTCTACCAACAGAGTTACACCACCTATGAATGTTTCAAACTCAGCTGACAATAATTGGCATAGTGATGTCCATATCAGGATTTTGACTGGCAACAGCAGGTAAAACCAAAGCATGTGCATTTCTGCACTGTGGGACATGCAGTGAAGCTGTCAGAACTCCAGAGTATGGCAGTGTATTCCTCTGAAATGCTTCAGGATGGCAGAAGTGTTTCTAAAGAATCCTGTAATTGGCTCCAATTATTAGCAGCTGTTATTAACTGTCTCAGTTATTAGCAGGCATATAACTTAAGTCAGGAATTTGCAAGTAAAAGACTGCAGTCAGATTTCTTTTGATTCAGAAATCTCAGGTCAGAGGGGTCCATTATTTTCACCAACTCTGAGTGCCCATTTTACACAGCTATGGAATTACACAGAAGAGCTGTGTGCCAGGATGCCTCTGCCACTGATTTGCAATGACCCTTTACTGGGCTGTTAATGTGTCAGCAAATTACAGCTTACTTTTTAAGATAATGAGGATACACATGTATCTCTTGGAAGCAAATGTTTGTAAATTGCTCTGACAGTACCTTGAGAACAGTGCTGTGTAAAGTATCTGAAGAAAGATTATAGAATTCTGAAACTCTTTGGGTTGGAAAAGGTCTTTAAGATCACTGAGTCCAACCATCAATCTAACGCTGTGAATTCCATCATTAAACCATGTCCCTAAGTGCCACATCTACACATCTTTTAAATACCTCAAGGGATGGTGAGTCAACCACTTCCCTGGGCAGCCTACCCTGATTGTATCCAGTTCTTTGTATTTTGTGAGGAGAAAGACTCACACTGTCAAAATGGAACTCCCATTTGGACTGTTAACAAACTGGTATGCAGGACTGATGTAGGAGGGACATTAAGAAACATTCTGCTCTCTTTAATGTTTCTGAAATGAAATAAAATATTGGAGGTGACTGCACACTTCCTACAAACCGAGGTTCCTGCATAAAGGATTTTCTTTCAAATTCTTCCCACCAGTGGGAAAAGCCTGCAGTGCACATCTGTAGAAGTAAATGGCAGCAAAGCTTAACACCAAAGGCAAATGACAGAAAAAGAACCCTGCCATGGTGGACCACTAGTACTCATCCATCAGAACACAAAACTTGCTTTCAGCACAGCTTTTCCAACAGGTGCAGAGTAAAGCTCTGTAACCTCTCTACCAGGCGTCTTTGAATCTTAGCACCTCATAGGTAGTGGAACAAATTACCTGGCTGGTCCCAGAATATCCCTTTCACCTAAGTTTCCCACTTACCCAGAATGTGCAATTGATTGAAACAAATGCTACAATCTGACACCATGGAGCTCTTGACAGCTGTCAACTCATTAAGTTCTATTCGCTGGCTTCCCACCTCCTTGCCAATGTATTACATAAATTGCATTTTAGCTGGCAGCCTTTTCGTTTGCCTGAAACCATTTTGTACTGAGCATATTTAAGTTTATTGTTTTTTTAAAACATGCATTTATTCCCTTCCCGTTGGTAATTTGCCTTGCTTTGCAACAGTTTGAATGGGCTGCAGGATACTGTCTCATTATCAAGCTGCAACTGGAAATGAATATTTTATAGCAGCTGAACAGAGGCTTGGCTGTAAATGACTATATCCTAATTACACAAAACAAAAAGAAGACAGAAAGAAAAATGAATTTAATTAATGAAATATTGATGCAATTTACAGACAAAGGCCTTCCCATTTAGAAGGGAATTCCTGCACTGTGAATTTTATAAAGAGCTGGAGGTTCACAGCCTCCTTCTTGATTTATCTAGTTACATGTCTCATATTTAATACTTGCTTCTTCCAGGCTCTTTAAAACGCCTGAAGGTATGTCTGGTATCTGTCCATATTAAGTCACAGATGTAACTGCTTCAAGTGCAAATGTATACTTATAACGACTGTGTTATAAGAACATGTAAAACCAGAGCAGAAGTGCAGTCATGCTAGCTCAAAATCCACTGAAGTTTTGACTCCTGCCCCTGGCATTAGACATTTATGTTTGTTCACAGATAAAGGATAAACACAAGGGAAAGCTGCAGAAGTACTGTTCTCTCACATATGCTAGTTGGTGTGGTAAGCACCGGTTAGGAAGTGGTTACACCTGCAACTCTGTGCTGCATAGATTTTGTATTTCATGGTTCTTAATGGGCTTTTTACCACATGCTGACATATTAGCCTTTAAAATCTGTTTATATTTTCCCTATAATATCATATGGCAGTGAGTTCTGCATTTCATGTAAAAGCACTTCCTCCTGCTTGATCCCAGCCTGCTTCTACCTTGTTTCACTCCTCAATCTTTGTTTCATGAGAAACTGTAAGCAGTGATTGTCTAGTCACAATTTCTCTGGTCCATTTAGATTTAATTTAAGAGACCTCTGCTTTTACCATTTGGTTACCAATTTTCTATCATGAAGAATGTCAGCCTACTTAACCTCTCTTCATGTGGAAACCAATGCATACCCTGCAGCTTTTTTATTTGCCATAGATCAGTTTTTGAGAGCTGATGGCCAAAAGTGAGTGCAATGCAGAAGGAAAAGCACAACACAGATTTATACAGGGGCACAATAATAATTTAGCTTTTTTTTCCTCTAACAATTTCTAAATTTAGGGTTGCCTTCTTGAGGGCAAATACATGTCCAAAAGTAACCAAATATGGTCACTTGTTAGCATACGAACTAATTTTCAATGTTCTGTGTGCTTAAGAAGATAAATAAATCGGAGCCCAAAATGCATTTTTTTCCTGTTCTGTCCTCAGTTTGACATTTTTTAATTAAAGACCCTATATCAGAAGTTATTGATTCTTCAGAATGCCATCTGTTGAATTGTATATGAAGTGTGATTTACAAAGAAGCAATAAAGCTTTTAAGAAGATGCTGCATTTCCCAGTCATTCTAAGTCCAACAAGCTGACAGCTTTCCGAGGTCTCAGAAGGCACCTGAGTAAGCTCCTGGGATGTCTGTCAGGTTCACAGAGTCAGGAGGCAGAAGGTGAGCGTTGTAACGTATAATCATTTAAAATGGACTGGACCAATCCACACCAGATCAGTAACAGGAGAAGAATCAGTACCATAGATGTGGAATGTATTATACACTTCAGAAGTGAGGACACACTGAAGAATCTGCTCCAACTGGCTTCCTTACCTCTTTTTGATGGTAAATGGTCTTTATTATCATGTATGTTGTAAAGTGAATTAGGCTTAAATATGTCCAAATGCTGCCTGAATAAAATTAGAAGATGGAGAATAGAACTGAGCTTTAAAGAAAATCACACACAGCTGTACTTTGTAGCCGAAAAGACAGTTAAAAATGGAAAAACTGTGGCATATGTTTGCCCAAAATAACCTTTTCTCTTTAAACCATCTGTATCATTTTGGATGAGCATGACATTTTACCCTAGTGTGGACTCAATTGTCCACTGGGGATCAGTAATGAAATACTTTTAAGGAAACTGCTCTGATTTAAAGTTAGTAACATCAAAGAGAATGCAGACTAATAAATCCTACAACTACAGAACCAAGCAAACACAGAATCCGGTTCTGTGTGAAATGCAGTCTTCAGAAATGTGGGGAAGAAGCTATTGACTCTTACCAAGCCAATTAACCAGATACCAGTAGGCAAACCTTTGCAAAAGCACGATAAATCATTCACCTGAAAGTATATAATCTAGAATTTTCTACAGGCATAGTTTCTTTAAATCTGTATAGGATGTGAACATAAAAGACATAAATGAAAACACAACTCCTATACAATTCCATACCTTACCATTGATTTAAAGTAAATATAATTTCTCATACACTTCAGCAAAAAGAGAAAAATATACCAGGAGTGAATGAATGAAATAAATGGGTAATTGACAAGTTTGGAAGGGAGACAGATACCTTTCACAGATTTCAGTTACATCTCTCCCTGTGCTATGATTTGTTTTCTAGAATTTAGTCTCCATTTCCCACTCACTGTTTCCACCTTCAGCCCAAAGCTGTCAAAGTCTTTCTGCTCCTACTGTGCCTCTCCCGCCCCTGCAGCATTACTGAAGCTCAGAAGCTTTGGTCTCCTACTTTCAACATTACTCCTCTTTTTCTTGGCCACCCCTTCTTTCAGACTCTGAGGAAAACAGAGTGGCTCTTTAATACCAACAGATATACTGATCATAACTCAAACAGAGGCTTTTAAGCTTGCAGGGGAAAGATTTCTTTAAATTATGCTTATCAGAAAGCATAAAACTTATATGTGAAGATACAACATCTATTACCTGAATTTTAACAATAATGATACTACACACAGCCTCAAATCAGATCAGGATTCTGTTATTTAGATACTACAGAACAAACAGGATAAAAGAGACCTTGTTACAAGTACTGTTGTTTAGGAGAAGAAATAACATATTTAGTAGAGCTGACAAGGAAATAACAGCTCAGTTTTACGGTGAGTTATGATGTTGAAAGATTAGCTTTTGTTCTATGCTCGAACAACACTAAATGCCCTTTAAAAACAACCTCAAACCCAGATTGATATGAAAGTACTGGTTTTTGGACAATATATTTTTTTACTTGCACCTAAATTTCAGACATACCATTCAGTGTGTGCACGACAGCAAAGCACCCACTGGACACCTTGGAGGGTGCAGCCCCCGAAAAAGGATCCAGGCTTGACATCCATGCTTCTGAACAGCTAAAAGCAGGGAAATTTCTCACTGCAACAGGAGCATAGGAACAAGAACCTGCAAAATCTCCTTCCCACAGCAGTGCGTGATTGCAGCCTGCTGTGGTGAGAGAGCTTCTCCCCTCCTCTCATGACAGAACAGAGAGCACGACAGAAGACAGCCTTAGGAAGTACCACTTATAGCCAAGATTAATGAAAGTCCAGAGGAAGTATGGACAGAAAAAGACTGTTTGGCTAAACATGTATTCCCTAATCTGGTTAGCCTGGGCGATTTACAAAGAGGCTAACAAAGACTTTATTTAGGAATGCAGTTAGTGCAGGTGTAACATTAACTGAGATTTTACCTTAATAGTCTACAAAATAACATTACCAAAGATTATACTCACGCTTGTAGGGCCTTCTGACAAGAACAACTTCAGGAAAAAAAAAGAAAGAAAAGAGAGAACAAAAGTGTAATTGCCTGCCTATCAGCTCCACTATCATAATTACTTTCAAACTCTTGACATGGGTTGAATCAGATGAACACCAAATCAATTTTTGCAGCCAGCGATCATTACGTTCTTTGCTCATAAATTAAAATGTCACTGGTAGACTGAGTACAAAATAACGCCTGTTTCAGTATTTTACCCTGCAGAGAGAGCAACGTCTTTCTCCTTCTGTTTGTGAGTGTAGCTTATATATCCTTAATCACTGTACAGCACATTACACTCATCAAATTCAAACCACAGTTTGCACAGCTGGATCCCACACAGGAAAACACAAGAAATTATACACCACCTACAGAGTGGGATAGTCTTATCCCCCCTGGGCATCCAGAGCCTTATTCTAGAGCTGGGGAGATGGTGACATGACTTTTTGTCTTGCATGTACACAACAGCAGCATTGCAGGATTGGGGATTTGCTGGCTGCACACTGGTTCAGGGGGTGAGTACCTTAAGCCTGCACTGCACTGTCCTCCTCTTCATCATTTTCTGATCAGCAGTGAACCTCATCAGGCTGAAGTGAGTAGAGGGCTCCCCAATACAACGAAAATTCTCAGAAAAGCCCCAGATTTTAAGGTCAGAAAAGATTCAGTTTTTATTAATTACTTTATTTTCATTTGTAACTATTCACTTATTTCTTTAAGGAATAAAGCGATCAGATTAAATTTACGAGTCAGTAGCATACATTGAAACCTGACCCATCATAATAAAGTGCTTAATTTCATATTGCCTTTCGTGTCTCATTTCTGAGTCTGAGTAGACATAGTTTAATGGGCTTTTCTGTACCCACTACCTTGCCTATCACCTTTCCCTCTCTATTTTTAACCACAAACTCTGCAGCTGAGGGTCACAGAACCAGGACACTGAGTTTACTTTTCATGTAACTAGAGTTACCAACATATCTCATTGTTTTCTCATTTTTAGGGACTTTTGTGCTTTACATAACATTTAAATGAATTTTTAACTTAAAGCACATTCCTTAATCTTTACCTAATGATTGAGATAATTTTCTCTCATATAATGTGACTAGCCAAGCCCCAAATAAACTGCTTTTACTCTGACCTATCTCTAACATCATACTTACTTTCCAAAAGATGGAACTTCAAGCACCTTACTTACTCACCCACTCCAGCAGGAAAGGAGCTGTGAAGACCAACACTGGTTGAATTCCCAATTGCTCCAAAATTCTCCTCCAAAGATTCACCTCCAAATACCAATGAATGAGACATCCAGCTGTACTAGCAAATCCAACTGATAATTTTAAATGCATTTCTCTAACAGCCAATGTCAGTATTCAGAGTTTTGCCTCAAGGGATATCTTTGAAGAGTTGAGGATTTTTCTTCTGCTCTTTCTGCCCTTCAGAGGTTGAGCTATAAACTCACTGAAACCTGAATATAAAGTACTTCCTTATTTAGTAAAAATAGGATTGCCTATCACTTCAACCCAACCAGCAGCCAGTACATAGTGTAGTGCTGCATTTAGGGGAAATTCTCCTCTCTTCCTTACAGTTGATTACTTCTCTGGTTCAGAAAGAGAAATTTCACTTTAAGTGGAATGGTTGACTCTTTACCTGATCAGTGGGGTAATTTGACTTCATTGGATGTGATTAACCAAATGATCCAAAGGTCTTGTATGTTTATCAATAAGTTGCTTGCTACTGTCTGCCATGGGGAGCTCTGCAGCATGGCGCAAAAGCTGTGCCACCTAAGAGCTGACAACTTTTCACACTGGAGCTCAGCAGAGCTGAGACAGCAGTGGTCTTGTATCTCTGTGATACCATCATTAGTACAGCACCAAAATGGCAGACAGTGCAGACTCACCAGGTACACAAATCAGAGAAAACCAAGAAGTAATCTCTAAACGTGCAGGAGCCAGTATTAGCTACTTCTGTTCTACATCAAATAAAGCCATGAATAAACTTACTCTTCTGGACCTCTTCTTCCAGACAGTTCCCATTTTGGATAGAAACCCACTTCTGACTTCTAGCTGTAGCTTATTCACAGTTGGGTAGTGCCATTTTGGGCCATGCAACCCTTTTGTTTAAATAGTTTCCCAGTCTCCTCTTTGTAAACACAACAGACCTTCAGAGAGCAAGCATCTCTCTTTTATTTTTTCAGTAGGTAAGCAAAAGAAGCTAAATTGTGAAATATTCCTTCTACTAAGACTGACTCTCAGTTCACAACTTGTCCCTCAAAACCTTCTCTGTACCAGTGCCAAGTCCTTCCAGTCATTCCAGAACATGAGCAGATATGCTCTGAAACAGAATTGAGAAAACCTGATTTTTTAATAAAATACTTTAAAGAACACTTCTGCCGTAGTAAAATAGTGGCACGTTTGTGTGAAGATGTTTACAAGTTCTTTACTTTCGCGAGTAAAGAAATACAGATAATCATGTTCTGTCAGATAGAAACCCAGGTTTGCTACCAGTTTTAACTCGGTTGCCATTCAGAGACTACAAAAAAAAATCTGACACCAGTTCTTAAGGGAGGGATTTCTAGTGGCTTAAATGCAACGATGTTTAAGGATCAGCCTAACATACTGTTGCACAAACTCAATTCAGACCATCTACAAAATGGCTGAAAACAAAAATGTGTGCCTTGCTTGAGCACAGGAGGAAGTAAAGAGATCAAGCTGAGAAAAAAAGGCAGTTACTTTTTAAATTGCCATCTTTTATCTCTGAAGAAACACAAAAACTGAAACTGATAACTGTCTTGATACGTTATCAGTTACAATAACTACATTATGGAGATGCAATACAGAGTAACTCCTTAGAAATTCCAAATGCAGAAATCAAATATAATGAATAAGTGACAAAACCCCACGTTCCATTTCAATTCTGCTCTCCTTATCTGCCATGCTAATATTTAGAAAGTAATTATTGCTCTTGATAATTAAACTTTTTTTTTTCCTCTTGAAATGACTGATTTTTCTTTTGAAGTCTGCATCACCCTGAAGGGAAAATACATTTCTCAGCAGATTTCTTTCCTTTTTGCCTAACAAGGAAAGGGGATTAGAAAAATTAGAATAAAATGACAATAAAAATAAAAGAGAGGGAAGGGGAACAATGAGCAAGGAAAAATGGAATTTTTTTTTTTTTTAATGAGGATTGTCTTTGGGAATTCATGAAGAGAAAGAAGTGAAAAATTATGAGCTCATCACATAGGGTATGACACCTCATGCTGCAGTTCCTATAATGAGGTGAATGGGCACTGCTGAGAGCTCATTGCTAGGGAGAGGTTAAAATGAGTTCTGCATCACCAGGCCAGGAATTTTCATTGTACCACATTACACATAGTTTTTTTTGCAGCATAATTGCAGCTGGGTTGGTTCTCTGAAGTGAGCACAAATGTATGTTATCCCAGAGTCTGTGTGTCATGACCAAGTTAATCTGGACTAGAGGGAAAAGAATTCACACTTTAATGATAAAGGGAGGTATGTGAACCTAGATGGTTGTATACTTTATCAGTATAAAGAGATTAAACTATGGAAGTTTAACTACAAACTCATACATCCCCTATAATAAAAGGCAAAGTAAATAAAAAATTAATATACTACAGGATATACCAAAAGCAAAATATAGACATATGTGATTTCTCATTCCGAAAACTTCTCTCATTAAAATGATATAATGATCAGGATTTTTGGATGTATGGTACACTGAAACCATGAGTGAAACTCCCTAAGAACCGAAGCCCACACATAGGAATGCACTCACAAACTCATCCTCTCTTGAGTTTCAACCCCTAATATCAGTGTATGCCATGCAAATTAACTTGGCCAACGTTATATAGAATCTTACCACATAATTTGTGAGCACGGCTCCACACTGCTGCAATGTGAACACGCTGGTGCAAAGTTAATGGTTGGACTTGATGATTTTAAAGGTTTTTTTCAACCTTAACAATTCTCTCATTACTGCACTCCGTTCTTGCAGAATGGCAAGCATAAGACAGGCACTTTTATAGATGAAAGACACTCTCTCCATAGCCCCTACATGAGGCTGAAAATGTTGAAACTAAAGCATCAAAGCACTCTTTGGTAAGAGTACTCAAAATACAACATGACAAAGAATTTTTTTTTTTTTTAACAAACCCTCAACTCCCAAACGCATATGTGGTCATTTCCAATGGAAAAAAAAAATAATAAAAAGAAAAGAAAAAGAAAAGGTATGAGGTCTTAGAAGATGACATACTCACTGTGATTCCCAGCTCAACTCTTGGATAGCTGCTGAAACAGCTACTCAAGCTCAACTGTAATTCACAGAAACAAGCTGTAGGAGAGGCAGCTCTGGATGAAGTGATTGGCTTATTTTGGAATATGAAGTGTTTCCTCTTGACAGCAAGCCATGCTGACTGTCCTTACAGAGATGCTAAGAAGAAACCTTGGTCAAACATGAGACAAAGCATCAGGATTGGGTTGTGTAATGGATGGCCATTCAATGTCTTTGTATCTACAAAGTTGCTAGGTAATATCTGCAAAAAAATAGACGCTTCCAGTAGCTAAAGAGGCTAAACATACATTTCCTGGCACTGTTAGTGTTTGGTAAATCATCAGCAAGTTTTGTCATTGTCATCTTTATTTTAAACACACTGCTTTTGAAGTTAATAAAATGCCTTGTTTCTCCCTTGTGCTGGACTATTTGCATAATTATAAAGAGGGTTCATGAAAGAGAGTCAATGAGATAATTCCCACATGCAAATTAAAGATCTTTCAATTAACATGGCAGGACGTGTGTGAAAACCATGCTAATGTAGTAGAAGATATCCCTAGAGTCAGTTCAGAAATCTGCCTGTATGCTAAGGCATCTCTTTGTCTCACTTTGCTTTGTCACTGGTGGCCCTTGCTTGGGCAAGAGGGTGGTGGAACAGAGCAAAAAACAAAGGTTTATTAGAGATCTTTACTCTAATGTTACTGGTAGTGTGGAAGAGCAGTGCCTTAATCTTTTTTCAGGCAAAAGTCAAGATTGATTAAATAACCGTGTCTCTTCATATCAGGGAAAAATTTTAAGAAGAGTCTGATTTCCAGAAAGATTTTTCATTCACAAATCAATTTGCTTCTAGTTCCCCTCGTGAAAGGTGACTTCCCTCTCTCATCCTCATTAATAATATACACACTACTTTCATAAGGATTCCCTTCTTTCTCTGCTTACAATTAATGGCCCCTCAGAACAACTGCTGAAAAGCAGATAGGAGTAGAAAAGGACCAGGATACTTGATAACACCTTAGCTTATATTTGATAAAAAGCAATGAAATCACACCTTTAGAATTCATATATATATAAGCTGGTGATCAACTTCAAAATCATGAGTATAAAGATGCTAGATGATCTTTTATGGAAGTATTACAACTTTCCCTCAAGCTTGGGAAACATTAAAGACCAGATAGCAGAATACAGATGCTTGCTTGCTACTGGTGGCACCCTGCTAGCTTTCTACTCCCTAAATAAATTTTCAAAAGTAGCTCTTACCCAGGAGAAATGATATCTCTGTGTATTCCAGCAAAACAAACAGAACTGTATTATTTTAGGTGCTAGTTGCTCCTTACTCCTGAATTGGAACCCGAATAAGGAGTCTGCAAGTCTGAAAATCAAGAGCCCCTATGCGAGCATGTCAGAACGTATCTGCTTCACTGCCATCACTCTGATACCTTCCTCAGGAATCTGCAATAGCCCTAAAAACTGCTTCTCAAGGAAAAAACTTATTGATTACCTTTAAAAAAACGAACTCACCAAGCAAACCCCCAAAACCTGTGGTTTGCTCTAGGTAGGAATAATTCAGCAGAATATGCATTTATGTGAATGATGAAGGTAAGTAATAGCCAGTGACTGTCACAAACTCAGAACTGTGTTAAAGAAAGCAAGAAAGTTATCTTTCCTGAATGCACTCAAATTGAGTTTTGTTATTTTTTTAAACCATAAAGAGTCCCTAATTAAAGGAACATGACTTTCACAAACAGGAATAATCTCCTACCACCAAATCAGGAGGATGAACTGGTATTGGCCTTGGTATTAGTATCTCTCTCTCAGCTTTATTAATTTCATCACCAGCCCACAGGTCATCCTTGTAGGTATTCTGCTTCCTGCTACTGAAGTATCATGGAGCACAAACTAATATCATGGAATAAATACAAAACTTGGAATCGTGAATCCTTATTGTAAGGCTATCTGCTTTTTCCCTGGCTTCTGCACCATAGTGGAGCAGACCTCATCTCTGTCATCTCCACTTAAGGGGCAAATCACTTTCCCATTCAGGTCTTAGTGTTCAAAACTCACAAGGAGAATAGCATTGGGAACGAATCCAGCTGAGACACAATCCCTAGAGAGCTGCAAAGTTTGCAAGGAAGCAACTGTAACTCCCACATTGTGCATATAACCTCCAAATCATTGGAGTCTTCACCCACTTACCAACATTTAAGAATAAATAATTATAATTACAAAAAGCTGTTGTATTGGTATTCCTGTGCCTCTTTTGACCAATTTACAGGATGGTTCAAACAGATCAACAGTTTTAAATGCTATTTTTGTGGTAGCAAATAAAAATCAGGAGTTAATTCTCAGCAGGCTGTAAGTTTTATAATTATTATTAATACTAGTTGTTTTATTATGTAGCAATAACAAAGTAAACTCGAGCTTTTCCAGCACATTTTAGCTTTAACAAAGCAATTAGTTGAGTCAAAATCATGCATCAAATTGAGCAACTTCTAGCAAGAATTGTATTTCTGTCTTCAAGTCTTTGTTTTTCAAACAGTAAGGCATAATAACTTCTTGAAGAATTAGTAATCAATGTGTCACTCCTCTAAGTAATTATTTTACTTGAAACAAGTAATAAGCCTGTGTTCCCATTTGAGGGCACATGTAATTGCAATGTATTGTTAATTCTGCAGTCTTTTGTACAGAATGAATACGCAACTTTAATAATCATAGGAAACTATCAAACTATCTCTAGTGTACATTTTATAGAAAAAAAGGAATGAGAAAAGTTAGGACACTGAGTACCTTTTTAAGTTTCAAGCTTCAGAGAAAAATACAATTTACTGAAATGCACTCTGTGTGTAGTATTTGTGTGCATACTCAGCATGTCCTAAGGTTTGGTTTGTTTGTTTGCTTTTTTGAAAGAAAACTATAGGCCCAAAAGAACTTAGAATCAAATTGGCTTGTTTCTTTATGCTTGTCTCTCCAATTGCATTTTCTCTCTTATAAGGAGCAGAGCACAAGGCTCTCCTCTGCCTCAGCTTCACTGCCTTTAAAGTGAAGAAAAAAAAACCATCTGCAGTGAGCATTATGGTCATGAGTGATTGTTTTCTAAGCAATTTATGACCAGTAGTACATGTTCTTAGCATTACTTGTTTTTAAAAGACAACAAATTAAATTAAATATGATAGAACTTTTCAGCTCAATATATGTCTTAGGACACATTAGAACTTGAAGTTGCGTGTTTGAAATGAATTTTCTTGTGAAATGAAACAGATATTTTACACTCTATGTAATGTAAACACTATACTTGAGTATGAGACATGACTTCCATCCAGAGAAAGTCTTCAAGAGCTGATGGATATGGCCCTAAGTAAACTGACATGACCAGACCTGCTTTGAAAAGGCTGTTGGTGGAGTTCCTTGTTAGTAAGAGTCTTCCTGGAGTGGCCTCACTACTCTGCACTTCACAAGTGTGAACCTTGTATGACCACACAAATGGACAGGACAACAATGAAACCCTCAGTCTAAACAGCACCTGGCAGCACACAGGACGCAGCCAAGGCTGTGCTTTGAGTCAGTTCTGGTCCCAAATACATACTACCTCATGACTGTGCCTCTGCAAAATCTTTCTTCACAGCTGGATTTCATCTGTGGGCATTGTCCTGTGCTAAAGCACACAGATGGCTTTTCCACTGCAATGAGCTCAGGGAACATGCACAACTGTCCACACCAGGCTGTGCAGTGTTGCCTGTAATGTCTCCTGCCACTACAGAAAAGTATCATTTACCCCAGACTCCAAAAGTACAGGTGTCACTGCTGTGTCTCTGTCATCGCCTCTCACAGCCCTGGGCTTTCAGCACCATGCTGGGGCTTGAATTAATTGCTGACACAGACAGAACTGCAGCTTGTCAGCCACAGGAAAGCCCGTGATTGCTCATTATACACCACCAACACAAGACCAAGATGAAACCGGGTCTCCAAGCTGGACGTTTATGTTATTGCTCTTATTTTGCCTGTTTGTGGTTTAATGCCTATGCAGTTAATTTGAGAGCGATAAATAGCTTTTTGAGAAAACTAATTTGTACACAGCTGCAATTAATCAGAGTGCAGAGAAGAGTGCACCAGAGCTGAACGCCCTGCTGAAACAGATGGTTGTGCTGCTGCCACACACTCCTGCATTCCTGTGAAGGTTAAGCCAAATTGCAGAGCCCTGGGAATTTGAGCTTGCACACATGCTGGCTTTCCCCACATTGGGTCTGGTAGGGAAAAGATTGAATGATTTTCACCTGGAAACCTCCTGGGGCTTGCAGCCATTAGTTGAGAAGTTTAATAACTGCTGGCAGGGGAAAAAATGCACCAGAAACAAGCAATTCACTGAACTTTCCAACTGCACAGCTGAAATTTAGTATCTAGTCCTGTTCCTGACTGTTTTCCTTATATTGCCTGATCCTCAAAACTTTCATGGTATGAGAGCAGAAAGATAGCAAACAGATGGCAGCTCCTTTTTACAACAGAGCAACCTGATAAGAATCCAGTAGTTTAAGTAGTTTCTACTGGATTCCATCTAAATGTCTGTTCCTAAGGACAGAGAAGATGAGGTGCACAGAGCAAGGTGTAATGATTTAAAACTTCTGGAGTGGAGAGTGGGTTCCTGCAAACCTTGGGGACTGATCTGCAGTTGTACTGAATAATGCGCTGACTCAAATGAAAATTGTGAGTGCTGGTGCCAAACAGAACTTCTCTGAAATGAGAGAAAAATTCTACTTGGTGGCATCCATCGTGCTTGGGGCATGCAATGACTTGTAAGATGGTTATTAAGGTTATTCACCATTTGCCTATGGTGTATCCAAGAGCTACCAGGAAGAGGTATAGCATTCACTATAAAAATCTTTTTATTTAAGACCAAAAAAACCCCGGATGAAATCCAGAAAGATTATGTTTGAAATCTGCACCTCTTTCTAAAACATAGCTGCTCTACATAATCATTAGAAGATGACTAATATTCTTTAAGTATTACTGCTCAATGAGTCTTAAATGCAGAAGAACAGTGATTGGTGCAAATGTCACAGCTATTACGAATGATTCTTCAAAGGTCAGAGTAAAAGGTCCTCCCACATATGCCATCACATTATGGAAGATAGTCCCAAAAGAGACTAGTGTTAGATATAACAAAAACACAAGACCATGTAATCTCTGCTTTAATGTTGTTGATTTCAAAAGTGCTAGAATCAACTTTTTTACTTGATTGAGAAACAAAAGGCAACACAGAAGCCAAGCTCTGACTTTACAGGCTTGCTGCAGCTAAAAGCGAAGAGAATTTCACTTTCCTATCCATTTTCCTTTCCTGTGCAAACATACACAGCCTAGCAGCAATGCCTTGAATAAGGGAAGCACTTCAGCTAGGGAGTAAAAGCAAGTGGCCGAGGACTTAAAACCTGTAAATGTCCCTCCAGTAAATTCACATCAGATAATTAGTGTCAGGTTTCTAGTTCTTTCTTCTTTGCAAACTCTTCAATGACTTCAATAATTTGTCATTACCTTGAAAAGGAGGAATGAGAAAAAGGGCACTCAAAAATGGTTGCTTTAAGACATAAGCACTGGGGTATGCACTTGGGGAATTCTAGTTGCAGGGCAGAAAAACATCTGCATAGATCTTTAAGGAGACTGAACTTGTGAACCCTTGAGTTTAAAGGCTTTTTATGATTCTGCACAAATTACGTGTGCTTTTTCTTCTGGCCAGAACCTTGCTTTCCTAAGATGCAAAAGTAATTACAGAGCTGATTCCAACAAACTCAATAGATAGTGTTAGTATTTCTCTCCTTTACACAAAGTACATGCAAACGCATTTAACAGGTTATTGTCTTTGTTGCAGGTGAGAAAAAGGAGTCATCACTTCAAGATTAATCCTAACAGCGGGGATAAAAAAACCAAAAAAACAACCCAGACCCAGAGTTTGATGACTGAAAGTTCCAAAGATAGTGAGGTGGTGTTTTGGGCTGACGAGCTGAGAGCATTTCTGTGTGGGCAATGACGACTGCACATGCAACATCAGCTAAGAAACCAGACCAGAAACCCAAGCAGGACTTCCCATGACACTTTAGCAAGGATAAAAAGCTGCATTATTTCAGACCTTAGAGCAGCACAGCGCCTTCTGTTATTAAAGTCTGCAAAATACAAAGCTACAGATGAAGTAAAATTTGTTATTTCAGTCAGAGACAGAAGTCCAGACTTCTAGTTTTTGCTGCTGGTTCTCATATTAGACTTTACTTTATAGGGCCACCTCTATTATAGCATCTGACCAAATTTTATGCTTTATCCTCATAACTGATATAAAATCTATTAACCTCACTTTCAGAAGGCACTATAGGCACCAAAAGGCTATCTTCCCTAAGATCATATGGGAAAATCATAAAAGGAATGAACTGACCCAATTCTCCCAAGACTCATGTTTTGAATTTTCTTCTTTGCTCAAATCCACTCAAACATCCATAACCTCAGTTAGCTCTGGATATAATTATATTTTCACCAAGATGGGTAAGAAGACTGAATTTTAAAGTCTTCTGAGTTGCTAGGATGAAAGGCACTACAAGAAATTCAGAGTACTATAATAATCACTGGCCTCATGCCTTGCAGTAGTAAAAAAAATTAATACCACTACAGCTTATTATTCTTTAGATAAAATGCTTTTCTTCCACTATACTGGAGTTCTGCAGTGCTCAGCTCTGTAACACTCAAGCTCTCTTGTTTACTCCTTGAGTTCCAAGTCACAGTTAAGATCTGCTCTGTAGTGCCTCACAGTGAAAGCTCTGGGTGGGTACCTGTGGGCAGCCAGCAAACAGTGGCAATAAAACTGATCTCAAAATTTATTGCTACAATATACTGATTATCTTCATTCCTACTGTGCTGAATGGGCTGAAAAGTCTGGGATATCCTATTGGGAGTTATATATCAGCATTACAAAGCAACCTGATCAATGCCTACACCAGCACATCAGCCAAACTCAGTACAAAGGCATAGCAGGAGGTAAAAACCAACAGCCTAACTGCGACCACACTGCGTTCCTACTGCCTATAATGGGACAGCTGATGCAGAGTTCAACACTGAGCCTGGAATACTCTGCTTTTACGTGACAGTGGTTCGCTCAAGTGAACCAGGGGAAAAAAAACCCCTCAGGCTAAGCTAGCAGGAGCAGCACTAACACCTATTTGAGATGTACCTCTACAGAAATAGAAGAGGACTGCTGCTACCACCTTTTGAAACACGTATGGGGAGCTAGCACATGGCAGCTCAGCAGAACAAATACTCTTATTAAGAGCTATTTCCATTAAAGCTATCATGACCCTCTGCCTGCAACTTGCATAAGCTTTTCCTATCTACATCAGAGTTGAAAGGAAAGTTCACTGAATCGAAATAAAAGTTGCACAAAAATCCTAAATCATATTCTAGTGCTTTCTGCTACACCAATTAGTGAACTCTTATTGTCTCTTATAGAAAGGCTCCTTTACAAGGTTTATAATTCCGCTGCACTCTCCTATAACAGACAAAGAAGTTGAGATTTTCTGGAGGTGATCCTTCTGCCTTCCTGTGCAAATCACAGAAAGCTTTTTAAGGGCTATGCTAAAGTGACCTGACTACTCTTGTGAGAGTGCATGGGAAGCTGTATCTGCTACACATGCCAAGTGTGAGCGTGGGCTCACACATGTGTTTCTTGGTGCCTACAGTTTGCTGAACAAGCTTGCCACTTGTGGGAAGGAGTCTGCTGTACCTGAGAGCACTGACGTGTGTAGGTGAGGAACATGATGTGGGAGGGTGTAGTACACAGACACACCATGAGTAGGTGTGTGGGTCTGAGAAAGAGCTACAGCCAACATAATGACATGACTGGGAACTTTTCTATAACTATTTGGAGTACATGGGGGCATGGGCAAATGGTATCTATATGGTCATTTAAGGGGTACTGTAAGGCATCATGTAGCTATGTACACTTCAATGAATTTATTGAAGATCTTTAAGCATAGTTTAAATTTTGCCCTCTCACCTTACATGTTGGACAGTATGGGAGGGGCCAATGCATTCTAGGACAACGGGTTTTTATGCAACTAAATAGAACATCCCTTCTCTTTCCTTCTTGCTCTATTCAACTTATCCAACAGCAGACTGTTTAATTACTATCCTTGCAATAGTCTTGTCCATGAAAAAGATGTTCTGGGTTTGATTCCCGTCATGTACCTAGAACATGCACAAAGCATTTAGTTCTTTGGGATGTAAGTAATGGGAAACCTTCCCAATGCCAACAAAGCTGTCCTCTCTGCAAGAAGTAGGCAGAAAGCTGAACTAAGCTAGACAAGATGTCTCTACTTATTTCAAATCAGATCAAAATTTAAGTCTCCAAAGGCATAGGCATGAACCAATTTATGTTTTAAGTGGTTTTTCCTTCCTGGTGTTGAAAGAAAAGGTGACTGTCACTTGTGTTATGCTTTTTCTTCCCTCTAGTCCAAAACTTCTGCTCGATCCTTGAAAACACAGCTTGTGTAATCTCTTTTTGGTGACTGGCAGCCTGTGTAATCTCTTTTGGTGACAGGAAAGCAATCTTTGCAAATGAAATTCACCCAGCATTTACAAACAAGACAAGAGAAAAGAAGGCTGAAGTGAAAAGGAACCTTTTGTTTTCAGCAGGGAGCAGAGCAAAACAAGGAAATAAAAAGATGAATAAACCTGTCATAGACCTTTTCTTTATGGAGTAGAGGCACAGTTATTAGGTACCCACAAAGAAGGCATTCTGGATATATGACTCCTAATACATGTCCATAATACAGCACTGTGCAGAAGGCATACAACTTCTCAAACAGTTGTCAGAGTCAGAAATAAATACAGTGTCTTAGTGGAAAAAAATGGCCAGAAGGATTAGAAGTGAGCATTGGGGTGGTGCAGGCAGAAGTCAGAGACCTCTCTCTGACAACGTGTTTTCATACACGATACTTGTCAGAAAGAAAAAAATTATTAAGCTATTATTATTATTTTTCTCTTACTAACCACGGTGAGGTTTTTACTGCTCATAAAATGTGACAAATTGATAGTGCTCACTAGAAAGGAAAGGCCACAAACACAGAGCTCTGCCAAGCATATCTTCATCCACAACTGTGGCACTCTTTATTAAACATGGGTCACATCACCCACTTGAAACCTGTGATCTGACTCATCTGAAGGCCCAAAACCCCACTGCTAATCCTCCTCACTGCTAATTGGTACCTTCCTACTGTTTTATCTCTTCCTCCAGCTCTGACAAAGTACAGTGATCTTTGTATCATATTTCTCTTCAGTTTTCTATGTTTGGCATCGGCTGCACATGCCACCATGCTCTGTAGCATTCCTTCTTATCCCAATACTGACCTCCTAAAAATGAGCAGAATGTCCTAATACTTGAGTTATGCAATTACTGTTGTATCTCCTAAAGCAATAAAGCTAAATTTTTGTCATACACCCACTCCACTGCACAGTCTTACCCATCTGCCTGTCTGTCTACTTCACCAGCACCACAGATTTGGGGGACAAAGAAGTATCAGAGAGTATAGGTCTGGATGCAGATGGGTGTATTAGGAAAGATCAAGTGAGAAATCAAAGGTGGTTTGTCTGCTGTTACAAGTGCTGAGTGGAGGATATGCTGTTCTGTAAATTTGTGTATTAATACTTTGAACTAAGTAACAGCCAATTTTTTTTTTACATATTTATACTGCTAAAATGCATTTGCTGGTTTGTTTTTGTTTTGTTTTGGTTTTTTTTTTTTTAAACATTCAAATATTATCACTAAAAGCTTCAGGTAAAAGCAATAAGAAACATTTACCAATCATTGTTTATGCCTTCATGATGACATTAAATCATGCTGTCTCCATGCTAACTAATAAGAATCAATTCTGAAAGAAGAAACTTGGAAGATCTTTTCTGTCCTTTGTTCAGCCGTCTGCCATTTGATATACTACAATTCACACAGGAACCACCACAATACTATTGGATAGCCCAAATTTCTTTACAGACAGCCTCATTTAAGACCCGGGCCTGAAAAAGAAAATAAAATTATTTTCAGCGATGGATGATCTCAATAGTGAAATTTCATCTGACCTGCTGCTAGAAGCAAGGAGCACTTTACTGATTTTGAGATAAGTTGGTTAGGCTCAAATATCAGAAACTGCAAAATGAAACTAAACTAGCACCTGAATAGAACTTTTCTCTGAGATTTAGATAAAGAAGTTTTGCTTTCCTTATGCACGAAGCAGTGTTTATACAGGAATATACTACTTGTTTCTCTCGCTAAAACAACAATGCCCTACCACTGTCAAAGTAAAACAGCTGACCATCCACCAAGGTTGGCAACACTTTTTCAGTTTCACTGACCTGCCTATCTTTCACCCTTCCTCCCTAGCCTAATCTCTTTCTCTGAGCTTTCTCCTCCTTGCCTCCCACATAACTTTAACATTATGCATAAGTAATTTGTTCACAAATTACTTCCACTGTTTTAAGGAAACTATATAGCACAAAATGAAACAGCATGGCACAAAACCCCACCCCTTTCTTATATTGTACAAAAATGTTACAAAAGACACAAGTAACTTCATTCTTTCTATCCTTAAAAGAAAGCAAGAAACGATCTCTGACCCCAAACCTGTCAACTGGTGATCCCTCGATATGATTTCCAAAAAACAAAAATGAAGTTGCAGTAGTAACAGCTCAAATTACATCAAAACAAAAAGTTGCATTGCTTTCTGCCTGGCTTGTAACCAAAACACAATAAGATGTAAAGTAAAGGCAGTTTTTACACCAGTTTTTAAACCCTTTGTCATG
Source organism: Sitta carolinensis (assembly GCA_032173965.1). Taxonomy (NCBI): domain Eukaryota; kingdom Metazoa; phylum Chordata; class Aves; order Passeriformes; family Sittidae; genus Sitta; species Sitta carolinensis. Next base: position 38,268,464 of record JAVUNC010000006.1, read on the forward strand.
GTAATGCTACAGACATTATCAGCCTCTAGCTTTAAGCTTCTTTCTCCATACCCTACTGAGCACAGAAATGTATAAACATACAACTTAGCTTTATGAACAAGGCCAGGCAATGAAGCAGTGATTTGTCCTCTCAATAAGGGTGAAAGACAACTTCATATAATTAAGTCCTTCATTCACTCTGCTGCTAAGAATTATTCACATGATTTTTTAATGTAACATAAACAAGTTTTATGGGTCATTACTCAGACAGGTGTGCTGCATACTGCAACTTTTAGATATCAGGCCAGGAAAATGAAAACAGGAATGGCAAAATTACTTGGCTGCAAGTATTCAGGGAATGTGGTGAAATGTTTAATGACAAACATTAGGTTTCACTTTGTATCTTCCAACAACTCTTCTGAAGTTTGACATTACATTTCTTCACTCCTCCCCTCTTTCTTACCTTTTATACTTTATTGAAAATGGCATCTTTCTGACACCAAATTAACCAAAAATCAATTAATTGCTCTTCTAACTCCATAAACTAAGTGCCACAAAAGTGAAAAAATCACTTCCCAAATAAAAAAAAAAAAAAATCTAATCTTGTTAATTTGCACCCTTTATAATACAACACAATCTGCTGTTTGTACGAGGGGGGTAGGCTTAGGGAAGATGCTCTTCTCAACACAGCTGATGGCTAGACCACTTCCTTGCTCATGTGCAATCCCCTTTGGAAATATTTGTTGGGCTAATTCTAACTTCTGACAGTGGAAATGAATGTGCTTCTGCAATTGCATATAAATGGTCTATGGCATTATTTTCATTTAGTTTCTACATACTGCCAATAGGCTTCTCCTGATGCAGTACCCTCAATTTCCAGAGAGTTTTTATTCAAAATAAAAGCAGTTTCAGTTAATTACCATCACTGATGGCTTTGATTAGTGCATTTTGTACTGATGTAATCAATTTCTATATCTTAACCAGGGCTGCTAATTTCTTTCATCATGCAAACTTACTTGAACAATCATAATTACAGCCTCAGCATCACTTTCTGCAGTGAAAGTGGACCAAGCTCTGACAACTCATGTAGAGTTGCCTACTCAAAAAGTTACTATATGAAGGTAAAATCAAGCAGATACAATTCAACCCATAAGGTAACTGAAGAAGTATCATGACACAGGAGGTATTCAATGATTTCAGTGAATGTTTCACTTTCTTGGAAAACAAAGAGTCTTTTAAAATTTCTAGAGAAGGCGGCCTAATTCTTTATTGGATCAGTACCTACAGAAATGCGAAGTGGATATGCCATTCCTTTTGTTGCTTTCCAATCCATCCCCTGCCAGCAGCGGTCTTCATGAAAATCAGGATTAAAAAATGCAGCTTTAAGAATTAAGTGGATTTGCACTTAAATCTGAATCACCAGCCCAGCCTCTCCTGTTCTAAACTCTATCTGCACATTACTACACAGCTTTTACACTCTGCAAAAGATGGATGCAAATGAGAAATGAGGGAAATGAAGCATGAACAGACTAGAAAGACAAATATGTAGCCGGTGACAGATCTAAGACATTTAGTGCTCTGCTTATTCTGAAGGATTGTAAAAAGTTACAAAAAAGCAACCTAGAAATGCAAAAACATTTTGGGGAACATTAGCTTCAAACTATCACAATGGATGGGTAGATTAACATTCACATACCTACTTTTTTTTTGATAAATATTTCTCAGTGACTTTTGCAGATGAAGGGATATAGTTACAAACACACATTATAGGGTTTTTTCCCTAGCTCACAGAATCTTGGAGATGAGATGCCGTGTTTTGACTTAGCTGAAGAACCTTTTAATCATGGAACTAAGGAACAGAGACAACTTTGACTGAAAACTATTTCTTCAGAGTTCTGTCACTGATTTAATGCCCATAAAGGGTGAGAGAATCCTATCCTCTTCTGAAAACTCTTCCAACTTTGAAATTTGAATGCGCTACTTTTCCACCAAAAAGAAAAGCCAAACTGTTCTGACAAAAAAAAACTTTCACACTGTACTTCACTACCCAGGAAGAAAGGTTCTAACAATCCAGCATAAAAAAAAATCATGCTATTCTGATGCAACTATTTACATATTACAGCTTGAACAGAGGGGGAAATACAAGATCATTTCACAGACACATTAGACACATTGGCCAATTAAGTATATGGAGTTAATCATAATTACATCAAAGTATGCCAAGCATGACTAGAGGTAATCACAAGGCAAACCTACTTTTGTTTAATTGACAAGAGAAGCAAAATTTCTTGTAAAATTCAGAACAATTTTTATTAATGCTATCCAGAAGCAGAAAGATTCTAGATAATTTGAATGCCCATATTCCACTATATCAAAGCTAGCATAATTCCATATCAGTTTTACAAATTTGTGTATATAAGGAGAATTCAATTACTGAGAAAGTTGAAATAAGTGCACATGCAAAAGAAATTGTGCATTAGAACAGTATGTGTATTTAAATGACAAAGATACCTATTCTCACAGACTAACATCTTATATTCGATGAAAGCAAATATAGACAGAAATATTTCTTTTTGTAAAGCTAAATGGAAGGTTTTAAACCAGTGTGAATTTGAAAGACAAAGCTGTTTTTTCATTTCCCTCATTAATGAGAAACATCATAGATTTACTAGTTACTAGTAGGAACTATTGTACCATTTGGGTGTGCAGTGCTCTATGTACAGTGCTACCTACTATGTACTGAAATTGCATGCTGCAGTCCTGTGAAAAAAACACTTGCAATCTAAATTAGTAAATTTGGATACTAGAAGCAAGAAAGCCATGTGGTACTGCATACCATATTGGCTGATCTTCCCTGTTTCTTAACCAGATAAAATTATCTGCATGAAGCTCTGGGCTGCTATGGTTAAACTGCTCCCAATATCTGTGCACATTTGTTCAAAGCTAATTTGCCTATCTCAGTACAAGACCACAGCATTCTGTGCAGGTATTTAAAATTATTTTATCGAAGGAAGAAGTCAGAGCCCAAAAACGTAAACTTAACTGATGTTTATTAGACTTGGTTTTAATAACAGTCAATAATAGCTCCGAGCTAGTGTGTTGTAATGTAACAGTCTGGGTTTGGAGGAGGATGTGAAGGAAGACCGTCTGCTTTGTGCTCTGTTGACGTGAGCATGCAGCACCTGGTTATGCTGCAGCTCTGAATCACATAAGCCATTAACAGAAAACAAAGTCACAGAGCAAAAGACAGGAAAGCCACAATACATCTTGGAATCAGTCCCAGCTAGGACAGCCTCCTTGACAAAAGTTCAGGATGAAAGTAGTATAGTGCAGATACCAGCAAAAATGTCAAGAAGAAATTATTTGCAGAGAAGGAGAATGAAAGATAATCTTTGCATCACATCTGCAACATGCAGCTTTAATTAACATTTCGCAAGCCCTGGCACACTTGAAATGTCAATTTCTTTTGGTATGGAAAATCTGTGGGGGTTTAGAACTACAGATATGGATGAGACAAAAAGGCAGGACTATGATTAGGACACAGCCGAAATAAAATCAAGCTGCCTTTCCTTGTGGCCACGAGAATCATGACAAAAATAGAAGCAGCTGTTACTGTTGGTTTGGTCGCACTGGGGACAGCTATTGCCACTGGCATGAGTAACTGGCTAGCTGCTAGCATTGCTGAAGTGGTTCGGCTGGCACAGATCACCACTTTGCTGTCTGCAACAGCTTTATGAAAATACCACTGTTCAAAAATTTCCATTTGGTTCAATTTCTTAACTGATTGCTTTCTTCAGAAATTAATACTCTAAGTGTTTTTGGGACTAAGCTCCCTCAAGACACTGGTTTATATAAACTAGATCACAGGCAACAGAACTGAAAAGTATGTATTTCAAGATGATTTAAATTTGCTAAGCAAGGATATTTTCAGTTCTTTCTTGGGGAGACTATTCCAGAGTTTACCAAATCTTGCTTTAATGAAACTGCTTCTGCTTTCAGTCTAAATTTATTTTATCTTAGCTTAGTCTAATACACCTAGTTATATGCCCTCAATGCATCGCTCTAAAGCAATTATACTCTTTAAATATGTAATGTCTATCACAGTTCTCTTGCTTCAGTATCATTTAGCAATGTGCATTCATAATTCGTGTAATTTCTTATCAGTTCAGCTTGTGTTTTAATTTTTACCTCTTTTTTTGCTAGCTAGGCACCTGAAGTGGCATACAACAATATCGCAGAAGAGGCAATTCTGTTCTAAGTTATTTTGAAAGTATTTTTTTGGGCTTGACAAGCTCTGCAGACAGGCAAGTTACAGGGTCATTTGCTATCTACATAGCAGTATGGTATCTTGATATAAATGGGTGAAAAACAGCCTTGTGTTCCTATCATCTTCTACAGCATCATCAGCTGACTTGATGAAGCATCTCCATTTCCTGTGTACATAGCAGTAGCGAGAGGCTCTAATTCAACTATTGCTGCACTAAATTCAGAAGGAGGAGACATAACTATTACTATGGCTATCTAATTGTTTCATTGTTTTTGTTGATGTGACTCATTTGGCTCATACTGCACCATCTCTGGAATATCCCTGGCTCCCTTTAGATTGTGGGTTAGCAAACGTACTTCATGCATCAAGATTCAAGCAGTTTTGTGTGGTCTCTCTAACCGACATTTCAGAAAGTTAAAAGCACCATTCCTCTTATAGAGTTATAGAGGCACTGTTTCAATTTCTTCATATAAAATTGTTTCAGAGTTTCCAATACATAAGATATCCCAAATGACCTTTATCTACTTTTCCCAGAACTGCCAAGACCATTGCCCTCAGAGGTACAGCTGAACAACACTTCAAATCAAGATAACATAACTTCTGACCTCAACAGTTATTCTATGCTTATCCTCTATCCCAGGAGAAGAAAGCTTTTTGTTTCAAAAAGTGTAACAGAAGGCAACATGGATACAAATTTCATTTCATAACATTAGAAGCAGCTGCCTCTTTGCACCAGTGTGTGTACACACTATAAATTAAAATACAAGCCCAGGAAAGTACAGAGGGATTATTAGAAAGTAGAAATGGATTTTAAAGCACTTTAGGTTGTAGATGTTTGATATGATGAAGACCTGCAATTATAACTGACTGCAAGTCAATGAAGAGAGGCCCTGCAGAGAAACCTTGACAAATTAAGAGGGCTGGACAATCACCAACCATATGAAGTTTAACAAGTGAAAATGATGGATTCTGCATTTGCCCTGGGACAGGGCAACCCTGGATGAACAGACAGACTGGGCCATGAGAGGCTGGAGAGCAGTGCTGTAGAATGGGACCGAAGGGTCCTGGTTGATGGCAGGCTGAACATGACCCAGCAGTGCCCTGGCAGCCAGGAGGGCCAACCCTGTCCTGGGGTGCATCAGGCACAGCATCACCAGCCAGGCAAGGGAGGGGATTGTCCCACTCTGCTCTGAGCTGGGGCAGCCTCACAAGATTTAAAAAGATATCAAACTTCTACAGAGCGTCCAAAGAAGGCCTAAAAAGGTGGGCAGGGTCTGGAGGGGAAGCTGTATGAGAAGTGGCTGAGGTACTTTGGTTTGTTCAGCCTGGAGGAGACCGAGGGGAGAGCTCATTGCAGTCACAACTTCTTTGTGACAGGAAGAAAAGGGGCAGGCACTGATCTCTTCTTTAGTGACCAGTAACAGGAATGGCCTGAAGCTTAGTCAGGGGAAGTTTAGGTTAGATACAAGGAAAAGGTTTTTCACCCAGAGGGTGGCAGGGCACTGGAACAGGCTCCCCCCCGAGAAGTGATCACAGCACCAGCCTGACAGTCTCCCGATGTCTCCCCTGACAAAGTTCAAGAAGCATTGGGACAACACTCTCAGGCACATGGTGTGACTCTTGGGGAAGTGCAAGGACAGGAGTTGGACTCTATGAGCCTCATGGGATCCCTCCAACTCAGGATATTCTGTGATTCTATAAATGTTAAATAAATGCTTCAGAGAAGAACCTAATGAAGCTTTACCCTTGTTTATGACTTTTAAACTAACTACATCTACCTTACCTTACTCTGATGCTTATATTATATATATATTTTTTTTTTTTTTTTTGAGGAGATTAGAATTTGTATTTATATACTATGTATCTAATATAATTTTGTATATCTGCATGCAGGCATATGAATAAGGAAAGAGGCAGGATATTGAGGTGCTGGAGTAGGTCCAGGGAAGGGCAGGAAAGCTGAAAAGTCTGGATTACAAGTCTTATGTAGAATGGCTGAAGCAGCTTGGGTTCTTTAGCCTGAAGAGAAGGAGGCTCAGGGGGAGACCTCTGGGGAGAGGTCAGGGGAGACGCTATCATTCTCTACAACTACCTGAAAGGAGGTTGTAGCCAGGTGGGAATCGGCCTCTTCTCCCAGGCAGCCAGAGGACATCGTCTCAAACTGTTCCAGGAGAGGTTAGGGCTGGACATTAGGAAGAAATTCTTCACAGAAAGGGTGATTAGACATTGGAATGAGCCGCCCAGGTAGATGGTGGAGTCACAATCCTTGGAGATGTTTAAGGAAAAACTGGACCTGGAACTTAGTGCCATGTTCTAAGTGACAAGATAGTGTTTGGTCTCAGGTTGGACTTTTGCCACCTGCTTGATTGTGTGATTCTGTGAACAACTTTGTATTTTGAATGTGCGTAAGGATAAGCTCTTCTGGTGCCAGTGAATGAAGCATTTAGACACTTATGTGTGCAAGGGTAAATTTGAGCAGGAATGTGCAATGTGTGTAAAGTGCAAAACTGAATAAAAGACAATCATGTGAGTTCAAGTACAAATATAAATAGTCAGCTCCTGCTTTGAATGAAAATCTTAGGTAGGCAGAAGCTTAGAAAGGCAATGCAATTCTGTTTTCTTTTGTGCAAATTCTTTTGTAAGCCAGTCTCTTAGGTTTTGAAGGTTTTTGGAGTACTTTTTATATTCTTGCTCTTCTACATGCAGCAAAATATGTTCTGAAAATGATAGTTATCTGTGAACTCAGCAACTCTGCCAACTAGAAAAACAGCTTTCAGCCTCACAACCCGTTTGGAGCGATAAAGAATTGCTGTGGTCTTGCACTGAAATGGACTGACTTCATTATCACACTCAATGATGGTTTTAACTTCATATTTCCTCAGCTCTGCCTGGAGGAAAAATGATAGCTCTGATAACCAAAGAATATTATTAAAGCTAGTTTCCCAGGGAGTTTAATGATAACTGCATTATTTCTCCTTAAGAAAATGAAATTGTGCAGCTAGTTATGTTCAGTGTGCTTAACATTGGGAGACTTTGTACCACTGGATTTTAAAGGGGAAGCTGGCTTGATTTTTTTCTACCTATGTGTGTTTGGTTATCCATTGGAAGTGTTTTTGGGGTACACTTTGAAGGTAAAAATGAAGTCTTCCTAGTAAGTGACCTTTTAATCAGTTTGTGTTTTTTTCTTTGGTGCTTGTAAACAATGAAAATGAAGTCTGGATTTAGTTATTCATCCACTGTGTATTTCACTGTTTGATCACATTAGTGATTTCATGACAGATATAACTTGAATTTTACCAGCCCCTCCTTATCTTTGGTGTACATTGTACACTTGATTTTGCTGCTATGTATAAGATTAGTGCACTTTTTTTAAAACTATGCGCACATGTTGATGAGTGATCCCAGGCTCAAAACCTTCTTAAAATAGTTTCTTCAAACAGCTGATGAATTATACACAGGAATTTGTTATTATATTATACAATAAATTCTTGTATTTGGAGGGATAAAGGGATGGATTCTGTCCTTGGTTATATTTCACTAAAATGGTAATTATAATCTGGTATACTACCATTACTGATATAACATGGGCTACATTAACATCCTTCCAGGGATAAGAAATGTCCCCTGACTTGATGAGTTCACATTTTAAGCAGTAGATACTTCCCTCTGTAAAGGGAAGCCAAAAGGAACTCTTTAATCTGAAATTGTAATATGCTTTATAAATTTTCTTTCACCAAATTTAATGTCATCCTTAGGGAGATAGTAATTACCAAGCAGATCAGATGAGTGATCTATCTAGACCAGTACCACACATTCTCCAGGGCAAACACTGGCAGCTGTCTCCAGAAGATGATACTCACCATTTCATGGGGTACCATGAACCACAGTCTGTTTCTCTACAGTTTCACAGTGTGTTTCTGCTAGTGCCTTAAAGCAAGTTGAAATCTCCTTTTGGAGTCCTACAAAATATTACTGAAGATTTTCTCATTTGTATACATTTGTTTAATCCTCTTTTGAGCACTGGTAAATTCTTTGGTTTAGGCTCTTTTTTGTGATTAGTTTTATAGGTTAATTATCTTTTGAATAAAGCAAATTTTCTTCTACCATCTTCAAAAATATCACCTTTCAAATCCTCTGAAATCTTCCTGTTCTTGCCATTTTGGAAAGGACATATAAGAACGTTCAGTATTTCCTCCCCACATCATTCAGGAATTTTCCCAGTGCCTGCCTGCCTTTTTTGTGGCAGCCACAGCCTCCTAAGTATTTCCTGCTGTAATTTACGCTTGTGTCCCTTGTCAACACTAGCAGCTGTTTTCTGAACTTCCTTTAGTTACACTACTTCATGATTCTCTGAGCAGAAATAAATGCTACATCCTTGGTAAGGATGTACCACTGTTTTATATAATGCTGTGATCAGTGGAATTTTCTACCCCATTATTCCTGTATCACAGTATAATACTTGCTTTTTTGACTTCTGCTGTGCAACGAGCAGATGTTTTTACTGAGCTTCTGGCAATGTCCCCTAGGTTTTTGTTTTTTCTCCCTGAATGGTTACAGTTAATTTAGAACTTAGTAATGTGTATGAACAATTCAAATTATTCCTTGCAATGGTCATTACTTTGTAGTTGTCAACAAAGGATTGCATATGACGTTCAGCTGCCAATACAACGTTCTTTATCAGATGCCTCTGAAATTCCTCACTGTCTTCTTAAACACAGACTTCCATAAATAATTTCTTATTATCTGCAGATCTTGCAACTTCACTGCCAATTCCCTTCTCCACATCACCAATTAAATACAGTGGTCCTCAAACAGAAGTTTGAGGGACTCTTCCATTAACCTTTTGCCCTTTTTCTATTAACCTGAAAATCAAGCATCTATTTCTCTTTTTGGTCTCCTGTCCTTTGCTGGTTTCAAATCATGACAGACATTTACCTTTTCCTAGCTGACAGCTTCACTTCCTTATCAGCTCTTACAAGGAATTTCTGAAAGACTAAATAAGTGCCATTTATTTGTTTCACTATACCCACTGTATGGATGGCACAGAATTGATACTGACAGACTGGAGAAACAAAGTGAAGCCCAGATTCTCACTTTCATATTGTATTAACTTAGGTGCTGGTTCATACAGTAAATTAATTTAATTACCAATCCAACCAACTTTCCTAAAGTCACAATCATTGAGCTATATAAATATGTATTGAAACAGTGTGTACTCTGCTTCTTCTCTACAGCAGTTATTTTCTTTCTCATTTTGAGTTGTTAAAGATTTGCTCCTCCATTCTATCTGAACCCGTTTTTTTGCTAATCTAACAACCCATCCCTTTACAATATTCTGATCTGTCTTCCTGAAAAGAGCAGGTTTGAGGCATGTTCCCTCTATCGTAGAACACCTTCCAAGAAATTATTCAGCTACTCTCTAATGCTTTCTAGGAAGTGTAATTTCTCCCTTTACTCCTTCATTGTCAAACCAACACAGGGACACTTTATTGAACATTCTGATTCTGACATTCCACCTGTAAAAATCATTAGTCTGCTACTGCAGACAGTTAGTTAAGGACTTCAAAAACAATTTACGTGTTAAAGCCAGTGGCTTGAGAGGTACTGGAGAGAGAAGTCCAGGATCATAAATCATCCTGTAACTTTTCTATGACATTATCAGCTTCAGTATTTAAGTGGTAGAAAAGAGGGGAAGAATATTCAAATGGAAAGTACCTGGAAAGCAACAGGGAGGTGAATAACAGACTGGATTTTTCAAAACCAAACTCTGTCAAAGCAGCCAGTTTTCTCCATGGATTGTTGATGAGGGTAGAACCAGAACTTTAAATCTTGAAAAACCCTTCAACAGAGTTTCACATGCCACAGGGAAACATACTTCTATACAGTGGCACAAAACAAGCCAAACCCCTATATTCTGAGAATAATTAGCAGTAGCTCAAAATTAAAATGGGAGGTTATATTAAACCTGTTTGTCTCACTTTTGGTATTAATATTTAATTTAGGACCTGGAGGACAGAATAAAAAACAGCTGCTAAAATCTTCATCTTAATCAAATTTGGATTTTGCCACAAAACTGAATTTACTTCAAATTGATTTTGAAATTTAAAATATAGAAGGTGCAATGCAATAAAAGTAAACACAGTTTTACAATAGTTTAGAATAAACCTGTCTGACTGTGTAATGAGGAGTGATCGGCCTGGCAGCAGTTGTGAAGAGGAGGACCTAGCAGGATACACAGCCGTGAAAAAACTCATGCTGATACTAAAATAGGGAACAATAAACCAAGGTGTATAAATACAGCTATAGTTTATTGCAGAAATACAAACCAGAGGTCTACTATTGCCTCCTGTACAATGTATTCAATGTTGGTAAATATTTCCCTTAAACACTGTATTTGGGTGCTACAAAGTGTGTGAAGTTACAGGGCAAACAGCTGAAGACTATCCAGGACAGAGAAACAAGAACAATTAGAGCTCTAGAAAACAGAGACCATAAGAAATGTGAAATAACCTGTTCTTTAGCCTAGAAGCCTGGGCCTGAACATGGCAGCAGAGCTAAAATATGTTAAAGTGTGTTGCAAAGTAGATGACTTGAAAGATGGACATGACAAGAGTCATGACCTTAATTTGAAGAAATGGAGGTTTCAGATAAAACATCTGTCTAGATTGAACAGGTGGTTTTGTGAGCTTCTTTTCACACTCCATTATCTACAATACTTGCTTAAAAAAAAAAAAAAAAAAAAAAAAAAAGAAAATGGCTGCAACAAAAATGCTGAAGGTATCAGAAATGGCCTTGGGCAATTGGGAATAGGCCATGACACTGAGGAATCAAGTTAGTACTATGCTAGTTAAAATACCTCTTGGCTCCCTATTTGAAGTCATAAGCAGCAACTGAAGTGACTGCATCCATCAGAGAGAGCACCATCTAGTCACAGTAAGTGAATTGAGTCATATCCTCTGGATTCATCCTGTGGCATGGCACTGATCCACTGTGCTGCCTTAGGCAAAACATTTGAGCTTTTTGCACTTGCTTTTCTTCTCTGAGGGAAGAGTACATAATCTACCTCAAAAGCACATCACAAGTGAATCATGGTAGAAGCCCTGGTTAAAATGGTTTATTATTAAAGAAACTGAGAAAAAGCTTGCTTCCTAGAATATAGCTTCAGATAACTTAAGGGCACAGGATCATTGTTCTATGCTACTATTGCCCCTGCCTGCGTAACACAGGTTGTTTTGATCCTTTCAGGCACGCTGTCAGAAACAGCTGAAATAGTTCCCAACAACTACACAGAAAGATCTCTGCAGATGGTCACCATGTATCCTTTCAGCCCGTTTCTCTTTTTGCCTGCCTTTGTTCCGCTCCTAGTGCACTCCTACTGAAGGCATTTTACAATGTACCACAGTGAAACAAACCATTTCAGTCTAAGGTTGTTCTACAAGACATTCCCCTCTGACGTACCTGGGCAGTCCCAGGTCCTATGTCTCCTACTTGACATCACACTACCCTGCTTTCCTCTGTGCACTTAATTTTCACTCAATCTCTGGGTACTTTACGACTATTAATTTAATGGACTGTTATCCTAGGACAGATACATCTTCACACTTTACAACCAGAAAGTCCAAGTGTCAAATTCAACATTACAAAGCAGGGCAACAGCTGAACTGAAAACAGGTTCAGGTTGATCTGATCTCCAATTCTGTGCTATGATAACCTCCATATATATATATATGAGTATGCATGGATATATATGGATCCATATTATATGTACTTTTTATTTTCATATGTGCATGTGTAAAACAGTTTGCTTAGATGTGAAGAGAAATAGAAGCATATGATTCCTGTTTCCCTTTACTCTGTAAAAGTATATTCCAGACAGGTTTAATTTCAAAATATGAATGAGACAACTAAGTGTTTTAAACTATATCTTTGAGGGAATAATGAAAACTTAAGGAGTTGTTAGGGGAAAAAGAGTAGAAATTGTACATGTTGGCTAAAAATCTTTTGATTACTGTGTGCCTTATTTAGAAAGCCACGTCTGACCTTCTATTTTCTGTAGAGCTTGCATTCCTAATTTTGGTTGCTTCTTTCTTCGTTGACTACAGAACTGATACACTTTGATTTTCATACATGACTTATCTAGTTTCCATGTGCTTCAAAGCCCTCCAGCCTGAAGGCATCTATTCTGGCCTGAGTCCAAGGCATACTTCAATACTTAGTGGCAACTGGGGACATGCACAATAGGGGAACGCTAGTCCTCTGCTCTTAGATTTCTGTATTTAAAGGAAAAGGCTAAGCTGTCAAATACAAAAAATAGAAGCTGTGACAGGGCACAATGTAGAAGTCACCATATAGAAAAGAACAAGAAAATTGTTTGCCTTTTTAAAAGACTCAATTGATAACTGACACTCCTGTCGTCTTCTTAAGTCACCTGATCCAATTTTCTACTAAGCAGTTCAGAAAAATCTATAGGTAGCACAGCCTTTGCCAAAGGAGATCAGAGCATCAGTCAGTCCTCCTAGTTGCAATACCCTGCCTGGAGAGAACAGTAGTTTCTTTCATCTCCTATTCAGTCATGCACTGTAGCAAATCCGATAACCTCATTCAGAATGAGCACCCCGTATTCATATCTAGCAACCACATGAACCTACACCATCACTCTGTTCATAGTTACTGTCTTATACACAGGAAGGGGGCAGTAAATTTGTTCTATGTGAGAAAGCTCTTGTACCACACTATTGCAATATCCCAGATCATACAGCAGTATTTTAAAGGCAATGACTTAATAGCTGGAACAATGGCTTTCTCTCACTTCATCAGCCTAACCTATTCACCTGGAAAACATATTTTCCTCTGGCAGAGAGGAAGATCATAAGCTTTTTCCTGGGTTCCTCTCTCATAGAAGCAGTGATCTTGCATAAGAAGTAGGCTAGAGAGAAGCAGGAAGGGAAGAGAAATTTCAAGACAACAAAGTGACCAGTAGCTATTAGAAGAGGTGAGAGACAGTAAGTACTTTTTCCTCTTGCAGCTCTGCATCATTCACAAGGAAAGGCACCAAAGTGGTCCGGGAGCTGGGATGAGCAGAGGTCCTATGTAGAGTCCTGATTCACTGCAGATACAGAAGCACACTGCAACTGGTCTATACAGGAGTCTGGTATAAATGGTGTTGATTTCATAGCTGGCTGTTTCTTACAGAAGAGCAGAGTACAAAACAGCAGTGCTTCAAGAATATGGCTAAAATATGTGAATGCATGCAAATTAAGCATGGCTTTCCACTCCTGCAACATAACTGAATATCCCCGTATCAGAGGGTTTGGGAGTGCCTGTTGTGCGTGCATCAACCTACACATCAAAGCTCTGCTATTTCTACAAGGAAGAGGGGGGTAAGCAGCTCTTCCTTCCTAGCCAGTGATTAATCATTCTGCACTGCAGCAGAAGCTATACTCCATAGGCTTCTGACAGGCAATGTAACAAAAAAAGGAAGGATGGCCACTTGATGGAAAATCATTTTCTTCCCTCTCCTGTGTATGACCACACTGATAGCTGCACAGAAGTACATGAACAACCTGTATAAGCTGCAGCGTTGATAGCACGCTTTCTTCAACTCAGCTTTCAAAAGCATAGTCCTGGAACTGCAAATATTCTTAAAGAAAACCCAACCCTTTTGAGACTTTAGAGAATATTTCTTTGAAAAAAGCCTAGCAACAGTGAATTTCAACAGTGCCAAAGGCCAAAGATTTCCCATTGCAAATATCTTTCTATCAGAAGGTCATAATCCCATTTTGTAGAAATAATATCCTTCATTAAGACTACTTGTTTCCCTTAGTCATATGTCTCTGGCCTCAGCATAAAGGTGCCATTTAAAGGGAACAGTACAATGCCCACTCTGATCACATTCTCACTGTGTAGACACAAGAAAGAGAAGTGAGGGTATTTCAGTTATCAAGACCTTGATTTTATCCCTGAGCACATGATTTCAGCTAGTGATTTCAGATTTAAAGGCTTTAACTTTTCTCCTCATGTTAGGAAGCTTCTCAGGTTATAGCTCTATCCCTTAGGTATTGGGATCTATCAGAAATTGACAGAAATTATGCCCTCAATAATAGAATATAGTAACTAGAAATAGTATTTCTATAGTATAGAAAAGGGATTGCTACTTGGAAGCTACGGAAAGCATTTTTACAAAAAAGTCAGTGTATTACAAACAATAAATTAATAGATCTGTGCCACTGTGATAGAACTTTCAAGGACTGGATCAGTCAAGATATTCTACAATAAACTAAACCAAATAAACTAGATCACCCTACTCCTGTCTAGCATGTTCATACTTTGTCTAAAAATACAGGATCAGTATCCAAAATGCACTGAATTTCAGTAATATTCAATACATTAGTCATTAAATTGAAGACTATATAAAATTCTCTCCTTAATAATATATGCATCTGTTTTTTTAAAAATTGCAATTTTTTATGGAAAGCCTTTTTATCCTCAGTTTTAAATGAAGAGAATTTGCATTGAAGTGCATAAACTAAAGGAAGAGAGAAAGACAAAGATGAGAGAAAGTGTGTGAAAGAAAAGGAGTGTAACTGATTGCAACACAATATATTAGCTTCAAAGGTCAAGGCAGCCAGTGTTTTTATTGGATCTGTTTACCTAGGGGCATTTGCAGTGCCCTGACCTGAAACAAACAAGTTGCTGTGGCAGTGCCTCCATATATTTATGTCATTCCTAGATTAATGCAAGCATTTCTTGAAGTCCTAGTGCAGCACAGCTAGCTCTATGCAGTCATTATCCATTGGCTGAAAATTCCAGGCAACAAGCAATAGCACAGAACCATCAAATAAGTTTTTTCAACCTTCACTTCACTGCTACTGGATCATCTTTGCCCTTGGGTTGGTCTGGTGGCAAACATTCTCCATAGGCAGGAGATGGCAGCAAGGGGTTGTGCAGAGCTGCTTCACTGAGGAACGTGCCTATCCATGCAGAAGGAGTGTTCTCTGGAGAGTTACTCCTTGCCAGGTACTTTAGATGTGCTCTGGGATACCCATAGCAGCAACACTATAAAAAAAGGCCAATAACTGGGTAACCAGCAGCTTTCCAGATGATCTACTTTCAGCTGCATTTTCATTTGGATTTCCACGTTTGTAACTTTTCTTGAAAAGAATGGCTCATCTATTTAATAAGGAAAGTTCAGGATACTGGAGTTGTCCAATTTACTCCAGTTAAGACTATTAAATCTTGTGTAGTGGTGGCTCAGATGCCAGGTCTAGTGGAAAATGGCATCCTGGCTGACAGAGCAGATGTTATAAAAGCTATATTTTATGTTCACCCCATCTTTTATTAGCTGCATTGTCATGTGGGCTGAATTTTTCTGTCTTGAGAATATAACCCTGAAATTCCTAGTATTACTTGAGCCAGCCAGGCTTCAGCCTCTGCAGCTGGGTTGCTGAGTCTCTTCCTGAGGGAAACATCCAACGAAGAGAAGATAGTACCTGAAGATGCTTCAAGTATCCTGTCTTCAGAAATGCTTGCTACAGAAAGGGTTACAAATTCAGCCTATAAAAAATGTGAATTTTTCATAGAGATGTGAACTGAAGCCCCTTACAGGAACTGAAGAAGTAAATGGCAGATATCAATCTTCTCTTCAGCTGGGGGTTCTACAGTGAGACACTGGACAAATGAGGGATCAATTCTACCAAACTATAGGTCAGTACTACTACTTGTTCCTGAAAATGTGCTCCACCATTGCTAAAACCAGAACTAGTGGTAGTTCAGCAGCTGAAGTGCACAGAAAGCAGCTATAAATTATGGCATAATATAATACCTGCCCACTCATTTCACATAAGCCAAAGAAATCTTAAAAATTATATTGACTCTGAACCACTTGTGATTTACACTGGATGTGTTCTGGAAATCTAGAGGCAGTAAATACAGTGTCTTTCTTATTCACATGACTTATTCACAAACGTATCACATAAGCAGCTGAAGTCTTCAAGAGGTTAAACTGGAAAACGTATATACTATCAAAGTTAAACATCTTTTTCTTTTAAATATTCCTTCCATCTCAGTGAGCACAGTACCACTGGTGCGTACACATGCCAGCAATGCAGAAATTTGTCATCTAATAATAGCAAAGGAAGTATTAGAAATTGTTGTGATGCTCAAAGTCTGAATCACCTTTAAGGTCCTTCTAGCTGGGGATAGTCTGTTTCTGAGACACACATGTCAATAGAGAGGGGAAAGACAACATTCCTGCCTCAAGGTTTCTTACATATACAGCAAAAATTAGAAATCCAAGAGGCAAAACTGTGTTGAGAACAGTGCTTTCTTGGGATGACAAAACTAATTGGAAATTTTAAGTTTGCAATGCTAACAGAGAATTTTATTTCAGCCTCTAACTAAAATGAAAGCCCCATAGAGGGAAGGTTTTACAGAAGCTAAGTTACAAACAATTATCTATGCATTAAAAAGTACTGCAAGAATTAATTTAAGAAGAGCAGTAATCCGTTTCCTGTCTGGTGCAGATACTAGACATATGAGCAGGCAAATGCTGATAAGAGGTAACTAGAACTTCCTCTAAAGTGTCAGAAAGTCATTGTCATACAAGAATGCAATGTTAAAAAAATGACAAAATTCTCCCCATTCCCATTAAAAGTTCAAATGAGATATTTTAATTCAAGCTGATATTATTTAGTTGTACACCTCACTTCATTTTTCAACACCCACTCGAACATCAGTCCAACGTTTATATTCAGTTTTGACAGTTCAAAGAGCTACCAACATTTGGGAGCTGTTGGTAACCATCGAATACAACATAATGTCATGCTGGCACAGTACTGGTATCTGCAATTATAGTTTTACATAGCTCAAAGAAACAACTTAATTGTAAAAGTGTGTACTAGGAACAAAAGACAAAAGATCAGCTGGACACAGGCTTACTGTAGCACCACTCTTATAATTATGTGATATATTTGTTTGCAATACAGCTCTAGCAATGTATTAAAAAGTGTAAGGTTTGCAACATAGCCTGCCTGTGTGTAAAAATGGGCCTACGGAGTCTGATACCACATTTTGCTTGACAGCATTAAGAGCTCAGAATCTTGACTTATCATCCATATCTCTGACCTGAAGCTCTGGCCAGCCTTTCTTCTTTTTAAAGCACTCATTTTAATTAAAGGTACACAAATGTGAAGATCCAAAGAAGTGACTGTGACACTGCAGGATGGAGAAACACAAATGGTTTTTCAGTGAGAACAAAAAATCTCAAGTCTGAGAGTGATCACTGACATTTCTGATCAATGGTCCTTAGGCATCTCCAGCCACATGGAGAAAAGAGCCATGTGGGTTCCCTGCACCAGAATAATTGTGTCAGGCAATACCCATTTGTAGGAGATGCAACCAGTAGCTCTCAAAAACCTATGGTGTCCCCTGCTTCTCTGTAGTCAGAAGTGGAGGCTTGTCCCAGAAATGCTAACAAGTTTGTGCTGGGTTGTGTAAGGATCTGGAAGAGCAGTGCTGGGCAGGACAAGAAGGCAGCACTCAGAAAAGAAAATGGAAGCTATTTTTGCACATCTCAGAATAGGAACACAGTGCATACAGCTCATCATCTGCTGTGGTTACCTTCAATCCCAGCAGTGACAAGTGCTGGGCTGTATGTGCATTTTCATTTATCTCTGCAGCTCCAGGCTGAGGACAGACAGTACCCATTTTACCTCAAGACCAGGCTTGTGAGACAGGACAAGTGTATTTTCAATTTGCAAGTAAGCAGAGTCCTGTCAAGGGCAATATTAATTTCTACAGGGTCTGAAAAGCAGCTCATTATTCCTGACTCTTCCTGTGGGTTATTGGTGCATTAAAAAATAAAATAAAATAAAAATAAAATAAAAATAAAATAAAATAAAAAATAATAAAATAAAATAACCCAAGTAAGGGAATTTGTTGTTATTGCCAACATTCTGCATTGTTCTGCAGGAAAATGTGTCAGCTGACTGCAGGTTCCTTTAGATATAATATGACAGTACTAATACAAGCAATTAATTAGTATTTTTCAGCTACACATCTGAAAACACTTTACAAAAGAAGAAAAAGAAAAAGGAAATACTAATGGCACATCAAATAAAAAAAGAATCTGGGCACACAGGGGCTTAAGTGCCTGGGGCAATATTTTGTTGAAATGTCAGGCAAAGCCTGGAAACAAAATGTTACTGAAGACAACAGAGAAAATGGCATCTTTAGCAGCTGGGGGACTTGACCCAGTGACTCACCTAGGGTTTTCCTACAGTGGAATCCTGTAACTGGAGTTTGGGCCTAAACAGTTGGTTCTGGTGTCCTATCTGCAAGACTGTGCTAGAGAAGGAGACTGAACAAGTTAGGTATTTACTGGTAAAAATTAAATCAGCAGAATGTCAAACAAAAATTTCTTCACTGAAAAAATTGCTCAGTGCACTACAGAAAATGTCATGCAGTTCAGAACTACCAAGAAGACTGGCGATAATGAAAGGAAGTTTTGAGACATCAAGGCAATTTCTGCACCTTTGTCAGTTCAAAAAACAACTATCCTCTAGAAGAGTCTCTGTCCTCTTGAAAAGAAAAACAAACCACACAAAAAGTCAAACTCAAAAAACCCAAACACACCCACTGTGTATCATCGATCCAGAACAAATTTGGGGTTTCCCACTCAAGCTGCAAATGTCAGACCACAACCTGCTTGCATAAAGAGCCATTCCCCTCAACAGAAAAGAAGTCCTCACTAACAAGTGTCAGGCACCAAAGGGAATAACAACTCTTATAATCTCAGATTATCATAGTTAAACATTTCTGCAGTAACCGAAGAAATTATGGTCTGACTTTATTTCAAGAATTAAATGAAGTCCTGCTTTACCAACGGAAAAAAAAAAAACAAAAAACCAGCTTTGGGCTGCACCGAGCAACCCATACCACGTAATTTTTAGATCACCATGAGGTGGCGGAAGACATTTACAAGCTGGATCTTGTCATTCCTCCTCAAAGGAGAGCATAAAAAGTAGCAGGCTAGTACAAAGTAACAACTAGTTTAGAAGCTTGCTTCAACATTCATTCTCATTATTTCTCTTGTGTAGTTATTGGACAGTTTGTAGTTTGTTTAATTCTGATTTGAAAGAGAGTCAGGTTATTTCAATTTATAGCTAGCTAGCTATACCTAGCTAGAGGTTTTCACCACTCTATAATCACTGCTGTGACTACACTGATACGAAGTTACATGGGAGTCAGCCTTGAAGTTGTCTAATATCAGGTGAGTGAAAGCATTCTAGACAGAAGCACAGAGATTATTGAAGGCTGTCTTAACCTGCTTCTCCCATATACACTGAATTTTAGGCTGCCAGTTCTTATGGACTGGATTACAGAAAACAGCAAACAGTAGGTATGATTGACCAGAGGGTTCCACTTGTGTAGTTTTGTAACACAAAATCGAGGCTAGGAAAATAAAACAGCAACTGATTCTAAACAAATAAATGCCAGTATTTTATATTTTGTGAAATGTACTGCTGTACTACCATGGTTAATTGAGTAATAAACATCCTGTGAGGATTAAGTATTTTCATAAACAGTGCTTGCAGGAGTCTTAGCCACGACAGTAGTTTAAGGCAGTTACTCCTCATGCTCTGGGAATCAACATCTAGGGACACAATCCAAAAGAAATATAGCACACACATACAAAATGCATGAGCAGGTGCACTGGGAAGGTAACAATGTCCTCAGAAACCTCCTGGCTGTTTCATGGACTCAGCAACTGTCTGTTAAGCCCACTGATGAAATTATTCTAAGCCCTGCAAGGCAGGTGCCTCCTGTTGTCCCAGGAAAAAGCTTCACCCCCTTGTACCTTGCAAATTTGCTGGAAATGGAAGGGTGCACCCTGTTCAAAGGGGGCAGAGATGTCACAGAGCCTCTAGCATTTGTGAGACTCACAAAACCAACTTCATCTGAGGGAGTTTGTATCAGTGTATTAGGTTTGTATTCAGCTGGCATTAAAATAAACAAAAGGTGGAATCACTGAAGAAGAAGCAAGGAACTATGAAAAGCTAACTGCATGAGGAAGGAGAAAGACAGTGCGGTGTGATATAATGGCAAGACAGTGGAGAGAAAAAACAAATACCAAAATCAGAACATGCAAGCTGAGACAGAAGAGGTTAAGTCTGAGCCCTGGCAGTCTAACAAATTTACTGTGAATTCTTTGTGGAGGAGACAGCTGCCACTAAGTGCACATAAACACTCGACAGCAGAGCAGCTTCAGAAAGCACAGCAGAGGTCATTCAGAAATGCTCCACACCTCAGAAAGCCAGTTTTATTTTAGGAGAAAAAAATTCAGAGTTTGACATGAATGCTTTGATTTGTTTTCCAGGTCTGCAGAAACGGATGACACAGTAAATCCTGGAGAGTACATGTGAGCTCATAATTTTTACAG
Source organism: Sitta carolinensis (assembly GCA_032173965.1). NCBI lineage: Eukaryota > Metazoa > Chordata > Aves > Passeriformes > Sittidae > Sitta > Sitta carolinensis. The sequence goes on from JAVUNC010000006.1 coordinate 38,289,148, forward strand.
AAGACTTACATAACACAGCAAGCATCTCAGCCTTAGTGAGAGGACCATGCAGGTGTGCCTGCCACTCAAGGTGTATTTTAATGAAAAACTTGCATTCCTGGACAAGTAACTAGTTTCACTTGGCCCTTCTACTTTAAAGAGAAAGGAATTCCTCAGAAATCATAAGATGCTGGCGTGGTACAGAAGGAGTAAAGAATAAACCATTCTCATAGGATGCCAACATAGGGTGTGAGATATCAGTATAAGAGGTCAAACCCAAAGGTAAGTTTAATGAAAACCCTTGACAACTAATGAAAATCTTTCACTGGTACAAGAAGGACTTCAAAGTGGTAGAACTGTCACAAAAGGAAGAGCACTCTAAGAAATAAGTTATTAGGTGAGTACACCTAGGGGAAAAAGGATATTTGTCTGAAGTGAGAAACGTATTCCTTTAAAAAGGTTTGGATCTGTGTCTTCACTAGGCACTACAGAATGTAAAGCCATGCAGGGAAGCTTCAATAACACTTTGCAAGGGCATTGAAAAGCTTTGCCATATTAAGAAATAGCCTCGTTTAGAACAAAAGCTTCTGACTGACATCCTGTTTTACTGTTGCGGCAGTGGTTGAAGACATTAACATCCCCACCAGAGGTTACTGTCCCTGCAGCAAGGGCAATGAAGAAGACCCGTGTGTCCATTCCTCCACAGCTCCATTTCAGGAAACAGCATGCACTCTAACCTGCTCATCTGAAGGGGCTGGCACTGCAGCACAGGCTGTGACCTGCAGCAGCTCAAGCACAAGCATACATCCTCATCTGCCAGCTCTGCCAGGAGGCAGCTTAAAGGAATGATCAGAGACATGTGAATGATGACCTTCTAAATGGCAAAATTCAGTAAGGAAGTTCTTTAAGTCTCAAACATGGAATCTTTTCCATCTCTTTGATTCTGCCACTGAAGTCGGCCACTTGCATTTTCTGTTCATTTGCTACCCACGAACCCCAGCTAGGCTCTGAAGACAGTTGCAGTATAACATCCCATCAATCAAGTCACGTCTTGTGTGAACCAGTTAATCTGAGACAATAGATAATATTCCCTGCTTTTCAATAAGCAATGTGACAAGTTAATATGGTGAAAATTTGACACACTAAACTGAGTTAATTTAGACTTAGTTTGGAGAGTGTTTCTCTGTTGTCTAGACACACCTGTTGCTCCTTGACAGAAAAATAATAAGAAAAAAATCAAAATTACCTACTGTGTCTGTGGATGAGAAGAGCTTGCACAGGTTAACATGATATACAAGCTATGAAATGCAGATGGGGAAGATTCTCATTAATCAGTGGATGTAATTTTGCATGTCAGAAGGAGTCATTGTTGAGGTAATGGTCATATGGAGATCATTTGACTATTCAAAAACCTCTTCTGAAATATCAGTTTTAGGGGTGTCCTGATATAATAACAGCTTGGTTATTTATATCCTACTTTGGTTTGTTTTTGCTTCTGGCTTCATGGCCATGTTGAAAGCATCCTTCATTGCCATTCCAGACTACTGCTGGCTTAGCTATGCATTATTAAACAATAATTAGCTTCTAACCTACAATTAACTGTGTATCTGTGATGAAAACAAACAATCCTTAGATACAATTCGTAAGGTGCTTCATAAAGAAGTCTTGCTAACAGCTGTTTTCATTACTGTTACCATGCATACACAGTGGTCCAGCAGGTGCCACAAGGTCTATCCCAGAGACTGAAGCCTTCGGGCAAGAAGGTTTGAAATCCACCTATTTCCCCTGCTATAAGTAAAAGAATCACAGTCCTACCCAGTAAGATTTGACTGAAGGACTGCTTAAGTCAACTCCCTCTACCTGGGAGAATGTCAAAGGCATCAACTGAACTATGAGTTTTTCTGAATTACACACAAATAGGAATGTAAATTCTGTATCCAGAACCAGGAATGGCTGAACTTCTGCATACAGTCTGATGCCAAACAAGGTCAATCAAGTTAAAATTGGCTTTCTGATGTTGCCATGTGGGCTACAGACCAAATTTCACTGCTCTGTGCAAAGGAAAATCATGCCAGATACATTTAAATAGAGCAGAAATCGCACCTGGAACAACATGATCTGGTTAAATGAACAATGACTGCAAGCAGTGATCAGAAAAAATGCAGTCCCACTACAGACACCATACCAGACTTATAAGACAGTACACACTTCTCTGTATCTCCTTCAGGACACATGTACAATTTCCAGTAACAAGTGCTTATGACCACACTCTTCTGTGATGTGAATTTTCTGTTAAAATATTGCTTTGCAATTTCCAAAGGCAAAACAATATTCATAAAAAACATCCTCCCTTCTATTATTCTGTAAGTTTTAGAACTGGCCACCAGATTTTCTTATATGAAGATTTCCAATAAGGAAAATCTGTTTCTAGTAACAGCGGGTATGGCCACTCCTGACCACTGACATCTTTGAAAACGTTGAGGCTGTAATTCATATTATGGCTTTTATCATAGTTTTTATCTGCAGAACTCAAGTCAAAAAACGTTATTTTTCCAAACTCACACTTCCATGCAAGTAAAAGTGAAAAATTAATCGATGAATGAAAGGGAAAAAACCCCAAACAAGTTATTAATTCAGTTTTACTTTTGCAAAATAAAAACCAGTCTTCCTCTCTTTCAGAAAGTACTTTTGTTCTTCTTTTAAAGGGTCTTCCTGGATGTCAAAATGGAAGACAAATGGCAGGGGTCTGGAGTGACTTTTTTTCAAAAAGTATTTGTGCTTCTATGAAGCACAAGACTGCTGAATAATGCCCTGACTTGAAACACGATCAAGTTATGATTTAGTCCTAGTCTAAACTCCATATAGTTCTACAGTAAAATGTATCAGTGATATTAACAAAATATACTGATAAAAGATGAGAATTTCTGTCTCAAAGAGATTAAATAAACAACTGGATTTCTGAATTTTAGGTAAAGTACATAGATGTTTTGAATTAATAGTCATTTTTTCTCCTCACATCCTTAGTCTGACTTTATGGACCATTGCAGGTGGATGGCACTACAGCTTGAAAACACTCAGATGCCAAAGCAATCTACATGACAGGTACTGCAAATGTAACTGTCCAGATGGAGCTTAGCTCTACCCGTGGATAATAGTAATCACTCTTTTTTTCTCTGTAATGTCCTATTGGGAGAAGAAGGGTACAACACTGCCTAACCACTGTCAACTTTCAAGTTGCCTCTCAGCTTTAGAAGGACAAAAAAAGAAAGGGAAGAATACCTAACAACAGGAAAAAACGTTTCAAAAAATGAAATCCCCAAATCGTCCTGACTTTCAGCTACAGCTGCCATTAAATCAGGTTTGAATAGAAGACAAATAGTATGTTCCAAGTGACCAAACCTGACAGAAGCAGAGGGGACAGCCAGCCTGTTCTATTCCCTCTCTCTGCTTCTAGAACAATCCTAGGTGTTCTAAACTGTTACTTACAACCTCTGCCTTGCTAAATCTGCAACTGTCTTGGCGAAAGATGGGGACACTGCCATCCTTTCACCCTATTTCTCCCCTCACAGTAGAAGCCCTGATGCCAGTTGGCTGTGGCTGCCTTTGATGCCTCACATCCACCACAACAATTGCAGGAAAGCACAAGTGCCTGCCAAGAACTGCAGCAGCAGATCTTCCCAAGCCACACCAAAGGAAACCTAGCCCAGTGGAGAGAGCAATTCAGACTCAGAATCTGAAACAGAGTCCTACCTCAAACAGTGTAACAAACCATCATGAAAGAACAAGTCACAGACTGCAGGGCTAACAACTCACTCCTTGCCAGGCTCTCACCTCCCTGTCCAGTTCATGCAACTTCCCTCTTTCTTTTCCTCCAGGAATCACATAAGCAGACACAAACACCATTCCCATGGTTTCAATTAAGAAAGGACAAAATAAATAACTTGCAAGCATTGGACATTAGCTGAGAGGCATCTAGAAAGACACTAAGCTTTTTCACAGCAGATTGTAAGTGGTCATTGCTTCTTGCCAGGGCAACAAATGTTACAGCCAAGCAAGCAGAAATTTCTCTGCTGTGCTTGAGTCCATAAACAGGCCAACATGTAATCAGCCATCTGAGCACCAAAGAATTATTCATCTTCAGGCAAGCAACAGTACCTCAGAATGAGTCAGATGTGGGGGTGGAAGAAGTCCTCTACATGAGAGGCTCCCACAGCAGTGGTTCTTTCTGAGGCATATACACAACACACAACCCTCCTTCTTCCTCCCATCCATATTTCCTTTCCACCTTGGCATTCCTATTTATGTCTAGCAGCTGGAAATCCTGCTGATTCCCAGCAACTACACACAGCTCTGTTACAGAGCAGGACCAGCTGCCCTCCTGGCTCTGGAGGAAGCCCATAAGCTCTGCTGCACAGATCCTCCCTTAGTGCTTTTAAAGCTGGATGCCTTCAGGGGCTCCAGAGAAACAGGCTGTATATTCTGACCTGCCTACCATATCTACATTTCTAAATTTCATTCTCACTAATTGCTAAATCTCAAGACAAGACAAGCAGGTCACAGCAGTAGTCACCTGAACACCCATTGTTCACAACCTTAAGAACAACAATTAATTATGCAATTCTGACAGGTGACAAAGTAAATGGCAATGCTTTCGGCAGTTGAGACAACTATATACAACTTAAATAGTATATGTAAACATATATGGGACAAACGTGAGTGGAAGTGTGGCATGTATGAGGAGAGCGGGATCAGTTTCAACTCACTTTTACATGAATATCTCTAATGAGGCTCTGTTTATAACAATGAAACAAATCTACAAATCTGGGGACTAGAGACCTGAGTGCTCATATAAGTTTTAATACAAATGGCATTGCTCTAGCAGAGAACAAGAGGATTAAATGCTGCCTAAGTGTAATCAATTGGGAGCTAAGACAATGATGTATAAGATTTGGGCCCTAAACATATTTGCAAGTCTTGAGCCTACTCTGAGGGCATTATGTTAATACATCTACAGCAAAGAGTAATCAAATAGAGACTCCAGGAATACTGACCCTACCAAGAAAATTCTTCTAAAGCATAGATATCACAAAATTACTGGGGTTGGAAGGGACCTGTGAAGGTCATCTCATGTAACCCCCCTTCTAAAGCAGGTTAACTTTGAGGAGGTGCACAGGATCACATCCATGCACTTTTTTGAGTATCTTTAGGAAAAGAGACCTCACAACCTCTCTGGGAAGCCTGTTCCAGTCTCTGCCACCTGCATAGTAAAGAATTCCTCCTATTCAGATGGAACTTCCTGTGTTTCAGTTTGTCCCTATTGCCGCTTCCCCTGTCACTGGCACCACGGAAAAGAGTCTGGCCCCAACCTCTTGACAACCATCCTTAGGATGTTTTGTATGCATTGATAAGATCCCAAACAAGTCTGTTCCTTAATTACAAGTATTCCTTTCTATGTTCTTCTGCTCAAAGTGAAAACAAAATAAGGTCTTACCATATCTTTAAGTCTTTTTTCTTAAGATCCTGAGGAAACAGGGCAACTGGAATCCAATCCTACTCACCCATAAGACAGGCCTCCTACTTAAATCTAAGTCATATGCATTCAAAACATCCATTTCTGTTTTTACCATAGCACAGTGTAAATTTTCTGCTCTCTGCTGTACACATTTTTAGAATCAAAGTGGAACTTCAGGGTCTTAATACCACTATGAAAGACCTAGGCCAAGAACCAGGGAGAAGGGAAAGGGAATATACCACCTGATGGAATTTACAAGGTATTACCCATACTATCAGAACAGAGCCTGTGAACTTGGCTGTGAAATGGACCAAAAACGCTTATTTTACTACACGGGAAATAAAGGAAGCATTTAGAGAGCAGGTTTCTTGACAGATGCTGAATGAATAGAGTAAGGATTGGAAAACAGTAGCTCCTGGCTCAGGACCTACATCAAGCCTGCTACAGCCTTTTAGCTTTCTTGCTGAAGTACTGCAACCCCAAAGCAGCTTGGCAGCTCACTTCCCTCTGCAAGATGCTCATGTTCCAGTTGCTGTGGTCTGCCCCATTAATCTTCTCACCATCAAATTTGCTCTTACCTCTTGCTTCCTGCATTAAGTTTTTCTAACGGACAGATAATATATTAAAGGAATAATAATAACACTGATAACAATAGTCTAAGAAATACATACTTCTTTCTCCATATTTCCCCGCATTTGATTAGTCTCCCAGCAAGAGCAGCATTAATCACTGGGAAAAGCGATAGAAGATAAAGTCCAATTTGAATTTTGCTGTGTGCTCCTGAGAATGTATGTGTGTGTTCAGGCAGGAGGGAGGGAGGCCTCAGGATAATCTGTCATTTTATATATTTATGCTGTTGGAGGCAGTTGGGACTGGTTCTCCATTGTTACCACAGATTAAAATCATTCATGTCCTTATACTTTCATTGGAGGTCATCCTTTAGGAAAGAGAGATATTATGACCAAGTAAAATTCAAGCTATTTCTGCAAATCTCTTGGACACCGAGGCTATTGCTTGGATGTTAGAAGAATACAACATATAGTATTTTTGGTCCTCACCTGACCTGACTCCTTTTACACTGAATTTTCTTGCTTTGAAACAGTTATGGGAAAAGAACTGTTGCAAGTGAGAGGAAGAGGTGCATTTTAAATAATCTTAGTATAAGTGAGTGATCCCAGCTCTGCCTGACTTCGAACTACCATGGAAGAATCCATGGATCCTCAGATCTCACTTCCAGCATTTCTACTGAACTGAGTCCCAGCCAGCTTGGCAAAAATAAAAGACTTTATCCTTAGGGAACACGGAGTGTGGAACCAAGCAAAGATTAAAAGTAGAAGAGTGGTTACCAGGACATAAAGTACGAGTTCGTCTTTTCCTAAAACTTTTGCTTCTCCAAAATAGAGTTCCTAGAACCATCAGCCTACAAGTTCTGGCCAGGTCACTCTCCATCTTTAAATCATGCTGGTTCTTTCCCATATGTCTGTGAAAGAGATGTATCTTTTCCTTTGGATCTTAGTTGTCATCTGCCCCTCAGCATTCATCCTTTCTGTGTCCACTTTGATACGTTACTTAGCATTTTCAACATTTCCCTATATAAAACTACTGGTATTCCTAGGGAATTATTGTTACCTGCAAATCAATTTCCTTAGAACACCTAATCTGACAGTAAAATGGGCAACAACACCAGTTGAAAATTCTAAAAGTAATCATTAGGGAAGAGGATCTCTTTATGAGTCATTTTAAGGGTGAAAAGCCAACATATTTTGTATGCAAATAGAAATACAAAATACAAATACCAAACACCAAACAATAACTTTTCCTCCAAAAATCCACTGTAAGAAAAAGGGAATAATATATATCCTGTGCAATACCAGGAGAACTGAAATCCTTTTTTTCTCACCCCTTTGGCTTTATTTTTCCTTGGAAATTTTGTGGAAATACATTCTTATCTTTCAGAATATAATAGAAGCAATTTTGCAATCAAAATGAACAACATCCTACCTACTCATGCCATCTAAGGGAGGAGATAAAGAATTGGTGCTTGTATAGCCTGTCTTGTTAATCACTACTTTTACGAGCTGTACCGTGACAGACATATCTTGCAAATCCGTGACAACTCATCCCACAGATGAAAAAGAAACTAGCAAAAATCCTTCTGTTTCTGTTAGCTAACAACACCATCATTCTGCAGAAAATCCAAGGCATTAATTAGATGGTTTCAGAAAGCAGGTCTGTCATAACAGCACGAATGTGTTTCCCATTTCTGTGCATTCACCGAAATAGAATTCTCTAGGAAAGGTAAGAGGTACATTCCCACCTCTCTGCAAGTCCTGTAAAAAAACCAAAAACCAAACCAAAGAAATAAAGCGGAACTATATGTTCAGGAAGCATTCTGGCAATGTCTGCAGCTTCTAGGCATTTCCCTGAAGTATATAAATAGCAAGAGGAACAGATATGCTATAACAAAACATGAGCCAATCCTCCAACTATATTTGAGCCATAACCATTGATTCTCCTTCATTTATTTCCAAGTAGTTGCTTTTGCAATATTGGATCTCTTCATCATATCCTGTCGCTGCACAACCATTCTAGAACAACACACTTGTCCTATTCTTTCATTTGGCTTGGGATCAAATGTATGGTCAACTAGAATAGCTTTAGTTCCTGAGTACTGTATTAATCAGATTTTGAAAATAATCTTTCACGTGACTTTCAAGAATCCTTTTTGACAGGGTTAATGACATGTCTAAATGCACAAAGGGATACTGTGCTCTGAAAAAAAGTACATGCTGGTGTTATTGTTAGTTGCTGAGAAATGTATGCCTGCCTGCCTGAAGAAGGCAGGTATCAGCTTACGACAGCTGTTATTTCAGCTTCCTAGTCTTTTATTCAAGAAAAGAGTGTGCTGCTTATTCACCTAAAGACAAGTAAAAATTTTAATAGTTCTTGATCAAGACAAAATAAAGCATCAGAGAAAAATCTAAAAAGATTCTGAAATTCTAGAAAAGTGCTAAACCTGTTCCCTTTTACCCTCTCCTTGCTCTTTGATGCTGGGCCAAATCTTCATTTCCAAAACTGACAGGAGAACTGGGTATATGTGTCAAAAACACCAGCTGAGATTTTGCTGCAAGACCCAAATAATTGTTCATACCTGTAAGTTCAGGGAATGTGATCTGAACAATTTTAGAAATGAATCAGCCAACTCGGATCCTCTGTAAACTATTAGACTGAAGAAATAAAAAGGCAGTGTGGATCCTAACAAAACACACAGAGTGGCTGAAGTGACTACTTGCTAATGCTCCTATATAAAACCAGGTAATCCAAAGAATGAGTGCAAGCTATATTTTGAGAAGTCATGTTATATGACAACTTGTGGCTTTCAAGTTTGCCACACACATTCAGTCAAACCCCTCCCCTGGAGTCATGAGACAGATATCTCCATTTGGAGCTAACAATGGCTACTAACTTAAATGTTCCAATATCACAGCTGTTAATGTCAACAAATGACAGTATACGCCCAGCATACAGCAGCATATGCATGAACTGTTTTATAAGCATAATGTTCTTTATTACTGTAATTGTGCTTAGCAGAAACATAAGGCTGAGTTTACTTTCATCATCAGTACTTCTCAGCACTGGGGAGCCTAGGCTGGAAAAATAATATTACAGCAAAATCACATTCTTCTGAATGGGCACTGTACTTGTGGCTCACTTATAGCACTTCTAGAAAACTGGTTCCCTATGGCACTTTCAGAAGTGCAGCACAACAGTCTTCTGCAGAGAGTGGACGGAACCATGAAAAAGTAAGATTCTTTTTTAGATTATATGAATGTTACAGGTAATCTGAGTATCCTGAATACGACAACAATAAATACAATTTAAACACACCATACCACTTGCACATCTAATACTCACTTGGAGAATATTTTTGTGCCTTTCCCGCATAGAACATTATCATATCATATACATGTTTCTGGTTAGGTAACTACTACATTACACTAAAGATTCTGTATTTCAGTGTGCACTAAATCTATTTCTATATTACATGCTTGTAGAGTATTTAGAGGTCATTTGGTATTATTGAATTAGTAACTGTAACCTACATGAACGATAGTCTTCATGAAAATTTTCAACGCTTAGATTCTTGCTTCCAAACTTTGCATTCTTTGCTCAAAGCACGTTACCATTTAATCATTACAGAAGAGATGTGACTGTGAATAAGTAAATGACATTTTGTGAATGTCACTGCTGCAATGCAGGACTGTAGTATAGGAGAAGGAATTCCACTCTGAAGCATGGTAAAGTTTGGAGCTTGGTCTCTTTAAGAAAAAAAAACAGAAGAAGAAGAAGTGGATATGAAGGGATAAGAGTCAGACTGCGTAATTCTCAGCTGTGCCAATGAGCCAGTGAAGTCAGTCTTTAAAGTAGAGACTCATCAAAAGCTCTTTTTTCATTAGAGCTTTGCAGTCCTGGGATGAAAATGTCACTAGTGACTTATAAGAAGTAAAAACCAAATTAAAGGCCAATTTCTTTCCCTACCAAATTATTATCTATGAGTGTAAAAGAAAGTACCTAGGCAAGACCAAGGGTGAGACAATTTTATTTGTCTTACTGACAGTGAAAGTCTAATTAGACTGACAAATCTTCTGTGCTATTTTCCTTTGTGATATATACGGTAAGGAAGGATTTAGCCTGGAGCTGCATGTTATGGAAAGACATTAATCAAGATTATTGGACCCTCAACAGAAAACATAGAAGGCTGAAAAGCCTAATGGTTAAAAATAAAGGTTGAGAACCTTATTTTAAGCCATGCCAATAGGCTGGACTCTCCATATAGATAATAAGCAGATCCCCTTTTCTACTCTCTAGAGAGAACAGTCTGCAGATAATAAATATTAAACTGTCATTCTACAGCTCTAAGATCATAGCTGAAAACATCCACAAGTAAGTTATTCCTGTCACCTACAAGCTACAGTTTGAACAATTAGGCAAGTGTCATTTTCCACATCTCAGGAAGTTAAGGAATGCCCTGGATATGTAAAGAGCACACAGTTTCTGGTTCCTCATAGAGAGCATTAGTCCATCTGTCCTCCCAGAAGGGTTCTGACCTATTTTTCACAGAAAACTGCTTTGATCTTGAGTCCTCAGCCATCCATGCCATAGGCCAGACATATTAGGGACCTGCCCTAGAGCCTCCAGAAGATTACCTGGTTCTCCACTTGATTTGCTAAACTGAGGGTGTTTTGATTGGAAGATGTGTATCACAATGAATGATCTCTAGACTAGCTTTAGTAATTACCTTTGCACAAATTGATTGAAAACTGAATGACCCAGCTGTGAATGAAGACAGAACTTGCCACATAAAAGCACATGGAGAGTCTACTAAAAAGCATTGAACAGTGACTCAAAGAAAGAATTCTGACCATAGAAGCAGCTGCCATGGAAGCAGAAGACAAGAGAAGGGTTCACTTTAACAGAGGTCTCTCAAACAAAAAAACAAAACCCAAAAATAATAATAAAAAATAAATCATCCCTAAAGTACTTCATTAATACCTGATGTTGTTTAAATCAGCGAATAAGGACATGTAGGATTCCAGGACCTCTAACTAATGAAGTAACCCTTTGAGAAGCATGACAACCTTGCAAGAATGCAGCATGGCTCAGCACAGTGGCTCTCATCCAGAAGCAGTCTACACGGCATCTTACTGTACCACACACAAAAGCTAGCAGCTTGTCTTTAAGGCCTTTGTGGCTAACATGGCAGAGCAGAAGTCTCAGAGAGGATAATATTATCACAGGAGAGTCTGATATGTCAGGGCCCTGAGAGGCAGCAAGAAGTACAGCACATGCCACTTCTGAACAGACTGTACTTAAATCCAGGACAAAACCATGTGTGAGAAAGTCAAATCAGTGCTTCTTGGGGCAGCAGAGCATAAGCACCATTTGCAACTCACTGAAACAAACACGAATCAAAACTTCTTTTTCTCCCTTATTTTCAGTTAGCAAAAAAAGGTCAGCTCTTGTTAATTTCTTCTCTGAATCACAGGAACATTCCCAGCAGTATAGCATACAGCCACGTATCTCAACCCTTTATCACTCAAATCCTACCTGTCCTCCACTGATTTGAGTTTTATTGCCTTGCAAAAATTTAGTATAAATTCATAGACATTTTAAATGCTAATTTCAGTGTCACTGGGTATTTCCAGCAATATTTTCCTCTCAATTCCCTTTATCTTGTAGTTTGTCCAAAACTATATACCATGTCTGGGATCTTCAAAAGCTGAAGCATATCATTGGTTCGAACATGTACTGTGTATCTCTAAAACTCTTCATTATCCCAGCTGTTTTATTCTAACTGTGCTCTAAAATACTTCTGGTCAGTACTCATACTACCTAACTGCAGGAGGTGTCTTGGTGTGTGCTAAAACCAGAATATACCTTTGCGCTTATGCTCTTCTGTAGTTTCTTAACAAGCAATGTGCAAATCTAAATCCTTCTGAAATTCCCCTGGATTTTATAACACTTTGTGACTACAGACTTGATATTCTGCACAAGATTTATATACATTTCAAAAAGGATAGTTTAAGTTACTTACATATGAAAACTAGTAATACAAGCAGCACAGATACTCCTAACAGAGTAAGAACAGTAATTCTTTACCATGATTCCTGCCATTTTACATTAGACACTTCACTTTTATTTGTATCAAGCTTGGTATTTCTACAATTGGCCAGAACTGTTCTATGCCAAGTAATATGCGTGTGCAGAATAAAAAGCACATTTTCTATCCACGAGTCGGCAATCTTAGCATAAAACAAGGCATCACACATGGATACAGAAACATGAACAATAAAACAAAAAAAATGTGACAACATTGATTGATTTGATAAACAGTTGTCTTAGACCATCACCAGCCTAACTTTTTGACAACTTTTTGGCATGCATCATGATAACAAAAGAGTTTCAATGGGATTGGAAAAATAACCTGCTGTTGCCTTTTGTATGGTAACAAGAAGCAGAAAGATTCCTATGATCAAATCTAAGAAGTGAGCAAAGAGTGCTTGAATCATGCTGATTGGAATCAGAAGAGGCTAAACTTTAAACAGCCTTGAAAGTGAAGAAAAACTGTTTATTTCTGAGTAGAAAAGAGAAGAGAAAGCTGGAACAAGGTAATAACTAACTGTATTTGTACCTCTCATAGCCTTAGGTGTCTATAATTTATGTTTCCCAAAGAGTAAACTTGTTCTATTAGATTTTTCCACCACTTAGATCTAAAATTGTAAGCAGGCTTGACGATGGTGATGTCAAACACAAGCAAGATAAAATAACCATTAGGAGCCTGAAAAGCTGCGGCTGAGGATACTGCCCAAACAGGAAAAGATAATTTCTTCTCACTTTCACCACACAGATACTGCAACTTAAGCAGACAGAATCAAATTCCACCAAAAATAAGGAAGAAGGCCAAGCTATCTGTGCTGCGACAGCAATAAAATGACCCAATATTGAAATGAAGAAAGTTGTAATGGAGATACATATTGACCTTTATTTTTCTTTCAGCGGGTAGCATGAAGTGTCAAAGAGTTATTGCTTTAATACCAGCAGAGATGAGGCCATTCATTGTGGTGCATGTGTATCCAGGAAATCGCTGCTCTAACCATGTTTTTAGAAGCACTTTGACACTTTATTAAATCTTCCTGATGCTCTTTCAGCGCACAGTGGTCTCTGTAGGCTGAGTGAACTGCCGCGTAGGCTGGGCAGGAAGAGTTTCAGAAAGAGTTCCTTTTCAGGCAATCCAGCACCATTTCCAGTTTGACCCAGCCCATAAAGGTCCTATGCTACTTTCTGTACACTGGAATAGCTAACACAATTCTGCTGCCTTTAAAAATTATAGAAGGCAGGATAAGAACCACAGACTTTATAGTTCTGGAGATGTAACTGTACAAATATTTTCTCTAAAATTAGAACTAATCACTGAGGAGAAGGAACTGTAATTCTCGCAAAATTTTTCACAAATAGTGACCAAACCTGGGGTAATTTCCCCTCATTTGGCTGAGACTTTATAAAAACACCTACTGGGTGTTTGGGGCTAATAACTCAATTAATCCCAGTCCCGTTTCCATCTGGATTTACAGAGTACCAAAGTGGGCACTGTTAAACCTCAGCTTGGAATTAATTACTCTAATAGCTGTAAATTTCACTGCAGCCAGACGTACCTCACAGAAACACAGAATAGCTGTGGTTGGAAGGGATTTCTGGAGGGCACACAGTCCAAACCTCTGGTCAAGTAGGATCATGCAAAGTCAGCTCTCCAGGACTATGTCTAGATGGCTTTTGAATATTGAACAGCACAGACACTCCACAACCTTTGGGACAACCTGTGCCCATGATCAGTCACCCTCATGTTTAAAATATTTCCTGATGATTAGAGGGAAAGTCCTGTGTTTCAGCTTGTGCCCACTGTCTTTGGTCCTGTCACTGGGCACCACTGTCATCTTCACACTCTTCCTTCAAGTATTTGTACACATAGTTAAGTTCCCCCCTAAGCCTTCTCTTTTCCAGGATGAACAGTCCCAGTTCTCAGCCTTTTCTCATACAAGAAATGCTCCAGTCCCTTACTCATTTTAGAGGCCCTTTGCTAGAGTCTCTCCAGTAGCTCCATCTCTGTAATGATTTCAAAACAAATGTTTCTTTCTAGTTGATATCACGATAACATGATAACATACTGCTGAAATAAATAATCCACAACTCAGACTGGTTATTCACATGATTCTTTTCTTTTCATGGACAAGGACACCAAATTGAAGGTGTTTATTTCTAATCAGTATCATATTCTGGATGCTACAAAAGTGGCTCCAAAACCACTGCATTTTAAAGGTTGAAATAACCACTTTGGCACAATTAAGTCAGATAATCTGAAATTAATTTTTTATTTAGGAATTATTTTTACCACATAGATCAGAACTGCTCTATGTTGGAACATCTACATTTGCACGAAACTGATCTTGATAGCATTCCTTCAAAATTCTCTGCAGGAAGGCTATAAAAGGGAAATAAAAAATGACTCCAACTGGAAGTAATGCTCCATTGCTTTCCTCCTCATTATGAGCTTCACTATTGCAGCAGTTCATCCTGTCATAATAAAAAATAACCATACACCCAGCCCCCATTAAGCTGTCTAACTCTCTTTGGAATACATTTCCCCACATATGGAACTTTTGAAACATAGTTAAACCCTTGTTCTTGTTCACATTGTGACAATTTCACACAAATCAGGTTAGCACTAGATCAGGAGAAAAATCCATTCCTATTCTTACATGTCTGTGCCACAACAATTCAGCCAGCTACTTGTCCTGTGTCCAACACGGGAGGACAACATTTTTAAAATAAAGCATGTAGCATTATTCAGAGAACATAGCTCCTATGAACTTACAAATGAGCAACAAGAAGAATTAGGAAGGAAATGGAGAAGACTGATGTACTCACCTGGATGCTGGGCGGTGAGCGATTTTTTCGGGTGGTAGTGGTCGCCATCGTGGTTGTGGTTTCCATGACTGTAGTCGACATTTCCGGTGGCACCGACGTTGTGGGTGTTGTTCCCAAGATGGAAGGGACTTCCCCAACGAGTCGGACACTTCCATTGATTTTAATGTTGGGGTTGTTCTCTGCCGCCATGTTCAGCACTTTCAGGCCATTGTAATAGAGACCGGAGAGCTGGCCTTGGAAGAGACGCCCTCTGTCCTTCCCGCCTATGGCTATTTGCGCCTGGGTGTTGAAGATCGTTAACTGCCGTCCTAGTGAAGGGGGGTGAATAACATTATTGACAGACATTTCCTTCAATTTGCACACTACACTGAGCCCCGGCCCAAAGTGATGGACAAAGGAGAAGGAGATTCATTCTTGGGTGTGCTTATGATGACTGTAGAGAATCAGTATGGAAATGTGTTGCCTAGAAGCCATTAATAAGGATGATTAGCCTGAAAGTATGAATACCTAAAACTGAACCTTATAATTCAGCATCCACTCACACATCAAAATTCTGGAGGAACTTCAGAAATTTGAACCCATTCTTTTGGGACTGGATGAATTTTAAACTACGAATAGGACTTCAATATGTGGCTATTTTTCTACTATTAGTTCAGACTGCAGTACCTGTCAAGCTTTAGCCCATAAATAAACCTCCTTTTGGACTGGTTAAAGTATTGGATTAACTCATAAAAACACTTTTAATAATGCAAAGGTTTCAAGGGTTGGTTCAAAAACAGTAAAATATGAGGTAAAAATGAAGCGATACAACTGAGTACGAGTGTAATGACAGGATCAGCCATGATCTTTCACCTGTAAACTTTGTGTTGTGAAGGCTTGCAAATCTAAACCCAAGAAAGAGCAAACACAAACGTTTCTGATGTCTCTGAAAGAGCAAAGCTTTTGAAATAGTGAGGATAACAGTGCTTCAGATGGTTAAGCCCCAGAATGCCTTACTCTGCTGTCACAGACAGTGAAATTCAAATGTAGGCAGGTTATGCGGTTTAGTCAAGGTCACATCTTGAGCATTAGAAGTGGTCCAATATCATATGTAATAAAAAATATAATTATTAAAAATAAATCTAGTAACAATTGCCAATTCACCTAGTTCTGCAGGACACTTGCATCACATTCAGCCTGGACGGCTCTATAAATACTGTTTATGTCCTAGGCTGCATTAGGTTGACCATGTTAAGAAATAAATTGCTTCATGAAGTGCAAAGGCCTATAATTTCACTATTCCTCAAGAAATTAGGGGCTTGCCACCTGAAATCTGCTGAATTAGCAGACAGCCAGACTGGACATTGCTCAAAAGGGTTATCAATGCAGCTTCAAGTCAATCATCATTTAAATACCTTGTGCTTTCCCATTTTTATTAAGTTTGAAATATGTTTTCCAATCCCATTCCCACTCCCCAGTTCTCGCCACTTTCTGTCTAGTCCAGCCTGATGAGAGGTGCAGAATGCCACCATGTAGGAAAGCACAGCCTATGATCCACTGCTCATTCCTTCACAGCCAGTGGTTAGAGTAGATCAAAATACATGGGGGAGCTCACCAATTTTGGTCGTCGTGGAAGGTCTCGAAGTCAAGTGGTGATGCGGTGTAGCATCATCTTATGGTGACAGGAGGGACCATGGGGAAAGAGAGTGGGGATAAGAGAAGAAATGTATCTGAAAGTAGTACCTGTCCCCAAAGAGGGCCCTAGCTAACTAAGGAACAGTGTATGGAGAAGCGTAACACACAGACAGGAGGAGGTGGGCTGCACATCCCTTGTGCTCCTCGCTCAGATTTGTAAATGGAAAATTAGGACTTGATCAGGGTGGAGTAACTGCATTGATGAAGAAATGAGAAATAAAAATGGAAGGTATCCTTCCCCTGGAAAGTGTTGAAACACCTGATGAGATATTCTGCATCTCAGGAGGTTTTAAACTTGCCAGAGGCAACATATGTCTATTAAAACATCAATAAACATGCACTGAAGCCACACATCCTCAAAATGCAAATAGAGCCTTGACTCTTGTCCATGACATAAATAGGGCCCAGTAACAATATCTGTTAAGATATTCATCCCTCTCACTCCAGCTCCTGTCTGAATTAGAAGAAAATGGCACTGTACACTGTAGAAAGTCAATCTCCTATCCTGTACCATGTCCTCAGAGCTTGTTTTTCTTTTCTGTCATGTTGTGCTTTGGATTTTTTAAGGGATATGCTTAAAGATAGTTTTCCGTTCTCTGAAAATATTTCCTCCCTCTAGCACTATAGTTCAGGGACAATACAGTTCTGTCTGTATTGTCCCTGCCCCTACAAACTTAGACGTCACTTGCTACTGTTCCCTTCTTCCCACCTCACTCATGATAAGAGTGCCAAAGAGTAGAGGTAAGATGAGTAAAGGGACTTATTTCACTAATCTTGAGATGGTATCCCTGAAAACGGATGGAAGATAACTGTCAGTTCAGTTTTTCATTTGCATTTACATTCCTTTCTTCCCTTGAATTAATTTAGTACCTTTTTTCATCTCTTGCCAAAGGGAAGAAAGTAGAAGTTGATGAGACAGGAAAATTTTTTGCTGCTCTAGGAAGGAGAGCTACCCAAACAAGGATAGGAGAGGGGTTCTCTCCCTTTTACTGGAGGATTATGACTCAGCTCAGAATGTCAACTATTCTAACCCAAGCTCATAGCATAGCATTACATGTCTGTCATATCTCCTGCATTATTTGTAAGAATGAAAAGTTAGTATATTAAGCCTGAAAAAAGAGACCATGTCTCCAATTCTGGGCTTTCATCTGCATCTTCTAATGCTGAAAGAAAGAGTACACCAAGGAGGTGACCCCATTCCAGCAAAAAAAAAAGGAACTTTGATCGTGTATTTTGGAGTCTTCACTGTTACATGGTTTTCCAAACCAGAATTCATGCACTGTACCATATGGTTAATGCTGGAAACCACACTAAAAATGTGTTTGCTAAAAGAACAATCACTTGTTGCAGTCACCTACTACCTGCAATTTCTCTTTCTTTGCTCTAAGATGGTGTACACACACATGGTCAAGACACCAGGGAAATGAATATGGACTGAGAAAAATCTTTGGAGAGATTATACACTTCATTCTGCCACCATATGTCTATTCTGATCATTCTTTCAATGCAATTCAGCTGAAGCCTTTACTTCCTCTAAGTAAAATTTATTTGGCCACTGAATTCTACTGAGGAACTATCTACATTAGTAAATTCTACAAGGTGTGTAATTCAATTCCTCAGTCCTTTTTTTCCACAAAGAACTCTTCCTACTGCTATATTTGTGTCATACTAAAAAAGATTATGAGATGTTTTTTAAGTATTTTGAATAGTTCAGGCTCTTGTTTCTTTGCTTTCTCACTGACTTTTTCATTTGGAAAACTGAATTCTAATTAAAAATACCACAGAGAAAACTGAAGTGTAAATTTTCTGTAGCACTAGAAGAGATTTCGTGCCTGATTTTGCAAATCCTAATTCATACTAATAGTTCTTGCTCCAAAAGTACAGTCACTAACATCAAGGAGACTTAACAGGTAAGAGAGATTTGAATAATTAAGTACTTCTGGGATCAATCCTTTTGATGAGATGCTTCTGGGTCTTTATTAGCTCATCCTATTGCAGAACAGGTAACATCTGCACCTTAGCAGACACCAAGTATTCTGCTAAGGAAATCTGCTGGATTTATGACTACTGAAATTGAACAATTTAAGACTAATACTTCTTTTTATATTCACATACATAATCTCAGTGAAGTTAATAGCATTTAATATTTTGCTTATTACTCAAGCAATTCAAGACTGTAAACCTGGGCTCTTAAAATTATTTTAAACTAATTTATAGAATTTAATAGCCCTTAAAAGCCAATAGTGATGCCACTCCAGAAAGATGTGTAATATTTGTTTTCCAAGAATGAACTATTAAATTATTTTGAATAACATAGCAGTACCAAAGGAAGACTAAATCTACAGCATTCAAAAATGTCAATCAAAATGTGTTTCATCTTACCTCACCCAAGCCAAGAACTCACATGAGCAAGTCAGCTATTAAATTACTCATTACCCATTCTTGTATTTTTTTTTTAAATTCGAGTGGTAACTAAATTGCTGGAAATGTCTGTCTGCTTTGGAATGAAGGAACCAAGTTATATTGTCTCAGGAGTTACACTGCACAATATGATTCCCTGACACACAGTGCAAAGACTGAATTTCCTTTCACTTGAGTAAAAACATAGCTCTATCCTTCTAGCCTAACCACATCCAATGCTTTGAGAGTGCCTGAAGACTCAAATATTGTCTCTTTTAGACTCCAGTGGTTGTGTGATTGTCTTTTAACAAAGCATCAATATCCACAACAGGTAGACTTCAGTTCAAAACTTCAGGATAGATTACAAATGAAAGTGTCTTGGCATGCTTTTAAGCTCAAACTTGTAGAAGCTGTGACATAAAGTAAAAGATGTTGTGGAAAACAAAAAAGGAAAAAAACCCAAAAAAAACAACAAACCCACAATCAAACCAAAAGGAAAAAAAAAAAAATAAAAAAGAAAAAAGATGGGTTTCTCAAGCACATGAATTGCATCAAGGAATTAGACATGCATCTGTTTTAACAAAATTGAGGCAATCATTGTCTTTAGTGTTAAAGGGACTTTAGCAATTCAGACTTACCAGAATTATTCTCTTTTTAGTGTTAAACTTTATTTATCTATTTTAGTTTGATCTTATAAATTAATAGGGCAACCCACTGAAACTCAATAAGCATTTTCTGTTTATTGTTATCTTAAAATTTATTTACAATTTAGATGAATTAATTGTTTATGACATACTGGTGGTAAAAAAAAATCTATTTTGTTTGGACAAATATTTTTGCCTTATTTTTATTAATATTTTAGCTTTAGTTTTAAACATTACACCTTTGTAGACCAAACCTGAAAAGTGAGCAACACAGCCAGCTCTAATTGAAGTTAATAGGAACTGAGTGTGCACACTTTGCAGGATCAGGCCCTTCAAATGAAAATATTTTGACTGGATTTACCCACATCCTTCCTGACCTTAATTCATACAGGATAAATCAATTTGTTAACTCAGCTGAGGTTAGAAATTTGAAACAGAACATAAATTATATTTTTCCAGTCCTACAAGAGATTGGTTTTCCTTCCTGGAAAATGCGTTAACAACCATAGTCTAAATCAGCACAGAAAATGCAAGATCTGAGTTCAAAGGTCACCCCTTTTTATTAGCAGTACTTTCATAAATGGAAACAAGAGAAGATTGTGTTCTGCTTTGTCTAGATTTCAAGGTAAGTGCTTTATTTTTATTTTAATACCACATTTAGTAATAGAGGGAGAAGGTCTTCCTGACTTAAACTCCACTGTATTACCAAACGCCTAGTTCAAAGCCTAGTGAAATCAGCCAAGTTATTCTGTCACCTTCAACAGTTTTAAAATGGGTTCTTCAGCCAAGATTTTTTTTTCCTACAAATTCCTTACAAAAAAAGAAATAACTATTCTGACACAAGTCCCATTTCAAAAGGTCATGGACTCTATGCAGAACTTTCACTCAAGCCATCTGGATTTATTCATGTTAACAAGTATTTTTTGTTGAATTGAGGCCAATTACTCCAGGCAAACCCACGAAATTAAGTGGCACTGCCTTAGACTAAGAATTTGATCCTTATTTTAGGCAAATAGCATTGGAGTGTTCAAACTGTATTCCAGATATAGCATAAAAGCAACAGAACAATAATTTTCTCTGTCTCCCTCACTGTAATTTAAATGCAAATGTTAAAAAATGTTTTCTTTACAACATTTTTTAAAGTCATTTAACTGTCTTAATACAATTAGGAAATACATAAGCCATAGTGGCTAATCAGACTCATGAGAAAAAAAAAACAACTTAAAGGAAGTAGTTTAACAAGTAGATTTGAAAATCTTTGAAGAAAACTCCAATAATAAAGATATAAATGTAGCTCAAGCCCAAATTAAAATAGGAAAATCATGCAGTGGTTAAATTGCCATAATACATGTTGTTGCTCTTCACTCTTCTTCATTTGGCTTTTCATTTTTAGAAATCATCTCCTGAATTTTTGCTTGTTTGTCATTACTATTATAGCAAGCTTAGAATTTCGTCCCTTTAACTGCATTTTAATAGCAATGTATTATAGCATGATTTATCAACATATGGCAGGTGGAAGCTGACACAAATTATAATGAAAATTAAAACAGTCATTTATGCAGCAGGCGATTATCATTTAAGAAACATTTATTTGCAGGCTTTAAAAATGAGAGTTTAGAATCAAATGGGTTTAAAATGAAAGTTTTAATGATGGTTACCTTTTTCCTGCAGCCACTCCTCTACAGGCCGGTTATATTTGAAGGGGATTTTCTGTTTTACCATTTGGAACCGTTCGCTATCAGTGTTGCCTTTAAAGTTTAAAAAACAGCTTAAAAACAATCTGTAAAGTCAATGAAATAGTTAAAACATCCTAGATTTTTTTGGTTTTGTTATGACTTTATTTAGCTATTGGTAAGTAAGTGAGCATGTGTGTACATAAATATATATTTGAAAAGTGAGAAATTTATCTTTAGTAGAGTGGAGAATAGTTACACATCCAATTGCCTGAGGTTCTGGAAGGTCAAAGAAATTAAATCCCACAAAAAAAGATAACTGAGATTCTCCTCAGAATAATTGTTTATCCAAACTGGTTAGAAGGCACATGCAATTTGTCTGCGACGTGAGATCTTGCGTGAACTCAGTGCCATGAGTTGAAACCTTTCGATCAGACTCTGCGTCTGAGTGCATATGGGCATGGCACAGCATGTCAGTCACACAAACACACAATTAGCAGTAATTTGATAAACTTTCTTGCACTGGTAAAAGACACGTGTTAGGATTAGAAACCCAGTAAACAGAGAAAAAAAAAAAAAAAAAAAAAAAGAAAGGAAGAAAATGTAAGTAATTGACACCAAAAAGGTGTAATAGAATTAGTTTTTAAAAAACCCAAACACCTAAGAATGGAAAGATAAACAGGGAAAAAAGAGAAGTAAAATTTGAAAAGAGGAAGAACTGTTAATTAAGGATACATGATGACTTCTGTTCAGTTACCAAAGACTTGGACCTGTTGCCAGAATAAAACAAAAGCTTAGAAACTAATTTAAATAAATGCAGATATAATTAGCCAAAATGTAAATCGTGGCAATTGCAGTTCCATTGCTCAATATTGATGGATAATAGAATCATCCATTAGTGTGCTTTGGTGGAAAGCTCCTATTACTTGCACAGCACACAGAGGAACAGGATTCACACAAAGCCTCTGTCCAAATTCTAATTCCAAATTAGAATTCCCAGACTACTGGAAAATTGTACAAGTCAGATGGAATCTCTAGTAGGAAGGAGCAGCTCTGTTTGACAGTGCTAGGAATGACAGTGAACGAGTGTTGTCATTCTGCTTTTTCATTTTCTTCAGCTGGAGTCACTTCCTGATTAATTCTAATTTTTGCTTCAAGTATAATTTTTACAAAAACTCTTCAGTCAGACAGGCGTAAGAGAAGTGCATTTTTTACATGCAACGTTATAATACTGTAGAAAAAGGATTAAGCTCACAACTTACTGAAGTAATGCTGCCATAAGCAGAAGTTCAGTAGATCAGTTGTGCTCCAGTATGTTTTGAGCAAAGGGTGGTCCAAGTCAGCAACTGCTTTGCACAATTTGCAATATTGCCTTTAAAGGCCCACATACAAATATCCTAATGGGGCTTCATATTTATTTCACATTCTGAAACAGTTGCTGTAATCTTTTTTCAATGTAAAGAGACACCAATGAAAAAAAGCATAATTAAAAACTAAGTGATACAAATCCAGCCATTCAAGAGCAGATGCTGACAACACGGCAGGGAAACTGGTGAACCTCATGTGTTCAACAATCCTTCCTGCCTAAGCCACTACTCAGGAATGCTGCCAGTCTATGTGAGGTACCTGCTGACCACAGCTGTGCTCTCCAGCAGCATCTTGCAATTGCTGACACCAGATATAGTCCCACAAGGATTCATGAGACCTAATCTTAAGGAGCATTTGTAAAAATCATCACCGATACTGCTGTAAGCTCAGCTGTAAGGAAAACTGCAATTTGCATTTGGATTAGTATCTCCAACTATAATGATGAATATATAGAAGCCTTGCTGCTTATTTGGGGTACCAGGTAAAAAAGAAGCAAACGCATTTAAGAACAACTTTACTGGCCCAATTACTTATTACCTCCCTGAAAAGTCAGATGACTTTTTTCCTTCCATATAACATATTAATTGTGGGAAACTGTTATTCCCTATCATAAAAATATCTAATAAAGCAGCGGCTGACACATATTATTGCTCCAGTTTCTGCTGCACCTCAGATGCCTGCCATACACAACTGGTTACTCAGATGAACCAAAAGGAAAAGATAAAATTGAAAACATTCTCTCAGTCATCTGTCAAGTCATATTTAACAATGCTCTGTGATGACTTGGAGTCACTCACAGACATGAAGTTTAAGTACATTCCCAGCTCTCATAATTCATATAAACACCACCAAAAAATCAGTTAGGAATATGAATACATATTCCTAAACAGAAAATTTGAACCATGTTCAATGCAGGAACCAAGAAAAAATTGATAAAGAGGAGCTGAGTTAATATAAACAAAACTAAAGAAAAATCTCCACCTAAAGCTAAAGGGACAGTAATAGTAACAAAACAATGATATTTGATCTGTTTATTAATAAAAACTTGAAGACTAACGTAAGCTGAGGTCATGCAGATCAGTTGTTTTGCCAATTTCTTAACCCAAATGACAGCTTCCTTTCCTGCAAGTTCTGCCATTCATTTAAGCCTAAGGGAAGCTTCCACTCACAGGACAGGGAAGCAGACCCATTGGTTTAGGGAGAACAGAAACAAAACTAAGCTCATTACAAAAACAATTTTTTACTAAGATCAATTAGCAAGACATTCAGTTTAGTCCTCTTCTCAACTCACTAATCCATAGTTCAAATAATTCACCAAAATCTGAGCTGAATCTCATAAATGCAATCATAACAATTCTGTGTCTCCTTTAGGATTTTTTTTTTGTTTAGTTGCATTATGCCTTTTTTTTTTTGTGGGTAAGGAAGGAAGGAGTACTAGGTCCTGAAGAATCCCCAGGAGGAATTTCAATGGCACTTAAAGATCTAAATTTCTCTCTCAACTCAGACTTGAACACTCACAAAGAGGCCGCTACTACATCTATATTGCACATGATAGAGATAGACACAGTTTTAGTAGAAATGGGGGTTGTTCCCCACTTTATAGAGTGCATTCTGAGCTAGGACTACTGGTTAAATGAGTGCATTGATATTATAATGTCGATGGGCAGGTACATTTTCTATAGCCCAAAGAAATTTTATAACACTGTTTACAAGCAACAAGAAACTCCACTGTCTTCATCTGGTATCAGTATGCACATAAGGAACCTTTTATTGAGATCTTTTTCAGAATGAAGAAAGTTCAGAGGAACACTAGAGCCAGCCAGGGGCTACTTCCTCTGTGTGAAAAGCTGAGTGTAGAAAAGAAAGAAATATGGTGAACTGAAATTCCTCAGAAATAAGGCATCTGACAAGAACAGGCCAACACAACTAAGGTAAAAAAAGGAAGTGGGACAACCAAAAAAGACATGACAAGGAAAAATGGGTTTCTTCTAGTTCTAGACCTTCAAGAAAGCTGGAAATGACAACTATTCCCCACCATATCTTTAAAAACTTTTTTTTTTTTTTTTTTTTAAATCAGGTTTAATTTAATTTTATTATGTTATTATTATGCAGATATATTCAGCAAGACTAAAATACATATAAAAATCATACCTTTAAAAGCAATGAAAACTTGAAGGGCATTAGAAAATCCAACTAAGTTTATATTGCAACATTAGTATCTGATCTATTATTTTTCGGTTTGTTTTAAAATTTTATTTCAGACACAACTAAGAATGATTTTTAAAAACATGTGCATGAGAATGTGTTCACTCATATACCCAATTACAACAGTGAGCTAAAGAACAATTTTTTCATTGTTAAGTGCTTAGAATAGTCATTAAATACAACCAATAGAACCACGCAATTATTAAATTAATACTGACTTGGAGTTGTGCTTTAAAAATAAACACAACATTTGATATGAGAGCTCAAAAAGGAAATATCATGGTTTGCAACACGAAGTAATGTAAGTTCAGCATGAAGAAAGCTTATTGAACCTCTGACAGCTGAGGCATGAGGTAATTAAAGTGTTTCTCATCCATCTTCATACACAGAAATTTTCAGTAACAATCCTTTTGTGACCTCAATGCAATTTCTTTCTATAGTTGAATGATACACACATTCAATCAACCCTTTCATGTAACTAATGTAGATCCTCTCTTTTTTTCCTTTTGAGTCCAGATTTGATTCCAGGCAGTTCTTCAGAATAGAATACAGAACAGAGTGATTTAAATTTATTTCAGAAAATACTCCAAAATTCATAATTCTTTTGCATTCAGAATCAATGCGGGTCTCAAAGGTTGCAGGATATAATTTTTATAGTAAAATTGGGTTAATTAGTTTTGCTACTTGTGATTTACTAAATATTTTCCTCCCACAGTTTCTAGCTGCTTAAGTGATTCAAGTACCAATAGGAAAGGCCCCTTTTGAAACAAATTTCCTCTTTTGTTCTTTCATCCATATAACAAATTCCTGTATTTCAACATGACTTAGATCTACTCAACAATGTAACATTTTTTAAAGAACTGTGCCTCATAAACATATTATTTTGCCTATTTTTATTCCTTTTTCATGTAAAAAATTCTAAAGCCAACTGCGAAGACTAGGATTAAAAGAAGTCTTTTGTCCAATTTAGGACTTATATGAACAGTTAACAGAAATTCTGCTGTATGTCCTAAGTTTTTCAACAAACTGATAAGCAATCAGACTTTTATGACCTCAAGGATTTTAAGGGTAACATTTTGAAATCCAGATTCTTGAATCTTGGTTAACCTGAATATTTGAAATATTTCAAATACCACAGACATTCTTGAGGGCCAAATACTTTGGAGAGGAATATGGCAGAAGTTCTCTATGTTTTTTTGGTTTTATTTGGATTGTCTCTCTTTTTCCAAAGGAAATCCAGTCATAAAAATCAGAGCCTACTGCTTAAATATGATCGGTTGCCAGTATTCTGTCTTTTTTCTGAAGTCCTCGGTATCCCTGCTCCACAGACTATACAGATAAATAGATCAGATTCACTTTGAACTTTAGCTTTTGATAATCTTCAATTTATACCAAACTAAAATGGGAAAAAAATCAAAAGAATTTTCTTGTGCTAATCACTACTGGCAGTTCCTACAGGAAATACTTCTTATGCAGTTCAACAGTCCAGGGCACACAGTTCAAATTTGCTCATGGGCAAAGCAGAATTTTCTTCCAAAACCATTCAGTGCTGGAAGATGTTTTTCTTTTCTGCTGATGGTTCCTTTAAGAAAACAAACAACCTTCATTGCATTAAGCTAATTTCTACACCAAAATGGAATCTTAAGCCAAAGGAAGTACAAGAACAACTGAAGCTCTGAAAAATCTTGTTTCTTGGCCTAGACCAATCATAATGATTTACTACCTCTTAGGTGTGAAAGAAAAATTGAAAGGTTCCAGCAAACATTGCACTGGGCAGAAAGAAAGTACTTGCTTTTAGGTGGAGTATTAATCCATCCTGACGTGTTGTCGAATCTGTGAAGATGCTGAAAAGAATACCATAAGAAAACACTCATCTGATCTAAATTACTGTCAAACACTGTTCTATGAAGCAGAATTTTCTTCATTGCTTCTAAGTCTCTAAAAAGAATGAGACACTTTATCTAACGAGCAGTTATTAAATGAAAGATGCTACAGTGATACTAATGATTTAAAGAAGCATCTTGAGATCAGTGCTCAAGTTTTAAAATGTTTCCAGCAATTTCTCCTTATTGGAGGTGGAATTTCAGTAGGAAAATGGCTTGTAAACAGCTAGTGTTTACTAGCTCAGTTCACCCAGCAGCCCTTAATTCCAGCTCCCTTTGAGTTTTTATGGATGCTTGTAATCTCACTAAGATTTACGCACACTTAATTGACATCATCATGGGAGAGAAGCAGCCTGCTACAGCATGAAAAATGTATATTCGATGGCTAAATGCTCTACTAACATAAACTGACTCAGTTCAACTCAAGCCCAAAACTCTCCTAGGGCTGATGCCGTGTGCCCTGGAAAAGGAGACTTGCATGCATCATGGAGAATGGGAAAGGGAACAAAAGTTTCCAAAGTGTGCTTGTGATTGGCATAGACTGAGCCTCTTTAACCACTTCTGTTTTCAGGCAGCTGCACTTAAAAACTTACAGTATACCGAATTGCCCCAATTTCACATTTCCTTAAGTACATATTTTGTTTTAAATACTATGAAGTACAACCACTATTTGTTCATAGCTTGTATTCAATTGGAAAATTGACACAAGTCTACTAGTAAGGGATTAGAAATTTATTTTTAAGACTAGATCCTCCTCCATTCATCAGAAATGCATAACAACAAAATCAAGTTTTAGCATCAGGTCTGGTTATGTATAGATGTTTATTTTGTTGTGTTACTGTAAGACCATATTGTGGTTTATGTTATATAAACATAGGGAATGACTGCACTAAAATCCAAACATGTGAAAAATCTCTACTTACAGTGGCTTTAGAAAACACTTGAGAAACGTCCAAACCTGAAACCACAGATGTGGCTTATACAAAAATGAAACAGTATGGCCATGTTAAACAAAATAATTATAAGGCAGATGATCTGGAATCTTTCTAACTATCACAAGCTGTCCCTATAAAAATTCTTGTAAAGCTTCAGTTTTGCCTTGTATAACAGGAGCACTATAGAAAATAAATTCAAATTTGGGATTTTATTTCATTTGAGTGAATTGAAAAATAGACAAGTCTTAACATTGTTCAGCTTTGTTTCAGTTCTTGAATATTATATTTTTTCCTCTGCCTTCACAGTTCAATAAAGTTGCATTTTTTGCTACTGAATTCTCATTTTATTTCTTGTCCTTATTTTCCCCTTAGTCCTGGATGCTCTTGACTTCATCTTCAATTCCCTCCGATCACATTGTTTGCAACACCTTTTTTTTCTGTTCATCTCTACTACGGACTGGAGCTAAAAGCTGACCTTCACACTGCAACCCTCCTCAGCTCACTGCCCTCATGACAAGAGACAACAAGGTCTTGGCAATATAAGTACTAAAAATATGACAGAGAACTAGCAAGCAAGACTCCAACAGTAAAAGTTATTCAGGCAACTGGAGCTCTTCCTAAGTCTCTAGTGCCTCAACCAAAAGATTTACAATGCCACCACTCCTTATTTTATCTGATCCTTTTTAGCCTAAAAAACTTGGGGTTCTAATTTAAAGTAAAGCAGCATTCAGGCAAAAATCATTGGGAAATTCAGAAGCATACAAGAAGATAGGAATTTAAATGTCTCTGCAGGAGGTACAGCTAATGTGAACCACAATGACACTGATAAGACTAAAAAATACTTGAAGAAGTCACCTAATTCAATGCTCTGTCCCAGGACAAGATCAGTAGCATTTCAACATCCTTTAGATTAGTCTTTCAAACCTGTTTTGGATGACTGAGAAAATCAGTGCCTTACCCTTGATAACACAGAACCACAATAGGAACAAACCGAAAGAAAACTCAGACTAACAAAAGTGGAAGAAGGTTAATCAAACCTTTTCAAGCATTCAGAAGAAAAAAAATATTGTGAAAAATGTGACTCAAGTCCGATTCTATATGTGCACATTCTGCCGAATCACTTCAGCCCTGTAGAATCTGAGGCCAAGGGCATGAAATAAAAACAGTGTACTAGTGTACAGTACAGAGAAAGCAGTTACCAGTTCAATCTCTGTAAAAATATGAAACAATTTGTGTGTCTACATACCTAGGTGTTTGAAATGTTTTGTAAGGAATGTGTAAATTGCTGTGCTTTTTCACTGACCACATCCAAATTGAGCCCCAGGCAACCAAGGTTGGAGTGTCTATTAAAGAAAAACTGAAACTACATAATTCTCTTCAATTCTAAGCAAGAAAAAAAAATTCATTTTGCAGGAAGAAATTAGAAATTGGAATAAAATCCACTGATATTGTCCCAACATCCCACTTCTTTGATTCCCTTGTGAAAGGTCAGGATGTGATTTATATTGCCCAGTAGGAACAAGCAGTAATAATCAAATACCAAAAGCACTTTATTTGTATTGACATTTTAAATTCTATTAACTCCCATTTATCTAGAGGTTGTTCATCTGTTTTGTGCATTAGGCAAAGTCAGGACAGAGAAACACTAATCTAATTTACATATTTGGGGTTAGGCATTGGAGCTACATCAGTGTAGCTATTTTTCTTCCAGGAGCAATATAAGACTGAAAACAGGGTGCATGATCTAAGGTAAGAAAACTGGTGGCTTTTTACCTGCTTTTTGAAGGGTCAGTGGCTCACTACCACAACCCTGCAAACAGGAGCAGCTCAGTTCCAGGACACCTGCAGTCTCTGCTTGGTGCTGGTAGCTATGGAGCTAGACTGGTTCCACTAGAAACCTTCAGATGTTTCTGAATCTCATTTCCCTGTGCACACATTATTAGGTAGATAATATGGGGAGTTAAATATACAAATAGAGAGAGCATATGCAGTCCTTTCCCATTACTACAGTGCTATTGTAGGAAAGCTGCTCTGTCAGTAACAATAATGAGAGTAACATGTATAAGGCCCTTAGTCAAATGCCACTGATGAGGGCTGGAAAGCTAACCAGTTAGAAATAACTGAATGGCAAAAACTCTATGCAAGGGGCAAGTTCCATAGGGTGAGTGCCAGGAAATAATTAAAAACATGTAAGAAACTGATGAAAGAAGAAATTTATTAAGAAACACTTCCTATCAAGATTGCATATTAGACAGTGCTACAGTATCCTCAGGGAAATTCTTAAATTATTTAAAATTTTACTTAAAGCAGTGGGGGATATTAGTTTATTACAGAATGGAATAAATGAGAGCAAGCAGGCCTTTCCCATTTCTAATTGCTACAAATCATGAAATCAATTCTGTTTTCATCAGTTTAGAAAAAGGAAAAGAGAATTCTAGGATTCTGTAGTAACCTAGTAAGTCTTCTCAAAGACAGATGCTATTCACAAAGTTGTGTCATGACCAAGAACACCAGGTACTCAATAAGTAGCAAAGATGAAAATTCATTGACCCAGAAAGGCTTTCATGTTCAGTGAATTGTAGAATATTTTCTATTTAAGTCACTGAAGATAAGGTAAATTGGAGCTTTATCCTCAGTTTACTGATGGGAAAAACTGAGCTGCTGAGTGGCAAAAGCATTACCCAAGATCACAGAGAAAGATATCTCTAAACTCAAGGCTGGGATTCATGAACTTCTGGCGCCTAGTTCCGTAACTGGCTCCTTTCATTTCTGACCATCATTTCACACAGTTGCGCTACTTCAGATTGTACCATTGGATTTTAAGGACTTCATGCTTTTCCATTGCTTCTCCCTTTAGCAAGCAGGGAGAAGGCTGATGTGGATGCATAAACCCCTTCTGTCACTGCATGTCAGCATGTCAACCTAGGATTACAGCTGGCACTGTTCTTTCTGCAGGCAATGTGATCAGAAAAGCACAAAGTTTTTCAAGCCTGTGATCCCTCAGGACAGATGTTTGTTTGCTCATTCTCACTGTGCACACATGTGTGTTTATGAGAGAGAGATGGGCAGAAGGAGAGTAGGGCGAAAAAGAGAAGAAATAAAAAACTCTGACCAGGAGAACTGAAATAGAATTAACTCAGGAGAAAAATGTAATTAATGTCTGGGAACTCACTACACTGTGCTTTGCAGTAGGATTTTATTTAGCTCAAGTTTCCATCTGAGAAATATTTCTCCATCCTTGTCTGCACTATGTTATACTGCTACATTTGATGTACCATCAAATGGCTGAAGCAATAGCAGTTGGTTGGATAGGGCTTTCAGCAATGTGGTCTAGTGGAAGATGTCCCCACCCATGGCAGGGCATTTGGAACTAGATGATCTTAAAGGTCCCTTCCAACCCAAGTCCCTTTACGGTTCTATTTAATCTTATGCCAGCAAAAGAGAAATTTACTAGAAATCATAGTTGATATAGTTTATGCTTGGTACCTGGACCTTTTACAATGATGGAGCAATGCACACAGATGAGAACAGCTCAAAATCTCTGAGGATTCAGTCAGGATACACATGCTTGTGTGAACAGCTGTATACTTTGGCATGGAATTGTTGGGAAGACCAAGCTATCAGGATATACCTATATCTCTTAGTATGCAATTACTATTCATGGAAAATGGCTAGATGTTAAATAAATACGGGAAAAACACACAGATGGTACCTGTTTTGCCCCAAAGTGTTGGCCCTGAAAATAGCCTTCTGATTTGTTTTAGTATAGTGGAGTCAGTTCTCATGAATTGTAAGATAAACAAGAATCATATTTGCATTCCTTTGTAAAAGATATCACCTGATGGACTTCTCAAGTGACCAGTGGAGATGGAGAGGTGGGAACTTCTCTGTCCAATCTCTGATCACTGTCCAGAAACTTATATATACGAGATCAACAATAAACTAGAGACTTCCTTTCTTCTTCTCTGCCTGAACGCCTGTTGTGTGTGTTACTGTGTGTTTCTATCTGCGTCACAGTAACACCATAGTATCTCAGGGACTGGGACTCAAAGGCCTGCAGCAATGCCAATACTTAGGGATATTCCTCAGTCCAGAGTTCTTAAATCAGATAAAGATCAGGTGAGAACAACTAGGCAGAAAGATGCATCAGTGCCCTACAGATACAGTATCTTGGAATATTTTAAGTGATCATTCTGACATAGAGCAAATCTAGAACTGGGAAATCATAAAGCTCATCTCTTCATTAGTTTCAGTTTATGCCATACTACCATTGTCAAAGGTTAATACAACTTTTCCTAGGCATTCGCTCTGTGTTGCAAGAATTTATCTTACAAGGAACCCTAGTCAATAGAACTAAGCAAAGAGGAAAAAACTCGGATTTCAAAATCAATACCATCAATGGAAAAAGAATCAGAGAAATAGAGAAAAATTACAGATGCCACTAAACTACCTAGGTTTTGGTTTGCTGTGGTTTAAATTTGGCTGAGCAATGGGGTCACAATGCAGCAGAGTAACTTCTCCAGCTGCAGAAGTGGGAGTATTTCCACACAATCATGTCTTCCTGAATAAATTAATGATGGGAAAAAAAGGAACTATTTGCTTTCCAACTGAGAAATACAAATGTAATTACTGTAGATATGATACACATACAGCTTATTTGGCTTCATATTTCAGGTCACAAATTAAATGCAAAAGTAGGGCAATTTTTTCAGAAGGACATCTTTTGGGGCATATTTTTGTTGTTGCCATGGTGGGTTACTTTAATTCTCAGGAGTATCAGCCACTTAACAGGTCTCAAACTTAATAAGCTTGATTAGATGAACAATCAGGCTCTGGGAAGACAGAAAAGAATCCCCAAATCCAGGACCATCAGAAAGAAGAGTGATTTTGACCATTAAAGCAAATTTTCTTATAAAGTATTTGGTATTCATCTGTAGATTTGACATATTGGACATTTAGCCTAATTCAGGAACATGTAAAAGTGTTGCTATACTAATTCAGCTAACAGCTGAATATATAATACATATTCCTGTATCATGTTCTTTTGGACAGCACCAAAAAAAACTTTTCCTCAAACTGTCACTACTTTCTAGTAATATTTTCTTTATCTAGGCTATAAACAAGATAAAGTATTTTGGCTAAATTAAAACTAGTATTGCCTCTGCAGCATGCATTTGCATGTTAGAACAACCATTTTTGTGACTGTTATGTAGCAGTAATAAAGACTGCTACAGAAGAATTCTTCTTATCCCTTTCCCCTTTCACAGATCTCAAGGACTATCAGTGGTGGGAATTAGATGGTCATGGCTGCTTGCATGAAGATACTTCTCTGTGTTTACTTCCTTCCTTAGGTAAACTCCTTCTTTCAACCCTATTGCTGTTAAATCATATTGTGCTGTTTGTTCTGCTTCATTACCTTACATGTCTTCATAAAGACCCATGCATTTCCCTCTTTCTTGATGCAAAGCTGACAAATTCCAGTGCTTGACAGACTGCCACTCACATGGGCTTAAAGTACTTGCTGAAGTTAAAACTACAGCTCATTCAGACTGAAGGCAGTGTGTTGCAAGAGCTCAGATCAGTTTTAAGAAATGAAACCGGAGAAATGGACACTTGTAACCACTTTTTGTTTGTTTGCTTTATGTCTTTTCTATCTTCTGTCCTCAAAAGCAGAATTTGGATGACAGAAAATCCCTACAACACTTCCATGAAACTGTTTTGAGGATGGGGCAAATTAGAAATAAACCACAGCTTCATTTTTTTCTGTGGGAAAGCAAAAGACAAAGTACACAGCAGTTAAACTCTAAGTGTAGTGGCAACATTTATGTAACTTTTATATCGTGTCAGATTCTATCCCATCACTCAGTATGGAAACGCATGAATTAGCATGAGTGCTTTTGCACTAATTCCAAAGTATGTTTGTTTGTTGATGACTTCCTGTATAGTGGTTTATATGTTAGTGGATACACGGGATCAAAACTTGAGTGCTCATACCAGGTAGACATATTTACCAATTTTCCAATCTTATAAATATATTATAGATGCTATGGCCCTGCAGTGACAAGCTACAATCAACTCTTGATTTCATCAACTTGTCATGCTTTAATCATCCCTCTTGGCAGATCTTTCAACATATGTCACAGTACTGCCTTCAAAATGTGCTTCTCCAATTCTGTTTTATTAACCCTGTCTTTTTATATGTTTTAGGTTCATTATGAAATGCAGTAAATCTGTCAAAGACACTTTATATGCTGTCTCCAATTCATGCTGATAGGAAGCATTTGAGAGCTCATTTAAGTCCCACAAAATGAGTACAATATGAAAAGTCAAAATCCAAAAAAGTATGTGACAAGAACGCTGGTGATCACATTCAGCCTACAGAGCTAATCAAAAATCAGTTCTCTTGTTCCTTACTCATTTCCCACTCAGAAGGACATTTGGATAGGAAAATACTAAGACCACAGTGGGATCTGATAGCATCAAGAAAAAAATCCCTTTGGCATGCAGATCAAGCAACAGATATTATTAATGATTCCAAGTCGTTCAGCACAAGATTCAAGTGACTTTTCATGGAGACAACTGGATTCAGCCAAATTTCTTACTATTACCTTTGTTACAGAAGCAAGGTTTCAGAAGTGAAAAGGGGATCATCACAGCCTAAAGCCTGAGGGAAGGAGGAGATTGCTACAGGGGCACAAGAAGTGCCAAAAGGGGCACACAGAAGCCAAAGTTTTTGCAGGGTGTTGAAGGCTGGAAAGAAGAGGAAATGACATGCCAAAATCATTCTGCAAGACACAGAGTGAATTGGAGGGAGGAGGACCCAGGCTCTGCAAAGCACAGAGAACTAGCAGTTTTCTCTAAGAAGGCTCCATTACTGAACATTTGTAAATCACTGAAGTGGTACAATATGAACCATGTAGAGGTACTGTGCAGGGGTAAGTACAAACTTACAAAGAAAGAACTTGTTGCAATGACTCAGACATCTTAGTTTATTCTGCTTTTGAGTTTTCCTTGTTAATTTCACAATTAGCATTAGACTTTGCATCACTGAGCTCACAAGAGCTAATAATCACAACATTGCATGTTATTTAGAATACCAGTACCCATGTCACCTAAAGAAAGGACAGTCTTTTCCTAATTTCTCCAGAGATGCTACTATTAGACCATCTAACCTTCTTTTTCTTGTCTAATGCAATATAAATTAAATAAAGCAAAGTTGGAAGAGGTAATATCCCACTGATAACAGTTAAAAACAGACAAGCTTTCAGAAACAGAAGACACAACAAAATTACAAAAGGAGATAACTATGTCACCAATTTAAAAAAAAAAATCAAAAATAACATATATCCAGAAATAAGGCTGCTTTTTTCAACTGTATTGGACTGACTCATAAAAACTATTAACTTTCAGTAATTCTGCCTTTAGAAGTGAAGACTAGTACAGATATCACACACTATTTCTCCACAATTAAGGCACTCTGATTTCCTAGGTTGGTCAGCAGGTAGCAAAACAGAGCACAGAGAAGTCGGCTCAGTCCCCTGCTTCAGTCTTGGGAAATCTGCTGTCTCCCCAGGTTCCACAATAAAGCAGTGAGATGAACTCTAGCGTGCACAAAGAATCTGGATACAATCTTGTGAGACCTTCTGTTTCAAGGACAAGATGGGGATAATAAATAAAAATCAGCAGTCATGGGGGGGAGCTGCCCTGTATGCTTTACATCAAACAAATCCTGGCTAAATTTTGCCTTCAACAAAAGCAACAACTACTGCATTATCTGAGGAAATTCCTCATCATAACAAGCTCTTGTGTGTTTTGTGTAATTCCTTTACAAATAACCTTGAGCCTTCTGTACGTCCTCTTAATATCTCAGGAGAGGATCTCACTTTCTCCTACTCTCTTCCTCTCCTTCCTGCCTCCCTAAACACCCCCTCCTCAATTATCTCTTGCTGTCTTCTGGGTGGTTATGTTTAATCTCAGGATTAGGCAGAAGCCTGCAGTTTGCTTTGAACTGCTTATCAGCTTCCAAGAGACATTTACAGGGAGAGAAAGACTCCAGTTTTGATAGCAGTAATTGTATTTAGCTTGTAAGATACAAGGCTATTTATCTCACGGCTGGGAAATCACAGAGGGAGAGAAAGAAAATGTTGTTGATAAAAACTAAATAAAACCAAAAAGAAAAAAGGAGAAGAGGAAGAGGAAGAGGAAGAGGAGACCTCAGAGTCCCTTCAGTAGAGGGATGAGACGAGGGACTTCATTGAGCAAAAAGATCATGCCAGTTGTGGAAGGAGACTGAAAATAACAAGGGAAAGGTAATAAATGGCTTGAGTATGACAAGAAACGACCTGTTTCAAAGAAGAATGTGAATTCTTTATCGATAGTCACAGTGGTGTAAAACTCATGGAATTTTATTTGTAGAGATGGGTGGAACCATTTTTAGAGACTGAGAACCAACACTGCATTTAAAGACATCTGGATATGTGGACATTCATATATCTGGAAATTAAATCTGATTTTTTGTCTTTCACAGAAACTTACAATAGTACCCACCATGGATTGTGGAGTGCCATGCAACACTTACTACTTCCTCTTCCAGAAGTCGGGGTCCAAAATTACTCCAACTTCATCATTAAAATATTTATTTAGCTATAGAGAAGACTCTTCCCAGGAACATAAAAGAAGGAAAATAACAATGACCAAGCACAATCTGTCTTCTGGGATGTACACAAAAGAATGAAAAGCATGTGAGACAACACAAGGGAGGCAGCCATAGAAAACTGTACTTTAGACTACAGCAAAAGTTTTATACCCTGACTGAGAAAAATTCTATCACATTGTGATAACCAACTTAATGAATCAAGCATGAAGAATCGACTATCAGTACAGACTATAGAAAAAGCCTGTCTCCTTACTGTATTCTTGAGGAGAAAGGGCAAAACTAATGCAAATAAATCACAAACATCTCAATGGTTTTGGCTGAACCACAACAGTTGAATTGCAGATAGCAACCTCTGTACTAACGCTACTTTCTTTGACATCTCCCAGTTCTCATGAGCTTTGTCTCAGATACATATAGTGGGTCATTGCTCTGTCTTACTGTCCAGTAACAGAAACTCTGGCACTTTGAAATGGTGATGAGAGATCAGCCCTTGAAGTCTGAGGCTCCTGGGCCTGAAGTTTCTGAGTTTCTAGACTCAGTTACTTCATGATGTTTTGGTTCAGGAAGACCTGGTTCTCACAGGCTTGACATAAACATTGCAAGTGTTGTTGTAACAAGAGTGATGTTTTAAGTTCCTCTCTGTGGGATGGACGTTCTCTGGGTCTTTTGGTTTGGGCCAATGGGATGAAGAGTTCTGGAACTCTTCTGACCAATGAGATGGCCTGTTCTAGAAGATATATAAAGGGGGTCAGGTTTTGAATAAAGATTGGAGTCAGATGAAGTTTTCATAAACAAGGTTAGTGTCATTTGTCACTCACCCACAGCGACAATCCCTAGTAATTTGGATTATTTCAGTCACAAAGTCAACTTTAGCTACAAGTTAATTCCCTCCTTTACCATTTTTTTCTAACCCTTTTCCTTACAAGAACATGTAAAATTCATGTTGCAGGTGACTGGAATGCAATTGGATGCTATAAACGCCAAAATGTCAGTGCCCGAATTGCAAGTTTGTTGTCATTCTATTTTCCTTGTCTTTTATTTGAAGTTGTAAAAATGCAGCTTTGGAGACTTTTGGTCCCATTGGGCTAGTTTCAGTTAATTTCAATTTAACTAAAGACTATATTTTAAGGAAAGCAAATATTCTCTCACTTTGCTCATTTAATGAACATCCAACTTTTATTTGTACTTTTCATTGAGCAAGTAATTATGAGTCTAATGTATAATCCTTCTACAAGTAATAAAACTGAGAGAGGAGCATGGAAATACCATTCAGAATGCAGCCCTGACTGAAGATTGCACCATGTCTGATGACAAAGAAGATACATTATACAGTTTATAAAATTTGCAAACATTAGGCAGTAGCACTGTGTGGAAAACCAAGTACACATGAAATTGTTCATTTTACAGACAATGCAGTGTGACCAAGCAAGCATGGTCTACAAATGCATCAAATAACTGTGTTTCCAGAATTGACACAATCCTATGTGAAACATAGGGGATTACTTAGCTACTATCACTCAAGTTTATATAAATTTAAATTTTCAGCAGCTTCCAGTTGAAACACACTGGATTAGCCTGGGTCCGCCCAAACACAAAGCCTTTACAGATCTGAATCTCTGATGAACACAGGTTTAGATTTACAGTCAGATCAAAAAACAATAGTGCAAGCTTGGTTTGTGAAAGACAAGTAATTAATTTCAAAAGCTCCTGTTCAGTATTTTTTTTAAACCATTGACTGCCCAGAAAATGGGACTAATAAGTATTAGTTTCCTGTAATTATTGGTCCATTGAATCTCCTCTGGATCTTATTATATGGATATTCTGGTATTTAACATGAATTGACATCAAGCCACAGTCCTTTCCTCTGGGAAGGCTGGAACATTGCCCTCCTCCCTTGGGTTTTTCTTGTTTGTTTGTTGGTTTGCTTGGGGTTTTTTTTCCCCCACAGAAATGTAATATCTTTAGTTTTTTGTTTGTTTGTTTGTTGGTTGTTTTTTGGTTTTTTTTTTTTTTTTTTGCCTTTTTTTTTTTTTTTAATTTGGCTAAAATGTTGGTTTGGAAGTAGGAAACAAATAAGGGAGAAACCTGCACACATGAGGTATGGTCCCATAAGCCTTATTTTCACAGGAACAGGCTGAAAAATTCATCATCTACAAACAGACAAAAATTGAAATATATGCATGGAAAGGAAAAGATGTCTGGAAGAAAAAGGTGTCCTTTTTTCTTAGGGTACATCTGCAGTACACTCAATACTATTCCAGAACATAAGATTAATGCTGATTCTATAAAACCATACATCTTCTAATGAAAAGAAAGAAATATCTTTAGCCAAGGCAGAAGCCCAGGGTACTGAGGTAGCCTCTGAATGTGATTTATTTTCCCTTTAAAAAAAATATCAAAAGCATTGAGCTCAATATTTTGTTTCTTTACACCAGAGACTTACTATAGCAAGCAATATAAGAAGAAAATTTATTCATAAGGTTTGTAGTGACTGTAATTGGCTGCCAACTGGATTGGAGGTATTTTACAAAATAATTGATGAAAGGAGCACAAGAAAGATCCTCAGTTGGACTTTTCCTAGCCCACTTTCCTCTCAAACCAATGGATAGCAGAGCTAGAATCTAACACAGCATATCTGTCATGGCAGTCTTCAAAAAGTATTTTTTCACAGAAGTAAGGTTAATAATGGAAATGTACCTTTTTGCATATACCTCACAAAATACTGACAAAGGGACAAATGTGGTAGAAAGCAATATAGCATAGATGACTCACATTTAAAAACTTTCCTGTGCACTTTCTGAGGGAGTACAAGAGATGAATTCATTTCTTTTGAGTAATTTATTAGTATAATGTCACATAAATTAGTATATAACCTCAAGTCAGGATATTTCCTACAATTTGATTTTAAGGGTTTTTTTTAACAATTCCTACACAACTAGCAAGAAATCTTCCTTCTGTCCTGAGTTGCTACTGTACAACCTAGAAATAAAGAACTGAATTTTCCTTAGATTCAATACTGCCAACCAAGATCATGGCTTGATCTTAGGCAATATATGAATAAGAGGAATGTGGTTAACACCGAAGCTCTTTCCTTGTGTTCATTCTTCCTTTTATAACCATACACATCACCACACCTCAGCTATCTATCTAATACAACGTCAGCACCACTCAGAGCAATCTGTTTTTTCACTTGAAGTAAGTTTGATCTTTCTGCATGGTGACACAAAGTATCATTAGGTTGTGACTGGCCAGTGGTGGGATAAAATGTGACAGTGTATCAAGAACCGTTATTGGCAATTTCTGGTGGATTTAGGGTGATAATTTCCAAAGATACTGAATTTTTCCACTGCATTTTGACTCAAACTCAACTAGGAGTTCTCAGTTTTGGTTAGATGGTGTGTTAACCTTTGTACCTGCAAACCTAAGAGAGAAAGTGAAATTCAGATGATAAGAAATTATAAGGTCTGCTCAAATACTTGCTTAATCTTCCACATTCCTTACATTTCTACTCTATATTTATATAGACAGTATCTGGGGTGCGGCTAGAGTCACCACTCCTTTTCATAAAGTCTGTTCAAAATCTTTCTACCCTAAATATTTAGAAAATATCACAAGTAGCAAAACCAAGTTTGTCATTGAATGGCTTTGTAATTCTGTGTAGAACCAGGATTCACTTAGAGATCTCTGAAATAGCATGATCTATGTGCATCATACCACACAGTTGGCATGCTTATTCTTCCAGTGTAAAGGACCATTAATTTGTTTTCCAAGACACAGAATACACATCACCAGGCTCATGAATTTATTGTCAAGAGGAAGCAACAAAGATTTATATAGCAAGCAACCAATTGTTATTCGACATTAGTTTATAGAAAGAAAAAAGTGAAAGAGAAAAACCAAAAGAAAAATATGTGTACCTGTGGGGTAGTGTTCATTCACTGGCCAGCTGTCAACCTGAAGTGTTGCGTTGCCACCATTCCTGGTAAAGCGCACTACATGGTATTTGCCATCATTTACAGGTGTGCTTTCCTCTTTAATAGAGATGTCCACTGTGCCAATATTGAAGACTACACCAATCTTGCCTTGCTCCTAAAAGAAGAAAAGAAACAAATGTTTTTAAATTGCTGCCGCTTAGGAGAATGTTCTTGGCCTCTAAGTCTCTAGTGGGTAATTCTGCCAGTAGGTGGCACCGAAGAATACACAGAAGTGTAATTTTGAGCTTGGCCAGGACGCGTCTCATTGGTTCTGCTTCAATGCAAACCTTTCTTTCACACTGTTCTTTACAGCATTCACCTGAAGACAGTGACTCATTTGTTCCCGTAAAACATCACAGAAGACAGGTGAGAAACATGGCAACAGAAAATCAGATGTGGATAAAGAGTTATTTGAGCAACATCTCTACTGATTATTGCTAGTCACTTGTTATATAAAATGCAGCCACAGAAAGGCTGTTATCTCAGCACCTGTTTTGTTCTGTTATTCTTCTTGAGAAACAAACAGTCCTCACTCCCCAAAAAATAATTGTGGGATCCAGCAGGAAGAATGCAGTTAGAAGATGACTAGAACTCGAAGGGAGCAGAAATGTCATCAGCCGACTTTGAAAACTAGAGGGAAGCTACCTAAAAGACAGGACCAGCCTACCTTATTTTTTTCCATCACAGACCAAGCAGTGCCTTACCAATAAAGCAGCTTTTTTCCAAAACTTTCCACCAGTTGCTGACTGAAAGGGAAGAGCAGGCAAAGCCTGTTGTAGTAGCCACAATGCTTCCTTCTGCAGCTCCCCTCAGGTGGTTCCAAGTAATGGCCATATTTAATGACTTTAGGTTGTAAAATACATACCCAGAGTATACTCAGATCAGATATATGAATTTAAAACTACCGATTTAAACAGTGACAGAAATTCTCATCACTGTACAATTAACAGGAATGCGTCTTCAAACATTCAGTAAGGAGAGGCACAGTATGCTGGTGCCAACAACTGTGAAGGCACATTATGTGCACTGCACAGATCCAAAACTCGTAAAGACAAGCAGAACTGAAATGTATCATATAAGTTAATACATTTGCTAGCTATCCATACTATAAAATTGAAACAACAACAGAGAGCAGACAGACATCTTATATCTAAATATATCTTCCTTGAAAAATAACCTGAGGTACAATAAAGGGTCAGAGGGCAATTCTGTTCCTTTTACTACCTTGCACATCAAGGTGGGCAGAGGACCCCATCCTTCAGGGCTGTTACTCTAACTTTACTGCATTCACATTAGCAAATCTCAGCAATAAGAAACCTCTCTTGTACTTGACGGCTGCTTCAGATTCCTCTCCTGAATTAAATCCTGTCTCCTAGTATCAAAATAAACTGTTTTTCTGAAAATTACACCATGTATCAATTTCTTGGAGAGGTCTTTCTGATTCCTGCTTTACGTTACATTTCAAAACTTACTCATACCAACATACTCATCACAAATTCCTTGTATTTTCAATATCCTTCTTTTATTTTTTACATTTTTTTCCTAACATCAAGTTTCCTGGTGTCAGACTACAACATTGTTTTAGAAAAGGGAAGTCCTGTACCTAAAGAGGCCATGAACAATGGCTCAACTACCTGAGGTTTATCACTGAAACAGTAAACATCTTGGTTTTTCTATCCTTTCAACAGTAAATTTTAGACTGTGCTGAATATGTATGCTGGTTAGAAAGTTCCAAGTACACTCCTACTGTTATTCTTTGAAGGGACTTTTCTTCAAGATATAAATAACATCTTTCTCTTTTCACTGGAACGTGAGGTAAGTAGATTGCTGCTCACAGCAGATACAAGAACTCAGATGCCATTTGGAAACAACCAATATTTCTTTTCTTATGCTAACCCAAAAATAAATGAAGTTTTAGTTAGCAAAGATTTATTTCAGATAAAAGCATTGCTGGCACAGCTTTACCACTTCTTTGACATATGAAGTAAGTGATCTCCCAACACTGTTCTAGTGAATCTTTTGCTGGCAACCATATAATTATCTTATACCTGCATAGCAATTACTAAAGAACACGTGATTAGTTTTTCTTTAAAGACTCAAATAATATATAGTGACCAGGTAACCTAGCTACTGATATTTTGGTTTTACTGTCCTACAATCAACCTTCTGGACAACTCCTCATATTGCTATTAATTGCCATCAATGCATCAAGCTTCTTTGGCAAACTGGCTGCTCTAAGAAGAGTCCCCCTTGGTGAAGGTATAGCATAAGCAGATAAGATGATGAGCTGCACCTTTTCTAATGGAACAGATCACCACCACCACAGAAGAGGAGGGGATTAAAAGGCATTCGGCAGAGTGAAAGCTGAATACAAGCTTACAGGCTTAATGAGGCAAAGGCAAAAACCTGCAGGTTGGGAAAATGATGGTGGGAAGTTCAATTAATCTCTGCAGAATGAGAAAATGTTTCTGATTTCTCCTCAGAGGAAAAGGAGATAGTGCCTTTCACCATTTCCTTTCCCAGGGCTTGAAGGAAAAGACCTATTTAAAGGGCTAGTGATAAGAGGGCAAACAGGGAAAGAGATAAGATTCTGGAAGCAGAGGACTGCAAAATGCTGGTGGCCTTTAATCTGACAGAGAGAAGAGGGAAATGAGCAAACTGGTTCTTCCCTGTCCCGAGGCATCCCCTCCCAGAACCAGAGAAAACAGCCCTTCTAAAAGCAGTGTAACACTTTGTTGCAATTAACAAGTGCAAAAATTTGTCTAAAAAAAAAAAAAAATCATGGTTCTTATGGGCAGCCTATTTCATCTCTCTTCAGACCACTCTTGGGCAGAGCTCCTGCTAACTCTAACTCGAGTAATGCAGAATCGCATCTTCTGAGACTTTTATTTGGACTGAGTAGGAACTTGTCATGAAAATGGTTTTGTTACATTTACCAGAATAAACCACAATACGTCAAAGGAAGGGCTACTGAAGCCAAACTGTACACACAGACCCCAAGATACAGTTTATTTATGATATTTTATATCTCCAGGACACTATGAAAAAATTAACAATTAGTTTATGCATTCCTGGCAGAAATAAAAAAAATAAATTAAAGCAAAGCACAGAGAAAATCCTACAGCAAAGAACAGTGACCATGGACACAAGGGGCAAATCCACAATTTATTTTCAACATCTCCTCAATTTCAGTTTCTTGCACTACATCACTTCATTAAAAACAGCTTTTACCAAGACCTACCCTTTTTCTAAATCTGAAAGACAAGCCTGACCATTACAGTTGAACAGTTCATGATGGACATAAGGTTTCATTCCTTTCCCCACACATTCAGCTGGTGGATTTCCTTTCCTCATAACCAAGCAAAAGTATTAACTACACCAGTAAATATGTTACAAAGAAAGATTTAACTTTAAGCCACTACCTATAACATTTATTTTGTAGCTATAGGAAACAAAAATCCTAACTATACAGCAAGGAAAAAGGTCAATACAGAGCCACACAGAGGAAACAAGTCACGTGGTCCAAAAGGGTTCAAGAGAATTTTAATGGACAATGCAAATTTTTTCCTCTCTATATTGGTATTTACTGGGTGCCCCAAAAACTTTCCATGATAAAGCAATCATTAATTAATGTTTTTGAAACCTCCAAGTGGAATCAAGTGCTGGCACTATGACTTAGAAAACTGAGAACCACTTTATTTATAAGTAATGAAGTGAACTCAACATACAATCTATCTTACTTTTCCTCTTCTTTACGGCTACTGTGCCAAAAAGAATTTTTAAAGTTTTTCAAGAATTTGTTGTGTGCTGATTTTTCCCATAAAATTGCTGCCCTCAAAAGCCACATTACCATTTTATTCTTTACAGTACTTCTGGAGATAAACTTCTGCCATTATGTCTCTAAGACTTTAGAAATATAATTATAATCACATAATGGAATGGTTATAGATAAATTAAAAGAACAAAAAAAGTGCAAAGTACTGAAAAAAGCCCAAACTGTACAAGGCTTCTCCTTGAACTCTCTACTCTACACTGACTCTTGGCAACAGTTTGTTATATGCACAACTACCAAACATTTTCA
The DNA here is from genome assembly GCA_032173965.1 of Sitta carolinensis. Classification (NCBI taxonomy): domain Eukaryota; kingdom Metazoa; phylum Chordata; class Aves; order Passeriformes; family Sittidae; genus Sitta; species Sitta carolinensis. Next base: position 38,333,615 of record JAVUNC010000006.1, read on the forward strand.
ACATCATTAAATAACACAAAAGCTAATCTACAGCCTGGATCAGGAGATTAGCAATTTATTGCTTGCCCTGAAGCATTGGTTCACTTTGGGCAACCTTTTCTTTTACCTTTCTGTAAACCAGATTCTTTATCTGCGAGAGAAGAGTTACAGACACCTATCTTACCAAGCTCCACAAGTCCTGAAAATCCATATATATTTTACTTGAACATTGATTATATACTACCAATCCAAACATTTCAGCCCTAGAGCGACTACAATCTGAGAGGAGCAGGTCCTAAGCTTTACTCAGCTTCTTTATTCAACTCCTTCGAAACCTGTCCCTTTCCTCCAAAGGGACCTCAAAACAGGTCTGAGGTCTCACATTTTAGCAGGTATATTTTAACTTTTGTTTCCTTTCATTCAAGAAGTAGAGCCTGTCCTGTGTGCAAATTTTCAGGCCTTTGCTTTCTCCATGCCATGCCTTTACATTTTGAAGGCATCTGTTTTTATGTAGCAGACCAGGTAGAAAAAAAGTAAAACGGTCTTGGCAGTGATTTTGTAAGATAAGCAGTTAGAGTGTGTTAGAGGGTACAAATACATGAACAGCCACATGCACTCTCTGCTCTGAAAAGGGCTTTATCCTTAGGTTTTCTTTTTCTTAATTTAAAATGTAAATTGTCCACACTAAAAGTATATATTTGTTCCATGCGTTTGGAAAGCATTTAATTTCAAAAACCAAGAGAGAGGACTCCAGGCATTAGGACAGATCCTACTCATAGCTGCACCAATGTGAGTCAATAGCAATTCTGTTGAAGAGACTCAATTCAGACTGATGGAAGTAGTAGCAGAGTTTATCCCAGTTTCTTTTTGTTCTGCTTATTTTCAGAAGCAAAATGTAAAATTAAAGGAACCATTTATAAAAAATACCTGAAATCTGACTACAATCCCAGGCTGTGTTTTCTCACACTCATTTTATTGCATAATATTTAAATAGTGACTACTGCACTCCTCCTCCCACCCTGGCTGGTTCCAACATGACTAGACATCAGCCCAAACCTGGCAGACAATACTCCTAGCTACTTCATCCTGCAGCTCACTGCTGATTTTGCTGCTCTCATCTGAAGTTGATACAAGCTCTTTTAGTAATACAAGTCATTTCATGCTGTAGGAAGGTTTAGTAAACTTCCCCCTCCCCCCCCCCCACAAATGCCACACACATACACTTCAACTGCACTATCCTCTAAATTCAGGAAAATTGCTTTGATTTTTTACAACCCTGAGAACTGCTCTTCCTGGAATGGCTTGCTTCTGCTTAGGCTTCTCATGCTTGCAGTCTATGTTTTTTGGAAGAGATTGAACTTTTATTTCTCCCTCTTTGTTTTCACTTTATTCTTTAGGACTTTCTTTGCTTGATTTCCTTTGGGGTTTTGTTTGCCTGGTTGATTTTTATTTTTGCTTTGCCTCAAACTTGATTCTGAATGTTAGTGCCTCTGAAGGTTCGCTCACTCGCTGTGGTTTAGGGGGCTTTGCACAACAGAGCTAAATGTTGCAAGTTATCCAGGAGAACTGAATGTATCGATGCCTATTCCACAGAGGACCCTCATTTATTACTACAACTATGAATAACTTCATGTGAACTTTCACTGTAAACAGAAACTCAGAAAGTTCTTTGCTGATTAGACAGGTAGTAAAAACCAGCATTGTCCTTAGAGGGCCCTTCTGGGCTGCAGCTAGAACTGAATGCATGGCTGGACAGATCTTTCTGGTGTACATGTATCAATGTATTTAAGAAGGGGAAGTATTAGAACATGTATTCATCATAGAGTATAAGTCAGTTAGTTCTATTCTTCTCTGGCTGGCAACATTCACTACTGTTTTTAGTATCACTGAGAGGTAAGTCTGAAATCAGGATTCAATATGTAAAGAACTCTAGGGCCAGGTAAAGGGAGAGTTTACTGAATGAAGTCTGCCTTTATCCAAACAGTGACAGCAGAGGAAACACACTCAAGAATCAGTATTGCCACTCTAGCAAATGTGATAATCAAAACCAGCAAATGCTCTGAGAGAAATGATAAGAACTGAAGCTCATCTGAATTGGAAGTTTTTTGATCAGGGTGCCAACAACTTTACAGTTATCTTGAAACAAGGAAAAAATGTTGTTAAGGGGAACAACAGGTTCAGCTAATTTTGTTCGATGTTTAAGGGCTTTTATAAGGAGTAGTAGGTACTTTTTTGTTATATACTGTTACTGCTTCTTTAAGGTGCTCAATTAGATCTACACAATGCCAATTAAAACCTATTTATCAGAAAGAATCACACATACACAGAGGATAAAATAAATAGAGATTATAACCCTTTGTGGGCATGGTTTTTAAAAGAAGCAGTTCCCAGCAATACATAATTTATAAGGCTAAAAAGGACAATTGTTAAAATCTACTCTCCTCTAAAATTTTATAGGAGGTCATATATCTTGTCTGAACTGATTCTTTTTTTAAACTACAGGATATATTTTAGAGCAGCATTTGTGATTTGCAGCTGAGGAAAGAAGGCTTGGATTCATTACAGTTGCTACTTTGATGAGACTGGCCTAGTGTTGAACATGGTCAAAAAGGCAAGTAGAATTCAAGAATTATAATGAAAAGAAACAGTGTACAAAAGAAAAACCTCTATTATAAGTTAAGGGTGGACCTTTGACTTAAATTCTTGAACACAGTACACAGACCTTTTTGAGACCATCTCAAAAGAGGAGATATAAAAGGTTCCAAAAAGTAGCACACTTGAAACAGTGCCTATTGTAATGAAGCAACAATTCAGCACTAACTCTTTATAACCTTAAAGAACTACAAATATATAAGAAAAGCATTTGACAATTATGTTTAAGCAAAAAAAGCACCAAATTCATGGGAAGAGCCAAGACCCATTGAATACAGCAATATGAATATAACCTTGTGCTCAGCTTTTCCTGAAAAGCAGATCATTATTAACTGTCATTGCCTATAGTGAAATACCATCTAGCATCATACGAACATAAATGTAAGTCTGTGATCATGCCAAAATTTTCTTGAAGATTGTTCATTCTTGTTCATTTTAAGAAGTGGTGAAAAATGAAATTTGGGAAATATTAGTGAAAATCTTTTCCATTGAAGGTTTATGAAAGGTAGCTTAGATAAAAATCTGTCACGGCCACACTGCTGCCTTTAGTCCATCCTGAGAGCAAAAAAACGCTAAAGCAAAAGACTTAGTGTTCCAGCTTCATCTTTCCTTGATTGCAAACCCTCTCCTCAGTTTTACACAGCATAAGAGAAAACCACTCAGCTCTCTGAGTTTCTTGCTTAAAAGCAGGTTTTCCAATCTTTCATTTAAACTTCCCCATGGCTCTGAAACTCCTTCAGTTTATTTATACCGTTTTTTCAAGTGGAAACACCAGAAAATTTTAACTTTAGTTTACAGAAATTACACAGTTTTACCATGAGGCTTATTCACCATGATCAACAGTCTAATTCAGGAGTGCTCTTTGAGAGTGCTCCTTGTATTGAAAGATGATCTCTACTCTTTGGTTGGACACGTTACATTATTTGGCTGAAGTAAAATTTATACCAGTTTCCTTGTTAATAGTTTTACAAATTTTCCAAACTGCCCTTCATTTTTTGCCAGTTGAATGTTTATGTGCGACACAGACAGTTATATAATACTTCTTTAATGGCCCATATGACAAGAAATTGTAGCAAAGCAATACACTGCTACTAAAGTACATCTTACTCCTAGTCTTGAACTTTTTTTGATTAAACACCTTTGCAATATTACAGAAATAGCATTACCATTGGGATGTAAAATTGCCATTTTCTTGCTTTAATTTTACCTAATCTTCTTCTCTCCCTGCATCTTTCCATCCTTCAATCTTTGCCTTTTGTCTAATAGAAGTTTCTTCCATAAACAAAACTACCCTGAAGACAAGCAAAAAAAAATATTAACAAGCTCAATTCTGAGACAGTTCTACCAAGGTCAGGTGTGACTCCTTATGTACAACAACACACACAAGATATTTTCACCAAGAAAAGAGATGAAATATAGAAGCTGCCTGTTTATTTCAGCCGAGATACCCTGCACCAGATAAGAGCTTCACATATCATTGAAGCAGTTTAGGTAATATTAATACATAATATCAGCAGAATTATATTCAGGAATTAATTTTGCACCAGAAACTTAGATATTTCATGTAAGGTGATACCATTAATAGAGATTGAGATCTTTAAATTTTAACTCACAGAAGTAATCAAGACTAGTTAGATAGAGTACAGGGTTGAAAGAAAATATTTTTGCTTTTACTGCTGCCCTGCTGTACCTTGAAAAAGCTACTTTAATTTTTCTCTCTCCAGTTTGCCTTTTTATAATGTGAAGTCACATTATAAAAAGGCTTATCAAACAGTATATTTGTATGTTATCTGCCCCAGTGGAGCCCTGGTATCCAGTGGGGCCTCCAGATGTTGTTGCAGTACAGTTAATTAATATCAAGCAGGGTATCCTGATTTACAGTATCATCGTTACCATGATGAGGCTTGTACTAAGCTCACCCTAAACCCATTTCCTCCAAATCTAGGGAATGCTGTAGCCCATCTAGTTTCTCTTTTATCTGACACCTGCCAAACCCAGTAATCAGTGATATTCAGCTGTCTTAAAAGGGAGGCTTCCTTCCGTGCCATTCACTGCCTAGGACGGTGTATCCAATTAAATCGTTTTTCCTGTTACTTAGGATAGCACCAATACACTGCCAGTCAATTAACAAGCAATAAGATGTCTCAAGAAACACATGCAGGTGTGTTTAGGCCACACAATTTGCAAAAAACAATTGTTATCACACAGCTAGTGAAACTCCACCCATGAGGCTGCTGAACCCCACTCATTTAGGGATATCATACTGCAAGTAAAGGAACAGAAATTAGCAGCATGCTGAAAAAGGGCATTTCCTAGGGAAACAGAATGCAGAACAAATTGAAAAGGTGATACCTGTCTATTGGTTCACTTGCAAACATGATTCAGATGGCTGATTTGTTCTCAGAGGTTAAAATACACATCATAAAAAAGTGCCCTGATGGTGTGAACTCCGATTATAATTAGGATTAAATATTCTGAGAGCGCCTTCTGAAAATATAAACAGTGTATCCTGGAAAGTTTTGTGCAATTATACATTGTAGATATTATTCTGCACTAGGTCAGAAACAGGAACCATTCTGAATGTTGACACGAGCTTCAATTTTACCAGAGAAGAGATAAAATGCATATTATGTGCTGCATTTTAAACTTGAAGTATGCTTAAGTTGCTGCACTCTTCTGGAATTACAGAAGTTGGCTGATTAAAAGTAGGCCTTTACCTTTCTAAGAGCTGCTTTGCAACTCATTCTTCAGTCAAAACCATGACCAGGTGTTAAAATGTCACATCCACTCAATAAAGAAATGACTGCAGTGGCAAGTCAGATTTTAGCAGGGCACAAGAACAAGGAACTTGCTCCAAAGCAGAAATCTTCCAGGAGAAAACATACCCATCCATCTCACAACATCTCCCCTGGGGTTTCAATCCAATTCAATTGTCAAAAATCTGTGCTGGCAGAAGCTAAAGTGGCAGTCACATTCCGGTGGTTTGAACCTCACTGGACACCAGATACTCACCAAGGCCTCTCTTTCAGTTCTCCAATTCAGCAGGACAAGGAGAAGAAATAAAATGAAAGGCTCTTGAGCTGAGATAAGGGTAGGGAGAGATTACTCACAAGTTGCTGTCGCTGGCAAAACAGTCTCAACTTAGGGAAATTAGTTTAATTTATTACCAATCAAATCAGAGCAGGGTAATGAGAAATAAATCTTAAAAACACCTTCTCCTTGATTCTTCCAGGACTTTACTCTCAAACTCCACTCTCTCCCTGCTGCCTGCCTCACCATGAGCTTCACCACGGGCTCTATCCCACTGCCATTGCTCCTGTTCAGCAACTTCCCCTATATTTAACTATGTTTTCACAGTGGTTATACCAGTGTCACAGATGGCCTTGGCCAGCAGCAGCTCCTAGTCTTGGAACTGGCTGGCATTGGCTCTGTCAGACATGGGGGAAGCTTCTGACAGCTTCTCACAGGAGACACCTATGTAGCCCCCCCATACCAAAACCCTGCCATGCAAACCCAATACAAACAGGAAATATGGAATTAAGGTTCTAATACATACAGGCCATGTGGAATAAACCACGTACCTTAACTACTAGGCTTCCTTATCAAAAGCACTGGTACAATTGTGAGATGTCAGTGAGCTAAAGGCACAGAATATATTACTCAGTAATATCAATCAGAGCTGTCCATCTTGACCCATAACCCGCAGAAAAGTGAGCACTTATCAAGAAGATGGCATTAAAAAAGGACATGGAATTCTGACAGGAAAGGTGATCACAAATACCAACTTGCCACCATTCAATTAACCCAAGTGCAATAGCTATAGAAGTGCAAGGGTCGAAAAGGCTTGGGATAGAATTAATCTATTTAAACTTGGTTTTGCCTAGAGTATATTTTTTTTTGTTAACTCTCTTCTCCTAATCATAAAGAATATCCTAGGGTTTCAGAGTGGTTCAAAAGTATGTTTTTAAAGGTATTACATGATTAAGCACTATATACTACTGCACTTTCCTTTCTTAGTGTTTTTTTTTTTTTTACAGAATTTTAATAGAACAGAATTCTAATAGAATTTAACGCGTCCAGGGCCGATGTTCTATGTTCCTTTTGAAAGCTATGAACAGATTCCATGAATCGCATAATATCAACAACCTATTGCAACCAAACTAGTCTTTACCAGACAAGCACAAATTTTGAGCTAAGGTTCAATAGGTCTCTCCAATCCAAGAAGAAGAGGGAATGGTGAGGATTTGCAAGCATAAATAGTATCTGGATTCAATATATATAAATAGTATTCTGGATTCAATATTTGCAAACATAAATAGTATTTGGATTCAATAACAGCTTATTTCTAGTTTTTCAAAGTTCATTTTTTTTAAATGGGAGATATTTTTTAAAGTTAGTATAATGTGGCTTTTGAGATGTATCTGGACATCAGCTGAAAGTCTTTCTAATCCTGAATCAAAGAGGTTTCCTAAGATTTTTAATGGAAGCAGAACCTTAAAAATACATGAACATTGCAGTATAGGAAACTTATATTTCTAATGAAAATATTCTAATTACTTACAATAATGTAATACTCTACAGATTGTATAACAGAGCGCTGATAGATAAAAAATAGTGTAATATTAGACAGAGATGGAAAAAGAGAAGAGGAGAACATAGTGGTTTGAAGACATAGTGCACAAAGGAGACCCCCAGTACCATTTGCATGCTGGAAAGCAGAGACAAAGATAAACGACTTGACAAAATTTTGCTGGAACAAGAAGTTACAGGAACAGAGCAAATAACTGAAAGTCCTTTCATTCTTAAGCCACTACCTAGCAATTTACATTACCTTAACTTTGCTGCCAAGGAACACTTCAAACACCCATGTTTTACATACACATAGGATGCACTAACTACTAAATAGGTCAAAAGGCTGCACCTGAAACTTGTTGGAAAAAGCACCTCACATCAGGACTGACTTTTCCTACAAAGATGAGAATTTTATTAAATCAAGATAGTCGGCTGGGAAAAAAAATTACAGCTTGGCTATTTGCATATTTATTTTGTGTTGCAGAATTTGCTTATTGTTTGGCAAAGTGGTATCAGCTGAGCCCCTTGCCAAGTTTGCATTATGTTAGTTAGAACTGCTGATGTCAAATGGAATCTTGATTATTTGGAATGGATGTCACAAAAAAAGCTGAAGTAGTTTCAGTAATGGTTTTTGTGCATAGTAGGTATGGGAAGGAGTAGTGAGTAAGGAGAAAGTTAATGTCACAATTTCAGCTTCCATAACTCTTCCTGATATCTTCTTCTCTGCACTTTCTAGGAAAAATGTTAGGAGATGTAAAAGGACAGCAAATATATCAAAAGAAACTCCTGTCTTAGGACTGTGCTGAGATCCTAGTCCTACTGTAATACCAGCAGTGCTTAGAAGATGAGTGTCCTCTAGGCTCTAGAACACTTTGAAATCAGTGGGAGAGAAACACAAAAGAACTTAGTAAGGATGCATTCCATTACTCAGCCTCCCTTGTCCCTATGGCCACACATATATTCACATTAGCTTCCATGGGAAGAAGCTATGTTTAATCAGGCCAGCATGAAGGAACAAAGACCATCTTTAGAGACAAGCCTTTATTTGGAAATCAGTGTAGCTGTCATTAGGAACACTGGGGCAAAGAAAGCTCAGGGTATGGGAGGCGAGACCAGTATAAAAACAGCCCTAACATGTCCATTCCTTGATCAAAGAAGAATTTTTCTGAATAAACTGGAGCAGCCATAGGGATTTAGAGATTTACAGGACTGTTGTGATTTAGACTACACAGTTTATGCTTATATAATGGAAGGAAATATTTTCTTGCTTTTGTCCAGAACTTTGTGATTTAGCAACACTCAGTAAATATTACCCAAGAACAGAGTTCCTCTGAAAAAATTCATTATTTTGCCAGCAGGCTGCTGAAACTAGTAGCTCAAACTCTGACATTTCTACTCAGGAGAACACCCTACAGAGGACCCAGATCTGAAAAAGGGTTTAGCTTGATACTGTATGTTCAGCACAAAATAGCATAGCCTCTAAAAACCAAATTTTAAAGAACTGCCATTTTGTTTAGGGGAGTAAGTGTGCCTTATCTTTTTGCAATGATATGACCATAGTCCCAGCTGTCCATATTTCCTTCTTCCTACACAATTTACCCATCTGATGAGTTGACTGGGAGAGACAATAAACTTGCAACAGGGTGATACAAATTGAAGGAGAAATAAGGGTGATAGATGTCTGTGGCCAACTATTAAGGCTGTTGCCTGTGTCTTCAGGCAGATGGAGGACAGTACTGGCAGCATATGGCATGGGAGTTTGGGTTTGGAAGGCAGATACAGCAGACTTCTGATAAAAGGAATTAAAACCAAAGCAGCATGGTGGCTAGCAAGCCAGTCTGACAGCCTAAACTGTTGATCCCCTTCCTCATTTCTGCACCTCTACACCTTACCTTACTGGAAGTCAGTTTTACAGGATTCCAGCTCCACTCCTAGAGCTGGGTTTTAGCTCTGCCTGCAAGAGAGGGAGCCCAGAAGCCTTAGCTTGAAAGGGGCTAGTGCCAAGAGTCATTTTGGCAGATGCAGCCGGGCAGCAGTGGTGAGTTGGAGAAACTGGCCAGGGTCAGTCTCATTAAATGCTGCTTGTTCCTTGAAAACCTTAATGGATAAATGAGTGCTTTAGAAAACAGTCATTTGGGCACTTTTGTTGCTGGAATACACCGAAGCAAAAGGTGATGGAGATCAGCAGTTCTCCTTAGAGTCTCTCACTACAGCTTCAGTGGTAAGGCCCACAGGAGTGCAGCACCTTGGGCCCTGGGGTATAACAGGACATCACGCTGTCACCTGGCCACTGCTGCACTGAAGCCAAAGTCTTAATCTTTTGCACTAGCTGTGCCCCAGTTACCTATGGGCTTAAAAGTTTATTGTATAGGCTGGTGTTTAGTTTGGGTTTTTTGGCCCTGATTAGTCTGAACACTAATCCTGGATAAACTTTCATCTCACGTGGTTCACCTTCTTGTCATATCAAAGTTTGGACTTGTTTCTTCTCCCTGTTTCATTCCTTTTCATTTAAGAGGATGCAACTACACTGCAAGTGGAAGGGTTTTATCTGCACGCTGGTAAAATCTCAGAATGATTTCATCAAATACTTTGTCATATATTTTCTGAATGTTTACATTAAAAGAAGTTGGTTTTAGTAAGCCTTCTCAATAAGGAGCTGTTGACTAGATCATTGAAAATTACCTACTTTCTCAACCCTGTTGATGGCTCTGCTTATGTCCATGCATGATAGTGTATAGAGGAGTCAATGTCTCTGCTATACCTATGCTATGGATAGACTACAGCCTTCAAGAACTTCCTAGGGCAACTACCAGCCAGTTCAGTAGCAACTTTAGTGCTGTCAGTTTAAAAATATGGAATCATAGAAAGATTTGTATTCAAAGAGATCTTAGAGATCATTTATTTCTATCCTTCCCTGCCATGGGCAGGGGCACCTTCTAGTAGACCAAGTTGCTCCAAGCCCCATCCAACCTGACCTCAAACACTTCCAGGCATAGGGCAACCACCTTTTTATTAGGCAACCTGTTCCAGTCCCTCACTACACTCATAGTATATAATTACATACTAATCAGAAAATTTTATACAGTATTTTAAACAGAGCCATTTATTATAAGAACACGGGCTTTCAGAAGCAAAAAAACCTGAACTCCAGAGGATGATACACATTGTCAAGACTCAAAAGATTATTTTGCAAATCGGTGGACAATGCTAGTGACACAACCTTGTCAGGCTATAAAGAAAATACCAACAAAACAAAGCAGACAGTATGTGTATGCATGTGGGAACGTTTCAAGAACATAAAAAAAAGGAATGCTGGTATGGATTCCCTATGTTTGTAGCTACCATGTGTTCTATATTTAGTCATACTACAGTTAGAAGAAGATGAGAAAGTATAACAAAATAGCATGTAGTAGCATCTGCTTTTTACAATGGTCCTGTTCATCTCTGTGGAATCCCACTGCTCCTCTGAATAAATATCACTATCCTCAAATTGCATTGTGCTTCATTACAATATTAATAATCAAACCCTCTCCTTCAGAAAATGGAAATAGTTGTTTTGGAATTAGTAATATGAAATTTATGCTGATACACCAAACACCATTCATGCTCTTGTACCAAAGAAGTATTAAGTACATGACATAAGTGGAAGAAGCTCTAGGGAATTCATGTAACACTGGTCTGAATGCAAAGGTAACCTGTACTAACACTTAAAGGATGGCTAAAACAAACAGATTGCAGCTCTGTACCATAAAATCATGATGGTCTTGTTTCACATCAGAACACAAGTTAACCTAATTATAGTCCCCCTAAACAGATGGGGGCAAATGCCAGCCTGAATGCGCAGCAGATTCCTGTGTCAGGATTCTGAAAGTTTCAGAAGGGTTTTCACAGCTACTCATTAATGAGCCTCAAACACTAGCAGAATTGTCCCAGTGTGGGAAAGAGACCATCAATGAATGGCCAGAACACAGAAGGGAAAACTACAACTGGATCCAAATTTCAGGTTTATTATAAAAAAAAGTATATTTTTTTTTTTAAATTCCATCCTATGATGGCTTTTAAACTTCTCAGATTTTCCAGAATAAAATGAAAAAGTAATAAAATAATTACAATTATTTTATTTAATTACCCAAATTTTGTTAGAATTTTTATTTCTAGATATATTACTTGTTCTTACATTTGGTCTGTATTTTCATCCACCCTTTCCCTTTGAAGGAAAAAAAGAAGCAGAAAAGATGAAAAAATGAGATAAAGCAGAAATTAGCATTTATAAGCAAGATACTTGTTTTATCTGACAACACAATTTCCTAATACAAACAGCAATTATCTTTAGTGGAAGGCGTTTAAACTCTAAAAATGTGTCCAGTAAAAATCTTGCTTTATAACCTTTGTAATTTGTTTTTATTTTTCCAATCCAAATAAATATGTGGGTTTCTCAAATTGAAATTACATGCTACATGGTGGCAAGGGAAAGTTTATTTAATATCATTTCCTCATGCAAAGTTATTTTAAACTTATATTGGTTTGGTACTTTTTAAAATGCAATTATCAATTTACCATGATTCACTTTCTTCTTTCAGGTGACTACATCTGGTACTCTTTGGGGATGATTTTGTTTTTAATGTTGTATATTAAACAAAGGTATAACCCCAAAGTAGTGGGTTTGGTATCACAGTCAGCATTTGACAACTCTACAGCCTTCAAGGTGGCACTGGAGACATGCACTTCCCCCAGTCTCCAGGGCCGTATTTCCCTTTTTCTTTGGGAAATGATGTAGGTGGTTTCAAGAAGAAAAAAGAACATGAAAGCCTTGACATCTTTTCTATCAAACGCTTCTCCAACAGAATAATCTGAAATAGGAAGGAAGCATGAAAGAGGCTTTATTGTTTTTGTGAGAAAGGTTAATAGCAAAAGCCGCATTTAAGAAAGAAAAGAAAGAGAAGAAAGAAAAAGAAAAAAAAAAAGGCCAGGGAAATGAAAAAAATCCAGCAGCTATATCTCAATTTTGATCAAAGCACTGCAGAAGTAGCTGTGCCAAGTGTCTCCCCATTTTTCTGGATAACTTTATAGACATGCGTGATACAATACTTAATTAGCCTCTTTTTTTTTTTTTTTTAAACATCCAACTACATGCAACAAACAGCAATGAAAACTCCTCATGTGTCATCCTCACTAACCAATGCACCTTCTGAGACGTCTCCAAGAAAAGGAGTGAGATTGAAACCCTACAACACTTTCTCTTTTCAAGTTTCAAGGACAGATGGACAGTAAGGAGTTCCAAATTGTTCTGGGTGCATACTAAAACCTGACTTTTTTTGGGACTTGCAGTTTTCCCAATCACTATCAGTTGGGCTGAGACTCTAACTCATTTGCTGGAGACACAAAACAGCTACAGAAGATTTGGCATCTTCTTTTATTACCTGTGTGGATTGAGATCAACTGCTAACTAGAAATTAAAGGCATTGTTTGATCCTGGCAGAATTCCTTAGACTTCAGTGTTGTTTATCTAGAAATACATTGGCTTGAAAACTGTTTCTTTAAATTGATCCTCTGAGTCTTCTTAACCCTGTTAACAATGGAGGATTGGGTATACTGCATTATTTTCTGAGATTTGCCTGTGGTTTATTTGCAAAAGCCACTTTTCTATCATTGCATTGACACACAAATGGAACATGCACTTAACCCTGCCACATTTGCTAGATGAACACAAATCAAAGATTTCCACACTTCATTGTCAAAAAGATGAACTATTTTCTGTCCAACTCAAACAGCCCTACTATATCCAGATCAGTCGCTTTCCAGAAACGATGCAAGCCACAATACCAGGTCTTGACCACTAACGTCTCAGAACATTTCCCTCTTTTGACTATGGGTTTATGTGTACTTTTCTTGCTGTGACAAGCAATTTTGAAAACAGTCTGCAGTTCCATTTGTGTATGTCACTTACAAGTTATAATGCTTTTTGTCTTGTATACCAGGGTTGGAACAACAATCTGAATTGCTCCTTCCTGAAAAGCCACTCATAAAACTATGAAAAGGAAAGATGGGGAAATTAAGGAGGAAGCAGACCCACAAAAGCATCAACACTATGTACCAAAATACTACTGCGAGCGCAGATCAGTGTATGTCTGAGATAGCTGAAAAAGAGAACAGATGCAATGACTCATGTTACTAAAGGTACAGTGCTTGTGATTAGAGCTGAGTTTCCTGGATTGTTAAATCAGCAACTTTCTTAAACGCCGAATTAAAGAAGTTTTAAATAATATTTCAAAGTTACAATTGGTTACATTTGAGCATGCTGACCTTAACGTCACATTAAATATTTTCTTTTTAATTAAGGTAATGGCTAAGCTCTGAAGATGGGTATTGGTTTTCACTTCGTTAATTTTACTGATAAATGGAAAGTAAGACATAGAAACAGATTAGCAGAGCAGCTTGACAGAAGGGACCTTTCAGCTAGCCTGAACCTATGTCACAGTGCTGTAGGTGCAGAGCCACCAGCTGGAGGGCTAGGCAGGCTGTGTGTGCAGGAGCCCTGACCTCAGGATGGCTCAGCACCCCCAGCTCCACACACAGCTCCCCGGAGCAGCCCACACACACCATTCCAACAGCCATGCCAGCTCCTGGCCACACAATACTCAAGCTTCTGCACAGATACAGGGGAACCTTTTCTCCCAGCAGAAGGGCAGTTCTGCAAGCTCCTTTTCTGTTGACTGTTGGAGTATTAATACCGGGTATTCTTCCAGCATAATAAAGGGAAAACTTACATATGCCAGCAATAACTTAGGCAGCAAATGACCTACTTTGGTAAGCAAATTTAACCAGATTGCAACATGATACACTGTTATCATGTAACGTAATCCTACAGTTTCAAGAGGATTACTTAGATTTGAATTAGAAATTAAAATTAGTTGTGATATACAGAGACTTTTATAATAGGGAAGTCTCAAAAACTCAACGTACTTCAAATTAGGAAAGCTAAAAATGTAAAAGTATGAGACAGACAAAATAAGGTATGAAACTGAGAAGTTAAGCACTTTGATTCATCTTTTCTGAATAACAGATAACTAATGAAACTATGTTATCCAGTTCTTTTTTTTTAAGATAACACTAGTTCATAATCTAGGCACATAGTTGCTATAAAATATTTTTGAGACCATTGCATTAGGAGTTAACATTCATCGAGATAACAAAAATTTCTAAGGATGGAATTTTCTTTTCAAGAAACCAAGAATAAAGACTCTTGTACTCAGAACATAAAATAAACTGATAGTGCATAGAGAAAAATTTTTGCAAGAGCCCAAACAAGGAGCTACTTCCTCTCCTTGTGTTGGTCTTGTTGGGTAAAAGTTACTGGCCTAGAAATTCCTATCTGGAACACATTGATAATTCTTCTCTGTTCAAAATTATCCTTGTGAATATAGGACCTCTTAAAAGTTTTTGCCATGGACTTGGGTCCTGTTTCCATGAGCAGTAAATGTTTAATCTGATTTTTCAAAATCAGGCCCACTCATCTAATATGTGATGAAATGAGGCTCCTTTACCCTTCATAATTACAAGAGAAAAGTGTTAACCATTAAGACAACTAAACAGCTTTCCTCATGCTCTCTTTTTGAAATTATCACATTACTGTTGTTCACAGGATTTATTACAGAGTAAAGGAAGATTCTCACTGGATCCATACTGAAAACAACAGTAACATATCACTGCTCACCAGGTAAAGGACAGCTGGCAGAGCATTTAATCCAGTGACTGGAAAACAGCAGGTCATTTGTTTTTGTGAGGAAAGTCATGGTTTAATAAATCAATTGGAGAGCTTAATGCCAGATCTTAATCCTACCCCTTATGTTGGAAGGGACTTGCTGTGTAACTTACAGGAAACATAACAGCAATTTTCCCCCTCTTTCCTTCATTTTCAAATGAGAACAACATTTTTATTAAGTGGGTACAGACTGTGCAGAGATCCCAGACTGGGAGAAGTCTAGACAAATGCAAAACTCACCCAAGTACTGTCTGACCTCTTACTGAGATATTTACAGATTTGTTTGCAGGTTGGACAGTTCCTGACAGCAGGATAGTTTGTTTCACTGCACAGTCCACCCTCCTGTCTGCAGCTGTTCTCAAGGGAGACATGTAATCATCACATTTGCCATCACATTTGCTATCACGATGGCAATGGTGATAATGATACCGTGTGCACTAATGAAAGGCAAGTACGTATTTCACTTTCTGTGAGGGTTGGTGCTTGGGCAACACTGCCTGCCAACTGTCTCTGTCCACAGCACAACCTGTAATTTAGTTAACAAAATGAGCCATTTCAGAGATCAGTCATTATCCTGCCTGTCTTTATCCATTTACTGTTGCTACCAGCGATAAACACAGTAGGTCTTACAAACAAGGCCTTTACAGCTGGAAAGGATAGAAAAATAATAGGAAAAAATAGGACTCTTGCCCAATCTGATCTGCCTAGTTATATCTTTTTCCCAGAGTTCTCTAACTTCTGCTTCTTCTCATCTCTAAAGTTAAGCAAAAGTATCTTGGACATACAATTTATTCTCAATTTTGCATCTTCATTTCCAGCTTCCTTGATACCTGACAGGATTTGGTGTGGTAGCTGTTGTTGGACGAGAAATTCTCTCTCAAATCTCCTCCTGCTTTATGTCCACCATGTGTTTTAAAACTCAGATGGATGCTATGGTTGAGTTGGTCTCCTAGACAAACAAACTTCTATGGGTCAAACAGCTTCAGTGGCCATGAAGAAACAATGTTTGTCACTACTGATGTTTCACCTCCCATTTACATGAAATTTGATGAAAGAATTCAGAATATTTTGTTTTACTTTTCCTCTGTTGATGGACCAGGTATATCCAGACCCTTCTCTTAATCAGTAGTGGGACCACTGCTTACCATTCAATATTAGTCAAGTGCTAAGTGAAATGCTGAGCATAAATCATTCCACATCGTGGTCTACAACTTAAAGGTCTCTCTCATTTTCCCCTCAGTATTTAGTTAACATTTGGTACTGCATCATCCCTTAATTCAGTTGCCATTTACTCCACTCCTGTATTTCCATTAAAAAAAAAAAAAAAAAAAAAAAAAAAAAAAAAAGCTTGTATCTTTGAAAATTGTACATCACAAGAAGTGGGAAGAAGAATTTGGTTTAGCCTTGATGGCTTCACAGCACTGTCAGAAGAGCCCTAATTCATTTTTTGAGAAGCCACTCAAGTCTCCCACTGTCACTGCTGATGAGGGGCATGCACACTCCCCGCTCTCCAAATGCAATCAGCTTAGGTCTTAATGACTCTCCAGATGATTTTAAACGTCTAGAGCCATAACTTAATCACAAGGATTTCCACCAAGACTTGATTCTGAAAATGGTAACTTGAAAAGAAACTTTATCTTCAGTGTGAAACTCACACAAAGGTATTTCATTGGAGCAAAGAAGGTGGAAAAGGGATGATGATATCAGGTCGGAATTTTCCCTGTTCCTAACACAGCACTAATGCTATCATTTAATGACAGTGTTGTGCAGTTTACTTTGTACATAGTTGAGAAGAGCTGCAGTAGCTACTGAAAGACTCATAAATTGTTAACAGAATACAATAAAAACTGTGCTGATCTTTGAAACATTTACTCAATAGTTATAAGTAAAGTTGATTTGCTAGCAAAATTATGCAACTATTCATACACTGTCCTATAGAGTACAGCCACTACAGCACTGGAAATTAACACAGTCATCTTTGGGTTTTGGTAGTTTTCTTTGGTTTATTTTTTTGTTTGGTTGTTTTGGTGGTTGTTAGGATTTTTTTGTTGTTGTTGCTTGTTTGGTTTTTAATATTTATTTATGCTTGTGACAATGAGGCACCTGCAAGCCCTACCTCATTGGCAGGCACTGTAGACAGAAATAACAGAAATAAATGCCAGAAATTATTAAAATATGACAATATAAATCCAGTATTCTTCCTATAAGCAATCAAACGTACTAGGACTCTTTGGATCTACAAAGATGTAATAAAACACCAGATAAAAGTAAAGAGAGGTCCAAATTTCAAAAGGCCTTCTTTTAAAAGACAACTTTACCAAAAATCTCTATAAGCATCATAACAGAAGAAAAAGTGCTGTAAAGGATTAAAAGTTATAAAAAACCAGCAAAAATAAATTAGGATCAAAATTGTGGTTTTTTTTTTTTTTCCAGTATGATAAAGAAAAAAATGCAGGCAGTCTCCTTAAGCAGCCCCATCTCACCTAGTTGTCAGTGCAGTGGAAAAGGATGTAAATAACAAAGAAACAAATCTGCAGCTAGCACAAAATTATACAAGTTGTTTCTTAGCAGAAGATCTATGAAAATGGTCTATGCAATGGCAAATTAAATTTACTGTTGAGAGATGCAAAGAAATGCAAGCTGAAAATAACTAATAACTGCATGTGTATTGCCAAGTTCCAAATTAACTGGAAGTACCAAGAAAAAAGGCCCCTGTGTGTGCATCTCAACCTGTCAAAGTCTAAACATGAGATACAACATGGGATGAAGATCTTAAATGAGTGACACAGCAAAACCACTCAGGCAGAAAACTTCAAATACTTGGGAATTTATTCTGAATAGCTTTTTTTTTTTTTTTCTGAAACCTCGGCTCAGTTGTTCCCTATTTCTGATACAGGCAAGTTTTGACATTAAAATTTGTGAGAAACCAAACAGCAATAGAGCATAAGTTAATCTGGGACCAAAAAAAAGTGATATCCCTTAAAGAGACAGATTTTGAAAAATATTTGCACTTATTTGTCAGCACACAAGAAGGCCACTGTAGCATCATTAACCCTGGATCCTACAACACGTCCAGATGGATGCTGATTACATGAACCACTGGTCCGAAGAATAGTATTCACACCTATGGCATTGCAATGCAATCCAGTTTTGCCCCTGATAGCACCTTGTCAAGATGTGCACAGGCAAGGCACATGTTCAGCCTCTTTGATTTTTTTATTTTTGCCTTTGATTACAAAGGAGTCATTGCTCAGACTGAAGTCTTGAAATTTCCAGATTGTGACACATCTCTAATGGATGGATGATTCATGTCAAATGAACCAAAGCCACTCACAGTCTTACATCAATGATTGAAAGATGCTTAAAGCACAAGCCAAGTGTGTTTATTTCTTAGGGGACCCTATTCCAGGCAAGGCAAAAGAACAGCCTGCTTGGTTTTGTGGGTGATGCAAACAACGGAGGCAGAATTCATGTTGTAAAGCAGAAAATATAATCTGACAAAGGGGTGGAACACATAGGAGGAAAAAAAAAAAAACTTATGAAGATTTGGCAGCATATCCATGGGTTTAATATGTAAAATGTGAGAAACATAAAATGTATTTAAGGAATGTAAGCTATAAAAAAATTACTCCTCTCCAAACCCTGAGAGTTCCCTACTGACATAATTAGACTAAAAACCAAACCACATATACAGGGCAGCAAACTCACCTTGGGATGTGATCTAGTTTAAATAGACATGGGGTTGCTAAAAACTAAGGTAGAAGAGAGAAATGCAAAGGGGTTCCTGTTTTTTCCTTACCTTGCCTTGTTCCAAGCAGTTGTACTTGTGCAAGTCTCATGAGTTTAAAAATTTATTTCTTACCAGAGCAGGATCATTACATTTCTATTTGTCCCTGCTGGGATAAAAATAAGGTCAACGTGTCACAAGCAAGATGATCTCAGTGTGCAAAAAGGAAGAATATTACTAACAGGAAATCACTGAGCCACACATATGCCTCTCAATCCTGCACACTATGAGATTTAAAATTCTGAGATCAGAAAGAAAAAATAAAAGGAAAAAAGGAAAGAATAAATAAAATAATAAACACCCTTTCTTCACAGCAGTAGACATCTTCATGTTCTTATTAATGTATTCTAGAGGAAAGCATAAATAAGCCACCTAAGTATTCCTAATCTAAATCTCTATATCTATGTTCTCCATACATAACCCAGACCTGTTTGAAATTATTTTGTGTTTGGTTGTCCTCTACTGATCTACATTCTTCTCTGCAGAATGTACCAATCTAACAATTTACACAGTTTAAATTAAAAACGTCCTGATCAACCTGGTCAAATTACTATATGAAAAACCAGGATTGGAAGACAGTATGGCTGTGGATGAGTTTAATGGAGTGGGTAAGAAGGAAATGGCCGTTTTTACATATATCTACATTGAAAAGAGGGAAAAAAAGTCTAATAGCAGGTGCAGCCACCTTGTCTTCTCTTCCCCTGCCTTCATACCTTCATCCAAATAACTCAGCATTAAAGTACCAGGAGAAGACATTTCACATTTCTGTAAGATCAACCTGACAGCTTACCAGCTGTTTCTTTACTCTTCATCCCACAATGGCATGAGTAATCCAAAGAGTGTTCTCACTTTCTCTGCTAGCAGCATGGTTACCTGCTGTTCAGTTCTCCTAGTCTACTCCCTGAGCAGCGAAGTACTGTCTCTTTTACATCCCACTCACTTTGCAAACCACAGGATTTGATATTGTGTAAGAGCAGCTATTACCTCTATCTCATCCTAGAAGTTCTCATGCTGGGAAAACAGCTTCCCATCTCTCTTCTCTAACATCACTGCCCCAAAGATGCATTGGTCAATTTTTGGTGCTATTACAGTACCTCAGCCTGAAGAAGAAATTTACAGGCCAACACATATTTCAGCTGTCTCCTTAAATAGTAAAAAGAGTCAAAGTACAAGTATTTAATAGAGAGAAACATGGTCATTTTGGGGAAAGGTCCTTGTTTCTTACAGGAGTCTAAGAATGAAAGACAGCAGTGCAACAGGCTTTGAGGTGCCATAGTCCTGTACTCTCAAAAACAAAACTCTTAGAAAAAAATACTATAATAAAATCACTACCTAGGACTTGAGCCAATCCTTGCAGATAAGTGTAACTTATCCTGGGTTGCACTGTATCACCTGAAGTCTAGAAGTCTGAAGAAAGTATATTTAGTCTCACAATCAATAGCTGGAAGGACACTTGAAAAACAAGTGTGCCCCAAATTCTCTGGTGAATCTTGTGGGTTAACACCTGCCATGTCCCATTATATCAGCCTGAGAACATGTAAGGGTCCAGGATGTGTACAGCCTTACTCAACAGAAATCACCCCCCATCTTCTTTTCTTTTTTTTAAGAGATATTTTTGCCAGTTGCCTGAATAATTTCTGAATAATTGTGTCTGTGTAGGTAAAAGGCCTGTGGGATTTGTTTGTCCTTCTGGCAAAGCATGCAGACATGTCCTAAAATGGAGAGCCAGACTTCCATTGTGTTTGCCAGTGCTGTACAACTGGCCTTTTTGAAATGCTACAAACCAGAAACAGACTAAAGGAGGATGGCAGCATTTGCCAAATAGCGTCTCCTGTCAAATGCACACACTGGTCTGGATAGCCACTTGGGTGAAGAAGTAAAAAGCTATTAGCACTGGGATAGAAACAGACATCCAATATCCCCACCCACACAGATGGAAGAAAATAGAACACCTCACTGAAAATGGTTTTCAGAAGGGACACAAAGCAGGAAACAAAAGAGGACAGACAGCAACAGCACTTCTTTTTTAACAACAGGTTCTTTTTTCCCCCCTCTCTCTCATCTAGTGTCTAATTCATAAAAGAGCCTAAATCCCATCTTAAAAAACCTCTCTGTTCCTGGATGCACTTTACACACAAGGAAGTATGGACACAGGAAAGCATTGTGCTTAATAAAAAA
Source organism: Sitta carolinensis (assembly GCA_032173965.1). Lineage (NCBI taxonomy): Eukaryota > Metazoa > Chordata > Aves > Passeriformes > Sittidae > Sitta > Sitta carolinensis. The sequence continues at coordinate 38,354,545 of JAVUNC010000006.1, forward strand.
GGACCTTCCTGCCGCATTCTCCATAATCATGTAATATCTCACACACCAAATAAATGGAGACAAAACAAAGAAAAGAAAAAAGGCTCAGGATTCAAACTATGAGGCATAAGTAATACCGAGTTTCTTCAAAGCTTTTGATTGGTTTTCTGCAGGTCTCTCAAAATAAGGTAATAAATAAAATCAACGGCAATAATACTGATACTGCCAGCAGTAATAATTTATCCTGTGTCAGCAAGAAGAAACATCAAGAAAGTGGCCTTGCCACACTCAGTGACAGGACAGCATTCATGGTATAAAGGATACATGATACAAATGAGCAATACAATGGGATGCAGGACAGATAATGCTTGGTTTGTCTTCAAAAAGGACCTGTTTAGTAGTAGATCAGACAGAGAAAAGGTACTGATAGAGGAGACAAGGAAATGAGACAGAGACCAAGTCTCAGAAGGAGGGAAGCAACAGAAAAGAAATGGATTAAATCATCAATCAACAGAGATCGTAGAAAGTTTTCCGTATTTTTGTTCTCTACAGAAGTTTTTTGAAGAAAACAGTTACAGAACAACACACAGAAGTTCCAGCAAAAGATATATTACATTACAGTCAGTATTATTATCACTGTTTAATAAAAATTCCTTTTCTATAAAGTCACAGCTCTAAGACCATCACAAAGCATTCTGAAACACTGAAACCAGGACATGGCACAATGGTTAGCAACTAAATGAAGGCACAAATGAAATTTGCATAAAAACATGTTTCAGCAATTTGGGCCTGGGAACTAATCCGCCAATGGGAAGTCGGTCCACTCAAAAAATTATTAGCTTGGGAGAAATGCCATCATGGGAAAGTACAGGTTTAAATTTTAGGTGCCAAGTGATTGCAGTCCCATTTGAACTGGGCCAAGGAAACAGGGCTAGCACACTTTCTGCTATGGAAAGCACACAGAGATATTTAAAGACCATAAGCACAGTTGGAACGTCAGTTCGACCATCTGTCTTATATGGATCCTCTTCAATAATAGTTTTACTCAACACAATTTTGAAGCCCTATTTTTGTGTCAGCTCTGACAGTAAGACAGTATTTTAGCCTACAGACTTTAAAATGGTCTTTAGCTCCCTTCACACTTACCACAGCTTGTTGAATTAAAAAGATTACATTAAAAACCAAATACAGCATCCAGGATTTATAATGGAAATTAACAAGAAACTCACATGTACTTGTTGAGTTTGTTTTGGCTCTGTGTGTGCCTGCTTGTTTTTATTATTCAAGACTTGCCACAGAAAAGTCAAAGACAGCATTTCACAATCAGGTTCATGCAAAAAACCCTAGCAGTGATGGGAAAAATTGGTGAAAATGGTGCTAATATGGTTGACAGTAATGCTTGTTCCACCAGTCTCCAGAAAGCTTGTTTCACTTGTGTAGACAGCTCATTATATCAACTCTATTCACAGAATGAGGATCACTACATATCAGAGAACAGACAAGTCAAATTTTAATCATCATATGTCCTGAGAATGTTCACATTCCTTTGTAAAACACTGTTTTGTTTCAAGCAGCAAGCCCCATGATTTGACTTGGGCAAAGGAGAGCCCAACAAGATCTGTGATCATTTTGCACTTTTATTATAGCATTTTATTTTAGCATAGATAAAATTCTCCACAGCTTTAACCAAGTGTAAATTTTTAAAGTTTTGAAATAAATAAAACTTCTCTCTTCGTCTTCCCAAGAAGAGCAACTGTGAGAAATGTCAACATACTGAAAGTTGACATCTAACTGATACCAAATTATCAAATTTTGGAAGTTGCTGTCAAATAAAAATTCAACCCACTTTTATAGAAAATGTTAATATTGATGTTAAATCATCCATCTCCTTGAATGGTTCCAGAAAACATAATAGTTACCACTCTGAGTGGGAGTTAATCCTGTCTGTGAGACAGTGAGTACCAGAACCTCACACCATGAATTGTAAATACCATGCTCACTGTATGCAAGCATGACTCATTGATCAATCTGTACAGATGAATTGCATCACTCCTAAAATGAGAGGGAATTTAGCACATAGCAATGTCAAACATCACTTGAAATCAGGAAATGTTTACTCAAGCAACGTAGAACTTAATCATAACATAATCTGACCCATATGGAAGGTCAGTGTATTTTTCCTGATGCTCTTGATTTCCCAGCAATGTTCCTGCTTTTGCTTTAGGACTTGCATATATAAGCACAAAGCAATATATAAACTCCTTTAGTTTTTGAAAGCTACTGAGATCACAGGCAGGCATGCCCTGTCTACAGCTGCACTTGCACTTCAGTGTGCTGTGGAACAGACACACACAAGAACAGAGCATATCAGTAGGACATTGCTTTGAACAACCAGCTCTCTGCAGCAGGACAGGTTCTTCAATACCTTCTCTGTACAGAAAGATGGGGTTCCTCTCCCAGCCTTAGTCACTACAATTCAGACATATTCATATGTTGACTAGAATATTCCTATACTCAGTAGTGAGTAGAAGCACTTTCAGAATGAGAGTCTACCCATTTACCCCAAAGGTGTGATCTGCTCACACCACTGGGCTTAAAATGCGAGGTCACAGACAGCTGATGATATGTAAGCTATATAGATCACATTACAACTGAATTACTTTTCTTTCCATAGCTCTTTTTCATTGTTATCCTCTGACTATACCAAAAGAAGTGTGAAAATACAGCAGGTCTTTTGGTCCACTGTTTTTAAGGAAGATGCATTCTCTCAAAATACACCTACATCTGCCACCCTTTGCTATCACATAGCAATGCTTATTGACCTCAAGCAGCCCAAGTATGTTTTCAAGTAAGATGTTTTCAATACATATATTTGCCTCTGCTGTTTCATTTTGTGACCATCTAGAAAGATTCAGGTTTTGAAAAAATAAATTATTATGCCAGTAACACCTGGAGATATATACACTAAACATGCTGGAATCATAAAGACCCCAGTGAAATGACAGCACTCTGAATATGAGAAAGGTGGTCAAGACATGGGTGTTTTCATCGAATATGTCACAGTCTTGTTTTCTCCTAGCCAGCAAGTCTTTAATTGTATTGTGTGACACCTCCACTCCCCATAAACAGGCAGTGTGGAAGTTGCCCATCTTGTCTTAATAAAACACTGGGACAGAAAGATAACACTGTATAGTATTATTACTGAAATACTTTCCTATGTTTATTTTTTTTTAATCCAAATTTTTCATGTACTGCATGCTTACTAGATTTTGATGCAGTCAGCATCAATTTCTAAACAGCAATAGTAAACCTCATGAATCATTTTGGAAAACCTTCCTTGAAGTGACTTTGAAAAGGAAAGAACTTTTGCTAGCTTTATCTTTTTGTCTTTGAAAACTGGCACCATCACACACTTAAGTACATACTCCCCCACTCATAAACAGCAACATACTTACAGCCAACTTTCTACCCCTTGCAGTTTGAAACTTCAAAAAATCACCTTCCTAATATGTGCTTCTAATTAAATTTCAGTCCCTAACCACAGCTGCTGTGATTCATGCATACCCTGCAAGGTTCAGTGTTAATTAATGAGGGCTCTTTAAATTCTCTGAGCCGGGTGTGAGAGAGAAATAGGGTGTATGCAAGACCTGAGGATTTCTCACAGTTGGTTGTAGGGTGTTGTGATGCCCCTTTGGGAGGCAGCTCAATTACAGTATGCATCCAAACAAGAATGAAAAAGGAGGTGGGGAACTGGGAACAGAAACCCACACAGTATTATTCATAAGCAAATATATAATTATGCAGTCTCATGAATTAGGGATCTACACGTTTAAAGGAAGACAGAAAAACTGTGTCAGAATATTGCTTTGCAGTGTATTGGTTTAATATTCCCTTCTTTCTACAAAAATTTAGAGGTAAAATGAGACACAGTCAACAGATCCCAGGAGCCTCTAGGCAATCCAGGGACAATTTCTGACAGGTACAATCTGAAGTATTAATAAATTTCATGGAGTGAGGATTTCTACAATCCTTTCTGGGATTGCAATTCGAGGCTGCAAATGAAAGCACCCAGCAGCTCAGCATCTCTACAGATAAGAAATTTCAAAGTGAGATTCTAGAGCTTTGCTAAATAACTGAAGCAGTTGGTCTGGCTCACATGCACACAAGTTCATAAACAGTCACAGTTACTATCATGTATTTGTCTTATGCACAGGACAGACTGCTGGAGACACCACAATTTTTCTTCAGCTAAATGTCTGCCAGTTGAGAACACATCTACTCCTCACAGGTTGCACAAAATATTGATCTGAGAAGGCTGCAATTGGTTGGATACAAGGATAAGCATTTGACCTTTTTGACATTTGTTCTTCAGTATTTATTTTTTATGTAATTGTAATATCCTGTCTCTGCAAAGCATCTTTCATCCTTTATGTCTATTCTCAGCAATGCAGCACAGAAACTGTAAGACCCCAGTATGAGAATCTAAAATTAAGTAGCCGACAGTTAAATGAAAGCTCAGAGGGGAAGGTTAGAGAAACGGAATTTAAATTAATGAGGACGGATTGGGCCTTAGCTTCCATAGTGCTTCCTCTTACAAAATATTCTTTGCTACTTTAACAGTCCGTAGTAGTCATATACTCAGTCTTCATCTTACCAAATGACTGATATTACAGGTGCTCTGAAAACCCCAATCCCACAGGTGATAAGCATCATGCTTGCACTTGGGGTGGAATCACATCTTTCCCTCTCTTTCAGAGAGAAGCTTGTAGTAAAGATATCAGCAAACCCTACCAGAATCAATTTCATGTTTGGTCCTCTGAGGACTTTAACTAACAATGGATAGGAAATAACCACAAAGCCTCTCAAAACACATTATTTTTTTCCTGTTAGGAGAAATTCTGCATAGGATTAAAGAAAAAAAAAAAAAAAACAAACAGATTTTTAAAGTAACAGGGGGAAAAAGTCTAATTCAATATCTATCCCATTCTAGTGCTTACTGTTCCTTGTTGGTTTGGAAACCCTAACCCAGGGATACTCAGTTATTGTTTTTAATGAGCATGTAAGTACCTGAAACTTAATGATTACTTTTTCAAGCCAAGGACTGGATCTGACTCTGCTGTGTTAGTCTGAGATAGTACAGTGGGGCACAGTGCAGCTGCTCACGACATAAATAAAAAGACACATAAGAAGTCTGAAAGCAAAGCTAGCATGTTGTCATGGTCTAAGCAGAATTTATTCACTGCCTAGATCTAGATCTGAGACAACCTCAGCAGGAGCCTTAGACAAAGCTCTTCAAAATTTTCAGCAGGCAGAGGGGCAGCTCTACTAGTAGTTCCAAACAGCTGGCTTACCAACAGAAATTATTTCAGGATACAGGTTTTCAGCTCTGGTTAACATCATCTGGAATTTAACACTTGGATCTTGCCTAATAAATACAGAAACTGCAGATATACTGCCTTTGGAGCCTATTTTATTATTTCAGATAGCAGGTTGAAGCCAGTATGGTCTAGGAACAGCACATTGTCTTCTGCCTATTTCTGTCTCCAACAAGTGACAGCTATCACCAATTTCTTCTCAGATAATTTTGCCTTTGGCAAGCCCTCTATTTCCCCAGAAGCAATTATAAACTGATTAGTCTTGTTTCCTTAAGATACAAATAATTTTTGATACTTAGATCTTAAAAGACAGGAGAAAAAGCTTTCACTTCTTTTCAGCCGTACACTCGGAAAAAGGCGCCCTCAGTCTGACCCCCTGGGAGAGCAGGATTTGTCTTTCGTTTAGATTAAAGGAAGAATCCAAAAACCACATCAAGACTAGTGATGCATGGAACTGCAACCCTACATTGGCAATCCCTAAATATTATAGCAAAATATACCTTTTAAGCTGAAGTAGAGGATCCTAGTTTTCCAGAGTCAAACCAGACGGGCTCCAGTCCAATTCTACTCTATAATCTCACTTACTAGATTTGTCATAAATTTTATCATGTTATGATTTATCCCAGACTATAGGCTCATGGGGCTGCTATCCTCCAGAATTGTTCTCTACATCCTTAGCTGCTATTCATATTGGATTGTAATCTGAATGCCTCTTTCTATCAGTCTTTTCCCACTACAGATCCGCTGCCTTTCTAGCACTCATTCATTCGTTTCTGAAAGGGTCATCTTTTAACCCAGTTACTTATTTCAGCGCTACAAGAAGATACACACATGAAAAAATCTGCACAGGTTGTAAGCTTTGCTTCATCTTCATGCCTCTGATTGTCTAAAATACTCTTGGATATAGGTGGTTCAGATAACACAATAAGGAAAATTATTTGTGCCTTCATCTGTGTCAGTTTTCTATACCCTTTTCTGACCTTTACAGCACCTAGGAGGTTGTTTTCTCACAAGCATTTCTGACCACATATAAGACAATGATGGAAGCAGCATAACTTCTTGCAGCACTCACACAGAATACTACCACTACCTGCTACAGAACACTTTGCAACAGATTTGAGATTTGTCATTAAATACTAAAATCTTTGGCTGGGAGTGGAGATAGTTCCTCTACACTAAATTCTGTCATATCCTTTAGGGCCACTAATACAGCAATTTCACAGGGTTAGCATTTATTTCAAATAAATTGAAAGCCCATTTGTAATAAACCATGGCACCCAAAGACCCGAGTATAAAATTGCATTTGTATGTGCTTGTTCATAGCACTCAGCAGCAAGTGTCCCCTTCCACATCCCCTTGTTGTCTCAACTTCTGTAACATGGAGGGAAAGTAACATCAACTTTCATACTGCTTCTGAGGCAATCAAGTGCTCAGCGGAAACCCCCCTAGGCAAATGCTCTATTATCCCTAAAAAATAAATACAAAAAAGAACTGACAATTCTCTCTGTAATGCAATTATTTCCACCTTTAAAGACATGTTTGAGTATCCTATGACACATTTCATCTGTCCATGAAATTTTCAGGGTGCAGGACTCTTCTCAGTTTCTCCCTGGGGATCTGTCTCTCACTCCTTATTGATCAAATGGCTGAGAAAATCTTAGAGACTGAACTAACACTTTTTTTGAGGACTACTGTAGAAAAGAATGTTTACTATTCTCTCAATATTCTCCACAATGCCATGAAATAAAAAAGAATGTATGTTTGACAGAAAACTCAAAGAACAAAGTCAATGTATAACAAATGAATTGAAACCTTGATGTCCTCACAAAACTACCAAGAGATAATGAGTTTGTGTTTGCTTTTGGAATGTTGTCCTCCCAATTTTTATAATGGGAGAGAGGATTGCAGAAACAATATAAAACTGTTTAAGGAATAGAACAGTTGTCTTCCCAATGCAAGTCACTAACAACACTTCTTTATTCAACTTGAGATCCTAAGGCTTAGAAGATCCTTACACTGAAGTGGGATTAGGATCTAACAAATCAAACCCTTCTTCCTGATCTCAAAATAAGCCTGGCCATACTGCCATGTGTGAAGACATTAAAAGCAGAAAAAGCATAAAATCTTCTAACCTTTAGTCTTAATGATATTTTAATGTTGCAGAATTCAGTGGAAATATGGAATCACCACGTTGCTTTTTTTTTTAAACTGTCAAAATGTAATGATCTGTAGTTTTATGAATTTGCCACTTTTAGAACACTAACAAATGTACACAAGAAATGTAATACCTAACAAGCATGATACTTAACTTATCAGTAAGTTTGAGCTCTGTAATCAACATTTCATAAAGATAAGGGCACACCATCTTCATTACAACACCCTTTAAGAAATAAATATTGCCCATTTATAATCTTTAGATTTAAGGCCATGCAAATCTTTGCAATGCATCCTCAGTAACTGTTCATGATTACAATGATAATCATGACTTTTCCCCCCTACAAGTTTCAAAGGCAGAAAATACCAAAGTTATCTGTGTTTCTCATTAGAACACTGGTCCATAAACTTTCAAAATAATTTGCTTTTCACTTAGAATTGTCTTAGAAATATGTACATATATACACATAGGCATATAGATACATATACACTGTGGGGCTGTGTAACAGATCTATATTTTTATTTACAGTGCCATTCCCCAGTCTTTAGACCATGCATATGATCCTCTATGGGCTGAAAAACAGTGGTTTTACATTCCAATCTCAGCTCTTTCTCCTAGGTTTCCATAACTTTAAATAGGACAAATTGTGTTGATAAAAGAGCCCCTAATTTCTATGTACAGATTGTTAAAGAATAAATGCCTTTCAGAGTTTTTGCTGGGAACAAAATTAGTCAAAGAAATAACTAGATTTTGGTTGAAAATAACATTGATTTACTTTACTGAAAGCTATGAAAATATTACAAACTCCTACCCCTCACCCTTTATAAATAAGACCATTATTCCACCAAAACACAATCTCTTACAAAACTGTTTTGCTCACAAGACAGAAAAAATTTGAGAAAAATAATTTGAGCTTTCTTCCCCCTCAGGTTCTCAGAGTTCCTTCCATATAGTCCACCGAGTTATGCTATGAAACAGTGTTGCAACACTGACTTTCATAATCAGTCAGTTACCTCTCCCCAGTAATACCTGGAAAGGATACAAAAGTCCCATTTTGCCTCTCACTTTCTGGAAAACAATGAACTCTTCTATGTTTTTAATACAATTACCTGAAACTATGGAATGCATCTCTCTTAACTTTTTCGAGATCTCTTAAAAAGCCAGTTTCTTTTTCAATGTGTCCTGGAGACCCATGAACAGGAGTACCTCATAGAAATTTTGTTCTATTTAACTGGATGAATTTTAAATGTCATGCAGTAGTCACTTTGAGAACAGAACAGAGAACCACTTTTGATTATGTAAAATCTTCATGATCTTCAGCCTTGTAGTTAGTTTGCTCACCCTCTAGATCTTTCAACTATCTAAAGCGCTGCCTGGTCTTTTTTTTAATCTTGAACTATGAAAAACCTGTTGCTCCTTTCACCTGTGATAGTGTTTTCCATTTCTGTCAAACTTCACAGGGTAATACTCACACCCCAGATATGAGCCATGTTCTCTGCGTAGAGATATATGTTTTTCTTACCTCAGGTACTGGGAGCCTTCAGAAGATGTTGCATTGGGGATGCAGTGATCTTGGCCAGACCATCAGCACTGTTGGACCCTGTACTTGGGGCTTGAGAAGCCCATTGAGAGCAGTAGCAGCCACTGCATGTGCCCTGTGCCAGGCTCTGCTGTGGGCTGGTAGGTGATGTGACAGAGATAGCCTCACGACTTGTCAGGAGTAGTTACATGATTCTGTTTGCTACTCAAAATAAAAGTGCTACAGAACAGAAGGGAGGCAGGAAACTCTCTGCAAACAGGCTCTGGGCAAAGTGCTATGGGAAAAAAACATCTGAGCTGCACCCAGTGCTGCACAAAAACAAGGTTCACAGACTCTGAAAGAGTGTAAAGATCGCTCACTATCTATATTCCTCTCTTATTGAAATGGCTATCTTATTAAGCTATTTGTCACCTGGCCTTTTTATTGAAATCCAGAGAGTCCTGCTTTTCCAATATCATGTCCCCTTCCCTTCTGCAGAACATTAAGCTGGTCCAAGAGGCCCAAAACCTTGCTGGAATAAAACACATACTTTACGAGCAGTTTTACCTTCACACAAAAGGACAGCAAATACTCCTCTAAAAGATCAATTTGCTTCTCATACTAAGAGAATACTTCATTAATTGACATGACAAATATGGGCTGGGAAAACACCATTAATCAATAAGCATTGGAATGATAGATGTAAGCTGAAAGCTTTGCAGCATCAATTGGCATTTATTTCATAGTTATGGTATTTGTCATCTATTGTTTAGGCAACAGTTCTTAGGTAGCCTCTGAAATACATATAAATATGACTGCCAACACGTCAAGAGGGTCCCATGTCACATATGGCCTGTGAGATGTCCTGGGGAAGAGTGGCTGCCCCACAGTGCAAAGGGTTCAAAGTGATACCCTTACTTGTTCATTCATTTTCAGCATATGTTGTAATATTGCAGTTTACAGGCACCTGGTTTATTTATGGATTATATTAACTAACTTTAAGTAAATTAAACCTTGCAAAATTGACAACTGTCTTAAAAACATTCCTACAAAGAAACCATAGCTGAGAAGACTGATAACATGAGCACAAGTGAACAAAAAATAAATGGCAGAGTTGACACTACTTCTACTCCTAGTTCAAGCTCCACATTATCCACTTTATGAGGTAAAAACAGTGACAAAATGATCTGACTAGAACTATGCCAAATATATTTTGTAATTATCAAGAAGATTAGTTCAAATACGCATTTTCATCCATGGTCTTAATGCTAAACCTTGCCCTAAACATACACTATGCCTTGAGATTGTACAAAGCCTCCACAAATGGCAAGGCATTTAAAAACTAAGCACCCAGAACATGAATATAAACATCTTATTTATGCAATATCCAGCACTTTCAGGACTTAGACTGTTTAGCAGTAGGAGGTTTCTTACTCAAAAGCAAAAAAAAAAAAAAACACCACATAGCACTAGTGAAAGGCTTGCTCCTCTTGCCATGGTAAAAATGACTGGAATAACACATGGAAAACAACATAGCAACAAACTTAAATGCATTCCTTAGTTTGCAAGATTTTAAACCAGCAGATGTTTTACAAAATTTGTAGTGAGATGGGGTGGGGATTGATTGAAAATATTTTGTACCACAGAAAAGTTGTCTGGTTATCTTGTGCTTCCACTGAGCTATCCAACTAAAGGATGAGTTACATACTTTCCTTTAAGAAAAAAACAAATGTTCCAAATTTGCTGACCTTTTTCGAGATGACAAATGGCTGTCAGCAGTATGCTACCCAGCAAATATATTGAAAAAAATAAACACAATCTGTCCCTTCAAAGACAGGTGACATTTTAAGGATGACTACAAAAAGGTTTACTGCTCTAAGAATAAATAAAATTAAATAATTATTTCAAAATATTGTTTGTCATTTTAATCTCATCCTTTTTAATTTATATTTTTGTACACATATAATTAAATACACACACTATATTAGTACAATAGTACATATATGTTGTAGCATAAGCAGAGTCATGACTAAATCAATACACATATGTAGGGTGTGCAAGCTCAAAGAATTTTTAACGATAAGGAGGTGAAGTCAAAGAAGTTTGGAGATCATTACTTTAGTGTAGGTAATTCAGCAGCTACAGTGGCACATTATCCATAGCATGCTTTGGGATAAGGAGTGGCTCATAGAGTAAATGGAAATTGCATATAAGAATACCAAACCCAGAAGGACTGGGGAATAGTACTTTGCAGACAGCCTGCAAAAAATAGTTGATTGAACTGGTAAAGCAGCTGGCAAAGATCAACCTGTGATAGAGCTGAGAAGGAAACAGGTTTAAAAGACAGTGCAGAGTAGCAGAGCAGAGGGAATAGCCTATCATAGGTGCTTTATGCACATGGAATCACACATTCATATATCAGCTGTGAAATGCAGCTAAAGCTGTGCTGCTTGTGAAGAGAAGCTGCTGAAGTGCATTTCTATGAGTGTCCTAGGCTTATATGATACAATGGCTTTATCTCTACATATAAACATTGCAGCTGCTGAAGGGGAAATAAAAAATTTCTTTCTGAGCAGCTGAAATCATACTTTTAAAGTGTACCATTGCCTCTTTGATAGGTCCTTGTGAGACAGCTGAGAAATGATGACAGGGCTGAAAATACTTCCTTGTAAACTGCAGAATTACATCACTAAGTCTATCAATCAAAGTTCCATTTATCATCCATCCTACACATGTAGTAATACTACCAGAAGTGGGAAGCTAGCCACACTCCTACGGCACAGGAGTGCAGTAATCTTTGTTGCAAAGAACCACAACAGCTATTTACACACAACTGACCCCCTTACCACAAGAGATGCACCCATATTCACCATGCCATCTTATTTGACTCAAAGGACTAAAAGAGATGAAGGACGGAGTACTCTAAGAGAATGGAAGGTAGTACAATTAAGGACTGTTTGCAGGAATGATTTTCACAAGTTTTAGATGAATGCACCACTATCAATATAAAGAAGATGAGTGGGCTTTTTTTCCCATTTTGAATACTTAAATACTTCAGTTTTGGTTAGACACCAATCTCAGTTAAACCAGGGCAAATTCTGCATGCAGCACACACTTCACACAGCAGGAGGTATGAAACACGATCCAAAACTGGCCATATTTTTAAGTTAAACTTTTCTGCGTAGTAAAAAGTTGATTAAACCCAAAGCACACATGAAATAGGAATACAGCAAATTCAGAGGAAATATTTGGAATCTACCATAGTATTATTCTGTTTGAGGTTGCCAAGAGGAACAAAGAGAAAATCTAAGAACTATTGTATTCATGGTAATGTAAATTGAAAATAATAGCCAAACACAGTAATTGAATGGATGGCCTCTCCCTTTCCACTGAAGCTAAAAGACCACTTCCATTGGCAGTAAAGGGCCTGTGACTCACTAAAGTATCATCATTCCCTTCAGAAAGGTGTGGGAGCACCTCTAGCATGCTCTATTACTATCTTTTAACTCTAGAGATGAGTACTAAGCCAGTCCTGTGACATACCTCTAGTTTGTTTCTTATTTCTAAAATTATGGTTCAATTAACAGCAATATATGGTTCTAGATGCAAAAAGGACACGTGCAGTTACACATGGTCCAATTTTCTCCCTTTTTCAAGTGTCCACCCTTTGGTATTGTTCGGTATGGGGTATTCAAACACCAAAACAATAGTAGCTTGCTCAATTCCACCTTTCAGTTTTATTCCACCTTTTAAGAGATACAACAACCAATGAAAATAAATAAAAATGAAAGCATGATACTGTGCTTTCACCCTTAATTCATTCCTTATGGTCAAATCTACTTGATCTACTCCAAGCAATTTTCCTTAAGCATTTGCATTCTTCAGAGAAGTCAAGCGCGAATTAACAGTATTTTCAGGTTTTTAGTAGACAGAGCTTTCTGAGGATGACACCCTCACTCTTGTAACAGGAAACAACACATCTCAAGTACCATGACAGTTGTAGGTAAATCTGACACTGGTGGGTATTAGACTGACATGACATTGACCAGCATCTACTGGACACATGGTTATCTCACCACTACACTCCCCTAAATTTTTTTATCATACACCTTTGTGAACCCCACAAAAGCTTATCAGCTGAATTATGCAAATTCTTTTCTTGTAAATGCCTGACAGTTATTTGAAGTGACTCTCATAGTTAAATTTCCCTGTTCAGTATTCAGCACATTAAAATTTCTGTTTCATGATTTGTTCATTAATGGCACTATAATAACTCAGCACCTCATCAGCTGCTCTAAACAAGCATATTTTTTTACTAAATAATAAATAATTCATAAATATTTATAATTAATAAATTAGAGAGCAGAAAGATCAATTGTTGTGTATGCTGTATGAAAAGGACATTCCATTAAGGCATCAACAGCGCTGTTCGCTGGAATATTGAAGAGAGAAGAACTGTGTATTGGTGGAAATGTAATGCCTTCAATCCAGTCTTTTCTTGTACTAGATTCAGTTCTTTACATTATTTATACTGATTCAAACCTATGTTTCTACTTGATCTTGCCAACTTACATTTCAACTCAACCTCAGTTTAGCCTTCCAGCTTGGACGCAATGTTTAGCCTACTTGCAGAACTCTGGGCAAAGGGTTTCTGGACTGTCTATATAAATGTTACCATGTCAGAAATGGAGCTCCTCAACTCCCCTCTCCAAATCTTTCCTTTTCTTATCACTGAATGCTTCTTCCTATATTCTTTCCTATCACTTATAGGACTGTAGCAATCAGAAGAAAGTTCTTGCTGGCTATGCCTATGATGGGCTGTTTCCTTTCTATACCTTGCAGACACTCCCCCAGCTTACCTATGGACTACAATTAAAATTGCCTTTCCTGCTCACTTAATACAATCCCTCCTTTCTAGTTTTCCCTCTCTCTACTTTTTTTTTTTTTTTTTTTTTTTTTTTTTTGTCATGAGTAATATATAACAGTTTTTCAATAGACTGTAATACAACATGCAGTAATTCAGGAAAGAAGTGAAGAAAATTCCTAAATTCCTTTAACTGAATTCAGATAGATGATGATATTACTTCCAGGCATAGATATGCTGGGATACCAAAAGTAATATCTTATCTTGACAATCAAGTTTTGATGACAACATGTGGACAAGAAGATCAGATGAAGCAGCACTACAATGCCTGTAGCTCACATTTCCTCACCCTTACATCTCTCTCCCTTTCCACCCTTCTGTCCTCTCTGCAGCTAACATGGAAGGAAAAAACCCCAAAAAACCTGATGGATTTCTTGATGCATTTCTGAAATAATTAAGTAATTAAACTTGAGCAGAATAGAATAGTATTTTTCCAAATATCTTTTTCAGACATTTTTCTCATTTTCAAAATCTTGAAAACATCCACAGAAGAGGTTAAGCTATGACTCCAATATATGAGAAATCAGTCACTGCCATGGATATTCTTTGTCCTCGATTCTTTTGACTGATTGCACTAGACTTAACCTTTTAAATACTTAACTGCTGTCTTTCTTGGCCTCTGTACATCTTGAAGCCACCTAATTTTGTACTATGGTAAGATTAAGACTATGACTGTTAATTTTCTCATTTATCACTTTTCAAAATGATGTGGTTTAAAATGACTTTTTTAAAGGAAAATCCAGTTGTTCCATTTGCACCTCCTATTTTTTCCTTTAAAAGATCACAGGATGACGGCTGCTGTACTTCCAGCTGACATCAGCACAAACAAAAACACAGTGCATTTTATTACAATTAACAAAAGACAAAAGGATAAACTCATGCAACAATCCACATTCTCTGATAACAACATAAATGCTTATTATATATTTGTGTAAGGCCTGTAAGAGCAGAGCAAAAGAGAAAAAATGAGAATCTCTTAGGATGTCTCCCTAAGAACAATTGATGGAAGGATGCCAGCAACTGCTACACAAAAGAAAACCAAAATAGTCACATAATAATTGCATGGCTGACAGTCTCTTCAAAGTACTTTGATTAGCATCTGTTCTGGTCCTAGTACTGAAATATCCACAGCACGAAGACACTACCAGCTGTCACCAGCACAGCTCTGAGAACAAGTCTCAGAGATATTCAACTTGCTTAATCTCTAGAAAGGTATCATCATCTGCCTCATGGATGAAGGGGAGGCAGCAGACACAGTTTTTTTTCTGGGATTTAGTGTAAGATTTTTGATACCATCCCTCCCAGCACCATTCCAGACAAATTGCCCAGCTGTGGGATGAACTGTGCACAGTGTGCTGGGTTAGAGGCCGGCTGAACGGCAGAGCTCAAAGGGCTGTGGTGGATGTGTAGCTACATCTGCCTGGCAACTGGTCACCAGAGCTGTTCCTCAGGGTTCAGCTCTAGGGACAGTTCTGTTCAGTATGTTTATCAGCAACCTGGATGCAGGAGATGAATGCAGTATTAGCAAGTCTGCTGGTAGTAACAAATTGGAATGTGTTGTCAACTGTCTCAGGGGACAAGAAGCAGAGGGCTCTAGATAGATTTAAGAACTGGACAATCATTAATGGTATGAAACTAGACAAGTCCAAATACTGGATCTCACACCTAGGATGAAGAAAAGACTAAGTACAAGTATAAATTTGGAGAGGTGTGGCTGAAGAGCAGTCCTGCAGAAAGGGATCTGGGGTGCTGGTGGGCAGCAGCTTGGTGTCAAGTCAACTGTGTGCCCTGACAGTCAAGACAGCAAACCACGTCCTGGGTGCATAAAACCCAGCACAAATAGCCAGGTAAAAGAAGTGGTTGTCCTGCTCTACTCAGTGTTTGTGTGGTCCCACCTCAGTACTGTGCCCCACAATTTGTGGGATGTTAAGGCCTTTGAAAAGGCCCAGAGGAGGGAGGAAACAAAGTGATGAAAGGGCTGGAAGGCATGTCAGACAGACCATTGTTGTAGGTCCCTTCCAACAGAAAATATTCTAGTCCATTCTATCTGGCATGGAAACTTGGAGGAAAACAGCTTAATTGCAATACGTGCTTTGCCCATTCTACAATTTCTCTCATTGTGCAGTTCTGACAGGCAACTCAACTTGTCACCACGTCACATAAAGAATCAGACTTTCTCAAAGTTAATGTGACTCAAGTTTCCTAAAAGTACTTTCTTAACAGATTTAAGACTAGTTGCAAGAAAGTGTAAACCAAAGCTTCAAGATTCAAGCAACATTGAGTTACCTTCCTGTTGAGATTACTGGAAGACAGATAAATTATTATAATAATGGAAATAATTATATTGTTTTGGTATTGTCCTCATTACCAGCAAGAGTGAGAGGACGACAAAATTTAAAGCTTCAGGCTTTGTATTTTGTCTTATAAAACGAGTAAAAAATCCCTTAATCATCTCCAAGCCCCACCACCCTACATCACAAATATGCCAAGAAAGCTGGCATTAACTGTTATTTTTTTTGTATTCATGACAAAACTGTCATTCTGCACAACTGTTATTTCTTTTTATTTCCAGTTTCATTCACCATTAAATCTCCAAACCTGATTCACAAGATACTAATCCTAGAGACAAATGACAAAATGGGAGACAAAGAATAGGTAAAGAATCAGCTGTAAAACTAGTTCTCTTTAAACTTTTAACAGCATGGAGAAGTGTCTAAAACTCTTATATCAGTACTTATACCAGTACTTACTGGTCTTTTGTTTGCTCAATTTTCCTTTACAACCTGAGGAAGTGAGCTCATTGTGGTTGTGTCATAGACATCTCTCTCCTTTGCAACTCTCTTTCATCTTGTCACAGTTGCAGTGGGTGTGCAGCTTTCTTATCTTTGCCATATCTACACTACATTTCAAAAGGTTTCAGGCTGCAAAGACAGCTGATTCATTGGCAAAAACTTGTCTATTGCTCATTCTCTCTTCAGGAATATGTGCCTTCCACTATTATTTTGAACAAATGGTATACTATATAAATTACTTAATCCATGAGGAAAAAAAATGGATCAAGGTAGCTAGGTTAAAGTTATAGTTGATAGCTTTTTCTTTAAAGTAAATTTTTGAATTCTCTTCGGGACAGCATGAAAACATATGGGAACTGTATTTCCTAGTCAAGTGCTGACAACTCCTGAGTGTTCTAAGAGATGCTTACTGAAAATGCAGGGGGCAGAACATGTCATGTAATCTAACTCCTGCTCCTGAGATACAGGACCTCTTCCCAGAGAGGCAGACATCAAGCTGTCCTTGCCTGTTGGTTTTTGTTTGGTTCCCCCTTCTTTCTTTCACATGTTAGAAAAAAATGATCAACTCCCAGTTTACAAACACTGGGCTGAAATAACAAGAATATCCCAATTGTTTGCATACATGGTTCAATCCCTTGTAGTGAGAACAGTCCTGTCTGATGCAGTGAACAGCTTAAAAACTGAGCACAATCTCCTCTTGATCAGAGGCTGACATCTTTGGTGTGAAAGCATCAGAGAAATTCTGAGGGACACTACTACCTAACTATACGGTAACATGATGGTGACTGCATATTACTAAGATGATCTTTTGGGCTGTTTGGGTTTTTCCACACATTAAAGTAACACACAAATTCAATTTCATAGCAGCAAGTTTGCACATTTATGATGAAAAGAGCTGGTACTAATATCCAAAGTTAAAAACGTTCAGAAGTGCACTGTCTTCACAGCAGTGTACATCCACTCTCAGCAGAGACTGCTCAGTATAAAGTTCTCACAACAGTAAACGTGGCTTCTAATCCCATCCCAATACATCCAGCTTGCAGTGTCACGGGTGGGAACCACTGAGGAGCAGTTGTTTCACAGCACATGTGGTGTGAACACTCACTGTTCACATACGCAAATGTCACCTAGAGGTTTCTATGGCTTGCCTAGACAAATCAGAGCGGACCTGTTCCAGTGTTGGTGACAGTCGTGATCTGATGTGGTTTGACTCAAGTCTTCCACAGTCCTTCCCATTCACAGTTTCGACTACTCATTTCATTATGTCTTCTGAGTTCAAAGGATTCCATAACCCATTATAACACATTACAACTGGAAAGAATTTCATCATATCAAAGTAGGTTTCTTTTTTTGGGTAATTGCTGCATCCCACCAAAACATCACAACACTACAGCAGATTTATGGCAGGAATCCAGCCTCAGACAGAAGTGAAACAGTATTTTTGGGAATGGATAAGTTTTACTCACTGCAAATCTGTTGTTCCATACCTATGGAAAGGAACTATCTTTTAAAAGCCTATCTTTTCATAGGATTAAATAGTAAGGACCTCGTTAAATTTTACTGTTTAAAATACTAACTCTTGCAGAGCACAATAAAATGGTATGTTATGAACAATATTTTATCAGAAGGAAAGAAGATTATACACTGGAGTCAAAGAAATCACATAAGTGCCACAGTGGTTGCCAACAGACAAATATGAAAATACTGACCAGTTTCAGTGTTGGCTAGCTCTGCAGAGAAACTGTCAGCATTATTTGTGACAGTAATGTCGAAAAGACCAAGCAGAAGATCTAAGCTTGCTCCTTTTGTTTGGCCATCTACAGTATCTCCCAATTTATCTCACACCCCATTCCCAACCAATTATCACCTCTTCTTGTCCTTACATAATGGCAGGGATGGGACACTTCACACTTCATTTACAGTTCTAGGGTCTTACTGACAAACACACCCATCATGCATGACATAGACCTTTTTAGGACTTTGCCCTGGGCAAAATGATTCAGATGCAACACACGGATGCAGGTAGAGCCACAGGATACAATGCTAGAGACTTCGATAATGAAATCCCACCAACGGATCATAGAAATTCTATGCAACCTGGTCACGATTGCTATTTAATATAAATTTCACTGAAGATAAGAGTAGCAATTAGATTGTTGAAAATTGTGCTAATGTCCCTCATAATTCAATATTGACAATCACCAGCACTACAATATGTGGTAAGATTGATAACTAATTTTGTGTGCAATTCCTGTAATAAGGCAGAAAAATAAAAAGTGATTGGAGGTGGAAGTGTTGTGGGAGCATTTGATTAAATAAAACAGTGTTTCACCAGTTTGACCAGCTATATCTGTCCTTTATTCCATACCAAAAAATAATTCCAGTTTTGATAAAATACCATAGACATATTCTCAGGAAATATAATTAATTGCTCTAATATCAACATATTTTGAGGCTGAAAAAACGTATTCTAGTAGTTATTCTAGAAAAGCTCTAGGAGAAGGATTTTGGACATTAAAAGATGGATGAATGAGAATGTGTTATGAAATTGAGTTGAGAGGGCTAAAACAAACAAACAAAAAAAATAGGCATATTTAAGATATTTGCAGCTTCTAGTTCCAAATTATTCACCCTTTATACAACACCCTAATTAAGTCACACCAAACAAAAAGCCTTGGCCTGGACACTGCATCAATAAATATACAACATCTGAATAATAAAAGTGCCAACAGGAACAACAGAGCAACCAAAGTTGATAATATTCACAAGGAACATAAAGCCTTTCAAGCAGCAATGCCTAGATGCAATAGTAGATTCAATATATTCACCCTGTAAATCACAAAGATTCTCAATAGTCAAAGGTTTTGAAACAGCATATGTAGTACAAGCAGTGGAACTTGCACTTAAGTATTTTAAAATAAAGGTAAGCAAAAGAGAAGTAAAATAAAAACCCCTGTAACTGAATTTCTTTTGCAAGAAAGATGAAAAATCTAAGAGTAATTTCTAGAGAAAATGGAAAACAACAGAATAAACAATTTGCTTAAGATTTGCCCAAGATATTTGTGGCAGTTTTGGACATAAGGATGATGAGAGAAAGGACTGAGGAAGGAAGGATTGAGGTCCCTAGTGAAGGCAAGATTCTCAGGCAGAAAAACATCTGTGAAAGACTACTTACATCCACCTTGTCCTTTAAAACTGTCTAAATATCTCTGCCTTACTTGGTCCTCCTGTTTACACTCATAAATAAGTGAGTAGCAGTCCTTCAACAGCCAAACCTTGTATACACACTTATTCACTGTGGCTTGTGTTGGAGCAAAATATTTATTTCAAATAGCTTTCAATGCATTTCTCCTACCTGAAATAAATATGAACAATTTTGCAAGTTGAAAGTCTGAAAGTTTCAAACAGGATTCATTTAGACACATAAACCTAACAGTCCTATCAGATTATGTGCCTCAATTTACAAAGCATATAAGAATGCCATTAAAATTGGCTGTAGGTTAGCTAAGTTGTGATTTTGAAAATACCATACATATAGCCAAGGGACAATGAAACATGGGAGGGCACACACAGATGTGAAAGGTTTTTAAAGAACTGTTTGTACCTATTGACTCCAGAAAAAAAAAAAAAAAACAGACAAGAACATTAGGGCTTTTCCGGGAAGATTTATTTTTCAAACAACAATTAAAAAGTAACTACTTGTAGTATTTCTGTTGATGGACAGTGTTGGATGCATGTTACTATAAAAATACTAATCTTGCTCCAGGAAAGGTGCACACAAGCATTAGTTAGAAAATTTAGCGCTGGTGGGACAGCTATATTGATTCATTGCAATAATTACAGTCACAGCTCCTATTTCATCACTTGAAGGCCACTCTGTTCTGAGGAAGGTGCAAGAAAAGAACAGTTATCCTGCCCTTGGGAAAGCCAGTTTCTAACTCATGTCTAGATTTTAAGTCAAGTTACCTTTTCTTATGGTCATCTCAGACCTTGACTAACATAGATAACTAAGAAAGCTATCGAAAAAATGGTAACATTTGTGGTGACAATTTTCTAAACATACTGCACACATTCTGCTGCTGGCCTCAGCCCATTTAGGTCTCCTGCATGCAGGACACACAGCCAGACCCTGAAGTTCAGTGTCACTAACAATGTAACAAAAGCTAGAAAAGGGAACTGGGAATCCAGAAAACATTTAACCCCACAGACTTCTCATTTCTAACTGGGGCTTGGTATCATTTCCACAGTAGAGAAGTTGGTATTGACTTCAAAAGTCTAGGAGGTGAGACTGTTACTGTTCTATGGAATTGGTATTACCTGGACTTGAATGGATAACAGTAATAACAATAATGGAGCTCACTGAAACCTCAGAGGTGACTTTCTCAAATGTCATTTACTCTGGTAATTTTCTTTTTCTGTATAATACTTCTTTAGGTAGGCTTTGTAATGCCCACAAAAGATTAAAATTATTTGCCTTCACTCAGCTGGTGACTCTCAAATTCTCAGAGCTTTCCTGTTCTTATGTACTAGGAAAAAAAGAACGCAACTGCTGATTTTCAGTGTTTTTGTTTCAGGAATAAGCTCTTTCAGGAATGTCTGTGTACATTTTTGTGGTTCAGTGATTAAATAACATTTATTGACAAAAGTTTAATAGAAGTGTAGCAATGCCTTGTATTTACAGATCGTCTTTTGTTAAATATCTCAAAGCACTCTATGAATACTCATGACACGAGCCTCTTAATTGGATTTTGAAGGAGGTAGCAGGTCTATTTTGCAGAAAGGAAACTTCAGCACAGTAAAAGAAGAAAAAAAAGACCTTTCCAGGAAATATGTTCAAAATTATAAGCAGATCTTATAATTCTAAATCTTGTGTTTAATTACCAGCCCACTCTTCACGTATACATCAAGTAGTTACAATTCTGTGTCACCCCTTCTTAGAAAGGTTGCACTGCAGTAATTCAACTAAGTAGCACTGAATCATTATACCATCTCCTGCTTAACCTTTCCCTTCTCCCTGACTGCACAGACTCATACATAATCTGCTGATGTATCTTTCTGCCTTTTGGCCTCCTACTTGACAAGCTGGTATAACCTATGATTTTTTAGTAGATAGGCTGACAAGAAAAAATGGGAGGGATCAAATATACACACCCACATTTAATTAGCCTTCAACATGACTGCTTCATGGAGAGCAAGAAAGTTCATAAACATAAAAAAGAACTAAAGCCTCAATGTAGATCTATATTCTTCATTTAATGCTGCCATTGACAGGAAAGCTGCTGCAGTGAGGGACTAGCCCTGCACTTACGGGTCAGAACAGATTGTCAGAAGTTAGAAATGAGCAGTCCATTATTCTAAAATACTAAGTCACATCATTTCCCCAGCTCATTGCTTTTTCACAGCTTTACATTTTAAAGATTCCAATAACTTTACATCTCATATCACATCTCTCAAGAGCTATTCACATTTACAAATTGGAACCTAAAGCCAGAGAGCAGATAGCTGCAACAGAAACCCAGAACATG
Source organism: Sitta carolinensis (assembly GCA_032173965.1). Taxonomy (NCBI): domain Eukaryota; kingdom Metazoa; phylum Chordata; class Aves; order Passeriformes; family Sittidae; genus Sitta; species Sitta carolinensis. Next base: position 38,376,814 of record JAVUNC010000006.1, read on the forward strand.
CTGCAAAACAAAAACAAAGATGCACCAGTTCAGGAATACTTGTCCACACTCCTTGAACCTCAGCCCATCTAATCTCAATGGATTACTCAAGATAAAAGAGAGTAGAACTAATGTACTACACTACCTTGCTGAAATAAGCATTAAAAATGATACTTTTAAGTGAAAACTCCAGCTCTTGATGAATACGTCTTATTTCTAAGCTGATCTAGAGGACAGATCAATGCTAAAAACTTCTCTGTGTTAAGGTGCCTGTTTAGTTCCTGTTGCATTCTGGTAGCATATAACTACCACTAACCACTTTTTGCATTAGAGGTAAATTTACAGCATGACTAGGACAGAAACTTGCCTAACATTTGCAGATGTAGGATTCACTGCTTAGATAATGTTCAAACCACCTTGGATAATTTTCAAACCACTTCTTCTCCTCCCCCCTTCATGTAGTCTTCATTCATTACTCTCTTTCCCCCTTATACTTCTGTTTTCATTCCCTTACCACAGCCACCTTGGTTTTGACTAGGTGGTGATGAGGGAGAGAATTTGTCTCGGCATTTCAGCAAGACTATTTCTCTTCAGGTAACAGAAAGATTTGCTAATTTCTCTCTTGAGTGGGTCTTGGAGATTTTCCAAGGCTCAAACAATAATTCCTTAACTACTTCTAGAGCATCCAACTATTAAAAAGTTTCAGCTTATAGTTCAGAACATTTTTATTAACCAAATTATGCAATTCTTCCATCAGTTGGCATGATCTGCCAGCAAGAACTCCAGAGCATGTTTCTCTGGCACACCTCTTGTTCCAAGGTTTGATGTAATAGCTGGCATCCCTTCCTTCTCTTTCATGCCTGGCAGCAATGGAAAGGGTGCACACATGGTACCCTTCCCCCACCACCACAGCCCACCTGCACAGAACAAGGCTACTGTGGTGCACGGCTGAGGACACAAACACACCGAGACCAAACAAAACAGGGCCAGGGTGGGCACTGCTGTTCAGAAGGGGATTGTTGTTCTCAGAGCAATGTGAAAGCAAGCAGTCAAACCAGCTGCTCCCTGAAGCATCCTCCAGGCCACAGCTGCTTCCAACACATGTACCCAGGATGTGGAATTTCAAATGCTGCTTGAGCACAAACACGTCACTGATGTCTGTTCTATATTTTCCTGTCCTCAGCTTGCTGAAGTCACGCATGGCATTCAGGAAGCCAGCTGGATATTTCCAACTGACTTCAGTTGGATCGGAATTGTGCCCCTGCTCAGTGGTACTGCGGTGACAGCCTTCAGAAGAGCAATGACAGAATAGCTTTTAGCTGAGATGCTGAAACCTCAGGTATGACATGGAAGAACAAACTGGGAGTGTGTTGGGAGCTTAACTGGTAGCTCTGTATCTGTGAGAACTGACACACAGTCTGAGTGATATGCTAAAGCAGCCAGGCTGCAAAACACCTCACATATTTAAGCAATCAAGAAAGATATATCTATTAAATAATTGCTGTCACCCAAGGATATCTCTCAGTGAGGGTAAATACATCCTTACTGGCAGATTTTAGACAGACTGACTGATGCACCATGAAGACAGGAGATCTTGCACAAAGCAAGGTTATTGTGTATACAACTTCTGTAGTCTTAACTAACGCAATAAAGACCAACTTGGAAGAGAGTGATCTAATTCAGTTTTTGTAAGGGATAACACAGTAGTCAGAAGAGCTTCTTCCTACTTGCAAAGGAAATTATTTTACCTGCATATATAATCCTTGTCCATAACAGCATTAGGTGCATCTGTCTTTACTGATTGATTTGGCTTTTTTTTTTTTTTTTTTTTTTAACCCCCTAACCCTACTCTAAGCCTTTAGAGGACACTGGTAAATGACAACTTTTACTACTCCCTTACAATTGGACACCTTCCTCTCTCCCTTCTTTCCTGTCTCTTATTGGGCATTAGAAATATTAAATCCACCTACCAGTTCTCCTGTATACTTTACAAAATAAAAAGATATTGCTGAAATTATTAATGACTGAAAAACAAGTCTTTAAAGCAGTGGTGTCACTTCACCTAGAACTACTACACCCACCCTTGATACACCTCAGAGCCTGAAAAACCAAAGAGTATTTATTTATTTATGAAGCTGTTACCTTTATATCTCTATCAGCTTTGGCAAAATACGAAATTGAGTTTTTAACCTTGCTGGTCAATTCCTCAGGTATCTTCTTTCCTCAGACCAAACCTTCACCTCTCAAGACTAACTGCAAATATTTATTTTTTTTAATGAGGTTGCCTTTAAGATCATCACAGTTGTAAAATGATTGTTACTGGAGTGCAGTTACTTGCGGTTCCCAAGATTTCACTGCAACTCTAAGTCAGGAATCAGTATTGCAAAAGGTTACAGGTAAGTCACGCATTGAGAGAACACTGACTATACTAGAAGTGAAAGAATGTACAAATAAACTCAAGTTATCTTTGTCAGGATGAGAAAAGTTTTCAAAAAAGAACAGAGGCAGGACAGGATCAAGCAGCATTTACTGATATATGAGACAGTAGATACACAGCTATGGCATCTACATCAGTATTTCCCACCAGCAGCTCAGAATTCTGCAGTAGCAGCAAAATAACTTACACTTCAGTGGAATTTTAGCCACAAAAAATTGACCACTTTCTTTGTTCCTCTGAATAGGAAGGAATGAAGACTAACTCTCCCACAGGAATAGCTTGTATGCACAAAAAGCAATGTAAGTAATTTATCACTACTCTGATGGTCTTTTCTAATGAATGTTCTCCAGCTACTGAAAAATAATGCAATAATGTAACACACATTTTGCTCCCTGAGTGAAAATGCCACTGACATCTTCTCTTTACTAAACTAGAGAATACAGAACAATGAAGGTTAACCCATGTAGTACCTTCTCTGGAGTGAAGCAGATTTATTCATATAAGATCCTCCCCCCACCAAAAAATAAAATCATTGGAGCTAAATTGCTGAAATAAACAAAATATTAGATGACTAGAAGGAAAAGTATTGACACTTCTAGTCTCTGGCTTACCCGTTCCAATCTAATCTATGTAAAAAGAGGCCAAAATCCACCATAATCAGATGTTAAAGGGACTGCAGGAAATCAGCACATGGAATTTAGTTTAGGTGACAGACAGGAGCAACTTACAAAAGCAGTGAAGGTAACAATAATAATTTTCCCTTGCTTTTGACAATTTCACTGTAAAAAAGCCCAACCCATTGACATGGACTGCCTCACAGACCCCCAAGAAGCCACTCAATCAGGTACAGCGAGCACAAGGATACAGGGACTTTTCCATAGATCATACTTGTCACATAATAGCTAATCAAGTTAACAGAAATCATCATTAGCCTTTTCACAGCTGTCATTAGCACTAAATTCAGTCAAATTACTAAGCAAGAGTATAACATCAAAACAAAAGAACAAATCCACAGGGGGAAAAAAAACAAGCAAGCATACTCACAAATCAAAAAAACCCCAACTCAAACTAAAATCCCAACATCTCTTCAAACTTTTCCATTAATATTGTCTCTAAAAAACCCACTGGCATTTGATAAAGGTCTCTGAACATGGAAAAAATACCAGTTAGTATTTTACCAATTATTTCTGAGAAAGTGTCATATGGTTTGGTTTCTGCTATTACTTCATTAATTATTTGTGCGCAAGTTTAGTTCAGAACTGCATATTCACACGCCTTGCAGCTTGAAGAGTTTGATTGCAGCTGCAATCCCCCACTTCCTGCCTGTATTGAGCAATGAAGCTGTCCAGCTGTTTTGTGGTGCTGAAATAGTGATTCAGTAAGGAGGCGATGGCATAAGATTTGATTTGTTAGTTTGTATTGTGATTTCTAGAACCCATGAATCCTTCTCATTAAATAACCATCCATCGTGTTGGAGATGATTAACTTCTGAAGTCAGAATTAAATCAACATTGAATCTGCACTGCTATTAGTACAGTTAATTTTCTGTTTGATGGCTGATATGCCAGGTGTCCATTGTTCAATGTAACTTGAAAAGTGAAAAAATAATTGCATGCACATGCTTTCTCATTTCAATAATACACTGAATTCAATTTTAAAGAGTGGGTGAGAGCAGTGGGAGTTACGGTATTGACCTTCCCCTCTGTGAAGGATGCTAATGCTGCAAAACAATCAATATACTAAGAAGATAAAAAAAAATGAGGCCACATTTTTGCTTTTCCTCCTTTAAGGATTTTATACTGATGATGTGCCAGGAAACTCATTTTACATTAGACCAGTAATTCTTTCTATACAAAGAAGTGTTATAGTAGTAGCTGACAATCCATGTAGCCAAGAGAGCCTTCTCATGAAGGAAGCGAATGAGAGAGGGTGCAAAATGGAAAATTTTACTTTTTTTTCATGCATAGAATAAAATTCCCAAAACAATAGTTCTTTGTCACAAAAAAATAACTAGATCAAACAGCAATTCTCTTCATCTTCCATTGAAACCACAGTTAGAAACATATAGACTGCTTCTAAAGAAGGGAAAAAAATCCACCAGCTTGCCAGCTGAGCATTCTTTTTCCTGCTGTTGCCAGTGTTTTCTGGACACAGTACAAGGTTTATCCTTTTGTTCATTAGGCAACAAGGTCCCTGCTGGATGTACAGTAAGAGCCAATGTATTCATAGTCAGGATTTAGACTATGAATCAGCTTTTGCATGAGAACAGGAGATGGCAATCGTATTGCAGACTGTTCTAAGAAAAATACTAAAGCCGGACTTTCGTTAATGCCACAGTGTTGGACACAGCTCTTTTTCAGCTCCCTTGCAGTGCCTAACCTCAGGTCACTTGTCTTTTATCCTTCTGCCTACAGAGTGCAAAACAGGCTGAAAGCCAGAACTGGCAGAGGTGTGAGAGGGGAGAGGGCTGGGGAAGGGTCACGCCGCGGACGCGCACCCACCCGCGCAGCAGCAGCCCGAGCCGGTGTGAGGACTGCCCACATGTCCGAGCCCCGGACGAGCATCACCCACTGAGAGACAGCCCTGGCCTTCTGCCAACGAGCATCAGAAAGCAAATCCAGCCTGTCTGCAACGGGGAATTGCCCTCATGAGGGAAATGGACTTCTTATAGAGGCCTATTAGCATTCCTGGAATTTATGGATACTGTGGGTCTACAAAAGAATAATTGAAAAGGTGAAAATACTTGTAGAATACACTCACAGGAGCAAGTTGATAGGGCAGCAAGCACTAGCAGAGGCCATTAAATTCTGTTTTGGGAGGTGCATTTTTGTCACGATGGTCCTTTATTATTTCATTATTAAACCCTTTAGAACTTACAATCTGTACATGTTTTCATGTACTTAACACAATTATTTTAGTTACTCCTTCCTCCTACTTCTTAAATTTATCAGACCTGGCACTGGTAAATTGTCAGGAGTAAGTCTTACTTAACAAGGCAATTAGCCCAGCAATTAGTGTATATATACAGGATCCGTCCCCTCAACCTCTTCTTAAAGCCAAAATCAGATTCAATACTTTTCCTGAAAACAAAACCAGTCATAAAGAGCCATACAGTAAATGAACCTACTGAACTAAATAAATGGAAATACTTCTCAAAACTAGTTTGGCATCCACACATCAAATATTCAATAGCATTTACTTGATTTTTATTACAGCCTTCTGCCATGCCATTGTTGTTATTTTACTGTACAGTTGTAGGCAGCTCATTTTCACCATCAGGGACTCATTAAGAGTCAGCAATTTGATGCTTAATGACTTGTCAACCCTGAGTAAATATATTAGAATAAATTCAAATTGAATTGCATTTGGCTTGTTCTTTTTCTTTTTTTTTTTCTTTTCTTTTTTTTCTGTTTTGTTTTGGGTTTTTTTGTTCAATAACATCTGTGGCAAGAGAAGTATTATTTAAGAAGGAATTTTTGCTAAAATATGTTCCAAACTTTTCGCACTTTTCAACACAACCTTTCTATGGTTCACATTATTACATTTTGTTTTATTTCCTTTCAGTTCATATAGTTTCTTCAGCTATGGTGTTAGCTCTGATATGGAAGACATTTGGCCTATTCTCAAAAATGTCTTTTAAATACTTGAAAAATACCCTCCCCTTTCTTCCATTTTCATCCCATTACAAATGCAGGTTTAGAAAAATTCACTCTTGTTCTTTTTCAGGGTTTGATTTTATAAGCAAGGCATGTAAAACAAAAACATCAACACCCAGACCAGACAATTCTACTCAGAGTTTTCTATGTGTAAGAACTGCTGAATCTCAAGTGTTCCTCTTTTCATTTATGTCCTAACAAGAGGCAGTTACTGGGCTCTAGCTGATTCAAATCAATAGGAAAACAGAAAAACAAAAATAAACCTCTGCTGGATATCTGCAAGTCTTAGTCTTTGTCCACTGGGTAAATCAAGTATCTGAAGCTTTAAAAGGAGCTGTTTGATGTCGTATCTTGGCCTGCTACGAAGCTCCTATGGCCAGCTCAAAACTGCCTGTGGAAAATCAGAAATGAGGTGCAGCTGTTCTACACCATCAGTTTTCAGGCATTGTCTGCAGGCCCAGAGAAAAGAAAGCAGACCTCCAAATTATATTATTCTAATGACCACCTTTCTTCTTGCTCTTCACTGCACTGTTCTCCAGAGTTATGTTGCTCTTCTCTCAGGAATCATCATTATATAACAGAAGTTTCTTTTATTTTATGCACTAGAACTACCCATGCTTGACAGAGTACAGTTCCCACATTTGTGGGAAGCAACTCCCAGAGTTGATAAAAAAAGATGTCTGCTAAACATTACAGTGCTGGTGGTTTTTATGGTATCTCTGCTGAACTTACTGACAAAATTTGTCCTGAAATGATTAATTCAGAAACAATATGACTGCAAAAGAATGGACAGATTTTATTTTTCATGTACATCATGCAAGTTCTGGATATGACATCAGCTAAGGAAAATGCTGATATTCTGACCCCAGATCAATCCTCTGGATTGTTAATAGCATTAACTGATAAAGGAAATAAAAGCTGTAAAAGTGAGTTACAAGAAAAGGTTAGGGGTGACAGGCTAAATGAGAAATCAAATATAGGCAAACTGAAGGGTGTATCTATATTTAACTATTTTTATTCCTTAATTTGGCTTGTTAGATTTTCTAACTTACAGAAGCCATTACTGATTTGGAACTTTAATTTTTTATTGTTTAAAAAAAATTTGCCTATTTTTACATAATTCTGGCACCTGCACGTAATAAGTTCATATACCACACTTAATAAGAAAAAGCACAGGGAGACAGATGCAGATGGTCTCGAATGGAATAGCTTGAATAAGATTTGTGATGGCTTCCCCCGCCAACATGGTTTCACTTGGTAGATTTCACAGATGAGATAGACAAAAAATGTCACTAAACACAACTAGAAAGAGTCTTTCTCCAAGTGCAGTGTTTCGATTTAGCAGCTGTATGTTGCTCAAAAATTCTTTCCACAAAATAAATGAGACTTTACGAGTAAGTGAAGAGTGTCTCTTTTGGATCTCTACTCAAACATGGGTTGACTCAAAGTCTAAAACTCAAGTTTTATACCTTGATACTGTGTGTATTTTGATTTGAGAATATGGCTTTGATTTAATACTGAGACAACTCAAAGCTTCACTGAGTCTTACAGGAATGCTGTTCCTCAGATAGAACAAAGCAACTGTTGAGTTTAGAAAAAGAATACCAATTTAAGTTATCCCATATAATTAAAGAAACAGAAACTGCATACCCAAGCTGGAATTTGGCAAGTCTAATACCACAGTTTTTGGAAAGAAGTTATAGCAACATGACCAAATCCAAAGGACTTGAGGCCGCTGCTTTACTACTGTACAGAGCTCAGCTGAGAAATACTGCTTCAATTGGTTAAAAAAACCTGCTGATAGGAATTTCAGGTATTTATATTCAGAGTTTTGACTATTTTCTTTTTAAAATTCCTTATGGACAGTTTTGTAAATAAAATCCTAAAAAGACTTGCAATTTTAATTGTGGAGTGTCTTAGCAAAAGTAAAACTGAGAGGATGCTTACAAATGACAGGTAATTGATATGCACGCTTCTCCAGAGTGAAAAATAGATAAAAAGAGTTCCTTCACTATTGTGGTAAATAATCAAATGGAAATACGGTTAGAAGAAGGGAATACAGCATCACATCCTAAACCAACATTTTTGATCCATGGTACCATTCACTCAGAATCAGACCCATATTTGACAACCAGTGCCTAAATGAACAAGCAAGGGACTGGCCCACTGTGGCAGATCCTTGCAGTGAAGACAACAAAAATACACTCTCTTTTCCCTAAATAGCATTCCAAATAGACAAATCAATGAAATGCAATCTCGTCAAACTTGGCTGGGGTGGCACAGACTGTATGACAAGAGTATTGGCTGACCCAGATTCATCCAAGACAATGTGATTAGAAGTTTATGCTGACACAGATGAAGCAGAGAAAAGAGCACAGAAGTTTCTAATAGAAAACACACATCTTTCCACTGTTATTTTCATCTAGGGAAGCCTGCTAATCATACAAGAAGTTAAGGCATGTTCTAAATTTCTCTTATGAAGAGCAGGGCCTTTATTTCATACTTATATATTAGAAATAATGAAGTCTAAAATCAATTTTTATGATTAAAAAGCCAGCTTAACTCAGAAAACTTTGTTTACCTACTTCTTCTGTGGTCATTCTTTTTGTTGAAGAAGGATTAGCCTATTTCTATATACTGTCATAATAAGTAAGGTCTGTACTTTTTTTCTTTCATTCTCTACAATGAGATTTAATATGTAAAGGTATAGCTTGGCAAAATACCATTTTTTAATGGCCTAAAAACGATGCAATTCCTATTGATTCCTTTATTAAACAGATTTAGGATAGTACTACCTCAACAGTATTTAACAATATTACTCACAGAAAAAGAACCTGGGATTGCAGAGAGAACAAAGTTTACATCTTACATAGGAAACTAAATCCAGTAACAAAACCCCAACAAATCAATCAACAAAAAAACCCCCGATGCCCCCACCCCTAGCAAGTTCCCCCCCAAACCAAATGCCACAAAAGAACGCACAAAACCAAATCTCTGCCAAAGGGAAAAGAGGCAACCAGTGACAGCAGCAAGTTTTTCTTGAAGTTTTACTTGCATATCCTTGTGCACAAGGCATACAACAAATATCATAGGCATTTACTTCACCATCAGTCATTTATTATAACTCTCTCCCAATGCAAGTTGTCTCACTTTTGCTAGTATCTTAGCTGATCTATTACTAAGACAGAATACAATTCTGTCGGTTTATGAAGTAATGATGTTTATGAAGTAATTTTCTGAGGAAGCACTTGAAAGCCCTCAAGTGAAATAGATGACAGAAATTCAGAACATTTTAATTATTTAGTGCTTTTCTTAATGCTTTGTCCTGCTTTATTTTGTAGTATTCAAATAATTAGCAGTACAAAAGGAAGTGGCAAATATCACAAACCTATTGCACAAACACGAGAAATCACACATTTAGGCTTTTGCACTCTCCAGTTTGCTGAAACTCAGCAGCAGGAACTTTCTCCTCTAAAGCACTACCTTAATTTTTCCTTTTTTTTTTTTTTGCCATCCTTTTTTTGCCTCCTTTTTATAACCTTTTGTTCAGCCTATGAATTCTTTTCCTTTCTTGGTCACTACACTCAGAACAGTTTTGTAGTGAGCAGAGTAGATGAATTCGCATCTCCAGTTGAGTTTTATTCACAAGACTGAAATTAAGGATATTGCAGCTATTATTTTCATTATTTTCATTATTGCAGCTATTATTTTCATTATTTCACTAAATTTTGGTTTTGTCTAAAATTTGGTCCAAATTCACTTTTAGATATTAAGAAATTAGAATGATATGGAATTGATTTCTGAGCAGCCAACCTTGTCGACCTAGCTTCCTTCTTCTGTAATACTGTTGGCATTGCACTATAGCAGGTAAATAAAAATTAAATGCCTAAAGGTTAGAGCATAAGTAAAAGAGAAAACTCTCTATTGACAATAACAGTATTTGGGCATCCATCTATTTTTCCAGGTAACTGACTGCCTCTTAGTGGTACCTTCAGAGACCTATGACTAACTTCTTACAGAAGTACCAGCTCTACAAAGATGTAACCAGCTCAAGCCTTTAATTTTACACCATCATCACTGAGAGAGCAGCTCTCTCTCTGCAAAGACAAAAAGACAGTAAGTTCCAGAAGGGCCATCCAGAGCTTCTGCCAGAACAGTTTATAGGCAAGTCAAGTACAAAGGAAATCATGTGCAGGGAAATCAGCATCTTGAGACTGATGCTGAGGTGGGGAAGGCAGAGTGTGGTTTTCATCAAGTACTGCATATCCTCCCAAAATAGTTTTCACCTACCTTTTTAATTTTTAAAAGGATGGAGAGGAATTGGGGGTTTTGCAGGTGAAAAGATTTTCTCAAATTATAGCTGGATAGGGCTAGCTATAGAAAGTCACAGGGCATATAAGCAATATGGCAATACTATAGATAAATGCTGCAACTTATTTACAGCATCTTTTGGTTTTCATCTCAGTCTTCCCCTCCAACATTGTCCATACAGCTTCTATCCACCTAATACTCATTGTTATTTCGTGCATTGCAAGGTTACCTCACCCTTACAATACTGCTGCATTGTAATGCTCCTATCTGAGCCTGCTATAAGGCTCTGATAATGCATGTGTATGCTGAGCTGCCTGCCAGTATTTGATAATTTCTGCCTTAATTTTATCAAACCATTCTGCCATTTCAAACCTTCCTGATACCTTAGCTTTGCACACCATGCTTGCTGTTGCATCCCTGCCCAGTCTAGTTCTGGACACAAAACTCACCTTAGTCTTAAATTCCACCCCTACTTTTGTTTGAATATCAAAATCACTTTTTTCTAGTACAGTGCACTCCTCCTTGATTCATAGACCTAGACTTTCCAACTCAATTCCCTGAAGTTTAAATACTCTATGGAAGTTTACATTCAATATCCATCTACCTTCTGGCATTAACTGTTGCTGCCAATGTGGGAAGTCCATTGAATGCTCTGAGGTTAGTTGTCCACCCAGACTCCCCACCTTCCAAGTACAAGAAATGTCTCACTGTAATTCATAGGCATAAACCCCACGTTAAAGGAAAAAAAGCTGGACCTCTTACATTCCTCTGATCCCATTTGCCCTCCCACAGATGCACAGTATAGGGACCACGACAGGTTTTGCTTCCCAAATAGGTGATACCAGTGAAGCTGTGGATTGTTGTTCAATATATACTTGGTACAAAGGAGTACAAGGTACTCCTTTGAAAATCAGCTACCTTCTGCATAAAATGGACCAACTGCTGATGCACCAGGCACATAGCTATATGGTTTAGTTCATGAATGATTACAAAACTTTTTCAAATCATTAGTTCAAAAAATGCTTGAGACCTAGAACTTCTCAGAGCTGACCCATTACCTAAATGATACACAACATACTAACCAATCCAGCAGCTCTGCCAGAGGTCAAAAGCTCTTTTCTTGTAGATCAGCTAAAACATTAAATGCTTCTACAGAAAATATTGCAATTCTTAGACTGACCATATATTGTTCTTCTCAATTGCTGTCTGGCTGAGGATATACGAGACAAAAAATTGTTATAAACTATATCCTGATCAGAAAAAGACAAGCATGTAATAAGGTTACACATACAAAAATATTTTCATTTAGTTGTGTTGGTGGCCTGGAGCCTCTGCCTTACTATAATTTTGGAAAATATTCACTGTGGAAAGAAACAAACTCCAAATAAAAGAAGAATTCATTTCTCATGCCATCAGGGGATCTCAGAAGATCCTGAGATGTGCCTATTCTAGTCAGACCAGCCATAGTCACAATAATGCCACAGAGTAGGATATAAATGGGCTGCCTAAATTGGAAAAATTAATCTTCCAAGTATCTTCATAGCCTTTGTCAGGTAGTTGTTTTCATATCTACACACTGTCTCTCTTTGTGTCAGTAAATCCAAATACATTACCCTGAAGCATATGCTCATCTCTTTGTGGCTGCCTATTTTTCTTTGTATATTTTCCCATTTGTGAAAAATCTGATCATATGTCTAGAGCAGCTGTACAAGTCATATATTTCCCACATAACTACTGCTTATAAGCTTATAAATAAATTTGTTTTAATTATTCTACAGAAACCTTGAGGAAAGTAAGTTTTAAAATTAATTACACCTTACCCTTTCCCCTTTGGTTCAGATCAGTCAGTATAAGGTAATGTCAGAGTGGGATAAATATTTTTCCAACATTCCCAAAGTCAAAAAATCCTTCATGCCTTTGCTCTTTTCCTTAAAACTGGCCAGAAAGAAAAAAAAAAAAAACCAAACCTGTTTTAGCACTGTTTCCCGCTGTGTAGGTTTCTTCCTTCTCCTCCTTTCTGTGAAGAGAGGTAAGTCCATTGAAAAAAGAAAAGAAGAATGAAAAAAGGCAGCTTTGCTGACTGATCCATTTACCACCAGGCAGTCTATTGTGTCTGAATCACATATTCCTACTTGGACTGTGAGGGGGTGATTGATTGAAAATATTTGTTAGTGACTGCAAATGGGAAGACAGTCTTGACTTTGAATAGTCAAGAAGTTGGAATTTTTTCCAAAGGAATTTATTCAAATTTTGTGCAACTGGATATGTCTCCTAGGGATGAGACTCAGAGGTGCTTTGAGGGCAGAAAAGATCAAGGTGGTAACAGCTTTCTAGATGATGGAGAGAGACATGCAAAGTCCTGAAAACATCAGCACCCATCATCTCCCCCTTCCTGCCTTGCGCTGACATTTCCTTTTCATCTGTGCAGGAACATCCTCTCTCACTACCTTGGATTCATTGCCCTATACTGAAGTGCAGTGCCTTAGCACATAGCTAATCTGTTACCACATCTGGTTTCAGCACGGAACAAATTTGGGTGAGGTGACTCATGCTGATACAAAATCTTAATATTCTTTCTGAGTCCATCAGGATGACAGGACTGTATGAATAATGTTGTTGCAAGAGTATCAGTAATGTGTTTGTCAGCATAAGACCCCTTGAAATTCTGGGCTTGGCTGCAGCACTCAGAGCAAAAACAAAGATTACTCAGGGAACTCTGTAGGAGCTGGGAGCTGCTACCTATCACATTGTTCAGGTACCTCTGACATAAGTAGATCATTACCTGACTGTGACCAGGTGACAGTCCCTGACCTATGTTATGGACTTCAAATCCCAAGGCAGCAAGCCTTGGACTTTTGCTTTTCTGAGTGGAAGCAATCCTTGATACAATCTGACCTACTTTATCTGTAAATAAACGACAGGGGACAGTTACCACTGATCAGCTACAGATTGCTTTTTGCTGCAATGAAATTCCACTGAGGTCTTGGATGCCATAGAGTGATGGCACAGTGGTGTTCAACAGAAATACCACAGTGGACTGCCTAAATGAAAGCCTAGTTAGGAAGTGACAAAGGATTACAAGTCAGGAGGTGCCTAGAGGAAACTTCCAGGGCAATGTGACTAGCCTGACTTTAACCCCTGAAAAGCAACAACAGCAGATGAAAACACTGGAACCTCTTTATGATCTACTTCAAAAAGTGATTGGCAAAAAACAGCAGGAAGGATACCAGTGTGTCATTTTAAGCCCATGGTGAAACAGACAGGATTCCATCATAAAAAGCATTTCTACTTCCCCTACACATGCTGTGACACAGTGGACATAAAATGCCTTACTGAGAAACTTCAATTTGGGAAGGAGCAACTTATGAAAACCTGGTACAGCCAAAAGGAACTGTGCAGAAACTCTTCAAAGGAATAATTTCAAAGAATTTTAGACAGTACAAGTGGAGAGAAAACAGAAAGCAGGGAGAAACTCTATAACATTTCTATATCCAGGATCAATGGCTAAAGGCAGGGAAGGAAAGTGCCTGTCACCCAAATGCTTTGAATTTGTCAACCAGAATTCCAGCTGATCCTGGATATAGGCTTTCTGATTATGTTTAAGATGACTGTACTTGACCTTCAATTCCTGGTCTCTGCTTTAAATGGAAGAAAAGTCAGTGTTAAAGACAATTAGTAATTAGAAAGTAAAAGAGGGATGAATTTACTATTCTATTTCAGTTTTTACTCTGTCACTTGTCTATAATCTAGTCCTCACTCTTCCCTGCCAAAGCCAGTGCCCATTTTTAAGAAGCTGAAGGAAAACATTTATGATTTGCTGTAACTGTGTATCTATGCCAGCCTCTTAACTTTTCATCGCAAGATGAGCTTATCATGAGTGACAAATTTTTACAGTTCTGTGAGATGTTTTACTGTGATGAGGTGGAATTTTATGTAGCCATTTACAGCATGGAACAGTGAGGAATACAAGACATCTCGGATGGCCCACTGTACAACTTTCAGACCTGGTTCTATTTTCAACTGAAGTAGAGAACTCGAGTCTGGACTTAAGTAACTTCACTTAATAGTGTGATGGTAAGCCAGAACTTTTGGCAGCCTTAACATTTTATTATCAACGTATTAGGGGCAGCTGACTATCTGTCTCCATATTTAATATTCTTCAGTTTTTGCTATCTCAGAGTCATCAATTTTCACAGCAGTCAGACACCTGCACTCTGACAATCTATCACCTTATTTAAATACTGAAGCACGTTAGGCCTCTTACTAAGGTTAGAAATCCAGGTCTGTAACTTTAAAAAATACTCTTGACCATATGGACATTGGAATTTAACCACAGAACACTCAGAGACTGCAAGGCAAAGCAGAAGTGACATACATCAAGATAAAAAATGAAGTATGGTTGTTTATGACACACTTTGGATTTTGTAGTTCTATTTTTTGTTGTCTTGGCTTTTTTCTTGGCTGGGAGTGGGAGATACAATTGTTAACAGCTATAACTTTTGAGACTTCTATTCAATTTGAAACAGTACATCATTGAACTGTGACACTTTTGCCTCACACCTGAACATAGTACAGTGGAAATTGTGTTCTTTCTTCACTGTGCTTACAGTTATGTAAAAATCTTTATTTATATTGGTTTAGGAAGCAGGAGAATTAGCTCTAAGACACCAATGATCTCTGTGTAAATCTGAATTAATTCTATTTTAATGAAAACCTTCCATTTGTTCTATTTAAAACAGGGTAACAACAAAAAAGTAAGTCTAATTCTAGGGCTGAGGATTCAGTCACTGCAAAGGATAATCAGCTGTTCAGCTTGAAACATAGGCAAATGTAAATCCAAAGCGAAATATGTTACATGGTTTATTTCATTATGCAATTCTTTCTTCCCTCTCAATGCTTTGAAAACACTAAGGCTAGCTGAAAAAAAAACACAGGCACAGCCAGTGACAGCTCCTGTGATGGATCTAATGTCTCCCTGAAACACTTTTTGAAAATTGTGGTGCAAGTGTTAAACTTTCATTAAAAGGGAAGAATAAAACCCCAATTTTGCCTCTTTGCTTTGGAAGGAAACAGCTGTCAAAATACAAATAGGTCATATGATGGTGTCCTGTTAACCCAATTTTAGAGAAAATTCTCAGCAGCTAGACAATTGCAACCTCTAAGATGTAATTCAGCTTCCATCTGTGCCATTACTGTCAATTATGGATACTTTAAATGTTAAAATTGCAAAAGAGAAATTAAACTAAACTAAGCATAACCAAACCAACCAAATAAATAAAAAATAAAGGGCAAAAAAGTGATACCATTAAATGCAACCCTCCCAACATTTACATAGCACTGTTACAGTTAGAGACTGCGGCTGGAGAGTTGTGAACATTTTTCTAAAGTGTTATTTAATACTAGTCTGCACCTCAAGTACGGCAATCTAAATTCCCCTACAGAACAAGTCTTTTGGTTTTCAAGGCATAGAAATTTCTACCCATGTTTAGAGAAAGAGTGGGTGTTGTGAAAATCAGAAACTACTGCACAACAGAAGGTCTTATGTTCCACCTAAATATTTAGCTAGCAAATGGAAGGCTAAATAGCTGTGCTTTTCCTATCCATAAATGTCCCTAGAATGAAGAGAGGTGGGAGAGAGGAAGAAAAGTTAAGCTAGAGGATAATACTGGAGATGGCAGTACATGGGCTAAATGCACACCATAGGATGCCAATTAGAAACTGTGCCTTCTCATTACAGGATTTGGGTTCCATAACAACTTTTCAAAACACAGTAGAAGAAAAAATTCAATGAGTTAAGAGACAAAACGGTATTATTGAAAGGAATTAGGAGATACAGCGACTTGTGGTAGCAATAGCTTGGGACCAGTGACCCATGGGTCTTTTGCAGCCCTAAGGCCTATATTGTAAAGGAAAGAAATTAAGCTATGTCAGCATGAGAAATCATTTACACCACCATCTAGATCATGGTGGCAACATTGTACTCGTGCTTCCTTGCTTCCTGCAGTGCTGAGGTGCCTTCCTGCAGCCTTGCTGAGAACTCAGGCAAGGAGCTCCCACCTGAAACAGGACAGGACCAGCCTCAGTAACACCAGGATTCATTCTTGTGAGCTAATAGAGACATCATATACAGTCAGGGAACTAACGGGGAAAATACACTGGAAAATGAGAAATAGATACTATGCTGTACCATTTATTTGCTATGAGAACTTTTAGGCTGCCCTGGAAAGGTATAATCTTCCTAGACAACTCAAAGTAACAGCTGTCTGACAATACAGTTTGTCAGAATAATAATTATCATGCTATTACATAGCAGGCCCTGTGAACCCAGCTGTCTTTTAAATGGTGGCAGCTCAAAATCTTGCTGTGGGAAACAAACTCACTCCCACCCATGCTAAATGCCATTACAAGCCAACATATTAATATAATTCCACTTGTACATTACATATGATGCTTATGTTTAAATAACACCCTCAGATACAGTATGAGCAATCTGAACTTTCTGATGAGACTGAAAACTGGCTGCAGATTTCAGGTTTTTCACATAATGACTTGTTTTCCTCAGTCTTTGCTGTATACAACAAATCTGGGAGATGAGCTTCTAAGTTTCTGGTTTAGTTTAGCAAAAATTACCATTTCAAGCCTTAATACATTACCTTCCTGGAACAAAATCTTCTCCCAAGCACACAAATGCCTGCTTTGTGCATCTAATCCTACTAAATGCATTTGAGACTGTAAAGAAAGAGGAAAGAACATGGGGACATATACAAGTGTTGCACAGCAGGACCAGCAAGACTGGGGCACAGCTTGAACATTCTAAGAACAGAGTTCTCAAACTGTTTTACTTCCTGGTTGCAAAGGCACTGGAGAAACCACAAATATATACAAACTGTACATCTCCCATGATACTTCACTTACCTGAAACCTGTCACCTGCTTATGCCACATGCTGCCATTCCAAGTTAATTTAAAAAAACCCCAACCAAACAACAACAAAAAAATCAGTAGTTGCAGAGGCATCCAGCTTACATCCCTCCCCTCATAAGCTATGGAATTTTTCCCACCTAAAAGGTTTCAGTTCAGTTTTGGTTCAGGCTGGATACTATGTTCAAACCAAAATACAGGAGAAGTAGATGCTAAACAGCTGGCTTTCTAGACTTCCTAACACTTACATTCCTGCAAATTATTTGTGGCATGTATGCAAATGAAATAGTGCAATGAAACACAGAAACACTCAGGTCTCAATTAGAGTTTTATATAGCAAAGCACTTTTGGTCCATCCACTCACATCGGAGTGTGTATTACCTCACAAGGAGCACAGAGCCAGTTTCATTTCTAGCAGTTGTCTACAACAGAGGAAAGGAATACTGTAGGAAGCAGCTTTGGCTGGAGAATTATATCTCCAAGTCTATTCAAGTCAATTCATGAACACCACAATATGACACTTCCCATGCTGTACAGTACATGTCTTTAACAACAAACTTTAATTCATAAAACCTTTGCTTTCATCATAAATAAATCTTGCAAATAGTGGGTAGTTCCAAATCCCATGACTTTTGTGGAGTCCAAGAATATCCTAGGAGAAGACTGTGTCGAAAGAACACCCGTTACAGCATTTGCTACTAAATTACATCCCAAACTTGAGAATAATAGTCTCTATTATGTAAGGCTTATAATTCATCTTTTCATTTGACATCTCCTTTGTGCACCACGGAATCAAACAGGCTGCCTTTTCTGAATGGAACAACAGTTCTTGTTTCATATGTCTCATTGAAGCAACACCTCTATAGAGCAGATGGATCTCCTTTGCGCTACTCTCCATGAAAAGAAGTGTCATTTAAACATGAGGCCTTTATATCAACTGCAAATGGAAAAATAACCAGCATGGCTTTCTGATCCTGGCAGAATCTGACTGCCTGCTTCTATTTGTATGCTTTCACGGGTGAAAGTCTGAGGAAGAATAAATGAGGATAATTTTTAAAAAGCTGAAAGCCAATACTTACTCCCAATTTCTCTTCTTTCCCCTGACATTAGCTGGAAGATAGTGTTGGGCTGTGTGCATGCACACAACGTGCATACAGACCCCTTGCACAACTGTAGAAGAAAACCTAATTTCAGGAGTACAGCTAGACACACAGAAGCAAACTATATCTGTACATAGTCCCATACTGCTCTCAACAGCTCTAGCAGTGTTTATTGGACATCTGCCCTGGAAGTACAACAAGGCAACATTTACAGTCCTACACTCTCTACTGCACAATTCAAGAAGAAACTAACACACTACTTGAGCAATTGGGTTTTGTCTGGCTGCTGCACAATGCCATCTGGGTTACAGGGTTTTTATTCTCCAAGTTATGAAGCCAGCATGACACAGAGCTATTTTGGAGGATGGCTACTACACACTGGTCACAATTTGAAGCCATTTTCTTCCACCGGTGGAAAAGAGAAAAGCATTAAAGTAATTCAGTTTCTTTGTGGAATTGACTTCAGCTTCCTAAATCTAAATGACTATGGTATGCCCTCCAATTTGAGAGAAGGAAGGGGAGGAGAAAGGGATCACTAAATGATTATTTTACCACGCACATGGCAGCTGAACAAAAGTCCTGTGTGATAAGAATGAGGCACTTCTAAGGCTCTTGAAGATAGAAGAGAAGAATACTGACAACTTGTATAACATCAAGAACAGTCTTCTCCCTCTGCTGTGAGGAAAATAAGGAATACACATATTTAAGTTCAAAACATAACCTCATTCTCACAAAAAAAAGGAGTTAAACATATACATTGAACAAGCTATCCCTATTCCAAACAGAAGGAAGCACCCACCAAAATAGACTTTTTCTTCCACACCAAGCCTCCAGACAGCTATCAAGAAATAGAGCTGAATTGACAAGCATACTGTGATCCATAAGTTTCTAATGTCAGCTGTCTTTCAAGGAAATATCCTGGGATATCCACAGGTCAATGTGTCCCTTACTCTCTTGAAGAGTAAGTGTGGTGGTGCCCAACCTGTGCAGGTTCTGCAACTGCATCAACCATAAATGCTTGGGCCATTGGACTGCCTCTGTAGGTATGCATGGCTTGAGGAAAGGTGACTGCCAAATTGGGTGAGCTAAGGAATAGACTAAACTTTCAAGCAAAGCTTGAGAAATATCCTGCTTTTTCATAACAGAAATCAGTATTTCCCATATTAGGACAGAGCTGGAGATAGAAGTCTGCAGAAAGGTTTGTGACAGCCAGATACCCCAAGTTTATGTGCTAGCCTGTCCACAAAGAAGAGAAAAAGGAACATGTAAAGGATTAGATCAAATCCAAATTAGATTATGCTGACAACTTCCTAAGGAAATACACTCTGGTGAGATTTCTAGGCCAAAAATCTCTTACAGATTCTTATATGAGAACACTTAAAAGAGTTCATATCAGGCTCAGTACTCCAGAGCCCTCTCAGCTGTCACTGTTACAGGAAGATGGGATGCAGTAATAAATCAGCCAAGGAGGACAGGCTGCTTTTGGCTACCACACAATGATACTGGGACTCTGATCTTTCCCCTCTGGCAGCTTTCCCACACTATGCAATACCCATCTCCACAAAAGAAAACTTGTCTAAGCTCTCACTGTGCTAAACATTACCAAGATCCATGATACTAGTGACCTTTTTATTTCAGTAATATAGGCAACACTGCTCGACAGACATCTACAAATTACTTTTTTTTTTTTGTATGTGTGTACATGAGCTGCTATATTCACCAACATTTCAGAGAGGCACACTTACCTATTTAAGAAGAACTGGTTTAGGTCTAATGATCAGAGACGGCAACACTCAGCCTCTCAGGCAGTTTTATAATGTCTCAAAAACAGGCAGCTTGTAACAAGTGCATCACATTCTGCAGAGAATGTAACCAGGACAATTGTTTATTCCATTATTGTTTTCTTTCCCTTATTGTGGAGGCTCTGCTGAAGAAGAGGTTTTTGTCAGTGGGAAAGGAATTCAGTGTTACTTTGTCCTACCCCACAGCCAGGTATCCTTTACTTTTCTCACTGTTTCAGGTAGTTCAGAGCCCATATTCTACCTTCATTTTCCCTTAACATACCAGATTTTGTCTCTTTTCCTCCTAATACTCCTCTCCACATTGCACATTCCTTTTCTTGTTTTATTTAAAACTAGGAAAGCTGTTATTCAGCAGCTGGGAGAAAAGAGATTTGATGAGACTCATCTATTGCTGAGACCATGCTGACCTGGATCTTTCACTTTTCTCTTTCTATCCCCAGTGAGCTGCAGTAATAAGAGCTCAGCAGCTCTAAAAGCAATCGATACAGAGATGACGTGGGCAATTACCAGCCTGGACAACTCAAAGGACTTCCAGTAAATAAATAAAGAAAAAACAAGTAAGTTTTCTGAAGCCAAACAATTCCACCAGGAGCCTTTGTTGAGGTGGAAAGTCACAAGGGGTGGTGGTGGTGAAATAAATCAATGTCCAAGGCAGATGAGAGAGACTGCAAGGAGGGCATGAGATGTAGTATGCAAGCTGGCTCAACAGAAATACAAGGATCCAAAGACATGAGCACCAAACCTGAGTTTGTTTCAGCAACCTCTCTGCACCATTATAACTCCATGACTACGGTGATACAGTGGAATGCCATCATTGACTTGCCATGTTTACAAACTCACAGTCATACAAAGATGTACCTTGAGACACCCTATATTAAGAGAGCTATTCCATTTCTCCTCTCCATTTCAACCACCACCCAAAAAGCCTGCAGCATCACAGCATGCAGCTTGTACTTCAATACTTTCCCCTTTTCCTGGGGCCAAGACTAAATCCATTTCCCTGTGGAATGCTGAGAGGGAAAAGCTTCACGGTTATGGCAGGATTCCACATTCTTCCATCACTCTGCAAGAAATTAATATAATCCTGGAGTGCCAAAAAGCTCAACCCCCTATATTAATCATCTCGCTAATTTGGACTTCCACCAGTCCCAATAATGTAAAATAATGTTTACTGGAAGAAATTTTTAATGGCTGTCCTCTTGCAAATTGGTTGAAAGAAAAATTCTTCCAAATCAAACCATTTGCATTAGTTTCACCAGAGTGATTCCTTTTGCTTTCCCATCACCAGTTTTATTTATATAGATAGTCTTTAATCCTTCAACTATCTAATATCTTTGCCCCTTTTTACCCCTTCATTTCTGACACAGAATGTTTGAGAAATCCGATGCCTCTCCCCCCTCCTATCAAAACTATGCCAGAGGCAGCAAACGAGATGTCCTGAGACTACAGTGTAGCCCAATGGAACTGTTTTTCACGGCTTGCAAAGCTGTTTCACCACATGGTGCTCTGCTTCAAACAGCTTTGTACAAGCCTCCTGCACCCTCAGGGGTTCGACTCAGGCTTCAGCAGCAGCAGGCAGGTGGTCTGCAGGATGACTGACACTTCAATACTTACTATAGGACTGGGGGTGGCAGGAAGGCACAGACATATTTCTTGTCTGTCAGTGACAACAGAAATGGGAAAACAAGTGACACCTGCTGCTAATGACAAATGATGAGCTCAGGTTCAGAGAGGCTCATTCACACTGCAGGCAGTATTCATGTGATACATGTGGGCCGGGAGACCCAGAGCAGCTTAAGTCACTGGCAAAATCTGGATGAGGAAAAGAGGAAGATGACCAGGAAAAAGCAGAGTGAGCTGCAGATGGTGCTGTCTCTGTTGACATGTTTGCACCCCTCACCTCACAACTTCTTTGAACTAAAATTTTGCCTATATACCAAAACTGGATGCTCAGTTATCAATAAGAAATCCCAGAGTTGTTTGAGATCTGTAAAGTTCAGGAAGCAGCCACTAGAAGTGCAGACTGTTATGCTGTTAGTGCAAAGACAAAGGCTAGGTCAGGATTAATCTAGGATGACAAAGATAAGCAGGGGTCTTAGCCATGGGAGTTCTAGTATCAAACAACAAATATGAGATTTCTGCCTGTTCATTAACATCCACATATGATCCCAGCATTTCTGTTATGAGAGAGTCTCCAGCAGCCACCACTGCTCTGTGAAAACACTGCTCCTGTGTGCCTGTGCTCTGCTAGGGATATATGCATCTGCTACAAGGCCAAAAGCGAAGCCTGGCCAACGTGATTTCTATAGTAACAAGATTCTCCAAGGGGGCAACTATTTCATCCATTTTTTCAACAAAACCTCCTCTAGTAGTAAGTGGACTTACTTGCTCATTTGTCACTGCTTTTTGAAACAGATAGCCATTAAACAGATGCCAGTGAGAGGGAAATGCTAGGGCTCACTACACACTAGGCTTAGCAATGCCCTTGAAGACTGGGCCTCATGGCATACATCAGCTCCAATGCTTCTTGGAGACCACTCAATGGACCACAGTTCCTCCTCCCTACATTCCTTCTCTTTTGCTAAATCTGAGGCAAAAGCAGTGTGAATATTCCTGTGGGGTATGGGGCTTTTTAGGAGAGAATCATAAAAGTGTAGCTGGATGACTTAGGTTTGTATTATTGACAGGAAACTTGACAAATAGTTCTGGCTTAAGTGATAAACTTGGATATCAGAGAATAAATCTAATGGAAAAGAAAAATCTATCTGTCATTCTTGGTCACATCTGCAGAGCTTGAATTGGAAACTGGGATGTATTTTCTTAATTCTGAGCAACTTGGAGTTCTCCTACGATCCCTTGTATCACCTCTCAGACCCCACAGATAATACAACAGCATGTTTCATTCTAAAGCAGAAAAATTCACATTGGATCACCACCCTTTCCAGGTTGATTGGGTTTTCTCCCTTCACCCTCCCCTGCCAGTCTACAATTATCCCAAATATTCAGAGTGCCACCTGAAAAGTCTTTTTCCTTTGACCAAAG
The DNA here is from genome assembly GCA_032173965.1 of Sitta carolinensis. Classification (NCBI taxonomy): domain Eukaryota; kingdom Metazoa; phylum Chordata; class Aves; order Passeriformes; family Sittidae; genus Sitta; species Sitta carolinensis. The sequence continues at coordinate 38,400,061 of JAVUNC010000006.1, forward strand.
TCTGAGAGAAAGGCAGATGAAGTTGAACTCAGAGCGCCACCAAGCCTACTGACCCTTTGGACCTGAAACCCCAAACCAGGTTCCACTTCAAGTCTGTACAAACACAGCTGGGTCACTGCAAGATTTATGACAGTATAGATTGTAGGATCAGCCTTGGAGTATCTACTGACATCTTAAACCCTTAGCCCTTTTGCTGTGGGGGAATCTTGAGCTACATTTGTTGATTAGTCTTGCAGTAATGTATCCTTACAGTAATAACTAAGCAGTACAACTTCAGGCATCTTAAAAAACAATGGTCTAGCAGAATTGGGCAACATCCAGGGATTTATGGACACTTAAGGCTATTGTAACTCACCAGCAGTCTGCAAATACCGTGCATTTTCTTTCACAACTCACTAGCTCTCCCTTGGCTATCATCCTCAAGACTTTTGCTATAAACACTATAAAGTTGCATTGATTCTTCAGAGCATTAAAGATGAGTATGAGGTAAGTACCTCCAAAATGCATGTCATATAATGGTCAAGTAGAAAAGTGAATAGCTGTACTTTCATTTGCCATTTAATTTAAAACTAGTGATCAGAAACTCTCTATTGCATAAAGAAGTTTCTGTGGTGTTAATCTTATAATGGCAAACAATTTTACAGCATCATAGAGAAGTGTGCTTTCATTCACACAAGGTAGGGTATGGTGACCAAGCCATGAAGTACAATCAGAATAAAAGCACAGGTTAAAGAACAAGTCTCGAGTCCCTCCTACAAAGTAGAAATTTCATCCATAATAGTTGCACAGTATATTATAACTGTGAGTACTAACTGCAAGAATACACGTTGGCTAGTAGGGCATTAAAAAGAGAAGAAAAACGTATCAAAAAGTTACTGCATATCTTGACATTAAACTTTTAGTTCAGCCAAGCAATAAAGTGGTGCAAGGAGTGTATCTTGAACCAAATCACCCACTGGTCCCTACTTCAGAGTAAGCTGAAAGACAAGCTACAGCACCCTTACCAAACGACTATGATGCAGAGTGATTTGCTCCTCACCCCCACAAGAGATTTAGCCCAGAAAAAGGAAATGTGGACACTGCATCCTCAGAAACAACTTTCTAATTTTACAGATATTCTCCCATTCTGCCATCCAGCTTGCTAATGTAACAATGCTGCTGCTCATTTTTTAAAGAATTATTCACAATTATCCTGGAAAGTAAAATTTCCCAGCCATGAACTAATTTAAAAAATAGTAGTGAAGTGTTTTTATTGCAGAAAATCAGGAATAAAACTCTCTAATACCCATTGTAGTACTAGAAAGCAGGAATTCCTTTATTTTCAGTGCCAAGAATGCAGGGGATATCTCCTCCTATCAAACACTGCAGTCATCTAACAGACTAGTTTATAGCTATGTAACTATTACATATTCATTGCATTTCCCCAAACTCATACATATATGCTAAACATTCCTGCAAATTCTTTTACATATTTAAATCACTTCTCGGAGTTCATTTACATTAGAGTAGGGCTCTCTTGAGGGTCTCTGGTGGTTGTTTTTGGGAACATGCCATTCCTCAAATTATTCTTGTATGGTCACATGCCTCCAAAAGAGCAGTTTCTTCTTCTTGAATGCATCCCAGTTATGTGGTATGACCAAGATATACCTTCTTATAAGCTTTGTTCAGGCCAACAGTTTTTTTGTCTCAAGGCTAAGATATCCACTTGCACATATTAATCAATGATATGGGTGAATACAGGACTAAGCACTGTCTGTTAAAGTGACAGGAATTTACAAGACTTAATCACTATTTACTATAATTAAATATTTTTCCATCAGCTTTCCAAGCTTTTCCAAGAAAAGCCTGTTCTTTGTTATGATGTATATTCCCCTGCAACTACTGCTGTAAACTTTTCCCTCCACCCTCCTTAACAGTTTTATTTGTGTATCAAAGACCCAAGGCCTGTCTCTGACACAAAATAATTACTGGGAATGATCAGCTAAGAAAACTAGGAAAAAATATGTAGAAAACCAGAAAAGGTAAAAAATGCAGAGAGAACTAAGTTTAGTGAGACTAAATCATTCCTGTCTCCAGAATTCAAGAGTGAAAACACCAACACAAAAAAGCTAAGAAATCCTATGAAAAAAATCAGGGAACTAGTCAGGCCTCTTGCTCTAATTGGAGACCAGTCTAGCATATGTACTTGGATCAAACTAAACACCCCCTTCCTCAGGATGTTTCCTACAGAACCTGGACTTTACCTGCTCTGCTTCTGAAGTACATTCAAATGTTTCGAGGAGATTGGGAACTCTCACGGCACTGGTGCCCAAACATAAATATACCCTACGAAGGAGGATATACAGTTCCCAAAAGAGTCACTTAGAAGGACAGGTAACAAAGAACTATTATCTTTGAAACTACTGCCTATCGACTCTCATAGTGGCTGCTACCACCTTGGTGTCCTTGCGCATCCTGATGTGATGGGAGCACGTGAAGAACTTGCTTCGCTTCCCATCTCTTACCTTTATGGCTACATCGTAAGGTTGCCAAGGCAGGGAGTATCTCGTGATCTCTTTTCAAGGCAGACAATGAGCTCTTTGTTTTATTATTAGAGTTCCATCACATTAAAGTGCTATTGATAAAAATGAATAAAATTATCCATGTGGCTCAGATGAGTCAGTGCTGCCTCATCACAATTTTTCCAATAAAAATAAAGTTAGGGCACCTTCACTGAAACAAAAACTGGCATGGAAGAAATTCTTCCAAGAGTCTAAGAACTGTCATGAATGTCTTACCAAGTGTAGCAACCCAAAGGTGCACATGCTTTACTAGACTGCTCCCAACCTACACAAGCCACAGTTTATTTAGCTGTTATCCATCTTAAGTGATGTTTAAGTTTCATCTCATGCTTTCATCAACTTGCAAACTCCATTGGGCTTTCTACAATTATCTTCTATTTCTTCTACTGACCCCATATCTTCTAAAATTCTTCATTCCTAGCATAACACTCCTTGCTTTGTGTCTCATACATCAATCCCTTCAACACTCATTGCCTTGAGCTACTTTTAATGTTTGCTGTCTTTTACAGACCTTCTCTATTTCAGCCATTTTGTTGTGATCAAATCTCCATAACTCAATCTTGTTTTACTTTTGCAATAATTTATTTAGTGATTTTAAAAGCAGAAGCATGTGGGTGCCTGTTATGACCCAAAGTCCCAGCATTTGGATTGAAATGGGACAAGGTAGTGGGAGAATGAAACGTTGGATCATATTCTCTGAGGTGGAAGCGCACTTCAAGGTGTTTTCCTACAGAACATTACCATAGGGTAGGAGGCAATGGAACAAGAAACCTTGGAGAAATCACAAACATTAGAACTAGCATTGATCAACTAATAATGAAATTTCTGTAACATACAGACAGAGTAATTGGTGGAGGGGAGAGACAAGTGTGATAACATCAAGAAGCTGAAAATGCTGGTGACAGCAGGAAATAAGCAAATCTGTTCTGACTGAGCAAGAAGGGATGTGAATGTCTGCCACATTAAGGATAACTAGAAGAAACTAGGCAACTGGCTGTTCTTTCTCCCCCTTCCCCCCACTTTTTTTTTTTTTTCCTGGTGAATGCAGTTAAGGGAGAAATGAAGAAGGCAGGTTATACAACATGGACAAGATGACTGATATTTGTTGTTTGCCATCCTCTTGAAAAGACAGATCTGCTGAAATAATAAAAAAATACTAGGTTTATACTTCCCAAAAATCAGGGAATAAGGATGCTCTTTGTTGTTATTGACATTAAATATTTATAGTGCTGTACATAGAAAAGAATACAGGTCAGGGCAAAAATGCTCTGTGCAAATATTGCAAAGGATAGTCCAGACCCAAGAACATACCAGTAAAAATAAAAGCAACACTCGAAAGATACTGGAGGAAAACACAAATATAAGGGTCAGGTAAAAATTGCACTGAAAAAAATCTGTCTATTCTCTCTCTTTTAATCAATCCCATCTTCCCACCACCACTGAAGAACCTGATTAGTGTCCTGTCACCATAAATCCAGAGTTCACTGCCCAGATGAGGGGAAAAAAACTTCAAAATCCCATTCATGTTACTTCTTTCACAACTTCTCTTTTTAGCATAGATTCACCTATGCTCTCTCTCTGTATGACCTAAATTCCATTCTCCATCCCAGCCCTCTGTGTCTTCTGCCATGGGAATGACCAAGAGTCAGAAGTGTCTGGGGGACAAAGCAGGTGTGTGAAAGGAAGGTGTTCAGAGCAAAGAGTTCTGCTCTGGCACCCTGGCCACTGCACTCTTCCTTTCTGGAACTCCTCGGATGTACAACTGAGGGACTAGCTGCTTCAGATGACATAAACTGCCTTAGGATTCTGCATTTCAACAGCAGGTGTTCACTTGGAACAAACGCTCCACTATACTACATTTAGCCATGAAATCATAAGAAAAGTTAATTTGATCTTTGTGGGGGGAAAAATCAAGGTTAGGGGAAAAGGAAGACTGAAAAACCCCACAACCTCACCATCGTCTACAAAAGAATTTTTACAGAAATTGAGTATTTCACTTCAGAAACACAAACACTTTCCTGGTGCAAAAAGTATTTTTGCTTCCTAAATGAAATACGCTTCCCATTTTCCCTACATGGTACTAAAACATACAAGTGTTTTCTAAGCATTTCTGTATGTGATCCTTTTGTACTTCATGGCTCCAGAAACCTAAGCCAAAAAGAAATTGGGAACTTTGTAATCTGTAGCTCTCCACATCCAAGGTTCTGAACCAGGCAAGTCATCAAGAACGTATCATTATCCCATAACTCTGGAACATCTCCAGGCAGTTTCTCTAAAATACCAGAAAAGCAGGAGAAAAACATGGCATGCAGGCTGCTAAATGGGTGCCCTCCAGGAGGCTACAGAGGTTTCCATCCAAAATCTACTCACTTTTTTCAACTAAATACTCACCTGGATAATATTTTTTTTTTTTTTTTTTTTTTTTTTTTTTTTTTTTTTTAGGAAATTAACATTTCCAATTAGAAAATTCTTGACCCAGATCCAGTGCTCATTAATCAGTGTATATTACTGAGCACAGAGGACTAATACATCTGTGTATACACAGACATGCCCTTCCTTCCCTGGAGCACTTTGATGTCCAAAACAGTGAGCTACAATATTTCAGAGATGTACACGTTACACAGCCTCAGGCATACTGCACCTGCTTAAAGGGTTGGCTAACTGCCAAACATCTTTCTTTTGGAAAACACATTTGCTTTAATATCTGCTAATTCCAGGAAGGGGGCCCTGCTCTTCTTGTTTGGCTATGTCTTTGCATTTGCAATGAATAAAAGAAAGGGACAAGGCAACCATCTGTGGGTGCTTCATAGAAAAAGAAAACCGCAGTGGGCTTCTTATTACAAGGAGGAAAACAGAAAGAATAAGAGATAAAACAATCTGAATGAAACAAGTTGACACCCTGAGCTCACTTCTCTGCGGCAGACTTGTTAAGCATTCCAGCCCAGACAACCTGGAAAGTCTTTGAAATAAAATTTGAAATCAAAAGGTTTCCCCAAAGCATTTTCTTTTCCTTACAACAGTTTTGTTCTATCTGGTTTAGAGAAAGGGAATTTTACTCCTCCCTATGCATTTTTATAGTCATAAATGGAACACAGCCAGAGCATCTGCCAGACACCAATGGCCAGATATATTAGGGGTATTTGCATTTGGCAACTAGAGATGATGATGAATACACTGTAATATTTTGAAATAATAAATATTTCCAAGTAGGTGCAAATGTAATTGCTATTCTATGATCAGATTAACTCAGCACTAGAATTCATAACATAAGGAAAACAGAATTTTCTAAGTCCCTTCTCTGCATGTGTTATGCTATTTCTGTCCATGTAAATAGCACAGTTTAACATCAGCAAAAACCAACCTGGCTCCAAATACAGTCTCACATCTCTTAACTTTGTCAGCATCTCAAGATTATTACTAGTATGAGCCAAAATACAATGATTTTAATATAAAACTAAGGCTTCACACTAAAAAAAAAGAGTGAATCAGCAAAAGAAAATACAGCCTCCTCCCCATAGTGAAGAGTGAAGAAACAGACTTCTCTCTGGAGATTTCCAGTAATGAATTTCTGTTTTAATTGAAACTGCAGCCAATGCATGAGATACAAATGGGCCTCCCTCTCTTTCTCTCTCTAGGTGATGCTGTGCAGGAAAGAGCTTTTAAATCAAGCAGTGAGCATAATGAACTTCAATTTCCCTTTGACAAGGCCAAAATTACAAACATACACTTCACTTCCAGACAATTAATTAATTTGTTTACATGATTTTTTTACTTTGTTTTCCTTTCATGATTGTTTTCCCCCTCCACTTCTTTTAGACTTTTTAACTCTCTCAGGTGTAAGATTAGCTTCTGACAACTCATCCTGGTCTCAGGCATGGAAACATGAAAATAAAGCAGATTTCTGCAGCAGGGAAGGGAGACACTTCCCTTCAGGATTACTGCTAGCACCTAGGGACAATGTTAAAGCACACATGCCCATTCTGTAGAGGACAGCATCAGCTTTTGCCCTTGTTAGCAAGGCAGAAACCTGTGTTGCCACTTGGAAAATATTTGCCCACTTATTAGCGTGAAAAGATGGACTCAAACTGCGGGTGCCTGCAAAGACCACGGTCTGACAGTCAGAGATTAATGTGACTGACTTCCAGAGGAAAGAGCCTTCTCCACCAATGGGATGCAAAGGAGAAGGCATCAAAGTAGCCAGCCAGAGCCAGCAACCACAGATATGCACACAAATATGCAGTGTCCCAACGCTGTGCTCCCACTCCCGTGGGATAAGGAAACCTACCTCAAAACCACTTGGGAGGAGTAGTAATGGGGAAAAGAGAAAAAACACAGTGGACTCAGGGAGGACAGGACTGATAGATTTGAGATAGTGAATATAAATAATTTTTTCTTGTAGAAAGAAATAACTACATAACACCACAGACTAAATCCCTCTAGCAATATCAATACTGTCTACATTACCACAGTGGTGCATGTTTAATTTCATTTCTGCTGCTACAAATATAGGCCAATAAATTTGACAACACATCTGTTATTTACTTGCACTCCACACAAGCATATTCATGACATTTACTTTGCCAGTTTTAAATTTAACAGCTTTGCTTTTATTTATATCTACTTAGTGTTAGTGAAAAGTGCTCTGGTGACTTTCCATATACATGCAGTAAGTGCAGCACATTTAGCAACAGTAAAATATTCCTTGGCTTGGTACCGTTACTGCACATATTTCTGATTACACAGAAGTGAAATATATGAAAGTGGTACAAGATGGTTAACATCTCACTTTGAGTATAAGTAGTAACTGCACAGCTAAATCATGCCTGCAGTTGTACCATCAGCAGAGATCCAGGAACTCATTTCAGTGCTCATTGAGTTGCTGACACACAGTGAGGTCCTTCAAAGATTGGGACTTGCATCACAAAGAGATTTTCACATGAAATATTGGCTCATTCCTATCCTCTCCATCTTTTCATTACTCTTTTAGAGTAAAATACGAGTAGGGGCTTAAGAAGTTGAGACCGTAGATATAAAAGAAACACCACAAACACTACACAGCAGATTCTCATGAACAGTGGGAGAGCTTTCCAAAGTGTAGAGAGGCAATTTGTGCTTCCAGGTCAAGGACATCAGCATAAGAGCAACAGCAGAGAACAGTGCCTTGCACACACTCATGCTGCTCACATGCAGGACCAGGGACTGGGGCCATGATGACAGTGCTCAGCTACGCTGCCTTGCTCTTGCACTGCCCCTGTATTTAGGTTGTCAGTCTTCTGTACCACACATCCAGTATTACAGAGATTAAACCATACAAGTTTGCAAATGACATTAGACAAATTACAGAAGACCAAGGAGGGAGATGAAAATTCACAAATCAATACAAGAGTGCAGATGTGAAATTACAGCAGTAAGATGAATTTTGCTGTCTGACCTCTGGCTTGGAATTCTCTGTATTTTCACAGTACTACAACTGGAACAAGCAAGCTCATTGAGATTTGACAAAGCTATACAACTGCTATGCATTCCTGTGGTGTGGCCTTTTTCTTTTGGTATTAGTTATAGTTGTTAACTGCACAAAATTGACTCCTTAAATAAAAGATTACAAAAATGTTAGAAAACCTCAATAACAGTGCTGCTTAACAACAAGGCCCTCAGCCCATGGTCAGATTTTACCGATTCATCCTCAGACTCAAGTATGGTCTGTTGCAATGAAAACATGCTAGCAAATTGAAGACCATAACATAATAATCTGCTTTTCTAAAATACAGTGTACAGAGAACTATGTATATGAATACGCTTCATAAAAGTAGGACTGATGTACACACAGCATGGGGTCTGTAGAGTCTGTTTTGTAGTTTCACAGATGTAACAGCTTTGCAGAGAGAAAGAATAAACACTGCAGAGGAGTCAAGTATTTATCTATTGAGTGGATGTGGACACAACAGCCAAACTGCAAGTGTGTATGCATGTGACTGTTGTGGAGGATGGCAGGGGGGAAATGGGACAGAGTAAGACAAGATAGCTCACGCCACACAAACTTTCTATCCTGCACTGAGCTGGTATCTACTTCCCAACCCAGAAAAACCTTGCTAGCTCTGCTGAGGATACACAGTTGGCTCCCAGATTGTGTTTCTTCTATTAGGAGTGGAATTGCTGCTGCTCCAGACTCCAAATCCTGAGACAATAGTCACCTTCACCCTGTCCTACAGTTTGGTGATGATGTTGGTAATTAGGTCATGTTCATAATTGACCTCTACAGTCTAAATCGTTACTTTATCAGTCTCATTTTTCTGGCACACTTAAGTTGTTCAGACAGAAATTACATCATCTCCATTGACCACCATTTCAACTCCTGCTCTTTTTGGTTAACTAGCCTTTGGCTTCATTATTAACAAACAAGAAAGAAAGTTGATATCTTCAGTATCTAAAGGGGAACTCCAAGAAGGCTGGAGAGCGATTTTTTTTTACAAGGTATGTAGCAAAGGATAGGGTGAAGGGCTTTAAATTGCAAGGGGGATGGTTTAGAATAGATATAAGGAAGAAATTCTTTAGTGTGAGGGTGGTGAAGCACTGGAACAGGTCCCCAAGCAAAGCTGTGGATGTTTCATCCCAAGGAGAGTTCAAAGACTGTTTGGAAGGGCTTTAAGCAACTTGGTTTAGTTCCCCCCAGCAAGGGGACTGTAACTAGATGATCTGTGAAACGACTTCCAACCCAAACCATTCTATGAATCCTTGGAAATAAACATGCCCTTTAATCACTGCTATTTCAACAAATGCCTTTCTTCTTGCCAGAAGGATATCTGATAGAGTTAACTACACTGGAAACTCCTGAATTTGAAGACTAATGGAAATAACTCCTGCCTCTCATTCTTCCTACATTTTCACAAGCAATTTGTTTTTTCTTCCTTTGTTTTGGCTTAGTTTGTTGTTTTGTCATTTCCTTCTCTTTCCCATTGCTTAGATGAAATTCCAACAGCCCATTTCTCAGTGGCACAATGGCAATCACTGCAGAAAAGCCTGTAAAATTTGCCACCAATAGCATGGTGCAGAGGAGGGGAAGTGCCATTGTCTGTGGAGATATGTTAGAGGAAGAGGAATTGCTCCTTAGTTACCTGCCCAAAAGAAATTTTCAGGAGGTTCGAGGGAAGCTTGGAAAAAGAAATGCACAAATACAAAGAGCAGTTTAAGGTTCTGTATTTGCTGGTTGTGATTCACACTCATTTTACTTAAATAATCTATCATTTTTAACCTGTCTTTCAAATGCTAAGCTATTTTTCAGTTAAAATTGGAGTCTGTGATGACCGTAGCAATCAGGGAGCATATCATAGGGGACATATTTAAACTGGTATCGGACATTACTACCAAGTGAGCCTGTCCTCTGTGCCTTTCCACTAGTTCTTATTTGGCCTTTAACCACCTCTGCAGTAAAGCAAAACAATTTTACAAGTTTCTTTCAAGTTCAATTTGCTGTTTACATAGGCAGTCTAGTAAAAAGTTTCCTGAACAAATATATTTGTTTTATCTCACTGAGTGCTTATGTCACAGATTATTCATCTCATCTTCTTGTAATTATTCTATCTTTGAGCCAAATTTTGCAACTGAAAATCTCCTGAAGGCATTCTTAGTGTCACCTGACCCTTTTATAGAAAGGTTTTCTGGGGTAAGTATTATCAAAACCTTATTCCTAGAAATAGCTGTAAACCACACTTTGTCTCCCATAGAATCCTGGTAAAACCCTCACCAAGTGTCAGCAAAAAAAGGTATAAGGCAACTAAACTACAAACCAGTGACTTGAAGGCCTTAAAGGCACAGGTCACTCTGCCCCATAGCAGGTGGTGGGATACCATAGGAACTGCCTTCAGGACAGCACAAGGCTGTTTTGATAATTATATCATAAACACAAACTGACCAGAGCTTCCCTCAGTTGCCTACAGCCTGAATTTCTCCTAAAGCTCTGTAATAGTGGAGGGCAAACTAGACAGATGCAAGCTACTGGTAGCAAGAGCAACCAGCACGCTTCCCTTGGGCCTCACCTAACACTGGTGAGGCCCAAGCAAGCATAGACAGACTGTTCAGTGATGTAAATCCAGGCTAAACCCTCCAATTTCACTGGAATCGCTAGAGGCTCACACTAAGCAAAACTCCAGGACTATGCCTCTAAATAACCATGTTAAATAGGTAAGGCACTTGAGATATTTAAAGTTCACAAAACTGAGTAAGCAACAATGAGCAAAACTGTCAGATTTACATGATAGATACATTTTTCTTGCAGAGCATCTTTGAAAGGTGTTTAAGGTCACACAAATATTCCCTCAGCATAATGGAAAAATAGCAGGTTCCTTTGAATTTTTTCAGCAATATCAACATTTGATCAGTGCCATTTCTGAACACATAGCAGCCCAACGCCAGAGCATGCTTATCTACAGAACTGACCACATTCAGCTCATTTTATGAAGAGCTTTTTACACTGCACAAAACAGCAGCCACTCAAGTCAGGTCACTCAAAAGCAGGATGACTGCAATGGTTAATTTAATTTCCAGAAAATTGATATCTATGCTACCAATAAATTATTTTAAAAACAACAGGTTACATGCATCTTAAAACTTCTATTAGGAGTATCAACTAATCTGTGGATAAAAGATGCAGTTAAATTAGCTGACTTCCAATTCCCAACAAATAGCTGTGTACACAACAAGAAAAGACAGTTATAGTCAAGAGACAGTGAGACTGCCTTCACCTTGCTGTGCACAGAAAACTATTACATATATCTGAGATAAACCATAACTGCTCAAAGCTGTCTAAGAGGTGCTCAGCTATTCAACACAAAAATGGAAGGCCAGCAGAAATTAAGACTGTTAATGACAAGCAAAAGCTCTTCAGACATCAAAATAGGCCTAGGGACATTTGAGAAATGCTTGTAAGAAGCATGCTGATTATACAACTGAAACTACAGGATTCAGCTAGGAGAATGCTTCAGCTTTGGGAAACCATGGGACCTGGTGTGCCTTTAGAACCAGGATAGGTTCTTGCAGCTTTGAAACTGGGTTCCCTGAGAGATTACAACTGGGATTCCAAGCTCGCCACAGGTTCAGGAAATGAGGCTACAGAATTTACTCCCACATGAAGAAGTTATGGTAACAGGAAAAAAGGAATATTAAAAGCATTTATTCTTCGTCCTGATAACTCTGGCAGAAACATTCAGTAATTCTTACCAGGTTTTGGGTGATGCAGAACACAAATAATTAAGTTCTTATGCCCAGATTGCCACAGAAGCAATATACATGTACTAATTATCAAGATGCACATCAATGGCATGACTCATCAGAAATAAATGAAGCTACTCTCAGCAATATATTTTCCTCGAGGAATGATACTTATTTGATACTTGAGGAATGATACTGAGGGCAGAAATAGCTCAAGCAGGCAGGCATAAAATAAAACATGAGATTTCCCCCATCTTGTAATTTCTACAATAAGCATGAGATTCAACCTGTCTCAAAACCCCTGCTTACAGCCATTAAACCAATTTGTTCTTCTTTCCCTATCATATGCAGAAAGCCAGAGAAAAGCTGAGTTGAGGCTAACCTGAAAACAAAGCATCACTATTTCAGATTCTCACAATTAGCTTTGAACACACTGAGATACAGGAATAGATACCAGATAACACCTCACACAATCTGATTTACTTCCCTAAACAATTAACAGAAGTCTCACTTAGTCATAGTAATTAAAAAATTCCATCTTTCCTGAGACCATTGCAGGGTTCTGCATTGAAGTCTAGAATTCAAAGCCTCTCTAATTCTACAGCCCTCAACGACCTCAATTTCTACTTTTGATTTGCCTTAGGTAGATGGGCAAGACCTGAAGAGCTAGTTCATGAAACCTGGCTCTAGAGATCTGTGGTTGCACATGTTAAGCTTGGTTAAAGTTGTTTTTTCTTCAGTGGTTTATTCCTGTTACCTTTCCCAATGGGTTTGGTGTGTCCCTGGTTGGCCACCCAGTCTCATTGTTCACCATGTGACCCAGCCCCTGCCACCCAGGACCCAGCCCCTCGATGGTAACACCCAGGGAGCATTCGGTTAAAATCTTGGGAACTGTGGTCCTGCACCCTTCTTTTGCACCCCCCTGAGAAGAATAAACATCCCTGCAAACGTGCCTTTTTGGACCTTTACTTCAGACCTCGACGCTGAGGTGTCAGGAGCCTAGAAAGCAGAAAGCCTCTCTGCTTTCTACTGTTCAAGGTCTGAGTGCAGCCTGAGAATGGCTGCACATGACTGTGCAGCTGGGGGACAAGGCCAGCGGGCCCCCACACCCGGAGCCATACCCTCAAGGTTTTTTTCCCCTCACCCCTAATTAAAGTTGAATTTACTCATACAAATGCAGACCATTCTCTTTCTCTCTATGCACATACAGAAACTCATACTATACACATATTTCTGAACAAATATACATATAAATATGTGTACTGGTTTAATGCAAATTTCAAAGGCCATTTGGATGTCAGGTATGGAAATAAGTCATGATGCTTTCTTCTTAGGTTTTTTCATTGCTCTACAGAAGAAAGAAGCTCCAAACAGTCCCAGAGAAAATAGGCTGCTGTTAAAGACTGCTGAAGCACTAGGTTTCACTAGTTAGGCATCAGTGGTATCTAGATATTCATCTGTACACAAAGGTGTTTCATCTTCTCTACAAGACTACTCACCCACAGGTAGCACCGGTAAGAACAAGGTGATTTCAGTAGCTTTTGGCACATAATTCTTTTTAAATTATAAATTATCTGGACTTCTACCTTTGACCAATGCAACATGTGCTAGCAGAGCATAACTGTGACTCCTACTAATAATCTGATGTTGATTTTACTGACAATGAAAGGGGAAGAAGTAATAGCTTAAGGGACTGTATTTGATTCTGTGCTGATTAATGCAGAAAAAATTTGGGTTATATCACACCTTTTAATCTCTAGGTATTACAAGATACTTAACAAAACAGTATAATTGGTGTTTGAAGTGAAAGAGAACCTTGGCAAGGGAAAAAAAGCAGCAGCTACAAGGTACTTGAGAAAACTTTCCTCAGTCTCAGGGGTAAAAGCAGATGCTTTCACACAAGTTTCACCAATACATATTTTGATATTGGGTAAAGTAACCAGATTTATCTGGGTACGTTAAGTGGACCTTTATGCTGTCTTTGGTTTCCAAGCAATTGACATTGCAGTGGAGGACCAACAAAGGGAACTAGGAAACCTCTTGTCATTAACTTTTTGGTGTGATCAATTATTTTGTGATCTTTTGAAGACCCCACATAGGAAGAATGTCTAGCAACGGTCTTCAAGAGAAATAGAGGAGGTGTGGGTATTTTTTAAATCAATACAGAAAGCCAGTAAGTGCTGTGATCCCACAGCTGCGAGCAAGTTTATCAAATACTTATCATTTGAGACTGGCCTTTACTTGAGTGCCTAAAGGGAAATGGAACAAAGAGAATTCTACATCCAGCCCTAAAATCCCACTGAAAAATCCAGATGGTTACTATAGTATTTGATTTTGGTTCTGCTGATGAAGACATATATCTGGGCTCCAGTACTTTGATCTGTTGGTAAACACAGTTTGCATCATTATGGATAGTGCATATATTCAGTATAATGCTAACTATACAATGTTTAATGCATAGATATAATGATACAAACACCACAAAGCATTAGAGTTATTTATACCTGTGTGATTCATACACAATACCACTAAGATCTGGCTAAGATTCCTTTTCCCCAGTAAAGGCCAGCACTTTCAGAAGCCAACCTTAACTCTAACCATACACTGTCATGCCATTGTAGGCATCCATGACATATAACTAAGTTACAAAACACAGACAGTCTTGAGACTGATGACATTTAAAACTGTAGGGTTTTCACAAACATCTGGTTGACTTGGATATGTAGGTAAATAAATTCACTAAGTTCCAAACTCTGCTTTCCTGTGAATTTTTTAAAAAAGTCAGATGACCTTGATATTGCTTGACCCTAATCTATATTTTCTTTCAAGATTTGTATACCTCTGTAAGCAAAAATGCAGAATAAGAATAAAAGTTATCAGTTGATAAAATTCATCAGAATTTAAGAGTTCTTATTACAAAACTTGAACAAGCCACTAACTTTTACAGTCGTCAGATAGCTGAGGATACAACACTCATTTCTGCCAGGATTTCATAGCCATCTATAATTCTGCCACAAAGATTATTTTTCTAATTTGTCACTGTGACATGGTCACACATCACATTGATCCTAGCTCTGCATTGCTCCACAGATTTCCTCTCTCTGCCCAACATAAATGGCCTGTCTTTATTTTCACAGCCTAGCCTGTCTAGTTTTTCTCTTATTAAGAGATCATTTCTGGTCTTGCAAAGATCTTTGTTTCAGTCTCCACTCAAATTTACACATAGCCAACTTTTTGCCAGTCCTGTTCTTCCTACTTGGCAGGAGCTCCTAATTAAATATACATGAGGTACCCCACTACTCCCCTGCAATTTTCAGTTAAAATTCTTAAAAACTCTTCAAGTGTGGAGATCACCACACCACCCATAGCTGTCTCATTGTTACTCCTGTCTTGTTCCTTAATCCTGTCTTATTCCCTTCATCTGCCTATGAAGAATAAAACATGTTTTTTTATTTTTATATGTAAATTCGGTTACTTAGAAAATACCTGACACTCAGTTCCAAGTTCTGCAGCTCAGTATCTTCTCATCATTTTCTTTCAAGCCATATCTTCAATGTTTTCTTCTGAGTAAAGCAGCAGGTGATAAGCATAGGAAGGTAAGCAAGAAACTACTAGAAACATCAAATAGAAAGGCACTACACAGCTGTTTCTGAGCTAAATAGAATTTTGCACCAACTGTGATAAGGGATAACTTCAAACTACTAAATCCTCTTCCTCAAAGCCTACACCCAGCTAGGCGAGCAGCTTCAATGTCCTCACAAGTGAATAGACACATTCAGCACAGATGCCCCTGTTCAACACATAAAACCTGAGAACCCTCACTTTTCTGCAAGTTAAGATTTCCTTCGCTCTCCTCCTCTTTTGCAAGTATGTGTATGTGTAGCCAACCGTCCTAGCAGAGAGCAGAGCTGCATCCTCCGCAAGCAATGAGCTGTTCCTGCAGCTGTTAGCACAATGTCTCCCTTGAGAGTGCTCTGAAGTGCTAACAGTTCACCATAACTTCCATACCACTTCTTCTCACAGGGATTGTTTTCCCCAATTTCATTTAAGAAGCAAACTCTAAGACAAGCAAAAAGAATGAGTATCTTCCTCTACATTTGGATTTTTTTAATCCTCATCAAGCAGTTTCCCCTTTAGAGTTTCTACTTAGAAATCCAGACTGGCTGGATAACTTAAAGCTGAATGCCTCTGCCCTAAGAAGCAGGGGACTCACTCAAGAATGTAAAACCAGAAATGTGCAGGGAAACAGTCTCTTGGTGTTACCTACATCTAATTACTCCTCCCCACTCATCTGTCATTACCACATAATCTCAGTACACAAGAAAAGAAATGCTTTCCTAAGCATGCAACAAAACAAATTGCAAGGGGTTTATGGCTTGAAAGCACAGACTTTGAGATCCTCTCCAAGTCAGCAGGGAAAACGAGACTAGCTTTGCTTTCTGGACAGTGATTTTCTTGGGAACCTTTTTTTGGTAGCCTTTTTCAGATATGCAGCAGGGTGGGCTCAGATAAAACACTGTAGTCCAGTGCTTAGGGTGCTACTGTTAAGATACCACAAGGCTCCTGGATGCCATATCTGGCTCTAGCAACAACTCGCTGTGTAGCCTTGGTTTAGACTTGCATGACATTCATTTGCTGCATCTGTAAAAGAGGTATAATAATAAGAGTCTAGCTATTTTCCTATTGCCCCAGTCAATTTTTCTGAGCATTATTGATTTATGCAGTAGTAGCACCTCTTCCAGTGATAAGCACTGTGAAGCTGTAGTTTCTAGGTGGACATTCTTGCCCATATTGTATTCACTCCTCCTTTCACAGGATATGTCACTGGCTCCAAAGCTGACCATCCCTTTTAATTTTGTATTGAGGGATATTTCTCTTGAGAATGCACCTGTACAAGCCAGAACTACTGCACTCTGCCTTGGCAGTGTACTGAAAATCTAAGGTAAATCACTCAACCCTTTACCTTATTTTGCTTGTTTTATTTAATGGAAGCATTGCTGTGTTACTGGAAATATCTGCAAGGCTGCTAGACATTCATTACCTCAAAGAACCCAAACAATGCAGACACACCCACAGTCTATTCCAGGGCTACAGTGCCTTCTGAAAAAAAAAAAATGATATATGCTTGCTTGCAAAGAAAGAAGAACTGCTAGATACTAGCTCTAGATTAAAGCACCATCCTTCAACAAACACCAGGTATGTGTTGCCAACTGCATATGTGAGAAAAACTACTCATTTCTGATGTCAGAAGGAACAACTCCTTTCTGATATGAAAAAGAAATACCCTTATCAACTAATAAATAAAAAGAATAATTTTAGCCCATATAACCATCAAGGCATATCACTGAAAGAAGAGAGGCTGAAGAAAGCCTCTCAAAAGTGGTGAGACATTCATTGTAGATGAATAATACCTGGGATATAATTTAAACTGCCATCAAGGCAGTAATCAGCAAAAACACCAAGAGTTCCTATGTACCTACAGAACAATGTAATGAACATGTGGAATTTCTCTTTATTATGGTATCCCATATTCTTTAGCAGGAAATGCATCATTACAGAATTGTCAGCCAAGGAATATGACTAAAGGCATCACTGCAGCTAACAGACTTAAACCCCTGCTCATCTGTTGGAAGTAGCTCATGCACAGCAAGCAGACTTTAATGATGGCTGGAAACCCCTTCTAGGCTTAAATCTATTTGTACACTTTGAGATCATAGCATGACTGCTGGCAGTAGCTGCCTTAAAAATAATTCCTAAATGTTCATTCTATAAATGGCAGTCACACTGTTTATTGGAGAATAAGGTGATAACTATGGCAGGTGGAGATGCCACAAAGAGCATAAAATGATGGCTCATGTTTGTTTGCTTTTTTTTTTAATCTGTCAAAAAGCTCCTATCAATATGTCCCGGGTAAAAACAACACATTCTGAAAGCTCCAGAGAACAGATATCTTCAAGACTGAATGCAGAAGGAAGAACATGTGATTCTGTCATATATCATCACCATGGCTGGTTCTGGAAATAGCATGGATATACTCTTGTGAGGGTATAAAGGGAATTTTTGGGTTTCATTTTTTTTTGGTGAGCTAGTTCCCAGACAGCTTTGCTGTAAACTTCAGCTGAAAGATGGCAAGTCCATTTCATTGTATTGTTATAACCAACTACAGTCTCAAATGTGCCTGCAAACCACATGAAATCAGATGCTACCTCCCATCTAATTTTTTTACCAAAAGATTTTTATAGCAAAAAAACAATCAGGAAACAAAGGCGGTAAGATGATAGTAACAACAAAAAAATAAAAATCCATGACTTTAAAGGTGTGGTGTTCAGCATCTGCCATTTCTTTGGTGATAATTCTTCATGCATTGGAGGTATTGCTCATTAAAAGCTATACCATTAAAAGGTTTATCTTTTCAGATCTGCATAGAAATGCATAATGGTACCATGGAGGGTTTGTTCATGCTTTCTTGCTCTTCTTCCCTCATTTATTCTCTCTTCAAAATACAGATGATCTTTTTTCACTTTAGTTTCAGTTACTCTTACATGGGAAAACTACCCCTTCATTCTTCTGTCGCCTCTAATGCCCAAGGGGCTATCTTGCATGAACTCCTCCAAAAAAATTCACCATCAGAAAGCCACATACAGGATTTTGAAGCTACAAGTTAGAATCGAAGGCAGGGATCTGGAGTAGTTAACATAAAAACATTTTTTTTTTTCTATTGAAAATATAATTTCCACCCTATCTGCAGGCCCAGATGTCACCCACCCCCCCACCACACACAAACATCCTGCACATCCACACGCACTCACTCTTCAAAAACCTTTGCAGAACAGCTTCAGCTGGGGTCTAAATGTTCTTCCTTATTAAAGTGACTAAGTCTATCGATCTCAGGTGAATTATGTACTAAGGGTTGCATATAGTTAAGCCTTTTTGAAACACATTTAGGTGGAAGAATGATTTCCTTTTGGTTCCTTGCAGATAGTATCTGCACCACCAAAAATGCATCAGAGTTACCAACAGAAATTGCTTCTTGAATTTTGAATGTCCAGTTCATTTGTCCTCACAACAAAAGATAAAATGGAAACACACTGGAGCTGACAAAAGATCACAGTAAGAAACTTCACCTTCCCATCCATAAAACAATACAAGTAAATCAATATCTCTGAGTGTCTTTATCATTAATCACTTTAAGGAGACTTGAAAATATTTTTTCCCCACAAATGGTTTACCATTATACTCAGGCAGATGATCCTTTCCATGAAAGACTGAAGTACTGAATGGAAGCAATGTATACAACACAAAACGGTCTGGTTATGGCTACACTTAAGACTTCACAATTGTACACAGCATTACAATGTCCATAGTGCTACACGGGGAAAAAAGGCCAGAAAAAAACCTTCACACTATCCAATTTTGCCTACTGACATTATAGGATGGCTTTCTGAAACATGGTTAAGGTATTCTTTACCTAACTTTGTGTCCTCCTACATAAGCCATCGATCTTGGAAGCTTCTATGTTGTATGTATGCGTGCAAACAAGCAAACACAGACAAGTTAAAACACTATGTTTTGAGGGAAAACTCAAATACTGGATTGTAGCATTCAATGCATATTAGTCCAAATTCTACTAAGGGAATCTATAATAGGAGCGTTAAACATATGTGGTAATGTGATACATATGGTTTTATAGACAATTATGCTAGCCCTGTGAACTGCAGTCAAAGTTAGTTATTGTTTCTTGGCTGAGGTGCTTGCTTGTGGCCTATTCACTAATTCTGTTTATGTATTTCTAACAGGGATTCCTGGTATATTTCCAAATAGCTCTATTCATTTATTAACAATGTGAACTGGGATATGCAGATATTTTCCTCTGTAGTCCCCTGGAGATCAAGGGGCACAAACTTGCATAAAGAAAGAGCCAATAAATGAAGTGAGTAAATTAAAATTGTAAGAGAAGAAAATAAATTCAACCAATTGCCAGATATTGAAATCATTGTTACTGAGAAGACTAATTATGCAACCTCAAGGAATAACCAAACAGTATTTGTTTCAAAAGTACTCAACCAGCTTCAGGCCATGTGTAAGCACACGGCTATCACAGGCTCCTTCAACTCCTCATTGCCACTTCCCTGCCCCTTTTCTATCAGTACTAATTAGCAACATAAAGAAATATTCTCTGCCTTTTTTGTCATCATGCTGTTCAACTTGCCTGATTTTTTTGATACACAATCCAGTGTTTGACATATGCTTCTGCAAGATCATATTATCTAAAACAATATTACCAAGCAACCTCTGAATGAGGACTACATTAATGAGGACTATTCAAAGCCTGGGTGAGGGCTAAGTTGAATAACAGATACTTCTACTACATTAAAACCATTACAGAGCAGGCTTATTCTTAATATAGGTGCTTGACATTTCCCATTAAAATAACTTATTTCAAGCAATTACCATTGCAAAAATGAAAATGTTTACGCTGAAGTCACCAGTACTATCTGTCTGCCTTAAGTTGTTTGCCTCATGAAGCTTCAAGCTCAAAATAATATCTGCTTCTTAATACTATTCCCTCTTCGGAGTCAGGAAGAGCCCTCAAGACTTCCCAAAGCACAACATTTCCATACTTTAAACAAACATTTGTGAGCAACTGATCTAATAATTTCTCTTGACTCACTTAAGTGACTGATCACAACATTAACAATCTTGGGTAGCTTTACTGAATGAGGTAACATCATTTTGTAGACTAATACACAGTACAAGTAGGAAAATTAAGCTTTAGGGAAATATAAGCCCTTTCTTCATGTTCCAAAGGGAGGAAAATGTTACTTTACTACAGCTTTCAGAAGAAAACCTCATTTCCCCAAAAGCTTCCAGACATGCATCTGCTAGGTGGTCAAATAAAAGTTAGTATTAACATACAAACCCTGCTTTGATCTTTGATTACAGCAGCAATAAAAACATTATTCCCATCAGTTACTTAGTTGTGTTCATGCAGCAAAAGAAAGTGCAGCTACAATTAATATTCAAGTCCTGTTGTGACCTCGAGATGTTCCATGGAAGAATCTCAGCTTTTTGGGTCATTTGCTTGTTTTAGTCAAAGCCAAGGAAGTACTACACAAACAAGAGAAGGGCATTTGAATGACCAGATTCTTAAAATATGCAAACAGAATTGTTTCACTATTCATTTTTACTTGCCAGCTATAGGCCCCAGGATATGATTTACAGAAATATTGAGCATTCACAGCTTTAACTTAAAACAACAGGAACTCTATGTGAAAATATGAAATACCACCTGGTGCTAACAAAATTCTCAAAACAATCAATGAATAATCAATGTACAATTTATACTAAGGAGAATAAATTTGCCCCAGACCTGTGGAAACTCTTGACTTTAAGACTCCTGTTCCTTAAAAATGATCTTCTGATATATCTGTGTGCCTTGATAGTGACAGTAGAGATGGAGATACACTGTCAACAGATGAGGACTTGACTCACTAGAATACTGATGAGTTTATAACCTTTTAACCCCAGCAAGCAACCAAGCACTGTGCAGATGCTCACCCACTTTTAGCCTACCTCAGTGGGATGGGGAAAAAAATCTGGAAAACAGCAAAATCTGTTGTTTCAAATAAGAACAGTTTAAGAACTGAAATAAGGCAAAATATAAAAAATAATTTAATCGTAAAAAAAAAAAAGGAGATAACAAAAAGACAGAGGAATAAACCCCTCAAAATTACTAGAGATGCACAACACCATTGCTCACTGCCCACTGACTGACGCCCAGCCTGACCCCAGCAGGGATTGTCCCCTCCCAGCCAAGTCCCCCCAGTTTATATTCTGAGTGTGATGTTCTGTGGTATGGGATATCCCTTCAGGCATTTCTGTTCAGCTGTCCTGGCCATG
Organism: Sitta carolinensis; assembly: GCA_032173965.1. NCBI lineage: Eukaryota > Metazoa > Chordata > Aves > Passeriformes > Sittidae > Sitta > Sitta carolinensis. Next base: position 38,421,726 of record JAVUNC010000006.1, read on the forward strand.
CTCCCTGCTGGCTTTTTGTGCACCTCCCCTCTGGCAGAGCATGAGACACTGAAAAGTCCTTGACTTAAGGTATACACTGCACAGCAATAAAATAAATAATAAATAAAATAAAGCATCAGTGAATTATCAATGTTATTGTTCCTATGAACCCAAAACACCAAACTGTACCAGGTACTAGCAAGAAAATTAACTGAGCCAAATACAGGACAATTAAGCTATGACGTCTTATTAATAATTTACAAGAAAGGAAACTTTGCTCTGAACATTTGATAATCTCCACAAAGAGAGAAACTAGCCCATAATGACAGAGAGTAGCATTGCATCAATATGCAAAGAGGCTGGATCTCAACAGTGTTCTGTAGTCTCAAAGAATGACCTTACCTCATGCTCCTGGGTCAATAATGATGGCAACAACACAGCAGGTATGAGCCCAAACCTTAAAGCTGAATCAATAATCACTATGCTGGGTCATGGCCCCACATCAATCGGAGACAGTTTTACATTATGATGTTACAACAACTTGTACAATACTGCAAGGTCATTTTGCATTGGTTTGGTGGTACCATGCCATGATGCTGCATGAGTATATACAGATACTTGCCTGTGACAGCAAATGAGTACAGAGAGATGCTAAATTTTGAAATGACTATCAGGGACTCGTCATGTGTGATATTATTGATAATGATTGGTGACTTGTATGTCACAAGGTCACTTAATTTCCTCTTTACAAGACAAAAAAGTAGGTAAAGTTTTGCCAAAACTAGCAAAGGCACCCCTTTACCCAAGGCTGTCCTTCCGCATTTTCACTCCAACCTGAATGGACAGCAGGTACTTTGTTCTTGCACACTTTTTATCTGCTCAGCCATTTGACTGAATATGATTGACCTCACTACAACCCATGCAGAGTAACAAGATTCAAAAGGAAACTACTGTGACAGGGAAATGGCCCAATTATGCTGAGACCAGCTTTTTCCATAGCAAAAAAAGATTCAAAGCATAATACATCAAGACACAGAAAGAAGCAGGCACCCAGTGATTGCTGTCGAAGGAGGAGAACAAAGGGATGGCAATTATTTTAATAATTTTCTAAGAGGTGGCAATAATGTTTCTTATAATTGCAGAGAGAAGCAGAAATGTCAATAGTTCCAACTAGCCTTTATTTCTGAATGGTGCCTGAATCAGCTCTTCATTTAGGCTATTGAAGCATCAACTATTTCCCATTAAACTACACTTGGGTCAGTCTGCTTTGGTCACACTCAGCTTAGATTGAATTTGAGAGTGATAATTACTGTGAACTCACATCATTTTCCCACAGTGAATTTGTTTCAGCTTCTTGATACTATTTCCCCATGAATGTGTCCTTATATTTCCCCTTTATTGATACATTGTTTTCTTCTATTCTGTTTCATGGGGTTTTATATTTATAAAAACCCAGACATTTATTTATATCCATATTATAAAACATAACAACAAGGATTGCTTTTAAATAAACACAGTAAGATTAAACAAAAGATGGCACAGCAATTACTAGTTCTCTTGTCTTCATTTTCAATGGCACCTAGTAAGCAACAACCCATGTTGGCAGCAGACCTTGTACTCCTCTACAGCTGCTCTGTGAGTGCATGTGTACAGGGAAGGAACAAGAATCCCTCTCTAAAAGCATGCAGCTTGAAAATTGCAGAGAAACTAGTCATATATGTTTTGAGAATACTCGGCAGAAGAACAAAATAAGGAAGTGAGGAGGAATGTAACTCTGTGCACACCCTGCCTTGGGCTGGACACGGAGCTTCATGGAAAGGTTTGTGCACAATGTAAGCATTCCAGCCCCTCTCACAGCACACATAAGACCCTTCCACAAAGGATTCCAAGATGAGTAAATATTCTCCTTTCTATCATTTACCCATCCTGCTGTAATATTACAGGTGAACTGATCCAAAAAGCAGTTATACTGGAAGCATATGTAATGAAATTGGAGTACAACTGTGAATTTTAAACAGAACTTGTCTCAGTGTCCCAGTACTGTGTGTAACCTGTTATGGAGTTCCCAGCCCATTACTTCATATTTCATTTTGTCAGTTCAGTGTATCCCACCCTGAATGCTTGACCTGAAAATGTAGACGTGTTTCAGATGAAACAGAAGGTTAATTAGAAAAGCTGAAGCCATTAATGAAGGCCATCAATTATTAATCAGTTGGTCCTCTATTCTCTTTCCCCATATCCAGAAGAATTTATAAGTCACTGATAGGATTTTAGGGCTGTTGACATCCCTTAGCAACTGTATCACTCTGGTTAGAGTGATTAGACCAAGCAAAAGAGGAAAACATCAAACACATTTTCAGACAGAAGATTTCTAATGAAAAATTCAAAGTGATGAAAGACAGAAGACAAAACAACTTCACACCTCTGGAACCTTCCTGACCACTGAACTGCAGAGGACTCTGGCCTAGCATCTGAGTCACTGAGTGTTGCTGGCAATGAAGCACTGAACCATGGGAGACAGGAGATTTTAATGTAGGTTTGCATTTTCATAAAGGAAAATACAGCAACAGCTGTTTTAAAGTAAATGTATCAATCAGATAACATAAGGCATCCTATGACAAAGAACCTACCAGGGGTTTGCCACAGACAGGTAATTCTGAATACTCATAGACAATGTTGAAATATGTCATAATATTAGCAGGGAAAATTATCTTCAGAAAATGAGAACAGAGTTTCTATTAATTGTCCTCACATATGTGAAATTTATTTCCCTTGCAAAATAAATCTATCATTGAAGAAAAATGTTTAATTAAGAAATGGTAATAGAAACAACCCTTTTCAACAGTTTATATTAAGATTTTATTGCCACGTTAAAGACGAAAGCCTACTCAGTTGTGAAATCATCATTTACACGAAGTGCTAAAATCATCCTTTGTTAAATGTAGAGTAAGGGAAAAAGACTTAGGAAATGCAACACAGAATCTGTATACAGCGGAAATGATGATTACCTTGGTCTTCTTTTCCTTCTCTGGCATTCTTCATTACTGCTAGATGCAGGGTGTTTTTCCACTGCCATTTTTCAAAACTTCAAGATACTTCTCTTGGGTTATGTTTTGCACCATCATAGATAAAATTTAACTTCTAACTTGAATGATTATAAGTTTATTATATAATTATTATATAATATTACATGATGAAGTAGCCACTTTACAATAAAACAGTAGACAAAATTATCAAGAACTGGTAAAATGACATCATATTCCTCCCCTCTAAGACCATTAAAAATAACTTAAGCCTACCTAAAAAAACAACCTCTCTTCAATGTGATCCCAATTCAACTCTATTATTATGCCTTGTGCTTCAGAAATTTTTCTATTACTTTTTGCATCAGAGATCTGCAAAACAAACTTTATCTTTAGTAATACTTAATGTCTTAAAGTTCAGCTTTTACCCTCAGGAGAAAACTCGCCCTCAGGTAATTCCACTGCTTGATTGTTCAGTGTAGACAGAACATTTTTCAAGGCAAAAGTTTACAGAAATTTTACAGAAGATACCCCACCATTGTACTAATCTTACATCTCTTTATCTTACCTTCCACTTTGAATAAATTAATGTCCATTTCATCTTTCTAGATGGACCATTCACTGTCACCTCACTCCCATATTTTGAAGACTATTCTCCCTTCATCTATACTAGATCATTCTTTTCCTCTGTTTGGCAACCCTTCAACCAGCTTCCAAAGCCTGAAGGAATCCCCCAGCACTCCAAATGTGGAGGCAGAAACTGACAAGTTGGCACACACACAGGCTAAAAGGATATGCTTTTCATGCTGGTCTTAACACATTTAGATACTTCTATCAGTCAAAAAAAGAGGACATAAGTAACAGAGAAATTCAACAACAAAAACTACCAGGGTTTTTAGTAAGACAGTATCATTACAAACCTTCAGATCTGATATTGATTTCAGTGAAAATTCTCAAAAGAATAGTCTGTATTTATCAAAAATAATCAAAGCACTTTCAAAAAAGTAAGACAACTGAGTTGTTTATATTAGTACAATAAATTATCTCCTTACCTTCAAGCAGTAGTCCTTCTATATTTTGAAAATTAATTCCAGATCCTCTGAGGGTTCTATTTTCTTTTAAACTTCTAAATGACTATAGTTATATTCCATGGCTTCTTCCAAATTTTCTATAATCTATGAGTCAGTACTTATAACACATTTCCAAGCACACCATCCATACTCTGCTAACAGCTCTGACATGGGAAGGGAAGCAAGAGGCACAAATCATAAGAAGCAGCACAAACCTGGACAGCATGAGATGCAGTGATGACAGCTTGATGCTAAAATTTACTGTCTTTGAGCAGACACCTTCAACTATCTTGACTTTTTAGATTCAAAGCACTCTTTAGGGTCAAACATAGCCAATCCATATGGAGCATATTCAGGTTTACCAACAAAAGAAATGAAGGAATTTTAGTCTCCCATTTGCTCAAAACTGTCCCCCTAACACTTTGTAGTGCTGTGGCTTAGACCTGGCTGTCAGCCAAACTCTCACTCAGCCGCTTGCTCACTTTTCTTCCTAGTTTGTCCTCCCTTCTGCTGAAGACCAGAAATAAGAAGGCTCATGGTTCAAGATAGACAGGGAAATCACTTTCCAATTTCTCTTGGGGACAAAACAGCTGAGGGAAATTAATTTACTACTAGTTAATGTATACTTATTTATTTACATGTTGGTTTAGCAGGAAACAGAGAGACCAACACTAAAAAGAAGGAAAACACCTCTCTGCCCCCTTTCCCAGGCTCAACTTGACTCCTTCACTGCAGATTCCAGTCCCCTGCTTTTGTTATTACAAGCTACACACAGTCCCCTCAGTGAGGCAATAAACATGGATGGGATTGGTTACCATCAGTGCACAGCAATTCCTCTCTGCTGCTACTTCTTTCTTACACTTTTGCTCTACTCCAGAGTGGACTCCCCACCGGCCGTTTCTTTTGGAATATCCATCTGTTCCAGCATGGGGTCTTCCACAGACTACAGCAGACAATCTTCTGTGTCATGTCATTCTCCTCCTCTTCTCATCTTGGTGTTACCTCTGATGTTTATCACCCTTCTTGGCTCTTTCTGCCCTTGCCTGAATGTGCTTCCACAGGTGACACTGGCTTGGCTGACAGGCTCAGCTGTGTCCTGCGATGGGTCCATTGTGAAGCCAAATTTATCTGGCATGGGGAATACCTTGTTCTTGTCCCACAGAAGCTACCCTGCAGCTTCCACCCTGCCCACATTTACACCCAATACATGGTTTACTTATGTGATATAATAATTCAGATGGGTGCATAACACCCTCTCTTGTTCCTCCCAGTAGGATTTGAACAAGGTGCATTCACATCTGTGGATACATCATATTTGAAGAAGATTAATTTACTTTTGCAGATATCTGCACACTTATACTATAATTTTTAGCGGTCTGTCATCTCTGCACCTAATTTATACACCTGAGATAATGCAGTTTGATAGTGATGTGGACCATAGACTCTTAGTCCAAGCAAGACAAAACAAAAGTCCCAAATTATGGAAGAAGTAATTTTTTCGGTTCTCACTTTAAGAAAGTGACAAAACAATTTTCTCCCTTCTACTCTTCCATTTGTCAAAAATATACTTCAAGTGAACAGAGTCAATGTCACTAACCATCACACCTGGCAAAAGACAGAATGCAACAATCCCACCAGAGAGCACGGCCCCGTGGATGAACTCACTCTGCCCCATATTTGCCTGGTTTCAGGAACTTATCACCTACTCCAATAGGCAAGAAGCACAAAAAAATGGTTCTAGTTGTACTTGAGTAAAAAAATCACATCAACATTAATTTTTAATAACTTCTTAAAAAGTACTAAACAATGCTCAGCAGCTAAAGCTTTGAGCTCTTTAACTAGCTCAAATGTATTCTCTGGACTTTGCCTTGCAAGGTGATATGAGTGACCCCTAAACCCCAAAACCATTTATTGTACCAGCAGTTCTGGGAAAGAAGCAGTGAAACTCATTCTCACAGGAAAAAGGGTGGCTTTTGACACAGAAGTGCAAATGTGAAAGCCAAAAAGCTTCCGTAACAAGCTAGTTTTTTTCTTTCATGTTCAAGGAACCAGAAACTATCCAGTGATTGTCAAGCACCACCTCCATGGGTAGCTCCAAATCAGGAATTTCTTCCAGCAAGCACTGTGGAAGATGCATCATGAACCAAATACCACACATAATGTTCTCAGGCACATGGCATTATTCTTAGGGCTGTCCTGTGCAGGGCCAGGAGTGGAAAATGATGATCCTTGTGTATCCCTTCCAGCTCAGGATAATCTATGATTCCATGAATCCTAGTGAAGGGATTGTATACTCACAATTCCTCTATGGAAAAAAAAAAAAAAAAGAAAGGCTTCCCCAACTTTGATATATTTAAAAGTTTTTTAAAACTACAATTTGCCACTTTCATTGAAAATTATGAAATTCAAAGAAGAAAGTAACAAGAATCAGGCACCATGTACAACTCACAGTAGCAATATTGAGAAATCTACTGGATTATCATCACTTTGGTCATTATGAGTATGGTCATTATGTGTGCCAGAGTAAGGCCAGGTGTTATGCAGAGAACAATACTGAAAGCACTGTGCAATACCTAAATAAGGTGGGCAAAGCAGCTCATATTTCTAGATTTGCTTATTTTTGCATTTTAAAAGGCAAAATACTCCTTCCCTATGCCCCTATAAACCTCTTATTTTCCTAGGTTTTTCCACACCCAGTTTTGTAATCTAAGTTTTTTGTTAAGAAAATACATAAGCCGGCTAACAAATAGCTCTTCTGAGAGGAGGGGGATAGGAGTAGGGCAAGCAGGAAATACATTGGGCAACTGATCAAGGGATGCTAAGCCACAGCCAAAGTAAAACCTTGCTTCAAAATAGCGTGTAACAACGTACAACCTCTGTCCCTAAAGAGCAGAAATCATCCTTCAGTGCCACTGCTCACATTACAAGTGATGTCTTTTCAATTATCTCAAAGGCCAGATTTAACACTCTCTATTCACAAGTTCACAAGCCCATTAATAGCCATCCTGGGAATCATTGCAAGTCTGCAGACTACATATCATATGATGATCTTTCTGATAAAGGTTTTATAAACTGAGTCAACATGCCATCCAATGTGTCAAAATACTTTCTTTCCTAGACTGACAACAGGAAACCAGAGAACAGCCCCTCTGCCTTCTAACACAGCATTATCATTTAATGCCAGCTTCCACTGAAAGTTGGAAAAATGTCATAGGAAAATAATTACATATAAGTAATGGTGATGCCATGAATACCACCACAGGGAGAGGGAACAGAAAGGTTTTGGTTGAGAACACATCCTTTAAACTGATCCCACCACTGCTGTAAAGGGATTTTGGAACAGATGTGATTGGATGACATATGTGTGCAGACGCACCCAGCTGTGTCTACACAGCCAACCAAGCTCAGAACCAAAGGATGGTTTGCAAAGACCCAGCTTGGGTCTACGAGAAAGTAGCAATGCATATTTGGCGCTGCAGCTGCATGAATAAATCCTCCCAAACACAGATGAATATTCAGGTGTGGAAGCACTGAAACCTGCCTGGAGCTGCAGCTTGTGGACTTGTATGTTTGAATTTGCATTAGTCCTGGGATATCATGATGACCCATTATAATAAAGGGATAGCCCAGAAGAGCCTGGGGGATTGGTGGGGAGTTGCTGACACAAAGCACAGGCAATGCAGTTCTCTGTAAATGCCACTGAGATGTAAACATCAAAAAACAGAGAAGAACTGAAGCATTTGCTCAAAACAAATGAAGGTTAGACTGACACGTATGAATACATATAGACATTAAAATATGTTAAACTTTAAAATCCTAGGAAAAAATTGATTTTAGAACAGCATTTCAAGAGAAATAGTAAAACCAAAAAAAAAAACAAAACAAAAACAAATGGGATGAGGTCAGTTTGATACAGCCAGGAAAGAGGATGTGATGCTACAGCTCTGAGGGTAGAGGACTGGACTTGATAACCTAGATAGTACTTTCCCTGTTATGTGTTCCTAAATCAAGATGCTCATTCAGCAACCCCAAAAACCTCATCTATATGTGACGCCCCAGAACCAAACAGATTTTTCCCATCAGAAAGAGAACACAGGAAAAATTGTGATCATAATAAAAACTAATGAAGATTTTTAAATCTGTTTGAAGCAAAACAATTTTATAACATGTAAAATAGTTGGAAAAATATACCCTTTCCCCTACAGAATCCAGTCAAAATTGAGTTAATCTCCTTTGAAAAAAAATTAACAGCAACAATTGTAGGAGGACTATAGTTAATTTGGCTCCCCAAAATTTAAGTTTTAAAGAAATATACATAAGAAACCACAACCTTCTTCCTTTCACAGAAACACAGACAAGAGAAGACAAGAATATGGTACAGGAGCACAATAGTAAGAAGTAAATTTTGGCATTAAAAGAAACAGAAGATCTGTACATGCAAAGACTTGTAAGTTCTTCAAACAATTAATACAAAAAGAAAATTTGATAGTCTCAGAACTAGACAGAATCAGTACAATTAGATTTTTACACATTGTAGGAAAGTCCTTTCAGTGTAACAGACCAATGGACTAAACTCCTCTTGTGAAACCTTCCCAAAACTTTTAGGGTGAAAAAGCAAGTCTCAGCAGTGATCCCTGGAATGATGGATGCTGCAGAGTATAAACTTACACACGGGCTTCAGTACACACAGAAAATCACACACAAAGGGAATCCCTAGTTCTCCTTGACAGTCTCCTAGTCCAATAGCTTAAATATCTCCCAGCACATCCCAATTTTTTCCACATGTTGCCCAGCTCATTATATAATGCAAATCCGGTGACTACTCCTGAAAGTCTGTATTAGCACCTCTGTTCTGTAGGGAAGGCACTGTGATTTAATCTGCAATGCTATAGCATGGGCTGCCCACCTGAATTACAGCAAAAGAATTATAGCAAAAGAACATTGTTCATTGAGGGCCTAGTCTCTCTGAATATATTTAGTATACAACATACCTTCTATGAAAGGATAACCTGCTGATAATAGGACTGTAAAAATTGTTTAGTAATGCACCCAAAGACACAGACCAGACCCTTTCCCCGTAAAAAGGGAGAAATGCCTGCAAAGTTAGAGGATCTATTCCTATTGCTAGTTTAGATAGCATGTTAGAAACATGAACTTGGTTCCCTACAAAACTGATTAATCCAACCATCTCTTTAAGGTTGAGCAGTATCATACTAAAAGGGTTTAATGATTCAAAACCTGAAATCTTGTATGTGGCATTGGATTTCAGATAAAATTAAAAAAAAAATATTATAAAAGAGACATGATAAGACAGGAAAGAAAGCCTAGGTCAGTATAAGATACTTTTCTTTTTCACACTTAATGACTGCTATTACCCACCTTTCAAAAACTGCACTCTTAACATCAGTAATTGATAAGAATAAAGAATGTGCTAAAACAAGGGCTCTGTGCACAGAAAGTAAATTTGGACAGTCAGAGCTAGTAATATATTGATTATCAGGTAGAGACAAATATATGCTCAGCTGATGCTTTGCACTATCCCAAATTATACCAGTTATACGAGGAAGTCTTTTTCTGTAGGCTAGAAATTGTTTAAACAAGGCACCAAGAATTTAAATGTAGCAGAAAAAAAGGTATGCCAAGATACTTAAGAGAATATTCACACTACATAAGCTTTACTTCAACTTGCTTTCAGACTGTTGAAGTCTTTACTGTCTCTTCATCCCACTATCTGACTTTTACATAAGAATGTGGAAGAAGAAAATGCCTGTATCATGTATTTAACATAAAAGCCTTTCAAACCAGCAGGATTCCTTCAGTTCAATCATGCTTTATGTACTGAAAGGTTAACTAATGGGAGAGGCTTATTAGCACAAATAACACCACTTCTGCCTTGATCCCAACAACACACGAGCTAAGCAAGCTCAGGTTCCATACACTTAGAGAGGAAGAACAAGGAACAACAAATACACCACACAGCACCTGGTGCCGTAAAATCAGTTCTCAGATATGTGGGCAACAGCAGCCTTCCCAGGGCTCTACCCTCCCCAGCTGTTGATACTAAACCTCTCAGGGGTGGAAGAAGGGAGCACTTTGAAGACTTCTGATTTACAAAAAGATGAACATTTGGAGCCAGTCAGCTACACTTCTGAGGCAACAGCCCCAGTTACATCATTTAATCTCTAAAGCCTCAATTTTCTCATTTTGTAAACATGTTTAAGCTACCTTTTAAAGGGACATGGTGATGTATTGAGTTTATATAGCTGTTCTAAAATTACATGCAAAACTATGTTTTAGTCATCATAATTACTGTTACAATCTGAATTTCTGAATAGGAACTGTGGCCCTTTCTTGAAAATATATGGTGAGAGAAACTCACAAAAATTTGAATGCTAGAGTTTTAGCCAAATGCCAGTGCATTTTCTCCTCAGAATTGTCTCTGCAGTGTCCTGCAAGAACAGGAAAAGGCAAAATCGCCTTTAATTTCCTATATAAACTACTCAGGACTAGAATTTCATGTTCTCTAGAACAGAGGATTTTCACCCCTGTCAGCTGCATATCAACGATCAAGTTATCTTTTCCCTGCATTGAGTTTTGAATCCCTATAAAATTCAAGTTATATTGCAAACAATGTGTAATATTGCTTGAATTAGATCAAGTTCATATTTTTTTCCTCATAAGATTCAATCATATGTTCCTGTTTAGGATGTTCTTCCTAGAGGCTTAATAGAGGAACAATTCATTTTGCTGTAGTTGATGTAGTATGAAACAGTTGTTAACCTTTGATGAGAAGGTTACATCAGATACCAAGCTGGGGTAAATTATACTGACAATTGCCCTTGTTTAATTGCTTTTGAGTAGTACTCAGTATGTCTAAATGTGTGGTGAATTATTATTGTACCCTGCTGCTATCCATTAGCATGAAGACCAAGAAATTTATTTTACTTTTTTGATGCAACCCTAGAAAGGTGAGAAAGGCTTTAATAGCAAAACAGATTTAATTTAGAACCTATTAGTGCAATTTATTCAAGCATACAGAAGATGGTTGGTCTGAACAAGCTAGTAAGTTTAAAGCTTCTTAAAAAAGGCAAAAATCTATATTGCCAATTGTTAGAATCTACAAATATGAAGGATTTTAGTCTCTTTTGGAATGAGTACTGAAAACTTCACACTTATCTTCTTTGAGTCTTGGTTATTTCAAGAAAGAACTTCACTGGAGATGATCTTATTTCTTTGACTCAGCCAGAAAAAACCTTCACGTTACTTCAATTCCTTGGTATTTAGTATTTAAAAGAAAAATATTAAGAAACAGAATAGAAATTTTCTCAGCATCAAAAAAAAAAGTATCCCTAATATTTATTGTTTATTCACTCACTGACAAGACTGTGTGACAAAACTTGAAAATCTCAATTACTAGTTCTGAAATACTAAGAGAAAGTATTGCAAAATAGGAAAGGAAATTCATCTCATGTTTTATTGAAATTATGACGTATTATAAGCCCTAGATGACATATTCTACCTAAACACTACAGTCAAAAGTGAGAGTAAAATAAACATCAACAAACACAGTATTTGTTTTTACAGTGTACAAGAACAAGCAGTAGCATAATATTTACTGCCATACAGAGTGTTTGGATAGATACTGTGAGGTACTCTGAGATCTGACTGTTTAACATCTGATAGCAATTCAAGAACCACAATGAATCTAAGACAAACCTGCACAAAATAAGCAATTTTCAAGCCACAGAATGTATTTTAAACAGAGGCTGCATATTTAAGGATGAATCTTTCTGTGAGTTATCCCATTTATTTCTAATTAGGAGGATTTTTTAATTTCTGCACTTTGACTGAAATACTAGTGTCTGACTTTGCCAGATGTACCACACTAAAAGTGGCAGATGTGTATTCTGAAAAAATGCTGTCCACTACACCAAACCACTATAATCTTTGTGTGACTCAGCAAAGCTCTATCTTTTAAATTACAGCATTTATTTCCCTATCTTAAAGACAGGTTTCAGAAAGTTACCAAAATGTAACTTCCTACTGAGTGTCCTCCATCTCCTCCAATTCTAAATTCTCACTCTCTGTTGTCCAGCTGAATTCAACAGATTTGAGAGATAAACTCCCTAGATTATTTTCTGACTGTTGACTCTATCAGGCTGGTGTATTAAGCAATTAATTAGCAATGTTACTATTCATGCAAACATTGCCCTACCAACTTTCTTCCATATCTCCAATCAGCTTCACAATGTGAAGCAAAAACACTAGGATCTATGCACCAACTGTCACTGGGTGAGAAGTTAATGAATCCCTGTATCCAAGCACTGAGCTTCCATGCTACCTGACAAGCTAGGGATCTAAAATCCATCCTCTTTAGCCACGGCCACCAGCATGCCGTTTCCTGCCCATTTCCACGTCCAGCGCCGTGCGTTCGCTCACGCAGCGGGCAGACCTGGCAGCCCAGCTGGGAATGCACACAGCAGCTCACTGGGATAAGGGGTGGGGCATGGTGCCAGCAAACGGGCATACGAGCAGGAAACACTCCCCTGGGTTCACAGGGTTAGTCTCAACTCATGGCCTCCTACCAGAGAATCCTGCTCGAGGGCCAGGAGATAACAATTAATGCACAATTCCTATGCACAACATGAACTAGTTAAAATACATTAAAAATGGATTATTAATCACCTTCTAAAAGTAAGAAAAGAAGTACCAATAATATATTTTAAAGCTATCTTGAAAACCAAAGTCCATTTCCTGTTTCAAATTACTTTTCCTTTAGTAATTCTTGTGTGCTCTAGGGAATGATAAATGCAGCATGCAAAAACACATGGGACTTCAGAGACCAAAAGAGTTTAGGAAAGGACATGAAATGACTGAGAGCATTTTGGGACAAGATCATTGTATATTTAAACAGAATGCTTCCATTAAAAAAAAAAAAAAAACAAAAAACAAAACAACAACAACACAACAAAAAAAAAAAAAAACAACAACAAAAACTCTTTGGCAGTTTTACACCAGCTGGCAAAACAGCCAGTGACGTGCATAACACAGATTTGAGACTCATGCAGATATAGCCTCTCTCAGGCAAAATAACAAGGCTCAACTCATATATATTTGCTATAGGGATTTTTTTTTATTCTATAAACCTGACATCATGGGCAAGCAGCTATATTATAGTCCATTTTTTGTGCAGATGATCTGTATATGGTAGCCAATAATACATTCACTATTTTCAAAGGTGCATGGTCAGGAACAGAGGCCCTCTTCCAGGTCAAGACTAGGCATGACAGCTTGACCCTGCCTAGTAACTAAGCACCCCCCAAGCTGCTCATTCACTTACTCCTCCTCAGTGAGGATGCAGAGAAAATCAGAGAAGCAAAAGTAAGAGAACTTGTTGATGAAGATAATAAGTGAAGCAAAACCATACTGCTTCCTATTTACACGCAGATGTTGAGCCACTTCCTAGTAAGCAGGGCCTTAACACAGATAACTTATTTGGAAAGACAGGCCATAAACCATGAGCATCCCCTCTTACCCTTCCTTTCCCTGTGTTTTTTTGCCAGGTACATTATCTTATGATATGGAATGTTGCTAGGGTCAATTTGGGTTAGCTGTTCCAGCTATGCTTCCTTCCAAATTTCAGTGCACTGATGGCATATTTACTGACTTCTGAGTTCATTAATGTTTGTCTTTTAACTTACAAATTAGCTTTTAGGGTAATTTCACCATCTCCAATTTTTGTTATAAACATAAAGAAATGGAGTGCCATTAAGATGACAGCCTTGGCTGAAGATGACTATCATCCTAAGGAAGAAGAAAGATGTGACTTAAAACTTGCATTTAATAACATAATAATAGAAAGTATGCAAACACTTGTGATGCGCTCTGTAAGACACTCAGAGCCTATTTGTCATGCAACAGCTCAGTGTTTGTTGTAGTCTCCCAAGTTATTCATTGCTGCTCGGGGGAACAGTACTGCCACCCCAATCACTGCGGTGCCAGCACTCTGTGTGTCCTACACAGCTATTCTGCTCCACTGCAGAAAGGGGAGGTAGGACACTTTTTAAGGTACTGCAGTCCATGTACACATGTCGCATCTTAAATGAGGATTTTCTTGTCAATACCAATTACCTTAAATAGAATGCAACCTAAGTTAAAAGTACCCATTAACTAGTTACTCTGAACTTCAAGAATTGACAAATCACAGTAACAATGTTTACAAAAGATATATATGATGACATGAAGGAGAGATTCCAGTGCATCTTCATACACTAATGTTAAATCTATCCTTCTCCTGATTCTAAGTCATCTGCTTCTTCTGTATCTGCTCAGATGACATGCCACTGCAGTTTGGAAGGCAGACTTCATAGAGAGGAGCCAGAATTATTTTAACAATGTAAAATCTACAGACTTGGGCCAATCATGGTATAATTAAAAAAAAAAAAAAAAAAAGGCTGAATGTATACATTCATTTTCATCTGTTTATACTTATTCTCATTTAGCAATGCCATCTCTAACTCAGGGAAATCTTACTTTTTCCTACACTTATTGCTTCAAAATCAGAATGGGCTACATCAGATTCTGTAGCCTTCAGTGGTAGTCTGGTGCTAAATAATGGATCCCCCCTAGCTTGGGTCTACTTAAGCAAAACTCATCCCAAAATAACTAACATTTTTGCCCAAACCTAAATTCCTTCTTATGTAGAATTCAGAAACTGAAACAGTCTCACAACACCTTTCTGAAGGTCCAGAGGTTTGATGGCAGTTTACCATACAGAAGAAAATGACAGAATGCAGACTAAACCAGCAGCACACGGAATGATTTCTATCCCCACAATTACTGCAAGAATGACACTCATCATCACTTGCAGCTGTTTCTCTCCCCATTTCATCTCTGTTTTGTATGTGGTAAAGCACAAAAAATAAGGTATAGTGGTGTAAAGTGAATGAACATATAAAAGCATTGAACCCACAAATCAAGATATGCAGTCTTTTAAGTATCCATTGTGGAAGACAATTTCCTGGTATAAGTTCAGAATTGTGCTTTGGATGAATTGTCAGGAGACCAAATATATCATAAGGAGGGATCTGATGATCTAGCAATACTCTCATTCTACATGCTACAGTCTATTCACACAAACACCCCGTGCTTCTTATGCAACATCGACCTGGATGGAAAGCTATCCATTTCTGCAGACCTGCCACTTCATTTAAATGAGAGAGAGAAGGAGAGAAAGGAGAGAAAATAGTTTCAGAGGCTGTGATTTTTTGTCATATAAAACAGATACCTTAATAAAGTTCAACTATATCTGAAAGACTCATAATTAAAAAATGAATTCTAACAGAACAACTGTAAATTAAACAGGTTAATATGTAACTTCAAAATAAAATATCTTCTCTGACTTCAAATTTTACAAATAGAGCATAATGGAAACTCTAGAATATACATGTTATTCAAAAAGCAGGCTAACTACTGAAAGGTCTCCTTTGAGTGTGAGCAATTTTTACAATCTTTAAAATATAATCAGATCTTGATAAACCATAGCCATTACTATTACATTTGGATTAGGTTTTAGTTTAGTGATGCACATTAGAAAACAATGATCATCAGGTGGCTTTTGCAACCTGTTATCACCAATAGAACACCCAGGGAAGTGTGAGAAGTCCAGCATCCAGTAAACAGCATCCAAAAGAGTCTGTGAATGGAATATCTAAAAAAGTTTCAGGAAAAGAGGTATCCCCAGGATTTTTTCTTAACCCAAGAAAAATCTCTGACAGTTTTATTATTACTATTATCATTAAATATAATTGCATTGCACCTGAAAAAGCACAAATGCTAAACATATATAAAATAAATTACATTAAAATTAGTGTTTTTGCTTTCTCTTATAATTTATGGTCTAAGTAGTAGGGTTTTCAAAGTTTATTTTATTATCACTATAATATGTTTTCATAGCTCTGATTTAAAAATCTGTTTATCCCACATTTCTATTACAATTTTACCCATGCTGCCTTGTTTCTCTTGACAATTGAAAATGGCTTAATGAAAGGTTTTGAAGAAAAGAAGATGGAAAAAGTCTTGGATTATGACAGCACAAGCATGTGGTAGTTTTCAGACAGTGATAAAAGATCCTGAACTCATGAAAAGTTTGCATGCATTTTGCTAAGAGATCCTAAATGGTCTTGGCATTTTAGTGTCATTTCAAGATACACCTCTAACTTCAGATTTCATTTTTTTCCACAAATAATCCTGATGTAAGCTCATTTCTATTTCTTTGAACCATAAAACAGAGATAAAGTCTTACAGACATTCAAGAAGTCAATAACACTTTAGAAGTTCCTCTTCAACTTTCCTATTGCATGTCACAGCATGAGTCTCAGACCACACTCTTTATTTGAACAGTTAGGTAGAGTCAGTTATATATATGATGAACATACCCAGAAGAGCACAGCAGCATGCCTTTGCTCCTCATGAATGAGTGGCAAATCCCCCTAATCCATCCTGACCACAAAAGAACAAGAGAAATTGAAGCTGAACTACTTCTGTATTTATTGCTAATGAACAGCTTCAGCAATAAAATTGGCCAAACTACACAGGAAGCATTCAATGGAACTTTTAGCAATAATACCAAGCACAAATACTAGATTTTATTTAATATCTGAAATAATCTGAAGCTAGCACCATGCCATACAGAGTAGTTTGAAAAAATATGGGAAAGAAGCTGAAAATTTTTCTTTATTTTCTTTTCTAAAGCTGAATGGAAAGAGAAAACAATTATTTACTTTTGTGGGGGTTTTTTTAATGACTTCTTATGTCTCAGGTTCAATTTGTTTTACTCTATTCAGCAAATTATTTTATAATTAAAGAAACCCCCATCATTAAAATGTTCAGTTAAGGGTAGAGAAAGGTAGATGTGTGAGACCAGGATATAGAGAAAAAATATGCGCCTTCATCATTAATGCTGAAAAGAGTCATTGTGCAAGTACTTATCTTAATGCAGAACTAAAATTTCTTTCATTGGTACTTGTGTCCATTTCCCCTCTTCCTTCCACTGACTACTACAAAGAGTCTGACTTTCATTTTCTCTATAACATCCCATTAGGCATCCAAGAGCAGAATGATCCCATCTTAGACTTTTTCTACAGTCTTAACAAATTCATTTATCTGCACCTCTCTTCATATGCAAGAATACTGTTTTCAAGGTAATTGATAGCATTTTACATGTTAAGATGTAACACCTGAAGAATATACATTGCCTTGCTCAGACATGTCAAGTCACATGTACTTAATTTGAGTCACAGAGTTCCAACCAAATAGGCTTAGAATTGTTCACATTTACAGACTTCTGGAGTTCTTTGTTTTGTTTTTAAGAAAGGAAGAAAGCCTGGATTTATACTAAAAAAATGCCAGGATTTGATCTCGTTTTCATTCCAGCACAAAGCAAACTAAATATTTGGATATACCACAAAAGAGAAAAACCCAAATGGGTGACAGTCTAATGGCTCAAGCCATATCTATCCCACTCCAATGAATCTGAATTTTACAACAGGATTCAAAACAAAAACTACTTAAAATGCTGGCATTGAGTACTAGAGCATTGTTTCTGGTTGTTTCAGAGCCACCCTGCAATACACCCAGTGGTTCAACATGATTCTGAATATGGCTAACTCCAGCATTAGATTAAGGCCCTTGGTCATTCACATTAGGTCTGTTTTGGCCCCTGGCACTCCTTCTTGTTTACTTACATCTTCAAGGTTCCATGAAACGTCAACATATCGCCAGCTCATTCAAAATTTGCAAATGGCACAAGTTCCCTTCCAATATGATTTAATGCATAATACATTGCAAAAATCTGGTCAAGTAAACTGACCAGCCCCTACCTCTAGTAAACCTTTTGGCTATTTGCCTGTAGAAAACAAAGCAAACAGCCTCTTCTCTTCCCAAAGAATTACATAAAGTAACAAACTCCAAGTGTTTCCAGTCCTAGTGTTCTCATTTTCTCAAGTAATTCAACTATCCTAAAACCCCCTTCACACGAAAGTCCATTTTTATTCTTTCAAAGCCATGTTGCACTAACATCAAATGCTTATTCTTTTGAACTGCTAAAGCAAGCATCAGTTATATGAGCTTGAGGATCTGTTTAGTTCTCACTTAACTTTCTTCATGAGGATAAAACCAACAACCTATCACTCCCTTTTATTCTTTGCCTTTCAAAAATAGCAATATTTCACCATAAACTCAGCTGTATTCAGGACTGGGCATATGAACCAGTAGATTACCACTGATGCAAAATGTTTCTTTGCATTTTTAATAAATCCTAGTTTTGAATCACATAAGGCTTTCGAATTTTGTTTTGCTTCCTCCCTCCCCAATTACTTTTGGCATCAAGATTTAATTCTCTGTGCCTCCCATTCAGCAATTCTACAAAACACTGAAGAAGTACTGTAGGCAGCTTAATCTGCTGAGAATTGAAGACGCAGAAAGTACACAGAATACGACACAGGTATTTTAGAGTAGCAGTTGTCTTCAAACACATATCCAGTTAAGAGAAGCCCAGGTCTGGGAGAGACATGGGCCAGTCTGTACTCACTATGTGCAGCTGCAGAAAATCACCCAGCCCAGGGGCACTGTCAATCCGGACAAGAATGCCATCCTTCACAGTTGTGCTGAAGCCCACAGCAAGACGGTCTGTCCTTGTGCTCGGTCTGTCATTAGCTGGCCAGGTGTACAGGATGAGACCTCCACTCTTCCCAAATATATATGTGGCACCAGCTACAAGACAAAAAGCCAAAGAAAAATGTATTAGTTACTTATTTGCCAAGTCTGGTGGCAGTACCATAACTTTTGAGAGAAACAACTTCATCAAGTGCATGCTTTCATTTGTTACAGGGGTGAAATCAATGTGTCCTGCTGGCCAGGCCTGATGAAGTAGATTATTAGTTCCTCAATAAAGACAAACAGCATTTAAGACAAGTGAAGAGTTTATCAAAAATTATCAAGATGGCTTATCAAGAATGAATGATTTCATTAGTGCTAATACCCCAGACAAGGCTGGATAGGACACTGCTGTTCAGGGGAAAAACCACAAGCCACTCCCATTTCAAAAACATGGGATGCAATCTTAAAAGGGGATTCAAAGGCAAGACTTAGCATTTCTCCTTGAGGTTGGACTTGCCTTCTGCTAAAGGCTATTCACAAATAGTAGGAGACTATACTTTTCTCAACAATTGATGAGATTTTTTGATATCTAGTTCACATATTTCCAGCACCATTTGTCTTGTCACCACTGAGCATGGGAATTTGTTCCTTGCCCTTATTTTTAAGGACAACACCAAACCTCTCCCATGCTGAACACTGTCCTCCCACATTCATGAGGGCCATCTGAGCTGAGAAAGGCAGAAATCAGAGTGAGGAATTATTGTTTCAGATGAGGGAGCTGAGAACCAAAAGTGTTTGGAGTGCACATTCTGACTTGTACTCAACAGCCTGAGTTGGGAGCAAGATTTTATAACTCAGCAGTTATAAAATCAGCCCCTGAGCTTCTTGAAAATATATCTAAAATTCCTGTTCTGTCCAAATCTATATGCAGGCCTGAAAAAACACTCCGCCATATTTCAGGCACTTACTGCACCTCATTTTTCTGAGCACTGCTACAATGGTTACAGAATAATAAGCAAAAAGAAACAGCTTCTGTTACTGCAACAAGGACAAAACATATGTAGAAAGCACAGGCAATTAATGGGTACATTTTCTAATCTGAGTGAAACTACAACTGAGAATTCTTTTTTTTTTTTTTGTACCATACCAATCAGCAACATGTATCACACAACCCTGTACAGAGTAAAAGTAGATAGATACAGAAGCAGGTAGGATCATACAGCAGTAATTTCTACACTTGCCCACAAAGCTGCAGCTTCACTAAAGCTCTCTATGACCTGAATTCCAGATAAATGCTACACATTAGTTGAAATAATTGATACACTTCTCCCTTGCTAAAGAGGCTTCCTCTACACATCTCAGAACACATTACCAAAACAGACATCAAAAACTCAGCCACAGAGGAATGAAATCATTTGTGAACAGCTGACTCAATGACAGAGTGCAAATGAATTATGTTTCCTTCTTCCCTTCCAGACCTGTGCACATTCAACAGAACATGCCTTCAGTAAATTCAGACAAATGTGTCCAAAACCAGGGTTACATAGGAAATTTCAGTCATAATTCTGAATTACCAGAGCATATTCTGGCACTCCAGAACTGTGCACATACACTATTTCGGTTTGAAAATGAATAATTTTACAGACTCAGTCCTCTCATTCAGCTTTAAACTCCAGACATAGGGTGTATGACTATTTTAAGATGTCAAAAGAGTTTTTACTTGTTTTTTTAAACACATCCCAAACTCTAGTTGCTTATGGTTAGACAGCCAGAAATGACCAGGTAGTGAATTATCTGTCCTCCCCAAAGCTTGGGTATAACAACAGCCTCCCCTAAAACTACACTACAAATATACTCCTTCAGTTTATCAGTTTGTTCTATAATTTCCATGTGTATTTGCACTACAGACTAAAACCAGGCACAGCAAAGTGGTAAGCAAAACTAGATTCACTCTTTGATGGCTTTACAAATTAACACCTACTTCCCAAAATTGCTCTCACCTGAATTTCAAATTCTCCTCCTTTTCTTTGTACTGGTTATCAGCCTTTCAGCAGCAAAGACAAGCTTTGCTAGAAGTGATTTTTTCACTCTTTGTGAAGACAGATTACTTTTTTGCCTCTCTAGGAGCCATTTGGCTGCAGGTAGACCATATCAGTCCTTCAATGAGAGCCAATTAGAACCAGTTATGTCCTCACAAGTCTTTCATGAGACTTAACCACTTACACAAATCTTATTTTCTCCTCACAGAACACAGATTTTGCTCTAAGCCTAACCTGACAATATTTAGTACTTTGGTACCAAAGTTCCTAAGGTAAGGATCAGAAACAGTAAGAAATAACACAGTATAAATCTGCCTCTGTTGGGTCTTACTCCGCTTTTCTCTGAGATGGTTCTACATTATGCTTCATAAAGACATGCAGTACTCTGGTTCAGCTGGGGATGTCAACTCAGTTCTGGAGTTCACCTGGTCCACAGGCTGCCCAACTTTACCTTAAACATGTCAGGGGTTTACAGTGATGGATTTTGCAGCCATATACTCTGGCAAGGCACTAAGTTCTTGAAAGAAAGATAATTCAGATGCAACAACCAGAGCAGCACTAACCCAAACAGACCTATAAGGAGAAGTCTGATGGGCATTAGCAGTTTCCTTATTTACCAGGTCAGAAAATATCTGCATAATGAGAGATGGGCCACTTGCTTTATCTGTGTGTAACTGAATGTACAAATATTTGTTGCATACATCGATGCCCCTTTCCTTCACCAACTTTTTGAGGACAAATAGGATATCCACTGATGGTTTTGGAAAGAGATGCATATTAACATTGTGCCATTATAATTTTTTTTCCTCAAATTATGAATAAAATAGTCATTCCAGTCTGAAAACAAAGGTTCATCAAGTAAAAGCAAAAGTATAACGAGTTAGTACCACGCTGCAATCACAAAGAGAAAAGATGAATAAAACCCAACCATGCAACACAAACACACTTGACTTAAATACCTCTATTTGATTGCAGCAACCATGAGTTTGTAGAGTTTGGAAGTTCAAGAAAATTGAAAAAGACAAATTATAACCTTGGACTTCATGAAAGGAGATTTCTGCTTCATCAGAACTTGACAAGGCCTGGACAACTCTATTGGATTGGACTTGCTTTAACCTGGTGTGAGTAAGCTGACTAGAACAGTTAACCTCCAGCAGTGCCTCCTGATCTTAAATCAACAATTATCCTTTCTTTGTGGTATTGCAGAGAATTGTAGAATAATTAACCAAAGCATTCTGATTAAAAAAAAAATAGATGGTGAAATGCACATATGCTCATCTTGAGATCTTCTTGTACCTAAGCTCTGTTACAGTCCACTTTATTAGAGAAGAACACATTTTCTTACAAATTATGTGGTCTTCTCTAATAAAATTAGAGGACTGTTACAGAGTCCTCTTTATTATTTCTATTCAAGACAGACAGGAGACTACACTTCTAATGAGCAGGCTCTTTAGTTTTTCCTCACTGTTAAAGGTTTAATTACATAACTCCTTTAATAAATACAACACCAACTGAGCCCTAACAAACAAAAAGTCTGAAGGACTGATTAATTTCACTGTATTACAATGTATTGTTGTTACAGTATTTTACCACTTCAACTACACAACACTAAATTTAACCTATACCATGCAAAAAAAAAAAAGGAGAATAAAATCAAGGATACAGGCACACGAAGTTACTTCCCTAGCCAGTTTTGTGAGCAATCTCACATAGTGCCCTGGGCCAGATTTACTGCGCCAACATATAAAAACAAATGGAAGTAGAACATTTTAAGCTACTCTACATGTTTCATGCAGAATTTGGTGAGCCCTGTGAGCTCAGAGAACTCAAGTATATAGCGAGGAAACACTCCCTACAGGAAACATTAACACCAGAAGCTCTAATAATCTAACTGGCCCTGCACAATCACAACATCCACATACCAGGAGGGGATGAAGTCTCTGTACACATGAGAAAGGTGTTAGGGAAGACAGTTTGGATTAGCCCTGCATCAAGCAAAGGCAAACCTATTTGTGAGAATCATTTTGCTCAGAAACTTGGATGTACTTGGTGGGTAATGCAGAGGGAGACGGAAACACAATGTGTACCTCAAAGGAATTTGATATTTGGGTGAGAAGGGTCTTTGATGCTGAATTTTCTAAAATTGGTGGCAAAAATGATGTTGCCACTGTATGCTGTAAGTACCATGTACAATGAGGATGGACTGCTCCAGTTGCACCAGTCATGAGCTTGTGATGCAGCTGGCAACCAGCCAACAGCACACCAGCCCTCCTGCCCTGGAAGACATCTAGGATGGACAGAACCCACATGGAACAAATGAATAAAACAGACACCTTGGAGGGACAGCCAGTGACTATGGAAATGACATCTGTGCTTGTGTTTGTATATGTATATAGCTAGAATGTGTACGATTTGAGCATGACATAAGTAGCGTAGAATACCATATACTAAATTGGGGAATACAATTTCTAAACCATATAGATATTATTTTACTTCTCAACATTTTTGTAAAAGGAGTGGGATTTTTCAAAATTATATTCTGCTTAGTCCAGTAGCTCAGATGAGTCTCCTAGGGTATTTCACATGCTGGTGTAAAGGTCCTAACAAGTTTATTAATAATCATAACCTTCTGCTCTTTAACAAGAAGCTATCAGTTCAATAACAGCAATATTCATGATGATGGCATTTTGCTCTTCTTTCTTGGCAGGAAACTGAAATTTTGGTAATTTTCAAGAAGCAATGTTGTCAAAGGATGACATCAGTAACACATTGTGCATGACCACAGGTTACATGAGCAAACCAAGAGCCATTTCACATCAGGAAGGAAACTTTGGTAACTCCTGTAATTAGCAGCCCTTTGATGATTATCAGGCCTCTGAAAGCATAACTAAATAATGGAGACCTGATAGTTTATACAGACGTTCAAAAAATCCTCCATAATCTCCATAAGAAAAGGCAGAACTTTTTCCAAATTTATATTAAAAAAAGTAATGGTGATCCTTATCTTACTGTACCTGGACTAGGCAGTTCATTTACTATTTCCACCACCAGAAAAGGCACGAAAAAAGAATGCAGAATAGAATACAGGCATGAAAGCAAGTGAGAAGAGATCAGGCATTCGTCTGTAGAAGCTAAGTAAAGAGACAAAATTTGCTGCTACAGGAAGCATCATAATTTGGTCATGCAATAAAAAAGCAGTTCCAAAAAACATGGTATATAGAGAGCTATTCCATCCTTGCAAATGGAGATGAACAAAGCAACAAGGAAGAGCTGCCAAGATCAATTTCTGTTCTAATAGAAAATTTTAATAACACAGATTGAAAGTTTTGCCAGAAACCTGATCAGACTGATTTGATCACTGCCCTCAAAATTAAGGTTTAGTTTGCAGCTTAATGTAGACTCTATATTTGATCACTCTGTTTCCAGTCAGAGAAACAACAGTAGGGTAGCTCCTCAGGTCTTTACTTAGCCAGATAGTTCAGCATCTTATTTGTTTATTCTTGCTACACTTGAAAAAAAGCAATCCATGCTTTGACCACCAGCTCTAAGGGGGAGCAAACAACACACACTGCACAAACCAGAAAAGAGAACCACAACTTTCAAATGGCATCTGTCTATTTATTACTCCCCAAAAGTTTATGACATCACAATGCAAACAACGAAACATTAGTCAAAACCTGCACAATGCCAAAAAGATGCACATTGCCAGAGTGAAAAATGAAGCTTCTGACAGTTGTTTTTAATACTCAATGTATTCTGGCCACATCAAACAGACTACACACATACTGCACAACTCTAGATTTCCATTAAATAAATTTCTTAGGAGAAAAAGAGTGAAAGAACGACAAAAGAATATTCAGAGGACAGACAAAGAAAAGAAACGGCATCCATATGCTTTAACGACTATAATGATGCAAATAGGTGAAGTTTTCACCTAGCTTTGCAACATAGTCCCAAAGAGTATGGATGATTTAGCTGACTCTTCATTACTTGAAATTCCTTCAACTGGGTCAATTCTAGGTGTGCTAAAACATCTATATTGCCTAGAGATGACCTAACAGGTGTTTTCAATTGCCAATTTCTGCAAAGTTACTCCTGTGGGTCTTGTCCACTAAATGCACTGCATTCAGCATAATACAGCCTCTTTGCCTCACAGTTCTATTTGATGCATGAGAGCATTTTCAGCTACCATTATGAAACAAATTACAAACAGAGAATACAAAAAAAAGAACATGAAATAATTGTCCCATTCCTTCTGCCCTTTCATAATTACCAAGGCATCAGTCATGCAACAGCTATTCTTCCTTCTCCAGTTATAAACTGTCATCTTGTTGCCCTCAATCCTAAACTTCAATTACTTTGTTATCCTAATCCCTCTTTTACTCCTCATCTTCCTATCCCACTACACATCACACCAAATAAAAAAAAAGTAATTAGACAAAAGAATTAATTAAATCTCAGGAACAAAAACCAAGTTAGACATTGACACATCCTCTGCCTTCAAGCATATACACCAATGTTCTTACATTATATGAAAGATCTGCAATATCTGGGTATCCCAGGGACATCGTGTGAGCTCCCGTCAGTCAATCACACACATCAAGAAATGTAAGTCTCATCAAAACAGAGTATCATCAATCAGGATGAAAAGTCTTACTCCACCTAAAGATCCTTTTTGGCACTAGTACATCTCTGTGATTCAGTTGCTGTGTTTTCCACACCCTGACTTTAAAACGTCTATTGATACAAACACCTGCTTGATCAAAAAAAAGAGGAGATAAGGGTTAAAAAGGTTACAAAGGATCTAATCACCATCATCATCCATGTTATTTGACCATTCCATCACAGGATCCTTCCAGGGAGAAAGACAGACAGACCTTATACTTTCTCTAATATGACTGCTGAAACATCCTTTTATTTATCAAGAGCTTTAAATTCTTAAGAACAAAGAAAACTTAAATCCCTGGAAAATGCAAAGCTTCCAGTGTAATCCTCAATCAAAAAAAAAAAAAAAAAAAAAAAAAAAAAAAAAAAAAAGAAAAGCAAGCTTCTCTGCTTAGAGTTCTCATGAACCAGCTCTTCTTCCTTTCAGGATTCTCACTCTTCCCTTGACAACCCCTCTGAGGCTGAAATTGAACACCATATTAATCTCAAAAAGCAAGCATTGTTTGACATGAAACTGAAATTCCTTTCTCACTTCAAAATATAAAGTAGTTTCTTCTATACAAAAAGGAGAAGCTATAAAAGCTGCAAGACTAACACAAAACAGAACCAGCAATTCAGATCACGCCTGCTTTCTGTGTTTGTCTTTTTTAATGACAGCAAATTAATACAAGTCACTTTCTTCCCAGTATGTGTGCATCAGCCAACAATTGGATCAGACAGTATGTTACTTCTTATTAGTTACACTGAATTAAAAAAATTGGAAGAGAAAAAGAAGGAGAGCAAGGGAGTGTTCCTAGAACTACTACAAGGTCCAAGATAATTAATGCTTGAAATATGGATTTCGCTAAATCTGGGATACCAGGAAGATTGAGTTTTTTTCTAAATATGAATTTGCCATGGGGCATGTTGGGGATGTTTATCATCTCAGAAGGAATAAAGGGATTAGCTCCTTACTAAAACAGATGCAAGATGACCATAGGCACACCAGCTTAAACATGAAAGACTGCAACACTGAAAATATTCCAGTAATACCTTAATGTCCATTATAACAACATGATTGGTCAGACAAGAATTACCGTCATGTCTTCAGCATTGATTCTGTGTCTACCCAGGGAAAACTAAGAGTAGAACAAGCTTATTTCCTTTAAGTATACACTCAGACCATGAGTCTTTTCATCAATTAACTCAGCCTCATGTGGTTTGTTTATACAGTAATCCCAAAGAGATCTATTTTTCAAGTACTTATCCAGTCTCTCTTTGAATACATTGAAAAGTTTTGCATTCACCATAATGTCTTACAAACCCTTCACAAAGACTCACAAAATGTGCCATTGATGTAGCAAGTTAAACATTAGCCAGCTGTGGGCCCTATCAGCACAGGCAGCCTACAGCATCTTGCACTCCATTAACAGGACCTTAGACTGTTAGTAGATGAAGCGATTATTCCCCTTTACTCAGTGGTTGTTAAACTGCATCTAGAATAATGCAGCTGATTTTGTATTGACAAACAGGAGCACCTTCAGCGGAGTGCCACAAAGACAGTTGGGTGGATAAAGTGCCTGCCTTGTGAGGAAATGCCAGCAGACTGGGGCTCTGTCAGCTTGGAGATGACACAGTTTCAAGGGGACCCAAGGGCAGTCTGACAGCATCTGCAAGGAGGTTATGGAAAAGCCAAAGGCAGGCTCTCCACAGAGGTGCACAGCTGAAGAACAGGATGCAACTGCCATACTTCAAAGTGAGAGAATCTGACTCTACAGCAAGGAAAGAGCTTTCTCCTCACAAGGACAGACAGGTGAACAGGTTGCCCAAGGAGATTTTAGAGTCTCTGTGTGTGGAGGTTTTCAAGAAATGACTACATAAACCCCCAAGCAACCTGATCTGACCTCAGAGCTGACCTTGCTCCAAGCAAGGGTTTGGACTAAGTATTTCCTGGTGTCACTTTCAGTCTGAGTGAAAAAGGATCATTTTTTGTGTGTGAAGAATCATCTTTTTCATACTTGCTCTTGCTAGTTTACATGCTCCCTAGTTCTTGTTCTGTAAGGCACAGTAATCTGTCCCTATATCTATCCTCTCAGTGTCAACTTTGCCTTGCATACTTATATCATATATACCACCACCCTCAATCCTTAAGTAATTTCTTTCAGTAAAGAGATCAATTGTATCATCAAATTCAGCCCCTACAGCTTTACACAGCTAGATGACAGTTATCAGAAAAAGTCAACAAGGACAATTCCTACAGCTCTTTTTAGTTTTCCTTATTTTTTCCTGCATATTACAGAGTATGAAAAGCATTTTGAAAAAGAAAAAAAAAAACAAACCCAAACTCCCCACAGTATTGATAACAAAATAGAAAACAAAAGACTTAAAACTACTATGCACCAGAAGAAGAGACAAAAGAAACTATAAACACAACTGAAATATGAAATTTTCTGGGTAAAAGTGCCTGGAAAATTGTGACCCTTGCAGAACATCAGGATATATTTACTAGGGTCAAGTTATCCACCACCTACAAAGAGACTCCATTACTTCATTACATGCAACTGTGACTAAATTCAGTAAAGGTAGATGGAACCATTTCATAGTTGCATTCTGCTGCCAAAGAGGAGGTAGCAGCAGGATGCAATTTCTTATTTCTTGGTATTTCCTGATACAAGAGCCCACAGAGAGGATGTCCTTCGAGAAGCCCAGAAGGCAGCATGCCAGAGGAGCTGAATACAGAAACTGCTATTAGCAAGGAGAAGCACAGCAGGATTCATAGCTCACTTGGGGCTTAGAGGAAGAACAGGAATGTTAGTTGAGTACGGTTTTACAGAATCTGAATGGTAACAAAATGGCCTAGATAGCCCTCAGGATGGATGAAGGCCAAAATGCTATTACTGATCTCAGCCCAGTCAACGCTTCTCTAGAGAATCTCTTTCTAGTATTTATCCTTACCATTACTTTATTTATTCCATTAAGACAAATTAACCCTCATATAAAGACAAAAACAAAACAAAAAAAATCTAAGCCAACAAAAACTGAAAACAATGAAAACCAACCAACCGAAAAAAACCTCCCTAAACCCCAAAAACCTAACAAAAAACCCACACCAAAACCGCAAAGGCAACTTCTGTTCCCTCAATTTCATTTAGTCACTTTAGATTTAAGTAGCATAACACCTTGCACAACCAGTCTGAGTCTACAAGATTTTGCTCGTTTTAAGTGTAGGCAATCCTTCACTCTTCCTTACATACCAGCCCATATTTCCTTAATCTTAGGTATCAAAACAGAAAACACAGTTGAAATTTACTGTCTTCACTGTCATCACTACGAGAGACCAAACCAAAATTTTCACTCTTGACAGATAAAACATGTTTGGCCAGAAACATCAGCTAGCTACTGGGTATTCATTAGAGCCTCAGAAGGTAAGAGTTTACCAAATCTAATATGCTAAAATAGCAGCAGAGCTTGGAAAAAGAAGCAAGTTTTCAGGTATCTAACTTTTTGCTGGCTATTAGCATTTTAACAGTATGCTTTTGAAATAAACTTCTTGATCAATCACCAGGAGCCATGCTTGGTACTCATCAGAGCAGTCACAGAGCACACAAGTTTGTCTCCTTAAAATCTTGCAGTTTAGTAACTAAACTGCAAGATGCAATCCAGCTTTTAAGAAGACACTAGTCTATAGTACCAGACTAGAGCTAGTCCAAAGTAACACTTCAGAAGAAAAAAGCCTGCAGTGAAGATCTCAGGTCCTTGATCCTAAATTTCATTCTTATAACCAACTCTCATGCTGGTTGTTATTGTAGACACAGCCTAGTCTTCTATGACTAAATGGGGTCCATTTTGGTCTACCAAAGAGAGAAACGCACAGTTCTGAGCTTTTTGACCTCTCCTCAAAGATGACATTGTCCCTCACAAGTACTGGAATGTCAGTGATGAGAAAAAATGCATTTATGGAAGCTCACCTATCCCAAGGCTCTCTAACCTTCCCCAAGGTCACACAATGGGAATGTAAAACCAAAAAGTATCCAGAGCTAGTAATAGGGCATACAAATTATTCTGTAAATGACATGCAGCTTTTCTTGCTATTACTTCTTCTTGCCACCATGGAGGGATATCCTCCATTAGGAGAGATGGACGTAAGAGAACTTTATACAAGCAATCTGTTAAAAGTACCATGCCAGAAGAAAAGACAAGTGTAATGGTTGTTTAATCATTCTCACCATGAAGTGCCAATTCTTTAGTGTCTTATGACATTCATGAATGATGCAGAGGGCTGGCATGATGAATGCAGAGCAATTCCAACTGACAGATACTTTCAGAGAATTTATATCCTACCCACACTCCCAGGACAAAAGGGCTCTTGAGCTGAGTTATCATTTGTTCCACGAGAGGATTTACAGTCTTGCCAGCAACTCCTTTTACCTTACTCTGTAAAGAGTTTATTTTGATATACTGATTGTGATCATTCAAGAACAACTGTATCTGAAGTCAGCAGGGGAGAGAAAAAGCAGAATGGTTCTGAATAACTTGCTCACCTTGACCTGGGACTTCATTCCCCTCAGCCAGTTTGCTTTGTCTTTATATCAGTTCTTTCCCAGCATTCTCTACTATCTCATTGTATTATGTTACAAATGTAATATCACTCAAGGGAGACATGTAATCTCCCATGCCTGGCTGCCCTTCCTTCATGACTAAAGGTGAAGTTTAGCCACAAAAGCCATCCACCATAGTCCTTTCTTATCATTTCACTAGAAAGCACCTCAGGATCACAGTTTTCACACCACCCTAGAGTGGACTCTGTCTTACAGTTACACATAGCAACAACTCCTGCCATGAGATTCAGTGGCAAAGGAGCACCTGGACTTTATCCAGAAGAGCAGAGTGATACAGGCACACAATCTCAACAGTACTTAGAGACCAAGATATTCCCACTGCCGTGATGAACACATCAGCAGCAGACATGTACAGCTTGAGGCAGTTTAGCTAATGCAACGCTTCTTGCCTCTGGCAGACGCTACCAGTAAGTTTTGTGAGTTGATATCCAGCCACTCTCTAAAAGTTTTTTCATCACTATTGTGTTCTGAGAAATTCAGCATTTACAATCTTGACTAAAATACATCATCGCTTAAGAGGCCCTGAGTCTGCGGCCTTCAGCCGCGCAAAGCAATAGCTTGTGTCACACAAGTGAGGATAATGAAAGGTCTGTGGGCTGATCACATCGATCTAATGACAGCAGCGATTTCCCTACACTTCATTTGGAAAGCTTAAGGTGACTTCAGGCAGAGAAGCAATAAGTTTCTATGAATATTGCAAATAATATCCATAATATCGTTACAGAGAAGCATATTATCTTTTCTTGCCCATTTTAAATCATGCTTTAACACCACACTTTTGCACCTCTATACAGTATTTGATCTTAAATGCCCTGAAATGTCCCATTCTTAAAGGGGGCATACACAAACTAATAGGAGAAATTTAACTTGCTTGCCTTTGAAATGAATTGATCATTATACTAGAGGATAATGCATCACATCACCACACAGTGTTAAGGTAGACCAGTGAGAGGTGCTACCAAACACATACACTAGACATGTAGAAGGATCTTCCCAGAGCAGTGAGGGAACCACATAGTATTTAATGGGTACTGTTAAGAAGTTCTAAAAAGATAAGTTTAATTAATAAGGCTGAAGAAATAACAAAAAATTGGTAGGCCATGTTCTCTTAACCTCTTCTCCCACTGAGAAATTTTGATTAAAATGGATAAATATTTTCTTCACTCATATTTTAAGTGTGTATTAATCTCTACCTCTAAGCACTAAAGCTCAGTATTTTTGTTTCTGTCTCTACCACTTTATTGTGAACTGACAGCGTCATTCCCAATAAAGCATTTAATTACTACATCATTTATTTGGGAGACAACATAGGGAAGTGTTTCAGGCGCACTTTTCAGGGTGCCAAAGAAAATAACATTCTATATAAAGTTGATTTCTGTGCTCCTTAAAGGGGGGAAAAAATCTTACTCAAATAACCTGGAAAAATAAATCCCAGTCTATCTTTTCTTTCTCTCCCATGTTGTAAATATAAACTATTGATTTATCTCTAGCTCTTTCATGCCTTTCACACACTTCAATAATACAGAGGATTTGTTCCTCATCCTTTCATCTCCAGGCTTGGAATGCCTCTTAAGCCCTCTGTTAAGGGTCACTCATTCTTCCTTAAACTGCAGCTCTCACATCCTACAGAGCTCCACAGGTGACAGCTAGAGAGACATGCAAGTATCACATAATCACTCACCTCCTGACTTCTGTGGCAGGTGAGACAGAAAGACAAATTTTTTATAATTCCTAGTTATTTAAACTTTTGGTCATTTATGTTTGATCTTTTTTAAGCCTCCTTCTGAATGCAATGCAAAAACAGTAAAATATGGATAAAAAGTAATTTCTAATCCAGCACCTTGCAGAAGGTTGAACTGGCAGCACTGTTCTATCAGTTCTATATTCCCATAGAAAGCAAGGAACATGTGGACCTTCTCACTTCAAATGCTTAGAAACAAAGAACCATTGGATAATTGGAAGGAAGAGGTAGAGATCATTTAGTTTCCCCTCTCTTCAAACTCAAAGCAAGGTCAATGAGAGAAAGTTACTTAGGAATTATTTCAGTTCAGTTTCAGAATATCTCGAAGAAAGGACATTCAACAACTACTTCATTGGCAACCACTTCCAGTGTTTTACTGTCCTACATTCTAAGTTAAAATTTTCTGTATTCCATCTTGATCCTGTTACTTCTCACAGTATTTCTGTGGATCTCCAAGATAAGTCTTATCTATAAATTCTCAGTCTGTTAATTAAAGACAAACCATAGTTTCCTTTCTCTCTCCCCTTAGGGTTCAACAAACCATGTCCTCTCATAATTTCCAGCACTTTTACCACTTTCGTAGCTTTCTGCCAAGTGAAGCCCAAATTTGAATGCAGTTCTCCAGATGCAGTCTCACAACTGACTAGAGGGTAAGAAGGCATTCCCTCAGCCAGATTACTGCATTCTTGCTAAGACAGATCACTATGTAATCGGCTCTCCGAACAAGCACACAATGCTGACACTAAGTCAAATGATTGAACACCTTTTCTACGCATCTGCTTTCTTGCATTCAGTTGGAACACACCCTGTTGAACCTCTTGCACAGGAATTCTCCATCCTAGATGATTTGGCATTTTCTTTTGTCAAATTTCATAAGACTCATCATGATGACTCCATTTCTCCAACCTGTTGAGGTCCCTCCAAACTGCAGCTATCACTGGCTGTCCCAGTTTGGTAATTTGCAAACTTGCTAGGAGCACACCCAGTTTCATCACTCAGGTCATCAGCACGTACATTAAACAATATTGGTATCAGCAACAACCCCTGAGGGGCATCACTAGTCATAAGCTGCCTATGAATTTTCTGCCATTGAGCACAGCCCTTTCAACCAGCAAGTCAAGCCAACTTCCACCACCTAACCCATATCTCAAAGGTGGTATATAGAGATACTGCAGGAGACTGTATCAAAGCCTTGGTAGAAGTGAAAGTAAACATCTCCTATGCCCATTATCCACAGAACCAGTGTCATTGCAGAAGGCAATGAGTTTGGCCAAGCATAATTAGCCCACAGCAAATAGATAAGGGCTATTCCAAATTAGGTTTTCACCCTTTGTGTGCTTGCAGGTAGCTTCTAAGAAAATTTGCTCAGTAATATTCCCAGGAAGTGGTGTTAGGCTGACTACGCTGTAATTCTCTAGTAGATGTAGAATTTACCATTCCCTATCCCCCAGTCATTAATAACATTTTGACTGTTTTGTTTGGTTTTGTTTTTCCCACCTATTTTCTCTCCAAGCATCTCACAATTTCTCACCGTATTTATTGAAGATCAAAGCTCCACAGTGTGATGTAGGCTCTTAGATCTTAATATTTCTTCTATCCTAGAAAGAATTTCCTCTCTTCACATATGCTGTCCTCAAGATTCCTGGTAAAAATAAATCTCCCCTTGTAAAAACTCTGTCTCAGGACCTGCAAGCATTCCTTCACCTATTTAAGGGCCTGAAAACATAAAGAGAAGCTTCTGTTCCACTTACTTCATCAAAGAACAGGACCTGCTCCTGAGTTATGTGATTTTCTGTTTCATGAACACATCAAGTATGACCAGTGCTACATATATCATAACGTCCCATTTTCCTGCAAATCCAGAAAAGTGTTTTCCTTCTTGCGGAATGGGTCTAGACTCACAGTTCATTAATCTGATATTTTCTTCATTTTAGAAAAGTTAAATCAGCTCCCTCATGTTGTATACTTGGAGCTATAGGTCAGATCCGATTTAGGTATTCTGCTCCAAATCCAACTCCTAATTCTGCTCCTTTGCTCTAGAGAATGAGATTACTAAAGAATTCTTCCAGCTTTTCCATCAGTGAATGCTGCTATAAGATACTCATAAAGCCTATGGGAGCTGCAGTTTCTTCAGGGAAATCCTTCCAACATGTCATTCTGACAGTTACATCTTCCCTTCAGTACTGATAAATTGGAATGTGTTCAAAGAACAGAAAGCAAGTTCCAGGAAAAGCCAATTTTTTTATAGTCTCAGAGGTACAGGCTGATCCATGGGCTCATTTCCCTTTGTTCAGAGGTTCACGGGTTATTTTGAAAGGTGGCTTCCATACAGTACTTTGAAGTACAATACACATCTGTTCATTAATTTAGTACTTTTTGCATCCAATCCATTTCCATGTCACTTTTGCTAATTCTCAAAGTTATTTATATTTAAACAACAGCCTCTGGGTTTTATCTTCTCCACTGGATTCTCTCATAAGTCATAAAATGCTGAATTGATAAGCTGACAATAATTGCCACAACAAAACAGTAAGGTCACAAACATAAGCAAAAGAGAATGTCATTCTGACCTTGCAAGAAGCATAAATCTTGAATAATTTCTCTCAGGTGATATAATTCAAGTACATTTAGTTACAAAAGAAATCATGCTCATTGAACTAGTTCAAGGCAGTATCTGTTTGCATATTAATTTATATTCAAATATAATACCTTCTGTAATATATTGTATTGGGGAAATAATAGTGAAAACCAATCATTGGAAAACTGAAGTCACTACCAGTGAAATTTTCCACTGTTACAGAATGTATCAGAACTTGTTCCACCACTCACATATTTCTGTGATAATATATTCCATGAGTAGGTGGGATGGATCTTTCTTTTCAAGGCAATCCTCACATAACACAGTCAGAATTGTCTTAAACCACACAGAGTTGAGCAGAATTATAGACATTTCTATCCAGTTATTTTGGTATTACACATAGTCTATCAGCAACCAGTTACTGTCATGGTAGAGCAAATGGAAATTGAAGACTTCTTAAGGCTTATATAGCAGCTAGACCTTCCAGCAGGAAAAAACTAGAAACCAAACAATGCAAAAGATGTAGAATCTTCTCTTCTGAAATACATCAAGTTATACATGATGAAGTTTAAGGCTGTCCTGTGCAAATTCATTTGCCTGGGCCTATCTACAGATGAACTACAACAAGGAAGGGGTATAAATAATGTCTTACAGAGAAAAGAAGACAGACCACGTGTTAGTGGATACCAAAATAACATTGCTACTTGTCCATTCATGAAAGACAAACCAACCCAGACACTGAGCAACTACAACCACTGAGCTCGGTCATCATAATACCTATGGCCTACATACATACATTTCTGTATTGAGTCAGCAAGAACCAGGCAAAGAGCAGATCTGCCAGTCACTGGTAAAACGAGCTGATATCTCAAGAATAAATAACTATTAAGTAGGATACTTACTATTTGCCACCATCTTTGCAGATACACTGCACTTCTTTTCTATATGCAACACTACAAAACCAAGCTCTTTGGTGGGTAGAAAAGTACTACATTTTTTCCTCACACCACTTAGGAACAATTTTGTATGAAAAAAAGAAACAAAATAAACATACTAAAAAATATCAGCATTAAAAAAAATAAATAGAAGTTTCAAAAATCTCACATGAGACTCTCATGACAGCAGTAACTATACATGCTTACCCAACTAACAACAACACAAGAGCCCCTTACCACTCCTGCCCTTTTAACAATATGCCAGCATCTTGTTAAATAAGTTTTCAGGAAAGCAAAAATTTCCATTGTTGCTCAGCTCTCATTTCCAGATGTGGAGATTTCCATCGCTAAGCACTACATAAATCAAGACATTGCATTTCAGCATGCTTTCTTATGGCAAACATACTGCTATTACTCTTTTTATTAGACAGGGAAAGGCTACAGAAGTTGTTTCCTTCAATTAAAGTGCAAAACTTGGTTTTACTTTTTCAGCAACAGTAGCATCACAGATTATTGTGCTCATGTTTATTTCTCCTTCCGGGCTGCCCTCCATATGCAGAAAAAAAAATAATTGCAATGTTTTCCCCTCCAGATCTTCTTCTATGACATACATTTCCAACAAGACCCATGAGAAGTGAATTATGAAATGACGAGTAAAGCAAGTAGCATTTAATCAGAAAGAAAAGTATTTGGAAGTTCCTAGTTACACATGTATACCATTTAAGGTCAGCTATTGATTAGACTCTCTAGAGACTACTGCAACACATGCTGAAGAAAAGTATTTCTGTTTAAAAGGACAACCAATCCAGCATTCTGAAATAAAATTATTCTTGCTTCCAGGCACACGACCCCATTACTGCAGCTCCCATTTTTCCTTTGCTATTCCTATGTTCCTTAGTAAATTCATTTGCATCCAGTTTGACATTACAGGAGATCCTGACATACAGAAACATCTTGTATTTCCAATACATTATTAGAATTTAGTGATTTGTTTGTTCAGCACCAGTCCAAGGGTATTTAGATGTAATGGTGTATTTTCCCTGCCAGCACTATAAAATAAGCTAGTCAAAACCAGCACATGTGTACCAATAACGTTGAAGCACAGACATCTTATATAATGTATGTATTTTTCTGAATTAACTTAAACTCGCTAAATCAATCCATTTGCAATTTGAAAGGAAAACCAGACAGAAGTATTGGCTAACCTCATCCCTTTCTGCTCCAGTCTGAATTATCCACATCTAAAAGGACTGACTGAGGAAATGGAAAAAAGGCTATGTACTCCACACACAGCTTATCTAAGGAATGTGTTTCAAAGATTCCTATAGTGAAAAAGGAGATAAACTTCCTAAGTGGCAGCAAAAAGGAACAGCTAGGAGTAATGCAATGAAAATGGAAGTGAAAAAAAGGAAGAAACAAAGAAGTCAGCTGAATATCAAGGGCAACAAGAAATTAGTAGTGATTATAGAACCATTGAGGTTGGAAAATACTTCCAAGATGATTAAATCCAACCTTTTACTGAACAATGCCATAGCAGTAATGACAATGAGCTCTCTCCAAGCTTTAATTTTCCCCTCTCCTAGTTCTGAAGCAGGCCTTCAAAGAACCATCCTCACTTCAAAGCCATAGTACCTAAGCACCCAATCAAATTTTCTAGACATGTTTCCAGTGGACACACTAGAAAGCTGTGTTCCAGAAGTGCATATGGGTCCCAAAATCCCAGGTATAACACTACTGTTTCTGGTGACGAACATATACTGCCGCATAACAACTGTAATTTTTACACAGAGCTTTTTACACAGCACCTTTCATATGTGTATTTAAAGTTCTTTTCAAGTGACAGTTTGAAGAACATCATCAGCAATATTTATTTTTAATTTTCCTGCCATATGTCTGGGACCTTTAACCTGGGGACTTTTGTTTGATTTCAGTTTCACTGCTTTTTCTCTCTCCCTGCTGATGTCTGCCAGAGGCATCACCATAGTGACTAAAAAACCTCCTGAGAAGATAACAAACCCTCGAAGTTTTCCTTCAGAGCAGTTTCCAGCTGTTGCAAACTTTCCCCATTTATCTCTTTACAGCCTCAATTAGAGCAATTGCATCTTGGAACCGATTTCCTCCTCCCTCCTACTGAAAATGCTCTGGTCCACCTGTCAATTGGCATCCTTGCTTCATTACTTGCTGACAGCTCACAATACAGCTCCCTTCCCCTGGCAAATTACTCTTAATCAATTCCTCCTGCAACATTATCTCGTAGCTCTTCAACATACAGACACATGCTCTCGCACACTGGGAAGGGGCTAACTGGGATGGCTGCTTCCCTGAGGAACTATGATACATAAGGAATTCAGTGCATGGAATATTTTCCTGAGCTTGCTGCTGGTGTTTTTATGAGACATTGGATGAGTTCCATAGTGTCACTCTCCCCTTCTATCTATACAGGGTGCTTAGAGAAAAGTTGATGGAAGAAAGCTTGATTACTCAGGATGAAAACAAAGAGCAAGTAAATAAACAGTATAAACACTGCACTGCATTATGATTGACTGCTTACCCACAATAAACCCCATGATAATCTGTTTATTTTTGCTTAGTTGCCCTATCAGATAATGCTTTTGCTTTAATTCCAAATCCTCATCCCCCTTTCTTTACACCAATAAGATAACACAACGAATACCATAGAAAGACAGCTACCCATTCTGTAACCAGGAACAAAAAGAGCCTTCACAACTTTGATGCACCATCTAGGGAACTTTAATCACATCAAGTGAACCAGACTGCCTTATTCAGAGAAGACAGAAAAGATGAAAATCATCATGAAATGTGACCCCATACTACCAAAGATTATTACAACTTGTTCTTCTGACAGGTTGCTTGATTCCATTATTTCAATATTTCTTAATCCTGTTTTTTCTTGATGGTGCCATACTATTCACTAGACATCAGTCTATAAGTGCTTGAAGAGTTTTTATGCATATATTTCTATGTAAGTGTCTCCTTCATCTTTTAATAGTTTGTTAATGTAATAAAACACACTGAAAGTACCTGTGCATGTGGATTCAGCAAACTCATCAACCAACTGCTTCTAAATGATGCAGAGCACACAAGGGAACATTGCTGAGATTTTAAAGGTCTTTCTTTGCTAGCACATTTAAAACTGCTGAAATTTTCTCGGTTGACATGGCTCTGAATAAGGACATATGATTGGCAAATTTATCACTGGGAGAAGCCACACAGATTTTAAACTACACTGCCTCCAACACTGCTGCTACTGAGTCATGAATTTCTTGGGCTGAGAACTAAGTTCACCTTTGAATTGTTCTCACTCCTGGCCCTCCCAGGTGAGGCTGCCAAGAAGATGTGCAATCAGAGTCATGAGTGATAATGGGAACTGCCAAATGGATCCCAGATGCACCAGCTTCTGCCTCTGTTCTGCACAGACACAGCACTAAGCCTTTAAGGGCTAATGTAATGTCATGGAGCAGTGCTTGTTCAGCATCCTTATTATGTGCAGGGAAGCAGTTTTCCTCTTGCGCTACAGAGTGCAGAACTGAGGGCTGGACACAAAGATCAGAATAAGGAACATTGTTCTCTTTGCCCATTTTTCCATATGGAAGAAATAAAAAGAAAGCCCATCAACTTACCTTAGAATAAGAAAATCTTTCTGGGCACTTTCATATAAATTGAACAAGCTGCAACTTCTAATTTTTTTTATTTATTTATTTTAAGTCCAGAAGGCATATGTTTGTGGGTATCAGTAAGCATGTGACAAGTGTAAGGGATTATTACAGGCTGACTGGATAAGCCATATGTCAGTCAAAGGTGGGGGAATCACATGCTTTGTACTAATATCCTCAGAGACAGGAGCCTTTTTATGTTCATTTGAAATTCAAGGAAAAAGGAAATAATAAATTTGTTTTCAAATCTGTGCTGTCACACAAAGAAATGGAATACAACTACTATAAGGGCAGTGAATGACTCCCAGCAATCTATAATAAAAACATGTTAAGAAAGAGAACCTGACCTTAAAATTTTAAAATGTCTTTTCTATCACTCCTTATTACTTGGAAAACAATTATCAAGTGAACATGATAAATTCTTATAAACAAGATTTTTGAGACATACTACCACAAAACTAGCTCACAACAGACAATAATATTTTCAATTTCTTTTTGCTCTCTGCTTGCATTTAACTTCAGGCACCCAATATACCCCAAGGATACAAAGCCCAGCTCTGCACCAAACTAGCATGTCAACTCAGAGACCTTGCTCAGACACATTCTGTTGAAGTGAATTCCAAGAAAGGCTGTGAGGTCAGCTTTCCCTTTTTTGTTATTAAAAACCACTTGCATGATGCTGGTTTTATAAAATGTGATAATTTCCAATACAGACTCATAACAACACTGTCTAATTTAAGCGTATTTTTCTTTCTATGATTTCATAGTGCTTAGAAAGTATAAATACTATTTGTATTTGACAGCCAGGGAAAAGCACCATAGCAGTCCACACTTCTGGAAGAGCCTGCAATTCCTAGTAAACTAAATCAAGAAGGGTAGTAGCACAGCATCTCTGTCTACCTGTGATATACCAAGCCCCATAAAGTCAGTGAGACAGCACAGAAAAAAAATC
The DNA here is from genome assembly GCA_032173965.1 of Sitta carolinensis. NCBI lineage: Eukaryota > Metazoa > Chordata > Aves > Passeriformes > Sittidae > Sitta > Sitta carolinensis. The sequence continues at coordinate 38,461,638 of JAVUNC010000006.1, forward strand.
AAGGATTCCAATAGGGTGATTCCCAAAGGTAGCCTAGGAGTCCATAAAGACAGGCTGAAATTTGACTGTGGAACTACATTACCCTGTTTCTGTTTTGTTTACGTTTAGAAACTCTACGATGAATTTATGAAATTTACTGATAATTATTTTTGACCAACACATTTTCATGGAATGAGTTGCAGAGAAGAGTACCTAGTAATAAATAGTTAGGAGTGACAAGCACTGAAAATGAAAACATGGAAAACCACAATCATGCCTTCATTAAGTCTTATTCCTCCAAACATATGCAACAGGACATCTGCTGCTCTTTAACCTCTCTTAAAAGCAGTTACATATCACTGGGATGAAAAAAATTTCTCCTGACCTACCACTGGCACAAATGCAAACAAAGCTGATACAGCATTTTGATGTTTATGAGGTCTGTCTTTGTTTAAAACCAAGTAAAAGCATCATTTTTTAAGTGTTCAGTATAAATCAGAAGACAGAAACACAACAGAACCAAAAAATTTGACCTTAAAGATTCAGTAGGATCAAAATAACTGCTATGCAAACCCCTAACCTCTGCTCCCTACTGCTCAGACTGGGAGCCCAGAGGAGGTTTGCCACTGAGGGACTATATCTTACCACCAAGATGCACATTATGTTATCCTACACGTGAATTCTCTCCGTAAGAATTAGCAGAAGCAACAAGCTACACAATAATTACAAAAATTACAGTAAAAAAAAAAAAGCCTACTGCTCAAGAGAAGAAAGGGTGTATACAAAAATGCATTGAACTGGAAACAATACCACAGAGCCCTGAAGCAGAATGGTCTAGAACATCTAATTAGCTATTGCTGAATTCATTTTAACTTAAAGGTTTCCTTTTCGCCTCATTTGTAGAGATTTTCACAAAAGAACAACAAAAATTGTTTCCAAATCAAAACAGAAAGGTAATTTGTGGAATGTCTGTAAGAGACATAAAAGTCAAGCATCTGCACTATAACCCAAGTTGTCTGCATGGCATAGAAGAGGCTCAACCACTGTTTCTTGCCTTACTAGAAGCCTTACAAATACATCAGATAGTTTTGCCACTGTCCCACTGTCAGCCCAGAAAGGTTATCTAAATCCCACCTTCTTCCCAAAGATACAAATAAAGACTACAGAACAGCAGAACAAAGACTTAGTTCAGAGAGACCTCTGAAAGTCAAAGGAAATATAACCCTGTATTTTTCACATGGGAAGAATAATCTTCTGTTGCTCAAGCATCTGTTTGTGAAATCTCTAAGATATGACAGGCCACTTCTGCACACATTGTCAGTTTAGAGAAAAATACAGCATGGAATAATTTCCATCTGCAGAAAAAACTCACATTCTCACATTTATTATAAATGATCTAAAACTAAAACTAGCTCACAAATACAGTCATACTACTGTGTGCAGGAATCTTACCAGTAAAAACAGTAGAAAACATCATGTTCAGCCATTTGAACACAATAAATTCACACAGATTTAGCTCAGAAAATATCCAAGGTGCAGAAAAAGATGCACCAAAAGCATCACCCCTTTTGCTGCAAGTTTTATGTTACCATGCAAATATTTTCAATTTTGAAAATAAGTGTTCCTAAAGATCATTCACTTATGCTCTTCACTAGAAATGTAATTGTGGCATCACCTGTGGTTTTAAAAAAAAAAAAAAAAGTTACTGGAAACAATGCAACATTGTACTTACTGACATATTTACCAAAAACAGAGAAAGCAAGTGTTCAAATAGCAAAATAAATACTATTATATATAGCTCTAAGCCATCTGGGATCCTTCCTACAATATTCCCTCCTTACCCAAACAGGTGCCATTCCTGCACTTAATGAAGTCAAATTAAGATTTTCCAGAGAACTTCAATGTCTCAAGATGAGACACTGCTTTTCAGTTGAAACTTCCTTAAAGCAAATCAAAAGGGTAAATGTCTATCACATCTTCACCTTTTTGCTATGTACTGCATTTTTAGCATGCAAATAAAATTCACTGCATCTTCCACCCCTTCAAGTTCCAGATACGCAAGCCACAAAATGATCGAACCTACAGTCTTTGTTTGATCCAAAACCTATTGAGATCAAAAGCTTTGAAACAGGACCTTTAATGTTTGGAATAGATTTCAAAGAAGCCTCTAATTAAATTTATTCCTTTTTATATTTTTATTTTTCATGATGGAGTTAAGGTATAATGGGACAAAGACTTGAAAAACTCTGATGTGAACCACATTGATATACAGAAGGGTACAAGGAATCTTTTTGGGTTTATCTCCTATTATCTGTTTGTATTCCCTTCACCTTTAAGTTGCATCCACCAAAATAGGATTTTAGCCAGAGGGTTACAGCTGCTCAGGATATCCTCTGTGCTCAGATCTCATTTAATTGTATATTATTAACCGTTCCCTGGAGAACACATTTAATAGATGATGAACATGTTTCATGAACAAACTTTCTCCTAAGTGCTGTGAGATTTGAAAGCCCTCACAGAGAGCAATGATCTGTGTAACTTCATATTCCGTGGGGAACACCACTGCTCTGTTTGAACTCTCAGTGGGAGAAATGGAGCCCACCATTGGAGAAGAAATTCTAATTCTAAAAGTACATTAATGGGTAGAATGAGCACTCATGTTGCATTGAAATATATTACACTTGTTTGCTTGGTGCTAAACATTCCAGTTCTTCAGAGAAATCAAAATATACCTCTGTTGTACCTTGACCATTTTCTGCTTTTTCCCTTTTAGCTTCCAAGCCTGTAGCTTCTCCACATGTATAAAATGAGGTGAGGACACAAAGCCTGGAAATAGGCATTAACTGAAGAGAAGCAGATGTTGTGGTCACAGGTGTCTGTCAGATGTAACTGTCTAGTAACCAGAGGAGAGGACAATGAAGGGGGAAATCTCTAACAGAGAAAAGCTTGACAGCAGGTAAAGCACAGGAGACATAACTGAGGTTATAATCAAGACACAAGCAACCTCCTCCTGCCATGTTCATGCAATGTTTATTTCAGTAACATCTTGATCCATTTACAGATGGACAAAAAATATTATCTATAGCTAAACACATGGTGAAGGATCCAGGGAAAAAAAAGGATTGCCTCTAAACCTGTTCAAGTGCACAGCACCAGCATCCTGAACCACAGCAGTTTTCAAACATACTCATATAATTAATCAGATTATGAGAAACTTAATCTTTTTAAGAAAGCCTATCAACACAATATTAAGAGGGAAAAAACATACTTCAAAGCAAATATCATAACCTAAAGATGTATATGTTTTCGTAAACTTTTCTTCTAGATTGTCTTTGTGCCTTACACTTACACTGAAGTCTGTAACACACGTCCATTTACCTGGAAATAAGGTAAATTTGATCAAATTAGACAGACGGTTTAATGAATTAGTTGCAGAACAAAAAAAAAAAACAGAGGGGGAATTATGCCCACAGCAATCCAGGCAAGTACTCGTTACAGCCAAGCAGCATCACAAGTTTCTAGCTCTCTCATTGCAATCAGGAAGCTATAAATAAATACTTCTTCCCATTCCACTGTTGTAAGATCTTTTTCAATCAAGGAATATTCTAGAAAAGCTGGATATTCTGAAGTTGCTACTTCTGACCTTCTGCATTTCTTCCTTTTTTTACGCTGTTTTCAAAGAAACACAGATGCAAATAATACAAACTGACTTGGAAAACAAAACAGACTTGGAAACCTTAAAGGACCTTCTGATGCAGCCAACTGTGTAAAAGGCAATAGTGTTTCTCTCAGATCTATGTTTATCTTGTTTTAATGAAGTGGATAGCACCCCCTTTTACACATTGTTTTCTATCTATATATTTTTATCCAAGTAGGAGAATCTAGAATCACTTGAAAATTCATTAACACTGACATTTAGACAACACAAAGCCATTTCAATTCAATTAAACAAACACAGTGTGTTAACCTTCAGCAAAAGAAGTAGCCGTTCATTTTTATAGGCTGCCGTAAACAGATTTCTGAGCTTCAAAGCCAAGATCAATAAAGCTTCTGCAAACAATAATAATCTCACACAGACTCCATCGACAGCTGCTCAGAAAATATAGGCTGATTCTAAAGGTCTTGGTGACTGTGCTTTCTCAGTCTTTTCCTCTTGCTCTGAACATAAGAGTGCAAATGCCAAGACCTTAGTGCATTCCTACAGAGCAGACATTAAAAGGAGCTGCTTCCTTCTTTAGCAAGAAAGTCTTCCCATTGGGAGAAAACCTTGGGACAACAGTGAACCCATGTGTTGCACAACTACCTAAATGCTGATGAGACATATTATGCTATAAGACACTATTTCCATAAAGCAGGTGAGAGACAGATGAAGCCTTAAGCCTGCCTCTTCATTGTTTAGATCAGGGCTATTAGCTTAACACCAACAGAAAACTTCCACTCATCCACAGAAGAGGCACAATTCAGGGGCCAGCTCTGTCAACAGTGACTTGCTTTCTTTCCTATAATCTCATAATGCAAAGCAACAGAGGACAAGTCAGAATAGTATTCTGAATAGTAGCTTCTGCATTCCTTAGTCTGCTAAAGCTGCCAATGCAAAGGCCAGTCTTATGTTTTTATCTACTCCAGTAAACATTTTACTTCTTCCTACTTAACATCCCCAGAATCTTCTTGACTGCCTGTTTAAGGGACTGCCTGAGTGCAGGGATTTGTTTGTGTTTGTGTTTAGTTGTTGGCTGGCATTTTTTTTTTTTTTTAATTTTCTTTTAATGAGGTGTGTTGTTTGGTTGGGTATTTTTGAACAGTTCTTTGGAGCAAAAACTGTATCTTCTACAGTAATGCCATATTTCAAGCCCACTGATACCTGATAGCCAGCAAATACAGAAGCAGCGCTGCGTTTTATCAAGTGCAGTTATTATCACAATAGTCAACAGAGGGAACTTAAATAATTGGCTGATCAAGAAACACAAAATGTAAAGAGGTAGATGGCAAATCATATCTTTGCTCTTCTAGGTACATTAGGAATCTTGCAGACACATCTCTAAAATTAATATTTAAATATGAGATGCAATATCAGTGGAGTTACATAATCACATATGGCCAGCATTAGAATTATGCCTTTACTGTGGCATAAACTTAGATCCTTATAATGTTTTTCCTTCTTTCTCAGCAAACTCCCAGTGATGTAAGGAGAAGGGATAAATACAGAATGAGTACAGAAATTTGGAGACTTCCTCCTATCTTCTCTCATAAGTCAGTGGAGGACTGAAGTGAGAACTCATAATGTGATAGCTCAGAGATCAGGTCAGTGGATTAGGCTGCTTGAGAACTACTGAAAAGTCTTATCTCTGAATAGAAGATTAAGGCTTAATTTTTTTGTGGTCAATATAAGGGTTTTGGAGGGCTTATGTAACTCCACAATGGTTGGTTCAACTATTGCATTAAAAAAAGAGAAGTGCATCTCTTCCCTTTAGAATACTTCCCTACAACACTACAGTTTCGTAATATATGAAAAGGAAGCTGCCACACATCAGACACTATACACCAACAAGGCACATTACATATATTTCATTCTTTCAGAGCTTAGGACCTCACAGATTGTCTGATGTGATGAGATAAATTATAATTTAACCACAAACACCAGAGATATCAAAAGAACTTATAGGATGCTTAGATTATATTAAGAACAGAAGACAGAAGACAAGCATTCCCATAGATGGCCAGCTATCAAAGCCATGGTTTAGTTGTAATTTTAGGCTACTCTCACTAAGTTTCAAAGTCAATATTTTCACAGTCACTCATTTAATTTGCTGAAAATTAGAACAGGATTGGACCTTCTGGGGTATTTAGTAAACAGGTATATGACACCATACTGGCAAATAAGTAGTGTCCTAATCCATATGTACAATTTATTAACCCTTGATGCACATATGACATTTTGCTGAACATCTACGATTTGCAGATGAGGTGGTTCTGGTGCTTACTGGATGCCTCTGATTTGTATTTACTGTATTTCTCCACTAGAGTGCCAACAAATTAATTTTCTATTCATTGACTTCTCATCCAAAGGAATCCTCAGCAACCCAGCATGACTGAAGCAATAAAATAAAATCCAAGTAATAAGTCTGGTGGGGTATATTCCCATTTAAGTTGATTCCCAAATCACCTTGACAGATGGTAAGAGAAACTAGTTCATGGGCTACAGCAAAGCAATTAATTTAGGTCTTCTAAGTAGAAGTCTGCACAGTCTATAACAACAATTTTTCCTTCCTTTCGCTACTGCAAACTAGTGCCAGATTTACAATATGCCATTTCCAATGAAGTTTATAAGGAATACAAAGTACTCTGGGCATCAGCACTGTTAGGAAGTGGGTGCTACTCTGCCCAGTTGGCAGAATTATTTCTGCTTTCAAGGGCATTTGGTAACATTAGCTACATTCATTTTGAAAGCAATTGTGCTTCTGCTAGTAAACACCATTTGTATCACTGCATAAGAGGTTGCAATGTATTGCGGTGGATTTGCAAGTCTACTTGGTTCTGTCCTCTCCTGCTCTTACCCCTCAATTTATGAATGAAATCTACCTTTTGCTATGAATGCCTCTTTGGAGGCAAAGTGAATACACAGAAATTCAGCAAAAGAACTGTGAGGAGGCACTGGTGCAACTTAAGGGAATGAAAAGGAAACAGGTCAGGGTTACACAAAGCATCTGAGCCCTACGGCAGAGGGCTCTCACTGCTGAATTCAGTCTATCTGCAGAAACTCATTGTCTACTCATATGGAAAAAATAAGCTTACTTTTTCCAAAGGCAGCAGTTCATCACACCCCCAACTTCAGAAGTTATAGGTTTACTCAGATGAAGTCAGATAACAGGTACTTCATTTATATCACGCTTGGCTAAACGAGGAAACTTTTGGTGGGAAAGAGCATCCTTTGTACCTCTCAGCACTAAAGATACTAACTGACCGTTCAACTTGAGAGCTCATGTAGCTGTTATTTTACTTTCTATCTCACACACCTTGCCTTGTAAAAACACCATGATTTGACCCTTGAGCTCAAACGGATAATATAGACTATGTTCCTATATCAGCATCTTCACACCCATATTAACACGAATAGCTGAATGAAACCTATACTTCAGTAACAAATCAAGTAGAACTCATCTCCCCTCTCATCACATAATTTTATGTCAAAGATGAGTCTAATCCTCATGAATCAGAGAATCTACTTCCTTGAGGCATTCAGTTACTTGAGTCATCCTTCAAGCTTATCAGCAACGTGACCAAAATACCAGCAAAAAAAGCCTCACAACTGCACACACGCATGTCATGGGATGGGTTGGCCCTGGCTGGAAAGCAGGAACCCACCAAAGCCACTGGGTCACTCCCCTCCTCAGCTGGACAGGAAGAGAAAATACAAGGAAAGGTTTGTGAGTCAAGATAAGGACAGGGAGAGATCACTTGCCATTACTGTCATGGGCAAAACAAACAGACCGAAGTTGCAGAAATTCATTTATTACTAATTAAATCAGAGTAAGGTAATGATAAATAAAATAAAATCTTAAAAATACCTCCCCCCTTCCACAAACTTTCTCCCAGGCTCAACTGCACCCCCATTTTTCTCTACCTTCTCCCCACATGCAGTGAAGTGAAGTGGATTAGGTCATCATGCACTCTCTCCCACTGTTTCCTCACACTCTTCCCCTGGTTCTGTGTGGGGTCCCCTCCTGTTGTCCTTGAAAATAAGCCTTCTGATTTGTTTTAGTATAGTGGAGTCACTTCTCATGAATTGTAAGGTAAACAAGAATCATATTTGCATTCCTTTGTAAAAGATATCACCTGATGGGCTTCTCAAGGGACCAATGGAGATGGAGAGGTGGGAACTTCTCTGTCCAATCTCTGGTCACTGTCCAGAAACTTATATATACGAGGTCAACAATAAACGAGAGACTTCTTTTCTTCTTCTTTGCTTGAACACCTGTTGTGTGTGTTGCTGTGTGTTTCTATCTGTGTCACAGTAACACCCTCCCATGGAAGACAAACCTCCACAAACTTCTTGCACAGCCCCTTCCCATCGGCTACAGCTGTTCACAAGCTGATGCAGAATGGGACCATTCCATGGGGTACAGTCTGCTCCAGTGTGGTTCATTTATAAGGTCAGAAGTCCTGCCAGCAAATCTGCTCCAGTATGGGCTCCTCTTCATGGAGACCCAAGTCCTACCAGGAACCTTCTCCAGCACAAACTTCCCACAGGGTCACAGTCTTTTGGGCACACACACACCTGGTTCCACTATGTGTTCCTCCATGGACTGCAGGAGGATTTCTGCTCCACTTGGACCTTCATGGGCTGGTTTCAAATGTGACAGTGGAATAACAATATACCTACACGTCCTGGTTTCAGATGAGACAGAATTCAGTTTCTTCCTAGTAGCTGGAACAGTGCTGCGTTTTGGATTTACTACAAGAATAATATTTATAACACAATGATGCTTTTAGTTGTTGCTCAGTAGCACTTACCCTAGGTCCAGGACTTCTCAGTTTTCCCACTTTCTGCTGGTGAGCAAGTGCACAAGAAGCCAGGAGGGAGCAGCTGACCACAACCAGCCAAAGGGATGTTCCATAGCAGAGAATGTCATACCCAGTTTATAAACTGGAGGGATTTGGCTGGGCATCAGTCAGTGATTGGTGAGCAATGGTATTATGCATTACTTGTATTTCTTGAGTTTTATTCCTCTTTCAACTTTTGTTGTCTCCCTTTTTATCATTATTATTATGATTATTATTATTATGTTTAACTTAATCTCAATACTTAAACTGTTCTTATGTCAATCCATGGGTTCTACTTTTTTTCCACAATTCTCCTCCTCATCCACTCAGGAGGGCAGGGACTGAGACAGCAGCTGCATTGTACTTAGTTGCTGACTGAGGTTAAACCACAACACATATAAATAACAATTACATCATCACTTTTCAGAGGCAAAGTGTTTCTATTCTCCCCTCATGGAACACTGCTGTATTAAACCCTACAGTTCTAATCTGGCTGTATTGGAAATATTAGCATAGTTTAGGGGGAGTAAAATGAGTTCACTAAACAGAAACTGCATTATTTGTTTTGGGGACAGCAAAAGGAACACACAAGGGCTCCCTTTTAAATACCTGCTGTCACTTTGCCTATGCTCCATACAAACCAAATACACAGAGTTAACATCCTGATAAACAGTTTATGCTAAATTAGGATCTAACAGTGAAGGCTATGTTACTATACAGAAGTTCCCACATTTGGTCAGAAAATGTAACCCAGGGCTTTCTTCTTACCATCCCATGCACTTTGCTAAAGAAAAGGATAGACCATTGTTTATCACATGGTATAAAAGATATGAAAAATTCTATAATTTAACCATGTTGGTAACAGCTGTTCCTATTCCCCACTGGCATTCACATCACCAGCATTTAATGGATACAGTTAATGATGCTTCTGTTCAAAATAAAAAGCGACCAAGACAGCAAGAATGATAATCATAAAGCGTTCTAGATTTCAGCACAGAAATCAAAATCTGAAAATCCAATTCCCTTTTTCTATCTTTACTTTCAAAAGCACACATGCAAGATACTGATGGCAAAATAAAAGTGGCACCACACTTCATGATCAATCACTTTTTCCTTTTTCAACTACTCAATTACAATTTTCATTCGTGGGAAGTAAAAGTACAGCAAACAGATGACAAAGTACAGTCCTTCCTAGTACTATGGTGCAGCCCCAGGACATCACAATTACATGCTTTATCATAAGGCAAGCATCAAAGGCAAGCAAATACACTTGTCCAGTGGTACTACTCAGAGCAGATTTGTGCTGGCTACAGCAAGTAGTTATCAGGGACAGTCAAATACACCAAAAGTGGAAAAGGCACGTTCTCAGAAGGGAATATGGTGTAGAAAGAGTGATAGACTGTTACAAAGATACACAAAGAAAACCAGGAAGAATAGAGGCTGATGGAAGTGAAGGGTGAAGAGTTGAGAGAAAGCAACAAGATCTATAGTTAATTGTATCTACATATAAGACAGGTAAATTAAAAGTTTTAGAAGACATGAAGACACATACATTAATGTAATAGACCGAGAAAATGTTCTTTTCAGCAGCACCTGCCTGTCCTTCCAAAGAAGAAACATGCTTTGATCTGACTTCACCAAAATCCTAATAGAACCAGAAAGAGCTCTAGAAATATAGTTGTAAAAGTCCTGCATAAAAGAAAAAGTCATGGTCAAAGCACTCAGCCACAGTACTTTGACATGCTTTAATACCTCTTGGAAAAAAAAAAATCAACCAAACAAAAAAAACACAAACACTCCACAAAATCCACCAACTATTAGGTGGGCAAAGTCACTTCATTGGGTTGTCACTAAGAGGCTGTGTTACCTTTTATAATCTTTGCTCATGCTGAATATGCTTTCTTGAGCTGCTGCCCGACTGTGAAGCAGAGAGCATGGGCTGGAGGTCATTCATTTAATTGTCTTGTCAACTGGAACTTCTTTAGGACAAACCCCAAGGGCTATCTCCCTAAAGCTCTCACCAAAAGCAATGGACCAGACTTTTTGAGCACCAACAGTGACTACAGCAAATTAAAAGAAAATCTGCTCAGAAAATCAGACTTGAAGAAAAAGATTAAGTTAGAATTCAGTTATTCCAGCTGCTTGGTTCATCCATCCCTTATCAACTTGCTTGTAGGTTAATCAATACCTAGATAGCAAATGATTTCATACACACAGTGACCTTGCAAAATATTCCAATGACAAATTCAACCAGGCACAACAATAAGACTGTTTGCTACAGAGGCTGTGAATAGTGGGAGTGAAATTAATATTGGAGCCAAAACAGTACATTTTTCACTGATGCTGAGTAAAATATATCAGCAACATATCTGCTTTCCACACTCTTTATGGTGAGATGGGGTGAGGGTTTACATTTCTGCCCCCTGTTCTTTTCTCCATTGTGCTGACACAGGCACTTGGAGTGAACCAAAACAAAAACTGTTTTCTTGAATTATTTTTCTGGATCAGTGAACTGGTTCCTCTCACAAACTTGCACATTCAACACCACCCAGGCAATAGCAATAACAGTGGAAATGTTTAACTTGACATAACTACCAAGATCTCAACGCAGCCCAACAAGTAAAGTAGACAGTATCAAATACTAATTCATTAAACAGTCATTACTCTACTATTTTCAAACAATACACAAAAAACACTATGAAAATGTAACCTACCATGTGATAACCTCATTGACCAACTGCTCTCAGATCACAAGCAACCAGAAAAGGAATATAAAACCCCCTGCATCTCATCTTTCCCTCACCTTTTTATCATTAATAAATTTAAAAATAGAAAAAAATTGAGATTACTATTCTCTATAGACTTGCTTCTATACTTCCCATTTACTGTTCTATGTACCTCTCAAGTACTGAAGAGTAGAACAGAAAATGGTTTCATTTGGATTGTTTTCCTCTTTAATGATGATGTCATTTTTAAAATACGTTAGAGAAGTACTGACCCATCAGACACCTTGAGTTTCAACAAGCATTAAAGTACATGAGTTCAACTGGTGACACTTGCTTTCCCACATTCCTCTTCAGCTGTTGTTTAGCCCACTTGTACATTGCTAACACAGCATTTCGTTTCTTTTCCACCTCTCAAGTGGTGTGTCTGAGAGGACAGTATTCCCAACAGAGATACCAGAGCACCATCTGTACCATTCTCTACACAGTTTCATCTCACTGAAAGGTAAAGCAACCAAGTAGCCTCTTACTCAGCGCACAAGATCTGCCCAAGTGATCACAGCCTCTGGTATTTCAGCCTGGGTGCACACAGTACTTTTAAACTACAGCTCAGCTTCCACTTAAGAAAAATATGCCATTAGAGAAGCAGACAGGGACAGAAAGCTTAATTTTGCTTTACTGGCAGAAACCACAGGTAGAAAACTCCACATGGTTACAAAGATCTAGGCATCATAATTCCCAGTGGTCACAGCTGAAATTGTTCAAACAACAGTTATCAGCACTTCAAACTTCATTAGGGAATACAGTTCTGTCTCTGCAGCTGGCAAGAGTATGAAATTATATTGTGTTTGCCTTGGCAAGGTTTTGGCTAGAGGGGTGGCTTCTGTGAGAAGATGCCAGTAGTTTCATAGGAGTTGAGTCTGGTTTGGCCATCAAAACAGTTGGTGAGTGATCTCTTCCTGCCCTTATCTCTCAACCTATAAACCCTTTGTTGCAGCTTTTCCCCCCTGTCTAGCTGAGGATGGGGGAGTGAGTGCAGCATGGTAGGCCAAGGAAGGAAAGAATAGCCAGCTCTCATCTTCCCACTGATTCCTTGAATCTGCCCAGGAATGATCCTCTACCTGCAAAGCCTCTCCCTCCAGAAGGGGAGTAGGCAGGAGGGCCCTGGCTGTAAGATTCTAGCAGTGAGCAGCCTGTTAAATTTCTTTGCCATGAGCCACCATCACTATTTTGTCACTTCCATCATTAAAGGTGTTCAGTTTGCCTACGCCAATCCTTTCATAGCCTTCTGCTAAGGGAAACATTGTGCACAAAGATATAAAGAAAACAGTAAAAAGCGAGAAATGAGAGACTCACTGCAGTTAAGGATTCAAAGCTGATGAAGTAGAGGGGTTTAGGTTATTTTTAAACATTGATGCAGTACTGTAATGTGCTAAAACCTTAAAAGCCAGCATCACAAGACACTCTGCCTTGGATTCTGCTATAAAGCACTTGCAGCACACCAGTCCATGTGTCAATAATTGAGCTTCAGGGTTTTTTTCTTCTTTTTCATTTTTTTCCTTAAATAGTATACTGATATTCAAACAAGAATATTAATTACTTCATTGAATAGAGTGTCCTAGGGCTTTTTATCTCCTGTTCAGCGTATTATGATGTACCACATGGATTAGACTGCACCAGCTGCTAATTTTTTTAAACAGTGTTCACTCAAACCTTTTGTATGTGTGCTATTATGCAGGAATTGTCAGGTCAATTAGGACTAGTGCAGCCAAAGCTCAAAAAGTGGTTATTTCATTACTGTAGGGATAAAGCTGAATAAAGAACATAGGAGATGCAATAATGTTAAGAAAGAAGAAAATTCTTCTAATGACTGGACCAATATTACTTCATGGTCAGAAAAAAAGTTGTAAATAGTTCACAGTCCTGTATGCTTTTCTATATGACCTTGAGTCAGTTCTCACAATTCTCACCAGGGATCTGAGATCCTCGGCTAAGAGGTATTAGAACCATGCAAAATTAGGGCCCATATCAGAAACACCTGCCCTCTCCTGTTTTTTTTAAAATGCAGGTGACACAGTCTGTGTCTTCAGTGAGATACTAAAACCTGCCTAGCACAGCCCTTCCACACTCACTTACACCTCCCTCTCCTTAGGTTCCTTATTTAGCACCCTCAAATACACACAGAGTGACCCACAGCTGGAAAATTTCAAGTGGCAAAGACATCCCAGAGATTTAAGACTTAGCAGTGAATGGATATTTATTAAGTACATGGAGCAGACACAGAGTGGCATTGGTTAGTCAGATTTCACACTTCCCTGCTCCTCCTCCAGAGTTACTTTAAAGACAATAAACTTTATAATGAAGTATTGATAACATCTTCCCATTTAGGCTAACAGGCTTATCACGCACTCCACCACTGAATATGCTGTTTTAATTAGCAAGATGGATCTCAGAGCTGATATGTTCTGTTGTGCTATAATTTCTGCCTTTACAGTAATTTTCTCCTGTTTTTCACAGTATAATGTGCTATAAATCCTACTTAGGCTGCCTCACTGGCCTGTTGCTGCTCGAAGTCGATCTTTCAGGCCCTCTGTTTCCATGACAACTTTTTGCCATCCTCCCATTTGCAGGATTATCCTACAGCCCCCTGGGGAGACTGTTTCCAGTCTGGATGCTCCACACTCATGGGCTCCCAAATCTGGAGTTCCATTCAGCCCCCTCTGTGCCTCCAGCAGATTTGATCTGCCCAGCCTTGTAATGCTGTCTGTGCCTGCAGTTGCACCCAGGGAACTGGGCAACCAATCCTCTTTCTCCCTCTGGAACAGGGCTGCCTAGAAGAATAATACAGATTTGGCTGGTTTAATCCCTAAACAAGTCACGAACAAATTAAATAACCTGTCCTCTCACTCTAGGGCTGGGTTTTTTTTACTCATTTTGTTCTGTATCATTCACTCCTACATTCAGTCTCCACAAGCACATACCCTTAGCTGTTCTTAATTTTCAGCTTTTGTCATGTTACCTCTCTCATATTCTTCTTTTCCCCATTTTATCTTGCCTTCTGTTCCCTTTTTCCTCTCTATAATATTTCCTCACATACTACAATGTTTTCTAAATACAGCTGTGATGCTCCAGAAACCATTACAAGGTCATCTATCAACTGCTCCTGCTCCCCCAGGTCATACACCACATTCCACTAATACTTAATTAAATTTCAGTCTTTGAAAAGAAAAGCAGATTTTTTTTTTTTCTCTCCTATGGGTCTCCTTGTTTACTTTTTCTTCAGTCTCATTTTGTGTTGTGAAACATTTATAAGTTAGGAGCAAGCAAGTATCAATCTCTCCATGCTATTTCAAGGAAGGAGAAAAAAACAACTAGGATTGACTGTTCTCTAGAGCTAGAAGAGAGGCAGAAGGTCTGCACCTGAGATAGCAACTTTTCTGAAGTCACTGTATAAAGACAGCAATTAGGAGCCTCCAAACATGCAGGCAGTAGGGAAACAGCATTTCTCAGATTTCCCTCTGCATGACCTATCGATTCTCCAACCTTATTTCTGTTTTTATGGATGCAGTTCTCTATAAACAAAGGGTACATAAATGTTAACAAGAAGAAACACCTCGGGGATATATACACCACCTAACCTTAGGCATCTAATAAAACTCAAAGCTCACAGTTTACGAACAGACAAGATCTTATACATCAGGTTCCTCTGAACTTTGGCCTAGCCACTGAGCTGAAAGCCCAGGTTAGGTGCTTCAGGTAGGTTGGGCAAAGAATGAACCTCATTACAGAAGATTCTTCCATAAGCTTATAATTTCCACAGACCTAACCAACATCTGCAACACAGCAAGTCTCCAGCTGGACTTCACTGAGGTATGACAGACTTGGGCACGACAGTACTTCATCATACCCATGGCACAGTTCAAAAGCAAAATGCCGTCTGCATGGAAAGGCGGGAACACTCCCATCCTTTACTCTTCAGAATAAAGACAAAGGAAGCTCTACTAGACAGCAAATGGAATCCATAGGTGTGAGTCCTACTAATTTGAGAGCACACATTATGGTATCAGATGAATGATAATATATCCTAGCTGTAGCCTTTTTTTTTTTTTTTTTTCCAGAAAATGCTGGAAATCCTTCGTAATTCTGTAGCATCTCTGCAATCTTTACATTTCCACTCTAGTCTACATTTCCAAAACGTAACCTGAGCTTCGAAACACTTGCTGCCCTTTCAGTTCTAGACCTAGCCCTTAACAGAAACCTTTACACAGAAGCAGAAAGCGCAGCAAAAGAATATGGTTCAACAAAAAAAACCAAAAAAACCTTCCCTAGGGAAGCCTCACTTAAGTTTTTTTGTTTTTTCCCCTGCTAAATATTCATGCTGTCATCAGTCTATATTCAATAGATCTCATGATTAATGCAAATAAGACCATCCCAATATCTTTAATTTAATAAGCAGGATTCTTTAATTCACCTTGAGAAATACAGATTGTAATTCACCTTTTAGAATTTGTTTTTTATACAAAGTGAGAAGTTGGATTTTAAAACTAATAAAGATTAAGATTATACATAAAAGAGGTGAACAAATACTAGAAAATACAGAATTAATTTCCATTAAGAAAACTTACACAGAAGTAAGGATATTTTTAAGAGCTACAATTTCTAGAATGTTTTTGCCCACATTAAGGACAATTTCTTGCTCTTGTGAGTCAGGATCACCTTCCATCTTGTGCATGAGAACTTCAGTATGAAATGAAGCAATACTTAGCCTGTACATATTCCATATTTCCTGCCAAGATCATATTAAGTTCCTCAGATGACACGCTTTATATAGATTGGCAAGTGTAACATGTTTGTCACAGTAATAATAGGAATTTCAGCACCTTCCTGAAGGTTTTCTCTGAAGTGGATATAGTAAAGAGCTAAAGCCTAGTTTAAACTCTTCTTTTCTCAATCTGTTTCTTGTTTTAGAACTAGACTTGTGACTCCCTTGACCCAAGCACCACATTTGTTCCAATTCATACAACAGATCAAACTGCTGAGAGGTTTTATTTGAATTGACACTGCTGTAATACCGATGCAATTATTATTGATGTTTTTTAAATGGTACATACAAAGAAGAGGCATTCCATGCCAGATCTGCACTCTGGCTACTCTGATGTTCACCCCTGATAGTTGTCAGTACCAGATTACTTCACATTATCTCCTTTAACCTTCTGGTTAACACCTACTAATAGCCTCATTGCCCTTCTGAGCTAGAGTTCAATATCAAATGCCCTTCATCTTATTAAAGTGAACAGAAAGAGTTCAGATGAGTCTCGGATCCACATCTCAAGCCACTGAACCACTTGAACATTAAACATTTAGTAATTTCTCCAGACTACATCCATGAGTTCATCTAAGCACACATCTACAGATACAGGGAGCTTTTCATCTACCATTTTCAAGGCATTTGTTAACATCTCTGCTGTTCTAATAAGGACTTCCCACCCACATGGTAGAAGGGCTGTCCTGCTTCTAGCAGGACTTGAGAAATTCCAGAAAGCTAAGCTTGCAAGGACCATGAAAGCGAATCTTTTAGTTTATTTCCCTCAAAAGGTTTATTTATTCCTGTGCCAAGAAGTTGGGTTTTGCCATACATAAATATACACACACACATATATTTTCCAAACTTCACTTTGAGAAGGAATTGAAAATTGATGTCCCTAATGATACCCCCAACACTTCATAAATCAGTGACATGTTTCCATAGTGACATTACACTGCACTGACAATGGCTTTGTCCATGAGGGCAAACGACTATGTCATAAGTCAGCCCCCAAGCTTGATGAGCCCAAGACAGTCATGCCAGTCAAGATAGTCAGTTGATAAACTGGAAACAGTTCTCAGAAATTGGAAAAGTGTTCCTTACCACTTGCAGTAGATTTCTGCATGGTCTTTCTCTTTTATAAAGTAAGATGCTGTTCTTTGTCATTAATGAATTGTCTCCTTTTGCAAGAAAAACAAAAAAAAAAACATGAGGTTGATGTTTTTCAGGAGCATGAGCTAACTTGAATTTTGGCTGTTGTGCTCTCACTCTCCCTTCCACTGTGCAGATCTCCAGTACCCACAGTTTGAACCACAATGCAGATGGACCAGCTGAGTTCTGATCCATCTAAGACCAGAAAAGTTGATTTATTGGAGGTTACAGTCATATGGATAACAACTTTTCACCTGAATTCCAATGACAGCACCTGCTTAAGTTTAGAACATTGGATCAGCAGCCTTCACTTAAGGCTGGCTTATGCTGTCAAACAACAATATCCTTCACCAGCCTTCACCAGCACAAGCGCAGAGCCTGGCTCATTTGAACTCTAGGAGGGCACAGAAATATCATGTTATTATGAAAACATTTTAGTTGAATAGATTACATATATATATACCTCACAAAAAAAACCAACCAACCAAAAAAACCCAACTGCTCCCCTGTAGCTGTATCAGTGATTGGTTAAGAAAAAGTCTTTAATTGTGTAATACAGGTCATACAGCGATTTTAGGACTTTCAAGTGCATTGGAAAAAAAGTTTACAGTGCACCATAGACATGCATTTCTCTCACTGGTCATGGTAAATTAAAAAAAAGCAAACAAACCCAAGCCAAAAGAAAACCAAATTCACACCAAAATAAAAAAAAAAACACAACCAAAAATCACAACTCACAACTTGCTCAGAAACTTTCATAGGCGTCAAACTCCTGAAAACTCACAGTAAGATCAGATCTTTGTTCAGGACAACCCATCAGTGGTAAACCGACTCCATGCAAACAGTACCACACAATTCCAGCTCCCTAATACATACAAACTACAAACAGTCAGGACTGTGATTATCTGAAAATTGCTCTAATACTCCTCTGACAGCACTCCAGCTGAGAAGTCTCCCTGAGCAGTGAACAGCTGTTGTGTAGTATTTACATTTACTTCTTATCTTGGAGAGACCTCTCAGTACAAACTCTCCAATATAACCTGCAAAAGGATGACATAATAATGACTACCTGAGGTCCAAAAAAAACCCAAACAATCATGAGCTGTATTGTGAAACACTATACTTTTTAGAAGTTGGAGGGCCAAATAAAGAACCTTTATAAAACTTTCCTTGTGGATTCAACCATGCAAATTTCAGTCCTGCTCTTCAGAGAAATTTTGCTACACAAAAGCCTTCTCTGCACTTTGCACTTCTGCTGAGACTTTCAATAAGAGACCAGACAATGCCCAGAGACTGGACATCTCTCCAGGAACATTAGAAGGCAGTTGTGCACATGTGGAATGAGAATGAGGGAAGTTGATGGCCTCTTGAGCAAAAATTATCCATATGTCATGGATAAACAACAGGTTCCTGACTCTTTTTGCGATATGTTCAATATCTGTTATCAACAACTTGGATACATCAGCTTTTAAACAAGGAGTTGGATTTTTCTGACAACAGTTTGTTATCCTACATAGAAATGTATCCGATACTGAAATACCATGTGTTTTGCAAACAAGATTATTCTCATCGAAAAACCCAGGAAATTGAAGGTAAAAACCAAAAGGAAATATTGCACTTATCTAAGCTATGACATTAACCTGTGAAACTACTGCAGCTAGACTTGTTCCAAGAGTTGAGTAATACCCCTGAGAAAGCATACATTTCTAGTAATAGCAGCAACTCAATGATACTGGCTGGAAGAAAATTAAGATAAGTACCTCAGTCTTCCTACCACAGCATTACCCAGTCTGAGGTGTAGAAACATTTCCTCCTGATACTGCTATTTCTCACAAGCTGTATATAGCATTATCCAGGGATACAGGTAAGTTACCAGTTAGCTGGAAGTCTATTTTGTTTGATAACAAAGCTTATGCTCTGCAGACTGTATAAAAATTGGGTAATGAGCTTGCAAGCTCCGTTCCACTGCATTTTCATGGGAGGATCTTGGTCTCCTGGTACACATGAGCAGGGAGAGGCAGTTTCTCCATACGTGACTGCACCTGGTGTCACTGGGCCACATGATGGGGATGTGCTGCTGGGACCATATGTTGAAATTCAAAACAGACACTTCAAAGCACAGACTTGCCAAGGTACCCAAGGTCAGAATCACAGTACTTCAAACCAAAATGTTAAAGTCTCTGGCAGACCATTATTTAAAAAAATAAAAATATTAAAGCCTGCTATAAAACTTTCCATGATAGATTCCACTGGTTCATCACAGTTATTCATTACCAGGTAAATAACAATTGATTTCAATGTCCCTGCACACATCCTGACTCAATAAACCGTTTTTCAGCTGATGAGCTACAGCTGTCCCTGAGATAAATCTTACCCAGCTTTAAAAACTACATTAGAACCTATCCACGTCAGCATTACTACTGAAGGTTTTGTTTGGTGACAAAGGTCAGTGAATGTCAGGAACTACTTTGCTTGTGTAGCTAAACATGTATATATATATAAGGTTTTCTCAATTTTAGTATCCATAATAATACTTAAGACAAACATTAACTAATTAAGAAATAAGAAGTGGAATCTCCTACAGAAAATCTGAGTCAGGCCAGACTTTTCTTGTGTGGGCCCCATACCCATTGCTTGAAGTGTAACAGACCTTTTCTGTTCCAGTCCAGTTTTCACCCTAAAATGTCTCATATGTCTCAGAAGACAGAGAGCACTCTTGCTGTCTTCCACGTGCACCCACACCTGACAGGACATCCCTTCTAGTCAAAAACAATCACTTCTATCTCTGTCAAGCAATAGTACAAAAAAGAGGAACTGAATGCCCCTTTCCATCCCCTAAAATTAAAATGCCATATCTTACTCATATATTATCAGGCATCTCCTTATATGTCTATTTAACCCTCTCTTTCAACAGATGCCACTTGAATCCCAAGATTCACACAGCTCATCTTGGCATCTTGGACCCAGTTTTCCAGTCTTGCACACATTCTTGGGGTACCTCACAACACAGCTTCCCCAGCATTTTTATAGTTTTTTTAAAACCTTTTTTCTTTCTTATTCTATCCATCAGCACTAGCCATCCATACACTCCCTTGTACATTCCACTTCCACACTCTACCCCTCTTGAGTTTGAGAGCACTGATTGCATCAAATTGGCCATAGTTACATTTAGTGGCTCAGTATCCAGCAAGGACAGACTCCAGCCACTTGAAATCTCCATTTAAGCTCCCTGCTGAGCTTGCAGGCTTACTGAGACAAGGATGCACTGAAACTTAGATGGACACTGTACTGCCAGTGATTGACTTATTTGTGCCTTGCACCTGGAGAATAATTCAGATGCACAATCTGTGAAAAATCTTGCACCCATCTGTGTGACGTGATGTGCCAAGACAGGGCAGAGGAGGAATGCTCCCCCTCCACACCCTATATACTCAGACATAAAGAGCCTGCATAAGTTGTTTTCACACGTTATGCAACTGCTGACTCAGGAACTCATTTGTGCAGGGAAGCACTGTCAATTAACAAAATATTTAATACCCTGGAGGTGAGAACACTTTTTGCATTCTGCATTATTTTTCCTAGACCAAGGAGCATGAGGTCAGGCACAGCAATAGTCTGGCCCAGTGCTTCCCAATGAATGGCTTACTTGTGCTGGATCATGGTGGCTGCAGCAAACTGCTTTTGCTTTCCTACTTCTTCTCAAACACTAGCCTAAGGTAATTGCAACACATCCAGACAGGGCTACATGGAATGATATGCTGGGTATGTTTTTGAAGCACTTTTCAAAGACACAAATAAAGTGTGGCATTTCTTCAAATGTAAACAGGGCAGGCTGTCTTTCAACAAGCAGTTAGAGCACGGATCATCCTTGTGTAAAATTTTCAATCACATTGGCAGTAAGTGTAGAAACACTTCCAGACAACGGAACACAGGTCTGTACCTTCTACTTAGCATAAGAAAAGGTAGTTCTTTCATGCACTGAAATATATTGGTTCTTAGACCATTTTGTCTCTGGATAGAAGAGCACTACCGTGCAAAAAGAGGACAAGGACCATCATGCTCTATTAGTCATATGAGCAGGGAGGCAAGTGGGACAAAAAAGGAGGAGACCTTGCACAAGACTGGGTCATGGAACAAAACCCAGCAGCAACAAAGCTTGGAAAAGGAGAAAGCTTGGCTCAACACACTGAGGAATGTAACTGCCTGCAAAAATTTGAAGTGTATCTTAAATAACTCTTAAGTAGAAGAAAAGGATGAAATTAAAGAAAGGAAATTGCAATTTGAATGCCAAAAAGTATTTCTTTTGAAGGATTTTGTTTTGTGAGTTATATGCAATGAAAGACATTGAAGAAGACATGCTGGCAATATATTGATTAGAAGCAATGCTGAGCTGGCCACTCTGAGTTTTTTGTGCCTTGTCTCCAACCTCTCTTGTTTTTAAGAAGTTTGGCACACTTTTCTCTTTCTTCACCTTCAGCATGAAACAGATGCTGAAATAGCATTTGATATTAAGCTAAAGCCTTTGGAAATGGCTGATACTTTTGGAAATGAGCTTCAATTAGTCCAATACATCTCTGGCAATGTCTATAACCCTTATATAGTCACAGCAGTAAGAATCATGCAATCATGAAATCTAAGCAGGAAAACAGATGGTCTTAAACAAAAACTTTGTGTGTAATTCATTTTATAACAGGGTGTGAGGTCACCAACTTGATAAAGAAATGGGAAGGAGCAACACTGAAGAGATCTTTGGCTTTGAATTCCTGTGTTTAATTTGGTACATAAATTAAAATGAAACACAAAGATTCAAATTCAAATGAGCCCACAAACACATTAGTGTATGCCACAGAACTGGGATGCAGTTTAATAAAAGTGGGATAGCTCTCAGAGGACAGCAATATAGTGATTTTCATTAGTGCATTTCATTCTCAGGAAGATGCAAGCAGTGACACTTAGGAGAAGGGAGCACCATGGACCTCTGTAGAGAGTGAGCTATGTGAAAAAGCTGGACACATCAGCTGTTAGGGTGCTTTAGTCCAGGACTGCAGCAAACTCCTATAGTTTCTCTAAGGAGCTCATATTTGAACCATCAAAAAACACTTCAAATTCTGGATCCACTGAACAAAAGCATACCAGGACTGTAAGGGATGCTGTGGGTTAACAACTGAGGTTTTCAGCAGAGCCAGATATATAGATCCATGTAGATGCAGAGGGTTGCTTCCAGGTGACGTACATCCAGCAACTTGTAACAGTGGGGGGTTACAGGGGAAGGAAAATGTCACAGAGAGCTCACAGACATTATCTAAAAATTACCTACCCCCATGATAAAGCTCCCAAATGAATCTCATCAGCACATCATTACTAAACTCCATTGATTTGGAAAAGAAAACAATTAATGCCAAAGCTAACATCTGTGACATCTTTAAACATGATACTGCAAACCACAGGAATGTAACTTAATAGCTAAGCATTTTGAAATACTCTAAGTTTTACTGGAGCATTGGAGGAGAAGTCTTTAAGATTTGAGCAAAGTCAACCAGCACAGACTGGTGCTATTACATGCACCTGCAATCCTGTTACAGGAGTTGTCACAATAACATGAGCAAACACATACAAACTCCAAAGTCTCAGGAGGATACCTACTACTAATAAGTGATACATTCAGTGGATGAGAGAACTAGAATCTGCACACCAAATGCAAATAAGACTGACAGTTAATTTGTTCATCCTCAGCCTGTGTAAGAGTTTGTCTCCTCAATAACACAAGACTTCTCCTCAGCTTATCCTGCTTGAGCAACTCTCCTTCCCAAGTTACAGGGAGGCACCTTAGCTGTGCCATTACATCTGAAACTGGTGGAATCTAAGTCAGCCAGAAACCAGTTCTGTTAGGCTCTGACAGAACTTGAGCTGTGGGAGCATCCAAAGCAAAGGCTCTGAACAAGTCCAATGCTGCTATGTCTGCAGGCATGCAGCTGTGCATTGCCTTCTTTCAGGCATCTACTGCCCATTTCTCACCTTAGACGGCTTCCCATATGTTTTAAAAGGAATGTCAAACTTAATCACCTAGTTTTTCATAACCTGAATGGAAATTCTTCAAAGGCTATAGTGAAACCTAGGGAGCTCCAAAGAATCAGCCTGGTGGTGATGACAATGGGAAAGCTAACTAGGCAAGGTGGATCCATCTAGATCCAATTCTCATTTTGCAGCACACCTGTAGAATATTTTTAGGACTCTGAAAACACCACTGAAAAATCAAAGAACACAAAATAACCAAATTAGGGTTTCCTCTGTGGGGTTTGCTGAGGCGGGAGGAAGGGAGAACAGGCTTGCAAAATGTGCCATGTAAGTCCAATAACCAAAACCTACTTGTCCCAAAGTGTTCAGAAATAACAAGTACTCTATGAATTCTTTTGCAAGGAAGGAAAATAAATAAAAAATACTCAGGTACAAACATGAAATATGTTTGCCTTACACATTTTCTTCTTACTCTTGTGAGTCATTCCTCTACAAAATAAAAAGAAATTCAGAGGAGCATGCCACAAGGCAGAGAGAAGTCTGCCATTGAGACAACATATGAAAGTCTGTCTTCATAGTTCATCATCCTAAAGTTCTGGGTAGCTTAGAGCCTTTGCATGAAATGGTTATTGCCTCTGAGGAGGAAGAAGGAATCAATGGCAGGGAAGAAAAATGGTATGCAGCTCTGCGCATTACTTTTATTGCTGTTCAAGAAGAGAAATACCAGAACCAGGCTTCTGGCTGTTGTACCAGAATCCACTACAACCAGAGATATAAAGTCATAAAACAGGATTACAGAATTTCTGGGCCATCCTTTACTGCCCAGCACAACAGCCCACAGGACTCAGACAGGTAACAACCAGAGAGCCCTTGACACAAGGGGTATGAAACTGCCCTGGCAGCTTCTTCAATCACTAAACAAGCACTGCAGCCATACCCCAGAATAAAAAAAAAAAAAAAAAGATTTTGCATGTCACCAGGTATATTTTGTTGAGGAAGGTTTCTTTATGTGCTTTTTTTTCCTTCCTTCATATAAACATATTGTCAGCAGGGCAAGTCAGATCATTACACAGCGGAAACTAGCTCCAAAGCAAGATGGTCAAACTCAGTCCAAGGCCAGGCTATAGGCAAACCTATGGAATGCAGTGGGCAGTTTACACTTTCACTTAATGGCCCCCTGAAAGTTTCAAGAAATAGCTTGTATCAATTTAGATCACCTCTAGATTCACGCTGAACTTGTCTCAAATGAACTTGTCTCATCCCTACCACATTATATATCAACTTATAATAATAAACTCTTATTTGTGAGGAAGGAGAACCATGGCTGATGGTCACCAGCCAAGGAAAGGCCCTCTTTTTCTTTCATATCTTTCTACAGCAGCTTGTAAGGCTGCATGTAAAGACAGATGCACTAAAGAGTCAGTGGAGAAACTGGAGCTAGAGATTTGAGCAAGTGGTAGGAATGCTTTCAAAAAGAATAAATTTGCAGTAGAGAGTAATTACACATTCAGTGCTGAATCAAGTGCCTGTCACCCTAACATCCAGCTACTCCAAATTTCTCTGGGGCTAGGAAACACCTCTCACTGCTAATAAACTTCCACCATCTTTCCATAATCAAGAAAAGGAGTAACTTTTATGCAGTCCTTATTTTCAGGCTTAGATTATCACTAAGCCAATTATTACCCATTGTCCTTTATGAGCACACAGAGAAAAGGTCAACAACTTATTTGAATTATTTTTCAGTAGAAAGGGAGGGTAATGAATTTTTCATAATGAAAACTCTCAAGTTCTCCCTAGAGTTGCCAGTCCACCAATCTAGAAAATATTTACATGTGTTCAGGAGATGCTTTGCTGGCATTAGTCTTTGGTCTGCCTTCAGACAGATTCCTGCAGCATTCAGAATGCATTACTGCTATGATTCATCAAGGGATACTGTTTATTTTCTTATTGTCTTTATGAGGGACTTTTTTGTGCTTACAAATTATCTATGAATGTCCTGAGTTCTTCTCTGAATACTATTAATTTCTGCCCATTTAGTAATGCCTAAGTGTTCACAAGTGGATACAAACCTGAATACCAAGCAGTTTTTAAAGAAGGTAGAAGTGCTTTGTTCTTATAGTCAGAGCACACTCCTTCTTGAAAGATATTTTAAGCTGCCCCTTGCACAAATGTGATACTCGACCACATAGTCAGTAAACCTAAAGCAAGGCTAGGATACCTTTTCTTGTTCAGTGTTCATTTCAAACATGGTCCCTTTGGAATGCCAAGAAGCAAGTAGAAACTCAGTTTCTGTGAGATTTTCACATTATTACCATAGGAAGAGTCTAAATTTTAAAATGAACCTATCAACTGGAAGTTTCTACCTCTACATTAGAGGTTAGAAAAATTATAAGTAGACCAGGAAATGATTATATATTTTAGTCAAGCTGTGTACAAAAGCTAATCTCAGAAGACAAGTGACACAGAACTCATCCACAGTCTCCAATTAAAATACATAGATACACACACCAGCTAGACAAAGAAATCTCAACTCTGGACAGACTGTTCCTTTTACACTGGTGACAAATTGCATAATCTGGGATATTTCACCACAAGTTTGAATCCAATCTAAAGAAAGCTTTTTTCCATCTTTCCAAGGGGTCAAGAGACTGATACTGTGAGCCAGAAAAGGCTTTCAATACCATCTCCCCAAAATAAAATTTAAAAAAAATATCCTAAATAATTTTACAAAGCAACTTTAAAGGGAACCAGTAAAATATTGACTTTATTTCTATCCTACTTCCTCTCTTAGAACAAAGCAACTACTGGCTCCACTTCATCAGCACAGAAATATGCCCTTGACCTGATCCTGGGCAGTGAGCACTAATACAGCACTGTGTAAAATACCCAGTAAAGCACGGGATCTCAGTCTAAATTCAGTAAAAATGTTGTCATACTTTGCCTAAGAGTTGTCTTAGCTCATGTTTTCTTCATTCTTAATTTGTAACCTCAGGACACAGCACCCTTTTTTTTTTCTTAAGGTAAAAAAATCCCTACAGTTGTTTCATCTCTGAAACATTTCCACAGAGCTGTAATTTGCACATAAACTATGCCTGCATATTCCAAGTTCAAAAACCTTAGCTTAGAATTCACCAAATGGGTATTTCAAGACTGTACAATATCTATTTCTAATATGAAATAGTATGAAACTCACAGCTTTTTACGGTAAGGAGACAAAGACACTAGAACACCAAAGTGGAAGGGTTCAGCTGCAGCTATGAGTTTTATTTTGGCAGAGAGATCCCAACACTGAAAGAAAGTTTTTCAAGTGTGTGTCCTAGTGACAGCATTACAAAAATAATTTAGAACCAAACACATAATTATGTGCATTTATTTCAACCTTCCATTACTGGAAATAACAAGATGAGTAGTGGAATGCAAACTTTAACAATCCCGTAATTACAGCCACTGAACCGTATGTTATTGAAAGAATTGTGCAAAACCCAGATGCAAAAGAATCAATGGGTATGTAAATAGAAGTGAAACAGTAAAACAATCAAGTGATAAAGAAGTAATGTGCAGCACTAAATAGCTTCTCAGCACGTCTTGCTACAATGTTTAGCAAATTTCTTCCTTTTTTTCGTTCAGGCTATCACTCTTTACACTACCATATATTGTTCAGAGGTTATTCTCATAAGTGACCTAGCAGAGAGCACTCTGATAGCTGCTGTCAACAGTTGACTATAACCAGAATTATAGAAATACTGTGGGATCATCAGTTTACACAGATGAAAAAGGCTTAACTATTACAGGTGACCAGGATTAGAACCAGCTCTTACAAGGACCCAGGGACTTCAAGCTCACCCCACCAGAAGCAGTACTCTCCTGAATTCCAGCAGCCAGGATGCTGCATTCACACCAGCTTTGGAGTTATCCTACCCCTGGGGTAGTCTGGCTTTAAGAGGCAATCTACAGACACCAAGAGCAGGCTATTGTCCAGAGGCAAATTGAAGCTCACATTAATACACAGCACAGTCAATTTTAGCAAGATTAACTAATTTTCTTTATGATGGGTAAAGATCAGGAGGAAAGGACAAGTTGTTCTCCTCTTCTCCCCAGAAGAGCTATTTTGTAACATTCTGACATCTGTATTTCAAGCAGTCTGAAGCTATTTTAGTCTACAGAAGAAGAAACTCACAACCTGGATTTTAACAATCCTAATGCATCTTAGCCTCCTTTGAATGGCCTCTACTCCATTTAACCTATTATTTGACTTCTAATTTTGACAGCACAGAGTCAAGGGACTTCAACCCCAAGTGTCTCTCCCTTCTCCATGAACACATCAAGGAAGGAAAACAACAGGTTATACTAGCATCTCACAGTATACCAAGAACCCTGGACCCTGTCCTGAGATTCAAAACACAGCCATTTAATCAAATTACCACAGATCAGCAAAGGCAAATAGTGTCTTGGGGTGTGATACAAAAGATTAGAAATATATTATAGCCTTTCTACTCCTGGAAGCAAGAATGCAATATCATCCCTACTGGATATTTGGAAGAATAGGAAAAAATTCACACCAGCCTACACACTAGCAAGTACCAGCAACCCAGCATTAATTCCAGAACCCACTTTGCAGGTCGAGCCTCACAGCTTGCAGTACCCACCATGCTGTTTCTCAACAGCTCTATGCACTTAGAGGGCTCTGCTTGTAGCAGCTCATAGTATCAAGCTACCCTACAACATCCGTTTTATTATTCTTGCTTTCCTGATGGTACAACTGTCCAGGTTTAGCTTAAGAGTCTTTTTATCATTCATAGGCCTTTTTGATAGGACCAATCTTTGTAAAGCTCTAGGTTCACTATTATAACCCAACGATGAGACAACTGGGCAGCCCAGCCTCTGACCTTCCAGAGCTCACAAGCTGCTACACTACTTGTCACCACCATAATTTCTTCTTCTAAAAGACAAATCTCCAGTCCTTCCTCTCACTGAATTTCCTGCCCTAAATAACTAAGCATTCTTACCACTCACCAACAGCTCAGCTCAAGTATTTTTCCATCTTCATAATCCATACCTTCTCCCTGATAAACAGGTTCATGGTTTTCCCATCTCTGAGGCTGTCCTCTCCTACAGCACACAGATACAGTTGACCACTAAGTCCCAGCTGGAGGAAATAATGAAGCCTCCTTAAATCTTGATGGGTTGCAGCTGAGATCTTTAGCACAAATACTGATCAAGTCATTTATTGAGTAGGGCCAGAGAGTTTATATAAATAAAGTTTATTAGAAGTTATGTATGATGCATTTTACATCATTATTGGTTGGTGGGTTTTACTGAGATCAATCTTTGATTTTCTTGCAGGCAGTCGTACAGCTCCACACATAGCAAAAGATCATCACGGTGTACCACTAACACTCTTTCAAAGTGAGCAGAGAACAGCACTGAGGACTTCCCATTTGTTTCAGGTCTTGGCATGACTTAAGGAAATATTTCATTCTACATATTTTAAGTGCTTTTTAATAACTAGAAGTATGTCCTTGTTTGTCAGGTTTCAAAACTTTTGTTGGTATTAAAAAACACAACCATCACCTAGATATTTGCCCAGGAGATATTTATCAAAACAAAATTCCAATGAAAAATAGAATTATTTTTATTTACCCTCCTTCTGCATTTCCCACTGGTTAACTACTCATGTGTTAACTCAGCAGCATCTAATGAAAACATCCTACAGTGCTCCCACCTAAGAATGTCCAGTTTAGAGGTGAAAGACCACCAATTGCTGAGTAATCTTGACTTCACAAGAGTTGACAGTCTAAACTCCTTGCATATCCCATTAATAGGTTTGAACACATCTGTTTGATTAGAAATAGAATCAATGCAGACAGAAGAGAAACTCATACCTGAGTAATTAAATGGGAAAGAAGATAGGGAACCAAACTGTAACCCCTCTTCCCTGGTAGTTTGAAATATACAATGTTGTAATCTGAGTGCAGACAGATAGAAGACAGCTGAGGTCCATTAGACCTTTTTCTTTTTTTTTCTTTCTCAAACAAGTGAAACTAAAGGATAAATGCAAATTCTCTGTGCACCACTAAAAGATCAGAAATATAATTTCATGGCAACAATCTGATTCTAAAATGTTATCTATAAATAGCAAACAATTCACAGACTGCTTCTGCCTTCAATCCTGGAGCAGAAGTATTGGTTACCTCTTTTATATGCTTTCATACATACTTTTCCTAGAGCTGGTATCATTACTGGTATTTTCTCTCCCCATACACTTGAGGGAAACTGACTTTCCCCAACATCCAACAGCCCTTTGATATTTAGAGACTGAAAGCAAATGTATTAATTGAATAGCATGGGAAGGAAGCTCTCCCCATACGGCCTTTCCTAATCTTTCTCTGACCTGCTTGACCATGCAAATTTTACTTCCCCAGTAACAAAATTAAGTCAAAAGCAAAAATAATGTCCCAGACCTCTTCAGGCACGGTTGACAAGTATCTCTCTTCCTCACATCCCCATGTTATTTCACATGGAGGTAGCATCAAAAGTCCCATCCAGTGGAGACTCACTTCCAACAATGCAATTTCTTCAGCAATAAAGTAGGATACAAACAATTCTGGAGCTTAAACTGAGAACTTAAGATCAAATGACTCCTAAAGGATGCATCTAAGCCAATATAGTTACATGAAGAAGATGAAGACAAATCAACCCCGATGCACATAAAGAAGCTAAGGTATTTCTAGTGGATTTCTCTAGTCATTATGAAAGTCCAAAGAGAATTTTGAATTGCTCAAAAATCTAAGTTGGTATCAAAAAAATGCCTATGCTTACTAACATCTTTTATGCTTTTCTTTTGATGACAATAGCACCAGGCCCCTCGTATAAATGTGCACTTTGTTCATAATTCCAGTAGCAAGTAAGATTGAATATTTTATTTATCCTGACCAGTAGGGAAACAACAGACATACAAACTACTGCACAGTCAGATGCTTGCAAGCTAATTAACACCTTTTTTGGTTGGACCAAGCTAACACAAGTTGCAAAGTACATATGCAGAACACACAAGGAAGAAAAAGGGAAGAAAATACACCTAAGCATGGAGGGACAAGAGAAAAAGATTAGAAAAGGGTGGGGGGAATAGCACAGCAAGCATTTTAGAAATCTCTGCTAAAATCACTGCTTAGTTGGCTGGGTGAGAGGAGGTTAAGATAAAGGCAAAACCTGACTTGGAGCTCCCATTTACCTCAGCAGATAAACAACTTTGGATTAAAGGCAGAAAAAAAGCTGAGATGTCAGCATACTTCAAAAGCAGAACATTTTACTCAGTACACTTTCCATTAGCTGGATTGCTTCTAGCTCTCTCTCTCTCATATATTCCTCACTGATTTAGCTTACAATGGTGTCAATGACAAAATTGAAGTTACTGATAAAAGCCTCATGGAATCAGTCTAATCCATGCAGCATAGACCTGCTGCTCCCTAACTATACCGATCATTACTATAGGGTAATTTTCTGCACAAAACCAGAAAAATAAAAAAGACATGCTTAGTATTTTTTTCCCTTTCTCCTTTCACACATACTTTTTATAATCTGTCCTTATGTGGCAGGGAGCAAACTAAACTATCAAAATTAATTTGGGTGGTGTGGGTACCAAAAAGCAAAAATATTATGTGTTAAATCTGATGTCAGAAGAGGAATCTGAGGCCAGATTCCTCTTTGGTATTACAAAAAGTTATTAAAGTGGGTAAAATAAATAGGCCTGGAACATCAAATAATCTAAACACAATTTCTAAGTTTATGAAGTCTGAGAGCTGTTCATCTCTTTTTCTGCTTTTTGAACCATCCTTTTTCCCATATAGCCTTTTTTGTGCTGTTACCTTATCAAGAACAAACAGTGGGGAGTCATGATAATAGTCTTCAAGTACCTGAGGCTGCTGCAAAGAAGGAAATAATCCATTCTCCTCATCCAGGTTGGATAAGGAAAGAAATAAAAAACTTCAGCAGCAGCAAAGGAGATCCAAGTCAGATATATGAAAAGGTTTTCCATACTCAAAATATTGGAGCCTTGGCTCAGACTGCCTGGAGAGAGTCTCTGTCATTGAAAGTCTCTACAAATAGCCTAGATCACCATCCATCCAGAAGGAGACATGTATAATTTATCCTGCCTTGGTGTAGACAGATGAGATGATTTCTTAAGGCTTCTTCTTATGCTGAGGTCCTGCCCTCTCATAAGGTAAAAAAGGTCTGGATTGGGTCTGGTAGGTACTTAGAAGACAGGTCATATGACAAATTAGCTGTGGAAAGATTTCTGAGAGTTCTCACCCCTCTAATAAACACTTAGCCAATATCTTAATGGGGCGATGTTCTACAAAAAGTGTCAACAGCTTAGTAAAAAGGGAATTCTCATTACCTCAGTTTACCAAGGTTGTTCTCTCAATCCCAACTCTAAACTGAAATCTCAACTACAACACAATGTTTAGACTGTCAGCAATTTATCATTTTAGTAAATCCTTAGATCCAATTAATTACAGTAGGCGTTTCAGAAGGCATATGGGAGAGAGATCTTAATCTAAATGGTGCTTGGAAGTGACCAGGAAATACAGAGTTGATCAGCAGTACATATTGAGAGCACATTCCCAGCTCCAGCACAAGCAAGTAGCTCAACAACATCACACAGAAGTGAAAACAAGGCAGACACACATCCACTGTACAGAAATCAGATGGAGGGAGGAGAGAGAGAGAGAGAGAGAGAGAGAGAGAGAGAGAGAGAGAGAGAGAGAGAGGGCTCCATTTGTTTGTCCGGCTTTGTACCAGTTGCCAGACTTGAGCTTATGTCATATAATGCATAACCAAAGCAGCTACATTTTACATGCAATAACTTCAAAAAATCATAATGAAGGTTGAGTAAGACAAAATATCATAACATAAAGTTTTTATGAACAGAAAAACTGGTTTGCATGTTTGGAAGCTATGCATTTCTACTGCTTTAAGAACCCTCCGATTATATCTTGAACATTTCCTGAAGCAGGAAAAGGAGATTCTCATCTCACTGTGATCTTTCCTACCTCCCTAGGTACACTCTCTTCATTTCTGTAAGCAACCATTCCAGATAATGAAAAAACCCAATAGAATTTTCCTCTTCAGGTTTGGAAGGCAGATCATCCTAAGCAATACAGAAACAAACTACCCCAACACAAGCAGATCAAAGGAAACAGACAAGAATTCTACAGAAAAGTGCCTAGAAATCAGTTGGAAAAAAACTTGGGAGTTTAGGAGTCTAGTATAGTCTTCTCTTCATTATTGTCACAGAACACAACCTAAATTTGCATACTTGGATATAAATAAAGTAGTCTAGAGTTTATATTTCGTTTACCTTCACCTGAGATCCAGCTAAAAGACATCTGTCAAGAGAGGAAAAAGACCTTCTTATGGTCCTTAGCCACCTTGAGGAAATCTAAGTGTGTCTGCTAATCTGAACACTACTGATCACTGGCTCTAATACCACAGTTGTAACTACAGGACTGAAGCTGCTCTATTCAGCTGTCCTGCTGATAAACATATAAAAAAATATTGGCACCCCAAGCCTATGAGAATGCTAAGAATCATATTAAAATCAAATTAAAAGCAGTCATTGGGTAGAAGTTTTCTTGTGCTTTGACCAGTGCCATGAAAGCTTATCTCCACTGCTTCCATGGGAGTTACACAGAAGAAAAATCTGTATGAGAAGGAAATCAGAAGCAGTCCTGCACCAAAGGACTTGAGCAGGTGGACTGCTATCAGAGAGAGTGAGACTCACTCAGTGTCTCACTGGGCTTTCCAAAAACCTCAGACAGTATTAAAAATGCTGCAAGCTACTACTTCAGGATAGGGTCACTGTCAGGATCCATTAACTCCAAAAGTAGTCAGTATCAAGAAAGAGCAGGGAGGGGAAAAGATTGGAATAAACAACACAAATATATGGGGTTCCCACACTCACATTTACATAAATGGACATGAAAGAAGGAAATGATCACTGAAGAGAATAAAAGACTGAAGTCAAATGAGAGGAGAGCACCCAACACAAGCCCACAGAGACTGGAGCAAATGTAAGGAGCCAAGTGGAGACATTAAAGGAAAGAAAGAAAGATAGAAATTTTATATAGCTTTTTATTTACAGATGATGTACTATTAAGATTCTTTCAAGTGTTGGTTTTTTTTCCTCTAAGCAGTGAAAAACTAGCAGCATGCAGATATTTTATTTCTAGCAACAAAGCCATTTTAGTGCCTAGGTGTGGACAGGCACATTGCTAGGTATCCAATATTGGTTGTGTCTTTACTGGTTCATTTATCAAGCTGCAGATCTATGCATTTCTCACTAGAAATCACTCTGGGTATATGGAGTACCTCATTATACCAAGACTGCATTACCCATTCAGTGTAAAGGATCCTTATTCTGTTGCCTCTATACATCTTCTACACCACCATCACTTTGTGAAAAGGCCTTGGAATAAACAAGAATTGCATCTGTAGGTTATAATCAATTATTCTACTTTATATTTTTACTGTACATGTTATTTCATTTTATTACTGCCGTTTTCTCGTGATGCCTATTGCCAGTGACTGCGGTGAGAACATTACATGAATTTTATTTTCACCATGGACTCATCAGAAGGCTGTTCCACTAACATAAGTGAAAATCAAAAGTCTATCCAGAGCAACTTCCCCTCCAAAGTTTACAGAACACAACCATGAGATGTGCCCACATAAGGTGCCCATACACAGTCATGATGGGTATAATAGACAAATACAGATGTATGTACTATACACAGGACAGCAATAAACCAATTAACTAGAATTAGATGAATAAATTTCCAGACTCTGCAAATAAAATGTATCACTTAGAATATAAACTGCTCTGCTATTTGCATTTACTTTTAGTGTGCTCTCAGGAAAGCACTAATCACCTCCTCAAATTCCTAGATTTCATTAGAAAACACCATAAATTACTCTTCTTCTATCTTATATGTAATGAGAATACATCTTTCAATATACTGCAATTATACCAATTCTGGATCTGAAATCTACAGTTTCAGAATTTTCTCTGTGGCTGCACTGATAAAAATATAGTGCAGGATTTAGCAGACCATTTTCAGGACACAGCGATACCATATACAAACGTAAATCTGTTATGCAAGATGCAACTCCACACTTTCTCACCTAAATTTTTTCCCATTTCTAGAAAATCCACCCACAATTTCACCCTGCAATGAATACTTCCAAATTTAACTTTTTAAACTGTCTAAAGTATGGAGAATATTTTTGCCTGGGTGGTCCACATTTATTGTTATTATGGAGAAAAAGATATTAAAAGAGAAGTGAAAGGGAAAGGAGAAAAAAAATAGCATGTCTGAAAAGCAAAGAGAAAATGTGTAAGATGGTGTGAGAAGAGTGAAAAATACAGAGGAAAGAAGAAAACATGTCAAAACAAGTCTGCAATAAAAAAAGCTATGATAGGCCAGGAAGGAGAAAATATAACACATGTTTACTACAAGACAATATATAAGAAAAAATACATGATTCTCATTATAATGCCCCATTCTGACTGTTGACAATTCATTACAATACAGCACCTCAAGTATCTATTATACTTTTCAGTCTGCTAAAGAAGAGATGTTAAGAAGACAGATGCTGAAGTATGGTATCAACACTTCCCCACAGCCACAAACCTCACTATCAGCACAGATAAACCTGTGCCAGGATACCTTTCTTATCAGAATATGGGCAACAAACAGTTTAAAATCATGTCAGATTGAAAAGATCATTCTTCTTAAATGATCATTCAAAAGAAAGATCATTTTGAAAGATCATTCTTTTGCAGCTCCCTTGGAAGAGCAGCACAAACATATGTTGGAATCAAAACACCTTTGCCTCTTGATAGTAAGATATTAAATATGTACTGGGAATCAGCATTTAGAGGATGATTTCTCTTTACTGACCTAGGCCTGCTAACATGCTGAGCTATAGATTTAGGTACAAGCACTGTGGCCCAGCCTTATCCCTTCTTAAACTCTGGGAATAGATAAATTTGTTCAAATTTTGTTTATCAAGACCTCTGAGCCCTGAAAATTATATCTAATGAGAAGTGCCTTGTTGTTTGCTCTTAAAAGAATAAAAACCTGCTGTTGACAGCAAGAGACCTAATCTCTGCCCAACATTTCCACACTGAAGGAAACACAGTAAATTACAGAGTTTTATTTGTTTATGAAAAATTCTAGGGGAGCAATAAAAGGAAAATTAAGGATCATTAGTGAAAAACCTTCCTGATAGTGAGCTCTATCTGGCTGTGAAATTGTCTCTCAGAGGAAAAATGTCCATTGGACATTTTTAACTGGAATGGATAAAAATCCTATCAAAAGTAATGGAATTCAATACAATTCACTTAGAACTTCAGAAATTCCTCATCAAGTCTTCTGAAGCGCTACAGCCTTAGATGAAAGGTTCTACCAATGGTCTTAAATCCCTAGGGAAAGACTGTAATTTTGAATTCACAAGAAACAATTCACAGGACTATTCCCTATTGGAATAACATATTACTTCATCATTCATACCACATGTACTCAAACCACACTTGATCTGGCTTATTAAGTCTTTCTCACTTCTAATTTACATTTTACATTTACATATTTCTTACTTCTAATTTACAAATATTCATGCACTCTTCCAATTTTATATTTCAGGTTCATTATCTGAAATACCGTTTTTTGAGTTATACCAGTCAATAGTTATGAAATTGGGATCACTGTCAGAAATATCAGTGTATTTTTCTGTAAATGACAACTTTGATTTGCTAGTGAATTCCATGCTTTGTAGCTAAGTCATAAGAATTATCTTTATTTCTTGCATTATATTTTTACAAAATTGTTATAGTTCTTCGTTAGCACCTTGATTCTTTTTCTTTGATGGTTAATCTAAATAGTCCTAGGAAACAGGATGTCTTTGTTATCAGCTATCTGAGAACTGTTTGTTCCCTGGGGAAAGTCCCATTATTTCCATGCACTGTGCTTTCACCTACTGCATAATGCTGGCTGACAAATTTCAAAGAAATCTGATGGGTTTATTTCCTACAAGGCTGTCAGAAGGGGCAGATGTAAAACAAAATTCTGAAGCTGAATTGTAAATTGGAACCTGTTAAGTAGGTTCAAACTCCTTACCAGTTTAATTTTACTAAATTAAATATATTCCATTCTAAACAGGAATATATTTCATCCTAAATACCAAATCACAGGACACATTAACAAAAGCAGAGCAACTGATACAGATTGACTGATGCATGGGGAGGATTTCTTCAAGTATTACTCCCTGTGAAGAATTTCTTTCTTCTATACACCCAAACATAGAAAGGGTGTCTCAAAGACAGTAGTGCTTCTTGCTACAATTTCCTACTCATTCTTCCTACTCATTCTTGTGCCTTCAAATATACATGATAATGTTAGTGGTGGGAAAAGAGTATAAATTATTATTGGCTAAATGAGCATTCATTTTGCATGAAGACTTTCTGTTTTATAATCCAATCTTTTCACAACTCAAAATCCCATTGTCCTATTATCAACTTCCATACTTCCTGGGAGAAATACCAGGCCCCATCATCTTATTTCAGTTCTTTGTCACATCTTTTAAATATTTCATGCTCTTCTGGTTATGAAAATCAAGAGATAGTCATCACAGCATGGTGTGTCTAGCACACACTAGACACTAGCTGCTGGAATCTTTCATGAGTTATGATTTAAAATTTAAGAATGATGGATGGTCAGCATATGAGACACAAGTACCTTTTTGACCTGCCCCTTGAGAGATACATTTCCACTTTCATTAGTTGTAGAATCACACTTTGTACTGTTATTTCAATTACAAATAATTAGTGTTTAATCAATGTTGTCATAAAGAGCCAAGCAAATACCACGGACTACACTGAAGTTCACTGGATGATAGGTTTTAATAGCTGTGGCTCATAATCACAATAAAATATTTTCCCCTTACGTGTTGCGAATAACAGCAGTGTTTTCTCATGATGCTTATTTGTCGCATATGAACTCTCTGTAAACCATTTACCATTTGTTATAAATGAGAGTAGAAAAAATTCAATAGACAAATGTGAAAGTTCTGAAGAGACGAGCATTTTCTGCTCTGCAGTCAGTCAGCTGGATGTTCTTGCACAGAAACATATACATGCTCATCTCTCCTTTGACTTGAAACAGAGATATGTACAAAATCTTACTGATTGTAATTAGGAGATCAGATATTACATTTGACTCCTATGCAGGTGAAAAAACTTCCATTATCTGATGAAATAGTTGTGTACACTGCTCTCTTGCTAGTCAGCCCCTTTTATGCTCTGCAAGAATAGTAACCCTTCTGGTTTTCCTGAAGGTGACTTCCACCCACAGGAAGAATGCCAAGATACTTAATTTCTATATGCTCCAGTATAGTTTAGAATAAAAAAGTGCATGTAACAGAATAGCTGTTCCAGTGTCACATATGGCCAAAATGCTCTGTAAATTAATGCAGGCACTTAGCATTTTGACTTAGGGAAATAGATCAAAATATTACGCAAGTTGTTTCACCCCATTCTACCACAGACACTAATGTTATTATAAAAGGGTTATTCCTAAAACCTATATATTTATTTAACTTTAGTTAGCAAGTCAAGGCACTTCATTAAATGCTCACTAGAATTTTATGGCATCCTTGGGTTTGTTTTCTTTTTCTTTTCAGTCTCCTCCATCTCCTCCAGTCTCAAATATTTAGCAGTGATTTATTATTTCCTATGGGGACTTAGAGAAATGCCATTTCATTTCCCTTTCTATTTTTCTAGGATGACTTATGGTTGACTGCATTTTTACATGAGAGCCCAAGTATTGCATCTGATTAGGAAAAAAGAAGGGCTTAGCACACACATGGAAGGGGAGAAGATTCAAATCCTAGGCTATTCATTTCTTTTGTAAAAATAAGTATAACTCCCATAATGCTACATGCATTAGTAAAAGCAAACACTGGTATTTCCAGAAGCCAGCAATTATAGAAAGTCTTGAAGGCTTTCAAAGTTTTGGACCATCACCTTAGAAGAAGTGGGATAGAGAACACAGCTGGGCAAAGCTGCAGGAAACTCTCCCTCTTTTTCCCTTCACCTAGGGAATAGCCTGCAGTCATGGGCTGACAGGGGAAAAAAACTACCAAAATTCATTTCAACCTCTGCTCTGACAGAGGCTAAGTCCTCTGAATTCCAAAGGCTCTGAATAAGGGCAAGGTGATGCAGATAAGCTTTTTGAAACTGCATGGTGGAGCCTGTAGAGGCATCTGCCAGGATGGGCTGTGGTTTGTACACATCCATGTGTGAGCTGGGGTCTCCATCAGTGCCTATCAGGTGTGGCCAGAGGTGCCCTCCAGGTGCACCTTTGAGCAACAGAGGGTAACCACCAGTGCTTGAAACTGGCTGTCTTTTTCTGGTAAGCAGTACATGGAATTGAATATATTTCAAACACACATACTAGTACTCTCTGCAGAGAAAATGATCCTAGCAGAAGCCATATCCTCCTCAGAAGGATGCAACAGAGCGAAGAAGGTAAGAAAATGGTAAAATGGGGAAAGTTTATGTGCAAGTAGAAATTAAACTAAGATTATTCAACTAGGAAGACACAATTAGAAAGATTTACAAGCTCATGAAAGAGACAGAGAAGACAAATAGCAAATAATAAATCACTATTTCACAATAAAGAAGAGAAACCAGATTAGCAAGCCAAGGCTTTTTGAAAAATAAAAGGAAGTTGGTTTTTTTTTTACATAATTCATAATTAAAGTTGTGATCACAAGTATAAATGGACTGAAAACATCATTAGAACGATTCACAGAAGAAAATTCCACTGATGATTTAAACACAAAGATGTAAATAAAACCTTTGACCTTGGAAGACTTTTTTGGGGCATGGGGATGTATTTCAGAAAAGGGGTAACTTTATTTTTGCACTGTTTTTATACTTTTTCTTATTTTT
Organism: Sitta carolinensis; assembly: GCA_032173965.1. Classification (NCBI taxonomy): domain Eukaryota; kingdom Metazoa; phylum Chordata; class Aves; order Passeriformes; family Sittidae; genus Sitta; species Sitta carolinensis. The sequence continues at coordinate 38,500,864 of JAVUNC010000006.1, forward strand.
ATTGTAGGCTTTCAAGCAATCATCATGTGGTATACTCTTTTGTGCAATGCAAAACCTGAAACACATAGAGAAATACAGTTTTGAAAAGTATATTTTAAAATACAATAAAAATCCCATGATGTCAGTGCTAGACCACATCAGAATTCTGACTGTTCTGCCATTTTGGACAGACAGTTCCACTCATTGTAGTTTTAAGAGTATCTAAGAGTTAAGAGCAAAGGACTACAGTGTGTCATTGTGTAAGAGAATGCTTTTTTGTGAAAGGCCTTGCTATAATGCTGACAGCATATTATGAATATAAAAGCAAAGTCATCTTCATAAAAAAGCTTAAAAGAAAATAGATTTGTGGCACAAAGCAGAAATACCCTAGTTGTGGTCTGTAGAGCACAAAGGGTAAATAAGACATTTCTTGGCTGTCTGGGAAGAACAGTTTCATCACAAAGCTCTCCTTCTGTCTCCTTTTTTCCAATGACAGAATTTTATTAAAAAGGAAGATACAAATGTACACATTCCTAATCTCACTTTTCCTTGCAAGTCATTGATATTGCTGTTGTCAGGATGTTGTGAATTTAGAACCAGTGAAGAGATGTCCCAAAAAGATAATGTGTCTTTAAAATGTTTTGGAATCCCTGTAATAAATAATGCATATAACAGCATGAGAAATAATACGACTAAAACCTAAATGGCACAGTTCAGGAGTTATCAACTCAGCTGGATTAAAAGTTAAACCTTAGACCTGAATAACTCAAACTGAGCTCTAGATCTGAACATAACTTCATAGGTACAATTCAAACAGCTAATTAATTTTTAACATAAGCAACTTTGCTTCAGTGGGAAAAAGATTATCTAGTAAAAGGTAAGTCCATCCCAAGTTAAATCCCTTAAAGAATATGGCTTATGTGATCTTCTAAGTGCCCTCACAATAATTACATTTTTTGAACTCTGCTGCTTTGCAGCTCTTATATCCAGTGTTGCTTGAGGACACAAAGATAGTGAGTAGCTGTGATGGGTTGAGCTGGCCAAATGGCAGTGCATGCATGAAAATCATTTATTCTTTAATGCTTTAGCATAAACAAACAAGTTACATGTTAATAAAGATATAGATATCTATTACACAAAAATATGCTGTACATTTTATAAAGTTAAGCTTCATCCCACCCACTTAATGTGGAAAATTCAGGTGTGTAAGGCAAACCAGAGCCTTTCAGTTTCATCACCTTGTCCAAAAGAACAAGAATCCAAATTTGGGCCAAAACATCATGGTTGTTAGTACAAAACAGGCATAACGGACTTACTTTCAAAGATAGAATGATAGCTAACAAGCCATAGATTAAAAAAAAACAAAAAAAATCCAAATTGTATGGTTTTTCATTAGTGTCATTCACTCATCCAACATGCAGCTATCAGAGGCTGCTGAGTACAGTGGAGTCTGGCAGGGGCTTGTGTGATCAGAACCTAGGTCTGCATAATGACTGTATTGATAATGTCTCAGGCTGGAAGCCAAGGCACATAACTCAGACATACCAACACCCTTTTTCTCTGTTCCACAGTTAGTGCAACTGCCTGCCTCTAAGAGTGCTTTACTGGCATGGTCAGCTGATTTTTCCAGGTGGAGATTAAGTACGTTTATAATACCCTTCAAAATACTCAGCTGCAGGAACTGCAGAGATTGCAAAGGGTTTTATTAAATGCAAAGAGAACAAAGAACTCACAATCTCCTACAGCGTATTAAAAGAGTGGTTCCATACATAAGCAAATAAATAATGATGCGTTCACATAAATATAATGGATTTCTCTTCTCCATCTATGGTTCTTTCCCTCCTGCAATTATTTCTGAGTGAAGTGAAATTGTAAATAGCTTTACCCACTAAATGATCTTGAGAAAATTATTTCTGAAGTGCCACAGTGGAGCTTGGGGGCTTTTCCCAATCATTCAGTGCTCAGATGATTAGCTAGAAGCAAATTTTTGCAACTATGCTCACTAGGGCAAAAACACATTGTGAGGAATGATGAAAGCGGAACCTAAGTCACATTTGATTTTCAGCAGCAAAAGGCTTTGAAACAGGACTGCAAAGATGCTGAAGGCCACAACAGAAGTGCTTGCGAGAGCTGGGGTTGTGAACTGGAACAGTGAAAGCTGTAGTTATCCATACTGAACTAGCTAATCTACAAACTTCAGTTCAGGATAGAGATGCCAGACTTGGCCTGCAAGAGAGCCAAGGAGAGCAGTGAGCACTGCCATGTGAGAAATGAAGTACACTGGAAATATTGCCAAGTAAACCCAGGTTGGGACAGCATGGATGAGCAAACAGCCCTGGCAGAGCTGTACAGTGCCCCTGCATGGTGCCTGGCTCCAGCCAGAGATGCTCAAACTTTCCACTCAAAAAAGACAAGAGCAAATCCATCAGTTTTACAGTTCCTTCAGAGTCTCAGGGCACTTTAGTTCTCCAACTAAGGCATTAAGAAAAGAAGTAATTATCTACCTAGTTTGAATTAGTTCCTTATAGATAGAGAAGACCCTTTGAAACACCTGTATAAAACACTCCTGTGACTAAACTAATCTTCCACACCATTACCAAGATTACTCTGGAAATGCAGGCATTCCTTACTGTTCTGATCGAAGAAATGCACTGCCTCAGTCAGAAGGTGATTCTTTTACCCGATAGGTTTCAAGAAAATTTACCAATTCCCCCCAGTGTCTGTGAGAAGCTTACACCTTAAGAGAGCTCCTCGGCCACAAAAAATCTCCTAAGTAATCCGAATCTTGATATTTTTCATAACAAAGGAAATAATTTGCACAATAGATCACTTTGAAAAACAGTTAATCAGTACTGATTAACTCAGCCTCAACATCATCTATATGCTAGAAAACTGAAAGAGTCACAAGATTTTATTCATAAGAAATATGCACAACTTGGGTTCCATCAGGCTCCCATCAGCCGAGAAGAGTGTTAACATTCAAGGAAGGGACAGAGAATAAGGCTGCCAAAAGAAAGAGTTTACTCTTGATTCTCATAATGGCCAAAGTTATTCAGCTTCATTCTGTAATAGAAAAGGATGTCAGGATGGCAACCCAAGGTGTTGTTAGGAAATGATTGGTGCCCATCTGCTCACTATTTTTCTTCACCAAACACATGCACTGTTGTCATACTGCAGAATGGCTCATGCCCATTCTCTGATATATCCAATGCACACGAATAGGTTGTTTAGGAGGCTCGATAGCAGAGTTAAATCATTGCCAATCAGAAACAGCTGCTCACCAGAAAAAGCTGTTCCACTGATGCAAGAGAGGTGCTGGTCTTGTTCCTTTAACTCGATGCAGTCACAAGAGTATCTCCTCACTAAACACAACCCACACTACACATTTCTGCTTAAAGATTGTTGAAGATGAGGTCTACACTAGCAGAATGGTGTGGCAGCCTTTCAGATGGATATTGGCTGGTTCTCACTCCAGACACCAGTAGGAGTCCGTTCGAGGGGGCATCCAATTCTGCAAATTTTCTGTGACTGAGAAAGATCCACAACTATGCATAGCTCTGGATATCATGACTGGAAGCAACAAATGTAAGAAAACCATATATGATCTTCATCTCCTATTTTGATAGAAGAATTAGCAAGCCATAAGACTGGCTAGGACAGACTGAGTGTTTCTCTCAGAAACAGAGAGTATGAATGCATGCATTAAAATGGATTTTTAAATGTATGTTGGCCTGAAGGAAACAGCTTTGTTCAAATCTTGGTAAACAGTTATTCACTCTCTCCCTGCCTTTTGAAGCAGATGTTCATTGAACTATGAGAGGGAAAAAAGTCCAGGAAGTGTTCAAGATCTGCAGCCTCATCAAAAGGTTCAGGTACATCTTTTGTCACTATGATGGGTACAGCTCATCTCCGCTCACAGTAAATTAAACTGATCCCAGCAGCTGAGACTACACTGTGTCAAAGAGCTAGGTGTGCAACAGAGCAGAAGATACAATTGGAATAACCATCATCAACAACATTTTGTCAGCTAAGAAATGACTCCTCTGATCTCCATCCTCATTGCTAATTTATTACAAACCATCTTCTATTAAGAAATATCATTAGATGTCTTCTTGGCTTTGATATTTCATACTTGAAATCAAAGTATAATTTTTGATACATGAACATGTAGTGAGGGACACACCTACCACAGAGCTATGAGGGAGTACCTCATCTGCTACAGTACCTTCATCTGTAAATGAGTAATGAGTAAATGGCATGGACTGACTGTAAAAAAACAATTCAATCACTTTTAGCTGGCCTCTAATTAGCATAAAAACCAACGGCAAGCACACAACTATCTCTGCATTAAACCAATACATTCCCAGAAATAAATGGGGTAAAGGTGCTTCAGGACACTACAGACATCTCCTTCAAAATGTTCTGGCAAGAAGACAGGGAATTCTGCTTTTTTGGATATTTTTGTGTAAGTGATCAGTCACCCTCTCTACTAAATTGCACCTGATTTTCTGTTTGGATATATTTAGATTCAGCTCCAAGTTACCGTTTTTCATTATATATTCCTCTGCAAATTAAAGATCTCATTAGTGCCTGGTATTTTCTTCCTGTAAACATACTTTTATACTGACACCAGGTTACCTTAATTTTCCTTTCCTAAGGTGTCTTTTAAAAATGATGGAACAGTGTTGCAAATAATACATCTGGGGAGACTTTCGGATAGTTATTTTATTCTGTACCTAATTTTCTCTCCGATATTTCAAAATATCCAAAAGTTGTGTATGCAGGCTTCACATATTAACTAGCTAGGAATTTAATGAAAGTACGGAACTACAGACCTGCAGAGCTGCACTATACTTTTAAATTGATAAGGGTTTTTCCTTCTGTCTTTATCAGATCCCAGATTAGAAAATGTTGGGGTTTTTTTCTAGGTTCAACAGAATACTGCGTTTTTTCACTGTATCTTTGTTCTTGCTGGATATTTTCAATAGCTGCAATATTTTAACTCTAGAAATGGCTGCATGTGCCTATGGTTTGAAAGCTACATCTGGAATACTGAGACTTATTAGAGATTACTGGAGCTTTTTTCTGGAAAAGGAAAGTAGTATTAAATGTATTAACTTTTAATACAGAGTAAATGTCTGCTAGAAACAGCACTGAAGTTCTGTTTATTTTTGACCTTGAGATTACAGTTTGTATGTTTTACAGAATCACGGTAGCAATTTGAAACCACACATGCTTTGCATTTAACCATGTCAACAATGATGAATCTGGCTATCAGAGGGAATACTTACAGCTGTCAGTTTGAATTAAGGCTATATTTATCCTTTAAAATGCTGCTGATAATAATGACTTCTCCAAAGAGTCAATAACTCCTCAAAAAAGATGAAAAAAGAAAAGCACAGGGAACAACAAATCAGATTCATATTTTTCACGCAGTATCTTCCACTCTACCTTCTCTGTTCAGGTGAATTCAGTAGCTTTAGAGTTATGAACCTGGGACTTGAAAACATATGGAACAAAAAAGCAGTCCCAGGGCATCAATTTAACAATCTCAGTGAGTCCTAAACAAATACAATAATTCATTGCAAGATCTCTAAGGAGAGGCATAAAGTTAGGCATGTGCTTCTGCATTGTGTTTAGTGAAGAAAAAAGATCTCTTAGATACTATTGCCATTTTCAGAGTAAATCTTTCTTCTTCAAACCACCCTGAACTTTTTCCAATTCAGAGTGTTTGGCTGAAGTAATTCCATGATCTCTGTTCTTCCCCTTCCCAAAGTCTGCCAGATAAAAATACATCTTCCATTTTGATTCTTCTCACAGAAGAAAAAGGAGTGGAGAAACACAAGGGTAGTTGCACAGGTGTTTTTACTTCATATATAAAAGAAAAATTTTGTTTAAAAGGTTTTCAGCATTAAGAACCAGTAATTTAGCAAGAACGGGAAAAATTTTCTGTACTTTGGAAACAACTATTTGTTTTTAGAATGTGTGGGTGGTGTAGAGATGTCATGACTAATGTGATTTGCAATATAACTTGATCAAATTGCAGCGACATCAGTACTGGTACAGAGCGCTAGACTGTCACTCCTAGAATATAAAGTTCACAGAATAGATACAACTTCAGTTATAAAGGAGAGATTCCTATTGATTCCTGCAAACGTGTTACACTGGGAGAGACATTTTCCAGAAAGGGGACTGAGTTTCCTTCAGTTTTTCATCTGAAGATGTCAAAGACACCAGAAAACTATCCGTGTGCTTTTTAAAGAGGGCTAACTCCTTGTCTACAGCCAAATAAAATTCATCCAACTGAAAAAGGCCAGCCAAAAATCTCACAGAATATATGATAACTCTCTATCGCCATGGAAATGGACAAGCATCTAACTTCTTTCTTCTGCAAATTCCAGCAGTCCTTTCTTTTGCTGTAACTATAAGCAGAACGTGCTGAACACACGTTCAGTGGGCAAATAAATGAATTGAAAGGATAATAATTAGCTCCATGTGGAAACGTAAGGTTCATATATACATCAGGTTGCCAGATTGAAAATTACCTCTATTAAGCCAAATAAATTACTCATGTACTGTACTAGAGGTAATCCATAAAGGAACTTACTTCTACCTTTGTACCAACCTGTGTTAATTTAGATAATAATAAGTGATGATTTGCCACATCAAATGATTGCAATAACTCCATAAAGTTTTATCCTAGCAATTGGCCCTTCTCAATTAAAGAACTGCACTAATCATTGCAAGCCAAGATTTCCTAGGAGATCCCCTCTTGCTATCATTGCACTGATAAGAGGGGTCAAGAGGTCACCATCTGAAATCTACCCAGAGATTTCAACAGACCTGTTTCACTATTGCACCAAGTGATAAGAGTCTGTATAGTTTTATTCAAGCCTGCACACTGCAAACATATCACACTAATACAATAACCTTGGTTTACTTCCATATGCTGGGTAATTGCCATGTACTAAGCGATAAATTAAAAAGATTAACCAAAGTACTAACTACAATAAAGCAGCTAATTTAAGAATTTCAGCTCTATATTATCTTCTCCTTATTGAAACTGAACTTAAAAATCCTGCCTCTGCCTCAGCTAATGATAAAATGTTAGATAAAGACAGGTTTCTGTATTCTCTATTGGTTGACAAATAACAGTTTATCCTCTAATTATGCAGCTCAAATAGCATTTTCCTTGACTGCAATTCCACACTTGCTTATGAATCTTAGCCTGCCTAAGTGGAAGACTGCCCCCACAGCAGTAGTTTTCAGTCTCCTGCAGGTTAGAGGACAGAGAAGTTGTCAGCATGTCAACAAAGGCAATTCCAGAAAAAATTCCTGGTGTGATGTGGAAATAGCGAAAACAAAGAACAGATCACCAAGGCTCCACCAATACTCTGGAGTTTATAGAGCTTTTGCCATTATCTGTAAGCCTTTCAATGCACATTGAAAAGATGCAGTTAAAAAATAATAAAAACTCTTTCAGTTAATCAACAACTCATTAAATCTTTGGGGAGGATGTCTGCCCCCTTTGCATCACTCCCTAAATAAACAGTATGTGTTGATGGTCAGGAAGAGATTCAGGCTGTTTTGGTCCTGAGTATGAAACCTAAATCCTGCACCACTAGTCACCTGCCTGGGCTCTTTTGCACCCCAGCATGTCTCTAACTGTAAGCTGTGAAGTCCTCCATTACTATTCTGAACATTGTAAAAACAAGAAGTGTGTGAAACTGCCAAATGTATGCTCAGAAGGGGCTTTAGAATGAGGCTGTGCAGTTGCATCTCTTTGAAATCTAAAACATGGATTTACAACATGCTATCTTGATAGACATTGCTCCTTGCTACCATTCATAAAATGATAAAATCATAGACACATAAAGGTTGGAAAAGACCTTAAAGAAGTTAAACAGGACTGCTCCCAGTACTGAGCCCTGGGGAACACCTCTAGGGACTGGTTGCAAACTTGCTGTGGCACCTTTTACCACTCTCTGGACCTGGCCATCAGGACAGTTTTTAACCCAGTGAAAAGTGCACCTGTCCAAGCAATGGGCTGCCAGCTTCCCCAGGAGAATGATGTGGGAGACAGTATCAAAGGCTTTACTGAAGTCTAGGTAGAACTACATCCATAGCCTTTCCTTCATCCTCTAGTCAGGTCACCTGGCCATAAAAGGAAGTCATGTCATAAGTCGAAGAGTAAGAGAAATCCTCTCCTTGTAGGTTGGCTCATCCTGGCAGTACTGGGAAAGGCACTATGTTCATCACAAGTAACCTTTAGCATCACACCATAGTTCTCCCTCTTTGTAGTACAAAAGCAACACAAGATTTTTTCCCTGAATTGTGTTTATTCTGCCAAACTCAGAGCATGTCTATACTAAGGACATAACTACATCTTACCCCACTCTGTGCTCAAAGCCATCTTAAAATGAACCAGCTGCAAATTGCAGCTACATTACTGTGGCGCTATGCCCAGGCTAACGTCCTGCCACTTATCCAGTCCCATTATCTGGGTCACAATGCCAGGCTATCACAACTCTGTAAATTTTGGTCTTGATCTTACTCATGTCTGAATAACTTCATAGTCAGGCAGAGTGTTCTCATATCCATTTCCATCTGTCCATTCTGTCCACACCACCTCTGTCTGAAAAAACATAATCAAGCTCCATCTTAAAACAGTTTTCTGACTCTTTCCATCTGCTGGCTCTTCATCTTTGGAAATTCTCTAAAAATCTCACCACCGTAACAGTTAAGAATTCTCCTGTCATCTCCAAATTCCATTTATCCATCGCAAATTTATACTGTTATCTTTTTGGGTAAACTTTGCCTTTTTGAGCTTAAAAAAACATTGCCCTCCTTTGTGCTTAACTGACTGATGCAGTTACAGGGAATAATCACCTCCACTCCTACCATTTGCTCTGCAAGGCTGAATAAATCAAAATGGTTTACAATCATTTTCTGAGAAGAACTTTTCATTCCTCAGCAACCTAGAAACTCTTTATCTGTTCCAGAAGAAATTCATCTTTCTTGAAAAGGAGTGACTAAAACCAGACACATTTTCTAAAAGAATCCTCAGCAGTTTGGTGCAGAACAGCACTAATATTTCCTAATTTCTGCTGGATGTATGACTGGTCTGCTGATATATCCTGGGATATAATTTGACATTTCCATCACCTTTTCATGTTTTTTTCCAAACTCTTTGTTCCACAAAACTGCACTTTAAATCTCAGAGGAGTATGTTCATGCACAGCATTTCTGATCCCTCTTAATTCCAAGCAAAGACAGTCTTCATCAGAAAAAGTTCAGATCTAAAGTCTAGGCACAAATACCTTGGAATCTGACTATGCTCAAAAGTTGTTTTTAATTGGATCTATCTTTTCTTTGGAGTAAGCTATAAAAAAAATGCTCTACTAGGGTTCTGACATTTTCAGTTTAGGACTAATTTATATTGATGCAAAAATTCCAAGCAATTGAATAGCACAACCCCACCAGATGTTTTCCAAACCAGTTTCTAAACCCACTTCTTTTCCAGAAATAGTCAAGAGAAGCAGAATGTTCTTCATCTCCCTGGACTGGTTTACCCACTCTATCCATTCAGACCTCTGATGTTCTGAGTAAAGCAAATACAAGAGCATTTTCTTCTCTGAATCCCCTCCATGCTTTTTGCAATCCCAATACAATGAAAAAAGATCCTGAAAAACCAGTGTGGTTTCTCTGACACTGGCCTTGGCATCTCTTCTCTCAAGTGGCTCTTGAAATTCAACAAGAAGATGACTCAAGTGCTTCTGGAAGGAGGGAGGGTATAGTGATGCCATTCACACCACACTCCATATAATTTCTGAAGAACTCACAGGAAATGGCACCAAATAATCTCTTCACTGCCAGCTTTAACCAGCTCCTCACTGGATCATGACTAAGTTCACTCTTTACTAAACAGACACTGTCAGGTATTTTTATATTAGTTTGCATGGCTTTTTTTCCCCTCTGGATGTCTTAAGTAATTTCTTCTACTGCAGAAATAATTTTATTTTGAGCCAAGTTTTGAGTCAAGGTAAGTCTGTGAAGCTCTGCAGAAGTCAGTTCACACCACATGATGAGCTTTCCTTCAGCAGACTGATGTGGTTTTTTATCCCAACTGTTTCTTTAAGACAGAAAAGAAACTCTTCATACTATCTATCTTTGTATTTCAGGTTAAATCCAGGACACTAGCAGCAAACTATATCAGTTAGTTTAAGTACTGAATTGGTAGCATTTAGGAAAACTAAACAAAAAAATGTATGTAGTAAAAAAAATGTAAAGGGCATGATTACAAATAAGCTAAAATTTCAGTTAAAAAAACTGCCAAGATTTCAAAATCAATTTGTAAATTTGGCAGCATTTAAACCTTCTCCCCCCCCCCCCCCAACAGAACAGGAAAAAGTGATAGAGGATAAAAGTTCTGCTTTGTGAGCAGAGTGATTTATACGTGGACATGGAGTAACCTGTTGAACAGTAACTTAGGGAAGCTGACTGCTATTTTCAGACTTATGACATGCTTTATAAATCTCAATAAATTCCTTTATTTCTTGTGCCTCAATTTGCCTAGCTACAAATCAACAATAATGATTCAGACATCACACAGCCATTTGAAAATCAGAAAACACAACCTAAATGGTAGCTATTAACATCTAATTTTTTTCATGTAAACACAGGACAGTCCTTAACAGTTGTAACAAAATTGCACTGGAGTGTTGGAGATCATGCTTTCACAGAATTCCTTTTAATTTAGATCCTCCCCAAGTCTCCTTTTAGCTCTGCTCTATTTTGCAGAGGTATTTTCCATACTGATTTATCTTTGCTTAGATAGGTTGTTTTTTTTTTTTTTCCAGAATGAGAGATTTTCCAGGTGTTCTGTACATTCATAAATGGCCTTTGAAGCAATACAATATAATTTCAGCTCTATTAATTCGATTCACTTGCTATCCTTGAAACAATTTTTGACTTTGCAGAAACCAGCGTTTGTATCTAATGTAGCAAGTATTGTAAATTGCCTTTAAGTGCTTAAAATTTAGTTTCAGACTGTATCTGGCATCCATTTGTCACAAAAATGCAGCAAAATATAAGGCTTTTATCAGCAACATCTAACATATCTGAAAGCCACAGACAAACTGTCAAACGGCAACAAATTTTGTTTGAATCTAACCTAAGTAAGATTTGAAATACAAGAGAGTGATGTAGCCAGTTAACACCCTAGGATGCAAAATTAGTTTGCTTCTCAAGTATGGCAAGGCATATCTCCCCATGTGGGGGGTGTATGTGTGTATACATAAAGACATACACACACACATATATATATATATCTCACACCTGGATGATGAATCTATTTCTTATCAAATTTGTTTACAGCACATCACAATCCCACCACATTAAAGACAGAGTTCCATGATGCAATGAAGCTGAACGGACAAATACTGGTGTTGTGTGTGTGCAGGCCTAAAGTCTGAACCCCTAAATGATTAAACAGGGAAAACTTCTACTGAAGTAAGAAGAACAATGTCAGATTAATCCTAATGCTTTCTACCTCTAAACACAGGTGCTATTATACTAATTTTCCAAATGTAAATTTACAGTACTTAATTTTAAACACTAACAACTAAAGTAAATAATTACTTAAAATCTGACTTTCATCACACAAGAATTGTAGCTTCCACTGAAGACAGTTATGGTCAAAAGCATTCAGGCTTAGATCAGGTATTATAATTACGGTACTGAAGTACATAAGTCTTATTGAGTCTCTTAGTTTTTCAATTTCCTCCATTTGCAGATAAATATCTAAATAGGTGCTAACACTGCTGCATGTATGAAATGAATGGAGAGACATGTTCCATTCCTCATCTTCAAATTTCATGCTCTTTCTATCCTGCCACAGCTTCAATAGTCCCTAGGACTGTTGAAAAATACATGTGAGAGCCTCCTAGGTCTTTTTTAAGGTTCTACCAAGATCTCTATATATGGTTCTCACTGTCACTGCATCTTGAAAGAAAGTTAGGAGTCAATTTGATGTCTACCTTACTGAAACAAAATAATTTGGAAATATGAGGTATTACAATGTTCAGCTTCTGGAGGATTACTTTTTGCAAAAAGGCACTGAAAATCCTTTGAAAGAAAGAGATCTTTTCCTTCACCTTAAATTTTACGTGGCAAGATCTTGGTTTGTGGGTAGGCAAAGCAGGAGGTAAGGCTCTCTGGTTCATTTAATGAATTTCATGCAATTTCAGAAGCAGAATTAACCAGGAATACTTCTTTAGGAAAACCACTTGAAACTAAGCAATTATTTGAAAATTTGGCCCAAACCCTCTTGCATTTATGCCAGTTTAAATGTGATGCAAATTCACTAGCTTCTGTAGCACTGCTTTCAGATCACAGCCATAGCAAGAAAAGAACCAGCCCAACCTTCTTATTCCCAGCTCATAAACAACATGAATTCAGCCTGAGGTTTATGAAATCACTTCCATGCCACATATCCCCCCATTCTTCCTCTGCCTCATTTGCTGAACAAATGAAAAAAAATCATTTTCAATGAAAAAGCAGCAGTAATGGAATTATAGCTGTGAAGGTAACCTTAGCCTATTCCAGCTCCAGCCCACAGCAAACTGCTGACTGCTGTTCCAGAGACCTGCACTCTGGAGTGGCCCAGCAGCAATCTCATTGTCTTGGGCTTCCTGTAGGAATAGGAAGGGCACACCTGGGCCTCCCTTGCATTGTCTGGGGATGTTGTTCTGCCTTTTCAACTGGATATTAAACCAAAGATGATATATCATCCAAGAATTATGTAAGGTCACGTTATTTTTAGATATCTTATTAATCCATTGGGGTGATGCCTTATTGTTACTGTGACGTAGATAGAAACACACAGCAACACACACAACAGGTGTTCAGGTAGAGAAGAAGAAAAGAACTCTCTCCTTTATTGTTGACCTCGTATATATAAGTTTCTGGACAGTGATCAGAGATTGGACAGAGAAGTTACCACTTCTCCATCTTCACTGGTCCCTTGAGAAGTCCATCAGGTGATATCTTTTACAAAGGAATGCAAACATGATTCTTGTTTATCTTACAATTCATGAGAACTGACTCCACTATGCTAAAACAAATCAGAAGGCTTATTTTCAAAGACAAAACCTTATGTTTTGGCTTTTATATTTTTCAGATTATGTGGTGTTTCAGTGTGTAGTTCTGGGTTTCATATTAAGTGTGGGTAGGCTCTCTTCACAGAGTAGGTAGACAAAACTTTTCTAGCTTGGGACCAAGGACAACTGATGTACTTTCAGGCCCAAGAGCATAAACTACGGTGAACAGAGAAAAACAAGGAGGATGGAACTCCATAACCTCAAGCTTTAATTGGACAATTAACTCCAATATGATAATGGACCAGAACTTATAAAATTGTGGAACCTCATGACTGGTTGCCCATTTTTGTGACCATTTTGGAATTCCTCCTGAGCGTACCCCATCTGAGCTCTTGCACTGCCCAGGGTGTATCTGTTGAGGTTCTTTGGGGAATATGCACTTTATCTTTTTGCTCTGTCTAGTCTCTGTTCCAGATCAACCTTCTGAGGCATCAGGGCAGGGTGTTAAAAAAACGGAAGCCAAAAAAATTAAAAAGGAAATAAAATTCTCCCTCAATGGTCCCATGCAATTTTTACAGTTGTACCCTGTATGGCATAATGTTACCCCTCACAGGCTACAGCGATGAAGCTCAAAGAAGAGTAATGAGAATAAGGAATCAAGAGGCATGGCTCAGTCAGGATTTCTGGTTTCTGTTGCCTGTTCCAAAAGAATTAACTGACTAGTACAACACATGTTGTTTCTGATGGTAAAACAGATAACAATATTTCCCTCCTTTCTCAGGGCACGTCAAGAGAATCAGGTAACCGCAGAGCTGGAATCAGAAGACTGCACTGCATTTCCTTCATCTTCTCTCCCTACAGCTTCCATGCGCATTGAAGCACAAACATGCCTAGCTCTAAACACTATTCTTTCATTAAAACAGAGGGGATGCAGCTAAGGATCCCCTATACATCCTGCTTACACAGGTTTTAGCATAGTTGGATGGCTCTGGGAACCATTCCTCATCTCTGTAAGGTTATAGTCAGAAGGTTGAGCTAGGCAGAAAGAATGCAAACAACATATCACAGTCAAACACAGGGTCAGGCTCAAGTCAAATCCCGCTCTGGATTTCAAACTCACATTAGAGTCTGGAGAGACTGCCTTTCAGAACCTGCTTTTAAGGGGGGATGAATAACAGAAATTGTATCAGAAGCAATGAGCTGAGGTGACTGCTATTTTCTCAGGAACTAGAGAAAGGAAAAAAAAAAAAAAAAAAAAAAAAAAAAAAAACCAGAAATAAAAGATAGGGAGAAGAGAGGACAATGTAGGCAGCAAACACTCATGTGCTTCAAAATTACCAGAAAAGCATTGTAGTAGGGAAAATCCTACAAAAAGATGCTACACTGTCAGCAAGAAAGGACTGCTGCAAGGGGGATCAGCAAACAGCCTTATCCTCAAAGTCCAGGGATTTTAAATTTTAGAGAGATTAAGCAGACACATGATACTGGTGCAGGAGTAGAGTATTATGACCAGTTCACTCTAAACACGTGCGAGTCTTAATACTGCTTTCATTGTCTTGGTACGATTTATGACATAAGCTCTGTAAGAAAGACATCTAACATGCAGAGCACACATATGGTCCCTTACTAAACACAAAACAGGACAGGCACTCCCCTCTAAGAGCAGCCTGTTTTACAGATGCAGCACAGCATAATACCACATTGTCACTCCCATGCCTATTGTCCCTCCAGCCATTATCAAATAGTAATGCACATAGTAAATGAGCACAGATAAAGGGCAAATGTTTCTCACTGCTTTCAGAAAATTATTAGTGTATTATGTACCCAGCTTCCCTACTTGAATTGTCTCTATCTTTGGGAGTCCAAGAAACTAAATCATACCCTAATGTTTCATTTCCTCTACATACTGCCTCTTTTTGCTAAGCCAGCCAAATGTGAGGTTGGCCTGCTTTCAGTATGTGACAAACCAAACTCAGATATAACTGGCCAAGTTCAAGCAAGGTATATGCCATGCTCTCCAAGAAGATGATTAAAACTTAAGGAAACGTTAGTTGAGTCATCTTAAATTAAGGAAATGGGGCAATGCTCTAAAAGTAAAAGGGGAAAAATTATTCTGAGCATGTCTTGGAAAAAGTCTGGGACACATCCATAATGGCACAATATTCCTCAAGGGTGTTTTCTCAAAGGATATGCAGACTGGCGCTAGCCACAAAGCAGCAGGCTGAGGATTGTGGGAGGGAGCAAGAGAAATGTGGGACAAGAGAGGGTAGTCTAAAGCAGTCATGTGCTAGGAGGCTGAAAATAAATCAGCTCACAAAACTCACATAGGTTTTGTTATGCAACAGTGCGTGAGATGCACAAGTATCCTCAGATCTGGTCATCAGTATCAGAAGCAAAGAGAGAAAAGAACCTTTGGGCATCCATTGTGTCAACTGTTGTACAACTGTTTTCTGCTTGTTACCTGACAAGGAGAATGTAAACGTGGTAATGTTGTATTTATTTATATATGTATTTATTTTAAATTGTATAAAGGCCACCTATTTGTAAAGAAGCAAAGTGCAATTTCATTACCCTTAAGTGTAATTAATTAATTTCCTTAAGCTGTTATAAATGTAGCCAAGGCACTCCTGGCACTGTTCACTCCATTCTCCCCACAAAATGTCTTGTCAGTAACACCAAAAATTTCTTTGCTTCATAGAGGCTCCACCAGAAAAATCCATCCATATCCTTAGTGTATTTCTTTCCCTGACATACCTTCATTTTGTACAATATGTCAGGTTCCTCTCTCTTCAGCTGTTATTCATATTTCATCAAGCTGCTGGGACAGAGATGGGAACACAGGAACTTCTTTCACCCAAGTTTAGACCCAAGACTGGCAAAAAAGGTACAAGAAGAGGCCAAATACTGTTTTCTCTGCCAGGCTGCTGGCCTTTTTTTGGTCCAGGGCACGAGCGAACAAAAGTGAATCATGTCTGCTGGTGGTTCAGGACCCTTCTGACATGAGTTTCGTGGATTCGGATCTGATTTTTTAGAAACAGTATCAACTCAGGAAAACCAACACATGCTGTTATCCTACAAGCACCTTAAAAGCAAGGAGTCTTTGTGGAATACCTCAACAGCAAATATAAGGAATGACTGCATAACAGAGATCCTCCTCCTGGCCAAATAGATGAGCTCTCCAAGTCATCATAAGTGTATGTGAGCTGCTTAAGAGACCATCAGTGTATACATATGGTGTAAATAACAAGAGAAGCTGGCAGATAGACTATCACTTTACGACTGTAGCCATGTTCAATCAATTGAATTCAACAATTCAGCACTTTCCCCAAGTATACCAACACACTATATATCCAAACTAATATATCCATATTAAAATTCCTCTAAAGACTCTAGCTAAAGGGATAGTTTCCCTTGAACTGGAATCAAAGATATGATGAGAAAATGTACAGGGTTTTTTTTATTACCAATTATGAGGGTATTCATGCAGCACTGCTTAAATATTATCTTCTAAAACTGATAAAAGGGCAATGTAAGGGGGAGTTCTTCAGAGAGCCCGAGACCAGACAATTAAGGCTCTTAATTACAAGCCAATACCCATGAACTTAAAGATCACACCCAGACTAAACTCTGTCCTTTATACCAATATTCATTCCCCTAACACACATACCTTAAAAAAGTCTACACATCATTATTTTCTATCATATTTTTAAATAATTTTAAGAACATTTAATGCACCAGCTAGTTCGAAGATACTATGATACATTAAAAGTTCAAAGCTGTAACTTCTCTCTTTCATTTTATACCTTATTCTAAGAAGGAAAAGTTGCATGCAATTTAATATTTCTCGTCACCAAGACTGCTCTTACCCCAAGACTGTTGTAGAAACTCCTTTAACGCAGAGAAGAAACAACAGTATATACTATACTCATGGCAGTGACACAGATGAATCACATGTTTGAAAGAATATGTGAAAATTCAGACCAAGAGCCCTGAGAAACACAGGTCACCACACCCAGCCAGCTGCAGCTGCTTCCAGTTAGCCACCACCACATCATGGTGGGTACACTAGTGTTGTGAGGGAAAACATGAGCAGGTGGTGCACTGGTACCTCTAATTCATCATCTTAACCAGTGACATATAAAAAGCAGTGAAACATAAAGTGCAGTTAGACCTGAAAAGTTGCCATAATTGCAATAGCATTGCTAACTAACCATTCAGCCCCATGTTCTGAGTAATTAGGGCAATGGTTTATGACCAGCACTTGGTGGCATTAGCAAAATGGAACAGGAGATTGAGCGTGACGGGTGGGTTGGTAAAGAGGGGGAGGAGGAGATGTAATTTACAGCTTTAGGGAATTGCCTGTTAAAAACCATGTGTCCCTCTTTACTGAAAAGGAAGAACTTCCCAATACCCTGTGGATAAGGAAAGGGGATTCAAGATGATGGCATGGTGACAGTCTTTTACAAGAATGTTTTTGACTTTTCCCCTCACATAGGGATTAATGTGATTTTGCTCAGACAAGTCAGCAAGAGAAAGGAAAGTCTAGCAGTCAGGCTTTTGCAAAATAAATTCTGTATGCTTAAATGATTTGAGAAAGATGTTACCTTACTTCCTCTTAGAATGAAAAGGCTGATATAAGTCACCTACACTGCAGCTCTACATAGCAGGAGGGGACTGGAGTTCACATAATGCAAATAAAAATGCCACGGAGGGAGGAGAAGTTCTTGCTTCTTGCCCTCCAGTGTTAGGCTTCAGAAGATGCAAAAGATAGATAGGCATGATTTATTTTTTTCATGGCCATTAAGAAGTCTACCCTGAACTCTTGCATAACTCAAAATAACTTTGTTGTTTTAATTCCCACCTGAAGACCAATAGCAGGGTTTGAAATACAGAATTTTTTTTTTTTTTTTTTCAATTCTTTCAGTGGGGCTAGAAGAGGAGATTTTCAATGAAAAATTTGCTTTCCCACACTGTAGAAAACTGAAATGTGCAGACTATTACATGTCCACATTTGTCTAGTTTAAAGTTCCATCCACAAAATCATGTCATGCTTTCACTTTTAAAAATTGAAAGCTCTTACTAAATTGCTGTTTACCACTGTAGGTAGCTGTAGATTTTTATTGCCACCCCTCCATTCTACAGAATCACAGAATTATTTAGGTTGGAAAAGACCTTTAAGACCATCAAGTCTGAATGTAACTTAACACTGCCAAGACCACTACTAAACCATGTCCCTGAATACAACATCTGCACATTTTTTCAATATCTTCAGGGATGATGACTCTACCACTTACCTAAGCAATGCTTGATCCTTTCCATGAAGAAACTTTCCCCAATATCCAATCTAAACCTCCCCCATCACAAGGCCATCTCCTCCTGTCCTATCACTTATTTACTTGTTTCTTCTTCAAAGAAGTTGTAGGGAAAAACAAGGTATCCCATCTTTTCCTTTCCAGGTAAATACTACTCCTCTCTCACAAATTTTTCAATTGTTTTACCAATTATTGTATTTAAGAACTATCTCTCCTCTACGGTAATAGCAGCTGTATGCACAGGAAATGTATCTCATTCACAATCATAACAAGACTAAATACATTTGTTCCTACTCAATACTGTCCTTCAACACATCCAAAAAGTGATTTTAGTCCTTTGGCCACCATATTTGGCCACCCTGAGAACTCATTTTTATCTGAGTAAAAGCCATGATCCTGAAGTCTTTAGCAAAAATTAGCTAGAGTACTCTATAAGGATGCCATACATACTTTGTTTTAAAACCGATACATTTCAAAAGAGACAGTTTAAAATGCATCTTGTTCAGCTGCCCTCAATATGCAATATAATCCAGTCTATCAGTGACATTTCATCTCTCAATGTCTGGACTACCCTCCGAGCCATTC
The DNA here is from genome assembly GCA_032173965.1 of Sitta carolinensis. NCBI lineage: Eukaryota > Metazoa > Chordata > Aves > Passeriformes > Sittidae > Sitta > Sitta carolinensis. The sequence continues at coordinate 38,519,840 of JAVUNC010000006.1, forward strand.
AGTGCCAAGTGGTCTGTGAAGAGGATTCACAAGATACCATTTTCCTATACATATGTTTTTCCTCTCCAAACAGCTGTTTAAGACACAACTGTACATTCTTATTCATTCAGAGGATGTTGCAACACAGGTGGCAGTGGCATTATGAAGAAGAGAAAATAAGCCAATTCTGTTGGATAAGGCATAAAGAAAGGGTCATGTTGGGAGACTAGCTCAGCAGAAGAAAACTAGCATATATGAGTGTACCAGGAATGACCCTCCTCCACATTTCAGGTCACCCATCTGTGGGGCTGCATGCCTCTCTATATCTGAAACAAAAATCTCTGAGACTGACATTGCTGTTCTAGGATCTGAATTGGGGGTATTTGGCAAGGAGGTGTTAATGGGGAGAAATACACATGACTACCCTGCAGGGAGAAAAATTGAGACTGAATAACCTGTATTTCCCTGACAGGAATTTGTTTTTTCAGGAGAAAAATCTAAACTGACTGTTCCTTCAACCTTTGGGTTTTTTTTGTAACAAAGTCAGCAGATTCTGATAAAGGAAAGCAGAGACTTTCAGCTGAAGAAAATATCCTTTTCTAACGGGAAGTAGAAGATTATATAGCTTCACCCCACCTGCCACACAGTGGTGCATGCCACATAACATCATGCCTGGGGAAACTGGCAAAGGTAATGACATTTCCTCTGAACCCTGGATGGTGGATAAAGAAAAAGGGCGCTTGGTCCTTCCCCTGTTCTCTTTGAGCTGTCACAGAGATGTGCTGCACCCATAAAACAAGGCAGGGGCTGCTGAGGAATTCACAGCTCCAAGGGAGCTTGTTTAGCTTGTTTCCATCCCCCGAGAGCCAGAGGCCTACAGGATGTATTGTGATAAGCACAACAGCAAGACCAGCGAGGGAAAAAGTGTGTTTCTGGATTTATAGCCATTTGTTCTGAGCCAACTGACAGAATCCTAAGTGGGAGGGTGAGGAGCACAGGGTGCAAAATTAGCCTGCATTTAAATAAGAGACATGTGGGTTTGGAACCCCTCCCTCCTCTGTTTAAGCAGCCCAGTGCTGCCGTGAACAAAGCCTAAGAAGATTATGTTTTGTGAGGATAATCTCAGCTCTCTAGTGCTGTCTTGGCTTCAGAAACACAGCATTCCAGTTTTCTTGCAGCGTCATTTCTATCCTTTCCCTTCAGCTCCTATATGCTTCTCCAGCTACTCTCTGATTTCTGGAGTGAACTTTTTTAATGTTACAATTATCAAGGCTCTTTGGATTTTCCTGCCATTCAGGCTTGAGAGAGACAGATTCCTCAACTGAAGGTAACAGGATTAGGTGTCAAGCAGCTTTCTCAGCAATTTAGGTATCCCTTTGGAAAGCAGAGGAGCAGCATTCCCCATGTGCATGAGGAGTCAGCAGCCCAGAGTGCCTCACTGACCACCCAAACTCATTATCTCATCAGAGCATTAAATAATGCAAAAAATATTCAGGAGCTCAAATATTCACCAAGTGATAATGATGCTGTCACTTTCGCAGAACATGCAAATATTGGTGCAAGTGGATAGCATTTGTGAAGAAAATGAGCAAGATGAGAGAGGACCCCTCTGATCCACCCTTTGCAGTTCCCACTGCAGCTGAGGGCACACAGCTCTCTGCCAGTCAGGGGCAGATCTCCCATCCTGGCACTCAAAGACACTCTCTTGCCTTCTCTGCTGCAAGAGTACAGAATGGCTTGCCTGGCAGGCACTATGCAACAACTCTAAACATGCTAAAGCCTGAAGAGTGGCATCTCTTTATGCTAGGTTTGAATTTAGCCAGGAGACTGAAGAACATGTTGTGTAGGGTTTTCACCTGTGTTAAACAGGTAAAAGAATGTCAGAGATATTTTACACATCTGAATACGCTGTGCATAATGTGCCTTAGTTGCAAATACTGTTCCTATGTTTTGGAGTACATGTTCCCTCATTTACATCTACTAGCTGTATATGGAACAGAAGCATAACTACCAAGAGAACTGATAAATATGCATGAAAAATAACTGGGAAAAAAAGCAAAAAGAACTAGGAGTCAAAACACTGTTAAGAGCTGCAGCCCTTTCCTAAGGTAGGGTTTGGGATACCTGGAAGCTCATTGCACAGGACAGGCACAAATCTCTAGACTTTGAGCTGAGATCACAGAATCAACCTTGTCCAACACTCAGATGACATAAACAAAATGAACATACTGAGAATGCACCTTCTGCCTCTAGTCCAGTGAAGGTTAATCTGCACTGCACTTGGTCTTACCATGCTACCTTAGATGTTCGTTTGGGCTGTGGACACAGAACTCTGGCACTGGCATGAAAGCAACAGAGAAAATAACCAACATCACATAAATATCCAAAGTAATTGTAATTGTTCTATGTGGTACAAGTCCTGCAGTGTTGACTTCAAACAAATTCCTTTAACTTCTATGGATGTTTGGCCTGATTACAGATTATCTGAATCAGACTGTATACCACAGGCCACAAAGGAAGTAGAGCATCAGAGGAAGAAAACAAACATGAATTACTCTCAAGTTCACCCTCGGGCTTAAAAAAGATTGAAACCAACCAGTACAGAGTCTCATTCTATCGTAGTCTTACTGATTTGAAGATGCTGCATCAATATATGCCAGGGTCTTTCATATCAGAGCTCAGGATAGGAAATCCCAATTCCCAGTAAACCCAAATAAATGCCCAAATTAATTTAGAAAACAAAATCTGAAATAAACCCACTATTCTAATGTAATTTCTTTTCCACTGACGTGTTGTGAAGCCCAGCCAGGAGTACACCTGCTGTATGAAAACCTCAAGGGCATTTTATGAGATTTCTCTCAAACGCAGTAAAAATGGCCAAGAAATTATCTTGGTGTTACAAAGTATCATCTCTTAAAACACATTAGAAAACTCTGAAAGACGCAATACAGTCTCTGTAGTCAGTAACTTTAAATCCAAAGTACTTCCATCGATATACACACAGTGCAACTGATTGCAGCCCTCCTGAGGCACCAGGTAGTAGCTACACATGGTATAAAGTACAGAAAAAGGGGTCAAATATTGACATACTTCTGAAATGCTGTAAGGACATTCAGTGTCCTTTCAGACCACATAGTGTTCTGGTGTAAAGACACAGACACAGTAAGCCCCTCAAGGTCCATCTCCTGCTGGGAATCCAACACGCAGGCAAGGAGCCAGCTAAACCACTTCTCTCTATAAATGTCCTAGTGGCTGGATGCCTCTGCCACAGATCATCTGCCCAGTGCAAGCCTTCCATTTTCTTCCTGCAGCAATCCAGCTCAAAAGGCTCATGTCAGGCATTTAGAAAAAGGATCAAGGTGAAGTCTGACATCACTTGGTGATACTTGACATGAGCATGTGCATAGGTGTATGTAATTCTCCCTGCTGAGAATCCTGATTCCACAGGCCCCACAGCCACACCAGCAAAGGAAGAACAACACCCCAGCTAAGCAAGGAAAGAAGTACTAAAATGACAGCCATTTTGCATTTTTACGAGGATTGACTCCTAAGTGTCTCTGTACCTCCACAAAGCCCTCATCGCTGCCTCAAAACCCATCTTGCTTCTCTCAGCTGATGAGGAATTTTTATTCTTGCTTGTCTCCCCTCTTTCCTGCCTATTCTTGTGTCCTTGGTGTTAGTGTGTCCTGACAGCAGCAGCTCTGTGGTGCTCTCCTGTCTTTCCCAAACACCTACTACTACTTGTGCTGTCAGTCACCCACAACTACTGCATCTCCTGCACTATTCACGCTGAGCAGTCAGGAAAGTCATTCTTTGCCAAGCTCACTGTCCCCCTGCCCCAGGCCTAGGGGAAGGAGAATGCACAAGGCCCTGGGGAGCTTCCATGCTGCCCAGTCCATGTCTGAACCCTAAGTCTGTCCCAAATCTAAACTAGAGCAAGAACTCCATATATATCAATCCTCCCACTTAACACCCTAGTTTTCATGAATGGAAAACCTGGAAAAATGATAGGGTGTGGAGCTGCCACATGATCTTGTCCTGGTAAAAGATTCAGATGACTGGGAGACCAATACTTCATGGTACAATAGACTATATATGCAGAGTAAATTTAGCTACAGCCTGACATTCTTGTTCCTGCTTGTAAACAGAGATAATTGTGCTTTCCTAATTAGTGCATGAGTGTTGAGAATAAACATAAAAATTCTTGAGTCACATCTTAGCATAAGAACAAAACTCACAGAGGCAAAAAACATATACAGAGACCACAGGAAAGCTTCGTTTAGCTTACAGAAGGTGTGTTCAGGGAAGGCTGACTGCTTCCCAAATGGAACAAAACCATCTTAAAGCCATAAAACCTCCAGAGTACACCCAACACTAAAACAAACACTCTCCATCCTCTCATAAGCTCTTCTGAACTCTTTCTTTTCCTCTACTAGTCATCCTAATACATCTTAACAGTTGCATACCTTAAATATATACTTTACTAATGCCAGTTCAACAAGGCTATAATTTCAACTGTTTCCTCAAAGCATGCACAGCACAGCCTTTCTTTCCTTCCAAAATCCAAGGTTTAGATGATTGTCTATGGTTGTACAGAATGAAAGCTCTGGGTATACATCAAATAATTCAGAAGTAGAATAAGCATCAGGAACTAAAACTGACTGACCTTTCAGACCCTGAGCTCAGCCCTTTTGTTTTCCAAGCATTCGATGGACCAGTATCTCACTCTTCACTTCTAGTACACTGAAACGTGCAGGTTCCTAAGCCAAACTCTTCATTCAAATTAAACTATCCCAAGGGTGAAAACAAAGTGTGTGCCTGTTCAAGTGAGGTAACATGGCAATTGAATTTCTGTTCTCTTTGTAAAGGATTGCTAACGTTGTAACAAAGGATGGCTTCTAACCTATGCAGCACTGCAGCATCACAGCAAAGTTTTAGTGAGCAAGTTGAATCCTTTCTGCAGGTTTACTCACTCATAAGGAATTCCTTTCATTATTTAGTAGAAATATAGACAGGCCCTCATGAAAGGCTTCTGCTGCTCATGATGCTCACCACATTTGATAGCTGAACAAACAGCTAGAGGCCTTTGCCTGTTCCACACTAGCGTGCAAGAGGGGTTCTCTTCTGAGACTGCTTAATTTTCAGAAGAATGTTGGGTTTTCATATGGAATTGGTTGGATTTTACATCAGATTTTTATTTCTACATTTAAACTCCTCCAAGGGAGTAAAAAGAGCTTGTAGCACACTTGGTTCACCCAGCAAAGCAAGGCGCCACAGGGAAAGATTCCTGCCTGACCTCTACAGGCGTTAGATAATGACTTGAGCTATGTGATTTGAATATCCCTCCATTACAGCCTGATTATGCCTCTGATGCATATTCCTCCATATGGGCAGGGAGTGAACTAGGATGCAAACAGCATTTCAGACCCTCTCAACTTTAGTTCTACGTTATACTAGGAGGAACCATGAAGAGACCCTATATATGCCTTGCCTCTGCCCATGGCTGCTCTCCTCTTACAACAGCACTAGCCTGCCACCATTTTCAAAGTCCCCTAAAGTTTTGAGAGAGAGGTGGGAGTTATTGCATCACTCCTCTTGCTCTAAGACGACTGTACACAATCCATTGTCTTATAACAGCAACTTGTTACTATTTTGAGTGAATGTGTGAGCAGGGTTCTGCTGTCCCATGGCAACAGAAGGTAAAAAGTTGTAGGTCTTGACCACAGCACAAAATGATACTTTTTTTAACATCTCTGCCCCGTGTTACTGGCTGGCCCTTTAGTCTCACATTATTGAAGACTGTCAGAACTCAGTGCTGATCATTTGCTTCCTGATTCTTCACAGTCCTTCTACTAACAGTGAAGTAGCCTTCACTAACTCATCTGTTTTCATAGGTAGATAATCCTTTTCAGCATCTCCTTAACTCACCACCTTCAACAGTCAGTGCATCTTTATTACCCAGATTTTTCCAATGCTAAGAAAACACAAAGCAGAACTGTGTGCTCTGATTCTGTCTAAGCCAGAAATCTTAAGTGCAGAATTTGCTAAGGGAAATCATTGAAAAGTAAACAGATTAATAAGATACTCTGCATTTTGCAAGCCTATAAAAAGCTGGGCTGGAACAGAGTGGGCAGGAACTTAAGGGCTGGGTGCCAATCCAGATACCTGAGGGGTCTGTTAATTTATCCCCCAAAGATTTCCTTCTCCCTTAGGTTGTAAGTAATAACACAAACTCCTATCTAATGCTACTAATGCTATTATGCTGGAAAGCCCAAACCCGAGGAGGAAAAAGACAGTGTCTGGCAGCAGATGCCAGAAATCAGCCAAGATCAGAAGCAGAGCATGTCTTCTGGCTATATATAAGAGATAAATGTGGACTTAATTTCCATCCATATCCCACATACTTTGCTCCCCTGAACCCTTCCAGTGCCTCCTTTTCCAAAACTCTGCTCTGTTCGTGTCGAAACGATAATTGTTAATTTATTCTGCTTTTCTGGTTGCTGTGCTAACCCACAGCTTGTGCTGCTTGGTGTCTAAGCAGCTTGTCCTGGGGATATGTTAAACCTGCCTTTGATCAGCATTTAATCCTTCAAGGTGCTCTGGGGGCTGTATTTTAGTTTTCATTTGAAAGCAATGAGAAAATGCAGAAAGGAAGGAACAGGACTCTCACTCTTGTTCTCCCTCCAACCCTCCCTGTCTCCAAAAGAAACATTTCCAATGGACTGGGGTGGTTGTTACAGTGGATGAGGGAGCTGCTCCATGGGCCTGATCCAGAACTGATGACTGTGAGAAGCAGAAGCCCTGAACTTCAGGATCCTAATCTGTCCATCTCCACAGGTAGCCAAAAGATCTATGTAAATTTGTTTCTCAGCTAAATATAAGCTGCTTGTTAGGGAGAGAAGCTTACTCTCCTCTTCCTTCTTTCAAGCTTTCATCAGGGAGAACAAGTAGAGGTAGCATTTTAAACAGATGGGAGCTAAGGGAATTTTTCAAAGTAAATAAATAAAAAGTAACTTGCAGTTCCTACACACAGCTAAATATGAATGTCTAGATAAAGCTCTAACTGTGGGGTACAGCCATCTGCAGGAATGCAGAAGCTGCAGTAGGAAAACAAGTGGTGGAGCTGGGGAAGAATTTGAGAAGGCAAGACTAGACTGGATGAAGATAGGCAGTTGATGCCAAACATCCCAGAGAAAGCAACTTAGAAAAGGATTCTGTTAATGCTCTGGTACAACATCTCTGGGAAAACTCAACACCTAAAGTCACTAAAAACTAAGTGTTGTGATGTCCACATCAATGTATTGCCATGGCACGGGACTTCCCCCAATGGAGAAATTGTACCATCCATTCAAAGAATTTACAAGCACTTGGCCCTTGGCAATCAACCAGCAGCATACTGTCCAGTTGTCCCCCACATTTCTGGCTTCAGATTCACAATGTAGAGGCCACAGGATGGTACTCCTCAACCTCCCTGTACATGGAGCTTGATCATCACAATATGGCACATACTTTTCTGTTGTTAGCTAGATCATGTCAGCCAAACTCTTGGTGCCACAGAAATGAGATACAATACAATAAATACCTAGCTAAGGTACTTCCAGAGCAGTGATCAATGTAGTTGTCTAGGAAATGTATCATCAGGATATTAAAGTTGGTTACCATTCCCAAAGTGCTCTGGTAGGTTACTCAATTTGAGATTAAATGAATAAATCCAAAAATTGTTGGAACTATAACAGGAGAATGCTGTCACTGCAACCACCTATATATGACTTAGTTTAGTAAACTTGGGATACACTGTAGGTCCTGGATTCTACTTGTTCTGCAACAGAAATGCTTTGTGCTCCTGATGAGATGCTTCTTTTCTCTAGGCCTCAGTAATCTCATGATATTTAGTTTCCTTAGGAAATTCAATTTTCAAAGAAATGGAATTAATGATAATGTCCTATTTCAGTAGGATACTTTTAGCTGGCTCTAGACATGTAAACAGCTGTGAAATTGCAAGTAATAATTTATCTCATTTGCACTTGCTTACAGCTACGCTATTGTAACTCCTTCTATGCTCCTGTATTTCTGTTCTGTAACTGGACATAAGAACTAGAATTTCAACCTGACACCCATCACATCAGAAAATGCAAATCACTCACTTCCGGTATTTAGGAAAATATTCTAGTAACTACACATGATTTTGAAGTACCAAATAAACTTTACTGCTTTACCTAAATCTTGCAAATCTTCATGCCATGACACCATACTAAAGGACTGGCAGCTGAATGTGAAGCAAACAAATTAAAATCCCTTAGCAGTTATATACATGACTGTTCAAGTACCATACAGGAGAGCCATTTTCATCTAGGATGGAAAATAAATTAGACACATGTCAGTCCCAATTAGACACATGTTAAATTCTGTGAAACACCTCTTTTTATCACACTTAAAACATGTGGAAAATACTGATCCTACAGGGTTAAACTGGTCTCCAGCAGAATTTAAGCAGATTCCAGGGGTGACTGTATAGACAGAACTCCTTGACATCCTGTGCTCTCTGCTCCACGGCTCTGAGCTGCCTCAGGGCAGGAGAGAAACAGCCCCTTCCTCCCCTCATCTGCTGCTCCAAGCCCTGCAGCCTTACAAGAATTCTTGGTTTCTCATCTCATGTTGTGCTCTGCAGCCCTAATGAAAACATAGCATTAGCTTTGCTGCAGAAAAAATCACTGTTACCCTTGGTGTGCTAGCAGAAAATAATTGAGGGGCACTTGAAAGAAAGAGTTAAATCTATTATAAAAACATGTTCGAATCCCTCTTAACTGAGCTTCAGCTATCCTTACCATTTTTTTCCTTCTCAGGCTTTTTCAATATAGAAAAAAATAATGTGTAAAAGAAAATAAATAAAGCCAGCTAGCACAGCAGGAGCTACATGCTGATTAGAAAAATTTTGCTTTGTTGGGGTGAAGGTTTGGGGGTGGGAGCAAATGAAGCAAATAAATGGTATTAATCTTTTAAACCTGAGAGTTTTAGCTAGTGCATTAAAAATTTGGCAGTGGTATCTTCTAATCCCAAAGCCCAAGTACAGAGTATTATCCAGCAGACTGCATTCCCACACTTGACACCTCCCTAAAAGCTTTCTGTCATGTGTGCCAGTTTTATCGGCTACCTGGAGGACTAAAAGAGAATTCACTCACTAATTCCCAACCCCAGAGCAATCTTGCTCTGTTCCTTGAATGGCAGGGTGAATAGGGGACTATCTTTAGAAAGCCTTTGCTTATTCAGTTACACCACCTTGCTTTGCTACCAGCCCTGAGTCCAAAACATATTAGTGAGCAGAAGCAGCAAAAGCATTCACAGGTGGTCTAATTCTGCTCTCCCTGCCTTGAGGTGTGACTACCTCTGATGTGGACCATGAAAGCTGATGAGCAGTTCACAAAGGCATGATGAAACACTGCAGGTCAAGACATGAGGAAAGAGTCAATACCCAAGTAAGCCTGCAGGATGTAAAGAGTCAGAGCAAAAATAACATAACTGGAGCATAGCCAGAAATTAGGATTAGCAATAGACAACATCAATGACAATGAATGATGAGGACTCCCAATTGCATGTTTTATACCAAAAAGTATCTCCAGAAGTAACAACCTGCCCCAAGAAGAGAGAGCTGTGCTAAAATGCTGCAAGTACCATTCCAGATGAAATATAAATCCATGTACACAGTATGTGATATGGCAATAGTCAGTGTCATACCCTGTGGTGAAAGGACAGCAAACCTTGCTGTAAGAGGGAATTGATGTAGCTTAGTAGAACAAATGATGCAGCTGGAATAAACAGGCAAAATATCAGACACACAATATTTTTCATGTCAAAAAACCAGTCTGTTACAGACCAGTTTTGTCAGTGGTTTACTAACTTTGCTTCATTTACACACTAACACCACTGCAGCCACAACAACAGTATTAACTACAATCTGATCTAGTACATCCTGGGTAATAGGTGCTTCTGTACCTCCCATGTCTCATTTTCATTTCTGGGGATAAGCTTTGAAACAGCATTTATCTTATTCAGAGTGAAAGACCCATTGCTGCTGTTTCAGATAACACATGACACGGACTCCATGATCAGAAGGCTAAGGAAATGACTCCTTTATCAGGGATGATTCTCCCTTATATACAATTTTACACAGACCAATGCGATTGGTGAAAGAAAGGCAAACCTCTTCAATCACATTGGTCAAACCAGAGGGACATCAAGAAAAAAATCCCTCCTTTCAAAAGGAACAAATAACATAAATATTAGTACAAAAACATTCCATTGTGTTTATCACACTTTCCTATGAAAGAATATCAGAAAACTAAAACATCAGGCCTGAAACCAGACTACAACCCATCACTCTACCTTGTCAATGGCCAGTGTGCAGCACAGTCTCCTCGAAACCATGCTGAACCAACTTCCTTGTCCTCCACCAGAGGGATAAGGAAACATCACCCAGTTAAAAATAGATGTTGACAGACTTTGTATAATTAATATTGATGTTCAACAACTCCAGATCTCCTGCTCCTTTGTGAGTTCATCCATAAATGAGATATGGTGTCTGCAAGGAACATGATAATGACCCTTTGATTCTGTCCTCTTTAGAGTTATAAAATAAGTTTTCATATTAAGATTTGGGGCAAGGGACAAACTGCTTGGAGTTTTGGTGTAGCACAATATACTGAATGCATTATTCTTCCAAGTCACAGCTTCCCTTCTGGACTCTGACAAGGAAAGACTGACACACCGGATAAACCAGAGAAGAAATTACATCATATGCAATCTGTTACTTTCTCTCTTTCTCTTTTTTTAAGACACCTGAAGCAGATAAAAATCAGAGAGGGGGAGTCAGATCCCCACTGGGTATAAGCTGGCATAGCTCTGCTATAGTCACTGAGTAGAATGAGTCAATATATTGATACCTACTGAGAAGTTATCCTATGTACCTTAAATATTAACACCAGAGTCAACATGAAGGAAAAGTGAAAGGGGCTTTCACCTCATCTGTTCAGCTCTTCAGCCTAATGAATGTATAAGTTCCCTAATGAGCACACACACACACACATGCTTGCTAAAATAAGCCTGGCTGAGTCAGAGAGGCACTGTGGGACCCATCTGCCCCTGCTGATCAACCTCCTCCTCCCATCCACCCACCTTCTGCCCCAGAATACACCTTGCTCTGCTGCCACATTTCTATGTCAGGCACAAAGTTCCCTGTGCAAGCAGAAGAAATAAAAATAATAGCCTAGGCATGCTTCCAAAAGTCAATTATCTACCTGCTTTTTTTTTTTATTTACAAGGTAATTGGTCCACATTCACTATTACTGGTATCAATGCAAACCTGGGAGATTGCAGCTAAAGACAGCAAAAAAAGACCTAGGATGAGAATCAAATACTCTCCTGCTGCATCTGAACTTAAAACATAATTTGGCAGTATGTAGTATGTGTTCTTGCTTCTTTTTGTGCACATTGTACTAGTTCATGAACACATTATTTAATCTGGGAAAACATTAGACCTTTCCTTCATAAATGTACTTCAGTCCAGAGGATTGCTCAAACAGAAGTGTCCAAAAATCGGATTTTGAGGAAACCACAGTTGAGAGGCAGTTAGACTGTTAGATGAGCAGTCTTATGGCATTTAAACATATAACACCCCAGAAACAGACAGTGCTGGATATATGTGTGAAAGTACCTTACACTTTTTGTATAGCACTCTCTCTCTCTCTTAACTGCAGGAGACAGTTAAAAAGATAATTTACATGCTCTGAAAGGCTGGGATTTGCAGCCTGGAATGGGGAATGAAGAACAGCAGCAGCAGTGCCCTTTTTGGATCCCAGCACAAACCATACACTGAAAGCAGGACCTATGCATTGTCCCCCACTGCAGAATGAAACTTTCCAAATTAGGACCATAAGATTCAGTACTTCCCTCATATCTCTCTCCAGCACTGGCAAACTGGAGAACCTTTGAGAATTTCTCAGCTATGTCATGCAGCAACAAAAATAATCCAGTTTTGGTCTCCCCTGAAAACCTCAGGCATGGATGCGGTTATTTTTAAAATCAAAGTTGACTGTGGTCAACAGCCTTTGGGGATTTCTGCTGGATTGGGAAAGTTTAATACCAGACATGCTGGGCAAAGGACTAAAATACTTTCATATTGCATGTCAGAAATAAACACACGGTGATTCAACTCAATCAACTCAATGCCTTCTTGTTCCTGTCATATCTGTAAATGCTACTGACTGTCATCCAGGGATATGCTTATCTAGGACAAGCAATTTTCCCGTGCAAGGGAAGTTCATCACCATTAGATATGAAGGACTATTCTATCTCTCCTCATCTCCAGTCTCTGCTTCCTTTGCCAGTGTTCTGGTGCCAATAATCTTAGATAATACAGTTGCTTTAATGTTTTAAAACTAAAGACTTCTTAAATTGAAAAGCAGTGTTTTAAAAACTACAGTATTTTACTTTTCAACATTATTCATTTTCAAAGCATTTTAAAAGCTAATTCTATTATCAAAAATGTTATTGGAACTATTATCAAAAGGGATATAACTGTAGTAAACCCTCTTAGAACATAAAACTCAAATCTATCTTGAACCCTGTCAACAGAAAAGGCATCAAAACCTCTATATTGAAAGGGTAAGTTGAGAAACATTATCCGGCCCAGCTCTTTAGTAAGTCAGGCAGTTAACTCACTCCTTGCTGCACTCTCTCTCTCCCCTCTTCTTCACACTGAAATGTAAGAAATACAAGCATTGAAATGAGGGTGGTATTCATTTCCTTTCAACACAGCACAGACCGAATTTGCCACAGTCTATCATCCTACCTACGAACCTATCAGGCAGTGTTTCCAGGGGGCTAGGTACTCACTTGCCCACAATTTCATGTAAAAGTTATGAACTATACAGGTCAAGGACACTCTGAATGAACTGTTTTACTGGGGCATGCTCTTCAAAAAGAGACACAGAATGCTAAGTGGTCCTGACCACATGCATACATGCACACACCAGTCGTAGCTGCTTGGGTCTCCAGAGCTATTTAGGCTGTAAGAAGAAAGATCAATGAATAGGAATTAGGGATCCTACTTGCCTTTTGTCTCTAAAATGACATTGCTAGCTGCACGTGAAATCAACAACAAAAATGGGAAGGAGAGAAAAGAAAACCCTCTTTTGAGACATGAATTATGATCTTTTTAAAGAGCAATGACGCACAGATCTCCCTCTTGTTTAAATGCTCTCTGGGAGCACAGCCTTATAGAGGTTCAGTGTAACAACTAAAAGGGTTGTCATGTTAAATGGAGCCAATGATGGCTAAATCTCAATCCCCAGTTAATAATTTGCTCTCACCAGTATGGTAAAGCTGAGCATCCCAAATCTCCAGGACAGTTGTGCTAATGAAATAAGCGAAAAAAAGTCAAGTGAGATGTTATCTGAGCCTGCCTGATGAGATTGCAGTTTGCAGACAACCCTGGTTTATCTTAGATGATGAACTATTGTGGATAAACAGAATGCATCAAGTTTGTTTCCTCAAGACCTTGACTCGCTGGTGGTAGGAGAATATGAATAACATCTAGGCAGCTCAATATAGATTAACTGAGGAACTGGATAAGATCATGGTGTTAACAAATATGCCCTTTAAAAATATCACCAAATACCTAGTTCAATAACCACACAGTGCAAAGCACTATGCTTCTGGTATACATTACTTGAGGGCAGGTAAATTAAGGTTAAAATCAAGGACTCTAAATACAGTTGCAAGCATACATAAGGTTTTCTATGTGTGCCCTTACAACAGTACCCAATTTTACATGATCAAAAGCTACCATCTATCTGAAAATTCCCTGCAAAGCTGCATCAACTATCACAATTCTGACACATAAGAGGAAACTGCAGCATTGGCTAGGATTATAAAACCAGAACATGCAAGATACAGAAAAATGTTCTTGGACCCTCTTCTCCTCTGGATTCACAAACACTACATATCAGTGATGTTAGCAAGAAACGGTTTGGTAAGAAATACACGGAAATCTTGCAAAATAAAGACTGAATGTTGTACCACACACGTACAATCTCGTCAAAATTATATATTCGGTTTGATAACAGCCACTGAGAAACAAATTTAAAAACATCTAGTTTACACAGGCAAATCGATAATGAGTAAAGACATGCAAGGAGTATTCATTTATGCAAATGTGACTGCATTATAGATGTCTGAACAAGTTATTGCAATGCATTGCATAAATGTACCAGATTGTTTAACCTAAACAACGTATTGCCTAAACAGTAACTTGTTTGGGCTTTGAATTTATTTAGCTTTAAACACCAAAAAAATGCGGGTACCTAGCAGTGATGGTGGCATTGAGTCACAGTTCAGGCTTGCTCCAGCAGCAGGTTACAGATGGAAATTTCTTGGTGCAGAAATGGTGCAGAAATAATGCAGAAGTTCACTATGAAATCTTTTCGTAAGAGAATCAATGACACATTAACAAGCCCGTAACTACAGCTAAGTTTAGAAAAACCTACAGGACTGGGTTATTACAGTGACAGTCAAAATAATACCATGACCTTATAACTGATATATGACATTGCTCCATGCCTTTGAATGCTTTTTCTCAGAATTTCACTGGCAGCAATTTCAATTTAAAAATTCCTCTTCAATTAAAATCCCAGCTACAGACTCATAATACAACATTCAGTTTTAAGCCTAAAACTGTGCAAAGAAGCATAGTTTAGCATACTCACTTCCAGACCCCTAGGCACCTACAGCTAAAGTCCAGAAATTTTTCTCATTCCTCTGCTGTTCAAGCCACAATGTATCAAGTACAATAGAAATAACAGCAACTATTTTGGGAGCCTTCTAAACAGATTAATGTTCATGTAACCCAGGCTTTCAGAAGGGTTCTAATGGCATAGATTTGAGATTTTGTTTGCATTTGTGTACAAATCATTTTATGACTAGCACTAGTTGAGAATTTTCCACTGAAGGTTAATTCGTCAGAAGTAAAATATTTTTAGGGATTGTTCTGTATTCAGTTTTAAACGAGTTTAGGCATTTAACAAGAGGTTTCAAGTTCCAGTAAAAACATGTTTTTGTTTGAAAAGGTTAATAAATATATACTTCAAAAATTTTTAAAATGTGATGATTTATACCCATGATTATTAATAGTTATAAATGAGCAAGATTTGCCTTTAGTAGACCAACCAGTATAGAAGGAAAGAATTCAAAACATAAGGAACATAAACCTATTCAGATCTAAAAATGTAGCAACAGCTTTCAAAACTACATGCAGGTTTATACCAATAGCTCTGAATTTAACACTGTAATCTAATAAATTAGTCAATTTGAGGCAAGAGTACTGTTACCTATAGCTCTATGGGAAGTGGTACTAGCAATGCTAATAGGCTCTCCCTCAGCTGAACAGAGGGAGAACTAATTATTGCCTGTAGGATATGAAGAGTTCACAGGCAGCAGGACATAAGAAGAAATATAACATACAATAAATGATTATTGTTATCCTCAGCCCTTGACTTTTAGCAGTAACAAATTTTAGTTTCTAAAATCTTTCTTTGAAACTATTTTGAAGGACTCCCTTGAGGATCAGGGCCAATAGGTTAGAGTGGTTATTTGTGAAAAATGCTCTCCCCCTGTTAACTGGATGGTTCTATTTACTGAGTGTCTGTGTGAGTTTGCCATGGTATATGGCAGATTTCTGTTCTCATCAGATTTGGTTCCATGAGGATCTTTGCAAGCACTGGATGACTTTGCAATACTGAATAATAGGCTGGACCATACATGTGTTAAACCCAGGGCTCTGGACTGTTTACTGTGAGTGACATTTTACTATGGCAACTACAGAAACCAGGCAGTCTGTGCTTGGTTTTATTAAACGAGTTCTGTTCCTTGGAATGAATTTGGCAAGATTGTTGCAGAAGTAGTCTGAGAGTACAGGCATTGTAGGGAAGGAATGAGTTTTGGGAGAACATCTTTTAATTATATTAGTTTTCCTGTAAAAGTTTAATGTTTTTCTGTTTAAAGTCCAGCATATGGTGTTAAGCCATAAAGAGATGCATACAATGGGTGTGTTTGTGCACAGAAAAAGCATTGTATTACTGTTATTTTGCATCACATTCTTGGATGTATCACAAAAAGATATGGCCAATCTCTCTCAAGCAGTAATCATTTAAAGAAGTTACTTGGGCCGACTGCCTCCGGCTTCCTTGGAATACCCAGTTCAACATTTTCAGCTTTTGTTTTTTTTTTTTTTTCCATATGGAAAAATATATATATATATCTTGAGTAAAAGAGATAGAACAGCTCTTTATTCTCTGTACCCTATTCTACTCACATCATACATTGCAACAAATGAAAGTCCTTCCTGCCCAGGTCTTTAAGTTCCATGGAATCCATGGAATCCATGGAATCCCTTTTCTGTGACTTTTCTGTGGCTGAGTCTGCCAGCTGCTAGACAAACACAAGATAGATACAATAAAGATTTTCTTTTTTGTGAAGTTGGCACAATGTACAGCCGAGGCTGAAACTGGGATACTCAGGTCAGAGCTACTTCTTTAGATAGGCAGGTACAGACTGTGACAGCCAGGGAACTGAAGTGACCTGTAGCCAGTTAAGAGCACAGGGCCAGCACAACAGGCTCTTCTTGATGCTTAATGTCTTCTGGTTTGTAATGGCAAAAGTAAGACCAGGCTGGTTATGTCTCCTAAGCCTAGGAAATATGCAAGTATTTCAACTCCCCATTACCATAAGCTGGCAGTTTAGAATATGCAGAAGTCAAGCTCTGATTTGTCTAAAGTGACAGCAGAAGGCAGGGCTAAACTATGACAAGTTGTTGTATCCATATTCTTTGTTTAGACTACTCTGCCTCTTTCCCTGTGGGATACTCTCATGTGAAAGCTGCTCTCTGGGAGATTTACATTAGTTTAGATGAAAACAAAGAATGAAAAGGACTTATTTTTATGCACCATGGACTGTAACTGAAACACTGTGAGTACATGGCAGCTGCTGTTTGACACTGGACACAACAGGCGTAATGTCACAGTTTAGAGGCAGAAGAGAAAATATTTCTGGCAACATTTAACATGTCTTAGGTTATTATTACTAGACACAAATGCAAACAAAACCAGCTTTTCTGCAAAGCAATGAGTAGTCTCTCTCTCTCACACACACATCATACTTCTAGTCCTCAGAAATCCATGATGTGGGTTGCTATTAGGAAAAAAAGTGGTATGATGCTGTAATTCATATGCAGCAAGCCAAATATTTCAGGAAGATATGGACAAGCACTGTACCAACAATCTACCCACAAACCATAATTTTTAAGAAAGAAAAAAGTAAGTATTTTAGACAGATCAAAAGTATATGGATGGATTAATCATGATGGTCAATGCTTCCCGGTAGTGTCAAACTAATTATTCACGTGCCTCCCGTCCCTGTGTACGTATTTCAGCCAAGAAATCCTGGACAGAAAGACAACCATGTCAGCATGCAAGAGCAACGTGAAAATTGCACTGGATCGGATGCCACCAGTACCAGGTTGTACTGTCAGATTTGACTTTGTGTACAGCCACATTCAGATAACCTAAATTCTATTGACCTCCAAAGCCTGTTAGGTGTTTCCAATTAGGCACCCTGATAACCTGGACTGAAGTTACAGAAAGCAGTAAACCCGAGATTTCAGCAGAGCTTGGGCTGTTTAAATGTGGCAACAGTTTCTGACTCAGCAAACTGCTTTGCCTCTCCATGTCCCACTTACTCATCTTAGAATAAGAAATACAAAAACTGGTTGCTTGTCCTCTAGCAGTGCTATGATGGTCTAAGAAGCTGCATAAAATTCTTTGAGATAGCAATTTAAAAATAGCTAAGGAAAAAGTTAGTAAAAGAAAAAGACTTACTAATACAGAATGGCATATGAAATATTATAACCACGACAAAACTGCAATGAGTCTCCTCAGTTCTTTACAGCATAAGGTGATGACCATTTCTGAGGACAAGGAAAAAAAATACAACCCTCCCTTGGGATTTAATACAATTAAGCATATCAAAGAGGTTATTTGCATTCATCTGTAGCAACTGGCACTGGCCACAGTCAAAAGACAGAATACCAGACCAGATGGACCACTTTATACGGAAATTCTTATAATCTTCTGTGATTAATTTCTTCCTTCAGGTTGGATATGTCTCTTCAAATTGTGTATCAACATCTAACCAAAACTGATGCTGACATACCATTGATTGTACTGTGAGTTTATCTGCAGCTCAGCATTCTGGGACAGTTTAGTCCCTTGCTTACCTCAACTAAAGCAGGATTTCTTTTTCTGTGAATTTCTACATTTACTCACACATTTTCCAAGCCTTGTCCTCAGAGATTACTAACAGAGTCCATGACTCAACTGTAATTTGAACAAAAAATCTTTTTTACTTCCTGAATCTTTGCTACTGTAAGACTGTAGCATGCAAAAATAAAGACTATAAGACTCCAAATAATTTTCTAATAGTGCAGTCTTGTCTATAAACTTACAGAGCCTAGGTTTGCATGGCAGGATCCTAAAACTTTCCCACAAATTCTTCTGGAACGACTGCACCATTTTTCTGTGATTCATACAAAGACATGCGAAGCAAGGGTGAAATAAAACAGAAAAGATAACAGAAATCTTGTCTTTTACAAGAGTCGCCCATTGCATATTTTTTTGTTTGAGGACCATGAAGGTAAGGATAATTAATTATTTTTTTTCCTTATTTTATTCATAAATAATTTACTTTACAAATAATTACAAATCATTAGCACTGCAGTATAAAATGATGACATACTATAGTACATCAGGGATTTTGTTGCCACTTCTTGACTAACTAAGACTTCTGCAAACGTCAGGTTCAGCCACATGAAGACCAGGGTCTGAAAAATGCTCTCTAGTAGGTGCCCTTGAATGAAGGAATACAAAAAGGTTATAGAAAAGGGTTGATGTAGAATGGTTGCTGAGGGAGTAAAATGGGACAAAAGAACGAGCTGCTGCAGATATGACTGCTTCATCTCTACATAGTATTTAGCAGGAAATACTCTCCACACACAGCCCCTAGCCTTTTCCTGAACCTGAACTCAGCTCCCTTATGGACATGAATTCAGCACCATCCTAAACTCAGCAGAAATCTAAAAACCAGACACTGTTTCTAAAGAGAAGCAAGTTTCCCCAGGAGAAATACTGCACGTATCCTTATGTATGCACGGAGGGGTGCCCCTGCAAAAATGCCCACTATTCAGACACTGCATCTGAACCAAGTGCTCCTCTTAGGCTCTTGTGTAACAGAGGAGCACACAGGCAAGCACACACCCCGAGGCACCACTGCTGACTGTCATACAGCCCTGCCTCTACCTGGGCCTGGCCCAGTGACCTTCTTAGCAACACAAATAAAGCACTGCACAACTCTCCTCTTGCCAAGCAGCAGCAGAATCCACCCTTTCTCCCTCCATGAAAAAAATGTGCCTTAAGTCTTTAGACTGATAGGCAATAAGTTAAATTTTTTAATATCTTGTTCTAGATATTGACAATAAGACTTCCAAAAATACGTGGTGAAAAAAATAATAAAAAAGAAAACTAAATGGGTGAGTCAATCATCACAGTAACTGGACTTTTAAACCATACAGAATACTCTGAAGTCTAGATCCAAGGTCAAAAAGGTGTGAGGCTGAAAGACCACTGTACTTTGAACATCAGTAACTTGGGGCTCTGGTGCACAAGATGCATATCCCACAGCATTCTTCAGAGAACTTAAAACTCCAGCTCAGATAAAGAGGAGTCAACAGGAAAGGGCAGCCCCTTTGCTGAGCTCTGACACTGCTCCTTCCTGTCCTGTTAATTTAGTGTATTTTTCCCTTTACCTTGAAATTGCCTGTCTCTTTTCTTGAGCATTACTTGGGTCTTCAATGGCTCTTCTAATGCTTCCCTCTACTTCTTATCAAAAAGAAAGAATGGGAACAAATTTATACTTCAGCTTAATTTCCATCTTCCTCCTCTTTTCTCCCTCCCCTCTTCCTTCCCTTGATTGCTGAAATCACCTCAATAATTTTGTTCACAATTTTTGGTAAAATGAATTGATTGAACGGTTGCAGACAAAATCTAACTTGTGACAGAAGCAAAAGATAGCCTACAGGGACAATGAAAGTAGAGGCTGGGGTATACAGTCCGCTGCTGGGCCTCTAGTCTAAAAAATCCCCTCAGATTTCTAAAACCAGTGAAGAGAAACACATGTCCACAATTCTCCTCGAAGCAGTAAATGAAACCATCACCAGCAGTAGAAACTGCTCTCACAAAGAAAGGACTGAAACAAAACACTGCACCCAACCACACAGCCCAGGCATTTCCTGTATTTATGCCAATGTATTCTTAGGATAAGAATCAGTATTTCTTTGCAGAATTGGCTTCCTAAAAAGGCACTAATCCTTCTCAGGATTTCTTCCAAAGAGAGTACCAGGAGCCATACCACTGGAATATTTCTTTAAATTCCAGGGACCAAATATTCTGGCCGAAGTTTGAAGATACCTTTCTAAAATGTTGGAAAAGAAAAGCAACAATATAGTTCTTTTCCTTTCATATGTGTTATGTCAGGATCTAGCAAGATTTTAAAAAATCATCATATTTTTGCACTACAGCATAAAGAAAGTGAATCACCTGGCAATGTATGATTCACCATCCAGTGTATCAAGATAAGCCAGGAGCAGAGCTAGGGAAAATGTTTGGGGCTTCTTGTCTTCAGTTCTGTTCCATGCTGCTGCTGCTGAGGAAAAACCTCTTCAGCACAGCTCATTAACAACTGCAGTATGGCTTCAATGACATCAATGGCAAAATTTCTCTCCAAGGAAAGCACAAAAGGCCCAGGTTTTGACCATTTCTCAAACAGTTATCAAGTATTAATTAGACCAGTAGGGGAGGCTGCTCATTTTGCTAGTGTATATTGCCTAACGACTGGGCCAGGAAAAGTAGCCAAGTATATGGCTTGTTAAGTAGAAATTAACCTGTCTGGAATAACAATTGCCTGAATTGAAATAAGCTTTGATACACACCACTGGTGGAATTTGCCACCCTCCCATCAGAGCAGAATTTGCCAGCTCGATATTTGGTTACAAGATATATTCCTTTTTATACTACATAAATGCACATCAATTCTAAAGGACAGGCACCCACATCACTTATTCTGTTCCAGCCTACTTCAATCCTGGCATGTTCATAGTGCCTAGTATCAGAAAAATAAGTTACAAGGTAAATGGATGTTTATAGGGCACAGACACTTTTTGCCTCCAGATTCTCCATCCAAAAAAAAAAAAAATACTAAAAGTTAGTAAGAATTCTTTGCTCTGTTTCTCTTCTTCAAGCCTCTACAAGGTGCTGAATACATTTCTCAAGGAAAATTAGTTTCTTTGTCTTTTCCTTGGTTCTAATGAACTGCCTCTGAACGCATGAGGGGACAGGAAGGAGAGCAAACTCCATGGTGAGATAATAAAAAGTGAAAAGGCATTCAAAGCCATCAGTATCTTCCAAACTTACACTGACAGAAATATGCTGGACTGTAGACAGGGGAGCAAGATCAGGGAAACTTAGAATAGCTTTGGCATTCATTACTAAACTACAAAGAAAAGATGACATTGGGGGAGTGGAGGTCAACTCACAGAGACGTTACACAAGCACATGATTAGATGTAGGCCACATAAACTGAGGATCACTCTAGGTCCTAGCCAGGCCACCAGCATTCCTAAACACTGTACCCAGTGAACATCAGTGAATGGCAAACTCTCCTGTGAAAGCACAGAACATCATAATTATCAATAGCATAATGAGAATATGAGAAAAGCTGAGATGAGCTACTTGTCTATTTACATTAGACAAGTAAATCAAGAACAAATAAAGGAAAGAGAAATATGTCAGGTTTCAACTGTTTCCACTTTCATTTCACCAGATCCTAAAAGATCCACAGTGCTTGTAAGTAAGAAAACATGCCTACATAACTGCAAGCTCCAGGAGTCTTTGGAGTGAAACTGTCTCAGATGATCACCATAACTCAGGAAGTTACAAAAGATGAAGGCTTTAATGCAATAAACATAGGAATTCCTAAGCATTAAACCAGACAGTATGAATCTTTCCAGAGTAGAAGCAAAGCAGAGACCTTGGCAGAACCCATTTTCTATGTGTAGTCCAGTTAATGTAACAACCAAATAAAATTAATCAGGTCTTTCTTTTTTTTCGCCTTTTTTTTTTTTTTTTTAATTCTCTTCTTCAGAAACATTTGAATTGCTTCATCAATTTCAACAACTGTATTATGTGTGCTCTCCCTTAACCGCCCTGTAGTTGACTTCCCAACGCTACTTGGGGAATTTCCATATTCTGCTGCTCTGCTCTCATGCTCATAGTTGAAGTATTCATGAGAATAGGAGGACTTTTGTGCACTGAAACATTGGTAGCTGAGACAGCAAGCACACAGAACCAGATAGACAGAAATATTTCCAGACATCACCCCGGTAAGATCTCCACTGGCTGGCATTATTAAGCAAACCAGCTGGAGCAGCAGCAGCGGGCTGCTGTAACTACAGGATCCAGCCATGACAGGAAGCCATGAAAACCCCTCACTGGGCAGTGCAGCAGATGAGCAAGGAAACAAAGGGTTCACCGAACATGTCCAGAAAATCAGTTCTTGTCATACAGCATGACATTAAAGATTGAACTTTTGGAAAAACATCCAAACTTCACCTCACCACCCCTTCCAATAACTTGATCTTCTTAATTTAGATTAATGATCTTTCAATAATTTGACCTGATTCATATGCTGAATTCATTTTAAATTCAAAATCAAGTTCCAAGGATAGCATAGAAACTGATTCTCTCTGAAGCAGAGCCTGGACTGCTGATTAAACTGATGGTACTCTCTTCCTGAGTTCTCTGGAAAACAAAGTCTTCCCTCATTCTTTACCATGTGGTATTCACAGAATAAAGAAAGGGTCTTTTTTTAGCAATATTTTTTACGTCTTTCTGATTCATTCACCCTGTCCATTGATCTTCTGCAAACACAAGACCCTTTATAGATTGTAAAATACTTCCCCCTCTTCTGCCCTCCATTATCAAGAATGCAAAAA
The DNA here is from genome assembly GCA_032173965.1 of Sitta carolinensis. NCBI lineage: Eukaryota > Metazoa > Chordata > Aves > Passeriformes > Sittidae > Sitta > Sitta carolinensis. The sequence goes on from JAVUNC010000006.1 coordinate 38,542,968, forward strand.
GATGAAAGATGCAAAACTAAGAGAAGATAAAGTAAACCTTAGCACTGGATCAATTTAGTAATGTCCTTTATCAGCCCCACTATTCATGCTTCACAACTACTATAACTCACACTAACTTCATTTTCATCTTAATACACCATACAGAAAAGCAGCCTAAATATACATCCCCAGATATAAAGCATATAATCTGTAAACTCAGGAACAGGCAGATCATTTCTAGTAGTTTCTAACGTAGCAAAAACCACAATTTACACCCAAAGCATATAATTATATTCAAATTCTAAAAGACAGTTTCGGAAGTACTTTAAATTCATAGTTTGGGGGAAAGTCACTCAGGGATATAAGTAGTTGTTTTAATGTGCAAAAACAACACACACACACAGAATGCAAGAGAAGTTATATGCAAGAGTGGTGAGAGTCATGGTGAATCACAGGTCCCTTTGCTCCAGCTGCTCCCTGGAGTTTGGCACAGCCAGCACTCAGCCAAAATGCTCTCCTGCTCCTTCAGAAACACCAGTGCTGGGATTTGGCACTAGAGCCTGTCCAGGCTTTAAAACTGTAAGGAAAAACATAACTAGTATGTATGTTCAGAATTTGAAGGTGTCTTGCTTGTCATTCAAGAAGAGATACAAGCAAGCTGCTCTTTTAAGGTTCTCTGACACCTAAAGCCCAAGAGGACTACTGGGGTTTCATTCATTTCTGTGGCTCCCTGCCAGGGATCTTAAAGCACACAGATGCACCAGAACTGCTCGCCTCTCTGAGGTGAAAAAATGGTTTTCTCTTCATTTCACAGACAAGGAAAACAAGTCAGAATGCAATATTTTGTCAAGGTCGTATAACAAGTCAGAGCCATCGGTCAACTGCATGTCATCTTGAGTACGGAGGTTACACAGAAGACATGAAAATCTTTTTTTTTTCTAGTACAAATGAGCTTACATAGACCACCAGGCCAGCAAATAAAAAAAACAACCGAACAAAAAAAAGTGCAACAACACCCCCCAAAAAAAAAACCCCAAGAAAACAAGGCAGCCAAATCAGCACAGGACTGTCATCCTGGGCAACTACACAGAGAGCTGGTCTTCTTAAAGCACAGCACATGGAACAGACAAAACTTATACTCCTAGCACTTAGAAGCTCCACCTCTTTATTCAGTTACCTCCTCTATGGCAAACCATGGAAACCCCACCACCAGCTAGAGACTATTCTGTTCCTGTCAGTATTGCCACATTACATGACCTAGGTGTGTTTTCCTTCTTCTAGTGAGATGCGTAAGGAATTTGGAGCTCCCAACAGCACAGTATACAATAACCCAGTGGCTGTCATAACACTGTTCAAACATATATTTTCATGCCATGGCAAAAGAAGAGAAAGAAAAATAAAACAACAAGAAAAACTAGCCAGAATTGTTAAGAAAAAAATTCTTATATTTTTAAATGTAGAAATATTATAAAAGGTAACATTCTCACTCTGCAGTATTCTGACAACACAGCTGATGACACATAAACATATATTCTTTACAACATCAATGCCTATACAAAGCATACAGCAGGATCCTTTATCTGTCTTTGAAAAGTAGTCACCTCTGCAGCAGAATGTCACAGCTGCTTGAAAAGTCAGGGTTGTATTACCCAAAAGCAGAAACAATAAAGAAACCTCTCTCCAGTCTAAATTGCAAAGGAAATACAAGGAGGAAAAAAGCCCTGATCTAATTCTGGCTAGGAGTAACATTCCCCCCTTTTCAAAATGTGCTATGAGATACTGAGCAAGCACAAAGTAGCCCTCAGAGGAGACTTTTTTACAGGTCTAAAGAGACGTGTATGTTCAGCAGTATAGGTCTGAGCAACATTTCAAAGAGCACAGAGACATATATTAAATAAGACTGACAGGGTTCAACAGTAAGTTTCTCATGTTCCAGATCTCATAAGATCATTGGGATCTCCTAAGAACCAGTACCAGGTGAACAGACATTAACATCAGTTTTGGAGATCAATACAAACTATTCCAAGTTGGGAATTGTTAATACAGTGCACAGAATGAGAAGACAAAGCACCTGATCGGAAATTGTTTCATAGAAAAACATGCACACAATAAGTCAAATAGCAACCTCATTTTGAGGAAACAGCCTTTATACACACAAGATTTTTTCTGTGTTCAACTGCTGAAAACTGCTTTCTGAGAAGAGCTAGACAGCACAGGAAGGGAAAAGCCCGACTATGATCACTTAAAACTCCAAGTGAGTGAGTTTGGATGCTTTGATTTCTGGATAGCCAGCTTGAGAAAATTTAAGGAGATTGCCTTTTAAAATAATTAATCATTGTTATTATCTCTGAGGAAGGGAATGCAAACATTCAGGCATACAGTAGCACTAGTCTTTGCCAAAAATTTAGGTTTCATTGTTGATACAAGAATAAAGGCAAGCCACAGAAAGCAGACAAACTTCTAGCTTTTCACCTTTACAGAACTTAATTGCAACCTTAATTTCAGCTCTGAGTGAAGATCATTTTGCTGGGTCGCTGACTGCTCTGTACAGAGCAATTTTTTCCATTTTTTTGAAGCTACCAAACTATGCTCAAAGTAATCTCCTGTGAAGGAAGAACAGGAAAGGTCCTGATTTGTACTGGGGAATAGGCAGTGCCAAGGATAGGGAATTTTTTTCCTATCATAAAGAAAAAGTAGTATTGCAAGAACATAGAACCTTGAGATAAGGAATAGGTCACACTGGAGGAGCAGCAAGGACATATGTATTTTAAAAAGGGTACACTGCTACAGCTGTGTGTGGCAATCTTTGACACTGGTGTGCAGAATACCTGCCTATTTTATGGAAACGCTCTCTTGATTTGTCCAAGCATTCACTCTCATTTGCTGATTTAAAAAAAAGATAGAAGGAAATGCTTCATATACATAAAAGAACTTCTAAGAATTGATTCAGGCCTGAAGGCTATACCTACAATATCTAGCATTGCTCATTACCAGTCCTCACAACAGACCTACACTTTTTCCTATGACTAGCGCAACAGCCTGGGCTAGCCTAGGCCCCACAAACTGAAGAGGAAGTATCCTGTGCCCACCACTGCTCCCATAGCTGCAGAGCATTCCCTGCAGGCAGGGGCAATCTGCACAAGACATCACACATTGCCTCTGTGCACCCCTGCTCCACAGCCATTAAGGACAGACAGAGAACAAACAGCTGGAGGAGCAAAAGAAAAAGCTAATTAATTAATTCATCACCAAGACCAAACACACACAAATCCCTTCATTTTATCTCTCAGCCAGAGGCACGCATTATTCATCAGCTGAGGCAACGAGGATGTGGAAAGAGGGGCTGTGAAGTCACTGCTACAGGCTCCGGTAAAGCAGCTGACCCAGCACGGCGCTAAATAGCCCAGGGGAGACAGGATTCAGCACATGTGAACTTTCGATAAACACAGCCCCAACTTTGTTTCTCCCTCTGTTTCACAAGCCCCAAGTGAAACAAAAAGGAATCAGGGTTTCCCTCCCTGTTATTCAGGGATAAAGATTCTGCTAGTCTAGGAAGGTCCTTACATGGAAAAAAGATTTGTTCTAAATTGCTGAAGTCCCCTGCCTGACCAGGCTCACTCCCCTGCTGACAAGGAGGTAAACCTGTTAGAAAGACTTTCTCCTTGAGAAGATGCGCTGTGCCAAGTTTTGCATTTGCAGGTTGCAGCCCAACTAGCATAAAGCACCAGCTGGGTGATCTCAGAATTAACACTCATAACACCACCACAGTAGCAACTGCCAGATCAGGGTCCAGTCCCGCTCAAGGTAAGCCACAAGAAGGTTTTCCACTGATTTTAAAGGAGCACTAGACATAGACGCCAAACAAGTGTTCATTGCTTGTGAGAACATTTATTTTTCCTCTGTGCTAGATATCAATTTGCTTCTTCAAACAGATTGAAATCCACTGGGATGTAGGAGAAAAAAGGAAAATATGTTTAAATACAAGACTGAGTCCCAGTGGTCAGCACTGTGGGGCTGGAAGACAACACAGCAGGGTGGCCATGATCCTAATCTGATTCCTTCCAAAACTAGTATTAATGTAGCCACCAAGCAGGGCAGCAAACAGAATGAATTTCTTATTTCCCTCTAGGAAAAACAAATAATCAAAATCCCAGGAAACACAGGGAGTGCACAGCCTCCTTAGAATCTGACTCCTCAACGCTGTTACAGATCCAAGTTCCAAGGGCCTCTGTTGTGCAACAGTGAAAGAACACACAAAAATAAACCATGCATGTTTCCAAGACCAGCTGTCTTTGTGGTCTTTTCTTCCTCTCTCTCTATCTTCCTCTCTCTGTCCATCCCATTCACCCCCTTATTCATGGCCAAACAGGGTTTTTATGACAGCTTTGCTACATGGCTTGATAAGAAAAACAAAACAAAACAAAAACAAAAAAAAAGCACCAAAAAAAACCCCAAACAAACTGAACAACTCACACTGACTTATGTACTAGCCTGAGTTCCCTGAGCTCTCTATTCCCCTTGATTCCTTTCTGCAATGGGGACACAGAAAAAATGTCTGTTTCGCACTGAAGCTGATAACTGCTTTTGCTCCTGGCTCTTAAATTAGGCTTTGCTTGACTTTCAGGGCAGATGGAAAAGCCATCAAGGAGGAAAGAGCTATTATTTCTTGACCAGGAAACACACAGTAGACTCTCACACAGACTACTGCCTGACTTTTACAGCAAAGCCAAACACTATCATATTTTGTGACATCCTTCTCTCTTTTCCTCACGAGTGACCTATGAGCTAGACTTAGCTATCTCCTTTCATCACAGTAGAACTAAGCTACAGAAGCTGGGCTGTTGAAAACCCTTTGGGGCAGTGACTGGCTGATTCCTCATATTTCTCACTTTAGCACAACAGGAACTCTCTCACATGGTCCTCAAGCATTGCTGCAAATAACAGGGCTCCTGCTGCTAGTGATTAATAACCCATAACTGAGTTTCACATGGGTGGTGCTTAACAGATGGTCTTGATGTCTTAGCATGGCATTGGTTCCCTTCCCATGTGGGACCTGAATGTTTTTCCTGTATTTTAGGATGGATGTGAACTTTGGAGCAGAAGTGGGAGTTTGATAGGCTGATAGTGCCACTTATGTCTGCAGAAATGGCTGAACACCTCCCTCTCAACCTACTGCACCCACTGCCACTTCAGTCCTGAGTACTCGTCTCTGCAGCACAGTACTGTTCTGCAGTGCCCTGGGCTCCCCCTCCCGCACTGCCACAACACCGACAACCTACCTTGCAGAGCTCCCCGTCACCCTCTTCCAGTGCCCTCCAGCAGCTCTGCCAGAACACCTCCTGCTAGCACAGCCGTGCTCTGCTGGTGCTCAGCTGTGACCTGCAGCATCTGCCTCCTGGCTGTGTTCCTGAGCCCTTTCCCTCTCCAACGCACCTCGGCTCAGACCTGCAACACCAAGCTTCTTCTACAACTCTTCCAACTCCTCCTTTCATTGGAGGTCCCTTCAATGCTGTGCCATCTGAACCCTTCAGACTGCTGGTCGTCTGAGCACGCATCTGGGGTGCTCCAGGTTCAATACCCATGTAACCCTGACACAGCCCTGCCAGCACATCCTCATAGTCCCTGCTGCAGCCATGTCATGTGTCATTTCAACCAACTGTTCCAGGGCTCTTCCCTTCCCTCTTCTTTAAAGCATTCCTACGCCTCATTTCTGATACTGTTTCTCCTTCTTCTGGCCCTGCACAAATGTGAATCTCTAGGTGAATACTCCTATGATAAAAGGCCAGACTTGATCCTGACCTGCAGCCCAGGAGGGAAAGAACCAGGGCTTGGCCTGCCTGCCTGTCCCAGCTGATATAACTAAAAACAGAAGCTGAGGGACAGAAGACAGGGGAAGGTGGAGGTGAGGGAGAGCCCCCACATCAGGCCTAGGCCAACTCCTGTCAGGGTGGGGAGACTTGAGAGAGGTGGGTAAGAGGCTGTGTAGGTCCAGCTGCTGAGCATTGCTCAGCATTTCCAGGGCACGACGCTGGCCCCCTCACTCTCTCTTGGCATCTCTCAGGACATCCTCTTCCCCTTTTCCTTTGCTGCCAGAGTGAAAACCTACTCCCTATTATTTCCTGCTCCAGGGTTTCCCAGGAAGACACTACCAGATACCAAGCAGGAAGCCAGGAGCAGTAATGAGACCTCGCCTTTTCCTTTGTACGCCCCTTTCTTTCCTCACCCAGGAACGCTGCGAGCGTGCAGGCACGGGAGGAGCGGCGGCGGCAATTCGCCGAGCCCCCGGCTGGCCATACCGCAGCTAGGAGACCGGGGAGCGAGGGCGGCCGGCGGGGAAGATGCGCTGCTGCAATGACCATGTCCGCCGCTACAAGCCAGGGAGTTAGTGATTCCCCGTCGCAGGATCCGAGCGGGACAGGAGCAGGTGCCCTTCCGCCGTCCCAAGCTGTTCGGCGCTGCCGTCTGACACGGAGCGACCCGAGCCCGCCCGGCTCCCACCCTCCGTCCTGCTGGCCCACACCGGCCGGGGAAGTTGGCTCTCGAAGCGGCGCGTCCTCAGCCCTCGGCTCTGCTCGGGGAGGGGGCAGGGGAGGAGTGGAGGGTTAATGCGGACGGGAGCTAACGGCAGAAATATGAGGGGCAGGGAGGACCCCCCTCCCCGGAGACACAGCCATCGTCCCTGCTTCCCCTCTGCTGCTCCAACTGCTCTGCAAAAAGGTTAGAAAGAAACAAGAGTGGGAACCCACCGTGTCCTCCTCGGAGGGAGACAGGGGAGCGGTAGATAGAGATAGGCACTGAGTGGTGCTTGCTGCCGTGGAAATGATGCTCATACTGAGCCTGAGAAACAGACGAGGAAGAAGAGGCAGAAGAAGCCACGTTAGAGGAACTCCACACAGAGCTGACGATACATCCCCAAAAGAGGGAGCACATCCACAGGGTCCAGGCGGGGCGGCGTCCCGGGCAAATGCTGGGGTCTATTCTCAGGTGCATGGTCAAGGCACAAGACACCTACAGACGGGCAGTCTGAATTCCAGCCAGGGAGAGAGAATAACGTTCATGATGCCAGGGGACCCATACTAGCAGAAAAGAGAGTCGCTTCCGAGGCTCTAGGGGTGTGCGTGTGTGCTCAATAAAAGAGACTGTGTGTGTGCGAGAGAGCGAGTGCTAGCAGGGAAGGGGAGGGATGGGGGAAGGTTAGTAACCACACAGAGACGAATAAGATGCGCCGTTTCCCAGGGCTGGATCTACTGTGGCAGGAACCCCGCGGCCGTACCGAGCCTCCAGGAGTGCGCAGGAAAGCCGCCCATGTCCGCACGAGGGTCCTGTTCAGGTTCCTCCAGGATTACGGGGTCCTTGAGGACTTTTCCCTGCCTGCGATCCCTGTCTCTCACTTTGCTGAGAGGGACAATTAAAAGCGAAAAAGAAGGAATAAGCCAGGGACCACAGGTAAATTTTTGATTTTTTTTTTTTTTTATCCCAATTCCGGGGGGTTTCTCTTGCTTTTCCACTAGCAAGTGTTGCAATGCAGAACTGCTAGGACACACGCACGCACGCACACACACACATACACACACAGAGCGATCTAGATTGTTATCCTCCTTCCAGGCGACCGAGGGCTCGAGCCGATTAACCCTGCGCAGCCGTCGAGCGCAAGGCCAGGTCCTCCCGGGCGGGCGGGCGCGTTGGAGCAGCCGGGGCGGGCGGCGCGGTCCGGGCGCGGAGCGAGCGGAGCCGGGGGCGGTGCGGGCGGCCGGCGCCAAGTGCGGGCAACTCGGCGGCGCAGGTGAAGAGCAGCCGGGGCGGCCGGGGAAGCGGCTCCGCCAATGGGCGAGCCGCATGCAAATGTCCCGGCGCCGGCGAGCCAATGGGGGCGGCGCCGGCGCTGCGCAGAGGGACCGGCCGGCTCGGGGGGAGGCGGGGCCGGGGCGCGGCACCGCCCCCGCCATTCATGCGCTCGTGCGGTCCCGCGCGCCCCCGGCGCCGCGGCCCCCGGGAACACCCGGCTGGCGGAGCCCGCCGCGCCGGGAGCCGGAGCCCGGCGTCCGTCGCCACCCGGCCGCCCCCTGGCGAAGCGCGGGCCGGGCGGGGACGGGACCCCGAGCCGCCGAGCCGCCGAGCCGCGGGGGCAGCCGGCGCGGGGAGCCCGCGGCGAGGGGATGGATGCGCTAAGTAACGGCCGCGCGCCAAGTCCCCCCGCGCCGCCCTGTCCCAGGGCCCGTCCTGCCGCCGCAGCTGCTCAGGAGCAAAGGAAGAACCAGGAATGACCGCACTCTTTAAAAAAACTCCCTATGGCACTTACTGATTTTTTTTTTTTTTTTTTTTTTTTTTTTAATGCTCCTGCAACAATAGGCGTAGTCCAAACAGGAGTATCTGCACTTAATTCTCGGAGAGTGAGGAACGCAGCCGGAGTTTACAGCTCATAAATTAATAAACAAATGCAGTAGCATTATCTAGTAATTTATTGCCTATCAATTTGCATGGCAAAAATCCCTAGCCACGCTGAGGAAGGTAAGTGCCAGGAGTGAAGCGACTTACACAGGATCACTCAGGGAGTCAGTAAGGAGTTTTAGAAAAGGAGCCAAGCCAGCCCCGGGACTCACCTTGCACTGTACTGCCTCCTTCCCTTTCATTTATTCACACAAACGAATAAATTGTTTATGACTGCTAGTTTTCTTATCTTCCCCTCTAGAACCGTGTTTGTAGGTGTGCAGCACACACCTCTGAGAAGTGCTGTTTGACTCGAGTATTTCCCTAACTCTGAGGTGCTGTGTTTTCAGTCATTGATCTCAATTTGGTACAACATGTCAGTAACTTGTAATGATCAGCCTGAGTTGCATGCCTAATATTTTTAGTTGAGCCTGATATGCTTGTAATTTATTTTCTAGTAACTTATACTATAAGTGATCTAAATCAGGGGCTAAAGCAGCCAGAAATGCTTTGGTGTTTTGCTGGGTTTAATCAGTGATTGTGAAAAGCAAGAATATTCATCTTCACATTTATCTATCATCTGCCAACTAAGAATCTCAGAATGCTTTCAAATCTTTTATTAATGAAGCCATTCAACAGCTCTAGGTATTACTTTGCCATTCTGTAGATAAGGAAACAGGCTCAGTCATGTTGAGCCAGTGAGTGACTGATAGATATGGGAACTGAACAGAGATTCTCCATCCAAGCAGTACATGATGTTAGGATAAACTAATTAACTGATTTGGTGGCCATTTGCTAGCCTTAAAGCGTATCAGCTTTCCTGACAATGGGGCACACAGGTGGAGACAGGACGGAGTAACCTGTAGTGCAGATGCCTCCTGGATGGCAAGTTGCAGTGCCATACAGAGGGCACAGAACAGTTTTATTTGTGCAAGACAACTTTGCCTGACACCCAGAAAGATGCTGTCTTTGTGGGGAAGACAGCTGCTCCTACCTACCTGGGGGAAGGGGGGAATATAACCTGTCATAACACCCTTAAAGGGCTGTTGGCCCATGAGTCAGCCCCCTTGAATCCCTCGTCACAGAAGTCCTAACTTTCACACAGTCCACAGAGAAAGTACTCTGAAAAATGTATACTGTAGTTAATCTGTAGAGAGTCTGATTTAGGGGAAAGGGGGAAGGACATGTATTAAATACACATCACTGAGTAGCTGGATTTGTAAAATAAAGGAAATCTGAATGAGTTTCAGACTCATAAGCAATGCAACAAAGATCTGCCTCCCATCATTTTACTTCATGTTTTCTCTGGCTACAGTATTACAAAAAGGACAGAACATATCACACATTACAGTGTGGATCAGTCAAAGGGGCTACAGGTGCTACAGGTTTAAACACTGAGTACTCAATGCTGCTTCTCCAGAAGGCAGTGGTGGAAAATTTATTACTTTGTGTGGAAAATATATAAGTTTTAAAAAGTTCAAGTCTAGAGGTAAGAGCAAGGGAACTGCATGGATTGGCTCCTTGCCCCTGTCCTGCAACTATTTGCCCTGTTACTGCAAGAGAAGAAAACAGAAGAGGTTGTTTCTTTGATTAAACTGTAGTAGCACCCCTCAGATTTTAATTCCCCTTTAAACAGTCCAACAGGCCACATCCTCCCTGTTCATGCTGGCTCTTGGGTTGTCGTGGCAGGCAGAGCCCTCAACAGACAATAAATTACCAAGCTCCAAAACAAAACCACTGATCCTTTTCCTCATTCAGTCTGCCACCAATCCTTCCCCACATACTGAGGTACCAGCTTAGGTGCTCATAAGACATAGAAAGGTGAGGTGAACATCACTTCGACTGTCCTGGCCAGAGAGAAAATGCCTGGATGGTCCATGAACAGGAGAAGCAGAGTGGCTACATACTGCCCCTCTGATGGTGATTTGCTCTACATTCTGCTTACCACCCTTCCTTTGCTGGAAACCTGTGGGTAAACTGCCTTAGGCAAAAATTACAAGGGCCAAGAAAACCAAACACTAGGAATACACCATAAAAATAAATCATGAAAAAAAAGGAAAACCTGTGAAGCTAGCTATAAATACATCATAGGATTCTGGTGACACCATAAAGTACTGGAACTTCACTATGCCTTGCTTTATGAGATGTCAGTGGATGTATTTACTGCCCTGTAGTTCACAGGTGACTCATTTATTTAGCAGCACCACTGCAGGAAGAGGGCAGGTTTCAATTGCAGTTTTCCTCTTGGGTGGAAAGGGGAAGTTTACAGTCAGAAGTGACGTTTCAACATTATTACCATTAAATTTACTTCAAAAGAGGCTGGTTTTGTTGTATTCATATTAGTTTATTTAATCTGGATAAAAAAAAGAATCTTTCTAAATGCTCTTGTGGCTTCAGAAGCAAGAGCAGAGGGCCACTACAATCTGCAGAAATGAGAAATAATAAAGCAATTCTTTCTGAGTTTCAGAATCCCAGAAAGAGACCCAGTCATCTTCAAGCCCAGGAAGAGTTTGTACTCCACCTTATTTAAAGGAGCAAGTACAAACTTTCTCTATGTTTCCTATTAAATTTTATCTGTTAATCACTTTGCTGCACTCAGAACTGAAAAATCAGGGCTGCTGTAAAATCACAGATCTTTTAAACTGGTTCCAATGGGGAAACACGATTAGCATTTATCAGCAGAGGGTGCCTGCCAGAGAGAGGACAGCTTTGCCTCCACCCAGTAGAAGCCAACAAGGTACAGTGTTAGTGCTTTGCTATATAATAAGGTTAAGAGAATAAGGTCAGCTAGAACAGCCTGTCTCCCAGAGTGAACTGCTTCTCTCAAGGTTCAAAACAGTTCCATTATTTTTTTTTAATGTACTTTTCCAAAAACAAGAAGGAGGGTGAAAACATGTCATACTTATGATGTTAAAATACAGTATAAAATAAAATAAAATAAAATAAAATAAAATAAATAAATAAATAAAATAAAATAAAATAAAATAAAATAAAATAAAATATAAACCAGAGGGAATTCCATGCTGTAGAGAGCTTAGCGCTGGCATATAGATACCTTTGTCTTTAGCAAGATGCTTCAAATTCTGCTGACAACAGCAGTGACCAAAAATCTGTTAAGTTCCTCAGCACTGCTGGCAGAATTAACTGCTCTGAGACTAGTCCCTGGTGCCCCACTGTCCTTGTCATCACTGTCTCTTTGCAGGCAGCCTCGAGAGGCAGGACCCAGCAGCACCAAAGAATTATCAGTGTTTGCTCATCCAGAGCAAAAGAGGAGGGTTGCTCTAGGACAGGGCTGAAGACTATGCACACAGCTGCTCTTATGCAGTACTTTTTCTTGTGTGCAGTACTTTTTTTGTGTATAACCAAGTTACTGCAATCTCTGTAGTTCTCAGTTTTATTCTGTATCTGGGAAAAAAAAAAAAAGAAAAAAAAAACCACACAGAAAAACAAAATCAAGCCAACCTTTTCTCAGAGTTCTGTGCTTTCCTATAACAACCAGTAAGTCCAGTTACCAACAACAGTTGAGGTATATGCCTTACATGGTACCAGTAACACAGGGCAGGTATTCTCTTTTCTGCTCAGCTCCAAGGGACCACAGATTGCCAAAAGCAACTACTATAGAAGCATTAGAGCCTAGTTTTCTTCTCATTTATGCCGGTGAATAAACTAAACAGAGCCAGTAGATTGACATCTGACCCTTGGCGTTCATTTGTGAAAAGAAAAATGCAAGTTGATTACAACCAGTTAGTCTGGGCTAGCAGCAAGTTAGCCAAAAGTGACGGTAACCACTGAGACACAAATTCAGTTCTATCAAACATCCAATTCAAATGCCAAAAATCTTGTAAAGTTCAGATTTTCTGACACATCTAGAGTCCTATGTTGGTGGAAACAAGCATGAACAAGTGCATGGGCACACAAATACAGCAACATATCTCTTTTTGATAAGCATTAATCAACTATAATTGGGAAAAAGGCAATGTCAGGATTTGCTAATGCAAACTGACAATAACATGTTAAAATTGTCCCTGTTTGCTGGATAATGCATAAAGGCTGATCCACTGTACTCAGCACTATGCAAACCAACACAAGCTGAGAGTCCCTTCCCTGGAGAGATTACAGACTTGCTGGAAAGGCATGAGCCAACATATGTCAGAACAGCTTTATGAGCAAACAGTACCTTTTTTTGGCCAAAGTCTGCTAGTCTGCAAACCTAAGAGAATGGAAGGCACTGGAAATAGTGCCTTGGCACAGGAGTGTCTAGTCTATGCTTTCAGCCCTGAACATGGGAGTTCTTCACTCTGTCATCCCTGGGAATTCTCCTTCACAGTGCTGCAGAGATACCCCATAGCACCTGCACAAGACACCAACTAGCATCCTGACACCAGCAAGCTTCCTCTCTTCTAAAGCTGCCTCAAAAATTAGGACAAAACCCTTCCCACACCTGAGATCTCTACCACATCAGCAATTGTGAATGGGATTTGTGTTAAATAAAGGATGCCCAAGTTTAGTTTATTTCAATCATCATAAGGAGGTTCTGTTATTCAAACATCAACCATCTCCCCTTCAGTCTTACCAACAGTTTAGTCCCTGCCTCTGGGGTACTTTATCAAAGTGGGCTAAATAGGCTCTAGTTTGCCTTTTAGCCATGTGCTGACAGGCAGACTCTCATCTCACAAGAGAAAACTGATCTTCTGTGGCTGCAGACCTTTTTCCTCCAGGAAAGTTGGAACTGCATTTATCTCTTTTACTCTCAGTAGAAGCTGGACTCAATGGCACCTGCTCAAAGCTTGTCAGGCAGAGAAACAGAACCTGCCTGGACTTCTTGTATCACTTTCAGCAATGTGACTTTTTATCAAAGTCGAGTTCAGGCTCGAAAAGATTAGAGAAACTAAGACTAGCTGAGTTTGAAAAAAATCAGTTGCCACTGCTTGACCTTAGATAATTATTAAATCACCATTAAGAAAAAGTGCCCAACAGTTTAATTTTCTGATGTTTCTTTAACAGAATTCACACTTCTACTACCTATGTTTCACGAAGTATACCAGTATAAAATGATAGTGACCTGTAGAACTGATTTCCATCATTCATAACAGCCCGCTCTTACAGATCTGGGATTACCCTGATCTTATGTTGAGCAAAATTCATTTCTAGCCTAACTCCTGGGAACTGATACTACGGTTGCATGTAGCTACTATGTTTATGGAAACAAAAAGATATGTGTGCTTTCTTGTCCTTATCTTTGGAATCACTGTTGGCAAGTCTAAGGTGAAGGGGAACAGCCTGTTTCCAGCCTAGGTGTGAGCCCTGCCTGGGATAACACATTGCTGTGATGCCTTGCCTTCAGTGACTCCCACAGCAGCAAGAGATTAGATGCACCAGCAGAACACAGAAGTGTTGCCTACTGTAATTTTGTCTGTATCTATTCTGCTGATCTAGATTCAGACATGGAAGGTCTGCCAGCCCAGTGCCTTACCCACTAGGGCAAATATTAGCACTAACTAATAACCGCAGAACTAACGTCTATGTCACAAATTCTTAGTGTGGAACAGCTGGGAAATTATTTTTAAGAGTTCCAAGATCTAAAATTTAAATAGCACCTCAAAGGCTGAAGTAGAAAGACACAGAGAATAGATGGAGCTAAAATACCTGCTGAGATAAATAGGGAACTATTTTAATTTTACCCATGAAAGCAGAAAGAGGACTTATTTTTCCTTTTGCTTGTCTGACACAGAAAGGAAAAGCTAGAAAAACTGTTGCTTTTGCTCCTTTAAACTGACTTCTGTACTAATGAAAAGTGAGTTCTCTAATACACACAGTGCACAAGTTCCCCTCTGCTTCTCTCTCTTACATCATCTTTGCCTGGCTTTTGCCTGTAAACACCTGTTCACCTCACAGCAATAACTGCCAGGTGACGGGTGTTTGATGTGGTCATCCAGTCAAAAAAAAAAAAAAATTAAAAGCAAAGAAAGACATAGAGGGAAAACCTTTCAATGGCATGAGTGTCTCACCACCCGACAAAGAGCAAACTGATTCCAGTGGCCAAGCCTCCTTGCGTGGGAGCTGCTGGTAGGTGCAATTTCCTGAGATGTATGCCTTGTCAGTGTGCAGGAGAGGAAAAAAAAAGGAAGGTCAGAGCAGCCAAAGCTAAAGATTGGAAGGACAAAAGAAAACGCTGTGGGGAAGAACTCTTCAGCTTTTAACCCTGAAAGAGCCCATTCTGCATGGTCCGTGTCAAATTACTTACTGGCTAAGGTATAACAAACAATAAACTGTTAGATGGCCTTCTCTGCGCCCAAAGGGACAGCTGTTTTCACATGTGGTGCCTGTGCTACATGACCTGCCCAGGGTGGTACACAGCACACAGTCCAATTGCTCTCAACCACAGTAGAAATGAACTTTTCCCCTCCAAGTAAGTAGGCTCATAATAGTCTAGACAGACAGGTACCTTAAGAGGCTATATTGTCACTATCTCTACCAATGCAGTATAAACTTTGCCTACAATACTGTTGGTCACGTCCAAAGTGTAATGATGAACAATCAATTCTCCGTAAGGAATATATACCAGTGCTCAACTTTACCAACATTTTTTTTTTTCCTCCTTCTCACAAATCTTCCATAGTCAAAGAAGTCACATATGACACCTATGAATTACAAATACATTAATCAGGATATAATTAATCTTAGCTTTTCTTCTGCCCAGACAGAAACATACTAAAATATTGTAAGTAAAAGCAGTATATAATATATTGCAACACTCTGATGATATATAGAAGTATCTCACTAAGCATGTGAGAAACATGACCACCAAACAGGCAAACAAGACAGTCATTTACTCATAGGAGGCATCCAGGCAACAAAAAAGTTGCAACAAAGGGCAAGAAAAGCATAAGGAATGCAAACAAGACAGGCATCCTGCTAACATTCACGAAACATGTCTGGGGAAAAAAGAACAAGAGAAGAAGCACCGTTGGCAGTTGAAGATCCCATTTTTGGAAGGCCAAAATAGCATTAAAGAATCAAGTATGTAAAGGGTAATTGGGTATGGAAGATGACAAGCCAGCATCACTTCCAACTTCTCTCATCCTTCTCTACTTCTCACTTCTTCTTCTGCAGCTAAACCCACCAAGGACGGTAGCTGTCAGTGCTAAGTGCAGAGAATCAGCTCTGTGGCACTATAAAGTCACAGTTAATTTAGGACATAAATGTTAAAGAATAACAGTTCTGTAGTTTTGTATATAAAGCAATAATTAATGATAATATTTGAGAATTAATGATTAGCATAAATTAGGTTGCTACTCAGTGAGTTCAGTAAAGTTTTGGTTAAAAGTTTAAAACTGGTTTGATTTACTAGTGTTCTATACATTCCCTTCCTAACAATCTCTAATTCCCCAACAAATATATACACACACATTTTCAGTTACAATATTGAGGTGTTATTTCTTCTCTATCATACAAGAAAGATTATTTCCTTCCTCTTTACAGATACTATTTACATATTTGAAGACTTCTGCTATGTCCCTCCTCTCTAGACAAGGACGTTTGCTCTATTGTTCCTCAGAAATCTATTGGGTTTAGACTCTGCTAATCATTGCTGGTTTCCTAGAGACTTTTTCAAAGCATCTATATTTTTCTTGAAGTGCAATATCCCAGACTGAATGCAGTCCTTCGGATAAAATCTTATGAACACTGCATACATAAGAACAATTATTTCACATATCTTATTGATGATACTCCTGTTTACATTTTTGTAAGGTGTTTGCCCCTCTTGCACACAAGGAGAGCTCGTATTAGCACCCTGCTATTTTGTAACATGGGAAATACCACTAAGCTCTGGTCCACAGGCTCCTAGGCCTTTTGCACTGATATTTTTAAAAAGGTTTTGCAACTTTCAGAAAGTGCAGCTTAGGTCACTGCAGTATTATGCTGACATGAGTAATTATACAGCATCAACTACCTGTTCCCTGCTGATACATGTAATACTACCAAGGACAGGCCCCGGCTTCAAGGCATGCAATGCACCCACACAAACAAATCAAACAGAAGGAAGCAGAATACACTTCAGGTCCATTTGCAGCAAGTGAGAGGGACCTTACTGGGTTATTCGGTCTCCAGCAGAGAAGTTCAACAAAAGCACAATAGTGAGAATAAGGAGTATGAACTGCTTTAAAAACATCTCTCCCCTTGTGAAGCACCTCCCTGTCCTGTCATTCCTCAGGGTCTCATACTCCACCTACACAAGCTCCCCCAGAACTGCAGGTCTCCTGAGGCACCAGCAGTTTCCTTGACTTGTCATATCCTCCAACTCACACGTAATTCAAAGAGTGTTCATAGTATTCACATGGATGCAAAAAGCCTCAAACTGAACCCTTCCCTTTGCCCAGCACCCTAGTCTTTGAGCCAAGTGGGAGGGAAAGCACCCCACAGCAACAAGACCCCACTGGAGATGCAAACACCACCAGAGCAAGCACAGTCATCAGGAGTACAAGGGCTTTAAGAACCAGGCAACCATGAAAATTTGGACATGGAAGCAAAGGGAAGGAATAGCAAACTCTCTCAATGATAGGCTGTATACAACAGATAAGGCATGAACTGCTACCAACATGGATGTACTATCTACTGGACAGAACCAACAAAAAATCCATCTACTCATTTTAAAATGCCAAGGAAAAAACTAAAAATAGCGATGCATTGGTTACACTTAGATGCATACAAACACATGTACATGCACACACATTTCTGCTTTGCCCTCTCCTCTGTAGCCTCTTTACATCTTCCCCAGACCATCAGCCTGGGACGACCACAGAAGAAATAAAAAAAAAAAAAAAAAAAAAAAAAAAAAAAAAAAAAAAAAAAAAAAGGGAACATAGCAAAATGCCTGGCATAACCTGTAGAGGGAACTCACTTGAAGAACCACACTTCTTTATTTCTTCCATCTGAATTTTGAATTGGTCATTCAAAAGCCATCTGCACCCTAGACCAATATATCCCTTAATTAACCCCTTAAATTATAATCTGGTCTGCATAGTTTTAATTAGATGCCATGTTTCATCCCCTCGCCTTTTTATTAGTCACCTAAACTGAGCACTCAGAATGGCAACACGCAGTCTGCACTGACTCGTCCAGGGTACTGGCAGAAGTATGGTGGGTACTGTGAGGGTGAAAGAAATATGAGTGGTCTTCAGGATGACTAACTGTGAATCATTTTGTTGCTGTCTTTATCTCTGCATTCTGATCTCCTCCTGCACAGAAATCTGAAGGTAGTTATTTTGTGACAACCCAAGCTACCAAAAAAATCCTGAAGAGACAGAGAGCAGTATGTGATCAACAGAACAAGCAGATACACAGGTGCTCTGTATAATGCATTTTCTTGCACTGAGATGCTACACACTACCAGCCCCTACACTAGGCATTATCATCAGAAAAGTAGCAGCAGGCAGATAAAGGGCATCTGATATTCCTGGATACCTGAAAAAATGTTTGTTCTACAAGCAGCAGAACTACAGAAATAACTGATCAGGAAATGAAGCTTTGTGATTCCCCTTTGTTGTGCTGTGTGTGCCCTCCCTTATTCACCGCAATGTACCACATGACCTTTGGTTCCCCCTGCATTCTCTCACACTCCCTCCTCTGATGCGCTCTGATTTTTGTCATATTTCCTTACCCCACTGTAACACCTTGCATTTCTTTTCCTTTTCATGTCTTGCTTTGGCTGAGGTGGTCTCTGTTGATGCAGGTTCACAGGTATGAACCTTCCAGCTGCTGGCCCAGCCCTTACAGCTCAGCAGGGAAGAGGAGCAGGTTTTGGAGTTCAATATCTCTGGGGGTTTAATGCTCCTGTCAAATGTGGTGGCTGCTGGCCAGGCAACCAAAGGAGTGATGGCCAAACAGTGATTGTAGAAGCATGATTTCCCCCAGAAGAACAGACTGAAATAACACAGTATTTCCCCACTTGTACAGAATGGTCCAGAGGGAATCCTTACAAGTGAGTATTCCCCTTTGATCAAGCACTGTTCTCCACTAGAAATGGGAGATTTCATCTAGCACTGGCAACAGGACCTAGACCAGCTAGACCTCAAAGGTAAGATGCTGCTCTTCCCCACTGCAAACACTGCTTCTTTTTCACAGCCAAACACTGCAAAAAGCTTGCACAGGAAAGAGAAATCAATTATCTGATGAAGTTTGAGGAAAGAAGAAAATATTACATAACTGTGAATTTCAGAACCAGTAGAACAACACATTTCAAACTTCTGTCAGGGAAACGGGTGGCCTCTGAGGGAAGCTCCAAGCTGTCTAATTATTTGCGTATTCTTTGAAACCCTTTGACCCATCCCCAGAAAGACTGCTGAGCTTTAAAATACTTAAACAAATTTTTCATCTAAAGGAATAAAGCTATGAAAAACTTCTCCTTTCAACAAAGGATTATCTAATAATTTGTGTTTGGTTTGTTGTTTTTTTCTTTTTCCAGCAAGCTGTATTGCAGAAAATCACTCTCATTATTGGGATTTCTCAGGCTGCTAGTTACAGGCTGAAAATAATACATATCCAGATGTTTATACAGATCTTATCATAGCTTAGGTTACATAAATCATGGTAAATTAGGGTTAAAATCACACTAGACAAAGCACTGAGACAACCAGGCAAAAAATCCTACTCCAAGTGGGACAGCTGGCATTTAGCTGGTATTTTTACCTCCATCCATCTTCATTTTTCTCCTTATCTCCCATATTTGTAATTGCCCATCCCATCCTGCACAGTAACACACACACAGAGGCGCACCCACTCACTCCCATTTCTTCTCTTGCCAAGAAGAGCATCCTGTGTGGGATTCAATAATTTGTTGTCCACAGAACTTCTGGTGTGTGTCTCTCTAAATAGCTGACATCTGGAGGAGCTATACCTTCCTTGGCACAATCAGATACTGCTAAAGAACATGATAAAATGCCTCATTCCTAAAATACCTTCTCTCTTCCCCCTATTTTTTTCTGAGAGGGATTCACAGCCCACTACATACAGTGACCAGCTTTCACAGCTGGTGTTCCAAGGGACAAAAAGAAACCGATATAAAAGTATACACTGATAAAACCCCATTATTTCTGCCCTCACACCAATAACATACTCATTGCTGTTTAGGAAGAATGTATCACTCTAGAACCCTGCTGCTGAGCTAGAGAAACAAGTTGATAATTGGATTCTTTAATTAAAAAACCAAATTTCCTCTTTATTGTTCAACAGAAAATTTGTATATCAACTAAAACAGAGGTTTCACAAACTACAGAATTTTCTATCTATACAAATATGTTCCACTTAATGATTCTTTCTAGCTCACAAACAAAGAGGGAGTCTACAAGAACATGATCCTGATCCTGATATGATTAAAAGACTGAAAGAAATGCAGAAGGGGGAAAATGCTTCACAGATTTCCAGTTTGCTTCAATTTTGAATACTTGATTTTGCAACAAAAATCCCAAATTACTCAGAGCAGGGTTGTTGTTGGCTTTTTAAACATTCTCTCACACGCACATGCCCATCTATTCATGTTCATGTGTAATCTTTACTTCAGTGGAGTATGCTTTCATTCAAAAAATACAGCCAGTACATACATGCCTCTGGTCACCCAGGCAAAAGAAAATCAAACATCCAGCAAAGTGATGGGTAGCACAGATGCTCCTAAACTGATTAAACTGCTGTTGCTAGAACACACACTCCAAAATCCCTTTCCTTTTTGGTTTATTCAAGGTACCCTGTCATTTTTCTCCAAACCATTCCAAACTGCTCTTATTAGCAGGTTGAGAGAATTAAGTTGACTCACTAATATTAATAGGTGTCTCTAATTCAACATTGGCTTGTTTAGAGAATGCCACCTGCCTCCTCTTTAAGCAAAAGATACTGAAACACAGCCAACACTTTGCCCAGCTGTTTCAAAAGCTAAAATTAGACCCACCTATTTTAACAGTTGTTTCAGCAGCTGGACATTGGGATTTGGATCATTCAGATTTACTCACAGTTTTTTCCCCTTAGAGCAAATAGTGCAATTTTTGTGTTTCATCCTGTGTTTAGAGAAATTTATGCTGCAGGGGATGGTGTGATTGAATCAAAAGAGGTCAGAGTGTTTCTCTTCCACATTGCTGAACCTTGCTACCATCCAAGAAAAACTGCCTTTTCAGTTCCTGCCTTCAGATTCCTATGGGATCAAGATATACCACTCTTGACATAACAGTATACAAAAACAAGATCTTGAATCATCTATATACCAACATAGTGATAAGCTGCAGGTTTAAAATGGCAAGTTTGTGAGATTTGTACTCTCCTTTTGCTGCAATGAGTTGGCAATACTCATAGCTGAATCCAGCAAGTAAATCCTGCCAACTTTCCCATTGCTGCTCTTGAAGTAATCCAGGTAACGTGCAAAACCCACTTCCCCAGCATTGAAAGCACAACTGTCCCACCACCTGTCTTCACATTCAAAGTGATCCCCCACTGCAGAAATCTATGTCATAATGGAAACAAAAAGCGCTGAGATGTTATGAAAGAACTGACTGCGAAGTGAAAGACAAAATAAATTAAATCTTACTGAAATTATACTTTAAACACTTGCTGGAGCTGTTTCCAAGCTTTTGTATCTGATCAAGTTGCTTGAGAATCCAAAAACCTTGTCCTAAAAGGAAGGTTCAATCCCTAAAATGGTGGTATTTCACAATCTAGTTTTGTTTGCCTTTTTCCCTGAGGAAAAATCAATTTATGCAATGCCATCCAGAGCCATTTATTCCCTAACTAGTGGCAAGCCCTCTGGTGTGGCTGTGGGACCAACTGGTGAACAGGATCAAGGAGATAATCTATATTCCAAAGAATTCGTGCAAAACCAGGAATTCCATGAATTTTTGTTATAACTAAGAAAAAGACACAAAAGAAGTTGTCAAAGTTACAGTTTGCCCTGTAGTCTTAGAGTTCCCATAAAATCAAAAGCCATAAATTTGTAAACATAAGTGCACTGTTAAAAGTTCACAGTTAAAAGTGAATATCTCACTGAGTATATACTCCTTATGTACTCCCCTGGAATGGGCACCTGAGTGTTTTCAAAGAAAAGACACACTTATGATATGAACCCAGACAGGTAGCATACACACCTATGGAGATTATTTATAATATACATAAATTTATGCAAGCATACAACCATGGCTATACAACTCTATAGCCAAGGGAGTAGGGGCCTCAGCACACTGCACGTTATCAGCTTTCCATCAAAACACACTGCAAATTTTCTAAGAGAGAGGGCCGAGGGTAGGGAGACTGCATGGCTGTCAAATCCAGTAATAAATGCTTGTCAAGAGTGTTTTTGAGTAAAAGTGCTTGGAGAAGTGCGGCCACCATGATCAAACTTCACAAGTTGAACTCAAGAGCAGGGAAGACAGGAGAGACAGTGACACAAAGACTTTCCCCTTTTTCTGGGAAATAATGAGCAAATCCTTCAGAGTAATTACTCTGTTAGCCCTGTTACCTGCTAGCTCTGCTCTCAAGTCTATATGAGACAAAAGATGCTCCTATCTTCCCTCAGATTAAATGTGCCTTGTAAAAAGCGATCAGAGATTGGCATGGTAATTATCCTTCCTCATTAGAAAGCAAGCCTTGAACCTGACTGAATATGAGTCCTCTGTCAAGGCCCTTTGTGGGCTCTAATAGTACTCAGCCAACATCAACAGGCACAACTCTTCATGTGAACAAAACAAAACAACATATAAAGTAATACTGTCTTTTTAGTTGCTTTTTCTCCTCCAAGCCTGATAAGTGAGGTGGGAAGCTGCCAAATTCTCTTTTAACTTGTATAAATGTGCCTAAATGTCACAGAAGAGCCTTAAGTGAAAAGCTTTCCAAGTGTTTTTCTCCCCCATATCCAAAATAGATTGCTCTTTTTTTCTTTTCAATTAAAAAAGACACACTCTCTCAGACCACTGCCTTTCACCACTCCAAGGGTCAGCCAGCTTTAGGGACCCACAGCAGAGCTTTCAGTGTTCTCCTGGAGCATCATACACTGATAGTGCAAGGGTACACTTTTGTCCATGGAAGCCAAGAAGAGGGTAAACACAGGGGTAAATATAGGGTTAAAAACACCTCTGACAAAAGCGTGAGCAGACCTTAAAGGCCTTTCTGTGACAGAACGCACATCCTTCCCTTTTTTTTATTCTTCTTTTTCAATACATTTGGAGAGTATTTGCTGCTTTGCTTCTTTTCTATTAGCATGAACATGAGTAGTGACTAACCCCCAAGAGATCTGACCCCAGTGACTGCAGCACCACCATGGAAAAAGCAGTGCCAAGGCAGGGCACTAGTCCTGGCACAGACAGGGCAGCCAGGACTGCCCTTTAAAACTTCATTTAAAAGGGATGAGTGGAAACAGGTCAAGCTTCCTTCACACTGGTACACATCTAGATAGGACTGGTAAATATAGCACACTGAGAAGGATGGGTGGTCAGTGGTGAGTTGTTATGGGAGCTTTGTGACAGCAGAGGAGGGCAGACAGCACTGGTTAGTGTACAAACTGGAGAACTATGAAGAACTCCAGAGAACTGTGCTTAGTGGCCATAATGAATCCCTTTTAGTACAACCAACTGTGGTCACTTTATCATCCCAAAGGTCACTCCTATCTCCTCAGTCAGGCTCATTTCTTGATGCTCTCAGTTAAAAAGCTCTGACTGCATTTCTGGTCTCACCAGAACAATGTCAGGAGAAGCACCCCATTTAGTTCTGCAGCTAAATATAAGGCTCAAAGAATTTATCACATCCTATAGCCTGTTCAACAAAATATGCAAATGATGCTACTTTGCAGCAGTAGGGGCAGAACTGTGTTAATGCATTATAGTAACCTGCACCACTCAACTGAGATGAGTGATGCCAAAATGCAATGGCATTTAAAACAGAAAACTCAATTCTTCAAGTCATCACATTACAAGTACATCACAAGAACACAGAAAGCACATATAACCTACAGGAATGCTATAATTTAACCCATAAGAGCAGAGTCAGACAGTGAATTTAGGACACCTGTCATCACAGAAGGGTAGCCTTGCATATGCTGCAAAGGAGCCCTCTGCAAGCATGGGACTTCACTGCAACCTATCCCATTCTCAGCCTCCTTCCAACACCCAAATCAAGAGACACCTTCTACACTGGAAAAAATGAAGTCTCTCAAAAGTAGTTTTACTATTTCACTGTCTGCCACAGTCTGCTCTTTCCCAAGAAGAAATGTGGGCCTTTCCATTCCAGGCAGAATCCAGAAGCTCAGACTAGTAAAACTACCATCCTCTGAAGTCTAAATCTCAGAGCTGGCCCCTCAGGTGCAACAAGATGTATTTTTAACTTTTTCCTTTTTTTTTGTTTAAATATAGTAGTTTCTTTTATTTGCCTTTTCCTTTTGTATTTAGGTAAAGGGAGAAGAAAACTGGGGAGCAGGGGGCTTGTTTTCATGCTTTCATCTGTAGTAAATTAAAAATTTCCTTTCATAAAAATTAAATGAGCAGGTACAATGACACTATATGACTGCAGAAACTCAGATTTTAAGATAAATATCAGCCACCAGTGGCCTCAAATTAAACTATGTGCTACCAATAAAACGCATCTCACATTTAAAAAACAACAGAATTCTTGATCAGTGAACATTTCAAAATCTCTGTTCTGCCGAGGCATACCCAGGTGTTTGCTAAGCAGGTGTAACAGAATGTTACTACGCTGGAGCAGTGGTTAATTGCTGTGATCCTTTCAATATGCATTTTTTTTTTGCCTTTGGATTGAGAAAATGAAAAGCTACAGTGGAGATGATTTGTGGGCCCAGTGCTAGTTACTAGTCTCCTCATCTAGGTAAAACTTGGGTAGGCAACATTACTCTTCCTTGATTTGCCTTAGCTTTCCTAAAACTAATTCATCTCCACAGAAATCTGACTTATTTTGTTGTTTTCCCTTCTGTGACCACCTGTCTCTTTCCCTTTTCTGTTTTTCTTCCTTGTCTCCCTGTTTCAGGGGCTGCACTGGGACAAGGAGCAAGAGTGGCACATGCATAACCCCATTTCTTTACCTTGCTGCTTACTGCATTTCTCAATTTCAGCAAAGTTCCTTTTCATTATTGCTGGCTGGCACCTTATTTGCATAAGGATGAACTATGAAGCAATGTTACTTCTCTGCTGCAATACCAGAGTCTCCAGAGTTAAACTGATTAGTTTAAGTAGTTTTAAACAGGTTTATTCTTTCTCTTGTGCCCTCTTGCAAGCTTGGTGCTCTGCCAGCTGCAGAATGGCTGCACTGAGTGCTAAATATTCCCTGTGCAACAGGCTAACAGGAGTTCTGAAGGGGGAAGGCTCATCCAAGCTCCCACAGCTAAAGCCTGGCAAAAAGAATGAGCATTCCTGCTGCCTTGAAAATGATGTATGTGCACAGAGGCTTTGCATAACTTACAGCCACATATGATGCCCTACATTGTCACCTGAAGCCCTGCACATGACGTAAATTGCCACACAAAGGAACACGCTCAATAGCACTGACCCGAACACTACCAAGATCAAGCAGTAATGTAAAAGGTAAAGTAACTCCACTGCCGAGGGTCAGACTTTGCTTGCAAGGTTTGTTTTTATGTAGATATTCATAAATAGCTTAATGGCTGACACATTCAACGGGATAGCAGGAGATAACCTGACTTGCTCCTTTTGGATATGATTAAAAGCTTTTACACTGGTTTAGTGCTTTCTGAGAAAAGCAACTGTTTCTCCCACAAACCTCAAAAGACAAGAGATGGCAGTCTAGCTGGAAATGGTGACAGTAGGCCTTCTTTTAGCACTTCTGCTCTAAAGGAGCTGTGCAAAATAGTATGTATTTTCTCATCTTGTAGGAATTAACCAGATCAAATATACTCAATCTTCTGATGAGCGGGAAATGTTGGGGTGCTTTACAGTCAATGCTTAGACCTGGGAGAAAAGTTGAGGTCATATCCAGCTGGTCAGACTACATTATAAAAAAACTAAGTAGCTTAACCTCAGCAGTTCCCTTGCAAAAGCAGCTACAAGGACTCCCAGCCAGTGTGATCCCAGCAGCCCACATATAATTCACCTCCCCAATGCCCTCAAAGCAAGGGGTACACATTTACAGTAAGTCACACAGTAAATACAATTTGCAGCCTGCCAGCAAGGAGAAGGCCTACTGCTAATCAAGATGTGGGATCAGCACTTTTTTTTGTCAGTTGTACCAGACATTTAGGCAAAACTCTTGTCCTGGGGAAATGGCCAGACAAGATTATGCAATACCACTGACATCTCATTTTCTGTATGCTCACTAAATTTGGCCTATTAACAAATTTAATCGCAGTCGCAAACACTGTCATACTTATATTTAGCCAAGTTTTCAAAAGGTTTGTAAATCCCTCATCAGTTACAGGAAAATTAGGGTCTGCCAGATAATAATTTATGTCAGATTCATGCAGAATACCCAACTATATAGCAGGAGAGGAGACTCCATTCTCCGGCTCCAAAGCTGCTGCCTCCTTGACTGCAGACAGCCCGATCTCCTCACTGCAAATGGTATACAAAAATGCCAGCTCACTCTGAGCAGCTCTTGGCCTCTTCAGCACAGGAGCAGGACTCTTGGTTTTATTCTACATCGAATGCATAGCCCTGAAAACATACAAAAATCCTGTTCCAAAATCCACAGCTATACAACAAAATTGTGTACTACATAGGAATATTCTATATTTGTAAAATGTACGGTATTAAACTATTAAAAAAAATTTACTGCCAGAGAGTGCATATAGAAAGGAAGCATTAATTACTCCAACTTAATGGAGAGGCAAGCTGAGGCAGTGAGGGACAAAACACACCACTGGTGGGGGCAGGGGTGTCTCTGTGTGTTTCTACACAGCCTCTAATGACACAATTATATGCTACTCTTTTTTGACATGACCTTTCCTTCACTCCTTGCACGAGAAGAATAATGCCTGTTGAAGGAGTCGTTATATGATCCTATGTTTTTCCTTCATTGGTCCACTTGTGGCCCTTCTGCACATTACTAATCCTGCTCTGAAGAGTAATTTATTTCCACATGGGCTTTTCTGTGGTACCACTCAGCAAAGCACTGGACTGTTTTGCAAAAACAAATTACTTTGGCCAACACCTTTCTCAGGTGATGGGCTCATTTTCCAAATGCTGAGTTCAGGAATAGGGAAATTGAATCAAAATGTCCACTAGGACTGAATGTGCAGTCTCAGATTGCAGAGTGCATAGCACCTTATGGAATATTACACATTTGAAGCATAGCTAGTGCTGACTTCATTCCTGCTTTTAAGGGCTCAATACTGTTTCCATACAAGCACTAGTATCTCAAGTAAGGGACTGGAACACAAGGAATTCATAATTCAGAGGTGACCTGAAGAAAAAATTATCTTAGTAACTTCCCCAGCATCATATTGTGACTCTGGGAAAGAAAGAGGGATAGAAGAATGAGATGTCCCTTACTCAGTGCTTTGCTAAAGAGGTATCCCTCCCTTGTAAGAATCTTTTTCTTCATTCGCTACACATCCAGCTTCAGAAAAATTGAAGTGGCATCCTATGTGCAAGGCCATCAATTTGAGAACAGATCCCAAGTGCCAGAAGCTCCTTTTTCTTCAGTGCATAGCATGGGTGAAAGGCATATAGGAGAAATAATGAGTAAAGACCTTACCAAACATTGTAGCACAAAGACCATAACAAAAGGATCACAAGGTCTATTTACACTAATTTTTAACTCCTTGACTTTGGACTGTCCCCAGTCCTTTCAGATTTGTTAAATATGGAACAGCTTATATAATATTTATATATAGAGAGATAGACTGGTAAACACAGGTGTACAAATATAAATATATATATGCACATAAAAACATATAGCCTTCTCTAAAACTTATTTAAACTTTCAGTGAGTTCCTTTTGATTTAAAGAGATGCTACGATATCCATCGGCATTTCTGTTTTACATTTTTTATTGAACAAATCTAGAACTGAAAACTAGATTTCCTTCAAATTCCCCTACCTGCATGATGCAAGGAAATGAAAATGTCTGTCAGCAAAAGTAATGTGTTTAATACTATGCCAGCCCTAAACATCAGCAGAGATTTCTGTGTATTGCAGATAATTCTATCACCAAGCCATATTGCTCTGTGATGTGCTTTTATCTTTGCTGTAGGATAATATCAATATTTCAAGCATGAGCAAAAGAATGTTTTATGAGATTGATGTGAGAAAATAGAGTGACAAGTACATAAAAAAGGGCAGAGAAAAATGCCAGGTAGTCATCATAAATGCCTTCCATTCCCACCAGAATTTGTCTAGTTTATCCAACTTTAATCAACAAGTAGAGGTCCACTGGGGCACCAGTGACTTTGATTACATTTTCAGTGCCAAAGAACAGCAAGCAAAAGAAATTATAAAGAAGGTAATGGGATAGGGAGACTGTCACCTGCATCCTAGAAGTCTAGACCTTTAGAGGCCAAAATTGTATTTTGTTAAACTTTTAAATTAAATAAGAAGAAATTATTTTTAAAAGAAGGAAATAGAATGGGCGGGGGGGGGGGGTAATAACTGAGCCATTTGCTGTACTGCACACATGCCTGATAAGGGCCAGATGATGCAGAGCAAAAATACTGAGGGAACAAACCCATGATACCCTGAGAAGGCAGCACTCTGGGCACTGCTGGAGCCTGTGCATGGAAGTGCCCAAACAAGAAGTTAACCCTGCATGGCTCTGGCTGGGTGAATTGTTCACCTCCTGCCTACCTCTCCAAGGTAGACAAGGTAGGTTTTCTGAAGAAAAACTCTCAGATAGAATCATACCAAGAAAGTCTGTGCTTTTCCTCAGTACAGCTAATTAGCTACCAGTGCCCCACACTGGCACAAGATCTAAGCTTGTTTATATAAGCTTTGCAAGTAACTCTTCTGGCAAATCCACCAACACAGATCATTTG
Organism: Sitta carolinensis; assembly: GCA_032173965.1. Classification (NCBI taxonomy): domain Eukaryota; kingdom Metazoa; phylum Chordata; class Aves; order Passeriformes; family Sittidae; genus Sitta; species Sitta carolinensis. Next base: position 38,571,339 of record JAVUNC010000006.1, read on the forward strand.
TCATATTGTCTTTTTTTCCTCTGGGGCTTGCAGTTCTTCCCGGTTTGACAACAGAACTGATGACTATTATTTAACCCTTTCCACATTAACACTGCAGCTGTTCAGCCAGACTGATTTGTTACTGTAGTTTGGTGTTAGGTACCTCAATATTCATTTGTTGAACTGAGAACCCTTATAGAAAGCTGAGTTTCAACAAAAGAGCAATTGGCACGCTCTGCAATTGATTTTAAAATGGTTCCAAGTCATTAAAATTGAGGTAATCAAAACTACTAGTTCTGTAAATCTTGTCTGTTTTAATTGGGAGCAAAAGGAAATCTCACAGCCCAACCTTTTCTAAAGTATCCTCCACTCTACTGTCCAGTTCAATGTTCTCCTGGGGACAGATGTTCTCTCTGGTCAGAGAGTTTTTAGTCCATCTGGAACAGTGCTCATTTCAAACCCAATTTAATGACATGCCTAAAAAACTCTTTGTAAAATAACTCTCATAATAAGTACTGAACCTTTTATGATATTACATTATTACCAGACAGTAAATTCGTTTTCTCAAATCCCTTACCAACATTTTTTAAACACATAAATAAAGAGAGGGAGTTTCAGTGAATATTATTTCACAATATGTTGATCTGAGATGTTTTAATAAGAAATGCACTTTCAGGCTAAGAGGCATGAATTGGACACCAAAAAGAATTGTTTAATACACTGCATAATGCTATCATCAAAAATGATAACAACATGGTGGCTTTTACACATTTTAACATTTCTTTAGTGCTGGAAAAAGTGGTAGTGAGAACTATATTTGTATATTATATAAATGTCATAAGTGACACTGAACCAGGCAGGTGACACAGTTCCAACGGCATTTCCCTCTCCCTGACCAAAGAAGTATTATCTGAACAGAGAGATCCAGGGATTTCCTCTGAGAGTGACTCTTGAAGAGAGTGCCTCTGCTGTACACCCCACCAGTTTGTGTGGAATAACACACACCTGCCATGTCCTCACATCCTCTTGCTTCTATATACAGTGTGTTTTTACAAAAGCTTAGTCAAGGTATGACATGTTGATAACAGCATTTGAAACAGAAGCAAGATGGACAGGATACTCCTACCTACCAAGGAACAACCCATGACCAGGAATCCCCTGTTGGGCAGAGGGTCATGCAAGAGACAGTGATTGTGGAGAGGCCATCACAGCAGCAATCACTGTAAGCTCTCCAAGCAAGGACCTAGAGAGACATTCTGAAGCATATATAGACATACCTGTAACAGCACTGTAGCAGCAGTACCAAGATTGAAAATAACTTAGGAGAAGGAAAAGGTTCCTTCCTCAGCTATAGCCTTTCTAGCAGAACCTTGACAGGGAAAACACCCTGAACTGTATAGCCTATGATCATACAGAAATACTGTTGGGGGTGCATGCTTCTATTTCTTAAAAAGAGGTAGTGGAGGCCAGGAACTTAAAGACAGCAGCCCCCTTCCATTGGCAGCAGCCCACAGCAAGCCGCCCAAGCCTTGGTGCCTTTCCCTTTCCCAAAAGGCAGAAGGGGAGAAGTGATATTTTCTGGAAGCAATCCTGAATCCCCTTTGAGGGAGTTAACCTCTGCATGAGTCCGGAACTGCAATACGAGCAAGATTTTGACTCTCACAGTTCCAAGGATGGGAAGATTGTCAGGTCCCATATGGGAATTTTCAGGCATAAGTATGGGACTTAACTCTGAGGCACTGACTACAAGAGGGGAGGCAGAGGAAGCCATATTTTTCTGGCTTTATTTGGTCCAAAATGTAAGCCTTATTTTTGTGTTCCCCAAACCCCACCAGGCTTGTGATATAGGACCCAGTCTACTCACACAGCACATATCAATTTAATGTATTCCTACGGACTCAGATTGACCAATTGGTTCTAAGTCTTTGCAATACTGTTGTAAATGGAGAGCTTTTAGACTTCTAAAATGCCATGTAAAAGTAAATGGTCTTTTAGTGTTCTATAGCAGCTCTGTGCTAAATTGTGCAAGCTCTAGCAAAAAGTATTAACTTGTACATAAATGATTTCTCCTGCTTTTTTATTCTTCCAATAACAGGAAGTCCCTAGAGTCCTGTTAACTGAGAAGAGTAAAGACTACTTGCACTTGTCAACAGAAACAGGTTTTATGCCTAACAATAAAGTATTCTGGCACCTTATACATATATAAATGTGTATTTGCTTTTAGCTCTACACTCCTTAAAAGGGATGCCAGCACTTCTACACATTCATTGAGGGTAAATGGGGAACATCTGAAGCCACCCTGTGCCTACTTTCTCGAGGAGAGGGACTTTTCTTATTCCATGGTACACCATTACTTTCTTGAGGAGTCAGCACCTCCAAATAATCAGGCAACATTTTCCAATAGAGTGTTTGGATTTATCAAGCATAAACTTCTAGATTTCTCTCATGTTAGGCTTCTGGCACAACACCAGTTTCCCTTCTCATACCAATCAAGACCTCTGTTTCCCATGGCAATATTAAAAAATCTGTGCTGAGATAGAATGGGAGAGTGTAGGTTATACAAATTTCCAAGAGGGAGCATATGCTTGATACTGCTTCTCCTGAAGACCAAACACATAGCCTGCATGTAGCTACTGACCTAAAAGGTGTGCAATTCCCTTTCCTTTTGCTAAGGAGCATGTTTTCTACACAGGGGAAGTAAAAAAGCAGTCTTTTCCAGGTTGGAGCCTTCTGCTTTTCATAGCTTTACCTCTTTTCACAGGAGTCCTGACCATTTTCATATTGAGATATATTTGGCAAAAAGGTCAGGAAAGCCTGGCCTAAGTTAATATTAAACCTTAGCATTAGGATGAAGAAAAAAGAACCACTGACTTGGGTTAAGGCAGTGATGTTTTCTTGATAGTATTAGTTCTTGATGCTGAAGTACATGTGTGAAGGGGCTGAAGTACACATGAATGAAGGGAAGTACACATGAATGAAGGGAAGTACACAGGTAAACAATCTGAGTTTCTGAGCTGCCCCATATCCTCCCCTCACTTCCCTCTTCCCATACCTCAGCCCTTCCCCAGTGCTCCTGTGAATTCTTAGACCTGGCTTCTCACAAAACTGACCAGCATTTACTTAAATGTGTGTACAAGCATATCTATTTTATTTACTTCAATGTAAGTATCTTCATAGGCTTTACAGAAATAAAATTACTTTTCCTCCCAAGTATGAAAACAGCACATTCAGTTATTCTTTACCTAAATAAGAAATAGCTGGAATATTGGTATAAACCAGGCTTAACTCAGTGTCCAAAGACAGTACATTATTTAAAGCTGCTTCAGGAAATTAAAATCTTAAGCTTATAAATACAGTTAGTTTCTCGTAGCTCTGATACACTTTCCTCTTCAACTTTTCAAAACTGGAAAACCTAATAACATTATTTCCTAGCTGGCTGCTATGAGTGCTACAACAAAACTTCAAATTCTACAGAGTGAGGGCTGTTAGTTTTGGTCATTCCTGGTTTGTTTTTTAAAAAAACGAACAACAAGCTGATTTTGGACTTAAAATTGCATGTATATAATTAAGAACTGCACTTGTGGATTCTCTTTGAGTGCTGACCCAGCTGAGCACTGCTCCTCAGCTCTGCACTGCTGCTGTGCCATTATGTCACAACTGATATTGAACTCTTCCATCTGTGAGTTATTCATTGCCTCTCCTCATGATTGTCTGCTGGCTATTTATAAATTAAACTCCACTATCACAGCAGTCACTAGTTTCCCTCAAAGAGGATCTAAATTTACAGAATAAAATGCTGAAGTTGCACAAACACTCGTTATACAGGGGAAAAAAAAAATTCCCATCTTAGAAACAGCAGAGTTACTGTGAAATATTTGAAGTATTTCCACTTGGGTCTATTCTAAGTATCACCATTTGATGCAGCCATTTTGGATTTTAGCAGGCATAAGGGCACCAGCTTACTGAGAATCATTTGCACATATGCTGATAAAGTCCTGGCTTGCAGTATACTGAAAAAGCAATCACCAGTAGGCAGTTTAGCTTCTTGCAGCTTCAGAAAGCCTGTGCATAAGTGACTGGAGGCTGAAAATCCCTAGGCACCTTATAGCCATACTCTGTCCGAAGTAAGCCCTTGGGACCCAATCCTCAGGTCTGCATTCCCATTGCCTTTGGGAAATCCTTCTAATTTATACCAGCTGAGGAATCGGCCTTTATATGCGTATTCTCCATAACTCTCTTCCTACAACACCTCAAATAAAATGAGAATGATAAAAGCTGAAAGGGTATGAGAGCGTGAAAAGGAAGAAAGTCTCTGCTCTGTTTCATACCAGTAAAAACAAGAAAAAGGCAGAGCTTGGAACAAAGGCTTCAGATCCACCCTGATACACAGAGAGGAAAACCTGACCAAGGTGATATCCAGAATTAGGAGCACAACTCTTGATGCATTTTCTTATCTCTGCTATGCTTTCTTCCTGACCTTGGGTAAGTTGATTAACCTTTCTTTTCTAAGTTTCTCTAAAAGTGGTATAACTCTCCACCTCCCATAGAGGTTGTGTTGCTTAATTGGCCAGTATCTCTCAAACACTTGAAGTACTTTGGATGAAATAAATTGTGTAAGAGAAATAATTGAAGTCAATGGAGCTGTAACAACTAACAGTAACTGAGGAACTTCCCCCAGCGTTTAATAGCATCAGAAGGAGGCTTAGTTAAAATGACAGGAAGCCAAAGACACATTTGGTGGTAACAGGATCATATATGAGTCAAAAGGGTTACAATTTGCTATAGTAATACTGTATTATTTGTCATCTTCCAGGCATTTTATCAACATCCTTTAATTCTCAGGCCTCCCCTTAAACAGAGATCTGTAATATGTCCCCCATTACACAGATAAGAAAAATCAGGCAGATGAGAGATGTGACTTATCCACAGAACAAGATGTAAGAAATCAAATTTGAGCCCCTGGTCTCCAAGCCTATTCTCAGAGCTCCTTTCTGCCACTCTTTTGTTGTCTATATATTTCCTTATCTTTCTGTTTCAATTATGAAAGATAATAAACCATCTCCTGCTCCTTTTTATGCAAGCATCCTTGCTTAATTCCCTGTTAGACACTGCTCAGATGCTCTTCCATAAACATCTCAAAGCTTTCAGACAGAAAGAAGCTGGGGGGAATGCTGCTGGACTGAGAAGTTCTCCTTGTCTTAACAGCTCCTTTTCCCAAGTGGCAAGATGTAACAGTATTTGCCCTTCCAAGTATTTTTCCTGTTTCCCTACTAGCTCGCCACAGCACCTGGCTGCTGCACTGCAACCTCTCTTCTCAGAAGTCGTTCTTACCAGAATCTGCTGGGACAAGGTCTGTCGCTTCAGACTGCCTACTGCTCATTGCTGGAAAAAATTCATGACCTGCTTAAGCCCCTAGGGAAAATTATTGTCATTACTTCAGCTCTTGAAGATGTCTGCCATTAGAGGAGGCAAGGCTGAGGTTATGTAAGTGTGCCAGACAAAACCAGATGTTCCAAGGAGTCCAACCACAGCTGCTCTGCTCCTAGCTCCCCTCTGGAATGGGTGGCAGGCCAAGCTTTTGGGTGCTCAGTCTGACCAATAGCCTCCAGACACACCTCCACAGACTAGTTTCTGTATAGAGAGAATACATGAACTTGAATCAGTCCCCTACTTGAAAATATGAAAGTATCAGTGTGCCGGGATGCTTCTGTGCTGAAGTGTCCCAGCAGCTGGAAATGTAACATGAAATGGGGCAAATTATTCAACTGTTATAATGTTATAAATCTATAAATGTGCAACAAACCCAGACAATATCCTTTACTCTATAATAAAGACTTCCAATGCTGCTTACAACAACTATGCCACAGCAATACTGGGAGTAATTACTCTTGTATGCTACAGGTTTCTTTTCTTTTTAATTTTAAGTTATTTGCCCTAGATTTACACTCATAGTTCAAGAAGAAGAGGTTTGGCTATCTCTACTTAACTAAAGACCAAACTGGAACAAAGGAGAAAATATAAAACATTACCCAATCAAACCTCAGCACTTACTTGTGATAACACCACAATGAGCCACATTTGCACATGTTATTTTCTGGCTAGCTACAAAAGAAACTGGCATTTTTAACCCAACAAACAAACAAACAAGCAAATGCCTCCAAATAACACCCCCCTCCCCAAACAAACAAAAAAAGAGCATTTTAATTGCCATGGAAGTGCAAATTTTGGTCCAGATGGAATTTGAAGGACTAAAGAAGCAAACTGAGTATGTAACTGGATAATAATTTGGTTTGGGTTTGGTTTTTTTCAGAACAGAAAGGTAAAGAAGGATGCATATTTGCCCTTTCTGACACTTGAGTGCTTTGATGATGACATAACTCTTCATGGACATCTCTATTTTATACATTGAAGAAAGACAGCACATCAGACACAAAAACTGTAAAGGTAAACTGTAAATTCTTCCATTCCAGATGAGATGGCAGCTAGACTTATAAAAATAATTCAGTGAAAAAAGGAATTACTCTTTCTGTCCCCTTCTGTGCTCTTTGCTTACTAAGATGTAGATTTTGAGCCTATTGATTGTTAGGTTCTTAAAACACTGAGTATCTTTTGTTACAACACAAGTGAACTACCTAAAAATTTTAACTCAAAGTCAAAGTCAACAGATAGGGTTCTAACACTGGCTCCCTGTATAACCTTAGTGAAATCTCATCTTACATTCCTCCAGTGGGAGCTATTATAGTCAATTCATTAAAGTGCAAAAATGTGATTTAAGGACATCAGACGAAAAATCTTAAAGAAAAAGCACTGTCGTCATAGATTTACATTAAATTATCTTAATAAAGTGAATGCTATGCTATCTTTAGTTATGAAGTTTTTAAAAAAAAAGAAACGGTAGGCAGGCACAGTCACTCTATCTGGTAACTAACACAGCAGGGAGATCTGTGACAAATAGATCCACAACAGCTAAAACTTCTGAGGCTTTCTGCAAAACTACAGGTGAAAGCAATGACATCTTTCATTTAGAGGCTTGCTCAAAGCTCATCTCCTAGTACTGTTTGTATGGAAGAAAAAACCCAGAAGAGAGAGAAGGTAGCAATTACCATTGGGGAAAACATAAAAGATGACTGCTGTGTGTGTGCCAGACATTGGGGAAAATTATTACTTTGTCTTTAGCAGAGAGATGACATTACCCCTGCAGCAAAACAGAACTTACACTGTAAATGCAATGTCCAAATATATTCAACAAGAAGAGAGAAAGCCAGCTGGATTAGAAACAGAGCCATTCATGAACTAATTGGGACAAAGAAGTTTTGCTAACAGTCTAGGCTGCATATAGCAGCTTATTAGTCATTTAAAAGAGGTGGCAGTACCATTCCCATTTTGGGAGCTCTAGCAGGTTTAGTGATGGAAATTATCCAGGACAAAAGTGGGAAACAGAGTGGTCACCAGCACAGAGGAGATAGTCTCAGCTGGCACTGGGCTTTTTGGATGCATTTAAGTGAAGGATACCCCTGTGCTGCCAAATGGAGAGACAATACTTCCCTGTTTGGAAACAGATTCCAGGATTTGATTTTTCTTGGTAGCATTGATCTGGAATGATCTACAATGATCCAGCAGGCATATACCAAATATACCAAATAAAATGATGGCTCATTGGGTATGTGAGCTTTTCACATTTGTGCCTGCTTTTCTCTATGTGGTTGCTGGCCTGGAGGGAAAAATAAAAAAAAAGCAGCACAAGAGCCTGGGGAAATGGGGCAAAAACTGTAATGAGAAAAAGGAATAAATAAATGGAAGTGGTACGTAAGCAGCACTTAAGTCTGTGTGAGGTTAACACCAAACGCTTACTCTAAGCTAAATAAATGCTGCCTGGGGGCTGTGATTAGAGCAGGCAGCTCAGGGGAGACAGCAGATTCTCAAAGCTGGAGCCAGGGGACAGCTTTGAGAGCTCAGCAGTGTGGTGAGCATTTTTGAACATTAGCTCTATCTGACCAAAGGGAACATGATGTTCACAATAAGGGTGAAAGCACTCCCCTACCACATCTATCTAATGCAGTGCCATCAGGCTGCCAGCCTGCACAGAGATGTCATGTCATTCTGTCACATTAACATCACAGAGTTTCAGAGCAACTGGAGATGTCACACGCCCTGTCCAAACTGACCAACTCATGAAGACAACAGCTTGAAATGCCTCCTTCCCACATGAGAGTCCTAGCTCAAGACAAATGAGCAGGCAGTCAAATGCAGATCAAAATCCTCGTTTGAATAATCTGCCTCTTATAATACTTCTCCTTTTTCAGAAGCAGGTATTGGATAAAACTGCTCAGGCGCAGCCCTCAGAGGTAGCAGCCAAATTATCAATTTACTTCTTCTGATTCATATTACATTCTACCTGCAGGTACGTAATCAGGCTTTTATTCACCTAACTGCTTTATCCTCTAACAAGCAAATCATCTGAAGAGTTTTTACTGCAGGATCCCCACTGTAAGGATCTTTTTTATTCTGCTGGAGAAGGAATTCACTGCTGAAGTGCAACACTTTTGCTCATTAAAAATAATTTCTCAGTGAATTTGGTTGTAGTAGCTCTTCAGTCATATTAGAGACCCTGTTGCAGCATTAATGCCAGAGAACGTGCTAAAGTCCAGCAGGGAAAATGAAAGGGAGAGAAGAAAACAAGAGGATGGAAGGACAATTCAGATTGCTGCAAATTATAAGCAAGCGCAGACCTGCTGCTGCCCACTGAGGTACTGATTTGTCCAGCCCTGGGAAATGTGCTTGACCATAAAGTCAGACTGTACCCTCACCGGAATTTCACACCTACTTACAAATACAGTTCTCTATGTATTTTCTCTCTTGCCTCACTCTCATCCCAGCTCCCTTCCCTCCTATATCATTCTTGGCGTTCTTCCTTTACTACCATATCTTCTGTGCTCACCAGGGATGCTTTGAAGCTTGCTTTCACAACATAAACTCATTCCAATCTTTAGGGAAATTTGGTACAGAGAGAGCCTGTAGTTTATATCAGCAAATTCGGTAACACAAGCACATTGCCCCAGAGAGATGGCATGTACAGCTGGCAGTGAGTTTACTTCAGCTCCTTTGCTTCTGGAGCAGACAACTCCCTCCTCAGGAAGTCTTGTGTGTATGTGTGGTGGGGGGCAGGCCTGCAGCAGCCTGTTCTGTTACAGTATGTAACAAAAACTGACCACTTTCACTGAAGTTCCCTGTTTTCAACTAAATAAAAGAACTGGCACAATCTGGAGGTGAATAAAGATTATTTCAAGATGCAAAGCATGTTAATTTCCTTTCTTCTGATTTAAGCACAGACGCCAGTCAATGATTATTTCTAATATAGCACGTAAATAATGACTCACAGTATTCAGGGAAATATCAGCTCAGACAAATAGAGAAAGAAGCAAGGTACTACTTTTCCTTCTGTGGGACAATTTCATCTCCAAAGTAAGTTAAAAGCCTTCCTGAGGCTCTTCATCAGTTGAACACAGCTTTGTTTTAATAAAAATCAAAGTAGAGACCCTTAGTGTAAAAGTGCTAATCACTTCAGGGAATTCCTGATTCTATAATGACATCAACTTTTCTTTAAGTAGCAGAAAAAGGAGGAGCTCGATAGCCTGTCCTAGACATAGGAAAAATAATTTGATTGGTCATGGTTCAGCCTAAGGGAACATACCAAAAGATCAAACAAAAACTGCAGTATTTGTTTAGAGAGGGAATACTGCTCTAACACAAAAAGAACTCAAAATGCCAGAAACCTCCCTGCCTGAGGTGAAACAAGACACATATAGCTACTGGGATTATCCTGCAGCAGGACAACCAGTGCTGCAGAAGGAATTAACTAGTTGAGACCTTCTAGACCTTTTCCATCTTTAGTCTTATTGAAAGGAGCTGTCCTGGTCACTGTGGCCATGTAATCTCCTAGGAAGACAAGAGAGCATAAATTTGGGCTTCCAGGCTTGAGTGGCTTATGTCAGTGTTCACTACTGACTCCTTTGTACCTCTGCTGTGTCTCGGGAGTACTTTGATTCCCTTCTAACTTCCAGCTTCTGGCACTGGTAGGTGAGAAATCACCCTCCCACCTGCTTTAGGCCCTGGGGAAATTCTGCAGTCCATTTTATCTGTGGTATCTGTTCAACTGGTGTAATTGGGTTGTTTCAGGATGGATGAAGCTAGAACTGAGAAATGGGCATCCATGAGTTACTGAAAAGAGAAAAATATAAACAAAATCAAAGACTTGAAGTTAAAATCTTAGGAACTCCTCTCTCTTCCAAAATCTCATCTGTAACACGTCAGCAAAACAGATTGCATAGGAGTACAAAAGACTCTCTTGCCTCCTCAGACTGGTCCAACAGTGATGATGATAATGCCAAGAGAGCATCTTTCACCAAGAAGGGGAAGAAGTAGCTTTTCCATTCAAAAAGATGGAATTAAAGCAAAGAAAATGTGAAATGAGGAAGCCAGCATCAAACAACAGGTTGAATTGAACTTTAAAACAGATTTTCTAGTTGTCAGGCCAGTATCCTCTCCCAGAAAGTATGCTTTATAAATCACTTAAAATAGAAATATGTAGACTGCTACATAGAAAAGATAACCCCATAGGACTATAGAAAAACATCAGAGAGGATGCACTGGAGCCTCCTTTTTTCTAAACAATTAATGGGACTAGTGTCAGCCCTTGTATATGGAAGAATATATGAATACCTGAAGAGAAACAAGCATGAATTGTCAACACTCATACAAGAAAAAGCCCCATGAGCATCTGTCACTCTAACCCATCCTTTACTAAGTGTAATATGCGGCTTCTAGTGAGATTGGTGAAAACAAACATATCACCAGCCCACTGCGTAACCATTGTACACTGGCCAAAATTCAAACTGTCTGATTTAAAATTCAGATGGGTGCCTCAGCATCACAACCATGCTGGCCAGGATTCATCTGTCATCACTTAGGCCTTTACCTATGAGACAATCTGTCGGATTTCCTTCAGAGTCAATAGGGGTATTTCCAAGGCTGAATTCATCTGGTGTCTTTTAGATGTCCATTTTAGAAAAAGAAGAAAGAGATACCAAATTCGCATACCCCCAACACTGAACTTCAAAATGGAAATTCGAATTTTAATGTGTATCAGCAAACAGATCCTTTACTGAACCGACTCTCAATCAAATACATGAGAATTGAGGATTGAGACAGATATATAGATATATATATATAATTCAAGGAGTATGAGCTAAAATGAAAGGTTACAGGAAGTCCTCTCTAGTGGAAAATGGGAATCTTGTGTGCCACAAAGATCAGGTAACACTCTGTCAGATGTTTCCCTGTATAGATGCATATTTCCAGGAGAAAATGGGTAGACTCCACAGTGTGCTCTATCAGGATGTTTGCTACAAAATTTAGCATACACACAAGGTAAATAATGCAATAAGTAAACATAGTGCCTAGTTATTATGTTAAATTCCATAATTGAATTTAACATAAGAGATCATTAGAACTCCAGCACCCAGTCTTCAGCCAGTGTACATTTTAAGCCAGTATTGACTCTGAGTGCAGGGACTTAGTTTGGTAAAACCAGCTCTTCCTCAGGAATTCAATGAAGATGAGGCTGTTAGCTGTGACTAATCAGCACAGTCTCCTAGGAAAAAGGAGAGTTTAATTACCTTAGTATTCTACTCAGTAACTTTCCTAGACATACCACACAGTGAAAGATACGTGACAATGTGGGTGCCAGAGTTTATATCGTCACGAGCTTGGGACAGCCATGTTAGTCATGAGTTTGATTCCTGTCTCCTCCTTTTCTGAAGTGCATTAGCTGCTATGGAAACTGTATCATTAGAATGGGCATGGCTTTCTAACACACAAATGAACCCCGTGCTGACGCTAAATGATGTATCTTCTACACAGAGACATAGCTAGGTCTAACTTCAGCATATTAACTAATCCACATCCATCACACACAATCTGAAATACATTTCTATACAAAGGAGGTAACTGACAAAAGTTTTGCAGTTTTTTCCCTACTCTTTCCCATTCCTGACCAGTGGGGGATTTCTCATACCCTACAATGCCATGAAAACAGAAAACTGTACAACACACAGCTGCAATGATTGGCAATGTGACACTTAGTTAAAAAGGCCTGAGAAAAACTTCCATGCTCCAGAAAGACTGGAATCCCTCTGATAAAGTACAACCACAATGTAATGAATTTAATTTTTTATGCGTCTTTCAATTTTCCTTTTGAAAGGATGCTGCAAGGTGTACAGAGAAGGATGGATTGAGATGTACAGAGGAGCCAAACTTTTACATCCCTGTGTTAAATGTTGCTTACCAAAAGACACAAAAGATACAAACACAATGAGACCCTGTCTTTAGAAGGAAGAAAAAAAACGCAAAAAAAAACCCAACACCCCCCCCCAAAAAAAAAAACCCAAACAACAGTTCTCTTTAAGAGTGCTACTGAATTCCATTATCTGAATGAATTTTTTTTCATGGGAGCAATGAAACAAGAATGTATCTGCTCAATCAAATCATCAAATCAATGGCTCATCTTTTCTTGTGTCTAAATGTGACAACTGCCAAATTTTCTGAGGAAGATGTAAAATTTTCCTTTCTGCTACTGCAATTCATTTCCATGCTACTACACTATAATACGCATTGTTATATGCCTCCCAATGCCATTCTGTGATCTCAGACAGGACAATCAATTTGGAAAATTTCAAATGCTTCAAAATATTTACCAGATTTTAGAACACCTGGAAAGCTATGAAATAATAAGAAAAACAACAATTATAGTAAATAATGCTTTTCCAACAGAGTGCTTGTGATTTATTTCACTTCCCCAGTCTTCCCTAACTACAGAATTAGTAAATTAATAAGTAAAATTATGAGATATCACAAGGAAAGCAACTCTCCAGATCTCTCATGCAAGCTCAGAAGTGTCTGAAATACCTTTGCTTTAGCAACCATTGTTAGCTACACCATTGTGGAGACCCAAAAGATTTCAAAAATCTCAGCAAAGCTTCTAAAGCAGGAAGGTTGAAAAATTCAAATTATCACATTGGTCATAGCACTCAACCTCCAAAATGACATTTCTGGTGTTCATTTCAAGAAGCAGCAAATGCTCTCATTGAAGATGAATGCCTGAGTTTACCAATTAATTCTGAACAGCACCTCCTGTGACCAGACTTTTTTCCTCCTGAAACAGTATAGTCAAATTACATATTAGTAATTAACTCATAGTAAATTAGACTTGATTGATTAAAGTCTACTGCTCTGCAGAAATAAAATTAACTGGAAACCATCATGTAGCTATTAACTTTTAACAAAAAAACAGTCAGAGAAGTTTGAATGTGAAATAGCACCTGAGCTACATACTGCAGTGGAGAAACAAGTTCAGGACTTGGGCTCCCCCTGCAATAAATAGTTGCAATGTTCCATGTTTGGAAAAATGAAGAAAACTAACCACAACACAATAGGCATGTGCATGCTTTCATCTTTTATTCCTTAGCCAGACAATTTCCAATGCTGCCTCTGAAATTGCTAGCAATCTATCATTCTTTGACAAGGCTGTTCTTTCTACTATTTGATGTTAAACAGAACCAAAAAGAAGTCTCTGGTTTAGCCTTCCTAAAGCCTAGGGAGCTTCACAGCTCTCCCCTGAGCAGTATTCAAGGCCAATGGCTGAGAACTAAGAATTAAAATCCTCAAAAGATTGTAAAAATGTTCAAGGTGTTAGCATTCAGAAACACATAATCACAGGTGGATTATATGCCAGGTGCTTTTATTAAGAGTGCTTGGGAACTAGGGGTATAGCTACCTAAATCTAGCTCCATCCATTTGTTCAGAATGCACATATTTATACCATTTTAGTTATGATTATATAACTACATATTTGTTTAAGCAAAACAATTATTACAATAACTGCACTTATATTGTCCCATTGTATGAACACGATCTCATCTACAGGTATCCTGGAAACACTAAACATTGATTCTTGTGATCCATAAACCAGCAAATATTTTACCTCCAAATAATTACATCGTTTGTGTTTCTTATCAATATGCTTAAGTATAATCTATGTAAGTGCAGTTTTGCATGGTCCACTCAAAGCACAGCATTCCTTTCCTGTGATTTTAGAAACATTTTAACCCTATTCTAACAAAGGCACAGCATGCCTGCCCTTCCATGACAGATGGTTACTTAAGACTCCATGACCACACAATCGATACTTTGTTTACCTTGGACATTTACAACTAGGGGGAGGCAAGAATACATTCTTCAGGAGACTAGTGAGCTAATTACAAAGGTTTTCAGCGTTTCAGTTTATATGCCCTCAAAAACTTGGGGGCCTTTCTTATAAATCTCTATATAGCGGCTTTAAGACAAATTACAATAATCTTGCTTTATTTAGTTACTTTTTATATAATTTAGACACAGTCCACTCACATCTATTAGTCAAAACCTAACGGATTTCCAGCAGATCTTTTCCATAGCTTACTAATGAATCCACCAACTTAAAATAAAAAGTCAGTTTATCAATAATTTTTCCTAGTAGTGATCACTGCTTTGAAGATACTTCCATGGTCTGTTAACTTTAATCTCCTATTTCAGGGCAAAGTGCCACCACACTGTAGTATTTCCACTGCACTCAGTGGGCCTAAGACAATATTGTGATGCCTGGGTGCTGCAGGTTGGCCTTTCAGGATGGATAATCCTGAGCAACCCTGAAGCAAACCTAGGAGGAGTGAATCTATTTCTGCCTGCATCTCAGCATCCTATTGCTGCATGGTGCTCACAGGGTTGGGAAGAAAGTCTACAAAGATAATGGCTGCAATTTGCAAGGGCTTCTCTTTGTTTCACTGTCTGAGCTCGCTTGCTGAGGCGGCACTAATTGCAGAACAAGGCTTCAGCTCAAGGGGCCTCACAAGCAGAGCTGCCTGCTCCTGAAGCTTAATTCCCTGATTCGTGACCTTGGAACAGCAGGGACAGGGGAGAAGAGGGAACATATATGCGACAGTTGTTGCAGTGAGGATGGCAGAGTGGCCTGAGGGCTTAAGACATAGATCCTGTTCTCAGCTCTATTTTCTACTGGATGTCAGCAGTGGACATCTCACAAAATCTTTCCTTGGACTTAAGTTTGTCTCATAATGGCGATGATCAAATGCTTTGGGATATTTGGAAGACAGAAAATGCAAAAACATTTTGTAGCATCTCATTATTAAATATAGGACTAGACAATCACCTCCAAATTTTGTTATTATTCAGGTAGATAAATATAGAGCTGGTTGCACTGAGTCCCTTCTGTGTTTTCATTCTGTGAATATCATAGCAAGTGACACGCAATGTGAAATGAGAGGGAAAAAAAAGGAGTAAAAAGAATAATTTTAAACTTGTATCAGAAACTGTTCAAAGAAAAAGATTTTTTGATTGTGTTACCTCATTTGCATTTGAGAACTGACTTGTTTTACAGGAAAAACACAATATAATCTTATTGTAAAAATAATAGCAAAAAACTCCTCTAATTATAAAGTCCACTGAACTTCCTTTAGCAAAATCCCTGAACAGCTTCCTCCTAAGCAGCATCTGAGAACAGCCTTTTCTCTTCAATGATCTAGAATTCTATGTACCAGTATAAAAGTAATTTAAACCACTCCAAATTTTCATAGGTAACTAAAGATAAGGATGGTAGCAAGAACCACTTTTAGGATACAAACAGAACAGGGAAATCACATTGCAAAAGCTTAAAGAGAACAGTGCTAATGGGAGAGCTAAGTGGGAGTAACTCTCCCCAGTGAAGGGGAGAAGCATTGTCTCTGCAAAAGGGCAAATGAAGGACACTCTGACTGAGCCTTCCAGCTCCACAAACCCAGAACCACAGAGCCAACAGAAGGGCTTCCTTCCTGACTCCAGACTATGCCAAGGGCAGCTCCAGCACTGCTATGCCAGCACAACCAAGAAATCCCGTGTGCAAGACGGGGCAGAAAAGGCACCATCTCCAGATGATGCCATTCTCCAGGGCAGAAAGAAGACTCTATCTCCAAATAAAACCAGGTCAAACTTCCACATGCTGTTCTTTTGGCTTGGTCCTCTCCAGCCTCAACTATGCTCTCTGCTTATGACACCTGGCAAAATCAGTAATGACATGCCCCTAACCTGATGAACTCTATGTCCAGCACCTCCGTATCGGCAGTGGTGTCTGCCTTCTAGAGACAAAGCTAAATAACCTTCCTATGCATCTGACAAAAAAAGTCAACAAAGGAAAAGCAAAAGTTATGCAGTAGAGTTTGTCTTCTAGGAAATTAATAAGGTCAGTCCCAAGGAGCAAATAATAAGAAAGGCTTATTTTTTGGAGACTCAAGCTGAACCCCAAAATGTCATTGTGCAGCTTGTTGGGGGAAGTTTGCTTACTTTTCTCATTAACGGCTTCAACTTCCCCCACCAGGACTGATGGAAGAATTATATTCACTTCATAATAAGCAGAAGTCAAATTTCAAAGCAGATTTACTTCAATAGAGGCATCAATAGAGGCAGTAGAGGTGAAGGTGCTGAGGTGAGAGGCACTATGTTCAAATAACACAGAAATAATGTCCAGTCTTACTTCTCTTCTTTCAGATTTGCTATAAACCTTACAGAGATTAAAATAATAGCAATGGAACTCCAAAGATAATAGACTAGATAAAGCAATACACAAGTACTAAACATTATGTTGCACGCAATGTACAGTTTGACCAAGGGGCCAGGAAGACAGATGGATTTCTGACTTTTACTCCTGCCACATCTTTGCAAGTTCAGCTTCAGCAAGCCATTTATAGGTCTTCTGTACAGCCCTTTCATAGTTTATAAAAGGGACAAAAATACTTTGAGTTCTTCATACAAGAAGTGCTGTACACAACCAGGATGTTATAATTACTATTAATCCGTATAACCCAAATAAACAAATCACAAGTCCTTCTTAAAAATAAGGAATGTAGGACTGGAATATGATGCTGGAAGTGTTCATAATAAGATGGAAATATTTCCAAGGATATTAATTTATGGATCACTTTTCTCCTATATAGCATTGATATACATTAATAATCTTCATGGAAAAGAGTCTTGGCAGTAAGCTTCAAGAGCACCTAGTAAAAGAGCCCAAATTGCAAGTGTTCCTGAAATGACAGTTTGTTCATTGTGTCCCACTGGCATCTCCTGATATCATCTCACAATTTTTTTTTACTGTATCTCATTTGATGGAAAGAATCCTTGTAAATCCAAACAGAAGCAAATTTAGAGCAGTTATTATGCCCAAATTAAATAACCTCTCTTCCCTCTTATTTACAAAGACATGCATATTTTTATCTTCAAGTGTTTCTATTTTACAAATTCAACCAAGAAAAGTCTGTAGCCTGACAATGTAGCATTGGCATCTCCTGCTGAAGGAAACCATTTCCTCCCTGACATCTTCAGTGACTACCAAATGTTTTTTCCTATCACCTTTCAATGTTTACATTATATAGGAATAAGTAATAATAATAATAGCAATAATAATAATACATTACACAATAACATATAGACAATAAATAATAGCATATAATAATGTAGCATATAACAATATATAATTATGTTGCATTAGAAATAAAAGCAATACTACTAAGTTGCACTGTGGCATGTGAATCAATTGAAGATGCACCATTATTGCAGAATTTGCACTCTATGCTTAGTATTCAGATGACTAATATTGAAGAATAGTAAAGAAAATTCCAGTACAAGGACTGCTTCACATTAATAGATAAGGCTTTATCTATATATCTAGAAAAGTAAATTAGACTTTTGTATCCTCTCATAAACATACACCAGCAGTTGAACTGGACAGATGTGGGCTTAGCAAACACATTAGACTGCTCTGGCCACACTGACTGCATGCTCAGAACTGTTTACATCAAACACATCGATCACCTGTTCAACATAGATACTGCCTTCATCATTAGAGCTCCCTGGCAGTTGAAATGAAAGATTACTTACCTCTTTTCTCAAATTTCTCTATTTAATGTTCTATTTCATCTATTTAAGGATTTTTTGAGATACTTGCTTAAGTAGCAAGTTACCACAGACTGAGTGTTCATTACTGTCTCAGTTTCAGCAAGGTTAGCGTGCGGTGGCCTCAGCCATTTACCTTGGCTGGAAGTATCACCTTCATCTGTGTTGTCCCTGCCTGTAGATCATCTCTGCTTGTCATCTCTCAACTTGATTTTAAAATAGCATCTCCTTGGGAAAGCAACCACATCTGTCTGCAACATGCTTTAGCCATTGACTAGCTTAAGGCAGCTGCAATATGAATAGAGAAAAAGTTGTCAAAAGTTCAGAGAAGCAGAGAGTGCTCCACTGGCCATAGCAGTGAGCTTTAAAACCCTAAGGTGTCCATCTTGATGCATGCCACAGAGGAATCCATTTCTCAACAGTGAAGTTCACATTGCAATGTGAAGAATTTTGGAGCAAACACTGTTGGCAGTGGTCCACCTAGAAGGTACCAGTCACTTTATTATATAAGAACCAAAGATAAAATTAGATTGAGAACAATGTGTAGCATCTTCTAGAGCACAATGACTCACATTCACACGAGGCTGTCAAGCTGGAAAACAGCCATGGAGAGTGTAAAAACAAGGCTGCAGTAAAAAGTACATCTCCAGATTCTTCTCCTGAAAATATAGAGAAAACTAAAGAGCTAGGGGCACATTAATGATCTCCAACTTACTGCTGTAGGCCACAGAAATTCATGAGCCATAACAGATAAATAATAATATCTCCTTCCCTAAACATTGCAAATCAGCGAACAGAGGGAATTCATGGGGAAAATTATCACAAAAGACTAAATATCCCTAAGAGAAGTCTCAGGAGAAACTACTTGGAAGGTGAAACCCTTTCTTATAATGACATGTCAGCTCACAGAAAGACTCCAGGGTGCCTTTTTCATATATTCCAGTTTAGCAGAGACTTGAAAATGTAGGATTCTGTACAATTCTACCATTCAGAAACAGAGTATCATTCTCAGAGTGGTACAGACAGGATGAGAGAGATGAGTAGATTTGTCTGGCTGCAAACATCTGTCCTCCTCACTCATTTCAACTTCTAACGAAGGAAGCAACATTGCTGATCCTCCCTTCAGTGCATTCACTACCTTTATAACTGTTGCACAATCTTGCTCATCAACTCACAGAACCAAGGAAAGACAGACCATTTTTTGTTTCTAGTTTTGTTTTATCAACCTGAGTCCATAACAACTCACGTTTTATAATTCATGAGAAAATGGTCCTTGAAACAACTGGTGGGTCCTGACTGATGTCAGTGCCTACAGTAAATATTGTCAGGAGGCACTTGCCAGGCACTGTCAGCACGTCTCAGTTAATACGTTTAGAAGCTGTCTCCCAATAACTGTGAAGAGCTGTCAAGTTATATGGTCTGATGCTAGCACCCAACTGCTGTCCCCTCAAAGCACACCTGGTCAAAGCCACTTCCTGAACAGCTGTTGATGCCAGCCAGCAATCCAGGTCTGTACTGGTGGTAACATGAAGAAAGTCACAATGCAATTTGGCTTCCACGATAGCTAAACATGATCTCTGTAACCTCATCTCACAACCAGCAAGCACGTTACTCTGTACCACAGCCTAGGATAGCAGGGAATCCCTGCAACACGGCAGTTACAGCACTGTGTACCAGTCAACAAGATTATCCAGCAGTTTGATCCAAGTCAGTAAGTTAAAACACCACCACTGAAACAAGGTGGATCTCACTGCCATGAGCTTTTACCTCTGCCATATTCAGGTGAAAATTCCATTCTTAAGATGTCTCTTCTCCCTTGCAGTACCTTCTCTTCTATGGTTCTCTTCTATATGTAAGCAACACTTCTCACTCTTTGATTTCAAATAATCCTCTCATTCCTACTTAGTCACAAATTAGTCAAATTGTACAAATTTAGTTTGTTCATTTAAATCCACATGCAACCATTTGGCTCCCTTAGGAGATGTACAAGGCAAAAAATGCTTTTAGTGAAAGAATAAAATGACAGATTGTCCCTCAATGTGTCTGTGTATATATATACCACACTCATACACTGTATGTTCTGGCACATGGTAGGGTGTATTTACTGTATGAGGCCATATGTTTGAAGAACTAGAACAGAGGAAAAAAGCCATTTTCTGAATGTTATATGTCTAGTTTACATATTGTCAAATATATTCTAAATATATGGGAAACACAGTTCATGAGATTCATAATTGGTAAAGAACAGGCAGTCATATATAATGATCAGTGAGCGTTCAGGAGTCAGATTTACAAAGAAAGAAGGTAGAACACTTCTAATCTGTATGAAGAGTTATCACTGCTGCTGTCTTTTCAGCTTAATAAAAACTCTCATAAAACTCTGAGCATGCCAAATGTAGCAGAAGCAATATCATAATACTTGCATCATGCGTGGATTTACTGGAGTACATTTCCACTTCCAGCGGTGGAATCACTGAGCGCTCTAATCATGTAATACAAATATGTCTATAGAATTCTTGATGTTTTGTGTGCAAGTGTAAATATGTTCAATGGATGAAAACACTGAGAGTTAGAAGGCTTTTTCTACCCAAAAGAAAACAGCAAAACAAGAATTAGCTGAGTGCTGGAAAATAAAGCAAGATAAATTATGAGAAAATAGCACTCAATAAATTCCAGTGAGTTTTAATATGTAGATTATGCTTGTAATCAGAAGAGATTCACATTTTTAGAGTGAGTTACCTATATCAATGTAGGTATATTTTCATACCCATTGTTCGTGTTGTTTTGAGGCTTCTTTTATTCCTCTCTTATGTCATTATAGGTCAGAAATAGCTACATTCTGTGACACTTCCTTTTCACTGGAGTTTAAACTGAAAGAGAAAAGTCCAGTTCTTCGACAGCAACAGCCAAAGGCTATGGCCACAATTATTTGTACCCATTTATCTAAGTGAAGTCTTGCCTTGTGAACTCATCATTAAAACAATTACTTGGGAAAATCATACCCCTGGGGAAATACTAGACAGGAACTGGATCTCCTCTTTAGGATTTTTAGGTGTATAGAGAATTAAACATATTCTTTTCAACATATGCAGCACCTTGTTTGGAACTTCCCAGTGTACTGAATTACATAGCACCATTGTGAAACTACCATCTCTCTGATTTTGCAAAGTTATTCTATTAATTAGACAGCTGTGAACAATTCAGGTTACTAGAGAACAATTAAATTCATTTTAGTCTAGCAAACTATCACAGAATCACAGACTAAGTTGGGAGGAACCCACAAGGATCATTGAATCAAACTTCCAGCCCTGCACAGCACCATCTCTAATTATTAGTAATCACACCATGTGCATGAGAGCATTGTCCAAATGCTTCTGGAACTCTGTCAGGCTTCATACTGTGATCGTTTCCCTGGGCAGCCTGTTCCAGTGCACAGCCACCCTCTGGGTGAAAAATCTCCTAATATTCAACCTAAACCTCCACTGACACAGCTTCAGGCCATTCTCTCAGGTCCTGCCACTGGTTACCCCAGAGAAGAGATCAGTACCTGACCCTCCTCTTCCTGTCATGAGGAAGCTGTAACTGCAATGAAGTCTCCTCTCAGGCTCTTCTTCTCCAGGAGGAACAGACTAAGTGATCTCAGCTACTTCTCATATGGCTTCCCCTAAATACCCTTCACTGTCTTTTGTGGCCCTCCTTTGGATGCTTCCCAATAGTTTAATGTCTTTTTTATATTGTGGTGCCCAAAACTGCCCCCAGCACTCGAGGTGAGGCTGCCCCAGCTCAGAGCAGAGTGGGACAATCCCCTCCCTTGCCTGGCTGGTGATGCTGTACCTCATACACCCCAGGACAGAGTTGGCTCCCTGACTGCCAGGCTGCAAATTGTGTCAGTAAAGGACTTGATTGTACATCAAATCACAATCATCTCTTCAAAAATGTCCCAACATCACAGATGCTTTAATAAGTGAACTTAAACCCAAAGATCTTCATGAACAGATTAGCTCTGCTTCTTTAACAGAAACCCATTCTTACCTCATGATAGCACTGGGAATCAATTATACAATGTACTCCAGTACACTTCAATTAGCTGTTGCCTACAAAATACCTCTGCAGTTTTGGCAGGCCTCATTTCCCATTCCCTAGCCACTGAACCTTTGTGAAACCTACAATCTCTTCCCATTTCAGTGCCTCAGTTCCACTTCCTTTCATATATGAGGATGATGACGTCAGTATCTACCTCAGGGATTCTGAGGATTAATTCTCAGATGACTCGAAATTATCTGAACTGTGATATGTGGGTAGAAACTATGAATTATTAGCAGATGTTGTTATTACAGTGACAACTTCCTACATTTAAAAATCTGACTTTTTTGTGTGAAAGAAAAAAGAAAGAACTTAGATTTTGATTTGATTTTAATCTTCATGACTCTTTTAACTTTATTGTGCAGAGAAAGAAGATTGAGAGCAGGGACTGGAGAAGAATCTGAAATTCAGAGAGATTCTCTTCTCTGTCTTCATTCTTAATAGCTTCTTTAGACCTGCAGCACAGATCCCTATTACCCAGTATGGCTTTTGCTCCACTGGTTAGAAGTGTGCTGAGAAAGTACAGCCTCCAGCCAGCAAAGGCAGGACTTGATATGTAATGTGAAATGAGCAGCAACAATGACAGGACAAAAAAGACTTTGACAGAGAAAGACTGATGGTGGCAAATAGAGAAGTGTCACAAAGCCAACCTCATGCTTGCCAAACTCCAAACCCACATTTTTCATCTGTGGCACTCTTTCCCTGGTGCAGGCTACTTGTCAATGGGACTAGTTCAAGTGTTCAGCAGGTGAGGAGATGTGGAGGTGAAGAAGTAAAGTCATCATTCTTCATTACTCACTTCAGAAAGGGGGAAACAAAAATAAGAAAGAGTCAACCACAGCACAGTCTTGATTAATAACTAGGCTTGTCAGTGACAGTGAATCTTATTCCTATATACTTGCAGAGCAAATACAAGTTCCCTGAGAACCCTCAGTTCAATGAGGCAAGCATTAGTGACAGGAGCAGCATATCTGGAAAGCACCAGGTTTCTGCTAAGAGGCAGAGACAATAGCTGTACACGGATAACACAACACTGCTAGCTGATATCTCTGCACGGATCTTTTCCATTACAGACACGACTTGTGGAGCTGGGCCAATGCACCCTGCACCGTGCTCAGCTGTGCAACACAGAAAGGCCAGTCACTGCTCAAGGTCACTTTATTCATCTACAGGAAGTATGGAAAATGTGCAAAACCTAAACTCCTAAAAATGGCATCACTTTCATCTCCCTGCTCTCCCCTGCCCTGATTATCATGTTAAAAATGGTCCCATCTCTTCAAAACATAAACACTGTCACCCTCAAAGCATGCATGCTCAGGAAAAATGAGTCACTTTCTAAGTAAAGGTAAAGTTTCTTCAGAATCTTTTAAATGTCTTCATGCAAACATGAAATACCTCTTTTATAAGGGTTTCTCACTAAGCAGGTGGTTTGAATTCCAGAGAAGAAAAACTGTATAGATTTGTGCCTTTTTAAAAATGGTTAAATTTCACCTGGTTCTAAATTGCAGCTCAAGGTGCAGAAAATATGTACTAGTACTAGGGCCTGTTTTTTCCCTGGCACACTTTATTCATTGATCCCACATAATGAAAGCCAGCTTGAAAGACTGTTCTATTTTGCATCCGTTTTTCATGTTCACTGGCTCTCAGCATCCTTCACTGCAGCTGATGCCTCAGTTAAGCTCCACAGATTGTCCCCTGCCATCAAATTCATTCTGAAAGCACCCAAATCTGCTCTCAAGCAAAGAAAAAGAAATGTACCTACAAATGCCTGAGTAGCTTTCCTCTTCACCCCTCCTTGCAGGTATCCATAATTTGTTCTTCTCAGATAAGCCTCCGAGTCATAGCCACTATCCTTCTTCCTGGCCTGACAATAAAGCCTGACAACACTTTCTCTCAATCATCTGAAGCTGTCAATCATTATGATTGACACACCAACTCACAGCTTGAACATATTACACCTACAAGAATCCCACTGCTGTCTAGGCTACACAGTGACAGCTTCTGACCAAGTGTTCTAAACCAGGTCTGGACAAAGGGTCTGAGGCAGAAAAATACAACAGGTGTGCCACCACCAGGTTGGCACTCTTCTATACCCTATGTCCATCTCACAGCTCCAGAGCAATAGCAGGAATGAGATTTAGATCACAAGACTGCTGAGGCAGAAACTGTATATTTTATTATGTGCAAATTCAACACACTGTATGATACATCTTCATCTTTGCACCTGAACTAATAGAGAACCTCCATCAGTGGAGAGGAGTTATGATACAGCTGAGAGATTCAGATTCAAGCTATTAGAGGAAGCTATATAGAAATACACAGTTTATCAGACAAGGGAAGACCTTCCTACCTTTGCCCCAGTGCTCAAACCAAGTGCTTCAAATGTCAGAAAACAATTTCAGCTCTTCCCTATTATTATTCCATCTTTGCAGCCGATAATACAGTCACAATTCAAAGCAGGAAGTGAAAATTGCCTAAGAAACCAAAAACACTGTGTTGTTCCAGTTGCCCAAAACTGAAACAGAAATACTAGATAAGAACAAGAAAGACTTTCCACTTTAAAAATAAACTATGATTACAGAGATCATAGTGTTTAACTGACAGAAGAAGGTAAAGAAGTTCTGCAGAAATTATATGGTGAAATTATTCTTAATCCTGGGTCTTAAACAGGGTATTGTCTTCATGCCATGCTGCCCTATGACTTTTTCATGCTGAGCAGATGCTCTTTGCACTGGGTTGACAAACTCAGGGAACACAGACTGAAAGAGTAATGAATCCCCTACATTCAATACCCACAAAAGCAACATCAAAGTCTTGTCATTTAATGTGTGCTCAGATGTTTATTCCCACTCTGCTTACGCTAGTAAAAGTATGGATCAGATGCTTAATGTGTTCAACAGCCACCTAACACTAGAATCAATACTGCCAAACACCATGGGTTGTCCCTCATTAATACCCTTACATCAGTAGTGTCTCTGATTTAACATACTTTTAATGGGTTTGAACATTTGATCTATATACTTCACTTACCTAAACAGAAAGAAACAAACATCTCTTGACACACTGCACGAAGCGTGCATGGGCTGTAAAACAAAAGAAGCAGAGCTAACACTGGGGCAGTGGCTGCAGACAGTCATGCTCATCACTCCCCTTAGCTCTTTAATTAACAGACAAAATTTCACCATTCCAGCAGATAAGTGGTAGTGACAGGAAAGGCAGAAAGCAGAGAATGAGAGTAACTGAGAGAACAAGGAGAGTAACTTTCATGTTATTGCTCCTGTTTAAGGAGTAGTTCAGAGTGCTATAAATACAAAGAGCAAAAATGTTCTAATTTTTCATCTTGGGTTCTGTGCTATAAAGGCTTGAACTTGTCTTTTTTAGGGCTTGTGTAAAATCCCCTCCGCTTTTGTCCTAATGCTGTATCACACAGCATAGAAGTACTTCTGCTGGACATCACATGGAGGTACCAGGTGAATATGCAACTACACAGGACACACTGGAGCCTCATGTGATAAGCTGGTGGTGATACTATGTAAGACAAGCACCTATGGGCAGATGGATTGTTCCAGTATATAAACACTAAAAGGGATCTACAGAAAAAAACATGGCCCTCAGATCCAGCCCCCTCAGAACTACCCAGTGGGTGTTGGTTATACCCGCTATGTGTTCATATACAATAATTGTATATGCACACAAAGAGGCATATAATCTCTACTCAACAATTTCCAGAAACTAATTACAGCCTTGACAGAGTGGGTCTTGCATCCTGATAAATTGCTTAGCCACAACCCATATATATTCCTCAAAAACGTATCTCTGGCTTACTATGCTTGTGGTCACAGCTCAGTGAAAAGCACTCTCCTCTAAAGGATGACAAACAGCATCCTCATACTTTTTAGACTTCTGCTCTTATGACTGCATCCTAGCAGCTTATCATGTGTTTCCACACCTGGAGTCTCCAAGGAAATTCCTCAGCACCTAGTGACTGCCAGAATTTAGATTTTACTGTGATAGAGACCAGCTCTGCATTTCCACAGGGGCTCTGCTCTCTGCCTCTAATAATCAGCACAGACATTGCTCTACGAAACAACTCAGAAGGGCAGAAGACAATGCATTGCTCTCTCTGCAGCTTGGCCTACCCATCACTTAGCTCAGTAATTTTGTTCCGGCCTTATTGTAGCTGCCTTCTACATAAATACATCTTTCACCTTCTACCTTTGCTTCAGGTGATATTTAGACAACATAATATTTCCTTCCCTGTGGAATATGGGGGGATGGGACTGTGGCAGACCCTAGCCTCTAGGAGAGTGGTACATCACACTCAGAAATCACATGGGGATTTGTTCTCAGTATCTTCTGTAACTCAGCTGATTCTTCTGTTCACTCTTTGATTCTGTCAGCCTCATTTGTTTCCCCTACACAGATGTGTACCCCTCCCTCAAATAACAAAGAAGACAGAGGTGGTAAGAGGAAGAGGAGGAAGGCAGGGCGTATTTGTTTCATAATAGCATGAGGAAGATGTGCAGAGGATGGAGTAGGGCTAGTGCTATCATCCAGTAATCACAGCTCAGGGAGAAAAGCTTGCACTGCAAGGCGTGAAACATCTTTGGAATGTGATTTCCACTTGATGGAGTATTTTCCTTCTATAAAAGGGGAGTTTATCTCCCATTCTTGTAATGAAATAAAACACCTAAAAAAACACATGAAAAAAAACCTCACCAAGAAGAACACTCTTAAAATCCATCTAGAATAGCTCAAGAAAGCAGCTAACAAACAGAATGCAGAGATGGAGGACTTCCAGTCTCTCAGAATTCTTGTGGATATGCTGTGAGGTCCCCTTCGGTGGTAAAAGTCCTTGGGAGAGTTTGCAGTCTGCTGCTCTCCAGAATTCAAAGGGGAAAACTTGAAATACCCTTATTTCTTACTTGTGTAACATCTTGTGTAACACCTCGCATGCAATTTTAATGGATGAAAGCCTGTAGGACTCAGTATCAAATGCACAGTACAAGGAAGCATGCTGCAGTAAAAAGGGATATTCAAAGAGTCAGTACTGTGGAAAAGTGTGGAAAACCTGAGAATACAAGGCAGCAGTCCATTATCATGCTCTACTAATGGTAGCTCAGCCACTATGTCACCAAAGGGTGGGAAGGAAGAGAAAACCCTGCTGCTGTTCAAAGAAATAACAAACATGGTCTGGTAGCATGGGGCCTGGGCTAGCAGTAAGGAGACGTGGTCTTATTCCCAGCCACACCTCTCCTCTCCAAGTGGAATGTCCATCACACTAATACTATGAAGTTCAATTTCTCCATCTATAGAATGGACATGTATTGGCTTTCTTCCATAAAACACAAAGATCCGCAGAAAACTGCCATATAAGTGCTAATTATTGTTAAAAATATGATCCTGTCCTAACTCCTTCAGACACACTAGCAGCAGCTTGGAAAAAACAGTGCAATCTCAGTAACGACGATCATCCCAACAGCACTGGTATGTTTAGCTCTGTATAAATCAGGCCTGGCAGCTTGATGAGTTGTAAGGAAGGCGATATTATGTCTCCAGAGGAATGGACAAGTGCTGACAGCTCACCAAGGCTTCCTCTGCACAGACACTAAGCAGCTTTCTGCAAATGCTCAAGCTCCCGTGAGAGGAAAGAATGGCAGGAAGAGAGGGAAAGGAAAACATTTTGTAAACTTTTTTCTTAATTTTTTTTCAACTTCTGCTGCTGTTCCATCTCCCTCCCCAGCTCCTTTTTATTACAAATTAAATAATTACTGGGCTGTAGCCCAAAACACTGAAGATTTCACATCTTGTTTGGTCTAATTATATCAGTTGGCCTGACAAAATGGTTTCATCAATGGAATTGCCTTGCAAGAGCTCCAGCTAATCAATTCTTTGACACTTAATTAAGAACTCTTATGGTCTGTGAGGATTCAGGGAAGCTGGGGGGGAGGTGGGAATGTTGGACAACAGAGTACCTGTAGAGTGCAGGTTGTTAAAACTCCTGGCACAAAAGGACCCCTAATTCCTTCACTGTCCCTACTTTAATATTACCTCACACTTTATCTGCCTCTCTAACCACTTGCTTCAGTTGGGTTTTTTAATTACTTTAATCTTAGCCCTGCCACCAGTAATGGCTTCAAAACACCTCTAGGGCCTTAGATTTACTTTCAGACAGATGTTTCCAAGGCAGGCAGCAGCAGAGAGTTTCAAAGCATAATACTTCAAGCTGAAAGTGCACCGGACCTCAAATACTAACCAGCCTGAGGTTCAGCAGTGTTTGGGGAAGAGATCTGTGCAGGTAAGACATGCTGCCATAGTGAGAGGAACCCAGAGCAGGTTTGCTTCCCCTGAGCCAGCACCCATCCTGACAGTGCTGGCATGTCTTTGCAGGCTGCAGGGTAATGGCTTTCTTTTGAAAAGCTCTGCCAGGCAAGCTGAGGATCACCAACCAATACAAGTTTCAT
Organism: Sitta carolinensis; assembly: GCA_032173965.1. NCBI lineage: Eukaryota > Metazoa > Chordata > Aves > Passeriformes > Sittidae > Sitta > Sitta carolinensis. The sequence goes on from JAVUNC010000006.1 coordinate 38,599,895, forward strand.
CTAGGTCTGCAGCAAAAAGACAGTTGTTTTTCTTTTGAATGACCAGTGCACTAAATTCAGATCTTACATTGGTTTTCCTGATTGTATGGCCTTTCATTTGGCTAGGGGAGAACAGACAAGGACCATTCCAGCATAAAGTTAGAAAAGAACAGAGTATCTGATCTAGGATAAAATTTCCTTTCACTGCAAGGCTAACTCACTAATATTTTTCTGAATAGCTCAACACCAGCAATGTGAGTTTAACCTGGAGAAGCACATTGTATTATATGGTGGCAGTGTGTTTTTATCTGACCCAGATCAGATATTAAAGTGTGAGCTACTTGAAAACTGTACCATCTAAGAAAGAAAAGTGGCCTTTATAAACAACACCAAATTAGAAAAAAACAAAACAAACAAAAAAACAAACTGACACAGCAAAAAAAAATTTGGTAAAACAATCTGGGTAAAATCTGCCTGGGTAAAAGTTAGTCTATTGGTGCTCAAAGAAAACACATGGCAAATGCACCCAATGTCATTTCACATGCTAAAGCCACATCACAAAGCACATACTGAGCTTACTGCTCTTCTCATTGAGTGCCCGAGGCTAGCAATATCAGAGGTAAGCAAGACATGGGACACTCTTAGCTTGACCATACATTAGCCAGATTTGCATTAAAATACTTGATTACACTGCAGATTCAGAGTCTCAGCTTCAATTTCGGCAGTGGCAAAGACTGACTGTTAAGAGTTAGAAGGCTAAAGGCTTTACTGCAAAGAAAGCAGCCAGTGACAGGCTCCTTCACAACATTAACACATTCAGAACTGTTACACAGAACTCTGTGGGCAGTTATACTTTTTAATTCTAAACTCCCTAAATTTTGGAGTGTAGCTCAGAAGACTTTAGATGAAAGACAAGCCTTAAAAAGTTTCTCTATCTTCTGAAGTTTAGGATTCAAATTCAAAAATTCTGTTTCAGGTGCATCCAAAAATCAGATAAAAGGAATTAACCAGAGACATAACAAGAAATGACAAAGTGTGTTTTGCACATATTTCTTTACATCTGAAAGACATTAGCCAGTAACTGTAAAATCCTCTATTTGTTGTGTCCATTCCTACTTTGGAAACCCAAAAGATTCGAAAAAGAACCAAAAGAACTTTAAAAAAAATAATTTTTAGGTGTAACATGTCTAACTTTTGCCAATACTAGATGGCAAGACTGGCACACATGAGAGATTCCCTAAATCCATGGTCCCAAACAGGAAAGAAAAAGTGGTAACAGTGACAAATTCAATACATAAACTTGAAGTTTTGGCCATCTTGAAAGACTGCAGGACAGCCAGATACACTGTGCAGAACCAAAATTGGAAGCAAGCAAACAGGCATCTTTAGGTCTCAGCTTCCAAGGAGGTTAACCTCATTCCAAAAGTATCAAGTAAAGAGACTAATTTTCTCTTTCTCAGTTTTGCCATTGTCCTCCCAATTTTAATACTGCAACTAAGAAAACCTTTCCCTTTGAACCTACTGACATCAGGATACACTTTTCCCTTTCTGTATTCTTTTCTCTCACTACTCTTAAGCTTTCAAATTCTTTGTTTTCCCTAAGAAAATCATCACCTTTATATCTTCATTAATTTTTCGCTTCTCTGACAACAAGAGTTACTGTATTTTCATTTCCATTGATGGAGGTGTGTCAATTTACACAGCGGAAAACTTTGTTTATATTAGACAATAAACTTAATAAAAATTATTTAAGTAATAATGGAAAAGTTCTTTTATTCACTGCTAAAACAAATCTGAGTTTGTAGCTCACAGAAAAGAATGAATTTTCTAGGGAACTAGCTGACTATATCTGGATCAGCTGGTACCAAAAAAAAAAAAAAAACCCAAAAAAAAAAAAAAAAAAAAAAAAAACCACAGCAGAGCAAACAACATGAGGCTAGTGAAAAATGAAATTTGGGAATTAATTAGGAGCAGAATGAGAAAGATTGAAAAACTACCTTTATAAAGCTCTGCATTCATTCCAGTATTTCAGTGTTGACTGTCAGGAAGTTAATATTTTGCTGTAAGAAATGTGCAAATCTTTCATATTTGTAGTTTTTTTTTTGGTGGTGGGTAAAAAATTAAGGAAAAAGGAGAAAAGGTCCATTTCCTTCTTCCCAGAGAATATGATTTCAAATTTCAATTAAAAAGAAATGAGCAGCACGATTATCGCCATGGAGCAGACGCTTGGTAGCGCAATAGGCCCCTTTCACTGCCATGGCAACCGGTGCTCATTGTCACGGCTACCTTGGCACTACATGTAATTGTCGATGTGTGAGCCTGGCTGATAATACACAATCAATACCCCATAAGCAGCAAACATAATTTTCTGTCTGAGGGAAAAAAAAAAAAAAAAAAAAAAAAAAAAAAAAAAGGGGGGAATGCTTGCAAAGGAGAAAGAACGCAGCAAAAAGAAACAGGGAAGTGAGAAAAACAGAGCAGGAGAGAAAAAGGGAGACCTAACTCTAAAACACCATTAACAATGAAACATGTCACCATTTTTTTTTTTTTTTTCTTCCCTATAAAGCAAATAGCTGGAAAAATCCCACCAGCACATAAGCACCTGCTAAGTCCTTCTAACAATATATTAACTAATTGTTTATGCCAACATCATTAAACTATTATCTAAACACCACATAAACCAACAGAATGCTTTTTGTATATAATCAACAGTAATTTTGGTAATGCCAAGTTCTCTGGAAAGAGCCAGCACTTACAGACCAAAGCAAGAAGCTGATTTTTGTTTATGGATCATTAGGTTTTTTGACTAGCTCAGTATAAGAACAAAACAAAACAGCCCAGGGAACAAAGAGATCTTGTAGGGGAGCTTAGTCCTCAAACGCATAGCAGAAAGCGAACCGTGATATCAGAGTGGAGACAGTTGCAGGAGGATAAACGGAGAAATAAAAAGTCTGTTTAGTATTAACACTAATACTTTAGCCACCTCATGTTCTTCTTTAACACTATGTCCTTTTACCTAGTGTTTGCATGCTGGGCAGTGCAATTGGGTCCCATTATTAGTGAATGAAAATGGAAAATAAGAAAGGATACACAGAAGAGCATAAAGAGAAAAGTGGAGGGAAAGAAATTAAAAGAACATTGCAGGAAAAAAAGGGGAGAAAGCAAAGGATTAAGCTTGACTCTATTTTTTGTAAGTGTGAGACCCTAAAGATAACCATGCAGGCATGTTTACTTCAGTGTGAGCTACGTGCATTTACACTTGGATATACAAGTGAGATAGAGGATACAAGACCGGTACCTAGAGATGTGGCCACCCAACACCAGCCATTCTTCTCCAGAAAACTGTCTAACAGCAATGTTATAGAGATTTCAGGTCAATGTGGGTAATATTGTTATGAGATGGCAGGAACTCACTGTCTTCAGATTTAAAGTATTCTATTCCCTCAAAATTCTCTAGGGATAAGTATCAGCAAACTCTGGATCCACCTAGAAAGGTAAGGCAACAGTAAGGGGACTGAATTTCTCTAGATATGAAAACAGGGATCTCAACGACTCCTTAATGGGATACCAGGAAAAGCCACAGACTCACTCAAACATGGGGAGAGAAGATGTATCTTACAGCGCTGCACACCTCTGGGTGTTATCAGATGGTGTTAGTGAAGCTGAAGATAGCAAAGAAAAATGTCCATGTACCTCTTCAGAATGGTACAGAAAGGAAGAGCTCCATGTTCTCAAACAGCCTTCTTTCAGATCTTCTTTATTTCCTTTGTATCTTTACATATTCCTATGAGAAACTCAAAAGATGTTTTGCAGGTATAACCCAACTTTTGAGTTTCACAGCACAGGGCAAGGGCAGCTGATGGTACAACATAACAGAGATAAGCTTAGTATATTAATACTGAGCACACAGTGGGAAAGTTTCCCATTTTATTCCTTGAGAGATAACAATCTGTAATAAATTAGACACATCACAGACTGAGAAAAAAATCGTCATTAGCTTGGACAAGCATAGGCAGATGTGAATCACCCTCTTTCGTGGTCTACCATTTCTTAAATATCAGTGTTCTGTCTGCTGAATCTGGGCATGTACCTTTGCTTTAGACTGGTGTATTTTCAAAGGTGTGCTTCTCTGAGACATCACATGCGGTAATGTTAATTTGTAAAAGCACATCACGCATTCAAGCATCCAATATAGAAGTGAAAATGTGTTTCTGAATGAGTCCATTTACACAAAGTTCCCTGTTCCCTCATGCAGTTGCTGATGAAAATTCAGTTTTCCAAAATAAAAAATTCTGCCATAATTACACTGCCAGCATTATTTTAGCTACAATATCAATCACCTCTTGCATGGAGAAGTGCATCACACACATTTGCCAAGTCCAGGAAGAATCCTGCATTAGTACCATAGCAATATTCTTTGCATTCCCTCATTACCAATCAAGGCAAGTCCCAAAAAACAGATCAAAGGATAGTTACCTGAAGCAGCTTTAGTTCTTCCCATTTTAATCCAAATCTGAGAGAAAGATAATGAAGCATATGGGTCTCAGGACACCTTAACTAAAGACCAGCACACTCTCATATCATATAGCCCTGAACCTTTAACAAGCCTTCAAACTCCCTGGCTCTTCTGAAACAACATGATACCATCTTCCTAAAACTCACACTCACCCCACAGTGATCAACTGTAACTTGCACCTTTATTTGTCAAATTCACACTGCATAACAGATAGGATAATTGGGCCCCAGTCGACTAACTTTTAAGCAACAAACCTGATAACAACAGACTGATTGACAGCCCCAGCTGTAGAACACAAACACAAAGTCTTTTAGATTATAACGTTCTAAATGCTAATGCTAGGGTTGAAAATCAAAATTAAACAATAATAAAGGACATACCTGAAACAAATGCAATGTCAGAAATTTCCCTGGGGCTTGAGTTAGGTCTGATAGCGTTGTTCTAAAATAAAACTTGAAGACACTATAAAGTTCTAGTTTTAGTAACACTTCCCCAGGCTTCCCAGGGATACCTCATCATTTTCCAGTATCTGAAGAACTACTTTCCAGACACTCACTTCGGAAGCTTTCGTTTTCTTTTCCCTTTATGAACTTCTGTTTCATCTTACTTGCTACCTCTACTCCTGAGTAGTCCTACTCGATCACACACTCTCTGAAAATTAATATAAAGCCCTAGCAGACAAAGCCAGAAATCTGTTTAGTTTTGCCTCTTTGTAAGATTATCTGATCTATTCTGACTTCGAAGTTCTGTTTGAGACAATGCGTCAAGAGAAGCAATCAAAACCATTTTTGCTTACTGTGTTCTTTTTAGTAAATGCAACCTTTAATCCATTTTCTAAAGACAAGTTATTAATGAAGCCTAATTTGTGCTATAATTAGAAGGAAGAAAAAAAAATAAACAGCCACACTTTTCCTCCCAAAACATTGTTTATAATATCTACTGAATGTATTACATAAACTTAGAATATATAGGTAATGAAATAATGTGATCTTTTAAGGCTGGTAGATGCAGAGGCCTCCCTGAACAGCTTACTGCAAGATAAATGCCTGCCATACTGGAAAACATCCTTAGCTTTGAGAAAAATGTGTTACTTTTAGTACTTTTATCAAGACATGCTGAAGAATTCAAAACTCACTCTTATTTTTTATTTGCTTATTATTTGCTTATTTTTAAGTATTAGAATAAAATGTGAAAAGAAAATCTGAAAATATGGCCCCCTTGCATAAATCAAAACTAACATTGCTTGTTGAGCACTGGGAAGGAACACTGGGAAAAGGAGTGATGTGCTTACTCGGGACAGAGGACAGAGGGAAGCTACAGCCTGAAAGAATAGAGAGGAAAGGGAGCAGCAATATGACTGAAATACTAAAGCCCTTCCTGTAAACCACTCCCACTTCCTGAGTTCCAGTCCCTAATCACTACATTTACAGCTGCTTATTTACTATTTGCATTATTTGTGCTACTTAATGTAAGTAATAGAGGAGCCACACAATGGAAAGTTAAGTTCCTTATAGCACAGGGAGTATATTTTGTCACTAACTTTCACAATTAATAGCAAAGCTCCAGAAAACCTGATATGCCAACAAATCTTTAAAATATTTTCTGCTAAACAGACTACCTCTTCCAATGAGATCTAACAGACAATCTAAGCTGGCATGAACAAAATCTGCTAGAAAAGGAACTTGGGCCAGTGGGTGAAAATGTCTGGCCTCCTTGTGCCTCATAACCCTTCTCCTATCCTTCCAGCTCTGGGTGACTCCAGCAGCCAATGAAGACAGTGATTTTAAGCCAATGTTACAGTTCAAACCGCTTGTAGACAAGGCTACAAGCGATTGCAGGATTGCAGGGGCTGTTTGACAAAACCGGCCTGATGGTTGGAAAGGCAATCTCGCAGAAAACAGTGTGCTGCCATAAACATCTATGAGCTTTTGAAGGGCACGTAATGCAAAAGGGAAGAATAGAAGAAGGGGAAGGAAACAATTCCAGGTTGCACAGTTAGGAAGAAAAAGATACAAAGGAATACACAGGAGGAATATCAAGATGCATTTCTATTTGTCACAAAGTTCCCGGAACAACCTCCACAGAGTGACGGTGTTGCTAGTCAGTTATAATTAAACTGTATGTATCAATAGTGATTGTGACATAAAGAAGAAAACTTGTAGCAAATGCCAAGGGAAGGACTAGATGGCAGAGGTGTTTGCCATTTCTTGTGTCTAAGGCATCTTTCACTTCATTCATAAGCGTTTTCCAGTCTTTCTTCATAAGCCTTCTAATCCCACTACCCTGGAAAAATTCCAACTAAGTAATTACTTTCTGTCTACCTTAAATTTCTTTCTGTGGCTTTGATTTGTTATAGAATTATCACATCTCCTCTTAAGTGAAGTATAATATTGTGCTGCCATGTTCCACTCCAGAAGTAGTTTTTAATCCACACAGAAGGAGAATGTGGTGGGTGTTTAAAAAAGCTCAGCAAACATGAAAATGTAACACAGCAAATGGAGGAGGAGATCGCAGCCAATACAAATCTGCTGCAGAAACTAAGCAGAAAATAGCTCCTCAAATTGGAACTAGACCAGAACCCTGGATTTAACATATCTGCAATTGTGAAAACTGACAGAAGATCTTTACAAACACCAACACTCATGAAATAGGCCTATGCTTTATCACCAAAGACCAGTGGAATCAGTAAGACTTCGAGGAGCAAAAGACCATCTACCAAGTCATCCCTAGGAATTCCTGCAAAAAACTGTTTCTTCAGGGTGTTTTGGTGATCTTTTCTTTAAGCCCTAACTGTTGGGAATAAATCCCCAAAATAACTTGGTTCACAAGTTATAAAGTTGATATGTGAGACAAAATAATGTTGAAGTCGTAATTACGTTAAGTTAAAGTTTTAAGTACCTGTTAATGATTCTATTGTCATTCGCCGGGTGTCTCCTCTGCTGCTCCATCCTCAGGGATGGCACCTGGGGCCATGAGGAGGAAGGTGACGCCCGAGCTCGCATGCAAATGAGAAGACCTTTTCGCACGATCCAGCAAAAAGACCCCCTAAACCACGAGCCACCACGAAATAAAAGGGTTTAAATCACATCTATGAGTCAGGAGTAGGGTATAGTTGTCCTCCTGGACCTTTTTGGCTCCTCACTCTAATCAGAGAGACATTAGCTGGAAAAAGGACCCCAAGACCCCAGATGGAGAGCACCCTCCTGGGAACTCCTGCAAGGACGGAAGTCTCGGCTCTGCAGCTCTGCCCACATGCATTCAGTGGACAAAGCTGCATACCTTCTCCTCTGAGTCACCCCTAGCAGCACCCTGAGCTGATCCTTAAATAAAGGCATTAAAAAAGAGCAAAGTCTCCTGCCCTGTTTATTTCACTAATGCTGATTAAAGTCTTGTGCCATCAGAACATGAGGCTGTGAGGCAACATGAAGTCAGCTAATTTTCTTTGTAGACCACCCTCCTGTCCTGCTTTTTTAGCCCATATCTCAGACTTGGAAATATATGAAAAAGTCAAGACCCCACAGACCAAACTTTAAAAAAATAACAAACATCAAAATAAGATGTTAGGTTCTTTTCCTCTACACTTATTTAATCTGTTAAAATTGAGTAATTTAAGTTCCTAGTTGGGTTGATTTTTTCCACTTCTTATAAATGTACCCACACTAAAAATTACACAACACTGCTTCCTTTTAAACTGTAAATGTTCAAGAAAAACACATATCAGAAAAGGGATTTTCCTCCCTTTGTTCTTCCCAATGAAACAAGTTGCATGTATACCACATGCAAAAGTAAGCCCTCAGAAAAAGCATGCTAGGATCTCAGGAGACGTGGAAGAAGAACTAGAGATGACAGTATTTTCTGACAGTAATTACAATTACTGCTCATTTTTTGAAGAGGAGCATCGATATTAAAGAAATATGAAAGCATTTTTTTTTTAAAATGGCAAAAATAAATAAACAACTGCATTAGTTAAATCCATTCTCACATCTTGAGAGGTTATTTATTTTCTCTGAGGGCTGATAAAAGTTCCTGATGACATGCTTTCTAATTTTAAAATTGCTCTCACTTCACAGTTTTGAAAAAGCTGATGTCAGGGAGTGAGTGGGTGGGTCTGTTTTAAGTGTGATTCACACATTAGATTCTCTTATCAGCTCATGCATATTCAGAAGTGCTATCCATGGGCTGTGGGGTTCAGGAGGAATCCAAAGGACCAGAAAGGAAAAGGGTCATTTGGAAAGAACTAATTAAACTAGGGGAAATAAAAAACGAAAGTTGTTACACTATCTTTGCTTCATGTGTCAGGCATGCAAAAGATGCCCTATTTATGCCTTGACAGAATATGTCACACCTGCAGAGAGGCTTTCCCTGTCCTGAGATCTGGTTCTTCCCACCATCTTGTGACTCTCAATATGCAAAAGTAAATCCAAGGCTGCCATGATTTCCCCCCAAAAAGAAGACATGTTTTCAAAGGTGCCTGGGACTGGAACACAAGATCCAAAGCCAAGGCTGATTCACAGTGTATGGCTTGTGTTTAAAGCATCCTGAAATAACACACTGCCCTGCTAACACGTCATGTCTTCTGTACACACTTTTAAATGGTACCTGCTCCTCCTGCGGATCTGGTCAAGATAGCTGTTCCCCAAAGTAATTCCCAGGACAAGAAAAGACATTGAGATGAGATACAGCCAGGGATGATGTCAGCTATCTAGGTGAAACTCTGCTGTTAGATCACTAAATTCATAACTTGGCCTGTTTCTCAGATCATCAGGCTGGCTAGCAGAAATATTTCCTCAAAATCCTTTCCTAGAGAGAAGTGTTTTGTCTCTTCCCCCTGCAACTGGAAGAGATCTGCTGGTATTGAAGAGGGTGTTATGGAGTAACAAGATGGCAAACCTGTGCCATTGTCTTGGTGGAAAAACAAAATTCAGCCGTGACAGCTATACAAGAAGATTCTGTATGATGGCTGCTGTCCTGGACACAGACATGCCCTGAAGCACAATCTGGTTCTCTCACTGCCTTCATGATTAACATAGCCCATGATGAACAGCCTCATCACAAAGTCTCCACAAATCCTGCTCTAGCCTAAGCAAATGAAAAATGTTCTACTGACTGCAGTGTACATACCTTGGTCTTCAGGAGCTCGCAAGCACAGCCGAGCTGGGGGAGGTAGGAAGAAGGTTGGGTGGTAGGGAGGGAATGTGTATAATACAGACACACATAACACTGTAATTAAGGGTAATTTCAGAAGCATTTACCTGTGCTTCAGTGTCTGACAACTTTTCACTTGTGAATGCTGTGAACGCCTCAACTCTATAGACTGATCTTGTTTTTGTGTTGCTGGAATGGGAGGAGCAGAAAAATGAGAATGTCATTTTCTGAATTAATTACCTCTCTGATCTGAGCAACATGCACTGAAATGCAGTTTAACTCTTGCTCAGGGTCTATGTGCCTACACTAAGAGAGAACTGAAATGGAGCCATGCCTTGTGTTTATAGATACAGAGCTATTGTAGAGGCTCTCCTACCTGCAGAAGATATCCAAGGAGGAACACTGCCATATAGAAAACTCAGTATTTTTTAAGAACTACACTGGAACCCTAACTTCGCCTAATGTGACCTCTAGCTAGCAAAACTATTACCATAAATATCACCTTTGTTCGGTCACCACCCTAAAAGCCACTGCTTAATTTCCATTTCCTTTTGCAGCACATCTGAGCTTCCCCATCCCTTAAGAAGTACTATAATGAGATTGAACACCAAGCTGTAACTCACCCAAGTTTTATCCCTAATTCAACAAGCAGGTCAATTTTGGGTACACTATATCACTTCTTTCCATTCATATTCGCCTGCTCCTTAGAGCAGTAGCAGCATATTTCATCTTTGTCATGTGTTCTGAAAGGGGGGACTCATAGATGACTGAATAATGAAAACTTTGGAGATGTCCAGATTTTTAAGAAGTTGTGAAGAAAATTACATTTTAAGTCCAACACCCATTACTTGCCTCACTTTTTTATTTACTTATGTTTTAAATTAGCTTAACAATTGTGCTCCAGGTCCTGATCCATGATGTCACTCTCTGTAATGTCAAGGTATATCAAACATCAGACTATGACATATTGGACATGATACTTTATGTCATGAAAAAAAAATACTCCATCCTGACTTGGTGGTGGTGACAGGTTAAGAAAAAGGAAATATAAGGTGCAAATTATATTCTCTCCTTGAAATCGACATTGCAGTTTATTTTATCCATCATTTTTCCTTAAATACATGAACATTTCCAGAGTTTATGGCACAGAATGACTGAAAGCATCAAGCAGAGCTGCACAAACTGTGCCCAATGATACACATTGTTTTCTCAAACACTTCTGTCCTGATGTTCTGTTCCCCAGATATGAACTATCTGGGGAACAGAACATCAGGACAGAAGTGTCTGAGAAAACAATGTGTATCATTGTGTATCAGGCCTAGACACTGCAGTAACATTGTCACCCTCTTCAGAACCCATTCTGTCCTTTCATTACCTGTAGCAATTATTCCACAAGGTAACTCGATCAGCTCTACCAATGAACCTATGCTGAACCTCCTGTAAGACTTGTAAAAGCCCCCTCTGGGGCTGGACTCTATAGCAGAAGAGTCTGAGATCACTAGATTCTTTTACTCCATTTGACTGCAAGTTGAACCCTGTTTGACCCTATACCTATACATACATCTGAAAAACCTGTAACTCATCTATGTTTACTATTTTAATAGAATCTAAATCCCTTTTTCCAGTTTTCCTTCTTGCTTCCACTGTACAAAATAAGTATTTTCTGAGTAGGCCAGTGTGTGGCCACTACAACATAAGAACATAATATCTGCTTCCTGCCAGTGTGATATGCAAATCTTGTTCACATCTTTATGGTATTTTCCTTTATTTCTCTTTTGAACATGATTTTCCACTCCTTCCAATTTTTTCCAGAGCAGCAGGGAGCAGTATGCAGCTGAACTAAATTTTCTGCAGCTCACAAATGTGAACAAGCTCTGTGTGAACAAGCCTTGGAGTAATGACCACTGACAATTCATCTGGGTAGAACTAAGAATTGTGACCTCCGTTTCAGTATTCAAAGCAGCAAAATCTTTTTGTAACAGAGCTAATCTGTCACTGACAGCAGAAGGCATCACAATCAGCTGAGGAAACATTAAACAGATTCTGTTGAACTGTGTGGTAACAGCAATTAACTTTGGATTGTCATGTACCCACCTCTGAGAAACAGCATGACCGTGTCCCTTGCTAGTATCAGACGGACTGGAAGATCCTTCAGCATTAGACTTTCATCATCAGCACTGATGAGGTGGCTCCCCCTTACTCACCACAGTGCTATCTATCCCTTCAGGACACCTGGCTGCTCACACTCCCAGAGCATGGTGTCAGTCCCAATCCAGCCAGCAGCAAACAAAGAGGCATGACAGTGGTCAGAGCAGCATACCGAGGAAAATGATGCTGGTCAGTGCCTGATGCTGAATTATAAGGGAGGAGAGTTTACTTTAAATAGAATGCTAAATTAGGGATGAGCTCTTTCCTATTGAAATAAATCAAGAAATGACATCAATTTTTGACACAATTTGAGCTGATGTATGCAACAGGAAAAAGAAATAGGAAGGGAAGTATCATTTGTACTTTGTATTCACTTCCATGGATTGATTTGACCACTGTTGGTGGACAAAATATCATAGCAGCTGCTTCTTCTTCACTGACAATTCTTAACAATTGAAAAAAAAAAGTCCTGTCATTAATCCTTCCAGTCAGAGCAAATGTTATCCTGCAGAGCATACCTGTATCTTAATGAAACTCAGTTGCCACAGAGATAGGGACTGAATTCACTGTAAACGTGGACAGACACAGGACTTTTTGAGGAGTTTCTGTCACAAACTGGAAACATAATTGACACTAAAAAAAAAAACCCAAAAGAACACGAAACTGTTTGATAAAAGTGTCTGGGAATGCCAACATCAGCCATACCTGTCCTAAGCCCAAACACAGACCACAGATCTGTCCTAGGCAGACAAAGCTACTCAGAATAATACAGATGAAAGGAGCAGGAGCTCATACTGTTTGCAGGACCTAGCAGCCCTCTTCAGAATGTGATTCAAGATGAGTGTCTGACATTGGTGCTTCAAAACTCTGTAACACATCTCACTTCCCTTCAGAGCCTACACAGTGCCTTAAAGCTTAGTTACTTGAAATTAGATCGCATGAATAACTTCCAAATTGTTTATGGATCAATCACAAATCCAACTTTCCCTCTGAGGAAGACTGAAAATAACAAACAGTAAATGCTGTTTATTCATCCCTGATTGACAACTAATAATCAGTCCCCATCCCAGCACTTTCCCTCCTGCACACTTCTCCCATGATAAAGGTATATCCATATAACAGGCCCACAAATCTAACAAGTGCCACTTTACTGGAAATAGGCCCCTATCTCCAGGAGGCTGACTGTACTCTACTCATCCCTCCAGCCCTACAGAGTGCCCTAACAAAGCAACCCTTGGAGAACAGGTATCCTAGGTGAAACCCTGGGGACACAGAAGCAGTGATTGCAAAGGCAGCAGCTGCCAAGGTGGATGAATGTCTCTGATACCGCAGCGAGCATCACAGCCTCTTGCTGCTCTCTATTTGGAACTGAAAGGATCATTTGTAAATAATTTTTAATTGTCATGTTAAAGTGCAGAGAGTGCAGCAATCAGAGAGCTGGTGGTGTTGGAGGCCTGACACCACCATCAGGCACGGATCAGCAAACAGGGTAATAGGAGGAGAAGCTGCATGGTTACACAAGCAGGTGCAGGCAGGCAAGTGGGAATGTGAGAGAGGAGGGTGAGCACACGCCTGCTCTCTGCTCTCTTCTGGGGAGCAACTCATGTGAACTCAATGGCAACACAACCCCTTATATCGTGCATTAACTTGCAAAGACACACTACTCAAAATCTTTGGGGGAGTTTTCACAATGAAATGACTGGGTTACTTGTAATTTCTCTCTTTTTAAACTCTGGTAAGTGGCTTCTCCAGCTCCTAATAGTTCATCCCTATCTTGACTAGCAATCATCAAGAAAGGTTGCTGCTGAAGTTCAGCAGGCTCTGACAAGCTATTCACCTTTTTGGTATTATGCCTTTAACCATCTCTTAAGTGAAATGGTTCCTAGAAAATCTCACCAAACCAGGGATTTTCTTTCCAGAAGACATGGCTCTCCAGAACAAGACACTCAGAATCAGTGAGGGTCAGTCCCTTTGGAAGAATCTTTTCAGTAAGTCCTGCTGTAACTGGAGAAAGAACTTTTTAGGTTGATCTAGAAGCATGGGTTCAGTTGTTTCTCATTAACGTGTCTGCCCCAGGGTATTTGTGAAACACCAAACACAAGTTTGGATCCTGTTTGTAAGAAGTAATAATACATAGTAATGGGTGTTCATTGACCTTCACACGCTTCTCACAACTACTATTTCCTATTAAAATGTGCACAGCACACTAAACCAAGGTGGCTTCAGTTGAGATCCAGAGGACAAAACCTCTCAAACTCTTTGTTCACCTCTCTGATCAGCCAACTACTGGGGGCATAGAAAAGCATGGACTGAAATCAATGATTCACCCTGCCTTCACCACAAAGTAGCCAGACTCCTGTACTAAGTCCAGGGTGCATTCTCTCCTTAGGTACAATCATTATGCGAAACAGCAGGCAGCAAGAGAGAGGCACAGAAAAGGGTTCTGCTTCACTGAAGATTCTTATTACTGCTTAAATACAGAAGATTGGATTTTCTTTCATTATTACTCCCCAGGAGACCAGGGGCCTTGCAGATCTAGGATGTTTTGTAATCTGACATAAGGGACACCTGTTCATCTGCAGCACATGGATTCACTTAGCAAACACATTCTGATGGTACTGAGAGCAGCAGAAAAGCTATGCTTGCAGTTTGAGGGTGGAAGGTAGAAATGGCTAACTGCTGCCCTTCAGTCCCAAGAAACTGCTTTGACTGCTGTTATCCTATTTATAGTTTCAAAGAGCTATCCTTGCAATCAGAAGTAAGAAGTTGAGAACATATCCACCTCCTCTATAGCAGCACTCCCATGGTAATTTTTCTGCCAGCCAGAAATTAGCACTGTGACAAATGAATTTCATTATAAATAAATACAGAAAATAAATACAACTTTATATTATGAAAGCATCAGACAAATGCTCCAAAACTTGGTTCGTTATGTTTAAGAACAAGTCCAATGCAATACTGATCAGGAGAGAATCAGGCTTATCTTTTCTGATATTCCTGCAGAAGCTTTCTCAGCCACAGGAAACAGAGATGACACACAGTAACAAACACAGCCAGTTCCCAATGTCCATGCAAGATTTCAGTGGCCTGCTGAAAGGAGTTCCTCTATATGTCAGGGGAACCCTTCTACAAGCTTTGAACACTTAGCTTTTCCTCCTCTCTGTAAGGCCTGTGATTGCCGTCAAGCTCTCTTACCTAAGCAAACACCTAAGTGGCAGGAAACTGGAGTGTTGATTTGTTTGAGGGAGTTTTGGCTGTAGTTTTCATTGCTGTAGCTTTCATCTGAGCCCCAAATGATTTTTTTTTTAAGGGTTCAAAAATACTGTTCAGAGTTTGGTTCTTTTCATACCATGGTGCTACGTATTTCCTAACTCTCTACATTGGATCAACTGAGAAGGAATGAAATAATAAGGTCACACTCTGCAGAATTGTTAAGAAAATCTGCCCCAGTGGTAGAACTGAAAGAACCCACAGAAAAATAAGGTAAGAATGAGCAAGCTATGAGAAGTGTGGGTTGTTCCCACAGAATTCTCTAGAACACTGATACTGAATGTGTGTACAGGTGACAAATTAAGTGTCAGCTTTATGAATTACTTCACTTTTGACCACATTAGCAGGAATATCTAATTGGTTTTAAGCTCAAAGAAGAACCTGAGGATAACACTACCTACTCTGGCAATATACCAAAACAAGAATACTAGGGAATCTTAAACAAATATGCAGAGAACCTTTTCCCTTACTGGTAGTCCTAGTTCTAAGAATCAAGTAGATAGACAATTCTGACAGATAAACTTTGGTAACCGTATCTCAAGAAGTTTGACACATTACTATACACAACTGTCTATCCCACTACTTTATTAGAGGTATACCCTCAAAAGTAAATAAACAAAATGGGGAGTTATTACATTCCTTACTTGCTCTAGGTTACAGTCCTAACCAGTATCTTAGCACAAACCCTCTTCTCTGATCGATTCACCTGAGTTGTTAGATTGTAAATCACTTGTGAAAATGCAGACACTCCCCTCATTTTGTCACTCCATTGACAAAAGTGATAACTATATTTGCACTGAATTAGTCCATAACTGAGAAATGCAATGCTAAATACACTTATTTCTGCCCTATTATTCTGTGAATGTCCTAGGATCATTCAGGCTATCCCATTTTTGACATTTTATTCAAGGTCTTACAGCAAAACTGTGGCCTGCAAACACATTCATCAGGACACTGACCTATTCAATCGATTTGTCTGGCTTCCTTCCTTTCTGAACCACAAATTTTTTGGCACAAACTGCCTGTAAAGCCACTAACAATCTCTTTCCATCCAAACAGTTCCCTCTGGAATTGCTGAAGAACCTTCCTTCTACTGGTGGTGTCCTTCCAGAGAAGAAACATTTCACCAAAGAACATGGTATAAAAGCTATGTGTATGGTTTTCTTTCACACACTTGGCTTTCAGTTCTGTGATTGGTGTTCTAAGGTGAAGATAAATACACAGAATAAAATGCAAAAGAGATAAGCACAAAACAATCCCCCAGAAGGAGTAACTACACAGGACAGTAAACAGAGGCTCAAGATACTCTTCAAGTCACACATTTAAAAAAACTTAGAAAGTCTATTTCTTGGCTATCTTGATTTTATGTAGGAAACTGGGGTTGGAGGTAGTTAATTTACGCTTCGGGGGAAAACAGAATGTTACCCCTCCCATTTGCAGTTTTCTTCAGTTCATTAAATGAAAGAAATTGATTTGGCGAAGGTAATTTTGTAATTAAAAAGCTTATCATGGCTTTCTCTAATGAGCTAAGCAAACAGACAGTAATTCAGTGACAATATTTACACGGTGCACACTAGGGGACGTTTGTTTATAAAATTAAATAATAGAAGGAAATGGGAGGAACAGAGAAGGGAAAGAAAGCAAAGGAGAAGAGGTCAATTCTAGATCCAAGTTCATCCCAGGACACTGGTCCTCTGATGACTTGCTCCTGTTTCCATTGCATCACAGCAGCAAAAAGAAGAAAAGACTGTAAGCGACCTAAGCTACCCCCTTGTGTAAGTGGGCTTTTCACAGACTGAATTTACTATGCTCTCATCTCCAGCTGGGACCATAGCCAACTCTCTATTCAGGATTTCAGGGAACAGCTTTATACTCATGCAAGACTAAGAATTACCTTTCCAGGATACATTTCCTCCCTCTAGGGTGCCAGAGGCTTCATGCACACCGACTGAGGGCACAGTGTGGAAGGGAAGACAAACTCTTGAGAAACGTAGGTAAACTTGACTTCAAAAAGCTCTTCTGTTACATTTGGAATGAAATTCAGAACTCAAACTACTCCTTTTTTACCTTCAGAAAGCAAGAAAACATGACAAAGATCCTGCCTCAAGCAATGCTTCGTGCATTGCAGGACAAAAAAGAAAAAAAAGAGAGAGTAAATCCAGCAGTTCCCTGGAGATTTTTTCCCTCTTGGTCTGCTCTGTTATGCAAAGGTACACCATTCCCATCCTGGGAGGAAGCTTCCTAGTACAGAAAGGAGAAAGTGTCTTCTCCTCTAACCCTGCTTCCCTCAGCTTTCAAAGTTGTTCTCCTATCACCTCCCTGCTCTGTGTAACTACGGATGAAGCCTCTGGCAGTTTAAGAGTGGAGGGAAGTGAGCTCTGGAAAAGTAATTCTCAGTTTTCTGAGTTTTTCACACTTAAAAAGCTGTTTCCTCTGTTCTCAAAAAGAGACCTGGCTCAGATACTGTAGCAATAGACAAGTGCAATTCAAGGGAAAAAGATGAGTCCTAAAAAGGGTGAGCAGAAGATCAGTCCAATGTGAGGCAGCAGAGAGAGAGGAAAATGCTGCTAAGAAAAAGGTTAATAGTGGGAGCAAACTTACAAAGCTTAAAAGACCAGAGAGAGAGAGAATAAAATGGGAACTTCAGTGGACAGAGTAAAAGAACCTGTAGATCTAAAAAACTGTCACGTTTCACTCAGAAATAGGTGCCTTCTGATGCCTTCATATGCTTTCAAACCCTCTTTTACAGCTATAATGTAGAGCACAAAACTCCTATTAAAAAAGAAGATCGTTTAGGAGATTTGACCCTCAAATTTCCAGATGAATTCCCTTATAAAGGATGGGGTAAATTCATCCCTATGCATCATCAGAGGTCAGCATATCACTGTGACTCATAGATATATGAGGGGGACATAACAATGAGACCCTGTTCATTCCTTAATATTTACTCCATGGTAAGACAACCTACCTCCATTCTGAACTGAGTCCAACAGGAACCACTAGTACAGCATATATTCTGGCACCTCCTGAGACTCTGACACCAAAAAGCAATTTTTAGATTTAAAAAAAAAAAGAACAAATGAATTTCTGTCTGCTGAGTCCAGGTTTACACCTACACTTTTCTGAATAGGCTCTCAAAAATTAACACCAACCCAATTTACTGATCAATAACTGATTCCTGTGGTGTAAAACGGTATCGGGAACTTACAAAGAGTTGCACAGAGCTCAGTCAAACTGTTTGCATCCTAAACATACCTGATGCTTCCTTACAGTACAAAAAAGTTCTCCATCTCTACTTTCCTCAGATGTATCCTTTACATATCCCATTTTTTCTCCCATACTGAACACTGCATAAGAGCATTCTGAGATCACAGGGCAGCCTCTGAAATCCTGCAGGAACTGAACTCCTTGCTGCAGGAACTGGAAATAGCCTACTCATATGTCTGAGAACACACTCATGACTGTGGCTTGGAACAGAGGATCAAGTATCTAAAATGGAGAGACACAGGGCAAAACAAGACAGATAAAATCACAACCAATCTGAGCACTTGTAATAATCCTTAATCCATTCTCCTAGATAGGAGACTCCTGTGACTTCTCCAATATCACACTCTGCTGGCTGTTCCTGAATGTTCTCTGACAAGAAGGCACAATGGCACAATGATTAATATCAGACATACACACATTCTAACAGTACTAATTTGCTACATATCAGGCATAACCCCACAGCTTCACCTCGGTAAGTTTAGCCAGAGAATATGATAAAACATTTAAGGCTATTGTCATGTCAGTTGGAGTTGAAAGCACCTGACCCAGCATTTAATCAGAGGTGCAAAAACAGACAGTCCAAGATCCAGCACAATGTCTCTAAGTACACACCAAAATCCTTTGAACAAATCTGAGAAGGCAGAATAAATTTATTGGTGCCATGTGGCCCAGCTTTTCTGGTTTTATCTGAGATGTCCTAAAGCCGTGTCATTGAAACATCGTCATTATGCATGGCAGGGAGAATCACACAGGCACAGAGGCAGAAGTTAAGATAAGACCAGAAGTGCCCTGCTTGCCATGACTCACACTCAAACGTGTCTAGGAATTGCTGATAATTAAGACTTAGAAATCTTAGTACCACACAATCAATCCTGCAAGCCAACAAGCACCCCATGAGTTAAAGGAATTTGATATATCACAACAGCTACTAATTGGTCACCAATGAACTGAATAATTGGTTGCCAATATTAGTCCCAAATCCCCTTTTCAACTATATTTTCCAGCATAAAAACTATTTTCCTGTTCTTCATCCTTTGTCTTTTCTCATCCTTATAACTCTTCCCTTAAGTGCTTTTGAATCCAGGAGCAATCCCTTCAGGAAAACAAAGTTAGCCATGATGATTTGCTGGCAAGAAAACAAAAAGAGCCCAAGAAGCTGCCTAGGTCAGACCTCAGGGTGGAACTGTGCCACTTCATTAGCTGCAACAGTAACATGAAAATCCCAGTGGCTCTGCAGTAATAAATATGTAATAAATACTACCTTTTTGCATAACAGAAAAACCCTGCAAGTTACACTGCTGGGGAATAATTCTGCTTTGTGCTTAAGCAAACTGACTAAACAGAATATAGCAAGGCTTTTCCATCTCTTAGTTCTGTAACCTATATTCTCAGCAAAACAGCAAATAATTTTCTTATTTCGGGGGGCTTTTTGGTTGGTTGGTTAGTTGGTTTGTTTTTTGTTGTGTTTTGGTTTGGAGTCTTTTGTATGATGAACTTGTAATTGATTTGTTTATGGGAGACTGGGTGTCGCTGCCTATAGAGTGCTCCCACAGGATGGAAGCAGAGCTACTCTAGCAGGCAGCACCGCTCACGAGCTTAGACTATGAAGACAGAGCAGAAAGACTCCTACAGCTCAGGTAGAGACAGTCACTGGCTTTTGGGAAAATAGGACCAGACCTATGCCCAATGCCATTATGCTGTGTTGTAGGGACTTTTTTTGATAGGATAGTAACAGTTGGGAGCTCACCTTGGATTTCCTTTGATCTGAAAGAAATTACACCTGAGGCAACACTACATAGAAAAAAATAATAGATAATGACTTAAACATCTGAGGGCCAGCTGAAGAGAAGGCGAGCAGAAAAGCTATTGAGGAGAAGAGCAGAAGTGAAAAAGGATCCACACATCTCCCACCTTACTGGCAACTCAGGGTGGGTTTCTTTTCCTTTTTTTTTTTTTTTTTTAACCCGTGGGAATTGAGGTTGTCTTGATGAGGAAAGAACGAGGTGGCTGTGAGGTTTCTCCAAGGAGTATTTAACTACTCTCTGGGTATTTTAGTGCCTGCATACGTGAAACACTTGAGTATTATCTTACCACTCTTTCTCCAGTTAAAAGCATTAAATTGCAGGTACCAAGTGTTTTCCTCCCCTCATTCTCTTTAAAATTCCTGAAAGCTAAAGCAGTTTTGTCATGACTCACATTATAAAAAAGAACAAGCGATGTGACTGCTCCCACTTATCATGCACATGTACAAAACAAATATTCTCTGTCCGCTCTACCTTGACTTGCTGGTGCCTGCAGTCCTATCATCAGAGCCATCTGTTTAAGCATTAATGCCAAGCTCTGCTCCATGAAGCAATTTTTTCTTTTTTTTTCCCCTTCGAGGTTGGAACTCTCTCCCTACTCCATTATTCTTCTATCACTCCCATTAAATTAAGTAGAATTTGTAAAGGACAATGGAAAGAAGAATTAGGCTACAACATGAGTAAAATCCTGGATGGTGACAGAAAATACCCATTCTCAGATCACAGAGGCTGGACACAAATCACAGTACCAAAGATAATTTGAAAACAGAGACTCTTTATGATATTATCCACAACCACTTATCTCCCAGAATATATGGTTATTCTTACTAGAGTTATTCATGAACATAATTCATTCAGTGACATGATCTGATCACTGTTATACCTTTTGATTCAGCAAATTTGTTAGCGATGGAAACATGATTAAGTTTCTAAATTAAAAACACACTGAGAAAACTGGTGAGGCTTTACATTTAGTTCATAAGTCTTCTCAAGGAATAGATTAGTTGGGTTTTCTCCATAATCAAAGTTATGTCAGTTTCTGGAAGAGAGGCTTTTCTTTTGAAAAATGATACCACCTCAGCCCCTTTCAGCTCTCAGCTCACAATATTACCGCTGCCGAAGTTACAAAGACATCCAAAGTATGACATGAACTTTTGTGAAGTCACATGAAAAGTTAGGCTTTAATTATCACTTGAGCTTACCTATTAAAAGTTGCAACAAAGAATAGAATTTAATCATGAAGAATAGGTGTCATATTTGGGACAAATAACAGATTAAATTTCTAAATTCAATAAAACAGATTGAAAAGCTTTACAAGATAGGAAATAGCTCTTCATTAAACACTCACAAAGTACAGAATTTTTGCAACTACCTCTATAACTTCTGCTCCTTTTAGACTATGAACATAATCCTTTACATACATATGGAACTGCTGAAATTATGAAGCACTTGACCATATTTTGGTGGCAAATTTTTTGAGTGACACTGCTTCATCTCTGGTAAGGATGCATCTCCCATCTTCTGAGTCCTTGCTAACAAATTCAGTTTCAAAGAGCTTTGGATCTGTTCCCATTTTCAATGTAAAAGCAGAAAGAAAACACTGCTGAAGGCTTGTGCACATTTGTACGTTTAACATAACCAAATTTCAAACCTCAGTCTTTCTGAAGGATGGGTGAACGGTTAAAAATTTGCACTACCATTTCATAGCTCAACCCTTTTCTTGTTTAACAGACACCCAGATGGAGCCAGAGAGTTCCTTACTACTACAAAGTTGTGATGCACACTGCTCTGACTCATCACCAACTCTTTCTTATGACCAACATAGGTTTCACAGTGCTGCAGAAGGCGGCACTTCTAACTCACTTTTAAAAAGCCTTTTATCATTGATACTGTGTATAAATCACTGAGTAATAATGATTATGGTTAGATTTTTAATTCACTGAAAATAAAATCCATGTAATTTTGGCCCTTCTTTATTCCTCATGGACTGAACCACATTTCTGTGAATGGATTTGTTATTCAGAAACATCCACCAAATAGTTCATTTGAGCACATTTCCGCCTCCAGAACACTTGCGAGCTGCTCACTTTAATTATTTGCTATTCACAGTGCGCAAGTGGTAGCACAGTACTGTTTCCAGCTCCTGACTACAGGAAAAAAAAGTTTTCAAATGGGGGAGTGATAAGGAGAAAATGCTAAATCACTGTTCATAAATAGCTTTCAGATATAGATGACTGCATGGCTACATGCTCACGTTGAAGTCTATGAAACCCACAAAATAGAGAAATATTTTTACAAATCCCTTCAGGAAAGGAAGAATCTGACCCCACATACAGCTATAATCATATTCAGTACATTACTTCTGAACTTATTTATAAATTACTTTCTGTATTAAGCAGCAATTTGATATCCATGAGTGAGATTTTAAACTCTTGAGCAGTGACACTATACTGAACAATTCATTGCTGTTTTTCAAACGGAAAGAAGAGACAAATCCAAGGAAATGCAGTAATTTTTAAGCAAAATCTGCACCTTCTCTAGTGACAATCATCACTTCCTTTTCCCATTTTGTGTGCTGTATACATATGTGAGTAATGTAATCTTCCACCCAAAGCTGTGATGCTAAAAACCCACCCACATTTTTCCACTACCTGATAACTAATCATTGCAAAGTTCTCTTTGATTACAGTCTGAAGCATAATAATAGCCATGAAGGGAGACAACCAAATTTTATTGGCATCAATCTCAATAGCTAAAAACTGGTTAAGCTATTTCTGTGCAAGAAGAAGAAGAGGTGCTACACTATATAATGTAGTGACTACTAACAGCATTCTGCTGCCATGGTTGAGTTGTGGCACATGATGGTTGCACAGTGACATTTGGGTGGCTGATTGATGGAGAGCTTTTGCAACACTGCATTTGACAAGGTATGGCTGTGCTATGCTTGCACATGACTTGCACAAAGCATGACTGCTATGGGTGACTTGATTTTTTTTTAAGGTGAGGAATAGACAAGAAGCTGTTTGAGTTGACAGAAGAATTATATCTCAGAAATGAGATATAATAAGTACCACTCTAGCCCTCTATAGTAACATCTGTTCCTTCTGAGTCCCCTTTTCATTTTAATTTTGAACTGTCAGTAAAAAAGACAAAATTGTCAATGCTGTAACTAATGTCAGAAGAAATCAGCCAAAAATCAAGAAAATGAAAGGCAACAAACTTCCTGCGTTTCTTTTAGCCTAGCTACCCTAAACCCCTTGGCTCTTCAAAATCCACCCTCTTGTTTGCCAATACAGTGCTCGCCCCCTCTTTATTTTTAAAAGTATATATTTTTGCAGTTAAGGGCTGACTGTAAGCTCCAGGGTTGATGGGGACTTCGATTCGATGCTCACTTCAAAGGGAATGTGCTGGGTGCTTACCCACAAATGACATGTCATCACTTCTCTTGCTGCACGCAGTGTGCCCTGATGAATAATCGAGGCAGCTTTTATAGAGATGTGAGAAATGCCGATCACAGTTTGTCTCTGAGTCAGTTGACATTTTTATTTTATATATAAAGCAAATTAGGGTGGAAGACAGAGAGCAAGAGATGAGGCTGTGTGCCAACTTCTTCAGATCTCATTTAGTCTATGTTACAGAACACTTAGTCTTTACAATCCAGCATGCTAATAAGGGGCATATATCCCTTCTCTGAGAAATTAATAAATCTTGAGACAGCTTAAAGGAAACACAAAAAAAATTTACAGCCTTTAGTGTAGACATCTGTGCCTCTGTATATGTAAAGGGATTAGAGAGGGAGGGGAAGTATTTGCAACATTGCTGAGGAGAGGGACATGGCAGGGTGTCAGGTATTTCCACAGGCTAAGAGCCATTCCAACACCTATTAAAAGTAGCCTGGTAATTGCATTGGACACAAACAATGACTGTGAAAAACTAGCTCCGTTATAAGAACTCTGTCACGGTGCTTTGAAAACTCTGCTGTCCTTCTGATTGTCCCCAACCACCTTCCCACTCTGCTTATTCCAGTTTGAGGGTATTCCCAAACCTCAGAGACACATATCACCTCACTGGGAAGTAAGTGGCAAGAAGTTTAGACCATCTACTTGACAATTTGGTGAAGATACAAACTCAACTCCTTTTCAGATTTCATCTTTTTGAAGAAACTAGAGTTCCATTAGCGCTTGAAAAGCCCGACAAGAAAAAACAATCAGAAATTTTACAGGTGGGAGAATTGAAGCACAACATATCAAGAGAAGAGTCTGGAAAAAAGCTTGGAAAAATCAGCTATAACCTTCTGTCTATTCCTTGACATTTTGCAGTATTTTCACTTATCTCTGGTCCATTTGCTGTCTATATCAGAGTCACTTTCTACACAACCTTATAGTGAAGCTAAAGCCAAAGCCTACTTTCCTACCATAATATTTCAATAAACAGCTAGGTAAGTCCTGATAAAGAGAGTGACCACCATGCACAGCCAGTGAGAGTGAGGACCCTGGGAGATAGTTCAGAGAAACCTGAGTTTCACATTTTTGACTGATCCTGCTTAAGGAAAGGTCTGTTAGAATATTTTTTTTTAAGAGAAAAGGACTGTTTCTTACTAATCAACCTGAGTCAGATCCAAGTTTCGTCAACACAATAGCTACCTGCAGGCTAACTTGTAATTTAGTACATGATTACCTACTGCCAGTGAATCCTCAATCTTTACAGTCCAGACAGTCAGTTCTGAAAAATGTTAAAAATATCACTTACTGTATTTAGTGGAAGAGGAAGGGAACTGGAAGAAGGAAGTGGGTGAAGAAAATAGCGCTATACTGAAGAGGAAAAAAAATTATGGTAAAAAAAAGAAAGGAAGAAATAAAGCAGGAGAAAAGGGAAATGAGACATAACAAGAAGTTGAGACAGGAGGTCAGAAATTGATAAAGGGCAGCAGCAAAAGGATAGAAGTTTTTAAAAGTTGGAAAAGAAATTACCTGTGTTTTCCCCTCAAGCGAAGTTCTCATGCAACATGGCTAGAGCAAAATTTACTTACTATTCTCCCCCTCCCTGCTAAAACCAGCCTGATATTTCTCAGCTAAACTGCCAAAACTGAAATTTTACAGCCAAAATAAAGTAGACTGGTAATGCTGTCAGCATAAAAGCTTGAGTACACTACTCTTGTCCCTTCCCATTTTCTGTGGGCATTAGAGTGACAATAGCAGCAGTAATCCCTGGCTAGAGGGTAGGTGTCCAAGAAAACCACCCCTCACAGCTTTGGAGCTGCAGCCAAAGCCAGGGCTGCTCGGCCACCACACAGCATTCAGTGGTAGAAACCTGCAGCCCAGGGAGTGCAAGGCACCTCAGCACTCAATTCCTCCCCTTCTAGTACAGCCAAAGGTGTCAGAGCAGTTACTCTGTGTTCCCACTCTCAGCCAGCTCCCACTAACAAGCACCTGCTTCCTTGAACTGTCCTGGCTGCTCCTACCGCTGTCGATGAAATCCATCCATGGTGCTTAACACCAGCACTGTGAACCATTGCTCGGTCTCTGTCTTCTCTCTGTCTCCTTTCTCTTCACAACTTTATTCCCCTAACGACCAAAATATTTCCATTTGTATTTTCCCCCTGTTTACCTTTTTCTACTGTGCTTTACTTGTGTCCTTCATTTGAAATTAAAATTGTCTAATATTGGACTATCTAAAAATATTCCTTTTATTATAATTATTCTACATGCCTTCTTCAATATTCTGAAAAGAAAATTGTTTACCTCATACAGAACATGAATTTCTATTCTAGCTCTATGCAAGATGCAGTAAAAATTTGCCTTTTATTTTTGGAATCTCAGCATTTCTAATCTCAAGACTGTGTGCATCAGAAGGAAAAAAACCCAAACCAGACAAAATAAAACCACTGAAGAAAATTTGCATGTAATAAAAGATGACAACAACAACAGCAACAAAATAATAATAATAATAAATAAATAATAATAATAATATAATAATAATAATAATAATAATAATAATAATAATAATAATATAAGTGTTGCTAAGTTCTGATTTTCTTCTACCCAGATCATATATTGTCAAGAAAATCTTTGCTCTGTTGAGTTGCATGTTTCCACTTTTATGGACTCTGAGATGGATGAACATGAGTTAAAGAGGTGCTAACAGTAATATTTTTCTCTTTGCTATCTTATCAATTTAAAAATTCTTTACATTAATGACTTAAGTGGATAAAAAAATCTATGAGCTATTTGCTTTACACTGAATCAAAATACAGACATTTGATTTTTTTTGTATTTTCTTTTGCTAAGCTAGTGAGTGAAACATAACACAGAAGCACAATGCCACATCAGTGTCACTGACTGCACAGCTTGAGGCTGTGGCCGAATTTTGGCAGCTCGTTAAGCGAGAATACTTTGTCTCTCTCCTATCAGCTGTTTCGCTTATATGTTGGGGTAGAAAAGTTTTCTAGATGGGAAGATGTTGAGAGTTTTCTAATTTTTTCAGCAGTAAATGTTTCTTTTTAGTTTAATTTGGTGGTTATAAAATGCTCCTATTTCATTTGTATGCCTGTTTGGGGGTCTGTACAAGATTCAGATTCATTATCTTGTTTTACCAAGCATGTAATAAATAAGTACGACTAATTTGAAATTTTCCATTTGTTCATGTTGTTTATTTCTGTATCTGCACTAATCACAGAATTTCCAGCTCTCCTTTTTTCTTGTTTGCTGTATTCTTATTACTGTTTTCTTATATTTGACTGGAAGTTCCTCACAGTCATGCTGTCATGTACATTCATATAACAAAGACTGAGTTGGGACATTAGGACCGTGATACTTAGAGGAATTTGAGGGTGATCAAAAACAGACCGGATAAACAAGAAGTAAAGTTAAGTTTTTCTCTCATCTGTTCATTCATGATTATGGCATTGAGAGAAGAAAAATACAAAACAGTTTTCTGGGAAATTTATTATAGCTATTTGTATCTGTGGTAATGCCCAAATACCTAGTAGCTGACTTCCAGGAGAGCACAAGTGCAAGTGCCATCTACATTGGGACAAAGAAGAAAAACGAAAAATTCAGATCTAACTTATAAACTTCCATCTTCCAACACATCTAAAATAATGTTCTGCTTCTTTACTTGACCTCTAGATCACTCAGCCCTCAATCTACTGTAGACAGCTTTATAACTTCAACCATGGATGGTTTTTTTGCAATTGTTCCAAAGATAGCTCAAGAAGGTACATCTAAGAGCAAAGGAAGACAAAAGCAAATCCAAGTCACAAGGAGCAAATAAAAATAATCTACATTTTCTCCCCAAAATAAATAGGAGGCAAGGGTATGGATGCTACTGTCAAATGATGTGCAAAACCTACAGAGATTATGCAGAAGAGTACTGTCCCAAGTACATATATGTATATATTTTTCCTAGTGCAATTTCATACTTGAGGCAAGTCATTCAGTCTGCTTGCTGAAAGGAGATTCAGGGCTCAAAGTTACGGGTGAAATCAGTCGCCTTGTACTGTAAACTTCTGTTCACAATAAGCCCTTACAGCACTTCTCCCTGAATTATGTTCAGGAAGCAAAAAGTTCAAACTTCATCAACTTCTATCCATGCTTTTTTCCCCCTCCAGTTGAAACTCATCACCATTTTAAAGCACCAAGGCA
This sequence comes from Sitta carolinensis, assembly GCA_032173965.1. NCBI lineage: Eukaryota > Metazoa > Chordata > Aves > Passeriformes > Sittidae > Sitta > Sitta carolinensis. Next base: position 38,627,665 of record JAVUNC010000006.1, read on the forward strand.
GTCTGAAAGGTTCACCCTAGTGACCATCTTGCAAGGCTGTCAGAATGGAAACCTCATTGAGAAGCAGCAGCATCAAGTCAAGTAGGACATTCCAGAGGGGGCTCCCCTTAGCCACATTACAGTAACTGGATCTTCTTATGACCTTCAAGATGCCACTTCAGTTCCCTCCAAAGAGACTTAAGCAGCCTCTCTGCCATTAAGATGCTCCTTCATTTGTCAACAGAAAGCTGCTCAACTGCTAGCCTGAGCAAATTTACATAGAAATTACCAGTGATACTCTGCAAACAGCTAGGAGAATGACAGCAGAAACAGTCCAGGATACACAGCCTACACAGTCACTACTCAGACAAAGACATAGAGGAAAATGTTACCAGGAAAATTCACGGGACTTGCAGAACTATTAATATATGGCCATTCAGCAGTGTGAGGTCTGCTGGGCCTCTGAGTATACTAGCTCATCCAAAACCTTTCCACAGAACGAAGATGATATTGCCAGCATTTCCTTCCTACCTGACAAGTATTTCCAAGTCTCCAGGCAGCTGAATCCTATGTGAAGCCTGCAGATGAGAGGCAAATTGTTACCCCATCCTGATAACAGATGCCTGGCTTTTCAGCCTAGCACTCAACTTTATCCTCCTGTCCCTGACAGGCAAATCTTGCTGCCGCCCTCAAAGCTCCTCCTTGAAAAGAGCAGTTTCTCCTTGTCACACTCCTCCTCAGGCCCTGCATCTGCTCTCAGTCTACCCAGAGCCCTTTCCCCATCCCTAGAGACAGCACCCAGGCAAATCAGGTGCCTGACTGCTTCAAAACTTTTTTTTTTTTTTTCCATTTTTTCCTCCTTTCTAGGGTTCTTGACCTGATCACAATGGGATTTTTATGTGAAAAATTGTAGAGCTGTGAAGTCTGCACTTAATCCTTTTGTTAAGCACTACTTGTGGTAGTATCAAGCTTCTAAAGCCTTGTATGAGTGCTCAGATAATCAGAGATAAAATACAAATCTAACAAGGCTGCTTCTTGACTGGGAGCATGACTGAAAGAACGTTCTAGGTTTTTTGTGTCAGTATTTCCCCAGAACTGCCCTGCGATTGAGCAATTTTTCTACAGCAATCAACAGCCTTAGCACAAGGTCTTAACTCTATAAAATTTAAAAGGCAACCCAGAGACTTAGAAGTAATTATGGTTGAGGAACACTAACAGTACTGGGCCCTGTTGGCCCAAACAGGGACACTCCAGGAGTAAAATGAAGTAGTGGGCACTAAAAGATACCAAGAGACAAATTTACATTTAGACACCACTGCACCATGGTTGTTGAGACTGTTGGATCAGTTAAGGGCAAATAAAAGGAATCAACCAGCAAAAAACTGTCTTCCTCTGTGTAGTGATGTACATTAACGGAGGTACATTTGTGTGAGTGTACACACAAGAGAAAAGAAAAGGTAGGGATTCAGCAGGGCAAGGGGTATCTGATCCTTACTATGTGCTCTTGACATCAAATGACTGCACAGAGTAGAAGAAAAATCCCATTTCAAATAATGATCAAAGCCATTATAGGGAAATGAGTAGCTTCCACTTCTTAAAGCAAACAGGCAGATAATATTTATTCCACAATATAGACAAAACTCTGCCTTCTGTCAAGGGGAAAGGAATAAATTGTTTTCCTGTAATGGTGTTTTGTTTTCAATCAATTTCCCTTCAAGCTTGATTTAAGAGGATGCCATGCCAGAACCTCAGGCAAATGGAAGAAACCTAAGATACTCCCCCAAGAGAGGTGAAAACAGTGATGCAGTCAAACTTAAAAGTTCCATCTAAACAACAGTTGCATACGGGTACAGTCAGCACTCCTCTCCCTCCTCCTCTTCAAATAAAAGGTTTGCAGCAACAATGCAACAAAGGGCCAGCAACAATGAGGAAGAAAAAGTTCAGAGCATAAGGAATAACAGCAATGGATGTACACTGGAGTGCATGTTGCTTTAGTTAGGGATAGAAGTCCTAGGGAAACTGTTACAGGTCATTTTGATACATACACAGGCATATGCTATATATCTTAAAGATCGTTAATTTTTATTAGTGAGACCTTTGTAGATATTATCTTATTAATATGCATGCATATAAGAAAGAAGAACAGTCAACATCTGGTAAAACCCCTGGCTTCTAAGAAAAGCTGGAAGGGGACAAAATGAAGAATGAGATTGCTCCCAAGGCATTGCAGGCACTTAGGTACTTGCAGAGCTAGGTAACCAGGGAACACTTTAGATTTAAAAATACTGCCTTGTTAAAAATTGTGCATATTTTCTGGGGTGACAAACAGCCCCTTTGAGTTGTAAAAATCAAAGAAGTTTCTCTTTCAGAAAAGGACTGATGTTGTAGAAACTTTCCCATCTATTTATTTTAAATGCAAATTGTAGAAAGAAAGACTGTTTCCAGAAGGACAGGAATTTAAAAAGAAAATTATTAGTATTTTTTAATCTTGGGGAAATGTTGACAATTTGACTCACAGATAGTATGGACACTCAGAACAGTTCCAATAGTATCAGAACCCAAACAGATAGTCTCAAAAGTTCAACTAAGCTTTTAACAGACAAAAATCTGAAAGAACAGAGGACCCCTTATTGTTCCTCTGAAAAGGTTCCTCACAGGATGCAATTCCCAGTTACATAAACTATCTCTTTAGAAGTCAGGGGATTCTTACTGTAAGATTTCAGTAAGATGACATTGATTTAAAAGACACAATTCCATCCCATTTTCTTCCTGACAGACCTTGCATTTGAATGGATGCTCCCTCAAGACAGGGACACTTTGCATCTTTGAGTACCATGAATTCCTCATGGCAGTACAGTAAATAAACAGGTAGAAAATTATTTGGGTGTTCAATGGACTTTGCAAGCAAGATTCTTAACAGCAATGTTAGCTAAGCAAAAGCTAATGAACACTTACTACAAATGACATTCCCGCTTCCTGGCCCTAATTCTCTCATTACTTATCCACAGGCCTAACAGACATGTAGTGGTTTTAGCATTACTGACAACAAAAGCCAGAAGCACAAAGGATGCCATCCAGTGATGACAGCCCCAGAATCACAGCTGTCAATTAAGCTGGGGAAAGGGACTGCTAGGGAGGACTGAGTTAACACCCAGCACAGCCCAACTAGGACTAGCAATGAGAACTCACTCCTGGTGCCCAGTACTTATCCATGCACACGTGTAGCACATGCACCTGCACAAGGAGAGCCTTATAGGAATCTTTTAAAGATTAAGATTTTCTCTACAAATGTAGGCCAACATTTTCAAAAATAGATGTCCAAAGTTAGGCATTCCAAAATCCATATTTAAGCATCTATAGAATTGTCCTCATTCTCAGAAGTGCTGAAATTGCCAAGAGCTGTAAAATGCTCAAATCTTGAAAACCAGGCCACATCTTTAGGTGCTTGAAAACAGATTTAAGAGCCTAAGTTTAGGCATCTGTATTCCTGACTGTAAACTTCTATTACCCAGGAAGACCTGCTGCAATTCATCACACATACATGACATTCTCAAAAATGTACAATACTAATTGTCCTAAATTTTCAGTTGCAGTTGAAAAGTGAGCTACCCAAATCAGAGCAGGATCACAAAGGTAGCCACTGTCCTTTTTCACCTATTTTCTCGTATTATAGCAGTAAATTACAGTGACTGTCAAAACACCCGGTGAACAACAGTGGTAGCTGACCTAGTCCATATTACCTTTACGTACCCTGAGTCTCCAGCAGAACTAAGGATGAAATTGATGTAAGGTTGCACAAATCAAATTAAAAAGAGTGCTGGTTTTGGCTGGGGTAGAGTTAATTTTCTTCATAGTAGCAGACATGGTGCTATGCTTTGGATTTATTCTGAACACAGTGTTGATAATATGGGGATTTTTTAGCTGTTTTAGAGATAGCTAAAAAACACAGCCAAGGCCTTTTCTAAAGCTCCTCACACTACCTCATCAGGCTGGAGGTATACAGGAGTTGTGAAGGCACACAGCCAGGGCAGCTTACCCCAGCTGACCAAAGAAATAGCCCAGACCAGATGGCACCATGCTCAGTATATAAAGGTGGGGGAAGAAGAAGGCAGAGAAGATGTTGAAAATGATGGTGCTTGTCTTCTCAAGTCACCATTACATGTGAAGGAACTCTGCTTTTCTAAGGAATGACTGAATGCCTGCCTGACCATGGGAGGTGGTAAATGAATTCCTTGTTTTGCATTGCTTGTGCGTGGCTGTTTTGTACTTAAATTGGCGTCATACAAGTGGAATAGGCTCCAAACTTATGAATGTCAGTCACATTTATTAAACTTGTGAATAGGGTGTATCTGTTAACTTGAATGTTACCAAGTAGAATTCAGTCGTGTCTTTTGAAATTGATGTCAGATCCTTTAGCTTAGGGAAATTAAAAAGGGAAGCACAAAACTGTGTGGTATGCTGGTGCCTCAGTAGGCAAATAGCTTTCCCCCGTGCTACAAGTAGTAAAAGCAAAATAACAGCATACATAATATTTAAAGGAAAAACCATACTAAGAAAAATTTCATCAGTGAAATGGCCAATATAGAGGAGATTTTATTTTAATGCATTGATACAACTTTTCTGCCTCCTCTGAACCCAAAATCATGACATTATCTCTGTCAAACATCCTGTAACAAAATTCTTAGAATGAATCAGGGTCTTCATGTACCTCTCTTCTCCATTTTCAGAGCATTTTAAAATATTTGCTGCATCCTGTAGCTTCGGTGGTTAAACAGGAGCAAAGACAACATATTTGACAAACTGCCTGCACTTGTACCCAACTATACTGTCCCACACAGCTGGCAAGTACTTGATGAACGGGCATACTAGAACCACACAAATTTAACCTCAATGTGATGTAAGTCATCATATGTGGCAACATCTTACTAAAACTGCAGTGAAAGCAACTATAGCTTATTTTATCAAAATATTTCCCTATTTGTGTACCATGTTTACCTTTTTAACATATTCTTACAAAGGGTCAAATTGTCAGTTGTCCTCAAATGTGGTGTTCTGCTTATATTAGAGCTGATATTATCTTGAGCGAGTGAGAATCTGATTACAAGTTCCTTAACAATAAACGATGACCACATCTGGGATGGTTACAACCACCATTCAATGGCACACAAACAACATTATCTAAGAGTTTATAGCTGGAAATAAAGTAAAAGACCTTTTTCCAAAGATACAGAAAGGGGAAATTAACATAGGAAATTAATCCAAAGTGGCCAATGCATTTAAATATATTGTTTTAACATTATGTCCCAGAGAAAAATACATCTACTAGCACACTCACAACCATGAACACAGTTTAACTTTAACCTCATACAGGGCAACCATGTATGACTCCTAACGGGAGCTATTGTCACTCCCTCTGCCCCACCAGCCTCCTCTGCTAAGGCCACATCCCTTTGTGAGCTACCCACATAAGCCCCTCATATTTTAATAGGACTAGCTCTGCTGTAGCATATGCTACATGCTTCTTGAATGTCTGTATGTCTATATGCTTCTTGAATCCAATGCATAGAGGGACTTGCTTACTCAGATGTAACTTCTTCCCAGAGGCTCAAAAGCTGCTCAAGGCTAAGCCTATTTGTTTAAGCATAGAAGCAGTTATACTGGCTTCTAGACCACCCTGTATACTCATCAACCTGATCAAACACAAGGCAATTCCAAAGGCACATTTGACAGCAAAAGGCCCTGCAAACCTCTCCTTAGCTCATGTGAGACAAAAATGCTCCAGTGCAAAGACGGCACCTCTGAGCTTTTTGGAGCAAAAATTCCTTTCTATTTGTTACATAGCCCACTGACACATGAACTACAAATAAATTCCCAAGGTATAATAAATGAGAAATGGTCTCTTAAACTACTTTTTGACCAGAACCTTCCTTTTTCACTTGTGTTGCTACAATTTTCTTTTCTGCGATGACTTACTCAGGGAAAAAGAGGTTATGGGAAAGACTGCAAGAAAATGCTTGAATGAGTTGAAAGTGGTGTTTAACACACAAAAAAAAAAGACAGGGCAAGACAAGGCATTCACGCCAAACAGCTGTTAAAGAGGCAACAACAGAAGAGTGGAAAAACAAAAAAAAAGTAAGATCCTGGAGTCTGATAAGAGCTGAACAGGAAACACACAAGAAGAAATGGAAGGAAGAAAAGAATTTTGTGGTGCCTTGGATGACAAGCAATATGATTTGAGTATGAAATGTAATAAAAACTGGCAGTTCAGAAAAAATGTGAAGCAAGCAAGATGAGAAATAATAGAGAAATGGCAGCAGATGCCATCTCAGAGGCCGCTTGAATGAATTGCACACAATGAAATCCAAAGGAAGAAAGTCAAAACAACCAGTGCAAGAGATTAACAGAATTATCAACAAAGCCTCTAGCTGTAAGACTGAGTTTAGTCAGGATAGTGACACCTGTTGTTGGCTGTGCCAGATCAAGAATTTGACAAGTGACAGTTAGCCAGTGACCTGCTTTCTGCAAGCTGGAGCTCAGACCTAGTGGTGGGCCAAAAGAAGGAGAGCATGCTAGCTACAAACTTTAGTCTATGGGTCTTGTCACTGATAGAGGGGTTGCTCTCTGTGTCCCACAGTGTAGGAAGATTCAGCTGCCTATGAATATTGGTATCTCTGCACGGCATGACTTCCCAGAATGCCACCATTCACACAGCAATGCCAGACCCAGGTATTTCACAGCAAGTCTTTGAAACTGCAAGCCCAGTTCTGAAGACTTCCACACAGGAGAACACCAGTGAAAGTTGCATAGGAATAGTCCTGCAAGAAATGACTCAATGACAGAAGTGGTAGGAATAATGGGGACCACAGGAAAATATTAGGTCAAAAAGGCTCAGATTTCTCTACCATACACATTTCATCTTTACATTTTAAGAAACTTGAATAAACTTAAATAGCTTTCCATGTTAATGAATATATCTGCTGATCCCTAAAGACTACACCATCAACTTTAAACCTTAAGTTTATGAAGCTCATTTCTTGCCCTTGATTAGCTCTTATTGTCCTATGTGTGCTGCTGCAACTATCTCTGCTGTTCTTAGAAAGATGGTGGCTTGCAGCCACCTTGGTTCCTGTGGAGCTGTGTTCTACACCACAACCCTGTTATTCTAACACTGACTTGCTTATTGCACCCTCAAAGGGCCAACTCCCTCTTCACAGAGGCAGACAGATACAGTTAAAAGAGATACACTTCATGTGCTCTATTATTGAGTAACTGAATCATTATTAAAAAAAAAAAACAACAAAAGAAAGAGAATAATAGAGGGGGACCCTTTGTCTCATATCAATACTTGCAAATGCACAGGCTACCATTAGCAGACAAAAGCCAGAGAATACTGAAAGTGGGTTTAAATTTTGGTTAAGCTTTGCATGGAATATTGTTTGATAATATCCAGTATTCAATTCTGCCTCATGGCCTGTGTCACCGTAAATGTTCGGTTCCTGAGGAGAAGAGAAGCATGGACACTTATCAGTATTAGTAAGAATGTGCTGTCGACTTTTGGAAACATTTCCTTTAGTGCAAGAATGCTTTTGGTAGGTCCTTAGTAAATATCTGGCCTAAATATTTATTACTCTCCTACTCGATGGTTTGTTTATATCCTCTAAGTATTGTATTTTGTATTTCTTATAGGGATTTCCAAGCAACTTTTATCAGTTGGAGATTGCTCATTAGTTTTATATATTGTTCCATATAACACTTCTAGCACACTAAAAATTTCCAGTGAACTTAATTTTCCACAACACCATACAGCAGTGAGTTCCAGAGACTCGCTATGTACATGAAAACAGAGTATTTCCTTAGATTTCAAATATGCAACTTCTTTGAGAATCACCTGCAAATATGCACTGTTAACATTATATTCCAATCTTGCATTAGCTAACAGTCTCACTGTGCTTAATACTGATACATAATCAATTGAAACCTGCGCATCTTAAGGACACTACTTACAAGAAAATAGGAGAAAATCTACCAGCACTCAAGAAAAGCCTAGAGCACACCATAGAATAAAACCAGTGCTGCAATTTCAGTATTTAATGATAGAGAGCTGTGTTCACTAACAAAGAGTGTTTCACTTTAGATTACCATCACTTACGTTATTGAAAACACACTGTACTCTGTAGCTTACATTTTTCTGGAGGGAGAAAGGAGGACAGTATAAAAAACTTTCTTTCATTCCCTAACTTAATCCCAGTTTGAAGGACTCTAGATAAAAATTTAATATGGGATTTCATTGTTGGGTTTCTCAGCTTTTTAATTATATGCTTTACTCCATAAAACATGCACCACAGTAAAGAACTAGAGAAACTGGCAGACTGAGGCAGACCGAAAATGTCTTAATTCTTCTGACCTTTACCACAATTTTATTTCTGCAACAGGATACACAACCGACCTTTTCCACCTACTGACAGGACAGTTTATGGCAGATTTCCATTATTGAAAGCTTTCTGCAAATTCACCGCAGTTATTACTGGTAACCCAGCTCAGCTCTGCAAGGATATTATAATACACAGCTCCTTGAAACCTTAACTGTTGGTTGTTTCTGGTTCCAGAGAGTCACAGCGCACACCTGCTAGCTTTCCAGATGTGCATAGAGGCAAAATACCTGCAAGCCAGCCAAACATTACAGATGTTCCCAGCAGAAACACAGCTGAAATGTGGCCAGATGCACCAAACATCCATCTAGGTCACAAACATCACTGGGTTGAGGGATGGCTCAGTCATTAGGCTGCTTGCCTAGCATACAGGAGATCTCTCTCTGACTTAGCAGGTGACATTGAGAAAGTCACTAAACCCCTATGGCTCTGCTCTTTGTCTATAAAAAGGGGGTGGACTGCATCTCCTCTTCAGTGTTATGAAACTGCTGTAGACAGTGAATCATTTACTGCTACTCTGGTAACAGAGTCCAGATGGAGAAATTTGCAGAATATTTTAGTTGAAGTTTATAATTTAATTAAGGAAAGACAACAAAATATTGTGGGGTATGGTATACAGGTTTTATTGGTACAAGTTGGATATGTGATTATTCATGCCTAGAAAAGCCAAGTGATTCACGAAGTTCCTATCAACTGACTAGCAACAAAGACTCTGCACCCAGCTGCACCATCCCGGTCTCTGTAAATTTCAGAGTTTTATTAAGGAACCCAAATGTTTGTGATACTTTTTGTACTTTTTCACATCTTTTTAATTGAAACTATTTTTACATTGCTCCAGCTGTAAAGCCAGACTCTTTTCATAACCATGTGTTCAACTACAAGGATCACTGTGGCAGAAAAAACGTTGTATTTTTATTCCCAAAATAATCTGTATTCTTATGCTTTCTTTCTTTGTTTAAAATAGATCCAATACAGATACTTACAGTCAGGAGTATCTTGAGTGGTTATCATATGTATTGACAGAGAGCACCTGAAAGTGAGAAGCTTTTCCATAACTACATGTGCCTCTATGGTCAGCAAAGACAAAGCCGCTGGGGTTTGCGAAAGAGTCAAAGGCAGTAAGACTTTAAAACAAAAGAGAAGTTTTAATCTATAAATCAAGGCAGCAGTCCCATTGAGAGTGTGGGAGTGATATTTGCCTTTCTCACTCAGACTTGGCCTGGGATTTAAAATCCCAGGAGTTTCCATCCTGCTGTGGTTTCACAGGGAAATGAGCACTGAGAGAGAAACATGAATACTCAGACAGGAAGGCCAAGAAAAGGATAGGAGAAGAGTACGTGCAAAACCACCACACTGAAAATGGGAACCAAGCCTCCTTATGTGCACGACCACTAAAGATCATGTTTTGAAAACAGAAGTGGAATTAAATGGGACTTGAAGAGGCCTGTGATGCATGCTACCAGTAGAGAACTTCTTGAGGAACAAATCCAGAGACAGCTAGAGAAGTCTTGAGTGCAGTACTCAAAAGTTATTACAAAAAGCACAAAATATTAAATCCACTATATGTAATCTTAGTGCAAGAATTTCAGTGGTCTGACTGTATTTACTCTTTGGGTAAATGTATTCTTGGTTACTTAAAATTCCCCTGCAGACAATATTCTTTGCTTTGCTGTATTTTGCCACTAACCAGTCATAATATTTTGTGCCATTATGACAGAGAAAATACCGTTTATAAAGCTTTGTGAGGGCTTTCCACAAAGAAAAAAATACACTCCCAGAAATAGCATAGGAAAGCATTATTTCAGATTTTAAGACAAACAGAACTAGCGCATGGTTCATGTACACTTAATTTAGAATTCTACTGACACCACTCAATAGTTCATTCTACATTGAAAGGAATTTATAATATAGGTATCATTAAAAATTATCCCATGCTTCAGACAGAATGTCTCAGACTGGGAATGAACAGTGACTTACAATCAAAATCTAAGAATAGAACAAAAGTACTATATAAAACATACTACATAGATATTTTAAATAAATATATAGTTATATGCTGCACATAGAAAAAGAAAACATTGAATGAAAATTAATGCAGGTAGAATTCAGAAAGGAACATATATTTTAAATCTTACACAAAAGCCTGGTTTCCCTGTAGAATTCCAACCTGGTTTCTTTTGTTTTGTAACACAAAAAAGCTTGGGCAAATATGTAAAGGACTGATTATTCATTATTACTTTACTAGAGGGTTTGGCTCTAACATTTCTTTCTTCATTTTCCTTCAGAATGCTTACCAAATACTACAAGGCTTCATTTGACAATGCTAAGCAAGAATAGACATGAAGAAAATCTGAGACTATCTTAGACTGATTTAGGAAAACAGTTTCAAATTTGAAGATAAAAACGCTGGTCCAATGCTGACTAAGAAGAGAAATAAAAATCTACAAATATGAGATGCAAAGGAAAGATGGAAGACCAATGCAAAATGATAAAAATCAAATTAAAAGCATAAAAATATAGACTGAAGAAAATTACATTAGAAATCTTCCAGAAAGTGAAAGGATGCCATGGAATTATTATTTATTCTTTATAATGTTTTCCACAGAATCTCAAAACTGGATTACAAATATAAAGTAACAGTTTCATTTCTCAGAGGATAAAATCTCATCTTAAGGACACATAATTAAAACATGGAATGGAAAATGCAATTGAAAACAAAGCTGTAGGGGCCTCACTGGTGCCAAGAGTAGCATAAAATAAGTTTTCTATTTCTGAGGAGAGTGACTGTAGCAAAAGTAAAAGATTTGCTGATGTAGGAAAAAGGATACTGCATGAAAGATTCTTGGGTTTTTAAAGATGTGATTATAGTGGGATGATCTTCCAGTGGTAAAATACATACACAGCCTTGTAGAAAAATCTCTTACATGCACATGGAAACACTGCTGCTGAATGCAGAGACAAGGTGACTTTGCTGAGCAAAGGCCACAGTTTCAAACACCTATCTTTTACTGTTCTTTTAAAGCCAGCTGATTATGCTACCAAAATCTGATGTACCACAAAATCTTCAAGAAACTGCTGCTCTGGGATCTTTATTTATTTTGCCAGTTTTTACATCTGAACTCCTGCCTCTTCAGCAACCTAAAGGTGAGATGCTCCCTCAGCCTGTCTCTATCTGCTGCCCTCTGAATACTTTGAACTCATTTTGCATCCCAGGAAGAAGGTACTTTTCAATGTCTGCCATTGACAGACATTCTCCTTTCCCACTCATACTTCCTCAGCATGCAAAATCATAATTCATGCTGACGCCCCCATTGAAGGTGAGAGAGATGGCCACTTGGAGCATCCTATGCTTTTTCCTAATCTGTAACTGATAACCCCCAGTGTGACTCAACTGTTTGTCCCTGAGAGAAGGCTTAAAATAAAGCAAAGCTGCAATGGTGAGAAGTTGGTTTGGGGGTTCTGGAATATTTTGTTACAACTGACAGAAGTTTGCAAGCATCATCTACTTCCTCAACACTTTGTATTGAAGTCATGCTCCTAAACTAAACTAGAGAAAAAATAATGATCTTTCCTTAGTTTTGCAGAATACGCAAACTTTAAATTTCACAAAACTAAAGATTTCATACAGATCCTGAGAAACCAGGTATTTCAGGAAACATCAAGCTGATAATTTCCACACTGATCTAGGGGAAGAGAGTATGAACTGGCTAAAAAGCTGTAAATACGGCTTTATCTTTACCTTCCTGGCTTTCAGGGAGAGGTCAGAGAAGAAGCAGGCTAATTTTGCTTTCTCCTCCCTTTAAAAGGGTTTGTTTGTACGTGCATGTGGGGAAAAAGAGATGAAGGAATGGACCTAAGAATAGGAATTTTCAGCAGCACAGCATGTCACCAGATACTTTATTTCTTTACCATTATCAAGAGCAATACTTCATTTCACCTTGCCTGCCAGATTTGCTTTAAAGGGTTTGCCATATACAGCCTTCATTTGCCACACTGTGGCATAGGAAATCTGGGGCTGCCTCTCTGTGGGGGTAGTTAGGTCAGGGATTTCTATTCCATTCCAGTCTCTCTATTTAATGCATGAAAGTACAGACACCAAAGCTTCTAACTGGACTCATCCTTTAGTATTAAACCTCATCCTTTAGCTTTGTATTTCCATCCAACAGAGAAAAATGCCCTAGAAAAATTGCTACTAGAACAAGCTAACATTAAAAATAGAGTTTGCTTTTCTTCTTCTAGATGAGTTAGTTAGAAACCAGTCAGCTGTTTGTCCAACATCTGAGCCAACGCCAAGCACCAATCTCTCCCTTGACTTACATTAGCTTTGAGAGTGCAAACAATAAGCAAGCTGGGGCTTAATGAGCCTGTATGTGGGGTCAGTCTGGCAGAACGAAAGAGGATGGTCTTTTTTTTTGAGCTATCCAAGTTTGAAACAGAAACTACAGGGGGGATAACAAGAGCAACAATGAACTAAGGACCTGCAGAGATAGCTCACAGAAAGGATTTCATTGAGAGTGACTCCCTCATGGCTTCTTTACACCAGCTGATTGTAAGATGCTATTTCCCAAGTACTGGTACTGAGCCGCTAACCCGGATCAGCCCACATCAGCCTTTGGCATAGTGCAGTGGCACTTCTGCACCGGGAAGGAAAGACTGAGCCTCTTGTCCAGGAATGTATATTTTCTTTTAGAGTGATTTGTTTCAAATAAATTGTGCACTTTAAACATGCAAAAGGAACATGACTCAAAAAAAACTACTCCAACATCTCTAATCCTTTAACTATTTCTGAAAAACACATAATAGAACCTTTTGCTAAAACCCAATTGTGTTAAAAGCACAGACTTTCACCATCAGAGCCAAAACGATCATCCAAAACTTGTCTCAAAAACATGGAAGATAATTCTAGATATAAAAACACCCCACCAACTAGGTGGAGTTGGACAATACATGCTAGAGGAAATACAGAGCAATGGTACCACCTTCAAACAGTCTCTTTTTCCCAGCTTATGCCACAGACCCTATTCTAGGGCACATTTCATAATCTCTCTCTACCAATTTAACAACCTCCCTTGATTTGCCTGGCCTCCCCCCCAGCATAAAGAGCAAGAAGAATGCCACCTTATTAACCCAAGTGGTGCTCAGTTATAAAAGTGATAGGCTAATAGAAAATTCTAAAGGCAGACAGGATTAATGTCATAGACTCAGAGAAGAATTTTCAATTATTCCAATGCAAGGTAATGAGCTTTTCAAAATTTTACCTTGATAACACACTCCCAAGCTGCAAAACAATAATCAGAGAAATTGAACGTTTCAGACAACTAAATGGTTAAAATCCTGCTTGTGATTTGCTGCAGATGCTTTCACTGGGAATGTTTGAGCATAATAGTTCTGCGTAGGAAGAAAGGAACTGTATTTTAGTCATCTACATATATTCTAGTTTTAGTTGGGGTTTTGAGTTTTTGTTGGCTTGGGTTTTGGGGATTTTTAAAGGTACATTTAATGATTATTCAGAAGTGGACTATTACAACTGTTAAAAATAATATTCTTACAGACTGTAATCAGCTCCAGTGTCTCTCCACATGTGTGTGGGTTGGAGATGAGCACCATGGCCAGTAGGCAGGGACTTTTTTGGTACTGATGGGGGTGTATATTAAATCTTTAAAAGTGACTCTGATTAATTCACATCAAGTCAGCATAATTTTCTTCACTTCTTAAGTATTCCAGCTGCCAAGATTCCTAAAAGAGCTGTGCTCCTGAGCATCATTAGGGTCATGCCTTTTTTTCAACCAGAGACCTACCAACTCACAACTTCGCTGGGACTTTTTTTCAATCTCGTTGTCAGAGCAACATCCAGAAAGGTAATTTCATAGTAAGACTCCAAGTCTCCCTTTCTCAGCATCTCTCTCATTTTAGACTATTGATAGAATTCAAATTATGTAATTTCAGTTCCCTCAGGTACCTTCAAAATACTCTGGCTTTTGACATAAGTACGAAGAAAATGCTTTCATACAAGCCTTGTCCATTAGCAAATGCCCAGGGAGCAGGAGAGGTGGAAAGATTTTGCTTCCCAATTAGTTTTATCTGGGATGTTCAGGGAAAGTCTTCCTTTCATATTATATTATCCATCCCATTAATGTCTAACAAGGGAAGCAGCACCAAGTTTTACAGAGCAGTTGTGGCTTCTCCCTCAAAATGATCCTTTTCTGTCTATAGCTTTTACATCATTGTTCTGCTGATGCTTTTAATTCTTCTTGGTTTGCATCCATTTTAAATGAAATAACCTGATTAGATTCCTTTTGTCAGAAGGCTGAGGTCACATCAATCACAGCAAGAGTTTTCTGGACACGTGGAGAATGAAAATAGGTTGGATACACTTTCTATTCTCCTACAAAAAGTCAGAGAATCCGTTCATATAATAGTCTTTAATAGAAGCATGAAACACTTTGTATGTTTCATTCACCCTCAAAAATGCATATGCAATCTAACTGAAACTACTACAAAAGAAAATAATATTCAAGCTGTTCCAGCCAAAACAATAATGTCAAGTATAATCTAAAAAATAAAAGGCTACATAGTGTTTCAACAGAAAGTCTTTACGTTTTCAAATAAAAGTGAAACTCTCAATTTAAAATGTCTAAATTTTTAAGTCAGTCCCCTTCTATTCTCCTACAAAAAGTCAGAGAATCCGTTCATATAATAGTCTTTAATAGAAGCATGAAACACTTTGTATGTTTCATTCACCCTCAAAAATGCATATGCAATCTAACTGAAACTACTACAAAAGAAAATAATATTCAAGCTGTTCCAGCCAAAACAATAATGTCAAGTATAATCTAAAAAATAAAAGGCTACATAGTGTTTCAACAGAAAGTCTTTACGTTTTCAAATAAAAGTGAAACTCTCAATTTAAAATGTCTAAATTTTTAAGTCAGTAAAAATAGTAACTAAGAACTTGTCCTATTCACAGAAATACATTGAAGTATATTTTAATTATAGAAAAAAGAAGCATGCTTGACTCTTTCCAAAACTCTTTTCACTTTCAATCAGCAAATTATAACAACAGCCTTTGCAGTTCAGTCCTACACACAACAATTACAAAAGCTACCTTTGACGTTGCTCTTCAGTTTTCTACTAATATATGAAATCATTACAGCTACACCTGTTCTGCTCATCTGTACTACCTTCAACATTTGAAAAGCATTTTGCTTTTTTGCATTTTGCTTCCTAATCTCTTGAAGAGGCTATTGGTTACACCATTCAACTAAATGGAAAATATGGAGAGGCAATGTAAATTTCTGGTGGTCATGCAGAAGGCTTAAAAAACATCTCTCCTGGCTTCAGTCATGCTTTCTGACATATATCCTGCCTCTTTTTATTATGCTAATGAGTTACATATAAGTGTCCATACTGCTGAGACTGCTAAGGTTTACACAGAACCTATTCCATCAGCTGAGTTCTGATCTGTCTTAAACTCTGTTGCTATTGATCTTTGGTCCTTGACCCTCTGTAGACCAGGAAACTCACATAATCAGTTCATTCAGCTTAGCAGTATGCAGCAGTGTGTTTTTTGAGTTTTAAAATTTTTATACTGTTAAAAGGCTTGTTCCATGTACCCGCTATGTTCTTTCCCTGTTTGGTTTATCCCGGTTACTGTTGTTTGTCAGTCCTGAGTTGTGTAACTCCCAGACCCTGTCTGTCACTCTGTGGCCTCGCCTCCAGCCTGGAAAGTTCTAACAGGATCACCGAGTGATTGACCAGAGTCTCGGGTCCCTCCCCCCTGCCGTATCCTGGTTTGTTTCCCTACCTGTCATTTGGTTAGAGAGCCATCCCCTGTTTGTCCCTAATTGGTTCCGAGTCAGACCCCTCCCCTGATTCCTCCCCCCTTGATAAGGTGCTGCTCTCTGGTGCTTGGGGGCTTTGCCTGGGGCTTTTGCCAGAGCAGTGACTGAGGTTGTTCCCACTGTGGGACCAATAAAGTCAGTGCTTTAACCCCAAGCAGAGCCTCCCTCTCTCTGTTCTTGCCGTTGTCGCCTACTGCCCGCAGACTAGCCAAGACCCAGGGCATCGGCAAGGTTCGCCCTGCTGCCGAGCCATACCCCTGCTGCCGTGGTGCCAGGGCTGGCCGAGGCAGAGAATGAGCAGACACCTCTACAGCACTACATTTCCAGCTACTACAGAAAAGTTGCATTTGTTTTTCTCAAAAATTAACATGCTGAACTGTTGCTCTGGTTTTAGTAAATAAATGAATATGAACTAGGCAGAAAGAGACCAATGCGTTCATTTTCTCATATAAATAGGGGCTTAAGTAACCTTGCTCTGCAGAGGTGAGAAGCTTCTAAGATAATCCAGCTAGGTAGCTTCCGTCAATTTAATTATTTTTTACTGCAATTGGTTCTTATGAAACCATCTCTGATTGACAGCCCTGGAGATGATGTCCTATGTTATCTATGGAATAGATACAGTCCAAGGAGCAGCAATGTTTTTAGGTCTGATTTATTTTTGTTTCAGTCTTAAGTGTGTCCTTCAATTTTTAATTGATGATAGTGACATCTCTTCCCCACTAGCACCCTTTTTTATTTTTCTGTAAAAGACAGCTAAGTAATTTCCTTCAGCTGTATAGATTTTACTTCTAAACTGATTAATTCTCCCTAAATACAGACGTATCTTCATAAATACTCTTATTACATGATTGCCAAAAAGTCTACAGGTTACTTAATCAGTGACTTAACTTTTTAACATGGAAACTAATCTTTATTTACATTCAATACAAACATCTGAGTAGTTACATTTTAGTAAGGTTTTGTTTTATGGAGCAGGAAATCACTAACTGAAACTGACATTACAGAAATGCAACGAGGAATGGAAATCAAGAAAAAGGAAAGGAAAATGGAGAAAAAATAATTTTAAGATATTGGCTGTCATGTGGTGTTTCACCTGTATATGTACCATTAACTACATGGAGTAATGAAGCCACTTTGAGGGAAGAGAATAGCACAAAAATGTCATAGCATTGACAGAAAATTTACAACCAACATCTGCAGGAGGCAAAAGAGAAGGAAGAAGGAAAAGATAATCTAGTGAGTAGGAAATTACGAATCTGCTTAAACCTGAGCCTCAGGAAAGATACAGATACAGAGGCTGGTGTGCTCACTGCCCAGCTCATGAAACAATAGTTGCCAAGACCCAACCATGACACAAACATGCAGGGAGATTCTGCTGTAGACAGAAGGAGGCAATCAGATCTTAACATAAAAGGTAATATCCTAATCTCCAATCTTGATCTAAACCATGAGGTTTAGTAGCCTTTCCAATTTCCCCAATTTCTGTTAATAGGAATATCCAAAGTTACAGCGATTATCCAACATGAATGTAATCTCTGCATCTGGCTAAACTCAGCTTTAATGAAACCCTTTGGTAAATCATGTGTTCTAATACCTAGGTTCAGCTTGTTACCGTACTACAGACTTCTTGTACATTACATACAAAAACTTTAAAGAAAACGTTTTTAAAAGGAATTTAAGCACATTACACATCCTCACAAATCTGTTAGATTCTGTTCTTATAATGAAGATAACTGCAGCTTGCTGCATCTTACTTATCTTTACAACATCTCCAAGTTATAGACTGTAAAAGCATTTGCTACCTGAGTAATGACTAGGCAGGCGTATAGGACAACGTACTTAGTGATGAAATTAGATAAATTGTCACATAACAGCTAGTCACCAGCTCCTTCAGCTTGGAAGAATTATTTTCTAAAGACCATTCTCTTGTTCTTTGTTAAGTTTTAAGTAAGAGAAACATCAAGACTGCTCAAGATTGCTCTCCAGGGACCATCATTTCCCTGGTCCTGCTGGC
Organism: Sitta carolinensis; assembly: GCA_032173965.1. Taxonomy (NCBI): domain Eukaryota; kingdom Metazoa; phylum Chordata; class Aves; order Passeriformes; family Sittidae; genus Sitta; species Sitta carolinensis. Next base: position 38,645,928 of record JAVUNC010000006.1, read on the forward strand.
CCTGTTGCTAATACAGGCCAGGATGCCACTGGCCTTCTTGGATACCTGGGCACATATTGGCTCATGTTCACTTGGTTGTCAATCAGAACCCACAGGTCCTCTATACATGCTCTCAGATCTTTTTCTGCCAGGAAGCTTTCCAGACACTCTGCCCCAGCCTGGAGCACTGCCCGGGGTTGTTGTGACCCAAGTGCAGGAACTGGCACATGGCCTTGTTGAACCTCGTACCACTGGCCTTGTCCCATTTATCCAGCCTGTCCAGATCCCTTTGCAGAGCCTTCCTGCTCAAGCAGATATATATTCCCAGCCAACTTGGTGTTGTCTGCAAACTGACTGAGGGTGCACTTGATCCCCTCATGCCTATCACTGACAGAGATATTGCACACAACTGATTCCAGTACTGAGCCCTGTGGAACACTGCTTGTGACTGGCCATCAGCTGGGTTTAACTCCATTCATCACCACTCTTACAGCTTGGCCAACCAGACAATTTTTTACCCAGCAAAGAATGCGTCCATGAAAGCTATGAGCAGTCAGTTTCTCCAGGAGAATGCTGTGGGAGACAAAAGTTTTAAGGTCCACATAGACAACACCAACAACCTTTCTCTAATCCATGGGTTGCGCTGTCATAGATGGAGATCAAGTTGGTCAAGCAGGACCTGTCTTTCATAAACTTGTGATGGCCCAGCCTGACCCCCTGGCTGTCCTGTATGTGCTACATGATGGCACTCAAGATGACATTCCATAACATTCCTTGGCACCAAGGTCAGGCTGACAAGTACTACAAGCCAGTAATTCCTTGGACTCTCTTTCTAGTCCTTCTTGTAGGTAAGTATCACATTGGCTAACCTCCAGTCTTCTGGGACTTCCCAGATCAACCAGAACTGTTCATAAATGATGAAGAGTGGCTTGTCAAGCTCTTCTGTGAGCTCCCTCAGTATTCTTGAGTGGATTCCATGTGACCCCATAGACTTGTGTGCATTAAAGTGGAGCAGCAGGTTGCTGACTGTTTCCCCTTGAATTATGGGGACTTCATTCTACTCCTCATTTCTGTCTTTTAGCTCAGAGGGCTGAGTACCCTAAGGATAGCTGGTCCAACTATAAAAGACAGAAGTAAAGAAGGCATTAAATATCTCAGTCTTTTCCTCATCCTTTGTGGGAATGTATCTACCAGCATTCAGTAATGGAGGGAGACCATGCTTTCGCTAACATTTAGATAACAACAAATCTTTTACCCTGTTGACTTGTCAAAAGAAGAAAGGCATCATCACTATGGGAACATAACTATGACAGAGAGTCCCTGAACTGCCTATTGAGCTTTGCCTTGGACAAAACCTACAACAGAGATGTCAAGGAGGCCTGCCAGGGCCAGAACATGTACACAGCCCCTCCATAGTGAGCTCCTTGCCTTATGTTTTAGCCCACTCCTCACCTTGTTTGCTAAAGCCCTTAGAAAGTCAGAATCAGAAGACTTATTCCCTACTGTAGCTGCTTTGACACAGACTTTTCCACAAAACCTTAGTTTTTGTACTTTAGAAAATCTATATTATGAATGATAGAAAAAAGACATGAATTTTGTATCAGGTGTCAGCGAGACACGTATTAGTTAAACACAAGGTCCAGTGAACCCTGTTGAGCATTCATAAGAGGACCATAGGCTGGAGGCAAGGAAGTAAAGAAATGAATCAGGATGGCAAATTGCTCTCTTTCAGAATTTCTTTGCTTGGTATCTTTGACAATGAAGTTTCAAATCCCAATAACAGATGAAAAGATTTGAGATCAACATTCATTCTCAACTCTACATCTTAAAACAGGGACAGAGAATGCCCTCATTTAAGATTCAAATTTAGCTCCCTCCTACTTGGACTTTTATGCCATCTTGTGCACTTCTTATGAAAAAAGTATTTACATGGGAATTGTCAACTCAACAGGCAAAGGGAGAGGAAATTTCTATGTCAAAGGAACAAAGCTTGCTGCAAGTTGGCTTTCTTTTTTTCCTTCTTAACAAATCATTCTGTGGCATGACTCAGATAATATGGAGTGGGAGGATCACACTACAGCAGGCTGTGGTAGCGAGGCAGAGCTGTGGAGACAGCTTGGACATATGCAGCATGTGTGTTTTCTCTTGAAGGACCTGGAGAAACAAGTGCTACAAAGCTGATTTTGCAAGGGTATCTTGCTGGCTAAACTCGTACTTTAAAAACACTGGGATTCCTGAGTAGATTTCCTGCACCTGCATCAATTAATGTTTTTCTTCTGTAATTTTTTTCCAAGATGAGGCAAAAAGACACAGATTTGTCTCACAGACTATTTGGGAAACTAATTCTGAGAGCAGATGACAGCTGTTTCAATTATAAATGCATAATACTTATGCTATTTTCTAGACACAGAGCAGACTTAATAGTGTAGAAAGGATATCCCACAAGGGGGACTCATATAGTGAAGCTAGATTATTTTCCTTGGCCCCTTATCACTGACTTTTTTCTGGTTCTTCTCCTGTTACATTCCAGGGTAAAGTAGCATTGTGGTACATACAAGCAAATTGTCATGACAAAGGTTTATACAAGGCTCTGTATTCCTCCAAACATCAAGAAGCTTTTTAAGAGTGCTGAAAGTCCCTGAATTTAATATTCAGTTTTATTCCATTTCCAGGATTATAGATAGCCTGGGTCTGTTTGTTTGTCCTCTCAATAAAACTGGCATGAATAAATAACAATGACAGTGATCCCAGAGAAGTCACATCAGTGCAAATGAAAATCCAAAACTTAAAAAAAACCCCCAATGTCATCCAATAATTAAAAAAACCCAAATCCTCTAACTGCTCCTACCTGGTACCCTTCCTCCTCCCCAATATGATCATCAACTCAGCTTTTTGAGGACAGTTGGACTTCTATTTTGGGTGAAGACCAAGAAACAAAGAAAACGGAGGTCCATGGAAATGAGGCCAGCCATTGCATTAATGTAGTCCCTCAGTGGCTCAGCAAATGATTTAAAAGAAATAAGCAATGTGAACAAGACACAGTAAATCCAAATTTGAATAATGAGAATTTTAGGTTCTTTGGAATATTATTTATATGAACAAACAGTAGCTCTGGGTGTTCTCAAACAAACCCAGCAAGCTTACTAAAGGTTTGTTAGCTGACTTCTTACCTGACGGACACTGGATCTACTACAGTCTTGCTGTAACTTCCTGCTGAAGAAATTCCTGAGTGTCTCAAATCTGGCACCAGGCTAGTCAGTGAGCATGCCAGGAAAATGCTGAGGAGACCCCGCTGAGACATTACTTACTGTGCCTAGCTTGGGATGCCAGACTTTTGACATCTCAGATCACATCTCGTTTTCAATGCGTGTTAGGAGCTTTTAATCAAGGTGGAGGGAAGTGTCCTCTCTTCTTCCATGGCAGACAGCTCAGGCTGGGCACAACTGCAATACCAAGGGATAAGGGAAGATCCTCAAGGGGAAAAGTGGTGATGAAATTGGCATGATTGCTAGTGGCTTCTTGTAGGAAACTGAGCTACTAATTTGGGAAAACGAGCTTGTTAGAGGAAAACAGGAAATGACACCAATCTGCTGTAATGAGCAGGCAGTAGAACAGTGCCTTCATGTCATGCTCCCATCTGGGTTTGAGCCAATGCAAAGGCTGTGGCCTTGCTGTAAATGAATACAGCCTAATGATTTTTCCTCTCTTTTTAGTCTCCCAAGCTAGTATCAGTTTACAGTGAGAACAATAAAAGACAAAAGCAATACAGCAGAATTGAAAGCAGACTAGGAGATTTCCATCAGCTATGCTATACAGACTTTGATTCGTCGGGGTGAAGAAATTGAAAGACTGGATGTTTTAACCAACTGTTTTGGTCTTGAGGCTAAGCAGTTACTCGCCTGGGGCAAGGAGCTTCCAGTTTCCTCCAGACTATGGGCATTTTTAAAAATAATTATAACACTCCAGAGTACCATCTAGCTAGAGAACATTGTCCAGGGACTAAATCCTTCAGATGATGAAACATTCCTTTTACAGATGAGAACACGTTGCACAGAAGGATCAAATGACTTGCCCCAATATTATAAAGTAAATCAGTGATAAAATAGAGAAAATAATCAGATGTCCTGATGCCCACTTCAGTACATAAATCACTAGACCATAATTTCTTCTGCAAGATCATAATTTTCTCCTTTCATATGCTATCTTGCTGCCAAGAGAAAGATTATTCTACATGCTGCATGGACTAACATTTTTCCAAGTCTAATTCAAAACCTGTCAAGCTATGGAGTTGCTCTTCTATTCCCCATGGAAATGATTCCAGAGCTTGACAGGGCAAGGACATATCTCCATGACAGGAAGTTTTCCATATTACTTACCCTTAAATTTTTCTTTTCTCCACTTGTAGTCATCTAAATATCTTGTTTCTTTCTATAGTATTTATGATCCTCAAATACTAGCAGAGCTGCATTTCCTCTTCTCTCTCCCAGCTATCACTTAAGCAAGATTAATTAGCTCTTTCAGTAATACCTCTAAAAGCAATTCCTTAAATTCCCAAAACATTTTTAATTTCTTTCCCTAAACTTTCTCCACTTTTCCAATATTAGACACTTACTTCAGTGTTTCCACAGTGAGTTCTTTGACCTTGACCAGTACTTCTTTTCTCTCTGCTGAAGGGACAGACTGCAGCATGATGTTGGGAAAACTGGAGTCTGAAGCAGGAACTCAGTGACATCACAAGACCCCTAGGGTTGAGGGATTACTGGAAAGCTCCTGGAGCAATACTTCTTTTCATTCATCGGAACTGGAAAGAGTGCTAGATCCTACAATAACATTGGGCTAATTTACCCAGAGGTGAGAGGCAGAACTTAATGCTTCCTTCCTGTTCTTCTTACCATTTCAGCCCATAGAAATCAGAAGAAACAAACATTAAATTCCATCATTAAATAATAAAAATTAAATTCTTTGTTTCACTGCTTGGCTAAATTAGCAAAAGACAAACACCAATACCTGAAATCCCTGTGGTTTCTACTGTGGTCAGAATGAAGCCTCACAAAAATGGCCATCTCAGCAGAAATATACAACCCTGGGCTGCCACATTAACATAAATTACAGCAGACAGAAATTACTGCTGCCTCTAATCTCCAAGCACTCAGGAGCTGAACTGCGTTCAGCAGAATGACCTGTCCTCCATGATGCATTAGTGTTTGCACTCTCTCTCTCTCTCTCTCTCTTGCGCACACAAAGCCCGTCCTTTTGAAGCACAGAGATTTATGTCGCCTGAAATAAAAAACCCAATACTTTAACTTCCCCTGCCTGGTCCTCTTCCTCCTCCATAATAAAATCATCAACTCTTAGCATTTTGACGACAGTGGGACTTCTATTTCGGGTGAAGATCAAGAAACAAAGAACTACCCAAAGCTTCAATTAGCATCATGTTTCTGCCACCCAAGAAGACACAGTAACTTCCTTTCAGCTCATATTTCTAAACTGAAAGTGATGTGAAATAGTTAACAAAAAGCTATAAAGAACCTGTGTGTAATCATACTTGTACAATGTTACATAAAAAAACCAACCTGCTCATCTTCTATTTTTTGAGTTTATGCTGTCCATCCCTCTGACCCATCCCCTATATCCTATGTCTTCTCTAACTTTTCGCTACTACTCCTTAAAACCATTACAGCTATGCCTGTGAACAAGTCTGTCTAAAACTAAACTAGGAGAAACTAATATGCACGAGTTATTATTTCTTCTAAAGGATGGCTTATTTTAATTTAATAACTGTTTTTTGTTTGCTTTTAAAGTGCTTTTAGTTGCTTTCAACAAAACTGATGAAAACCAGGTTTAAACCAAAGTGAGTACTCTAGCTTAACAAGGTTTCTAGGAAGCGGTATTTTAAATTAAACCAGTACAAGTGATGGTAGAGGAGACCAAAGACTGTTGAAGACAGAATGACAAAGGTCTGCCTAAAACAATTACAATAAGCAGAGGTTGAATCACAGTGGAACTCGTAGATTTAATTGCCACATGGATATTTGAAAAGTAGACACAGACAGTTGAAACCAAGTTTCTACTTCAGACAAAAGGATAATATCATGCTGTTTGAGGTCTTGAGCAATTAGAATTTTAAAAAAATACAGCAAAGAGCAAAACACAACACACTATAGCTATGCAACTCCTTCAAAATTCATGTGAGAGCAGAACACACCCTCCAAGCAGAGAGAGTAACAAAAGTTTTGGTCTGGCTGAGCTCATCTGTAGTGTGGCTGTGGGATGTGACATCTGAGGAAAGATACGTACAGAGAGATCTGGTGCTCTGAGTAGAGAGGAAAGTCTATGTTTCATATCCTATTTTGTTTGAGAATGGAGGACTTTATATAGTTTTCTACAATAAAAATAAAATCCATCAAAGGTTCTTAATTCCATGCAAACAATTTCTTCTTCATACAGGGAATAAACTACTATCCCCAAATTTAGACCAACTGTTGTAGTGAAAAGAAGCACAGTTTTTAATAAGAAGGTTGCAGCAATAAATAACCTGGCATTGATTACTACAATAAGAGCAAACTGCTGACAGTGTCTGAGGGTTACTACTCTGAAATTATCCTGCATAAAATGACAGTTTAATACAAACTAGCTCTATGCATAATACAACTCTTCCACACATTGAAATGCTATGTTGTAAAAGCCTGACAACAGCAAACACAACTCTCCACAATGCCACCATGTGATCTGAAGACTCCACACTACCCTTCACTCTCTGGGACTGAACAGCTGTTGGAAGCATAGAAAGAAAGTTAAAATTAAGGATCACTTCTATTAAAAATCTACTGAATAAAATATCTGGAATAAAACACTTATTAGCAATCATACTTAGGACATTTTATTTAGGACTAGATGTTAGCAAAGTGCTACAACAGCATGTTAATGGCTCCTTGATGCAGACAACCCACACTGCAGAGCCAGGAGAAGCCCCAAAACTTGTTTTAAAAGAAAGCCTTGCATCTACTCTAAAAGGCCTTTTTAAAGACCAACAGCAACACCAGATTAAATCTGCAACAGAATGGATGACTTTCAACTCCAAATAGGTGTTAAAAGTCTCCCAGTCTTCTATTTCAAACACACCACATTTTTGAACTAAAATAATCAGCTGTGAAAGAGCGAATCATGCCTATATTTAAAGTTCATATTGTTAGGCTCTGGAGCCTTGAAACAAACAGACACAGTCCTAACATCCCTTAAAGGCACTACTTATAGGTTGTCTGCAGCCTCATCTATCTGCGTGGAAAATATTTAAAATTATATATATCTATGAGACTCACTTTATTAAAACATTGCCAGCAAATACTTCAGGCAGCATCTAGTTCTCCCCTCATTTATACCTCTCCTTTCACGCCAAGAGACAGCATTTTCAACATTCAGGCCTATCGGGTTATGTCAAAAACATAACCACTGTCCTTGTTTCATCTTTGTCAAAGATATCTCTTTTTTCTTCCTCTTCTTCCTCAGATCTAAGTCCCTGAGTCTAGAAAGGTTGCCTACTTCTTTTATGCCTCAACTGAGAAATCGATAAATGCTTTCAGCCTTTCCAACTTTATGTTTTTATTTGACAAGAGTCTACGAAAACAACAATCTATGTGACACGGTTACAGCAGAATATTCTTAGGTATACTATCACATTGCTGCAAGTGAACAGGATACAATAAAAGAGATTTAAGCTGTTACTCTGCCTTTTCAATGAAGAGTGTGAAAACAGTTAATTAAAGTGACTTACCTAATGCAATATAGTCTGATACAGCATCCAAATCTTTCACTGGTTAAATTTTAAGGTGACACACTCACTCCATGGTAAAAGGTCATCTTACTCAGGGTGTTGTCCTGGAATAGCTATTTTATTACCATTATTCAGGTACATATTCCCTATTTCAACAAGCCTACACTATAGTTCCTCTTGTCCTTCCACCTAGCCCCTTACAGGCTCACTGGACATTGCACAGACCTGTAGTGCCATACTACAGAAAAGAGGTAAGGAGGATGGAGATACAGGATTCCTGCTAAGTTTTGGGATGATTCACCCAAGATTAGACCATAGGTCTGAATTAAGGATTATGATATGATTCTTAAAACTTACATGATAACCATAAAAAACTCCTTGATATTAAGGAGAGATTAGGAGCCCCCACCTTGTCACAAGCACATTGAAGTTGACAACAGTATTTTTCTTAAATGAGCTCTTCATTTTGCTCATTTCCCTCCACTTAAAGAAAAATACAAAACAAAACAAACTACAAACAATTGCAAAAAACTCAAATAAGTAAACAAACAACAGAGATGATACAAACTCATCATAAAGAAAACACTTGAGTTTCTTGTGAGAAATATTCAAAGAAGCAAGGATAAGCTAACCAAGTGATGACAAATGCAGGAAGGCTGGGATGCCCAAGGCACCTTCCTGCCCTGATAATTATATATTTAGGCTGCACTGCCATAATTCTGGTTTATGGCAATCTCTTCTCTTTTTAAAAAAAATTAAAAAATCAAAGTCAGCTATGATTCGACAGGTCTGCAGTAAAGCCCAGCCATGTAGAAAATAGAGCAGCAGCTGCACTACAGGATCAAAAAACAGAATGAGCAAACTTCATCATCAGGCAGAATTATCTTACTGGATTAAAAAAAAAATAAATATTAATAATATTAAATAATATTAAAATATATATATATATATTATATATATATATATATATATATATTATATATAATAATATATATATATATATTAAACACACACCCTCACTCCTGAAATGTTTCACCCAAACCCAAGGGATTTGGGTTTCTGATGCAGGATATCTGTATATAATCCATTACCTGCCTTACAGGCTTCTTTTTTTTTCAAAAGTTTGGCTCTCATCAGACTTTAGTTTAGCATTTCAGAAGGAAGAAGCAAAAAAGCATGCCCAAGGCAAGGCAGTCTAACCTAGCAGACTGCCCTTCACAGTCATATTGCATGCACAAGGCTCTTGGAGGAGTCATCCTGCCAAGCATGGGAGGAGGCAGGTTGCTCCCACATCCTGTCAGGGCATAACAATACATGGCGAGCTCAGGTAAGGTACGTGTATCATAGCACAGCAGACAGCACCCAAATCATCTCAGAGAAACAGGCTCAAGCCATATCTCTGTGAACAACTATATTCTTAGAGCGTTGAGAAAGTTTAATATTGCTAATACACTTATCTACATGCGAATCCAGAGGCAAATTTTAGATATTAAATTCTCACCTCAAGTGCTTCTCTGAGTATATAAAATAGCTCTCCCCCTAAAATAGTTCAGCCAGTCTTTATCCCATAAGATAGTGGACATGAGTCAGAGACCTCAGAAATACTTCTGGCTAATGAATTTTGAAGCTCTAGTATACACATGCTGCCAAGAGATACAAGTACCAACTTTCTCCTGAACCTACTAGAGCCATATCCCTGCTTGGGGATTGGTAATGTATTCCCTACAACAACCCTACTTAAACCCTTAGGAGGAGGAGAAGTGTCCTATTATGCCTGTATGATTTCGGATGATGTTGTCAGTTGACAGCAAGAAACTGCAATCCCTAAATACAACCGGACACCATTCTCCATCAGATGTCACAAAATTACATCATCATTTCCTAATTTCCCCTGTCCAGTTCTCACACCATGTGCTGCTCACTTTTTTCTGCCTACTTGAATGCATGAAATCCCTGGCTGCATAGACAGGCACCTAAACAGGTCAACATGCAGGTATTTACGGGACATGTCCACTAACTTCATGGCTGAAATGAATGCTACGTAGCACTCAAGTATCTCTTTATTCATGCATATTTATATTTATGACTTGTTAAAAAAATCCCCAATGGCTCAAGGAAGTATTTACAGGACAGAAATTACAGGAAATCCTGTTAACTAAGGTGTCAGTACATGGGTAGTGCAACTTTACATCTTCTAAGTGGTTATAATACAACAATGGAAAGTGAACACCAACAAAGACCTCTGGAATTCTGGTGCTCTGTCAATGCCCTGTTCTTCAGCAAAAGGTTTTTCACTTGCCTCCATCTCATACACATCTTTAGCATTTTGGGATTGTCAGCCCTATGCATGTACAGGAAAAGCGAAAAACCACAGAGCCAACCATAAAAAGCAGAGTGGAAAAGGTGAGTGTCTATAACAGAAAAGTACTGAGTTACCCTTTGATATAATCCTGCACTGCAGAGAAATCAACTTACCCACAGCAAAAGCGGCCAAGGGCAGGGAGCACACCCTTCTACTCAATTTGCTATCATTTGTGAGATGATCACAGTGTGAAACAGCACAGATAAATCCTGCAGGAGGAGTGAAAGTAGGTACCCAAGCTTGAAACAAAACAAACCTCACAAGAGAAACAGAGGAATCCAAGGAATTTTCATTTAATCCCCCCAAGTCTTTTACATTTAAGGCATTTCTGTCACTTTGACACTTTTTACTGCAATATACTAAAAGTACATCAGGATTATGAATAAAAGGACATAAGAAAAGATAAAGACACTCTTGAAGAACTATGCTGATACACCACTGAAACACTAAAACACCAAACTGGACCCAAAAGATAGCTTTGGTTTTAAAAGCACCTCCAGGTAAGCTGAAAGAACAGCTGGACATGGCCCTGTTGTAGAGATGCCTAGGGAAGAAGCAGCAGCGCCCTCCGGCACTGCACAGCCCCTCCCTGCACAGAAGCCAGCTGAAGAGGGTAGGTGGCTGCTGAACCAACACATACACATACTAACAAATCCTCTGGAAGCACCGACAGTCAGTCTCCATAGGGCCTGCAGGAAGCCAGAATTGCCCTCCTGTGGCCTCTCTCTTTCATACTCCAGTACACTTCAACTGAAGCAAAAGCCCATGTTAGCTGCAGATCAGCAAACTGTAGACTCACCCGAGCAACAGGCAGAGGGATAAATAATGGAAGTCGACATGTTTGAGAGCAACTGGGAAATGAAAAAGATTCACAAAAAGCAAAGACAGACAGCAACACAATAAAAAAAGTAGGTGAGATGAATGCAAGCGTCACTCATCTGCAAGAGGTGACAGCACACAAATAACTGACAACTGGGCACACTCGGGAGTTTAACTGGTCCTCTAAGGATACAGTGACATGCAAATTATGATCTGCCTCTGGGAAAGCACTTTTCTTAATTCCTCCTAAATTGTGTGGAATGGACATGGGTACATAACACAGGGGCATTTTATAGATGTGCCCTTATGAAAAGACTAGTTCTTTTTCCATTTAGAGCCGCTGCAAGCCAAGGGCTGTCTGTACTGCTTCCAGATGAGCTGCAATGCACGTCCCACTGACCTTCAAAACCAGGCAACTAGGAACTGTCCTCAACACAAAGATCTTACTACTGTTCCTTCCAATTTCACAGCCACAGCTAAGACACAACTCCGACAAAACTCAGTCCTCAAAGTGACCTTGTGAGACCTCAGTATTTACTCATGAAGGTCTGTCTAGCTTGTGGAGGCACAGAAATTCTTGAAAGAATGAATGGTAGGTGCACAGGCCCAAGTTAGAAGCAAAACAGAAATAGAAAAAGAACACAATGCATTGACTTATTTTATCAAATTCTGAAACTCTGCATCATTTCAGAGATGGTCTGTGGGATATGCTAGAGCCTAACTCAGTAGATTTCAAGTAGAAATCTCTCACTAATAAACTCAACAATGTGGCTACCACTGGCATAAAATAAAATATGCACATGAGGTAAGATTCAAAATAATATTTTGGTCTGTGTTGAAGCTCTTATTGCACCTCTTGTCAGGAACTACAAGGGTGTTTGCATAACATATTTTCTAGAAGAAAATTCAACATAGGCATAAAAAAGGTGTTTAATTCACATTAAAATATAATACTATGTACAGAAACATTAACCTACTTTACTTCTTCTCCAGCAATAGAATGAAAAGAGGTTTCAAGGTCATCACTCATCACCATTATAGCTTCACAAACACAGTACTAGCAAGAGCTGTAGATAAGAATTATGTTTTCACCACTGTATCAACTAATTCCTGTAGTTTTCATAGGCGTACCATGTGATTTGGTTATTTTTGCAGCCTTTTTGCATTTGCAGATGTTCTAGCAAATGGTATTTATTAGAGGAATATTCCAGTCTTGAAAAGATGCACATTTAAAATAGTGTATTTCACAGATGATGCAAATTTGGATGGGCTCAATGAAATGGAGAAAAGGTGAAAAAGAGGTCAGATTCACCAAGAAATATTTACTAAAGAAGTTCCTGAAGAGCATGACTTAACCAAAATTTCTCAATTTGTCTCAGCCAAGAAAGAAGAGTAAATAGGAAAATGTATTATTTGTTCTGAATCACTTTTAAACTTCAATATTAGTTTTAAGATCTTGGTATCTAGCTTGAAAGTAATCATGTAGAATACCTGTATACAGTCCTCTCACGTCTGCTATTTTTTTAGCATTTTGTTATATATGGTCAGAACTTAGAAGACTCTAAAATGCCTGCAACACAAAAGTCTCCCACTGCCATAAACATGAATGATAATACTGTCTATTCACATGCCATTTCCAATCCATGGATATCAAAAACTTTTGACAATAAACCTTGTAAAGACCCTATGAAGTATTACAAACATTAGCCCTTACTTTCACACCTAAAGCAGGCTGACCTGATATCAGAACAATGTCTGCAGTCCAGGAATTCTGACCACTTTGACTACCTCATGCTCTCTCTCAGCCTTCATCACAGCAGCCACACACCCACCTTCGTAGTTCTTACTTCTAAATATTCTCCCAAATTCTTCTCCACACAGCAGAGCAAGAAAAGTCAATCTAACACTGAAGGAAATATAACAAAACCGTCTATACTGGAGATAGCTGCAAGCAATTTCCAATTATTCCCTGATAGCTTGGCATCTCTTCATAGTGTCATTTAATGCTATCAGATAATAACTAGTTATTTTTTCAGACAAATAGGTGGAATCTAATCCTCTTCTCCTACCTGGGTTTGCAGGACTTTTCTTATGACTTATCTTCTGAGAATTATCTCGAGATTTTCTTCTCCAATGGAACAGGCTAAAAGATATCAGGTAAGTTCGAAGTTCACCAGGCCACTTAACATTTTCTTCACAAAATGTTCTCATGTTGAATAGGTGGGATATTATGCTGAATAATATTGCTTATGCTGCAAACATCAGCTTGAAAGGGACACATTTCCTTGGAGTGGGCAATCTGGAACTAGCTAGAAACACGGTAAAACATAACTACTGATAACATCAACCCAAGCTGCACACCCATCAAGGAAAGAAATTACCATGTTAGCCAATACTAATTTTTAGCTCCAAAATTTGTACATGGAAAAAGAAAACAGAGTAACGCAGAAATCCTGACTTAAGTTCTTTCACTGCTCTGTCACCATATATGATTTTATGCAAGCACCAAAAAACACTGGCAAGCTGCAGCTTCTGATATGAAAAACGTTCACATCTCTCTACCCAATCACATCATAAAAAGCTTCCTATCACGGGCACTATAGCAGACTGTTTATGGTCTGTAAAAAATGAAAGAAATGATCTCTCCTTCATTCTAAGGGCACTAGACCAGGGCAGCACATAAAGGGAAACTAACATGGCTGTTGATTCACAAGAGATTTGGTTTAGGAATTATTCTAGGGTATTCCTTACCAAATGTCCTAGTCCAATTCCATTCTCAACATTCTCCAATAAAAAAGATAAGATAAATATAAAACAATTGGAGAATCATCTGAGGATTCATCATATTCTGTAAACATCTCATTTGCAGCATGGTGTTTGTATTTATCTTCTTTTCATCCACCCTGATGCGAGCTGCTTTTGTAGTTCTCCACAGACTTAACACTAACATCTCAGAGAAAACAAAACCACTTTAGAAGTTATTTTGGAATGTACAGATATAATGCAGGAATATTATTCTCAACTTTATATTAGTTTCAGAGGCAAAACAGAAAGTACATTAAGGCTGGTCTGCATAAAATTCCTCATGAAGCCAGATTTTGGTGTGAGCTAGAAAAAAGACTTTCTTTGAACTCCATATTGCTTGCATTTGCATTTTGAAACGGAAATTTCCCCTTGAAACTCCCAATATGTTTCTGTTACCTTCAGGGAACAATAAGGGAGCCCTCCTGTGGATAATGCATCAAATTTAAATTCCCATGACCGACAAGGAGACTATGTAACCTAGGGGATAAAATGGCTCTATTTTAGAGCAAAGAGAGTGAGGTGGTAATCCACTGGAGGCTGTAGTTTAATTTAAATGGCTATTAACTTTGTTCCATTGGGGCAGTTATAGCTTAATTCATACTACTTTTCTGAAGCAAAAGAAATCATATAAAATAAAACATCCAGGCTACAAAAGGTATTTTAACAAGACAAAAAAAAAAAAAGTGTGATGGCTTTTTATATATATTATGAAAGTCTAAATATAATTATTTATGCTTCCAGCTCCTGGAAGGAACCTAATTCATGAGGTTTTACTTTAGGGACAATATTCACATGAGGGCATCAATATTGTTTATATTAGTAAGTTAGGTATTTGCTCAGTCTGGACTCTGTGATCCTTTCTGTGTTCCTTCACTTCTTCCTTTACACAAGGCATGGCAAAAAATATAATACCCTCTTCCTCCTTTCTGAAACAGAAAAATACTCAGAAAGAGAGAACACCAAAACCAAGTTAACTCTATTGCCTACCTTCAGTTCTTGTGTTCAACTCATCCAGTTTGTTGGCTTTAAACAGCAGCTCTGCTCTCATAAGGAGTAAAATGGCCACACTCACCATCAGAACACACTGTTGTTTATTGTCTGCCAGTGGCTTCAAATATTTTTTTCAGAAAAAAAAAAAAAGAAAAAATAGTATTTGGCCCTGCTGGGATTTCAGCACTAAAAAAAAATAAAATATTAATTTCTATGGCAACCACTTCTAGAAAAATGCAAACGTCTTTAAGAGTTTTGCATAATCTTACATTATAGACTAGAGGTGTTGACTTCCATCACATCTAATAGGGCTTGCAATTGCTCAGCACCCTTACAGGATGGAGATTCTGCTCTGAAGATCATAATTGCTGAGTTTCTGCAGTCCTCAGATTTATGCTCAGCTATCCTATGAGCTCAATTCCCTTAGCAGATTTCACTTTTGAAGTGGTTGCATGCAAAACGTCAATCATAGTAAAATCTTACAGCTAAAGGGACTCCTACTATGAAGGACACTACTGCAGGAATTATAAAGGCAGGTCAATTCACTAGCAGGGAAGACCAAAAGCAGCACTGGAAGTTAACAGAGCACAACAATTTTTTTTTTACAATTACTCTGGCAAGAAACTGAAGAATATTCAATGCAATTGAAACTGCAGGGAAAACTTAATAATCACTTGTAGTCCAATTTGTTCACAACACTGAAACTAATGCTCTATCTAAATTTACTACACAGCTCTTGTGGACTGCAAATAATCAAGGCTTGACTTCTGCCTTCTGTTAAAGCAATTTTATCACAGAATTTTACAAAAGTAGAGATAAAATTCAACAGTCTTTGCTATCATGAGTCCTCTCTATAAACAAAGAACATTCAACCTAACAATATTTTCTTGTTTTTCTTGTTTTGATCTGCTCTCTGAAAAATTACACCTAGTGGAGTATTCCTCTATCCCAGATGACAAGCTAGTAAGGAATAAGACACAAAAGCGTGCCTTACTTCTTACTTAGTCTGCTGTCATCTAAGGCCTGATTTCCAAAATCACAGATGTGATAAGGAAGATTTTCATTTCACTTGACTAAATCAAAATCAAATCTATAATACAATAGAGACAATACCTGCAAACTCAAACACAAGCAGCAGTCTTAGAATTTGGTATGCATAGAGTAAGAAAGCAGTTTTATAGACTCAGTACCTACACACCAGTGTAAGCACAGCAATTCTGAAAAATGGTCCCTCAAAAGAACAGTATCATGCATATGGCAAGAAACAGGGCAATGGGACTTAATATTTCAGGTTAGTAGTAACCCCTTGTGCAGGAGAAGAAATATCTTCTGTGAAAAGATGTTTGAAATCCTAATGCACACTGGTATGCTCAATATTGCCTGCACCTAAATCCACAAGGAAGTTTAAGTTAAACTACATAGAAGGATGCTTGAAGAAAGAACGGAAAACCAAACAAACGAACAAACTCTCCCCCTCAAAAAAGCCCCATAACAACAACCCCACAAAACCAAAACATACAACTTCTTGAAGACATGTAAAAACAGGGAAAGCCCTAAACAAAACCAAACACCAAGATACAAGCGAAGAAAGGGAATACCTTCACTTTGGGATAGAAGCTCTATGAGAATACTAGGAAAGCAAATCAGTAAGAAGATAACCACACTGAATATCTGGATCCATAAAATAAATTCGGGTATCTCACAATGACTGGTCTCTCCAGATTTTCACACAATTACCCTATTTTGTCATCAGTCAAAAGTTTAAAAAAATCTCCACTGCTCCTAGCAGTTTTAGGGAAGAAGCCACCATAGAATAGAATTTCCAAAACTTTACAAGTTCTTTCAATATTAAAAAGAAAAAATTTCAAGTCTTTAGGACTGTTAGGATAACATTGAAAGACAGCCACATTGCAGGAACTGTGAGTCACCAAATTCTGACCTAACACAGCATGAGACAGGAGAAAAGACTGAGGTAAAAAGGCATGACACCAAACTGGTTTCAAAGATCTTTGTGAGCGGAGACAGATTTCAGTGACCAGTTTTAAAAATACCTTCAGGTCCCACTTTTTACTAGAGTATGAGCCAGGGTCACTACAGTCCTGGAGATGAGATAGTAATACACAGGATAAGATGGAGAGGAAAAACAAAATAAAAAGAAGATTCATGACAGAATTTGGAATCTTTTCAGCATTTAATACATCTCCTTAGAGATCTTAATTGCACATCAATCTTCTTCAGGTGGAGAGTGAGAGACGAATGTGTAATTCTTTAGCTTGGCACAGAGGGCAAACTGGAGTTAGAAGAAAAGGAGAAAAGAAGGGCATGCTCAATCGAAACTGGATTTTCTCTCCTCTTACCTTGAGAAGACAAGAAGCTTTTCCTTAGTGCTTGCCAATACAGGAAAATTACTTTGGAACAAATAAGAATGTGGCTTAACAACATTCTGTCTGTAATTCCCTTATTCTGTACCTAGACTTCTTTTGGCAGTTAAGCTTAATCTACTTCTAACCCCCACAAATGCATGTTCAGTGCAGGGTGCCCACGCAAGGAATTAACAGAGAATAAGTATGCCAAAGTAGGAAGACATAAGCACAAAGTTCTTCATCAACCTTCATTGCCAATGTCACCCTTGTGACACTCCTGCTGCCAAGGCAAGAAAAAGAATTAGGTGGGAATCATTGCTCTCCACTCCTATAAATGAAAGTCAGAGAAAAATTACCCTCTGCTGGTATCAGAGCAAGCCACATTCAAGCTAACAAGCCATATTCAGACTGGCACATGCAAGATAAAACAAGATCAGAGTAATGTCCAATCTATGCTATGTTTAGATGAACTGGACACGATCCTCTTTAATGGCTTTAAGCTGTGTGTGATCTATGTGGCTCTAGACAGAACTTTGAAATTTCTTACTGTATGTCTCAGTTTCAGCTGGGATACAATTAATTTTCTTTCTAGTATCCAGTATAGTCCTGTGTTTTGGATTTAGTATAAGAATAATGTTAATAACACACAGATGGTTTTAGTATTTATACTAGTCAAGGACTTTTCAGCTTCTCGTGGCCTGCCAGGGAGAAGGCTGGAGAGGCAGAAGTAGTTAAGGGACACAGCCAGAATAGCTGACTCCAAAATGACTTTCCATAGCATATGGTGTTATGCTCATCATATAAACCAGGGGAAAGCTGGTCAGGGGCCACTGTTCAGGAGCTGACTGGGCACTAGTTGGGGAGTGGTGAGCATCGGGTATGACTTGCTTTGAGTATTCTAATGCCTTAGTTATTACAATAATAATAATAACTGTCTTTCTTTTGTGACCTGTTTAATTGTCTTTACCTCAACCCGTAAGTTCTCACTTGTATTCTCTCTCTCTCCTCCATCCCAGTGGCAGGGCTAGGGAACAAGTAAGCAGCTGAGTGGTGCTCAGTTGCCATCTGGGGTTTACCCATGACATTGTATGAACAACTTATCTATGTAACAGTAAGAAAAACAATTGTTACAGTCCAGACTTACCAGATCTTGATTGGAGATCTATGTAATCACCAGACACTTGATTAGGAACTGTGACCTTGTCTATATTTTATCCCATAAATTCAAGATTAGTAAAGTCACTAGAGTTGAGATGACTATCTCAAACTCCAATTCTCAAACTCTCCTGTTCTTCAAGTTCATGTTTCTAAAGGTACACCAACAAATGCCCTATAATATGTCTCCCATTCATAGCACAATATTTTGTTCTAAGGGCAGCTTAAAGTCAAGCAAAAAATAAAAAAGACACTAAAAAGCATTGCCTGTTTCTAATTCAGAAGAGTCATATTTTAAACTACATTCCTTAAAACACTGTAGACTTATGTCCCACTTAAGGTTCGGGAATACCTAAAATTTCTTCACAGACCGAAATGAGCACTGTCAGGATTAAAATTATGGACTGTCCCCAGAGGAGCATGCAGCAACCTACACCTTCAGACCTTTTTAAGCCATCTTCCCCTAGATTA
Source organism: Sitta carolinensis (assembly GCA_032173965.1). Taxonomy (NCBI): domain Eukaryota; kingdom Metazoa; phylum Chordata; class Aves; order Passeriformes; family Sittidae; genus Sitta; species Sitta carolinensis. The sequence goes on from JAVUNC010000006.1 coordinate 38,664,643, forward strand.
CTCATGCGACTACAAGAACATGTTAGAAAAATTTAAGTTAGATTTCCCTATTATTTTAAGTTACGCATGAAGCGAGAGATGAGTGGTATCAACCCACTGCACTTTCACTTTATGATCTGTTCTTTCTTGCTCTCACATTTAATGCTTGAATAGTAAAGAATGGAGGTCTCTACTGCTTCTAAAAATAATGATTTTGAATTCTCTTTTTCTATAAATAAAAAAGGTATTATAGACTCTATGCTTTCTTGAGGTGAAGCATAGGACACATTATTTTTTAAATACAAACCCATATTTTGAATCTAAGCAGCACATTTCATATTTTGGGTCTGGCATCTCAACCATAACATAAAACTTGCACTAGCAAAAGATGAAAAGGAGAAAGCACACTTGTCTGCTCTGGAACTCTGCTGCCCTTAGGCATGAGCCAGAAATAATCCCAGAGGCAGAATGCAAATGAAATGTCTCGTCAGCGTGCAAGCCTTAATGCATTTTACCTTAAACATTTACATTAACAGATGGTCCCCTGCAGTCCAATAAACTCACTCCTGAGTTCATTTCCATCTCACTCCAGGCCACATTTGTCACTGCTTGGACAGAAGAATGCTGCAATGGAGTTGAGCCAGAACAGAGGAACAGGACAAACTGTATGAAATGATTGGTGTTATCTACATATAAACATTTGACCTCAGTTCCAAAGGGAGAAAAAATTGTATGTAAGAGGAAAACGAATGAGAATGGTGATGATCAGATGACCTAGAACTACAAAGATTGAAAGATAAAAAAAACACCCCCAAAAAAACCCAAAACAAACCAAAAAACCCAACCAAAATAAGACCAATAAAAAAAGAACAAAACAAAACAAAAACTCATAAACAACAACAACAAAACCCCCCAAAAAACAAAAACAACAAAAAAATCCCCCCAAAAAACTAAAAACAACCACCACTGAAATTGAACAAGAAAACCACACTGCTCCTTTTGGAGGAGGTAAATGCTATTTTTGAAGTGGAGAGGTAGTTGTGAACTGTGACTGTGGACTAGGCTGGCTCATGCATTTAGGAAAAGTGATGGAATATCAGGAATGGCATAAGACAGCCAGACTGCTCAGCCCTCACTTGTGGGAGATGTAAAACTTTCCAATCAGTTCAGTGCTCTTGTACAAGACTTTGGCTTTTGCTGAGTTTCTAAATTCTCAGCTCTGTCACAGAAAGTGATATTGGTTTAACCAGGGGAAGAATAGAATTAAGCCCTGCCCTGCTAGGTTGAAAGATAACAGCTCTTGAGCCACAGCTCATCTGTAGCTTAGGTGCGTTATAGCAAGGAAATAAATTTTGATTTGTTTGTCTTATTTTTATCTTGGCCAAAAGACAGAAAGAAATTGTTAGAACAGAGATACCTGTTAAAACAAAACTCTCAAGTGCAGAAGAAAAACCACAAATCAGTCTAGTTGAACTCCATGAGGGATAAGAACACAAATGGATAGAAACTGGTGGCAAGGTGCTAGTTTTGAAGGATCCGAAGAATACGAGCAACAGAGTTTGATCTATAGTCTCACCAGAGTCTTGCACAGATGCCATTGGTGCTCAGACTGTCCCAGATGTATAATACACTGAGTTATCTCAGAACATTTATCTGAAGCGCAAAAATATCACCTCTATTTTTCAAACTGAACTACATCAGAGATAAAGAAAATTGTCACTCCACAAAGAATATCCATAGTCAAAAAGAAAAACTAACTGAATGACTCAAATCCCCAGTTAATGTCACAATCATTCAACTCTGCCAAGATCATGCAACTGTTCTTTCTCCCTGTGCAAGCAGGAAACAGGTACTGGGATGAACTAGCACTATGGCCTAGGCAGCATTGCTGTGACAGTAAGAAAAAGCACTGCCAATCCATTTTCTTCATCTGAGAAAGGATGACTTTGTTTATTAAATTAAAAGCTTATTTACTTCTCTAAATTGCTTCAGGGGCTAGAATATGTTGCACTTCACGTTGCTTCCATGGATTTTATACTGTAAATTTGAATACAAGACTTACATCTGAGAATTAATGACAGTGCTCTACATAAAGATCAATCTTCGTAAGAAAAGCTCATTGTGTCAGATTTCTAAAATATATTGTTTTCTTTAAATCAGAGGAAGCTTGTGTACTCCAAAAGTCTATATGGAGTCTTTCAGCCTGAGTCAAAATGGGAGAGAATTGTAAGAAATATTGTTTTCCACTCACCAGTGATTTTCACACGGGTTCTTTAGATGCAGTTCTCTATTGCCTAATATCTTCACAGATCACTCACCAGAGCAACCAGGTACTTTGGAACAGGATTTTCCCAAGCAATATTTAAGAATAAATTCATAAAGATATGATTTTTCTTTAACATCTCACACTTCAGAAGACATTCAGGAATCTATAATGCTCCCTCTATTTTAGAGTCTAGTTACAAGTCAAGTTTCATAAAACACAAAAACAAAAAAACTGCATTCTCTAAAGGTCCCACACTTGCATTCATGACACTCATATTCTTTTCTTTCTCTAGAGTTAACAGCATCTGCCTTGAAGGAAACCTCTACCCCTAAAATGAGTCAGCAGTATTCATGATAACCCTCAATTTCTAATTTTCCTATCATCTGCCTAGCTGAAAACCCTGCTGGTACCTGGCAATGAAAGCCATCATAGCAGAAAGGGTACAGGAGAGCTTCTGGGCACTGCATTCAGGGCAAATGTCTCCAGCTCCCTCCTTAAAAACTCAGGCCACTTCCAAGTATAATTAAGTGACTGTGTCAGGAGGGGAAGAACAGCCTTTTAGAGATGGCCAGCTGTATAAGAGCCACCTATACCTTTAATATCATTGTAAACTGGTTAGAAATATCAGTTCACTTGAACAGAATCTGGCCATGACTTGTATTTTAAACATTTTCAAGTTCAAGTAACCAGTTAATAATTCGGGCTCTTTGTCAGAAGTCTCTCTCATTTATACCATGTCTGGGGCTGAAATGTATTTTATTTCATTTTTCAGCTTGCACATAATGAGAAAACAGGAAATGGAGCAGTGAGACAGGTTCTTCAAAGATGTGACAGCAAAACAAGTCTGAATGACAATAAGAGGGACAACCCTAACATTTTGGAAGTCAGTGGCCAAAAATTACACTGCAACAATATTCTCCTCCAGCAGGTAAAATGCAAGCCTAACTGTTGCTGCACTCCCACATTAAATTCAGCGAACACCTGAGGGGGTTGCAGTGAGAGGGAATTTTAGATCCCACCTTATCCCAAAGGCAGCCCTCAGAACTTCTGTAATCTCAAGGCCAGCATGGTCGTTTTGAAATTCAGCCAGGCTGCTTGCAGAAACCTCTGCTTTCACATCAGGTAACCCTTTTCCTCCTTGTTGCTCTTTGCCCTGTCAAACCAGCTGAGGAAAGAACTCGCCCTCATGGCTGCAATATTCGCTAGTTTATATTTGTTACTATAATTACATTTTGGTCTTCTGCTTTAAAAAATCTGAATACATCCTAAAAGTTTTTGCAAACATGCTGATCATCTTCAAGCAACCGGACTTTTCCAATAACTACCTGCTGGATACCACAGTGTTCATCCACTTACTGTGGCCTGCACTGGAGGATTTTTACAGATATCACAGTATGTGCTGCAGTGCTCAGAGTAATGGCAACCACACATATATAGGGTATTTAGAAAACACCCATACAACACCAGATGAAGCTGCATTTGTGCATATCCTGAATGAGTACAGGTTACTTCTACAAGGAGCAGCAATCCTCATAGCTCTTCTTGGGGCAAAGGGCTTCATATCAATGAACAGGTAAGCTGTGTCCATTGGCAATTGCTGGGTTTTGTACAGGTGACTACAGCACATTTTCCCTAGAATCATTCCCTAAGCCATCCCCATGTGATCCTAGCACAAAGAATTTAAGTCCTAAAACAAAACAAATGTTGAGTACAGGTCTAATACTTGCAGAACACTCGTGCATGCCTTGCTCTCATTCTTATGTCACTGTGACTCAACTGTAAAGGAGAGAAATCTCCACTCAGTGCTAGTGGATGAGATCATGATAGCAAGTATTTAATTTCCACCAAGGCAAATTTTTACTCATTAATCCTTTCTGTTCTTTCAGTGAGTGGTGATTTAAGTGAGCTACATTTATAGCACTGATTCTGCAAAGGGAGAGACTGCCCAGTGAGATAGGACTGCAAGTGATGGGTCCCAAGGGAGATAAACCACAGATGTCATAAAAACCCATTTCAGAAATTGTACACAAAGGCACAGCTGTGCAGTGGGAAGCAAAACAGGTGGCACAGGCATCAAGGGCTGGCAGAGCATGGAAATAAACACTGCCTCGTGTTACAGTACAACATTGCCACAAGACAGCATCAAAAAGGACCCCTTAACAAAGGCCTCTTTCTCCACTGCCTCTGGAGAAGTTGCTGAGGTTAAGCAGCCCTCTTCAAACAAAGCATTCCCAGAGCAGAGTGCATTTGTCCTCGATCTGTGAATTTACACAAATTACCAAAGACTTGTGAAGTCAGCTAGAGTTAAGAGCCCCTCAGCAATATACTAAATCAGTTCCACACTCGCCCTGAAGTTCTCTACTTGGAAGCAGCTGTTTTTCTACACTTTTGTTCAGCTTTGCACCCTGAGGTTGAACAGGCCAGTTATCTCTTTCATTCAGTGTCAGGTCAAAAGACAGCAACCGAAGCAGCACAGGACCCAGAAGTCATTTCATTGCCACTTGATGGTCTGCCCACCAGTCCAGGCTGCTTCATTTCCCTCTAACCTGCTATTTTGTAGACAAATTCTCTCTGTACAACAGATTTTGAAGAGCTGACCAGCTCTCTCCTCCGTGGTTAGAACAGATTTAAGGGTAGTGTGATCCTAGCAGGATGCGAGGTTGTGCAATTTACTGCTGTAAATCAACTGCCTTCATTGAGGCTTTGAATGCTGGAGCAACTCCATCCGAGGCAGTGGGAGCTCACACAGTTCACTGACATCTGACACCTTGCAATGTTTTAAAACTATGTTCTGAAAAGCAATACCAATAAAAACGACAGTGCAGAGCTCCTTTTTTATTCTGTGATACCAGATCAAATTTTCTGAACAGACACTCAAAACCCTAATGTAGCCACCCCCACCACACTGTCTCTTATGTCTCCATCCACAACAGACATCCTGTTTTAGGAACGAAGCTGCCACTATTGGTGCAATCATGATAAACATAACTGGAGAGCCCACTATGTCCCTTGCTTTCCAAAGGTTCTAAATCTAATCTTTTTGAGAAGGATATAACTATCATCCAAATAGCTACCTTGGGACCAGATTTGTGTCATCTGTGCTTATTTTCACATATGAATTTTATTCTTTTTAACTACAAAAATAAAAAGAAAAAAAAGAAAGAGTAATAGCATATATTTGCATCCACGGTTTGTCTGTAGAATGATGTTTGTATGCCTAGCTGTTTCACAAAATCACTGAAGATGTCAAGTTGATCATAACTGAGACACCGGTAAAATGCCAAGTTAACTTAAGAACATTAAAGCAGCTTGTTAAAATGGAAAGAGTATGGAATTACTTTCGGTATCAGGCATTTTGAACCCTTCAGACTCTCCTTTGATACCTGTTTGTATTTGTATTGTTTGAAGGAACATGCCAGGATTTATTATGAATAGAAAATTGCTCAATGCTATTACTCTTCCAAGTATTTATACATTTTGATGAAGAGGATCTTCTTCCACAATGTTTCTAATGACTCTGAGGTATCCAAGTAGTACAAAGTGTAGCTCAGAGAGAATAGAGGCACCAAAGTTCAAGACACAAGACTTACAGAGAAAAGAATAAAACAGCTGGTTGAAACAAGTCACATTTTAAAAGAGTTCAGGATAACTGTAGAGATCACTGCAGAAGCAGCTTAAAAAAAAAAAAAAAAAAAAAAAAAAAAAAAAAAAAAAAAAAAAAAAAAAAAAAAAAAAAAAACCAAAAAAAACAAAACAACAAAAAAAAAAAGTCTCTCCTGTCCCATGGGTCAATTCCAGTGACAAAGTCTCCAGCTGGAACTTGCTCCAGCTGGAATTGGCTGCTCACTGCTGGAATTCTTGCCAGCCCAGCTTCACTGTGATCCTTCCTTTGATCCCCACACAGAGGCTACAAGGTTTTTCTGGTTCTCAGACATCAGGCATGTGAAACAACCAAAGAATTTTAAAAAATTACTAATAATTGAGTCTACTGAAATTTTCCTTTAACATCTTAAGCATAGGGAAAATCTAAAATCCAGCTTGATGCCAAGGAGCACTGTACTCAGACCATCAAAAGACTATGAAGGCTGAAAAGATAATCTTGCAAAGAATGATGGGTTTAGGACAGTACCACAGCATTGAGACCAGTTTTTCAACAGATTCTTTGAAATACTGGAAAAAGATACTCAAACATTTCTGGACAAATCTAATGACTTAGTTTTATTTATCTAGAAAGATAATTATGGGTATATGAAAAGTCATTGAGCACACAAATGCCTTTAGCATCAATGGAAAGCCAAATATCTCATTGTGACTGCAAGGGTAAGAAGACAAATTAATCGAGCTTCTTACCCAGTGCATAAATTCAAATTCCTCACATGTGAAAACCCTTCCCGTGCATTTTCAAGAGAAAGTATGGATAAATAAATAATAATGGATAATAGCTAAGTCTTCTCAGCCTAGTGTGGTTTTAGCTCAGCCCTGTTACAAATGGTTTTTATTCATTTAGCTAACTGTGGCCACAACCATATCTGCACCCAAAGATGCCTGGTTCTCCTAATTTTTACTTCTCAAAGCACTGCATCTTACTGCACCCATCATATTGAGCCCTGGATATTGATTAATCCTTAGCAAAAATGGCTACAGCCCTTTTTGGCCATAGGCAAATAATATCAGAGTCCCCAAATCCTTTTTCTTTTCTTTTCTACCATTTTTTTAACTTTCCTTTTTTCCCCTTTTTTAACTCATAATGTAATTAATTAAGTGCCTGGCAGGGCCAAGGCCCTTCCCACAACCTCCCTTTTGAGTAACATGTCAGAGCACCAAAATGACTCTTTGTAAATCTAACTGAAACAAAAGCTATTGACCCAGACACAATTGCAAGTATATCTTGCTGGACCCCAATCAGAGAGCATGTGTTTGACAGCAAATTATGCTTAAGTACTGCAGCAAGAAAAATTAAAGGACTGAAACACACACCAGCAAGTCTAGCAAATGAGATTCAAAACAGAAAAGGAGAAGTGCAGGGCTGCTTCTTATAGGAATCTAACACTAAGGAGATTTGTTGCCCTCCAAGAATGCTTGGACACAGAAAATGATCCTACGCTGCCGTGAAAAGGGCAACAATCAGAGACAGGGGCTAAGGAGAAAGCTAACTACATTGCAGGAGACCTGAAAATGTCACCTTGTCTTTTGATTAGGGGTTTTTCAGTCTAAAGCTGAAGAAAGCACAGTTTGCAACTGCTGCTCCAAGAAATTATCTTCAGAAAGGCCACAGCAATACTACAAGTCAGTGTAATGCAGCTACCAGCCCTGTCCTCACCCAGATAATAATCTGCCATATATATGAATTCCCACAGAAACAAGTGCAGTAGACAGCTGAATCCCTGTACTATAACCTCACACAGCACAAGAAACAAGGAGCTCCTGAGTGGGAAGGTAAAGTGTTCCTCACGCAAGGAGAACCACAACATGTAACAATCATTGCTTGCTACAGTACAACAGAAATAAAAACACTATGTCCTGGAACAACCTGGAGGCCAGAAAAACATCAATGTTCTTCTTAGAGAGACAAAAAAAACGCAAACAAAAACCCCCACAGATCGACAACTCTATTCCTACCACAAAAGGGCTAAGATAACTCATCATTTTTATTTAAGTATGCTCATTTGGGTATGATATTTATCAAAGTAATTATGCCAATATAAACCCTAATTTAAACGCAATTCTGTATGTTGGCACAGTAATCATGGCAAAGACCAGGATCTCTGACTCTCTTCTACAGCTACTGTGCTCTGCATTTGAAGTCTTCTTCATGCCTTTTCCTCTTTGTCCACTTTATATCGTGGTGAAACATCATGGTTCATAATAAATAGATTAACTAGAAGTGGAAAATCGTTTCCAACACTTTTCTCTTGAGACTAGGAAAATAACCTTCCCCCTCAAGGTTTAAATGAACTTCATAAATGGACAACCAAACCTCATAGGCTGGCATGTCCCAAGGAATTTTACAGACATAAATCCTTCAATCAAGCCCTCCTAGAAATCTGTGTGTTCTCTGCCACTGTCAGCTGGGTTCCCACTGAACAAGGCAGGCGGTCTCACAGATCAGTGGGCAAGTTGTGCCTCTGATGTGTTCAACAGTCACATTCATAAACACAACAAGCAATGCCAGCAGCAATTGCAAGGCAGCATGGTGGGGGATTCAATGCAGTCCATGAGCTGCAGTGCACAACATTCATCAGTGCAAAGAAACTCAATCCACAGCTCTCCAGGCTGACTTTCACAGCAGGGGCAGACAGCTGCCAATGCTGCCCTGTGTCCTGCTTTTGCTCACTTCTCAAACCCTGAATCCCCAACACAGGTGCTATTCTTCTGTCACTGTGACCTACTGGAACGTGTGGCTACAGCCTAATAAACACTGACCACTCAGAACACTTTTAAAAACATCTCGGAGAGATGCCCCACCTCTCTCTTAAGGGGAATTGAGTGCCAAGCCATTCTCTGCAAAGGGACAGCTACACAAGCTACATGAAATGCCTCAGACAATTATATACCAGGTCCAAGTATGTGTCCTGGTACCTGAACCCAGCAAAGACCATTGCTATCCATCAGGCCATGACCTCCATTCACATACCATCTCCTTCTAGCATACAAGTCCATATGAAGGTAAGTGCTTTTTAAAAATAAAGTATTAAAAAAAAAAATTACTGTGATTCTTTAATACAAAACAATTTTTAAAAATGCGTGTTTAGGAACATTTCTCTCCTCTCCCTGAAACGCTATTACAGAGATGAAATTGGAGTATTTAATAGCACATTCAATTGCAAAAGAGGCAGCAAGGAAAGGATTCTATATTCAAATTTTAAAATAGAAACTCAGGAAAGTAAAATCTTATTATATAACCCATAGTTTGAATGGGTAAAAGATTGCTCTGGCCAAGAAATCTCCAAGAATTTCATCCATCCCTGGAGATGAGACTCTTGGTTTCATGCTTGATAAATAATTATGCCACCAGTCCCTGGTACCCTTGCTTTGTGCTGTGTCCTAGGTCAGAGCTGATGGGAAGCAAACTGCTACCTACTGCATTGCTCCAGCTCTTGGACTCTCCAGACATCAGCAAAGATGAGAACCCAATGGATGGCAGCTGGGGACTCTGAGTTATGAAGGGAAACAAAGCAAAAAGAAAAGAACAAAGGAATTGAAAAGAGAAAACTACGCTGGGTACCTTGACAGATATTGACAAGATTAGAAACAATAAAAAAGCCCCTACTGTGAAAAACTCGTCAAGTAGGGGATGATGCATATCATGCAGACCTCATGCAGTGTCCTCCCTCAAAGATGTCACAGTTCTCATCGGCTTTGCTACTGTAATATTCCTCCAGGAGAGGAGAGCTTAGCTGACACCCTGCCAGTCGTCCCAATGACTGCTGACAGCCTCAGGGAACATACGGATGGGAAACTGATGCCTGCGTTCAGAGGCTGCTGTCAAACCCAGATAATAACCCATGCTGCAAGGCAGCATTGCCTAAGCACGTGTAAATACCTACAGGATCCATACGTACACACACACGTTTACATATCCTCGGCTGTATCCACAGTGATGAGAGGGAGACAGAGTTGAGTCTGCACGATTCAAGCAAGCCTGAGGTGGTGTTGTGAGGCACAATGTGAGCTTATCCACATGACAGCTGCACTAATTCCTTTGATCTGCAGTGACTGGGTTGCCTCATTGCTATGTTATATAATAATATAAATTAAGATCAGCTACAGTAAACAATAATATAGCATGAAATACAGTCAGTGTTTGTTCAGTGGACATTAACAGGACAGAACCAGAAATAGCACAGCACCTGGAGAGAGAAAATAGCACCCTGAGGTTTTGACATGAAACTACTGAGCAGGACCTACTGGATGCTTCTTGCCCCTCATCCTCAGAGTCTGATCATCTTGCCTCAGTTTTGGACACATTGCAGAGCAGCAAACTCTGAGCCTATGCCATTCTCCCCTCACCTCAACACTGCAAGATACCAGTAACCCCAGGAGATTTGACTCCAGTCAAACTGCAAGTATCAGCTTCCCACTTAAGTGAACCCAAATGGGCACTTGACTACCTGCCACACCTTGCCTGCAGGTAAACCCTACAGATGTAGCAAAAACACCACCCTGTATTCCCTGTGTCTATGTGACTAATAGCAGCAAGAAAACTCAAAGGAAAATGCAATATGACATTAAATTGTTCATATTTTATACATATAACTCCTTTAAAGTTTGCAGGAGTGGATGTCACTCATTTTAATCCTTGGCAATATCACATTCCTGAAGATGCTTCTTTAGCACATGTCAGTGGCAAAGATGAGGGCTGGTAGCTTTGAGGGCTGTGGTTAGTTCACACTGCAGTATTAAAAGTATTCCTAATTTTTAAATTTCATTCCATCTTCTTTTTGGTTATTTGCTTTAAGACATAAGAAAAGGATTGAAGACCTAAACCCTTGACAATCCAATCCAAACATTAATTTTTTATAATAGAATCCACAGGAATTTGTGTGTTTTGTTAATGTCCAGGGCACTGTGGATGCTGACAACCAAATTACCAATTTACGAGCTATCCAGCCTTAATCCACCTAAGAAGCAATGTATTTCATAGAGTACAGATCTAATTAAATATTCATCACTTGGGCTGTGATTTGTGGTTTACCAAATATTAAAATCTACCCCAGCAAAATCTAGCCCCAGCACACTCCCAGCAAAATATAAAGCAATACTTAAGTTTAAAAAAAGTAACAACAATCAACATCATTTGATGGAGGGTTTTCCCACCTACTCTCTCTTTGTTGCACCATCTGGGTTATCCAGGACTCAAAATCTACAAGAATTCACTTTATCCTGTTCCCAAAGCAAACCACAATAAAAATCAGACCATGAGTTACTGAGGCCCTATGATTTACAGGCAAGCAGCTCTGATTCAGTCCAGAGTCAAAGAGATCAACAAGAAAAGAAACCAGAACTATCACTAAAAGTTAAACGTTTTCAGCATGCCACAGGACTGATTAAAGAGGGAAGTGTTTCTGAAAAGAGTATGTGGAGCAGTCACCTTTCCCAGCACTGACTGTGTGCCGTTTCTCAGATAATGACAAGGAATTTTCTACAACATTAGAAATCAGACCCCTCCTTATCAGGTTGCCAAGGTAAAACATCATTTTTTCCAAAGGGAGCCACATACCAAAGGAAATATTACTAAAGAGAATGAAACCTGAAATTTCACATAAAAGTTGGGCTGGATGATGGATATGAGGTGCTTGCTATGGCTCTGTAAAGCCTTGTCATTCAACACCATCATGTGGGCCAAGACTTTTAGTTTCTGCTACAGTAGAAGACAAATCCTGAGAAACATGCTGAGCCAGCTGCTGTGACTAAACATCATGGGCTTTTAGAGCAGCACCTTTTAAAAGAAGGCCTGCTGGCTACACTTCTTTTGATGCAGCCCAGCATACAGTTGGCTTCCTGGGCTGTGACCATTTGTTGCTGGGTCATGTTTAGTTTCTTACCCACCAACACACCAAAATCCTTCTCCTCAGAGCTGCTCTCAGTCCATTTTTCACCCAGCCTATATTCCTGTTTGGGATTGTCCCAGCCCAGGCACAGACCTTGCACTTGGTCTTGTGAAATACCACAAGGTTTGTACAGGCCCACCTCTCCAGCCTGTTGAAGTCCCTCTGGATAGCATCCCTTCTCTCCTGCATGTCAACTGCACCGCTTAACTTGGTGTTGTCGACAAATGTGCTGAAGGTGCAGTCAATCCCATTGCCCATGGTACCAACAAAGATGCTAAAAATGCCCAGTCTCAATAATGACCCCTGTGGAGTGCCACTCATCACTGGTCTCAACTTGGACATGGAGCCATTGAGCACAAGTCTTTGAGTGCTGCCATTCAGACAATTCCTTATCCCCCAAGTGCTCCACCCATCAAATCCAGGTCTCTCCAATTTAGAAGCAAGGGTGTCACTTGGAACAGTGTCAAGTGCTTTGCACTAGTCCATGTAGATGACATTGGTGGCTCTTCCCTTATACATCAACACTCTAACCCTGGTCATAGAAGGCCACCAAACTTGTCAGGCTCGTGTCATAGAGTATAAATACATACCAGAAGAACAGTAATGGGATCCCTTGGCTTTCAGAGCTCCTTAATAAATGCCTTGTACACCTCTATAAGGCATGTCAGAATGGTAGACAAGCACAGACAGAAATGCTAAGTGGCTTTCCAGAATTTTGGTTTCAATGTTTCTATTATTTCTAACAAAGGGGCTTTCTTTAGAGAAGGAACTAGATGGAAAAGCAATTTCTGAATCAAACTGGGGGCAAAGACAGTTACAGAACTCCAGGAAACCTGGAGTAAATGACAAAGCTACAGTTTATCAAGTCCAGAGACCAAGGAAAAGATGGAGAAACTAAAAACTCAGAGTCTTCTCACTAGATTTTTAGAAGAATCGCTCAGCATCCCAAAAAGGAATGTGACAATGAAGGCTAAATCATAGTTAGGTCTGGAAGTGAAAGACTGCAAAGCAGCTGTAAACTGTTAAACAAACAGAGACTTTGCTGCTTAGCCAGGATACTGATTCTAATGCTACTGGTCTAAAAAATCACCAAGAACAATATACAGCTCCATTCTAAGAAAAAGCATACCACAACTTCATGGGTGGGGGTTGGACTCTCCTCCTAAACAACTAGCAAAAGGACAGGAGGAAAGGATCTCAAGTCACACTCGTTTCAGGTTGGCAATCAGAAGGAATTTCTTCATAGAAACTGTGTTGAGGCATTGGAGTGAGCTGTCCAGAGAGATAATGGGGCCATTAAGAATCAGCTGGATGTGGTGTTTAGCACTATGGTTTAGTGTTTGATCAAAGGTTGGACTCATTGATCTCAGAGGTCTTTTTCAGCCTTAATGATTCTATGATTGCCTATGGGTGCACAGGATTCCATGAAGCCTGTCTCCATGGTGCCTTTGAGAGCAGGTACCCTTCCCTTCAGCTCTGAGGAGACTCACCTTCACTTCACTCTCCACTTCAAAAATAACACAAAATGTAGACGGGATCACAGCCACTACCAAAAAGCTGATGCCTCTCCACGAAGCATACTCAGTATTCTTCAGAGTTTGCTCACCAAGGAGCTGACCCTGCACAACCCTGCACAGAGGGGATCTTTGACTGCATGATCCAGCTATGCCACTAAAAGAGGTATTACTGTCATATCCATTTACCTTTGCTAGCTCCTGGCAGCACTGGTAGGCTGTCAAGAAAAGAAATGAGCTAATGTTCACCAGCAGACCCTTGCCCGCTTCTGCTCTCTGGACATGACAAGCCCTGTCATTTCTCATATGTGAAAAATCGGAGTAATAATGCCTCTCCCCTCCAGGATGATATAATGGTGTCTGCACAAATAGAGAAGAGCAGCAGAAACTCTGCCATTCAGTACAGTGTGCAGTATACAGACACCAAGAAAAACAACAAATATCAGAAGAAAACATTTTTTTTTATGCCATCTTGGATCGAAAGAGGATTTCATACATGGGAAATTGGCTCACACTGCTACTGAAGAAAAGTCCATCAAAGCTGGTTCCTCACTGTTGGTCATTTCAACAGCTCTGTCTGTACAAGTCAGAGATGCCACATTTGGCACTTCCTTGTTTTCTCCAACTGTGAGCCTGGTAGAGGGATCTGGAGCTCACACTGCCTGTATAATGCAGACCTTTCCCTACTGTTAGAGTTGCACAGGCTACAGGCAAAGACTGCTACTGCCACTCAGTGCTGACACTGGCACTGACTATTTCAAACAGCTGAGGAAAGGAGAAAGCAATGTGGAAGGTTGAGATTGCAGACATCGACTCTTCCTTCCCCCCTTGTCAACAAGGCTTTTCCATGTGAAAAGCCATTACCAAATTTATACCCTCTGATGATTCAAATTTTCTCAGAGACCTTTACCCACACAAACATGTAAGAAGGAGTCAGACATGGGACAGGACAAGCTCTATTTCCACCCAGAAATCAAAGGTACAGTGGACCTCTCTTCCAACTTGTATTCCCCCTATCCATTAAGCATCTCTCACCTTGACCAGTTAAGAGTATTTATGAACACCATCTCTTTGCAAGTTCATCAACTGTGTCACACAAGTAATATAAATGACATTGAGTAATGCTAAAGAGAAACCCATCGGCAGCTGCCTTAAGATAGCCAAAATTATTTTAAGTGCTTATGGACTACTTCTTGTCACTGCTGGTTACAGAGAACCTTGTTCCTTGATGATTCACTTTTTATACTCCAGGGTACAAGCCATTTCAAACAGACCCTAAGAGAGGTATTGTGATATATTGAATAAATTGTGCAAAATCTCTGAATGGCTCTGACATGTGCAAAAAAAGAAATGCATTAAGCGAGCTTCAGCTGCCCTAGAAATGTGTAAATGATATGTACATGTATACATACTTCCAGGAAAAAAACATAAGTTTAAACACTAGGCACACCAATTTAAGAAACAACGTGATGTAGTAAGTTTGTTGCATAACTCAAAGCAAACAAGGGTAGTTTATAAAAAGAGAATTCTATTCCTGTCTTGATCCAGAATCCACACCAGAGAATAAAAAGCCCCACAATAACAGAAAACCCCAAACCCTAATAAAACCTTTGTCTGACTGAGCACAAAGGAAATCTTTTTTTACCATGTACCAAAAAAAAAAGCAAAGATAAGGCACATAAAAGTTCACCTGTGCTGTCACCTCTTCCTCTGCTACACATTGTATACAAGTGATTGCCCTCGAGGGCGCAATTTAATTCTGCTCATTTCAGAATTAGCACAGTTGCTATTACAGCAAGGCCATTTTCCCTGCAAGAATTCATAAAACTTGAAGTCCAGAAGTTTATTTGGGTTCTTAAATTGGCAACTGCACATATACGCAGAGAAAAAAGGTGAGAAACAGTTTAAAAAGTAGGAAAAAATTCAGAAGGACTGAAGGATTGGTGAAGAGACAGTGGTCAGCAGACAGACATCAGCAAAAAAGAGAGGAAGAGAGACATAAAAACAAGAAGAGAGACAAAAGAACAGAAGTGCCTTTTTATTACAATATTACAAGCCCTCTGATTGCTCTAATTACACCTAAAGGAAAACAAAACTTGCCTGCTAGTAGCAAGTGCATGAATAATTAAGTGGAAAGGAAGGAAGGCAGCAAAGCTGCAAAAAGCCCAATCTTAAGCTATGGGCAGGTTCTCTGTAAAGCAGGAAAGCATTTTGTTCCTGGTGTGTGATTAATTTTTTTTTTTTTCCATTTTCCTCCCTTCCTGTATGTCAGCTCAGCCTTTCTTCTCCTCCTCCTGCACCATTCTTGGCCTGTGGTAAGCTACCTCATCTTGTGATGCTTATACTTCTTACTGTGACTTACACTTTAAGTGTAAGCTGTCTGATTCTACAGACTGTTTGGATGGGAGCCTCTCATAGGAAAATCCAAGAGAACACACAGAAAATGGATGCTTTATTTTTTTTTGGAAAGAGCAATAGCTCAGTAATAGTAGTCCCTAAGGTGTACAGTAAAATCTGAGACCTCAGTAGCCACTAAAAACATACTTAGACTCTTTAAATATAATAGTGCACCCTCTCACAGCTATTCCAAACAAAAAGGGTTTGGGCCCCAATGTCTTAACCCACTTCCAATCTTCTTTATGATTTATACAAGGGGATACCATAATGAATAGAAGCAAAATGATGGTGTTCTTTTCATTTTCTCCCTAAACTGTCCTTTAATTTTGAAAAAAGTAACCCTCAGGGGTTTTTCCTTAGCATAGAAAGGGAAACTGAAGTGTTAGGCTTTGGAATTTATTGTAAAATACAAATCCTAACTAATCAATCACATAGGAAAGAGTCGAAAATGGTTTGATCTTGTACAGTAGCATACACAGTAGACAGATGGGTTCAGTGGGACATCTCTGAAACTAAAAGAAATAAATTAAACCAAAGGTGATCAGATAAACATCTTAAATAAAGCATTTAAGTTTAATATAAACAAAACCTAAACATTTCTGAATATTTTAATAGAATTTTATAAAGGAACTAGAGGGGATAAGGGGTGGGTAAACATGCTATTAATGGCTACAGAGAGAACCTCAGATGATGAAGTATTAATAATCATTTCATCTATTTTGCTGAAACCTCAAAAAAGAAAAAGAATAATCAATTCCAACAGAAAGTTACTAATAGGACCCAGAAAAGGTTGCATCTTTCCATCCTGAAGCAATGTCTTTGGTAATCCATAGGAATGAAAACATTTGCTTGTGATTAATCAAAGAATTAAAAAAGAAATCTTGACTTAATTTTCTGGCATACCAAAAAAACGTGGCAATCAGTCACTTTATGTCTGTAGTGGGCTAAGTGCTAAATAAAGCTATTTTCAAATTATGGATACATAACAAACGTATTTATTAGACAGCAGGCAAGGAGAAGAAAAAGAACAAGAAGGAAGAAAATAAAGGTTTCGAAAGAGAGGTCCTTACATCTATTTATTTATTAAATATCTGGAAGTAAAAGCTTTTTGGAGTGCAGGAATCCAATTGCTACATGCACCATGATGGATTAGCTCTGGTAAGATGAAATAAGTAGCCATTCATCTTACTGCTCACACCAGCACTGGATCGTACCATGCACAGAACTGAAATGAAAAGCCTAGAGACAACCCTAACCTGGGGACACATGCACTATGAACATTTGCAGAACAGCTTTGGTACCAGAGCTAACTCTCAGTGCCCCTTTAGAGTCTCAAACCAGTTATATTTGAATCAGCCATTCTGTAATTCTCCTCTCTCTCTATGGATAGTCACACAGAGAGAAGCATGTACATAGTCATCCATCCTGGAACTATTCGAGGGCTTTCTCACCACTCAAAGCATCTCAGGAGCTGTGCCCTTCAAAGACCTTTTGTCTACTGCTGTAATAAAACTTCCACACTACCACCACCAAATGCTGTGGCAGCGTTTTGTTCTCCTCACTTTTAAAGTCTCTTCTAAATACGAAGATTGAAATAAATATCTTGAACCAGCAAGTCAATATATCTAAGTCTCCTCTTACATACATTTTATAATGCCTTAGTAGTTTGACTGATCAGAGATATATTGCCCTAAGAAAAAACAAAATTTCTGTATTTATGGCGAGAGAATTAAGAGCAAAAAAACCTAGCCTTGCTGGAATCTGAACTTCTGGGTGCAGGATACTTTCCATTTTGATTCTGAGAGCCCTGAGTAATGATCCTCAGTCCAGTACACCACTTTCCTCTTTACTTGGAGAAGAAAAGGCTTAAGAAAGCCCTGATCTTCAGCATCCTATTTCAGGGCCTTAAAAAAGTTCTGGGGACATAATCATCACTAGTATTAAGGTAGATGAACAAAAACAGGGATTCAGTTGAACAGAAAGTTGAGAGTTTGGACACTGAGCAACACATTTTCTCTCTGGTACAGACAGAAGTGACTTGCTATTCACCAAGCCAGATACTCACTCTCACTTACTGACTCCTGAGCCATGGAGCAACAGATTTCTTCCCCAACAGACGTCATTAAACACAGGATAAAACTGTTTTGTTACTTGGTTTCTTCTTTGGTTTTGTTTGTTTTGGGTTTGTTTTTTTTTTTTTTTTTTTTCCCCAAAGCACCTTGTCCTCTCTCTCACACTGCTTTTTATTGCTCAGGTGAAAGAGACTTAATGACTTTTCAGCAGTACAGTAATTACAGTCCTGGTGGAGTCTGCAGAGGCAGGAGGTCACTAACACCTGAGCAAATCTGATTCCAAACAGCATATCTACCTTCACCTGAAACAGATAAGAACTGCAGTGGCCTCAGGGTATTCATTCTGCACTGCCTTGCATGAGTGGAAGCATCTGTTTCTCTTCCTCATCAGTGCTAGTCTGTCAGAAATTTCTCTTGCCTAAATCCCCTGGTCTACAGCACCAATGGTACAGCAGCAGTTTTCCCATCCTCCTCTTCTCTGCCCTGTGAGAGGAGGAACAAAAGGAGCCCAGATAATAAGGTCAAGGGCTGGGGAAAGACTGGACTCCAGAGAGAAAACCATCTCCCCCTAAGGCTACAAAAGGGTTACAAAGCCACATTAGAAGCAGTAAAAGAGACCCTCTTTGAGATGAAGAGTAATCAGAGAAAGGAGACAGCTCTGCCTGCAAAGAAAATTGGAAATTAAAAGCAGCAACAGAGAAGGTCCTACACAAGTTGTGCAGTTGAACAGAAAGAAGTCTGTTTTCTCTCTTTCAGCTCCATACCCTGAGAAAGGTGATGGCATCCTAGAGCTGCAGCTGCTTCAGCAGCCCTCTACAGGAAGAGGAGCACTGGTCCACACATAGCACCATGACTCCCATTTCCAAACAATAAAAAAACCCCAGTCATCACAAAGTGATGAAATACTGAATGTTTCCCAACTTACAGTATTCTCATATCCTTCTGTTATCCCTCCTCCTCTGAATAGAGACTTTTTTAATCAGACTGGCATGCATGGCTAGTTGTAAGACACAGATGATTACTCATATGTGAACCTCCACTTAGGAGAGACAGTTCCTGATACGCTTGGTTAATATTATTTTAATCCACAGATATAAAGTTAGTTGCTCAGAGGACTTTGGTGATCATCAGCTTCAGTTCACATACTCACCTAGGACTAATTCTATTAGTGCATTTTATCATGGAAAGAAAGCTCCCATTAAATAAACTTCATGAACTGTCCCACAGATGTTTAACAAACTGAACAGGCTTCCTTATGCTCACAATCCTAAAGATTCCTGTACAAAAAGCTCCAGCAGATTAGTTCCTAAAACTTACCAATCTCTATTGAGCATGTGTCCAGCTGTTTCATCCTTGTTAAATGTTCAGATTACATGAACTTTTGCCCAACAGCATGTTTGGGCTCCTTCCAGGAGCCAGGATCTGCTGAACAAACATTAGTGAAGCTCCTGGGAAATAAATAATTGAAAATGCCAAATCACCATAATCCAGACTTTATGAGTCTGTTTTTGGCCTTTCCCTTTAGCTCAGATGTCCTCTTCAAAGGGAGACATCTAAAGAGAATCCAATGGCTGTCCACTCCTTCATGTGACAATAAGCCTGTCATTAACCTAGTCGCTTTCAGTGATTATCCAACATTTTCTGAAATTCATGCAGCCTCGCTGTTCACCATCACACACTTGTCCCACTTCTACCCAGAGGTGGATACATTGCCTGAGTGCGACTCACAAATTGCTTCAGGGCCTCTTCCAGTAAAGGTGCTGACAAATGAGAGCTATTATTAGCATAGACAGCACCAGTGCCCAGCAGCTAGGACTGGACAGCACTGGTTAGCATTAAGCTAGCACTTCTGACTATCAGGGTCCTCCCTCACCCACATGGTAACACCACATCTGGTCTAACAGAGGAGCAACATAGCAAGCCATCCTGTTGCCACCGAAAAATGCAGTGTGATGACCAAAAAACTCACAGATTTTGCTGGGACCTAAAACACACCCAGGAATAACAGTAAAGACACACAGAGCTGTCTCATTAAAAAGAGGGACAATCTCAGATATATCAGCATGCCAGACAGCTGCTAGCAAGCACAAACTGAAGAGTGGCTGGATTGTGCCAGTTGTCTCCAAAGCAGCTGCTTAGGGCAGGACACAACTTTCTGAAGGCAGCTGGGAGCAGAAGGTGTGGCCCAACAGCTTGATGAGTTAATGCTTTCTGCAGAAATGTCTCTAAATGTGCACTTCAGTCTACTGAACAAATAAACAATAATCCATAAGAGAATCAGAGAAGTCTTCAGATCCAAGGGACATGAGAAGGCTACAGTAAGTCCTTGCTGTTTATAGCATTTCTCTGCCAGAAGTTCCATAAAACAATCTGCTCAGAAAAGCTGTTTATGTTCCATCATGTAGCTTTTCTTTAGATTAGATTTCCAACTCATGACTAGTAAAGCCCATTTTTAAGATGTGGGACACTTATTTAGCACCACATAACCCTACCAGCTGTTAGGGGGCCATCATATTCCTTTCCTATACAAAGGACTTGACAAAGAGTTTATAAAAGCATTATCCCAATATTACAGTTATGCAAATTAAAGATCAGATTACTGATCCAACATCCAGGGGAGCTGTAAAGGTATGTTGTTCCAGGGACATAGATAGGACACTGAAATCCAAACTATAAGGATGAAAGAATCCTCCAAGAAGAACATGCAGAACTTTTATTGTCCTTTTTCATCCAATGATTCCCAACAAAGTGATGAGAAAAGAGATGCAATTTTATGTGATGGATAACAGAAAGAAAAAAAAAAATTGAGGAAGTAAATTAGTATTCCTAGGTCATGTACAGATTAAATGGGAGTGCTAATAATAGCAACCAACACATTCCCAAAATGTGTCTTAGGCTCTGAATAGATCATTGCTGCTTTGCTTTGACCTAAATGCTGGAACTAAATTTTTTTCCACATCAAATCAAAATCAGAATATGGGTCCTTTTTGGTTTTGGGGATTTTTTAATCATGGCAGTTGACAAGACTTCAATCGTTGCTTTTACAAACAAAATGACTGCTCAGTGATACGTGGCAAGCCAGAGTGGTTGCATTTGAAGTCCATGGTTCATTCATATTCTGTGACAGATGAGGAATACATAGTTATAATTTGAGAAAATCCCTGACAGAGTTTATCATCTTTAAAGGGACAAGCTCTCTCTAACCCAAACAAATGGAGACCACATAGCACATCTATTTCACTCAAAATCATTACCTTTATCATGGTGCTGTTGGCCAGCTCCATAATAAAGAACTGAAAACAACAAAGTAAAGGTGCCAGCCACTGAAGCAAAGATTCTTCATGTCCGATTACGCCCTAGAATACATAATCTCAAAAGCAGGCCCACAGACTTCCAGATCCCTCCAGGCTCCTAGAAGCCTTCAGAAGATGGCATTTCAACTCTGAAACACATCCAAGCAAGACATGAAAATGAAGCAGGGGAAGAGGGATGTAAAATTCAGGCAAAATCAAACTTCCAGGTTTCCAGGTTAATCTACACACACATCAGTCATATGCTTGTCTCTGTGTGCCATGACATAATGAAACTAGTACCTAAATAAAGTCACAAAAACAGACAACATGATGCTGGTGTATCTAATGAAAATTCTATTCTGTTAAAAACAGAAAATAAAGGTGTGGAGAAGATTCTGTTCTGTAAAACTACCAGTAAAATGCTTTCTCTGCATACAGAGAGCTTTAAAGTTCTATGAAAGTTCAAGTGGGTGCAACTTGCCTTCAAATTTGAGGCAGCCTCATTCAGAGAACACATTGCATGATCTCCAAATATAACCTCACTTTTATTCTACCTCCTCATCATTACCCCTTAGTCTTAAATGTAGATTGAAGGAAGCAGCTGCCTTCTACTGCCACTGCCTGAAAAATTAAAAACTGGCTTTTGGCAAACTAGACAGATTCCATGTTACCCACAGAGATCATCGAATATTTTCCATCTTCTGTGCTGCCTTTGGTGGGGAAACAAAATCTACATGTGATTTGCTTGGTTTGGCTATTTCAGATTTTATTCCTTGAAGCTTCATAAAGACATCTGTATTGAGGCAAAAAGAAGGGGTGCCATAGCTAGGACTCAGAGTTGCTTATGCTGTAAATCTGGTAGCCTCACATCTTTTGTGATGCTAGGCAGGCAACAGAAACAGGACAACCAGTAGAGAAGTCAATCAAACATGTACTCTTACAAAATTCCTCTGGACCTGCAATGAATGCAGTGGATGTTTTAGCTTCTCTATTGTTTCCCCATTCTCAGTTGGAAACAAGATTCCAAATTCATCCCTAACCACACAGTGCTTAGGGTGGCTAATACTTTTAGCAACCTGTTTCTCCAGGTCATGTCAGTGCTTTCAAATTGCAGCCCTGACATTTGGCATACCAATTGCTTCCGTTATCTATGCTGCAAACTTAACGAGAGGGATTATTCTATCCAATCACCTCACTTATTAGTGAATGCATTAAGCAATATCAGCTTCAACACTGACTCCTTGGGAACACCGCCATCCTATGCCAAAACACAGGCATTTTATTTCACCTTACTGAAGAAACAGCTCTTCATGTGGGAAAGGTAGGGGTTGGAATTAGATGATCAGTAAGGTCTCTCCCAACCCAAGCTGTTCCAAGAACCACCAGTACTGTGACAAAGAGATAAAAAAAATGATTGGCTGACAAGTTGGAACTCATCACACCTTTGCAGAGGAAGAAACAGCACAGAACAGATCCACTTCATAACTTTATTAGTTATCAGACACCAATGTCTGCTGTCTCTGGCCATGCATTCCTAAAAAACTAATAAAGATTTTTCCAAAGAAGCAATGAGGAAATCTAGACTCTGACATGAGCCATTACTTACAGAGTTAATAAAAAGGCCCTACATTATTTATTCCAATGTCTGCAGCAGAAGTACCACTTTCTCAACCAACATGAACAGTTTTTGCTTGAAGTGAACACTTGCCACCATAATATCCTTATTATTCTGAATACATGCTTTGCACTATTTCTATATTTTTCAAAGGATATTAAAATGTAGTTGGAAACATCAGCAAACAAATGTCCCTGTGAGGTAGATTTGTGCTGTTAGTTGCAATTGATAAAGTACAGCCACTTCTAGGGTTGAAAATAATACTTTAATTACAGTATTCACACACAACAAAACACTGCATATTACATTACACTGTCTATCCAATCCAAGGCTTATTTAAAAACTCTGATATTTGTATTTAACTAAAGCAGTTTAAAGTCAGACACTGAATCTTCCCACTAACTATTTTGAATAAATAAGGAAAACAACTAGTTGCAGGATCACCTGGTCAATTACTGCCCTGCCTGTGGATCTTTCATACTAGGAAAGAAATGGAAAAATTTCATCAAGCAGAAGTCTTCAAGTTATACTTCAGAGGTCTGAAATGAATATGCACTATCTTTAAAAGAAAGAGAATGTATTTGATCTGACTCCTGTAGTTGGGATAGTGATAGAGCTGGACTGTAGAATGGAGTCTCAGAGCCAAGTCTTAGTTCAGAATACTGGATTAGTATAGTATTTTGCTGGGCCAGCAATTTTGGCAATTTGTGATGCATTTCTTGTATATTTACTGTTCACACATAGTAAATGCTGTGGCTTAATTTTGTCATGTTCCTGCTCTGAAAAAAAAATTGGAGCAATAAAACATGATTGATTGACATATTGTCTCCATGCCACAACACTGTGCCACAGACCCATGCTACCTGTCATTATTGCTGGCTACAGAAGACTGAGCCCTTCACTAATATTTCCCTGATTATCCATGGCTCACTGGTCAAAGCCCTCTGCATTTTCAGTTCCACTAGGAATAATCTTCTCTATAATTGTACTGATGGGAAATGACAGATTAGAAGGGAGACCAAATGATTTTCAGTCTGAGCTCTAGCAAGTTTTTGCTGGATTGTTCTCAAATCTGCATGCTCTAGGCTTTCCCTGGCAGCGTCCTACAAGCCAGCTCAACATTTACACTGTAGGAGATGCCTGCAATTTAAGGTTGCTGAGGAATCAACTGAACCAGAAAAGAACAGTGATCCCCATCCTGTCACTCATTTACAGGAAGAAGTAGATAGGAAAGCTATGTGAAAGAAAAGGTTGAGGTAATAGATTTGTCTCGAAAGAAAAAGTAGAAAAGTATTTGTCAGCTATCAATGCTTTCTAAAACGACATCCTTGCTTAAAACATTGGATGCAGCAGAAAAGAAATATGACTGGAAAAAACAATGCATCATCTGTACCTTGGTGAAAAGAGGGGCCAATATTTGCTTTCTGGGCCAATACATGGCAACCTGGCTTAGCAAAGTGTTACTTTCTGTTCCCCACCTCAGCTTCCCTGACCACAATTATGAGGTAGAATAGTTTGCAATTTTCTAGCAGCATTAGAAATTTATACACACATAAAAGAAAGCTCCTCAAATTGCAGTTGGAGAAGAACTGTGCACTGCTTTAATGCTGGTGCCTTGCAGAGCACTGACTTAGACACCCACCTCGAGCCCAAGGACAGCTGTAGCCCACAACTCTGCTGTAAAGGGCTGTAGAGAAATGTTCTCTCAATACAGGAGGTAGAGACATGAGCTAGCACAGAACAGCTTACTTTCTTTAAAGCCCTAAAGTGATCAAAAGATCTGATGGGCACCACAGAGCATCTAAAAGGAGTGAGAGCCTTTGGGAGCAGCTGGGTGCCAGCCGCTCTGCAGGCACAGCTTGCAGAGCCAGCAGGCTGCCCTTCTGCACAGTCTCCATTCTCAGCCCCTCTCTGTCAGACTTCTCACAGCTGGGGGGGAAATGCTGGCTCAGACTCACAGGGGACACAATGGCAATGCTTAAAAGAAAACAAGGTATTCTGCTTCAGAAAAATGTAATTAAACAATCCTCATGCCAGCCACATTTCCTCCAGCTCTGCATCCATCGTACAAATAAAAAACAAGAAAGAAAAAACCCCACCACAGATTCTTAGCACCATATTAAGTTTTATGTCCATTAAATTTTACCTGCAGAAAATAAAACAATTTGTCTGTTTTCTGTCTTTTCATAATGCATTTTTATGCCTCTAGGTGTCTGTCTGTTTAGATTCCAAGGGCTGTAAAAAGTATTCTGTACACCATTACCTGAATAAACACCCTATAAATTACAACTGATATTTATCAGCCTCATGGCAATTCCACAACATTAGAAATAATACAAGACTATTTAGATTGATAAGATATGGGTAAAAGATTAGCATACAGAGATGCCTAAAAAAATCCATGTCTGCTATTCTAGATGAAATACATACACGTTACTTTAATTAACTTTCCCTGCATTTGGAATTCCACCAGGACACAAAGCTAGCTGGATGACTAAATTCAATAATATTTTCAGCCCAGTCTGATGTTTTACCAGAACCACTCAAATCAATTTACCCAATGGAGACATTTGTCCCTGGCCTGTCACTATGGCCTGCATTGAGCCTCCTGCACTTCTTTATCTTCTGGCAGGCCATCATAAGCAAGCAACACAGAGGGTGATGTATGGGAACTCAAATAAGTTATAAATCCTCCATCCCTTCATCAGCCATCAGCCTAAGTGAATTTACTCCAGTCAGCATTGGCAAACACTCTCTCTGCTCTCAGGAACAAGTCAGCTCTAAGATATCATGTTCTTCAAGGAAAAGCTCCTCATTGTTTTGGGGCAAAGAAAGCATTGCAATGGGAAGGAATGGCAAAAGGCTGCAACCCTCTGCCTAAGTATCAGCAAGTCTCTTCCATCTATTCAGATGTTTAGAAACCCAAACTAAAAATTATTCACAAAAAAATAACTCTAACAGCACAGTTATTCCACTGACTTTGTTTTAAGTCACTACCTTTAAAGTAGTAGTACTAGTAATATCAAACCAAAATCCTAAAAAACCCAAACCAAAATACCCAACCCCCAGACCCAAAAGAGTGAACAGTCACCTGCACTTCAGGATAAAGGCAAAAAAGATTGAGTTATTTTAAAAACTCAGAAAAGCAGTAAAAGATAATCTTCTTTTTCATACTGGCATCCTAGGGTTTCTTACAAGGTCTTTTTGAACACCCTCGAGAAATTCACAGGTATCCATTGCCCTGTCACATAGCCAAAAGGATGGTAATTGAAGAGCTGAGTAGCCATTTACTCACTAATGCAAGAATCCTTGACTGACAGGTACACAGGTAGCCAGATGGTCTAGACCAGTAGAGAGATCTTTGCACAGAGCACTTGAAATGCCAACATCAATACTGAAGGTACATACTAACCTCTTTCCTCCTCACTGTAACTGAAGGCCTCACCACTGCACTTGTTTATTTGATTATTAGATATCAAAACTGCAAAGCTCCTGGGCCTTCACTGCTTCCCTCTTCCTTTTCAGTAGTATGGATATCAGCTCTACAACACCACTCTCCACTCAAAGGACCAGGTCTAAGGAGCTTTGTCATGGCAGGTCAGTTGCCTAGATGCAAATGGTTACATAGCTACAACTCCTATCTACAGAGAGAAATGCAGAACAGACAGTGACAGTTTACACCAGTAAAGTCATAGCCCTGCCCCTTTCCCTAGCAGAGGATATATGTTGTTTAGTTAATAACTAGCTTGACTGCATGTAAACACAGATTTGGTATTCTGAGAATCCTGTTACCCACTTTATTTGTGGTTTCTAAGTCACAAATTATCCAAAAAATCTTTATATGCTAGAATAAAGAAAATATTCAAACACTTTCCCAACAAAACCAAAATGAAGGCATTTTGTTCAACAGTATATTAAAATCTAGAGCAATAAGGTGGGAGGATTATATGAACAATGGATCTATTCTGAAAGATCTGGTACAAGTTTTCTTACCCTGGCACACTAGGGAAAGCAGAGATATGGGTGTTTTCCACCCACTGGCCTTTCCTATCTTTCAGGCACACAAGACTTTGGTGCAGTTTTGACAGTGGGGTGGTTTAGGTTTGAGACACAGCTAATCTGTTCCAGCCTGGACATCCACGCTATAAACTTTACCAACTATATCCCAGTCATCAGCCTCACAAAAGCAGCTTTCCAAAGGTTTTCTACATACAAGTTTAGTTCAAAGCTCAAAACATCAGCATAAAAAAATATAATAAGCATCTCTGTTCAGCTAAAGGCAAAGTTTTAGGCATTTAAGGCTTAATTTTTGTTTGGAAAAAAATGTAGGTCAATGTTTATGACCTAAGACCCTTTCTTCTAACAAGTTCAACTGCAGGGCTTTCAAACAGAAATCATTCAGCCCATCCAGCCCTGGCATCTGCCCTCCCCTCCTCTGCACCCACTCTCACAAGTGCATGTGCAGACACACTCATACTCTCATCCCAGTCATTTCAGACCATCATAAAAGCAGCAATCCATGCATACATCTCATTACCCATCCTTAGTACACATCTTGAGTAATGCAATTTAGTTCAATGTCACCAAGAGAAAGACATTCCTCTGGGACTGTCATTACCATAAACTGCAATCTGCTGCCAGTTTATATGTCCTTATCCACCCCTTGTTTTAACTTTATAAAGCTTAACCAAGTGTTTTGAACTCCAGTGTTGTCACTTAGATTCAAAAATCTTTTCCTCTTCCCCCCAAAATCATGCTTTACGTTTTTCTTCCCTATACATCCCTTAATCTTTCAATCCCAGCATCACAGCATAGTTCTGTTGCCCTATGGGAGCCCATCTGATCATCCTGGGTCAACTGTCACTTTACAGAACTACCTCCCAGGCCTGCTACAGGTTAATTGACCTCTCAAGACCATGTGAAACTCTAGCCAGCAACCTCAGAGGGCCTCGTGCTACTGTCATGTGAAGCAGGACAAGCAAGACAGGCCATCAGTGTCATCACAGCTGTCCCGTATGAATAAGCCATCTCAAAGTTTGATCCTACAGCAGCTCAACAGCCAAAGAGAGTTAAAGCTGTGCAGAAGATTTTAACATCTCTACAGCAGAGATTCCTTTACTACTTGCCTGTGTAGTCCTCTGGCACTAGCATAAGTTAAGGTGTCATAAAGATTATAGAAACAAGCTTGAGTCTTGAGGGCAGGAACTTTGGAAGTTACCAATATTTATATTTTCCTAAACAAAAGACATTTAAAAAAACCCCCAAAACCCAAACAAACAAACCCAGCAAAAAAAAAAAAAAAAAAAACTAACAAAAAACAACAAACAAACAAAAAACAAACCAACAAACAAGAATAACCCCTCCAAACTACTAGAAAGAACTACAGAGGGTTTTAGCAGTAGATGAAATAAGATGACAGGTTCAAATCAAGTGTATCCAATTCAGAATGTGATCTCTGAGGTGGTAGTTAAATACCTGGATGATGAGTATTGCTCGTATATGACTGCACCCTGTGTCTCGTAGGGATAAAAGTCTTATTTTTCATGAGTAACTTGAAAAAAGAATTTGGAAAAGAAGAGCAGAGGTCCCTTGTCAAAGGAGACATTACTGGATTTAAAACCAGAATACACAAGACTTTAAAATCCTAAAAAGAGAACCTTTATCTACATAGTGATTGAAGCTGGTCAGAAAGTTTAGGAGAATAATTTAATGGAACACAAGATCGCTTTTGCCTTATGTATGCAGAGAAAAACTTCTTTAGCTTATCAGACAGTTAAATCTCTCTTAGATAATATATGTATTTGCTTTAATTACGTTGCTTCATCAGTTTTAATAAGGTCTCTTGTTCCCTAAGATTCCTATCACAAACTGATTTCACAAAAACTTTACCAAAAATCAGACAACCTCTGAAGAGAGATGCTGAAAAATAGATTCGAGAAACTACTTCTAGTGCTCAGTTAGAGAGCAAGTATATATTCCAAGCAAACTCTGTTCCCTCCAGGATGCTTTACCTGAGCCCAAGAGGTCCAGGTGGTGCTGGTAACCTACTAAATTGTTCACTGATAAGCAAGCACTGGAAATGCATCACTCCATTACTGTATCAGTCTTCTGAATCTTCTTATGTTTATGTACATTTCTGTCATACACTGTTCACCTCCGTTCACTGGACTTCTGGGTGGAAAAGCTTTAAAACATGTCTTAATTGCACAACAGCATGTCTCCTTAACCCTTCAGAACTCTGATAAAAAAAAAAAAAAAAGGAGGGAATACACAATTATAGCATGACCAAATACATTTTGCCTCCTTGAACTCTTCTGCTTTTAGCATGGTGTGGAATTTTTCTTCATCTCTTTCTTTAAATGGTGTGAGTGACAGTGTTAAATGCTGCTGAAAATCCATCAAAGTCTATCCCAAAGGTATGGGGCATTATCTTGGTATGCAGCTAATACAAAAATGACTTTCCAATCAAAGGTGCTACAGGAGCACAGGTGAAAATTCTTATCCCAAACTAATTTCATGAAGATTTTACCAAAAATCAAACAACCTCTGAAAAGAGGTGCTGAAAAATAGAGTCAAGAAACTACTTCTATTGCTCAGTTAGACAGCTAGTATGTATTCCAAGCAAACTTTTCTACTGAAAGATTCATGGAGTCTTTACACTTTACTCCTTGTATTTTACGCCTCTGAAAATGAATACATCTGCTGCTTTTTTGCCAAATGTCAGTGTCCATGCATTGCAGATGTAAATGATAATCAGAGTTCCAGAGGGAGGAAGACTCAGGTCCCAGAGTGCATGCAGGGTCCCCAAACTTCAGCAAGAAGAGTGACTTGGGGATGTCATTCCCTTATAGTGGAAAACAGCACAGTGAGAAAGACAGCACAGACAACAGCTGGGTGTGCCAGAGCAGAACCCAACTGCTGATTACTAGCTCCCCTTACACAGAAAAGCAAAAAAATATCACATGGCTCCAATAGTAAGATTTAAATCCTCTAAGAACAACAAAATAACCCAAAAAAGACTGCTAAAGGGGAAAAGCCAATGCTATAACTGTAGTTGAAAAGAGTCATTCTTTGTACCAAGAGATGCTATGACAATAGCATTAAAAATAAATCACTCTGATTTTTTTGTTTACCAGTGGCATTTGTCTGCCATTGCTTTTAATTCAAATTGGGCTGAAAAACAAGAGTCATCCATTTTGCATCCCAGACCTCATGTAACAGCAAGGGGAAAGTCACACAGTTATTAACAGCCAAGCAGTAAAGAAAAAGGAACTTGATAAAAGTGGTACATTGCAGGCAAAAAGATCATTTTGCTGCTTTGGGATTTCAGCAATGCTGTGGAAAAGCTTATATATTAATAAAACATGATTATTGACATTCACTAAGACTTACTGTTAGGTCTTTCCCTTTTTCTTGTATACTTGTACACTTGTACTTATTTATCACAGTTTATAAAAACCCATCATGAAGTGTAAAAATGTTAGAATTACTTTATAAAGGGTTATACATCTATACAGTCTAATTCTGCTAACAGCTTCCCAATATCTCAAAAGCATTATATACAAGAAATGGTATCCTGTTCTTTACATTGAGGTCATACTGCTGTTTTTGGCATTAGACAACACCGTAAAGGCTTCAGATCTCTCATATTCTATAGCATTCACATTCTTTTTCCTGTTCTATGGACAGATTATTCAGCAGATTTTTTTCTCCTAGGCAGGAACATTTGTACACTCCAGAAATTATCATCTTATCACTTGATGTGAGCCCTAGTTGGGCAGACTGGAGAGAAATAATCAAAGAAATCAAGCAGCATCCCTTCTCATTTAGGCCCCCTTCTCCTTCAACAGTCCAGTGATTCTTGCTTTCTTTACTTGTTCAGGATTTTAAAGACTTGGGAATCATTTACAGTCATGTCCTGTGTTGCTTACTTTTACCTGTCACCTCCAAAATACTACTCACTTATACCAATAAGTAGCAGATTAGCTAGTAGATAGTTCCTAAAGAGTCTTCATTAGCATCCACATTATCTGCTCAACACATGAGGGTTCTTTAAGAGGCTTCCCTTCTATTAAATGAAGTGGCTCATAAGTGACCTTATTCTGTTTCTGTGGAATGGTATAGGGTCAAAACAATCAGCTTATGTCCTAGCTTGTTTCCTTTATCTGTCTCTCCCCAGTAACTTTAAAAAAAACCCCAAACAATAAAATCTTGCTGTGCCGCGGGAAGAACTGGCTCATGTTGCAGACCTGTTTCCATGTAATAAATTTAGCATTAGAGCAAACTTCTGAGGTACCCTTTATGTGTCAGATTTCTTTGCATGCTCTTTCAGAAAAGAGACAAGAGCCCCTTAACCTGCTGAATCTGTTCTGTCTTGACTTGCTACCAAACTTGCCAAGATAAGTGATAATCACTTGATCCATTTTAGAGAAGCACAGGAAAATAAGTCTGAAACAAGAGGGAAGTAGCTACTTGTTCTATAGAGAATTAAATTAAACCCTGGATTTCACCAGGATGCCAAAAGAGCAAATACTCTGAGGCACTACACAGACCCTGGAGCCCTCCAACCCAACAAGATATTGTAGGTTTTTATTCTTCCTTCTACTTCTTTTTAACCTTTTTCCTTAAGACATGCCATCAGCTTCCAAAAGAGAGCAACTGAATAATCTCTTAGTAGCTGACAGAAACAAGATCTTCCCACAGGCAAGCATTCAACCAGAATATCATTTATTCTCTCTTTTCCCCACCTATCGTTATGAAGTTTCAAAACCCTGAATGGCCTGGCAGTCCTTTATGCTTTTCCTTACCACACATTGAAAAGAAATTTAACTGCTATGGACTTCATTTTGCTAGTATGGGCTACAAATGTGGGTTTAATCAACTACTCAAATGCACCATCCTATTTATAAAAATGTTCATAAGCAACAGACAGTAACAAGCTTAACAGATTATCTATTTTAGAATGAGATGATTCAAGCTCTGGAGGATTCTGTTGTTCTTCATTGCCTGCAAGGAGAGTTTGACTAGTTCAAATATCCCTCTGTGGCCGGTGTCTGTGTAAGGTAAGAGTGAGTCTGCAGTGAAACTGAATGTGCCAAGGTTCACCAAGGTTTGCCTACCAAGAAAAAAACACTGCCACTCTAACCAGGCACCAAAAAGCATCTCTGGAAAGGACAGCAAGAGTGGTCCATAGCTGCTCGAGTCAATGCTGGGAGAAAAGGAAATACCCCAACACTTACAAACAAGGCTTCATTTAGTCTTGCGCCAGCACTGCACAGACATTGCCACCAGTATTTATTCCTACTTATCAAGTATCAAAGAAGATAAAACTTGCAAGGAAAACCAGTAGCATAATTCAGATAAGAGTCATACTTCCACATAAAAAGTAAAAAAGATGAAAACGTTAAAAAATCCAGGACTGTGCTTTCTGAACACAAATAAATGTCAATGCATTTACAATATTGGTCAAAGAAAAATAAGTAAAACAGATGCAGAGGAAGGCTATCAGGGGATAGACAAGCCTATCCGGGAAAAAGAATATTAAAAAAGCTTGGCTTGTTCAGACCAGCTAAATAAATGTTGAGATGAGATACACTTACTGTGCACAAACCCAGGAGTAGAAATATCTAAGGAGTGGAAATGACTATTTAACTAAGGACAATACTGATACAAGAACAGATGGTTATAAACTGCCAAAGAATAAATTTAGACTGGAAATTAGACAAAGGTTTCTAATCAGCAGAACAATGAAGCTTTTAAAAAGCCTTTACAGGGAACAGGGGCAAAAAGCTGCTCTAAATGAGGGATAAAGCTTCATGCATTTCTGTAAGGTATTATGAAATATGGTTCCCTACCAAAGCACAGTACTGGAGGCAAGGACTGCTGAGGTTCCTTGCAGCCTCCTGCTTCTCTGCATTTCACAGTAAAATCCATTCATAGCAGCACCAGTGTATCAGAAGTACAGTTCTGAAATACCTCGACCTCCCAGAACAACTACATGAAGAACCATTGTGTCTGGACTCTGCTGAAGGCTAAAACAAGATAGCTTCTAAGGGAGGGACTTCAGGAGCAGTCAAAACTGTGAAGAGAGCCTGAGCCTGAGCTAATGGAATTTTTACATTACCTTATTATGAAAGCCACAGACAGGAGGCAAGCACAGACAGAACATGTCATCTCCTTTAAAGCTCACAAAACAAAGCTCTTGAAAAACTCTAAGGGCTCCCGGGTAAAGAAAAACTTCTCAACACATTGTTCCACGCCAGACAACCCTCCTGATGACCATCAGTCATTGAAAGATGCGGTTTTGTTGTCTGACCATGCAATATCTTTATCAAAAGACCATTTTTTCCACCCTCTTTATTCTTATTAAGGTTTTCCATAAAATACGAGGATGGAGCTCAACATTATCATTATGAATTGTGTCTTTTTTTTTCTATGAGTAGTACACAGTCAGGTCTTCTGCAGGCTCATACACAATAATAAATATTTGATCTTTTCAACATGTACATGTGACAAAACTGTTAAAGCACAGAAGGAAAGTAACTTCCTGAGAAGTACTCCAAAATTATAGGGTTTGACTTGTTTGCTTTATTCCTTAGTTATGGCTGCATCATGTTTAGCATCTGGGGTCATGCCACATATAACATATATGATTATTTTAGGATCAAAAACCCCAAAAACTCAAAAAATGTCAATTTGCCACAAAGACTGCATCTCATCCAGCAACTCCTTCTTGACAGCCATTTCTATAGTCAATATTAACAGAGCAGTTGAAGATATTCTAAACATTTTAGGCAAAAGTACTTGGAAAGCCCTAGACCCTGACAAGATATTCTCTGGGATACTCAGCCAGAAATAGGCTATGGATAAGTTATCTGGACAAGGTTGTTCCTGATAATGCGAGGAAACATGAGGTATTGTCCTGGGTTTGCATTTTGTAGAATACAAACTTCACTGCTTCTTCAGAAAATCTTCAGCTAACTGATGGAAGACAAAGTATGTGGTTTCCAGTTGCAAGCTCTGTCCCCTTAGGCAAATTACAAGAGCTCCAAAATTTGTACAAATAACCCTAAACTGACTGTTACATGCAGTGGCCATAAGCATTACCACTGTACACCTCCTTCCACAGACTAATACCATGCTCACTGTGACTGAATCCTCTGATGATGGAAGGTTTTCAACTGCATGCCTGATTGAATGCTGCCTTCCAGAATTCTTGGATAACAGGAATTAAATGTTAATGCCCTTAATCTACTTGACACCTTTTCATAAGCTCTTCCTCCCCTCCTTCTCCTGTGTTATAAATGACCAATTACCTAATCTAAGGTAATGCAGGCTTTGGTCGAGGCTAATGAAGATGCGGTGGGTGAGATCCTGCTTGCAGCACAGTCCCATTAGGAAAGGTTAATCACCTCCTAGCTTACTATTCCACGTTTTATCTCCTAACAGTGAGGAGGCAGAGAAAGAGGCATCCATCACATTAACCAAATAGTAAAGCAAATGCCTGGCACTTGATCAGCAGTAAGGTGCTCTCCTGATGGGAAAACTGCTAAATGAAGACCAAAGGTGACTCTCCAAGATTGCTCAGGGACAGAGATTCCCACATAAGTAGGGAAGGAAAATACCTCCAGCTAACACCTGAGATTTGTGCTTTAGAAGAGAGGTCTTCATCTTCCTTCCCTGAGAAGGATGTGTATCACACTGTACGTGATGTTATCCCATCAAGGAATCAAAGGCCTTATCTCAATGAAATATGTGTAAGCACCTCAAAGAAACCAGAGAGGAACAGTCCCAACCCAACAGAATGAAACAAACCTTCAGCTACTTATTGTTATTTCATAATTCCAAAGCCTCAGGAACAGACTAGGCAATGGAGTAGCGCTGTCTTCTCTCTACATTCAGACTATACATTGCTGTTCAACGGTCATCAACAAAAATAATTTATCTCCACTGAAGTCAGAATGCACATGACTATAGAGCCAAAGGCTTATTTGTTGTATCAATAAGGCCTAACCCTGAGTGGATACACCTGCATTTGAGATATCAAGAACTAACCCTTCATGACACCAAGTCATTCCATTATTAAGTCCTTACTCAAAGAAAGAATAATATCCTTTGTGAAATGAGGCCAAGGGATTGATGGTAGGAGGAGAAGAGACATTCCTAAAACTTTTGCATTCTGATTTACTACACAATAATGTTGTGTAATTACTACAAATACAGATAATTTTTTTTTGCTTGTTTGGGTTTTTTTGTTTCAGTTGGTTGGGTTATTTTTTAACTCTGAGGGTTTTTTCTAGAGTTGTCTTCATTCCTTACCTCTGTTCATGACCATCAAATTTCCTTCACGTAAACAGCAAAAAAAGCCTTCCTCCTCATCCAGGGATGCTCCCAGAAAAATGAGAAATACTTCAGTTCTGAGACAGAGCTATTATATACTCATGTCTCCAGGTTCTTCTTTGCTGGACCTTTTCAAATTTTAAGGTCCTTTAGTGTCCTCGCCCAGATGACAGAAATATTCTCTCTTTCATCATTTGAGATATCATACAAACCTAATTTATGCAATCAAGAATAGATCCCATGATGTCAAAGCTGAAATAGGATCCCTTGAAACTGGTAACACGTATTGCAGAAGATAGAAAATATTTTTTTTTAGATGTGTTTAGTCATGATCAAATTTAGGCTCTTTTTACTTCTAGAGCAACCTGACATCAGTGTGTGCTCCATTTAGTTTGCAAAGTAGGAGGATGTTTCCATGCAGTCTAAACTTAACCTTACTTAAACAATTTCTGCTGGATTTACCAGGCTTCTCTCTACTCCTGATCAAGAAATATTCAAGTGAAACATTTCATGTTAATTTCTTCTGAAGCAGAAGGGCAGACAATACTAGCGAAAGAATCCTCTGCTTGGAATCTGAACAGTGAAGAAAACACTCAGACGGTTATCCTCCACAGCTGCCTACTGAAGAAAATGCCCAGCTGAACTGCCACCAACTCTGATAGCTAAGAGACAAATTGGGAAAAAATACAAACTGAAACCCATACAGACAGCTGAACTGTCAGGCAGAGATTTAAAATTTGATCTGAGCGATCTCTTTGCAAATCTGCAGAGTATATGTAAGACGAACATTAGGCACAGGAGAATAAGAAACCTAATTTTGGAGTATAAAATTGCTTTCTGAAAGGGTTTTGGAAAAAGCTTAGAAATTAGCCTTTCAGAAGATTCTGTCCCAAAACTGCTTTCAAATTATTTTCTAAATACTTAACCCTTTATTTTACTAGAATAAACTTCATTTTTTTCTTCTTTTTTCTTAAGGCTCGTTAATGTGTGTCCTTAGATGAACTAGCCAACAGTGCTAATGTTAATGTTCTTAAAACAAATGCTTGTTTTAAGAACCAGTGATAAAGTTGTATTTTATGCCCAACTAACTTCAAATACATATTTTCAGATTCTCAAGGTCTACACAGTTATACTTATCAGGCAATGTGCAGAGACTCAAAAGGACCTACTATTATACTCACTTATGATACAAACCAGTGTAGTTCAATGAACATATGAATGGATACAACAAAGACACCAACTCATGGATTGCAGCAGACCAGAAGGCATCCACAACACCCTGTGAGTACTAACAAGGAAAAAGAATTTGCTCCATACAAATTGCAGGGAAAAGCTCTGTATCTTCCACATGGAAAGGATGCAGTTAAATAAGACCAGCACTAATATCACACTAAGAGACAGAACCTAGGTGTCCTCAGACAGTTCCAGCACTACTCTGCCATAGGGGATTTCACAGATCAAAAGGGAGAAGACAGATTTACTGCCCAGGCCAGAAAGTTCCAGGCATAGGAGTGTGGGCCTTGCTGTGCACTGCTTCTTCAGTCATTTGCTTTAAGAAGCTTTTTCCTTTTATTTGGTGTGTGAAACAGAAGGTAATTCTCATGTGGATTCAGAGTTATTCATAAGGGTCTTTGGATATTGCTGCAGCTGGTCACTGTGCTTGCTAGTTCGTATTGTACTGGTAACTGAAATAATAGGATTTCTGCTACCAAGGACTTTCCTATTAAAATTAGGAAGAGACACTTCCATTATCAGGTTTACAAGTTTTACAGTTTTCTGAGAATATCTGAGCTCAACTTTTGTTTTCTGAGAGAACTAGCACGTTTACCAAAATATCCAGTCAAAAGCTGTAATTGGCAAATGCTAGAGGATCAAGAACAGCAGCTCAGTCAACATTTACTGTTGGATTTCCAATTTAAAAAAATACAGTTTTCAGCAGTCGTTCAATGGCATTCACTTACCTGGAAAATATAAAAATCTTATTCTGCTTTTGACCTCTCTTCTCCAACCACAAGCCTTAGTTAGAGTCAAAAGCAAGAGAGTTGTTCTGATGTTCAAGCTTTTTCTCAAGAACTTTTCAAGATCTTCCAGCTCTCCAGAACATCCCACAAAGTAAGCTATGTACTGGTCATCGCAGCAGAACGGTTGTTTTCTCAGAGCCTGAGCCATATTTGAAACAGAGGAAGAAACGTAACTGATCCCAAACCAGTTCATCCTCCCTGCCATCTTCCAACTGCCTTTTGAAGAGGAAGATCCCTTTGACATCAAACAGTCTCACTACTTTCTGTAGCTAGTAGTTCCCAGATTGAAAAGATATATAAGGCAGGAGCAACAAATGCCAAAGGAAACTTGGAGTCATAAAAAACAAACCAAAGAAATTAACAAAAAAACATGAGGAAACAAGGAGCAAGGGAAAATTTGCTCCATGCTTACTAGTTAAAAAATTCTGCCTCTGGAGAATTCAACCCCTTCTGCTCTGATGTGTCCTCCTGCTGTTTTACTGCAAGCTGTGTCGATTCACAGCTGCTGCTCAGCACAAGTCCTGGGCTGCCTTCAGAAAAAAACATGTGGAAAAGTTGAAGAACCATTTCCCCCACTCAAACAGCAAATCCCAAGTCAAAAAGAGGACACCAACACAGAAGTAAGAAGTCTGTATTATTACAGCAATAACAAGGTGAGCCAGGGCAAGACCTGTACTTATCAAACTAATGAGAGTAGTGTCAGGTATTTCCCTCACAGAGTAGAGCCTGCTTTCAGCTAGTCTACCTCACCCATGCCTCTGCACTCTCATCCAAAAAGCTCCTGGTGCACTGTGACTCAGTCTGGTCTCCAAAGCTCAGTATAAACTACATGTAGTAAACACGAATCTGTTAACTGGAACAGCAAGAAGAGTTCAGTTATTTGCTCAAATGAGTGCTTAGGAGGAGGGCAAAGAAAGCAGCATATTGTATGCAGAAAACACCCTCATAGTATTATTCATCAAAAGTCTTGATCATATTTCTCAATCACCTAAGCCTTGAAGCCATAACTACGACATCAAGATAAGACAACCCCAGACAAGGATTGGAGAGGGACTTAGAGACAAAAACCTATCAGTGAAGCTTAGCTTTTAATGTTTGTTAAATTTTCATGGTAGCAGAGACAGGACACTGATTGAGAAGTGATGAGAAACACTACTTCTGAAGTTAAAAATCCCTCTGGTGTATATCTGATGATACGCAGATGCATTTCTGAAGTTGTATCTGGGAATTAAAATTTGAATGAGAAATCGGAGATGAGCTTTGAGCACTGGAACATTTACTAACATCTTAAAAAACTTGCTAGAAGTATCCAGATAAGAAGGTTCTCTTGCCCTGGAGAATATGCATGACACGGAATTTCCATGACACAGCTCTTGGGGATTAATGGCTGTTGGCAAAAACTGCTGCTTATATCCAAAATATGTCCTGAGCTACGGGAGTAAGAAACAATCCTTATACAATTATGTCATCAACATAGTCAGGTCCTAAAGTTCCCAAGCTGAGTGAAAAGTAACAATTGTGAAAATTTTAAGATGTGCATTAGGAGTCCTGCTGAAATGCATATAGGTATTCGAAATGGAAAACTGTTACTGGCTTGCCTCAGAGTTGCAGTTGTTCCACATTAATCAGGAACAGTTATAAGGAGTTAAAAAGTGCAGAGGGTCTCAGTCTCATTTAGGCATGTAAAGATTTTGTACTTCTTCTCTACTAATCACCTCCACACCACTTATGGGGATTCAAGACTAGATATTATAAACCAGGAATCCACTTTCAGTCAGCATAAAAAAAGGAAAGTGCAAGTTCAAGATTTTAAAAACCGCTAAGAACAAAAGTGGGAGGGCAAGTGAGGTCAGACTATTCTTTATGGAAGCATGAGGAAGTGAGAGGCAGAGCTGTGAAGACACTGGACACACATCTACAACACTCAAAGATATGAGTGAAAATCAGGAAGCTAAAATGGCAGACTCCAAGGACACACAATGGATGGAGAAACCTTTCACCCCAAATACCTTCTTGTGTAAAAAAAGAATCTGTTCTACAGAGCCAAGGGAAGTTCTCTATCCATGACTTCAAAAATAACTAGTAAATTGCTTCTTTTACTTTCCACGCTGACACAAAACTTGCTTTAGCAACCCAAGAAAGACTAACACCCTGGCAAGTTTGTGAAAGGTGAGGTTTCCCCCCCAGAAGTTTCTTTCCACCTTGTGGCAGAAGATCAGTGGACTTCAGCCATTTCAAAGACAAGCTTCCAAAGTTTCCTTCTTGCAAAGACAGTATCCTCAGCAGCGCTCAATCCCAAATCTAACCAAAAGTGGGAGATATAAAACAGAAAATAACTCCCAAAACCACGAATAGGAAAGCATATGGTAGGAGAATGAGAAGAGCAGAACTGCTAGTTATTTTAAGTGACAAGATCACATAATTTAAGTTTACAGGGCTGAAGCCCTGGAACATTTTGCACAAAACTTAAATAAATAAATAAATGTGGAACTAGGCAGACCCCTGCAACATGCAGAGATCTCACTGACTCAGCAAGCTATCCACAAGGAACAGCCACAGACAAAAACACACAATCTCAGTTTCTCTGTTTGCTATTTAGTATGTCTGCTCTGAAACTATGGCATCTGGAAGCAGCCTCCGGAAGGTTTCTTAAACCCTCAAGTCATGGCAAAGCTGCAGGACTCAATAAATATCAAGGAAGAAATAATCTGTAGAGGACTATACAAAGCCTTAGGTGATTTTGGAAAACCTCTTTTTGAGATTAATTTGGAGAGGAGAAAAAGACAGCTGGAAGATAGAGATTATTTCTAACTTCATTTCAAGTTTTCATAATCCAAATATCCACCGACAACCTGGGAAAACTCAAGCAAAGGATGCTTGGGGTCTGTGGGCACACAGCACCATCTCGTGGAGAGAACAGAAGAAGTATAAAAACCAAGAAATTGTTCCAGTACTTGAGAAGTCTGCAGCTTGGCTTTTTGACAGGCTGCTCTTCTAGAAGGTTAACAAATCTCTCTATTGAATTTGTGCTTTATAAAAGAAAGTTCACTGCTGATCTATAAAGAACAAATGAACAACAAACAACTCCCTATTTTTATCTCTCAAACTCATCACCGTTAACATAAACACTGCAGGCCTATTCATAAATAGAGTGTGGGCAGACAACCATCTGTACTGAATTTTATTTGCCAGCAGGCCTAGCACAGCTGTGAGCACCCTTTTCTTACGAGTCTGAATCTTGTGTACTTAAGGTGGGCAAAGAAAACAAGTCTACAAATACTAAATTTTCCAGGAATAACAACCTATACTTTTGTCTATTTAGTACTGGAAAAGAAAAAAGCCCTTTTCCATTTAGGAAAAGAAGGAAAACTCAGAAAAGCACCCTTTCCTGTATTTGCTCCCAAATATGGAGGTATGCTTACAGAATGTCTAAGAATGAACATCTTAAGTTACCCAGCTGGTTCGCACCTTACTGGTAATAAATAACGATTTCCAGGCACTACTGAAAGCATGAAGACCTGATTACTTTCTACCTTATGACAGGTAGAAATTCATCTGTGCAAAAGAAAGCATTTAAGTGTCCTGACTTTTAAAGGAGGTAGGCAAATGCAGGGGTCTCTGTGCAGGAGGGATGTAGTCGATCATACTTTCAGCTCCATCTCAATTATATACTGTGTTATATCCACCTCCACTTCAGAAAATACTTCAAAGTTTATTCTTAGTTCATTTTGGTCTCCAGGATGAAAGTTGTTTTAAAACAGAAAGCACTATGTATATTCTCTATGCATTTCAAATAGCTCCCATAATTATTTCAGTACAGGTCTCTCAAATGTGATATTTGGGCTAAGTATGTTCTTTGGTATGCCTAAATTAAGATTAAATTACTTGAACTATCAATATTCCTTGCATATAAGCCACCAGTAGCAATTCCACAGCCATGTGGGGATCTCTGTGAGGATACTTCCCTTAAGACAAAGGACAATTTTATGTTCCAAGTGTCCATCAGAAGCATCTCTAAGCATGATGAGGAAAGGAATTAAGCCTGTAACCTCTTCCAAATGAGACAAATGCCACTGGTAACACGTGCAAAAACCAGAAAAAAGAAAGAGAACAGGCTGGTGGTTTAGGTTTTGGATTTGTTTCTTTTGGTTGTTTGGGGTTTTTTGGGGGGTTGTGTTTTTTATGACAGTACAAAAACCTAATTCCTATGATTTGTGTTTAACATGTGAAGCATAGATAATTCTATCTGATCTCAGTTTCCAACATTCACATAACTATAACAAGATGAATTTGCAGGATGATCTCCATGCTACAGCACTATATGCTTCAGCATCATGTGGCATGTAGGATTAACATGCTGCCCTGCCTAGCTCAATATATTATGCAAATGTGTACAACTCAGCAATAGTTCATACAGGTATTTCAGATACCTGTGCACAGCAACTTATCTACCAAATGCATATTCTGCACAGCTCACACAACAGTTACAAAACAAAAACATGCCCTATTGGGTAACTTTACACGTTTCTGTCAAATATTATGCCCATGACCTCAAGACAGACACTGGTATCTCTGCCTCTCACACACGTGTACCATAACTCGAACAGATTTTCTCTTGTCCTATATCACACAGCAGGAGTGCCTTCAACTATTTGCTGGCAGTCAGATTCACAGTCACTGCTTCTGAGAACATCAGCTCATTTGCATAGAGCCAGGTCTGCTCTGTTCATTCTGCATTGGTAACACAACCAATCCAGTGTTACAGCAGCAAAGCAGAAAAAGGAGTCTTCGCTGATGTCAGCAATAGTGCTCTCTTCTGTAACATGCAGTTGGCTCGGATCCATAATGTAAACCCTGGTGCACAGGCACTTTTTGTGACAGTCTGCATAGCCAAGTGAAAGTCACCTGATGGCTGAAGTCCTCAGTAATAAAAAGAAATACCAATATTAGCCCTCTCTTCAGCATTTTGTGGTGTTGAACTATGAAACTATCTGTGACAGATGAACTGTTAAAGACACAGATGCTCCTATGGGACCTACAAATTGTATGATGGATGGCTTGTGATATTGCTATCTATCTTCATCATTTGCCTGAGATCAGAGGGCAGAAATTTAACAGACAGAAGGTCGTTTAGTACAATATGAAAAAAAAAAAAAAAAAAAAAAAGACAGATGGTTATGGATGGGAAGCCAGCAAACCTTACACCAGTTTTGCTGTGGTCAAGCACTGCAAATAGGTTTCAGAACAGAGTTCCAACCACACTTCCTTCGAA
This sequence comes from Sitta carolinensis, assembly GCA_032173965.1. Taxonomy (NCBI): domain Eukaryota; kingdom Metazoa; phylum Chordata; class Aves; order Passeriformes; family Sittidae; genus Sitta; species Sitta carolinensis. The sequence goes on from JAVUNC010000006.1 coordinate 38,706,962, forward strand.
ATAAATGTTGGAGTCTCTCTAGAAGAATAATATGCTTATATTTGGAAGCTATATTATTAAAGTCAGAGTCTAGTCAAGACACTTTGTCCTAGAGGTGGTTATCTGAGACAGTTGCTCAATAGATGTGAGCACAACTACTCTGGCATTAAGGCTAGAGACACTTGAACAAAAGCTACAAAGATCAAACTCTGCTTTCTTAGGGATGGAATAATTTTCAAATCTCTTTTCCCAACCTGCTCAAGACCACACTCTGAAGCACTGTGCTGGGAATATACTGAAAAGCATATCCTAGGCTAGGGAGGCCACCCCAAGCCAGTGCTGCTTATCTCCAACACAGAGGTCTTGTGAAGAGCCTCAGGAAGTCACAGCCAGTAGCTTCTTAAATAATAAACCTAAGCAGAGGAGGATGAACTAACTTTGGTCAATACTTTTAAACCAAGGTTAGTTGTCTTCTTTCTCAGGTTTTTAAGTGTTTTCTGCTTATTTGCACAATAAATTCATCCTTATGATGCAGTCAATGAATCCTGAGCTTTGTTTCGAAAATTATGAAATCAACCACATCCTCCTTTTTTATTCCTTCATTTTTTTCTGTCCAAAGCTATACTAATATTTTCAGTGAAATATGCAAAATTTTGCTTGCCCTAAGTGTGCAGTTTTCATTGATTAAACTACCACCCATGAAAAATTTTCACCAGCTCTGTATGCACCCAAGACTTTGAAATGAGCTAACGTTCACAGATTCAAAAGCTTTTTCATCTGCAGACAGCTGTTAGCTAACTGGGGTTTCAGTTAACACTTACATCCCAATAGAATTCAAGTTATATGATTATTCTTAAGGTTTTTTACTGAAAAACCTAATTCCTCCCACAACCAGAGTAGTTGTCTCCCAAAATCTCTAAGGACAGCAAAAGGCAACTGAAGTCCCAGACTCCTGTCCCAGCATTTGCCAAGGCCTCAGATGTCATTACACAATGAAACACCTCCACAAAGATAAATTAAATCCACCAAAATGTGCTCCCCTGCGCAAAGCTTGTTTAACAGGTACCCAAGCAGCCAATTTCAATCTGCCCCTCAGGGATCATTATTAAGATAACTGTAATTAAGGTTTTTCATCTAATCCCCAATGTTCTACAGCTGAGATTATTATACCAGCTCCTGGGTAACAAGATTGCAACATAATAATGCTATGTCCCTATATGCAGCTAAACTCCACTGGAGATCAATAGTAGCCTTCTGTCAATGACAGGAAATAATTAGTACATTAGGCAGCTTGGATAGTGAACAAAGAATCGCCTTCAGGACCTCTGACTCCTCCTGCCTTTGTTTTTCTGTTAACAATTTCCATTGCAAAACAAAGAATAAGGGTAAAAAGATCTGTCTCTTGATCCCTACTGATCCCAGCTTCCTCCTTTAGGTAGCACCAGACTTTCAGGCTCAAAAATCAACAAGAAAAAAAAAGTTTAAAAATTTTAGTGTTGCCTGAATCTCTTCGCATGTTGGCATTCTCTCAGCTACCCACACTGTAAATATTTTATGACATAGATTTGCCCACCTAATGACTGTAATCTTAAAGGTAGCTTTTAGTCTAAGATATATGAAAACAATATAGATAAATTTTAAACACAAAACAATTAGGCACATTTAATATGTGGACTGTAAGAATCCCATACCAGATTCTGATCTGCAACTATTGGCATAAATAAGAAGTTACCTCATTGAATTAGAATAATTACTTTGTATTTATAAATGTGTGTGTGTATATATATATATATATATATATATAAATGTTGTTACTGCAAATGAAGTCTAGTCTGTAAAACAGAAAAGATAGACTTCAATCCTCATCTATTTGTTCTCACTCAATAAAGTAGGCTAGTCTTTGCAAACTGTTCTCTATGTAGACATCCTGGGAAATAAGCAATAATCACCCTGAGGACCCGAGAAATAAGGAGGCAATATAATGTGTGCTATGGCCAACATCTCCATGTTGTCTGGGAAAGCACCAAGTGAACCCTATCCCATCTCATTAACACCATTACACCCCACTTATCATACATCAGATTTAGATCAATGGCTTAAAAGCACACATAAATAACTCAGCTGAGTGCTGCAAAAATGGGAGAGCACACAAAACCCAGGTGGAACAAAAAACAGATTAAGAACTATTGCAAGGCAGAGCTTCCATCCAGAACAGTAAGCCCAACATTGAAATCATATTTTCATAATCCACAGTGCAATTTACAACAGACTCATAGCGGATTGGAGGGAATGATCAAAGTCAGTTGTGTGTTCACGTGGACTAGTGACTGTGTATCCTGTTGCAGAACAACTGCAACAGCTAAAAGGCCAAACAGATTTTGCAAGGGTTTTTTTTTTTCCCTTCTCTGTAAAAGAACAGGTATTATCTGCATACCATATGGCACTCCAAATACCTCATGCTGATGAAACCATAGTAGGTGTGAGATTATCAAAAGTATTTGGACAACACAATCGAGGACAGAAGTTTCATAGTATTGTATGAGAGGAAAAAATCCATTTAAAATAAAAGTCCTCAAGCTCAGGGTAATTTTTGCCTATAAAATACAACTCAACATACATTTTTCATTATCTTCCAAATTCAGCTCTGTACCATCTTCTGTGAAGAAGCTACTATAAGAAGAAATAAATTTTTAAAGAATAAAATTGATGGTTGAAGACTTTTGGTAATTTTCTGAGTTTTTACATTACTGTTTCTTAAAACAAATATGAACATGTGCAGGATATTACAAAGAAAACGCTAAATTTAAAATTAATAAAATGCTTGTTGCACTTGACAATTTAGAGTGCTTAATTTATTACCTTACATTCAGTGGAAAGATGTGCTTACAGATCATCATCAACAAATGAAGCTTGGGGTGACAGAACAGACAGACTCTTATTCTGCTGTAAAACATTTCTGTTTCCGCTGCCAACTTACATTGGTGTCTTATCAGTGATTACACCCTGGGATTGCCATTACTGAGGGAAGAGTTTCTGAGGCCAAATCTCTCATGGGGCAAAATACGTAGGACACGGTACCACTCGCTCAGCTACTTTTAAGACGAAAAGTGAAAATTATTGCCATGACTACCAAAGAGTATCTAATTAAAGAAAAATACTGTCAAAGGGAGCAGAGATCACAGGGAACAAAATTATGGCAAGAGCCTCCTATGACATGCTTATGAAAATGGCATAGCTGGTGAGCAGCGCCAGGAAGAGAATTAACTGCTTGAACTGCTCAAAGGTTGATAACTGAGGCTGTAATCACTCCCACCTGTAAAAAGTCTCTCTCCTTCCACGCTATTCAAGTCTGTAGCACAACTGGACCATAGCTTATGTGCTGACAGCAGCCAGGTGTGCACAGATATCAATGACTGATTACAGCTCTCATTCTAAATGCTCCTTCTGCCAAGCTGTTGAAGCAATCGTAATTAAATTACTCACTAGAGACCTAGCTGCATTTTGGGGATCACAAAAGGATAAAGTTGGCTAGCTTTCGCTATTAAAAAAAGGAAACGCTTTCATGTCAGGGCACCTTGAGAAGCTGAAAGGTGCAGAAGAAGCACTTAAATACCCTCTTTTTCCCCCAAAACAGGGACAGACAAATTTCTCCCTCTAATGTTGACAGCACAGCCCATTCCAGATGACTCCCAAAGGGAACATGGGGCAAACAAGCTCTTGATCTGATGTTTAACAGCTGTTACTCAAGGGAGGGGAAATGCCTTTCAGTACACTGAAAAGAATGAGTATTCTTAAATCACTGAAGAGCTAAGGCAATTATGTAGTGGGCTATTACTAAGCATCAGAAAAATGCATGGTGCTTTAATAAGAAGTAGCACCAGTTCCTTGCCCTAAAGATGTTGTATTCTTTGGACCTGCAGGGCAAACGAAAGTAAGCATTGCTAAGAAGGATGAAACCAGGGTTCATAACCCAAATCACAGTGGTACAATTTACATCATGTACTAAAGTACACAGTTGCATTTCCCTTCTTTTTTCTCCCTGTTCTCAGAGGAAAAGGTCATTCACTGTCAGAAGACACCAAAGGCTTAAGTTAGGAACTCAAAATGAGCCATCAGCCAGAAAACACTAGTTACAATATGTGAAAGACCACTAAGCAGGCAAGAACAAAGCATGAGGACAGAACTAAGAAGGAGGCAGAGTGTCTGACTTGTTGTAATGAAGTATGATTCACTCAAGATAAATCAGAGGTGACTCTTACTTCATGTAGGATGGATGTCTCTGTAGTATCAAAGGCAAATCCCCAAGCATGCTGATATTTAAACAGCTGACTGGTTTAGCCATGCATGACTCATGAAGTCTATACAGATTTATTTTCTACACACTAGCAACCTCTTGCTCTCTGACTCAGTAAGTGAGTAAGCTGGGCATATTAGAAAAAAATGGGTGATAATTAAACATGAACAATGAAGAGTGTTTCTGTAAGTAAATCAAGCTGAGTTTGCTGGCATTGACATTCAAGGAGGTCATGAATTCTGGACAAAAATTGGCCCAAATGGTGAAAAACACAAAATACCAAGCGAGAGGGAATAGGGTTCATCTACCAGCTGAAGGGTCTGAATCCTGCAATGGAGAGCACGAGCTGAAACTGTTCAGTGACTCACAAAGTAAGTGCAAAAGGCTCATGAGCACCTCAGAATAAAGCCATCACCATAAAGGAAGGGTTACTTACTTAGCCATTTGCCCTGCTCATAGTCTCTTCTAATGACTATTCTGCTACGCTATTTAAGCAGGTGTGAGGGAAAACAGTTCTGCCACTGCAACCTAGTTTACAGACTTGCTCCAGAAGCATCAATACACTTTCATACTCATTCACTTACTTTGTAGGGTGCAAAAACAAAGGGCATTAATGAAGAGGGATAGGCCTGCTCTGACATCTCTCTCAGTATCTCACACATGTGGGGCTAAGGCAAGCTTCAGCCTTCCTTAATCAATCAGAAATACTCTCAGCTTTTCTCTAAAGTAGTTGTCTTAGACATTTTTTGCTAATTTTGATATCCTTCCTTTTATGCCAAGTAAAAAAAAGGTTTTGGCTAGTAAGCCTCACTATGGTTACATAACTGAAGTTATCAAAAGCTCCAGGTTTTTTAAACCAGGCTATTACAACTCAAACATTATAAATATAATAAATAATAATGAATAAATAACCCCTCTAAGAAGCCAATCAGTAGTCAGCAGATGGACAACAGCAACATAAAACCTGTTTGAAAAGGTGCTTTATACTCTGCTTGCTTTTGTTGCCCTGGCAATTGCTCTTGGAAAGCTTGACCCTCAGTGTTACTCATCTGCGTGAAACAGTGAGTAAAATGCAGCATTTTCTATAATCTAGTTTGACATGGATATACCATTTTCATTAGCTAGATTGCCAATGCCTCTTCTTATGCATTCTCTCTGTGCAGAAAATGTTATTTCTTGATCAGATAGTCAAGAATGTGAATTAATTAGATAATCTGTAAAGCTGTTCACAGACAACAGTTTAAATGTAGGTCACTTCTCAGGCAGGTTGGAATGCTTAACTACCATGGTTTCATCTCATATCATGGTTAATATTAACAGGATGGTGTTTACCCCAGATGCAAGACACCTCACTAATATCGTGGGCTAACTTTACTTCTGCTAACTTACATGCTTAAAGTTGCACGTTTGAACATCTAAGCAACAGCTTGGCATGCCAGGGTTGTATAATATTTCTAACATTAACTGCAATACATAAGCACTGATTTCCTACACTTTAGAGTAGTATGTAAATTCTTAAAATAGGTCAAAAGTTCACATGTATTGAATTTGATGTTGAAATGATCAAAACATCTATAAAGAGTGAAAACTACAGAACAACTTAAAAATTTGAGAATATATTTTAAATGGCACAGTGAATAGAACTAGTATATCCTAGATAGCATTATTGCTTCGATTTCTACCTTTCATTTCAGGTCTCAATACTGGCCGGTGTGAAGGGCAAACCTTTAAATTCACTTCTATACAATGGATCTTCTCAAATGAATTTGAGGAGGGGGTTATCTGTAGGTTATTCCTGTGTTTGGGATTTTTTTAACATCAATACAGTTGTACAAGTCAGAATGAAGCATATTAAAACTGAATTTATGCTCCCATAGCTCCCATTAATTTCTAATTCTGTAGAATCTTGATTCTTACAAAGTAAACATCTAAAAGAGAGCTACAAACAGCTAAAATTAAAGGCTGTATCATCATTTCCACTAGGAATCTAAATCCTTGTCTTGCTAAGCAATACTGATGAATGATAAACATGTCTACAGGTTTACAAAATGCATCTCTGTCACCTCTAAAGGGTGAAGGGGAATTACAGGTGCTTCCTCTTCACCCTTCAGAAACAGCAGTTCCAAGCCAGTTGCATCTGAATTAGGAAGCTTAATGGCCTAGTCCTGGGACAAAAATTAAAAAGTATGTTTTACTTACTGGTGCACCAAGTTTACTCATCATTGATAAGACTGAATAACTTTGCAAAGTTTGCTCTAGAAAATGATAAAAAACCTAAAACATAAATCACACTAATCAATAGTTAATTTGGGATAATCTAGAAGATCATCAGGAATAATTGAAGAGAACACCACACTTTCCATTTACCTTTCTCAGAGGCACAGAAATATTCTTCCTCAAACATATGAAAATGCAAATTTCCAGTGTGGACACTTGATTTGATTAACAGAAATAGAAATGCAAATATGTACAGTAAGCCAGCCTTTTGCTATCATTTTCATCGAACAAAACTCGACCTGTTCTATTTACTTCAATACTCCATATTTACACCAGTGGGAGACCACTGATTGCTCATAAGGTAGAAATAGCCATCTACTAAATTAATAGAATGGACTGCTGTGGCCAAAAAAATATTCTACCAAAGAGCTTGATGCGTTTCTAAATAAAAGGCCTCGGGTTATACAGAAGGTATCTCCCCCGCCATTACCTGCACTAAAATCCAGTCTAGAGTATTTGCTTGAATTGATAGATGCCTGTACTTTGATTAGCAACCACATCTGAAAGGTAGGAAGGAACAGGACTTAAGCCTTCTCAATTACACATCCACAAAGTATCCTAACTGTATCAGGAAGTGGGGAGTAGAACTCTATTTCCAATGTCATGATACATGACAAAGACAAAATCAAACAAGCAAACAAAACCCACAAAAACATGTTATACGCACTTTTTGAAGGTCCAGGATAAAGTTATGTCATGTTCCAGAAGAAGTCCGCATGACTTACCTTTCCAGATCATTTTGAAACCCACATTCTTCTGCATGCACTTGTAAATTACCAGCCAGGCCTGATAACTGGAGGCTGGTTCCTATACTGCCCACAACAACCCCACTCATTTCAAGTTCCCTTCTCTGCATTATTTCCAGCTGCCAGCTCTAAACAGTAGCAAGAAATCCCCAATTACAGACACAGGAACCTGAATTTTCTTGACACTTCAGGACCTGTTCCAAGCCATTAGCAACAGCTTAAGGGTACTGCAACATTCTGGAGTTGTGAAGCCAAACACATTAGAAACAAACCCCACAGTATCAATAGTATGAGAGATTTCCTGGATATGTATTTAAATGCAACCCAACAGAATCCAAAGTAGTGTTTCTTTCACACGTTTGTGTGCTATGCTTAGCAAGTCTAAAGTGATTGACTGAACAAGTAGTTTGAGAGTGGGAAAGTGGGTGTCCAATTGATAAAAGCAAACCAAAACAAAAACGCAGAAAAATGACACCAGATCTTGTGACTCCAATATGAAATGTTTCTTCTGGACCCAAAGGAAACATTCTGAATTCCAAAGCAACCCAAAACCATACATAGCATTACAGTCTATAAATCTGTGTCAGTAGTACCTTGTTTATATAGCCCCTGTCAAAGTATAAATGGTGACAGGCCTTTCCAATATTTGTTTGAGAGAAATATGCTGGAAGAAATGGGAGACCAACACAGACAACACTACATATTATGAATGAGTCAGTAGGCATTTTGGCCTTCAGCAGAAAAGGACTGTCACCATATGCTACACAGCTTGTCATATATGCCATCAATTCAGTCATATTTTAGACTTTCAGGGGAAGAGTTGCAGATATGACAATGCTGTGGTACCAATATTGCATGGACTTTGCTGGTACCACTAATTAAGTCTACCACAAATACCTTAATGAAAAGCACTTCTTTCTGGGTTTAAAATTTATACAGGCGGTGAACCAAATTACTGAAGCCTACTGTTACACTTACTAGAGCACTCATGATGCATTCCTTTGTTCCCTGCCTTGGAGCAAGTGAGGGAGAAGGGGGCAGTCACCTCAAATAAGAGAAGCAGGCAGACAGTAGAGCTGAAGTGATCTTTGCTCCAGTAGAGCTTTGCTCCCAGGCAGAAGCAAAGGCCAAATCATGATGAGCAGAGGAATTATCAAAAAGCTGATTATTTGCCCCCTAAAGGCAGACTTAAGGGGTTTGTTCAATTATTTTATCAGAGATCCTAGTAGTAATTGGCCAAGAACATCCAATGCTTTGAGATTAAGAAAATCCATCCAAGAAGCACATTGGTTCTTCTGTGTATTTAACTGATCACTGGTTTTAAGTGAACATTCTTGCAAACACTCTTCAGCATTTCAGCATACAGCTAGTATATCAGTAGAAGATTATCTAGAACCCTACTCATTTTACATGCATTTCATGTCTTTTTCAAGGTTTGAATGAAAATCTCAATGTGTAGTTCAGTACACAAACTCTAGACATTTTTTACCTAAGAAAATATTTCATACAATATCTGCAAGTCATTCCTGGTTTCTCTAAACCAGGAATTCTATTAACATCAATTGCCACCATCGGACTGGTAAAGTTCGCTTTCAAAAAGAAGAGAGGAAAAAAACCCACAAAACAAAACCAATATATGCTGAATTGCATATTTTCATTTTAAGGAGAAAAAATAACCTGTTGTGGGCTTTAAAGAAATTTCCAAGAAAAAAAAAAATGTTGGATTTGACACTGGGAAAATTGTATTGCAATTGAAAGAACAGTGAATCGTGTTCTCTGTACTTTCATATATCTGAACTCACAGGTCACCAATGCACTGAAAAGTCTACTTACGATCATTACACTGGCTCCCAGAATATGAAGTCATGGAGCAATCACAGGTGAAGCCTTCCCATTGCTGATTACAGATGCCCTGATTTGCACAGGAGTCTTCCTGACAGGTAGTGCTTGGTCCTGGAGAAAGGATGACAAGAAAAGAGTGAAATGAAGCTGAGAGAATCACTTTGGTCAGGTCAACAAAAGCTGCAATTAATCACTAGCATTACCATCAGGATCCTCATGCAGAAGAGAGAAAACACTAACCAAACACTGTTCCATTCCTGGACATGCAAGAAACACAGGTAAAAAGAGCTCAAACACAAGTACAGACAAAACAGCAAACTCTAAGACAGAGTAAGGAAGAGGGAACAGCAACATATTATTCCCTCTTAGGCGGGCCCAACTCATATGTTCCCAACTTGCTCAAAGAATTTTACAGTAAAATAGGGAATGATGCCAGGCTCACAAACATAGCCAGGTTGTTGTGTTTCCCTAGAAGTTTGATCCCCTTATAGAAATGAAAGCTAATTAAAAGGCCTATAAACAATGCTTCATCATACCCAAAGAACCCTGATAATGTAAATTCAAACTGAAGTTTTAAAGCCTCAGGTGGCTACAACTTGGCTTTATAGGTTAATAACAGTCAGCCAAATAAAAAAACCAAACACTCTGACCTATTACATAGGTTCCTCTGGAAACATGCTAGTAGAGTCACCAGAAGGGCATGACATTTATCCACAACACTTTGATTTTTGGACTGCTTGCCATGCTTCTGGTGGAAGCAGAGAAGGAAGCAGCCACTACTAACAGAACAGCCTTTTATTGTCTGTGATTTGCAGCTAACAATTGCTATCCTACTAAGATAAGCCTTGCAAAGACAAAATCCAAGCAATAGGCAAAAAAGTAATCTTCAGATCAGAGAGACTCTGAATGACAGCTACTATGTCATCCACAAGGAGGTAGCTGGATTCTGAATCATCTGAGAGCGGGCATGAAGCTGCAAGTCATAGATTACAAGAATATGAGTTTACAAGTTACTTCCTGGGAAAGTATTTTATATTCATCATTCTAGACAAAGGTATGTCGCTCCTGTTGTACAGGATTTTAAATACAATGTACAAATACATTTGACGTACATTCTATGCTATATACCGTATGTGTTGGAAAAGAAGAAATGAAAGGAATAAAACAGATAATTAAGGATTAACTGAATAGGCTGCCTGAGATCAGCTAATTAACTACTCACAGTCTAGGAGAATACTATAAGGACAAAGAAACAACTGTTCGACCATCCCAGCATCTTTCTTCAGTCTTTGCTAGTAACAACAACTCCACAAGACTCAATCCTTCTCCTTATTACTACATCACATCAACACCACCATCTGTATTTTATAAATTAGACTGGACAGACCAAAGTGGAGACAGCATTTTAAAATACTTTAACATAAAATGAAACCCTTCAACCTCCATCAAAACACCATCCATAGTGACTTCACTAAATCCCATCATTATTCACCATATTTGATACTGACATTGCACATCTGGGCACTTCCATATTTATAAGTCCTTGTAGAACCCACATCTAACTGGAAGTCCCATGTCAAGCCATGATCCTCCCAACAATTCAAGACCAAGCCAGGAATGGACCCTTAAAGCTTTGGTGCAGAGTTTCTGCTCTCCCTACTAGATCATCTTTCCTCACTGAAAGAAGAGAATGGATGAACTTCAGTAGTTTTTCAGCTATCTGCATTTCTTTACATCTCTCCTGCAATGAGAACGAACATGTAACTCGGTAAGCAGAGTTTGACTGAATGTTAACAAAAACTCGATCGGCTTCCAGAATTTATCGCACTGTTAGAAAAAAACAAAACAAAACAAACCCAAAACCTCTAGATAGAAGCATAAGTGTGGTTAATAGAAGATGACAACAAAATCCCTGAAGGAAAATTCACCTATTGAAAAGAAGCGAAAGCAGCAGCCACAGCAAGAAAGCCCCTTGTTGCCATGCTGAAGGAAAGTTGAGCAGCACTTTTCAACACTTTTCTCCTCCCCTCCGCCTCTTCTTCCCACCCACCTGACTCTCATTTGCAGCCATATGAATCCCAGTGGTCTCAGTGGCACAGTGTGAAATTATCAAATCACTTCTAGATTAGAACAGAGCTGACAGACTTTCCAGCGTGGGCTGGCAGGCACATGTATGTACAGGCCTCCCTCCTGCCTTTACTCTTGTAAAAATCATGGATATAAATATATATACATGTGCATCAGCTTGTGGTCTGATACTTGCTTCCAACTTACTCTGGCCAAGCAAAAGAAGGGATAACATTTAACAATCATAAATAGAATATTAGCTGTCATTTTGCCTAAAATATCTAAATTATCTGAGGACAAGGAATGAGGCATTGATACCTCTCCATCACATTATTATCCCACTATCTAACCTGTAAACTCAAACATGAATGCCAATACTCCTAGAGGTATAAACAAGCAAGATATCTATATCTGTATTTTAAAACATTAAACCAGAAAGCAACTGTGACTCTATGCAAACTTGCTACAAACCCAACTATAAAGACCACTACAAAGATGCAGAGCAGAATGCCATTTTCAACATTTCTCCACTTTTCCTACATTCTTCTGAGAACACTTTAATCAGTAACTGGAATGACAATGGGCATAACCTTTGTCTAGATGCCACAAAAGAAAGGACTCTATTCAAGGAATAAGACTGCATGAGGCCCAGTACCTGTGGCTTGAGGTCTTCATAAGATAGAGCCCAAAGTGCCAAGTTACTTGAATTTGTGGCCTGTATTAGGGTATCTGAATTGCATTTAACAGAAACCAACTGTGAAGATGGGAACAGCACTTTCAGCAGCCAGAGGGGGGGAAAAAAAGAAAAAGGAAAAAACAAAACAATGAGGAATTTTGAAATCCTGACAATATCACAAGGAAGATTGAAGCCTGATTTGCCATCTTTACAGTCAGTCATGACAGCACAGCATAGATGCTGGGTACTTGGCCTCACTTCTTAGAACTATGGGCCATTTGAATCATAAAAGGATCTTTGTCTCAGAGAGTTCATCTACTCGTGCTGCTAACAGTCATTGCCTGATGTCATAATCCTCTGTGGCAACAGAATTTTCTTCAGAGCAACTAATAGAGATGTCACAGGGAATTAGGATTTTGGATTAGGGAGCAAAATGACAGAAGCACAGAAAGGATTATAAAACACGAAGATTGTGTTACCACGCTCATGCCCTTTAGTGCTAACAAACAAGGAAAGAAGATGACAAACAGTTTATATATAAAGCAGTAGAATTGTTTCTAAATTACCAGTGCCATCAGGACTGAGGTCTATTTTTAATCTCATTCCTCTGGCAACACTAAGAGCAGACAAAGTATTTAAAAGCAAAGTTTCAGAACTAGTCTTCACACAATAATCTGAGATACCTCTGATTTTATCCTCTGTTTGTAGCTGAGCTTGGTGCATTGCCTTCTTCGTGCCACACGCACAGCAGAAAGAGGAGTAAGTGGGCAGTACATACCAAGTTAAAGTGGGAAAGTACTCAATGTGGAAAAGCAACCCCACTAGCAGGATGACTTGCTGTGTCTCTTCCTGTCCATGCTAAGCATAGCCACAGAGGCATCTCCTTTGGAACATGAAATGGCACACCAGGATTCTTAACAATATCCCTCTTATCTTTATGTCTGCATCTCTAATTTTTACTGGAACAGCTCAGCATCTGAGGACTTGCAGGATCTGAGCTTTGTTGAGTCTCCCTCCCTGGGAAGCAGACCAGTACTACACTTTTCTTCAGCTGTATTTTTTGTTTATTAGTTTATCTACTAAGTATTTGAAGAAATTCACCTTTGAAGAGTTTAATAGCCTGATCTCATATCTGTATTTTGCTTGCTAAAACTTCCATGTTTGACTGACAAGAAAAGTCATTCCTTCTGTATCTTTTGAAAGCTCTTAGCAGGAAAAGGAACTTAAGAAATAAGAGGCAGTATTGTGTTTATTATTCTTTCAAGTTACATGTGAAATCAGTTTATAGAGCAGCTGCAGGATTATAACACTTCATGCTTTGATCACAACCAGTAATAAATATTAAGATAAGCAAACCATTATTGGTCTTGCACATAACACCTTCCTCCACACATCAAAAATTAACTTTTTGAAGGGAATCAACCATTTGTGTCAACATTATTTGTCTCAATAAGATGAAGATCAGCAATAGGGGAAGTTCAATGACAATATGGTTCCATTTTCATTCTTCAGCTCCTTGAATGTGCTCATCTTTTCCCCTCGTATCTTCAGAGATGTTAGGAAGCAATAGGAAAGTAATATACATATGACATCTTTACAGCCTTTGCAGAATACGGTGCTTCTTTAGTCCTATAGTTCCTAAATTGCAAATGCCATCCAGCACTGAAATATCTCTACCACTGTAAGTCAGACACTACAATAAATTTACACCTTTGATAAATCTACACTCTACTTCTGTCAGCATTTGTCTTTCATAACCAGAGAAAGTTAGCCTTTTCTAATTCAATCTGCAGTAGCAGTTCAGCTCAGAGAGGTCTTTGAAACCATATGCACACCAGGCAGAAAATAAACTTGTTCCAGGACTCTATCTTCCTGCAGGTTAAGTAGGAAACAAAGTTATGCCCAATAGTTTTCTAATGTTAGCATAATTTGGAAAACAAGATTTTTTGAGTAAAAGGTGAGCAAAATTAAGTCTGAATCTCATGGAACCATCACTTTATGGGCTGGACCATACCACATATACTGTAACTCCCAAATACGTAGTGGTCATACATCAGCATTCACTTTGCACAAAAGCAAGAAAGTAAATTATAATCAGGGTTCAGTGCATGATTCAGAAAGTTAGATTCTGAATTTTGAGTCACAGATAGCAGAAAGCAGGAATATCACAGACTAATATAGCAAACCAGAACCAAAAACCAAACAGATTTTCAAGGATTGCAAGGCCAGCTCTTCAAGCTCTCAGTTTCATACTTTGTTAAGAACTCATCATCCCTTTCATCACCTAAATAAGGTTAGGCATCTGTCAAGTTCCATATTTAAAGTTACTCATTGTCAGAAATAACTCAAAAGCCAGCATTCTTCTGTCCTCTGAAAAATGTAACCAATTTTTTTAGTGCCTCAACAGAACCTGAATATTTTATCCACCTGATATAAGTCATGGTGCTGAGTCCCTTTGTTCCAAGTAAGTGCCTGGTCTGAAAACTTCAGGAACTGGGTCTAGTTAAAATAACAAATATGCACAAATGTGCTTTCTCCCACAGAAAGCACATCTCTCTCAAGGTTACAGAAGAAGGGAATCAAGCAGCAATGGCAATCCATAGAAATGGATCTGCAAAGTGGTGGGATTTCCTTCCCCTCAAAGAAAACTGGCATTTACCTAATTTCCTCTCTCTTGCCATCCTTCCACTCTCCATTTCTAAGTAACCTAAAAGGTCATGAGCAATGTGCTTATACGCATGCTGGTGAGGGAAGAACAAAAAATGGCCAAAAGAATAAAAATCCCAACCACAGAACAAAAAATCAGCTGCATAAAAGGGAGTATGCTTGCACACAGAATGCAACAAAGGACAGGGAAATGCAAATAAGCAGAGGAAGTAAACAGCATTTGGACATTCAGACAGAGAAACTAAAAGCATAAAGAAAATTGAAAGGGCTGTACATGAACAAGAAAAAACAGAGTACGTTGGAAAAACTGCAATATAAATCACAGCAATATAAAAGAAACACAGAATAGTCTGATTTGGAAGGGACCCACAAGGATCATCAAGTCCAGCGCTTAAGTATGAGATGTCATGGCCTATCCTGAAATAGCCAAACCTATTTAGCAAAGGTTGGTTTCCTGAAAAGCCAATAATCCACTTTATACACTCAAGCCAAATGCTTCCCTTAGGCTTCAATGTAATCAGATGTCTCTATCTGAAAGGCAAATATTCATACAGGGTTAAGACCTCTGAAAAAATTGAGCTTGAGATGGAATAATCTTCACAGCTGTAATAATCCTTTGGTTCTGAGGACTCTGGAAAAATCAAAACCATACATCTCTTTGTTCCAGAAATTCCTGTTCATGAAGCATCCACTTCAATAAACATCAAAAATCAAGCTCAAGAATTCCTGAGCATGCATTCTGAAGTCTGATGGACACATAACTGACTACTGGGAACAGCAGTGGCTGTGGCAAGAGAGATACAATAATTGCTGGTGTCTAATATAAGTCCCAAAATCATTGGCACAATTTGAGTGGATGGCACAAAACATCTTAATCCTAAAGTTTCTTATACTCCAATGTACTTCCAGGACACTTTTTTTCTCATCACATTGGTCCCAGTCCACATATATTTCCTATTTTTTTTCAAAACTCATCTCTTACACCTTTCATTTACATAAACTTCAGAAATACCCTAGGGGCAGCACCTGTCATCTCTGTAAGACAGAGTACTTTAACTTTTTAGAGTTGGGAACAGGTCAAAGATGCCAATAAAACATAGTTACAGTCAGACGTTCCACATGCATAAGGCAAAATACATCACGTTAACTTCTGTCTACCTCAAGGCTGTCCAATATTTAAGATACAATGTCTTGTATGGATTCAATTGCTAAAATTATCTCAGATTCTCAGTATCATTACTGTTGGGTGAGAGGGTATCTCAATATGCTTCTGTCAACAACAACTACAGTGATAAACTGTTTACCTATTAAAACACCCTTATTCCTCCAAATTTATTTTTCTTATTTTCTACTAAGTCATAGAAGACCAAACTCTACCTAAAAACACAGATGATACCAGTAGGAAAGGTAATGGCTACCTGCCTATACCTGGAATACAGAACAAGAATATTTTAATCTGAAAATAGCATGTATTATATTAGATGAGGTCAGCAATATCACCAGGTCTTCTCAGTAAACACAGTGAATAGAAAAGGAGTTCATAAATCATGTGATTAAAGCTACAAAACCTTAATTCCAGAGATATGTGAAATGTCAGGAAGTCTCTATATCAGAGGGTGAAACAGGCACATCCTATGTTTTGTCTCACAACAGAACCTTAGACATAAAGTGGCTTAGACATAAAATTCCAAGGTGACTAAGATGATCCCATAACAGATGCCATCCATGGCTTCAGGACTGCTAAACAGAGACACATTGTTCAATCTGAGACAATTATCTCCTTTTCTATTAAAAAGGAGGAACAATTTTTTAACTTGCATGGTGCTCCAGAATAAATTAATTTGCCCTATATATTTCAGTCTCTACAGATTAATTGGGAAGTACATTTTCATTATCATATTTAAAAGGATTCACTTTCAATGCCATGGAAAATATCTCTCTGTTTATGCTAGTATCAAAGACCTATTAATTTCTAATAGGTACATTTCCTTATTTACGTCCCAGGCAAAAAGTCTACAAGGTCTCTGAGAATACCTGATTTTCTTCTTATTCTCACAAATGCTATTCAGCCTACTGCCTTTCTCAATAACTCCTTGGCCTGGTGACACAGCTCCTGAACAAGAACACACCTTCAGCAGAGGAGGTGACTCAGCCCCAGTTTCTTGGACAGGCACCAGGCACTCTGTACCAGCAGGAGCCTGCAGACTTGTCAGGAGGTCTCTTTGGGGGAAGCCTCTGACATCCCTGATGCTGCAACAGCTGCTGGGAAGGAGCTTGGGGTACAGGCTGAGTGTAATGTTGGCAACATCAACTGCTGAGACAGGGGACAAGGGGCCATCTCATCCCCCTCACTGTTAACAGCTGCTCCTATGTGCTGCTCTCTGGCTCTGCTGCTGTGCTGACCCTCCTTCAAAAAGGAACCTATCTTGCCCAGATTATGGCTTGTAAAAAGCCATTCTAAATATTAAGGGAGTTTGTAGTTTAGAGATTTTGGGGTCTTCTTGTTTTATTCTGAAATTGAAATTCCAGAAATTTATTTCTGTGGGATTTGTTTCAAATTCTAAATTAAAAACAAAACAAACAGGTTTTACCTCCTGATCTCCCTCCTTAAGATCAACAAAGAAAATAAAGCCAGCTTTCTGTTTTTTAAAGCTCTGAGGGCCTTCTGTGTTTTGATGCACAGCAGCTATTTGTCTGATCATGAGGCTTTCAAGGAAATCAACTGGTGCTATTATGGCTATTCAGAGATTGATGCAGTCAAACCCCCTAGATCAACAGAAGTAGCTCCAGTGTTTGCCATATTCTTCTTCAACCCAGAACCCCCCTCCAGATGCTGGGGTTTGTCATTCTCTTCCTGTCTTAGAGGTGTGACTGCATCCAGTAAAAAGCACCAAATGTTACATAAAAGCATCTTTCATTGAAACAAGTAACTGGAGAAGAACAACCTTCTCTACCTTCCAGGTTAGCTTTGGTGAACTCAACTTGGTTATCAAAAAAAAAAAAAAAAAAAAAGACAAACAAACAAAAACACAAACAACACCCCCCAAAAAAAACCCCAAACCAAAACCAAAGCAATCAAAAGCAACAAAAAAGCAAAGACAATAAACATCAGGTTAGTATAAAAGCAGATAAACCAGGGCAACACCGAATAAACAAAAGCAATGGTATAACTATCACAGCCAACATGCATAATCAAAACACTCAGAAAAGACAACGTAAGCATCAAGGGTGCAGAGGGACAATGACCACATTAATGCAACCAACAGATAAAACCAAATAAAAAGAAAAGAATGCATTGCATTCATGCACAAATAAAATCACAAAAAATACAGATAATACAAAGAGAATTAAAAAAAAAATCACATTCTTTAACCCATCTCTCAGCATTTACAATAATTTTAGAGAGATTTTGTCTTGTTTGAGAAATGCATAGAATGTATTTAGGTTAAAAAAATCTAATTCACTTTCAGTACCTCCATCAAGCACACATTTAGTTTGTTTGGCTTTTTGTCCAAAGTGGATTTATTGCCAGAAAACCACAGAGGACTGATAGTTCTGTAAGACAAAAATTTCTGTTTATCCAAAGAACTGAACTCGACACTGGATATAAGTGATGGTAACACCTTTCCCCCTCACAAGCTGTCACCTGCTCATGGATTTCAACACATCCTCAAAAAAAAACTTACATCAACAGGCAAGCAGACAGCTCAGGCTTTAGACCCATATAGTCTTAATCAATCAGCAGAACAATCAAAAAACAAACCAAAGAGTACCAGCTCATTATTTCACCTTGGTCAGAATGATCTTGTTATCTGTGGTTAAATCATAGTCCACATGGCAAAAAAAAAAATCACAGATCTACGAAGTCTGACTGTCTAAAAATCCAAATACACTTTCTGAAGACTGAAGAGCATTGAAAGCAAAACAATACCACTGATGCTCTTCCATGTAGACACTGGGTTTCTTTTTTTAAATTTTGTTGGGGCTTTTTGCTCTGTTTTTTTTTTAATTTGTTTGGTTTGAATTTTTTAATCGAGTCAGTTTACAAGGAAGCCACCTAGATTTTTGGTGTGTTATACCTTGATTCTAAATTTACTCCTTCAGAATGAAAAAGTAGAGGACAAAGATGGGAGCACGGACAGCAGCTCCTGAATCCCCTGCCTCTGAAGATTAAATATTTCTATTACACAGCACAATAGGAAAAACAAAACACCAAATCATCAACCTCATGCTCAAAAGATGGCTATTTAAGAAGTGCAAACTTACCTTAACCTGTTCTTAAAAAGTTCTAATATCACAGCTGATACTGAAGAAAGATAGGTAGTTCTCCTTTCCCCATTATCTTCTTCTACATTTACAACCCAACAAATTAGAACTGACACATGCAGATGCCATTTCCTTGCTTCCTAAGAATTTTAACATTTTGAATCTTTGCTGTTTCACAGCCTATGAATGACTCAAGATAGCAATATCCTCCCTTTTGAGAAGACAGAATCTTCTTCCCACTTTTGAAACTGCTTTACTACACAAAGCTATAAAATCCCATTTTCGTTAAACCAAATTCAAAAGAAAGGGGGAAGGAGTAGAAAGAAAAGGATGCATTTCTCCATGCATCATTTTCAACACTTATTCTAACAAAGTAATTTCTCTATAACAAACAAGTACTTTTCCTACTTCCCTTGCACCTTGTTTTCTTTGTAGCTGAGAGAAAAGCTCATATTTGTTCCATAAATCCAGTAGCACTATGAGAATAGAATACAAAAGCAAGGAAAAGGAAAGATGTCAAATCATCATGGAGAAAACTAATGCTCCACTCTTCAATGGACAACCTTTGATTCCAAGATAAAGTGAAGTATGACCAGATTTGAAATTTCTCTACTGAGCAGATGAAGGGCGAAATCCTTTTTGACATTATCCTGCTGCGAGATTTTAAGCATGAAATTAGATTTGCTGTTTTCCACATACTGCTTAGTATGCAAAATGTGTTTCTGATTATCCAGCCTGTATGTGTCATTCACACTTTTCATGCACCAGTGCATTCCAAAGGTTAACTATACTATTTCATGGGAAGTAGCAAAAGATTATGATTTTACTATGGGATCTGGAAAGAAGATTAAATTAGGAGAGAAAAAAAAGTCACAAAACATCTGGAATAGTGTCAGCCAGTGCAATAATTATCAGTCTCCTTCGTGAGAAGCTGTTAGTAGAGCAGGTGAGGTAGAAGCAACACCTCTAAAGCACACAGCAAACTACCTTACAGAAGAAATAAAATGTTCTTTAGCCACTGCTGTTAAGGTTTTTTTGGTTGGGTGCAGGACAGGGTGAAAATATTTAGAGCATGCAGCTGAATTTCAGATAGTTCTAGTGCCCATGGTAAGCAATATAGGGATGCCAAATTAAAAGAAGGGAAAACAGAGGAGAACATGTGGCAAATCAAAAAAGAGATGAAAAAATGCTTCAAAGGGAGAAAGTACTCATCAATATTGAGGGAATCCTCTTTAAACTACACAAAAGGTTGGACATTAGCTTAATGTTTTCAAGGACTAGTGAGAAAAAAAGCAGTGAATCACACAGTTTAGATTTTTGTGGATGGAATAAACTGATCCATTTATCTAGTAGTAAGACCAGGAAAGAGGAGCTCAGCAAGAAGAGCTTATTTTAAAAGTCAAGCAGTGAGAAAAAGCTGAGCTGAAGTTTAAATTGTTTACTGTAAAGAAGGGAAAGGAGGTAATCTGGTACAACTTCTATCTACCAACTCTTCATATACATCATAGTGCAGACCTCTTTTCTCTCAAACTGTGTATGTTTGATGTAGAATAGTCTGTATTACTTAAACTCAGGAGTAAAATGTTTCCAACCATTCCTCATAGGTTGCTGAGATACTGGAGAAAACTATGTCCTGATAGAAGACTTTTCCTCAGTTTCTAGTGCTTTGCTTGTGTCAAGAAGCATCCACTCACAATTTCCATGTGCTTTGCAAGACAAAGATGAATTTCATACTTTTATCACAAACACATGAACCTGGAAGATGAATCTTATATGTGGGGAAAGCAAGGCCCAAAATAGGTGGCAAACTTGCCTTCAAACTTCCACCAGAAGAGGCCCTCCCATTTGAAGTCCTTTCTGAGAATTCATTTTGTCTCTTCAGTGCATTTAATACCCTGATGCAACTCTGACACAAGGACCATTTAAGTCTTAACCACTTGCCTACTTTTGGTAGCTTTTCTTAGGCCCTCTCACCAATGCCCTTTTTGAGCTCATGGTAAGGGGAAGGGCCCTCTTTTTATGTCAGAGATAGTGATGAAAAGCAGCAGTGAGCACAAGAGATTAAGAAACTCTGCAAATGAACAAGTATATTGGTATCGTGTCACTCTCTCCAAGATTTATTCTCCTCAGAGCTGTGTGTAGCACACCTGAACATACCAGGCAGCAAGGTGGTTTCTGGCTCTGCCACATCCCTTCCAGGGAAATACAAGCTGCCATTACAGATCTGACCAGACCTTCAAGACCTGTGAAGAGCTGTCTGTTGTTACTGAAAAATCGGGCAATTGCAAAAGACCAATGGAAATAAACCAGACCACCACATGCACCCCAAGAAAAAAAAAAAAAAAAAAATGTGTAATATGAAGCATTAACTCCATAAATTCATTTGACATTTCAGACACTCTTGGGTTCTGTTCTTCCAGATAATCCCCCTCAAAATCTTTTGCCAAAAGCAATGGTACTACAGGACACCTTGAAACACAAAACATGTCAGCATGGTAGATATCATCTTGTCAAACACACTGATGATTGAATGGTAGACTTCAAAAGCTGAAACCATCAGTTTCTACAGCACACATGGAAGCTGCATGATGCACAAGGGAGCTGATATGTCACCTAACAAACAGGATGATGAGTTTATTTAGTTGTGCTAGCCTAAACAAATCCCACCATATATCATTTAAAGAAATTATAGCAATAGAACCAGCAGGCCACTGGAGGTAAAGCAATTCTTGCCTAAAGTCTTGAACTGACTGGTTTTTAGCACTACTATACACTATTAAACACCAGCCAATTTCAGTCTCAAGGATGCCTACATTTCAAGAGTGACTCGTATATATGACTAAGAATGTTTTGGAAGATTCCAAAAAAACAGTAGTCCTATAAATACAAATTATTGAAAGTGCTTCAAGTAGACACCTTACTCATCACTGGAACACAGATAATTCTGTGGTAGGTGTGTGCTTTGGTGCACAGAGAGGCTGAACCATGCTTAAGCACGTGACAGGAACAGTATGGTCAAGGAAGTTCAATGGTTTGCTCAAATTGAACAAAAGGAGGTGGCAGCAGAACCAAGACAATAAGGAATATTATTTTCCTATTGAAACTTGTGACTCTTAATTCGTGGTATGAAACAGGGTACTGAAATACATGAACAGAGATAAAAAACATGAACAGGATGCAGCAACATCACCTCTTTGTAGCAGTACTGGTGCATCTTAGCTAGGACAGTGCTGACCTACATCTCATATTACTCATATCTACTGCTTCCATCGTCAAAATATTCTTTGATTTTGTCCTGAGACCAAACTGACAGTTTCTAAGAAAACAGCTGCAACATTGTAATCTCTGCCTCTGAAAGCAAAGCCACAACAAGAGACAAGCATTAGCAGAAATCTCTCATGTGTCCTTTGAAAGACAAAATTGATATGTGAGAACATTTCTTTAAGCATGTTCCCATCGTGTATGTGATCCCTCTGCCCTTCATGATGAAATACAGAGATGTCAAGCAAATTAAAACACAGCAAAATCACTAATATTAAAGAGCTTTCAATTCATCAAATATAAATGGAATAGACTTTTTCATAAACCTCAAATGCATTTTTTTTCTTGAACTTTATAAACAACTACATAGAAAAGGGGCACTTCTTTTTGCATGCTGACTACCACAAATGGGCAAAGACACAAGTTTTCCTACACTGTGCGTATTTCCACAAGAAACTAAATGGTTAATAGACACTATTAAGAAAAAGAGAGAAAGACAAAATAAAAACAGCCTACAACTACTCAGCAATGTTGTGAGATGGAAGCTGACAGAGTGAGCTCCTGTGAGAGGACACAAAATTCTCAGAAACCAGATTATTATTGTGGGAACATGGAAGGACAGCTGGGGCACAAGAGCTCCCAGCCAACCAGAACACTGAGATACAAGCAAGGGAGGAGATCTGATTGGATCATCAATTTGGAACTCCAAGTTATTATCTCTCAGATGATATGTTCAGTCCTAAGAAGGAGCTATCTTGACAAGTGGCAAGGTTTCATCATGATGTAACCTGTAATCTTGACACAGCAGGGAAAGATGATCAAGGAGTCATTTGACTTTTTGAAATTTCAGTTTGGGACATACATCTTGTTTTAGCAAACATACATAGAAACTTCACAGAAAAAGCTCTAGTGACTGGTAGCTGACACAGCATACTGGTACTAAGTGATTCTAAACATAATGATGATTGCAATTTAACCCAGACAGCAAAACCTTGGAGTTTTGGATGGTAAGCATCTCAAGTGCTTTGGGAATTGAAGCCATATGTATTTTACTAAGTCAGTGATGCTGATGTCAATATTCTTTTAACTAATGGGAGCTTACAGGAACAGCAAATTATTTAAAGAGGTTTCAAGAAATCACTACTGTTTACATGCTTCAAAATGTAACTCATCCCGCTTAGTTCTAAACTGGCTGGAAAAGAGAAACAACTGAAATTTCTTCCAGGCAGAAGAGGCAACTCCTCCAGTGCTTTCACTGGAGACCCACCTCATCAAAACTTAACTCCTCTTTTGGTCCAAACTTCACCCTTCAGCTCCTTCTACCTTCCATTTTCCCTCTCTCTATTTGTTCTTCAAAATACTTACTTCTGTGGAGCCCAAGAAAGGGTGCTCTGAAGCATAAATTAACTGAACGCTCAGAATACCTTCCAAAGTATTTTATGACTACTGTAATGCTAATAAACCACTCTGAGAAAACTACTAGTAAGTAGTAGCAGTCCATCCCCTAGTACCATTCTTTGCCACTACTGAAGGTACCAACATATAGGGGATGGAGCATAGAAGAAAAGAGCTGCTAAGCCACTCACAGAAACTGTTAACCCTTGAGTTGCATTTGGTAGACGAAAGTGTTGTGAAGGATATTGCAATGAAAGCAAACTAATGGAATGGACAGTAAGGTAAATAAGTAGATGCACAGAGTGCAACAATGAAGTGCGAAGTGAGTGCTGGAGAGGGCAGCCCCTCTGACATCAATTATACCTTCACATCCACGCTCAATCTGCCCACTGCGGTGCAGAGCATCATTGATAAGGTCAGGCAGACGTCCATTCAAGTCCACAGATGCCAGACAGCCCTGAAATCCATCACGTGAGGCCACAAGCTTTGGGAGGTTGCTATACATGCCTTGAGCTAGGCCAGCAATGTAGAGATCACCTAGATCAGAGAGGAGTAAACATACAAGAAGGACGTTACACAACCTTCTAGAGTCATTTTTCTTGCCACCAAATGTTAATAAAGAAAAGTGAACACATGTTCAGAAAAAATTAACAACAGAGCAGCCTATTGTGCAAGTAAGTAATTTCTGCTTCCTTTACTACAAAAAAACCCAAAACAATCCCCAAAATTAAACAACCGACCAAAACAAAACCAAAATTAACCAAGAAACAAAAAAAAAGAACTTATCACAAAATTGCCTAAATAATCCCAGTCCTCATTGCTACCTAACTAGGAAAAAATGAAGAATGACAATTTCTGAAAAAACAAAATATGACAAACTATTCAGCTACAAGAAGTTGTGAAACAATAAAGAGATAAAGGAATCTGAAAACCAAAATGTGCGAAGTCCAGATTTAGTGTTCTGTAATGCATGGTTACGCCAAGCATTCTATTTTTCACTAGTTCAGCCCTGCAAGAATAAAGGGGGAACCTTGTTAATCTTGTAGAGTTTACCTTTAAGATCCAGATTTTTGGCACCGTTGATAACCTGAGTGACCACCTTAGTGTCCACTTTTAAGCTGTGTGTGTTACTGTTATCTCTGGTAATGACGACATTGTGCCATTGGTTGTCATTCAGAGGACGGTCACTGTTGCCTTTGATAACATTAGGTCCATTTCCAAGGTCAAACACATAGTGTATATACCTGTAAATACAGCAAGAACTGGTGAAAATTCTGGAAGAACTCCAGCATTACTGAACCTTATTCTAGCCAGAGCTGATAAATTGACTTTAAAACATCATGAAGGGAAACATCTCTGGGTTAGAAAGTTCTAATAAGCCAAAATATTAGCCACTGCTTTGAAAGAATACTCGTTTCCTTTCCACCAAAGTGTAAGGATTAGTATTTAGAGATGTTTACATTTCAAGTACTCAGATTCTAACCATAAAACATTTCTCTTTTTTTTCACAAAGTTCTCTTAGATCCACAAAAACACTGTCTGTGCATATAATATTTTTTTTTTTTTAATTGGTAATATTGATAAATGTACTGGGGAGCAACACTAGACATGCTTATTTGGGGCATATATTCCCCAGGTTAATTTTGAGTTTTGAATAACTCCCATAAGAAGTTAATTGGGAAACCCATTTGAAATACTGTACAAAAATTCTCATGAGATGCTAGACTTATTCAAACAGCTGAAAAACAATTAGCAAAGCTTTTGGCAAAACTAGAGACCCTAACAAAGATTGAAGTCATAAGAGCGTTACCCTGAATTATTTATATAGTTCAAACACAGAAATCCACCTGAGGATGGAAGATAAGTATTCTACTTAGAAAAGAATAGAAAAAAAAAAAATTACAAAAAAATTCAACTCTCAACAGAGCACCAGAAGCTCATGACTGTTGCTTTTTTTATTACTCAACATCCCACTTACAGAAGTACATGCAAAGCCAAAAAAACAAAAACAGATTGAACTGAAATAAACAGGTCTAGTAAACTGTGGAAAACATGTCTACCACAACTAAATCATGAGATCAAAATTTGTTCAGCTAACAAAGGATTTTTTTTAATAAGCTATTGGTCTTCTGAAAAGAATATAGCAGCTCAAAAACAAGCTTTTCATCAAGCATCACCAGCAGAAGTACAAATGCAGCAGCCCATATGCTTTTTTTCCTTTTCCTTCACAGGAGATGGCAGAAAAACGAGTATTACAATGGAAAAAAAAAGGGGGAGGAGGGAGTGGGGAAGAAGAGATGTACAGAGCCCTCAGCACATCTCCTCCTCTGTACTAATCTGTGAGGCTGACAGGACAAAACATTTGTCTAACTACGTCCAAATGACTTAAAATTAGTATTTTGCACACTGTAAAAATGTCTCTTCCACAGCCACAGGAGGAAGTCAATCATACAATCACAAATTTTAAGCTTCAGTATTTTTCTTTAAACATTTTGTATTACAGCTGAGCAAACAGAAAACATGAGTATCAGGTGAATTTCTCTTCATGAAAGCATTTTAAGCTCCCCTATAACTTAATCTATAGATAAGCTGGTAGAAAATAACAGAAAGCCACTTACCCCTTGACTAGTTCAACTGCAATAAAGTCATTGCCATCACCACTATTAAAGAGGATGAAACCATCAGCCGAGGTGGTCTTGAACTGAAAGAAGAGGTGCATGGAGGTATAAGCCTGTAAGGTGGCCAAGCTCAAGTAGCTGCTCTTAGTCTTGAACGTCACAGGGTCAGCTATAATGTTGCGGAGGCCAAAGCGTGCCTTGAGCTCACAATAGTCAATGTCACCGTTCTTGCACAGGTCAATGTAGAGCATCCCGTTGAACATGAGGCTCTGGAGATGGCCAATGAAGCTGGAGGGGATTACAGAGATGTACCGCTTCTCTGTCATGATCCCTGTCTCAATGTTGTGGAACTCCAAGCGGGTATGATCACCAACCATTGTGCCTGAAGGACAGAAACCGGGAGGAATATTTGGGATTACCACCAGGTTATATGGAGCGCTTCACACTCCAGTTTCCACATTAACAGCAGTACTAAATCCTATCTGATCAGTGTTCAGTTGGAAAGGATGTACAGAATCTTGGTGAAGAAGCTTGGTGGAGATGTGTGAGTCTATCAGTTGCCAAAACCTGTCAGAAAAGACAGGCCTCTAAAAGGCCATGGGCAGCAAGCTCTGTACTTTTCCCTGCGTGTCACAGATTTTATTGCCTGTGAAGACAACCAGGAATCTCCCTTAAAACCTGTGGTGATCTACTCGATGCAACAGACCATCTGCCAAACAACTCAAACACTTGTGAAACAACTTTTCCAAGTGCATTTCCTGAAAACACTCGATAAACAGATTAATTTAAGTACAGCAGTAAGAGAAGTGAGAACAGTCATAAAATTGCTGAGATTTATTCCTTTGTTCTCTCCCAGTGCCTGATATTATTTCTCTTCTTTCTAGAGCATGGTAGGAGGGAAACATAAAAACGCAACAGGTAAAAAAGCCTTCCATCTATTTAAAGCATCAAACTACCACTTGTGCTATTTACAACATCATGACAAGATTTTCACATCTCAAAATATCCAAGGTATTCAGTATAACAAATGCTACTGTCAGACCCCTCCTACAGCATATTTAAATGTTTCACTAAGTGTGCTAGGCACCCATGCAGACACAGACTCAATACAGACAGATGAAATACAATGGTATGCTATAAAGACAAGCTGGGCAACATCAGAATGAAAACCCTTTCAGCTAATCTTATTTTAGCTCTCCATAGTTCTTCATTAAGGTAGTTTTTACTATTTGGTCACTGTGCAAGTATTTTTTCTACATGGGCCTTGGTCCATTAAGTAAACAGGAACTAATGAAATACTAAGAATTTAGTTGTTTTCCTATCATTTACTGTACAACCACGATTCAAATTCTGCTACATATAGGCCATTATTTTTCCTCTTATGAAATTTTCTGCAGCTCTGCATTGGGTTTATGCAGTGTGGGGTGGCTGCAGGGCAGCCTTGGTGAGGCGAGGCTGGGGCTATCCCATGCCTGATATGGCCTCTTCCAAACAGCTCCAGCCTGCCCACCACAGGGCACAGCTGGGCCTCTTGGACAAGATGGTGCTGCCTGGGAGAAAACGTGTAAGAAAGAACATAATGTTACCCACAAAAAACAAAAGGAAAAATGAAACAACTCAAACCTTATGAACACCAAGGACCGAAAAGAGGGAGGGGATACTCTAGGTGCCAGAGTGGAAATTCCCCAGCATCCACAGAGAAGATCATAGTGGTGCAGACAACTACACTGCAGCCCATGGAGGACTCTTGTGCTAGAACAGGTGGATACTTCCTGAAGAAACTGCAGCCCTGGAGAGCCTACAGTGGAGCAGATTTCCCTGAAAGCCTATGGAGAGCGCCCATGCTGGAGAACTTCATGAAGGACTGTATTCCATGGACAGGACCCACACTGGAGCAGGACAGAAAGAGGAAGGAACATCAGAGAGGAGCCGCCATTCTCCAACCCCCTTCTCTGCCTAGTGGGTGCAGGTGGGAGAGGCAGGAAGGAGCAAATCCAATAAAAGAGGGTGGCAGACACTGTTCTTCTTCCTTGTCTTTGTTTCTCACCTTTCAATTCTATTTTTAATTGGCAGCAAATAAAATTAATTCTCTCCAAATCAAGTGTGTTTTTTCCATGATTATAATCACTGCACAGTCCTCTCTTTTAGAAGGTTGTCCAAAGAAAACAGCCACACTACCTATTAGTCCCTCTCATAACATTTTAACATGCTGGTCAAATTCACCAGGTTTAAACACCAGAGGGAAGAAATATATTTAAATTCACACTAGTTTTGTGAAATTTGACAACTAGATAAAGACCTGAATAAATATTTCCTGTGTGCTATATACAGACAAAATTTAGCAACAGTAACTGAGTCGACTGCATCTGCTGGTCATCAAACATATATACACAAGTCTCAACCAGTCAATGCAAGAGATATTTGTCAGTCATTTGGATTATACCTAGGAATCATACCAATCACCACAGCTGAACCCAGAACAAACTCCTCCAATTCCCCTGGGTTATATCAACTAGGGCTTATAAACTTTCCCATATTCTGTGCTGTCTCCTGAAGTCTCCTAGCATTTCTCACCTTAAGAGTTTCCAGGCGTTAAAAAAAATCAATCAATCAACCAAAAAAACAGTAATCCTTTCAAGACTTTTCCTACTAATTGTGACTTGTTTTTTTTTCTGCTGGGGATAGAGCAAAACCTGAACACACTTACAAAGACACATGGATGATACACACTGGCTTGTAGTGTGTAGAGAGTCAGATTAGATTAAATGATGGTCATTTTCTTGCTTAGAAACTGGAAAAACTGAAATATTCCCAGCTCACCTCCCATGACCATGTACAAACTATAGTTTTTCAGTTTACACTTTGTCCAAATGTGATCGAGTTTTATTCAAAGACAGCAAACAAGCACAGTCGTTATTAGAAAAAAAATTTCAGCTTCAAATATGAAGATATTTATCTACTTCAAATATGAGGAAAAAATATTATATAAACCAATTCACCTTTTTCACTTATTCCAAATTTTACTAGTGGATCTATATATAAATGCAATTATACAAAGACCAAAGAAACTTCTGTCCAAGCAGACACAGCTGATCAAACTTAGAAGCAGCTGGAGGCAGTCACAAATTTCTGACTATTTAAAAATTCAAGCGTCAGCTCCAATGCAAATGTTTTTAAACCCTGAAACTGTTCTTTACCAGAAATATTATTTTAGTTAGAAAAATGGAAGTTTCCAGAAACTGAAATAGTATATTGGGAAATTTGTTTAGACAACTTTCTCACTTCCACTACTGTGATTCTTAGAGGCTTAGAGTTTCAGTTTCAGTGTTCTAAAATTTATTATTTTCCAAACCAGAAGCATATTTTCTTAAAATTAGAGCAGTCACCTAAACCAAAAAAAACCATATTCTTTACTTCAAAAAATTAGAATAACACAATTAAGAGATGTCAGTTCTCAAAGGCAAGGAAAGTGTTCTTCTGCACTTAAAAAATTACAAGGCAATTGAGGTCTGAGGAAAGAATAGCCAAGGCTGGGAAATCTGGAGTACACTGGGACAGGGAGCCCAAATATAGGGGGCATTAAAAATGGAGTGAGAGAGTTTGGAGGAGGTGAGCCCAGAATCTTAGAAAAGGTGAAAAATGAGAAAACTGTGGCTGGCTTAATAAAAAAGAAATAGTGTTAGAAGCAGTACTGTAGAAAGTCAGGAGTAGTTCAGTGAAAAGCTGGAAAGGACATGGCAATACAAGATCTGAATCAGGACAGAGATGTTATTTCCTAGGAAATCATGGAGTGCCATCCAGTACTTTCTGGTCTTGTTAGCTATCAGCCCCACCTGCAGAGTTCACCTCTAGTTCCCCCACTGTGCTCTCTATAGAGTACTGTACCTACCACAGCAATCTGAAGCTCTCTAGTTCAAGTGGTAGCACCAGAAAAAATTCTAGCCTCCACTGAGGTATTTGGGTGCTAGGAAGCTGTCATAGAGAGAAGTATACCTGCTGTATTTGTGTCTCATTTACCACTGATGTTCTGAGGTCAGGAGGAATGTGGGATTCTAAAAAAGGTTTTGTGATTAAACAGTAAAATGCTTTCCAGAATTGGATTCTGTCTCTGCCTTAGATGTCCTACAGGAAACCAAGCCAGACACTTCATTACAAAGTTTTCATAGGTGGTCATTAATTGCCTACATCTAATTCCCCAAGTGTCGTGGTTGAACTAATTTACAGGATGTAATTTAGAGACATGCTTAATCTTTCTGATGCAAATGACTAAAAATACATGGAAAATTGGTACCAAATACATCCAATTTTAATCCGGTGCCTTGTTCCCAAACCTGCAAAATGGGAAAAATATGCATACTCCCTTCACATAACATAGACATGGGAATAAATCTAGTTAAAGCTTCTTAGTTCTGTATAAACATATTGATGAGTAGCCTAAAACACAAACACAAAAAATTTAAAACAAACAAACAAACAAAAACAAACAAAAAAAGCAGGTCTAAATTTAGAGCAAAACTCATCTGGCAGGCATTGTTGCAAACAAGCAATAAGAAGAGAGAAATCAAATAGGCTATTTGTTTTTACAGGGGACCCAATTTAGACTTCTGATCTATGCCTAAGACAGCACGAAGCCTGTGGAAAAATCTATGTGACCACACCACTGAAGACTCTTATCATCGGCCCAAGGAAGTGGGATGCAGATTGCACAGAAAATCTTAACTCCAGCTTTTCTGACTTTGCCATGATGGCATTCTTTTAACAGATATTTTTAGCTGTAATGCATCTTTAATTATGTAATTCGTATACATGTAGATATGCTTATCCTATTTTAGTACAGGATTGTATCATTATTATTTATAAACTCAGTTTCGTGAGACTTCAAAAACAGATGGCTTAGGGGGATCCACTCAGTAATGCAGAGAGTGCCACCTCGTGGTGCTTCCGAAACAAGCATATCCAGAAGAATTGTCAAATTTAGAAGTAATCGGGATGAAGTGTTTCTTTTAGGTTCCCTCTAAAATAAAATTCCTTTTTCCTATAAGCTGATTGTATTTGACCAAGCCACCACCAAGGTTGACTTTCAACAAGGAGAGGAAATTATTTTTCTTACATATGTTTCTTGCTCTCTCTTGCAAAATCACAGCCTATATAGGACAGCACACATTTAATTCAGAGAGAAAATGTATTTCAAAACATTTTCCTGTAAGACGACTTCTTTGGGCTTATTTCAGATTTCTGACTCCTGGCTTTCCAAATAATCTAAATTACCACAATATTTTAAATAATTCACATTCATACAGAAGAAAAAACTTTTTGCAGATATAGGTTATAGTGTTCTGGCACTACGTGTGGCAGCCATTCCTTCTAGCTGCATTCTGAGTAGAAGCTACTCAGAAAATAGGATTTCAGCTTTTGGCCAACCAGCATGGGTGTCAACTAACAATCATACCCACACCAGTTTTGCATCCAGGGTTCACATTATTTTTGATTCTGTTAACAGCCTCCAGACTGCTGATGTTTTCCTCAAAAAGCCAACTCCTAAAGTCATATACAACTATGAGAATTTTAGACCTTCAAAAGAAAAGAAAGGTAGGTTTCTGGCTCTTGCAGTCATGGAAAAATGGACCTGAAAAGCCTCATCTATAAAATTCTGCAATTAAAAAAGAATTAATCTGAAGTACTTCGATCATTTCAATGCAAATTTTAACCTGGGACACACCAACTTTTCTTACTGATCTCTTCTTTCCTCCCTTCAACTTCATTTTTATGCAAATAGAAGTAGGAGCTCAATAAGCTGTCTGGAAATGCAGAAAATAACTTAAAAAAATAAAAATCAAGGGCGAAAGAAAAGGATTGACACACTGTTGAGTCACGATCCTCCCTACACTAAAGAGGCAGGCAGGCAGTGTCGGAAGGAGGGAGGGAAAGGGGGAAAGGAAGGAAGGGAAGGAAAGGAAGGAAGGATCCATGCTCTGTAACACATGTACTGCATACAGGTTTATCATCAATGAGAAGTTAGTGCAGAGGAACAGTCCACAGAGCCTTGGCCTTGATTCCACAGTATCGGAAAGCATCACATGTGGAACTCAGGAATGAGGTGTATTCAGTCTGCCTCAGGAAGAGTCTGGACCACAAGAAAGTTCTGCTGAACACCTCCACAGTCTGAGATATATGCAAGCTTATCTGTTCCCTAAACACATACCTCAGGTCATTATAGTTTTCACAGAAGTTTCTGGTGCTGGCTAAGTCTCACAGACCAGAACATTAATTTTCAACATAGTAACACTAAATAATACATGAATGGTAACAGGAAGGAGTGGGGTAAACATACACAAAAGAACAGGGAGAAGGGGCATCATGGCAAAGACTATGAACAGAGATAAAAAGACAGTGATCAAAAAATACTAATACATCACTCTTACCCTCAGCAACATCATCATCCACGATCAGCTTGAGGCTTTTTCCTCGCCGAACCACCCGGACAGTGTGCCACTCGTTGTCATTGAGTTTCTGCCCAGCATAAAGAGTTTCAGGTCCCTTGCCTGGGGAGGGTGATAGGTGCAGCAGTTAAAGCTAGACCCACAACTGCTTTAGTACTTTCTCAATGGGAAAAGTCATGAAAATCAACTTGGTGTGATACAGACCAGTAGAGCGTATAAGTGCATAACAACCTACAATCAACCCTCACACCTACACCTCCCCAGCTCAGGGGATCACAAACCCTTCCACTCAGTCAGGTGTCTTCCTCCACAAAGCCCTAAAGTCACATGCAGTTAAAATAGATAGAAATCTCTCTTGTGCTACTAATTTCCAAAAATTGCACTGCACAGGACACTACAGTAATAGGAAAACAAGTTCATGACTGAAATGTCTCTAAATTGGAACCATTACAGTAGCACTTTGCTCTCCTAAGAATCTGGATTTACAACATCCCTAAAGTACTTGGGATTTTTTTCAAAGTTAAATGCACTGGTCTTTCAACACTTCAGTATCAAACACCAGGTTGGTTTCAGTCTCAATAAAAACCCCCAAAACCCCAAAACAAAAACCCCACCAACCCCCCGAAAAAACAATAAAAATCTCCACAGAACTTCATATCCCACCTTCAAAAATAATTAAAAAAAAAATAAAATCTCATAAAGAAAACCATTCACCAACCTCGCTGATTGCTTAAAGGTTCCTTGGCAAAGCAGCCTAGATTTGAGGTGCTTACTTCACCCCTTGTATTACAGTCAAAGAGAAAGAGGAGCCATGTCTTCTCCAAAAGGTTATGCCACAGTTGCCCTTGCAAACAATGCTCCCAGGAAAACAGCATTAGTGCTACCCATACTTGTCTAGTTTTGCTGCTCACCCATCACAGTTGACAGGCAATTACTTAAAAAATTAATTGTTCAGATTACAGGACCAGAACACCTCACTTATGTCAAATGGTAAGTGAAATTGAATAATGGTGTGTGCTAAATTAAAAGCATCTATCCTCATTTCAGTACAGTACTAAAGTTTTGATCCATGTATAGCAGAAAATGTAGAATGAGGACAGCCAAACTTGTTGCACACTGGTCTGGACCTACTGCCCAAACTGGCAAAAGGGGAACCCAAAGGAAAAAAACAAAAACAAGACATATTGAACATATAAACAGAGGTGGGATAGGGACAATGAGGCACTTCTACAGCTCATCATACTGCACTGGCAAAACTAATGTCAGATAGTCCAGAGCTCACAGAGTGCAGAGAGCCTAATGAAACTGCTTCTCGCCAAAGAGGGAACATGGGCAAAGAAGGTGGTGTCTCATTCAGTTCAGATTCAATGAGTAGTAGGAATTCTTCAGAAGGAAACCAAAACAAAATAGATATTGTTATTCTTTTTCAAAAAATCATGTAACTCATGCTAACAAAAAAGGAGATTAATACCTTTTCAAATAAAGACCATGGCAGCCAATTTTACCACAAACAAAGATGAAAAAAATGTTTTTCTAGTGACCTGAAAGATAAGAGTTATTCTTGGATTAAAAGGATGGGAGTCATATATTGAAGTTACAGAGAACATCTCCTTAGCAGGAGAAACCCATAATTTCTGCTGTCCCTCATCCATGTGCCAAAGTCACATACCACACATGTAAATCCAGCTGAAGAAGGCAGCTAGATCATGGCCAGAAAGTTTAAGTTCTTTGGCACCAGACAAGCAAAACTCTAATAATCCAAGAAAGTTATGCTAGATTTACATGAGAAAATACATTTTATTCTAAAGCAGAATTCACAAAATTGTATTTCTGGATAGACAGCAAAATTATTGTCTAAATCAAAATATACAGCATCAGTTACTATAGTTCCACACAGCCACTTCCCAAGTAGGAAGATGAAGGAAGTCACCTGGAACTGTGTGTTTGTATAATGCCATGTGAAAGCAGGGAAAGGTGGGGAGGGGTGGCAAATGCATTCTAAAAAACCCAATCTTTTCCACATACCCATTAGAGCTCTGGAGGGCACAGCCAAGAGAAATAGCCAGGTGTGCTGGAGTCTGCTCAGCTGATGATGCAGTGCTTTCTATGCAATAGCTCTGTGTTCAGCATGGCTGAGTAATCCAGTTGCTAACCTAGTTCCCATTTTTCAACCCTAGCCAGACGAAATAGGGATCAGCTAAAACAGTCTGGGTTTGGTTTGTCTTGATGCCCACTGTAACACTTTCAAAACAAAACTGTGACATTAACAGAACTTATATGAATATATTCTTAGAAAATGTAGCTTAACCAATTCACAAATAAATGAACAGAAAGTTGAAGCATTCCCACTTTTTCCAAATGAGTAAGGTTGTCTATTTAGAAGTAACTGGTTAATACCTTGGGCTAAAAATTTGAAAATTAAGCACTGCAGATATGAATTATTTAATTCCATGTCTTGATCAGCCAATTTTATATTTGATCAGAAGAAACAAACAAACAAAAAGTTTAACTACTTTTTGTTCACTTATCACCCTCCCTTTTGCAAAAATGGGTGTTGGCTTCTTTTAGTAGGGTTACCCAAATAAAACTACATACAAAAATTCAATACATGAGCATGCTTAAGAGCATTCAGATAAGTTTTTCAAAACAAACATATCTGATCTTAAAAGAAAAGCATTAAGCACATGTTATTTTACTCTATTCAAACTGTTTTATTTTCAAATGCTTTCGAGACGTTTATGCGGCAGTGGGCTGACCTGAAAAGCAGCAAAATTGTGTCCCCATTTTTCAATTGAGAGTGTTCAAATGAATTGCTGCTCCTTGTGTAAGCTCCCATTGAATTCTAAGTTGTTTCAACAACTGTGTATACAGGGACTTTCACATCTGGATACCAAAATTTATTTCATTGAGCATGATTACTACATGTGCCATTACTATACAGACATTTACACGTGATCAATTTTTAAACAAGAACTTGAACAGTCCTAATGCAACAGTTGCTGATGCTGGGGAAAATAGAAAGGAAATGGGCCATGTGATCCTGCACCATAACTCTGTCCCTAAGAACAACCTCCTGCCAGGCATTTCTTTGGTCCTGTTTATCAGGTTTATGTTTTTCACTCCTTTCAAGCTATCTACACCTACATCATCCTTCAAAAAGGATACCAAACATACAAGGAAACAAAACAGAAGATTACATGGACAGAGAAAGTAATCTAGAGATTTTTATCTTCCCTTTGTACAACATTCTTTTATCACAGAAGACAAGAAAAGGCAAACAAGGAATTCTTGTAGCAATGAACAGCACACCTGGAAATACTTTCTATTTATAATACTTTGGGCCACTGGCCATTAGGTAATTTTGACAATTGATTTAGTTTTTGTGCATGAAAAGAGCAAAGGACAACAGAATAGAAAAGGAAAACAGTAAACAGAACAAGAGAATTTTTATTGTTGCAATAACTTAACAGTTAAGCAGACAGACCATCACTCCTGTTGGCGTCTGACCATATTGGTCATTCCATGCCCTTTCCTAATGCTGGCTGAGGAACTGCATATCATATGGAATTGATGTTTCATTTTCCAACTCAAATGAGGCAGGCTAGTGAATATTCCTTTTATGCTTTGCAGTGGAAAATCCTACTTAATCAGAAGCAAAAATATTTCTCAGCCATCCCTAAATTCTGGACAAGTTCAGCTGCAGTTCAGGCTTCTTGAGCAAATATTACTTGATTCAGCCACAGTGACTCCTCCTCATTCTCCCATGAATCTCTCAACACATACTCAAACTTTTATGGGTATTGTTCATAAAAAAATATTAGTATATGCTTTCAAACATGGAAGAACTCCATTCAATCTGCCCAGAGTGTCCCAAACATTATTTCTGTATCAAAGGTTCACTGCTGCTAATTAATTGCTTGGCTCAAATAAATGATATAAAAGTGCCAAGAATACACATGTCAAAGTATAAAGAATCAAAAAGTTGATTATGCCTTCCTAAAAATGACAATTTGCTTTCCACGTGCTCCCCAAAAACTCACTTGTTCAGAACAAACAACTGGTAAGATAGATGCAGTTCTGACAATACCTCTGAAAGTGCACTTCTTATTCACCCTCGGTAGCTAAGAGCACACAGAAATTTCCTCTATGAGATAAAGGAGAAAGTGCGTTAATCCCCTCTGCAGTTTTTCACACATGGATCAAAAAGCGTACTTTTACTCTGGTGCAGGCTGTCACCATCTGATCCATTTATAAGATTAAAATGACTTGCATTAAACCAGGATATCTTTATCATTGCGTATCTTATCCAACCTTACGGAGGAAGTGGAACATAGAAGTCTTGAATGCCACAGGAGCTGAACAGAAGGGATGTTGCCATATTGATGAGAATGGACAAGGTACTTCCTTCAATACAATTACAATGATAAATTCTACAGCTATATTAATGCTTTTCAAAGGAGACCCTCAGTAATGATAAGGTTTTCTCTGCTTTTACTTTTTCACTAAAATCCTTAGCTACCATCTCAGATTTTTTCAATGGAAAGATGCATTTTTGTGTGTCTTACACAGGGCAACATCCTGTCAATGCCATTAGCATTCCACTGTAAGGACAGGCTGGGAAAGGGAAGTTTCTTTGCCTGCTCCCTCTGCCTTTTTTTATCTGTGATGGAAGATCATTGCTTGTTTTTACTTACACCCTTACATGATGACCAGAGAAGCTGTGGTTTGCTGTATGAAATGTGTACACAGATTTGTGAAACATGACAATGAACCACCAGACCTCAAAAAAGGAAGAACGGGGTGAAAGGACAAAGATGCTGGTAATTTTTCACACACCTTTTTGGCTTCCTGATATGGAGGAAGTTCCTACAAAGCACAGGTCAAACATCAAAATACAAGAATGACTCAAAAGTAGAGCCAGCAGCTGCTCTGAAAATCTTCAGTAGCTTTCAGTCTTGGTTAAATATAGACCACTAGCATAAATTTTGTTGTTTATTTCAGGCAGCACTAGCATGGACAAAGTGTTTTAGGACAGTCTTTTCTTCAGACAGGATTTGCTGTTCAACACCAGGAGCATTGTCAATTGCTAAGAAACAAGTGGCAACCGCAGACTCTGTACGTTGCAGACACTTAGGAAGGTGTCTCAGTCAGGATCAACCAAAATTCTCATACACACACACTCGTTTTGCTCATATACAGGCTTTAGAATTCCTCTTTTCAAGAAAACGTTGGCCACCAACAAGGAATAAGCAGTTGTATTCCCCCTACAGATACTCAGTATCTTCACTGGGGACCTTACCTGCAGCAGTCTTTCCATTTCCTCAAGGAACAGGACCATGTCCTTGTACTACCCCACAACAAAACATAGCATGAACTTAAGTAACAATTTTCCATGAGGCATGCTAAAAACTTTTATGTTTATAGCTTTACACAGAAGTCTTACTGTGAAAAGTCAATTGAGATAATTTACATCAGCCCACACAGGAGAAAAGTTTAATTATTTACATCCATTCAGCAGTAAAAAGTGCATACAGCAAATCCTTTAGGCACCCACAGAGTCAACTAGCCTCACAAGTGCAAGTAAGAATTCCCTGAAATAGCCAGACTAATAAAGTGCAAGGAATTAGCTCAGAAACTAACTGAAAAGTAGCACAACCCCTCTACTAGTTCTCTCAAATATACCCCCACCTCCATATAAACATGACAAACAATAAGTTAAGCTATGCTTAATTATTTTGTATACAATCTATTTAAAATTTTTTAAACCCCTTATTTAAAAAAACCCAAACAACCAAAACCAAACCCGACAAAATGCAACATAGTTCCTTGCTTTTGCTAAAAATACATGTATCACCATACTGAATAACTGTTATTTTCACTGCAGACACCCTGGCCAAAAGCTGTAATAAGGTTCAGTAGAGATTCAGTCAGCATTCAACACAGTTGCAGTTTTTTTGTAAGGCTCTGAAAGAAAATTTAATGCAGAACTTAAGTTGCATGTCTTTCAGGTGACGTGAATATAACTTGTGGTTAAGAACAGGGAGATATTGATTGCATATATCACAAGGTCACACATGACAAACTGCATTCATGTGGAGGTTTTTGCATCAAAGTTAGTGGGTTATGCTCTTTGTTTACTTCACTTTCACTGCTGCTGAATTTTGATGCCTTAGACACTACAAAACTACTGTGTACCTAGAGCAGAATAATTTTTAATGGGAAAACACTCGTTAATAGAAATTTGATCCCCTCAAAAGGGTTAAAATAGGAAATTACAATTTTAATGAAAGGATATTTCAGTTCATCCAAAAATAATTTTATTCTGATTTTGAAAACATCCAAAATATTTCAGCTTCAAGCTAAATAAATAAAAAAAAAAATCCACTGTTTAAAAAAAAAAAAAAAAATTAAGGATTTCTTATTATCCATTCAAGATATTATTTTTTAATGGTAATAGATGGTTTCCCATTTTTATTGAGTGAGCTTTTCCACTTTTAAGGAAAGGGATTTTATTTTATATTCATAACCAGTGAGGAGGTCAAAAAGGACAAAGAAGTATGTAAAATAAGCTCTTAAAATTAAGACTTACATGAGTTTAATTAAATTAACTTCTAAGTGATTTCAGTCACACTGACTCTATACTTGTTTTCAGATAAGGCTGTCCTATGAACAACTTCACATTTGCCAAACACCTTAAACTGCTGTTCCTAACAGAACCAGGCAACAAAAGCTTCAGCACAGGTACAAAGAATTCAGAAGCTGCTCTATTGTGACTCATCCACAGCTTGCCTAAAGAATTATTTGTACACACTAGATTTTCAGAGAGCAAAGCTCGAGACTACTCCTGGTGTAAATTAAGCAGCCAGGCAATCACAGGAGCAGCGTCTACCGCAAGGGAGCACCACTAGAGGGAAACCGCAGACACTGAAGCTGCTGCTGAGACCGTCTTACCGAGTGAAAAGGAGTTACAGTACTCAGTGCTGCTTTCCAGTTTCTCCTGCTGACATATTTTGCTTTGAAGTTGATTCCATCCCAGCAATTAATAAAATAACTCAAGAACTTCCACCCAGCTTCACCTCCATAATAGCAACTATCCATTGATTTCAGGTATATTTGTTGAATGGGTGTAATTTGCCACACAAGAAAAGAGTATATGCAGAAACTATAAATATGAAGAGCCTCATGACGTTTTACCATAAGGGAGAATTTTAAAGTAATCATTATAGCAAAAATTATGCATAGACTTTAGTACAACACAACAGTAATAAAGAGGAAAAGAGATTCTATTTAATGAAAACATTACATTTTATTAGCTTTCCAGTAAAATCAAAGCAAGATGCAGGAGGGGCAAAGCTAGAGAGTCAAGTCTTCTTTTTATTCCTGTATAGATACAATAATAGAGATACCAAACTCAAAGAGCTTCACACTAATGCCATCAATGTAGACATTTATGTAGATATTCCAGCATACATAGAAGCATACATAGACTATGCTACCAACAGTAAGACCAGTTGTTTCTTCTTGTTAGTTTCAAATCTCTCCATAAATGCTACGAAGTAAGTGAATGAATCATGATGATAGTGAGAAGATGATACTGGTAATGAGGCTGAGACAACTCGAGTGAGCCACATGTATTATACAGACATATATACAGCAGCAATGAAATAATTTGACTGCTAACTTCCTGGATGAGATTTAAATCACTTACAGGGAAAAAATTATGAATCAAATGTATGAGTTTTTAAACCAAGAATCGACCCCTCTCCCTCACCCTCCTTCTCAAAATCTTTGCTTTTTCTATGTTATTAAGTAGCAGGAAGGAGCAGCCAGGAAAACTCCTATCATCCCATTTATTGTGTGTTCTCATGCTCTAATTTTTGCCTCTATTACTTAATTTGAAAGGATTATTTGTATTTTGGAATTATATTCCAAAATGTTTCTTAATGTAGAAGGAGTTGCTTTGTGCCTTTTGTGAGTCTTATAGTAGCAACTTCTCATCTAAATCTGCAAAGCAAGGAGATCAGAAAGATGGATAAATCATACAGTATGTGGCAATACAGCACCTTATGGTACTTGCGCATGCCTTTCAGAAAAAATCTGAGACCACTTTCTAACAACAGGATAGCATCATTGTCCCCCTCTTTCAGAACACAGAAAATAATACCAAAGAAAGGGTCTCCTCTTCCCAAAGGCACATTTGGCAATTGAACAGGCAGCCGAGTCAGAAAAATTAAAAGCTCCTTGAAGCTCCAGTCCCAAATATTGCATTATTTTTTTTTTTTAATTTGCTTTTTTTGTTGTTGCTGTTGTTGTTTTGTGGGGTTTTTTGTGGGTTTTTTTGTTTGTTTTGTTTGTTTGTTTTGTTGTTGTTTTTGAGGGCTTTTTTTTTTTTTTTTTTTTTAATGTTCTTTAGAACACACTGCATAGTTCTTACCAACAGCATAGAACAGAAGACAGTCCTGGTAGCAACATTTTATCCAAATATGAAGGGCAAAGAACAGTATCGTCACATGTTCAAAGAAACTAAACTTTTTTTTCTCAATTAAAGTACCTTTCCCTGTGGGACCTGGGTGCCTGAGGTGTTAAAAATGCACCAGAGTTACACCTTCATTGTTGCTAGGAGTATGAGATGAACTAGCTTCAGCCTCCCTCTAAGAGCATAACAGTATCACAGAAATTATGTCTAACTGATTACAAAGCCAGCAGGATTCCAGCCTTCTGCAGGGGGTGCAAAACACTGCATACATATGTCCTTTAGGTTTAGCTCTCTTTTTACTACCTCCATTCCGAAGGGTGCCACTTCTTTATGATCTTTGTATTTTTTAACTTGCATATTAACCAGTATGTATAATAAGTCTACTGGGAACCCAGATGTATTGGTAGGGGGAACATTAAAATGCATAGAAATCATACCATTAACAAGCACAAAATTTGCAAGTGGAGATACTTTGTTTTCAAATATTACAGGCAAGCTATGTGTGCATTAACTAGTAATGCACACTGGTCCTCTCTGCCTGAAGTGAGAAACTACTGAGAGAAGGATGGTAAGTGGCACTTGGACCTAACATGGAGGAGTCTTTTTATTTCACTTAAGGAGCTATTGAGGAAGGATCAAATGCTTCTGGAAAACTGAGGGATCAGTAGTGCAGACTGGAGTGTTTAATGCTAAAGGCATTTAAAAGCTTACCCACCTCAAAGAGTGTCCTTCACAGGGAACAGAACAGAGACCTCAGCTGCTGTTACTTTTTGAAGAGTCATTGACTATTTTCCTGCTTCTTAAATAGGAACGGTTAGCACAAGATAGTGACCATATAGCAACACAGATGACACTATTGTGACTGAAATTGTTCCTGATATTTAATACCTAGAGCACTGGTATATATTTTATCTATTTAAGATAAACTAAATTTCCAGGTTACATAACAGAAAACAAGTACAATCCAATAAAAAGACTTAATGGGAAGTTCTACTGAATCTACCAATACAAGAAATGGAAACATACAAGACTCTCTCCAAATGCCCCCTTATCCTTTCTCTTCTCGACCTGCAAGTTAAATACTTCCTTTCGGTTGCTACCCTCTAAGCTTTTCATTTTCATCTTAGTATTTGCAGAATTTCTTATTTATCCAGGACTCTACAACACTAATGCAACCTCAAAATAAAGTTTTAGGAGGCAGAACATGGCAGAGTTGTGCTGCCAGCAAAAACTTGAACCCACTTCTCTAGCTGCAAATAATTTGTTTAATGACATTTCACCCTTCTATTTCCAGAAACCTTTCAGCAGTAGTCACAACGAATATTCCCAAATGAACTGGGACCCTGCTAGCAGAAACCCACCTCAGTGATAGCAACAAGATCTGTACCCACTGATGAAAATCTTCCTCAGGTGCTTCACAGACACCACCAATCTCCAGTCTCCTAATAGCACAGACTGCTTGCTTTCTACCTGAACTGCAAAATCCAGATGAGAAACACAAGTGGTATGTAGACCTACAGGCAAGAGCCTCCTTATTCAGCTTAAGGAGCTATCAAGGAAGAATCACAGGCTTCTGAAAGCTGAGGGATCAGATGTGCAGACTGAAGGATAGTTGAGGATTTACAGATAAAGATGACATCTGAGGCAAATATTGAGAACTCCTTTGAAATTCAGATTTTAAAAATCACAGCTTTCATGTCAGCTAAGGAGCATGTAAAGGAAAAAAAATGCCCTGAGAGAAGAAGAGGGAATTATGAAGTTAAGCACATAGCTTTAAACATATCCATATTTCTCTGTCCTCAGTGCTCCCAATAACAAACAGTGTAAGATCCAAACTGATGCCATCCCTCTTCTCAAGAAGATGCTATAACCCTTGAGTCACGTATACCTTCATAAAAATCCTCTATGCTTCATACAACATCTGCATGTAATCCTAATATTGCTAAAATTAGATAGGAGTACACCAGATAACTAATTGTAAGGAGTCATCCTAAAAGAGCAACATACCAGGAGAAAGAGAAAAGAGAAACAAAGCAGATCTCTTCCCATAGGAAGTAGACTTACTCCTGGAAAGGTACTACTAACATTTGGGGATCTTCTTTTTGTGCCCAACAAGAGAAAAGTTAATGATCATTTAAAAAAGTCTGGAGCCCTTCAGAGTACAAACCATAGCTGAACACAAGGAAGAAAGTGGTGACATGATAGACCCTGAGCTCAACTGATGCCTGTGCATCTTCATCAGCCATCTTCATTGCAATCAAGGTTTATCAGTCCTTGTGCATCACATTTAAAATAGTAGTAAAATTTTTAAGGAAATAAAAAAATCTAGTTGCATTGGGATTACATATTAGTTGAAGCTCTTTTGAGGACAATTTAACCAGTAAGGCTGCTTCACTATCAAGTAATAGTAATGCTGACCTCTGGCTAAGTTGTAAAAACTGTAGAATTTGATTAATGGCATAAGCTGGTCACAAACATCTCTCTTATAACATCTAACTCTTTCCATTTCCCATGGAAAGCTTAGTGACAAGCATATTTTGTTTTCCATTGCAAGTTTGAAAAGACATACTTTTCCTCTGAGAAAAAGTTAATTTGTGTGTTGCCTTTTCAAAGGCTCAAAAAAACCCAAACCCACAAACGTCACCACGTTCTTTTTCTCCCTCTCCAGCTGCCTGTTTAAAAAAGGAGGTAGCAATTGTATAGGGATGGGTAGATTTTACACACCTCTCTCCCCATATATTACTCCCCACGATGTCTCTATTTCTAGCTGGTGTACAGCTGGTGTGCTGCAATGCTCACCAAACCAGTATTTTTCTAATTTCTATCATTCACATGAGCATTCTGAGAATGAATCCATGCATGTTTAGAAAGCATTCAGATTCTGTGCTGAACAAATGCAGCAAAACTACTAGCATTTATACAGTCCATACCATCAGCAAACATATAATTTTAATACTATCACAGTAGCAGAATATTTACAGATTCTCTTGAAAATGTGGAACTTCGGATTCTACAGTCAGTGCAAGATAAACACCACAGTAAGTAGAACTGACCATCAAGTTCCATGGGTCAATCAGTTGAGGAAACTTGATTCCCAGGACAGTACCAGACTGCTAATACAGGCCACAATACAAGTCATTGGCACAACCATACAGCACAAGAGTTTTAAACTTCTCTATAGTTCCCACAATTTCAAGGGGAATAAGCACTCCTCTCAAGCAGGGTTTTAGTTGGCAGGAGATGTTGGTTTTTTAATTTGTTTTAAAAAGCAAAAGGATAAGGCAATTCAGGATGATGTATTAAGAATCACTGCAGAATCAGTCAGGAAAAACAAGTGCCATCACTTAGCTCATCACATCCCCAAGAATATTAATGATGTAGTGAAGCAAGGGTTCGATGGAATATTCAAAGAAATAATCAAGCCTGGAGAATGAGGATTGAATCCCAGAAGACTCCTGTTTCTAAATTGTTAAGAGTATTGGTTCTTAAAGAAGTCAGGTTTTCATAGAAATAAATACTTCTCTCTGCAAGTATATTAGCCTGATCTCACTAAGGTCTTCCAGAATAATGC
Source organism: Sitta carolinensis (assembly GCA_032173965.1). Lineage (NCBI taxonomy): Eukaryota > Metazoa > Chordata > Aves > Passeriformes > Sittidae > Sitta > Sitta carolinensis. Next base: position 38,751,537 of record JAVUNC010000006.1, read on the forward strand.
ACTGGATGACACTTTGTAGGACCACAGGTCAAGTTTAGGTTTGTTTGGGTTTTTTTTCTTTTGGTTTGTTTGTTTGTTCGTTATGCTATTTTTATTTGTTTAGCCTGTATTGCTAATGGATGCTTTAGATTACTAGTCGTAAACTACTCCCTCTTACTAGTTTGTGACCTTTTATCAAGTGTAGCATTTCCAATTGCATTCTAAGAAGGAGCTGGATGATTTGTTGGAATCCTGAATCACCTGAGTGACAAGCAATTATCCCCGGACACCAGCCTGGGTTTATCGCCCAATGATTAAACAAACGTGCTTCTGGACTGAACCCCCATTTGCTCACAGGAAGAGGCTTCAGGGTTTCCCCTCTTGCTTCCTTTTTTATTTATTTTTTTTGTTAAGGAAAAGATGGAAACTAGTTCTGACCCTTTTCACTGCAAAGACTAATTAACTGTATCTCCAACTGACAGCAGTTCAGTTTTAACAAATTCATGTGCACAAATTCAATGGCAGCTTGATTTTCAGAGGTGCTGAAAGGAAGCTATAAAGCACATCAGTCTGAAAAATCAGATGAACTGGTATGCAAATTCAAAGTCTCAATAAATGGTAGAGCAATTTTATAGGGAGGGACATATTTATAGACAGGTCATTTCTCATTCACTCCCATGTCCAGTTTTAAAGGTTGCTAAATATTTGTTTAATGCAAAGCATGCTTAATAGCAAATTGGTAGCTGAAGTTTTACCAAGATGTTTGTACAAGCCTGCAAGCAACTGGGTCACATTCAATATCTCTTAATGTCACTTGCACGATTTCAAGCAGGTACAGAGTAAAAAAATGTGTCAAGTATTACTGAGATGAGTTGGAATTAAAGGACTTGTAATTTCTCATTCAACATCACTAGCATCACAAAGCAAAACAGCTTCTAGTTTTATACCAATGCTGACTTTTAATGAGGTGTCAAATACAGACACATGGTTTCATGTAAAGAACAATTAAAAGACTATTTCTATCAGAACACCAATCTAGAACAACCATCTGGATCAGCAAATTTACTCTTTTATATTTATAGCCAAATACAAGCAATAGCCACATAGTCAAAAATTATGCAAAGAACATCTGCTCTCTTGCCAGCACAAAAAAATATCCCTTCAGCATTTAAATAAATGCAATGTGAAAATGCACCTTTTCTGTGACTTTTCTCTTTCATAAGCCACATCTGATGACCTGTTGAAGAATGCTCACTGCTAGAATAGAAATTCCACGTATGTCAGATTATGACATTAAGGTGAATATTTATACTATATGGAAACATGTTTGCAGAACAAGAACTGGACCACAGAGGTCCTGCCACAGCACAGAGCACATCTGACATCCAGGAAATAAAAAGAACAGGAGGCATTTTTGGTTCACTGAACAAATTGGCAACATCAGCAGAAAGAAGAGAAAATAATTTCATGCCAAACAGAACATGTCCCTGGTTCCTGGACCAAAAATTGCCCTACAAAAGCAACTCAAAAAATGTTCTGCATGGAGTTGGTTTTTTTTAATTCAAAGCCAAATAGGGCTGAAGTATTCACACTATGCCTTCTTTGCTGTGGTATTCAACGGCGAGGTCAGGCCTCCAAAGTTTCTGACATATAGAAATTCATGGGTCAAGGAAGGCTGCATCCAAATGTACTGAGGGAGCCAGCCACTGTCTATGAAAGAACACCTTCAATCACCTTTGAAAGGCTGCAGTCACAGAAGGTCTCAAAGTGACAAAAATATTTTAAAAAGCTGGCCTTGTTTTACGTAGGGAGTTGGACCACAGACCTCCAGAGACCACTTTCCAACCTCAGTTTTTCTATGAAAACATTTTATTTCACTGGCAACAAGAAGTTTTTGGTTTCACTGACTTGGAAAATAAATAATTTTAGAATAAGTTAAACACTGAGACATTGTTAAAAATGAAAAGTCAAAATATATTTATAGTAAATGTCATAATATTTTTATGTTTCCCATTTTTCAAAAACACTTGTCAAGTTCAAACTAAATTGACAAATAGATGCAGTCACCATAAATCTGCATGTTTCAGCTAATAAACTGTTCAAATGAAAACACTTAATCTAATTGTACTTGGCAGCTGGTTTCAGCAATACTACTCCTGGAAAAAACAAAACATTTGTGAGAAAAGAACTGAATATAAAATTAATAACCTCAGGCAAAGCCTACATACAGATGTCCCCATTTACCAATATTTATTAATCTAAAGTACTGACCAACATAGACAAAACTACTCATAGCATCAGACATGAAAACAACAACCGACTGCAAATCCCTATCTATAAACTCAGGTCTGTGAGCTCAAGGTGAACAGCAGCTCTGCTGTACCATGCACAGCAATGTACTGAACACACTAATGGCAGCTGCCTTTTCCATCACAGTTATTCTTTTGGACTGCACTCTTAAGATGGTACAGATGCTTACAGTATAATCCCTTACAGAATAATCCCTAAGGAAGCAGGTAGATTTTGGATATAATTATCAGTTGGGAGACTTTGCCCTTATCAAATTGATTCTGATTTTTTTATCTTCATGTTGAAAGATTTGTCAAAAATGCTTCCTACACTCCTCCTCTGTGTTCATGGAAGAGATGGCTCTCACAGCCCAATCACTGACACCAGAGCAGAGTAACATGGAGGAAATCAAATCTGCCCTGAATAGGCAACCATTCTAAATCAACCCCATTCTCCCTGGGTGCCTCTCATCACAGCAGTGATTCAGTTCAAGCCCTCTTCAGTCAAAGTTATTAGACATGAACAGCAATCCCCAGGGCATCTCAGCAGGAGGAAGCCTGGACACCTCCACTTCTCTATATGCTCCCATACAGTGGGAAATAGGCTGTATCTCCAGTGTGCCTGACCTGACAGCTTTCCTCTGAAAAAAAGAAAAAAAGAAAAGAAAAGCACGCAGACACATTTCTCGTGCAGCCCTCTCACCCTGAACAAACACTGGGAATGAGTTTTAAAGTCAGACTGCAAGATTGTGCAGAGAAACGCCTGAATCTGCTTACCAAGGTTTTGTTTGTGGCAGTTTTTAATTTCTTTCCTGACAGTGTGGACCCCTTTATTAACATAACATGATTTATGCAAATAACCACAGCTAGCATAGGAGACATTTATTTTATTATGCCCAGAATTTACATGCATTTGAAGAAAGATATTTTTTTCTAGCTGGCTGTAAAATTGTCACTAATATTATACAAACACTTCTCTGGCTTTAGGCCAGAGTCCCTGCTATGCATGTATCACATAGTCACTCAACATCTAGTTTCAGGAGGGCAAGATCTACAGCTAAACTAATTCTCTGAATAGGACTAGCACCAACTTTTGTCAGTGGCCTTTGTGCTGAAGTTTTATCATGAGGCTGGCAGTCTGGCTTTCATTAATACTAAGGTTTCTGCTAGCCACCACTCTGAATCAAAGTAAGCACGTGCAACAGTGTGGGAAGGCATGGTGGGGAGATGCAAAGCAAAAAAAAAAAAAAAATTCACAATGGGCTGATCCTGAAAATGTCTCTCCTATCCCTTCCTTCTCTAGTGTTTGCATACCTTCTGTCCATATGGGCAACACACTGGCTGTGCAACAGAACCACAACAGGCCAGAAAAGTCCTGCCTTGCAGTCTCTGTCATTCGGAAATGACAGAGACCGGACTGAAGAAGTAAAGCATCTCAGCAAATGACTACAGACTGGCACGGTTCTAAGAGGCTTTCATTCCATTACAAACCTTTAAAATATTGGAAATATTTGGGAACAATATTTGCATTTAGAACAACTTAGATATCTGTGAAATTTAACCATAGGTAGTCTTACAATGGAAAAACAGGTCAAAAATTTCTTGCAAAAAAATGCAGACAGTAACAAGGACAAAGGAATACCTTGAAAATATATGGATAAGAATCTTTGCTTTCATTAACACTTTCATGTGTAATGACACTGAGCCAATCCTATACAGAGTATGAATCAGCTCCATGTTAGCCACTTGAACAGCTTAAACTGTTTTCTAACTACCACCTAAGTATGCCAATGCTAAGAAATTAATCACCACCAACTGCATTCCACATAAACAACTATCAGAATCTGTCAATTACCTTGTAATCTCAAATTAATTTAGCATTTTTTTCCACTTTCTACATACACCTATCCTGTCAAAACAATTAAATCCATCAACTAATAAAAGGGAAAATATGTATTTCTGAAGGCTTAGAGGGAATAACATAACCACAGCATTAGAAATAGACTGCATGAGCCCTTGGGAACATTGAAAATGTATTCAAACTTGCAAAACTGAACAAACACCCAGAGTTATTTCCAGCTGACACCTTACGCTATCCTGTCACAACAGATATATAACACACATAAGAAAAAATGACCTCAAAGAGCTTTACACTTAAATAGCCACAGACTAAATCAGAGGCATTTCTCTTTTTCCTACAGAAGCATTACTGAACTGAGAGGTAGAAGAGTCTGAAGTCCTCACACTCATATTTCTCTGGATAGATCAGATTAACAGTTGTTTCCTACATTACAGCAATATTTAGAGACATCTTGCAAAATATTATGCCTCTCTGTAATGGGTGTTTAGTAAAAGTGAATGGCTGTTTATAAACCTAAGCACAAGTAGCTTATTTCTCAAGTGCAATCAGTGTTATTTTTCTCCACAGAAAAAGCCTGGTAACCTCAAGGTATGTTTAAGCAACATTATAACTATCATGGCGAAGAAATAACTCATAAACGTGTTGGGAGGTTTTAGCACATTCTTTGAAGTTGACTGATGTGAATTATCTCTTTCTTGACTTCTCCTTTAATCCCTGACAGTTGTTGGGGAAACAAGGAGAAATCTGGCTCAAAAATTATTTCTCTCATTGGCTGTGTGTCACTTTACTTCCTATGTATCTGACTCTTTCCCTACAAGATTCCTGCGGAATTACAGGTTTTACCATGCTAAGGAAGCCTGACTGAGAAAGCAACCGCTTGCAATGGTGTGACCATAAGCTTAGTGCACACACAGCTCTGGGGAGGCCCTGGAGATCTGCAAGAGCCAGTTTGTCCTTGGCTTATGTATTGCTGGCACTAAATTAATCCCATCTATGGTATCTTTGTGATCTGGGAGTACTTATCTTGTCAGCAAAGAGTGAATTAGCTAGGAAACACAAGAAAGTTTAAATTAAATTCCTAGAACAGCCTACTCTACAAATAACACAAGTGAGCTGGTGGTAAATAGAACTCAAGACATCTGATGTTCCCAAGGTTGCTGTGCTTCTTATTAAGCTTTCTTCAGACACTTGCTAGAGATTTAGTCAGTTAGCCAGCCAGCTTTACCTTAGTCTCTATAGAAAATGGGAGATCTCCCTGAAAAAAATTAAAAGTAGTGTCTGCTCAGCAGTGAACATAGTCCAAACATCTTGTATTCATAAGAAGTTCAAAAATTCAAAAGGAAAAAAAAAGTGTAATATAAACTTTTATTATAACTTCCCAATCAACTAGAAAATTATCTGGAAAATGAAAAGCCTTCTGCCACCCCAACCAATGCCTCTCTTCTTCACCCAGAGAAAGTCTGCATGTAAAGTTATGAAAGCTAAATCTGCTAGTCAAAATAAACCAGAAATTCAATGAAATGACAAGGACAAAAAATGAAACCCCAGTTGCCAGAAGATCCTGTGTCCACAGATCCCTTGCATTCAAACACAGAAGTAGCATCTCAGACTGTCAACTGCCACAATGTCCCAAAGGAAGTGATACAGTCCTACAGAGCCAGGATCTAACAACTGCAGAAGTTTGAGTACTGCACTTTGGAATACACTTTGAAAGTAAAGGGAGATGAGTACCACCAAGGTAGTACAGAGGCAGTTCTGCAACCTGGAGGAGCCACTGGTATGAGTTACAGTGAAAAGGACTTAGAGCAAATAGAAAGGCTTCAACATTGTGACTAAACATAAGTGATTTACGTGCACTACATGGGGAACCAAGAAGCTACAAGCTGAAGAGAAAGTTTGTAACAGCCATATCTATCTATTAAGAAGGTGGCTTTTCTTCAAGCATCCGCCCCAGCTTGCTAAGACTCAAGCAAATCTCCCTTGCTTAGCATCTGATTTTGTCAGGACACAGGAACGAAAGCTGCTTCTATCTACTACAACACACAAATTGAAGACTTATTTAAAACCTGGAGAGTTCTGTCAAGACTTGTATACTAAACTGAATTGTAATGCTATGCATAACAATTTAGAAATTCATCCAATCACAGCAAATAAGTCTGGTAAGACAGACACATATGATCAGATGTTATTGTTCACAGTTCACTTAAAAAGCACACTTAGCAGTGTATTTAGTGATTTCAAAAAATCACTGATAAAAAAAAACGCTTGCAATTTAGTCAAGTAGTCATTCCATGACTGACTACACACAGAAGACTTGCAAAGAGGAATGACTGAAACTGTCTACTTTGACAAAAAAAAAAAAAAAAATGAATTCCATTTTAACACTGATAATAAACACAGCAGAAATAATAGTAAATACAATATTTTTCCACTCATTTATGGTTTGAATAATCACATCAATAAGTTCCTAATCTGCTGATCTAAAAATGCCTGAAACACCTATCTTCACTGAGAAAGATAACCAAAGACACTTTAATTATTTTTTGTTCTGGTTTTGGGGGGGGGGGAGGGGGTTGTTTGTTTGTTTGTGTTTATGTTTGTTTATTGTTTGTTTGTTTCAGGTATTTTTCTCCTGATGTCTTCACTTTTAAATACCTTCTCATATTTTTGGTGTTTCACACTTTTTGTCCTTGTAAAAATGGACAAAACAATGTTGCATAACTTTAGAAAAGCAAAGCTTGCCTCTGATATGTTTAATCCCAACAAACATAAGAGCAGTATTATGTGCAATTACCAAAGACTTTCTCACAGAACAGTCAAAGCACAAAATTTCTAGTTGGTTCTAGAACTGTGACTGTCAACCCTGTTTCAGGATATGCTCCTTGACAGCTCCCAGCATCCTTTCATCATTTTTATGTGATGTTTTCATCCAGTCCCCTAAATTTAATCTCCTACATTACCATTATGTGCTACTTTGATTAGATTTTTCTCTAATAGTAATAGCAAAGTACTTACATAACTGTTGTATAAATGTGATGAGTTCCTTATGAGAAAGCAAAACTGTATAACTTTACTGGAGCTGCAAGGCATGTTCTCTCAGCTGCTTATCTCCAATTCCACAGGTAATCATCCAAATGCTGTGCAGGGTTCTGCTTGCAAGGCTCTGCCACTTCTCACAAAGCTGCCTGCGTGTAGCACTTGATCTCACACCATAGCATCTGACAGAAATGTTGTCAAGAAAGAGAACTTTGGAATCTGTCCTTAAGGTGTTGAATAGACTTGATTACATAAGGGTGGAAATCACAAGTTGGATGAGTTTTTTAGTGATATTCAAACCTATACTGGATAAGGCTCTGCAGACTGACCTAATTAAACCTACCTCACATAACGTCCCAGATGAACGGCTCAGGATTTCCCTTTCGAGATAAATTATTCAAAATTATCTTATCTTGTCTCCCAGAATCATAGAATGGTTTGGTTGGAAGGGGCCTTAAAGATCATCTAGTTCAACCTCCCTGGCATGGGCAGGGACACCTTCCACAAGATCAGGTTGCTCAGAGCTCCACCCAACATGGCCTTGAACACTTCCAGGGATGAGGCAACCACAGCTTTTCTGGGCAACCTATTCCAAGGTCTCACCACCCCCACAGTAAAGAATTTCTTCTTAGTATTTTCAATCTAAATCTACTGTCTTTCAGCTTAAAGCCATTCTCCCTTGTCCCATCAGTATGTGCCCTTATAAAAAGTCCCTCCCCACCCCCAGGGTCTTTCAGGCACTGGAAGGCTGCAATTAGGTCACCCCTAAGCCTTCTCTTCTCTAGAGTGAAGAGATACCATGTCTCTCAGTCTTTTCTCAAAAGAGAGGTGTTCCAGCCCTCTAACCATCTTCATGACTCTCCTCTGGAGTTGCCCCCAACAAGTACATGTCCTTCCTGTGCTGGGGCTTTAAGAGTTGGACACAGAACTCTAATAAAACTGGGGTCTCTACAGAGTAGAATACAGCAGCCCTGCTGGCCACCCTTCTTTGGATGCCGCCCTAATTTGGCTTTCTGGGCTGTGAGCACACATTGCTGGGTCACGTCCAGCCTCTCATCAACACCTTTGAGTCTCAGCAGGGCTGATCTCGACCTGTTCATCCTCAAACTGTGTTGATACTGGGGTATGAGAAGGTGGAAATCAAGAGAGACAGAATAAGTTAGAAGATGGACAGATAAAAGATGAGATGATACGCTGAAAGAGAAAGTGGTGAAGAATGACATATTAAACTAGAACAAAAGAGAACATGCCCACAGCAAGAATAATCACTGTAAGAAACAATAAAGATAGACTTTGAGGTACAAAAGAGATACAGAATAGGTGACAGGAAAAAAGACTACGTAATTTGAAAATACCCTAGGGAATAAAGCAGCTGAAAGACTGCTAAAAATAATGGTTTGCTAGATACATGGTCCAAACATGATATTTGAAGAGGAAGAAAAAAAAGACAAATTCAAAGAGGCAGAAAATTGCTTTTTTAAAGCACAGTGCTGTGGAATAACAACAAACTGCAGGCCTTCTTACTGAAAATAGCATTTGCAAGTAACCTCCAGCTTTTCTTCTAAAGAAAACATTTCAGAATGCTAAACAACAAAGGAGAGTATGGCAAGCAGCATCCTGGGCATTTCTAGGCAGGTCCACAAAGCACAGCTCAATGTTCAACCCGCTCTCAGATGGAAATACTGCCCTTATACTCACATAACACATATAAGTACAGCCAAATCACTGTTAACCTTCTCACATGTTCAGGAGCAGACAAGAACTAAATAATCAGAATCTGCATTACCACAAGCATGAATATTTTATTGAACTGAGAAATGAAAGAGAATGTTGTACTAAGAAGACTAAACATGTAGTTATGATCCTGTATTTATTGCTGCATTTGACAATGCTTGCAGGGATTTAAATACTTGAATATTTATATGAAAACTGCAGATGGACTAACTTATTTTCCTAGGTACACACTTGAGAAAAATCAACAGAAATAAAGCAACTGCAGTTTTTGCTGGGATGGTAACTTCTTTTTATCCCTTTCACAAAAGTGCTAGATGAAAAATACATTTAAATTACCTAAAACTCCTGGGTTTTTTTTCTCCATTAACTACACAGTCATGAATCCATTTTCAGCACTTGGTCGGCAGAACATAAGTCATTTTACTGAACCCTCCTGAAACACAGTAGGCCTCTTCACAACCGGCTAAGCAAAAATACCATTTTGGAGTTGGAATCAAGTTCCCATTTCAGTGAAGTTGCATTCAGGATTAATTGGGCTCAATATCTCTTTCATAAACATGATGAAATGACACAGCAACTACAGTCACTGTAGTACAACGTCACAGAGAACCATGCAGAAAATACCTTGCCCAGAACTCATCTGTCCTGTTAATGCTGTTCATTGCAGATTCCATGGCTTCTCTAACAAAAATGTAGATGGGCTGATTTCTTGGGCCACAAAGATCTATGCAATAGAAATAATTGGGGGGAAATAGCAATGAATTTTTCCCACTATTAAATAACCCAATATTGCTACTTTTTATATTTGTCACATGGAAACCATATTGAATGAACTTTAGAATGTGAATGGACTCAACTCTCCATGCAACTCTCACGTTCACTCTTTGAGAGCTCTTCAGCTCTTCACACCCTGCAAATCTCATTTACCTGTCAGCCTCCCTATCCCTCGAATTCTCATGAAACATCTCTGAAAAAAAGTAACACATTCAACTGCACAGTGAGCAAGTACCCAGTCCATAGGAGTACTGAATGCATCCCAAGCTTCATAACCAGATATAAGACCACTCTCCATGGTACATAGTAACATTACCTGGTACCAATTGTATATTTTTTGGAGGAAAAGGGACTGGTTTAAGTGAAATTGGTGGAATAATAAAAAACAAACAAACAAACAAACAAACACACCCACAAAAAAAAAAAAAAACCAAAAAAACTCCTCACCAGCACATTTAGCACTACCACTGGTATAAAATAGGGAGTTTGACATGTTAGTCTCTGTTTCTATAACACTTATTCCACACAATAGATGGGAATCATTTTTGGGCCTTCTGAATACAACGTGAGGAAATTGAGAGGTTCTGAAAAACACTCATTCCCTTAGCAACAAAGAAGCAAAGAACAGTGTGTTAATAACAGTTGAGACTGTCAGAAAGAGACAGTTCATAACATAACTGCTGGTTTTGGGCTGGTTTGATCAATTCAAAGGATTCCCAGAAAGCTGAAAAACTGATGAAAAGATAATTAAGTAAGGCATTATGGAACACTGAAGAGTTCTTTCTCAATGCCTTTGAAACACAGTCGTGATGGAAATGTAACTATTACTCTTAAGTATAAGAAATGTAACAGCCTCAAGTCATGACTTTAAGTTGTAACAGTTTTGAGAAAATAAGCACGACCGAAAAGTATCTGTCAACTTCATGAGAGAACAAGAATGAATTCAAGAATCAGAAAGCAATTATAAACTGAAGCAAACCATAATAAAGTACCACTCCTTTCCTACACATGAAGAAATGAAAGTCCCAGGAGGAAAGCCCCTGGGAAGGAGGATAACCAGGGCCACTTACAGCTTTTCCTTTTTAAAACAGACGTTACTAAATAAATAACTATATTATGGAGAATATAAGGTGGAGGAAGAAATTAAACAACCCTATACTTGAGCTGTTCTTTTATTTTCCCCTTCGTTTTCTTTGTGAGCTTTTTTCTTAAATTTCTTGCAGCAGTAAAGCCAGAAATTCCTTTTGCAGGTTACCCTCATAAAGCACCAGAAGACCCTTACATGTTTGTATATATACTCCTAGTGTGCCATGTCGAAGTGACAAGTATATTTCAAAATCCTTACCAATTTTTTTTTTTTTTTTTTTTTTTTTTTTTTTTTTTTTTTTTTTTATATATATAATCTATTAAATGTAAATCCAAGTGGTTTTTTACAGAATTCAATTCTTGGGGAAAAAAAAAAAAAAAAGTTAGTGCTTTGAAAGTTAAAAGCCCATGCTATTTTGGGATAAGACACAAGGAAAGGGAAGTCCTTTCAGTACTACATACTTCCTTTCCAAAGGAATAAAGTCTTTACTCCTATCAATTTTAATGTTTGTTTCATAATAATGCATTGACAGTTTAATAGAGAGATTAAAGAAATGTATCCGTGCATTTATACCCAATCCCACCAACCTTTGATGGTCAATCTTTGAACAGTCTAGTCCAGCATTTATTCAGTGCATATAAACTCTTTTAGGAAAAAGAAAACAACAGGGACTTGTCAAGACTGGTTTCCTATGGGAAAGGCAGAATACAAATAAAACTTTGAAGAAATGTGGGCTACTTGTACATGGTGCTTTCCTGCATGAATAACCAATAAAACCTCCTTTGCTTACCTGTAAATTAGCTTAGTTCCAAGGCAATTCCCCAGTTCACCACTGAAGCTGTGACACTGGAGAGACTATTCACAAATATAGTATATGGAATATACCAAGCTAATTAGCATAATTATCTCTGATTAACTTTCTGCTATTCATAGAGTTGTAACAATACTACTAATAGTAGCAATGATAGATTGTAGTATTATCAAAATTACTATTGAGCTGCTTAAAGACCCCAAAGGAGTTAACATCCACTTGTATACCATGACTAAAAGAAGGTAAGATTATTAATTGATTTTATTTAAATTGCAAAACAAAAGTGGTAGTAAATTTTTTTAAAAAAAAAAAAAAAAAAAAAAAAAAAAAAAAACTGCATACTGACTACATGTTTAACAGTTATTGTCTTTGGGCTGTTATGTAAATAATGAAAGAAAAGCAAAGCCCACAGCCTATATGATCCTTCCATAGCTACCAAAGGTGGACCAGAGATGCTAACTCCTTTCACCATCTCTCTAAGGCATAATTAGGTAAGTCCTATTACACTGTAAAATAAACCTTTTTTTTTTTTCTTTTTGGTCACAGCATTTGGAAATCAAAACCAAGACAAGATGAAGGCACACTTTATCAAACAGGTTTCTTCAGTAAGACATCAATGGGCACCTCAGGGTTGAGAAACTTGTATTGGAGTATGCTCACATACATGGGTATCAGGTGTCTAGCCTAGTGTGTCTGACTGCCGCCTTCAGCTCAACTACTGAGTGCCACTTAATGTCCCACATCATCTAGGATTATCCAAGGCATCAAGATAGCCATCCACAGTATCCATGACATCTTTACTGTGAAACAATAACATTCATTACATGATTTTTCTTTTCCAAGTTAGCCTGCTGTAGTGCTACTTCTACTTTTGATAGCTCACACTGACGTTTGATATGCTGGGTGGAAATACTGGAAACAAAGTATTTCCCAAGGGAAAGTTTTCAAATGTCAGTTCATAGAAGTGATATGCCTGAGGCTGAATATTTTGTTCAGAATATGTTTAAAATGTTGATTTGATCAAACTGAGCTATCGCAGAAAACAGCAATGTGCAATTCCCATCAATAAATTAGCATGAATGACTTTCAAACAAAACCAGTCAGAATTTTTGACATTGGTTTCACCTTTTGTTAAAAAAGCTGTGCAATTAGAGGGAGAAGAGTTGTAGCCAATTATCACAAATATTTAGCACTCCATGACTCTGCTTTAAAAAGATGAAGACAGAATCACTTTTCCACTTAACTCGTGTCTGCCAATGTAACATATAATGACAGAAAAAAGGAAAAGCAACTTCTTTCCATTGACAGCTAACAATTTTCCTTACGTGGAGTATAAAGCAGATGAAGTGTCCTAATATCTTGACAGTCTAACTGAACTGTGACAAAAATGTCAAATTGGTCACTACTCATTCATAAGTGAAAGGTTTTAAAACCTCTTTCTTAACTATAATTGGCTTTTACACAAGTTTCTGGTTTAAATCTGTACTTTAATAAGGAAAATCTTCCTACTTCTTGATAGGGAACAAGCTAACACACTTTTGAAACCTCACATCATTCTTCTTTGATGAGAATGATAACTTATCACTAAATACTAGACTTCTTGAGTCATCCCACTATCTCTTTTTCCTGCTTTATAAATACAATTTTCAGCTACACTTGACCATCTCCCCTTTGAGTTAACACCACCTCTACAAAGTGGAACTCAGTTGAACTCCCACATCCCTTAACTTATGCGCCCTATGCTTTTTCCCAGCTGGCCTGTGCTAGGTTCTGAGGTGGGATTACAGGTTTCACTGACTGGTTTCCTACAGTAGGGTCTGTGAACAGGAGAAGCCAGGCATCACACACAAAAGCAACACAGCTTACAAGCTCTGCTTGCAGAAGGAATCACTGGAAAGAAAAGGAAAAAAAGAAAAAGGAAAACACCTTATACATGAGCTGGGGTTTTTTTTCCCCTTTAATTTTCTTTGTGGGTCTTTTTTCTTAAATTTCTTTAAGAAATTTAAGAAAGTGAACAAACAGGGGGCTAGTATCAGTGGTTATTATCAACAGCAGTCCAACATGAGAATATTTAGAAGTATTTGTAATGAGTTATGACTGACAGAAAAGGGAAATGTCTGAGACTGGCTTCCATGCATTGCAGGGAAATATTTTATCCTATTACTTCTTTAGCATTACACAGTGACATTATTTAAATGTTAAGACATACTGTTCCTCAATCTATATAAGAAGTATTGATGAACGATCCTTAACTATTATAAAATACAGAGACACTAATGTTACTTTGTGACTGAAACCAAGTTCAATGTTTGTCTGTATGCAAGTACACCACATTCTTCAAAACAGGGATATAATCTATTTTGCATAATATTACCACCACTATCATTAAATAATATGTAACTCCGTATCAGGTGAAAGAATGCCAGTTACTTGGGAATAATGACCTAGAGATAATCAAAACAAAAAAATCTACCTTTTACAAGATATTGTCACTGCACATCTGAAGGTAATTTAATATGGACAATGTGCAAAGATCTCTGGGTAAATAAAGCAATCACTCAGATGGGTCACATCACAACAGTCAGTTGCACTGCAGACTACATCTGTCTTGTCATTTACAGCTGATTTCCTCAGTGACATTCTCCACAGACCTACAGATAGCACTTCTGATGTGCAAATCACAATAAGAACTTTGCCTGAACAGTCCAGAGGCAACACTTTATCTGACTCTCTGTGCATAATTTAACACCATACCTAGGATCTCAACTCTGTTGGAAGCTACTCACTCCCTTCAGAGAGCATATTCTACATAAAAGTGCACCAAGCAGTGTGTATTTGTACACACATGTATACACACACATGCATCTTTTTGTATTCTTACTGCAATTTCAACAGGCATTCAGCTGTACTTCTTCAGTTCTTGTACTTGAGGGTGGAACCTTATATCTCTGTAGAGACTTCTTGTGGCCTAGTACCTGCTGCAAATACTGATAAAATAAAACTTTGGCAGATTAGTCATCACAAGAACTTGAAGCAAGTTTTGAAGCTGTTTAAACATTCACAGAAGTTTCCAAAATACATTATCTAACCATAGATTGATCAGATTGTTTACACTAGCCTTTTTGCTACTCAAACAGAATACTTCCCTGATGAGAGATTCATTTATTTTAAAGATCACTTTGTAAGTAATATCAGTTTTTAGAAACTTCTGAGAGCTCTACATAATTTTACACCATCTCCTTAAGTTTCCAGAAGGTTTTCTAATAGCTTCTAGAAGCTGCTGATGCCTCAGGAATGTGAGAAAAGGACCTAGAAGTCATCAATATTTGGTGTATTAACCGTTTTATTGTTTCACTTGCCAATAGAGAACTTCTAGAAAAATAAACATAGTAAATACCCACTAGGCAAGGTGCCATATATAAGGCTCATGTGCATGGAGGAACACAAGTGTTATTTCCACATGTGCATTTCATGCTCACTTAACCTGGGTGCAACGTTTTCACTAGAATGAATTACATACACACACGCTTGTCAGTCATGCAGTTAAAATACTTCTGCAAATATACTGCAGAAAGCTAACAGAGACTTGATCTTGCCATTTCCCTCCCCATCTTCAGCACTGAAATTACATTGAGTGGTTGCACAATCTGCTTCTCAACAACCAGCCGTATACAGTGCACTTTAGAATACAGAAAATCAGAATATGACCAAACAATCTAATATAACAATATGGCAGACACACAAAAACCAAGTCCTGTTGTGAGACACAAGCTTTATTACCATCAATATCAACTGATTTCAGTAGTTACAAGTGGAAATTTTTTCCTAATTGACCATCTGTGCAACTGCTCTCTCCTTTACTTGAATGCTACAAAGATGCATTTTAGTCAGTATTTTGTAACCTTCTGTTCTCTTCAATTTTCTTCAGGAGTATTTTATAAAAGCTCTGGTCTAAGTATTCATGACAGCTTTCTAAATCCCCAAACTACTTGAACACAGTTAATCCTTGCAATCACCTAAGCAGTCTACAGAGAATGGGTAAATTAATCAAGTATTGGAGTATCACCAACAACGGGAGAAACACCACTGCTTATGGACAATAAAATTATATTCATCAAAATTTTAGTATCTCATTGGATGAGGCCCAGTGGATGAAACACCAGCAGCAGGTTTCATTACTTTGAACATGATATTACCTTTACACTACTACTCAAATCGAGTAACACTGAAACAAATGGTTGAAAAAACAAAAACAAACCAAAAAACCAAACAAACAAAAACACACCAAAAAAAAAAAAAAAAAAACACCCAAAAAACACCAATCCAAAAGCACTCAAATAATGAAAATGCAAAATTTTAATAGGTGAGGAGAGAGAGAAGTAAACAAATGCTTCACCTGACCCAAGCTATCCAGTGCAAGTAAAAAATTCATCACAGCCCAGTGTGCACCAGCACAAACTCAAGGCCAATTTTCACTTTTCCTCTACAAACCTGCAAGCTGCTAACCTTTTCATATAGACCACAACATGTCTTTCCTATATACCAATATCATGTAATGAATCTACCAGAAAAAATGTGTCATTACCCAGCTCAGCATTTGAGAAGTCTACACAGGCCTCCTTTTCAGGGTTCAAGTTGTTTATCCAAAAACCACACTTGCTTCCCTTTACTTAATCCAACTTCAGCATTTTCTTTCCATTTGCCTATGCAGACATTACAAGAAAAGGCACATATTCCTGAAATGTGGTAAGTATTAACAGAGGAAAAAAAAAAAAATAGTAGCCCCAACCCTTTATTAGACCATTTCTCTAACAAATACCTCAATTATTGCATTTAACAGTCAGTTTGAACCTGTTCCCATTATGCCTCATAATTTAAATGGTCATGAAACATATATAGACAATCACTTTTTCCCTCTTCAGCCTTCCAAAGCAAACATTTATTGTTATGTCTATTCATCCTTGTATAAAAATGAAACTTGCAGGAGGCTAGGACAGAACCCACCATACAGCCTTTTTGTCTGCGTTTTGTAACCTGCATACATGGTTTTCTTCAGACTATTCAGATTCTGTACACTGTGGACAATCTCTGATTTCTGTCAATAACTCCAGTTTGCCATTATGCTAGGACATGACAGGGCTTGTTGCGTCTGCTTTTACCCTCAAAGCACTTATCTATTCCTACATCTAGAAAGCAAAATTAAGTTAGTGAGGCACTGGAACATTTTTTTAAAAATAGACAGAATAGTCCAAGCCATCAATAATAAATTGAGCTCAGTCTGCATGATTATAATGCCTTTCAGACTGTTCTTTCAGATATAAGGAAAATAAAACACAGTGTTAAAAATTACTACAAAACAAAAAAGTACAGACAATGAAATCATTAGCTCCACCTTTCATACCTAAATTCCCATTTCCTTTTACTCCCATTGCTCAACCATTTTTACCACACCGATAAAAAGCAGCAAATATATAATGTCCAGCAAATTCAGTGTATTTTTTTAAGAATTTAGATGTATTAGTGGATAATTGCTCTCAGCGTTTCTTTTGGTTTTGTCCCCATAGTGCATATGCACCCAAGCTCTGATCTCAGGAAGCTGCAATCATAAAATATCTCCACATAGGCAAAAGCATTTCTGTCTCTTTTTTAAGCCTCATTTCACTAGTCAGAAGGTGCACTGTAGGAGGAAGAAGATGGCCCTGAAAGGCTGGCACACCTTTAATTTCTAAAGGATATATTCCACAGCTTTTCTTTTCCAAATTCCAAAAGCAGCTTAGCAAGGAACTTTGAAATAAACAAACCTTAATTAGAGACTGATTAAGTATATTAACATAACAAAAAAGCTAATAGCCTTAAAACTATATAAGAGTAAATTTAGATAAGATCAAAAGAAATAGCTTCTTAAAATTAAATGTAATTTCAAAGAGAACACAACTAATTTAAAAAGCTATGAAAGGACAAAAAAAGGACTACTAAAAGCAAGATTAAATAATTCCAGGGAAGCAGTACCGTAAAATGTCTGCAGCAGTTCCAGTACAAGTTTGTCCCCTACCAACCATAACCCCTCAGATGTACAGACAGGGAGTGACAGCACTGGTTGAGCACTAGTTTATTCATTAGTACCCATTTTTGTGGGACATCTTTTCACAGAAACATTTAGGTCAGGAGGGACCTCTTTAGCATATCTAGTCCAATAGCTGTGCCTCAATCAAGGTGACCCACACCAGATTGTCTGGGAGGATGTCCAGTCAGGTCTTTGATATCTCTAAATGTGAAGACTCCACAAGCTCTCTGGGCAAACTGCTTCCATGTTTAGCCACCCTCTCAGTGAGAATAAAAAAAATTGTTTTTCATCTGGTGTTCCCACAAAAGTCTTCTATTTTCTAAATCTCTGGGCACTGCTGAGAAAAGCCTTGCTTCTTTAGTCCCTCCCAAGTCCTGACTCTCTTGAATTCTTCTTCCTTCCCCCTGCTACTTCCCCAAACCTTGTCTGAGATCACTTAGGAGGTGTCTGCTAATCTGTGAAGCCTCCTGCTTGGTTTTGCTCCATTTCCTACTTGTTGGGACAGACCTTGCTTAATCTTGGAGAAGGTCACCTCAGAATCTCTATCAGCTCTCCTACACCCCTGGATCTGTATCCCACGGGATTATTCTAGGCAGATCACTGAAGTGTGCTTTACTCAAGGTCAGGGATGGTTCCTGCTTTTTGTTCTACTCCCTCCACTTAGGATCCTGAACTGCACTGGTTCATGGTCAGTGCAGCCAAGTCTGCTTTCAACTTTCACAACCATAGCCAGTCCTGCCTTGTTTGCAAGTACCAAGGCCAGCAGAGAACACTTCCTTGTAGTCTCCCTGATCATCTGTATCTGGAAATGGTCATAAACACACTCAAGAAATCTTTGAGCCATATAGAGTTGTCCTCCCAAAAAATACAGTGGTTAATGTTCCCCAAGAACCAGGGTTTGTGAATTAAAATATTCTTCCAGCTGTTTGAAGGCAGTCTAAGTTCTAGTTTCAATCACAGACACCCACTCCAACACCACCATGTCAGTCTGCCCACTAGTCTTCACCCACAAACTCTTGACTGAGTCCTAACTGGTCTCAAAGCAGCATACCATGCAAACAGCTGCTCTCACATCAAGGGCAACTCTCTCTCCTTGCCTTCCCAGCCTGTCTTTCTTAAAAATGCTGTCTCTTCATTATAGTCCTTCATCATGTAAGCCATCCCATCTTGCCTCCACAATCCTGGTGAGGTCACAGACCTGTTACTGCTCAAGGACTTGTAACTCCTCCTATGTACTGCGTAAGAGAAGCTCTCCACACCTCTCCAAGAAGTTACACGACACTCGGATGCACAACTTGCATTGATGGCCCCATATACCATCAATGAGCATGTTAATAGTCAATGACTTCAGCAGAATTGCACAAGAAATATTCCCTTTCACAAGCTACTGGCTCAGCCAGAAACATACCAAAAAAGAAAAGAAGCAGAGTGTATTACTAATTGCTGCTAGTACCTATAAATAGAGGAATCTGACAAATTCAAAAGCAGAAAAAAGACGAAATAAGACAACATGATGAAATGAAGCAAGCTGAGATCTAAAGCTGAGCAAAAAAGTGATAAAATATACTCCACAGTCAAACATCAGTATGTGTGAGGGAAAACAGTTAAAATATTTGGTTTATGCATGAGATGTGACAAGATGTTAAGACATTTTAGGGAAGCCTTCTTCCTCTTCTAACAGACAAAAAAGAAGTATACGGATTTGAGTGGGTGTTTGTACATGTCCCCTGTTAACATGAGTCAGTAAAAAACGGAATGCAAGAGGACTTTCTGCTGCCCTTCTGCAAGAGCAGACCTCTGTTTCTACCTCCAAGGAATATTGAAGAAAATGCATTAACGGACAACATAAATATTGTCAACTTGAACAGGATAGCTGGATTCCTCTCTTATAGTAGATGGTGTATGGGATATAAATAAAATCTCTTCTACACACAATTGTAATTAAAGTGAAATAAAACAGAAAGAGGAAAAGTTGTGTTTGATTGATACATGCTAAAGAATTATTTAACTGTATCCTCCTCTATTATCCAATCTCTGATGTCAGTTCCATGCAGAATGTCTAGGGAATGGCTGTTATGCAGCACGACGGGCTGTACATCAGAAAATATTTCTTAAAACAGAAAGTTTAGTTTTCCTTATCAAAAGTTTTCCCCTCTCACTCTTGAGGTTATGCTGAGACTGCAGTTTGTGCTCTGATCATCACATTAGGATCATGACCACAGGTACTAGTAATATTCAGCAGAAGGCTGTTTGCCATAGACCAAAATCCTGCATAGTGCCTGCCTTGCATCTTAGGACCATTCTGAAGCCTACACTAAGTCCCTGCTGCTGTAGAATTCGCCCATTACCATGTCTATCCATATTGGTATGCCAGCAATATTCATGCAATCTGAATTGAGCTAGTCTAAATCCAGCTTGGGAACCTCAGGAAATACATATCCACAGGGGATGGGAGGGTCTTTGCCACTCAGCAGATACTGAGCTTTGCTACCCTGACTTTTTTCACAGCAACTGCTACAAGGAGAACACCTTGACAATATACCCCTGCAGCTTCTTCAACTACTCTGCAAGACATTTTCTAAGCAGTCTGTGGGCTTCATAGCACAATGATCTTCAAGGAGATGAGGTACAGAATGGCATCCTGCTGCAGCCAAGGCTCCACTGTTTCCTGTCTGCCAGGACAAAGTCTGAAGGCTCAGCATTGTGGAACCCCAGATCCTTAACCTGGGAAAGGAGCAGCTCTCTTAGTAGCTTAGTTTCTAACATAACCAAAAAACATAACCAATGTGCAGGAACGTCTTTGAAAACCAACCTGGAGTTCTGTGTTCCTACTAAAAGGCACAGTGAAGTCAGCCCATATTACTCTTATAAAATAAGCTGCTCCTTTGTGGGAGCAGCAGCCAGCATAGACATCACATTTCTGCTCTGCAAGTACAGGTTTCAGTTAATGAGCTAAAAGATATGCTCTATTAATTCTGAATAATGTACAGCCAAGAACTCACGGCAGAGCTGCCCAAGAGACTGTGCACATGAAAGGACTAGACCTCTTGGATATTTACATACTGTGGTGCTTACAGCCTTGCAATAGTAAAACTGAATTGCTAGGAGTTGCTATGAAAGGCCAATTTCAATTTCTGTTGAAGATCATTACAACAGTAATACAATGGTACAGCAAACTAGAGGGAAAAGCTCCAAGCGATTCTGAACTTCCAAGTAATCATCAGGATTAGTTTTTGTACAGAGGTATACACATACATATGAAGCTGAATTAAGGTCAATATCGATTACTTCTATCCCTTAAGAAAAGCAATTTTCAGGCATACACAATATTTTATGTATATGTGATATATATATATATATATATATATATATAATGCCTTCAGAGAACCACTTCACTTTTTTCCTACACTTTTCTCCTGTGAGAGCCCTGGCAGTGCCCATTCCGTGTGTTTTAAAATCACAGGTAGTGGCAAGCAGGCGATGTCCAGCCAGGCAGACAGGCCATGTATCAGGCACACTGCTCCCACCAGAAGCGCACACGGCCCTGTGTCACTAGATGGAGCTCATCACCCACCAAAGCTACACACGGCACAGGATCATAAGAAAGCAGGAGCTGGAGAAACATTGTAAATCAACCAAATTTATATTCAGGTAACCTATTTAGTTGGTTTGCTTTCTTGTTTCATTTTTTGTAAATGGTTCCATGCATTCTTAGCCATAAATCTCAGCAATTGATAGGACACAGAGAGAAGGAGGCACAAGATAAGACTCTTCTCTACACATTCTAGTTTACACATACAAACCCCATAGTTAACTGATCCCCATGCAGTGGAACTCATGCCTTAACTGCTTGTTTCTGGGGATAATCTTTTCCACTGAGGTAAATCCAAATTAAAAATCCTGCTTTACTAGATGAGAAAACTGAATCTAGAAAGCTCAGGGCTAAACATAAAATTTGAAACTATTTTGAATCAATTCTATAGTTGCAGTACATACCTAATATATTCCAAGCTTGAGCTGAAACTACAAAATTTCTATGTCCTACAAAAATTAAACCACGGTAGGCCAATTCAAACAAATTTACAAACTCCCATCAATTTCATTGGTGACCAAATAACAATAACCTTTGAGGATTAAAATCTAATGATCTGCCTGAATTTTATAGCTTTTCTAGTCTTGCAAAAAGATCTAGGCTTACAGTCTTTTGCCTAAGTCAAAAAAGACTTTTTCTTAATATTAACAATGATAAAAAGCTCCAGAAAAAGTCCTATCTACTCTTGAAAGACCAGGATGCACTGTAGCAAGACTTTTGAGAATCAGAGCTTCATCTCCTCACAGTATGTTCTTTATCAGTGGGTGATTAGAGAAAAACACAGCTGAAAATGGGTTTTTCTGCTATTGTGGGCTGCAAAGTAACAGATGCGCCAAGAGCAGAGAGATTTCTAAAATAAGTCGACTTTGCTTAACAAGTTGATGCTGTCAGAAAGGTTTGTAAACAGCATTCTTTGGTTAATGGACAGTTTTGCAAATGCTTACATGGCCTCACTTGCAGTTTGCACATACAAAGTGTCTCCTCTAGTGACTTACAGTGGAGAACGCACAAAGTGCAAGAAGGCAGCAATGTCTGTATTCTCCATCTTTTGCTCTCATAGCAAAAGATTCCCCAAAGTGCAAAACATGTAATCAATGGTGCTTGAAACATAGGCCACTCATCACAAAACCTGAAAGATTTTCAGACAAACTTTCAGTCAGAACTTGCTTTAAGCAGTTAAGAGAAGAAAGGTGACCAAAACTCAAGAAGCCTTCAATAGTGAACCCCTCTCGCGATATGGTTTGTCTGCTCATGGTACCCTGTGCCTAAGAACAGCCAAAACAGAGTCCCAGTGCAGGTACAAAGGATAGTAACAGTGAGAAATCACTGAGGAGTCTGATCATCAAGACAGGAATCTCTCTATGTGAAAAGTCTCTTCCAAGCCCCTAGGATGGAAAGACTGGAATAAAAACTAAATCAGTGCAAGTCCCCTAAGTATATTTTAATCCATGAAAAGAAAATTATAATCTAATCCTAGATGTACTTTTATCCAAATGAATTTTCTATTAAAGAGCTGCAGTTAAGCTCTTTGCCTTGATGATATCTTGTGGTAATGAGTTTCACTGCTTAGTTATGAAACATGTCAAAAGTATTTTATTTTATCAATTACTGCTGAATCTGCTGCCTTTCAGTTTTAGTTCCATGATTTAGGTTCTTCTGTTACTTCAGGAAAAAAAGAGCATTCCATGCATCTTATCACTATTCATGACTGAGTAGGTCTGTCATTGTCTGCCACTCACACCATATCTAACTGATATATTCTTGATTTCTCTTAGGAATATGACTTTGTTGCCAACCTTTTATCACTTGCTTCTGAAAAGAAGAAGAAAGAAAAAAGAAAACAAATTACAGTCTCCAAAGGAACTTTCCTATTACAGCTAAATTTTACTCAAATAGGTAAATATATTTCGAAGCACAGAATACTAAAAAAGACGAAGCCTTGTAATATCAAACAGAAGGAAATGCCTCACTGGGAAGTATACAAACAGTAAGTAACAAACTAGAATCATATCTTAAGTACAGTGAGAGTCTATCTTAGAGTGAACTTGCAGTTTAAGAAACAAACAAGCTCTAATCCACTTAATCCACTTTTCTATTTTCAACCGTGGCCATTGCTGGAGGCAATGGCATAGCTATAAGGAAGAGCAAGAGTGGGGCCCTGTTCTCTGCATCACACTTCTCAGATTTTTTGTTGTTAGAGGTTGACTATGAAATTGAGTCATAAACTCCCCTCAAACCTCTATGACAAACAGGGTAATAGAATCCAATCATCTATACAGAAAACAGGGAATTCACTGAGGTTTTGAAAGCATCAATCTAAATTATTACAACAGTTTATCAATTGTTTGAAAAGTATTTTCTTATAGTAATTTTGCATTTTCTATCCTTACATTTTTAACAGGATTTTCTGTGTTTTATTGGTTTCATAAAACTATATTTCCTCTGTCATTTATTATTTTAAGTATTTTGATCCTTCCTTACTTTCTGTTGAAAAATAGAGTTTTAAATTTGAAAAATATTTCTCACATCTTATCTTCACACAGTTCCACAACACAAAAACTCTTTTTTTTAATCTAGAAACATAATCTCAAATTTCTTAGGAACTGAGAACCAAGTATTATTTGTAGAAGCAAATAAGTTCACATAGCTTTAAAATCTGAGAATTTTTTGCTCACAAAGTAAGCATTCCAAGCAGCTGAATGCAATCAACTAGAGCAAAGTTAGTCTGCAGCTAACTAGAGCAAAGAAATTAGTGTTAAAGATTTAAGAAGGAATATTATCCTTTTAAATGCCTTGCATCTCCCAAAATCTGCAAATTGTAAAATCAGTCTGAAGTGCTCCATACATTAAACTAGATGGAGTCTTGAAGAAGATTTTTTCCCTATCTTTTCTCCTCTCATGTTTAAACTGAAACCTGTAAAGCTTTCCCAAAGAACCATTTTGACTACTCCAGCCCCAAGGGCTATTTTTTTCCCTTCTGATTTTTTATCCTGCAGGGAAATAAAGGGCAAAGAATAAAGCAGCCTTTCTTGGGCTTTGTTTCAACTCAAAAAAGAGAAAATTAACAGAAGACCCTAGAGTGCTGTGAAATGGAAGAAAAAAATAAATAAAAGTTGAAGTGAGGCAGTAAAAAACCCTTACAGTTCTGTTGGCAACTAACCAGCATCAAAATATCTACGAAATATGACATTTGAAGCTTAAGTAATGTTTTATTTTAATTTACTTGATTACTAGTTTTCAATCTATTGTTCAGTTTCCTTTCTCCCATAACCTGTCTCATTCTATGTCAGAGGCACAAGGAGAAAAATATTCCTGCTGTAAATCAAAGATAATTTCTAGACTAAGTTCTCAGTGCTCAGCCTGCATTCAGGGTTGCATGTAACAGCTTGCCCCACTACACATCAGATCCTCTAGAAGTAGAGAGCAGGGAGGAATTCCTGACCAGCTCATCCCACAGCATGTTACTCCCCTTCCAGAAAAGCATCCATTTAGATGAGAAGCTCACTACAAACTCAATTAGTTGAAACTAAAGACACAGGTCTAGGGAAAAGCTTTATTTCCATCAAAATTAACTACAATACTAACCATGAACAGATATCACTAGACATTATATTAATTCCAAAATACTTATACTCCACTGGTTAAATACACAAATTGTTTCGCGTACTACTGAACTGCATTTAATTCCCAAGTGAAGCACAAAGCAATACTACCACATAGCACAGCACATTAAGACCATCACTGATAAGGGTAACTGAAATAGAAATTTGAAATTAAGGAGTACCACTTAACATTCCTATCCTTGGCAAATGCCAGTTGAAGAGAGGCAGGTTTGCCTTCTCAAGCTACACAGTTGCTATTGAATCAGAGGACAGTCTGTATCACCATACACCATAACCAATCATACTAAAAACACCATTAAAATTATGAGATGCTATTACTACCTAGATTCCTGAGGAATCCTCAACAATCACATGCTCTCCTCATCCACAGCTATAGCCCTACTCTATATTTATCTCCTGTCTGCCCTAGTCTTTCCAGGATCATTAAATTTTAGCACAACATACTGCTGCCTAGGCATATATGTCTGCACCACTTAAAACACTAGCATTATCTGAGACACCTACACTGCACTGGCAAATATGACAAGGAAAGCTGTGCTTTCCTGGAGTGCCAACTACAGGCCAGGCTAGCTACCGAAGGATACTTAAAATGACAATGTACATCACCCTACAGTCAGAAGAATCCCATCCCTATTCAGCTATCCCAACCCAACAGTTTGGAGGGGCTGGAGGCAGTCCGCACTCCTCCTCTGCTCCCCCAGCCAAAAGCTCTCCTCTCAGTAAAGTACTGGTGAGAAAGACTGCTGCTGAACAAGTGGGATGACTGGGCTTTGGAAAAGCATCTCATGATGGCGGATGGTCCAAGGAGACCACTGATGCTGACTGTTGCTTCTGACAGGTGGAACGGGGTCCTCCTATCCATACTTCAGTCTGGAAAAGAAGTACCCCAGAAACAGGTTTCCAACACGTGAAATCCACTGGAGCCCAAGAGATGCGGCCATGGGCTGAAAGGTAACTCTTTTCCTCTAGGCCAGAACTCCACACTCTGGTGATGAAATTTAACTTGATGATAGTACAATGGATTTTAACACTGGTAGTATGAAACACTAACGACCCATGCCTCCATAGCTGAATGAAAAGCAGCCAGCAACAGCATCACCAGCGGCTTTCAGCAGCAGCCCTGCAACTTCCAAGAAATGCAAATTTTGTCTCATCTCTGCCGTGCACCTAGACTACCCAGTCTGACAAGATCACAACTACAGTAGGAAGAGCTGTAAATAATTCAATGGGTAAAAATATGCAGGTTTCCATTCTAAATAACTGGCTTGGAAGGAATCACAGTGAAATTTCAATACCCCTACACCTACACACTTGCAATAAGGTGAGAAAGACTTATTAAACCACAGACAAGATTAGTTAATCCAGCCAATCCACATCTTTGCTATCCTAATGGAACACAGAGTATTTCTACAGAATTTCCTATTTATTTATTAAGAGTTGATTTTCTTTCTTTGTTTTGATGTAAAATCCTTTAGCCAGTCAAAATGCAAATTAAAGTTTAGTTTTTGTCAGCACCAGTCCGAAAACAAGCACAAACTTATTATTATATTTCATTCCTTCCACTTTCAACTTCCACATCTCTTTTTTGAAGTCTAATCTGAAGATAGGAGTTCCCTACTCCATAGGAGAGTTCACTTCTCCATAACAAATACTAAGATGCAGTAAATACTCCCTGCAACACAGATTCTTCATCTAGTTTTCCAAGAACAATATTTTGTTGACAATTATTCACAAAAGAGTTCATCTTGAGTCCAGAGATCACTGTATGCATGGGTACCATCAAAAGCTACTCAGGTGATAATGGGACTGGCAGACAGGAATCTGCCTAAATGGGTATATATTTACCATCCTGAGGGGCCAAGGATGGAATTTACACTATCACTCTTTTTACAAAAACGAGCTGAGCTATTATAAACAAAATTTTCAAGCCTTTTACACATCTCAAGAGGAGTAATTTTAATTTCAAAGTCTCTGAGATCCTAGAGCCAGAACAAGGACATGACTCTAACAACATCCAAACTATGAAAGGCAAGACATAAATTGGAGTTTAATACCTCATTTTACAAAACGTGTGCACAGACTAAAAATGTACTAGAGGCTAAAATCTCCATGTACTACACTGCCACTGCTAAGTTTTGTGGGCTTGTACAAATACTAATTTAGTTGTATTGTTTTCCTGTAATTTTCACTGCAAATTAATAAACAGCTCTAGGGATCTTAGATTTTCTTACCAACAATTAAAAAGATAAAAAATAAAAATATATAAATACATAAGAATGAGGAGTTTCTTCTTTTCTCCCAAATGAAATTTAAACCAAACAAGAGGCAACAAAAGAGTGCACAGTGGATCTCCTCTTATATCTAGAAGAAAATCATTGTCTAAACATCCAAACACTGTCTAAAGAAAAGGACATGGTATGCCTAGTAAAATCATAGACAATATCAGTGCAACCATATATGAGAAGATGAGTGCTCCAAAGAGATGCACACCTCCCAAAGCTATGCAGTGTACAGACTGTTAATGTATCACCAACCAAGCTGACACAAAAACACTTCAAAAAATCACAATCAATATATGTATAATTCCATAAATTAACTACATCAACAGGGGATGTGACTTGGTTCTGCACAACTTTTGTGTGTCTCTAAAACATTCCATTTCATGGTGAAAATATCCCTTCAAATGGAGCCTCCCCTCCATTTCTGCAAGTTTTTCACACAAGCTTTGACTCAGAGGTAAAAGTTCCACATAAAAGAAGCATTTTTTAAGAGAAGCATGTGAAATTCCAAGGCTGGGGTGGGGAAGCTGGGTTGCCTATCTTATAAGTAAATATTCTCACTGTTTTTTTGGTAATGATCCACAGAAAGGCAGAGGCTTTCACTGTGTTACTATGAGGTAATGGTGAACTGCTTTTTCTGTTCAAATTACAATTTTAAAAAATGGTCACATGGATTAGGCAGTGGATTGAGACACAAATACAGTCTACATTCTTTCTAAGCTCTTCCCCGGCTGCCCTTTAAACCTCTATCTGTTTCATCCTTAATCTATTAATTGAGACAATACTCTCTCTCATGAAAAACCATTATATTAAAGGCATCAGAAATGTGCCAACAATAGCTATGTCAGAAATAAATGGCACAACACATGCAACTAAAGCAGGAGGTGGTCCCCACCATTCAGGCATCAACCTGAGTGCAGCAGATGGCCTCTGCATGTTTTAGATGGTTGAGCAGATCCTGGCTGGGGTTTTTGTTTGTAATAGAAATTAAGCTTTCTGGATCATATATGAAATGACAGTGACCAATTTGGTTGAAAATTCTGCTCTTCTAGTCTCTGATTAAATAGCAAGAAATGGAGGTCAATAACTTTTGAACAAAATACATACAGAGAAAATGTCTTAAAAACAGGATCCAACAAGATCTTTCTAGGCTTTCATTCACCTTTAAGTACTGTCAAGTCCACAAATTACAAAGAATGCATCTTCTTTGCTTTCAGATGTTAGGAATGAGAATGGGGGGCAGGGGAAGAATTCACCTTACCTTTTTCAGAAGCACCATCTGATGATACTTTTCAAAAGCATTTTATATGGAGTTAAGTTTTCACCATGGAATATTACTGAACACATACTTACTTTTGGTACATATGTCCAATCCTCCATCACCTACCAGAGATATGCTTCAGGTATAAAAAAGCACCAGGAACAGGACTTCCAACCAAAGCAGAGAAAGTACCAGAAAGCTCTTTCAAGAGGAGTAGACAGGAACCAGCATAAAATGAGATTTAATTGGGAGGCCATGCCCACAGATACCCACAGCAAAACATCTTTTTCTTGAAGGACACATTCTTTCTTATCATAAGCTTTCCATGTCTCCAAGCATGACTTACCAAAACCTCAGATGTTGGGAGCCTTCCTGTTTTTATATTTTTCTTTTCTTTAAAGAAGTGAAAACAAAAGAAATCCAAGCTACACAGACAAGCAAGACAATTTAATTCACAGCAGCACAAGCTGTACCATTTAGTCAAAGGAATGTTCTAAACACCTGTTTTGAGCAAAACCAGTCATAAAAACAGCTGTTAGCAGCAAACAGAAGCTAACAACAACAATTTCCCATCCTTTTCCAGACACATAATGACATTTAAATTACATAGCATCACAGAAGAATTGCATAGAGCTGATGGTAATTGACGTAATTACTTGTATGCATTTCTCCACTACATAGTGTTGTGCTGTAAACCCAAGCATGTTAAAAGTAAAAAGAGCCTTTGAAATCCTAAAACATGAATACAACATTCCCTGCTGGATCCTTTTAACCTGTAGGTGTAAAGAAAACAACTACTTCAAAGTCTTAAAACTTCAAAATGCATAATTTAAACCTCAGGAAGACACTGAAAAATTTAAAACTTCACCAGTTCCTTTTGGTTAAATGGGTTCAGATCAGAGCAGAGATGGTACACAAAAAGGTAATGAATGTTTATGTGATTAAAGACGAAGACAAAAAGAAAAAGAAACCACTAGGGAAAATATGCATAGTTGTATTTTTCTTTTTTCTTTCACAAGAACAAAATCTTTCACCTGCAGATCTTTGAGGGATCAGAGCAGGAGAAAAATGCATCAGCAAATGTGAATCACAG
Source organism: Sitta carolinensis (assembly GCA_032173965.1). Classification (NCBI taxonomy): domain Eukaryota; kingdom Metazoa; phylum Chordata; class Aves; order Passeriformes; family Sittidae; genus Sitta; species Sitta carolinensis. The sequence continues at coordinate 38,781,019 of JAVUNC010000006.1, forward strand.
AAAACACTCCTTCCTTGAGTATGTATTAGCATCAGCAAAACCATATGAGAATTAATGAATAACAACATGCTGAAAGTTTTCTCTCAGAAGGGACTGCAGTTTAGGAAGGCTCCAAAAATCCTACATGACAACAGATTTTACTAATAAATATTTGAATCCTGTGTATCAGCCACATACATGGACTTTGAACTGGTGTTAAAGGCTGAGAAGAGGAAAGTAGCTCTACCAGTCTGTATCTCTAGTTACATACAGATCTGTGGGTAAACTGTGACACCATGAGGAAAAAAACTTTGATAAATACAGTTAAAGCATCTGATGAAGAACATCAGGGGGAAAAGATACCCATTTCCCATATAAATAATAAATGCATCGCTCCAGATAATGAAACCCCACAGGTTAAAATATGAACCCAGGTGGAGGATTGATATCAACAGAATATCTGATAATAAGCATGGAAGAATGTAGAGAGGACACAGCATTCTCCAGACACAAAGAAACAAGGTTCCAAAGATATCAGTTCTTCCATACATATAAACTTTCAAACAAGCATTTTTCAAAAGATTTCCTTTTGACTCCCCATTTGAGTACATTTTTGGATTCAAAATAAATAAGTGGCAGTGGGAAAAAGCTTATTGGCCCAGAGGGCAATAAAAAAAACCTCTTAAAAAAACCTCCAACCCTCTCACCCCCAAGACATTTTAATTTGGCACAGCTTTTACCAATACTCCAGACAAGGTAGAAGGATGCTGTGGCTGTTTCCAGAGCCATTATGGTTGACAGATGGGAGGTGTCTCATAAGTACATTTTAAACATTAAGACAATTGGGTATTTTATTTCTCTCCATAGCTCAATCCAAGCTACATTTTAGTACCTTTCAGTAATTAATCCTTGATTCTTGTTCTCTGTGTTAGCAATTTATTGGGACAGCACACAGCCTGAGATAACTTTCATATATCAGATGGTATGTCAACAGATAATCAAATTGCATGTTTTCAGTTCATTTGTAAAACAGCCTTTCTATTAAGCACAAACAGAGGAAGCCCAAGTGATGTTGAAGCTACACTAATGGGGTACTGATTTTTGCTCCACAAGCACAGTACCTAGTCTTCAGAAAGAAGGCATCAAGGCCATATGCCTCTAAAAACCCTTGCAGGTTCTGGTCTCATGTTACATGCATATGGCTACTGAAATAACACCGTGAAATTCATGAAAGGTTGTAAAGAGTGAAGTGTAACAGATCAAGGATAGGGAATGAGAGACATACAGAATTTATGTGCTTAAACACTTAACTTAAACTGCACCTTAACTGAATTGCTATAATGTTTCTGGCTCAATTCAGTACACATTGCAAGATAAGCTAATTAGAAATGACAAAATGTGTTTAAATAAAGCATGTTCTCCTCTCCCCCCCCCCCCAAAAAAAATATATATATATAAGAAAAGCACATTTTCTTACACAGAAGGAACATAACAATCTGGATTTCCCCCAATTAAAAAATGCTTGTCTTCCAAGATGCCCTCATGACCTATCTCACAGACAATTTTAAAGTATTTTTAACTCTGTAATGTAAGGATAGCTCATTTTTCCTACTTACTATTCAACTTAACATATACTTCAGATCTTTTCTAATGTAATGTAACTTAGACAAAATCAAATTTATCTATCCAGCACTGGAGCAGGTAAATCCTGTTGTGGTTAAATCCCTGCCAACAACTAAGTACCACAAGCTGCTTGCTCACTCCTGTCCTCACTTTGTGGATGGGGAAGAGAGACAAAAAAAAGGTAAAATGCATGGGTGGAGGTAAGAACAGCTGAATAACTGAATAAAGTAAATACTAGGAACAAAACCCCCAAAATCCGAATTATCATTGGGGTTCACAACCTTAACCCACTGCTCACCATCCACTGACCTATGCCCAGCCAGGCCCCCCAGCAGAATCTAGCCCCTCACAGCCAAGTCTCCCAGTTTATATACTGAGTGTGATGATCTGTCATATGGAACATTCCTTTGGGTAGTTCAGATCAGCTGTCCTGAAAGTGTCCTGGCTTCTTGTGCACTGGCTCGCTGGCAGAGAGCAGGAAACTGAGGAGTCCTTGACAGCAACTAAAACCATCAGTGTGTTACTGACACCATTCGCACACTGAATCAAAACACAGCCCTGTACCAGTTACCAGGAAAAAAATTGACTCTACCCCAGTTAAGATCAGGACAATACCAAAAGTCAAACCTACATTTCCAGCTGCCTCTGTCTTAACCTCTCATAAGAGCTATTCACACTAGTGGAATAAGCTGATCTCCATGCATTACATGCATCTTTGCTATCAAGCACATATTTGCATTAGTGCTCTTTATTTTAATGCAGAGTCAGTTTGCATATGCATTATACTTTCTATTTAAGATTATTAAGCAGAGACACATCATTTCCTCCAAAAATCCACTGTTCTTTAGCCAGAAAAATAAGAAAAAGATGGATTAACTTTCTAATGCTTTGTCAAGCTTTTAATGACTTGGTTTCAAGGGGGCTTCCTGTTGTTCAGCAGTGCCAATCACCCGATTGTGTCACTGAAATCCACATCCTTGGCAACTCTTAAGGCTTTGCATGGAAGTCTTAGAATTGTGACATTCAAACTCAGAGATAATTTTTACCATTTTTAAATCAAACCGTTTGTTCTTAGGAGTTTACAAGCAGAGTAAAAACTGAGAAGCTCATACATACATTCTCTGTTAACAGCAAATCTATAAATTAGAACTACATAAAAATGTAAGGACAATATAGCAGAACTCCTGCATTTTCCTCAGGTATCTTAAAAAAAAAAAAAACCTCAAAAACCCCCAATGACCAAAAAAAAAAAACCCAAAACAACCCCACAAAAAACAAACAAAAAAAAAGCTTTGGGTTTTTTTTAAAGCTTTCAAAAATGTTTTGGGTAGTTAGGTGGCTAGTTTATGGGCAGCATCTTCAACCAACAGATCTTCCATACGTCCAACATTACTATCTTACACTGACTCTGACATAAGAAATAGGCAAAGACACAAGGAGCAGCACTATACAGGGTCCCTAAAATTACAGTATACTACTGTGGAAAAGCAAATTACCAATGCTGACTGCTAATATAAAAGCAGTAGAATTTTAAAAGCCCAATAGAGAAAGTGAATCTACCCTTCATAAGCATGCTTCTGTAATTAGAGATTTGATGGGCCACAGATAAAATCATAAAAACACAACCAGCAGCATCTACAGGCTCTCTTATGTAAGTTCAGGAAACCCTAATTCAAACTTTCTAGGTTACATATATCTATACGTTCATAATTTTAAAACTTTTCTTGGAATTTTGTGATACGAATGAAACAACCAGAAAAAGTAGTAAGGCTGTAAGCAAAACTACAGCAGACATAGAGAGCCTGTTCTTCTACTACTAGTTATGGCTGAATACACACACAAAATCCAAGATGCATTCCTTTTAGACTGCAAATGAACTGATTGAAACAGGAGCCTTTAATTTCCTGAGTAACTCTCTTAAAGTTCCCATTTTATGACCAGCTTCAGACCAGATATTGACTAACAAAGCAATACCCCTTGCTTTCCACATGACAAACACAAACTGGCTGAATCCCTTAGCCTACAGAAGCACTTGAACTCTTTCTCAGTAAGATCAGGGCATGATATTTCTCTATGCTATCAAGAACCCATGCTGGTGTTTATACACCTTCACACAAACAACCAAAAATCCAGTGTCCAGCAGGGGAGTGTCCCTCATGTCTCTACAGGACAGGATGATCCTTTGCATCATTTGTCTTTTCACTAAGAATATATATTGCTGTAAAAGTAATCAATCCACAGAGATGTACAGCAGTATTCATAACAGAGTGTATCAATCATGTGTTACTGAAACACTTCAAGGAGGATGGCATAAAAGAAAAACCAAAGTGCTTTGAGGAGAACTATCTCCTCCCCACCACCATGAAATCTCACATCAGTAGCATTCATCTCAGCTTTAAAATGACAAATATGCTTATAAGCAAAGATTAGTTTCAGTTAATTTTCACTCTCAGTTATTTACTAACACTCAAAACATATCAATATAATTTTGTAACTTTATAAATCCTTCTTTTAGAAAAATTCAAATAAACACTAAAAAAAAAAATAAATTAACTGTCTTCATTTTATGAAATGGGAAACTGATTTATGTAAATCATAAAATACTGCCTGAGCTAAACTGAACTCAGCTGCTTAGTTTTCTGGCCTTTCTCCCCAGCCACCAGTGTGTGTATTCCTCAGAGTGTAATTCTAAGGGCTCTCCCATATGACTATTTTTCAGAAAGAGTAAAGAGCTATCCAAAGCTTCATTTTTCCACAGAAACAAGGACAGTGTTTATGCATCTAGGAAACAGGTTTAGGAAACAACAATAAATACTTGCGGATTGTTTACTAACAAGAACTGCGAGTCACATGAATGCCTAGAAGAACACATAACACAATGAGAAAGCTGTCTAGGGAAGCCATTCAGTAGATCATGCCCATCAGTCTGATGAGCTAAATCAACAACTCTTCATAGGGACATACTTTGAAGAAAAGGGAATAACCAGGAATAAAGGAAAAAAATACAAGATGACCAAGTAAAAGAAACTATCTTTTGGTGAAGACTGAAAGCAAAGTGACTTTCAGCTATACAAAGATACATTCAGTTGGATTATAATGAGGAATGGGACAAAAGGACAGAAAGTAATCAAATCTCAGAGAAGTGCTAGCTGAGATTAATTTTATTGCTCAAAGAAAAAAAAAATAAAAAGGAGAGCACATAAGAGGACCTGCATGTTACATTACAGTAAAAGATTGAAAGCTGTCACATGTTCTGCAGCACACAGGCTGGCAACAGGAAAAGAACACTGTTTGTTTAATTGAGTTAGCACTGCCCATCAGTGGAGTCCTTTTCACACTCAGAAGTGCCAAACAGTGGTTAGCAAGTGTTAGAAAAAGAAGGATCAAAGGCTGCATGTGAACACTGCAAAACAACGAGAACTACAGAGCACAAATCACTATGGCAAAGAAGTTCCAAGTGCCAAAAGAAGTTGCACCACATGATAATGTAACCAGCTTTGGAGGAGATTGGTGGGAAGGACAAAAATTGAAAACAACTAAAGCATAGATGAAAAGGTCAATTACCTGGCATCACTTATATGTTCAAATCAAGACAGTCTCCTTTAAGACTGTTCCCCAACCACACTTGCTGAAGTCATTACCTTAAAAAATGCTCATTCTCACTAGTACTAGTTGTGTTCAAAAGGAAACAGACTTCAAGCATTTATATTACCAGCTAGATCACCCAATAAAGGCATTACAGGATTGCAATGAAACGGCACCCAGTACATCTCCTCTTAAATCTCTCCTGAAAGTGAACATTACAAAAAACTAAAAATGTGACTGAACCGAACACCTGCTTATAAAAGAGAAGTTGAGAGTTTTTACCCTCTAATGGTTTTTATTCCCCAGAAATGCAAACTCAACACCTCAAAGACACTCAGTAAACTAACTTGGCTAAACTACGTGTTTGGTGGGAAGTCGCAGCAGAATATCAAGACTTCAATTCCAAACAAAGAAAAACTGGCTTTAAGTACCAAATTTAGTGCAAACAATGGAATATGGTTGGGGAGAAAATGGACTTCATATGAGCCCATCCTACTCTTCAGTTTTTCACCTGATTGGCTCTCTGGATGTTTTGGTTATTAATTATTTTGCTCCAGTTGAAAATGATAGCTTTCTCTCTGTCAGACCTGGAGCAGCTGTTTATTCCTTCAGCCTAGCACATCTATTAGCTTCATTTTCATGTCATACGGTGATTCAGACATTAGTCGCCTGCTGGAGAGGTATATTTCTACATAAAAGCACTCATCTAGTGTCTGTTCAATTTTGCACTCTGTCACACCAGAACATTGTAGCTGCATCCCCAATTTATACCAGAAAGGCATCCTCCAATTTTTTTGAGAAGTTTCTGGTACCAGTAGGAAAATAAATGGCTAATCAGGCAGAGGCCTGAAGAGGTAGTGCTGTACCCCAGAGAACACTGAGAAGACTGAGGACCACTTGTACTTATAAACAGCTGACTTACATTGTCTCTTGAAGAAGGGGTAACTCGAATGAGGAAATTGTGCTAGCTGCAAAACTACAAGATGACACCACATAGAATGGTTCAGTTACTAATCATCAGGGTGCTGACAGCAGAAGACTCATCTGGTTTAAACTCCAGCAAAAGGAAGCCTTGTCCAAATGCTTCGACAAGAAAGAATTGGAAGTGTCAAAAAAGTTAAGCATAAAATAAAGCTAGTAAAATGTTGACAACACTGTAGAGAAAGGATAAGGTAGGCCTAATAGTCAAAGCAATAAAATGACTATACATCAAAAACATCCATCATTCCAACCTTTACTTTAGGCAAGTTCTGCTCTAAAAATAAAATCCAATATGCTTCACCTTTAGCCAAATGTCCTGAGGAAAAACTATCTTAACTTCTGTATCCATCCATCCACTCGTTTGGTAGTAGGCACATGGCTATGATGGATTCTTTCTCCATTGCCTGAGAAGGGGGGGCAAAACATAAAAGTATCATAAGGTTCTCACTCTTCTGCAAACGCCTTCATTATGGAAAACTCCTGCATACATCCAAATTGTTCTAAGAGTAAGCACAATACAAACACCCAAGCCTGTCAGTCCTTCACCTTCAGCAAGCACTCTGTCATTTTAAGCAATCTCAGTTAAAGAAAACGTAAATTAATCTAGTTCTGTACTGTGCCATTTTGACCTCATTTAGGCCTTAGACCTCACAGTAGTTCACAGCAAAATGCAAGGGTGGTGCCTGTACTGGTCAGCAAGTTTTGGACACTGGTGCCCTCAATACTGAAATAAGAAGTGCCAATTCTACAAAGGGTCATGTGCTGGAGAAGATGGACCACAAAGGCACCTAGGTGATAACTCCAAAATGGAAGTCAGGGCTTACAGAGGCACCGGAGTAGCAAACAGACATGGGTTTCTCTTTCCAACATACAAAACTGCCTTTCCTGTGCAGGTAATCTAGTTTTTGGCACAGGTGGGACTCAGTTTTGATTTGCGGATATAAACTAAACTGTTTCTCAACTTGTTGAAAGGATTGTTTCTGTAATGTGTAATGTACAGAGAAGCATAATCATTGTACATATTATCAACCCACTAAAAGTCAAAACACTATGCCTTTTTTCCAGCATTATGGAAACTGCCTCCCCTGGACATTCTGGACCTGCAGAACACAGAAAGGTACTACCTAAAACTAATGGTTACTTTCTATACCTGATATACTGTGGGTGAAATTTTAGAGAAAGAACCAGCAGCAGTTACTGAAGCTAGATGGAGCTGATGAAGTTAGGTGCCTGAGTCTTTAAAGCCCTCTCTGCTTTCTCAGAATTATCTTGAACATTACATGGTGACACAGCCTGACTTAAAGCACTTCCTGACAAGAAGATTTGCTTCTTGCAAGACATGAGCAGTGTTTAAACAGCATAAGGGCACACCACTTATAACCCAGGATTCACTTATTCATTCGCTGTTTCTCAAAGATCGCAAATTATAGTTTAATACCATCATCAGAAAGAATTATAACCTTTCCTTCTGTCAGCAAACCCTGAAACCTGAGAGAAAATGTCTGATTCCCAGGTGCTTATCATTACAACTACACCACTAAAGTGATAAGAAAGTTAGAAGTGACTGAACACAGGGACTGAGGTTGACCTGCCCTTTCATATCTAAGTGCAAGCTTCTTGTTAACAAACCCGCAACAGTACTCACATCTATCATTAATGCTGCTAAGCTGTAATTAGAGATGGCAAGTACCTATTTCAGAGAGAGCAGCAAGCAGCAGGAGTCCCACCAAGTGATGTCATGTTCCCACCTCCCCTTCACACAGTGTTTGCTACAGAAGTTCTTGGCATTGTTGGGTAGGGGCAGACCAGGAGAAAAGTTCTCACACAATTTTCCATAGCTTCAGGGAAGCTATACATACAACCATATCAGCAAAGAGACCACAATTTCTAGTTCCATAATTTCCTGCCAGTACTTCTGCAGACCTCACAGCCCTTATTATTAATCAAGACCTTTGTAACTTCAGGGAGGTAAATATCACTCATTCATTTACACATAAAATCACCAAGTTTGAACAAGGTAAGTTACAGAAGAGCCAGGAACAGAATAATATTTTTTTTCTGGGCAGAATGAGTATTATGATCACATGCACTGACCTCCTGCACAATGCAGGCCACAGAACTTCAGCCAGTAATTTCAACACTCAGACCATAACTTCAGTTTGAACTAGAGCTTATCTTTTAGAGAGACATTCAGCCCTGATTTAGAGACTCCAGGTGATAGAAAATCTTCCATCCACCTAAAAAAATTGTTCCAGTGATTAATTACCCACACTGTTAGAGATGGGCTCCTTATTTTAAGTCTCAATTTGCATAGTTTTCACTTCCAGTCATCAATCCTCGTTACACATTTTCTGCTCCAAAAAGATTAAGAAGCAGTCTACAATCAGAGATCTCTTCCCTGAAGAAGTATCTGTAGGCTGTCTTCAATTCCCCTCTTAACCTTCACTTCTATAAACTCTGTAGAGTGAGTTTCCTTGTCTCACTACTCAAATTATGACACTCCTAAAGTACACATTCTTAGGAAGTAAGATAGCACATAATTTTTATAGCCTCCTTCTGAACCCCTTCAGGCTTACTTGGAAATGTTACTTTTGATGCAAAGGACAAAACCTTAAATCCTTACTTTGTCAATGGTCTCCAATGTCACATACAAGGTAATTCCAATGTATGAATATTCCTCTATTCATACAGCCCATTTTTCTCAGCTACAGAATTAGAGGGAGCATGTGCTTAACTGGCTAAAAAGTTTCTCAGCCCCCTTTTCAGAACTACTGCTTCCAAAGTAAGAAATGCTCTTTGTTACTAGATACAGCAATTTGCCACAGGCTGTATTAAGAAATCAATTACCTGAAAGAGCCCACCTCACCACTATTCAAAAAAAATCTAGGCTGATTGGTTTTCCCACATCAGTATTTGTCTCTTCAATACCTTTTTTGGTAATTTTAAAGCTCTGTCCTTTATCTGCTTGTAACATTACACCCATTACCTATTCCAGGCTCTTGATCAAATAAAGTGGTGCATGTATGGCACACATCATCCACAGTGCCATCTTTCCCCTTCCTCAAGGGTGCCACTGCCACAGCTATTAACTGACACTGCCCTTTATTTTCCATTGTCTAGACATTACTATAAATCAGAACTGATATTTCACAGATCAACTGTTTCACCTTTAAAAAATATTTTTGTAAAAAATGTCTCAGAGGCTTAAGATCCACATATACAGTACACATTACAGAGGCAGGATACTCTATGATTACTGCCACTGAACTACTTTGAGATCTTAACTGGCACTTTCCCAAATACAGAGTTAAGGTATTTGCTGATTACCATTCCTTTCTCTATGCTACAAGTGATCATTTCAGATATTTTTCACTCACGCTCCGTAATGGAATATTTTTTTAAGTAAATAAATATTTCAGAATTTAAACTTATTCACCATAGCCAAGTTTATGGTAAGGTATTTTTTATTGCGTTTGTTGTGCTTTTTTGTGTTTAAAACAAATCCATGTGTAATTCCAATAGTATTCTTTTTCAATTGCTTGCACTGAATCTCCAATTTTTATTTCTTTCTCCTCAATCCAAAAAAGACCATACTCTGTAACTATCACAGCACATTTAAGCACCACACAGAAAGCCACAAGGATTTTCATACATTTCACTATGGACAATCAGTCTCAAATAACATAATATTTCATCACCCTTGTGTGTCCCAACCAAATAAAATAAAGGAAAATGCAAATTATTTTTATGAATATATTCCTTCAATATGGTAAGAAAGGTTCATGGTTTTATAGCTGCATAGCCCAGATATATTTGGTTCAGTACCCAATACTGACAAATGCAACATTACCTGTTACCTAGTTTTGTCCAGAAAGAAATCCTTCAGCTTCCAAGTCAGAAAGAGACACAGGGAAACTGGTGGCCCAAATGCTGCACAGCTAGCTATTAAGCACATATAAAATCTTCCTCTGTAGGAAGATTTTCTTCAAATTCTCTCAAGTTTCAACATCTTCATGCCTAGGGATTAAAAAACTTAATAACATTATCAAAAAAATCCTCCAAAACAAAAATAGCTGGGATACAAGTCCAGTTAACAACAGATCACCAGTCTCAATACAACAATTCAGAAACTGCAAGTTAATCCCATTAAATACTCAAGAGACCTACATAAAGTACTTCAGCTTTGACTTCCACATCCAAACTCACTATCATGTTTTCCATTAGGCTTCTCTAGTCACTGTACATGCAGAAAATAAAGAACCCTTGCTCACTGATGGTAGGGGTCCAGTCAAGTTTTACAGGAAGAACTCCCAGAACAGAAGCTAATTATCAAGCCTGTGATTTGCAGTAAATGACAAAACACTAAACAAGAATAGCAGCTTACCATCAGGAAAAGGAAGTACAATTCCCTTTGGCAGCAGACAGATTCACACTGGAGTTCACATTTAAGACATGATTTTAAACTCAAGGAGATTTTCTGAAACCAGGTTATTTTCTTCAGGATAAGCTCTAAAGCAAACAGAAAGCAATTCTGAAGTGTGATGGCCTACAATATACCAGAGTTCAGGCTACAGTGTCATACTGATTCCTGCTGGCTTTACAACTTATGAACGCAGGTTCACAGCCAGAAATGTTTACACACTGAAGAGGAGGGGTACTCTCCCACAGAGATGGATAAAATCAGTGTTTCATTTTCTATTCCTTTTAGAAAGCTGAACTGATCCAGTAATACTGACCTTTTATATTTAGCAATATTTTACAATGTTCACAGCTTACAAATTTTATTCTGTTAGTTTTCTTCACTCCCTGTGTTAAATACTGCTTTACCTGCTTCTTGGTCACCTTGTCATTCCTTCTCCCTCCTTGCCTTCCTGCATCAATTCCCTTTCTGTTCAATCACATTTCTCACTATCAAGAACCATTTCCTTAGACTCTTTTCATCCCCATATACACATGCTGCTTAGCAGACAAGGGAGACAGCAGAGGAAGGAAAAATGCATATCTTCACAAACACTGTGAGTCAAAAGGGCTGGTAAAAAAATACTTCCACTGATAACTGGCCACAGGAGTCTCTCAGGCTACTGTCTATCCTAATGAAATGAGTAACACATGAAAAGGAAGGAGGAAGACACAGTTTAGACTTCATGCTCTCAGGTAGGGCTGCCCCCTTCTGAAACAGCTCCCTGAAATACGTCATTTCAGGTGTAATACAAAGAAAAATATTGTTTCATCTGTGTGCCTCAAGTAAATTAGAAAGCTTCATGTGTGCTGGGACAACTCCAGTGGTGCCAGTCTGCACCTTGAGGCATAAGGAATGAGAGCTCTGAGCATAAGCCCAGCTGTGCAGCCCTCCCACACCAATGTGGAGAAAACCTCCTCTGTTAAACAAAAGTTATATAAATGAGAGAGCAGACAGCAATGAAACATTCAGCCAGGAAAGCAGGAAGGACCCAGAGAGCCTTAAACTGACTGGGAATTTTTTATAAGTTCAATTGAAAGGGCTGGAAGAGTAAATTCAGTTACATTCAGGACAAGCAACCACAAATAAGTCATGGAAGTGCAGCACTGGAGCTTAATGAAGGTAAGTAGCATTAGACAATAAAAGCAAACACCAGGTTTCATCATCTAGCATCCTAGGTTAAATGTTTCTTAAAAGTTGCATCACAGGAAAGATTAGCATAGGCTAAAGATTTAAGGCTTTAAAGCCCCACTTTCACCCCTTGTTTTATCACTCCTCTTGGAAACCCCTTCTGCCCCAGGCACTTGCTTAAAGCCTGTCCCTGGATTTCTGTAAACGCAAAATGGATAGCAAAATTTCCAGTCCAGAAGGCAAAAAAGGGAAAATTCTAACTAAGGCAGCCATCCAAACCAGAAATCATCAGCACACCCTTCTCGCAGACTTACTTTTACTATGGTCTAAATTCTGTGGGGAAAAAAAATTAAGGGGAGAGAGAACTGGGCAGAGGAGAAAAATCCCACACATTTCCAGCACAGTCAAACCCACAGACCCTGTGTCTCCTCCTGCCCCACTGACCTGCAGCTGCGCAGAGCTTGTCTGCACACACCTCTCGCTCCCGGAGAGGAGGGCAGCCCAGGGCCCAGCCCCAGGTCTCCTGCAGCAGCAGCACCCTTGGCACAGCTCTCCCAGCTGCCTCAAACGCCCCACACCAGCTGAACCTCAGCACTTCAGTGGCTGCACCTGTTGCCCCACTTCATCTGCTCCTTAACAGGAGAGAAGACCTTTCAAATGTAGTATTTGCTTGGGCTTTTAATAGCAGAGATACAAGGAGCCAACAGATATGGATGAAAAGACCTCAACATGTAAAAGCAGCGGCAATGGCACGTGCTAGACAGTGGTGAGGTATTACTGCTGTTGAAAGGGGGAGAAAGACAGACTATCACCATGCAGAGACTGGCAGAAGCTCCCACAAGACATAGAGCCAGTCATCTCCAAAGAAAAGCCAGCCCCTGGATGGCTGAGGACAAAAGAAGGGTGCCATGCCATGAGGGGAAGGCCTCTGGCTGGGCACTCACAGGATCCAGTCTCACTTTCTCAGCTGTTGGGGTTGCACTTTTGGGAAAGGAAATTCCTGCACAGCTTCTGTCCTTACCACTATTGATTACGGCTATCCTCTGCATGGTCTGGCCATGCAAAAATGGTAGCAGGTCCCATCTGTCCCACCTTGATATCAATGCATATCCCCATTCACTCAGAAGAGCTATACCAGCACTGTTTTCCACCTCTCTCGGGGGATTCTGACTAGATTCAGGACTCAAGTTACTTTCTTCATACCTTGGCAACATCTTAGGTGCAAACCAACTCCCACATTCCTGCAGAAGGCCCAAAGTTTTGTCAAGAACCTCAGGGAGAACTGCAGCTCCCACCAAAGTCTCTATCTGCTGAGGATGCTCATGGTACAGGACAGACTGTTCCAAGCTGAAGACTGCACAGCTTTTTGCAAACTCTAGTTACTGCTATTTCAGTAATACTACCAGAGGATCCAAATAACGGCAAAGAGGATGAGTCTTACTTTGAGCACTGGGAATGGGGTTCACTGATTATTGATTTATTCTGAAAAAAGGTACACATAAAGGATTTGAATAACTTGGACTAAATCTATGGCTTTACTACATATATTTCATGTATAATTGGCAATGTCCCTTATAATTTTAAGGGACTTGTAAATCCCTAGTGTAGATAACAAATTTTAAGACAAATGTACTGAATGGTGATGCATCCAGATACAAAACATTTCTACAAAGATGTTTCATAGTTCAAAGGGCATTTAAACACAGAAATCAGCCCTGTGTCATACAGGATAGATCATAATGGAATCTTCAGGCCTCAAAATACATGATGTAAAGCAAATGATAATACCTAAAGACATGCCAGTAAAGCTGAACTCCTGAAAACAGAAAATCATAGGCAATGCAATGTCTATGTGCTCTGCAAAAGATGGGTGACTCTGCAGAGTACTTAAATTTGTTGTTCATGACCTGTGTATATTAATGTGGATTCTGTGAATTCTGCAGTCATTGTCCCAGCACTTCAAAGGGCTTGCTTCAGTGTCTTGTCCACCACATTGACTGCTGTTTCCATGATTTTCAAATCAAACTAACAATAAGTCTTCAACTTAGCATTTAAGACTAGCTCTGAAGCATAACACCTAAATTTGAGGTTTGCTATTAGTCACATATTCCCATCAGGGTGACAGCTAACAACACAATTACCAAACCTGCAAGGCCTCTTTCTAGCAATACTTTTCATAGAATCCCACGAGCAGTGATTCACATCCTTCCTAGTCCTTTTCAGTTTGTGACTAACACTGAAATACTGAAGTACAGGCTTACAAGCAAAATTGTCTACTTAATTTGTATGCCCTTCTAATGCAGGGACACGATCAAGTCTGAAATGTGAGACAGCAGATTGTCCTCAGTGCTTCTTCAGACAGGCTTAGATTATCAAAACTGGTATTTAGTTTTTGACACATACAGCCTTAGGAGTATTGAACACAGAATATCTCCTGACAAAGATGGGAGCTGGAAAACCAACCACACATTTGGGAAAATGTTGATTCCCTGTCAGATACCCTCTCTAGAGGGAATATTATTGCATTTTATTTTTAATTTATTCTATATCCTCTAGGTGCTGTAAATGAAAGAAGGTTTCAATTTAAATATTCAGTGTTAGCATATAAAAAAGAGCCAGATTCCTTCTGAGAAGAAGTATTTCTTAGCAGCAGTAGTTCAGCCGATAGATTGTCTTTTCCTTGTTTATATGAAGGGGAAGATGCTAACAGGTATCACAGTTCAGTGCTTAGCAAGTAACAGAGTGCCAAGAATTGTCACCAGATGAACTATTATAATGAGTGAAGAAAGAAATGCTAGATCTGTCAAATGGGAAGGGGATGCTTGTGGGCTTTCGCCCTGGAGCAGGTAGACAATTGGTTCCATTTAGCACTACCTGCTCTGCGATTTTCTGTCCAATACACCCTTGAGAATTCTTGGCTTGGAAGAAATATCAAAACAAAACCAATTAGCAGCAAAATTGTACTTTCCCAACTGAATCTCTTCTGGATCAAAATGAATCTAACTCATAGGATTAATCTCTCATGATTCAAAAATCAGGAATATGAGAGTAGGATCAAGAACATGCAATATTTTGAGGGGACTAATTCTCTTTGTCTGTGGGGAGTTTGGAGGGAAGTGAAGAGCTCTTGAGTGAGAGGATACTTCTACATTCTTTCTTCTTGCTTTTTTAAATCCATATGTCCAAAGTTAAGTACCAGTTTCAAAAATCTGAGCCCATCTGAAGAAACTTCAAGGACAGTCTTCTGTCTCACACTTCAGATTTGACTTTAGAAGGTCAGATAGATTGAGCAGACAATTCTGCTCATAAAGTCTGTACTTTCCGCAATCAACATCCTCCAGAACAGTCCAGTAACAAAAAAAATAGTGGCCCGAACCACAACCCAGCAAGAACAGTCTTGATGGTGCTGCTGGTAAACTGAACAAACCTGCTTGAAAAGTGGAAGTGTAGAGCACAGAGTGGTATGTCTGAACACAGAGGGTTCAGCTGGCAGCCTGAGTTCACGTGTGAGTGCCAGCCCCATGGCCAGTGAAGGAATAACATTGGAAAATTAAATGGACTCCTAATTACCTTCTGTTAAACAAGCAAAGTCATTGCTTGTGAGTACTAAAGAGGAAAATTGCCTTTGAAATGAGAAAAAGTAAAGGCTTGAGGAAAGGGCACTGGGCACCAGCAGTCATTGTGCTGCTGATGACAGGGCATGGAGGACAGCAAGGATCCTGGATAACTCAGCTGGTGGAGTCACATTTGCCCTTATTTTTACTGGAAATCCAAAGCCTTTGTCTTTTCATGTGTACCCCTGTACCCACATTGATGTACCTCCTGTACCCACATTTAGTTGCCTGCATTAGCTCCCCAACTTTTGTCTCAAGCTGCCCAACAGCTGTAGAAATTGAACTTCACTGACACTGCCTAATTTATCTCTTTCCCTCAGGAGAAAGCAGCTGAAGCCATGGAAGAGTCAGAGTGCCATGGAGAAAGAAAAATTCAATGAGCAATTCTAGGCACAGATTTTTAAACCTGGTGCTTATTTTTATCTAGGCAAAAAAAAAATACTTGCTCCTATTGAAAATCTCTTTGCATTAGCACTCACATTTTTTGGCAGCGGTTTCAGTGAAAGTAGAAACACAATCTTAGACCTGCCTTGAAAATACAGGACATGCAAGCTCAGCTGGCTTGTTCGAGCTACTTACAAAGCAGTTAAAATGGCTTCTTTCTTCTGTACCCTTGGCATGAACAAATCAATAAAAACATATAAAGATTAGACAGAGTGAAAGAACAAATGACTGACTGCAAGAACAAATGACTGACTGCAAAATAGATTCTGTAAAGACATAAAAACATGCAGAACCATTAAGGCCCATACACCAACTGACAGATGCACTCAGTGAACATACACTGTGCAAGTGTTCAGCAATTGCAGCAGAGAAATTCTAAAGACAGGCTCTCCCAGAAGTCAGTAAGTAAAGAAAAATGGCTTCAATGTATAACATGCACACACACACGCGCTGTGGCTTTGAGCATGATTTCCTCTTTTATATTCCAAGGCTTGGATGTTACTTTGTATGTTCAGATCAAAGCAGCAGCTGTCAGAGCTCTGGTATTGTTTGGTGTTATTTATAGAAGGGCAAAGAACAATCATTCTCAAGGTACATGAGGACTCCAAAACAAACAGGTTAAGACCAAACCGAGTGAATTTGGAAGCCAATTTGCAAGATGTAACATATTATACACCCAGATCAGAAGTTCAAGTCCTCATTCTCTCTCTGCTCTGACTTGAGAATAGTTTTTCACTTTAAAAAAAACAAAATTAATATTCTATTCTCATGACCAGATGATGCTCCCTTCTCATATATCTCTGATGATTCCCTACAGTGAAAAAATGAATGCACTCTACTTTTAGACATCTAAAATCAACCTTGTCAAAACTACAATTTCTTTCTTTACTTTTGGATCTTTCACATTCACTTGTTATTTAAACCTGGGCCTCTCTCCAATCTATTTCTATCTCCTCACACATAATTTAGTCTCTTCTGATAAAAAGTTTTTTTCTTCTGCATTCCCTCCATGGCTTTTTTACCTGGCAAACATATCACATCTTTTTAAACCTCATCCAAGAACCTATTTCATTCTTTTATATGGGATGCACATTACAATTCTTTTCCTAATAATACCTGTCTTTGTGCTTCTGACTCAAATTCAAAAGGAATATTGCCTTCTTAGTCCAGTAAGAAACAGAATCATATTCCAATGACATGGGTGTCACTAGGCCTTGTATGTACATACATCTCTCTCTCTCTTCAAGTCTATATAAAATGAAATGCCAGGAGACACAGTTAAAACCAGAAAACTTCTGATCATGTGAAATATCTATATTCTTATCGTAGAGTTAATAATCACATGAACACTCCTGTATAGCATGAAGATGCCTATGCCATAATAAGATAATAAGAAAAAAATTTCAGTAACAATCCACTTCAGTTTCATCTCAGATTCCAAAACAAGAATCTCATCAAAGCTGTGAAGTGTAATGCCAGCAGTGTTTCACTGACCTCCTGCCACTTTCCATGGTAAGCCACAGGAACCACAACTCCAGATATTTCCAGGAGTGCAAAGAGAAAGCCATCTGAACTGGCACAGCTTCAGTCACAGCTGTAGTGACATTTCTTAGAGAACAGGCCAAAGAGAAACCACACCAACATAAAATTCATCACAACATTTAACAGGGTAAATAGATCATATTGTCATGGCACAGGGTCAGCATCATCTCTTCACTTTTATTTAAAGAATTAATCATTTTTAAGCACACAAGCAAGTTTTAGCTTTGGTATTTCTTCCTACAGCAACTAAGAGACCGGCATGTCTGTAAAGTAGCTATCTAGTTCTGGTGTATAGTAATGAAAGAAGCAAAACATCATATATGGAGAGCATCATAAACCAGGTAACCAGTCTGGAGATATTGCAGCCATCCAGAGAGAGATATGCAATTATGTGCAAGCCAGTATAATTTCTTAATGTCAACCTCATCATTGTGGCCTAATTATTCTGTCACTTTTATGGAAATTACAACTGAATCTGAAGTACAGTGCATAAATACCAAGCCTATAAACCCTTACATACTAACCACATTTACAGCAGTCCAGTTGATGCAGATTGCTGATGCAGGAGACTAAGCACTTTCTTGCTGTTGTTTAAGGATCAAGTTCACCATGTCACACTGTTTCTGAATGTGAAGGCACTGGTGTAAGAAACACAGTTATGTCCCTCAATGTGCTTTTCTCAACAAATAGAGAAAAATCAAAGCAGAGGAGAGAGACGACTGCTAATAACATTTTCGGATTTCATGGTAAGATTTGATCACATATAGATAGAACAATGCACAAACTTATTTTTGTAAATATGTCCATATCTTCCTGCTTGTTTATTTTCTTTATTGAAGTTTAATCTGACATTTTATTCCCATTGGTAAGGCATTTTTAATTGAATTGATGGTATACCTATCTAAATAAATACATCTAAAATTACACATATGCCATGGATTTGATTTCTTTCAGGAAACTGATTGCCACACATAAAAGGGAAAAATTTGCTTAATGTGATTCCACCAAAATGAACCAGCCAGACAATCTGGTCTTTAACATTTTGAAAAACATTTCATCTTACCGCCACTTATTACCATTATGTTGTGAGTAATAAACAGAAATTCACAATTCTTTCATAGGCACTAAATAGGTTTGCACAATACCTTTGGACTTAGGATATTAAAGCCATTACAGCCATTCATGTCTTCAGCTCCTAAAGCCTTCTGGCAAGAAGGTGACTATTATTAGCTGCACACCACTGGAAAGATGAAATTCTGGTAAATAAATGACTTGCCCAGAGTCTTGACGCTCCAGAGTTATGTGGAGATTAGTACTAGTATTAATTAGTATTAGTATTAGTATTAGTATTAGTATTAGTATTAGTATTAGTATTAGTATTAGTATTAGTATTAATCTGGGGACTGTGCGGTGATATTGATTTAAGAAGCCTCAATCAGCCCAGGAGGTGCAGGTGGCTCCAAATTGCCCACTGGAGGAGGCTGACCTAGCTTCCAGCTTCAAACCATTCTCTGGAAGACCTTAGTCCTCTTCACTGCTAAAGAGACTAGTGTCAACAAACTAAATACTGCTTAATTTATTCATTAGTCTATATGAGAATTCCCATACACTCCCTTTATGCCTTTTATCTGTGAACACATTTGGACAATAAAATCTTCAGAGCAGATTCTGTCTCTAAGCCATCCTGAA
The DNA here is from genome assembly GCA_032173965.1 of Sitta carolinensis. Classification (NCBI taxonomy): domain Eukaryota; kingdom Metazoa; phylum Chordata; class Aves; order Passeriformes; family Sittidae; genus Sitta; species Sitta carolinensis. Next base: position 38,800,066 of record JAVUNC010000006.1, read on the forward strand.
AAAATATATGGCTATCCATACATAGATACTACTCCTATCAACAAGAATTGAAACTAGGATCTCCTTCACACAGATCTGAAGCACTTAATATCAAAACAGACATATTATTACCCTTTGCTCCGGGGGTACCAAGATGATGTTTCTATCAAAGCAAGGATAAACTACCTGTCTACTATGTCCACATACTGGTATTCTCTGATATTAGGTAGCAATCAGGTTATGGATGCAAATTATTTCACCTACCATAACTGTCTTTATCTTTTTCAAATGCAAGTATTCAGGTCTCTCTTGCCTGTGAACACACAAGAGCTGGCTGCAGTAGAAGGCTGTGGAAGTGAGATAGGAATAGGGATGCTAGGCACCATCTCTAGCTACTGTGGAAATCCTAGAACCTATAGAAAAATCATCACTACTCAAAGAAAATAAGTCTGAAGTATGGACCAACCAAACAAGAACAGAACTGGGGCAGTGGACTGGTGATTAAAGTGATTTAGAAGCATCTATCTGTTTAGATCAACAGTTCCACAGCACTATGAACTTTTATGACCTGTTCACTTATAAACTAACAGTAAGCAGAACAATGTACAACACTCATCACCACCTGATTTTCCACTGTGAGATTTTCTGTATTCAATAAGAACTGACTCAAACTTTCCTACAGCCTCTGCTGCTTAGAAATTAGGGTTTGAGTTTGTTTCACCTCTGTGTTTGCAGCCAGAGAAATTGTACATCAGTGATTTTGTTAGTACTTCAGGTATTTTTCTTCAGAAGTGCTGATTTTGAAACATGTTTTCAATGCTCTTGGGAAATTTCTTCTTAGGTTTTCCTCTGCCCTTGCAAAATCTGTACAGGTTTTACACTGGATCTACTACAGTTTCAGAAAACTTACTGCTACTTAGAAGCAAAAGATCTGAAACTATTGTCACTTCAGACTGAATGTGAGGAGTTTTTCGGTAGGGATGCAATTAATAGTGCTCATACTTCATGGATAGTGTTTTATCTCTAACTGATCAGTTTCAGGTATACTAGTAGTTAGCAGCTAAGCACTTTTCTTTCAATCAGTATACAGCCTGAAGGTTTCCAAAAAGTGCACTGGCAATAAATTCAGTCATATTTCCTTCTTACGAAAGTAGAAGTTGGATCCTTCCAACTTCTTATTCTTATTTGTATGACCATATTTTTGCTCATACATCCCTCTCTACTAAAACTTGTAGAGTAGCACCAGGGCTGAATGCCTGCAATGAAGTTTTCCATCACTGTCAGAAGTGCTTGAGTAATGGTAGCATACTAAGGTAGGGTTGAAAGCCCATAATATCACTGCTACTGCACATTCTGTCCTTCACTAATTCCATGGTGATAGTAATTCCATCGCTATTGCAGCTGTGTAAGTATTAAATCATCAGCATCAGTATAATACTCTAAAGATAAAAATATGCTTACAAACTCCTCAGAAAGGGTTTTTAATTTTAGGTTCAAATCTTAACTCACTACAAAACAGAATCAAATATTCTTCTGGTGCTGTGACCAAAAAGAAATGCCAAAATTAAAAAATGCCTTAGCCCATTTTCAGATTAAGTTACTGTTCCTCCACAAATAAATAAAAAAAAGGGAAATGGGTTAAAATATTTTACTACACATCCCTCCTTTATCAGAACTGCAGTTCTACAGGTATCTCTAAGTTTTTCTATATTCCCAAAGCTCTCAGGAAAGTGATGTTTCTGTTACATTTCTGGTCCAGTCAGAACAACAAAAGCAGAATTCTTGCATGAAAACATGTTCATCTTAACCCATGGAGTTTCAACATGATACAGGTCCCCAGAAGTAAATCTGCAACACATTATAAAACACAGTTTTGCATTCAAAGCTAATTGACTGAGATCCTCAGTCTTCTCACACCCAAATCATTCCGATCACGGCATTTGAAAGGCAACAAGTCTTCCAACATGAAGACATACCTGTACCAAGAACTTGGATTTACTTTATTTACCTTGCAACAGGAAAAAAATATATAGAACCTCTCATTTGTCATACTTTCAGTGCAAAAAATTTCCCCATAGTATTTGGGAGTAGATTGTTAAGGCCTGAAGATTTGATTCTTCACAAATGCTGAACATCTAAAATCCTGTGAAATCTGAAAGGGGTGGACCACACTCAGTACCTCTGCAAAATAGAGCTAAAGTAGAAAAATATCTTAATAACCTCCTAATGGATTCCTGAAAACCACAGTTTCTGCAATCAGAATGACAGAAAGCTGGCTCTTTCCCCCTTACAATACGGAAATAATTGACATTTGAAAACTATAAAAAGTGGTTCAAGGAAGAGGAATAGATTTGTATCTTAACTGCATTTGAGTGAATTTGACAAAAAAGGTTTTGCTTGGAAGGACAAAGAAGAAAAGCACCTCTCTCAAAATAAGAAATATTTCCTGATGATGCATCAAAGTTTACCCGAAACAGGAAAATATCTTTTATTTTTCTATTACCCATAATAAGGGAGGTGGCTGGCACTTACTCAGAGTAACATTTTCCTACACTCCACCTTCCACATTCACACTTTGCAATTTGATGGGAAACATTCTCCAGCCTTTTGGCTCCCTAAACCAATTTCAGAGCCCAAGTTCTTCCTGCTTTTCAATAGCTCCCTTGCCAGAGTCACTCTTTGTGCAATGGTGAAACATGCTTATTTCTCAAGTTTATTTTGGCTCAGCTCAAAAAGTATCAGACTGAATACTGAATACTGAAGAAAAGCAAAAGATCTTGTAGAAATTTAAAGTCGGGGGTTTTGTTATGAAATGAGCATCAGATACAGTTCCAATATTAACTTGAAATGGACTTCATACATATTTAATTACTCCCACTCAGAATTCTCAGAGAGGTTCTGGCTGCTTCAGCTGAGAATTTGGCTTTAAAGCAACATCATGTCTTCCATGTGCTGTCCTGGGTTTCTACAGCCTAATCAAGGAAACTCCTTTCTGAATTCATGCCTGGTTAGGAATGGCTGAATATCAGCTATAACAATATAACCCAGGTTTAATATAATATTTTCTGTACCTTTTTAGCCTAGCTGCCCCACATCTAATCTTGGCTTTTCCTACAATGAAGGATTATCCGCATTTCTCTATGAATTATTAAAAAATACTTCAGTTCCATAAGTAATCTATTACATTTCCAATCCAGGTGTTAAACATTTCTATTGGTATTCCAGATGATATATATTTTATTAAGGATGTTCTGTACATAGTTATACATACTTTTTTTATTACGTCAAGCCTGATCTTAGTTATCACTAGCTTTCCTGAACCCTACTTCTGGAATCAGATGCAGATGGCAGAAAAAAAAATGTTTTAGATGCAGTACAGTATCCACAGTACGTGGATGTAAGCTCTAGGAAAGAATACTGAAGTTAGGATAACCTGATTTGGTGCAGCTGTCAGAGACACAGAACAGTAGTTCCTGCTCTGGCCTGGCAGTCCCTCCGTTTTTGTGTTTATGGCATTTAAGGCACAAAGCTTCAGCTGCATGGCATCAGCTCTTTTCATCTGAGGCAGAAAGGAGTAACTCCAAGGAAGCAGAGCACACAGTTGTTTGTTGTTCTGATCAGTGCCTATGGTACAGTCCACACTCTGCCAGAGTTACTTGCTTCCTATATTGCATGAAAGGCATGGTAGCCCAGTTCTACTGTCAAGCACCTGTTTGCATTCAAGTCTCACACAGCTGTGCCAGTGAACTGAATCTTCATCTTTGCTGCTTTCTACAAAGCACTCCGAACATACTTCAACCCTTTCACAGGTTGAAAATAATAACATAGCAGCCACAGTATGATCATAGCAGTTTGGAGATGTGTTTAAGCTGCTCAGCACATGAACTGAGAGGAGATTACAAAATCTCCAGCTGTACCACGAGATGGTGCTCAGCCCCCTCAATAAGACGCACATGGAGTACAGGAAAGTTTGCTTGAACTGGGTACTGGCATTCCCAGCATAAGCACACACGGACAGTTGGGCTTACAAACGATACTTCCTATGCAGCCCTGCTGGATAGAGCATTCCCTGAAAAATACCGTTGTGCCGCAGTTTGGAAAAAAAAAAAAAAAATAGAAGAAAGGGCTCTGCATTTTTAAATGTTTTTATGCTGCTCCACGTTCTCAGTTGCATTTCATTATGCTTGAAATAAATCAAAGTGTGACTAATAAGTGAAATACAACATTTATTACAACAAGAAATTATTAAATTATTAAATGTATTGGTGTTGTTTCCAGTGGAAATTATAATTTAGAAAGCAAGTTTCCTTTAATCTAAAATTATCCTGAGCAGAAAAATATCATAATATAATAAATTGGAAGTAAATATCTTTCATTCTTTCTAATATAAGAAAGCAGAGAACTAAACGAGGCTGGTTTCTGCCCATCACAAAAACAAAAGAAGCGATATCATCAACATTTGTAGCATCAACATTTTGGCAATTCTAGGACTATGACAGGTATTTTCATGGGAGAATGCAACTTGGTGGCAGAATAGGCTATGGTAACAATGTGATTGGGGTATAAACAATTAAAGTTGCAGTATAACAGTAACTACTAGTGTATGATTTGGCCAGCTGGGTACTGACCTCTAAAAATCTCTGTAGCCCTCTACAAATATGATTCTACCATCTTGCATTAAAGTTCAGAGTTGCCACATGATGTTTGATGCCATTTTTCACTGTAGAACTGGCTACATATTAGCAGCCATGAATATTTAATCTGTAAGAGCCCTTAGAAACTCCTGGCTTCATTCACTCTCCTACTAAGCAAACACTCCTTATTAGCATACAAGGGAAAAAACTCCTACATTTCTCTAGCTCTTACCAGGGGCCTCTTTGTATTAAAACATTTTTATATTATTTCTGTCTTTTAAAAGAAATTATGAAATTCCAGCAACATTTGCACCAGGCAGTTTTTTCTCTTGCCCTGAATGTGCAAACCCACTTTGTTCAAATTAGAACTTGTACCATTATAAGCTCTACCCATATCAGCTGCAATATAGGGAATTTCTTCAATACCTAGAATTCCTCACATACTTGCAAATAGACTTGGGTTTTGGGACCATGAAATATCAAACATATGATATCTTTCCCCAACTCAGGTAAGAAAGCCTTGCAGTTTTGTTTACAGCAGAACAATTTGGAAAATACTGTCCCTCTTCTTGAAGCTAAGAACTAAACTCCACAAATTCAGGAGGAGAACCACGCTAGATGGAAGACTGCAACTTTAAGTTGCTTAAGTACTTTGTTTAACAGCTTGGTACAGTAGCAACAGCTTGAAACCTGAAAGATGCTAACGCATGTCAAAAGCAATACCAGTTACATTTCTTCTTTTCCCTACCAGTTCAAAACACTGGGCTGAATAATTTCAAATAAGATTCCCCTACAAGGAAAAGGGGAACAGAAAACACACTAATCCAAATTATGTCAGCATGCTAGCAGTTTATTAAAATGCAATTAAACCCTTACCCAAACCTACTCTTGCATTAACAGGTAATTAGCATAATAACCTCCCTTTTTGTTTTAAAGCTTTCTGATGATCCTGTACTCCTATTTCATGAGCAAATAAAAATAATAAAATATTATAATAATAAAATAAATATAATAAAAATTAGATGATTAAAACTCTACCTGGTGATTTGACTTCCACCTCATAGTTAGGCCTGGACACTGGGAAATCCACCAAAAGGAAGAAGTTATTTTTCCATAGTAAAGTGAGCTCATATGACTGCTTAATGTAGCAATCATTGAAGGGACACAAACCATAAAGATATGTGACTGGGAAAATTACTTGAGAACTTCTCTCAGGCTTTCTAACTTTTCACATTCAGAATGAAAATGCTCAGCATATTGCATTTTCCTTTAGATAGAAAATTATTTATGATGATATAATGAATCTTCACCACTCATGAGACACATCTCTGGCATCCTGGTAAGGTTCCTTCTGCGATCAAGGCTTCCCACATATTGTGCCCTCTTTGCACAAAAGAAGCAAGAAGGCAACAACTGTCTTCTTGGCTCTGAAATCTTAAGAATCACCTTTTTTTTTTGAAAGGAGCAGAAGATAAGACACTAGAAAAGAAAACATTACCACTGATATGTTTGCTAAGAGCATGTTTACAGAGATGCAGCAGCAATGCAAGCTTGCCTTACACATCATACACCAGTGTCTACCAGCTTGACCAAGACCCTCTCTGGGAGAAAAAGGGTTCTTGTTGTCCATGACTCATTTCATCCTTGCACTAACAGTAAACATTTCTAAGCTGCTTCTTCCAGAGGCTGACCACAAATCTGCAGCTCACCTTTACCCAGCTCACTTCTTAGCAACCAATATTTAAGCACAGAAGTATCAATGGATATTTTTTAAGTGAACTTCTTATTCCTGTGCACAACTCCAGAGAGAAATTTTCTAGGAGCAGTGCCTTTTGCCAGACAAACCAGCCTAACAGGGGAAAATACAGGCAATGTGGTGGGCCACAGTGGCAGGACAGTTGCAGTCATTGCTGAAAGAGGTGGGGTGTGTGAGGATTTTTAAACCTCAGGAAAAAACCCTCCGCTGTGGAAAGGCAATTTTTTTCTGTTATCAACCCCTCTCATCATTTATGGAAACACTAGCCAATACTAAAGTCCTAAGGCAATCACTGTTTGATTTCAAGACAGTCAACAGCCTCACGTCTAAATCCTGGAAATAACATATTTCATGCTCCAACACAGCTCCCTGGCGCTACCTCTCGCACAGCAGGTTTGCTCAAACTTAGTGCCTTAATGTAAAAAAAGAAAATCAATGAAATGGAAAAAGAAATCACCAAACACTCGATGGCTGGACACCATAAATGACATTGTTTCAGTCTAGCTTTAGCCCTCTGTTTCACTGTACGACAGCAAAAGCATTGCCTTTTTAAGTTCTATATCAACATGTTCACAGGTTTTCAAGGGTATGCTCTTTTCCTGAGTGTTCTGGATCTGGCTGAGAGGGAGCTAATTTTCTTCAGAGCAACACACATGGTGCCATGTTTTGGATTTGCAAGCAAAACAGTGTTGATAACAAACAGGCAGGCAGAGAGTGAGAGAGCAGTTGCGTGCTTCTTAACCACCTACAGGGGTTAAACCAAAACACTGAGGAAAGTGCAAGTGATGACAGCTGATCTGAAAAGAACACAAATCAATTTATACAAGGAAAGTGGCCAAAATGACAAATTGAGATGCTTACATGTTTTTCTATCAAAGCCTTTTTTTTTTTTTTCCCCCAGGCATCGTGGCTGAGATCCTGCAAATATTGCAATACAAATGGAAAAAAGGAAACAAGACTCTTTTCCCCAGGCATGAGAAAGGAAGCTGATAATATAACAACTGGCAGATAAGAGAAAAATATTGCTGACCACAATTAGTTAATTCAGTGTATCATTTAACAAAACCCAGCATCACAAGGCTTCTTCCTAGATCACTCCAAGCTTCATCAACAGTATCGTTCTCATCTAGAAATAAAATAAATAAAAATTAAAATAAATTAAAAAAAAAAAAAAAAACATAAAAAACCATACCGCAAACTTTTCATATTTCATTATCTTTGTTATAGCATCCAGGATCCCAATACTTAATTTGCATTTCTAACATTAAGTAATGGGTATCTATCTTATGACTACAGGATGACTGATATGGTTTATTTTTACCTTCTCTTTTTAGTTATAATGCTGCAGAAGGGGTGAATGTCTACAGGAATTGAAAATTATACATATGTAAATGTACAAAACCTACAATCTTTTCAAAAGTCAAAAGGAATTAGAAAAACTGCTGGGGTAGGAACAATAGCCTGTAAACCAGAAGAGTTGTTTTCCAAAAGTGGGTCATTGATTCCTGACAGATGACTGCTGAGTTTCCAAGGGTAGTTTTCTTTCTTGTTAGGTCTCACCACAGCAATTTAGGTAAAAATAATGCAGAACACATTCTGCCAAGCTCTGCTTTCATCACTGCCATCTCTCCATACTGAGGACCTGTCTCTCCCTGAGTATTGAAATTGAAGACTCAGAATTGAGACTTTCACAGGCTGGGACAGTATTAGCTGGAAGATGAAGGCTGACTTCTGTTAGCTAACAGCTGGGCCTAACTGAATTCGAGCAAACATGGGACTCGTGTTTGTAGCCTAGGTCTGCGGCCCCTGATGAAATATTTTGGGATTCAGGGACCTTGTGATATAGCAAACTGCAGTTTAGGATTACTCAAACCATTTATGCTACAGCAAAACCTTAATCTTCATGGCACTGTCTGGATGAAGAGGATTAAAGACACTGTGAAAAGCCTGTGCTCATTAAACCAAATGTTCTGCCCCCAGTAATGGCAAGCACTAGTACCTCTTTACCAGTCACTCTGTATCAAATATCCACTGACCCTTAAAGTTCACTGATTTGGCCTTAAATTTACAGAACAGGTGGCACACAACATAGCAAGCAGTACTTGTCCTAATTGATTTTGTCTTTTACTTTATAACTATTTAAAGCCTCAGTAGAGATGCTCTCTCTGGGTTGCTCACAAATGAAATCAATAACGTAAAAAATACTTGCTTTCTCCTAGATCCTGAGGCATGAGTTTTCAGTTTTGTGCCAATGTTCTTTGAATAAAAAAAAAAGAAGTGAATGTTCTGGTAACTAATTACATAATGCAATCTACAGAAGACATATTGTCTAGACATCAGTGAAGTGGAGCAGTTTCTCATATATGTGCTTTACATTTCTCTCTCACCAGACAGAAGATGCCCACGTGGAACTCAGCCTAAAAAGGGACTTATCATCTCCACTACAACTGACAATTGCATGGATTCTGCTGCTGTCTTTGTAGACCAAGCTCAGAAGCACCACTTCACTTTGTAGGGGTACCAAACAACCTCTGAGTTGAAAACGTGTCTTGGTTATACAGACAGGGTTAATTTTTTGCAGTAGCAATGATGTGGGGGAGCCTGGAGCTATGTGGGCATGACCAGGGTCCTAATATTATTCAATACCATTTCATGTCATTGCCAGGGCAGGGAAAGGGACTTTCTCTCCCTTTTGGGAAGAAGGAGTATTCCTTTCAGGTCATGGGGAAAGCACAGTGGTGGAGGGTCTGCCTGCAATTGTTTCTCATTTTCTCAGGCTTGGTGGGAATTTTGCATGTAAATCAACATTTCTTTGCACATTTTTTGTTATTGTTATTGTTGCTGTTCATTTTCTTATCTCATGGATGATTCCAATAAAAGGTTCTTAACTTAGCTCTGCTTTTTGTCCCCTACTGAAGGGGAAGGAAGGGTGTGACTCGGCTTTATTTTCAGTGGGTGTACTAAGTAGGAGAATACCATCCCTAAACTATTGAGTCAAGAGGGTATTTTTCCCACTGCAGATTTGGAATGGGCTTAAATCATGAAGAAGTCATTTCATAGTAGCTGCCACAAGGAAGAAGAATTTGCTGTGTTATGAAATAAAGCTCCTCTACACATCCATAAAGGAGCTCAGAGAGACAACAGAGGATGAGGAGCACAAATAATATCTTCCTGAATTATATCCAGGGCCATCAGCCCACCAGAGACCCATATGCACAAGCCCAGAGGAGCATGGGGCACAGCAGCAACTGGGAGTACAAATCACAGACTCCTGAGCAATGAAAACCTTGTCCAGGTCTCTCCCAGGGCTGTTCCAGCAGAGCCATTGCTTCCAGTGTCCAAGCATGACACTCATCACTTTATGACAGCTGGACCAGCTCTTCATATCACCTTTCGGATTAAGGGGATTGCTGCATTGGGTGTGACATGCGATGTTGGGGAAAAGCAGTCTAGGGTCAGACATACTTACTTGACAGACTTACTATGGGATGTTTAGGGGAGAAACCAAAGGCACAAAAAGGGAGAAGTGTAGGTGATTTTGACAAGAGCAGGAGTGGGAAAATAAACATAGGAGTAAGGGGATAAAAAGGGCTGGAAATGTAAACAGTTACTGATCAGTATGTTTATCTGATCAGTACAGCCTGATCTGGCTGCTTATTAAATTTCTTTCTATGTCCTTCCTGGGTGAGAGCCCTTTATTCTCTGTGCATGAGGATGTATGGGGCTATGAGTGCTGTGACTGGAGTCAGACCATGGGGCCAACAGGCCCAGGTGTTCATGGTGCCAGAGACTGGAAAGAATGCAGGTCTGGCAGAAAGTGGGTGAACTCTAGCAAGGCCTGCCAAGAACACACCTTCACCTTGCTACAACTAGAACCTGGGAGCAAGCAGTGGCAGTAGCCTCACCTCTCTTGGGCTGTTGGATCTAGCAGGGCAGGTTCTCCTCTAACAGAATTCTTATCTTGCCATCTGACAAATAGCTGCAGGACTGCTTTTGATCCCGACAGAAATCTTCCAAAGATCAGCTTGCTCTCTTCTTTTCTCCTGCACTGAGGTGCAGCAGAAGCAAAAGGCCAAACCAGCATCCCAAGTGTGAGACTTCTCAAAGGTAACATCATTCTCAGCTGGGCAGTGCAGAGCTACAGACAGACACCAGCTTTGCTTTCACCATTACAATATGACATACTATCAACTTGACAATTTTCAGGCTTTCTTCCTGATTATGTTTATATGGATCTAGGAGATACTACAGTCACAAACACGATGTGTATGTTTAATCATACTGCTTCACTTTCAAAGAATGTTTTCTTGTTAGAATACTATTAAGATTTTATTAAAATGACAGCAATATCACTAGAAATCGGATAAATGCACTTGGTCTCACAATATTTTGATTAGAGTTAGCACAGTTTCCTATTTATTGATGATGATACAGGAAAAACTTTAAACCTCTCCGAGAAAGTTACACATCATAGATTTGTATCTTATGTTGTTACAGTGGCACTTAATAAAATGAAATATTAACACTGCATTGAATAAGGCACTAAATACAGTTAGCAAGGTAACTGAAACAGAAGAACCAAACCTATTCTAGATGTTATTATTGTCCAAAATTAATTGGATTTCAAACATGTTAAATGTGAGGTCTCACAGAGACACAGAATCAACTGTGCAGTAGTGATTAGACTGATTTTTTTATTCTCTTCCATTTATGCTTTTAGCAGGAGGTAAGAGAAGATAAGGAAGTTTTGAGGCATCAAAAGTGACATGAAAATAATGATGGCTTTTCTGGAATGCTTTAGTGAGAAAAAAAAACCTCATTATGAAATAAAAAGCAATAAGACAGAACTGTTCGCTATCCCAAGGAGCTACTATTGGCAGATCTCTCACAGAATTAGTGTCATAGTATGTGACTGAATATTGACACACCACATAAAAGGCTTGTGATGAGAACTAGACCAAGAGTAGAATAGAAAGAATACAGAGCAAAAACACCTCCAAAATCTAACAAATCTGTAGCACATACAGCTGTGTCCTCCACATTTCATATTGAGTAGAGTGCTGAAAACTATCCATATCTAATCTGATATGAAGTGGGGTCACCGGATACGTAATAATGAAATTAAGGACTAGATACCTTTGAAAAAAATGAAAAAAAAATCAGAGCACCAGACGTGACACAAACTATATAACTATTCAATTTTTTTCAACGTCAACAATGCATTTCAATAAAAAGTCTACGGAGAGGGATCATTTTCTTAGGAAATCCTATTTAAAAGAAAATATATGTAGGAAAAAATCCAAGAGACTTAAACTATACCTATTCTCCCCATGAATCCAAACAACAAAATTCTGCTATCCATTATGTCCACACTATGTTGAGGAATCACTCAATGCACATCCACACAGACCATTTGGAGAACCTGATCCTGCTTTCAGTTGTGCAGATTTTGCACTCAATTTAAAAGAGAGTTACTGTACAGCTTTTGTGTGAGCAAAAACATTGTTGGGTCCTTCTAAGTGTGCAGAAACAGATAAGATCCATTTAGGTACCTTCAAGAGTGAAAGGAAAGGATGAGCTGAGTATTAAAATAAGTACAGAGACAGTAAAAACTGTGAAATACAACAATGATAAAACACAGAGAGAAAGTAAGATGAAATGATGAAAAACAATATTTTGCATCAGATATACAAAAGCCCAAAGATATATAAAAGTCCTCAATCTTTTCAATGAAAATTAAGACCAAGTATAAATGCCTACCTGGGACAATATGCAAGACTCCTCTCAAACAGCATGAGCTTCAATGCTTGAACTAGTGGAGACTTTAGCTACATGTTCCACGAACCCCCAAAAGTACAGCTCTGTTTACATTTAAAACCACACACTGGGTGCCTTCTATTCTGTTACCAGTGGCAACTGCTTGACCTGAAACCTGCTGGGAAGCCCATTTGTCACGTTACTTTAAAACAATTCTGCTGTGTTTTTTTCAACAGACCCTGGCAGACATATCTGTATGTGGATAACTCCCTCTGCTCAAGTAAATGTCAGTGTGCCTGCAGGAATGCTTACAGTGATATTTGGTCTGCTTCTGCCTAACCATATTTTACTCATTCACTGGTACAGTTTTCACCAATCCCCAGCAGGTTCCCTTCTAGAAAACAGGACAGCTGACTTGAGATACTGCAACAGGTAGCAAAAAAAAACAAGGTATTGGAGAGACTAAGAGTAGAGATGCTTGTTTTCAACAAAGCATTATAAAAAATAAATTAGGAAGATCCAATGTGTTTTAAATAAAGAAGTAATTTTAAACCTTCAGGGAAGACTGTATTTAAAAATGCAACAGGCTCAACTATTAAAAATGCATGGTAGCAAAATGATTCAAGATGTTTTTATGCATATGAGGAAACTAAGAAAAACATGGAATTCAAACTGTCTTCCCATTGCTTTCATTTAGGAGTATCTTTTTCCTCTCTTTTTTCCTTGGGTTTTTTTTTTTTTTTTTTTTTTTTTTTTGAATGTTTCTTCAAACTAGTGCTAGCTTTTTATTTGCATAAGAACCAGACATTTGCTACTTGCTACTAAAGCTGACTTCCCACCTGAAGGTAGTCTTTCGTATCTAAGCCATTAACAGGCAGCAGTCATCAAAAGCTGAAGAAGTTGACAGCATCAGATTGTTGTCCAGTACCACAGGAAATGGATCCTTGGATGACAAACATCAAGAACTATGGAGCAAGTGTTTTCATAGAGTTACAGGTGGCTAAGCAGCAGGAGCATATGAACTCTTATGATGCAAAAGATCCTATTTTTATATAAATGTCCTCACCACTGCTATATAAAATCCAGCAATCTCAGCTACCATATTCAAGACACTTTTTCCTATTGCACATTATATCTTGAAATTTAGTGTGAAAACTTCGAAATGCAAAAGGAATTCAACAAGACCTGTCAAGATTTGAGTCATACACTGACTAATTCCACTTGTAGCAGTTTAATCCCATACAACAACTAAGTACCGTGCAGCTGCTTGCTTACAGCCCTCCTCCCATCAGAAGGAAGAGGAGAAGAAGACAAAAAGTCAGAAAAGGGTAAAACACATGGTAATTTAATCACTGAAATAAAGTAAATTACCATGAACAAGATTCTATGGCATATCAGGGCTTCTCCTCAGCCACAGGCTCCCAGGGACCAGTTCCCAAGCCCAAAAATCTAATTGCTCACACTTTCATGCAAAGTAGGGTCTCAATTTGCTCTTCATAAATACTTCTACATAAAATCTTACACAGAGGACCTGCCAGTTCAGGATTCAGGTAACAAGTTAAGGTAAGCCTCAAAGCACACTTGAGAGCTAAACAGCTACATTGTTTGGGGAGTGCTTTTTACTTTGAGGCCTACATCAGGTTTGACTAGCTGTTTGAAGTAGAGCAGAAAAGATCTGGCTTGCTCAGTCAGTCTAGAAATGGATACAATGTTTTACTATTATTTTTCATGGAAATTTTATAATCCTTCCTTCCTGCTCCTACATATTGAAAGGAATCTTAGGTGATCCAGAGGTTCAGATGGAATTTCTTACAGAAACCCAAGAATGACAAATTATATATAAATTATATATATAAATTATATATATATATATATATATACACACATACCCCCCCAAATAAAAATTACTTTGAATAAATACCATGTTAAATTGTCACCATTTGTAATAAAGCAAGAGTTTGAAGTTTATTTTCTTTGTTTTTAAATACGCCTGCCTTTTTGTAGTGGAGAAGTGCATACAGTACCTGTTGTTACTCTTATATAGTTCCTTAAAAGTTTTCATAAAGACAACAGGTTACCAGTGAAATATAATATCAGTTCATCAGGTTCCTCAGGTGCTCTTCTGCAAAGCTATGAAATAACAGTTCATCTCCTCCTTGGAGAAACCTAATATAAAATTTTCCACACACGAAAACTTTAAAGTCCTCCCTCCTCCCTCTCCAGCTTCATATCCCACCCAACCCATCAATTTCAGAAGTGGGTTTTTAAAAAAAAAAAAAAAAAGAAAAAAAAAAAAAAGAAAAGAAAAATAGCTTAAAAACAGCAAAGAAAATAAAGTTATTTTAATATATATAGAGAGAACAAAATGAAACTTGAGGGAAAACTTACTGGCGTTACAGTTTATCCTGATACAGTCTAGATGGGGAAAAATAAATGAAAGATGAAATTGCATCCTTCAAGGTAACAGCTGCAGACATCCAAAAACAATCAGTCCACCCTTCCGGGGACAGACACACGCAAAGAGATGTGGCCATTTTATACTTATGCACAGTCTGTACAAGTTCAGGAGTGGGTGTATATGTACAGTATATTCTATGTAAATATCTGTCACATAAATATATATATATACACACACATATATATATACATATATGTATAGAGAAATATACCAATATACATACATAGCCACATGTTGACACCAGAAGTTCTTTTCTTTTTATAGAAACCTATAAATGTAAGAGAATCTGCCACTCCAGACCATGAACTGATATGAATTACAATTAAAAAATTTATAATTAAAGCATAAAAATCTCCCTCAAGACACAAGTCATACTCAAGTGTCATTTTGCTTTTTAGAGACCTTTAGAAATTTCTCTAAGAAGCTTGAAGCTCAAAGTGAACCTTTACACTTGGTTTCTTTTAAATTAATTTGTATTATTATTGCATAAATACACCATCTGTCAACAGAGAATACCTGTAAAATCAGTCTGTGAGATTTATTGGTGCAATATTTAACCCTTTCCAGCTCTCCCAAAGACAGACCCTCTTCTCATTCCCCCATAGCCATCCCAAAAACAGTTTTTAATATGTGCACAGACACATTTGACACTGTCTGCTCAGGTGAGGAAAGGGTTAATATACTGCCCAGTTGTGTCCTATCATAAAATGGCCACTTGCAAACCGCTAACCGCACGAACGCCCAGCCCAGATTTCAGCTAGTTCTGGAGAATGGGAATACTTTTTGTTTGGCTTGGCAGGGAGAATGGGGATTTCCTTCAAAGGTCTCAGCCCTGCCAGCTCCTCAGAGCCCGATCTCATCTCGCTGTCTGAACGCTGAGATTGAACAGGGTGTTTGTAACGTTCAGGGAGAAGATGAAATGGGCAGTGAAGTGGCAGATCTGGGAACCTTTGGTGGCCCTGCCTCATTCAGAGATCACAGGCAAGGGAGGGACAAAGAGAGGTATAAGGAGAGAAAAATAGAGTTATGCTTGTGGAATCTAGTAAATGGTAACTGAGGAGTAACCACAAAGGAAGTTGAGGTAGGAGAGCCTGAGCTAGAGAGGGCTTCTGAGCATTGCTTCTCTCTTTTAACACACTAATGCTCAGCATATCTCAGGATACAAACCATAAGAGGATCTTTCATTTATAAATGCCTATATACAGCCTTGTGAGTATCCACTGCTGTGTTGTCTAACACGGGCTAGAGCTTTCAGATTAGAGCTATTACATATCTTGGGCTATGCTGACCTTCTCTCAGGACATCAAGGCCATGAATAATAGCACCATGCTAGTGGACATGTTGTCTGGACAACTAGAGCTTTAATCACCAGGAACGGTTGTATTTATTATAGAGATATGGCCCAGCAAGGAAGATTATAGAGAATGGCAGAGAAATATAATGCAGTTTGCTTCTTAACTGGACCAATTTTATGCTTTCTCAGACAGAGGTAGGAATATTATTTCAGCAGCTAAATGCAGTTCTTAAAAAATGAAGGAGGGGAAAGAATAAGAATCTATACATAATAAATAAAGATTTGTAACGAGCAGGGACATACGAATCATGAGTAACATAGCCAGAGAGAGTCTGTTTTCAAGCAGAGCTTCTCCTGAGAAAATCTGGGTTTGGTTTTGTGCGATTAGGTTTGTCATGTGTCGTCAACCGCAACAGAAAAGTGGGAGCAAACAGCCCTGGAGCAACTGCTACGATCACCATACAGTGGTGGCTATATCCCTTGCAGGAGTTGGGTGGGGTGAAGGGAGCTCTGAAGTACATGCAGGGAGTTTCCCTCTCTGCCCTGATGGAGAGTGACAGCAAGAGAGACACCCAAGTCTCACCACAGGCAAGTGAGGTCAAGAGAGCTGCTACAGCTGGAACATGGGAATTTCTTATGGACTAAAAAGCAAGTATGCTGAAAAGGGAAACACATATGGCTGGTCCTCAGCAACATTCATCAAAGAGACTAAAATCGTTCTTGTGTTATTGATGTCTGCACAGTTTTGTTTTCTTTTCTTTTTTTTTTTTTTTTTCAGTGATACCAAAATAACTATATGTCCTAGGGCTTGCCCTTGGGCTGAAACACTACTCCAGATGAAGGGACAGATGTTTCAAACTGAAAACCAGTGTAGCCCTTATCTTGACTGCAAGATTCCTATTTCAAAGGATGAGTCCAGGCCACTGAGAGGGCTGCCCTGACAAGAACATGGTACTACTACATCTCCAGACTGTGAGCACAAACTCTGCAATGCCACGCAATTGGGAGCGAGACAGGAACACCCAGGTGCACTCCAAAGGAAGCAGTTCCCCATCCAGGTTTCATCTAATGGGATCAGTGGGGATCCTGCGGGGCAGCTGAGAGACTATCTGCTTGCACTGTTACACCAGAACCATGCTACTCTTCATGCTACCATCTAAGAACGTGCTTGGGGGGGGGTTGTTGCCTTAATTTTGAGCCTTGCCCTAAGCAATCCAAAAATTTTCCAACCATTAATACACGAAGTTGTTCTCTCCTTTTTTAAATCAGTTTTTGAAAAGAAAGAAAATACTTATGTTCCTCTAAACTAACACTACAGTACAAAAACAAAGCAGATGAGATTTTTCCTGGTGGTGAGGGTACAGGGTAGTCTGGTCTTTGTGCTCAAAACAGCAGAATCTGGTTAATTCAGGAATAATTAAAAAAACTCCTTGGGATTCCTCCTGCACAGTACCAGGGCAATAAGACTTCTGGTAATCATCATCTGAGGCACTCAGCCCTGTTATCAGTATTTACTTCTGAGACAGGTTTTGGAGATGAATATGCCTGAACAGCTGTAAATTCAATCAACTGCCAGTTCAGCAATTGGATGAGGAATGTCGTTGATAGTAGGGAAGTGGAAATAGTCTGTTACTGCATGGGGAGCAGGATTAGCTGGGAAGACCTTCTGCAGTTACTTTCTTTTCATTAATTGTCTAATGTAAACCAGAAGTTCATTCCTTAGTGCTCAGATGGAAGGTTTTCCAGAGCATATCACCTGGAAAATGGGCCAAAGATACTCTCCTTCCAAAAGGTTAAATAGCTCAGCTGCAGTTAGCTAACACATGGTATCCATTGTTTGAATGGAGGTATCTTTAGCAGCAGAGATCTGCAATTTAGGCCTGTGTTTTTTACCATTTTTATCTTTTTGTCTGAAAATAGTAATATTTATTTGGTGTTCCTCAGGCTTCAGGCTGTTTAATCCTTGAATCAAGAAAGAAAATCACCTTTACTGTGAGGACAAAATGTTTTTTCCTTTGGATGACCAGCCACATGAGGCTATGAAAGAGTACTTTAGGCAAGAATAGGACAAAAGAGATAATTAGGGCCCAATTATTTCTAACCTCACTCTGAGTTATTTCCTATGGGAAAACTAGATAAAGTCCTGGGCACATTTACCCTATGGTATATTGAGGCTCTTTGCCTCTCTCCTACTTCCACTATTTTATGTAGAAATATCAAAAGAAACTTTCCCTTTTGGATGGGCCAACGTGACTCTGACACCCTTCAGGATTTATCGTATGACAAGATAGGTAGGTGAGAGAGCTGATTACACTTCCTTAAATGAGAGGAGGCAGGAAACATTTATCCTAGTAACCAGTGACCTGAAGATTATGCCAGGCCAGGAAGAAAAAAACCTGAAATATTCTTTAATGAAAGTCAATATAACATTATAACCCTGCCATTTGTCAATGGGAGGAAAAATGTGAATGTGGATCTCCCTATTGGACCAGCCATTTCTTTCCCTTTCTGCACATCATCTCAGCATCGAAAATTATTCCCAAGCATGTTCCAAGCTATGATTTGCTTAATTTCTCTCTCTCTCTCTCTCCTTCCACTCCACACCCATTTCTTCAAAATCCTTCTCAACGGAAGTGAGGTATGTATCATATTTGGATTTCTATTCTTCACACAACAAAAACTCAAACTACTGAAAATCATGCTGTCAACGCAAAGATTTGCAGTGCCTTGGGCACCCACACTAGAAAGGTCTGAAGCAACTTCCTTGCCCCCTTCCCTAATGAATTACTCATTGCTGCTCTTTCCTTCCCTCTCACCTTCTAGAGCAAGCAGCCAGCTGCCCACACCCACCCACGGCCACTGTGTCTCTGTCCCGTGACTGGTTTGGACACGGAGTGCTGAGGGGTGAGAGGGATATGCCAGCCCCTGCAGGCTGCTCCGTATGCTCTGTTCTCAGGGCTGTTTGCCGTGCGGGCCGCAGGCTTCAGGCCTTTGAAGGGTCGAATACCATCTTTTGATTTACCATGGCTGATGGAGCATGAGAAAGCTTTACAACACACAGAAGAGTCAAAAAAAAAAAAAAAAAAAAAAAAAAAAAAAAAAAAAAAAGGGAAAAGAAAGAAAAGAAACAAAAATAGGAAAGACCTTAATAAAGACACAAATGATAATAAGTAATCAAATGGAACAGATCAGAGAAAAAGAGACAGCTCTTAGTAATAGTATTAAATGACATAAGAAAAGCACAATTAAATAACTCACCCCTCAAAACAGTCCTATTTCTATCCTGGGTTAGATGCTCAGGGGATATTGACATACAGTTAGTCAGCACCAAGCATATTCAGATCTTCAGAGGTGGTGTTGATGACTGTTTCTCATTTATAAGGAGATTTTGGCAAGGTTGGATAAAGATTTCGTACTCATTTGTGACATTTGGGCTATGAGCGGTCTCCATACAGAGTTACTGGGACTTAAGAGTAAACAACTGGAAATGAATGGCTCTGGTAAGGTGATTTGTCCTCAAATTCTGTTCTTCAACAGCAAGGTAACTGCTGTTTTGGTAGAAGGAACGTCCTGTTTCAAGGACGTTTTCTGACAGTTTTGCAAATCTCAATAAAGGAGAGGTGAAGCTCAGTCTGGGTTCCAATAGTCTGAACTACCCCTCTGCTGAGTCAGACATAGGAGAGTGCTGACAGGTTTCCACTGATCCAGCCTATAGCTATTTCAGTGAAGATTCAACCTCACAAAAATTTACAGCTGAAAAGCTGGCAAAAGTTGGCATGCACATTGCTCCAGTCCCTGCTACTACACAGAATCAGACTTCAGTTTACAAAAGGGTTTGCTTAAAGATTTTGTCCCTGCATTAAGCTGTCAAGAACACATCTTTTCCAAACATGTGTAGACCATTTGTCAAATCTTCAGCCACATCTTTTAGGTGCCAGACAGTAAGAGTTGAACAGTCCACCTCTAGGCTAGGTGATGGCATAACAAACCCTAGTGAGTGCTAAAAGTGACCAAAGCCAATCAGGCATACAATGTTGACAGGCCCTGAGGGAAAATATATTCTGCCAGCATGATATAATGAAAATTGGAAAGGAAAGAGTAAGCTTTAAAAATAAGAATATTCAGGGTTATATAAATATACCCTCCTCATATCTACTTAGGGTCTAAGTCTAGGAGGTCCCAAAAACCCAAAATGAGCAATTCCTCTAATTCTCAATCATTTTTAAGAAGATAAAACAGAATCAAACAAGTGGTACCTTTCTCAGAAGAAAAAGTGACAATTTTGGATGATGTCTGGCAATTTTCATGCTGTAGTACTTCTCATGGGGGAATATCAAAGGTGATAAAAGCAGCCCTTACTAAAATACTAGCACAAATCTCATAGGGGGCAAAAGAATTACCCTTTCAACAAGAAGAGAAACTAGGGCTTGAAAAGTAAAAGAACTGGCTCTGGGCTACAAGAGGATACTGCAGAGTTGGGCAGACACTTCCCCAACAGAGGCATGCCACTATCAACCTTCCAGTGATTAATTTTATTTTCTGAGAAAAAAATAGCTAGCCATAATTTTCAAGAAATAAAACAGGGAAAATATAAGCTCATTTTTCTTGATTAGTAGCAACAACTAATTAGATCAGAAGAAAAGGCACTTATAGATACACAAATACTCTAGGTTTTTGTGGAATATTCTCATTGCAGATGTAAGAAGGTTCAACAGCAGTTCTTTTGAGCTGTTCTCCAGAGAAACTCTGCAACTCTATGAAATTTTCTTTCACTTAGAGTTAATACAGGCAGAGATGGCTATCATCAGAGCGCTGTTTCTCATTGTTCAAGGAGTTACTGTCACAGCTGAGGTTCATCTATTCCATCTGTCCCACAGGCCAGTCTGGATAGCACAGCAACTGCTCTTTTGCAGCTGCAAACTCAATAGTGCTTTACACTTCTTCAATAAAGCTAAGCACAGCAAATATATAAGTATATGGGGTTTTTGTTTGGTGTTTTGCTTTTATTTACTAAACGGCAAGAGTTTCTATAGACTTTCAGATGGACATTTTCCTTCTAAGTGATATGAACTTGCCTGATGCATCTTCTTCTCTTCACTTGCTTATTCAAAAAGTAAATAATAGGGTCTGCCTCACAATTTCAAAGCCAGAAAAAACCCCACTAGATGCAAATTTAAAAAGCAAGCTAGTTCCAGAGGACAACATATTCTACAAAAATGCTACATGGTTTGCTCCTGAGAGCCACAGCAGGGCTCTGAAGATGGTGATATTGTTAGCTCAAAAAATGTGAAACTTGTTCCAGTGGGCCTTAGAACTTTGAAAGCTGACAGAAGCTTTCATGGACCATACACAAACCTTCATAAAAAATAACCTACACATTAAGTGGTCTAAGATTATGCACTATTATGTTAGTTTTTCCTCTGAGTCAGAACCTCTTTTTAGTTATATTCCTGAATTCACATGAAGCAACAAGCTGCATCACTGAAAAGTGCAAGAAAGCTTCAACTCATGTATTTACATCCTTTAGAAATTTGTCATTCCGTAGAGTATCTAAAGACTGGCAAGAAAATTACTTGAGGCTAATCTAATAGCACATTCACTCCCAACTGTTTTTGTATTGTTGTTACTGTTGTACTTGTTTCTAATTGTCTTTTTAAATTATTTTCTGGGAAAGTGTAACTCTAAGGAGACAGAACACAGCCCTTTGGGATGGGGGGGATGCACTTTTATTATTGCTAATTTCTTTTTTATAAAGACACAACAAAAACATCAAGCATTTTTTTTAGCTATATAAAATATGGCAAGCTGTATCAAATGCTGCCAAATCATGCAAAGGGCAGGGGGTTCACAGGACTTCTGCTTGCCACCATATCCATTTTGCTTCCCTTCCATGTTTGCCTTTGACTGTTTTGAGTGATGCTGGATGAATGAGAGATGTAACTGATCAAAAGATGGACCAAGTAGCATGTTTCACACAGAGCTCACCAGTCCCAGACCAAGAAAGGAAACTTAAAAACATAAAGACTTAAAAAACAACACTGTCCATAACGAAGAACTGACAGCAAATCTTCATGCAGCAATGCAGAAGAGAATTTCTCTCCGCAAGAGAATATACTTATAAAAGTTTCAGCAGTTATTTTAGAAATCAATCCAATCCAATCAAACCAACAGAAAATAAATGAAATAATTTTTAAAAAAACACTAATCACAAGCCCAAACTAATAGTGAAGAGGGCAGTGGAAAGTGTTTACACGATACCTAGGTTGACCATAAGTTTGACCCGGCCTCCATCCAGCTCCAGGCGCAGAGTGTCAGCAGAGTCTCGTGAGGTGGTTGCCATCAACAGCCCATAAGCACGCTGGGACATGAAACGGAAGGACACATCTTCTGCTTCCGTGTGCATAACCATAGGCATGATGATCTTCATGTACATGCTGCCATCATAGTTTCAAGATAGATGCCTCTGCAAGGAATCAGCAAATAATTGCAAAAAATGAGAAATTGCTACACCTCTGAAGAACTCTCACATCTCCCATAGAGCACAGTGTCTACAGAAACCATAGCACTTGCCACAGAAAGGTATGTAACCAGGGAAAAATGCAACAAACATTTAACTGCATCCAGAAACCCTGCAGGGCAAATACGAGTCGCAAAGAAAGAGATGGTGTTCACTGCAACTGGTGACAGCAGTACCCTTGGACACGTAATTCCCAAGGTCAAGCATGTTAGGACAGAACCTTTTTGTGATTATAGGCTAGCAAAGCCTTCGTTTTTCACATCTTCCAGAAAAAGACATCTCAGTGCACTGAAGACCAGCCTTCCCTAGGACTAGCAGTCATGAATAGACTGACTAGAGTTCTGATTTCTGGTACCCTTGCTGTTGCTTATTTAGAGAGGAATTTCTTTTCACTTTAGAGACAAACTGTATAAAGTGAATTTCCTAATAGGTCTTTTCTAAATCAGATTTGTTCCATTTTGTGGTTTTATATTTTTCCACTACTTACTAACAGCCAGTGTTAGTAGACCTCTGCTGACACAACCAATCCAAGTGAAGAAAAGGACAAACCAAACTCCATTGCAAGGGCCATTTAAATGCAGGAAAAGTTAGAAGACAGAGGCACAATGAAAACCAGGAGGAGGGGGGAAGTAGGTGAAGAAAAGTTATTTTTTTTCTATCATCTCTGAAGATGTCAAAGAAAATTGGAATTTCAGCTGACGAAAAGACTTAAATTTAGCATTCTCTATTTTGTTCAGGGTCTTGCCTGCAGAAAGTGATATTCTCCTCTACGGGGTGGAATTAGAGTCTTGTGTTAGAACTGCAGCAAGCACTACAGCATGGCAGTCATTGTTTCTTCACAGAATATGCTCAAAAGCATCTTCATCTGCAAAATTTACAAATCTACATAAATACATTAATGTATGAATCAGAGCATTCCTATTCCCCACAGCCAACCCTGACCAAAGGCAGAGCTGTAGAGGTTGCTCCATGTAAGGCTTCTACCACAAAACTGCATATGAAAATCCAAGACATTTTTTAAAAAATAGACTAGTTCAGCTTCCTAGAAACATGGATGGATTGCTCCATAAAGCTCTCTTACCTGTACCTCATCCAGTTCAGCTGTTTTCTCAAATGATTGACTGGGATTCTCTCCAGACACCACCACCACCCAGAAAATTAACAGCCCATCTAATTTAACCAACTGAAAAACATGTATTTGGAATGAAGATGTTCTACTTAGGTTTCATCCCTCTGTCCTATTTTTCCCAGCTGATAAGAGCAGAACTTCCATCAGGAAACAGCAAGCTTGACAGAGCTGAACCTTACATACTCTCAATGTCTAAAAATTAGATGCTACAGTAGGGTATATGGATGGGAAACTGAGGAACAGACAAATGTTCATGTCATAAAGTACCCATAGCAAGCTCCAAAATGGCCAGTAACAGAACTGCAATGCAATAAATATGCAATTGAGGTGATAAATAGAGATATAAATATCAAATTGATAAAGTGACAGAGGACATGTATATATGGTTCCAAAACATTTGGTGGGGATCACTACAGTTGTGCTGATGCAGCAACCCACCACACTAATAGCTGGTATGCAGCACATCTGCAGCCATAGGACACACAAACACATTCAGAAACCTTTTCTGGGAGCACCATTAAGACATCTGTGAACAACATCCCTACTCACCAGTTTTCTTAGCAGCATTCACCACACACTGTCATGGTCTGTACACAGAAAGCTTTCTACACACATCACCCACTCAGTCATTACATTACACACATCTCTGGTACCAGCTGCCAGTGCTGCCCTGGGCTCCCACATCTTTGTTTGGCCAAGAAACAGAGAAGGAAAGAAAGCTTCTTTTTCAAGGTGGAAGAATAGTTACTTCTTTTCAAAGTGCAATTCTCTTCCCCCTCACGTCTGCACCTCTCACTTGCCACCCACAGCTGCAAGCTGGAACTAAATGTACTGTATATTATACATACACTCAAAGGCAATGCCTATGTACACACAGACCATTCTTGCTCTCTTTCCTCTCTCTCTCTGCAGATTGTATTAGAAAATGCAGTCAAGCATGAAATGGCTCTTTTGACGCCTTCAGCTGAGATGTGCCTTGCATGAAACAGTTGCTGACCCTAGCACATGAATAGCTGTTAGAAGGGGGTTGGAGGATACGGGGACTATGAGTGGGAGTAGCTGACACAAGAGTCCCAGCTCTGCTGCTTCCTTCTCCACAGTGCCATGCATTAGGTGCTTTGAATACATGAGTTTTTCTGCAGTGACTAGAACAAACCAAAAGCCTGGTATGAGTCTCTTCCCTTCAGTAAGAACTTTTGTCCTTCAGCTTTATTTGACCCATTACCAGATAATTACTGTCCTTAGACAAGAAATCCCAACCCTTACTTATGTAAGGAGGATCTGAAGAATATTCAGAATTGCTGAAGATGACATAAAAGTCTGGACAGTGTTTCAGCTCACATCCCACAGTAGCCTAAATCAGGTATTACTGTCCTTTCTCCAGCCAGTCTGCTACAAGCATGACGCAATGAAAACTCAATAATTAACCAGATAAAATTAAATATCTTGAAACAGTTGAAACAGGCTCCACACAACCCCAGGAGACATTGTTCTGTTCTTGTGTGTGCCCTATGCACTTGAGGTATTTCAAAACTGACAAGATTTCATTCTCACTTTGCAAACCTTCATAATCTGGAGTATCTGGGAGCCCTTCAGCACATCTGAAAAGCAGACCTCCAGCTATGAAAATATCCTTTCAGAGGAGGGTATTGCCTAGTAGCAGTCATACAAATAAAATCTATTTCCTTTTCCTGACAGTCAGTCCCCAAAAGCTTGAGAACAGCATGTTACAGCTGAGCAACACATACAGCAAATCTGCTCAGGGTTGAATGCAACTTGGCAACAGGTGCATAACCTCAGCCTCCCAGACACCTGTGCTGGCAACTTCTGCCTGAATACAGACATCCATTCAATTGTCCTCAGACATCTGCAGCAATGGGACTGTAATGCTTTGCTCACCACCATAAATACAGGCAGCAGCACAGTTATCCAAGTTTAAAATATATGGACATTTCTGCCACCCTTCTACTTTTAGGGTAGCTATTACATTGGATGCATAGGAGCAAATTGTGAAATCATGTTCGTGAACCCCACAGATTTGTACAGACAAGTAAAAAATTGAGTGGCATTTATTTGTGATCCCAGTGCCAGAAGCTTCATTGCCATTAGTTTGGAGATGGGAAGAAGAAGCAACCAGGTGCTGGTTCAAAACTCTTTTGACATAATGCCAGAATTCTGTGAAAATCAATATGTTATTAGGAGCAATTACCTTCCCAGTCTTGTGCTCTCAGACCCTGCCAGTTTTAATTTTACACTTAGCATCCAAAGGAGCAATTCATTGCTGCTTCCACACAACACTCTGCACAAACCTCCTAGGGAGATGGAACAGGCATATTCTTAGCACACAGACAGAAAATTATTCAAGACCTCTTCATGCTTTTCCTCCTGCTTTCTAACTTCTCTTGTATTTATCTCCATTCCTTGCCTTGTTTCTTTCTCCTCCCTTTTAGTTTTTCTGTAGTCTCCTGTTCTTTCCTGTGGTCTTTTTCCTATGCCTCCCAGACTGCAATATAGTGTAACTTCTTAGTGAAATGTTCAAAAAGATGACAGTTCAAAAAGAATTTTAAAAAATTCACACTTCATGCAAGTTGAAGTCTCCAGTGACTACAGTTCAGGGCACAGGATATTTCCCCCAGCTACACTTGCGAGACCAAAAGACTTAGACCAAAGATTTCCATGTTCTTGTGAATTCAAATGTTCCTAAAGTGCCTAAGCTTTGTATTCGCAAACCAAACACTTTCCTGCAGGCATTGATTGCACAGCTCACCTCCTGCCCTCACATATCCACTAGCAGACACATGGCCCCAAATAAAAAATAGATTTTTGAAAACCAAAATTACACTTTAAAACAAAACAAAAACAAACAAACAAAATTTTAAAATATATATATAAAAATAAATCCTCTTTCCTGTCCCAATGGATTTCATACAGATGAGTTTCAACAAAAGAAGCCTGACAAGTACTTTAGGAAGCCTGAATGTAATCACTCAGACTGAATCAGATGACAACTCAGGAGATAATGCTCCTGTTTTGGTGAAAAAGATATGATGGGAACTTTAACTGCTGACAAGCAGTTAGGACCTTCCACATCATCCAGCAGGATGGGTGCCAGAAGCTGAGGAGTTCCCCTGTGCCAGTGCCTTGCTGCCCAGGGCTGTGGTACACACACGGGAAGGTGAGTGGGACAGATGTGCAAATGGGGACCAGGTCCAGCCAAGAACCAGGAAGCCTCATGGTGATGAGGCAGGTCCATGCTCAGGCCAGGAAGCCAATCTGCTGGCCAGGGTTAAGAGCGATTGCCAGGCAGGGCCACAGAGGCAGGGCTGAAGATGGGCCTGGCGTGGCAGCACCCCTGGCCAGCACACTGTGAGACCTGGAGACTGGCCCTGCCACAGCATCACCAGCATGTGGGGGCTGATGGCCATGGGGGCTGCCACAGCCTCCTGGGCCATGAGCAGGGTGGGGAGCCCCAGTGGCCAGGCAGGGCCTGTGGGTGTCCTAGGCGTGCTGATGGTTCCATGCTCTGGGACTCCTAGTCATTGACCCATAAGAAAAGTCCATTTTCTCTAAATGTGCTATGACACATTCTGCAGTAAACTGAATTTTCCCTGGATGTCTCCCATCTCAGTGTCGTTGGACTTCACCTTAAACTTAACCTGCCAAACAGGAAAGAGCAATTTGAAGAGATGTAAATGTAATTCATTAGCATTGAGAGGGACAATACTAGAGAACACAAAACCATCTTTAAAAACCTACCTAAACTGAAGCATTACATTAGAAATAAGAATGGGATTTATTAGCCTAACAAAATACCCTGCAAAGAATAAATACCACTAAAAAGCCACTGATAGAGTTTACTCTGCTAGTAAGAACAAAGCTATTCTGCTTTAGAGATTTAAAACTGACAAGATGTCAATAGTATTGTTATGAGCTGTTATTCACTGGAAACTCATGAAGATAAAACAGTAAAAATCTTGGATACATACAGCTACAGAAAAGTAAAGAGATCAGACGGGTTTTGCTGGTACTTAATCTCTCTGAAAGACCAAAGCATTTTTTCAACATCAATCCAAGTTTTCCTTTGCTTCAAATTGAGATGACACCTTCCTTTCCCACTTCCAAGTGGGTACATGGCTGTTTAACAAAAGGATCTTTGTATCCTGAAACTCAGTACATCATAACTCTATCTCCCTCGCTCTATTTTAGACTAAGTAAACTCCTTTCTACTCAGCTTATCCTAGCTTTTATTTTCTAAAACCCACCTCTCGTGCTTCTCATCTCTGGATTCTTTCTGGTTCATATACTATATTCTTAAATTCAAATTTTCCAATTTGAATAGCGTATGTCAGTTAAGACCAAACGAGCATTTGGAGTAATTACATAAGGCATCCTTATCAGTGCACTGTGCACAAAATAGTTCCAAATGAACAGCAAATGGGAGACATAATAAAGCAACCTCCAAGGCATTCATCACATTTTCAAGGATGGAAGAATACTGGTGGAGCAGTAGTTATAACTGTCACTTATAAGTCCCCTGCTATAGACAAAAATTGCTAGCAGATGTTGACATAGGCCAGATGACATCCAGATGAATATTCTTCACCAAACATGTTTTTTTCAAAATGTTGCAAAGTTTATTTCATAACATTAATTAAAACATTTAATTTCTGGGCCTGAAAATAGTCAAGTGTGAGTTCCTCCATATAAAAGAAAAATTTTCTGAAGAAACCTGAAGTGCAAACCACAACTATTTATTTATCTAGAAAGTCAGAAGCGAATAAATACTCTATTCACCAATTTTCTTTCTGTACAACTGTCTCCCTCATTCCAGATTTGAAGTCTTCCCAAACACATAACCAAAGCCTGCAGATAATATTACTAAGTATCCATAAAATGTAAGACATTAAAAAAACCCTAAGTAAAGAGGGCAAATAAAAAGCCCTAAGCACACAGTGCATGTACTATAATGTCCTTCAGACAAAAAAAGAAAATTAAAAAACCACACCTTGATTCATAAAGTTTAGACTTTGAAACTACTTTGAACAAAAGTAGCTACCATTACTATGAACAAAAGTAATTCTGATTTTTCTTTTTAGAACAGCACTTATTTTATTTTTGAGTCCAAAATTAACACCTTGCTCTTCTACTTCAATATTATACCAAAATCCTGTAAAGCTGTCCTGACAATTTTCATCTTAAACTGGACTAAATCTCAAGGAACTAGTTAAAGCTGTGAGACTTCTACCACTGTAAGGTGAAATCCCACAACATTTTTGCCCATCTACAACAAAAGCTTCAATGGAGGCCTTCTAAATTTTAAACTGACCTAGGGAAGACATATTAGGGACAGGACTCCCAAATCTCTCTCCATTAATAAACCCCTCTAACATTTGTCATCTGGATTGTAGCTTTGCTTAACGTCTGTATTTAATCAACTCTCCAACTCCCCAGGTTAACCTGTGGCTAACAAAGTATGCACCAGTTTCCAGCAGCATCAGGCTTGGTATGCCCTTCCTACACTCCTGTTGTCACCACACACAAGAGAGTATAAGCTAATCAAGGGGTGTTGTCAGGTGGGGAGCTACAAAAAAACTTAATTCCTGTACTTCACAAGGAAAGGCAAAAAATCTTTGCTTCTCCTTTCTTTGGGCTGCAATCATGAAGAACTGGCCTAGGGAGGAGCTGTAAGAACACTGAGCACCACAGTGGAAATATTTGCAGACAGAGGAAACTGTAGCTTGTAAATGTTATTGCTAGCCCTGGGAGGTGACCAGTGAGGTTATATTGCCATACTGAAGCTTGGCAAAGACTCAGGAGAACGAAGAAGGAGCACATGTGCTTTTAAAATCTACTCCAAATGTCACTCTAACATTTACAGAGCTGTGAAAAACTATTTGGGAAGAAATCTCTGGCAAAAAGGCTAAGGGTAGGAGGAAGAATTGTTCCTCAATGTAAAGGAGAGTAATGGGGAAACGTGCTGCTAAAATGAGAGTTTGAGAGTTTGCCATTACCATGGGTGGCACTTTCTAAAGTAACGCAACTTCAACTTAGATTAACCATCTTGGAGTCTTCTTCATGGCACTGTCAAGCTACATGAAGCATTTCATCACTGCCTGCTGAGTAGTGTTTATTGAGAAAGAGAGACTAGAGCAAAAATGTTAGGTTTACCTCAGCATAAAGTGAAAAAAAAAAGGTAGCAGACACAATTGGTAGCAAGAGAAAATTGAGAAAATTGTAAGGAAAAAATTACACAATGAGGGTTGCCACACACACTGCAACAGAACAGCTGTAGAAACCCCAATCCTGTAAATTTTCAAAATTCGATAGGATAATGCCTTTAACAATCAATTTTGCTTTTCAAGTTAGTCTCGCTTGAAGCAAGTGGTGGGAACAACTTCCAGAGATATCTTTTAACCATGATTATTCTACACCAAGTGTCAGAATGCCCTGATTTCACTGGATATTGCACCTTTTCACAGACATCACCTTACTCCTGCAAATTGCTACTGATTTGAGATGGAAAAGGGTTCCAGAGACACCATCTCTGGAAGTGTTCAAGAGGCATCTGGACATGGCACCTGGGCCTACAGCTCAGGGGTGATTATGGTGCTACTGCGTTGACAGTTGGACCAGATGATCTAAAAGGTCTCTATCAAACTTGATGATTCTTTGATTCTGTGATTATCAGTTTATGATTTTTGAAAAGCAAGGCTGTAATGTAAACTACATTCATAACCTTTTTAAAATCCATAAACAACATCTCCTCAGTTTTGTTTTTCCATTACTGGAAAGAAAAACTAACTACTATTGCCTCTGGCTGTTGGTTTAAGGAAGGTTCACAGCATCAGACAGCCCTCAACTTAATTTCCTTCCTTTTCCTCATCTGACAGCCCCAAATCCCTAAACTTTGTAAATTCCTGGAACAAGTGCATTAACAGCACAGGGAGCAAGTGGAAAATATTGGTCTACAAACTGTAGGTCAAACTTGTCCATATCATACCAGTTTTGAAAAAACTAAAATTCTTCAAGCCTAAATGCTTGAAGAGCCAATCAATCAATGATTTAGGAAGTGCCATGCTGAAAATAAGTAAGCAGAGGAACTAGGTAACTATTATTAAACTCATGTAAGAACATCTCATAGAAACAAGAATGTCATAATACTTGCAAAGGATGGCAAACAGGTCACCTTTGAAGGGGAAGACCGATACAACAGAGCAGGTAACAATTAGAATGGTAACAACAGCATGCATGCTGTGGAAAAATACAGGAGAATATGTAATTTTGGGTCACAGGCTACAACTTCCAAGCTTAAAATACAAGATAAACTAAGCTGAGTTTACAATTCTAGGATCTGGAGGAAGGTCCCTTCAGAGCCTTTTCTTCTCCTATCACAGATCTGCTGTCTTCCCTAAAAACATTCTCAAAACCACTAATCCAAGAGTGGTCCCCATATGAGAGCAACACTCAGTCAGTGCAGCACAGACAGTGCCAAAATGATGACACTGATTTCCAGGCATCCCACAGACTCTGTCCATTACTAATGAAGTCATCAGCAGAGATGCAACAGCCAGATCTGTTCACCCAGCTAATTGCAACCACTGTTCAATTATTGGAACCATGATAAAAAGGTAGAGTGAAGCAGAAACTAGTAGCTGGCATGGAATGGCAGTTGGCATTGCCAGGATCATGAAAGCTGAAGCTAGATGTACATGCTTGTGCCTGTAAATTTCACCAGCAGATAAATGAAATATAGTTCTTCTTTAAATTAACAGACAATGCCTTTTGAAAACATGATTGTACCACAGAACAAATTCCATTTTACAACTCTGGTACTTGTAGATAAATGTTTTTAAAATAAAAGGAATTGCAGATAAAGAAGGAATTTAAAAATAATTGGTATGGATATGTAAGGTGTTTATGTACTTATGATGACCCAAATTACACAGAACATCAGTGTTTGGACAACTATGGGAATGTCCATGAACTGTCCCTCTCAATTCTAACATGACCAAGTGCAGTTTCTGTCTTACAAAACCAGTGTATTTTTGCAAGGACCTTAGTTAGAAAATCATAGTCCATAACACTGATTATAATTATCAAACAGTTATTAAACTCCTACAAGCCTATCTCAAGTGCCAAAGGCTGTAGTGCAGGATCTACAGTGCAGGACTGCCTGTACTGGCATTCAATGAATGTGTTTACAAATAACAGTAGCCAGTATAAACCCTCAGTTCAAAACTCAAAGACTTAGGTTCATGGAGAAGAGAGTTCCATTAATCTTCTTCTTCTCCTCTGAGCTCCAAGAACCTCCAGTGATCTTGATGGGAATTGTAAATGATAATAAATCCTACTTCTTGTTGAAGCTGTAACAATTTAGTCATTATATGCAATGTCTAAGATTCTCTAGTCAAAAGAACTGTAGATGTATAAATTATGATAGCAGCTGTGACCCTAAAACTTTCAAATTCACCACTGTGCAGCCCATTTTATTCTCTTTGAAATTCAGGGTGGTGATCAGAATGCAATGAAAAGTGTCATACTCCAAAAGCACCAGCCTGATGTCACAGTCAAGCAAAAATGGATTTTTTTCAGCTGCTTCTATTACTGAGCTGCTGAGGCCTGAGACGATTCCTATTCAAAAAAGACCAACCAAATCTTGAAATCACTAGGTATCTTAGACTGAAAATGTCATTTATGTGCAAAAGATTTTCAGATCACCTTCTATGGTGGCTATGACTTTTAGTGAAATGACCGGATCTCTCCTGCTCCTAAACGAAATTGGAAAGCTGTCACACTGTCACCCCATATCAAGACACTTGCATCCACTCACAGATAAGATGTAAGAATGTACCCACATCCTGTATTGTTCTCTTTGTACTAGACATAATGAAAAACTCAAATTAAGAGAGCTTTAATGGTGAATAACTGGCTATTTACCCTGTCTAAAGCACTTCTGCCCCCTATAATAGAGTCCAGAGGGATATTTACTCTCTGGATTGCTAGCAGCAGACTAAACGCAACCTACTAGGGAAGAGGGTCTGCTTAGACCCGTAAAATGCCTCAAATGTAAAATTCAATGCCTGCTTATCAGTGACCACACCTCCTGATTGATATCAGTTTCCATACACGTTTACTCAATGCTAGGCAGCACACCTGCAGAATGAACTTCCTGGGAAGGAACCCTGCCATGAGTGGGCAGCTAATGAAAAGCTTCACTTCACTGTGGTCTTCTCAGGTTCTCTAGGTTTTTCAACAATCTATGAGATTGAGAACCTGAAATACTCAGAGCAATAGCAAGGGATCCCCCACCCACATCTGTGTGAGTCCTTGTACTGTTCCGAAAAGCACTAACGATGGTACAGTTGATACCTCTGTCACAAGAGTGGGGTAATAAATTCAAATATCAATCATTTATTCATAAATACCAGAGTTCAGAAATTCCTTAGACAGAGAAAAATAGGAATTTCATAATGTAAAACTAAGACCGGGTTTTCCACATCCAAAAATCACTGTAGGGCTGCCAGTGTTCTGAGAAAGTCTGGGACAAAGGGAGGAATAAAGCGACTCATCACAAATATGATGTATTTGCTAATCTGGGGGGCAGACAGAAAGAGCAATCTCTAAGAATGGATTCTGAATCCTAAAAAAACTTAGCTGTTTGATAAAAACATCAACAGCCATAGTCTTAACATTCTGTACAGTGGAAAACACAGTTTGCTTTCACCTAAAATGTCTCCCAGGCCCCTAAGTACAGAAGAGATGGAACTAGGAGACTAAATTGCAAAATCCATCCCATTTAAATAAGTGGGATCACAGGTAAGGTCAGGGCAGTTAATCACTACCTATTTGCTGAAAATTGCCCGTAAAGGATATTAGATGCACAATACTTTTACAGCAATTAGCTCTTGTTGATATGAATATGAAATAGGGACCTAGTAAGAGTTACCTCAGTAAGAAAAGGAAGGAAATTAATCAGAACAAAGATGGAAGACAAGGTAAATTTGGGGGGTGGCCAGTTAGTATATTTGTTTGGAGGACTGGAGAATGCTTTCACATGTATTATTTGGCCAAATCTCCAAAGTGTATCAGAGGAAGTGAGATTATTAGAACAGAGTCCAGCACAATTTAGCAAAGCATGGTAAAAGCAGATGGGAGCGTGGCTATCAGATTAACTTTGCATAAAAGCTGTGGCAAATCCATCATGAGGTTTTCCAGGCTCTGAGAAAGCCTGACCAGAACTGGATTTACCAGTAAATTATGTTTACTTCAAGGATAAAAATTTTCTCTTCCTTCATTACACAAGGACGAAAAAGTGGTGGGGGGAGAGAGTCAGACATTTCCTACTCTCTCCAATGGTATTTCTCTATAGAGGTAAAAGCCATTATTCATTACTTATTAAAACTGGGGCGGTGGGGAGAAGTAGCTACATCTGAAGGCATTTTTTTTTTTCAGTTTTTCCATTTCTTGTTGCTAGCTCTTTGTCTTGGGCTGTCTGCAATCTTCACCCCTACTGTTTCTGTACCCACTGGAAGGGGTTGAGAAAGCCAGGCTGCGACTCTCCAAACGCAGCGTTCAGTTGCAGGGAGAAGAGTCTGGCAGCCACCCAGGCAAGCAGGAGTAGTTAGGACAACCACAGGGTCATTCTGCCCACATTTAAAGGAGTCACACAATCCAGCCCAGGAGATAACAAGCACTCCAAGTTCAACAAGGACAGAGTGGTAGGGGAAGCCAACAGCTGTACCTGTGGCTGAAGCATGATAGTGGAATCTCCTGTGAAACTGGTATCAAGCCTTGGCATCCCAGATGGCCTCCAACTTGAAGAATATTTGGGACACCATCCAGAACTCTTCCCACAAGGGATGTAAAGTTGAATTAAACCCAATATAAGGAAACAGAAGAACTCATAGTCCGAAAGTTTCTACGTTCTAAAGGATCTTATAAAATTTCAGAAATTATTTAGATAAAAATTATTTCGTAACAACAGGCTCTGATTGAACCTGACTGTAAGAGCTGCCTATTGGGACACCTCCAGTTTAAAATTGAGTACCTTACAAAAATAATCTAAACCCAGCTATCTGTATGTACTTCACCTGTCAGATTTCTCCCTCCTACTGTTCATGGCATCAGAATATGGTATTTCTTTTTTTCATATCTTTCATACTTTTCTTTCTCTTGTTACTGTGCAAAATGCCAATACAAAGAACAGTAAAAACAGCAAGCTACCTGCCCCAGGAAATAAACAAAGTACATCAAAAAATTCCTTCCTGTAAACTGAAATGAAATTTCATTATATTTTTCAAACCTGTTCTTCCAATTTCCATCCAGCTTTGGAAAAAAACAAATCAGAATATTCACAGTGCTTCCAAATACACAATACCATAATCTTCAATGACAGTTAAGGGCTGACTTTTCCTTAACAGCAATTTTATCAAGTCAGAACAAGATTCTGCACAATATAAAAGCAACAAGGGTTGTATCAAGACACATCACAACCTTTCCCCTGGGAAACACAGTTACACCTACAGCACTCGGCCTTACACAGAATATCACTTCTTTATACTGCATAAACATCCTCTAATGTTGGCCAGACTGAATGCCACAAAGGGAGGAATACAGCAGAAAAATACATAACCAAAGGAAGACAGGCAAAGCCCCCACTCCTCCAAAGTTAAGTGCTGAGCAACCAGAATTCAACACATATTTGGACAATACTCTCAGACAAACAGGATGATTTCTGGGGGCTAAGGAGTCTCTGAGCCTTAGTACGGCTAGGAGATAGACTGGATGATCCTTGTGGGTCCCTTACAGCTCAGGATATGCTATGATTCTGTGACCTATGGTGTTAAAACTGCCATCTAATGGTGAAACTGTAATTTTCAGCAACATTTAGTTATATGCTGCTTCCTACAGCACTAGCTGCTGGTGAAGCAAAAGAGTATGTTTTAAGTGACAAAACATTTTTTCATCAAGTATACGATTACTGACTCAAACTGACAGATTTGATTTCCAGTTTTATGCCACAGACAAGAGACTGCACAACAAAGAATATAATAATGCCAAAGTTCAGGCTTGGATCTTTTGAGGACTGATAATGTCATCTTAATTTCTAATGAAGAACCTATCAACACTGAACAAATGCAGAAATGCTGAGTTGAACCATCTAAATTACTCCAGTGATATAGATTTACTGGACATTTCAGCTATTCCAGAACCAAATCACTGTCAGTCATCTATCACTTACCTCATGATCTGGTGGTACAGGTTCAAAATCACTTTCCTGGTGACTCAAGTATGGGCAGAATTTGTGTCCTTGCTATGCAAAGGAAGCTAATTCAGACAAGTCAGTATTTGCCTTTCGACTTTGCTTAAACTATAACTAATAGTACCTCCTTATTATGCTTCCACTGATCCCCCAATAATTGTAGAATCATAGAATGGTTTGGGTTGGAAGGGACCTTAAAGATCATCTAGTTCCAACCCCCTACCACAAGGAGGGACACCTTGCACTAGACCAGGTTGCTCAGAGCCCCATCCAATCTGGCCTAATAATGTTGGATTATTATTTAAAGTAGAAGGACACAAATTAGGACTCTTGCGATCTACTCAACAAGTCATTTTGTGATTTTCCTTATTTGATCTGGAAGTAGGAAAGAATGTTATTTACCTCTCTTCAACAACATGCTTTAGATTCTCACTTAAGCAATCATTACAAAGTAAGCCAAATATATTAAAAGGATGTTGCTAATGGCAAAAGAGAACCTAATGAACCCTTGCATTGAAGGTAATATGGGTCAGGCAAAGGCATATCTGGAATCCACTTCTGACAGGTTATTGACATCTAATTCCATACTATCAACAAAAACAGCTCAATTTACTCCCCTTTTAATGTGCAAGTGAGGGCCAGTGAAAGCTGTCAGACTCGTGATGAAAGACAAGTACCTAGCATACATATAGAAAAAATGGTTCCTTCATAAAACTCTCTCTCCAAGTCATTCAAGAGTTTAGAATCTCAGAGCTTAACACATGAGCCATCATTCCCCATCACTGAAGAAAAGGAATGTTAAGCTCTTCACCCACAGAAGCAGGCATGTGGCCTCTTTTGCAGAAAGAAAGAAATTTCTATTTTCAGTATAAAATTAATCACAGGCTCTTACACTGGGGCTTAATCATGATCCTTGAAGTTCAGTACAACATCTGCATTGAACATCATGCTCTGCTTTCTCCTAAGGGTTCCTGGAGGGCTGCAACGGTATGGGGGAAGCCCAGAGGGTAGAAAAGCTGTGTCTATTAAGGAATTAATACACTTCAGTATGTATTTCAAGTCTATTTGAAGACAAACACAGCGTCAAGCTTTTCCCCAAAAGGGTGGCTAGTAGAAACTTAGCAAATCGAGTGAGCCACCAGTTGCTAGGTGAGCAGAAGCAGGCAATGGGGACATAGAGGCCACTGGTCCCACGGACTGGTGCACTTGCTCAGACACTTTGGGGGCACAGTGAGGGGCAGATGGCAGAGCTGCCTGACAAAGGAGGCTGTAATTGTCTCCTCACCTGTGCCACTAGTGCTGACAAGTACTTGTTATGTGTTTTTTTCCAAGGGACAGCAGTGTGGCTCCTCCCTGGGGTAGAAGAGAAAGCAGACACAGAGCAAATCACAGTTTTCTGTGTATTGTCACTGGCACCAGCTCTCACTGTCACTTGCTGGACAAGGTCCCAAGTTTCCACTCACACCTGCACAAGTTCCAGATCAGCAAGGGCTATTTCAAAAGCAGCTTTTCCTAATTTACACCTGGAAAGGATTAGACACAGCTCCATACCACTATACAACCAAAAAGAACGGTTTTCTAAAATAAGCAGTTGACTTATTTTCTGACCAAAGAGGAAAAAGAGTAGGTTTCTTAATAGAATGGTTGTCCTGTCCTCAATTCCTGTTATTTGAAGTCCTCCACACGATTTCAAAGCATTAAGATGCACTCAGGGATGTCTTTTGAACTGGCCTACTTTCACAGCAGAAAATGAGACAGAAATAGAAGACAGCTCATCCACTGTCACACTGTAAAGCCAGGACTATGCAGGGACACAACCCACTGTCCACCACAGTTTTCCTGATGCCCCCTGTCTTCTGGGTGATCCAAGAGCTACCTGCCACCTTGTTGTACTTTTCATCAGACAAACCCAGAAAAATTATCAGAATATTAAACAAGTGAAAATAATGAAGAGGTCAATAGTTCCTTTGGAAACTGCAAAATAATCCACAAGCCTAAAAATAATCTGAATCTGTAACGGAAAGGGGACTGATCTTGACATCACTTGAAACATAGATGGCAAGACTCTATAGATACAACACCTGTTTTTCTTTCAAATTCTGCAGATAGAGACTCAAAAGGGGAAGAACTGAGGCACAAGACAGTTTTTTAAGATTTCAATTAGCCTTTTTTTTGGACTAGGATTTATTTACTGCAGAGTTAAGCATCTCTCATAGTTACAGCTTCTCTATTTATATCTGCTAACTGTGCAAATTTCCTGATTCTCTGATTCCAGACCAGCTGCTGGGCACAGCTGTGCTCCAACAAAGGCACCAAAACCAGCAGGATTTCTGTAGGACTGTCATACTTCCCTAATTTCATCTGCATCTGGAAGAGGAAATCACAGTGCTTTTCTCACCCACTCCTGACACAGCTCAACAGAACACCACCAATGTAATTAAAAAAAAAAAAAAAAAAAAAAGCAAACCCTCAGATTTGCTAGTGTGAGAAGATCCCAAGCTTCCACAGCTTTTAAATGTTGCATTAAAACTTCCTGCACAACATACAAGGTTGCCAACACAACGAATACAGGAATCTAAGTGAACAGTCTCCTGCAAGCCTTTTAGACAGAGCAGAGGACATCCTGTGAACAATTCAACATGTGGAGAGAACAAGGCATAGAATTGCAAGGAATAGAGTCCGGCAAAAATGAAGCTTCTGTTTAGTGGGAAGAGGGGAAGGAAAAGCAATGCAACTAGGCAGAGTACCCAATGCCTCATAACACACTGCAGGCTGTGTAGCATATACAGCTATGTGGCATCTCAATCTTGAAGTGGGTTTTTGGAATGCAAATTCCATGTTTCTGTGGGCATCAAGCTGAAGGATGAAGCAAGACCAACCTGCACCCAAGAGAGGGGAGTGGCACATCCTCTTTCTGGCATGCACCACTGGCTACCCAAAGGCTGTTCCTGCTTCCCCCACCCACTGGCTGTCCAGAACACCATCCTTTCTTAATGGCTGCTTCACACCCTGAGCACCTTACTTACATACCTGGATTTTACTCTAAGAGCCCCTAAGCACTACAGGGGCAACACTGCAGTGTGTCAGGATTTACTGCTTTTATTCATCAAAACCTAATTGATTTGCCAAAGATCAAAGTCCATGACAGAGCAGGGCTAAATGCAAGTGAACTAAATAGTGGTCTACGTTTTTGTTGGTGTTTGGGGGGTTTATGCAGATGAACAATATTTTGGATGACAGCTTGTCAGTCAGAAAAGTCTCTGTCTTCCATCTGTGACAAAGACGAACAGTTAGCAGCATACTTGCTGCTTCTGGTTATGCACTGGCTGGAAAGAATGAACCTTACAATAGGCTCTCCTCACCAGCAAACTGGAAACAACACCCCATACTTCTCTTTCTCACATGAGACTGCGAATACCTCGTCTAACTGAGATTTGAGTTTGGGATCTGAAAGTTTTTTGGCAACGGATTTTCCCTACAGCGCATTTGACAAAACCTTCCTTAGCAACAGTTTTTTTCTCATCTGATACTGTAACACACACCACACATAATATTGTTTCGAGTTTGCCTAAACATGGAGTTTGTTCACCGTTCTTGGAGATCCACAAAGAAGCTGAAGTATCAAAATGTTGTTATTTTTACACTGTAAATATTCTACCCTTTCTATTTCACTATGAGTTATTAAAACAAGTAATTACATTAAGAATCAAACAAAACTTACTTTGGTAATCAGTGTCTTGCATGTTGTATAAATTTACTCATGTACTTGCTAATTAGGAAAACATATCCAGTCATTAACAGAATTTAGAAAGGAAAATAGGTCCTTTGAAGTTGGAAAACATTTCCAGATTTTGATTCTGAGGCATACATTCCACAGAACGATTCAAGCTAGAAGCAGAAGAGCTTGCTAGATCATGGAGGGCCCTCCCCTTCCTGTCCTCTTACAAAGCATATTTCATTGAAATGTAAAGCAGCCTGGCCTTACTCTGCTCTTTTAGCCATCCTAGTTTCCAATGTCTAACCAATAGGATTTCCACCCTTTTCTATGATTCCTGCTATAACAAAATACAGCAAAAAATAAGAACCAACCTAAGCTCATTGTTATGATAGTCACCACTTTCCTTTCTTAACCCAATATTCCATAATAAGTGTCCTGTGAACTTCCTTAAATAATTCCCCTTCCTTGAGAAGGCAATTCTCCCATCAGAGCTGATTCGTCATCCTCTCCTCAGGTTATCCTTCACCAATCAACATGCACTGAACTCTTCTAATCTTTCTCCATAATTCCTCCTGATTATATTTCAACTTATTTTACCAATTTCTTTCATATTGCACAATGGTACTTTCTTTACACCTTTTGTACTTGTGTTTTTTGAATACTTGTGTGACTAGGAATATTTCTAACTAGCACAGGTGTAGCTGAGTACCCAATGGCACTTCATTAGTACACAATTTAAGTGGTGAGTAGCAGTTGATATTCAGGCTTTATTATCTTGGCAAAGGTCAATGGGTAAAACTATTTAAGGCTCCTTTTTTGTGTGCTCTGTAAATCTCATATCACTATCGAGTTAAATACATCCAGCCAATCGCTGACACACCATACAAAATTTCATCATTTATTTAGTGGCTTATAAAGGGCAATGAATAATTTTACCTTTTCAATGCCAAAGGTATTGAAAAAACTAGAAAGTTTTTTCCCCTTGAGTGGCTCAAGTACTACAGCATTTTATCTATAAAAGGCTGCTTGTGTATCTCAAAAAAACCCAGCATTGTATGAACACCCACACAAGGATTTCATTAGCACTGCAGGTGTAGTAAACTAGAGAAGACAGAAAGTTACTGCTATTTTAAAAGAAATTCTCTGACCTTCAGAGATTTTAATACATATGGTAGGTCAAGACAATGTGTATTTTGGGGATATCAACTCAAATTATTAACACACAACACAAGAGTGGCCCCCATTTCTGTATTGGTAAAGAATAAAATACTCTGTGTCAAGTAGCCAATAACAGGAAAATTAGTTAGATAACACAAAAATAAGCATCATTCATTATGTTAGGTTTCTACCTATTCTCATGGCAGGATGTCCATTAAGCTTAAGAAAAAATATGAAACAGAAGGTAAATATCAGCAAAAAATACAGATTTTTGCTAGTCTTCAGCTTTTTTCATCCTAGAATCTGAAGCCTTTAGTGATTCATTAATTATTCCATATTGCAACCCTTTTTTGATTTTGGAAAGTCCTAAGTGTCTGGCTTTTTGGGGAGTTTCTTTTGCAGCTGTGGAACATAAGGCACAGAAAAATGAACTTGCCTATAGTTATATAAGCCTGAAATAAAATTCTAGGGCATGTCTACATTGTATACTTTTGCAAAGCACCCAATTAGTGAAGTCCCATGTACGCCAAGGCTTGTTTTGTGAGAAGCCCTGATCAGGCTTACTCTCTAGCCTGGCAGAGATGCTGAACTGATGTGACACAACTCAGGGCTCATCTGCAGGTACTGTCAGTGTAGCAGTCAGCACATGGTTTGCAAAGCAAACAGGACTACACACAATGTAGCACAGGATGCTCTGTGCCCAATACACTGCCACACACCTGAACAGCATCTGCAGGGCAGTTTTGCAAAGATTTCTGAGAAACAGCATTTGTTTGCTTTTACCCTGGTCCACAGGAAATCACTGGGTTTTAGCTCTCACTGTCATATAACATCTGCTTAATCTTTATTTGTTCCTTAAGTCAAGGTTTATACAACCTCAATTTGCCTTATTAACACATCTACTAAATTCTTCCATATTTAAGTCAGTTGGAGACCACAGGATTCTGATCAGACTAGCAGGGAGTGATAGTTGAGTGAGCAATGCTGGGTAAGAGAAAGGCAGACCCGTGGGGAGCTGGATGGTAAGCAGCTTTTCATTACTGCATGCTTTAAGGCCAAAGTGATTCATGAGTGCTCTTCTGAGTGGGAAAAAAAGGACAGAAAGAGAAGATGAAGAAACTCTGGTTCTGGTAGGAATTATCTCTATCCTATCACAATATATAAGTATTT
Source organism: Sitta carolinensis (assembly GCA_032173965.1). Lineage (NCBI taxonomy): Eukaryota > Metazoa > Chordata > Aves > Passeriformes > Sittidae > Sitta > Sitta carolinensis. The sequence goes on from JAVUNC010000006.1 coordinate 38,841,898, forward strand.
GTCTCTAGAAATTGCTAACCAGATATCCCAGGACTATATTACCACGTCTGCAGAGATCTGCAAGTATTATTTTAGATACATCAGATAGCCTTTTCAAGGTAGAAAGAGTAGGCTAGTGCCCTAAGAGTCTAACAACTAAACTAGGCAATATCTTAGATTCAGACACTTAAATCCCAGTAAATTAAATCCTCTCCAACTCATGGTCTGTAGCTAATTACTTTTGTAATCTTGAATCTTACCGTAGGTGTCTTAATAGTTCTGTATCTCTGTTTCCCAAAATAAAAAATTATGACAATATCAATCTCAAATACTCTGCATATGGGAAAAAATGACACTTGTTTGTTCATGATTATCAATCTGCATCCTTATAAATGCTTTAGTGTGGATTTATTTAGCATATTCTGATAGCCCGAAGACAGGAGGAGATGTCAACAACTTCCTGGCTTTCTCCCAGCTATGACCTTGTCTGCTCATTTTAAGTTTGAAGGGTCCCCCACGAATTATCTGTATGAAAACGTACAAAAATTCACCCAAGCCTCTATCTCTAGCTTCTACAGAGAGAGAGGTAATACTGTGAGATTTGTCAGGTCATACTACACTGCGGCAGAGAACAGACTAAAGCCCATTGCCAACCCATGTTTCAAATGGGTAACAGTTCACTGCTGGAACAGAAAACATCTCATTTCCAAACACAAACAAGCCTAATGCCAGGACCCCCAGTCCTGGATGTATCTGAGTGTTCTTCTTTTCTGCCCTGAAGCTCCTCTAGGTAGCCTTCACCAGGAAACTGCTCAGGTATGTAATCCAGAAGCAATGCTGAAGCAGGAAAAAGCACACTTACCTGCAGGAACCCAAAAAGATGCTGAACTACAGTTGGTGACACGCCCAATCTCTTCAGTGTCTAACAGGATTTTCTTTCAAGGGATTGACATGGGAAAAGAAAGTTATGGGTGTCACTCAGTTAAACAGGATTTTACTGACTAACACTTTGATGGAGCACATAGATCAAGCATCTCTCCGTAATCTGAATGAAAGTTGTCTAGGAAAACCAACTCCCAACAAAAGGGACATGACAGCTTTTTCAAAGCTGCTTCTCCTGGAAGATGTACTGACTGAGCCTTGGCCGGTGGCGCAGACTAGGGTAGGAACTGCAGGCAACATACACCTAGACACACAAAGAAAGGTAAATTATCTGCATTTTGATTTTTAGAGCTTCTAGAAAAAACAACAATGTATAAGAGAATGGATGGGCTCAGCAAATCATCACCAGCCAGAAGGAAAAACAAAAGAAAAAAGAAATCACAGCATTGTAAATCAGTCAGGGAGAAATGGCTAAATGAGGATGCTGATTGCTAATCTACATCCTGTCAATCTGACTTTATAAGCAGGTGAGCTTTAGAGGCCATGTGTGCAAAAGCAGCCCCATAAAAGTGATGTTTTTCCCAATCTCGTCTGTATTCACAGTGGACTGGGTTTTCACTTTATGGCTGCAATGTTCCTGTTTCTTCCACAGGTCCATTAGCACTGTGCACATCGCACAGTCAATACCAATTCCAGCCTACACTTTTCTGCCTTTTTTATTTGGACACAAGTCCTTCCGTCTGCTGGATTCATTACTCTTCGACATGGCTATTTGTAATCTCCCTTTATGTTTCGATTATTTTTTAAAGCAGCCCAAGTGCCTTTGACTTAAATACAAAAATTACAAGGTAAAGTGAAAACAATGAGGCATTTAAAAATGTCATGATAAATAATTTCTGTTTCTCTTTACTCTAACTCTTTTTTTTTTTTTTTTACATAATTACTTTACCCAAAAAGCTTGCAGGCTATAAAATGACCCCTACCCTCCCCACAAAAAATACCAGCCTTCTGTTTGACAAAGCTCTATTCATTCCTTTCCTTGTCCTTTTTTCCCCACATTCCAAGAAATCTTTCAGGACATTCTTAGTTCTTCTGCACCAGACAGGAATGTGAAATTTGATCAAACTGGAAGGTGGCAGAAGGAATCTGGCAGGCTTAGAGGAATGGCATACAAGAATTTGAACAAGATACAGAACATGATGTTGCTTGAGTAAAAGGGATGGCAACAGACTGGAATAGTAGTCAATCTCCCTGCTGAATTCTGGACCATCTGCACCTCCTTCACCAAGGTGGCTAAAGGCAGCTTCTTCACATCACAGTGGTGCTTCCAGCATCAGACTGGGACTGGTGAAAAGTTAACTGCCAACTATTACCTGTGCCTTACTTCATTCATACCCTCAGATGACCAATCCCATGTTTAACATGAAGAAAAGATGGAATTATTAAAAACACAGCTTTGAGGCAAGCACCTTGGATGCAATGCTAAATCATCTCCCGTAACACTTGACAGGGAGAGAAAGGCTAAAATTCAGCACTGGTCAGTCCTCCAAGGGGACAGAACAATCAAATGCAAATGCAGAATAAACAAAATTTGCACAAATTGGACATGACAGCTGACCAGCAGAAATGGGGTAGCAGTGTTTTGTGGGGTTTGCATCAAAAAACCAGACTGCAACAGAAGAGAACTTCAATGAAGACATGGTAATAAAATGGTGGAAACCTGAATGTTTCTATGACTGGGTACTGAACTGTTAGGCTTCCACTTCTAGGAACCAGAACCAGTACAGCAAGATTCATGCAGTCTCTAGGTATTTTGAAATTCCTTAGTGTGCCAAAAACCTTTCCTTAGATCTATTTTTTCCTCTTTGGTCACAAACATTCTCAACAGAGAGATTAAAAAAAAAAAACAAAAACAACAGAACTGTAAAATATTTGAGGAGGTTTCTGTATTCTTGGTATTCTTGCTTCCTTCCCACCATTAGGCAAGCACACACCTTTTGCCAGTCACTTGTTCAGGGGAGATCTTGCCCTCATGTGGCAAACGATACATGCAGCACAAACTCCATTCTGTTCTGCTTAGTTCAAGCCTTGCTCTACTCCCTGGGCTGGAAGCACTAAGTCGCCTCATGTCTTTCTGTCTTCAGCAGTTTCACACACAAAGGAAAGGAAATCAGAGCTAGAGAAGAAGATTTCACCATTCTGCTTGTAGCTCTACCAAAGACTAGGCAAAGACTGACCTATTTTCTAACCTCTAATGCAAATACTTCTCCAAGAAATGACTAAGGTATATAAAGGAGAGGTACTCTATATATAATTTCTCATTCTAAGTACAAGCCTACAGCTCCCAGAGCTGTCAATCTAACATGCTTTTCAACTGAGGGCTGAATTGTCATTTTCCATGTTAATGATTTAATGCAAGGTAGTGGATTAAAAAAAATTCCAGTTTAAAACACCATATTTTTCCTTTCCCAACAGTCTGAAATGGGTCTGTGGGTATTGGGGCAGTCAGACTTAACAAATTCCACATGACTCCATTTGAATCCTAAACTCTGGTGCTTTGATACAACTCCCAACAGTAATCGCCTTCAACATTCCCTGTCCTTTCAGTCCCTTTAGTGGTATCACAACATGAAGAATTACAATTCCTCCTTGTTCAGAAATGGAAAAATGATGTTGATCACAAGAACACAAGATTAGTGTGGTAGGTAACCCGAAAGGTCCAGGCTGACCACAAGAGGACCTCACCCTAACACGCAGAACTTCAGAAGTCAAAAGCTGTAGGGCATTAAAAATTGGAAATATCATGAGATCACCAGCACTCATTATGAAGCTGTTTTTCTTGTACATCCTCCTTGCTGCTGTGTCCCTTCAGTGGGAGGACTTTTGTTTTAATGTGATGGATATCTCCTAAGTTTTATGTTTTATCTATTTACCAACTCACCGCCTATAATCACCACAAAGCAGGAAGTTGCTCTGAAACTTGTATTAAGACTTGATTCATCAGGAAACAGTTTCCTTCTTCTGCACCTCATCTCCCAATTTTAACCTCTTGTTCTCAATTACCAGAAAAAAAGAAAAAAAAAAGGATGCTAGTAAGAAATAAAATTAAAAATTATGAATATTATCTTTCCTTTACACATTCTCAGATGTCTTAGCAGTGAGAGTGAGAAGGGTTTCCCTCTGGAGTCTGGTCCCTAGTGGCAATGGATTCACAGGACCACCCTCTGGGCTGCTCTGTGAGATAACTGTGTTTGAGACAAGACAGTCAAACCCAGCAGATTGGAGGCAGCCAATATAACCCACCAAATAAGATCTTTCCATGCATGTGGTGATGGCTGTGCTTCTGCATATCCTTTCCATATCACATAATAGCCTCATCCAATCAATCAAAGTGTCCAAGGGATGACTGCCTATCTCCACATGCAGAAAGAGTCAATTAAGGGAGCATCATGAATGCCAAGTCTTTCCTCTCCCCCTGAGATGAATAGAGGAAAAGAAATGAGACAGAAAATGCACTGTGCCAGTGCCTGCCTTTCAGCATGATGGCTTTGACTGGGCAAAGCAGGAAGATAGAGAAAGCTAATTTCACAGATAACATCTCCAAGGTCTATATAGTAATTTTAAATATTGGAAATAATTTTTCATTATAAATGAATCTACTTCATCCTGGCTTCTTCCATCAAGATATTCCCTTTAATTGTAAGGACAATTGGCAGTCTCAGCGGAAACACAGACTGGTCTGATTGGAGGGTATGGGATGAAGTGGGGTATGAAGCCACAGGGACTGAGATCAGCCACCAAGCTACAAGAGACTCAAAGACAGAGGTAGTCTGAAACAATTATTGAACCTAGTGTCATCAGTTTGTCGCTGGACCCCTGACAAATCACAACAGATGTGCACATTCATGGTAAGCTCATTCTGGATCATCTTTGTGACATGCTGTGAGACTTGACTATTAATGATTACTGGCTCAAAACATTTGCCCGTCTGGGGAGGCACCAAGGTGCTTTGCTGAGGCAGGTTTGCACCCCTGGAGGAATGAGGGGAGCTTTTGGGTGAGTAATGGCTAGTCTGCAGAAGACAGAGGGGGTGAACTGCCACTGCCTAAAGGCTGCAAACCAGGCTTTGAGGCTGATCAGAGGCAGACCTTGTGAAGACAGGATGGTGTATTTTATCATGCCAAACTGCCCTCCCTCACACATCACATCCCCTCCTCCAGGGAAGGCTCACATTCACACTTAGGCCTATCGATGCCAGAGGCAGCTGAAAAGGGATCATAAACCATCAAAGGCCCTCGAAGCACCCCCAGACTCATTTCTGTGGCCTTCCATCAGAGGACTGAAATCTCCTCCTCCCAGAGGAGGTACCTAAGTATTCCCACAAAGTCAGAGTGTATTTTAACCCCTTGGACTTTGTGTTTTGTTGGCTTCTTCCCCAACCCCCAGACAGATCAAGATGGATCAAGACCATCAGTTCAAAAAACGGGATCTACAGATGGTGATAATGTACCTTTTTTTCCTTTCTTTTGCTTTTTTTACCCTGTACATTTTCTTATGCAATATTTTTATGCTTTCATGCTGCTATGTAACTATAGATAATAACGAAAACTCCTACATACCTGCTTTCCATTGCAACTAAATAGTTCTAAAATAAACAATATATATATATATATATATATATATATATATATATATATATACACACACATATATTTTCAAGCACTAACCATTCAGTGTCCTTTCACTGTAATCCACCCAAAAGGATCTATTAACTAGAACCTGTGTTACTCTCATCTTTGTGGGGAAAGTCATAACACACCATCATATCTCTTGCAGGGAGTGACCTGGGAAAGATATCATGAAAAAGTAAAAACGTACTTCCTTCTTTCATGATGAATTACCACTTCAAATGATCCAAGTTTTAAGTAAATTCTGCCTTCCCCTGTGTGCTGTTTTTTGCCAGGGTAGAGTTAATTTTCTTCACAGTGAGCAATGTGGGACTGTGCTTTGGAATTGTGCTGAAAACTGTTTACCACATAGAGATATTTCTGTTATTGCTGGGCAGGGCTTACACAGAGCCCAGACCTTTTCTGCTGTCTGTACTGTCACACCAATGAGGGGGCTGAGTGTGCACAAGAGGTTATGTGGAGGAGACACAGCCAGGACAGGTGGCCCCAGCTGATCAAAGGGATATTCCAGACCATGTGACATCATGCTCAGTATAGAATGTGGGAGGAAGGGGGAGAGATTTGGAGTGATGGTGTTTCTCTTCCCAAGTCACTGTTACATGTGATGGGGCCCTGCTCTCCTGGAGATGGCTGAACACTTGCCTGCCATGGAAAGTGGTGAATGTATTCCATGTTTCACTTTGCTTGTATGCGTGGCTTTTGCTTTTCCTATTAAACTGTCTTTATCTCAAGCCATGAGTTATCTCACTTACAGCCTTCTGATTCTCTCCCTGATCACACTGGTGGAAGAGTGAGTGGCTGCTTGGGGCTTCATTGATGGCTGGGATTTAACTATGGCACTGTGATATTCAGGCAAAACTGACCTGCTATGACAAGCTGTCCTTCAGTCTGAGTTATCTGAACAACATTTTTGGCCTTGACTTATTTTGAGGCTTACATTAAGGAGAAACCATTGTTCTGAACTGTCATTTATAAACCAGGAGAGAAACAAAAACATCACTATAATTCTGCTCCTGTAGAAGAGGCCTGTACTAATAAAAGTACCATGTTCTATAAGCATTAATCAAATCGTCTTACCTACCCATCAACATATTTTTTATTGTTGTTCTAGTGTTCTTTACAGGAGTTGATGGTACACAAAATCATACAGTTTTGGGTAATCATATTTCTTGAATTGGGAGGACCTTATGAAAGCTGCACTCAGCAATAAACAGCCAGAAGTACAGAAGTTTAGAGAAAAACAGCAGAAATAATTATCTTCTTCTGTGCCACCAACTAACATATTCAGATGAGATGAAGAGCACCTGGACTATAACAAATTCACATGCAGCATGGAAGTCAAGAGTGGCCTTAAATATCAAAAGATTATGATGATGGAATCAGGATGAAGAAACAGGAGGAATACATGGATAAAAAAAAAATATACCCATAACATTATACGATATAGGAGAGACAATCAGCTGTTTTTTATGTGGTCTCAGATTTTCCAGCTGCTCAGCAGATGCTGTTGGAGATTGTGACATCAATGAGACTCTTCGACGTTTAAGTTCAACAGCATAAAAGCCATGAAATTGTCTTTTCCTATGCAGATGTAATCACCCCGACTGCAGAATTAACTGCACACTCTTCTGTACTGAGGATATCACAAAGGCATTAGAGTGCAACAAATGCAGTGACTTGTCCTGGAAAGCACATATATTCAGAGTGGCTTTTGACTCAATGAATATATCTCTGGACAAAAAAGTTATAATGAGTGGTAAGGATCACAGTATAAACCGACAAAAGTGAGAGACTTTTAAATTATTCCTTAATATTGTTTCTCTCCCTTACAAGCCCACCTTGGCTGCACTGTCCAAAGTATGCAGCACTTATCCTGTGCAGTAAATGGTTCTGCAGCATTTCTTATTACCAGTAATTTTACATCTTTCTTCATTGCACATACATAATGGGAAGAAGTGTATTGTCATTAAACAGTTCTTAGTAAACACTGTTTCAAAGGTACTTGGCAGATAATAAAGTGTGCAGCCCTATGCTCAACATCACCATTGTTAACAGCAGATATGCTGCTGCCCACAGTTTACCACAAAATACAGATGACTGGTTTGCTCAGGATGTTAGCTGCCTATCTGTGAGCCAACCCAAACAGAAACAAGCGCTGCTTCCAGCCCTTGGGAGAAGAACCAGAATGGGATATTTCTGGTTTTATGCAATAAACACTGGATGCAGCTCAGTAAATAAGATGGCTGGAACAAGCCCTTTTTCCCCCCCCCTTTACCTGGAAAGGACTCAGGCTAGGTCCAGTTCTGAACAAATAACTTTTGAGGTTTAAAATATAAACCTAACATCTTTTGTTTCAGTCTTAAATGATAAGAAGTCTCATATTAACCTGTTTTTTTCCAGTATTATATACTTCTTAAAAAAATAAATCCAAGCAAACTGCAGTCAAATCATTTAAGTAGGAGAAAATGTTTAAAAGTGAATGATCAACAATATTAGATTCTCAATTGGCCTAAAAACTGATTTTCAGTTGTCTTTTCTTCCTGGGCTCTTGTCCTCTACAGTTGCCCTCCAAACAGACCTCATGCATCTTTTTGAGCCCAAGGCATTTTCACTGTAGCTACAGAAAATAGCTAATTTGAATACAACACACATTCCCCTCCTCCTGCTTAGTTAATACCAGGGCTTTGAGGTCCTTTTCAGCAAAGTCCAGGGTTGTGAGAAGGTACCTTGTCATCACAGCTAAGTAGTACATCCTCCTCCGTGAGCCAGATACCAGCTCCTATCTCTAACACCTTAAGTGCAATTAACAGGGAGTCACAATGACCTGATGCAACTGATGTCAAACACTAACAAATAACAAGGCAAAGAAGACATCAAGCACTTAAAAAGACCCACCAAAGATCCTGCACAACCCACACTTCCCACCCTCCTGCATGTCTGCAACAGCCCTCCAGTCCTTGCTGTCAAGACTTGCAACTCTCCCTAATTTCTTTTAGGTTTAGTTTGGACAGGCAGCTCACATGCAACAGGAACATGCTATCCATCACATTGGAGGAATCTTTCTGTCAGTTACCTCAAAGCTTGCCCTTCATCTGATGATCAGAAAGAATCTGGGAAGAATTCCCATGGGATTTCAGATATTTTAGGTACTTTATTTCAAACTAACCAGCAGAAGAGCAGACCTGCTGAAACAAGGTACTTCAGAAGAAAGGGGTTGCACTGCAGACATTGTTCTCTGGTACTCTACTCTTTCTAAAACTCTAGGATGCAAGAATGATTCAATACTACCAACAGTATAAGTACCGAGGTTTGGATGGGCTTTTTCCCCTAATGCCCAGCACACCACAATCCAAAACTCACAAAGTCAGTACTAAGTCTCAGCATGCACTTGCAATTATAACTTTCACCATAAATCCATTTCACTGTGTCTGTGATTCATTTAAGAGCTATCCAAAACTACATTCAGTTTAGGAATGTTTCTGGCATGATTAAATCTTTCTCTTCACCATATTTAACAGCAATGCAAGAGAGCTCAGGGAGCAAGGGGAGGTGAGATCATTACCACATTGCAAGACAGTCAGCATCAGTGGAAGGAGGAATTCTGTCCTGTCTATTAGCTTCTTCTCTATTTCTTTCCTTTGTTTACTGTATTCACAACATAGTCACGAGTTAGACTGCTTAGTAGAGAACCATTAATGGAAAGGTGACAGACGATGAGAAGCAAGGATTTAAGAAAATAACAGTGTTACCTGGTCATCACAGTCTCTGGTGGAAGGTGTGAAATGGGGACCATATCAAGCTAACTGCCAGCACCTGCTGCTGCCTTTGCTCAGCCTCACAGCCTGGCACTGAGAGCCCTTACAGCCCATGAAAGCACAACCTGGTGCTTTCCGTGTCTCACCCCATCTCTTCCATGAAATTACCCAAGGAGACACTACATTACTATTAGAAACTATGACACTTTCAGACTGCTAACACCTTCGTCTGCTTACATCACTGCCAATACCAAAATAATGACTAGATACTGGAATTTTAAGAATGAATTTGAGGCCTTGGCACCAGTTCTCTGTTCTGCGCCCTGTCAAACTCCACTTACAGCAAGGTTTCTCTATCTGCACAAAAGTACTGCCTGAGCAGACCACTATAACCAAAGTCTGTTGCATCCAATATACAGCGGTGTTATTTCACTGACAAGACAAACTCCCACAGTTTTTAAATAGAAGTGACATACTGAATACTATATATTTGTATTGTTTCACCATGAATAAAAGGAATCCAGACTTCTTTTCTAACTGACACAATCAATGTCCTTTTTAGTTCCTTTTGAATGTATAATGTTCTTCATATGACAAAGTATAAAATTTATGACAAATACATCATTATAAATGTGGAAATCCTATACCTGGAAGGTGGGAGGTAGACTTTATCATCAACAACAAATTAATCATCTGATTCTCTTCCTAGAGTTGTACATGTGTCCTTCCTATTTTTAGTACTTTAACTAATGTTAAGTATGTGCTTTGCTTTGTGATAAAGAGTGATTTTCCTGATAGTCACCAAGCACAGGAAATTCTTTATTCTAGGCTCCCCTGTCTCTTAACCCTTTATCACACATCTTGGGCTGCAGGAGTTACAGTCCTATTTTATCAGGAGAGGAGTAAAGAAAAGAATAAAGTGAGGGATGGCAAACTGAAAAGTGAGCCAGTAGCTGTCCCATGTTAGAACATCCAGCCTGCTCCTTCTTCATTCCCACCCTTATGCACCAGCTTGGCTGTCCCCCTGGTCCTGTGGCAGCTCATCAGTCACTATGCAGCAGTGCCACTGCAGCATGGCAGCATCTCTCACCTTGATTCCCCTCCCAGTCTCCATCTCACACTTTCTCCTTCCAACAGTGTTAGGATGACAGACCAGATGTAATCAGGACTTGCAATAATCCTTGGTGTCAGACCAGGAGAATGAAAAGTATCATTGGTAGCCTGCAATGCTTTTTGTTCATGGAGGCAAAATCAGTGGGCACTAATGCAGTTGTCTGATAAGCATTTATACCAGAGCAGTACGAGTACTATGTACCACCACACAAATATTCTGTACTCAAATGCACTTCAATATTTACAACTTCACACATCCAGTCTCAAATATCTATTCCCTATGAGCTGCTTCTCACATTGCTAAGGAAGGCCAGCATTATAGCCATGTTTTTCCTGATACTGGAACTAAACCAGGAATTAGTCTGTGGTTTCTAGTTACAGACAAAATGAGTTTCTCAGGATTAGGACCTTTGCATACATCTTTTATACTGTCCTGAACTGTTTCAGCACAGTTTTGTTAACCTTAAATACACTCTGATTCTAAAACATATTTATTATTACCTCAAGTTCCCATGCTGGACATTAATTCATAAATGTATCTCCCTAATTCAGACTGATGCACATCAGAGCACAGCCAAGTTAGGGATCTCAGGCGTGACTTGATATTCATTCTCCCAAATTAAAATGCTTACATGCCTTTAAATTATTGATTTCTTTTTAACAACTTTACGATTTTCTTTTTAAAATAGTAAAAGCTAAAAACACCATCGATATATAAAGGTACATGACATGAACCCTGTTCTTTATACCACTGTTAGCTTTGGATTCTCTTCTGAGAGCCAGGTCTAGGAGATGGACATGAGACAGACTCCACAAAGTCCTGGATCACAGAGCTGGTATTCCTAATACTAAATAAAGACCAAGGGCAAATATACACACAGCTTTGTGGGGAAACAATGCATTTATGATAACACTTCCTCTTATCATGTTTGTATAAAACCTAATCACGCAACAGTTGGCCAAAACAATTCTCAATGCTGTGGCTGAGAAAACTTCTACCTGATGTTTTCCAGAATTTTCAAATCCCATCTAGTTGAAAGAGAGAACTGCTGAGCTGACATTGGAATAGCTGATGCCTATGAATCCTACATTTTCACCCATGCTCCCCCAGCACGCATGGCAGTGTTGATGCTTCAGCTGTTTTAAGGCCCACTGGCAAATAACTACTATTGCTGCTCAGGGCAGCATACAATGAATTACTGGCTGTGAGCAGTTTTATGAACAATCACAGATCTTGTACTGCAAAACCTAAAAATCTCATTCATACAGGAAGAATTGTGGTCATTAACAAAAACTTTCTGCAAAGAAGAAAATCCTCTGCAGAGTGAATGAATTACAAATCTCAATAATGCCTAAGATTTTATGCATTGTAGCTAAATTTCATGTTCTTCCTCATAAGTGGCAAGCTACTATGATCAATATTAAAAAATGCACTAAGTGAGAAAGTTGTTACTCAAATATTTATAGCAGAAGTTCAAAAATATCTGAAATTTCCAGTTCTAAGACACATGCTATCAGCATGGTGCCAAGTGAGGTGATATAAAGAAGGGACTGAAAGTCCTTTATATCTCTGCTAATGGTTTACAGCTAATTCTTGGGAGTACTGTGAATGCAATCTAGCCCAAATGCAGTGCTAATGGCCAAATATTAACAGAAAGACTGGTTTAAATATAATAAAACACATCTAGGGAGGTGGGAGGTTTTTGTAACTGATTTTAGCCCCATCTTCTTCTGTAAAACCACTCATCTACCTCATTCTGATGGTGGCAGTAGCAAAATAAAGATAACAATTAATGGAACCACCTATGTGCTTGAGAAATATATAGTTCAAATATTTTCCATTAGTAAATCCTTTCCATGTGATCTATAACACATAGAAAATTTGCCTGCCTACACAAGCATCACTTGGGCCTCATATCTCCAATCATATGTCTTTAAATCACAATTCTGTATGAGGACAAATAAGATGCAGAGAATCTCCTATGAATCTCCTACAGGTTTGGCTTGTCAGAGATGAACTTGGACACATGCTGCTTTTAACATTATCCCATTAGCTGGCTTAACTCATAAACAGCCATCAAGGAAATTCTACTACACCAAAAAAAAAGAGGAAGCTTAGATAGAAATGGGATTCTGTCCCATGCAAGAAAAATCTCCGTAACTAAAGCTCACATTTGGTACAGTTTCCAGTAATTTTTCTGAGACTTCTCACGTGGAGCTGCACTTTCCACCTCAAGAGACAAACCATACTTAGCCAAATAAACCCTGGAACCTGAAGACAAGAGCTTCGGAAGGCTTAGGGAGTGAAGTGGCCAAGTAAGCTCATGAAATGAGCGTAGAAAAGACTGGAAGAAAACAATCAGAGGAGAAAGTTTTCCTACTGTGGGGACAGGAACTTAGCATTGGGAAGACAAACAAGGGCAGGGAAGAGTCTTATGGGAACACTGGATTTTGTTCTTGTTCTCATGCACACCTTCAGCTTTGTGTAACTGAAGTCAGAAAACACAACTTACCTCGCTCACATGTTCTACCCCAATAGCCAGTGCCAGTGCAGTCACAGATGAAGCGGTTCCAGCCATCCTTGCAGACTGCATTGTTCTTACAGGGGTAGCTGTCACACTGCTTGGTGCTGAGGCGGGAGCAGGAGGACTTGACTCCAGCGGCATTCTGTGCCTCTGCCAGCTGCCGGATGTTCTTGCTCCGTCCATCAATGAACAAGTCTCGGATACAGCCAACATAGCCATAGTTCAGCATGGCTGTCCAGAGCTCTGTGGGAAGGATGAGTCCTGCCCGGTTCTCTGGCAGCCCACCGAGGTACATGTCACCTTCCAGATCCAGGATCTCACTCTCCCCACTAGCAGTGAATGGGGTGCGTCGGCTGTTCACTGATATAGTACCTGAATGAGGAAGATAAGGAGACAACACTTTCAACTACAGACTCAGTTTAGTTCATTTTTTCCAATAACTGAGTGAGGTTTAAGGTTCATCACAGGAGAGTGAAGATTCTTCCCTACCCAAATGGCATTCTAACAGTGTCTCTCACACAGCTCCATCTCCTCCTGATCCACAGGTCTTAAGCACTTCCATGCAATGACTGATCATGTTTCTGTATCCCAAATTTCATTAGACGGTCAGAAGCATAACAATTCAATGGCTGAATAATAACATGTAAAATTTGAACATTATTCAGTGGTATTCATCCAGCAAAGCAAAAACTTATTGAGAACACACAGGAGTTTGATGACATAAAGATTAGAGAGAAAAAAGATAAGCAAAAGCTTTTTAATTCCCACTATATGGCTCTTTCAGAACACACTTCATCAGTACCTCCAAACCTGGACCTGGATGATGGACACGTTTGTAAATGACGTGGAAGGAATGGCTGATGCATTGGAGGAAGCACTGGGCTACCATTTAGAGAAAGTGTTACAAGGTGGAACAAAGGACTTACAGCAATGTTTGATGTAAATCAAAACCAGTAAATCCAAAGTCCTACAACTGGGTCAGAAAAGCCTCACACATAAGCACAGGCTAGTGACCAGCTGGCTAAGGAGCAGCTCTGCAGAAAAGGACCTGGAGATATGGCAGACAACTTGAGCATGAATTAGCACTGTGAACTTGTAGTGCCAAGAGACACGAGCTGTAGCAAGGCATCCTGGTTCCAGCCAGAACATAGGTAATGCCCTGCAGTAGCTGGGAGGGCATGGCCAGGGAAGCAATGTGATTTGCAAAGTCCCAATGGGACCACTGATTGGGAAAGTACCATTCCTAAGCCACAACATAAGGGAATCTCCAACTCCATAGAAAAGGACATTTTCCACCACAAGAGCGCTCAAACACAGAAAGAGAAACATCAGAGGGGTTTACCAGACTGAAGGCATTCAAAGCTCAACTGCAAATGACCCTGAAGAAAGTCTAGATTAAACTAGAAATCTCCAGAAGTTTGACCCAAAGTAAAATATTGTATGGCTTTACAAAGAAAGTTTTCTAGTTTCCATTTTATACAGGAAAATTGAGGTAAAGAGAGACAATCTTATATCTGAACAACAGTTATTATTAAAACTGTGATAGCTTTCTTCTGCTCCAAATCAAACATGGGCATACTGCACTGAGGTTATCACGTGCACTTTAAGAAATTGTCCCAGCACATAAAATAATCAGAACATATAATATAGAAATATAATCAGAATATGTAAAACAGGCACAGAAAAGAAAAGTAACTTGTTTTTAAGGTCAGACAGTGCATCCAAAGAAAAACAGGGAACATAATGCACATCTCTCACATTCCAGAGCAGTGTACTCTTCTGAAGAACATTCGGCAGTTTCTGTGATAGCAATATCTGCCCACTAGACACTCATCTAAAAATCAGCAATTTGCTCTCCCTAGCTATAAATCAACACAACCAATTGCCTTGTCACTAAGACAGTCTGTCTTCTGAGAAACTATCCAAGCTTTAAGATTAATTCCACATCATTGCATTTTTATCAGACACCCCTACAATAAGGAAGGAGAGTTAATAGAGCTAACTCTATCTATTGTCTATGCGAGAAAGTACAGTCATGTACGCACACCTTTTCTTCTGTTGTAAGAGGCATCTTCTTAGAGAACTGCACGTATGACACAGACACAAGGTATTCCACGTGTGTGATGTTCCATAATAATTGAGGAATAATGTTGGAGGCAGCAGAGTGTCAGAAGCAACAGGCATTTACAAATTAAAGGCTCAAAGAGAACCACAGCTGTTTGATGAATCATTTCGTATAACAAGCTGGAGCACCACAGGCATTTTCTCTTTTATAAAACAAGGAAAGAGAAAACGCGATGATACACATACTGTCACATAGGCAGCATGTCACAGAGCCATGGGAACTCATCTCCCAGCATCTCCATTGCTATTTCTCAAAAGCAGACTGTAGGGTACATATTACTCTAAGCTTAAAACCAAAACACTGGAGTGCTGAGCTCTAGGAGGCTGCTACTGTGGAAAGAACAAACATGTGCAAATGTCACAAAGCTAAAGAAAACCCCTAAAAGACAAGAAATACTTGATAACAGGAAATGTAAAACCCGGACAAAGATGGTGATATAATGTACAAGAAATAGGCTACACAGCAACCTAAACATTATGAGTGCTTTGTACCCTGCAATAATTCCTATAAGGAGAAGGCACTAGCACTAGTTTGGATGAACAGCACTTTTAAGACCAACCTGCTAAGATAGAGAAATTCTGCATTAATCCTAGAAAGAACTTGCATAGGCTGACATTGTTGTTTGGGGTTTTTTCTCCCTTCCAGAATCCCATGTTTGCCACTCTGCTCAGAGCAGATGTAAGTCTATCTTGAGAAATCAGAGGCCTCTAAAAGCACCTCCTCTGCAGTGCCAGTTACTTTGAGCTGGACTGAAGAACAGACCCCACTGAGGGCAGAACAGGCACACCTAACAGTGCACTGATACAAGTGTAAACCAAACCATCCAGTAAGATTTTTAGTGTCTGATCAGGTGGGAAGTCATGTATGTTTTGCAGCTGATGACTAGCTGAAAACATTGTCCTGTGTAACATGCTCATTGTCACCCTGCTAGAAATTGTGACAGGTTTTGTGAACCTGGTAGGAGCTTTCCCAAAGGACAAAAAGGTTACAGACGTTAGGTGTCCATGTCCACGTTGCCAGCTTCTGTCAGAATAGAAAGACAAAAACAGGTTTTGTTTCTCTGGCAGCCAACACAGACCTAAGCATACACAAGGCCTAAGGGGACTAGAGATGTCAGAGGTTATCTAAGCATGACTGCCAAGCTTCCCTGCCTTAGTGCAGTGCCATAGTGAATATTTGGCTGTTTAAGCCATTTTACTAAGATCAGCAGAACCTGAAGTTTTGAACTGTTAGAGAAATGGGAAAAAAAAGGGGAGCGATGACACCTAACATAGGCCTTGATGCTTTAGTAAGGAGAATCAGGTCACTAGCTCATTAAACTCAAATCAGTGTTTTTAGCCCCCATTAAGTAAATTAATTGTTTCAGTTTCCAAATTATAGTCATCTGTGGAGGGGGGAATCTTCAAGCTGTAACCATTCTTCAGTACACATGTGAAAGAAAAGCCCAGGACTAAACAAGAAGAGGTCTTGAAGAGGTCACACTTATCCAAAGTGTCACTGGATAATAATGACTGAAGTTACAATGTGAAGAAATCAATGCCAGTATCCTGGTTTTCTCAGGACAGAAAACATCAGATGTTAGGATCATTAACCAAGTATTCATTGTGAGCAGAGAACCCAACTAAATAAAAAGGGGGAAAAAAAAAAAAGGAGGACATCAAATAAACATGCTCTTTCTAGTTGATAAAGCTGTTTCAAAATCTGTTACCTCTATTCAGTGTCCAGACCATCATAAACCTCCCTGCCAAGCAACAAACAAGTTAGTCCTACAGTGTTATCCATCAAGTAGCAACGTGTCTGTCACACCCTCCTGCGAATGTGTCCAAATGAACGTGTCCCTCTCTGTAGGGTTTTGCAAACGTTCTCTGCACAGAGCCTGTGTCATTTCTGCCTCTTCTCTCTCTGCAGCTACTTCTTCAGGGATCAGACAGTCCCCAAGTGAGCAAGCAAAACTGAAGTCAGTACAAAACACAGTTTATCCCTGGAAGTTAATTAAATTTTAGCAATTTTAAAGAAATCAAAACTCCATTTATTTATTTATGGCTTCCTTTGTAAAATGCTTCTATCAATGTCTTTAGGAGATAGCAATATATAACCACACGTATTAAGTCAAAGCAGAGCACCATGGCAAATACAAAGAAACTACTCGCATCATCAAAGGAAAAATTAGCTTCAGGCAAAGACCTGTTCAAACAGCTAGGCCTTGCATGGTATCTCAAAGTCAGCTCTTCTAAAAACTCAAGGGAAGCAAATTCTAGCATTGCATTCCCTATATTGACGGTATTCAGCAACTGGAAGCATAAAATTAGGGACCTAAACCTATTATCTGGAAATCACCAGAGAAATCTCAAATCCACTGACAAATGTAAGCAAAATTCCTTTTGAAGTGAAGGCTTTGAGATTCCAATAGTTCAGAAAAAATTAAAGTACAATTGTTATTCTCTAGATGAAGCTATAGTACTTGAGCATTTTTGTTTTCCTCCACAATTTCAGAGTAGATCATGAGTATGTTAGCTTGATATTCAGCACTAGAAACAATAAAAATCTCTAGGCAATTGCATGGTAGGTGTATTTTTAGAAATAAGCCAAAACCCATATTTGAAAATGAGAAGCTGCAAAGAAAGAAAAGAAACATCCACTGAACACTGTCTCAGATTTTAAGACTAAAATCTGTCATCCAAAAGAGCAAATAAACCTAGCTCAAAACAACAGGATACTAAAGGAAACAGAATGTGATGAAAATGTTGATTTGTTGCCATAATTTTGTTACTGGTTGTGCCCGTTACTCTTTATTTTTCTCACAAGAAGATCCCAAATACAGAAACCCAGTATCAGTAAGAATTTCTCAAACTGAGAACAATGGTTCTGAAGGACCTTAGATTTACCATGGCCTGCAAAGAAGTCATCACTGTAACTATGCATGCAATTGTGAATATATGTCCAGAATAACTGAAGATTGTGAATAAAATATTAATAGATTACCTCTGTGATGTGCCATCCAAAGTTCACATTAAAAGTTTAATAAAAACATTTAATGAAAACTATTTACATTTTTGCCTTGCTGGATAAACATCACTGGAGTAACACTAAGTTTTGTTAAGGAGGTGACTCATATCTAACAGGTTTTGTATGTTACAGGAATTAATACATAGCCCTAGGTCTGATTCTGAAATATGAATCTATTTAAGAAAGAGTTATAACTCTACCCGATCTTCCATCTCGTTGAATATCCACATGATACCACTCTCCATCATTGGCTTTCTTCTGGGTGGCCTTGACTTTAATGGTCCCAGAGCCCATGTCCAGCAGCAAGTAGAGGTTTCCATCTAGAAGTTCAACTGCAAAGAAGTCTACCTTTGTATTTTTTTGGCTTCTGGTGTCTTTCCTCTCCTGAGGCTTGCCGTGGGTGAAAAGGATCAGTCCATTGGGTTCAGTGGTTCGGAAATCAAATGAAATGGAGCCCATCCTTTTGGTATTCCATTTAGGCAGACTAATATAGGCCTCAGGTGTCTCAAAGCTGATGGGATCCAGTGTAGCCACATTTTCACATATGAATTTCACTTCCCCATAGATCTTCATCTTAGTATCACCAATCCGTGCCAAGCGAGACAGCTCCAGACGAATGTCGTTATTCTTATAAACAACCTGCCAGACACGAGGGAAAGTATCATACATCAATCCTGCATACAATACAAATACCCCAATTACTTTCAGCCATGGGAGATAAACTTTTCCCAAAAGGTAGTGGGGAGAGGAAAGGAGAGACTGCAAGAGTCTGACATCATGACAGAGGGAGTGAGTTGAACCAGAATAGTGTACAAAAATGACAGCAATGGGTACTTTACAATGACTGTAGATCAGATAAGCAGTCACAAGAGAATATTTAACTGAAGGGCAGTGAGAACAATTAACTCTACCACAGGCCCACTCGGCTGTAAAAGCTTCTGTACATAAAATCCAGTGTGTGTCTGGTATCATGCTGTTGCATTTGCATAAATCCCATACAAAATACATAAGAAAATGTAACCTCCATGTCCATCTCTACTAGCCACAGCAGGGAACTTGGTACCACCACTGTCATTTCTCTATTATTCCTATAGCTTACCTAACTACTAGGAGAGAGATGGAAAAAAGAAAAAAAAAAAAAAATTCAGCAAGTTGCTGTGAACTGTTAGTGATTGCCCTGTGGGTCCTAAAGAAAAAAAAAAAAATAAGAAAGGCTGAAAATTTCTCTGACCAAGAAATCTTAGCTTGCTACTGACAGAAACTCACCATGGAAATACCTCTGTATCTTACCTTTGCTTCAAGAAACCAACAATTTATGTGCTAACACATGAAAACCTGTATATTTTCAGTGCCTGGAGTCTCACTTTCTCTGGCTTAAGGACCAGAATTCTGGGCTCTGTTGTTGCTACATGGATTGAAATTAGCCAAGAGAAGAGTCTCAAATAGGCAAGCACTCCTGGGCATGTCAGGCTTACTCAGGAGTCCAGACCTCCTACTCTTCTCTTTCTCTCAGCTACAGAATTAATTCCTGGAAAGCAGACTCTTCTCTGCCCCATGCCATTCTCACAGAGGCAGGAGAAGGCACAAAATCAAAATACTTGTAAACTGTACTTCCTCTCAATCGCCTTCCATGCTTGCTAAATGCAGAGCTGGCATGTTCAGCAAGTAAAACCACTTCTGCAACTAGCACAATTTTTATTGTTCAGTGATGCTACTGAAGACTAATTTTTTCTAAGGAGTTATTATTCTAAAATACTTTGTGCCTATCACATATAGTATATATATATATACACACATTCAATTTATTGTTTCAAAATCCTATCAGCATGAGTTGTCAGCAATTTATTGCAAAAATAGAAGGGAAAAGAGATATGCATTGTTACTTCTATTAGGACAGAAAGTCAGAAATGTGTATTTGGTAAATATTAAAAGACAAACGAGAAAAAATGAGGGATAAGCTTATATATTAGGTAACTTCAGGATGAAAAAATAAATGAAATCACAATTCAATACATTCATAGCTAACAAAGAATTTCCAGCTTTCTCTAAATATTAAAGGAGAATTCCCCCAGTGCAGTCAGATTTTGCTGTTGCAAAGGCAAAAAGAGGGAAAGGAGAAGACAGCTGTTAAATCCCATTTGGAGAAATGGCACAAAGCTCTAGTTCTTCCCAGCAGAGGACAGTATTGACCCACAGTAACTTGTTTTGCTCCAATTCCTAATAATGTGCTTTGCCCTCACACAGGCATCAGAAGCATCAAGGCTATTAATATCTGCAGCAGGGATAAAACTCATTTTCAATTTATGGGACTGTAGTAGTTTTATTGTACAGATTAATTGTGTCAAATGCTCTCATTAGAGAGACCATACACCTCCTTCCACTGACACAGCAAGGGGGTGCATTAGAGCCTCCTCTCTTGCCAGACAATGAGGTGCACCTCAGTCATACTTTAGTGCTGAGCACTGCATGAAGTCCTGTCTCTGCTTCTCAAGGAGAAAGAGGAAATAAATAGAGAAACTAAAAGGATGGAACAGGATGCTTTATGAGGATAGGCTGAAAAGGCCAAGCTCATATTTGGAGAGAACTGAGAAAAATATGATTGAAGTTAACAGAAGAGGAGAAGGTTAATGTAGAACTGCTCTTTCACAAACCCAGCAATAACAGAGTTAGACGCACTTGCTGAAACTCGTATGAAATCAGTATAAAATGGATTTTTAGAAGTACTTATTTACATGGAGGGTAGTGAACTTCTGGAACTTGCTGCCAGGGGAGGTCATGGAAGAAGACGTAAAAAGAACCAGAAATAACAATGGACAGCAAGTCCACAAACTGGTACTAAAGGGAAAAGGAAGGAGTGTGTCTTCTAGCACTCGTAAACCAACAGCAGTGGGTGCTGCAGGAATGTAAGGGAATGCACTGCTGACAGCAGCCACAGTCACGTGCTCTCCCTAAACTCCACCTGCACCCTCCACTATTAGAGACACCATACTGGGTGCAAGGATTGACCATTTTTCAGGCCCATGAGGGATGAAGATGACTTTGGTGCAACATTGCATTTTTCGTTTCACCAGAGCATGGAGTTGCTTTGGTGGGCAAGACAATGCCAGGCCTTGAATGAGCCGTGTCTTTAATGATCCTGAGGGGAGAGCTGCCCTTACAGGATACCACTAACAATTGCTCAAACCAACACTCCTTTAAAACTGCATCTTGACCCAGTCTTTCCATACATGAGAGGACCAGACAATACCCTACATATGACTGATAGGTGGTTCAGGGTTGTATCTAGCCATGACTCAGTGATCTGTTTTCAGCAATCTCTGCAGATTGCTGATAGGGGAAATATCATATGCACATAAGCAGCTCCCACAAACAGGTTACATCTCCCTCTTTGATGTATTGGATACTTGAGTAACAGATCCCATCTTTTCTGGGGAAATGCAGAGGGTTTGCCTCTGAGTTTATCTGAGGTATGATGTTGACTGCTTTGTGTGTTTCATTAATCATACAAGTACCACCCCAGCTGGAGAATCCTTGAGACAGGATGCTTTCAAAAGAGCAGAAAAAAATTACATAAAGTTAGTTGTAAAAAAGAAAGAGACTAACAATGAAGAATCTGAGGCCAAGAAAGAAGAGACTAAGAAAGCAAGTACAAAGGAAGACCTGGGGAGGAGATAAGAAAGGCTGTTGAATATTTACAAGAATTCTGAATTCAATCTTTACAAAGAAACATATCCACCACAATCTCAATCTCTATTATTCAAGTGTCGTTCTAAATTATTTTCTTTTTAAAACCCCAAAACAAAACACCTAGCTTGCGAAATCTAAAAAAGCACCTATGTCTATGGAAAAAGTGCAAGTATTTCCATAGGTGACTTGAAGTATTATTGACAGACCCATCTGGACATCAACATCATGATGTATAATCAAGTACACCAGAACTCTCATCATAATAATAAAAGGATAGAAATAATGCTTGGGTGTAAAACCAATGTGAATCTTTGGCAGGAATGGAGAAATGCTAAGGCAGCTTCTGATAATGACAGTTCAATTGTTAAACCGAAGGTTCAAAATTGAGAAGGGAATGTAATTAAATGACTGGTATGCATGTCCCATAGTGTAGAACATTCAAATTCAGTATGTTTAATAGGTAGAGGTTAAAATATTATTTGATTGCCATCTACAAGTACCTGTGCAGAAAATGGAATTTGGCAAGAGAGGGCTCTTCAATGCATGTGACAAAGGGACAATGAGATCTGGAGGCTAGAGATTGAAGTTAGAGAAATTCACATTTTAAAATATTATGACTTATTTTTACATGAGAGTAATTTGCTACTGAAATAATTTACTACAGGTTATAGTGTATTCTCTGCTACTGGCAAATTTTAAATTAAAAAAGTATCCTGTTTTCTCTAAAAGACATAGTGAGACAGGAATTAATTATACAGCAAATCAGCCTAGATTATCATAATGGCTCTTTCTGGCCTCATAACCTATGAATCTTTCTGTTTTAATGAAATCAACAGAGGCTTCGATGTAGTTTGCAGGACAGATGAAGCACATCTTCCAACTGCTAAAACTGCCTGGTAAAAGAGAAGATGCTATTGTCAGTTCTGGTCTGACTTGTCATCACTGCTTTCAGTGAAGTTTTTTTATATTTTTAACATGTTTGGGATCCTACCTTGAAACATAGCACTAAAAATGGAGGCAAGCAAAAAGTCTTAGACAAAAAAAACTGATTCTCTTATAACTCAAATACATAAGCTTTAAGAAATAGTTTCTTAGAGTCACCTGCTGCAAGCCAGAGAAGATACATTTTCATATTTTACTGAGGAAGCTTTCAGCCAGCAGTAGAATCTACCGTGTGCACAGCACCTCCTACCTCGTAGTCTTAAAATCACTTTATATTGCAAAAATGAAACAAAATTAATGAAAACAATTGTTTTTTCCTTTTCCATAGGGGCCATTTCTAAATACACTTTAACAAAGGAATATTGACCATTTAATGCTTCTGTTTAAAGAACTAGACTAGTATAAATGGATGGTCAGGAAGAGGAGAGTCCAGATACACACAGTCCTGAAAAACTGCAGTAGAATTTCATGACATCTAAAAAATTACGAGGGAAAAAATATATACATTAAATCATGTTTCCTATAAATCTGCTGAGAAAGAAGAGCTTGTTGTAGGCAGAGCTAAAAACAAATTTGCAATCTAGTTTTGAGGTTTCTTTAAAATGGCAACTCTGCAATTCTGAAGCATTCAAGGAATTTCTCCAGCTAAACTTCTTTAAAGTTTCACTCATGGGTTAATGACAGCTCTAATCAGATGGCTTTTCACAATGATGAAAAGCATCTCTCTGCAATCAAGTGAAGTTGCAGATAGTGAGGGATCCACAAAAAGGGAGGAAAAATAATGTGCTAAGTTTGGCCAGTAGCCAATATAAAAATTTCTCTCCAAGTTGGTGTTATTAAGCAGGAAATGTCATTTTTGGTACAGGCTGGACACCGGCACACTGCAAAGGAGAATGGCTGTCAATAGCCTGGTAAATTAGATGAGTACCATCATGAACTATCATGAAAAAATGCAATAACCTGAAGGCTGCATATGTTTAGTTAACTAGGCAGAGCACCTCTGAAGGCCAGCCAAATTGTTCACCTACTGCACCCTGGATATTGCTTTTTTCTGTCCCAGGCTGCACCCCTTCACCACATGCCCATATCAATTCTCACAAAGGATAATTGCTAGATATTCAGTCTAGAGCCTAAGACTTCTTTAAAGGCACCTACTTTATATAGTTGAAAGAGAAAGGCTGCGGAAGGATTCCATAGCCTTCAAGACTAAAGCAGTTTCCTCAGCTACAGAAAAGGCAGCAATAAGATTATGTAGAATTGGTTTAAGCATGAACTATGATTTGAGGATTTTGTGATGGAAGCATCACATCCTCTTCTCACCTTGCAACACAAACTTCTAGTTCTTCAATAAGTGAAAAAAGGGATCACAGGAAATAAGTTATCATTTCTGTATTTCTTAAAATAACACTTTCCCAGAGATTTTTCTAAGAAATTGTAAGAAAGCATCTAAACTCAGTATTTTCTAAAGTATATTCCTCATATCACAGCAGCCAACTTGAGATTATGGAATTGGTTTTGCAGAAGTGCTCATTAGCCAAAATTTGTAAGAGAATACAAGGAGGTATTTTGTCTTTACTGCTAAAGCTAAAAAATACTCTGAGAAATTAGATTCAGATTTCTCATTCTGTTTCTAAAAATCTAGCTGATTCTTGTAAATACAAAGGTAAAAAAACGATTGTCTGGTAATTGACAGTAGCATAGTTCACCTTTAAGTCATAGCAAAGTGTTCAAGGCTTCTCACTGTGATTCAGGTGCACAAACTGAACTTTCCTCTGGTTTATGTTCTATTCAACCTCCACTTAGCCTAGTAACAGAGAAGAAGAAAGCTGCAGGACAGGGAAGCCAAGACAGCCAGCTGTGATGTTCCTCACTTGTGCCACAGACACAGACATACCTTATGCTAGCCCTGAAAAGCAATTTGTACCTTAGATGTATTTCTGTATATAAGGACATAGAGAAGATATGTCTGTACTTCAAAAATATTCATCCATATATAATAATGAGGAAATCCTCTGTTCTACACTGAGCCTAGTGCAGAGGTAAAACAAAACAGAAGAAATAAACACTTAGCTACACATAGAAAATCTTTTATTGGGTGGGTTGAAAGATACATGCTGGAATGTATGGAGATGCAGAAAGAGATAGTGCTGCACTCTACTGGAGATCATGTTCACTTTGGAGAATTGCACTTCAAGGTAGGGGTGGAACTATTGGAATGAGTCCTGACTAAAGCAATGAAAATAATCAGGGGTCTAGAAAATAGAAGTTTGTAAAGAGATACAATAAAGTGATCAAATAGAAAAGGGCAATCACAAAGCAGAAAGGAGCAATCTCTTGTTTGTACCCACACTGAAAAGGACAAGAAATAATTGGCAAAAAAATTACAACAAGAAAGTGTTAGAGAAAGTTTGGGGTTTTTTTAATTTAGGAACATTGAAGCACTGGAAGAGATTGTCTGAAGAGCAACAATCACTGTAGACCTTGAATTTCAGGTCAAAAATACTGCTGTCAAAACTCATGTAGAAGTCATTGTTTTTGTTTTGGGACAGTGGAAGTAAAGGATTAGATAATCTCTCATGATCCACTCTAGTTTTATTTTCTAAGATTCTGTGTTGGGGTGTGAAGCGGAAGTAGAGGAAAACGTGAAACAGCAAATTACTATGTATCTAAAGACTTTCCTATAATGTTCAAGCACAGGAAGAATAAATCTTAGAGTAACACAATACTGACACCTCACAGATCTGAAGAGCTGAAATTTACAAATTACCTCCCTAATGAATGAAAGCTCGAGAGTTAAATTTTAAAAAAAATTTAAAAATTCTAAAAACCCACAAAAAACCATTATCACAGCAGCTTCTTTACCAGCATGCAGGGGTTGACTTCGATAACATTCAGTCCTGTAGTGAGCTTATACAGACATTCAGAATATTTTGCTCCTTCCAAATGCATCCTGAAATCTCAGATTTGTCTAGCAAGCACAAGCTAAATCTGTCAAGCTTGGTTCAGTGATGATTAAGTGAGGAAATGATTACTGTCAAGTGTCTTAAGAATTTCATCTGAAAGGCTGAGAGGAATTATTTTAGGATGGCCCCATTGATCATTTAAGGCTTGAACCTTATTACACTGAAAAGCCTATCAGACAATGACTTAGGAAATAATACCCCATTGAGTGATTTCATTGTATTTTAAATCCACCTAAGGTTGTGCAAGTACAAAACACCTATCTCAGGAAATAAATCTGTTTAGTATGGCTGGGTGCATGCTTCCATCAGGATGACTTTTTAACGCAGAATTCCATTTCCCTCACAGGGAATTAGCAATTAAATGCTTCACTTCAATCTGTAACGAACCAAAATAGCAAGTTTAGTTTTATCAAACTTTACAGAAAAGCTTTTGCGCGAACTTAACCATAACATAAACCAGTATTTTTCAGGCATTGCACTTACTTTCAATAGTGGTCCCCATTTTTACCTCTGGTCTCAACTCCCTAAGAAAATACTTTCACATGACACAATGTCAGTGTCCCACCTGATATCAGCAGAGACACGTGACTGGTTTTGCCTCAAAGCAGATTAACCAAATACTCTGGTCCCTCTGGGAGAATGGACACAAGGACCCTACAGGACTCATGAACTGCACTGAAGAGCATATTGGTTTGACTTTTTTGCTAATTTTAAAGTTTTCAATTAAGAGCAAAGCAGGCTTAAGCTTAAAAGTCATAAGACTTTATTAACTAATACTAAAAGAAAGAAAAACAATAACAATGAGGATGGAACTTGCAAAACACCTTTTTTTTTTTTCTACACTTTCTTTTTTTTTTAGTTGACAATGTAAAGAAAAAAACATTTAGAAATTATAGTTAGTTTTTTAATTCTAAAACAGTCTTTTTTAGTTTATTTAGGGAGGAAGCATTTTTCATTTGCTATGGTAAATTTTTTTACAAAAAAACAGGGGTTTTGTAAATTTATTCTTTATGAACATATAATTGCTTGGATTTTTTTGCGTTTATGAAATTTTTCTTATGTTTACAATTGTGCTTTTGGGCTACATCGATATATGGGGTTTTAGTTTAAAGATAAACATGTTCGAAACAAAGGTTGTCTTTGGGACTACTTTTATTTTTAAGGAATAGAGATTTACTTTTTTTTTGAGGGCAAAGAGTCTTTATTACTTTATTTTTTTGTTTAACTTTTTATGAAATTAACAGTCTCCTTAACATTTTAGATTTTTGTTTAGGTCTATAATTCGAACTTGTTTATTTTTTTATATTTTTTTATGGTTTAAAGGAAATATTTTAATATGTTATAACTAACTACTATAGCTTGCAAGAGTTTATTATAGCTTAAAAGCAACTTCTTACACTTTTTTTACTTGGACTTGCACTCCTTTTTGACTGATTTTGATACTTTATGTGGTTTTTACACATTTACATTTTAATTTTTTTTACTGGAGAGAGGATGGAGGCTTTTTAAGTTTTATTTGTGTACTGATGTACTGAAGGAGTTAACAAGAAACAGCATTTGGCTACGGTAGTTTATGGTGTCATGTTTTGAAGCCGTGCTGGGGGGGACTCTCAGAGGGTTCAAGCCCAGAAGGCAGCCACGGGAAAGTTGGATAGATTTTCGAAATTCTTTTTTACTTTTTGGTCTTATTAGGTATCTTGGTTTGCTTTTTTGTGCTCCTTCCTTCCCCCCCCCCCCCCCCCCCCACTAGACACAGTAAAGGTAAAGTTTAGCTTGGGCTAGCGGCAGAGCAAACTTCGTGCCAGAGGATGTTTTTTTAAATTGGCTGGGGCTTGCGTGGCCTTCCCCTCCCACCCCACATGTCCAGGGCTGAGAGAGGGGAGAGGTGTGTTCACTCTGACAGCCGGAAGGAAAGAGCTCCACGGGCTTCTTTCAAAGGTAATAAGAACTAAAAAATGCTTTTTTATTGGTCTAATAAATGTTAATTTCAAACTTAGCCAGCTCACTTCCCTGGACTGGTCAAACTAGGACAAAGAGGAAAATACAGCTTGTGTTAAACTGGCTCCAGATTATCTGGGGTCAGCTCAGCAATCAATATGAAATAATTTGATTCAGAAAATATTAGAATGTTACATATGAACTCAGTTTTGAAGATTTCATGGATTTACATTTTTGAAAAATTAATTTTACCAGCAGCAATGAAAACAAATGTCAGCTGAAGCAAACTCCTTTGGAACAGAAACTTAATTTCACTCAGCTTTTCACTTCACTGACAAAATGTGTTTTAACGAGAACACTAATGTGTAAAGTCTTCTGTGAGAATACTGAATAGATATTGCTCACTCACACACATGCAGTTTTTCCCCACAACCTACCTTCCCTATCCAATATGCCTTGAGCCTGCTTCACTAGAACATCCCTGGAAGGAACAAGAAGGTAATTCAGCCTCCATATGCCAGGCGAGCATTAGTCTCACTGCTGAGGTTCCCAATGTAAGCAAAGCAAATGCTAAGCAAATTTTGCCAATCACAGCAGCATCTCCTATGTTTTTTTTGTCACTTGCCCAGCAAAAAAATAATTGAAAATATTTATTGTTACCTATAGGAGAGCACATGCTCAAAAGTGAGCATTGCTCAAGTAACAATGAGATTACAGCCACAGAGGAAGCATTAGTGGATTTAGCATTATATAGACTAAGCCTAGAAATTTAAAGTGGTGCCACTGCAGAGGATGGCATGACTATAGCTGGACTCTAAAAGCTGAGGGTTCTCAATCCCAGCATGTGTCATTGCCTCAGCCTTAGCACAAAGGTCTCAGGGGCACTGGCATCTCCCTCCACCTGCAGTGTCAGCCAAAGAAAGAGGCATCCCTTCAGCTAGGCTCTCCTCCTGTGAGGGACCAAAGACACTCTGGGTCTGCTAAAGAACTCCCTTTGCAGGAGGACACTATCCCATGGTGACACCATCTGCCACAGGTCCAGATTTTCTGGTGAGGAAGAGGACTGTCTCCATATGCCTAGCTCAAAATACTACGGGATTCCAAACTCCTTTTTTAATGCCTCTCTTTTTGTCCTGTGCAAAAACTTGTCAACACTGACATCTCTCCAGGATCTCTCCACTCATCTCTTTTCAAATTTTACAGCATGGAACAAAGTTCAAACCCTCCATGGACAAGATTCCCCAAACATTTATCTAGTCTGGGCATTACATTGTGTGAAAACAGGGATGTGATGAGCTATTTGCTTGAATATTTGCTGTAGAGGGCAGGGTATGTAGTTAATTCCCCACCTGAAAGAAGCATCAAGAGTAAAATACAAGAGAAAAATATAAATATTATAAACTCTAACATGCTGTGAGAAAAACAACCATAAGCTCTTTTATATCTTTCTCCCATGTGTATCTAAAACTCTGTCGTGTGTGACCTTCATCTCTAAGCTTGCAGCACTAATAAAAGAAACAAGGGGAAAAAATTTTTTAAAAAAACCCAAAACAAAGCAATACCTATCTTCTATTTGGGACTGAGCCCCAGTTACCACAATGCCAGAAGGTCTAGCTCTAGTCTATTCATCCAGAAGCAGCCCAGCTGCACAGCACAACTCTGAGACCAGTAGAGGGAGGCTCAGAAAGGGATGGTTCCTCCTCAGCTCTTTTTATCTGACCTCCAGAGAAACCCTTACCAATCAAACTCTCCCCTGTGCCCACCACCTTTACAGGTTTCTTGGGAAGAGTATCAACACATGCAAAGAACCCAGTGGCACTACCAGGGTTCACTGAGCCTGCTGGCAAAACTTCACCTTCATTCCTTGCTTTGATCTGGAAGCTGTGCACATGGAGTGCAAGTCCAGTGGCTCCTGGGGAACAAGGGGGGACAGGGTAAGCATTCAGCATAGCCAGAACTGCTGCCACAGTGGGAGAACTTTAAGTAAAGCACATGAAAACAGAAACAAAAGCAAACACAGACAACATTCTAGTGGAAGAACTGAATTGAGAAGCAGAAATGGGAGACAGATAAGGACCTCAGCACCCAATTCGGCACCAGATTACACTTCCTTCTCAAAGTAGGTGGGCTGCTGCAATCAGGAAGAGAGAGAGCTCTTCAGAAAGGAGGGAGGTCAGGACTGTAGTCAGCACTGAACACCAGGCAAAAGAGACACCTGATTAGCTGGCTCCCAGCATAAAGAGAGCTAGGAAATAAAGATCACACCATTGTAGAGATACTTTTTATAAGAAATTCCTACAAAGCAGTTCAAGTTACTCGGTGAATATTAGTGTCCTAATATTGTATTGTCTTCCAATCCCCCATTAATGGCCACCATCCCTGATTTTAAGAAAGTGAAAGAGAGAACTGAATTCATACAACAAGTCAATAGATGGCATGAAAGAGTACTCCTTCCTATTTACTACCTTGTGCCTAAGCTGGAGAAAATAATTTTGGTATCATAGATCAGTGCAAATAACCTACTAATCTCTTTCAGTTTTAGAATTCTACAATGTAAATACTGAACAATAATAAACCTTTCCCTCAGTTTGTTTACTTTTGCTACAATGCCATTTTCATGCACCCAGGCATGGGGTTCCCATCTCCTCTGTGTGGAGCTCAAGGAAGACTGATCTCACATCCAAGAAAACTTATTTGAAACATGACTATTTTACTTATATTTTCTGTTTAGCTCAGTACTGTCTTACAGCTTAAGAATGATCTATACCAGATCTTAAGCAGAGCAATAGAGCTTACATTGATCAAACATCAACAGGCAGAAAACAAAATCTGCCTTTGACAATCATTGGCAAGAATTCACCTAAACCTTTCTGTTTAAGTGGACTTCCCATGCACTTTAGAGGTTTAAGTCCCAACAACCTTTTTCAACCTTTACAGAGTGCTGAGGTAATACTGTGACAGCAGCAGTTTCAGAACATGAACTTCCATTTCTGGAGTTAACTCCCTTGGAAGAGGGGGTTGAGAAGAGGACTCTGCTCTTGTTATTACCCAGAGAATGTTGACCAGAATAAAGAAATGATTGGTCTGTCTACATGGCACTCAAAGAACCTACTGTACCTCCTCTACAGCACTTTTATTCTCCTTGCACTGAGCAAGCATTATCAAAAATAGCAAAATACATAGAAGAATTTAGCTATTCTTTTTCTAATATATCAAGTAAATTCGTCTGTGTGTTTTACTGGCAGCTGAATGGGGAAAAAAGGGAATAAGAGAAAATGGCTTACATAGTCACAAAACTTGAAAAAAAATTCCTGGAAGCAAGGACACATATATATTCCTCAGAGCAGGACTGGTTGGATGTTTGGACACGTAATCACTCTACATGCTGTATTTGTTTGCTTAGATGTACTTACATACATTTGCATATCCATATACTATGCACAGATGCATAAGAAAGTATATGTATTTATGTATTCATGTATAGATCTGCACTGGTAGCTACTAAAGGCATATATATGGGTTTATATACACTTGTAAGCAGTACCTGCATGCACTCTACTGTATGTGCATACATGTGTACATGGGTACTCATCTCTTCACTTGGGATTTTTAGGCTGTGCTGTTGTGATTTAACCCTAGCCAGCAACACAGCACCACATGGGATGGGGAGGAGAATCATAAATAAAATAAAAGGTAAAAACCTATAGGCTGAGAAAGAATGGCATAATAATAATAATAACAATAAATAACAATAATAATAATAATAATAATAATAATAATAATAATAATAATAATAAAGACAGCAAAGGAGAGAGGAATAAAACCCAAGACATACAAGTGATGCACCACACTATTGCTCACCACCCGCTAACTGGTGCCAGCCCATGTTTATCCAGCTAAAAGCAGCACTAGAAGAATGCACATCATCTGCACGCAGATCCCCACACTCTGTTCTTATGCAGCTGTGTGACCAACAAACTGCTTGGCATTCTGGTAACTGCTATCCTCTTCCCCTGAAAGTAGCTCACAAAGCAAGAGTATATCTCATTATTGAAACACTGTGTGGGTTTGGGCTGAGATAGAGTTAAATTTCTTCAGGGTTGCTGGTATGGGGCTGTGTTTTCGATCTGTGCAGAACACAGTCATGGTAATTTAGAGATGTTTTTGTTATTGCTGAGCAGGGCTTACACAGAAGCCTTTTCTGCTTTTTGTACTGTCACACTGGTGAGGAAGTTGGGAGGAGATTCAGCCAGAACAGATGACACCAACTGATCAAAGGGATATTCCAGACCATGTGACATCATGCTCAATACAGAAAGTTGGGGGAAGGAGGAGGGGGAAGGGATATTTGGAGTGATGGCATTTGTCTTCCCATGTAACTATCATGTGTGATGGGGCTCTGCTCTCCTGAAGAAGGCTGAACACCTGCCTGCCATGGGAGGCAGGGAATTGATTCCTTGTTTCGCTTTGCATGCATGCATGGCTTTTGTTCTTCCTAACAAATTGTCTTCATCTCAACTCACAAGTGTTCTCAGTTTTGCTCTTCTGATTTTCTCCCCTACCCTGCTGGTGGCTGCACAGTGCTTGGCTGCTGGCTGGGGTTAAACCATGACATCCACAAAACAAAGACTGAGTTACCAATAGAGTAAAGACTGGTGGAGGTGAGATTACAACAGAATACTTTTGAATGAAAATTCAGCCTTTCTACACCCTCCAGTATATTCAGAAGATGCAATTAACTTTGCTGTACATGACATTGGACTGTGTACTGAATGGGTTCTTGCAGAACCTAACCATGCTCCTTTATACATTTCTTTTTCTTTCACACTGGCATGATCAAACCTCAAAGAAGCACAGACAAGGGAGGAGGCAAAGAAAACGACAACAGGAGCTTTTAAGTGAAGTATTTCAAATGTAAGCTACACTGGACTTGGCACATTATTGCCTACAGCCTTGTTCCAATTCCAAAAAACTCAATGTCACCTCTGATTATTGTACTATTTCAAATAGGCAATTAAGAAAAAAAAAAACCAACACAACCACCACATAAAAAAAAAAAAAGCAGTATGTGCAGAATATTAAGAGGAAAATGCTGAAAAGTACATTGTTAGAGAATATATGTTCAGCCCATGATACTTCCCAGCATCATGGGCTGAACCATTGTTCTGCTTGGCTCAGGTCCTTCACGTATAAGGCACTCAGAAGGAGAGCATTAGTGGGGATGGTTATGGCACACTGAAAGTGCTGCTGTTTTCTATACTTTACTATACTCTTTTTTTCTCTTTCCCCACGGCAATACACTTTGAAAGGGTTGCATATTTTAACTACCCCATACTTATCCATTTTGCTTTGAGAGCAAAATAAATAGTAATCAAAACAGGCAAGTTATTTCTCCCACTCCTCAGTCACTCGGTCAATAAGTTTTATAAGACAATTTATTTGCCCTTCAAAGCACAAGAATCTAATACTTTTCTGGCATCCACAAGCCTGATACCCCTCACTGCAAACCCATCACTTGCATGCAGATCCATGAACAGGTATTACTAAGGATAAGAATTATTTCCCAAAACCTTCTAAAAGGAAAGATGGGTGGCAGACATCTGTCGCAGATCCTATTAGTCCCTCACAAAGCCACAGAAGTTCAGAAACCAGAGAAAAGTTCTCAGCTGCTGTTTCTGCACTGTGCTGCAAATTTGTTTTGTCCTACATAGACTAACATGTCTCTTAGAGGCAGATCATCAGCCTCTTGCCATTTTCTTTTCTTGCTTATGCAGAAGTATTAGACCCTGAAAATAAAAACCTAAAATTAGTTTGAAGCAAGAAAACAAACTCCCTCATGTTAATCACACCTCATGTTAATCACATCCTGCACACTTGGCTTGCATTTTCCTGTAAGAGGTATAAGATGTATAGTCACTGCCTTCTAAAACCAAGTTTCATTTTTGCCAGACTGAACATAAAATCTATGCCACTAAAGGAACATTACTATCGCATTATTACTACTATTACTACAATTGTTATTGATTATTACATGTTGAAGACATTGGTGTAGACAGGGAAGTGAGGAGGTAGCACGTGGCAGGAAGCAAACTGCAAGTGACAGTTTCCACTGACATAGAGAAACACAAGGATCATTCTGTATCATCAGTTAAAAAATTTAGGACTGCAGGCTTATTTCAGTGGATCCCTCACTTTGAAACAATTAAGGGCAAAAAGAGGAAACACACAAACAGGTATATTTTTATTTGAGGTTTCTTCTAATTTTATGGAAGTGTTATTAATAAAGCTTTCCAGGCACCAAGAGAGAGAGACTGAGGCAGCACACTGGGGAAAGTGACACTGCCTGGAAACTGTCAGTCCTGCCTTGACTGAAATACAACTACAGAGCAACTTCCAGGTACTACAAAATAGTCATGACACCTAAGGTGGTTTCTCAGAAAAGAACAGTAAGATAGCTAAAACTCAGATTATTTATCACTTTGATGGACATATAACAATATATACTAGACACATTATTGCAGTTCATGCCATTGCTAGATTATAGATTAAGGATCAAAGACTGTAAGCAACTCTCACACAATGGAAACTGTGTCTAAGCCTTCCAAACAGTGACTATGAAAAGAGCATGCATGCCTTGGTGCATAACCAATTGAACTTTAAATGCCTTTGTCAAGCAGTTCTGAAGAAGACTAATTGCGATTGTTCAGTGTCAAAATAGGAAAGTATCAAGAAAGTACAGACAAAAGACACTGATTATATATACAGTACTAGTGAAACCATTTCATAATACTGTGGCCTGTTATTTGCTATGCTTTAAAAAACATGTTAAAAAACATCAAAGAATAAAAAAACCCTTAATCTTATACTACAGTGGGTGAGCTATCCAGTGAATTCCATCTATTTCACTCAAAGATAGGTTACAAGCTGATCCAAATCTACATGCTACATGGATCTGCATCTGAAAGAAGAGATCTGCTTTGGTTTAGGAGACATAAGCATAATGATATAGCCAAATCACAACTATTCAGGTTGGAAGTAATGCTCAATCTTTCCTAGTGATCCAATGAAAAAATTAAGTCTTTAAATCACTATAGGATGCACTAGTAGTTAAAAAAAGTTGTATCTTGATACAAAAGTCCATCATAACATGAAGATGGCAATTGTTTGTTTAAAAGTTTCAGCTTATATAATTTATAAAGTACACAATATTTTTTCTCTGTCAGATATAAATACATGAAGAACCCAAGAGTTCATATCACAAGAAGATGACGAAGTATTTGCAATCCATGAGAATAAAAGAGGATGTTGATCAGCTACCAAGAATAAATATGCTTTATTTTTAATTTCACAGACTTGGGTCACTTGCTCCAATTTCTTAAAAGAGCTGAATGAGGCGATTTATGATCCACTGGGGTTTATTTTTAATCTTGGAATAACAGAAAGATAACAGAAGAATAAAAGAATAATAATGTTGTGTGAATGTTTTAAAAAGCCAAATAGGACAATATGTATAACTGTAGAAGAGTTTAGCCTGGAGGAAACATCAACCCTGGAGGAAAGAGCACAACGGCTTCTATCTGAAGTGCTTAATAAAAACATTAAAGGAGAGGAATACAATACTTACTGGCATTAGACCTGCCTGTGTAAAAGGAGCTTCTGACAAATAAACCTGATATAATTTTAATGACAATGGTGAAAGCACAGATGAAACATTTTTTAAGGTATTTGGCTGAATACCAGAAGACAGCTCTGCTCAAATAAACAGTGTACAAGAACAAAACAGGATGTAATGACGATGATGATGGATGGATGGATGATGGATGGATGGATGGATGGATGGATGGATGGATGGATGGATGGATGGATGGTGAGGTGAGGATGGGACGGACGGACGGACAATCAGTCCTCAGCTGATAAGTTTCACAAAGCATTTGTCAGTAGGGTAGCATTATTGATAAGGGGTGTTTCTAATGCAACATAAGAATCTATGCTTGCTGCAATAGTATTAAATATTTTATCAACTACCTAGAAGTACATACAAAAAGCACTGAAGATGATACTTGAAGGTAATACCAAGTTGGGTAGATCACTGAACGACCTTAATGACATGTCAGTCATACAGAGTTATTCAAAGAGCATGGCAGTCCAGGCCCTTTCATTCCAAGCAGCTTTTAAAACATTTGAATATTCAAATATATAAGCTTAAACACATGGAAGACAGGCCATGAAGTACAGAACCAAGAAGGGGAAGCTGCAAGGGAGCTGCACCTTTGAAAACAATTCAGAAAACATCAGAGGAGAAAATGCAAGCTTCCAGTAAAAGGCTATGGGCAAAAGGGCGGTACAGCCTCAGCACAAACAGATAGAATAAACAATATACAGCATTGATTCCATATGCACTATAACCCTAGGTATAATTCTAATGCCTACATTCTGTTAAAGGACTCTAAATAATTGCAACAAATATATCAAGCAGCTTCAATATGATTTGAAAACCAGAATACATGCTTTGGTGTAAAATACAAGGAGCTTCATTGGTATAGTTTTTCAAAAGACGAATAAAGAAAAGACTTGATTACAGCAGATAAAGGAAAACCACCAGATTTCTGAAGCATCTTTGTTTCAGTAGAAAGCTGCATCAAAAGAATCCACATTGAGGGGCCATTATCAGACAAATTCTAAACACATTAAAGGCCCAATTGTTTTTGTAGTAGGAGGTGGCTAACCAACACAACAGCTTCAAAAGAGGTCCAAATTATTAGATTTAATGGGAGGGACATAGGAGAAAGTGAGGCTTTATGTTTGTTGTTTATGACCACTTTGAATAAGTGGGGATGAATAATCACCTGAAGGCTGAGCTAGCTGGGTATGGAGGGGGTTTTGGCCCTTAAAATTCTCTGATATTTTGCAACGCTTACATGCCACAAATCACTTAATTAGGAAGAGAAAATATGACTACAGACTAAGTTTGAGTAATATGCATTTCCATTCTGCTGAATTAAGCAACAGATCAGATGTTATGTTTCCTGGTTTTTATTCCTGATCCTGCCACTTGTCCATTGAATAATTCTGGTGAGTTTTTCACATGATTTTTTAGTCGAGAAAGAAATAGTGCTAATACATGTAATTCTACAAATAATATTTTTTTTCAATTTAGTTGCTTTTCATTTTCATATATGCTTGCTTTAAAGTCTCCAGTACCCAAAATGCAAAGGAAACCAAGGTGCAAAGAGAAGCCTTACTTGTCCTTAAGACATCTCTAGCAGCAGTAAACAGAACACAGAAAATGACAGTCACAGTCCCATGGAGAATAACTCTTTGTAGACATGTTTCCAAGTTAATATGCTGAAGGGAACAATGGCACTCCCAGCAGGAGAAGATGGACAAGATGACCTGACAGATGTTTACTATTTCTAATATCTATTATTCTCTGGAGTTTGTCCCAGTAGGGTAAACACTTATCATCCCTTTTTTAGACAGCACCAGTCCACCTTTTTGAGGAAGCAAAAAATGCTTCTTGGATTTTAAGTCTCCTGTAAAAGACAACTCCAGATGAATTCAGTGCTCAGAAATGGGGTCCAGTCGGGCAGTAATAAACCTTCTAAACATTTACTTCCACAGTTACAGCCACAGGGGAAAAAATACAAATGATCACTGTCTGACCATTAGTCACAGATGGAAAAATCCCCAAATCCAAGTTAAGGCTTGAGAGCTGTCTGCAGCTACCACAGCCCATAGTAATTTGGGGAAATTTTCCTATTGCAAATCTCCCTCCAAACCTTTACAGAATTCCTAATTCCATACATAGAAAGATCATTTTTAATGAAAGACAAACCCTTTTACAATGCAGCTCAACAAGCAGAGGCATAAAACTGCTTCTAATATCCTCATTCCAAATTAACTGTTTTGGGGCCTTAATAATTACCAATAGCGAAAGAAGTCAAGCTGTTTTGCCCTTCCCTGTAAACAACTGGGATTCATCTAGCCCTCCTTATTTTTCTTTTCATTTAAAGCAACATCCTCAAATGTAGGCTGCCTACACATAAGAACATTGTTTCCATTCAAAGGGGCAGCATTAGACCTCCCACCAACATGGGGCACTCCAACATTTTCAAAACTCTTGTGTGTGTGTACCTCCAGCTCTTCCTAACACATTCACTTCCACATCTACACATTGCTACACAAACCTGTATGCCAAACTTCACACCAAATTGATTCTCTGCTGCCTACCCCCTCAGCTGTGTACAAACCTTCAGGAATAGCTATGCAACACTTGCAATGAGGGGATTAGGTGCACGATGGCCTCTGGCGGGTTGTGGCACACTGTAGTTAAAAGAAGGCAAAGCAAATGGAATATCAACTTTGAAATATTGCAGGGAGCCTAGAAATGGTGCAGCTGTACCAGGAAATATATAAAATAAAATTCTCCATATTACATTGGATCAGTATCTTGTACCTGAAAACCACCTCCTCAAATACCCAAGGAAGTCTAACAGAGCATCTATATGGCAATACCCACCCATAAAACCATTCACAGACTCCACTTATCTGGGGCTTGTGAGAGTCAGCATGCTGATGTCTTTGTATTTTATATACCATCAATAATTTTTCTTCTGTGATTTTTCCAGGCACAGTAACATCCCATGGCAAGGACTTCCATGACTTTAATTGCCATCATATTTCTTTTCCATTGTTCTGAAGCTTGCCCTGCCTTTGTCTTTTGAACTTATACTTAGTCCCTGTATTTAAAAGAAACAGAAAATACACTATGATTCCCCACTCTCATATCTTTTCTCTATCAGTTCAGTTACAAAGAGCCCCAGGCTGTACTGACAGTTCTTGTACAGAAGTCTCTCTAATGACCTTTGTTGCCCTGAGATAAAAACAATAGGATGACAGTGTCCAGTGTGGTTGTATTTAATGACATAATTATATTTTCTGTTCTGTTCTTATTCCCTTCCTATAAATGCATAATATTAGATGTGCTTACTTGTCCAATATTGACCACTGAGCAACTATTTTTAAATAATTATTTAATAAAACATCTGAAAAAAAGTTGAAGTCAATCATTGCATATGACAGGGATTCTTTTCCTCCCAATATAAACACCTCAATTTGTGTTCACACACATTTAATTTAATCTGCTATTTATTTGTCCAGACATTCAGCATTACTAGGTCATCCTCTGCAGTTCTGCAGACAATCCTCACCTGAAAATTGCCATATTCTCAGTAAAATGTTGCTGTCTCCATCCACGTCCCTTTCCACACATAATTCCACTAGTGAATCTTCAGACCTCAGCATGAATCCCAGAAGTTTTTCCACTAGGGCCCTCCCATGGGACCTATTTACTGCAATCTGTTTATTCTATTCTGGTCTTTACCTTCTAACCAGCTCTTCCTCTGTGCCCAGACCTTCTTTCTCTACCACTGTTTTTTCAGTTCCTGAAGAGCCTTTTCATGGGACACATCTCTGAAAGACTTTTGAAAGCTAGACTAAATTTGCCAAAACTCTCCTGTCCATACACTTATTGTGGCCTCAAAAAAAAATCAAGGAAGCTCCTGGCTACAACAGCACAAATACAATGCCAGTACTATTCTTAAGTCCTCAGCACCACCATCAAAGCTTGTCTGCTGCACTCAAAGTGCAGTCTGTGGAATGGTTTTAGGGAAGTATCGCCACAAAGCTGATCTTTTAGATTTGCCTGAGTGTTTGAGGAGGCAGTTTTCAGATCTAGGCCTTTGCCTCGGTTCTTCACAATATCCTTTTCTCTAAATTAAAGAAATATGAATTTGATGGATGGACTGTTCAATGGATGAGGAATTGGTAATACGGGTGCATCCAAAGGATTGTGGTCAATGCCTCAATGCCCAAATGGAGATCAGTGACAACTGGGACTGTGACCGCTCAGTACCTTCATCAATGACTTAGACAGTCTCAGCAAGTGCACCTTCAGCAAGTTTGGAGATGACACCAAGCTGAGTGGTGCAGATGAAACACTTTGAAGAATGGGATGCCATCCAGAAGGCCCTGCAAAGGCTCAAGAAGTGGGCTCATGGGATCCTCATGATGTTTAACAAGGTCAGTTGAAAGCCCTGGAGCAGGTGCAGATGATGAGCAGAGGGCAAAGCATCTGTGCTATGAGGATGGCTGGAGAGAGTTCAAATTATTCAGCCTGAAGAGAAGGCTCTAGAGAAACTTCATTGCAGCCTTTCAGTACTTAAGCTTCTAAGAAAGACAGAAACAAACATTTTACAGAGCCTGTTGCAATAGGACAAGGGCTTATGGTTTTAAACTAGAAGAGGGTAAATTTAGATTAAATATAAGAAAGAAATATTTGATGATGAGGGTGGTGAGGCACTGGCACAGGCCTTCAAGAGAGGTGGTAAGATCCCTGTAAACGTTTGAAGTCAGACTGGCTGGGGCTCTGAACAGCCTGACCTAGGAAAATATGTCTCTGCTTGTTGCAGGGGGATTAGATTAGATGACCTTTAAACGTCTCTCCCAATTCAAACCATTCAATGATTCTTACCAAAAGGTGTCCTCATACATACCAAGTTTTTCCCTTAAACTCCAGTTGTAAAACCAAAAAGAAGACCAACATTTAATTGTCTTCCTCTGCTGGATGCACAGGCAAAGCCTCCAGGAAAAATGTGGAAACAGCTGGAATCAAGTTTTTAAAACCATCTGGGGTTTTCACACAGACACAAAACTCATAAGAAGGGAGAGAAGTGCTTTAGAAAATGTACTTGATGTCAAAGCAGTCCTTTGAATTATTAATGCATAACTTTTTGTGAAGTTCACAATAAGATGAAAGTTATTCACCTAATAATTTACATGCATAATTAATTTTTCCTATGATATATGATTTGTGAAGTTCTAACAAAATGTGTCACAGAGTTGTAAACATGAAAACTAGCCTGAAGCCACAAGAGCTAAGCATATGCTAATTACAGAACATATGAGAAATACACAGTAAGAAAAAACCTGAGAAGAGAGAGGAAGTGACAGCACTGCATATCTGTGTGGTGTACTAGCATCAGTTATGAATAACAGTAACTAGACTCAGACAAGGAGGGAGAAGCAAGCACACCAAACCAAAGGAGAACATAGCAGCAGCACTAGGATAACAGCTTTCACTTTATCATCTCACTGATCTTCTCAAGAAAAACTGTTTTGAAGAGAGCCATAAAACAAGTAATAGAGTGTGAACTGATCTTAGTTAATTGTCTACTTGATGGGAAGCTGTCCTAGCATCATTGAAGTACAGGCTTGAAACCCATGTCACAGGTGTGAGAGAACTGGCCCCTACATAGCCAGAATATAACCACCTCCTCTACCCACTCAGATAGCAGCTATATTGAGCTCATATTAGCTAAAACCTCCAAGTACCAAACCTTCTGGGCTCTGCTGAATTTTTAAGTCAGTGGTTAACAATATGAGGGAAACACTTCGCTTCCCCATTTTGCTGCCCATGCAGTAATCTTGCCAGAGACTGGGAAAAATTTTGTCATCACAGCCTGTTCCAGATTGTTCCAGTGATTTGGCCAATCCAGCTGCATACATGAAAACAACTATTCTGCCCTCCTAGCATTTCACAGCAATGTTTCAGTCACCTCAAATGTCTTGAATTCCACACGATCTTTTCTCTGATGGGAGTTCAGAAAGCATCAGCATACTTATCTTCACATCTGTTCAGGGCTTGAAACCCATTAGAACACTTCACAAAAAAAAAAAAAAAAAAAAAAAAAAAAAAAAAAAAACGGAAAAAAAAAAGGAACACTGGAAGGCAGCTGAGAAGCAGGATCAAAATGGTATGGATTTGACCAGCCTTCTGAAAAGTCACTGGCTTCATTCCCTGTTGCTGCTGCTGCCTCATGTTGGTAAGTGAATGCAAAAGCAGATTGCCTCCCTCCTGTCCCAATCAGGGGAGCATCTTGCCTCTAGCTGGAATCTCACTGCATTCAGCTGTAGTAAAAAAGGAAATCTCAAGGACAACCAATCCAGCTAGGATGTTCTGCCAAGGTTGCTGTTCCTAGCTGAGGAAATAGTCCTCTCAATTTTTCTCAGCTAGAAAGAGAGAGAGAATGTACACACCCCCACCCCCATTATCCTAAAGCCCGCAGGTGCCAGCAATCCAAATAAACGTAGAGCAATTAACAGAATTAACACAGCTTTAAATAGCTTGGCACACCAGATGCGGACTCCTAGCAGGGTTCTATAAAATGTAAAGTTATTACAGATAAAACCATTAATCATCTGTTCAGAGACTTGTTCTAGATGCAAA
Organism: Sitta carolinensis; assembly: GCA_032173965.1. Classification (NCBI taxonomy): domain Eukaryota; kingdom Metazoa; phylum Chordata; class Aves; order Passeriformes; family Sittidae; genus Sitta; species Sitta carolinensis. The sequence continues at coordinate 38,883,788 of JAVUNC010000006.1, forward strand.
AACCATTTCACTTATAATGGCTAATAATCGGAAAGAAAGGCACAGATTTAACAGGAATGATTATGCCATTCTCAAGCCCCATTTCCAAATGCCATTTTTCATCTCTGCCACTGTTTCCAAACCTGTGTTCCCTCTGCTTGCTAATGCTGATACAGTAAGAATGCTTTGCAGGCATCACTCACAATTACCTCTCAGGGTGCTAGAAATGAGACACCACCTCTCAGCTTCTTTTGGAGAGAGGAGGTCAGTGACTCACACACTACACATTGCAGCTTTCCTGGATGCAGCTGTTAATGTCCAGCTGCAGCAGCCCTGTGCAGCTCGCAGATAACTGATGCTCACCCTGATGAATTAAGTGTTGGACTGCTAAGATTTGTGCTAGAAAATACGAGCCTTTGAGTTTTCCCCTTTCTGGCAATGTGAAGTCACCAGTAGCCACCATATGCAATGGAACAATCCTCCTGATATTCCCCTTAGACCTATTCAAATAACTCCCGTTTACTACATCTATGTCTAGATAGCTACAGGAAGCAAGGGTCAGGGCTGACCCTAATTCACCTTTGAGCTCTGATGTTACCATTTCTAACACTTCCACTTATGGAACCATAGCTCAAAGAGCATTAAACTCTCTAAGCAGCAATTCAGAGCTAAAATTGCATTCTTTTATCTATATTAATCCCATTGATTTGCTTAGGAATCTAGATACATACACTGTTAATTCCAACTAAATGAATTCTGCCTTTTTCCAGTTTGAAAAAAGGAGTGAGATAAAACAATCCTAAAGCCCAAATATTCAGTGTGACAGACAACATCAACAGAAGTAGACCAAAGCCAGAGAGCAGCAATGACAAAGAACTAGATCAGAGAACATATCACAGACTATACAAAACCTGCTTGTATTATATCAAGTCCGTGCCTTTTCCATGCAGTTCAAATAACAAATGCTGCCCATTAGCTGCCTGCCCACTCCTGTGCTCCCCACACTTGACAGCTGGCTCACTGCTACAGAGGAGTGGCAGACCTGGGAGGAGTTGTCCAGCCCACTCACTCAATATTCAAACTTCATCATCCTTTCTGGCCTCCCTTGCTGGCACAGCTGAGCAGCCTGGATTTTTGTGGTGGGTAACAACAGTCTTTCCCCACTGCCCACAATACATATGCACATTTCATAGCAATACTCCAACTTTCAGGGTCAGTCTCTGCTCCCAAAGAGGTGACACTTGTCAAGTAGCTGGAAGTGCCTGTTTTATACACATGTGTAAAACAGAACAGTCTTGCAACTTTTTTCATGTAATTTTATTTATATTAGCATATGGCAGTCCAGACTCTCCAAAATGACTCTCATTTGTATTTCTGTCTGACAGGATAAGCATGGATCCTTAGCAATCTCTTTAGTGCAACATAACAAGCAACAAATAAAAACATATCTCCTCTTTCTTTTCAGTATTCATCCAAACCAAGAGTTTACTGATCTCAGTGAAGTATAAAGCCAAGTAAAGAAAAAGAAACTCATTTACTTTCAGTCCAAGATGAGCACATCAGACTTTGGACAGCTGAAGTTAAGATCACAGCATCCATTAGGATGGACCCACATTTGGCTAACAGCATATGAGAAGGATAGTTAGAAATCCTTGCCAGAGTAATCATCAGAGTATCACCACTGCTCTGCTGATGACCTTGGACTCAGCAATGTTTGTCTATCAATATATATCCTGTCTTAGTTTGCTCAGTCTTAAATGGCTAGAGATTAGACCACATATTTTTGTAAGGATTTTTACTTTAGTATTGAATAGTTACAACCTAACTTTATTATATGCACCAAACACAGGCTATATTGCTCCAATCCCCATTACGTTTTCTGAATTTGTGATATAAATACAGTTCTACACCTGTAAACGCTCTCATTTTCTGAACCACAGCACATGGCACATCCCTTGCAGCCACAAAAGCCCAGCAGGAGTTAGGTTCATTATTCAGGAAAGAAAAGCCTGATCCTGATGATCCTATTGCAAAGCAAGCACAGATGGCCACAGCACCAGGACTAAGAGTCACAAGTGGACAGCTCAGTCAGGATTCAGTGTTGTGAAATACCAGCTCACTGGCTACATTGCCCAGCAGTGACACCAACCTCTGCCACTATAGTTTCCTCCATAGGCTCCTGTTCCAGTGGCAGCTGAGGAGAGTTGAACTGGGTTAGACCCCACTTTGGTTTAGCTCCATAGATTTTCTTTAGCTTGTAAGTATGGTGGGAGTACATAGTTCAAACAGCCCTGCAAGAAGAAACCTCTTACAGCTCATGCATAGAAATAGCCAGTTTCTATGTTTGCTCAACAATGCTTGTTTTAGAAGGTATGCTCAATCTACATACATACTCTATTATTCAGACTCCATTAATTACTTCTGTAAAATTTCTAATAGTACAGTAAATTCAGGAGTTCAGTGCCACTGAACTGCTGATATGTGAATCACCCTTTAAATTAATCCTCAAGAAAATATATGTGCTCAGGCTGAACTAGAATGCCTACAAGATGCTGTTTGCTGACTGATAAGAGTTCCAGAGAACAAAATACTACATTGTAATAAATGTAACCTAAAAAGAACCTATATTTTTTAATTTGGGAATAGAGCTATGAGAAAAACGAAACAAAAACCAAAGAAACAAAAAAAAAAAAACCAAACAGGTTTTTACTTCTAGACTCATTATGGCTTTTGCTATATGAATTGTATTAAAGAAAGAATTTTAGGAGCCTAGAGTTTTTTTCAGTACACAGTGGATAAAATAACACCTCCTCCACCTTCTGTCCCAAAGCTAAAAACTCAAAACTGAGTTCCTGTCTTTGGACTTTCCATGTTTTACAAATTGAAAAATAATTCTAGCACTTCATTTTCATACTCCATCCACTAAAGAATAATTTTATGAGGCAATTTAAAATTGTTTTCCTGCTTAACTGGAATACTTTTCATGGATATATGAGATAATGAGTAAACTTTCTACAGTCATGAGTACATTACTCTTCTACTTTTCTATGTATCCAGAAACATTTGATCAAAGAGATTGATCAATAACTGAGGTTAGCTTATGTTATTTTGCAACAAACACTCCTTTACTATCATTATGCCAGCAATAATGAGCAAAAAAAGCTCTTGTTATGATGCACATAAGCCAAGGTAACCAAGTTCTTTTCTCCGGCATGCATGAAGCAAGGCAATAATGCTATCAGAAACCTCACTTTGTTAGAGTAGGCAAGGGCTAAATTACATAAGCAACAGTAGCTTTGAATAACCCCTTAGCTAAAGCAAAGCTGCAGCTAACACAGAAATATCAAACACAAACCAGCCCAGGACCTAAGCTTATAAACCTTACTCAATGAGAAAACACTCCCGTCTCTTGGTCTACTTAGAATTTTCTCGGCATCTTGCCTCCTATCATATTGCTCTCAATTTCCAAATGCCTCTGTTCCCACCTCAAACTTAGATCTTACCAGAAATAAGTGTTTTTTTTTTTTTCTTACTAGCTTAAGAATGGCAGCAGCAGCTACTCAAAATGCTAGCCTGCATCTCCGCTGTTTTATGTTGCTACAACAGTGGTACTCAAAATCTGATGAAGGCTTTGTGTTGGATGCTCTGCAGATGCACAGAGAAAATGACTGACATTCTTGACTCTCAAGACACACAGTGTACAGCTGCAACAGGAGACTGATCCACCACAGCAGCAGTAATGCAACAGGAAGTTTGAGAGTGAGAGGCAACCAAAGACTTTACAGACCTCTAGATATAGAATCTTAGGAATCAGGGTCATAATCATCATCCAGTCTAGTTGGAATGCTCTGGCAGAGTATTAATGAGAGACCAAGATAAGAACAAGTAATATTTTGAAGAGGGGAATAATACTCAAGCTTTGGCTGTCCTTTGCTTCTACATAGTGTCACTAGCCTCTCCTTTTATTTTTAAAATGTTTAATTCATTAAATAATACAGACAGGAAGCAGCCAGGCCCAAACACAATAGGACAGATGAAGCAGCAGTATTGGATTAACAAGTGGGGACAATTAGTGCCATTCATGTCATAACTTCCTCCGCTGTACCTCAGTGCAATCCCCACACTTTTGATTCCTCTTATGCATTCCTGGGACTCTGTTAAGTCACTAGTGTGGAAGAGGATCTTGGGCTCCCAAAAAGCTTATGGGCTTAGGGAGGGGCTTTTACAACTACAGCATTCTCTGTCTGCCTGTGTTCCTGTTTTTCTCTGCCTCCAGTTTTAGGCTGCCTTCCATCTTGCACTTTCAGCCTCCTCCCAAGTGTGACACTGCAGTCAGAAAAACTCATCCCCAAACAGAAACCTACTCATCTAATAGTCCTGAAAAAGACCTGGCTTGCAGATAGCATCTGAGATTTACAAACAGCAAATGGGCACACTCATGAACCTTTTTGAAATCTGGCTCCTAGAAGTTAAATTGTAGACAGAAATGATCTAAGCTTTCACAGCTTTCTCCCATCTCAGCCAGATGGTGCCTGACCCCTGTAATAATTTCTGCCACATTCCACCCATATGCAAGCCTCACTGCTTCCATCAAGCTGTTAGTACCAATCAACATTTTTCAGAATTGAGATTTTAATAAAGCATTGATAGAAAAATGTGAGGATTTCATAAATTCTCTCATGAATATCCATTCTATAGGGACCACCTTAGGCTCTTCTAAAGCATCTCCATCTGTACCATTTAAGTCCTGCTCCAAGTAAATCAAATCTGAATGTCTGGCTCCCTAACCCCAGGAAATATTCTGATTCTCTCTCTTCCCTAACAATTGGATATTGAAATACCATCTTCCCCTCTTTGCCCACACACCTAAATTCCTACCCTGACACTTTCCATCTCCATCCTCGGTTACTAAAAACTCCTCCCTGAAGCCCTTAACTACATGCAAAACACAGCTGTTTCTTGTTACCTTTCTTGTCCTACACTCTTTCTGGCCATACAAGTGCCATTCAACCCATTAATGGATTCTTTTCCCTTTCTACCTTCAGTCAGTGTATCTCCCTTTTTAACAATCACTATCTGTTAAAGCACTATCACACCTTCCCTGACACCCATTAAAATTATTTCTGCTCAATTTTCTCAGGACATGTTCCTGTATCTTCTCCTATCCCATCTCTATATTGGGTTTCATCCATGATAGGGAATACACCAGCTCCCCCTCCAGATTCCCTATAGAATGATTCATCTTAAGAATGAAGGTCCAAAAAGCCTTAGATTCTATGCAACTACAATGCAATGCCCATATTTCATTTCATGGACTGTGTACTACCCTATTTGCATATCCTGTATGAATATTTGCCAGTCTCGTTGCCTCATTACAGTGTCAGGTATACAGCAACACTGCCAGGGTGGCTATGGAGAAATGTAAAACAAACACGGTTCACCACACATAGTGAAATCTTTAATTCCTATGAAAATAGAGGAAAAAATCCCAACCTGCACTACACATTATATACTTGTATTTAGGACTTAGGTATATTACTGCTAGCAACTTAGTGGAACCTGTTCAGTCAAAACTTGTAGTCCCAAAGGAAAGAAGAGATATGAGGATCTATTCTATGGAGAAAGGAGTCACCATTAGGTCAGAAATTGTCTGACCTAAAGAAAACATTATCTACATAATTAGATATTGAAATTAATTTTAGGAAATATTATATAGATACTATAGCAGAGGAGCCCTGAGACTCTTAGTTCCTTGTCAGGAACACATTCTTAGACACTCCAATTCCTTCCAGCCAAGCCTTAACACTCTGCCCCACATGAAGTATCTACCCTGCCAGAGCTGCCCCTCCTACCAGCCCCTGCTGAGTAGAGAAGTCCCTTCATGCTGAAAAGGGGCAGAGATGGTCACTAGGCACTCTGCCCCCTGCCACTTCAGCACCTGCATGTCATCTCAGAGGAAGTGGGAAGGCAATGCACCATTCAAGGAGCCCTCTTAGACCCAACATGAGCGAATTTGTTGGTGTGCTCTTAGACTGATACAGTCTAGATGAAATACAAGAACTTACAGGGGAAAGGCTGAAAGTTTCACCTCAAAGTCTGCATAAATCCCTTTACTTCCTAAGAAAGTGACACATCCCTAGAGGCAGTCTTGAAGGAATGCAGAGACTATTCTGCTTTAACACCCTCAAGAGTTCAGTACCAGACTTGGCAGGATGTTCTCCACCATTACAAGCAGTGCAATCCACTCAGGGGTGTACTGTGTCTCTGGTAACAGGCAATTACATATCTAGGACATTACTAAGAAAGAAGAGCTTTGCTCTACTAGAAAGCATAAACTGAAAGGAACAGTATTTGCTATTAGTCTACCCTAACTCTTCATCTAACTTTCTTAGCTTAAAACATTTTTTTTTAAAACTCCAAGCTCCTCCAGTACCGGCTAATGAGAGACTGTGCATCCTTTTTGACCATGGAGTTAAAAAAAAATTTAAGCTTAAAACATAAGCTACAGGGACTGACTTCCGAAATAGGCTGACAAGCTACACAGAAAGCCAAGTAAAGTTCCCCATAGCTGGTTCTGAAACCAGACACATTATAAGCATGCAAGCATTGCACTAACCCAGTTCTGCCTCCTCCAGGATCAAAGCTGGCTGAAAGCATTATTGGACCTCTAAAATAAGTGAGTTGCTTTGAAGCAGACTATAGCTCTAAAGCAGCCATCAAGTAAAGACATCTGCTCATACACATCTCCTGTCATTGCCTAGTCAAGTGAAGATTACAAAGCACATTCTGATTATCTGTTTTCTTCCTCTCATTCTTAAGTGGTTCCTTGGGTTTTTCTTCTCACAGAACATTATGAGCCTGGGATGACTTTGTTGGCAGCTCTTAGCACATTGTGCAAGCTAACAGAATACAAACGATTATATAAATAATAAAGTTGCTGAAGATTTTCTTGTCACTGCTTTCTTTGCTCCATTGGCTTGACTTAGAGCACAGATAAAAATGGCCTCTGCTAAGCGTTATGTTCATAGCATCCATAAATAAAATTAAGATCCTGATTTAAAGAGTCACTAAGAAGCTTTATCTCCTCCTGATTTCAATCAAACTGGGATGCTCAGTGCCTAGGAAAATCAGGCCTAAGGCTCTATAGATGTAACCAGAATGTTTTGATCTCTGTATGGCAGTTTGTATTCAAGCAGCAAAGTTTCATTTCCTATGTAAGATGCTCACATGCTCTTCTCTAGCATATGTACATCCCTTTAATCCAGAGGTCAGGCAGGAGAGCAGCTTCAGACCCTCACAACTCTTCCTCACATCAGAGGCCTGGCACATAACATACAAAGCCTGACACCAAGAGTCGAGCATCAGTAGGATGATGACCTGTCAAGGCAATTACAGCCTCGGTACAACATCTGGATCAGCATTGCTGCTTCCATGTCTCCTATATAAGCTTTTTATAACATTTTGTGGAAACATCAATATCTGTATCCCCATTAATTACAGTGATAATCACAAATTGCATTAGAAGAGAGAAGAAAGAAGACAAAAGATGACTGCAAGCCAGCATCAAAACTAAACTGTATCAAGTTTGGGATTTGGACAGAACTCATCTTTTATCTGTTTTGTTTTGGGCTTTTTTTCCAAGGATCACTTTTCTGATTCCAGCTGCTAGCCAGGCAGTCCAATCTTTATTACCCATGTATGAATTTTCTCTTTGCCATGGGGATTAACTATGGGACAAGTGCAGCTGGCCAAAGAAATACAACACAGTTTTCAGAACCAGCTAGCCCTTCCTGATCAATGCAGCCACTTAAGAGCACAGACTTAACAACCCAGTGCAAGGACTTAAAGATGATAGTTGCCTGTCTCAAATACTGTTAAGGCCACAGAACAACTTTGCCATGAGATTAGCACAGAATGGAGTGACAGGATAGTGCTAACTCCAGGTAGAGGCGAGATCTGGTCCATAGATCCTGGATAATGCATCCAGACAAAACTTCCCACTGTGGCAAACTTTGTGAAGAAGCAACTTCTACACATATTATGGGTCAAACAAAGATCACCCCAAATAATGGTACAAATTGCATTTATGACCACTGAGGGATCCCCCCACCTCCCAATCTCTTCCTCAAATGTTCCTTCCCAGTCTCCATGGATACTGGGAACTTAGACTGTAAATTAAGCCATCATGCCTGGGAACTCAAGTTAAGATAGAGGTGATTCTATTGTCCAAGTGTTATCTCAAGCCTTTGTTTACCTTAAGGAGGTAAACAAAGCTGTGAGAGGAAAATATTTAACTCATAATAGACATAAAGAACGCAGAGCTTTCCTTGTGAGCTACAAGGAAAGCGACTGTGCTGAATCAGCTTGGACTGGGTAAAAGATAATTCTGTCAGGGGGAGATTGCAACCACTGACTCACAGCCCACCAACGAAAAAAAAACAGAAAGACTGAGCATGGGACTAATTAACATTAGAAATGAGGGAATCATTTAACCAATAGAATAAAAGATGTGTGTAATCAATGAGCAATAATTCCTTTGTTTGCAAAGATATATAAACAGTGAAAAGTTTTGAGTGACCTTGGGGTCCCCACGACTGCAGAGCCCAGGGTGAAGAAGGACCAACGGGACACCATGGGTGGCAACTATCTTCTGCTTAATCTGTCTCTCTCTTTTCTGCTTCTTTATCTCTCACTGCCTCACATTTTATTGTTCAATAAAATCCATACTATTGACTTCAGTATATAATTTTGTTTGCACTTTAATTCAGGGAGAGGCATCTCTCAATAATCCAATAATGATCACAACACATAGTACACTTCATATCCACATGCCACATGATTGCAAGACCTCCCTTACTTACACCCTCATGCTGTATTCTTGCAAAATTTACTCTTTTTATGTTACCTTCTACTTTCATTTTTCTGTTTTATTCTATTTCTGTATCTTCCTGGAAAATTCAAATTAACTATACTCCCAGGTGAAATACAGGACCTCAAAAAGTATTCTAAATAAGCTTCTGATTATAATTTTTTATCTCAAAATGTTACTTAGTAATCAAAGGCCACTTGTCTTTTTATAATGGCTATTGCCTAAGTGCCTAGAAGACAGTAAAGCTTTCTTCTGAAGGGCTAACAGCTTAGAGAAGACACATCTACTACTACCATAAGTATTTTTTCTGTAATCCAAGCACTAGAAGTATGATTCTGCCCTTAAGTACATGAGTTTTCCAGCCTTCTGACCAACTGAATGATAAGTTTATCTTTACAGAGCTGTTGCACTTATCAGTATAAAATTAGGCATCAGGGAGGAGTTGATTGTGTAAGGCAGGAAAGAACACAAAAATCAAAAGCACAGAGACAAGAATTAATTTGAAACAGTTACCTCTTTGAGGCAGCCCATGAAGTTATTGCTTACTGGAGACCCAGGTAAATCAGCAGTACTGGGGCTCCCTCCCACGTAAAAGAAGTCATCTGAGCCCAGCATGGTGTAGTCCTCCTGTGTGTAGCCCGTGGTGGTAAGGATGCCATCCACAGAGATTGTCACCTGTTTGAGGGACAAAATGGACAAAGAAAATCCCAGCAATGACCTTACAATCCTGAACAGAGCAACTTACCTCCCCTATAATTTTACGCCAGTTTTATTAAGGATTTTGTTGAGATTTGGTATGCTTTTTTTTTTTTTTTTTTTTACTTAAGTCGAGCTCTATTTTCTGGTCTGATTTTCCCACAGAGAAACGCTTCAGCATCTGCTTCTCCCCTTTCTGGTGTATCAGCACTCTCAGGCTTACCCAGCAGCCTATCCATCCAGATGCTTTCTAACTACTCAGGCCAGAAAATATAACTGTCCTTGAAAGACATTTCTCATATTAGTTGATTTTATGATTAATTAGAATTTATTTTAATGATTACAGTTAGTAATGGTTGTTAGTAAAAGAAAAAACACTAATGAAGACGAGGTTGGTATTTTTTATTTTTTAAATTTCTTTTGCTCACAGCACACTGACAATCATGCATTCAGGGATAGAGGGAGAGGGAACTCACTTTCAATACATTATGGATGTGCATGCCATGTACCTGGAGAGACACACACCCACCACCCACCACAAACAAACAAAAAAAAAAAGGAAAAAAAAAACAGAAAAAAAAGGAAAAAAAAAGGAAAAAGAAGAAAAAACTTACAAACTAACCCATAACCAAAATATAAGCAGAAAATAAATCAAAATAAAATAAATCAAAATAAATCAATCACACACCAACAAATGTGATAGAAGTGGCTATGATAAAGAAAGAAAGAGATACAAAGCGTGCACACACTGCACTTTGACATGTCATGCCAATATATCTGAGGTCCAGAAAGACAACAGGAAAAAAGCAAAAGAGAGAGAAAGACAGAAGGAGAAGAAAAAAGGGAGAGAAAACCATTTTACACTCGCATGCAATCAAAAATAAAAATACCAAACAAATTCCATAATAAGAAAAAAATTCAAAACGAAACAGAAATGTCCCCAAAATCTCTAACCACAAACACATGGAGGGTGAAGGGTGACAGAAGGAAAGGGTGGGAGAGGAGGAAGTGAATTTTGTGTTTTGTTTAGATGTTGTTAGTGGTTGCAAGGAAAGATGGAGGAAAATAGATCGAGGCCAGGAGGAGACGGGCGAGTCACCAGACGTGGACATGCCATGCAGAGTGTGTACTGAAACAAACAACCGGCTGAGCTCCTGTTGGCCACGCAGGTAGAGGTCAGAGAGAGAGAGAGAAAGTGAGAGACAGAGCAAGAGGGAGAAGGAGGAGAGAAAGCAGAGGGAAGGAAGTGGGGAAAATCAGGAGAAAGAGGACAACTCTGGCCTGTTTGCCTGTAACAGCCATTGTCACAACAAAGGGGTGAGAGAAAAAGAGAGCCTTCACCACCACAGACTAGAGGCCCTGCAATGGTGTTGATCTAGAAACCTTCAGAGTAAAAAAAAAAAAAACAAACTAAAAGCCAAAGAAAAAGGCCAAATGAAAACAAAAGCAAAAGAAAGAAATCTAAACTCAAAAACAAGGGACAAAAAAACCCCAACAATTTATCACTGGAAAGGAAAAGAAGAACTAAAGACGGAGGTGAAGAAAACAATGAAAGAAATTTCCAAACCCCATTTCCAGAAGAGCTGTGTTAGTTGCTTTTGATGCTCATTTTTCTATTCAAATAGAAGAAAGGGGGGAAAAAAAAAAAAAAAAAAAAAAAAGGGAAATAATGTGTTTTCAATGAAATTAGAATAAAATTAAAGGAAGCAGTAAGTATAAAGGAGGGAGGGGAAAAAGAGCGGGTAGGGGGAGGAAAAGGCAGGTAACACACGGCAAACCCAAAAAAAGAGACAATAAGAATGATATCTACCAGACAATGTAGTTTGTTTACCATAGCGTGTCCAATGCCTGAGTGCTTTGCGGAAAAGGGGGAAGAAAGGAAATTAAAAAATCGTGAACAGAACGATTGTTAATTAAAATAACTAAAAGCAAAGATGAGTCGTTAGGGTGTTAGTACATTAGTTGGTTAGTAAAAATGACACATTGCATGAATGATCTAGTGTTAGTTTTTCAAAAAAAGGCGTGGGGCACCTGAGACACATAAAGTGAGAAAGAGGACAATATGACCAGGACTCTATGGGGAACCATGCCATCTAGACTGAAAAGAAACAGGGGGCTGCCTACTCTTCCCACCCTGGTATTAGCCATTAACTTCAACCCTCATACACATTATCCAGACCTGAGCAAAGTTAAAGCAATGCAATACTTACTCTTCAAATGCTCATCAAGGTGCTTCCCTCTAACGAGAACCTTACTCTCAGAGATATACACAGAGTACACAGTTTTCCCCTTCAGCACAGACCCAACCATGACTCCCTTCTTCCACCCACCACCACACCAGCTCCTCTTCCAAGCTTCACTACCCTCAAGTGTTGCAGAACATCACAACAAGGCCAGTATTTCCTTTGGCTGGAGGATACAGATGAAGATGAGTCCAAGACTCTGTGTCTTCCTTCCAAGTTTCCCAGTCTGCAGGTTTCTTTACAGCAGCTGAGTTTGTGACTTTCAGGTGAAGCACATAACAGTGCCTGTGCTTGGCTGTTTGCCTGTAGCTCACTTCTGTCGTCCAAGATATAGGAATTGAATCTCTCCTACTGTAGGGAGAAACGTGTCAAGAAATTGTGTTGAAAGAATTGTGTTGCTTGCGTCCAGGTTGAAGACGGAAGATTGACAAGATTTAGCATCCCTCCTGTTTCACTGCATCTCTGTTGCAGGAGCTAGGAGAATTTACCAGTCAGTTTGGTTTAGCTGAAGTTTTTTAACCTGTCCCAAGGCACACAGATGCCAGCTGTTAGAACCTATACTTTGCTTCTTGTTTGTGTTTTACGAGTTAAGGTTCCTCATAGTAGATTTTGTTTTGTGACTAGTTTCATTGTTAATAGGGAAGAGAAGCCTGTGGAGGCTCCAAGTCCCCATTCCAATGTGACTGAAGTTGGCAAGAATTATCCTAAATTACACAAGCAAGATCTACGCTGCCTCATGTAAAAACCATCTGCCTGCAGGCTTCAGAGTTGTGCATTCACTAGGGAAATAGGTTTTTGAAGGCTTTGTGGCATTGAGCATGAAGTCCCCAAGATTGCTTGCCATGGGAATGAAATAATAATAATAATCCCTGTACTTGGAAATAATGAACACAAACTCCTGAATTCTTCACCAAGGAAGTCTTACTCACAGCAAATTGTCATGCTAGTATATTTAATTTTACAAACAAGGGAGTTGAAGTATGGGACAGGGAGAAGAGCATGCTAGAAAAAAGACAGAGTGTCAGCAGCAGACCTGAAGACAGACACAGGAAGTCTGCCCTTCAGTCTTCTCTGCTCCTCCTCCCACCAGACCACACTGCCCCAAACATGCTCTGAAAGCCCTGGTAAAATTCAGCCATGATCCTATTGCTTAAGTAAAGGTTTCTCACAAGGCAGAAAGAGGGCTTAGTTTTAACTGAAATAATAAGATAAATAAACAAGGAGATTTGCTTTGACATTAACAATCACTACTCAAGGGAATCTGTGGATTCACTTGGTTTGTCTCTAAGGAGATTAACTGCTGTGATAGTCATTTGATCTAAAAAAAAAGCAGCCCTTAGTACTCTCCCAGCTTAGCTACAAAACATTTAACAATTCCAAAAAGTACTGGGCAAAAGTCCAACTATTTAAAGTTCCACTCTAATTCTAGAAACAGCCAAAAAATTATGCAAATCCTCCTCCTCCCCTTTCTCTTAGCCCCCAAAAAAGCAGAGGAAAAGATTAGATGACTTCCTGAAGCTGCTGATAGTCCATTTAGCTGGAATTGCTGAGATTTAGATTATATTATTGAATTTCTAACTTACTGTTTTTAAAGTTCATTTTAAAGAGAATTATATCTACCTCCAGTGCACTGTTTTCAGCCAACTACAAGGAGGCTACTGATTTTCTTATAAAGCTTCACCATTCAGAGGCAATGTATTTTGCTGGGGTTTCACATTTGGTTTTGGAATGGGTTTTTTTAAGGAAACACGAGCACAGCTAGAAATTAGACTTTCTAGTGAACTATATTATACTGCAACATTACAGATGAATTTATGTCAGGAAAAAAATAGAACCAATAATCTTTTACATACACAATTATTTAGGTTATACAAAATTATATTGGATGACAATTTTTAGGACTATCATAACTGCTCTGCCTAAAGGCCCCATCAATTCCAATATGTGGGCAGCTTTAGGTTCTGGGTCAATGTCTTAATTTTGAGACAGATCAAAAGTTAAAATGCAGGGAAAAGATGACTAAAAATAAAAGTCCAGCCTGATTGATATTTACTGGTTTAACTGTATTCTGTCATGTTTAACTATAGAATTGAACCCCAAATTACCTCTGCTAATTATATGTAATTTGATTTGAAGACAGGCGTTTCTTTGCAAAGAGCCCATCCATCTCATTAAAACATCCTCACTCTTGCCCAGTCAAGTTGGACCCTTTAAGAATTCAGGACCTTTTAGAAACATTCACAGTGAATAGATCAGGATTAAAAATTTAAAAATTAAGAATTTACAGTGTTGCTTAATTGGCAAGGGACTACCTGCTTTCTAATAATTGCCAAAGTACTCCCCTGGTCTCATCAAATACGAAAAGGCATAGACAGATTTCCATTTTCTGGGTCCACTTCTGTGGACCAATTAAAAAATCACTAAATAAATTATTAAGAAAAGAATGCGACAGGTTCCCATCCACAGTTCCATTTGTGACCCTTCACCTTCTGCTTCTTCAAGATCCAAACCAATCCTGGCATGTAGCAAGGATTAATTTTGCTTCTGGCACAGTTGCCCACTGAAATTGATTTCAAATGAAAAATAAAAAGTATGATTAACTGAAATGGCCAATGAGCTCTACTGAGATATTCAAGGACAAGCTGATCTGAAACTACCTAAAAATTAAACAAAACCCCCCCCATCAAATAAAGCCATATATTCTGACCTTTCGAGACTGACAAACCTAGACCAGCTGGTGTATCTCCCTCTACTGTATTGATGGGAAAGGTTAAGCAAAGTAGGATCATTATCACCCATCCACTGCATAAGAAATGAAATTTTCACCTGCATATAAACTATTGAAAACAGATTGATTTTTTCCACAGGTAAAAATTTTGTAGTCTCATGAAAGTTTGATGACAGATCTTTTTCAGACCCAGACATTCTAAGCATGTAAAAATACAGGAAATACATGGGAAAGACAAATAAAAACCTTTAGTCCCAAACCCAAATACTGAAAAGACATGAAACCAATAACAGAAAAATTATCCACTGACCTCTACTAGTAGAGACTTTTTCTGGTTCCTGGCACTGATTATCCTATACTCACAGATACATTTGCTCTTAGCTAGGGTAAAACGTGTCCACAAATTACATTGTACAAACTTATTTAAAGCCATTAAATTTTGTGCTGATATTTACATTAATGAGAAAACAAACAGGTCACATTGTATTCACAAAGTGATTTTTAATTGAATTAAAATATTAATTTACAAGCTATTTCTGCTCCTCTACTAATCAACAAGACATCAAATAAACATCATTTATCATGCAGCGGATGGGCCTTAGTGACTTGATATATTTACGAGCTTTCAGAGCAAAGTTATTTAATTTTATCTTATCTATTTATGTCTGAATTTATTTTTCACGAGAAAGGCTTAAGGATTTTTAGACTATCCTGCTACCAAATACATCACCTGATATAGTTGTCTGCTAGGAAAAGCTGCCTGTAGATGTGCAAAATTACAGTGGTAAAATCAGAAAAACTTTTCCAAAGTGGAATTGTAGGGTGCTGGATTGATCTGAGTTTGCTTGGGGTTTTTTGATCCTTCCACTTTTCCAGTCCTCACAGCAAACAGAAGAGTCTCAAGGCAGAGACAAGAAATAAAGTAGAATCTCATTATAGAAAGAAGGGGAAAAAATCAGAAAGAAGAAAAGAAGTACAGAGAATCAAGACGACCCAGAGAGACTCCAGCCAATTAATTCCAAAGCTATAAAGTTAAAATAATTACACACATACCCACCAACCTGCACACCTGCACATTCATATGCACACACAAAAGAAAAGGAAAAGAAAAACAAAAGACTTTCAGAATTAGAATTGTGGCATCATGGCAATGGTTAAACCAATTAACAAAATTGAAAGAAAAAGGAGAGAGGTGTAGAGCGTTGGCTGTTGGCAATAGGCTCTATTCCCACAATAATTAAATGCAACAGAATATTACTGATAAGATTGAATCATAATTAAGGAAATAATAAAATTTAAAAGGGAGAACTGAAAAAGAAAAAAAGGAAAAGGGAGATGAAAGTAAAGTTATGTCACAAGTTTTTATTATTAAATCAAACTGGTGAAAAAACAGAAAATTAATAAAGTGGAAATGAAGATATTGCAGGAGGGATAAATTCCCATGAACTTATGGTTTTTTCACTGTCCTTTAGGTACCAAGATCCAGAATAGGTGGAGAAACTCTAGCAATAGCACTGAGTTTCATGCCTCTATTACTCTCTTCTGATCTGCCTGTCCCAAAAAAGCAGAACAAGATTCTCCCCAGCGCTTCCTCCCCTTCACCATTACCTGCCGCAGGTTGCGTGTCACCTTAACGTCGTGCCACGCGTTGTCATTGAACTTGCCATTGACCGGCTCCACGATGGCCTCGAAGGCCCCAGACCCCAGGTTAATGACCAAGGAGACAGCGCCGTCTTTCAGGGCCAGGTTGACGTAGTCCGCTGACTTGCCAGTGTGCAGAATGAGCCCGTTGCGTTGCCATGTCTTGAAGGAGAGCGTGATCTCATCGCTGCTGCTCTGGATGGGGTTTTGGGACAGGTCATAGCAAAGGTATTCAGAGCCACGGAAAGTGGCCATGTTCTCGTCTCGCGCTGGAAAGGAAGGGAAACAAAAGAACTAGTCAGCAGTCAGCCAAGAAGAGATTTAAGGTTGTCATGAAATTTAAGCATCCCATGGCACTGTCAACTGTAGGGCTAAATATCAAGGCATGCTAATAACTGTAGGGCTCCTTTTATCATATGGCTACCAAGAGAACTAATTGCAGGGTCGTCAGTAGCGATGAATTTCAGTGCTGTGTTTTTAGTTTCACTGCAGCACTGTCTCCATAGGGACCATTTAACAGTACGCAGCAGAGTCTAGAAAAAGCACATTTAAGGATTGTTATAAGACATTTCACATCCTTTTTAGGACAAGGATGGAAAGCTCTACTATTCACAACACAACCACCACATATGTGTCAATTAAAAAAAAAAACAATATTTTACAAAGATTCAGCAGTACTGCCATCTGAAGTTAACCTGTTTGTCAGGAAATTTAAGAGCGACACCA
Organism: Sitta carolinensis; assembly: GCA_032173965.1. Classification (NCBI taxonomy): domain Eukaryota; kingdom Metazoa; phylum Chordata; class Aves; order Passeriformes; family Sittidae; genus Sitta; species Sitta carolinensis. The sequence continues at coordinate 38,900,670 of JAVUNC010000006.1, forward strand.
GAACATAATCCTAACAGAGCTGCCTCTTTCCTTCAACTGAATGAGAGACCAAACAAACAAGAGAGCTACGTGAGGTGTCCTACAGATTCCTTCTCTGAGAGCATGGAGGAAGTCCACATAAAACACTTTGTCCACAGATATAAGTATGTTGCCGGTAAACACATGTGAGAATTTTGCCTGTCTGATCACCTTATCTGGGAGATCTGTACTAGAAGCACATCTTTTTCAAACAGCAAAAATAAAACTGGGAGAATTATTAACAGCATATGACATTTAATACTTTCTCACGAAGAAAAGAACTTTCTTATGTACAACAACAAAAGCCACAACACTTATTTCTCAGCAACTGGAAGCAGCATTTGAATATCATGAAAGTCCTTTGTGTGAGCTAGAGGTCTACTTCCCAGTACCTGGGTTTCCAGTCACTCAAAGCCAGTTGAGCTGCAGTATTATGCTTATGTGACTCGAGCCAGCTGCATACCCTGATTTTATCCAGTGGAAGAAATACAGGAGAGTGAATAGGAAGGTTTGGAGGAGGGCTGGCTAGTGCCAGCTGGGAGGAAATGGTACTTGCAATGGAGTCTGCAGAGACCCCACTCCATACTGCAGCACCTTCCTGACTGCCAGCTGTGAAAGCAAGGCTGAGCAGTAGATAGTACAAGCAGTCAAGCTATCATTGCTTACAAATCACTGCATAAGGCAAATGCTGGTGCTATTTCCATTGGCATTAATAGTACTTTTCTGCTTCATTTTGTCCCATTTAGTAATCCTAATAAAGATTAGTCAGAATTTATTAGTACAAGAGTGAAGGGAAAATACTTGTTGTCAGAGCAATTCTTGGAAAATAACTACATGGTAAAATCTGTGTTCTCACAGCATAAAATAGTGGTGACAAAACAGCAGTTTGCAACTTGTACATATAACATTCTCAAGTGAAAGGTCTGCTTTAAGCAGAGACTCTTGCAGAAGCAATGTGTGTTTGCACTTCAGGAAGCAAGCCATGTATCCTGCAAGCAAAGAGCCACCCAAATTACTCCATGCAGCAGCACACACTGGGAACCAGCTGGCTCAAAAGCAGCTTTTCAGAAGACCTGTGGTCCCAGTGGACACAAATAGCAGTGCCTGCCCTTTCAGCAAAGGCCAGCTGCACCCTTGGCTGTATTAGCAAGAATGCAGTCAGCCAGCCAAGGAAGTGAGTCTTCCCCTAATGGACATTTGTTGTGATCACATCAGGAGCACTCTGTCCAGCACTGAGCTCCCTCATATAAAAATTACTTCAAAATACTGGAGTCAGTCCAGCAAAGAGCTACTGCCATACTCAAGGTACTGGGGAAGTTGATGTGTGTGGAGAGCCTGAGAGAACTGGTTCATTCTGCCTCAAGGAGAGACAACTCAAGGGAAATCTTACTGTCTCTTTAATGACTTAAATGGAAGAGCATAGTCAAGATAGAAATTCTTCTCAGAGCTGTGCAGAAGGATGAGAGGCAACAGATGCAGCTGAATACAAAAAATTCTCGTGCTGTATAAAAAAATATGTTTCATCTTGAGGATGTTCAAACAGTACAAAGGGCCCAGAGAGACTGAAATCTCCACCCTTAGAAATACTAGAAATTTGATAAGGCAGAGTCCCGTGCTACCTGAACTAACTGGACCTTCTCTGAGCTAATGTTTGGATTACACAGCCTCAGGAGGACACTTCCAAATTATTTGGTTTTTGATCTTATTCTGAATACATTTAACTACCACCACCAAGTGTTTATGCTTGTATCAGTGTCGAACCACCCTAAGCAGCTACAGAGGGCTGCTATTGACTGCAGTTCTGGAAGTCAGAGCCAAACTCTTAATAACCCTCTCCCAATATTGACAATTCCCCTGCCTAGTCACTCTTGATCCATCAGAAGAGAATGTGTTAGAAGCAAGTTAGACACAGGCCCAACATCCCTGCGGGTAATTCCCATCAAATAGCCGGTGTCTGAGGACAGGAGTCAAACACAATCATTGTGAGTGAGCCTTTTCCCTACAGTTGAAGATGTGCAAACCACTGAACACACATTTGTGAAGGAGGACACACAGGTTGATTGTCCACTCAGTACAAGACACATTAATAGGGCTCATTTACACTTTCTCAACCACTTAGATGAAATCTCCCTGGTCTGCTCAGAACAAAGGACAAGGCAAAGAGTAGATTAGTGCTCTTAGCAGTAATTTAAGGCAACCACTGAAAACTTACCAAAACAGAACAGAACAAATTCATAGATATTACTTGTATCACTGGTTTTAATATAGGTTGCATTCAGCTATGCATCCAAGTTAAGTCATCTGCATGTTTCCTCCAGTCATCTGCTCCTGACCCTTGTCATAGAGGGGATTCTGTAATTTATCCATCTTTTTATCATTCCTGTTCTTAGAAGAATGTCAGCTATTTCTGTTTCATGTGATCTTATGGGATTTTTCTTCCTCCTGTGGCTTCTCTGGACAGACATTCAAATTTGCAGATCACCACTAAAGTATCTCTGGGGTTCATCGTGAAATCAAAATGCATTCCTGTGCATGCCACGTCTCATAAGCACAACTCCCAAGGTCAACACACTTCCTAAGACTGTATTTTCCAAACTGCTGATTCCTCAACAGTTTACCAGTGGCCATATGGTTTAGCAGTCTCATGAAAGGCTTCAGCAGTCAGAGCCTAATGTGTGCACTAAAGAGCTTGACTGTGTATCCCCTAAGCTACAGCACAGTAGCTTCTGTCAGGCCACATGAAAGGCTTCTTACCAAGCACGGCTCTCCATACTGTCACAGCTTGTTAGGATGCTCTGACATAGACCATAACTGTGACCAAAAAGCACCTGGAAATTACCAGAGAGCATGGAGGGGATAAAGGGATATATGTTCTTTCCACAATGAATGAGAAAAAGCCCTGAGTAGGCAGCAGGTCTCCCAGTATTTCTTTATGCTTTCAGACACGGTCTGGTGACACCTGGAAGACCACACAGCAGTGAACCAATTGTTATTTGCTAGCTTATGACCCCTGTGCTGTACAGTTTTGAAGGTTCTACAGATTGCACTGTGATATTTTTATGTTCTATATTCCTTATATAGTGGTAGTGTACCAAGCAGCTTCTGCACAGCAACAAACAAGCTAACCTTAAGATCCAACTCGAAGTCAACAGGGATTCTTGGTTTAAGTTACATGATGCTATAGATCAAACCCTGATTTTTCTGGTATGTGAAACCCTACATATAGTCAGTGATATTTAATTGAATTGATGATCTAGTTATTCAAGGGTGGCAAGGGAGTCCACAGCAAGGAGTTAGCCCAGGAGGCCACAGCAAAAAAAGTAAGATGCACTCAACAGCTAGTGCTCTCTCAATGCCAAATTCAAATTTTTCAGGTAGTGTAGCAGCTCTGATTTTATGCAAAAAGCTATTTCACCTTACCAGTAAGAGCAAAGGAAGCATTAATGTTCCAGGAGAGAACATCAAGTGCCTAGCATGAACCATGCCCTCTACTCTCTTATCTACTACTTTACCCATTAAATTTCAAGTCTAAAGCAGAATGCTTGTTAAAAGGTCCTCAAATTTAAGCCCAGAAGAGATCAAGGAGACCTGGCAATACAATGAATGTTCAGGGGTTTTTGTCAAACCTGACTAAGCTATTATTTCCCTGTGCAGCTAAGCTCTTAATGAAAACAAGAGGAAGAACTGCTTTATCTGAACATACTGCATGAGAGCTCTGGAACTGCATGTTCCACCTCTGCTTTTGTCTGCCTGTGTCCTTGGATGATGTTCTTTGGGCTGGCTCCAACACAGAGGAGGCTCTGACCTGTGGGACTGTAAACCATGCCTAAGAGGTCCAGAACCAGCCCTGCAGAGTGACTTATATCACCTGATGAATTTGTACCACTGCACAGCAAAGACTGATTGCAAAGGGAAGGAAGAGGGATGACAGTGCCTGAATCTTTAGCCCAAAGAAAGGGGAAATTTTCCCTAGGCTCCTGATCCTCAAAATAGTTGACACATACTAAATGTATAAAGCAGTTTCCATACATCACTGTCACATACCAGTGGCAGAGCTTGTAGCCTGTTAGAAGCACAACTGCCCTATATTTCTGAAGTATGAGTATGCGCATATTAAATATACAGTTAGAGATCTTATCATCTAAATAAATAAATATTCACCCAAATGAAAAGCTATTTTGCTTGTCAATGCTGGGCATCTCCTTTTCACTCAACAATATATTGCAGTCATTTGACAAAATCTCTTCTGAGAGGAAAAAATGTAAATCACTTAAACCACACAAAATCTCCTGTTAGTCCACATATTGAGCACAGACAGATTTTTAAACTAGCTTTTCCAATTATATGATCCACAGGTTCCCTACTCACTCTCTAAACCACATATTGTCTTTTTCTGAAGAGAAGCAGAAAACAAGTGTCTGAACTTATCCAATACTACACACAAAATGGCTGAAAAACACAGCCATGAAAATCTGTTTCCTAAAATATTTTGATGACAAAAGTATTAATACTACAATAATGAAAATGAATGACACGTCTACAAAATATTATAGCATACATCTAGTAACATTTTTTTTTTAATTGTTCATTAAAATTGATGTAAATGACAAAGTAGAGGTGTGGAAGTCAGAACCCCAGCTTTTTATGCCCAACTCTGTCACCGATTCACTGTGCAACCTGAGGCACTTAATTAACCTCAGCTGTACTATAAAGATAACAAAAATATAGCCTATGTCCTTAAGACCTATTGTTATGGGGAAAGAACATTCTATGCATTTAATAAAACTCTGAAAACCTAGAAATGTTCCACATCTGTGAGGAGAAGCCCTGTGCCAATCCGGTGTATATGCAGTGTACAAAGCATCCTGAGCATCCTCTTCTCTACCTGTTTTCCATTGTTTGCTAAATACAAACAACTGTACCGGTATCAGTGTGTGATGTTGCATTCTCTGCTAAAGAAATTATAAACTTCAGGTATTGGTCTGACCATGGTACTATGTACTTTGAGCTGTGCTTGTTCTTTGTCCTGATCAGCTGACCATAGGGACTAAAAAACCAATTCTCTGATGATGTCTTCCTTAACCCAAAATAAAGCTTTAAAATTTTGGTATACACATCCTTAAAAATATATTTCTTAAAAAAAAAAAAAAAAAAGTAGAGCTCCATTTTAAAATGAAAGCATGAAACTTGTTTATTTTGAAATGAATGATGCTGAATAAATCAATTTTTTAAATAATTTGCCTGAAAGAATTTGATATAGTCATATAAATTCACAATTTGTTTTGGTTGAACAAAGTATACTCTCTCTTTTCATTTCTCTGAACAATTTTACTACTCTCACTCCTAGTTCCAGAAGGCAGAGAAAAATCAAAGTATTGCTACAGATTTTTTCAAGAGATATGATGATGATTTGCTGAGCATAAGACCTCCTCTAGATTCCTCAATGCTAAGCATGGGTGAGAGCAAGTCCCACTGCTGCTGTATTTAATTTTTCTGACGTTGTTATTTCACTCTGCATTTTTATAGTTTTCTTATTTTCCTGCTGCGTCACTCTAAAACATAAGGATTCCAGTCACTGAATACATCACCCAGTAGAAGTGTTTCCTCACAGGCTGAATGTTCAGCAAAGTGCAAACTGATGACAGAGAACATTGCAGTACCGTGACCATAAAGTTCCAGGTCTCACATATTCACCAGCCCTGCTGTCACAGAGGCGTCTCTACTGCTGGGTTGCTACCTGGCCCATCTACCCATCTGTGTAGAGCACACGTGACAGTACAGCTAAGAGTGCATAAGTACACAGCTGAGCTCTTAATGCACCAGCTTTTCATCTATGTATTCTTGACCAAGTAAGAAAAAACAACCAACTGAAGCAATTTGCAGGCCAACAACACTACATTCACTCCCTAAGAGAGATTTACTACTCTTCAGGAGCAATCTGTATCCCAGTATTTCTAAATTCACTCTTCCCTTACTCTTCAAGCCTATTGAAAATTAGAAGTCAAACACCAAATATTAATTTTGATTCTAAGCATTTAGACCTGTTTAGTACTGGCTGCAGATTTAAGAGCACTAACATTCAGCTATTAAAACAGGACATTTTTGTTCCTTACCACACTGAAGACAAGGTCCCTCCAAAATTTTCTGACCCTAGTAAAAAGTCATACCATTAGAAAGAAATTAGGTAGCTATCACAGTCTTCCCTACATAGGTGGTATGATTAGCCCTGCTTGGGAGAAAAAAACATGAAGACTGTCAGAGGGAATCTTCCAAGACTGAAGCAGGAATGAACAAAATTATTTACACCAACACTAAGAGGAAGTTGAAAGGGAATTCAGAACAAAAGCACATGTAAGGAGCCAAACAGGAGGCAAAATTCCTGCTTCTGTTGAACAGCACTATTTTAGAGAACTGGAAGCTCATAAAAAAGGGGCAGAAGGGAGGGAGGCAGTACTGCCAGAGGTGAGCGTGTGTTGCTGCATGCCCGTGGGTCTGTGCTGGCAGCAGCCTTCCAGCAAGTGTCGCGCTTGCTGCTGAGCAGGGAGCCCCTTGGGCATCCTTCCAGCGGGAAGTGGGAGTAGAGAAATAGTTACCGCTAATCACTGTAATAACACAATAATGATCCACAAAATTATCCTTTTCAATACCAGTGAGCAGTATTGAAAGCCATGCCCATGGGAAAGGGGAGAAGCAAAGGAAGGTGAAAAGCAGAAGTGCAGTGGAAGAGAGACAAGAGTGGAGCAGAGCAGCACCAGTGGTATCACAGAGACTGCAGTAATGTCAGCTTCCCACAGCTTCTGTATTACTGGAGAGTGGGTGCACGCGTAACCCCAGTACCACCAGGATATCAAGATACACTGCCAAACACTACTGCTGCCCCTCATTTATGCTCGTTGTGAGACATCATTAGGACCATTTATGGAAGTAGCAGTATCCAAACCCAATTTGAGGCGGAACAATTCTTCTCAAACAAAGCCACAGGCAAGAGACTGTTACAAGCTGGCAGAGCAGCTTTGACCAGTAATTATTTAGGGACAAAAATGTGTGCATTTGTATGCAATGAGAAACATGCTAGGCTTCTGTTATGTGTAGGCAGCAGCAAATTCCATGTGTGTTTACCAGGGCAATGGACACATATGCAGTACAGAAAGGAAAGTTGCCTACACAGCATATTTCTGTGGAAAGGCAGACAAAGTACAGCTGAACAAACACAATAGACATGAAGAGGAGGTGTGCCCTTTGTTATAACATAAAAGCAAGTGACCTTAGTGTGAAGAGATTTACAAGAGCAAGAAACACGCAAAATCAGGTTGAAGCAGATGCACTTGCATACATGTAAAATGTGGGATAATTAACATTCTTATACAACTTACAGTACACATCTGAGGGCAGGAATGAAATGCATCCTCCCCATATAATTTCAGGGCACACACACGAGGACTTAGACACACACATATGTACACAAAAGAAATGAATGTGTGTCTTGCCCAGGTGTAAACACTGGAGTGAATATGCACAGTCTCAGGGCATAAGCACAGATATCCATGGTGCACGAGGATGCGGGTGTGGTGGAAGCGTACCAAACTGGCACTGTGCACAGGAGTGAGAGGGAGGGCGTGCCAGTGCTTCTGGCGCATGCTCCAACTTCATCCTGGGCTTTTTTCCTTCCTGATTTAGTTTTTTTTCTGCGGCAGAGCAGACTCCATGTCTACAGGGAAGGTGCTTAATGAGTCAAATCCAATCTCTCGAATGCCTTATCAGTTGTGGACAGGCCTGTTTCTGACAGCTGACCTTTCTCACTGCACGCTGCTGAAAAACCCATACACCACAAACAATTAACACAATGCTGAAAACACAAAGCTGAAGGAAGGGAAGACTCTAGATCACTATAGACAGCACTACATCAGAAGGAAGAGAGTGATGCACATAAAAATGACAGAAAGAATCCATATAAGGGCTTCATTTCACCTTATTTTGCCACAAACACACTTTATTACCATCTTTACAGCTTGGCTGTAGCAAAGTTATGTGCAAAAACAAGTCATGTAAAAGAAGAATGAAAAGAGTAGAGAACAGGGAACATTTTAGTGATGTATATGATATTAAGCCCTTGCTCAAATAAATATATGTCTGAATAAATACATGCAAAACTGATGCAAAGAGCAAAATTCCTCAGTAGAAAACAAAAGTATGTAGAGCAGAGGAGATGAAGGCAAGTATCAGCCTGCCCTCCTATACCTCTGCTGTTGTGGGACTAGCTCCTGAGAAAACACACAATAACACATTTATTAAAAAAACTAAACTGAATATTGCCTGAATTAGAAACAAAAAAATAGCAAAACTGTCAAATAGTCCCTTCAATAATGACAAGGAGGCTCATCCCATGAAGAGCACAACTCCAGTTCCAGGTAAGCAGGAGGTTGCTTCTTTTGGGAGGCACTAACACCTAAACAAAGTGGACTGTCTAGCCAGTTATTCGAGGGATTTGTTGCTCAAGAAAGGGTCAGAAAAAATCTGCGTGTTTTCAGCTCTGCTGCCAGCTCAGTATGAGATTTGGGCAAACCATATACATTGCATTTTCTGAAATCTCTCTTCACTATCAGAATTTTCTGCAAGATAACATGCTTGAAGATCAAGACTAATGTATCTCAGATTTCAGGAGCAGATCCTAGGCACACAGAAGTCACATCCTAATTTGAAAAAGTAGACATCTATCTTTTGTGCATTAGTCTCCCTGTATGTGCAAAAGAGCACAGCCTACCATTATCACATTTTGCTATTTTACTATTATTTAATTCAATAGCATGACCTCCAAAAGGAACATGTTCTTCCATCTTAACAACTCCTGACATGTTCAAAATAGGAGCTAGATGACACTGAGGAAAGTTCACAGAAAAAAAGTTTTCTGGAAAGTTCACAGAAAAAAAGTTTGCCAGAAGCTCCACAAAAGTCATTTGGATGCAGCATCTAATTCATCTAGACACCTGTGGAAAACTAAGCATGCTTTTGAAGATTTTGCATGCAACCCAGACAAGACTGACATGCAAGTGGGTTAAAAGGTACAGAAAGTCATTTAAGGTCAGAGTGTGGAGGAAGCTCAACAGCAGTGCAAAATATGTGTCAATTTAGCATCTCTAGCTGGTAGCGATGCTGATGAACAGAAAAGGCATTCAGGCAAAGTATTCCAGTTAACCACTGAAGTACATAAGATCTCTTCAGACCTCAACAAATCAAAAAATATTTTAAGAGAAAATATTTCATTATATTAGAGGGGTTTTGTATCCAAGTGAAAAAATTATGTCATAATTGTAATTCTTTTTTATCTATTCCCATGTGGTCTTTTCATATATACATATTATATCCATTTGTTTCAATGCAATAAAAATTGATGCTTAGTATATACTGTAATTATCTTTAAAAACTTATCAGCTCATCTGTTTTCATAAATTTCTGAAATTATCTATGCTATTTGGAATAACAGATAACAGCTATTCTATCAGCTCATTCAAAATTAGTAACTTAGTATCATCAATGAAATAACTTTCATATCTTGATGTGACAGCACCAAAAATGAGCCCAGCTGCTTTCATTAGTTCAAGCTACTGGTTAGCATAATCTTATTAAAGCCTTGTACATACTATCAAGACTGTATATCAACTGAAAACAAATCAGTGCTTCTCTTCAGTACTATAAGCCAAACTCTGAACTCACTGGCCTTGATAAAAATAAGGAGCAATTTTATGGCAATCAATGAGGGTATACTACTGGATGCGAGACAGCGATCATGCTGGTATCCATGTCCATGCTATTTTTCCTAAGCCTGTTGATGGAAGACCAGAACTGATGCAATTCATATTCTTACAAGCAAAGCCCAACTGCTATAAAAATTACTTTTCAAATCTCTCTGCAGGAGATGTGACACTGCCCTTGTGCTATAACAACTGTTGAAAAACTTGTGTTTCTCTTTCAGTTCAGAAAGGTGCTGCCATTATTTTCCTGGAGATGAGTTCACCTTAGAGGGTCTTGGCTTCTGTGGTTTGGGGTTTGAGACTTGGTTTTTTTTCTTAGTAGCAAGGACTCTCATTCTAATCTAAACACCAGAGGTACTTGTATATCTTATAAATATTTTCCAATTCCTGTTTCACTGAAGTGCTGTCCCCCTTTTTCCCACACATTAACAACTCCATTAACCCACTGACACCATAGTCTTGTCATTTTGGAACTGAGAGCTGGTCAGAGATTTTGGGAAGTCAGGATGGCAGTTTTAGTCATGACCCATAGAGCAAACCCTCATGTATCCCATGCATGTGGCTGGCATGAAGCATCGCTGAAGCCCTTGTTATGCAAAAAACATAATTTTGTTTAAAATACAAGATAATTATGAAAGTGGACTCTGTCAGCTTGTAACCTCAAGAGCCTCCAGATTAATTGTTTCTTGATAGCTCTCTGGTCAAATGTGCTTGTTCCAACAAAAATAAGTGTTGGCGGTTTTTTCCTCTGTTACTAGGTCTGCCACTACTTAGTAGAATCATAGAGAAGATGAAATCTTTCTTCACGCTGTCTCAAGCAACAGAATTTTGTCAAAACAAGTTCTAGCCATACCTTCATAACACCATGTGATGTATTATGGGGCTGCTGAAAAAGGACTGTTAACAAAATTTGGCCTTCACATTGTAATTTTAAGATCTTTTCTGTTAAAGCATACGTCAGAACAAGGTATAACTTATTTTCTCACAATTCTGTTGGCTCTGCAGAACTAAAAAATAAGAGGGATGAAATCATATAACACTATATTCATTAGCTGATCTATCTAAATATATATATATATGCAGTTTTATCATTACGCACAGATAACTTGACACAAAAAAAAGTAAAGAAACTTCACTAAATATTTTTTCTTGATTTTATGCAATTTTTTAATGCTTGCCACTATACACCAATCCCACAAAGGGACTGAACAAAAAAGAACTGTATAACTTCACTAGTCTGGGAAGACAAAGGAGGAAGAGAACTCGCTGCATTAAGCACATACCAATACCAAAAGCGTTTTTCAATTACCTGAAAATTTTCAACATTAAGCTTTACCATCTGCAGCCTACAGTGGATCACAATTGTCCCTGCTGTTGCCTATACACTCTCTTGCAGCACCACTTCCCTGTTTCTTTGTCCTACAGATCTGCTTGGCTTGACCATAACCATGGTGTATAAATCATAAGACAGAGTTGTGCCCTCCTCACCTGGGAATGTCTTCTTGAATGGCCTTCGCAATGAATGCTAGTTAAAACAAGTTCTCAAGCTGTAGAGATAGCAGCAGACAAATGTTAGTGCTGACCTCAATACTTCACAGCATCTAGTAAAACAACATTGTTGGACCCAAAGATTCTGTTTCTCGGTGGGGATAAATTAAGAACTCATTTTCAAGCTCTTACAAGAACTGCAGGAATATATATGTGCTAAAATTGCTTCATCTGGCAGAACTGAGGCTCTTCAGCCCCATAAGACAGAAATGATCCTTGACAGGAACTGTAATTTCCCACCAGCTACGACTGGTGATAGTCATGCAAGCAACAGTTAGAACAGGCTGTGGTCAGCCCTGCTGATCCTTCAAGTGGTTACTTGAAGCCCCACAGGCTTCTAAATCTCCAGACTCCACCTGCGCCTGCTTTTTCACCTCTATAAAACAGAGCTCTGTCTACTGCTTGTAGCAATTACTCTTTCCAGAGTAGAACATACTTTGTATGTACAGCTCTGCAGCAACATTCCATAACCACTGAGGACTAGAACATTTGGGACATGACCTTTCTTAGCTGCAAGGGGAGTTTTAAAGCGGCAGAAACACATTACAGCAACAGGAAACTCAGCTTCTGCGCATCATGGAGTAACCCTGACCAAGAGGAAGGGCGCTTTGTGTCCATGCGCTGGGCGAGCGTGTGGAATACATCGCATCAACTCCTCCATGGCAGCTGTCCACATGCATCACCTTACCCTTCAGCAAACACAAGGCAGCTCATGCTTCAATGTGAATACACTAGCTTAGCTTGCTTTCCCTTAGAATTCAGAGCACATGTGGGTTTTTTTTAATAGGCAAATTCAGTCTAGCTTGCTTCTGAGTGATTTGTTATGGTAACGATCTAAGCCAGCTACCTCCCTTCCTAGTATTATTTTAAATTCTTTCAGCATTTAAGTTTTTCACTGAACTCTTCTCAGACTCTTCCAAAGCTCTCTGAATAGCGCTAGACACAAGTGCACCATTTCCTGGGTTCAACTTCAAATGTCAATGGCTCCAGCCCTCCTTCACCTCCCTGGTCGCATCTACTATGAATCACTAACTCATAAATACAATCCATAACCTGTAACATCTGAGTTTATCAGTTGTTTTCCTGCTGCTGCATCTGCCTGTCTGAGGTGTTAGGCTTACACCGGGTTCAACATACACCTCTGATAAAGGAATATTTGTTTGCTAACGGCTTCATATTGATGTGTTTACACTGAACACTAGCACAGAGGGAGAGAGAATAACAGATTAGGGACCAGTTCAAGCAAGTTATTTTTATAACACCTATAATATGCATGTGGTTACAAACAGACTTCATGGCTTTATTTCAATGGGGAAAATTACAATGAGAAGATTTTTATTTTTTTTTTACCAGCTGGCATCACACCATAGCAATCAGTTTTAAAGGCAGATATACTGGAAATAACTCATACGTGATGTTCCTGTTTGCTTCTAAAAAAGTAAAAACGCCCTTACACAATGATGAATAAAAGCTCAGATTATAAAATCAACAGATGACCACAAGAAAATATGTCCAGTTAGTATTAGCACATCAACCTCATTGCAGATTTTGCCAGCCAGTTTGTTAGATATTACTAACAATCTCCTAGAGGTCTCTAACTTTGCCTTCTCCTGACTAGTGTTTCTGTGGACCACTCAGTGCACTGGGTTGCTCACTTTGAAGCAGTCACATGGCTGTGTGGGAGCACATCACTGGATGGGCAAGCTATAAATGGTACATACATGATAAACATGTATCACAAAACAATCAGTGTAACCCATTCACTGATTGTCTTAGCAGAAGCCAGCAACCAAATGAACTATGGATATTAAATTCCTCTCCAGAGCATCTTTTTGAGCCAGACAAAACTTTGACGAACGCCCATTAGCCATCTGTATGACATTTCAATCAAAGAGGGCTCTCTTAGCCTCAGACTCTGGAGATGAGTCTAAGTGTTTTCTGCTTAGGCAGTTAATGACAGATAGCGAGCATGAAAAACAAAAGTTGAAAGGCACAGAAGAACCTTTAGTGATGGAAGATATTTTAAAATCCAGAACTGAGCTTGCCTCATCCTCCTAAATCTAAAGCCAGTGGAAGGGCTCCCCATAGAAGACAGAGTCTCTGTTGTTTCCCATGCGAGTACACGACTTCACATGTGCAAGCACACACACAGCTGGAGCCTCCTGTCTGTGGTGGAGCCCATGGTGCCCCCAGAGCAGCTCTCACTAAACTGACATTACTGCCACACTGCATGTGGGCACACAGCATGCTCAGCAGGGCAGGCTCCCAGACCTGAGGGATCCTACATGCACACAGGTACAGTCCTTACAAATGCATGCAAAGCTGGGTTTGCACCTGCTGGGGTGGCATGTCTGTACATGCAGATTCGTGCACAATAATGTACGTGTGCATTGGTTGCACAAGTGCTTTTGAACGTGCATGTGTGCACAGTGGCCATATGTCTGCATGGTCTGGGCAGGGTTCCCTTCTCTCTCTCTTTTCTTCACTGAATGGGAAAAGGCTGTCAGCAATTTCCTTCTGTCAGCAGCTGGGAGACACTTTTCTGTAGTTAGCTGCAATTTGTTTCAATTATGTGTATTAATCACAGCCTGCTCCTGATGGGATTCTTCATAAATGAAAAAAATTTAAAAATCAAAGCTTTTCTTTTTAACAAGCTGATTCCTCTCTCATGATGGCACTTAATGACTGCAGATTTGTTGGGAGAGTGGGGGAAAAAAAAGAAAAAACAGGAAAAAAACAAACCCTTGAGACACTTCCATGTTTGCTTATTTCATTAATAAGCACCATGGCTCAAGAAGCTGCCAGGACATGCAATTGGAATGGGGGTCAGTTCACTGTCATTCCAACCGTGGGGAGAGAGAGCTCTGAATAGCCTTTATAAAAAAAAAAAAATCTCCTAGTTTAGAGAAGTGGTGGAATTACATCAATTAAGGATTTTTGACTCCAACCTGCTTTCTTTGAAACCTAAAGCAGAAATCAGCTTCCTACTGTTTCAATATCTTACAGCAGGGATTAATTTTAAAGACACTGGGAAAAGTAGCGAAAAACTGGGAAACCTATAGCTGCCTAAGAGCAGCTCCCAAAGTCTACTGAAACATAACCAAAGGACCAGTGAGGATGAATGTTATTTTACTACTCAACTGCACATCAAGCTGCAGTGTTTTAAAGCTGCCTATTTCATCTGTGAGTCCTAAGAGGCCTTTGAGGAACATGCTCTACATTTGCAGTGAAGAAGTAAATAAAATCAAGTACTTAGGATGTATGCTGATATTTTGGAAATATTCTACTTAAATAAGCTCCTCTGCAAAGATATGAGGGTGTACCAGTACACAAGCCAAACGGATCTTTCCTTCTTTCTCATTATCTGCTTTCCTCTAGCAGTTATCTTACCTGCTATTGTATTAAAGATTCCCACCACCCGGATTTGTCATGAATCACAATGAGGGCTGACAAACTTGGAAAACTTAGGAGTCATTGTACAGATTTTACTCATAGGTATAAATATATTTGGGAATCTTCTAGGATGTAAGCAAAGGGCACTTACTTCACAGCCCTGGAATTGTAAATCAAAAATTATCTGAGTACCAAAAATGTAGATGATTTTCAAGTCATGATCAATGTATTCTGTAAAAGACTGGGTTAGAACAAGGCTGTGCTAGAATAACAAGGGGATCTGTAAGATTGGTACTGCTTAAAACTGTGTTGCAATGAGTCCTTGCAAAATTTGCTTTCTAAAAATCTGCTTACTAGATTTGCTCACTCCATCACATTTAGGGAAAAGAAAAATGATCCTATTCCAGGTCCATATGACACAATGTGTGTAATACATCACTAAGAGAATTTAGGCCTACTCCTACGTTAAGATTTAATGGCATAGACATCAACTGGGTGTACAAAAAAAATCCATCCAATATATCCCCTGTAATCATAATATCAACAATGACTTAATCATGAGTGAAAATGTCGTTACAATGGCAGAAAATACAACTTTACTAGTTTTGGGGTTTTTTCATAAGGGCCCAGACACACTAACAAAATAATTTATAAAGTATTATCTGTATTCAAATGAGCTCTTTGCATAACTAGGTTAATAAAGTCATAAGTAAAAGTCAAGATTCTGCATGAGGCATGTTTACCAGAACACCAACATGAGCCAGGGAATGATGTGATATGATTCTGCACACAGCTACAATGTTAGCTACAGTACCTAGGGACTGGGCAGCTGCCAGAGCTCTACCACGAGATGTGATTAGGAACTTGTACTGCAAGACAGTGTACATTTTGGGGGAGAAGATGATAGCTGCTCTACTCTACCCATCAAATGCATGTCTAGACCCTGATGATCTCTGAAGGCCATTCCCACGGATGCAGCTACACCCACATGACTATGAGGATTTCATTTGCAAGAAAATGGGGAGGAGAGAGTCTGTACTGAAAAGAGCCTGCATGAATTGCATGAACTGCATCCACAGACAGCCTGTTTACTGATGTCTGAGTAGCCATTGAGTCCAAGCAACTTTCACAGGTCTCAATTTGTTTCAGCCAAAAGGTAGGTACCTGAAAGTTTATTGTTTAGTTCAAAGCTTTATCTGCAGAGGGACAGATCTTAAAATCCTGAGAGAGGATCACTTGTGATCATCATTGCCCCTTGGTCCAATCTCAGATTTGCACAAGCAGGACATTTAGAGAACCTAAACCCAGAGCAATTACTAAGTGAAATTAACCCTGAATAATTAAGATATTAAAGATTCACAACATTAGGAATTGTTTAGAAACCAACATGACCCACAACCTAGCTGCAAGCTGCCCAACCTCTGGGCACTCTGTTGGTCACCTGCAGTTACAAACCCTGGCACTACATCCCTTCCACTAGCACTTTCCTCTACATTTCCATCAAAAACTTCCATTACATTGTGTTCTATTTGAAAAATTAAAAAACACTGCCCACAGAAATATGTTGGTAAAAGGCTCATCCAGAAAACTTCATCCTTACTAGAGTCATACTGACATGTGCACAGAGACAAAAGGGAGAGGAACTAGGAAGAACATGGGAAGTCTAAAGGGCACAAAAAGCTTGGAGTGTCACAAAACCCTTGGCTTCAAACACAACAATTTTCAACGCCAGGAACAATAAATCCAGAGAACATGATAGAGAAAGCAAACGGGGAAAGAGGGGGGAAAGGAGAAAAAAAGAAAGAAGGAACACAAAGAAACACAGGTAAACAAAAGGGACGAGTGCAGAAAACAGGCAGAAAAGGGAAAGAAGGAGAAAAAGAAGAAGGAATGAAAGTGATAGACAGAAGGGAAGAGAAATCTCTGCTGGTACAGTAACAAATAAATCCCTGCAGCATGACAAGTGTCTGCTGAAGCATTTCATTTCCCCGCAGCATAATGGTGTGTTATTGCCCATTATCTGTTCTGTCAGTGCCAGAGTCGATATTAAATGAGGGGCAGCTGCATTTAGCTGCCATTTTTCAGCTGTCTCTCTGTTACCATGGAGACACGCTTGGTTTTTGATGAACCTGGCTGCGAGCAGAGGGGTGCATGCGCATGAGGGGAAGGCGGGAGCGCCGCAGAGCAGTGGGAGCAAAGGACCAAGACAAACAGTGGAGGGACACAAGCACGGGGAGGGCCGGTTCCTTGTAACCAAGCACCACAGAGACAGCCATTTCAAAAACCCTCTTAATATGCAGAAGAGCCCACAGCCAAGCATAAAGACATAGCTCTGACTTTCACAGATTCCAGCAATTGCTCCTTCACCCCTCTGCCCTTCTCCTTTCCCTACACCCTCTGTCCCAAAACGATAGCAATCCTTCCCCTCTTTTTGGGATCTCTGCAGCAATATCTCTAAGACTATTAGAAGTAATGATTAATTAAGCCTCTTGAAGACCACGTAGCAGGTTGCAGCAAGCTGCTGCCACACACTGGTGCTGAAATCTAGATAACTTCACTCACCATTCTCCTGCTTCAAATATAAGGATGTTCCCTACAGGGAAGTGGATGGGAGATAGCTGAACAGCAAATGGGAACAAAATGATCTCATTTCATTTTCTTAACTTCCTAACAAAGCTTCTTTAGATGAAAGACACACTGGGGTCTCCCTGCACCATTTACTTGATGGTGGCAACTTCAAACCCTGCATCTAGCATAGATTTCATCTCTAACACCGTTGGCTTTAGACCCACAGTCAGCATACCTGCAGTGGCTGGGAGAGCCCATCTCCTGTTCTCCAGTGGCATCTCAATCACCAGTATGAAAAACTTCTGCTTCAAGTGTTGACCACACACAGCACCAGAACTAAGCAGTCCAGTTCCAACAGCATTTTCAGTTTACTTACATTACTATAAGCTATTTACCTCTGCTTGAGAGCCTTGTTTTTCTGAATTGCTTGTAAAGGGTTTTAGAAACATTGGATAGACTGACATGGTGAAAGTCAAACTAATAAACTATATACCAACATTAACAAATGAAATGGAGCCGTGTACTCCTAGACTTTGGAACATGATAGTTTGCAATTCTAAACTATTAGAACTCTCTCCAGTATAATTTTCTCATTAAACTAGCAGTCTTCCAAATTATTCTGAGCACAACTTAGGGGTTAGGATATGCCCATGACCATTCCCAATGCCCAGTTTTCATACAACCATCTTCTTCTGCATGTTTATGAGCACAGACAGACCATCCTGCAATGGCCAGCCTCAGTGCCAGGAAACATTTCCACACATGCTCAGCAGATTACTAGAGACAACCAGGCAATCCAACTTGAAGACAGCCAGGAGAGTACTTTGTGCAGTTCAAAACTGCAAGGATAAAGGTCTTGCTGACATATCCTAGTTCTGTCCATCCTAACTCTCCACCAAAGGGCTGACTTGCACAATTCTACTTATCATGCAGCTTGGATGTACATACAGGATAATGGAGTCAGAGCTCCTCTGTAAGCCACTGAATACTTGAGCCATAGGTCTGCTGAGCTATATCCTCCTAAACAGATAAATACAAAAGGAAGACTAGTAATCCCACTCAAGCTGACAAGGATAATGGGATACCTGAGGAGTAAATCACAGCCTTAAAACATGTACCAAGAGCACTTTTGGGATCTGAAAATTCCCTAGCACTGAATGGGAATATTCTACTGCTACACTCTGAATTTGCAGAAAGCCTCACCTCTACATCAACAATCGCAATACTAAAAGGAATTGTTTGGTTCGTAATGTTTATAATTAAGGCTAAAGATGCCCAGAGGACATTTACTCCTCAAAGGTGAATTCATGATGCAGACATGTTGTCAGACACTGACAGCATTCAGCTTTTCCCAAAGCAGCTTGCTCTTTAGGTGATATCCATGTTTGCCTTGAATTGTGATTTACAGCTTCCCAGTCAATCCTCAGATTATGTTTCTCAAAGTCCAAACCTTATACCTCCCTTAAACCTCTGTCCTGTCCCTTTGCCACAAACCCTCAGACTGCAAAGCAACAAAATCAAACATCTTTGCTAGGAAGTTGCAAGCAGAATATGCAAAGGTGCTCAGGCCCAACTCTGGTTTGCAGTGGAATTAAACATCTCTTCCTGTTTAATCTCAGTGCAGGTGAAACTGAAGATACACTGATACAAAAGTAACACCAAGAAACACAGCAACACTGAGTACTCCTAACTTTTAAAAGTGTAATTTGCTGCTTCCTTTTAGCTTAGAACACCCTCTTTTCCATATCTCCTGCTTTCCCAATGCTTTTCTTTGAATCTTCTCATTTATTTGTTCATGCTGTCCAGCATCACCTAACAAATAAAATTCTCAATACTCAAACACTCAAGTAGGAAACTACTGTTTTAATAATTGCAAAAACTGCAGTACTTTCCAATGACAATGCATTGTCTTCCAGTAATCTGCTAGTGCAAACAATTTCAGTGCCTGACCATGAAGCACTCTTCTTCCTTTATTCAATGTATTTGCTTTATAGAAGCCATTTAAAAGTCACTATTTCTCAAGACCTGCCTAGCTGTCCCTGCTTCATCCTAAGAGACAATTAAAAAAAAAGGATCCAAGTGCATCATAGTATTAATTTGTAAGTCCTCATCTCCTAGTTGCAACCCGTGTTTTGTCATTTTCTCATCACAGCCCCTTACTCTGATGTTTTACCCTGTTTTGGACTTCTGGAACTTGACAAAATCTTTAAAAGCAGATTCTAAAGAAACTCCTCAAGTGACATTTAATTGGCACAATGCTGTTGATCTTTCCCACGATTGACAATTGCTACCTTTCTCTATGGCAGTTGCCTAGAACTGCTCTTCATGTATCTTTTCTTATCATGCTAACCACCAGTTTCTTTAAAACTTCTGATTGTCCCGCATTGATGAAAAAGTTCTGCATGAGTTGCTTACATGCTATTCCTTCCTTTATCTTCTATCCACTTGCATAACGTTTTGCTTTTGAATATGGAACTATCTTAAGCACCACAGAGTACCAGACTGACATTGGATTTGCAGGATCTTTTTCTCTGGGGGGTGCCTCAGTTCAGAGTGTCTGATCAAAGTCATCTTTGCAGTCCAAGATAATTTTGCACACAGTAGTAGAAACAAACAGCTGATATGCATGATTGAAAATATGAACGCTAATGAACTTTTTAATCTGTTAGGTCAATGACACTAGTTTTAGGTTCAATGAATCAGGGAAGCTAAAGGGAAGAAAGAAATACACTCTAATATTAAGAGATTTAGTTTTAATGTAATCTCTGGTCAGCAAAGAATATGTCAGAGCATTGACAGAGCAGTTTTTGAGACAAATGGGAGAGCCAAGGGGAAATTATCCTGCAGAGCTCTCACAAACAATTCTGTGGTCATTTCAAGGAGTTTCTAGAATTGTGCCAACTGCAACTGAAATTAGTTTATATGGCACAAATAAACTGGTTCCAGAACCTGCCTAAACAGTCCCATTTGAGATAAGGAATACATTCAGAGGAACAAGGGAATTTGAAATTAATTCCTCTGACCACATTCCCCACACCCAACAACTTCACTGGGCTGAGAAACAAAAAAAGACAACAAAGATGTAAAAGAAACCTAAGTGCTAGATGCTACAGACAGATCATATTTATTCAGTAACAGTTTTTAATCAAAAGTATTGATTTCTAACTCAGGGATTCTTTGTGGAAAGCTTTCAGGCAGACAAAACTTGAACTTAAATTTCAAGGAAAGAAAGATATATCTATCTTTGGATGTCTTTGCATCTTTATTTTCCCCATCCTCTCTTTCTAAAGAACAAAACCTATCAGTTTTCTTCCTATAGCCTACTGTCTCAGTTCAGTCAGTGAAAAATAGGTGTGTGATGTTTGGGTCTAATTAATTGCATTCATGTAGCACACAGCAACATAGCTGAGGATCACATCCTCAGTGGCACAAAGGCTACCACAAAAGTGTCCCAGTAGTCCTGGCATTAAGGGACTAGTGCTTCTGGTGGTGTTATTCCTAAATCTGATTCCTACTACTGGTGAAGAAATGGTGTACATCACTCTGACAACAGCAGGTCTGCTTTTCTGTCCATCAAAACAGGATCCAACTTTGAGTATTTCAATTCTCCAACAGAAGCTGGGACAGCTCAATTCACAAAAATACAGATCCAAGAGGGAGAAATGTGAGAAGCCCAGTATCACAGACCGCTTTCTACAAAAAATGTGGCCTCAGTTTTGACTATTCAGGAACAGATTTCAAACCTCAGCATCCCTGGTGCTGAGCACTTCTTATGCACCGCCTGCTTGTAGGTCAAGTCATTCAACTGCAGAGCTGGCAAAGAAGGTTGAGTCCTCCAGTCGCAACCTTTTGGCACTGATGCCTCTCCTTTCCTATTCTTTCCTACTCCATATTGACCCAGGAAGGGATACTGTGTTTTGCAGAGTACTAAAACAGTCATGAGGATTATAAGCAATGAAGTGTATTTCCACGTCACAACAGACTTTATTAGCAAAATTCCTAACTGTGACTGTTCAGGAGCCCCATAAGAGCAAGACTAATTATGTTTAACAGGCAAAGCGATAAAGAGACAAGATAAGTCAATTCTCCATCCCCCTCCCCTTTCCAATTGCTACAAAATCCTTTTTCTTTCATCTGTCTTTGGGAAACACATACAAGTGAATGCATTCTACAGGAAAAAAAAATCCATTTCTAGTGTGCCCAGAAATCTTCTACTTGTGACATCCTAACACTAGTTTCCCTGAGTGGGACCTTATACACACCTGTGAGTGGCAGCATAAAACAAAAGACAAAATTTGGAACCCTGTTACAAGACCATCTAAAAGAAAAGGCAATATGCAATTAAGCAGAGGGAAGTATTACAATACATTCCACAACAGCACACTGTGAAAAGAACCCATCATTTAGATACAAGTTTGCAATTTCCACCATGTTTAGTGCAAACATAGAAGACAAAGCATTTAGTGCCTTGTCCTGAAACATCACTTCCTAACCTGCCCCTGGGATCTGAAGCACACATCAAGCAAGACTGAGCCCTTGTGGTGCAAAACCAGTCAGAGGATAATCTGGGGGATGCAGGGACTGGAGCACAAAGCACTTCTGTGGCAGGAGAGGACAGGCTTGCAATGGGGACTTGCCATAAGTACAGTTCTGTGGGGACTTATGGATAAAGCCCCTCCTTGCAGAATCCAGTTCAATTATTATAAAGATAATGGCCCTCACAGAAGCAGCTCCTCACAGTGCCCTATCTTGGATATTACTGGCTTACAAAAACATGCAGGAGACTCAGCAAAGGGAGTCTGTTTCAGTAAGAAAAGAATGTCTAACAAGGACAAGGCAGGATCCCAAGTACACTGAGACACTGGGCTGGGGACTGCTCCCTCTCTCCCCAGCCTGTGTAGCTGCCTCTCTGGAGCCAGTGGGACATGCTCTGGCTGACAAGGACCCTGCCCAGACAGTCCAATGGCTTGCAGTCACCAGCAAGCTGTCAGCCCTCATGGTGATCTGATGCCAACTGGTACCATCCACAGCAAATCCAGACCTGCTGCCCCAACGAACATGAAATGATGCAGCTATTCCAGACAGCAGCTTTAAAATATCTAATTACACCCTTCTAATATGCACTAGTTACATTCATTAGTTCCCAGGAATAGCTGAACCATTTTACCCCTCTCTGTCTGTCCTTTAACTCCTCTAAATCTTATAGGAACATTTGTTTTCAAGCTGACTTGTCAATTAACTTCATCCCCTCATACAACTGTCAGCAGTTGCAGATTCATATCAGTTCCAGAAATGTTACCACACCACAAGGAAAAATACTTCTCTCCATTTAAACTGCATTTTACATAACCAGAATATTAGAGCAGCCAAAGGCTCTGGGGTTTAATTCAAACTTAGACTCTCAGGTCTGATTCTGTTTTGCTGCAGGTGTTTTAATTTCCATTAGAGAGAGAAGAGGAACAGATTCTTACATGGTTTCATATGCACTTGTTTTGATTTTTATAGTCAGCAAAAGTGCTATATTAATAAGTGCTATATTAATGCAGGGGCTGCACTGAAACCAAAGACCTGGAAAATAAAATATTCCCAGTATTCATTATTACAGTATTTGCAAATTCCAACAAGATGAGACTTCTATATGCTTATCATGAAAGAGAAAAAATAGGCATGGATTAAAATAGATTAAAAAAAAAAACAACACTATTTATTTACAGTACATAAAGCAAATATACTTGCAAATTGTAAAAAGTATTACCCTTGAAGTCCTCAGAGATTCTAATGTATTGGAACAAAAAGCAGGCATACCCAAATTAAATGCTCAAAGAAAAATTGGGGAAGACACTTCCAATCTAATATGCAACTGCTGAGGACAGACCAACCTGACACCAAGAGCAGAGCTCTGAAGACCTGAGTCATGAATCCAAATCTCAGACATCTGAGTTTTCACAAGACATCTGCCATAGCTCATCTTAAATCTGGCATCAACTTGATGTACAGACATGATTAAATCACTTGATCATCTTTTTCTTAAAATTAAGACTCTGATATTAAGCCATTTAGAAGCATTGTGATATAAATTGCCCATAGCATTGCAAAGCAGTAACAGTGCCACTGAGTTTTGCCTAGTATTAAACAAAAACTCTTCAGAAAGCATATACATGCTTGTTGAGGTCTTAAGTCCAGAAAGAAGAACAAATGTCACACTTAGAGCAGAGTCTTCAGTACCCCTCTCCCATTCCAGTCTTTACTCTGAGTAAATGAGCCTCATCTGAGCTAATAAAAATAAATAAATAAATAAATAAATAAATAAATTTAGTCCTTTAAATAACTATTCAAGAAAGCATCAAAGAAATACAGAGGAAAGAGTTCGTAAAAAAAAACAAGACACAAATGCCTAATAGTAAAGGCTTTCTCACATCCAGCATGATGAGACCCTGCTGACCTTATAGATACAAATTTGGGGTGGAGAGTATGTAGGGCTCCACGGATGATGTCCTACACCACCATGCAGAGCTAAGCACTCTACAGTTGCACGTGTAGTAGAAGAAACCAAGTCACCTGCTCAGGGAACTGCCCCATGGCTGAGCCTTCACTCTGCTCCTGTAGCTGCAGTGAACACACCCACAGCCTTTGCAAGTCACCTACTGCAAGAGAACAAGGGTCTGAATGGCCCTTCTGGGGACCAAACTTTCTCTGCAGATCTAGGAAAGGTGTCAGGACCAGGACAGTAAAAGATCATGACTCGTCATATAGACCCCCGTATGTGCTGAAGGTGTTGGAAGGAATCCAACCCCAACAGTCAGTCTGCACTCCACATGTTAGTAACAACCAGCACCCAAGCACAGAAGACAAAAGTTCTGGTAAAGGTTTGAGTCATTTAGAACTGATCTGACACCCCCCAACTTGTTTCATGTAAGTCCAATTTCATAGAGAGCCTGCTATTTAAATGTCAAATGTGGCAGTAATTCTAGGACCATGGGCAGAAGAATGTGTTTAGTCTGGCACAGGAAAAGGTACATCCACTATTGATGCCTTGTAGCTACAGTAAGTTTAGTTCCTATAAGAACCAAACACAGGGATAATAATGGTTAATCCTGCTACACAACCATAAATAAGTAAATATTAAGCCAGTAACAAGCACAGTTTTTCATATGATTATGCTATCAGCTGGCTGAGAAATCACAGTCTCAGACTTATCTATCAGACAACAGGTTACGGATGTTAGTCAAACAAGGCTGTTTGACTTCTGGCATAAGATAAACTATGCGTTAACAGTTTGCCTTGATGATATACGAAACTGAAGGGGAAGAAATACACCGCAAACATCTCCTTATATAAGGTTTCTCCTCAGAAATATTCTGCTGAGGGTTATAAAATAAGTATTTTGGGGCAAATATTTAAACATCAATGAAAACCAACTTAAATTGAACATCTAACCAACACCAATGAAAACTGTTCTCTTACAATGGCTCCCTTTCATCTTTTTGTAAAACACAGCTCTGAATTGTAGAGGCTTTTTCATTTAACAATTAAATACTCCACAATGAGAAGACAACCAATTTTTGACTTTTCAGTTTGTTCTACACAAAAATATACCCAGTTCTCAGCATAAATCTAGTGTATTTCTGATGACCAGTTTACAAACCAAGGTTTATTGCCAAAAGAGATTAAGAGATCAATAATATCAAATTAACATATGTCAATAACATTACGATTAATTTGCCAGCAGAAAAATGAAGGAGGAAAATGCAATGAATAAAGCATTCAGTTCCCCATTCCCTCTGTTCCAGATGGAGTGGTGTGGCTTCAAACTAATGTAGAGTTCTCCAAGGTCAAGAGAGAATGGTTACCTGATGGGGTCTGTGAACCAGACCCTTCTCCCCCAGTCGCTGCCCTCTAGTGAGACTGCAGCTTTTTTGCCATGGACAAATCATTTCAGCTGTTAATTTAGTCTCTCCTCTTGTAAAATAGGCCTAATAGTACTCACTTATCTACTTCACTAGGATGCTTCAAGGATTAAAATTGATGTGTTCCTGCTGAAGTAATGTACTATAATTACCTTGTTAATGTGCCCTCTCTTGGATAGAATGAAAATTGCTTAGCTATGTGTCACAGTCCCACACCGCCAGGGACTTGGGCCTTGAGCAAGCTCAGGAAATTGGACAATGTTCCCTCAAGCTGATTTCTCTTGTGCAGCTGAAGGAAAGGAAAATGGCAGCCCTGCAGCCAAGGACTGCAGCAAGTACACTGTACTTGAGTCCGCTTCCTCAAAGTCACTAATTATGCAGAAGAGCACCTCATTACAGATCAGTGGGAGGCAAGGACTACATTTTTCACCTACATTTGGGTGACAAAAAAACACCCAAACCTGTTGATATCTTCCTTTACATGAACTAGATCCTTTCCTGATGAAAGCAGTGAAGCAGTCATCCTCTTTTAAACGTATCTGCAACATGCAAGTCCCCACCTGTGCTCTGACCATTTTTCCCCCGCTGTATGATTACTGCCAGCTAAGTGTCCCTTTTTCTTCTGCTGTTCTAATTTCTAAAAATGACAATAACACTAAGAAATTATGCAGCACAAAGGGAGAAAGTATAAAATTTTATTTCTCTCAGAGAAATGTAGTCAGAAGTACCTTTATTACAGATGTACTCCGGCAACTGTCTCTACTATTCAGAGATGTGCATAGCCCACTCTATTCCTAGGCACAAGCCAGTGAAGTTTGCAGACAGGATACGTCCTCATCTCCCTTTGCACTGCATTGCATTACCTCACTCCCAGCCAATCCAGCCTTCTCATGCCTCAACAGTCTCCTCTGCCCAGTGCACACCCACTGCCGGAGCCGCTGATTGCCATGGTAAACACAGGGGAGTCCAGAAAATTAGACACAGACAGCAGTTGGCATATGTGGATATGCAAATAAAAACAGCACCATTTAATAATGGGGAGGCAAGAGCCTTACATGAGTGTCTTCAGCCTCCAAAATTTAAAGAAACACAGAGCAGAGCAACATTTATACACTGAATAGCATAAAGTTACTTCCAAATAAAGAGGTTTTCCTGATTTTACAGCCCAGTTACAATAATCAGGAATTAGTCGACCTTTCTCTCTCAGGAGAAGCATTTCAGGGGAGCAATTTCAAACAGCAACACAAACAACAGTGTTCCAGACAGGCCAAGACCTCCTAACTCACTATACAAGAGCGTGCAAAGCCAAGACTGAAAGAAACAAACCCCACTCATCCAGCCTCATACATGAGAGCTTTTCCTAAGTAACCCTGTTTCAGAGATAGCCAAGTATTATCACTGCAGGAGTCTTACAGGGACTGCATTTCTTACAGATGTTTTTCCCCAAAGAATTTTCTGCCAAAGTTGCAGTGAATATTTCTATTGTACTCCTTTAAAAAATAAAGACACCATTATAAAACTTCATGAAATATTCAACACGCAGCAATCCCTGAGCAATGATGACTCCACACATTTGCAGTGTGCACGTATTGTTTAAAGCACTGCAGACATCTAAGACTGGTTTTCCTGCCATTTGCAAAGGTGTTCAGAAAATGCAAGCAATATCCATAAGGTGAAAGATGCAGAATTTTTAAGAATCACAGCTGTGTTGGCAACCAGTGGGACCCCAAGACTGAACTCTGCAAAGAATAACTTTTTGCTGAAACAAGCTCTGAAATGGCCAGAGGAAAGCTCAGCTGACATAACTGCTGTGACCTTTGTCTATCAAAAAAGCTGTTTTTTTAACAAAGTTCTCATATGGCACTGAGCTGCAAGCTCTGTGCAGCATCCAGGTGCTTGTATGGTCATCTCAGCCTGCTTCTGATTCAGCAGAAGCTGTTCTGATCAGCAGCCTGTGCTACGGGAGAGAACAAGATTTCCAAGTAGTTTCACACAGGATTATTAATCACTATGAAGATTTTACTCATAACCCACACTCTGTGTTGTGACATATGGCTGCTTTCCTGCCTCTGTGAGTAAATCTGGTACATTACAACATTCCCTGTGTGCCAAGTGTTTAGCAAACACACATGTTGGCAGCCAGAGTATTCCTGGAAAGAACATGTGTCTTGAAAGGAAGCTGTGCCAACTGCTGTTCCATGTCGTAACAGAGAAAGTGCCCTAATATCCGAGTTCAGCAGTGCTGGCGTAAAGAATGACTGTCATCCAAAAAGCAGAGTTGGAAAAGTGCCATGAAAAACACAGTCAAATTAACAAATATGTGGGGTTGAGTACATTTGCTTCCAAAGTATCTTCTGCTCTTCTCTTAATTGATGGAAATAAGAGACTTCCATCAACAGATACCTTGGGACATTTGGCCAGAGGTCAAAGGGATAACAAAGCAAGTGTAACAAGGCAAAGAATGTCAAGCAATTTGTACAAAAATATTGAATTGCTGCCCAAAAGCCATGAACATAGGTATCACATAGATCAGTTACCAGTATGACACATGCAGCTCTATTATCTATAGCTACTTAAATACTAATACATGTTTAAGAATGTGGTATCTAAGAGAACTTAGAAAACCAGAAGTGGCAAGAACAGAGAAAATATTTATGAAATCCAGAAAAATTAATAACCGGGTATTTGGATAGTGAAGTACAGTCAGATCTTAACATGATGCATGCTATAGAAACAAAATAATCCCAAATAAGTTCAAATCTCAGCATTTGTGGATCTGATTTTTCTGGACTCTTTTGGTTCAAGAGTCTCTTTGTGGGATAATCAGTTCTTATCACCCCCCTTGTGGAAGTTGATTCCTGGTATTTTCTGAGTATTCTGAGAAAAGTGTATATTAACAAAATTACAGCTGCTAAAGAGTTCATTATTTAAATCTGTGTGTATTTCACCAATACTACACACTGTGAGCATTTGGGAAATGTTTGGAAATAACACCTACAGGCTTGAAAAGGACAATTCTCCAACCCTGCTTACAAAAAAAAGATGTTCCAAATAATCAGTAGCACAGGGATTGCAGACATGATATTTGCAGTTCTACTCCAT
Source organism: Sitta carolinensis (assembly GCA_032173965.1). NCBI lineage: Eukaryota > Metazoa > Chordata > Aves > Passeriformes > Sittidae > Sitta > Sitta carolinensis. Next base: position 38,928,955 of record JAVUNC010000006.1, read on the forward strand.
CAGAAACAACAACAAAACACAAGCATCAACTAAGACATTGCAGTTTTACAGCACCAATTATTGATATTATTGAAGAAATGGAATGAGAGAGAAGCAGATGATATATTCGGGTTTTCTACATGAGACAAAGTGTGGCAAAAGTGATGTGCAGATTGCAGATAATTTTTCAGTTGAAGGGTAGAAGATAGCTTCTCACCTTACCTAAATCATGTTATTCTCTCTAGACATTTGCAGCAAGTTTTGTATCAAGTAGCTGATAACAAGTTAAATGCTGCAAAAATCATCTATGTGTAATTTCTGCCTGCCATTACCAAGTGACTGACAGGTGCTGTTTCCTGTATTTCAGCACACATAGCTGCTGCTGAGTTTTAATTGAGGCATTTATTTTGAAAAGCTGAGTGATAATATTATCAAGAAAGAAATACTCTAGAAACAATGAGAGAAGGGGAGTTGAAAGGATGGTAAACAGTGCTTATCCAAACCATTTTCATCTCAGGTAGAAAGCAATTTTCTGCATCTTTTCCTTCCAAAAAGGGAGGTGCTTCTCCTTTCTGAATCTTCTCCCTCCAAAAAGGGAGGTGTTTGTCCTTTCCAGCTGCCACAGGCAGCAAACATCCATCTGTACTGCCCATTTCCAAATATGCTAGGCTCTCTGAGATTCTATCTTAATTACTACCACAAAAAGTTTTCATTGGAACTTTTAACCCAGCCTACATATTTGTTCAGAACTGAGAAACTTGTACTGCCTAAGTTTGCAGTTTGCCAGAAGCCTGTACCTGATGCATTTGGCATACTAATGCAATTAAAACTACATGTCAGATTGAAACATTCATCCAAAACCCACTAGAATCACATTTTTCTAACAAAATAAATTGTCTGATGGCTGACTTCATCACTACTACAAAAACCTCCTGCTGGCATCATCTTTACCTAGCGCATCACAGGATACTGCTGATTTTACCACCTAAATTGCACCCTGCCCTCCTTCTTAAATAAAGACCAGTAAATCTTACCAGAGAAATGCACATATTAATCATTTGTGTTTTCCCATCCTTTCCACTATATATACAAGTTGTATATATACACTATATATACATGTTTCCTGTATTAAGTATCTTTCACTGCAATGACAATGCACTGCACATAAGTCTGTAGGTAGAGACAAGTCAAAAATAATTAATATAATTATATGCAATATATATCAAGCCTGCAACATATTATGCACACTGGTCTCATACTACATCTGCTGGGATAGTGTAACATGATTTAGTAGATAAAACATACTTATTATTTAAAAGGGTTATCAAATTTTGAAGCTACATTAAATTATACATTGAGTCATTGTGTTTGTGGGGGTGTACATACTCCTATAGTTTGTGTGTACAAACCGTGTTGCCTGTTAATCCCCTGCACGTGCATAACCCAGAGCACTAGACTGTAAGGAGTCAAAGCCCAATACAGCACAAAAATAAATGCATTTTAACATGCACTCCGAGCTCGGCTCTAAAGGCAGGACAGGCATACTGTGGACATTTTCTAGGAAGGAATACACAGTTCAGGATTGCATTGTACCCCAAATCTGCACTGCTTGACTGCAAACTGAAATAGCATTCCAGCGTGCGAGCGGCGTGAGCGAGCCACGCCCGTGTCTGCTGCAGAGGTACAACATCCCTGGGTACAGCAGGTGCTTCGTCTCCACCGAGCTGTTCACTTGCCTCTCCTGAGTGGAAGCAACCACTCAGGAGAGAGCAAGTGCTTCAGACCAAGAAAAGAGGAAACAAAAGAGCCCACTCTCCTTGTGTCACCCATCTGTGGTATTTCTGCTCCATCTCACTTAGTAAGGCTAGGTGAAGGCTTCTTATGCACAGTTCTGCCCATGCTCTGCAGTCATTAACTCCATGGCAGTGCTACTTCCTCTAACACAAGGCCTGTGAGGAAAAGTATGACAGATTTTCTAATACGTGCCACCTGAGACTCAGCTACCTCCTTTAGTTTTTCCCCTCAAAAAAAAGTCTTTCTGGATACTCAGGTCTTCTGCTAATAAAACATCTTGATCTTTGTGATATGTTACTTCATATTTTATGCATCTGGTTGAATAAATAACATATCATTCTAGTCTATTCACATTGTCAGTACAAGAGAACATGAAGGCTTTCATCCTGAAGGAATGTTAAAATCTTTCATGCAGGACAAATCTTCTGTGTACAGCCACTGCATCCCTACCATAATCCCATTAACTCACAGAACAGTTTTCTTCTGAGTATGTATGTATATGGTCATTCAATTCAAGAAGGCATCAGCAGGATCAGAAAGGATTCTTAGGAGCACAGAGTGGCAGGGAGGGGTAGGAGAGGGGAACAAAATTATGAAGAGATGACTTCTACACAGAAAATCCTTGATTTTACCAAAGTAAAGGGCAATGTAGAAGCACAAGAAACAATGAAGCATCTTATACCATCAGTCATACCTTCACATAGCAGGAACAAGAAAACTGGGACGTTTTTACACAATGCATAACCTGTGGGACCCACTACCACAGAGTAATAACACTGAAGCCCAGAGGCCCAGCAGCACATAAAATAAAGCCAGGCACTTAGGCAGATAACAGAAAACTGCTGCAGTCACAGCATGTACTTATTAAATGGTGTTTACACATTTCTAGAAAATACACATTAACCCTCTAAAACACGTGCAGAAGTACTAAGTTAGAAAAGACAACTGTCAATGGAGTTGGCTGTCAAAGGTGACTGCAGTAAGAATGACCATCTTCAGCTGCCCTTTTACATGTCAATTGTAGCAGCATTGCTAATATACTGATTTTGATAGCAGTCTGAGAAGTGTGACATTGACACCAAATTGAAAACAGACATTTTTCCTTCATGAACGTTACCTTTGCTACTGGCATTTATTCTGTATTCCTCCATGTGACAAATGAGAATGTCAGGTCACAGCGGTGCACCTGTTTTGGCTCCCTGCTACTTCCAGGCTTACAGAGAAGGCTCTCCTAGTTAATTACTATGCAAAGTGAGAACACAGAGAGATAACTACAAGTAGCACAGAAGTTAATATATTTGGCTTTTCTGCTGCACTGGGAGGGTCTGAACTATCAATAACCTTTTTTGCACTTGAGCTCAGCTCCACTATACCCCATTCCAGATCCCTCTCCCTTTTTCCGCAAGAGCCTTGCCTTTATCATTACAGTTTTTCCTACAATATCAATACTTTGTTAGAATGAAAATGTGAACAGAAGTTACCAAGTAATTTCCCAGATGAATAGCTCATCCCTAAAAAAAAAAAACAACATAGTTTCATAGGAATTATGGGCCAGAATCTCCAGATTCTGTAATCCACTTCCATTGATTGTGGAGGGCCGCTCCCACCAATGCAGGCAGGACCTGGCGAGCAGAGAGGATGATACACCATTTCTTTTCCTAGATTTGCAACTAATTGTTCCACCTCCCTTTAAAAACATTTATGTATGTGTAGAAAAAAGAGCTTGATATATTACCCAGCAGAGATCAGTACAGAGAAACAGGAACTTCACTCAAAGGCACTGATATCAGAGCCCTATATGATCAGTGAATTTTAGGTTTGTTTAGAGACTTTTGGGGACAGAGGGCTTGGGGGTCGAGGTTGGGTTGGTTTGGGAGTTTTGTGTTGTTGGGTTTTTCTGTTTGTTTCTCAGTGTTTATTGGGGGGGGGTTGTTGGTTGGTTGGTTTGGTTTTTTCGTTTTGTTGTTGTTGGGGTTTATTGTTAATTTCGGTAGTGGTGGTAGTTTGGGGGGGTTTTGGCATGGTCTTTTAATGTTTTTTGTATCCCCTTCACAATTTACAGAAACCATCTACTCCTGTCTCCCTGGATGGATGAAATTTGTTGTGCTTGGCCCCCCAGTAATCTGCGCCCCAATAAAGCAGCATCAGACAGTACTATGGGCCACATTCAGCAAGTTCTGTATAACCACATCTCCTCAGATTAACAACCCTAAGCATTCCTGAAAATTAATTTTGATAGTTTCACATTCACTCAGTGGTCAATTATCCTGCAGAGAGAGTAGATGGAGTTTGAGAATACATAAGAGTGGTTGAAGTTATGTGGATTTAGATTACCTTAATGGTGCACACACAGCCTGTCAGAAAACAGAATTTTTAAGCTTTAGAAAATTACTTTTTGGTAAAAATTATATTGACATCTTTATATTACCTATTGTTACCAGAGAAAATCACTGGAAATCAGACCCTTAAAATTCAGTCTTAACAATGGACTTCTGAAGTGTGTCCTCCTGGCAGTGAGGCTTGGAGTCACTGGCCGCCAATCACACAGCACCAGGATAGGAAGCCACTGAATACCGGCTGCTCTAGAGGCACTATCATGTCACCTCTATACTGCAGAAACTACATTAGTCAAAATATAAGTATTTTGAAGGAATTAATTCACATTTTCTATGAAAATTTGTTTTTGTAGCTTTTTCAACAAAAAAAAATCTTGCATCAACTGTGAATCTTTTTACTGCTTTTCCCCATATTAAACTTAAAGAGCTATTAGGTGTGAGCTTCTGACATGTTGAAAGAGGCTGATGGATGATTCAGCACCATCTCTGGGTTCTGTCCCACTCTTTGGATCATTTGTGGGCTTGCACTTGAACAGGGGGAAAAGTAAACTTGGAGAAAACAATGAGCAGTGTCCTTGAGAAGGTTCTAAGAGCACTACTTCTCAAGACACTATGAATAAATGGAACAAAGAACAGAGGCAAAAAAAATTATAACAGGTAATCTTAATAGCTCTGCTCGGCACATGTTTGTAACTCCATGGTACTTGTACTCCCCTGCTCTTCACAGTCATGCTGCTTCCACTCCCCTCTGCATGGACAGTCCTTGCACCTCTCTCAATCTTGCAATGCCTCACACTGGACATTGTAACCTTTCCTTCCAAGTTACAGGAAAGGGTATGGATCTTCCATGCTTCATAAGTCAGGCTACCAGTCTCTTTCAGGAGCATAACCACATACAGTTCTGAAGGCAGTCAGTAACTTCTGCACCTCTTAGAAATACCATATACTGCTATTTTGGCCATCATACAGAACCTCAATCTAAAGCCCAATCCAGTGTGGTAGGTAGTCCTAAATCCATGGTTTTCCACTGAATACAAAATGAGTTTCCAGCTTACTTACAAGTAATGTTATTTTCATGTTTGTAGAGACATGCAACAGGAATTAAGGAACTTGAGCTTCACTGAAGAGGAGTCTGCCTTCAGAACTTTCAGGTTCTGTGGACAAGAACTAAGTGTCCTAATTTTTGTATTAGGATGAACAAACATGGGAAAATCAGCAGGAAAATAAAATCCCCCAGCAGAAGTTAGATAATACTGTTTCCTTCATAGTAATCTATGTAAACTGAAGAAATATTAGCTATAGTTTAATGAACTCAACCCTTGGAGATTTGTCCAAAACCAAGATAACCATTGGAAATGCTTGTTTTAACACAGAGTGCCTCCCTTACGCTTCTATTTTCTATTTTATAACTTATTCTCGCTCTTTCTGCTATGTTCCCTTAGCAGAAACATTGCCCACTATTGCAGAAATTCTATGCAAGGTCCTGTTCAACACTGGGGGACATGAGGAGAGAAAAATCCAAGCTCTCTTGAAACAATGGCAACTTAAAAAGTTAGAAAAGCTTTATTAAAACATCGAATTGGTGCAGAGCACTGGACATTCCATTTCTGCTTCTACAAAAAACTGTGGACTTCTACTTAACAAATTTAAGCACAAACACATCTTATCCAGTCTCAAGCTTCTTTAACACATAATCACAAATTCTGATTAATCATCTCACTTAGAGACTGGAAGTGTTAATTTTTGAAGCCTGGAAAGGGAAAGTAGTTTCCCTATAATAATCCCAGAGGCCAGTGGCAACATCAGAACCATTTTCTATGTCTACCAAAGCCCTGACAGAGAGAGCTTTATTTTTCTTCATAGCTAGTGGTTGGGATTTGGATTTGCTAATTAATGCTGTGGCATTTGCTCTTGCAATGCTGCAGAAGGTGCAGGTTAAGGCTAGAGAGTTCAACATTCACACCAGTGCCTTCAGTAAGATGAGACAAAGACTGCAAAAAGTACCTTCTATGAATACGAAAGGTTTCCATCTGGAAACCAGAAATTCATACATAAATTTGAAACACTATGCAATAAAGTGATCCACCTTCAGTGGAGTTTAGCAAGTACAGCTCCATGTCAGGAGTAATGGCAGATATGAAGCGTAATTACTTTTTTCTTCCCTCCAAACTCAGTGTTTTACAGACTAGGACTGACATGTGAACAAAGAGACTAAAAGAAAAATGTAGGCTTTAGCACCACAGCTTGTTTGAAAATCCAGCCTACAACCAGCTGGAAAATGCAGACTATGCTAGCCTATGAAGCAGACCTGAATTAACAGTGAGAAAAATAGCTAAAATACTCTGCACAGCTAGTTTGTGTGCCTTTTGCAAAAGCTTATATGCTTCTTGCAAGAAATAGACATGTCCTTGGAAACAAAACTGTGTGCACTATCTGCATCCAAAGGCCTTGAGGCATTTTACAAAAGAAAGGACAGCAATAACTACCATTTTAAAAAGGAAAAAAACTAAAGCATAAAAATTAATCTCAGATCATTAGTACCAGTATTTAGATCATGCAGCCCTTGCTCATGCAGTTGCTCTCAAATCTCTCTTTTTTTCAAGTATGAAGAAAAACTATTTCTTCAAGGCTTCAGTGGATCAGACCAAGCGATAAATGCTATTTAACCTGAAGAGTGAAAGATGTAAGATCTAGAGAAGCTGAACAGGTTAATCCAGAGAATTGCCAGCAAGTCACAAGAAGTGATCCTTCATGTCTACTCAGCCCTGGTGAGGCCACAGCTGGAGTGCTGTGTCCAGCTCTGGGCTCGTCAGTCCAAGAGAGACATGGAACTCCTGGAGCAGGTCCAGTGGAGGGCAACAAAGATGACTGAGGGACTGGAGCATTTCTCTCATGAGGAAAGGCTGGGGGAATTGGACCTCTTTGACCTCAAGAAGAAACAACCGAGAGGGGACCTCATCAATTTACAGAAGTATCTGAAAGGAGGGTGCCAAGAGGAAGGATCCAGGCTTTTCTTGGTGATGCCAAGGAATAGAATAAGAGGCAACAGGCAGAAACTGATACACTGCAAATTCCACGCAAACATGAGAAAGAATTTCTTTACTGTGCAGGTGACTAAGCACTAGGACAGGGTGCCCAGAGAGGGTGTGGAATCTCCGTCACTAGAGATAGTCAAAAACTCTCTGGACACAATCCCATGCATTGTGCTCTAGGAGGACCGTGCTTGAGCAGAGCAGTAGGACCAGATGAGCCCACTGGTGTCCTTTCCAACCTTAACCATTATGTGATTTTTTGAAACAACCACCTGAGTCACCAATGCAGGATTTGCGCTTAATTTAAATAGCTGTTAAATATATCTTATAAAATTATAAAACAGTCTCTGGGAAACCTATACTATTGACACCTGCTTAAAAATATGCATTTAATACGACATTGAAGATGCTCTCCACATGATCTGATCAGGATGGTAAAAAGACAATGTAAGTAGCACAAACACGCATCTCCTGTGTTTAGAGAGTATCGCCACAGGACACACAGCTCTTTCATGTTTTCTCCCTCTCCACCTTGCCTAATTTGGACCTAAATAGAAAGTCTAAGAGTTGCCAAACTCTCAGCTCTAACACACTGAGCTGCTATTACCACACATCAGTTTCTGTTCACCCTCTGTAGCTCAGCTTTAGCATGCTGCAAAATCAAAAGCTCACCAGTTTCCTCTACAAGCCGAAACAGCAACTCAGGAAAGCAAAGGAATTATCAGCTCTCCAGGACTATGGTTGCCACATCCTTCTCTATGAGAAGCCACTATCGGTCATTTCTCAGTTTGCCAAGTTATAATAACCAACTTGGTGGGTTCTATAATTTTCTGTGAGGAAGCTCGAGGATTTTCATGCTTTGAAATGAGAACTTGAATTTAGCAGATACATGGCACAGGTACTCAGGATGCATCTTGTAGGCCAAGTTCTTGTATTAGAAAAAACTTCTTGGCAAGCATTACAACTATAATGCTATTAATGTTCCATAGCTGCGCTCTAGGATGGAACTCTCACAGACTTGCCCGGGCAAAATAAGTTATCTAATAGCTTTTTAAACACAGAGAAAAATCAAGATAGTGTTTGATATAGACTGTTGCCAAAAGCTACTCCTTTTAGGTTTGACCATAAATTTCCACCTCCCTCCTCTGCAGAAGATCTAGCAGTTACAAGGTTGCCAAAAACTAATTAAACTTTGGATCCTGTTAAATGCAACGTCAAATCTCACCGTAAAATTTGAAGTCAAAAACTCAGATTGCTCATTCAGTTTAGCAAATCTCTTCCCTAAACCATGCAAGATTTCAACGCTCTATATGAGATTGATTACAATGTAATTTGCTTTTCTGTGGTGTACAGCTTATGTCTGTCTCTCACTACTTTAGGTAAGCATGTCTGCTCATCTCTCACTTCTCTTTGCCGACAATGCTAAACAGGAACATTTCTGAAATTTCAAACAAATTTAATGGAACGACAATCTTGCTTCCCACCTAGTTGTCTGCAGCATTTACAATAGATAATCTATGGAAGCAACTGACAATGCCAGCCAAATAATAAAAAAGAAAAAAACCTAGTATACCTGGGAGAGCGTCTTGGTTTTGCATGCTTTTTTCTTGGCAATTAACTGCCCAAACTCACCATCACCTTCCTGCATCTTCACACCCTTGCTCCTAGGTGTCAAAACTTCAGTACCCCCATTTCTGTTTAACTCAATTACAGAGTACCCTCTGTACAAAGCTGGAAACATATATTGAAATTTACCTTGTCTTTTTCATGGCAGTGTAATAGTGCTTGAGTGAAGAGATCAGAGAGCCACAGAATCATAAAATAGTTCAGGTTGGAATGGATCTTAAAAATCATCTAGTTCCAATCCCTTGACATGGACAGGGACACCTTATACTAGGTGTCCAGGTTGCTCAGAGCCCCGTAATTCCTGGCCTTGAACACTTCCAAGGATGGGGCAACCACAACTTCTCTGGGCAACCTATTCCATTGTCTCACCACCCTCATCCTTTCTTCCTAATATCCAACCTCAGTCTATTCTCTTCAGTTTGAAGCTATTCCCCCTTTCTGTCACTACCTGTCATTGCAAAAAGTCCTTCCCCATTGTGTAGGCTCCCTTCAAGTACTTGACAGCCACAGTAAGGTCATCACAGAAGCCTTCTCTTCTCCAGGGCAAACAATCCCCACTGATTTAGCCTTTCCCTACAGGAGAGGTGCTTCATTCCTCTGATCATCTTGGTGGCCCTTCTCTGGACTCTCTCCAACAGCTCTACGTTCCTCCTGTACTGGGGATCCCAGAGCTGGATGTAGTTCTCCAGGCAGAGTTTCACCAGAAAGGAGTAGCAGAATCATGTCCCTCACTCTGCTGCCCATGCTGCTTTGGATGCAGCCCAGGACATGTTTGTCTCTCTGAGCTGTGAGTGCCCATGGCTGGCTCATGTCCAGCCTCTCATCCACCAGCACCCCCAAGTCCTTCTCAACAGGGCTGCTCTTGATCTGCTCATCCCCAGCCTGTGTTGACACCAGGAGTTGCCCTAACCCAGGTACAGCACCTGGCACTGGTCTTGTTAAAACTCATGAGATTCCCATGGGATGTGTATTGGGCCCGTTTCTCAAGCTTGTTCAGATCCCTCTGGATGACATCCTATCCTTCAGAGTGTGGGAATCAGACCAGTCAGCTTGGTATCATCTGCAAACCTGATGGGGGTGCATCCCTTTGCCTATGTCATTAACAAATATATTAAGCAACACTGGTCCCAATACAGATCCCTGAGAGATACCACTCATCACTGATGTCCATCAGGACTCTGAATGACTGACCTTCTGGATGCAATCATTCAAACAAGTTGTTATCCACCAAACAGTCCACCCATCTATTCTGGTTAAATTATGCTAGAAGCCCCTCTTGTTATTCTTTGAGTCCTTCGACAGGCTCAGTTCTAGCTTCATCTTGGCCTTACTTACTCCCTCTCTACACAACTGAACTTCATCTCTTCCCAGGTTACCTATCCTCGTGTCCACTGTTTGTGCATTCATTTCTTTCCCTTTAGTTTGACCAGCAATTCCCTGGGGGGTCTCTTGCCTTTCTTGCCTGATTTTGTGCTCCTGGAAATTGCTAGCTCCTGCAGTCTGTGGAAGAATTTCTTAAAGACCTACCAGTTCTGTTCCACTCCCTCCTCTAAAGGCAGTCTCCAAAGGGATGTCACTGACCAACTCCCTGAAGAGCTTTATTCTTACTTGACCCATACCCCTCAGGACCACAAACTCCACCAATGTATGATCACTGCATCATTCATAGCTTTTTAAGCTGAACTAAAACACAGGAAAAGAAAAACTCTTCATTAAAACCACTTAGCTGCCAGTGGTAGCCATAGAATTCTTTTCTCTAGTGTTATTATTAAATTATTATTACTAATGCAATTCTGATTATAAGGGTGCAACAGTAATTCATGTGGTTTAAAAAAAAAAAAAGGCAGGAAATATTTAAAATGCTGCTGCAACAGTAAATATTGCCTCTGGCATATTTGTCCTGGAAGAACAGAGCACGATTTGGAATACCTAATTGAAATGTGCTACAGGAGATAAGGCTGGCTGCAGAAACTGACATTTAAAAGCAGGAGATACCAAATAAGACATGAAATATCACTGTTGCTGCCTCAAAGCAGAAAGCCACTTTTACAGAACTGAAGATTTCTCCTACCCACCCCTTGCCCCTCCCCAGCTGACAGACACAGCAAGCAATTAACCCCTTCCCTGATGTCACCAGTAGTACCACCCCCACAAAAATATAAAGGTTGCTATAATTCATGTAGTTATTCCTTCCTGCAAATCATGCAGCCCTGCACGAAGCAGCATGTCTTCCCTCTTCCCATTCCTTCTCTGCAAAATCTTGTTTCTTCCCTGACACATCAACATTTCAAATTCCAGCACGCAAGATGCTGGAAACCAGGCTCTCCTCCTGCCTCACCCTGCATAGTGGCATGTGCACCCTGTGCCTACTGGCCTCTGAGTAGAAGAGCTGGTAAACTCCTCCTTAACTGGAATGGGATCTAAGGATAGTGCCAGAATACAGAGCTGACAAAAAAATCCTTGGCACACAAGGGATATTATGACACGTTTGACTGCTCAACCTTTTGCTGCCTCAGTTGGAAGGAGCACTGGTGCCTTTGAGTCATCTGATCTGGTGTTGTGGACAAGCAGCAAGGGACATAAATACACCAGTTTCCATAAAGGCACAGTTTGCATCAACACTTCAAGCAAGGACTTAATTAGAAAGTTACAGTTCATTAAAAGAGCTCCAATTAGCTTTTTCAACTACATATTTTTTTCTATGCCGGGATAGCAAGGCAAAGATTGGGATGCATATCAGAACCACACACCTTGTGCTGCTCAGTGAAACATCTCAGTGCTGTTGAAGGAACAGCCCTGGTTAAAAAGCCGGGTACAAAATAGATGTTAGAAAATATGCTATGAAGTTTCTGAGCCGTAACTGTTCATGCCAATAGACTGATCACTGATCTTGAGCAAAAAAGAAATCCTAGCCCAAGAGAAGATATTTTTAAATTTAAAAATTAGATTTTTCATTTCAGGTTATCAATCAACATTTGCTTTCATATAGCAAATGTTACATACAGTTGGTATCTCGTTGCTTCCCTGAAACAGGATGGGCCAAAGAAGGAGGTTCCTCTTTGTTGAACAATACACCACGTGGAAAGGTCCATGGTGTAGCCAAAGAGACTCAGCAGCCCTGTTTTCCTGGAGCTATTCCACTAGACCGGATTGCTCAGAGCCTCATTCAATCCAGCCTTGAACACTGCCAGGGATGGGGCATCCACAGCTTCTCTGGGCAAGCTGTTCCAGTGTCTCACCACCCTTACAGTAAAGAATTTCTTCTGATTCTAAAGCCACCATATTTCAGTGTACAGCCATTTCCCCTTGTCCTATCACTACACACCCTTGTAAACAGTGCCTCTTCAACTCTCTGGTAGGTTCCCTTCAGGTCTCAATAAGCTTTTCCTAGAACCTTCTACTTTCCAGATGAACAATCCCAACTCTCTCAGAGTTTCCTCATAGAAGAGGTGCTCTATCATCTTGGTGGTTCTCCTCTGGACTCCCTCCAACAGGTTTACATGCTTCCTTTGCTGGGGACCCCAGAGCTGGATGCAATTCTCCAGGTGGGGTCTCACCAGAAGGAAGGAGAGGGGCAGAATCATGTCCCATGCCCTGCTGGTCAGGCTTCTTCTAATACAGCCCAGGATACAATTGGCTTTCTGGGGCACAAGTGCACTTGGCTGGGTCATGCTGAGATTCTTGTCAACCAACAACCCAGAATTATTTTTTTTCCCTCAGGGCTGATCACAATCCATTTTTTACCCAGCCTGTATTTGTGCCTGAGCTACCAACCCACATGCAGAACCTTGCACTTGGTCTTGTTTAACTCCATTTCTAAGCTAATTGTATAGGGAATTAGGAGAAGGTTGTGAGGGGCAAACATGCACTGTGCAGCGCAAACTTGTCCACCTTATTTCTCAGTAGCTTCCAGCAGTTCTTCCCTTTTTTTGGAAGTGCTAATGGATGTTGACAGAAAAGTCAGGCAAAAGGAGGGAAAAAAAGACAGAATTAATCACAGTTACGTACTTTTTTTTCCTCTTACTAACTGAAATCCCTCTCCAGTGACTCAGTTTTAGACTGCTGTGGCTTTAGAAATAGCCTGGACAATTAAAATGATCCCTCCAGAGTACTTCCTACAGCTTCTGCTCGCCTCTGAACTTGCACCTCATTGAGCAAGTGACCACCCCTCTATATGAAGACAGCCTAAACCAACAGGGGATTAGATTAGCTTTCATTACCTATGAATTGTCCTTGTTCCCACATCTCTCTACTCTACTTCCCTAATCATTTTTAAAGAGACTTCTTTCAGTGTGTCTGACTAATAGACTAATATCAGCTTTTTCATTCCCTGTAAGGATGTTGGAGATTCTCCCAGCTGTGCAGAGCCATTTTAGGTCTACACAAAGCACACCCAGGAAATTAACTTTTAGTGTATTCAGTGCTGTGGGAGACCACTAATAGAAACAGTGCAACAGAGGAAGGAGGGAAACTAGGGAACTACCAGGCATGACACGAGCATGGAAGTCCCATAGCATCGGACAGAAAGAACCAGGGGAAGCCCCAAGGTAACACTAAGAAAGAATTGACTGAACTAGCATGTTTTTGTTGGGTTTTTTTAGTTTGGTTGGTTGTCTGATGTAGTTGTTTTTAATTCTTTTAATTATATGGTATAAGAATCAAAGCAAGCACATTTCTGTGTGAACTAGCCTCCCCATTAAAATATATGGAATGCCCATCTCTCACAGCCAGAAGCTCAAACATAACTAGTATTCATAAGTTAGCACCACTATGAGGTTGAACTACACTGTTATTTAAGGAAACAAGTGGTAGGACTGGCTTTCTAGCCTCTTTCACTGAAAGGCTAAGCATCAAGACAGAATCAACAGATCTGACATGGACATGGCATTAAAGTCTCTTCTGGCATGATATGACCTTTCAGAAAAACACACTGGAAACACTGATAGTCACTGAGCACAAATGCAATTACAGGGTGCTGCCAGTCAGAACAAATACACTGTAGTGTGGCCACTGTGGCAGGTGAAGCAGAACAGACCCAACCCAGGATGCCAGGCCTTAACCAGGAACTTCAGAATTTCTGTTGCTATACAGACTCTTCTTCCACTCCAGGTGGCTGGGCTTTTCATTATTGGATATCTTTTTTTGCCCTGGGTTAAGCCTGTGGGTTTTCTTTTGCATACTGAGCTGTGCCTGTTAGCATACTATCACATTAAGACTCAGGAATGCCTTAGCTCCATACTGGAGATGAGGAGTGTTTATGGACAAAAAAAAAGTGATGAAACAATGCCCAGCTCTCTATTTCTTCTACCCTCTACTATACAGAGTCATTGTTGTGGTGTCTGTGACATCCAGTTTGGCCTGGTCCTAAAATAAACTCAGGTACAACCTACCTTTCCTCAGGAGGCAGGAGCAGCAGCAGGTGAAACACGAGGACACCAGCTGCCCAAGGTGCTTCCCTACACCTCCACCCACAAGGAGCTGCTAAGTAAACACCAGTTCATGCAGTCATGACTGCCAAGCTTAGCACGTTTTACTTTTTCATCCCTCATCAGTCTCCTACCCATTATCCTCCTATCTACAGGAAAACCTGCAAGTGAACTTCTGGTTGTTCATTATGTATCATCCCCCCACACTTCTTTGCAAAGCCTGTGACCAAACAGGGTCCTCCTCCTCCTGCCCTCTGCCTCTCTGCATCTTTCCCCCCTCACAATCACCTTTGTGGCCAGCATTCTAATCTCAGAAGTGTCTGTCAGTGAGCCAAAGCTTGCTGAAATTAGTGAACAGCTGAGATAAATTAAAAATTTCAGAGATTGTTTAAAAGGAGAGAATCTTGCAATGTGCTCAATGGAGCATGCTACTGTCCCAAAGGATGTCTGACAAGCAGTTTGTACAACCATGGCCTTCCTCTAAAGCCCAGGACTGGGTACTAGAAAATGTTATTTTTATTCCTGGTTTGTCTAAAGACACATATGGTGACAGAGAAGCCATTTAACCTCTCCCTGTTGTTCTTCCTGCCTAAGTAATACTGAAAAATATGAAAAAGTGATCAGTTATCAGTCTCTGACTCAGCTTTAGCTAGAAAACAGAGGTTCAGAGAGCAGTGGACACAGAAGGACAGTCCTTCCCCTTATTGCTGGAGAAAATACCGTGATTGATGTATTGTCAGACAGCCTCTCCCTAAGTCACCAAAGTCTTTACAGTGCCCCAAACAGCTGAAGTTAGAAGACAACTAATAACTCTACTGTGGGCCTTTATAGGCTTTCCAATCCCATTTTCTCCCAATAAATCTTTCTTAGGTCTGTTAGGGTCTAATGAGCACTGTCAAACTGAGCTGTATGAGGTGAACTACGAGTGGTGCAGCTAGACAAACTGGACTAAATGGCTTCCAGTAATGAGCATACTGGCCATCAGGGGACAAGGTCTCCAGCCAAAGTCAGAAACTTCAGAGAAACCCTGCAGTGAATGTTCAAGCCTGCCCCTGGGTAACATCATATAACAAGAGCCAGAACTGCTAAAAAATGACAAGTTTCTTTGGAGCCTCTTCTGAAAGGCCAAAAAGCTTGTGCAGCAGTGTGAACATGCATGTCATCACTTCCCCTGGGAAGGCAGTGCTGCATTTTGTTGTTTTGTTTCAGGTTTTGCTGACTTCACTGCCTGGAATAATAAGCCAGATGGAAGGTCAGATTTTATAGGATGAGAGCAGTGTGTGAAAGTTAACAGTGGAGACAAAGTACTGTGGCCGCGAAGGGAGATAACTTATGGGGTGATGCTCAAAGAAGGACTCCAGGCTGAAAAGGAGGAAGAGTTGTCAGAATCTGTGGTATAGGGGAATGCAGAGCATGTAATGAAGACTGCAGGGTATCTGAGTTCAACACAAGAATGAGCACAATAAAGTGAAGAAAGATCTCCCTCCAAAAGGACAATGCCTTTCAGATTCAAGCACTTATAGTCTGCTTAAAAAAAAAGAATATTCACACCCATTCAAGTAGCTACAACTCTCTCCAGGACTGAACACAGGTTCACTCATGAGATGGCTCCAGCTGGGTCTGTGTCTCCAGCACCCAGAGAACGCCTCAGCAGGAAGGTAAGAATGGATTCTTCAGGTCTCTCATCTATAATTAGCATTTCATAATTTTCTTAGCGAAAAGAAAAAGGTAGATGAATCTCTGATACTTTTTCACAATAATGTAGTACAAGTAGTGAGTAAAAGCCCAGCCCTTTCAATAAGCAGTATACCAAAAAAAAAGCTTTGCAGTTCTAATCAAGAAAATCAGACCAGCTGTGAGTTAGGTCTATACAATTATTGTATTTGCACTTTATAGAGAGGGTATTATAAAATAGCATGACAGAGGAACAGGCATAGTACCAATATTTTTAAAGACTGAGTGCCTAAACTCAAAAGTCCATACAATTTTCAAATGTCATCAATAAGCAAAGCTCCAGATGCTCCTACACTCTGAAAATGCAGCTATCATCACGACTGCCTGCTTACAAAAGAGCAGCACCTCCTAACCTCATCTAACTCACTCCCACATCCCTTACAAATATTAACAATTAGAATGTCTACAGGACACTTAACTTCAAAGAGGCTGGGATAGTACATAGGATTCATTTAGTCTATGTAAGAGGGAGGAAAAAAGTTACTTTTCAATTAAATGATAAGACAAACATTGTGAGGAATTGAGCCTTTTCCTGAAATTATAGTCCTAATTCAGTCATTACACATAATTATTAAATTTGCACAAAATGATTAGATAGGCTTTACTTACAAAAGAGACATAAATGGAACTGCCAATGTTGGCATATACCACTATTTAAAATAAAGACCAAAAGCCCTCGTTGGTGTGCAAGTCTGTTTATGGGTGCATTTGCACCAATATCTATTTCAGACAGCTCCATTTTTCAATACACGGAATAGCTAATGGAAGATACCATCTATATTCACCTTAGAGCTTTTGATGTGTCCTATTCACAGGGACAATCAGGGGGTGATGTGGTGCATATATTTGTGCTTAATTTAAAAAAAACCCACAAAATACAACAAATGAGCAGAATTTGGAGAAATGATTGAGTTCTTTTCAACAGGGAAAATCAGCAATGCTGCAAGCAATGCAACAGGACAGTAGAATGCTCTGGATAGAACAAACTACAAGGAATTTTCCAGAACTGATCAAAGCTCTGACCTATCAATAAAAAGAGACAGTAAAAACATCTTCCACTAGGTACTTGGCCGCTAGGTCATATGCAGTAACATATATATTCCCCTTATTGAAAACTATTTGCTTCACTAGTGGTAAAAACTGTCACATATGAAAGGTGAAATCTTAGGCATGTCAGAAAATTTACTTCTCAATTATCAGGAAAAATAAATCTACTTCAAAATTCAGTTTTTCCTCCTCTACCTCTACTCCACTCAGTATGATGTACTTAAATGTGAAATATGATGTACTTTAACAAGATTTTATAAAAGAAATAAAAAGAACAGCTGAAGAAGGATGTTCTGTGCAGAACAGCAAGCTTTCTAGGTCTTTCAAAATCAGACTCTTACATATTCACTAGAACACTTAGTGTAAGCATTTATGACTAGATAGAGGGAGGCTTCTAGGTACTTCTACAGATCTCAATGCAAACATTAAATGCTGCATAGCCCTCCCATGCAGCAATGGTTATCGCTGTTTACAGAGAAGCACGTAACACTGAAGTGCCAGAACTGTACTGGGGGCTGCTGCAGTGCTGGGGAGGGACAGTGCACGAAGGCTGACAGCACTGCAGCTGGACGCAGGGCTCTCTGGCCACCAGAGGAGGTGACTGGCCTGGCAGCTGGCATCCCCAACACCAGCGTGCACCCGGTTAGGCAAACTATTCAGCTCCAAAACTGCAGAGGTTGCTGAAAACCTGAGTGATAATCCTTGTTTATTCAGCAAGGCCACTTAACTGGAATTGGTTATACACCAAGGCCTCACCACAATTAACTGACACATCAACTGACAAACCATTGCCTCTAGCTTGCTTGACACCAGATGCTGACAGTTCTTGCGGACTCCCCAGTTGCCCTCTACCCATGAACACATCCGGCTGCAGCTCACAGGCTGTCCTGGGGACACAAGCACTTTGCAGGAGGGTTCACAGAGAACTTGCTTGTGTAACATAACTGTTTCAGCTGCTCTGTCACTAAATATCACCCTTAGCCCAGGATTTCTGCAGAGGGAAAGCAGCAGGCTCCGTTTGGAGCTCTGGGAAGGCAAAATGGAGGTTCTACAGCAGCTAGAGACCGAGGGAGAATGTTAAACACTCCATGCCTAATCGAGCATCTTTTCAAATTACCCTGACTGCCTTATTTGCTCTATTCAGATAGAACAATGAGCTGAAATGTTACAAAGCATCTGCAGCACTGAGCCCCACAGGCACCCTCCCCCTCCTGCTGTGCTGGGCCATGGCTCTAACACTTTTGCAGAAAGAAAATATAGGCATACTGGGGCTGAGAGCCTCTCTTTGCTCATCTCTCCCCACATGGTGCTGGTAACATCCATAGCCACATGCCAGTTGCACAAGAACCGCTCTCACCTAAACACCTTTCAGTGGCTACAATCCCTTATATATAAAACTTTCAATTAAAAAAAATAAGGCTTCCCTTTTTAATCAAGAACTAGTAAAGAGTATCTCACCAGATAAACCACCTCTAACTATTTAAAGTCAAAAACCCCTCATTTTCAAATTAAAATGGGAACAAATGTGTTAAATGCACAGGGGTGGTTTGACTCAATTCAAAGATAAGTCTGTAAAAATCTATAGCTCATGATGTTTACAGAGGGCCAGGGGCTGGAATGATCTCAAAGTCCCCTTGCAGTTGTAGATAAAAAATTTTATAAAACACTATTTCTCTGACTCTTTACCGCTCCAACCTCCATCCACACTCCACACCCCAGACAGTCACTGTATGCCTGCACCTGAACCAAACCACAGAAACTACTGATCAAAAAGAATGCGTGAACAGCCCTCCTTATCTCTGTGCCTGTTCCTCCCAGCCCCAGCTGGGTCACCAAAACATCAGCACTGGAACTTACAGGTATCCAGTATAAACTGAAGCTAGAGCTTTCCACAGAGCAGCCATAAGAACTTTTTTTTGCAAACAAGGCAGAAAAGTGTAATGAGTTCAGAGCAAGCACACTTTAATTAGGGCAGAATAAGCTGTTGTAGCTTCTTCAAAATCCCGATCATTCCAAAAGTCCCCCTTAGGGCCTGCTGCAGACATCCTCTCACCTGTGGAATGTTTTGCAATAAAAAAGGAAAAAAACTCTTCTCTTTCTCTTTGTTCATGTTTCCACCAAGTGGATGTGGCAGAAAGGCCCAAGGAGAAAGGAAGGAAACACTCCTTCGGAATACCAGACCAAACTTGGAAAGGTAACAGTGATTTTCAAATCAGAGCAGCCTTTTGCCTACCTAAATATAACATAAAAAGCTGGTTGTTAGCCTCTGCTATTGACTTGATACCAAACGTCATGAATTCCAGGAGCAAGGAAAAAATAGCACTAGCACCAGTGATCAAAAAATTAAGGATGTGACCTCCAGTTTTTTGGTCCACCTGGGACCTAAAGAAATCCATTTAAGAAATGCTTCCCGGTAAGCCCACCAAGAGACACACAGAGGGTAAGCCACAGTGAAGACTCTGATGTGCTTCTCCATTACCTGCACCACTGCTTCCTGACCACACCAACATGCTCCAGACTTCCCTTTTCTTCCAGCTTACCACCTTCCCTGTACTATTTAGAAACTTTTTCGCTTTAATTTGCTTGAATGAAGTAATCCCCACTCCTGCTGCAAAAAGAAAAGCAGGAAGGACTGTGAATGTCTTCCTAGTTTAGAAAAGCCGATGTTGATTTAGACAACATCAGGTGCATAAGGCAGACCTGCTTGTTTACATCCTGCATACTGCTTGTTACTCATCTTAACAGTATCCCGCATTACTGCCTGCACTGCAATAGCCTCAAAATCTTTACAGTGTATCAGCTCCTTATCTTGGGACTTGCCATATGCTTTCTTTAACTGTTAGATTAATAATTTAAGAACTGACACTGATCAGTTCACAGCATTTGTTCATTCACCTAAAAAACAGCTGCTGCATAAGAGCTGCTATGGTTTACCTGCAACAAAAGCAGTTACTTTTAGTTTTCCTCTTCAAAAAAACAGAATAAATATAAAACATAAAACAATAACTGAAAAGTACATATTTTGAAAGACAAAGTTTTGTTGAATGCTGTTAATTGATGCACTCAGAAACATTCTTTCAAAACCATGTTTGGAAACATGATTCATGAAACAACTAGGGCAAGATGTCTTCTGCTGAAGACTCTTTGAGCCCACCAGACACCAATGTTTCAGCTTTTTGGGTTTGCAGTAACAATTGTCTGTCTTCTCAGAGGAACAGGTTGAGGACTAAAAGTACTTATTTCTGAGTGGTTATTCATATGAAATGAAAATTTCAAATTTAGAAATAGATAAGACATAATGACCATACAGCCTAAACAATGTTTTCAAGAAATAAAGGCTTTGACAGTTTCACATAATGAAATATATGCTAAGGAGGATTCTCAATCTTATTTTAATTTAATCTACAGTACAATTTCCAGAGAAGAATCCCAGTTTGAAATAGCATCCAGCATTAAATCTTAGGAAACTTGATATAATAAAATTAACATAGTAATAAGTAACATAAAGTAAATGGTTGTTGTTGCTATGATATAAAATTTTGCAAGTGTAAGATCACTCTGTAACCTTAGTAGACAGAGAAACATCCATAAAACATGGTCTCATCCACTCCTATTTGTCTACCACTAACCTGTGTCTGACATTCTTCTAGGCACTTCCTCACTTTCTCATAAAGCAAGGGAGAGTGAAAATGTGACAAGACCCCATTTAAAAAAAAAAAAATCCTGTAATAGTTTTGAATCCTCTGTTATTCACATCAACTTATCCCCTCAGCAGTAAGACAACATTCCGCTGCCACTGATCTGACCTACAGTCTTCCCCCATTCACAGTGGGTAGCTCTCCTCTGTTAGAATAAAAGGCCCTCTAAAACTGGTCTACCCTGTACTGCCTTCTGTTTGGTTAGTTATGGTGCCATTCACTTTGTTACAAGAAATACCTCAAGCTGCTTCCATAATTCAAACATGCACAACACAGTCAAAAGAGACTCTGTTGTCAAGCCCATCAATATATTAGTTACAGCAACAAGTCCCAGCAGCTTTTACAAGAACCAAGCCACATAGCAGGTCATGAAGACAGGCTCAGACTTCTCATAGGCCTCACGATATTATCACTTAACAAGCTACACATCAGTTTAAGCAGTCTCTGTATTTTCAAAGCTGTAAGACAGATAACCAAGGGTGACTGAGTTCACAAGGCAGAAACAAACAGCCCTTCTTTAGCTCATCAACCTTCCTAGATACTCTTGCCCCAGAGTACCCAGCCCAAATACCAGTATTCTGAGATGAACCCTCCCTTGTTCACTACATAAAATCATCTGCCTCCAAGTTTCCACCACTGCCATGAGCACACCCCCCACGCACTAATCAGCTCTGCAAACATCAGAGTTAATTCCCACACATAAAATACATATTGAAGTCCTCAAGCTGCTCTCTGGAGATCCAGGTTCACTCCTGACACCAGTGCTTCAGCTTTCACATCCGACTTTGACAAAACAGCCTCTGCTCACGGGTGTCTCCTGCTCCTGACACAGTTCTATCACATGCTAGAGGAACTAAGACTTTAATGGTATACAGACAGCATGCATGTTTGTTTATCATTTTTGCCCCTTGTGAAGAATCTCTCAGACAGCAACACCAAAGGCTGTATGAAAAGATGTTCTTTCCTTTCCTCAGCAAATTGCCAGAGGCTTTTTAAAAGACCAAGCATGAAAGAAAATAGGTTCTCCTGATATTGCATCCCTCAGATTCCACTGTGCTGAAGGAGGCCAATACAGGACCTTCTCCCTCCAGCACTTGGCTGGAGGCTGAGAGACAGTGTTGGACAGAAATCATCACAGAATGTGTAATACAGTGTGCCTTGTTTTTATACTCTCCCACAGACATCCACTTTTGGATGCTGTTGGAAAACAGAAACATGTTCTGAGTCATTATGGCCACTCATGTCCATCTTATGATGGACAGCTGCCATCAGTTTCTCTCCTCTTTGAGGAAAGCCAGATGCAATTCCTCAAAGGAAGCAGGAAGCACAGATGGTAGCGCTGCAACTCTCTTTGTCCTGACCTGGGCCAGTGAAATGACAAACACCAATCCTGACTTTTATAGTAAACTGGGACAGGAATATTACAACATGAGGTCTGTAAGAGCCTGGGGCTGAAAACAGGCAATGGTTTCAGTATTGCAGAAAAGTACTGCAGCAAGAGATTGGGAGCATCTTCCATTCCAATCAGCTCAGTGTGGGACACTGTACCATTTCTCATGTTGAAGGAAACACAAGGCTTCTGTAACTAGGCAGGCAGACTTCCTCATTCCTTTAGCCTCAAAGCAACAGAGATCTTTGCTATTTAATGGAGAAAGGAAGCAGAGAGCTGGAGAGAATTTTAGGGTGGGTGGTCTTGTTTGAGCCATTTTCATTAAGCTGTATAAATACTCAGTCTGCCTAACCACTGTTTTCACGGCTGTACCAGCTGGTCACAAAAATCAAGATTAAAAGCAAACCAAAAAAAGTTCTTTCCTGCCTGTGTAGAAATTTAAAGTTATGGATAACCCACAAATGCATGAAATAACACACCTCTAAGTCTCCTATCATAAGCATATGTCTGCATGTGCTGGCATTTTTCCACAAACAGCTGCACATTCACATGAACTCATCAGAAAATCACCAAATCCTATATTGACAGGTTTACTCTCACATTTGCACAAAATTTCACTTCTACATAGTGTGACAAACTCCAGCTCACCAATTTACACAAGCAGTGATGTAGACATGCCCTCAACCACTGAATCTGCCACTTTCCCTTCTCTTTTTCCTCACCAAGCAGGCAGAGGCACAGTTACAGGCATATATGATTTCCATGTGCATCCCTAAAAACCCTTCTGAGATACAGCCACTGTGCAAATTTCAGCCACTCTATGTTTGTCCTGAAATGAACTAAAAGGCAATGCCAAACCCTGAGAAGGCAATGAGCATAGCTGTTAAAAAGATATTCAAATGCATGTATTCTCTTATAATCATAGTCATTCCTACTTAAATCAAAAAGGACATAAATTTGCAGAAGAACCAATGCTATATAAGAATCTTGGTAAAACAGTGATGACAAAAGATTGGCTTGCAAGAGAGCTTTTGAATCAGAAGGAATCTCCAAGAACATTGCTCAGGATTCAATTTTAGACCACATCTCACTTAATACTCATTAATCTGACTAGGCACAGGACAGGAATGTGCTAACGTAATTTACTGGCATTCAAGTAGGAGATTCTATTAACACAAAGGAGGATCACAATATCACAAGGATGCATTGGATCACCATTAGGACTGGAAAAACAGAAATAGCATACAACATAATAGTGTGCTTATTTCTGACAATGAAATGCCATATCCACATCTTCCTATAGATCCTATCATCAGCAACAACAGCTCTCCAGGCAAGCCTGGCAGGCTGCATCCCCTCCACAGTCACTGTCCTTTAGGCACTAAAGTGCTCCCTGGTCATCAGCAAGAATGGCTGACATTGGAGTATCTCCAGGCTTTCCAACATCTTAAAACTTGCCTTTTCTGTGGCAAATTCACCCAAAACCTCTAGCTTTATTGTACCTTCATAGCTGAAAATGTAACTATGCTAAAGGAGAAATAAAAGCCAAGCAAGTTTCATTTTACACAGGAATCACATTAATGAACCACAGTGAATCTGGATTATATTAAGGATGGAGAAGCCCAGGATAGTTCCCCAGTTATGCTGGATGATGATCCCCAAATCATGACAACTCCCATGTCCATCACCTTGTTTCTACACTGTCCCTGGAGATGAGGATGCTGGAGCCCATGACCTTTGATCAGGTGACTGGATGTCAACCCCAGAGCAAGCAAAGGGACAGGGACCTGCTGGGTGAACTAGAGCGCCTGGTAACATACAGGGACAGAAGGACGAGGGAACCTCAGCGTTGAAGGCTGTTTGGCAAGTCTTGGGCTGCAGAGCCCACTAATACAATCCTTCAGAAACCACCTCACCCAACCAGGAATGGCAAAGCCTCAAGAGGACAACCCAGCATCTAGGGCACTGCACAGAAAATAGTTACCTTCTGTGTCTACACATCAATCGATTCAAACCTCCAGTTCCACGAGCAGGCACCATGACTACCTGTCACCATGTTATACCTGGAGAAACTGCTGAGGGAATGGTTCAACAAGTGACAGAAAGAGCCCCTTCTATCCTTCTATTGCTCTGACCACCCACAGCACTGCTTTAGTCAGAAATCTCTCTTCAAGTGATGATTTGTGATACAGCAGCTCCAAATAATTTCTCTGGTATCTGGCCTGTATTTATTTTTTGCCCTCACCTCCTCATTAGCATGTCCATCTTTGTTCCTGTGCCTCATTCCTACGGCCTGTATCTGAAGACCTTCCCACTAAACTTCTGTGTGCCATCCACAGGCAAAGCTACTCCTGCTTCTCTAAGAAGCTCCAAGCAGCATGTTACTCATCCTCCATGCAGTCCTGCACCAAGCTGGTTTTCACCAGCATCAGGATTCAAAAATAGCAGAATGGGAAAAGGCATCCTTGGAAACAGAGCCAGTCCTCATTTCATATCATAACAGAGAGCCTGAGAGAAATTAATTTAGGAAGAGAGTAGGCACAAAGGTAAAGATTCTTGAGTCTTCGATTTGATTACATTTTGGAGGCAAGATTTGTTTGGGTTTTTTTTTTTTACTTTCCCTCTATCTCAAATATAGAGGGAAAAAAAGGATAATCTGGAGCTGGGAACTATTTAAAAACCAAAGGAACTTCTAAAGAAATTAAAATGAGTGAAATATTTATACAGTACAGCTCTAATTAAATTAATAGGGCTGCAGATGTGCTGAGGAGATCAGCAAACTACCTCCTTCACCTTAACCCTCTTATTCAGTTATTACTGCAAAATTTTTAACTAATTTCTGACACAACTGAAGCTAAATTTAAAAAGGCAAATCAGAACCAAAAAAATCGAAACAAAGAGAAATAATAATATCTTGCAAAGAAAATAATCTAATCCTCCTTCTCAGCACAGGTGTCACGCTGTAAATATTTAAGAGCAGCACACATCTTTCCATACAAAGCCCCTCAAGTTCCTACACTCCCTGGGAATTCCTGAAACAGGATCACTGAGCAAACACTGATCAACCAGATATGCAGTTACATTCTCTATGTGTAACCAGTCTGTCTTTCAACCATCTTGCCAAACAATCAGCATTATCACCAAGTGTGAGTGACAGATCTGGACAACTCTGTGTGTGAAACCCTTACTTGTCACCTCTCTGCCGTCTACTCAAAACTGCAATTCTGAGTTAGGCAGTAACCCTACCATGGATGTATAGAGTTGAGTGTGAAAGAGTGAGTCTGCTGCATTCAGACATTAACAGATTCCTCCCTGTGAGGAGAAAACCAGGTTCCTAAGCCCTGCCCAGTGGGTATCCTAAACACTAAACTGCATACCCATCTTTATGCTTGTATATGCTTGTTTGCTCTCAAACATTGTGACTATTTAATTACTTCAAGCAGAGAAGAGAGTCTTCAGAAACAGGCAGAATGAGTTATACCTACCACTGCAATATTATCTGCTGGCTGCAGCAGCCTGAGAAATGCTACATAAACAGTGACTCACATAGGCAGGCTATGTGCTGCAGCCACCAGGATACCAGACAAAAAGGGTGGCTCCCCATCATTTCCATGAGCAGTCTGGCACAGTACTCCTGAGAACAGTTAGTGCCAGGATTATGGATCCCAACAGACACAAGCTACACAGTGGCACTGAGCAGCACTGTCAAGAGAAACAACCCTGAAGAGAGTTATAGGCACTTTAGGAAATAGAAAACAACAGCTTAATGACCTCCACCATAAGACAACAGTGGGGGAAAAATAAAAATGAGAGGACTTGGAAAATCTGTTGAGGGTTTGAGCACCTGAGAAACAGTTAGATGGCACCAGGTCATATTATTTTCTCTTGTGAAAATAGTTCAAAGTCTTACTTGTTGATGTTTCTCACAAAGCTCCCAGGTAATTTTATATGGCCTCACAGGAATTCCAGGATGTATCTCCAAACACAGGGTGCACATACCCAAGATTCTAGATACCCCTTAATCAAAAGCAAGAACATGTACAACTTGTGTCATGCCCAAATTCTCCAGATCACAATGCATTACTCCCTTCCAGTACTCTCACTTGCTCTCACCCTGGGGCTAAGAGAAGAACAACAAAAGTTGTTTCTTGATTCAGCATTACTGGGAATTCCCAGAACAGCCCTATGTATAAAGCTAACCTCCAACAGAGAGTCTCCCTCCTTATTCCCAGCTGAGATTAAATGAAGCTATATGCTCAAAATTATATAGACAGTTACAAGCAAAACGAGCAATACAGGTAGTACCTTTCAACCCCTATTCTGGCCATCAGAGACAAACTCTCCTTGCATCTTCATGCCTCTCTGTTTCTGACCTAAAATACCTAAGTGCTTCTTGAGTGAAAAAAGGATCTGGATCACCTACTTGCCATGGATATTGGTGTGCCACAAGTAACACAACTCCTACGTTTTTAATTCAAGAAGATAAAAAACTACCTTGAAGAGAGAAGAGGGAGAAACAAGAAAGCCTTGCAAATTTTTATTTACAATACAGATTACCTCAGATCTTCCCGTTTTAGTTCCACCTCTAAAGCTTGCCAATATTTCCACGGCTCTAGCAAATAATGCACCACATCAGCTTTCAAAAGGCCACTCAAATCACACCACAGACCTCTGTGCCATACCAAGAAGAAATTTTCCATTATCACCATCCTCAAAAAGAGAGCTGTGATGCAAAAAGGATACAAAAGACAACAGAAGGACTCCAAGCACAAGTAATAAGAATATTGGGAGAAAAAGACAGACACAAGAAGAAAGTTCAGCATTTCCACCATCCATGTAACAGGAAGCAAAAGTTAGCCTTTTTATTGGCTCCAAACTAAACTAGCTACACTCCACTCCCCACAAAGTGTAACTAGCACTGATTATCAGTTTTCTTGATCTGCCCGTAAGACCTAAAAGGCCCAGAATACCATGTCCTACCTGGAAAAATACCATACAGCACCATTACTGATTAAAAGAAGAAGAAACAAGAAAAAGGAATGGATCCAAGAGAAAATGAAATGAGGAAAAGCCCTCAAGCATAATTTGAAGAAAATAGACACCAAAGGTAGAAAGAGAAAAGCAAATGTCTGGAGACACTTTAAAACAGGACAGCTGGGTGAGACTGCTTTCTGCCTTGCTCATAAAGGCTCCCAACTCATCTCTTTGCTTTTGCTTCGACTGCTTCTTTTTTGCCCAAGATCTTGCTATCATTGTAGGCTTTTTCCCCCTTTCTCCCTCAGAGCAGCTGTCACATTTACTCAGGTCTCATGAACTGCTGTGCTGTGGGGCATGTGATTAATTATACCATTAGCCTTCATTAAGTCAGTGGATTGGCACTCCAGTAGAGAGGCAGCGGGACCAGAAGGAGAAGTTATTGAGAGCCAGCAGGATCTGTGTCCCACAGTTTGTGTGGTTTTTGAGCGTGTGAGGCTTTTGTCCTCAAAAATAGCAATATCTCAGTCATTTTTATATGCTTTGATAAACCACAAAGCTTCTGCCTCACTGCATGCCAGGCTCATTTAAAAAAAAAAAAAAAAATTATCAAGGTCCTGGAACATTTTACTACTCCAAATATTTTGCTGCTGTTGCCTACTTGGTTTTGTGCAGTGGAAACCAAATAAGCAAGGATACTGATCATGCCTTTTGACCTCATGCCACTTTAAAGAGATAAATCAGAATTTCCAGATGGGCCAGTCTGCTTTCCTTTAGGATCACAGCTAATACGGCTAAAATGTTTCTATTCCATACCTCCCAGAAATAGTGTTTGGTCTTTCAACAGCCCAGGAAAAAGAGCATTATGGGAGGCAAAAGAGACTCCATTTTGTCCATTCCATGGCATTAGTTTCTCCCACACAAGGGCATGGAACATGTTCTCCCATGCTCAAAGAGAAAACTCTCTTTCTGTTCAAATTGCATATATTCATCTTGGCTGTTTCTACCTGGCTGAAGCTTAACCAGTAACTGAGACCAAGTTTTCAATACTTTATAAGATAAAATTACAGCCTAAAATCTTCATAATTCTGCTAATAACTCCTCACTCTGCACAACTGAAAAGAATACAGTTCCTAATTCACTACAGATGTTGTTGGAATTTCTTCTCAAAAGCTCTCCATCTCAAAACACAAAAATTCAGTTTTGACATGATACTGTGTTTTACTAGTCATTGATGAACTCTCTGGAAGAGAATTTGAATTTAGGAAATAGGGTAGTTTAACCATTCTTAAACTACTCATGTGGTTTAATAAACAGATAAGCCTACAACAATTTTTCTCCAGACCTGATTTTTGCTTTAGTCATCACTGAAAAAAAAATAATCCCAAATGAATACACTTACAGCTCATTCTTTGCAGTTTCAAATCTCAAAAATTTTGTTTACCACAGTTGTAAATTTTGCTATATAGCAGAGAACTAGGGGGAGTCACAGTTCCCATTGCCAGCTACACTAAATACAGATGACTGAAGAAGGTAGCCAAACAATGGCTTAAATTACTCCAGACGAGCCTCAACGACCCCATAATAATCAGAATCCATTGACCCTATCTGAGCAAGAAGATACCAAAATATCTCTCGGGGAAGGGGCAAAAGTGACTCAACACAGAGAGCTTCAACAGATTGAGAGACAGAGAGATCAGATAAAAGTCCAATAGAGCAGATGCTCTAAGAGGATTAGAGCAAGCGGATTAGAAGCCTCGAGAACACAAAGATCATCAGACTCATGATTCCTCTTTAAACATAATCAGGAACAAGTATCCCAACTTCCCCTACCCACTAACAATGCTCCACGTCCTCATTTGCTCTCTCCCTCCTCTTCTGCTTCCCAATCTCCCTCTCAATCATTTTATGTTCCAGAGAGTTATTAACATCACGTGATGGACTTGCATGAAGTCAAGTAGAAGTTTCTAGAAATGTGGCAGGATCCTCTTAGGCCAGGAACAGCAGGAAGACTATGAAGCTGGCCAAGGACATAACGAAAACCTCAGGTCCTGATAAAAGCTGATCTTAGTTGGGTGACAAGCAGGAATGACAGATACCAGGGAGACTGCAGGCCTTAAATGGATGAGGCCAAGAACATAACTGCTTTTCCAAACATTCTACTGTCCAAAAGTCCACTCTGCATGACAGTATCACCTGTGTGTTACTATACCTTCACCTTTCTTTCAAGTAATTTAGTTATGGCTGAAAAGCCTACCAGCATCCACTGAATAACCTTCATCAACTTATACAATACTGCTCTTTACTCCCAACATTGGATCCATCCAGTTTGGACTGTACCGAAAACATCGATCCACAGGATTTTTCCAATTATCTTCTAACTGGGTTTACAGATCTAAGTGTTGGGAAAAGATCAGTATGTACCGAGGATCAGCACTAAGAAGCTATGAAATGTATCCACAAAGTATGAATGTTTGACATTTGCTTAACTTGTCAATATAAACCCACAGGCATCCAAAATCACACCATGAAATATCATACTATTCACTATGGAAAGCAAGAGTTTAAGTAAACAACTGTGCATATGCTATAGGGTGAAATAAACAATCTTTTCCAAACAATTATGAATCAACTCAAAGTTTGTATGTGATTCATGTGCTGTAAAAAATCTGACTTAATCAAATAATTTGAAGCACTATATAACAATCGACCAAATTCCACTCAAAATAAACCATGTCACCATCAGTTTCACAGGGCCTACAAAAAACCCAAACAGTCTAAAAGCACTCATTGTTGAAATGAATCATGAAGTCAATCTACAGTGACTCCATGAATATAAATATGCACATGCATGACAAAGCATCTCTAGCTAATGTCACAGGTGGCAAACCTCCTACATACTAAGCAATAGGCTCCAGAATGGGAGGTTTCCATCTTCTAGAGATCAATTGCATTTTGACACACTAAACTTAGCTCTGGGTATTGCCTCTGAACTCCTTATGACCTCTGCTTATGCTTTCCAAAGTGATCTGCAGTTCAGGTCACATAGAGTCTTCCTCGTGGCATATGCTTCAGACCACTGTCTACTGACTTTTCTCCTAATTTTTGCTTTGTGTTTGTGAACAAATACAAGTAGATTTTTAATTCCATGTTCAGTAGAAGTCATAAATCACCACCCACCCTTTCTTCTGTGGAGAATTTTGGTGCCAAATGATAAAAGTGGTAAAATACCCATCAGGAGGTTTCTGCAATCAGAAGGTTTGGCCCATGCCCATCCCTTATCAGAAGGAATTCAACTGTTTACCACAATGATTGAAAATACACGTGTCACCTCAGCTTTGCATGTGACCTTTGCTTTCTGACCTCTTCACAACAGCTCCTGATGTTTGGCCTTCCTCCACAGTACAAAGAATAATCAGGTACCATGTTTTTCACCAATCAGCCCAACCGGCTTGTTGGGTTTTCTTTTCAGTCCCAGCAACAGGGTTGTGTGGCTGCATGCCTGCAAACCCTGGCTAGCTTCTCCCTCCAATCCCTCATGCCAGCCTTCAGTGAATTTGCCATGACTGGCTGGGGGCAAGAGAAATCCTGCCATTACAGAGCCCTCAGCCAGACACATATTCTCTTCCAACACTGAGAAAGGAGAAGACCCAACCCCTGCCACTGGGGTACATGCGTCCCCCTCCCCAGGATGACCCAAGTTTCCTCACTATCCATGAACGCACATCAGAAACATCCATACAACACTGCAAGGGCTGGACAAAACAGCCCTACCACAAATGAGAGGCTGACAACAGAGAAGATTCCTCTTCTCTAACTCTTACAACAACTGAATGGAAAGGATTCAAGTAGCCACTGCAGCCTTGTTCCAGTCTCTCATTCTAATGAAAAAAGTTCAAAATAGGGAAATAAGGAGATACAGTGATAGCAAATCAACTAGAATCTGAGAGAGCAGTAGAACTAACTGGATGTAGTGAAAGTAAATTCAGTTGTTATGGAGGGATACAATACAGTTACCCTTAACTACCCAAGAATTTATTCCTTCCAATGCAAAAAATATAAGTTAGATGATCTTTCATTAAGAATGAGATCTGTGTTAAAGCCAGACAGCAGAATTTTACAATGCAGGAATGCCATGATGCTCTCAACAAAAAACTACTATAGTCAATGTAAGCAAATTTTCTGAAGATATGTGCTGCTAGGGCAGCTGATGAGGGACCAATTAGGGGAAAGTAAATGAGATCTACACAGCAAAAGGCCATTTCATTTTCAACTTAGAACTCTGTAAACTGCTTTGCCAGTGTACCCAAACCCGACCCACTTTTTGAGCCTGTAATAATTAAGCTGTCCCCTACACCCCACAAGCTTCAACTTAAACTTCCCTATTAGTAGAACAGTTTATACACCTGAAACATTCACCAATTGCTGAACCACATAGTGACGTGTAAAACATTGTGAGTGTGAGTTTGCATTTAACAAACTAACATTTGACCTGTGAAGGCCAGTACCTCAGAGATGAAGTAGTACATTATCTTACCCCAATCTCTGCTGATAATCTGCATTATATCCTGCAGTAATCTTTTCTTTTTCTGGATGCAGTGGGAAGTAAAATAAAAATTAAAAAAAAAAAAAAAAAAAAAAAAAAAAAAAAAAAAAAGCAAAGGTAAAAAAAAAAATAAGAAAAAGAAAATTAAAAAAGAACAATGTATTTGAAAAAGGGATAAAAGGGATATCACTCCTGAACTTAATAAATGTAGAAGAGAGAATAAGACAGTAATTGGCAAACAAGAACACTGTCTCCGATGACCTGCCCTGAAGAAGGGGAAGTAAGGCTCCCTGAGACCCATCTGAACTCATCTGCTTTTAACCACTGTGAAAGGAGCTGTGCTGACAGACTCCCATCTGCTGGTAGATCAGATACTACAAAATACACATTAAAAAAACCCAGCACATTATTAGAAGGAAGTTACGTATGTGTATCTATATACACGGATCTCATCTAAGGCTGGCAAGCATTCTAGGGATTCCCCAGGACATTCTCATCCATCCCCAGTACTATCAGTTTGCAGTTGTCAGATGGAGGGCTTATTTACAGCTGAAGGGAAGCACTTTGATTAACAGCTCTAAATAACTTAGTGAACTATAAACCATTC
Organism: Sitta carolinensis; assembly: GCA_032173965.1. NCBI lineage: Eukaryota > Metazoa > Chordata > Aves > Passeriformes > Sittidae > Sitta > Sitta carolinensis. The sequence goes on from JAVUNC010000006.1 coordinate 38,961,144, forward strand.
TCCTGAAGCAAGACCCCCAGAATCTATCCTGAAAGCTAGTCCATAATAATAACTGAACTTTCCTACAATTTTTTTTTTCCTGTTCCATTACTCACAGGGGAGTGAAATGGTTGCAGCTTTATCACCCTATTGCTAGACTGTCCTTCTATAAACGGTTCTTATCTACAGTCTCTCCACCCTCAGTAGTTAAGTCTCTAAGTATCCTGCAGCCTTCATTCACATCAGTCAGGTTAATAAACCCCTTCCCAGTAAGCCCTAGTCTTGTTTGATAGCTCCCTCTGAGGCATGATGCACATATAAACTCCGAAGATTTTCCACAGAAAATCCTGATGGCAGATAGGCTTGCAGAGAGTGAAGGATTCTTTACTGCCCCGTTAAAGACAGAAATCTGTGGTTGCAATTTACTGAACAGTAAGACATGCAAGAAATAAAATTTGTCCAAACACATCAAACAGCAAATGACCCAATCTGGGTGCCTATCAAGGGAAAAAAATACTTCAGCTCATCAGCTGTCACAGCAGGACAGGAGTTATTCCTGATATAAAGCAACCAGACCCTAATAAAAAGAATATGCAGAGGGAACAGAAGACAGAGAAGGACATAATAAGCACATAGGGACAAGTACTCCTTTGGCATGGGCAAAGACAGATCTGTAACAGGTTGCAAATTACATAGTTATTGTGTATAAGAACAGTATCTTTCAAACCTCTGACAAAATCCCAACCAGATCCCATGATCTGTTATCACTCTGCTCCGCAGTTTGTACTGAACTGAAGCAGTAGAACTCAATCTATAGGGCACAGAACGGTAAAGCAGGAACTCAAGGCTCTTCCTGAAAATCAGCTGGAATATTCTGGCTAAGCCAATTCCTCTCCTCGTGCCTGGGTTTCACTGTACAGAGAGCAGGCTCACAACATTTTTATGAAGTATTTTCTATCACAGGAAAGTAAGTTTCTTATTCCTTAGAGAGTTAAAACATATCATATTTCCAGGTTTTCGTATCACATGAAGCGTTATTCAGCCTTTTTATTATCTAGTTCCTGAGCTGCAAAAGTAGAATAAATGCAGCAAACATTTGACCTGCCCCCCCTGTACAGGACAAAAAAATCCCAAGCCCTTGTTTTTATGAAAATTCTCTCTTGATCAAAACTATCTAGAATCTTTCATGCAATTTTGTCATTGTATGGTAGGTTCACCTGGCAACAGTTAGAGAAAGCAGGAGCTGAGCTTTTTCACAAGCCATGTCTCGGCATGGTTGTGCTTTGGGGGAAGCACTGGAGGGGCCAGGCAGCTGAGAACAAACCTGGTCTTATCCGGGAGGGGGCACTGGTAACACACAGTAGCCAAATCTTCAGGCTACCAAGCACCAAAATGACAGAAAACAAATATTAAATGAAAATAATAAAGTATATTGTCTGATGTTCTAGCAATTTGATGATTTGTAAAATTAAACACTGCATTCTCTTAAACTAACACGGGTAAGCCTTCTGCACTTTTGTAGAACCAAGAATATTTCCTAGCAACGGATCTGTAAAAGCTACCAGGTACCAGTATTTGGCCAGCAGTGAATAGACAGAGCAGTTTACTAAATATAGATATCATGGCTGCTGCCCACAGAGGTGCTTAACAAACTCTGTGCAGGTTCTCTGCACAGACACCAGCACACACTGATGCACAACTTTTCCATACAGCCTTCTGTTCCTATACCAATCAGCCTGGAGAAGACATCACTCTGAGTACTGAGACTCTTAAACGTGAAACATCAGAAAAGGAAATCTGGAAACAGCAAGTACATTCACTGAGGGACCAGGATGAGATTTCACCATGTAGAGCAATGCATCTCAATGTGTTTTCACCAAATACACTGAGCCTCTGGATTTTTCTCTGGACTCCTGCCACGTTCCTCATCCCTTACAGCTATGGGCTGTGACAAAGCATAATAAGGCATGAAGCCCAGTGAACACCTACAAGTCAAAGTTCTAAGAGAAAATAGCAAACATGCCTGTTTACAAAAATGTATGTCCTAGAATTTGGGAATACAGACTTCTACCAGCCAGTTGTTAATCTTGGACACCTTGCTATGTTGAACTCTGTGGAACTTATCCTGTATCTCCTTTCTTTCTTTCTTTCCTTGATGTGTGAAGCCCCTCAGGCCTGAATAATTTTGTTGCCTCCACTGCAGACTGGAACATTTGGGTTTGGCCTGTATGCAAAAATGGCTCAGTCCAGTGTGGGTTGAGGGGTGTCAGATTTTACACTAGGCTAGGGGTGACTTAGAAGTGATCATCCAAGAAATTCAAGTTTAAACCATGTAAGCCCAGTGCCAGTTCTTCCAAGAGACTGCAACATCTCATTTCAAAGTACCTGACAAGGTCCCAAAAGCAAGGCTGCTGTAGAAGATAACAGGAGACTCATCAGTTGGCGCTGCTTTCAGCAGCTCTCAAACTTGGCCACAGAGGACTTGTTTCATCCCGAGCCTCTGACTCAGCCCCAGCAACCTCACTTGCCAAATCTTGCACTAAACAGCTCCAAGATTCTCTCCTCACTGCACAGGAGAATCCTACCCTTTAGAATAAATACAATTCCGCATAAACAGCCTGAGCTACCAACACTCAGAAAATTTTTTGGTTGTACTAGCAACAAGCATGCTGCCATTCAGGAGCTCAAATCTGGACATCCTGGCCAGTCATCCTGCTTGTCGGAGGTAGGGATGGCTTCTCCCTGCTCTGCCAGCCCACGGCCCAGAGAGGAGGGAAAGCAGATGACGGGCTCGTTACCTGCCGTCAGCCTCAGGCTTGCAACACAGGTGGGCAGTTTAGATTTCTTCCAGTAGAGGGCAATACTAATACAGGAAAGAAAATAAACCACGGTATTTCTTGCACTAAAAGAAACAAGCAAAAGAATTAAATATCCTGATCTTGCAGCACTGAATACAGAACAAAGCATTTGGATAGTACATATGTTCATTCCAGCAAAAATGCTTCTTCATGCCCCGTTTAGTGGAAGGTTGCCCTACACAAAATAATCAGACGCTTCAGGTAAGATTTTTTACTCTTCTGATTAAAACAGACAAGACATTGTCTGTGTCGGTCACAGCAGAAATACAAACAAACCCTTTCTGTTGTTCATTAATAAAGAAACTCTTCCATTCCACACAACTTTAGTCTGCATATATGGTAAGGCGCAAAAGATCAATGCTTCATCATTCTCTCTAAACTAACCTGTTTGACACAGACCATTTCTTACAGACAAAGAGATAAAATGTACCAGCATCCAAATGTATTTGTAATGGAATTGTATCATGCTTGTTAGGACCTGAAATTAACTTTCTATGAACAAAGCTAACACACATATACTCGTCACACGTTTCTAAAGTCTGTGACAGTACTATCCCAAATTATACTATAACATCCTTCCACAGTAAGTTTGAGAAATTAATTCCACATATTTTTTTAAAAATTTTTCCCTCTTAATAATAAAAATCTCTGCTTCTGTAACTTTTCCATCCCATGACTTCAAAACAATTTAAAAACATAAGTGAGTAACTCTACTTAAGCAAACATCCTTCCTTAGAGACAGGAAGTTGAGGTACATGACATGACAGTGGGTATCCCCCAGGTCAAAACATACCTGCAGTGGAACAAGATGAGAACCTTTTCTGTAGCTCCAGTCACGTATTTTAAACATTTACCCATAGTGCTAATCATGCTTAAAGGCACAAGATAACTTTCTTTTTCCTCTGAAGTCATCTATTGTCCTCAGATGATGGAGATGACAGATGGAGAGAAACGGTTTTCCTATTCACAGTGTACTTGCTATTATGTTTATTTGCTTATAAACAAGATATTTTCTACTCTTTCATTCCTTTTGTTTATTTTTCCTTTCAACTAAACAAAAAACCCAGGACTATCTTCCCAGATTTTTTAAAAAATTACATAATTTCCTCCATAAGTATTTGACAAACAAAGTCACACCATGACTGATTGCAATATTAAAAAATAGCATATTACACACAACTCAGAGCTAGCCAAGATTAATATACAGAAATCTGTACACAAAATGCTGTTAAAATCAGAAAGAAACACATCTTTTTCACCTAGGGAAATGAACTAGTGAATTTGCAGATCTTGCCCCAAATTTCTATAGAGATATTTAGGTGCCCAGATTCCTTAGACCTCTTTGGGAGTCCCAACACGTGGTAGCAGTCAGACGACATTTCTTTGTGGATATGAGGCTTACTTCTTCCTCTCCGTCCCTTATAGCCAGGCAGGGCCAATTCTACACAGCTCCTTCAGGAGCCTTCACTGAGGTGTGACTCTCTCAGTCTATCTGCTCTATGCAATGGTGACTTCTAAAAATTATGGCCCTGTTTATAGTCACAATTTTTTCTAGGACAGAAAACAGAAAATTATTTGGGCACAGGGTTAGGTAAGGTGCACCAGAAAGAGCACACGGTCACAACAAAGCCTATTGTACACAGAGACAGAGCTCCTCCCAGTCACAGAACAGTGACTGCCTAGTTACCATCACTCCCTGCAACAAGACTGAAAATAAACAATTGCACCACCTGTTGCCATGGGTAATTTTAAAGTTATTATCACAAAAGCACAAAAACAAAGGATCCTAAATGGCTGGGAACAAGGAGGTCTGGATTGTGTCCCATGTCTCACAGCTACCCCAAAATGCTTGCCTTGATTTGTCACCTTGACTTCAACATCTCCCTTTCAGCATGAGGATTATGACATAACTTCCTTCCCTAGCAGTGACACTCAGACTTTGAATACTCTAACAGATTACTGCTGTCATAACATGGAAATATGACATAACATTAAGGAAAGACTGGACATGGCACTCAGCACCATGGTCTAGTGGACAAGGTGCTGTTTGGTCATACATTGGACTTGATCTCAGAGGTCATTTCCAACTTAACTGAGTATGTGATTATGCAATCAGAGTACAGCAAGGACAGGATGTATAGCTATCACAGTCAGAAGAGACCATTACATCAGTTAGGCCACTTTCCTTTAAGGTTTGACAGAAAGATATTTCGGGGCATAGCGACATAAAATGCTGGAAATTTTTTTGACCACTAACACCCCTGAATCCTGCCACCCTGTACCTCTGATCAACATTTTGACTCTAGAAGGCAACTAGAGCAGGGATTTAGTGATAGCATTGCTTGTTCAAATGTGACAGGTTGTTTACAAACAAAAGTACTTTCTTATTTAAATAAAGCATTTTCTTCCAACCACATAAAAGAGAACCAACCTGTAGCATCAGCATTTTCCCTGCCAGCAAAATAAAGTTCCCTACGTAAAACTCTAAAGATAGAATAATTGTGTTATCCTAGGAGAAGCTGTGAGACAACAGCACTCTGTGCACTGCTGAGGGAAGGCATGCCCTGGGCTGGAGAGAGAGGAACTGCTGTGTCCCCCTGACCCTCTCCAAGCTGACATGTTTGGTCACTGTCACAATTGGGATTATCCTCATTGTCATTCTCCTGCACCATTAAGCCGTTAATTGACAATGAAGTAGCTTTAAGTCGGAAAAGAGGCTCAGTCTCAGATCTGGTAAACATCACACAGTGTATATATGGGGGAGCACCTATGTCACCCAAAAAAGCAAGCAACTTCTAAAGCTAAGTAAGGTAAATGCAGATGACAAGCAGTCAGGATGCTTCCTGCCTCCAGTTCTGCAAATGCATCTTGATTCAAATACAGAGTCCATCGACCAACCCCATATAGGACATAAGCACCCTTCCTTCTCAGGGCAGGGATCCTAGAAATGAAGCAATCACCTACTGTGCCAGAGCTGCATCCCTACAAAGTCCAGACGCCCTGACAGTCCTGGAGCTAGCCCAGCCCAGCCCAGCCCAGCCCGCACACCTCAGCCAACACAGGCAGCACTCTCTCCAGCAGCCTGACCACTGCGCAGCACCCCATGCCTGCTGCCGAGGGGCCAAGAACACCTTAGCCAAGGCAGCCCAAGCAACTTCCCATCCAGCACATCCCACCAGCAAAAGAGACTTTACTCAAGACATCAGCTGCAGCAGGGAAATTTGAAGGCATTTCTATGAATAGCTCACATGATCATACTGGTCTTCTTTTCATTTAACCTTTTTTTTTTTTCTGTTCTCTGTACAAGATATTTATGAGCCCATTAACATCTCCTAAACAAATGCTACCACGTTTTTAAGCCAAGCCAATTTCCAGTTCTCTCGTCTGCCTAAACACAGTGAGGCCCCTCTCTACATAACATAGGCATGTTCAATAGCCATTTTGAAACCTGCTCCAAACTTCATTGCTTCAAGACAGATCGTGCAATTTGTGTCCTACATGTGCAAAATCTAATGCCAAGACTGATTTAATGAGACTCACATTTTAGAAGGACAAATTCATAAATTACCAGGGCTACCTAATGCTAACAATAAATATTAGCTAGAAAACAATGTTCTGAATTTCAAGTGTAGAATACTTCTAAAGTCATGGAGGTATCTCGTTCTGTGAGCTTCTTTGAGTTTGTATTAAAGAAACAACTATGTTTACACATACACACAGATATAAAAAGTTTAAGTGTTGGATATATTGCCTTAACTCTGGATGCTAAGGCAAAACAATATCTTGAACTACTACAGAAAAGAGAACAAAGGACAGGTGTGCACAGCTAATAAAATACAGACCTTAAACAAATATTGTTGAAAGGCTCTTTGTGTAGCTTTTGTATTTTAGTGTTTCTCTTTAAATTGTCTATAAGGCCAAGAGGGACAAATGGCAGCGTATATTTAAAAAGCATGATTTATTTCCCTTTTAATTTTTAATTTCCCAATAAAAGTGACAGTGTTACTGCTAGAAACTCACTTGCTCAGGGGCATTTTTGTAGTCTCCAGCTTTACATGAATTCTCCCTAGAGATCTCAAGTTCCCCTGACTCTCATCTAGTAAACATCTGACTAAACTGCCTATTAGATAATAATGCCCTCCAGGCAAGAGGGGAAAACATAGCTCTGTTCCTCTGCAGCCTTCTCCCTCCACCCTCCCCAGTCCCCAACATTGCACAGACAATATTGCAACAGCCGCCTGTTTCAGGGGAAATGGTGATACAGGGTGAAGCCTATTTAAATGGGAATTGCTGTTTACTAATGTTCTAGGGTAGTGTTTTTTTCTTCCTCTCTGGCTAGCAAGGACAATCCAGACTGGGGTTAACCATTTAGTTCCTATAGTCCACCGGGTATTCTACAAACTGACAAATTCAAAGCCCTCCAAAAGGGGCTGGAGATGACACAGCAGGAGACAAATATCAAACATGCCCTGAAAACAAAGAAACTAGCGTTGCATTCCCAGCATTAAATGTTCTCTGGCAAACCCAGCCTCACACACACAAAGGATTCCTGCTGGCCTCTCATCTGCCAGGGCTTATGTATCAGCATAAGAACCCAGCAGGAAAGAGTCAGAAGGTCTCTCCCCATCTTTTACCCTCCTGCAAAAATAATAGTTCTCAATGGACTGCATATTTTCAAGAGGAGGGAAAACCCCTGCAGAAGTGAGGACAACAGCAATGACTTTTCCGTAGCTCTGTAGCTGTGCATGGGGAATTTATCTACCAGCAATTCAAGCATTTGCACCCCAAACCACACTTACCATCACCACTCCTGAGCAACCTGGTGTTGGGTGCCTTCCCTCCTTGTGCAGATAAGCACTTTCCTTCACATTCCTGAAGAGAACTGCTCCCCACCGAGAAGCCTCTAACAGAAAGCTTTAGAAGTCATGATTTTTTCTTCCTCTGCCCTACCTTGCTGGAAAGCATCCAGGATTTACAGTGCTGAGGATGAATTCTTCTCTCTAGAGTAACAGCAGGGAGGATAAAGGAGCAAGACCCACAAAAGTGAGCTCAGAATCTAGCCACTACCTTTCAGTGCCCTGGATCAGCCAGGGACACAAATGCTGCATGGAGAGTCACTTTGCTCAACAGAGAAAAGAGAGTATGCTTCATGCGTCAGGAGCATCTCTGGCTGGTAGTCTCCAAAACAAACAGTACTGGGGATGAAAGAACCGTGACCTTTAGACTGCTCATGCAGTACACATTTGCCATAATCTTCCCAACGCACATTTCTACTAAGCCCCACAAAAAGAAAAGCATTTAAGACATGTCAAACTCAACAAAGCAATATGCATATGCATTACAGTGCAGCAGTTTGGAACTGAACTGTCAGTGAAACAGACTTACTGGATCAGTCATTTTATATCTGATTTCAATTATTCTGCTATGCAAGGAGGTGAAGGTCACAGAACAATTTAGTGCTAGGGCTGCAGATCACTCCCAGGTGACTGAGAACTAAGCCCTCCTCCCCTCCAGCCCCAGCCTCTTCGGCCTATCAACCAAAGAACACAGGAGCCTCTTATCAGCAAATGACAGATGCAAGTGGGTCCCCAGGATGGGGTAAAAAAAAAAAAAAAAAAGAGAAAAAGAGGGTCCCCCAGGTTCTGGAAGGATGAGAGGTTGCTGGGGATATCACTTTTCACTATCTACTACTCTTATTTTTCATTAGATTACACAGAACAAACACACTTGGCTATTAAGCAAAAAGGCACCAAGGGGCCCAAAGAAGACAAATTAATTCCTGATTTATGAACAGAAAATGCAATAACCATAAGGGGAAATCAGCATATTGTTCATGCACTAAATGATCATTTCATAGACAAAACTGGGAATAAATCCAAAAACAAAGAATAAAAGCAGCAGGGCTGTGGCTGTAATGTTGGGGATCTAATCCACAAAAGAATATTATGGAGAGCACTATTAATTCATTCACCTGGAGGAATAACAGTATCACTGGAAAGCAGTATATTTTGATTCACCATACAGCAGGGCTAACCCAGGCCAAAGGGTTACAATCAGAGCTAACCCAGGCCAAAGGGTTTTCATAATCTTAATATCACTAGGAATTTTGTATGTACGTACATATACGTAAGCATGACTACATATGTGTATAATATTTTTAACTTCCCATTCCATCTTCTGCTTCTCTAGTCCTCACCCTCTCGCACCTCCAGCAATGAATCAGAATCCTGTTTACAACCTTCTATTATTCCATTCTGACTTCCACATACAGATCTACTACAGGGACCATGCAATTCTACACCAAGTGCTGAACTATGGCAATCTTAACTGTGATTCAACTAAATAGAGTTAGGTGCCAGGTAATATGCACAGGGATCTCTTACAGCTGAAGGACTGAATAAGAAGGAACTCAGGGCCAAGGAAACAGGGACTACATCAGTCTTACCTGTGTCAGCCATGGAGAGGCTTTCACACAGTGAGAATATTGAACAGTACCAGTCCCAATACAGACCCCAAAGGGACACTACTTCTTACTGATCCGCATTTGGATATCTAGATCTTGACTGCAACTCTTTGGATGCAGTCATCCAGTGACTAATCCACCCATTAAATCCATATTTACTGCTTCAATCACTAAAAACCTTTTAAAGCTGAAACAAGAAAAAAGGCAATTAAAAATAGTGTAAAACCCTGACATATATCATATTTGAAAATAATTTAGAGCTGGCATAGCCCAGCAGGAAAGATCATTTGGGCCACATCTGCAATGATCTCACCTCCTTCTCTTTCCTAGAAAGATATTAAAACTACAGTGTTACATAGCATCAAGGGAAATCTACCTGGATATCAACTCCACATCTGCTCTCTTCCCTCTAGGTCCTCTCAGTAGCCTTTAATCCCCTATCCTGGATCCACAACCTGTCCTCAGACCATAGCTCCAGCCGTGCTGAATACAATTACTGTAATTGATGTGCTGCTTTTGTTAAAACCACAGTATCAATAAACGGCAGTAAAACAAGCTGCTACAGAAGATGCAGGAAATTTATTAGAATGAATGTATGCAGTGGCTGGCATAATAACTGTTGATGGCCAATTCATAAATCACAGTTGGATTCTTTGGGAGACTTGTAACTCCCAGGCAGCTTCTCTGATAAAATAACAACAATATGAGGAAACAAATGACAGACTGCTGCTAAAACTAGTAAAAAAAACCTTTGCAATGTAAGTCACAGCCTCAAAATCTAACAAAAATCCATTAGCCTAAGTTGCCAGGCACAGAATCAGCTAAAATACTATGAGGAATGTAAGACAACAAGCTCTCTTACCCTCTTTTCCAGTTGAGCAGCCAGTCACACCTCAGACCTCTAACAACTCACACCTCTGACCTCTCAAGGCCTTAAGTTTTAAGAGAGCCCAGCAACTCAGAAAGCAATCCAGTACCTATCAAAGCTTACCACGCACTTCAGAAGCACCCAGTCCCTACAACAATACCACACACATAGCGAGCACATTAAGACTTCTGCACCAAACACAGCCACCCAGTGCACTAAGGGAGTTATCACAGCACGCGGCAGACCGGCCAGACCTGGTGTGACTGCGTACAGGCTGTGGCAAATGACCCAAAAGCACTACCATGGTGCTAAGCAACTCAACCAGGCAAATGTCATCCTGCTCTCAAAGAGGCAGGACCATCCAGAAGCAGGTCTTCATCTTCTTCTCCTATGGTAACCCTGCAGCTTGGCCAGCAGAGTCTTTGAAATAGTTCTGGAGCAGACACTCCTGCCGCACTCTTTTGGCTGCCTGTTGTCTTTAAAAATAAACTTTCTGATTTGTTTTAGTATAATAGAGTCAATTCTCATGAATTGTAAGATAAACAAGAATCATGTTTGCATTCCTTTATAAAAAATATCACCTGATGGACTTCTCAAGTGACCAGTAGAGATAGAGAAGTAGTAACTTCTCTGTCCAATCTCTAATCACTGTCCAAAAACTTATATATATTAAGTCAACAATAAACAAGAGACTTCTTCTTTTCTTCTCTATCTAAACACCTGTTGTGTGTGTTACTGTGTATTTCTATCTACGTCACAGTAACAGCTGTCCCATGGTATCCATAGGGCACAATGGTCTTGTTACAGGTCTCTATCCCAGAACTTTCTAAAATGGAAACAGGGTGGGGATGCCCTGGTCCATTCCCTCTGGCTTTTGCACACAACCGGGATGTTCAGGGTCCCTCATTACAAGACACTGGTAACCAACTATCCTATATCGATCCCATGGATGAACTGGCAACCCGGGCATCAATCCAGCCTCCTGTCTTAACCTCTGGAGTCCTTACCTGTTCTGCAGCCCCTTTCTCCCATATTCATATCTTTGGTGTCTGACCCATGTCAGTGGTAATGAGAGGGTAAGGAAACAGCCAGAAAGGGACTTAGAGATAACAACTGTTCCATGGAAATTTATAATGGCAATAAATATGGTTTATTTTTATGATGATTATTAACATGCTTACAAATGTATAGGCTAGCCTGAGGCAGCATTCCATTGTATTAGAGGTTGGTGCTGCTTGCAGCTGGGGTTGATAAACAGCACCTCCTATGCAACAGACTCAGGAGACCTCATCCTGCAGTTTGCCCTTTAGGGCACTGCACTGCTTTAGGACCAGGTCTGTGCACTGCCACCTTACAAGCTGTAGGTGCTACATCTCACTTCCAAGCCTTCTCCTCTCCCTAGAGTGCTGCCAGAAATCCCTCTAAGCTTATGCTGAAGGTTGAGGCTCATGGACAAATCTCATTTCATTCTGTAGTCAAAAACCAGTCTCCAACTTGAGGGGTCCATCTCACACATTACCAGTCTGGCTGGCTGGCTTCTTGAGGACCATGCAAGTATTTCCAACTGTGCAACACTGTTCACCATACTGCAAAATATTGGCTTACCCAGCAAGACATGAACTTGCTCTGGGCTGCCTGTTTCTCCAGCAGGGGTTACAATAACACTACTGATTTGGTACTTATACTGCATCTTTAATTTAGGAACCTCAGAATGCTTTTTAGCAGCATTATTATCCACAGCTTTTCTTGCTTCATATGAGGAAATAATTCACATAAATCCAAATAAAAAAAAGCAAGTCACAAAATAGGAATGGGAAAAATTTTCTTCAGATGATCCACACTCAGGATCTTTCTAGATTATCCTTCACTATATCTCACGGCCAAGAAGGATGCAGAGGTCAAGGTGCATATTCTGAAAATCTCCCAGCCCTTAAACACCATAAGCTTAATCCAGTTTTATAACCCTTTATCCATAAAAGAGAGGCAAAAGACTGGCAACTCATTTACAACTATTTAATGTCATCATTTAGTTTGAAAACACCTTGAAAAAGATAACTAACACCATTGTTGCCTTTGCTGTTGCAAACAAAAAGATCCAGTGAAAAATAAAAAGCTCAGGAACTAACTGCTGTAATTTTCCTTTACGAGATAAGCAATGAGACCATACATCCCATAACATCCCTGATAAAAGGACATTTTGTTATTTTGGGGCTTTTTAAAATAATTTTTGTTCAGAGATCCAAGGTATGCATGCCACTTTACCAAGAAATTTATAGTTTTCATTATGGCAAGAGCAATAGGCAACAGTTGCAACAGAAACACCACAAAAAAGGACACAGTAAATAATGATGAATATATATTGACAGAAAAAAAAAAGTGTTGATGCCACAGGCTCCCTCCCAGGTGGTTAGTTCCTGATATATGCATGCTGAGCACACAGTGTGCACTCCTGAAATATAGTGTGAAACTCTGACCTAAAAGCAGAGGCTCCAGAGGCAATGGCTATAGATGCTGCGTGCCTCATACAGCCCCAAAGATGCAATGCATTCTAAGTCAATAATAAATAACTAATAGATTTGATCAGACTTCAAAGTGCTCAGTCTTTAAAACCATGCCCATTTAACTTGAACTCTAATCCCTCTGGTTTGGTTTTTTCTTTCCTTCCATGACACTTGCTTTGATGTCAAAAGCAAAGGAACAAGGGCTTCCAGTACCCCTGTCATCAAGGTAATAGATGCGATAGACTCAGGCTTACCACTGACTAGGTTATTGATTAAAATTTGTCAGAAGATGCTTTGGAAAGACTGCAAGAGGCTTCAAACAGGGTGGGGGGAGGGGTGGGGAGGGCAGGAAGAGAAAGTAAAACGTATTTCACTCCCAGAAGTGTATTTCAAATGACTGAAGGTCAATTATCCCAGCAATTTATAGCCAGTCTCAACAATTTGGCTTGATTAGAGACTATAATACTATAGGGGAGTTTTCATTACTCTATCTCCCTATCTTCCCTTCTTTAGCAGAAGGTTTGAATGTCAGAAATAGCAGAAAGCACAGGGCACCTATACTGTGGAATAAAGTATCAAACAACCATTTGTCTGTGGATCTTGGCAAGTTCAGACTTAGAAATTCTATGCCAACTAGAAAGCACTGCAGAAGGGTTTACAAGCTCGAAGGACTGGGTTGGTGGCAAATCAACAAACAGGAGAGAAATGCTTTAATCATCAAGAAGATAATTTGATTGGTGGGGATTATCAGCTATTGAAGGAAGGGACACAGATTTGGCTGCTGGAAAGTAGGTTTGTACAGAAAAATTGATAATTTTGCACAATCTGTTCTTCTCTCACAATCTCTCTCACCTTCTACACTGGCCTGCCAGATCCATGATGTTTCCCTTCCCCAGGCCATGCCTCCATTGCCAGAAAGCAGAGCTTTGTTGGTTTTCCATTGCCACCATGCTGTGCCACACACCCAACCTGATACCATCTTAGCCACCAATATCTGGGCTTCTCCAAATTTTCCACCTGGTTGCTTTAACTACTCTCAAGGCAGGTAGTAACAGTGCATCACATGTTCTGGATGGGTAAAGCAAAGTTGCCACGCTATTCTCAGCAGCAACCAGATCCCCTGAAGGATTGTGAGTTGGCATGTTATTTGCGTCCTTCTAAGTGGGTTGGTACCTTCCTACTGCCCAACCGAAGCATTCTCATACACCCATGTCAACCTCAGAATGGCCAATACATGCCTACTGCTTTGTCTACTGATTACTGCAAAATGTGCATGTATCATGTCTTTCAAACTGGTAGGATTATAAACCTGTTAGAAGTGCCTCTTAGCCTGTCTCTGTGCTAACAGGATGATGAGTGTTTTCTGTTCATTCTTTCATCTCATGGGTTATCAGCTGCTCACTTCACTGCTTCTCAGTGCACAAAAGAACTACCAAGTCTTTCTGACCCAGAGCACACCAATGTTTGATTTCAAATTGTTTCAACCTTCTATTCCCCCAAATGCACAAAGCTGTCTTCCTCCCAGAGGGGAAACAGAAGGGTTAAAAGCCCATCCTCATTCTCCTTGATGGAGGCCATCCAGCCATGACCCTGGTTGAGTGGCAGACACATAGGAAGTAGATTATCAATAACTCTTTTTTCTACTTTCTTTCACCCTCTCTCTATACAACGTCAATGAGCTGGAAAATGAAAGGAATAATGCAGGTTTAAGAGGCCAATAATTAGGTCACAGCTGATCTCTGCTCAGATCAGCTGACAGCTGGTGCCTATCCTGCCTGAGCGAGCAGGGCAGCTTTCAGGACTCACAGGTTTAGGCCAACCTCCCCTTCTCCCTTCACTCCATTTCTTTGTCCCCAGACTCCTAAAAAGCAAAAACTGACAAGCGTAATGCACATGTACTAGGTTTCCATCCACTGGAGATTACAGGGAAAAATTACTTCGCTTGCTTTTGTCCTAAATTACCTTAAATCCTCTTCCCTGCTGCCTCACCACCACTGTGGCAGACCAGCATCACAGCCCAAGTTACTGCTTCAGTGTTGTCCCCTTCCTCATGCAACTCCATCCTGCCCACCCCCTAACATAATCACAATGTTTGCTTGTTTTAGCTTCCATAATCCTGTTGTCTTGCAAATCTCCTCACCATAATCCTGCTTTTGTCTGTCAATACAATTTGTTTGCTGTGGGGAGGAAGGGAGGTGAAACATTGCCTGGAACGCAGAAAGCTTTTGCTGCTGTATTTCAAAGCTCTATTCATTTTCAAACACACCCTGAGAGTCTGGCACTGCTGTTCACTCAACTTTTGAGATGGGTGTCACAGCCTCCAAGATGAAGAGTTTGCTGGGCCAAACGAGTGGCTATAAGGAATTAATAGCATGCTAGCAAGCATGTGTGCTGTTTTATGTACCTGCACACACTAGAGGGAGAGCAGGCAAGAAAAGTGAGCAGAGAAGAAGAAAAAGGCTCCACTTTGCTTTGTCAAAGAGCTTGCCCTGTCGATTCTATCTGGATATAACAGTGGCAGAAGCTGCAGAGTGGGGCACTGCTGTAGGCAGTGGCACACAAGGGATGAAAAAACAGAGCCTGGACCACTCACACACTAACACAGTGGTAATGGGCAGACACACAAACTAGTAATTGATTGGTAGGAGCTGTGGCAATTTTGTGTGTTTGCGTGAATAAAGAATCAGCTTAATCAGACTAATTCCTTACAGTCAAAACACAACATGGGCTCCAGCACTCACAGCACAACTCTGCTGCACCAGCCAAGTTTCACACCAGAACAAAGCAGCTAAGAATTTCACCCAATTTGGATGCAAAACTGCGTCAGGCCAAGTGCCCAGAAAACTCTGCCGAATTCAGACAACAATCAACTGAAAAAGAAAAACAAATCATGAAACTACAAGATGCTCATATGATTTGCAGTTTGTTTGCAAACATTTCAAAAAGAGATATAGTACCTGAGCAATTTGCTCCTCAGGAACTGCTGAAATGGATAAGAAAAGAGGGGAATACATGTCATTCCAAGAGTGAAAGGAAACCTTAAGCAATGCTTTCAGGAGATTAAGAAAAGTATCATTAACACCCCTTTCCTTATGTCAGTTCTCTACCTCAGGTCTCCTACTAGAAAAGAAAGTATTAAATTATTGCATCCAGAATATCCCTCCTCCAGGGGAAGTCTGGCTCCAACTCTTTGCAGAGAAAAAGGATTTTTGGATTTACACTGAGCTAAGCTTGAGACTCAAGCACTTGGGATGCTCAAAGCATATTCAGATCAAGTTGCAGACCCTGTTCATCCTGCACTTCCCACTGCAGGCCTTACTCTACAAATTATTTTTCTTCTTTTTTTTTTTCCACAGTACACCACCTCAAAAAGCACATTCTGTGTAGAACCACTCAAGTTTTCACTAACATCTATGTAGCACTTAGATTTGTCTTTAAGGTTTACATGGAATATTAAGTTTTAAGTCAATTAAGCATACAGTTCAATTTATCAGAAATTTAAGGCAGAAGAAATACTCAGAATCCATAAATCAAATGGACCATCAAAAACCATCAAGCATTGTCAATAAACTACTGCATCCTTGATGCAACATGGACGTGATTACCAGACTAAATGTTGCTAATTCAGAAAGAATGTAGGACAGGTAGTAAAGACTCTAGGAAAGATATTTTATGAAGATGTTTATAAATTCATGAGGACAGTACAAGAGTGGACTCATGCTGTGGGATGAGCCAAAACCAATATTGCATAACCACTGCTTTCCCAAAAGGGCTGGGTCTTTGAGGAAGAAATTATGTGAGGAGCTTGAGGCAGCATCTGGGACAGTAATGAATTTCAGTAGAGCAGGAGCAGTTCCTTCCCACATTACATTGAAGTATATTGGGAACCTGTTATTCACCAGTTTATTCTAGAATATATTGTGGTTTAGCTTCCTTTAAGTGGGAGAGCTCCTTCTTTAGCTCCAGCTAAAGATAAATATATTCAGTCATACTCATCCAATAACATCCCCCATCAAGACTTCCAGACATAACTTTCAGCAGCAACTTTACCCCACTTTCATACACCTGTCCTCACCTACCCAGGAATTCATGGCATTTATCATCTCGCAGCAGTGTATCACACTCCATTTAATTTCTGAGCAGTCATCATCTAAAGATAAGCAGCTCAATGTTGTGTGTCTTGTATCAAATGGAGTATTTCCAGACAAGCCACAGTATTTCACACTTATTTGCTTCAAAATCTGGTACAGATTCTTCCACCTCCTGTGGTAGGCCAGCCAGTACTATTATACCCACTGCAGAGATGCAGAAGCTTGGGTCATAGAGGAGGGAAGCAGCTCTTCCTCTAACTGCAGCAGAGCTGGTAACCAGATAAAGTAAGTACCTGATCCTGGTTAGTGATTTTTATTGCCACCTACAATACTATATATTGAGGATACATACAAAACCTCCCTCAGAGCCTGCAGTTTAAAACACTGTTGTGTAGAAGGAACTTTCTCCTCAAAGGTAACATACTTAAATGACAAAAAATACTATCCATTCTGCACCATGGGAAATGAATCACCAATGCCCCCACTCCACACATCCACAACATCCTTGCCATCTCATCCAGATGACTGGTGTGCAGAGGCAGCAGTGGCAGGAAAAAAACACCTGCTAAAGCCAGGTTTCCCTGTCATGGATGGCACAAATCATACTGCAAGAGACCAGGTCCAAGTGGCTTGTTTTCAAAAGGGAACAGCTCTTAATCTAATATTTATTTATTACTTAGGTTCCTAATACTGGTTTACTAAGAGGCATCTGTCCTGGCTCCATCCAGGAGAGCTATTTTTGCAGTAGGTGTGAGGAGGTAGAACCTGGAGCTGGGTGTGCATGGCTAGGAATTTACTCTATACCACCTCACACCAATTACCCGGGACAGAGGTGGGGGACTCTGTAGCTTTGGGGAGGAAGGGTGTGATTTTTCAAGTGGGGAACCTGCCCACTACTGTTCATTGTCTCTGGCTTGGTGAGCATTTGTGTGTAAATCACTCTCTTTTTTGTAAACTTTCATTATTAATATTGTTGCTGTTACTGTTCATTTTCTTATCTCATTGCTGTTTTCAGTAAATTATTCTTATCTCAATCCATGATCTCTGCCTTTTCTGCCTCTCATTCAGGGGGTCTGTGGTCTTTTCAGTGGGCATACTAAATCGGATAATATAATTCAGGCAACATCCTATTCACACAAGATCTGTAAATTTGCACAACCAGCCTCCTCTCTACTCACACTTTACAACCCAAATTCCCCCACCTGGAATTCCAATACAAGAAATGTGTCCAGTTTTGAAGTTTGAGGAAGCTCAGCTTCTCTCCTCCACATTTTCTCACATGACATCCACACCTCCCTTACATTTTTCCATAGCAGAAGCTCTGGTGTTTCAGAGGCCCAGGTATAATTTCCTCCACATGATCAGAAGCAAAATCAACATAAAGCCATGAGACAGGGAGTGTTTTGAGGAACTTGGAGCTCCCTCCCTTCCGCCCAAAAATTTGTTGGTAAAAGAAGGAAGATGGTGAAGTTCGATTGCAGGACCACTCTGCAAGCACTTGATGAGGACTGTTTAGCTCTTAGAGCCCAGGCACACAGTACTGAACAGTAGCTGTGCAGAGTACATCCTGCTCCATCCAGCATGACATTGATGAAAAAGGAGAACGTGTATGTCTACAACTCCATCTACTCTGGGGTATTCTGAGGCATTTTGAAATTGATGTAAAGCTTTGATATCACAGAACGCAACCTTTTCCACCTATTTTGAGAGATGGTATCTGATGAGCTACAATATGCAAGAGTTCAAAGCATGGCAGAGAAGGGTTCTGCATGGAGTGGAGAACATAGCCAGAGAGGCACTGAGGCAGGAAGGTGATAAAGGTGCAGAAATGACCAAGACAGAAAAGCTAATAACCACTATTAAAAATGTGATATTTAAGTCAAAGAGCTCAGTTTTACATGCAGGCTGAAAGTAATTATGTGAACACTTCCCGCTTCCAATACTTTATCAGATGCTGTACATAGAAGCTGTTTTCACCCTTCACTTCTGGCAGATGCATTTTTCAAGACTCAGTAGCAACAAATCCCTCAATTCAGAAAAGTCAAAATTTATGATCAGAACAGTGTCCGACCTTAGGTTACCCAAAATCCATGAGATACATCAAAATTTCATTGGATTGTTTTAACAATCCATATATCCAAGTTTACTTCTGTGCTTGTTTACAACTGCTGACACCTTTGACTAAAACAATCCCACTGGATCAGTGTAGCTCATGACTTTTCAGTTGAGAAGATGTGATGCTGAAACCTTGTAAATGCATCAGCAGAAGCCGCTTCAGGTTCACTGCTGCATTACACTGGATATAACTTGCTCTGTAATCCACTTAACTGGGACATGCTTCCCCAAGGAAGTATGTTTACCTACTAGATTCCACAAGGAATTGATATAAGCCAGCAATACTTAATGGCAATAACTACAGTTTAACAGAGACATTAATTCTGCTCATTGGGGACAAAATGCATCTGTTAAGGAAATTTTACTAAGACCTGCCAATGCATAATGTTTACTCGAGATCTCAGTATGCTTACATAAGTTAAGCATCTTCCTAACTGGGACAAATAGTCGCTCCAGGTGCAACATTCAAGCCCACAGTTTTGCTAAGACTGCATGACTTACATTAAAATAGACAAGGATTTCAGGTGGCCCATAGCTGCCAAGCAGCTCTCAGAAATTATCTCTAATAATCTTTACCCCATTAGCATCCCTTCTACTTCCCTGAAATCAGCAGCAGCTCAGACACTGGCTCCAACAGAAGGCAGCTAAGCTTTTTTTGTTCTGTATTTAACTCCTGCTCCCTTTTGAGGATTTTGAGAGGGTTTTGAGAACTGAGAAGGTTCCAGTAAGTGTATGTTACAATAATAATGCCATCAACACTGCTGGGAATTTTTATTTTCTGCACAGCTGTGAAGCTGAGCATGTACCTCAAATTCTTTCTCAACCCATTTATGTTGGGGCATCTCTCACCCAGCTGGGAAACTGTGCACGGAAACAGCAATGATGATCTGGACTGTGATGCCCTATCTTATGAATCCCAGGAGGAGCATAGAAGAAATACAAGTGTAATTAAGAGTCCTTCAATATACCAAATAAAGTAGGTTTGGGTGTGGGGGAACATTAACAAGCCAGTACATAGCAAGCTCTGATCCAAATACAGTGTTCCACTGTTTGCTTTTCCACTGTGTTTTCTGCACTAATTCACAGCCACTGTAACGTCAAGACAAGCTTCCATATGCTTCATTTACTGAAAGTAATTAATTTCAGCCTCTCCCCACATACACATACACATTCATATTATCTGACAAGCAAGTCATGAAAAGCAAGTCCATTCTCATAAAAATACAGCGCAGCTACCAGAGGTTGCCTTTCTTCTTAGCAAAGAAAATCTAATTGGTGCATCTGCTAAGCCACAATGCCTTTCTCACCCTCCATTCTTCACTTTGCATCCCCTGCCCAAGCTTAGGTCTGTTGCTTCTCACAGGCCTCCCCTTGCACCAGAAAATGTTTTTAATAAAACACTTTCTTCCAGATGAAAAAGAAATAACTGGCTAGAGAAACACTGGGCACCTGTCTCCCTGTCAAAACAGTGCCCTGTTCTAACAGCCACTATGTCTATGTCAATCTACCTACTCTTCTTAAAACATCTGAAATACAATTAATTCCACTGAAGAGTCATTCCTATCACCAAACAGGTAAGAAAACCAAGCACAGAGCACCTTTAATCAATTCTCCCATGTATTCCTTACTTTAGAAGGTTTCTTTTAGAGGTGTCTGATATAAGACAGCTGGAACTCAATTTTCACAGCATCCTCAATGTATTAAAAAGAAGAATTAAGTCATGCAGAAAACAAAGATCAAGCCCAAATTTAATAGCCAAAGTCATTGACTACTTCTAGTCTGAGATCTGACAGCTAGTCTGTGGAGAAACTGAGAACAAAGTTCAAGAGCACTGAAGTCCTTGTTAAAGACTAGTCTACCAAAAATATCCATTTTCTACAATTTGCTGCACTCTGTCCAACACTTTGAATTAACACAACATCGTCTTTGGGATTTAACCTGTAAAAATGACATTGTACATGTGAACTTACTCTCCAATTCAGATTTCTGAAGAAATATAATTCATCAGTCAATGGTTTAAGATATGATAATCCTTCTTCTCACAAGTACAGCAGTAGGGAAGTGAGAATCAGAATGTAAGTAGCTGTTCATCCAAAAAAAAAGGGAGCATAAAGGTTAAACACATCCAGCTGAGCCTCGCACATAGCAATACAAAGTTAGATGTCTAGCATGTGATAGCTGAGAAAATCCATGCCCCTTTTCTTGGGGACATCACACAAAATAGTTCACCCATGTGTACTGATCTGCCCTTTTTCTGCTACAGGATGCACAAGATGAAAATGCTTTTAGCTGACTATTTCTTAGTTCCATAGTCCAGTACGAAGGAAAATGTACTTCTTGTCTGCACAGCAAATGGTCATAATACAAGGACTAAAGGCAGGAGCTGGCATAAAATAGAATTCCCCGACCCCTCCCAGAAAATACCCATCAAGAAAAGGCAGAACCATGATAACACAAAATTGTCACACTTTTCCCACTTAGTCAAATCAGAGCATCAGTCATTGACCCCTATAACTGGATCTTCTCACAGTGTTAAGTTTTCTACAGAACATACTATACTGCCATGGCAGATTATGTTGTTAAGACTCCTTAAGCATCTGATAGTGTGGATTTAGCCCAGGTATGCATGATCAAATGGGCAGCTTTGCAATACAGGAGAGGAAAATGGCTACTGGATAAATGGGGCAACAGCACATTTGACAGCTATTGCAAAAGCTCTTGAAAATCTTCTGGGTCCTTGCCTCCCAAAAATGAGACAATAGTCCCTTTCATTCCTATTTTCTACACCTTTTCTCTGACTTCCTACCCTGTCTTGATTTCACCTTCTCTGCCCATTCTATATTTTTTCCATCTGTCCCTCTCTCTCTCATCTTGTCTCATAAAGCAATTGCCCTTGTTTTTCTCCTTTATTTACTTTCCAGCAAGCGAACAGCTGCAGTGGTGCCTGCTTTGCAAGCTGTGACTCCACTCCCTGTCTTCATTTTCCTCCCGGCTCAGGCTCAGCAGTTCCGCCTCACTGCTGCTCTCCTGAGACTCCCACAGCAAGAAGCAGCCTCAGCTCTCACCTCTCAAGCCTCAGTAGGTTAAGGAAGATCATGGAAGGGAGACAAGTGGACACTGGAAGGGAAGAAATATGACATACCCACTGCAGTCAGCCATTTTGAAGGTCACAGCAGAAAATCCTCCCCTCTGCCTGCCAACTTGGAGCTGCCACTGATACTGTGAAAGCCTCTGAATGAGGGACCGATATTCCCTGCAAGCCACTGCTTTCTTAAAATAAGACCAAGAGAATGAGTAAGCTCAGCAAGGAGAAAAAAAGTTAGAGGAACAGTTAAGCTCTTAGCCAGCACGTGCTGACAGTGAAACATGGGAATGGCAGACCAACCATGTGCTAAATGTCTCACTTAAATACCTCATATCCCTAAGGAAACGGTATAAGAAAGGGCCCTGTCAGCTCAGGTCTCCACTCTCCCAGAGCCTTTATCCCATTATAAAGAAAAGAACTGAGTGCACTGTACTGCCAATACACATCTGTATTGGTTGTCTGTGGTGGTAGGGCACACTCAGCCACCTTCCCTATTATGACATGAACAAGACACACAGCTATAAGCCAGGCATTGCACAAACAATATATAAAAAGAGATCTTGTTCCAAAGAACATGCAATCAAAATATAAAGCAGGACACTGCAGAATTACACAGAGAGGACAGTGCATACCAGACTGATGCATTTTTCATATAGTGGTTTGTTCTCCCTTCATTATTTCACCCTCATAATGGACAGTAATCAACTGTCATTGTGATTGCCTCCTCTACTCATAGATTTACTCTTAAAATGATCCTCCCTTGCAAATAGCTTACACTGCCCCTCCACGTAGCATACCTACTGCTGTCAAGTATATTCCTACTCTCTCTCAGGCAATTTCTGACACCAATTTGTAGTGTTCTCTCTTGGCTTTAATGACAACTCCTGGAGCTCAAGACACTGGGGATGGGGCAGGGAGAGGTGGGCAGGGACAGTGTCAAGTATGTCTTAAGCAGAAGGCCAGAAACACACCCGAACAGAATCAGTGACTGCTACTGGCAACTGTTCCCAAAGCGACACACTCACTGCTCCAAACCAAGAGAAGAGCAAGCAGTGGGATATATGAGCTCAGTCTCAGCTGCATCTTTACTGTCCATGCTGTCTCCAACACAATATAACAGGCTCTGCACCTCAGGGAAACTTTCACATTCCATTAGTCTGTCAACTTCAAAAGAATGTTCTGGAGCTCACAACATGTGAGTTTTAATCTAGACCTCGGAAATTTCTCACACATAGCAGAACAAGTCCAGAATTATTAACTCCCAAAACAATCCCAAATTTCTTGAGAATGTATGAAGTAACTCAAACCAGTCTCCTGAATCACCATCATCATCTCTTCTTAGAGGTTCTCTACCCATCTGCTGACCAAAAATGCATTGCTACTCAGGACAAATACCTGATGAGTTCCCAAAAGCAAACCATATACTAGCCAAGCTCATGGCCAGCACCAATTTCAAATAGTTGAACAGCTGTCCTGGCAAAATTTTGTTTTCAAATTCATTGGAATCGCTTTATCCTAAGAAAATCAACACAAGAAAGAGATGAAAATGTAACAAAAGGGGAGAGAAACAAACGAACAGGGGCAGTCAAAACTTGCAAATTATCATGGACAAAGGACAGCCTCAAAAAGGAATAATTCAACCATGTCGAACACCTTTTCTCCTAATCAGACAAGAACACCCTCATCAGCTGGGGAGAAGGCACACAGCCAAAAGCAATTCAGAGACAGCAGAAGGTTAAGACACTAATGCAATCAAAACAGCTGCAAGTATTTGAACATATTTGGCCAAGTCATTACATATTATAGAAAGGTGGCCTTAACAGCACTACGGATCTTACCTCAGTCATTTTGAAACGGTGAATTCCCTTCACATTTATCAATGACTTGTCATAAAAAAGTGAACTTGAAAATGAAAGTGTCCAGTACTTTACCTATGCCCTTTCATACTGGTTGGGTAAAATCCCAAATTTTATAATAATGAGTTTTAAATATATTAAATTGAAATTTTAATTTAATTAATAAATTTAAATTTATTAATTATTTGAATTTAAATTTAATTATTTATTAAAATGTATAATTTAAATATATTAAATTAAATTAAAAAACATAATTTTATAATAATGAGTTTGCATCATTTTTTGTTGTTGAGGTCAATGGAGCTTAGATTTTACTCCTAACATCTTTAGAAGTTTCTTACTATCCTATCTATTATCACATCCCTAAAAACCTGTGTTTCTCCACTTTCTTTTATCTATAACCGACGTTATCTGTATAACTGACATATAACTGTACTTCCTTCTTTTCACTATTGCATAGCACGGACAAGCATCAGCAGAGCTCTGTGGGCCCCTCACACTAGGAGAGAAAGGAAATTCTCAAGAGTTGTGTCACACTGGCAGAAACACACATACCATTGAACTCAAAGTATCAAGAGGAGTTATAAATAAAGACTGACATGTGTTGACAGAAATGCAAATAATTGGATTTGCAGAAGCTGTACCTGGCCCATGGCAGATGCTAAATAAATTTTCATCAAGAATTCACCAACATCTCCTAAACATTATAAACAAAAGGATGAGGGACACATGTCATTTATCTGAGGGACACATGTCATATATCACGCTTTTAGGCCAATATCCTGTCAGGCTAGGCACCAAACAGAGTGGAACAAAAAGATAGTCTTTTCTTCATACGGCTTTAGTCTCTCAGTAATGTTTGGGGGGACATGGCCTGTTTCCTGTAATAGGCACGAAAAGACTGACCGATCTCTCTGAGACCTATGCACAGCAGTAACAGGAACCAATCTAAATCTCTCTCCCACTACAGAGAAAACAAAGTTGTCGAGCAGTTCCTGCCCAAGGGAAGAAGGGTAAGAATGAAGAGACAGGCATAAGCCCTGCAAAACCAGCCTGCTTCTGTCTCAGCTGCCAGACACACTGGAGCAGATGCTGGCAAGGGCTGGCAGCAGGTGTGGCAGTACCTCACTCAGTCTCCTCATGTGCACTGAATTCTGCCCCAGGAGCAGCATCCTGGCTTTCCCAGGCACTGCCACGGGACACAGAGCTGCTGTGCTCCCAGCACCCCTGCGCCACAGAATCTCATGCTGGCTAGACTCAAGTCCTACTCTACGGCCACAAATACAGCAGTCCTTCAGGACAGAGACAGCTCTCCACACACAGTCACGAGTTTCACACTCGCACAATGCAATCATTAAGTATATGCCAATTAGATAATGTGACGTCAAAAGCAAGTGTTCAGAAATGAGCAATATGAAGGGTGAATAAGCTGAAGAGACTGATTTATAGAAACATTATCAGGAGGTGTTTTTTCTGCTTCTTGCTAAAATTTATCTTGAAAAACAGGATTACATAAACCAATAGCAATATAGAGTACAACTCTGACTTTTGTGTCTGAAATTAGACCCAAACTTTTCAAGGTTGCCCCTGAAAAATTATTACAGCTCTGTATGCAAAAGACAGTTGAATAGCTCAGAAGTGACTTGTGCTGGCAATTATCCTGACTACTAGGAGGAACTACTTGCCAAGATTATGAAAAAAAGTGAATATTGACCTAAAAATGTTCAGTTATTTTATTCCAAAACAACTCCACCCATTTATTTTAAGAAGAGCCTTCATTAAAAGTCCTGAAAAGAATATATTATTAGACTATATATTTTTGTGTTGTAAACTCAGCCTCCTATTAATCTACTTCTCCACAAACTACAATTTTTACAAGTTTTCTTCATGGGCTTCTAGATTTGTGTCAGGTAAAAAAATAATAATTAGCAACAAAAAAATATTTAATTTGCAAAGACACATAGTTATCTCTTATTCTCCAAATTTCAACAGAACTTAGTTGGGTTTTTTAATAGAAAACTTTCTGTAGAAATTGACCAGGATGAGAAAAGGACCTTATTTACTTTTAAAATTTATTATTGGTTTGAAGAAACAGCATAGATAACAGCATTTGTGTCAAGCAATGATTTACATTTTCAGAGCCAATTCTTCATCTGTATGTGCTCAATGAAATGAATGACACTGATTTACGCAGTGGAGTCTTTGGTCTACAGGTTTGATTATCAATAGCAGTTGATCCTGTATTGCCATACACTAAACTACAGAGAAAAGAGGTGGTCTATTGTTAACCCAAGACCCTACAGAGGTACAAATTACTGACACTGCTTAAAATCAAGCCATTCAATTGCCTCTGGTGCATTTGCTCTTTCCTACTCAACATGTCACGTGACAATTCATGCATCTATGAAACAAGGACCTGCTTGATTTGCTCCTTGCACCTCACTGAATCGAGAAGCAAAACCACGGGCGTAGCCAGAGTCGCACTGGTGTAAATGCTCTCTTGTGAGAGCAGGACCTTGTGGTTCTCTCCTCTTTCACCTTGCAGCATGCTAAATTGATCCAGAAAGCAGTTCATCTGAAAAAAATATCTACCAACAATTTGTTTTAAACAAACACTTGCAGCCAGATTCCCCATCTCCATCGGCATGCGATTGTCTCAAATCACAAAAGGCAGGGAAACAAAAATGGAAAATTGATCTCTCTGTGGCCACATAGATGGCAAGAGTGATTTCCTAGCTGTGATTTTAAATAACTATTTCTTCTCTCCCCTCTACCCCCTCCCCATACACATTTACATTTCTTCTCCTGTATTCTCCATCTTTTGTTGAACAGGAACAAAGACTTCCACCATCTCACTCTCTTTCCCCAGCTTTCTCATCAATATTCTATTATCAAACAAGGCTTTAGCTCTTTTTCCCTCTTTAAATCAATATGAAGAAAAGCAGTAAAAGGGAAAAAATTAAAATCACCAGCAGATAAAGGATCTTTAAAAAAAGTTAATCACTGCTAAACACTGACAGGTCACTGGAGTGTGTCACACAGCACCTGCTACATTTTGTTTAGTCCCACACTGCCATAAAGGTATACTACCTGCACCTGCCTGCCAAAGACAACTGAGACAGGAGAGAAAACAAGAATAAAACTTTCAGAACTGGTCTTCACATGGATGGATGTCACCTGAAATCTGGAAGAGCGAGTTTGTAATGCCTGAAGTCTCATGAAGGCGACACTGAGGAAGCCCCACGAGTTCCTGTCATTGAGAGTACCTCAGCTCCCAGCTGGAAGCAGGGACAGCCAAGCTAGCCTCATACCTTTGCTGATATTAAAGCGCTCCTGCTTCTCTCCCAGGCCTAAGACTTGCCCCCACCAACACATCCATGCATGATGCAGACAGGTTTCAGCTGTGCTGCTATACCTATACATGTAATATATGTGTGTGTGTGTGTGTGTATATATATATATATATATATATATATAAATATATTATATATAATAAAAAATATATATAAAACACACCCAGACACATCAAAATTATGTATATGGGATGTTCCACACCTAACAACTTCAAATGTATTGTCACACGCATTTACCAAAATCACCCTTAAATTATTTAGAACAGAGGGAAAAGCCAATACAAAAGATAAGGAGAGACAGAGGAAGCAATCTAGGTGTGTCTGATGCTAAGATTGCTGACAAGAAACAACATTTTCTTAAGCCATATGCCTGTACTACTATTGCTAGTACTTCTTCATGATCTAAGGACCTTTCAAGAGTCACAGCTGGACAGATATCCATGTCAGTGGCAGGAAACAAGAGGAAACTGTCCCACCACAGTCAGCAGTTCTCTTTTTTCAGGAATAGCTTTTAGAACTAGAAAGTACAGTCGATTCAAAAATAAAGCAAAGAAAACAGGAAACCACTCAGTTTTGACTCAAAGCAGTTCTCCATCTTTGGGCAGCATACATTGTTCCTCTTCTGCCTGCTAACAAACTCAAATTACAGCTCTAACCTCACACACCATACTCCTCCATACTCTGTCCCAGTGCCCTGCCATACTGGACACTGGGCTGCCCAGCTTCTGCCAGACAGGCGACAGGAGAAACCACCTGACTTCCCACAGAGGGAAGTATAAGGCAGCCACAGAGGGCTTCCCATATTCCTTGCCAACCTTCACCTATCCCTGTAACAGTTAGATTGCTGGGGTTCTATATTCTTATCACACCAGGAAACACACGTACAGACTCTTAGTGAGGAACAAGCTAAACAGAGGAGTTTCCTGTTCCAGACCACCAGAAAGGAGAAAAGAAGCAGCAATGGAATTGGGGCAAGTTTGACATGACAATCTGTCCATCCTCAGGAAGATGACCATGAGACAAACCTGCTTGCTTATATAAGAATTGATTCCATCATCATTCCCAGTCACCAAAAACAAATTACAAGTATCCTTAATATTAGAAAGACCGTATTTTGTCATTACCTTTTAACAGAGTAAAATTAGCCAGGGGACAATATAGTGAGTCAAACAGGAGGCCTCTAAAGATAGTGTTTGTATCAGTAGGACAAAATTCAGATGATGCAGGAGAGAGCACATCTCCTGAGAAGTTACCACCAATCACCTCCACACCTTTCTAGAGAGCATTATGACGTTACACGAGACAGATTTTGCACTTCTGTTTAAGCATGAAGGTCCTCAAGCATTTACAATTAACAAAAGCTTCTTTTCCCTCCGTACTGCTGTAGCGCACAGTGTGTTCTTTCCACTTGGTGGTGACATGTCCTTTCAGGTATGAAGAGACTCCTGCATAAATGCCTTGTAAAACACTTTGGATCTATGTGTGCCATAGAGGGAAATCTTGAATTCTTACTTTAAAATGCACATTTAATTTGTATGTTTACCTGGAACAAGAAGATAAGAAGGGACACAAGAACTTGGGGAAAATGTACAGTTACACTGCTCAGTGTTCTAAGCAAAATCACCAAAGCCAGAACCACAATGAGGTTAAGACCTCGCTCCACTCCTGTAGTGAAGAAATACCCTTGACTTTCTAATCTCTTGGATTTTCCCCAAAAATTCACAGCAACCCATGATTCTAAAGCTAGGGCTCTTCCTCAAAAGTTGCCCCATTCTCCTGCATTCACTCTCTGCTTTGCTTTCCTGTACAACTAGCAAAGAACAGGGACTTTCCTTTTCTCTCCTAGCAGTATACGGCAACAGAAATTCCTCATAAAACTTTCAGAAATATCTGTACTAACTTCTATGTATAGCAGCTATACTAATCAGAAGGGCAAACTAGAATTCAGGAACCACATACTTTTGTTACACAGTGAATTAATCGGTAAAGAAAGTAAAACCAGAAATTCTTTGAAAATTTTCAGTTCAGAAAAAAGAAATGCAAGCTGAAAAAAAGTCAGGCAATATTTACCAATGGTGAACTACAGAACAGTGTCCTCAGTTAATGGCTTGCATCCCTCTCCCCTAGGGCTTGGCATGCTGTTTCAGCAGCTCCACCAGCAGTCATAATAAGCACAGCCTCACTCCAGCACAGGACTGCTGTCTTGACAACTGCCAATGGCCTTCATGAAGGCTGTCTGCATCCATGCTGACACCTAGGAGGCTCTTGGGAAGACACACTGGATGTCTGCCCACAAAACTGCTTTCCTGCAGAGCAAGCAAGTTTGGTCCAAGGAGCAGCTTTGAGCTCACGCTTAGGAGCATTAGGACATATTCAGAAATGGCTCTCCCCAAAATACAAGGAACATCTTCCCTGAATGTAAGGAACAGTCAGGTGTGGACAGAATGTATGAATGGAGGAGGAGATAAGGTAAACCAAATACTCCTGTATCCACAATAATAGGAATACAACCCATAACATGCAGCTCAGCACACCTGTAAATAAGCAACGGGCAGCCCATCCAACACCTCCAAATACACAAATTTGAGAGCAGTATGCATGGCCCAGCCTATGCAGGAGAATAGAAATACGAGTCCTAGGAGTCACAAGCTGCAGCAGGACTCCCAAGCTGACAGGCTAGTTCTGTGTGCACAGCCCGAAAAGCAAAACAGCAAAGTGCACTCAAAGATTGCAAATAACATGCAGGAAATAAATGAACGTGACACATTCAGAAAGAAAAAAAGGGTAGCAGGAACCAAAATGCACTTTGTAACTTCCAAAACGAAATCACAGAATCACAGAATGGTTTGGATTGGAAAGGACCCTAAAGATCATCTAGTAACCCCTATGCAAGGATAGGAAGACTCTAGAACAGGTTGTTCAGATCCAACAAGACTGGCATTGAACACCTCCAGGGATGAGGAATTCTCAACTTCTCTGGGCAACCTGTTCCAATTAAAGAATTTCTTCCTAATATTTAATGTAAATTTGTTCTCTTTTAGTTCAAAGCCATTCCCTCTTGCCCTATCACTGTGTCCTAGTGAAAATTTCTCTCCAGTTTCTTTTTAGGTCCCCTTCAGGTACTGGAAAATGCTACAGAGTCATTAGGGACTCTTCTGTTTTCCAGGCTGAACAATCCCATCTCTCTCAGCTTTTTCTCATAGGAGAGGTACTCCAGTTTTCTGATCATTTTTGTGGCCCTCTTCTGAACTCATTCCAGCAGGACCACATCCTTTCTATGCTGGGGACCCCAGAGCTGGATGCAGAATTACAGGAGGGCTCTTCAAGAGCAGAGTAGGGGGGAGAATCATCTCTCTCAGCCTGCTGGCCACGCTTCTTTGGACGCATTCCAGGATACAGTTGACAATGTAGGGGAAGAAAATTATTGTCTAAAGGAGAAGGACTGAAAGGAGACAAAACACCTCAACGGTTCCTTCATCTTACACAATTACCTTTTTTTTTTTTTTTTTTTTTTTTTAAATGTTTCTTTTATGAAGCCAAAAGAAGGTATCTCCCTATTCCACTGAAAGAAAAACAGATTCAGATGTCCTTGTCTGTGATTGGTTAGAAGCTGGCAAGCAAGGATGTGTCTATATTTTTACTGCTGAATAAGGATCCATCAAACCAATGAGATGAAAGAGGGTGTCCAAAGGCCCAGAAAACTGAATGCAGACAGATGAAAAAGTCAGAATTTGTCAATCACCTCCCTTAGTCTCCAACCCTCATAGGAAAGCAAAAGTTAAAAAAAAAAAGAGGCCAGTAACCATGGGTAACCACTCTCAGGTTAATCTCAGATGGGGAGGGAAAATGCTTCTCAAGATTAATAGCTAAAGTACTCAGGGATTAGAGATTAGGAGGAGAATCCTGTTTGTTAGGATTAAAAGGGCTGCGTTCACATGAAAACCTCAACCAGTGAATTGCCTCCAGCGAAACAGTGGGGTTTATTATTATAATTATTATTTTATTCTCCTCCAATAAATGAAAAACATCAGCAGGAGGGCAGCAAAATCCATCAAAGGTTTAGAAAATAAAATCTCTGAGGAAAGGTTAAGGGAATGGAGTCAAGATAGAAATCAGATATTAAAACCAAAAATCAGCCCATGTTATTAGTAGCACAGAAGATTATAAAAAAGAAGAGATTTAAAAAAAATAAATCAACTTCACTTCCCAGAATCCATATGGTGTAGTCTATTTCTTTGCCCTTGCCTTAGCTGGAGGCAGGTGAGCTACAAAAATGGCAAAACTTACCCAGTTTGCACATAAGGAAAGTACAGTTTAAACATCCAATGGCTGGTGTTTTCTGGAGTTCTAACTAAGAGCTTCATTTTGACATTTACTCTTAGTTGCTTTTCAATGACACATGATTAAGGTACTTAATGGAAGTGTACAGGAAGGAACAGAAAAAGAATAGGACTATGCTCTATCAGATGGGGTTAATACAGAGAAAGACATTAATACAAATCATCAAAGCAGGCATTCAGAAATTTAGTTAAGCAGCTTTTCTGAAGCAATTTTCAGTGATGGAACAAGGAAAAAACTTGGATCCACCACAACAAAACTGTCTGAACTAGAACTCTACTTCACTTGACTGGATCCTTGTACAAGAAAGAATATTCAGTCTGGATTAGGTCAACAGACCTGCAAGCCAGCTCATGAGGTCAGCAAGGAGAGGCAAGGCCACAACACTGCCCGCTAAGCAAAGATCACACTACTGAGTGACGTGCTACTGCAAAGCACATTCCTCCCCTGCAGCCCAGGGCCACAGGCCCTCCACACAACCAGATCTTCTCTGGAGTCCTGTGTCAAACATGCCCTGTCAGGACACTTGGCATCAGTCTTCTCAAGCACTGAGGGAGAACTGGGAAATCTGATTACTCCAGCACACTTGGCCTTTCAGGTTCTGAAGAGCCACAAAATTGCCAGATCTCTGCACAAAGGAAAGCCCAGGAGGTTGCTGGTAATAATGCCATTCCCAACAAAAGCCATAGAGAAACAAGGATTTTAACAGGAAGGAAAATAAAGAAGGCATTCTTAAACACATGTGCTTGGCTGTTTACAAGGGACATTTAGCTGCAGAACAGACCAGAATGTCCTCAGCTTGCTTTAACAGGGAGCTGCAAAACCATCTGCATACCTGTCCCTCAAATCACATGCACAGGCATAGAGGAAAAATTGGCTCCACACTTTACTGGGCAAGATCTCAAGGAGGAAGCTTTTTCTGTTGCAGGTAATTTGGTAATTTTATTAAACTGCATGTGTAAAAAGAAAGCAATAAACCAATTCACAAAGCCAGCCCTTGCTTTGTCGGATGCCAGATGGTATCACTGCCAGACTTGCAACCACCACTGGCAAAGGATTCCCAAGGGACTAAAGCTCAGGAGGCTGGGGCACCACCCAGGACAAGAAAATCACAGCTTTCCATTATTTATTCCTCTGAATGAACCCTCGTCCTTTGGGACTCCCAAGGCTAGTAAGCAGCAGGTGGAGATCAAGTTGATTCATGGGGAAAGTGCAAGCACAGCACAGGCCGACACGCAGACTGAGCTATTCACATACTAGAAGCATCACTGCCTCCTCCCACCTCACTTGCATCTGCATCTCTCCTCCTTTTAACCTGCTATTTTTGGAAACTAGATGACTCACCTTCCTGATGAAGCCAGGTCTAGTTGGCCCTGTGCCCTAACACTTCTTTGTACAGAACAGAAATGGCAATTTGCTTGAACCTTTCCTTCTACACTCAGGTAAGCCAGCCATGTCTGCACAGGATGATAGCAATGCCACTCTCCTAGCACCAGCAACATTTCTGTGTGAGCAAGGAATGCAAACAGCTTCAGAGAGACTGCATATCAGGTTCACAGTCTACGTGCTTGCTTTCCACTGAAAAACAGACACTTGAAGGTAACACACGGTCTAGAAGAGAACAAAGGGAAGAGGAACCTGTAGTGAAATAAAGTAGAAAGTAAAAGCCAATTTATGATGCATACATAAATGATCAAGGCACACAAAATCCCTTCCCACTCTTGATCTATGGCAAGTCCTATCTCAAACACTTTAATTCTGGATACTACAACTTAGGGGCGTAAGAAAGAAAAATACTGGGAAAGATCAGGAAATTGCAGGAATAAGGAATTAGTAAGTACTAGGAATCAGCTAGCTTTCAAAAAAAACAACCAAAAAAGCAAATAGTGAAGATGAGAAGATATGACAGACATGTTTTATTTCCAGGGAAAAAGAACATTGAACCAGAAAGGGTATGCTCCACTGCTAAAAGGTGAAACAAGATGATTAGGTACTTAAAAACTTCAGTTTACCAACATCATGATACTCCCTTGAAAATAACCTCCCACTCTCCTCTCTTTGGAATGCTTTCACAACTATTTCTGTCCCATCCCTACAAGCAGTGCCTCCCCACTGCCACATACAGCCATTGACTCATGTTTCACTTACCCTGTAAATCAATACTTGGTCCTACATGTGCCACTTCCTTTACACGCTCATTCCCCTCTTTCCTTGCCATACTGATTTCTAGTACAAGTTAGAGATTAAGTTCTCTGTTACAAGATACTAAGTTTCCATAAAAGCATTATTTTTAAAAGCCAAAACTAACCATTGTTGTCCCTGAAAATAAGCCTTCTGATTTGTTTTAGTATAGTGGAGTCAGTTCTCATGAATTGTAAGGTAAACAAGAATCATGTTTGCATTCCTTTGTAAAAGCTATCACCTGATGGACATCTCAAGTGACAAGTGGAGATGGAGAGGTGGTAACTTCTCTGTCCAATCTCTGATCACTGTCCAGAAACTTATATATACGAGGTCAACAATAAAGGAGACTTTCTTTTCTTCTTCTCTGCCTGAACACCTGTTGTGTGTGTTGCTGTGTGTTCCTATCTGCGTCACAGTAACTGTACATGCTCTACTGTACAGGAGCTCTGCTCCCCTTCAGCCACCACAACAGGGAGAACAGAGGACCACCTTCTGATGCAGGCTGAAGATCCACTCTTGGAGACTAATGGCTTCATAGACAAAGACACATCAACTACTGGTGCTGGCTCTTCCGTAGGTAAAGAGAGTTTTAGTATAAAGATTTGTTAGGCCCATGTTCCACAGATAGAACAGCCACTTCACAACTCAGATTTAATTGAAAAAATGATGGTGGACAGTGGTGTGAACAGTGTTATGCTCACAGTTAATAACACAAGCACACATTGCTACAATGCCTTCACTCTCTGGCTTGTAGATGATAATCACAACCAAAGTCAATGTACTGATTTTGACCACTGGTACAGTTGTGACAAAGCACCAGCACATCAGAGGACAGCAGCAAAGCTGCATTCCCTAGCAAATATACATCAGTCCTAATATAGCCTTGTGCTATAAAAACACACAGAAATTTTACTGTGAATGGGGAGCTGCCCTGTCCACCATAATCACATCATTTGGCAAGAGCAAGAGAGATAGGAAAAGGAGAATCGGCTCCTGACAAGAATAAGAGAAAAGAGAAAAGAGAAAAGAGAAAAGAGAGAAAAGAGAAAAGAGAAGGAAAACCACCAACCCACAACCAAAAAAAAAGACTACCTCCTTTCAACTGAAATCATCTAAACAGAAAAAGCAGTAGACAGCAGAGTTTGATGCATTTTGCTGAGAAGAAAGTTATTTACAGCAAGGTCTGGCCTCTCACTGCCACCATGTAATTCCAGGCAATTGCACTTTCAAATAGATCTTTTTGGAGAAAATCAACAGTGGCTTTGCTTTCAATCTACTGGAAAATGAAGTCCTGCAAATGTGTTACATAAAGCTGCAGCAGAAAGAGCAATGTGCACGTAGTCACATGCTCTCAGGTGGAGGTTGGTGGGCTTAAGTACTCAACTCTGCCAGGCCCTCTTCACATTTCCCAGCTCTCAAATCACTCTCTGGATTTCCTGTAACTAATGATATATAATAATATAATAATACTGTGGCAGTGACAAGTTTCCATAGGCTGAGTCCTACTGCCTGTATCAGTCCTGCCTCTCCAGATCCAAGAAGTGACATCTCCAAGACCAAAAAAAGCTGTAAGCCCCCTGAGCAAGGCCCTCAGCCATGAAATATACAGTCTTGTGAGGCAAAGCATCATCCCAATATTCACCACTGATTACAGCCCACATAATTATGCCCCACAGTCACCTTCATTCAACATCAATGTTTGCCCAAATGTCTACAAGACTGTTTCCCAAGCCTGCAGTGACCAGTACTGCCCTATCAGCGTATCTGCAGCTCTCCACTCGCACAGAGATCCTGTCCCACTAGTGTCTTGTCATTCAAAAGCAACAGACACTTGGTTTTAGTATTTTATGTCATTGACAGCACAGCAAATATTGTAGAAAAATCACCCCTGACAGTTAATACAAATACTCAGAAAAACTTCAAAAGGGTGAAAATTGAAAACAAAATGCATGTCTTCATGCAGAGAGGGCTGGGGGCTGCATCATTATCAGGGGTCAACAACATGGGAACACAAGGGTAGCACATATCCCAGCAGCACAAGCTGTTACTGTGTGTCAGTCACCCCCTCCCCAAGCCCATGCATACACACACATGCGTACATATGTGTGCCAGCCCCAGCATCCATTTCAGACAAAGGCCAAGGAGAAATATAATTTCAGAGCAAGTCAGAGGGATGGCAAGTAGAAGTGAAACCTAGGCTTTGAATTTTCTCAAACTAGCTCAGATACCACTACCTTGTGAGCACAGCAAAAGAAAAAGGTTAAATTCCCATTATACATTCCATTAGGAATGATTTTCAACTAATACTTCCCTTCATTCAAAACACTGAAAAATTACAAGAGACAAACCTGGAACTAGAAACTCTAAAACAAGCTAATCTTAACGCAAACATCAACAACCCTTCTTGTTTTAGGAATACTGGAACATAGATTTGGAAACACCTGGGTCATTGAGTAGGTTCTGCAAAACACCAAAACACATATTTCAATATGTGTATGGCTCAAGCTTCCCAGCAAACCTGTTTCACTCATGCCCAAGCAAATCAGGCCACAAAACACCTTCAACATCTTACAGCAAACCACTTCCAAAAACCTAAAGTTTGTCACAATAATAAGGAAGATCAGTGGAGATTCAGGATCCCCACCCCACTCCCCCCAAGTGCCCCACCTCTCTCACACAGAGAAAAAGAACTCTCACACTTTATGAAAGAGAAGTCTCCTATAATCTCCCGAAACAAACCATGCCTGTTTTCATAGTGGAAGGTGATAAAAAGAACCAAAGCCTGACAATCTGACCAGAAGAAATTGCATTTTCTCTCCCCGAATCTGGCGGTTGCTTTAATCCTGACATCATGAAGGGGACATGAAATCAGGCATCTGGGATAATGCAGTAACAATGGGAGTGCTGAGAGGCTTGGTGCAGCCTGCAGGCTATCTCTAACTGAATCTAATCTGCACTGCTCCAGAGAAAGATGGAAAAATTATCAGTCAGAAGCCTATTTGCACAAAGGTGGAAAACATTCCCTGCCCTTTCTAGGCAACTGGTCCAGGACAGCTTCTTTATAGGATCAAGATGACTGCAAAGCACCAGAAATTCTTTTCACTTCTCAGTGCTGACACCCATGCAAAGCACCGACAAGCAGCAATGTTTGTCCAATGGCTACTCCTGCTGCAGTGTAGAAAACAAAAGAATACAACACAATGAATTAAAGGCAATATTAGCTTCTTGGCAGAAAATATTGTCACTTTTTCTAAGGAAGCAGAGATTACATTTATTTTAAAAAATCAAAAACTAGCAACAGCAATTGCATCATGAGGCTTGCTTGCTGTTTCAGTGCCACATAACACAGTGAGTTAAGACTTCACAGAAACAGCAGGGAGAAGAATTCAGGATCTTCTCCAAAAGTACATGCCTCTGCCACCCACACATCAGAGGAAGCACTACTACTTTTTTTTTTCTGTTTTCTTTTTTTAGCTCTATAAGAGACTTACGACTTGACGTACATAACCCAGCTTTTCTGAGAGCCTCCACTAGAGGACTTCTCTTCCCAGGAGTCATTAGTCAGATTACAAAGCAATAGGTGTTTCAAACAAAAACCTCTCCTTCCACACTGAGCCTCCGCAGGTGGAAATGGTAGCAAAACAAACAGCGATACACTCTACATATGCATTTACACTCCCCTGAACACAAAAGGCTTTAATTCATTAATTGACACACACCGGGCATTTTGTGTGATTTACCAAAACCACCAGCAGTGCAACAGAGGGACCCTGCCACTATGTAATGAACAAGCCGTGAGCCCTTTCTGCAACAGCACTGGGAAAGTGTCAAGGCCCTCAGACATCAACAGCTCTTCCAGGCATTCATTTGTTCACATTTCTGATCCCTTCCTGCCCCGTCCCCTGGCCCTCCTCCTGCTGCCCGTAGAGCCCTGCCATCCTCCAGCCCCTTGTGCCTCCTGCCAGGCTCTTAACCCCAGCACTCTGAAGCAAGGAAGCCCAAACAATATGGGCCTTGGGGAACAGCTGACAGCTTTATCTCCCGAGGCACACCACCTCCTGCAGCCTGTGCACAAATGAGATAACATCCTCCTGCATCTGAACGATGCCCCTTTTAATCTTATGACTAAATACCCTCTATCCAGAGAAAGCATTTTAAGATAAATTAATTTGAAACATAATTTATGGCCATAGACTGAACCGCTACATCAGTAGGCACACAGGGAAGTGCTATTCCGTTTGTTCCCCTCCTAAACAAAGACAGAGACAATTTTCACATGGAAACATGCTTCTCAGCACAGTGAGCACAGCTTTTCTAGAAGTAAAGTGTACAGACCTGTAATTAAGTATCTAATGCATCATCATGGACAGGGCACTAAACCTGTGTCCTAGACAGTGATAAAGCCATGACATTTACAGCATTCAGAAAATCCAAACAATCAATTTGGTACACCAAGCTACATAAGCCTGAAATAACATAAGCCGAAACAGAGCAAGAGTAGCAATGAACAGATTACTATTTTTAAGAAGTTTCTGTTATGTGGATTCAAGAAGGCATATAATTCAAGGCTACAAATCAAATTCCAAGCACCATCCTTGCATCTCCCTCTCCAGCTCCCCCTTCTCTGAAGGAAACATTCAGTCGGCATGGCCTGGATGCTACATTTGCATTTTATTCAGTGTCCAGATCCAAGTGCTAGATAATCACCATATTTAGTTTTTTACAGAAAGGTTAAAACCTTAATGGCCTGAATCATCACAGGATTACTTCAGTCTGATTCTAATGCAAGCCTTTAGCGGTTATACCGGGGGGAAAATCAGTGACGTGACTGCAAAACTGAATGGCCTAAGCATCTTCTACAACTGTTATCTCTGTTCTAGTGAAAGTGATATAGAAACAGAAAGATGTAGGAAAAGCTTTTCTCAAGATAGTTAGAGAGATGTGAACAAATAGCACCAGACTTTGGACTCCAAATCACATCTACAGGATCATTTTTTTAAAAAAACCTTTTCTCAAAACTATGCAAAATAAAAACCCAAAGTGATTGCTTTTCTTTCCCTTTCCTGCTACTGCTGCTACCACCTGGCCCATCTGGACTGCAGCCTAAAAAGTGGCACTCAATTTGGATATCACTGATTCATATTGGAGGACAAAAATCCCTGGCACAACAGGAAAAGAAAATTTCCGCACTCTACACTACCAGTGCAGCCAAGATTCATCTAGTGAGCAGCATCAAACCTTGCTGCCTCTGTTGCTGTAAGACACCTGGCTATGTAGCATGCTCCTTTGTATCCAAATCAACAGCTAACCAAGGTCCAGACTCCCAGTAAACTACAGTCAATAGCAATAAATAAACAGCATTTCTGCTGAAGCTGTTTGCCTAATATCTGGCTGGGCATATCCCTAAGTACTGGCTGTGACAAAGTTGTGGTGCCAGACACTGGCTTTTCACATTTTCCTTTCTTCAGGATTCAGTCTAGAAAGCATTTTGTGTGATGCTTATGCCTGCCAGTGTGGTGAAGGATAAGGAAGGGTCGCTTCACATGACATGAATAGTTCTGGATTCTGTAAGTTTGCCAAATAACACATGGAGAGGAGAAAGAGAGACTCTCAAATAAGCATTTAGATCAAAAAAATGCAAAAACAACCATGGAAAAGCTTACTCAGCTCTAATTTCCAAGCAGAGGAATCCATCCTCACAAATATTTGCTCTACTGATGCCTTGTCAAGGTTTGTTTTACAAAGTAATAGTAATGGGATTTCTCTCTCTTCCCATGGAAAAGTTCATTAAAGTGAAAAACAATTCTAGTAAAGTAAAAATCTTCTTTCAAGTTCTCTGCATAATTTCACTCAGAAATGGATGCAGAATCCCTCTAAATGCTCTGAAGAAATGAAATAATAGCTAGTTTAGATAAGTTTTTATTTTTCATACACTTAAAGCTCTCTAGGAAAAATCGCTTTTGAGTAATCATCCAACATGACTTTTTTTATGTATAAAATTAGTGAAAATATTTTTGGATGCTTTTTTTAAAGCAAAAATGAGGGACAACTCAAAAACAGATCCATGTATCTATAGATATTTACAAAATACATGCCACCATTGTGTGTAGCCACTAAGGCATGCTTATGTCAGGTTGCCTTGATCTCATGTTACCTTTGATAACAGTGAATCCCAAACGTTTTCAAAACTCATATAGTACATCCACCTTCTCACAAAAAAATGCCATGAGACAAGGGCAGAGAAGTGGAGTTCAGAGGTTTTACTAGTCACGTATCTGAACTTTTATCAGAAGTGAGAACAAGCAACTTAAAAATGCATGAACCAAGTTCTCTCTAAATCAAAGTACAAAGGAAAATGGGGCAAAAAGAGCACCAAAACAATGTTAATTATTGCCAACATTTTCATCACATCCAAGCAACGGATTTTGAAATCATTACTCTTCCTGCAACCACACCTTGATCTCAATGTTAAGGTATTATTTCTTTCACAACATTGTTGGGCTTATTTTCCATGTATCACCCCCATTCTCACTTTTTATCTTACTTAGATTTATTCCTTCTGCAGAATAAATATAATCCTGGAAATAAAGTACAGTGTGTCTTTATAGCTGAAATAGATGTTTTCAAGGAGCAGAAGATTTGTTTCATCTGTGGAAAAGTTTCAACAGCAGAGAGACTAACCAACCTATTTCTCTAAATGGCAAGTGACTGGTAATGTTTCCTATCCTCAACAAATGCTTCTAGAAATTAGTTTCCTTCAGAAACAAATCAAAGCAATAATCATTTTTTTTTTTAACTTTATTTACGAACTGAATAGCCACAAGTCTATGGGATATGATGTCATGCATCCTGGAGTCCTGAGCTACTTGATGTTGTTGTCAAGCCACTCTCCGTCCTATTTGAAAAGTTATGGAGGTCAGGTGATGTCTCTGATGACACACTGGAAAAAGGGAAAAGGGAAACCCCACTACTATTTTTAAAAACAGCAGAAAGGAAGACTCGTGGAACTACAGACAAGTGAGCCTCACCTCTCTGCCTGGCAAGATCATGGAGCAGATCTTCACGGAAATGATGCTAAGGCACATACAAGACAAGGAGGTGATCCAAGACGACCAAGTGCTCTCTGATTTCTTTACCAGTGGCATAGACAGTGAGACCGAGCGCAGTCTCAACAAGTCTGCAGATGACACCAAGCTGAGCAGTGCAGTGACACAAGAGAAGGATGGAGGCCATCCAAAGGAACCTGGGCAAAACTGAGCTATGGGCCCATGAGAACCTCATGAAGCTCAGTAAGTCCAAGTGCAAGCACTTCACCTGGATCAGGGCAACCCCAGACATGAGCACAGACTGAGGGGAATACAGGAGTTCCTTTGGATGAAAAGCTGGACATCACCTAGAAGTGTGCATTTGCAGCCCAGAATCACAGAACCAATTAGGTTGGAAAACACCTCTGAGATTGTGAAGTCAAACCTGTAACAAATAACGTTCAACTAGACTATGGAACTAAGAGCCACACTCGGTTTTTCCCTGAACACCTCCAAGGATGACAACTGCAACACCTCCCTGGGTAGCCCATTTCAATGTGTAATCAGCCTTTCTGTGATGACATTCTTCCTAATGTCCAACCTGAACCTCCCCTGGCATAGCTTAAGACTATGTCCTTTTGGCCTATGTCCTCTTGTCCTATCACTGGCTGCCTGGTAGAAGAGGCCAAACCCCACCTGGCTACAACCTCCTTTCAGGCAGTTGTAGAGTGGCATAACCCCCCCCCCCCCCCCCCCGAGCCTCCTTTTCTCCAGGCTAAACAACCCAGCTCCTTCAGCTGCTCTTCACAGGACTTACACTCTAGACTCTTTAGCATGTCTGTTGTCTTTCTCTGGACCCACTCCAGCACCCCAATATCCTTACTGAACTGAGAGATCCAGAACTGGACACAGTACAGTGTCCAGTATGGCGTCCATGAGGTGCAGCCTTACCAGTGCTGAGTACAGGGAACAACCACTTCCCTGGTCCTGCTGGCCACTCTATTTCCTTACAGGCCACAATGCCATTAGCCTTCTTGGCCACCTGGGCACATGCTGGCTCATGTTCGCAGCTGTCCACCAGCACCTCCAGGTCCTTTCCTGCTGGCTGTTTTCCAACCCCTCTGCACAGCCACATCCTGGGCTGCATCAAAAGTAGCATGGCCAGTCATGCCTGCCCCTCTACTCTGCTCTGATGAGACTCTAACTGGAGTACTGTATCCAGCTCTGGGGTCCCCAACATCAGAAGAATGTGGGCCTCTTAGAGGAATTCCAGGAATCAAAGATGATCCAGGGGCTAGAGTACCTTCATGTTAGAGAGGTCTCCAGGGAGCCTTCCAGTACATAAAAGGGGCATATAAAAAAGAGAGAGAAAGCAGGTTTTTACACTAGCATATAATGATAGGACAACTGGCTGTGGTGTTAAACTAGAAGAGGCGAGATTTAGGAATTTAGGTTAGATGTCAGGAAGAAGTCTTTACTCAGAATGTAGTGAAGCACAGGAAGAGGTTGCTCTGGGAAATAATGGATGCTGCACTCCTGGAAGAGTTCAAGGACAGGTTGTATGCAACTTTGGGTAACCTGGTCTAATGGAAGCTGTCCCTATCCCTGACAGAAGTCAGAGAGTGGTTTCAAATAGGGGACCCTCCTTGGGACCATAGACCAATCATCCTCCCCTCAAGCTTGAGGTGTAAATTTCAGCAGCACCAAAGTGGTGCCAAATCACTAACAATTCTATCATCATAAACAAGTGATCAGTGGGAAACTGCCTCCAAAGAACATCCTCATCAGATCTGTCTACCAACTACCATATTTACCAGATTTGTGAGCAACAAATGCCACATCTTTTTGGTATTCCAGGTTTTCTCTTTGACTGAATTTTGACACATTATTTCTCCCATCCCATGTTACACTTAAATGGAATATAAAATAACACTTAGAATAGGAAAACATCTTGCTTCACCCAATTCCCTCTCAGAACAGTGTTGGAAGTATTGGCCAGACCTACAGACTTGCACATGTTCATGTTATTCTGGGATGGATAACCTCCAGAGCTCTGATTGACATGAAAAGAACTGAAAGTTTCTAAAAGCATTTGCCTCTGAATCTGTAATAATTTAATACCTTTGCATGGAAATGCCCTGCTGCAACAAGGAAACGGCAACATGGTATCAGTTCTCTAAACTTAACTATGTTGACTGTAATTACTAGAGCCTGCAGCATCCCTGGAGAAGACATACCTGAAACGAAGGCTTTCCCAACCTGCTTTTTAAAGATCTCATGAGCAGCAAAGTTAGTTATCTTGGCTGCTTTCCAACATCAGTAAGTATCTCCTTTGAAGTTACAATCAGATGGGAAATTTTTCTTCATTCCTGTACTTAACAATGTAAGTTGAATTAGCATGCTGTTAAATGACAAACATCAGTTGCAAGCTAAATAAATCCTCCTGTCTACACAATTCTGAAAGTACTTCAGGATCCTTCAGGATGAAAACTGCTTAAGAACAATAGTGGTATGTTGCAATGAGTACTGCAACCTTTTCATTTATTTAATTTATACAATAATAAACTGATTTCTTCCCTAGAACTGACTTTTCCCTTGTGCCAGTCTCCAATATCCTTCCTTGATGG
The DNA here is from genome assembly GCA_032173965.1 of Sitta carolinensis. NCBI lineage: Eukaryota > Metazoa > Chordata > Aves > Passeriformes > Sittidae > Sitta > Sitta carolinensis. The sequence continues at coordinate 39,004,487 of JAVUNC010000006.1, forward strand.
AGCGGTAAAAGATTAAATTGCTCCTGAGGCTAAGCTCCCAGGCACACAAGTTCTCCAAGGATCAGACTTTACATTTTTTATCATTTGGTTCAGTGGTTGATCTTTCTAATGTCTGTTCAACTGGTGGAGTTCTGAGACTGCACTCCTTTAGTTCAGCTCTAGAAGTAACTTCTTACTTGTTTCTCAGGGGGCTGCAGAGAATTCTCAGGTCTCCACTGGTGAGTGGGAGTTCATCTAATTACTACGATGCCCTGATAAATTGTGAACCAATAAACACAAAAGGAAGTAGCATTATCACATCCACCTTATTTCAACACAACAAAGAACTCTAAAGCTTAAAGGAATTCAAATACAGCAGTAGAAGGAATTTTTCATCCTCCTTGACTCTATACAATAGCAACCTCCTTCCAATCCCTTCCTGAGAACTTCAAAATACTTTTTCTGGGCTTTCTTTCCTCCTAGTTCTTAAACTCAGATTCCTAGAAAGGGCTCCTTCCCAGGGAATACCCTCTTATTTTGGGTAAAACTGTCAGCATGCACTCTTGCACAGGAGATACACAGAGACCCAGGAGAGTCCTTCAAGTAGCAGGTCCTGGGCACAGCTTGCAGCTATTAAAGGAGCCACTTGCATTTATATTGGACAAGGCACTTATTCTCTAATACAGTCTGTTGTGTAGGCAATAAGACACCTAAAAAAACATGTATGTGAGACCCAGCTGCCACATGGAGAAATGGCCTGTCACCTGCTACCCATTTCACTCAGCTGCACCAGGGCTGAGCACAGCCTCAGCAGTGCCACTCCATTCTGCAAGCTTCTGGTTTGAAGGCACTGAACACTGGGAAAGGAAGTTACACTGAGTACATGGGAATGACACTTGGAGCCCAAGATCAGCACTTGCTGGGCAATTCGACCATCAATACTACAACACAAGCACTACTGCATGGAAGATTAGCTGCTTTGGGCTGGGTTTCTCACTCACCACCACCCCTTTTTCTTTACTGGTCTCATTCATCCTCTTCTATCTCACTTAATATAGCATCCCCTTCATTTGAAAAAGTCCTCTCTGTCCATAAAAACTTTGCCAGAGATGGGAAAACTGCTGAGAATCTTGTGTATAGAAGGTAGCCACAAAATTACCCCTGCTTTTAAATGTGCAATACTCTTAATCTCACAGAAAGCAGCAGTGCCTCTTTCTGCCCTTGTGTTCCTACAGGGCACATAAACAGCACATCTGCTCTCCCAAATCCCCAGTAGGCTTCCTGACAAGGAGTCTTGCCTATAACCTATGGCAGGTTAGTTGGCATTAGTGTCCTTGAATTACCTGGCCGAATTCACACCCCCACCCTCAGCCAACACTTAGCCAAGCTGCACACATTTCGCCATTTAAACTTCTCATCAGCTACTCCATCTGGTCCCTTAAGCAATGTAATGAAAGGCTCCCATCTTGAGTTGACTTCTCAGGCATTGCACTATCATGACTCCTTATTCTGGGAAACACAAGGCCAGCATAGACTTACAGGATAGTCACATCTATACAGCCAACCAAGGACATACATTTACAAGTACTGGGAAGTGGCCCTTCCTCAATGAAACATAACATTGTCACCTAAAATATCTATCAGTAGTGATTTAAAAGAGTTGGAGTGTGACTTACGCTGCTATTTGGATTTGACATGTGGTAAATGAGTGTTCCTGGGGAAGGGAGGAGAAAAAGAAGGGCTAAATTACCCTTTTGACAGCTCCTGAAGGATGTTTTGGCTTGTTGAGCTACTGATGCCTCAGAAGGGGTCTAAACACCTCTTTTCTCAACATACAGCAAATTTCTCCAGTTGGCTACCATGAAAGTAGTATCCCACTACTACATGCACTGGAATATAATAGAGAACCCTAAATAATCTCTGAAAAGGATGGGACTTCTACATGGCACAGCGTGACATCTTGTGGAGATACCAAACTGAGACTGAAAAGAGACTGTGGCACTGCCGTAGTCTTCTACCTCAGCAAAATCTCTTTGGAACTCAGTTGGGCTTGCTCTTGGGAGCGGCACTATTGCATGAGTGTCGCATATATTGCATTCAAGTAAACAACTACTTAATTCCCTGTTTGTTGCTCTATCTGACCTTCGATTCTTGACAAACATACTCATTCAGTGAGTCAGCTGACAGCCTCAGCAGCATGCTTTTGTATTCCCATCATACCTGAGGACTGGTATCAACACTGTAAAATCAAAACGCTCTGAGTAATTCAGTGGGGCACTTCACACAGCTCCTAGACCCATGCAAATAATCGGAGAAGACTTACTTGACCACTTATCCAATATTCTCTGTACCAGCCCCTGCAGCCTAATCTCATTGGCTTTGCCAGTTATTTCATCACTGTTTCAGAGAGATTAAGCACCTGACTCCTTAGTAACATAAAGGATCTCACAGCTTGCAAAGGGCATTTAAGTATTTAAATGTATACTGCTATGCTCAGTTTCCTATTATTACATCTCATTACATCCTTCCAAGCCTTCAGCAATTCTATTGAAACATCTTTTTGAAGTATTTCAAATTTCTTAAAGGTCTCCCAACAGACAGCCTCCTTCTTTGCCCACAGTATCTAACAGTTTCATATCCTCTGGTGATCTGGCGAAGGGAAACCAATTCTTGTAGGAGTGCAATACGTACACTCTATTCATATCTCTTCCTCCAGAAAGAGATGGCTCACTTGTAAAATTCTGGGCTGAAATCCATTGGAAAACAGTCAAAACAAATTTTTCATTCTGTTGCCACTGTAAATAAGAAACTGTCAGTACCACACAAAGGTCTAAGAAGACTGAATTAATGATGCTGTCGTCTTCTCAGAGACCATGCCACCAGGAGACACACAAAAAGGAAAAGGCAACACATTTGGTCCCAGACAGGTGATAACCCAATTCATCTTGTGAGTGGTGAAAATTAACCAGTTCAGGTAGCTAAAATGGTGAACCCTCCATTCCAAACCTCCACACCAGCTCTCTGTAAAAAACAGATTTTGCCTAGCTGTACAGAGCTTTCACATCCTTGCTGCTCAGAGACAGAGCAGCAGAGGAAGACTGTTCCTCCTTATAGCAGGTGCCTCTTTGCATTAGCTGTAGCAGATTTCAGTCCCTACAGAACTGGAATACAGCTTCCTCCCTTCCCACTGGGAGGATTAACACTTGTGCTCTCTACAAGCAACTGCTTGTCTTGCAACTCCAAAATAAGCACCTTTGAGGCACCTACAGGATACACATTGCCTCTGGTTCCCTGTGCTCTTGTCAAGCTCTTGGTGTGATGCAAGCTGTCAGCCACTGATCCCAAAACAGGAGAGAGTAACGCCAGTGCTACCCATGGATGGAGCAGGCTTGCTGTAATTGCTTCTAAAAGCAAATTCCACTGGGCCCAGGGGAGGGCAGAGACTGGCACGTGCCTGTACATACTCACACAGAGGATCTCTTATTGCTTTCAGCTTCTACTGTGCAAGCTTACTGACCTCCTGCAGTATTAATGAATTCCTCTCACCTCCTTGCTCTGACATCTGCTCAGGAGAACGGATGAGTAAGCAGGTAATCCAATTGGGCAGGAGCAAAGCAATGAGCCAATTCTCCCACTCAACTGTGTTACCCTACTGCTCTTTGGCTCTGTTTGCCCCTACAGGCCCTGTATTCCAAGAAAAATCTTTTGGGCTTCCTGCCCTGAGGATGGCTGAACAGACCTTCTCCACCTCCAGCTTATTTTATTACTCCTGTGTAAGTATGACATAAAAGGCTACTTCTCATTTCCAAGATTTCAATATTGACAAAGCAAAAATGAAACCTTGATTTCTCTTCATCTCCTCCTCACTTTCTGTAAAGCAAGTTAACAATTGCTCCCCCACACACAGCAAATTAGACCAGACAGATCAACAAAGCTTCTGCACAATAGAAACAAATCAGATACAAATTAAACACTTTCAGTAAAACAAGTTCTCAGGTAATCTTTAAAAAGTTAAAACAGGCAGTAATACTAGACAGCTGAATTAAGGAATTAATTAAGACAGGGAATTAAGGACAGAAAATGTCCATAAAGTTAATCCAGCTCATGTCAGGGCTAGGACAAAATTGGCTGATATAAGTTGCCTACCAGTGCTTTTCTCTAGGGTTGCTTTCAAAGGCATCAAACAAAATTTTATTGATTCCTTTCCAATATATATTTACATTCAATCAGTACAAATATTAAGACAATTCCTACTGATGGTCAGATGAATTCTTCCTTGTCCAGGCATTTCTGCTACCACTACTAACTTTCAGTTGCACATAATCTTTTTTCCTCAGTTTATGCATGTTTAGAATGCCTGTTTGCCTTTCCATGTTTTCCGTCTTTCAGTGGAGCACCTCACCGTGGGAGAGCAAAGATCATCTCTCCCACCTCTGCCGTTCCCATTCATACCGTATCACTAAAAGATCTGCTAAAAATCAAGGAAAAAAGCAAGAATGTAGACAGTTTTACTTAGTCACTCTGAGAATGTGTTCATCTCTGCTTGGCTCAAAATAGTATCTGACAAGAGTGAATCACACGAGTTCTGAAAAATTCACAAGAAATAAGCAAAGAAATCTATAGCTGCCTTCCTCAATCTCACTCCCTGACTGCCTTATTGACTTCTGCTGCCTGCATCGACCATTTGCAGCTACCTGTCTGCTTTCTCTTCCATTAAGGTAGCTACCAATAAAACATGAGAAGAGTGGGAAGAAAGGGACATACTGAATTACTGTGGGGACCTTCAGCACTGCCTCTTGCTGTGAGAGATAAAGGGGGACCAATGAGGAGATACACAGCACAAAAATCGTTTGCCTTCATGAGAAGCCACTGAGCTAACTCAGTATGAATAAAAATCATAGAATAGATTTTACCTGATTTATATCAATGCCAAAAATACCCCAAAATATCTTCATCAGTCCAGCCTTGGGGAAAAGAGAGAAGAGGAGACAACCTTATACAGCCTGTATAACCCAGGATGCCATCAACCTCCTGAGCTAGGTATGGAATTAAGAGGACACCTATCTTCAGAACAGGATAATCTCCATTTTCCCATTAAATTACACTTTCAACAACTTGTTCTCTACTACATTTCTTACTCCAGTCTTCCCTCTATTCTTCTAATGTAGAAACTTAATAAGGATCTATTGCAATGGGAAGTCATCCTACAGAATAGAGTGCAAATTCCACTGCTGAAGGCCTGACATAGGATGTGGAAGCCCATATACAGAGAAGTCATAGCTGTGTGAATGGCAAGTTCAGCCTTAATATGTCTTCTGTTTGCATCCACAGCAGTAAGAAGCATCTGTCTTCCCCCAAGCAGCACAGGCAAGGGAGGAATCTTTTTTGCATAGAGAACCATCTTAAGCACTGTGGTCAAATTAAGTCAATGAGTCACACCATAAAAACAAGAAAAATCAGACATGTGGTTACTTTTCCCTACTATGACCTTGATTCCATTCATGCAAAGCAAATATTCTTAGAAGCAGCTGAAAGCCTCGCGATGAGGGAGGAAGGGGAAAAAAAAAAATGGAAAAAGAAAAGAAAAATTAATAGGATTTACTGGTTTGGTACACTGGCACACAGTTGCACTCCCCCAGTTCTCCAGCATTCATCAAATCCATCCAAGGAAGGCCAAAACAAGGCACCAATCTCATCCTACAGACTAAAAAATTCAGTGAGCATCTCCTTTGCTATGCAGTTTCAGCAAACCCAAAGTGCATCCCTGCAGTCTCCACTAAGTAAAGGCACTATTTAGTAAAGCTGCTCTTACATATCACCAAGACAATTGCTTAAGAGAAATCTTAGGAGGAGGATCTTCTCACCTGTAAGGAAGCTTGAGACAAGAAGATTAAGTTACTTGGAGGGAAACCAAAGTAACTGAAACAAAAAAGGCAATGTCTCATTTTTTTATGTAGCAGCCGTTAGACTGATCTCAGAGTTCCGACAGGTTAAGACTAATGCTTTGGAAAGGGGAATACCAGTGAGAGGATTCAGCAGCACCCAAGGAGGTGGCCAGACCAGCAGACAATTAACCAGTCATGAACAAGCTTCTAAATCAGGTACTTGATGGAACGTATGACTACAGGAAGATTCAATCCAAAAGTCTCAAATCACCTAATTCACATGATGGACAGATGATACACTCCCTCTTCCTAGTCCAATACTCTGCCTTGGATGGAAACAACTTTCCTCTGAGCAATGTTGCTAGGTCAGTGCTGCTGGTCATCCTCAAATCTCATGGTCTCATGCAGATGGCAGCCTAGGGTCCAATACTGTGCAAAAACTCAGCACAGACCATGTACAATACCAAATAAATCCAAGAGCCCATGCAGCACCTATGCACACACATATAAACATAATTCGTTTCTTACAAGCCAAAAAGCATTACATGATAATTTTGTGACCACAGAGCTGCTCTGGGCCTTGTTTTAAATTTAACTAACTTTGAGAGCCTATAAACCTCATTCTAATTCCTCACAGCCAGAGAGGTGCTTAAGCAAGGGTGGCTGGAATATAAATGCTGCATATCTCCACTGCCAATGCTTCAGAGCTGTTGAGTTCCCTCACATGAGAGCTGGACTGAAATCAGTTTGAGTGAAGGGTCTTGCATCTGGTTCACAGGTCTCTTGTACTGCAACCAGACTTTCCCTTCCCTCTTTAAAGTATTTTATATGAAACATTGTCTCTACACCCCCTCTTTAAAGCTTTTCCTCTCCTTTGATCTAGGCAGGATAAAGCAGGATAGTAATTTTTCTTCAAGATGAACAAAATCTCAATTTCCAATAAAGAATGACTCATTTGAAGAAAGGCAAAAGTACAATAGTTGGAAAGCAAGATGGAGGAAGACAGAGATGGTGGTCATAATCCCATAAATCCACTGCCACTGTATTATATTTTGAGTATCAGAATGGAAACTTTGCCTGAATACTGATACTTTTCTCCCCCCTCTCTTTTTGCTTCTCTTCTGTTTCTTGTAATTTTAGCACAGGGAGAGAGAAAAAAATATTAATTTTGCTTCCAAAGCTACTCCAAATTATTGATCCATCAGTTCTTCTCTTCTTCTCAAATAATGAGGGGTATATAGAAAACACACATGTGACCTAAATCCTGTATTTCCTTAAATTCTAAATCTTTAAAATATCTCTGGATCTGAAGATGCAACTACTGGCCTGCACACCAAAAAGGCAGGAAAATAAATTTAAAAGAGAGCTGATATCAAAAGAGATTTTGATAGCACAAGGGAAGATTTCGTCATGCAGAAAAACAGGTCTAGATAAAACAGAGATCTTGCTTGGCTTTTGATCACACAATGACCAGATTACATGAAAGCTTTGCAGCTGTTTTGCTAGTTAAAGAAAGCAATAGTTGGAGGATTTTAAAATATAAAGCATGTAACCCTAAAATTAATTACAGACAGAATGGAAAGCTATTAAGTGGTCTACCCAAACACAGGATTTGACCGTCTTTCTTGTTGTGCCTAAGAAGGCAGGCTGAACTCATAATGGTTATGGAAAAGCTGGTCCCAGACATCAGCACACTCCAAGGCTTAGCAGGTCAGGTCTTGGCATCTTACCAGAGGCAGGAGCTGCATTAATGTAGATAGTGTATCAGAAAAGGAAGGACCAATTTGTATTAGCCATGGACTTTGTGGCAAAGGTATCAGCCACAAAATGTGTAACAAGGGAATAGGAAAGTGTATGGCATTACCTTTAATAGCATATTACCAAGACCCATCTGCCTATACCTCTGGCTTCTTTTTGGTTTCTGTACATTTTGTCATTAACAAGTATGCAAAGCAGCAACTTCATTAGCTCATTACCAGTAAAAATGGGATTTGTGTCCAAACCAATTCCAAAAGAAAAAAGGTGTGTTGTTTCCATCAAAAAGCCAAAGACAAGAGAAGCACGGTCACACCTCCAACCAAATATCATACATCCCACCCCCAGATTCTTCCTGTGGTTGTCAGGTTTATTTCTAATTCCTACTTTCAGCTCCTTATGGAATATCTTTCTCAGTATGGTTATGTGCAGCAATGAGCTCTCACCCACAGATGACACCTCCAACTGCACTTGCAGTACCAAAAAATATTTCATCTAAAAAATGCCCAGATCTTAAAAGAAGAGATTCCAATCCTCCTGTTCTAGCCCCTACTGGTGCTAGAAGCTAGCCAGGGGGGCAATGACTAGAGGAGCCAGAGGCAGCAAGGCAGCACAACCTTAGCAATCCTTGACATCAGCATTCTCACCATTAACAGTTTCTTTGTGTCAGGAATACATCTAACTCACTGAAATATAAAAAATAAGAGCAGGAAATGTATTTACTATGGGAATGTAGCCGAGTTCCTTTCCCTACCCACCCCATATCTTATCAATTCAACTGGAAATAGCATTCATTTGTGAAGGAAAAGAAATAGGCAGACAATTTATCCGTTAAAAGCACTGTCTGATTATGAAAGGAATGCCCGTATTTAAAACATGATTGGTAACAATTCTGGCAACTAAAAGTGTTTAAACCTATTCCTAATGTTTTCAATTATAAAATAAACAAACCAAACATAAAAAAAAAAAAAAAAAGAAAAAAAAAACAAAACAAAAACAAAAAAAAAAAAAAAAAAAAAAAAAAAAAAAAAAAAACCCAGATCAGAACACCAGCATTCACATAGAATTTGGAAAACTACATAGACAATATACTGTATGGCCAAGTATTCTTGAGTTAAAACATTTCATTGGGTTGTTTGCATACCCTAAGATGGTCTTCAGGTAATGACAAACCAAAATTCAGTCTCAGCTAGTAAAATATTTACATAAAATGTTGCATAATAGAAAGTGCCAGACCAGTGAATCAACAAGCATAAGAAATCTGTAACACTGAGAATGTCAGCACAGAATGTACAAAACATACTCCTAATATGCTATGCTGTTCAATACTTTTTTGGTAACTTTGCCTGTTAGATTACCCAGACACAGGAAGAAGTACAATAACTAAAGATTTTTTTCTGTGTGTAATAAGAGTGCAGCTCAAAGCCAAGTCAAGGTAACAATGGTAATGGGCACTGAATTACATTCACTCTGGCAATAAACAAAATGGTCTTAATTAAATCTTGCCTCATTCTTCACAATACTTCATTGCATTATGGTTTAAGCTATACAAATTTAAATATATTTCTTTCTAAAGGAAATTAAATAAAAATTCAAATAAGAAATACCTAGCTATAAACTTCAGAACAAAATTTAAGACCTCAAGAAAACTCAAAAATAAACACACTGCTTCTGAGGATAGAAAATTGTAAATATCACTGCACTAAAAAGATGATTTAACATGTCACAGAAGCTGTGAGAAAGAATTAATTTCTTTAAAATATTAAAAAAAAAAGACCACACATACAGATGTCACAATGGCCATTCTGTGCTATTAATTTTGATACAAAATCCAGTCTTTTATGCTGTCCAGATATTTTCCATGTGTCACAACCTTCTGAACTAAGCAAATCCATCAAAGAAAATGCGAGGGCACCAATTATGTGCCAGTAGCTGAAGGTAGCATCTTTTGACAGCAAGGAATCATGAAGGCAAGTTCAGATTGTGGGATTCACCTGTTCACAGCAGCTTTTTCTGCCACCACGGTCAAAAGTGGGAAGGCCAGCAGGGCTGACCTAAAATAAATAATTTTAAGTTCAACCACTGGTCATATGAGACAGGCAGTCCCATTCTTTAGAAAACAGCCCCTTCAGCCAACTTGCAGATATAGGTAGGCATCATTTTGTTGATTCTTTTCAGGTAGTATTTGTAAGATAGCATTTCCAAAGATCTAAAAAAAGATCAGCTAAATTTTCTGCTGGTTAAATAAAGGCAGACCAGGTTAAAACCGTTCACAATTCTAATAATAAGATTATTAGCAAGGCAGTTTTACAAATGCAAGAGCACAAATTCTGTATTCAAGGTTATGAGACACAATGTCTAGATATGTGTTCTTGTAATACACTCTACCTCTCCACAGTGGTGATTGCCCTTGCAACAAAACAGCCAGCATATGAAGCTTTCAATCTGGCCCAGCTGGCAGGAGGGCTGGAGATCCTGCTCTCAAATCAGAAGAATTTCACAGTGGGATGAAATCCAAAAGTCACTCAGATTTAGGCAGTCATATTTTTTCCCAGTTTGCCAAGACAAAGAGACAGGGCTTTCCACAAAAGAGGTGGTTTTCCTCTGTCACAGTCATCTCCATCTGGGCACAGAAAAAATACCCTCCATTTCCCAGGTCTTACATAAGCTGTGGACTTCTAGCAACCTAATAACTGTGTATTTTCAGTTATTAATCCTGATGAAATTTTCTGGTCATGGATCAAAGTTTTTTAAAAGCATGTGAAGTCAAATATGCCATGTCTCAGTGTGTTGTTAAGGCAAATGAACATTCAAAGTTACCAGAAAATAATTTATTTTTAGCTTACAGTGCTATTATTTTTGACCAGAATATGACTGTATTCTTTCCCACTCAACTAATATTTCTTTTTGATCCCAAAAGGGACAAGACAGGGGAGGGGGAAAGGGTTGTCTGCATACATTATCAAAAAGAACTGTACAAACTTTCTATATCCAAGGACAATTAAGAAAGGGTTGTAGATATACAAAGTCCATAAAAGTCCCCCAGCATCTATTCCTTCGAAGACCTTCTCTATTTCAATAATGCAAGCAGATCAAAATGTATATAGAACCTAAAGCAAAGCAAAAGGAGCTGGGATTTTTCTGCTCAGCTCCAAACAATACCATAGCTGGTTGGGACAACAGGCAAGTAGCTAAGTGCAATATTTAAATTTTTTACTCTTATCAAAATGGCTTAACTTTGTATTTTTTATTTGAACCACATTAGTCCTGAAGCTTAGAGGTACTTATTAAATTATCCATGTAATCCAGCAAGTGAGAGCAGAAGTGTGATTGCTTGGTCACTGAACAAAAAAGATAAACACACCAAACAAAAACACTCCACTAGTCACATCACAATGAAGATGCAGGCTGGTAGTTACTTTTGACAGCTGTCTTTAAACTTCCCATAGTTTAGATTATCACCTCCAGAAAGGCAAATGACACACACAGTACCTGTTAGAACTCATCAGGTTGCTTTCCCTTAAAGGAGCAGAAGAACAGAGTCTTTCTCTCCTGTTCATATACTAAACCATAATCCAGGGTCAAGAGTATATACTAATCCGGAATAATTCTGACAAGCCTTATCCCAAGACATTTGTCTAATTAAAGTGAAACAAACTAGAACGATACACAATTGTAACATCAGTCAGCTTTCCATTTAGTAAATATACAACTACTCCTGCTTCTGTCTTAGTTCTGGCCCTACTTAATTCTGACTTTTCTTTATGACAAAGTAATACTGTACATTTCCCCATGCTTTTGTTCTTGTGTCTTTTTTATTCTCTCACCTGACCACTTCATTTATTTTCCTGTCCACCTGTGTTCTCCTTTTTTTCACTTCTAAATCTATCCCTAGCTACTGCACTAAGTCACTCTTACTGACAACTTTTCCTTCTTGCTTACACCAGAGACTCACTGTACTATCATTCTCTGCAACCTCATGCCACATGCAGAGCCTGAGAATTGCACCAAAACCTTATGACTAGGAAATTAAATTTTAATTCAGTATAATGATGGTAATGTAGGAATCTGGGCACTCTTCTTTTTAATCAGGTCGTACAAGGCGCTTTCCAGAGAATCTGCCCACAAAACTTTGAAACATAATTCTCAAGAGATTTCCATGCCCATTTTATTGGCCCAAGAACACCACATCTAAAAATCAAGTTAAAAATCCCAAATCCTCTGAACTTCAGGCATGACTGAATTGCAAGTGGCTGGAAGAGGGCAGATGCTTAGGGATGTCTATCCAGCTCTATAGTCACTCCTGTAAATCTTCCCCAGCAAGTCTTCTTATTTTTAAAGATTTTTACTGATTAATTCCATTTCATTCAGAAATAAAAAAACCAAACATTTTTAAATGCAGGTAAATTTCAGAAATATACTGAATTTTGTTAAGTTACAAACACTAAGCAAAAAACATCATTCTGTCTCTGCAAGCTGTCAATCTTGATTCTATCAAGGAAAGCTAGCTTGCTTTCTTTAGTTTTTCATGCAGGCAATTCAATATAGGTAGGTAGTCCCTTCCTTTCTCTTATCACTCCTATTCAGCCAGTTCTGCAGGAATTGAGGGCTATCTCATTTTCAGATTCCTGAACATTCTTTCTCACATACTCTGCACTGCAATTCTTTCAAAACTGGATTGTCGAATGAATAGTATTTATCTTGAGTGATCTTCCAAGAGGAAACACAATAGAGACTCCTTCTCCATTAACTATTTTTGTTATCTTATTCTACACATTAAAAAGTAACCAAGTAATTTTGCCCCTCTCTGAAAAGGGAATTCTACTGCTGAATTTTGTATTCAGGCAATATATAGTCTGCTCATATTGGCCATTCAGAGAACGAACACTTCTGAAAAATATAAAAAAGTAACTCCTTGTCTGCTTCCCATTCAAAGAGTACCTAACTACTGCACTTTGAATCCTCAATTACTACAACTCCCAGTCAGGAAACAAGGAAGGTTTTTTACTGGGACAAATCTTGCTGCTGCTTGTCCAAGATTATGACCCGTGTCAGCTCTAAAAAGACCACAGAATAAAGTGGAGGGAAAGAATTATTAAAGGAATATAGGTAGAGATGAACAGAAACTAAGTATTCATACAATAACTGAACTGCTCTGAGAATTTATGTATACAAACAATCTATAGTTAGACAATGGCAATTTTTACACTTTTTTAACGCACTAAACATTTATCCATAATTGTATCTAATAGCAGAGAGTCACACAGGTTGTGGAGTTACTGTGCTAGTAAACCAAGAGATAATAGTATGAAATAAAAAATCAAAATCAGAATAAAAACAAGAGTTAGGAGATAAACTATATTAATTTCATTTATTACACAAGTTCTATCTACACTTGTCCTTGCAGACAGGAGATTTGGGGACAAATCTGTAATTAAATGTTTCTTTTCCGCTAGCAAGTCCTCTCATCCATCAATAAGAAATGGATAAAGAGTAGCTGCTGCCTCCCATTAAATGAGCAAAGGCCAGTGATACATTTGATGTGCTTCCAGTCTCCATAAGAGTAAATAAGATCTCAATAGTTTCCCTGGGAGATTTCATACATACACATAGATATACAAGTACTGCTAACAGAAGGAGGGCCAAACATACTGACCACAGGGAGAAAAATGTTGAAGCTACTGTGGATGAGCCAAATTCAGCTTGCTTATCCTTCTTCCCCTGCTCAGACAGATCTCTTCTGCTCCAGGTATGGTCAAAAAATAAGATGGATACTCAAGTAGATAGAAATTCAGTCTTAGGACTGAATATCCAACTCAGTAGCCAGTTACGTTATTCTTACGCTTTTTATTACATAGCTACCAATTCAAGTCTAGCCCTCATCCAGTACCATAAGTCAGTTTATAACAGTCAGATTCTTAAACAGCAACTCTCCATAGTAATATAGCAGCAATATTACCAGTTCCTTACTAGTACTTTATTCTTTTCTTACACACATATATATGTGTGTCTATATATATATACTATGGACAGTAACTTACAGCTGTCCACAATAATCTCCATCTCACTAGACAAATGCGTGTGACAGATCTACCATCCCTTTTGTTTGCTATCCAGAGAGAAGGAATTCACAAAAGTTTGAGATAAGCAACTTCTGGTTAAATAGCAAGCCAAATAGATAGCCAAATACAAGCTATACTTCAATTCCCTAGTGTTGTTACTTAGTAGATAACTACAGCAGCAGGAAGAGTTCAAGAGTCAAGATACCTTACCACATGATAGAAAATGTGAACATAATTGACCTAGGTAGTCTAACAACACTTCCTGACCTCAAGCTTACATACAGTCTGGAATTTAAATCATTAAATAAATAGCGTGGCAGATAGCCTGGCTGGACTTCTACACTTCTAATCTCTCCCTTAAGATTTGTCGTGGGTCCTAAATCATAAGAATACCCAGACAGTAAGTGCAGGCAACTCTATACCCTGAAGCCCTTCAAGGGCAAAGCCTCCAAACCTCCTGTACAGCCCTCTGGGGAAGGGAGCAGATAGGTCCTCCACAGCACTTCTTCACTGTAGCCTGGGTGTTACACCAGTCTGTAATGCTATTTGCAGTTTCGAAACCCTACAGATTCACCACATTCCCCTGGCTCAGGAAAGCTTTATAGGTCCCAATTCTAAATCCTACCTTCTAAGAATCGTAACATCCACCTAATCCCAAGAAATCCTAAAGTTAATGATTTTAACAGTAAACCAGGGATTCCTGTTGATTCTCATTCACTATCCGGCAATACTGTAGGACCACCTTTCCTCAGAGGAGGGAACTGAGGGTAATAATGTGACCAGCAAGACCAGAGCCTTACTGGCCAGGGTCTGTCCCACACTACACAAGGAAGACAAACATGGAGATGGCAGCCAAATCCAGCAAAGAGTCCAGATCCTAAAGTAGTATCATAATGACAAGGTAGTTCCAAAGTGAAATTGTCAAATCATTCCATACATAAGAAAAGATCTTGCAATTGCCAGGCCTAACCATGGTGATGAAACTGGGCCAAAAATCAAGCCAGGTAGTCAAAGGCCACAAGCTGAAGTCCAGATCACGCTATTCTATGGCTAGGCATTGGCATTGCTGCAGCTAATCAAAAATCAGTAACCCCTCTCTATCATATCTCAGAAAAAAAAAGACTGAAGCTCCAATGTTGAGTTTAATTAGAATTCCTGGGCCCACAGGTGTGGGTCCCAGCTAAGGCTCATCAGGGCTATGAGGGCTTATTAGTGTACTTAGAGTTCCAACACACCTGCAGTGTCTAGCCTGAGGAAGTCTAAAAAACAAAAGAGAACCCCAATACCACTATCCAACCCTAATAGGACTCTAAAAGCTCCAGAACTTAAGTCTGGGAGAACCCCTTGAATACTGTGTAATCTTAGCTAAGAGACTTAAAAACCTCCAACCTAACCTCCTACAAGTCCCAGCTATGATCTCCCTCCCACACTACAAATCAGCCAGAAAGGAAGACAATCCCTTTTCACAACTCCAGTAGCCCCATTCAGTGGTGTGTTCCTGTTCCAGACAGCATAGCCCCATCACCAGGGGTGTTAAGTCCTGCCCTGCAGCAGGAGTCAGTCTAGGCAGCACATGACTGAGATATTACAACAATTTTTTTAAGAGGGTGAGACAACCCAATATGAGTTAGGTCACTTGGAATTCTTAACCAAACAAACCTCTATTGAGATTTGTTGACTCTCAATCCTTAGCCAAGATACCTTCTACAGCTTTAACTACTGGCACAGAAACCGTGCTATGTAATAAGCAGTCCTTTTCAGTTCATGAGAACCTCCCCAGCTGAGTTTACCAGGGTATAGCAGTTGTAATGGCTTCAGTACAGACTAACAGGTCCAGAAATTTTAGAAATCACTTGCAACAAATATGGCAAGTACATAGGGAAGGCAGGGGCAAACTACAAGGTAGCCTCACAGGCTGACACTTGATTTTTCCCAATAATAAGCAGGGAATATTCTACAGAAATAGCTGTAGAATTCAGATGCAGAATCGGCCTGTACTCTTAGGAACAGCAGTGGAGCCTCTGCTCCTCACAGTGAGGAACAGCAGTGGTTGGCAGGGGATAGAGGCTATGCTTCTGATGAGGTCTAGACAGAAAGGCTTCAATCTCCAGTTATGTTCCTCACAGACCAGTTATTAGTGCCTAATTCGCATAAAAATAATATTAACAACATTAAAAAAAGGTCGAATATCAAGGTCAAAGTAATGGTAGACAAGTTGCAATGGTAAATGTCCCTTGACAGCATTACAACTGAGTGCTGTATCAATAGGCTCAACAGCTCAGGCAGGGGAAAATCTTCCTGTCTGCAAAACTAATGCCTTTTTACTTGCCCAGCCACAGTCACGCCCTAAAAAGTTAACATTAGATTTTAAAAATCAAATATCTCACCTTCCAGAAAACCTTGCACTTTCTCAACCCCCTTGAAGTGTTCCTAATTCATTCAGGTCAGAAATAAAGACCCTGTCCAGGGAGCTGAAATATGTGGGTTATGCACTGAGAAAATACATTAAAATCTTTATTGGCTGCTCCATCCAACTGAGTCTTTTCCCATAAAGAAAACAGCCCCCATGACACTAATTTCCTCTTTTGAGCTGAGTGTTCTGTAAAAAGTCTGTGACACCAAAGCAGACTGAAATGCAGCCATCTCCAGATGTGTGGAGCCAAGCTTGCCCCTGGCCACACTGTCAGGGCAGGCAGGGCTCTGTGCCTATGCTGAGAGCCCTCACATGGCCCTGGCACCTCTGGCAAGCCCTGCTTGCAGCAGCCCCACTCTATCAAAGCCATTTGCTGCCTCTCGCCCAAAATATGGCCATTCATCCCTCTCTTCTTTGAACAAAATTTAAACACATTCTTCCATAGAAAAGTCTCACACCACAACAAACATCTTGAGAGGGGTTTATCAAATGTCCAGAACTGAAACCTAAGCTGAGCCAAGACAGGCAAAGCTCCCCTGATTTCGGATTTAGGGGAGAGATACGAGAGGCATAAACTGAAAGCTTTTTCCAATTGGGAGCTTATTTTTACTGACATTTTGTTCTAGATTTTAGTTAAATAACAAAGGAAGAGAAAGGAAAATGGAGGACGCTGACAAGGAGATAAAGAGGATTGTGTCTTAGAAGCAAAAGCCAAATGGAGAGAGAAAGAGAGAGAGACAGATATAAATATATAGAGATATATTTATTTACACACCCACAAACACAAGATCAGTGTGTGTCCACATCTTTCCACTGGGTGCTGTCTCATACTTACATGTTGTCTTAAGCAAAAGAATACTCCTCAGTATTCTTATATAATATTCCAACAGTCATACTGTGAGAAAAGCTCCATTTTAAAGTGCTGATCCCTTTCACGGTTGGCTTTTATCTTGCAGCAATGAAAGTGGTGGCTCATGTGCAATCATTTCTCCTATACTTCTCACATTTCTTACACAGTTTTTACCAAAAATCATCATCCACAGCAAAAGCTTTTCCATCCTCCTTGTTTGTTACATAGGAATACAAAAAGGTTGTACTCCAGGTTTATGGTCTGAGGATGTCCCTTCACAAGAGTCACTGTCAGGTTCACCTTACAGTGACTCCCATCAGACCACAGATCTGGAAATGCTTTTGCCTTTTTGAAGCCAACAGCTCAAGGGGCATTGCATGGTTCTGCATCTAACCCCAGCAGCTTAAAAAGTGCTCTTGACCATCTGGTCTCTTAGCTTTCAGGATTTCAAACATGAGCAAAATCTAAAAATATATATATCATATAAGATTTTTTTTTCCAATGGAAACTGCCAGAAAAAAAAAAATCTGGCTTTTTCACATTTCAACTTTTAAATACACCTACACTTTGATTTTCACTGTCCTTTCCTCCACCTCCCAAACCAAGAAAAAATTAGCATCACCCTTACACCCAAGTGAAAAGAACAGCAGTCTCCGGCTCTATCTGATACATTCTCAATGTCAGTTCAGGTCATAAAACACAGTCCAAGGTTTTACCTACATCATTTCACATACATCTTAAGTAGTATGCTACTGCCAAACCTGAGAAGTAGATAACTTTTAGGACTTCATGATAGAGTTGTACTTGGAGCTCTCAACTACAATGCTTCAAATTAACAGGAGAATCATGACAGTCATTAAAAAACAAGTGGGAAATAATCAAGTGTGAATTTTAAATTTCCCTGTTCTGAAACATGACTGACACTTTTGAAGCAACTAAATAAGAGAGAAAAAGAGATAATTTTTTCCACTTGTTCAGCTGAAATCCTCCACACTGTGCAAAAATCAGGCTGGGAATTTCCTGAGAACGGTCCTGAATAAAACAGAGGGGGAATTCCCTGAACTTGATGTACCAACTAGGATCCATGCATACAAAGACTCAGGATAATAGAAGAAAAAAAGCATTTATATCTTTCCAGCCTTGGGACAAGTCTGAAGCAAATTCCAAACTAAGTTCTGATTTGGTTGTTCATTCATTTCTCAGAAAAACAGAATTTGTCATCCTTGCTGCAGTAAGAGGCAAAAGACACAGAACACAAAACTTCTAGAGCAGATACAGCTACTAAGTTTTGTAGAGCTTTATACATAGTATTAAGGAATTTGCATTATATGAATTATATAATTATTTTGCTAACAAGCTCAATGCAACTATAAACTTAAAATTTAAAAATATGGACTGATTTAGACAAGGCAGTAAATTAATTGGTATAGTAGCTACAAATACAGTTTCATTCTCATTCCATTCTCCCAGAAGTCTTTAAAATAGGAGAAGCAAACATGACTTAATTTCAGAAAAACATGAACAGTTCAGTATTTTCTCAGGCTCATCTTGGCCCCAGCTGTCTGAAAAGACTTTAATGAATCTGCAGCCCAATAATAAGAACTGAAACCCTGCAAACTGATTGCTAACTTAAAGGCTGTCACCAAGCATTCATCAGCAAGAACCATGCTCTATTGCCTCTTCACCTAATCTGGACTGGAGCAATGGTGTGGAGATGAATGGCACCAACAACAATATCCTGCAGCCTCTGCTCTGTTAGATGTGCCAACACCATGCACCTGGGGAATAAGGCTGCTTGTTCAGAGAGGTAAGTTTACCAAACTGTGTTTCTAACTTCTTGGACCTTAAGGCATGTTGTTCTGCTCTCTAGGACTGAGACAAAATCTTCCTCATTCTTCAAGTCCTTCAAATTCCCTCCAGCCAGTTGCCTAACCCTGCTCCTTTAATGAAAACCACTAAAAAAATTAACTAAAAATAAGCATTTACCCTAAACAAGAGGGAAAATGTGATTTCCACTTCTCCCTTATCAGGTGCCTCTTCTGAATTTAAACACTCATCCTTGAGATTTCCATCCTTCTTTCACTGTAACTACTTCCGTTACTGTTGAACTGCACAAAACACATGAAACACCATCAAATGGTGTTAGGAACTTTTTTACTAACTTCTTTACTACTGTTGGCAAGTCAGCCCTGACTGACTTGGGTCTTAGTGCACCCTTCTGTCTATCAGCAAGAGATATTAGACATCCCAGTACACAGGCAATCCTCCTGAAGGTTGTTCCAGTACACAGGGCTTTCCTTCCTTGAAAAGTAAACTGGTAAAGTGAATGAACTGCTGATAAGTTTTCATCACAGAAAAAAATTCCCTTCCATAGTCTGTTTCAGCAGCTTTGCACTTAGTTTTTCCTCAAGAAATACAAACTCCACCATAAATATAATGATGTTTACCAAGGACTCAGAAATGGTTATTAAAATTAGATAAGAAAAGCAGTACACACAAGTCAGGACAGTACCCAAACCCTAGGCAACCTGCTAATTTATTGAACAGTGCCTCATTTTTCGTCTTGGTATCTTCTTGGACACAGAGGAAACCATGAAAGACCCATTGAAAATGCATGTATCAAAGCAAGCGTATGAACAACACTTGGCACCTCTGAAAATATGAACATTAATCATTGTTTTGTGTATGTTCTATCAGGCTGTGAAAATGAGCCTCTCAAAGAAGTTGTGGGGGAGAATATGTGTCTATTACACTCCAAGACCTCAAAAAGCAACAACTTAACAGTCTACACTGTTTCTTATACTATAATAATCACTGAAATACATAAACCTGTAGAAAAAGAAAGGTCATAAGCAAATGATGTCCCTACCCTCTTATCTTTAGATGCCATATAGATATGTTTGACATTTAAGGTTGGAATTTTCATGCTGAAGTTTCAGAAGCCCACAAATACTAATGGTCATCTACATTCACCTTTATCAGAAATCTTTTTAAGATGTAAGAAAGCTGCATTTCTAACTCCTTATGAATTAAAGAGATCAAGGAGTCAAAGGGATCACAGTAAATGCATTCTTTCCCTTTTTTAAATACAAGCATGATCTTATTTGTGGAAGGAAACTGCCACATTAACACACAGCAAATTTATTTAATGAAAATAGATAAAGGAGTTTCTTCAGGTTACTCCAACATGTCTCAAATTTACCACTTAAATTTCACCAAAAAAAAAAAAAAAAAAAAAAAAAAAAAAAAAAAAAAAAAAAGAAGTCCAGTTTCTCAACTGGTCTTTTAAGCCTTTCTTCTAGTCTATGTTGATCCTTTGAATTCATGTTGTCAGAAGCAGAATTGATAAGGACAGTAGAACAGAACAGCATTTTACTCTGATAAGGACAGTAGAACAGAAAAGGGAAAGATAAAGGATGTAACCTGGGCAAAGAGAAGTCATGCAAAATGCAAGCAGGATGCCAGCTCAGCTCCGCAAGGCCCACAAAGCAGCAGTTATTCAAAACAACAATACTGTGCTAAGTCAAAAGTGGAGGTCAAGGAACAGCCACCTAAAAAGGATACCAGACACAGGAGACAGACCCCAAAGAAGCACATAAGAACTTCCATTAAAGGGGTGCAACTATGTAAAATAACATAACACATATATATCAAGTGTGTGTGTGTGTGTGTGTGTGTGGGGGGGGGGGGGGGGGGGGGGGGGGGGATGGAAGGGGGAAATAGCTAATGAATATTTAATCAGTGTGCATGGTAAACACTCTGTTTACCCAATGCCCCAGCTACTCAATTAGAGGAAGGATCCTCTGAGTGACCAGCACACTGTAACAAAGGATGCCAGCTTTCCAATACTCAAAACTGTTAGAAAGTTTCTATCTGGACGATTTTGGTATCAGTATCAACTACAAAAGGGAAGGGAAAAAAGGCACTTCCGTTGCCTTTTAGTGGCCTTCACCAGGACTATCTGATCATGAAGTTTATCCAGTACTTTCCAAGGAATGACTGTGTAACAGCAATGACAGAAATAACAACTCTGTGCAGCAACAACAAAAATGTGCAAACTCAAGCATCCCATTCCTATACAAATACTTCTGCTTAACTTTCCTGCAATGAGTTTCATTTTTTCTTTTTTTTCAGTGCCCAAAACACCACCACCAGAAAATTTCCTAAGACTTCATGCAATGGAAAATTCTGGTGCAAGCTGTAGGTCCTCCAGCAAGGCTAATCAACATCCAGGTGAATCAGGACATCAACTCACTCAGTCCTACTCTCTTCTTCCTGGATTAATTACTCAGCAAAAGAGACTACAAAATGGCACCTAGCACAATCACATCACTCATACAAGACAAACTCAGCTGTTCAAATCAATATTCTTAGCAGGCAGAACAAGCCAGTTTTGAGAGTGTTCTAATTAGACAATAGAGATTATTACAAAACACCTGCAATGTTTGTAATCATTTAAAATAATGAGAATCAGTATTAGCTTCCAAAGGCGCCATATGGTAAATGCTCATTCCAGGCAGGTGTCCCTCATAGACTCTCAGTGTTTCAAAGCTATCGTTAACATTTTTTTAATCTAAATGAACTTGTTCTCAGTAAATGCATGAGCCCCCAGTTTGTCCTCTGCATGCTGACCGCACGTAAAGCTGCCCCAATTGCAGCGCCTCCTCATCTCATGCTATAGGACCCGAGCCGGCTCCTTCGGGGGGTGACACCACCTGACTTGGAACAGCTTTCCTGTTCTTCCCTGTGCTCAATCTCAGAGGCCTCACCAGCCATTTCCAGGCAAGGAGTGTTCCCCGGTGTCTGCTAAGGCAGCGCCTCAAGCTGGGCCCTCGCAGGCCGGGCTGCGCGGCAGGCGCTCTCACGGCAGCGGCGCCTCCCGGCCCGGCCCTCAGAACTACGCTCCCATTTCTTCATCAACGGGGAAAATGAGGCTTTACACTCACATACAGCTTAACCTCTCTGAAAGCAAATAACATATCTTTGCTGTAGGTCCTATCAGCAAATTTTTATGTTTCAAGTCACCGATTGTATTTTCTAATTGTAAGAAAAGCAGGTTAAACAGCCGCAGTGTTGTGGGAACACTACATGATAACAAATATAAATATCGCCATAAGGTAGCTATTGCTGTATCTGTTTTACAGAAGGATAAATTCAGGTACAGTCTGTCCACCCCAAGATAGAAATTATCACAGAGGAAAATCTTCCTATGTTGGTATGAAAACAGGCCTGTGTCTCCCCCAGGCACACTTTGTGCAGTGACTCCTGGGAGCTGACTGGGAAGGCAAAAGAAGGAAGATAAAGGAGTTACTGCTTTAGCTCCTCCCCTTAGACAACAAGAAAAAGAAAACGGATTCCAAAGTAAGTGTAAATATACTATTTTACAAATCAAATAATGCATAATTTAAGGTTCTCAGCCAAACTCTTTGCAAGTATAACTACTTAAGATGCCAAAGAGAGAAAAAGAGATTCAGGAAACTGAGGAAACAGAGATAAAAAAAATCTTGAGATTATATAAATCTTAACTTAGATAAACTTGATAAGGTTTTGCTACTAAGCAATAATTACAAAGAACTGTGCCTATGAACTTCCATGCCAGGGATATCAACGCATGTTACTTTAAAACTATTAAATCACTGTTCCCATCCCTTATATACAGCCACCTTTTTTACAGCTTAGAGGCTGCCTAAATGCACTCTGCAGATTATTTAAGACAGGCATGCAGACTGAACTGTAATCAATTGAAACAGTAGGGGAAATGTAGAACAGGAATTGAATCACCTGAGTTGAGAATTAACACTCTGGGGGGAAAAATCCAAGACTTCCAGAAGAAACATCACTGTATTTTTAAAGATTAAAAGTAAAAAGGGCCTCCTTTAAAATATTTAACCAGCAGTTGTGGTACATTTAGCTATGGCAGTGGACATCAGTTTTGAGTAAACTTGGGGAAGGAAAAAGCCTAATAAAAATCAGATGATCTTTCAAGATCCCTTCCATCCTGGGCTATTCTATGATCCTACTAAATCATTAGGGCAGATTTTGCTATTTTAGAGCATGATCTTGTTATAGAGACAGCATTTTACTGCCTTTATTTTACTGTTTGAGATTTTGAGAAAGGTCAAAAATTCAGAGAAATTTTTCCATCATTGAAATATATCAAGTGGGTTTTTGAGGCTGCTACTAAAAAAAATAGAACTAAGCATTTAAATTTAGACATGTAAAATTAGAATTTTTTTCTGGTTTGCTCACCTCCCCTTGAGAGAAACTAAATTTCATTAAAGAAATTTGTGAAAAATATATTGTGCTGAATGTTTTGATAAGCTCTACTTTAGCCCTGCTATGGACTTCTTACAATAGAGAACCCTGGGAGATATAAATAATGCATGTGTCACTCTGCTGCCCTTTCACAAGCTGCAGCAAGTGATACACCAAAGGAAGTGCAGATGAAAAGAGAGGACATGGCTCCTGGATCAAACCATAATCAACGGACACCCCAAATTGAGCAGCTGTGAGCTGCAAGATCAAAATACACAAGGCAGTCTTGCCACCCCTCCACCAAGATGTTTTAAAACCTGGAGGCACAAAGGTAGTGCAAAGCTGTCTGTTTTGCTTACTGGTTGGTGTTTCCCTGTTGCTTCTCCTGAATATGTAACCTGATTTGGACCAGTATTTTGTCAGAAATCTTCTCCCCCAGCTTTTTCCCCTGTTCATTCAGCTTAGCTAGAATTAAATGACCGTATCAGAGCACAAAAAGGGATAGATAGCAACAGGAATGTTTGTTTCATGAGACAGCAAAGCCAAAGAACACAGTAAGAAAACCTGAGGCAGGATTTATTACAAGGTTTGTCCCTGTCCACAGTTTTGCACTTCATCTTCCTCATTCATTTTATTTTGAATATATGTGGATTGTTGCTCTGGTAAAGCACTGCCTGCTAAAGAGACTGTGATCACAAACTCTCTGGGTACCAGCATTTGTCACCATGATTGCAATTCACAGCAATATATAAACTTTTTTAAAATGCTGTGAACATAGCTTCAGGGGGTTAATAAAGCTGCTTTCCAGTCCCCTACCTCCTTCCATTGATAACTTATTCAAATTGTAATTGCTTGTAGTGTGCACCCTATATCGCATAACTACTTCTGTTACATGAGCTCCCTGGGGCCATCCATCACCCCACCCACCAGCAGAGTCCCTGTTCTTGACCGATGGGAGCACCCAGGGTACCACTAACATGTGGGTTCATGCCCAACCTCAGCTGACACCCTCCAGCCACGACTCACTCTAACCTGAATTTATCATTTCAAATTTCTTTTATCCTCAAAACCAGCCCAGTCCATCACTTACAAATCAACACTTCAGCAAGTACTTCCAACAGACCTATATGTTACACATGGAAAACAGCTTTTTTCTCATCTTTTCTCCACTGGAAAACTCAAAGGCCAAGTTTCCTCTCATTCAAACAGCAGTTCTATCAGCTTAACTCTGTATTTCACAGACATAAGTCACTGCTTCCTTGGCCTGGGAGTACAAATAGCAACATAGTGTTGAAGGAGGTAGTAACGTTCATTCCAATCAGGAAAAAGCACTAAGCAAAACTACATCTTTACAGCAGTTGTAAGGCACATAAAATTGAAAGGATAATATCACAAAGGCAGACGAAGCTGGGTAATCTTCCCTAACCCACACTCCTGATTAGTACACTTCAAAACTTACTTGTAGTACATATTTTTACCTTTGTCATTAATTTTATAGCATTCAAAGTTATAGTAGGTTTTTTCCCTTAGATGCATAGGAGTGTATGTAGTCTGAAGACTTCCCAAAAGCATTTTAAATGAGATAGACTACACTACCAGTAAGGAAATGCTGTGTCCTAGGGCAAGGAAAATTCAAGCTTGACTCAGATATGGAACAGAAATATCTGTGCGATGTAAAGTCACAGTAAATAAAATAGGGGGCCTTTTTCAATATGGCCTCTTTCAGATTTACTTTTGGTCCCATACTTATCCCTTGCAGAAGTCAATGAAACTCCTGAGCATCAAGAGTCAAGGTCTATTAACCATCCTGAAGAAAATCCTCACATCTGTATGACTTAGATTATGAAGTGTGTGGCAATATGTCTGCCTCTACCAGAACATACAGCTATGCCCTAGAAAATCTTAGTCCTGATTTATCTTCAAATCTATTTGACTTCAGGTGTTTTCTCAGTGAGTCTGAGCTACAAGGTTAACAAATGGTTGGGATATACACTAGGACAGACAAGTACCCTTTTTTTCTGTATCTCTTAATGACCTGTCTTTCTCCTCCTCTAATGCCTATATGCTCTGCAGGTTTACAGTTTTTAGCTCAAGGATTGTCTTACTGAGCAGATGGATAGTACCAGACTTAACACACAAGTGCTGCTAAAACACATATCATTATAATTTCCCTAGCTTATATTATACCTATACATCCCTCCTCCTCTAGTGACCTCTCACTGAAATGGTTCAATTGAGTACTATAATATTACATTTGTTCAGAAACAGTATACTGGCTTTTGCTAGATATTCTCAGTGCTCTGCACATGTACTGAGCCAGCAGAGGTCCAAGCTACAAGGAAAACGTGGTGGGTCTAAGCCAAAGCACTGTATAACTTTTAGCTCATGGCTGATTAATTTAATGTATGTGAAAGGAAGAGATAAGGATTTAATTGTTACTAGAAGTGAGGAAGCTGATCAAGGCTGAATTAGTAGAATCTGTGACCTAGTTTCATCATTGTTTTAATGTTCTAAAAACTCAGAGCCTGTGCTCCTGCCAAAATGAGGCAGACTGCTCTTCAGACTGCCTTCTGCAATGGATTTTGTCTTCTTCTCCCTCTTAAACTAGACATTGCTTCTAAATGAAGGTAACCAGTCCATCAGCTTGTAATTACTGCTACGCTGCCAAAGATACTCTACCCATTTATTTTTTGTGTGTTCAGGCCCTGTTTTTTCCTGGAATATCAGATTTCAGATTCTACACTAATTTCATCCTAACAATGGTAGGACTGACAGTGGCTTCTCCAAGTGTCCCAGAGTATGCATATGTACAAAGCACATGCTATATACAGTACACTATATATTTATATGTTATCCCAAAGATATATATGTTGTCCCAGGCAAGTCTTCAGAATAATCAAGTTGTGAGACCTTGGAATAACTGAGACAGGGTTGGCTGTGACACTCAGGTGTCCTAGCAGAAACAAACCTAGATTTCTATTGTCCAAAGAGATTTTGTTCAGCAGCCTAGCTCTAATACTGGGGACATGACTAACTTTAGGGTAGAATCAATGTCTTTTCCCACAGAAAAACAAATATATTACCATCCCTTTCCCTTCTTCGCTTCCCTTTGGGAGATCGTGCTTCGCATGAGGCCAAAAGGAGATTTTCTTAATCTTGGGGAAAAAAAAAACCTAGAACGAACAAAAAGGGAAAGGAAGTGGACTAGGGAGAACAGTTTTGTCTTTCTTTCCTTTCCCTACCTCCCCCTTCCATGGGAAGAAGTTTGTTTGGAAAGCATTTGTTTGCAGGGGTTTCATTCAATAGGAGACCAAAGACTGCAAACTATTTCTGACACCAGTGGAGTTCAGGGCACTTAGCTCCTCTTCAGATGAAACCCTAAATATGAGAGAGTCTGACTCATTGTTTAGGAATAAAAAGAGCAACTGAAATTAGATCTCTCCCCTCTCTGCCCCCATCATTTAAGACAAACTATTTACCTTCCTAGAGACCATGAAGTGTATCAAATTCTCCAGGCTGCTTATCCAACAGGAGACTTAACATTTCCAAGTAGGACTTCTTCTTCAAGACTGCTTCTCCTTTGCAACTTAGATTACCAGAGAGTCTGTGATTAGCCTGATATTTTATCTCTGACTCTGTGAGAAATATTGCTGCTATAAACCCTGCTGTCCTTAGGAAAAGTGGAAGTACTTGGCAAAAGCTAATAAAAAGAGGAACGACGACAGCAATCTCCAAAGAATACCTAAGGAACAAATGAGCCAGCTGCCCACACATATGCACACACACACGCTGAAGCATTTCTTGTTCACATGGTGCATACACCAGCAGAAAATGCATCATAAGGACACTGCTGTTTTAACATTATGCCATACAAAGCACCAGCAGGGAAATGGATGAGGTGCTTTCACAGGTCCTTAACTCCTGATTCACACTTCTCTTTACAAACTAAGTTTAGTATCTAGCTTATTTTATGAAATGGCTCTGCTTTCTCCTGGATTCTTACCAATGAGAGCAAGAAGAGGAGACTATGTCTAACATTTTAAGAATGCAACAAAACTTTCTCTTGTCTCTTTCACATTGCTTCTACTTTTCTCTAACCTTTTGAGCAAAGTACAACAGCTGAAGAGCAAGGAAATAAGAAATTGAAACACTTAAGGCTGTTCTGACCACTGGTACTGATCAGGTAAACACTCCTATGCAAGTAGTTCTAGCTCTGGAAAAAGAGAAGAAAGGGAAGATCTAAACTATCTCAGCAGAGGAAACAAAGATATAGGCGTCACTAATTCAGCTGGGACGTCATGAAGCATTTTAAAGATGAGAGAAATTTTGAAGCTTGGGAATTTATTGCAGCAATAACATGGCCTTAAAGAGCTATTATTCAAGATTCCTGAGAAAAATTGCTCACTGTTCTCTTTCACTGACCTCTACAAGTCTCCAGTATCAAAACTTTGGGAAATTCTGAAAATACAGGGTGTAATATTCAATTCTAGAAGTAACCCAGCTGAAATCACTAGACCTGCACAAAACTAGAAGACACCATTTAGATCCAAGGAGACAGTATTTTGTAGGGACAGTGTCAGGGTCCATTCTTCCATTTCTTGTAGGGTTGGTCTTGCAGTGCTTAAAAGGGGTACTTTGGGGAATGCTCCATTTCAAAACATCTCTGGATCCAAGTTATTCTTCCAGCTGCTATGCCTGCAGCATTTTGGCTGTACGCTCCATTTGCTGTTAAGAAAGGTGTTTAATATTACAATTAGAAATTTGTTCAGTTTTTGGAAATTGAAGTACAGTCAGACAATATACTCAAATTACTACTTTTAATTCTGTTACAACACTTCTGTTATCTCAAGAGTTGTGTGGCAATACTCAGCCATGGGAAGCCTTGTTCCTCCTATCAGTAAATCAAGAAAGTCTCTCTTCTTTGGACAGTAATTCAGCAGCATTTTCTCGCAGCTCTGAATCCTCCTCCTTTCTCCCTCCTTCCTGCAAAATCCACTGATGATCAATCTCATTAAGCATATTAATATGCTTCACCATATTTGGTCTTAACTTACTTACATTACTCTGAAGCTGCATGTGATCCAGTTTTGGTCAGCTCCTTGAAAGATAAATCAAGGCCTCTGTATGGATGAACTCTGGACTTCTGCAGCAATGCCTGTCACCATAGTACCATATTTGCACAATTCACCTACAGATGCTTATTCTTAATATTAAGCCTTGAGTTGCTTGTTTTTGCAGATTTCAGAGAAAAGAACTGAGGTGGCATGCTCAATCTGGAACTTGACTGTATTTAATACTACTATGCTTGCTTTCTTGGAGATCTAAATAAATTAAGGAGAAATGGTCAGCCATGCAGTGCCTGAGCCCCTTTGAAGTAACCACAGGGAAGGAGGCAAGGACCTCTAATGAGACCACCTATCCCTTCCTATTCACAGCAGGACTGAAATCCACCACTTAATTTTGCTGTCAGAAGAAAAGAGTAATCAGTCATTGCCAGCTAAGGTAACTATATTCACAGTGATGACCTACATGAGAAAATGTAAAGATAGCATTTTCAACTCACCAGCCTAGACAGATCCTTCCATATAAATCTGCTGCCATTAAAAAATCAGGAAATATTACAGTGATGAGGATGGTACATCAAAGAATCATAGAATGGTTTGGTTCGGAAGGGACCTTAAAGATCATTTAGTTCAACTCCCTGCCATGGACAGGGACACCTTCACTAGACTAGATTGCTCCCAAGCCAATCCAACCTGGCTTTGAACATTTCCAGAGATGGGGCATCCACCATTTCTCTGGGCAACCACTGTTCCAGTGCCTCACCATACTCATAGTAAAGAATTTTTTCCTAATATCTAAGCTAAGCCTACTCTCAGTTTGAAACCATTCTCCCTTGTCCTATCATTACATGCCCTTGTAAAAAGTCCCTCTCCCTCTATCTTGTAGGCTCCCTTCAGGTATTAGAAAGCAGCAATTAGGTCACCCCAAAACCTTCTCCTCTCCATGCTCAACATCCCAATGCTCTCAGACTTTCTTCATAGGAAAGGTGCTTCATCCCTCCTAACATCTCAGTGCCTCACTTCAACAGGTCCATGTCCTTTCTGTGCTGGGGATCCCAGAGCTGGATGCACAGGTAGAGTCTCAACAGAGCTGAGTAGAGGGAAAAAATCACCTCCCTTGACCTGCTGTCCACACCTCTTTTGATTAATAATAAATAATTCCTTCTTTTTTTAAGAGATAATTTCTCTATTGGCATACAGCCATAAACCTGAACATAAGGTTCATCAGTACTTGTGGCCTTCCGCCTTCTGACCTTCCAACCTCCCCTGAACTAACTGCTTCCTACACCACTCATTTATCTAGAAGATTCTTCCTTGATATTCATTAGCCTTAGTCCCCTGAACTCCAGGAGAGTTGTCGTCATGTACCCCACCACAGAGTGTGGCCTCAGCAATTACACAGGGAGGTCACGGTCACCTCCTGTGCCAAGACCTGAGATTTATACGTGCCGTCTCCTTTTGGCTTGGCATTATCTGCTCTGCCAGTGGTCTGAGTCATTCCCTTTAAGATGCAAAAGCCCCGAGGTGGGACTGACAGACTGTGATGAAGAGGGGCAGAAGAAGGGGATAGATGCTCCCTTTATTTTGTCATTGCATTTACCCAAGCGCTGCAAGGGAAATGTTACCAGGAAGCTGTTAAAGGGCAACTTCTTCTGGAGTCACCGATACATCTCTGTGTGACATTTACTCTGTGAGGAATGATTTATCCCTTCAGAAGGAAAGGCCTGAGTCACAGCTCAGCAATAACAAGTAAATCACCTTCTGGAGGAAGACAATGGCTCTGCCTACCATAGGGATTTTTAAAATTTATCAGACAAAACTCTACCCCATTCTTGATGAATGCTTAAATTTCATATTTAAAGTATGTATGGTATCAATGCCCAAAAATAGTTAAGAATATCTCAGATTTATACCCTCCTCTTCTACTAATTCCCTATGGGACCCTCTTCCTCCTCTTCCCCTTGGAAGACAAGACACTAATCATTCCCTAGCCCACACAGTAATTGTAGGAACACAGACAATACTGACAGAAATCTGACTCACAGATTGGAACTGCCATTGGGAGAGTAAGAAGTATGGGCTTCTCGCTTTTCTGCTACTCCAACAGAAGAATCAGGATCAGGAGAACAGACTTATCAGTACTGAGAAACTTCCTAACACAAAATTCTTCCTAGCACTACAGAGCCTTACAGAAGGAAAAAAAAAAAAAAAAACCTGGAAAAAGGACAAAACATAAATGCAACAGTATTAATAAATTATAATCACCATTAGAATACTCTTTAACACCTTTCCCTGTGTCTTATCAGGTTACAACAACTTATGTTCTGCCCCAAACTGCCTGCTATTCACTCTAAGATTATTCTCCAGTGATGTATTCTCATTATTTAGCCTAATCCACTTTGAAGTGATTTGAGCTCCAGTTTCTGCACAGGTTTACCTTTGATCACTTACAAGTGGAATCCTCCAGACATACACAACATCTATGTAAGTACAAGAAAAGACACAGAAGAAACACAAGGTCACAGTTAAGCATGCACTGGAAAAGCTCTACAGTGTGACCTAAACAGAATTACCAGAGGAAAGGAGAGAGAGATTTATACCGCTTTACATTATCCTTTCAAACCAGGAGCAATTTGCTCTTACTCTAAAACACTGAAATTTTCTATGAGATTTGCCCATTTAAAAGATGCAAAATGAGACTTCAGCTGCAACCCCTTAAGCCTAGAAAATGACAACACAGTGATAATGATGTCTTGTTTTATTATTACTAATAAACCCTGTCTCAGACAGGATTAAAAGCCAGAGGGAAGTCCAGTAGTTGTACCTCCACAAAGGAGCCTGGGTGTCCAGAAAGTTTCTGGCATTATTCAGTGCTGCAAAGAACAAGAGTGATACAAGACCAGCAGAGCCTGAAGTCAAATATACTCACCTGCAGCAACGGTGCTTGACTGCCAGCATATATATCCTGTAGTCACTACAAAAGTTTCCTTAATTGTTATGGGATCCTGATACAATCAGAGCTTACAGTCCATGCTTGTACATGTGGGTGCAGGATCACAAATACTTTATACTCAAAATTAAGCCAAATATATTTTAAGGATGGACAAAATGAAAAGCAAGGACATTGGGCAGACTAGGGGAAAAAAACGTTTAAAATTACCTGCCTTGCCTTTACTGGTGGCCTTTTTTCCCTCCTGCCTCACACTTTGAACACACAGTTTCATAATCTTCATAATCTTCTGGGTTGCAGTACACCATGCACAGTCCTAGAAGCATCCCTGGGAAAAAGGTTTGTCCTTCCACAGTGTCTAAGATCTGGTTCTTTGGCTACTCCTGCCAGTATACTCCCATGGCCACACTGTGCTGCAAAACCCCTCTCTACTAAAACCATTGTCTTCTTCAAGCCCCCCTGCACACTCCAGAAAGTCTACTTCCTCAGCCACATGATCCAGGTCACCCACTGAAACACATTTTCCTTTGGTCTGAAAAGTCTTGTCTGAGCTCATCCACTGAAGGAGAGATGAATTTTAAGGAGGCAGTGGCATTACCTGCCATACAATTGTTAAAAATTCTGCTTAAGGAAGAGCAACTGCATTTGGCTGTGTATTGCATGTCACTGTGGATACTACTCTCTTCTAGGAACAGCTGCAGACTAACTGCACTAGCCTGTGAAAAGCCATTCTTTATCAGAAGTGGCCCATGGACTGCCAAAAGGTCAAGAACTAGAGGAATGCACTTCTTACACTCAGCCAAAACACATATCCTGCAGCCAGTCAGATCAAGAGTTCTTTGACTACTCTGTGAGATGGGTCCATCTGCAAAAAAAAGACCTTATTGCAGGGGAGCAGTGCCTTGAGAACAGACAAAAAAAACTGACAGAAGAAAATCACTTTTCTAGGCAAGTGATACCATGCTGTCACACTGTGTTTAAGCACACATAGATCACTTAGCTGACGTGAAACTTGCATTTGGTAAGAATGAAAAGGACAAATGGGAAGCATAATCAAACCCAAAAGTATCCAGGAAAAAATATGCAATACATACCATTTGCTTATTTGCAAGTGGACCCATCATGTACCCCTGCTCAGCACATATCTAGGGAGCTTTCGTAGTCTTCTGGAAACAGAAACTTTATTACAGTTCCTCAGAGCTAAATCACTCTTATTCCCCTCGGAAAAGACAAAATCTAACAGTAGTTCTTCTGGGACAAGTCTCTAGTTATTTGACTGGAACAATCAGCTTCTTGAAGGACAATACAGGAAGTCCTTGCTTTTTCCTGATGAATTTTGGTAACAACCACTGAACAGGTCAGAAAGTACACAAAGGCAGCTATGACCAGTATCACTACAGCAGAAATATGCGTTCCCATTACTAATGTTGGATGACATGAACCACAAAGTTTATTATGATATATGACTTCATTTATTCAGTGATGTGGTTTTCAGATATTCATTCATTTCTAAACTGGAAGAGTATAAGGATTAGTTTTTTGTGACTACTAGAGAGCTCTTTGGAAAGCAGTTCTGTGCTACTCACAACCTGAAAAGATGCTGGCACTTTTGGTGGTCTCAGAACAAGGTCACTACTCATAACTCTATTTTTTCATCATTGTTCCTTTTTTATCATTGTGAATATTTGAGAGCTTCTTTGTACTGATCTACCAAACTTGCATCTCTTTGCCTGCTATTGCAAGCCCTTGGATGCTCCATGAATCCAATGTCCAGACTGTTTGCTCCACTGCACAGAAATGCCATCATGCTGAGAGTCGTTTGGCAACACCTGCCAGTGATGACTCTGTTTTATAACAGTCCATTAGCACAAAGTTCCTAATGAAAATGAAAGCTGGTAATGAAGCCAAAAGGCAGCAGCAGTCTCTAGTCTGGGGAGGATAATTAAGCTAGAAGAGATGGAGAGACTGAAGAACAAAATTAACACACAGAAAAAGAAAAAAAAGACCTGGTAGTGCATTAGCACTAATGTAGTTATGGCAAACCATTCGGTTTCCTTTATGAAAGCAGTTTGTTTGCATTTGGTGGACTATTTTTTAATTGCTAGCTGATACAACAAACAGCTTATTGCTTCCTCAGAGATACAGATGTGACCGAGAACACACACAGGATTTCAACATAGAGCAGATGAAGAACCTCCAGAAAATGAAGGAATTCTATGCATCTATATTGTGATACATCTGAGCTTTGGAGAAGGGAAAAAATTAAAGTTATCCTCCTCAACGTTGGCATCTCACGTTCACTAGGTGTGGAAGAAAAAGACTGGCTCCCCAGAATGGTTTACTTTCAATAAAATTGTCAAAATTCAGTGGCTTACATCTTTTCACTTGTTAAAATACTCTATAAGCCGTTGCTATAGTGCTCATTGCTTAGATGTTCTCTCTTGCTACTGGACCTAGAACACCTTTGACAGATTGAACAGCACCCTTACTATATAATTCCTCTGAGACAACTCCAGGATAATTCTTTTTTCTCCTGTGTATTTATGCTCCATATGTGCTTGGAGATAGCTTTCATATCTTGCCACTTTCTCAGCATGAAGACCTAGCATACATACAAGGCCTATGTCTGTTCCCTCTCAGTCAAGTCATGCATGATCTTAATAATCAAGCTCTTTCAAAATACTTACAAATTGCTTGACATAGCTCCATCTTACAATATTTAAAGTCCTTAAAAGTTTAGTCTACGTGCAGCTTATCAGGTCTCTTTACAGATGAATTATCCACCTACTGCTTTATGAAGGATGTCATGGGACTTATGCAATATTTACGCTGTTTTCTATCCACACTGATGACTGCAATTCTTTCCCTTCTACTCAAATTTACACATTTCATTAATATGTCTTCTCTTCTTTGTGATCATGAAGAAAAGCATTAGATAGAAATGACAGTAACTTCCAATTTGTCTAGCCTTCTCAGTTCATGAAAATGCTCTTGCATTTTGAATTATTAATTTATTTTAGAAAACTCGTGTTAAAGCCAAATTGTAATTGTGGGGTTGTTTAAAAGTAGGGCATTTTGTCAAATAACAAATTGGAGTCTAAACAATCACTATCTTCTTTTCATCCACTAATTTCGTAACTGAATCCAAAAGTAATCAAATGTCCTCTATGAGTTTTGTTTATTAAATGCTACTGATAATTGTTCATGGTTCTGTTCCTCCTTATAGTTATGAAGTCATTATTTTTAATATTTTTTCTATTATTTTATTAGAGGCTCATAATGCTTTTAAGAAACAGTTTGGAAGTTAATTCGTGGGATTGTTTGGGGAAGGACTCGGATTAGGCCACGCACAGAATCTAACTGTTGAAAAGCTGCCATAGTTTTTGATTCTCCTAAGAGTGTAATACAAAGGACCAGAAGAAACATGAACAGACAGCAACTAGAGGTTATATTATAATCATTATGCTACTCTAGTACAGTTAAGGCATACCCATAATGTACCACAACTTTTAGAAAGATCCAGAAAGGTTTAACAGCCTCACAGAACAAGACTGATGATCCCAATGTCTGTGGGTTTGGCTAATTTCTATGTAGTTCACTGCCATCCTATACAGCACAAAGGTATCTCATGGACTTCAGGGTCTCACACGCTAGAAATCATAACAGGAAAGGTGTACTTAAAGTTTTTTCTTTGAAGTAATTCCAGAAAGGTGGTAGGGAAGGAGCTAGGAAGAAGAAAATATGAAGCCCCAATGCCTTGTGATAGAACAAGAGGAATTTTTGCTTTCCTACTCTAAGCAGCCCACTGTGACAGCAAGAGCTACTAGGAATGAATTAGAGACTCTGACACTCTCTGCCTTATCCTCAGGGTGCCAACAGCCCCAGATCCTTTCGTTTTGCCCCTACTGAAAATTCATATGAACATTTCTAACCATTGCCAGCAGTGGCACCAACAGAGAGCTCTGCCAGATAGCAGAACAGCCTCTTGCCTTCTTTGGCTCAGACATCACACACTGGGAAAACTGGGGATCTACAATCAAACCTCTCTAGGAGTGGATTGAATAACTGACTCTCTTTACAGCTGTTTATGTGGCATCTCAGCCACATAACCAGGTAAACACCTGAACCTAGGTAATCGCTAGCCTGTAACTGGAGACTGGCCATGTAATAAATATGCAGCTCAATAAAACCACAGCTAATCTTGTAATAAGAGACTCATGAATCAATCTACTTGTTTCAGTGTTTCCTTCCTTTCTTGAAAGCACTCTCTTAACCAAGTGAAATCTCTATGTACAATGAAGTTAATCACCCCATTTAATGGCAATGTCTCAAATGTAATAGGGACTTTCTAATTAATATTATATGCCTGTGAAAGACTAGTAAAATGCAACAGAAGTTAATTCTACATTGTCTAAGAATAATATCGTTTCTTAGGCCAACTTCCAAGTGGGGCTTTGATGTGACTTGCTGTACCTAGTGTGTTCAGCTGAAAGCTTGCTCAGCTCAGTGCCAACAGGAATCTGAGTCTCTGGGGTCTGTTCCCAGCCTTAGCAGTTCGCCCTATCCCTGTGGAAAATCAGGTAGTCTCTGTCCTTCACTGTCTTCTGTTAAATGGAAAATACTAAGTGCTCTGAGTGACTACACAATACCTCCTGTTCACAGCTCTGCCAGTATATCTTGTTTCCAGCTCTGCTGTCCCATAACTTGCTGAAGTCCAGAGCGATGTGCACTAACCTAATCCTGAGTCTGAGCAGTGAGATGGCATCAGTGCCCTAGACCAGGGCACCAGAGGGACCCAGCACCGCATGGCAAGTCAAAGCAAGGCAGAACCAGGGTCTGAGTGGTAGAGTTATGGGACAAAACAAAACAGCTGTACTACAACTCCAAATATAGTTACACAGACAAGGTAACATATGGAAACACTTTAAAATGTGTTTAGCATACATGGAAAGATACTGACAGTTATTCTGATAAAAATATACTTGGAACAAAATAGATTTTTTTAATCATAGTTATCCATCAATACAAACAAGGTAAAGCAAACTGACACACTAAGAATAAAATCAGAATAAAATATATAAGAGAAATAATGATCACCAGATAGAAAGAGAACAGAGGCTTAGGCAATCATCATTATGGAACTACTGAATGAGACTACTGGAATTATCATGGAAAACTTTTATTTATAACTTCTTAAAGTTCATATTTTATATGGTCAAAGCTCTGGGAACTCACTGTTTCTGTCCCCAAGGTGATCCATGAGCCAAAGACACTCCAATCAAAGGCAACAAATGCATTATAAGAGAGAAAGAGTAGTGTTAAATGAATGATGTAAAGGGTTAACAGAAAAATATCAAAACTCTCAAAAAAGCATGCAGCAATGCCCATGCAATAACTACACCCAAATTCTTTGTGTGGCCTTAACAGAGCACCATCTCTCCATTTCCACTTATACCCCATTATACTGATGCCTGATTCTCAAACTGACAGAAGGGCAGAACTGCTCCAACTCAGAACCAGAATAAAGTGAATAAAGTCAGGATATGTTTGATCCTTATCACAAAAGCCATTACAACAAATATTAACTGGCTCTTTCTTGGTACATGTAACATAGAAGGGTAAAGACCATACAGTCATAGCCATTGTTGTGACTGTGGTCCCTAAGAACAGAGTTGAAAGATTTGAATGAATGAGGGCAGCACACACAGTGGTAAAACACAAAGTGAGAGCAGCAGCAACGGTAGGACAAAAGAAGTGTCTGCCTGGATCACTTCTCTGCTGAAGATCTCACTCTAAGCTGAAATATGTGAGGTGCCTGTCAGTCACAGCTGCTGCCTGGGGAGCAGCCAGAAATGACTTCCAAAAGCTGGAAACTACAGAGGAGAGCAAGCAGCAGGTTCAGAGGTTAGATACAGCCCCAAGGTGGGAAGCCAGCACCACCAATATTAACTTGCCTGTCTCTGGCTTTAACTACCCTGTGTAGAAATAGAGAACATACTTCCTATTGGAAAGAGAACTTCCTTCTTTCTTTTCTGGAAAATATGTTCCTTTTAATAGTACAAGCTGCAACTAATTAGTCTCAGGGACAGACAATTTAGTAGGTCCTATGTTGACAGGACAGGGAGTAATGGTTTTAAATTCAAGGAAGGTAGATTTAGTTTAGATATAAGGAAAAAATTTTTCACAACGAGGGTGATGAAACACTGGACGGGTTGCCCAGAAAGGTGGTGGAAGCCCCACTATAGAAACATTCAAGGTCAGGTTGAATGAGGCTCTGAGCAACCTGATCTGGTTGAAGATCTGTTTTCAAGAACTATTTGCTTTCCCAACACCACAGTACAATTTCTCTCAGGACCTTCAAGCAGTGCTGCACATAAACCCATGCAGTGCCACAGTCAGAAGATGTGAATAACAGAGCTAAGGATGAACTCAACTCTTTGCCTAGGGCTACTGCCCAAAGTCCAGGCTCCCACCAGGAGTGACTTTTCACCAGGCCCTGCAGAAGCACAAGCCAGTCTTCAGGTCAGTTTGCAGGTAAGGTACAGTATAACCAAGCCCTGCAAACTCTTGCCCCTACAGAGTCTGAACATGCCAATCCCATGGGGCAGTTTCTCATTTCACCCCAAGAAGGGGCTGGGCCCCCCTTTTTGACCAGCATTGTGTCTGCCCATTGCACAGAGGGAGAAGTAATAGAGGGACAGAAATAACTCAAAACATCTGGAATCATTTGTGACCACAGTGTGGGGCATAAGAATACTCTATCCTTTTCTTTTTTTACTTACTACCCAAAAACCTAGTACACTTACAGAGTAATTAATTTCATTTCATGCAACATAAGACAAAAAAATTATCACCACTTCCATTTCACACATGGACAAGCTGAGGTTCACTGTGGGCAATCAAAATAGCCTGAAGCAAAATCAGAGCAACCATGAACTGAACTGAAGACTGTAGATTAGATCTTGTGCCTTAACACTACCTTTCCTTTCTCAGCATGACCTCCTCCCAAGCTGAGATGCTACTTTTCCATATTCAATGGTATTACTTTCCTCCCCAGAGAGACCTGAAGGCTGAGCTGGCTTCTCTTCCTTCTCTTTGCTTAGAGAGGAAAAAAAAAAAAAAAAAAAAAAAAAAGAAAGAAAGAAACCACATCCATAAACACACTCCAAAGGCAGTCTTATTTAATCCCAGTGTAATTCCCACTGCTTTTTCTTAATCCTTTCACCTGTGAGATAATTGCCAGCACTCTGGGAAGAACTCAATGTTAATCATAGACTTGCATAAAAAGAGACAAAGAAACAGATAAAAGATTCTAAAGGAAATCACAAGGCCTGACTTAATCATGCACACACATATCCATTCCAGACACCCTGCTGAACTAGCCACTTTCACAACAGATGAAAGTCTGCTAACAGGCCTGGATGAGAAGACCATAAAAAGCTATATCAGTAAATAAAGGCTTTAGTCTTCTACTGCATTGTGGAATGAGACATCACAAAAATCAAATACTAAAATAAGCTACCAATAGTAATACCTAGTTACCTAATACTCAGCAAAAAATCTGTAGGGAAATCTTCCCATTTTATTTTGTCCAGAAGACCAGTGTGCACAGCAGATTCCTCTTGTGCTACTCTACCTGGGACACTCCTCCCACATAAGAGCATGTATGTTTCTACGACTCTTCCTT
The DNA here is from genome assembly GCA_032173965.1 of Sitta carolinensis. Taxonomy (NCBI): domain Eukaryota; kingdom Metazoa; phylum Chordata; class Aves; order Passeriformes; family Sittidae; genus Sitta; species Sitta carolinensis. The sequence continues at coordinate 39,043,386 of JAVUNC010000006.1, forward strand.
CTGCTTCCCTTCCCTCTTTCCACTGCTGATGCACTTCCTCTTCACTGAAAAAACTCCACTCCTTGAACAATTAAAGTACCTTAGTTCTTTTCCACTTGCCCTTAAATTTCATGCCTTCGAAGAGGAACCCAAATTGTCTCCGTGTGCTCTTATGTACTTTCCCAACAAAACCCTTACATGGCACATTCAGGGCACCTTTGCATTATGATAGGTTATTTCCTTCTGTAGAATTTTTTTACAGAGAATGTATCATTTCCCTTTGTAAAATATGATTGCTATCTCTGTGGTCATGTAAATGTTTATCAATACATAAATACAATATTAATCTTTTTAGAGTATTGTTTTACCAAGAGGAATCTAATTGGGAGAGTCCTTGGTATAGGAGGCAAGTTATTTGGTGGTTTATGAAATAGATTGCACTGCTGCTTAGAGAAACAGGAACAGACAAGAGAACTCTGGCATTTATTGCCTGTTCTCCTCCAGCTCACTCCATCTCTCTGTGCTTCTGCTTATTCAACTGTAAAACAAGAAAAACAAATAATTAACCTTCTTGCTGGACGGATGTGAAGCTGAATGATAATGCTTTGTACTCGCTGTGTATTGTTTTCAGGACACGCTCTAAGTGTCAATGCAGAAGCTCCTTGTGCAGTGGTGAAGGGCTTTTGTCCCCACTCCATTGCTGCAGAGGCACAAAGGCCTCAACAACTCCCAGGGAAAGTCAGCTCCAGAACCAAGAACACACCTCTCACTTCTGAGGCCTCTTCACTAAGCATGATGCTGTGTAGGAATGTACTTCAATGTATTTATAAGGCACTCACCAGTTCAGGAGGTTGGTGAGTTGTCAACATGCTACATGTGATCTGCTGATGACAAACAATCAGCACACAAAAAAAAAAATGAGATTTTTTTCATGAGATTCACAGACAGATATGGCTGGAAATAGTACCAGGGAAGAAAAACAATCACTCATAAGAATGGAGGTCATAATTCAGTATCACTTAACATGAACTGCTGAGACATGGTCAAGTGGAAATCCAAGCAAATAGAGCTGTAACAAGCTCAAGGCCAGAAAGAAGGGAATCACTGTTTATCCACTGAGCTTATCAATATGAAAACTTTTAAAGGGGTTTCAATCGCCAAAATCAGTCAGATGGGAGAAGAGTCAAAGACAAAATGATTTCTGAAATAAATTTTCAGTTATTTTTGGAAGACAAAAACGAGGGACATTGGTGCATTGGAAACCTGACAAAAATCATTATTCTCTATAAATTGCTTTGACATTGTATAGGCAGTGACCTTCACAGCACTACCAGTTTAATGGCATTTACTTCAGCAATAGCTGATTTCACTATTAAACAGGGATGCATAGCACAAGATTACACAACTAAATCACTCTTGTAAATATTTAATATCATTGCCTTTCTTTTTTTCCCCTTTTAACAAATCACTATCAAAGGCAGAACACACAGTAGAAAATACATTTATTTATTCTATCCTGGAAAAAGCTTAGTGCTCATGCATTTTATCTATCTAGTTCTCCAAATGACTTTGACACTTGAAAGCCCTTGTGATCAAAACAGTCTGAAGGAAGGCAATTTTGCAACCATTTAAGAACTGATTTCATGCACTGATCAACATTTACCAAACTTGCCTGATGGAATAGCACAAAGTTTAACCCAGTAGATTGATAGCAAACACCTGAAGGAGAAAATTAGTAAGAAAACTGCGCTGGTTTAAATAAAAGTATCTTAGAAGACAAAAAGAAAGAAAATCAGAGATTCTGTCTCCACACTTCTCTTCCCTGACAGAAAAAAAAACCAAACCAAACATCAGCATTTGGGAAATCACAGGGAACTCTCATACTTCTGCCTGATAATAAAATAAGTGCATCTATCGCATAATATTTTCATTCCATTATGGACATACAGTGCAGCATAGCAGGAAATGAAGTGTCCACAGATTTCTCTTAAAAACATCTGTTTTAAAGACGGAGTCAATAGAGAGAACAAATAAAGTACAAGAATGTAGCAAAGAAAAATTACTATTGTGTGTCTCTAGTATCATATCTTAATATAAAACTGACTGATAAATTGAAATGCTAAGCCTGAATTGAGTACTTTAAGTACAGTAAGTAATTTCTAAAGAGAGCCTTACAATCTGAACATTCTGATTTTTCCAACTTTAGGCAAAGATTTTTTTCCACAATCTGGCATAAATGGTCTCTCACATTGTGGCAAAAATAAAATTCTGTTCAAACTGCTAATGATCAATTCCATAAAGCATTTATAACAGTATTTCATGAGACAAGTAACAAAAGTTATGTTCCTTTTCAGCAGTTTAACAACAGGGGAAAGACAAATCAATGGATATTTAGGAACCAATCAAATTCTGGGGAAAAATAATTTGGTAAACTGAAAGATAAAAAACACATGTAGAATGCAGCTTGCACACATGCCTATAGACTTCTCTGAGACTGTCTGCAGAGTAAGACTATCCAAAATAAATATGAAATGGTCAGATATATGTTTAATTTGGATGAAGGAGTTGGCCAGTCCTGCAAGGCACTGGTGCCTGAAACGTGTGTGCCCTTTGTCAGAGCTGGGAAATGCAAATGCACAGCGATGCTAGGGCTGCCCTGGGTTTTATAAAAGCTTGCAACATCTTTAATGCAGAGCTAAACGAGAGCCTGTAATCCCTGCGCTGCGACAGAGCAATGTGCTCTCCCCTCACAGGACAAGCCAACAGCTATGCAAGATCCTTTTATCAACATTCACAGGGTTGGAAAATAACTGTTCACAGTTTGATTCCCAGCATTATCGAGTGAACCAAGAATTGCTCAGAGAACAGGCAGCTGAATACACACGTAAAAGACAAAGGTTCTTCAGTGATATTTATTCTAGCCAAGTTTTAATATTTCAAGGCTTATAGCAACTAACTCTTTACATAATCAAATGTAATTATCTGATCCCAGCTGGTGATCAGAACATTCATCATCAACCTGGTCATTATTAATATACCAGTAAGTAGGAGAATAAAGGTGTATGCTTCAAAATGTTGGCTTAATACAATTCACTATACCTAATAAGACCCCAGCTCCCTTTAAAATACAATTTTTTCAACATATTATATGTTTTTGTTACTACTACTAACAGTGAAAAATCACAAAGATATAGTATTTCAGAGCAAATACTGAATTTTTTTAAAGTCTTCAATAAAAAGATTTTGGTCAATTAAAAGGAATCACGTTTTGCTTTAGAAATAATGTGACCCATAAGCAGTTCCCCAATCAAACTGATTTGAGAGAAATGCTCAATTAAAATGCATGCAATTGACAGAATCAAATCGTAAACACTTACCTACAAATATTACATACCATCTTCTTGCTCTACTGTAGGAGAGGAGGTGATTTCTCAGGCACCACTGTGTGGTAATGCTTGGCAAATGCTACTGACTTTTTAATGGTGACAACTGTGTACACAAATCCTAAAAGTACCAGTTCTGTTTAAAGCCCTTCCCCACAAAGCAATGCCGGTAAAGAACCATTACTATTAAATGCTTTGCAGTGTTTAACAAGAGAACTAAGGCCATAATTTAGTGAGAATGATCCAGAATCCCTCAGGTTAGTGTTAGAACACTTTTAGAGTCAGATTCTTCCCTGCACTATTTATTTTACATCAGTGCATTTCCTCTGCATCAGTATCAGGTATAATACAATAAAATGCTTTCAGAGCAGTGAAGAATATGGCTCCTAATATCACTGCATCAAACCTCTCAGTATAAAAAGCACATCTAGTATAAGACCAATAGCTTCAGAAAATCCTTCTATAACAGAATTTGGGGACTTTATCTGTGCAGGTATACAACACATTCCCAAGTGCAAAACACCATTCATTCTATAGGCTTCTTCAGCTGTTTAGGGAATGCAGTAGACTCAGCACAGAAACTTGCAGGATAGGTTATCAGAACCCAAAATTTCCAAACAAAAAGTCTTTCAAAACAAATGAATATGCCACAACCTGTGAAGGCTGTGTTCACACCTGACTCCTTGTTCTCTGCAGGGGTATTTTCTATTATCTTCCCTTATTTCATAGCCTATCAGTACTGATTTCTATACATGCATTCAAAACTATCAAGGCTCCTGAAACAAATGAGGAAATGAAAACCAGCATGAGAAGGAGCTCTAGCTCCATGAAAGGGTGAGTACAGCCAAATACATGTAGAGTTCTGGGTGTCACAGGAAGATGTGCTTTGCCAAAATCAGAATCAAAAGCCACAATACCAATGTAGGGAAAATCACACACCATTAGTCATGAATTAGTAACTCACACACATGACCTTCTTCACAGTAATAGTTTTACAACCATTTGCATAGCATGTTATTCCCTGATCTCTAGTCAAAATATTTATCAGCTGGTAAAGCACAGCAAATAAGGCTGCTGTTTGTAAGCTCTTAATTTTAATGTACAAGATCCAGCTTACACAACGCATATTCTCTAAACTCTTCAATACCATAACGTTAACTCTCTAGTCCATAGAAGGCCACAAGGAGCCTTAAAACAGGAAACTCCCCTCTTTCACAGGGTTTCCTATTTTTGCAAGACTCTGATGTGTGTGACAGCCTCTATTTCAGTTCCCGATGGCATTATCATCACTTTGCTGTATTACCACAAAGCCCAGGAAATAAGCTATTACCTAGCACACTCCTCCCAAACGTTATCATAGACAATCACGCACTCACAAAACAGCATTAACTATGAGAATTAGAGTCCATTTAAACTGCAGCTGTTCCTTCATTCCTAAATAGGTTCTTAGATCAAAACTTCTCCCTGACTGGTCTCATTACTGAATGCCCATTTCAACTGGAGGAAGAAAAAGATCACTTAAAAATTTTTATGTTTTACAGAAAACATTCCTTCCCTGTAATATACAAGCAGTTAAGTAACATTAAAATGAAGAAATTATCAAAAAATACAGTGGATGTATTAGCTTTCAGAATTGTGAGTTGAAATTTTGCCTTCAAATTATCTCTGAAAGAAATGAACATGTAATTTTGATTTTCTATTTCTAGTTTCTCTTATTTTCAGAACTTCAAGCTTCAATTATTTAAGAAAAAAATGTTCTATTTATTTTTAATGACAATACTAGCTCTGCATTTGCTGTTAAATTCAAAACTTAAATCCTAGATTTAAGTTATATGCTGGTGTTCTTTTTAGCTAAAACCCCATGCCCTAGAAAGGCCCAACCCCCCCAACCCTATATGCTGCTATTATAAAAAAACCCCACAGATTATTATGTTTCATTTCCCACTCTGTTTCTTTGTCTCTTTGTTACCATCCACTGGAAGGGCTTCAATCTGCAGAGAAAAAACATTTTCAAATCTAAAGTGAAAAACCCAAATGTCAGGAAAATGCACAATGTCTCTTTAAGAGTCAACAGTAAATTAACTTGCCCATAACAGTGCAATAATTAGCAGTTAATAGCTTATTAAATGGATGGCAAAGGCCAAGCTGCCATCTGGGATCTCCAGTTTCTTGTGATTGTTATTATGTCAAGATGTGCAACTTGCATTAGCTTTCATGTCACTGTGCTTGCCCTTACTTTACATGTAAATTTTAATGAAACATACAGCACTTTAAAAATCAGACATCCATCAAAAGTGCTATTAGCCTGCCTTTTACAAAGCACGTGGCCTGTTTTGCTACCTCTGCATCTCTCCACACCACCAAACGCCTCAAATGAAGAAAATAGAAGGGGGGGAACCCTTCAGTGATTTCAATTAAATACTCTCCCCAGGCAGAGAGAAACCTGAGTTTCATTGAAAACAGGAGACTACAATACAGCCTAAAACGACAATATTTTAGCTCCTGTTTACACACAACACAACCACAATGCCTTTAACTCTCACAGGAATCATTCTTCTTAATAAAAATGAATGCCAAAAAAGAATCGCTGCTTATTCACATACTCAGAAAGATATAGTTTTAAAACAAGGCAGAAAGAAATAACTTATGAAAAAAATTAATTACCTATAAAATACAAAATATTGAACACATTATTAAATATCTTATGCAGACACAATATTTGTAAACATGCTCATAAACACAAACGAAAATAAATTACCAGAACTGTCCTATTATGTTTGTGTTCATAAATGTATGAAGAGGTATAAAAAAAAGAATAAGATATCTATTCCTTTGCATTAGCTGATACTGAACATTTAAGTGACTTCATTCCCCAAAATTTAGAAAATATCACCACTAGAATAGAATGAATGCCCTGCAGAAATGCTGCCCAATACCTTACATTTGAAATTCATCAACTATCAATCACCTCTAATTAGATTTCAACAAATTACATTAAAATGTTTCTCTTTTTATCCCTAAATGAAATATGAAACCAGCAGCAAAAATTCACTTTCAAAAATTTATTCCAGAAGAATGACATCTTCATTCAAGGGACTTTGATTCTATCAAAGAGGTTTTGCTTATTTAGTATTTACTAATCATAATATAAAATGCTCAATCTTTTTAAATAGTCATTAAGAGTAAAGTTAAAAATGAAAGTCATGATCCTTATAATAATTCCGGATTTTTTTCTCACCAAAGGAAAACAAACCCACTACCACACATATTTTAGAGTCCTTTCATTTTTACTTTTAATTGCAGAAGCCAAAACCATATAATATTCACATTTAAAACCCAAATATTAAGATACTTTGCAGAGCAAAGCAGAGCTTTAAATCCACCATCAAGGCTGGCAAGACAAATGTAGTGTTGTTTTCCCCTTGTATAATTAGACATTTAGAGAGCATAAATTATTTCATTTGTTACTGATGTTTCACTTCAACATTTGCATAAACTCTTGGCCATTCAGCTGGACATATTCACATAGAAACATAGAACCATTTAGACTGGAAGAGACATTTAAGGTCATCAAGTCCAATCCCCAGCACTGCCACGTCCATCACTAAACTGTGTTCATGAACATGTGTCCCAATCTACTCATCTTTTAAACATCTCCAGGACTGCGAGTCAACCACTGCCGTGGGCAGCCTCTTCCCAGTTTGACAACTCTTTCCATACAGAAAGTTTTACTAATATCCACTCTAGATCCATCCCTTATGCAACCTGTGGCCATTTCCCTTCATTTTATCTCGTTACTGGGACGAAGAGGCAGACCCCAACCTTGCTACACTCTCCTTTCAGGTAGTTGTAGGGAGCAATGAGGTCTCCCCTGAGCTCTTTTTCTCTAGGTTAAACAGCTGCAGCTCCCTCAGCTGTTCCTCATCAGACTTGTGCTCCAAAGCCTTTACAAGCTCCATTGCCCTTCTCTGGACTCACTCCAGCACCCCAATGTCTTTCTTCTAATAAGGAGCCCAGAACTGGACACAGCACTCAAGGTGCAGCCTCACCAAGTACTGGGGATGACCTGACTGACTACACTATTTCTGAAGCAAGCCAGTACAAATCTTAATGGTATTACTGGTGAAAAAGGACTTGAAAATATTTTCTTGATCCTTCTATTCAAGCCCACAAATGCTATTTCATTTTTCCTGTGCCATTACCTTCAGGTAAATATTACTGAACATCTCAAAGAAATAAGAACCTCATTCTCTGAGAGCAATGCTAAACTTTCCAAGACTTAAAAGACCTACTTCAGTTAAGAGCAGGTATTTTATTATCTGATTTTGAAATGCTGATTATTAAATGGTGAAATTGACAGAAGCCTTTGCTCCACATAACATGCATTTTTAAAGATGCCACTCTTTCACTTCTCTGACAATTAAGAAAAAATGTACTTCATACTGAAAATGAGTGGAAAGCTGTGTAGTTCACGCCGAGCACAACTGCTGCTGGAAGGAGCCACATGCCTTGGAGAAGAACCAACAGTCTGCAGACTGCATGAGCCAGCCCCACTGGGCATTCTCTGTGTCAGAGAGGGCATCTTCAATTCTGTGGGTTCTTGGCCCACTGGATTCAATGTGAATTTTGCTATTGCCTTGACGACAAATGACTTAATTCACTGAAAACAGCAGATTCCCACCAGGAATACAGACAATTTTCAAAGGGGACATGAGCCTCAGTAGAAGTCAGATCCAAAACAAGAGTAATAGCAAAACAAAACCCACATGGTGGAAAGCAATAAAATGGCAAATAATCATTTCCTTAACAAAGACTTTCATGAGAACAAATTATATAGAAAAGGGTGATAACACACTCATCCCAGTAGTAAATTAAAGTTGGATATTTATAATTTCCTTTGATATCATTTACTTGTGGGGAAGCATTAAGGAAGTAAACTTAATAATACTTGTTCTTTAATTGCCAATGCCTCTCCAGAAGTGAAGTCATATTCAGCAATTCTTGGCAAACTAAACAGAAGTCCTTGCTCATTATAGATTTACCTCACCTCCATGACCACTTCCATACCTCAAACAAGAACTCAATGCATTTAACCTGAAACCTCAGTTCAGGTTAAAATGCGAGTGATATCCAGGTGTTTGTCTGTACCTCAACTACTCCACCCACTACCCCAGAACACCTATACTTCATCTTCTTCAACTTCCCAGGAATTTATTTTAAAAAATAAATTTAAATCTCCTGAACTTTTTTAAAAGGATAGATGCAGAGAAAGGCTATTTACTGCAGTGGAAACAACTAATCAAACACTTGCTTTACCCGATGAATGCAAGGTCATAGACCACTACATGCTGTGAAGAAGTTGTACGAAATCAAATACATCGTATCAAAAAAAAAAAAAAAAAAAAAAAAAGAATCTAACCTTCCATGCAAGCACTAAAGGTATCTGATACCACTTTCTCTGTGAGTCGAAGGCCATGTGTGGGTTCAAAATTACAGTGTGAGCCCTCTGAAACCAATTCCATTTTTCACACAGACTGATGGTTCTCTGACAAAGTCACTTGCTATAATTAGAGCTAAAAACTACACATAGCTGCGAAGTGAAACGGTATTTTCACTCAATGACAATAAATTTTCATTACATATGAATTAATTGTAGACTATATGTTATAATCGTCATGCCTACCAGCTGAGTTAGGAAATTTGCCTTGGAGAAGACTTTCAGCCTAGTCCTAGCAGGCTGGCCTGAAGCATGCATGCCACCCAAGAAAAGAAGATGAACTAACATCACACAAGACTTGCCCTGATCTACACTGACCCTTAAGCCACACTAAGCCATACATCAGCTAACTGATTATTGGCAGCTGTGTTGAGGCACAGTCACATTTGATATGGTCTGCTTAGAGCTTCAGGTTCTCATATTTTTTACAGTGTACATATGTGATTATTATGTTCTGTTGTTCACCTCTTGCTGAGAAGATAGCTCTGAATACAGCTTAGGTATTACCCTTCATCAGCCAAGTTTGGAGAGAATAGAAAAACTATGAAATTAATTACTGGAATATTTTTCCAACCTCTAAATAGAACAAATAATATTGATTACATAATGTACTCCATCACAGAGAATTTGACAACACAAAATTGTTAGAAGAAAGCTGGGCATCAGAAAAAGGAATCGTACAAATTAAGGTGTTTAATATGCCCTTGTGATCCTCAGAATTAAGATATTACAGGATTAGTAATTATTGAGCAGAGACTGCTTGTGCCTCAAAGGAAAGATATGAACAAATCCTCTGAGCTCATATCCCTCCCAAATTCATAGCTGCACAACTAGTCATCTCATTCCCCAGTATCTTACTGACAGGGACACAAGCAACATCCTCCAACATGTTCAAATCATGCAAATAAACAGATCAGATTTTTCAGCACTGTATTCATTGCAACGGAGTAAGTTTCAGCATAACAAAACATTTTAATCTTTCTCATTGGAAAACAGGATAAAAGAAAAAAGGTTTTTCTCAAGCCACATTTATAATTTATCAATCAATCTTCACTTTTCTTTCCAGTCCAACTGAAGACCCATAGCAAGTCTGCAGCGTTTTGCCTTTTTGGCAGTTTTGATAAGGGATGGATGAGTGCCCTCAGCACGCCTAAGATAGGTGTGAACTGCTGAAGAGCAAGTTGAAGCCCCAGAGCAGTGTAGCATGCCCTGAGCTGTACTGGGCTGCAAAGGAAATGGACCTCTCTGTTTAGCAGTGCTGATTACTTCTGATTCTTCTGCAGCTTTTTTGCAAATGAATTTCTCTTTGAAAAACACCTTAGAACTAACAGAAATGATGGGAAGCAGAGCCAGAGGAAGAAACAATAGCTAAAAAACCCTCCATTGTTGAAGGGTACTGGACAAGCCCAGGTTCTGCTGCCACCAACAGCAGTACCAAAATTACCAGCAGCAGCTTCACTCTAGTGCAAGTGTCATCAGGATCAGTTCACTGGCCTGTGGCTCTATCCTTGACTGAATTGACGAACCCTTTGCTCTCCAGCATCACCAACTACAGATGGCCTGACAGTGCACAGCCTATATTTAGTGTGAATAGGGAAAAAATAACATCTCTTAGGAAGGACTCAAAGCATTAATCTTAATATATATTTCTTCCATAAAGATTGTTAAGAGACTTTTAAAAATAAAATCATTAAGTTCCAATATGAAACACATTCATAAATATACACTTTGCCCATCAACAAATGTTTTACAAGCAATGAAGTCTTAGAAAGAATATGATCTCTACCTTTACTTCTACCTACAGATAGGAAGGTGTGCGTCCAGTTAAGAGGAGGAACAAGAGAGGTGTCCACCACGGAGGAGGCAAAAGAGAAGAGAAGAAGGAAGCATAAAAAACCAGAAAAATATGTCACTGGCCATACTTAGAAAAAACAAGGAAATGAGCATATTTACCTAGCAGCCATAACCAACAAAACACAATGTCAAGGGAAAAAAGAGAGACACACCACAAATAAAGCACAAAGCAAAGCTTAAACCACTGACAGTACAATCAGCAGCTGCCTGGTTAAGCTTTAATTTGATTTTCTACTGAGAAATGCAAACTGCTCATGCAATACCACGCCAGTGATATGCCTCAATCCACGTCAAATTCAAAACAGCAAAGGAAACAACAGAATAGGACAGGAAAAAAATAAATCTCATGGTAATATATTTGCTAAACACATCTCATCGACCAGAGCTAATGTATTTGTATATAATGTTGACATTGCATATTTACTCACACATATACATTTACATATTTTATATCCATCACATTTTTATCGAGAGTAAATATTTATCAAAAGGCAATTTCCGTGAGTTTGTTAGCAAGAAAGAAGAAGCCACTGTTCCCTGATGTGTTATAGATAAACAAGGGTGGCTAAAGTTGTCAGAAGCCAATAGTTTTCATATTTTTTGCCAGATGAGGGAGTATCAAAAGTGCAGATAACTGGCCTGAATAGATCATGCAAGTCTTCATGAGCCAGCTGGGTTGCAACTTGTAATTTAAATGTCCAAGCGCAACTGTTCACATAATCCAGTGCTAAATCAGAGACTACTACAAACAAATGTTCAGTGTTATTGGGAGTGAAAGTGGCCATCAACTGTTCTGATCACTTCCAACGTTCCTTCCTCTGTCAAAACAGCCTGCCATTCTCAACTGCATCCTGACCAACTAGGACATGCTGAAGGGACCTGTCTGCTGGATGAACCTTCAGTAAGCATAACCTCTGAGCCATGAGCCCAGTTGAACAGTAAGTGGAGACAGAAGGAGCTCAAAGCTTTCCAGAATTTAGTCAGAGGCTCCACATGTCAAACACTGTAGTCCCGACATACACCTATGGAGAGCCCAATTTTCCTACCTATCCTACCACACAGGGATGTTAAGCACTATAGAAACTGGTAAGTAAGGCCCTACTTCACTTCTGATTGTTACCTAAATTTCATGACCTCAGAGCAGATATGTGTCTTGAGAAATAGAATAAAAAAATAGTTATGTCTTAAGGCTTTCTACATTTCACTGAGATACATAGAAAACACTGTGTCTGTTTTACTCAAGCACCTAATTAATCCTTAGCCTTCAGAGGTACTGTCTCAAATCTTACTATTTTACTAACCCCTTGGACTGTCTCTTAATGCCAAAAAAGTTTTTGCATATACATCTCATCAAGGAAAGCCTCATCAGCCTTTAGAGGCAAAACTTACATTGTCTTCCCATAGGCCAAACACTTGGTCTGGTCCTCCGAGTGCACACAGCTTGCATTAAGTCATTTCACTCCTACATTCACAAGACTAGAAGGCATCAGGAGTGCTGCTAACTCCTGTGCACCCATGTCAGTAAGACACTGGCCATGGCAGATGAAAACAGAACCACAATTATCCTCGCTTTACCTGTTCTCACCTGCTTCTTACTCCACACCCTCACAGTGCAAAATGGGACTAACTATCCCATCCTGCCAAAGCAAATAGATCTGTAACTCCATGCAGGCTGAAATATTAAATTAAATATTGCTCTTCTTAACCATTTTGTTCTGCATGTATTTAAGTATGTTAAATTGCAGACACAGGACTTGCAGGCCATTATATGCAAATTTCCTCAAGATTCATTATGAGTTAGGATCATGCCACAAGGGCTATTAACATACTTTTTGTAATAATTGTACTCTTAAAATATTAAGACCAGCATTGAGGTCTACATTTAGTAGGCAGAAGTGGGAGTCATTACAGCTGGCACAAGAAGAAAGATATGGCAAGATAATGTAATTGGTGGGATGCATATGTTTTTACTATCCATGGAATCATTTCATGCTCCCTCCTGGGCGTCTGAGTACCAGGTTAACAAGAAGCCTTGATTCATGGGACACAGAGGCAAAAATGCAAACAGCTTGGCTGGAACTCTGTATGCTTAGTTGCTTTTATTATGCAAAGCCCAGCCCAGAAAAGCAGCAGGGACAAAGCTCTTGCAGGATCTGTGATAGAAACAAAGACACAGTGGAAGCACTTACCTTGTTCACCCATCATCAGGTGTGAGAGGCCTGAGAGAGAGAGAGAGGGATGAAGTAAGAGAAAAAGAACCAAACTGAAAAAGAAGCAGTAATATCCATGCACAGTGGTCACAGTCCAATACCTGTCAGGACTGGAACTCACATACTTGAACTAGATCAAGTATGGTTGTAGCACACAGGGCACAAACGTTTGCAGGTGCTGCTTCCCACACTGAGCAGGAAAGCATCTATCACCAGTAGAAAAAACCTGCTGCTCACTGCAGAATTGTGTCTGAGGTTCAGCACATCCCTTGGGGGGGGAGCCGACTCCAGAGGCACTGCACACCACTACAGGTAAATGGGCTATGAAACCCAAGGTCTGCAATGACAGTCTGCAGTGAGCTGTTGCTCCCCTGGAGAAATACTGAAATAACTTCTCAGCTAAAGACTTTATATTCGAGATTGCAGTGGTCAGTAAAAGGAAGGCCATGATCATGCCACACCTGTTTCAGATGAATCCCCTGGCCTAAATGTGTACACATACACAAAGCTATTGAACATGTGGCTTCATCGTGTATTTTTAGGAGTCTATCAACACTGCTCACACATACTAATCAGACACCAGTACACCGGACATAGCAAGGACTAAAAAAATTACCTGCAACCTATTTAAATACACCTCCACACCCTTTCTGGGAAGAACTGCAGATTCAGCTTCCTAGGGCAGTGTGTTACTTTATGGCTCTATAGCTAAAGCTACTCTTCAGTTTCATAATTGAAGGTAAAGGCAGAAAGCAGCACAGTTCCCCTCAGCAGAGACAGTCATTGTCAGCTCTGCAGATGAGGTAGCAGTGTTTACTTGGGCTGCTCCACTCTCTGATAATTCTTTCTGGCACAAACCTTGTTTGTTTCCATCAAATTCTATGCCTAGGCCCAGTCTTCAAATAGGTTTACTGTATTTTTTCATACAAATACCGTTCAGATATTTCTTTATATATATCCATGCCCAAGCCATTAAGCATGAAGTGACCCATTAAACAATTTTGCAACACAAGACATCACAGAACAAAGGTAACAAAAATCAAGTCCTACACACTCACGCCATGAGGGACCTCTTTCATACTTGGTTCCCTGAGCAACTTCCCTTAGCTTGATTCCTTCTCACACCTCCTTCCTCTCACAGCACTGAATTGTAGCCTGGGTTTCTTAGGCCTGAGGTTTCTGAGTTTCTAGGTTGGGTTTCATTGTGATGTTTTGGTTTAGGAAGGCCTGGTTCTCACAAGTTTCGACATAAACAGAGCCAGTGTTTATGTCACGAGTTTAATGTTTTGGATTCTTTTCAGTGGGACAGACGTTTTCTCTGTCTTTTGGTTTTGGCCAACGTGATGAAGAGTTCTGGCACTCTTCTGACCAATGAGAGGGGCCTGTTCAAGAAGGTATATAAAGGGGGTCTGGAGTTCAATAAAGGTGGAGTCAGATGATTTTTTGCTAAACGAGGTTCATGTCATTTGTTACTCCCACGGCAACACTGAATATGGCAGGGACTTCAATACATGCACATACACACCACACACACCCTATTTTAAGTCAGTTTTTTAATTCAAACAGGGCTGTGACTTTTTAATTTCACATAGGCTGAGAGGTCAAATGCATTTATTAGAATGAAAAATTTCAACAAGCAGCATGCTGAGTTTGAATTTGTTTATTCCTTTCTCTTTTATGATTTTCCTTTGTGTTGGCTGAAGAAATCTAAAATCCAGATCATCCTAAGAATATGTTCACCCACAGAGAACTTCAAGCCAGATAAGGGGATTAATAATTGTACAGTCTAAGGAATGCAAATACCTTAATGTTCTTGAAGATTATTGTGCATTTAGAAAAAATAATCAGAAACATAAATTAGGTTTAGGTTCTTCTAGGTCTTTTAACTATAAATAAACCTAGCATATTTGATACTGTAGGACACTTCTGGTTTAAATTACAAGATATAATTCAGTGAATCATTTGCTCTGCTAGGAGAGTGGGATGAATTTTTGTTTCTATTTATGGTCACTGACCCCATCATTCTTGACAGGCAAATCTTAGGTCTGATCAAATGGACACTTGAAAGTCACCATAAAAGGAAGGAAGACAAAAGTACAATAGTTAGGACCTACAATGCACAGAATCCCCAAACCAATGCCAAAAAAAAGTGAAAAGGCTAGGAGGTATGACATGCAGCAGAAGCTGGCTGAACAGGGAGGTGGCATCAGATCCAAAGTGGAGATGGGGATCCTGAGGCCTTGTACTCTGTGGGAAAGGAAAGTCATACCTAAGAGGCTCAGCAGCAACTGGTGCAGCTACTGGGGATGGCGGGGATTTTGTCCACTTGGACAGGAACAAAGAGAAACCCTCAGGGATGGTTCAAAGCAAGAGTCTATATTAAACATCCTAAATCATATCATAAGAAGATCCATTTTCTCTCCACCAGCCACAGAGGAGCTTTAAAAATCTCAAAAGGTCAGGGATGTCAACACCCCTTTTTGTCCTTATCCCCAGAAGGCCAATGCCATGTGCCCTCTCTGTCAGGCACATCAGCCAGATGCATCCCCACAAGCCCTTTGCCTGCAGATGAGGAATGAGCACACCCCCAAATAAACACATAAAATGTTGTGGTCCCAGTCTGGCCTTGGTTCAAATGCCTGCAAAAGAAAGTATCCCTAAGAAATATTCTGGCGCTTTTTGCTTCTTCACAGATTTGGAACACCACATCAGCTGTGGTACTGGTATTGTATGTACTTCTTGATCTTCTAGTCCCAACTCAATAATGAGAGCAGGGAGATTAATGAAAAAAAAAAAAAATGCTCTCCTCCTCAATGCTACTTTTTTCCTTTTCTAAAATAGGAAGAAAAAAGGAGGGTGGACATGGAGACAGAAAAAAAAAACACTATTGTATCATAAGTCATCCGTTGACAGAGACCCTTATTTTAACAAAGGGAATACCAACAGAATTCCAGATTCATTCATAGATAAAATAATAATATAAATAATTAATAAAATATCAGCTTTTCTCATCCGAAAATATTCCTGCCTGGCATTTTAAAGTAGGAATGAAAATGAGTGTATTTATCTCCAAGAAAATGTCTTTAACAACCAATACCTTCAACGATTGAGATATAAAATCTGTGACATTGTAGCATGGGAAACAAAGGCCTCAAATCAGAGTAAAATCAAATGTGGAAAATATGACTAACATAGTTGTCTCACCTTTACATCAGTTTCAAGACATGACAAGATACTAAAACAATTTTCAAATTATAAAAGTCAAAGCCACCTTGAGTTGGAATGGGGTAACACTTGCTATTGGACTGTAAGAAAATAATATGGCAGGCAACAAACCAGTGCAAGAGCTGTACAAATTGTTCAGGTCTGCAAACTAGAAAAGATTTTTTCCAGATCAATGGGGACACCTATCATCATGCTATTTGGGCAGCAGTTATAAAGACAAGCAAATATTTTAGCAGGTTCAGGATACAAATGAACTCATTAGGCCCCAAAGCACATTATTCACATATTCTACCATTGTTTGTGCCAATAGCCATCCCATTTCAGATTAATCCTTTAAGAAAATCTGATTTTCCACTTAACCAGGTGAAACACGTTTTCCTCTTAATCTCGGATTTTTTTCAACAAGAAACTTTGATTATAGCCTTAAGTAGAAGCAAACCCAGACATTGTAGAACTTGGAAAAGGTTGATAAAAATCTGCATGAGCTCTGGTAGCCA
The DNA here is from genome assembly GCA_032173965.1 of Sitta carolinensis. Taxonomy (NCBI): domain Eukaryota; kingdom Metazoa; phylum Chordata; class Aves; order Passeriformes; family Sittidae; genus Sitta; species Sitta carolinensis. The sequence goes on from JAVUNC010000006.1 coordinate 39,060,031, forward strand.
AGGGGTTTCATGCTTTTTCTAAACCAATCTAGGCATCCTTATAATAATTTAGTGGCTGGACAGAACTACTGCCCAATAAAAAAGGTGTGTAGTAAGTGGTCTGGAAAAGGTTTACAAAAACTTCAGAAAAAAATGGCTTATCTGCCTGTAAAGAAATTTCATGTCGAAGTCAAGAATCTGGTGACTTTGTATTCCTGAACTTCAAACATGAGCAACAGTAAGGACAAGCACATGGCATCAGAAGAAAACTCTTGACAGCTTTTTTAGATAAATATCTGCTTGTACTCTGCCTCTGGAGCCCCAGCTTCTTTGAACATTCAGCAGTAATGTGAAGAGAAAGCAGCCTGTTTCTTCAGAACATCAGTTTGTTATTAAAATAATATGTCCAGTGCTGAGGGCAGACAGACCCAAACTCTGCTCTCTGGACATGATTTATGCCTGCCAAACTGACTTTTCCTATTTAGGTCTGGGAGGGTTTTTTCAATATATCTTTAACCTACTACCCAGGTCTGCATTCTCTTCTTAAAGTATAAAATTAAGGTCCCTTGATCTCAGAGAAACATTTCAAACTACTTTAAAAAAAAAAAAAAATTGTAAGCCATTGTTTTCTATATCAAATAGTAAAATTAAGTGGCTCTAATTGTACAAAGTACCAAGGGCTAACATTGGATTCTTATGAAGCCAGGAAGCCAGAAGGACATTTTTAAAAGTAGCTTCAGAGTACAATGATATGAAAGAGCAATGTAGTTAAACAGCAGTCCTCATCTTTAAAGGTTTGCTAGGGGCAATTTTCAGTGTGGAGGAGAAAATAATGGGAAACCTTGGAAACAATTTGAATCCAGCTCCCTCCCACCCCACTAGTACTTAGCACTTAAAATGGAAAATAAAGCCACAAAATGTAAAAAGGTGGGCATAGCACAAAACACAGCTGAGACTGACAAGTGATTGCAGCAACAAAAGAAGATGGACTTGTTCATCTAGTTAATTATGGCTTATCCTGTGCTACTGGGCCCATGATCTGGGGGTGTGCACGTGTGCGTGGGTGTGCACACACCACTGAATTGCTCAGTTAAAGCAGGCAGCCTCAGTATTTCCCTTTTAATGATGCTACCAAATAATTAGCCCAAAAGCTCTTAATGACTGTGAAAAGAGACTGCCAGGCTGCAGCAGCAACCCAGATCTCCCCTGGGGCAAGTTTGCCCAGAGAGGATCTTATTTTCAGGGTATCAGGCTGCATGACCCATTCAGACAGTAACAGGGCCAGCTGCAATGTATGTCTGAGATAGGACATCAGACCCTCTAGTCCAGGATATGCATAAAATCTTTTATGGCAAAGCTGAAGAAAGAAATCATGTAAATCAGGGACTCTTCCAGAAATAAAATTACATCCACTATAGAGAAGAGCCCTCAGATGAGTACTGGAGTTTGTTGTTTTCACCTCTTTTCCGAATATCCTAAAACTAGCAGTTCCTTAAGAAACAGGCTTTTCTCTACTCTGAGCCTCATACTCCAGCTCTAACGGCCATTCCCTTTTCTATTAGGGAAAAGAGTTGACCAGCTCTTTGTCTTCCATGTGGTCTTCATAAAATAGATATTGTGAGGTTCTCTAAAACCAGAAATTCAAGGAAAATTCCCCAAGAATCCTCAGGTATCAAAAGAGAGGACATTCCATCAGGGCCAAACGATGGGACTAAGAAGAAGAAGCAAAACCCGTGTCTTGAGAGATGCGAAGAATGAATAAAGAAGCAAAATCATTCTGCAGCCTAGTTCAGACCTTTTACCTGCTAGACAGGTCAGCTTTGCCAAGAGGGTAACCTGATTCCTTGGATGCTGGTGTACATGGGGCCTTTTCTTTCTAACCCAGCAAAGCAGTAGCACAGGCTGGGGAGGTCAGTTCTGTTTGATTCAACCATGACATGCACGACAGCCAAGGGGCTGCTCAGGCCCCAGCAGCGAGCCCAGCCAGGAGTGCAGTTTTGTTATTGTAGCCGCAGGCCCACTTCCAATCCAATTACACACAACAGCTGTGCTAGCTCCTCTTTCCCATCCCCTTTCCTTCCTCTGCTATGTAATTCAGGATAGGTTTTGTCATTATCAGGGGCAGTGAGTCAGGGTGAATGGCATCTACTTTGAGCAATCAAAGGAATAAGAATATGAGATAGAAACCAAAGAGAAAGTTGTTTACCCCAACGTCTATGGAAGCAATAGTGAAAAAAAATGTACTATCTCCTTTCGCTCGCAGCAGAAACAGTATTCTGACATTCCATGTGGCATTCTCCTGGAAGTATTTGCGTAGGAAGAGCTACAAATATGCTGGTGTTTGAAAACAATAAAACAAACATGCAACTGTTCACAAAGATGGCCACATGCACAAGAAAATGTGAGAGTGCATGTGGAAGACCTGAGAGTGAATGGATTTTATGACTGATCCACATGATGTGTATCACTGTGTATCAGAGCACATGATCAAGTAGACACAAAAATTGAGAAAAGAACTGTTAGACAAGGAATACAATTCTTTAGCTTAGAAAAGATATCTCTGACAATATTTATGATTGAGATAAAACCCCAGTTGAGACAGAGCAGGTGAACAGGAAATATCTTTTTCTTTATTTGTGGGAAACACAAAAAATAGGAATTACTGAATGAAATTCTCGAGTAATGTGTAGAAACAACTAAAATAAAGTACTTTCCACATTTCAATGATTAAACAATGGGACTTGTTATCACAGGATACAGTGGAGTTAAAAAATATATGTGGATTAAGGAAAACAGAGACTGGATATATCCAGAAAAAATACGTTCATCAGTGACTGTAGAACGCAATCTGGACGCAACATCAGGTCAGAAACAGTAATTACCAGAAACCATCGAGGTATTGGGACAAGAACAATGCTATCATAGTTTCTTAAACTTCCTCCAAAGCATCTACTTTTCATAAAAAGACACTTCCAAGTGCTCTCACCCTAGTGATTACTACTGCCATGTTTTTGCAAATAGGTTCACATGCAACTAAAAAACATTCACATTCCAGTGTAAGAAAATTGCACTGGGGACAGCACCTGCGCAAAGGGCATGCAAGAATCAAAATAATGGTGGCACCTATGAAGAACCTAAGCCAATGCATACTGGCTTCCAACTCCTAATGAGTGGCACTGACAATACGGCATCAATGGATCCCTACTCTGACCTAGTACCTTTTGCAAACAGGAGACTTCAGATGGGCTAAAACCCATCATTTTCATGGCCCAAAAGCAGAGCTTTTCTTTAAGGAAGCAGAAGCCAGCATACAGGTACTGCTTAAATGACATGGAGTCAGGGAGACCAATGATAACAACAGACCTGAGATGAAGAAGGGAAAGAAGCATTTAAAAATGGTGTCTGAAAGACTAAAAACCTGGACTAAACATGTGCTAATATGCTTATACTTTCAATGATCTTTACATCTTTACGAAGGATTTGTTCAGGTAAACAAGGACTAACTTTTCCTCTGGGAACTACCTAGGTAATGTCTACTGGGTTTTGTCCATTCAGTTACATGCAAACACTAGTCAGCAGTAAAATCATAACAGCCAAATCCCGAGAATTTAATCTCTTAGCCTCCTCCCCATAAACCTTTAAAAATCTCTCCCACAATAGAAATAAACATGGTATGAATAGGAAAAGAACTATTTAAACTTTGACACCCGCCCTCCCCCAGTATCAGTAACAGCCTCCATAATATCAAAGAACCGTAGTTAGTTCTTTCTCCTGCAGATATTATTCCACTTAAAAAAAAAAAAAAAAAAAAGGTGAGACAGGAAGAGACAGGAGCATATAGCTTTTGCTTTTTCTTTGAGAATCTATACCACCAGTAAAGAATAGAAAGTGCAAAGAAAGTGCAGAAGTGACAGAGGCATCCATTCTGGTCTGTGCTACATGCCACTTCCCAGCCAGGCCCTTAGCCTCTGGAATAAGGCTCTTAAACTCCTTAATGTTCAGCCCCAGCATTCAAACCAGGTTGTGAAGGTGAAGCTGTAGCTATAACCCCAAAGGGAAAACTGAAGTACTGAAAGAAGTTATTTCTCCTCTACATGACACAGCAAGTCAGTGACAGCCAAGTGCAGACAGCAACAATCACAACTCCAGGGCACTGTTCAAAATATGGTGTTGTTATTTTATAACAGAGGCATCACATTTGCAGGAAAGGTGCGATAACATCTGACAAATTTCTTTTATATGTGAAGTAAGCCAGATGGGATCAAGTTGACTCTTGAAAAGAATACAGCAATGAGCCCCTGTTGCTGGAGTGCCCTTTCCACAAACAGAGACCTCACAGCCAGGAAGGCTTATGCTACACATTTCTGTTTACTTTAAAAATAAACAACCTCTTTGCACCTTGGAGTAACTGCACCCAACAGAAGCCTGTGGTGCCCACTGCTGCCGGCCCCAGCCTATTCACAGCTACCTCTTCTTAGTGGGGAATTAGTTTAAACCACTCTATTCAACAATAATGAATACTTATTTAATCAATGGGCTCTTTACAGCCCTTCTGCTGCCAGTGGGTAGTTACCACGAGCACATAAAATCCCTAATTTGTCTTTCAAACTGTAGATGGTTAAAGTAACCATTTTGATAGGGGCCTGAGGCTCTGACCTTGCAATATAGATAAGCTAAATGGCCAAATAGGTAGAAAGAGGCTGCACAGCTTGGCAGAGAAGTGTAGACCCAAACCCCCCTGGAGGTTCATGTCACTGCCCAATCCCACAGCAGTGCCAGTGCACCCCCGAGGGTGAGATGAGCAGAGGAATGAGATTGCCTAGGAGTAAACAGTGACAGAGCCTTGTAATGAGATGTGGGTAATTGTTAGACTGGAAACATACAGATGATTGTGAGAACACATGAGAAAGCATTCACATGTCACTAGAAATCTATGTGTGACTAAAAATCCACATAAGAAAGCACATAGCAATCCTAAAAACAAGAACACATGTATATCAGCAATGGGGAGAATAAAAAAAATGCACCTCCAAGCATATAAATCATGAGAATAATAGGGCAGTAGGGCAGAAGAGCACAGTCAGAGAGCAGAAGGATGGACTGCTCCATGGTGCCCACACTAACAGCAGTAGAGTCCTGTACTGGATATGCCACCTCTGCCTGGGCTCCTACCAGTGACGCTATCAGTTCCTGCACACCGGGAGACGTCCCTGATGTTACTGGAGGCATTGCTCATTACTGGCTTATCATCACATGTCCTGCTGGAAGAGCATGGCCTTTCCCAATTCATTCATCCTCCTCTGCCACACACATCAACATCTTTAGGATGTTGTGGAGGGACTGGTGACTCGAAGTCTCTGGCGCATGTCCTGTCAGATCCTGCCAAGACAAGAGGAAACCGGAGTTCCTGGACACCTCAGAGTGGGGAAGAGACGGTCCAGTTTCAGCCTCATAAAAAACTGAAAAGACTGCATGTCAAAGTTAACAGAGCCCTTCTTTCCAAAGCATGCCAGGCAATATTTGCTATTCGACCACTTCCATTCCCAAGACTGTCAGTTGAGATGCACACAAAATGCAGTTCTCAGCAGAACAAAAAGGTGGCTGATGAGAGAAGCCAAAAGGCTAAATATGCCAGGAAAATACCCAAGTGATAGACCCTCCCTGCATCTCTGAAGTGATGCAAAAGATCTGATTATCCAAGTGTAATAAAGAAGCAAATTGAACAGAGAACACATTCCAGATCCAGATAACTCATTCCAGGTTAGGTTTAGCAAAAGTTATGCAGAAAGCTGAGAAGAAAAAGAGCTTTGAGTTGCCCATTATTCCATTCCAGCCAGGACAATGTCAGGTGCTTTCTTGGGCTTGCATTTCCATTTCACATAATGATAAAGCAGATGGAACTGTCCAAGCATGAAGTAAAGATTCATTTCTAAAGTTTCACTGGCAACAGAACATGAACTAGAGTAAAGTGGCCTAGTCCTTCTAACACCTGTAGCTGAAGCTGGGGGACCCTGATCCTGTCAACAATGAGACAGCAACCTGAGGAGGGAGGTTTGGAGTTCTCTGTGGTAACATACACTGTTGTGGAAGAACTTCACACATAAACAAGTGCGTGAAACGCACATTCATTTTTCCTTTTAAATGAATCATTTGTGCCCTGGTGAGAATAAAATTTTGATACCTAAAGATCACACATTCGATTCAGCCAGAATCACTGGTTTAAAAAATGTAAAATAAAACAACAACAAAGAAACCCTTTGTTAGTAGAACTGAAATCCAACATGTTATCAGTGGGAGTACCAAATGGAACTGACTGCAGGAGGAGAAAGAAAATTACTAAACTAGATTTTTATGCCAGACTAAACACAGATATATCAGAAATAAATTGTATATAAAGCAGTTTTCAATGGCAGGTTCAATTAGCAATACAAGGAACCATTCTTAATGTAACTTTCATTCAGGAAACATCCCTTTTACTGACCAACACAATGTAGTCTCTGAAGAGGGAAGTTCGCCACTATGAAGGCCTTCTTTCAGCAAAGACTGCATCCAGACCTCATGATGTCCAGCAGGAAACAGGATGAGACCTGCCTTGGTAACTTACCACAGCTCCTTAAAGAACAGCCTTTCTGCTCGGCAAAAGTAATACATACCTGGAATATGATTGACATCTGTTGAGGTGTGTTCAGTGGCAAGCAGAAGGGAGAAAAGAAGGAGAAAGAAAGAGAAGAGAAAAAAAAGCCATTAGAGATGCACACAGCAACTCAGCATCCTTGCATGGAAAACAATTTCATGCAAAACCAGAAGTAATTAGGTTTGTTTGAAGGCCACCCATCTGCATCCAAGCACGCTGCCATGCAAGGGAGGAGGCAGGCACTGGCTCCCTCTCCACTGTGCATGTATAAGTGAATCCACCGTCATATCTGTCCGGAGAGAGAGTTCCTGGAATCAGATAGAACCAAGCCACATCAGTTCCTGTAAGAATATTAGTTAAAATATTCTATGCTTTTCACACACACAAATGCAAAAGAGAGAAACAAAAACCAACCTGCCTGCAGAAGGCTTCTATAGCACATAAATTCAAGCAAGTTTTCAGAAAAATACAAAAGAACCTGCTCCCCCCTTTTATAAGGGGCCGTGTGAATTTATGACCAGGTGTAAAACATACAACACAGTACCAAAGTCTAGAAGAGAACCCATTCCTTTTCATTCTTTCTGCTCATCATTTCCCATAAAACATCCTTCATTGCAGACAGTAGTAGAGGTGGGGGAGAAGGAGTGTGCCAGAGCTCTGCACATGCCACATATTGTCTTTCACAAAATTCAGAAAAAAATGTAATTTGGTACTTTTTCTCTCTGTGGCATAAGACCACTTTTCAGAATCAATCACATAAATCTCTAAATAAGTCCTTTAAAATGGGAGGAACAAGACTATTTAATTCATAATATTGATAACAGAGAAGGCATATATTTGAATGTAATGTCTGTTTTGGGCAGAGCCCACCAATCCCAAAGAAAGTACCTTAAAAAAATGCTTCTCGTAACTTTTTTAGCTTACTTTAGTCTTGCTCTGAATAACTACACTTATCATAATACCAAGAGGGAGAATCTCCTAAAATCTCATAGGATTAGATTAATATTTTCCTTACAAGGCAGTCTTAAAAAAAAACAAACAAAAAACGAAAAAAAAACAAACAAACTTGCTTGCCAGGTCCAGGAGTTGGGCTGGTGGAGTTATCACCTCTCCAGAAAGGCTTCAAAGAAGTATATTAATGATTTGGAGTACAGATCCCAGACTACTGCCACAAATCTAGGAGCATGACATACTGAGTGCATTGGCTTCACAATAAGGTCTAAGGCTATATTCTCCTTCTCCCAGTGTACCCTCCAATTTCCATTAGTATTCCCCCTTCCTGTGCAAACCCACTGTGTTTCTGTGAAACTGGCACCACTTGTCCTCCTGAGACACTTGCAATTCAGTGGTGAGTGATTCCCATGCAAGCTTCTTTTTGCTTATCACTTTGTAATGGCTCCAAAACCATTTGAGAAAAAGTCTCTGTGGAACATCATACATATATCAAGTTGTCCCTTCTTAAGGAGGTAACAACCCAAATAAAACAATGCACAAAGAAGGGAGAGATTGTTGCATCAATTAATTTAAATTCCATAGCTTTTACTAAAGATATATGGTAGATCTGATGTGGATTATTTGCTGACTTTCTGCTTTTAGCCCACAATTGCCTCTAAGAACCAGTGTCTTGGTTTGCAGGCCTAAAAGGACACTAAGCACTGGAAGTTTACCTGAAAGTAATTACTTTCCGGTAGGAAAAGAAAATCAATGTCAGGTAGTAATGCATGCACTGAGGATGGGAAACAAAAGAAGGTGATAGCAGGGGCAGAAGGAGCAGACCCTTAAACACCACTCCAAAGAATTTACAAATCCACTGCTAGGAGCAGTGTTGAGTTTATGTGCTGCTTGGAAAAAATCAGTTACAGTTAGAGATAATCACATGTCTCAGAAGAGGTAGAAGTGATTACTATAAGGTACTGCAAATTTTTCTGATAATCCAGCATCCACCTGAAATTCTATTCTAAGCAGGCAAAAAGTTCTCAACCCATGTTGTCCTCTCAGTCTCCCTGCACACCTGACAATGGGGCAGGCACTGCTGCAGTCCAGGCTACCAATGGGGGCCTGGAACAGCAGGCAGCCTCACTAGGGTGTCTGCTCCAGAAGGAAGCCTGTGGGATGGTTGGGAAATAAAAACTATCAGCAGATATAAAGGGCAAAGAAAAGAGCTAGCCAAGGGTTAGCAAGGGATAAACACATTTAGCAAGTAAGAGAAGAGGCAGTGGGCTGTAACTGATACACTGCTTGAAATAATACTTATTTAACTGTGTGAGAATTAAACAGGTCATGAAGCTGTTAAAAAGGGAAACGATGAAGTACTAAGAGCTAACATAAGCATCTCTAAAATTTAGTTTCTCAATGGCAAGTAGCAGCAAGGGAATTTCTTTTTACCTGTCTTTTTTTGTGCCAATGTCCCTAAGAGCAGGCATTCCCCATCCTGACTGATTTAGCTTTTTTGCTGTATCTTTTTTTGCAGTTTCCAGCCAACATGATTTCTGTATACACTAGCTGCACCACTAAAATCACTGTTTGCATTTCTGTGACACTTTCACAGTACTTACCTACATGGCAACCTGGGTCATTAGTGTAACTTCCCATACTAAATGCAGAAGGAGTTTCTTGTATTGCAGACACCCCCCCATGTGGTATCTGCTGGCAAATGCTGATTTCCAAATGGTGAAACTACTGGTTTTTAGTTTAAAACAAGAGAAAACACTGCTTTCTTTGCAAAGACAAAAAATTTACATATAACCAGTCACTCCTCACAAGTGGCCCTACAAAAAATACCACTGTGGCATACAAGTGAAACTGCCATGCGAGTCACAGAATCACAAAGCACAGAATATTGTGGGTTAGAAGGGACCCACAGGGATTATCGAGTCCAACTCCTGGCCCTACACAGCACCATTCCCAAGAACCACACCATGTGCCTGAGAGCATTGTCCAAATGCTCCTTGAGCTGTCAGGCTGGTGTTGTGACCACTGCCCTGGGGAGCCTCTTCCAGTGCCCGAACATCACCTGGGTGAAAAAAATGTTTTCTAATATCAAATATAAGTCCCCATGGGAAACACCATCACTCTTTTGCAGTGTGGAATGTTACTCCTCTTTGGTTCACAATGAAAATTGTGGCTGCTTATACTGACAAAAGGGACCCACCATACCTTATGGCTGGTGGCCCCATAATTACACCTAATGCCTCAGGAAAGGCAAATGACAGAGATGGCATATAGCTAGCAAGATTGGATTTGAGGACCTGAGATGACTCTCCTTCAGACTCTGTCATCTTTCAAATTGTCTTTGTTTTTCTGGTTTGTTTACAATAACACTGTTTAAAACATGTCCCCACTCTCTTCCTCTTCTATTAGTGCTACCTTCCTTCACCTACATAGATCTCCTCCCTGCCACAAGGGCTGAGGAGGTAAAGCATTCCAATTAAAGAGGGAGCATGCAGAACCCATGGCCACCAAAAAAAAATTCAGTGACCATGGGACTCACTGCCATATAGACGGAGGTTTCTCTACTTCCTTCATCTCAGAGCAGTTCAAACATAGAAAGGTCTGCCTCTTAACGTAAGACAAGGCAGAGCTTGCTTTATCCTATACACAAGAGTCCATTTATTGCTCCTTTGTAAAGGGCTGAACCACAAGCCAGTAGTGTTTGCTTTTGTTCTTTGATGAAAATAGCTGTGTTGAAAGAGGGATCAGCAGGGCTGCTGCCTTTGTCTGGTGAAGCCCCAGCCATCTATCTGGGTGGGATGGAAATGAAGGAGGAGGATGAAGGGGAGCAGGGGAACAAAGCAAACATTATTGTACCTCGGATCATTTCCATGCCTGTACAGGAAACATCTGAGGTATTTTTCACTCTAACATTTTTAACACTAAGTTTAGCAAAAAAGGGAAGGTATCATCACAGCACACTTTTCTCTCCAGCTGGAAGTCAAGGACAATACAAACTTTCTGAAGACGTAAGCCTTACCAATACCCAACACCCTAATTTGAAAAAACCTGCTTTCATTTCCATCTCTGCAATCCATTCAGTCTTGTCCCCCTCTTTGATATGCTGTGGACACCTGTCTTCTGGCAGCTAAACTGTGAGCTACTGACTGAATCCACAAGTCACAAACAAGCTGGCAGGAAGAAGCATCCTAAGCTAAGTGGAAATAAGCACCTAGAAGTGAATAGCACTAAAGCTCCCCAGCATTTTCTTGTTACTCTTACTCTGAACAGCAGTATACAGAGAGGACTGGGGAGCAGACAGAAACTGGAGAGAGGAGGTGGGCAAAAGCCATAAAACTTAAGAGGCATTTTTTGTCGTAGGAGACCCACTCCCAAATGAGAGAAAAAACAGGTTTTAGACACAAAAATTACCATATTCTGAAGATTATTCAGATACTGACAGCTGAAACAGCTTTTGTAAAGCAGATTTGGCTCTCATCATTCTGCAGATAAAGAAAATGGATATGGCTAGAATTTCACTGACAGAAGCATGACGGCTGGGAACTCAGGCACTTAATTTGACATATTTTCATATAGATATATATATTATATATGTACATATAAACTGTTCAGACCATAAATTGATCCGTTTGAGGCAGCCAGTGAAATTATTCAAAAGATACATGATGAGCCAGCCTGAACTCCTGAAGTGTGGTAGTAAGAGATGGTGGTGACTTGGAACTGGGTGATTCCCTCTTAACTGAACTCTGATGGAACATTTTAACAATACGAAGAGCTGATTCAGCTGGGAACACCACAAGCTGGCAAAAGCAAATTCTTCACTAATTTGATACTTCATCAAACAAAGTATTAATTTCACGCATTGATTTGGCAGGTGGTCTCATTCTGTCCTAATCTGGTCTGTTAAGGTACAGGTAAACACATGGTCCTACTTCACCTCTTACAGATCCTTCCTTCTCTTCAGTACACAGTGGTTCAAAACCATCAGGGAGGGTTACAGCAACTCAAAACCAAATAGCATTTCCATTGTATATACACCTTATAATAACTATTTTCTTGGGCTCAGTAATGAGACCAACTCCAAGCATTAGCACATCCCTGGATACAGTGCTTACACTGGACTCAGGAACTTTGAAGATTGTTGTATTTGTGGTTAACTAAGTTAAAATCTTGGCTCCATTGAATCCAAAAAAGACTTGAAAATTACTTTAAGAGTGTCATGCTTTTCATCCTTCATATTTACTTAATAGTATTTACAATGGTAGTAGGATACATCCCTGGTGTCCTTCCAATGATTCAAATAGGATTAATTTGCTAAATACTTAATTTGCTTAATGTTTAGGACACTGAAACAAATCCAAGTCCACTCCAGCCTTTGATGTCTGTCACTGAGCAACATACTGGGATCATGAAGAACTTCACAGTACTAGCAGGTGTAGGCCTTATTGTCTCGCTCCAGAAGAACAGGACCCTGTAATTTGTGTTAATAGAGTGTTGAACACTTCTGATTTTATTCAGTAGAGATAAGTGGTGACACATACACAAACAAGTTCATTACAATCAATTACATTTCTCTGTGTTCTTTGTCCTATGGGATCTCTTAGGCTGCCAGCCTCTTGGGAATAGTATTCACTTGATACATTGCATAGAATTGCATACATTTGTGGTACTGTGCATTTGCACAGCTAATACTTGGGATCCCAAAGCACTTATTAGCTGTGAATATAGGACTCATTCATCCAGCACTGAAAAGCAGCCAGCTCTGAAGTGAAAGAGACAGATGTTTAACAGTTTATAGGAACACCATACAGCAGTTTATCATGTCAGAGTTAGAACAAGAAGAATTACATAAAGAGGCAGAATGAAACTTAGCTGATTCTACTAAAAGTGCTGATTTTAAAGCACTCATGATTTAAATGACATGAAGGGATTTGATTTCAAAACTTATCTGATTTTAAATCTTCTCTGAATCACAGTGATTTGAGGTCACCAATCCTTTTCTCCATATTGTGCACATTATTGTTGTGGGCAGCCTACCCTCTTCATGGGGTCAAATGTGAGGTAGACTGACCTATGCCTGAAGTACAGCACCTTCTAAAGTGTAGGTAATCTGAGTGGAGCGTTTATCTACTAAGCAAAATGGACCATTTACCTCAAGAGGCCAAGCCTTGTCCTCTCAGGCAACCAAGATACTCAGGCAGAGTGTGTTGTGCTCAAGCTAGCTGGGGAGACATTTGCAAACCACTATGGTTTTGCTACTGTTGTGTGGCCATATAGAAAGCGGCTTTCATATCAACATGGTATGGATTAAATATGCTTGCTGCTTTCAGAAACCAAAGCACAGAGTTACTTTGCTCCAGTAAGAAAAAAAAAAAAATCTTAGAGAAACAAATTCCTAAGAATCCCTCTAATTAACTCTGTATCATTACTATTCTTAGATAAAGTTGCTTGCTGATTTCAAAGCTTTCAGTGGACGTACCATGTTCTCCCACACATCCTAACAAATATGCTCATGTACATTCCTCAGGGCCTGGGCTGCATTGCTGGGGGAGAAGTCAACAGTTCTGTAGCCCACTACTAGCAAAAATCCAACTGGAATTTAATTAGACAGTGCCCTCCAAACAATCTGTTGATCTTTACTTAAGCTGCCTAAATATAATGCCTGAACAGTCCAGGAGGAAACTTCTTTTTGTTTCATCCTAGGTGTCTGGGCACTGGACAAAATAAAGGATTTGCTCCCTGCTATTTTGCACAACACCCTGTGCATCTACATTCAGCCAGTCATGTTCCCAGTCTTGTGGGGAACACAAAGGTACATAAGTGTACATCCTCCGAAGGGCACATGCAAGCAGAAAAAGTGTCCTTCATATTCACCATAGACATAATGAAAAGAAATTTATGATGAAAGAGAAGTTTTGGCTTAATGTCAGAAAAATTTCTAGGAACAGGGTAGTGAGGCTAGTGAGTAGAAAAGACTACTTTGGCCACTGAGAGTTTGCCAAAAGCATTGAAGACTATTAAGAAAAGACTAGACAAGTATTTCTCATTAATTTTTCAGATTCACCTGATCTTGTCTTGGAAAAACCAGTTGGCCCTTGTGACCTATTTCAATCCCACTTTCTATGATTTTATTATTCTAATTCAAAATAAACTCTTCTCAGACAATCTCATCAGTAGCATCTGCCAGGCATCAAAGCCAGCACCTTCAGTAATGGAGCAGGGCAGACACTGAAGCCTCTGACAGCAGCCATGCACAAGTACTCAGGGAAGAGTCAAAGGAACTAAGAAAAATCACAATACCATTGTCAACAACTTCCAGCAATGGAGACTGATGGAGGTAGCATCATGATCAAATGCTGATCACTTCTTGATCGAGTTCTCCCTCCTTGAATTTGTCAGGTCTCTTCTGGAACCAGAATTGATGTGGTGTGAAACTGGTTTGCTTTGTTCATTTAAAACCTGCAACTGGGCATCCCCAAAATGTTGTTTTATAAAATACATGAATAAGCATTCTCTATTCAGCATTACCACAGCACTCCTGATTATAAATATCTACTTCACCTCCTGCTTCAGCCACTTATTTTCTAAACTGAAGAATGCTAGTCCATCAAAACCCTCTGCAGATGCCATCTGTACTTTAAAAATAGTGAAAAGGCACCAAAGTTATCTACATCAAGACCGGTTTTGATGTTTTTCCTGGAGTTAGTTGTACCAAGCCTTTTGTATAACTAGTATATTTTAGAACAGGCCTAAACCCATTGAAAGTGCTTCCCTCTCCTAACTACCAATCTGACCATAATGCCTATGAGAACAAAGCTATTACTCCCATCAGAAACATGGACTGATGAGTTTATGAGGAAGAATGCAGACCATGTTTGAACAAATCACACTAAGATCACCCTACGACTCTGGCAGTCCTTGTACCTCACCAGAGACTGGTGCAGATCCAGGCCCCTTCTTCTCTTTCTGTTTAGCAGTATCATGTCTGCAGTCCTATAAAGAGCATTTACCTGCCTTAGAATTCACTTGAAATGCTTGGGCCGAGAACAAGCTATAGCCCCTGTGTCCAGAAAACAAAGTATGTTACAGGATAACATGAATATTCTTGATATGGCATGTGCCCAAGTTAGGCACACACAGTACACTGTCTCCTCCACAAACAGTACCATCTGTCATTCAATGTTCCATGCAAACAGCAAAAGTTGCTGTATAGTTCATTGTGCTACATACTGAAAATCACAAAGATTTTCCATCACTCACAGGGAAAAAAAAAAAAAAAGGACTAAAGGACTTTCCTGCTTTTAGCTGCAATATTTGGGTTCACAGTTTGTAAGGCACTCATGTATTAGGAACAGTGACATGGTGACATAGAAAGTTGGGTTTTTGATTTTCTTAGGTAAAAAGAGGCAGATAATTTCTCTTTACTTCCCAGCTTGGACAAAACAAGAACATCTCCTTTTAAAAGGCACACTTTTAAAAGTGTGCCACACCACATCACACTTCTGTATCATTACCTAGGCATCTCTGTATTTGCTTCCATACACACTCATGGCTGGAAGCGCCTATCTTCATTCAGATTTCTGTTCATGGTGAAAACTCTCACACTTTGAAAAGCCTTTCAAAAACTATTTGCAACATTCCCATGGGCAGTTGCTTCCTCAAGTTTTAATTACAGTTGAAACTATCTTCCCATTGCAAGCCAAATTTTCTCTTGACTTTAACAAGAACTAAATCAATTAATGTGACATTTGAGTGGCTGCATCATGTCATAGCAACACTTATTCTTGTGAGGTGACATACAAAAGATCTTAGGGATACAGGAGTCAGTTTCTCTCCAATGGTCTTCTTGTTTTAATTGATTTAGGCATCAGGAAAGGATGGCAACTGGATAAATGCCCCTAAATGAAATCCAGGCATGCCTTCCCTGGATTCACCAACATAGCTACTTCTTCTCTGACCTCTCAGATCCAGCAAAGGCAATACTGCTGGAAGATTATCAGGACATAAAGACCACCATAAAGAGCTTCATGATGCCAATGCACAACAGTGGACTTTCCTGAGATGACCACCATGAAAATTAACCTATTTTTGAGCAGTCTTGTAAACTTACACTAAAAAGTGAACTAGCCATATGACCCAAGAAGCTAAAACTAGTTTCATTGCTGGCAGTCTGCAATCTGCTCAAAGCACTGAATCCAGGCTCACAGTGTTTCACCCTTGTCCACATCACCTGCAAGGCTGACACAGAGACTGGAAACCCAGGCATTACCCACCATAAATCACAGAAGGAGAGTACCTCTCCTCCTGTTGAGGATGAACCTGCACACATGCTAAGGATTTTCATCTTTGTCCTGTTCTCAGAACATCACCATGACAGCTACAAAAGGCATTTACTACTGCCAAATCCACTGTAAATTGTGCTGTGTCTATTCCTTTCTTATCATCTAAAAAAAATGACAGATGGAAATGAACTTTGGGCATATTTCCTATGACATATATATCAATGAGAATATTCAATAAATAGTAACACAAAGAACAGAGAAAGGAGTTAGCCCAAGGAGATTTGGGGGGGAAAAATTATAAGTAAGCAGAGAAAGGTTTGTTAAGCCTATGAAACGGCCCAAGTTATAATCTATTTGCTGTACCCAGTCTTGGAATTAATAAAACAAATCCCTTGATATGTCTGACAGAGTTATTAGAGGATGTTAATATTCCTCTCAGAGCAATGTAAAAAGGTGGAGCTGGAGCCACAGAATGTTGTGACTAGCATAGTCAAGCAAGGGTAGAGAGAGAAGAAGGGGATCCCTTTTTCAAATCCACCTGACTCCTACTGTCAGCATTGCTTATTCCTGTCCAGCCTACTCCAGAAATTGTTAAAAGCTGTAGAACAAAAGGCAAACCTACACAGAGGAAACCTCCTTATCCCCACTTCTCAATCTTATGTGAGGCAGGAAGAGAGACACTGTGCCACTGATGCCTGAGCTCTTCCCTGCTTACAGCAGGCTGGGGTGTCAGGTCACAGAAGGGAGGACATCCTGTATCACTGGTCTCAGAGGACATCATCTGAAGAAGTTGCTCATGCAGGCATGGAGGGCAAGGAATATTCATTTACCTGGTTACACCTGGAACTTACTAGTGCCATGTGCCAACACTCTTTGAGCTATATCATAGCATCCCAAGGCACAAATGCCATATTAAATCCATCTACAAGATTTCCCAGAAAAATCAAGAGATGACAATTTCTGCACTAAAAGGGACGTGTAGCAGACTTCACCTACTAGCCCAGTTATTGTATTATCAGCATCACAGTACCCCTTTGTTGGAAAGTCTAAGTAGAATTATTAGCATTTCACCACTGAATCCAGATCATGTAACACTACACACCTCTCCAACATTCCTGAGAAAACGCACCTGTTCTTGAAAAACAGAGCAAGGTGGGGAGATAAAACTCCTACTTTCTTTCTCAATACATGACCAGACCATGTCTGCTGTGTTGACCCTTGTACTTGGGGCTTCAGAAGCCCATACAACAGCAGTAGCAGTTGCTGCAAGTGTCTGCTGGAGTGGCCTGTTCCAACCTGTGCTGTGGGATGTTACAACAGAAATAATACCCTAACCCATCAGGAAAAGATAAGCCATTCCATTTTCTACACAAAATAAAAGGCATTACAGCATAGAAAGGAGGAGGAAAATACATTCAAGGTGGATGATACCCGAAGTCCAGTGGATGGAGCACGAACGCAAGAATCCAAGCCTCTGAAGTGACAAAAATTTTACTCACTATCTATATTCTCCTTTTTATTGTATCTTATTACAATTTCTATTTTATTACACCGTTTAGTTTTGAGCTCTCTTGTTTAGATTCAGAAAATTCCCTTCACTATCTCTCACTCACACAGCTGCTCCCCAGCACTGAGAGAGACTCCTCAAAAAACGCCGGCACAGTTCTGGTTAGCCACCTGGTGCCATCAGGTGCTAAGATTTGTGCTTCAGTAGGTCTCTTCACCAAGGAACCACTCACAGTTTCCTGTTTTAAACACTCATCTCCCTGAATTGTCTACTGATCTAAAAATAAAGACCATTGTCTTGAAATTTGCTTGCTATCGATAATGCTTTAAGCATGCCTCTGGATTTGGTGTAAGTATCAATTATTGATTCGTTCACTCCAATTCCTATTAGGATGGAGTTCCAGTGTGCCTGAAAAGCAAGAACTACATTTATTACACATAAAAATATATAGTGCATGCTCTTCCATCATATAAAAATCATCCTAAATACAGCAATGAGTAATCAGAAGAAATGCATCTTCTTTTCCTCTCCCTTCTATGGTTACATATAATTTTTAAAGTATGTGTTAATGGGTTTTATATTTCATGTTATTGCTGTATTTGCTGCTGCAATATATATATTTAAATTAAACAGAAGTCATCAGGAGGTTCTATTGGAAGCATTTGCCTTGTTTATTGTTGAAAGGCACTGCTTGGAAAAGAGTAACTGCTGACTTCAGTAAATGTGAAACATAATGACAGGAAACAGCTGCATTCTGCATCTTTCAAAATGCTAAATTTTCTTGTGTGATTGTCTAAATGTAGACCTGCAGCCTGCAGCAGAATCTATGCAGATGCAGGCCCAAGTGCATAATCACAGGACCTCATACCCACTGAATTCAGCAGATGTCTCTCTTCATTGAATGGACCAGGCCCAGGCCCCTAAAATTAACAGCATTCAAATGCAGGAAAAAAACTGGTTTGTTTTTTCTTTTGATTAATGTGTTAACATAATACACATAAGCTCATATCCAGAAAAACAGAAAACAGAGAGGGTGTAGGAAAAAGGTGAACATCTTTTTGGAACTGAAAAAAATAGCAATTTAAAATCTCTACTGTTTTTAAATCTGTGAAAAAGAGTGTATGCAATAAATAGCTTTCATGCTCATTATCTCAGATTTTTTATACAAAAGACACTACTGAACAGTATGAAGCCTCCAAGCCACCAGCTCAAATCCACTGTAAGTCAATAAAGATTCAAAGTTATTCCCAGCCAGCAGTCTTCCCATAACCTAAGTGGAAACAGAAGAATAGACCCCTCAATTAATCTCCTGGCTGATTACTGAATGTGGAAAACCCACCATCAATAACTGACTTCCAACAGTACACCAATGTGTTGAGCAGAGTATAAACTGTGAGAGCACAACCCCCCTTCCCACCAAGAAGACTGCCAAACACAGTGTCAAACACTAGCACTGATACCTCATCTGGGTCTCAAGCACAGAAAGAATGCAATTTATTCTCCTATTTCTAAATGCCATCTCTGCAGAAAATTTCCACCAGATGCTTGTTACATGAGTAAAAGCCAGTACCTCTCCTCCAGGAACTGGTATTACTCACCAGCCAGGATCTAGCTCTATGTGTTGATGCACTAAAAGCACGGAAAAGGAAGGAGTTAGAATCTGCAGCATACATCAGGCTGTCCCAGAGTGTTTGTACCTCCATGTCTGAGGAGGTCAAAGAGAGATACAGCCCCTTTTCATTCCCTGAGCAATTGACGGTTTGTAACTGCAGCACGAACCAGGGAAAGTCATTCAGCTTACTCTGATTACATCTTACAAAGCCTCATTCACTGCCAGGTGAGTAATCAGTCCCACACTTAAAGAGCTAATAAAAACTTGCTTCACTAGGAAGACACTGCCTTGAAATAAAACAATAGCAATTAGGGAACAGAGATGCAATTCATCACTGGATTTCAGTGATAGTCATAAGCACTGTTGTTGAGGTGTTTGGAAGAGGGGTGGTACCTTCTTTTCTATGCCTTCTAATTACTAAAAGGGTAATATCTCCTCTCTTTTTCAGGAATATGTCAGTATGGATCCCACTAGAAATTGCTGGAAAGCAGTAGCTTTCCAGGATGGTAGGAGAAAGTATTACAGCTACATGAAGGAGTGATTGGAGGACAGTATTCCTGAAATGGTATCTGACCTAGATGGGTTTTCAAAGAAATAATGTTTAACAAGATTAAAAAATTTGATTATTCTATATTGTCACTTCACAATATGATGCAGAAAAAGGTACTAACATAGGCTTTTGAATTACAGAATTTGCTGTAATTTCTGAATCACAGAATTACAAAGTAGTTGAGGTTTGAAGGGACACTCATGACCATCTATTCTGACTGCCTAACTCCCCTAGGTCAACGTAGACCAAATTTCTCAGGTCTTTAACTAGTCAGGTTTCTACCATATTCAAACATAGGAGACCTTGCAACAGCTGGCAAAGTGATCCTGGATATGCAAATCTAAAGAGAGTTGACAGATCCTGGTACACATTCATATAAAATGGAAGAAGGAAGGAGGAGTGTGGTCATTTAGACATCTAGACCACTATGACAATCCAAACACTGTCATTTGGTAAAAGATGACCAGGTAAATCATTGCCTTGTACCACCTAATCCTGGATATTAGGCAGCATACTTAGGGAAGCAATAGAAAACTACAAAGTTGCAAAATTAGGGCAATAGAAACCTAGCACAGGCAGTACATAGAAAATAGATGAAGCACTTGGTATCTTCCCTTCTAACAAGTTGGTCATGGAATATTTGTATTAGCAAAATGTACAGAAGGATATTTATAAGGACTTTTTTCAGCTGCCACCAGCTGCTGGGTATCAAAAGTCTGGTGAGTAAGCTTGCCAGCTTGGAGGTATAGAGAAATGGGATTAATATTTGATCCAGATCCTGATGATTTCCCAGTGAGAACACAATTAAGTGCATCTTCCTGGCTGTCATATCATGAAGCATTTTATGGACAGCCATGCCACAACAGAACCCTAGAAAAGAAGCAGAAACACGGTAGACCAGCCCTGACTACTTTCTAATCCAGGATATCACTGAAGCTTCATCTCCTTCCTAGAGCACACCACTCACCACTGCAGATAGCTGGAGCAGCTATCTGCACCTTACAGTCATACTGCCCTGGAATCGTCATGATCATTGTCACTGCAGTGAGGGCAATAAGGAATATTCTTTCTCTCCAAGATTAGCCATACAACTTTGAGTTAAAAACATGTGATGCCATTGCTTTTGCTGCCTAGACAGAATATATTGACCTTGGTCGTGTTCTAGAAGGCCAGAGATGAACTCTAACAAATAGCATCAGTTCTGCACACCATCATTTGAGAAGCACCAATTCTTTCACACCAGTGTAATTTAACTTAAACCCTAGAGAAAAAAAAAGCTATCCAAGAAGTGAATATTTTCTATCAGCCATGATGTCCATGAACTTGCTTTTTATGAGTGAAAGAGAAACTGTTGTAGCTTCTATCTACCAGGGAAGTGGAATACTCTTCTACTCCAAATGCTGAATGCTTGATGAACCCTTTACAGAAACATGAATAGTAAGGTAAAAAAAAAAAAAATAGGTCTTGCATTAGGAACACTGAGGTCAACAGGATCATGCCAAGGTATACCCCACAGACTGGGTAATGGTACAAAAGAACTGTCTTGAGCCAGTCTTAAGCCCGGTAAGGTCAGAGAATAAGACCCACTTCACCAGTCTGTACCAAAGACAGAAGACAGTGCATAGCATATGTTGGGTTTGTTAAGACCCAGAAGAGGGAAACAACCTCCCTTATTATTTGGCATAATGGAGCATGAGCAAAAGCCACTTCTTCACTCCTACAGAGTCTCTGGAATGACTCACAAAGAAAGCAACACCCACTTCTATTTGGGCAAGCTTTCTTAGGAGTGACACCCTGCAAAAGAATGGGGAAAAAGATATAAAAGATTAAAGTGGTCAAGTAGCTACAGCCATACTGAATTTACAAAAGAGGATGAGTCTGTCTCCAAAGATTTATTCACTAAACTCTGGAAGTACTCCTAATCACCACTGCAAATTTGCAGGTGTATAATGTGTGTAGGCTGCATTATCAGGGAAGAAGACAACTCTTATCCTCCAATATATCACTGAACTTCAGTTGGGAAGAAAGTTAATCTATTGACTAAGAATTGCATTAACTGCAAGTCAGTGATAATATACAAAACCCTAGAAAGGACAAGTTGGGCCTTCTGATATTTCAGAACATTCAGTCCCATTCTGAATTACAGCTATGAAGTCTCAAGTCAGCACTAGTACTGCTTTCTCACTGCATTTGACTCTTCACAGTCTTTCTCCATACCAGTAGGGAAAGACATTTTCAGTTGTCTCAAATGCAAAGAACCTTCTTACTGACTCCAGATCACTCAGCAGTGCACAGTATCATGGCATATAGAGTATCATTGGTTTGTTGGATACTGACCAACTTCAGGCTACTTCTGTCAAGGTCTCAGGCAGGACTTTTGCAAACATCTTAAAAAATACAAGACTTGGCTCCTCTACCAATGATGGTCGAGACAGCCTTGGTGCTGCTGTGTCAGCCCATGAATGACATCAACCCTGGCTGTTTTCTGACTGCTATAGTTTCCACATCAGTCTTTGCTTTCCGGTCTGCTACAATAGGCACCGAATGAAGCCATCTCATTTGAGAGCAGGAGGCCAGAGCTTGTCTCCAACAAGACCTGCAAAAACTGCTCCAGCAGATGGAGCTTTTACCTCATATCTTGCAATTTACACAGTTTTGTGGAGAAGGACAAGTCAGGCATCTGCTCTTTTCTGAAATTCCCATACACAGAAGAGAAGTCTGTTGTGTTCATCCCCTATAATGATTAACCCTGGAAAATACACAACTCTTAAAACTGGCAGAATCCAGATGGGTCAGGTGGAGTCAGTTCAGACAGATGGTCTAAGCGATAAGAGAGATAAGTATTTTCTCAGAAAGTAGTTTCGTTTGAGTGCATTAGCAATGTTCTATTATCTAGTTCTCTGTCCTAAGGCCTGGAGGGAAATGAAAGGTGGCACCACCTTTACACAATCCTATTAAAGGAAAAGGGAGACACAAAGTTCCTATATCGCTTCTAAATTTCATTTATGAGGAATGTGTAGGCCAAATAGGATCCATAACTACATCTGGAGACCTAGAAGACTTCACTCCTCAAAGGCAAGAGCAGAGGAATGAGGAAAAAAAAAAAGAAGACTGTTGTAGGAAAAAGAAGATTCATGCATCACCACATTCTTTCTTTATGTGGCAAGGTTCTTGGAACACATTTGACAAGCTAGGAAGGTGTGAAGATTGTCTCCAGTATCAGGTGGCAAATTCAAGCAAGGGAATCAGATCTCAAAAGGAGGGAGATTTGAATTATGTCCATGCAAGAAATCCTCAAAGATGTGGACTTTTCACCTAGCTGAAGACAAATACTAGAATGCAAATGCAGAAGTACAGCTTTCCCTTCCAAATGAGTGTCTTGAAAGCTGATCAGTTTTCCATGCTTGGACAGCTTTCCTGCTACAACTGCTCAGCGGGGCTGGGTTTTCCCTTGCTGACTCGCTCTCTTTTTTTCCCCAGTTGCAAAGCCCAACCCCCAGCCTTCCCTGGCTTTCTGTCTCCCTCAGAAAGACAGCTTTGCCTCCCAGTGCCAGGACGCAAAAGCCGGCCTGGCCAGTCACAACCAGGAGGCTCTTCCCCTGCTACTCATGATCATCTTGACAGTTCTGCTTTCTCCTCACATCATATGCCATCTCTCTCACTGCACCTTCCCTCCCTGAAATCGGCCTACTCCATCTACCACTTTAGGGTTGGGAGCAAGAAGAACGACAACCAATGCCAAAGTCAGAGCACTTACTCCTTCCTTCCCTCCTTCTCCCACTAGAGTGATAAGGCAAATAGAGCTAGGGTCAAGTCTGGATAGGACAATTAAGCTGGAGGAAAAGCTGTGAAAAGCAGCAGAACCATAAGCTTCTCACACAAAAATCAGCTCATACTTCTGCTCTGAGAAAGGAACAGCTGGAGTGTTGATGCTTAGGTGTGATTTGGCTTAGGAAAGAATGTCAGAAAGATTTAAGGAAAAGATCCACATAGTCACAGGTCTGCACATCATTCTCCAAGCATCCATCATGGAGATAACAGCTCTACAAATACCTCTGAGTCTAGACTGGCCACTCGCTTTTGTGTGAGTATCTTGGGATCCAGTTTGACAGCACTACCAACAAATGTCACTCCTGATCTTGGGATTGCCTCTTAGATTTGTTTCCTTCTGGCCTAGTTCTAGATGATGAGTTTTATTACAGACATAAAGGAATTCCACTGATGTGGCTCTTCGCAGCACCAACAATTAAATTGTTGTGCACCGCACTAAAATAATTCATACATAGTGCATGCAGCTTCAAATAATTTAAACAGCTTCCATAATAAATGCCAGTCAGAATTGTTAGTTACCTCGAGCAGAAGAGTCCTACTCATACTCCTGTATGCTATGTGGTAAAATAGAGTATCTGCTGGAGGACAGCATGGTTAAATGCAGTTTATCACAGTTACACAGAAAATAAGAGAGCACTTTTGGGCTAAAGAGCATCTACTCATGTTTTCTCATTATGTTATTGTTTCCAACATAAGCACAATGTTGTCACGCCCCATCTGCCACCATCTTCATTCCACGCTAAACTTGCAGCTCACTTGGGTAACTGTTCTTTGCCAGGCAACTTTGTTTTCAAGGGTAACATTAGAAATGGGGCATAGTGGAACCATTTTTCATGTCTAATGAAGAGATTTTTGGGCAACAAACACAGAAGAATGAACTCTTAATTTATTTGGTTTTTTTTAAGCTGCTCAAAGAGAGTTAAGCAATAACAGAAAAAGTCTTTTCAGGAATCCATTTTTTCATGTGACTTTCTCTCTGCTCACATCTTGGACAGATGTACCCTTTGCTGGGTAGAAAACTGGATGGCCAAGCCCCAAGAGTGGGGGTGAATGGAGTTGCATCCAGCCGGTGGCCAGTCACCAGTAGGGTTCACCCAGTTCTGCACTGGGACCAGTTCTGTTAAGTATCATTATCAATGATCTGCATGAAGGGATCAAGTGCAGCCTTACTTTGCAGAAGACACCAAGTTCGGTGGGAGTGTTGATCTTCTGGAGGGCAGGAAGGATCTGCAGGGGAATCTGGACAGGGTGGATTGATGAGCCCAATGGCACAAGGTTCAACAAGGCTAAGTGTCAGGTCCTGCATCCTGATCACCCCGTTCATTGCTGCAGGCTGGGGTAAGGGTGATTGGAAAACAGCCCAGAAGGAAAGGACCTGGAGGTGCTGATCAACAACAGCTGAACATGAGCCAGCCTGTGCCCGGGTGGCTGAGAAGGCCAGTGGCATCCTGGCCTCTATCAGCAATAGTGCGGCCATCGGGACCAAGGCAGTGGCTCTCCCCTGTACTTGACACTTGAGGCCACAACTCGAGTGCTGTGTTCAGGTCTGGGCCACTCACTACGAGAAAGACATTCTCCATCACACTGGAGTGTGTCCAGAGAACAGAGCTGGTGAAGGGCCTGGAGCATTAGTCTTAGGAGCAGCAGCTGAGGGAGCTGGGGAAGAGAAAAAGTCTGTAGAAGAGAAAGCTCAGGTGAGACCTTATTCCTCTCTACTACTACCTGAAAGTAGACTTTGCCTAGGGGAGGACTGGCCACTTCTCTCAAGTAACAATTGATAGGATGAGAGGACAGAGTCTCAAGCTGTGCCAGAGGACATTCAGGTTGAGTATTAGGGAAAATTTCTTTACAGAATGGGTCGTCAAGCACTGGATCAGGCTGTCCAGTGAAGTGGTTAGTCATCATCACTGGAGATATTTAAAAAATGTGCAAATATAGCACTTAGTGGTAGGTTAATGGTTGGACTTGATGATTATAGATATCTTTTCCAACCTAAATGATTCTGTGAAAATAACCAACAAAACAAAAAAGTCAAATTGAAAATTCTTCTTTCATCACAGATGAACAACCTTCCAGCTCGAAGTTAAGCACAATGGAGTCTTGCCTTCATTGGCTCATTGGAGCCACTCCACTCTGGAACAAAGTTTCCAGTAAAACCTACTGTTTCTATGGACAATGAAGGCTGGACAGAAACAGGTTCATTTCGTACCTTTGCAAGATTGAAGAAAGTCAGATGGGAAAGGAAATGTAAAACCACAATACACTTTCTTCTATTGCCTGCCATCCAAGGGTACGTTTAGTAAATTATTCAAATTTTTGAAATTAGTCTTTCATTTTGGTATTTTAAGTGAAATCATAAACCTTTCTCTACTGGAAACATTTAGAGGAACTGGATCCTGTCTTGAAAAGTTGTATCAGAACACACATAAACCACAGTCGGGGAAAACCAGCTAAAACTTTCATTGCTACAAGTCTGGTTTTCCTCATTAATAACTCTAAAAAAACACTTAACAGGGGAATCCATAAAGCATAGTCCAAGCAGTACTGCCTACTGGCACGAGGTACAGAACAAGCTGGTTCAAGGTGGTTTCAGCAGACAAAGTTATGAGAAAACAGCCCCAAAGGCAGAACTTCTTGGTTATGGACAGCCCAAACCACCAAAAATAATAAAAAGGGGTGTTTTTTAGAATTTCAACTGAAATTTTACAAGAATCCCTAAAATCCAATACCCTGGTTTTAGCTTCACATTCTATGTAAACCACAGTATTTTGTGGTTTTTCTAGCACACTTGGATAAAACTAGATATACTACTACGTTGTTTAATACCTAGGATTTAGCATTCTGGATTCCAATTTCACCTCAGGCAGCTTCTGACTTGACACCCTTCAATAATTCTCATTCTGCTTGTCTCTCAGTTTTGCCATCAGTAAAATGGAGACAGCACGCATTCCACAGTGCGGTAGAGTGATGTGAAGGCTGACTGATTTATCAGTAGTTGTGAGATGCTTAGAAATACTCTGATGAAATGTGCCACATGTATGCACAATTTATTATTAACTTGACAGCATTTTAGCTCTTTTATTTTCCTGCCTTGCACACAATTCAAGTCCAGGATGCCTGAAGCACATTTGAATGGATGCCATGTGGCATTTTGATTGTAGCAGGTACTACCATTTAATTCTGAAATTCACAACTTTAACACCACATTTAAGCAGGATTTTTGCAATTCATTTTCCTTCTTCACTCAGTTTTAAAAGAGGAACATTGATTGATCTTGGTTTCAGGTCAGTATCAGATCAATAAAATTATTAAAGCCAAGCACAGGCAAGGAAAGAATCTCATAGAAGAATTCTTTGGCCCAAATCTTTAGAGGTGAAAAAGGACAGAAATAAGTACAATATGAAGGTAGAATGATCAAAACTACTATTTAAATTCCAGATCAGTCACAGGGCTTCAAGATGCCTGAATCACTTTTCAAAATGGGACTTAAAAGTAACTTTCTAAATTACAAGACCAACAAATCTAAGTAAATTTGTGTTTAGTTCTTAGTTAAGGACATCTTCCATCAGATGAATGAAAGCTTAGCTTGAATAAAGAGTACTTGGTGTACGAAGTTAATTTTAAGTTAAGTACTACTTAAGGGAGCAGATGTGCACGAAAACATTGTATAAAATGATCCTTACACTTGATATTTTTACTACAGAACAGCTCGTTGATGACACAGTATTTGCAAGTTACAATAATTCACATGCCCACATCACAGCAGAGCTGTGCACAAGGGGAAATCAACTGGGCAACTGTAAGGAAAGAAACGAAACATGTAACCTACATTCTGTTTCATTTCCAGACCTGAAAAGGGGCTTAAATTGTTTTAATCAGCTTTCCAACAACAACATTTGATCAATTAACTAGGACAAAACTTAAGCAATTTCAGCACTGGAAGAAAACTAGTGGACACTTACAAATGCCCCAAAAGAGCATGATATAGATTCATAGATTTTTAAGACCAGAGGGAGCACTAAACAGACATACAATATAGCTGTGTCCTCCACTGTAAGTGGTAGCAAGGCTATAATTAAACACCACTGACAAATGAATCCTGAAATCACAGCCAATTGTTCTCCCGGGATAGAGGATCTCTTACTTAGTACTTCGGTTTAGCTATCTTTTGCCTCGGGCAAACTGGGAGTCACCACACTGGCAGCAGCAATGACAGGGAAAACATCCCAGAGCTCAAGAATGACTGTCATGCCATACTGGTGCAGATCCCAAGTGACTTTCATAGGCAGAGCCTTGCTTATCCAGCCCAAATCTCAGCTTGGGCTGGCTGCATTTCAAAGAGCGTTTCTCGAACAGAGAGGTATTTGTTATGCTCTTCTTTGGGAATGCCTGCTGCTCAGTCCTCAGGTCCAGCTATGTTGTAGACTACTTTGGTTCAATCCAACATGCTAAAAAGCTAAAAAACAAACTGTTGACAGTCTCAGCCTCTCAAATCAGCAGCTGTGGTTCTTCATTAATATACTCAGCCTTGCTGCCTTCACTGTCACTGTTGAGAGACTGCACTGTTCAGTGATACATATTAGAAGTCAAATGGAAAAGAGCCCACTTGAGTCCTATCCACTCATAATTATTCCTCGAGCCTTTCTTTTAGTGGAGCTCTTGACAGACAGCAGTACCTATGGAGCTGTCACTTCCAACAAACTGAAAGGATAGCAGTGCTTCACAACACTCTTCTCTCCTGGGAGGCTTCAAAGGGCACCAATCTGGTCATTGCTGTATTTGTGCTCCAGGCTCCACTTGCTCCTGCAAGCTGGAAATCTGTTCTCCTCTCTGGTTAAGTTTAACCTATGCTTAGGTCTCCTTTTGCCTGCTCTTCTGAACCTAACAGCTCCCATAGGAGCATGGTGGGGTTGAATCCATGGGTTTTCATTAGTTTCATTTGGTCACTGTGGGAGTACATGCCCCTTCCTTAAAACACTACAACATTTTTGTGATATATTGTAGTTCATCAGTAGTAGAGCCATATTTGTGCTAATCATGACAGTAAATTATAAATAAGCTACATTTTCATGTGTAATAGATATAGAGTACATTTTTTAAAAAAATCAGGATTCAGAAATTCTACAAAATAAAAGTACTTTCTTTTTTTTGGCAGATTGTCATCCAAATAATTTGTTTGGGGTTTTTTTCCTAAATATTTTGATCTGAATGAAACCACCATTTCTCAAAAGGAAAACATTTCCAGTCTGTCTGATTCTGATGTGTCTTATCTGGTCAAAATGTAACTTCTCATGTTGTTCATTCAAATGTGCCACACATTAGGGCAGGCAAACACCAGACTGCCTTAAAGATACATTCCTGTGTCAGATGCAAAGCAGAGATAATGTGTACAGGTGTATATAGGCCTCGTCTGTTCAAAACAAGCAGGCTTTGGAATTTGTTGTAGATGTGTTCATTGCTGCAGCTGAGACACAATTGAGCATTTCAGCTTAAGTAATGAAGGAAAATTTAGGAGGAAGCAGACAGCAAGCTAAATTACAAATTGGTCACTGGATCCCTACTTCTTTTTTTCAGTGAAGGAAAAAAAAGTCAGATCTCCAACAACACAGTGCCCACTAGAGGAACTCTGAAGAAAGAGGATTTTGCCATTTTTTGCAGCATCCAATGTTTACTCAAATGGTCTTCTACACAATAAAAAACTTCAAGTCCTAACAATAGCATCATATTCCAAGCTCTGGCTCTGGGATCACACTGCTACCAGTACCTAATCTGCCAAATTTTCAACTAGATATGCCTGTGTGAGTTCTGCCCCATCTTTGACACTAATATAAACCTATCTCTAGCTCTGGCTATCCTGCAGGATATAGCAATGCTACTGCTTCACAAAAGCAATGTATCCATCCATAATTTTTTATGTTTACTGATCTCCTGGTATCTTCCTTAAAGTCAAAGCTATGTGAATTACAAGGACCTACACAGATCTCACATTACACCAGAGGTCTGGCAGGCATCATGCAGGGTATTTCCTCGGCACAGTCCCCTGCCTCCTACCACACCAAGTTCCAGAGCAGATCTCAGAGAAGCCACAGAGAAAAAGGCAAAAGAAAGAAGTAAAAATACAGAAACTCTGGTTACTTTACCAGCTTTTTCTTTTAGGTAGTCCTAGACAAGAAATTTAATCTCCTTTCCTCTTCACAAAATTCACCTTTTTTTTTTATTTTTTTCCTTTATTTTTTAATCAGGAATTTATTAAGGAATGATTCCACACACTTATTCCCCATTCATAAAAGTCTTTGGGGAATATAAGCCATTTCAACTATATACAGAAAGAAGCTGAAGTAATTCAGCTGCAAATACAACTGAGCTATGAAATTTGCAGATCACAACACTAGCCACTCTCTTCATGGCTAGCCATTCCTCAACTCTTGCTCTTGACCAGCCTCAGTGAAGAAACTGCCTTTAGTTCCAAGGATTTCTCCTATATTACCTTGAGGAGAAAGGTACTGAGAGGCTCTCCAACCCTGAAAACCAGACTTTCAAGATGGACGCAGCAGGAATAACCTGAAAATCAAACACGTGTCTGTGGAGACACACCAGAGGTTTGGAAAACTCAGACAGTGTCATTTTTTTCTCAAGTGCCAAGGCAACAAACCACAAAGAAATGAAAATCCACCCAAGAGACTAGAGAGGCTGAGAAAGGCTTCTGACTAAATGCAGCAGCCAAGCAAACTATGGAGCCTGCCAGCACTATTAGAGATCGAAGCCTGGTTTTAACCTACAGCTCAAATTCCTGCATCTACCAAGGAACAACTTCCTTCTTTTCTGATAAAGGTCTCTTGCCAAAGACCCAGAGCCAAACCCAGCCCATCATATTCACTCAGGTTACTTAACTGGTCAAATTCCATGAGTAAGAGGAGGACAATCATACCTCAGAGCAAAACCCTGAGAGTCAAGTATACCTTTCCTCCTTGCCCTACATTGCAAACTGCAGACAAATATGCCTGCTTTATCTAATAAGCAGTTAGGGCTCTGATGAGAGTTATCAGAAAAAGCATGATTTTTACACACCCTTTCAGTGCCTTAGAACCACAAAACAGTTGCCAGCTTCGTGCTAATTAAACACTCAAAAACAATCCAATGGTATCCTTTCTTTGCTATTCTGTTTTTTATGCACAGAGGAACAGAGGAAGTGCAAACTATGCCATTCTGCTTGGGTAGCCTTTTATGCTCTCTTTGCTTCCCCTGACAGCACAAGGTCGAGGAGAATCTTGAGTATGGAGGGTGAAAGGGGCAGGCTGAAACCAGCAGCTACAGCAGGGACAGCACCAATGCAGACAGGTAGGCAGAGGTGGGCAACTGTACAAGGAAAAGCATCTGATCAGCATCTGAGGTTCACAGCAGAGGACATTTGGGCGTGGGCAGTGGAGCACATGTGTCATAAACAAACAAACAAACAAGTCAGAAGCTCTCTTTCTCCTATTGCTTGTATCAGCACCCCGCAGTGCAGCATCTGCTCCATGTCACCAACAGGGAAGAGGCTACCCTGCTGCTGTTCATGCTCTGCCTTTAACAGCACACCTGCAGCCTGGCCTGGAAGGGTCTGCCTACTCGGTGTGACACTGCAGGAAACCGGGAGATTACTGTTGAAAAGAATGATGAGGAGCACTCCTCAAAGGTGGCCACTTAACAAGGAAAACCGCCTTAATTTTTAACTGCATGTCCTATCTAAAAAACTGACAATCAAACCAGATCATTCTACTGGGTGTTCCTGCATTATCATCATTTACTTGTCACACTAAGATATTTATATGTCTCTATCACTGTCATACAGAAGCATATGGGATTCTTAATACCTGGAGTATAGGAAACCCCACTGGCTACATATTTCAGATACAGAAACTGAGACACCTGGGGTAATCAGGTACATATCCTCTGCAAAGAAAGGTCAATTGATTCAGTCTTGAGTCCTTTAGTCTGACAGCAAATCACTCCAGGGACGCAGAGAGACTGTGGCAGAAATGGAAATCAGTCTCTTAGGTGCTAACACTCTTATGACCAGACCATTCAAGTTCTGCTGCCCTGCTCCACTTTCTTTATACGCTATACCTTGGTCTCTTTTCAGATTAATGAGGTGAACAAGTATGCATCCAGGCAAGGCCTGGAGAGCTGACAAAGCATAACTGGCAAAGGTGTCAGTAGCACAGAATGTGAATCCAATGTACTCAGGTCTCAGACCCATTTCAGAGCAAACACATTCATATACAAATGAGTTCTGCTTCAAGTAGATTGTGACACACAGTCCTTCCTACCCCCCACATCTACTTCTCTCAGCCCTTGGGCTGTTTTGCACCCAGTTGTCAGCTCCTGGACCTGTTTACAAATGGAAGAAGGGCAACTGCTTTGCTTTGTAGGGTGGGTTTACAATGGCAGTGAACCTGTCTGCAATGAAGGATTGTGGGAGAGACACACACATACAACAGAGGTGACATTGCTGTCTCTGAACAGCAATAACATGGCAGTGCCTTAATTTCTATAAGGAGAGAAAAAAGCTTTTCTGTCCATCAAGTTCAAAGTTGGTCAGCAAAGAAACAAAGAGGTGAAGTGAAATTAGAAGTTAGCCAAGGATAGGTAGCCATTCTACCATTTCATCACATGGATTACCACCTTCTCCTGCACCAGGGAGCACTCAGTGCTGATGCTGACATGCAGAGGCTCATCTTCTTTGGGTAGTGATAGAGTTCACTGGACAGATGTTCTCGTCCTCCGATTCTCTCCCTGAAGCTTTGTGGCACCATTTCCAGCATCCTCAAGGTATCTGAGATGATTATTGCCCTCCATTTTCCACCAAAACATAACAAAAATTACCTTGTGGCAGATGCCCTGCACACCTCCGTGCCAGAATAAGGATAAAGCAACAGTTACAGCATGTGCTGTCTTGCTTGGGGCTGTATGTACTGCTGATTGACCTCCATGAAAAGCTTCTCCTAGCTCAGCAGAAGCCTGTACAGTAATAATAAATCAACTCCTCCCCCCCTTTTATTTTTTCATTGGAAAACCAAAGGAAAATAAACCCTTCTTGAGAACTCAGGTTGGAAATCCATAAGTTGGAAAGAGAAATTTCTGACTTTGCTCACTTTGATATTATTATTACTAGTTACTTTAATTTCGATCTTTATTTAGTAATGCTCAAAAATTTCAGTTTAGATCCAGGCTATGCACACTTTGGGACAGAGCAGGAGCCAGCAGGTTGGTCTATGGGCTCACAGAGAATCTTGGTATCCAAACTCCATCTACATTTAATCCCCCAAAAGCTTGGTCAGCCCATTCTCTTTACAAGAGCCAAGAATTCTTCCTTTATTTCTATCAGGCTGGTAAAACCAATATGGAGCAGCCACTGTAAACAGTCTCTATGAACTATGGTTTACTCTTCTATAACATTTTATAAAAGAACATATTCATCTTGAGGCTTTTTCCCCCTGAGTTCCATCTTCTCTTGGCCCACAAATTACTTCACCAGTTCCACCTTACACGAAATAGCAGTCTCTTTTGTACCCAACCACCACCTGCTTCACTTTATCAGAGATGTCAAAGCTTTGCCTAACTGAGGAGTTTAACATCTCTTTTGCCCAAGGTCTGCAGCTGACCTGCAATCCAGCAGGAAAGGATTATAGCTCCATGTTCATCTATAATACAAGAGAGGGAAACTACAACTATATAGCTAGCCATCAGCATGTATTGCAGCCAGACTGTTTGAATCAAGGGCATTCACCATACAGGGTCCTGCAAACTCCCTGCAGCTCCCCTGCTTTAAAGCAGGGGAGTCTACAAAACAAATACAGCTAGCTCTGGAGTTGCTTAGTCCACACTTAGTGAGGGGGATCCTTGGCATCTTCTGTGAAAGGGTATGTAGGATCTAAATTAAAATCCTGTGGCTCCTGCTCTGTTTTAATAGTTATCATTAAGAATTAAAAATGGTGCTTAAACTTCACTTTGAAGTTTCAAAGCACTTTATAAACATTAATACCTGAACACACCATCTTTCTCTGGTGCTCATCTGGCAATGCATCAAAAAAATTGCAACCAGACTGAAAAAAGATTATAATTTTAAATACAACTGAAGGAACTTAAACCAGGAAGAATAAGCAAGCAAAGGAGATGGGGGAAATTGAATTGCTGCAAAACGAAGTCATGGGCAGAGTTCTTACCACTTTTCTGTCCAATGGCCAGTGCTATGACATAAGAAGTGACATAAAACAGCAGATTTGCCCCTTGCAATATTTACTCCACAGACCTTGGAGACAATCAATTCTAGAGTTTTGCACTGGTGAAGATCTGGGCCCATCCAAAGCGTGTGTCAGAACTGCCTGCTGTCCTCTAGAACAGCACAGCACAGGACCAAACAGAGGGTCTGAAACTGTTTATTGCTGGTGAATTCAACAACCAATTTATATTCATCTATCAAGGAATATGCAAGTGGAAGCAAATATTATGGTCATGTTCATTTGTTTCTGATTACAAAATGTATGTAAATGTATATGCAAATTAAGTGCAAGCATCAGGCTCATGGCAAAGTGCCAATCTATCCCTTAGTGTTACAAAGATTGGGACGTCTGGCAGGGAGATAGAGTGACAGCAAGTGAGGCTGGGCAGTGCCTTCAGATAGAGTCACAGCTGGGCTGCTCCGAGGGGACAGGAAGAGGATAAATCCCGCAGTAACTTGTCACTTTAAACGAAGCTGAGGGGCTACAGAAAAAATCTGTTCCCGATGCAGTTAGAAGTGTGATAATTACAGAGCAATGGGCTCCTGTGTCATTCAGCAGGCAGCATCCCCAGGAAATCTTGCTCTGTAATCAAGGGAAGAGGTGCAATCAAGCCCATATTCAGCCCTCGTTTAGAAACAGCCCCTGCAGGCAACACAAAGGCTTCAGCATGGTGCTTTGTGAAGTTGGTGATCAACGTCTTGGTTCTGCAACTATAAGCAGAGTTGATGCATTTCTAAGCACATCTTCTGTTCGCCTTTCCTCAGAAAGTCCAGAAGGAGTCTTGGAAGAAGGGTGAGGGTTTAGGCAAAAATAGCTTGTACAAACAGTGTTGCATTCACACTGTCCACATCTGGGAGCCCACTCTCCACACAGCAGTGTCAGAGAAAGAGAAAATTTCTTGCAGACTGACAGCGTGGCCCTGAATGAGCAGATATGAACAACCTCATCTGGCTTCTACAGCAGCTCAGCTTGAAAAACTTGCATGGGGAAGGGCTTTTCTTGGGCTTTTTTCCCAGAAATATGAATGTATCTGCGATGATCAAATTCTACAGGAACCTCATTGTCTTGGCAGCATCCTGATTCCACAGAGACTGATAAGGTATATTATAGGGGAAGATGTCTCTGAGTTCAGCTTTCATGTCTAGCACCACTGCCCAGGAACATACAAACTAATAGCTACTCAAATCAGCCATCCTTTGTACCCTACAGAGCTGTCAGATTCAGTGAACCAGTTTACTCCAACTGCAATAAATATAGTCTCACATTTGATTCAAAACAGCCAAACTTTCCAAAGTGCATGTATTTCCACTCTCACTGTATAAACTCAGACACAGAAACTGTATCTGCTCAGCTACCATCTGGGCATGTGACTGCCATGCTGTACACAATCCTACTATCTCTGAGTGCACATGAAGTGCCAAAAATTTTTTTGCAGACTGGGGGCACAGTCTGGACAGGATTCACAGTTTCATCTCAGTATGGAATGGTTGTTCTCTGTTGACATTCATTATAACTGGAACTGCACTTGGAGTTACAGTAGCCTATAATACTGAAAATAGAGCTTCATTCCATCACAGTACAAAATCAGCACATTCCACTCTCTACTTCTATCTCCAGCCACAAAATAAATGAGTTTTCTATGGTTTTACCATCTGCAGACATAGGTATCAGTCAACAGCCAAGTAGGTCCTGGACACTGTCAAGAGAACTCATTATTAAAAAGGTACATATTACATTTAGCTGTTCAAACAGAACTTGTTATTGATCAGATCTCATCAGTTCCCAGTAAAAGAGCCAACTCTAGTGATGAAATGAAAATATTCGCATAGACTACAGACTAGTAAATACTGTAACAGAGTGAAGGTTCCCCCTCAAAAAAAAAAAAAAAAAAAAAAAAAAGAAGTTGTTGATATCCAGTTGATAGACCAATCTTTTTCAAAAGTGAGACTGGGAACAAAATAACCATGTTAGTCTGCATATATCCAGAGGCATGATAAAGTTACAAAACAAAAGGGAACAGTTCTGACAACAAACATCTCAATTTCTTGGGGGAAAAAAAAGCAAACAAAGAAAATAAAAGTTGTTCAATGGCCAATCAAGCCACAGACAGGAAGAGCCAGTAACCAGTTCTGCCATTCCTGCCACATCCTAGTGTTTATCAGTGGAGTTCTGCAACACTCACGGAATTGAAAGACAACATCTTATGCTTTTCAAAGTCAGACAAAAAGGTAGCCATACTTAATTTGGCTCCTAGTTTTTTTCTTGCTGCTTTTCTTTGTCTGCTTGTTTCCACTTACTAAACAGCCTTTTCTTTTGGTTTTTCCATTCATCTGCGCAAACACTGTAACATTTTTTTCAATGACAGCATTTAACACACAAGAAATCACCACTGCTGCAGCAAAAATGAGGCAGAAGACAAGGCTGATTATAAAATTCTAACATAAACCAAATATACACCATTTAGTAATATATGAGAAAACCATAAGAACTGAACAAGGTAATGACTGTGGAAATCTCTACATTTGATCCACACAGCATCTTCTCTGAGAGTGAAAAGACCCCAGTTAACAATGAGTTAAAAGTGCTTAAGAAGGCACATTGTGACAAACTTCCTCGCTCACCCTTAACAGCAGGTTGGGCTGGAAACTGATGAATCACTATAGGAAACAAACAGCAATGGTGACTCACGGCTTCAAACAGTAACAATAGCACTGCTTTATCCATGGTGTCCAAAACAAAAATATCCCTGGATTCATTAGAAGATGTATCTCAGATTGTTCCACCCACCCAGGAAATATGGAAAATCCGCCCCCTGAGCCCTGGTTAGAGTTTTCACAGTTGCCCCACAGGTACATGGAATTCCTGCTCACTTACAGTACTTTCTCAAGAGGTTCACTGAAAACCATACGCTGTTGATATCTTGAGCAGCTCCCCGAGGAGTCTGGATCCATTAGCTCAGCAGTAGACAGAGCTTTACATCTTTATGCTTCAGGGTCCACATGCCTGTGTGGCTCTTGCAATCTTCTATCACCACAGCTGGCATTTAGACCTGAGCTGTGTTTGTCCCGTGTATGAGGATCAGGCTAGTGGCCCAGCTCCTGAACTGCCTGGTCACACCCAGAAGTCTGGCCAGCCCCACATAATTCATGCCTCAAGCACAGAAAATAGTTCTGGCTCATTAATGGTTTGGACTAATCAGGTCAGAGCAAATAGCCAGGAAGAATTCCAGTGTTCAACACTTCACAGGCTTACACCTCCTGTCTAATACTCATGTACTGTTACTGTATTATTTGGATATAAAGCCAAATTTTCTGTTATGATTAAAATCACCTTAAAATGAATGCATATATGGATGCTGTTTATTTTCCAAACCTTCCCTTCCTATAAAAACATGTTTGCTTCGGCATCTAAATGCAGACTGTAAACATGGAGCTGTAGAGTTTTTTCCTTATATATCAAGATTATAAGGACTGTTTTCACCACTTCTCACATTGTACAGACTAAATTCTGGTTAATCTGGTTTCACTGCCAAAAGGAGTGAACAAATGGTAGTCATAAAAATATATTATTGCAAATATTTCTATTTTGACAAATTCCAGGTTGGGTTTTTTCTTCCTTGAGATTGGACACTTCTTGTCCAGGTTTCATCTTTGGTTTAAGCTCAAACTGTGGTGCTTAAGGCCAAATGTCATAAACAATATTGTGATGAGATTCTCAAATTCACACAGGGATTTTCAGTTGATTTACTTAAGTATCCTGCACATACAGAGTTAATTGCCATCACACTAATAAAGACCAAAGGAAAAATGTGAAATACACCTCACCATGTAGTTTGCTTGACTTAAAACTTTCAAACTCAAATTCAAAAAGAGAGTACCAAACAATGAAGAAACATTCAAATCCTCTTCTCTGTACAACACTAAAATCAATTTATAAAGCAATTCAAGCAATTTAATCAAGGATGCTAAAACAATCAAGGTGCCGTTCAGTGATTAGTATGCAAGCTATTTAAGGGAAGCATGGGGCCTCCACAGGCTAGCAACAACTAACATCAAATAAGTATATCATGTCCTGTCAATCAGTTATGTTAGTGATATGTGTATATATATGGCTCCTGTTTGCTGACAGTTCACTCAGTTTTCAGGGACTACTGATAAAAGACAGCCATTGCTTTTACCAGCACTAACCTAAGGTACTTCTTAGTTTTATTTACCAACTTATGTTCTCTATACTTATTAATAAGTTGCTGATGAAATGAATGATGATGATGAAAATCTGTCCATGCTATTAGTGCAGCATCCTTTCAGAAAGACACTTGCTGCAGTTTCTCACACTCTCTATCTACTCCCATTTCATTACTTCCATTTGGAAAAAGATGGTGGAACTTGAATTCCTCTGACAACCATCAGCAGGAATAAGAATCTAAACAACAAATTAACTCTTTGGATTGTGTAAAGGTCAAGAAGAAGTAGGGAAGTATTCTCTTACCTTCAGAACACAGCTTGCCAGCATATCCAGTGGCTGAGCAGTCACAGTGTGGCTCACCATCCAGAAGGAAGCAAGTGCCACCATTTTCACACGGGTTTTCCGAGCAAAGTCCTTCCATTTCCAGTCGGACCCCTTGACTGCCCAGGAGCTGCGGCTCAGAATTGCCATATTTCAGATCCAGGATAAATCCTTGAAATGGAGGCTCACTCAGGACACCATCAAGAGTCAAGGCAGCAGGACGAATGTCCAGTGGGACTCCACCAATAAAAAGGTCGCTGACAATATTCATGTACTGGCGCTGTGGACGCACCTCACCCGGCTTGGCTTCTCCATCCAGCACTAGCACCGTCCGGAGGTGATTGCGGCTGACCATCAGGAAGTGCCAGTTGCTGTCGTTTACCTGCTTGTCTGTGAGAACTGTCGTCTCCGCACAGTCCACACTGAACTGCAGCTGGATGCGCCCGTCAACCAGGGACAGACAGAGGAAGTCACAGACACCACCATCATCAAAATAGAGAAGCAGCCCAGCAGAGACATTGGTCTTGAACTGGAAGCTGAGTTCACTTCTAGTGCTGGCATCCCAGCGGAGGTAGCGGGCCCACTGGTTGGGGATGCCCATGAACTCTAGACCCAAACAGAGACCCAGCAAGGAGCCCAGCAGCAAACTCACCTTCAAGGTGAAGTAGATAGAATGCAGAGTGAAGCCCATCTTTTCAAGAATCTGCTCTTCCCTAGGAGAAAAAAAAGAAGCCCCACACTACTGGGAGGAGAACCCCAGCAGTCAACACCAAATGTTAAATCCAAAAGGGAGAGAAGAAGAGCAGAGAGAGCGACAGAGAGAGGAGGAAAGTGGAAGGTGAGACTGCAAGTGCACGTGACCAAGAGGAAGTGTCTCCTCCCAAGGAAAGATCTCAATTATCCTTTAGGAACTAGAGGCTTTTATCCCAGAAGTACAGGATACATGAAGTGACTTCTCCAGATGGTATACTTCTCTGAAGGGCAAATAACCTACAGTGATTTCTCTTGGTAGAACACAAAGGTGACACTGGTGTTCCAGGAGGCAGGAAAGGGAGAGACAAAGCCCAAGCCTAAAATTCTTGTTTTCTAGAAGTGATGACAATATTGACAGAGATGGCAGAGAGATAGAAGAGAGAGTGAATTCATAAAGCACGTGAACTTCAAGAGGGCAAAAATAAAGTCAATCTTCATGATGCACTGGTGGATTCCCAGCCCATAATTCACTGCTTGGCACTCACAAAACTTGCAGGACCTGTGGGGTCAAGACAAAAAAAAGAAAGGCAGAAGTTAATCTTACTACTCACCATATCTTTACCATGAAGCTTACTAACATCTTGTCCAATAACTCATTTACATTTCTTAATACTCTGGACTCTTCATGCTTGCAATTGGCTGTACGGGTCTCAAAAGCAGCAAGGACATCTATGTACTCAAAACAAAGTGGCCAAAATAGAGAACTCACCAATCATCTGCACACATAACAATGATGAGCAATATAAAAATACACCAAATTATTTAACTCCTTTGATGGATGCGATCTCATTGACTTTACTGAGAAATGGTGCTGAAGCTTTCCCAGTAAAAATTACCTCTTCATGAAAATGCTTAGGACAAAGACCAGAGTTCCTTAGAGTTTAAAAGCTGATAAAGGCAAGAGATGCCATTATCCAAATTTTCTATTCCATTCCTTACATTATGCTTCCTAGCACCAAGGAAGTATTAGAGAGGACAACCCTGCTGTCAGCCTGTCACACAATAGCTTCTTCTACTTTACATGTCTTGCATACTTCAGAGACCCTACCACGGACCTCTGCAACCTGGAAACATGGGCTATGCAAATTATATATTGCAATCTGCAGCTTAGATGCTAGCGAAATTGTAGCTTAGATGCTAAGAACTGTCTAAGCACTTAACTACTTATCCTGGTCTAATGTTTTGGCAAAAGGGCCAAAATTCACTCCTAATTAAGAGCAAAGAATTCTAACTGCCTTCAGCTAGTAACATCTGTTAACACTGTGATTTAATTCACTTCTGCATACTTATATGTATGTGGGTGACTGTATGCCTGGTGTAGGAGGATGTTTTAAGTGACAAGTTAAGGCAGCACAAAGCTAGGCTCCTTCTTTGAAAATTCTACCCAAGAAGAAAATAAGTTTTCTATTAACACAGATGTTTGTTGACAAAGATGGGTTGGACACGAGAGCATCTCTGGGAATGGCTAACATTAGCATTGATACAAAGCAGGAAAGGAGAAGATGAGAATCAAGGCCTTCAGCCTCTCAGAAGTTAGCATAAACACAGCTTCCACAAACTGGAACAGAAATATTGTGACACAGTATTTGCTAGGGAAGTTTTTTGTGCTGTGGACCATGAGAGTTGTTCACAGCAGATGCTGTTCAACCCCATCACCCATCTTGCTCTGAATGAGAAGGCACACATACTGCAGAAGTGGGCAGTGCTGGAAAGTTTCTATTTGGTAGGGACAGAGGCTGAGCTGGAGGAGAATCACTAGGAAACAGAGGGGAGAGTTCACACAGTCACATCTTCACCTGCCTCAGGGACCTGCTGAAGCTATAAGTCTCCAGAGCTGTCAGTCTGACAAATCTAACCAGCACAAAAAACAAGTCACTTAGAAAACAAAAGGGATCAATTAAAAGAAAACCCACAAGTTGGAGAGAAATGTGAGCTTTCAGTGCCCAGTGGAAACCAGGCCTGTTCCCTGCAGCTGCCTGAGTGGAGTGTGCTAGCTAAACTGCTATAAACACAAATAAAATCAAGTCAAAACCAGAGGGAAGATAATTCCTTTTAATTGTTAACAGCTTGGCTGAGGAAAATGAAAGGTGGAAAAAGGAGGTGTTAGGAGAGGTGTAAAATGAACAAATAACTAAACACAGAATCCAATTCCCCAATTCATTTCTCTTCCCATTAATCACAATGTTGGCTAAGTTCATGGGGGTTTTGGGGGGTTCTGAAAAACTAATTGGGAAAAAAATTATGTGGTTCTTGTCCATTTACCTTTCTTCTCTGTGCTCCCTAGTGGATCCACTAAAATAGTCCATGATTTATGGAGAAGAATAGAGAGAGAGAAAGGTAAGAGAAAGTGATGACCCAAGCCTGGAATTGCTGATGAGATGGAAATAGGAACATCATAATGTGTGTAAATTAGCCAGTGATGTGCTTCCAGCAGCTCACAGCTTCCTGGACCGTTTACTACCACCATGGCAAAAATCACTACTCCATCAGACAGCTCTGTGCTTAGCCTGAGCTGAGAAGGGTGACAAGCCCAGCATGGCAGCAACCATCCACAGAGACACCAATGCAGCAGGGCTCTCACCCCAGCTTTTAATTCTCCTGGGCAGGGTAGATTGCACCATCTGCATCAAAAGCAGCCCTCAGTCTTATACTCTCCTCTCCCTGTTTTAGAAGATGAACACTTTGGTGAGCAGTGAAAGATGCTGTAAATCACAGCAGCAGGTGTGAACACTATAGATAACCACAGACAAGATGCCTATGTCCACACACAGTTCAAACTCCTGTCTGAAAAGCCTATCAATCTCTCCCAATCGCGGTATGCTGAAAGCCTGTTTTACACAGACAAATCCCAGTCTCCATGGGTCACTTCAATCCTTGGGATATTTCAAAGGTACAATAATGAGGATAGACTACCTCTGTGGTGCAAATGTGGATACAACTTCATTAGGACATGACAAAAGGCATAGTCAACACGGGAAAACAGAAATGGTTAAACAAGAATAGCAGTCTTGACTGACTGAAGCCAAGGCAATTCTTCTGTTTTGATTGAGAAAAGCCAAGGTAATCCCTTTCTAGCTGTTTTGAAAGAAGACAGTGCCAGTTCTGTTTCAGAAGAGGAAGACAATGCAAAAAAACCATGAAATACAGGTGTCATTGCTGGGTGCCTCACTGCCTTTTAGACACTGAAGCTCAGATTTTGGGAAGGCTGCCCACACCCAGCCACTAGCAGGCTGGGGCCATCTGTGACTCCCCCAGAGCTCTGTCAGTGCACGTCAGCCCTGACTCATGGTGCTTCCCTTTACTCCAGTTTCATGTCTCACACAGTTAAGTCTGTGAGAGCAAATCTTACCACAGTAGCAGGGTCTTCAAGAAGAGCTCAGTACACCCAGTGCCCTTTATGGCAGGAGGCAGGATCTGAATCCTAACCTTGAGAGTAAATCCTGACACACCAATTCTGTGCCTCATGCATTCCCACAATGATTCTCCAAGGCACACTGAGAATGAATAATTTTCTGCTCTTACCATTTTATTTTTAGCATAAATACTACCCTAGCAGCCTCTTACAGCACTCTGCTACCATAGCAATACGTTACAGTTTGGGACAAAAGCTAGAGAATCCCAGAGTATTGTCTTACATATTTTA
This sequence comes from Sitta carolinensis, assembly GCA_032173965.1. Classification (NCBI taxonomy): domain Eukaryota; kingdom Metazoa; phylum Chordata; class Aves; order Passeriformes; family Sittidae; genus Sitta; species Sitta carolinensis. Next base: position 39,102,541 of record JAVUNC010000006.1, read on the forward strand.
TCTCTGAGAAATCTCATTGTCATGGCATGACCATATCTTGCATAAAAAGGGACTTCATGATGGACAGCAGCAGGCAAGTTATCTCCAATGCACTTCCAACAATTTGTACTGCCTCCCTGGCCCACCTGAGCGCTGCAATGGCAAGGAGCCTGCACACTGCACAGACGGCTCAGCACCTCGCACACGCCAAAGCCAGGGCAGGAGACACCCTGAAACTGAAACTGGCACTGCTGAAACCCCCACTCGCGAGGCTGACAGAGCTGCACAAGCTCCCCAGCCAGGGAAGGGAGGCAGCCCCGCCGCAATGCCAACGGCAAGTGCTGCCTAAGCACTGCAGCCTTTCCCAAACTTGACAGCAGTCTATTAATGCCAGGTCAGAGCTATCTGCTCAGCAGCCCACGGAGGGGGTCTCGCCCTTGCTTTGAAGTGGCTCTCAACCACTTATCAGCTGTATGCGAAGAGTGAGTGACATTATCTAATTGCCAACTAATTTCCATAATTACTGACTGGCACACTCTGTATGCTGGGTTAGTATCTTTGCAAACGTCTTGAAACACACCTGCTTAGGAAAGGGGGTGAGAAGCTGTTGCTCGGCAGCTTATTTACCCAACTGCACAGAAAGGTCGCAGGAGATGGGTTTGTCACTCCCTGTCCCCCCTCCTCCACTGTCTTCCTCTCTGGCTGCTAATTGCTTGGGGATGGACTTACTTGTATTTTAAAGTATAATTTTCGGCAGAAAGAAGAACAGAATTAGATGAATTAAAAGACAGGCTGGCTTCCCTTGCAACCCCTGCCTCAGCAGCCCAGTGCAAGCCTGTGTAAGTCCTGCTATTCCACTTCAGAATGCTGGACAAAATCCCACTGACACACTGATGGGAAAGGTTTACAATCCGCCCAGTCTAACATCCTCTTCCACAACCAGAAGTATTCACTATGCAAATTTGTGCAGAAGGAAAAATATACATTGGTCAGCTAAGATCCATATATTTAATACCCCATGTGAACTCACTTTTGTCCTTTCCTTCACTCTAAAACAAGCAAAATCCAATTGTTTCCTTTATTCCCCAAGCCCTAATGAAGCAGCAGAGCCTTAGGAAGGAGTAAACAGGATCCTAACTTGGCTCTGCATCCACGTGTCCTCCCTCAATTGGCACAAAGCACAGCAATCAAATCATTAGAGCTCTGACATATGCTGCTCAAAACGATACAGTAAAATTTACCCTCAGTAATTGATATTAAAAGTCAAGCTTGCTAGAAGAGAGAAATAGGGAATTCATAATATTTATTCACACGTCCAGTTCTGAACAGGCTCCTTTTGGCTAATGCTCTGAAATCTTTCTGCCTGATCTATCCCCAGCTGAATTGTGGCTAAAGATGAAGGGTCAAAGCATAACAACAACAACAACAACAACAACAAAAAAAAAAAAAAAAAAAAAAAAAAAAGACAACAACAACCTTCCAATAAAAATGCAGATGTGAAAACTGCAAGTTGCTACGGTCACTACAGATAAAAAGGAACACAGAAATCCTCCCATGACACAACATCCTCAGCAATGATGCATGGAGGGATGTTTACAGAGAATTGAGAGGGGACATGGAGGGTTTGAAATTCATGAGACTACAGAAAACCACAGGGGCTAATTTAGTTTTTAATTCCTCTAGCAGAATTTGCATCTCAGTAATAAATCTGGACACTGCCTCATACCCTTGCTGGGACAGAGAGGACTCTGGGGTGGTGCCAGGGAAGCTGAGCTGAAAGAACTAGCATGAAGATAGAAACACTGAGCTTCCATCTTCATTCCATTCTATGATTCTCCTACCAAGGGAGATTTAGTGGCACTACGCAGCTCAGAGGCGTCACGGGTAAGGCAAGATGGGCTCTGGTTAGTGAAGAGGCTGGAAGTGAGGTCAAAAATAGGGGCTTTGCTTTGCAAAGAGCTGAACACATCTAGGTTCTGCTGAAGCTGGCAGAACTTCATGGGCTGTAGCATTTACATTACTGGTTGGCTGGCTGCACGGAGAGAAGCAGTAATATTCGGCTTTATCCTGGATGTAGAGATATGTGCATATGAAGACCAGCGTCTTAAAATTGGGGACTGAGGATGACATGGAGCACCTATTGACCTCTTCTGCATGGTTTCCAGGGATATAGTATTCATGCCAGTCTCTCACATCACTGTGAAACCACACATGCCTTTGCCCCACTCCAAGCCCAAGTAGAAGATGTATTATTCCATGTTCTTTGGGTCTTTGCACTACTGATCCATCTTGCAAGCTTAACTTTTCCATTCTTGAAAACTGATGTAGTTACTTCTTATCTAAATTCAGCATTGAGCTCCCTGGGAGACAGTTGCAAATAAACTGTATCAAATAAGAAGCAAGAAAACAGGGTATGGAGTTACAATTCAAGAGTGTCCTCTTTAAAAATAGACTATAAAGCTAAATTAGTTAGTATTTGCTTCCCTGTAGTGGATTAGTGCATACACATGCACATGCACTCACCAACAATTATAACCTGTAGGTAGGTGGTTGGTTGGTTTCCTGGTACCTAGGCATGTGATTTGCAGTCAGTTTAAGCCCACTGCCCTTCTCCCCATTCTGACTTCTTCCCTGGGAAGGCAAGAATGACTGCTTATGATAAGGCTCACCTCCAGAAACACTGTGTAATACCCAAATACCTTCGCATGGGAGAGCTGAACTCACCTGCACTAGCAAGACACAGATGAAATGCCACCAGCAGCCTCAGAAGGGGTATGAGCAAACTAGTAAAGTGCTCAGTTCAATAAAATGCACGAGACCATGGCAGCACAGCCTCACTTCAGACTTATCAGGCTGGAAAGTCATCTGATTGCTGAAAGAGTTACCATTTTATCATAGCCACCCTTCACATTTTTACATCCTGGGACTATTTAAACTTAAATCAGAACCAGAGCTCTACAGATCTATCCTGGAAAAAGAAGAGTTAAAAAAGCCACAAGAGACATCGTGACTCCCCTCTTAAACACTCTCATCACCCCACAGAGGAGGCCATCTAGTCCATGAGAGTGACCTTTAACTAGCCTACCTAGCCCGGGCTCAGCATGAATGCAATTTACAGACCATTTCAGCTCTCCAGCTTTCTTAACACAAAGAAGAAAAATCAAAACCCCAAGCACAATGGAAAAGAAAGAAAGGGAGAGGGAAAATAACCCTGCAGAGCAATCATGTCTGAGGCTGCTCTGATGGCTTTCTGTTCCCTTCCAGGACACAGAAATGACTCCCAGTGTGTTAATTACTCCCATTACCACAAACTCTCCACTAACAAGGAGTAGCTAAAAGGAAGCGTTGGCAGCAGCTGAGCAGTTATTGCTCTGTACTGCCACGAAGGCGAAACCAGACTCCCCCATCTCTAAGCTGGTACTAACCAGGAGAGCGATTTCTGCAAAACTCAACAGCCTTTATTGTAATTCCCATGGCAGCTGCACCGGGAACGCTGGCTTTGCCTCAATTCCACCATCGTTAAAAGAGAACAAAGAATATCTGCTTTTCTAAAGACTTTGAAGCTCAACTGTTGGAGAGCCCTGAATCACTATCATTTATTTTACTCCCTCTGTAGATGGTCTGTCTGAATGCCCGGTCCTCTCCTTTCTGCCATCTAAAAACTTGGACAGATCTGTAGCATTGTTTATTCTACACCTAATACACCAAATGCAGTCAGCAGCTACACACATCTCAGCAGGGAATGTTAGTGGGGAATCTGGTGATATCACAGTGCTGGCATTATTGATAAAGGCAATGCTTCTTCCAGAAGTATATAGTATTTGCATTTTCTTTAATAGATGCATATATAGTATTTCCATTTTCTTTTAATAAAAATCAAGCCTTTTGAAAATATGCTTATCACTACCAAAACCCAAAGTTTGAGCACATCACTAATACCTAAAAATAAGGCTGCTTCTGAGATTTTCCTAAGACTAACAATGCAGAATGGGCTTACTTCCCCCTCAAAATGTATTTGATACTACAGACACAGGCTAGCATTAGACACTCCTCAAAGGTGAGACACAACTGAAGTGTGGGGGGGGACTCCTGACTTTGAAGCAAGAGGAAAAAAGTCACTGGTGCACTGCTTTCTCAGTTACTTAATTTTAGAAAAAGGTACAAAGCACAAAATAAAACAAATGGCCACCATACTAAGAAATACCACCCTGCTCTTCCTAGCTGTCTGTCTACCCATCTGCTTCTTCTTTGCTTATGCTTTTTAAGTTCTTCAGGAGAGAGAACATCTTCTTTTCTGTCTTAGAGAATCTAGCACAACATAGTCAAGAGCAGAACTATGAGGCACTACACATGTACACATTAATAATTGTGATTTTACATACTTCAGCTAGCACTAAAATGCCTTTATATTCTAGCTGGTGTATAACACTTCCTTTAAAAAAATTTTAAATTAAGAAGAAAAGCTTAAAAGGACTATCAGAACAACTATAATAAGAAAAAAATTTAACTCACTTTTTCTTTCACTTACAGATCATAGTCAATTCACACTTTCTTTAACATATTTTATACTCCTGGACCTATTTCCAGTAAGTCAGAGCAGTCTGCATGTTTTTAAATGCTGTGTCAGTACATTATAAAGAGAGGAGGCAAAAGCAATCAAATTTGTCATTGTACTAAAAAACATAGCATGTATAGAGGGGGACACTGCACCTGGCCAGATTTCCCTGTCATGACTATGGCCATTAATTAATTTAGATTATTTCCTTAGTCTGCTGGCTCACAGGAAAATAAGGACCATCCACTTAAAAAGGAAATAAAAGGCCCATGGACATCTTGAAATCCACAGTGGATTTTCCCATTATGTAAGATGTTAGCACTCCCAATCAATGAACTCAGTTCTCTGAAGTTTTATTACAACTTAGGAATCTCATGCAAAAATTTATACTCAGCTTCCCACAAAGCAAATACAAACACCTAAACATAGCCAACAAGCGTGAGAAGCTGTCCAGAGGGCAGGCAATGCTCTCAGTTCCTATGCTCTTTAAACAGCCAAGGTTCCATTTATGGACCAAGTGCCTCCCAGGGAACCCAGTTAAACACTGGAATTGAAGTGTGGGTGATCCATATCCACCCAGCCCTCACTGTGACTGATGGTCACCAACATAGGGAGCTCACATTGATGCCCTGGTAAGCACTCTAGAAATCCCAGCCTCTGTGAGATTAGGTCCCTGCTCTCTGAACCACACTCCTCTCCTACCATTAGCTCCAGAAACACGTTGCTCTTCGTGAGTGTATACATGACAGCAGGTTGGGAATCCCTTGCCATGGGAAATCAATGCATTCTTCCAGCTATCTGTTGTTTTCATCCTCTGATATAGAAATTCCTGCCAAAATTCATTCCACCCCATCCCTCTCCCCACTTCTACCTCAGGGTAATTGGGTGAGCATGATGAGAAGCTATGCATAGATATGTTTCTCAGTTCTAGAATGCTGGGGAAATGGAAGTGGAAATCTTTGCCAAGACAGACTGATTGCAGAAATCTTTAAGTGTCACTGTCTAGGCTGGAAAAGGATAACACATTAAATGGCTGAGGATATTGAAAACTTTCCAGATCATCGAGGAAATTACTTGTAACTTTGCACGATAGGGGTCAGTTTCTAAACTGAGCAGCAATTACGGGATGGGTAAGAAATACACTAAACACACCCTACTTGCAAGGAGTCATTTCAGCCCGGCCTGTGCCTGCAGCACTACATGGTGATCTGTCAGTGTGCACCAAGCAATCCTCCACCTAACCCAGACTGCCTGCGGGCAAGGCTGGAATAACAAACCTGTCACTCTGCCACAGCAGTGGCCTCACAGCTAAGGACTAAAACAGCGTTGTAAAGGCTACCTAGCCTCCGGAGCCCTAGGGACCCTCAAAGCAGAAATACAATACTTTTGGCACAATGTGTTTTGAAAGGAAGGCTGTTGAACAGGTAATTTTAGATTTTAGAGTCCTATGAGCCCAGACAGTGGGACAAGTTACACACAAAACAGGGTTCTCATTTTTGGTTTTTTAATTAATTTACACCTTCCTGGGCTGTATTTCTGTGCTTCACACTGTTTTGCCCTCCAAGTTTTTTTTTTTAGTTGTCTTTTCCTCAGAAACTTCCTGCTCTGAAATGGAAAACCAAACATTAAGATGCGCAAAACAAATAGGTTTTGGCAAAATCCAAGTATAAAGCATTCAGCTGCTTATTTCAGTGGAACCCCCTAATGACGAGGAAATTACATTTCCTGGAGTAAGCAACACACAAGATGCCAAAAAGGCAGGGGATGTGTGCACCTAGCAAAGCACAAGAGGAATCATCATACACAGAGCGACAGAGAGGCAGACATTACCTAAAACAAGAAGTCCAGAGGCTGGACAGTCCTGGGCTTTCAAAAGTACTTGGACATGACTGCAGAAAGGTGGAAGAGTACAACTGCATTTTATTTTAAAATTAACTCGGATAAAAAAATAGGAAATAGTGTAATAGAGAATAATCCTTCAACACCTGAGAAGCAGACTAGGGGCACAGCACAACACTCTTCTATTTTCTCCTTATATTAAAGCCCCAAATGCAGGAGTGTGCCAGGGCCATAGACACAGGAAGCAAAGCCTGTCAGCCAGCTTAATACCTCAAATAAGCTCAGGGAAAGAAAAAGCTAACTAGCAGCACTAGGGAAATTAATGCCATTAGAAATTAGTTCAAATTTTCTAAAAGAGCATTTTAACACCATTGGAGAAACATGTCTCTTTATTTAATCATTAGTTGCTACATATTGATAAATCAATCAATCACTATATATATATATATATATATATATATATATATATATTCTCCTGCAAATGTTCCTTTAAAAGTCAGATGGTATTTTTAAAGAGCTTCCAGCCTTGGGACTCACAGTGCAGTGCCCTGGAAGACAATTGGCATTCTGAGTGACTGGGCTGCGAATTCAAAATCCCAAGTCAACCTGCTCAAGCCGGGATTCAAACTCACACACTTTAAAAGTAGGAAAGAAAAAAAAAAAAAATTAAAAAAACTACAAAGAGAAAAAGAGAGAGCAAGGAAAATACTTGAATTCCTGCAACTCCTCAGACCAGAATCTCTGAGGTTACAGATGCAATAGTGGTTCTGGGAATATCACTATACTGTATTCCATAGCTGCACGGGACATATGGTATGCTTTGCCATTTTGCCATACTAAATATGAATCTCTGTATGGTTAGCAATACAGCTGATAAAAGGTAATTTTTTGTTATGAAATCCCCTAGTGAAAATTAAAGTAACATTTATTATATTGAGGTGCTTTAATTGAATTTTCAATTTTTAATTAAAAAAGAAAACATTCTAATTTACCTGGCTTTGGATATAGTAACTTCCAGTGATTATTTGCAGTTTATTTTTATTTCTTCTGGGAAAGAAGTATAGAATAGGGAAGGAGTATAGAAGTGGGAAAACTGAGACTGCTATATAAATAGCTTCATTCCTAGCAACTGCATAACTTTTCATTTCAAATCAATTTTAAATGTATTACCCTCCTTCTCAACAAAAAAAAAAAATCTGAGCATTCTGAATAATACATCCTTTCTGCTAACATTGTTTTCACAGTCTGAAAAGCGATTATTTTGACAAAAACATTATGAGCAGTTCTTGCTAACAGCACCCACTTTTTCCCTTCCATACCGAGCCCTGCGCTCAGCTCAGCACATGTCTGGGAACTTCTGCACAGCTCTAGAGATCAGTGATGTGGCAGTGATGGGCCTCGCTCCTTTTTGGCCCCAGTTTTCACCACCTTGTTCACCATATAGCTTTTGCTAGCTGGTGGCAGACTGGGAGCCAGTGAGAGAAATGCTGCAGGAATAGCCCCAGTTTCTAAATTAAACATCACAAAGCCTCACAATTATTTTTCTGCTGTTCACTGATAAGTCAAGTAAGGAAAGAAAAAACAGTACAACTCCTCTCTACACCTAAGGAGACACTCTGCCTAGGATGCAGCTAAAACGTGTGTAGAAAAAAAATTCACTAGTGAGAACACTCATTCCTGGGTAGACTGAGCACTCCAGTCTCCCACCCCACACCTGTCAAGAGTACAAAAATAAGTCTGGGACAAACAGGGAAAAGCTTTTCTAATCAATACTTATATGGAAGATACCTGAAGTGCTAGTAATAACCTGGCAGAATTTCTGCTTCCAAATTATGTTGAGTAACTGAGATTTAGAAGTAACTAATGAAAATGATTACTTGATACCACGGGCAACAGATGGTTCCTGCAACCTGCCAGTTGCCAGATTCTAGGCCAAACCTCTTCCCCATGTAACTTCATCACACATTAATTTAACTCATTTTATCTATAGCACCTAGTTTTTGGCTGCCAATATTTTGCTGCTTACTAGTAAGATTCATGCAACGAACTTCATGTTCTAGCAGATGACTCAGAGTACATGCAAGAGTCAAAATAAGGAGGCTCATTACCTGTTTGGCCTTGGAGAAAGTGCTCTTTCAGGGAAAATAGCTAGGACGACAGCAGCCACATTGTAAAGTTCAATTAGTCATTGTGAAGTGCTCAAACCACTCAAAAGACAAGCTAACAGAAGAGCAATCTATCTTCTTTTATGACATTAACAGTCTACTCTCAAATTAAGCAAGGGAAAACGTATCTATAAACACAGCGTATTTTCTTCCATTATTTCTGATATCTCTGTCCCCAGTGGCACAGTTTCACTCAGTAGGCAGGGAGAAAGACAGGGCAATGGTGGAGGAGTGGGGAAGCCTTCATCTGCCTCAACCCCTGACCTACCTGCAGCTGCCCTCTCACGCCACCTGCACCAGACAGCTCTGGCAGAGCAGAACAGCTCAGTCTCAGGGGGCTGCCATGCCCACCCATACCATACCTCCCCCTCTGGGACACTCACCTTCCCCTTTTAAATACAAACCAAAATAATCTGTACAATGGCTGCTCTGTGTTTTAAACGGGAATCATGGCCCACGGTTTATGTACTGCTCAGAGAGGAGAACTGCAATCCCTCTTTTCTCCCCAAAATTCCCTAAGGGAGAACTCATCTCTGGAGTACCAGAAACAGGGAGTCTACCATCTGGGGAAAAAATGGGTACATTTAACTCCATTTTTGACCAGTGGTCAACTAAACTATCTGAAAGGCTCAGAGGAAGAAAAGACATAAATCCAGGCAGGCTCCTTCTATGCAGCATTACTCAGCTAAAGATCAGCTAAGTACAACTATTTCAACTTGCTTCCTCCACTTTTCTGGGGCTTTTAAAAGTTAAAAATTAAGTAAATTAAAAAGGCATTCATCTAACAGAATAAAGTCCCTCTATGCATTTAATTAAGATCTAAATAAAGGGAGAAATCTACAAAGTCTCTTATGTATAAATATGAGGTTTTAGATTCACTTAATTAGTTAACATCATTTAAAAAAATTAAAAACTGCTTTCAAAGCAGCCGCTTTTCAAACATGTGCAATATACACTACAGCAAAAAGTAAAAGTGTCTCCACAGTTTACAGGGAAGGGAAGACATACATTACTGTAAGCTGCTTTTACAGAATACCTAATGTAGGATTTCCTACAGAATTAAATGAAAAGGGAGGAGGATATGGAAAACCCGCGAGTCCATGGATCTTCTGATTACCTCACAAATACAGGCTAGAAGTAGTCACCTGTTAAAAAATACATGTCAATAAAGGTGTACAGTTACTCTGAAGCACTGAGCCAGTCTGTTGTCTCGGACTACAGCTCACTCTTGGCTTTCTGTCAGATGTCTCCCAAGAGAATCCTTTACAGCTTCACTATAGCAAACACTGCTCGTCCAGGGCAACAGAATTAGAGACAATCAAAGTATATCTCCTAAAATATCCATTCCCAATAGCTTTTTCTGACTAGTGGGAGAGATTAAGATTGCAACTGTACCATCTACAGTTGCCACTCACTACACAACTAGTTGATTTTAAGCCACAGGACTGCAGGCTGTTTCACAACGAGGAAAATAAAGTCTGAGATAACAATACCATAGAGGCAGGAATGCATGATTGAGCAGAGGAGGAATGGAATGGTACTGTTCAGTAGAATATTTGCTATTTAGGTAAGTAATGGCAATAAAGTCAGAAAAATTCATTTAAGCATCACTGGGGAAAAAAAGTAAGAGGACACTCCATGGATTCCATTGATTTCACAGACTTCAAGAACAAACTTCCATTAATCTTTACACCCATTAATAGCTAGGAATCCCACAGGGACATCTTCCTCTTTAGACATTTGTCCCCAACAGACTCTGCAACACTCGGCTGAGAAAATTCTGCTGTTGAAGACAGCTGGTCTTTTTCCTAAGACTAGCTAGACACTGGTCTAGTCATCATCATTCAGTACTTTCAGAATCAAAACACAAGACCCTGGACATCGAAATCAGCCTGTCTGTATTGCAATAACTTTGCATTAACAGGTACTAGTGTAAGCTTCTTCCTTTCCTCCTCACCAGACACTGGCTTCAGTGCTATCTTCCACTGTCCACTGCCAGACTGTAAGTCTGCCTTCTGCTCAATCATTTTACATCCCACTTCTGAACACTCTTCTGAAACACATCCACACAGTTTTAGCCAAGCCATCTATCTCCTCTCCACTTCAGTCTTGGCTATAACCCAGAAGTAGAGGCCACATCCCCCTTCTGCTGACCACTGTGGCTTTTACAGCACCCCCTGCCCTGGCCCTCTTCTCAGAAGCTGAGGTGTCCCAGTCCTTCTCCCATGTCTCTCCACACAGATACCCCTTGGAGTCTGGTGAATGTTTTCCATGTTTCTAGGCGGGATCACCAGAACTGCATGAAGCTGTATCATACTGAGTTGCAATACTGATGGGGTTTATAGTGCAAAAAGAAAGCAAATTAATTTAAAAATACAAGATGTTAAAAAAAAAAAACCAAAATACCAAAGTACTCCAGCATACCACTCAGTTTACTCTAAAGTCCCTACTAACCAGGATTCTCCTCTGGTTCTTTTATAGCTTACATCTTGGAGGTGTTCAAGTGCATAACACTAAGCAAGGTGAACCAGTGAGTCTCCTATCCTGCCCCAAGGGAACAATTACACTGTATTGTAAGGACAAAATTAAAGCACTTGATTTTGGACTAGAGAGAAAAAGGTGAAAACCATGCTCCTATCCTTGTATTAAACCTCCCAGCCACAAAATGTTTATCCGTACTTACTGGATAATAACTCTTGGAGTACACATTTTCCAAAGTTATCAAAACATTAACCAATCTATTCAAGGCAATCATGTGAGGGTTTGGGGTTGAGAATTTATTTTCTATTTTTGGGTAAGAGATTAAGTGAATAAAAGAATTTTCTTTGATCACAAGCTTTCTTAAACTTACTGAAGGGAAAGGGAACTACATTCTACAAGTGAAAGTGATTTTTAGAAAAAATCCAAAGTGGGATATAAAAAAATGACAGTAGATTTGGGTATGGCAAAGCTGCAGCCTCTGTCAGAGACAGGATGGGGAAGAAATGTCAAAATTAGAATAACACAAGGCCTATAGACTCCTGTAAAACAAGCATTTTTACTGATCATGTTATTAAACATTTTATTATTTCAGTGACTACAATATCCCATTTCATGCTCCTGGGTTCGTGCTTTTCCGTTATCAAAATCTGGCCAAAATACCAACAGCTCAGAAAATAAATTAGTTGATTCTCTTTTTTAAAAGCTGTGTTTGATTTAATTACATTGATACTTGCTTGGGAAATCAGACTTCACTCTCAAGAGGGTAAAAAGGGGGAAAAGAAAAGAGAAAAAGCAGACATTGAAAGAAAGAAATACAATTAGAATAAACAATGGTGAGTCAGATTAATCAAATTAAAATTTCTAACCTCCTATCTTTGAAATTTCAGCCAATGTCCCTACTTAGGAATATGGGGGAAAGAGTATTTTTATTATTTGATACGGGGGTTTTTATCAGTCATTTATTCGGAAAATTCTGACCTCTCCAAGCAGACATGGTTATCAATCATTAGAAAGTGCTTTTATCTGGAGCTTCTCATAAGAAGCTGAAGACTTTCCAAGATGAGCTTAATGCAGACGGACAGTACTTCAAGGAAGAGGAAAGCAGCAAACATGAGAGAAGCCTGTTTACCTTTCTTTCCATGTGGGTTAGTACTTAAGACTGAAAAAACAAAGCACTGCAGTCACAGTGAACAATCAGAGAAGATTCTGCAGAAGTGGGTAAGAAGTAGTTATAACACAGATTGCTCCATGGAAAATGTTTTTGCTTTTTTCACTTATTTCTTTCATCTTTTATGACTGAGTTTCTCGGTAACACAACACCATGCTGCTTGTGCAAGCTGTGTCCACAAGTGCCAAAATATTTACTCCTAGGCAGCTATTTCATAGCTGCTCAGCAGCACTCAGCAGCATGATCAAACCTTCAGCTTTAATTCCTTTCTCACTTTCCTGGACTCCCATCTTCCTCTCCTTCCAGCCTCTCTTTCCTCCACTCTTACCCCTTCTCATTCCATTTTAATCAAGGTTCTTTTCTAATTAAAACAAACAAATATGTGGAAGCAATTAACGTCTTGAAGGAAGCAGATGGTGGAATAGTGCCATTTCGTTATTGCATTAAGCTTTAACTTGCTATCTCTTCAAACTTTGTGCACTTTAATTAAGCGCTGTTACAGGCAAGTTCAATGGGCTCTAGAGTAGAGTTTATCCAATTAGCTCCTGAAAAGCTGATGGTGCATGGTGGCAGGCTGAGCATGCTGTGCAGTATGCAGCTGGGAAGGGCAACTCCAGAGCCAGAAGGGACTAAGAACTTCCTTCACACATGCAGCAGGCAGGAAAGGGAGTGAGAGAGAACCAAATATTGGTGATGGGACAGAAATGTAAACTAGCCCTGCCTTACCATGTTCAGGAGGAAGTTTACCAGTGCCCATGTCAAAGAACTCAATGACCATGAATTCTGTGTGCACACATTTTAAGGGACCATGGTCTATGCCCCTTCCCAGAGACAGGGAAGGGGTGAAGATCTCAAGCACTTGTCAGAAAAATTTTCTATTGCTTTCAGACCTATTTATTGCCCTCTTATCTTCAGCATTAGCACCACTCCAAACTTTGGCTTCCATTACACCCCCAGATACAATGGACTGATGAAGAAGTGGCAGTTAAAGATCTTGGATCACCTAGAAAAACACACTCAGAAGTGCAGGGTTTCTTTCATTCCCTTGAAATTTTTGTTTGCAGTCAGCCTAGCATTGCTGAACAGAGGCTTTTGCAGCTAAAGTAAGGAGTGAAGAGCAGTTGTATCACCCAGGTTCATCCTCTCACTGTGTTCCACAGACACATGCCAGAAATACAGACAATCAAAAGATGCAGTGACCCAATCTACCCCCACCCTACCACATTCTGATAGATGATACATTTCTATTCAACACTGGAGACAAGTGTCTCCTAAACCTACTCACAAATATTTAAGGAAAAACAGCCAATGTGGATCAGATGGAAATAGCCCTATAGATCCCAAGCTCCTCTGCACAGAAGCGTCTCAATTCTCCATGCCCATATAAGGAAAAATATACTACATCTATTTTATAGCTAGAATGCAAGACAGGCAATTTTTCTGATTCCAGTGTCATACGGGACCATGTGGAGGGAATGCTTTCCTGTGTCTGTCAACCACAAAGATCACCTTTTTTGTATAACCAAGGTTGGAATATGACTTAAGGAGGATTTGCAAATTACAAAGCCAAAGACCATCTCTGGAGGTCATCCAGTTTGAGAACTTCTCTGAATTAATTTCTGTTTGAAGCAGGGCAAAAAAAAAAATCCACTCCTGCTCCTAAAGATTTCTATTAATGGAGAGTTCATAACAACTCCTAGAACATTTTTTTCAGGGCCTAATTATCATAGTTGATGAAAATGGGCATCTTATTTCTAGTCCAAATTAATGTATTTCAGCTCCTAACCACCTGATCATGTTATACACCTATATCTGCTCAAATGGAAAACCCTCTAGTGTAAAAAGCCCCTTCTTTCTCTTCTTCTTCTTAGGATTAAAGAAAATATGCAGCATTTGCTGAGGGGTGAGACTCATATCATAGTGTCCTGGCACATTTTCATTCATCAAAGTTTCAAACTCAAACAAGGAAACCATCACAATATCAAGAAATGCAACTGCACCATGCTATAGATAATGAATTCCTTCCTTGCAGACCCTTTCTTTTACAAATGTGCCATATACAGTGCAAACGTATTTTTTGAGTATTTAATCATGCAAAATTCAAAGATTATGAACATGCAGTTCCCATCATAACCATGACGTAGCCCCAAGAACAAATGTCAGATTTTGTGTTTTCCTGTGGATTTTATCTTAATTGTGGGTTGAATACATGATATGGAAAAGAGAGTTTATTAGCATTATAGAAACGGAAAATCTCAATTTCCAAATTTCGGGTACCTAAACTGTTATATTATCACACTATAAGGTGGTATGCAAACAAAACAGGGCTACAGAATAAAGAACCACAGAATCGTTCAGGTTGGAAAAGACCTCCAAGATCATCAAGCTGAAGCATTGACTCAGCACTGCTAAGTCCACCATTAAACTATGTCCCTAAGTGCCACATTTATATTCTTATAAATACCTCCAGGGATGGTGACTCAACCACTTCCCTGAACAGCCTGTTCCAATGCTTGACAACCCCTTCTGTAAAGAATTTCTTTCAAATATCCAATCTAAATTTCCCCTGGTGCAACTTGAGGCCATTTCCTCTCATCCCATCACTTGTTACTTGAGAGAAGAGGCTGACTCCCACCTGACAACAGCCTCCTTTCAGGTAGCTGTAGAGAGTGATAGGGTCTCCTCTGAGCCTCTTCTTCTCCAGGCTAAACATCCCCAGCTCCATCAGCTGCTCCTCCTAAAACCTGTGTTCCAGACCCTTCACTAGCCCTGCTGCCCTCTTCTGAACACACTCCAGCACCTCAATGTCTTTCCTATTGCAGGGCACCCAAAACTGGACACAGCACTTGAGGTGTGGCCTCATTAGAGCCAAATACAGGGGGATGATCACTGCCCTAGTCTTGCTATCCACACTATTGCTGATACAGGCCAGGATGCCATTTGCCTTCTTGGCTACCTGGCATACACTGGCTCGTGTTCTACCAGCACCCTCAGGTTCTTTTCTGCCAAGTAGCTTTCCAATCACTCTTCCCCCTCTGGCCCCGTAGCGCTGTGCGGGGTTATTGTGAACCCAAGTGACCTGACACTTGGCCTTGCTGAACCTCATGCCACTGGCCTCAGCCCATCAATCCAACTTGTCCAGATCCCACTGCAGACCCTTCCTGCCCTCCATGAAATTAACATTCCTGCCCAATTTATTGTCATCTGCAAAGTTGAGGGTGCACTAGATCCCTGAATCCAGGTCATCAATAAAGATGGTAAACAGAACTGGGCCCATTACTGAGCCCTGAGGAACCTCACCAGTGACTGGCCACAAGCTGGATCCACTGCCATTCACCAACATGCTGGGGCCTGGCCATCCATTTTTACTCAATGAAGAATACAGCCATCCAGGCCATGAGCAGCTAGTTTTCCAGGAGACTGCTATAGGAAACACTGTCCAAGACTTTTCTGAAGTCTAGACAGACAATATTCACAGCCTTCCCCTTGTCCATGAAGCAGGTCACTTTATCACAGAAGATCAGGTTGGTAAAGCAGGACTCTGCCTTTCCTAAATCCCTGCTGGCTGGGCCTGATCCCCTGGTTGTCCTGCACATGTCACATGATGACACTCAAGGTGATCTGCTCCATAATCTTCCCTGGCACCAATGTCAGGCTGACAGGACCAGACTTTCCCTGAATCCTCTTTCTGGCCTCCTTCTAAGTGGGCATCACATTTGCCGACTGAAACGTGCCGAGTTAGCAAAGTCAGCATATAAATGATGGAAAGCAGCCTAATAAGTACTTCAGCCAGCTCCTTCAGTACCCTTGGGCAGATCAATCCAGCCCCATAGACTTGTATGTGTCTAAGTGATGTAGCAGGTCACCAATTTTCCCCTTAGATTATGAGAATTTCCATAATATTCATTCTCACAATATTAATTGTTAACCATCAACAAAATATTTTAATAGTTTTACATATAGATATCTATATGTAATCTCACACTACAAGTGCATTTATATGTAACTGTTTCATTTCTATCCTTATTTAAGACATGCTTAGGTTCATATGTGAAGCATTACATATAACTATACCGAGTTCTCAGAAGGCATATGTGTTCAGATCCACATGCTATCATGAAAAGTGTTACCCTCAACACTAAAGGAGGACCTATTTTGCACTATTTGTATTGTCTATCTGGTTATTTGACCTCATAATCAGTTTGGCCATGCAATTACACTAAGTAGATGCTTAACACAGATGCACTAATAGGAAGCAGCAGGTATGCTGGCTTCTGAATTAAATCTGACTTGGCCAGTTTGCATCTTTATCACCAGCTACAGGGATGAGGAAATACCACCAATGCCTCTGGAGCAGCAGTTGAGTCCGTGTTACAAGCACCAACATCCATCATCCATGCCATGAAAAGAGAGATCCTTCTTCTTTACAAACATCACATGAGCTAACACAGTTTGTGCAGACAGTTATAATGTGCTGAGTCCTAACAGATGGATCTGCACACAAAGCTATCCATGAGTTGTCTTAGAGCAGAGGTCCTAACACATCACACTTGTTATACCTGCTCTAAAACTGCACATACTATTCTGACTACCTCTGCTCATGAGGGAGGATACCAAGTCTTCAGAAAGTCTCTGAGGATGAACGAGGCAGCCCTGAGCCTATTTCACAAGTAAAGACTGAGACAACATGGCACTTTTAGCCTAACAAGATGAAGGCAAAGAGAAATGACTACTGACTATAAATACTTTAAAGACAGGAAAAAAGAGAGATTTATTTAATCCAAAGAACAATACTGACACCAGAAGAAAAGTGCACAAACTGTCTATAAGAACAAGTACACTAGGAATTAAAATAGCATTTCTAACAATCAGCAGAATAAAGTTCTGAAATGGCCATCCACCCAGAAAACTGGCAGACATAAAAGAAAATGCTGGAGGTTATTTTCTGTAGAAGATACACATCTGCATGCCATAGGGCTCAGGAGGTCCTCTGCAGTCTGTGGTCCTACCCTGTTCAAGGTAAATATTGTAGAAAAACCACGAAAAAGAACAGTCTGAGTTCCAACGAGCCAATATTCATCAGAAAGTATTTAAGACGAGGATGAAGGATGGTGAGGAGAGAAACTGCCCCCAGTGTACTGTTCCCAAAAATGTTTCAAGTCTCCAAAATAGTTTCACTATATGAACATATGTTGTAGCTCATAGAGCTTCCATTACACAGGCAATTGGAGTAGATCATCATAATGACCACTTCTGGCCTTAAAATTCATGGATCACAAGGCAAGGTAAAAATGATAGAACATCAAGAGAAAACCTGAAATTCTACTCACATTTACTCAGCAATTAGAACCTGACAGTTGATTCAGATCTCAAGTATTTTCCCAACCAGGTTGCAGTTTTACCCACCAGGCAGCTAAACACCCCACAGCTGTTCACTCACTCCCCTCTACCATGGGAGGGGCGGATGTGCTAGCGTTAACTACCCACATGGCCTCTGCTAAATGTGTATTCCAATGTTTGAAGATCGCACCACCCATTACTCTCAGTGCAATCTTTATCAGTCCATTGTATCATTTGATTTCCCCAGAGGCTGCTGCATCATAGGAAATGTGATTACCAAATCAATGGCACACATTTTGGCCCATGTCTCCATGAGGTTGTTTTGAAAATGAGCCCCACTGTCTGACTCAACTCTTTCTGAGGTGTCATGTCACCCTAAGACTTGCTTCTCAACGCATAAAACCATTTTGGGTGGTGGCATGTGGTACATGATGCATTTCCAGCCAACTGGTGGCTGGCTGTTTGTACAATTGTAAGGACATAGTGCTTGCCTTGATGGGTTTGTAAGTGTGATATAATCAGGCTGCCACACCTCCCCATATTTATATTTTGACCATCATTCACCACACCACAGAGGCTTTAACAACTTGGTCTGCTTGATCAGAGCACATGTTTCACCTTTATGAATAACCAGTGCTATAGTGTCCATGGTCAAGCAAACCTCTCAGTCACAAGCCCACCTATATGCTGCATCTCTTCCTTGGTGACCTGAGGTGTCATGGACCCACCAAGCTGGAAATAATTCACCCTTGTGTTGGCAGTCCAGATCTATCTGAGCTACTTCAGTACCACTACTATGCCCTTTTTTCTGATATTCTTCACTGGTCTGACTCTTGGGTCATGAGCATCTACATGATGTACTTTTACAGCTAGGTTCTCTCCCCAGGCAGCAACACCCTGCCACAACCCAGCAACCCAAAGGGGTTTGCTCTGTCCTGTCAGTTGCTCCTCTTTCATTGCTGTAGTCCTACCCCACCACCAAAGTATCCATAAATCAGTGACTACTAACCTAATATAACAAATGCTTATAACGAGGTTGTTTTAACATGCTCTGGTCGTCTCTGTCTTTATTTCAACCCTTAGTACCGCACACAGGGCACCAAAAAGGACTCTTGTGGTTTAAAACAGCAGCCAGAAAAATACCACACAGCCTTTTGCTCAGTACCCCACACTGGGATGGGGGAGAGAATCACAAAAAAGGTAAAACTCCTGGGTTGAGATAAAGACAGCTTATTAGGACAGAATAGGAAGGAAGAAAAAAATAATAATGATGACATGAGAATATACAAAACAAGTGATGCATATGCAATTGTTCATCACCCACTGGCTAATGCCCAGACAGTCCCCAGGCAGCAGACCAACACCCTGCCAGCCAACTCCACACGGTTTTATTGTCAAGCATGACACCATCTGGTATGGAATATCTCTGACCAGTTTGGGTCAGCTGTCCTGGCTGCTTCCCCTCACAGCACCTTGTGTTCCCCTGCCCTACTCACTAGTGGGGCAGTATAGAAAGCTGCAAAGTTCCTTACCTAGTGTGAGCACTGCTCAGCAACAACTAAATATCAATGTGTTTATCAACATTATTCTCGTCCTAAATTAAAAAAACAGCACTATGTCAGTGGAAACAAAGACACCAAGAAACACAATCCTGACCTCGGACTCATGCAGTGGTAAACTGTAAACTCCAAAATATCTAATCTGTATTAGGTAAGAGCCCAGAGACATCTTCTCAGAACTGGCTTTCACATTTGTCATCATTTAACATGATCTGGAGAAATCAAGAATAAAGAATACAAATAAAGAATACAAAACTAGAAGTCAAAAGTGCAAAGTAAATATAGTAAACATAGTTTAACATTAGCATTAAGAGAGAAAAAGCACTTATCCTAAGGAGGCATTAACAGACTATGTATTTGCAGTCTTATGGGCAACTTTCAAAGAATAACCATGCATAATCATAGGTATGACTTTTAGAAGCCCTTCAAAGGACCAGGCAAGGCACAGTCCCTGCATTAATCACCCACATTTCACCTCCTGCAATTATGGTCCACCCTTACCAACTGCCCTCTGCATGTTGATAAGAGCTGTTGGTAGGCGAGTGCTCCGCCCAGAGCGCTCTTCAACGAGTCAGCTGCACCCACTCCAGGGACAAAATACATTAAATCCCTTAAAATACAAGAAGGGAGTGGTAGTTGAGCTTCCTCTACAAAATGCCCCCAGTGAAGCACAGTCTCTAATGTGGGCAAAGTGAGCAAAATAATCAGGATGGGCAATGTCCAGAACACATATGTGTTATTAATTCAGTGCATCTTCCTTTTTGAACTCACAGATGAAATGCAAACCTTTCTTGCCCAAAGGTAACCAAAGAGAGCACAAGAGAGTGCTGACTCTTACAGCAGAATTAACATGCACACAAGTCCTCTGTGTGGCTGAACAGATGCCAAGTCAGTCTGAGAAGAACTCTGAGGATCTTCAGATGAGAGTATCTAAAACCTGCGCAAAACAAATATTTATGGTCTATAAATATATACAGGCACATTCCTTCTCCTTCCTCCACAGAGCAGAAACTCCCACTACAAAGTGTCTTGCAACATGTCAGACACACTGACAAAGCAAGCAGAAATTGTGGTTTTTTCTCTGCTCCACATAACAAGGCTATGTTCTTTATTCCAGCTCCTCTGATACTTATCTTCCCTTTCTTCTCCATCTTATGCCTCAAGCCAGAGGCTTGTCTGCTGTCTCTTCATATTGGAAACATGCAAGCTTGTTTGGTTTAAAAGGTCAATCACAGCCTGTTTGTACTAAGTCTCTAATGCAAAAATCTCTTTGTATAAGCTAAGAAAAACACTGTAGAAGAGAGTGCTGCATGGAGGACTGTGAGGTGTGGGTAACACATCAGGGGCATAGACACAGTTAAGGCACTGCAGTATTGGAGGCAGCACCCATCAGCTGAAGGGCTCATGGGTCTATGTCTTTGGTCAATAGAAAAAAAATGCAATTAAATTCAGCTCATAACAAGAAAGGCTTAAGCCAAATGAGGTTACCTTATATTCATCATAAGTTAATAGTGTCCACAAGGATGGTGACTATTTACCAACTGATAGCCCATATGTGAATCCAAAGCAATTGACTGTGTGTTGAAAAATTTAACTCCTCAGGAAAGGGGCTAAACCAACAAAACTTCTCTTTTACAGATGGATAAAGCTATTAAGGTTGACACTTCCATGATCAGGGGTCATGATACAGGCCAGGACATTTTAAAGATGCACTGTGATTAGTTTGAGAGCCGTTTTTTTTTAATGCATATAAAAGGCTCTAAAAATAAAACACATTTTAAAAATGTATGTCATTGATGCATTGTTCTACTTAATTTAAAGGCAACAATCATCTTTCAAAATAAACTGGACATAGTGCATGGTGACACTACATAACTCCATCCAGTTCGGCCATGCTGAACTGTGTGTCATTAAGTTCTCTGGAGGTAACAGAGTGATTCCATGATCAAAACCTCTCCAAAGATAAAACAGTGAATCCTATTCTTCACCTACTTTGCCAATGGTTATATAGCTACACACTATCTACCACTTCTGTCGATTAAAAAAAAAAGTTACAGTCGTTTCCCTGGCCTGCCTAACTATCATTGCAGCACCATCTTAGCTGATGGTACTGCTAAAGCAACTGCACAGGAATTATCTCTTGGTCCAAATCAGATGCTGTGATGATAATCACTGTCCTCCACCACTGGAGGAGATCATGAAACCCAGAGCTGGGTACCAGCAGTAAAAATACAGCACACTAAATGTTCCCTCATGTCCATATTTCTGTGCTGCGGGCCTTGGAATTAATTTCCTCCTTCCTCCATCCCTCAACTGTCATAATAAAAAGAATCAAGTTCTATTTCCATTCCAAGGCCTGCCCTCTTCCAAAGAAGTTGTTTCCCATAGCATAGCCAGCCACTCTGGCCACACAGGACCTTAAGCAAAAACCTAACCAAACCACAAACTCTATCAACAGAAAGACTAAAACCAGGGTTTGCTTTTAACTGGGATTAAGAGGGACCAGCATTATTTCCAAGTTATTGATAGCTTTTCATAACTCACTTGCGGACTCCACTCTGCACTGTCACTTGAGAGTTACAAGACCATCAATAACCATAGGGAATAATGACCCTGAGAGAGGCCAGAGCACACAACCTCCTTCTCCAAAAATCTACTACCCTTGTAATCTGCAGTGAACCACAGCAGTGAGTAGCTCAATAGTACAGGCTTCATCTGATACCCACGCACCAGTGAGGAACAGCACTCCTCTTCCATAAGTCAGCATGTTCATTCTATTAGAGAAAAAAAAATCCCCAAGAAAAATACTACTGTTTCAGTTTTTTTCTGTGTGAAAAAGTGCAACTCCCTGTCCTGTATAATCAGAGACAGCCTTGGAGCAAACACCCACATAGCACCCTGCTGCTATTCATTAATCGCTCCAGCAGCTTGCAATGAAATCCACAGGGAAATTTTATAGCCTTTCTTTAACTCTACATATCTGTTTGAAGACACTCCAGACAGACACACATACACCACTGAGTCTTTGAGAACCTGGTTCCCATGGCATATCAGAGAGGTGCCAAACATACCTGCTCCCACAAGAGAAAAGAAGTAGAAAATCAGTGACCTCCATTTCCAGCACATATTGAAATACTACTGTGCAAACTGGCCTTGCCTGTGCTTGCAGAGGGTATTGATACACAACATGTCTTGGGAAACTCCCCTGAGATATATGACATTCAAGAAGAAATGCTCTGGGAGCTAAATATCAACCTCTGAGAGCAAAGCAGCCAAGATGGTGCAAATAAACAAAATAGAGATGTTCATTACTTCATCAAGACTGCAGGAAAGGCCAGAAGTCACAGTTGCAGCCAAAGAGCAAAACTCCTCTGTTACTGTTGTTCTCAGATGCACACAGTTCTAGTGTAGAGAGTCAACATTATGTTGGGAGAAGATGGTGACTAATGTTACCTGAAGAATTACAGGAAATAATTCAGTACTGTAATATTCAGAAGTCAGAAGCAATTTTTATTTGCTTCAGTAAAGCTGGAAAGTACTTTTTATCACAGATCTTTTATTTGATACCTAAGACAGGAAACTTTTCAACCAAAGAACCAAGTCCTGAAGACAGAATTTTGAGCTGCTCTTTTTCCCTGAAGTTTATCAGAGGAATTTCTGAAAGATACAGACTTCCTCTGTGTTTTGTTAAGACTGGAGCACAGGACAAAGCCTCAATGATGTCTACACCACTGCAGATGCAAACTGCCACAGAAACTCATGCTTTCCTTCTTCAGTCCAGCATGCTCCTGTTCTGGTTCAGATCAAGCCTCTGCATCCTGTTCCAGAAACTGAGACTGTAGATAAAGACATAAAACCTGGTTAACTCTATTAACTTTACAACATCATGTCACAAAATGTCATCTCAGTTTCCACGGCTGTCAGTTTATGCCACTGCTTTTCTGGCCTGGGTTCCCCTTGCTCTTTGCATTCAGAGGCTCACATCAGGCAGCAGCCTTTTTGAGCTACCCAGCTCACCTGTGCACAGGCACTCTAGAACAATATGAATATTACATGTAGCAGCCTTTGCAGGAAAGGATATATTAAGTCCTATATTTTTAATGCCACTTTCAGTATGCCTATAAAAAGACTCTATGCAAAAAACTGGATTATGTATTTCTGTGCTGCATGGGAACAGGGTACCAAGTGAGAGACATGGCAAGTGGGAATGCTCCCATCCAGGTGCAGCAGACTTTGGCAACCTGCATCTGCATGGGATTTTCAGAGAATTATTGAAACTTACCTTCCTACAAGCATCAGAGCTAGCTGAGCACATAGGATTTTTACATCTCAAGAGGTTTTTTACTAGGGCATCACACTAGAAGTGCTGGTGAATGCTATCCTTCACAGCGAGTGGATGACATGCTGCTCTTCAATTTCTCTGTGACCACTCAGAAATGTGACATCTTTACAAATCATTGTGTGCCCTCCTACAGCTCATATTAGAGGGCCAGAAGGAAGAGAAATGCCTGCGAGAAACTTTAAACAAAATTTGGTATTTAAAGTCTTCTCTTATATTTGCCCTTACTTCTTCCAAACTAAACTATGGCAAAAGAAATAATTACAGCTTCACAAATATCTTACCTGCTTTTGCATTGCCCTGTTACTATACTTCAGTTCTGGCCTGAAAAGATTTCCCCAGCAGCAAAAGAACATCTAACCTCCATGATCCTTGCAACTTTTGGTTTCCTTGAAATAGCAAATGTATGAAACAAGCAGGACTGGGAGTATGTTAAAGCATGGTTAGCTGAGATCACTTCAAGTCTTTTCCTCCCCCCTGGCATGACAGGTCAAGAGTGACATTTCTGTAAGAAACAGGGTTTCCTGCCACCACTTCTACCAGATAACAGAGAGACTTACCTGGGAATTAGGTCATTAAAAGAGAGGGCCTGACTCACAGTGAGAGGAGGATCAATAAGTGACATTTGATGGATTGGAGACACTGATCAATGATTACTTTTTATTAAATAATTCTTTTCCTGTACCAGCAGGGACTCCTTCCCTCATAGACAGCATTAACATTAACCTTTGCTGCACAAGGATTAAAGGAGATGACACCATAGAGAACCACCAAGAAAGCAGTGGGCAGTAAGGAAAAAGGGAAAACAGAAGCTCAGCCCAAGGAAAGACAGACACTCTTCCCCTCTACTCAGGGCTGGCTCATGCTGCCCAATTTCCCCATCACTACTCCACTCATCTCTACTCATTGTACATAAGCACTGACAGGTCAGTCTGAGAAAGAAGGCAGTGCTCAATTCCACTATAAAGGCTGAAAAATCAGGGATACCCAGTGAAGGCAGATGGGGCAAGGTGGCACACACAATGGTCATAACAAAATAAATAAATCAGCTACAACATCATAATGAAAAACAAGAACTACAATTCAAAAAGAAGCTGTGCTGGGCCACAGCTCCCAGGACCTTAACTGATGGCAGACACAACCTGAAGCATTTCTATTTCACTGTTTGGCTTCGTCCCAAAACACTTCTATCCATGCCAAACTGTTTGTCTTCACAGCATTTGCTCCTCCTGAGTGGATATCATCAGTCACACCAATCTGTGAGAGCTATTTTGTTATACAGGGGAAAAAGACCCTTGGGGAAAAGCACAGTTCATCAAATGTGCTATACCTTGGACTTGGGTTCAGTCTCAATGCAGGTCTCCTGGGGTGACCCTGTACACTTATCAGGTGTGTCCTTTGGCACTGTGCCCACAGGAGAAAGACCAGGTGGAAATGTTTTTCAAACCTTGAAGAGATGAAAGACTGAAAGCATGACACAGGGACATGAAAAACCCCAGCAGATGGAAGAAGTTTCTTTCTACCTTCACAGTGGTTCGCTTTACTGTGGCTTTTACTGTAAAGGTTCTGCTGGTTTCTCCATATACTTCTTTAGATTATGTATCTCACAGTAATTTGAGGGAGAATCAAATATTCTCCTCTCACACAGTCTAACTCCATTATTCCTAGTAAGTGTTGTACCACAGTCCCCAGTAAAGCAGTATGTCTTTTTCTTGGTGAAGTGTCTCGAGAAACCAAGTGTCATTTGAGCCTCATATGAGGAGAGTATGCAACAGGCAGCACAGCCCCTGCAAAAGGAAGCATTTAGCTAAAGAGAGAAACATGGAAACCAGAGAACAAAACAAGAAGAAGTATCTAGTTCACTTCATACATCTTGCATGTATATAATTCACCACCATATATTTCAACAGCTGACACCCAAGGAGAGCTCACACAAATTTGAAGCGTCTCCCATCTATCTCAAAGAAACAGGAAACATGTTCAGGTGAAGTCCACCCTCATCTATTCATTTTCAATGCAAAAGCAGCTGCAAAAACACTGTTCCTTGTCTTCTGGGGTGATCAGTTAATTCTTTAAGCCATGAGCTTGATATGTGAACCAGTAATTGAGCATGAGCCCTCCCCAACAAGAACACAGTGAATGTCTGCTGTCTTCAGAAGAGACATCTACTGCCCTTATCACTTCACGTTGGTTTTAGTTCATGCAGAAAGACATGCCATATGGAAGAAAGAGAATCACGCACACTAAATCAAATAAGACAGCAGAGGTGCTAATTATTATCAACAAACAGATCTCAGTAGTTAGGGTGAGGTTGGGGAGCTCATGGACTACTTCACACAGAAAACTCCACACAACGTAACAAAGCTTGCCCATCTGAAGAAGGCAGTAGGCTCTCAAGTCTTCCTCTAGTCTGGCTTTGACAACACATTTCTTGGCCTGCAAGCCTCATTTCTTTCGATGTACAGACTCACTGGTGTCTTCAAGGTTTCAATCCGCACATACAGTGTTTCCTTGTATTCGGAACTTCCTCTCCTTGCTCATCAGGGAAAGGAAGAATCACAGGGAGACCTCATATTTTAAATTTACAGAATTGTTGTACAGACTAAGAAATTGCATCGTACACATTTGTGCTTCCCTTTCAATCCTCAGAAGAGTTGCTGGGCCTCACTCCTTCGTCACTCCCATACCAACTCCCAAAAAGAAAGCCTCCAACACCTCGTCACAGACAGCAGGCAGGACCAGCCAGCATCAGCTCCCCAAGAGACCTTCCACTGTCACACCCAGCAGAGAAAGCTGAGCTTTTCCAAGGGAAACACAAGACTCTACCTCTCCATCCAGAGAAGCCAAGGAGGGATGAGGATACCCAGTGTCAAATCCCAGCCTTAGGCTGGTCATCTGATAGAAGATGACTTAATTCCTAGTTTTAATCAAGGAAAACCTAGTTACGGACTTTACAAAGCAGTGGCATCAAGAAGAAAAGTGGAAAGACTCTGCATAGATCTTCTTGCCAAGTCCCTTGTTTCCCCTGGAGAAGGAAATGAACCAGGAGCAGATGCAGCTGTGCTGTCCCTACAATATTATCACTTCCCAATTCATATATCCATGCTTTGTTCTTCCACTTACAAGGTGCAGATTGACTCCTCCCTAGGAATTTGATCAGACTGTAGGATTAGAAGAAAAGATGAAGGGAACATTATCTCCTTATCCTATACAAACCTGCACCCTCTTCATTTCTTCTCAATGTTTTTTCCATGTTTTTCATTTTCTGCAATGGTCTATGTAACTGAGCCATGTGTTTCTTCTCATTATGAATATGAATTATTAGTCTGTTCAATAATTTAAGTGATCCAAAATGATACAATTCTTCAAACCTTTTCACCACGAACATATATGTATATGCATATATACATATACACAAATAATTTATATATATATATAAAATATCATATATAATTTTTTGAGTGGGATCAAGGCAGTTAAAGGCTGGCAACTTCTTTCCCAGAAGGCTTGAAAATTCAGAACTTTCCTTTTTTTTAAAATAGATTTTACATTGATTTTAAACACACTTAAAATTAACCAAAAATTACAAAGCTTTCTTGCATTTGTCTTGGATCCAAAAATAAACTGGATCCAAATTCTATTCCATTAAAGGATACTACCAATTAAAAGAAATCATTATGTTATTTGAGTACATTTTTATTTGCTACTGTTGCAAGCAATGCCTAAGATTAATACAACTGATGCATTAGAAGGTAAAATGCTTTTCACTTAAGTGCTTACTCCATGCATGTGACAGTATTTTGTATCAAGCCAGTTTGACTGTCTCTTGTAAGCAGTTAGATCCCCTTTGGATTAGCTCTGTAGAAATAGGGAAGGAAAAATACATGTGGAAATGTAACTGCAAAAACTCAAATATTAGCAAGTGAACCAAAAGAGAACACTTTCTCTTTTCAGCTAAGTAAAATGAAGCTGCTGCAGAGTTCTTAAACAACACACATACACTGAAAATCCTCTGCCTCAAATAAACACACATTTCCCATCAGGCACAAAAACAGATTCAATGTTCAACAGACAGTGTCAATACTGGTTACAGTCTTTTTCACACACTCTACCCTAGAACGATGAGACATCTATGATTCATTCTCCAACCCACCTCTCCAATCACACACCTAGGAGAAAGGCATGTTGAATGTTTTGGGGGTTGTTTTTACATCAAAGAATAAAAATATTAAAAGCATTGCATTTCTTTTGGGATTTTGTTCCTCCTCAAAAGGAGTCTTGTCACTTAATTTTTCCCTTCTGCATTTCCCCACACTTCCCCTACATCCAACCCACGGCCTGATATTCTTTTCCTTACCAAAGATTGTCTCCTTTTCAACCTTTCTCCTTCCAGACATCCCTTCCAGTGTTGCCTCCTGGCTCTCCCTTCTTCCTTTCTGTGCCAAGTCAGACAGGTTCTTGTGCAGATGACAGCAGGGTCAGCACACGCATGAGCCTCTGTTAGATCTACACTTCATAAGTCAGAAAGCTGCCTTCTGCTCTCTTTATTCACACTCTTAATTCAAAAACTTTTTCTCTAATTCTTCTCCCTCCCAGCCTCTTCCAATTCCCCATATACTTTTGCCTCACCAAAAGTTTCATACTTATTTTCATGTTTTTATTTCTTGCTTTTAAAATTTCCTTATTCCTACATGTTCTCCAACTACTTCCTTTGGATTCTTTTACTACCAAAAAGTTATGCTTTAAATGCTTTAGCTTTAAATGCTGTTAGTGCCAACCACATCTACAGTACAGTTAAATCATTTATTAGATTCCTTTTTTACTTATTTTCCTCATTTGTTCCTTAAAGTCCTAGCACTGTCAATTCCCAATCACACAGACATCAAACCTACACCCTGTCCCCTCCTTCTCTCAAATGGCACAATCTTTTATTGGGAACTGACTGCTCATATAGGATGCAATGGCCAAACCTTCTCACAGGGGCACACGATGATGTGTAAGTGTTAAGAAGGTGGTTTACTGTGAACTGATTGGAAGAGATAAGAGAAACCTTGATAATCAAGGTTGACTCCATTTGCAGTTTAGACAAAGGTTTGCACTGATCGTTCTGGTCAACTTATGATAAGAGAAAAAATAAACGTAAAAGAAAAAAAGATTCAACTGAGATATTTTAGTTGTGTCAGAGTTAAGGAAAGACAAAGAGAAGCTCCAAGGCAAGAGAAGTCAGCCCCATCTGGCCAATACTAGAGCAACCATTTAACTCTTTAGAGTTCAAACTCCTCAGAAAGTCAGTAGGCAACTGACTGAAAGAAAGGCAACTTTCCACCTATTTAAAGAAGCTAAGAGCAATGAGTCACGGGGTCAGCATGATGATGCTAAGAGTTTCACCTGGGAACATGAGAGAAAAAAAGGACTGTAGCATCTACTCAGTAGGCTGCTCCATAAGGTATATCATGGGACCAAAACACACCCCCAACTCACAAGAAGTGAGTCAGGACAGAGCCTTTCAAATTCTGATGCACAATACTCCACATGAAGTTGTTTGCAACCTGTTGCTTCCACACCTCTTAGGAAAATTGCCTATAACATCACCCCCAAACTTATGGCAGGTTAGACTGTGACATGACACACTTCAGCCAGGCAAATGCAGAAGGGTATGTGTGCAGGTGGCAGAGGAAAAGGCAGTCAGAGAAGTGAACAAACGTTCAGGCAGCAGTGATTGAAAACTCTGAAAGTCTAAGGTCTCTGCAAATGCCCAAGTAAAAGCAGAAGCAGTCTCCCAGATCGATTATGCATGCACGCTACTGAAAACACAGACTGCCAAAGTGCCAGAGCTCTGCTGGATAATTTATAGTCTGGTGTTAGTATTCACAGAGTGGTGGGCAGAGTTCAAAGGATTGAGGTGAAGAATAAAAGTTTGAGCCTTATGAAAACACCATCACAGCCAGCATGAGCATCAGCACCAAAACGCTTCAGTTGTGCTGGATACAGGCAGAAGCCAGCAGATACTATCAAAGTAGGAGCCATCAAGTGCTATCTTGGCACAGCTGTAGAGAGTTCAGGGAAGGTGTACAATCAGCATGCACAAGTGCAAACTTTGCAAGCGTTGAGCACCTGCTTGCCCAACTTTTGGGAAAGCAGAGGAAAGCTGTGTGCCAAACAGCCTGTGACCCATCCCATCTTCTACCACAACACTTCCTCACAATCTTCTTGATTCTTCTATGCTTGCCATACACCAGATTTCCTGGGCTACTTCTGTCACAGAGACATACACCAAGTAGGGAATAACTGAAGACCTTCACCCGCCTTTTTTATTTATGGGCTCACCAGGTTTTGAAGCCAGGACTTTGGGGAAGAAATTAAGCATACTAAGCCATCCAAAATGCAAGCTTTATTTAGGTGAGCTTGAGTTTTCCAGCTTTATCACTGCCTGAGCCTCTTAGACATCTAGTTATCCGGAGACAAAGATGGCAAGACAGTGAGGTCATCAATTTACTAAGCCTTATGTCTGCTCACGTTTCAGAATAGACACAACACCAATGGCATTAGAATAAGTACCCTGCAGTTGACTTCAGCAGAGATGTAAAGCAAAGGCTGCCTCGCCCATCTTCGCTCCTCTCTCTGCAAAGCTACCCCAAAACCAGATCTTACAAACAGATATGCAGGTGCACAGCATGTACTGCCACTATTCACTGTTACCATCTAGTGCTGGAAACAGAGTACAAGGGAAAGCACAGTGTACAGGCAAGATGAACTAAGGGATTTAACCAGTATTTTAGTATTGCGTGCATGCCTAGATAACGCCTCTAAACTCCTTGTCATAGCTTCCACAGCACTCAGTAAAATCCTCCCCAACCCTACTCCTTCCAAAAGAGAGTTGTCTGGAGGTACAAGTAATTTTCAGTTCTAGAACCTTTTCTAAATGAAGCTCTCTGGCCCTTGCAACAACTACCCAAACTGGGAAGGCCCAGAGGAATTTGGTATAACACAGTGAGCTGCTAAGTATACTAACAAATACTCATCTGACTCACTTAATCCTGCAGGTTAGCCTTCAGGGACATTCTGTCTGGGTGCAGTACTTGAGGCTCAATCAATTATAGAAAGTTATCTCTATTAGAGGCCACAGAGGGGCATACCTTAGAGACACAAATCACTTAGGATGAAAACCTTTTGTTCTACATTTAGACAGCATCACACAACAAAATTCTTGTGTATAACTCAGGAATATAGCAAAATACTTCAATAGAGTAATTGTCACTACAACTAGACTCCTCTCTGTACAATTAGAATATTAAGGTGGATTTTTCTCCAAAGAATCTGGAGGACTACAGTATTGATGGATGCCCATTCTTTTAGTCATGAGAGGGTTGAGCAGGAAGGAATTGAAACAAGGAACCTATATCTTTATTCTTTCAAGCAATGGCAAAGAAATCTCCATAAAGAGATGGCAACACTATTACATGGAATATGTAACTTGATTAATTCTGTTGTCAGATATGTGATCATTAGGGTCTTGGCAATTAATCTATTGTTAGTCCACAGTATCATTTCAGGTGGGTTTTTACCTGCAATGCTATTACAAGTCAGAGGACAAAGGTACATGTTGCACAACACAGATGTTGAGGGTTAGCAGCATCTGATATGTCTGACCACCATTAACTGAGGAAACAGTTTGGGATACTATCTCGAACCAATCCTAAGATGAAGAGTGCACCAAATGTGATTACATAAATCGGTCTGTTGTCTATGATCTTCAACAAAAAGAATTTAAACTCCATCTATTGAATTTGAAACCTTTTTCAGTGATAAGAAATAGAGATAGCCATTTACTTTTGTCATGAAATAACTCAATGGCAGGATGAAAATGAAAGTCTGTGCCTCCTGCCCTTTCCATTTGATTATTTACCTATGACAGTATAAAGAAGGGAGGTGTCAGGGGGAAAAAAATTACAGAACAGCAACAACTTTGTCACAAAATAAAACACATTAAAATATATAGTCAGAGTCCAGCAAAAAGAGCCTATAAAGCCATGTTTGCATGGGAGGGATCTGGTAGCAGGGGTGGATTCTCTGAGAGCTTCCAGAAGCATCTCCCATATTCAACAGAGCCAATGCCAGTCGGCTCCAAGAGAGACTTGCCACTGGCCATGGCTGAGCCCATAAATGAGGATAATAACACCTCTGTGATAACTGATCTATGAAGCAAAAAATGTTTCTGCACAGAATTAATTGTAGTCGGAAAAGAGAGGAGTGAGAATCTATGACAGGAAGAACTCTGCAGAACACCAAGGTCAGTGGAGAAGAAGGGGAAGGAGGTGCTCTAAGCACCAGAGCTGAGGTCCCCCTGCAGCCCATGGTGAAGACCATACTGAGGCAGGATTTGCCCCTGCAGCCCATGGAAATCCATGTGGGTGCAGAGATCCACCTGCAGCCCATGGAGGGGACCCACACTGGAGCAGGTGAATACCCAAAGAAGGTCATGACCCCTTGGGAAACGTGTGCTGGAACAGGCTTCTGGCATGCCTTGTGACCTTGTGGGGGACCCACACTGACGCAGTCTGTTCCTGAAGGGCCACGTCCTGTGGAAAGGGATCCATGTTGGAGCAGTGTGTGAAGAACTGGAGCCTGTGGGAAGGACTGTCTCCTGTGGAAGGAAGCCCACACTAGAGCACGGGAAGGACTCCCCTCCCTGAAGACGGAGCAGCAACAGAAACATGGGATGGACTACAACCCCCATTCCACATCTTCCTGCACTGCTGAAAGCAGGAGGAGGTAGAGAATCAGGAATAAATCTAAGGCTATGAAGGAAGGAGGACTGTGAGGAGGTGCTTTTAGGATTTTTTTTACTTCTCATTATCCTGCTCTGGTTTTGATCGGTAATAAATTCAACCACTTTCCCCAAGTAAAGTCTCTTGCCCATGACAGTATTTGGTGAGTGATCTCTCCCTGCCCTTATCTCAACTCATGGACCATTCATTGTATTTTCTCTGTCCAGCAGAGGAGGGGAGCGGCAGAGCTGCTTTGGTGGATACCTGGCATCCAGCCAGGGTCAAATCACCACAAGCAAGACAGAAAAGTCTTAAGTGGAAATAGAGAGAAGAGGTATTATGTGTTTAACATAAAGAGAAACAAAAATTACAGAGAAGAACAACCAAATTTAAAATTGCATATGAATCAGTTTACAAACAGAACCCTATTTCCAGCACAATTACAGTGACAGAATAATCACTGGAGAGCTTTAAGAAATCATTCGCTGAGCACTTACATGGGATAATCTAGAAAAGGGACCTAGGAGACATTAAAGATCTTAAAGAACAAACTCCTCAAAGCACAAGAACAGTTCAATTCAATTTGTGGGAAGCCAAGTGGGTGTGGAAGGAAGCAGGCGACTGAATGGGAAACTCCTGACAGCACTCAAACACAAAAGGATGCGAATGAAAGGTGAAAGTGGGGGTGTGCTTCTCAGGAAGAATACTGAAATTCTGCCTCAGCATGTCAGGATGAAAATTAGAAAAGCTTGAAATTGCATGAAAATTCATAAAATGTGAAAGGCATCAAGAAGGGCTTCTTAATGCACCCTGCTAGAAAAAGCATGACTAAGGAATCTGTGGGCCCAAAGCTGAATGGAACAAGAAACCAGTGTTAAAAAGAAAACATTTAGCTCCCCGATGCCTTTTCAGCCATCACTGGCAAAGATTGTTCTCAGCCTTCTTGTTCCATGTGCCCAGTGGAAGCATTTAGGGGACTGAAACACTACCTATAGCAGAGAAAGACTGAGTTAAGAACCATTTAAACAAACTGGGCATACTCAAGTCCCTGTGATGGGACAAGATGCCCCAAGAGCACAGAGGCATGCAGTGGTGGCTGATGTCACTGTGAGGTTACTCTCAGTCCCACAGGAAAGGTTGTGATAATTGGAGGAGGCTTCCAGTGACAGGAAATGGGTAGATGTCACACCTGTCTTCTAAAAGGACAAGAAGAAAGATTCAATGAATTATGGGCTGGTTAGCCTAACATCAGTCCCAAGGAAGGTTATTCAACAAATCCTGATGGAATCCATTTCTAGGCATACAAATGACCAGAACGTGATTTGGAACAGCCAACATGGAAGAAAAAATACCAAAAAAACATCCAGGTTGCTTTCTGTGATAAGACAGGCCCAATAAGTAAAAGAATGCACAACTTTTGAAAGAGTCTCCAACGGTATGATTGTAAACAAGGGCATGTAGCTGCATCAGAGCAAGTTCAGACTGGACATCAGAAAAATGTTCTTCACTGAGAGGGAGTCACTGGAAAAGGCTTCCCAGGGAAGAAGTCTGGGCACCAAGTCTATCAGAGTTTAAGGAGCATCTGGATGAGCCAAGTCATATGGTTTGGTTTTAGGCAGCGCTGTGAAGAGCAGGGAGTTGGACTTGATGATCTCTATGGGCCCCTTCCAACCTGAGATTTTATGTGATTCCACAGTTTAGAGACAGCTGGTAGCAGATAAGTGCACTGCAAAGCCCATAGAAAACTGACAGGACCACTGCACTCCAGGGCTAGTGGTCAGCAACGCAACAACCCAATGGTGGCCAGTTCCTAATGGCATTCCTCAGTGGTTCTGCACTGGATTTGCTGCATTTTACCAATGCCTTTCTTGTACTGGGGAGTCAAATACATGGCACAATAAACAGACATAATCCCACAAGTGCTGAGTATGGGGAAATAAACTCATCCCGTGACCTGTTTACTATGCTTAGGCCAATACACTTCAATATATGATTAGCTTTTACAACTGCAAGAACCACCCTAATGGTGAGCAGCTAGAGCATGATACACAAAGAAGCTGGGAGAGTTGGGTATGTTCAGGTCAAGAACAGCTGAATATTTACTCTTCATTCTCTGTTCTTCAGCACCAAACCTAAAAACTGTGTAAGCAGAAATGAAACCTCACCATCCCTTACATTTCTGATGCTGGCATACTGTGTGATGATAATACAACATACAATTAGAGAAATGACATCACAGCACCACACTAAGTAACTTCTATATGATATAATTCTCATCCAGAAACAAGGACTCCCATTACCTCATGTCTATCCTCCATTGTGTGGCCCTCTCAAGGTAACATCCAAAAGAAGACTTACATGTGAATGCAGATACTGGAGTCCTACGAACAAGCACACTCAGGTTCCCCAGCAGTTAGGTACAGCCACATACGTGGAACAACTGTTCACCGTTCAGCTGAATCGGAGCCCTCCACTCTTTCAGCCACTCCTGTACTCGCCAGCACCATGGACATGACCTACATAGACAGAACTGTTGCCTATGAATAGCATTAGATAGTTTTTGCAACACTTTGGTAAGACACCACTTTAGCCAACAAACCTCCTGCATTATGCCACTTACTTTGAATATTTACCCTGCTGAGATCTATCAGTCTTTTCCTTTAAAATGCAGAGCAGCAAAATCCCATGTTTAGTCTCATTCTCCTTCCACGATAATAAAGTACAGTTTCCTTTGAAAACTGCAATGGACACTTCATTGTTGGACCAGTGTGTCTCCCTATCTATACCAGATGAATGACAGCTAGTTTTGGGACAGAAGAAGCCTCACTGAGTGAGAATTAAGCTGTTTTATTTAAACAGATGGGAGATGCACACACAACACCACCAAAGCAAAGGACGCAGTTTGAATTATTGTTATAATTCCTTGCAACATGCCTACAGAAAGCCTGACAACAGCTAAGCTGTCAACATGCTATCATACCACCCATCCTGCTGACCAATCTTTGGGTTTTCTGTACTCCCCCAGTTATCTCTGTCCATCTGTTGTCTCCTGTCTCATCCTTAGCTTGCTAGCTCTTTGGGGCAGGGAACATTTTTTGCCCCGTGTCTGAACAGGCATTGTGTAGGTGCTACCACAACAGGCAGGAATAAAAATAACAACAATAATTAGGTTATATCCTAGTATCTCCTTGGGTTGGAATGTTTCCCTCCTGACTTCACAGCAGTGTTCATAAACAATTATAACTTGGTGCAATATGGGGCCTCATAAACAAATAATTACATCCCAACCTACCTTCAACCATTTCACCAGTCATCCCTCGAGGGCTGGATCTGCTGAGCTCTCCATATGCTCCAAATGGTGAGTGTGTGTGAACTCAGTTTCAGCAGAAGATACCAGCCTTGCAGTGTAGCAGGACTAACACCCTGCATATACCCCATAGATTTTCTTTGGACAGAATAAGCTTCCTACATACAAACTGTTGCCTCCTACTTTTGCGTGTCAACTCTGACTCATTTCTAGTGCCAAGAAGAAGAGAATAGTATCTTCATCCTCTACTCTGAAGAATGGCAAGAGCCAACAGTTACAAATTTATGTAAGATGGTGGAAAACAGTTACATTATAAACTGTGCACAGATTGTGGCCAAGCACAACACCATACAACTTCAACAACTATATACTCCCAGATGTTCTTTTAAACTAAGAGGAAAATCTTCCTTCCTTGAGGTTCACTAGGGAAACTGGCTCTCTGCACTGGAGACACTCAGAAATTCACTCCTAGGCCCAGCTGGATCCAGACAGGCTGTTAGTGTAAATCTAAGATTCAGGAAAAGATTGCAGTAACATGCCACATAGTATGTCTTGGATTGCTTGCTAGTAGCTGAAAGGTTCTGCTGAACTCTCAGGGAAGAGAAGCCCCACTCACCAAGAAACATCCTCCTTTCTGAAAGTGCCACAAGCCACTCTCATGAGTACTGAAGTACATGTCTACTGAATCAGGCATTAGGCTCTCTCCTCCCAAATGCACTGGGTGCAAAGGCACCTCCCGCAATGCCTCATCCACAACACTCTACTTGAGAACACAGGAAGGAAATGTTGCAGTGAGGAAAATCCTTTGCCCTTGTCTACTTCTTTTGAAGGAAGAGGACAGAAAATTACCTTGTAACTTTAACACACCATACAAATATACAGTAGTTTTTAATAGGTGAAAGCATAAGTGTAAGCCTTTTTTTTCCATCTCCAAATAATTTCACCAAATCTTCCCAGTGTAAATTAATTAGTAACCAGGATAAAAGTCTCCAATAACTTCCAATTTCTAGTTAGGAAGATGCAGAAGTTGGGCCAGCCCTCTGCTTGTTTATCTGCAGAAACAGAAAAGCTTACAGTGCTGGATGCTAATGTAACACTGCCGAACACGCAAGCTCCCTTAGGTCTCTTCGGGATGTGCACTGTAAAACTTGATTATGCCAGGGGCATGGAAGGTGCTGTAGGGCAATTTTTAGAGGGAGTGATTCACCCTGCCTCTGCTTCCCCATGCTCCCACAACTGCCAGTGAGGGGACAAGCCTGCCTCTCAGGCACTGCAAGAGCTGTTGGGACCAGACATCAGGAGTTCAGGCAGCCATTCCCTTCCGAACCTGTCAAAACCATAATAAAACAACCTAGATAAAATTTTGTGTCTCCTGTCTCATCTGTTCTTAAAACTTCCAGTGATGAGGGCACTATAGCCTCCCTCAGGACACTGTTTTCCTGCTTAACTTTCAAAATACTCATAAAGCTTTTCCTAGCACTTACCTCCACATCTTCCTTGCTACAAAAATTAAGCTGATTACTTCTTGTCCTATCCCCAGTGGACACAGAGAACAATTAATCACTGTCTTCTTAAAACAAGCTTTTAAATATTGGATGGCTTTTCCCTCGTCAATCTCTCTACTCTAAACCAACCCAACCAATTCTCTCCTTGCAGACAGCATTTGCCACTCTGGCCGCTTTCTCCTCATCTCCTTCCACTGTTCCTAGTTTTCCTGCTCTCATTGGATGCAATGCTCTGCTATAGCTTCAGCAGTGGCTGCTAGCGTAGAAAAACTACTGCCTATGTGCTACACGTGACATTCCTGTTAAATATACCCTAAAATGGGATTTGCTTTTTTGCAACATCACCACACTGTTGACTCATATTCAGTCTCTGACTCACAGTAGTGCCTCCCAGATCCTTTTCTGCAGTTCTGTTGCCTGGCTTGTTATCCCCCATTTTACATACAGGCATTTGAGTAGATCTTTCCAAGTACAGTACTTTACATTTGTCTTTAATAAATTGCTTATCAAATTTTTCTAGTCTAATTGGTAAATTATCTATGTTGTGCTAAGAAAGCAGATCGACTTCCAAACTCATGTTACATGTTGGCAACAAAGAGAGCATGTAGGAAGAACTGCTGTGTTCAAACTTCTTAAAAAGAGTTACTGTCTAATCAAAAGCCCATCAATTCGCTACTCCCTTTTCATTCTGCATTCTACCTGATTGTGGCACGTTGACCCTGACTGGATGACAGGTACTCACCAAAGCCGTTCTACCACTCCCCTCTGCAACTAGACAAGGAGAAAAAATATAAAGAAAGGCTCATGAGTTAAGAGATCCCTCATCAATTACTCTCAGAGGCAAAACAGACTCAACACGAGGAAATTAACTGAATGTATTACCAATCAAAATCAAAGCAGGTTAATGAGAAGTAAAACCTAAAAACACCTTCCCCACACACCTCCCTCTTTCCTGGGCTTAACTTTATTCCCAATTCTTTACCTTTACCTCACCAGCAGTGCAAGGAAATGGGGAATGGAGATTATGAGCAGTTCATCACATGTTTCTGCTGCTACTCCCTGCTTAATAACAGGAGTCTTTTCCCTGTTCTATTGTGGGGTCCTTTCCATCACAGTCCTCCATGAACTCCTCCAGCATGAGTGCTTCTCATAGGTTACAGTTCTTCATGAACTGCTCCAAAACAGATCCCTCTCCATGGGGTTCAGTCCTTCAAGAAAAGGCTGCACCAGCGTGGGCTGCCATGGGATCACAAGTCCTGTCAGTAAACCTGCTCCAGCACAGACTCCTCTCTCCATGGATCCACAGGGCCCTGCCAGAAGCCTGTCCTGGTACAGGTTTTCCAAGATCACATCCTTTTTTCAAGCATCCCCCTGCTCCAGTGTGGAGTTCCCTCCACGATGGCTCTCTGCACCCCAATGGATTTCCATGGGCTGCAGGAGCACATCGTGCCTACCATGGTCTTCACCAAGGGCTGCAGGGGGATCTCAGCTCTGGCACCCAGAGCCCCTCCTCCCCTGCTTTTTGGCTGACCTTGGTGTCTGCGGAGTTGCTACTGTCACATATTCTCCTTCGCTTCTTCTTGGGCCACAATTGCTTCTGTGCAAAACTTTTCTTTGCTTCTCGAGCACATTATCACCGAGGTGTTACTACCACTCCTGACTGGCTTGGCCTTAGCCAGCAGAGCATCCATCTGGGAGCCAGCTGGCACTGCTTCTGCTGGACATGGGAGAAGCTTCTGGCACCTTCTCACAGAAGCCACCCTGTAGCCCCCCAGCTACCAAAACCTGGCCATGCAGACACAATGCACTGATACACAGTGGTCTTCATAAATTAACAGTAGCTCCCTCTAGCCTCATAAAATACATTTACTCAATGAAATTACAATCTATTGCCAAAAGAGTACAACAATGTCCTAGCCACCACATCACTCTGTGACCCAAGCTAGTTACAACAGAGCTGCTAGCAACTCATTAGCTTGTTTCAACCAACAAGGAAGAGAAGGGACACATTTAAAAAACTAATTATATTGAACTAAATCTTTAAGACCTGGCTCAAAAAAATTATGACTTTTAGTCCACTGGTATTATATACACCCTTTACATATTTGATTAATGAGCTACAGGAAATTACTGCAAGGATCAATGTTTCTTTGTATTTTCTCCATAAAATCCTTAGCATTTGATCCCCAGATATGCAGCAGGTATTTTTAATGCATATACCTGAAATTATATTGTACCATACCCTCCTTGAAAATGCTGCTTGAGCTATCCAGAAAAACTGGCAGATTTTAATACCAGGATATCAATGCAGTAACAGGCATTTAGAGTACCTCAAGAAGATTTGCCTTAGTCTCCCCACAGGACTTCTGCACTCCTTTGTCCCCCTTCAAAAAAGTCAAAGTAATCAATAATTTAAAGTGTCTTTTCTTTGTGGTCTACAAAAAAATTGCAGTGTGTAACCAGCCATCATAAGAGAACAGTAAATTACCAGAATTTCTCTCCCCCAAACTTAAAAAGGATGTTAACTGAATGTAGCCAGAGGATAAGAAAGCTGCTGAAATGCTAGGACACTTGTCCTCTGAGTAGTGGCTCACCACCATGGGCTTACTTAGTTAGGGGAAAAAAGGGGGTCGAGAGGCAAGCCCACTACTATCTACAGCTTCCTGAGGAGGGGATCTGGAGGGAGGTGGTGAGCTCTTTTCCCTGGTATTTAGTGACAGGACATGCAGGAATGATTCAAAGATAGAGCAGGTGAGGTTCAGACCAGATATTAGGCAACACTTCTTTACAGAGAGAGTGACCAAACTGGATCAGGCTTCCTAGAGAGGTGGTCAATGCCCTATGACTCTCAGAGACAGTTACACAATGCCCTTAATAATATCCCTTAGTGTTTGGTCTGCCCTCAAGTGGTCAGGCAGTTGGACTTGTTGATCCTTGTAGGTCACTTCCAACTGGAACTATTCTATTCTGTTACCAGATATACCAAGCTTTCTGTTCAAGGAACTCAATGCTGTACAAATGATAATTCTGAATTTTCACTGAATGGCAAAAGTGATAACTGTTATGAAAAACTGGTTAAACACACTCTGGGAAAGAACTCCAGACTTCTGCTTCTTAAGTTAATACTTAAGGACCATCCTGCCTGCTCTGCTGACACGCAATACCACTGTAATGAAGCTCATGGGTCATGGATCAGCACAAGCTAAGGAACACCTGGCTGAAAAGCAACTTTACAGAAAAGGACCTAAGTTCCTGGTGAACACCACATTGAGTATCAGCCAACAACATGCCCTTGCACAAAAGGCAGCTAATGGTATCCTGGGATGCATTAGAAATGCTGTCAGCAGGTTGAGGAAGGGGATTCTTCTCTCTACTCAGCACTGGTGAGGCCAAATGTGGAGCACTGTGTGCAGCTCTGGACTCCCCAGTACAAGAGAGAGGCAGACATAACACGGGGAATCCAACAAAGGGCCATGAAGATGATCATGAGTGTCTCTCATACTAGGAAGGGCTGGGAAAGCCAAGACTTTAGTCTGGAGTTAAAAATACTACAAAGGGTGTTTGGGGTGGGCAGTGTCTGATCAATGTACGTAATTACCTGAAGGCAGGGTGTAAAGGTAACACAGCCAGGCTCTTTTCAGTGCTGCCCAGTGACAGGGCCAGAGACAATGAGCACAAACTGAAACGCAGAAGGTCCTGCCTGTACATCAGGAAACACTTTTTTACTGGGAAAGTAACTGAGCCCTGGCACAGGTTACCCAGGGAAGTTGTAGAGTCTCCCTCCTTGAACATATCCAAAAGCCATCTGGACATGGTCATCATTTCTGGGTGGCCCTGCTTGAGCAAGGGGTTGGATCAAATGACCTTGAAAGTCTCTTCCAAATTCAACATTTCTGTGATTTTGTGGATTTCACTAGCCATCAGCAGGTCAAAAATCCTCCTAGAAAATAGTTGCTCTGTGGCTTAATCTGTTCTTTTCCAAATGTGTCCTGATGCTATAGCAGATCCTTCTGTAGACTGATACTGCAGATGGTGCAGAAAGGAATTTAACAGCTAGGATAGGTTCCTTCTCAGGACAATGCTGCTATTTCACTTACTGCACGAACTGATTGAGATCTTTGTGAGATCACTTTAATTCACACTTATGCAATGTTCAGAAAGGTCAGACAGGTTATTCCCTCCTTTCCATTGCTTCCCAGAACTAGTGAAGACAGAAAGCACAGTGGTAAAAAAAACCTCAAATCAAACTATTTAATACTGTTAAGAATATATTGCTCACATCAGCAGAGAAGTTTATTCCAGATAAGATCTGACTAAAGCAAGGACTTTTATCTTCCCTATGCATCCCTAACACCTGGGAGCACAAAAGGAGGGCAGCACAGCCTTCCATTGGCTCTTCCAGTCTAATGAACAGAAGAGAGTTCAACCAAGCAAGGGAAGGACATATCATAATCTTGTCTCACCTTCCAGTGCTCCAAGGACCAGAAGATAAAGTATCAAAAAGTACACATCACAACCTTATATGTGTGTTCAGTGACTGACATTCACAGGTAGTAAATAAAGGTCAGTTAGATATTTGCAAGTGACAAGAGTATTACAACTGGTGACTTAACTTGCACCACAACTTGATTCACTTATATGTACAACAGCAACTCTTAAGAGTAGAAAATTAGAAGACTATAAAAAAAAAAAACACAGAAAGCCTCTTGAACACCTTGAAAAGAATCTCTCTTCCATTTTGCTTCTAAATAAAAATGAAGTTTTCTTGTAAGAAATACTCTTGTCTACCTGGTAATTCCTTAACTCCTATCAGTTGAAAACTGTGTAGTTACAGAAGGAAGAAGATTCACACTTAAGATGAGTGAAGGACTCTAAGCTTAAGGTGAATTTTTCTACAGATTTTTCTACAGCCCTTTCAGTGCTTCCCTCCATGACTAGTCATGAAGACAGGACAGAAGGTACTTCCACACATCCCTCACCAGATCCCA
The DNA here is from genome assembly GCA_032173965.1 of Sitta carolinensis. NCBI lineage: Eukaryota > Metazoa > Chordata > Aves > Passeriformes > Sittidae > Sitta > Sitta carolinensis. The sequence continues at coordinate 39,144,534 of JAVUNC010000006.1, forward strand.
TTCCTCCACACTCCATTTAGTTTCTGCAGCTCAAGCAGATTCCTTTTCCCCCTGAAATCAATGTTTAATTAACACATTATTGGAAAAAAAAAGGGACGCAAGAGCAGACTGAAACAAAGCCAGCACTACTCTGCTCTGCAGATGCTGCTAGTCCCATTAGACAATTACCCCACTGGAAAGTTATTCCTCTCCTCATCCTCCTTCAGCTGCCAGCAAACATCATCCTCTTGCTTAGTTACCTTTCTTTCCGCCCCCACAGGACTCTTTCCTTTCTTAGAAGTGGTCCACAACAGCAGAAAATACAAAATAGAGGGAGAAGGGCAGCAAGTGCTCTCTTGTGTAGCCTCACAGTACGACTGAGGCTTCATCTTTCATCCTGCCATCCCCACGGGAGCAGCACACTGACTCCCCTGATGACTGCCCCATCAACACAGCATGCACAGTGGAAGCAGGGCAGTGTGCTGTGCCATGAGCAGAGGACTCTCAGAGGGTCAAACCCACAAGCAGACCCTGGAACTACATTAAGCTGTATGTACCCAAAGGCAGCGGAGATGCTACCGGCAGCTTGAAAAAGTTTACATCATACCTCCCCCTATCCTCATCAATTATTATTCTATCCCAATCCTTGGCTCTCATCCGGCTGCTGGGAGGTACTTGGATGCAGGGGATGCTGCAGCACTGTCAAGGGCATTACAAGGCAGGCCTAGGGCTTGAGCGCCCTCTCTGCTACACACACAGGCACGCTCACCACAGGGCTGGTGCAGCCGGCAAAGAGTCCATGAACTCCTCGACTGAGCTGTCCCGAGTTACGAAGGGAGACATCAGGATCTTTGAAAGAGTCTACCATCCCAGCACTGGCATTCCTGGGATCCAAAGCTACTAGTATTAATTAGTTCCCATGATGTGATGGATGACAAGCGGCAGGACTAGGAATGACACAAGAAGATTGTGTTTGAAATAAACCATCCCTTACCATCAAGGGCAGAGGAAAGGAATTTGGAAAGGACAGGAGCTCAGCACACCACGGAGAGATGACAGATACACTGACAGCCCCAAAATCCCTGATATATACCCTTCCCACCACCCCAGCTCACTCCTTCTGCCAGCAGACAAAACAGGCAGGGGAGTATGCCTGGGAGAAAACTCAGGCACATGTCTGTGAGAAACATGAAGAAAGCTCTGAGACAAGGGGAAGCAAAGCAGATGAAGGGCTAATCCACCCTGTAGCAAGGGACCATATTTCAGACAGGGCTGAACTTCTGACAGCTGTAGGTGAACCTCCACCATCCTCAGAAAAGCCACATAGTAATGCCCACAGCAGCCTAGAGACTAAAGAGGCTGAAGGCTTTAGCCCAGAAAGAGCACTTTGCTAAGCTGTCTGTGTGGTGTATGGTTCACAAGAGCTGTCCACAGCGCTCAGAGAGCACTGTTTTCTGTGAACTGTAACAAAATAAATTGTGTACCCATCATCCCTTAAGGAAGAACACAGGATCTTCCAACATCACTGGTGTATTTCCAGTAGGAGTCCATTGCTCAACTTTTCAAGAACATCACTACAGAAACATTGCATTTCATCCCTACTAGAATTCAGTAAAACCATACTCAGGCTAGCCCAACCAAAAGTCATGGGTTTTCCATTAAAAAAAAAAAAAAAAATCAAAAAAAGGCTATAAACCAAGCACTAAATGTACCATCCATTGCCCACAAAGAGAAAGGCAGAAAAAATTTCTCCCTTGCCACCTTTCTATGAACGTGTCTTGGTCTGGCTGTTTGGATGGCAGTGAGAAGTCAAAACACCACTTCTGATTCTCAGAGTCCTTTACACATGAATTGCCATCTTCCATGCCCAAGTGAGGAGAAAAGAAAAGAAAAAGCAAACAACCTCAACCAAGATTACGTAGTGTACTGGTTTCAAGAAGTTACCAATCCCTCTTGTATCTTTGTTTCCAAAATTAAAAGTATCTTCCTCACCACTTGCTGTATGAACTAAAAATCAGCTCTGCTAGACCAACAGACTGCTATTACCTAGGAGAGGGGGATGAAGGAGAGATCACAGCTGATAAAAATTTCTGAAGCTCAACCAAAATTTGGGTAATTTCTGGCTCCAGATACTTGGGCAATTGTCTGAAAATAAAATCTGTCTTTTCTTCATGCTGGTGGGGGGCAGGGACAGATAAAGCTAGATGCATTTCATCTTTAAATTAAACACCATGTCTCCCACATCATTATCAGAGGTCATCTCTTATCCTGGCTTTTGGTCATCATAAAGCTTCTGACTCCCTCAGTTTGTTCTTGGACAGATCACTCTGTGTCCTCATCATTGATACAGCCTATGACAGCTCAGCCAGTCATCCTGACATCCACCTGCACATGCCCAGAGCACAGAGCTAAAGGAGAGAGCAAAGGAAAACAGATTGGGGGGGAAATAAATTCTGCTTCTCAAGAAAAGTACTCAAAAGAGCCCTGGAGGAGCCTGCAGGAAAAGAAGTTGAGTAGATCCACCAAAATACCACTGCTGTTACAAGAAAAAGGAAACTAAACTCCACCTTCCCAGGAATAATTCAGACAGAAGCCCAACCATCCTGTACAGTTCTGAAGGTGTCCTCTATATTGAGGGTTTAAATTCAATCCCAACACAAAAAAAAAAAAAAAAAAAAAAAAAAAGTTGCCTGTACCAAATGCCTTGGCAACTTGTAGAGAAAGGGAAGAAAGGGACAGGGGAGGCACATTTATTTCCTTTTTGCACAGGGACTTAAATCTTAAAATCCACCATCACTGCTACCACAAATTACCCCTGGCACCATCTCTCACTCTCTGAATGCTTTGCAGGAACTGAGTTCTCCTCTCACTTCAAGGATGCAAAACATTCAGAATCAGTAGTAAATTCCAGGACTATGCCGATGTTGTTCCTTGGCTATGAAAACTCAAGGAAGGGCAAAGCATGACAGTCAGGGTGAGCTACAAAACTCACATTGCAACCATTGAAATATACCTACGATAATGCTTTTTCCAACTTTTCCTGTTAACGAATAATTCATAAAAGCAAGCTATCCATGCCACAAGAACACACTAGTACCTGAATCACTGGGGAAAAGGAAGAACCATAAAACCTTGGGCCCACCTTTGCTCTTCAGGGCATCAGGGAGATATCAGGGAGACAGTCTCCACAGGATGGGAGCAGGCACACAGGCCTGCAATACATTCTGCCTGTTGCTCAGATGGCCACCACATCATCTTCGAGAGCAGCCATATGAGAGCCGAGTGTAAAGAGAATAAAAAGGTATGAGAGGGCATTGAAAGGAGGCCTGCAAAGATGGTGAAGGGCCTAGAGGACAAGTGTTATGAGAAAGAGCTGAGGTCACTTGGACTGTTCAGTCTGTAGGAGACAGGGAATACCTCATCAAGTCTACAACTTCCACACGAGAGGAAGTGGAAGGGCAGGCACTGATCTCTTCTCTCTGGTGACGAGCAACATGACTCGAGGAAATGGCCTGAAGCTGAATCAGGGGAGGTTTAGGTTGAATGTTGAGAAAAGGTTCTTCACACAGAAGGTGGTTGGGCACTGGAAGAGGCTCCCCAGGGAAAGTGGTCACAGCACCAAACCTGACAGAGTTCAAGAAGCATTTGGACAATACCCTCAGGCACACGGTGTGATTCTTGGGGTGTTTAGTGCAGGGCAAGGAGTTGGACTTCCAGCTGAGGATACTGTATGATGGTAAGATTCCTACAAGCACAGGAGCTGCAGCACAACAACCACTTCCAAAGTAACTGAGGTAAGAGGGATATCAGGGAGAGATCAAAAAGTAACTACTGGAGAAGCTGGGCAGCTGAAGCAAGATTGGCTCTGATGAGCAAAGACCAGGGGAGCAGAGGAATCTCTTCGGGCACCACCTAGAGCAACCACACGGGGCACTGGACACACTCCATCTCCATCTTCCTGGCTGTAGTCTACCACTGCACCTCAAGGTCAGAGAAAGGAGAAAAGCAAAAGGCGAACACCAGTAGCTCGGGACAGATCTATTTATTCAACCTTTGATATTGTTTCATGAAGTGGAAAGATCCAGAAACACAGAGATCTCAGAGCAGGCACAGCCACACAGAGGAAATGAGAAGTAGCAGCTGGAAGAACCACAGGAGCACCTTCCTACCACAACTCCCCTCTGCCTGGGTGTGAGCAGCCCACGACGAAAGACAGAAGTCCTTCACACCCATTAAAGGAGGGTGCTGAGCAGGGCTGTGAGCCTTGGAGAGGGTCCTGAACATCCTGAAATGCAAAAATGCTTCCCTCTCGCTGTCTCAGCTCCCTCATTCCCGCATGCCAGTCACCATAGCCACCCACTGAGGCTTGTTGGGTCCTACACAGCATTCTAGCTGGCGGAATGAAGGAACAATGGATGGAGGGACTCCTACCTCTCTTTGCTTCCCCACCCCAGCCTTTTCCCTGCTCCACTCAGACCTGAAAAGCCATGGCTCTCCTGCACATCCTACAACAGCAACACAAGGAGCTTTTCTCCGCCTCTCAATTCACCACCCTCCAGGCTCCAGCAGGGACTGCACGGAAATGGCGATATTCCTGTATCGTCTAGATCAACAGTACGGAGAAGCTCAAAGAGGGCAAGAGAGGATGGCATGGGAGGGTGAGACGGGAATGCTTTGTTTTGTCCTGGCTCCAGTGCAGCCCACCCCCTCTCTTGATAGCAATGCCCTCCAGCTCGGACATGCAAGGAGGCATTGGAAAGGGAGGGGACCTGGGATGCTTATGAATTTTGTTTCCCCTATCAAGGGGACAGCTCACTCCCCCGAGCATGCCTGGCTCTGACGGAGCTCCCTGGAGTAACCTTTATTCTAGTGTGTCGCAAGCATGTATTTCACGGATGGTTACACTGCATCATTATCACCAGACGTTCATTTGACCAAAATAATGTTATTAGCATTGTCAGGTCCATTTCCCCCCACAGAATTTCTCTCTCCCCAGTACACATACACTCCCTCCAACCCCCAGGCCCCTGCCATCCACACAGGGCACACCCCTCCCCAGCACAAAATCTCACAATGTGCGACACAATGTCCAGGAAAAGAGAAAGGCAAGAGGGGCTGCCGAAATGGATGGACGTGCCTTGGGCAATTACTGTGTTCCTTATCCTCTGCCAGTGTTTACCAACCACACAGACTCACAAAGATACACACGCAAAAATCGAAATTAAACCACCGACTATCCAAGGTACATGACTATGGGTGTCCGAGTGTGCCCAAGCTGCGGTCACAGTCCTACCGGGAACCCAAATCTGTGTGGCATGAAGTAAAGGTCATCGTGCCACTGTTGTGATGCACTAAAAAAAAAAGCCGCAGAGCCATCAGGATGTAACACAGAATTTTCTCGTCAAGGGATGAGAAACCTTCAGGGAGTGGGGGCTGGGAGGAGGAAAGCGGGTGTGCGGATGGGGGGGATGGGGGAAAATGGCAGAAAATGGGGAGGAAAATGAAGAATACAAAGCTCCACTTCGCTAATCCAAGATAGACAATCCATCCCTTCCCCCCTCTCTACGCCCTCCCTTCCTCCGAAATGTTGGTGCAGATGGATTTCTGTATCTTGGTTTTGCAGCAGAGGGTCTAATGACTCCCATACCAAACCCCCTCGCTTTGATAACCCCTCCCACTATTTTTTTTTTTTAGACCCGGCTGAAGAATAATGTGTTTTTAGAGATAATGGATTTTATAAAAAGAAAAGAAAAAGGGACGCAGCGCAGACATTATGCGAATAAGCTGGTCCCCGCATCACCCCCATCTTCTCCCAACCACACATTTTGATTTCATCCCCTCCCATCATTCTCCAGCCTTCCCCCATCCGCTCCCCCAAGGAAAGGAAAAAACCCACAACGCGATCTGGGTAGCCGATCTCAAAATCCCAAGCACTAATCTGCTTGAATTTGTTCTTCCCCTTATATAAGCAGCAGCACGTCAACATGTTCAGTGGAAACGCAGCGTAAAATGAGGCCAGGCTACAGCCATGGAACAGGGGCGATATCGGCAGATATCGCTTCTATCGAGAAGCCATCGCCACCAGGTTGATGAAATCAAGTATTGGGCTTCCAGCCATTCCCTTGCTTTATTTATTTTTTTTCTCACCGCTTACTTTAATTTTACTTTGTTTCATTTTGGTTTCACTCTACTTCATTTTTGAAAGGACAAAAGTGAAATAAATAATTAAAAGCCTAGAGACATACCCCACCAGAAGGTGCCCGAATGCTCGAGAAAGAGAATCCTCACCTCCCAACTTTGGGGTTTGTTTTTTTTTTTTAAATAAATAAATACAGTCCTGTTGCTCATATTATCCCCAAACTTCCAGCGTCCCCAGCTGCACCTCCCTACTCCCGAAAACCAGACACTTTGTTAGCGAGAGGTAAATATTTAAGTGCCGAATACCAAAAAGAAACCAATAGAGAAATGGAAAATTATGTCTATATAATAATCCAGTTCATTCAGCTGATAAAGTGCGTTCAGTCGCAAACCCACAAGCAACAATCTCTGCAACCTCCTCCCCCCAAAATACTACTAACCCTTATATAAACTTGCTCAACGTAACACTGATGACCATTTTAAATAAAACCAGTGACAGACGTAACACCTTTCTGGTTAACGTTACAATTAATAACTGACCGTATCATCACGACAAACAAAACCTTTTGTGATCAAATTTTCCCCCACCTACTTAACATCTCTTTTAGACTTTGCAACAGTCTAGTTAAGAGTTCGCCCCCTCAAAAAATAGCCCCTCGAAATATGCAATAAGGAGGTATTGGTGAGCGGACATTTCAATATTCACCTTTCTAGGAGGGCTGTGTGCTTATCTCGAACAATTACGGGTGGTAAAAAAAAGAGGAGGAACAAATAACATTTAGGAAAAAACGAAATAATTTCTTAAAACTATTTGCAAAGAAGTGTTGAACAGTTTGACCACAGAAAGGTGGAACGAGAGCTTAGAAAAGCAAAAAGCTGAAAGTGTGCTTTTATAAAACGATTCAATGTTTTAAGCCCTGGTTCTGCCTCCCCAATCCTTTGGTTTTTCTGCCGCTGATCTCATGCCTATCTTTTTTTATTGTTTTCTTTTGAGGGAGAAAGGGCAGAAATCAGGAAGAAAAAAAATTTTAAATAGCAAGTGCTTAATTTTAACAAAATAGATTCTTAAAACAGCACTGTTAAATATGTTATTTCCTAGCCACATAAGATTACCATTAAAATAAATTTAAGAGTAAGCAAAAGACAAGTCACCTGCAAAGCACCAGAGTCGGTGCCCTTAGGTAGGAGAATTACATCACTCCCTGACTCAATGGTGGGGTTTTTTTAAATTATAAAGCAGGTGTATTTTTTTTTCTTACAGAAAAAAAAAAAAAGAAAAAGGAAAAAAAAAAAAAAAGAAAAACAATACAGCGGTTATTTCACATAGATTTTGCACGAAAAAAAGCACTGAACCAACCTTTAAGGTCACTGACTGCCTGAAAACCCACAGCAGTCACTCACGGTGGAAGTTTTCAGGCAAGACGGCTACTAAATCATTAATACAAACAAATGGAAGGCGGGGAAGAAAGGCGCTACCGTAATAGATCCGAAGACTTGGAAGAGGCAAAAAATACCAAAGAAAAAAACTTTCATCTTCAGCCTCCCTTCTTTTCTCGTTAGTATTTTCTTAATAAGATATCCTTAAGCTTTAGTCAAACAGCAGGCTCACTCTAAGGGTCTCCCTGCTGTAACTCAGCGTAGCGTCTTCCTCTTCCAAAGCCCCCCCCAACCAATTTTCCATTGCAAAATGCCCCGCCGCGGGAACTGCGATCTCCCAAAAAGTCTGACCGAAGGAGCCGGAGCGTCCCGAGGGTCGGTGCGCGCCCACTCCGCCCGGGCAGGCAGCGCCCAGCCCCGCCGGGGCAGCGAGGAACGGGGAGAGGGATAAAACGATCCGAAATAGTTGCGGGAAGGGTGAGGAGAAACCCACCCACGGAGCTCCGGAGCGGCGGCGCCCGGCGCTCGCCGGGCGGGCAGCCCCCTCCGAGCCGAGCCGTGCCGTGCCGAGCCGAGCCGAGCCGCGCCGCCCCCCGCCCGCCGCCCCTCTCACCTCCGCAGCCGGGCGGGCGCCGGCCGCCGCGCCAACTCGCGGCTCGCCTGCGCTGCGGGGCACGGGGCTCCAGCGTGGCCCCAGCCGCGGAGCTGCGGGGGTCCCGGGGAAGCTGGGCTGGGCTGGCCGTGCCGACCGAGCCGAGCCGAGCCGAGCCGAGCCGGGAGAGCCGCGGGCGGAGCTGCGCAGGGCTGAGCGCGCCGCGGTGCCGGAGCAGCCCGAGCCCCGCGCACGCCGCCGCCGCCGCCGCCCCCTGCTGCCGCCGCGCCCGCCCGCCCGGCCCCGGCTTTTAAAGAGACCGCGGGTCCGCGCCCCGGCCCCCGGCACGGTCCGCCCGGCGCCGGCAGCGGGCACGGTCCCAGGCACGGGCAGCAGCGCTCCGCCGGGCTTCGCCTCCCACGCTTCAGCCGCCTCCTCCCGGGAAAGACGTTCGGCGGCTTTTGGGCTCCTTCGGCCCGTCAGCGTCTGTTCCTCGAGCGCTCCTTCACCGGGCCGGCACAGTTTGGGGGGATTTTTGCCCCTCTGGTCCCAGCAAGGCGAAGCCGGGCAGAGGCGGCTTATCTTTTCTTTCAGTTTGCCACCGGGGACCAGCCGTCAGAGCAGAGGAAGCGTCACTCAGACAATCGCTTTCACGAGTACCCCAAAACCCTTAAAGTTCACAAAGAATTTTCCCTAATAGCTTAGATTTTTGACCCAAACCTACTGCATATTTCAAGTCAATTTATACACTGACCATTTCATTTAAGTAAGCCACTAAGTTTCCTTGTACAAATATCTCAAAACTTCTTATCCACTCATTTCCTCACTTCTAAAAGTAGAGGCAACAGCAACTGATAGACGCCATGAACTACGCTGCGGTCAATATTTCAATCAATTAGAGTGTATATCCTAGATTTCGTTATTTATCATTTTATCACAATTAGTACTTAGCACAGCAAATGTACTGTGGGGAACGTGTATGTAAAGTTTTTTAATCGGTTACCATGCTAAAAGTCCACCTCAAAAAAAGACTAGCAGACAGGAACATTTTGCTCATGAGGTGAGGAATCAAACTTCCTGGCCCCTCTCTTCAGACTCTTATGTTCTTGTAAAATTTGTGTTTGATGCTCGTACTGCAACGCCAGACACTTAGAAATGCATTTGCCTTAGGGATAGACTGCAAAGCTATTTGTCTTTCCTTCCCCCTCTGATCACGTATTCAAAGGTTTTGGTTTTCTCCTATGTTTTGCATAGCAGGCAGCCTACCTGCAGTACTCAATACATAATAAATAATTATTATTTCATACAGTATGTATTGATCACCTTCCTACTATCGAAATGCAGCTGTGTCTGAGGTGGATAATAGTCACACAGAAACACTAAGTAATAGCTACAAGTAGTATTAGGAGCCCCTTGGGAAGTTTCTCTGGAAAACAGTCCTTCACACACTCTAACAAATCCGTATCCATGCACAGAGAAGATGACAGAGACCTATTTCAACAAGATGACAAGGGTCCAGCAAAGAGGCATCTTCCTAACCCAAAATCAGCATCCCAAGAGCAAGATTTTATCCCTTTATATGTTCATGCAAAGGCAGGTTAATGTTGATTTTTTTTTTTTTTAACCTGTTTTACACAGACAACGTAACAGCAGTAAGAACTACCAATCCCTCCTTAGGCCATGGGATTAGATTCTGGTCTCAATTACTGTGAAGAAAATCAGGTATTACTTCATTTACTTCAGTAGTTAACTCCAGATTTAAAAAGTGATCTGGCAATAAAATCTGGCTTCTAGCACATTTCTTTACTTGCTGGTAGTTCTGGCAATCTAGCATTTTGTAGCTTGTGGTTTTGTTGATATAGTCTTCTTAAACTGCACCACCTCTACACCTTCCCTGTCGGAACCCAGGATGTCTCTGTGACAGTCCTGGATGATCCCAGCTCCAGCCAAGGGGCTTCTAAGCCCTGGCAGGGGGGTCGGAGACCCTGGCAGGCAGCCAGGGACTCCTGCAGCTTTGAGTTTGATCCATGGAACAAATTACCACCTGTAAATGAAGAACTAAAAGTGACAAAATTCTAGATAGCATGATAGTAGTAGTAATAGAGTGAAAAGGGAATTTTTGGGGATCTTACCATAGGGGCTTAGGAGGTGAGATGGAGGGACTTGGGTGTTGTCCTGTCCTCCTTCCTTCTTCTTCCTAACCCCATCTTTTTGGTGATGTTGGCACTTGGGGATTGGATTAGAGTAGAATGTTAACTGTCTAACAGAGGTGATAGGCATTGGATCATAATTGTAAATAAGTAACACGGAGTTTATAGTATAAAAGTCAGTGCCTGCCCCTGGGGCAGTGTGTGTGCCTCGGGCTGCCCTGCTGAACAGATCTCGGCAACCCAGACAGAAAATATCTTAGTTAAGAAACAATAAAGCAACCTTGAGAGCATCAACCAAAGACTTTCGACTCATTCTTTCAGCAGGAGGGTTTGGAGACAGCGGATTTTATATATCGCAGGGTCATCCTGACCAAAGCAACCCCCGAGACCTGTCCAAGGTCTTCTAAGACTGTGCACACACATACTTGCACCATATTTTGATCTGGCTGTCTATCAACAGTGTCTTCTATGTAAAATCAATGACAACAGCACCGTCTCCACTTCCAATTCCAAATTTAACCTCTTCGGTTTAGCAGACAGAAAACAGCATGTCCTTTGTGAGAAAAAACAAACTAGCAACTTTCAGCACCAAGTGTAAAGTGAGCCCAAAAAGATTTGGGGAAAATAAGTTAGATTTCATCCTATCCTTTCAACTGGAAAAAGAAAAGCCTAGGACACCCATATATGAAATGTCTACAAATTAGAAAGAGGGACAGACGACTTCATTTAACCGAGAAACTTCTATTCAGAGTGCAACATAGAACCAAGGAAGATAACAACTACTGTGGAAAAAAACTTACTGTGCCTAACTCGGACACATAGACCTCTACTTCTGAAAAATTGTTACAGTTAGGCACCAAAATAGCAGACATCATTTTATAAATAGACACAGAATAGTGAGAAAATATTAGAAGAGCAGGGAAGTTTCTTAAGGTTGCAAGGTACATCTTTGCTGGGGTGTGGAGCAAAACAGAGACAAGAGGAAAGCAGTGCATTACAAGAAATTCTTTGTCCAGCAAGCAATGCTCTACTTGCTCAACAGGAGAATGGATTTTTCTGATTAATTCCTCTAATTCTTTCTTTCTTTCTCATCTCTTGCTCTAGCCCTAGAGTTTGCAAATAAATTGTATGGAGTTGAAAGAAACCCCCATGATTCCTGCAGTGAGGTTTGTACTAGAACCCTCTAATACTACTCGTCTCCCTTGTATATGTCACTGGCATTGTGGTGAGACTTTTCAGAAAGTATGACATGCTCTAGATAGTGTATTTTGTCCCCATCCAGAAGATAATTAGATACATCAGACTTTTTCAGTGTCTTCCTTAAACAATAGCTGATTTCCTTTCCAAAGGGCCTTAAAAATTAGCAGTGAGATAGATTTATAGACCTAGGCACCTGACAATTCCCTCCCAACACCACCAGAGAGAAGAGGCAAAGGCAAGAACACATGTTCATAGAAATGTCATTCATCTTCTTTTGCTTGTTCCCTTTAGAATAAATTTCCAAAAATTTTTACCAAGTCAATGGGTTTTTTATAACTAAAAGACAAAATGCTGTCATAAACTGAGGCAATTCAGTCAGTGCAATTTCAATAAATTGCTATGTGGGACTGTTCATCTTCAAGGTACTTATTGTGCTCTGAGATCTGGGCTTGCTAATGCAGGCCAGCTGCTGTTGTAGGCACCACACACAGCTTTTGCTGAGGTCTTGCTAGAGGAGCAAGCTGGCTCACAGGAGCTACCCATCTCCCTGGTGCAATAGAAAATGAACATGTCCTTACCACCAGTTCCTGGTTTCCCCTTTTCCTGTGGAGTAGGGGTCATGAGAAAGAGGGATCAGAGTCTAGAAAAAGACTCTAGAGAGAGAAGTTAAGAGTCATCATCCATCATGCCAGGATGTCCAAATGCTGCAACACAAGATCTAGAAGATTCATTCTAAACTAATGCCCTGAGTATGACAGTAGGGCATAGGAAAAGGGGCTGCTCTGCAATTTGACCCATAGAGTAAAATATCCTGGTATTCCTCCTTAAATTCTCTAAATGGCATTCACCAAATCCTTGAAATTAAGCATTTGTATGGTACAGTTTAATGGAAATGAGGCTCAAGGGGAATCTGCCATTGAAACTGTGGCAGGAAAATCTGTGCAACATGGCAAGAATGCAACTTACCTCTCTAGCTTTTTTTTTTTTTTTTTGCGCTTTTTTTTTTTTTTTTTTCTCTTCTTCTGGCCATGTTAGCACTTCCAGTGTCTTTTTGCCCAGAAGTTAATACCCAAGGTGAATTTACAAGCTGCAATTCAAACTGTGATCAGATCTTGGTTGTGCCAAAAGAAGCTGATCTTATCTCATGGTGACCTTATTCTACTTGAGAGAGCAAAACTCATTACAATAATAAGAAATAACAGAGATGGGGGAAAGCAATCATGACAGTGCTTGGTCAGAACTCCCTTTACCATCATTTCAGAGGATTAGTTCTAAGCTTTTCTGCAAACACCATTTTAAACTCCAGCTGGAGATTCAACCTCCAAAATTTATTCTGACCACTTACAGGACATCACCATTTATTGTTGATTCACAGGCTTTTTTCTCCAAGCATGTTCTGTTGCATTTATTTAAGAGAAACTGCACACACTGCATACAGGAAGTAATTTTCTGAGCACCATTTTGTTTAAGTGAGTATACAGGGGACAGAAACTATACAGACACAACTTTGAGTGTGTGGAAGTATATGAATGAACAAAAAAAACTTATGTGTGTAGCCAAGAATGTAAGGCTAAAACCATTCAGGTGAAAGGATTCCTTGTGGGAAGAGTGCCTGAGAGAGATTAAATAAGTGGTGTGTGTACAAATGCTGCAAGAGCAAATTCAAGGCAAATCATGTAGGGAAAAAAAGTATATCAAATGATTTGGGGAAAGAAATTATGCAAGCCCTTCTACAAGTTTTATACACTGTTTTCTTTCCGCCATCTTTAAGAGCATCATTGGAAGAGGATACATTGTATGTATGTATTTACCCATAAGCATTAACAGCAACAGATGAGACAGATGTGGGTGCATGCTCAGTTCTGCAAGGGAGAATAAAATAAAAATTGTACATTCTTTAAGCCAGTGACACAAAATGCAATGGTTGTTGCATTGGCTTTGTGACCTCCACTACTAGATATTAGACAAATATCTACATCTCATTCTAAGACAGAATGACATCCATCACCATCTCCCATTGTCAACAAGCCCACAGTGACCCTGACTCAGTGCAGGCCACAAGGAAAAGAGCCACTTCCTAGGGGCAGCAGGCAGCATCCAGTGAAATGGCCAAAACCAATGCCACAGTTCAGAGTTAAAGCATATCCTTCCAACAAGTATTTCCATCAATTTTGAACCCCATCCTTTCTTGCTTCTTCTATATAACTCCATGGGATCACTCCAGTTTCCATGATGTCATCCAGCCTGTCACCTGCAGTAGGATTCAGTAGACCTTAGTGCTTACTACCTCTTCCACTTGAACCCTGCCTCCTCTCCTTGTTTTGGAATCCTCAGATGGAGCCATGAAAATTAACCAATGGTATCACAGTTTGCTTCCCTGGCAACAAATATCACGTCATACCTGCTTGTCCATCAGCAGGGTTGGGTAAGAATAGGAATTGATGAGTACTAAAAGAGGAAGAGCTAGAGAGACATGCAATCAGAAAAGCTGGATTTAACATAAGTGAAAGATATATCTCTGCCTAATAAAATGCTAATCTAATGCATCCACAGGAGCCACTCCTTGAAGAACTTCAGCAGCTCCTCAAGGAAGATTAAATATTATTTTCCATATGCCTTTGACCCCTTCAGTGATCCTGAAATACAGACACCTTGATTGCTCAAGATCACTGGGACTAGATAGGGACATTTCCTGCTATATCCACTAGTTAACACTCCAAACAATGTTGGAAAGACAGACAGTTTGGGAGTTTTTATCTGGTATTGCATTCATTCTTTAGAATCAACCCCAAGCAGTCTCATGTTAAACACTTACCTGTAGCTGGCCACTTATCCACACAAGTCAGAAACCCTTCCTGGCCAACAGGAGCAGGTGGAATAAAGACATAAGTGCAGAATGACAGCATTGGGGCACAACAAGAAAGGCTGTCCTCTCTTTCTCTCAGAAAGCAGACCCCTTAAACTGACTACAGCTCCCATCTCATGTCTGAGTCAAGCGTAGGTTCCCCGCAGAATTTCTTTTATCCCATGAGCTCCTGTAAAGTGTTTGCAAGCATCATGTTATAAGTAACTGATTGGTCAGGAAGCTCTCAGGATAAGGAACAACTACTGCAGCCTTTCTAATGGTTCAGTTATCTCATTTTAAAATTTTATCTTATCAAATTTTGGATAAACGATGAAAATTGGAACAACTGTTATTTTCTCTGCTCACATGCCAGACAAACACAATGCCTTCAAACATCGTTCTATCCACAGGGGGAAGTACTTCTCATTCACAATCAGATGCCATTAAATGTCTTTTTTTGGCATGAATCTATAACATGGAGATTTAAGATGAGATGAGACACCCCAAACAGGACTCCAATAAAACCAGGACAAGGGGGAAAGTTCTCTTCCTGCTGGTATAAAACAGTGGGGACTGGGAATTTTGTAGATTCAACAAAATCCTTCAAGGAACCAAAAAGAGCAAAACATACCTTCTTCTCACTTAGCAAACATTATTTTCACCAAAAGCCTTTTAACTTCTGTTTGGTGATAGGCATGGCATATCTCCAGGGCAAGCCTAAAGCATTGCTTTTGACCTTAAAAGCACTATATGCCTCTTTTCCAAAATTAATAGGCATTAGATATCCATGCTACTTAAGCACTTTATGAAAATTCTACTGAGTACCTATCTAAGAAAATCCAACCCTCACCACCTTGGGTCTCATCACGTCCTTTCTCAAAGGAAGTTAAGCCAACACTGACTCCCAGGCACACAAGGAGGTCCATAAAGAACTAGCAGCCAGGACTGTGCCCTGCACTGCTTGCAGGGCTGTGCCCTCCTGCACGTCTCCCCTCCACACCTGGTGAAAGGTTTGACCAATGCTGTGAGGCTGGCAGCAGGCCTGTGGTGCCCAGTTACAGGTTCTGTACCCATTACTCTGTATTAAGACATATTCTTGCATTGCCCAGGCTCAGTCTAGGCTTGAAGACAGGCAAGTTGAAAAGCTAGACAAATGCATATATTCAAAAAAAGGGACAGCAAAAAACAAAAAAGAGAGAGCAGTTCCCCTTCTATAGCCTGGCCCCTGTGTCCCAGAGCAAATACAAACCTTGCTTTAGGGCACTATATAAATTGGTATTATAAATTCAGATGGTGCACCAGGGAGTGCCTCATTCTGTATGATTGGAGTCATTCTCAGGAGCAGTTCAGGCACTCAGCCTGCCACATGCGACTGCTGCCCCAAGGGCTGCCATTACAGATGCATTATTACAAAGTGCTGCAATAAAGCATGAACTAAAACAACTTCATTGAAATGAAGATTAATACTGAACATGTGTTCACCTCTGTACACTCAGAAGGAACAGTCCAGCAAACACAAGCACCACGGTGCAGGGGCTGATGGGCTAGGGGAGCAATGTGCTGGCCAACCACTGCTATTGCTGAAGGCAAGCAATACATTTCCATAGCATCTTTTAAGTGTCCACGGATGGATTTAATGCAGCAGCTGTGAAGCAGAGAGTGAGGCAAGCAAAATATGTAGAGTGCTGAAACATGCAGAAAAGTGAACTGTGTTTGAAGCAGAAAACAGAAGCTTCAAACCTAGAGAAGAAACACCATTCACTGCAGAAGGATCCGTGCCTTTCATTATCATGGACTTCGATGGATATAGATGGATATTCTCAGCACTTCAAAGTGTTTTACCCACATGAGACTTAGAGGTGAGAAAGATCAGCTAAGGTGATAGTTCTTCCATTCCACTCACAATCAGAACAAGATTATTCCCCATGATCTGTTGGTGCCATTGTCACCTCACTTAAACTTTCCTCTGCCATACAGCACTCACTACCTCCCACTTCTGATGCCCTTTGAGAGCCTCATAAATTTCACCATTGACATAAACTGAGGGCCATTACCTCTATATATTTCCTGCTCAAATTAAACTCATGATAGTCTGTTATGGTTTAGTGGCCCGACTTTTTTGCTTCCTTTTCCTCATGTATGTTTTTCACTCTTCCTTTCCTTGAAATTATTGCAAGGCTCCTAGCAAAGCTAGCTGTGACTACTGACTACAGGTCCCAGTGGATTCATTCCTTATTCTAGCAACCAAATTAGACCTGAACTTGTAGTAGCAAGTATAAAGGGATCTAGAATAGACACAATCCATGACACCCAGAAGTGACTTAGTTCTGGAAGTGAGTACTCCTAGATCCTTTTGATGTCTCAGAGACATGACCCGGTACAAAGGCATTGAAAAGCAGCACAACATCAACTTCTTACTAAGGAGAAAAAACACACATGAGGAGGGGCAGATGGCATTTCACAAGAGAAAATAAAGAATTGGTTGCTATATTACACCTCCAAAGTAACAGATTTGTGATTAATCTGCATGATGGTATTTTGCACTTTAAGGAAAAAAGCAACTATCTTCTCTGAGGGCATACCTCATGAAACAGAGGATTTGACCCTTGGGAATCACCTGCATACAAAGGCCTTTATTTATCATTTAGTAATGTTTAAGACCTCATAGATGATCTGTCTGTGGCATAACACCCAGATAGCTACATTGTAATGGATGACACAGGTAGCTGGGGAAAAAAAAAAAGAAAACAAAACAAATAAAAACCAGAGTCATGCATCTCTGTATATGAGCTGGAAGTGAATGTGGGGGAAAACACTAATAAGAGAACAGATGCCTTCATTATTCTGGCATCTACACTGCTTTCTGTTTTTGGAATGAAAAAAAAAAAAATTGTCATAAAAAAAATGAACTGACATAAAATATTTAAATTTTAGGGGAAAAAAAGACTGAAATATATGTAAATACACAACAAAGAAGCAAAATCTCCTATTAACAGGTTTGTCTTTCCTCCCCAAGTTGACAGGCACTGCACCAATGCAACTGAGAGAGAATGAGATCTGCTGCATGTGAACAATTCCTAATAGAGCTAAAACTGCACTGAACATGGATGAGGAAAAGTTGGGCAGCTGACTTTAGACAAGGCTGCCATGTCACTGCCCATTCAAAGGGCAGTACTCTAAAGCAATGTGTTTGAATTATATTATTTCACAGCAAGGTGCCATCCATTCCTCCTCGCACTGCAATTTTATATCCCAAAATAGAGTGGCCTTCACAGCCCTCCCACCGTGTACCTCTCACATCACCACAAATACAGCTCGATAACAGTCCACTGTCATCAATATTCTCCTGACTGAAGATGACTTAATAAAACATTCTTAGAAGCCAGACAACAAGACTTACAATTAAAAGGGAGTCATTGTTAAGCTCCAGTGAATTATTGTTTTACTCAGTTCTCCACACTTCTACTGAACCAAACATAACACTACAGCCCACGGTGTACCTCTGCTGTCTAGCTCTCAAAAGAGATCTCCATAGACCTCTAAAGGGACAGGCCTTCTTCTATGATCTTAAAACACAACTTCAAAGACCTACAAATCTCCCGTATTTAGACCATGTGTAGAAGTCAACAAAAATCCATAGGTTGATGTGTCAGTGCCTTCATAGGCCTGATTCACATCACACAGAAAGATACATTAATCCTTATGCAGGCTTCTTATGAAATGACCATTACATTTCTCTAACAAGCAGATTCCTGACAGGCAAAATGTTATTTGGATACCTATACTCAGAGCTGAAGGCACTGAAGCTTTCTACCCATCAGATCTAGGATCAGGATTTGAACTGCTATAAAATAATCGGTGCACCTGATCAAATTATGGGGCAGTGCCTCTCAGCATTGGCCTTGAGTACACAGAAGACAGAATCCTCCTTTAGGAACTAATCCTTCAGCTGAAGAATGAAATAGTCAGAAGACCCACTGTGTATGCAGTTGCTACATTTCATATTACCATCTTAACAAGAAAATTTCCAATAGGCTCTAATTAACAAAGATTTGCTTAGCCCAGTGTTGTCTCAGTAAGAGGCTCCAGGGATTAAGTCAATGGGACTGTCATAACCCAGACACAGGGGAGCATCAGTCAAAGATGAACTGCAGTGTCTGGAAAATACTGTGCTCCACTAGGTGCAAGGAGTCACAGTGATCAGAGGCAGCATGCTTATAATCACCCCATGCACAGGCAAATTCATAACAGATGACTCCATCCTACCCCATCTAGCTACAAACCACAGGTGACTGTTGAGATACTGGCCTGCAGACAGAAGACATTGATTATCTTGTCCCTTTTTGCCAGGCACAATCTCAGAACTATAGCTCAACCTGCTTGTGGTATTACTAATCAGCACTGCAGAAAGGGTCATGTCATCTCTGAGTTCATCACAGTATCTGCAAGAATCATGCAAAAAGTGATGCTGCATCAGAAGTAAATTAATTCTATGTTTTGTTCAAGATAGAGTTTCACTGGGCATATAAGTGTAACTTCAGAAATCTTGTTAAACAAGGAAGTGTTACAATCCCCTGTGTAAATGCTTGCTGCAGAATAGGAGGTGCCTTTTCTTATTTTCCTTGGTTTAAGCTCCTTCCAAAGTGATCCAAGCTGACTTGTGGAAAGTTATCTTATAAAAAACAATGAATTCATACCAGCTATCAATTTAAGTTCACACTTACACATACCAGTATCTCTTCTCCAGGCAGAAAACATATTAGATAAGGGACATTCATAGCATTATCAACAGCAAAAAGGAAAGAAGCTACATCAGATACTAGCACTGACAGATAATTGGGGTCATCTCCCTGGTCTTGTCTCCTACCTCTGAAAGAAACCATGGTTTGGTGTCGAGCTGAAATGACTGAGATGGAACTTGACAGTCCAGACACCTGGAGCCATGTCTATAAGCCAGTCTCCTTCTCCATACCTCATCTTATCTAATTTTAAAATGAAAAGTCCCACTCCAACCACCTCCCATATCTTTTACAAAGGTTAACTCTTTAACACTAAAGACACCTATTATAAACAAAATAATGGTAGGCTGTAAATGAAAAATATGGAGGAGTTAGATGAGTTACTACCCTGGCTGCAATTTTTTTTGGTTTGCAGTTTGTTTTTTTTTTTTAATTTTTGAAGACAGAAATCTGGCTAAATCCCATCTTTAAGGACCTTCCATATTAACAAAAGTTTCCCTACTGTAAAACATTCAGAATTACTCTTTCCTTCTCCCTCTGTGTCAGGAAAAAAAAAAAAAAAAAAAAAAAAAAAGGCTCTTGCAAGGGGTTATGATGCATCTTTAATGACAGAGCTGAGAGAAGTGCCTGCCATACAAAGAAGCTAATCAGTCAATCAAGAGCCAGCTCACCAGACAGAAGCCGTCAGTGCCTAACTGCTCTGTCTCCACCTGTCCAGGGAAACAACAAAACACCATGGTACATGCCTGACAATTGAGTGCAAAATAGCACACATATTTATCTATTTCTAAGAATCAAAGGGGCAAGTTTTTGCTTCAAAATAACATTTTCAGGAATAGCAAATCCAGTGCCACGCATGGATTAGTGTGCATTTGAAATAAGGCTAGTGACTACCTTTCTTTTTGAAAACAGCAGCACTCCTTAAGAAACAGAAGGGCAGTAGGTTAAAATTGCTATAATTAGGCTGGCTGGAAAATCATCTGCCATGAGCTTGGCAATCTAGATCAGTTAAGTGAATAATTGTAGTTTGAAGAAGGAAATATGTCTCTTAAAACCAAAACAGGAAGGCCTACAGAAGCTGTACAGTTTTGTATTAGTGGGAGCATAAAGGTCATAATTTTTATTTCCTGAGTTCAATATTGGCTGAAACAAACCACATTATCCTTGCCTGCCTCAGTTTCCCCAACTACAAAAGGATAATAAAGCCTACCTAGGTTATAAAGGGATGATTGATTTTGCAGATGACTTCATTAATATTCACAAAGTGCCTGGAAACCCTTGCATGAAAAGTGCTGTCCAAGTACTGACTGTTAAACCTGCCATTTTGCTGAGTGCTCTTGTGAAAAAAAAATTCGATTTTGATTTTTTTTTTTTTTTTTTTTTTTTTTTTTTTTTTTTTTTTTTTTTTTTTTTTTTACAATTCTCTTCAGACAAGTGAGTGTTTGGGAAGTGCTTGGCATAGAAAGACTTTACCAAAGCAGCAAGCGCTCATTTCCCCGCGGCGGCGGGAGGGCCGGTGCCGCTGTCCGCGGTGCTGAAACCCGCGTGCCGCTCCCGGCGAGCTCTCGCCCGCGTCCACTCGCCCGCGTCCACCCGCGAACAGAACTCGCCCGACGTGAGAGGCGGGCTGGGCTGGACGGCTGCGCTGCCAGTCATTGCTGTGTGTCCTTGGACGATTACAATATACAAACCTGAGCTTCGAGTCTAGATCCTGTTGCCCTTGCTCAGCGGCCTGATGGCTTCCTGATGAGAGGCGGCTCAGGTCACAACTGATCTGTGATCTCAACAGAGTTCACAGTATGAGCATCTTTCCCTATGCTTAAATCATGGAGAGGTCTGTGCTTGCAATGGGTCTAAACCTTTCTGTGTACAGCAGTCTTCTGTGGAGCACTCTAAACTCAGATTTCTGCACCCTGAAGTATGACCTGACTTAAAGTGGTCCATCGCTCATCTATTGCTATGACAGGGAAAGGCAAGAGGAATGGCTACAGACTGTGGATTACAAAAAAAAAAAAATATTACTTGGAGGGTAATCTGTCTGCAGCTTACCTGCCTTTATCAGATAGGTCACCACCTATCTAGTTATTTCTATGCTGACAGGGGCCTTGGCCAGCTGCAAGTCTCAGAGCACTGTGCGGATGCTCTGTAGGAAATAGTCTAAAAAACTGGGGGAAAACGCATCTGCCATGGTTTAAGCTAGCCAGCAATCAGGCACCACACATCCACTTACTCCCCCACCAGCAGGATCAGGCAGAGAATCTGAATGGTAAAAGCTGGAAAACTCATGTGTTGAGATAAAGTTTAAGTAGGTAAAACAAAAGCCACACATGTAAGCAAAGCAAAGGAAGGAATAGATTCCCTGCTTCCCACAGCAGGCAGATTATTCAGCCATCTCCAGGAGAGCAGGGCCCCATCACGTGTAACAGCGCCTTGGGAAGACAAACATCATCACTCCAAACATCCCTCCCCCCTCCTGCTTCCCCCCACTTTCTATACTGAGCAGGATGTCACATGGTCTGGAATATCCCTTTGGTCAGTTTGGGTCACCTGTCCTGGCTGAGTCTTCTCCCAATATCCCATGCACCCCCACCTTCCTCGCCAGCTTAGCAGTACGGAGAGCAGAAAAGGCCTTGGCTCTGTGTAAGCCTTGCTCAGCAATAGCAAAAACACCTCTCTATTGCAACCCTGCATACAGCACAAACCCAAAACACAGCCCCATACCAGCCACTGTAAAGAAAATTTACTCCAGCCCAAACCATCTCAATATCTCATATCTTTCATCAAAAGCAACACTTTAATGAGAGGGAGCACACACTTTCCATGTGCGCTTCACTGGTAGGGCTCACATAACAGGAAACCTTACCCGATCAAAGAATCTTACTGTCAGCCGGCAGGAAGAGGGGACAGGCCAGCTGCCTAACATACAATACATTATACAGGGACAAACTTGATATTTATTCATGAAATATACAGTGATTGGCCCCTCGTTCTGCACTCATCATGAGTAAGGACAGCAGTGAGGGGAAATGCCCTGTTTTCAACTAGGTGTTTCGAGGCTCATTAAATTACCCATTGTTTTCTAACCTGGATATTTATGCCCTTCCCTCGTGAAAAAGAACAGCAACTAAAACTGTAATCCCCAATGCAAGGAACAAACCAAACTGCCCCAATCTTATACTTTTCTCAGGGACCATTTCTAGGTGTGAAAAGGCAGCTGGGAAAAGTACTTCTCGGAGTCACAGATATATATTAGACTAAATTAATTAATGTTTTTAAGGCTCAAATATTCTAAGAATGCACATCATAGAAAAAGCCTATCAAAAAAACTAAATAAAGGGTCCTAAGTGCCTACCTCTGATCTCCTGAACTCTAAGGATGGGGAAGAGAGATAAATAAAACCAAACTTGCTCTGAGGGTTAACTCACTGTCATGGCTAAAATCCAAAGTGAGTAATTACATTCCATCTCCTGAGTGTGCCCTTGAAGTTTCTGCTAAGCATGTGACTTCACTTCCTGTTGCCAAGTTCTGTTACGTGTGCCTAAGTATCAGCTGTACCCACCCATATGACCTGACACACTGCAGGAAGAGGAAGGTTTTGTTCATTCCCCACTCTGCAATTTTATTATGAAAGGTCTTGTTATATTATCATACCTCATGTGAGTTCCAAAGGTATTTTGCCGGGGCTGCCTCACTATTAGCAGCAATACCATATTTGCTTCATAGCACATTTTATAAATACCTTTTCCCAGTGACAGCTATACTAGGAGTGTGCCAAGCCTTTAATATCCACAGCACAGCTTTTTATACTGCCTTATTTAACAGATGCTGAAAAGGCTGAGAACGTGCTGGCTGTTTGTTTTCAGCATGGGGTTTAAAGTTTGGCATTAGAGTCATTCCCTGTACTACAGCAAGGGCCTTTAAAAACCCCCACAAAAATCTCCTTGTGATACTAACAGAGCCATGAATTGTCTCTTGAAGACACTTTTATACATTTCTTTATTGTATATTTACTTAGGCTTCCTTCTTTACAGCATATTTTTCCTAACAGGAAACATGTTTTATACCCATACAACATTACTCCAGAGAAGCCAGGATGAAGATGCAGCAAAGGCAGCATCTACTTCTCACAGGCTGCTCGATTTTCCTGGAATTCTTCCTAACATTAGAAATGCTGGGAAGGAGATTTTTAGAATGCCATTGGGACAGAAAGGAAACAAAAACACATACACACAAACAAATAAACAAAAAACCCCAACGAACAAAAACACAAACAAAAAACAAACAAGCAAAAAACTCAAACAAGCAAACAAACAAAAAAAAAAACAAAACCCATCTACATGAACTTGCTTCCCAACTAGATCTTACATCCTAAAGATATACAAGCACCGTATTCAAACTGAAAGAGATTACCTTTAGCCACTTGAATATTCAAGAATCTGGCTCTCCAAGTCTCTATTCTCTGTTTTACTTGGCATCTTGGACCCTGCTAGCCAAGATACAGTATCATCTTATAAAATTAATATTGACAGGCAGAAAGCTTCCAAAAGATTCCAAACAGACTATTTGTATTTCCTGGAAGCTGCAAAACAAGAGAACTTCATTCTGAAGTTAAATCAATTACCAAGACATTTTTTTTTTTTAATTTAATATCAAGCAGCAAGTGGGAATGGTAGATTTTAAGTACCTGAAAAAATAATAAAAATAATGAAGTCTAGTTCTTATAAATGTTTTCCATCTACACAGTCAGTAACCTCCATTAACAGAGAAGAGGTCTGTCTTGTAACATGACATTCCAAAGTGCTAAATACCTGAAGCTCCATTTAGCTTTAATAAAAGCTATGGAGAATAAACCAAATATTAGATCAGAGATGTCTGACAGCATTTTGCTATACTGGGGGCAAGCAATTGCCTTCATCCATACCTGAAAAGAGCCAACTGCCATATGTAACTTGGCATCCCAAATGACTTCAGGATCGAGTTCATGCTCTGGCTACACAGAAGGATGCTCAATGCTCATCTGCTCATGAAGAAGGAGCAAGATGAGAAAGACACTTGAAATTCACCCTTCTGAACATCAGCAGAGCAACAGTTGCAAAATACGAGTCAACAAGTTTGAATTACTTGCAGGAACAGCTACAAAGGAAGGGGCAGTTAGTCCTCTGCTTGGAAGTCTTGGAGGTTTCCAACGGAAAACAGACATGGGAGGCATTGTCTGGACTGTTAAGTGTCTATGGTAAGAGCTTAGAGACTAACCACAGTCAAGAGACACATAGGCAGCTGACTCCAACATGTCAGCAGCAATTCTACTCTGAATTGCACCTACTTTTTTAATAACTTCACTCCAAAGTCAAGATATTGTTCATGTGATCTAGACCCACAGCTGTCACCTGTAAAAATGAAAGCCATCTCCTCAGGGGGCACTGGAAATGACCCATACAGATGAAGTCCTTTGGCAGTGAGAACAGAAATGTTCAACTGTTCTAGAACATTAAGTCACAATGACAACACAGACTGACAAGGAACATTTTCCCTCTGAGAGAGCATTTTTATGCTTTGCACCTTTTCCTCCTATTTGCGATACAACCCACATTATGTAATCTCAGTAAATGACCATTTTCCATGCTTGACTCAGACTAGCTACAGAAATGAAAAGGCAGGAGCATCACAAAAAGGTGACATAAGCGAATGTGCCGTCTGATGACTACTTACGAAAAGAGATCAGGAACCTCGTGTTCCCCCCACCCTTCAGTTTGTCACTGTAATGAATGCTAGGATACTGAGGTCATAGCACTGCATACTCAGAGGATTGATGTAAATCTCTGCAAGACATCATACTCTCTCTTCACAGGACAGCTCTCTAGCTAGTTAAAATGGGCTTCATTCTTGCTTTGGTTTCCTATGCTGCCTCATCTCCTCATTGGACTTTGCTTTGCCTCAGTGAACTCCCATTGTTCACAGCAGAACATGAAGGTTGATGAATTTATCCTCACATTACTCTCTGGAAGGCAGAGAAGTGTCAACTTCTCATCTGCAAAAGGGTGATAATTAAATGCTGAGAGAATAAATGACTCGCACAAGGTCACTTGGGAAGTATGTGGCAGAACTGAAAATTAAATGCAGATCTCCAGAGCTGCAGGTCAAGGCCCAGAACACAAAATCTTTCTGCCCTAGTGGGACACTGAAGATCAGGTCCCAGCATACTGTAAGACCCTCTGTAGGAATGTATGTGTCAGTGCTATGACACATCTTGCATGTAGTTTATCTGTAGGAAGATTTGGATACATTTCAAAGAATCAGGTAAGTATCAAAGATTATGCAAAGAGGAAAGCAACACAGAATCTACCTGAAAAGTTGTGAAAGGCTTTTTCAACATCGTGCGTAAGGCAAATATGTCTCTATAGCCTTCTCTTGGGCATACTAGTAGTCCAGGGCAAAAGTAGGACTATCAACACCATATTTAATGTCGAGAAATCATAAAATACAACCATGGAGTTATCTTTGTAATTTAACATAAGACTTGTTAACAGATTAAATATTTTGGTAGTGCTACAGGTAGTGTCAACAGTTCAATAACTATTTATCTGCACCTTCACATCTTACTTGCTATGCAAACTTCTGCTAAATACACTCTTTTAACCTTCCTTCTTTTCTTTCATTTGCAGATGCTTCCAGCAGATATACGTGATCAGATTTCTCCCCATATGTGTAACAGGTTTCCTTCATATCTCTCCCTAAAAAGCTTTTAACTCTTACATTTTCAAAAGGAAATGAGGCACTGGAACAGGCTGCCCAGAGAAGCTGTGGATGCCCCATGTCTGGAAGTGTTCAAGGCCAGGTTGGACAGGACTTTGAGCAACCTGATTTATTGGAAGGCACCTCTGCCCATGGCAGGGGGTTGGAATGACATGATCTTTGAGGCCCTTTCTGATCCAAACCATTCTATGGTCTTAATTAGTATGTGGGTCCTCCATCTGCTGCATTTTGAAGCTGGGAGTGACACAACATTGTCTCTGCAGGGGAAATGTAGGGGCCCTTAAAGCCTACTTAAGATACCAGCAAGGTATGAGGACAATGCCTGGGAAGCAGCACAGAGCTCAGTGGCTATGGAAGTGAGACTGGGAGGCGGGGAAGGGAGGTACTTTTGAAGGTACCAAGAGAGGAGCACATAAAAAAAAGTGGAGAGCTGAGAGAGGAAGAAACTCATTCAAGTGGAGACCTGAACCAGCTGGATACCAGCCCCATCTTTGATTTCATAACAGTCAGGCAAGGCATAACAGTATTCTGTAATTCTTCAACTCTTGGTGCTCCTTTTTAAAAGGTATCAGTACCACAATGGATTCTAGTGTAACCCCAGGTGTTTGCCTTATCTCTGTGGTGATTCCTCCTCATGTCTAATGCATGATGCTACATTGCTTTGGTGCTGTCTGAACTCTCTGTGAAGTCCCAGAGTGGCCTTTGTTCTTAATGTGTGCATAGAAGAAAGCAGATGGGTAAAGCTTAACTCTGACAATAATAATATAAAATAATAATAATAATAATAATAATAATAATAATAATAATAATAATAATAATAATAATAATAATAGTAGGGGTAATAATGAATCAGATGCTGTTGCCACAGTTCTGAAAAGTTGCTACTGATTTCACAAAATTTGTGTTTATATTCAAAAAATCAATTACAAAGTTGTGACATTAATTCCCTGCTTCACTTGGAAAGCTCAGCTTTTCATATTGCAGTCTAGTTTCCACAGAATTCCATGGTGTTTCATCAAATAAAATATTTGAAAATATTCTAACTATAATATTTTCTTTCAAGGCACATTTCACCATCAAAATAAGTACATATTTGTTTTTCTTTTTTTTAAAGTAATATAAGTATTCATGGTCAGAAGTAGTATTTGGAGTAAAGAAAAAGATCAAATTGCTATAAATTATAGCCCAAAGGGAGTTAATAACTGTACTCCATTTTTTCTAGTAAATTAAAATTTCACAGTGGAAAAAAACCTCTGAAATATCTGGGTGAAAATAAAAACAACCAAACATGTTTTTATGTTTCTTAACTTTTTTTAAAGTTTTTGCTTAACACTTAAGCTGGTCACTATAGGGTGTTATCAAATTACACCTTTGGAATTACAACAGTTTAGGATTATCCAAAGACTTAATTCATCCTAACAAACATCCCCAGATGAGACATACAATTGTTCTGTATAAGAACCCAACTTTACCCTCTACTCCTATGGGAATATTGCAGTGTCCATAGACAAATCTGCTCTACTGCCAGTGAAGAGTAAATGCTGCTGCCCTGTCTTGCTATTGCATTCACAGAGCAATTTTGGTTTTAAAAAAACCCAAACAATCAACAAAAAAAATTAAAGTCAATATCCTAAAGCCTCTCTTGCCTTGTTCTTGGAGGATGTATATGCTGCTACATAAGAATAATCTCAAATATTTTTCATTAATATCTCAGCAATACAACACTGTATGCCTATCAGGTCTATCTAACTACTGCCCACTGATTCCAGCTGATTGCATCTGTTTACAGTGCCTATGCAGAGATAACTTTATAGATCTAATACTCCAGAACTGCCAGTGGCCCAAAGCTGATCAGTGGATTTGGCTGCTAGAACCAAATCTGCCCAACCCCTTCACAGCCAACATCTCTGCTAATGAAAAAGGGAAGGCTCACCAGGCTGGTATCACCAGGAGAATCACCCCCTCCTTAACAAGTATTTCGTTTTTGTCCTTCTTCTTTCTCTTCCAAATCCACTGCTGTCTTTGAGGCAAATTTCAGTAGGGTGCCATGTAATCGCTATCCAAAACAAATAGAAAAAGCCACCCTGAAAACTTGGGCAGCAGCTAGGTCAGGACTAATAACTTCCATGGAAGAAGAAAACTAAAATTACTTTCAGTATTAATAGGGCAACTGTGGGAGTTAGGACCATTGACAAGGGCTCACGCGCAGCAGATCTCTGTACACGAGCCTCAGATGACAGCTCCGTTTGCCCCACTGCCAACTCTACCCCAGTGGATCTTACAGCCAAGGCTGACAGTAACAATGAAACAGGACAACTCTCCCTGCAGGCTGCCACTCTGTCCTTGAGCAACACTACACACACGTAAAGGGGCAGCATAACCATTATGAGGAGGGGAGCTGTGGGAGCTGGCTGAATGCAGACAAGCTGCCCGAGAGACCACAAGGTACGTGCAAGGCGGCGGCGTCCTACTCAGTTCAGAAGGAAGGATTCCCTAGTGTGTGAAGCAGACCCACAATGCCCTCCCACAGCAGATGCAGCCTGCATGGAGACAGATTTTGCACCCATGAAAATACTTAAAATGTGATAAAAGAAGGAGGGAGATGCTGCAGATGGGGAAATGAAGTCTCTCACATTTGTGGAACAATAGTTTGAGGGTTCCCACAGGGTCACGTGCATAATTTTCAACCTGGCAAACCCAAACATGCAAGGCATTGGGTGACTAAGACACAAAATTAGACACATAAAAATTAACTTTCAAACCCTGGGGTTTCTCCCTTTGATGTAAACATCTCTTCCCAGTGCTGCAACTTCATCATCTTTGCTTTTGAGGGAAGAAAATTTTGATTACTCCAGAGGAAGAACACCAAACCTTGTATGGGAGTCAGACCTTTGACATCAAAGTCAACAATGCCCCTGCAAAATGAGGTGCAACTGAGAAGCACAAACACAGTCACAGGCCCCTTCTCTTCTGTAATTTTGCCTTCAGCATGCTCACCATTTCCAGAGAGGAGGGAAAGGACACAATGACGGCTTCACCACAACTTTGGTGGGATTGGCAGCTTCACACTATCTGAATACAACATTCTTCTCTCCCTGATCTCTCATTTTTCACTGCCTAGTTGAAAATATACCTGTTGTGCCCTTTACACTCTTTCCCTCTCAGACACACTTCACCATCTAAGCCTCTTCCCCACCTTCTCTCCTCCATGCAACCCCATTCCCAGTCCTTCTAAACTGCTCCCACCTACACATCTGTTGCTCCTCCCCTCCTCAGCATTAGCCCCTCTCTAAGCCTTTCACCCTTCCTCTGCTCTCCTCACATCTACAGCTGTAATCCCATTCTCTTCCCCACTTCTCCCATCAGGTTGTACTCCATCCCTAAACCTTCTTGCTCCCTCAGATCCTGTTCCCTGCCCCACACCTCACTTTCCTTTCTCAGTTCCCACACAGGTATTTCTCAGGTCTCACCACTTTCCTGAGGCATCATCCCTCACACTAGGCCTAGCTTGCCACCTTTTGTTTATACACACAGTCAGGTCTTCCCTTTCCAGCTTTGCTTCTAGATCTGCCACATTTAGAGAGTCAACCTGGCCTACTTAGGTTCCCTGACCTAGTTATAGCAGAAATACCAATTCTAAACATTTGAGGAAAAAAGGGCAGTAGGAGGAGAGAAATAATATCATTATATTTTGAAATACAAACAAATCCACCAGCCTAGGGCTGCTGATTTATTTCAGCTCTGACAATTCCCCCAGGACAGCAAGAGCAGCAGTTCACTTAATATTTCAATGCTAGTGTGGTCATAGACAATTCAAACCAAGACATCACCTGGAAAGATGGTCTGTAACCTCTTGCTATCATCCTGTTTTCTTTTTCTGATTCCAGCCTCGTTCTGTCTGGCCTTACTCACCCACAACTTGTCTTGACCTCCATACAGGAATTTCAGCAACCTGTTGGCTCAAGAACAGCATTTCTACAGCTGGGATTCATTTAGAAATCAAGCAATGCTCTGCATCTGTTGTATGACCTCCTCAGCCCTTTTATTCTACTTTGGCTCTTGTCACAGCTGTCTTCTCCCTTCTCCTCCAAACTGTGCTATTCACTCACCTTGCTTCTTCACCTGGCTTGATGTTGCAGTGCTGCCACACCTTTCCTTTACCAGCTCTGGAAATGGTGTTGGCAATGGCAGCACTGACACATAAACCCAACTAGAAATAGCAGATATTCTTCAAAACTAGTCAGGAGTCCATTCAATGTCCATTCGCTTGTGTTCTGTGTACCACACTCATGACTTAGGAGCAGGAACCACTGCTCTGTGACAGCTGGGTCTGTGATTCACTTCCAGCTAGGCTTTTATTTTAGTCACAGTTAATAGATTTCCCTGTAGTGTTTGTATTTTAGGAAACATATTAGCCCTTTAGTTGCGTGGATGAGTTCATTAAATCAAATCATGTCTCTTTACAGATGGCCCTTGTGGTGCTGACTCGCCCAGTATAGGGCCAGTGCCCTGACTGACACTAAAAGCAGCCTGCTCTGCACCCTGAGCTCACAAGGTACTCCCACCACCACTGCTTCAAATCCTGCCAAATATTCCAGCAGAGGCTCTCCCTCCATTGCCAAAGTCCCATCCAAAAAATATAGCTGAGTGCACTGTAGCCCTCCCACAATTCTACCAGATGTGTTTATTCAGACATGAGAGTGTAGTCAATCTGCATTTATTTACTGTGATTTTGTACCTGTTTGCCAGCTTCAACATAAACCATACTTTTTGGCTATTGATTTCCTGGGTTATGCACTAATCTGCTGAGCAAATGGCTTTGAAAATTTACTGTGGAGCCCCCAAATCCCTATGTTGTCATCAGCCACTGCCTGTTAAATGTGCACTTGTAGATACGTTAAACTGCAGTTTCAGCTCCTGCATTTCCTTTATACCTGATTTCTCCTGTCTGTCCCTCTACCTGTTGGTTTTGTACTCCTCATAGTACTGTATCTACATTTAGGTCTGATCCTACAAAGGCAGTGCACATCCACAGTCAATTCAACCATCCTTGGTTATGACTAACGGCATGACTTGCTGTTAAGATCCAATTTTTGAAATTATTACAGAGATGCCTGGCCAAATTAAAGAGCAAACAAGACTACATGCTGAAGACAATAGTAAGTATTTTATTTAACAGTAAATGTGAGGTAGAAAGAAATAGAATGGGGGGAAGGGGAGAAAGACTCATAGAGAAACAGATTAAGTAAAAAGATATCACCACTGTGGGTCCAGTGGCATCCTATTGGTCCTCTTATTCAGTTTTCTCAGTGGTGGGGGTCCCACAAAACACAGAGTTCTACGGATTAATATACTTCAGGTACATGTGGGAACGCCCCAGCACTTATCCTGCAGGGGGAGTTTTACACTGTGTTTTTCAGCCAACTCTGGATCTGTTGCAACACTTTGGATCATGTGCAGTCCTCTGGTGGAATGCCTCAGAAATGAATCTGGGGGCACTTTGGGGGTTTTTGATGGTTTATGACACCAGTTAAATCATGACAGCTGCCTCCACATGCATGTCCTGCATGAATGTGACCTTTCCAGGGGAGGGCAGGGAGTTTTACAACCTATTCTCACAGGGTCTCCTTCTTATCTGGCTTGCAGCTTCTTGTGGTGGATGTTCAGCCCCTCTGTCTTATCCTGACCAGAGGTTACACAATCACACACCCATAGACTCTCTTCTTCTCCCTCAGCTCCCTCAGAGGGAAGAGGATGCAAACCCAGACTCAGCAAATCCCCTGCCAAATCTGGCCAGAGCTGATTTTCAGCACAGCTGCTGAGTTTGGCTTTCCTTGAATGTGGATACATTCTCCTCCCCTGGCCTTGTTTACTTGTCCAATTAGGTGGCTTAACTCATGGTCCAAATTCCCATCAGGAGGCATATTTGGGGGGTGGGCTTCAGTGGTCACAGATCAGCAGTTGCTTCTTTGCACAGTTTGGTACAATGGACAAAATTCCTCAGTAATTTTAAAAATGTGTGAGCCATTACCTATTTCAGTATCTCACACTGACCTCTCTGCTCTTTCCCTCACACAACTTTGCTCTCCCAGCCTACATCAGCATCAGCAAGCCCAGCCACAGGCTTCCACACCATTCTGATAATGCCTCTGTCCTCTGACCTGCATGTTTAGTCAGAGCAAAATTGAATCCTTCCAGTATGCAGAACTGACAAGTAGGGTCTGCAATTTCAACGAGTCTTGAATCCTGAATACACTGAGAAAGTGTGCTATGCCACAGGCAGGAACATCCTGTGTTAGCATCACCCCGTACCTCCATTTATAGACTTCCAAAAAGGGGTAAAAGGACTGGAAAAGGACAAAGCTGTGCCTGCACAAGCTATGTGCAGAGGATCCTTGCCAGCTTCTGAAGACAATATAAACCCAATGAATTAAGACAATTCCAGACATGCTAATTACATTTGCCTTTGCAATTTCTGATGGGATTTTCAGATGTCTCTAAGCATTCTCTACCTGGCATGTGTCAGCCACACATCACTGCTGGTTTTATGTTATTAATATTGACAGCCACTCAGTTTAAATGCAGGTTAGGTTTGAAATCCTGTCTGTTTGCTTATCTCTGCCTTTTGATCTTGTTTGTTTCCATTCATTATAGAGAAATCCTTTCCATAAAGCCCCTTGAATGCCTCAGCTAACATGCAAACAGAGTGCTAAATATACTAAGTGAGAGGCACTGGGGTCTGAAGCTTGTCCGAATAGATGCTCCTGGATCAATCAGTTCTGTATGCCAACTAATGGTCTACGTTCCCCTAATGGTCTGAGATCTTTCTTTTGAGGAGTTCAGAACAGGTCCAGTGGCATGCTGGATATAACTCCATGTGATTGGAAACAAGCCATTCACAATTCAGTGTGTTTAATGAGGTTCTGGTAACGAGCACTGACCGCCTAGGAGCACGGAAACAGAATAACTAAACTGAAGCATTTGAATCTCTGTGGAAGAGTCGTCTTAAAGCTGTCACAAAAACAGGCGACTCCTCTAACAGAAAAGACGTCAGTGGGCATAGGAAAACACAGGTGATGGTCTGTGAGCTCTAGGAGGAGCTGTAAAACACGGAAGTCTTGCCTCTGCCAAGACTCTTCTCCTTACTTTCTTCTCCCCAATCCCCTCCCCACACATTATACGCCGTCCCTCTGACTGCCCCTGAGCGCAAGAACAACGCAGGGAAACGGGGGCAGCGCCTTCGCCTCCTGCGGCTGTGGCTGCCGCCGCAGCCCAGCCCCGCCCGCCCGACCCAGCTCGGCCCGGCCCGGCCCGGCTCGGCTCGGCACGGCGCGGCGCGGCGCGGCTCGGCTCGGCCCGGCTCGGCTCGGCTCGGCTCGGCTCGGCTCGGCTCGGCCCGGCCCGGCCCGGCCCGGCTCGGCTCGGCTCGGCACGCCACGGCTCGGCACACCACGGCTCGGCCGGCTCGGCCCGGCTCGGCCCGGCTCGGCACGCCACGGCTCGGCACACCACGGCTCGGCCCAGCCCGGCCCGGCTCGGCTCGGCACGGCGCGGCTCGGCTCGGCTCGGCCCGGCTCGGCTCGGCTCGGCTCGGCTCGGCTCGGCTCGCGCGGCTCGGCCCGGCCCGGCTCGGCTCGGCTCGGCACGCCACGGCTCGGCACACCACGGCTCGGCACGGCACGGCTCGGCTCGACCCGGGTCGGCTCGGCCGGGCTGCTGCTCGGCTCCAGCGCGGCCTTGGACTTTTCCTCGGTCCCCCCTGCTGCTCTGGCCTCCCTGGTCCCTGAGCTCGGCGCCTGCCGCACTTCCCAAGAGATGCTGTAACGGGGGTGCCACCGACTCCCCCGGCGCCCCGTGTGTGCCCGCAGCACCGCCCCGCGCGGCCCTTCCCTCCCTGCCCGCTGCCCAGGGACTGCCGGCCCCCAGCCCCGGGCCCCCCCGAGCCCCCGCGGGCCGCTGTGCTCCAGGTCAGGAACGGCCACTGCCACCCCGGCCGCTCCTGCTTTGACTTTGATACATACATTTTCTGCCTTTTATACATATATATTGGTTTTCAGGGAGAAAAGCATTTTTTGCTTTTAGAACACTTAGGAGTTTAAATAAAAACAAACATACCTATATTGACCGTAGTTATTATGCTTGGTTTCATACAGGGTAAGTGGTTCAAACAAAAATAGATTGGTTGGAGTGAATGCATCAGTTCCAATAATAACACAGGCAGCTTCAAGAAGCATATAAGTTTCATTTAATGTGCACTGGGCTTTCAAAGAAGAGGCAAGAAACATTGGGTTAGAACAGCTTTTAGTCTACATTTTCTTTCTAAAGCCTTCTGCCTTTACCAAATTTCTGAAATAGAATGAAAGTCCATAAACAAGTGGAGAGAGGCATTTGTTAGGAGGCCAGAGTGTTGTTACAGAGGGAGGAAGTGATGAACAACAGTGCACAATCCTGAGGTAGAATTTCCCAGTTATAATATCTCTTTACAGTTATTCTCCTATGTGTAGGATTATCTCCCCACCAAAGACTGGGCTTCAAACTGAAGCAAACCACAACTTGGTATAACAAAGGGTTGCAAGTTTTGAGAAAACTGCACTATCTGAGGTCCAGTTTTCAAAGGGAGAATTAGGAACAGATATGAACTGGGAGCTTAGCAATTTTCTTGGGTCTAAGCCATATCCCTCAAGAAATGCTACAGAAAACTAGGAGAGGGGTGCCTTTGGCAGCATGCAGAGAGGCTTTCTGCCCCTGGTGTTATGAATCCAGCAGCTACTACAGTCATAATAGCTCCAAGTTAGATAAACACAAAAGGAAAAGACATCTCTTTAAGATATCAGATGTTCTTTCAGAAACATCAGGGAAACAATCTAAGAGGTAGTGATTTATTTCCAGGAATGGCTGTTGATGGTGAAGGGATCAGTCAAATCCAGCACTTCTGCTTCCCAACATTATAAGACAGAGCTAAGCAGGGACTGTAATTCAAGAGTGAATATTGAAAAGTGACTTGTTCAGGTCCATGTTAACTCACAAGATACCTAAAGCAATGGATTTACACTCCAGCCTCCAGTCATGATGGAGGCGTGTGATGATCTTATCCTAGGTAGTGCAAGACACTTGGTCAAGGAGGGAGGCACCAAAGAATAAGACCATTACTTCATAGTCTTTGAGTCTATATGTTTTACCTATTTCCCTCTTCACTCCTCAGATTTATTCTATGTCCTTCACAAAGGTGGACACTGCCTATGCATTAGAACCCATTGTTTCAAGTACCCAATCATGCCTGATGGCAGTGAAAGGAGATTTCTCATAGGATGAGAAACATGCTAGAGGAGAATGTTCTAACTGAGCCTTTAGGATGGGCCTTTGAGGTAAAGGATGGGATCCCATCTCCCACAAAAGCTCCTGGAAGTTCCCAGCTCTGAGGCCATCTGTTTCCCATGGGACCATCTGTTCACAGTGAGCAACACCCCAGGAGAGTGTGTTTATCAAGACTAGCAGGTTGAAGTTTGGCAGGATCTGCAAGTAAGCAATAGCAGGCCTTTAAATGCAGACTTTCTATTTGCAGTACGTGAAGCCTGCATATGTGTGTTTCCTCCAACCACCCATATACCACAGGGGAAAGCATTCAAAAACAGGATCCAAAAATAGAAGAAATTGTGTGACTCACAGCACTGCCACCCTGAGTTGTCTGCTCAGCACAAATCCCAGGCAAAGCAGCTTTAGGTGCTACACACCCTCTGCACTCAGAGCTGCAAGCGACCCCAAAGCAAAGCTGACACTGTAGACATATAACAATACATGACATGCTAAAGACACCTCACTCCACAGTGCTCTTCCCTTCAAATGGGTGCTGTTCCAAAACCACACCAAGAGGGTTTGGTTCTGCATGCTGTGTGGGTCTTTGGTGAGAAACAGCTGAGAGGACCATCTTCTTCTGGTGCGCAAAGCACAGGCCTGGCTGCCTACACAGATTACAGCATGACACATAAATAAAGAAGTATTACCACCACTGTCCTTGGCCACGTTTCTATTTCCTTAGGATTTTCAGCTAAGAAGGTTATGCTTTACTTCTGCTCTTAAATGTATTGTGTTCAATATCATCATGGTCCTTCCACAAGATGTGCATATTTCAGAGGTCACTTAGTTGGGTTTTTGTCTACAGAGAAAAAAAGTCATATGAGAATTACCAAATTTTCCTGGGTAATATCCAGTTTCTTGTCAGATAAAGAGCAACCAGCTGAACATTTTCTCAAAAAAATGTATTTCTAATAAAAGTATTTTTGGTAAGTTTCTTTATTTTGTTATTTTAAGACTGTCTAATATTTCAATATATTCTGGCCTCTTCTGTAAGAACTATAAAGGATAAAAATGGGTTGTTTTAAAGCAAGAACAAAAAACAAAAAACAAAAACAACAACAAAAAAAAAACCAAACAAAAAAAACCAAAACAAAAAACCCCCAAACTATTTCCTTTGCCAAACCCCATCTTGAAGATAAGTGTCAGTCAGAATAGATAAGTAAAAATTTCAGCAGGGCAAAAAAGTTCATTTCATGATCAGCTCCAGCCATTCCCTTTTGCACCATGTTGGCCAGGTGAACTGTGTGATACAAATAGCAAACAGGTTTTCTGTGTGTGCTCATGTCTCTCCCTAATGGAAAGCTCTCATCACTACACAAATTCAGATAAGAGGCATGGACTTGTCAGTTCAGCAAGGGGAGACCGGTGCCCCACAATACCCCCACATCCTGGGGGCTGATGCTGCCTCTTTGTTGGGGCAGAGCTTTCCTGTCTGGCACAGGTGCCCATTCCTTTTGCCCTTTGCCCTCAGGCAGGGCTATGCCATGGTTTAACTTAACCACAGTATCCGGGAGAGGGGGAGAGATTAGTGTCACACCCAGAGATAAATCAGTACCAAAAAAGTGTTGGCATTTAAGGATTTGAGTCAGATGCATTTGCACTGCAATGGACAGAAATAAAGAATTCTTTAAATGTCTTGTTAAATGCATTTCCAGATAGGAAACCTCACAGAAAGAGGAAGGCATCATCCAAATTCTCATGGCAAACCCTTGGAAATGCAAACACCTACCAGCTACCAGTCCACTCTGCCCAGCTCCTTCTAATCCCTAAGGACAGGTAGGTGATGTGCCTGGCAGAGCCCACTGGCCTCAGCTTGCCAGTCCCTGCTCACATCTCTACACAGCCACGAAATCTCCACTTTAGGCTCTGGTGCAGAAGTTCTGAGCCTGCTGGCAGGAGGCACATGCAGCCCTGACGCTTCTTGCCCTGCAGCCAGTGCTGCTGCAAAGCCCCCGGGGAGCATGGTGTGGGGTCCAGCAAACAGTGCTGAGCCTCATGCAGCAAGTGCCAAGCAGCAGCAGCCCCCACCGAGCAGATGTTGTGCTTGCACATGGCTGGGTTTTCCTTTCTGTGGTGACAAATAAGCAGCACTCATCTGGCAGAGATGGGAGCTGTACAGCACAGAGACGGTGGGTCATTCTTTGCCCTTTGCCTCTGCAGGGCTGGGGGAAGCTGGATGCACTCTGCTTGCCAGGGAATTGCTCCTTACCCTGCCAGGCCTGGCTCAAACACTGCTTCTCCCATTTACTCACAAAGGGGCCTGTATTGCATTTGCATGGGATAACTGTGGAGCACCATTAATCTGGAAGCTGTAGAGTCAGCACAGCCAGCCAGAGGCCCTGTGAGCAGCCTGCATTTAGCCTGGCCACAGAATGCTTTTCTACACACAGGGACCTTATCAGTGGCAGTGCTGGGATCCATCTCTGGGCAGTGCTGTGCCTGAGAGCACTCCCAGAGAAAGCATGGGATGGCTGGAGGCTGCAGGAAACCCAAGGGCTTAAAACCCAAGGGCTAAGCCCGGCTCGGCTCGGCCCGGCCCAGCTCGACTCGGTTCGGTCCGGCTCAGCTCGACTTGGCTCAGCTTGGTTCTGCTGGGCTCCACCCAGCCCGGCCCGGCCCGGATTGGCTCGGCTCGGCCCGGCCTGGTTCGGCTCCGCCCGGCTCGCCCTGGCCCGGCCCAGCTCGGCTCGGTTCAGCCCAGATCGTCCTGGCTCGGCCCGGCTCATCACGGCTCGGCCTGGCCCAGCTCAGCTTGGTTCGGCCCAGCTTGGCTCGGTTTGGCCCGGCTCGGCTTGGATCGGCTTGGAACACCTCTCCTCAGCCCAGCTCGGCTCGGCTCGGCTCGGATCAGCCTGGCCCGGCTCAGCTTGGCTCAGCCCAGCTCTGTTCAGATTCGCTCGGCTCGGCTGAGTTCGGTTCAGCCTGGCTCTGCTCGGCTCGGCACACCTTGGCTCGGCTCAGCTCGGCTCGGCCTGGCTCGGCTCAGCTCAGCTCAGCCTGGCTCAGCCCGTTTCGGCCTAGCCCGGCTCGGCTCAGCTTGGCTCGGCACAGCTCGGTTTGGCCCAGCTCTGCTCGGCTGCACTTGGCTTGGCCCGCTTCAGCCCGGCTCGGTTCTGCTCGGCTCGGTTCAGCTCGGCCCCGCTTGGCTCGGAACGGCTTGGCTCGGTTCAGTCTGGCTCGGCTCAGCTCGGAATGGTTCGGCTCGGCTTGGCTCAGCTGCGCTCGGTTAGGCTCGGCTCAGCCCAGCTTGCCTTGGCTCGGCTCGGCTTGGTTCAGCCCAGCTCGCTCGGTCTGCTTCAGCCCGGCTCGGCTCGACCCGGTTCGGCCCGGCTCGGCCCAGCGCGGCCCAGCTCAGCACGGTCTGGATCAGCTCGGTTCAGCCAGACTCAGCTTGGCTTCGCTCAGCCCGGCTCGGCCCGACCCGGCTGGGACCAGCTTGGTTCGGCCCCGCTCGTCTCGGTTCGGCCCGACCCGGCCTGGTTTGGCCCGGCCCGGATTGGTTCGGCCAGGCTCGGCTTGGTTCAGCCCGGCTCGGCACAGCTTGGTTTGGCCCGGCTCAGCTCGGTGTGGCCTGCTTTGGCCTGGCCCGGCTCGGTTCAGCCTGGCTCGGCACGGCTCGGTTCGGCACGGCTCAGCTCAGTTGCACTCAGCTTGGCCCGCTTAAGCCCGCTTCGGCCCGGCTTGGTTCAGCTCGGCTCGGTTCGGCTCATCTCAGCTCGGCTCGGCTCGGCCCAGCTCAGCCCGGTACGGTTCGGTCCGGCTCAGCTCGGTTGCGCTCTGCTTGGCCTGCTTCGGCCCACTTCGGCCTGGCTCGGTTCGGCTTGGCTCGGCCTGGCCCGGCTCAGCTCCACTCGACTCGGCCCGGTTCAGCCCAGATCGGCTTGGCTCGGCTTGGCCCGGCTTGGTTCGGCCAGGCTCAGTTCAGCCTGGCTCAGCTCGGCTCAGTTTGGCCTGGTTCAGATCACTGTGGCTCGGTTCAGCTCGGCTCAGCTCGGTTCGGCCAGGCTTGGCTCAGCACGGCTCAGCTCAGCTCGGTTCAGCCCACCTTGGCTCGGCTTGATTTGGCCTGGCCAGGCCAAGTTTGACTCGGCTCGGCTCAGCACGGCTCGGCTCGGCTCGGCTCAGCCTGGTTCGGTTTGGTCCGGCTCAGCCCTGCCCAGCTCGGCTCGGCTCGGCTCGGCTTGGCTTGGCACAGACTGGCTCGGCAGGGCCAGGCTCGGCTCGGTTCAACCCGGCCCGGCCCTGCCCGGCCAGGCCCGTACCGTCCTGGCTCAGTTTGGCCAGGCTCGGCTCAGCACGGCTTAGCCCGGCACAGATCAGACCAGCTCGGCCAAGTTCAGCTCGGCCTGGCCCAGCTTGGCTTGGCACGGCTCGGCTCAGCTCAGCTTGGCGGGCTTGGTTCGGCTCGGCTTGGCTCGGATTGGCCCGGTTCGGCTCGACCCGGTTCAACCCGGCACGGCTCGGCTCAGTTCAGCCCGGTTCAGCCCGGCTCGGCTTGGTTCGGTTCAGCTCAGCACGGCTCGGCTCGGCTCGGCTCAGCTCGGTTCTGCCCGGCTCGGCTCGGTTCTAGCCAGCTGGGCTCGGTTCCGCCTGGCTTTGCCCGGCTTGGCCCGGCCCGGCCCACCTCGATTGGGAACGGTTCGGCTCGGCTCGGCCCGACCCGGCCTGGCCCGGCTAGGCTCGGCTCGGTTCAGCTCGGCCCAGCCGGGCCCAGCCTGGATCAGCTCGGCTCGGCCTGACTCGGTTTGGCCCAGCCCAGCTCAGCCTGGCTATGCCCGGCGCGGCCCGGCCCAGCCCACCTCGGTTCAGCCAGGCTTGGCCTGGCTCGGCTCGGCACAGCTTGGCACGGCTTGGCTCGGCTCAGCCCAGTTCAACCCGGCTCGGCTCGGTTCGGCCTGGCCCAGCCCGGTTCGGCCTGGCCCAGATCAGTTCTGCTCAGCTCGGTTAGGCTCAGCCCGTCTCGGCTTGGCTCCTCTCAGCATGGCTCGGATGGGTTTGGCCCAGCTCGGCTCAGCCCAGCTCGGCCCGACCCGGCCAGGCTCCATTCAGCCTGGCCCGGCTTGGCTCGGTTTAGCCCGGCCCGGCTTGGCCTGGCCCGGCTCGGCTCGGCTCGGCACGGCTCTGTTCAGCTTGGCTCGGCTCAGCTCCAGGCCTGGCCTGGCTCAGCTCGGCCTGGCCCAGACCGGCTCGGCTCGGCCCGGCTCAGCCCGGCTCGGCTTGGCTCAGCTTGGCTCGGCCCAACTCGGCTTGGCTCAGCTCGGCTCGGCCCAGTTTGGCTCGGCTCAGCTCAGTCCTGCTCGGCCTGGCTCTGCCTGGCCCGACTCGGTTTGGCTCGGCTTGGCTCAGCTTGGCCTGACCCGGCCCAGCCCAGTTCAGCTCAGCTTGGCTCAGTTCAGCTCAGCCCGGCTCGGCTCGGCCTGGTTTGGCCTGGCCCAGCTTGGCCCAGCCCTGTTCGGCCTGGCTCGGCTCAGCTCGGCCGGGCCCAGCCCGGCTCAGTTCAGCTTGGCTCGGAAAGTAAGCAAGGAAGTCCAGTATTGAAACAGCAGCAGTGGAGTGAGGGAAAGCACCAAAACTCAAGTCTCAGCAGCTTAGCTTTTTTCCAACCTAATGTTCAACAAGCATGGGAGAAAGGAGAACCCAGACAAACCTGAGCTCTTCCATTCCCCTGCTGGAGAGCCTGTCTGCAGTACAGCTTGCTCCACAAAGACAGAAATTGCACACGGTCTTTTGCATGAGGTTCATATATCTTTTGTCTCTTCACTTGTCATGTTACATAATCCTAGGGACTGGCACAGTATATCCCCATATGTGAAGATTGTGTAGAGATGCAAAATCACTTACTAAAAAAGATTTGTTAACCCCCCAACTTCCCCAAGCTTTATCCAAGTCAGGAACAGGCAGTAAGAGGGAGCAGAAGGAGGCAGGCATGTCACTTCATGTTTTGATCAAAGACTCAAGTTTGTTATTGATTCATCCAAGCCCATTTACCTCCCTCCCACCCCTGAATTCTTCCCAGCATCACTGATTCTGTCTCTGGTACTTACACAACCAAGCCAAAGAATTTTCTTCTTAAAACTGAGCTAAGCAAAGGCAATGTATTGTTCTGAGAAACTCCATCTTTTCCATCACACACTGACCTCCTGCCTTTAAGCTCAGCTTGCAGCAGAGAACAACTTTGTCATCACTTGTAAACGAAGTGCCTTAATGCAGATATCACCAGAGAGAATAAACACAAACTGCAGTGCTGTTTAACAGAGTTACTCCTCTGATGTCCCCAACAGTATGTGGAGCTTACCTGGTGTTTGTCTAAGATCTCAAAGCAGCGGACTTGCTGTCAACTTGATCAGGAAAAGGGCTTCCCCACACCTCAGCCCTAGAATGAGACTAACAGCCTAGAACAGACTTCAGAAAAGTTAAAAAGAGCTTGAAATAGCTGTAAAGCTGTGTTGGGCATATCTATGTTTATTATAGCAATTAACAATATTACCATTAAGTAACTGTTCTACTCTGCACTGTTATGGCCTCACCTTAAGTGCTGTGTGCAGTTTTGGGCACTTAATGTCAGTTCTGCCGGGAAGGGGCCTGAGAGGTCTCAGGCCAGGATAGCCGCGTCTACCCCAGAGAGGTACTCTCCTCAGAGAATGCCTTCCAGGGAGCCAGCGGCTTTCCCTCGGCTAGCCTGGGGGTGCCTTAGCAGGGTAGTAGCCACGGCGGGCTACAGTGAATTCAGCTCAGTGAGTTCAGCTCAGTGATCCTGCAAGGCAACCCCTTCACAGCCAGCACGGGGAGAGAGAGATGAGGGACTCGTATGGCCATTCTGCAGAGGGTAACTTTATTGCAAAGCACCCAGCGAAGGGGATCCAGTGACGAGAAATCCCCAAAGTCTGGGGAAAGTACAGAGGTTTTTATAAGGGTACATAGGTGGGTGTGGGGGTTACAAACCAATGGGTTCCAACAGATCTACAAAAAATCCCTCAAAGAATTGAGGGCCTCCGTAACCAAAAAGTGTTCTCCTTATCTAGGGGGTCTGGACTTTGTTATTGTGCAATGCTCCTTATCTCTTCAGGAGGCCCGCTTCCCCATCTCAGGGGCCTCCCTCCACGGCAGCGCCGCAGCGGGCCTGCCAGATCCCACAGGCACTGAATATAAGAAGGACATAAAGCTATTAGAGAACATCCAAAGGAGGGCTAAGAAGATGGTGAAGGGTCTGGAAGGGAAGCTATCTGAGGCGTGATTGAGGTCACTTGGTCTGCTTAGCATGGGGAAGAGGAGACCCAGGGGAGACCTCATTGCAGTTACAGCTTCCTCGTGAGAGAAAGCAGAGATGCAGGCACTGATCTCTTCTCTCTGGTGACCAGTGACAATACCCAAAGGTCTGACATGAAGATGTGCCATGGGAGGTTTAGGGTGGATATTAGGAGAGGATTCTTCACCCAGAGGGTGGTTGAGCACTGTAACAGGATCCCCAGGGAAGTGATGATGGCACCAAGGCTGCCAGAGTGCAAGGAGCATTTGCACAACACTCTCGGTACATGTGTTACACTTGGGGCCATGCTGTACAGGGCGAGGAGTTGGATTTTGATGATCCCTGTAGGCTTCTTCCAACTCAGAATATTCTATGATTCTATTATTAAACATAAAAATAATCATATAATAGCAGAATAAAAAAGCAATCATCTCCAAATATTGACGATTCTCTCTGAAGAAGAGGT
This sequence comes from Sitta carolinensis, assembly GCA_032173965.1. Lineage (NCBI taxonomy): Eukaryota > Metazoa > Chordata > Aves > Passeriformes > Sittidae > Sitta > Sitta carolinensis. Next base: position 39,187,373 of record JAVUNC010000006.1, read on the forward strand.
AAGGTGTTATAGGAGGGTAAATGTAATAGAAAAGAACAAAAAGAAGGCAATAAAGGAAACCCAGCATGAGTATTAGCATACATGTATTGGAAATTCATCTCGTGCAGGACTCAGAACTGGAGCACTTATTTCCTCTATTTCCTTTATTTGCTGTAACTTGCTTTAGTTTCTGAGGCTAAATACAGAGGAAGATGCCCATGGAAAACAACTCCCCAGGTTGGAGAGGACTGTGTGCTTCACCCATTAATAGTGTGGCGAATCTGTATCAGTCTTCTAGCCAAACCAAGCATGATTCTTCATGGAGATTTGGCAATGATCTCATCCTCACTATCACACCATGTTTAGAGAAAAAATCCAAATCGATTGCTATTCATACATCAGATGGGCAAACAGATACCAGCTGCAGAGTAACCCACTTACTCTGAATTAGCAATGACTGTATTGCAATTCAGGCTTTGAGTTTTTCTAAAATACAAGCAGGGAGAGACCATCATAATGTCTGTGATAATGACTGGGTGTGAAGATCATGGAGCTGAAAATTATTTCTCCTAAACTTCTTACTTAGAAGAGGACATGTGTTCAGATTTGGCTGGTTCGTCTGAAACTGTGCCTGTGCTCATTCATCTCTGGTACGTATCCAGTTTGTGTGCTGGGACTTATCACCATGCTGATTTCAGTTCAACAATATCACTTCTAATAGATAAAAAGCGCAACCTTAAACTAACTTTCCACTGCTACATTATTTAATAATTTAATAATGCTTATTATTTTGGAATGACTATTATACCATGTAGAAGCCTGGATAAGAATGCCAGTTTGGTTATACGCTCAAAATATCTCCTCTTTTCAGGAGATATTATATTCTATTATGGATTCACATTACAGGCCAGATCTTCATCTAGCATAAACTGGCAACACCACTGTGCTCTACCAATTTACACCTACAGCAGATGTAGCCCAGTGACTATAAAATAATCAGATTAGCAGCCCCATCCACAGCACTAAGCAGAACCATACGCAGGGATATATTACACATGCCCATTCACTGTGGGTTATGTATTTATAGAGCAAGCTAAACGGAAAGGAGTTAAAACTGTGCACTGTGATGCATTCAGTTCTTTGATGTGAGCAACAGGGATGATGGCAGTGTTGTATTGGAATTGGATATGAAGGCATGAACGTGCAGACATGGCTAAGTGTGACAGCTGTGCTAATACTTGGAGACTCATGGAGTACAGAATGTACAGAATTTGTGATTTTCTTGCACTGAGAAAAAACTTTCATCAGACTCAGCTGAAGGTTATTGGTCTCTGAGGGCAAGGGGGGACATACACATCCTTCCTTGCAAACTTCACCTGGGTGTAGTAGGAAAAAAGCTGGTATGTCCCCATAGCTTTATGAGCTAAAGCAGCAGTTTTAAATGGATGCCAAATCAGATAAATCCTGGCCTTCCACATTCAGGACTAGGTCAGCATCCTAGTCTCACAGGAAAGCTATAGACAGAGCAGGATGTAGCCTTTCCCATATGCTGCTAGACGAGATGAGCAACAGAAGTCCAAGTTTGCATCAGCAGAGCACACCTCGGCTCCAGCTCTTAGTCAGCCTCCCACTCTGTCTTTTCATCCCACACAAGCCACATAGCACCTACAAATACCTGCACAGGGAAAACCATAGCTTGCAGTATTTGTGCAGGCTACCTGACCTGGCTCCTCTGAGAGCATGAGCAGGTACAATCAGGAGTGCTGAGCACTGAGAGTACAGCTTTGCCTTGGAATCTAATTAGCAATGCAAAGTTGCACCCGCAGCAGAGCCTGCCTAACGTACAAAATAAAAGTGGCCTATTTCTTAATGCTCTTACTAGCACTAAATACCTTCCCTCTCTACCCAGGCACATGGCAGAGAGAGCAAGAGATGAGGGCTTTAGCCTTTGTGCATAATCAGGTGGGGCAAACTATCTGACCCACACTTGCCTCTGCCTCCCCCCTTCCAGTTAATGCTTTCATCATGTTGAGCTCCTGTGCTGTGGTTTCCAGGCGAATTTCCACTCAGTGCTCAGAGAGCTGAAACCTTTAGATTAATCCCAGATCTGTCAGCCTCCATCATTTTCAAGCAGCGCTGTGAGCTGCAGGGCACTCCGTTACTTTCTCTAGCACTGAGGAGCCTTAAGCCTCTTGCTCTCACTCTCCTGGAGAGTGGGCAGCTCCGTTCTTCTCCCTACCCAGCCTGAGATGACCCGAGTCTGTGGCCAGTGTGGTTGCAGCAGGATTCTCTGTGAATCAGGTGATTGTTTCCTCTCCTTCAATGAATTTTGACTTGATCTGCAAAGTTCCAAGTCAAGTAGGAGACAAATGCTGCCAGCAATCCCCTTGTTTCCTTACACATGGTTACCCCAGGCCCTAAGCTGCAGCTACTCTGGTTTGCACTATAATTCTGCTTGTTTGCTGCAATTGTGGAAATGAGCCTAAATACCCCACACAGAAACTCTGAAGCCATTTCACTGATAGTTTAACACTCCTCTTAGGCTAAACTTGAGATTTTCCTCAGATCTGTTTTGGTTAGACTTCTCTGATTCCTCTGTTAGTGATCAACTGCCAGGGGAATATCTTTCCCCTGCTCCAGCAGACCATCACTGCCAGTTATCTAGCCACCATCTCTAAAACAACACTCAGCAGTCACTCATGGACTTTACATGCTTTCCTCCTGCTTACTTCTGTCCTGTTCAATCTGCCCTGCTGCAGGCAGCAGCAATGGCTGCTGAGGGGAGACTGAAGTACCTAGAACTAGTGCCTAAGACAACATGGTTCAGCATGGTTCAGCATAGTTCCCAAGATCTTTGTGCTCACAAATCATGCATGAACCATGAGAACTATGGAGAATGCCTCCAGCAAGCTCTTAACCTGCTGGAGATGCTGCATAGATAATCCAGCACCAGCAGACCCCTTGTAAGATCAAGCAGAAAGGATAGAGGATTTGTAAAAGTACTCACTGAAAACTAAGTTCTGGGTGCTGTACAAAGCACAGGTAAATAACTGGTCTCTACTGCAATGACCTATAATCAACCACAGAATCCCTTTCCAGCCTCTCCCTATCTCTGGAAGTGAGCTTTGCTTACTCAATTTGCAACTGGGTCTGCTGGATTTCCTCCCATGGTGTCGAGTGTGGCACAGGGAAAGGAGTCTGCAAGAGGCTGAAGTCACCACTGGTAGAGCAAAACAGTCCTGATCCTGACTAGTAGGTATTAATGTCATGTTCTGGAACCTGGAAGGCTGATGTGAGGAGCTGGCCTGAACCAGAGCACATGTTCCCATGTATGAGCCTGAAATTTTCAGTATACCAAGGACCAAGGTTTTCCATGTCTGTGACAGCTTTAACCCCACCAATACCAGGAAAGTTATGGGCAAAGAGAAAATCAAAATGCTGAAACCTAATGAGGCAGCATGAAATGAAGAAGAAATAGAACAGTGAGGACTTGAAAAGTCTGTCCCTAAGAAAAACATTGCATACATTAGGAAATCCAAAAAATGTGAGCAAAGCGGAGCTGGTAGCCACTGCCAGGATGCCAGGATTTTTTGTGGGTCCTTCCCTTCGCACTAGTGCTGAGATGGGCTAAAGAAACCTGGGAGGCACCCCATCTAGTGGACACCAGCCCATGCCCCTGATACCAAGCACCCCTAGGAAGTAAAGCAATCCTTGCAAAGGGTTTGAACAGGGGCTATTTGAAACTTCAGATACAGCCCAGGAAGCGAAGCCTGACACACACACTATCTGGGATGCCGAGGAAACTGCAGTTTGCTTCAATCCCAGAGGAGCAGATGATAACCTAACACTGCAAGGAGGTCTCCCAACCTGTAGGCCCTACAAGCCAGCCATGGGCAACTGTGATCCTGCCAAGTAGGGCAGGAAAGCTGCTCAAGGTGCCAGACAAACTGCTTCAGCAATTATCCTTTCTATGGGTACCTTCTCCTTGTGTGTGGAAAGGGGAGATACTCTGGTGCTGGGTGCTGTGGGAAGAGTTTAACCCTTCGGCGCATAACAAATAAATCCCGTTGTTCCAGCACCCTGGCTAGCGCTCTCTCCAGCCTGTACCTCCTGAATCCCTTTTGAGAGCAGCTGAATCAATGTTTGACTTGTACAAACAGCTGCCTGACTGCAATTTGGAAGGGATTCAGATGGGGATTACAGCAAGGCAGTGGATAAAAATCTATTACATGGCAGTATTTATTTTAGATCCCTGTGGCACTCAGTGTGAACTCTAGCAGCATCTCTTGTTCCTTATACAGTGGCACAAGTTCAATGGATTGAGAAGAATCACTTTCAGGAGTGTGTGCTGCACAGCAGTCAGAGGAGAGGACCGAGATCCAAACTGAATACACATTGCCAATCCAGACTTACTTGGCGCCATGGTGGATCCTCCCAGAGGGTAGGAATATGTTTAGTTTTCAGGAGGATTTCATATTGGTAAAATTGCATTGCTTTGATAGCCCTAAGGGCCTGTGCCAGCTCTGTTTTACCAGACCAATGTTTCTGGCTTAGTGCAGCTGCACCCAAGATCTAAATCCAATCCTGTCCTCTCTCTCTGGGCACAGAAATGATCCAAGCCCCGAGTCAGCAGTAGGATGGACCTGCCTGGGAGGAGGAAGCTCTTGTGTCTTGGAGCAACACTGCAGCAAGTCCTACTTTGTTGCTCTCTACTAATAGCTTAGCAATGAAGGGAATAGCTCAGGCAAGAGGGCACGCTCCCATAGGTGGCAATCTCTGAGACAAAATGTCCCAGGAACAGGACTGCAAACAACCCACTCAATGCCCACAGGGATAACCACCAAACCTCCACTGCTGGCCCAGCCAGGCCAAGCTAGTCTGGAGGATACTCATGCCCAGGACAGGCATGAGTACCCTCAGACCTTTTCCAGCATACACGCACACAGGCTGCTGGCAGGAGGGTGCACCAGGGTAGTGCTGAGAGAAGCCGCTGACTTAACAGGCTGTGACAGGGCTGTCCAGCAGCAAAGAGAGGCAGAGAAACCACCACTCTTGAAAAAGAAATACAGATAGGGGAAAGGTGTAAAGAGACTGAATTGCCCATCCCGAGCTTTGCCTTTTCTTGTGTTGAAAGTACCAAATTTTCATCTGCTGGAGGTACACCACGTGTCGAGGGAGACCGACCTCTCTAACACCAGTGCTGCAATATTTTCTCCACAGGGTGATAGTGCTAAGAGCAAAATGAGCACTGGCCAAGACTGCCACCAACAAGGCAGCACATGTAGGCGCCCAATCCCTGGCAGCAGCATTTATTTCTGGGCTGAGTGATGCAGACATGACAGGAAGAAATGGACTGGAGAAGGGCTGGAGGAGCCAAAGCTAGTTTGGGCAGCCCTGGTGATGAGGGACCTGCCGTGAGCACAGCTACAGACTTCAAAGCCCAAAGTGGCTGTGTCCTAAGCACTTAACAACTCCCTCTGGGGACTGGTCACATGGCTGCATCTGTGCTGTAGTCAACCCCATGCCAGCTTTGAATGGAGCTTTCCCATGAAGCTCCAGCAACAATACAAAGCAGCAGAACCTCCTCTTCCTCAGCTCTTCCATGGGCTCTGCACAAAGTCACTGTCCCTCCTGTGCAGCTGTATGGGTGACTGTGTTGATGGACAGGCTTCAAATTAACCAGCATTGCTGAGGCCTGGGATGCTGGGTCATTTTCTCAGCTTAGCATTTTGAAATTTTAGTTTAAATTTTGCTATCTGTAGTCCAGAGATAAGCCTGCCCTACAAAGATGCTGGGAAACTTAATGAATGGAAAGCTTGCAATGTGCTTTATGATCACAAGGCAGAAGATACAAGAGACAGGAGAAAATATTGCAATAGTGTAATATCATATATAACAAATTTTAAAGTACTTCATGTATCAGTTTTTATATATAAAGATATGCTCTATCATAGATGGTTTCTTAGAGGACCCACACTGCATTGAAAAGAACTGAAGTTCTGGAGGACTGGGAAGAGGTCATAATTCAGATTCCTGTCCCCTGGACTCATCCCCTTCATATGGTCTTTTTTTCCCCTCACTTCCTCTATCACTACAATCCACATTTCTGTTATCCCCCATTTCACCTTGTCTTCCTCTATCTGCTGTTGTGAAGTTATTGCTCACTGGGTTTTGTTTTCACACAGAAGCCAAAAAGCGTAAGAAATAACATGGGGCCCCAGAGGCAACCACACTGGGATGGCAACATTCACATCTTTTCCTCTGGATGCTCTGACTGCCTTCAGGAGTTGCAACAGGAATAGGAATCTGTGACTCTCCCGGCTTTGTATGTCACTTCTGTGACCACACAGGCTTTACTGCCAAGCTGAACTCCCCAAGGAGAGCTTCACTTTTGTGTCATGGAAAAGCCTCCATCCTTTTGTATGCAATTTGGTCCATCCTAGTCCCCAGAGATCTGGCTTACCTGAGCAAGCTCAGCTCTTCCACCCAAAGCGAGACACTCAGGCACTATGCTATATTACCGCTAATGAAGTTGCTTTGTTTGTTCTATTGCCTAGGGGAATAAGTTAAAGTCTCAGAATGCCCCTTAAAAGTATTTGTCTTTGTTTATTAAATATTTATTTTGCAAGATAAATGCAGATTAGAGACTCTTAACAGGATTCCTTCTGGAGAGTGCTAAGAGTCACAGAGGATAAAATGGGTACAGAGATACAGGTTGAGTTCTTATCCAGAACAGGATACAACACCCATCCTATTTAACAGTGCAAAAGATAAAAAGTTTCAGCTTCCTAATTCTCAGAGTTTATTCCCCAGCAACCAAAGGAAAGTGGATATGACATGCTTAGAGGTCTTCTGCTCATCTTTGTCTGTGGCCTGACACTCCTTCCCTCCTTCTAATGTAAAAGGACTGTGCTTCCCAACACAGTGAAAGGGAATTGCTACAGGCTCATTGCTCCAAGAAGGATTGTACAGGGCAGGAGGGGAAAGCAGGATGGCACTGGTATAGGAAGCCTTCAGCGGGAGTATGAAGGGAAGGAAGAGGGGAAAATCACATGGATGTATCACAGCCAGGATTAGTCTGTTCACTGGTGGCCTTGCAGACTCCATACACACCTGTTTAGCCTTTCTTTGTGTAAGCAAATGACAGAGGAGAAATACAGATAAACCATAGAATGTTAAGGGGATGAAATGGACCTTAAAGATCATCTACTCCCAACATCCTCCTGCTATCATCAGGGATGCTTCCTACTAGACCAGGTTGCTCAAGGCCTTATCTAATTTGGCTTAATGCAAGAGGTAAGCAGTTGGGATCAGAAGAGAGCACTGTGGGCTATCCTGGAGCTTTGCAGGAAAGTCAAAACAGCCTCCCAACTCCTCCCCAGTAATGATTGCAGTTTGGTGGGTCCCTGCAGCCAGTCTATGATTCACGGAATCAGAGGTTTTAGACAGAGGAACAGAGGTTTTAGAAGGGACATGCCTGATGCATCCCACCTCTCTGACCCTGATGCCCCGAGGAGAATTGGCAGGTTGCAAAATGATGCTGCTCTTTTGCACAGCCACATTGTATGATCAGAGTGAAAGTTCATCTCCTCTCTGCCATGCACATGCCTGCCATTTGAATCTGGCCTTTCTGGTCGGACCCCACTGTGGTTCCTTGCAGAAAGAGATTCATCCCCATGGCATCCTTCTGCTGGGAGGGTGACTCCCCTGGCCTCTCCTCCCTGGAGGCAGCTGTAAGGGAGGAACAGCCATCTCTTCCTGATGTGCATGGGAATTGAGCTGAGAGGGAGTGGTGTGGATTCAGCCTCCAGCCACCTGCTGTACAGAACGAATGGGCAGATCATTACCCAGAGAGCTCTGTAATTTTGCTTTGCAAATGCTTGCCTGCTGGCACAGATCCCGAGGAGGGGAATAGGGAGAGGGTGGTTGCTCACAGCTCCGCGTGCCAAAAAAGCACTTTACCATGCATGAGGCCAACACTTCTCCAGCCAAGAGACCTTGCAGGTTTAACCCCCTCTGCTGCTCCCCAAGGCAGCTTTTTCTAAGAGGGTGGAAGAGTGGCAAGAGAGGGCAGAGAGGGAAAGAACAAGGAGTTTCTGAAAAGAGAGATGAAAGCAATGCAGGGGAGGGCAGAGGACTCTGGCTAGGGAAAGGGGTATGTGAAGGTCGTGGAAGTATGTCAAGACAGGAGTTCCTACAAGAGTTGCATGAAAGGAAGAATATTCCATTCCCAAGGCCTTCCAAGCAGGCAAGCTGTAAGAACCCTCTGGGTGCTAACAGCAAGAGCAAGGAAGAGCCTGCTTGGACTTGATGCTAAATGCACCAGCCTGCTTGGCTCACATGTACATACTATAGGCACCTGCAGCAGCATGCCATTCCTCCTGCCTCCCCCACCTCCCCAGAGCTTTTCCATTTGTGGACAAATTTCAGCTAAATCTATGACACAGGTACATCTCTATCTGAGAAGATTAATGGAAACAAGCACACCAACAACAGAAGAGAAACCATATTTCTATGAGGAGATGTGAAAGGTGAACTCAACACCAGCAGAGAACCCATACAGAAGAGTGCTTTGATGAACGTGTCATAATGTTCAAACTGTAACTCTTTGAAAAATATCTTTTGAGCCAGCAATTGTGCAAAACCATAAAAATTTGAGTTAGCTGGATCCCCATGTTCTGCTCTATGTTAATACCTGCTCACCTTCTAATTTTATCTGAGCTCCTGCCCTAGAGGTGTCCCCTTCTCTGAAGTGTACATCAGAGATGGCTGCAAGCTGAACCTGCTAAGCACAAGTGTAAACCCAAGTGCTCAGCAATCATCTTTAAAGAAATTCTTCCTGCCCTGCAAGTCTGAGACCCCACACATGCTGCCAGAGGATGGCTACATCCTACAGAAAATCTCTACAGAGAGCTGTGCAGATCTTCCCAGGCAGCAGGGCCTTTACTGCACTGACTTGGATTGCACCAAGAAACTGTAGCAGAAGTATGGCCAAGAGGTTGTGTGTGGCCAGGGTGCTGCACACCAAGGAGGGAAGAGAAGGTCCTACTGCTTTCCACTTTTCCCAGTGTAATCTCATGATTTCTGCTGATAGGCCTATGCCCATCTGGGAAGAGTTTTCAGGACAAAATGGAAACAAGGCTCTAGAAAGCTGGGAAAGCATGTTCTGTTTAAGCACCTCTAGACATTCCTTTTCTACAAACAGGTAGCTCCAAAAAGAGCAACCTTTATGCTTTTCAAATACCATTCCCCAGTCTTGCCTTAAGGGCTCTGGCTAAAGTAAGCAACATGCCAACATCAGAAACATCTGAGAAAAAAGTGTAAGTCATGTGAAAGCAGGTCTTTGGTATCCAGGGCCAGATGTTCTCCTTTTTGTAGCAGAACACCCATTTTCTAGTTCAAAAATACTCTCAGTTTCTAATAGTATAAGCCACAAGAAAACTAGATCAACTCTGGTCACCTGACCTATTGTACCAGCAAACATGCATCCCAACTCTTAAATGCTCCAGTAGCATCTACAATTTGCAGTATATTTACTGGGCTTAAAGTTACTTTAAGAAGCAATTTTTAATATAATTTGACAACACATTGATGAGTCACATCATTTTATTACAAATTTGGACCAGCCCTTATTTTTAAAATTATTTCTGAAAATGTAGTAAGAGTTTTTCAAGCAGATAATCAGGGGTTAATGTCCTGAAAAGCCCCAGTCTGTGCCCCTTGATCCTACACATATACATATAGACTTGACTTCAGCATCAGGGCTTTAGATATGAACAAGGAACAGGCAGAAAGGGGGCAAACCCCAGAATGACAGAGCATTCAACATGTTCATTGCTGTGGTGTGAAAGAAGGGATTACAGGTGACCTCGCCCCTGATAAATCACAGTTTACTGATTACCAAAGAAGAGGAACAGCCTTGCTCTTAATGGGTTGCAGCTGTGACTAATTAAAATCAGTGTGATAAAAGGGGTGGATGGTTAGTCAGTAGTGATCCTGAGGAAGAGGATCTTGTGGAGGTAGAGGAGCCATGAAGGAGAAGGAAAGAGCTGGAGAGACACAAAGAAGAATGAAATAAGGAAGAGAGTCGCTGTTGTAAAAAATCAGCTGTGAATTTAGTCTGATGGAGTTAGAGCCTGCAGTCATAGCCACCTAGGTAAAAGCCTGTGGTTAGAGACTGCAAACCGATACTTGCAGTCATAGTCCAGCAGGAAATAAACAGCAGTTGGACCCTGCAGGAGGAGCTGGCTGTAGTCATCAGGATGGCCAAGCTGTAAAGAGGAATAAACTGGGACCCTTTCCATGTTGTTAAATGTCTCTGTCTTAGCTCATTTCTACTCCTAGTGAGAGGTCTACTGCAACAGGCTGCTGTGATTTTTTTTACTGTTTTTCTTCCCTTTCTCTTGAATCTTTCATCCAGTTCTCACCCATTCACAGCCTGGTGCAGTGGCAGGCGAGTCTTTCCTCGGCAGAGCTGAGAAACTAAAAACCTGAATTTTAGAACTTTAGAAAGAGTCCCTTCAGTCATGCTAACACCGCTCGGTGTGATGTTGGAATATAGCTGGGAGTTAATAGGTCAGAACAAAAAACTTTCCCCACTCTGGGAAAAAAATATGTATTAATGTTGATTGCTTCATTTCTTTCTAAAGTACATGAGAGAGATTTCTGTCAATAAGATTTCAAGAAAAGGTGAAAAAAAAAACCAGAAAAAAAATCAGAGATTTTCTATATTTAGTGGCTTCTGAATTTTGGCACATTTGCTTGCTAAAAATACCTAAATGGTATTACCTATTGGTGTGATGGGGGAATTGGTATTCTGCATTTTACCATCCAGTTATCTGAGCAACAAGAGAGGCAGACAATTGCAATTTGATATTCCCTGACAGTTGTCTGCTAAACACAGAGCATTTAAATGCCCATTTGCAGAACATGTCGAGGAACTGAGTCCAGTTAGTGCATGGCTGAGGTGATTGGCAGTGCACCCAGCTGTGTCAAGGCTCAGCCCAGAGAGCCAGCAGGCAGGATATCAGTGCCACTCCTCACCTGAGGCAGAGAGATAGTGCCCTTATTCCCCTCGGGCAAGACACAGTGAATGAGACCACAAGCCACAAAAGACAGCAACAGGATGTGCACAAGGAGAGAGGACATGCCTGGAGCAAGGTGCCTACCCAAACCCTCATCCCAGGATACCTCTGAGCAACTGGGATACACCATCTATCCTCATTCCTAGATTAGGATCCAAGTTACTTCTTTTGGGAACGTGGGACTAAGCTTACTCTGTTTCTTTTAAGCACTGCCCCGGCATGGTGCCTGTTGGGCAACTCAGTGCCCAGCACAGCTGGAGACCCAAGCTGGGAGCATCCACAGCCAGAGGGGGCTTGGTTGTCATAGCCAGCCCTGCTTGGTGCCTGAATCTCTGAGGAAAGCTACTGCTGCTGCAGAACTGTGCTGCCTATTGTAACCTGACTTACTTATGTTTTTGGGTCAGGATCTAGGGGCAAGTTTCTTTGGGTCGGTTCTTAGTTTCAACTTTTTTTACGTGACCGATCATCAGTTTCCTGGAACTCAGCCTTCCCTTCAGTATAAATGCCACTAGTAAGTAGTAAGTAACTTGAAGGTAACTACCTCCAAGCATGAAGTGGATTTTGAGTACACATGAAGCTGCTGAGAGCCATTGGTTTAAAGTGCTGAGCTGTATCCTTTAAACACGAGTGCCTTGAACCTAAAGCAAAAACTATTCCTAAAGAGCAGCATAACTAGCAATAAGGATTCACAGTGGTCTAGTCTCCCCGTCCAACAGAGTAACAGGGCTTGGGAGGCAGCAAGTGCAATGTCTTGACATTTTGACATGTGACTCAAGATATTAAAGAGGAAATTGTCTAGGTGAATGTACTGTGGAGTAATAACATTTGGTTAGAAAAACATTTCTTTAAAATAGTTATCATTATTACATTGGCAAATGAAAGGTGTATGGAGTGGATCCTACAGGTATTCATTGGAGGGTCCAGCACTACTCAGTGTTTCCATTAACGGCTTAGATAATGGAAAAAAAGAAAATACTTATTAAATCTGCAGATGACATCTAGCTGAGTGGGACTGAATACACTAGAGGACAGAAATAGAATACAAGACAATCACATCAAATTGGACAAATGATCTGAGAACACAAGACAAAATTCAACCAGGACATAGTCATGCAATTAGACTTTAGCAGGAATAATCAACTTCATTAATACAGAAAAAGGAACAGCTGTCTAGGTGGCAATTCTACAAAAAGGAGTCTGGAAGTTACTGCACAGTCTGAAAAGCAGTAAAAAACATGCCTCACCACCACAGGACAAACAAGTATTGGGACTCTAATGTCAGTCTGACAGATCTGTGATGTAGGTTTTTCCCTGAAGGATTATGTCCAGCATTAGGTGTCCCATTCTGAAACAGAGGTCAATTGGAGAGAGCCCAGGAGAGAAGGGGAATGGTCAAATGTTTAGGATCTGTGGCCACCAAGCATAGACAGAACAGACAGAGGATGTCCAGATAAAGAAATGATGACTGGGGAAGCAATCCATAACAGTTTTCAAATATCTGAACAGCTGTTACAAGGAAAAAGGTAATCAGTTTTCCATGCCCATGGTGAATAAGAGGCAATAAATTCAACTTCAGCATGGAAGATTTGGGTTAATCTGTTAAGAATAGGGAAGCACTGGAATAAATTGCCCAGAGCTCAGTCAGAATATTGACAAAGGCAAAGGAGGTGCAGCTGGATATGCTGTGCACAAGGAGACAGACTAGATGATCTCTCAAAGCCTCTTCCAATCCTATTTCCTATAGCTTTTTTGATCAGTAGTAGCAAGCTTAAACTGAAGCTGTTCACAGAACTCTGCTTTCCCTGACCCTTGCAGCAGGTATTTTCTACAATGACAAGAGAGAGTTTTGAAGATTTTACAGTACAGCAAAACACACATGCCATTCCCTACCCAGCTTCAGGAAATCTCTCTTCTAAATACACCAGACACATATTTATGTGCTCTCAATGCTATGTGGAGCAGAGCCTGGAACATTAATCTTTCAGCAACAAAACCACAGTCCTCTTCTGACAGGCCTGTGTAACTGCTCCTAGGGGTGGCTACAGAGCCTTGGACCTCTACATTACCTCCCTCATTCCATAGCCCCAGCTAGGAAAACTGTTTACATCCCAGGCTTTCTGGTCTGTGCATATTCCAAAAATATAGAGGGTTTGGGGGTTGTTTTGTTTATGTCTTCCTGTGTGAACTTGTCACACCCTAAATCTAATGCACTCACCCAACAAATTATGGTCACATCTAGAAAGATTATAAAACTCTAAAACCAGTGTCAATCTCAGACTCCAAGAATAGGACCAATGGTAAATAATGATTTTAACACCTGTATTTGAAGTCAGCCCCCCCATCTCTTTACAGAACAAGAAGTCCTTCTGCCAAGAGCTAGAGCAGTTGCAGGACCTGCCATACACACAGATGTGTCACAGTGTTATGCTGGAGGGCAGTGTGTTCATGGCAATGGGCAAGGAGCGTGTGCTGGGAGCATTATGGCCTGCAGTGTTCCTGGAGGAACATGACACGGATTATGCAAGTGTTTACCACCAAGAGGAGAAGAGTGACCACAGGACTGTAACTCGTGGAATTAGGGTAGATGAAGACATACTGCTTCCTTCTTTAGTGGTCATAAAACTTTTCTGGTGTTATGATCAGGAGTGCATGAAACAACATCACCCATGTCATACGTGTGTCTCCTATGGTCCCATGGTGATTCTCTCCAAATTGAGAAGGTCACACTTCCTATTCAGTCTGCCAGCAATGAAGATCATTAAGGCCATTTCTTAGACCAACTATCAAGACACGCACCTAACAAAGACAATGAGTAACATACTCTGATGCTGAAGAGCTTCTGAGACAAGCTGTCAGCTGGCCCCAGTTGTCCCAGCTCTTTCTGCAATGGCTCAGCTGCGGCTGAGGGGTTTTGCTTTCCTGCTGCTTTGTCTGTGTGGCAGGGGGCTACTGCTGTTGCACACTGGGTGTCCTGACCTCCTGGGGACTTGGAAATGAAGGCATTTCCTTAAGTGGTTGCCCAAGCAGGACATGGAGTAATTTTGGTACAAGACAGAATGAGCTCCTCGGCACCTCATCTGGGGAGATGTGGGTCCCTGCAGCCTAAGTGGATGTGCCACAAGGACAGGGCACAACTATGGTTTTCTTATCAATGCACTGAAGGGGGCAATGGGAACCCCTGGGGCAGACTATCTCTGCAGCTGGCCATTCTTCCTCTCCCATCTCTCGCCCACAGTAACTCCCAGCGATGCTCCCAATACTGGCTGTGCCCCTGCTGCTTGAGTTAATTACAGTAATTATACCTGTGCTCCTCAGCTCCAGCTCACTTCTGTTGTCACTTCCCTGCCCATTCATTTGCAAATCTAATCACTCCGTGGATTTTTTCAAAAGAAAAAGGGATAGGGAGAGCAAGGATACAAATGAAAAAATAAAGTGTGACTCCTGCAACAAAAATACTACAGAAATTGAGGTGCCATTGAGCAGCACATGGGGTTTTGTTTAGCCACCCTGCGAGGGCTGAACGCTGGTCCCAGTTCTGATAGACAGGCCTTTGCTGGGTCACAGCACTAGAACAAAGTAGGGAATAAAGAAAGAATTGCATCAGTCTCTTCCAGTGACTGCCGAATTGCCTCAAGATACTGCCTGGTGCTTGAGAGCTCACTTGCAAACAGGCAGGAGAGCTTCCTGGGCATCCAGTGTTCCCAGCACAGCAGGACGCCCAGGTGGACACAGGCACCATGAACCCCGGCAACTACTCTGCTTGGTGTGGGTCCTACCCATTTCTAGGGCAGGTTTTATGTGTACAAAGGTTGTTGCAGGATCACCTGTGGAAACATAAATCTCTTTTCATGCCCGGGAGGCTCTCCAGCAGTGAGTCTGAAGAGCTGTGGCTAGAAGCATGCACTTCAGGTCACCTGTCTGATAAGGATAGATCTGAGGTCAATCCTTTGAACAGAGAGGGGGGAAAAGTGTAACCAGAAAAAAAAATGGGCAGAAATACCTTCCTAATTGTCTGCAGGCACTCTGAACAAGAGGCGAAAGAAAGAAGAGGAAGCTGTGATGTGCCCTGCCAGCTGACACTGGAACCAGTGTTATATTGCTGCCAGGCAGCAAAGGAGAGCAGATGGGTTTTGTCACCCAGTACTGTGTATACAGTTTTGAGGAGAAAAATACAAAACTGTTATTTTTGCCTTTTACTGCCAATAAAGACAGTGAAAGAGAGTGAGAGGCAAAGGGACAGCCTGGTTCCTTTGCACTAAGTGCATCAATTTAATTACACTGCACTGAAGTATTTTCACACCAGCCATTACACCAATTGTTCTGTGTAGCCGCACACTTCTGAGCTTGTTCACAGTATCATCCCAGATGCCAGAATTTCCCACTGTGTGATGACACTTCAGTAGCAGGGCTGCTTTCTCTCATTGACCATGCTGGAGAAGCATCCCAGGGGCTGTCAAAGTCCAGGAGGCTGAGAAGGTTAGGATAAACCAATTCCCTGTATTAAGTATTTAAGAATACAGAAAATAGTTGATGTTTCTCATTACCAGAGTAAATGTTTCTTATCACTGTATGCTTTGTACACAAAATATTTATTGTTTTGCATATCTGCACCGGCAAGAAAGAACTTCTCTGGACTGGAGCTGGAGGTAGAAAGGCCTTCTGAGCATCATGGGCAGGAAGAGAGGTAGTCAGGGAAACATGTTGGAACTGTAAAGCATTTTTTTTGCTGTTAATATCCAACTGGAATATTTTTGGTGAAGTGAAAACAACAAATTCATTTTAATGTAACAGACGGAAAAATGCAAACCCCCCAAAGTAATGCCTTGTTTCCAGGCAAGAAATCACGAAATGAATACTGCACTGCAAAACATGTAACTGCAGCATGGCAAACTAAAGGGACTCTGAGTCCTTTAGGTGACGTGCTCAAAAGGGTTTTCTGTCTCCCAGGAGGCTGATTGCTGGGGGAGGAGAGAGAGGACCTACAATTAGGTTGATTAAAATAGTGGTCCCAGCATGGTCTGTTCTTCACTGTTGCCAGGAGACTAGAAGTCTAGGATGAACAGTTCAAACTTTCTGTAACAAAAATAGGTGTTTACTTCCACACCATATGATCTTGGCCCTCTCTAAGGCTTACCATTCTCCATTAGTTCACAAAAAAAAAGAAAAAAAAAAAATCCCTACCCAACTTCACTTTCTTAGACTTGTGTTAAGATGGATTTACCATGTTCAAAACTGCACCAATTCTTCCCTGCTTCCATCATCCCAGCCCAGTGCCAAACTCCAGGCTCTATGCTAACTGTTCAGTGGCTGTTCTCTCACTTTTTGCAAAATTAATCTGGTCTTTCCACATCTTGGCCCTAGAACCCAGTAAGCAGGTCATCAATTCTAGGTTACTTGTCCCCTCCACAGAATCTACATCTGAAGCAAAGGCTGGGCAGGTGGCTCAGCTGATGGGCGAGGACACTGAGATGGGCAGCCATTCACAGGTTGTTTGGTGGACATGCACTACCCTCAGTTCGTGACTTAGGCTGGAAGAGGTGACTGTAATACATCAGGAAACAGAAGATCTTGATGGAGAAACCAAGCCAGGCTATCTTACCAATTTGCTCCATTTCCCTCCACACACACACTTTTCACAGCTGATACAGAAGTAAAAGGAAACACTAATTGTATTGGTGGGAGAAGGTTATAGTACAAAGTGAAACCCTACTTTTTTCTTCAAGTCCCTTTTGGTTAGCATCCTAAAGCATATAGAAAAAAACCAAACCAAACCAAAACCAAACCAAAAAACAAACAAAAAAAAACAAACAAACAAAAAAAAAAAAAACACCAACAAAATAGATCTATAGTAGTAGCTGTTCCAAAGTTCTCAGTATGAAAATCTTTTATGTATTTGAAGCATTTTATTTAGGTCCTTTGCTTCAAGGTAGGTCTTGTCTTTCCTAAAGCCAAATGCATTAATTAAATTTAGCCAATATGCCTTTTCTAAGGCTTTCACTTGTATCTGTCACTACAAAAACTGTACATGCCAAGTAATGTGTTTGCTTTTTAACACCCCAATGGGTGTTAAATTTCTGAAGCAGGTGGCAAAGGGCTGTGATAGATGAATGGATAGCAGGCATGACAGAGTTTTAGAAAGGGATAGAGATGACACTGAAGGTAGATGATTGCAAAAGTAGCAGCAAAATTAGCTGAAAGCTGAAGTCCCTGCTACAAATATACTATACATGTAGGGTTTGAATGCCAAAAGTGAGAGAATCCTTGCTCCTGTTAACACAGCAGCAATCAGGTAACAGCTGGAAAGAGGCATTTAAACCTCCCTGTGTAGCTGTGTTGCAACATAGTGCATAATTACTCATCATGCTCTTTCCAACAGCCTGCACAGGCTGCCTGCTGAAATTCACAGAATCACAGAATGGTTTAGGATGGAAAGGACCCTAAAGATCACCTAGTTCCAACCCTCCTGCCATGGACAGGGACACCTTCCACTAGACCAGGTCGCTCAGAGCCTCATCCAAGCTGGCTTTGAACACTTCCACGTATGGGACATCCACAACTTGTCTGAGCAACCTATTCCAGTGTCTCACCACCCCTCACAGTAATGCATTTTTTTCCTAATATCTAAACCTACTCTATTTCAGTTTGAAGCCATCCCCCCTTGTCCTATCACTACATGATCTTGTCAAAAATCCCTCTCCATCTGTCTTGTAGGCTACCTTTAGGTACTGGAAGGCTGCAATTAGGTCACCCTGATGCCTTTTCTTCTCCAGGCTGAACAAGTTCTCTCAGCCTTTCCTCATAGAGAAGGTGCTCCATCCCCATATAGAAATTGGCCCTTCACTGGACGTACTCCAACAGGTCCATGTTCTTCCATGGTGGGGAACCCAGAGCTGTACACAGCACTGCAGCTGGGGTCTCACCAGAGCAGAGCAGAGGAATCCCCTTCCTCACCCTGCTGCCCACGCTGCTTTGGATGCAGCCCAGGATACAAAATGGTTCTCTGGGCTCCAAGACCTGAGTCATATCCAGCCTCTCATCCACCAGCACCCCCAAGACCTTCCCAGCAGGGCTGTTCCCATTCTGTTCTTCCCCAGCATGTGTTGATATCAGAGGTTGCCCTAACCTAGGTACTTGTACTTGACCTTGTTAAACCTCATGAGATTCCCATGGCCCCACTTCTCGAGCTTATTCAGATCCCACTGGATGCCATCCCATCCTTCAGGTGTGCATACCACACCACTCAGCTTGCTGTCACCTGCAAATTTGCTGAAGGTGCACTTGATTCTTTCATCTATGTAACTAATAAAGATATTAAATAACACTTGTCCCAATACAGACTCCCAAGGGACACCACTTGTCAGCAGGGGTGCTACCACAAAGTCTGGTTTTGACCTTTGTTTTCAGATACTTCACCACATTCAGACTGAACAGCAGCCCTGTTAGTGGCCCTTCCCTGCATTTGCTCCAACACATACACCCAGTACTGTGAACAAGGATCACTGGCAGACACATCCAGGAATCCTTGGGGGGCTCAGACGGGAGAATGAAAGCACAGCCACATTAGAGAAGGATACTAACCCACTATTAATAGCGCTAGAAAAAGAGCCTGAGATTTCTCACCAGCATTTTAATAGGACTGTTTCTGCTTCAAAACCACCTTGACTGGATGTCAAGGACACATTATAAAGGCAGGTCAATCCAGGTATGAAGCAATGTAGCACACAGATAGCAGCTGAAAGAGTGCTAGAAGCAAAAAACTAAGAACACACCACAGAGAACCTTAAGCCCAGCAAGCTCACAGTAGAATTACTAAATGAATTGCTTCCTGCAACCTCAGATGCTAATTATTTGGTGTTTTAATTTTTGTACTTAATGTTCTTCTGTCCAAATTAAAGTAAATCTAATTTAATGCCCCCACATAGACTCCAAGCATCTTTTTCCTTGAGAGCTTTTGCTGCTAGCCAGCACCTAGATACCACAGGAGGAATAGTATAATTTTAACTCCTATGTGGCTTTTGTCTTCATGTTGTGAAGACATTAAATTGTGTAACAGGTAAAGAATGGGCCTTCAGTCATGTCTCTCAACTAGATATAGCTATCCACCCTTCAACAAAAGCTATTGGGAGGGTAACAGAGCTCAAAGAGCTCCACCATAACATGTTAATAGCATCCAATAGATGCTTCTCAGGTTCATTTCCTGACCCTCCAAGGAGAGCCAGCCATACAGTTCAAGGGTGCATTTCTAGCTTACCCTCATAAATTCCTAACTATTTACAAACTCTTCTTGGATAGCAGTCTCAGAGCCTTGCTTATATTCCTTCCATCTTGGATTTTGCTCCTCTGACATTGTCCATTCCTCAAGTTTCCAGAGAGTCCTTATGGCTAAGATAGTAAGATTTAAAAGTCAAGATTGCTTTGTGGGGTCTGCAAAACCAAAAGTGGTTATTTAGCATCTTGACATCGTTGGAATTGTAGATTTTTACTTTCACACAGCTTTCTAAAAGTTGTATGCCTTTTCTGTTTCCCACAGACATCAAAGTAGGTGGTGAATTTACAGAACTATATATCCAAAATCTATTTTGCCACAAATTCCTATCACTTCGCGGAAGCTTTTTGCTTCCACCTCAATGACCTTTGGCACTGATGGTAGGAGAGAAGGACGTTTGTCTCAGCAGATAAATGGCTTCACAGATACAGAGGAATCTGTGAGATAGGTTATTGAGTAGCTGACACAAGGGGGATTAACAAGAGTATGGGTTATCTTCATAACAAATACAGCCTGCCACAGACCTCCATATTTAAGAGCAGCCTCTCAGGGTCAGTAGTCTTGGTAGCTTTTGTCAGTAAGACCTAGTACTAGTCTCAGAAAAAAAATTAAGATACTTCTTAATAAAACGTGGTTTATGTTTTGAGTCTCCCAGAGATGTTTCTACTGCAAGCTTCTCCTCATATGGTCAAATTCTGTAGAAGACCAGGGAGGAAAACAGAGGTGCTGTGAACCAACAGGCAGCAATGTAAGTCTGTGTAAGTAATGCATTGATGCACTCAATCAAAATTCTCCTCAACGACATGGGGTGAGGAGGAATACAGGCTGGCAGAGACCTCCACGAAACACAGCTCCCTTCAAAAGTCTCTGCACTGCTTTGCTTTTCTCATGCTTTCTTACATTGGTCCTCAGCTGCCATCACACACCATCCCATGCCCACAACCAACATACAAGACAGATGAAGGTCCCCTCATGTACTCATTGTCAGGCTCACAAAGAAATTCAAGAAGAGATACACTATCATATTCAAAATCCACCACCCTGTCCAAGAGCGGCACTTGCACTAGCCACCCTTGCTTTGATTTTTCCCAGACAAAGAAGCAGGCAAATACTCTGCCTTTCTCCAAGACATCAGACAAAACAACCCTGCTTCTTGGGATACCCTCCCTGCTCTGGGTTCTTCCCCCTGCCCCTCTTCCCTTCCTTCTTCACACTGCCCATGTGTCACACCAGAAGAGCCAGCAAAGCCTTCAGCAGATGCACTTGTTAATTTCAGAAAGAGAAAAGGCAACCAGAATCCAGAGCTGCAACCTCTTCATGATCTGTAATGAGTTGATAGGAAAATATTTCTGCCTGATTAGAATTTTCAGTGATCTCATTCTTTTGAGTGGAATATGGCTGGCCTCCTTCTTTGTCCCAGCCATAATTGCAGGACAGCTTCTAGTACACTGCATGTATCTCTTACCCTCAGCCCAGCAGGAAGATGTATACTCACTCTTCCCCTTCTGTGCCATGCACTGACAACAGCAAAAGAAAAATACTGCTGATATTAATATATCAGCCCTTGATGTAAAGCAGGGTTAAACTTTCTGCTGCTTGGGAAAAACCTTTAGTCATTGGCAATGTCATCAAAGATGTCAACCAAAGACACTGAGTCATGTTGCACCAGAGAATGTGACGTGGTTGGGGCTTTTAAGACCCTTTAACAAGTGCTTGGAACTAAGATGCTCTTTTTCCCTTGTATTGTACCTATTAAAAAACTGTTTGGCTGAAGCAATGAGTACTGTTGAGTAATTCCACTTGCAGAGGAAAATTGCAAAATAGGTATTTACAAAAAAACATGTGCTCAATACTGCATGATAACCACAGGGCTGGGGACTCCCAAGGCTGAAATGCAGCTCAGGAGCTCTCACACTTTCCCCAGATATCCTCCTTGCTGGCAGCTGCAGGAGGAGCCAGAGAGGCCATGACAGCAAATGTTCCAACATCCCAAGGGGGATCCCTGCAATGTGGGCTGTGGTGCATCTGCAAGGCTGTTCTCTGAATTACAGCAAGAGTTTTCTTGCCTTCTTTCAGCTTGGAACTACAGATGTCGCCACAAGAGCCTGTCCCTCCACAGCCTCCACAATTTCCTCAGCACTGCAGGCCCACCAGGCCAGTCCCTCTCCACCCCATATATAAAGTCTGGGACTATAAATGAATAGTCCTCCACCTTCATCTCCTGCCCATTGTCTCCAAGGTTCTCAACTCCTCATCTTCAGACAAAACCCTTGCAGCCTGCACTCTTGACTTTCTCTCCAAAAGCCATGACAGACAGCAGCTCATCTCATGAAGTGATTCCTTCTTCCACAGGGACCAGCATCATCTATTCCCTGGCTCCCCAACATCCCAAATACCAGGCCAATGAGTGGGAAGGGACAGGAGAGGCAGGCAGGCAGGCAGGCAGGAAGGAAGGAAGGATTATGCAGTTTGATTCTTTCTGAAAACTAGTCACAAAGTTTTGGGAGTCTTTGATGGTCTTGATATTCCCCTACAGGACTGACCTTGGCTCAACAGTCCATGAACTTCTTGACCTCATACCTGCACTTGCACTGTACTGTGTTGTGCTTATCTCCCGGAGCCAGAACAAGGATATTTGTCCCAGAAAAGCACTGCCCTATCTCCATATGGCCCCTTTCTCCAGCCATATAATGTTCTTTCTTGCTCATTTGCACAGCATGTTCTTACCAGCAGTCCTTGGTTGGCTCCATGACTATCTGGCTATTGGTGTTTGAAACATACATAATAGCCCCTTATCTTCTGGGCTTCTACAATACCTTTACTGTATTTTTGAAGACACTCAAGAATTTTCATGCAGTTGACTGGAGCAACTGAAGTGATCTTGGGAACTGAGATGCCTCATATTGTCATGGTGATTCAACTCCAGCCCACACAACTTAAGTGCCTAAGATGATCTGGTAATGTGATGGAGCCAAATGATTCATATGACTAGGACAGGACTCCTTGGTGACCACTGTGACTCAGTCTTTACCACTGTTGTATCGCAAGGAATGGCTGGGCCCAGAAAGACACAGTCAGTTGGTTTGTCATTGTGCCTTGCATTGGTTATAACAGTTCCAAGGTACTCAGGCATAGCTGCAATATATGTAAATACATACATATATATTCAGAAATGTTAACAGATATAAACTTTCTTGTAAAAAGTTTAGACCTGTTATAAACAGAAGTATAAAGTAGGAAGAAACTGCTCTACTTGGCCAGTTTTAAGTGTTGTCCATTTGTGTGGCTTTTCCACTGCCTTCTGCACCAGCTAGATAGAACTACTTTTAGAGGCTGCAGGCTGGACTAGATGGAGCATTGGTCTAATCTGGCCATTAAGATTCTAGTCTTATGTTACAAATAGTGGTTCTTAATTGTAACTAGTGCTAATATTTTAAATTATTTTTTTCAATCCATTGTCCTTTAGTCTGTGTAATGCCAGATGTTTAGTGCATGTGGTCTGTCTTCCAGCAAAAGAGAACTAGAAAATTTGTGCCTGGGAACAGTGCATATATTTGCTTTATACATGCAGCCATGGAGCACAGGTGGTGAAGAGCCTGCAAGTGCTCTCAGGGACCTCAGTCCAGGACTGCTGTGGATTTCCCTTTGAATTGACATCGATGAAAACCCACAACAGAATAGTGGTGCTTACAAGGCTCTCGCTTTAGGTCTCTTGACTCTGTCCCAAACCTTGCAAAATCTGTGTGCCGTATCACATCTTTCCAGGGCCAAACAAAAGAAAAATAAACCGAAAGACTGTGTGTAGTGGGATCATCCATTGGCACATGCCAGGACAATATAAACACTGTCTCTTGACACTGGTTATTCAATTTTTTACTCAGGACTTGCAATGCTTTCAATCCCTATATATCAAAGCCCTTCTGTGAAAGGAGAGATGCTGCATAGGCTGCTAGAAGCCTAGAGATAGCCCCTTAAGATTTGGAAATAGTGGCTAATACACGCACTGACCAAGCTGTGGATCAGAAAAGTGAAAAAAATCCCCTCTGCCCAACATACAGCTGGTTTGGTGTGAAGCCCAGAATGGCTTCCCTGGAATAATGTAATATGGAGTTCAAAAACATCTTTATGTGAATATTGTAGTAACATAGCCTTTGTAATCTAAATTCCCCATTTCTTAATATAATCTCAAGCGAATCTGTTGTTTGAATCCATAAGGTAAAATGTACCTGCCTGAGCACTTCTCATTGCCATCCCAATACAGGCAATGAGGTCAAGAGATTAAACAGCACTCTGCTCCCCGGTCTCTCCCATTTGCAACTGTGCAGCTTGTGTGTATTTATGGGCAGTGGCTGCAGTGTCCCACCGTGCAGAGATCAGTGGGCTGCTATTCTCCATTGAGCATGTGAGAAATCAATGACAAAATGAGGGTGCTGGTGGAGGCTGTGTCCCATCCTGCTGTAATAAACCCAGTCATCTTCTGTCTCTCCTGACCAAGCAAGAGCCCTTGACTTTTTGCTGTATGCTTTTAATTTCCCTTTTGCTTCCTCTTCCCCACCAAACCACACTGTTTTCTCTTAGAATTGCTCATCCCATCCTTCTCCAACTGTTGTCCATGCTCAAAGTGATTAACTCTCCCCCTTCCTCTGGGCCTGTTCCTCTGAAGATTACTGTCTCATGCTTGGAGTGGATAATCCATCAACCAAATGGCCTGCTGCCACCCAGGGGTCTGTCACAGTTCTCTGGCACTGGTGCTAGAAGGTCTCTGACTGCTCAACCGGCAGAGTGTGGAGAAGGCAGTGCACTGGGAGCAAGACCAGCACAGGCTGGAGTTCAGTGTTCCGGCCAGCATGTGCACACCTAAAAATCAGCACACATATGCACACTCTTACTAGCAGCTCCACAGCCTTAAATCCCAGAAGATGGCTGGAAGGGGAATACAGGAATCAATTAGCTGTCAGGAGACAACTTGCCTGCTCTCACACTGCAGTGACCTCCATTACATCAGGAGGAGAAACTCTCCTTGCTAAGAGCCAAGTAGCATCTTCAGGTGACTTATGGAACCTGAATAGTGTTATTATCTAAAAAAAAAATATGGAAGTGAGCTGGAGCTGAACATCATGCCCATGCTGAGCTCACTTCCTGTGAGCACACAGGGTTACCTGAGCCCTGTTCTTGCCATGCTCTTAGACTTCCCTGCCAGAGCTGGGGCTTCTATAGGATGTTTGGCAAACTCCAGGCCTGGTGATGCCATTGGAGACTTGGCTTTCCTCATAGCCTTGTCAAAATGCCTCCAGCCTGATTGCTGTGCCTGTCCCAACTGTCCAGGCTGAGCAGAGATCTGAGTTACACCACTATTAAAGATTAAACTATTGGTCTTTGAAGTGATTTAAACCACACCCAGCATCTCTCTACAACAAAGACAACTGATAAGCAACATCAGCATCTTTACAATATAGCCCATACCACAGCCAGGTCTCCTTCAGCCTGGAAAGGCAAACCAAGAGTGAGAGAAACATCACTGCAGAGTGGGCTAAGAAGGAAGGTTGCAGCAAGAAAAGTAACAGGGAAATTACTTGGCACATGGGTCTACCAGTTTCATGCAGCTAAGATGGGGCAACATCTGCCTTGTGGCTAAAGCAGGGACCAAAGGGAAGCTGTGCCCTGTGCTGTCCATGCCTCCCTGCACCTTGTTTGCTGTGCCCATAGCACCAGCCAGCAGTGCCATGAAGTGATGGCACATAGGCTTTCAGTATAGCAGAAACTAGGGAGAAATCAGGCTCAGAAAACCAGCTACAAGTGGAACAAAATTCAAGAGGAAAAGTGCAAGACACAAGCTTCTTGATGGGAGTGGGGCTAAGCTGGCCAGGCTGCTGGCAGAGTGAATGGGCATCTGGCTGATATAACAAGCTATTTAAGAAATCCACTTTCCTCTACTTTTCACCATTCTTTCTCTTTTTTCCTTTTTGTTTCCCTTATTAGTCACTTTTTAAGGGCAGACAGTTTATACCATCAGGCTTCCCTGAGAGGAGGGACTGGGCTGCCTGAACCTCTACCATTTTCCTACTGACAAGCATCTATTCAAATCCTTCTCCAGTTTCAACCAAGAGAAGCATACAGATCCCAGAGATAATTAAAGTCTTTTAGATGTAATGAAAATAGATAGGTGGAGAGGGGAGAGAGGACTCTCTGAGCACCCCCACTGCAAGAGACTGCAGTACAAGCTAAAATACCAAGTACCAGCAAACCTTCATGGAGAAATCCCGTAACTACTGCAGGCCATAGGAAACACATTTAATTTGCCTCTGCACTCAGAAGGGCTCATGCAGCTGGACATGGAACAAGGAGTCAGCAGGTGATGGCAGCAGGTACAGCCCATAATGGTTTGATCAGCAGCAGATCTCTGTTTCTGTGGCCTCTCTGTCTGCAGACAGTAGGCACAGTATCTGGGAGCAGATGCATCCATTGCACCCAATCTATCATGTGGGTTCCCTTCCTGGTATCATTGGCCAGCCCTGAACTGTGCATTCATATCTGGGACTGTCAAAAGTTTTTAAAAGGCCTCTCCATCTATGGCAAAGGAAAGAGCATTCTCGTCCCTCTTTACCTCTGTCCCAAGAAGACTGTATCCTCTATGCTAACGATGCTGGGCCAGCTTTGTAATGAAGCCACACTGTGCCACTAACGCTCCCATGCCCTCCAGGCAGAGCGAGGCCAGTGAACCTATTCTCTGTGCAAGTCTTCCCACGCCCTCTCCACAAATAAGCTCATGCCAGGTCACAGCCTAACTCCACTGCTGATTTTGCTGGCACACGAGTGCCCGACAGTTCCTTCAGAAGTTGCTGAACAATATGAACCAGGCTTAATGACGGATGCAACTTGTGCATGCTCCCTGCAGATTTTCTGTACTCTGCTTGGGAGATCCCATTTTCCCTGTGAAGGAAGTAGGCAGCAAATGGAAGGGCATTATCCCTCCTATTTGCACCGTATCTTTGGCAGAGCCAGCACATAAAAAATGGAAGGAGCCATATACCTTCCTCTTTTAAAAACAGACAGGCTAGGATGCTTTCCAAGCCTAGAGACAAACTTAAGGCCAAGGCTGACATTTCAGGGATCACTGCCAGTTAACTTAATGAATAAAATTCTCTTCTTCAGCCATGCTCTGTGCATGCTGGAGAGGAGCTGGATTGTTTTCTTGCCCCGGTTCTGGATAATAATTATTGCTGCATTCACTCAGAGACATCTGTCTGTTTTCATGCCTGCAGTATAAGCTGGTGTTGAAGTTGCATCTGCTTAGAAGCCTCTCAGCTTCCTATCCTGGGGGCTATTTCAGGGCAAAAGTATCCATTAACTGCTTACTCTGAAGCACACATTTAACAAAAGCCTGAGCAAAAAAATAAGGCTCAAGCTCCACATATAAGTCATTTGCTATGGCCATGCCTGAAGAGACGGCGAGGGAGTGGTCAGGAGCAGGGTAGCGAGGATGCATGGGCTCCCCAGCACCATGCCTGTGCCACGGCCTTGGAAGCAGAACTTACTCCTTGGCATCCCAATGCAACCACAACCTCCAGCACTCGCAGTGCCCCCAGACAGCCACTGTTCCCAAGGGCAGCCAGACTCTCATGACAGCTCTGCCCACCTGCTGGCTGGCCCCTGCACACTGCTTCAAATCCTTGCAGTCCTGCAGACCCAAATCTACATCACATCCACGCTTCTCTCCTTGCCACCAAGGCCTGAGCAGTGCTCTCCCACCTCACAAAGGCATGTTCCACCAACCACAACTTA
The DNA here is from genome assembly GCA_032173965.1 of Sitta carolinensis. Taxonomy (NCBI): domain Eukaryota; kingdom Metazoa; phylum Chordata; class Aves; order Passeriformes; family Sittidae; genus Sitta; species Sitta carolinensis. Next base: position 39,214,484 of record JAVUNC010000006.1, read on the forward strand.
AAGATGCTGAATAAAATAGCAGTGAGTTCCAAAAGCCACTATAAAAAGAGAAAGGGTGAAAGAGAGGGTGGGGTGTGGTCTCTTTCAGGGGGAATGAATGACTGGACACAAACCCCAGATCCCTGAAAGCTCAGAGAAAACAGGAACAAAAAGTGGAAGAAAACCACATAAGCAGGGGGAGGCGGTGAGGAGAGGAGCTCTTGGTATTGATGTTTGAAACGGTCTCTTTAAAATGGAAGATAATGACACTGAAAATTATTCTGAGCTTTTCAAAGGCATAAATGACCAAACTGCCTCCTGACTCCTGAATTACATTATCCAGAAAGAACTTAATAGCATGTTATTATCGCTTCTCCTCGCTGACAGGATTTCGGCACTGAAAAGACAAACAAGAAGTGCATTCATAATCACAACCGCATTCACCTCTGCGACGCACTGGCCACAGCTAATTTCAGGTAAGTGTCTCAGCAGCCAGCCGGGGAACTCAGCAGTGAGGTAATTGCCTTTGTCACTACCTCAGAAGGAGCAGCTGGGTGTCCCCAGTGGAAGCCAGTGCCAAAACCCTGCTGTATGGGGAAGAAGGGCAAGTCCTGGACTGGCTGATGGCAGCTGATGGGGATGAGGCTGGTGCCAGTGGGTCATGGTGTGTCCCATCCTGGCAGGTACCTGTGAGGGGCCCAAGGCTGTGTGGATGGCAGTGGGGTCCCTATGTCTGCTGCAGCTGTGGCTCCACTGGCCTGATGGGAGCCTGTAAGAACTGGAGCAAGACAATAAAGAGGGATATAGGGATGTGTTGGGGTGGGAAGTGTGAGTAAGCGGTGTAGCCTGAGATGTCCAGAGATAGTCCCAACCCTTGGCATTTGTCACACTGGTAGTTTTCATGACCAGCAGCCCCGAAGAAGACAGAAGTGTTGCTGATTTCCAAAGATGGGCAATTTGGCCAGCCTCTCTCCCAATTCCTCTATCTCCGCCACTCTATCCCCCATGCTTCAATTGAGAGGTCAGAAGGTAACTTGGTCATATTGTGCTCCCTGCCAATATTCATGCCCTGGTAAAGTCCTGGAGGGGCCTGGTAACCATCCTGGTGTAAGTTCAGGATGACCCTTGCCTCACATAACATCACTGTGCCACTGTCTGAGAGCAGTTTGCTTTGGGCTATTCCCAAGGCTTTTCTTTAAATCTTCCTTGTGCTCTGCCAAGGTGTGCCACTGCAGTACAAAGCACCTTTCTCCCAGGGGGTGCTCCATCTTCTCCTGAAACCTCCCCAGATTGCCAGACATTGGGCTGGCTGCAGCTAAGGCAAGGTAGCATGGGAGGCCAGCCCAGAGGGAAAGCAACAAGGAAGGGAAAGAGGCAGAGAGCTGTGTCTGGCTCTGCTGAGCTGCCACTGCCATAGGATGCATTTGCATGGATACAGATCATGACCCAGCCCAGCAGGATCTCTGTGCAGAAGACCATCCCTGCTACGGTGCTGATGTGACAAGGCCAATCTAAATGCCAGGGGCAGCCTTCAGGCAGCACTGTGTCCTCCCCATGATTTATGTCCCAGGTTGAAGACCATTTCATTTTCATTTCAGCAGCCGTGCTCCAACATCTGCAGGCTCCTAAGCAAGTGAAGAAGGTAAGTGCCTTCCCTGGGGGATTTTTTTCCCCCATAGCACAGTATGGCAAATAATCCTTCCCCACTCCCAGCAGAAGACAGGCTGTGGAGTGAGTTTAATGCAGTGCACCCAGAGCTGTCCACGTCATAACAGGAGTCCCCATCCCAGACTTTGCAAAAGGCTCCAGGGTAGGGGCCATAGGAGTACCTGTTCCCATAGCAAAATTTGGGTGCTACCAAGGACAGTGCACATGGCACTGGAGCACCCATGCAGCTTTGCAAGCCCATACCCTCCCATGGAGACTCCTACAGGGTCTGTTTCTGTGGACACTGACAGTGATCAGGGAGAAGCAGTTTGAGCTTTCTCAGGCTGGTCCTGGGAAAACAAGAGAAAAGAATGTAAACAACCTGGTACCTGGTGTTTTCGAAGACCTTACGCTGCGTGAGAAACGTGCTGTTGTTGCTGAGTTGTTTACCAAACGGCAGTGTCTTTCTCAACCAATCAATGTCCAGACAGCAAAGTACATTATAAAAAGATACGGTTCATTTCCAATAAAGTAGTGCTTATTTTGTCTTCTGAGAACTCTGTCATTGTTTCTTTTCCACTCTATGGCGACATGTTTCTTGTGCAGCCACTTCTTGGCAGAGAGAGCAAATGCAGCAACCAAAGAAAATCATGGGAAGAAGACCCTGAACATAGCTCCCTTGACTAAGACCATGGAGCAGTTTCAAAAATGAAGGAGTTCCATCAACCACATAACCTGAGCAGGATGAAGACTGAAGAGCAAACTGAAGGGAACAGCCCTCAGCCAGCAAGGGCTACAAGAGCAACCTTACAAAGATTGTGCAGCTCTCCATCACATTCACTGGTTTCAGGAACTCTCATTCCCTGGGAACACAACTGAACAGCCAAGTATGGTTTCTCCTGGGTAAGACTCCTCCTATAAAAGTGATTGTTCAGCCTGTTGTGCAGTTATCAGTGGTACCACACGTAGCTGACTCTCGCACCACATCAGTCTGCCTTCTTCCTTTCATCTTCCTCTAGTGCTCTTTCCAGTTCACACCAATGTGCTTTAGGCCTGTTGATACCCCAAATTAAATCCTCACTCTGCATCACCTCATTACTTAGGTCTCCAAACCAGCTGTTGCAGAATAGCTATTTGCCTATTGACTTTTTGCTCACGCCCTGCTCCAGTTTATCTGAGGATACAGATAAGCTACTGCAAGCCCAGCACAGACTGGGTGCAGTGCAGGTGGCCATGAGACTCAATGCCCTGTGATGTATGCATCTCATATTGCCAAGTTTTCCTTTCAGCCTTATCGGCATGATGGATAGTTTAGCCTTGGTGAAGTACAAGACAGCATTAACAATTCTGATGATTTTCTTTTTTTTCACGTTAAGAGCAATATGGTATTACCAGGCTTCATGCATGTCACTTTGTTTATTAGCTACTATTTAGTAACCTCTTCCATCTTTGCTTTATTAAAGCTAGATGTACTGTTAGGCTGAGGGTAGAGAGGAGAGGAAGGGCTCATGGGTAAGCCGCCCAAGGGAGATGCTTGCTTGTGTACATCAATGCTGAGCCTGAAGCTGCACACCTGCAAACTACCAGCAACTAATGTGCATTCTACATGCAGACTTGTCCTGCTAGGTCCAACCCAAGTCCTGTAACCTTCTTAGCAGAGCTTCAGTTACAGGAAGAGACTTAAGAGTGTTTTTTTTATGCTTGTATGTATCAGAATATGGAAAAGCAGCCTCAGCAAATAAGACTGAATCAAACAGAATAAAAAGAAAGTAAAACAAAATAAAATAATAGTAAAATGCCAAGGCTCCTCCCTGCTCCACTGTTCAAGCAGTCTAGGTGAACAGTCTTTACCAGTCCACCAGAAGTCACACATACCTGGTTACAGCAAGCAGCTCAAGAAGGAAGCTGTGCGCAGAGCACCCTAAGTTCTGACATCGTGGTGATCTGGAGTGACATGGAGGATGGTACACAATGATGCTCTCTGGGTCACATAAGTCAACCCAAAAAGGTTGCTAGCATTTGACAAGGTCACCATGAGCTGCACAGGGTCATCAGAAGGTGTGTGGGTAAGAGTATGGTCAAGGTTCTGCCCAGGGCTCTCCCAGGCACTGCTGTGGATGGCCATGTTCCCTGCAGGGGACTGAGGCAATGATCACTACCCAGGACAGGTCTAGCTCCAAATGCCCTGTCAGGGAAACGTCACTTTGAACTGTCTTGATAGGACCTGATTACCATCACACAGAGATCACTGAGCATCCTTCCAGCCCACTCAGGAAGCCTTCAGCTGGATGTGCTTACAATTTACTCCCAGTTTAAAAGCCTTTGTTAGCCACAACAGGGTCCTAGGAAGGCACCCACTGCCTCTTCTCCAGAAGGCACTGTGACCTGCAGGTTTTGCCCAAGAAAGAAGGACACAAGAAGCAGCTGAGTGATAAAAACTGCAAGGCAAGCTATCCAGGCTGGCATTTGCCAGCACAAGCAGGCTCACACCCAGCTCCACAACTGAACCAAACAAAAACAGTTGGTAACCCCTGGCCTAGACTTCAAAGCAAAGACCAGACCTGGTCAGGGATGTTACCTCATGTCTGAGCACAGACAGTGACACAGAACGAGAGCTGGGAAAGCTGAAACCCAGATCCAACCTCATCCCACAGCACTGACTCAATGGTGATGTGAGACAGCTGCCTGCCTGCTCCATGCCATGACTGTATGGCTTCACCAACAGGCTGGCTGAGAGGAGTCAGATGCCTCCTCTCCTGCTCCGAGGGAGACACTTGCCAGCAGACCGGCTGAGCCACTCTGCTAGCCAGCCAGGATGGAGCCCCTTCCTGGGTGAATGTCCTAGCTTTGCACCACCCTCCTGGTGAAGTTCTTTCCTAACTTTGCAAACCCTGACTTGTAGCCATCAGCTCTAGTTTACTCATCTGGTACTGCTAGAAGGAGATCGGCTCTAATCTCCTCTCAGAGCCTCCAGCCATTACCAACTCTTCCCTTTACTTCTTTCCGGGACTAAACATGTCCAACTACCTTATAGGGATATATATATAATATAAACATATTAAATAAATAAATAAATAAATAAATAAATAAATATATATATATATACACATATATAGGCTATAGGAATAGGCCCTGACCATGTTGTGTGCCCTCCTCCAGACTCAATGCTGTGTTCCAATACCCATATTCAAACGAGAGAATGGAAAGAGGACATAGTTTCAGGTGTGGACTCAGTAGCACCAAGCTACTCCAAGAGGAGGAGGAGGAGAAGTAGCCCTGGTCATAATTTCCACTGTAAGTTCGTGTTTACCTGGGGTCCCCTTCCTGCAGGGCTTCTAGTCCACTAGTAGGTTTTCCTAGTTCTAGTGATAACCCACAGAGTAACATGTGAGGTGATATCACCATCACTTGTATGATTCTTGGAAAGGGTAATTTTTCTCAGGCAGATAATTAATTAATTAAACGTCAGTCTCTTATTGTCCAGCTCTGTTACAGTCTTGGCCAGCACCTGAGCTGGTGAAGGAAGACCCACATCCTGCAGGCACCTCAGTGCAGCTGATTGAGGGCCAGCCCTTTCCTTTCCCTTTCCTGTTCCTTTCCTTCCCTTTCCCCTTTCCATTCCCCTTCTCCTTCCACACCTCTCCTCCCCTCCCATCTCCAAAATCCCAGAACTCACTAGCAAAATTAATTGCTGCAAACACAGAATCATGTTCATCCTCCCACTGGTCTGTGAAGAGCAGTTCACTGCCTGGCTGGAGGGCCAATACTGTGCTAGCCACTGGCCACTGCCACGCTGTGGCAAAGCAGCTGAAGTCAAGCTGTCTCACATCAACAGGGACAGAACAGCAATCATTCCCCAGCTGGCAAAACTGAGGACTGCCAAGGGGAAGGAGCAGAAAGCCTTTGGGTCTTGCAGGCTCTCTCCACACAACATGGCAGGAGGCAGTGAACATGGAGTGGTGGCAGGAGCTTGCCCCCAGAGATGTCAGCTGCTGGCACCTCAAGGCCCAGGGTGACTCCCACGAAACTCTGGAGATTCTGGCTCCCCGCACTGCTTGCAGCCTTGCCCAAGGTGTAAAGCTGCAGTTATGTGGCTTAGGAGCCCAAAGCAGGGGCAGCAGGGGAAATCAAGATTCCTTGGGAGCTACTGTGTTTCTATAGCAAACAAGACCTTCATCTCAGCCTGCAGGCAGGAGATGGCTCTTTGGTGCATAGAGCAGCCCTTCTGCTGCTCTTTGAAGGACACCAAGAAAGAAGTCATGAGCAAACCCAAAAACTCCAACTGCTTCTTCTTTACACACCCTGCTTCACACCTTAGTGCATGTCTATCCAAGTTACTCAAGAATCAGCAGCCCCAAACAGACCTGGATGTATCCTGAGCACTGGAAGTCTCTGAAGCATTCCTCCCACCTTTCAGCTCAGCAGCACCAGCAAATTCCCCCTCACAGTAAAGTGCATGGCCCCAGCCGACACCCCTCTCACATCACTGCTGTTTGTTTGCTGTGGGCCATTTGAAAGCTGCAATCCAGACTTCTTGCCATCACTCAGACAAACACAAACCCTGGGTGAGATGGGATGGACAGAGCTCAGGCTGCAGAGGCAATAGCCGGCTCCAGCCTTTCTCTTCTACAGAGTCGCCAAGGAGGAAGAAACATTCATCCCCTCTTTCTAGCCATTCGGTTGTTGAGGGATGAAAGAAATAAGGCATTGACTGCCCTGAGGGCTGTATTACTCCAGGTGTCCCTCTCTCTGCTCCCATCTGAATGCTGGGCATCTTGGCACAGCCCGCTGTGTGTGACAGCTTCTTGCATGCTCCAGGACCCAGCGGGCTGCCCATACCCCCCTTTAGACACAGGGTATGGGGGCGGAAGGAATAGTACAGGGGGACATAGGGGTGCACAGTGGAGGTGGGGAAGAGCCCTGCCAAGTGATGCACTGGAAGGGGGAGTCATTGTGAGGAGAATTACTTTGATCCTGGCCAAGCTGCATGCAAGTCACAGTTCATAAGACATATGGCGTGGGAAGCAGCGTGTGATTCATTCTGAAGCTTCTACGCTGCAACTGCATGAGGTCTGTACGCCCCTGCAAGATGGCAGACAGCACCATGCAGCCTTGATCTGCAAATCCAAATGCCACCCACTTATCATTAGCGTTCACTAGATGGGCTAGGCAGACTATGCTGCTCAGTCTGGACTAATGCTCTCTCTGTCCTCAGCTGGATGTGCAAAAGCACGTACACTTCATATCCAAGATTCTTGAAGTTTTGCACAGCAACTTCATTTTTCCTGACTGCCCCACTTTCCACCTCCAGCAGATATAATGATGGTACATGTAAACGTAGATGAAATGTCCACTGGTTTCCCAACACGTCTGAGAGCACTGAGAGCATTAGGATTGGTAATGTCATTAAGGCTACAACGAAGTACTTCATATTACAGGAGCTGAAGGATACCTTTGGCCACAGCTCTAACCCCCATGTTAGTCCTGAGAAAGAGTTGGAGGGCTGCAAGGCCAACATTTAGTGTCTGCACCAAACTTCCGTTTGCTCACAGTTGAAGCTGGGCAGACAGCAGCCCATGTGCTGCCTGCAAGCAAAGCAGCAGAAGCTGTGTTTGCTGGTGGTGAAAACACCATTAAATGCAGGTGGGAAGGAGAGGCCAAGTGCACAGACCTGATCCAGGTTACCCATGTCTGACAACTGCAAACTGGGATGAGAAAGTGTCTTTTCGAAACCTGGTTAACAGGTTCACCTCTGAGAGCTTTCAGCAAAAAGACAAGGCAGGAAAGTTGCAGGGTCAAACTCCATGTTTTCGCTTGTTCATTGATTAACTTTGGGAAGGGTAAGAGTTGAGCAGAACTGATGGAGAAGTCCATTTGCTAATACTGCAACACACAGCCTCCCAGCAGAGACTAATGACAATAGACAAGCTCTGCCAAATATTCCCTGTTCTCTGCCTGCTGCACGCTGCCAGAAACAAGCCTGAGGGGCTGCCAGTTCCCTACCACTTTTCAAGTCAGGACCTTTCTCAGGTAGCAGAACTAGCAGTCATGTGGTGGGATTTCGAAGGAGTGAAAGAACATGCATGGCTGAGGGCATGCTGTGAGCTTGACAGCCAATGCAAATGACAGCTGCAGGGAGTCTCTCCACAACATGGGATCCTCTAGAAATGAGGGCCTAAATGTGGGAAGAGCTTTCATTCACAGATGAGAAACCCATACAGTGCTCTTGTTAGTGTATCGAGCCATGAACAGGCATAGGTGAGGATGAGGCAGCTACAAGGTGAGGATGTGCAATTGGTGAATATTACTAGAGGGTCTCTGGGACTTTAATGAGGCACACCAGGGCAGCTTTCTGACAGAAGCCCTACTTGTGATGAGAACAAGTCAGGCCCATCCATGCTGGCCAGCTTACCAGCTGTAAATGCCTGAGCAAGGCACTGATTCATCCAGTCTGCTCACATGAGCAAAGATTAGTCATGTACAGGCTGCAGCACCAGTATTCCAGGGCCCCAGTGACTCTTTGTCGACTCAGGAGTCTCATCCTGCAATTACCACCACTACGTTATCTGATGCCACCATACAACCCAGAAGTCAAGGGAATCTCTGATCTGTCATTGCATGGGTTGGGGACAAGCTTTGCAAGGACATTCAGTCTTACCAGGGTTTCTTTTTTGCTTTTAGCAAAGATCAAAGGGCACATCACTTCTGCTGCTGCCCCCAAAGTAGGAAGGGGTCAGAGAGCTAATGTCAGGATCGGGTGATTGACTACACAGAGACCTAAAACCCACATTCAGTAATACTCCGTCCAGAACTCTGCCAATCACACACCACTTCTTGGCAGACCAGAGCCAGCCAGTTCTGCCTACATGCTTCCGCATGTACACAGCTACTGTCTGCACACCTGCAGTCCCTAACCCATCATGCCCAAGCCCACCAGCAGCAAGCTGCCTTTTCTGGACTACATTCCTTCCCTTTCCTGCACAGCCAGCAAGATGATTGATTTGCCAGGGACTCTCACACACACCTACCCACACTCTGTCCCCTGCTTCCCTTCCCAAGCAAATGAACTTACTTCAAGGTCTTGCACCTGTGCAAGTTGGAAAATTGTATGGAAACTGGGAGAGTGAATGGCCTTCTTGTGGCTTGTTCTTAGACAGTTTGGTGCCTGAGTGACCCTCAACTCAGCAAGCTTTCTGACAGTAGACTGACATTCCCATCCTGTCCTTAATGTCCCCTTTCACCAAGACAGTTTATGAGAAAAAGCTGAGATGATGTGAGCAGTCACCTCCATCCAGCCTTCCTGGCTAAAGGAATTCTTACAAGCAGCAGAGATGTCTCCCAGTATCTCAAATATGTCTCACATAAAGCAGGCCTCTAGGTGAGACTTTCTGGTAGCTGTCCCACAACTGCAGAGTCAAAGCCATCAGACCTGTCACTTGCACCACTGAGCAAATGGCAGGTTTTTGTCCGAGGCCAGAGCAGTAAAATGTCACAGGTAATGACGAGGTGAAATGCTCACTGTGGCATGGGGCTGGTGTCATCTCACAGATGTGCTGCTCCCTCAGGCAGGGAGGAGACAGGCTCAGCGTGGATCTGGGCAGAAGGGTGTGGGCTGTCCCCGCACCAGAAAGATGCCTGCTCCTTCATTCCATCCCAGCACACATCTGACACAGTACCAGAGGACTCAGATGTGGTACAAACCTCACTGATATTAAAAAGACCAAGTGGACATTTTGCTTACAAGGAATTGCTGGAACTGCCTGGCATCACTCTCTTGTGGAGAAATGGAACAAGACTTAGGTTAGAAGTCCAAACACAACTCGAGTGCACAACCAAGCATCCCTCCCCCAGAGGTCTTCAACATAACACATTTATTTTGTTGTGTGAAAGTATGGTACAGTACAAATACATTACCAGCAGTTTCAGAGCCTTGAGTTGCCATTCCTACTGCCTTCCCTGAATTTCAGAAAAGGGGCAAGATCACTGTCCCCTTTCCCCATTTCACCTGCAAAGAAAAAGGACAGGAGAAGTCCAGAACAGAGGCACTTGCCGACAGGACTGGAGATGAACCTTAGAAAGTCTGACTCACAGTCCACCACTCTCACCATTTGAGTCCTCTTTCCCTGGTGCTGGAAGAGAAAATTCTAGTGACAGCTTTCCATAAGGTCTCACTCCTCTGAGAAACCTCTGCACACCTAAACAGAAATCAGACTAAGGAGATTGCACAAACTAATATAAACCCTGTTGCATTTTAAAGGGACTTACCACCTCTCTCTGAGGGTCTGAGAAATGTTTTGTGGCATTCTAGGTAGGGCTGGGATTCTCTTAAATTCTTTAAGATTGTTTAAGAGTCAAAGAGGCATTTGCTTCCAGCACAATCCCACTAGAATCTGAGTGGAACTTAACCTGCACAAATGAGAAAAGAAGGTATTCTTTCCTGTCTTTCCTGGAAAAAGGTATCATGCACCTACTTTTCCTAAACCACGAAACAGTAGGGCTCTGGTACCAACTCAACTTCTCTGTGCCACAGAAGAAGCTAATGCTGTAAAAGAAAAGGACAGTGCAGTGTGTAATGTGGAGTAAGACCCAAATATAGACAGAAACATTCAGAAAGGAAAATGTGCCATGGAGAGCAGAAGGGAGGGAGGGAGCACCCAGGCCTCTCCCACCAGTTCATGTCAGTATGTGAAATGGTGCATTTGTCTCAGGAGAGCAATGACCCAGTTCCCCAGCTGGGACCCCTTCAGCCAGAGAAAGAGTTCATATAAGTTGATCTGCCACAGGCTTAGGGCTTCTGTAAGTGAGATCTGGGCCCTCCTGTAAAGCGAGTGACTCTTGCTCCTCTGGTACCTAGAATGAGAGAAACAGCTGCATTAGATCCAGCAGGAAACAGCCCAGGAGGAAGGAAGACTGTCCTACATTCCGCACAACTGACCCTCCCCAGGGGTGGGCAATATCCCCACCTAGAGAATCCCCAGGAAGCAGGGATTTTCTCTAAAAGCAGTGCTTCTGAGGAGCTGGGGACCACCTTTCTTAGAATGAATCTGGCAGAAGAGACAGCCTGCTCCCTTGAGAACCCAGTTCTCTTCCCACTGCGTGTAGTGATCCTGGATTATGGCATTCCTCTGCTTCAATGCCCAGCTTCACCTCAGCTCACAGAGGCAGGTGCACACTCCTACTGCTTTTCCTGGTAGCACACTTCTAAGAATCCAGCAATCCTGACACACAGATTCCAGGAAAAGTATTTCTCCATCTTTCTTTAGCAGGGGCTAATTGGGATTCATAGGTCCCTCATAAGACCAAGAAATAACTGTTATTTCATCTACAACGAGGAGGAATCTGAGGCAGAAGTGCATTGGTTCATAAGACTCACAGAAGGAAATCACTTGCACAACTTCTGTTCCTGGCTTTTTAACATCAGCCTGATCTTCAGTCAGCCAAATCCCCTCAATCAGGCTGCAGTGAACTTTCAGATCTATGCTACTCACAAATAATGTCCAGTGGTAATGCCTGTAATGGGCAAGAAGCCCCTTCCCCTCCTCTGGGGGGACAAATCCCCAGCCCTTAACCTAAGGCCTCCAACGCTATCCCTGTCCCCAGCCCCATGGTGACAGGTTTGTCCTTTGGAGAGGCTGATGGATGTAAGAACAGTACAGAGAGAGGCTGAGACATGTAACTGAGCAGGGGTAGGACCACGATGAGGGAAAAGATGCACAGCTAACAGTAACAGGTCAAGAGGTTAAGTCAGAGCCTTGTCAGGCCCCCTGAGTGTGGCCCTAATAAGCCTTAGTAGCCCTGACTAGCCTGGAACCACCCCCAACCCTCTGCTCGTAAGCCCAGGAACCTCGGCTAATCTCAGACCTGCACCTTTCGGTTCCTGCCTAAGCTTCACTGGAAGACTAATGGTCCTCAGCTCATGTCCTGCTGTGAAGCCCCACGGCCTGGACCTCAACTCGCATAGTGACCTCTTTGCTTGACCTCAACCTTGTCTTGTCACCATGGTCCTGCTTGACAACCACTGGACATAATCTACAGACTGACTTTCTGGTTTGTTCTTAGACCTGCCCCATTACCAGTGTGGTGGTGGATGTTAAATTTGTTTTTTCCCAAGTGGTCTATTCCTGTTACGCCCCTCAATGGGTTTGGTCTGTCCCTGGTTAGCCACTCCTTGTCCCATTGTATCTATCCCCCCGACGGGAACACCCCCTTACTAATTCAGTTTAAAATCTTGGGAATTGGGGTTCTGGACACTCTTTTGCACCCCCTTGAGAAGAATAAACATCCCTGCAAACGTGCCTTTTTGGACCTTTACTTCAGACCTCGACGCTGAGGTGTCAGGAGCCTAGAAAGCAGAAAGCCTCTCTGCTTTCTACTGTTCAAGGTCTGAGTGCAGCCTGAGAATGGCTGCACATGACTGTGCAGCTGGGGGACAAGGCCAGCGGGCCCCCACACCCATAGCCACAACCAAGACTCTGCCTTACCATGTGGACTTTTGATTGGATCTGACCACCATCTCAGGGTCTGTCCTGCTTGCCTTGCTCAGCTGCAGTGGGACTGGACCCTGACGGGCTACTGTACCTGGGATCTCCCCTCATCTCCCAAACCATAGGGACAGTCAGCTCCTGCTGCTCCCTGTCTGGCCTCTGTTGGCTGGATAAGAGACTCACGTGGAAACAGCTCTGATGCAGCAGCGAGACATGTTGAGGAAGGAGCTGGCACTGGCCCGTGTGTGCAGGGCTGACTCAATCCCCCTTAACAAGTCATTGGTCTTCAGCAGAAGCAGCATCTGGCGGGGAACGTTGTTGAGGAGCTGGGTGATCTGGGGCAAGTAAGCAGCAGCGTTGGACCGGATCTCCATGTCCTATGGCCAGCCACGTCATGTCAGGGAGAAAGGAGAAAGAAGATGAGAGTACATTGGAAAACCAAATCCAGATGCAGCTGAGATTTTCCAGGAAGAAACAGTGTTTTAACAGACTGTGACACTAAGCCAGAAGCTACAGAGCTCTGTCCTGGTTTCCTGCAGACACTGGGCACAGCACTCACAGCACAGATCGCTCTTGCCATATCCCATCTGCCCGTCGGTGAGATAAGGACCTATCCCCTCATTGGCAGGATTAATAGCCTCTCAGGAGAACAGCCACTCACCGCTATCTTGGTTCTTGGTCCTAGGCAGCCTACAGCAACCAGAACTCATTACTACCATTGGAGATTTCTCACCTCACCAGCCCCAAAACTGGCAGAGTTGCAGGTAGCAGAATTGCTCAGGAAGGTGGAAGCATGCTGCAAAGACAACCAGGCTGCTTGATCTTTGCTGGCCCATGCAACTAATGGCTCTGTGCTGTACTGATGAAGCTGTTTCCAAGGCCTAATTTAGTCCTCTGTCCTCAACACAATTCAGCAGAGGTGAGAAAGAATTACGCAGTTAAGCATCACATTAACCCAAGAGATCAAAAATCATCCAATTTTCATCTGTCAGATGTAGTTCTATCCTCTATGACAGCAGTCAGTAGCAGATAATTAAGGAAACAGTGTAAGTCTAAGGCAATCCTTCATCTTCTCTGGTCTCCACATTCCAACAAACGCACTGCCTACTGTAAGGACCCAGTGATAACTTAGGGGCCCTACAGCCCTAAGTTAAGATGAGCTCCTCTCCAAAGACCAGAGCATGCAAGACAGCCCTGCCTCTTCTTCCTGCTTTTAGATCTGCGAGTTCCCCCACCATCCCAGTAAATATAGCACAGTGCAGGGAGCTGATCCTATATGCATACCATGTCCCTAACTTTTCCTACAGAGACCATGACATGAATCATGACATGAAATCCAAAGACAAGACTCTGGAACATCTGAAATCTACAAAACCCAGGACTACACATGCAGGGGGGCAGTAAATGACTTCTAACAGGAAGGAGCTCCTTTGTGGGAAATGACAGCTCTAAAGTCTTCTCTCCTCTGGAATGAGGGATGGCCTGTACTTCATGATGCGGGATCTCACACTCATTCTTTGTGAACATCAAACTTATTGTAAAGGAACAGACCTGCACAAACTGAGTGTGCAGGTCACGAAGGTCAGAGATGTACGCAGCTCATACACCACCACCACGGTTGCTTTGCTGCTGACAAACAAATCTTTGTGTCCTCCTGTCTTCATCACTGACCAGATACACAAGGCTTCAGCAAGAAGATGCTTAGATCTCCTAAATGTTTTATTCCATTATTTGTTGGCAGAAAATTCCTCCCTGATTATCTCTTATCCCTTTTCCCAGCCAGCATCATTGCAGAGCTTACATTATTTTCCAAACATAGGTTTTCTTTTCTATTTCTTTTCTTTTTATTTTTAGCTCCAGCTGCTTGTCCACATCACAAAACAACCACATGATCTGTCATCAGAACTGTCATTTTCTGTCAAGGGCAAAGCCTGTGTGCAGAGGAAGAAATAAGCTATGCCACAGGACCTGAGAAAAGCCCCTTGGCTGCAGCTGCTGAGGCTGCTGCAGGATGCAGCGAAAGACATCATAAAATCAGATGAGATGAGGCTAGCAGCCACCCTGAGCGATCAGCTGCCTGGCCCTGCCTTAAGGCAGGAACAACTATACCTATGGCAATCCTCTTACATTTGCCCAGCCTGCACCTAAAACTCTCCAGTAACACAAATCAAAACCTCCCCAGACCATCTGCACTGGCATTTCTCTGCTTTGCCACTGGATCTGACTTTTCTCACGTTTAGCTGAATTTTAACCCATGACTGCTTGTCCTGCTTGCAGCACTCTTTAAGAAACTAATAAATCACTTCTACAACTCTTCCTGACCTGCCTTTTCTAGATTTTTGTTCTGACCTAACTTGCTCAGACTTACCTCATGGGTTGCATCTGCTTGGCCACTAGTCCTTGTAGATTCCTACTGGACTTGCCCCAGTTTCATCAAACCTTTCTTGAGATGCGGTGTCCCAGACTAAATACAGCACTACAGGTAAGATTTTGTTTAGGAAAGTCGCTTCCTTTGTCTCACAGGCTACTGTCATGTTGATACATCCTCAAGCACACTCTCTGGAGCTCTGCACTGATGGTACCTGCCTACACAGCACTCAGCTCTTGCTGCTGATAAAATCTTTCAAATTCACCTCTAAAATAAGGGCAAGCAGCAGCTCGTTTCCTAATGCCACAGCAAATCTGCTCAGCTCCCCATTATCTGCTGCAGGATTATCTAGTTTCAGCATTAATTGTGTCATGTAGGAAAAGACAACAGAGCTGGTTCTATACATGCAATTCAACTCAATGACAAAGTTCATTAGCACACGCAGGATACCATGTAGCTGCAGCTACACCTCTGGCATAACCTTCACAAGCAAGTTGGGAATAAACATTGCTCACAAACTCATGTTCAACACTGGCCTTGAAGAACTGGACTCAGTGCTATGCCAATTTTCTTTGGCACCACTGAATCCTTTTCTGGAGCTCCCAGCTCCAGAACTCACGAGATCAAGCACAGATCTGTTAGATAGTCATTATATTATTTCTGATGTGCAGAAAATTAACTCAAGATAATTGGGAGGGGGTCCATTACCCAAGGTATCTGACCTACTCAATTGCTATGGATAATGGTAAGCCAATACAGCATATTCTGCCATATCCATCAAAATGAAGGAACTTTTAGAAGAGAATTTCATAAGACAGTATTTTAATGCTACTTAAATGAATTTCATTCTCTCTACTACAGATATGTGAATTTCATATGACAATATTATAATGCTACTCAAATGAATTTCATCCTCTCTACTACAGATATGTGAATTTCATAAGACAATATTATAATGCTACTCAAATGAATTTCATCCTCTCTACTACAGATGTGTGCAGAAAAAAACAAACCACGGGATACAACACACTTCTACTTACAGACACTGGTCCATTGGCTGAATCACATCACTTTATGTTCTTCTCCAGAAACAGCACAGTTGGCAGAGTTGCTACTATACTTAAGGTGGTGTATTGTGTGTATCAGGTGTGCAAGGAAGTGTGAGAAGGATCCCAGCATGCATGGATATGAAAGGGGGGAGAATATAAGTGGCAATTTCCCAGATTTGTAGTGATTGAGTTGACAGGATCTGCAGTTAAGCAGCCTTGACTCCAAGTTAATAGGGTTTTTGATTGGGAGGTAATTTCCAGGGGTTTTTAGGAAATAGTCATTTACATGAATAGTGATAATGCATTATCCTTCTCATGTCTTCCCACTAAACCTTTATGTCTCTTGTACCCTATCCTAGCCTCCTTAACGGTTTCCCGCACAAATGTATTCAACATTTTTTTAAGAGAAGGACAATCTACAAATGTTTTCCCAGCCAAAAGTGGTAAACACCTAGGTATTAAAATATTATACAAAATTTAAGCAGCCCATGACAAGTGAACCTGGGAAATTAAATTCAGCCACTATAAAACACATTGCAGAAGGTGTCCTGGTTTTTCTAGCAAGGTGCAAGTGATTTCAACAAAGAAAGGTACTGAAGAGAAGCAAAGGCACATGTTAGGAAAGAACACACAAGACCTACCTCGCTGGCAGAGATTGGTGACTGGTCAATGCCTCTGTTGACAGATTCCCAAGATCTGGCAGTCAGCATGCAGGCAAAGAGAGGATACAAATCCCCTGCCCCAAGCCGCCGGCTGTACTTCTGCACCCTCTTCATATCAGCCTTGATGAGGGCCTGCCAAAGGTGGCAGTAGTCCATACGGAATGACTCGCTCAGCACCTGGGAAGGGAGACACGGTCCCCAGAAGCCCACAGAGGACAGGAAACAGGGGAAAAAGTCTTGCACCCTTTTCCTGTGCTCTATCCTACATTTCAGAGTCAAAAAATATCATTGGAGGATTATGGAAGTAATAGGAAAAATACATTCATATGAGCTTAGAGGGCAAGGCTGCAGCCTGATGCCCAAAGGCTGCCTCACAAAGCCCTCATACCTACATACCTGGTAGAGCCCATGATCCAGAAGGATAATGTGAGCCTTGCCAGAGGCTGGGCACTTCTTCACTAGCACGTTGCCTGGGTGTGGGTCACAGTGCACAAAGCCATTCACGAAGATCATTTCACTATAGAGCTTTCCCAAGTTGCGAGAGATCTGTGAGGAGACAAGAGATGGTCACACACTGCCACCCACAGTAGGGTGCTTGTTGGAGATGGGAAGCAACCTCTGTGACAACCCAGGAAGCAAGGGTCTGTGCAGGCTGGTATCCCCATACAGAGTTACTGCAGCTCCTCACACTGATGGAGAAACAGGGTGGCTGCTGGCATCTACAGGTAGCAGGATGGTCCAGGGCATTCAGGAAGGATCCATGCAGGGAGCACCAAGAAGGTGTTTGTGGGATCACAGGTTATTTACGTATTGCCTAGCATAAAAAAGAGAGAGTACCCATGCGTAGGAATGGGGTTTCTCATAATGAGGAGGAAAGTGGGACAGTAGATAGTGGCAGACATACATTCACAGGGAAGGCATGGAAATTGCTGCTGGGGTGGGTGAGACTGCTCGGAGGAAGACTTAGGTCTTTCCATCCATGGATGGCAACAGGACACAGTGGAGAAGAGGTGGGGGGAGACCCAGCCAGTCAGTCTGCCCACCAGAATGAACATGGGTTCCCTCTCCCCTCCCTCCACTGTCCCTCATTTTCCCTCTTCCCTTCCTCACACCCATGCTAATCTGATCTGCAATATGTGTGAAGATGAAGAAGCACAGGAAAGCTGTTTAAAACATCCTGTCACTGCTGTGTCCCTCCATACTACTGCTCCTTATCACCAAGAGACGTTATTAAAGTTAAAAATCTCCTAGGAGAAAGCAAACATCCCCAGGGCAGAGGATCAATGCCTTGCCATGCACTAACACAACAGTCTTGCCTGCCATCCTGCCACCAGCCCTCCCTGCCATCCCAGAGCGGCACAGTGCCCCACAGCAGAGTGCTGAACAAGCAATTAAAAGACAGTTGTTATAAATTATTCCAAGCATATATCCAGACACACTTTGTAAGCAGCAAACTGGCAGCTGTCCCCATAAACAGAGGTGGTAGAAGAGGTAACAGGGATAGTAATGACAGCTCATCCTGCAAGAAAGAGCTTGCTTTACCCACCTCTGAAATGTGGCCACCTCTAAGAACAGCATTTGCTATGAATAGTGGCCAAGTAACTACAAATGAGGAGAAAGAACAAGAACCCTTCCTGCAGCACACCAACAGGGGCAGCATTAGGATCAGGTGAAACAATCCTCTGTCCCTTAAGTGGGACCTGGAACCACTGCTGAATCACGTGAACGCTGGCCTGCCCCATGATGAATCACCCACACAGACGGAACAGCACAGCCCTGTGATCTCCTACAGTGCAGCTTCCCTAATGCTGTGCAGGTGTTATTTTAACTACTGAGGGGAGTGATGTTTCCCTTCTGAATCACCAGCAGAGATCACCAGAGCCATGCAGTGACCCTTACAAGTCTCCTTGATCGGCAAGCTCTAAAATTAGATAGGACCAAAGTACCAGGTGCTGTGATCTCACATAAGAGCTGAGTTGCCCTTGCTGACAGTCCAAGGATGTGCCAAATAGTCTGTTTTAAGCCCATCACGTCAATCATTCACAAAGCCTCCCAGGGACCCATACACCAGAAAGAATGGACTCAGACATTATGACTGATCACAGCATCAACTCTGACACTAGTGCACATACCAGGCTAGCCACACTTGGTCCTTGCTGTCTCAGCAGCTTGTCCTTCAAGGACATGGAAAAGCACAGGATTATTGAAGACGAGGACTTGGAGACAATCTGGGGCCTAACATGATGCCTCATACTCATTGAACACAAGTCCAGACAAGGGCTGGCAGTTCTGCAAACCTATTGATTGGTTATGGCTGAAGGGGTTGTGCAATCTCCATCCATAGAGATTTTATAGACCTGACTGGTTAACACCCTGAGTGTAGGGTAGGAGACAAGATCCCCATCCTCTCTCTCTTCCCTGCTTTACTTATATTTACCTATTCCCCAACATGCAACCTGGAGTATCTCCAGTATCTTCAACTAAATTTTATGACTTCTTTAAGACATATGAATGTAATCTGTACTATTTCATTAGCATACAGAAGATATATTACAGGGATTTATGATGCAAGCATATAAACAGTCTTCACTTTCGGAAAAAATTTAGCTGTGGTGCACACTAAAGTATTTTCCCATAATTTTGTCTGTTGTCATACCTCTAAATAGGATACAAAATAAATTAAGATGGAAAGCAATAATACTGTCAAATGCTAAACAAAACAGGAAGTTTTACACTCTAGGTCTTAAAGTGTAGTATGTGAATATCGACCTATCATTATAATTCAGACAAAGGGAATTCACATTTGTTGAGAAAAAGTTTAGAAAAAAACATGAAACCTTTATATACATTAATTCTTCAGTACTGTGCCTTGTCACTTCGGGCCCTTATTCCACCGATATTGAGAAGGCCACTGGATAAATAATATCTACAGAATTCACTTTGGAAGAACACAGCTAGGTGAAATGAAAAAACTTATGAAAGCCTTGTGAAAACATCTGCTCAGAAGAAGGGAGGAATTCAGCCCACCTTTAGGCTAGGTAAGACCTCAGGGTGAAGGTGCATCACAAATTAGAAAAAAGGTTGCAGTGATTTACAAAAGCAAAGACCACAGTTAACACACAGGCTTTCTGTTATGACATGTAGAGGTCATCAGTCCTTTCCCTGTTTATTATCCAACAAAACAAGGTCTTTATCATTACCAGTGTCCCTCAGCATTGTTCTGCCTCACACTGTAAAAAAATAATAATCAGTCTTGGAATTCTGCATTCACTTCCAGAAACCTCATTAACTTAAGAGATGCAGACCATACAGCGGGAGTTCAGAGAAAGCAAATAAATGAGCAGGATGCAGGAGGCATTTACCTGGGAAAAAGGTTAAAAGAGCTGAAGATTCCAAGGTTGGCTAAGGAATGGCAGAGGAGGAACAGTCTAACGGTTAGGAGGTTTAAACAGCAAGGAAGCAGAAGGATCTGTAGTTCTGTAGTACAAGAAATACAACCAGGCAAAAGACGGTGTAATAATGAATGGCATAATTTAGGTGTAACACATAAGGACAAAAACTGTGCTGATCAGCAAACAGAGCTTAGCTTGATATATCAGGATAACATCAGGCTCTGGGTCTGGCCAGAGGCATGTCCCTGCTTATTGCCAGAAGGTGTGTTATTGCTTAAAAGAAGTTAAATTTGCCTGTCTGTGCTGCAGCAGAACGTGATGACTACAGTCAACACATGAGCCTGTGGCCTTAACCAGTCAATGCAAATACCAACCTGCCATTGCCAAATTATGTGACATGATCCTAACACCGTTTCAGGCAAACCACACATTTTCAGCCCAAAGTTTTCATTTTGAAAAAAACAGATGAGGAATAAACAGATTGCTGACAACTATCAAACAATGGAGTGACAGATACATGTACAACAGCTGGACTTCTAACTCTTCACCAACCTAAGCGCATGAAGTGCTTTTTACCTACTCAATCTAGCAAGGATGTTACACATCACAAACTATCCTATGTGAGTTACAAACACATGCAGAAGAAAATAAGGATCAGTACAGACTTTAAGGGGTGTTACTGTACATAGTCCTTCTATAAACTGGTCAAGTTCACTGGAAATATGTAAGATGCAAAGTATGATTTATGCAGCTGTTCAAAAATTTTA
The DNA here is from genome assembly GCA_032173965.1 of Sitta carolinensis. Taxonomy (NCBI): domain Eukaryota; kingdom Metazoa; phylum Chordata; class Aves; order Passeriformes; family Sittidae; genus Sitta; species Sitta carolinensis. The sequence goes on from JAVUNC010000006.1 coordinate 39,234,832, forward strand.
CCCTTTAGATGGTCAGAATGCTTCCCCTAAATCCCAGCCTAACTTTAATGATGTTCAGTTTAAATAATTTCCTTAGCTAACGTAATCCTAGAGTTTAACTAGTTCTGTTCCTCTCAAGTATTAACTACCCCAATGTGTCCACCAGTCAGGTACCAATCAGCCCAATAAACAGCAGAAATATGCCCCATTTTCTTCAGGATGCTCCTTTACCTGGTGTGTCCTAGGAGGCCACCTGCCTTTTGCAGTTGCACTGCACAGGAAAGACACACATCCTGTGACTAATATCCTAAAGTTAATTCCAATATGGCATTTCCCTCTGGCAAACTCCCAGTATGTTTGAGAAACTCTTCTCATTAGTTTTTAAGTACATGACTTTTCCACTTGACATTGCTCCTTTTTATCCCTTTCTACCACTTCAGTCCTCAAGGCCAACAAGTGCTATTGCTACTTTGGTCCTCCACTACAATGCCATACCTCCCACCTTGGTGTCATTAGCAATCTCCTTGATACAGTTCTGTTTGTGTTGACGTCATCACCAATTTGTTAAATGAGATCTGTCTGAAGAACAAATCTCACAGAACTCCACTATGGTAACTTCTCTCCACCATTGCTTCTATGAGTTTCTTACCTACTTTGCCATTTCCCTACAAATCCCCACTTTTTCTAGTTAATGGAGACATATCCAGTGTACCAAATATTTTAACAAGTACACCTACTGCATTTCTGTCACCTAACTCAGAGGTTCCCAAGCTGTAGCGCTGGTACCAGAAGCGCTATATTTCTTCTTGTATATGTACACAGCCATAATATGTTGCTGCCATCAGCTTTGAAAGCCTAGACAACCTGTCATCCTTGCCCCTGTATGCAACTCTCTCCTCAACAAATCAGCACATCCGCTGACAGAGCAATGTGACAATAACAAAACTCTGAAGTTCATCACAAGTGAGTATCTTTAAAAACACCAATACACAAGAGTTAGCAAGAAACCTCTCAGAAAAGAAAGAATGCATGCAAATTTGAACTTATGAGTACTCCTATAGTAAAAGGCACATATATCATGCTCACGGGTAGCATGATATAATGCAATGTAACAAACCAGCCTGGGTTATCTGGGGAAAGTCACTGATTCTTTCCTGGACTTGTGAGCAAGCTGGAGTGGTTCTGGCTTCATGCCCCTAACTGACATGAAGAAGAAAAGCAAAGAAAAAAATACTGAGTCAAGGTCCTGTAGAGATGATCTCACTGCCTGCCACTGATAAGTCATAGATGAAACTGCCTGATAGGGCATCATTCCTTCCCATCCCACCTCCATCTGTGACTGTCTCTTTACATCAGGAGCAGATACTAGTCTCTGGCCTTAATTCGGCTGTAATATTTGCCAATTATTTTAAGAGATGGCGACACTAACTTCTATTGATCTCATTAAAAGTAAAGGTCGTTGTGCAGCTCATTTCTCAGGACTCAATATTACCTCCTCCGGCCAAAATAATAACATTGATTTTGGAACCTTAATCGAAGGTTAATTGGATTGAAGACTGTATTGGGCTTTTGCTTGCTTTCATTGTTGCTCTTACAGCCATTGTCCTAAGGTTTTGCTTAATCCTGCTAGGGCAATTCTGCCCAATTAAACTGACGTCAAATTAGCAAAGGTTGTGGATGGAGAATAGCCACAATTTGAAGCCTTCTCTGCCTCTGCTCTGAAATGGCTCTTACCCATAGTAGATTAGGGTGGTAACACAAGAGATCTAATTTCACACTCTGTCCTCTGTGATCCAGTTGTGAGGATCAAAAGTGCTGTTAGGCAGTACTACTACTATGCAGTGATCTAGCATCACAGCAAGACGATGTGTGAACACACTTGATGTCATTATGATACAGGAATAGTTTTTAGGACTCCCGGAGTGAACTCCTAGCATGCCTGTACTCTCTGTTGGGAACTCAGGAAATTATTTTCATGCTCAATGCTGCATCTTGCATGCATTGTAAGTGGGGAGAAATACTCTGACTCATCCACCCAGGGAACTGAGGGACTAACTCATCGAGTTTGCAAAGATTCACATAAGGACATAGCTACAGAAGAACAGTCGGGTTTTTTATTGTTTCTTGCATCTTGCAGACCCTAAATGACCATGGGCATCGTTTCCCTTGGCTTTAAATGCAGTTGTATTTCCTTGGATTTAATGTAAAGCATCTTGAGACTTAAGCAATTGATTGACATTGATGCTCAATACCAACTTTCAGTAAAAAACAGGTCTGTGTGAAATTTAACTCTTTTACCTGGTGTCTGTGCACAGTTCAAAAGATGAAAATACTGGAGGTCACTGTTCCTGCTTATCATTGCCTTGTGAATTTCACTAAGCTTCAGAGAAGATTAAATTTAGGAGAATCTGCAAAGAAACCTCTCCCCAGACTAACTCAGTATGTGCAAAGAGCAAGAATAGTCATTCTTCCCAGAAACAGTGTTCTTCTCCATGCTCAGCTTCATCTAACACTTGAGTGTTATAAGCACAAATACTTGAGACATGAGAGGTTTCCACTGCTGACAAAAGGATCCCACCCTGGGAAATCCCACTTAAATTTTAGCTGCTACACAGCTACAGCTCCTGACTCTTGGCGGAAGGGTAAATCCCACACTGAAATTGTATTTCAAGTTGCAAAGCTGTCAGCTACAGGAAGGAACTGGGCTCTTTATGGAGCTAAGAGATACACCATTTCAATGCAGAACCCATTTAGTAACAGAAAGAAGCAAAAAGCCACAGCAGGATGGAGTAACAGATGGCAATAATTGCGCACAGTAGCTCATCTTAAGTACCTTAGCTGTTTGCTTTCAATTCTCAGCTGGACAAAACACTTTTCTGACTTCTGAATCAAATGTGGCTCGTGACCAGGCTCTTAGTGAGCTGAAGTACACAGCATCATTTCCTTTTCTTGACTCAAATCCAAATCAGGCTGATCATGGGGACTCTTCATTTGGCTACCTGAGCTGGCTGGTTAGTTTGAGGCAATACAGCACAAGCCATGAGCACATCTGGAAGTTCCACAGGTCCTACAGCCTGCTGATATAGCAGCCTCTGCAGAGACAGGCAGAGAACTCATGAGGAAGGACACAGAGAACCCACGTGGCAGACCAAAGATAATGTTAAGATTTGTACACAAATAAGATCTCTCTAAATGAATTAGGTATAATCAGAATGGATGCAAAAGGAACATTTGTGCCATTTGTGCCATCTTTTTTAAAAATCTATGCTGTTAGTAGCCTTGCAGCCCTTCCTATCCTCCTGTATACAGTACGCTACAAACCCCCTGAGAGCCCCTCAGTCTAATTTTTCTCTTCCCTGCTCTACCCACTTCTTCCAAATATACCTTCCCAACCAAGACTGCAAATGTTATTGTGTTTTAAACTAGGAAGAGCCCAGATTCCAGATGCCCCCTTCTTAGCCCTCCTATGTTCTAGTCTTCCCTTAAAATTCCTGCCAGCTCATTCTTCATAACTGCCCCCTCCAGATTTCCCTTTCACTGTCAATATCCCAGTTGCATGTTCCTCCTCAGCTACACTACAGTGTACAAGTACACTTGTACATGAATAAGTAACTGTTCCACAGGCAGATATTTCAATGTTTGCACTTGTCTTTAGAAATCAAAGCCTTCTCTGATTAAATGCCATTACAATCCAGCACTTGGACAGATCCAGAGAGATTAATGTGCTTTTGGGCAGCTTTAATGATAATCCTGCTACAGACGGTATTAAGTAAATGTCAGTAACCTGGTTTGAAGGCAGCTTTCACCTCAGGGATCCTTTCCATTTAGAGGAGAGATGCTTGGCTTGCTTTTCAAGGCTGCATGGTTACAAAAGAGAAATCCTGCTTATTGAAGACTCCTCTTCCTCCACACCATAAACCAAAATGGAGTAAAATGATAGAGGGATTGATAAAATAAATATATTTGGGTGATCTATAGGGAGCTAATGCATCTCTTGAAAGCCAAGATTGCTGTCATATTATAAGCCAGGTCAGTTTTGAATCCTGGGTTGCCACTCCCTCCTCATGCTCCTTTCAGTGTCTGCTGCCTTTTGCTCATCTCCCCACCATGCCATGCAGTCCTTTACCCAGGGCAACAACAGCAGCAGCCAATAATTAACCTAGGGAATATTTGTCCCCATCTGCTGCAACTTGCCGCAGGAGAAGTCTGGGGTGTGCATTGCCCCTACCTCTTCTTTCTGTGGCCATAATAACAGATCTCTTTTCCCATCACATCATTCTGACAGGCTCAGTATCCCCTCCTTTCTACCTTGCTTTGTTGGCAATCAGTAAAAGTTAACCATTAATTTCAGGCAGTGGGCAGAGAAAAGGAAGAAAGAAAATTCAGTCCTACTTATGCCTTGAACTGAATAACATCATCTACCTGGCAGATGGCTGGAACTCTCTGAGGCTTATACTTTGCTGTAGCAGAAGTTTGCTAACAACCTTTTAAAAATTACTTCTTAGTTATTATTTAGAGATCAGCTCAGACTCAGGAAAGTACATGATTTCTCTGCTGCATGGAACGTATTGTGCCAAGTCATCAAAAAATAACCCTCCCAAAGGCATGGATAAACAAAAATATTAGCAGAAATTTTCAACCTACATTGATCCTATCACAAGTAAAAGCCTCTGCAAGTTAGAAAACCTGAAATTAGCTGTTTCTCTACAACTTTGCTATCTCCAGCAGTCAGAGAAAATTCAAAGAAATCCCAGGGAGCTACACTATGCTAACTACCTCAATCTCAAGATGGATCTGCTGTCTGAGATCTATGAGGAAGTCCACCTGAAAATCTAAAAGTACATATTGCTCAAGAGCCCTTCCATTAATGCATCAAAACAAGCCCTTCTGACTATCTCAAGACTTGAGGAATATTCACTCTACTATCTGAGCGTGTGGGCTAGACTACACCTCTACCTATAGCAGAAGTATAGGATAAACTCACTCAAAGAAACAACTCTCTCACTTTGGACCCATTGACTTGTCCAGATGAATGGAGTTGACCATGTTTTGCTACAGACAGAAGTTTTCAAATCTCTCCTAACATCAAAGTCCATAAGATTAAAAAAATCAGAAATTGAGGTTGTTCCTTTAGGGTAACAGGAACTTCCATCTTAGAACAAACCATGGGCATCTTTAATGTAAGAGTATGGTCATCATTCACTATGTCTCCTTGAAGATCTCCCTACCTCTGCAGCCTACAGAAGAGTGTTCCTCAAAAAGGATTACGTACTTTTCCAAAGTGCACAAGAACAGAAATCTCTTACACTGATTTATCTGTTCACATCTGTGTGTGCTTATTCTTCTGTCCCGTCCCATCCTGTTATGTCAGCCTCCATTTTGCATCAAGGTCAAAATCAGTTTTGCATTGCTCAGCACGCCCAATTCAGAGATGGCTGAGAAACTACCTCATTGACGTTGATGCCATTCCTCTCCATATAGGCCCTGTCGTTCACTTGTCCCCCTTCCATAAACTCCATGAGAAGGACGCGCCTTGTTGAGAGCTCCCAGTAGATCCTGGGGACCTGAAATAGAAACAGATGGGTTAGGTCAGGCAACAGCTTGGAAAAGGAAGGAGAATATATCACACAAATCCCAGAAAAGGAGTAAAAATGGAACCAGCTGAAGTGAGGACTTGGCTTTTTTGATGAGCACAAGGGAGGTGAATCCTTCCATCAGCCTCTTCCACAGGACAGCAGCAATGTATACAAGGATAACATACCAACTCAACTACAGCAGGATCTGATCTCATGCAATATTTCTGACCATGCTTTACAGGATTCTGACCACCTCCCATTCCCAGTGATGTCTGAGATACCTTTCTTACCTGCTCAGCAGCTCCTCTAGCTGGGCTGTTTAACTAGAACCTATCGCAAGTTTCTGAATCATCCACTCAGCTCCTTTAGACAGGAACTGCATCTTGTTTGCTATGCACAGGGTCCAATTATGCAGCTTTAAAAATTATAAGCCATCGTCATAAATTGTATCTCCGCAGTGCCCCTTGGAACACGAACACCTTTGAGCTGACAAACCCTGCACTTAGGCCATCTGAAATTGAACTGGGAGAAAAATCGAGTATCACAAACAAGGGACTTGTCACAGAAACGCTGGGAGACCCTTAACTATCTTATTGCCAACAACACAGTAATGAGTGTAAAATGTCAAAGCATTTTTTATTCAAGCTGTGGTAGATCAAGCTAAGTGAGGTACCAGAGAAGAGGTCTGGTGTCATACAGGGAAGCAGTGACAAAAGTGTCACTCAGGCTGGCTCCCCATTTTCCAGCTTCACTCACCAAATTTCTCCCCTGCTGAAGTCCCTACTGTCAAGAGCTATTTTGCTGAATTCCCTTTCAAAATTCCTCACGTTACTGTGCTGACCAAACCCTCAATCTGCCCAAATCTGTTTTTTACATGGGTGAAGCCACAAATGTACACTTTAGCAGACATAAGGGAGTTCTGCCCACTCCCATTACTGTGCCCCAGTACAGAGATAATAATTTTGGATCGTGCAAATAGTAAGCCAGCTATGCAACCCCCTCTCCTCACCCTCCTGACTCAGCCGTGGACTCAGGACCAGAACCTTGGGGCAGGACAGAAAGAGGTAAGAGACCAAAACCAGGGGATGACCAGTCAGACCACTGTAGCTCATAGCTCCTGAACAAGCAGCATTTGTTGCTTGCAACTATTGACAATATGGGATATTATCATTCCAACCATTCCAAGACCATTGTCTTGGAATGTCATTCCAAGACCATTCCAAACTATCTGTCTCCCTCCTGTTCCTGTCCTAGTGAGACCACTTGTATTTTACGATGTGTGTGCCACTTTAGATTAAAGGCTCCTTTGCTGAGCAATTTCAATGTCCCTCAGTCCCACCATTCAACATTCCTGATGTACCTTGCATGTGAACCTTGCTTAGACTTTGATGCCATAGGTCCACTATGAGCAAGGGGGATTTAGACACTGACAGCCTTCCCAGCTTATCTGATTGCCCTTTCTTTGCAGTTAGATTGGTGAGAAAGCCTGCTAACTCCAAAACTAAGTTTCCCATCCCATATAGTTCACTGATCCCTTAGATCACTTCTGATGACACTCACTCTTGTCTCAGGATTTACATGGGCAAGTCAGTGGGCTTGTAAAGCACTATTCATGCTGTTGGAGATGCCGCTCTCAATCACAGCCAAATTCTTCAGTGATTTTTTTAATTACTCACAGATGTTTGGCTCTAATGCTTGTGTGTGGAAATAATTTATCTCTGGCTTTAAAAGCTCAAACAGGTTCACAGCACAAAATCTACTTCTCAGCTTTCTAGCACGTTTAGGAAAAATTATGATACAGAAGCCCAATTCTTCTGTGCTTTTAGGTGATGAACGCATCTCTGAATTGGCAGGTCAGATGGGAGGATCCATCATTTAGCCATCTCAAGTCGTTTGTTGCACATATTGATATCATGATCGCTCCTTACCCCAGCAAGGAGGTGACTAGCCGCCTCCATGGGGATTTAATTCACAGTATGCTACTTACAGCTGCAACGGACACACTCTCTAAGGTGCATCACTTCTGATAAGCACTTGCTCAGCAAAACCATTTGCCTCTGGCCTTCCATGTGGTGGCCTTTAGCTATTTGTTTCTACAGGAAGACCACTGCTGCCACTGGGCTCCAAAAGGACCGGTCCAAAGCTGGCGTTAGGTAACATGGAATTACAGCCCTTACATGAAAGAAGCAAGGAAAAATGGATATATCAGCCTGTAAAGCCTATCAAAAACTCACCTTATTTCAGACCTCTGTCACTCCCAACTTGGGACTTCTGCATAAACAGGAGCTGACAAGCTCATTTAGAAGTGTGCATGCACGAAGGTCCACAACAAGGGTGCGTTTTTCTCTGCCTTTCTTATAATGCCATGGGCACAGTCACATCAGTGACTGCAACCATGGCACTATGTGTGTTTCCAGAGAGCACACACTGGAGCCTTGTATCTCTTGTATGTCAGCAAAAGATTTTTGAACGTGTGACTTTGAAGATGTGACAGTATGTCTTTCCAAGAATGAGATGTGTACATGTCTGGTTGTCCTTGAGACATTTATCAGTGACCTAAGTGTGTGGAAGGGGAGGGTAAAAGTATCAGTGGGGAAAGACCACACATGGGTGCGATTTGTTTTCTGTATGAAGGTAACATGAATGCATTAGCCATAGATGTGTATGAAGGATAAATGTCTCTTTCTAGAGTGAGAATGTGCTTCTTCGCAGTAGGAAGGACACAAGTGAATATGCTTCTTCCTGAGATACAAGGTGCCCTCAATACTACTTAACATCATCAGTTTCAGTCTAGCTTTTCTTTTCTATGTCCATTTCTTGCCCTCAGCTGAGATAAAGCCCAAGGAAAGGTACCATCAGATGGCTCAGCAAAGAATAGCAAATTCACAGTCTCTGAACAAGTTCAAAAAGAAAATGAAAATTAAATTCTCATTCTCTCTCTTTACGAGAAATAAAACTTAGTAGCAGGCTCCGGAGACTGCTGGTCCTAATCCACCACTCCTGATCCAACAGGGTGTATTCAGTAGAAAACAAACAAGGAGAAAGCATGTCTCAGAGCATCTTCTGGTCTTTGTTAGCAGGGCAGTCTAGGATGAAAAATGCAGATGGGCAGAACTCCATTCTCCCTCCTTATGGCTCCTCCACTTGGTGAATGAGGGCATAAGACACAATAAGGGAGACTATTAATGTATATCCATAGAGACAAAGATGTATTTCCTCACCTTCAGGAAGTCAAAGTTTTTGAGCATATGAGCAACCTTCTCAGCATTTCTGCCTTCATTAAGGAAATCCAGCTCCAAGGGCAAATTCTTCTTAGCTTCTTCCACCAGCCACATGAACTCAAAATCTGGGAAAATCTGCTTTACAACCAAGAGGAGAACCTGAGAACCAGGAAACAGACAATCAGTGGCTCCAAAGCCACACAGTTACACAGAGTGTTGTTTTGATAGGATCATTCCATATAACTTACAGATAAAAAAACCCAAGTGCTTTTAGGGCTCCTGCAGTATCACAACACAACACAGTGTCATGCTCTGGTCATGTAACACAAATTCTGACCTACACTTCCACATAGAATGGCACATCTAAGAGTTAAATGACATATCAAAGAGAGGCCAACTGGCTCCTGTCTAGAAGTAAGAAAACAAAGCTCAGGAGAGGAGACCACATGGCCAGATCTCACTAAGGGTGCTGCCCTGGAGCAATTATCTTCTGAATCGTACAATTCTACAAGTCATTCTTTGGTTTCATCTGAACAGCTGTCAGATAGTGTAGATAAGAAAGATCTAAAGTAAGACTTGTCACCCCTATGTTCCTTCTTCCACTGCTGAGCACAGAAAATCATCTGGGCAGTTCGAAGAAGACAGTGGAGTTTGGATACAGTTAGTAGGCTACAGATCTTTAAATAACACTTCTGGTGGGGGTCAGAGGGCAAGTTGCTCTTCAGCATCAGGCAAAGCTATCCTCACAAGGCTGAGGAGGTATTTCACAAGCATGATATATCCACCACATGGAATGTTATTATTTTTAAAGGGATTAGATATTCAGTGACACAGCACTTTGAAAATCCCAGCCAAAAATTTCCTTGAAACATTTGACTGAAGCTACATTTAAGGGGTGAGTGAATCAACATTACACAATTGGATGGCATAATCAAAGCTGCACAGCAGCCAAGTACTCTTTCTGTTCAAACTAAGGGACAGTTTCTTTACCAGAGTTGCAAATTTACACAAGCTGATAATCTGGACCGCACCTTAAGGAAAATAATTTGTTTGCCTGTTTTTAACTAATTGAGTCATAAAACAAGTAAAAAACCCATAAAAATAGAATTCACTTTGCTGTCTTCATTTCACCTGCTCTGCATGTTCATCTAGAAACAGAAATAGGCTTTTAAGTGTGTGTTATTGCACGTTTCCCTTTCTCAATCTCCACCACTGAGGCGGGAACTCCTGCACTCCAGGAGGAACATTTAAAGTACATACAGGAAGCTGCTATCATTGAAATGTATGACAAAAATAAATTTATGAACCATCACTGCTCCTATTCAGCTACGTGACGACATTTGTTCTCCACCTCATCTGAACTTCTCTTATCTAAATGTCAGTTGCAAACTCAGTGTTCCTTTAAAAATGTAATCACCAGGTTCCAGACACTATTGAATTGTATTTTTTACTGTTATATCTAAAGGCATAAATCCTTTCATATATATGTCACCCAAATGAAATGTAAGCAGAGATCTTCATGAACATGAACATAAGCTTCATAGGGTCGCCAACATTATTTCATTGGTGCCTGACATGAGAAAATCCTTGCATTTTTTTTTTCACTTTCTTCAAATGCTTTTTTCAATCAATTTGCCAACTTGACCATCAGCAGGGATATCCTAACAAGTATTTTGCCTGCCCCTTTTCTGACACCTGTCTAACATATTGTCTTGAAATAATTTTTGATATATAGAGAGCAGTGAAGTATCTCTCTCCGGGTTTATCAGATGCTGTACTGATTTTTAAACAGTCAGCCTTGATGCTATGAAACCTCAAGTGAGTTTAGGAAATTTCCAGCTACATTTTCTTGTTCAGATTCCTTCCCATCAGTCTCTAAATAAGACCATCTCCATCAATATTTAAATTAACCTCTTTACCTAACTGCAATGTCTGTCTGATTCTTAAAGGACCAGAACATTAGCACATGTGATCTGGCTTTCTATGCAGTCTACACAAAAACAGTCCCACACAAGGATAAAATGATGCATGCAAGCCAAGACTCCATAAGAGAGACCTTTAAAAAAAAAAACTGCATGTGTCACATTCTGAGCTACTTTCCCATACCTGTGGATATACAACATGCAGATGGTAAACGAGACTGTCTGTACAAGAAGGACAGTATTAAACTACAAAAAGAAAACACACTGGTTTAGTTTCAAGTTTCCCAGAAGGAATAGTTTAAAGCCAGAAAAGAGAGGAATCATTCTAAAATAATTTGTTTAAATGTTTCTTACCAGTATAATCAGCAATCACAGCAACAACTTGTGAGGTATGTTTCTGTGATATCCACTATTAGAAGGGCAAATGTCCCAAGGCAAACACAGGTTTTGGGTTATTCAACAGAATCCTCTTATTTCCCTGATCCATTAATCTTTCATTACCTGCTCATCCTTAGTTTTTGACTGCTTTTGTCTGCCACCTTGTTTTGGGAGAGAGTGAAGGATGTCACAAGCTTCCTGAGAAATGCTGTGCATGTGATGGCTCACAGAAGCAAATTCATTGGGCAGACCACTACTGTGAGTCCTGGAGAAGACCTGAATCAAATTCAAATCTACAGCTGGACCCAAAGCCAGTTCAAATAGCTCTGTGTTCTCAAACCAGCACTGAAATAGACAGATCCTATCTTATTAGGACAACTCTTTGGAATCCAAAAATTTCTTTCACTGCGAGTTCAAATTAAATACTCAGCTGCAAACTAATGTGCCCCAGCTGGAACCAGCTGTGCTTCCATGCAGACTATCCAAGATTGCTCAAAGCAGGGTGTTTTAACTGCCTAGAGAAGCTTTAGTTATGTGGTACTCAGAGGCTGCTGGCTGAACCTTTGAGTTCTGATCTTCTGTGACGAACAACTGTGTTACTGCATCAGCAATACCCTTCAAACACTCATCAGAACTCCTCAGCTTAAGTTTCCCCTCTTTAGTACCATGGACCTACCTATCTACCAATTAATGTGCACCTACTGTATATACAGACATATGTATATATACACATACATATATATATATGCTTTATTAGGAGAGCAAAAAGCTTTATTGTTACCACTTACAGACCTAATCCTTCGCATCTCCTCCACCTCAGCCCTGTGTCCATTTCCCGTTCTATACCATATCAGTGGCACCTTTGTCTGTTGCAATGCAGTACAGTGCTGCAGTTCTTCATTTTCTCCTTTTCATGGCTAGACTTAGAAGTTTGGGAAAAGCTACAGCACTGCACTGGGAAGTAAGAGTGGTACCCACCATTCAGGAGAGGAACAGGAGCCAGGAACTGGAAAAACGTTTCTCCTAGCTGAATACCTCATTTGTGTATTTGCCCCTGTTAGGTGACCCTCCATATTTCAGTGTTTTTGCTTCTACCATGAATCAGTTCAGCATTAAGGAGCTGATCAAGAAACAAAAGCTGATCAAGAATCATACCAACCTCATTCACTGTTGAACCCACACTAGAATTTATTAGAAAAAATCATGCTAATCATAGACAATGATTTTCCTTAGCCACACAGCCCTGACTACAAGAGAACTGAGACCAGTTAATAGGCACACAGGCTGAAAAGAGACTTCAGGACTCACTCCCTATTTATTAAGTCTTACATGGACTTATTATGATGTCATTCATTTTTACCTGTCTTCTCCTTCTGCTCTCCTTCCCTCTTACCCTGTTGTTCAGTCTCTCCATCCACACAATCACCATGACTGCAATCCTCACCAATTTTCTGTATTAATCCTGCAAGACAGCATTGGTCTCTGAGGAGGTTTCAAAGCCACAATCTGGTGTTGTTACACCTGCTTATACCATGGGTGAATGTGGTCCCTATATGTTTCAATGGCAATTTTTCAGTAAGTTGAAGACAACACATAGTTTTACCTCCATGAGCAAAATATCCTTGGAGCTCTGAGCTTGAACCTTGGGGTGCTGGATTTTCACTGCCACCGTTCTCCCATCCTGCAGCACTGCTTTGTGTACCTGGGCTAGTGATGCTGCTCCCAAGGGAGTGTCCTCAAAACTCAGAAAGAGCTCTTCTATCTGTCGAGAGAAGAGAAAGAGGCATCAGTTCGGGGTAACAGAGACTATTCTCAAGAAAGCCCTGCCCACAGGCCAGAGAGCTCATGTGCCAAAGCTGGGCTGACTGAGCACTTTCATCCTTCTTCTGTCCCCTCTCTTAGCCTTGTAATTGTTTGTCCTCTGAGTGAAGCCTGACATGCAAGTGCCCTGGAGATACTCTGTTTATGGAAGCCTGTGACAGAGTCCCAGCAGCACATTTCATCTTGGACTTGTAATGGCCAGGCAGTATGTGAGGGACTTCTCCAGACTGTCCTGAAAATGGTTTGGAGCGATTATGGTCAGCATCCTGGGTGCAGAAGCCAACAGCTGTTCCTTTGCACGTATTTCTTTTGCAGATATTTAAAACCACCCATCATCACCCCTGAAATCTGACAGTGTTTATTCCTGTACATTACAGCAGCAACAGCTAGCTTACTTGGTGAAAGCCAGCACATGACTGGGAGCAGTGGTTAAGGGCAGTATTCAGGGCAAGGGGACAAAAATTGCTGCTTCAACCTTGACAACTTGGCCTGAAAAGATGTTTAATGGGATGGACTTTGTCACACCTTCTGTAAAAGTAAACACTGCTCTCAACTCAGAAAAAGTACCAATCAGGGACAGCAAAGCACTTGGCGAGCAGGAGAGGAAATTATTAGAAGCTCTGGCTGAGAAATTCAGGACTAGACTATGAGGAAAGTTGCAGATTAAACAGATTGACCAGAAGCAGGTCCAGGAAGCAAAATCCAAGGTAGACATGAGTAAGGTCATGGAATAGGGCAGAAGCCCATCTGCCCTGCGTAACACAGCACCCTGCTAGAGACCCTCTTGGCAACACAGGCTCTGCAAACATGACAACCATGGTAGTGTGATTTCAGTCTAGCTGACAAGCCAGGCCCCTCCACACAGTCAGTTCACAGGAAGGGCCAACACAGATACGTGGCTTCAGGCATAGTTCATATAATGCTGGTTGAGGACTTTTGACCTGCTCTGTAGGGCAAGGTGAACATAAGCTCTGAGGTTTCCAGAAGTCAGCAAAGGGAACCTGTCCTACCCTTCTCACAGGCTCAACTGATTTAAAGTAAGCAGTTGAGAAGCCTATAATTTATGCAGTAACTAAAAAGAAAGAATGTCAGTGAATTTTTATAACCTGCTTTTTAAAAGGTAATTAAAGATGGGAGCTGCAGCAACCTAGCAATTAAATATGAATAAAGACTTTCTAAGCAAAGTCTTCATGCAAAGCCTTAAATGAATACACTTTTTGCTGAAAAGGAAGAAAAATACTACCAGGAGCAGCCTGTTCCCTCCTGCAGCTGCCAAGGAATGAGCCCCCTCCTACATCCCCCTACCCCTTCTCCCCCAGCCCCTTCCACAGAAAACTATTGCTAGCAACACACTGGAGCATTTGCAGTAATTAGATACCAAGACAGACTCTGCAGCCTCCAGTAATTCACTAGGAAGGTGCATTTTATTTATTTAATTAATTCTCTTTGGTCCTGGCAGCAAAATCAATTAAGTAAAACAACTGCATTTAAAAACAACTAGTTATGTGGTTTTTAATTACAGCAGGTCCATAATTCAAACCTATTGACATTTGCGTCTCAAGAGAAAATGTGTTCAAGACACAGGGACTTTTACCTTTATGTGAAGTTTATGTATTGCCTGAAGAGAGGATCTGTTAAGGGTAAAGATTTAAGGTGGCCAAGAGCCTGCTGGGCTGTAAGAGCCCATAAGGAAAAAAAAATGCAAAGAGAACTTGCCATATGAGGTCAAGCTGTGACTTTCTTCAACTCTCTCACTACCCTACATCCTTTTATCAGAAGGATGTACCCTTTACAAAGTAGTTACTAGTCTAACTGTCATAAGGCTGGATAACATCCCCCAAAGGTTAAAACACAGAATTGGGAATTCACTGGCTTGAATCCAGTAAGGTACATTTATAGCAAGATCGTATATAAATTGGATAAAATTCCATCTGCTCTGGATTTCAAAGCCTCTTAATTGCCTACACTGTCAATCCAGCCATGTTCACCAGTACTGAATGCATGCAGGGTAAAAAAAAAAGCTGCACATGTTCCCTCTGGCAGGAATAATATATACTTCATTATCGTGTGACTAAGTTTTCTAAAGAAACATAATTGAAGAAAGCTGCAACTAGGAGTTATTTTGGATAGAAGAGTTTCCTTTAAATACTTGCTACTTAGGACATGGAAGTCAGGGTAGCAGTCACATCCAGTAGAGCCAATTCAGTGGCCCTTCCACAATTCCAGGGCAAATTTTTGCATGCTCACAGGCTGCAGACAAGGACATCAAGGCGAGGGACTGCAATAGGGCCAGAGAATTGATGGATACCTCAGGAAGAGAAGGGCAGAGCATGAACAGGGGGAGGGAGCAGATCACAACTGAGCCATTACATGAGCAGGTGTGAGGCTGAGATAAAGCAGAAGCACAATTATGGCTGGGTTTCAGGACCCCCCACTTAGCAAATGACCCTCGTTCATTATGGAATTATCTTTTCTCAACTCGATGGAGATAGCTAATCCCTCTGCTACAGGCTGTGTGTCCCAGACAGGCAAAAGTGAGCAAGAGGCAGTATGACATGGAAGCAGAGAAGAGGTGAGCCTGGTACCCACAATGCCTACTGGAGAGTGGGGTCTTTCCAAAGGATGGTGGCTGCACCCATTTCATGCAAGCGGGGAGTTCTTGGAACAGGCTGCAGGGTCTTAATGCTTACAAGCACCCTTAACAAAAACTGTCATTTCCAGGATGGATAGCTAGCAAGCAAAGGTCTGAGACAGTCTTGGAGCCCACCTGACTTAAAGAACTCTCAAGTTTTTTCCAGGCTACAGCTGGTCTCAAATGGCCTCATCAAACTCACTGTTACCATCTGTAATCCTGGCAGGAGATGAAACAAGCATAGTTTCCCAACAGGTTTAATAAAGGTTTAAAAGGAACTTTAGGGCTGCTCTTTCAAAGGAATAGGACAGCCAGCTGCAGGTTTACAGCTTTACAGGTGAGTGGTGACCCTGCACACAGTGGTTCCCCTCGCTCCTTCTGCATAGCCAGCTGCCCATCAGGCACATTCTCCCACCAGCAAATTAATGTGCACTCTACTTCACTTGCTGGAAACACAGCCCTGACTGTTTAATTCTAAATAATGAAGCTCATTTAATTTTAAATATGCAAAATATGCATGATTGTTGGTATTAGTATTCACACCTCAAGGAATTCATATAAAAGCTCTAACAGGATCTATCTACTTAGACACTTATTAGTATGTATTCGTGTTGAGGTTGCGCCACATAAAGCCCAGAGTGCCATGGTACGAAGTGCAGAGCCAACATGGGCCCTGCACAAACTCATGTTTTCCAGGAGTTCCCACATGTCAGCTACAGGCTTCCTCGCATGCTGAAATGCTTTCCCAAAGCACAGCTGCTCTTCCCAAGGTCTGCAGCACATACCACCTGATGCCACAACATTGGGCATCAGAATGCCTCAGTATTTTTTGTGAATCCTGTCCTTAAACACTTAGGAAAATATTAAAAATCAATTGGATTTACACTCCCAAATCCTGAGTCCTTTCTGACAGTATTACCTTACACGACCTGCCTAGCATGTTCTGAGAAGTCTTTGACAGAAATGGGATTTAACCCAGATATCCCAAGTTCCAGCCTGATGTCTTACTCTCTAAACCATAAAAGTTAAATGTGCATGTCTTGCTAGCTAATTTCTTTTGAAATATATTGCCTCTTAATCCCAACCTTTTTATATCCATGTGCTGCAGCAAATGGAGTATTACTGCCTGGTTTCAACCTGCCTACTTCACAGAGAGGTATGCTCTCTTCCCTTTCCACAAAGGCTGCTAACACAGTATTCTGGAGAAGGAGCCTAAGTCATGGAGCCCTTCCCCAGCCAACATTGTATAATGTCATTCTGCATGAGATGTGGTGGCTCTGCTCTGCCACTGTGATGAACATTTGCCATGTGTCAGCTGTTTGTTCAAGACAAATTTAGGGAGCAGCGAGATGCAGGATCACTAACAACAGAAGGCATCAGGACTTTTGGAATTCGCTTTATCAACCCTAGCATGCTATTGCTCTCAGAAATCTGAATGCTCTTCCTTATTTAAGGACTGTGAACCTCATCCTAGGCTGGTCCTCTTTTCAACAAGATACACATAACGGCTCATGATGCCAAGGACTCACTGATCCCTGCAAGACCAGAGTTCTAGGAAAAATTTCTAGCTGAGAAAAATGTTACCTTGGTGTAGAGCAATATACTTCCCAGACAGCAAGTGAGGGGTTTTTCCATTGTCCCAGCCTTTCTATCCCCTCTACAAAAACAAAATGTCACAGTGCTGCTCTGAGAATTATTAAGACAGCAAAAACTGAAAGATTAGATTTATTGCAGTAGACAGTGGATTATGAAGAATAATTCATCAAACATCAGAACAAAAAGCCCGCAATTTATAGGCGGCTTTGTTGAGTCAGTGAAATCTGATTGGACTTCTTCCCACCTAATGAATGCCAAGCTTAATTGATGGCTCCTAAATTCATCTGTCAAGAACATGTATTTATTAATTCAGTATTTTTAATAATATTGTAGATGTATACAGAATAGTGGTTTTGTTTTCGGTGGATTCACTGGTGTTCATATTACATTCACACATACATGCACATATACAGAGAGGCATATGCTGCATACAAATGAATGTAGGTGAAGGTATGTAAGTGTGTTCTCATGCACTGAAACAATTACATATAGCTTATTACAGAAAATCCCTGCATCTTCCAGTGCATAGGATGGAAAAGTAAGGTGGTTCTTTTTAGGGGGAGATATGCAATAAGGTGCCTGCCTAGAATTTGGAAGAACTGAGGTCTAACATTGTTTCTCCTTGATATCCCATGTGATGCTGTGACAAAGCATGTCACAGCACTCATGCTTTGATGAGGAGAATTAGGGCTGTCAACACAGCTAGAAATCTGCCCTTGTCTAATTTATAAGGACCAAATTTTTAGCTTTGCTTTTAAAAACCTATCTGTATAATATATATACAAGCATTATTACACACAGCCACAAACATATCACTTTACGTGCCAATGGCACACATTTGCACTGGCATGCCAATCACTGCTAACTTCGTTAATCACTGCTACCATTTCACAACAATAGCACAAAATCAGGGCTGTCCATCAACCATCAGCATTTCTTCTAGAAAAAGGGCTGTGACTCAGGTGGCGTGTGAAGTTCACTTTTTTCCCACACTTTTCTCCTTTTTATTTCTACCTTGTACTGCTTTGGACCTCTGCAGCCCACTACCTGCTAAAATCCCAAGAATCTTCACTGGGATCCAACAGCATTTCTCAGTTACATCAGTGTTACAGAAAATGAACGCTGCTAAAGGAAGAGTCCTTGATTCCCCTCAGCCAGAGACCAATGTTTGCTCACCTAGGATCCTTTTACTGTAGTCTCTTTTGGCTAGAAAAGCAGTGGAAAAGCCTACACGAAGCCACTCTTATATTCATCACATCCATCCACTGAGCTATGCAGCAATAGTATCAGTCTACTTTACTTGCTGTAGTACCTTTAATTACAAAGCTACACCTTGAGAAAAAGCACCTTTTATTCCATCCCTGATGACTCTTGCGTAATAGTCTATGCTCAGACACACTCATGGTAGGTCCATTTATTTTCCTGAGTAAGTGAGATCCTTAAGACAAGGCAGAACTGCCTGAGACTATCACTCATCCCAGATCGAAACCTGGATCTCAGTGGTGACAGCTACAACAGGCAGTAAGAGCAACGAGCAGACAGAGCAGATGTATGTCTCCTGAGACCCTGTGTGTGAGGTGGACCTCATCTCCCATCTCTCTGAGAAGTGAGACACTTATCCACGGCTCCCACGAACAAACAACATTCAGCCTAACAAAAGCAAGGATTGTCATGGCCAGACTGGAACGTAACTGGCTTAGGAACACCCTCCTGACTGGCACAAGGAGATAAATGTTATTCATTGATTAAGCTACTGGATATCCTACTACCTTCCAGAGATGCTAGGATTTACAGATTAGCTCAGCACCCAGAGATGCTTTCAACAGCTGAGAGTTCTACAGGTTTTCCAATAGCATTTCACCACAGCCTCTTCCGTGTTTTGTTTCATTTGGCTGTTCTTTTTCTGGTTTCACAAAGCACTCTGAAAGCAGAGAAACTGCACAATATACTTCTGATGTAAGGCAGATATCAAGATAATTGTAAGAAAACAGGGCCCAGACATCATCTGCAGGGCTAGCACAACACCTTTGGTAGCACAAGCATATAAATGAAACCAGAGAAAGGAAACCGCAAAGCTGGGATGTCTCCAAACAATTTCTAATCCATCCATGTGTGTGCCAACATTATTCCTGGTCAAAGTACTCCATACAGTTAGCTTTCCCCCATGTATATAATCTCATATGCAGAATTACATTCCAAGAAATTCTGTTTCTCAAAATGTCCATTAGCAAGGGAAAGGTTTTGCTATTGAAAGCTACATAATAACTTTAAACTGCAAGTTCAGTTCACTTCCATGTGGAGAAGACAGAAGGTAGAAGAACCTTGCATGATTGAATCAACTATTTCCTCAGAATGCCCAAGTGATAACAAAGGGATTAAGTCCCTCTAATACTGATGTGGACATTGAGAAAATGCTTATTTTCTGTCTCCAGATGCAGTTAATTAGCACAATGACCTGTGACCTGTTCAGAACCCATTTCTTTCCATCTCAAAATATAACATCTTATGTAGTTAGTCATGTTCCGGATACCCTAAACCATTTCTGCACCCCAGCCTGTCTGTGACTGGCCTCCAAAAGCAGCCAGCACTTCCTTATCCTAATGGTCAAGCAAGAGTTCACCAACAACTATGCTTGTGTGGGAAAAGGAAGATGTAAAACTACAGTCTCTTCATGTGCATAGTAAACAATGTCACTGTGCACTCTATTTTGCATGACATAAGTATCTAATAGCCTATACAAAATGCACAGACCAAACCAAAATAGCCAAGGGGGGTGTGTGTGTGTATATATATATATATATATATATATATATATATATATATATAATCCTGTTTGCTTTCCATTCCATCATGCTGGAAAAAAAATAGTGACTTGTGAGCTACTTATTCAGTCCAACAGTGAAGGCTATAGGGCAGATGCTTCCCTGTTCTTCCCTTGCACATACAAATGCTCAGTTTAATTTGCTCTTTTGTCTTTCTTCCAGTTGAACAATGCTCATTAAACCCACCCTTTTCTCTCTGACTTTTTCGGGAATTACTACTTCCTCTGCATCTCTCCTGTCTGTGAGAATGGAGCTACACTTGTCAGTTGTTCAAACAGACTGGAATCACAGTCCTTCAAGAGCACAAAATGACTCCACCACCAGCCATGTTTTGTATTTTAATTGAAAGCATTCTTTCTCTTTCCTCCCTCTGCTAACAAAGGAGGGTCTCATTTGTTATACCAGTGTGCAGTGGAAGCACAGCGGAAGACAACTCTTTGCTGCATCCCATCTACCCAAAGGGATTCTTATTCCATGGCTGAGATAGAGCAGTAGTGGCCCCTTTCTATTAAGATCTTCAAGGCTTTCTGTGTTCTTTGCAGCTCTTCAGCTCCCAAGCAATAGAGCTGAAGGTGCTAACACAGCAGGAACATCCCAGTAGCTCCTAAGGAAGGGAAGAGTATCCTCAGCCTTCTGCTCTTTTAATGGCTCTCTTAGTATATCTGAGCAGCTGGCTTATCCCTTTTCCAGCTTTCTGGAGATGTTACACAAAGCTCTGCTCACAAGCTCTACCCCCATCACTGCATCTGGATAACAGCTCGCATAAAATTCCCACTTCCTTTCTGCTGACTTGTAGTTCTGGCTCTGTACTCTACATCAGCCTGCTTCTAGCTAAACTACAATTTCAGCCTGTTTCTCAGTCATCTTCTTTCAGACAGTCATATTACTGTTCATATACAACAAAGCTAAAGCACAGTTCTTAATCTTCTCAGTCAAACCATCACTTCTGTCTCCTTTCTCATCACAACAGAGAATGCACCAATTTTCTGTCAAGCATGCCTACAGCCTTGACCTTGTCATCAACACTGACCTCATATTGAGGTCTGAATCTAGTACTAGACATCAAGTGCTAATGCTCACAAACAACAGGTGAAAACAAGCCAAATGTCCCACATCCGCTCTAAGTTCCATTTCTCTTGAGCCACACATGTAGTAAGATATGTGGAGGTCCCCAACACACAGAACCCCTTGACTGAATTCCTGAAGACATATTCCCAAATGACATACCACCCCTACAGATGCCAGCAGCCTGGTGCAAAGACAGAACACTTGAAAAGAATCATCAAATCATAGAACAGCTCTGGTTGGAAGGGACCTCAACAGATGGTCTGGTTTAACTTTTCATGGGAAAGGAAGCTTAGAAAAGATTGTAACACCTTGAAAATCTCCAGTGATGAGGCATCCACCACATCCCTGGGAAAGTTTTTGCCATGACTGGTAATTCTCAATGTAAAAAATTTCTTACCTGTACCAAGATGAAGCCTCACTTGAAAAGCGACAGATATGGGGCCAGTTGGCACATAAACCAGAAGGTTAGACTTAAGGAAACACACAGAAGCAAATGAACTTCCAAGACCTTTTTGACTCCAGATATAAATACATCCCCACCACACACCAGCTGAAACCTGTGTAGGAAAGGGTCAAGGAGCTACAACAAACAAGCTCCATGTTAGTCACAGCCAGGCAGGGGGAGGCTCAGAGAGGATTGCGGAGATGCCCCAAGGGCCCTGTCAGCAGTAAGTCTGCACAACAGCAGCAGTCCTGTGAGAAATAACCAGCTGCCAGAGCCTGAAGATATATGGGGACCTTCAGGAAGACACATCACCTGTGCCTCATCTTAAATGTCTCTGATTCTGTTTTGAAAGCCTGGGGGATTCAAGAAGCGTATAAGACAAAGCAGGAGGGCTGGGGGGGAAAGTGTATGGGCAGTTTTATGTGACTATACAGAGTTGATGAGGGGATGTTTGGAAGAGTTCAGGTACAACGCTTTGGTCAGGAAGTGAAGCTGTGCCAAGGCTTGAGCACAGAGTTAAAAAGTAACCATGGAATAGGGCATTTGTGTACACAGCTTGTATGGGGAATGGTAGGCAAAATCCATCCACAGAGAGGCAAATGAAGAATAGGATCATGACGGTGTTTGTGTGTGTGCAGAGGCAGGGTGTGCAGGAGGAGCAGAGAGTTTCTGCAGCATGTGCACAGCACAGTACTGTATGTTTTTTAACAGCATCATAGAATGGTTTGGGTTGGAAGAGACCTTAAAGATCATCTATTTTCAACCTCCCTGCCATGGACAGGGACACCTTCCACTAGACCAGGTTGCTCAAAGCCCCAACCAGAGTGGCATTAAACACTTCTAGGAATGGGACTCTGAATTTCTCTGGGCAGTCTGTTCCAGCACCTCACCACCTTCACAGAAAAGAATTTTTTCTTAATATCTAACCTAAACATACTATCTTTCAGTTTGATTTCACAATTCTCACTTGTCTTACCACTACCACACCCTTGTAAAAGTCCCTCTCTAGCTCTCTTGTAGGTCTCCTTTAGGCACTGGAAGGTGCTATGATGTCTCCCCCAGTCCTCCTCCAGGCTGAACAACCTCAACTCTCATCCTGTGTTCACAGGAGAGGTGGTCCAGCCCTCTGATGATCTTCATCACCTGGGACAAAGAGCAGGAATGACAGAAGCAGCATTGGACAATCCAGCAGCCTGTCACGAGGGTGGACAGAGGCACAGTACAATGATGATATGCAGAGGGCAAAGCCTAGTCCCAGACAGATTCTGCCCAGTTATATGCTTTCCTCTAGCTTTGGTTATAATTACATAGATAGAAGCAGGCATGAAGTCTTACTGAAGCACAACACCACCCCAGATTAACAGAACAGGAACATAGGAGTAGGGATCTGAGGTAGACCTAGAAGTACATGTGGTCTGGCAGATGTGGACAACCCTTCCTGAACTGAGCTGGTATCAAGAAAGGGATATAATAAGGTCACTACCTTATGCTTAAAAGGTAGTAAAGCTCTGCTGAAGATGTAAAGCTCATAAGCCAGTTACTGGTGTTAACTGTGCCTTGATGGGATATTGAAACACCAGCACACATGGCAGACAAGTCAACGCAAAAGACACAGCTATTCAGCAGTCCACACAGAGACCAAGGTGCAGGGATTAAGCAGAAGCTGAATAACTTACAAAGAGGTCTGGATGGGGCCCTGGAGTTTGTATCCTTTCCAGCCAACTCTTGGAAAAAAATGCACAGAGATCAATAAAAGTCCCTCAAGAGAGACAACTGCAGGACAAAATAAATCCACAATTGACTTTGCCAATAGTGTCACTGGCACCAAGCATTAGGTCACCCCTAACAACCACTCATACAAACTATGGAGCCCTGAGCTCTCTGCACTGATGCAAAGAGAAAAGTCCTATGCTAAACCAGCCACATCCTGTTCTGTTTCCTTCTTGTCAATCTCTCCTCTGAATATCAACTTTTCCTTTCTTCTCCTGACCATATTTCCCCTACTTTTCACATCTGCTCTGATCTGTCTGCTCCTTCTACAGTTCATTTATTCTCGGTCTTTTTCCTCTTCCTCCCATGTTTTTTTTTTTTTTCCCTTGCCCCCAGATCTTAGCGCAGGGCTGCCAAATCCCTGCTTCACTGATATAACCCCGCTGAATTACTTTCCTTAAAGCAGTGTCTGCTCTCATGTAAATTACCCTCCAAATCTAGCTTGTGAAACAGGCTTGTTCACTAAACTCTATGAATAGGAAAGTAGGCACAGCTGGCCTATTCATAATCAACATAAAAAATAGATTAGCACTTTACAGATTAAACATTATTGTTTCAACAGTTAACATAAATCAACTACACTTACAGGCCTGGCATTGCTGCTGCCACTGCAGGGTGACAAGTACTGCAAAGGGAAGGGCTGACAGTCCAGGGTACAGTAGGACACGGCTTGAATGTAAGTTCTCCTCTGACATCCCCAGTGTGTACTGCTAGAGGCTGTTACCAGGACAAAAGTGGGCTACAGAAACAAAACTAGGGAGGAAATTTTGATTAATTCACATGCATTTCCAAGCAATCTAGCAACCCATTATTCTAAAGCTGGAATCCAACTGCCTTTCTTCCTTCCCTCAGGCTGATGCAGCTCAAAAATGGAGCAACAAAGTCAGCCTCTGGAATCAGAACAGGACAGGAAGCCTCTAAATACTAACCGGTATGTAGCACTGTTTCCTATAGTTCAAAACATTTGGGCTTCTGTGAATGAAGATAAACAGTTTGGCAGATTCCATCTATTGTAACCATCTCAAAAAGTACCTCATCACAACCCAGGATTCACCTCACCAAAGATGGGCCAAGTACTGAGATCCACCGCAGACACATCCTGTGGAGAGCAAAGCCAGGAGAGAGTATCCCAGAGTGGTCAGGCTGCACTTTCTCCCTCATCAGGGACAAGATACGAAGTCACTGAAGACATCCTGTCCACTGCACTGTAATCAGTGTGCTGTGGTTGTGTAGTCATTAGAGAGGTAAGGCCCACAGAATCATTTCTATTCCTTCCTGCTCACTTGCTGAGAACCACCCACTATCTCAAACATTTATCTTGGAGCAGCCAACCTGTAATTCCTGAGCTGGGTTTAATGACTGCAAGGGACTGACATAGGCCTGGGCCAGGATGTCCCATTAAGAACCAGCCTCACACCTCCTTCAAACAAAAAGGGAAAAATAAATAGAAGAGGATGAGATTAAGTTATGGTCCAAAGGATAAAAGATGGGCGGGTAGAGGAGGCATTGGCTTATAGGTTTTCTTGGCAGCCAGGGGAAAGACATTAGCAGTTTACAAAGGGCAAGGTGGGAAAAGTTACATGGAGAGACTTCTTTACTATAACCCTTTTTAACAAGCCCTGGTAATTTTAATTGCTCTAGCTTCCTTCTAGACTTTCTTGACAAATGGGAATAGCAGTTAATAGACCTGAATCAATCAGTTACATCCAATAAGGTGTTTGAGAAAATTAACTTTATTCTCCATGCCCAACTGATACCACCTCAAGTTTAATTCATTATCCAAAATGAGCTAACTAATGTAAATTTTCTACTAATAATTTGAAATTTGGAAGGATTGGTGCTAAAGGGCCTTTTCCAAGAACTCGACAATTTGAGATGCAGTGGTTATGTGAACTTCGTAAGGGAGAAACTTGTAGATTTGCTTCAGCTGAGCTCTCCTGGCACGAGCAATAAGTCATGTGAGTTTACTTCTTCAGTTGTCACAGACAGCTTCAGATCTGCACTACACATCCTGTAAAACTAATTATTGCAAAGCTTACAGAAACCAAGTGCAAAATCTGCCTAATGTTCACAAACATAATATGAGAAAACTTCCTCAGGCTGGTCTGTCTATAAGGAACAAACACACTTTGCTCACTAATGGTGTAAAGAACATTGAGACACCTTAGATCCCAATTTTTGCCTCAATCCTCAAAACATAAAAGCACGTTGAGTATGTGGCTTCTCATAAGGACAATTTCCAATGCTCCTAGCAGATTTTTCACAGGAAGAAAACTTGCAAACAGAGTTGAAGTGTTTTTTATGGCTCAGCATCCTACCATAGAGTCAAGAGCTCCCTGTCAGACAGATCCCAGAAGTACCATAAAACAAAACTTATTAGATCACTGTACATCTTATAAATTCTTTAAAATTCTATGTGACTATTCTGTGTGTCAGAAAAACACAGATGTCAAGGTCAGGTCCTGAAACTCCTTATTTCATCTTATGTCATTTGTTTCATCTACAAATAACCTATTGCCAAAAGATGCCTGACTCACTGCATCATATTTTCATATTTCTGATGGGTCAAGAGCCAAGTAACTGTGCAGATGTAAAATTCTAAAAGAAATTAGGAGATAATAATTAGGCAGCATCAAGTAGGATATTAAAAGATCAGTGGGCAGGCAGATGACGAGATTCTTCACTCCCTCAGAGAAAAATCAGGCATAGTAAACCCAGCCTGTGTCAAGATCAGAGCATCAAGAATATTTCAGAGGGTATCAGCAGTGGACTTTGAAACAAAAGCCAATCCTTCAACATAACAGCTGAGTGTTTCTGCCCCTACACAGATCCTACTGTGTCAGAAATGCTTGGAGATTGCTGAGCAAAGGAAATACATATTTGAAAAAATAAACTCTCCATCTGCAAGAATAAGGACTATTAATCCCAGTTACAGACCGCAATTTCCAGTAATTGTTTGGAATTGGAAGGGTTACCCACATGCTGAGAAGTGTTTTCTGTCAATGGCTTGAGCATTGCTGTGCAGCACATCCACCACCACAAGGGTGTGGACACTGAATACAGCCTGACACAGCTGTTGTGTGTACTGTCAGCCAAGATGTATTTGCTTCAGAGCAACACTTCAGGTGTAATCAAAACTCTGAGAAAGCACTACTGAACACAGCTTACTGCCTGCACAGACACTGAGCCAACAAATTCCATGCAGGTATGTCACATGCTAACCCCCAGGTACCTGCAGAATTTGCAAACTGAAGGAAAAAAATGTCACTAAGCATCCAGTTCCAAACTATTCCTTACCAAGCCATTCCCCACTGCACTTTCTGATCTGAAGGTTTTCTCTTCCTTACAGAAGGCCCTCCAAACAATCCTTCAAAAATCTACTGTCCAACTTATTATATTGTAAATCTTACTAATTTGAAAGAAGTTGAAGGAGATTAATCTATACTCAAAACCGTCCCTCTCTTAGACGATGGGGCCTAGTGTTCCCAGGAAGGGGCTGCCATTAGCAGGACCCAGCCAAACTCTCACAGAAGCTCTGAGTGGAGAGAAAACCCATGGAAAGAGGCAGTACCCTCTCCAAAAGCTCCCCTGGTAGTAAGGACACCAGGCTGTCCTTGGCACGACAGTAAGGGTCAGTAACACTGGAGCTTGCATACAGAGTGAGCAGGGACACAAGAAACAAAGCAAGGTTCACTAACTATGCCACATAAAACACTCTGTTTTCTTTCCCCATCTGCCCTTGGAGCAGCAGTTCTGGACAGCTGCTGCCCACACAAGGTCTCGGTATAGAGGCAGCTGCACTGGGATCTGCCAGTGACTGAGGCCTCTTACCAGAGACAAGGCAGGACGAGCACAGCAGAGGCTGCAGCAGCTGTGGGACCTCCACAGGCAGCCACTTGTGCCTTTCAGTTGAGTAATGCAGGACCATTTGTTCTGGGTGACATTAATGCTATTCGCCATCCATCTCCGACTCTTTAAATTACCTTTTTATGGCCAAAATCCTTTCCATAATAGATAAAAATCTCTTTTTTATATCCCAAGTTATTGAAAGAAATGTGAAGGTTTTTTATTCGTCATTACAGTTTTAATAAAAATGTGGATTTTATTGACGCCTGCTTGGAAGCCCTGCTGGGTGTACTGAGACTCAGACTGGTGGGAGAAGGGCCATACCTTCCCATCCCACTTTCCAGCCCCTAACACTGCCAGAGTAATGGCCACCACAGCTCAGCTTCCACCTTGATGGGTAATGGAAGGTAATGCAGAATGAAGAGATTTCCTGCGACTGACAACACCCACAGCAGGCAAAACAGGCTCTTGCTGACCTAGATCTGGTTGCCCTGAGTTCGTTAGTGATGTAATGCACAGTGATGGACTTCACAGACCACCACCCCAGCACAGCATTGCTGGAGATGGTGTTTTAGGACAGAACCAGGTTCACAAGCTATGGGAGACCTGGGTGTTCAGCAAAGCCATTCGATGTCAGTCCACAGCCCCAAGAGACCACGAGAGGGACTATGCACTGTGACACATATCAGTGCTTTTGGGCAGAGCACTCAGCAACAAGGCTGTGCAACACTGGAGGAAGCAGGCACGTGTCCTGGCATCCTGGATGGCTTAGACAACAATGCCCACCTGGGAAAAGGCTTTCTGGGGCCATAACAGAACCTGCAGCAACCCTCATTAAGACATGAAGACCTTGTGATCTAGCACAGTCAATGAATATTCTCTAGAGCACCATATGGAGCCAGCTACAGAAAGCAGCTCATTTTACCTTGGGAATAACTTGGATGTTGTAGGACATGCAGTATAATACCCAACAGCCTATTGAAGGTGTAACTCCTCTCCCACAGGGGTGAGCATTACTTGAATCATTCTGCAAATCAGAAATATTGTTCTAAAATATAGGGGAAAAGGGTAGGAAAAGTACTAGGAGCTACAGTCATGTATTAGCAATCTACAAGGCTACAAATCTATGAAAAATATATAAAAAGCTAAAAATCTTTAGGCATCATTCTTCCCTTTAGAGACTTGACAAAAATTCTATATTGTCTATTCTCTACCACTTACATTTGACAAAGGGCAGTATTCTTCTTAGCCATGGCTTTGCTGGAAAGACAATGTGTTCTCAGACGAGGAGTATCTGTTTCTTACTTGCACAGCACTGGGCTGTGCCAGGTACAATAGCAGGAACCCAAGGCTGAATCCTCCAAACATCACTGTGGAAACACATCCTCCTTCACAAATCACAGCACAGGAGGTTCCTCTACCACATCGCTTTGTTTATAAATCACAGTCAAACCACTGACATGTCCTGCCCTGCTCAATCAACAAGCTCCTTTACTGTATGGCTGCAGGATGCTTCTTGCAAATGGCAAAATAGTGCTTGAACAACCTGTAAAAGCTGCAATTAACTGTGAATGAAAAGGATGGTCTCCTCAGAGGTGCTGGGTAATCAAGCAATTAGAAACTACTTCCCATTACCTGCACTTCCACAAAGAAGAGCTAGCATGACATGCTTCCAAATGACTATCTTTCCATCTGTTTAAGCCCTTTATGTGATTTGGCTTCAGCAGAGAAGCCTTGACCTCTGAGCTCCCCCCACCCCTTTCTCCCATCCTTGAACAAAGCAAGCATTGTAAGCAGAACTTTCAATGGCTGATGTGTTCTCCCTATGGAGCCTGTTTTGCCTCAGCCTTTCCTGGAGTACAGCAAACTCACCAACAATGGCATAAGTATGTATGCAGATATGGACACCTACAGTCAAGGATGTCTTGGGATCCCTCATTTGATAACATCTGCTCAGCTTCAACCATTTCTACTCCTTTGCAACAGTTTCAGCAACTGTTACATGTAAAGTTAAGTCAAGAGACAAGGAAAGACACTCACTCCCATGGCTAGGCACATGCCTTACACCAGCCCATCACTCCCCAAGAAATGACAGCCTAGACACAGGGCACCTGGGCAGCCACACTACACAAGCACCCCCATCAACATGGGAAAGACCCTGCTTGGGACCACACTGCCCTCAGTTGTGGGGTGTGCTAACGTTAATCTTGCCCTAATCCCCAATCAAACAACCTCACACCAGAGACAAGAGCAATGATTAGAGAACCTGCCCAACAGGAACCTGCCAGAAAGGAGCAGGAACTGGGATATTTCTGAAAGGAAAGAGTGACAGATGGGGAGGAAGGGAGTGTCTCCCACCAAGGAAAATTACCTCCAACATGAGTCAAGGCCTGGGTAGAGTATGGAGTACACAAACATATCAAGAGGGTGACTAAGAAGTCTTAACGAAAAGGTCAATAAGTTAATTTAAAAATGCCACAAGTGTAAGGATGGGCTGGAAGCTGATGAGCAATAGGCTGTGAAAAGTGACATCTTGCAGTACACAAGAGAAGTAATACAGTGGTGCTGAGTGGGTAGAGCTAGGCTGTGGCCTATTGGGATGTGCAACACAAGGAGGTATTTTGGGACTAGAAAGAGGTAAAAAATGTGTGTTGGTGTAGAGAAGAGTACACAGTGAAGCAAGGAGATGTCACAGTATCGAAATTGCAACAGATCTGTGCAGCAGCAGAGAAGTGAGACCCATATTAGGGAATGCACTGGACAGTAGTAGAGCCAGGCAACAGAAAGGTACAAAGAGTATTTGGAAGACTGGGGCTGCAAAAGCTGACAAGCCCTTCTGCAACCACTCCATCCTATGACAAGAGATGCTGTGAAATGTTCTTAATCAGAACAGAGTGGCATCACCTCCCCAATATCCCTGTATCCCACAGCCACATAACAACCCTCTCCAACAAACGTACCAAAGCGAGGAAATGCCCCTAATCCCAGTGTTGCCAAAAATTCTTCCATCTTTTCTAGATTCTAAGAACAAAGATTTTGTGCTTTTAAGGTGCACCCAATCTAAAAGTTTTATTTTCCAGAGCTCCTCATCAGTCCTTCTCCCTAAATGTGTGGTGTCCACATTTCACCAGAAGTTGCCTGGCTCTGTTCTGCATGCACTTCATTAAGTTAGAGCACTTAGCTGAACCAGTTGTCTCTCCCTGTGTCATTAATAGTTCTGCAGAGAAAGAACATATTCAGCTTGCTTTCATTTTCCAAGCTTGACACCTTTTCACTTTCACAACCTTGTTCAAGCAAGGAAGATAAAAAACAGAGGTAGGAAAGACTCTTTCATTCATATCTTAACACCCATTCTTAGGAACACAGCTTTTCACAACTGTTCCAAGGACTATGCCCAGAACAAGCCCAACCCGCAGTATCTCCACTGTCTCCCCAAAAGATTCTTGCTCTGTGATCTCACAGGTGGCTGTTTCCAGGAGTTATTGCAAAGATTTCTTTGTGCAGCCTCTCCCACTGCTACTACTTGTGTTACCCTGCAAATCCCACCCCACCCACCTCAATCTCTTGCATATAACACACAAGAGAATGATCACCTCCCACCATCACTCATCTAAACCACTGTGGCTGAGATTAGAGTCAGCATTTGCTCACTACTGATTATTTTTATCCAAATGATCTCTGAGTACACAAACTAGCCCTAGACTTAAAATAGGGTTGGACAGGACAACCCATTAGTTAGCATATATGATGCTTCTCCTTCTGAGTCAAATCAGCACACATGCCATTCACCATTACACCACAGCTACACACCGCAGTTCCCAGTCCCCAGCCATGACTGCTGGCTCAAAATGGAAGGCACCCCATCAGCAGGGTATCAAGTAAGTTTGTGTGGAGACAACAGAGTCATGTTGAACTGCCACAAATGCACCTTATAAATGCTGTGTCTTTGCTCAAACATCTGTCCCATTGGAATGGTCTCCATTTAAGCCAGTTTTCCCACAAAACATTGGTCAAACATCCAAGCCAGTAGTAAGATCCACAGGAGTAAGTCACATCAGAAGGCAGACTATCTCTAATTGACTGAAAATACAATGCTTCTGTGCATGAAATTGGCTTTTTTTGATCTTCCTGCCCTTTTGCAAGCTCTTGCCTAATTTGTTAGCTTGTCACATTCTTCCCTAGGTATTTCTGTATTTACAGTCACTCTTTCTCCCATTTGTTCTGCACCAATCCAAGCTGTATGTAATTACTTCTTGCCTGCACTTAAGATTCATCTGAAGAGCCCTGCTCTTGGGCATGACAGGAGAACTGAAGTCTTACCACTGAATTTGAGAGCAGCAGGACTAGGCCTAAGCACCCTGAGAAGGTTTCCTCATTGCCAGTTTTTCTTCTATTTTGAATTAATCTGCAACTTCCCAGGTGTGATGTTGGCCCCAGGAGGGAAAATTTCAGGATTCCTCTCTGCACACTTCTCTGCCCTAATACTCCACCTTGCTGCTCTGCCACCTATATTTCAGCTAAGTATATAATATTTAAAATATACTGAAGAGCTAGCTACGCTGGAATAAAATTTGTTCCCGAAGCAATCCTATTAAACCCTCTAGGTTCCAACAATTACAGCTTTGGTGCATAAGGTTCCCAAATCCTTTCTGGTTTTAAATATCTTGATTTGGTACCTCATAACTATTAATACAGGCATTTACATCAGCTTTTAATAATGTCCAGTTTTACAACGTCCTTTATTTTTATACATGTTATTCTCTTCATTTACCTCTTTTATCATTGCTCTCTTTCTCTTGTTACCATTTCCCCTCCGTCATTTTCTTCCCATTTCTACCTTTTTTACCCTCCTTACCTCTGTAACTTTAAAATTATATGTTGCCCAGCACTGCCCATGTGAAGGAAGTGAATGCTGTGAGGGAAGGTTACTGTGGAGACTGTGTTCAAGCTGCTTCACTGGGAATCAATGAGGCATGGAGCATTTGCCTAGCTCCCAAGAAGCACAAAGAAACCAGGGTTATCAGTGGCAGCAGAATACACACTTCAGAGAAAAGGTCCCACCTCCAAGCAACTACTTCAGCCTTTAAGAGACACCAGACAAATTGTGCCGGAGATGGCTAGTGTGGTAATTTAATGCGGGTAAACTTTGGGGTAGCTTTCCACAGCTCCTGTGGAAGGGAGATTGCCACATGGAAGCCCATGGTGGCAGAGGCCTGCAGGGAGCAGCCAGCCTCCTCTGCTCCATCTATTCACTGAGCTAGGAAACACAGCTGGTACCAGCCATGCTACAAGGATGGAATGCTGATAGAGGGAGCATGCTGCAGACTGGAGGCTGACATTAACCCTGCCATTAAACTGCAGGAAAATATTAATGGTCACTCCTGGCTAGACAATATGTAGACCCTTAAACTACACACAGGCAGGCTTGCCCCATTCAAATCCACCTATAATATACCCCCTAGGTGCAAATACTTCACCTACCTCATGTTTCCCCCAAACCTCCTTACCACACAGTCAGACAGGCCAGAACAACCAAAACAGCCCCAAAACCTCTATAGAAGAGAAACAACAGATGTACACATTGCTTCCCTTCTTCACCCTTTTATCTTACTCCTCCTCACATGCACTTTCCCTAGCATCACCTTTGCACACTGTTGTTTCCTGCCTCCCTCCTTACCATGTCAGTTGTGACCCCTGAAATGCCTTTCCTCAATCTGGGCTAGAGGGTGAGGGGACATCTTGTAGGAGCAAGATGAAAAGTAGCAGAACATCCTCTGTAATTTACTGTGGTTACTTCCCTTATATCTAATGAACAGTCACCTACCTACTGATCTCAGTGCTGTGGGCTGCTGAGGGTTAATGATGACACTGACTCCTGAGCTACTGCGTTACCTGATGGCAGCACCAAAAGTGATTTATGCTATTATTTTCTTTGGGGGTTAATTAGGGGCTCGAGAAAGTAAAGGGCTGTCAGTGCTAGCTGGAATTGGTCTAGTGCAGCCAGGGGAAAGCAGTCATCCCTCACAGAGTTCTGCCAATATATCTCTGTCCTGAACATCAATACCTCCAGTCCCACTCCTCAGTGTGGCAGACAGCCCTCCATCCTGACCTCCAGCAACCCTGTTCATCTTGGCGTACAGAGTATGCCACTCTGCTAAGTCCTGCCATTTCCATCTGGCACTTTCACATCCTTACTCCTCTGTTACCTTCTCCTCACCAAAGCCTGCCAATAATGCCCATTGGGAAAATTTGCATGGCCTTCACCCAGAAGCAAGGAAGAGGTATCTCCCCCCTCAGTATCTCTTATAACTGAGAAAAAGCAGTTTTCTTTCCTCTAGCTGCTGTTTTCCTTCCTCTAGCTGTCCTGGGCTTGCTGAGGCCTGAGAAAGCCAACACTGGCTATGGCTGCCCCTACCTCTTTGCCCAGATCCTCACGGATAACTTGCTCAATCTCCTGCCTGGTGCTCTGTGGGGCCTGGCTGTGCAGCACCTTGAGGGTGCGGGTGTACTCCTCCGGCAGGAGGTAGTCCAGTGCTCCCAGGTGCTGTCCCACCTTGATGAAGGTGCCACGGTTGGAACAGCACAACTCCCGGAGGCGCTCAGCAGAGCGCAGGTGCACCTGCAAAGAGAGCAGAACATCAGTCAAGCCCTGTTGCTGTCTGTTACATGCACACATCCACATATGTATCTTTTTTGTCCAATATTTAAGCAGACCATACATCTCCTTTCTTGATTCTGGGCATCATCATCTAACGTGTCAGTTCATTGTTAGGACTCTGGCTGGATTTAAAGGGTCTGAACCAGACCAGGACAAGATGCTCCAGAATACAAAGGATTTCAACACTTGTTTGTATAGGCACCGTGATCAGTAAAAGCACATTAGTTTTTGGCCCATCCTTGCACAGAATAAAATGTCTGGCCATAACGCAGCATTGGTTTGTCACTGTGATTCTGCACTATGATGAACAGTTTGGAAACTCCCTGTTAAAAGACAAAAATCATGACCACAACCATTATGTTAGTCTTTTAGCATGAGTGCAGTGAATTAAAAGGAGAAAAACCACAGATACCATCCCAGGAACTTGAAGGAACTCAGAAGAAGAGTCTGTTAAAAATCAAAATTACAGATCTCTCCTCAGCAATGAGGAAGACAGTATGTGGACAGTCCTTCATCTTCCTCATTTCACTTTTGACATGCACAAGAGGAAATTAAATCCCTCCAGTCCAGTCAGGGCTTGGGTCTTATCGCTTACATTGCCAACAAAGTCTGCACTGACAGTTGTTTGAGCAACTAAGTGTTAGAAGACTTGCCAGCTGTGCTCACAGTGGCCAAAATGCAACTACCAAATGACAAAAGCCATAGCCAACCACTTGCCTGGTCTGTATTTCAGCTCTTACAGTTCATTTTGCTCCTCAAGAATATACCAGTCACCACATCCTTAAGTGACAATGATTTATTCTCACTTTATTACTGTCACTAGAAGAGCCTCCTGCCAAGGATACAGCTTTATTGAATAATATTTAATGAACTTCATATAAGTTTACTCTGATACATTAACAAAACCTAAGCAGATCAATAACAAAAAATAACTGTGCACCCATCTGTCTGTTAACGCCTGACACAAATCCGCATGAAGTCTCCTCATTCCTCTGGCTTCTGTATCAAAAGTCATTGAAGGTCATATCCTATGTCTGCAGCCCTCATCTGTATAAGATCCTGTGGTGATGGACTCCACCAAATGCCTTAAAGTAAGTGACAAAAAGGAACAATACCACAAACATCCATGAACACCACATACCACCCACGCCATTCAGAAGATGTCTGCGCTCTGTGCAAAGCAGCGCTCTGTCACATCATGGGACAAGCTGAGTGTCTCACATTTGGGAATGTGTTGGGGGCAGACTGACTGCTGAGCTGCAAGTGCCTGAAACACAGGCCTAGGGGAGTGTGAGGAGAAAGCCTAGTGTGCAAGTCTTGCCCTCATTGTGAGATCTGACAGGTTGATGCACACATGCTCATAGACATGTACATGCACATTTTCCTAGCTGGGCACATACGGGCAAGAGTAATTCATGCTAGGTGAGTGAGCATCCCCCAGCATATTGTCAGCCCAAAAACACTTGTGCATATACAGGCTGCAAATAACACCCGTGAGTATGCTTCAAGTCTCCCACATCATCCTCCTGCATTTTACAAAACAGCTTTGAAGCTCCTGCTGTATCAAGCCTCTGCCCTGGCTCTTTCCCTGCTCTCCTTCCCTGTGTGCAGCAAGGACAAAAGCAGGCCAAAAGACACCAAGGAAAGGAGACTGTAACAGAAGATGAGAGAGCAAGAAAACCAGGGTGGGCATAATGGGATAAAAGAGAAAGGGAGAGAGGGAGCCAGCGCAGCTGGGTTGTTTGTCACAGCACCAGGAGTGCAGCCCATCATAGTGGAACAGCTTTTTTGCAGCTCCAATAGTCACCCTCTACCCACTGCTTCCAGCTGTGGAGGAAAATTCCTGACAGCAGTGAAGGAGAGTGGCCAGCCACATACCTCAAGGTGTTGGGCAGCCATAGCCAAAGGCACTGGCAGGAAACAAGAGCAAGGGTCTTTACAGATATGCTCCAAGAAACCCTGCACTGAGCTCCCAGCATTGAGCTCAGGCCAGCACTCCCATGCACAGCAGGAGCCCACCAAATGACTCCAGGATGCAGCATGAACAGGGCAGAGCAGCAGCAACCCAGGGCTGTAGTGCAGTGCTG
This sequence comes from Sitta carolinensis, assembly GCA_032173965.1. Classification (NCBI taxonomy): domain Eukaryota; kingdom Metazoa; phylum Chordata; class Aves; order Passeriformes; family Sittidae; genus Sitta; species Sitta carolinensis. The sequence goes on from JAVUNC010000006.1 coordinate 39,270,653, forward strand.
AGTGTCAGGCCAAGCAGCCAGCGAGGGTAGAGGTGCTGGCTTCAATACATTACCCACGCCACATGGATTCCCAAGGGAGATGGAAAAAACAGGCTGGAAAATTCATGTGGCTAAAAATGCAACTGGTGTAGACACACTTGCATACAGGGTCTACCTTCACATCTGGGTTACTGCTGAGAAGGAGGTGGCAATAGCCACTCTTTCCTCTAGGACAAGGTGAGAGGAAATTTTTGCCCTCACAGACTTATCCTTGAGAACCTGTTTGACCTCATGGACACAGCAGTCCTGGACCAGAGGATCCTTACAGAGGGCTCCAGAAACAAAACAAAACAAACCCCATGCAAAGCATCCTCACAATGCTCTCACAACTGTCTTGGTTTAAACTCCTAAGAGACAGATGCCCTGGCTGGCTGGACCATGGAGTTCCAGCTCCTGCACTTCCAGAGAGACAAGATGACAAAGCAACTCATCTCAGAATAAGTAAATCTGTATCCCTACATCTTACAAAACCCCAGTCTGCATTAGAGGCAGAAGTTCTGTGAGCATGAAGCAGGACTGTGAATGCAGCTTCCATGGACTCTTTTCTTACCAACCAGATCACATTTTTTAGTGGAAAACTTTCCTAATGATCTCTATTATTTTCTTGGATCTCCCCAAAATAAGTCACAGTCCAGATTCAGCACCTGTTTCTCTGACAGACTACATTCCCCTAATCATAGACAAAGCAAGTGTCACATTCTGACTAGTGTCCAATAGCAGTGGCTCAGGTTTCTGTTCTACCTTGAAGAAAATGCAAGGGAAATGGAAATCCCCAGAATGGCTCAGAACTTCTCTTCAAGATACTGCTCTTTGTTGCCCAAGAAATACTTTGAAGACTGATTTTATCAGAGGAAAGAGCTGGAAACAACACCTAGTTTTACATAGGTATGCATCACCCCTAGGAGCGCAGTTCAAAGAAAGGAAGCATTTCACATACCGAGGAATATCAAGAATAAGCTTCTGTCAGAAAGCCCTTCAGATCACAAATGCTGTCTGTGTACAAGGCTCTTTCCTCAATCCACATGGGCATATGTTTCTGTCTCAAATCCCTTCTCCAAATTTCAGCAGGACAAATTCTGCATTGGCCCACATGGCTATCAGACTCCTCTGCTTTATCTAAACCCCACTTAGACTGGGATTAACACTGATTATTAAAACTGTGAAAGTAACAACTCTTGAGTGTGGACAGGAAGCATCTCTGGGATGAAGCACATGTTCAGCAAGCAGAGCTGCAAAGGGATATATTTTATGATTGATGTACAAGCAGACCTGGCTTCCCAAGTAATTTGGTTGCTTTTGAAGGAGACTACTCACACAGATTACTGGTAAAGAACTGCTCATCAGATCATTCGATGTGCAGATGTCATAAACTGGCAGGTGCTAATCTGGTCTTAAAAATAAAGGAACTAATTTAGAAGAAAATAAATACTCAAACTAAAAATCTACCAGTGAGACCTTCAGTATTTGATATCTGATGAGAGACCTGGTGTCAAAAGTGCTCAGAAAGGCCACCTAAGACAGTAAAGTGAGTGGCGGAAGCAACTGCTCATATGAAATCCCTCAGAAAAGATATCCCAACTCTGCAGGGCATACTCTTAGCTGGCAAAACATGAAATGAGGATTAGGAATGCAGAGAGAACATCGCTGCTTATAATGGAGATACACTCTCCAAGACAGTTTTTCAAGAAAGGTTTCTCCGGAAAACACCTGGAAATATAATCACATAAAAATTAGAGATTAATTCAAAAAGTAGCTGAGATGCTAATAACCATAATAAAAGGAAATCTCACATTAAAACTGTTAACTTGCAGAAGACTGAAAGGGAATAAATGTTGTCCCGTTTTTAAGAAAAATCTAAACCAACCTGGGAAACTATAGTCCTGCAAGCTTAAATTCTGTATCAACTAATTTAGACAACAATTACAGAGAGTACTAAAAATCATCTAGCTAAATGTGATATGACCAATAAAAAACCAACAGGGATTTTGAGGGGAAAAAAAATCATTCTTCACCAGTCCACCAAAATACTGTGAGCTTGTTAATACAACAGCCATAGAAAAGAGGTACTAGAAAAGATATATTTACCAGGACTTTCAAGGCTTTCAATAAATATCCTCACAAAGAATGAAAGGAAAACTCAGTAATTACTGGAGATCACTTCTTGTTTTATCCCATTCCCATCTCAGAAACCCAGCACTACAGACAGCAGGAATGGAAGACTCTTCCATTAGGACAAGGCCGCAACATTTACTGCTGTTTTCAGCACAGTTTCATTTCAACCTGCTCTAAGCACTTTTAGACCAGATGATCCTACAGAAGACTTGTCTATCTTTGGACCTGCATTCACTGTTACTTCACTGTTACTACAGGGAAGATAAACTAGCACTGGAAACAGAGAAACATGATGAAAAGGGGAAGAGGTCCAGGTAGTCCACAGAAGGCAGAAGGAGCTCTCTACTATAAAAGGACTGACCTGCATTACTGTCAAAACCAAAAAAGTAAAGTGTCCCATTATACTTGTTCTTACACCAAAGTTTAATATTCTTGCTAGTGATATGGCAAAGGAGAGAATAGTGCAGTGACAAAAATTCCATGAGATGTAAGAGATATTATTCACCACTGTGGAAAAATAAACCCTGCCAAGTCCCTACCAAAGAAAAGTGAAAAATCAATACACCAGGAGACCTCACCCACAGCATAGATGGCTGCAAGGTTACACATATTGGGAGATGCAGTCTGTCCTCCCCACACACTGCTGGGCTCTCAATTAACTGGAACCATACAACATTTGGATCACATTCTTGTGGACAGCTCAGCCTGCGTAATGCAGAGAATAAGTCAAGAAAATAATAAAAAAAAAAAAAAACCTGACTGTGATAAAAAGGATGAAAATGTTAAAAATACCAAAACACTATTGTATAAATTGAATGCACAACCCCACCCTGGATTCTAGATATCCTATCACAAAAAGAGAGGTAGATAAATAAAAAAGGACAGAGAAAGACAGGGGAACCATGTCATATAAAAGAGTCTATTAAAACAGAGATTTGAAATGTTAGGAGTGTTTAGATTACAGAATTAATGCATAAGAGAAAATAGTTGTATTCGATAACGAAAAAAAAGTTCCCATTCCTATTTCCCACTCTCAAAAACCCACAAATAATAGGGCATTCCACAAAACAACAATCATTTTTAAGTTGGGGGATTTTTTTACATCCCATTTGCATAACAGTATTAACCAGTGGCACTCACTATCAAAGGATAGAGAAGCCAAGAGCTTAATGGAATTCAGAAAGGCTTTAAGATATTTATGATAAAACAACCATACATGATTTTATATGGAGCTTTTCATCTCTAAAAGTGCTTTTACAAAGCTCTTTACAAAACTCAGAATCGCTATTCTCCATTTTACAGACTCATAAGAACATTACAGGTAATAAAATGTCTAAAAGGCTTTAAACACTATTGCTCAAAGCATCAAGGCAAAAATTACCCTACTGTCTAGCCACGATGAGAGAATGCAAACAGGGTAAATTATTAAAACCTTTAGAGAACCTATTTGGTGTATCCAGCTCCCAAATTCTGGTTAAATCTTCTGCTGAGGTCAACCTGTTTCCAAGGGTCTCCCATATTCACTAAATTGCAGGTGCCATTCAAAAGACTTCTGACATTGGTGATGAACTCCTGCTTTCCTTCCACAGAACCGCTGCTTATGGTCTCTCATATTAAGCCTTTGGGATGCTGAGAAGAAACTTGTGGCACATAGTGGGTGGAAGCATCCCAAGCATATATGCTGTCATCCATCCTCAACAAGAACACTCTTCCAGAAATGCCTGCAGTAGGAGACTGGACTGGAAGAGCCAGGCTGTCCTTTGGACTCCCTACAGAGGAAAAAGAGGATGTCATCACCTCTCTGGTGAGTACCCCTAAAACACCACTGGGTAGGGAGAAAAGACGTCAGAGAATATAGGAAAAAAATCTGGACATAGCCCTTTTCTCTTCCACCCCTGATAATGACAGGGGCATATGCACAGGACTAGTAAAACTGTAGAAACAGCTTTAGATGATCTAGGACAGCACAAACCAGAGAAAAATTAAAAGATGTCCTCCTCAATTTAACACAGTGAGAAACTGAAATCACTGGTCATGCCAAAAGTTCTGTAAAGATGCTTAGGAAGGATACAGCTACTGGTGATGTGAATAGGGTACTTGGGTGCTTTAAAAACAGCAATCCAAAACATAGAACCCATTTCACTGACAGTGTAGTTCTGTCTAAGGGGCTGTTATCTCCTCTTTCAACTAATCTGTATAAGCATACAGTAAATATAAACTACTACAGCCTTCACTGACACTAGCAACCTGGTGACCAAACTGACTGGCAGCAAGGATGCTGCAGGAAGACACACAACTCTAAATAGAATTGTTATTGCCTGCTTTTTATATTATCTTTTCTACTTACCTTTTACAAAAGCTCATTCCTAGGCACAATAGATATTTGCCATTCAAATGCTTCCTTATACCACTACTAACTGATCATACTGCAGAAGATGGATAGATCCACGCCTTTGGAACTGGAATAAGTCCTGGTGCAATGTACCTCACTACCTAATAATCCATTATTCATGTGATTTATGTATAACTCCATAAGATCCTTCAGAAATTCTGGAACAGCTGGTTGCCAGTAGAAGAGAAAGGAAGTGAGAAAGAGAGATTTATAGTTTGGAAAGGATTAAGGATGGAGATGATCCCCAACTAAAGTGACAACTTCTTAGCTTCTCAGTTTCATAAACACAGAAACAAGGAGTCACACAACTAGCAGGATGGCCAGAAACTCAGTACTAATGGAATATAGACAGTAGGCCTACAGACAGCTGAAATCTGATTTTGGTGCTGTGGCCTGGTATCAGTAGTGCTACAAGTAGCTGAAATTAAAGCAAACACATTTTGTAATTTGTGCAAAACTTCTCTGGAGATCACAACAGATTCTTCCAAACCTAGGCCAACACATCTTATGCTGAACAGATATGCAAGCTCACCCTCCAAGCCATTAGGACTCTGAATTTCCACACACAAGCACACACAAGTGCTGACATCCCACCTGTCCCACACATACTCCCAAGTCTTCCTGCTAAAACCCCTATCCACAACTTGGTTCGTATAGGTGACTGAAGGCTGCCCTAGCAACAAACCACTAGTGTGAGATGCCACTTGGTTCATAAAACATTTTTAGACCAGGCTGAGTTCCACCTCTTTGGCCAGTCACTCCTCAAGCTGCTCTGGAGAGTAAGAAGCAGTGTTTTTCAACTGCAGGGCAGAGCACCAGCAGTCACCTTGCTGAACCCTGCCCTTGCTGGTTGGTGCATGCACAACCAGCACCGATCGCCTGCTTGTGTTCCATCTTCATTCTACTCCAAGCTCGGTCATTTGTGCTCTGATTATCTCTCATTACTGACGACCTTGCTGTAATGAGTTTTAATCTGCCTTGTATTAATTAGAAACATTTTCATTAGCCAGCTCAATTTTAGGTAAATAGCTAATAGAAGCAACTGAGCTGCAATTAGTTATCTGTGGGGCAGTTCGGGATAAAAATCAGAAGAGAGCAGCTGTTTCCCCTCTAGACACCTCTGTGATATAATGTACTGTTCTGTGTAAGTCTCCTGAGCCAGGCAAATAAGGAGCACAGGAAAGGGCTGGTCAGAGACAAAAGGAAAATAACATGCTAAAACAACTGGGCTGTAGAACTTCTGTGCCTCTAGCAGGATCTAGGAATCAAGATGAGCTCCCCACACCCACAGACTTTACCTCCAGTGAACAAGGTTCTACTCTTGTGGCTGTTTTACCTTGTGACTGTTCAAGAGGTCCTTCACACAGGCTCTCTTGTAGGGCACGTACATTATCATGAATGGCTACTTACACATGAGGGTAGGATAAGATCAGATCAGATTTACCCAAGACAGAAGGATCAGACCCATGTATACACAAACATATAGTACTTGCACAGACAGTAGGTTCATAAAAGTGCGTTCGATGCCTTGTTGTTCTGATAGCTGATATACAAATAGATCTGTCCTGTGCTTCATTGCAGAGAACCCAAGGAGGATAGAAAGTAATTCAACAGCATGTCTGCAGAAGGCATGGAGACATTCACAGAAGCCACAATGAAATGAGGCACATGTCTTGATCCATTGATCACAGAGCCTGCAGCTCAATGGAGGCAGGTGAAATGATAGCAAATTTGACACAGCACCTCTCAAAATCTGGCTAATTCTTGGGTTTTGTGTTGTTGCTGTGACCTGAAAATTGCCCAAAGTCTCTGTTTTTCCCAGCCAGGCACAGAAGAACAGCTCAAGATCTCTCCGTTCTTGTGTTCAAGGACAGTTTATTGTTTGTTATCTAGAACATAGTGACTCTGGCCTGCAAAGATCCGTCTTGCAGGTCAAAACGAAGCAGACTGACACCCTCTGGGCAGTGTTTATCTTTTATACTAAAATCTACAGATTCTTTATTTACAATAATTTTCCAATACCTATCAGCTATGTTAGACAGTGGACCTTTACTCTAAACCAATCAAAATGTGCCACCACCACAGCAGAAGATGGAGGCTAAAACCAAGAAGGTGTCCAGGGACATGCCTAAAATCCTCCATCTTTGCCCCTTAAACCCCCATTATAAAACCCCTAAAATTCTACATTTTCACCCTGTGACAAGTTAACTATCACTCTACTTAAACTCTTGTGTCTTGTAATTCTTCATACAAGTTTGGTAATTTTTTCCATGGGCTCAAGTCAAATGCACAGGTGTTTTTGACTCCATGCCAGGGTCTCTGATCACCCAGGGCAGTCAGAGGAATGTTCCAGGTTCCGACAGCTAACAAAATTAACTCACTTCAGCTTGGATTAAACCACATGAGATCCCAGTGAAAACAAGCTGAATACTGTAAAGATACCATCTTATTTAGCACTGTGTTTAGCTGGGGGGGGGCGTGGGGTGGAGGCTCTCACACCTTCCCATCAGTCCTAAGAAGCCCTGTTTCATTTGCTGTTTTCAGTAGCTGTAACCAACAGTATCAACCAAGATGTGTACTACACTCAGAAGTGTTCCCTAAATAGGAGCTGCTGACACACCCTGCAGAAACCACACACTATTTCCCTGAGCTCCCACACTCCATCCTGCAATAAAATAGAGCTGGAAAAGCCATGAACTCCACAGGAAGCCACAACATGCAGAAGACAGACTGAAAGACACGGAAAAGTAAGTTTTATGAGGATGGATGGCCCAAGCACCACTGAGAAACCTCAGCTAAGTCTCATCTAGTTCAGCTGAGGGTCCAGACAGGGTAGCTTCACAGTCTGCTCTCCTGCTGTGGGTGTGCAGAAAAGTAGGAAGCACAGAGGCAGCTGCTACAGCTGGAGGGGAGAAATCATCACATCCACTTTGTCAACACTGAAGAATCTAGGCTGGCATTTTTCTCTTCCCAACAGTCGAATCCCACCCTACCAGCTGCACGTCACAGCTGACCTCCAGTCAGGACCTATCTGAGTCAACATCAGGCGATTAAATCGTGCAACAGCAGCTTCTCTCCCTTGTACATATGTAACTTCTCTCCTGGCAGGTCACTCCAACAGCCAGGGGGCAGAGCAAGCCCACTCTCTCTCTCACAGCCATACAGACACGCATCAGCATTCACCTTGGAGAAAGACCCCAGAAACAATGGTTTTTATTGCAGTGTCTCTAAAGAGAATACAGCCCCTTACCAAACTGACAGAGGCAGATTCCTTCCCCCTTCTTTAATCTGAGAAGCTGTGACCTTTAAAGTACAGACCTCTTCCCACAGGAACAGGATGCCTGAAGAGGAAAGAGACAGTAACACATGAAATACCTACAAGTGATTAAATTGGATTGACGAGGAAGTCAGGAAAGATAATACCATGAGATTACGCTGTCAATTCCAAAAAACTGCAGTGACTGTCATAGCACCACATCCAACAGAGAAAGCGGCTGTGGTGCCAATAAGTCATCACCAATGGCAAAGTGCGGTTCTACATTCAAAAAAGTGCTTATGTTAAGAAAAAAAAACAACACAGAGAACGTTCCTTTGTTACTCAGCAGATCTGTTCCCTTCTGGGTATCCATCAGAGTTGCTGACTTCAGTGAAAAAAACCATATAAATAACTCCAGATTTTTCATCTAGTTGACACCACAAAGCTCCGCACCAAGAAAGGCAGCTGGTGTGCACTAGCATCCCATCAATGTCACCAGTATGGGAGACTGAGCTGGTGTCTCTTCTGATTCATACACAATAGACTTGTTAAACTGCAATTAGAAGGTCCAATCCTTTCTTGCAGCCACTCCTGTGCTTTCTCACTGAAAACAATAGGATTCTGCAGGTGTCAGTGGAAGCAGAATTCGGATAAAACTGGCTTATGTGGGTGCCAGTGAAGGTAGCTTTTGGTCTACTGAATTGGTATGGCTGCTAGGAACACAAGGAAGAGAGAGAACCTATATTGACTATTAGAGTGCCACTTTAAAATAGGATGAGATAGCAATTTACATGGCACCAAAGTGAGATGAACAAAAGGAAAGCCCAGGTGAGACCAGAGCAGATTACTTTTGCTTCCACAAAAAGCAGAAGGAATTACCTCCAGGAGTACCAGAGGCACTTCCCTTTACTGCAGCTGGTATCGCAATAAACAATATTCCTCATGCCACCCCTGCACTTGGCTGTGGCTCACCAAGGTTGTGAAGGAAATAAAACTGAGATCATCTTTATATAAAACTACATATTCAACATTTCTCCATACACAGGCTAGCCAAAGATAGCCAACGTCTAACCTTGGCTAGAAGGCAAATAGTAAACTCAAGACAAAAGGTATTGGTACAAAACCTGACAGAACAATAATACTAACAAAGATCCTCCAAAGAATCAGATCTTGCTGGCCAAGTACAATCACTGTATGTGTTCCCAAAGACAACATTTACATAGCAAAAAAAAGGACGCTAAAGAATTTGCCCAACACAACATGGACATGAAGCAAAGAAATTAAAGCACATGCTAATAATCCAAAACTAATATTATCTATGACTTCTAGCCTCAAATATTTAATACTAAAGCATTTACATACTCCACACAGAGATTCCACGAAGAATGAAGTTACAGTGAAACTGGGAGTTGATATCAGCAGACAGGAGAACATACAAAAATTACACAAACACAGTCTTGATTCGGTCTTTGGGAAAAAAGGGAGCTTCCCTGTTCTCTCATTAAGGGGATCATGGCATGAATGGGGGCTGTGAATTGATTACCTCAGAAGATTTGCTCATTTTCTGGACAGCGTGCTGCGGGAGAAACACTCAGCTGGAGATGGTAAGAGGGGACTCAGTCCCAACTACAGAGATCCTTTGATTTGTAGTGGCCTGACGACTTGAGGGAGACATCGAGGCAAAGCTAAGAACATGAACACACCTCATCCAGGATCTCCTTTAAATCAGCAAGATTTCTATCTTGAAGTCTGTAATTGGCTCCTTCTTAATGGTTTTGCCCATCATGCCACCTGGCATTCACTAGCACCCCATAGTAGCCAGTCAGCCACAAGATACTACTAACTACATCTTTGAAAACACAATTACCAAGTCTACATGGATTGCTACCCAAACTATTCATACACTGAGTGAGTTTTTAAACCCAACAGTGAAAAATACAGGTTATTTCAAAGTCCTCCTCCTTCCCTAAGCATCGACAGAATGATTCAGTCACAGGGAGGCAAGGTTCCTCAATCCCCTCTACTAGAGGAAAGCAGACATGTTTGGGCCACATCACAACACCTCCCAGAAAGCATACCATAAGAATAATTTGGAGCAGGGAGGCACAAGCATACTAGCCACTTGGAACTCAATCAGCACATTAGTTTGGCCTCCCTGACACAGAAAAATCCTTAGTGGCAATAAAGCAGTCCAGATAATGACTTTGTGTCTTGTTCTAAAATCCATAAAATTCACGAGTCCAGCATTCTTCACTTCAAGCTTTCATGATGCTTCTCAACCATGACCCAGATAGAAGACGCTGGTCCAATACCAACTATGAAGAACTCCTCTCCATATGGCAATGCCCCCACCCCAGCTCATTTTGGCACATAATCTTGGGAAACAGAAAGCTCAATAAAAGCAAGCTTGGAAACCCGTTCTATACTCTAGTCCTAGTTTTTCAAATGTCCCATCTCTAAGAAAAAAAATCTATTGGCTTTCAGAGAAGCATGTGTTTCTGGCAGTTATATGGGAGCTGTTAGATTTTACTACTCAGATGCCTGAAAGAAAAAAGAAATCCCCTCTGTTGGTCTATTAGTCTGTCATAATGAGATTCTTCATGATTAGTTTGTCCCTAACAGTTGCTTTGTAATGGTAGCAAGAGAATATTTCAGGAATGGCAATTACCTCTGGTGTCAAAATGATGAGGAAAACAAATGTTCAACCATCAACAAAATACAGTGCCTTTTCCACTCCCACCTGATGGTGGGTGACAGCACTGCACATCAGAATTACAGTGTGGGTAATTACTAGGCTATGTTGCTATTGAGAATTCATTTCTCCTCTTGAGAAGAAATTTGTTGAGCAATGCAGGTGGAAGGAGGGGCGCCTGTCACTGGGATGGGGGTCCTGTGGGTAAACAGTCTTACTAATACATTGCTTCCTTAATTTACTACACATATGTCCAACAATTATAACCAGTGAACACCATTTAAAGGAACTTTCATTTATTAGCTACACATACATCCCACCGTTTCAAAGATTTTGCAAAAGAACAGAGCTTGACCTCTTTATTGTTACTTTATTTAAATATAGTATCCTTCAAATAAAATTCACATGTCTGCATTAGTAACTTCACTCCACCCATACTAATAGGAAATAATAGTGGGTTTCTAGGCTATTTGAAAATTTTCCTTGGGCAGTTACATTGGATTTCAGTATATTGTGGAACCTGACATCTGACTGTCTCTGAAGTGAGATTTACACAAATGAAACTAAGGCACACATGCTGTGGAGATGAGGACCAAGTTGTGCCAAAGCCAGAAATCCTACTCCAGAGAGGGACTGGGAAGGGGAAACCTGCTGGTTTGGCTGCCATTGACACAAGTGTGCAAAGCCACAGCCTGAGAGCAGTCCTGCCTGGTTTCAGCAATGTATCCTCTCAGCACTTGGGTCTCACTTCTCAGAAAATTAGGATTGTGGCCAATCTTTCCCACATGAGTTACCAAGGAATGCAAGGCCAGGTGGAGTAGGCCTATATCCAATCTGCCAGCAGGGCAGAGGCCAGGTAGGTGGCAGCCAGGACTAAGGCATCAGTGGGCAGAGGTAAGGGCAGAGCTGAAGCAGGCTGGAAGCTGATTCAGGCCTGGTACAGGATGGCAGTAGAAGTGAACAGAGAGCTCAGCTGTGTAGGGCCAGTGTGGGTAGCTGCATACATTCAGATGGGGATACACCAGGAGAGATGCATGCATGAAGCTGCTTCTGCATGCATTTTGCTCATTACTTTACCACATTACACTTGCTACCCTAAAATCAAAACATAGGTTTAAAAGAATTGAACATTCTGGTACAGATCCAGTCCTCTTTGGGAAGGGCATAAGCCATGGAAATTTGCGGAGGATACAACCCTGCCAGTCAGAGAGCAGGGCTGGTATTGCTCTAGGAAGCCCCTCACATGCATCAGATTGCAGTCACTTCTTGTCTTCAAGCACACAGTCCTGAACTAGCACCAGCTCAGAGTGAAGAAAGCACAGTTCCAGCTAACAGCCTTGCTGTTTCTCAATCTCCATCACTCAGGAGCCATCATTCCAATTTAACATTCCCCAGTCACCATTTTGTATATCAGCATGGAATAACTCTCAATTCAGACTGACACAGCAAAACCTCAGCTAACTGCAAGAAATAGAAGCAGGGATGTTGTCCTGGAGAGGAGGAAGAGAGACAGAACAGGTGACACTAGGGCAGTGCAGAGATGAAACAGCTCCTGCTGAGCTCTGGAATTGCCGGGCTGTGCTGCCTGTGAATGCAAAGGAAAGGGCCCGAGGGAGAAAAGCTTATCTTCCCTACTTTTCTTCACACAACAGTCCTACGATAAACAAAGCCTGCTGCCCTTCAGCAGGTCTGTAAAAAACAACTTGTGTTCAGAAAAGCCCTACAATAACAAACAGGCTGCACAGTTACAGAGTTCACAGGCAACTCAAAATGAGTACATTTTCAAACAAAGACTGCACAGGCAGTAAAGACATTTTAAGAAATAGTGTTTTTTTGAAAAGCAATTCTGCTAGTGACCTTTTCAGTGAATTTACCGCTAAATTCAACAAAACTAGCAACATAGTAAATGGATTCAGGCTTGGAAGAAGGCATTTCATAAAATACTGGGCAGGTTCATATATGTGCAAGCTCATATGCAAATTATTTGTTAAAGTGGAGCTCAGAACAGGGTGGAGGCTTTATAAAGAAAACCCTTGTTTATCTGCTGGCTGTGGCCCTCTTCCATGTCACATCAACTCAGAACACTGACAAAAACAAGTTGTTACTGGTGTCAGACCTGCCAAAATGATGTTACTGCAGAGGAAGGAGCAGCAAGCTGCTCTGAATGGTGCACCATCAGCAGAACTTGCAGCCACGAGACAGAACTCTCAAGCCAAAAAAGATACAAGTAAACAAAAAACCCAACAAAAATAAAGACACCGCAAGCCAGTTCTACAGGACCAAGAATAGGCTTAATTGTGGAGCAGTGAATGATCATGATCTTGGATTAACTCTTTCAAAGCCATCTTTGAACCTTCGTTCAAAAAAGGGCTAGTTTACTATAAGGACTCCCACCTGAACAAACTGGCACGTGTTTACAGGCAAACAGATGTGCCTGTCCAGATGTACAAACATGCACATTTCTAGGCAGGGCACCTGAACACTAGTAAATAAAGCAAGGGGTAGCTTTAAAACCTGACATTGAACAATGCTTTTTGGTTTATTCCTAGAACTAAATCATCAACTACTCTAGTTCAAGAGAAACATAGCTTCCTTTTTTTCCTAGTCCACAGGGCTTCCTCAGGTTTTATGGAGTCCTGCCTGGCCCTGGAACACCAGATGGAAGAATACAGCAGTTCCCTTCAGAGACACCTTTCTCTCAAATATGCAAAAAAGTATAGCCCCCATATATGTTAAAAGGAATTCCCTGGAACCCGCTGAGATGCCTCCCACATTACAAACAAGTCCAGAGGAGCATTTGCAAGACACCACCCACCACAGCAATTCCCTCACCACTGACTTAACTGGCTAAATGAAGACACTTGACAGGTAAGGTAATTGTGAGCTGCCCTCCAGCACATTCTTTTATCAGATCCACTTTGGGGAGAATGTGATAAGGTCACTGCTTTAGCAGAGCAAATCTACAATATTTAGTCTGGCTCTGAAATTTCAACGTGGACTAATACATGAAATATCATCTGTCTGCCACCTATTCTCTTCACCCCCAGTTTTACATCTAATTTGTACTCCTAATTTGGAGTCTTTCAAGACAGTGTTTCACTGCAAGCTATCTACAAGAACCTTAGAAAAGGGAACAAAATCCACAATATGGGTCTTCTTAAGGACTCAAAGGGCAAACAAAACAACACTTCAGAAGTCCACCTTGACATTGCAAGTATATGTCTTTATCCCCAAACAAAATTTTTAGGTATCTATTTTTCCTAGCCTCAAATAAGATTATTTTTACTGTCAAGCCAGCTGTTCTCCTGTTCTTAGAATAGATTAAGTAGTGGCTACTTGTCAGCTCTACTGATTTTACAGGCGGCCTTCCAACAACCATATGGGCCATTCCCTTAAAAGCTGGACTCAATGATCCTTGTGGGTCCCTTCCAACTCAGAATATTGTTTCTGTGCTCTGTGAACCATATAAACTGGTCAGTAGTTCAAGGCTACACAGTCTTTCATTAAGGAAAGGTCCCTAATGAGAGCTTGATCCAATGCCAATGGGACCAGTGTTAAGTCACTTACAGTGACACCCTAAGTAATTTCTGCTTTTTGTCTCCTTCCCTCTTTACACAGACCTTCAGCCTCTGAGAAATTCCATGTTCACATGTATTTGCACCACTCACATCTAGGGTGAAAATCTAGGCAAATCAACCATGACCATGAGCTCTTCAGAGAAGATATAATCTCCTGCCATACCTCTCGACTTTGTATTGCTGAGTGTTCATTTCACACTGAAACCCAAGGCATAGTCCAAACACTAAATAAAACTTGATTATTATTTGTTCCTTTTACAATGTTTCTTATGATGCAAGCCCCTTGCAGCCGGCAACCTCCCAGGCCTTCCTAATGGTTTCCCAACAGATGAGATGTTCTTCAGATACTACTCTGGCTACTATGCACCTCTTCAGCAGCTCTAAGGAAGCAATATGATGACGTCCTCAGGGATTCAAATGAAAAGAGACAGCCCCACCTGGAGGAGAGATAGCTAAATGCTCCCCAAGTATACATGTCACTTCTGCAGGGAAGCTGAGAGAGACGGCTCAGGCAAGCTGAGTGCATGACAATTCACACACCGCTCCTGGAGCAAAGCACTTCAGGGGCAAACGTGCACAGCCAGGAAAAAACATGCAATAAATGAGGCACTGCCTTCCTTACCCTCACTTGTCTCCTACTTCATCCTTCAAAAATGTAACAGTAGATGGGCCATTTCTTGGAATACGTCACTGCAGATGACTGAAGAACATCTAGCTTCATAGGCACAGATCCCACAAAAAATGGACCTTTTTAATGCTACAAAATTAAAATCTAGATATGCTATGGCCAGAGCATTCAGCTGACACCACTCCAGAAAGCACAAGGAGGAAAAGGAAGTGTCTCATAATTATAAGATTTATTTTACAGCTTGTTATGTTTTCAGTGCAAAGCTTTCATGCTTTATGTGTTGGCAGGAAGTTTGCTAGACAGCAGTGCTCAAATGTAGAGTCATCAAGCCACCAGCTGGCCCTGATAGTTGATTTTTTTAGACTGCATTAGTGTTGACCATGTCTTTTAGATGAAGAGATATCCTGGGGAGCACATAATAGGGCAACCAAACATGATCAGCTCAGGGACTGTGGATGGGCTCTGAAGCTCTTCACCTCTCTATTACTGGTTTCCATTTAGTTTGGTGAAAGAAAGTCACTGCCACCTAATGGCTATTTCATGTCTCATATGAAAGTTCATTTGTTTCTCATCTCAGTTCACCAGAGGCTGAAGCACAAGTAGACCCACCACCGCACACACTGGCTGTGGTAGAGAACAGCCCACCACCCCCATTGACAGTTGCCTTTTTGAAGGGATGCCATGGAGAGTTCCTGAGGACTTCTCTCTGCAAATGCAATTCACTTCCATCAGGAAGAAACTATTTTAGGGCATTACTTAGTATTTATGGCACAGAGTGTTATTGAATCATAAGGGAAGTCCAAAGACACAGACTATTTCATTGGTCTGAACTATCCAGAAACTGTAGATTATTTTTGAAAATACACATACATGTACATTCATTCCTCTTCTTTCCAAGATCTTTCAACTGTGCAACTTCACTGTGAGACAAAACTCATTTTGAGAATACCCACTCCACTATGAGAAGTAAACATAGCAAAGACAGGAAAAGCCTCCAAGGAGCAAGAAATTGTGTTCTGTATAATGATGGCACAAGGTTACACTCTCCAAATATTTGCCCAGGTACTGACAGTCCAATAACTGAAAGTTTGAATGAGGAGAACATCCTCATTCTCTTCTCAGAAGGAGGACATTTAATTAACCTCCCCAAATGGTTTGTCCCTGACAAAGCAATTTTGTAGCCAACAAAGTTAATTCAAGAATGGATTCCCACTGTCTTCTGAGATACCTTGACCACAGATTGTTTTTCTCTTTGCGTCTCCTCTTCATTCCAAAAAAACAAAACTCACAGCAGTAACCTTTTGTCTCACAGAGGAAAACAACAAAAAGATGTCCTGCTCAAGATTTTCAACAGTGGCCACTTGTGCCAAAATCTGCAAGACAACTGACTCATTGCAACCCCCTTACTACACTGACAACTCAAAATTCCAGGGATACCAGCCCTTAAACAAACTGCATGTTGTTGACACACCTCCTGACTGACAGCAGGACCAACAGAAATTGATGCCAGTAATGAAGCTGTGTCAGCCAAGACATTCAGATGTTACACTGAGAGGAACACCACTGGAAATGTCACATGGTAGGCTGACTTGGTACTGAAGAGACAGACACTGAAGGGCCAACATTCATTGAGGCAGAAGATTGTCACAGAATGTAGTCTTCTATAGAATAAAACGTTTTGTTGAGAAAACAATAGGTACGGGAAATGGCACTGAGCAAGCAGGAGTAGAAATGAAAAGAAATGCCCAAGTTTACATGTGCAAAGATTTCATTTAATCATTTAATGAAAGACATGAAATGAAGAAAGGTCACACCCTCCCCTTAATGCTCCTGACACTAAGATCTGCAGACATACAATGTCTTGGAGCTAGCCATGGTTACCACTGCCCTTGACATCAGTACACTGACAGTACCATCATATGCAGGAAAAGGGCCCGCACACCAGG
Organism: Sitta carolinensis; assembly: GCA_032173965.1. Lineage (NCBI taxonomy): Eukaryota > Metazoa > Chordata > Aves > Passeriformes > Sittidae > Sitta > Sitta carolinensis. Next base: position 39,287,296 of record JAVUNC010000006.1, read on the forward strand.
AGAAAAGGACCCCTAACTTAGCAAAAAGATTGAGTTTCAAATGTGTTTCAGCCATCAGTGGTGAAATGAAGCAACCATTGGGAAGGACAGAAAGCCTGAGCACATAAGCAGGTTCATCTCTGCCTCAGGCAGGGGCAGGAATGAAAAATGGCTGTTGCTGAGGGATGGCAATGTGTGCCATCTGGCTAGTGGGTTCTCGTATCTCCTAGTTGACAGGAGGTCCAGGGAGAGGCAAACTAACCTCAGGACACACAGTGAATTCCCATCTACTGCTTGCCTCCTCAGGGAAAGTAGTAAAACACTCCCCATCTGCTGGCCATAAAAATGTGCTGGGAACTGAAGAATTGAGGGGCTTAGAGTATTAGCATCAAAAGTGGTCCACAAGGGACAGAAATATATAGTAAAATTGAAGATAATTCCTTGGAGCTACGCAGGAACTTGACTACAGGTCCCTGGGGAGCCCATTTCCTTCTTAATCTGCTTTGCATTTTATTGTTTCCTAATAACTATGTCCCCGTTTGGCCCCAGTAGGCTCAGGGACTGGTGCTGCCACTGAACCTTCCCATCTCTCATGCAAGGCCACAGATAATTTAGAGACCCCAGTTTAATGTCTCACTGGGAATCCATGGAGAACAAGTTAAGCATTATTTGCACTGGAGTAGCGTCACCAGTATGCTGAGTACCAGGAGGAGATTCACAGAAAAAAGTGGTTTGCCATTCCCAGCTGCAAGCATGTCAAAGACATATATGCACCTGCATCCTAACACTGGAGACAGAGGCACAAAAACTGTATTCAGACCTTTTGGCACTATCAGCAGTCCCATGGTCACCAAATCTCACACACACACATACAGATACATTATGCCTCATAGAGTCTCTCTTCTAGGCACAGCACCAAATCTGCATCTGGAAATCAGCAGCTAATTCATACACATGCCTAAAAGAAAATTACAAACTCCCAGTATATGAAGAGCCTGTCAAGCTGGCCTCAATAGAAGGACAGAAACAAAGAGAGTACAATGAAAGGCTGAGAGTACTAGAGATCTACCCAGAAGCTAGCAGCAGCAACATCTGGAAAAGTATTGTTAAGAAACAACACTAATTTGGGCAGGGCATGCACATCCTCTTGGCCCTATCCAGTGACTAATCTTAAGTACCAGCTCCAATGGGGTAATTTCTTACAAGTCATTCTGAGCCAGTACAAGACCATCATCAGCTGCCACGGAGTGTTAAAAGAGCTACAAGGAGGTAAAGACTCAGTTGCCATCCACTTAAAACTGCACTGAGATAAAGAGTTTTGTGTGCAATTGCCCAAGTCTAAAGTATCTCCCATGCCAAACCGATGCTTCACTAGCGCGAGCTCTACAGGGATACTGCTGAGGAACCCCTATGTTCTCTTCCTGCCAGGCTCAGTGGTGGCACTCTGCACCACCTGTCAACAGGTCGCCCTCCACTAGCCAACGAGTTTCACCAACTCATGGTACGCCTGTGCCGACCCCCTCCTATCTCCCAGCTCATGCCCCTTTATGCAGATGAAGGCTCGCGCTGGCCATGCTGGCACGCTGTGCTTGCCACTGGCTCTGCCACATGCAGGGTCTGATTATCCCAGCAGCTAGTCCTGGCTGCCAAGCAGGGAGGCCACAGCTCTGTGTAATGCTAGCAAGCAGGGACCTTTCTGGCTGCTTGGGCATGGATTGACAAATTATCAAAACCTGCTCAACAGAGGTTATTGGAACCACGCACATTCATGGCAAAAGGTGAGGAATTTGCAACAGCTGCTGCAAATTCTGCCAAATGATAAGCTGTCCATAGTACTGATAACTCCACAAGTTGGGTGTTACTCAAGGAAGCTACATGTAGCCCTTCTGCAAAGCAGGTTTTAAAGGTTCAGGGCAGAAACTTGGACAGAGGGACAGTGAAGCTCCAGACTCCAACACACCTATCTCCAGTTTATGCCAGAGCATCAGTGCCACTCACTTCAGATGGGGAGCTACATTAGAACATCTCAGCGTCTTTAGAGAGCAGAGGATGAGAATAAGCCCAAGGAAGCCATTCTGCAAACCGTTCCAGAGGTACTAAGACCATATTGATGATGTGGATTTTCTGCCAGAGGAATACTAAAGCATGCTGGAGTCCAGTGTCATTGATTTCTACCTTACTTTAGGCTGTTCCCAGCTTTATAGTCCCACCAGTCTGAGAATCCCTGGAGAACACCACTCCATGCATTATAACCAACAACAGCAGTGGCTGAAATCCTACATGGACCTTAAAGAAAAGTGAGGCTAAAGACTCAAACACCCTATGCAGACTGGCCTAATTTGGCACAAGCTGTACTTCCCACTCCAAAGAGGCCTTGAACTGGAATAGCAGAGAAACCCTGGCTAACATACACCACAAGCACTCAACTAAAACCAGGTGTCATTCACAGATCAATGAACTAAAGGGCTATAGGCTGTAATGAAAGTGTCAGCACAAGACTTGAGCAGTAGGGGTGCTTGCCCTCCTTCTCACTACAAATGCTCTTGCTATTGTTGTTAATTACTGATATTAAAACACAACACTGTGTTTTGCAATGAGATGTACATGCTTTACACAATTCCCATTTCCTCAGAGATCTGCAACTCTGATTCATCTCCATTATTTCCTTTTCAACACACTCCTTTTTACTAAAATCAGTCAGCCTTCATGTTATGGCCATTACCAAACAATATTCAGAATAAGAAAGCACTGTCAGGGCACTCTCAGCAGCTGTCTGCCACACAACCAGACTGGGCAGCAGAGATCTAGTAGCAGAGCCCAAATGCATACACCAAGGACTTGAGTCTCACCCAGACTTAAGTGAGCACTGGATGCATACGGCTACTTTTGACCTTCTCCACTGGACAATGCAAATCCTGCAAGATGCTGATCTAATATGGGGCTGTTACCTAATATTGCTGTTAACAATCTGGTAGAAAGCATATTGAATTATTAAGCTGACAGCATTACAGCAACACACCTGTGCCTTGCAGTTTACAAGGAATGCAGTTTAGTGCTGTTACCTACCTGTGATTTGAGGAATTCATACTCATCTGATCCATATGGGACACTCCGAAGAGAGGTGAGGTAGTCATAAGTGATAACTGCCGTCTGCAAATAAAACCAGAAATGCTGAGCAAGCTCTACAGTTATCAAAACAATAAGACTTCTGCTAAGGAGAAAGCATGTACCTTAGGCTTCAAAGTTCAGGCTCCACAGGGAAGCTTATGGCAACAGATTCATTAATAAATGAAATGGAAATACTTTCATTTCAATTAACACTTATAAAAAGAAGTGCAGGGGCCTCACTGGTACATAGCTATATGTAAGAAACACTTGACACTCCTATACAATCTTCTATTTGAGATGCTCAAAGCATTTTCCTAATCTCTGTACAGCACCTTGCACAACAGACTCCCATCTTCAGTCAGCCATCTGGGGCTTCCACAATAAGGTCTGCTGCTAGTAACAAAGGCCATCCAGACTCTGTGCCACATCAGTTATCCCACACTTGACACAGCTCCAAACTGCCTAACCAGCTTGCTCTGGGTAGAAGCAAGGAACAGAGTGACTGAAGACAAAGATTAGCACAAGCAGCAGTACTTTTGGGAATGTTCAACTGCACAAAGGACTATGGGGCCAAAGGGTCAAATACCCAATTATAAAACCAGGATATGGAATCTAGTTCAAGCCTGTTAGTTAGACATTGCCAAGGACAATGGAATTATATTCTTAAGTGCCTTGATGATTTCTGAAAATAGATCTTGAGTATTTCACAATCCCTATCACTGAAGTTCCTCTCTTTCCACAGTATGAACACCAGTGAATTGGAGAGAAACATGCAGGTCATGTTTGGTGGGAGAGAAGGGAATGTACACTGTCCACTAACGTGCCATTTGAACTTCATGATCCTTGACATGAAGAACGATTTGTGTATCTCCCACTGAAAATCAGTTTTCCTCAAATCTCCCTACTGAAGGGGTAGCATTCCATTCTGGCACAGGATACTAGTCCCACAACATGCCCAGGAAGGGCACAAAGTATAGTCAATGTATCCTGAAAGCCAGCAGAACTGACAACAGGGAAGGAGTCAAAAGCTCAGAAATGCATCCAAGAGTGGGCCAAGCTGGGAATCAGTAACAAACATATTCCCTCCTTGTGGAGGTTAGGTTTCTCATGTTTCCTGCTTTCCAAATCATAAACTGAACATAGAAAATTTTTTTTCCTGGCTTTTCAGGCTCTCTTGCCCCTGGTGAACTCAGGAGCTGCACAGCTACAGAGACCATTCAGAAGAAAAATTTTTCAAAGCATCTTCACAACCTCAAAGAACAACTTTGAAGTGTAGGGAGGTCCAAATCAGTCTTGCATGAAGGCTTGAGTTGGTTCTTATTTTATCTCTGGTCCACAAGGGTAATTATCACCTCCAACTCAAAAAGAAACAGCCAACAGATTGGCCTGTATTATGGAGGAAGAGGGAATTAATTAAGCAGTTGCTAATTACACTGTAATCTTAAACACTAAATTAATATTATGATGATCCTGATAGGCAACTCTGACATTGCCAAATCCCTCCCAGTGTCTAGCTACTGCACAGAATGTTCCTTCCACATAACCAAAACAACTGGTATACTCTCAAAAGAATATGGCAAATGCACAACAGCTCTGCCAGGTTTCTAATTTTACCAGAATATAGAAACACTCTGCAGTGTGATGCTGCTCATCACTGATTTCATTCTCATCCAAGACTAGTGCTGTCATTCAGGTTACAGTGCGAGACTGAAGCTCGGAGTTATAAAAAGATATACAAAATCAACCAATCCCTCCCTTTACAAATGCCAGATTACATTCACTGAGCTTGCATCCTGCCCAGAGTTAAATGTCCCACTTGGTATCAATGAATTCTCAACACTGTACACTCTTCCACTGCTCCTAAACCTATCCTCAGATCTTACCAAGTCATGGCATAATGTTACCCCTGAATAGCTGTCTACCCATAGATAAGAGTCAGTTCCCTAAACAGAGGCTCAAAAAGCTGCTAGTGAGCCTCAGCAAGTTTTTAAACTACTGAACCAACATGCTTAAAATACAACCAGACTCAAATCTCTCAAACTCAGGAGAAATCTGTCCAGAGTCTCATAGTTGTACATCAGATTCCTTGATCCTCATGTGTTCTTTTCTCCAGGATTCTCTTTTGTTTTGTTTGCCCCACTGTAACTTGTTTTAAAATTTTGTGTCTGCTGATGCTGAACTTATTAGCCCTTAAGAATTGCAGACTCTCCATTACAGTCTGCTTTTGCCTGGCTATGGTTCAATGAAGGAATCAAGCATCCAGGTAAGAAGCCAGGGCAGGGCTAGATTGAAGGACAGCTACTTTAGATCCATGTAGATGCCACCAACATCCAATATCCAAAATCACCTGTTTGCTACAGAGATTTGTCTTTCATTTGCAAAGAGAATAATCCCAAAGCTGAGCTTCTTCAAAGTAAACCTCTGCTCTATTGGCTTCACCTGGTCCAAAGCTAAGGAATGACAGCAGTTCAGGCTGTCTGTGCTCAGATGAGAGCTGACTTCTGACTGCCCAACAATGAGCAGGGAAGGCAGAGATCATTCATGCAGCAAGACTAAAGAATCACTCAGAATTAATTCAAACACACGCAGTCATACATACCAGAGGAAACAGAATTCAGAAAGAGACAGAACGGCGGTTCTTAAAAATATACACAAATTTAAACATGTTGCCATCACCTACAGAAGACTGACCACTGGTAACTTGGTTTTGGGGTCACTGCTTGCAGCTATGAGTGCACAAACCTCTAATACATTTAAGAGCAGGACCAGTGAAGCGCTTCACAGCCAATGATTTCTCTCCCTGAAGGCAGAGAACATGAAAGTCAGGCATATCTGTGATTTGCCACCATTTAAAACAAAGAATATTTCCTTTCCCTTACTTCCTATTCTTCAGGAAAGTAATCGCTCACCATCACTCAAAACACTGACCACAGCCTCATCAGTGGAATTTCTCACTTATTTTTGTCTTAAACAGTAGATTACCACAAAAACAGTGGCTTAAGACTGAGAAACACTAGTCAAGCAGGCAGAACTCAAGGACACACTGGAGAACCCAAACATCCTGAATAACAGATTCTCTCCAGTAAGCAGCCACCGCATTCCCTCACTATGCCTCAATTTCCTGTGCTTTAAAAAGGAAAAAGCTGCTTCCTGCCACCAGGAAGCACTACCTTATGGTCAGGGACAGAGCATGAAGCTTAGCACTTGTTAAGTAAGAAGGAAAGATTACAGTTTGTATTTCTGCCTTCACCCTTTCAAAATAAAAATCCATTTTTCACAACAGTTTATGGTGCTGCAAGCACAAGGCACCTGAGCCAACCCACAGAGCTTGTTTCTTATTGCATCTGCCCTCAGGAGCTAACTCCTTGTAAAACTCATTAACGAAGTGCTTAAAAGTCACAGAAAACACAGACAGACAGCTGCTTACCACTGGGGTCTGTAAATGATGGAGACTGTGGCCTGAAGTGACAGATGTATAATGCAAGTGAGGTACAGGGAGACAGAGATACCCCCTCAAGAGTCTCTGCTCTCCATGTTCCTGGCTGCTCATGGATTCATGAGTGAACACTGTGAAGGAGAAGGCAGCAGTCTCCATTCCCAGTTTTCTGAGAAATATCAGTGATTCTAGGCAGATATAGCATTCATTTTACACATTTGGAAACCACTCCAATCTCAGAAGTATGTAATCATCCATCCTCACTTTTCTCTTGCTTTGAGAATAATGCTCAAAACACCAGTCCTTCTCTCCCCAAATCAGGTAACAAGGGTCATAGGGCAATGGTTACCCTAGTAACCATTTATCAATACAACCAGGATACTTCTAATAAAATGTAAAAATGGTACAGGCAGAGAAGGGGTTTGACCTAAGTCACTCTTAAAAGGCAGCAGGACACCCACTGCACCTGGGCGACTGACCTTGACGGGTGGCTGATGAAAATGCGGGCCCAAAGTGGGCTCTCGCTCTGGAGGTCCCACCCTATTCCGGGAAGCAGAGACAGCTCTCTGCAGTTCAGTATTTCCATTTTTCCCTTTCCAAAATGCACGAACGACAGCTATATTCCTTACACGCTTTCACCCCCTTTCTCCCTACTGGGTCAAGAACTTGAAGAGCTCCCCACAGACATTCAAATTTCATAAGCCAGCTGCCAACTGAAATAGCAGACAGGAAATGCAGAAAATCCCAAGTTCTTATGAACTTCAATTCCCTTACCCATCTAGGAATCTTCCTGCATATTGCTATGGTAGAACTTACTGTGGCAATGGCTCGGCCCACACGAACAACTCCAAAGTCATTAGGATCCAGGAACTTGTTTCCATATAGATAGATGCCAGAAGCAGCTGCTGTCAATGAGGCAAATTTCAAGGCCCTTAGTGCCATGACTGATGAACCCTGCTAAGACACAAAACAGCAACAGTAATATCTGATAAGGACTTAGTGATCTGATGCCTACAGCCGCAGAGGACCTGACAATCCAAGTTTTAATTCCTTGTTTCCTAATGACACATTACTAACACTGCACTCAGCCAAGAGCTCAAGCAATCACCCAGCAACTGGGAGTAAACTGCTCATTGCCATTCCTAACTCAACAGTGTCTACGGGCCACAAATCCAGAAGTAACTTACTGCTAGACGTTGCATACGCACAACAAAACATTTGTTCAGGATCCCAAAGGCTTTTCAAGGAGACACAAGAGGTGGACAGACTGAAAGAAACATGAGATCACCAAGTCAATTCTAATCCTATCAACAGGCACCTCTTCAACACAAATTTTTAAAGATATCAAAGCATAGGCAGATTTTAAGGGGACAACAGAAGATATAAAAAAACAGGGTTTAAAAAGAGCTCTTGCAACATCAAGAACACCCAGAGCTTGTTAGAAACTGCCAAGCTAATTCTAAAAGTTCCACACTGATGATGAGTGGTCTAGGAAGAGGCAATGCATCCCAGGAGTTGTATGCCACTCCAGAAGTTGGTGCCAGACAACCACAGAGAATGCAGGGGATGGGGGACCTGATCAGAGGAACCAAGAGAGATTTGTTTTCCCACTCAAGTGCCAGACAGGGAATGTACTGGCAGAACAGTCATCTGCAGGAATCTACAGCCTATTCCTAGCTCTGTCACAGGCCCAATACAAGCCTGGGGTGAGACACTTCTCAACCACGTTTTTCTGTGAGACAAGGGTGGGGAATGAATACATTGTCCACACTAAGCACTTTGGATCACTACAGTCATTGTTTGCTGCATATAAAGTATTTATTAACATGTAACTCATTACATGCCAATATATATACTTTCCACTTATTTATGTCAGAAAAAGGACATGTCGGAGAGGACTCAGATATGAAAAAAATAACAACAATAATAACAATTAGGTACATTTTTCTTTCCTTTCGCTATGGCTGGTATTGGGCAAGAAATCCTTCCACTTCTACCACAAATCAAAAGGTATTGCCACTTCTCTGCTAGCTCTCAAGAGCACCCTTGACACAGTGAAGGCTTACTCCATCAGGATGGAGACTACCAACCCTCCTACTCCTAGGCTTGACTGAAAAACTTGCCTACTTCTCATTGTGAAGCTTTAGCAGGGTGAGACTGACTTTTGCCTTTTCTCTCAGAAGCCTTATAAACAAAAAACACATGCAGTGACACAGGTTCAAGTCTTTCAAAAACAGTTCACAAGAACACAATCAGCAAAATAAGTTAATATAACACAAGAGACCTTTGTACATGAACCTTAGCTAAACTTTATTATTTCCTTTTATTTCCTTACAAACCCTAGGTAATTGTGAGGCAGAAAAGCTGAGACATATTCTGTCAGTGCCTGTCAGAGCTGCCCGCAGCAACCCAGCTCCTTCTTCCATCAGAATGGGTAGCTGGCTGACAGGACTCCTTTGAATCTATGATTGAACTCAACAGAAAATAAACCTGGGCTTTTGACTGCACCCAAATGTACACACACTTCACAAAAAAAAAAAAAAAAATTAAAAAGTGGCCCTCCTTCCCCTGCCTCAATGGAATTCTAGAAATTTTGGGGTTTCTTCCAGCAGGACCAATCTTTCTTGTACAGAGATCTCTTATATCCTCTGTCACCTTCAAAAGTCATTTTTTGCAAAGTGTTTTAATTAAACCATTTGTGCTCTTTGCACATTTCTGTAAATTTCATTTATTGAAAAGTGAAAGGTGCAGTGACATTTTCTTAACAGAAAATATCCTCTTTTTCATTATTTTTCCTTCACTTTCTCAATTACTAAAAGAACACTTTATTGAAAGCAGGATGCAGGTCCATCTGTTCTTCCATCTTATTCCTACCTGAAGCTATAATCTGCAGTTTGTTACATCACGTCTATTGCCATACCCGCCAGCTGCACGTCACAAACAGAAGATGGGAACTTTAGGAAGCAAATAAACAGGCAGCGAAGTTGAATTCTTCAGCAAGAAAGCTCCTGCTTTCATGCTTAACGTGTTGTAGCAATAAAAAGGAAATAATTAAAACCCCTCCAATATAAGGTACAGAGATAGAATTCTCAAAAGTAAATTGTATTTCAAAGTTTTGCATAAGGTACAGAGGAGACTTTTCCATGTAAATGAGCCATTACGACACCCCTAGGGATATCTTAAGGGCCCTGTGAAACAAGCCTTGGGATGTCACCGCCTCTAGTTATTAAGCCCTGCATTGATAGATCACCTCCAGCTCTTTTTTCACCTACGTGAGGCGGCTTCTTTGACTTTCACACAACTTGGCGCACCTAAGCGTCCCTCGCGTTACGGCCAGGCTTCTCCCGTTCCCAGCAGGGGCAGCCGGCACGGTGCCGGGTCCCTGTCGCAGCCCCGAAGGTGACCCCATCTCCACCTGCCCAGGCCCGGGGTTGCGGCGGCCACCGAGGACAGCGGGGACCCAGGGCCGCTCAAAGCCCCGGCCAGGCCGCTCCCGAGCCCGCGTCCGCCGCCGCGACCGAGATCGGCCCGTGAAGGACACGAGGGGCCGGCGCCGCCTGCTCTCGGTGCTCCCTCAGGCCGGGCCGGCTCTCCCGGAGCGGCGTCGGCGCCCGCGCCGCTCCCGCCTCCACGAACAGCCCCGGCCTCGCCGAGCCCCGCAACAACCGGGTCCCCGTCGCCGGGGCCGCGGGTGGCATTCGCCGCCTGGGCCCGGAGTCCCCGGCACGGCCCGAGGCGGCTGCAAGGGCACTGAGGGCGGGAGGGCTCGGGCGCTCCGCCGGCGCTCGCAGCGGCACTTACCGACCGCCTCGCCGGCACTTCAACTCACGCGCGCCCCACGCCGCTCCCCCCGCCAGCTCGCACACGGTACGGCCCTGGCCCGCGCGGCACGCCGGGAAACGTAGTCTCCCTTCGGGGCCGCTCGGAGGGGCGGGGGCGCGGTGGGACTGCAAGGGGCGGCCCTTGGGCGAGCCCACGGGGGAGCAGCGGGGGGGAGGGGGGTGCTCTTCAACCGCTGCCCGGGGCCGCGCCGACGCCTCCGCCTTTGCTGCGGGGAAGTGCGCTGCTCGCACTCCGGGTTGCAGGAGTGCTACCTCCTCCCGTTCAGTAATCGCAGGGTAACGCAATCCTGCTTTGTCAGTGGAGCTCCCAGAAAGCCCATCTTCTCTTAAAAAAATTCACACTTAAATTAAATTTGACATGCTATTTCACAGGACCAACTAGGTTGGAAAAGACCTTTAGAATCATTGAGTCCAATCTATGACCTTGTCAGTTAGGCCATGGCAGTAAGTGCTACATACAGACTTTTCTTAAACACCTCCAGGGATAGTGACTCCACCACCCCCTCGGGAAGCCCATTCCAATGTCTAATCACCCTTTCAGTGAAGAAATCTTCCTAATGTCCAGACTAAATCTCCACAGCTTGTGTCTTCTTGTTCTATTGCTGTTTGCCTGGGAGGAGGTACCACCCTTCACCTGGCTACAACCTCCTTTCTGGTCGTTGAAGAGAGCAATAAGGACTCCCCTGAGCCTCCTCCTCTCCAGGCTAAACAATCCCAGCCCCATCAGACATTCCTCATAGGACTTGTGCTCCAAAGCCTTCACTAGTTCAGGTAGAAAACTTCCACAGCCTTCCCCTCATATACCAGGCAGGTTCCCTGGTCCTAAAAGGAAGTAAGGTTGGTCAGGCAAAGCTTGCCTCTCCAAAATCCATGCTGGCTGAGTCTGAAGGGTTGGACATCCTGTAGGTGAAGTGTGATTTTACCCAAGATGATCTGTTCCATAAACTTGCCAGGCACCGAGGTCAGGCTGACAGGCCTGTAGTTCCCCACATCCTCTTTTTGGCCCTTCTTATGGATGGGTAACCTTGAGTCATCTGGGACCTACCCAGGGAGCCAGGATTGATGGTATATGATGGAGAGCAGTTTCACAAGCTCATCTGCCATCTCCCTCATCAGCATAGGATGGATCCCGCACGGTCCTGTAGACTTATGAGCATATAAGTGGCTCAACAGGTCACTAACTTCTTCCTCCTGGATTACAGGGCAGCTATTCTGCTCCCTGTCCCCATCTACTAGCTCAGAAGACCAGGACATTGCCCTCAAGAAAACATCCTGATGACAAGCTTCTCTTCCTGGATTACAGGGCAGCTATTCTGCTCCCTGTCCCCATCTACTAGCTCAGAAGACCAGGACATTGCCCTCAAGAAAACATCCTGATGACAAGCTTCTCTTCCTGGATGAATAGGTTTTTCATCCAAAACCATGTGAAAAAGTTCTGTAAAGGTAATTTAACTACCTTCTCCCTGGCCGTGGGACAATGGTTTGTTAAATATTTTCCTAAAAGGTCAGCATAATACATTTGATGGGTACTTTGATTTGTGTGGCAAGGTTTTGTTAGGGGGGTGGCTACAGGGTGGCTTTTGTGAAAAGCTGATAGAAGCATCCCCCATGTCTGACAGGGCCAACACCTGATGGCTCCAAGACAGGCCTGCCAAGGCCAAGTCTTGGCTAAGGCTGAGCCTGTCAGTGACAGTGGCTGCACCTCTGCAATTGCATAGTTAAGAAGAGAAAAAAGTTATTGCACAGAAGTAATTGCAGTCAGAGAAGAAAGGAGTGGAAATATGTGAGAGAAACAGCTCTTGCAAACACCAAGGTCAGTGGAGAAGGAGGCAGGAGGTGGCTATTTTTAGATCACCGAAATCTTAAGGCACCCAGAGGAACATCAAGTCCAACTCTTCAGTGAATAGCCCACATTGGGATCAATCCCACAACCTCGGTATTATTAGCATCATTCTCTAACCACCTGAGCTAATCGCAGGGTCATAACACTCCAGGTGCCAGAGCTGAGATTCACCTGCAGCCTGTGGTGAAGACCATGATGAGGCATCTGTCCCCTGCAGCCCATAGAGGACCATGGTGTATCAGATGTCCACCTGCAGACTGTGGAGGACCCCACACTGTAGCAAGTGGATGCCCAAAGGAGGCTGTGACCCTGTGACCCCCTAGAGGAGGACCTGGCAGGACCTGTGGAGTGATGAAAAGAGGAGCCCACACCAGAGCAGATTTGCTAGCAGGACTTGTGACCCTGTGCAGGGCATGCTGGAGAAATTCATGAGGAACTGGAGGTCATGGGAAGGACTCACATTGGAGAAGTTTGTGAAGAGCTCTCTAGTGGTGGGACCCCACAACGGAGCAGGGGAAGAATGTGAAGAGTTCTACCCCTGTGATGGAAGGAGCAGCAACATACATTCACGTGTGATGAACTAAGTACAACCCCCATTCCTTGTCACCCTGCTCTTCTGGTGGAGGTGAAATAGGGAAAACGGGGAGTGAACTTGAGCCCTGGAAGAAGGGAGAGTTGGGAAAGGTGGGTTTTTTTTAAATTTGGGGTTATTTCTCACTATCCTACTCCAATCTGATTGGTAATAAATTAAAAATAAATTAATTTCATTTTCCCAAGTCCCCATGATTTGCCTCGACAGTAATTAGTGAGTGATATCTCCCTGTCTTTATCTCAACCCTTTTGTTATTGCCTCTCCTTGTCCAGCTGAGGAGGGGAGTGACAAAGCAGCATTGGTTGTCATGTGCCATCCAGAGTCAAGTACCCCTTTTATTTCTGTCCAGCTTCACTTCGTTTTGGTTTTCCTCACTTGTAGTCTGTGGCAGACCTTAATGTCAATGCCAGCACAGTGAGGGCTTCCTGCTAAATATTATCTCTAAGAAACAAAGCAGCTACAAATTAGAAGGGCAGGGATAAGGTTGATTACCCTGCCAGCACACTGAGGATACAGGGCCCACATGGCCAGTTGCTGCATCAGCCATATGATGGCTAAACTGGCTGCAATCCCTAAGTTTCTTTCCCTTTGAGGACAGATGGGAGCTTATGAATTGATGGGGGTAGTGAAGCATCACAGCTTAGTCTTGGACCATTGCAAGTTATGTAGGAAAGACTATTTGTTGGAAGGAATCTTCACATTTTGGAGGGAAAAGAGCAAAAATAAAAAGTCAGATGTGTGCCTGATGTACTGCTGAGGAAATGAGAGAAATAAATACAGATTGAGTGTGAAGTAACAACTGGAAATCACATAATTTAAAAGGCTTAAAAATACAGGGGCAAGATCTACTGTTCTAGTGACTCCTAAAGTATATGTAAGTTTTGCAATAGATTTTTGTGTTTGCAAATTCACAACCTCCATGGCTCAGGCTGATAGGGGACATAGTAGTGGGGTTTCCATTTAAAGCTACTGTGTTATTGCATATAAAAATCAAAAATAGCAACTCTAACCTCAGCACAACCACCGATTCCTGACCACAGCCCACTGCTTCTAGCCGGGATGCTTAAAAGACTGCTGCCCGGGCTATCAATCCCCTGCCTTAACGGCTGGATGACACATGCTGGCAATGCTCCCAGCACAGCGAGCAGGTCAGCATCTGATTTTCGCTGGCCTCTCCTGGGAAAGCTATGGGAGGTTTCTTAAGAATTATTTTGTTCCTTGCAGCTTTCTGTTAAACAGGCTGACACCGGGTCTGCTGCAGTGAGGGGAATAAAAAAGAGCCTTTTGTAGCGTAACAATGCCGTGTGCCGAAGTGCAGTGGGCAATTATGTAACCAACGCTAAATCTTTCTATAATTAGAACAGGCACCTAGTTAGAGTGATCAGAGCTCTTTTGTGTGCGCCTGCACGGGTGTGCAAGAAAAACCGTGGCTTGAAAGAAAGATGCTGGCTTGATTTCCCTTCCCTTTACAACTGGTGAATAAATTAAATCTCAGATTACCCCAAATTGCTGTAAAAGACGAACTGTGAAAAGCATTTCCTGCTCACTCCTGTCGAAGACATTTGCATGCCAGGTGTGAATCTCATGAAATGCAGATGCAAAAGTGAAGACTCAGCCTCTCTGTCCCAAGCACTGGAGCAGCAAGAGCAGCCAGACTGCCTGAAGAGAGGACAGAAGGTCAGCATCATTCCTCCCTACTGAGAATCGATGTCTTTTTTAGATTCACTTTGATGAAGAACATGACAAGATATCTGCAAAGGCTCACTTTTACTATATATTCCTCATGTATGGAGAGGAGGTGTGGGAAAAGAGAACAAAACAGTCACAGAAAGCAGGTGATCTTATGATTTTGTGGACCCAGAGGAGCATCTTAGAAGAGAAATGAAAAGATATGGTGAGAAATTGCTACCAGAACACCTTGACCCTTGGCTCTTCTGATCTTCTGTCCTGTGGATGGTCAGCAACCACAAGTATTGAGGCAGATCTATCTTCTGCAGCTATAAATAAGTTCAACTCTAAAACCCACTGTAGCAATGTCAATTCGTACAAGTTAAAGATGTGGCTGGTGGGATCTCTACTGCTAGAGATCTGTACTTCTCAAATATTTTCTGGTTCTTTTCTGGTTTGGTCAGGTCACCAGATGAAATATTACAAATATCTCTGTATAATGGTTGACAGATGTGCAAAGCAACATGGAAGATAGGAAATACAGCAACGTCCTACCTGGAGGTAGTTCCAGAAGATAACATACTCACACAGGTGTTCTGATAGGTCAAACCCACCCCATTCTTGGTCCAACTTGAAGGGGTATTGGGGCAGGTTTTGCCTTAATATCAGCAATAGAAAGTTCAAAGCTGACTCTGGAAGCCATAAAATTTTAAAAGAGCTTCTTCTTACCAATCAAAAACTGTACAGAGCCAATATTTGGATAAAATATCTCTCGACAAAAACATGCCCATTGCCCAAGGTCCTTCAGTCCCTGTGATTCAGTCGTCACCAAAGTCTGAATGTGTGAATAGAAAGTGATGTGCTCCTTCGAGAGCAGGGCTTTACATGAGCAGCAAAATCCACTTCTACCAGTATTTTGCTCCTTCAAGGCCTTTGCTCAGCCTTGGTGTGTGGTATCAGTTTAGACAATTGCATGCCACCTCCATACCTCTCAAAATTTCTTTTGGCAAAAAATTCCCCTTACTTTATTTGTTAAAGCAATTGGTGCCTAAAGGGCACTCCACTTCTTCTTCCAGGTCGTTGGGAAGGGTCAGTGGGCCAACCTGTCCTGTGTGAAGTGATATTATCATCTGGAAGTGGAATGCTTCCAAGACCTTTGCAAAACACCCCCAGAGTCTGTGGTTTTTACAAAAGTACATGAGAACATTTTTGCCTGAGAAAGTTCACTTTTCTACAATATGCAACAAAAAGCTGAAATTAAACCAGCCTTCATTTCAGTGATTCCGGAGAACACAGACATGGCTCAAAGAATTTAAATATTTTTTTTTACAAAAGCACTAATAAACCTTTTGATCTTTTTTCCCCTACTATAATTATTCCTTCTAAGTGCTGTCTATAACCCCTAAGGGAATGTGAAGTACAGAGGTTTCTGATGTGGTTGAACCCTTCCATCTAGTTAAATCTCTTCTCTTTCGCTGTTTAGCATCTTACCTGTCCATAATTCATCCCTTGAGTTAAGAAAATTTGTTTATTTTGCTCATTTTTATCTGACTATGTGCAACAACTAGTAGGCATACAGATATCTGATATTAACAACAGCTTATTCCGTTACTTTGTATCATCATCTTCATTTGGTACAAGATATTTCATGAACCATTTAATTTTTGATTTGAAATGTGAAAAGTGCTGAAGTAGATAAAAAAGGTACAGAGGATTTAACAGCCTAAATCTACCCCAAAAGACTCCTCAGAATGCATCAGAAATATGTCCTCGAAACCAGCTGTGATATTCTCATCAAACTAAAAATGTCCCTACTCCCAGCCAAGACCTCCGCAGAGCCTGAACTCCTTACTCACCATACCGAGGATCATTTTGGCACAATCATTTTGTGAATAGATGCACGTGGAAACCTGGTATCATTATTGTCCAGAAAGATATTGTCCAAAAATATCCTGATAAAAACAGAAAGGAATTAATCTTTTTTGTCTTAGAGAGAGATTTATATTTGGGGAAAATATTCTTCAGATTTTCATAACCATTCCTTGCCTAATGTTTCTTTTGAAAGAAGCACAGCGTAAGGTAAATTGGAAGGGACATACAAGGATCATCGAGTCAAACACCTCTCCCTGCACAGGATACACCAAGAGTCACACTATGGACCTGAGAGCATTGTCCTGATGCTTCTTGAATGCTGTCATGTTTGGTGCTGTGACCACTGCATGAGACTTTTTGTTACTTCATAGCACAAGAAATTTGTCCTAAGCTGCTTATCTCTCAAAACCCTCATGTGTCCTTTTCAGAGTCACTGGTTCCCGGCATATATAAGATATATAAGATTGCACAATGGCATGTTGAAACACAGCTCATTTAAATGCATTCTATTTACCAGGTCATTTAGCTCACACTGTATGACTCTCCTCCCAGTATCCCTGAACATTCTGCCACTCGTTTTGAAACACACAGACTTTGTGAATAGCAATTTCATATTGATAGCAAGCTGATGAAAACGGTGACTAGTATAAATCATAGTGTGGCCCCTCCTGTTGCAGACTTTCCTCTGTAATTCCTCAGAAATACCTTGTGCAGCATTGACCCACTGCTGACCATTCCTTTGTATTTTGAAATGCCAGCCACTTCCCGACCCCAGAGGCACACCTCTTCAAGTGCTGCACAGTGTTAATTCTTTAGTCAAAACATCACCAGAAGCAGAAGGCAGAAGTAATGGTGTGGTGGTGCATTCCCCCCATACAACCTTAAATAATACTCCATAGCAAAGGAAGGAGGAGAAACGTGAAAGTAGGAGGAATAAAACATAATTTTTCACTGAGACTAGTATAACAGCTGGGCACAGAAGCCTTGGAAACCTCTAAGGGGGAAAAAAGGCTCCCAGATCAGGTGGCAATATTGCCAGATATGACAACAGCAATACTGTTACTAAATAAGTGACAGAAATGGGTAGAAGTGATGACGGATGAGTTTTGCTTAGGAAAATTATTGTTAAATGATGTGTGACAAAGTCTCGTATCTTTAGCTTTGTCTGAAGTGCTCATAAAACACCAGCTATCTCAGAGAGAAGGGGAAGTATCTGTCATTCATAGAGGTGGTGACAGAGCTGCTGTCACCACAATGTTGTGCCAAAAGCTGATTCCCACTGGAGGTGACAAGTTTGGGCATAGAGAGACTGCACAGGATTGCCCTTACCTTCCTCCAAATTTCCCCTGTCCTAGAAGTTGTAGCAGATTAATTAAGCCTGCAGGAGCAGTCCACCCTTTAGATTAGGAGAGGATAAGGCAGATAAAATGACTGGAAGCCTGCAAGACAGTTACTCTGCCGTACTGTATTCCTGCCTCTTATGGAATGATTTTTTAATCTCTGATAGACCATGCTTGTTTCTGTCGTGATTCTCCCCTTTTCTTCCCTGTCTGGCTTCTGTTTCTCTTCTAAATGAACCGTGCCTGGCTCAGCGGGACTCTTCTGCCTCTCATTCATTAAATGGGATGTAACAATAGCAAGTGCTAATTAGTAACTGGCTCTCTATAGGTGTGGTGCTATATATTGCCACTTTTAACTCAAATAGTGACTTTCCTATGTAAAGCTTCACTTAGTCCCCATGTATTACAACTCCCTGAAAAGTATTTTTCCGTATTCCAAATTTTAATTATACTCTAAAAATTACATCTCTTGATTTGATTTAAAGAACTCCTATGTAATATATGGACGCCCATTTAACATAGACAACACAACTCCTTTTTAGTGCAGAAGTTTTTCTATTTTAAATCAATATTTTACGCTACTTTAAGTCTCTCTTCTTCCCTTCACTCCCATGTCCCAGTTCAACGATTTCTAAGCAGCAGGTATCAGAATAAATTTTATTCCAATCTATTTGCTCTATATTTTCTGCTTTTTTCTTGGACATTTTCAGCTGGATGAACTGTGAAGCTACTGAACTTGTTGGAGACTGTGAGACTATTGCAGGGGAGCGGAATAGGGTGGCAGAAGACATAAACGGAGGTACTGCAAAACTACACCTCCCAGGAGGCCTTGCGGCCTACCGGCGTGCGCCGCTTGCCGCCATGGAGACTACAACTCCCAGGCCACGCTGCGCGCACCGCGCATGTGCCGGGGTGGCTCCCTCCCCCTCCTCGGCGGCCCGGCCGCAGAGCGGACGGCGGACGCAGCCAAGATGGCGCTCACCAGGTGGGTCGGGCAGGCCCAGCCGGGCCGTGAGGGCTCTGCGGCGACCCCCGGCCGGCGCGGGGCTTCCCCGCCGCGCTGCGGGGCTGCGCCCACGGGAGCGGCCGCGGTTAGGAGCGCGCTGAGGGGCCGCGGCCTCCTGGGCAATGGGCCCGCCGACCGGCCGCGGCCTCAGGCTGTGTGGCGAGGGCTGGTCGGGCCTAGGGTAGCCCTGGCGGGAGCGGGTGTTTGGCCCCTGGTCAGGGCTCTGCTTCTTTCGCGTGTTCACTGCAGGTGGAAGGAGCTCCTCCGCCTCGGTTGGGTCCGCCGGGTTTTGTCGAGGTTTCTTCACCGTCAGAGAGGGCGAGTTGTCTTTGTTACGAGTTGTGTCCCTCGCAGGGCATGGGAGTGCAGTTCCGGTAGCTGCACCGGAATCCTGAGTTTCTCCGCATACTTTCTCAGTAAACGCACAAAAGGGATCTGTGGAGAAGAAGGGCTGAAAAGGAGAAGTGGAGAAATTTAGGTTCGCCTTGTTTTTGGCAGGGAGGTGTCAGGCGTTGAGAGGGGATGTTGTTGTCAGATACGTCTGTGGGTGTTTGCCTTGAGAGAAAGGAAGAGCGAGTCATTAGGACTAGAGACATAGGAACATATTTCTTTCTTATTCGTGGTAGTGTAAAGAATACCATTGTTATGTGTCATTCCTGTTGGAAAACGGGCATTGTCTCTCTTCTGTTCAAACACAATGTAAATGTGAGTGAATTTAGCGTTAGTTTTTTTAGGAATCTTCCAAGAATGCTGAGAAAGCACACATCGCATTTACCACTCTAATCTCAGAAGTTACTGAATCTCAAAAGTTGGTCTCACATTTATGAGTGCAATGCTCAAGTTTCATAAATTGTTTCTTAGAGAGTGATTGTAGAGAAAGTATTAACTTAGAAAGGAGTTGAGTCAAGCATTGTTGAGTGTCCTTGAGTGAAGTTACTAGAATGAACTTTTAATGTCATTCTCTTTTGGTTGCTGTCCATGGATTTCCAGTTTTTTACCAGCTCCAACCCAGCTGTCCCAAGATCAGCTAGAACTAGAAGAAAGAGCAAGAGCTCAGAGATCCAGGCAGACTGCTCTGGTCTCCTCACGACGGGAACCTCCCCCATATGGTTACCGGAAAGGATGGATACCTCGGGTGCTAGAGGTAAATATTTTAATTGATACAGTAGTAGTGTGTCTGTTAAAGGGGAAAAAAATTCTGGAGTAGAGATAAACTTGGAGCACCTTGAATGTAGCTGAGAATTGTACAAAGCCTTACAACATGCGTCATCCAGTGTGCTTGATGTATTCTTGTGTTGGGAGAGATTCTAATCCACCACATTTCTTAAAACATTTGATGGTAAACAGGGTGGTCTATGTCTACTTCTCTTCAGAGATCATTGTGTTGTAATATGGAAATATATCTAGTCCTTTGGGTTTATAATCTGTGAACACAAAGTTCCCCTGAGAGAGACATCCATATTGTTCCTCTGTTAGTGTTAAATACACATTGTGGATTATAGCTGAAATAAGTGAATGTGTGTGTATCAGAGAAGAGCACATAAATAGGTGCTATCAGGAGACAAAATTATTACAGCTGGAAGAAAACTTTAAAATTAGTCAAATATTTGTTGTTTAAGTATGTTAGGGGCTAAAGGGTTTTGGACAGTGTTGTATGTCATTAGTTGTAATCCTTGTCAATATACTGTAATCTGAACTGAAACTGCTAAAGGTAGAAAGAAAATATAGATGTGTTATTCTGATTACAAAACTGTTTTAGTACAGTGTGTCATTATGAGCCAGAAAAACCTTGCCGTTTGAAGTGATCCTTGACAATAACTTCTGAGACCTGTTCTAATGAGTTGCAAGCCAGTGTTCTTGGGACTGAGCATGCTGTTGAAGTTTTATTACAGTTGTTCATGTATGATCCTACATTGTTTCCAAATACCTTAATTTCATCAGCTTGTACCAACGTTGCCCTCATTTATGTTTGAGTGCCATTTTTGTAAATCCAACACTGCTCTGTGGTGATCCATGTACTTCAAATATTAGTTCCAGTGGTTCGCTGAAAGAAAACATTCTGATGTTGGTTCAGCATTTAGTCATATACTACATATGTATGATGTCAGAAATTATACTTTCATTATTCCCAGTGTAGGTTTCTCTTCCTATGCTGTTGAGTACTAAAGTTAATATTTTAGGTCTTTCTTAATGTTAATAAAGAAATTTTTTAAGAAGCCAGGTGCTGAAGGTTTGGGAAGATTTTCCAGCACTACTTGGCCACAAATTAATGCACATCCCTAAAAGCCTGTTAAGGGCTCCTTTCTGATTCATAGAAAAGTGCAAATTGCAGTAAATGCTTTTAAAGCATAACCTTTGTCCAGTGGCCCTGGGCTACCATGGCTGGAAAATGCAAAACCTGTTCTTAGTACATCAAGAGTTAAGAGTTATGCAAAAAAAGAAAAACAAACAAACAACAAGAAAAAAAACCCTGTCTGAATTTGGTTCTGGCAAATACTTTTAACAACTAATTGTTGAATGTGGGACATCCAGTGGAAAACTTCATGGGATAATGGAAACCATGTTGCAAGAATCATTTGCAGATGGCCTAAATGCACTGTCACTGTTTGGAAGTGTTTTGCTTGTTCATTTCCAGTCTCAGTCCACTCTGTTCCACTGGTGGTTAACTGCTTGGTCACATGGTGAGCATGGAAGGAGATTAATCTGCTCAAGACACCCATTCTTGTTTTTTGGTCTGTTTTGTTACCAGACTCCACGTAAGCCATGCCATTGCAACAGAGAAAGGGATAGATGTTCATGCTGCTTTAAGCAAATGCTTCCTCCAAAGGGCTACGTTTGAAACTGTAGACTGAAGTTGTTTTATGAATGGTACTACTGCATCCTCTGTGGTACTGAGCCAGGATGATCTGCTTTAAGAAGTCTTTTGGTTATCTGTTTATTAAATGCTTTTACACCAGCGCATTGTAGAAGAGAGGAATAAACTGTAAGATTATTGGACTGTTGGGTGGTGGCCCAATTTTCAGTGTATTTACATGTCAAAGTAAGGAAATGTTTGACACATGTAGCATTGTAATGCTATGAGCTAGAGGCTTTGAAAAGAATGGAATGCTGTTTTTATCTTCTTCATTACGGTGTGAAAAGCAACAAATAACCAGTAGAAGTCTTCATAAAAATGCTGCTCTTGTAATTTTAGTATCTACAGTTGCTTTATTTCAGAAGGTCAGTTTTTGAAGTTCTAATTAACTCACATGAGAATTAAATACTTCATTTTGTATTGTCTGTAGTGTAATATTGCGAGCGCATTCTAGTCAGTAATATCTGTTCCTACTTTGTGCAGGAGTAATTACTGCAAGATGTCTCTCCATTTCAGTGTCTTTTAATAAATGTAAGTTCTCTCGTGAATTGCTCTCTTACCAGTGAAATAATAAAGTTACTGGAGCATTCTTGCCAAGGTAGTTTTTGTTGAAATCAATCTGCTCTTGCGTGCCATTTCACATTTTTTTTTGTCTTTTGGCCATTCACTACTTTTTCTTTTCTGTAGGATTTTGGAGATGGGGGTGCTTTCCCAGAAATTCATGTGGCCCAATATCCTTTGGATATGGGCCGAAAGAAGAAAATGTCCAATGCTTTGGCTGTTCAGGTGGATGCAGAAGGAAAAATAAAATACGATGCAATTGCTCGACAAGGACAGTCAAAGGACAAGGTAATATTTCTTCCAATATGTCAGCTGGCATGTATACTTGGAAAAGTTGGATGTACACCTTGCATATACTTGGACTCACTGGTCTGGCATTAGCCACGTGGATTGTGTCCTTTTTCTTATTTGAGAATTAAAATAATGTCAGACAGAAATTGTGATCTTCTCTGTAGTATAATTAAAAGATAAGGCAAAAATGGTGGCAATCTTTACACAGAACTTACTTGATGGCTTAGCAGT
Source organism: Sitta carolinensis (assembly GCA_032173965.1). Lineage (NCBI taxonomy): Eukaryota > Metazoa > Chordata > Aves > Passeriformes > Sittidae > Sitta > Sitta carolinensis. The sequence goes on from JAVUNC010000006.1 coordinate 39,309,919, forward strand.
TTTCATTTTTCAATGAAAGCAAGAAACCGGAAACAGTTCTGCAGCCTCATTTCAGTGTATCGAAAGAGGGGCAAAAAACTGAGGAGAAAACACAGGTCAGCCTTCAGAATACTGTACCTTGTGCCTTACTGATCCGATACTTGATGCTTCTGGTTGTTTTCAGTGGTTTTGGGTGCTCTAGTTTTGCTATTGTTTAATTGCAGCAGAAGGTATTGCCAGTGGTTATACTGCAAAATTTTTGTGCTGAGTTCAGAGATAGCAAGATTTTCATGGAGTTTTTTAGGGGGAACTTCAATTTCCTGTATCCGGTAGCCTTTCTAAAAGTAAGGGATGATACTTGAGGTCCTAACTAGTTTTGAGGCAATCAGGTACTTGGGTCTCCTAAGTCTCCTTTAAGGAGTATTTACACCTGCCTTTTCAAGTGTAACCAAATGGGCTCTGTGGATTTTAATTCTCTTAAGCAGGTGTTGGGGGCTGGAAAACTGCTGAGGCCTGACAAAGTGTGTGACCACCTGCTTCTTCCAGCATGCATATTCTGTAAAGAACAGGGTGACGCAAAGAAAGTCTAAACAGAGTGTTAACTGCAAAGAGTGTTTGAGCTGATAGATATGAATAGTTTTTGTGAAAATAATTTTACTTCTTGGGCTTTAAATTCGGGTGCCTTGAAAAGTTCATGGTTATGTAATATGCCCCACGTCTTACTACATTTGAAAAAGGGAGGAAACAAAAATATAAACTTTACCTCTCAAACAAAAAATAGGATGGGCATTCTAAGAAAATCAAGGAAAATACTTTTAACATAGAAATTTACTGTTTTAAATAAATTCTACAGCCAGGAGGATTTTATATTTATATTAATACCCTGAGTGTCACAGCATCACATCTTGCATATCCTTATCCTATGCCTCATATATTACTGCAGTACCTTTGAAAAAGATGAGTGCAAACTGGGCTGCATGCTGTCATGTGGATGAAAGTAGTTAGACTAAACAGAAAACAATAGCAGTGGCAATATTTTTATTGAGGGGACTTTTCTTGGAGTTCCATCAGGCTTTATCTAATGTCTGGAATTATTTTTCAAGAGGAACATGTTAAAATACTAATTCTATTTGAAGAAATTTTTGCTAAATATTTGATACTTCATGTTAAATAGACGTGTTGCTTTGTCAAAAGCATACAAAATAATTTCAAGCAGATGATTAGATGAGAAGTAATCATACCAATTTTGGGGAAGCTGCAGGCCAAATAATAAGAAAAAAATTAGTGTAGTTAAACCCTCATTTTTACAACTCATTAAATACATCTTTACTTCCTTGTAGGATTATATTTAATTTGTATGTAATAGAACTGTTCAGATTGCAATCTTAGTATGTCTGAAAATTAATGAGATATGATAGTAGGCTTGAGGCAATAATGACCATAATCTTTTGCTGGGTCATACTGGTTTAAAGTTTGGAAAATGTTTCTTAACAGCTAGATTTAAATTTAAGCTGTTAACGTTTGTCATATTTGATTCATGAAGGTCTGTACTTTCATTAACTTTCCATATGACATATAATGAAGGCAGTAATATTCTCTTTCTCATTCACCAAGGTGGAAGACATGGGGCTTTTCCAAAACCAGGCTCTGTAGAACTGTGGAGTTAGGGTTTCCTAACCCTGAGCTCTGCCTTCTGTGTCAGGTTGATCTTGATTATGTCCAGATGTAAATGCTGAGAGCAAAGATTAAGTGTTGTGATTCAAAGGGGAGTAAAACTGAGAGAAGTTTAGATCACAGATTCATAGAATGGTTTGGGTTGGGACACCCTCTGCTCGACCAGGTTGGTCAGAGCCTCATTCATTCTGACCTTGAACACTTCCAGGGATGGCCAGTCCACAGCTTCTCTGGGCAGCCTGTTCCAGTCTTTCACCACCCTCACACTAAAGAATTTATTCCTAATTCATATCTTAACCTATCTTCCTTCAGCTTAAAGCCCTTCCCCCTTGTCCTGTCACTACGTGGCCTTGTAAGAAGTCCCTTTCCAGCCTTTAGGTTCCTTTAGGTACTGGAAAGCTGCTGTAAGGTCTCTCTGTAGCCTTCTCTTCTCCAAGCTGAACACCACCAACTCTTTCAGCCCCTCTTCATAGAAGAGGTGCTACAACCCTGTGGTCAACTTAGGGGCCTCATCTGGACTCATTCCAACAGGTCAGCGTTGTCTTTGGGGCCTCAGAGCTGGATGCAGCACACCAGCTCGGGTTTCACCACAGCAACGTTGGGGGGCAGAATCACCTCCATCAGTCTGCTGGCCACATTGCTTTTGATGTAGCTCAGGAGGAAATTGACTTTCTGTGCGGGTGTTTGAAACAATTTCACTGGAAAGGGCAGAACTACTATTACTTGATTTGATTTGCTTTGCAGGAAAAAGCATTGGCAGAGATGTCATAGGGAGCAGTTCTTCAGTGATCTGTGTTGAGTTGAATAATGTGGAATATTTTCTCTTTAAGTGCTTCCACTAGTACAGTGTCAGTAGGATTAGATACAAAAGTTTCATTTTCCAGAGAGCTGCAGCCATAATTCAGTATTTCTTGAATCTTAATACTTAGAGCTAAAAGAAACAGATACTTATCAGTCTGCCAGAAATGAGATGGAGTTTAGTTGAATCTATTCTAGGAGTTACTTGTTTGGTCTGAGTTAGGAAGCAAATTTTGCTTTCACTACAGCTTATGGATTTTTTTGAAGTTGAATTTAGTATTCTGCCTTCTTGTAGAGGCAGCAGTTCCATCACCCAGCCCCTATCTCTAGATGACTTGTCAGCAGTTTCTGCTATTGTAGTAGAAACTTATTATTGTATTCATCTCCCTCGCATCTGTTCCCTTATGTATTTAAAAAATAGTTGCTTCAGAGAATTTTCTTGAAAAATACTGACATAAATGTGGTAGTCTGACAAGCTTCCTGTTTGGGTTTGGCAGAAAGTTGCTAGACATGAAATGCTGGATAATGTTGACAGGCCTGGATGCATGACCTTATGGATCTGCGGATGGAGTGCCGTCTGGTTGTCGAGATAAAGGATTTCTAGCCTAGCTGTGCGGTTAGCTCTTGTGCTGCTGTAAATTCTTTCAGTATTTTCTTTATTTACATCACTAAAAGCCAGGCTGAAATAATGCATCAATAGTGATATATTTTGGTGAGACAGGTGCTGTCCCCTTATTAGAAAGATAAGAACATGTAATTGCATCCTGTTTTAATGAAGAGAGAAGAAAGAGTGAAATCAAGGAATGGAACTGTTAGGTCCCTTTTTTCCAGCAAAAATAACTTCATATGCTGGAGTTGGATTTATTCTTCACGACCCAAGGCTGTGGCTTATTTGTTAAAGGAGAAAAAAAACCCAATCATGAAGCTTCTTTACAGATTTTACTCCCAAGATTGTCAATTCAATCAAAACATTTACAAGAGAGTAGTTCCATTGTTGAAGGAAGCCCTGTCACAGCTCTGGAACCAGTCAAGAGAACATGAATCTAAGTCAAATAATCCGAAGTCTTTCTTACTGGCAACTTATTTACCTTTGTGGCAGAGCTTAGTTTGAGAGTTTGTTACCAGTTTTTTATCTGATATGTGTATCAGGCTTACAACCAGGTAATCTTAATGATTTCTAAAATTTGATATGCTTCATGTGGAGAAACCATTCTTTGATAAGGAAGGAATTCACACTGCATTGCTTGATAGTATATTCTTAATTTACATACAAGATGGATGAGCACTGAGCAGGGCTGGTTGGGATATATAGAACAAAATATGTCAAGGATTTCTGTGTAGCAAATTAAGACTTTCCTATCAAGGTGCTTGCGTCTGTCAAGTGCCTTGTGAGATTCTGAATGTGATTGATATCTAAATCCTGCCATGTGGTACAGTAACTTAGCCAGTTAGGTAATGTTATTCTCTTTCAGATTGCAGTGTCCTGCAGATTTCTAATTGCTGCTTGTCGAGGCTGCTTCAGCCAGAGCATTATGTACCTGTAGCAAAACTTGAGGTTTTTCTTTCTGCCTAGAAAGAGATTCTGCTTTTCAGTAGCAATCAGAGTGAAATATCTAAAACACAGGATGATGCTTCCTTTCAAATTTTATAGATTGAAAAATAGTAGTGGATGCGCACAGTACAATATCAAACAATCCCAGTTTGTTCTTTATCTTAGATGAATGAAATGTCTCAACATTACTTGTAAAACAAGATAAATGTTTACAAAAACAACAAAAAGAAATGTAAATTCTTTATCTGCTTCTTTGTATCACTTCTGGAAAGGACTACAATTAAAACATGCAAGTGTATCAAGTTTTTGATGGCAGCAGAAATATTTGTATTTTCCGGATAGTTTAATCTATATTATTTGTTTCTTCCATAATAAAACATCTTGCCATTTGTTTGCAACACTTCAGAGTTTAAATAGTTCATATAGATTATTTGTACCTCAGTGGAGTTTTTAGATCACTTTTGGACCACCCTAAGGAATACCTCCTTTTTTTTTCTTTTTTCATCTTTTGGGATGCTCTGAAGTTCCTTTAACATATTCTGTTCTTCATATTCTTCAGCAAGACACTTGTACTTAGGAATTAATTACCTTAGAGGAACACTTCTCTTCAGATGTCCTTCATTGAGCATCTGAGAAGCTAGAATATTACTGATACTAATTCAGAGGATTAAAATTTTAGGAATGAAGGCTGAGAAGCAGAAGATGGCTCTCCTGTGGTTAGTTGATGCTGAGGCTAAAGGTTAATTTTGTAGTTGGACATGTACTGTATAATGAATTTGAAATAATAGTACTTGACTTTTAACCCTTTGAACTAAAACTTCCTATTTTGTTGGATACATGTGAAGCATTAATGTAATAAAAACCACGTTTTTCCCTGAAGGCATCTAATAATGTTCTTTCCCTGTATGTAAAATTGGGACTTAAAGCTGCCAGCAGGTAGCTGCATGTTGTGTGAAAACTCAAGTACCTATATAAGGGAAAGTGCCAAGACCAGATTTCTCAAGTATTTATTTTTTCAATAAAATAGTAAACATAATGAAATGGAAAAAATTATGGTGCTGGAAAATACTTGTATCAAATTCTTGAGTAATCCTTGAAAACAGAAGTAAAAATGTGTAGGGTTTTATCAGTTTGGGGTCCCTGAAAAAGGAAAATACTAGGAATGGGAAGCAGAAAACTGCTGTCTAATGCCAGTTCTGAGAGCAGCTTAGACAGTTATATTTAATTGGATTGCTTTGTTTCTCTGATTACTTAATCTGTAAAATGGGGCCCAGAGTATATATATAACCAGGTCTTCTAGAGAGTAATTGAACAACATGTAATCATAATGCATTTATAGTTGTATATTAATTTTAATAAGTACCCAAAGTATAGTCTTAAGCCTGAAACATTTCCTTTGATATATGTACATTTATTCTTGTTCACCAGCACTAGTAAAATCTAATGTCTTCCAGGTTATTTACAGCAAGTACACAGATCTTGTGCCAAAAGAGGTCATGAATGTGGATGATCCTGAACTACAAAGACCAGATGAGGAGGCAATTAGAGAGGTATCGTATGCTCTGATGTGCATAGTTAGCAGTGGTATGCTTTATGTCTTGCAATGGGATGAGATGTTCACTGTGGTATTTTTTTCTTCAGATAACAGAGAAGACAAGAGCAGCTTTGGAGAAGTCTGTCTCCCAAAAAGTTGCAGCAGCCATGCCAGTTCGAGCTGCTGACAAACTAGCTCCTGCACAGTACATTCGGTGTGTATTGCTGGTATTTGTGTAAGATGTGATATACAAAATGGATTAAAATTGGTATATTTGTTGAATTTCTGAGAAAAGAAATTCCTCTTAAATTTTATACTTCTCTAAGGAATATGAAACTGGCTTCTGTATTTTGAATTAACCCACTAATGATCACCTAATTGGAAGTGTGTAGAAATATGTCTTTAACGTGTCATGAGTTATGGCACTTTGGAGGGCTTACTGTTTTCACTACAAAACAGAGATTTGCCAGGGATCACTACTAATGATGCTGCTCTGAAAGCCAAGTATTTACTGCAAGTTCCAAGCCGCAAGAAGACATGTAACAAAGTTCTTCCTTCACAGAAAATGAGCATTTGGAAACAATTGGAATTATGAGGTGGCTGATAATTATTTTATGATGATTTTCTGTTTCAAACATGGAAAATTTCATGGCAGGGTTGAGGTTAATTCTGAAAAAAAAAAGTATGTGATGAGATTCTTAATGAACAGTAAGAAGACACCTGGGCTGCACAGATGTAGGTAGGGAGTACTGTGACAAGCTATGTGCACTGTACTTATTTTTCTTCTATTTCAGAATCTAGGTTGAAACAGGAGAATATAGCCCTGAAGAGAAGTTACATTCTCTCTGGTGTAACTGGGTCTGCACTCAGTGCAGTATCATCTCTGCAGTTCCTGCTGCTGACATTCCTAGTGAGATAGTCTTAAACAGTTGCAGATAAAATGAAACCGCAGCTAGAGCAGTGAACTGAGTAAAAATGGAGATGAGAAAAGAATATCTAACTATGTGCAGAGGACTGAGCATTCTGTTTTATTCAGGTACACGCCATCTCAGCAAGGAGTTGCTTTCAATTCTGGAGCAAAACAGAGAGTTATTCGGATGGTGGAAATGCAGAAGGACCCTATGGAGCCTCCAAGATTCAAGTAAGTATTCCCAGCTTGTTCATGGCAAATAGAAGGTTCTGAAATGTATTTCTGTGCAACATGCTGATTGTAATTGTTTTCTTAATTGCTCAGAATTAACAAGAAGATTCCACGAGGACCACCATCTCCTCCAGCACCTGTAATGCACTCTCCAAGTAGAAAGGTAGGAAATGCCATAGCTGTTCTCCATTTTGAATGCTTAGGTGGGTCTGCATATTCTTCTTTGATCTAGTTCATTTCTGTGTACCGTCTACTGATCTTTTGATGTGATGTTAAGGGATAAACTTGGTGCCTAGTGCAGTCTTTTAGTTTGTTCTTTTTTTCTTTTTTTCATTTTGGCCGTTCTGAAAGTAGCTGTCTTTCATTTATCTTGTCAAAGGTTGAGTAGGTGTCTCATATTTTATGCACGGCTGCATTGCTCAATTTGTTCATGGCATGAACGAGTTGACCAAGGCTTTAACCTGGGTACTCTTCTGTTGCTTTTAGACAACACTATTAAGCTAATCCTTAATAACACTAACATGTGTCATGAAGGATTAGCTCCTTTTGAGACTTGAGTGTAGTGGCGGTTCATCAGTTTGGTACAGCTTGAACAGCTGCTGAATGTGCAGATGTTAACAAGTGGGCTGTGAGTTAAGGCCTGTGTGATGAAAGCTTAAGAGGATGCTGAAGAGCTGTCAGGACTTTATTCAGTGTTTGCAAAGACACAGTGCAAAAATAAATCCAGTGGCAGAGAGTTCGGAACCAGATGATCTCTAAGGTCCCTTCCAATCAAACTGTTCCTGATTCTGTAGTCTTACTGCTGCTCAGAAGAGTTGAGGTTCTGGTGTGGAGTCCTGAACTTTCTACTCCAACTTCTTTCAATAGTTTCATAACTGCCTTTGAGAAAGAACACTATATAATATTTCCTTTTACTGTAAATCTGAAGATGACTTTGCTTCTTCTCTTAAATCAGATGACTGTGAAAGAGCAGCAAGAGTGGAAAATTCCTCCGTGCATTTCAAACTGGAAAAATGCAAAGGTAATTAAGTTGTCATAAATTTATTTTTCTAATGTTGCACCCTGATGGGAAACTTCTGTGAATGATTTAAGCTTGAATAATACTGATTTTAAATATCTAGAGTCAGGTAAACGGACTGCTTCCAGCATGGAGAACACATGATGATACAGTTCATTTATCTTCAGTTTGGCGTATAAGGGTTGCCCAATTGAGATTATAGAACTGAGGGCAAATATATTACTTCATGGTGGAGATTATAAATTTTGGGAGGAAAAAATTATATTAGTTAAAATCCCCATAATAGTGCAGTCCAAAGTTAAAATATCTCAATCTTGTAAAGTAAAGCCATCTGAAAAAGACCAGAGTATCAGAGACCCAAGCATGTTTCTATTTAATAGTGCAGTCCCTATTTCTGGAAAGTTTTCCTTGTTGCATTCTTTTATTAATTAATTTTTATCACTGGTCAGCTAGCTATTAATTTTTTTCCTTGTTTGAGTAGGTATGTCCTGTCCCTTTGAGTTTTATCAGTCATTAAGTTTATGTTCCTAGAGAGGGGAGAATTTATTTTCTGCAGTAACTGGTCTAATCATTCTAAAACGTACTAAACTCTTGTCCTGAGACAGCCTCTTCAAATGGAGGAAGGAAAAGCTGCATGTTTGAATTTTACTTTTTTTTTTCCTACCCCAACACAGCTGCCTAACTGGGTCTGACGTTAATTAGGAGATCAAATTTTAGGTTACAGATGCTAAAACCAAAGCAAAAATTTTGTAGAGCTCACTAAAAGATCTTAAAATATAATCTATAAATAATTTTGAGTTTCAGCTTTGGAACAAACAAAATTGGCATTTACTGTGTCTTACTTTTGCTGGCTGCCTTACCCCTTACTTTCTCATTTTGAATCAGCTAATCTCTTAACAGGTATGGAAACAGTTTAGGTAAAACAATTTTTAAGCAAAAAATGGCAAAACAGCTTAGAGACTGGAGAAGCCATTTTCTGTAGTTCTTAATACAAAGCAAAAAGTTGACCTTATCACTTGAAAACTGTCTTTTGTCCCAAGATGAACCTTGAAGGGAAGCTGTGATTTAGATTTGGTGGGAGGGTGGAATTGGAGTGAAGCTTTGTTTTACCTGGCAAGAATTTGAAATGCATATGAAAAGGAGATCCATTGAGGCATAATAATGATGGGCTGTGAATTTTGTATGTGTTTTTGTTTTCTTACACAACAACTATAATAATGCTTGTTATTACAGATACTGTTTCTGTGATTAACTGCCTCTCTGTTCCCACTGTAGGGTTACACCATTCCATTAGATAAGCGTCTGGCTGCAGATGGCAGAGGATTGCAGACTGTTCATATTAATGAAAACTTTGCCAAACTTGCTGAGGCTCTCTATATTGCGGACAGAAAGGTCAGGTAGTTCTTTAAACTGTTTTGTTCCATATAGTTTTACCATCTTTGTATGTTAATTCCCTTCAGAAAATCAGCTGTGAATAGGCTATAGCTTTTTGATTTATCCTGCTTCTTTGCTAATGTAAGACTTAAGGCCTTATCCCCACTCTCTTTGAATCATGGGCACATCATGGGTTAAGTTATTGGAAGTCATGGGTCTTAACTCTCAGCTCTAACTGCTGTGGCTGATGGGCTTTAAGCTTCCTAATTTTGGCTTCGTTTCTGTTCTGTTTCCTGGCTAACTCCATGACAGATTTGCTTGTATCCCGGTGCTACGCTTTCTGGATTTTTAACCGTGTCTTATTTTTCAGGCTCGTGAGGCAGTAGAGATGCGTGCCCAGGTGGAGAGGAAGATGGCTCAGAAAGAAAAGGAGAAACATGAGGAAAAGCTCCGAGAAATGGCTCAGAAAGCCAGGGAGAGAAGAGCAGGGATCAAAACCCATGTTGAAAAAGGTACATTTCTTTTTATTAAGATGCTTTGGGATTTTTTTAACACTCTGAAATGTGGGTTTGGAGCAATAATATGAGAACTTAGAATATCTAAATACCAACTGAAATTTCTAAGTATGATATCAGTTCATGTCTATTGGTTAATTCACTGTTTGGTTTGATGGGATGCAAGTTTGAATCTCAGCTCAGTGTGTTGGTATATACAGGTTTAGGACATTGAGAATTTTGGAGTTAATAGTGCACCAGTGCAAGTGATGGCTTTCATGGACAGTTCTAAAATAATTTATTTAAGCTTGTTGCAGATGAAGGGCAGCTTTGTCTAGAAGAACTATGCCATCTTTAAGTTTTCAAAGGTGGTAAATGCAATATTCTGGCTCTTGCACTGTTGTAACTGATCTTGCAGAACTGCAGTTTTGTTGGTCAGTAGCCCCAAAAAACCCTGCTGCCAATCTAACTAAATTGTCACCATTGTGATAAGTCTTATGTTCTGATTGAAATTACACTTCAAAGAGCAAGATGAGGAACTCAGAGAGCAGTTACAATCTTTCCAGAAGGTGGAGGGATATGGTCATATAATGCCAAATCCTGCAGCTGGGATGTACTAACCTCTTACCAACAGGCTGGGGGCTGTCAGCTGGAGAAGCCACTCTGTTGGAAATGACCTGGGAGTTGTAGTGGACAATATGCTGAATATAAGCCAGCAGAGTGCCCTGTCAACAGTAGTGCTAAGGGCATACAAAGCTGCATCTGCAGGAGGGTAACCAGTAAGTCAAGGGAAGTAATAATTTCCTTTTATTAGTGACTCCTTAGACTGCATCTGGAATACTTTGTGAAGTTATGGGCCTCCAGGTACAAGAAAGACATTGATAAATGGGAGTCAGTTCAGTGGAGTGCCATCATAATGGTCATGGGGCTCGAGTAACTGCCTGTTCAGGAGATGCTGAGAGAATAAGGCTTGTTCTGTTAGGAGATGATGTACCATTGGGGGCCAGATAATGAGAAGGTTACCCACAAGGTTATCCCACAATGATCCCTAAACTCTTCACCACATTGCATGGTGTAAGAATGTGACAGTGGCCAAGAGTCGAAGCAGGAGGTTTCAACTATGTATCAGGAGAAAAAATTTCACCATGAGGACAAACAGGAGTGGAACAGGTTGCCTAGGAAATCTGTCAGTCTCTATCTTGCAGGTTTTCCTCACTTGAGTGGGAAAAAGCCCTGCCCAACCTGGTTTGAATTCAGCATTGATAGCAGGAGGTTGTGTTTTAGACTCCCTTCCAACCTGAGTGATTTTTCTGATATTGCATCAGAGAACGTTCTTCAAAACACTTAAATACCTGCATGTTTCAGTGATATTTTTACATTTAGAATTATGATATAACGATCTGTAAATGTTTCAGGATATTAATTTTTAGACAGACCATTATTCTAAGCTCTTGAAAGCTGGAAGAACATAGTTATTAGAATATGTCTGCTTTGACTTACCAAGGACAGTCACTTGCTTGGGGCATAAGAAAGCCATGGTGTTCATGTGTTCAGTTTATTTTAAGTGTTGCATTTTAAATAGTGCTAAGGGTCACTACTCTTCTGTAAAAGAATACTTAATTCAATTACTGTGCCAATGTCTGTGGCATAATTAATTCAAACTTCAAATATTTGTCTATAATGAGCAATCTTGTATTTGTTCAGAGGATGGAGAAGCTAGAGAAAGAGATGAAATCAGACATGACCGGCGCAAAGAGAGACAGCATGACAGAAATCTTTCCCGGGCAGCCCCTGATAAAAGGTGAGTCCACAAAAAAAAAAAGCTGGTTTATTCCTGTACTGGCACTGGCTTCCCCGCTAGGGAAGCTATTACTGGGCTTTCCTTTTCTTGATGTAAGTGCCTGAATTGTCTCTTGGGGAGATAGTCACTGGTATGAAGCACAGTTCATTCATTGTATGAAGAGGTATTACTGTGTTAAAATACTCCCTTCAAAATGTAGAATTTTCCACATGAATGGAAGAGAGGGGTGTGCTGTATTGGTTTTGGGTGGGTTTTTCTTCAGTAGGACTTCAGTATGTTCAGGTTTAATTAGCATGTTGACAAAAAAGATTGAAATCTGAATCTTCTCATTTTGGTGAGACCAGAGTTATCAATAGTGGCTTTGTTTCTTGAAGCTGTTCATTTTAAATAAGCTTAGATTTATGAAGGTAGGCTGAAGTATCTTATTAGCTGAAGTCACAGAGATTTCTGAGTGCAAATGGTTTCTGGATGCTTAAAGTCTCTAATATGTTGAAATTGAATTGCTTGGCCTTTCCAGAAGATAACTACACTGATTCTTGCAAAAAATAAGTATGACATTTTAGACCAAGACATCTTGTTGTGAATTGCAGATAGTGGAAAGCAAATTTAAATGTCATGCCCAGCTGAACATAACTTTTCCAAATGTTTCCTTTGCCAGGAGACAAATTCTAAATGTTACCTAGTAAGGAAGAACAACAGTCAAAATCTGGCTCCTGAGGCAAATCGTTAGCAAGGAATACACGATCAGGTTTCAGTTGAGCATGTCAACATGTATGGTTTACTGACCTCATAAAACTTTCAAATTTTTAATTCAGATCAAAGCTGCAAAGAAATGAAAACAGAGATATCAGCGAAGTTATTGCCCTGGGGGTGCCCAACCCAGGCCATCCAATGAAATCCAATATGATCAGAGGCTGTTCAACCAGAGCAAGGTAAAATACCTTTTTACAGCTGTGTAGCTTTCTATGAGAACATGATCATCCTTCCTTTGTGGGTACAGCTAGAATACTAAAGGAACCCTATTCTCACAGTTGGTGTGGATACATTCAGGAGAAAATTATTTACATAAGTGATTAGGAAACTATTGATTTCCTTTATCCAGAGCCTATGCAAAGAAAAAAAATATTCTAGTGTATAGCTGGATTATAGTGTCATTGTTGTGAATTTTCTCACTGGGGAAAAAAGCTATTTTGCCTTCAAACTGCAGTGACCTCATTTTCTTCTCTTGTACAAAAGTACTGACTGAATAGGAAATCTGCTTTCAGACACAAGCAAGTAAATACTTTCTTCCCATTACTGCTTGTGTTAATACATCTGAAGATATAAACAGTTAACAGCAACATTTATTTTTCCTGAATTTTATACTATTCAGAGATGACAAAACAGATTGGGCTTTAGCAAATCTCTCAATAGACCTGCAGTTTGTCAATCACTCTTTTTCATGTCTCCAATGAAAGACTTGCAAGCAAGAAGGGAAAGCTGATGAACCAAAAATGAAAAAGCAGACACTTCTACTTTCAGAGTTTTTAAAAGCCTCTGTGTGATTTGGATCAGTCAGCTTAAATCATGTTTTCCAGAAATTCTGAATAATATAAATTTCTTTACAGTTGTACTTAGCTATTACAGGCAGCTGTACTTGCAGGGCAGACTGAAATGATCCATTATTCTGAAATGCGGATGGCCTGTACTCCTTGTAACATCATGTTCTCTGGACTTAATCCCAGACCCGAACCCACTCATATCCTTACTAAGTGCTTGGACTCATTTGAAATCAATGTAAATCACACCATGTCATCTCTGGGTAACTGTGTAAAATCATCAGTGTACTTTGTTATTAAAATAGGTTAGTTGACATTGTCAATTAACTTGTGCTGTTCTGCTGTTCTTCAAAGGGTATGGACAGTGGCTTTGCTGGAGGAGAGGATGAAATTTATAATGTTTATGACCAGCCTTGGAGAAGTGGCAAGGATATGGCCCAAAACATCTACAGGCCAAGTAAAAATGTAGATAAGGACATGTATGGTGATGATCTAGAGGCTCGAATAAAGACCAACAGGTAAGGAAATAAATTTAAGAAATATTCTTAATTAGTACTCTGAAGATAAGTCAACTGAGTATCAACTTCTCCTGCAGGTTTGTTCCTGACAAAGAGTTTTCTAACTCTGATCGTAACACCAGAGGCAGGGGCAGAGATGGACCAGTTCAATTTGAGGAGGATCCATTTGGTTTGGACAAGTTTCTGGAAGAAGCTAAGCAACACGGTGGTTCCAAACGGCCATCAGACAGCAGCCGCCCTAAGGAACATGAGCATGAGAGCAAAAAGAGGAGGAAGGACTGAATTCCTCTGCTTCTTGAGAGATAGGGAAATGGACTGCAAGCTTGGACTTCATGCAAAAGGATTTTTAATATTGGGTGTACAGGAGGATGGCATTGTAACACAGTTCACAGCTCTGGCCGTGTGGATAAATACACACACTAATTCTTCTACACAGAACAGCAACCCAAGGAGAGAGAAGACATGGACACCACTTCAAAACATTTCATAAGGGAATTATTCTTTAGCAAGTTCTCTGACTTTGCTGATTCCCCACTGCCCAGCATCTCAGGGTAAGAATGTAGCTCCCTTCCTACAGCTTTAGTTTTTGTAGGTAGCTACAGCTTTGACTTGATCTATTAAAAGCTTTTCTGCTGTATATAATGATTGGCTTATGCTGTAACAGATGCTGGGGTGTTAATGATTCAGCGTTTTAGTGTGGCTATACAGTTTATTTGAACAAGGGAGGGGAAACAGCTGGATTCTGTTTTAAAACAAGTACTCATTCATAGTTTCTCAGTAATCTTTATTTTAGTTTCTTTACATTTAGTGAAATAAAGCCTCCTTCCACCACTCACTCACTTTGATTCCTTCTTTGACTGCGTCTTCTACGCATCTGCGGTTTCAGAGTGAGCTGAAAACAATGGAAATTATTGAAATTAGCTAGGCAAGGTTTGTTATTTTCATTTCTGATCACCCAGAACATCAATATGGAAAGCAGAAAATACGTTTATAACCAATTCCGTTTCATAAGCCCCAAGCCAGGGCTTTCCTGACAGGAAAGCTGAATCTACATGCACAGCAAGTGCTAGTTGTACCAGCAAAATGCATCTTAAAAGCTTGTGCTTTCAACTTGAATTAATAAAAAGTAACTGTCTACACCTAGCCTAGAAAAAAGTGGGAAAAGTGTTCATGTATTCTAGAGAAGCCTGCATTTTAAAAGAAAGAAAAATAACTACTACTTGCTTTCTGCTTTTTATTTCACTATAAAGAAGTCTCTTAGCTTGCACCTCTTGTGGGAGTATAGTCTTTGAAGCCTAGGCAGTTAAGTGCATGTGGCTATCCTTACAGCTTCGAGAATAAAAAGCAGCAAAAACCTCCTGGAAATTGACACTAAATACTATGCTATTTCTAGTACCTAATTTTATAATTGCATACAGATAACATCCTAGTTCAGCACAATTTATGAAGGACCAGCCTACTGCCAATCTAATCAAGTTTAAGGAGTCTTAATTTCTGCTCCCATTTTTGTACCCCTGTTGGAACTTTCAGATTGGTTCTTCTTGGGAATAGGTACTGAAGTAGCCACAACCAACGATGACTTACGCAGTAATATGAACCATGGCAAGTGAAATATTTTACCACAATCAAAACACTGCATCACTGAAGTCTCTTGTCAATTCCTTTTACTATCTCCTAACATTGAAAGTGTCAAAAGGATATTGAAGAATTCTTATTAATTAATCTTAATCAAAGGCTTGAACTGGTTGTGTCTGATACACCAGCCTGTCTGTGGCTTATGGCTTCACTCTGCACTATGCCATCTGAGTAGTTTTATCAGCTGAAGCACATGTAAGTCTGTAAGAAAATCCCCTATTTAGGGAGCATACCAGATGCAAGTTTCTAATTATTTTGATACGAGAGCCATTAATAAAATGGCTTTGGGCAGCCATGGACTCGCTGTTCTTTACTCCCTGTCTGTTAACACCACTGCACGCTAAATGCTGGGGAAGTGGTGAGATTTCTATGCTGGAGTGAAGCTGGAGAATACCGTTGTCTGGCTCTAGCTGACCAGTCAAGGACAGACACTTGTGTACGTGTACTAGACCATTACACTGTCTTGAAACCATACACTAATGAACTGAGATTGCCAAAGAGTTGTATTTTTTTCTTTCATTAACATCTAAAATATTAAAGACTGAGAAAACAAGACCCTACACTAAAGCAAATTTGAACGCATTAAAGCGAGCAGCTGCTTTCTCCTGTTTGAAATGACAGCTCAAGAAAAATAAATTTCACTAAAGCTTGAAGCTTAGCATTACTTTCATTATCATGTTATCCCGGCTACTCAACATCCAGATCAGATGTTCCTGCAGAAACCTGCATTACAAACTGCAAATTAGTTGCACAGCAAATCCCAAACAGTTTTTAGCATTACTTTAGCATAGCAGGAGTTTTTGGGTCTCCTGAGTGTGATCTTTCTGCTATCTCTATGATATTGACCCCTAACGACTCAAGTTGAGAGGAGGGAATAAAGGGAAGTGGTAATGATTTAAAAAGTATTAAAAGCACGCCGAGTGACAAAATCCTTAACCACAGTTTGAAAGAATATGGTAATATTTTCATGTTACTGTGTCCAGTTGAAGCTAGAATTTGAGTCAACTCATCACATTACTTCATTAAAGGAATTAGCACATTACCTTGGAACCTTCGAGAATGTGGGAGTCCTTCTGTAACACATTCTGAACTTCTTCTGGAGTTGAGAACTTAATCCAGCAATAACGTCTGTGAAAGCCTGTATCTCTGTCCTAATTTACCAATTAAAAAACAAAAAATGCAATTACTATAGGAAATATTCACATAAGCTGTTAAAAACTTTCTACAGATACTGAATTTAAGGATTCAGAAATTATCAGAGGAACTGGCCCACTTGCTGTTTCAGAAACCTTTTTCACACAGACATTTCCTGTCAGTGACAGCACAGGGGGTCTAGCAAAAGCTGTTCTACACCCCTTTCAATTTGAATCTAGCAACAACAAAAAATCACTATCTTAAGATATAGTTGAAGCCTAGAATAACATATAGACAGTAGTTTCAAACTGCAGTATTTATGTACTAATAAGCCAGTCACAACAGAACTGACATTTAAACGGCGTCAGTACTTGAAAAACATTCAGCAAGATAAAACAGCTGCTTAAAAGACTAGGAAAGCAGAGTGCAATTCAGAATGACAAGCACTAACTGCACTGAAAAAAGATATTTTTAGAAATAATTTGCCAATCTGAGAGGACAATAAACAGGTGATAACGAGAAAAAGCCAGGTGTATTCAAGTGCCTTCTATCCCTACTCTGACCCCACTCAGAGCTCACAACAGCTCAGCCACTCATCAGCAGGCGTAACTGGCAACACTTCCAAACCGCCTACAAGGTACTGCCTGGTTTCAGCATCAGAGGGATGTCTAAATTAGGCTGTCCTACGCTGGCAATTTTGTACATCTGGGTTTTAAGCATTAATTAAACTCCTCAAATAATCACCGACTCTAAAGGTACACCCATGTATCAATTGAATCAGTGAGGAAGGTCGGTTTGTGGTAAGCTACCAGACTTTGCAACAAACTGCAGTCTGACCTGGGCTTGAGGAAAAAAAATGCGACAGGCAGTTTAGTGTTCAAAACAACCAGCCTGTTTCAAACTTTCTCCATTTCCAAACTAATACTAAACAGAGAGTGAACCCATCAGCTCGCTAACTGAAGTTCACTACACACTGAGCTTAATTTAACAGGATTACTTCACGTGAATAAACACAAGCAGATAGCACCTTTACACTTTCAGCAATGGCCTGCAATTTACCTGCAAAGGAACGCTTTTGACCGTTTATCTCTAAAAAAGTGCACTAGACACTATACATTCAGAAGATAAACAGCCTAAACGACAGGGCCATTGGCAGCACCCTGCAGAGGTTACGGGTTTTATTAGCCCGCACTTTGAATGGGGTCTGAATCCACAGCAGGAAAAGATGGTGGGTTCATACACACACCTTTAGTTCTTGGCCAGTGAGATCGGGCACACAAAAACTTTATTCTTTGTCAGAAGAATGGGAACACGATGACAGATAAGCTCAAAGCACGTTTAGATTAATTATGCAGAAATAGCAGCATCAACAGGATGCGAAGGATGTACTCTGTAAAGCTCTTTGCAAGTCAACGAAAACCACTAAGCTTCAATAAAGCTAAGCGCTCACAGACAAGTGGTGGCGCTCCTGGAAGAAAGAGCTAAGGGTAGAGAGCACTGAAAACCTCACTAGAGTTCAAGATGAAGCGTCCAGGCTGCAGCTCCGAGAAAGCGGAGAAGCTGCTTCGGGGCAAGGCCTCCGCCGCAGAAGCAGCAGACAGCTCTTCCCCGCGTCGCCGGAAGATACGAACCACGCGGAGGTGGCGCGGGTACTCACGAACGGCAGCTGGCACCTCTGCACCGACCCGAACTGCGAGAAGTACTCCTTCAGCTCCTCTGCGGGAAAGCGCACCTGGTTACCCGGGCCCGGCGCCTCCGCGCAGCCCTGGCCCGACCCCCGGCCTGTGCCGGCACACGCGGCAGGGCCGCCCAACCCCGCCAGCCCCAGCAGCGAAGAGGGAGGGGAGGGGGGGCGCAGACTCACTGCTCGATACCGTCCAGGGAATCTCAGCCACGAAGATGTCGAAGAGCCGCCGGGAGCGGCGGCCGGCCGCCCGCAGCGCACTGGCAGCCGCCATGTCGGGAGTGTGGTGAGAAGGAGGGACGGGAGGAAGGAAGGAGGGAGGGGCGGCCCCGCCCCGGCCGGCCCGAAATGGCGGCGGCGGCCCTGACCCGCGAGGGCGGGGAGGATGCGTTCCGCCGGCTTTTTCGCTTCTATCGGCAGCGCGACGCGTCTGACCTGCGGGGCGTGGTGGATTTCTCCGCGCCGGGGGGCCAGGTAATGCTGGGCTACTTCTGCCCGTGCCCCGTGCCAGCGGCTCGGAGCGCGTCCCGCCCTCTGCGTGGTGTCTCAGTGCGGGGTTGTGGCGGTGTCGCTGCAGCTCATTCTCTCCGCCTGCTGTTTCCTTTCGTGCCCGACGACGAATCCCTAGTGCCGCCCCGTTTCTGGTTAGAGGACGCTGCACTCGAGCGCTCAGCTTACGGGTCCCTGTGTGTCTTAAAAGCGAGGGCATGACCCGAGAGGGGCAGCTGTGGCCGCGGGCCGCGGAGCCGGGCCCGCCCGGGGCGCCCCCGAGCCACGGGGCGCTGCCCGAGGGCACAGGGTGCCGCGCAGCCGCCCAGGCCAGCGCCATGCCTACTCACAGATCTACTACTTTTGCTTATATTTACTTTCATAAAACCTCCCTACACTGCAGTAGGGCATCTTCAAAGCCTCTGAAAGAACCACGTGATACTTAAGGAGCAGACTGTATGGACATAAAACTCCTGTCGGAACTGGCGCTGTTTCCTGGGCCTGATGGCCCTTGTCTTATTCTGAAATACCTGGGTGAGCTGGAATCAGCTTCCTCTTGCTGTGCTGCCTTCCCCCTAGTCAAGTTTCTTCTTTCTCGCTCTTGTATAACAAATGCTTGGTTTAGTCATCAGGACGAGTTCAGCTGTTGGAGCGGGTTGGGGAATACAGTCATCAGCACAGCTGAAAGTAGTAGCCATCGTAATAGTTTACCATGTCTTCAGTGATGAAGAAATTACCCTTAAAACTTGTCTTCTATTTTGTCATCTCACAAAAGGATGACACGTGTCTGCTAAAGCGTTGTTAACCAGGGATTTTCTACCTATGAGCTTATGTTAAAAAAAGGAGAGGAATATAGTTAAAATGAAACTTTGCCTAACTTTTTATAGTTTCAATGCTTAGTATTTTCTGTTTAGTGTTCTATTAAGCTATTTATTTTTCTGACTTTTCAGACTATAATTTTGCTTGTTTCTAATGGAACACAAAATCTGACCAATATGAAATTGTTAGAAACATTAGAATTAACCAAGGAAGTTGTTAATGTTTCAGCCTTTCTTGAGCTTGCAGGAATCCTGTATTTGGTAAAGGATTACAGCATTATGGCTCTTCTGGGAAATCCAAAGTATTTGAAAACATCACAAGGATCTGTCTTTGCTCAATATGATTCTTTTTGTGCCTGTTACCTTCTAAGATCAGGTGGCAGCTTACTAGTGAAAACATCTTTTCTTCCTCTTTCCCCCCCCCCCCCCGGATAAAGACATCTGGCTTTTCTCTTTAAGAGCTACAGGCCAGGCAGATTGGCCCAGATTATATTGCTTCTTTTTTCTCAGAAAACTGCTTCAAGCAGTTGAGCTCTTCAGTGAAGTGTGACATACCCCATCTGCCCTGTTGCCAGGCTTATTTAAGTGATTCAGCACATGTTATTCTTCAGCATGGAAACACCTCCTGCTCTCCAGAAGCCCAGGAAATAGCTGGTGTGGAAGCACTTTGAGCAGGCAGTGAGGTGGCAGAGTTTTGGACAGAGGATGAGCCTTCCTGGGGACAGGACTGTGAAGTAGAGCTCAAGGCTGGCACTCACAAAGCTGCTCTTGACAAAGAGCTGAAAAATGTGTAAAACTGACTATTTTGCCAGAAGGTGCTGTCCAGCAGTAGTTCAGAATTTCTTAGAAATTCTATGTATGTAATTTAGTCCTGTTGCTCAGAAAATGTTAACCAGAGTTGTCAGCTGCAAAGAGACTGATTTACACATTCACCACTACAGAGAGGCTTTGTGCAAAGGCCTTAATTTGATACACATCTTAAGTTGTCATAGACAAAGTCTTGCACTCTCTTGCCTGTTTATTCCTACTGTTCCTGGCCATCTCTTTCCTTATATGAGCCTGTACTTTGCCACTGCTGCATGGAGAGCTGGACTGGGGAACTAAGCCAGAACAAAACCAACCTGCCTCTACCTCACCTTCCTCAAGACAGTTCCCTGTCCTAAGGGAAGAAGGGAGGGGAACACAGTAGAGTGAGTTTGGTGGGGTGTCTTTGGCAAACATTAGCTTAAATATATGTGTTATTGCAACTTAAGAGAGTATGTAAAGTAAATACATCTTGCCAAGCCTTGAGCTGTTGATCCTGATGTGGCATTCAGAATTGACAGTTTCTGTAGTCCTTCATATCTTACAGCTTTGGCTACTTCCCTGCTGTACTGCTTACCCTTCTGTAAATTAGAGGTGAGAATAGTCATCTACCTTACAGAATCATGAGCAAATTATATTTGGAATGTTCTTTGAAAGCATAAAGTGTTGTGAGTATATTGCTCTCTAATGGAGGTTGATAATTACCAGAATGTTTTATAATGATGAAGCTGTACTGTGGAAATGGACAACTCATGATGAATTTTTTCTCATATATATTGTTTGGGGGTTTTTTTATGAGTGGGGGATATCTCATCCCTAGGTAAAACCTGTAAGTACCTTTTGATTCTTATGCTGGATGTGTACTGGCTCTGTTGGCCCTGAACTGGTCACATCTGTTTAGACAGTTGTTCTGTGGTACATTTGGCATTTTCATGTGAGTTACCTACAAGTGTGGTAGCACTCTTCCTTTTAGATGCTATTTTTGGATGAGTTTTGTGTTTCTCACTGTTTTTTTAACCAGGTCTGTTTTCTGTTGCCAGGTGTTCAGATCACAGCTCAGTATTTCTTCAGTCAGTGATCAAGATGCCTACAGGGCAGGATTACAGCCAGTTAGCCAGTGGAAAGCCTATGGCCTCAGTGGGTATCCAGGTAGGTACCTCTGATTTCAAGAAAAACTAAACTCAACCTTGCTTTGAGTTCATGCAATTTTAATCTTATCTTTCTTGTCCTGCCTGAAAAAGCTATTTTGGTTTGCCAAAGTGTAATTTAATGTTGTCCTAAGTGCAAGAGGATGAACAAATCACCTAATGGGTAGGATACAGCAATATTTATGAAGGTGAGAAGAGCCAGTTGTTTCACAGTGAGATCAACCAGGCCATAGCTCATGAGAATGGATTCCTGTTGCTTTTGGCAGAGACTTTATTTCTGCAGAATCTGTTTTTCCTCAGTATATATCATGCACACTGGCTACGTGGCTGAAATACAGTAGTTTCACAGTCGAAATGTGGCATCTACTTGTCAGTGTAGGACACAGAGTACAGTAAGTGAATAAGAACCTTTTGGCCTATTCAATGTGCAGAGTAATTTCATTAGGTAGGTTATTTCAGAAATGGAAATGTATTTTAGGTTTGCAGTTTGCCTGGTATATTCACAGAGAGGTATTACATTGGAAGGCACCTCCAGAGGTCTAGGCCACCACCCTGCTTAAAGCAGGATGAAGTTGCAAGTTAGATCAGGATGCTGAGAGCTTTTTATGGGTAAATTATGGAAATCTCCCAGGATATAGACTACACACCCTCTCTGGGCACCTGTACCAATATTTGGCCACATTTTTTTCCTAAACCTTATATCTAATAAAAATTTGTCTTGCTGTTACTTGCGACTATTGTCTCTCATAATCTTGCTGTGCACATCTGAGAAGAATCTGTCTCCCCTCCTCTCTCATGCTTGTAGGTAGTGCTCACCAGTATCAGGATGTATCCCTAGCCCTCACTGCTGCTCACAGTTTGTCCTCAAGGCAGCCTGGCCTTAGTTTGGAGCTGCTCTTGATCCTTGAGCCATATTGTTGCATGGGGTTATTCTGCCCCAGATGCAGAACTATCACTGTTGAATTTCTGAGGTTCTCTTTAGCACATTCTTCATTTGTTAAAGTCCTTTTCAGGGGCAGCAGTAGCCTCCAGCATGTCCACTGCTGCCCAAATTTAGTGTAATATGTGAGTGAAATGAGGATGAACATCCCATTATCCATCTTGTTGATGTAGATGTAGTTATCAGCCTTTGCCCCAGGATCAAAGAATGCAGCTCATAACAACTGCTGGTTATACTTTGGGTCATCAGATCACTATTCTTTAAGCCTGGTGATCCAGCCACCTTTTACTTAACATTTCAATTTGCCAAAAAAAATTGATGGCTCCCAGTTTGGCTCCAATGGTGCTGTAGAAGACAAGCGGAAAACTTCTTAAGCCAAGGTAAACATCATTCCCTGTTTTCCCCTTGTCTGGACATCTCGTTGTAGTAGGCAATAAGGCTGGTTAGACAAAATTTGTCTTCCATGCTGTCTTCCTAGCCACCATGTGTCTGGAAGTGGCTGCCATGAAAGTTTGCTTCATAAATTTATCAGGGGTTTTGGTAAGGCTGATGAGTTTGTAGTTCCCCAAATCTCCCTTATATCAAGGATTTTTGTTCAATTAATTGTTTTTTCTCATGTTTCTTTTGGTTCATTGGGACCCCAGTCACTTTCTGTGTGGGTTGCTTTGAAGCCAGCCTAGCATTTCTTAAACAGAGGCAGTGATGCTGACCACCTGGAATGTTTAATACACAGGGAATTGAATAACTTCAGGAGAAAGGCTTCTCCCTCTTCTTGCCTCTATAAATGTTTCGTTGCACTTAGCTGTCATATTATAGCTGTCCTCACTTGGTCTGCTTGTCATTTCTGTCTATCTAAATGTCTTTCCTAGTAATTACATAGGGGGTGTGGGGGACACAGGTGTTCTACTTAACTGCATTTCTCTTCTGCTTTGGCAAAGGAAACCTTTTATTAAAATGAAATGCAAATACATTGACAAATTATCTGTCCTGTTTAGAATCAAGTCATATATGGACTTGAAGAGAATACTATTTTATCATTTTCAGCTACCTTTATCTGGACATCCTGAAATAGTAGATGTGTAACCAGCTGTCCCAATAGCGTTCTAAATGAAGTAAGAATTTGTTTAGTTTTATCTATGAGCAAATATAAAGAAAGTAATTTGGTTTTGTCCCCACAATAAGCAATGAAGTAGAAGACTAAGGAATCTGGGTGAATTTCTGTTGTGGTGTCCTGAGTTCTGTGAGAAGCATGTGATACTGTCTTTGGGTCTTTGTAACTGACACACTTTTTTTTTAATGAGTAGTTTTTCTTGTTGTTAGACATCTACACATCATATCCTTCCTTTGACTGAGGCTGGAGACCACTTTCATTAGTTGCAAATTAATTTGTAGTACTCAGCAAGATAGTGCTGTAGTAAGAGAATTGCATCTGTTTCCTCAGGGCAGTTTCCTTTACTATACAGATTCATAAAGAATAATTCTTTTGCCCTTTCCCCCCACATCTTTCAAGGCCAAGATGTTCAATTACGTTGTCTTCAAAGTTTGTCTGTGGTGTTCTTCACGCAGTTCTGAAAGATTACTACAGAAATACCTTTCTTATTTCTTACTATTCTCCCTCCTATGTGTGCAAGTCGCTGATTTCTAGCACTATTAGTCTTTGTTCTATGTTTGCATAGAATTTTATAGTAAAACTCTGCAACTATTAGAAAGTTTCTGCCTTTATTGATACAATAAGCATAGTAATAACCCACTCTTCAGTTGTTACTGCTTTTATAAATCTAGACCAATCTAGTTTCTTAAGAAAAACCTAGGACAAGGAAAGGTTTGGAGAGATATAAGCATGTTCTAAGTTTATGATATAAAAGCTATGAAATCTGGATTCTTGTTTTCATCTCTGTTTGTAACTAACTCTCCAGGTTTCAATGCCTTCATTAATACCTGGGGATAATATGTACACAGTAGAGTGTAATTTCATGAATGTAGTAAAGTGCTTCAAGGACCCCACATCAAAAGCTGTGGACAGGAAGGGCAGTATTATTATTCTGTTCTATACAGATGCCAACAGAAAGTAAATGTAATGCTTCTGGCAAAGAAACTTCTTGTTGCCAAACCTATCAGAAGGCTGCCATAGTCTGAACGTGCAGGGAATTAAGTGAATGACCATATGTTATTAATACACTGAAGGCTTTTTTTCTAACCAGTTACTTTAATCTTGAGTCTGTGAGGTATCCTGGCAGGTAGCTCTTTTTGTGTTTTTATTACCACTTTCATAAGTCCATAAGGCAAGTTTGTATCCTACTGAGACTCTCCTAGCTTTACTGCTTCTTTTTTCATCTATTTTTGTCTCTGTTAACTTGATATGACTGAGAAGTTCAAAAAGACCAAAACCTTAAAGCCTTCTATTCCTTTGTTCCTCTTATACCTTTATCTCTCTTTACATGTGGATTTTGTGTTGGGGAGTCTTACTGAATTGACTCTTTGAGAGGGTGCCTTGATTCTCAAGAGTAGGTACAGTACAGATTAATAGTACCTCTTGATACTATTCAAGCTGCTGCTTGAACCTTCCCTGAAGTGCCTGGCTAAATGAATGTGCAGAATGGCTGCATGTTTATTTTGTTTTGTTAATTAACAACGCCTGCTAAGTATTCACAGTCAACAACAAGCGGTTTGGGATGTAATTTTACTTTCATGCCCCTTTCTGAGTGTTATCATATCAAAATGCAAATATGGATATAATCAGACTTACCTGGAAATAAGCATGAAGCAAAGGGGAGGACACGTTACATTACTAGACACTTGAAGTAGGAAGACAGTACAAGTTCAGAGACAGGGATAAAGTGAGTTTGAAGTATATTAAAACTAGGCCAGAATTACTTTAACTTTTCTGGGCTTAACAGAAAAGTCATGTTGAATATTTTAAAAAAACAATTGGATTTCCATGTTCTTACTCCTTTATCTCCTGTAATCAATATGCCTTACATAGATACGTCCTCTATAGTAATTTTTGTTTTTACCAGTGTTGGCTGCTCTTTCTGTTTTCTACCTTGTGCCACCATTTTTTTTTCGGGAAAAAACCAGTAGGTTTTAACTTAACTATAATAGATTTCATCAGCTTATATATGCAGAGTTAATGGTTGTATGTCTAAGGGTTTTTCACTACCTCTGACTCCTATCCTTTGCTCTAGATTCAGAAAAAAACCCAGGGAAACACCTAGTCCTACTTCGTCTCCATCCTCTCCTTTTTTCTTTGTGGTCAGGGTTTATTTTCATACCAAACCCTTTCCTTCCGGGCTGCCAGCGTCACTGGGTGAAGCAGTGTCTCAAGTTATACCCTGAGAAACCAAATGTCTGCAACCTGGACCTGCACATGGCTCCTGAGAAGACCACTGACCTGTGGGGACAGAGCAAGGAGCAGCTGAGGTAAGGCCACTATCACCTTTTGTGGTCAAAACTTATAGAGCCAGATCTCACCTTTGAGAAGGCTTAAGAAAATTGAGCAGGGAAGGGAAGCTGAAAAAGACAGTGTACATGCTGGCACAATACAAACTGTGTCAGACATGCCAAGTTAAAGATGGATATTTCATGGCTTCATGTGCATCCTTGTTAATTCTCTGCTTTCATTCTCAGTGGGATTTTCTAGTAGCATATTGTTCGAAAGCCATTGGTGAAATGTTAAATAGTGACCCTGGCTGATGTGGTGCTTGAAGCTTGCTAAGCTCAGCTACAGTGGAACTGTGAAGTCCCTCTAGGCCTCAGTTTTCCTGAGGCAAAACAGATCCTTTCCAAAAACTCCCCACTAATGGTAGCACTTCTTCCCAGTCAGCTCTTAGACCCAGGACCCTGTAATTGAAATGCTGTTCGCTGTACTTTCTTGAACTTCTCAAATCTACAGTTTCTGTGTTCTTATTTACTAAAGTATTTCTTTTGATTTGATTTTGTTTGTGGTTATTTGTAATTCAGCACGACATTGAATTAAATGTATTAAATGTACCATTTTAATGGAAATCCTGTTTAATCTGAAAGGTTCCTTCAGGTTCAAAATTCTGTGGCTGATGTAGATGCCTGTCCTCTACCTGATCTGGAAGTTAATGGTGAATTTGTCCCAATTTTGAAGTCAAGGAGAAAGTTTAAACAAAGGAAAAGTCTTTTAAAGCTTGAACTGTAATAAAGTCACCTGTAAAAATACATATAAGACAGACTGTTTACAGTACACAATCTTTTAGCTATTTGGATATTTATCATTACCTTACTGATTTCACTGCTTATTTTTCATAATGATTGTTTTATGTGATGGTACAACTGGTGTTCCCTACAATGCTCATCTTCCACCTCAGTCTCTTAGTGAGGATGACATGCTGAGATTTTTCTTCAAAAAAACTCTTGACATCTACAAGACGTAGAATGGCAAAAGCAAGATTGGAACATCTAACTGTTTGCACCTGGGAGAGAAGTTTTACTCTCACTTGTGTTTTCCAGGCTCAGTGAGAATTAGTTACAGAAATGTAGACACCATTTTTGTGTTCCATCTAGAATGAAAAGTTGTTCTGAGAAAGAATTGTGAATTGTGCCCAGTGGCTGAAAAAAGTGGGGTACTGTTCCAGTTTGACAGGCCTCACCCTGCAGGACCTCCTGCATGCAGAGAATGATCAGAACAGAGGTTAATTTGCAGCTGAATCCAGTTCAGTTGAAAACAGTGTTTGGAAGAGTGATGGCTGCAGCAGCCCTGGCAGTTTTATGAAGTACTTACCTGAGTCCTCAATGAGAAAACTGCTGTATTTGTGCTTTTACCTAGAGGTGGCAGATGAAACTAGGCAGTCTCTCTAGTATCTGGAGTGAAAGCCTTTCAGGGAGGTGAGAAACAGTGCTTAACTAGAGAGGTCTGCTTCCAGGATGGGTCACAACTTTAATGCTACTTAAAGCCATCAGGATAGTGCATGCACGTGCTTGAGTCATGGCTTATCTTCTCTTTTCAGGATGCAAGAATCACAAGGTAGGGTGAATCTATGCGGTTTCTAGACGTATATGTTATGCTTTCCTCACAAAGTAGAGCCTGAGTATTTATTTTCTCTGGTGCTGGTGACAAAAACATAAAAGGGAATAGAGCATTCCCACAAGGGAGGTACAGATATGTCCATCCTTGTGTATAGGGAAAAGGCTAGAGGGGTTTTATAGATGCAATGATTACCAACAAATAAAAGGACAAGGGTTCTTCAGACCAAAACTCCCATGCTGATCAGTCTTTTTCTAACATAGTTATACCAGACCTTTTCTGTGTTTTCTTCTGGGACCTTATTGTTTCCAGATACACAATACTCGTATTTTCTCCTTAGCAATTGCATATGAAATCGCATGCAAAATACCAAGTTCTGAGAATAAGGACTTCCCCACACACATTTGGGCTCTTCCTGTTGTGCAAAAACTCCAGCACTGTAGTGAAAGTAGGGCACTTTTGAAAGGCACATGCTAAAATTGTTTCATTATGAACATTGGTTGTCAGTTGAAAGATGTACAAGAGCAAACTGTGGGCTCTCCCTTTTCGAAATGCTGTGTTACCTGCTTGTGGGCTACACAAATTGTTCCAAGCAGCATGTATTTGACAGTTCTTGTGTTGGTGTTTATGGTAATTGTAGTTGCTATTACCCTATGACAGATGGAAATTGGAAAGTCTATTTTCAGTGAACTCAGAAAAATTACTAAAGGTAAAGAAACTGGCCTTTTACTCCTGTTCCTGGTTTATCTTAGGAGCTATCAGTATGACATAGGTGAAGTGCAGGAACAAGCTGCATATCCAGGTAGAAATGCACATTAAATGCAGATGTTTGGCTGAGACTCGACCATGGCAGCACAAATACCAATTTTTTTTTTGTAAAAGAGAGCATGTCATGCCCAAATAATGAGGCTATAAATGAGAGCCAGTACTACTGCTTATCTTCTGAGTATATTTCCCTTTTCTTTTTCTTTGTTTATCATAACATGTGACTTGGCTTGAGAAAAGTATGCTGAAATTGCTCGAATGAGTAGACTGGAAGATAGATGTGTACCTTCTTTTTTGTATTTGTCATTAACATATTCTGTCTGATTTAGTTACTTGTACTCTATAACTCTTCAAGGACTTTTCCACAGTCTGTATTTGAAGCCTTTTCTTGCTTTCATCACCTTCAAGTAAGAATGGTAAATTGGTGTGTGGCTTCAGACCACTGTCTCTTTACTTCAGGATTGTCACGTGAGAACAGTTCTTTGTCCTGCATAGCAGTCTGGATAAGGGGAGACCTGCAGTCTAGACTTGTTGATGCTGTGGTCATAGCTAGAGAAGTCTTGCTTTTTACTGCAAGTGAGTCTGTCCTAAGGACATTTTATCAAAGCACCATGAAGTAGAACTAACCATCCGTTGAAATATTAGGCAGCATGCTATCTTCACTGTCTGGTAACTAATTTTCCTTTCTTGTAATTTTCCATTAAGTGCCTATAATAATTTTTCCTTGCATTTGCAGCTTTCAGATCTTCAGATTCTGGTCTTTCACTTTCAGGTGCTCAAACAGGACATGTTTAATTCTGATTTCTTAATACGTGCTGCTCATTGTGTTTCCATCCAATAATCTCTTAGGTACCATGTTGAAAATACAAGCTTTCAAACTGACAACAGTTGGCAGTAGGCCCCATAGCTTGCACACATTCTGTGAACTAAATTTTCATGGTCTTTGGAGGAAGAAAGTATTGGCACTGAAAATATCAGTTTAGCATTGATTTGTTTTAATAGCATTGACTGGTTTTAATAGGCTGTGAAATGGATTAGTGAATCTCATTACTGTGTACTGCACTACCAGAAGAGCCCTCAGAAATTAACACATATCCTATTTCTTTATATTTTGTCTTTGTAGAAGAAAAGGTTCCAGTAAATGGGAGCCCAGGAGCCTATTGGAGAAGTTGCGCTGGGTGACCCTTGGTTACCATTATAACTGGGATACTAAGGTATTGAGATTAAATTCTTCTCCATTTTGCAGAGCCATAAGCACTCAGAATGGCAAACAGAGAAGGACATAATGGAATAAAAGGTTTATGATCCTACAAATCAATCTTGAGGAAAGGCACTAACAAACTCTGCTTTTAAGAATACTTTAATCTGTATTGGTTTACTGTGAAGGTTTTAACAGCAAAAGTCTTGCTGCATTCTTTCCTTTGAAAGTTGACATGATAGCACACACTCAGCTCTAAACCTGTGACTATTTCAGGGTAAGTGGCATTTTTACCTACCAAAAGGGATGGTTACAAAAGCATTGCTAACTACTTGAGTGTGACTTCTGGGAAACTACTCTTCGGTGGGGTGAGCAGGAGCAAGAAGAGACTGCAACTCATGTGATTTTGAGCGTAAATGAGTTTGAACCACTATAAAGCATTCTTACCAACTAACAGTTTTAAGGATCCCGATCAAAATAAACTTTTTTTCATGAGACTGAGATAGATGGAGTCTGATAAACACTGGCAGAGTGAATATGCATCTTACCTGTATATTGCAGATAACCAAATCTGCTTGCAGCCTTTGATTTACCAGACCAACCTGTCACTGCATGGCCTTAATAAAAGTTTGGTTGTAACCTTCCAGTCTTCTTGGAATGATTTGTGGGAGAGAGAAAAAGTAGGTTTACAATTGATTCCTGCATGTTATTCATGAAGGAATAAAGACACTTGTTTTGGGGCTCTGTTGATGAGCTGCAGATCTGTCTTTCCATTGGCAGCTTCAGGTTGTGAGTGAGAAGATCCTCAGGATGTTGGTATTAATCTTACTGATTTCAAGTTTAGCATCTAGATATAATGATTAACTTCACAATTAATTGAATCTCTGTCAGTCTCAGCCTAGGCCACGAATTTAATGATAGGTAAATTTGCTGTGGTTCTGATGTGTTGTAGTAATTTTCTAGGTAAGTGTGATGTCCTTCTCCATGACTGTCAGGCTTTTGAGTTTTTTTTTTCAATGCTTGTTTCCAAGTGTATTTGCTGCTCTGATGTGTTGGGTGTGGTTTTCTTTTTTATCTTTTCTCCCCTCTCCTCCCTCCAGAAGTACTCAGCAAATCACCACACTCCTTTCCCCTCAGACCTTGCATTCCTATCAGAACAAGTGGCTGCAGCCTGTGGGTTTCGAGGTTTCCAAGCCCAAGCAGGAATCTTGAACTACTATCATTTTGACTCTTCGCTGGGAATTCATGTGGATGAGTCCGAACTAGACCATTCTCGGCCCCTGTTATCATTCAGGTGAGTCAAGAAAAGCACTTGAGTGTTATGGAAAGAGTGGTGGTTTTTTCCTAGGGTTGCATACAGTTACAGGATGGCAGTATGATGTAGTTTGCTAATTGGATATGTAATCTTCACTCTCAGAAAATCTGAGTAGCAGAAGGCTGTAGGACAGGGACATAGGTTTTTCTTTAAGGACTGCTTGAATAGCATGGATGTAGTGCCTAGACTGAAGAGTTCTTTTGCAGAGAGCACAGGTCTGTTCTAAAGCAGCAGAGTGTCAAATGGCTACTTAAGAAGTATCACAGCAGAGTTTCAAACCTGGCAGGATAATTGCTTGCCCTGCACCTATCTTGAACCAGATCTTAGTCTGTTTGCCATGTTCCCACCTAAAAGTTGTTAGTAGTCCCTCTGTTTTTTGTGATTGCTTGGGGTGTTTTTTATAAAGGAATTTAACTACTGATATTTTCTTACTGCACAGAAAATTGTTCTCTGCCTAAATTTGTTTTCTCTCTCCATCCTGATACCATCTCTAGTTTTGGGCAATCCTCCATATTTTTGCTTGGGGGCCTGAAGCGGGAGGAGGCCCCGACAGCAATGTTCATGCACAGTGGCGATATCATGGTGATGTCTGGCTTCAGCCGCCTGCTGTACCACGCTGTGCCCCGGGTCCTCCCCAACCCGGAGGGGACAGCTCTGCCTTCGTGCCTCGACCAAGCTCCTTCTTCAGACCTTCCTGTTGGCTCAGTCATTGAGCACAGCTCTGATGAGGACTGGCAGGTGTGTGCCAAGTACCTGCAGTCCTCCCGCATCAACATGACTATTCGACAGGTGCTGGCTGAGGGTCAGAAATTTCCAGAGGAATCTGGGACAAATGGAAAGGGCCAAGCACCCTCTGAAGACAGTTATCGTGAGAACAGCAAAGCTAAAAGACATAAACCAAACACAGTCAGCTGAGACCAGGCGATCATACTGACATGGACCGGACAGGCAATCTCCGTATGGAATTAGGAACTGATGTAATACTGGAAGTCACTTTGTATTGCAGTTAATAAACTTGTGCAGAATAAAAGTAGTCCTCCTTACTGTAATAAATAGGTGGGAGAAGAAAAAGAATTTAAAAGGAAAAGAAGGATGAGTTCTGGACTGGGACTCAGGAGATTAACTCTGTTGGCATTTTGTTGCAAATGTTTACTGTAGTCCGTTTCCTTTAAAATATCTGTAAGTCAGACAACTTTAAGCTTGGCTAAGCTTAAATGGTTTAAGCTTTTGGTGAATCTTGGTTTAAGCTTTAGGAGTGATGCTTATAAAGTATTTTGGAATCATTGGGCAGAGAGTGTTAGCAAAAGATATATAATTGCTATGTGATAGAGAATCTCGTTGGGCTTGTAAAGCTCAGCTGAAGCAAAGTAACAAGTATGAATGAGAATAGCCTGCTACGGGTGTAAGACCTGCCTGCAACATTTTCAAGATAATTACTTTTACAGCAAAAATGGGATCAGTGGTCAGAAACTGGCAGCTCCCTCAAGCAACACCTGCTGTAGTCCTGTGCTCTCCTTTTACCTGCTTGCATCCCCTCAGCTGCAGCAGAATCTGCTTTTATGAATGGTACTGAACATCTTGTCTCAGATTTTTTTGAGAGAAACAGTTGGGAGCAATATAGTGATATCTGCTTAGAATATCTAGTAGCTCCCAGCTGAGTCTTCTCCCAGCAGTATGTGACTGAGCCCAGCATTGCCATTCTTTCAACACTGCCCTCTCCTAAGTGCCTGTGTGCTAGGGTTCTCTAGTCCCAAGCTAGCATCTGTAAGGAACAGAATGACTTGCAAATAATGGCAATGAAGCTGTTAATTAAATACCTAAAAAATTAATCAGTTACTATCTCTGTCACCCAAAGATAAATACATTGAAACAAAGAAAAGGACTAGCTTTTGTGCTAGTTCTTTTTAAGATTCAGACCTTCCTATCTACTTTTTAATGCAATTTTAATTGTTGGAGTGGAATTCACTATCCCTGGGGTATTTTGTTGCACTTTCCCAATGAATAAACTTGCTTGGCTTTTAAATTAAAGATCTCTATCAGTTTTGGGCTGGCTATTCTTTTCTTTTGCTCCCTGTTAGTTGTTTCAGTGTAGTGTTAATGCTGCTGTATCTCTTGTGCAGTTCCCTCCAGGCTTCTTTTGGATGTACTGCTTCTGCAATCTACCAGCTCCTGTGGAGGAGCCCTGCATATGGGCATTTCAGGGTTTGTTGGGCAGTTGCAGAGGGGTGTTGCCTACAGTATCAAAGTCCAGTTTAATACATATGTGGCAGCTTTTCCTCATGGGTAAAGAGTCTGGTCTGCTTATTTCATAGGAGCTGAATGTGTGTTTGCATGCAATTAATTCCTTATATAATACTGCAAGGAGTTCCAGTAACTTAAGGTCTAGAATAATTTGACAGGAGTTTTAGTATCTTAGTCTATGCTAGATGTGTGTCCTTTCTGTAGCCTGGGCCTAGTATATTTACAGCTGAGCCCTAGGAGAGTGAATATATTATGCAGTTACAACGTGACCAGAAAGGAAAGCTGATTGAGTCAAGCTCAGAAAACAGCAGTGCTCTCTTAGTGGCATCTGAAGATGGAGAAAGATGGAGAGGAATATCTGTTTTCCTAACTGAGAAGGCAGAGTGACTCTTCTTCACTTTGGAGAAGGAAGCAAAGATTGTCCAATTCACTCATCTCTGATAATGAGATAAGACAGAGTCATGGAACTAGAAGGTGGTGAACAGGAGCTGGTTTCTTCATGTCACAGAATTTTAAGTCCATGGTTTTCATGTGTTTTGTTCCTATAAATATATAATATATGACAAGCAATCATTTATTCCAGGATTCAGTTGTTCCTGGGATCCAAAGACAAGAAACCATACTCTTTACCCTCTGCAGTTGGAAATTTTAGTATATGCTGCAAACTAGCAATTAGTTTTGAGAAGTATCCAGTCCATTGAAGTCTTATGTTTAGATGTGACTGAGTAGAGAATTTGCTGCGTTACTTGCAGTCAAGCTTTTTACTTAATGCCACTGTGAGACAACTCTGATCTAATTCTGTATGAGACATCCAGAAAATGAAAATTCCATGACCCAGAAATGGACATACAGGACATGACCCAGGAAAAAAAGTATCCATGTACCAAGAGAAACAACAATAAGAGAGAATTTCCTGAACTTCCAGCCTAGCAGGATCATTGGTTCTGTGTCTAGAGCTGAGTGGAGTACAAGTAAGCAAACCACAGGACTTCTGCAGGCTCTGCAAACTGTGCTTCCAGAATATAATTTCAAAGAGTGCAGTAAGTCCTGGGAAGTAGGCAGGGAATAGGAGTGCATCCAGTAATACACTCAGGAACCACTGACCTACTCCACACAGCTTTCAGAGTGCAACACATTTGCACTGCGTTTGCTTGAGTTTGCAATGATGTAAAAGGATTTTTTCATAGCACTGATGAAACTTTTGTATCTATAGGTACCAGAAATAATTTCTTGTGATAATATGAACACAAGGTGCATGCTGACATAATCTCTAATTTGTAATTCCTCTGAGGGAGAGGAGGGAAAGAAGAGGACATCTGGACCAATTCTGCAAGAAAATTTATATAATGAGTTGATTACAGGATGATAAGCATGTATTCCTTTCAAAGCCACACTGGAAATGAAGCACATTGTTTACCACATGTACCACTGTTTATTATGTGATCTGTAGATAAAGCTAGCTGTCCAACAATTACTGCTCTTTTTTAAATCAAGAATAAAGGGAAAATAAATCTCCAGTTAAATGAGAAAGTGCAATGGGATGAATACTGGAAGCAGAAGAGGAAGCTTCCTGCACAAACTAAAAATTTTTAGTCCTCCTGAGAGAACTGTGCTTGAAAAGTTCAGTGTTACAACTGGACTGCTGGCTAGTGCCCAAGAACAGGTTTACTGCATGGCCTCTCCATGCTGCCAGGTAGTAACTTATGGGCAACTTACTCCCTAAAGCTGTGCCTGCTGCTGGAATGACTCTGATCTTAGATATTTTTCCTTTCTTTGAGAGCTTGTTGACATTTTTTCCTCACTGTTTCACAGCAGATATTTCTACAGATTGTATAAGGTGCACCTAAGCTCTTCTATTTTGCTGTGTGCTTTGCTGAGCTAGTAGGTAGAGAGAAGCAAGTGGCTGGGAAAGGAAGCTGGGTAGGGACTGCCGAGAAAGCGGCAACATCGCCCGACCACGGCTGGGACGAAGCTGGCCAGTATCTTATGTAGTGCAGACAGCAGTTCAGATCTGTCTTGTTCCATTCATGTGAGTTATTCTCTGCATCTCACTTGAAACAGGATAGACTTAACATGGAAAAGAGACTTGTCAGTGATAATTGCAAAATTAATTGAGATATAATTCAGTGTGTTCTAAGCATACTTCAGTTCTGATGAAATTGTAAAACTTGCCTGAGTCTGAACACATTACCTCAAAAAGTTAACAGAAGTACATGGCCTGCAGACATTAATGATCCAGAAAAGTATGTTGATAGAGGCCTCAAAAGACCCATATAAAAAAGGTTCTTTTTTTTTACTTTTAATAATCTTTATGCAAGAAGAGATGTAGAGAAAACCAGTGACAGTCATCCGTGGTCTGCTGATGCCTCTGTAAATCCTAACAACCAAAGCTGGTTGAAAATAAGTCTACAGCATAGAGCTATAGGAGGCACAAGATGTGTCTGACACAAGTTTAGCACAGTACAAAGTTTCATTATTTATACTCAGCGAATAATAATCACCTTAACAAAACCATTTTTCTATACAAGGAACTGAACAATGACTAAGAATATGTTCATATGTCCTCTGGTAGAGCTGGGGTTACTCTTTAAGTGACAGCTTTGCTCATACAAGCTGTTTTCTTGCATCACCTGGACAGAAGGTAAAGGACCACAGAAGTGGTGGTTGAAGGGACCTCTGGAGGTGTCTAGTCCAACCTCCCACTAGGAATTAGTGCTGTTGTCTACATGAGACTTAGAAACTTTCCATGATGGAGACTCTTCCTTCTTTCAGTAACTTGTGCCCAGTGCTAATTACCTTATGCAGAAATTTCACCTGTCTTGAGTTTCCCAGAATACAACCTCTGTCCTTTCTCTCTGCCTTTTTCTTACCATCTATTACTACCAGGAGTTTGCTTCCACGCTCTTTGTAACTCCTACAAATAATTGGAGTCTACAGTTAGATCATCTCCTGTTAGTCTACTCTGAGCTGCATGGAAGGACCCTCGGAACCACAACATTTCCCCATAATGTACCCTGGACCCTCACCTGTTGTCACTTTAGCCCTATTCAGAACCTCGTCTGATTTCAGGTGCTGCACCACTCTCTGCTAGGGCTGGTTTCTGTTACAATCAGGAAGCCAAAACCAAACTGACTTCTGAATCCTAGTTTCTAAATTTGCTAGATGCACTAGATCCACTTTTTTACAGTGTTTCCTAAATTAAATATTTTTTCTTCCCATTGACATCATATATATAGTATATGATATATATATCATAATAATAATAAAATAAAAGTAGTAGCTTTGTGAGGTGCAGAATGAAGGAACCATAGTCCCTTATGGATTTCTATTCCTGAAAAATTGAGTTCTCACTGAAGCTTTCCATCCAGATGAGTACTTATATGTAATTTTTTCCTATGTGAAGTCCTCAGAGTTTAATACATGCACAGTGCACCATTTTCCTGAATCAGTACTGTAATAAATGTTTCAAAATTTGTGTCTTTATAAAGATAATAAAAACACAGTAGAATGATATATTACAAAAATCCACCTAGGCTAGTGTAATCCTTGCACAGGGATTGGGAAATTGGTTAATTCATTTACTTGAAGCCTACACAAGAATCTGTTCTAAATTAACATCTCAAGAGGGCATCTCCCTGAAATTTCTCAAGCTATCACTGGCCAATAATGGCCACTGATAGCTAGAGTAACTCAGTTCCAGTAAACCACTCTGCATATCTCTTATTCCCATAAAGCGTTTTTCACATGTGTTAGCTCCTGGGTAAGGTATTGTTTGTCTCAAACAGAATTCCTCCAGTAAAGTACTTTGTATCCCATAAAGTGTTTTCTCCATGTATTAGCTTTCTGGTAAGATATTGTTTGTCTCAAGATGATCTTATCCGAGCTGGAGACAGCATTCCTCCAACGCTAGACAGAAAACACTGGACTACAAAGTCATCCCGGACATGTTCGATTCTCCAATCATAGACTACATGAATATTCGGAAAGACAAAGAGACAAAGAACACCTCGCCCTGAGCAGAAAAAACTGTATAAAAACCACTTGGGCAGAGACAGCTTTCGTGAACAGAGGAGGTTCTATGCAGCAGAGCTAGAATCTTGGTTCACCCAGCCACGACTCGGGCTCGAGGCTGTATCTTTGATTGTGGCTACCAGTGACCAAATTTCGTTCTCGAAATAAAAATCCATTTTCATTTTTATTAATTTGGCTTTATTGTTTTATTATCTATAACAGTACATTTATAGGGTCCCCTCCTCCAGCTGGCTACCTACTACCTGCAGGAACTTTGCTGTGAAATTTATCAAATCTAATTAAAACAGACCAATGGATTTCAAAGTTACTGGACAGGAACCTGAGAACACACGAAGTTTAACACACGCACAACCCATAAGAACATATGCTTTCTTCCTTTAGGAAACTAGTCTCAAAAGGACGCTTTCATGCTCCTACTGCAAGCTGATCTGGACTTCTGTAGCAGGTCCTGCTCTGAAGGATTCTGCTCCTGATGTCTCAGAGAGGACAGAAACAATCTGAAATATCAGAGTAGTTTTAGTCCAGCAGGCACAATCCCCATCTGGTTCCTGCAATTATATCAGCCCCCCTTAGAAGAAGCTGACTATGCACAGAGACTGAACTTAATCAGCTAAATTCTTATCTCTCCAAGGTGGTAAATAAGTCTCTGGAGTACAGCAGGGAGTCGGACTGATTTTTATTCAAAGCTAGGGTTTGTATTCAGATATGCATCATGGAACGTACCACTTCCACTGGATCAGGGGTGAAGGAGACAGGGGATAAAGTCTGGAAAAGCCTGTAGTAGGTTTCCTTCTTTTCAGAATAGAGGTGTTTTTTCCTCTGGATGAGGAAGTGAAAGCTTTAACCTTGCGGAGAAACATCCATCTTGTTTTTTACCAAATTGGCAGAGATTATTCTGTTTCTGACCTTTTCTTGTGGGGCTTCTGCTTCCACAGAAGCCCCATGTGTAGTGGGCTGTACCCTGAGATTCTCTGTGTACCTTGACCCTTTCTGTGTGTGTGATCATACATCTCAGCACTGGGGTTTAGCCCTCCTTCACCATCACTCAGTGCTTATTTCCTTAATTCAAGAGCTCAGTGCTGCTGCTACCTGCCCACATACAGCTTTTCTAACCTGTTTCATGATCTCAAAGCTCTTCCAAAGCATAGGTCAGGATCATTAGCCTCTCTTAAGTTCAGAAGCAAGACCAGTTTATAACAAAATGTGGGGAAACTGAAATAGAGGTAATGTGAGGTGGCATTCACACTTACGTGTAGAAGTGGTGCTTAGGGACATGGTTTAGTGGTAAACTTGCTGTCCACTACAGACAAAGTTTAGGTTTAGGTGTTAGGTTTATGCTTGGACTTGATGATTTTAGAGGTATTTTCCAACCTAAATTATTTTATGTATCTGTGAGGCACAATAAAACACTCTCCAAATATTCTTTTTGAACTATGTATAGAGAATAAAAAGTGAGTCAGCCTAGAAGACATAGTCTCTTTCTCCTCTGATGTTGAGAAGTCAGTATTTTAACTTTTAGCTTCCTTGAAGGAGAATTTAAAATAGTCAATCTGTATTTACTAAGGAAAGCCAGAAGAATCAATAAAGGCCTTGGCTTTCTAGAGGTGATCATCTCACCAATCATTCCTTCTTTGTTCTGCACTAAGGGCTTAGATAAGAAGGTTTTGGGTTTGTTTTCTTTCTCCTTAACGGATAGGTTTCTTAATTAGGGTGGGGGGAAATGACTGCAATTTTGCTGTGGCAAATTAAAACCAAAATGAGGTAGCAAAGAGCAGGATTTAGAGGGGAGGGGAGCAATCAGAGACAGTTATTGATTTGGAAATGATGGAGTAGCCAAAAAAGAGCACACAGCCTGGAAAGGAGACCCATCTTTCAAAGTGCTGTTCTGGCTGAAAACAATCAGTCCAGGCAGAGGTGTTGGTTGATGCTAAAGTTTTGGAGTTAATTTGTTTCCAGACAGAATTTAAATTTTGGAAAGACCCACTGGTTCATAATTGGATAACTTCTTCGACAAATTCTGAGATTATGAGAGCTAGGAATCATGGAATGGAGCTGAAAAAAATGTAAACCTGAATGGAGTGTCAAGACATTTTTAGCAGCAGTGGTAACAAAAAAAAGTTTGGAAACAGTTTCTTCCAAGGACAGAGTGTCACTGCTCACAGCGGCCTGGGCAGGCAGAAAAATGGGAAAAAAAGCATACACTGAATATGAAAGAAGCACCAAAATCTAGCACACCCTCACTACCAGGTGTTAAGTAGCATGTCCCATCTTTTCTAGAACAGAGGGAATTGATTTGGCATCATCTTATCTGGTCGCAGTGGCTGAGACCAAGGTTAGATACAGCTTTCTGCCACTCCAGTCAGTAAATTTTCATTTTCACTGGCCTTTTCCCACTTGGCTTTCTAGACAACATTCCTCTAAGATTAGAGTCAGATGTTAGCCTGACCTTTCATCAAATATAACCAGCACCTGGAAAGGCTGTCAGAGAACTGTACCAATCTGATGATGAGTGGTTTGAGTTTGTTGGCTTGTTCTCATTGCTATGATGAAACCTGACAGGAGAATTGCTGATTGTCAAGTGTCTATAACAGGTCAAGAAGATTTTAGCCACACTACTGCAAATAATCTGCAGCCATTCTAAACCTTGCTGAATGCTGCACACAATTAAGCTGCTTTTCAGTCCACATAGCTGAAAACACACCTCAGACCCTTTTAAAGCAAGGCTTTTGTTCTACCTTGTAAGAGAACTTCTATTGTTCGTAATGACATTGCTCCATCAAATCCTCATCACAAGGCTGGTGAAAAATTGGCATCCCTTTTGCTTTTGGAATAGCATGTACCTTAGCATATATCATCTAGGAGGATCTGCTCCATAATCTTCCCAGGCATAAAGGTGAAGCTCACCAGTTCTCTAGCCCCCAGACCTGACCTGTTGAATATGAGCGTAGGGATATGACTGCCTCCAAGCCCTTCTTGACCCAACACTGTAATTATGCTCCAGCAGAGATCTGCATTTGGCATGCTGTTTTGATGGTTCAGCACTTACCTGAGCTGAAAGTGGAACAAGTCTGCAGACAGGTACTGGCTTCAAGTATTTCATAGTCTTATTACTATCACTGTGAAATTCACTAGGATTTCTTCCCTTCTCCTAGATCAAAATGATAAGGAAGAAATTAAAGGAAAGAAGGATGCCAGGGGAACAAGCATAAAGAAGTGAAGATATGGTATGCTCTTTCTGTCCCTGTGGTCTGTTCAACCCTGCCTGCAGCTGCAAGCATCACTGCACACCATTCTGGAACAGCAGAGGGGCTCAGTGCTGAAGGCTGCAATCTTTGGCTTCACAGATGTTTAATACTTCCTTTCCCTGAATTTCACACTAGAAATGCTTTTTTTTTTCACATGGCATGAAACCTACTGAGAAACCATGGGTCCCATCTGGAGAGCAACTGTGCAAGTACTTTGTGTTTGATTCCATTAATATTATTTTCTGCAGCAGAAAAGTGTAAGAGAAAGAAGCATTAGTCACATACATGCTTAATTGAGATCTAATACCCAAGGTCAATGCTTAGCCCAGAATAGACAGCAGAAGCCTCCTGTGATATATTTTTGAGATGAGAAGTTCATAGCACACAGACTGATCTATTATTGGGTTTCACTATGAAAAATTTAGCTATCTCCTGGAATATGCTCAAATCTATTTTGCATCATTTCCTTGCTTTTTCATTTAAAAATATCTTTCCAATAAGACCTCATGAGCATGCAAATTAGCAAGTCTGTGCTGTGTGGAAAGATTGCTGAACTTCCACTGAAGTGCAGCTATTTGTTCTTTTGCCAGCCCTCTGCAAGATGACAATACCTGTTTGTCAGTGTCTAGAATGGTTTTCTATTATTTAAACAAAAACCCCTACAGGGAAAAGGTAAGTACTCAAGGAAGCCACTGTAATGGGAACATCAGTGAGGAGAAGCTCTGGACCTTTGCCTTGAGCTGTGTTCTGCATGTCTGCAAAATACCAGTGCAGCAGAAATGACGTGATGTCCTGCTTGCTGGTCTACAGCACCTCCCTGGTTTCCTGTGGTACTTCAGCTTACAGGACCAGCATGACCATCTATTTGGTTTCTTCTTTCCAGCTTTTTCACATGGGTCTGTGCAGGATGCACCAGTGTTTCTCCCCAAACCGAGAATCTCCCAATATTTTTAGTTCTTTCCTTCTTCAAGTTTTCATCACAGACCACAAAGTAACCACCTCCCCAAACCTCTAACTGAGAACACGGGAGAAATATGATTTATAATAGCCTCACAAACTGCTTAGAACTAAAGAACTGATGAAAGAAATAAGGCTTCTGAAGATGAAAGAAGTAAGGTCTCTGAAGATGAAATATGCAAGTCTTTGAGGAACACACCTTAGCACCTGTGGTACCTGAAAGATGCAGCTGTACTTTCTTTGCCAGGAAAACAGCATAGGGCATGATTTGATCCAACTAAGTAAGAAGAGAACACAAAGCAAGTGTGAATACACTAGGTGCAAAAAGGCTTTATGTTCTGGTGCGTATTTGTCTTTTGTCTGTCCTTGGAGTCTTGCAGTAACTGTTACAGATGAACTCCAAGCTCCTGATGGCACCAGTCCTGATGGACTGGAGTGGTTCACTGTGATTCTCCCTGGAGCACCTCTTGCAGCACAGGTGTGATGTCCTCCAACACACAGCTCTCTGCACACGTGCAGTTTGTGCCTAAGGGCTGGCAGCTGGCTCAGACCTCTCTGCTCCTGAGGACACTGAGTGGACACACAGAGCAAGAATCATACTGTGTCACAGTAACTTCTGTCTGTGCTCTGCAGTAGTGACCAGTGTAGGAGGTACCCAGACAGTGGCCCCTTCTACTGAAAGATGGAGTGTGCAGAAACTACTCCATATCCTGGTGTTTATCATTCTCCCAGTCCAGAGACGGGGCAGTATGGTCCTCACCCTTTCCA
The DNA here is from genome assembly GCA_032173965.1 of Sitta carolinensis. NCBI lineage: Eukaryota > Metazoa > Chordata > Aves > Passeriformes > Sittidae > Sitta > Sitta carolinensis. Next base: position 39,351,503 of record JAVUNC010000006.1, read on the forward strand.
AAAAGAGGGAGAGAGAGTCTGGGGGTTTTAGAGCAATGCACAGATATTACTGCCTGGAAGCCTGGCATCTGTCAGGGAGAGGAGTGCAGTCACCATGGTAATTCTTCGCCTCATTTAACAGCCAAGTGACCTCGTGTGGTTTTTTGTAGCCATTCCCAGCTCAGCAACCCCCTGCCCACAGCTACACAGCACATCATCCCTTTCTGGGTAACACCACTGCCTGTAGATAATACACAACATGTATGTGCTGAGCAATTCACAGTCCTTCAGCTCTCTCCCCCTCATACCACCTATGCCTCTAGATAACTACCCAGTCCCTGCTCCTACAGCTATAGCTGTATGTATACAGCTTATGCACAGGAATAAGATGCTCTGGGAGTACAATGTCAGCACATGCTCAGCCAGGCACCAAAAGATGGACCCACCCTGTCTCCCTCAGCCTTGCCACCACACAGCTTCTGTACCCATTCATTTTCCTCTGTTTCTGCCTCTGACAAAAAAAAAAAAATGTCCCAGAGAAGCAGGTCTATAAGGAGAAGCCTGGGTGCCTCTCTGCAGAGCCAACTTATGGGAAGCTGGTGATTGGTGCTCCTGACTAGACCCTGCTGCTCTCATTTCTTGGCAGGTAACTACAGGAAATCAATACTGTTTTTATCCTCAAAGAACCCTGTGGGTCCCTGCAGGATCTCCAGGAGGCAAGCAGAAACTCCTCATCCATATATACATGACAGCTCCAGCTATCGAGCTCCAGGTCCATGGGAGTCAGCAGGCACAGACTTGGTGAAGCCTCAAGTTCCCACATTACATGGTGTAAGTGTCCCTTCCTATCTTCTGCAGTGGTGAGTTTCAACAAGCATGTAGCAAAGGCACAAAGTTAGGGATGGCCCATGACAGAGGGTAACAGTCACCTGAGTCTGACAAGGCTGCTAAGAACCAAGATCCACTTGTTACTCCTACACAGCTTGTGTGCTTTATTCGTGTGGCCTACAAAATGCTATTAAAAGTGCTTCAGGTAAAATGTCTCCCTTAGAGAGCTAGCAGGGTTACCTGCCCATATCCTTTTGGACCTTTATTCCCCTTTGTAAATCTTTCAAGCTTGATGACTGCAGCTCTCTTCCTCCTGAGGTCCCCTACCCTTCCTAAAAGCACCTCAATGTCACCATCCTCGAGCCTGAAAGGCCTAGTCTGAGTATGATCCAGCTAACACAACCAGACATCTCTATACGTGTGAGGAGAAAATGGAAATTATATTTCCCCACCTGACTGCCCATCATCTCTGGACAAGACCTCTCCAGTTCTCTCAGGACTGCTCAGGGTTGCACTTCTCATCTACCCCCATCTCCAAGAAGTGACAATTCACTTTCCCACCCTTGCTCCCCTCTCACCCCATTCCCATCATCACACACTTGGCTGTGGCTGAGCTCATGTGCCTCCGAAGGTGCTGGCCCTGTTTTCAGCCCTGCAAAGGAGGTGGGACCCAGGCAGATCCATTGTGCTTGCAGAGCCCACAGCCAACACGGCTGGGGCTGCTCCATCCCAGAGAAAGCACCTAATGCCTGAGCACACACTTCCCTCTTATGGCCATGCCCGAAACAACAATCATGCAAGCCTGCAGCATCTTCACTGGAGATGTGATTTTCCTATGATTGTTTATGAATTTCCTATGAATTTATACCTATGAAACATTTCCCATAGTTTCCTCTTACACTTGTTGGACACAGACATGTCTCCCCCGCAGTCGAGGCTCAAGCACAGTGAGCTTTCCAGCCCTGTCTGGCTACTGCTGAGCAACACACACTGAGCAGTGTGAGTGGGAAAGACAAGAGCGCTCAGTCCTGCCTGCAGCATCACACTCTCTCTGATGGAGGAAGCCCAAGGATCAATCCCTGGTCCTGGGGTAGATTTCCCCTCTTGGTAGTGCACAGCCTCTAACATTTTTCATCTCCTCAAGTTAAGTATGGCTTTTACTACCTTTGACTTTGAAGGGAAAGTTTTTAACTACCTAGTTAAAAACTATAGTTAAATTTCTCCCTTGCCCCATTTCACTGTATGGCAAAGTCTCTCTCTCCTATCTATAGTATGCTTGCCAAAAGGAGAGATAGCAGCCTTTTGTTTTCCTGTATTGACCTTTTTCTCTGAACTGGACTTCAGGTTCTTTCTGTGCTTTCATCACCCCTAATATCAGATTTTGTAATTCGAAAGCAGTTTGCTGCACAGATGGGGTAGTTTCCCCTTATGTCTAATCAATGGCCACCTTCCTCCAGCTACCAAGTCAGTTCAGTTCACAAATCTGAAGAAAATTTTCAATGGGATAATCTTCTGTTGGATGAGTTGAACTGACTCTCTCTGTAGTAGAAAGTAGAGCACTAAAAAAAAAAAAAAAAAGCTCCTTTAGCCATACTGCTCAGGTACTAGAGCACTGTCCTCACTGATGCCTCTCTTCTCTACAGCACAGAATGAAATTAAAACTATCAACAAAGACATTTTCAAGGGAATATGACTTTTAGTTTTGTTGTTCTCACAGGAAGAACACGTGCTGTCTCTGGCAGAACTAACAGCACTGTCAGAAGCAGCAGCAGCAGCAGTTATGTTGCCCTTGAAGTCAGCCACAGCAACTCGATGATGCTCTGCTGGGGTGTGGGCCCTCCACCAGTTTCTCAGAGCACTCTGCAGCCACTGATAAAGTGAGACCACATCTGTTCTGAACCTGTTTGACAGGGTTCTGATGGAAAGAGGGCAACTTCCATAGTCCCAACAGGGAGGTGCAGATCCTCAAAAGTATTTAAGCACCTAGAAAGTAGTTGGAAATTAAAATACTATGGGCCTTGAGGTCCTAATGAGGATGTAGTTATATTGGTATTCAGTGTTTTTGCTGATATAGCTGATGGTGCTCGGTAAAGTTCTGCTCAAAAAAGAGCCTCATTCTGCTGACATAAGCTGCCTGCACACAAGGAGGGCTTCGCTGCTACAACTCTGCTGCTACAGCGATATCACATGCATTTACATGTAAATTAGGGCTTTGTTTACACCGCACAGATGCAGCCTTTCACTTCATCCTGGATGGGGAGGGGGGGCAGGGAGAGTAATGGTCTCACTACTCTCATTTTATGGACTCAGAAAGCAAGGCACAAACAAAATGAACTCACTAGCTCATTATCATCCAACATGGGTGTCAAAAAGGGCAGAGATCCTGATCACAGTTTACAACCATGGGACTGTTTTTTGCTGTAGAGGGGTGAGACAAGTGAGTCATCACTTGGCTCATAGGAGCTGCACCATTATGTGAGGTCAAATTCCCAACGTGATTGTGTTTGAGTTTGAGAGGGAGGCGTTAGGAATGAATGCACCAGGGAGCCCTGAACACAGGGCATGGAGGCCTGTTTAGATCAGGAACTAACCTGAGGACCTGAAGATTCTAGGATGGTGCTCCTCCACTTACCAACCTGAGTGGCAACAGGCATGAGTGACAAAGAATGTCCGTGAAGGATGGACATGAAAGCTGGAGCAGCACGGGTGATTAACTACACACCACAGGAACCAAATATGAGATAAGAAGCTACAAAGATTACCTTGCTTCCAACTAGTGCCCCAAGTAAATATGCACTGACTGTACCTCCATTCTGCCAGTACTCCTGTACCTTGACATCAGACCTGTCAGGCCATATTTCCATTTACAAAAGGCAACATAAGCCAAGAATGATGAAATAGCTGATCATTTCAGCAATTCATTCCCTAACTCGCCTCTGTATTCTCAAACGCTGTTGTACTAAACTATGTATCTGACAGGTGAATTGCATGGTAAGACCAAACTGATGATTTTTTTCTGGCAAGATTAATTTGTATCAGCTTCTCTCTGTGGCAAGTACAAGGTTCCTGGAGCAACAGCCTTTGTTGGTCGAACAGTGCCAGTAAGCAACCTATAAAGATACAAAAGCACACAGTTCCTGGGTGATGGCATAAACAAAGATCCAAAATTCAGGCTCCAGAAAAAGCACGTGATATGGTGAGCTAGTGTCATGTGAAAAGGGGAGATTTTCTTGACCCTTAATGTTTAATTTGTCTGTCAACACCCCAGGGGAGCCAAGATCCTTGCACCTGACCAGTCTGTCAGAGTCCTGTTATGGAGACCCTTCACTGAGCAGTCCTGCTGGATCATAGGATTGTTCCACTGACTTAGCCAGGGACAACAGCATAAGAGAGACCCCTCATTGGGTCTTCCTCTTTATTTGAGTACATTACCCACTGCTGGCGATTTACAGTGCCCATGAAGGACTCACACAGTTTATGGAATAACACTTTATTATAAAACTGTGACAGGCTAAGGTTTGATGAGTGCTGGTGATAGTATCTGACTGCAAAAACATATTCAAAGCAATGTGCAGACAAGCTCTAATCCCCAGTAAAATATTCAGCACGCATAGAGTTTGATTCTTACACAATAGGTGTCTCCACAAGGGAGAAGACAGTTTCAGCCTATCAACTGATAGTTGTAATGGAGTCTTCCCTAACTTTCCCCCTTTCTCAACTTACTTTCATACTACTTCTCTACATTTAGGTGGAGCTTGGGTGACTCCAGTCATACATACCTTTGTTACGGATCGGTGTAAAATTCTCTCACTTCATTTTTAAACATACAGTCAAAAATACAGAGCACATGCCCAATGAGAGGTGGTTGTACCTTGGGGGTGGGTAACTTTGGGGTGGAGGTGAGTGTTAATGCTACAATATATACAATATATAGGCTATAATAAACCAAGTTCATGCAAGGAGAATTATTTCACCACACTGTTGGCTCAGAGCAGGACATCTCCTGTCTCCCTTGGCTGACAGGTTTTATGCCGTTTCTCAGCTGCAAAGTACCATCAAATTCTCCTCCCTGCAAGGATTTCAGCAGAGTCCAAATGAGGTGTCTCCATCCTCTGTTCCATTCCCCTTAGCAGGTGCTATGGTTGCAGACTGCGGGTGTGGGGAATCATCGTGAAATACGTTTTGAGCACACCAACTGCATTCCATCCAGGGAGCAGCAACTGTGTTTTACTCTATAACTTCCATACTGTTATAACCTCTATTAAGCTGTGAATATAACCTCTCTGTTTCCTCTGATATCACCCCCAGTCATCTTTCTGCAGCTGGGTGAAATGCAGTGAAAGTGGATGGATGGATGTTACTGCTGATCTTAAGTTGGCTCTAAGATACAGTCTAGTTCCATTGCAGAGAAACGGCCATCTCCATTCCAAAACACTGCACAAGTCACTGCCCAAAGGAGGGCAAAATATCCAGAAAATTCAAATGAGGGGAATGGGAACAGATATGACCTTCTAAGTACTGTATTGAACAGAAGTCTTGGGGACAGGGAACATAAGTAAAAGCAGATAAAGCATACGAGGCTCCAAACAAAGCTAGGACAATCTTGGTAGTCAGTCCTGACTAAAGCCTAGAGAAAAACAGGTCTTTGGTATGGAGAAAATGTGTGGTGGTGTGTGCCCCTCCCTCCCTCCCCACCCACCTCTGGATGCACTACAATCTAAGAAATGCTTTTCAGCCCTCAGCCTTGATGAACAGCACCTGGGCTCGGCTCCTCTTGAGCTTATCAGAAATACTGCCTGCTCCCAGGAACTCATGCTGTCTAATCAGCTCCTGCTTTTCAACAAACAGCCTTGGAAACTTACTTTTCTTGCCTGAATAACAATCCAAGTGTACCTTTCCTTGGAAAGTTTGATAGGAAAAAAAAAAAAATGGAAATTGCAGCCAGGATGGAAAATTACTATGGCTAAAGCCAACTCTCTTGTGACCTTACAAAGTGCAGTCCTAAGTGAGACCCTTTGAGCTTTCCAGGACTGCAATGGGCTGTGACCAGCAATCTCCCTCTGAGTGGGATGTCTCTCAGAGCTCACAAAATTTCAAGTCTGCTACCCAATTGCTCCTTCTAGAACTTGCCCTTCAGCCATCTCCAAAATTCACAAATCACCTCTCTGATCCATGCCCTGCGCTCAGGGCTCCCTGGTGCATTCACTCCTAACGCCTCCCTCTCAAACTCAAACACAATCACATTGGGAATTTGACCTCACATAATGGTGCAGCTCCCATGAGCCAAGTGATGACTCACTTGTCTCACCCCTCGACAGCAAAAAACAGTCCCATGGTATAGTCTGAGGCTCCTGGGCCTGAATTTCTGAGTTTCTAGACTCAGTTTCTTCATGATGTTTTGGTTCCGGAGGACCTGGTTCTCACAGGCTTGACATAAACATTGCAAGTGTTATTGTAACAAGAGTGATGTTTATGTCAAGCCTGTGAGAACCAGGTCCTCCGGAACCAAAACATCATGAAGAAACTGAGTCTAGAAACTCAGAAATTCAGGCCCAGGAGCCTCAGACTATACCATGGTTGTAAACTATGATCAGGATCTCTGCCTTTTTTGACACCCATGTTGGATGATATTGATACTTTTCAGTTGGTGGAACAAGGCAGTTTGCTCTGCCAGTTCACTGCAATAGTATCCTTGAGACTTAAAATGCAATTTAAAAATGGAATTTGCTCTTCTGATTTCATCTGGTTTCCCTATTTTGCAACTGCCTAGTTCAGAGGCATAAGCTGCAGCCACTGCACACAGGTGTCTTGAGCAGTGCACAGAGCCATATCAGAGTTGCAGGTGTGATTCCAGGAGTTCTGTGGGATGTGTTTGGTGCTGCCTGTGGCAGTAGCTGTGCCCTGGGATGGGCATTCCCATGCTGTGACTTTTCTGCAGGGATATCCTGGACTCTTCTGTCACTGCAGCCCTAGTGTGAGCATGGCCTTCTGTGTCCCCTGCACTGTGCTGGAAGGGACCAGATGCCCCTAAAACACAGGCTATGCTGGCCCCATGCTCAGGGCAGGGTGAGGTCCCTCTGTGCAGGGGAGCACTACAGCTGCTGTGTGAGACTGTACAGTCCTACATGAGCTAACCAGCAGGTCCCTTAATGTTATATACATTTCCTAAACCAACACTGAAACAATCACGTTCTAAGGGTTCATGTTAGTTGGGTTCAAGGACAGATGAAGTGACCAGTCTGTAGGTACCTGCATGTGAAAAGGGCTTGTGCTTTAATAAATAACACAGCAGTGAGATCCTGTGCTTGGCTGGTGAAGCAGCTTATCCTCTCTAGAAGTAAGACACTAGCAGGTGAAACTCCTCCCTGTACAGGTGGGCAGGCAGGGAGTAGAGGGTGCTGTCCTACATATGCCTAGTGAATTGTAGACTGATGGACCATCTGCACCCTATGGCAAAAACTAGTCAGTATAATTCAATCCATTTTGTTCAAAAGGAGAGGAGGCAGGAGGAAAATGCTTATAGCCAGCTATGGCAATAGGGGAAAAATACTTCAGAAACTCTACAGTACATAGTCCCCTAATACACTTCCCTTTCTTGTTAATTTTTTATTATACTTATTAGTTTCCTCATAGATTACTTCAACTCTGCAAAAGCGCTCCCCTGCTCATCCAGAAATAAATCACCTGTGCCTCTTCCCCACCAGTGCTCCCCTCTGCACCTACACTGAAGCCAGTCCACTTGCACAAGCACTCAAGTGCCATGCAGGGGTGTTTGCTGCTTTGATCCCAAGGTCCTTCCTAGTAGCACCAGTCTCCCCAGTGGTCCCAGCCTGCAAGACAAGAGATGGGACATGGCCCAGCCCATCTTAGCTGGTGGCTCTCTCTCACTGCATGTCAAAATCAGGTGAAGAAAGCTTACTGCTGAGGAGAGTGCATACCTGCTTCAGTGGCAGTCCAGATATGGGAGTGGCCACAGACAGCAAAAAAAGGAACAAGTTCAAACACCCACCGTGCACTCCTGACCACTGAGGCTTTGTTTGTACCTCTCATTATAAAAAGCCCTCCTGTCCAAAGGGGACATGGAGTCCTGAAGCAGACTGGACACACACTGCTGCCTACAAATAGGCAGAAACCAGGCTGTGAAGCTCTTCTGTCTTCTTGAGGGAAGAAAAATTACTGTCTTTCAGAGAAGCTAATTCACTTGTTAGGTACTGCATGTTCATATCAATTTTGCAATAAGATCCATGACAAAGGCTCCAAGATGCGACTACAATACATAAAAATTACTATCAATAGTAGCAAATCAGAGAGAAAAGGATGAGACCATTCTCTAGAGTTCATATGCTTGAACATGATAACTCTTCATTTTGTTTGTCCCTGTTGCTAAGTGCAAAGAAAAAACACAGCCCTTCCCTCTAAATTACAGAGGAGAAATCAAAGGTCACACTTCATCTTTTCAGTGTGTGATTAAGCATGTCAGGCTGTTTCCTTGCTGCCAATTAACACTCCTGCAGCTCGGGAACTGCTCCCTCACGAGGATGCCTACAGGTGTTTAACAATGCACAAATACACTCTGTGATTTCCTTCTGGCCTTGTCTGCGTGATGCTTGGTCACTCAAACTGTACTGAGGCTGGTGACACCCACCCCCCAAACTAAATATAGCATTTCGTTTACCTGGTCTTTGAACGAAGTACCTCTTTCCAAACCCCGTCAGAAAACACGTTTGTACATAAACCTATTATGGTTTTAAACGGAGCCGTGGGCTTAGCGACCAGCCGAGAAGCTCCAGCTGCCGGGGGCGATGCAGCTCAGCAGAGCGGCCAGGCTCACGGCAGTCTTCAGCCCGAGTGTAAACCCTATTGGAATTGAGCTCTGCCCGAGGCTTCTCTGCAGGGTTCCCTGCAAGGCCCTTCGATGTCCTGGTGGACTCCGGGCGAGACACATCTCTTCCGAGCTGCTGGCAAGGGCATTAGAGTAACTACGTCTGATTCCCTAAACGCTTTCCGGCGCTCTCACCCGGGGCTCTCCGTCGGCTCCGACGGATGATTTCATCAGGACACAGCCCAAGGCGTCCTGGGACAGACCTCCAGGTCCTGGAGGAACCGCTTCGTTCCTTGGCTCCCTTAACACGGAACAGCAAGGGGCTGCCCACTGCCTTACCCCATCCCGGCCCTCTCCCCGCTCCAGCCACCAGCGTGCCCGAGGCAGAGCTGCCGTTTCGCGGCGGGGATGGCGACGGCGGCAGCACCACCCCGCTCCTGCTCCCTGCCCGCGGCGTGAGGGAAAGCGCTCACGGACACTCGGGTCCCTCCCGGCGCGCAAGGGGAGGGCGGGGCACCTCCCGCAGACCCGCCCCCGAGCCCGCGCATTGGCTGCCGACCCAGCCCCGCCCCACTCCTCCCTCTGCCATTGGGCGGACGCGGCTTCTCTCTCGCGCCCCTCCCTCGGCCTCGAACTATGATTGGCTAGCTATACCATTCCCCTTCACGCCCCGTCCCATCTCTGCCATGTGATTGGGCAGTGCTCACCTCTGGCTCCGCCTCCCCACGGGCGTTCCGCTTGGCGATTGGGCGAGCCCCGCCCTTCTCCTCGCTCCCGTCCCTCCCCCCCGGGCGCGGCGCGGGCTCCCATTGGGCTCCGCCCGCCCGCCCCTCACGCGCGCCGGCGCGCCCGGGCGGGGCCCGTCCCCTCGCGTGACGCCCGCGCCGGCGATTGGGGGAGCGCGGGGCGCGCTTCCGGTGCGGCGCGGCCCGGCCGGGCGGGGGCGGCGGAGCGGGCGCGGCGGGGCCGGCGCGATGGAGCGGCCCGGGCGGCCCGAGCGGCCCCGCGCCAACGGCTGCGGCGGCGGCGGCGCCCACGGCGCACTCCGGAACGGCTTCGTGCGCGGCCCGCCCGGCAGCCAGGTGTGCGCGGGGGAGGGGGGCGGGCGGGCAGCGCGGCGGCGGGGCCCCGGAAGGCGCCGAGGCGGGGCTGTGAGGGATGTCGGCAGGACTCGGGTGGTTTGTGTCGACGGCCCTCGCCTGGGGAGCGAGTGCAGCGCCCGGGGGTGCTCTCTCACCGCGCTGGCGGCGGCGTGGGAAATGACTGTCCCTCGAGTCACGGCTGTAACTTTACTGCAAGGCTTTTACCGATGGCAGAGCTTTGAACTTAAACCTCGCTGTAACCAGTGGGTTTGTGGTTTAGAAGGAAGGTTTTAGCAGTTCTTCACCACTGTTTCGCGCTTAGAGGTGCGACGCGCGGGGCTGCTCGAGTAGCCTTGAGCAGGGACTTTCTTCTGAGCAGAGTTGGAGGCTGTGCAGCGCTTCTGATCTGGCTGTATTATTCTCATCTGGCATCACCCTGTGATGCAAGTGTATTTGTGCTTGAAAACTTCATTTGTTTCTTTGCAAAATACTCAAGTTTTGTGTTATAGTGTAAGGATCTTAAAGGTTGTCGGGAAGTCAGCCTCAGCAGAAGGCAGTAAGTTGTGTTTCCTTGAAACACCCCAAGCTGATTAAGAAGAGCCTTCCTCTATCATCCTCTCTCCTGCTGCTTCTGTTTTCAGTTCTCTGCTGTCCCTTCTATTTTTTCAGTGTAGACCTGTGCGCTCACTGTGGGAACTAGATTGAAAATTGATGTAGGCTAAGACAAAACTTTTTTTTCCCTGAGTTATCTTTAACTGAGGATACTTACTGTATTTATTTTTTTTTTTTTGACTGAATGGATGCTCACAGTCTTGCCCTGGCCCTTGGCAGAGATAGCACAGTACTGGAAGTGAGCAGATGGAGGGAGGTACAGTACCTTCATTTGTCAGCAGTGTCAGCTTGTACCGTTTCAGGGAGCCATGGCTTTGGTAGTTTTGCCTTGCAAACACCAAGCACTGCTGGCTATAAAGTCTTACATGTAAATCTTTGTAGTAAGACGAAGTGTTCTTCTGTGAGTGTTTTTTCCCACCCTGTGCTTTCTAAAGAAGGTCTTAATACAGTTATATTATTCTACTTCAGCAGAACAGAAAGTGGGGTAGGAAAGCATTTTTCTCAAGGACTTTGTTCATCTGTGTATCTGGAAAACATGAGTGATGCAGCGTGTGAATGGGAAAAACCGTAGATGTCAAACTGAGGAAACATAAAAACCTTGCTGGTTTATGAGATGTTCTATTCACTTAGTAGTTTGCATGTGGTACTATGCTCAGATATGTTTTGGAGACCTGAGGCATCTGAGATAACTGTTTCTAAAATGGGTCAGGGTTCACTGGAGAAGTGGTCATGAGAAATCTTACCAAAAAACCAAAGTGTAGTGGCACTGTCTGAAGATATAAGAAGAGTATAGGAAAGTTCGATATCTTTCTGTCAGCTGCTTGCTGGTCGGAGATTTATAATTAGGAATATTACATTCTTTTCTCCGTAATTTTATGTGGGCTAACTTTATGCAAACTTTCAAATTGAGGGTCTGAATGTTAGAACTGGACTGGAAGAAGCAACTGTTCAGGGGAACTAATTATGTCCAGGTTTCTCAGACAGCATCAGTGGTGTTAAGCTGCCAAAAGATGTGTTTGCTGACATAGCACAGATTTGGCTACTTGATTGGTCTTTTGCCTTTTCATTTTTGTTTTTTGAGCCTTTCTACAGAAGAAGGGAAATGAATGCTCACTTTGTGTTGAATATATTTGTCTCTGTATATATATACTACATACATACCACATACAGCACTTGAGAATCTGTGACTGTAAGCAGGTACCAGAAAGGAGGCAGCTTACAGAAAAGAATGTGATTGTTACTTAGAAGGAAAAAAAAAACCCAGATAGAAAAGTGAAGATGAGGAAAAGAACTTTTTCGAGAAAGCCTTTCATGGGTTTTGTGCGAGAAATAAGCGGCAAATGAGATCTAGCTAAAATGATAGGAAGAGGAGGGACAAGGAAAACTGTCAGTTTAAAGAAATGTTGCAGTCATTGACAATTTATCTGGAAAAGCAGGGAGCTTCTGAGCGGAGAGCTTAGAGACAGGGTGGTGCGTTACCATGCCCTCCAGTAGGGCTTGATAGTGCAAGAAAGCTTTACCCATTTTTAACTATGTGAAAAAAAAAAGGAGTCCTCTTCTACCTAGGACGTTTCTGCTCAGGTTATCTATGTAAGTTTTGGGGTTTTTTAACTCTTGATTTGTTTGTTTATGTTGTTTTGGGGGGGTTTTATCATAAAGAAAATAAAACTTAAGTTCAAAGGTTTCCTTATGATACTCCCTTCACTAAGGGTGGTATTTGACATAGAGTGGGTTATTTAGTATTACTTCAGCATGAACAGAAGAGGGTGAAATTGCTTGCTTAATTTTCAAAAGGATTGTATTGTTTTCTTCTGAACTGCTGAACCTCTTTGGTAAGAGGAGAGGAAAACTTGCTGCCTACTAAAACTACTAATGGTTTTCCAGTGCTGCATATGAAAAGATTTTTCTTGCTTAGAATAGGGAGACTGGGACATCTTTAATGGGAGAAGATGCCCTTATTTTCCAAGATAATTTATTTGAATCCACCTATTATTGTGAACAAATTCTTAGTAATGTGATTTTTTTTTTTACTTCTTAATTGAGCTTCTCACATTAAAATGGTTCTGTTGTGCTTCTAGAAGTTAAAAAAGTAGTAGTTTCAACCTAAAAAAATAAAATTGGAATATAGGTTTTAGATATCAAGTTCTTAATTTCTGTTGTGTGCAGTATCTCCAAGTCAGTTAGATAGGAGCTGGAATGATATAAACAAATTTTGATTTCCATGATGTTTCTAGGTTTTCAAATACCATCATATAGTGACTCCCAGATAACATACATGCCTTTGTAAACAAGGCCTTGTTCTGCTTCCTCAGGAAGACAAGGAATAATTTGGTTGAGAAAAGTGGAAGGACTGTGGGATTTTCATTCCTTTAAGATTGTCACAAGTCTTGAATACTAACAGCTATTAAAATGGCCAGCATAGATATTTCTTTCCTGGAAGATTTGGTGTGGACATACTGAAAACAGTTTGTGTAGTCTTGTAATTTGTGCTTGTTCTTCTCAAATAGAACAAACTGCTTATAGGTTCATCTTGTGGCATTCTTCAGGATGCAGGAGAGCAGTGGTTTCATCCTGATTTTTAAGATGCTTTTGCTGGAATTCAAGTTAGTGTAGTTTCTTTCAGAGAGCACATTTAAGACAACTGCAGCAGATACTGCAAGTTCTTTTTGCTACAAGTGATTTTGTGGTAGCAGTGACGTGAATCTTGTTTCAGATGAAAGTTAGGATAAGATAAATGTATTAAATAACTACCCTATCACTGGTGTAAAAAGGAATTGGAGTACAGAATTGTGAGGTTTTTTTCTCTTCTGTGTGCAAACTTAAAATCCAAATATTTCTGACAGAAAAAAAAAGTGATCCTGATAATCTAAACTTCATGAAGAAGTGGTTGTTCCCCTTTACTCAGTGTTTGGGAGACTGCCTCTAGCAAATGGTATCCAGTTTTGAGCTTCTCTGAAAGATGCTGACATAACCACATCAATCTGTGAATCCAGTGGAGGGTCCCTAAGAAACAAAGTGGCTGGAAGAGCTAGGTTTGCTCAACCTTAGGAAGAGAGACTCTGGCTGCAGGATATAGAGAAAATGGGGCCAGACTGGGAAGAATGTGGCAGTAGTATTAGAAGCAGCATATGTTGTTGGGAGGAATGGGAAATTTTGATTTCACATAAGGAAAATAATTTTTCTCATGAGGGTGGTAAAATGCTGGAAGAAGGTGCCTAAAGAGGTTGTGGAATCTCCACCCATGGAGGAGTTCAAGACTGTTGGACGTGGCCCTTGGCAACCTTTTGTAGTTAGCCCTCCTTTGAGTTGGGGGCTTGGACACGATGGCCAGTGGAGGTCAGCCTTGGTTATTCCATGGTTACAGAGATGAACTCGCAGACCGCAGGGAAGTTTGTCCAGGTTTAGCCATTAGCATCTAATCCCCGAACCTCTGTAAACATGTGTGCCTTAGGGCTTATAGCAGGTATGCTGAGGCTTACATCAGACCTGAGGAAAGACATTACTGCTTTCTGACTCTTGCTTGGTTTTATGATAGACTGTATTTATTGTGTCAGTAACATAAAACCAAAATGAGAAGGAAGTTGTCTGATCTAAAAAAGAATGCACCCTTGTTCAAATATGGTAATTGACAAAACTTTTATTATTGAAAAAGTATACCTTTGCACAAAGATCTTTTTCTGCAACCAAATTCAGTTATAAAAGACTGTAATCCTGTGTGGAAGGAATAGCTACTCAACATTTTTCCTCGCTAAATGAATATTTGAGGCCATCATATGAAATTAGTAGGTGTCGGGCCAGTGTCGTACTTGTTGAGAATTTGTGTGTCTGTGCTGGTATAAAAACAAACACCCATGGTACCTGCTGATATGATGAGCTTCTCTTCAATTTGAGTATGTGCTAGTGAGAAATTAGTTTGGGTGAAATGTTAAAATCTTTTGATTATATCTGGACTGCTATTTCAAATTTAGCTGGTGTTAAGCCTTAAATGCTCTAAGAAATTGTTATAAATTTATACAAGGTAGTTTTTTGTTTTTTTTACTATATCTACTTGAGTGATGTATTGTATTTTTCTGTCTTAATTGTACAACAAAAACATTTTTGTTTCTAAATTCCATTTTTTCAATTATTTTGGGGGACAAAAGCTTTATCTGAATTATCTATTGACTTCAGTTTCTCTAGGTAGAATGTAAAACATTGCCCATCTTTAGTGAGGTTTCCAGATTTTGTTGTTTTGGCGTCATTAAGAAATGAATCCTAGAAAAATAACTGGTTTTAATTCAAAAGTATAGTTTTCAAGAATACTTACAGTTGAGAAAGCAGGAGTTGGAAAGTTTAGGAAGTAATAGGATTTAATGTCTGTAAAAATGAAAGCAGATTCTAAAATATTGTCAGGAAATGCTTTCAGAGGTATCTGAGAGCCTGGAGATTGACATGTTAGGGAAGCACTGCAGACCTGTTATGTCTTTGGAAATCTTTATTGTAAATCATATTTAGTATTCTGTATGCCCGAAATCTACTGAACATAATGGATAAAGTTACATGTAAGGTTTAAGGTAATTTAAGGTAAAGTGTCAGAAAAATACAATATTCTCAGTAGAATTCAAATTGTCACCTATATATAGCAAGCAAAAAACCCCAAGTTTAATGGCATCCTTTACTTGGATGGGCAGGGGAGAACCCAAACACTTTTAAACATGAAAGATTTAAAGATTTACACTGTTTTTGTAGATGTGGTAAGTGCATCTTAAACAAGGACTGTCAGATTTGTTGTGACTGACTAATTGTAAATAAAAATATTTGATAATACCTGTCAAGAAGAACAAATCTTTAATTAGGAATGTACTCTTAAAGTCTGTTTTATAAAACAAGTTTATCTCCTGTGTTTTTTTTTTTAAAAAAAGCTTAAAATGTGATTCAAACCAGTTAATTCTAATTTTGGTAGTAAGTACTTGGTCTTTTTACCCATGCAACAGTCTGAAATTTGAAGTCTAAGCAAAGCAGTGCAAGGAAAAAGGGCTAGAAGTGACAGTAAAATTACCACAGAATATCTAACAGTTTAGAGCAGCTGCCTTCATGGAATTGTCACTGCTGTGGTTTCTGTAGTGCTGATTTCCTCAATCCTTTGTAATGAATGTGACCACTTTTGCATAGGGAGGCACACTCATGGATGTGGTCTTTCATAGTGTGTTTCTAAAAATAGAAGCAGCAAACCTGTTAGTAAAATTTCTTGCAGCATGTGTGGTATGTGTCAATGAGAAGCTACTAAATTTTAATAAGAATTTAGCAAAGTTGTGTTCCAGCATAAATAATCTTTTTAATGTGCTTACATAAAGCCTGCCAGGTTCATCTGAATTTGTTCTTCCTGTCACCATGAAATGAAACACCCTTTTTAATACCAAGTGTTGGACCTTTCCCTGGGTAGCAGCAATAAGCAGGTACCGTGTGCTGTTCTTGTACTATGTGCAACTTGCATTGCACTTGTAGCATCTTCTGTCCCTGAAGTACATGCCTCCAATGCAAGGTGTGTAGCCAGAGCCCTGTGGTAAATCCTGTGTGTTGTCTACAGTAGTATCTGCAAATATTCCCGTGTTCGCGCATGGCTTTTGTCTTCTCACTCACCAGGGATATAGAGAGTGTCCAGAGGATGGCTACAGAGATGGTGGAAGGATCTAGAAGGAAAGCTTTATGAAGAGTCACTGAAGTCACTTGGTCTGTTCAGCCTGGAGAAGAGGAGGCTGAGGGGAGAGCTCATTGCAGTTACAACATCCTCAGGAAGGGAAGAGGAGGGGCAAGCACTGATCTCTTCAATCTGGTGACCAGTGACAGGAGCCATGGGAAGGGCATGAAGCTCTTCTGGGGCAGGTTTAGGTTAGATATTAGAAAAAGTTTCTTGACATAGTGGGTGGTCAGGCACTGGAACAGTGACCCAGGGAAGTGCTCACAGCACCAAGGCAGACAGAGTTCAAGAAGCTCCCTCAAATAGGTGGTGTGACTCTTGGAGTTCTGCTGTGCAGGGCCAGGAGTTGGACTCAATGGTCCTTGTGGTCCAACTCAGTACATTCTGTGTTTATCATCAGACTGTCGTGCCCTGCTTAGACCAGTGGAGTCCTTTCCAGCAATAGCTGTGTGATGCTGCTCAGTAACTGCTACAGTACTGTTTCCCGTGGTTTGTTTACCCCAGCGTTTGACCCAACACAGGCATTACCTCTGGCTGGTTCTTTGATGCCTTCTCTGATTCTCCTGCAGTTGAGTTCCTTAATGTGATAAGGATATCTCTTCTGCATACATGTACTCTGCATAGTACAGAAAGAGAGATGTAAGTGAGCATACAGGTACTTTTATTGAACCACGTGTTCAAAAGAAGTGTTTAAGTGAACTCTGACTTTTCTTTGTATTTGTATATGCTATATATTCTACTTTAAAGGTTATGGCTTACTTTATGATCATAAGACTTGTCGAAATCATAAAAGTCATAATCTGCCACGCCTTTTTTCTCCTCCTGATAAAAGGAAATTAAGCACTGAATTGTAGCCACCTTCTTTCTTGGTCTCTGGAACTAAAATTGGTGTTCCTTTGCAGCAGCTTTGGAGCTTGCAGCATGTAAGCCTTCATTTGAAGGGTAATGTGTGGATTTATAAGGCATTCTTGGAAAAACAAATAAACGTGTATTTAATGTGACTACAAATGTCTCTTCTGTAGTCAAATTCTAGGGTTTTTTATGGTCATGCTTCATGAGGAGTTTGTGGAATTGCATTCAGTCTTTAATTTTTTGATTCAGCTAGGATAACACAGGCTTCTCAGATGATGTGGTAGCTGACATACAAATTTAAGGATGTGTTAGCACATTGGTGGAAGAACACTGAGAGATGAAATTGATTGGAATATGGGTTGAATCAATACAGGTATTCCTATAACAGCCTCTCTTGGTGTAATATTTGGATTGACCATATTGAATAGCTTTTTTAGTTTTAGCATTTGTTACAAGCACAGGTGCCTCCAAAAACCTGGAAAAAATTGTTGTTTTTATTCTGATTAAGTTTGCATATAGATTTGGGCCTCTTAGTTGGTTTTTCTTTCAGTAACTCCTTTTTGGTGTTTTTTAACCTCAGATCCATTGCCTTAGGACATAGCTCATCTCTTCCAGATGAATTTCCAGCTACCTGAGAAAGACATTAGAAGCTTTGGGGTGATCTCTATTATTCAATACTAGGTAACTTGTGTAGTAGTTACTACCAGTTTTCTGTCTGCTTATCCACAAATCAGCTGCTGGTAGTGAGACACAGGTGGCAGGTATGTAGTGTGCCTGCTCCTGGACAGCTGCTATTCACAGCCTGATTTGACAATGCGCAGATGCAAACTTCAACTTGTAATTTCCCAAGCTGTGAAACAGTGCTGTTTGGAGCTTCGGTGCATGATCTTTCTTGTATCTGGATGCAACAAAATTCTATAGTTTTGTGCACAGGAGCCATAGTAATACATTTAAGCAATCCTGAGAGTAATAGAGAAGAGGTGGCTTCCATGGTTTTTTCCTTTGCAGTGTTGGCTCACTGATTCTGCAATTGTCATGGTGCTGCTGCCCCTTCTCTCTTCCAAAAGCTGCCTCCTCTTGTTTGCTGAGCTCTATTGAATGACTTTGTGGAGCAGTGCTGTAAAGACTTTTATGGTCTAATGAATAACCTTCTGCAAAAGATTATATTTTTAACATGGATCGGTTCACTGTTGAGGGGATGCTATGCTGATATTGGGATTTAGTTGCTTTAGTTGTGCAAGCTGGAGGCTGGTGCCAATGGCTCAAAGTGGGAGTGAGTGGGGCAGGGGTAGTTTCTTTGGCTGGCAACCTTCATGAAGGGAACAGTAGTATGAAAGTTATGAACCTTTGGCCTGCATTAAAGCCTTAAATTGCCAGCACTTGAGCTTCAGTGAGGTGAGCAAGTGTTCCTACGCTTGTTCCAAAGCCATGGCCACCCATGTATGCAGCATGTTTTAAAAATAAAACTTCGTTATTAAACCTGACCTCAAAGCACTGCAAGTTAGTTGCCTGCATCATGCTTTTAGTGCTGCTACTGAGCTACTAACAGAGCTGTCTTTGCTCTTCTGTTTCCATACTTATACCTATTCTAAAGTCCTCATAAATATGGTGACCAAATCAAGGATTTACTTTGCTTAAAACTGTGTCAGCAGAAGGGAAGAGAGATAGAAAGGACTATCAGGAGAGAAGGTGCTGTTGTGGTTTATACTCAGTGACTGTATAGCTATAGCATAATTGTATCCCTAAGAACAGATCCTTGCTTCTGAAAAATTGCTTTCACGATGTTAATGACAGGCTTGAAATACAGACTTGTTCCAGCACTTGAGATGAGCAGGTATCACTTTCCAAATAATGCAGTGTCTGGTGATGACAGCAAGTATGTGTGCCTTATTGATTCCTCAACTGTTGTAGAGGTTAGTAGGATTCTGCCTTACTTTCCCATATGATAATATGAGTGACATAGGTGAATAACTGGTTTTATTCTGTCTGCTGGTCCAAACCCCTCAGGAATTATTCACCATTGTCTTTTTTTGATGAATTTAGGTTCAGTCTCTTTCCTAGGTGTTGAGGTTTCTTTGATTAGTACATTTTAAGAAATACATTTCTTATTTTTATATATATTTGATGCTACACAAAGGGGATTTATGTCTTGTAGAGTGTTCTTTCATATGTAGCTGTTCTTTTATCATGCAGCCATTCTATAATTTAGCCATACAGATAGCAATTTGCATCTAATGGCCAGATTTCTATGTTTTCATTCATTGACTTGTGAGATCTGATCTTTAACTTAACAGTTTGTAAAAGTAGTCTAGTTAAAACCATGATCTTTTGTCCCATGTTAATATTGGGTGAGCACTTGCCTTGTAGCTGTGAAATTTTTCTGTGATATTTGCAAATATTGCATGTTCCAGTAATTGTACTTGAGATAGACCTGCTGTATGCACTAGGCAGCAAGTAGATCTCCTACCTTCAGATGACATGTAAGTAGCAAGATGACTTTTAGTGTGGATTTTATGCAGAAAGCCATGCTTTGTTCTGTATGCTGACATATATGCCATGTTGAGACTCTATATACAATGACTTTTTTGTCTGTGGCATCATGTCCGCCTCATGGATGAGTACAATGTTTATGTCAGCATCTTTAGGCTAACAGCTACAGAGACATGTGGATTATGATTGTTTTGTTACACTAATATAGGCTTCCAAGTCTGAGAATATATTGTTTAGATCAATAAAACTATTATTTCTATTTCGTTTTTTCTGTGTAGTAATCCTGGGATGCATCACTGTTCTGTTCCTTGTGCCCTCTGAGGGAAGGCACTTTCTGCATTTTGGTTTGCCTAGATGTAAGCAATGCTCTGTACGTAGCTTTGCAAACTAAATAGTTTCAAAAAGATATTAGATTAAACTGCCCTAGATTGGTAACTGTGACTTGGGTCATATCAGCAACTTGGCAACTTCATATATGGAGGCTGGCAGTATTTATCAGTAATGGCTGAACTTAGCTGGAAGCAGTTTTTGCTGAGTGGTTGAGGATGCAGAGCCTATAACTGACCACAGGGCTGGGGACCACTCTGAAATGTCTATCTGCCTTTTCTTCAATTAATACCTCAACTGCCTCTCTTTAAATTTTTACTATAGGTAAACCATATTGTGCACAATGGAGGATTATACAAAAGGCCTTTCAATGAAGCTTTTGAAGAAACTCCAATGCTGGTTGCTGTGCTGACCTATGTAGGCTATGGTGTTCTCACTCTCTTTGGATATCTGCGAGATTTCATGCGGCAGTGGAAGATTGAGAAGTGTCAAAATGCAACAGAAAGAGAAGAACAGAAGGTAACCACTGGGAAGTAATATTTGGTGGGAAATGATGTGGCTGAGGTTTGAGTGTTTCTTTGGGGAGAAGTAGTGTTCAAAGTTTTCTGCTGTTTTCTTTGTCTTCTGGATGTCCCAAATACTGTACAAGTAGTGCTGTGTCATAAAAGGATAATGTTTCTTTTGAGTTATTTTTCCTCAGAGTAGTTTCCTCACCTGTCTCAGTGCAAAGCTGCATCAACAGTTGCAGCAATATACTGAAAGATCCCCAGCTGCAGAAACAAGAGCTTAGGGAAGAGGGACTGCATGTTCCAGCATCGGTGCCTAAAGAAAGGCTCTGGTTTTAGTTTGGCAACAGTGGGAGGCTTTCTGATGCTGATGTGGTAGCTGAGTTTTGATTTAGAAACGTTCCTAATTCTCTTTATCTGAAGCAGTTGCAAAGAGAAGCTTGTGGGTTAGGTCCAGAGCACAAGCTATATAACCTGACATTCTTTTGGAGTCCAGAACACTAGCAGGTTAGCTGGTGAGTAATTTGAGGTACTGACTCATGGCTCACTGATGGTGATTAGAAAGAATTAATTCTTGCTAAGACCTATTCACTAAAGCTTCTATTACCAGGTGAAAGGTCTTGCCTGCTTCAGCAGTTAGCCTGGAATGGATAATTTTGATTTTCAGTACTTGTAAATTATTTCTAGAGATCTTTATTTCCCACAGGAGTTAATTGGTTTTAGGAAGCTACTGTTGAAACATGGAGCTCACAAGTTATTTTCTTGCTAGCTCTTAATGTGAGCCCTCTTAGAAGAGTGTGACTACCAGTGAGCTTTCTCTAAAGATCTTACTCTTGCTGATTTGAGTTCTGGTTTTCTCAATTGCTTTGGAGAGCAAATGTAGCTTATAAAATATTAAGGGAGTTCCTTTTTCAGTTGCTGGTTTCTGGTTCTCTGTGTAGTCACACAATTAGTTGGCCAGCAGAAAATAGCAGGGGGCAGAAGGAACATCTCAGTAAGGCAAACAAATAATCAAGGGTGTTAGGGAGGAACTATAAAAGGGAGGGCTCCTTTGGAGCCTTTTTATGGAGACAGCACTAGAGTAACGTGTATGTCTTTTTACGGTAGATTAGCTAATGACTGGTGCCTAAAATTACCTCACAGCTTCTTTCTGTGAATATCGTGAGGTAGAATTAAGCAGATTCATAGTAGGGCACTAAATTCCAAAACAGAAGCATTCTTAGTGGAGTTTTATGAGTAAAAGGCATTTCATATTGGTTAAAAGTACAGGAGTTTAAATTTACACTGTTGTCAAAACTGACTTCTGGAATATGGAAGTAAAAATCTTGGATCCATTTAACAGTTAAAATATCTGATTAAAGAATGCTGGTTATATCTCAACTTGAAACTTGACATGTTCATTAATATCTTTTGAGCTGCTTTGGTTTATGACACTTGAGAACATGACATCCTTATAATTTTCTGCATATAAAGTAGACGTTGATACAGCAGAGAACAGTCAAAACAGTTGCAGAAAACTAACAGGACATTAGAATAAAAGTTGAAATATTATTATGTATTCATGGTGTTGAGGATTATAAAGGAGTAACTGAACTGTTGATGCAGTTACTGTATACTGTAATTGTTACATTTCTGTTGCTTGGTTGTTATGAAAGGGTTTGTCCTGTTATCAATGTGTAGGAACTGCTTACAGCAGCCCTTTTCTGTGGGAACAGTCAGTGCTCTTACATGAGTGAGTGTAAAAAGGGGGGCAGTAGGGCTAATTCAGTAACACATTATTGACATTAGGCTCTCAGTAAAGGTTGCCACAGAAGCACAGAAGTTGTTAGCAACAGATTATCCTAATCCTAAAAGAAATGTAGTCTTGAATTTTTATAAGTTAACTCAGCATTGCATCTTACCCTGGAAGACATTTGTTTAACAAACATGCCTTCTGGACAGCCGAATTGAAACTCTTTCAGTTTCTGTGTTGGTTATGGCTTCCATGAAGGGATGCACGTATTCTGGTTTTGTTTTGTACATAGGATGTCTGTGGATGGAGCTCAAAAGAAGTGCCAGTGAATATTGCGTAAGAATAAAAAATAGGAAATCCTGTTTATAGAAGTTTTGGTGTTGGAGAAATCTCAGCCTAGTGTACTTCCCGAAATCATGTCTCTAGCACTTAGATTGTAATAGCTGCTTCTGATATCAGAAAAATAAAAAGTAATCATGTGAGGTCTAGAACATACAGTACTTATCCTCACCCTTTGCTGCTTTAAGTTTTGTTTGCTTGCAAATGAATTGATGAGAGCACGTTGCAGCATATCTGGTGTGGGAGCCAGGGGTTATTTTGGTGCAGGAGCGGGAGGGGGAGGTGTGTGCTCGATTACTTGTTTTGAAATTATTTTCTCCAATATTTGAGTCTCTCTGCTGGATGACAGCCCAGTCACCTTTTGGTAAGGGAATGCAGGTACTAGTGTGCAGAAAAGGCTCAAAACTCACCTTTTTATTATTACTAATACATGCAAATCAGAGAACCCCTGTAGTTACACTGGGGTACTTTCTGGCAGATTTGTGGAAATCTTTCCTCTGTGAGGAAAGTAACATTTTTATTATTGAAATTCTGAAGAGCCAACTAGGTTATTACGGTTTTCTTAAGTGTCAAGAAAAAGGATTAGCCTTACCTTTTGGAAATAGTTTATAATTGCAGAGGTGAAAAATTACAAAATTATGTAGTGTGAGGAAGTATTTTGTAAAGGGCTGAATGAACCTGTTATGAAAATCACAGAATTTAAGTATGTGGACTTTTTATAGCATGATTCTGAGGTTGATTACATTTAAAAGCATAATATAAACTTAGGTCCAAAATATATTAAAAACAAACACAAAGAAAAGACTCAGTTTTTATGTATTATGGAGGGCAGTTTATTTCAGCAGAGCAAGTCCTTCCTTAAATTGTCACTTAATAGTATAGTCCTATTCTGCATCATAACTACAAAGCTACAAGTGACCAAACTACTTTAAAGAGCAGAGCAGGATTTTGAACAGGTTTGAATTACAACTGTGTCTGATGGCAGGTAAATTCCTTGGAATTTATTAGAGCCATGCATTGATATGCATGATTCCAGGAAAGCCTAATATTCACTCACTGTTGAAACACAAAAGGGTGAACAGGGACAGACTTTGCTAGTACTGATTTCCAGGAAATAGTTTTGTGGGTTTTGGCTTTGTTTAAAATATATCCAGCTGAGCTTTTCCTGGAAACCAGTGTAGTGTAGCACATCCTCTCTGAAGCATTAGTGTTCTGTTTTAGGCATGGATAAATTGCAAGATTAACAATTCTCAATTACCCTGGAATCAATTTATGCATACCCAATTTTATGTGCTGTCTGGTCATAAAATATAGTTAAATCTGCAAAATGCTTCCAGGATTTTACAGGCAGGATGAAAATCCCTTTTACCTTTGCTCCAGTCTGATTTGCCTTTTGATTACCTTATATGTTTTGTGTTTGGGAGTGACTGTGTATGGGTCTGGTAACTCTTAATATACTGCTTTGTTTTCTGTAACTTGCCCAGTTAGAATGTGTTTCTGGCATCTAAGGTTTTCAAACACATGTTCACAGGAGTCCAGCTGTAGGAATATTTCAGGGTCAGTAAACTGGACTCGTTTGTTCAGTGTTGTCTTAGCATCTTTGTAGCTCACCAGAGGCTTCCTGATGATACAAAGACTACCCACAGTTATTGCTCCACTTTTCTTGACTCACATAACAGCGAGATGAAACTAGTATTTCTGCTTCCTTTTAGAAGCCTGAAATTTGTTGCAATTTTCTGCTGGGTTTCTGTTCAGAGTCAGGTTGTGTTATCAGAGAGCACATTATGCGAATCGCAGATAAACCCTCCTGGTGCTCGTGGCACCATTTGTTAGCTTAGGTGCAATGCTGTGAAAACTTGGCTCTAAAAGCAGCATAATCACTGCATTTGCATGTCCCTGTGCCCTGAGCTAAAGGCTACAAAGCTCTCATTATGACCTTCACTTGTTGCAGTATTAATTTAGAGTATGATGAAATAATGGATTTGGAAATCACCTACGCTGAGGTGTTGCACCCCAAGGGAGACTTTTGTTCTTCCCTTGATTGGCTGTGCTTTTCGTTGAAATTGTTGTCTTTTCAGGCTTCTGGGAGACCACTACTACTTCAGTTTCTTCATCAGGCATCTCCTCATTAATAGGGGATGTGTTCTATGCTGAAATTGACAGGAATAGATCTGTTTAGGATTTTTTTTATCTCTGTAAATGAAAGAACTTGCTGCTTTTGCTCCCTCTTGAGTCTAGTCTTCCAGTTATTTGACTCAGTTTACTCAGAAGATTGCTCAAAAGAAGCGACTCCTAGAATATCTTTCCTCTGAAAGCAACTGTTTCATCTCAGACTGATATTCTTAGGGAGCCTTAGAGCTAGGAAGAGTGTTGGATCTGAAGTAAGAGGAGAACTTGATAGAAAAATAACAAGGTCTGAAGGCTGTTTAAAGGTGATAGTGGTTGTTTCCAGGTCTAGGATGCCGTTGCAGCAGAGCACTGTGGTTGCATGTGTCAAAAATTTCAAATCACAGACTTTGCTAAGTTGGAAGGCACCCACAAAGACATTGAAGTCCAGCTCTTGGGCCTACACAGGCCATCCCAAAGAGTCACACTATGTGCATGAGAGGGTTTCCAAACTTCTCCGTCTCTGTCAGGCGTGGTGCTGTGACCCCTTCCCCTTGGGAGCCTCTTTCAGTACCCTCTGGGTGAACACCCACTGGGCAAAAAGTATGGATTGATAGAGTTCATCCCTGCCTTCTTCCCCAGGTGTTTTTGTTTGTTCAAAAATTGAAAACATTAAATTAGCATGAGGAATTCAAGTGGTCTTTTTATTGTACTATCTACTCTTCATCTGGAATGCCACACTGTGGAAGGATGGAGGAGATAAACAAACCAACCCTCAAACCAACCAGCAGACCATCTGCTCCTGTATGCCAGCTCCAAAAGAGGGCTCAGAGACTCCAGAAGTCAGTATCAGTTTATAAAGGCACAATATCCATACCCTTTGTTTTTTATGTTCTCAGATGCCTGGGTCGTGAGAACCCCTTACTGGGGTTAGGATCACTGAGGAAATAGACAATCCATTTTTGCATTACACCAAAGCAACACTTCCTGCTTGTCCTATTCCAAGGAACTTTCTCATGAGACCTGTCTGAGGATGGTGTGTTGGAGGGAGCAGTACGTGTATAGATAGCAAAGGAGTTGACAGTGTGCTATTACCTACACTTTAAACCCTTTACTGTAATCCTACAACTTGATACCCCAAAAAACTAAAGCTAGTGTCCCATATGAAACCTATATTAAACCTGTCCTATGTTAAACCTAAACTATATATAAACTAAATTATATAGTTTAAAACATATTTTTTCTTTGTAATAATCCAATTGATTAAGAGAACTTTTCTGCTTCACAGTAACTTTAAACTTATTTCTAATGCTGGCTTTTAAGATCATGCTTGTGTTACATGTACTGGTGGTGCAAACCTGTTGTGGGTGATTGTCCTTATCTCACCAGTTGAGCTTGTTACTGTTCTGGCTTTGTCAGCTTGGGTTTCAAAAGAAAACTCATCTCATGAGTAATCTGAAGTGGGATTGGGCTGTATCAACGCAGGCATTCCTGCTTGAGTTGGTATAATGACTCATTTCCAACCATCCTGTCCTAGCCAAGAACCTTGGCTAAAATGTAAGTTGTTTCTTGGCTCACATAGTTGGTGTGCTTGGGTAACTATTGCAAAGCTGAACTCTTGTGCATAGATGGTTAAGAGAAGTTGAAAATGCTTAGAAGCATCTCAGTAGATTATAATTAGATTTAACAGGTCTCTCAAGTATTGATCTTCTAATGTGCCAGGGTTTCTTTTTGATTTCACTTCCTCTACAACCCTACAGAGGGTTTGAAACAATTGAAGATAATTATTTTGATTTTGTGTCATGAATTGGGACAGGAACATGGAACAAATAACTGCCCTTTTGTGCATTTTAGGATGTAGACATTTTATTCCCACTGTCTGCCTTTGAGAAAGGACATATACTTGTGAATCTCTGAAAGAGTGATTGCTAGCTAAATTTGGGTTGTTTTTCCATAGTTGAAATGATGGAAATTAATATCTTTGTGCCTTTTTGACGTAGGCAAATCAGAAATGGGTTTAGGTGCAACTGTATCTTCTGGCAAGGGGATGCAAAGGTGTGAACCTAAATGTTCCTTTAGGAAGCAAGCAAGCATTGTAAGGAAGAGCTTGTAAGGCCCTCTGTGTGTTTTTATTAAAAATTTGCCATAAGGGCTCCCTGTGTTTTTATATAAAATCTGCCATTAATGCTCCCAGTTTTGCCTCAGTGGTACAAATGTCTGATGCTATAGTACTTGGTGAGATACTCTGCTTTTCTCATACTGTCACCAAAAATAAAATTCCCGTCACAATGTTTGCATTTTTCTTGTGAAAAACAGGAAGATGGGTCTTACCTTTTTAATGAATTCTACTTTGTCCTTCTGTAGATGATTAAAAAGGTGGGGTTTTTTCCCCAACAGAAGCAAATGAATTATGCCTTCTTATCTCTACCAAATGTCAGACTTTCTTTAATTAAATAGTAGAAAGGAAATCTTGTGACTTTGGAGCAAGAAAAAAAATGCTCTTGAGTGCTCACATGTCCTTGCTGCCACAGTTAGTTTGACATTCTTATGTTATCCATTCAAGGCAGTCACTTACTTTTCCTGGAAAACATTGTAAGGGAAGCTAAAATTCAGGAAAGGCTCATTCATAAAAATCATGTGGGACTTCAGTGTTGATAAGCTGCACAGAAGAGAGCTGCTTAACAATGTTGCTTATTAGATTCTATTGAAAACAAAACATTGTGGAAGGTTCTAATGGTAATGTGTAAACTAATGCTAGTGGTACTATATTAAATGCATTCCTTATGCACAGAGCAAAATACGGTAGAGCACCATAGTTTTCAAAGTCTTTGTGTATTCAGTTCAGCAACGTATTCTGTTTAGTGCCAAAAACCCATTGCGTGTTCCCTTGCTCTGCTTAACTTGACGGCTGACTATCTCTCTCCTGCAGAGATTATATGCCCACAATTTAATGAAGGGGGTTATTTTATATTTTGTGTTTTCTTGAGTTTTTTCATTACACCAGAATTACAGAAAAGAATTATTCCTCTTCCTCTTATTTTGCTGTCTTATATATTTCCATTTTACTTTAAGTGCTTTTGATGTGTTTCAGGACTTTGTCCCATTGTACCAGGACTTTGAAAATTTCTACAACAGAAACCTCTACATGCGCATTCGGGACAGCTGGAACCGTCCAATCTGTAGTGTGCCAGGGGCCAAAGTGGACATGATGGAGAGAGTTTCCCATGACTATAACTGGACATTCACGTGAGTCAAAATTGAAGAACACACTTGCAAGACCTGTCTTGAAATACAGGGTCTCTAAGAGCAAGTTGCAGGCTGTGAGGTTAAAGGAGCAATGATTTTTATGGCTTTATTATGAAAGTTTGAGCTTTGTAGCAGCTTGAATCAATGAATTTTGCTCTTTGGAAATGCTTTTAGCCACCAAGGTGATGATTTGTATATAATCTTTTGGCTGCTTTACTGTGTTAAGATTTTCTGGGCAAACACCTGTAATAAAATTAATACCTTGTGCATGATGACAAGAACCTGGTGTGGATACTTTGGATTGCACTGCTGCTTGTGACTTCGTGTTGATTTAGAAGATGTTCTGCCACTTGAAGTAAATGCCGCTGCCTGAACTGGATTTAACTTGATTGTTTTGAGTCAGAACTGAAGTTGTCTGTAGAAAAAAAAAAGAGAAATACAATAGAGGATTTTTAGAATTGGAAATGACATATCACAGGTTTGATATGAAGAGGTTTGCAGCACAGTACTTGGTGAAACTAGTTATGTCTCTTCTTGGATTTCAAGGGCAAAAGAATTAAAATTGATTTTTTTCTGTTAAACATATTCCCTGTCATGTATTGTTAGCACAGAAGTTCCAGATGTGTTTCCTTTCTGTGGTTAGAGGATATCCCGCTTGAGGGGCTGCCAAGTTAATTGATCTAGAGATGTTATTTTATAATTGAAAGAAAAGTTGTATGTTTCTGGGAGGGATGGAGAAACATGTCAGAGCAGCAGATGGTTTGAGAAGCCTCAAGCAGTTTTATGTGTGATAGCAAATTTGCCTGTAAATGTAAACTCTTCTGGGAATTAATCTGAGATTGTAAGATAGGGAGAAAATCTTTTTCACTGATTGTTGCAGTTTGATGATGAGAGGCAGTACTGAAATAATTTAATGGTTGGTTCTATTGAGTTTTAACATTTCAGTGTATAGTCTAGGAAAGTGAAATAATAATCTTCTGGTGTAGATAATTTTTAAAATTTCGGGTGTACTAACTTGTGCTGTTTTTAAAACACAGATACACAGGGAGAGTGATAAAAGACATCATAAATATGGGCTCCTACAACTACCTTGGGTTTGCACAGAAGACTGGGGCTTGCCAAGAAGCAGCTGCTAAAGTTCTGTCCCAGTATGGTGCTGGGGTGTGCAGCACTAGGCAGGAGATGGGTAAGTTGGAGAATGATAGTATGTTCCCTGAATGTGTATTTCAAAGTCTCTATCTGATTGCAGGTCTTTGAAACATCAGTTGTTTCAGCATTGAACTTTAGTCTTAACTGATAAAGCAGCTTTTACTTCAGTGAAGACAAATTGACTTCCTGGATTTAGTTTAAGTTTAGTAAGTTGGTTAGTAAGACAATTTGGTTAGTTTTTTGCACAGCAGTTGTCTTACTTGTGTTTTCAGATATGGGTTTTTTTCAGTGTTCCCTTATGGGCCTTTAAATAAAGCACAGCTTGGTTGGTGGAAGTTCTCTTTGTAGAATTTAGCAATAGTGAAAGCATCTCCTTACTCTGAATTTCCCATTTGTTTTATGTGCAGGAAACTTGGACAAGCATGAGGAGCTGGAAAAGCTAGTTGCCAGGTTCCTAGGTGTGGAATCTGCAATGGCATATGGAATGGGATTTGCAACCAACTCTATGAACATTCCTGCTTTAGTAGGCAAGGTATGGCTTAAGTTATGGACAAAAGTTCACCTAATAAAAATTCTATTGGTTAATTTTTCTAAAAGCTACTTGTTGGCTTTTGGTTTTTTTTTGGTGGCAGCCCCTGCAAATATTCTCTATGGAATCTGTAGGTCACAGTATGAATCTCTAATGATTGCAAAAATCTCTTTGGGAATCCATGGGGCCAGTAGCAGCCCAGAACTTTCTCTCTGGGAGAAAGCCTAGCATGTTAAGGCTTTCTTCCTCAGGCTACTCCTTGGTGTGTGAAATGGTGGCTGATTAACAGACTGATTAGCTGAAGGTATTTTGGTGCTTTTGAGACTAAGAACCGACTGTGTCAACTACACAGATAAGGTGAATTGCATTTGGTACATAGAGAATTTATTATCTCTGAGTGACAGCTAAAAAATCCTTCTTTGAAAAAGTAGAAAGGTTGTTTGAGGGAAATAAGGTCAACTGTAAAGACTTATGACTGTGTAGTGAATTATTTTCCTTTTATTTAATTTTTTTTTTTCACTTCCTTAGATTACTTTGTAAGTTTTCCTCTTGTGATATCTACAGATCATAAATATGCTGCCTTGTTCTTCCTGGCAACTTTTCTTCCTGGTGATTCTCCTTTGGATTAGCTGCAGTGTCCTGAATGCTTTTTTTGTTTGTTTGTTTTTGGGTTTTTGGTTTGTTTTTTGTTTGTTTGTGGGTTTTGGGGGTTTTTTTTGTTTGTTTTTAACAAGGAAGTAGCACTACCTACATAATGTGCCTTTTCTTCTGGTCTGTTAGGGTTAAATATCAAATGCTTTGCATAATAAAAAATCAAACATTTTTGAGTCTGATGCTAGAAAGGAGTTAAGGAATTCAGTGCTTCAGATCTAGACTTCTGCAGTGCTATGTATCTGAGCAACGTATGTTACTTCTGACACATTTTTACCTGCATTTTTGGGCTCTTTGTCTTTCCACATCTCACCGTTCTATGTTCAACAGAAACGTGATTCATGATTTCTATGAGACCTTTCAGATTCAGTACACACTGTCAGATGCATTTAAGTAGATTGTTCATTGTTGTCACTACAAATTACTCATTCCTGCAAACTTAATCTTTTTTCCTATGTGGAGCCCACTGTATATCTTCAGTACGTTATGAGAGCCTTGAGTCAGCTTACTCAGATCCTGGGTTTTCACCTTTGAACTTCAACATGTTTTACAGCCATTGAGAGAATCTGAACAGTAAATTTCAAGGCAGGTAACATACCTGTTTTTATGCAGCTCACTTTACTAAGCCAACTCTTGTCATAACTGGGTGCAGCAGTCCCTACTGGATTAGTCATGAGGATATTTAGTTTCTTGTACACTTGAAATAAAGTAGTAAGAAGCTTTTGCCTCACAACAATATGAGTGCCCTTATACTTGGGTGAATACTCCAAACAGAAGTTGCACTCTGGTGGAGAAAAGAGTTCTTGTCAAATGAACCATTTTGCAGTTCAGAATGTTCACTAAATGTGTTTTTTGGCTGTCCGAAGTTGCTTCTCACTTCAAGCACATTTGATTTCTTCATTGTCTGCAAATAAGGACACATAAATCCTGAATTTTAGCACCACCCAGTACACATTAATTGTGTGTGCACAACCTGTTTGGCAATGCTTTGGTAGTCCTCTGTAAAGCTCAGAGATTCTCATGCTTTCATGCTTAATTAAAGTCTTGGGCTTTTTTTTTTTTTTTTTTTTTAATGACTGTTTGTGTATTTTTGCATGTCCTACTTAAGTTTTCAACTGCAAAGCTGCTTGGAACACGAGATATCTTAGAAGTTAATGGTATCTGGGCTCCTATATTACTACTTATTAGCTAAAACAAGCTACTGAGTATAGTTGCTCACACATACTGGACCACCTTTTCTTTTTCTGCTCTGTGGAATCCTGAAGCACTTAGTTAATGTACCTACTGAATCCTCTTTTAATAGCAACACATACAGTCTGACTATCCTAGATCCTCTCTATGCAATAATTTGATCCGCATTAGTCAGCAAAAGGAATTCAAGAGCTTCATCATTATTTAGTTGTTCTTTATTCATTATGACTTTTTAACAGCAGCCTCTACTAAGCAGATGCTGAAAATAGGTATAGCTGATGTAGACTGAAGCTGTATTTCAGCACTCTTAAAGCATCACTAAAAACAGGTCTTTCTGCACCTGGCAGTTTTCAGCAGTAGAGACCCTCTGTTCACAGCCAAGCTGCCGTGTGCCTGGTACAGTCACTGACAAGTATGCTAAGTCTAGGCCACAGATAATATGAATTTGAGGGTTACTTAGTCAAAAGTTGTTAGACCATTTGAGGCTAAGCTGGACTCTCAAACTTGCCTGTTCTGGATTATGTATCATTTATGTAGTTAGTTTTTGAACAGAGCTTTTCATCATAGCTCTGAATTGAGAGAGACTAGACAATTGAGATGCTTGAAGAATATTTTTTTGTTGTTGTAAGAAAGTAAACTAATTTCCATATATAGGTGGATTGTAAAATTAAGGGCTCAGGACTGAATTACACAATTCATGTATGTAGCACTCTGTACTAAAATGTGGCGTTCACTTCAACTGGCCTTGGAGGATGTGGTTGTGAGCCTCATCTTCACTGACGTATTTTTTTAGAGCCTAAGTAGTGTTATCTCCAGTTACTGTTAGCCTTGTCCCTGGATGCTTTCTCAAATGTAAATTTGCTGATAAATACAATTGAAGCCTTACCATTGTAGTATCATCACCCAGTTTTATATATAATCATCAGTGATTGCTGTACTGTGCCAGTGGCTGATGTGATCCATTGCCCTGTCTCTAGTGGCAGACTGTACTAGACTAGTTACTACTTCTTCAGTTTCAAATTAATTTGTTTCCAATTGAATGTCCTGTTAGCAGAGGGTGAAAAGAGGCTGCTGCTTCTCATCAGTTTGTCTACTTTCTCCACCAAAAGCTCGTCCTTGTTTTTATGAAAAAGCTTGTTCTCAGCATTTTTTTTTGGTTGTTTTTTAATCTATCACTTTTTTTGCTTTCTGTCGTTCAAGAAGGATACTTGAACTGGATTTTTTTAATATTCATGTTTTTTGATGCAGTGTCATTTAACAGCAATACCCTCTGATGTATACATACTCTATAGAAGTTCCAAGGAGCTACTAGTTGGGAATTTCCATACTTGATATGCCAAAGTCTATGAAGCATGTCATGTGAATGTTTGTAGCAGCAGTATGAACACCTGGCAGTTGTTGCAGTTTCTGAGGAAAAGCAGTTTCGAGCTTTCTCAGAATGTAGGATGTTTCTAGGTACATCGCAGTTCTAGTGCAGTTTCCTTTGCTCTGCAGAAAGTACTCCTGTTGTCTGTGACACTCCTGCTATAACTATAGGCAATGCTTTTTAGTCCTTTCTAGTAATTCCCATTGCTAAGAAGAAATCCTGTTGATTCTTCCCTCCATCAGTTGTTATTAGAGAAGCATGGAATGAGCATGTTTCAGTGTTATATCTTCAGGATCTTGACACCCTTTCTAGATTTTTAACTGAGCAAAGTCACTTCTAAAATTGCAGCACATTTGCATAGTAATTGGAGTGGGCCAAGGTTATTTACAGTTATTGCTCCCTTATATGTTAATCCCCAATAAACATACATTCCTGTAGTCCACAGTGGTAATGCTGTGACTGAATGTTCAGCATAATAGTTATTGACCTGTAATCATCACTGCTCTCAAAACATGTATGTCCTGTTTTAATGCTTGTCCAAGGATTTCTCTTCTGGCTTTTTTTTTTGAAAAAGCAAATTAATTCATTAATCATGTTTATTGGGTTCAGAAAACTCCATTTCACCATGCAATTCTGTTTTCCATTTTCTGTCTCTTGTATATTACCTCCATCTACAAGTGGGTTTAGTCAGTGATTGCCTCCTAAAGAAAGTAGTAGTGCAACTTTGATAAGGCCTTTAACCTAGGTCTTCAGTGTCCTGTTTCTTAGCAGCACTGTCAACTTGCTGAGTGAACTTTGGCAAGCTACTCTGCTCTCTGTTTTACCTGATTGCATAGGAGGATGAGTACTTATCAACAGCATGAGATATTCAGGCAGATTCAGCTGCAGGACTTCCAGAAAAAGTGAAACTTTAGTGGTTCTTTCAGTTAAGAGCAGTTGTGTATTTTTGTTTGCTGCACTAAGCCTGCAGATTGGACCTTAGCAAGTCTTGCCTGGACTAGCTGCATTTATGTTAGAATTTTTCTTTCTTAAATGATCTTGAAGCATTTCAGCGCTGAAAGGTGTTACATGCTTGGCTGTAAAACACAACCTTTTCAATATCTTCCTCTTTCTCCTAATTCAGGGCTGTCTGATTCTGAGTGATGAACTGAATCATGCATCACTAGTGCTTGGAGCAAGACTGTCAGGAGCAACTATTCGAATCTTTAAGCACAACAGTAAGTATCAGCTAATGGGCTCTGCCTTTCTTCAGGTGCTATAGATCAGATACAATATTTTCTGTCTTCTAATAGCTGGAAATCCAATTTCATGCAAGGAAATCAATTGCTAGTTGCATAAAAGGTCAGGAGACTGCTGCTACTGGTAGTTGAATCATCCTGAATCAGATTTTTTTTATATGTTAAGTCTCAACTATTAACACTTTTATCCTGGACCTGTTCTGGCCTACATCTTCTGCATATAGAGAGGAACATGCCACCCTTTGGCAAGTCTAGGGGCACTGGTGTTTTAACATGCTTTCTTGTTCTACCATGCTTGGGTAGCTCAGCACGGTTGGACTGTTCTAACAGTGTGTCACATAATAATGCAATGTTGTAAGGATCTAGGTTACAATTTGGGGAATAAGGAAGTTTAATTTTAGAAGTAGATGCTAACATGCTCCTACAGTAAGAAAAATTGATTGCAGATATCCTAGGTAAAATAGACAGACATGAATTGACACAGATACTTAAAGATTTTTTGGGACATGAAGCATAGATTAAGTTCAATGAATTACTTGCTTGAAGTATTTATGTATTTTTTTCCAAAATACACAGATTTTCAAATTTCCTAGTTTCATCTTCCTCCAAAGGAGATATTTATAGTAACTTTCAGGCTAAAACTACCTAGTATTTCCTTCTCTTACACTTGATGAAAGAGGCACATGGTTGTTGTTGATTAGTAAGAACTACCTTTGTTCTTCAGGTACACCTAATACTATTTACTGTGTCAGTCTCTGAGATCATGATGACTCTTGCTCTCTTTGAAGTGTGTGGTGGTAACAGCAAAACTTGGGTGACTGCAATTATTTTTCTTTCTTTTTCCTACTTAATAGTGTGGGTTCTCTCTGTTGTGCTTACTGGTTTTTTTTGTGTTTGCTCTTTCTTGTTTTCTATCATTTGAATAATTTGTTTTACAAAAAGTAGAGCTTTTTGTAACATTCATTTTTTCTTTTTAGTTCTTCATAAATTTTGGTTGCTGGGCAACCAAATCACAAAAGCCTTGCATTCAACTTCTGCATTGGTATGGTCATATTTCTGAACATTGCTGCATCCAGTTGCAGAATTTCCAAGAACATTGGTGACAAACATAGTTCTGGCTATGGGGAGAAGGACTTAGAAGCTGCTGTGATGAAAAATAGATGATTTGTGGGAATGGGCCACAAACAACCCCTGGTGAAATTGTGGGATATTCTGGAAACATTCTAGATGGTGGGTTTCTGTAGAAGAGAATGTAATGGCAGATTAGAATCAAGGCAAAATGCAAGCAATGGTCTTGTCCTGTCAAGATGATGTTCAGTTCATATTTCTGTACGTGTTCTCAGTCCTACTCTTTGTTATACTCTATGCTGCCATTTTAAAGTCTTTTTTCCTGAGATGTTAATGGCTTCATTCATATTCAGATTTTTAGAAATTAAGGGGGGGATGAAAAATTCCCCTGAAATTCCTTGTTCAATGCTTTTATTTTTTTCCTTCCTTATTCTGTAGTCTGTCGTTTTTATTAAGCTCAGACTCATCTTCCTCTCCTCCTTGAAAAATTAGATTAGAAATGTATTTTCCATTATTCTCCCTAACTGCACTAACCTTGTCTTTCCTTCATTGATAGACCTGTTGGAGACAGGGACTATACTGCTATTTCTTTATTGTTGACTTTCTGAACGTTAGCTGTCATTTAACAGTCCATTAAGTGACCTACTGTTCAGTTTTTAATCTAGATCTAGTTCACAAGCTCCTCTTGCTGCTACAACTGCCCTAGCCTACCAGTTCTCTTTCCATGATTAATTTGTACTCTTTTTCATGCCCTAGTGTTTCTATCTGTCTCTTGCTCAGCACTTGACTTTTATGCTTTGATGAATTCCATCTTCACTCCTTTCCTTGGAGTTTTTTTTCAGGACTGATTCCACATGTATGTATTTGTTCACATTAGTAAGGTCTCTTAGGATCACATCAAGGTTTTGTAACCAAAGCTTGTAAGATTTCAGAGTACTTTTCTACTAACAGTTTCATCTGTCTAGTTTCTGATATGCTGAACATTGTCCTCTTACCACCACTGGTGATGGTGGTTCTCTGTTTTTTCCTTTTCTCCTTTGGTTTAAAGGCTTCCTGTTCCCAATTCCAATCCCTTCAATTTTAAACAAAGAAATAAAAAAGTACACTTGCCCTGCTTCTTTTCCTGCACTTTGGTCTATCTTCTACTTATCTTTAATTGATTATCCTCGAACTTGTTGTATTCTAACTCTATTCTGTTGTTCTGTTCTGAATTATTTATATCCACAAGGACATTCTTGCTATCTAAATTGCCTTCTCTTTTCATCAGAATGAGATACCTTCCTTTTTTTATCACCTGACCCCTCCCCCTCCTTTCTTTGTTTGTGTTTAATGGTCTAACTTGTGCTTTTAGTTTAGACTGATGAAATTCTTCTTTGGAGTTCATACAGTCCCTTCAATCTCATCCATGGGCCTGTAGGTAGACAAAGCCTATGCTTATTGACTTGTATATGGTCTGTCCTCCATGCTGGAGCAATTTGTGCCTTTCTGGAGTATTGCTGTCTTTAGTCATGTCAAAGTTCAAGCTAGTAGCTGTTTTGGTACCATTTAACAGTAATTTCTGGTGCAGATATGCAAAGCCTGGAGAAGCTGCTCAAAGATGCTATTGTGCATGGGCAACCTCGTACACGGAGGCCCTGGAAAAAAATTCTTATCTTGGTGGAAGGAATATACAGGTACAAACTATTCTTTATATTCCTAAGACCCTCCACATGAGATCTAAATGCTTAGTTTTTGGGTTTCTTTGCCAAATCAAACTATGAATATTACCACTTCATAGTTATTTCATTAGTCTGCTCTGTGAATTAAATGACACTGTGTATGTCTCACATCCTGGGCTTTCTGTTGTTAGAATGGTAGCTGCACCTGGTGTTACACAATGCTTCCCACATCCTGATTAGATTCTAGAAAGTAATTAATCAAAACTGCTGATTATTTTTATCAGAGCTGAGGTCTTAAGTTGCTTGTCTGTTCCATTCTTTCTGTGCTCACTAGACTATGCTAGTGTGAATGGAATTGCACAAATTTAAAGTTTTTGCTAAGAGTGAGTAGGAGCAGTAGGCATTTAAATCCTAGTGACTTTCAGGACAAAATGTGATGCTTTGGAGTGTCTTAGAACTAGTCAGTTCTTAGAAACAGTCGGGTAAGTAGATGTCAAGCCAGACTACTGACATTAGGGTGGAAGTAAAACTGAGACTGAGATAATTTTATAAATTAATTATCACTGAACCCATTCCTGTGCCCTAACTTCCTTTTGCTGCTACTGTTCAGTCTGCATATCAGCATCCCAGAGATGCTGAACAGGTAGAAAGCAGAGATCCAGGCCCCAGGTGTAAGGACGAGAGATGAATCTCTGCATACTGTGATGGGTCTAGTAAATTTTAAGTGTTTGTAATTACTGAAAGAGTAAAGAAATTGAAGCTTAGTGACTTTAGGCTCTATAGGGTGGTCCCAACTATTAAATCAACTTAAACTGAATTTTTGTTTCTCAACAGTATGGAGGGATCCATAGTCCGTTTGCCTGAAGTGATTGCCCTTAAGAAGAAGTACAAATCCTATCTGTACCTTGATGAAGCTCATAGTATAGGTGCCCTGGGTCCCAGTGGCCGGGGTGTAGTGGAGTATTTTGGACTCAGTCCTGAAGATGTGGATGTTATGATGGGAACATTCACCAAAAGCTTTGGAGCTGCAGGAGGATACATTGCAGGCAAGAAGGTAAAAAGCTCGGAATCTCATGGCTGGTGATGAAGTCCATTTCAGGCAGGTGGTGGAATTCTTCATTAAGCATTTAAAATTTAATCTATTCTTCAAGTACCCTTCTATCACTTTTTTTTCATAATTTTACATTCTCTCTAATACTGTGAAAGTCAGCAGTGCAGAAGAGTCTAGTCTAGTAAAATACCTCATAATTGTGTAGTTCTCTCATGGTCAGAGATGATCTGAGTTTGCAGAATGTACAGTAGTGATGTAATATCTTTCTAGGGAGGGCTAGGAGTAAGGAAACAGGGATTTATTGATGTTACTTTTAATGAGGCTTGAAGGAAAAATGCAAAGAGCTTCTTTTTCGATCCTCATAGGTTAGTCTAGTAGAATTGATTTTCCCTGGGTGCAAGCAGTTTGCTTTCTGAAAAGACACCTTTTGCCTTTTCCTTTTTTGGCTTGTTGATTGTTTTGGGTTTTGTGTGTTTGTTTTGGCATTTTGTTTGTTTGAGGGTTTGGGTTTTTTTGGGGAGTTGTCTTTTGGCTACTGTCTCTTTCTATTGGGAAGTACAGCTAGAAAGTGCTTCCCTTGCCAAACCTCTTATCATCAGAGGGACGGTGTAGACAATTTCCTGTGTCACCTTTCTCATAAAACATCTCATCTCACAGATCAGGCTTCTAAGCTTTATTGAAGGGTAAAATTTTACCATTTTCCTACCAGGACAATAATTTTTTACTTATTAATTGTGATAATTACTTCCAATCATCCAAATGAAGATGGAACTTGGAGATATTCCTTGTTGGGTGGTTAGATTAAAATTACTTCAGCAACTTCCCCAGAAAAAAAATCAAAAAACATGTAAATCTTTTTCCAAAGGTAGTGAGCTAGTGGGATTGACTCCATGGCGTAAGGTAAAGCAGTTAAGAGTCCTTTGCAACTGTTTAGCTACTGATTGAGGGCTTGCTTCAAGAGATAAGAGGCCTTAAATCTTCTTACCTAGTTTATTTCAAAGTCCCTTTTTGACTTCCATTCCTTTAACTCTGACCCTAGGCAGATAGCAACAGAAGACTGCTGCACTTTTTATAAACCATTTGCAGCTTGTGATAGCTACAAAGCTGTCATTATTCATTTTATGGTAGCAAAAGACTGAATCTCTTCTGGCATTCATACTGATGTTTATAATATTTTAGCATGGTTTTATTATAGTTAACAATCAGCCTTAAATGTAAGGTGTGTTGGTCCTTTGTTCCTATATAAGTTGTTTTTGCCCTCTAAGAAAAATAGGGTATGTGTTTAACTGGGAAATGCAGAAGGTTTAGGTTCAGGTTCCTGCACTCTTAAATTACTCCTACTGCTTTATTTATATTGTGCTTATGAATGAGAGAGATTTTGTGACCTGTTCCCTTGTTTGGTGGTTTTTGTGGGGAAAAAAGTATATTGAGCATGATCCATAAAGACCTATGGATCCTGCTCCCCACTATTTCATTTCCTTTATATTCGCACTGTTACAATAAACACTTTTGAAACTCGCCCTGGGCAAGATCAAGTAATGCAAACATAATGCAAACCCACTTCTGATGGTGTTAGCTAAACAAGTCTGTCATAGACATTTGTCTCTGATCAGCACACGTTCTTGCCCTGTGACATTATTATGAGTTGTCATGTCCCTGCTTTTCTTGTACTGTAAAATTAATCCTTGAGATACTTGTTCTCTTATGGGGCATTCTGAAAAAGTTTTTTTATGGTGCCCTGTTTTATTGTGATTGAAGATATGACAGAAGCATTTCTCTGAGTGCTGGGCAGGCCATGTCTGATGCCTCTTGTGTTTTGCTAGGAACTGATTGATTACCTCAGGACATACTCTCACAGTGCTGCATATGCAACATCAATGTCACCTCCCGTTGTGGAGCAAATCATCACCTCCGTGAAGTGCATTATGGGTGAAGATGGTACAACTGTTGGTGAGTCTTTCCAGCAGTAAGCATGTAGAAAGGGGAAGCCAAAAAGAGCCTCTATCCCTTTGACAGATAACACAGTGGACACTTTCATAATTATCTATTAGTA
The DNA here is from genome assembly GCA_032173965.1 of Sitta carolinensis. Taxonomy (NCBI): domain Eukaryota; kingdom Metazoa; phylum Chordata; class Aves; order Passeriformes; family Sittidae; genus Sitta; species Sitta carolinensis. Next base: position 39,391,055 of record JAVUNC010000006.1, read on the forward strand.
ATTCTATGGTTGGAATTTCTGGGTCATTAAACCAGTTTACAATTCAGCTTGGCAGAATAACAGCACAAGTTTTCAGCTAGAGGTAAGTCATCTTAATCTTGTTTAAGACACACTATTTTCTTGTACTGATTTTTGTTCTCTGTCAAGCTATTCCAGCTACCTTCTTTCTCTTTCCATTGTCTCTCCTTTTTTATTTGCCCCACTTTAAACTTTGCTTTCAGAGTATTTTGCTGTTGTATCTTTTACGGTTGTGTGCTGGTTTATTGCAGTGGCAGTGCTTTCAATTTTCTTCTCTAGTATAATAGATATTTGCATCTCAGTTAAAGTAAATATGGAAATGTTTCTGAAATCCCTTTTTACTTGTGGAACCAGAGACATTTTTCAAAGTCAGTGAACGTAATAGACTAGGAGAAGAAATTCAGCATATTTGCCTTTATTGTCTTAGTTTTCCTGTTTTATTATAGAAGTAAAAGAGGAAATTTGTACTGCTCTCTGGGCATTCAAAGTCATAATGACAGATTCTTGTGTCTCATTTGCCTATGGGTAGCAGCTTCCTTCAGTTACAGCATGGAGTAAATAGCTCTTTAAGCTACCTCGAAACTGAAATGGTAGTTTACATGAAGGTTACTTTTCCCTGTTCACAGGTAATTAAAAAGTTGTGAGCTGCTTATACAGAATGCTGATGCAGTTTGTTGAGGATCTGTTGGTGGCATTTTGGGACTCTTAGAATTCTGACTGCGGTATATATTGAATTCTTGGCACTTGAAGCATCTGGCCACAAGGTGGTGGTGGTGGTGTATGCGGAAGACATGAATTGGCTTTTGAACGAACATGTGTCATCTGACCAACCAACCTGTTGGATAACTTACAGTGGAAAATCTCACCGGGAAATGACTTGAGAATTTTCATGTTATAACGGTTTTCATTTGGTTTGTTTATATTATCTTGAGTGCAGAATAAAATGCCAGCAGTTGGTGTTGGTGTTTGCTCAGTAGAGACATCATCAGTGAGGCAAGTACAGCTGGGCAGCAGCCTGTCCTAGCTTTGAGTGCTTCAGAGTGGTCCATGTTAGAGACCTGTACCAAGAGCCAGGAGTTGACTCCCTGCTCTCGAGTACAGGAATTAAGCAAGCTCTACACTACACAAAAAGTTGTCTGGCTGTAGTCTTAAAAGTAATTGTTTGAGGTTTTTATAGCTCATGATTTGCCAACAATCTGTGGTCTGCTTAGGCATTGCTTGTTTTGGGTTTCTTCTAGTATCTGTTTTGCTTAATGAAGCAGGAAACAAGGAATGTATAACTGATTTCTGTTTGCAGTATTTAAACTCAGGCATTTTTGTGTCTTTCTGAGGCTACAGTATGGTATTCGTTCAAGCCAGGAGAATGGAAGTAACTTCCATTCCAAGCTGTTCTTCTGCCATTATGCCAGCAAAATACATCTGAGCTGAAAGGCCAACCAGATTAGGAATCAATACAGTAAAAAAATAAAAGATTATTTTTGTTCTCATGTTGCTTACGATGCATGTTGAGCTACATCCTGCTAGTTGGTGCCAAAAAGTACCAGAATTCTTAGGCATTCTAACGAGAAAATGAGTGGGTTTAGTGTTTGATAGGTGTCTTGTTTCCAAGTCTCTGTATGTCCACTTTCTATATAAGCTTTTGCACTTTTCATAAGTGATGGATATAACAGCTGGATAGCCAGAACCTGTCAAATCTCAAAGGGTTTCTCAGCTACGGGTTTCATGAAAGTGTTACTGGCTTTTTAAACATCTAAGTCAACTTTGAGTCAAGATAAGCACCTCATAGGATGATTTCTGCATGAAAGTGCTTTTCTATTTATTTTCTACAGAGTGCTGTTTCCCAGTCATGCATTTTTTAAATTGCCTTAAGGCTTTAGAGATAATATTACTTTGTAGACATTTTCTGTGGACAAAGTTGGCAAAAGTTCAATTGGGTGACCTAAGCAACTTATTAGTGATAGCATGACAAGATTTTTTCTTTGTTTAAGGGCTTTGGCTGAAAAACTTTTGTTTGGATTCTGTGGAATTACAAATGGGGCTCTGGAGGACCACTGTCTGCAGTTGGCTTGACTATGCATAAATAAGGAGTAGATGGGTGCTGGTAATAGTTGTTAACTGTGAAAAACAAGTGGAGAAATAGTAGTTAAACTGTGTCACTGGTAAGCACCTTTGAATTGACTGTGTACTACAAAAATTTAATTGCTTTTGAGTTAGTCAGGCTAAACACACCAGTGAAGGAAACTGAGATAGGGCAATGGTTTTACAACAGCACAGGAGCTGGAGCTGGAATCAGAGCAGTAGATGGCTAGCTCCCCACCTCATGTTTTGGACCACAGCTAAATCTTTTAATAGCTTCAAGAATGCTTTCTTGAAAAGGGCTTTTGTGGCTTTTGTCTGCCTGCTTCTGTTTATCACATGCTATTTGTAAAGCCTGCTGTCCTCCATGGCATCAAAATCCTTCATGGAAATTGTCATATCAGATTGAGATAGTTTGTTGCTGAGGAATAAGTAATAGGAACCAAGTAGTTTTTGAAGAAGAAAGGGGTTTTGTATGTAATTTTGCAAGAATATGTTGTCTAGGTTATTTCTAAATCTAAACAAGCGTCTGAAGACTCTAAGCTTACAAAATGAGGTGTTGTAGTTACTAAAACGTCACAAAACTAAACAAGTGAATGTCTCCTTTCAGATTTTTCCAGCAAGTTGCCAGTGACTAAACAGGATATTGGTAGAAGGCAGCACAGACAAAATACAGATGCTATGAAGAGCTTCTCTGCAGAGACCGTAAGATGTGCTTATGGGCAGATGTGCTGCCTTAGCTGGCACAGTAGTTTTCTTGTGTCTTGATTTCTATTCAAATTAATCCGTTAATTCTTTGTAAAGTCTATGCATGTAAGTGACTAGCAAACTTCAGTCACCTTGAAGATAGTTACAGCAGTATAATTATATATGAATCTACTACTTGTTCCTTCATCCAGACTGCAAAAACAGCTAAAGCAATGGCAGAGCTACTTTATGAGTTCTTGGTAGTGGTGCTTTCAGTACTGCAGCTCCTCTACATTCTCAGATCAATACTCTTGGTCCTGTTTTACTTTGCATTACTTATCTTATACTGTAATTGACTAGAAGACCATCATAGGGTCTTAAAAAAAGCATGCTTGATCCCTTTGAGAATTTCTTCAGAGGAACAGTCATCCTCAAGAGTGTTGAAATATGTTGAGCATATAGACTCTCTTCAGAGAACTCAGGTGACAGTGTACATAAATATCTTGCATATCATCACATTTGACTTCAATATATAGTAGAGCAAGGTGAGCAGGAGAGATGGAGAATCTTCTTTCTGCAAAAACAAACTTCTGGAACTGTTTTCCAATTCCAGGTCTCTATGGTTGAAAACTTTAATGAGAAAGTATTGCAGATGCTTGTCAGGAGTTTGGTGAATGTCGGTCTTACTCTGTTTAGCTGTGAAATGAATGAATGTCAGATAGTTTTGTAGATAAAGGAGCTTTTTAAACAATGATAATAAAAAGACACAATAAGTAGACTTTTCAGGGTCATAGTATACATACACAAAGTTGACAAATTGATTCTTGGAATGGAGTTCTGGGAAGCTGTAGTACAGAACCACTTGATTCTTGCTGTTATTTAAATTGACTGTAGGGAAAATGAGACAGCTTGGTTCTTGTCATAGTAAATGAGACCTTGTTGTGATTTATGATGTTAAGTACTTGACCTGTCTTGCTGAATTTTTCAGCATCAATGATTTAGTTTGAGTTGAAAGCTGAATTTTTTGCTGCTACGATCTCACTAGGACAGGGAATCCAGCAGTCTCCTTTCTGTTATTTACATAAGAGTCAGTGATACATCCTGTACAACTGGAGTTCTATTACCACTGTAGCTGTTCAGGACCCAGCCTGGTTGTTGCCCTGATAACAATGCTGGGGGCAAGTGGAAGAAAATCATAAGTAACCCGAGTGAGATGTAGGCAAATCAAAACATTCAAAGTGAAACCAGTCTCTAGTGACTGGTTAACCACCTTCAGAGGTAAAACTTAGTTTGCTCTCCTATGTGTTGAAAAGTGAAGATGAGCCTTAAATCTAGGTGTGTTTTAAGTTTCAACTAAAGCTGGCAGTGCTAATGGCTTGTAAAAGAGGTGACCTTAACTCAGTAATAGTAGTTATACCTCTAGACATTTGTAAAAAGTTTGACTGACTTGCACGTGAGTTTTAGGAGGCAAATATCCCACACCTAATCACAACACCATACATAGTGTGTGTAGAGTAAGTCATGGATAGACCTTGCCCAAGATGGCTCTTAAATTTTGACTGAACGTTGTCTTGAGCACTATATAGAAATCAAGGATTTTTATGCAACATAGTTCAGTGGAGGTAGTAGTTGCACTGGCTATCTCAGCTGCTAAACTATTGGGAACAAGTAACTGCTCTTTGAAGGCTGGTCAGTCAGTCAGTCAGCACAGCATCAGATTGGTATTTGTCTCAGCACCTCAATTGTGAAGAGCCAGTAACTGATTCCATCTCATCAATGAAATCATTAAAAATTTTTAAAAAAAAATTTCTACTCTTGCCATTGCTATGTGCACCCATATTGAGGAGTTAAATCAGAGAAGGCAGTTAAACAAATTATAACCTAAAGTAATAAGAATGCACAGCTGTCTTGGCAGAGAATTGAGCATAACTGAGCTGTTCAGAATTCAGGACCATTGTTGTACTGTTAATATGCCCAGGGAGAAGCATGATGTGGGGAAAAAAAACAACAAACCAAACTAAACTTAGATGGTCTGCTTAAATTCTGGAGGAGAAAAGACTACAATTAGTATTTTAACTTCCATGTGGTTAATCAGGCCCTCAAGTGAAGATAGGACCTCAGCAGTTCAATCATCTGCCTATCAGTAGGTTTCTTGAAATTGGACATTTTGTAATATTACCTTTTTCTTTCCAAATAAAAACCAGAATAACATGCAAGTACAAACATAAGCAGTAATGAAGGAACAGTCCATGTTTCAGCGTCCAGAATTGAATTTTAAATAGCTTATGTTATATTTATAAATGAAGTCTGTACTTTGCCATTCGTTGCCAGCAGTCGATCCACAAATGGAAGCAGTGACTGCTGTCGTACTCCAGGGGGGAAATACTCCTTCTGCAGGCTGAGGCTGAAAACATTCAATTATCATTAAAATCAGTTCATTTGAATTTCCTCCAATAATGCACTTGTTAATGGGGTGTTAAATTATCACCTTGGGAACCTGGGGACCAGTCAAAACTAATTTGAGCAAAGTGATTTTTTTTTTTTTTTTTTTGTTGCTGCCCTTGAGAATCTCAAGCTGAGCTGGGAAACTGTTGGAAAAACAAATACTCTGGGGGTCATAAAGAGAGTTTCCTGCTTCTCTCCGGGGGTCTAACAGTTTTAAACATCATTCTCTGTATTTGTACTTCCAGCTGAGGATCTTTTAAATCCAGCTTGTTGCTGCACCCCTACCTCCCTCCCACAGAGCATGGCAAGCTTCCAGAAAAAGTGCTTTAACCTGGGCTGGGCAGGAGAAATCTTTCAGGCTTTGATGCTTTGAAGAGTGTTTACAGACATTAGCAGAGTTGTACCCTTTGTACTGAAATGTGAGAATTCTTCAGTGCCTCTTCTTTTGGGCTTTATTCAACATTATAGTTTTTGTATAGAGCTTATAAAATTTTATAAGTGTACACCTGTTTTGTTTTCATAACATTCTGGTTCTTGCTATTTCTCTTAAGGTAGGAGCTGTCATCCTGTGTCTTCATAGACTAAATACAGATCTGTCAGAGCAGAAATACAGCTAGAAATGTTGCTTTGTTGAAGTAGTTAAATTTTTCTTGGTTTTTTTTGTATTACATTTGATTTAAAATGTGTGTCTCACTTTTTACTTTCAATAGCATATGAGGTGCCAGGTTTCTACAGAATGCTGGTGTGCTGCTCATACAGGAAGAGGAGAAAATAGTAATAGCAGGTTACTAGTATATATAGTATATACAGCACAACTAAAATGCTTCTAAATCAGTAACATTAAGGTAAAGCATTTCAACAGCAGTAGTCACACATGACGTGATGAGTGACGTCTTTCTCTGGGTTAGCATGAAATAGAGTTCATGGTTCCTGATGTGGTACATGATTTACTAGAGCGGAGTTTTATGGAAATACCTGAATGACCCACACAAGCACTACCTTCTATCATCAGTCCTGAAAACTGCACCAATTTTCTACACAGAAAAAATAAGACAAGTAGTGCAATATAGTATTATATATACTGTATGTGTAGTATAATTGTTTCTGTCTTCTTTGGAAGCAGGCAGTACTCAGTAATGAAGCCTTTCTGTGGGCTGTGTTAGACTATGTGGGACTTGCAGGCCAGCTGAGCTACTGTCCATGCCTATTTTAGTGGGTTCTGATGGAAAATATGTTTGCCACAAGGTCAATTCATGCCATTTCACATAAATGCAGTTGACCTAGCACAAATTCCCAAACATAGACGATCTTGACAATCTACAATGTGTACTTTTGTCCTGCTAGAGTGCAGATGTTTGCTAATGTTTCAGAATCAATAAACTTTCTTAGATAGTACAGATTGAAATCTTTAAAGGAAGAAGCTGTCTGAAAAACCTGCATGCCAGTTAATGTGTTTTAAGAGAATATGGCCAGAGGAGAGATTTGAGATTACTTTAAATAAGATTGAGCAGATTGTCAGTTTCAGTATTGGGGTTTAGTTCAAGACAAATTGACTTGTCAAGGACAGGATTAACTAACCTGTAGGGCTTCTTTCTGCCACAAATAAGCTTCTGTTAATGCTCAGGTTATTGCCTAATTGTTGCATAGTGGAAAAGTTGTGGTTACAATACTGCCTACATGGGGGAAAATGTGTTACAGAGTATGCATGCTTCTCAAGTTCATGTTGGCTAGCAGCTCCTAAGATTTCTTAACTGTTTGTGCATGGACACTGGGATTGCAAAAAAAAAAAAAAAAAAAAAAAGAAGAAAAAAGGCGCCAGTAAAATACTTCTGAAGCTTTTTAAGACTTTCAAGCATGCCTTCCAGCTGGTCGTCAGCTTAATATTTTATCATATAAGCGTGTTGGCAAACTCAGGCTCTAAATGGGCAATAGAGAACTCATTTGTCTAGCATCTCTAGAACTAAGTACTCTGTGCAAACAGATGTGTCACTCTTAGAGAATAACTATACCAGGAGCTGGAAACAAAATGTTCAGTACCTCCAATCTGTAATACAGCTTGTCTTTTCTAGGATTTTGGCTGTATTTCTGGCAAGTATCTTTTTGGTCAGGATATAGCAGCATAGAGGTAATTGTAGGTTTTATGTGCACAGCTTTGATCTTTCCAGGATCCTTGGAAAACAAAGCTGTTCAGGAAAAACAAGTCTGTAAATGTCAAAGGAGAGACAAGGTCCCCCCGGTTTGGGCCTTTTCAGGCACAAAGCCTGCTCTTCCACCTCACTGCAGTTCTAGGTGGCAGGATACCAGAAGCTTCTTGCCAAATACAACTTACTAAGATGGGAAAGCTCAACACCCTTGCTGTTGAAATTATTGCAGAGTTTTAGGGTAAATCTGAGAGCACACTGTAGAAGGACAAGTATGGCTACTTAACAGATATACTGGCAGATGTGGGCAACCCTGACCTGGTGGGAAAATTGCAGGCTATAGTTTTTATCATAAGCTGAACTTGGCTAGAAACATCTTTGATGTCAAAGGAGAAACTTGAAATGTTGTAAATGTTGTTCTTATTGAATGGATCCAGGTCTTTCACAGAAAGTTGTATGATGTGTTCTGTGAAAGATTCAGGTGTTGCCTTCTCAATGACTTCATACAAAAGCTTCCTATTGAAATAAAAAAAAACAAAAAAAAACCCAACAAATAAACCAACTCGGAGTAAAAGTTCTTAATTTGAGGACACATTAGTAAAGAGCGCACACACACTTGCAGCATCCTGTCTCTTCTGTTGTGCCTTGTGTTAGGTGAAATCTGTAGCAATATTGTTTTGGGAGGTATATAAAAGTACAGAAGGAACTTTGGAACTTAACGTGCTCCATTCCATAAGGTGCCATTTAGTACCACTTATCAAAAGTAGGTGTTCAGGACTATGACTATTCTGTTCACTTTCTTTAACCTTAAAGGATTCTTCTCCAAAGAGACGTAGTAGATGTCTGCTGGGCTGCTTTTCTGGATTTTGGGACTAAGAGAGATAGATACTTCTCATAGTACCTTACAGTATCGTTTACTGGTCAAAACATACTTCTGCATAACATCTCATTATTATCCCGAGCTCATGGAGCCTGTTTCATAGCACTCTTGGCATCATTTCTTTATAGAGCTGGCTTCTGTTCAGTTTGGCCAGAAGATGGTACTTCATTGTTTATGGCTGCCACCTCCCAAAGGAGTTTGCCAAAGAGTATGGTAGTCAAACACATCCCATCCCTCAGGTGGTACCCCCTCAGGGATACCTCACTATCCAGGTAAGAGAATGGTTGCCCTAGCTCTGTTTGTTGCTTTCGAAATGAAGCTGATTATTTCTAACCAAAGCTGGCTATTTCTAACCAAAGGTGAACACTTTATAGCTGGCTGGTGTGTCTTTTCCAGTGAATGACAAGCCTTGCTGTGCTTGAGCATTAGTCCAGCTGTTTTAGCAGCAATGCTGTTAGAAGCTTTTAAGGTGTTGACAAGGAGCGTGACCAATCACCTGACTTCTGCTGAATACTGTTCCTTGCACTTAGAACATTCCTATCTGATTTTAAATTTCAGAGCATTTATCATCCCTCAGAATGAGGGAGACAACTGTTGCCAGTCATCTACATTTAATTTGCACTGTTTCTTAGTCTACCTTATTGCCTGGAATTTATGTGACAGACAAATCCCTCTATTTGGCTGAACTGGCTTTGAGTTTTAGAAGAATAGATTAAGACCTATGGATGTTGTAAAACCTTGTTCTTTTGTACTGGTTTGATGTAAAATTCAAAAAACAATGTGAAAACAATTAAGGAAAAAAAATCTAATTTTTATGACCAGCTAGCAAGAGTTCCATAGGGAAGCTAGTGTATTAAAGCTCAGTCAGAAGAGCTACTGAATTACTGCTCTAAAGCTGAGTACTTGGCTGTCTTTTCCAGTCTGTGGATTCTGTTGTGAACTCCTTAGAGATGTGCCTAATGGCAGGATAAATATACTAATAAACTAAATGTTAGTACTGTTAATCAGTAATAACTTTTTCATAAAACTGCACAAACTACTCTTCAATACATTTCCCTGAAGACTGTTCTTGTATTTGAGAATTTTAGGGAGAAATTGTTGTGTTTCTTTTTCTGAACACAACAGAGCTAATTCTTCTTTTCCAAGTTTGTTTTTGGGAGGTGTTTCCTGTTAACACAGGTCATTCAGTGACATGGGGTATGGTCGTCAGACTCTTCAGCTTTTCTAACTCTATAGCTTTGGCTATAACCTGTGTTTTATGCAGTCATTTTTATAGGATTTTAATACTTTTCATTTTTATAGTACTTTGTACTTGTACCTTCTTTCTTCATTATATTTTGAGAGAAGTGAGGACAGTTTGGGGTAGCAGAAGGCTACATGGTCATTTTGGGGTTTTTTGGTTGATTTTTTTTTTTGTTGTTGTTGTTTGTTGGTATCTTTTTTGTGGGTTTTTTTGTGGTTTTGCTTTGGGTTTTTGTTTTGGTTTGGGTTTTTTATTGTTTTTGTGTATTTTTTGTTGGTTTTGTTTTGTTTTTTGGTTTGGTTTTAGGGTGTTTTTTTGTTTTGGTGGTTTGTTGTTTTTTAATTGGTTGAGGTTTTGGGTTGTTTGTTGTTTTGGTTTTGGGGGATTTTTTGTGGGTTTTTCTCCATTTGGAAAAAGGAGTTAGTAGCTTGAAGCCTGTTGATTCTGGATGTGGCGTCCTAATATCCTGGTTGAGTCCACAGATTTTGATACTTAATTGACTTGGAAATTTTAGTACCAAGGGAAACCCTTGGAAAGTGTTATGTAGATTAAAATAAAACTCCACTACAACTGTTTGTTTTCTCTGGGGATTAGTTCTTTTGACAGTTCATCATGAAGTGAAGGATATGTATAGCTGTGTCCTCATGGAAGCTCTGTAGATTCCTGCTAAACAAGGGGAATTACACTGTCTTCCAGATGTAGATGTGTAGGATCTGGGGGGTTTGATAGTTCTGTTGTAATGGCATTTATTGGAATGCCAGAATTCCAGTGGGAGACACTGCTGCTGCTCAGGCATGGTCTTGGATCCATGTGGTGGTCTTCATAAAATACCTTAAGTTTGGGGTTTGATGTATTCAGTGGAATTGAAGGCTTATATGAGGGACTTCAGGGGTATTTTTCATAGCAGGATTTTTCCTAAGGCAGGGTATAAATGTTCAACGACTTCCCTTTAGATTTGAGGGTACTCCAACACTTTAACATGTGGTTGCAAGTGCTGTATATTCCATACACATTTGTTTTTCTATAGAAATAATGTACTGTGGAGTGTTTCAAGTGCCTTTTCTCTTAAAGTGTTGTCCATATAGATCACACCTATTAAACTTAAGCATTGTGCTTTTTCTTGTAAAAGCTGGTGTGCACTGCAGCTTTTTTGTATTCTGGGAAAAGAAATACAGTCTGCACTATTTCCTGCGGTCTGTGCATGTAGAGAATGGCTATGCCATGTAACATAGGGTGAGCTCCAGCCTAACAGCAGCAGAATGGCAGAATTTGTGCTAATATTTTTGTTATTAGTTTTATCTGTTTTAATGTGGATAGATTCAGAAGAGATTTTTTACTATCACTGTAAATGAACTTTTGAGATGGAAGGAATATTTCCAATGCTGGTATTTTTATTTTCCTCTAGAAGTACTTACAGTGCTGTCCTTTTTGTTCTCCTCATGCTTGACCTAAAGCTGATTTCATGTTTTATACTGACCGTATCTTTCCATTCTTTGATTATAGCTCTCTTAAAATGTGGAAAGGGGCTGCTTTGCTGTTCTTATCACACATGTTCAACTGGAGGTTATAATTTGTCTGGTTATGTACGGGTTTTTATCTGTATGATATTTTACAATTAATAAACACAGTAATATTAGCTGAAACTAGGTGACTGCTACATTGTGTAAGACTTCCTGCTTGTAACAAGAGGTTTTCATCACATGTTTTTGTATATATATTTAATAGTCATTCATATCTTCCATCTTCTGTTATACTGCATAGGAAAAGATTTCTTTACCCCTTTGTGTTGCTGTTTAAAATCCCAAGGAACAGTTAGCTTTGATACTGATTGCCATTGTAAAAAAACAGTCTGCACAAAACAGATGGAAAATATAGTTCACGCTCTTTGTTGCTATGTTGTAAAGCTACTGAACTGTCTCCATGGAAGTAGATTATAAACATCCTTAATATAATATGCTTTGTCAAAGCTTGCACATTCCTTAGCTTCTAAAGAAATGTGGTGTTTGTATGTGTTCCTGATGTTTTTGCTCTTTGTGGATTCAGTGTGCCATAAAGGGCTGCCAACCTATTTGTACTGTACAAAGGTTTGAGTCTTTTTTTGTTTGTTTTGTTCTGTCTCTTCTTCGCTGATTCTTTCTCTTGAGATTTTTAAGAGCAGAGATGTGCTTTATAAATTTCAGTGTCCATAGTATCATAATAGAAAGAAATCAGAAAGTCTTAAATGCTTGCTTTTTCAGCAATTCAATTAACTTGGCAAGGTAAGTTTAATTGAAACTATATAAAGGTAATTTTTTTCATGGTTCCGACTTTCTAGTGAAGGTGCCATAACTAATTTAGAAGAACTGCCTGATGAGCGCACATTTCTTTTCTTTCTTCTCAGCAAGACACAAGAATAGCTGTCAAACAGGATATATAGAGCTGTCTTTTTAATGATTATGAATGCTATTATGATGACTGTACTTGTGATAATACAAAATCTGTATGAGCTAATGTGTAAGTAGTGTTAGTAAAATCCCACAAATCCTCCCAGTGATTAATGTGTACAGTTAAATAATACATTTACCCAGGCAACACAAACTTAATTTCTTTGTTCTGGAGAGATAGCCCTAATCACATTCTTTAAAATTACCTGTTGATCTGAACCAATGCTTTATAAGTTCAATGACTGTAAATCATAATTGTTAAGATGCAGGGAATTTTAGTCATGTGACAGCAGTGCAGCCAGATACAGTGAGCCATGTATGAACAAACAGGAACAGCTATTATGAATTACATTTCAGAAATTGCTTTCTGGGTTGCCTAGAGAGGGGGTCGGGGGTGGAATTCTTGCAGGCTATTCTTCAGCAGATTTTTCAGCTAGTGTCAGAGTGAAGTTGGCAGGTAATGTGCTTTTGTTCTCACTTTCTGTCACAATAGATTTTCTTCGTATACCTAATCTATTTAGCTATGATAACTCTAGAGAGAACTTAAACTGTTTTCAGCAGAAATTCAGCCTCTGGAAAAATTCTGTGTGAAAAAATACAACGGTATACGTGGAGTTGGAGTTAGGGAACCCTTCTGGTTCTCATAAGCCTATTCTCTCACTGCAACAGGGCTTGAAGCATATCAGAGATGAGTACAATGTGTTCCTATGCAATTCTTTGCATATGAAATAATTTTGTGTTCAGCCAGTCTTGTTAATTTTTTAGATACACAGCAGCCAGTCTTGTTAAATTTTAGATACAGAGACACATTGCTTTCTTGTTTTGTTTTGTTTTTTTAAATAATGTTAAAATAGAGTTCATTATGATAATTTTATCAACTTAGTCAACCAGGCATTATCTTGAATTCTCCTTTTAGTGGAAAGGACTTGTGTGTTTCTGACAGCCTTCTGAAGGAGGCAGATTTTGGTTTGGTTTTGTTTGTTGTCGTTCCTTGGACAAGATCCATCCTTCATCAAAGATGTCAAATCCTACTTCTGTCTAGGTGGATTTGCTATGAAGAGTCACACTAAACACAAAAGAAGAGCATGGGATCTTTTGTTCTGTGTCATGTGAACTTTAAAGTAGAGACAGATGCTATTTCTGCAGTGTCTGGTATACCATTGTTGGTACTGGAGGAAAAAATTTAAAAGCAAATTACCAGATACACGTGATTCTAGTAGTTGTTAAGGAATCCAATGGTACCAGCAACCAGCAGTCTTTTTAGACTTTCCTAAGTGTTAGAAAAAGCAGGTTTCTATAATTCAAAGTGCATTTTTACTGAAGAGAAGTGTCAAGAGATATTATGTCTTCCCATGTCTTGAAACTGAGTTATTGCAATTAATTGCAAGTTGACATTATGTTTGAGGACATGGTTGTCCTTTACATGGATAACTCCAGATTATTTATGCAATGTGGATCTACTATTTTATCATTTCTCTATGTCTAAAATCAAGGGACTACTGAAGCAAAACAGTGAGAGCAATTCCATTTTACTTTGCATGCTGTCTTGCATAAGATAAAAGCCTGCATAAATGTAAATCAGAATTATGGTTGTATTTGTACAGCCCAGTTGTTTTCAGGTTTTGAGAGAACCACTAGTCCAGCAGAGCTTTTGGAGAGGCAGGCCTAGGGGGATGTATGTCCTGCTGAATAGTCCTTCTCTCTTCTTTAGGTAATGTTTGTGCAGACTTCAAAGACTTCTTGAGGTCAGCAGATCATTTCCTCTGATTATCACGCAGGGAGTATCAATAGTAGTGACTCTGTATCCCTGTTTTGTGTCATTTTCTTATCTATGCAGATGGAAAGGGCAGTTTTTAAAACAAGGGTAAAAAACACTGCAGATCAATTGTTAAACCTTGTGAAGGCTGCTGCTATAAGCTCAGTGGTTCTTAAGATCTCTTTTAAGGGTTGACAAATGTGAATACATGCATTTTGTTGAATTACAGCCAGATTAGGCTGTTGGTAGCCCTTCAGCTGTGAATTCCCGAGGGTTGGATGTACCTTATAGAAAAAATAAATGGTCTGATGAAAAAGCTCCAGTTTCAAAGAGCTGATCTCCTCAGCAACCTGAAGGTGTGAGAGGAGGTACTGTTATGGCCAAGGCATCAACTGATGAACCTCACATAACAGCACAAAACTTCACACACTTCAGTGACAAATATGTAGCATGTCTCAAATGCCAGACTTGCATCGGAATTATTCTGGTATTAAGACAGCTGAAATGTTTCCATATTAAATTACAAACAATCCTGCCTTTTGGATGTATCAAAGAGTTGTATGTGTTCCTGTCGTGGAGCAATATTTTAAACAGAAAAATTTGAAAGTTCATCCATTGAAATGGTGTATTGTACTCTATTGGTGTATTTTTATCAGATTCCTGAAAATATCTGGTATTTTAAAAAATGCTAGTCAGTATGCAAGCCATGATGTTGCATACCAGTGGAGCCTTTAAAAATAAGTATTTCTCAGAACTGTACTGAAATTGACTTCATTACAGCTCACACAAAGTTCAGCAAAATTGATCATTGGTGCCTTGTGTTTTTTTTGGCAAGTTGTGGGCTTTTCTGGGGTGTCCCCCTGTTTCATTCAATTACATCTCAGTGCAGGTGCCATTTCATCAGTTCAGCTTGACACATCAGCTGTGTGTCAAGAGGGACTGAGATGTTTCAGTTAATAAAATAGGTTAATTCAGTTCCTGGCTATAGAAAATTCGGATTAATTAGGAAATAATAAGTTGCAATCTAGAAGGAAGAGTCATAATAAAACCTACATGGAAACTGTTAAGACATATTTGTCCTTAGAGTTGTATTACATAATTTTAATATGGTGTTACTAAGAAGGTGGTATCACTTCTTCAGTCACTTATTGGAGCAGGAGATTGATCAAGAGAAAGATTCCGAACATGCTACAGTCTGATTCTGCCTTGGTGTAAGTGCTGACATAATTAGCAGCTGATCATCTGTGATGTAATGTAGCCTGTGTTCTTTGGCTTTATTTTTCCAAGTACTGTGCATCAGTTGATATTGATGGTTCTGAATGTATTTTCTTGGTGTAAAGACAAATGCCTTCAGTTGCCTTTAGCTTGATGGAGATTGGCTGGTTTCTGTTGTTTTAGTTTTTCATTAACATTGATTTAATAGTGGTGGCAACATTATTGCTTTATAGCTGTCAGTGAATCTCAGGAAAGATGATTTTGTTGTATACTCTCTGTGTAACATGGCAGAGTTGGAGATAACATTATTGTACAAAACAAGAAAAGTTAAAATGTTTTGTTACCAAGGGGAGACTCAACTGTTGTGTGTTGGAAAACAAACAAAATCCTCCAACTTTTCTTGTGTGTGTCTTTGCACACTGAGTGTGAGTTGCTGCACACCTGTGTCTGGGCTTTGGAAAAGCCTGCAAAATCTTCTTTAAGGCTACTACATAGGTGCAAGAAATGCTTAAAATCTGAGAACAGTTTGAAGTGTTAGAAAAAATAGATCTGTGTCTGTGGAAGATTCAGTTGCTGTCTCCATTGTGTTGTGTCCCCTCTGCATCTGCTTATTAACAGTGAACAACAAAGAGATTTTCCAGTGATACTTTTAAGTTCTGGTGGGACTGGGCTTCTGGTATCCTAAGGTAAGAGCCACCCTTGCTTATTTAGACAGGGAAGACAACTTATTCTTTCCTGTGAAGCTTTTTGTTAATGCACGTAATTGTGCTTCTTAGGAGAACCAAAGGATCATGCTTTATCTTCTACACTTTTTTAATGACTTGTGGTCTTCTGGATGGTAAGTCATCAGCTACTTGCTGCAGCTTCTGGAGGTGATGAGCAGAAATTTTGATGATGAGATTTTTGCAGTCTTAAATGCTGCTCATTTGTTGTGTTGGTTTGTTTTTTTATTTCCTATCATGTTTGCCTCAATGTATTTTTCTTCTAAGGCTGTAAATCCCATGTAAAGTATGACAGAATCTCTAACAGCATCCTTCAGGCAACTGCTATATGAAGAGAAGAATATACTGATTTGATCTTATCTAGAGAGAGGGTCAGTCAAAAGTAAACTGAGTTAAGACATCTGTTAATACATTTGTTACCACTGTGGAACTGAAACCGCAGGAATATTTCTGTTCTGTTAGATGTAATTCTTGGAAATGGTCACACTTTGATTTCCAGCTCATGTTTAATTTCCCAAGCTAGACAGTTATTCTACTTCTTTGAGGTGAACAAAATGTTCTGGTGTTATGAAAAAAGGATGTATTTCTTAACCACTTCATTAAATATGTACTGTTGAAAGAAAGACAAGTTGAAAGTCAGTTTTTGGCATGGAAGTAGACTAGAAAATGCTTTGAGAGTGTTCAAATAATTACTGCTTTTATCTGGCAGGGTTTGAAACTCAAGGGGAAATTTAGTATGTAGTGAAATTCATCCAATTTCTTGCATTGCTCAAAGTGAAGGTACCATTTGGTTGTATTGTAACTTGTTTAATTATCCCTCAAAGTCCAGTTCTCTGAATTACTCCAGTATGATTGCCATGTGTTTCCAGATGTCAGAGGAGTGTCAAGCTAGTAGTGTGCCGGTGTGTGAGGACACAGCTTACTGTTCTTTAGCATTGCTTGTTAGTTAATTTTAGTTCTCTGTGCTTTACAACCTTTCCTCCCAGAATAAATGTCACTACTTCAGCTTTGAGATGCAAAAATGCAAAGCAGAAGAGATGACTAGCAGAGCAATGAAATATCTTCCAGAGTTTATCTAAAAGGCCTGGGACAGAGGTGGTATTTTAATGCAATACAGCTCCTTTTGCTGTGAAATTTGTGATGAAAAAAGTCTATGAAAAAAGCTTTTAAAGAAGATAAAAAACTTCTTTAATGTTTGGGCTTTTTTAAATTTGTGTGTCATCAGTGTCCTCTGAGACACTCACTCTATGTTTTTAACAAATGGTCACCTTCACTTCTGTGAGTCTAATAAATCCTGGAGCTGCACAGTGGGAGTCTTGACAGACTGGAAGTTGCATTAGACAGCTTTAAGTTTTTATTGAAAACATTGTCCTTGGTTCAAAGGAAAGGTAATTATTCTGCCCTGGAATGATAGCAGCCCCTCCTGTATTGACAGCACACCATCTGGTTGTGATGAATTACATGGCCCTGGCAAGGCTGCAGCTTTTTGGTAGCAATGAGTGACGTAAAAACTTTATGTCCAGATGGTAGAAAAGAAGAAATAAAGATTGTTTATATAAATGACACGCTTCCCTGTGTTTGGTGTCATGGCTTAACCCCCAATGAGTCACTAAGTTTTTGGGGGTTTTTAATGTCTTTTAGATTTATCTCTGAAGGAAGATCTCAGAAAGCAAGGTGATATATAGGATTTTTTAGGAACTAATTCTTGCTGCAAGGTAAATCCCACTAATATCTTGAGGGAGTGCTTGAAAAAAATGATGATGGAAATCTTGAGTATTTCAGGTGTAATTGGTGCCATTTGTTTTACTTTACCACCCAAGGATTGTTAGTGTAGTTCTCACCTAGCAGCAGGAACTGTGCATATTATTAAAGGTTTTTTTCTCAAGAACTGGTTGTACTTAAACTTGTTTGTTGCTGTAGCTTCAGGGAGGTAGGTTCTTTTTCTGAAAGCTTGCCAAGTAGTCAGTTTACATCTATAAGTGCAAGTTCAGAGTGCTGTTAGGTAGTTTGCTAGCGAATTTGTTCTCCTGGCAGCTACTTCTTTTTCTTGCTGTCCTAGCCGAAGTATTATTTCTTCTTCTAACCTGTTTAGTTTTATGATACCATTTAATAATATGATACATTCAGGCTCAGTTCTTGTGCCCTGACAAAAATAAACATCTGAGATAATGGTGATTATTAAACAGAAATGTCTGCTAAAATCTTGGAGGGTAGAGGCAGTTTTGGTTCTCATCATGTCTGAATTAAAACTTCAAGACAGGTTTAAATGATTTTGTGTAAAACATACTGCATGTGACTTCCTATAGTGTCGGATTTGTTGAGAATGTTGGCTGATACCTACTTCCAGACTTTATTTCAGAATGCAGTTTTAAAATCTCTTGCCACACATTGCTGTTTAGGGTTTAGAAATTTCTTCCATTTGTTGTTTTTATTTGTATTTAAAACATAATCACAGCACACTATGATGAAGCTTATTCTTGACAAGTTGTTCTGGTATCTTTTGTGAGGCTAGTTGCTGCACAGGCAAGTGTTATCAACTAACTCTGCAAAGCATTTCAGTCTTCTTCATTTGGGCTGAGGTAGTGATAATACCACTCATTACTAGTTCTTGCTTTCCTACTACTGCTGTTTTTGGAGTTGTATTCTTTGCAGTTATATTTGCACAATGTGGCATGAATAACATTTATCTTAGATTTAGATGTAAGGAGGAAACACTTTGAACCTGGCATTACTATGCTTGTTATTTCTGTGGCTAGGCAGTTTGGACATGCATGTGGGGATTGGCCACAGGTTAAAATAACTCTGAAGCCACGTTGAGTTGTTACTGAAATTCAGTCAAGAATTCTATGTATAATGAGAAAAGTGCCCTGGCAAGTTTGACTCACTGTTTGGCTGCCAGGGTACATAAGAAGCGGATGTGTATTATTCTGGGGTTTGGCAGCTTAGACCTTGACCTTTTGTGGGCAAAATGCCTCAGCAGCTTCAAGCTATTTAGGCTAGTGCCTCATATCTGATATGCACGGTTTACGAATGAGCAAGTTACAAAGTGCTCATTGTTATTAGTCTCTCAATCCAATAGACTTGAAATTTTATCCTGTATTGTGGAAGACAGCTTAAAGTACAAGGTAGAACTAAATGTATGTAATTGTAGTGTGTGTAATGTTTTCCGCACCTAGTAAATTTTAAGTCTTTAAAAATTTTAGGGTTTACCGAAGAGAGAAGGAGTTTCTGAAAACACAAACTATGAGGGTGCTCAAGCATTGAAACCACTGCTCATGGAGGTTGTTGAGTCTCCATCTGTGAAGACAGTCAGAACCCCAACTAGGCAGAGTTCTGGACAACCTACTCTAGGTGATCATGCTTGAGCAAGCAGGTTGGACTCACTAATTTCAAGACATCTATTCCAACCTAAGAAATTTGTGAAAAGTGAAAGTGGTGCCTTCCATGTCAGTAACAGCTCTTTTCACCACTTGGGACATTTTATATTTTTACAAAGAGAAAAATAAACGTTCAGAGCAGATATTTCTAGAGTCATTGTCTGCAAGATGCATCCTAAAATGACCTCATTGTATTGATACTTGCAGTGATATCAATTGCTGATGCTTCATGATTTACGTTTGTTTGCTTATGGCCATTTCCAGCCTATGCTCAGAGAAGCTGACTTTTCCTCTGATGAGATTCCTTCTGATGATCTTTGACAAGCCAATACATGTCAGTTAGCCCATTTTACTAGATCTAGCCAAGTGAGGATAATTCTAGCATCTCATTTCTTGGACAGACCCTTGATATATTACATACTCTCAGATCTGATTGAGCAGAATCAATCAGAAGATCATCAAAGCATTTGGAACCTCTGTCTGGAGTTGAATGTTGTCCATGTGTAGAACACTGTGTCCATGTGTTGCACTTGTAAAGGATGTGCTAATCAGTAAGCAGGCAAGACCCAAGGGGACATTCTTACCCTGCCAAGTAGGCTGTTTCATGCCATGTTCAAGCTGTTACATGTCCCTTGCTCAGCAGTTCTGGAGTGTTCTGTTTGATTACTCTTTCAAATTTACCCATTGTTTAGGTAGGTTTCTGGCGTCTGCCTTAGCCACTTATGTCTTTGAGATGCCACTTTCTCCATTCAGTCACCCTGCAGTCCTGAAATACCAAAGCGGTCCAAAAAAGGTATTTCCTTTAGCATAATATTTCTCTAAGGCAAATTCCAGTTTTCATTCCTACTATACTTACACACCTCATAAGGGTCACAGTCAGTTTCTCTTCCCTTCTCTGAGGATTACTGTCTTGGTGATCTTGCTGTGAGGAAATGACTGACAGCTTTTAGGGATTTTTTGTTTGTTTGTTTGGTGGGGGTTTTTTTGGTTTTTTTTTTTTTTTTTTTTGGTTGGTTGGGTTTTTTTTTGGTTTTTGGTTTTTTTAGTTTTTCTTCCTAATGATTGACTTTCATCCATTTATTTAAGCTTTGTGCTTCAGGACTGAAACTTTCAATAATACAGAGCAATTAAGTCATGTTAAGGCTTCAGTTTATCAATGGCTGCAATCACTCCATGAACTATTAGGATTGCTTACAGAAGTCTTCTCTAGCAGTGGAAGCATGCTCTGCTAAAATATTCTAACATAGCCCAAAATAACTTAAAAATGTCTTTCAGATACCTGCAGGTCCATCAATCTTGCATTTCAGTTGTGGCTTCAACAGAATTCGTGTCACGGGTACAGTATATGATAGTGATGCCACATTTGATAAAGTAGCCCTCTTTTCATACATGTTTTTAAGACTTGGACCCATTGTTGGCTAATTGGAATTATAGGAATTGGTTGGAGTCTTCTATCCTGATTTTTAGATTTACCTTTCTTAACACTTGGTATGTTATTTTCATGCATAGTAAGCTTCCTCTGAGTCCTTAGTAGGTTACTGAATTCTGTAGTTGAGAGACTATAAAGGATGCATGTAAGGCACTTACATTAGTGCATTAGCCTTGTCTCAGTCACATGAGGGAAGAAGATGCAAGTTGCTGTACAGTTGTGCCACCTACAAAGGAAAAAAATATAGAAGTTGATTACTAATGATGTATGTACACCCAGAAGATTAAACCTACATGCACACAAGATAATTAAAGAAATTGGGTTGTCAAGAAGTAATTTTCCTTCCACTTTAATGACTATCGATTAATCATTTCTATGTTTCAGCTAACAACATTTCCAATGGAATTTACTCATTTTATGTATTTGCAGCTATTATTAAATGCTTGGTATATGCTTGTTTTAGGAGCCAAGGTTGGCCAGATTTGAGGCAGGATGAACTGTTAACTTGTCTTTTTTTTCTGTATGATTAGTAGAATTCTACTGGTTTAATCTCTTTCTCTTTAAAGCTTGAATTTTCAGTGTCTTATAAAAAGTATTTTTGCTGTAGAAAAGCTGACTCCTGTAGTTCAATAAACATTGGCTCAGTTTAAATCAATTGGTTTAAATACTGCCTTTGCTAACTCCTTAATGTTTATTCATGCTGGTCACCTTGGCACATGTATCTCATTTCAAAGGCTTTCTGTTCACTTGATGAAGCCTGCTGTTTGAGGCAAATTATGACTAATCAAATAATTATAATACTGTCATGGCTGTGCACAAAGGAGTGGCCATTTTAGCCGATTTTATTACACTGTCATTTTGTAACATCTTTGTGTCCCTGTACTGCAGAAACCCTTTGACATGAGCTCAGGCTGTTGTGCTCACTGCTGTACACATATTGTCACTGCTCTAGAGCAGTTTAAATGATACAGAGAGCAGGGCAGTATTAAGAAATCAGGCTTACAGATACTGTTTCATTTGCTAGAGCCAGGTTGGGCAGTGCTACTAATGTGATATTTGAAGTGCATATGCAGCCAGATCCTTCAAATTCTTTTGTGGTCACCAACATGGATATTCTATTAATAGGATAATAAACTGTGAAATATGTGCTATTTTGAACAATTAGTAGGATCCTCTGGCAAAGTGCCTCTATTGTGGTCCCTCTTGTAGTTAAAGGGAGTTTATGCAAAAGATGGGGACAAACATTTTGGTAGGACCTGTTGCAGTAGGACAAGAGACAATGGTTTTAAACTAAAAGAAGGTAAATTCAGACTGGATATAAGGAAGAAATTTTTTTGCAAGGGTGGAGGAACACAGGCTCAGGTTCCCTAGAGAAGATGTGGATGCCCCATCCTGGGAATCATTCCAGGCCAGGCTGGATGGGGCTCTTAGCAGCTTGGGATAGTGGAAGGTGTCCCTCCTTATGGCAGCAGTGTTGGAAGCAGATGATCTTTAAGGTCCTTTCCAACCAAAACTGTTCTGTGATTCTAACAGATTGCATCTTTCCAGTCACATCAAGCAACATGACCTCTTCTTAGTGAGAGCTGCATCTTTTTATGATGAAGTTGATAGAGAGAGCAGGCTGCCTTGGAGTTCTCTAAATGCAGCCAGTAGTTGCAAACAAAATCAGAAAGTGCAAATATAAAAATATTCCTCTGGGCTCTTGAATATGCCAAAGGCTTCAATCTCACCAGTATATATAAACTCAGTGAATATACAGTACATGCACCCAGCTGTTTTTTGGCATGCCTTTAGACTCCACTGGAACTATTTAGTTTGATAGCAAATGCAATGACGGATACTTAATATTAGCATAAATTTATGTTTCTCTGAGACATTTTAATGCCAAGAATATCAGCCATAATTTTTCTCTCCTCCTTTTTCCTTTTCTGATTATCTTTGGCTTTACTGTTGCCAATTTTTAAAATCAGATTTAGCTGTTTTCCTCTCTCCTTTAGGGCGCTGAGCGTTTTTACCATCACCTCTACAGTGGCTCCACACTGAGAACCCACATAATCCAGGCAAATCCCCTGCATAGAGTCTTGTTAAAAGCCACAGTTATGGGGTTAACTCAGAATGGTCACGAGCCAAGCCATTCACTGCTTCTCCTAAAATAAATCATTGCTTATGCTGCTGCCATATGGCCAATGAACATGAGCTTGCAGCCGTCTTCGGATTTCCTTGTCCACGCTTTCAAGCGCGCTGGCTCTTGAACCGGTCTTCTTCCCCCCATGTTATTTGTAGTTTCTCTCCTGAGTGGTGAACTCGGGAAGCATGCAAGTATGTCAGAAGAGTAAATAACTTGACTCAGCTGTCCTGTTAGTGTCTCCTGGGTCAATTAAGCACGGCCTTCCCGTGCTGCAGTGCAGCCCTTTCGTGGGGGACACAGGCTGTGGGCAGGTACCTGGCTGGGGAGTCCTGGCATGCAGCGCTGGCCAGTG
Source organism: Sitta carolinensis (assembly GCA_032173965.1). NCBI lineage: Eukaryota > Metazoa > Chordata > Aves > Passeriformes > Sittidae > Sitta > Sitta carolinensis. The sequence goes on from JAVUNC010000006.1 coordinate 39,413,947, forward strand.
GAAGGTGCCCGCTCCTTCTGGTGACCTCGGGCTCAAGACATACAGCCCAAACACTCTTCCCATGCCCAGATTTGCTACCAGCCCTGTGGAAAAACCCAGTGAGTTGATTCTGTCTTCAGACCGGTTTGCTGAATACTACAGTTTGAGCTATTAAACAGTAATATAATAGCACTGAGTTATGGAATTATTCTAATTACTTTCTTTAGGTTTCTCATTGTGTTTGGAGGTTCTCTTTGCATTTGCTGATGTGAGCTTTTTCTTTCTAATGTAAAACTGGGGGAATGCAGTATTCTGGCCCATACATTTTCATATATCTCTGTGCAATCTCAGGTTACGTTGTATAATTCTATCTAATACTTTTTTGAAGATCTGTAATAAAAATCTGCAGACAGCATCTGAAGGGGAGGATATGAAATTCTTACTGCAAATATTGGCAGTGACATAAGCAAACTTGGAGGAAGCAGACTGAAATATGTGGAGTCACCTTGTCATTGGAATTTAAACAATGAGATAGGAAAAGTATTCTGAAATATCAGAAATATGTAGGTAATGTATAACAAAATTTTACTTACTATCTTTTATAGAGTGATCTCTCAGAAGAAACCAACAAAACTTTGTATTATACCTCCATCTTGTTTATGAGCTGTTGTAAATCACTGTTTTTAGGCTGATAGAGTAGGCTCTGCTGTAGGTCAGCTCTCCCTTATTGTGTGGGTGAGTGATGCCTTTGGGTGAATTGTGCAGGTGAATCTCTGTTGATCCCTCCTTCTAAGGCCTTGGGGTGTGATGAGCCTGCTTTCTGACAGATGATGTTACAAGTGTCTTAAAATCAGCTCAAAATCAGCATATGCTTGGTCCTTAAACATCCATTATGGCATTTTTAACAAATTGTGCTCTCCCTGTCTCTTAGTGCAACTTTTCCTTAAAAGGTAAAAGTTTTGGCATTTAATCACTGTTGAGGTGGAATTTTGTTTAATGTTCTTTTTGGTTTAAAATCTCACTCTACTTTCTCTGGTTTTAAGTTACTCACTGTAGCCCCTAATAGGTACTACTTTGTTTCTAATCTGACCCTTGCTTCCAGTCAGATATTCATAAGTTGTGCTTGTCCGTTCTGCTAGTTGGCAAATCCAAAAACATTTTGCTATTTTTTTTCATCATGCAAACATTAGAAGTCATGCTTGACTTGCGCTTTTCAGGAGAAGCCTTCAAGAGGAGAGTTTTCTGTATCTTCTATGAAAAACATGTTCATGGCAGTAAAAGGGTAGTAGTACTTTTATGTCCTCTCAAAAAAAAAAAAAAAAAAAAAGACATTGGCTGTTGTGTTGTTTTTTTTAATGTTGAGGTATTTACAAGTATAATGTCCAGAAAACAATTTGACTTATTTTGTTAACATTGCAAAAGATCTTCATAAGCCCTTGGGAGGCAACTTAGCTTCTGAAAGCTTAGTGGAGAATCTGTTAAATCAGCAGAAGAATATTGAATTCCTGGTTGAGATTTGAAAAATGCTTGTTTCCAAAACAGAATATGCTGAATTATGTCTTTCACTGAAACAGCCAACCAAAAGATGGAAATGTAGGAATAATAAACAGAACGAAAGTATAAGCCTTTGCAAAAACAAGGGGGGTTTAATGTGGAAAAATTTACAAGCTTGATTGTATAATAGCATCTCTCTGACTGGAAGAAACAAACTTTTAAAGAATGATATATGTAACTAAGTTTTCCTTGCCAGTTTACTTTGATTTAAACACTTCCCAGTGTCTGAAAATACAGTCTTTTTGAAATAGAAATTTTATCTTAGTTTTTATTGTTTGGCCCATTGATAGCAAGGTATATGGAGAAAAAAGCACTATCCATGTTAATGAAATAGTGCTTTATCTTCTCTGTCATTGATGCTGGAGCTCTCAGAAGAGCCAACACAGAGGATTGCAGCCTGGTCCATATCCTTGCTGTATATATTGTATGTAGCCATTGTCTGTTTGAGGTAACAGGACACAATGGCATTGCATTGTTCTCTGTTCCATTGAAGTGGATTGTGATTTCCTTCTTTTTGTTTTGTTTATTTGTTTTCTGTGATGGAGGACTTTGAATTGTATACATGTCTGTTTAAAATTGTAGTAAGCTTACATGGTCCATGACTTCTGTAAAATTGGGTTATAGGTTGGTCATGTTGTTTGGGAATAATGGTGGATGCTTTGGAACCCCTTCCACAAGCTCTTTTTATTCCACACAACAATCAGTAAACTTTAATGCTTAAGTTACAAAATGCCTTTCAGCATATAAAATACCTTGACCTGAAAAAGGAGGTTGATATCTGCTGCTTTGATCTCCTTTCACACCACATGCATGCTGCTTTCCATCAGGGCTGACTTGGTGGGAAGCAGCTCTGTGGAGAAGGACGAGGAAGTGCTGGTGGGCAGCAAGCTGTCCTTGTGGCCAAGAAGGTCAATGGTGTCCTGGCATGTGTTAGGAAGAGCATTGCCAGCAGTCAAGGGAGGTGATCCTGCCCCTTTGCTCAGCCCTGGTGAGGCCACAGCTGGACTGCTGGGTCCAGCTCTGGGCTCCTCAGTCCAAGAGAGACAAGTTCCAAGAGGAACTCCTGGAGTGGATCCAGTGGAGGACGAGCAACAAAGATGATTGAGGGCCTGGAGCATCTCTCTCATGAGGAAAGGCTGAGAAATCTGGGACTGTTCAGCCTTGAGAAGAGACAGCTGAGAGGGGACCTCAACAATTTACACAAGTATCTGAAGGGAGGGTGCCAAGAGGAAGGATCCAGGCTTTTCTTGGTGGTGCCAAGGAATTGTACAGATGATGGAGCACTATAACAGATTGCCCAGAGAGTTTGTGGAGTCTCCCTCACTGGAGATACTACAGAAATGTCTGGATACAATCCTGTGCAAAATGCTCTAGGCTGACCCTGCTTGAGCAGGGAGGTTTGATGAACTGACCCACCTTGGTCCCTTCCTTACCCATTCTGTGTGTACATGCACTCAGAGCTGCCATCATCCCCATAAGCATTTAGTTGGCCAAGTACCTTCTTTTAGTTAGTTTGATTTTTTTTTTTTTAGTTCTGAGAAAGACCAAGACTTGTTTAGTTCTGGGAAAGCATTTGTACAAGGAAGGGAAAAGTTTTATTATATTTCCTAGATTGTGGCTATCAGGAGAGAAGACAAGAAAACCTGCCCTGGTAAGCAGTCCTATAAAATTCATAGCCCTCCTAGCAAAGTGTATCTGCAGAGGTCATGTAAACATCAGTAAAGTTGTATTTGGCAGGATAAACTGATTACTGGCTAAATCTTTCCTTCACTTAAATAAAGTCTTCCAAGATAAATGATTCTGCCACAAATTAAGGATGGCACATCTATCAGTATTTAATATAATGCTTCTCACCTCCAAGACCTGGCAAGAATTTGTAAGATGGGACCAGCTTGAAAACCAGTGTGAAGCGAATTACGCTATAATAATAGAATAGAGACTGAATAGAATAGTAGACTAATAGAGACTGAAAGCAACTTTTCCACAAAGAATTAATAGAGTATTTTCATCTTAAAGGTGCCTTATGGATCTGATATTAACTTGCTATAATCTTCTTACAGTGATTTAAAACATCTTTAATATGCACCCAGTAATCTTGTTAACAAAACCTATTTCTTGTTAGACACATACTGAGTCTTACCAGAGATTGTGTGCTACTGTCAGACTACATCTTCAGAAGTTCTTACACGATTCTTACAAATCTCTGCTAATAAATGTTTTAATTTCCCTGATCACATAATGAAAATTGAACCTGAAGGTGTTTGATTGTATTACAGCATGAGCTGTTATTGAGGGACTGAGTAATTGGGCCAGTAAATATGTATCACAAGTGGAATGATTCTGCATGTACTGAACTCCAATCTATTTGTATAAAGAGGTGTTTTTTTTATTCTACATTTTTCACTTCATCATTAAAACCAAAAATATTAGTTTTCAATCAGTATGTAAGGCAAAGGCATGAAATTGCTTAGTTTAGCCACTCTTTCCATGTTGACAACAAAGTAAATAGTTTAAAATAAGGCTGCAATAATAAAACTCTAATATTAGTGTTGAGCATCTACAAGATTGGCTAATGAAACAATATAGAATAATTTCATCATAGCTGTCTAATGTGAACTGGTATTTGTTGACCAACAAGAGCTTGTGCATACAACTTACAGTTTCACTGATTAGGAGTTATTAAGATGTGTCCTGCTATTTTGCCTTGAAGTCTTTGTAGGAACCAGTTAAAAATGCAAAGCTTCCTTTATATTGCAGTAAGTATCTTTGTTTTAGATCAAGGAGGCAATGATCCCTAGTGTGACAAGCAGATAAAATCCTGCCTGTGTGTGGTTTTGCCTATCTGAAGTTGGTTTGCCCCTCTGAGTTCAGTGTCAGAACATAGTCTGTCTGTGTATAATGCAGCATGCTTTCTATTTGTCAGTAAGCCATGCTGATGAAGTGTTGCAACTGTTTAGAACAGATTTATGATTGCTCTCCAGTTACTACTTAAAGATCAAGGCGGGGGGAGGGAAACAAGTACATCCAGGTTGAACTGAATTTTCTTTTGTGTCCAGTATCATCTATGATAGCTTATTTTTCAACCTTAATAGGTGACAGAAATGTTATAAATACTAGATTTTTGTGAGAGAGTAACTTGCACAAATTCTTGGGGTGCTTTGTTCTTTGTAGAGATGATTTTTTTTTTAACGTGGAATCGTGAAGTTACATAGACATCAGCTCTACGAACTTTTTTGTTTTCCAAAGGCGAAGTTCATCCTGGTCTTGCAAAAATTTTTAATTGCTGAGCAGTCGTTGTCTATTTATTGAACTGACTTTTGCAAATCTGGATTGTGTGAGAATCCTTAAGTATCTAGACTGTTAGTTTAAACATGAGCTTTTATGAGAGTTAAATACAGGTGACTTTCTCTGTTGATGTGTGTCATTGGTAAAACCATTGCGTATTGTGGTGGAATGTGCAGCTCCCTCTTTATCCTGCTGATAATTATAGTCAATATCAACTCAATTTCTATTTCAAGAAGAAATGTGTTTAAATATCACTCATATAATAACAGAACCACACACTGGGTAAGGTTGGAAGGGTCTGCAGTGGGTAATTTGGTCCAGCCATCCTGCTCATGCAGGGTTAGCCTAGAACACTTTGCACAGGATTGTATCCAGACATTTTTTAATATCTGTGCCCCTCAGTTTAGAAGGGTGTTGAGATGCTCAAATGCATCTAGAGGAGAGCAGCAAGGCTGGTGAACAGTCTGGAACACAAGCCCTGTGAAGAGCGGCTGAGGGAGTTGGGATTGTTTAACCTGGAGAAAAGGAGACTCGTGGGAGACCTAATCATTCTTTACAACTACCTGAAAGGAGGTTGTAGCCAGGTGGGGGTCGGTCTCTTCTCCCAGGCAACCACTGAGAGAATGAGAGGACTCAGTCTTAAGCTGTGCCAGGGGAAATTTAAGTTAGACGTCAGAAAGGCGGAAGTTATAATGAAAACAGGAAGCAGAGAAGGCAGAGTTACTGAATGCCTTCTTCACTTCGGTCTTCACTGACAAGACCAGTTCTCAGGAGTCTCTGACCCAGAGGACCAGAAAGGGTAAAGGAGTATTGTAAAGGTGACTCTCCCCTGGTGAAGGAGATAGTGTTAGAAAAACCCTAAGCAGACTTGACATGACACAAGTCCATGGGCCCTGACAGCATGCATCCACGACTGCTGAGAGCTGGTGAATATCACAGCAAGGCAGCTCATGATCATCTTTGAAAGGCCCTGGTGATCAGGAGAGGTGCCTGAGGACTGGAAGAAAGCAAATGTCCCCCTGGTCTTCAAAAAGTCAAAAAGGAGAGCCCAGGAAACTACCAGCCAGACCACCTCACCTCAATCCCAGGAAAGGTGAAGGGAGCACTTTCTTGCCCCTTTCCTTCCTTTGCTGAAGGTCATCACATTCCAGTTTACTAGATGAAAGGATGTTACCAGAATCATTGCACAATTTCTATGCAGGAACAATTGGCAGGGTGGTGTCTGATCTGGCCTTTTTGGCGTGGTCATAAAAATGCAGCTGCATACTGCCAAAAAAGCCAGTTGCTGGAGAATTTATACAGTCCTGGACAATTTTTCTAGGCCTACAGTTGAGCAGTTGTGGACAAAAGTCTAACCTTCAGGAGATGCTTGGGCTTGGAAAGGATTTAGAAGTCCTGTTTGAGTACTCAAGCCCTGTTTGGGTTGTGAGTGGGATTAGCAATGATACCTACTCACTGCAGTTTCCAGCACTGCTTGGTTTCTCTTTGTGGTCCCAGAAAACATGTACTAGCAGTTAACAGCCTCCTACACCAGCGTGTACCAATGGGGCTTAACCAGCAAATGTTAGTAGAGCCGAATGCTGGATATATGCTTGTTGCATAATATTGCAAACCCTATTCAGTTAGCATGTGGAATCACTCTTCCAAGTGTAGGACTTTATGGTGGAGTAGGAGACTAAACATGTTGAAGTACAGAGGAGAGTACTTACACAGAATGCAGGGAGAAATGCAAGCAGAGGACAAGGAACCTGTGCCCAATTTTTGTTTGATTCCTGGTGCTTTGCTTCACCACGACTACAGTTCTCTTCAGATGGTAATGACATGTGATGGGTAGTGAGCCATTGGGTAGAGATGCCACTGAATACATTTTCAAGTTCTTGGTAATATTATTGTAGCCACAAGTTTTTAAAGAAGTATAATTTAATTAAATTACTTGATGGCTCTAGAGTGAAGTAAAAGCTGATAGACCCACAAACCTGAAGAAGGCAACATATTCCAAATCTGTCAGTTGCTTTTAATAAGTGATTACATCTCTAGAGAACTGAAAGATTCATTCTTGAGACTTGTTTACATCGCAAAGCATTCTTCAATCTGTAAGGACAAATCTAGAATTATAAGCTGGTTTTATTGGTAGGAGTTTAGGGAAGACTGTAAAGCGGTTGCCAACTACAAATTAAGATTGCTCTTTAATCTTCAGTCTGGAAGGCTCCCAACAACGTGGAAAAGGGTGTGAATGTGTAGGGGGGGAAACCATAAAGGTGATGAAAGTCATTCTGCTTCAATACTGTAAACTCCATGCTTTATGGGAACACAGAGAAAATGTATGTATGACAAAAGCTGCATCTCTTGTCCTGGGAGAGGGGCTGATCACAGCATCTGTGTATGTTACCTTACCACTCCATACTGGTGAAATCTGATTTGTATTTTGATGCAATTGTACATCACTGACCAATCAGAAATTGTTGCATTTCTGTGTAGGAGATGTGCAGATGCAGCTTTCTCAGATGATACCAAAACAGCTTTTTTTCTGCATATAGTTTGCTGTGGACGCTTGTGTATTTATTGATTGCCTCAATATTAGAAATGCGAGTAGTGGGTTTTGGCCCACTATTTTTAGTATTTTGCAGTAGGTCTGGTTCTTTTAATTTTATTGAGATTGTTTCTTCTTTTCGACTTCATTTTGCAGTCTGGGTTATTTAAAGTGACCAAATAATTGGCCTGAAAATGTAAGAGAAAGCTGGGTCTGCAGTAGAGGATCTGATCTGATGTGAATAAATAAAAAATTTGGTTTCATAAGTTCAAGCCTTTGTGGTTGACTGAAATCTTACTGCTTTTTAGGGAAGAGGAATTAAGCTTCTAGAGAAACTCTGGGGGATAAAAGATTAAGAAATAATGCTTTTAATGGAGAAGAAGAGATGTCTTAAGTGGCAGCCTATGCTATTAAAAATACCAGCTTCTACCCACTAATGATAGGCCAAGTTTTGCAAACTTAACAGGTTTCACCTTTTTTTCTTATGCTATGCCTTTGATGGGATTTTGCTTTTGATTGCCTGGTTGTGGGTGGAATCTCTAATACTCTTGGCAACAAATACTATATGGGTTCTTAAAATTACATTTGTTCTGGCCTGGAGCAGAACTTTGTGGGTGTTGGATGTTTCTTTGAGACCTGGCATTCCTGTTAGTTAATCACCTTACGTTATCTACAACTTCAAAGGAAGACGATTAATGTCTATCGGCCACCTTCACTATGTGGCATAGATCTGAATGCTGTACATTTAATGGTTCGGTTTATGAATCACCCACCTGGGCAAGGCAGTGTTTGGGTAATCAGTTATCCAGAAATACACTTTGTGGACAAGAGACAACAAGTAAGTTAAGTGTTACTTATTATAGTTTCATCAATGGCATTGTGCTTAATCTCTTAAGCACATTAGAGTATTAGTTGATCAGAAATTTATTATGATCTGCTTAAGTAAGATGATGTGAACTTTTTCCTGGGCAATACAGGAACACAGTACAGTGTACTAGGCTAGAATTTAATTAACTGATGAGTAGGTTGTTCTGTGCATATATCTGAACAGCTGAAATACTTGATTGTACTAGCTGTCTAATGTCCTGTGTACTAATTTTGATAAATGTCAAGGAATCCCTATGGAAATGGCTGAATACACGATAAAGTGGCTGCTGCCACTTAAGTGAAGTGAGCTGGATTATCGGAAGTAATCAGTTTAATTTAAACCCAGCTCATTTTAACTGAAAAAGGTTGGGGAGCAACCATGTGGTAGTTCAGCATAAAGATCTATATAGGAAGGTAATAATTTACAATAATGCAGGCAAGAAGGATAAAACATGGTGAACAACACCAGCTGATTCAATAGGTTTTCCATTAATTATTCAAGGTGTAAGCAAACCCTTCTTCAAGATGCAATTACTAGTGAATACTGAGAAAACTTTGAATCTTGTTTAAAAGCAGGTAACACACTTTTTTTTTGTTGGATACCTCTTGCTTGAAGGAAAACCTGATATGGAAAAACTAGGCAGTGCTTGGACTTGATTGTTGTGCCTTTCCTGGTCCATTCAGAAAATGCATGATTAATCTTGGTTACATGAAGGAGAAGATACTGCAAGTCCCAATTTGCATTTATTTTTAACGCTTCCATAAGCACAAGCAAGACATTAATGTCATGTACTTTAGTTTGAGGTCTTGTATTGCAGTTATGGATGTGACTTATGAGTTCAGTCTCACCTTCAATTCTTTTCTAGGGAGAGCACGTGTGCAGCAGCTGGCAGAGAACACGAGATATTTCAGGAGACGACTGAAAGAGATGGGCTTTATTATCTATGGAAATGAAGATTCCCCTGTTGTGCCTCTGATGCTGTACATGCCAGCAAAAATTGGGTACGTTTGACAGCATAACTTCTTAGCCATCTTCTTTAAATCTAGGTTGGTGTGAGAATATGAAGAGTTTTCTAAATACAAGAAAATATTTGTTTGGTTTTTGCTTTTGTGATAATGTCTAGATATGATCACTCAGGTATTGGTATTGTAAATACTAAAACAACTGCAGCACATAGGTTTATAAATGCTTGCTGATTTGTGGGATACTGAGTGGATAATTAAGGCTAAAATTTTGCAAGGAGGATGTATAAAGTATATATTGAAATTTTTTTCAACATAAACAAGAACCTGATTTCAAGGACAGCTTGCTTTGATTGCCACTTTTCGGGGTCTGTATATAATGCAGTGCTCAATCAACACTTTCAAATTTGGAAAACATAATTTCATTTTAAGCCGTACTGAACATCTCTAGTGCTTGACTAGCTCAGGCTTCAGCCTGGCACTTTTTATGAAGCTAGATAAAGTCGTTCTCCACCCTTCTCAGTGTAACAAAGTGTTAAAAGGCTTGTTACCTTTATGGTGCTGCAGACTACACGTCCAGCACACAGAGGCAGCTGTTTCCACTGCCCAGTTTCTCTGCCAGTCAATACAATCTCTTCTTTGGAAATGTTCATGGAAATATTTATTAGCTGAGCAGTTGAGCCAGTATCTTGCTTAAAATGAGCAAGAACAGAGAGCTCTGATGAAAGTTGGCCTTAGGATCTGCATCAGGTTTACTTGATCCTTTCTTTGTCCCTTGTAGCCTGTTTTTAAAATAGTCTGAGAGTACTAAATGGATACAAAATGAAGTGTATCAGGATGCACCTATTCATAAGGAAAATAGTCGTGGCAGAAAATTTAAAGATCTTGTAAAAGAATGTTATTTTTATATGTCCTTATAAACCTCTTAAGTTCATTGCTACTTCTCACAAGGCCAGTTCAGAAAGGATTAACCATTTCCTGTGGCCTGTAGAAACACCCCCAGCTGCACTGCCATTACAGATCCAGTGGAGATCTTTGTGCCTCTCATTGTATAAGTCACAGCCACTACTTTCTGTAATCTCCTTAAGAATTTGTTTTGTTGAAGATAATGTGTGACAGTTGTATCATATTTTTATACCTTCCTTAAAAATATTAGGTATCATATTAGATGATTTTACTGTGGTGATTCAGTTGTTCCTGTGATACTTATAAAGTGGTACATTCTGTGATGCAGTAATGTACTTTAATCAAATTAAATTCATGAAAACAAAACATCTTGAAATTGCAGAAACATCCGCTCTGGGGCCTTGCAGCATGAGGGATTCCTTGTTTAGTCAAACTTCTGAGCCAAAATCACTCTTTCCTATTGGAAAGATTTCCAAGCTTAGGTTACAAATCCATTTAGAAACAGCCTGCTAAAAGACCAGTCTCTGCCACATATAATCTTTCATCTTTGTTAGAACTTAATACACTGAAACCTTTTGAGAAGGACCACCTTGGATTAAATTTAAAAAAGGCTTTTGTGAGCAGGCATTTCTGCCTCTAAAAAGAAAGCACTGGAAGCTCCAAACTGTGGGCTGACAGCCTTGCTGCAACAAAGGCCTGTATGGGTTACCATCCTGAGTCCTTCGTGCTCCTGCTTTGCCACCACTGGAACATTTGTGACCATCTCATTCTCTCCGGCAGTGCATTTGGGCGTGAGATGCTGAAGCGGAACATTGGTGTTGTGGTCGTGGGCTTCCCGGCCACCCCATCATCGAGTCCAGAGCCAGATTCTGTTTGTCTGCAGCTCATACCAAAGAGATGCTTGATATAGTAAGTGTCTCGTCTTCCTTCTGCTCATGCCTGCTAATAAACAATTGTCTGGGTTTTGGTTCAATGGTTGGCACATGGCATAGTTTAACCTAATCTTCCAAGCCCTTTGTAATAGAGCTGACAATGACTCCATCTTTTTTCTTGCTTCAACAGTGTGGAATGGCTGCTTAGAGTAAATCTCAGGACTTTTCTTGTCCTATTTTAAAAGGAGATAGTCTCATTCCTGTGAGACAATGCTTTTTACCCTCTTTAAAGGCTATACCTTGTATTGAACTGGTTAGAAGAAAACATTTTGCATTTTCTAACCCTAGATGCTAATGGTAAGAAAAAGAAGAAAAAGGCCTGAGAACCTCCAAAACATTTCTATTCCTCTCAAAAGGAAGCACATGATTTCCAATGAGAATTTTTATTCCAGAGATTACTATTCTTGTTCTCGTTTAAAGCTTCAGAGCACTGTATCTTAAATGAACCTGTCCTAGTGAGTCTGTACCACATGCAAGGCCTTACTTACTGGCACTTGCAGAGGGAATGGAGGTCCCCTCCAAGGAGGCCTGCATCAGATAGGAGATGCTGCCTTCAAAACGTAAGGATGGTGGTTACTCTGACTAACAGAGTTGGAAGAGGATTATATGAATAAGTCTGACTATTCTTAGTATGTCTTGGTTGGTAGCTACATTCAATTTTGAGTCTTCTGAATAATCTTGTTTGATGGGCATGTGTACATAGAATGTCTTAGGTCCTGCCAAAGTTCTGCATTGCACTTTTTTCCTCACTTTGAGGGTCTGTGACTCAGAATATAAACTAGGTTGAGTCATGAATTTGGACTTCATGAGAGTAGACTCTGTCCTATTAGGAGACCTACTTAAAAGAATCCCATAGGATACAGTCCAAAAGATCAGAGGTGTCCAGGACAGCTGATTGATTTTTCATCTCTCTCCTTCCCTGAAGAATGATCTATCTATTCTTACTTAAAGGAGATTGAATGCAGTGGGAAGCCTGCATGGATGAACAAACCAACAAAAATATATCATAAAAGTGTATAAGAGCATGGACAGGTGACCAAGCAAGAATAGAGAGACAGTCCTGAGCATGCAAAGATGGGGTCAGGAAAACCAAAGCCCACCTGGAACTCAATCTGTTTAAGGACATCAAATGCAGCAGGCAGAGCTTTTATGGGGCATTAGTAGCAAAAGAAAGAGTAGAGAAAATGTGGAGGACTGCTGCTGAATGGCACAGGGAATCAGGTGAGAAATGCGTGCAAGAGGCAAGGGTACTCAGTGCCTTTGTTGTTTCAGTCTCCTGGTGAAATTTAGGAGACCATGAGATTAATGGAAAAGTATGGAGCAGTAAAGACTTATCTTTGATGTGAAGGAGGCTCCAAAAAGGGAACATTTAAACAAAATCAACATGCACAGGTCCGTGAGACCTGATGGGGTACATCCACAAGCGTGAGGGAATTGGCTGTCACTGCAAAGCTGCTCTTGATTATCATCTTTGGAGGAAGAGTTTGTGGTGGTTGGGGGAGGCCTCTGAGGACTGGAAGACACCAAATGTTGCCTTCTTCTTGAAGAAGGGAAAAAAATGAGAGGAACTGCAGGTTGAAAAGCCTTGCCTTTATCTTGAGAAGACTGTGAAGAAAAAAAAATCTTGAAACTACTTTTGAATATTTTGTGGGCAACGTGATTGGGAGTAGTCATGGAATTGGGGAAATTATGCCCAATGTCCAAATAGGATCAGGTGGTAGCGTTCAATATATGAATAGCAAATAGGATAGCTAATAGATATTTACTACTGTCTTGCAAAAAAATAGAGTCAACCTTTTCACACTTGGCTGCTACAGAGCTTACATGAAAATCAACATCTTAAAATGACATGCTTTTAAAATTTAATTTGTGTTAAAAAAAATTAGTAAGGCAGTGTGTGTTGTGAGCAGTTTTGTGATGTATGTGTAGTGTCACTGAGTCAACCTGCTGTGTGTCTGCAGTGCTGTACTTGATGCTCCTGAGTTGTTTCTGCCTTGTGAGAAATTGCCTAACACAACACTCCAACAACAGACTGCTTAAGGAATTCCTTCCCAGCTACTTGTCCTGCTACACTTCCCTTAATTATCTCAGTTTAGTTGTTTCTGTTCCAAATAAAGGTTTTGAACCAGTATGTTCAGAGAAGACCCTCTCCTTTGCTTCCTTTCCCTCTGTATAAAATCAGTAGTATCAGACTTGGCTCAGAGCGTGGTGATGGACCTGAGTTCATTGACACAAATGGGGAGCAGTAACTTCTGGACAGGTGGGCATGGAGTGGGGATGAATGCATAAGAGAGGTGGGAGGAAGGAAAATAAAGAATACTGAAGTCCTGAAATCATATTGCTGCAAATTGAGCTAAAACTGAAACTGTACAAACTTGATGTGCGGGTACGACCTGAGCAGTAGTGCAATTTTACAGTTAGGTTCTTGGTCTTCTCTTTTAGTGACTAGCTGGGGCCTTTGCCATAATAAGCTGCTTTTGTAGGGTCTGTATAAGTACCACATTTGCTCTCTTCCAAAATCTATCTGTAACTTTTATTACTCTGCTTTAAAAACCTCTTTTCCTGTCAATTCTTTCTGCATTTTCCAAAAAATGTTTCAAATTTTGTGCATTTAACATAAGACTCATTGCTAGAGTACCTCTGTAAGTGTTAAATATACTAAATTGAGGAAATGCTTGTTCAATATATTAGAGCTTGTCTGCTAAGAAAATTAATCCAGAGCAAAATGAGGTGTGAATTTTGAAGTGAATGAAGAAATCCAGATTTAGCTCAGTATGTGGAGGCTTTTTTCCAAGTTAGTGTAACCCCCTTTATGGTTCAAAATAGCTGCATGCTCAGAACCCAGAACATTGGCAAGAGCAGTTAATAAGGAGCAAGTCTTCGTGTCAGTGACTTTGTGCTGTGTTTTCCTGTGATGCAGTGAAAAGGGATTGATTTCAGGCAGCTAATCATTAAGGCAGACCTCAGGTCTAATCCCTCTGCTAACTGTGACAACAGTATCCAGGAGGAGGAAGAACTAAAATGAATGGACTTGGGGAGAATTGGCAGACAGTTTCTTCAAGTCACTGATAGAGAGGACAACTTGGTATCCCATCTGTGTATTCATGGATGCTAACTAGGGCTCTTGTGGTATTTTCTTAAACAAAACTTATCTGTGTTTGAAGCATAGGGAAGAAAAGCTTGTCTTGCAAATAGTGATATTTGTAATGCTTTCTTGTTCTTATTAAATACACCCACATGATGAGGAATAGTTCTTAGTTAAAATTTTAACTGTTTTATGTAAATAAAACTTCCTTGCCTAAAAATATTTGGCTTAGGATCAGAGTGAAGTCCCTCATAACCCACATCGCTGTGGGCTGTGCTTTCTTTTCAGTGATGAAAAATATATTACACTCTCCTAAAGTCAGAGTACACCAATGCCATTTCCTTTGTAGTCTGTGCTGGTCACATGGCCCTTTTTGTTTTAAATTAATAAAATCCTAAATCTGCATTCAAGAATAACAGTTAACATACTCTTTCAACAGAAATTCAGCTTTAAATTGTTTCCATATGGGATCTTTACTTAAAGCTCTGGCAGACTGTGCCCACACTTTTGTTTTGTTTTGTTCTTACCAAGGTCCAACTTCTGGGTTTGTCATTCCCCCAGATTTTAGAGTGCAGAGGGTATTGCTGCCAGATAGAACAAGCATGAAGGGCCATTGTTTAAAGAAACAAAAACGTGAACTATCCATCTAGGAAGAAAAAACATGTAGAGCTATTAACCCCCATCTGCCAACTGTCCTCAAGAGATAAGCATTTGACCCAGATTGGAGCATTAATGTTGAATTAGTGACATTCTGAAGCAATGCTGAATGTACCTATCTCAATAAATTCCAGGCATTGGAGAATGCCAACCTTTGAATTCAAAAAAATCATATTGGACTGGGAAGTGATCTTCTGAATTAATTTTTGTCACTCGCCTATATAAAATAACTAGCATCACGTGCTATCACAGATTTGTTTGCAGCAACTGATTTATTTTGTGCTTTGCTCTAGGAGTGTTCTGTAGAGAAATGAAGTTTAGGATTTGGCTTTTAACAGACCCTATTGTCTGTGGACCAATGTCTTATCAGAGATTGCAACATAATGGAAGTAAGATTAACTGAACTGGGACTTTCCTCATTTCTTACGCAAGCAGATGTTCATAACATTTGAGTTCAGGTCAAAACGGTGAAAGGCTGTGCTAATTCAGTAGCAGTGTTCTGGGTCATCAGTTGCTTGAGTGCGGCCTCTGTGGCAACATCAGTGGGACTTGCTTTCCAAGGAGAAAATGCTTGGGGACCTACCCAGAATAATTTTTTGTTTTTCTTTCCTTGGATTGTCTGGCAAAAATCTCCTGTGCCATGTTGTTTATGACACATAGCTTTCATCTCTAGTTATATATGGACAATGCAAATTAACCAAATACAGATAAAACAAATGCATCTACAAATCTTGTCAGCTCACTATTGTAGTTTGTCTTGCTATTTTGCAATTTTAAAAATAGAGTAGATCAGGTTTGCTAACACAGGTTGTTTTCAAACTGAATGATACATAAGGAGGAGTTGAACCTCAAACAAAATGTATGGTTTTTTTCTATTTTTGCTTCATTACCTCCGGGAAGGGAAGAACATTATTCTGGTTTTCTATCTATGCATAGTCATGGTGTTTGCTGGATATTATGATACTCTTCTGGAACTGGAATAGTCAGTGGGTGCATAGGCACTCTCAGTTAAGTGACCAGTGCTGTTTATGTGGTCTCAAAATTTCTGAACGGTAAAATTAAAAAAAAAATCCTGCACACTTCTGAAGGCACCAGCTTCTAGCACAGTAAATTCTCAAGTAAAATGGCTGTCAGAATAGTCTGCAGGCATGCATAAAGGAAGATGTGTGGATAACTTGCATCTGTCTCCTCTGCTGATCTACTGTGGTCTCTTTGTCAGGCTTTAAAAGAAATCAATGAAGTTGGGGACCTTTTGCAACTGAAATATTCCCGTCGCCGTTTGGTACCTCTCTTGGACCGGCCGTTTGACGAAACAACATATGAAGAAACAGAAGACTGAACTCCTTCCATGTGCCTCAGTGGGAGGGACACACCCCATGGGACACTCCGTGGCACACAGGCCACAGCATCTGTGAACAACACACTTATGACTGCTTAGTATAAGAGACATTTCCTCACAATACTGAAGTGGCCACATCAGCTCCAAATGGCATTTTGTAAATAGGGAAAGGCAAAAAAAATACTTTGATTCCTGTGTCTTCAGGGTCTGGCCCTAGAGGTGCTTGGCTTTATTTTTTTCTTGTTGCTTTTTTCTTTAATTTATTTGTCCAGTGAGTTCACAGCAAACCCAAGTTGGCTGTGGCTGATTAGTTCAGACTTTGTATGCACCATTAGCCTCCCAAATGCTGGCTGAGATGTTGTGAGCATGTGTGACGCTGGCATGGCAGCATTTTCAGTGTCACTGCTAGGTGTCTGATCTTCCCAATAAGGAATGAGCTGACCTCTCTGAAGACTTCCTAGAGAAACTGTTGTTTGCTATCTTTGACATATTTAACAAGATGGATAATCAACCAAAGTTGTTTTTCTCATTTGCAGTTACTTATGTTTAAAACTTGAATTTAGCCTTTTTAAAATAAACGTGTTGTTGACATGTAACTAACAGGACCATTGTTCCCAAACATTACTTAGTTTTGTAAGCCACAGGCAGAAGGACTCCTGGAGCTGTAGCCTCTTTTCCTTCCCAGTATGGATACCAGATTGTCTCCTGGTTTTGACACTAATTGTCCCTTTGATAGAGGGTAAGTGATGGAGAGGAGTTTGTTTTGGTTTTAATTCTTATGTTTGAAAAAAAGGAAAAAATATGGGTTGTGTGTGTGTTGCTTTCTCATCTTCAGGTTAGTTTCTCTTGCTTTAGAATTATCATAAAGTCATGAACAAGTCACTAAGTCCTAGGAGGGTGCTCTTGGGTTTAAACAAACTAGAGCACGTTTCATGCTTAGTCTTATGACTAAGCCCCCTCAATAAGCAGGCCTGTATGAGGGGTGGCTATTAGGAGAACCATCTATTCCATGAAGATCTGTGAAAGACTGCTGCTCTTTGCTGTGCTAACTCACTGTTTCTTGTCTTCTGTGAGGTGTTCTTCACTGGCCCTGTTACGGATATGGACAGCTTGAATCTTGTCATACATTACATTTTGGCTGGCCAGCAGAGTCCCCATTGGCAGCTGCATGTCTGTAGACCTTCCCCGAAGAGAGATAATGTCCTCACAATTGCATTTAGTTTGATATATTTATTCTTTTGTATTCCGTTACTGATCAACACCACTCAAATGAGTGTTGGCTGAGCCAGTTCTGTTTGGAGTTTTTATTTGAAAGTTTCATACTGTCCTTCTGTTTCAAATAGATGCCTTTGCTCTAACACACCTTAGAACTGGTCTGCTACTTAGTCTTTACATCTTGAATTCTTTCAGTGAACAGAATGGATCAACAAAAAGGTACAAAAAATTTTAAATATTAGTCAATTGCAGTATAGTTTGTTTCTGTATTTTATATTTAGACATACACAATTTCTGCAAAGATAGTAAAATGTTAACATTGTGTCAGCTGGGTTGGGCCAGCTCTTCAGTTTGGGTTAGAAAGATACTTTTTGCAGGTTACTGAAGTCTTAGACTCATCATCATAGTTTTAAAACAGAGAGCAAGTCAAAGCTCTTTGTGTGGTGCTGAAAAAAATTCATTCTTTTAAAGTTCTTTAATGTTCACGCTGCAGCTATCAGGGAGGGAGTGTTTTGGCCACTTGAACCAAGCAGTTCTGCAAATACATGTGGTGAGTTAAAGCAGAATTGGCTTCTATTTCATAGACTATCTAACTTCATGCATTTATAGATCTTGTTACACTTTAATGTAATGGAACTTCAAAACACTGGTTCTTTTTTTACCATTGAATTTCAGAAATTTAATTATACGAGAAGAACTGAAATTGACTGTTTGAAAATAGGACTTTGTCCATTAATGTTGGTTGGCTCCTCTTCTGGAGCTGAGTGAGTGCAGAGTCAGAAGTCTGTATGTGAAGCTTGAATAGCTGTGTTCAGCCACAGTGAATAAACAGCAGTTAGCTGAGCTTACTTTCTCACCCCTGTTCTGCCCAGGCCTAGCTCTAACATTCCAGCAGATTACTTGCTTTCTGACTTCAAGAAGCTTTACTTAAAATAATTATTGTTTTTCTCTATGGATTGTACTAGGGAACAAGAGAAGGTTAGTACAGGAAGCCCTGACTTCAGCCCTGATCCTATTAACTTGATCATGAAATGGTTTAAGAGCAGACAAAACTGACCAATTTAAAGGCTTGGACCAGTAGATAGCTGTTTTTAAGCATTCACAAATGTACAGTATGTTTGTCTGCTGTGTAGTCAAGTCAGTTTGGAAACTGTGATATAATAAGTTAGAAGTGGGTTATCATAGATTCTACAAGTGTCGAATCTTAACCTTGTCTCTGGGAATCAATTTTAGAGCAGCTTGTCTTTGGAAGGGAGAAAAGCATTTGGAAAAATCTTCATAATATAGATAAATCCTGTGTAATAGTTCTGAAGTGGTCAGTGTTTAAAATTACTAGTGTCTATTTAGTTTCTAGTTGCACTTGTTGAGGAAATTGTATTCAAGCTTCTGCCTTTTAGTATCTTTCTGCTGTATCACGCTGACTGCATATAACTTGGAATTTTGGGTTGCAAAGACACTTTGGAAATAATTCTGGCAGTTAGCATTTGCAAACTGCTTGGTTACATTTCAGCCTTGCCATATCCTTTTTGGGAAGCAAATCCCCCCACTCCTCTCTGAGGCTTTTTGTTCAATGGAACCTGTTTTGCCATAGTCTGGTAAAAATAATGAAACCTGTTGAAACTGCTTCAGAAAAAGTAAGAGTTACAAGTCCAAGATTTCACGCTTTTAATTCAGTAATTCACTGAGCTTGAAAGCCAAGGAAACCTTTTTGCATCTACTGAAAAACTCCAATAAGGGTTTGCACTAGGCAAACCTACAGCATGTGTGCTGTCACAGTATGTGTAGGATGGATTGCTGCTTTGATATTTATGTACTGACCAGAAATCTGTCTCCTTTTTCTCCTGGCAGTAGAAATGAATGAAAGAACCAATCTTGAGAGATCACAAAGGAAGAAAAGCTGCTTAAGAAATAATACTTCAGTCCCTGCCAACTTTTCAGAGACATTCTAATTGAAAATGACTCCTGGTATTTCTTAAGAGATGCAAAATTGAAAAGAAAATGCAGGCTGCTTTTGAACAAAGGACTTTTGCCCAGTACTGTATATTGGCAAAGCTTACTCATAAATATACAATAGTTACCTTCCCAGTACCTCTCTGAAGAACTGAGCAAGCAAGTTCTTGCCTCTGTTGAGCAGAGTGAAGAGTTTAGAGCCATTACTGCTTTTAAGGCTAATGGCCATATTCTTTCACTCGTAAGAAAATTGAGAAGCTCCTATTACTGAGCATCAGCAAAGAGTGGGAGATCTGCTTCTTGTTAGAAACTGGCCTTCCCAAGTAGGTCTTTGTCTTAAGGAACCTAATTCGTAGTTTTCCTTTAGTTCTTTGGCAGAGAAGAAACCAGGTTTTTTGTGTCAAAATATTCAGGGCCTTCATCTTTGTTTTTTACACAACACAAACTTTTGTATAGTATGTATATGGTATATTTACCTCTTTAGTTGCATATCTTTTCCCTTCTAAGCATCCTTAGTGAAGAGTTGTGGTTCTTGAGTTACAGGCATAGTATGCTTCTGCTTTTGGCAAAGATTCAGGAGCGAGTTGACCAAACATCTGAAGGAATTGCATTATCCATCCTCCTCTTGCTGTTTCCTCTAAGAGTGCAGATGAGGTACTCACTATCAGAGCTGCACCTTCACAAAGAACAGGTGAGGGAAGTGTGCCCATAAAGTCAGCAATTCTGTGTTGTGTGAATGAAGGACTGGTACAGCAGAGATGGAGAAAAGGAGTGGTCAATCAACACTTATTTTCAGCTGTGCAGGGATCTTTCATGTGTTCTTGAACAAATATCCCTAAATCAGGAATGCAGCTTTCAGTGCCTGAATGGACACTCCTGTGAAACTTTTCCACACCAAGTAAATACTTCTCCTTCTGTGCAAATTTTGATTTCTTTACCTCTGAAAAGCATTTGGCTTACAGCTGTTTGGTCACTCAGAAGCCATGTTATCCATTTAGGGGGATCATAGGAGAGGTTGGAGGAAAGCGTGAGCATGACTCTTCATTTCATCTAAGAGAACACCTTGCAGCACTGGATCTGGAGCACTATGCATGAGGCACCTGCAGTCTGTTCTGTTTTAGCACTAGTCAAGTGCTGAGCTGTACAGGAATGCTTAGTACAACCCCTCAGCAGGTGCACTGTTGGCTTTGTTGCTGGACCTGTCACCCAAGTGACATTGGGAAAAGCATGGAACATTTGATCTGCATAACCTGAACATGGTTTTAAAAGAAAAAAAAAATCTCCAATGCTATTCTGGTGGCTTTGTATTCCAGTAAACATTCCCAGCCTTGCAGTTGTTCACCTTTTCAAGGATTCAGACATAATACTAGAGCACAAACATAAAGTGTTTGTGTGAAGTATCGTGCTTTACCTTTCACTAAAAAAAAAGAAGTATTTGCTGCAGGTATTGGATGTTGTACTTATATCCCCAAAAGGGGCTGGGTGAAGCGGATGATGACTGTGGTGTGTGTTGAAGGCTATGATTCTTGGTATGAAGAATTGAAATTAAGACTGACCTTGGAGAATGCAGTGGATTTTAACCCACAGAAGAATTCTCGGTGCTCTTAGCTAAGCAGTGTGTACTGCTGTTTGCTTGGGAGGGAGGTTCAAAACTCATTTTGTGTGTGACTCTGACCAGCAGCTGTTTAAGGAGATGTCTGTATGTGGGAGCCAAAAGCAGTGCACTTCTCTGCACCAATGTTCCTGTGTAGCTTACATGGTTCTGTGTAATTCCATCGGTATCTTGTTCCTGGGCTGCTGAAAGTGGGAGACTTACTGAGATGGTCAGGGACTTCAGAACCAGTGGCAGCTAGCAGATGCATTTCCTCAATGGTAGGTGAACAGGTCTCACATAAATATGCCAAGGGTTGGTGCAGTTCCAAAAATACCCACGGTGAGGTGAAACATGCACCAAACCATCTGACCTTTGTAAACATTTTTTTTTCCAAAGCTCATCTTATTCTGACAGTGTTTCTGCTTCCCCCTAATGGTATGTTAAGCTTAATGCATCTCTAGCCTCCCAATATTAATTTCAGTTCCATTTGAGAGAGACCTGAGGAATGCTGGAGCCTGAGGCTTTTTAGGCTAGCAGCCCCAAAGCCAATGGTGGCCCACATTTCCACAAGCCCTGGGCAGAATTACCAAGTCACAGCACTTCATCTTAAATTGCACTGTATTCTTATGCCTCTGTGTTGCTATAATGTACATATATATTGGATTTTTTGTAGATAAGACGTTTTAGATAAAATTTTTAAATGGGCTCCCCCCCAGATATTTTATGCCAGATGTCTAATTTTTTTTACACTTGTGATTAACATGAATATGGATGCTCTGTGGGCAGGGAAAAAGATAAATGGATGGTACATTGGCTTTAAAAAGGTAACAATGCATGTTTAAAAAAACACTGGAGAAAAAAAATGCTTGGGAAAAATTCATTCAAATATATTCTATGTTCTGCATAATAAAGACTTAAAAAAACCCCCAACTATATCATAATTTTGTCTTTTTTTCCTTAATGAGGTTTTCCCTTACTAAGGAGACTGAACCCTCTTTTTCTTCCTTTGCAGTCCATCTCCCACCCACACTCAAAATAAAAACCTCAAAAAAATTCAACACGTGAGATTCATACTGGAATAACTGGGTAAAACCATAGCCTGTTTGAGAGCTCAGACAGATCATTGTTCCCCTCTAGCCTTGTACTCCAGAGCCAGGAGACCTTGCATGCAGGATGGATGCTTAGCTGTGTTTTGGCAGTCTGGTCCATCGTACAGCGACAGCTTTGATGTGCAAAGCCTTTGCTTCTGTTGTGGAGAGATGCCTGCAGTCCTAGCTGCTGTTCCTGATGTACAACATTCCCAGGATGAGTGCCCGCTCTAGCTTGGTGCTGGCCCCAAAAAGGTGCTGTGCTTGAAAACTAGGCTGCTACCCTTGGGTGCTGTTAGAGTGTCAGGCTGCTCTCAGCTGCGTGCTGCTAATGACATGTTTGAAAGGGCTTCTTGATCTATCTCACATGGTATTCTTGACCTCACATCTGTCTTATAGTTTGTGTCTTGTTTTAAACATTTCCTTCCATTCATCTCAGCCCTAAGTTTGCATAAACCAGATGTCAGTATTTGAAAAGGAGGTGCAGGTCCTGATTTTAGCTGTGGGTACACAAATGGGCCCAGGTCATTTGCAGCTTTGTGCTAAGGTTGCTGTAGAAATGTTGGGTTTTCCCTTCTAGGTCTCCCTTTCTGGGACCGTGCCAGCACTGGCACTTCTCAGTGGGCTGCAAAACCTCTTTTCAGTGTCCTTCCCTAATAATTTTTTCATAGTCCTTTCCCTAATTTTCTTCATAGGCTCACGAACACCTGTGGAAATCCTGGAAAAGATACTCTCTACACCCCAAGTAAACAGCCACTCCATGTTTCCAACAGGCTTTGAGGGTTGGATAAGATGCTGCCGGCGCAGAAGAGAGCAGATCATGGAATAAAGACTTTTTTTTGAATGGTAGAAACTTTCTCCCGCAATTCGGGAACAGCCGGGGCTTTCACCGGGGAGCACAGAGCCCCGTTTGCTGCCGGCCCCGTCCGCCCCTCCCGCAGAGCGCTCGGAGAAAGGGGCGGCTTTTGCAAACTGTTTTCCCCGGGGGGCGCGGCGGGAGGCTCGGAGCCCCCTGCCCGGCCGCGTCCTCGCTCCCGCCCCTCCGTGCAGGGCGCCTCCATCCTCCGCGCCTCGTGCGGCCGGGCCGGAGCCGCCGGGGCCCGCGGCCGCCCCGCCCCGCCGGGAGGGCGCTGCGGCGGCGGGGCTGCCCCGGCGGGAAGCGCCGGGGGCCGCGGGGCTTGTGCGGGGCCGGCGCCGCCGAGGCGCGGAACAAAGAGCCCCGGGCCGGGCCGGTCCCGCCGCAAGGGCAGCGCCCCGCGGGCACCGAGGGTGGAGGGGGCGGCGGCCGCCCCGGCCATGCAGCTGCCGGGAGGGGAGGAGCGGAGCGGGCGGTGGCGCCCCGGAGGGGGCAGCGCCCGGAGGGAGAGGGGGGAGGTCTGGCAGTGCCGGCAGCCTCCGAGCGGGGCAGGGGCGCGGCGGGGCCGTGCCCGGAGCCGGCAGCCGCGGCGGTCGCCCGGGAGGGGCTGGACCGCGCTTCATGCGAGCAGGAGCCTGTCCCCTCCGAGCGGCCTCCCGTCCGCGCTCCGGTGCCCGGCGCTGCCTGCAGAGCCGCGGCAGCACCGGAGAGTGACTCGACGAGGGGAGGAGAAGAGGAGGAAAAGAAATCGGATTGCCGAAAGGATTAGGAAGTGGGGTGGGGAGCCGAAGCTGTCTCACTCCCTCCCTCCCTCCCTCCCTCCCTTTCCTCACACATTTGTGAAGCTTTTCAAAGTTATCCTTCAGCAACAGTACCGGCAGGCGACCCGGGGGAGCCGCGACAGCGGAAGGTGCTCGGCAAACTGCAAGAGCGATCAGAGGGAGCGGAGTGGCCCGGGCCGGAGGACCCTACCCCGGCCTCTGCCCGCGCCACGGGGCACCGCACTTCCCGGCTCTGGTGGTTTATATATATATATATATATATATATATATATATATATATATATATATATATATATAAAACCGTTTTTACTGCTCCCGTGGACGTGCGAGGTGGGGAGAGAGAGAGGGAGAGATGCCTCTGATTAGAGGGAAAGTCGTGCTCATCCTCGGTTTCGTCTTCCTGACAACTTTCCTGGCTGCAGTGAGAGGGCTTCCCGTGAGGGGGAAACAACGCAGCAATACCCCGAAGGAGAGGAGCTCCAAGCTGGCGGAGGTAGGGCGATCTTTGGGGAAATAGGGAGAGCCGGGAGGGTGCTAGGGCGAGCTCTTCCTCTGCTTCTGCACCCCCTTCCTTGCCCCGGAAAGCTGAGGGGGGCAGCCGGCCACCTGGGCGGTCAGTGGGCTCCCTCGGAGGTAGCTGTGCTTCTCGGACGGGAGAAGCATCCCAGCACGTGTCCCGCGGCCCGGCCGCACGCAGCTCCGGGGAGAGAAGCAGCAGCGGGGAGAAGCTGGGTTTGAGGCCCCCTCTCTTATCGGCTCTTCCCTCACTCGCTGAAGGATAGAGCCCTTTCCTGGCCTGCGGGGTTCTCGGGAAGCCTCAGGTCTTCGCACTGCACAGAGGCTGAAGGAAAGGGGATGCTTTAGGCTTTCTGAGTTCGGGGCTGAGCGCCGTGACCGGGAAGATCCGTTGCCTCCAGCGGCCAGCATCCCAGGTGGGAGAGACGGGTCCGGCTGCAGTCAAATTAGCAGTTGGTGCCCTGCCAGGAATGCCAAATGTCCTCTACCAGAAACTTAAGCCACGATAGATCTCAGGCATCATCTCTCCGCCCCTCCCCGCCGAAACGCCCCTGGGCAGGTTTCAGAGCGGCCACGCTCCCTTATCCCGGCAGCCTGCGCCCCCTCAGAGTCCCCCGGGGCTGGCGGCCTTGGGACCCCCTCGGCTGGCAGGAGGGGATGTCCCGGGGCTGCGCCTCTCGCTGCTCTGAGTGCCGGATCCTGGCCCGCGCTGGCTGCCGAGAGCGGGTAGTGGAAAGGGAAACTTCAGCAGGCAACGAGGGACTGGTCAGGCTAGGAAACAACTGGTGAGACCTCATGAGGATGACAGGAATGGAATAGGAAAGAAACTGCCCGAGAGAGAGGGTAGTAGGGAGGACTATTGGATGGTTAAAATAAGCTGTTTTCCGTCTTGAAATTGTTCTCTGGAGAAGTCATTCAGGCATCAAAGCTGTGTTTAAAAAGTACTTTTTCAAAGAATGCTGCTGCTAAAAGTAGGTGAAGGGAATGAGTGAGAAAAGTGATGACAGGATTTTGAGCAGGACAGGATAAGAGCAGCTCAGTCCTCGCTGGCGGTAGACAGCAGTATGGAAAGCAGCTGATTTGATCTCCAGTGTCAGTCAGAATGGGAGAGAAGGTGCAAATGATGGGAATATACAGGAATGCAAGTTAATGCCAAAACAGGGTCTGATCTGTAGAGGAGTCATGCTGGCAGCTCTTGTCCGATGCACTAAACTCCATTCCAGCATGCCGTCCGGGACACAAGTGTGAGGAGGGAATCTGCCACATGGAATGCTTGGCCAAGGGGCAAGAGGGGGCAGCGGTTGCGTCCAGCCAAGTACCGCTAGTCAAGTCTGGTGATGGTTTTGAGTTGGGCATGGACTGAGCAGATGCAAAAAGAACTGGGAATAAAGTGCTCTAGTGCTGGTAATACCAGGTTGGTGCGGTGGTATACTTTGCTAGTGAAATTTCAACCACAGGCGTACATGCTGCTTCAATTGCCGGACAAATGTCAGGCAGAGTGATCTTGGACTGCAGCTGCAGAAGGAGTAGGGATTTACATTTGAAATCCAGGAAGGTATTGCAGCCCTGTGGCAGGGACCCAGGATAGGGACAAGCTATCTGTTAGGAGTTTGTGCATGTCCCCTCCACCGGACCCTGCTGCGTAGTCTCAGGCTCCTTTTTATCTGACGTCTGAACTACATGGGAGAGCGTGTGAGCTGCTGTCAGCCGCGGTTTGTGAATGGCTGTGAATGGGGAGCGTTGTGCGGCCAGCCAAAGATCACACACGGCACTTACACAGCGCGGCCTCTGTCCCCGGGACCTTTGCTTCTTGCAGAAATACAAACAAGCAAGAAGGGTATAGGCAAAGGTTTGAGGGTGGAGGTTAGGAGCAAGGAGGAAGTTGAAGAATGGATTCCTCTGGCAGTCTGTTGGTGCACCCTGCATCCCTCAGAGTGCTGAGGCCGCAGTTCTCATGGCAGGGAAAAAGCAGTAGGTATTGGCATGTGTCTCCGAGCTGCATCCCATCCCGAGCTGGGATGAAATCCTGTTTCTGGGGCATGAAGGAGACAATTTAGCCATGCCCAGCTGTTTGAACTAAAGCAGAGATCACAAGCACAGCAACATGGTGGTTAAAAAAAATCCAGAGTGATTTTGGGTCATACACACAGATGGTTCCTGTTGCAGCACTGATACGTCCTGTCTCTATGGCAGCAGGGCAGCCACAACTGGAGTATTGGTTACACTATGGGTAATGCCCTACAGATGTGGTAGAATGAAGGGGGCTGTGGGGGAGAAAAATAGAAATGACTGAGCAAAGCAGATAGACAGTCAAAACCATTAAACAGTTACATAACTTGGACTTAATTTAATAACTTGTTTTAAAGCAAACATTTTTCCTTGGTTTAGAATTGAATGGGTATTTTTGTAATCTGCTGAGCCTTAGAGTTGCAGTTTTATACTAAAATAGTTTAGAAAAATTAAAACAAATAAGTTTTTCAGTAAAGTTGTTGAGATAGAGAGTCTTATTATTGTCGGAAGGATGGAGGGAACACATGCTTTATTTCTGGGTGTTAGCCTTATTGGTATGTCCAAAATCCTGTACGTCAGTCAGGATCCAGTATTTCCAGCTGTTACCAGAGGAGCAAGTACTTGGGTTTACATTATCTCAGCAATGACACTGGTCAGCAAAGCTTAGCCTGAATAATACTGTGCTCAGCATAAACAAAGATGTAGTGAGAATATTTTGCTATTTTTTCAGTCTATTTGATTAACGGTTGAAAAGGCAGGATGAAAAAATTGAAAGATAGTTTTCTTTCCAAACCTGGATCTAACAAGAGAAGATACCTGCTCGTTTGGAGGTTTGTTGGTGATGCTTGGGAAGGCAGGTGGGTTCAGAAACAGCAGATGAGTGTACAGCAGGGGTTTAAGAAGCACTTTTGCAGGTTGGATGCATTGTACTTTGATGTGGCAGAAATGCAGCAGGATGGAGCACTGACTGTTAAGTGGCCCTTCAGATTTGGGTAACTTAATATTTGGAACAGATTGTGTCCCTTGTGGAGACAAGGTACAGCTCATCACATCACTTAATGGTTTATTTATTTATGAAGTCAAGAGGTATATATGAAAACTATGTTTTGGTAAACTCACTGGACTTCAAAATATTGACTGTGAACATTGTTAATAGATGTTTGGATTCTTTCCAGCTGATACCAGTCAGTTAAGGTGCTTTTCTGGTAAACAGAAAGCAGATGCAGTACTAACATGCTACAAATGTAAACGTTAGGAGTGATTAAATCTGTGTAAACTGGCACAAGAGTTTCAACAATGAAACTATTGAAATAGTGGGCGCTATTGAGTGCCCAGGAATGACCGTGCCGGCGGGAATGGTGATGGGGGGTTTGGAGCATCCCGGCGTTGACGGGGTGAGGCAGAGCAAGCCAGCAGTGTTTTCTGGAGGGTCCAGACCACCCCGTCCAGCTCTGGGGGACTTGGTGGGTGCTCTTTTGTAGGAGGAAATCACTCTTGAGAGAGGAGCCCAAGATCAACGTCAGCAAACTCCCCAAAGCACCCCGGGTGTTACTGCAGGGTTAGGACAGGAGCAGATCCAGGCTGGAACTTGCTGGTGGATTTCCCCTGATTTGAGATGTGAGCAAAGCAAATCTGGCATCTGCGATAAGAGACAAGGAAGACAACAAAAGAAATATTAAGCATAGCATAAAGGCTGAATTGGCTGCAAATCAGTGGGGTTGTGCAGCACCTGATATGACTGGCTCCTGGTCCCTGAGAAATAAGGAAACAAATAACAACACTACACATTATTTACTAGTTAAACCAGGCAGTGAGAAAAGCGATGGGAAACTACTTGTAAAACTGAGGGTCTACACCTGATTAAATATCATTTAAGAATTAAATGTAGAGCAGAGATGTGATGCCTGGCCAGAGATACCAGCAGACAAAGAGTGAAGGAGCTCCAAGGTGACATGGTGTGACTGTACTAGATTAAGAAAGTGTTAAAGGGAAAGAAATACCAGCTGGGATTGAGTGGAGTTTGTCAGGACGCCTTGTTTGCAAGGCGGGTAGCCCTGTCATTTGGGAGCCCTAATGTAGCCTAGACACATTGGTGTGGGAAGACCGCTGCGGTGATGGGCTGCACAGGCACAGAGGTCTTCGGGAGCCTGCCCTATGCTTCCCCCCAGCTCTTGCTCTGTCTTGACTCCTCTAGGGCTCTGGCCAAGAAGAGCATCCTGGTTTCCCCGGCGCCGCCTGCCCTGCTGTGGATGGTTGTGCACTCGTGTGCCCATGTGTGCCCCGCCGGGCTGCCGCCCCTCGGGAGAGCCAGCTGCGGAGCGAGCGGGCAGCTGGGCCGGTGCTGGCTGCCTGCACGGCCAGGTCCCCGCCACTGCCACTGCGGGCTGTGTCAGTAGCAGAGTCATTTTGCCTGAGGATGTGCTTTTTACCTTTTCATTTCTTCAGCAATTAAGCGTTCTTGTCCCTGGCTTTGTCCTTGGCGGAGGTCGGATTTGTGGGTACAAAACGTTCACTGAAGCATCCTTCCGCTCTGAAAGGAGCTCTTTGTGCGCAGGGAGGTACTTCGCCCTTTGTAGCAAATTCTCTTTTGAGAAGTGCCAAATTATCTTAGTCAACACAGTTGAAAACCCTCCCGCCCTGGGGCTGAGACAGCAGCAGAAACAAAGGAGAGCCGGGTGTAGGGAAGCTGCCCAACAAGGGGGCTTCTTCCATTTTCACTGCACAAATAGGTCTGCTGCATTCCCATTGTTACAATCAAAGGGGTTCCTGTAAAAGGCACATGTAAGGGGAAGAGATTAGGCATAAATCGCCCCACAGGGTATTGCCCTGCACTCTCTCTGGGTTCCCAAAATTGTCCAACTCGTGCAGATCCTCTTCTCAAAGACAATCAAGCTGGGGGACTCATCCTGCCTCCAGCCATGTTCCTTCCCAGTAGGGTAATAGAGGGAGCATGCTGAGAGTAATTCCTGCTTTCCTCTTGGCAGTGTCTTAGGGGTAGGGAGTGCAAACTGGTCCACAGCAACAGTAAGTACTCTATCCCTCTCAAAATAATCCTCAAAACAAGAACCCTGATACTTCCCTTAGGGAAGCCTGTAGACAGTCTGAGCTTCAGACAAGCCAGCAAGGTGTACCTGTGCTGTCCAGCTCCTTCATAGCAAACGTTATCAGCCAGAGGCTCAGGTTTTGTATAATATACTGGAGCAAGGAAGAGACTGCAGTATATTTCAGTGTTAAATCGGATTTGTTTCAGACAGAAGCTTGTAAAAGTGCAATGAAGGACTATTTGTTTGTTTGTTTGAATCTGGTAGAATGTTTTTGCAAGAAATCTTAATTGGGCTTTTATGTGGCCAGCTGTAAAAGTCAACCTGCATGGTGTTGCTTACAAACAATTCAGTTTCTCCATGTTCCTTCTGTGTAGAGATGCCAGGGGCTTGTCTGGGAAGCTGAGATGTACTTTCCTCTCAGTACTTAGTTGATGAAGACCCCAAAAATATAATAACCTACCTGCCTCTGAGTCTTAGGTAGGTAGGCATGAAGGGCACCAATGCCTCTTGGGGTTCAGATTGGTTTAGTCTTCAGGGCAAGGATACAACTTCAGAGGGAGAAAAATGCAGTAAATTGCTGCCTTCTGCTGTCCCCTAGCACCACAAGAAACGCACGGGGTAGAGACCTGGCTGCAGACAGCAGTGGGTTTATCTTGAATTAGGAGCTGGTGGTCGGGCTGGTCTTTCAGGGTCTGATGTAGCACTCAGGCCTTGTGCTGCAAGGTAGGTGTGTGGGCACGTCCCAAACCAAGAGCGCCACTGCCACGCAGGGCTCAACAGGAGGCTGGCACATGGCATGAGAACAGTGCCTTCAGGTGAGGCACCTTCCATCCCAGCTGGGGCAGCCTCGCCTGGGTGAGCAAGGCGCCCCAGCTCCTCCCAGTAGCTGAGCCTCTGGTGCCTGCCGGCTGAGGAGGCGGTGTTTGCTGGAACCACAGCGCCCGGAGGTGCTGTGGGAGGTGCCGCACGTGGAAAGTCGGTATCTCTTTGCCTCCCTGGGGTGTCCTCTCTTAACACTTTGGCACTCCCTCCTGCTATCCTCCCTGCCCTCGGCTTCACCTGCAGCTGTTCCCACAGCAGCCAAAATCACAGGGGATTCCAGCTGTGCTGTGCTGTACCATGAGCACCTCCATCAAGACAAGGTGTTGTCCTCATGTATGCAGTTCCCAACACCTTCCCCTTTGGAGATGGTGTGGTTTTATCACATGCTAAGGCTGCCGGCTCCTTAAAATCAAAGCTGGCTGGGGAGGGGAGTTGAGCTTGACTCCAGGCTGGGGAGCTGCACCCAAACCCCTGGGGCAGGGGGCTACTGGCTCAAAGTCATCCCAGATTTGCCCCTTCAGGAGGATGAGATGCAGCTTCACTGCCTGGATCTCTTCCTGTGCCGGGCATGGAGGTACTCCAAGTCTGGCTCAGGTGCCCGTTTTGCCTGTTGCTGAAGGGATCCCCTATGGATTTGCATTTGTTTAGTTGGCTGCATTACTTGCCCCACTGTTTGCATGGAGGGACAGCCTGTGCACCCTTCGTGGGACAAGGGGAGCAGGTACCCCCTGCACTTCCTCCTGCCTGAGATTCCCTCCCCCACCTCTTCTAGTCGGCAGGGGGAGGCTGGTGTTGATCTTGTCCTGTCAGCTTCTACACCTGTTTTGTGGTATTTGGGGTTTTCTTCCTTTTGCAGTTTTGCCTGTGCTATGGTAGGCAAGGAAGCAGCAGCTGGAGCAGTGGAGAGTTATGGTGTGCAGACTAGCAAATGCAGATCATTAGCTGGAACAAGTTAATGGTTACTGAAGCACATGGGTTTAGAGCTGGAGCAAGTTAACAGTGACTCCCTCTGATGCATTGGCAGCTTATGAGTGTTACTGCTCAACTGTGTTAACAGAAACCACGTGCTCTAGCAGGAGCATTTGCTAGAGCACGTGGATGTGTGTCTGTTCATTTCTCTGGGGGCCGTCTCCATGCAGTCTCTGTGGGGGCCTTGCTCCCATTCCCAAGACTGAACAGAAGTCTCAGAGTCTTCAAATAATGGGTGCCTTGCAGGAGCCGGTGTCCTTGCGGCTGGCACCACCCATCAAGAATTTGGCCTTTGGGACCTGTGCGCTCGGGCAGAGGCTCTGGTGCGAGGACAGCCCCATCTGCTGTGCTGGGATGTATCAGCAGTGCCAAGGATATGCTCCAGCTTCTCTGCTACAAGGCCTGTGTGGTTCATCTGTGTAGAAAGCAGACAGTTCCCCCTTCAGGGCAGGTAGGGAGAAGAAACAGCTGTGGTGAACCTTCTCAAGAGTCTTCTCCAAGTACGACGTGGGAGACCCGCATGTATGCCTGGCCTTGCTGCGGGCTACCTGAGGAGCATGTAATTTTCTTTGTCTGCAAAATAGGAGTTTTGCAGACAAAGAAATTTGTCTCAATGTTAAAGAGGGAGAAGATGTTACGGTAGAGAAACATCTGTCAGTGAAAGAACCATGATCTGCATGAGGAGGGCAACAGCTTGGCATGGTGAGGTGAAAGGCCATGAGGCTGCTGCTTTTCCTCCTTGTGTCACAAGTGGTCAGGGGAGTGAGGATGCAGTGGGTGAGTTACTCATGAACACACCCACAGGAGAGCCGACTGTGGTGAAAAGAGCAGGGCTGTGCCAGCGGGATGCATGGTGAGGAGCATTCTCAGTAGCCTGGACAACCTCCTCATTTTTGTTCTTGCACAAAGGCATCTATTCTGTGTCCTTGATCCTTATGGTGCTGTGTGCTGCTGCTTCTCCATGCTGTGGTGTCTTCTGCCCGAGGGCTGGCTCTGCCTCAGGGGCAACTGAGTCACCGACCTTGGAAAGAGTTTTGAGATTACAGTTGTTGCAACTGTGAGACATGAAAATAAGTGTGAAACATGAGGAAGCCTTTGATGCTGCCTCCTGCAGCTCCCTACCCAAGAGAGTTGGAATGAAGCTAGTTAGAAAAGAAAGTGATACCATATGATCTAAAGTATTTTGATAACTGCATGAAAATTATAATAACGAGGGCGTAATAATTATCTGCACAGCCCACAGTTTGCTGCTGGCTTCCTGCTGGTCTGTCAGAAACAGGATCTGCCCATGTAAACATGATAACCAAGTGCCTTGTCTGTTCCATGAGCACTTGTAGCACTCTCCTAAAACCTAAAGGGAGTTACCTTATTAAAAGAAAAGAACAAACCAACACAAACGAACCAATACCCCTCCCCACACACAGCACCCACGTAAGTTGATCCTGAGGTGGACAGGATAGTACAGCATTTGGGATGCCTTGGTTCTGCTCTTCACCTGTGCCACAGCCCCTTTGCGGGCAGGAGTGTAACCCAGAGCACAAGAAGAGGGAGGCAACTGGAAGTGTTAACTTCTTTACCTCTGGCAGATCTTCCAGAACTCACTTGTCAAAATCCTGAGTGATAGCTGCTGCTAAGCCACCTGCCTGTCAGTCTAAATGTGTTGGATGTGGTGGCTGGGATCGTGGCCCAGAAGGTCTTACACACAGTAACAGGAACTGAGCAGCATGTTTGCCTCCCCTGTTATCTCGTAGGTACCCACCCAGCTCCTGACACCTCTAGAAGATGCTGTGCTCTGTCAGGGCTTTGGGAAATCCCTTAAGTGGGTGATGAGCTGATGAGTGGCAGAGGTCACTTGCCTAATGTTCGTTCAGTGGGTTTTCCATCTGAAAGACTGTCAGTAGACAGTAGATGTGCTGGTGGATGGGTTACGAGCCAGGAGGATCAAACTACAGCCCTCAGTGGGCTGCGGTGGTTTCAGCTTGCTGTGCTAAAAAAGCCCTTTATTTGAGCAGTGCCTCATAGAGAAGAAAACATGTGCTATGAGAGGGACACATCATGGCACACTGCATTTGCTCCTGATGATTACCGTGCTGCTCAACCTTACTTTATTTTGAAGAAACAACAGTGTTACCTGTTAGCACTAGAAAAACCTCCCCTTCTCCCCATCCCACCAGCAAAAATTGTCATGAGCCTTTCTGCAAACTGCAGCCCCAGAACTAAGAACTAAACTCAGACATGCTGGGCTTCCTTCTAGTGCAACCAACTGGTCTTCTCTACTTCCATGGCTTTATACTACGGCTTTATAGTAAAATCCTGCTTTGGAGTTGTTCCTGCCCAGTTTCAGTTCAAAGATAAATTTTCTTTTTAATACTTTCTCTAGATCCTTGCAGCTCATTTAGGTAAATATAAAAATAAAAGTTTTATGGTAAAAAAAATAAATAAAAATTTGTACTTGACTAATTCATAAGTGGGCAAGTTTGCAACAGACAGATTTTAAAATAGTGTTGGAGAGAGCTTGGGGAAAAGAGAAGGAAGGTCTATTCAGGAAAAGATCAATAGTTCTTCTGGTGGTTTCTTGTTTCAATACAGCATGGTAAAACTGTTCAAAGGAAACCTAACACAAGCAGTAATGATTAAGCAACAAAAGCCCCCATTCCTTATAATTATAGCTCAGTGTGATACCGGCCTTTAGCAAATACGTCATTTTCTTCACTGCAGTGTTAACAAGCCCAAAGCACAGCCTGAATGTTGCCTCTGATCCGACTGCCGTGTGCACAGGTTTCTTTGGTTCACGTTGAATGAGTTTATGTGCTCGATAATTGGCTTGGGATAGGTGTGAGTAGAAGCTGCATCCTTTGAGCTTGTCCTGTGCTGGTGACCTGCTTGCTCCACTGGCTGCTGATGCACAGGCTCTAGCAGTGCTTCACTGCCAGGGGAGTTCCGTTCTCTCAAATGTACTTGGATTGGTTTAACCCCATGATGAGGGGCAGCTCTGCTCAGCAGTGTGTATAGTTACAAAGAGCACTGCTGTTGGCTGCTCAATTTGCAATGCCTACAGAGATGCTGAGGAACGTGCTGGAAGGACAAGTATCTGTGGTTGTGTAAGTGGCAGTGTGGTGATGTCACTGGTTGCCAAAGTGCAGTACAGCACAGGAATTAGTCTAATGATGTTTTCAGGTTTTAAGCTGCTGTAGGATCTGAAACCTCGTCTCTAATTGTAAGAGCTGCAGCACATGAACATTAGCCATTTATTTCCTTAACCCAGATTTATTTCAAAGCCTTACAGACATGTCTAGCAAAATCATAAATTTTAAGAGCAGAAGAAATTACCAGATCATTGAATTTCTTCCCTAGTGCAGTTGCAGTACTCATATGTTGAGCCCAGTGATGTGGGTTTGACAGCCTTCACAAGAGAAATTGTCACTTTTCTTGGTAATTGTTCCTGTGGTTAATTACCTATGGCATTAAAAGCAGGATCCATTTTCCTCAGTTAGATTTGTTTGGCTTTGACTTGGGCACTTTGCTTCCTATTATGTGTTTCTGTTCTGGATTATAGAGTCTCTGGTGCCTGATGGATTACTGCCTTAAAGAACTGGAAAACTGAGTCATTGCTTTCTTTTTTCATCATGACAAACAAATTGAATTGTACAAGTTTTTCACTGGAAAAGTCTTTCCATCCCTTGAAATGTTTTTGTGGCTGCTCTCTTCATCATCTCCAGATTTTTGAGCAATTCTAGTAGAGGTGTATGGACTAGAAATGGAAAAATGCCAGCATTTAATCTCCAGAGCCGTGATGTGCGTCTTTTCCCACACCTTTTTCAACACCTTGTTGCCTGTGTTATGTACAAAGTAGGCATGACAGTGGGGAGAATTGCTAATGAGTTACTTCCCCTTCCAAGCATCTCTTCTAAGCTTGTGCCTCGAGGTGTTTCCGTGGTCAGTCCTACATGTGGGACAGCCTGGACTATGTGGGAAGGGCTCCTGGGCTGGTAGGTAGGCAGGTGTGACCCTGCTTGTAGCCTTCGGTCAAAACATGATCTTCACAAATTGAAAGACCGTGCTCTTTCCTGCATGCTGCTCCAGAGTTTCTCTCGGTTTCCTGCCCTGGGAACCCTTATTTCCAGCCAGGTAGGTTATGCCAAGTGTAAACAGGAGCAGTTGTGGCAATTCCTTGTTCAGCTTTTTCCTTTGCTTGGTGCTGGCTGGCTGCAGGAGAGGGCTTGAACTCAGCTTCCAGACATTGATGGCTTCCCAGCACTGCACTCTGCTTCCATCGTGGTGGAAGGAGAAAGGAGCTGCTGATGATCAGCTTTTCTATGGTTTGCAGACTTTCTCCGCTGCTCTACAGAGAGCAGGGGAATAGAGTGTTCCCTCTGGACAAGGAATGTCTTCTCTTCCTTTAGGCCACTGCAGTGGCTAAACTCCAGGCTTGATGGCTTTATCCAGCTGCTCCTTGGATAATGCAGAGGAGAGGGTGGCTGTCAGACAGCAAGAGCGCAAACCTCCAGGGCAGCTGCTTTTATGGCTGTCAGGGGACCCTTGATGACTTCAAGAAGACACATCTGATGCCATGGATGCTCTGACCTGGAGGGAGCACTGGGCCTTCGAAGAGCTTGTTAAATCCATGTTTTGGGGCAGGGCGCTGAGCCTTACATGGGAGTGACATCTGATACAGGGCCAGATTTTAACCTGCAAAGCTTCATAGCAATGCAGATGCCAACAGGAGGGAAGCATCGTGTGGTACATTGTAGTGACCATTGCTGAAGGGCTCTTGGACATCCAGTGTAGCCACCCCTGTTGTGCTTATGCCTCCAGAGTATCTGGGAGCTGAGGGAGTTCTGTTCGCCCTGAAACACTCTTGCAGCCAGTTTCCCTGGAGCAGTTTTACGTTTTCTCTGTGGGAACGGTACTCTGAATTTCTTGAGCTTGTTTGGGCGTAAAATCTGAATTAGGCACTGAGTGTAAATTTGGAGACTTTGAGTCTGTTCCTGGCTTGCTTGCTCTGGTGTCCTTGGGTGAGCTCAGATCTTGTTGCTCACTTTCCATGTGTATTAATTTTTTGGATTGAGTGTGAAACAAGCTTTCCCAGCCCAGTAAGTTCTTTGCAAATTAGGCAGGAACGCCAGCCTTGCAGGGCTGTTGTCAGTCCCTTGTGCAGGGGTTGTGTTGGGCATGTGCAGCTGGCAGCAGACCCAGCACCAGCAGGCAGTGTTGTGCAGACAGCGCTATGACATGGCTAGGTTTGCCTGCTCAGCCCCCCTTGCTGTTTTTGTTCCACCTGGACTCCTTGCTTCTTGTCAAGGACTCCCAGAACATGACAGGAGACCTAGCAAGGGGCTAAGGTGCCGGGAAATAGGCTGAGACAGAGGCAGGCATCATTCCCATGTATTCTTCACAAAACCATTGCGGTTTGGCTGTGGGCAGAGGGAGCTTGGAGGGGAAGTTGTATGCAGGGCGGTCTTTCTGCTCAGGTTTGCCACCAGCAGTGCCACAGGGGTCCTCCAGGCCAGGGAGTGGGGCAAGCCCCAAACGCTGTCTCTGGGCAGCACCGGTTCTGTCCTCCCTGCAGCCCTCTCTCCTCCAGGCCCATCTGGTGAAGTTTGTCACCGTCCCTTCCCTGCGTTCAGCCTGCTCTGGGCAGCAGCCAAGGGACCAGCAGCGTCCCTGCTGCTCTTTTCCCTCCCCCGGGGATGGAGGGATCGTGGGCTTTGATGTACAGGGACAGGGCTGGGGACGGGCTGTGTGCGCTCATGAGAGTCTGGCTAGGCTCCATCTGCCTTTGAAGTGCTCCAGTGATCAGGATGAAAGGGAGGGGAGTCCTTCCCCAAACCATCTGGCTCTAATTGCAGGTAGAAATGCCTCTCTGCGTCCCCCCCGCCCGGCGCCGTGGGGAGGGGGCACTCCATGCTCTTCGTTAATCCCACGGCTCTCGACTGGGCTGACGCGAAGGGTGAGAGCTTGGGAACAAAAGGGGGTTTCAGCTGGGCAGCCAGAAATAGGCAGACACTGGCGGAGATGCTGGGAGTTCGGGCACCTCCGCTCCCAGCCTTGAGCTGCGGGGCCCTGCAGACGTTCTCAAGGACGCCCGTGCCTCGCGGGGGGGCTTTGCCAGTTGTTCCCAGCTCGGGTTTCTTGGGCACACTGGAGCCTGCTGGCCCCTGGAGTCACGCTCCTTCGTGCCAGTGCGCGCCGAGTGCGGGACGAGGAACGCGGGAGCTCGCTGCGGGTGCGGTCGTTTGGCAGCACTCGCCGGCCGCCTCCCTGGCCCTCCGATGACTGGTGCTGCCTCTCGGGCAAGGCTCCCTGTCTGCTAGCCCTGCTCCTCCTGGAGCTAGCCATCAGCCCCTGGAGTGGCAGCAGCACTTAGAGCCATTGGCAGCACGCGCCAGTGAGTTGTGTTGACTTGTTTGGTTGGGCATCTTCCCTTTCCCAAAGAGCTAAAGGTATCTGGGCTGTATCTGCCAGCAGTTTCTTTCCACCTTTGTGGTAGCCTTTGGGCACCATCAGAAATTTCAATTAAACCTGTGTTGCTTGAAGTCACCTGCCCTAATACCAGTACCACAGAACAATTTATTTGGGTGAGGTTTTCCCCTTTGTCATAAAGCCCTGGTTGTAAACATTTTATATAAATATATAAAATTATTAAATATTACCTGTGGTAACTCTGTGACCAGAAACAACCCTTGCTGTTAGCCCATTTCTAGGGACTGAGCAATAGCTAAAAAGGGAGAGTGAGAACTGGAAAGCCAAGCAAGATGGCCAATGGGACAGCAGAGGGGTTCAGTGAGGGTGGTCATGGGATTGGGAAGTACCAGTCTGAATAGACCTGTAGGTTCAGGTGCAGCAGGACTGAGCACTGGCACAGCACAGGGCATCTGGTATTAACTTGATTAATGTGTTAATTGCTATCCTGATGCTGCAATAAGATGGGGTGGAGGAACTCTTTGGGGTAGGAGACCAGACCCATCTTTGCTGGGTAGTGTTTTGCTCCCTGCCCTGCACCCCCACCCTCAAGAGATGTTCTCTCCGCCTCTTCCCTCTCCAGGTCTCAGCATCGTCCAACCCCCGATCAGCAGGGGACGAGGAGCTGCCACCATCGGGCAAGGCACGGGGGCTCAGGCGGAGCGGGCAGGCTGGCCCGCGGCGGCACAGGCGCAGAGGGCTGGCTCAGCAGGCTGCCAGGAGCCCAGCGCCGCCCCAGCCCAGTGGTGCTGGCCAGGAGGAGACCCTGCCCTTCATGCTGGACTTGCAGAACTTGCCAGGGCTGGCCAATGTGGACCTTAGTGCCCAGAATCCCAACATCCAGGTGGGGAGTGGGTCTGGGAAGGCCACGGGGGGATATGGGCGAGTGCTGTGGTGAAAGTGGTGCTCTCCAGCCTCATTTGATTCCTTAAGAGAAAGGATATCATGAGCAGGGTCTGTGTGGCCACTGTCATCTGTTTTCTTGGTGATTACCAACTGCAGGTAGCTGGCATGGAGAAGCTCCTTGACCGAGGAATTTGCTCACAGCCTTTCCCCTTCCCCCCAGCCCCTCTTCACAGAGCAGGAATAAAACCTCCTAACATGGGTGACCTCTCAATTTTTGAGGGTGGCGCTGGCCCCTGTGGGTGACCACCAGCCAGCCTGTGCTTCCCACTCTGTCCCTGCTCAGTCTCTCTGGATGAGGAGGGACCATGTTCGCTCCTCATACAGTCGCAGCCCGGAGTGTCTCTGGCCTCTTGGGCTGGGAACCAGTGCATGGACTGCTAGGTCTGTCCAAGGGCTGCGTCCCCACTCACTGCCTTGCCTCATATCTGCCTACCAGGTGACCATTGAAGTGGTGGATGATCCTCAGGCTGAGATGGAGATGGACTTGTTGAAGGAGACAAACAATGACTGGTCTCTGACATCCTCTGAGTGGTTGTCTCACAAGGATCTATTCTGGCCTCTCTTCTGGGAGTACACTGACCCTGCTGAGGGGGAGGAAGAGGACAAAGATGAAGAGGAGGAGGAAGAAGAGGATGACAACCTGGATGTAGGGGACAGGGAGGAAGAAGAAGAGGATGATGATGAGGAGGAAGATTACACAGCAGAGTATGAGGAGGAAGAGTCCATGCTTAGTGGAGTAGGCGGTAACTGGGACCAGCGATGGCCTGGGCAGAAGAACTGGATCTTTAAGGAAAAATACAGTTACGGTGAGTTCTCTTGGCATGTGCAGCTGACCTGTAGACCAGCAATGCCCTCCCCTGTCCTGCCTGGCCCGCAGCCCTGCACCAGGCATCACAACACACTGGTGCTCAGCTTCTGCTTACGAAATAAGCAAGCATGCCAAGGAGCAAGGCCAGCACACTCAGCTGGGGCTGCCAGCAGTCAGACGTGCCAGTGTCCCGTTGGGAATTGCCCTTGCATGTAATCACACTGGAGCATGGGTTCTGGCGAAGGCATGCTCAAATGAGATACACAATGTAAATGTTTAATGACAAGTGCTACTGCCATTGACTCAGGTCCCTGTAGTGACATCAGTGCCAGAAGCCTTTTCCACAGACCTGGCTGCCCTCCAAGAAAGGAGCTGCAGAGAGCTAGATGGCAGATTCTAGTGGGCAGAGGAGCCAGGGCACCACAGCAGCTCCCTCCTGCAGCTTCCTGGCCATGACCCCCAAACCAGCCTACCTTTGCTAATAAGTGATATTCAGCGTCATGGCCAGTGTGCTAGGCCACATGGGGATGGGCAGTGATACCTTGTTTGGGTTGGTAGGACTGGGAGCAAAGCTGTGAGAATGAGAGCCTTTGCTCAGGACTGCTTCCCTGGGGTTGGCAGTGAGGATGGGGCTGGCCCTTGGCATTGTGTGGCTGGGCACCTCTGTGTGCCTCAGGCAGTGGTGTCGCTGTTCAGGGGCGGAGGCAGAGCTGACAGAGGTGCCAGGTGGCTGTTGTTTCCCCTCTTGCAAAAGCTTTGCTGAGGTCCATCTCTCTCTGCCTCTTCCCTGCCGTGCACAGACTATGAAGATGAGGAGGAATGGAGCCCATGGTCTCCGTGCAGCATCACCTGTGGCAGTGGCAACCAGAAGAGGACCCGGTCCTGTGGCTATGCCTGCACAGCGACAGAGTCGAGAACCTGCGATCTGACACACTGCCCTGGTGAGGCCCTGGCCATATCAGTCCTTGGGTACTGCCTGACTTTGTTGTGGGCTGGTCCCCCACTGCTGGAGGCTGGGCATTGCTCGTGCTGCAAGAATTAGTTCTGTTTAATACGATCAGGGCTAGTGACCATGGGGCTTTGTTTCCACAAAGAAGCTGTGATTTGGCTTCATGGGTCCCCAGGCAGTTGTGTGGGGCCAGGGCTGATAGAGCTGGCATCAAGTTTAGTGTGTGACTTCTTGTACCTCTCTCACATTGGGAGCTGGAAATCCTCTCTTGAGGCATATTGAGAGCCAGCTCTATCCACTGGGATTTACATAACTAACAGCCTGTGTTGGGCCAGTCTTGCTGCTGGCCCTTCCTTCCAAACACAGGGCCATGTTACCAAAGAAGTGTCAGGAGAGGGGCTGGGAGATGGATGGTGTCTGTTGCACACACAGAAGAAAAAAGCCACATTCCTCCCACTGTTCAACCAGGCTCTTTCTTTTGGTTTTTTTCCTCTCTCAAGGAGCAGAAGAAGTGGTCTTCCCCACAGAAGAGACACCTTTCAAAAGTGACAACACTACAGAGCTGTTCAACTCAGGTCAGCCTCTGCCTGTACTTTGCACTGGGAGCTTCAGTGACAGACCTTGGGAGGGTTGTAGCTGTCTCGTGGGAGGGCTCAGCCAAGGGGTCCTGTGTCTGGTGTCCAGACCTAAGTCACCCAAGCCATTGCCATGTGCAAGCTTCAGTGGTCATGCTGGAAAACCCAGTTGCTTCCACAGCCCTGGTACAACACAGTCCTGTTTAGGCTTCAGTGGCTGAGGCCATCCTGCCACATACTCTCTCCCCTGAGGGAATGTTGCCAGCCTGGCCCCAGCCCAAAACCCCTTCCCTCTGTCACTGCCTTGGGGGTGGAGCCTGCCTCCAGCTCATCCCAAGAGTTTGGCTTCTCCTGCCTGGTGGTTGCAGGCTCCACTGGTGGTGTTGGCTTGGCATGGCTTCAGGCAAATGGCAGCTGGGTAAAGTGGAGTGAAGAGTGTTCATGCCCTCACCCTTTGGTACCCTCCCCCCAGAGGTGGACAGCTGTGAGAAGTGGCTGAACTGCAAGAGTGACTTCCTCACCAAGTACCTGAGCAAGGTGCTGACAGACCTGCCCAGCTGCCCCTGCTCCTACCCGCTCGAGGCCGTCTACAGTGCTGTCAACCTGCGGGACGAGCAGCGGGGCAAGAGCTTCCGATGGCGGGATGCCAGCGGCCCCAAGGAGCGCCTGGACATCTACAAGCCAACGGCACGCTTCTGCCTGCGCTCCATGCTCTCCCTTGACAGCACCACCCTGGCTGCCCAGCACTGCTGCTATGATGAGCACACCCGCCTCATCACCCGCGGCAAGGGGGCTGGTGTCCCCAACCTCATCAGCACCGAGTTCTCTCCAGAGCTGCACTACAAGGTGGACATGCTGCCCTGGATCCTTTGCAAGGGTGACTGGAGCCGGTATCACGCTGTCCGGCCCCCCAACAATGGGCAACGGTGTGCTGACAACCCCACCGAGGAGGAGTACCTATCCCAGCTGCAGGAGGCCAAGGAGTACTAGCCGCAGCCACTCTCAAAGGTGCCATGACCACCACTGGCTTGCATCTCTGCGCAGCCTGGCCAGCCCTGACCCTCCTCATGGGCTCCTCAGTGGTGCCAGGCAGAACGGGGAGGATGCGCCGTCTGTCTCAGCCCCTCT
The DNA here is from genome assembly GCA_032173965.1 of Sitta carolinensis. Lineage (NCBI taxonomy): Eukaryota > Metazoa > Chordata > Aves > Passeriformes > Sittidae > Sitta > Sitta carolinensis. The sequence continues at coordinate 39,455,718 of JAVUNC010000006.1, forward strand.
CCAATGTCTGAGGGTGCTGGAGGTTGTTGTGGTTCAGTCCCTGCCATGCCACCCACATCAGTCCTGCAGTCCAGGGCTCCTGGCCTGGCATGTGGAGAGCAGCAGGGGCTGGGAAGTATAAAGGGAACAAGGGGCTGCTCCTGTCTGCTTTTATTCTCTATGACACTTCAATGCAGACTGAAAGCTGAGCACAGGGTGAAGTGGGCTCAGCTCCTGCTGACTTCACACCTCGTCCAAGGAGCTGCTGCAGGCATGGCTGCCTGCTCTTGTCTGTGCACTTGCCCTGGCACAAGCTGGTTTATGTCTGAAACTAGGGGTAGGTCTTCCTAGAGAGTGCAGGGCTGTTTCAGCCATGCACACGGAGCAGGGCCTCCCCCACACTTGGACGTTTGTGCATGCACAGTTGGGAAGGAGCAGAGAAAGGCTTATCAGGGTCCGTGGGTCTGGGGGAGGGGGCTGTGGGGCAGGAGGAGACTGGCTGCCTGGGCTTCTTTGGCTGGATTGCTTAGCCACCAGGGTTTTACACATAGGTGAACCTCAGAGGAAGTCAGCACAGGGACATGCCACCTGTGTGCATTTCAGCCCCTCTGCCTTGGTGCTTGGGGGAACAGGGTGGTAGCATCTGTTAAAGTCACAGCACTCGCCCTCTACCAGACCTTGGCCCCTTGGCAATCCCCCGAGGGTCTCAGGAGCACCTGTGACACAGCCCAAAGGAAAGTCCTGTGTTTCCCACTCACAGCCCTGCCAGAGGAAGGAGGCATCTTGGCCACTGCTCATGCCGTTGCTGGTGAGGAGCAAAAAGCACTGAGCTGAGCTAGGCCCTGCTCCTTGCTGAGTTGCCCAAGTCCCGAGCTGCTCCATTCTGTGTCAGCCCAGGTCCCCACCTGGAGGCAGCCCAGACAAACCAAGCTGTGGACCCCTCAGGCTTGCTTCCAGGCCAGGCTCACAAGTGTGGCTCCAGAGGAGGAAGATACACATGTTCTAATAATGTCAGTACCTGATGTCCACAGATCAGGGATCATGATGCTCTCTGTTGGCACTTTGATCTTGCCTGGGTTTTATTCACCTTTTTTACAGGTCCATGGCAGTGTCTCCCAGCATATTTTGGAAATTTTCTGGAGAGAAACTAGGCTGAGCACCTTTGTCCCTGAACATTCAGTTGCTGAACTGGCAGAAGATTTATAGCTTTTATTTAACAAATTTTATGTATCAGGGGAAGTAAAAGTCAGGCACACATAAAGAAGAATGGACTTATTTCTACACTTAGAGGTTTCATGCAAGGCTGCTAGCTACTCCGTGTACTTCTGCAGGGCACTGTTGAACCAAAAAAATGGTTGCAGAGGTCATTAGTTGACCATCCTGTGCTGTCTGTCCTTCTTACAGGAGTTTTCTCCAACCTCAGTGAATATCCTTGGTCTGAAAGACACTGGGGAGTCTTTCTGGGGGCATCTTTGTATCTGTTGAGTGTATGTTGATTCATTTGCCTTGGTTACTGATAGAATATTGCATCCTTGGTTATCCATTCCTAAGACTTCATAGCTGGTAAAACAAAAATATTAATGGAGTTATCACTGAATTATTCTTACTCAACTATTATTACACTCTTGTATCCCTAGACTCCCTAGGATATGGGTTCTATGAAAATACAGGCAGACATCATCCATTTCCCAGCAGACATGAAGTCTGAGATGATCAGTGTTCTGTAAAGGGTGAGAAGGAAGACCACCAAATAAGCATGGATGGAGACCTAGACCTTGGAACATTTTCATGATCACTACATGTTCTCTAACCCAGATGGTCATTCACTCACTAGTTTCTGGCAAAGAGGTAGGTCATAGAGAGGTGGTCAAGAGGGGATGACAGTGATCTGGTGGCTTGTTCTGCGAGCCTCAGCAAAAGACATGGAAGCAAACAAATTGAGCATCTGAAGCCAAAAAAGGATGAGCTTGTTAACTGCAGTCATTCAGCACAGCATATTTCCACTCCCATACCATATGCCATCATTATCATCAAACTCTCAGTGGAGTTTATTTACCATCAGTGCAGACTTTAAAGCAGCCTCCTGTTGAACATGCCTAGTGTTCAGCATTGGACCCATGCATGGAAGCAGGAGTCTTTCTTCAAGAAGACTTGCAAAAGCTCAGCCAGTTTGTTTGACTGGCTGCTTTCTAAGGAAGTGCTCTTACAGTAGGAGTGTTACCCAGGATTTTTATCGTCCTCCCTTTACACTGGCTATGTCAACCAGTCTAACTCCCAGAGAAAAACTTGTAATTTCTCTAATTACTGGAGTTTCTGTCCAAGGGAAAGTAAAAAAATTTCTTGTGTTGATACTTTCCTGTTCCCTGATGCCCCACAAAAGCCAGTTGAGAGCCAAGTAGCTGTTCTGCTTTGCTGCCTCTGTGGTTTGGACAATACAGGCACAAATTGGAGCACGAGAAACAAGCACTGCTGTTCCTCATACAAGCACCTTACACACCGTAAGGCTTTGCAGAACACCATGAGAAAAGTAAACATTAAGCAAGTGTTTATTTTTATATCCCATCAAAGATTCTGTCCAACCCACTGCTATTTAAGTGATGAATCTCTAAGCTTTCACTCCTTAAGTTTATTGGGTTTTTATATATATAATATATATATAAAATGTCTTTTATTTCTACAAAATTTCACAAAGAATTCTTTAATCTGATGCTGCAATAAAGCACTTTATATATATAGATATGTCATGCTGATGTCATTCAGTTGTGACCTATGTCTTGGATTCTCAGCCCCAGTTGGGGCCCTGATGGCTTTGCTTCCTTCCCTTAATATTTGCATTTGAAGTTGGCTGCAAAAGTCACAAGTAAGAAACAATATCTGGAGCTTATGGGATGTGTGAAGTTCTGCTTACAGGGAAGGAAGCCTCCTTCATGAAGACCCTCAGGGTCAGTGCTGAGAAACAAGTGCATCGCCTGTGCCCCAGCCCTGACCTTGGGGTGTATTCCATGGTTGGCCTGGCCAGAGCTGGGTGCTGGCCGATGGTCCAGCATACCACTTTAAGCAGAAGTATTAAGCATGGAAGCAGGGGGAATAAAACTCCAGCATCATCCCAGCTGAAAAACTGGTTTGGCAAACCACCTCCAGAGCCAACAGCTAATTATAGCAGGGGGATTGACAAAGCTTTCCAGGGATCACAGCTTTCTATTGCTGTTAATTTAGTGTGTAAATCATAAACACTTCCAAGCTCTTGCTGTTTCCAGCTGTTTCTCCTCCTTCTCTCTTGTTCCTTTTGCTTTCTGCTGGTTGCTCATCTGTCAAGGGCTATCTGCTACTCTAGCCTGGGACTCTGCTTCACAGCTGCCGGGCAGTGTTGCTGGCCCCTGCCTGGTGGGAGCAGATGACTCCCCTCAGCGAAGGATGCTAGGGGCTTCCTACTGGCCTTCTGCAACATCCAAAACATTGTTACATGGAGCCCAAGCCAGCTGAGCTCCACTCTGCTCAGAGAAAATCACTTTTCCCTGGAGGGACAGTCAGCAGTTACTGCTATGCATCTAACATGCCTAATGTTGCTTTTATCCTCTGCAACAAGGTCCTTGCTGTGTTGGATGATGAACCCTGCTGTGAAACTCCTGGGATATAGAAATCCCACAGCCAGAGAGGATGGAAGCAGGAAGAAGTCCTGCCCTAATTCTGCAGGTGCTGAAGACCTGGAGATGTCACCTGAAATCACAGAGTGAGTCTGTGGCAGTCTTTAAGCTGCACTTTAGCCTGCTGCTTTGAACACAAAACTTCTTGACCAGTTGCTGTTGAGTTGTCTCAGTCTGCCAGCCTGGACTGGAGCTGAGCTGGACCAGTCCCTTGGCATCTGGCATGCAGTGGTGTTTGTCTGCACACAGAAGGAGCTGTGCCTAGATTTTTCTGGGGCACAGGTCGGGTGCGTAAAGCCCATCTCTCAGGGATGAACATGAGATTTTGTAGGAAGATGTTTACAGCAACAGAGATCCCATTACCTGTCTGATTTTTTTCAGAGCTCCAGCTCCAAGAATCCACTTAGAAAGCACATAAAAAGTCCAGCTGGGCCCAGAAGGGTCTCCTCCGGAAGGAGAAAACAATGATAATGCCAGGAAAGTTTAGCAAAGCCTGTGCAGCAGACCTGGAACTGCAATGCCTGGTATTAACTTAGGAAAGACCAAGGTGTGGTTGTGGTCTGTGGATCTTGAGTTAAAACTGTAGTTCTCGAGAAGAAACAAACCTTTCAGGCACCCCTGTTCTGGTCTGTAAAGGGACACACCCCACTGTGTGGCCATATTAGTCTTCCATGTTGGTGGCACACTTCTGGAGCAGAAGACTAGAACAAAAAAACCAACCCCAACATGCCGCAGATTTTCAGCTGTAGTCTTGCTGACCTCACTTTTCCACTTGATCAAGGTAATTTTTGATCCTAAACTTGTATTTTACAGCACCAGTGGTAATGTTATTTTATTTTTTTTTTTAACTTTTAAGTTACCAAGTAACTTAATATATATATTATATATTACATTATCATCTATACTGGAATGTACTGGATTCATTTCAGTTTTATTAGGCCTTCCCTTATTTACTAATAAAACTATTATATAGACCATTGCCTACAGTCTTAAAAAAGTTCAAAGGCCCCTTTTGGTTTATTGTTTGATGGTTGCTCCTTACTCATCTCCATGTGCCTCGTAACAGCATAGTCAGTGAGGATCCACCTCTGACTTTCATTGCTGTGAAAAGTTCACTTCTGTTTTCTGGTGTTTTAACCTTTGTTTTCTTTAATTTGCAAGACTTTTCCTCTTATCCTATGTCAGATTCTGAAAGAGCTTTTGGGCCAGAGTATACTGAACCTTGCTTTTCTGCCTTGTCTTATATATCCTTCCCCAGGTAGCTGAAGGACTCACTAAACTGTGATTGTCTCCCAACACTTCCAAGTACAGCAGAGGTCTGGGGTTTCTTATTAGCATGGTGTAGCTGCACCAGAGGTCAGCTGTAGCTGAAGGAGTGTGTGTCTGCTGGCAGTAGGCAGATGTCATGCATTGACCTTCTCTAGCATGACTTGAGGCTCAGATCTCCTTCAACAAGCAAATGTCTGAAGTGGTGTAAAGCCTTAATTACCATTGCTGTGCCCTGTTAGAGCTGGCACAGCCTGGCATGCTCTGTCTGAGTGCACAGCCTGGCCTTTTAGCACAAGCTTTCCTTCACTGCCAGGTTAGTCCACAAGATTCACGTGTGAACAGCAGCCAAGGCATGGGGGCACTACACAGCCTGTTCTGCTGCTGTGGGGATGGTGATTTCCAGCCTGCGGGCGGGGAGCCAGCTGGGGAAGCACCAGCATAACTCAGGGTAGTCAGTTTTGCTGGAAGAGCCCTCAAAAGGCCTCCGAGCAAAGCCCTGAGCCCACCAGCCCCATGCATGTGGGTTGATGGCTGAAGCCAAAGTATGCCCTATTAGAGTAGCAGCAGGATGCCTGAAGTAAACCCTGCTTGTGATGAAAGGAAGGCAATTAAAATTCCACTTCAGTTGCCTTCCTGTCCCACTTCCTAACCTTCCAGCAGCAGGTGATTAGCAGGGCCTGCCTTCTGCTGCCCTGGCCCAGCTGTGCCAGCAGAGCACACAGCAGGCGAGCGCTGCTACTGCAGCATAGCTGCCGAAGCACAGCAGACATCGCAGCTCGGCAGCTCACCTTTGTTCTTGTTGACTTAGAACAAGCTCAGTTTTCAGTTTTTAAGTAATTTTACTTTTCTTTTAGCAAATTTTTGGCTGTGAATTCACTTGCTAGCCCTGGTATTTAAGGTTTCCCATGTCTCTGCCCAGGATTTCCCAAACAGAAACCCAAGCATACAGGCTGTACAATGATATCGGTGTGGCTCCATCAGGTTACCCACCCCCCACAGCCTGCCAGGTGCATACAGTAGTTCATTTGTGCACAGAAGGCCTGGCAAAATACCTGCATCCACTTTCCAGCCAGACAGTGCTTTAGGGAAGACAACCCTGCACGGCACAGGGAAGCTCCATCGTATCTACAGCTGCCTCTTTGTACAGCTTCCTTTGCTCTCTCACAGGTCAGGTCAGGGATCAGTACACACTACAGAATTTAGTTCCATGCTGCATTCTTGATGTCTGTACAGTTTATCACGATTTTTTCACACTTCAGCACTTTGGAGTAGTGAAAACAGGCAGAATGCTCTTTATAGTTTAAGATTCCAACAACTACATTCAGGGTTTTTTTTTAAACAGGCACTAGTTTTCCTGTCTCTTCTATTGAAGAGAACATTTGCCACATAGAATTCAGATTTTAAAAAAAATTTTAAAATCCCCAAGGAAAATCCCCAAACCAGTAAATTTCACCCAGTAACATTACTCTCTTCTTGCTCACTAGAGGAGCTCTGCAGGAAACACTAGGAAAAAACAAAGTATACAAGAGAAGCTCATGCCTTGAAAAGAAAACCAAGCACTTCTGTCACTTGAGCTTCAGTACGTTGGCACTTCTGACCAGTCAGATTTTCACCCTTCATATAAACAAGTTTATTGCTTTTGAAGACAGCTCCAGGAACTAACATATTAGCAGGTGAGAGCAAGTGTTTTTTCTCTTCCTCACCAGTTAAAGCAGTAGCTGAAGCATGATGAGCAAAAAGTACTGAACTCTGTAGAATGGAGATGGGATGTATTTCTGAAAAAAAACCAGTTTGCTTTGGCCTGAAGCTCTTGGAGTAGCTGGCCCTGGGCCTCACCATCTTCTAGAACCATTCTGTAGGTGGGAATTTCCCTAGCACTGGTTTGCATGATTGTCGTTCTTGTAGAACAGACTAGTGGAAGTGTAAGGGATTACTGTGTTGGAAGGGATATGCAAAGGAGAGGAACAGCTTGAATAGGATCACAGATCCCTTCAAAAATGGGAAGGGTTTGAAACATTTACTACCGGCAGATCAAAAGCAGAAGGAAAATGAGCAGCTGCTCAGACTAAAAACTGCATCAAGCTCATGCTCTCCACTCCCCCAGAAGTGAGGAGTAAATCACATTGGCATCAGCAATCCTCATTGATCGGTGTTTTTCCAGACAGATCCCTCCCTCAGCCTATCGCCCAACCCTTTGAACTCAAGCCAACTTGAAGACACAAATTCCAGTGTTTTTTTAAGTTAGGTTTATTTAGCAATAGAAGTATGTACATGTAAGAGAATCCCCTGCAGCACAAGACATGCACAAAGCAGTGAGGGACTGAAAGTGGTGCTGCTCCATGGCCTTCCTCATCACCTGTCATCCCACTTTACTCAGCGGCAGGGCCAAGATTAGAAAGGAACAGGCGAGAAATTTATCAGTCCATGCGGCAGAGTCTTCAGGCAGAGCCTCCTCCCAGCAACTGGTATTAAAACAAGCGGGCACCGTAACCAAATGTCTGTTTAATGCTCTCGAAGTAGTAGCGCTGCCAGCCTTGCTTTGTTCTTTCTTCCTCACTGGCAGGAATGCCCTTGCCTTCCAAGCACACCTCTGTCTCGCCACCTTTGTCATTGAAGTTCAAGGTAATGGTTGCAAAGTGCCCTAGAGGAAACAAAGCAAATTTGTCAGCAGTGTGTAGTACAGTACAAACAGCCCCCAGAGGCTGCTCTGCCCCTTCTTTTACAGGGCACCACTTAAAAGACTCTTGGAGGTCCCTCCCTGAGGGTCTACTTATGGCAGCTGTAGGCCTTCCCTAGAAACACAGCTAGGAGAGGGCTCCCTCTTCCTGCGGCTTGAAGCAGTTGCAGCTACAGCTGCACAACCAGCTACTTCACCCTTCCTACCTGGTCACTACTCCACACAGTCTCTGAAGATGCTGACACCATAATGTGGGATAGGAACCTGGGATAACACTGGAGCAGCTCCCAGAACTTTGTGTGCTCCTTGATCACGAGCCATAATAAAGTGTGGCAAAGGGGTCTGGTATCCTTCAAAGACAGGCAAGTCCATTTCTGGACTACTTACCGGCTGGCCAAGATTTAAATCTCCATTTCATAACAAGTTGCTTCTCAGGAACCTTGAAAAGGGAGACAAAGACTGAGTAGAAATTTTCTGTAAATCCTGCAGTCTAATAGAAAACATCTAGAATTGTGTATGAATGAAGCCTTAGAAATCCCTTGAGAAACACACACAGAGGGAAAGAGATTATATGTGTCCTTTTCTTTTCAAACCCCTTTTAGTAAGCTATGCAATAGTACAGCCCAAAAAACTGAGACAGAGTCCCTGTCCTGAAGACTTTAGTGGCAATTGAGCCAAAGAGAAAAAGGGTCAGTTATTATCTTCAACACTCTTCCAACCCATGATAAGTAAAATCACACAAAGACACGGGAGATCTATGATTGGAAGTCACATTCTCTCCCCAGACTGAAGTGCCATGCATTAATCCATACTAATAGGAATGCTTCAATAGCTACAGAAATTATAGGTAACTATTGGGCACCAGGTAGAACCCCACAGTTAGCTAACAGAAGCCTTGAAACAGAACTGATAAAAAGTTACAGCCTGGTAACAGTGCTGCCTCTGAGCAAGATACACCTGAACTGGTTAGTACTTACTAGGTCAACAAACTCTCCTGTGACACTGCCATCCAGCAACTGAAACTTGCCTCCTTTATCAGCCTCCAAGGTGGCTTGTGCGTGAGTGAAAGCTTGGACCATCTGAAAAGAATTCGGGAGCAGACTTGTATTACTTGACATTATCTTCGTGCAAACTTGTAGCCTAATGCCTCCCACCCAAGTACAAAAGTTCTGAACAGGAGGTAAGTCAATAGTATAAGGTTTTCAGCAAAAAAAAAAAACCCTACCCTGGCCAGAAAAGCAAGTCTTGAGTCACTACAGCAACACTGCCCAAGGAAAAGAACCTCAAGCTTTCTGGTGCTATGCAGTGTTCTAAATCACCCAGTTGCTTTGTTGATTTCTTAACGAAACCTGGTTCTTAAAAAAAATATTCTTTGCTTTTTCATTTTTGTTATCCAAATAGGAAGAACAAAAGACTAAGACCATGTTTAAATGATGATACAATGCTGCTCTCTCATTCTAAACCACATAATAGTGTGCAGAAAAGTGGAAGCTAATCCCAAAGCACACTTTTGATACCACCTAACCTTAAAAGGAATAAACAAAAACAAACCGAGACACAACTGTAAATCCCAAGTGATCTGGCCACATGCAATAAGGGATACACCTACATGTAAGTTCTGACAGCTCTCTGGAACTTGCTTCTGGTTGGCATTAATCCCCTCTTGTCAGCTGTGTGAGAAGAGGCACACACAAGCTCTCAGAAACTATTCTGTGGAACAGCTTTCTTATTCCATTCTCATGGACTGTGAGTGTCCCTACAGAACTTCTTACAAAGCTTATTAGTGAGAGCCTCCTAGATGCAAAGAACAACTCTCAGAACAAGCCAGGCATTACCTCCTGAGTAATGAATACCCGGTAGAGCTCCTCAGGAGATGTTAAGAAGGTGTCCTTCAAACTGATCTTACAGGTAGGGATCTTGACTCCTATGGATTTGGACTGCGATGTGGCAGTACTGCTCCTGGCAGCCGTCTAACAAAACAACAAGGAGAACAAACATACATGCTTTTTTTCACCAAAAAAAAACCCCCAAACCAAAAAATGGTTCACATATCCAAGGGGAAAAACAATGGCTCTTGGTAAAGATGCTATTATATACAACCATACTTAAATGTAAAAAGCAAATTTATCACTTTGCTTGGAAGAAACATCATGCGCTGCCAATGGAAACAGTCACACCTATTCCAAAGATTGACAGTTCCTGAATGTATATATTCTATACACAACAAAGGTTGCTCCTGTAAGTCCCAGAATCTAATACAGTGTACCTTTCTTCACTGATCCCAAAGCAGGTTTGCAGTTTTGTTTACCTTGCGGTCTTCTGCTTTAGGAGCCACCTGAGGTGCTGTTTCCATATGTTCACCATTCATTGTGGGCAAAATCATGCCCTGGGTGAATTCTGGAAAGACAGGAATGTGCCCATGAAACTAATAAAAGATCAAATAAACCTTCTGACTGTACTTTGAAATACACAATCAAAAAGGGCTTCCTGGTTTCCCCTTGCTCTTGCTAGCATCCATGACTTGAAAGTTTTTAAAAAAGACGCCTCTTTTTACAAGCAATTAACTCTTTCCCTCACTACTCTCCACCAAAGGCCCTGTCAGAATCTGCCTATACTTACAGTTAGAAACTTACCTCCTCTTTGCAGCCTAGACATGGCATCTTCCACACGCTGCTCTCACACTAACGTTGGTTAGCCTTAGACTTACGTAGCTTTTTTCCTCTCTCACTCTTTAATAAAAATTGCAATCACACCTCAAAAACTTTTGCCTTGCTGGCACAGACATACCAAACCAAGCTTTTCCATTTCTTCTCACACTGGCTCTTCCTTTCTTGTATCAATGCAATAAACAATAGTAACTTTTAACTCCTCTTTATCGACACCAGATGCCAGGACTACACATGGAAAGCCAGAAAAGCCTCACCAGTGCCCTGTCCAGCAGCACTAACACTTTTGTAACTCCATCAGAACTTTCAGCCTTGTTCAGAATTACATTTGCTTTTTCTCCAGCTCAGTCACTTCTGCTTTTACCAATTATACAATATTTTGTTCCTTTTTCTTCCTCTTCATCTGTTCAGAGTAGCAAAATTCCATTAGAAAGCATACTTTTATCATATGTACATAAACTTGTATCCTGCAATATTTGGTTCCTACTTTTCTCATTTATTGCAGCCCACAAGATCATACAGGTTTTTTTGATTAGCATTCTTATCTTCCAGGACACACTAGGTGACTGCATCTCCCAGCCTGAACACTACAGTGCCTGAAAAAAACCAAGAGTACAGAAATTTGATCCTGGAAAAATAGCAATCAGTGGTGGTTTGTACCCCGCATATCTAGAGCATGTACTGTAATATAGGTAAATGGATATAAAAAGCAAGTGTAGCATTCCCAGCCTGTATTTGAGAGGAAAGCAAAATTCAACCAAAGCACATTGATTTAACTCGAACTGCTGGACTCAGATTTAACTTTAAAAAAAAAAATAAATTTGATCCAGATGCTGAGACAGCTCATTAAAAGACACCAACAAAACCTGCAGAGCAATTTCCAGACATCAGTTATTCTGAAATCCAAGTAACACTAGATGTCTTTACCAGTGTGGCAAGAGGGGAAAAAACCCAAAAAAAACACAAACTGGAGAAAATATCACCTTCCAAGGGAGTAAGCAAACTGAAGGCCAGACTGTGTCACAGGCAGTGACTATGTCACTGGGGTAACCAACACATTTTACTAGCTTTCATTTTCTCTAGATTCAGGATCTGAAGGGCATTCTGAGTTTTAAAACATAAATTCAAAAATACTGTTTATTACTGTGTTATCACCAAAACCAGTCTTTCTGAGCTGTGCTATACTGTCTAAAGCCAGAAATTTTTCTTCCCAAAGTAACTGTTACTGCTCTGACACCTTTCTGTTGAGATGGAGTGAGCAACTCCTCTCTTTCGCCCCATCCCTTCTTTAGAATTAGTCCATATGGGTTCCCATAACACTTCTCCCTCTCAGTTACATACCCGTTTTGAGAGTGCTGATGTAAGTTTTCATTGCATCTCTAATTTTCTTTGCACCCTCTTGCTTCATCAGGGATTTCAAGTTAGTGTCAGGCTCATCTTTAGCAAGACTGACAAGGATCTAAACAACAAAGACAAGCACTGATTATCAAGGACAAACATGCACACTTCTTTTATTACTCAATTCAACACCACAGACTTTGGCGGAACTTTCATAAAGCCCTGAAGTTTTATTCATCTTTCACTTCACCTCTCTCAGGCTGCAGTACTGTATGCGTGTGCCTAAATGCCTTCATGTGCTACAGAGCCCTTTGCATCTAGAAGACAGGAACGAATCTGATAAAGATCCAACATGATGGGGGAATGACTCTCTATCAGGGAGTGTAGTGACAGAATGAAAGATAACAGTTTTAAGTTAAAAGAGGGTAGATTCAGATTAAAAATTAGAAGGAAATTCTTTAATTATTTACCCTAAGGGTGGTGGGGTTGCCCAGAGAATCTGTGGATGCTCCATCCCTGGAGGTGTTCAAGGCCAGGCTGGATGGAGCGCTGAGTAACCTGGTGTAGTGACAGATGTCCCTGCTCATGGCTGAGAAGTTGGTAACAGATGACCTTTGAAGATCTCATCCAACCTAAACCATTCTTTGATTCTATTAACTTAAACAGTCTCTAGCAGTAAAAAAATTCTACACCACAAATGTTCTATGAAAGGTAACAGGGAAGGAAATATTAATGCTGTGAGTATTCCTGTTAGAATACTTCATATATCCAGCTGTGCTTACCTCAACTTCATCGATGTCATTTTCATCTGAGAGATTAGGAATCTCCACATAACCTTTGTACTTCACTCCTGTCTTTGAGGTTCCTGCAATTATAATTATAGTGTTCAGATCAACCTTTCTTACTCCGGTTTGTTGTCAAAGCAAACTTGTATTGTATCAAAATACAATACTTCCCTTTATTATTATCTCCCAAATGAGGCAAGTATCCTTACCCTTGATATTATACATGAACCTGACCCTAAAACAGAGGGGGTGCACATCACTCACCAGTCCATGCCAACTTGATAGCCCACTCATAGAAGAAAATAAGTTTCCCTTTGCGGTTGTTAATGGAGGCCTCTCCATCCAGTTTGCTCACTTCTGTCACCTCACACGCCCCTTCCTCACCCTCCACCCTGACAGGCAGGAGGAGAGCTTTCAGCCGCTCCGTGGACCAGTTAGAAGCATCCCTCTCTGTCCTGCAGGAAAACCGCTCGGAGTGAGGATCTGGGACAGGCCACCCTGACAGTGCATATTGGGACTACCCAGTGTTCCCCAATCTCGTCTCCCCGCCCCGCTTCAACACGAACACACACAGAGATTTCCTCCCCAGGCCACCTCCACGCATTTCCTCGGCACGCCTCGGCTCGGGTACCCCCTACACGCATGGAGCCGGAGGCAGCCCCGGAGGATCAGCCCGGACACCCCCGCCTCAGCACCAGCCCGCGAGGAGCGAACGGCAGGCGGCCCCTCTGCCCGCGACTCCGGCCGGGCAGCCCTCTCCGCCCCGGGGCCTCCCGGGCGGCCCTGGGAGCAGCCGCCCCGCTCACCAGTGCCAGTTGTTGACGTTGGTGGCATCCGCCCGCTGCTCCACGATCCAGCGCGGGTCTCCCTCACCCCACTTGGCCATCGGGACTGGGATTGCCGCCTCCGCTCCGAGTGCCCGTGGAAGCTGCTAGAACCGCCGCGCCGCCTCCCGCCTTCCGCCCGGCGCGGGCTTTTCCGGCACGCCCCCGCGGCGCGACCCAGGCTTCTTGGTTCCGCCTGGCTAATTGGTTCCGCCGCGCCGCAGGCAACTGGTGCTGGCGCTCCCGTGCCGTGCCGTGCCGTGCTGTGCCGTGCCCGCCGACCCACAGCTCTCGGAGTCAGCCCACAATTCCCGAAGCCCCAATCCCGGCTGCCGGCGCAGACACCGCACCACCGCTCTCGCAGCCCGCTGGGACTGGTAGTTCGAAGGCACGTCAGTGCGGCCCGCGGGGCACGCCGGGACTTGTAGTGTGTGAACGAGGAGCGGCCGCGCCGCGCCCCGCAGGAGAACTACATGTCCCGGCGTGCCCCGCGCGCGGCTGTTCCGCCCCGCCCTGCCCTGCCGTGAGGACGGCGGTGCTGCTGGCGCGGGAGGGGCGGCGAGGTGAAGAGGGGCTGGGGGTGGCGCGGCCGGGACCAAGACCAGGACCAGGACCAGGACCAGGGGCCGGGGTGGTGATACCCCCGAGGCAGCCGCTCCGTCCCTCTGCTGAGGCAGCCGCGCGGTGCCGTTGCAGATGAGCAGGGTGCGGGCGGACGAGGAGGAGTACTGGCATAGCTCCAAGTTCCGGGCCTTCACCTTCGACGATGAGGATGATGAGCTCTCGCAGGTAGGGACGGCCTGACCCCGGAACTGCCGGTAAGACACCCTCGATGGGCCCCCGCAGCCGTCCCAGGCCTCGACCCTGCACATCGCGGAGAGTTGATGTTCTGTAGCTGGATTGTCCCCTCCTGCCCACTGCGGAGGGTAGCAAGGGCTCCCGTCTCTCCCTCCACAGTAGCCATTCCGAAATCTCATTAGGGCGGCGTTCCTCGCCCAGGCACCAAACTGCATCTCCCGCTGGTTGAGCTGTTAGTGTCCATGTAGGTGTCCTTGGAGTTTCCAGTGGTGAGAAAGGGGTACAATGTCTGCTGCACAGCTACGGGAGTAAAATACCATCCCAAGAAGAAGCAATGGAAGCTGAAGAAGCTGTATTCAAAGTTCTTTGGGAGATGTTTGATGGTAATAGGAAACGAAGTGCATTCTGCAGTTCTGATGGTCACTCTTTTGTCTGTAGCTAAAGGAATCCAAACGGGCAGTGAACAGCCTTCGGGATATTGTCGATGATGATGATGATGACCTCGAGAGGGTCAGCTGGAGTGGAGAACCTGTGGGAAGTAAGTGCAGAAGTACTGCTAATTATCCTATAGGCAGAGGGCATTTAAAATTGCTGCTTAAGTCAAGTCACTTAAGTCAGAGGTGTTATTTGCTATCTAATAGTGCATATCTAATCTGATTCTAGTCTCCAAGGTTACATTGTGAGCTACTTGATTTACCTGAGCAGATCTACTGAGAAGAGGGTGAGCAGAAGTTCAAATTTTGTAAAAAAGAGGAGTGCAGACAAGTGCAGGGAATTCACTGTGTTTTTTTCTAATACGTAGCCAAGCTCAGAGCAGGTATTTTGGAGGTTATGGATTGATACTCATCATGCTCAGGTGGCCTGCAAGATTCTAAGTGATCATTTCCTTCACACCACTGCCTGAAGTGGCACTATATAAAGTTTCTATGTTTTGGCCCCACAGCACTTTAAGCCAATAATCCGAGGTTTGATATGTGTTTATAGAATGACTCTTAAGCTTGAAATTTGAAAGGGAGCTGTAAACATTAAGCAGATGTGTCTCTCGTGATGATGGGTGCGAGTTCATGGCCCACACACAGTGCTGTGTGCTGTGCTTTTGAGTTCATGACCCACAGAACTATGACACTTGCTAGCCAGTGTCAAGCCATGAAAATTTACATATAGATCACCCAAAGGGTCTTCAAAGACTGATTTTCCTTTACTGTAGCTCCTCCCTCTGCTTTCTTTTCCCACCTAGGGTCTCTACCTATTGGTTTGGGGTTTTTTGTCTATCATCCTGATCCTAAAATATATGTGTTGTGCAGCTGTGTGAAAACAAGGGGAAAATGTATTGAACAGGCAAATACACATTATCGACAGCAGCATGTGCACGCTGCGAGCTGTTTGTGTGGGAAGGAAAACTATCTTAGTCTTCATTGTTCAGGAAAACATGCTCTTAGGCTTCTGCAATTCGAGGTAGGCCAGGGACTCTCTGTCTTGCTTTGTAGTTTCAGAAAAAGGACTATGCTTTCCCCCGTGCAATAATATATAAATGGTGTGGGTGTCTATGTATTCCTTTCACACAAACCATAGCCAGCTGTACAATGTTGCTGAAACCAGCCATTCCTGGAGGACAGCATGCCACTGCTTAACAAGCAGCATTACATGAGACTGGAATTCTGCATGGAGAGATTCACTGCATCTACTTAGTGCTGAGGGTCAGACTTACCAAGATGTGCTAGTGCAGAACTGACCAGCACACATCTGGTAATGTTTCTGCTGTGCCAGAAGAACGTTCTTTACAGACTCTTTCTTGGTTAAAAATGACCTGTCTGCACACAGGTATCTCCTGGTCAATCAAAGAGACAGCCTCTGGCAGCACTAGCTCCCTGGATGGACGAGACTCCAGCTTACAGAAGGGCTCTTCCTCCTATGCTGCTCTTCCCAAACAAGCTTCTTCCTACTCCCTAAGCAGCCTGTTCAAAGGTGAGGTTCATTATATACCATATTGTCAAATGTGTTTTCCCTTAAGACTGTCAAGGGGCAGTTGTGTTATCTTATGTAAATTGTTTTATCTGAAGCATATTGCAAGACAGTGAAACTCCAGTCTCTCCTCAGGGTGGAAGCGTATTGCCCACAGGTCAGAAATTGAAGACTGTCTTGTGCAGTAGATCACATGCTTTTGTGGAGTGGGAGGGGACTTTGGAGATTACGGCTTTTTATAATCCAGGTTCCAAAGAACAGCAAGGTAGAGCACAGCACTGTGTGGCAATCCATTTGGTTGGTAGAAAAGAGTAGGCCTCAAAGGGACTGGCTTGACCCATGTAGCCCTCATTTGATTTTCAGTTCTGTAGAGAAGACAGATTAATTATCCTTTATTTGGAGCTCAGCTGGCTGCTGGTGGTGTTGGTTCAGCAAACACATGATAACAGCAGTGGCAGTGTAGCTGGTTACAGGGGGAACTGTGCAGCAGGCCATGGGCAAACATACACAGCTTGCCAGAGTTCAGCTGTGTTCTCTCACAGCCAGACAACAAAACAGCTTTTTCTTTGTCTCTCTGTCTCTGGGATGATTTTTCACTCTCAACTTTGGCAATAAAGTAATGAAGAAAGGCACCTAAATTGCAGCCCTGGCGGGTGGAGCTGTCCATGTTGCCACAGCCTGTGTTGCAGTGCTATGTGCTTGAGCGTCTGCTCTGCAGGGAGTTGAGTGAATTCAGGCCCTAACGTCTCCTGGCCTCAGCACCAAGAGAGCAGATAGGGATGGAGTGTGATATGGTTTGCGATGCCACAGACAACTTCAATGCCCTAGAATATAAGCAGGTGAGCCCCAGCCATGCTGGCATAGTGTGAATCACTGTACAGGGTGGCTTGTCCTGCAGGGCCATAGCTGCAGTAAACTGGCTTGCAGTCTAGGCTTCTGTTCCTGTGCAGGAAATGTTGCTGGTGAAGGGACAGTGTCTGATCAGTGTTTTTATTCCAGGACGGAACAAACTCTCAAGTTTCCAGTCCCTTTCAGATGGTAAGTTTTGGGTCCCTGCCTCATTCTGGGAGGGTTCTGGGAGGTGTAAATCTGCAGATTTACATGAAACAAAGCATTTCCAAAAAAAAGGGAAGTATCATCTGCCTTATGGTGCAAAAAGGGAAACTGAATCATGTGCTGTCTAAAAGTTCAGTCATGAGTGGTTCTTTTCTCAAAGAAATTAAAGAATTGGCATGATGATTTGGGGTAATTACTTAATGTACAACTGACAACTGTTTTTTTTAGGGTAATGCTGTATTGACATTTGATTGCCATTTGGTGCTTAAGTTTGTGTCTTCTGCCATGAAAACCAAGAAAGGGATGGGTTTGGAAGTGGATATGAATCAGGATTTTTATGTGCCTTTTGTCTCTCAGCCCTCACTGACACAGGAGTTAAAAACTATGCCCCAGAGCTGCGCAGACCGAAAGCTGAGTACAAGGTGAGCAGCCTGTGCTTGTTGTATGCTGAGATTTGTGAACTTCCTACTCTACTGGTTTCATGGGAAGTGATTAGTTGCTGTTTCAGACAGAAGAGGGCAATGCAGGGAACTGCAAAATGAATCCTTGCAGTAATTTAAGCGTTCTCTGCTTTTGCTCAAATGTATGGAGCTTTGCTGGGGGTCTTGGTTTGGGCTACTTCTTTTAATGAATAGCCCAGCAGTCTTTGTGGAAAGGATTTCAAAATAGTGCTTTGTCTGTAAGTTGCTTTTATGCTGGGTCAGATAAGCTGGCCTCACATGTGGTTTTTACATTTTTTTAATATGAAAGTTTTGAAATTTCCCATTCATGAATCACTGGGACAACACAGAGGGAGTTGTGTAGAGGCAGTGTTCTAATTGGCAGGAATTGGCAGTTTGTCTACCAGATGTGCAGTGATAGGTGTTGGAGAATCTAGAGGATTTTGGGACTGGGTAGATTCCTCTTACTAGATGTGAGATTGTAGTTCCATGTCCGTCCTTAGGCCCAGGGAGTAACATGACTGAGCCTGTATTTCCTACAGATACAGACATGCACAATACTAACACAGCTGCCGCATGGATTAACACAGACAGAAACCAATGCCTTTATGAACAGACACACAGAAAACACTCAAGTTGGTCCTGAGCTTCCTTTCTGTCTGACCAATTCCACTAGTGGAACATTCACACATTCTATGGGTCTGTCCAGGAGCTGGTCTTAGGCATCTGGTTTTGTTTTGTTGCTGAATCCCAGAACCAGTCTCCTCCAGTAGCTGGCACTTGCATCCTTGAGCGACTTTGGTTCATGATCTACCTGTCCTTGGCCATCTGATCCTCCCCAGGTTGGTGTATTTTGTCAGTTAGCCATTAATGACATAACCTAACAGACAGCACTTCCTCAAAGCATAGCAGGAGAAACAAGAGTGCCCCATTGTGTTCTGTTCTGGACCTGCAGAAACAGTGAAACAGGAAGGAAAATGATTATACAGCCTCTTAAATGCAGATGGGGGTGCTGTAAGTGGGGTGGAACAAAGAAAGGGAAGTTAGTGGCAGCTTTTGATGAGTGTCCTGACAGTGACAGGCTGAGAATCTGCCTCTGGCCAGAGGTGCTAGAGGGAACCCTGGTGCTCAGGATATTTGACACTCAACTATACATTGGTTTGAGAACTCATGTGCAGAGGTCCCGTAATAGGACTGGGTCAGTCCTTTTATTCTTAGATTTGTGCTTTCAATAAATCTTCAATGGATTTAAAATTCAGTGTCCTCAGAGCTGGTTCTTGTTGCTCTTTCTCTGGGCCTTTTGAGGCAGAAAGCTGAATTGCAGCCACTGACTTGAGTGCCTCACAGAGACCTAGATGCCTTTATGGTATCTGAGTTAGGAGTGGTTCAGGCCACCATCGCTTTTTATCCAGTGCTTCAGATCATAGTGTCTGCCTGCTGCAGGGGGAAAATTCTGGTTGTTGCAGCAGTGGTAGCATATTACCTTAAGATGGTCCTCCTTCAGGCTTCAGTGCCTTGTCACATTGTCCTTGTCTTGTGCGACTCCCCAGGTACTTGCCTGAGGCTGTTGTCCCTGTGCTCTCCATGCTGCTGTGGAAGACTCACTAGCAGAAGTCTGTCTGAATTGTAACAAGAAACTGACTCCTTACCCTTCAGTTTTGGGTTAGTCTGTTTTGCATGTGTTTAGTTTGTCCTGAAAGCAACATAATTTGCAAGGAGAACAACCTGATGCAATGCATTTCTTATAAAGGATATCATGGCAGACCTTACTGAGGCAATAGAAAGGCTGTGTTAACATATGAACCTTTAGCTTCCCTCCACACCAGCATATGCAGAGTCCGAGGGCTCAGCATTTGCACCTGAAAAATGTACATACACATCCTACTAACACTTTTCCTGGAGCAGCTGAATGATAAGTGTGAGTAGCTACATGTGGGCCATCACTGATGCAGCAGAAGTGGAAAGCAACCTGGAGACTGCTGAAATGATCTGAGGCTTAAGAGTGCTTTATTTTTCTTGTGGCAGGATTACAGCAGTGACTGGAGCCCCAAAGATACAGTCAGGCGAATGCAGAGGGGCAAGGTAAGGACTTTGCACTCCCACCTGCTTGTAAGAAATGGAGGTCGCAAAATGCTTTACACTCTCCTGTGCTCCTGGCTGTTCTAGGAGCAAGGAGGGGATCTGGGTTGCTTGCAGCACCTAGCAGGGATGGTGGTCTGCCTGTCTGTTACTTTGCCAGGTGGCAGTGCTGGGATCACACTAGCTCAGGAGCATCAGGAGAACCTCAGGGTTTTGTTGCTTTGTTTACTTGAGTTGTCCCCTCAGCAAGGCTCTGACAGTAGGTATCTGTACTGCTGCATCCCTTTCTACCCTTTCTGCTCCCTGGGGCTGGGTTTATTTTAAATCCAGGGGGGTTGGGCTTTATGTCCCTTCTCAGTTAATGGCAAATGGAGGGAAGAAGACAGAAATGGTTTAACTGGAGCTGTAATCTTAGTCTCAGCTGCCTCAGTGTACAGTGAACACATAGGGAGATTTTGGTTTCACTCTGCATGTGTGTCCTCAAAGGCCGAGAGAGGCCACAGGTGTAGGGTAAGAAGAAGGAAGAAAGAGTTAGGACTCTACTTTTCTTGTCTCCTTTGTGGAAGGGGGCCAGCAGGGTTCCCTCCTCCTATCAGGGCTAGTTGTTTGTGGTGTACAGGAAAGTCTTGTCTTGTTAGGAGGGTGTTTGTGCTGAATGTATGTTGTGTGCTGTCCTAGACTGGGCAGTAATGAGAGTTGACTGTGACCCCTGTGGACAGATTTCCAGGGATTATGCAGCATGTGGTTTCAGCTAAATGAGAATTTCTCCATTCTTTGGGAGGGTGGTTATTCATGTTGCTGAAGGGCTTATGGGAGAGGAATAAATAATACCTTGGGTTCAGCCTGAGAACTGTCTCATGTCCCACATGCCTGCTTCTTGCTGTTCTATCTCTAGGTCTGCTCTCTAGAGAGATTTCGCTCCCTGCAGGACAAGCTGGTGCTCTTGGATGAAGCTGTGGCAGGGCATGATGGGAATGTCATTACAGCTGTGAGTCCTGCTGGGGCTGTACAGGGTTGGGACCTCTGGGTGGCCTTACAGAGAGTGCATGTGAGAATGCAGTCAGCTGGCCACCCGGTCTTGCAAGACTGGGGGTGTTCTTTAGTTCAAAACAAACAGTTACTGGAAAGTGTCAAAGCTTAAGACTGGGAAATTCTGTATTCCTGCTGTCTTTCCTGCCACTATGCAGAACTGATGTTAATAACAAGGAATCTGATCCATCAGCCTTACAGATTTTTGCAACTACTTCTTGAAGGTCAAGGTTTAATCTGCTCATTACAGCACAGAAGATCTGGGACCTGGCATTTGGGATCTGGGGCCTCACCGGGTTTTCTGGCTTTTAAAGTATCAGACAGAAAATGGGATTGTGTCAGAGCTTCCTTCATCCAGGTCTTTTAATGTGTTGGATTTTGCATGGAAGAGTTTTCCTTTGTAAATTTTGGTCTCACTCATCTAGACTCCATAGTAGGAGCTTAGGCAGGAATCTAGGCAGCTGTGGCCCAGGCTCACTGCTTGTCCTGGATGTTGTGGGTACCAGAATTAAGTTTAGTGCTGTAAGAGCTGTTTTTTCAGAGGCCCTTTGCAAAAAGTTCTCTGGGTCTTGACCAGGGTGCTGTTTCTTTGTCTGTCTTAATTCTGAGCTGTCTGTCTGTGCTCACAGGTCCTGATATTCCTGAAACGGACACTAAGGAGAGGTGAGCACGACTGGGGGTGGGATTTCTATAGTGTGTTTCAGTGAAGGACGGAGAATGTAATTCTTTCACTGGGTGCAAGTTACAAAGAGAGCATCTGGGGTATTGCTTTTTTACTAACCATGAAATATTTTTGTAGCAAGTGTAATGAGGGAGGCAGAGGGGATGGTGATGCCTACAAAGGCTCCAGAGAGGAGCTTTAAGCAGTGGTAGGTGGTGGTGATGGGATGAATGAATATGAATCTGTAGACGTAGCAAACGGCTGTGAATTCAGCTGTCAGCTCAGCGATTGGGCTCTTCTGTGCTCCAGCCTCCAAGACTCTGATTTGAGATGGGATAAGGATGTTGAATCCTGCCAATGACTAACTCCATGCACTGTGCTAAGTCCCCTCTGCTTTGTAGTGCTATCTTACTTTACACACCTGTACATAAACTCTATCCCCTGCAGAGATCTTGTTTCGGGAGCTAGAGGTGCGGCAGGTGGCCTTGTGCCATCTGATCCATTTCCTCAGAGAGATGGGTGAGCAGAAGTTCCTTCTGGATCTGCTCAGGTAAGGCTGTTGATTCATCTTGTGTCAGGGCTGAGCACACTCCTAGGAATCTGCCTTCAAGTTAATGCTTGCTAATTCTCTTTTGCAGGTTCTTAGACAGGACTGAGGAAGTTGCTGTGAGTATTCTCAGGAGTATAAGCTCCCTTACTGCAGGGGGAGGCTTGCCACAGAGTGTGTGGGAATCAGGCGAAAACTTTTCATCCCCATTTCACCCTTTGGAATGTTGTATCTCCCAAATCCATGAGAACAGACTGCTTCTTTCCCCTCTCCCTCCAGCTGTCTCAGTACCGGGAGCATTTGAACATCCAGGATGTAGAAAAAAGGAGGGAATTTCTGAAAGGTTGCATTGGGTAAGGAAAAATGCAAAAGCAGGGGAGGGATGTGGATTCTTCACAGAAGGCAGTAGTGAAGAAAATTAGACCTCTGTGCCAGTGCCATGGCTTAGGTGGTTTGAGAGCTGATGTTAGTTTTCTCTTGATGGGGAGTGGGAGTAGAATTGTGGTTAAAGTGTAGACCAGAGAGAAATCATTTGTGGTTATCACTAGTCTAGCAGCTTTTGCTGTTTATTCAGGAGGAAAGATGCTTCAAGGGACTTTCTGATCATTGACCTTTCAGATTCTAATGGGTGAAAGTCTGGGTGCTCGAGCACTTGAGGAAATTGGTAGCATCCACTTTACGTTATTCTGTGAGAGGAGCTACATAGTGTTTCTTTCTCTGGAGCATGTCTAGGAGAGAGCCGGTTGGAGAGGGCAATGGGTCAGGAACTTGAGTACCCACTAGCCATTCAAGCTGGGAAGAATGGGAGCTTGTTTGGTAGAAAAAAAAACTTCTTCTAAGTGTCCTTAGAAGTAAATGAAGAGTTCTGTACTTAAGAGCTCGTCACAGTGTCTCTTTCCTTCACGTCTGGCCAGGCTGCCATTTTCAGCTGAGGATACCTCCCACATCCAAGACCATTATACCCTGTTGGAGCGGCAGATCATCATTGAGGTATGAAATCTCTGCTGGTCAGGAGATGGCTGGGACTACCTGTGAGATCTCTTGCTGTGCCTAACTTTCCGCACTTTGGATCTAACCAGCATACCTTGGCTATTGTATTTGTAATTTCTATTCAGGCTGCTGAATACACTGGATGTGAGACCTGATAGCAAGTTGGGGCTGTGCTTGCACATTGCTGTCACAACGCTCTCTCTATGTGTCTATCCCACAGCTAAACAGGAGATGTCCTGGCTCACATTTACCCTGTCTGTGTTCCTGATTCCACAGGCTAATGATCGGCGCTTGGAGATGGCTGGGCAGTCAGAGTTATTTCGGAAATATCCTCGCAAGGCTTCAATTCTCAACATGCCACTAGTGACTACCCTCTTCTATTCTTGTTTCTACCACTACACAGAAGCTGAGGTGAGGGCGATGTGGCAGAAGATAAGGTTGTGTCTCATCCTTGTAGCCCTCAATATGTGGGGTGATCAAGCTGTGGCATATTAAGGAGAGAAAGGGAAAGAGAGGTCATATTTCATCCCTCAGAGAGACTTTGTCCCGTGGTACCAGTTTGGAGTTTTGTGCTCCAAGACATTCAACATGGCACAGTTTGTCAGGGAGTTGCCTCCTAAGAACTACTGTACATCCCATGAGGCTGAGGTGCATGGTACTGGTCTTAGAAGTGCTGGAGGTGCACCAGTTGAGGATGTAGGGAAATCAGACCAGAGGCCTAATGGGGTGGGATAGTGGTTCTCCTCTGCCAGCTGCTTCCTCCTGTGACACTGACACAAGAAAAAGCAGGAAAATCTTGAGAAGATGACATTGTGCAAGGCAGATGCACAGGTGTCTGAACCCCTGCTGTGGCCTGCCCTTCTGAGTTTTCACTGACTTGTCTGCTTTCTCTAGGGAATGTTCAGCAGCCCCACCAACCTGAAGAAAACATTTAAGGTGTGAATCTCCCCTGTTGTGGCAACACAAGCTGAAAAATATGCAGACAAACTGTATGTAATGAAGGGGCTCAGTAAGAGAAATGTGAGGGGCTCAGCTCTGAGCTAGGGAGGTGGCTATGGCATCCTTTTTGAACAGGACTCTTCTGGAGTCTCAGAAAGGCAAGTGGGAGCCATGTGGAGGCTTTCAGTGGATGTACCCTGTCTGCAGCAGCACTTGCAGATCCCCACTTTCTACTCT
This sequence comes from Sitta carolinensis, assembly GCA_032173965.1. Lineage (NCBI taxonomy): Eukaryota > Metazoa > Chordata > Aves > Passeriformes > Sittidae > Sitta > Sitta carolinensis. Next base: position 39,479,638 of record JAVUNC010000006.1, read on the forward strand.
CTGCAGGTGCTGAGTGTGGCACCAGGCATCATCTTGCCTCTTAGCCTGGGTGTTGGTGTGGGTCCTGAAAGGGCTGGTCAGATTGGCATTCATCACGCAGGCCTTCTGAGCTGTGCTACTGTTCTGACTGCAGCTTTCTGCCTTGCAGATTCCTGATAAGCAGTTTGTACTGACTGCCCTGGCTGCCCGTGCCAAGCTGCGAGCCTGGGGTGATGTGGATGCCCTCCTCACCACCAAGGTGAGCTGCAGAAAGCCTTGCTGGGGACACAGTCCCAAGTACTGGCCTCTGATACTGATAGCTGGCTTTTTCTGCAGTCACTGGACAGACTGGTTTTATTTCAGCAGGGCCCAGCACCTGGTGGTATTGCAGGGTGTTGCAATACTTTCCTCCTCTCCATGCCCAAAACCTCTGCTGGGCCTGGCTTGGCTGCATCAATAAAGTCAGAGAAGGGGGCTGCCCCTGAGCTCTGTTACTGAAGGGAGACACCCTTTGCCAGCCACTGAGTGAAGGGCTCTGCCATGGGCTGTGTGTGGTGGCTGTGGAATGCATTGCTGGCATTAGGAGGAAAAAACACATTTTCTTGTGGTTGGAGGGATTGTCCTTTTGGGTTAACATAGCTTTGGTTCTCATTTCAGAACTGGCTGGGTTACACCAAGAAGAAGGCACCTATTGGCTTCCACCGGGTGGTAGAGATCTTGCAGAGGAACAATGCTCCTGTGCAGGTGAGCCAGGAACCCCTGCTTATGTCCTGCTCTTTGTTGAGATTTGGTGTATGAATGACTTCTCAGGTGAGCTGTTTCCTAGCTAGAAATGGGAGAAGCTTGCTGATCTTCTTCTGCCAGGTGGGTGCAGCACTCAGCTGAGCACCCCATGCATCAACAGAAGGTGTGGGTGGTATTGAGGGCTTGGTCCTAGCTCTGCAAGAGGCACAGTGGGCTAAAGTTGGCTGGGAACTCTCTTTCCATGTGCATTGCCACCTTTCTTTGCTAAATTAAATTTTCTCTTAATCTTGCTGGCAGTGGTTAATCTGATCTGTAGGACTGAGGTAGCCTAAGACTGTTGATAGGAGGAAAAGTGCCAACAAAACCTCAGCTCTGGACATGAGGAGGACAGGATTCAGGCTGCTCAGGGAGTTGGTAAGGCCCCCTTGGAAAATGCTTTTGCAGGCAGTGGTCCATCATTCACTTTTTAAACATGACCTTTTATGGGTACAGAAGCAGGCAATTCCCAAATGCTGGAAGTCAGGCAGGCAAGGCAAAAGACCAGCTTGACTGAACAGGCATCTTCTCATGGAAATAAGGCAAAAAAGGAAGGTGTAGAAGCAAGGTCAAATGACATGAGAAGAGTACAGAGATGCTGCTTGCCACTGTAGGGAGAAAATTTCGTGCAGCCAAAGCTCTACTGAAGTTGAAGCTGGCCAGAACTGTGGGGAACAATAAACAGAGTTTTTACAAATATTTTAATGGCAATAGCCAGTGTAAAAATAACATTGGCCCATTACAGGATGAGGATGGTCATCTCACAAACAGATGATGGATCAAGTGGGTCTCAGTGCCCTGAGTGGGAAGACAATGACTGCAAAAATTATGAACTCCGAGTCGACCCTGAATCTATGCAGGATCTGCTGCTTTAGTTAGATATCTATGGGGCATGATGGGATTCATCAAAGAATCCTCAAAGAGCCAGATGATGTCATCACAAAACCTCTCAATGGTTTTTTGAGCAGTCTTGGGAGTCTGGAGAGATCCCAGATGACTGGAGGCTGGTTAATGTCCCAGTTTTCGAGAAGGCAAGGAGGGCCTTGGAGACTCTTGGCCTGCTAGTCTCATTTCAGTGCATGGTAAAGTTATGGAGAAGATTATTCTGGGAGGTATTGAAAAACCTGGAGCACAGCACAGTCATTGGTCACAGGCAGCATGGCTTCATGAGAGGAAAGTTCTGCTTATCAAATCTGATTTCCTTTTATGACAAGGTAACCCACTTAGTTGACTTGAAGCCACTCCATGTAATGTTTTTGGATTTCATTAAAGCTTTTGATGTCACTCAGAGTATCCTTCTGGACAAAATGTCCAGCACACAGTTGGATAAACAAGTGATGAGATGGGTGAGCATCTGGTTCATGGGTTGGGCATAAAAGATTACAGTGATTAGGGTGACATCAGACTGGTGATCTGTCACTAATGGGGTTTCTCAGGGCTCCATCCTTGGCCCTGTGCTCTTCAACATCTTCATAAATGACTTGGATGTACAACTGGAGGAGATACTAAGCAAATTCATAGGTGATACAAAACTGGGAGGAGTTTTTGGCTCCCTAGAAGGCAAGGAGGCTCTGCAGAGTCCTCAACAAATTAGAGGGCTGGGCAGTCACCAAAACTAAAGGGAGTTCAGCAAGGGAAAGTGACAGATTCTGCATCTGGGCTGTGGCAACCTGGGATGTATGAACAGACTGGGGAATGAGAGCCTGGAGAGCAGCACCATGGATCCTGGTCACTGGCAAGTTCAACCTGAGCCAGTAGTGTCCTGGCAGCCAGGAGGGCCAACCCTGTCCTGGGGTGCATCAGGCACAGCATCACCAGCCGGGCAACGGAGGGGATTGTCCCACTCTGCTCTGAGCTGGGGCAGCCTTATCTTGAGTCCTCTGTGCAGTTTTAGGGAACACAATTTAAGAAGGTTAAAAAGCTATTAGAGAGTGTCTGAAGGAGGGCCATGAAGATGGTGAAGGGCCTTGAGAGGAAGCCACATGAGGAGCAGCTGAGGTTACTTGGTCTGTTCAGCCTGGATAAGAGCCTGAGGGGAAACCTCATTGCAGTCTACAACTTCTTTATGAGGGGAAGAAGAGGGGTGACCAGTGACAGAACCCAAGGGAATGGCATGAAATTTTGTCAGGGAAGGTTCAGGTTGGATGTTGGAAAGACATTCTTCACCCAGAGGGTGATTGGGCACTGGAAAATGCTCTGTAGGGAAGTGGTGACAGCAGGAAGCCTGACAGAATTCAAGAAACATTTGGACATTGCTCTCAGGCTCATATTCTAACCCTTGGGGATGGTGCTGTGCTGGGACAAGAGTTGGACTCTATGATCCTTGTGGGACTCTTCTAACTTGGCTTATTCTGTGATTCTAAGCTTTGTAAGCAAAGCTTCTGGGATCCTGAACAGTCTGGTTGAGGTCACTTGTTCCCTAAGGAAGGGGCCAAGTCTGTGACCAGCAGCCTTGAAAGGTTTTGGGACTGGGGTGAGGGAATGAGGCAGGGCGTACCTATGGAAGGGAGCTGAGACATCCTTCTGTCTCTCACAGGTGCTGCAGGAATATGTACGCCTGGTGGAAGATGTGGAGACCCGGCTGAACCTCGCTACCAAATACAAGTGCCATGATGTTGTCATAGAGGTAGATTGCTGCTGTGTGAAGAGATGGGACACGGGCCTGCTTTTTCTCTCTAGCTTTTCTGTTCTCTGCCATGTGCCACTTCTGTCATGTGTCTGGTGGGATTCGTTTATCCCTGTGGCCTGGGAAAAAGATAAGGTTCCCAGTAGAAGTCTATGAGCCAGGAGAGTGGCTCCTAGTATTTGTGCTGTGAAATTGTTCTGTGTTGGGAACTGGATGGGAGATTGTAGAGGTGCCCTGCCCATTTGCAGGACACCATCTAAGTATGGAAGTGTCCCTTTCTCTCAGCCGGGTGCTGTTTGTTCCCTTTGTCTAGACCTACCGGGATCTAAAGGATCGTATTCAGCTGACAGCATATAAATGCAAGGTAGAGCGGGGCTCTGCAGAAGAAGAGAAGATAAACAGCATTCTCAGCAATATGGTAAGAAATGCTTACATTTTCTTCCAGACACTCTCATCAGAACAGATATAGATTAGGTGTAAGGGATGGCTGCCCTACATACTTTCTGTGCCTGCTGGGAAGCTAATCTTTGGTTTGGTGTTCCATTTAGGGTAGGAATGAATGGTTATACTGACTGAAATGGCAGGCTCTGGCCATAGCTGTCCTTGTCAGGGATTGGGAGTCACTAAGTTGTCCCCTAGGGCCCCGTGTTCAGCATTGCTGTTAGTCATGTCTTTTTCTCTCTTTTAGCAAATCCGGTGGAAGAACTGAATACCTGTGAAGCAGTCTGTTTGGCCGTTGCCTGAAAGAGGGAACTGCAAAATCCAGTCCAGAGCCAACGGAGCAGCTCTGTTACTACTCATTGCATGATCAACGTTCATCGGTGACAGTGGGTGCCCGTGGTTTTCTTCAGAATGGTTGAAGACAGCTACTAAAATGTAGCTGGCGAAACCATAGTACTGAGCCATCAGGGTTGATTCTTTTTGGAATCTGATTGTCTTTGACATGGCTGTAAGCCAGGCATCACTTGTGTGTATGGAGGGCAGTTGCTGGGTACAGCAAGATGAATGTTTGCTCTCAGTGGTGCCTGGGCTTATTCTTGCAAGAGGAACATGTCAGTCACACTCGTGAGTCTCTCTACGAGACAGTGCTGACCAGTCCCTGTAACAGTCAAGCTGGCTTGGGCATCACTAATCATGGCCATGGCTGGACCATGTTTTCCCGGTGTGAAAGTGTTGGGGGAAAGGACCAGTTGCACCTTTTTTGTTTGTTGTTCTGGCTCACCCTAGGAAAAGAGATGTGTGAACTCCTGCAGAGGGCCAGGAGAGCAACCTCTGCCAGTATCCTTCTGCTAGCATTCTGCAGCATTCGGAAGATCCCTTTATCAGGGAAATACCTAGTGTGGAGGTGGTCAGAGTCCTGATGGGTTGGATGGAGAGCAAGCAGGGACCTCTCTCAGTTGACACAAACCTGCTGGCTCTTTTCTCTGAAAGTGTTATGCCAGGAAGGATTGAAATGCACTTTCTCAGAAACACCACTCCTTAGGCAGCTGGCTCATCCTTTCAGACCTCACTTCAATTCTGTAAATAAAGCTGTCTCTTTCTCCTTGGACTGTTTCTTTCCTTCTCCCACTAAGCACATTGTCACTCTTCTGTGTTAATCCTGAGCAATTTATCACCTTCCACAAAATGAGTTGCAGGATGTTTAATGTTCTGAAAAGCACAGTGCATGTCACCATAGAGTGGCATTGCTTGCAGCAATACCTTATTTCACACTTTCAGTGCCATCAGAACAGATGAATGAATTTTAGAGAGTTTGTAGGAGAGTTTGCTGCCACGGGGGGGGTCACACAAAAATGAGAGGATTCCAGCCTCCTTGCTGCACTGTGAACTCTTTTTTTTTTTTTCTGTTGGTGTTTGTTTTCCTTACGGAATCATTTGGGTTGGAAGGGACCTCTTGATCATCTTGTTCACTCCTGCTTTAGCAGATCACCTGGAACAAGCAGATCAGACCTGTGGCTATGTGGGTTTTCAGTATCACCATAGCTGGAGATGACTCAGCTTCTCTAGGAAGCCTGTTCTGAATTTGGCAACACTCACAGTAAAAGGTGGGTTTGCATCTTCAGATGGACCAGCACATGACCAGTGCCCGTTGTCATGACTTGGCACCACTGAAGAGAGTCTGGGTCCCTTTCTTCACTCCCTTTCATCACATACTTGGACAAATTGGTAAGATTGCCCTTGATCTAGGACCATTTTAGGTAAGGGATGCTAAAAATAGTAGTAACAAGTCTAATACAGCTTGTGTTTTATGTAGCTCATACTAATTGAGTAAACAAGTCATTTACAGGCTTCATATATAATCCCATAAACTCTTAAGAAAATGGGGAGAATGGTCCTCCAGAGAGATGTTTGGGAAAAAAAATCCTCTTTGGAATCATCTCAGGGAAGAGACAAAACGGGGATTAATAAATAGCTTTTTATAGATCTTGAAAACTAGCCAGACCCAAGGCTCAGCTGTTTCAGCTAAAGACTTTAAATAAGCCTGCAAGGACTGGGCCAGGCAGCTGAGCTCTTTGCAGAGTGATGGGCAGCCACCAAAATCCCTCTGTACCACTTTGGGCAGGCAGACAATGCTCAGTCTGGTGGCAGTGGTTTGTGTTTCATCTGCATGTGGCAGAGCAGAGGTAATTGTGTTCTGGTGCCTAGAGGTGCTTGTTGGTCAGCTCTGCTGTCTCTGGGCTTTTGAGTCCCCTTCTCCTTGCTTAGCACAGTAGCCCAGCAGAAGTAAAGCTTTCCATGCTTTTATAACAGCTGGTGGGCTGGGAGGACATTGTGTTCCTCTGCTGCCTCCTGTCACACATGCTGTCCATCTGCTGTCATTTGTCCTGTCACTGTGTACAGCCTTGACATCTCCATCCCCCCCCTCAAGAAAAATGGACCATGTCATTTCAGAGCCTGGAATTGTCACAAAACTCAGGAAGAAATTAAACTCTCTGACCCTATCTTTGAGATGTTAGTGAGTTGCATTACTTTATTCTGGCCAGGATGTGCAGTGAAAATCATTCCAACTGCACATGTCCTTTACAAGACTTTTCACATATTTACACATTTATCAAAAACAATTTTTGAGCAAACAAGCTTTGTGTCATGGGCATCCCTATGTCAATATTTTTTTATGCTGGCAGACTCTTTCTTCTTAACACACAAAATATTCACATACTGCATTGAACTCATACAACTCCCTTAGAATTAAAAGAACTCAAAGCATCTGAGCAAACTCCACTATAAAAGCTACTAACTTACATGTGGCCTAAAAAACTTCACAGTGCACCTTTCACCATAGTAGTTTCACTACAGGATTTACTGCAGGACTCGCTGCTGGACTCAAACCTGCAATTTCTGAGTTTTACCACTGGATGGAACTCGAACCCATTGTTTCTAGAAAAGGGGACTCGAAACATCGGAACCACCACCCTGTAATTAGCGTGTTGCTGAGTGCTCTTGAAGCTCTCGTGGCGCTCACTGTGCCATCATGGCCGAACGGTTGTATGACTTTATATGCAGCCTGTCAAGGACTTCTGTTTACTCAGGTAGTATAAGCTACATAAAATACAAGCTATATTAGACTTGCTACTATTAATTTTAGCATTCCTCACCTAAAATGGTCCTAGATCAGAGGTTTAAAACCAAACTGGTCTGGTTGTCAGTGTGATTCCACACAGCAGTGTGAGATGAGAATATCTCTTCACATCTGTGTGCACACTGGTAATTGATATTTGATTTTGTTCATCATGCAAGGAAAATAAAATTCAATGATTAGCTGGTGGTCATTTTTTTATGCAGGCCTGAACAGCATCACGTGGCAGAATCTGCCTCACCAGAAGGCACTGAAACTAAGCAATGACCTCAGCTTTCCTGAATGCTGTGTCATCTGTGCAGAGCAAAAACCTTGCCCAGGTTTGTATTCAAGAGTTTTGTCAGAAAACATTTTGCCTCTTCGATTACTTGAGAGGAGAAAGTTGAATGCTGAGGTACTGCTTGTCTCTGCTTTGCAACTTGCCTCATCTCACATAAAACGTGCTGCCTTGTTGGGTTGGAAGGTGCTGAATTCTGTGTTGTCCTTAGGACCACATTTCTGCCCAATGAATTGCTTTAGATGCTGTATTAGCAACAGAAGACCTGAACTGAGTTATTTTGTCCCTAGATCCTACTTATCAGGGTTGTCTGAAGCAACTAGGGCATTGGATTAAAAAAAAGAAAAAACTTTAAAAAAAAAAGTCCTATGGGAATATCTAGAGAGGATAGTTCTTGGGGGTAATGATCTTATGACAGTTCATGAACTGGACTAATTGAGGATGTTAAGTCAGGGGAACGCTGCTTGAGGGAAAGGATTCCTGCTTTTGCAGGACTATTCTAGAGCTATTAGTCTCAGTTTTACTTCACTTGACAGACTGGTGCCTGAAACACTTTATATTCAAGTCTCTGAGTCTGACGGTTTCTCAAAGGCCCAAGCAAGAGTCTTGTAGCCAGACATTAAAGAAAACCACCATTTGTTACATTATTAGCAAGCTGCTTTACACTGTGCTTGCCAATAAATGTTTCCACTTGTTTTCCCTTCCCAGAACCTTCCCCTGGTTTGACCTGACAGCTATGCCACTGAGAAAGTCTCTCTTTAGCCAGCTGCTAGAAAAGAGAGAGCTTGTCTGGTGACATCTGATGCCTGGTACTCTACTGTACCAGGCACCCTCTGGAGACTGTCCTACAAAGCAATGCGGGCTGGTCAGCAAGCACCAAGACATCTCTCACTTCAGCTGTAGTGAAGCCTAGCATGATATTGGATGACAAATCTCCATTCTCCACAGCTCCTTCCAAGAGTTTCTCAGAAATTCCAGAGGAAAATGCTGAGTATGATTCTAAATATTCATAAACCATAATGAAGCCCATGAGGAATGCTTTGCTGAGATCTCATCCCAGCCCCTTCATAGGACTAAGTGGTGCAAGAACCATCACTGTTAACTCTCAGACTCTTTAAACTATTCCAGCCAATAACTCTATGCACACATTTTCTTCTATGAGTTTCACTCTCTACACTGCTCAGCAAACTTGCTTCTCCCTGGCTCCTGGCTGCCTGTGATTTTTTTTTGTCTTAATTTGCTTATTACATAATCTTCTTGGCCTATGAACTGCTTCAGTTTCACTGTTTCTATTGCAGGTTCAATACAAACCAAGTTACAGTTATTTTGTAGTGGCTACAGCTTTGGTGTAACAAACTAAACAGGATCAGGCCCAGGGGTTTTTTTTGTAGTATTTTTTTATTTCCCATGGGGGATCTTGAGAAAGCCATTGAATCCTGACACCATACTAATGATTTAGTCAGGAGCACTCTTTCTGTTGAGACAGGCTTTCATCAGCACTTACTTCTACTTCCTTGCTGGTGATAATACATCCCACCTACATCACCACAGAATATATGATACGTCTCTCAAGGATACTCTGTCCAAATCCACCAGGGACAAAGCATTTTTTATTCCCTAAATTCTCTAGTTCAGTATTCTTTTGTACTTTCTGCCACCATCTACCACGTGTTTCAGTACTGTTTACTGTGATAAAACACTGCCTGCCAGGTTTTGCCTCACAGGATGATCATTTCTGTGGTGAGACCAAGGATTAGTTATGCATGTTGCACCTAGACTCCTTGCTTAATTATGATTGCTGACAGCAGCTGTCACCACACCTGTACACCAGTTATTGTACATGCCATTTATCTTACATCTGGGTTTCAGAGCAAGCCCAGACACTGAAGCCTGGGAGAAATTTATTCACTTGAGCATCTGGGAAGTTCTTATCAATCACTTATGCCTAAAATATGTCTATGATTGTTTTTTGGTCTTTTTTAATCAACTGTGAAGCTGAAGTGAAAGACAATGGTACAGTCTGATCTACAAATTCCACTTCACTTAGTTCTTGTAAGCGAATGAAGTATTGCAGAAAAGAGACCATGTGGGAATGGGTTTGGTGTAATAAAATGTCTAAGAGTTGCAGTGGCAGTGCAGTGCACAATTTTTTGTAATTGTGAAAAAGTGGAATTATACCTCCTTGAACAATCTACAAGGTAATAAGTGTACAGTCTGCTGTGGCTGCTAGGCTTCTTACAAAGGCAAAAGTGCAGCATGAGTCTCTAATTCTGCCTCTGCATGTCCTGTGATGCAGGGAGAGCATCCACTCCCACCACGGTCTGGGATGTCTGGGATCCTTGCAAAGAAGGAATTGTAGTACAGGGCTCCAGTCCTGCTTTTTGGATAAATTGTGAGAAAGTGAGGGCATCTGCTTTCTTTCCTGTTGGTGCCTTTCTCTCTAGGAAGAGACCCATATTGTCTCTGTAAGGCAGGGCAATGGATCTGCTGAAGAGAGGCTCCTCAATCCCCAGCAACTCTCGCACGTGTTGTGAAATTTCCTGAAATACAAGATGAAACACAAGAAATTCTCATTTCTCAAACCAAGACAATAGGGCAACAGCTAAAACCATGACATTCCATGTCAGAGCAGCAGGAAAAATAAGTCATATTCTGAATTTGGTACGGTTTCATGTTTGAAGTTGCAACACAAAGGGGATCTGAATCCATAAGCCCCATGTGACACTGTAAAAGCAGTGCATATCACCTTCTCTCCTGATTTACTATCAGGGATGGCATCACATCTGGTCTCTTAGTGGCATAAATATAGCTCTGCTTTCATCCTTGCACTTCAAGGACAAACAAGTTATGGGTGAATAAACTGCAGTCTCTTCTGCTTAATGCAAAATCATCCCTGTTTGCTAAATTATAATGCAAATGACAATCTACACAAAGGTGTAAAAAATAATTAGCAAAAAGTCATATTGTTAATTTAGAAAATGACGAGTGTATTGTTACCTGAGCTATCTGGACCTGGAACTGTGAGTGAGCAGAGCCTAACCATTGTTTTTGAAGCAACTTCTGAGAATCTGACTAATTTGATTGAAGCTTCAAAATACAATTGGCAAGGTTTTACTGATCTTTCACAGTATTTACTCAAAACCTTCCCCCAACTTTAGCTTGACTCTGAAAAGTAGTACCCTACTTTTTGTGATAACAAAAGAACACCAGACTTGTATCTTGAGTGGTTTTGATATTTAAAATACCAGTACGGTAGGATTAAAACCAGCAGTAGTGTCACTTGTCCACACTGCATAGCTTCCACATAATTAGCTGTGTAATTCTCTACCAAACTGCCATTTCCCCTAACCTGCAAACAGTTTCTGTCTCACTGAGCTGATGCTATCACTCCTGTTTCTATAGTAACTGTATCAGTTTCAACTGCTCACAGCTTTTTTTTTTATATTTCTTGTTGGGAAACTGCAGCTTTAACTTTTCACCTGCTCTAGTAGACACTTCCTGAAAGACTCAGAGTGCCACATCCTGCAGAGCTCTGCATACTTGGATTCTGTCAGAATAAAGTTCTTTAAAACACAAATAACTGGCAGGATAGGGCATGACCTTTGAGAACATCTAGATTCCACTGAAGTCTGTGAGATGTTCCCAATTTACTTGCAAACTTTGGAAAACTACTGAGACAGTCTCACTTCTGAGCTTGCAGCAGTGTCCTGGCTGCCTATCGCTTATCTAGAGGAATTTCAGCTCCTACAAGAGGAAGAATGGGTCACAGTTGATATGTCTAACCCATGGCCTAGTATTATTCAGCAGTTGAACTAACACCACGCATAATCCCTATATCCCAATACGAGGGTGAGGCTTACAAAGCCTATAAAATTCTTCCACTTTTTGGAAAGCACAAATGACTATAGTCTCTATCTGCTTGTACCAGAAACATTCATGAAGGTTTGCTGTCTGAAAAACTTAGTGTTAAATTGATGCCTTTCAAAACAACAGGCAGTCATGGCACTAGTTAATGTTTTTGGTGGCATATTTAATTTCAAACAAACAGTTAAGATTGTGCAACCAGCACTGTGGTGAAATTGCATTTTGGTACTGTAGAATAAAATAAAGAGTGTTAATACTCTAGTCACTGGAGCATAAAGCTTTTCCTTTCTTCTTGATTTGAACTCTATCTGTGTCTTCTGGTGAAAGCAACTTCAAATGATTTGCCTCTATAAATGCAGTCCCTCTGCATTTATAGAGACAAATCATAGAAGACAGAAAGAGGGTAATAGAAATTTAAGTCAACTTGTTGATTTTCTGAACTTTTAGAAAGCTTTGGAAGGCCAGACAGTAGCCCCAAAGTTCAGCCTTAACTCTTAGTGTTTGTTAAAGAAAATATGTAGGTTCAAAAGGAAAAAAACCAATTGCATGTTCATAAAATGAGGAAGAGACAGAGCTCGTTTGTGTCCAGCAAAGCATAAAAGAAGGAAATAAAAATGAGTGGCCCTTCTGCTGCTTGAGATCAGTGGCTCGATTGCTGCAGGTTAAACATAACTAGATTTTCATAACTTCTACAAATCAGTAAGTGGAAAATGAGGCGTGCATCTTACTAAGCAATTTTATGAGGCTGGTAGCAATATACACTTCAAGAAAGGCTAAGCGCTTATGGTGCCCCAGAGAAGGAGCCATAGATGTGCAGCCAGCTAAAGACCTGAATAGACCTATACTCTAAAACTATGACTGTATAAATTCGGCTGTGCAGGTTCCAGGTCACTCTTTGGATCAGCGCTCTGCCTGGGCGGACAGGCCACAGCCCAGCCCGCCTGCCAGCAGGCGGGGCAGCGCTGGCCGCCGAGGGGCTCGGGAGGGAGCTCCGGCTGCCGGCGCACCTGCATGTGGCCGAAGTCCGTGACGCCCATGGCGGGCAGGTTGGAGCAGTTCGCGTGGATGAGGCGGCGACCGGTGATGCCGTTGGCCCTGAAGCATTCCTGTGCAGGGAAGCGGAGGGAAAGGTGGATCGCCCTCTGCCACCACCGCTCCCCTGCCGCTCACACACGCACACGCTCACGCACAGGCTGAGTTCAGGGCCACCGGTCCAGGCGGGGGTTTCTCGCCCGGACCGGCAGCCCCGCACCTCGTACTGAGGGAAGCCGAGCTGCGCCACCCACTCAGCCACTTCCTCGGCGCTCCAGGTCAGGAAGGGGCAGAGGGGCCGCGGTCCCTCCGCGCCCTCGGGCTCAGGCTGAGGCCCTTCAGCCACTGCAGGCCCCGCGGGACCCGGGCGCAGCTCCACAGGCTCCATCCCCAGGCCAGCACGGCAACGCGTCATTCCGGGACCTGTTACCTTGGCAACCATCACTTCCTGGAGGTGCGCCCCCTTCTTCGTTCCCCTACTCCCTCCCTGCTGTCAGCCTGACACACCGCCCGCGCCCCGCGGCTCTGCAGAACTAAATGTTGATTGGCGGCGTTGTCGAGGGGGGAGGTTGAGGGATGAGCACTGAGGCGCCACCATCTCCCCGCGTCCCGGCTCACACGGACTCGCTCGGGAGTTTCCGTCCCCCCCTCTCGGGTGTTTCCGGCCGCCTCGGTCCGGCCACGCTCGGGTGTTTCCGCCCGCCCGCCGAGCCGTGCCCATGTCGGACGCGCTCTCCGCCGGTTCCCGCTCCGAGCCTCCGGGCGACGACACCGCGCCCCGGGGCCGCGCAGGTACGGGCTGGGCAGGGCAGGGGGCAGCCCGGCCGCGCATGTTTGGCGCTGGCCTTACGGGGAGAGTTTCCTTGAGTCTCGTGGTGTGTTTGCTCGTGCCTGCCGGAGAAGCCGTGTTCCCGGGTGGCAGCTCCCTGCGGTGGCAGTGCCGCTCGCGGTGCCGGCCGTGCCGGAGCTGGGCGGAGAGGGGCGGGCTGTGGGCTCTGCGCGACTCGCCTGCTCACCTGCCTCTCGGGCGCCTGGAACTGCGGCAAGAATTCCTCCCGGTGCAGTGCGAGGATTGATGGAGGTTTGTGCGTTCCCGGTGGGAGAGGCCCCGTCTAGCCTGGGGCTGGACTGTGCCGTGAGCTGCGTGCCCTGGTCTGGAGCTGTCTCCTTCCCGCCCTGACTCCTGAGAATGGCCAGCGGCTCCGGGGGCACCAGCAACCTGCGGAAGCTGGAACTCCTCCGTGCCCTGTTCACCGCCTTGACGCGATCGGAGAGCAGGGCTGTGTAGCGCCTACTGCAGTCCTATGGGGACAGAGGTTTCCCTGAGTTCTGGAGACTTGGGGAAGACCAGGAGCCATCTTTATAGACGGTCCTTTTGGCACTGACCTAGGAATTTCCATCTCGTCAGTGCCTTTTGTGAACTGCTGCATGATTGCTTTTTCCAGCTTAGCTTTACATGATGAAATTTGGCCTTGTTCTGTCCTTCTAAAGCTAGGATTAATAGTTCCTGAATGAACCCTGCTTCTGAGAATGGCTTTACACCAAAAACACGCCTAGATTTTGGTTCTCCCTTTCCTAGGGTTAAGGTCATCAAAAATCTTTCTTCTGCAAGGTTCTAGACACAGCTAGACACGAAAAACTGGTTGGCACAGGTCTTTGTTCCACAGCTGTGTGACCTTCTCAGTGTTTGAGTGCTGGCTGCATTTTTGTTTCCTGTCAGTGTATTATAAACACCAACATTTATTTCACCCTCTCTTCCTCTATTCTGTTTGTTGTTAGAAAATGAAGACTCAGCCCAAAAGACAGAGCCTGCAGATCAGCTAGTTGATTCTTTGGAGTCCAGTACTTCACAGAGCGGGTAGGAAAACCTTTTTGTGTGTTGTGGCCCACATGCATGGCAGTCTGTTTCACTCCTATGACCTCTTCCGTGTGGCAGTTTGTTGTGTGAGGTAAAAAGAAGGGACTGGAGACTGAATTGTCTGCTTTGGGACTGTATATACCGGAATCAGTATGGAAGAGCCTGTTCTTACAGGCTTTAAGGTTGTTTTAAAGCTTGTGAAATGTAGTTCATGGCTCAGCTATTCAAATCACAGGGTTATTCAGCTAGAAAGGAACTCTGCGGTTTTCTAATCCATTATAAGAGCTAGTACGTTTTCAGGGGGAAATTTTCTCTGTCCTATATTAAGGATACTTTAATAATTGAGCATGCCTACTGTCTGTAAATCTGGTGGAAGCTGTACAAGAAAATACCTTTTACTATTTTCTTGATAATATTTTGGTTTTTTTCTTCATCATTTGTTTTCTGCGTCTCTTCATTTATGCTGCTGATCAGCCCTGTTATCAGATGTTTGGCTTGTTGGTACCAGCTGGGCAGGTGGTGTTTCTGGCCGAGCAATTTCATTGTTTACAAGCACTAATACTATGCAGTGCAGTTTCATTTGCCATTATACATTTGTTGCACAGGATACAATTTCAGAAATATGTAAGTTAATTATGGTAGGTAATCCACAGCTTCATCAAAAGAAAAGTAAAAATCCAGGGAAAAAAACCCACGTCAAACTACCCTTCTTATTAGAACAGCAGTTTGATGCCATCTTGGTTTAATGCTGCTGACATCTCTGTCAGACTTCCTGACTATAAATGAATTCTTACGTCTTTTTATTATATAGTCTAATTTTCTTTAAAGAGATTAATATAGACCGTGAGCAAAATAGCCAGAGTAGATGATGGATACTTGTGGACATTACCTATTAAATTTATCTTCATTTAGATCTTCTTTGAAAGGGATGGAGATGGTTCTAAAGGTTTGTGTGAGAAGGAATCAGCTGAACTCTGTTAGTCTGCTTTTAAAGCTTCTGTGGCTCTTCCTAATCTTTTAGTGAGACTCTTGGGTATCAGTGATGTCTAGAGGAAAAAATTCCCAAGGTGTTAGCTCCTGTGTTGATGGAGAGCTTTTTGAGCAGATATGTGCACCTGTGGTAGCAAATGACCACATAGCCCATCTAGGTGTGTTTATGCAACTGCTAAACTGAAATGCAAATAGGCTGGAAAATGATAGCACAGAAGTCTAAGAATTCTTCCTTTAAAATCGTTCCCACCAAGTGTCCCTTCTTATCTTGTCCATCTGCTGCCATTTTGTGAACCTGCTATTCATCTCATTTGAGTTGTTCTTACAGACCTTCTGGTCTATTGTGCCAGTTCTAGGAAAGGAAATCACACTGTTGAGAGAATGTAAGTAAAAAATTACTTTGTTTCTGGATAAATTCTGTAGTGCTACAGGAGTAACAATTTGAAAAAAAAAGCCACATTTGCTCTGTTCAAATCTTCTCTGTGGATGCAGAATGTGTCTTAATCGAGCTCTATATATTTTATTTTTAATTATTCCAAACTATACTCATAGTCTGCTTCCTTGCTAATGAGAATATTTCTCACTTCTGAAAGGAGGCATTTGAAAAAATCCATTCTTTTTCCATTAATGCTGTGTTCTCACGTTCCTTTAGAACAAGGCAGTTGACATGGTTTTATAGTGCTGTGAGAAGGTTTTGATTTTCAAAAGTGCAAATATTTCTATTCTTATTTAATACTAGGTTGCTTCTCATAGAAGTTTCACGTACATAATGAGAGCATTGCAGAGGGCACCCTTCTGGCATCTGAGTTCATTTGGCTTATAAGTCTAACTATAGACAACATGCAGTGATTTTTTTTCAATAAATATAGAAGTGAACCCTCAACAGAGAATAAATGCCAGAGACGGTTCCTTTCTTGCCCGTTGTTTTCCTGCTATGTATCGTTCTGATTGTTTTGGCATGTCCATTTTCTTTTGTTACAGTGCAGTACTTGGACCTCTTTGCTTAAGTTATTGTGCTGCCCATTGTATGTCTTACTGCTTGCTTGTCTGTGGAGTGTATTTGAATATGGCAGAGAGACACATGGATGCTCCCTGTATCTGTTGGGATTACTAGTAGGAAAGGCATAATGGGCCACTTAAATAGATGGCATTCTCAGGATAGCTGTCAAAATTGTTCTGAATTCTATCAATGATCCAGTTGACCTCTGAGGGAGAAGGCAGTTGCCATGCAGTAGCTGGCATAAAAGAAGTCCTTTCTTGGGCAGAAAGGTTACTACTGATGTCTGTCCTTAGTACAGTGTTGGTGAGCCAACCTGCTGTGGGGTCAGTGCAGTGAATTTCTGCCATCAAAAGGACTGTAAATATGGAGTATCCCACTGAAGTTGCTCACCCTGGCTCACATGGAAGGTAATAATGCAGAGATGGCAAGACTAGGGTGGGCAACGGTTCTTTGTCCAGTTGGCAGGTGCTGACCAGAAAAGCTTGTTCCTTCAGTTCATTTGAATTTGAGTTCCAGAGCAGTGATTCCTCTGCTGGCTGTGCCCTGGATGTAAGTGCTGAATTGTACTGCTCTTCCTCCCAAAGGTCACAGGCTGGGGCACACCTGAGCGCGGGCACAACAGAGCATTCCAAGGAAGAAATTGGCACTCTGGGGGACCAGAAAGTGGCTGAACTAGAAGAGAAGCTGCCTGACAAAATCCATTCTCTCAAAAAGGTAGATGGATGTTTCTTGTGTCTGAGAACAAAGACAGAAGTGCAGCAGCAGTTCTCACCCTACTACTGTGCTTGCAGCTAAGGGACTGAGGCGCTAAGGGTCGTGTTAAGATAAAAGTAGTATTAATATAGATTCGGTTACATTTTTTTCCTGCAAATTAGTGGGAGATAAAAGGTGTCAGTCTAAATTGCAAAATCTCTCTTGTGTCTTCAGCTAGTCCTTGTTTCCTTGTTCACTGAAGCTTCAAGGTAATTCTCACCTTACTGGGTGCTTCTGGAAATTCATTCTTGCAGATTTATGGAAAAGGGAACTGAAAGTCCCTTCTTTCTTCTTGTGAGCAGCCAATTTGCTTGCCTTACAGATAGTCAGGAAAACCTGTGCAGGTGACACTGAGTTCAGGACCTGTGAGTTTGCATATATGAGAAGAGAGGCCCTAGTGAACCAGATGGACTTCTAACTAGGATGCAGCAATGACAGTGTGATTGTTGCTGTAGTCTAGATGCACACAGAACTGAAAGGCTCTCCCTAGAGAGATTGATGGGAATTCTTTCCAAGAATAGTTGGCTAAATCTAGAAGGCTGTTGCTTTGTTGAGGTGTGACAATTAACTGATGCAAGTGCAAACAAGTGCCTGCCCAGGACTCCTGGGGAGGCCAAGGGGAGTGAAATTTGTGACCTAATGCAGCATTTGACTTCAAAGTTCATGACTTCAGTGCAGGGGGCAAAACGATGCTGCAGAGTGTCTCGGAGCTAGCCTGCACTAATAATAGAAGCTTCTGCAAATCTGACTTAGTTCATAAAGATGCCTGAATTACTAAAGAGTTGTTTCAAACTATGCAGAGACTTTGTAATCAGGATGGTCTTTGTGACAATGTTTCTTATGTGCTTTGTGCAGGAATCTGTTCGATTAACCAACTACCATGTACCTCAGGGAGTAGGGGATATAGTCATGATTCAGTCGGATCACACTGGTGCTGTGGATATCCTTTCAGCTGAGCTGGAGACTGCAGACCTTCTTGGGGAGCAGAGAAAAGGTGAGTCCTGAAGGCAGAACTCATGTTTGGGCAATTTTTTTACGTGCCTGCCCAGGCCAGAAGAGCAGAAACTGTCCTAGAGATACTTCTAATTTCTACTGGAAATTTGGGCTCCTGGCTAGTGAGTGGAAAAACTTCAGACCTGGGGCTTTTGGGAGCAGGCCCCAGAATGTAGGCCCCTTAACAGAAACAGCTTCACTGTTTTCAGATAAGTTTGTCAGTAGTGAAAGACGTGAAAACCTGTGAACTTCTCCCTTGTCTCAGCTCAGCCTCCCCCTCTGGCTGCACCTACCATGTGGACCACTGAGAAGATGAAGGAATTCAAAGCCAAGATGGGAAAGGAGAAGAATGGCCGGATGGTGGTGAAGCGAGGCGAGGTGGTAACAGTCCGTGTGCCAACCCATCCTGATGGGAAATGCATTTGCTGGGAGTTTGCTACAGATGACTATGACATTGGGTTTGGAGTCTATTTTGACTGGACCACAGTTACTAGCACTGCCATTACTGTTCATGTCAGTGAATCCAGTGATGAGGAGGATGAAGATGAGGATGAGGAAATTGAAGGTTAGTGCAGATTTTACAAGGGTTAATTTGTGTTGCTTGTTGCCATGATGCTGACAGTATCTGTCAGATGCTATAATTTCCATCTACTTTGTTTATTCAGCCCATTTGCTATCTCTGCAGCCTTTTGGGTTCTTGGTTAGAGTGATAAGAAAGCATTTGGCCCTTCCTGCTTCAGCATATGCCAATGGCTGTCCTCTCCAAGAGCATTCTTAAAACTGAACACATGGAAAAATAAAATCAGAATTCACTTAGTCAACTTCTAGCTGATAAAAAGTTTAAAGTCTGAAATTTTAACCTGTTTCTGTTAGACTCTCAGACTGAGAAATTTCTGGTGGTGAGTGGAGGCAAGAAGATTTTGGTTTGGGGTGTTGGGTTTTTTGGGTTTTCGTTTGGTTGGGTTTTTTGGGGGGGTTGTTTTTTGGTTTTGTTGTTTTTTGGGGGGGAGTGTTTTTTGGTGCTGTTGTTTATCTTGGGGGGGAGGGTTGCTTGTTTTTGCGTTTGTTCTTGTTTTCTTTTTTTCCCCATTACATCAGTAGCTCCTTCTGACTCTATTTGAAATATTTTCTACCTGTGTCGCTGTACTTGGGAAACAGACAGTAATATTGCCTGTTCTGTTGCTTCAGATGTGTGGCCAGTGTAGCTGGGAGATTTGTGTCTAAAATTGCAGGCCCTGTAAGCAGGGACAGGTTCCTTTATAAGGAATCCTTTTGGAGAAGTGAATTGAGGACGTAGAACTATGAGGTAACAGCTAACAGCATTTCTGCCTCTCTGCTTCAAGTCTGTATCACAGGACTGCTGTTGTATGTATAAATGCAGTGAGGTGTCTAAAAGCTAAGCTAAAAAAGAGAGGAGCGGCAGGCTAGTAAATACTGTCCCATCAGTATTCCCAAGAGAATTGGTTCTTGGTATGACCTTTGTTGTGATAAGGAAGACTGGACTTTGTGGTAATTATTTGCAGAAAGGTTGGAGGAGATGCTCTGGGTAATGCTATCACAGTTAGCCTTCCATATAGCTGCATGTCTGTGTTGCGTTCTGGTCTTGTTGGTCTTTTTCTGGATGATGTAGTGGTTCTGGCCTACTTACTTGTCTCCTCTCTCCCACTCAGGACTGTCCCCTGTAGGTGATGTGGAAAGGGGTTCCAAAAGCTATCTGCGGAACCGCTATGGAGAGATCATGCCTGTGTACCGGAGGAACAGCCATCGGGAGGTACAGGCAGGCAGCCATGAGTACCCGGGCGAGGGCATCTACCTGCTGAAATTTGATAACTCATACTCTCTCCTTCGCAACAAGACTCTGTTCTTTCACGTCTACTACACTAGCTGAAGAAGAGGGGAGGGCAGGGATGGCAGGCAGGTAGGTGATGGTGAGTGTAGCAGGCTGCCACCCAGCCCTGGTACTGCCTGACAGGCACTACTCCGTGACAGAACCATGGTGCAATTCTGCCAGCTCTTCTTTGGGCATGAACTGTTTTCTCCCCCCACCCTTCCTCCCCACAGTCTCGGGGTGAAAGGTAGTTGTGACTGCCTGGTTGTTTCCAGGCAGCTCTTTTTCTAAAACTTCAGGAGGTCTGCTCCATGCAGGCATTGGGCTAGGCCTTCATGTCACACCTGACAATTGCCCAGTAGCCACGCTCAGGTGGTTGTGGTTCTGATCTGTCGTGCTGGTACAAAATGAAGTGAAAATAATCTGTTACTATTTTCTGAATAACTTTTCCAATTCTCCTGCTGCATCTACATCACTAGAGGGCAGCTGTTAGCTTCAGTGAGCCAGGAGCACAGCTAGTTTGTCAATTAGCCAGGGTAACCCCATCACCTACCATTGCTACAGTCACCAGAAGTCAGTGCTTCCTTCACTCACGCGAGTGTGTGGGAGTGCAGCTGGCTAGCAGCAGCCCATGCTGCAGTAGCTTGGCAGTGCTACAACAGGTGGGCCCCAATTAGCAGTCACAGCTCATGTTTGAACATGGGGTGGGAGCAGAGTGCACACCTGATAGTCCATAGGAAGGCTTTTCTACAGATTAAGAATTGGATGCTATATCTGTTGATTGTAAGCACATGTAGATGATTAAAACCTCAGTGGTTACCAGGAGTTTTTTCTGTAATCCAAATGTGAAGCAGAAGACATTACTTAAATACCATGCTGAATGAATACAAAATGGTTGGAATACAACCAATAAATATACAGGAAATGTTTCTTAGTAGCAAGATGTTGGTTCACTGGTATTGCAACCATATGTAGCAAGGAAAAGGCTTCCAGAGAAATGCAGTTTGTCAGCTGCTATTGCAAAGGTATTGTTAGGAAGTTCCTTGGCATGTTTTGGTGACTAGTGATGGTATTAGTTATCACCTTCTGCTTAAGTAGTGGCTGAGTTGAACAAGGAGAAGTTAATCCATCAGAGATGAATTTTAAAACATGTTTATTTGTAACTGGTGTTTATTTTAATGCTTTTAACTTGAAATTGTTCTCTTTTCTAAGAATACTGCTATATTTACATTTTATACCTCTTTTCAGAGACACAAAATGACTTTCCATGGTGATACTAGAAAAGTTCTGAGTTTTATTTTTAAATTGTCCAGATAAAAAGATAAAATACCTCTACTTGGTCTGTTCCTTCTATTGAGAGGAAATGAGGGACAGAATTATTTGGGGTAGTTAAAGCCAAAGATTTTGCTCTCTTAGGAGGGCTGCATAGTTCCTATTAAGGGCATATTGTAATACTGTACAATTCACTCTATATTCAAGCTTACTTTTAACTATCTCTGCTTACTGATTCACTGCTCTGGAGCACTTAGTAGGTCAAAATGGTAAGATAGGAAGCAGTCAGTCTACAGTGGAGCAGCCCAAGCTGGGAGCAGGAGGAGTGGAATTTGAAAGAGAACGGCTTGGAGCGCAGTGGCTTTCTGGGGGAATGGACAAGAAACAGAGTTGTTGCTGCTTTGGGCCCTGAGATGGGGATAAAACAGACACCTTCCTCAAAAGAGAGTGTGTTCACCAGGGTGGGGGGAGCTGCAGAGATGCCTTATTCAAGCAGGTCAAGCACAGGGAGACAGAAGAGTAGGGCTTGGTATTTCTCATAGCAAGATGGTCTTTCAGTTAGCAGCTTGGAGGGGGCTGTTCCTTCCTTTAACCTCTCATGGATGAAATGAAGAACCATCCTGTGGCATTTCTACAGCACTTGAATCAGGCTTGAGCAATTTAGGTAAGGTGTTTGGTTTTTGTTTTTTTTTATCCTTTGTCTATCAAGTTCCTAGGTAGTGCTGATGGAGTGACACACTTCACTTCTAACAGAGAATAGTAGTATGTTTGCAGATATAAAATGTCAATTTAACAGCATTTCATAGTTGGTGTGTTGTGTATAAACTAGGGAATGAGAGGCTGGAGAGCAGCAGCTAGGGATCTGGGAGTCCTGGCTGATGGCAAGTTGAACATGACCCAGCAGTGCCCTGGCAGCCAGGAGGGCCAACCCTGTCCTGGGGTGCATCAGGCACAGCATCACCAGCCGGGCAAGGGAGGGGATTGTCCCACTCTGCTCTGAGCTGGGGCAGCCTCACCTCGAGTGCTGGGGGCAGTTTTGGGCACCACAATATAAAAAAACACATTAAGCCATTAAAGGCCATCCAAAGGAGGGTCAAAAGGATGGTGAAGGATCTGGAGGGGAAGGCATGTGATGAGCAGCTGAGGTCACTTGGTCTGTTCAGCCTGGAGAAGAAGAGACTGAGGGGAGAGCTCATTGCAGTTACATCTTCCTTATGAGGGACAGGCACTGATCTCTTCCATCTTGTGACCAGCAATAGGACTCAAGGAAATGGCATGAAGCGGCGTCAGGGGAGGTTTAGGTTAGGTATAAGGAAAAGGCTTTTCACCCAGATGATGGTTCAGCGCTGGGACAGGCTCCCCAGGGAAGTGATCACAGCACCAAGCCTGACAGAGTTCGAGGAGTGTTCAGACAGCACTCTCAGGCACATGTTCTGATTGTTGGGGTGTCCTGAGACAGGAGCTGGACTCGATGATTGTGATGGGTCTCTTCCAACTCAACATACTCTATGATTCTATGAACCTTTTGTACCGAGTCACTGGAAAACACCTTAAAACTATTTATGATCACGCAGAAAACACTGTGGGCCAAAACCAGAAGAAAAGTTGCACATAAAATACAGAATTTGGTTGTGTCCCAGAGCAATAAGATCAGCCACATATGTGGTCAATACCAGGATTTTTCAGTCTGTTCTGCAGCCTCTGGGAAAACTTGGTGGTGTTGAAACTCAGAGGTGAAGTTCTGCTGGACCGTTGAAGGAAATAAAAAATAGGAATTAGATTTTCTTAGAGGTTTAACTAGGTTGTTCCTTACATTATTTTTTACATTGTTAATTTGGAAAAAATAATTTTCTTCATCACTCAATGCTTTCAAGGAAATGTTTTGTAAAAGTGGGTACAAGTTTAAGTCAATCCGTGAACTCCAAATTATCACAAGTTTATGGAATTTCACTTAGTTCTATTACCTAGAAGACTGCATCAGGTAGACTCTTATAGCAGAGTATATGACTAATAATTTTCTTCAAACAGATGATGTAGGAAGTAAAAGATACCAACGACAGGGAATGGCAAGTTTATTTAGTAAATGCTTTAACAACACAAGCCAGTCTCTGAAAATAAGGTCAGTGCTGGAATTAACTGTCCCAAATTGTGAGGAGATAGGACTTACTTTTTTTCCAGCTTCACTGGGTCTTATCAGAAAGAGGGAAAAGGGTCTGTATCCTTACAAATTATGGTCTCTATCCATGTGATACACACTGTAACAGCTGATGTGAAGTAGGAAAATCTGAGGAAGTGCAGTAATTTGCATTCAGACAGAAATTTCAGAAATTCTCAAAAATCTCCAGGCTCTTCAGGTCTTTAGACTCAGAAAAGTGTTTAAATAATTGGTTTTAAGAAATGAGATTTTTTTTCATGCGCTGTTTTATAAAAGAAATAAACATTTCATTAAAAGTTCATTGAAACTGTCATTGCTAATAAAATCTGAATTATTGAAACATCTAGAAACACTCTAAACACAGTAATAGTTTCATTATATTTTGCACAACTATTCATACCCTTATAGTAAAGTAATTCCTTAAAAATCTGATAATCAAATCCAGCAGTAGCAGTGGAATATTATGAAGACACTTCTGCAGCTCAGGCCACCTGAGTTTCTCATCACATTTTGCAATTGACGATATCCTTTCATAACAGCTTCTGGTTTAAAGAAGAGTTGAGTTAGGAAAGCAAATCACAAGCATGTTTCGGGATTTTACTCCCCCACCCTTTTTAAAGTATTAGTTTGTGAATAGTAAAAGCTACTGATTAAAAATGTGACAAAGATTGATGAAGCATCATTCAGATAGCAGGCAGCAGTTGTGTCAGTCAGCTCACACACATATGGTACAAAATACTTGGACAGACAAGAATTATAAGGCAGGGCTGTGCCAGGAACATCAGAAATGATTATGACGTGGCTGCAATGTGCAACTCCTCCAGTACTTACGGAGTACAGTACACCTGTGCCTCATGAAGCACTACATGCAGCACTAACTGGAACATGTCCAGTTCTTCACAGATGTTCTAAAGGCTGTTTTCATGGCTTCCAAAGGCAGCCCCTCTCCCTCCTCGCCAGGTATCCTGCACTCAGGTCAGTGCTATGAACCAGGTGTAACCCATCTCCTGCACACACAGCCCCACAGGTACAGCACCCCAGCACATGTAACCTGTCTCCCACACATCCCTGCAGGTACACCAACCTGGTCTAGTTGAAGGTGTCCCTGCCCATGGGAAAGCAGTTGGAACTAGAGGACATTCAAGATTCTCTTCCAATCCAAAACATTCTATGATTTTATGAGTAAATGTGACAATAGATTAACAAAATACGATGGCAAGGTATACTTAATTGTTTACTGCATAGAGGACAGGATCAGACAAAACTGTCAGGGACACCCTCTGCTGAGTCATGAGGTTCAGAAAGGACCTCCTTATTTTTTAAACTCCTTTCTTGAGGGGAATTTTGGTGTGTCTGGATCCAGACTAAGTCCCAGACTTGGCCAGCAGTTTACATCTAAAGGATTATGTGCACAGTCAATCCTGTATCTCACTTAGCTGAGATTTCAAAGTTTTGTATGCTATTAAGCACTTAGTGGGAATTCCTTAGCAAGGAATCTCTCAGCCTAAGAGGCATCCCTAGTCGAGTGGAGATCCTGGGGCACAGACTACTGCCATGCAGGAGAAGGTAACAGACCCCAGGCTGTCCACTACTTAGAGTAAGATTTTTGACTTACAGTCATATTTCCATAGAGGCTGTATTTTGGGTTTTCTTGTGCCTAACTAGCCCTAAGCTGTGGAGCAAGACCTAAGGCCCTTCACTGTTGTGTTCTTATCTGTCTTCTCACAGTCCAACATAAGCCAGATACTGTTTCCCGACCACCACTGGTGGCTGGCTATTGCTCAAGCAGAAGTGGGAGGGGAGAGCACTCTGTCACCCCAGGCACTAAACAGAAGATGGAATAGATCCTTCAGTCTGACCAGAATGTCAGCATTGCCCCACTCAGTGATTGCTGTTAGTCTTGGCTGTGAGATCTGCAGAACCCTGTGTGTGTGCTGGTTAACATATGATACACTATTTGGCACCTACTCTACTTTCTAATTACTATTTATGTATGTTGAAGGGAACTCTGACCTGTGTGTACATGAGATATTTCAGAATCATTGATCCTCAGCTGTACAACTTGTTTCAGGCTAGTGGGTTATCTCCATTTAAAACTATACTGTGACCTCCCTGTTGCTAGCTTGCAGCTACTTCCCTCTTCTGTCTGTTGCTCACAATAAGGTTTGAAATACATTTTGTCATGTTTTAAAAAATTAGTAAGGTCTGCCTTACAACCAGTTTTGAACCCTTGCTGGCACATAGATAGTATGTGCCAATTTCAAGCCATTAGTTAATGGTTTTTGTTAAGATAAAATGCACTGCCGATGGCAAGCCTGTTGTTCAGATCTTGCTTTCTGAAGTGTGGACCTGTCTTTAATAAGGCTCGGGTCACTCTTTTGGAACTGTGCCCATCTACCTTGTCTCATTGACTTCAGCCACAAAAGCAGCATGAATGTGTAATGTCATCCCAATGAGTATGTGCCCAGCCTGCAAATGCAGCCTGCCCACAGACAGGCCTACTGCAGTGGAACTGAAAGCATTTGGTGTGTGTTGTTTCATTGCCTAAGTTTCCCAGAAGTATCTGGTATCTTTTATGAACTCAAGATAGTTTTAGGAACATTTTATCTTCAGGAATGCTTCACAGCTGTAAAGGATAATTCTTCTTTTTATTTTCTTATATTTCCACATTATGAAGTATGTTGTTTCTCAGGTATTCAAATAGCACTCATTATCAAAGTGACAACTTCTTTTTGGAAGGATACACAGTTATTATTAATTTTCTGATAAATCTAATAGCTTGGCTGTGTGGCTAGCAATTAACAGCAGTCATTCCCACTCAATATCAAACCCATAGTTGTTTCAAAGAAATAATCTTATTTCACATGTGTAATTCTTTCAGGTTAGTATATTTCCTGGATTTGTATTCAATCCTACTGGCTGGCTTAGGCAGTTATGGAAACCCTTCTTATTTAAATAGAGATCTTTGGAATTAGACCTTGGGTCAAGAAAGAAAAATAAAGTTTAAATGCAATTGCACTTCAGAGAGTGAAATTAATCCTCAGGAAAGGAAAATTTCTTTTTTGTTTCTGTGGAAGGAAGATTTCAAATAGGTCTTTAATATATGTTTCCTTTCCCTCTAAATTGTCTCTAGAAATTCAGAAAGCTAAATCAAGGAAGAAGCTTCTTTTGCATTTTGTGTTTGCTTTTGTGAAAGCACAAAATGGTTTCCATTTTGTTTTGAATATAATTTAGATCTAAATAAAATTTACAGGTTCAGTCAGAGATATATCCTGTAGCAAAGGACTTGTGTAAAAATTACCTTGTATAAGTGTGCAGTTATAATAATGGTACTTACCTGTTCAACATTTTTTATGTCAGAGAAGGTAATAAGCTCTCTATTGTTTTCTCTTTTTTGCTTTAGGTGTATTGTAGCAGCAGGAGTTTAAAATGTATGTGTTTTATTGAGAACAGAGAATAAAAATTGTTTAAATCAAGGACCACTACTGGTACTGCTTACATTTACTCAGACTCTTTGGAGGCCTGTAATACATGTTCTCAGGAAAGGTTACTGGTGTCTGACACAGGCTTGTAGTAAATTAATGCTCAGGACCCATTTAATGTGCACAAACAGGTAAGATGAGAATGTGTTAAGAGGAAGAGCTTAGCTACCTGACTTAAGTGCTAAGGAAGTTGAGTTACTATGCACTGAGTCCAGAAGGGAGCCACATGGGCTTCTTTGTGGCTCTACCCTGTCAGCTTGTCTCCTTGTACCTGTGTGTGCATGTAACCTCCATCTGTGGCCTGCAGTGGGTCAGTTGATGTGGTGCCAGACCTGGTGAGGTGAATTTGAGGTAAACTTTATTATAGGTCTGGCTGCTGAAAGATTTTGTCATTCTTGTGGGGAATTAGGGCAGAGAATGAATCCCTAAAAGCAGTTCACTTTCATCCCCACTGCTTATACTCTTCCTTCTTGTCTCACTACCCCTATTAATGTCACTCTGTAGAGGATTTATCACAAGGTGCCTTAGGAACAAAGAGCATGTCTGAAATAAGAACCATAGGTGTCATTAATGAGATTAATGAGATTAAATCTCATTAAGAGATTTCTTCTTATTTCTCTGCCCATTTGGGGAGGGGCTGGTACTTGCTAAGGTCAGGCAGGGAGAGCCCCTCTAGACTGTTCCTGGAGATCTGACCTGTTCATAGACCACCTTGTTGCTGTAAGGTGAGTAGTACAATGGTATTTGAGTTTCCTGGTGCCATATATACTTTGCCTTCATATGCTACTGTCAGATATCTAGGAACACCAGAGGACTACTCCTTTTGATATGCTGACACTAAACCCAAGGACCAGAGGACCACTAGATATACAGAGAAGAGTGTTTCTTATGGTCATTCATAATTTTCTCTAAAAAGAGTGTTGAAATCCAGAATTGTGAGTGATGTGTGCTTATGCATAATGAGTGTGGATGAGAGACCAAAGCAACAATGTTTTTGGGGTTTTTTTTTGATGTTTTTTTAATTCCTACAAGTGTAAAAGAAAAGACTATTTCTCCTTTTCTCATATCTGGGAAAATATTGGATGTGACAATGTCATGTAGATGAATGAGAACTTCACAACTGGAAGACTGAAAAACTGGGAACTGATTGTGTTAAATACATTGCTAATTAGACTGTGAAAGAAGACAGGAGTTTAGCAGGAGTCAAAGTTCTCAGGCATTTATCTAAAGAAGTTGATTTGCAGTAAATACCAATTAAGTAAAGTTTTAGCAGGTACATAAAACAGCAGAGTTCAAATGTATATTGCAAGGAGAAGTTTTCTGAGGGGATATGTGTCTCCAAACAAACGTGTTTGGAGAGAGTCTCTGGCTACTTATTCTGAAACAGTGGTGCTCTAGCAGCTGAAGGTCATCAGGCTAGGTGGATGGTGGATCTGAGTCCCCTTGGCTTTTCTAGGTTGCATTCTAGATTTTACATGTTGCATTCTCAAAATCATCATACATTAAATGTAGCCTTTATTGGGAAGGGAGAGAGGAAGAATTTTCTGATCCATCAGTGAGGGTTATCTGTTTTAAACCCATCTGGTCTGGTGAGTCAAGTCCCATGGGCAAGAAGCAGGATGCCAGCCACAAAATCTAAGAGCTAAGGTGACCTTGCCAAGTAATGAAAGGAGCTATGTATGGGAATGATAAATAGCTGGATATGGCCTCTCTGCAACCTGCAAGATGCCCTGGGGACAGCTCTCCTCAGAGGGAAGCAGGCTGCTTTCCACTCACAGCTCTAAGCCATTAATACAGGCTTTCGATGGGGAGCACCTTGTAGCTGGTCATACCTTTTGCAGACCTATGTTCTTGTGAACTGTGATGGTTGTTTGTTAGTTCTTATCTATGTGATATGATGTCCTGTGATTTCAAAATTGAGTTCTCAGCACCAACTGTTTGCTTTTCATGTGCTCACCAAGAGGTGAGTTTTAAATAGGGAAGAGGATATTTTAACAAAATGTGTCACTGGACTCTTTCTGAAGGGCAATTATGAAGGCTATATTTATAGTGTGCTTGCATTCTTTCTACAACTGGTTTGTATTGTTTATATTTGATGTGTTGTGGTTGATTTGTAATAATATATTCAAACTTACTCCCTTTAAATAAACTTTTCACTATGCAACCAAGAACTTTGTCTTCTGTTTAAGGCAAGTGAATATCTTGATATGAAAAATTCAACTACAGACCTTCCAACAAAACAAGAACACAGTTAGTTTTAGGAGCAAAGAAGAGGCAAATAATCAAAATATACTTTGCAGTGTACAGGAGATTGTGATGCAAATGGATAGGAAAATGCTCTGTTGTCAGCTCATGATGATAGTTCCAGACAGGAAATCTTTTGTCTGTTATGACTTGCTGGAATATTTTTCTTGTGATTGTACTGAATGCCTGAGGAATTGGAGAGGAAGAAACAAGTAGCCAAGCTCATATAATGGACATAGGTAGAGTTTGAATATCCTCCAGTTCTTCATACTGGTACTTGTAACCTCCCTTTGCAGAGATTCCCCTAGCTCCTTTGTTACTTCAGCTTTCAATCTGGAGGATTTAAAAACATCTCTTCAGTTACCAGATACTCATTAAGTTGTCTAAAGAAAAGTGTTTGCCCTTCACAGCTGCTTTGCCTATCAGCTTTATCATACTACAAAGGCTCTATTTACATGTCCCAAAAGAAGCACTTGCTGGTCAAAATGAAGAATGATGCCTTTAGTGAGAGTCATCTTTTCTCACCTATCTAATTTTAAGTTTGGCAGGACAAATGCCGCAGAGATTCAATTCTCTGTTCTAGTCTGATGTTCCCTTGGAGCACTTTTACAAACTAATTGATGGGCAGGAGAAATCATAAATCAAGCTGATCCAAAGGATAGATGATTCTGCGAGTTAAAGATGTTTCATTGCATTTGAAGACCACCAAAGAGAAACAGTGCTACAGCTACTTTATTACAATGCTCTCATGATACATCCTTGTGCTTGGCTCAGGCATAGGGCCAAGAGGAAAACTAAGGAAAACAGTGGGGATGCAGGTAAGCAATGCAAAATTTCACATCAGTCCTTCCCATCCACCCCCACTCTGCCATTCCCCTTCCCACTTTTGTAACTTTTGTGGATGGGCTGCAGCAGCAACACTGTGAGGTGCTCTGTGAAGGCCTTGCAGCAGGCTTTGTTGCTTCTGCCAGGGAAATGGCTCTTCCCTGTTTCAGGTGATTAAGGAGAATATTGTACTTTGGCTGCTGAAGTCCTGCTGAACTCTTATGGTTTTTAGTAGTGTTTGATTATCAACAGCAGCTTTAAGCTTAGCAGAGCTACTCATTGTTATACAGGTGATACCAGTTACCCAGTGGAGCCTCTGTAGTAACACACACATACACACGTATAATTACTGTTTAAGGAGTATCTGCCACCATCCTACCTTCAATACGAGTCCTGATGCAGAGTAAGAAAAGCAAGGTTCACATCTGCTCATTTTCGTGAAGGCTACAAGAAATGTGAACAGATACCAGCATTTAGGACTTGGCAAGCAAATTATCCCTCTGGAAGAGGTCATGTGGCTTGCGCTCTAGGAATGGTGACTGTCTGGAGCCCAAGTTCTTTGAGCAGTGCCTGAGGGAGCTGGGGTTGTTTAGCCTCGAGAAAAGGAGGCTCAGGGGAGACCTTATCACTCTTCACAACTGCCTGAAAGGAGGTTGTAGCCAGGTGGGGTTTGGCCTCTTCTACCAGGCAGCCAGTGACAGAACAAGAGGATGTAGTCTCAAGCTGTGCCAGGGCAGGTTTAGGTTGGACATTAGAAGGAATTTTTTCACAGAAAGGGTGATTATATACTGGAATGGACTGCACGGGGAGGTGGTGGAGTCACCGTCCCTGGAGGTGTTCAAGGAAAGACTGTCTAGTTGACATGGTGGAGTTCAGTCACTGGCTGTTCCCGATGATTTCAGAGGTCTTTTCCAACCTAATTAATTCTGTGATTCTGTAGAGGCTGATTCAGTATGACGGCAAGACTGATCCAGGCTTCGGAAGGCCCGACCAGCCGGCCCTACTCCCCCGACCTCCTCCCGGCCGGGCAGGGCCGGCTGCGCCGCGGACGGGGATGGTCGCGCCCCGGGCGCCGCCCGCACGGGCAGGGCGGGCCGGGGCTGCGGGGGCCGCCCCCGCGGCGCCGCCGTGCTCTAATGGCGAGCGCAGCGGCGCCGGGCCTGCTCGCCGCCATGCTGCGCGCCCGCCGCCGGGGCCGGCCTGGGCCCGCGGGCAGCGCCCGGCAGGGCGGCCTCGCCTTCTACGTGCTGTGGGCTCTGCGGGAGCCGCCGCGGCGGCTGGGCAGGTGCGGCCCGGGTGCCAGGGTTGGGCTGCCCCGCGGGCCGGGGCACCTGCACGCCATGCTCTGGAAATGCCGCTGCGCTGCTCCAGCCCCTGGGGGCTCCCCCTTCCCACCGGTTATTTCCTTCCCTGCATCCTTGCATAGTTTCGTCTTTAAATGCCCCAAGCCCTGTCCGTTCGCTTTTCCCTGGCATAAACGTGTTTTCAGGCGTTTTCATTTTTTTTTTTTTTCACCTTTTATTTTACTCCTTGCTTACTGTCAGTTTTTCTTCCCTCCCCTTGCAGCCAGTCCAGCCAGATGGGTTTCCAGGCTTGGCTGCCCCTGCCATTGCCAAAGCAGCTGGTGGTGTTCGGGCTGGGAGACTGGAGCTGTTACTCTCCGGACACGAGCATCGCAGTGGATGTGCTGGTGTCCCGAGGTGTCGCGCCTCAGCGGGTCGGCACGCTGGAGCCCACCCGCAGGTTACAGCAGGAGCTGCCAGGGGGTCAGGAGGGGCATCCTGGAAAAGCTTTCTGATCTCTGGTGCTGTCTGATTCTGCTGCTGTTATCCAAAAGATGCTCAGGACTGCTAGTCCTCCACCATGGTGTTTCCCTCTAGGAATGATTCCTTTTGGCTGCCTTCAGGGTTGGATCTCTTTTGGCTTTGGGCTGTCTAATATGGGAGCAGGAATTTTGTCCTGGTCAGTGTCACTTGTGGGTTGAAAAGCCATGGTCCATTGTGCAGGTCTCTGGTGTGGGAAGATGATTGGAGAACAGATATTTTCATGGCCTCGTTGAAAGAGATGGACAAAAGCAACCCTGTGAGGCTTGTACTGACTGTCAATGGACAGGTAAAAGAATTGACACTCTCCTCTCTTCCTGTCCAGGATCCCAAATGTTGTCACTTCTCAGCCCCAGAACCTCCTCTCCCTGCTCTTTTTTTCCTTTTCCTCTACTCCAAGGTAGAGCTGACAAACATGCATCTGTTAATGCATGTCTGTGCTGAGCCTGAAACCTCTGTGATGCTCCAGGCCTATCCTCTGAACACAGTTTTGCCAGAACACCTTGTGTGTTGAAGGAGATGGGCAGCAGACAGCCGTCCAGTTCCACTTTCTCCTGAGTCATTTGGTACTTACATAGCTGTTTTACCTTGAGCTGAAGCCAATGGATTTAGCATTTTGCAGTGCCTGGCTTTCTTTTTCCTTGTTTGTTTTGTTGGTGTGGGATATGAAAGGACATGTTTTTGCTCATCCTTTGTGTGGATGGAGGCTAGCACACTTAAGGCCTTTTATTCTGTTGCTGTTTCTGCTGCAGCTGCTCCGAGGTGTCTCCAGCAGTACACCTGCCCATCCCTTCCTTGTACCAGAGACCACCCAGTCACCAGTGCTCCCAGCAGGTGATAGACCCTTGGCCAGGACCTGGAGGAT
The DNA here is from genome assembly GCA_032173965.1 of Sitta carolinensis. Classification (NCBI taxonomy): domain Eukaryota; kingdom Metazoa; phylum Chordata; class Aves; order Passeriformes; family Sittidae; genus Sitta; species Sitta carolinensis. Next base: position 39,511,861 of record JAVUNC010000006.1, read on the forward strand.
ACCGGGGTATGTGTATTTTGGAGTTGTCTTCATGTTATTTCACCTTTTTTTTAGTATCTTCTCCCTCACCAGTAGCCATTCAGTTGATGTCTGAAACATTTGCTGCCATTTTATCAGTGGAGATATGGGTAAGGAAGTTCGGGAGCCAAAGTTTCTCTTGTGCTTAAGAAAGATACATTATCCATTGAAATGCCTTTTTAAATATAAATTAGTAGTCCTTGGTGGGATAATCAGCTAGCCCATCCCTTCCCAGTACAGATAGCCTTTTTGCCTTTCCTTGTTCTAGCTGTGCCCAGTAACCAGGAGACTGAAAGCCCGCTACAGCACACAGCAGCAGATAGCTGCATTGCTCAGCATCTGTTTGGCAGCTGATGCTCATGGCATGTTGGCCCTTAAAATTCAACGGAAGATGAGCCTAAAAACAGTTACCACATCTCTGTCCCAGTAAGATGCAATTCACAGCAGCCTCAGGTATCTTTCTTCAGGGCTAATTTGGCTTGGACTTGTGTCACAGGTTAAGAGTCAGAGCTCAGAGGTGGCTGCCAGAGCATCCAGGCCTGTGAAGGATGTCCAGCCACCACTGAGGACTGTGGTGGTACCCTGTGCCCTGAAGTCACCAGCTGAAAAGATGGAATCCAGTGAGGCCTGGAGGAAGAGTCCTGACCAAGGACCACCAAGAGTCCACTCCAAAAAGCCTAGAAAAGTTTTATTTGAACCCACAGCATCTGAGAGAGAGCTTGATGAAGAAGGTAATTCTGGTAGCTTCCAACTTTATTTTACAGGTCTTGCCTGAATGATCTATCAATGCTGCTGGGCTGCACCTTCCCAGTCTGTTTCTCTATGTACCTCCAAGGCATGATGGGCTTGTATATTTAGCTTTGAAATACTGAGAATGCTCTTTATTCCTGGATCAGCTGCTTGATGAGTTTTTGCCTGCTGGGAAAAGGCCAGAAATAGAACATGGCATATTCTTAGTGCCACTACTTTTTACCGTGACATAATGCCTATCATTTCATACAAGGAAAGTGTTTTATAAATTAAGGCAAATACTGTTAACCTTGTTTTACAAAAGAGTAAATTGAGGCACAAGGAAGTTACCTACTATGACATTCTGTAACCTCTGCATTCGTCTGTTTGTACCACTATTAACAGCATACCACTTGGCCCGTAGAAGATGCTGGTTATTATTACAGTATAGAGAATATGAAAAGGAATATATATATTTGTAATTAGTATAATTGTACTGACTTTCGAATAGTGAGAAGGTAACTGCCAAGGTTTTGGAAATAAAACCGTAGGCTTCTGGAGTGGGAATTCCAAGACAGCTCCAGAATGTGACCAAGTTTATGCATAAAGGTTTGGCAATAACTTAGTGATCCCCATAAGAAACTACTTATTGAGACTTGGCTTGCTTGCCTAAAGGCAAACATAGCTCCATCATAAAATTTTTTCTGCTGCAGGCTATGTGAGAAGGGGGGAAACAGACTTCCATCAGAGGGGTAAAATGCAATGGTGACAGCATTTGGCACTGAACTGAAACCACAACAGGCAGTCAGAGGAAGTGTGTTCTGCTCTTACCTATCTTCTGCATTTCTTCTCATGAGACTTAGTTCGTGATTCTTGGTCTTGCACCTTGTTTGCTGCAGCGAGGTAGCTTTGTGCTGGAGGTTGGAGGAAGGAAGGTCAAAGGGCTCTTACACAGTGGAGCTGAACACTTTCCACAGTATGCCTGCTGGCTGCTTTATGGGGCCATCTCTGTGTTTCCTCTGCAGATCTGGCAGTGAAAGAGTTGCAAGGTGAGGATTTGGTTCCTAGACCCTGGTTTATCTTTTCAGTCACTCAGTGATGATATTCCTTCCCTTCAACATCAGAAGCCTATCATGCTTCATCATGCATCTCCCCAGTGATCAAGAATAACAAGTAGGTTGTGTGTTTATACTGTTCCTCTTCATGCAATTGTCATCAGCGCTTCCAGTACTGTCAGGCTCTCAAATATGTTTCTTTAGCCCCTCTGAATCTCAGGCACACCTCTTGGTACATAGCTTTTTGAGGAAAAAAGGTAAGATATGACATAGACTTTGATTAAAAAATATCTTTTTAGCTTGCTCAGACAACTGCAGGGGCCTGGGAGGGAAAGGGCAGAGGAGCAGAGCAGTACAAGGAATACCTCTGGAAGCAGCTCCTGGCTTCTGATTGTCCTATCTTAGGCACTGACAAGCTGTCCCTGGGTAGCCCTCCCTCATGACGGGTAGTGCAGGGTGGGCGCACAACTGGGATATCACTTCTGGAGATGGGGTAGTAAATGGGGGTCATCCAAACCTGTCTGAAGTGTCACCATGAGTGCATCCTACATCCAGCTACTCCTTGCTACTGAGGTCCCTCTAAGTACAGCAATTATTTCCCCACGCCAACTGAAAATATTTCTCAGGGAGGCATGTATTTTTCCCTGCAGATGGAAGGGACCAGGGACCCTTGCCTTACCATTTCCCCTGTCTGAGCATTCAGGTGGCTTGTTCTCCCCAGCAGGGAAGGGAGCTGAGGGTGTCTTGTCTGTCTGCTCACAGGCCTGTGCTCTTCCCTCCCCAGGCAGTCCCAGCCCTCGATGGTGCCATGCCATGTGCCTCAGTGACCTGGGGACAGCTGTTCTCATTGGTGGAGAAGGTGTCAATCAACAGTCCTGCAGGGATGCTCTCTGGAAGCTGGAAATTGGTGGGTACTTTTAGGGTTTTCAAAAGTGATGGGGACAGAGGGACTCAAGGATAGCTCATGCAGATGGGAAGGGGGTACTTGGGAATCTGTGCATATGGAGGGGACAGCAAAGTCATCACATCTGGCATGTCACGAGGCTGAGCTGACAGCATAGAATGACTTATGAGGCTCTGGGATTGTACTTGAGAGCCCTTTAGGAGCTAAGGCGTAAGTTCTGAAAAGAGTTGGAATTTTAAGTGGCGAAAGCAACAACGCAGTTTGCAGTCTGTGTGTGGTGACTGGTGGGGCAGTGTGAGATACAATTCCAGTGCCTCGTGTCTTTCTGCCCCTCACTGGTCTTTTCTTTCACCTTGCTATTCCCCATCATTCCTTAAAGAAACAATTCTGTATGAGTTCCCTCTAGCCCTGAATCAAAGGAGAGAAGACAAAGGGAGCAAGGTTTTGAGTAAAGACTTTATGGCATATTCTTTAAATCTAGAGAAATCAAGAGCATTTTTGAACTCCCATGCCATGTGTCTGCTGTTGCTCCCACAGACAGTGATTTATGGCTTCCAGTGGGTTTGCAGCTACAAAATGCCATGCCATCGTGCTTGCGTGGTCACACAGCTACCTATGACCCTGACACCAAGCGTATCTACATCTTTGGGGGCATAAGGGAGGACGAACACTACAGCAGCATCTACATTCTGGACACAGTCACCTGGAAATGGCTCCTTGTGGCTGTGAGTACTGCGTCTCTTTCAAGACAAAAGTGCAGGAGGGGGTGGCAGGTTCTGCCTGAATGTGGCAGTCCATGTGCCCATGTCCTTAGTCCAGTAGTCTTGGTCCACTGTTGCTGCAGGTTGTCTGAGATGTGTAATTGGGTTTGACAGGTATTAAGAGGCTGTGTTGAAAAGCCACATGCTGAATGGAAACCAGCTGTGCCCACAATGAATGAAGCAATGTGAAAAAATAGTTGCTGCAGAGGGCTGTGGCTGACCAAACTCAAGGGTAGGAGGTAGTCTACAGGCAGCAGAGGGAGATGGCCTCTCATTTTATATGGTGCCATTGAGAGCAGCACCAGATGCTGAAGTGAAGAGCCGGTCTTCTCAAATCAGGAGCTGCCCTGAGCACAGCAGAATTGCTAGCCCTTGTCAGCATGGGACTGTCTGTCTCTTTCCTGGTAAAGCACAAAATGGCTTTTACAGAGTAAGCCTGGATGAGATCTTTCTGTTCCCTGACATCTTCTGAGGAAGGTGTGGGAGGTTGACTTCCTTTCCTTATCAGAGCATTCTGGTAGTGTAGAGCATGCAAAGAATGTACTATCTGCCTGTGCTGCAAAGATCTGGCTGTGGAGCCAATAAAGTGAAAATTGAGACTTGTCAAACTCACTGCATGATGTGGGCCCCTTTCCTGTGGGTCAGGCAGCAAATAATGCACTTCTTGTAACAAATATATATTGAACTTTTTCTAGGCTAAAGGGAGGATACCAGTGCTCACTTACCACAGTGCAACTATCTACCACAAGGAGCTCTTTGTTTTTGGAGGAACTTTCCCCAGAAAGGCACCACTGGCAGTTGCACCCTGCAGCAATGTGCTCTATGTCTTCAATCCAGAGCATGAAATTTGGTATCAGCCGATTTCAGAAGGGGAGAAGCCTCTGCCTAGGCTTGGGTGAGAGTGCTCTAATTCCAGCTATCCAAAATAGTGCAGGAAACCTCTGTTTACCTTCCCTCACACATCAGGTGATTATTCTCCACCATGTGCTCCTTAAGATAGGGCTGTGTTTAGAGCAATGAGATTCTCAGTACCTCTTGTTGTGAATTCTGATGGGATTATGTCCCAGATGTGGACTGAAGCTATGGCAGCCCAGTGGAAGAGGCCAAGGCTGAAGCGGAAATTTTGGCAACTTGCTGAAGGTCTTTTATTCATTTGCTTGCTCTCTGTCCAGGCATTCAGCTACTCTGCTGAAAAACAAGCTACTGATTTTTGGGGGCCGGAGGACTTCTCTCTTCCTCAGTGACATGCACATTTTGGATCTAGGTAAGAAAGTCTGTGCCATCTGGCTGCCTTGAGAAGGTCTGTTCCAAGACAGAGACTTGTGAGTGAGGTGTGCTTAATGGGAAAATAGCAATAACACTATACAAACTCCTGACTAGGCAATGGAGATGGAAAACTGTGGGTTGAAAAAAAAAACAAAAAAACAACACCTTTCTGGGGCAATAAGGGAGGGCTGAAGAAAAAAATAATGGCTTTTTTTGGAAGAAGTTGGGTAATAGAGAAGACAGGTTGTTGATGTGGCAGAGTATCTAAGTTTTTGTGTAGTTACGAAGTTGAGGTTTTTGGACATTTCATCTGCCTCTTTTCTGTCAGGTTTCATGGAGTACACACCAGTCCCCTCCTGGCAGGACAGCCTTCTGCACGTTGGTAAGATTCTATTGCAGCCCCAGAAGCTTTCTTCAGTCGTTTCTCTTTGAAGCCATGTTTAAACAGTGCTTGTGATCAGATCCAGCTGCATATCCCTGTCCCACTAGTCATTATACAGTGTATCTTCTCTCTGCTCTGGGGCCAGGAATTCTGTGCTGTTCTTGTTGGTGTCTGTATGATGTGGGGGGATATTCCTTAGTTTCCCTGGAAATCTGTCTTTCAGGATAGGGTAAGTTTTCTGCTGTGTGCTAGTCAACTGTGTGGCCTGCTGTTTCATCTTCACAGTGCCTCGGGAGGTACTGTGCCACACAGAGGAAGAAACTCCTGTACCAGGATGATGCTGTTCCTAAAGGGACAGAATTACTCACTAGAACAATGATCTTAATCAATGCAGAGCCCAGCTAGCCTGCTACCTCACCCCGCAGAGCAAAGCACAGGAGTTTTGATAGCTCCTTCTGAGATAATGAATTGCTCTTCAGGCCTGACTGGCGCCTGACCTGCAGACGCAAACATCTCTTTTAGGGTTATTGTGCAGGTCAGAGCAAAGAGAAGCAGAAGTCAGCTTTTCTCCTGCAGCTTAAGCCCCCTACCTCCTGATCAAGTCTGTATGTTCCTGCCCATTGCTGATTGAGGCCATCCCAGCAGGTTTTGTTGTGGTCATCTTTTGACTTTGCTTTGGATACAGTTTTCATGCAGCTCTGGCTGTGTCGGATCAGAAGGTTCTGATCAGTGGAGGCTGCAATGCCAGAGGAGCCTTGCTTGATGCCTTTGTCTTCCACCTAGGTGAGTGTTTTGTTACTACCTGTTTTGATAGCTGAAGGTGATTCTGGGGCTGCAGTGGTGTTTCTGAACACCTAATCTAGTCCATTTGTGTCATCCCTTGCACTAGGAATGGACTTGTCAGTATTGATAACCCCTTTCCACTTCAGATACTCTTTCGTGGAGCACAGTGATCCACCACGACCTCTGCTCTGTTCCCCGAGCTGGCCACACATTGCTTGACCTGACTCCTGCCCGCTTGATGGATATGGACAAGGAGAACAAAGAGGAGCAGAACCTGCACACAGTGTTGGTCTTTGGGGGCTCCAACTGTGCTGGGACCTTTTATAACAGCACAGTCAAGATCCAGCTAGACCTAGGATAATGCATGATTCTCAGAATGAGCCTGAACAGCAAGGCTCTTCACCAGCCTAAATACAGATATGTATGGCAATAAATGAGTCCAAGCAACATGGCAGTCCAGGTATCTGTATGTAGGTGAATGCCACCTTGCTACAAGAGATTGTGGGTTTGTAAAGTCTGAATGCCATGGGTATTGTTCTCCTAGGGTACCTGATATACAGTGTCTGGGCTCAGGTGACAAAACATTCAGTGGGATCTGAGCTGAGTCTGCACAAGAACACAGATACAAGGTTATGGGTTCTCATCTTGCACTACAGGTTTTTAGCTGGAATTCTCAGGGTGCTTTCAGCTTTGAAAGGTGTTTGGCTTCATTTGGGGTAAGTGGAATGGTATTTACTGCTGCTATTTGGAAATTCCTCACAGTAAAAGTACAGACATGATTCTGGTTTGGAGGGAATATGGGGTGGGACTCCCTTGTGCAACAGTCTGCAGCTGTAGGCTAGGAGAACACCTAGAGCAGTATCTGAGGATAGGAAAAAGAAGAGAACATAATTTTCAGTGTAGGGGAGAGAGCTGGTTGTGCCTATGCTGGCACAATCACTTTACTGATTGCTGTCTATGGCATGATCACCTAGCTTTGCTCTAGGCAGACCTTTTAAAAATTGTGTGACTGCTCTTGTCATTGCAAGGGGTGACAGAGTTGCTGACTTGGCTCTTTCAAGACCCCAACAAGGGTTAAGCTATCTTCTGTCAGATATCTTACTATCTATCTTACTGTTTATATCCATGGAACTGATGACTGTGATGTGGCTCTGAGGCACCTCCAAGGATAAGCACACTATGCATGCTGATTCCCTGATGTTCTTTTTGTAGATGGTAGAAAGAAGTAGTGCCTGTGAGGAATACAGAATTGGCTCAATGCCTCACAGTTGTTTGTGGCCACATCCCCCAACCCAAGCCATAGAGAGGGAACTTATGATCTTTATTGATACTTTATCTGCTTTAATCTGCTTCATGGAGATAGACTGTATAGAAAAAACTAGTAGCTGCAGGTGTTCAGCACCGGCATAGCTCCTGTAAGTCATCCACACTATTTCCAGGTCCTCTGTCCTTCCCACCCAGATGAAAGGGAAACAGTAGTATTAAGGATTCCTAGTGGCACTGAAGTCCAACTCAAACTGTAGGTGTTGTCTTCTTTATCATGCCAGCTTTTTAAATTTAATGAGTAGAAAGGCTTCAAGCTTGCAGCTCTGCAGGAGTATCTGGCTGCCGGGAAGGGTGGCTTATTTTGAAGGCCTCTAACTCCAAGAGAGCTTTATTTATTCTGGTTATTGTGGGATATGGACCCATGTCCACTTTGAATCTGTAAAAGGAAAAGAATTTGTGAAGTACTATGAGTCGAAGAGTCAGAGCAGCAGTGAGCAGAAGTGCAGAGCAGTGTGATAGGCCTGCCCAGCATGGGAGAATCTCACAGGCATTTACACTGACAGAAAAGGTTCATCCTTGTAGGTTTAAAAACAAATGCTAGAGAGATTAATCAGTGCCTGGAGAGGTTGTAGAGTCTCCTTCTCTGGAGATACTCAAAACCCAGTTAGATGCAATCCTGTGCCACTTCCTCTAGCAGGGAAATTGGACTGAATGACCTCCAGAATTCCCTTTCCACCCCAATGATTCTGTGATCTTCACCAGATTTTTACATAATGTGCAGCACAAGGTAAGAAGACACTGCTTTTCCTGGGAATCATGCAGTCACTACTTGTATAGGTTTAAGGCTTTAAACAAATAAAGTCTGATTATTCTTTTCCTCCTGTGTGCTGTGTAAGAATAAAACAAACAGGGACAGAGAAAATGGAGTTCGGGCAACCTCAGCTTTTATAACATCACAGATCAGGTTTCCCCAGAGGCCTCTAAAAGGAGAACACAACTCCTTATTTCCAAAAGAGACAGTGTTTATGAAATAGGAAAATTCATGGAGAGAAGAAACATAAGTGGATACGGCAAACAGGAGGGATACTTTCTAACAGGCACAAGGAGCAGCAGAAGGTAAGCTCTGACAGCCCAACATAAGTAGCTATGTTGAAGAATATCTCAAGTTTAGCCTTAATTACCTTTCAGCGTTGGCAACTTGGGGTGCCAAACACAGATCAGCCATGGAAACCTGCAAATATAGCAGAGAAAAGGGGTTAGACTAACTCAGAGCCTGTCCCCTCACACTTCCCAGTGGTGGCAGGCTTTGAGACCAGGACAGAAATTTATTTTATCAGCCAGTACAAAGGAGTTGTCATGATGATCTAATTCTTTAATTCAGCATTAATACTACAGCAACAGTAGAAGAAAAAGAACTTCATTGCAGTCACTAGTAGAAGCCATCAGCTTTTAGGGAGCTTTATATTTATGAGCCTATCATTATAACCTCAAGGACACTGTGCTTCTATGGCAACTGCCTCTGAGCAAACAGGTCTGCTGGCAAGCTGCAAAGGGAGGTGATGGAGGGAGAGTAGTGTTTGCATGGCTAGGAAAAGTTAAGTAAATTTTGCTTGTTTGCACTGCAGGCATATCAAGCAGGTCTTGCCATTAAGCAGCTCACTGTCAAGACTTGATATGTGATAGGGCCTCTTAACACAGGCTCAGAGACTTGCAATCTGAAAGGAAGACTCAAGGACAGTGCTGATGGCTGCCTATCTGCACAGAGAGAGGCAGCTACCCCCACCTGCTTCCCAGGTCACAAAGCCCTGGGTGCTTCTCAGAGCACGTTATTCTCCAACATTAGCTCTTGTAAGTAGCCTTTGCCTACCAAGGGCTCCGTAAGGCTGGTACTAGACAGTCCTCTGCATCCCAGGACAATGCAGGAACCCTCCTTTTTTCTAAGACTTTTATAGGAAAGATCTCTTGCCTGGCAGCAGAACTAATAAATGGAAAAGGCCTGAGTTACCTCTAGTTTGGTAAGGGTCAGAACAGCTTTTATGTAAGCTCTGTGAAATCTGTCCATATTAAAACTGGATGATCAGAGCAGAAAAATACTAGTTGGTTAAAGGTTCCATATAACAGAGCTAAGCACTGAACCCCTGTTTGTTCAGGCAAGCTTTGCCCCATGGCAGGACATGTTGGAAGTCCAAATCCCATAAAGATGAAATGATATATCATCTTTTTCCACATCCTCTAGTACCAGCAAGATCCTAGATACAGCTGCAGAATCTGGTCATCAGAAGGTTATAGGCAGGGACAAGTAAACATCTCCATTACTCTCTGCCAGTCAGTAATGGCCTAAGTAGGATCCATGCAGCTGTTTTTGTTATGGTGAAAGCACTGCATGTAATTCTAGGCACTGGATGGGGTTGTGCTCGTCTCCTCAGCTAATTTTCTTTCCTATTTTAGGCTAAGATACTGGGGCTTTCAGTTCTGCAATGGCACACAGGGCTCTCTGAGATACTTACTTCATCCCCCACACAGTAGCGTCCAGCAGTGTGCTGCAGGATCTGCTCCAGTGCTGTCAAGAGAGGTGGTACACTGGAATGAGGCATTGGAAAGCCAATTGAAAGGGACACCAAACACTTTCTAGACTGGGAATTATGAACAAGGGCATCTTAACCCTGAGCAGAGTATGAAAAAGGAGCATTTTGAGACAGAAACTAGAAGGAACAGAAATAGTTACTATAGTTATGGGAGCCTTTAGGGTCCTTCAGCTTTTTTGGACTCAGGCTGATTTCAGCTGCTTCAGCCAATGCACATGAAATACTACAAGAATAATGTAGAAATATGTGACTGGGGAGGGGAAAAATGCAAAGGTTCAGTCAGTTTCTGTCTGTCAGAAGTGAAAATGGGCCTGTCGTTGCTGAACATGGGGGAAAGGATTTTAAGGAAACCAAAAGCACTTTTTGTCTCAAAGAGGTAAAGAAATACTCTGCTACCTGCTAGACTCTGTGGGAGTTTGCCATTAGATGTTTGATTACAAAAGCATATCTATATATATCTATATAGATAGATATCTATCTATATATCTATACATGTAGAACTTTAGAAGTGCAGTGAGCCCTTGTGCTTCAGAATGAATCAACTGATGCAGTGTGCAGAATGGCATGAGGCTTCCCCTCTTCCATGTGCAGTAGTGGAAGTGTTCTGTGCACATCTTTCCTCTGAGATCCTGGGGAGCTACTAGTCCTGGACAAGAGACTCTGGGCAGGAAGAGCACTGTGTCTGCCAGCAAGGCAAGACCCCAGCACACCAGCCTAGGAATATCTGTAGTTCTACGTGAAAAGGCAAGTAGAATGCCAGCAGAGCTGCATTTTGTAAGGTCAGCCAAAATACTGATCATTTTGGATGTGGGGTGTACCTTGAAAGCCAGATGTGATACAGTTCTGAGCCCATTCCATTTTTTTCTCCCCATTTGTTTCAGGACACTCAGGTTCTGTGAAGGCAAAGCAATCTCTAGGTTAGATGACTCCTGCTGGCTGGATCTTACCTACTGTGTCATCCTGTGGAGCAGAGGGAAGATGAAGAGTTGCTGAGGCTGAACCCCTGGCCTGAGTTCAGTTGGTTGGGTCAGCCCTGACCTCATCTGCACCGAATCATGCACCCTGCTGTATCTTTCTCTTGGCACTTCCCTTCTGTTACAGTTCCCAGGGTATCCCTTTGCCTCTTCCCTTTGGGCTGCTCAATTCTCTTCTTCCTAAAATGTCCTAGACTCAGCAGTAAAACCATATGGATTCATCTCTTTCTGGAAAGAACCCTAGGATGCTATAGGATTTGCTGTGTTGGAAATACTGTATTGTTGCCATTGGCAGATCAGGCAGAGGTTAAGCAGATTTTATCTGCTAGCACATCAATCTGTAGTTCTGCCACGTGGTTGGCTGGCAACAATTTAAGGAGACTGAGAATTTCAGAGACAGAAATCCTTTCTGATTTTCTCATTTGCATGTATCTGACCAGGCAGTACCTGGAGTGGCTGAATGCCGGAGACAATGTGATCAGCGATCATTCTGACTTGGGCTCTCTTCTTTGGATCTTGGGGCAGGAGCCTGGGGTTAGGATGTGTCTCTTCTAGGTAATTAATTATAGCTAGCTGTAATGAAGAAAGAGATAATGGGAGGTTATTGGAGAGCCAAGAAAAACTTCACATCCTGGACACCTGGGAAAGGGGAGCTGAGCCAAGAGAATACAACAGCTTTTGAAGACAGTTCATTACCAATCCGAGGAACAGAATAACCTCTCTGACATCTACTTGTGACTTTGTTGTCATTAGATCCAGCTGTAATTTCAGGTAAACCATGAGACAGCCATCGAAGTCAGACTACAAACTGCTTAGTGAAAGGTGGAGTTTGGTGAACAAAAGCAGAACTGAATTTAAATCCTTGACAGTAGTTTCCCATCAGGGATTATGTGCTGTTTCTGTTCACAAGTGGTATCATAAATGCCGTCTCTTTTCCAATGTAAAGGTGAGAGCTCTGGGAAAAAAGATGGGACAAAACCATCCCATCCAGATTGGGCAGCAGGCTGGAATGAAACGTTAACAGGGATGTGGCTGACTCACCGACTGAGAAAGGATGATACCATCAATTTTCAATGCTGGGACTTGCTGCATGGGATTCAGTGCCTTGAATTCAGCAGAAAACTGTGGAAACAAACCTGAGATTACTCTACAGCAATAAAATATTATTCTTCTTTGTTTTCTCCCAGAAACCAGTTACCAAATTTTTCCTACCTCTTTTTTCTCTCTACCTTAATACTAATCTTTGCAGTAAATTATGCTGTACTATTAGCCTACAATAAGCTCCCACTGGGGCTCAGGGATCACTGTATCCAGGGCCAGACCGCTTTATCTCTTGATAAAGCACCACTGCAATGCCCAAAATGGGTGGTACTTCATCAATGCCACCCTTACTGTCCCAGTTGTCCAACTCTGCCTTAGCCCATACCAGCCCATTAGCCAGTGGTACTACGAGGTGCACAACTCCCTCCCATGGACCCCCAAGAAAGATCTCAGTTTGGCAACTCACCCCTTCCTTTTGCAGGCCCTTTGCAGCCCCCTGCAATATCATTTAGCATCTTTTGGACACCCACTCTCCCCGCCTCCATGCATTTCCTGGTGCTAATTTAATGAGGCTGAGTCTGTTTAAAGTGCAGGGCAGCTTCTCTGGAGCCTGTGCTCCAGATATATTCAGTTGTATCATGGTAAGCAAAAGATCTCCAGCCTTATGGATTCAGTCACCAATGTCTGAGAGAGGAAAAAGCCTCTAGTCTCCTGCAGTTATATTCTCCTCATGTCTCACATGCCAGAGAATACTGGCTGAAAGCAACTATTAATTACAGAGAAGTGGTGAGGAATTCAGTAACTTTGCCTGTGAACTTTCTAGTGCTAATCCCAAGTCTCCTAATGATTCCCAAGTTCAGTACCCCTGGAGAGAGCAGGGGTATTTTTATTCTTACCTGCTGTCCTCCATCCTTAATGAGGTTCACTGGGACTAGGTCATAGGAAATTCCTTTCAGAGCCAGTGCTAGGGAGAGCAGAGTGTACAGTTTCAGACAGCTACACTGGGACCAGTTTCATTGGTAATTAGGTCAGGAAATGTTAGCATCTACATTTGAAAAAAGACCCTATCCCTCAAGGAGGGTGGTCTGAGTCCACTGAGAAGACAGTGCTCTAGCAAATGAAGGACCAAAGTACTAAAGATCAGTCCTGGCAAAACCACTGCATCTTTCAAAATAAGCTTTGCAACTCTTTGCAGCACAGCCCTTCCTGATTTGGCTTATAGAGGGCAAGGGACCATGTGCTCACCTGTAAAACCTTTCTGTCTCAGTACAAGTAGGGACCATTCCCAGCCCTGCTTAGCTCTTAAGACCTGGGCAGGCCAGAGTCTGAGGCAGTATCATGAAGCCCTCTTATCTGCTCCCCTCTATTCCACCTGTTCCAGGTAAGCTGCAGTCTTTCCCTCCCTCCCCATGGGGAGATGCCTCAGTGTTCCAGGCTCATGTTTGCTGACCTCTGTAAATAAGTGATTGATTAATTGGGTTAGTGAAGGGGAGAATACTGCAATACTGAGACAAAAAAAGAGAGATCAACACTGAATCTTACCAATTCGCACTCTCCAAGAACAGGAACTTCGGAAATAGCTGTAAAGTATTGGCTGAGAAGAGAAAGATAAAAGGGTTATATGCTGGGAGCACCAGAGTATTGTATGTAAACAGAAAGCATTTCAGAAGCTCTTAAGACAGGGGAGAGCAATGTTTGGAGGAGAGAGGGCTCCTTTCTGAAAGTAACTGTTCCTGATTTGGGCGTAGAGGTAGCATCAGTCTTTCATAAAAGCCTTCTCATTATCCAGTTGCACCTGATGTTTCCAGCAATGCACAAATGACCTTGAAATTATTCCCTATAAAACCTCCCTCTTTGTCCCTACCTAATATTGCTAACTTCTATGACATCTTAGATTTCTGAAACAATTTCTGTACTGATTGTGCCAAGCACCTGCACTGAGTATTTGCATGGCATGAAATAACTTTTCCAGCCATGCAGAGAAAAACCAGATCTCTTTCCAAACAAGAGCTTCTGCTGTTTGAGATGAAAGCACGACGATAGACAATTCACCTTTACCTGAACTATAACACTAAGGCAGCCTTCCCAGATGCTTCCACCCTGTCCAAACTCTCACCTTTTCAGATGCCATGGTAAGTGTGTGCAGCCGTCTCCACGAAATAAAAACAACCCGTGTTTTCCCTTTTAATTCAGCTGGAATGGGGGAAGGCTCCTCTTGTAAAATCAATAAGGAAAGGACTATGCCCCCTGGTCTGTGCCCAGGACACAAAAACAAGCCAGTCAGATTCAATCCTGAGTCACTGCAGTCTCTCTCTCCCAGCCCTGATATCAATGCCATTAACCAGATTTAAGTGTAGAAGGACATTTGAGAACCATTCCTATTTCCGCAGCTTTTTGTTCAGAAACAAATAAGATATCTAGAGAGCCTTCCAGGCTGTCACCAGTTGCCAATGCAGAAATCTAACCCTGGAGAACAAAAAACAAAAACAAAAACAAAACAAACCAAAAAAATAAAAACCAAAAAAACAAAACCAAACAAACCAAAGCTGCCTGCAGAATTTCTGTTTCACTAGGGAATGACTGCTAGCTCTGGGAATGGGCTGCCTTTGCAGGGACATTCCTTAGTGTGCTCCTGTAGCTCCCTTCCCACCAGTACTGGCCAGTACAGGGGATTTTCTACATTGCAGATAAGGAAGAAGCTGCTACTCTGCTCTCAGACCAACTTTGTGTAAAATAAAAGATTGCTTTTTTTGTGTTAGTTTTCTCTCCACACAGGAAATTGGTACCCATGTATGTCTAAACAAACCTGTAATCATGTCTCTCTTTGCTTACACAGATCCCATGGCATGCCATGGATCTCTCTGTGTCTCTGCCCTCCCAAAATGCATAAAAATTTTTCCAGAGACTGGAAGCAAGACAAAAAAAAAGCAGGGATATGCTCAATTATAGTCTGTCAACAGAAAACCAGAGATACTGATCATCTCTGTGCTCCATGCTTCTCTTACAGTTTAGATTGGCTCAAATAACTTCAAATGTGGTATGTCTTTGGCTAAAATACTCAGATTTATAAGTGAGGAGGAAAGTGATGGCAGTACTGGTAACACTTTAGTGGACAAAGTGTTTACTGATTTTCTTAAATTCTCTTCCAGAATCAGTGTGTTAGAAATATCAGCTATGTTAATTTTTCAAATGTCTAGCCTGCCAAGTTTCAGGGAAACACAAACTATGGCTTCAAGAGAGAAACAGAGCATTCATGAGCTTTTCCTGAGGATCTTCCTGATGATGTTTTGGCTCAGAAATTCATGTTCTTCACCACATCTCTTTTGGTCTCTGGCCTCTCAGCCAGCAGAAACATTTCTCCTGATCTTCTCTGCAGTTCTGCTTTGGTTTAACAGCCTATATTATCATTTGAAATAAACTGTGCTAAGCTAATTGCCTCGCTCTATGATTTCAAGGCCCTGGGGGATTTCACCAAAAAGAACATGGAAATCAACCCATCATCCAGCTGGGAATCGTCTCCAGAGGCTGAGGCATGAAGTAATCTCTTGAGTTCATGCTGTTTTGCTCCTAGCAGCCGGGCAGATCATAGGCAAAAATAATCAGCCAAGTAAAGACTAGAGACAACAGAAATGTTTCATCCTCAGTGGACAGATCCCAGAGTGATACTGTGTCTTCCTCAGAGGAAATGCTGAGCATGGTCCAGGGACGTCTCACAAAAGAATTTCCTGCATTTACAACCCTGTGGGATAAAATCCCCCAAACCTGCAGTTTAGACTGCTTGGAGCTGGGATGACAGCAGGAGGACAGGATTTGCTTGATGTCTACTGAGAGTTCTGGTTTGGTTCTGTTTTCATTTCTGGCAATCAGTGAGGATTAGGTCTTCTTCCATGGTCCACTCTGGATACCACCTCTTTCCAGGAGCTACATGGGATGCACTAGGAAAGGCCAAATCTCTTACCCTTCCTGAGACCCATCAGGCCCAGCAGCCTGCACACACACTGCTCCTTGGGTCTGGCGTAGGGGACACCTTGGTGCCTGAAAGGCACTGCTGGTACTCTGGTGGATTCAAATGTAAAAAACAGATTTGCTCCTAAATTCTCAGCATCCCTACAGCAAGACTTGGTGTAAAGAGTGCACACAAATAAAATATGGTAAGAAAGCACCACCGCTAAAAGCATTAGCACACTAAAGCATTTTTATTTAGCATGGGGTTAAACTCCTTGCTTTCCTATGCGACAGAGACACGAGCGCAGGCCTGGGCAGCAGAGGCGCGGTCCTCCCGGGAACCGCCATCCCGGCCTTCCCTGCATGCCGCGGCACCAGAAGGCACAGCCGGCAGGAAGGCTGAACCGAGCGAGGCCGCCGCAGGACGAAGGCGGAGAGCCGCCGCCCCAAACCCCGCTCCCTCCGGCTCCGGCGCTGCCATCGTCCCGCGCTCCCCTCCCGCCCCGCGGGGAGAGCGCGGCGCCGCGTACCTTGGCGGCGGCAGCGCTCATCGCCGGCCCGGCCTCAGCTCAGCGCTCGGCGGCGGCCCGGCCCCGCATGGCCGGGACTGCATCCCCCGGCGTGCCCCGCGCCCCGCCGCACTCCGCGCCCAGGATGCGCCGCGCCCGGCGCGGGGCAGCGCGCGGCGGGTGCCCGCGGATGCCGCCGCGCCAGCGGGAGCCGCGCCGGGGGCCGGGGGGGGCGGCGCGGCCCGCCGCCTCGCCCGCTGCCACCCGCCCGGCCGCGCTGGCCCTCGTCACCGTCCTCAGCTTCGCCTCCCGCTTCCACCGCCTGCGGGAGCCGCCGCACGTATGGTACGGGCCGGGGCGGGCGGGGCGCGCTCCGCCGGCCGGGCACTGCCCGCGCCCCGGGGTACGGGTGGGTGCCTGTCCGCCTCCTCCCGGCCACAGCGGCCGGGACTGCGCCCGGGCTCCCGGCCCGCGCCCCTTCCCCGCCCCGGCCGAGCCCGGCGTGGGAGGGATCCCTGTTTATCTCAGCAGGTGGAGGGATGGGGCTCGGCAGTGGGGGCCGCAAGGAAGCGCTGCCTTCAGGCCAGCCCGGCCCGGCTCCTGCGCCCTGCCCGCTGCTCTCGGGACGTGCTGCAGGGAGGGCACCACGTCCCGGGGAGGCGGTTTTGGGGATCTGTGCGCAGCAGACTGGCATTTTAACTTCGCTAAGGTCAGTTTGGAGTCAAAAGGGCAAAACCAGAGACTTTGGAGTGATAATATAAAACTCATTAAAAAAGAAAACTTTTCTGCGATGGCTGCAGTGCTCTTCATGATTCCCACTGAGTATAACACATTGTCTCAATACGAAATGTATGGCAGTAACCTTCTATACTATAAAAAGCATAAGTAAAAAGACCTTCCTGGTTTTTTTTTTTTTTTTAACTCTCTTCAGCATTGTAATAGATTGATTATTATGGTATGTGTTTTGTTGGTGTGTTTTTTCCAGTTGGGATGAAACTCATTTTGGGAAGATGGGAAGTTACTACATTAATCGGACCTTCTTCTTTGATGTCCACCCCCCTTTGGGGAAGGTAAACTGCTTTTTTCTTACATGTTTCAGAAGCCACAGGAGTGGGCCAATAAAAGTCTGCCTTCTGGCCAAAGGATGTGGTGAACAACAAAGTCCTTCCTTGCTGTTATTGACATCATAGCAATTTGCATTCTGTATCCAGAGCCTCAACTTGCAACTTTTTGTCTTCACAAAAAATGCTTCAAATATGAGAAAACCAAACATTAGTATTGCCTGTGGAGTTTTTGAAAGGCTTGACATGAAAAAGTCAATGTGACACTTGGGCATATATAATAGAAGCCTACATTTTAAAGGAAGCAAACAGTTCCTGATAACTTGTGAGCAAATGAGATGCCTGCCACAAATGACCCTGAGAGCTCTGATTTCCTGTTCTGTAAATGAATTTGTTTTAGCAACAGTGTGTAGTGTGGATGAAGGTGCATCCTCCTGCCTTGTCAAGGTTATCTTCCTTTCAGACTGAGTCTCCTGAAACTAAAGGGATAGGGAGCTATGGGAGACTACAGAATTCTCTCTGCTCAGTTCCACACGTGGTATTTTTCTTGAGCTTGCAATCATACTTACAGTCTTTGCAAAAATAATTCTGATTTTACCTTTAGACAAAGGACAGTATGTATGCATATTATTTCTGTAAATAAACTGTTTTGGATGATGTGTCTGAATTATTTGTCCTGTCGATCAATGTGGCTTCTATAAAAATGTTACCTGCTGCTAGCCTGGATACTTTTCCCTCCAGTGTGGTTTTCCTGACCAGTTTTTTCACCTTTCCTTTTCAGATGCTGATTGGACTTGCTGGCTACCTTAGTGGATATGATGGTACATTTCCTTTCCAAAAGCCAGGGGATCGATACGAACAGCACAACTACGTAGGGATGAGAGGGGTAAGGTTCTGCAGGCTAGTGGTAAGCTGGTTAGCTTTCCTATGCCTTTCAGTACAGAGTGTTACTGCTTAAGAACAGCTCTCCTTGATCAGATCAGAGGTCTGTTTAGCCTTGTGCCTTGTCTTTAAGCTCCTTTGAAAAGTATAGTGGTTCTATTAGTCTTAATAGAATCAGTCTTAATGTGTGTCTGTGAGAGGCCATGTAAGAAATTAAGGTGAAAATTGAGGCCAGCTCTTCCTGCTAATTAGCAAGACTGCACTGGTGCATGGGATAGATATCTTACCTGTTCTGCAAAGCAAACATTGCTGAGTTTGAGCTTCTCTCACTCCATTGTGCCTGGCTAATTTGCTGGGGTGCCAAGGAGATCAAAAAGCCAGGATCATCCACTGTCACCTGTAGTTTGCCACCACCACTGAGCTGAGTATGCTGACAGACCCTGCAGCAGGGCAGAATTCAGAGTGGCATTCAATCTGAAACCCTGGATGTACTGCTACTTAGGAAGACCAAGAGCCATATAATTGACAGCAGATAAGTCAAAAGGAGAAACAGTGGCCAATTGCTACTACCTAGAAAGAAGACAAAACTGGGGAGGCAGGTTTTCTTAGTTTAGTTTCCAGAAATTCATGGGTTTAGATTTCCCTGAGCCAAAGGTGGGAGAGGTGCTAGAAACGGTCATTAAGATAGTAAATTTTACTGTGGTCTTGCTTTCTTTTCTTTTGATTTCTCCTCTTTCTCCTCCAACTATCCTTGGTCTCATTTGTGTAGGAGAGGGGAATCTGGTCTGCTAAAGATATAAGGTGCAGGTGTAGTTTGTTCTTAGCTTTCATAATCTAGTATCTGTTTTAAAAAAGGCTGAGTGTAGTGGATGTGTAGTGCACCTACTTGACCCATCATTTTATGAATATCTGGTGTTGTCTAACAAGAGTGTGAGTGGCTGTTGTTACTGACACCTCTGCAGAACAGAGTAAGCCTCTGTCCTCTGAGCAGTGTCTTTGTTCAGTTGGCTTTTGTCTGATGTTCTTTGTGACTCAGTTCAGCTGCTCCAACACCTTCTGTTATAGTTATGGAAGATGAAAGAAAGGGGAAAGGAAGGGAAAGGAGAAAGGAAAAGGGAAAGGAAAGGAGAAAGGTGCAAGCTCTCGTCCACTGTGGGTGGGGTTATAACTTCTCCCATGATCTTTTCCTGCAGTTTTGTGCATTTCTTGGCTCCTGCCTGGTTCCCTTTGCCTACCTCACAGTGTTGGAACTGTCAAAGTCACTGCCAGCAGCCTTACTCACGGCTTTCATCCTTACTTTTGGTAGGTCTTCCTGCTGCAGCAAAATTAAGTATCTTAATTGTTCAGATAATGTAATTTCTGGATTACCATGTGGTTACCTAACCAGGGGATATTTGGGTTACTGAGATACTTTCTCACAGGCAAAGTAATTCCACTTTTTTTATAATATATATATGTATGAGACTTTTTAATTGGTGGTCCCCTTAAGAACTTTACAGTCTTGTTTAGTTCATATGTACTTCTGTTATTTACATAACCGCAGTATTGGATTAGATTCCACCTTAATTTAAAAAATTTTTATAAGGTGGATGGTCAGGAATGATTTTGCCCACTAGTGAAATACTGATGTTTCCCATATGAATTATAGAGATGTTTAACAGCCCCTGCATTACTTTAGAAGAGTTCACAATAATAAAGTTCCTTGTTAAATTGAGCCAAATGGAGAAACTGACCTTGCAAATGGAGTTACCAAAATAGGGGTTTTATGAGGACACACAGGTATTGAGAAGTGGAGACTTAAAATATCAAAGCCATATCCATTTTTTATAGGTACCATCTGAAGAATGACATCCTCTGGCACCATGGTGGTGCCTTAGGTAGATCATTGCTGGCTGTAATCCTCTCCATCTGAATATGTTATCAGCACTTTCCTAATGGTGTTTCACAGATACTTTTTTTCTTTTGTGTCGTATTTGTTTTTATTTTTGTTTTGTTGTGGTTTTTTTTCCTTTGTTATCTAGGTAGAAGATTAAATGTTGCGATCTCCTTCTGTTTCTAAAATTTCCCTCCTTCTTTTTGTCTTGACTACACTGAGGAAATGAATTCCCACAATCTTGGGAATCACTTTGGAACTGCAAGTGTTTCTGACATTGCTGTGTGTCTGTTTACAGATACAGGCTGCATTACTTTGTCCCAATATATTTTGCTGGATCCTATTCTAATGTTCTTTCTCATGGGAGCTGTTCTGAGTATGGTGAAATGTAACAGCTGTGCAGACAGGTAAGATAAGGATGAGCCTTTTGTTAAACTGTAGATATTTAGCTTTTGCACAGTTAAAGTAATGTCTGCCATTGGTAACGTGTGAATGGTTGAAATGAGATTATTTGAGGAAATTTGAAGGTGAAAATGACTGTTGGTAGCAGAGAGAAATTTTTACTATGAGGGTTTGTGTAGTTAGGGAGAAAGTGTTCTGACGAGTACAGCAACTTGCATGTGACTTATAAGCACCTATAAAATTCCTGAGGTAAATAGTGTAATGTGGCTTAGAGAAATGGCTACAAAAACTTAGAGGGTAATATAACCAGGATGATTCTGAATGAAGTAGTCAAGTTGCTAAGCATATTTGCTATAGACCAATCCAGTGAGGGTGGTGGTTTATAGGTTCTGGGATATGTCAGAAGGCTTCTTTGTGGCTGGGCTACACAGAGTAGTTTCCTTGAAATGCATCTCAAATTCAAAGACACAAAAAGTCGAAATTCTGTGTTATATATGAGCAGTTTTTATTTCATGAAACATTCAAGAACTGATTGTATCAATCTTAGTGTGTCTACAGTTCATGTGGCTGAAATGCAGCCTGCAGCATCAGGTATGGCTATCCAAGGCCATCCTTATCTACAGCACATTCCCCAGGGAATGCAAGCACTAAATTACAGGACAGTGCTTGATCAGCTTTATGTGCCTTGACCTGAATTTATTGTTCATGCCTTAGAACTAATCCTGTTGTCAAAATAGTTGATATTCTGCAAATTAAAAGCCAATTCTAGCTATCGTGTTGCTTAGCAGGTCATGGGGATTTTGTCTAGTTGAAATGAAAGCATCAAGGCATAACGAATCAGAAGGAAAAAAGGTTTTAAATTCTGCTGTCTTTTTTTCTCATCTCTCTTCCATGGTTCAATTTTATGTCAGTTTATAAATTGTTTGCTTTTTGCTGCAGCTTTTGTTTGTGTTTTGGATAGACATTTTCTGCTAAGGTTTTCTTGCTTTAGTAAGGGTGGCTGCTCTTTGCCTCTTGCTCTTTCCCATGTCCCTAAATTTCTGAGAGAAGTAAGTTTGCACTTTACGGAGCAAAATTCTTGTTTCTGTCTCAGAACTTCCATGTAGTCGGACTTTCTTCAAACTAGCATTTTAGTTTATACCTCATGTCTGTGTTTCCATCCTCGAATGGGAGATCTAGGGTTGCCCCTGGTTTAAGTGCACCTGAAGCCTGTATCAAGGCTTCACAAGCCTGTATCTGAAACAATATCCTTGTGTAATTCTAAACTAAATGAAAACCTCATTTTTTCACTTCTTATGTGTTCATGAGAAGATGGGCTATAATTTTGTGGGGTAACTGATTTGTTATTTATTTTTGTGATCGCAGGCTGTCCATTCGTTTAGCTATCCTTTTATTTACTGACTTGCTCTGCTGGTCCTGCAGGCCATTTTCTGCCTCCTGGTGGTTCTGGCTGAGTCTGACTGGCGTGAACCTTGCTGGAGCAATGGGGGTAAAATTTGTTGGCCTTTTTGTAGTCCTCTTGGTCGGCCTGAACACAATCTATGACCTATGGGACTTGCTGGGGAACCTCAGCCTGTCACTGGTGAGTTTCAAAGGCTTTTCTTTAAAGGTTTCTTTGTTTTGTTTGCTTTGTAATTCTCCTAGTCTTTGACAATCCTGCAAGTACCCAAACAGAGATACTCTGCAGCTAAGGGGGGCATCTGATGTGGGTGATGAAAAGTGGAGATTAACCAGACTGCCAGACTTTTGAAAACACCCAAACACACTTATAGTAGCAGGAGGTAATAGTATACAAGTCAGCAGAAAGAATGTTACTTTTTCCTGACAAAAACTGTTACCATTCCAGTTGGCTAAATTTTCAGTCTAAACTAAAAATATTCGCTGGGAATGGCTTTACAGTGACACAAAACAAGATGTTGTCCAACACTGTTACCTGACCTTCCAAGGGGTATGTACTACCTGGCAGACAGGCATGTCTTGCAGCACTTAGTTTGCATAAGCAGCATGAGCTCAGGCTCTGCTTCATGAGAGTAAGGGGGCAGAGGTTGCATAGCAGGAGCATCACAACTCATAGAAATGCTCTGCAACCTGCAGTATCCATAGCCAGTTTAAGGATGAAGGCAGCCTGCTTGACTTCACACACATTTAGTTCTTCTAAGCCCTAAAAAATTTGCTAGTGAGTTTGAGTGTCCTGGTCTAATATATTGCATTTTATGTTTGCGAAGCGTGAAATCTATTTTCTAATCTCCCAATCTGCTATTTGGAGAAACACCTTGATGTACCATTTGCTGTCTTGCAACCACAGGAAGACAAATTCTTCAGTCGTATCTTTTAAAAGGTGTTCAGTTCTCCTCTTGTCTCAAGCTCTTTGGAAGCTTGAAAATTCCATTTCTTTCCCTTACTGTTTTTGTCTCATTTGTCTTACAAACAGTGGGGACGTGGGGGGACTTTTTCTATTCCTCCCATGTGAGTTGTTTTCTCTGATTAATGTGAATCAATATGGGCTGCAAAGATTCAATATTCCAACTCCAGAGAAACACTTCTTGAGCAAAGTCAGTTAATTGCATTTGAAATAGAACAAATCCATCATGTCTAAGCTTTCTGCCAGCAGACAGCTGCACAGTGATTTCATTTGTACTGCTGGCAGCAGACAGCAAACCCTGAATGTTAGAATATGTAAAGAAATTTGCTCCAGAAGGTAGATGCTTTGTGAATAGCTATTTGGCAACTTTGTTGCTTGAGGAGAAGGAAAAAAAAAGGTGAGGATTAATCTCCTGAATGCCTGAATAACTTACCTCTGCATTTGTTAGGAAGTTACTCATGATTATTTACATTATTTACGTACAAATTTTTGGGGACTAACTTGATTTCTAGAATTCTCAGCTTGCATTGGTCCATTGTTCTGGTTTGCTCATGGCTGTCTTTCACGTGCACTTTTTTTTTTTTTTTTTTTTTTTTTTTTTACTTTACATTGAAGTCTTTAGTTAAAGAAAACCATTTCATGAAAATCGAAGCATTTTGAGGCCCTTTTAAGATGGGAACTGGAGGTTAGTTCATGTGCCTCTCCACTGCCTCTATTTGGTTATGTACCATCAATCAGCATTTTTCTAAGTGTCCAGGGGTTAGGTGTTCTGTTGAAGTACTTGAACCGAACAGCTCTTTCCTTTGTTGACTTCAGTGAGTTTTGCAATGTGTTCAGTTTTT
This sequence comes from Sitta carolinensis, assembly GCA_032173965.1. Lineage (NCBI taxonomy): Eukaryota > Metazoa > Chordata > Aves > Passeriformes > Sittidae > Sitta > Sitta carolinensis. The sequence goes on from JAVUNC010000006.1 coordinate 39,535,501, forward strand.
TCCATTCCTTCTGAATGAATTTGTTCTGGTACTAAGGGATGGAGAATGATTAACTTGATAATTATGTGATTGGTATCATATTAAAAAATATGGAGAATAGCAAGTGCATCTGCTTTCATCCACTTTGAAGTTAGTGTGGGCATTTAGCAAACACTTTCTGCTATTCAATTTTTTTCTTCTTCCATTGCTATTTATTATCCACCCTCTATTTTACATTATTTACTCTACTACCAGCAGTGTCAGTAGGTTGTGAAAATGTAATAGCTTTTTTGGCATCTATTTGCAAAACATATTTTCAATTGGTTGAAATAATATACTTTGCTTTCATTTTGGGACATCTGAAGAGCAGGTTTTACTGCTGACTTTTCCATAGCTTCTGGCTAAGCAGCACTAGAAGTTGCAGTGTGAGAGCATACTTGCTAAGCAAGGTGATTTCTGTAAGTGAAGCATATCTAGATCCCATAGATGTCCTGGTTACATTCACATTTGCATAGACTTACTGGGGGAACAAATTTTCATTTTCCCTCTTGCTTAGCTTTGGTAGTTATTTTTTTGGAAGCCATCTCTTTGCTGCATTTTGGGTCAAGATGTGTGTACCACTGATAAACAAGTTAAGGTCCTTGTTCTCTGAGTGTTTTCAATGCGGGCTCCCCAACCTCCTTTGCCAAAATTATGGATGCTCAGCACTTTGGAATGCTGAACTCTCCTATTGCCTGTTTATGTCCTTTTTCCCATGACCCTAAAATTTTGAGGTGCCCTAGCTCCAGCTTTTGGAGATACACAGCAAGGTCTGTCTCAGCTTTTACCTCTCTCTGGGCTTTTCTGAGGTAATTCTACAGCCTGGTGGGCTTTCTTGCACAGCAAGCTCCAAGCCATAGGACTGCTGCACAGTCTTGTAAAATAAGGAGTGAAGTTGTTCTTGCACTATTTGATCCAGATTGTGTTTGTTACAGGTCATGTTTGGGAAGCATTTACTGGCCCGTGTACTCTGTCTCATCGTGCTCCCACTTGCCCTCTACATGGCTATGTTTGCTGTTCATTTTGCAGTGTTAAATAGAAGGTATTTCACAATGTTTTCTCCAGAAGAATTACTTGTCTTTGCTTTGAATTAAAGGGTATTGGTTATATAGTACTCCACTTTCAGTGTCAGTACAGCTGCAAGCTCTGTCTTTGTTTGATTTTCTTCTCCAACTTTCTGGCCAAGCTGGTATTGAAATTGAATTTGAGCTTGAGATTTTCTAAAATGCCAAGCAATTAACCTAACCAAACTTCCTGTCTCATTTTTTTCCTCTTCTCTTTCTGGGGACCTGAAAATGTTGCAACTCCATTCTTGGTCTTTTTGCAATTAAAAAAAAAAGTCATTGCATTCCTGAAAAATGGCTGTGATTAAGAGTCTGAGCGTGCCTGAAGGGAGGGCCCTCTCCTGAATGCTTGCAACCAAAGGATGCTTTTTACAAGGAAAGAGCTAGTAAAATGGCCAAGTAATGTTCTCCATATGAAAGCATTAAAAAACGAGGTGAATAAGCATTTCACTGTAAAAAAAGAATGGAAAAATAAATCTGTTATTTTTCAGTTAAAGTTGACTGGTCTTACCACTAACCTCTTAGCAGAAGTAAGACTACAGGAGTCATACAGAAAGGCTTTGTTATATCTGTCCTGACAGTGGGTTAGTTTATTTGTTGTAGAAACACCTCCAAGACAGTTCTGATGCTTTGTGCAGTGTCAGCATGTACATTTTTGTGACCTCAAGCCCTTGCAGCTCTGGACAATTTTCTGCAAGACTGTCTCTCTGCTGCAATTCACAACATGAGAGAAGTGTGCCTCTTAAGAGAACTGCACTCATTCTTTGTCTTCAGATACCCAGTCTGGTTTTATAGTTTTTCTTCTGTAAAAACAACTTAGTAATGCATGACAGAGGTTTGTACGCTGTTTAGTGAGACTTTGAATTGATGTATTCTTTGCTCTCTTTTGTAGTGGTCCTGGGGATGGTTTCTTCAGTTCAGCATTTCAGTCCCAGCTGATTGGGAACAATCTTCATAATGTTTCTGTTCCAGAGCGTGAGTGTCCAAATGAATAAAGCTCTCTTTATGTTGTCAGTGTACACAAGAACTTAAATAAAAATGGTGTCCCTGTGACTCAGTGCAGGGCAGTGTGAATTATACCTTCCATGGTCAAGGTCAGATCCGTGCTCGTCCTCTATGCAGTTTTATGTATTGACAGAAAGAAAAAGGCTGAAAATACCACCATGTTCAGTGCACGGTCACTAGCTGTTTTATCATATTCCATCTAGAGGGAAAGATGCCATTTTGAGGAGTTTGATTTGTATGCATGCATTTGATTCTGTATTGCTCGAGACAACAAAAAGATGTTTTCCCCGTTCACCTTAGATTTGTAGGTGTTCAGATGTGGGATTTGTGTCTAAAATATATGTAAATGGCTTAGCGTGCCACTGATCCAGCTGTGTTGTATTCAGAATGCACCCAAATTTAGCAAAAAGAAGGCTCTGTGGTTGTTCCCCAATCCTCAGGTTGGCTAGGGACTATAGAGCTTTTAGAATGCTTTAGCTTTCTAATTACTTCAGCTTTTTTCTGGCTGTTCCCTGCTCCAGAGCTGTGTAGCTGGGGGAGCATCAGGTCTGTTCTCCAAGGCTGAGTTTTCTCACTTGTGCAGGGGGCTAGGAGGGAAGATGTCTTTTAAGCCAGTGTATCAGCTCTGCTATCCAATAGCTGAGCTTGCCTCCCTTCCCTCTTGTATTGCTGTAGTGGTCAACAGTGTTTTAAGTTGACTGGATACTTCTAGGGAAAGCTATCTCAAAACTCTCATTATGAAATTACATTCCTTGAAATACAAAGGCATGCCTTACCATGTCTGTTTATGTTAAAACTTAGTGGGAGAGTTTTAAGTGTTAACAGCCAAATGTTATTTAACAGTTTCACTGAATCCTGGTTGGGGGTGGAAGATAAGCTTGCAGTGGGTCCTGTGGAGTAATGTGTCAAACAGGAAACAAACTTCCATTAAAACAGTGGAGAAGGCATGCCTAATAGAGCACTGTAGGCTGGCTGGGGGAGATACAAGAGAGCTGCCTTATGTCATTTTTCCTCCTTTCTCATACAGATTTGGCTTATGGGTCTGTGGTCACAATGAAGAACCTTCGGATGGCAGGGGGATACCTTCACTCTCACTGGCACCTCTATCCAGAGGGCATTGGGGCTCGCCAGCAGCAGGTTGGTGTGCTGTGGTTGTATTGCCTGTGACCACAACCACTGACTTACTCTCTTTGCCTTTAGCATTAGGGGCCAAACTGGTAGGAGCTATGTGTTTACTCAGCATCATTTACACTTGCCACAGCTGTGCACTTGGCTTGGAACTCTGACTAAAAAGGAGGCTTGAAGAGATCTTATCACACTGCACCAGAGGAGTGACTTACAGTAACAAGGCTTTGCAAGACCACCATTCATAAATGGAGTCCTAGAGGACTTTAGAATAGTCTTCCATAATGAAAGTTACCTCAAGGAAGGCTGTAAAACTTTGTTTAAAACAACTACATTATCTTACAGCTTTTCTGGCTGTATATTAAAAGCAAGAGAATAGAACTGCTGTATATTGTTTTTTCTCCAGCCACTGACCTCTGTGACCTTACATGAATCCCTCTCCTTTGTGCCTTGCATCCTTCAGCAAAGAATTTGTAATGCTTTGCTCATTAAATTGGGTATTGTACATTTGTAAGCTAATGTAGCTATATGGAAACAATCTGAACTAAGGGCTTCTCATTAAGTTATTAAGCAATAAGTGAAAGTAGAAATCAGAATTCATGTAACTATCTCTAATTATGAGGTACAAACATTAAGTGGATTTCTTATTTTTATCCATCATCATCAAGATTCACAGCTCATTGCTGCTTCTGCACTTTTACCAAGATGTATTCTTGTCGTAGTTTGGAAAAAAATGAGTTTTTTCTGAACTTCAGTGGTCAAACCAATGAGTGCTCAGGTTTAAAGACTGGCACCTGGTGTGGCCACTGAAGACAAGGATCCGCCTCTGAGAACACAAGGGGTTCAAAGCAGAGGGCTCCCCGGAAAGCTCTCTCTTAATTCCAATCCCTAAAAACAGAAAGATCTCCCCTGCCCAGCAGCTGGCTGGGCAGGGGAGGAGAAGCCATACAACCTAAGTGAAGTAGAGCCAGAACCTCGAACACAGAAGGAGAGAAGAAAATCCTGTAAGATAGAAGAGTAACAGACAGCCTTCTTTTCCCTTTCCCTCCCCCCTTCCCCCCCCCAGAAAGAAACTGAGAAACCGTGTGTGTGATCTTCGTCACCTTGAAATTTAATATCAACAACTAGACAACACAACCGAAAGAATATAGAAAGGATAGCGTGAGAAAAATACCCAACAGCAAAGATACCGTAAGAGTTCTAGAGAAACAAAGCCCAAGACTTTAACCCTTTTCGTAAATAATAAAAACTTTATAAATACTAATCCTCCTAAATTTGAAGAAAAAAAATAAGAAAAATTAAACAAAGATGATAGAATAAGAATACTGAAAAGAATCCTAAGTGAAAGAAGATGATAGAGTAGCTTTAACTAAACTCTTTTGTATAGCCATGAACAAACTCATTTTTTTTCTATAACATAGAAACTGTATCTAGAGAAAAGCATTAACTTAAAGCCAAGAGTAAACAGTAATATAAACAGAGATGAGAAGTGTCCCCAAAATTTGAGAAACTGTCGTTTCTTAGAACTAACCAAAACATCTTTAAAAAGAGAAACCCTAGAAACAACTCTGGTCCATACACAATAGTGAGAGCACTAAACATGAAAAAAAAAAACCACAATATAATGCAAGAAAAACTCCTATCTCTCCTCAACAAACTGAGTACTGATTATCAAAAAAGTAATAATAAACTAAAGATTAATTATCTAAAAAGTAGTAACGTGATAGAGAATTTTCAGTTTGTTTTGTTAAGTTAAAAACTGGTAGAGAAAAAGAAAAGTATTTTTTTAAAGTTTCCATATTCTTCTATATATATCTTCTTTACCTATTATAAGTAATAAAGTTTTTTTCCTTTTACTTTCTAAATTAAACACTGTTTTACTCTGTTTTTAATCACATCTCACAAAAGATACCAAGAACAGTATATCGTTATAAAAACACTAACCTTGTGCCAACATCAAACCTTTAACAATTCTGTAGTTTCATTATTGGTGTCTAAAAATTGTTCTGAGATACTTGAAAGTTGCCAGAAAAACACAAGTGTTTGTTTTTTAACTCCCTGCTGTCTCTATGGCTAGGAGAAGTTTTCAAAAGTGAAAACTTTGTCTTGATCTTTTTTTCCTGCTGCTTGTCACAATCAGAATTTCTAATACTCTAGCAGACATTAATGTTTATTACAGTGTATGGAGATGTCATGATAAATTGCCTCAAACATAGGCAAAATTCGAGTGCAGATCATGCTTTATGATACTAAAATAAGGGAAAGGCAATTTGGAGAGGACACTAATGGGAGTTCCTTGTGGAAAGTGGGAAATTTCCACAAATTTGTGGTGGAAATTTCCTGCCTGTGCTCCCTGCCCTGTGGTAGGACAACATTAGGGTTCTAGGGTTGTTTCAGGGCTCTGGAGAGGGAAAGGGTATTTAGAACCTGGAGGAGGTTTAGAGGGGAAAAAGTGATCTCTCTGCTTCCAGTTTCCCCTCTTCTTCTGATGGCTTGACCTCAAGGGAGGAGGTTCTACCTCCAGATCTCCCTTTTTCCCCATAGTCAGACACTCCTCTGTGTTCTGCCTCTCACCCACCCATTGGGCCATCTCCCACCTAAGAGAGAGGCACAGGTGGGGCACTGGGCTGGGGTCTCACACAGCAGTGCTTGCTGCTCTGTAAGAGGAGGGTGGGCAAAGGGAATACAGTTCCACATGCTTTGGAGAACAGCAGCCTGGAATAAGATGGTCTTTATGTCCATGGCAGCAGTAGATGCAGTTACTCTGTGTGAGGCTGAGCAGGCTGGCAAGGGTTAGCTGTGTAGTATGTGTGGCTGTAATGAGTGATCCCTGAACCCTTACTTTGCCTGGATCTTTTGGCAGATATATGGTTGTCACAGCCAGCCTGTTGTTATAAAGCTCTACTGTCTGAAAAGCCAACACTGCTTCTGTATCCTGCTTTGGATAGTAGTCAGTCAATTTTCAAGAGTTCTGGTTTGGATATCCTGTTGTTGTAGAAGGAGCCTCTGAAGCAGGGTGAGAGAAGGTCAGACTGTGTTTGGAGGCTGCTGCTGCATGTGAACTGCCATGAAGTGTAGTGTTTCTGAGTATGGGCTGTACACTGGCTAAGAGGTGTCATCTGGGTTAAGGAGTGGCTCATAATTGGTTTCGTAGGGGGCACTGTCATAAAGGTAATCCCAGGATTCCTGTGTGGTTGGTGCTCTGATTTGCTGGTGAATGTGTGACTACTATCAACAACTTTTTTTCTTGTTAGGTAAAATAATTAATCATGTCATTTCAGGTCACTGCGTACTTACATAAAGATTTGAATAACTTGTGGATCATAAAGAAACATGATTCAGATACAGGTAACAAGTACCAGTAAAGTGCCTTTTATAACTGCTACTTCTGGTTTTCATATAAATGTTCTGAGTTCTTTCCAGGGCAGAGTATCCTTCATGGATATGAGGGGGAGAGGAGGGAAAACAAGGAGAAGCTGTCTCCATCTTGATTTGCATTGTGTTTGTCTACTGTGTTTTTGGTTCTTCTCCAGATTGTACAGCTGAAGTAAATAAGCTTTTCTTAGCTGAAGGTTGCATTGACAATTTTTCAGCTGTATAGGGCTGCAAATAACAGCAGAGAGGAAATTCGTCTGAACTAAGTTAATATTTTTTGCAACGGGTTATTGTAGCTAAGAGTCTTGGGAAAGCTGGGTCCTGTTACAATCTGGTACATTGTGTTTGACAAATTTTTGTGGATGATTACTTGGGACAGGGTCAGAGTACTGAATGTGATGATCTATGGTTTGTACAGAAAGCTGTTGGTTTAGATTATGTAGAATGTGTAGCTGAGGCATGCTTGGTGTGGTAGTTTCCTTTTATATACTGAGGCATGCTTGGTATGGTAGTTTCCTTTTTTTTTTACCTGCCACATGGGTTTATAAAAATTAACAAGAATTGTATGAACAGCAAAAAAATGTAAATAACGTAGATATGTAAGAAAAATTATAATCAGTGTTGCAAGAGTCATTTATAGTTCACATTCTTTGGAGTAGCTCTCAGGGTTAGGGTCTAGAGCAGTCTTAGAGTCAACACAACTTTCTTTGCTTTATTATCTGCTTGAGGCATGAGCATCAGCAAGAACCTTTCTAAGACCCTGGGAAGTTTGTCAGTGCATTGAAATGATTAGTTCATCTTCCTTCAGCAGATCTGTCTGACCCTTCAAGCCCTGTGGAGTTTGTGAGGCATGGAGATATTATTCGTCTGGAACATAAAGAGTAAGGATGATTTCTGGGATTCAAAGAGATTGTGTGATTGAATAGGATTGGTGGGAGACTTGTCCTGCTGGAGACTGTGGTTAAATGAGCTCAAGCAGGCTGCATGACAGAGGTATCTGTATATCTGAATTTCCGATGTGAGGTCTGTAGAGTTTTTCTTCTATGGTTTATGTTTTGAAAAGTGTCTATTAAATGAGAAACTTTTAAGAGAACCACACAACTTTATTAGAACTACCTACCTAAGGAGCAGGGAGATTTGTTCAGTTGTGTGAGGTGCAATAATCAGGGTAACTTCCAGAGAAGCAATTTCAAAACCCTCATTCTGTTGCCTGTCTCCATGCTGAATTTTCTAGACAAATAGAATACTTGTCATTTTTTGTCAGTGCGAGTGCAAGTATCCTGTTCCTGTTTATAGGCAATATCCATCTGCTGAAGTTCTCAACAGCTCTGAGATCATAGCAGTTAAACTTTGAAAGAAAATGGAAGCTGATCCCTTCCCTTTCTGCAGGGAATAATACCTCAGAGGATGCAAGGGAACGGTAGTGACTTGATATTTAGTCTTTGTCTAGTCTAATGTCACTGTGCCAAAATACTCTGGGCTTTCACAGCTTTGATTTCTTAACAGAACCTCTAAACTCGTTAGCCAGGAAATCATGTTGTGTTATATTCAGTATGGTGTATACACTAATCGTTGCTGAGGCTTCCAAAATGATTATAAGACTTACTGTTTTAAATTTTGAATTTGGGAGTTTACTTTCAAATATATGGCAATGAGGATGATAAAATCTTGATTAGGCAAAATGGGTCAAGTCCTGATGAGGTCTCAGGTGTGGGAGTGAGTCGGCAGTGCTGGGGAAGGGGCTGGCCTGTGGCACACCCTGCAGGACAGCAGTGTCCGTGCAGTGTGGCTGGGAGGCAGCAGCGGCTGGACGCTGTCCCTGCGCCTTTGGCAAGGACTGACAGGCTAGGGACAGGTTTCTCTGCTTACCTCAGCTGAGCCTCAGTTGACCTTGCCAGGGTTGGGAGGCTTTTTGTCTGCACTGTGCTGGTGCTAAATGGTGGCCACTGATTCCCCTAAATGGTACAGCCTTTCCCTGCAAAAGCAAAACTGGTAATCACAAAAGGTCAGGAACTTGCTTTTCTTCTTACAAGACAGGACTCTTTGTCACGCATTTAGTGTTAATTAAAAAAAAAGTCAAAACAGAGCAAACTGAAACAAATCTCTTTTAGAGGTAGTAGATTGTAGTTTGAGGGTCGGATTTATTCGTGCTGTCATCGTTTTCTGTCACTGCCCAGTGTGACCTAAGCTCAGAGTCACATGCTGTGAAGTGACAGGTTCAGTCCATGTCCCCCATCCCATTAAGGCTGCATCCTGCTGTGCCCTCCGCTGGAATTCAGTGCTTAGAGTACTGGCAGATCTCTGAATGGTTCAAACCAATGTTTTTATCACAACTTGACAAGGTTCAAGGTCTGACTTTTAATTTCATTTCAGAACTTCTAGAAATCTGCATAGTCACCAGCATGAGGCTCCCCTGACAAGGAAGCATTTTCAGGTCACTGGCTATGGAATAGTAAGTGAAGGCAAGATAAAACAAAAGCTTCTTTCGGGAAGAGTTCATATCATGCCAAGGGAATTTGTTGCCACTTTTTTTAGTTTGTTAGCCAGGATGATAGATGGACATCTGCCATCCTCAAGGAAAAAACTGCAGTAGTATGAAATTCCTTATCTCATATTTAAGGTCTATTTAATGTGAACACAGATAAAAAACTAATTAAACTTTTACTGTCAGTCTAGCTTTGGCAGCATTCAACTTGAGAAATGACAAACTGAGCAACCTTGAAGTTGCTCTGACAAGTATTATTTTATGTATTTGGCCTTGTCACATTGACAAGTGTTTTTTTTGACAGAATGATGACAGAATTTTGAATCACAAAGATGAAATATGCTTTGAGGGCTGAATTTCTAAATGCAAAGATCTGTTGCCTAAACCCCTTTTGTGAAGCAGCCAAGTTGCCCCTGTTTATGCTGTAACTCTGAGCTACAGTCAAGAATGAATTGAAAGCAAACAAAATTAAGGTTGGCAAGATAGAGATATATTTGCAAGTGGTTGCTTATGTCTGGAATGATGTCTTCCTGATGGGGAATCTCTTCTGTGAAGTGTGAATGAGGCTAATATTTTAGCTTTGCACCCAGTAGTGTTTCAGAATTCCTTTTTGCAGTGCTTCAGTTCTGTGTGTCTTCTAGTTTGGGCATTCTTTAGTTTCTTTTTTTTCTATTTTTGTAATTTTTTTTCTCTCCAATGGTATGTTTGAACGATAGAATGGAACAGGAGACTCCAATGACTTCTGGCGGATTGAAGTGGTAGGCAGAAAGCCTGGGAAGCTCATCAAAGTCCTGCGGAGTCAGGTCCGGCTAACCCACGTGGCCACAGGGTGTATATTGGGATCTTCTGGAAAGACTCTGCCAAAGTGGTAAATAGTTTGTAATCCCCATCCATCCCTGGAGGGCCTTGAGCTGACATGTTCCTTTACTCATTGGTACTTTTAGGCTAAGGAATAGCTACATTTCTTCTATTTCTTTAAAATAATAAAAATGTAACTAGCAGGTACTAAAAATATGACCAGAGGGGAAGATCTAGGTTAAGGTTTTGCAGTCTGTTACAGTGAAGGTGTATGACTCTGAAAAATAATGTCCCTTACTAAGAGATCCAAGTGTGAGGACATAGGTCTTGTCATCTGGTAAGGTCAGGAGGGGATGACAGACATGTTATTTAATGTGCTATTTATCATTGGGGTTTGCAGAATCACTGAAAACTGGGGCAGTTCTTGCTGTTCTTTACCACAATCTTCAAAAATGCTTTCTACTGGTATTAATTTATTTTGTGATTAGAAGACCTTTGCCGTTTTTGCAACGCAGCATCTGAAGCAAAGCAGTGGTTACAAGCTACTGTTAGCAGGGGTCAGGATTATATTTGTCCTTGAATTTCATCGTTCAATTGAGGTGTATGCAGAGACATCCAGGCTGATGCCAAGCAAGCTGCCTTGTCTGTAAAGCTGCACCATGTGGGATGCTGACATAGATCCTGAGGCAGAGGCTGTGCTGCTGATTTGAGAGCTGCCTCCCTTTCTGCTACTCTGGGTTTCCCTTCACTGTGTTGTGGTAAAACCAGATTCTAAGGAATCCTGTGGATGCTGAATCATAGAGCAGGTAGGTATCTCTGGCAACTGCCTGGCCAGGACTGCAAATGCCACTTAGATGTCATCATGGAACTGGGCTCATGGGTACATAATGTGTTCAGTTAGAAAAAAAAGACAAATCTCCATCAACAGCATTCAAAAACGTTGTGAATAGGGAGCTTTTTTTTTTTTTTCCCTGCTAACAATTTACTGTTTGAGTGGAAGTTATTGCTACGAAATATTGATGATAGTAACAGATGAGGGAAGAAAATACTAGTTAACTGCAAATAAGGATGGTTAGAATATACTGGAATTTTATATTTTTTTATTTAATGGGTAGAAATCACAGTCCTTCAGAGAATTTGATGGTAATTATTTAATGGATTACTTAATTAGTGGAATTTGAAAAGTGGTGATTGATAGAAAATTTCCTAATAATCTGTCATATCACTGCCAGGTTTGATGCACTTTCTCCCAAAGTCTTTGATGTGACCTGCTAGATATAGGGTGACAGGCTAAACAGTTATTAGTATCTTCTAAGGTTATTGTTTTGTTTCTGGAATACAGTTCTTGTAGATATGGATTGACGTAAATTGATGATGGTGATTTTCTTTGGAGGGGCCATAAGGGTTGAATTTGAAGTCGTTTCTAGTTGGCAAGGTGCGTAATTTTCAAAAATCCCCCAAATCCATCTAGGGCTTTTTAGGTGAGAAGGTGAGAAATGTGGTTCGACTGTTTGGTAGAATTTTGATGTCAACTGCCTTGCAGATCTGTTTTGGTTTCTGCATGGTTCTTATAGCACATAAGAATGCAACTGCTGAAGCATTATGGAGAAGTATAGAGCTAAATAGGGAAAAACTAAATGTGAAATGGAAATACTGAGTGTTCCTGTGTGGTGGTGATGAACTGTTCTGCTGATCCTCAGGGGCTGGGAACAAGTAGAAGTCACCTGCACACCATACCTGAAGGAGACACCCAATTCCCTTTGGAACTTTGAAGATCATATTAACCCTAAATGTAAGTAATTGATTTCCTTTTTGATTGAGAGTGCATCTTGGCTTGCTGTTAAAGGAAGGGATGAGCTATCAGGTAGCAGTAACTGGCATTCTGCATTTGAAATGTGTGTGTTCTTTCCCAGCTGAAGTGTAAACTTGCTGAACTTGGGTATATGCAGGGATGCAGAGCCCTTTTCTGTTTCACTGTTTGTACTGGAAGTTGGTGTTAATGCTTGAAGTGTAGTGGAAGTATAAAGACTTTTTTAAGGATTTTGAGATTTTAATGTGTTACAAAAGTGCGAAGCACTCCGGTGCACACTGTTATTTCTAATGTTGTTCAATTGGAAATTGTAGTCATTGATATGAGTATGTCATATATATTTCAATGATTTTTTAAAAAAGCTTGTATCCAGTCTGTTCTGGTGTATTTTTTTCCTTATCCTGCTGGGGCTGTGCTAAATGATGACTTCGTAAATACCATGAAGAAATGAATAGTGTGTGATAGAGATCTAAGTGTGCCATTAATGACAGGTGGGCCTTGCAGTCTCATCCAGGAGTTACATATGTTTCACAGGCTCATCTGGCCCAGGCTGTTCAATGCAATTTTCATCCCATGAATTTCAGGTAACTTGGGCTGAGTTCTGAGTTATTAAATCACATACTGTTCTTCCTCCTTTGAGAGCAACTGTATGCAAACCAAAGGAGAGAAATTCTGTGCTGTTGACTTGGTAGAATTTCCTCTTCTGTTGTAATGCATTTTACATTCCCATACTTATGGCCATTTACAGATAAACAGCAGCCTATGAAGAGTATGTCTCTAATTTCAGCCAGAAATACAGATCTATTTATTTAATGGACTTTTATATATTTCTATTGCTCCTGGAAGTAAAGGAGGAATTTTGGAAGTACAACAGTTGTAAAGTTCACTGGGGGATACTTCTGACTGCAAGCCAGTGTGTTAAGAGTATGAATGAGTTGCACAGAAAATTAAAAGAGGTTCTGGAAGCAGATTTGTTGTAGGAGGAGAGAGTTTAGTTTATTATGAAGGAGGCAAATAAAAGTAAACCATACAAATTTCTAATCTATTTTTCTCTTTTTTTTTTTTTTTTTTTTTTAAGTGCCCAATATCAGCCTGGATGTTTTGAAGCCTTCTTTTGCAGAAATTATGCTAGAATCCCACATGGTTATGATCCGGGTAGGATATCATTGATTCCAGACTATAATTTCCTTCCTCCTCTCTCTTGCATTCAAAAAGAAATAGCACCTTTTGAGAGATCTGGGTGATGGCTGCAAGCTAGGGCAGAATTTGCATGCCCAAGCAACCTACTTGAATTTATACTTAGAAAAAATGGTCTTGGAGCTAAATCTTTCAAGTCCAAGTTTGGAAGCCTTGGGCTTAATGCCTGGCTCTGCTGTTGGTGTGATCTAGCTACAGCTTAGTTATGTAATATTTTCCCTATCTTCCTGTAAGGCTTTAAAGGAAAATAAGTATTTGTGAGGCAGGAGAATATTACTGTGGTCAAAATCAGGAAAATCAGCTAAACAGACACTTAAAAAAACAGAGTGTTTGGATTGAAAATGAAAAACTTCCAATTTTTTTCAAGTTCATCAAGGAGCTGTGATTTCTGGTTTCCTCTTTATCTCTGAATATATATTTTTTTAAAAGAGCAGATTTAATATTTGCAAGGTGGACTGATTTTGCAGTCTTTTCCTATGATTGTTCTTTTTACTCTTGGCTGCAGCTCTTCTGCTTCCAGCTTCTCAATCCTTCTTCTGAAGAATGAGAAGATAATATTTTGAGAAAGGAGTCTAGGGTTTTCCTTGCTACTGTTTGTGAAACTCTTCCCAGATTTTAAAGAGAAAAAAGTTTTCCAGCACATTATTGTTATTACTTGCAAAGTGTTTTTGTGAAGCATTTCCATGGCAATCAGTGATAATGCTGTCTCAGGTAAGGAAGCACTTGCATGAGTTTCCATGGAAATAATCTTTGAGGCTTTTTTTCATAGTGGAGGGAAACCTGTCACAGTAGTCTCTTAATGAAAAAAGGTCTTCCTTATGCAACATGTATCCTCAGTGAGAGAAAAGCTGAAGAAGAGAAATGAGAGAATACTGCCTCTTTTGCTACCCAAACCCCATTTTCATTTGCACAGCAGTATTAAAACATTCATAGTTCTAATTGTGACCATTGTGGAAGATGATGTATTTATGTAGGTCAAAAAAGAACTTTCAACCAGGAAGGGTATTGATGTATGTTTGTGTACATAGACATTTCTGGGCAGACATTGCAGCATAACTGCCTGCTCATTTAAATGTTATGTTGATTTATCTCTAGGGAAACAGTGGCCTCAAACCAAAGGACAATGAAGTTACATCCAAACCTTGGCACTGGCCCATCAACTACCAGGTATATTGATCAATCCATATTTCTTTCTATTTTCAAGTGCTTTTGCAGTGCCTTTTGAAGCACAACACCTTGTAATTGCATTGAAGATGCTGTCAGCTTTCTTTTGTAGCACCTGAGATGTATGGATGGGAATTTGTCTCACCTTAGACACTGTGCAAAATACAAACTGGGCTGATGAATATCTGTTTTTCTCCCTTCTGATCTCTTTCCTCAGGGACTGCGTTTTTCTGGTGTCAATGAGACGGATTATCGGGTTTATTTGCTTGGAAACCCGGTAAGTTGGAGTGAGAGGTTCCAGGCCAATGTCTATAGCAAATTTTAGCTTGGCCTTTCTTCTGCCAGTTCTCTTCCTTCTCCTTTTGGATTGTCTCTCTGACTGTACTCTTAATGTTTGCATGTCACATGCACACAACCAGCATAAAGTCCCAAATCTTCCTTTTTCTCTTGTGTAGGTGATTTGGTGGCTAAATCTGGTCACGATTGGCTTATATCTTCTGATAGCAGCTTGCACTGCAGTGGCACTGAAGAGAGGTGTCCAAATGACATCTGATCTCAAAGGTGAGGTCAGTCTTCCTTTTCATAAATGCCTTTTGCAGGCGCCTTAAAAGTTTGTGGATGGCAAGACTTTGTGTGTCAAGGGTGGAAAACCACTGAGCTTGGATTATCAAGCAGTGTCCACAGGGAAAAGTGCGAACTTCATAGCTGTAGTTTAATAGTGAACACCACAGATCTTCTACAAAAATAGTGCATGGCTACCTACATTGGCTGCAAGGGATACAGGCCAATTAATCAATGCCCTGCTATCAAGCTCTGCATGTGCTCTGTACTCGGTGTTTTCTGATATTTATGCAAAACAAATGGCAAATGCAAGAGATAAAACGATCCTTTATTATGTCCATTGCCAAGGTTTTGGAGCTTTTCACAAGTCCTAGTTAGTCATACTTTCACCATTCCTGTTTATGTCAATGGTTGCTTCATTTTGTAGATCTCTTTATGGGAAGTCAGTTCTAAAATGTGATGGGAAGCTACTCAGTTATACAATAAATTATTGGCTAAGCTGTATGCAGACACCAGAGGTCTTAGTCCCTTCCCCATGCTCTGAAAGCTAGGCACCACTTCTTGTCAGGAAGGGATGACAAAGTGATCTTCTGGATGGCTCTCATTGCAGAGACAGTGAAAATCATCAGAAACCAGAAACATCTGATTAGTCTGGTGCACATCCAGAGAAAGTGCACGTTTGGTCTTTATAGAGCGTGGTCAAGCTCCTGCTGAGACTTAGCTCTTTGTATATCTTCTCCAATATCTGTTCTGAAGAGTGCTTATATGCTTATGAAGAATGCAGCAAGGATGTTGTAGAGGCTTGAAGCAATTGCAGACCAGCACGTGACTTCCTGCAAAGATCATTCCTGTTGACTTTTCTTACTGTGTTAAGATTTGCAAATAGGAACTGTAGGTGAATTTTTGTCTGCTGAAGTCTGTTTATTTGTGTTCCAGAACTGTCCAGAGTTGTGCTACATGCTGGAGGGCAGATCACCTTGGGCTGGATCCTTCATTACCTCCCTTTTTTTATGATGGGACGAGTTCTCTATTTCCACCACTACTTTCCTGCCATGCTTTTTTCCAGCATGTTGACAGGTAAATATTAGAGTTTTGGAGAAGATGTGGTAGGGAAAAAGATGATATCCTGTTAAATTGAATGCTTTTCACCCTAAAAAGATTATTATTTTTATAAGCTTCGTTTGCTTGTGCAAAGTGCTTGAAAGCATTGTAATTGTAATTTAAATTGTAATTTAAAATATTTTTCGCAAAGCAGCTTGCAGTTCCAATTTTTTGTTTGTCTGTTTGGTTTTGCTTTTTTGGGGTTTGTTGGTTGATTGTTTTTTTGTTATCACCCTGAAGATGCAATCATGTCTAGTGCTTAGGACATTTAAATTTAGAGATGGGATTCCTGGTCTCTGCTATTTCATTGTTCTTATATATTCTTGTGTATAAGTTACTTCCCTCTTGGTTTGCTGCCAACACTTTTCTGTCATGTCCGTTTATAATTTGGCCAGGTTTTTCCTGTGATTTTATACCGACTTCATTAGCATCTGGGGCCCAGATCTCTTTTGCATTTATTCAAATGGAAAGGTAGGACAAAAAGAACCTTTGCTGATACAAAATAATCTCTATGGTTCTGGTTACCAAATTTAAAAATTGGCATAGTCTTTGGTGTTAACAGAGTTTCATCAGCCTAGTATCTGAACGTAGCAGCTCCATTCTTCTGACTTCTCTGCCTCTTCCCCTAGGAATCACCTGGGATGCACTATTGAAGTTCTGTGCTGGGTTGTTGTCACCCAGAACTACAGCCAGAAAGGTGTATGGAGGTGGATTCCTGACACTGGTTCTGCTCATCCTGTACAGGCGAGTGCTAAAAGCTGAACTTTTCATGAATGGAATGTGTGACGGTTGCCATTTCAGTAGAAACTTTGCTGCCTGATAATTATACTTAGCCTTTGTTCCCTTTTCTTTTCTCTGCTGAATATGTCAGACATCCTCAAGCCCAATCCTAAACCTTCAAATTTGATTAGATTTGGCATCCGTGTCCCAGTAATGCATTATAGAACATGTTTCCATTGCAGAGAATCTTTCTTTTGTTGCAGCACACAGTGTGAACACTGTTCTTCAAACTGGCCATTCAGTGGTTTGTGGTTTTAATCCCAATGATGGTGACGTATTCCTCAAATACAGGCAAATTTTTCATTATTTTAGGTTTTATCAGATCCTAAGAGAAAATACCATGTGTGATAAAACTGTGCTATGTATATATTGGGTTCAACAGAGATTAGAAAGTTCCCAGCAGAGCTTAAAGCATCCCAAAGACAAAGGTTCCATAGGCTGCAAACTTCTTGAGACAGAAAACTGCTGTGTTTGATGGGCATTTGGTTTCTTTCCACAGCTTCTACCTCTTCCATCCGCTGTCCTATGGGATGATAGGACCTCTGGCCTCCAACCCTAGCAGCCCCATGGCAGGGCTCCGGTGGATGGACTCCTGGGAGTTCTAGAGCAAAGGAAGCCTGGGAGCAGCGGATCAGAAACAGGAGATCTGCTGCATGTCAGGCTGAATCTGGTGCTTTGAAGACGTGGCTATAAAACGCCCTCTCCGGAGAACTCTGGGTATAGTAACCCTGTTGCTTTGGCATTTGTTTGCACTGCCTGCATTGGAAGATGCAGAGGATGAGAAGGTCCCCTTAAATTGAAAGACTCATGTCCTGAATCCTATATTATAGGTTATCTTAATGAACAATTGGCTGCCTAAATGCCAGTTCCTTGAAGCCGTACGTCAGTCAAACAGCAGTGGCATTCCAGCAGCCATACCAGTAGAAGTTGGAGGCTGTCTGTGGTTGCATGTGCACTCTGTGCATGAGTGTGTGTCCTTCTTGTAATCTAAGCACCACTACAGTTTGAAGCACTATAGGATTTCTATCATGATTAGCAACCTTTCTTATGGTGACGTTTTTGAAAGCTTACTATAACTATCTGGGGACCTTCATTCTGCCTGCCTTGGCTGTCTGAAAATGTTTTTGTTCTGACCCTGGGTTTTTAAAATTTGACTGAAAGGGTCTGTTAGAAATCTCCTGAGCCACTGTGCCTTGCCTGTCTCCCAGGCCCTCTGCAGAGATGGAAATTGTTTATTCCTATATACTGCCTTGCTTTCTGGTTACCTTTAATCGTTTATACAACTCACCTAGCAGGCCTGTTTTCAGGACCAGACTGTTCCAGCTCAGCTCTTTGTAGCTTCTTTCAGTTCTGTCTGAAGGTGCCAAGGAGATTACAGTAGAAATGGCAGGTGATTTATTTTCAGACCAAGTATACTGTGGAGACCAGCGACCAGCATGGGGAGTGTACTAGAGACTGTAATGATAGCTTGGAAATCTTACAGACAGCTGTCATTCAGCTTTTGTTCCCAGCTATTTCAGTGCCAGTGCCTGTGCTTTTAGGGGAAGGCTTCATCTCAATGCATGTAGCATCTGCAAAACTGGCTGCTGGTGCCAAAGTATCTGCTCAGTGTTCCCATATTGAACAAGTTCCTTCTCTAGACTGCTAAACATCAAATTACAAGGAAATGTGAGGCCAGGCAAAAATTCTTTGTCTGTGAAGTGTCAAGAGCCATTGAATCTTGAATCCACCCCTTCCAAGAAAGCGGAATTTGATTTATCAGATGCCTTTGTCCTGTGTTAGGTCCATTTTTGTCTGTGTTTCTTTTATTCCATTTCCTACTCTTCATCCAGTGTTGATTTCTTGTCACAGTTCAAGCTGCTACCTTGTAGCATCCAGCATTAATGACACTTAGATCACAGCTGTGTTCCTATCTCAAGAAGTATTATTTGAAAAACTCTTTTGTGTATTTTTCAATGAACTCATGTCTTTCATTTCAGAATTCTTGCTTTGCTTCACAGCCTTGCATCAAAATTACAAGTAGAGAGAGTAGCAGGTGGGTGTGTCTGCCTTTAAACACGGACTGTGCATTTATTTCTCTTACCAAATCTTGGATTCCAGTGCATTTCCTACCACACAGAAGGGCTGCATTAGCATAGTTGTTCTGTGAGGGGTGCTAGACTCCAGACAGACTTGCTTTGGTTCCTCTCTAGTAGAATCCATAGCTTTGTTCAGTAAGGCAGCTGCTTGCTTTGTAAGGCTCTGGCTTGGTATGTTGCATCTCTCTAGAAAGTAGATGCTCCTGTAGTATCTACTCCTGTAGATACTAGCTCAGATGAGATGGACCTGTACTTTTGATTCTAAAGGTTTTGAGTTGATCACCTGCTGCTTATACATGGTGGGAAGTCATTGCAATAATTAGCTGCTGGGTTTGATGATTCTTTTCCACTTGTTATTGCAGAAAGTGCTCCTACCTGCATGAGCCAGGGGTTCACAGAGGTGCTATATAGGCAAGAAGGATGTGGGGGGAGGCTGAAAGCTTCAGAACCTGCCAGATCTGACAGCAGCAGCAAATTGTTAACTGTCGGCAATGAGGAAGGCAGACAGTGCAGTGCTGCCTTGTAACAATGGGATCCAGCATCTTCTACTCTTGGTGAGATTATTAACTTAATACATTGCTATCCTCAATATGAGCTTTCCCTAAGGCAGTCCCATTGTCATGGGGAGGATTTGCTAGAAGAGCTGGCAAAAGCCATGATTTAAAGTGCAGTTTTTTCCAGCACATACAATTATACACTTCCTCTCAGCATTAACAACAAAAAAAAATCTAAGAAACTTTCTGAGTGTTTTGGATTTACTGTTTCTAACACCCTTTATTCATCATATTAAACCTTGGGAATGTAAATATTGAGTCAGTAACCTTGTTTTCTTCAGTTATTATGAAGGGGTCAATTTTGTAGGAATTGCCTGAGGAAGATGAACCAGTCTGTTCCTTGGCTAGGATCCCTGCATCCTTTATTACTAATAATCTTTTGGATGTGGATTGGCAGCTGAGTGTTGAAGGTGGCAAATTTAACTCTCCCATCTCACTTTCCTATGCTTGAAACAGAAGTCCAGCTTCTGTTTCAACACAGACAAAAGGTTTATTTTTCTTTAGGACTGTCACTTCAGAAATTCTATTGGGAGCATTTGATTGACATTAAAACTATTTCTTAGGTCTTGTGTGCTGGTTGGGGTGTGTGGAGGCATACAGTGAAAAAAATATCTAGCTATTCCACAAGAGGGAGCAACTTCCAGCAGAATTTTTATTTTTGATCTGGAGTTAAAAGGATTGAAAGGTCTACATTGAAGACTAGAGGGCATACATATCCTCTGCACTCTCTGGACTCCAAGGGTTGGGTTTTCAAGTAAGTGTACATTGATGTAGCTGTCTTCTTTCAGAAGAAAAATACTGAAAAATTACTCCAGTTAGAATTTGACCTTTAGTTTTTGCTTCTTAAAACAAAACCTGTCAGGCCATTGCTGAAACATAATAGTAACTGATATTTTGTGAAGTCAATAAGATACAATAATTTGGATTCCCTTCCTGACTCTGTCTTGAAATATCTGAGTGGTACAGACATGGGGCAATGAGTGCAAGGCACTCTTTGCTTTTGGGATGGAATTTGCACTGCTTCGGTTTGGTTTTTTCAGTTGTGCTTGTGGAATGAGTTCAGGTTCTTTTTGAGAACTGCTTGTTAGTCATTTTCTCCAGTCATGTGGAAAGTAGCTAACGGTGCTTTCGGAGGCCAGAAGGTGCCATTCTCTGGAGCAGCTGCTCTCTTTGAACCTTGCTTGACAGGGCTCTTTTCATCACTAACAAAGTATTTCATCAAACTGTATCCGTGGATTCAAATCACAAAAAGCTGCAGGCTGCCACATTTCCCGCTTCAGATTCTTTTTTGTGTGTAAACTCTCTTTTCAACTCTTCAGTTTCTGAAGGATAGATAGAGGGCCTCTAGGCTCATCTAGCTTTGTCCTAGGCAATCCATCCATCTTAAAAGGTTTCTGCTAACAGTCGCTTCAGGACATCGATACGCGCACATCTATTCCAGCAGTAGGGACTGGCCTAATTCCAGGAACTGGACCACTCATGCTATGAGACACAGATGTGACTGTGAGGAGGATTTGAATGGAGATTTCTGTGCCAAGGTTGCCTTTTGTCCAGGTGGAGGACTTTGTGTCCTCACTGTTTGCCGCCATTGTTTGCAGCTCTGGGATCCACCACCACTCTTTAGTCTATACAGGGTTTTCTTTTTTGCATTTTCATTGGAAAGGCTGATTGATGTACAAAGGGCATTGACAGAATATACTTTTTTATATCTTCCTTTTGGTTCTTGAAGAATGCCCAAAGTACAGGGCATGCCTTTGCTTCTCCTAATTTTTGGGCTATGCATCCATTTCATACAGGTGAACAAGAGGCAGGACAGGACATCTTCTAGTAGTCTGAGTGAATGAATACCTGTTATATGGTCTGAGAGCAAAACCAGAACCTTGTTATGGAAAGGTAAACAAATGTGTTACTTGATAGTTCCCTCCTGTCCCTCCTGAATTCTTCGGAATTATTTTTAAGGGACTTGGGAGCAAACCAACTGTTAATGTGGCATTTAACTTTAAATATAACAAGGCATTTACCTGAAATTCTCCAGTGCCATGCTTAGCAGCTTCCCTTCCATGTTGTGATTGAGTAACCCTCTGTGCACAAGCACTGTTTCCTCCTCTCAGGATCATGCTGGCAATGTGAAAACCTCCTTAGCAGTGCCCTGTGTCTCTGCCATCTGGGGAATGTAGGTAAGATTTTTTTTTTCCCCCTTTACAGCAAGTGACCCTATTAGCCCACCCGTGGGCAAGTGTGTCATGAAAGCAAAAATGTGTGGACTGTTAGAACAACATAAGGCTCCTCCCTGCTGGGAAAGGAAGGCTGAGGACAAGAACACCAGCTCCATTGCATACTTTCTTTGGGGCAGGGCTGTTGGCTGCAAGCAGTCAGGACTGAAAGTTCTCTGTCTTTAAAGTACTAAGACCTTGGTTGTGGGGTTGGTTGTGAGTTGATTCACTTTGTAAACTTTTTATGCTCTTTACTTGAATGTCAAGGGCTATGGTTATCACAAATAATATCTAAGATGATCATGTTAGCATAAATACCACTCCTGCTGAATTTGTAATAGATTCTAAAACTTTGCCAAGTGAGCTTACTGTGTTTTACAAGAGACATGGTTTAGAGCCATCCTTGAAGAGCTTGCCCCTGGCTAAGCAAGAGTTTGGAGCAACCATGAGAGGGGTTCTTTGGTAATTCTGTTCCATATCCTGAACCTTTCTTTCTGATGCCGGGGGGTGTGTGTGTGCATCTGTCTGTGAATTGAATTCTTTTAACTACAGTGCAATTACTGTACCATATGGTGTAGATGGGAGAATGTTCCCTTGAGCTATAACTGTGTTTTGTACAGGTGATAATGGAAAATGAGGTAGAATTTGGAATTTAATTTTGTAATAAATATCTCTTCTTTGAAGCAATTTCTTTGTTTCTAGATTTTGGGGTGTGTTTCTAGATTTTCATTTCTTCCTCACATACGTGCTTGAAGTAACAACATGAACTTTAAATGGACCCATTAGAGAATTTAATCTAGGATAGTGATGATATACATTAGCTTTTAGCACACAAGTATTGCTGGACTGCCATTCTAGGAGATCAGATTTTACTGCAATACAAGGGATGTATTGGTAAGCACAACAGGAAGTGAAACTGGTACATTTGGACAACAATAATGTACTGTCTATTGAAGCAGGTTTATTTCTACCTACTAAATATATGATAAATTATTAGTATGTATAATATGTCAGGTTTAATGGGTATTTTCATCAAGCTTCTGATAGGTTACATATGAACACTTCATTTGACAGGTCAGGCATTTTATTCAGAAACCCAGCATTTTTTGTAAGTCATGTTCGGTCTGTAGTGTTCATAACACCAGACTAGTGTACACTTTTGTACAAATGAGGCCCTTACTGTGAACTAAATGTGAGACTCCATAATAAAACTGGAACACTGAAAATCAGAATCTGGCTTTATACGAGGCTGTAGTAAGGGGCTGCGATATGCTTTTGAGTACAGTGTAATTAGGGGTTGCTTGGGGTGGAACTAGATTGGAAAAACTAAAATAAAGCCACCTTACCTGGGATACCCAGATGAATGCTGGAGGAGAGCCAACCAGTCTGTTTGGACACATTCCAGGGGCTGCTGAAGTACAGTCAGGACAGCTAGAAACTGGACTGTGGCCTGTACAGGGTGATACAATAGGCTATTGAATGGTTACTGAAAAGCCTATTGACTTCTTGTATTGCTTCACACAGTTCAAGTTGGTCTTTAGGTATTGTCTGATCAGGTCTGTTGTTCTGGAAGGGAGAACTCCTGATACAGAAGCTGTGCTAGAATGTAGGGAAATGACCAGAAAAGACAGAAGTATTGTTTGTAAAACGCTGATAATATCTGAAGTAAAACTTTACTTCTCACTGCCCTCCAGAGGAAGAATGGCTTCTTTCTGCAGGTAAGTGATCTCACATGGGTGAACAGCGGTGACTGATTCCAATCTGCACTTGATTTGAACCTGCCAGATTTGTAGGCTTCTAGATTCCAGTGATCACCCCGTTATCTGTTCCTCAATGAGAATTAGGCTTTTTTACAACCTTGTGTTTTAATATAGACTTTGTGCTCTGTCTTCAAGCTGCTTCTTAATCCTCTATTTTCTAACCAAATAGAAAATTCCGATGCAAGTTGCTTTCCTTGACCCTCAATCTCCCATGACCTCCTTTTCATTTTATTTGGTTTAACCATAAAGTTTCCCAGTCTGTGCCATGTCTTCCAACATCAGTCTCCTGAGGTCCATATGCTGAAACCATACGGATTTCATCTTCACTGCATCTACCACTGCTGCCCAGTTTACATCCAAGGATTGTGATTGTATGCTTTGGAGTTGTTCTCTGTTATTACACCACCACTGTCAGTAACTGGCCTATATAATGCATGCTCTGGAAGTAGAAAGTTTGTGCTTGATAGGACGGGTGTAAATCTGACAAGCATTATAATTGTAAATTGCTTTTCCAATTTTATCCTTCTTGCAGTCATTGCTTTATCTCTATATTGCATCCAAAGCCTGTCATCTTGTCGTGCAGCTGACAAAAGGTAGTCCTAAGGCTTCATTTACCTGACCTATTTTTTTCACCATGTATTTTAGCATGAGGTGGTTCTGAAGTACCTGGGTTCCTCCATTAACCAGAATGGGAGTTTAGATTGCATGCCCTTATGAAAGCATCTGTGTTGGATCAGCTGAGTCACACCCTGGCAGTGTGCTGGTGTCTTGCAGTGCTTTAGGGACAATAGCTCTTCCATTACAAGGTGGAGAATGAAGCAGCTGAGAAGTGGGGAGAATCAGTTGAGAATGTGAACATGCTT
The DNA here is from genome assembly GCA_032173965.1 of Sitta carolinensis. Classification (NCBI taxonomy): domain Eukaryota; kingdom Metazoa; phylum Chordata; class Aves; order Passeriformes; family Sittidae; genus Sitta; species Sitta carolinensis. The sequence continues at coordinate 39,559,452 of JAVUNC010000006.1, forward strand.
TAAGATGGTACATTCTTGATGTGCATCAGAAACAGTGTGGCCAAGCAGGACCAAGGCAATGATTGTCCCTTTCTCAGCACTCACACCTCAGATCCTGTGTTCATTTTTGGGATCCCTCACTTCAAGAAAGACATTAAGGTACTGGAGCATGTTCACAGAAGGGCAAAAGAGCTGGTAAAAGCTCTGGAGCACAACTCGGATGGGAAGCAGCTGATGGAGCTGGGGATGTTTAGCCTGGAGAAGAAGCAGCTCAGGGGTGACCTTATCTCTCTCTACAGCTACCTGAAAGGAGGCTGTAGCAAGGTGTGGGTCAGTCTCTTCTCTCAAGTAACAAGTAACAGGATGAGAGGAAATGGCCTCAAGTTGTACCAGGCCAGGTTTAAATTGAATATGAGGAAAAACTTTTTCCTCAGAGGGTGGCCAGGTGTTGGAACAGCTTGCCCAGGGAAGTGGTGGAATTACTATACCTTAAAGTGTACAAAAACCACATAGATGTGACACTTGGGGACATGGTTTAGTGGTGAACCTAGCAGTGCAGTTTGCAGGTGAAAAATTCCTTGCTGAGGAAGAGAATTATTTTTGACAAAGCCCCAAAGCTGTATTGGCTTAGGTGAGGAGAAGAAGGACTCAAGCCAGAAGTATCCCACACATAGAAGGAATAATACATGGGGTTTGCTTTGACACCAGATGGCTGAGTGCAAAGCTGAAATGTGGGAATGCTGGCACAGCCTGAACATGAAGGAATGGGTGCAGTAAAATACAAAATTTTTGTTTTAATAGATCATATCAAAAATGCTGTTCGTGGAGACAACCGCTGTAGGTCAAACATTTAGAAGAGATGGCCTAATCAATAGTGTAAATCTAAATTGCAAGGAGGGAGAGAACAAAGAATTGAGATCAGAGAGAAGATGATCAATGACCACTTGAGAGATCAGCAACACTTCTGAAACAAGAAGTCCAGGGGGAAACTACAGAGAAGACTCCACAATGAATAAAGCATTCTTTTACAAGCTTTTGCCGTGATGTTTCAGCAGCTGAAGGATAAGCCAGTCCAGAAGTATAAGGACAACTGGAGAAAGATCCGAGACCATGTGCATCGTCCCTAGGTAGAACAGAAGCCAGGTAACTGTGCTAACACAGTGCTTGCCAAGTGTATTAGCTAGTGTAAGTGTATTTAGTGTAGTGTAAGGTAGTGTATTAGCTAGTGTAAGTGTATTAGCTAGTAGTGTTAAGTTGTATTAGCTAGTGTAAGTTGCCAGGTGTATTAGCTAGAGCACCATGTTGAGCTAATGAGGCTGGAGAGCTTTTTGCTGGCATCCCACCAGCTTGAGGTGCACACACTTCCTTAGCTGTGTCTCATGACCAAATTCAGCTTGTGTGTCAAGACTGACATGGTCTTGAAACTCTGAACTTACTTTGGTAGAGTGACTTACAAAGGGCAGAGGTTGCTTCTTGGAAGATCATCCTGCTGGTGTTGGGTTATCATTGTGCTAGGGAGCCCAAGGTGAATAACATCTGGGATAAGTTCTGAGCATCTGCAAGTGCCAGACCTGGTCCAACTGCTCGGTGTGATCCCCTTTGATTTTTCTCACCACTTCATGTTTGGCCATGTGCAAGTATTCCTTAGCTGGCCACAGGATATTCAAGATAAACATGGGGATGTCTAGCAAATTGAATTCAAAAGAAGTTTTCATTTTATTCTGCTGTTGAATCCTCCCTCTGCCTGTCCCTCTCCCTTTAGCCCAGATCCCCACCACTGACGGTGGTAGTGCTGCCCTGCACTCTCCACAGTCATGGTGACAGCAAGCAAGCTCTGCAGCTCATCTTGATCATTTTATGGACAAGATTATTACCTCCCGCATCACTTTTATTCTTGTTATGCAACCATATTTTATGACTTGCTTTGCTACTATGCTGTGCTGCACCATGGCTTGAGAGGGTAGCTTGAGAAGAATTTTGGGAATGTTGCATGATTTCTGCACCCACCTGAGGATGGGATGGAAGGGGATGATGGGAGTCTGGGAAAAAGAGAACCTGTCATAATCTGTGGTTTTGAGACTGGGGACAAGGGAAACAAAGGGTATTAGCCAAGCCCAGGAGTCTCTGTGTACTAAGTGAGCAGGGAGCCTGAGGCAAATAGATCAGAGTGTCATTATTCATGAAGACTCACAGATGTGGAATTGGAAATGAGCCAGAGTTCAAAGGGAGATATGGGTTTATTAGTGCCACAGCTGGGATGAAAACTGACAGTGCAACAGCAGCACAGGCAAAGCGCTCATCCCTGGGCCAGGCAGATAGGGCCTCCCTGTCTGGGCAGGGAGGGTTGTTCTCCAGCTGCTGTGAGCCCTGAGTGCTAGGCTGGGGACTGGCATTTGTGAGCTTACTCCTAGTTCTGTCACACTGTTTTATGAGATTGGGAAACTTTTTTTCCATGTGGGTAAACTGAGGCATTGGACAAATAAAGCCGACACTTGGCAAGGCAAGTTTAGAGAGTTGGTACTGTAACTTGAAGTGGCTGTAGATTACAATAATGAAACCCACTGCAAACTAAAAACATTATAAATTTGTGTTCTCACAAAGCACAAAAGAACATTATCATCCTCTTTGCATATCAGCGAATTTCTCCAAAAACCTCCCTCCCCTTTCTTCAAGTGGTCTACAGACAATTTTGAAGCAGTCTGTGCTGCTGACCTGGTTGTTCTTCACTCATGAGACCTCCAGGGATGGTCTTGCAGAAATCCAAGAGGAGCTCAGAAAAGAGCTGAACTGACAGGTTAGGAACATATGGAGCCAAGGGAGCTGGGAACCATCACAGGAAAACCGTCACACCACGGAGACATTTGCAGTGCTCAACCTCTTGCTGAGATTCTCTTGCTTGAAGGTTCACAAAACATTTGGAACAAGAAGAGATGTTTTCTCATTTGCTTCCTTGTTCTTTAAATCCTCTCTGGACTCGACTTGTGCTCTCAGCACCTCAGTGCTGTGACAGCAGGAGGAACTCTGACAGCCACTAACTGCAAGGGAGAAGCTGCTTTGTGCACACGTAAGAGCAGTGTCTCTCCCAAACCCTCAGTCTTTTAAATCATTTGAATGGTGCTTTGAACGTTTCTTATCCCTGAGCTCTCCCTGTCTCCCGTCTCAAGTCCCTCCTTCAGCTCCTTCTTCCTGTGCTAGAAGACCTATGCTGTTACAGGGGAAAAAATGCTGGGTTTATTAAGAGAGTGGAGATGTATCAGTGCCAGAAGGCAGCCAAGGGATAGATTCACTGTTCAGACAGGGAAGTTGGGAAAACAACTCCCGAATGTATCCTGCCCAGAAGGAGCTGTTGCTGGAGGGAGGGAAAGAGTTCTTGAACTCTGCTGTGTGTCATACCTGTGTGGGGTTTAGGTACCAACAGGTGGGTGGGGATATGGCCAGACCATTGCTCCTTTATCAGCTGAGGCACTCCTATTTTCCATGGAAGGAAGGTGTATCAGGCTCAGCATCTCATTGCTGCCCTCCTTATCTGGTCTGTTCTGACACTTGTGCCTTCTCTGAGCCTTCAGCTGCCACCTGCAGCACAGTGGGAAGGTGCAGGGGGAATATTCTGAACAAGAGCCACCATTTTCTTTTGCCATCACAGCTTCCCTGCTATTGTCAGAGACACCCTTTCTTTCAGGAACAATGGCTGAACCTGTACTTTGATTTGTTGTTGCCCTGGGATAGGGTAGCTGATATGGTGCCCTATGTGGATGGGAGGAAAGGTGTCCTGTTTCCCAACAAATCTTCAGGAACTGACCACTCTTAACTACAACTTCCTTTTATGGAGTTTCTCTTCCTTCACTATCAGCCAGCTCTGAATGTATTCAAAATGTTGTTAGGTAAACAGTCACCCTTGGTTGCTGCTCTGACTGCACACATGTGCTTCAACTCTGCTCCTCAGTATCCTGTGGCCTGGGTTGACTCTCCATACTCCTTTCCAGTACCCCGGCAGCGCACCACTGCCTGTCTGTTCTACCCTTTACTGCTAGCAGGGCCATGCTGAACTCTCCAGCCAGGCTCTGGTGGAGCTCCACGTCGGCGTGGTTGTGACAACCGGCTGAAATGTCAGAGTACCTTGCACAGATGACAAAGGATGACACTTCATGCTCGTTGCTGGTTCGCTCGGTCAGCCGCAAGATAGCTAAAGGTTAATGTTCGCGTCGGCGCTGCCGGGCTGGACTTCTCCGCCCTGTTCGGATTAACCCTGTATTTCCCGCTGCTTTCCCAGCTGCCCTTTCAGGCTCCTTGCTGCTTCTACGGTTATCATGGCAGTGACTTATTATCAGCCTCCGGTGTGAGTATGCCCTTTGAAACCACACAGTTAAGATGCTGTTTTATTTGACATCTTGGTCCCATCTGACAGTCTTTTTTTTTTTTTTTTTTTTTTTTGAGATTGTTGGACTCTTCCTTCACGTGCCCAACTTTAGGACAGGGTTCTTCAGTTTCCTTTAATACATGTGGAGCTTTTCCTATGCAGCATCTTGTCTGGTCTGCGCTGAGAATGGGAGGCCTCAAAATCCTGGAAAACAGGTAATTTATTCTGGAACTTGCAGAGCCATCTCGGGTGGCTTCCTGCTGTCACTGCAGTCAGTGCTGTCACTCTAGCTCTATAGGAGAAAGACCCTGGGAGACAAGCTGGGGCTGAGAACATAACACTGAGCCATTGAATCTGTATCCTCCCAGGGAATGTTTTCAGTTATCCCACAAGAAGGGCCTCCTTTCTGCCTACACTGGGTCCGTGTGCCCCTGGGATGGGTTGGAGGCTTCTGTCTTTTCTCCTGATTACCAGAAATAAGTCTGATGTACAGAAGCAGAACCTGTAATAAGTTCAGCACAATTGTTATTTTGGTGCAGACTGTGATGGTTTCAGTAATAGTTGCACTTTTGTATTGCTCTCATTCTTCTGAAAACCTTAATTTTCCTGACTTCCCTTATGCTGCTTGAGACCTCATTTGCCTTTTCTTGCTTTGTTTCCTCTGTGCTGTGTAAATTCTGGGACCAAATTAAGCAGTGTCTGAACAGCAGAGAATCTGTGCATCCTGAAAACATTAGACAAAGATGTCATGTCTTCTCATCTGTTATTAACAACTTTGCCCGCTTCAGCTGGCATAATTAGCCTTAAATTAGACATGTACCTTACACTGCCTAGAGTGCATTTGCCAGTGGAGATAGCAGGTGGCTGCATGACACCCAGAGTCTCAGTGGAAGTGGCCAAGAGCAAGAGGATGCTGTGGAGCATCGCTGAGACCCTCCCGAGCAAAGTTATGCTCAGAGGGAGTTGTGCTGTGATGGTGAGCGAAGGTGGCCAGGTCCTGGTGGTCTCCTCGTTGGCACGGCTCTGCTGTGCTGCTTCACTTGTAAAATCAGGACGACGGGAAATGTCAACCGTGAACCAGCTGAACTTTCTGCTCTGCCCCGCGGGCCCGGGATAGGGAAGTTTGGGCATTTCGAATTTCTTTTTACTTCCTTCCATCCCTCCTTGCCTCCTTCTCCCGAGTGGGAAATACTCGGTGAGACCTTCCTTCCCGGCGGGAGCAGAGCACCCGCGGGGCTCGGCGGTGCCGGCGGGCGGAGCGCGGGTGCGGCCGTGGCGGGGGGCGCGGGGGCAGCGCCGGCGCTCCCCCGGCGGAGCGAGGGGCGGGCGGCCGCAGCTCGCCGGCCCCTCCGACCGCGGAGCCGCGGTGCCAGCGCCTGGCCTCGGGCGGCGAGGGGCAGGGCCCCCGCCCCGCCATGGAGAGCGGGATGCCGCTGTCGGGCGGGCAGCGAGCGCTGATCCGGGAGAGCTGGCAACGGGTGAACGGCAGCCCCGTGCAGCACGGCCTCGTCCTCTTCACCAGGTGAGCGGCGCGATGCGCACCCCGGTGCCGGCCGCCGGCCCGCCCGCACCGACCCGTGCGGCAGGGATGGACGGGCTCCGCTTCTGGCAGAGAAACGCTTCCCCGTGCTTGGCGATGGCTCCTGGCCGGCCCCCCTCCCCGGCCTCTCTCCCCTCCCGTGGCCGGCAGTCCGCGGGCAGCCGAAGCCACCCGCGCCAAGCCGCAGGTGCCGTGGGGCAGCGGCGTGGGGCAGGGCTGCGCTCCGCTCCACTCGTGCCGCTGCTCTGCCTCTCCATTCTTTGCGAGTGAGAACTTTGCCACGCGGAGACGGGGAGTGGGAGAGAAGGGGCGGGCAGGGTTTGTGCGTTTCTGCTCACCGATCCCCCAGCCTTGTCGCTGCGACTTCTGCTCTTCGAAGGGCTGTGTGTCCGCTTGGCTCTGAGGAGTGCGTGGAAGGGGCCACCCGATCATTCCCTGCTCAGCCAAGTGCTGTGCAGTCCCAGGCACAGACCTGGCCGCCAGGGAGGGATTCAGTCGCAGGGCAGAGGAAATGGTGTGCCAGGAGGAATGGCTGATACCCAGCCTCTCGCCTCTGCTCAGCAGATTAATGTATCAATTACGTGAAGAGAAAAAAGGAAAAATCCATGAAAATTCGTTTAAAAAGGACAACTGGAGAGTTGATGAGCCACTTCCGGAGCGCGAGGGGTCCAAATCTCCCAGAGCAGGACTACAGCAGTGACAACAATGTGGGGGAGAGGGGTGAAGTAGTTCAGTGTGCAGGATGAGAAGAGACACTGTCTTGCCTGAATTACCGGTGCCCTGTTATATCTACCTGGGGGGCTGCTGTTGAGCCCCATTTGTGCCTGACATATAATGGCAAGGGAGGATGGGGCAGGGGACGGGGGAGAGGAAGTGGGAGCTGGTGATGGTGTCAGGGAATGGAGCATCAGCTGAGTTTGTACATGCCCCCCTTGGTCCAGATGGCTGCTGGAGCCTGGGAGCCTTCCCTGATTTGGGAGTTTTTTGGTTCAAGGGGATCAAGAAGTGGGAATGGGAATAGTTGAGACAACAGCCGAGACTTTGAGGAGAAAGTCCAGTCTGGGAGGAACTCCAGAGGGTTCAGACTAGTTCTTAGGTGCCCTAAAATGTATCTGAGAGTTGGGGTTATGTCCAAGAAAGGTTTTTGTCTATAGGTAATCTGGATTGCCCCAAACGAAAACTTTTCAGAACTTTTGGATCTTTTACAGATGGGGAGGGATCAATAGGTGGGAAAAGAAGCAGAAGTGGGCTATGGGTGTGCTGCTGATGGGGTGAGTGAGACTTCAAATAAAGCTGAGGAAATGAGAAGATGGGGTGTTCTTTCTTGCTGTTGCAGGCTGTTTGACTTGGATCCTGACCTGCTGCCCCTTTTCCAGTACAACTGCAAGCAGTTTGCCAGCCCTCAGGAGTGCCTCTCTGCCCCTGAGTTCCTGGATCACATCAGGAAGGTGAGAGAGGGGCTGTGGCATGGCTGGAGCACAGCCTTCAGGAAGGAGGAAACACAGACAATGATTTGAAACTATGGTGTGGCTGACCAGGAACGCATGGGAAGTCTCCTTCTGAGATGGTAACTGCAGTGGGTTACTCGTGCTAGCAGAAGGCCAGGACAAAGTGTCCTACAACAGTGGGGAGGGGATGAGAATGCAGGTTATGGTGGCTAAGAGGCACCATGCTGATTTCCATGTCCACATCTCAGAGTGCATTGCTTCCCGTGGAAGCTGAAAGAATCCTCCTAAAGTGGAGGTGCCTCAGAGAGCTGACCTGCGTCCAGATGAGGACTGAAGCTCTCTGCTTGGCCACTCGCTTACCAGGAGGTGACACAGAGCTGGTCAGTGGGCCAGGCTACCCTGGCCCCACTGCTGTGGAGAGGTTGTTGGTGCAGCTGCAGAGCCAGAAGGCTCCCAGCACCTCCCAGAGAGTCTCCGAGGGAGTGCTTCATTCCCCTTCCCCCCAAACAGAGAAAGGAGCAATGCTGGGAGAGGCTTGTGTGTGCACAGTACAACTGGTGCAGCAGAGGACCTTTGCTGAACCCTGAAGAGAAAATGCACTGGGACAAAGCACAGCCTTGGCTTGCAGATGCCTTCATAAACTGCGTGGCTCCATCTTTAAACCAGTTTGGTGCTTTGCTTGCCTGTCTTTATTCCTTCTTAAGAGGCTGTTTCAGGACTGAGCTCCTCTGATAGCTGCAAGCTTTTTGTTATTTTCCAGCCTCTCTTTATTGGCAAAGTGAAGATTATTGCCTTGAGCTGAAATAGTTCTTTGCTCTTGTTGGAGATAAATTGCCTGTTGAAATTACAGAGCACAATTCTATCAACTCTTGGCTTTGCCAAGATAACCATGCCCTGGCTTTAATCTCTTCTTCGAATTTGTTGTGCCTGTTCCCTTCATCCTTCATTAAATCTTTTCTGACCTATTTCCATTTGACTCCTAATGCTCCTGGGAGACTATGGTATGTGTTTTACCAGACCAGGTCAAGAGACCTGGTTGTACTCTCCATCCCATCTCTTCAAAATACTTTGGCTGATCTTAGAATTGGAGTGGTCTTATTTACAATTGCACTGTTTTGGTAATTTCTAGTTGGAAACTCTAGTCCTGGCAACTTCTGGGGTTCCCAGGCAGTTGTCCTGGTGTCCTAGGAATTGTAATGACTGCATCAGCATTGGGTCTTAGCCTGCAACTGCTGTGCTGTAGGGCTGTTTATCCCCTCTGGGGCAGGGTGGTCAGCAGTTTTGCTTGCTGTGCAGCTCTGGTAGTGTTCCATGGAAAGATGTGTACTGCTGCCAGCCTCACTGATGTGACACATGGATCACAGTAGAGCAAAGGAAAGCTCAGAGGTCTGGGAGGGGGTCAGGCTGACAAGGGTGAAGTAGAAGGTCATGACACTTTGTTTCCTCTGGGAGAGAAGCTGAACCTTTCTGTTGATGCCATTCTGCTTTTCTGCTTCTGCGCTAGGTGATGTTGGTGATTGATGCTGCTGTGAGCCACCTGGAGAACCTGTCCTGCCTGGAAGAATATCTCTGCAACCTTGGCAAGAAGCACCAGGCAGTTGGTGTGAGGGTTGAGTCTTTCTCGGTGAGGTGTTCTCTTTTGTCTCCCTATGGCTGTGTTTGTACACCCCTGCCTGCAACCCTCAGTTGTCCCCATCCTTCCTCTGGGTTCCACTGTCTGGAGAGAAAGCTGATGGCTCAGGGTAGCCTGTCCAAGGTGCAGATACCAATGTAGTGACACTGACCCAGTGAGGGAAACCTTTGAGCTCCCCTTGTTTCCTGCCCTTGCCCAGTAAGCCCAGGCAGAAAGGATAGATGGGAACAAAACATTTCCACTGTTTGTAGAGGACTGTGGTTTAGGACACTGCAGTCCCTCCTGTGCCACAGGGCTTGCAGGTTCAGCCTTTGCCCTGGATCATTTGCATGAAATGCTCTGGGCAAACCTCACCACACCTGATCCACTCTCCTGATGTCAGGGCATTGCTCAGCTGCTCCACTGCTATGCCAAGGGACAGGGCCAGCTACCTGCACCTGGAAGCCACAGAACTTGGATGTACACCTCTCCCCTGGTGTTACATGTGCAGTGTCAGCCCTTGCTCCCTGACTTCCACTCCACACTCATCCATGGTGAGGGCCAGCACGGGGCAGGGGAAGAGGATGACATGGGCTGGTTCTGGGCCCCCCTCTGACAAGCCAGGGACTGGAGGGGCTTAGTATTGTTGGTGGAAGAGGAGCAGGTGCCCTGCATTTGGAGAAGTCAAAAAAGGTGGTGAAGTGAGACAAGAGACTGCATGTCATCCCCTGGTGCTGAGCTTGACACCTCCTTGTTTGGTTTGCAGACTGTTGGTGAGTCCTTGCTGTACATGCTGGAGAAATGCCTTGGTGCCGCCTTCAGCCCAGAGGTGCAGGAAGCTTGGAGCAAACTCTACAGTGCTGTGGTGAAAGCCATGCAACGTGGCTGGGAGACCCTCCCAGAAGGGGACTAGATCCCGTCAGCCATCTCTACCCCTGACCATGCAGCAGTCCTGAGCATGGGGAGTCTCACGCACTCTCGCTGCCTCTCCCCACCTCTGTCTTTCTGTGTGCACCAGCCCATGGCTACCTCTGCCACTCACACGTGCTGCGGGGCTCTCACGTGGTTCCACCCGGCTTCAACACGAGCTTGTCTCTGCCTTTGCTAAGGGCTGGCAGGGCACATCCCTGCAGTGAAGCCTGGCAGTGCTACAGCACAGGTTTGCCACCCTGCCCCACGTTCCTTCAGGAACCCATGTACCTACTCTGGGTTTTAGCTTGCTCATTTTCCCTCCTCTTGCTACCCACCCTAGGTAGGTGACAGCTGGCATAGGCTCCTTGGGCTTATTTGCCTGAAATCCTGTTTGCTGTGCTTTACCTGCCAGGTCTGACACTGCTTGGTCCTCCTGCGCTGCTGTACCTGGTTCAGCTGTGGCAATGACAGATTTGGCTCCATCCAGGTCAAAAGGCAGCAAGAGAGTGAGGCTGGTCACACCATGTAGCTGTCTTCAAACCTTGGAGAGTTTTTCCCTCTCCCTTCATCAATATATCACTATCAGATGGTTAATCCTAGTGCTTTCTTCTGCCTTGCCTCTGACCTGCATGGGATCCTTGGATTTTCCCTGTGTCAGGTTGGCCACAACTCAGTAGGTTTCCTAGGGATGCTTCAGGCAGTGGTGTCGCATTAATCCCAAAGTGAGACTACTTTTGGCAGCGTTGGGCTGCCAGCTGAAAGGCTTTGTATTGATTTGGCCAGCTGGTTTAACCTTAGAGCCATCTGAAATGCAGCAGCAGCAGCAACAGCAGCAGTAGCAATGTCTATTTACTGCTTTGCGTTAAGGAAAATAAAGTAAATCCAAGGAAAAGATGTCTTAAAATAAAAATGAAGGTTGCAATCGTGTCATAGCAACAGCTTCCAGAAATTCTGGCTCTTGGCCAGAGGAAGCATAGCTGGAATCTTTCTGCTGATGCTGTCAGAATCTGGAGCACTTCCCAGCTGCTCACAATGCCCATCTGCAGAGTTCCTCACCCTCACAGAAATGAGGAGATAGCATCTGCTAGAAGAAATCCCTGAAAACTGCTGAGAGGCAGCACCTGAGGGCTCTGTGAAGGGACTGAACTTGAACGCTTTGAGAAAGCGTTCATCTTTATGGGGAAGTCACTGTGGAACAATCAGAACCATGTTTCTAGCCACCACTAGCCCCAGAGCAAGGACGTGGAACAATTATTCAGATACAGGCAGCACCCTTTTTTTTGCTTCTTCTTTAGGACAGGAGGAGCCTAGTGTTGAGGTCTGAGATGGTCCAGTTCTGAGGACACATTCCTCCTATTCTCAGATGTCCTGCACTCTGGGGCAGTAGAAGGCTGCCTGCTCAACGTAACTGAGGTCTCCTAGGCCCATGCCACGGAGGGGATGATGAGGTGCCCTGTGAGATGGGTCTTTAGTGCCCTGCCACCAGTCCTGATGGTAGCCATGGGCTTTCAGCAAGCAAAAAGCCCTCCAGCTGTGTTTGTGAGGCAACCTAATAGGTGTTGTGAAACAGGCAGCGAACATCCCCACATTCCTTGACCTCCCCACGGTACCATGTCCTGCCTCTGCAGCCCTGCAGTGTGGTGGTGTGCATCCTGGCCCATGGCTCCCTCCATCACCTGGGTCAGGTGAAGTCCTCCCCATTCTTGTGAGGGATGGAGGAGCTGGGGCTGGGGTGAGACACTAGCTTTGGTGGCATGGTATGGGGCAGGAGGGTTTGAGAATGGGGAATGTCCTCTTTGCAGCCCTGTTTTGGGGCATCAGCCTTCAGCATCATGGGAGTGGGACACCTTCTGGCTCCATGTGACAGGTTGGCAGCTGTGTGATGGGTGGGGTGTGGGTGTTACTGCCCAAACCATCCCTGCTCCCTCTAGCTTTCCCAGCTCCTTGACTTCTGCTCTTCTGTGCCACATTTCGTGTAACTCCCAGGAGAACTGAACTAGTCTGTGTGGCTCTTCTACCCAGCTGTACTGTTTATTAAAAAACAACAGTGAGTCTTAGCTGGTTTTGATGCCTTGTGTTTACTTTAATATAAAAGGCCCAAGCGGACCAGAAAAAAAGGATGACATAGAGAGGTTTACTGGTTTCTTGTAGATTGTAGCATTGGTGGTACTGGTCACAGGGAGCACTTGTGTAACGTATCTTGACTGACAAGAGAAGGCATCCACCAGCAAAAGCATGTTGGGAGCTTTTGTACCTGGTAATTGAATGGAGGGGCTAACAGAGACACCCTGCTACTGATTGCTCAGATCCTTCAAGTGTGATAGTCTCTGATGGACTCAGAATTTTAAGCAATCAGCCTAAAAATCCCTCTTCTGTTGTTCAGCTGCTGCTTTTGTATTTTGACATAGCATTGGCTCACTTGTTGCTGGTCACCCACTGCTGGTCACCTGCAGCAGCAAACGTGGCCTCAGAACAAAGGGCCGTCTGGCTCCATGGAGCATCATCCACCTTGCCAGCTGGATTGTGGAGTCATTCCAGCAGCCCTGTCCAGGGAGCAGATGGTGAGAATGCAGGAGGTTCTGTCTTCTAGAATGTTTGAGCTTTGACATGATGGATTTCCAGCCCTGTGAGAGCTGAACACTTGATGCTGAAGAATGGTGCCTAGAGTGGGGAAGCCAGTTCAGGGTCTGTAATAGCATCTCCCAAAGGCTGGAAATCCCAGCCGTGGCACAGGAGAGAGAAGGGAAAACATCCTGGGAGAGCTATTCTGCTCATTTAGGAGGGCCTTGTTCCACAAGTGTGATGGGCTGTGAAGGGCAAGGAGAGCAGCAGAGATCTGAATGCAAAGAAAAACCCCTTTGGGTCACTGATAAAATCAGTTATCCAGCTCTTCCTGGCCTCAGGACTGGTGGTGGAAGCCCTGCACCTGACACTGCAGGGAAGGGCCTGCATGGCAGCCTCCAGCAGCACTCCCGTCTTTGATTGCTGTGCCAGCAGGGAGGTTTGCCACAGCTCCCACAAACTGTCCCTTTGCTGTGGCTGCTGCCCAGGGGGATGCTCCCTGTGATTGCTGGGCCCTGCCTGGGGAGACTCTGAGTGCACAGGCGGCGGCCAGGGAGCGAGTTCCCGAGGGGTTTCCAGGCGGAGGTGCAGTGTGACAGGGCTGACACCCCTCACTAGGCTGGATGAGCTTCCTGGTGTGAGGGCTGGAAAAGCTGTGACCGGGGGCAACTACAGCCCCTGCTCACAGCTGAGCCCCTGCCCAGCTCCCCAGCACAGCACTGCCCTGTGTTTGCTCTGGTTACCACTCATTACAAACCGTGGGCCTCTGTAGGGGCATGCAATGGGTTTTAAATTTTCCAGTTTTCCACTCAAAGGGAAGCCCTCCCCATGCCTTCTGCCTGTGTCATAAACCAGAGTGGCAAGGCTCACCCCAGGGATGCTGTGGAGAGCCAGCAGGAAGAACCTGCTGAAACCAGAGGCAAATCATTGAAGTAGGAATTCAGGTAAAAATAGTGTGTATTTTGGGAGGGAGGAGGGCAGGAAAAGAGCACTGGTCTCTCAAAATCTAGAAAGGAATTTCCAAAATGGTGTTCAACTCCTTCCCTGGGACTTGCTGGTGGGTAGTTCAGCTTTGGGAACATCTGCTCCATCCTTGTATGGGGTGGGTTCCTCCTGCCCCTCACCCCTGCTGTGGTCCCAGAGGGGCTCCAGGCCACCCTCCTGCTACCTTCAAGCAGCACCTGTGCTTTTGGTGGTGTTCTGAGCCAGCTCTGCCAATGGAGTGACTGCTGACAGAAGGTGGGTGAGAAAGACACGACTATCCCAGGACTGCAACCCATCCGCAGCAGAGGGATGGTGCCAAGGGCTGTGCCAGTCTATCTGGGACACAGTGAGGTGCTCTTCCACTCCTGAAACTTTGCTGCTTCTGCCCACTTGTTGGGGTTTGTTTTTATGGGGATCATGGTGGGCAGTCTGGTGGTGAGGATATGTCCAAGAGGTCTCCTTGCCACTGAAGCTTCTGCAGGACATCCCCAGGCAAGGTCAAAAGCAGCCCACAGGTGGGAAGAGTCTTCAGTGGCAAGGGCTCCCCTAAACTGGTGCCAGGAAAGACGCATGGGGGTGATGACACCAGGCAGCAGTTGGGTGAAGTCATTTTATTCAAGGCACAGTCATAGCAATAAATCACAAGAAGGTACAGACCTCTGGCACATTCCTACAGTGGGGCAGCCAAGAGCAATCAGACCAGCAGCCCGAGCTCCCGAGGACACAGTGCCACTAGCAGGCACTTGCTTCTACCCTCAGAGAGGCCACCAGCATCCCCATGCCCTGCTTGGGGCTGCCTCTGGAGCAGACAGTGAGGGGAGCAGCTGAGCTGTGGGCAGCCACAGGGGCACCTGGGCAGGAGGTCACAAACCCCCCAGGGAACCTCTTGGGACTGGAAGGGTGCACCTGAGCTCAAGGCTCACCTGAGGCAACCACTTTGTGGATAGTGTGCTGCAGCCACCGCCCCAGCATACAGGAGCATGGGTGGGACGGGGGCCATGGGACAGCCAGCTGGCTGAGTTGAGATCCAGCAGACCCACAGGAATGTCCTAAGGGCCCCATTGCTGCTCTCACTGCTGGGCTACCTTTTAACCTCCCACCCCAGCCCAGAACTGGCACACTACTCCTCCTCCCAGTGGCACCACTAATGCTAACCAGGGCCATGGCTGAGCATCTGCCTTTGCACAACAGCACTTCCCATGCCAGCAGCCCTGGTGCTGGCACAGCTGCACTTTCCTCCCTTCCCTTCCTGCACTGCCCTGGGACGGTGGCAACTCTAGTTGCTCTGAAGCTAGCAGGAGAATCAGGGACAGGAAAATCAGTCCTGAGGCCAAAGCAGGGCTGAGTGAGGAGCCAGCATGCCCAATTGGACTATGGTGGGAAAGGAGCTGAGCAGGATGAGGATAGACCCTTGTCCCCAGGGGCCACCACAGCTGCTCTGGATGAGCTGGAGAACTCCAGGGATGCTGTCTGGGTAGGTAATGGCGCATTTACACTAATCACAGCAGGACTCACACTCGAGAGGCAGTGTGGCTACTGGGGGAGCATCCCGCAGCTGCAGCTTGTGGACAAGGGCAGGCGGGATGTGGTGGATCAGGAGGACCTGGAAGTCCAGGTCCTGCCAGCCTCCACCTGTCCGCCCAGTTCTGTTGCATTAGGACAGAGCTATTCTGGGTCACATGGACAGCCCCTGTGAGAGCATGAGCTCGATGGGGTGCTGCAAGGGAAGAGGAGTAACAAGGAGTCAAAGCCAGTAAACACACTTGTCTCTTGACCTCCCACTTCTCCCCAAGAGCCCAAGGGCACAGGCATTGTGTAGCAAGATGGGGGGATGGGCTGGGAGGTCGAGGAAGAGCTGGGCTTGCATTTGATGCCTGCCTTGGTGCAGGGCTGTTGGTGCTCATGTAGGGGCTCTGGTGGCAGATGTAGGGACACTCACCTCCTCCACTGAAGCACATGCATGTCAGCAGTCCCCGCTAAAATGGGCAAAGCAGGGGCAGGCAGCAGCCTGCAGCCAGCTGCAGGGGAGGAGCAGGACAGCTGCCTGAGGAGTGGGCGGATGGGGTGAGATGCAAGGGTTAGGGGTGGCTGTCCCTTGCCACTGAGGACCCAGAGGACAGTGTGGTGGCAGGCACATTCATCCGGCTGTCTGGGCTGCTTCCTCTTCTCAGAGGGGCCAGGGCCTCCCTCCTGCCCTCAAAAGCATGGCCTCTCAGAGAGACCCTCTCCCTACACTGCTGCATCCCCTCTTCCCCACTGTGTGCTGGAAGAGGCAGGGAGACACAAGGGGCTCAGCCAGTGCAGGCAGTGGGAGGGACCATCAGAGCCTCCTGCCACTGCCCATGCAATGGGGTCTCTCCCTCACATCAGTCCTGTCATGCCCTGCCCCATCAGCAAGGTGGCCCCCAGCAGTGCAGGGAGGGCTCCCTCTGCCCCACGGCACGTCCTCCGCTCTCAGCACAGTCTGTTCTCAGCCTCTGGCGGGGATGTTCACTGGTAGCGAGCCTGGCTCTCTATCACGGGGCCGCTCCTGTACTCGCCCTCCACTGTCTCCAGCTCTGTCTCAAAGCTCTGCAGCCCTCCATCCTCCCCATCCTCCGCTGGCTCCAGGTGGTTGCCCATGGTGCCATAGGACTGGTGTGCTGGAGAAGCTGCCGGTGTCAGGCTCAGCTCAGGCTCCTGCAGGACAGTAGCCACAAAGAGCTGCCCCGGGGGGCAGTGGGCCATCAGGACCCAGGGCAGCAAGGGCATGTGGCCACAGCAGGGCTGAGGAGGGGTACTCACATTGGAGTTAGGGGTGGAGGAAACGCTGCTCCGCTCCACGTCATTGAAGGCACCCTCAGACTGGTCAGACATCTGAGGAGAAGGAGGCCATGAGGAAATCATGGTTTGGGGGGCCCAGCTTTGGCTAGGGACAGCCGGGTGCTATCTCAGATTCCCCATGGCAGTCAAGGAGGGGAGGCACTGGGGTGAAGGAACAGAGTGGGTGGATGTCTGCGCTCACCTGGTAGCTAGAGGGTTTCCGTGGCTGCAGCTTCTTCAGACAGAGGCCAAAGAAGGAGAAGACAATGCAGGAAAGGAGGACCACAAAGGTGAAGAGGGTGACAGGCCGGGTGGGACCTAGAGCACAGAGAGACTGGGGCAGCACATAAGCCTCCAAGAACCTGCTGCACATCCAGTTGAGCCCCAAGCTGTTGCCTGCTTTGGGTTTTACAAGCTCTCAACCCCCTTCCCAAAAGACAAGCGAACACGTCCTTCATTTGCCAGGTCTTCACACCACCTTCCCCCCTTACCACCCTCCATGCCCTGCCTAACTCAAGGGTGACACCAGTGACTCGTCACCCCCAAGCATCAGACACGACCCTCAGCAGTGGCAGGGTGCAGCCCCAAGCTCTCCCTACCGAGGCGCAGGACGGAGAAGAAGAGCAGCCAGAACATGCAGAGGATGGGGGCCACCACGACCTGGCTGATGGCGGCGACGTGAAGGCGCTGGTTCAGTTTGGTGGGGATGTACACGTAGTAAATGTTGTACCGGTCAACCATGTGCTTGAGCAGCATGTAGAGCAACCCTGGTGGGACAAGAGGAGCCATTTGAGGGGAGGGCACTGGGGACAGCCAGGCCATAGGGACAGCAGGGCAGGCCCTGGGGATGATGTCCAAGGGTGCCCTCCTGTACCATGCAGGAAGCATGCACTCCCATGCTGCTGTGGGTGGCTGGGACAGGCTGTTCTTGGCGTGGCTGGGACCATGGGCATGGGATCATACTCACCAAAGGGGACGATGATGGGGCAGGTGATGCTGTAGGTCATTACAACAGAGAAGATACAGCAGGTCCAGGCGTACTCTAGTCCAAACTGGAACTGGTATGCTTGGCTCTGGGGCACAACCAACAGTGTCATTGCTGCCTCTGTCACTGCAAAGCCTGCACTTGCCTTTGCACCCTTGCCCACAGGACTGCCTCACCCCCACTAGCCCCCAAGAGGCCTGAAGAAGTCCCCACAAGCACCCCCACAGAACCACGACTGCCTGAGTTTCCAGTGAGTGCATCTCTGCTGTGCTGGGGGTCACGAAGGCTCGCAGGTGACCAGAGCCACATACCCGCTTGACATGGAGCCGCTCGGGCTCAGACTTGGCAAAGCAGAGGCGAGCAGTGTAGACGAGGAGGCCTGGGATGCGCAGCAGCTCCATGGCCGTCCCAATCAGGCTGGAGGTGACTACGTAGTTGACGAAGAAGGCGCCATTGTCTGGGAGGAAAACGCACCTGCCCCGGGACAGAGAGGTGAGACAGTGAGAGGATGCACAGGCAGGAGCTGCAAGAGCTGCTGGTGGTGGACAACAGGTGCTCCCGCTTGCCTGGGAAGTTTGGGAGCTTCCTGCTACTCACTGGAACTTGATTTCAGCCTCATCCAGAAAGTGGGTGTCAAAGAGCCAGCGGAAAAACAGGTCCAGGCTGGAGGGAGAGAAGAGGAGCAGCTCAGACAGAGGGAGAGCTATGTGAGAGCAATGTGAGAGACACCCATCAGGCATGTGTTTTTCCCTGTCCTGAGTGGGGAAGACCCCCTGCACCTATGCTGCCAGAGCAGCCTCTTCTGCCACACGAGACCACTATGTAGTGTGTGCTCACCTCCTGGATGGCCAGGACTGTTGTTGCTAGAGCTATGCAGATACCTGACCAGGTCCTTTTAGGGTCAGCTGAACACAAGCAGCAGCTGATCACTGCCACCAGCCCCCTTGGGTCAGCTGTGGCAGCCTGGTAAACTGCTCTGCTCCACTCCTCTGCAGGGAAGGTTTCCATCTGTGACCATGTGTCAGTGGCTCAGCACTGCTAAAGAGTGTTTTCCTCCCCAGAGATCGCTGTGTTTTGGCAGCAATGGGATCTTAGTCCTTTGGGGCTGGATTGCTGGGGTGATGGGCCTGGGTGTGATCCTGGAAGCTTGTGAGCAGCATGGCAGGGTGGTCTGTACCTGCTCAAACCCAGTGAGGGCAGGATGATAACCATAAACACCAGGAAGAAGAAGCATTTGTGCATGGTGATCTGATTTTCACTTGACCTGCAGAGGGGGAAGACAAGAAAAGAACATTGCAACTTTTTTTGAAAAAAAACCAGCTGGGTGAGGGGCTGGGCTTGGTCTTGCTTTTCACCAAGGAGTTACCCCTTGTCTCACAAAGCTGTGTGCATTTGATCTAGGCATCCACTGGGGCATTGCAAAGCCTCTCCCAGGCTAGGGTGTGTCTCCATGAGGAATCTGCTGTAGTGAAATCTCTTGTACTCCCAGCCTCTGACCCCCTTCATCTTTGCCCTCTCCTATCATCCCTGCTGGTATAGACACCCAACAAGAGGCAATGGGTGTCTAGTATGAGTTCACGACCTCCTGTCTCCCCCAGAAAAAGGAAGGAAGGTGGTGACAAAGCTCCTACAAGGACTTATCAGACCAGGCACAGGGCTTGGGGCTGATGGAGGGTCAAGACAGAGAGAGCACATTGCAGGAGCTGAGCAGTTGCCTCTACTTTAAGCATCATGAACCCATACCTCTGCCTTGGAGGGCTGGAAGCATGTCTGGGATGGCCCTGCTGCTGCCAGTCCACCATCACACCGTCCCTGTTATGAACTTCTTCAGATCCATCTTAAAACCACCTGCCTTTGTCAGTAGCATGAAAGTGTTCATGACTATGGGAAGCAAATGGCTCCTTTGTGCATGGACTTGGGGCTCTTTCTATGGAGAGAAACACCCAGGGGGCTCTGCTCCACTGCGGGGTTCTACTGCTCACTGCCTGCCTCCCTGCAGGTTGGGTTCCCCTTCCACTGCAGCTCCTCCCATCTATGGCAGCTCTGGGGGACTGGGGCCAGCCCCATTACCTTGTCCAGTGAGACTCGAAGAATGCGGAGTAGTAGACAAGGAAGGGCAAGAAGACAGAGAAGGCCCAGAGCAGCAGCGTAGGGAAAAACTGGGTAATGATGGGGTTCTGCAGGAAGAGAGATACCAAACACGCCCTCAGCAACCCACCACAGCACAGCCATGCTGGAGACAGCACATGATGGTGTGTGCAGCAGGTGGGCTGGAGCATCCCCTCCCTGAGCAGGGGCATTTGTTTCAGGAGATAAGAACTTGAGGCCAGCCGAAGGCACCACAACCATGTTCTGAGCCCCAGTGCCTACACAAAAGCTCACAGGTCAATGAGCAAGAAAGAGCTGTGCTGCTGGCAGCTCCTAACATCTCCTGAGCTCTTTCCAGACCTTTCCTCTTCAATGGACAGCAACCTGCCTGCTTCCATGGACACCAGCACCAAAGCTCAGGTGCTGCCCCAGGGCTCTGCCACTGGAAACACAAGGAGAAGGGAAGGGATAGCAAGCACAGACATGACCTTGTTTCTCATCAATGCCTATCCTAGTGATGGCTCATCTTCTTAGGACAGTGTAAGCTGGTGCCCCCACCATCCCATATAAGCCGGAAAATTATGACCTTTTAGGAAAATTGGCATGGGTTAGAGACTACCTTGAGGCTCTCCACAGGGTGTGTGACATTGAACATGTCCATAGTGTTGACAATGATGGCTGGCGTTGTGAGGAAGAAGAGAAGGACGAACAGGCAGATATTAAGCAGAATGAATCGCACCCACCACGATGTGCCACGGACTGATAAATTCTCCCTGTAAGAGGAAAACACAACCTGGACATGATGAGGAGGAAAAGCCCTATGTCCTGATCCTCCCAGCATAGCTTCATGAAGCTCTGCCTCCTGCTATCTGCACCAACCACCCTGGCAGACATTGTCTGAGTTGCCCTCTTCCTCTCCCCAGGCTGCTTTGCTGTCACATACAGACCCCCTGGATCATAGAGTAGCCACAGCGGAGGTCCATACCACCAGGAGGCTTTGGAATTGGGCCAGAGAAATCAGAGTCTGCCAATCACTCCCAATCTCAGCTGGCTGGGCCCTGCCACCCTTGGGGTAATCATCCCAATCACCCCTGCTGACTTATGTTATAGCAATAGGAGGTATTTTCAGTCCCCATCACCCTGGAAAAGTGTCCTACAGATAGAGAAACAGGTTCCCTACAGCAATATGGGCTCCCTATAGCTATGGGCATAGGATCCTTATAGCTATGTACATGGGCTCCTTATAGGTATAGACATGGGCTTTCCCATCTCTGCTTGTTCCTCCTTCCTCCCTCCCTCCCTTCTGCCACGGGTGTTCACCAGATGATATCGCTGGGTGCAGGGGCATAGCGAACACCCCAGTGGTGTGACTTGACCACGGTGGTGACAGAGGACTGCTGGGGGTGCTTGCGGCAGTGGATGTGGCTGTAGTCCTTCAAAATTCTGCAGGAAGAGGGAGCCAGGGTCAGATCTCACCTCTTGTGAGACCCTTCCCGCAGCCCTAACAGGGCAGCCAATGCTGCAGATAGCAGAGGCATAGAAGAGACCGACCCATTGCCTGGCTTTGGTTGGAAGAGCTGGCAAAGTGCCCCAGTTCCCCAGCAGTGGTGGGCAACAGGCTGAGGGGCATCCCCATGGCTGTTGCATGAGGGGCACTCACACGGCTGTCATCCGCTCATCCTGGAAGGTGACAAAGGCCATATCAAGCCGCTTGAGTGTGATACGGTTGCGCTCTGCATTGAACTCATCTGTGAGCTTCTCCTCCAGCTCCCCGTAGTACTGCTCAGCATCCACCTGTGGAAGCAGCCAGGGCTCTGCTGCTCACCGGGCTGGGGCAGGGGCAAGCTGCCATGCTCTGCCTTGGCCATGGTGCAGGTGTGCTGCCTGCAGCCGTGCCTGCACCCTCCTACCTCATCGAAGCCACAGAAGCGGCAGCAGAAAATGCGGGCGCAGGGGTGAGTTTTGATCATGATCTTCCCCTCTTTCTGTGCCTTGGTGGTGAAGTAAAGCCGCCCCTTCATTGCTTTGCGCCTGCCAGGAAGCCGAGAGCGAAGGTCATTTGGGGAGCAGCAGACACACAGACAAACTCAGACTGGGTGCCTTGATGTGGTGGGCAGGGGCATACACCCTCCCACAGAGGCAGCATGGATGTGCATGCACTCACCGCTCCGCATCCAGCTTCATCAGCTTGCGCACGTCGAAGCAGAACTGGACATTGGTGACGGTGCAGCTTGGATAAGCCTCACTGCAAGCACAGGGGCATGGTGGCACCCGGAGCCAGGGGACAGGGACAGCCACCTGTCTGCCACTCACCCAGCAAGGCTGTGGCACATGGCTACTCACTGGAAATGCTTGATGATAAGTGAAGGGTCTGTGATCTCCTTGGGGATGTGGGTAACCATCAGTGTCCGGGCGACCTGGGGCAAGAGAAGAGGAAAAGGAATCTGCAGGATGGATCTGCAGGATGGATCTGCAGGATGGGTGGGGATCTGCAGGATATAATGCTACCACCCTGTCTACCCAGCAGCGAGCTGGGGCACCAACTGCCACCCAGGAGGCAAGTCAGCACAGACCTTCTCAATGCCCAGTCCCAAACCTTGAGGGCACAGCCAGACAACGCCATAACCCAGACAGATAGATACAGTAGAGCTTCAGTCTCAAGAGACAAGACAGCAAGAGAGAGAGATTAGTGTCCAGGCTGTCGCTTTATCCAGAAGCTGGTGAAAATCAGCCATACATTTCCCTGCCAGCCCAGTTCCAGGCTGTTCCTAAAGACCTCTGTACCTACTGAGGCCAGCATTTGTGCAAAGCAAGAAGTTGCCCATTAGTGCTGAACAAGGTAGGGTTGGAGGAGGGGTGGTTTCTCACCTTCTCATTCTCTCTGTATTCCAGGTGGACAGAGTGGTGAGCCATGCAAAGGATGGTGAAGATAAAATAGATGAGGGCAAAGATGCTGTGCAGCCACAGGAGACGGTCTCTGGAAGAGAGGAAGTGGGGATCAATGAGCACTGTGGTGAGCATGTGGCATGGGGAGCAGCCTGGCACTCAGCATTTCACCCACGGCCACCCCTTCCACCCAGGAAGACCACCCTGTGCCAGCTGTCAGACACCCAGCCCAGGAACTAGAGGGGCAGCAGCCAGGCTGAGATACTACAGAAATGAGGCCACACAACAACCCCAAGAGCACTTCTGCCAGCAGTGGGGTGCAACGAGCTGTGACACTGGGTTGGCTGCCCTGACTGTGTTCATGTAGTACAGAGAGACAAGAGAGCTACTGTGAGTGGTGTGCTGCTCACATGGACCTGTCCCTGTCCCCAGCACAGGGCTGTGGCGAGTTCTGTGCCTAGGTGCTCCCAGCACTGCCCACCACAGCAGCAGCACATGCAGACCCCCTGCCTGTGGGAGCACCTACTGAGTTGGGATGTTTGCGATGGTTGTCCGGCCAAAGTGGGTGGGATTGTGTCCTGCAGAGGAAGAAGAGAAGCAGAAGGTTAAGGGAACCCAGTGCAGTGTGCATGTCCATATTGCAGTTATTGGCTCTGGTCTTTGCTCCCTTCTTTTCCATCCCCCAGGTCCCCACCAAATCCCCATTGCCCTGAATTTCACGGCCTCTTATGTTTCTCTGTCACCCAGCTGATGGTGAGCTCCTGCTCACATGGGGGCTTTGCCTTCTTTCCCAGAGGCACAGTGTACTTGCCCAAAGGCTTGTAAGCTCGCATGGCACTCCTGAGTCATCCTGTGACTAGGGAAGCACCTACCCAGAAGGTCCCCTGAGAAGTTGACAGGCAGGATGACAGCCACGGAGAGCACGCAAACCAGCATCAGCAGGACAAGGAGGTGCCGCTGGAAGGAGAGGTAGGTGGTGGCATCAATCCCACACTTGCTCTGAATCTCCTCATCCCTGGAGAGAGGAAGGTGGGGTCAGTGCTGGTGGTTCCTCCTCACCACCTCCCACCATGTGGACACTGGCTTGCTCCAGTCTCCCACAACCCTCACCAACTCATGACATCCTGACTGTGGCACAAAGGATTTGAGCAGAGAGGGAATGAGGGACCCAAGCAGCCCTCCAGCTGCCATCTCATGACAGGATTGGCTCCTATCAGGAGAGGTTGAAGCTGTTTTCTTTGGGATATGATCTAGGGACCAGGAGGAAATGCAGAGGTGAGCTCTCTGCTCTCTCTTCAGAGTGGATGTTTTACGACGACTCTCTTCTGCTGCTGGTCCCAGCAGTTCCTGGTGATGGGGACCTGCAGGCACCAGCTGCCCTTGGGTGGGCAGTGTTGGGGCATGACCATAATGCCAAGGACACACACTTACTTCATCTGGTAGATAGAAAGGAGCCAGGAACAGAATCCCTAGAAGGAAAAATAGTTAGGATGAGACAAGGGCAACCACCACCACTTCCCTGGTCAGGGACTGGGTCACAGCATATTCTGGGGAAACATGCAGAGGTGGTGCAGTGCCTATGGCCAGGGGGTTGAGCAAATGGAGGCAATGCCTAAGGCAGCTCAGCAATGCTCAGCCCAGTGGCAAAGGTAGCTGCCTCGGGCAAAGCAAGGAAAACACACTCCTAAGAGCTGATGGGAAGCTGAGTGCAACCTCTCTTCCAGGTGGCATAAGCCCTGAGGGACCGTTAGACCTTCCTGAAAGTAACAATAAGAGAATTTCTGTGAATGCCAACAAGGAGTCTTGCTGGGGCAGGGGAATAAAGGGACAGGGCAGTCTCTCTACAAACATCAACCATCCTGATGGATGTCAGGTGCAAATTTTTGGCTGCAGAAGGATTTGCAGAGGAAGCGGAGGTCAAGCATTAACCCACTGTTTCAGGGGTGACTTGCCTTCCTCTGAATATTAAGGAGCATCACTGTAACAGGCTCCTGCTTCCAGAGATACTTCTTCTTCCCCTTCCACGACAGTCCCTAACATTCAATGCACTTTTTTACTTCTAAAAAGTGCTGAGGTGGCACTGCTGTAGAGTGCCATAGGATAACCTAAGTTCTTGTGCACTAACTAGCTTATTCCCTGTCACTGTGTAGGCACATGGGTTTTCAGACTTTCCCCGGTAAAGGAGATCGGGTTAGAAAACACCTAGGCAGACTTGACATCCACAAGTCCATGGGCCCTGACAGCATGCATCCACGACTGCTGAGAGAGCTGGTGGACACCACAGCAAGGCAGCTCATGATCATCTTTGAAAGGCCCTGGTGATCATGAGAGGTGCCTGAGGACTGGAAGAAAGCACCATGCACTGGAACAGATTGCCCAGAGAGATTGTGGACTCCCCTTTACTTGAGATATTCAAGATACAATCCTGTGCCATGTGCTCTAGGATGACTCTGCTTGAACAAGGAGGTTGGATCAGACGACCCACTTTGGTTCCTTTCAACTCTACCCATTCTGTGATTTTGTGATTCTGGGCTTTTTATGCTCTCTACAAATTTCTCCTCAAAACTGCTCTTCTCCCCTCTTAGTGTGTTTTACATCTAACCTGGCAGAGTTGAGATTTTCCTCATTTGTGAACAGTTTGACTTTTTAAAGGATGTCTTCCTACTTCTAATAATCTCCTTTCATCTGTTCTTTAGTGTGCTGGCTTTCCCTGTAGCCTTTCTCACTTATTTTTTGATGAGCAATATACATTTGCCTAGAGCACCTGGTACAGAGCCTTTGAACAGGCTTCCTGCCACCTGCAAGGATTTTGCTTCATTCCTACCTAGATTTTTTAATAAGTCAGGACATTTTTTCATAGTCATGCCAGTGACTGATTTTTGAGCTTTTGCTGCCATAAAAGAAACAGAAAGAGGCAGCAAAATGTGTCAGTCTGTGTTTGTTTCCAGCAAAGCCTGGTGTGGTAGAGAGAAACAAAAGATTCCTTTAAAGCCCCACCATGCTGGCAGAGAAGGAAATGTGGTGTGCGGGGACTTTATCCTGAAGGGTGGGAAAGATCCTTGCAGGCATGCATCCAGGCTCTGGCCATGCATCATTCTAGATCCCTACAGCTGCAAGGAGAGCCATGCAGCTGTGAGATGCTTGCCAACAGGAGCAATCCATCTAAACTGCCATTCAAAATAAATGCCTCAAAGAATCCAGGACAAAAAACCCTCCAGCTTCCAGGATTTCCCACTGCTGAAGGGTGCTGAGAAGGAGATTTAATTTCTCACACTTAACTTCTGACCTGGGTTTCTGATGAAGAGCAGGACAGGCTGGGACAGGACAGGCCCAGCCCAGGTTCCCACTGCCACTCACCACATCCTTGTTGTCGGCATCCAGAGGGCTGTTCTCAGATGGGGACTTCTCCTTCTCGCTCTGCTCTCCATAGAAAAGCGATGTAAGGCTTCGCAGTGAGGGAAGGAGTGGAGGTGTGAGGCAGAAGAGAAGCAGCAGACATGAGAGAATAAGCACCCTTGGAAAAATCTCTCTTAGGACAGCAGCCCAAGAAATGCTTCCCCCCCTCTGCATCCTGCACGGGGGCTGGAACAATGCTTAGTGCAGGGCTTGAGACAAAAGGGTTGCAAAAGGGTGCAACAAATCTCCCCAGCTTCTTTGGGGTCCTGACCCTAGATGGGCTCACGGAGATGTAGCCTTAGCTCCATTACAAGGGACTGTTGAACCAGATATTTTCTATTCCACTGTTTTCAGATGTCTCAAATGGTTCTACAGTAAAAAGGAATATAATCAGAGCTCGCATTTTAAATCTTGATTGCCCTTTGATCTCACTGATGAAGGGAAAACATCACGTATTCATGACCAGACTCAGCTCCAGATTCAGAAGCCAAGAGGAACTGGAGGGGAGAAGGCAGAAGAGGGGCTTCAACAGAGCTTACTCTTGTGGGCTTCCCAGCCTTGCATAGACCCCTCCTGTGTGCACCAGCCTGTGCAAAGAAAGATGCTTTGTTGCCCAAGGTGAGCTGTGCTCTGGCAGGCAAGCTGTTGTGGGCAGCACAGCCCACCTGGAAATATGGTGTGGGCTCTACTTTCACCAGAACACTGCTTATTTTTGTGGAATTCTGCACCTAGCCCAAATGATGGGCCAGGCAAGCTGCTGTGGTGACATGAGGAACAGTGTTATTGCTGTGTGTCTCCCTCTGCCACCTCCACCAGCCAGTCCTTCTCATCCCAAGAGAGTGGCAGGAGAGGCAGCAGCACAGTCCTCACTGAAAAACAGCTTTGTCCTTCCCAGAACAGTGCCCCCAATGGCACCAAGAACACTGTCACCAAATGCTAGAGGAAATGAAAGCTGGCCTGGACTTTCCCTCTCCCTGCAGCAGATGGTGGCTGTGTCTCTACGGGAAAGAGGGATGCTAGGCCATTCCCAGTGGGAAGGAGGGACAGGAACACCAGCTGAACTCTGTGTGTCAAGCCACAGTGCTAGCCTTCCTTTCAGCCCTCTTGAAGAGAATGGAGCCATCACCTGCAGCAACTTTGCATCCTCCTCACCTGTCATTGTCCATCAACAGTGCCAGGCGCCCATAGTCCCAAGCTGCTTTCCGAAGACATGAGAAGACCAGAAGGAGAAGCTGGAAGAAGAAGAAAGAGAAGTGTTTTGCTGCAAGGTCTCACCCCATGGGATCTTCTCATATCCCTCCTTTCTACTTTCTTACTTGTGAGCCCAAGTTTGAGCTAAACTCTTACCGCAAATTGTTCCTGCTCTGTGATCTCACCACTGCTGTCCAAGTGTTTTTAGCTGTTCACCATGATGTGGGCAAAGCCCTTGGACCCCTGCACTCATCCCCATTCCCCATCAGCCAGGTGCACCAGTGCACTATCCCTGTTCCCCACCAGCACTGCTGCACAGGCTGCACTCATGTGTGGCTGTGGGTGCACGCGGGGGCTGCAGAGCCTGTGGAAATGGCTCCTCGTGGCCCGCTCACCAGCCAGAGGATGAAGTTGATGGCCAGCACGGTGGGCACGCCCCCGAAGGGCAGCCCCTCCAGGACGGTGCTGCGGGAGCGGGCGCTGAAGCACTGCTCCTCTGTGCTGTTCACCGGAGTATCCAGGAAGACGAGCACATCCAGTGAGGAGAGGCCAGCACCATCAGGTGCTGGCTCCATCGAGTACGTGCTTTCCATCGGAACCGTTGTGGGGTCTCACCCTGCAACACAAAGGCAGAAGCATGGATGGAGAAGCTTTTCCTTGAAAAGAGGCCACGGCTCTTCCAGGTCTCTTCCATCAAGGTCTGAGGAGCTCACTAAGGGTAGGGAGGAGAGAGGACTGGCTGGTGACCTTAGAGCTTCCCCAGTCCTAGTCTCTCTCAGGGAGAGGTTGTTGGACACAAGGCAGAGGGTGTTGCTGAAGAAATCTCAACAGCAACTTCCTGCCCTTTCCCCACCCATTAAACCCCATGCTATTTGCTTGTCTCTGTCATACCCGAGACAGGTCTCTCACCACCTCTGCCCCTCAGTCCTGAAAGCTGGGTTGAGTCATGGCCCCCTCGGTGTTGTCAGCAGGCAGGAATGAGAAGCTGAAGCATTTGTTTGAATTTCTGAAAAAAACAGCAATGATAATATTGACAACTTGGCTGCTGGGACTGCATTTGCTTCTCTCCCCACAGCCAGATATTTACTGCCTATGGAAAACCCCTAAGCCTGCTGTCCTACTCCAGCATCATGATCTATGTGATTCAGGAATTAGACAACTTGCTTTTAATCTTTCCACCTAAGCAGAATTGCTCCTTCCAAGATATCTTGATCTCTACAGAAGAGTTAGCTTCTCAAAACCCTAAATATCAGCCTTCCCAACAAAATTGAGACCCTGCTACAGCCCCTCAGTCACCCAGCACCAGGTAAACCCTGCTGGAGGATGCTCAAAGCCACAAAGCCACATGAACAGGGTGGAGGAAGAGAAGCAGGACCCATGGTTTGATTGACCAGTGGAGGAGAGTGCCAACAAAGACAGATGGGACCTCCAAGGATGTGGAGACACAAAGTGTTTATGGCAGTTTTTGTCACCAAGACCAAACGAGATCGAATCTTTGACACCGAAGGAAACCTGATTGAGAGGTCCTTGGGAGCACAGAGACAGAACACAGAAAATTACTTGGCTTAGAAAGGGGATATTCCTAAGCTCTACATAGATTTGCTTTTGTTAGGAAATGTTTATTTGTGCTGTGTCAGTGTGCTAGATGGGGGACTAGAGTAGCACCTGATTTTATATACATGCTGTGGCCTCAGCCTCTCTTTGATCTTGCAGTTTGCTGCTTGAAGAGTCCTGTCCTAAAGTTCATCAGGAAGAGGAGATTAGTCCTGTCCTAAACTTCACAAGGAGCCCAAACACCCCCAACCCACAGCTGACCAGGCAGGACAAGACTGCTGGTGCAGGAGTTGACATACATTACATGTCTGAGAGACTGACTCTCTTTGACCTCCTCATCCAGGGAAAGAAAAAGCTGAGGAGGAGGGAGGTTTTCAAACACAAGAGTTGGCCATAAAGAAAAAAAAAAAAAAAGGTCTGACAACCTGGACACTGAGGATTCCCAAGGGATTGTCAACCCAAGCTCTTCAGAGGTTTGAAGAATTTAAGAACTACTTTTCGTGCTTGTAGTTTCCAAGTTAAACACTTGCTATTTTCTTCATTTCTGAAGCATAAATTCCATCCCAAAGAAAATCTCCACTGGCTGCCTAAGAGTGGCTGGGATGATTGGACCAAGGCTATGAGACCAGAAGAGCTTGAGTCTCACCCCACTGCAGTATTAGGCTGGCATCTGACTATCTGCACAGACGCCTTGAAGAGATGTCAGAAGCTGTTTGAACTACAGGCACCAAGTTCCCCAGGACATGCAGACATGGAAGTCCCTTTTCCTGTGCATAGGGTGCAATGTCACCTGAGCCATGTGCTTCAGTGTCTGCTACAGACCTGCCCATGCTGCATCTTCAGTTCTCCCCAGAGGTCCCTATCTATATACACATATATCTGTCCAGACTATGATGTCTGGAGACATAACTGCCCAAGTGAGGACAGCTGAACATTAGTGTGACTCACAAAAGAACTGCCAGATCACTTGAGATATGCTGATACTTCTCCAAAGGGCATCCCAGTAGACTTGGGGCTGATACTTGCACCCAGGTGTGGAGTGATGGATGGGCTGGCAAAGCCTCCCTGCAATGCTCTCAGCCACAGCCTGTCTCCCAGCCATGGCTGGGAGTCCTGTACTTCAAGGACCAGCATGATCCCATCAGGATAAGAACCCCTGACAAAGGACCTCCAGAAGACACCTGGAAGAAGTGAAGGGGCTACTCTGGCAAGCAGCAGCTGTTTGCCCTGGCTTGCCTGCCTCCTGCTTGCCACCCGAACCACCAGGACCTCTAGCCAGGGTCTGCTCTTTACTATGGAAATGCTCTCAATCTGTTCCTCACGATGTGCATGTCTCTCTTTCTCTCTCTCTCTCTCTTGCTTCCTCCTGTAAGCATCAGAGCCATTGCCATCTGGCATTTTCAGCTGCTAAATAATTCACTGCCTTTTTGTTAACAAGGAGAGTGTGTCTCTGACCAAGGGAGCTGTTAGACCATCAGCAAACAAAGAGACCCTTAGCAACTTCCAAGTCCCTTCTCCATCACCACCACTCCACTACACAGCAATAAGATCCTGCAGCTTGTTTCTAGGCACCGGCTTCACACTTGTAGGAGGAACATCCTGTCAGGGATGGCAGGGTGAGGGGGATTTTCACAGGGATCTGTACAAGTTGTGTTTCTCTATCAAGTCCTTGCTGCTATCCCTTTCTCTCCCATATCAGATATTTTGCTCCCGGTGGCAAAAAGCAATGGGTTCCTCCTGGAGATGGTGCTAGTATCTCCTGCTCCTAGCTCTCCTGCCCAGAAACCTCCCAAATATAAGCCTTCACCCTCCCAGTGCAACCAGCTCATTTCTCTCCACACAGCACTGCAAGTACAATGCCAGACTTCACAGAGAAATTTCAGGAGCAGAAGATACGTGAAGACCCAGTCCAGCTCTGTCCCCTCTCTTTTAAGCACCCCCAACTCCAAAGGAGTCCAAAGAAGTCATCATGTCATGCCCAGGTCTGTAAACACAGCCTTTGCAGTGTATCACAGCTCCTCTGGACCTGATCTCAAGCCCCTCTCCTGCTCTTTTGCTGCTCCTTTCATCACCAGATAGCCACAGAAACTCTCCTCCAAATATCCAAACCACTACTTTTCTAGACCATTTGTTCCAGCTAGTCTCACCTTTTATGGTGCTGCTCTCCAGAAAAGCTTATGCAAATTATATAGCTGCAGTGTTACCATTAAAATAACTGTTGGGGGCAACCAGCTAAAAGTAAATCATGTATATGTTCTAGGAACAGCATGCAGCAGAAACAGTGAAGGAGATTTCTTCTCACATGCACCAACAACAACTTACACTCAGAACTGTAGAACATGTTCAATCTCCTTATGGTTAGAGAGGTAAGTTTTTTGGTATACAGAATGAGAAATCACAGGGACACTGCGGGTCACACAGTCATTATTGAAATGCCTAAGCTAAATTTCCACATCACACAAATGAGAAAATTCAGCATTTTGCAATATTCAGTTGATGGCTCTCTGCAATACTATCTGAAAGGTTCAACAAAACCCACAGCACCACCAAACCAGTTC
Source organism: Sitta carolinensis (assembly GCA_032173965.1). Lineage (NCBI taxonomy): Eukaryota > Metazoa > Chordata > Aves > Passeriformes > Sittidae > Sitta > Sitta carolinensis. The sequence goes on from JAVUNC010000006.1 coordinate 39,590,306, forward strand.
CTGTTCCCTGCTATGCCACTGACATTGTGCTTTTCCCAATCTTGAGGGGTGAAAGAACAAATACTGTTGTGAATAACAGAGCTGGACCGATGTCACCTCCAGAAGATGTCAGGACAGCTTCCCATTAGCTGTGTATGAGGCATGGCCTCTAGATGCCAACCACAGACAGATGTCCTTCAGAGCAGCCACTGTCCTGGAGAAGTGACAGCAATGGACTAGTCATTAAACATGGGGGTGTACAAGGTTGCAGGTAGGAAAATGAAGCAATAAATAAAAGCAGAAATTTCAATATATGGTCTATCCATTATAGGTCTTAGAGGGAAGATACTAAAACAGGGTCAGAAAAAAAGTCAGAAAACATGCAGTGCAATTCTTTCTCCCCTTTGTGGCCTGTGAATGCATAAGATTCGCCATTGAAACTGATTTGCTGGATAATTTCTATGAAGCATTTTCAGTGCATGTAAGCTTTGCCTTGAATATTCAGTGCCCTCTTTGTTTTGTTGATACATCAGCATATGTTTCTTCTCTCCGGTTGGGTGGGCACTAATCCAGAGAATCAGATTTCCAATTAAAAATAAGGCAAGTCTTCTATGCGAATGCAATTTTTCATAATTTGTCTTTCCCTTGAAGCATCCTGCCAGCAAACTCATTTGCTGGGGGATTCATGGACAGCTGGAGTAGCAAAACATCAAAACAGTCTTGGGAGCAATGAGATGACTAAGCTGGGTTTCCCAGCATGCCTACACTCAGCCAGCCTTAGCATCCCACTCTGGCACAGGTGGAATTACTGACTTTGGCTGGCCAGAGGGCAGACAGGGCATGGGGCTGTTGATGGAGCAATCTGTGGCCACACAGAAAAGCCAGTCTGAGGACCTAGACCTAGAAAACAAGCATCTGTGCTACCTTCATCTATGCTTTACATCCTTCTTCCATTACAAGTAGATTGTGGCCAGGCTGTGGAAGAGAAAGTCAAGGACTACTGTAACAGGAAGATCAGGTTCATGCCCTGGTGTGCACAGGGCCAGCCAGGCATGCAGGCAAACCTCCAGCATCCCACCCTGCAGGACTGCAGTGACCGACCTTGCAGGACTGCAGGGACAGGGAGGGCAGGAAACCTGAGCCACTGCCACTTACTCAGCATGGCTAACCAAGTACCTCAGGAGGGGAAAAGGCTCATCAACAACCTGCACTGAGCTCAGCACACACCCCAGCAGTTCTGGCACCACAGGGCATGGTGACCTCTCCATTCCTGCAGCTTGGTGCATGGGAGAACAGGCACACCATGGGCCACACCTGTCCCCAATGGGTATGAGCACAGACAGGACAGGACCAGAGACACAGCCCTCCAAAACCCCACAGAGTCCAAGGCATTGCTCCCTGGATCTCCCTTCAACCTTCCCTCTTAAGATTCATGGCCTCGAGGTCCAAAAAGCAAAGAGAGGGTCTGGCTGCTCATGGTCTGTGAGGTGAGCACCTGTGGGGCAGCAGCATCCCTGGGCAGGGCTCACTGACACTGGTGTGAATGCTGTGCCCACACCCTGTCAGGGTATGAGACAGACACCCACCAGCAGAAGATCCCATCCTATCACCAGCAGGACATGGGACATACACCAGCCTGTTCTCATAGTCTGTTGCAAACCAGATGCATCTTTCAAACAAGGAGGACCATACCACAAGTAGCAACATGGCTTGTGGCCTATGGAAGCTGGGGTTAGTAAGGTTTGGAGGCAAAGGACCACTCTACACCAACAGATGACCCCTAACAGGTAAAAAACGCCTGCTCAAATATTCGTTTTGTAATTGTCACTGAAGATATGATTGCTTGGAGAGGTCATGAGGACTCTTGTTTCGTTGATTCTATTCTATCTCATACACATACCCACCACTCAATGAGAAAATGAATGTGAGTGCAAGACTGCTTAAGAAGAATCTGTTTAAAAATGGTATAGATAAACTTCATCTTCCCTACCAGTAAGCTCTGGCACTGCTCTCTCACTGAGGAATACAAAACCAGGCTCACTGCCAGCCAGGGCAGGAAGGCTGGGTAAAGAGCCAACCCATGAGCCCACCCAGGCCCTGGGGATGCAAACCCCACAGTGAGGTCCTTCCCCTCAGTGGTGAGCCTGCCTTTCGCATTGCTGCTCCTACCCCCAATGCTTCACCATTCCCAACCTGCCCTGCCAACACTGTTCATCTAAATAATGTAACCCACTAGGAGGCTGAAACTGACCCTATTTTGGGGTCAAGTTTTTCTGCACTCAGGACTGGCAGGTTGCCACTACCTTCAGGAAACCCTATGTAGGGTCATGATGCCCCAGGGACTCACCCAAAACCAACACATATCCCTCCTCCGCTCTGTGTCCCTGTGCTGGCTGCCACATCACCCACAGCTCCCTGCCCTCCCGTTCTTCTCCAGCACCACCATGCAGGGTGGGTTTTTGGCATTTGGACAGACTAAATTCCATGAAGTTTTTGAACAAGAAGGCATCCCAGTCCCCTTGGGACTCTGCAGGACAATGGTTGTGGCTTTCCAAACAGCCACCTGCATAAGCCCTTTCTCCTGCAGGTATGCTGTGGACCGAGCAGACCAATGCTGACTTACTGCAGTGCTCCTTGGCAGAATAAAGCCAAACTCCAGGCGACCGAGAGCAAACAGTGCTTACAGTGAGATCTACAGCCAGGGAGATTTGTTTGGGCCACTGCGTGGGAGATGCTGTGCAGAGAGCAGCTCTTCTCCAGCCTCCTCCACACATGTGCAAGCCAGAGGCTGCTGGAGCCAGCACACTGAGATTAGGAAGGAAGAATTGGAGTGGAATTTATTTATTCCACCCCCAGCCATTTTTGCCACATTTAACTAAGCTTCCAGTGCAGGTTGGCTCTAACCCATATTTGGTTTGCATTTCATTCTCCCATTCTCCATTCTCTCTGCACACAGCCCTTCATACCACACCTTGTGTGTGCAGTGCATCAAGCAAATATGAGCTAATGGGGCTGCAAGCTCCCCAGAGTATCATGCACCCTTGTCCTCTGATAAAACTTAAAGCAACACTCTTCAGCACAAAGGATTACCTGGACCAGGACCAACCCAAGAAGAGAGCAGGGCACTGCTGGGCTGCTGGTAGGTGATGGCTGGGAACAGAGAGATGGGAAAGGAGCCTTATAATAAAGATGGGAACAGACTTTTTGGTAGACATTGTAGTGACATAGTTTTAATCTAAAAGAGGGTAGATTCAGACTAGAAAAAAAAATTTATATGGATGGTGAAACACTGGCACAAGTCATCCACATAGGTGGCAAGTGCCCCATCTCTGGAAACATTCAATGTTAGGATGGACAGGGCTATGGACAACCTCATAAAGTTGAAGATGTGCATTGGACTAGAAGACCAATTTAAAGGTCCTTTTCCACCCAAACTTTTGTATGATACTATGACAAAGCCAGGGTTGACTTTAGAGAATGAAGACCCAGGTAGCTCACATGTGAGAAAGGGGAAGGGCATCATCCTGGGGTTCTCAGTTAACCTATACATATCCAGAAAAACAGTATTTCAGGAAAACAGTAAAGAGACACCCTGGTACCATCAGATCCCTGCTCCAAGCTGGGCTCTTGCATGCTGATCACAGTCCCCAGAACAACCCCTGCACTTGCCATTAATTAATGATGATACACGCAGATAAGAACAACTCCCAGCCCCTGCTGCCTGTGTGCCTGAGGGACATGGCAGCAGCCAGACCTAGGGAAGGGCATGAACTTCCCTGCAAAGGGTATCTCCAGGTTCCTTATTGCCTGCCAGCTTCCAGGACCACAGCATGTGCCCCCATGCACAGCCTGCTTTGCAGAGGCAGCTCCAATTTGGCATTGAAGACCAAGGAAGACACCTCTCAGCAAGGCTGTAACTGTGGAGGGATGTCAGGCAATTACAGGCAGATTGCTTCTTCTGCCACCCAGATTACAGTCCTCACACAGTGGATTTTAAGGTCTTTGTGAAGAAAAGTGCCACCTTCACTGGGAAAAACACTCCCTTGTGGAAACCTGTACAGAAACCAGGCGTAGCTGTGCCTTGGTTGGGGCCCAGACCGAAGTTGGTCACCATGAGTCACAGGCATCTTTCACAATGCCACAAGGCACCAGGTGCACTTTGGTTCCTGGAGATGGGGTACAAGACAGGAGGGAAATAGGGAAAAGGGAGCTCTCTTTCTTTCCCAAATCCCTTCAGCTGTTTGGAGTGCAGGGAGCTGTGGGAGGCAGAAAGCAAAGTGGGAGGTTTATCTGATGCCTTTTATAAAGCCACCTGCTGCATGCACCATGGGAGCAGCCAGCCCAGCTTGAGCCATCACCTGAGGGAACTGCACCTGCGAGCACAGAGAAGGAGACTGGCAAGAGTTGGGTTGTGCATGAAAGGGATGCAGACTGGGAAGCCCAGCATCACACTGCTTGGGCCAGGCAATTCTGGTGGCTTTGCACCCCAGTGTCCTGCCTGGCCAGGACACGATGACACACCTGGGGATGGCAGGGACCTCACTGCTGAGTTGGTGGAGAAAGTAGGCACATTTCAAGCCCTGGTGCAGCTGCTGAGCTCTAGCCAGCCCTTCTCACAGCTGATGCCCACCAGCCTGCTCTGCAATATGGAGTGAGCACACATGGTGAGCTACCAAGGGCCTGGCACTCATGCTGCTGGGCACAGCTCTGCTCCATTCCAGCCTGCTGCTGCCTGACAGGGACCTGTGAGCACCCTCCCACCAAGCACCCTCATCACACAGCTTCCTAGGGGCCAGTGGTTATCCTGTTGATCCCCTTCTCCTGGGTCCTGGCCCACACCTTCCTCCACACTGCAGTGGGGGATGCCCTGGTGCCTGGCTGCCACCAGCCTCTCCACCCTTCACTCCTCCCCATCTTCAAGCAATCACATCCTCCACAGCTGACTCTGCTGCAGAAGCAAAGAGATATTCCTGCCCTGCCCAGCTCCCTTCTCTGCAAGCACAGAAGCTTATTCCTGAGAGCAATGGATTACAACACTACATATATATATAAACACACACACAATATGATTTTAGAGCATCTAAAATCTAGAGCAGAACTAGAACATTTCTATTTCCTGTGCTTGGTGCCAAGAGCAGAGTGAGGTTTGGACTGCAGCAGGAGCCCATAAGCATAACTGCTCACCAATCCTGGCCTTGACAAGGCTTTCCTCCCACCTCTGCCCAGCTTCCAAGCAGATTAGGGTGACACCATATGACTGGGATGAATCACGCTGCCCTGGGAGCATAGGAGTTGGCAGCAGTGGTTTGCACAAGTGGGGATGGTCCCAGCAGCCGCTGTGCCAGTCACATCCAGCCATGCTCATTGCATCCAACTGTGCCAGAGGAATTAGCACTCAGCACACTGGTTTGAGTCAATAGTGCATCAAAGGGAAGGGAAAGCTTTTGATGGTGTACACCATGCAGGGCAATCCTGGCGCTGCCTTTCACAGGGGAAATGGAGGGAGCTCTGGTTGCTGAGCACTCATTCAGTTGTCTCTGCAGCCCATACAGCTTTTGGGGGAGATTAGAGGAAAGCTGCTGCTGCAGCCAGGAAGGAAGGCAGCTCTCCCAAGTACATGTGGAGCTGCAGACATGTGGCTCTGCAAAGCATGACTGTTTCCATCTCCTTCCAGTGTGACAGGTGCTCACAATACTTGTCAATACTTATCCCCATCACTTGCATCATCCCCAAGAATTGCCCATGTCCACAACCCCCAAGCACAGCTACAATCATGTACCTGCTGCAGGGCACAGCAGAGCCAAGCACAGCAGGGCAGGCAGCCCATCACACCCACCAGCCTGCTCTCATCTCCTCCATGGAAAGGATCTGGGGAGTCAAATGGCCCTAGAGCACCAGAGATAAGATGGAAGTCATAGGACTTTTGGGACAAGAATGGGGGTTTGTGATCCCCCAACCCCAGCTCACAACTATCACAAGCAGGTGGTCCAGCACAGAGACACAGATGGTCAGCAGACAGACTCTGTTGTGCCAGTGCTGCTAGCTGGCACTGCCTGCACCCACTGCACTGCTCTCCTGCCCCATTCTGCCTATACCCACTGGCCAGCAGCTGCCCACACCAGCGCAAGGGGTGTTGGGAGTGATGGACATGATGGAGAAAAACATAAGAAATGTTTTTCTTCCCTTCAGGCAGAGAAGGATGTGTCACATCTGGACATGTACAGCAGGCAGGCTGGGAAAGGGACAAGGCATTGGGAGAAGAGAAGCCGTGGGCTGGGAGGCACAGCATCGCCCAGAGGATGTGAGACAGATGGCAGATTTGGCAGTGGGGTGGTCACAGAGCGACCTGCAAGCTTTTTCTGCTGCAAGAACACAAAACACAAAACTGCACAGGGGCTGCCAGCCCAGCCTGGCAGGTTTGCTGGGGGGGTCACATCCTTTCAAACATGCTTCATCCAAAAGGCAGCATCAGAGATGCTTCATGGGCAATTCAGCCTTGGAGAAAGGCTGTCTAGGGTCAGGGAGAAAATGGGACGGAAGGCAGAGAGATTGTCCCTGGATTCTCCTCACAAGCCTACCTTCCCTGCACACAGGGCCACACAGGCAGCCCAGGGAAGGGCTGGCAGCCCCTGTGCTGATTTTCCCACTTTGCCAGCAGCACAGGGTCCTCAGGCCCTGCCCTCCACATAAACACTGCTCACACAGAACAGAAAAGAATGGGAAATTAAACATGAGGCACTGCAGAAGATGTCTGCAAAATGAACCTCCCCAAGCTCACGCCTCCTTGTCCTTCCAGGGTGGTTTGGGCACAGCAGAGCCAGCATTAGGAATACAGCTGGCTGAAAAGATTTGGGGACCCAGTGTAAGCAGGATGGTATCTCTCTCTCTGATCCCCCCACCCTGCAGGGAACAGTGTCCCAGCAAGAGCCACTGCAAGCCTCTCCATAGCCCAGCAACTGTTGAGGCCCTGCCACAATTAGGAATCAGACACAGGCTCTGTGTCCATTTTGGAAGCGATGTTTGGGGATGCAGCATTGATATGGAGGTGTTTGTGGAATGGCTGGGTATCCTGGCCCAGTCCCAGACAAGGCTCCTGCTTTATGCCTGGCTTTGTATATGCTGTTCTCCCTTCCATCCAGCACACCCCAGCTTGCCACTGTGTTCCATGGCTCTGCACTAAGCACCCTGAGAACCTGATCCCACATTCAGCCTCTGCAGCACCAGCAAGGCATTTACTAATTGAGTGAGGGTCCTCACCTCCTCATCCACTCTGTGACTGATGTGAGGGGCAGTTTAGTGCTCACTGTGCTTCATAGCTGCTGTCCCTGATCTGGGAAGCGTCTCCCCACCTGGAAACACCTCCAGCCAGTTTAGGAAAACACAAGGTGCGAATGTGTGAGACCTCAGCACAGCTGCCTCCTCCCAGACTGGCTCCCTGGGGCAACCAGCACTTCCAGTAAAGCATAGACACATCCTGCAGTGAAATACCCCTCTACTTCACTATTGCCAGAAGCACACCTGCACTCACTAGAGACAAAAATCTGTGCAAACACAGATGCCATAGATGTTCTGGCTCATCCCAACATACTTGTGCCAACCACAGCTCTGAGACAGCAAGTAGAGCTCTGAACAGACAGCCCAGAGCAGCAGGCACCAACATTTAAGTGAAGTTGAATCTGACATTGTTGCTTTTTCCCTGGGGATACACTGATACCTGCAGGACACACTGGTCTCCAAACCCTGACCAGCTGCTTTCCATGCTTCTCCTGGCAGCACAGCTCTGTCACAGGGCACATAAATGTCATGCTAGAGGGAGGGGGGCTAAGAAGTAAAATCCAGGTGTGAGGAGCCACAGGAGAACACTGGAAAGGCTCCTCCTAATGCTCACCATGTCACAGAGAGACCCAGTGCTAAATGAACTGCAGGACCAGACTGAACCCGAGAGCTCCAACAGTGCTGCTGCTGCTGCTGTGCAGAGTGCCAGGCTGGCCACACACAGGGCATGGCCACAAATCCCAGAGACCAGCTCAGCTCTGTTCAGTCGAGGGGGGATACCTGCTGACATAAACACTCTCCCTGCTTTCTACCTCTCAAACAAGGTGAGCTCTGAGGATCAGAGAGCTTTCCCCAGGGGGTTCAGGGAGCACACCAGCCTGCAACACCGAGAGCAGGACTGGAACCAAGGGTCAGCAGGGTCCCATCAAACACCTGGGCAGCTCTTCTCCTGCCCCAGGGGGTGGAGAGGACACCACACTGGCATGGAGGGCTTTCATGGGCAGCTGGGGAGGTGGATGGATACCCCCGAGTATCACTCCCTGCTTGGACTTTTAAGACTACATATGTACAGAAATGTATGCTGCCTCCAGGATATTTTCCATAAAACAAACCCAAACCAAACATCCCCCCCAAAAACCAACCAACCAAACACCCCCATCACCACCCTCCTCAAAAAACAAAAAAAAAAACCCAAGGCCCTAAGGAATGTGGAGTGACATCTCTGCTGAATCAAACTGTAACATGCATTTTGAGAGGGCTGGAATTCAACTTCTCATAACAGAGGGAAAGAAACCCCTAAAATTTAACTCTGTGCAGGGATTGTCCAAATAAACAACTGGTCCTTCAGACATAGCTGCCAGGATGAAGAGTTCCTGAAACCTGGAGCACACATAAAGCTACGGTCATCAAAATGCATGTATGTACCTAAGACAAGACTTAGGGCATGGTCATAGTTTTTTTCAGTTACTAAAGTTTTCCGCTTTTTCCAGCCCAATGTGTAGGATATCAGAGGACTGTATTTGCAAAGACTCTATCCTCTGACTGAAATGAAATGACAGACCAAAACATGAAAGTCTTTAAAATGCACAATTATCAGGAGGTTACACAGCCACTACCACAATTATTATCAATATTCTCTTTTTTTTGGGGGGGGGTGTCTTTGTTTTTAAAAAAGAAAGAAATTGATGAAATTTCATGAAAGAAAACATAAGAAATTAAAAACTTAGATAAAAGAAAATTAAGCTTTATGAAAACCTCCCAACAGAAAAATCAAATGAAACTGCTTGATGAGAAGATTAGCATCAATAATATGAAAGGAAAAAGCAATAAAGAGGACTTGGAACCAGAACAAATAAAAGAATTATGACTCTTGGAAACATACACCTGACTGAAAAGTAATCAGATTTTGTCTGAACTAAAAATTAAAATGACAGACAATTTAAAGCTGGAATTTAAAACTGGAAAATTCTTAAAACCTACGTGATAAGACCGCAGATCCCTCTCATCAGTGAAAATAAGTCACTAGAAATTCATGCAGTATGTCCTTGCTGGCAGATCTGCTCAGTGGCTGAGAACCTGGAGCTAAAAAGCCTGATGAACTGCAAAAGTGGCTCTGACAGCAACAACGCTTTTGAAAAAAGAGGGGGAAAAATGTTTCCATTAACTTAGTACACAGATTGGTTTAGTAAAAGTTCTGAAAAATTACTGCAGGTTAATGCAGGGAAGCCTGGTTCCCTTCCAAAGCCTAATGAAGATGTACTGTGCAAGGATAATCTCTACTAGTTCTGAATTCTTAAATGTCAAAAATAATCAGGTTATATCATTGGCTATATTTTGTATGTCCTATAATAAAATTTTGTTCCTATGTTATAGTATTATATTAATACAATATAGTATAGCAGTATAGTATTGTTAAATTCATTACATATATAAGTAATATCTTCATAAACTTATTCTCTTTTCTTTTGTGGACTTATACATTTTAACTTATATAATAAGTTTTATTTAACCAACTAGAAACCACCTTTTAAACGCTCACATTCTGTATTTTCAACTGGACTGTGTTTTCCATTGAAATACAGCTGGATCAAATTTATAAAAAATAATTAAGTGATATCTAGTAAGAAATGCATCACCCACCATTTTGTAATGCAAGAAATAAAGACTTTAAGTATCTAAAAAAACATATGCTAGCTATAAACCCACTCACTTAAGCACAGTGAAGCCTCCTGCTCAGCCCTAAGGACCACATCATGCTCATCACCGAGAATCAACTTGTCCTTAGGAAAGGAGTAGAAGTGTACAGACATAGCAAGATTAAAAACAGGTACTTGGGTCATGGCTTTCTGACCATTCACTTAAGTCCTGACTTTAATTCATCCATCCTACTCAACAGCAGGTCAAGAGCCAAACAAGGCACAGACCAAGTTTACTCTGAAGTCTATATAAAGTTTGGTTTGTTTTTCTGTCCTCTTTGCCATTATACTTCCACATAGTTCTGCCCTCCCTGAGAAAAGCAGCCCAGAAACACAATGGACACTACATGCCCCCAGCCTGGAGCCTGCAAGCCCAGGCAGTCTCCCAGTCTTGTAGAGACCTCCAGAATGCTGCTTGCAGACCTAAGGAAGCTAGGCAAACTTCAGCTTCTAGTCATTTCTCTAATGCTGCCTTGGGGATGGCCCAAGTGACTGAATTTGACAAATAAACTCAGAAGCACTGAGGCTGAAGAGAGGTCATGTAGTCCCACCTCCCTTCTCAAGGCAGTGTCAGCTAGAAAAGATTCCTCAGGGCTGTGTCCAGTCAGGTTTTGAATATCTCAAAGTATGAACATTCTGCTCCAAACCACACCCATGCCAAGAAAACCATCCCAACCTGCTGTTGGATTGGAACCAGATCCTCCAGCCAGATGTGTCCCAAGCCCTACATTACTAGAGGTTGTCTCAATGCTGGCTAGGATCCTAGCTGCACAGGTGCCTGTGATACATGGCCAGTCACTTCCATGCCTCAAGAGTCACCCCCCAGCCCTCACTCGACCTCAGCACCTCAGCCTGTGCCACTTCCCTGGTGTGTCATCTTGGTGTGGACCACCTTGCTGCATGGGTAGCACAGCAAGGGGATTCCTCTGACAGGGCCACCTTGGCTTGGCCAATACAGAGGCTCCAGACCTTGCCACAGGATACCACAGGCTCACTTTGGGCAACAGCTGGGAGCCACTCCCCCAGTTACAGTTCCAAAACTGTTGTTTGCCCTAACTCCAGCATCCCCAGCTTCTCTGAATTTTGGTCTGCCCTTTCCCATTCAACACAGCACACTAAGGGGCTCATTGTCTCAATCTCCATCACCTCCTGCCCCTGTCTCCTACCACCAACTTCCAGCTAATAACAAAGTGTTCTTCAGTGAAGCACGGCCAGAGCACTTTCCTATCTCTGTTAGAGGAACTCAGAATTACATGATTACATATTTTTCCACCTCTCACAAGCTGCCTTCTGGGGGGTGCAGTGGAGCTTGTCTTTGTTCAGATCTTGCCTTCCTCTCTGTTCACCCATAAATCTGTGGATGACAAGACACAAGACTTTGGTGCTGGGAAGAATCAGGTCACCCAAAGTTTCCACATGCTCCCACTGAACAGGAGCACTGAATCTCTCTGCTCCGGTACTCCATTTTAAACCCATCTTTATTTAAGATCAAACTATGACTGCAAGGAACCCCTCCTTGGTCGAAATGGTAACCCCAGCTTCTCATGGGGACTCTGCTTGGAACTAAATAACTGATTCCAGTGTTGAAATGCTTCTGTACAATGGTGTTCAAGCTCTACAGAGGCTAGACAACATTAAGTTAGGTGAGGATGACACAGGGAGCAGGGCAGCAGGCTGGGAGAGGTAAGTCTGTGCCCCTCTCCAAGCTACTCTGCAGAGAGACCCAGGGGGACTTGCCGTGCCCTTTCTTACCCATTAACCAGCAACAATAGTGCCCTGGGTAATGGGAAGGTCTGTGCACGGCTCTCTGTCTGTCCCATTGTTGCAGTAATAGTGTGAGCAAACTGCTGACATTGTCCCCACCTAATAAAAGGTGTGATCACAGCCTAATTACTAGTCTCAGATACATTTGAAGCAGTAACATCAAACAAGCTTTGAAAGGATATTTAGGCACCTTAAAGTGCAGGTAGATGCCAAATGGGATCTTTTAAAGCTCTAAGTTCTTTTGTGACAGCTGGTTAGGGACTGAATGTGTTCAAGCCATAGCTGAAGGAAATTAGGACTGGAGCTGCTTCTCCTGAAACAATCTCAAAGCAAACTGGCTTTTGCTCTGAGCACAGTGCATCAGCAATTTAATGTTTTCTTCAAACTTAGGGCTAAGTACACAAAACATATTTACAGCAACTAAAGTAAGTAAGAAACACAGGAGTGACAACAGTAGAAGGCTTTAGTGTTTGTAGGACTCATGGAGGAGTCAGCATTTGCACAGTACACCGATGTTTGCCAAGGAATTTAGGTGATTGATTAGTTTAACATCAATTGGATTCACTTGTGGGTGTTAGAAACATTTCTTCCTCTTTGTGTTTTCGGAAAGTTCTCGAAGTCTCCTAAGATGAGAGTATTTCCTGTAAGGAATACTTTAAAGCAGAGACACTCATCCTTTTACAACTCTGCAGATGCAGGCTCTGAAGCTGTGCTGAAATCTGCCTTATGTTCCTGTGGGCCAGAAGTCTCTGCATGGAAGGAGTATTTACCTGCAAGGGCCCACCCACACCCTGATCCGCATCCCCAGCAAGCACCGCTATTCCTATCTGGCACAGGACCACCCTACACTTACCACTGTCAGCAGCCACCAAACCAGAGATGAAATAGTTAACCTCAGGGAAAGCTTTGAAGAGGAGAGTTGTTACAGAGCAATTCAAATGTTATCATTAAAAAAAAAGGAAAAGAGCTTAAAGGCATTGGAATGGAGTTTCAGGAGCTATGGGAAGAAGGAAGAGGTTTAAGCTTACAGGGAAGCCAGAAAAGCCCATATGTGCCATGGAGTCAGAGGCTGCAGGGGTGCTGGTGGCTTCCCTGCTTTTACTTATTAGTTATGTGTTTGCCAGTGGCTCTTCGCCAGGATATTTTCAACAAATCCTTCCTGAAGGAGCTGCTTCTGTTTCCCTGTCCATCTGTTGCCCAGCCTTGACCACCACTTTGCAGGGCAGCAGGGAATGCAGTGAGGCCAAGGCTCTGGTCTGGTAGCAGAGTCAGTCTTTCTGCTTCCTATTTTTCCCACTTTCTCCCTTGTCCCCTCTCAATAAATATTGCAAAGCATTACAGCAGCACCCTTTCTCCCAAATGGCATATTTTGTTGTCTCTCTTCTGCTCAGACAGGCAGCCTGACCAGTCCTACAGAACTGTAAATCTCCACATGGGGCAAAGTGCTTTCTCATACCTTGTTTGCCCACCCATTTTCCCTTCTCACCCTGCTCCTCTGTGAACTCTCTGTAAGGGGAAAAGGCTGGCATGTCCATCAGTACTGGAGATGGTGGCTAAACAGTTAAAAGGAAAAAGATGTTCATTTGGAAATAACATCTGTCAGCCAGACAAAGGTCTCTCTCTCTCATTCTCCTGGAAAACACTCCTCCTGTTCAGGAAGTTTCTGAATAGCAAAGCCACTGAGCAGCACTGCTGCTGCTAGTGAGGATAACGAAGCAAGCAAGGGAAAAGACAGGGCCGTCATCCATAGACAAATCTGGATGAAGTCATAAACTTCATTGGGGAAGACCAGCTTGGCCAGAGCATTAGATTGCCCTGACCCACCAGCCCTTGCAAAATCAGCAGTATAACAAAACTGGAGGGAGAAATTGTGAGAGGTTCCCCTCCTCTTCCCTGCCAGCACAAAGCGTATCTAACATCCTCACGTGTAGCTCCCAGAAGGAGGATTCTGTGGTCAGGATGATGTGGGGACGAAGCACAAGCCATGACATGACACAGCAAGGGGTGGCATTTTATCTAACATCACAGGCCAGTGGCGTAGGTCAGTGCATGTGCACTGGGAGAGGACACTGAGGGGCTGGGGCTCACTCCCTGCTTTGCCACCAACTTGTTCAGCAGCCCGGGGAAGCCCCTGTGCCCTGCTGGGCCTCAGCCACCCATCAGATGGGCAGACACAAGAATTAGTTACAAACACTTCGGTACATGGTCCAAGATGAAGGGGGTCAAACAGTATCTAAACAGAGCCAAGTACCCAGAAATCTCCCACAACACCGACCCAAACCCGTCCGTGCCTCCCGGCCCGGCAGAACGGCCCTGGCGAGCTGTCCCGGGCTGCCCGAGGAGATGCGAGCTTACCCTCCCAGTGAGCATCCCCCGCCGCAGTCGCACCTGGCAGGCGCAGCTCGGCGTGGGCGGGCCGGGGTCAGTCCCAGGCACGCTTCCTCCCCACCCCAACCACCGCACCTCCGGGTCGTGCCCCCGGGTCCGTCCTGCTCCCCAGGGACGCCCCGGTCCCACTCGCCGGGGCCCCGCTGCCCACCGAGCCGCGCAACCCGGACCGCGGCTCCCGTGCTGCTGCCGCCGCCTCCCGCCCCGCACTGACCTGCTGGGGGGTCCCGGCCTCGCTCGCTCCGGGCCCTGAGCCCGCCGCCTCCCTCCTCCCGTCCCTGCGGCCGCCTCGGGCTGCCCGGTACCGGCCTGGGCCCGGCGCCGGCAGGGGAAGGGGCCGGGGCCGCCACCGCCCCGCCCCCCGCCCGCCCCGCTGCGGCGGAGAGGCCGCGGTCCGCGATGCTGGGGCCGCTGCCCCCGCCTCACCGGTGCTGGGCCACGGGGCCTGCCTCGCCGGAGCTCCGGGCCCCGCCTGGGGAGCCGCAGCCGCCTCCCGGCCCGAGGCGGGCTCGGGTAGCCCCCGCCGCTCTGCCTACCGTGCGCCCCGTGGCATTCGTGCGGGGAGGAGGGGGCGAGGCGGCGGCCCCGGCGCTCGGAGCGGAGAGCGGGCGGGGAGCCGCCGGCAGAACGCCGGGGTGGGGGGGTCTGCGCGTCTCAGGCTATTTCTGGGTGTGAGGCTGTGCCCGCCGCATCCGCCGTTCCGAGCAGCTTCCGTGGCGCTCGGGCTCCTCGGGATGGCTGCCCGGCGTGTGCCCCGGGGGCGAGCGGAACGGGCCTCCGGACCATCAGGCAGGGCGGTGGGGCACACGGGGGTCAGCCCCCACAGTAGTAGGGGCAGGTGGTGAGTACATTTGAGACCTCAACATCGTTTGCAAAATCTCTCCCCTTGATGAAACATTGCTCAGATGCTTGGCAGGGGTGGCGGCAGGGGTGGTAGCTAAGAAACTTCCCAGGGGTTTTGTTCCTGCAGAAGATCTCTGCCTTCATCAGGAATGACCAGCAGAAGAGAGAGGAACCTGACCCACCAAGTGCAAAGGGGCACCGAGAGCCTTGTTTTCCATGTGCATCCCAGGCTGCTCCCCATTTCTCCAATCCGTGAGAATGCAGGCAGTGCACTCTGTGCTGGAGAAACCGCCTGCAGCACCCTCAGGCCTGCACTATTGGGTGTCTTGCACGGCCAACACTGTTCCCAAGTGATGGTCAGAGACACATCTGCAAGTGAGCTACCAGGGAACAGTCACCAGAAAGTCACTGGAGTCTCACTGACATGCCAAGTGCTTCATTGCTCCCACCTTGTGTGGGGGACCTGGGGGCCCACATCTATGACTTCTCCAGATGCTGAGTAAATAGTGTTGTTCCGCAGCAACCTCTGAAGGCTTATTTTGGCTCATTTCATCTATTTTGGGCTGAAGAAACACAGTCCAGTGGTTAAATTCCAGCCATTTAAGTAAAGGACATTCCATTCTCACAAGCACAGCTATGAAAATCACCAGGAGAAGCATCAGGGAATGAGCATAATATAACAACTGCCAGCAGAGAATCTTCATTCATACTGCTAGTGGAAATGGCTGGCACAGCTCGCAGACCATGAGGAACACCAAGGGGTGAAAGCCTGGTGTCCACTGTAGTGTCTTTCTTGTTTTAGGCTCCCCAAGGCTGAGGTGGTTCTCAGCTGACTTCTGGTCTGCTGGAGCATGGTGCAGAGAACAGGTTGGCTACAACATGATGTCTTTTGATAAAACTTCAGTTTCATGTAAATGAGTCTCATATAAATGAGAACTTTATCTCCAGCCAGGAGCTACCATAGCCCAAACAACTGATGCCTAAAACTTTAGGGAACAGATGAATAAAAAAATATTTCCAAGTCTCTTTCACTGCTATCTTCTTTAGCCATATGTATGATGAACAGAAGCCACACAGCTTGTCCTCTCACTCCAGACAAGCCAGTGCCAGTCCTACAGCATCACTGGGGCTTGGAGACCTTGACTGCTGCCATGCATCATTGTCTACCTCAGGCGAAGGCAGAGACGACTGTGCCAGCTTAGTAATGGGAGCTTGTGGGAGAAGCAAATCCATGGGGATTTTCTAAAATGCCTCATGACTGTGATCTGCCACTGGGTCCCCATTATTTGATCCTGTACTTCTGAGCAAGTTAAGACTACTTTTTCATAAGCCATGGCTTCTCTGACTTACTGAACTGGAAGCCAACATGTTTGATCACTTAAATTGGCAAACACTGCTGGGAAATGTTGACTTCTGAGCAGATCTGGCAACCTTGCTGCTGGTGAGTTACCCCAGTCCCAAAGGAACACTGTCTCCCCTTCCTTTGGCCTGCCAAGACATCAGGGATCACACAAAGCTGGACAAACATAGCCTGTGTGTAAGTCATTCCCTGGAGATACTTGTTTCTTCCTGCATCTGGCCCAGACTGTGCCCAGTTTGAATAGAATAGAAAAAAATTAAATATAGAGCAGCCCCAAAAGGGAAAAAAACCTTCATTTTCTGTTATGTACTGGGCCTCAGTGTCCATGATTTTGGCCCAAGAAGAGCCTTACAGGTGTGATCTCACAGGGGATCAGGCATCCCATGGTTTTTAAGTCCCCTGCATGCCTGAGAAGCATGAGCAGTGTGTGGCTCAGCTCTAGCTATGTGTGAAGGAGCACAATACCTCCTTCCTGCATCACTTAAAGCTCTGCAGCAGCACAGGAGAGATGTGGACCTGCAGCCAGAGGCAGCTGGAGGATGAGGCACACGGAGCTGCTTGGCAGCTGGGACTGTAGCACTGCATCCTGTTGTCTGTATGAGTCTCCCAATTGTAATTCCTCTTTCCCATCATTTATGGCTTTAATATTCACGCTGAATTTCTCCAGGCAGACTGAGGGACTCAGGCTGAATTTGTCTAGACACATTTCGAGCAAGATGGTGCAACTGTTCCTGAGAACGACATCTGTAGAAAAAGGCTATTGTGTCTATGTTATTTTAAAAGGCTGTTGATTTACCACTGGGCAGCACCAGAGTCTCTGAGCTTCATAGCCAAATACTGGCAAAAGTGTGGCCTTTAGCTGGAGATGTGCCTTTGAATACCCATATGGAGCTGATGCTTGTGAAACTGGAAAATTGCAATTTGCCCAGACCAGCAGCAAACTTGAAGGGTCAGGGAATGAAAACACCCTTTAGTCCTTGATCCCTGCACATAGAGCCAGCTACACTGTGTTTATGTCCCTGGCTGACAGCCCAGGTTGGCATGGCTCGTGGCACTGCCAGGATATCACCATGCCAGCTGCTCCCTACCAGGGCTGAGTGTGGCAAACACAGCATGCCAGCCCGTGGGAATAGATTGCCTGTAGGCAAACGTCAGAGAGCCCAGACCTCCCTAGTGCAGGTGTGGGAGCCAGTGCAGGGCTTCATGGGGCTCTGCAGTGTGGAAAGGCCTGGATACAGAACCTGGGAGGTGAGGCTTGAAATGGGCTAAAGCACAAAATGGCATGGCACAGTCCTGCACTTCCTTATCTGCAAACTGCTTCTAGGACAGAATTACTTATTTCCTTGGAGGGCTGATAGAATTCTTATATTATTTTCATGCGGCAAAAGCGGGAATTAATTTCTTCTCAGCTCTGGACAAGAGGGGGATTATGCCCTGGGAAGAGATGGAAGCTCACACCTGCAGAGGTCGGAGCTACGCTCACCCTGCGGTGCTGGCTGGATTCCCCCTGGCACGGCACTGCAGCCCTTCTGTGCCGAGCCCAGTCCCGGCCGTGGGCGCCCGGCATTCCTTCGATCTGGACTCCGGGGCACCGGGCGGACGCCCTAGAGGGAGCCCCGGCAGTTCAGACACGGTGTAAGGGGTTGGTGAGGCACGGGCCCCGAGCAGCGCGGTCTCTGCCCAGACCTGCCGGCCTTTCCTAGCGCTGCCTGCCTCCTTCCCGGAATATCTCCTGCCTGCCGTAACTAAGGAAACGGAGCTCCTGTCGGCAGCAGCTCCTTGCAGAGCGCACATCGGAGGGCGGGGGAGCTGAGGGTACCACCCCGGGCTGAGGCAGCCCCTGCCCCAGCCGCAGCCCCAGCCCGGCCAGGTAACGCCGGGCTGCCCTCAGCCCGAATGAGGGGCAGCACCTCCGACACACCTCCTGACATCCCGCAGAGGCGGCTGCCGCAGGGCAGGGCTCTGTGCCCTCCACTGGGGCTGCCTGGCGGGGACCCCGGCCCCAAGCAAGGCTCTTCTCCCTTCCCACAGGAGACTATGGGACTTACACTGTGCAGAAGGAAAAGCTAGAACAGCTGCAGCAGAGGCTGAGCCACCATCACACCAGCCACCTCAGTTCCGTTAATTAAAAAAGTTAATTTCTTAATTTTCAAGTGCTCACCCCAGACCTTCTTAGGGCCCTTTGAAGGCACCCTGCCATTGGGAATAGCTGAGAAACTGGGGCCGCAGCTACTATGCTGGGAAATTGTCTCTCCCCCATGCCAGCTCCCTCGTGGTTTGGTGTCTGCATGCTTATAATTTCAAATCTGCTTCAAAAATCACCCGCCACCCAGGCTGCATGACCACGCACTAATCAGTTGCATTAAAATATGTTAATTGGCTCTTCCCAATTGCCAGTCAGGTGGGACAGTGTGGTTCAGTACTTGCACAGGATTTCTCTGTGACTCTGTATCTTTGTTCTTTGGCTGGCCTGGGTAAGCAAGATATTCCCATGGTGCTGCCCAGACACCACCAGCCCTGCTCCAAAAGACACCATAGCTGGGCCCTCAGTGCAGGCAGCTCAAGTTGTCCAAGTCCCCAGTGCAGCCTAAACCAAACATGCTCATCTTCACAAGTACCATCCCCATCCCTCCTAGCTGTCAGCCACTTCTGCCTGCAGCAGTGTCTTTGTGGAAGCTCCCATGCTCCCACCTGCTCCTGCATCACAAGCAAAAGGTGCAACTTCTTGCTTGGGGTTTTCCTCTCTTCACCCCAACATCCTACCACTAATCTAATGTTCCTCCACTTTACCCTACTGCGATACTGTGTTAGCAACATGGAACAGTTCACTCACCTCCTTGAAGAAGGACCCAGTGGAGAGCTAGACATTCAGGCTTGCACTTGATAGTCCCAATCCAGCTTTTGTGCGTTAAACATGTTTGCATTATTCTGCAAATAGGAAGTCTGCGCTTCCTCAGAGCTCAGGCCTGCTGCTCACCTTCCCTCCATAGCAGACATTCTGACTTGGCCCCTCATGTCTGCTCTCAAAGCCTAGTACGTGCCATGTCACTTCCTTGTGGAGATGGAAGCAGAGAGGAACATGGGTTCATTTACTCTGTGTAAAATATATCTCCTTCTCTTAGATGAATGTATATGAGAGAGAAACAAAATAAATACATGGTTATATGGAGCTTGAAATGGAAGTCATGGATCAGAGTGAAATGTTCTCTGGAAAACTCAGGGAAATGATCCTTCTGCTTCAAGAGGTGCAACTGGTAATTCCTGACAGGAAAAAAAAGATCCAGGCTGAGCACTTGACCTTTTGAAGCAGCAAATGGCATTTTTATGATGTTTAGAGCAATGAAAGACTGATTGCAGATAGACCAGGGAAAAGCGATGTTTTAATGAGAATGACAGTGGATTATAGGGGAAAGATGTAAGCTAACAGGTTGAGCAGGGAGAGGCAGTGAGGAAGATGCACATCATGTAATGAACCATACTGTTCAGGCCAAATGCAGGGCTCTGCATGCAGACTGTTTCTCTGCCCACATGCCAGCCTTCCTGGGAGCAAACACTCAATGCACTGATGTTCTCCCTGGCTAAAACAGTTGCCAGAAGCACAGCTAGCTAATGCACTGTGGCACAGTCCTTTGTGAAAGTAATTAACTCTAAACAGGCTGTCTAATAAACAAAATATTCCACAAAATCTTCTTTTCTAAGTAGCCCATTGGTCCATCTTTTATGTAAACAATAGTGCCAGAAACAAAACAAAACAAACAAAAAACCCCAAACCACACACACACACACACACACACACACACACACACACACACACACACACATACACACACAGAGAGACACAAACCCAACCAAAAAGGAAGGGCTGTTTTAGGTCAGAAAACAGGTTTGTGTATGCTATCATTCCGTTTCTGGAAGTGGCTGGCAGCAAACACCTTGAGAAGAGCATAAGAACAGAGCAGGTGGATGATGCTCCTATAGTGTCCTCTCCCATTCACCAGCAAACACAATGTTCTCGAAAGAGATCCGGAAACATGTGAAATGTGGACATCCACAGCACTTTGCAGCAAGATATTCCCTGGTGAAGCCACACATTGTATGAAGGACACAATATCTCCTTGTGTCTCTTCTGACCCCCTGACAAGCTACTGTCACCCATTTCTCTGCCTGGAACATGTGGTCAACTTTTGAGCCTAGTTAACAACAAAGAATTATTTACTGATTTCCCTGCTGACACTCCTGGCTGTATCTATGTTTTTACTGTGTGTATAATGTATCACATTTAACTTCATTCATCTTGTAAGAAGATGGGCTGAAAGAATTGGGGTTGTTCAGACTGAAGAAAAGAAAGCTCCAGGGAGAGCTTATAGCAGCCTTCCAGCACCTAAAGGCAGCATACAAGAGATCTGGAAAGGAACTCTTACAGGTGCATGTAGTGAAGGGGCAGTGGATCCAAATTGAAAGAAGGTTAGAATTAACTATTAGGAAGAAATTCTTTTCTGCGAGTGTAATGAAGCACTGCATCAAGTTGATCAGAGAAATTGTGGCTGCTCCATCTCTGAAAATGCTCAAGGCCAAGGCTGAATGGGCTTTTTGATTTGAGTGGAAGGTGTCCCTGCTGATGGTAGGACATTGGAATTAGGTGATGTAGAAAGTTCCTTCCAACCCAAACCATTCTGATTCTAAGGTTCTACTCTTTCATTCCTCCTCTCCTTTCCACATACACTGAAATGAAGGCACCACTCAGGTGGAGATAATATGGAGATTATCAGCCTGGAGTTACACCTGGGAGAAGCTGGGAATGCTCAACTGAACTGAAACCAGAAGTGAAATGTGAGTGAATGACAAACAATTTATGGCTAATAATGCCACCCCATGACAAGCAGAGTCCTAAAACACTGGTGGCCACTGCTGATCACAGCGCTACATCTATCTGGTCCCTCATCCACCTTCCCAGGTAGCTCAGTGACTGGCAACTCTGCCACGACTTCAGCAGACCAGCTGGTGCCGCAGGGAGAGCTCCACCATACTGAGGCAAAGCACATGCAGCAGCTCTTTTGCTCCCTATTGGTGACCAATGTAATATATGGCATAACAAAAAAGGAGAAAGCATTGCACCTCCCAAGCAAAAGCTTGGAGGTCTCCTGGAGCATATTTAGCCATGTTGCAAGAGAGCATCCCACTGCAGCAGGTAGGATTCACATCTGATGCATGTTTTATCCTCCTGAACTGAGGATTGCAGTCCTTACCAGTGGCAATTTGGGGAGCTGTGGCGAGGGGATGCTGCTCTGCATGTGGGTCCTGCTCGGCAAGAAAGTGCTGCCCTCCCAAGATTGATCACAGCTGCAGGGGCGGGGGGCTCCCCAGCGGAGCTGGAGAGGGAGACAGGGCAGATCACTCTTGGTTAGTGGTGGTTGGCTCCCACCCCCCAGCCACAAACGTTCTCGCCCCGTGAGACCGTGGGCAGGCCACGCACTCCTCCGCGCATCTTCCTGCGCTCCCTCCGCTCCCTCCGCTTGCAGCTCCCGCCGGCTTCCCGGCGCCATCTGCCGGCCTTACCCGCCATCCCTGCCACGCCCAGGGCTGTGCCGTGCCGTGCCTTGCCGTGCCGGGCCGTGCCGGGCCGTGCCGTGCCTTGCCGGGCCGGGCCGGGCCGGGCCGGGGAGCTGTCTCCCTCCTTGTGCCAGCCCATCCGTATCACCCTGCCGGTCGTTCCTCAGGATGCGGCAGACTCACCTGTCACTCGGGGACCTGCAGCCCTTCCTTGGCTGTGCCGGAGAAGGGCCAGCAGCAGCTGGAAAACCGGGCAGGGGGCGGCTGCTCGAGGGGGTTTGACGAGGAGGGTCGGCGCCGGAAGGGTGCCTGGAAAGCCAGTGCCCCCTGACCCTCCCATCCCGGCGATCACCCCAGCCTCCCTACTAGATCTTTCTGATCCTGGCCGCCCTTGTTCTTTGTGGCTTTCACATCACACCGAAGTCCCCTCCGTCCCCAAATCTTCATCTCTTCCATTCTTCTTTCCCAGCTCCTTTACATCCTATCCTCCACATCATGCCAGCTCTGCTGAGCCCTCCACAGGGCTCTTCTTGGCCCTGGTCCCCTTGAACCCCAAAAGTGACCTTGTCCTTCTTGTCCACTATACAGCCACTGCTCTCTCTGCTCCTAGAGCAGAAGGTGCCTGCTACCGCCTCCAATTCTATGGGATAGCTCCCTTTCCCAAGGCGTGAGTGAAGCACATTCTGGCTTCTGTTCTGGCAGGCATTTTGGAAACCTAGCTGCTGGCTGTGCTTATCCCAAATCCACCAGACAGGAATCTGAAAGAAGCAAGCGAAGACAAGTCTGGAGAAAGTCCAAGTATCACTGATATGGAACTTCTCCCATATATTTATTCCTTCTTTTTCTTAGCTCCTCATGGGTCTTCAGATAGGTCTTCAGATAATTCACCTTTCTTGCTATTTACATTGTGGTCTTCAGTAGTTATTCCCTACAGTCCTCCCATGAGGAGAACCACTGCTTCTCCAGTGCAGTCCTCTGGTTTTCCTCACTCAGTTACTACCCCTGCAAGGAGGGAGAATATGACTGAAGGTGTCATCCCACAGGAGACACCACAGTGGCTCTGTAGTCCCTGGACTACCATTGGCCTTTGGAGGTGCCCAGAATCTTGGGGATCAGGAAAATTACCATCTGACACATGCATGCTCTTTCTTCTGGCAGATTCATGTGTAATTCACCTTGATGCAGTGCCATCAGCTTAACCTTAGTCTTACTCATAGCAGTGCTAAGGTCTGCTAATTGATACTGAATACAACAGGTGATTTCTGGAAACCAGCAAACAGCTACCCATGATCAAATTGTGGCTTTCTTTTTCTACAGCTGAGAAAAAAAGTAGCATCTCAATTATTTTTCCTTGGCTCACCTAGGTGGTTGAAATTCCTAGAACAAGGTTTACCCTTCAGCCCTGCCTAGCCCAGATGTGGTGTTGGCCTCAGGGGCATGGGGTTTGCTCCCAACATTTGTAGGGATAGCTCGCCCAGCCCCACCCCCATCCTTCTGGCACAGAGAAAGAGTTGCCTCCCCTGAAAGTCCAGGTCTCATGGGGGCTGGGAAAAGGTGAGCATGGGACTGCCTCCAACCTCCTGAGAAGAGGACATAGTTCTGCCTTTTATTCCTGAACAGTACTTTGAATTTCTTCCATTAAGCAAGCCAGATTGGCTCCAGGAAAAGATGCTGCTCCTCACTAGTAGGGACAGAGAGCTGCCCAGAGGATGCCCTGGCTGGTGATTGTAAGAGTCTGAGACGAGAGATGTGGGACTGCAGGTAGCTCTTCAAAAATTTGTTTATTGCATAGAAGAAGTTACAGCAATCTTGGGTCGTGGGTGCAGAGCCACACCGATAAGCTGCTAGCTACAGCTTATAGGCTTGACTGAAACCACCACTGTTCTGGTTACAATGCATTATATATTTTTCTTTGCTGAATATCTTAATATATAACAACCAATCGGCATCATACACAATACCTTTGCCTATGCCTATAGCCTATCATAACTACTAACATTACCATATTATGGTAGTAACTAACCAATCACACGAGTTAGTACACTATATTTTAAGCTTAAAACTTGGTTCTCTGTTTTTCTGCAGTGGAAAATTATTCTTACTTGGTAAAAACATGTTTTCTGTTTGCTTATGCTTTTTTTAGATTTATCTTTACTTGGTAAAAACATGCTTTTGTTTGTAGCTAACTTATCTTTTGCTCTTAGCCATAAAATCTTTTTCCAACTCATCTCAACCTTTGTCCAGTGACCACTAGCTCAGCAGTCTTTATTTTCAGACATCTTTTGTTCTTCTATATCAAAACTTGCCATCATTTCTAGAGAGCTTTCTACTAAGCATTCATATTTGTAAAACTTCCCTGTTAAACTTTCATCTTCCCCAACAGTGATGGTGCTGAACAGGTGTCTAGCTCAGAGCTGCACAGGATGCACCTTGACCAAATGTGGGAATCCCCTCCATATGGGCACCTGACTGGCAAAGATAATGGCCCTTCTTCTGCACCAAATCTGGGGCTTATGTGCTTGGAAAGTGAAGTGCCTGGACTCGAGGTCCTCCTAAATCTGCCATGGTTTAAGCCCAGTGTCTTTCATACCAAAGTATTTGATGGGATGGGATGGGATGGAACTATCTCCTTCAATGGAGCTGGGCAAGCTTATGTGTTGCAAAGAAAGGCAAGAAGCAAGATGGTTTGGCTTGGCATTGAATAGCTGAGGGCCTGGTCTCTGCTCCCAGTGCTATTAGTGCATCTTATGTAAGAGATCATAAATGAAAACTGCAGCCACTGGGATGGGTGGAAATGAAACAGGCAGAGTCTGGCCCTCCGTGTAGCAGCAGATAAAATCAGTCAGTTAAAATCATTGCCACCTGCAGTGTAGCTGGGTGATGGTCATGTGCAGTACATGTAGTGTACTAGCTGCTAGCTAGGATTTTTGAAGAGCAAAAATAATTTAGGAACTGCTCTTAGAGACCCAGTGGAGAGACATCTTGATAGCAGAGGCAGCAGCCATGTGACAGAGGGGAGAGAGATTCTCCCAGAGCGCTGCTGCAGCAGGCAGGAGGATTAATCCAAGTCTATTTTCTGGAATTGATTTAACACTGTATTCGTTTATCTGCAACTTCTGCTGAAACATTTCATATTTCAGATCTGATTTCAATGCTTCCAAGGCTGAAAGGCTTTTTTCTCTAGGGAGTAGCAGTTCTACAAGAGAACAACAAGTAGGAGCCCTAGGGAAGCAGCAGAGGGAAGAAATATTTTATCTTTAGTAACTGGTCATTTCCATTTTGGAGGCAGTGAAAGAGGAACCATCTGGTGTGTGCTGAATATTCACTACATAAACAATGACTTGGTTATGAATATGTTCATGTGTTATTGTTGTTTATTATTTATAGGATTCCCTAGGTGAGCTTGACACTTCACAAGCAGAAAGGAAGGCCAGGGCTCCTGCATCTTGATGTGCCCAGTATAAATTTGACACAATGCTCAAAGCATCTAATGATGGCAGACAAGGGTTGGGCAGGCAGCTGGGGGTGAGAAGGAAGATGCCAGACCTGTGAAAAAGGGCAGTGAACGATTTCTGGAGCAGTAGCTGCTTCTACTGTCAGAAGATTGATTTGGGTGACCAGCCTCACATATTCATGTCTGTTAGTTTGGGGTTTAATCCTTCCTTGCTAAAAGCACCATTTACATTATTTAGTTTAATTTTCTACTGCTTAAGAGCTCTGTTCCTGCAATGTCCTGCCTGGAAACAATGCAGAATTTCAGGAACCTTGCTCCAATAACTTTCCATGATAGTCACCTGGAAGTGATGGGTCTTCTCAGTTGGCTTGAGCTTTATAACTCAGGAGCTCCAAATCAGTCAGCTGAGACAAATGTTTTTAGAGATGCTTTATTGTGTGCTTTACCTGATAGTCAAAGTGTCTTGAAAGAAAGAAGAAGAGTCCCATCAAGTGGCAGCATGACACCTTGTTGTGAGGTCTGTAACATCTGGTACTGAAGCCTGCTGGGAATGATGGGAATTCAAGAGCCCCAGACACCTGCAGAGGACGCTCAGAGTTTTGCAGGAAAAAAATGTCTGTAGTACTTCCCCCTCTCTTGTCCTTCTTTTTCTTTTCACTGCTGGAGCTTTTCCATAGGGGGTTTTGCTGCAGCATTCAGCCATTTTTCTGGTACTGAGACAGAATTATGGGCAGGGTTTGATGAAGGGAGCAGCTGTAGGCACTGGAAGGGAAGAATTTTGAATCTCTTAGGGGAAAAATTCCCACACCATCGAGGACAGAGCTCAAGGGCATTTGCAGGGCCAGGGGGGTGGAGGAGAGTGGACCACAGCCAGGCACAACAACCCTGGCCTGAGCTTGGGCCCAAGAGTGCCTTCCCTCCCACAACACTCCCTTCCCACCTATCTTTTTTCTCTTTTCTCTTCTGGCTGTTGTGCTCTGACACACTGAAATTTACTTGACTGCAAAAGTTTGTCTCCTGACACCTTCAACAAGCAGAAAGTAAGTGAAATGTTGATTTTTGCCATACCTTTCCTGACACAGCAGGGCACACCATAAATTGTGACTTGGAGCCCTTTTTTCACACAGGCCTGTTGCTCCATTGCACAGGCTGGCTAGAATGGACCAGAGCACCATGAACAATGTGATATCCCAACTCCTTGGAAACATGTTACCATCTCTTCCTTTTTTAATAAACATCCTCCTAATCAAACCCCTCAGCACAACTGAAGCAGCACAATGGGCATTCTACATAATTTAGAATGCAGCTGCCTAAAACCACACTGTCAGTCTATCTGACCTCAGTGCTGATGCCTCTCTCAGGTGCTTGTACAACAGGAACAATACCCCATGACCCTCACTCCTTTGTTCAGAGGTTTTCAAACACAATTCAAGAGGTAGCATTAAAGGACTTGGATGACTCCATCTAGGGAAGCAACTTTCAAGTAAGTAGAAGATTGCAGTGAAGAGAAGATTTATCTTTCTCTGAATCTACTGGGATAAGGACTAAGACCTTAGACTGCTGCAAGGGAGTGTCACATTATGCATGAAATATTTGGAATGAATAACAAGTAGCTGAATAGATTGCCTGGAGGTGGTGAAGAATCTCCATCACCTGAGATCTTCAGGACTTTATCAGACTTTTGTCTCCAAAGGACAAGTAAACTTGGAGCAAGGGTATGGAAAATTGGGAAAGATGGTTGAGTTGGCCTCTGAAGGCCATTTCTCATTATGAGAAGAAGCTTAGCATTAGATTTGTGTTTACAGTAAATCAGGTCCTGACAGCCTTTGTAGTATAACCCAGAACTGAATGAGAAAGGGCTGAGCACCCTTTTGCTCTCAGTATTCATGCCTCTCCCTAGGCAGATTTGAAGCTGGTCAGCATAAAGACATGCAGCTCAGCATGCTGTATTTATTTTGTTGCTAAACTGGAGACATTAGGCTGCCCCTGTTCCCTTTCTTGGCCATTCAGCTTTACCTAATCAAACAGGAAAGCTCTCCAGACATTGTGGGTGTTCAAATTTTGAAGGCTAACTACCCAGAAAAAGAAAAACCAAACCAAACCAGAAACCACTTCATAAAATTTGTAGTTAAGAGATAATTTAAATCAAGCAGCACCTGTTTTACCAGAGAAAGCATTTGTTTCTTTTTAAATGTCACAGCAAATAGCAGAGGTTAAATTACTCATTCCAGAGAAAAATCACCATCAGACTGTATCTTGAACAATAAACTAATGGCATGAGCTAAGGCAATGCACAATTTGACTTGGAAAAAATTATACATAATTTGGGATGCAATTTAAAGTGAAACCTTCAAAGATGTTGGGCAGGCTGTATCAAAGCACACCATCAACTGGAACAGTATTTTATTCTGTTTGAAATCTCCGAGCACAGAGAATTAGAAGATCTGTGGACAAAGCTATGAAAACTGTCATCTGCCAGCCATTATCAAATGTAGCACAGATGATTGAGTGAGAGGATGGAAATCAGCAGCTGGTTGACCCAATCCATACAGATTATGTCAGTGGTTTCCTACTCTGGTTGCTAAAGGGACATATTGGAAAGAGTCCATACTAAGGAAAGTCCCTGCACACAATTGGCCAGCAGGGAAGAGTGGAGTGGTGACACTCAGAATCATCAAGGCTGGGGAGAGAGAGGGACTGGCTGTGGTATGCTGTGCAAATTTCTGGAGAACATCTGCACAGTAGGTATGAGAATGATAAATTGCTCTTCCATGTGTTTCTTATGCCCAGCTGCCAAGTTCTTCCAGACAAAGGCGGATAGCACAATTCTTGCCACACTCAAAAGACAAGAAAATCTTGACACATGAGTGAAGTGATTTTACCTATGGTTGAAAAGGAGAATGTGAAAATAGTCTGTCTCCTGGGTCACAACCAGACTCAGAGAAGAAAAAGGGAGAAAATATTTCTGAGTGTCACACATCTGAGTTGTCTCATGATGTTGATTTTACAGGAGAAGAAAACCCATTTTATGCAGTAAATGTTACTTTTTAGTTTCTGGTCCAAATTTATTAGTGTTCCCATTTTTCGCTTACTTCCTGTGCTAATCTCCTTATTTACCCATCTCTCTCTTATATACACAAGTGCATACATAGGCAAATTCACCCCAGTCAGCTTCTCCCCCATCCTGCAAACAGCTCATAATATCAACATGACAGCACTGAAAGAGGATTTCTTTGCTATATTGTAAAATATGAATCCACTATTTTGACAGTGACAAATCATAAGCATCAATGTGCAGGAGCATTTTAATGAGAATGTAGGGAATAATCTGCCTCACCAATCTTGCATTCCAGTGGAAACCTTTTTCCCCTTCCCTTCCCTTCCCCCTTTTCCCTTCCCTTCCCTTCCCTTCCCTTCCCTTCCCTCCCTTCCCTTCCCTTCCCTTCCCTTCCCTTCCTTCCCTTCCCTTCCCTTCCCTTCCCTTCCCTTCCCTTCCCTTCCCTTCCCTTCCCTTCCCTTCCCTTCCCTTCCCTTCCCTTCCCTTCCCTTCCCTTCCCTTCCCTTCCCTTCCCTTCCCTTCCCTTCCCTTCCCTTCCCTTCCCTTCCCTTCCCTTCCCTTCCCTTCCCTTCCCTTTCTCCCCCCACTTTGGCTACAGCTTTTGATGTTCTCTGTGCAGACAGGCTTAATGTCTTTCATGAGATGCAGTCCCCTCAGTCGAGAGTCTTTCATGACATGAAAAGATTTCTCTGTAATTTTCTTTTTTTATTATTATTTTGATGTAAGCTGTTAAAATATGGAGAAAACACTGTCTGATTATTTAAAGATAAAACCTAGACTGGGTCATGTATCTTTATTGCAAGGCTCAGTCTACTTTAAATTGATGAGTTGAGGGAATATTGGAGGATTTTTATTCTCAGTAGTCGTGACAGGAGAATGAGGGAGGTGGGAGTGAAAACTAGATCCGTTCTGAGCAGCTTCCCCTTCAGTTCTGCCAGAGGTGTCTCTTAGCTGTTCGTCACTGCAGATCCAGTGCCTACAGACTTGGTTTGCACTTGCTTGTGTTATTGCCACTGCTTTTCTCAGAAATGTTGAACCATGAAAGTTATCTGGGAGAAAAGTTATTTCTAATAAAGAACCCTTGAACACTGTCAAGGAAGGTTGCTGTCATCACCTTCCATGCTAGTGCATGTGCAGGAGACAAGCACAGCCGCTCTCTCCTGCAGTGCTCTCTCCCTAGAAACTGAGACATGAAACACTTTCATTTTGCTCTGAGCCTTCAGGCAAAGGGGGAGTCTCTTGTGTAGTTGCAGGGTCTGTGCTGAGGGGCTGGCCAGGAAGCCTAGGACCTAAGATTGTGTAAAATGCATTTTTCTTTGACTTCTCACCAGTGCAGAGTCTGGCTGTCTCCGGGCATACAGCTGCAGCCCAATAGCCCTCTCCCCTTCTCCTGTCAAGGGTGGCTCATCTGTGGAGGGAGACAGGGATGCTATTCATCAGAGCTGGGAGGGTGCAGCACGTAGGTGTGTAGGAGAAGGAGAGGCTGTGCACAGAGCCTCTGTAGACAGTACAAGAAGAGCGTGGGTGGGCAAAGGGGGGTGAGGGTGTGCAGCTATCAGGGAGCAAACCCGTCTGCAAAACTTCTACCAGCAGCAGGCCACTGCTACTGCCCAGGCACCACCTGCCCAGATCAAAGCCTTTCCTGCTTGTGTTAAGGGAGGCTTTGAACTTGCAAAGACTCCCCCGCCACATTTTCCCTTGCCTCCAGTCCTAGTTCTACACAGGGGCAGCTTTAGGGAGGCACGGAGACACACAGAAACCTTACCTTTGCCTCTCCCACCCACACTGTGGGAAGGAGTGGTGTTCTGCGGGCTGGAGCAGCAGAATGCCTCTTCCCACCCTTCTCCTCTCCCCGTGGGAGTTGTCAGGACCTTAGAGGCCCAAGAACACCTTTCCTCTTCTCCTGGGCTGTGCTGTGCGCGGTGGCAGGTGGATGGTCCTGCCGCAGGTGCGGGTGGTGCTGAAGGGACAGCTACGGTGGAGACGGGCCGGGGCGGGGGCAGGAACACGGGGAGGGTCGGGAAGGGAGTCAACCGGACAAGAACCGGACGGAGGAGGGAGATATAGAGAGGGAGAGAGAAGAAGTCCGGGGGGGGACGAAAACAGAGACAGGGAGAGACACGGGGCATTGGACGGAGAGAGACAGACACGGGGCAGAGAGAAGAGGGACAGGAAAAGAACAGAAAGGGAGAGGAAGAGGGAGAGGAAAAACAGGACAGACTCCGGGCTGCACTCCGGCTCGGCTGCCGTGGGGATCTCGGCATGGCCGGCTGTAGCAGCGGCTCCGCCGGCGCCAGACGCCGGTACCGGGCGGCACCCGCCGCGCCTGGGGACAAGGGGATTGCAAGGTGGCAGCGCGCAGCCCGCAGCGCCGCGGGGCCGAGGCGGGTCCGGGGCTGCCGGCGCTCTGCAGACACCGGCGCTGGGGAGTCCTTTAGGGCTGCCGGCGTGGGTGTGCTTGGGGTGCCCGGGCAGCCACACCGCCACCCGGCTCGCTGCCCGCCGCGTGTAGCCCTCCGGACTGTCCTGTGCCCTGGCTGAGCAGGCTGAGCCCCGGGGCCGGGGGTGACCGCCCGTCCGGCGGGGATGCGTCGTGCCCGGCCAGAGCTGCGGCTGCTGCTGCGGGGCTGCCCCGGGTCGGTAGCCGAGAGCCGCAGGTTGCATCCGGACAGCACTTGACCAGCTGTTTTGTATGTTTTCTAATTTCGTGCAGAACAGGGCAGCGGTCATAGAGGTAATCTGTAGATCCGTGGCTTTAAGGGATAAATTAGAGCATTCGATTTGATCCGTATTGCAGTGGATTAGAGCAACCTCTCCCCCTCCCCTTCTCCTCCTCCCACCCCTGCTTTCCAATTCACTCCCCCCTCCTCCAGCACCACCTTTTTTCCTCTCATGCAATACCAAAACTGACCCTGCCTGGCAGAGAGACTCTGCTAGGCGAACAGAGCAGTGCTCACATCGCCGGCACACCGCGGGAGCCGCCTCTCCCCTTCCAGCCGCTGCAGCCCCTCCGGGGCAGCGCTGCTGCAAGTTCCCCGGCGGCTGGCGCCGGGGCCGGGGTGTCTCCTCCGGGAACAAGGGAGCGGTCACTGCCCGCGGGCTGTCCCTTTGCCTCGGCCCGGCAGGGGCCGTGGGCCGGCGGCGAGGGAGAGCGGCCCCCGGAGGGCATTTCTCGAAGGCGGCGGGGCCGGGACCCGGCAGGAAATGGAAGGATGAAGTGTGCAGCCGGAGCGGTGATGTTCCTTCTCTCCTTGCTTTCCCCTGCAGGACGTAATCCGCAATGCTAGTTCTCAGGTTGCTCAATGTTGTCGCTCCAGCCTACTTCTTGTTCATCTCCCTAGTGACCTTCGTCCTCCAGATCTTTGTCTTCATCCCCAGCATGTTCAGAGACCCTTCCACCACCCCACTTTTCTCGCCTGCTCTGCTGCATGGGGCCCTCTTCCTCTTCCTCTCAGCTAATGCTCTGGGCAACTACGTCCTTGTGATCCAGAGCTCCCCTGAGGACTTGGGCAAGGACTTAAACTTGGGCAAAGGAGCCGAAGTGGCAGACTGGCTGGATGGAAGCAGGTCTCCTGGCTCAGCTTTGCCCAGCACTCACTTCTGTAGACTGTGTGCCAGAGTCACCCAGAGGCATGACCACCACTGTTTCTTCACAGGGAACTGCATCGGGAGCAGGAACATGCGAAACTTCATAATGTTCTGTCTCTACACCTCCCTGGCTTGCCTTGACTCCCTGGTGGCAGGCATGGCTTACATTTCTGATACACTTTCCATGTCCTTTGCGGACCCACTGGCCTTCCTCACTCTTCTGCCTCACTCCATCAGCCAGTTCTTCTCAGGTAAGGACTCCTTGCTCAGAGATGAGGAGCATGTTCCTCCTCCAGGGCTCCTGGGTTGGGGGGGACCTGATCTTCCTTGGATAGCCATCCGTGTGGAGGTGTGGTAAGGAAATGGGCAAGAGGGGCAATTGGCCTTCTTTGGAGGTTGCAGCCAGCCTTTTCAAAAGACTTTGCTCCACCTGAAATAGAAGCTGGGACCCACTCCAGGTTACATCCATAGCTATATTCCCAATGCATTAGGCTCTGGAAAATGCCCCATAACCAACTTGGTGGTGATAGAATAGAGCTTTCTGTTGTGCAGGATGTGTGTTGTAA
The DNA here is from genome assembly GCA_032173965.1 of Sitta carolinensis. NCBI lineage: Eukaryota > Metazoa > Chordata > Aves > Passeriformes > Sittidae > Sitta > Sitta carolinensis. The sequence goes on from JAVUNC010000006.1 coordinate 39,622,827, forward strand.
TTAGACAGAGGAGATGGATTTCACTGCACATATGGGGGATCTTTTGCCTGTCCTACAGGTAGAGTTAGGGTGTCCTGTAGGCTTTTGTACCCTACAAATCTGCAGGTTCCCCATATCCCAGCAGGGGTATCTTATCCAGGTCCACTCAGTCCCTTCACTGTCATCCACCTCCTGTCTCCGGGCAGTGTAAACTTACTGAGATCTTTCCATCCATTCAGCACAGGAGAACTGGGGTTCAGGCAACAGAAACCAAGAGAGGAGTTAATGTGACATGATTAGCTACCTGTCTTGTGACCCAAGTCTGGGACACAAGTCCACAGAGAACCAGGGGAAATTCTCTGTGCTGCTCTTTACAAAAGCTCCACACCAAAAGTAAATACCTGCTTCTTCTTGCTTCCATTCCTTACCCTTCTTTCTACTTCTTTCCTTTTCCCATCTCTCCCTGCCTTTCTGTAAATCTCCACAACCCTTCTCCTCCCATCTCCTGACTTTGCTCCTGTAACTTATCCTCTGCTCCTGCAAAGCAAGAAGCCTTACTTCTTCACCTTTCCAAATGCCCTCGGATTCTCCAACCTCAACCGTTTCTCTGTCCAAACCCAAGAGTAAGACAGATCCTGACCTCAGAGAAGGGATTATGCAGACAGCCTAGACTGTTACACTGCCCTGAGAGTGACTGCAGAAAATCGCCATCTCCCCCTATGCAGCTCCTGCTCATACACTTACATCAGCTTTTACTAGACTAAAATAGGTATCCCATATACTTTAGCTTTGCAGGTTCAGCTGAGCTCAGTAAGAAGGGAGTCTGTTTTGGCTTGTGCACTGTCACCAGAAGCGTTGATTAAGATCTGAGTGTAGAGACTCCACTGCTGGGAATACAGGAGCCAGAGAGGCCCCAGCTTGCTCTTCGGATTCCAGGCTGAGTTGCCATCTGAAAACAAAAAAATATCTCTCTGCTTGGCAAATTTGCAGATTTGTCACAGTAATCATTGAAAGACAATAAACATGAAATCCTGCCATGACATTTTTATGGAATTATTTTTCCAGCTAGAAGAATTTTTGTAAATAATATTGCACTAGCTTTACTAGAATTAAAAACACTGGGAATGTTTTTCCCCTGTGCCTAAGCACTGCTCAGCACAGCAGTCTGGGAGGGCGAGCAGGGATATGAGAGGAGATTATCAAGGAATTAGTTCTCTCTGACTCTGAGGGCTCATCTGCACAGAGGTGGGTCCTGGCATATATTTGCAGAGACACTGAAATGTCCCAGCCCTAGTGGGAGCAACTGTGGTGCCAAGACAGCATCTGGGCAGTGTTTGAGTGGGCCACAACAGGGCTGGGTGCCAAACTAGAAGCCAAGCACCCTTGAGAGACAGAGCTTCCAGCAGCTCCCACCAAACCTCTAGTTCTGCTGAGAAGAGAACTGCTGCCTCACACAGCAAGATACAGGCATGAGGTGTCTTGATTGCTTGGGAGGAAGTGCCTAGTGGGTTTCTACCAGCATGTTTAACCTCAATTTCAGGAAAGAAAAACACAGTCTTGAATGGTTACCTGGAAGGGTTGTTCACACAGTATTTTTCAGCTAATGTAACTATTACTTAATGGTTGTTACATGACCCAAACAGAGAACTGTGACAGCAGAGAAAAAACTTTATCTTTCTTCTTCTCTTTCATGCCCACTGTACTGCAGAAGTAGTAAAGGAGGATGAAGGGTTAATCTGCTGGTCTTTTGTCAACTAAGTGTTCCCTGCTTTCATGCTGGGAAAGTTTTCAGCTGGCTCATTCTTCCCAGACTGTACTGAGGCGTGGATTTCAGTCTGACCCAAAGTCGATAACTACAGCCTAAAATACAGCTTTTCTGGCATGGATAATATAAGGCAATATAAGCTTGAGATCACACTGGGTAACTTAGAGCAAAAAGAATCTGAAACTAAAAGAGACTGTAGGGATGAGGGGCAAATGGAGAGCGCTGTTGTAAGCACATAATATTGTACCACACAAAATAAATTATAAAAAATGCTTTATGTAGGTAGCCTGAAGAAAAGGTTAAAAAAAATGTATCTGGAAAGGATGGCTCAGAGATGCTTAATATTTTCAAGGGGAAATAAGGGTAATTATTTCCTGAATGTTGAATTTCAGCTAGTCAGATAAATAAAGCTTATAGGTACCTTGCAAAGGGACTAAAGAAAATGTCTCTCTCCATATCCCATCTCAGTATCAGCTGTAGGAAAAAACAAATGTCTGTCACTCTCTGGCCCAGTAAAAGAGGGACAGGGAATCCAGTATTTGGCTCTGGGCTTCCTACCTGGAAGATTAAGTTATTCTGACAGAATTGGTATGAGGATTTGTCATTATCCTAAGGGGCTTGTTCTTCTTTTGCTGTGCTGCATACAGAGCCCACTGAGCTGAATGGGATCTAATAAGAAGGGAAAGATGACATTGCATTTAGGAAGAAAATGGAATGATCCCTGCACCTTTTTCATGTGAAGAGTCTATGAAAGCTTGAGGCTGTAGTCAGTGTCCTTACAAATTATCCTCAGTGGAGTCTGCCCCAATCTCTCACTTACAGCACTGCCAGGTGGAAAAGATGGGATTCACAGATTGCAAAATCAGGTGATAACACCTAACCCAGCATTCTGCATAAGAGAAGCAAGAGATCCATATCCAGTGACCCTTCTGTTAAACTTAAAACCTGAAGCACCCATGTACCTCTTTTAGGCAGCACGCCTCTATTGTCCAGGCAGTCCCTGCTCTATCACAGTTGGTCTTGTAGGGCCCATGGTCTTCCAGAGGAACAGAAGCATGTGAGAGATTTTAATTTCTAAACCTTATAGGAACCAATGAAAATACATCAGCTATTTATACCAGTATTGACACACATTTCATTTCCTTTGTGTAAATATGCCTGTGCGTAAATATGGGTGTTTAATAACATACAAGTATGCATAAACATCATATGGGCATATTGAGAATGGTATTTTAATGGGTTTAGATATGCTTACACACTGAAAGGTCATTCAGTGACACCTGCCGTTATACTAATATTTTCCAAAAGGAGTCCTAAAATTATTGTAGAGGAAAGGGCCTACAGAATATTTTTATTCAAATATATTCATCACAAATATATACTAACACCCCCATCTGAATTAGGAGCTTCAGATATTCGAATACTCATTTGTATTTAAAAAAGTATTTTGAGTCGTCTAGGAGCAGCTAATAAAAGGAATTTGGACTGTATTTTAGAAACGTTTCTGTTTCTTTCTTGCATTCACATGAAAACTGCCTTGCCCCAAAGGCAGGAAAGTCATTATTGATTTATTTTTATTTTTTAACATTTATATATATATATATATATATATACACACATATAGTAGGGACAGAGAAAAAGAGAAATCTGAAATAGTTCTGCCTTGTGTTAATGCAAAGAGTAAGGCTTCTTAGAAGGATCTACATTCTGTAGGATCCACTTGTCTTTTCAAAATCCTGAAATCTTAGATTTCCTGTGATGAGCAGGTAAATCCTTAAATAAATTAATCATTTCTCAGAATAGTGCTGGAGTCTTACAGGTATGCTTTACTTTTGGCTGAATTTATCCCTGTAATCTAGATCCTCACACTGACAGCAAAAGGAGAAGTGTATAAGAGACCATTATAATTTTAATATTTCTGCAGCAGGTCCATTGCATCAGACACTATGAAAGAAATAATTTAATGTAGTTAGAGCAACCAGCCTGTCTTGTTCTACCTCCCCACTTGTGGCCAGTGAAAACAGGTAGTTTGTTGGTTTCTGGGGCTGTGTTACATTGCATGTGGGGTGTGCCTAAGCTCTTTCTTTTATTGTCCTCCCTCCCTCCTGGTTTTCAGGCACTCTCCTTAGCTCTGAGATGTTTGTCATCCTCATGCTCTACCTCTGGCTTGGGATTGGACTGGCCTGTGCTGGCTTCTGCTGCCACCAGATGCTGCTGATCCTGCGTGGGCAGACACGGTACCAGGTGCGGAAAGGAATGGTGGTAAGAGCCCGGCCCTGGAGGGACAACCTGCAGGAAGTCTTTGGCAAGAAGTGGCTGCTAGGACTTCTCATCCCTGTGCAGAACGTGGAGAGTAGCTGCCGTAGGCAGAAAGAGAAATAAAATCCCCGTGCGTGCATCCCACGCACACAACACCTTCCCTGTTCTCTCCCACTTTCTTCTGGATCACTACAGAGCTGGGCTACTCCATCTCTCAGGATTGCAGCTGCTGTGGGAGGAAAGGATGGACTATCAAAGAGAATACATTTAGCATATTAACATGGAAATCACAAACTATGTAGATGAGACACTGCAGCTTAGTAGTCACATCACTGCACTTGCATATGTGGCAATAGTCTCTGAACTAGCAGAAAACTTAGTCAGACCCTCCTGTGATCCCTATATTAATCCCCCTATCCCCAGCTCCCTTAGTCACTCTATAGAATCCTAACAAGCTGCAGGAGGAGCTTGGGCTGTTGTGGAAGACTGTAAAAATCATGCCTAGGCTTTGGGAGGGTTTTGTGGAGCACCTTTTTGGCTCATATACTTGAGGTAACTTCACATGAGAGCATAATTCCAGAAGTGTTTGGACAATGATCTCAGGAACGTGGTGTGATTCTTAGGATTGTTCTGTGCAGGACAAAGGGTTGGATTTCAATGTTCCTTGTGGGTCCCTTCCATCTCAAGATTTGATTCTTGATTCACAATGCTGACAAGTCCTTAATGACCCAACTGCAATGCAAGCAAGCTGTCCTAGGAACAGGCTATGAACATGGTTAATGCATCAGGTAAACCTTCTCTCCACAGACTAGAAAATCAGAAATAAAACAAAAAGAAACTGAGAATTTCTCATTTCTGTTCTTGATTTTTTCCCTACACAATGATAGGTCAAGACTGCAGCTCTGCTACTTATTTTTAGCAATCCATTCTCCAGTGACAGAGTCCAGGCAAAGCTGCCCTTCTGACAGGGAGCAGCAAGCAGAAAAATCATGGTCAGATGGAGGGACAAGGAGAGGAAACCACAAAGATGAATGAAAATGCTGTGTTTGAGAAGCTGTGTAATGAGATAGGCTATGCATACCTGTGAGAGAGATGGAAGGAAGTATGGCCATACAGCAAGCAGTTGGGAGGGTGCCAAGAGCATTGCTGCTGTGCCAGAGCCCCGATGCATCACCCTCTCACAGGGGACACTTGCACCATTAGTGCTGTGAAGAGTTCACAGGAGACAGGGAGGTTTTCCAGCCCATCAGGGCACTTCATTTTGCACTAAAACAAACAGAGAAATGTTTTTTTCAGACATTGCTGCCACTCTTTAGTTACAGGCTCTCCAGGGCAATTCCTTCTCACATTGCTGCAGAGGGGTAAAATCATCCATGTTATAACTCCATTAAAGACGTTAATAGAATTACTACAGGGATTAATCAACTTCATATGTCAGTTTTTTAGCTGCAGCAGCCCATTAGATCAGTGCTGAGATCCTATGCTTATAGATGCCTTAACAAAGGATACCATAACGTCTCTACTAGGATCATAGCATTGGATTTCCCAGCAGCTGCAATGAGAAGCCTCTGTTTCAGCAAACTGCATCAGCTTATGTGAGCTGGATAGAAACCCATTGCTTTTCTTTAATAGCTGGGGAATATGCTGACAAGCTGTGAAAAATGTTATTTCTTCCTCAGAAAGGCTCTTGGTATGTTCTCGATAATGGAATGCACCTTCCTTTTATCCTTGCGTTTCTCACAAGCCAGAATGGAGTCACTCGTTCTTACAGGCTTTGTAACCATCTTACACTTGAATACAAGTTTGAATTAATAACAAACATAGTCTATTGTGATGAGCAGAGTAACCTTGAAAATATACTGGAAAAACCCTTAGCTGGATAACTAAACCATGGAGGGTATACATCCTTCCACACTGGGTGTGTTTGCACGAGCACACCATTGTTTCCATGTGTAATATGCTGTATTTTCTCTAATAGTGAAAAATAAAAGGTATTCTTATTTTTTACATGAGCTGCATTGTGCTTTTTCACAGTTAGCTGTCATTAGCTGTCTCTCTACATTTGTTACAGCATACAGACGGATGTGTCAAAGGAAGAAATTAGGATTTGTTTATTGGCTTTGCCAATAATTCATCATGTGATTTTTGACAAGTCCTTACATCCTCCCTACTTTAATGTAATGACCAATCTAAAAATGCATCTAATAACCAATTTGCAGACTCATTCTAATTTCTATTTATAAATTACTCTACTGAATTCATAGCTTGTCAACTCAAAGCTATGGGAAAATTAAGCTATCATCATCACCCACAAACAGCATCTCGACATAATTTTTCCTTACTGGCAAATGCTGTCAAGGTGAGCAGACAGTCACCTAGACACTGGAACTAGAGCCAAGAGTCTCATGCCGTACACTTTGCCTTGGAAGGATTATTCTTGTTCCACAGACTCACTGATCCAGCTTCTCCACTTTTGTAGACTTAAAGACAAGTTTTCAACATTTCAGACAGAAGCTACCTCCCACCAGCAGAAATTATGGTTTGACATCTTTGCCCTCTGCTTTTGGCTTTTGAGGGACACTGCAGTCTCGGGCAGCTCATGGCACTTGACACCTGCTGCCTCCTTAGGGCTGCACACTGGGAAGGGCAAAACAACTCAGAGTTTCAGTGGGCCACTCTGCAAGGACAGAATCCATCCAGTACAACATTAGTTGCCCACAAAGCCTTCTGCCTCTTTACATCAGGGCTGGATCATGCCTGGCCCTGTGTCAGGGTTACAGCTGTCTGCCCTTACCACAAAATTTCAGTCCTTGAAGAAGCACAGAGAGATCCCAGTTTGGGTCACTGCAGCAGAGTCATGCACAACTATTCTTCCTGTCTGACACCTGTGTTCCTGGCTGGAAATTGCTGCGTCACCATTTGATGCAGCTAAATGGTTCATTTGCAGCAAACTACTGGATTTCAGCAGTCGTGGTCAGAATGGATAAAGCCTTTACAGTTCCGATCCTCTGTGAAGGAAAGAACCATAAAAATGCAAACATTAGACTGACCCTGTATATTGGCTTATTTCTCTGCTCATTACCAAGTGTGCAGACTGCCCTGTTTGGGGTAGTGGTTCTGCAGGAACAGTTAAGAGTATTTTTTAATTACTCAGCTGCCCTTCCTCGTCATACCTTTCTATACTTACAGAAATCCTTGGCAAGAAAATGAACAGGGCTCAAAAACTGTGAATAGAACCTTTGCTCTTAGCTATGATTTAGTAAATGAAGGATGAGCTCAATGGCAATATCACAAATTCTAAATCTGTTCAGTGGCTCTAAATTTTTTTAAGGGTAAATAATAAAAGCTTCTCAACTTCTGTGCTTAAAGAGTCATTACTTACTATTTGCATTTCATTACATAGCAGCTGCAATAGCAAATGTATTTGGGAACATGATTTCTTGTTACAATGTCTAAATAGTTGTAAAGGTTTTAAAAATAAAGCACTTAGGCTTCTCTGGCTTTGGAAAATCAGACGACCACCAGATTTCTTCTCTGGTAATGCTAGTGGCTGAAGTGAAAGCTCCCTGTTGCTAAAGACCTTGCACAGAAACCACAGACATTTGCTTAGTGGCTTGTCTATTTTAGGTGTGACTATCTGAAAAACTTGTGTCACCTCTAGGGTCTCAGAAGTCTTTGCAATGGCAGTATAGAGGAAACGAGGGGATGCAACTCTGAAGTAAACCAGAAATCTGTTCTTATGTACAGAACAATCTCATAAAAAGTAAGTAGTAGATGATGTTCCTTTCCATACTGCAATACCGGGCAGCCCTGAAGGCCTGCATCCCAAAAGGGCTTCATTAGATATCCTTGGAGGATATAGAGCTGAAATGTAAAAGTAATAAGGCACAGGGAACACAGGAGAAAAGATGATGTGAAATAGCATTTATCTTAAGAAATCGCCAGCTCAAGGGAGATGATCACGGTCTAAAAATACTTTCAAGGAGACAGACTGAATGAATGAGAAGACTCATTAACTGTAAGGATATAGCTGGAGGAGGACAAGCAGTCCTGGACTGAAAGAAAAGCTGAGGTTGAGAGCAATCAGAAAAAGTGGCCCCAGTGAGAGAAGAAGTGATTTGATATGCATAGGGATGATGAGAGACATCAGACAGGATGAGGTATGACAACACAATTCAAGTTAACTTCATTGATTGTTGGCTGAATGGACACAAAGAAAGATAAGAAAATTCATTGCTAATTACTTTCTGCTGAAAAAACCTCAAAGCTCCAGCAGAGCCAAAAGGGTTTTTCTTTCTTGAACAGCAAATTATATTACAAGAAGATTCATGGATAGAAACCATAAGCATCAACAGCAGAGTCCATATAGTTCTCTTTGAGTTATTTAAAGACAAGACAGAACTACCATAGTTGGAGTAAAGCAATGACCTACTTGTCCAATACAAATGAAGGGAGAAGAAATTTTAAACCTATGTGGAGTCTCTGTGTCCAGCTTGATACTTAGATCTATGGAAACATGTCAGACAACTTAACAAACAGCAAGATGGTCTTTAATAACGGCATGACCACATGTGGGTTTTTTTGATTTTCCAGTTCTCTTCTGGAAAGCCAGGGGAATAAAGAATCCTTGGAGATAACATCAAAAGTCAGCAAACATGGACCAAAGAGTGCTTCAGTCCTCTTATGGAGCCATGCTGGCAGCAGCCTTATCTTCATTACACAAAAGAGCTTTTAGCATTGGTTGTCCCACTGAATCTAACTGGCAAGTGATGTCAGAGCTCCAGCACGCCAGTCCCATGTTCCTTGAAGTTTTTGGAGCCAGATTTTTCTATTTTCCCCAGATGTTTACAAATAAAAGTTACAAGTTCTCAGGTGTGTAGTGGGTAGATCCTGGCTGGACACCAGGCATCCACCAAAGCTCCTCTATTACTCCCTCTGCATCTGGACAGGAGAGAGAAAATATAACTAAGTAAGGGTTCATGGGTTGAGATAAGGACCAGGAGAGATCACTCACCAAATACCATCCCGGGTAAGAGAGATTTGAATTGGGGATACTAACTAAATTTATTACTAACAAAATCAGAGCAAGATGATAAGATTTACATGGAAGAACTGGGAGACCTTTCCCTATACCCTCCTAACATGTGGGAAATACCAAAGATGAAAAAGTAGACATTTCATTAGCTCAGCTATTATTATTTATGAATCAACTAGAATGACCTTTTTATACTTCTTTGATAAAATTTACTTACTGAAACCCCAGTGGAAATGTATTCAATTCATAATTTAGATTTCCAGCAAAAGCCTAAAATCAAAGTTCATATTTAAGTTGAAGTGGTAAGTGGCTGTACAGATTTGCACTCCCCACAGGAAGTCCTTGAGACATAAGAAGCATTACTCTGACGGTCAGAAGTCTCCAGCACTACATCACAAAATGCAATGATTTTGCAGTTGACTAGCCAAATGTCGAGTCTTTTAACAGATGTGAATTTTATGAGGAAAGCTCAATCATCTGGGTTATATACGTGCACAAATGGCAAGACCGTGCCCCTAAAGATTCTTCAAGGCATATAAAAATTCCACTCATTAATGCACTACTACAGATTGTTAAAATGTTGTGGGGGGAGTTAAGTTACTGGAGTCTAGCTTCTAGCATAGACATTATCCCATAACTGCAGCTGCACTACTCACACCCTTCATTTTACTCATGTGTTTTCCAGGTATGCTGGTTAGACTACAGTACTCAGTGACTTCCAGGGCTGCATTGAGGGCATTTTTCTGATTTCTAATATTGTATGTTTTTAGATAGAATAATGTGAGATCTGATAAATCTCCAGGCTTTTGACCCCAGTTTCATATGTTGCATTACTACAGTTACATGCAGAGGTTTACACACTGGAAAGGAAAATTACATGCATGGGCATAAATTAACATATGATGGAGGGGCACAACATATGTCTGTTTACACCATAAAAGGGTTTTTTTTAGTGCCTGCAACACAACCAGCTAGCACCCTGTCCATTCCTCTAGCCTTATCAACCTTGAGATATTTATGAGAGTTTCCCTGGATAGGCATAGAAGTAGAGATTTTAGTCAGCTATATTTTTTCCTTTCAATTTTCCAAACCGTAACAAAACAGTCTCTATACTCACTTGTGGAATTACATTAGTGAAATTAACCCAGTGAGTATGTAGTTTAATCTATTAACATGAAGCAAAATGTAGGTTAGTATAACCACACAAATGTTCAGCCTTTAGAAAATCTAGCACCAGAACCATGATAGCCCACAGCCATGACTTGTTCCAATTCTTACACGAGAAGCTTGAAGCACTTTATAATAAGCAGTAAGTTTTGCTTTTCTCATTTTACAGCTGAGAAGATAAAAGTGCCTTCTACAAGGGGAAACAAGAAACTGAGCCTGGGGCCATCTCAATTCCAGCCATATATTATTGTTTGAAATATTTCATGCAGCAGTACCAATGCCAGTGCCAAGTGCTTTTGAGGTGGGTGTGATTTGAGGGATTAAAGCAACAAATTTAAGACTACAGCATATTGTTTGGCTGGAAGAGAGGAAGGAGCACTCAATGAAAGCAGCAAGCTAGTTCCTCCTCACCAGCAAGACAAATTTCAGCTTGTATATCTAAATCAAATGGGGAAAAAAATCGTTGTGCTTAAAAACAGATTTTTAAAAAGAAACCTGGCAAAACTGGTCTACTATATGGACAGTTACATTGAAATCTATTTTCATGCATCTATGAGAAAAATCTTTGGTAACATTGGTGTTCAGTATTCTTTGCCTTTCCTTTGCCTTTCTTCTTTCTCCTTTACTAGCAGCTGCCACCTACTTATGGCATTAATTTTATGGAATTAACTTCATCTTTTTCCACTTTCTTCACATTAAATTGCTGAGATTTTAGTTGTCAGCCATATGGCAACCAGTCCCTCACTTAAAGTTCTCTTATTTTATCTTCTACCTGATATGACAATTTAAATTTTAGAAAATCAATGGAAAATTACATTGCATTGACAACGGTGTGTGATTTAAAACAAATACTTTCTCATGCCAAGGAAATATTGAACATTATTAGTAATCTCTGAAGTAAGACTGAGAGCTGATGCTACACATTGTAAATATCACATTTTCATCAAGATCTTTTCTGAGTTAATAAGAAAGAGACCAGGGCAAACCTCAAAATAAGGAAGAAGTTCAAAAGCATATGTTAGACAGTCAGTACTCACGGAACTTTTAGGACACTAAATGTGACCACAATTGCCAGTATCAGTTTCATGCTGTTATGTGTGCTTAAGTTAGAGAAGTTCTCACCTGGAGCTTGGGTGCCATGGATGAAGATCCAAGAAGAACTGAGTGCTGCTGTACTAGTTCTCATCCCAAACAGAAAACAATCTCAGGCAAATTGAAACTTATTTTTAATCATATTTATATTTTGAAGTGACCTAAAATGGGATGCAGTATCCCATTTACTGAAAAAACGATGTATTAAGGACTGATCTTGCATCAGAACAGGGTGAGATAATCAAACTACAAAAGCATGCCCAAAGATAATCTAAGATGTGGAGAACAATGGAGCGGTTTACTCCCTTCTCCATACTAATATGAAAGGTAGGCAGTGGCTTGTTATTGTCATTATATTTTATGAAATAGTGAATGTCTGCATGGCACTTGTCTACTGAGCTCTTGGCTGTTGTTGAGCTGACTGCCAGAGCAGTGAGATGAAGCAAGAATGTGGCATGCCTCTGAGGCATCCATCTGCAAATAAACACATTATAATCTGTGAACAGGAAACAGGAAAAAATGGTGTCAAGGCATCCCTTGCCACTGGAATGGAAGGCATCCATCTTCTTCCACTCATCCAACTAAGCTCGCTGACACCATTTCACATCAGATGGCTGTAATGTCTCAGGCAGGTAGTGTTTAGATGCTGGAGAGGCAATGGAATTTGAAGAAAAAAACCCAATCCTTAGAAACTGCAATTATCCTTCCAATAACTTTGCTGGCTTCAGGATCAGAAGAGACAGTGTATCACTCTGCTTCTCCTAACACCACTCTTTTTAAGTTTCGCCGTGGAAAAAATTGAATGGGGTAACCATTTTAACGTGCAGGCAAGTTTGACCTTTACATCCCAGTCTTTCAAAGAAATAGAGACTTTGGCCACGGTGTGCGTGTTCAGAGTGCCCAGCTTGTTTCTGAACTGCTAGAAGGTTATCAGGGCCATTGGATTATCTGTGCACCAACATCTCACTCTCAATGACATCTGTCTTAACTACATTCTCTTAACATTCTCTACCCAAATGATGCTACTGCACAAGACCAGGAGCACTTCAGCACTACAGAGCAGTTATTTGTTCTGCTCTGTACCAGTTTGCGTTGGCTGCAGCTCCCATTATGCCTCTGGAGGTGTTTCATTAATTTAGATGATTACCATCAAGCTCAGACTTTCATCCTTGCACAATAAGGATCAGTTGGCAATCAAATGCTTTGGAATACTTTCTGACCATTTATCACACAATTAATATCAGCAACCTCCTTTCAGAATGTTCTAAAAAGGCATTTATGTGTAAGTGTTCTGCAATCATAGTTAGTGATAGCATGTTCAACAGTGAAAACCATTTTCACTTTGATATAGACTACCCTATTCTGATTTCTGAACATGTTTGGATATGTGTAACATTATCATTTGCATGGGAGACAATACTTGGAAAGAACACAAAACAATAGGCATTGCTAACATTCACCCCGGGTAAAACAATTTTCCAACTGTCCACTTGTATTTCACACTTTGCACACTAAACATTGCCCATTTCACAAAGTAGTCACTGCACTGAACTCTGCCTCTGGCAAATGGCAAATGTTGAACAAGACCTATCCAGCACCATGATGTCTTATGCCAAACAAAACCATTAATCGTTTTTTCAAGTAGAACTTCTAGGGTGAAAAAATGGTATTTGTACTCACTAAGCCAGCAATATTCTCAGGAGATGCTGTTTCATCTTTACTTAGGATCTCCCCATTAATATCCCCTGCCATTGCAAACAACTGAGCAGTTTTGACTGGCTATGTGGGCTTCTGCATCATCAGTGTGAGGTGGTGGAACCACTCACCAAAGTTTGGGTCCTGTTTCTTGTACAGACAACCCAAAACAATCCAGGTGAAGGAGATGAAGGTTTACCTCATTTCTTTAGAGAAATAACATCTTCCCCCTTTTCCACAGTCCAGACTATTTCTATAGTGCTTGAGATTCACTGAAAAATGAATGCTATGACTAACACTGAAAAACGCTAAAGCTTTCAGCCAAAAGACTTCTTCATTCAAAAAAAAAAAACCCCAAAAAACCACAAAAACAAAAAACCCCACCTGAGTTTTCCACTGAAAACATACAGAAATTTCAAACAGTCCTGTCCATTAAAAAACACTAAGGATTTGTTTTCTGTCTGTTATTTGATTTTTTAGTCCTGGCCTACGTACATGGCCTAAAAATAAAATACATACTACGGCTATGGAAAAAAAGTAAGATTGTGTTAAGTGAGAATGGTAAGAAGCATTTCAATTCTCACTAACTAAATTAATTTAATCACAATAATAACATGAAGAAAACAATTAAGAAGTTGATGAAACTCCCCTTTTGGCCCTGGAAAGTCCATTTCCTCCATTTCTTAATATGTATGAAAATCTTTGCTGGCAGTGCTTCAGTTCAAGATAAAAATTATAATGCTGCAGTGCACAATGGCGAAAGTATTTCACAAAAATTCCTGTTGAGCAATTAGAAAAAAGATGTATTATTCCTCTCGGATCATAACAGTATCTTGAGTTCCACTTCAAAAAGTAATTCAGAACATTTCAAACAACAGTTATGCATTTTAAATTAAGCAAGTCTGAATAAGTGGTGACTGAAAATTTGACAGAGCTAATCAAGAAGCTCTCTGGACCACCAATATTATTTAAACGAATTTCACATTTCTAGGAAAGATTTCAGAGGACTGAGATGAGGAAAGAACTAACACAGGATCAGCTTTTCAGTGAGTAGGTAGACTGATTTAAATTGACATAGCAGGAAACAAAGAAAATAATGGAATAACCTGTAATTTTTGATCATTTCAGGACATAGAAAGCAAAACTAATTGAAATTACTAAAGCTTATAAGAAATAGAGCTGGTCAAATAAAACTGACTCCTTATATTGATCACTGGAATTAAAAATTGGTTGAAGGCAAAGCCAACATACATGTAGTATTTATACTACTGACTGGCATTTAAAAGTGTGCCACATAACAGGCTGAAGCCAGATTTATAACAAAATTAACTGGCTGATATGAAACACATTGCAGCTATGGTTTCTGAATTGTATACAGACATCCATTAAGCACAATCTTCTATTCTTATTTTAGAATTTGGTTCTCTACTATAGCATTATTTAATATTATTTTCAATAATTGAAATATGAGATAAAATTACCTTTCAAATCTCATCTAAAGATGAAAAAGTTTCAAAGCAGAGAAGCAGAGAAAACTTTGTTGTAATGAATACAACCAGCCACTTCCTAAAACCAGCTTGCTTTGTTTTCTGGCTGCGAACTGCATTCAAAGGAATGTGGAAATATACAGGACAGGGGTTCACCAACAACAGAAACAACAGGCGCAGGGATTATTTATACTTCAAATCTGATGTCATGGCCAAGACTGTTCTAAAAATTAGGTAGAGTAGCAGTACAGAGAGTAGGTACTGTACAATTCTTTTAGCAGTCCTGTTTTGCTACTAGTGTTCCAATTAAAAACACATTTAAATTATTGTAAAGGATCCAAAGAAGAGTGCCACAGAGGATCCAGAAGATTTGAGTCTATTTACTTATTTTAAAAAAGAAAGCTGAAGAGTGACTTGTTCAGTTGTAAATGCCTACACTGAAAACAGCAATGTCACATCATGCACTTCAGTTTAGCAGACAACAGTCAAAAGATCTGACAGCTGGATATGGAAAGATGACAAATTCAGGCTCAATGTAAGAGGCATGTGTTTAATAGTAAGTAATTATACTTTAAACAATTTGGCTGGATTCTTAATTCTAGCAGCTTTCAAATCAATGCAGGATGCTTCTAAGAACAGCTTTAGTTCAAACAAGAATTTGAAGAAGTCTTGGAAACTATGCTCAGCAAAAGAGCAGACTGAACACATGGTGTTTCCTTCCGTCTTCTGAATCAGATTACACTGGAACTGTTAATTTTTTTCATAGAAATACCTCAAAGGAGGCAGATTTCAAAAGGGAAGACAAGTGGGCATGAGCATTTTGGACACAAAGACCATGCAATACGGTTGGGAATATATGGCGGCATTACACTGCCACCAGAAAGAAGCATCACCTAGGTACAGCAAGAGTACAAAATTGTGTAGGTAGGGAGGGGCCCTACATTTTTGTGCTACAAACTACGAAAATGAAAGCAGTAACAGCATACTATGTTCAATCTAGTGGATGCCAGAAATTTTGCATGCCAGGAGATTGCTCAGCCCAAGCCTGCAGGGGTACTGTTCCTTTCAGACTGTTTTTATCATGAGAAAGAAAAACAAGACAGAAGCACCTGAAAGAAGAAATTCACCTTTTCGGCCTCAGTGAAACAAAGGTGAAGAGGCCTGATGCTGCAGATAAACTTAACCATGTAAAGGAAAAGGTAGTCAGAGTAGACAGAAACCTGAGAATTTCCTGCTTGAATTGTATCCATGCTTTTGCGAACATAAAAATTTGTAAACACCAAGTTTCTAGTCTCAGGAAATAAAATTATTCCAACGGATACCACTTCTTTTTATAAGGATATAAGGCAAAGAGATTCAAGTTGTCTTGTCTGTTGTCAAGTAAGGGCTTTGATCAGAATCTCTTGTATCTTAGGACAAGATCTTATGTCACAAGACTGCTGGATGTTTTGGGCATGACTGCTGAGCCCTCCCTGCAAGAGTAATGTTTGAACAAAAGAAAGGCCATGTAAAGACAGCCACATTTTGAAGAAATGTGTTTTGGTGAAAAGCTGGTACACAGATTTAGTTGGAGAATTTTCTTTGAGAATGTAGCATTTTTTACTCCAGTAATTCTTTCAGTAGCCAAGATTACTTCACAATTTCAAACTTCTGCATACCCAGCTGACAGGATTAAGACACAGCGTAGGAGTTCACCCTGCACAGACGGTGAGCATAATGTACAGTCATCATGGAGACAAGAGCTCAGAGATGGAAAAATCCTTCCAGGTTGTTCATGACAGATCTATGGCAGTGGTCACCCACGACAGTATATTTTTAGAGTTCTGTACAGGCATTTCTATGCATGCTCCTCCCAGAGACCCTTTAATTCATAGATACTGTTAAAGCTCACATGACTTTCTTCAGAGAGATATATCATAGTATCACTTTTGTATCTGCACTTTCCCACATGGGCAACATGCTGCTGTGGAGCTGTATTTAAAGCATGCTTTGGAACCCGAGACTTTGCAGTTCAACAGCACTAAATAATCCACAAACTTTTCAAGCATATACTTTATTTCATTCATATTTCACAGTCAATTTCTGTAAAGTTTTAGCAAAAAGGTCATGTTTTATAACAGAGGTGTTAGGCTACTGTATTCAGAGCTAGCAACGGGTTTTGAAAGTACAGAAAATATTTACATTCCAACTAGAACAGTAGAATTTCAAAAAGACATAGTAAAAGTAATCAAAAATACCAACATTTATTAAAACTTAATACAAAAAACAGTCTGTCTGACCCATCAAGCTACCCCACTTGTAAGCTGTCTGCAACAGATGAAGCTGCAGCAGACAATCTGAGTGATTAGACCAAGTCAGCTGTCTTCAGCTAACTTCTTAATACCAAGTCTTGCTGCTTCAAAGATCAATAAAGCCTGTGAGTTCACAGCTTAGAGTTTCCATTCAAAGGCTAACACTTCTGTTCAAATCTACTGGACCACTTTCAGATCCTGCCCAGAATCTGGACTTATCCTGGTCCTGATGCAGTCAACTGATTTTCCAAATGCATTTCTAAACTAACTTATTTTATTACATTGTAGCCAAGAAAGGACAGCCCTTATTGTTTTAAAGCTTTATCAGGGCTCCCAGGAATAAAGGCAGCTAAGAAAACTGAACAGAACGGTACCCGATGACATATTTGTCACCAGGAACCTTCAACATCCTTTTTTTTCTATAGATGTTAAGATTTCCCATTATCTAGGGATATGCTTCCTAAGGAGCCCCAGATTTAAGCATGAGTTCCAGAGTGGATTTTTCTAGTTCAGTAAACACTATTTAAATCTGGACTGATGCCCAGTAGGAAATTTCTAACCAGCTGCTGGACTTTATTCACAGATTTATTGAACATATATTTATACAAATTACACCAGCTTGAAAGGCCCATTAGCTGTAAGCACACCCACTTCAGCCCACCCTTTGTACTGTCAGGGAAAAAGTACATGTGGTACTATAAGGACTACAAGAGATTTCCACCAGCTAAGTCTCCCTACGCCAAAGGGTACTGCTCTGCAAAGCAAGTTTTCATTCCTTTATACTCTATTAGAGCAGTGGAAATAGAATGGAGAAGGTCACTGGTAGACTCATTTTTCCTTGTCTCAAACAGCTATTCATTTTTTTCTGCCTCCCTATTCATCTCTAGGTACCCTGAGCCCTTCATCTTGTTTTCTAGGGCAATCGCTTCCTAAAAATACATATTCTGAACTTCAAATTCTCCTCTCTATTTAATAGGTAGAAGAAGAACTTTAGGAAAAGTAGGAAAAATATCCTATGCACTTTCTAATACCTCACACCTCTAGGCTTATTACATGTAATTGATCAATGGAACTGCCTCCTCTCCTTGTAAGAAGCTCAGATGAAAACACAATCTTTTTCGTAAATGGTCTAAGGTACCATCACATCTATCCTGCCAAATGTCATTTGGTGCATATATCAACAACTGATCGATTGTATCTATATTGGACATGTCCTACAATATTACTTGGCACTGTGCTTCCTTCTGGGTTTGCGGCCGAGTTCCATTATCACCAGGCTGCAAGTTATGAGACTTGGTAGTATCACAACTATACCAGATATATTAAAATAAATGCCAGAACAGAGTCTGTGATCACTTTTAAACAATTCCCACGTACTATGCCAGTCTTCAGCAGGTAGGAAGGATCCCATGAAAGGCACGGCTACTAGTTTACTACAGCTCCACTAGAGCAAACCCTGCCACAGCATTTGTCTCTAGGCCCATGGTTATATAAATAGGACTCATATGCCTCAACTTTGTAAGACATGTAAAGCATTTCTTTTCATCAGTGAAAACAGGGTGAAATCCCTTATAAGAGGGAAATGCCTTACAATTTCTCTAATCCACCTATTTCCGGAAGGACTATGCAAGTATTCTCTACAGTCTTTGCAATACTGACGCCTAGAGACATCAGAAAATGTTAAAGTCTGGTCACAAATTAGCAAGTCATCCACTCTACTTTCAAGTTTCTTTTTTTAACAATCTGAAACAGATGATAGAAGGCATCAAAGCATCAAAATACCTAATCACCTAGATGGTATGAGTTTTTGAAAACATTGTCACACAGAAAGGAACATATCACAGACAGTCTAGATTCCTTAATGTTTTTAGACAAAGCTGTTCTCGCTACACAAACTGCCTCTGGAAAAAATCCCTTCAGACTACAATGAAATAAATATCTGTAAACCAGCTTTTGTAACATGACTACTGTGGCTCTCTGCTAGCAAGGTCAGTATGTCATGCACACTGTGGTGTTAGCAATATGTCAAGGCAAGCAGCCTAGAAATGCTATCAATCTGTATGAAGGACCAAATGCTTTGGTGTTTGTTTTTTGAAGTTCAAACTTAGGTAGATAAAATTTTTAGTGAACTCATCCAAGCTCCCACCCTCACTACATTCATCTGACTTCTCCAAATAAAAAAAAAAAAAGAAGGAAGGGGATGGGAGGACCTATTTCACCTCATACCTACTCCCTTCACCTACTTGGAACTGATGACGGACCAACAGTGGGGCCTGTTCTGCTGCTGCACTCTCAGAAACAACTATCTGAAAACGGGAATACGATGTTTGCAGAATACTGCAAATTACTGTCTTCAAGAATGGGAACTGCCATCAGAGCACATACAAATTTCTTCAGTCCAAGCAGTTACACAGAGTTAGCATGAAATTCAAGGTCACACTGCAGTACTAAGTACCCATTCTGTCTAGAACCCACCATGCTATTCCAGTCCCACAGCTGGCTACGAAGACAAACTGTTAATGACAATGCAACTTTGCATATCTTGGACTCAGGAAATGCTCAAATAGAAGTTTGAGACAGGAAAAAGGAGGCACAGAAGTAACTTGACCAACAGCTATGTGCATTTTTACTACATGTTGGGATAGGTAGGGTCTTCAAGGTTGATATCAGCTTTGTCAGATCCTGTTAGAGATGCTTCCAGCTCTGCCCATGACTGTGGAGCATTGTTCTTTATTGCCTCTATGAAAAGCTGTGTTTGGTGCTTCAGCTGGTCCAGCTCAGCCTGTGTCACCTGGTTCTGATGAATTAGCTCCTTGGTTTTTAAAGTGATCTCCAGCAGTCCCGACCTGCGTAGCACAACAAGCGTATTCTGAAAGCGTCTGCACTTGCTTTGTTGTTGCAAGAGCAGCTCAGGGGTAGTGCAAATCTCTTCTGGTATCAATGGAGGGCTCCACACTGCAGAAGGCATTGTAGTCTGTGATGCACTCTCGCTCTCATGAAGGGTGCACTTCGTTGCCTGAAGAGTTCCAAAAGGCAAAAGGGGAGTCAAACCTGGCACTTTCTGAGTGTCACTGGAAACACGATGAAAACCAGGAAGAGTTGACAGTTTTCCACTTGTCACCAGAGCTGAAGAATTTTGTTGGTCAGAATCCTGAGGGGTCTTAAAGCTAACTGGCAGGTGAGAAAAAGGACTAGTAGGCAGGCCTGTGCTCATCAGTACAGGAGAAGACTCCATCTTGGGTGCTTCTGTGCAGAGTCGTTTATGGCAAGTGGTTTCCTGACACTCTTCTAGATCAAAGGAGTGATCTCTTTTGCAGGGCTGTGGTGCTATTTTGGGATAAGAATTCAGGATGGGCAGGTAATTAGTGGAGTCATTTCTCTTTTTCCCAACAGGGTGAGCATTAATGGGAGGTGGGATTGATGGACGAAGAAACACTAGCTGTGGCTGAGCTGGAATCACTTCAAAGGATGGCTGCACAGTCCAAGACTGGAGCTGTGATGAACTCCCCTGAGAAGCACAAATGGAAAAACCACAAGTCTTACAAAAGCATTGTAGAAGACAATAAAACCAAACTTAAATGAAACAGGTGGATTGTGCCATTTTTCCACATTTGATATATACTGTCCAATTAATGTGTTATGAAGAGTTTTCTATCAAACTCATCCTTCTCTTTCTCTGACAATGGAGTGTAATTCTGGAAATAAAGCTGTAACCCATAATATTTTTACTATGCAACAGCAGATATATTTAAAAACAATCTGAATTTATATATGCTTTTCTAAGTGAGGATTACAGTGCAAGCTTACATTGTAAAATGTTCATTAAAAAGTTTTACCCAGACTTGAGGTCAAACTGTAAGTGCAGAAGAAAGCTGAAAAATAATTAAGCTTTCTCTTATGAAATATCTTAAGAGTCAAGGAAAGACTGCACAGACATTTTAGGAACAATTCACGCTCCCTCTTTGTTGAAAGGCAGCAACTCAAATCTATCCTAATAGCAAGATTTTGAAATGGTTAAGATACACAACAGCGGTTTGGGAAGTCTTGTAATTTGAACTACAATACACAGTTTCAGTAAATTTAAAACTATGAAGCAGAAATAAAAAAGGCTGAATATCAACCAATGCAAGGAGAAAAGCCTGTGCTAAGCCCAGAGGAGTTTAACTCCATACCTCTGGTGTAACAGTGTGCACTGATAAACCTGAAAAACATTTTATTTCAAGAAAAATGCTCAAGGCTTTATTCCCCTCCCACAAGCCATACTCTGGAATATAGGGGAAAACACCCATTTTTACAAGACATTACCTATTTTTCCTCCTACACCTTACTACAGATCGGCATGAGACCTGGCCAAAAACATGACTGCTTTTCTCCAAAGATATCAAATGATCTAGTAAGAGACACTACTTCTTTCTAAAGCAAAATCTCGCTTCTTAATATATTTAAGCCATCACTGCTACAATTATACTAACATTAAGTCAGCTCGTTTTTCAATTCCTTACAACTTGGAACACAAATGGCAGGCCTGCTGAAGGCACAGTTTTTAGCTACCATGAATATATCTTATTATTTTTAGTACTATATTAAAGTCATCTGAAATCCATATCCTTTCCACCAGTCTCGTAAGTTTTAAACTGGCAAACACTAACATGCTTTGCTAAAGTCCATTCCCCCAGTAAAGGACTTGGAACTTACCAAAAGCAGGTATTACCCACTGATTAGGACACTGAGACTTGGAGATAAGATTCAATTACCTACTCTGACACAATGTTTCTTTGGTTCAGTGGGCAAGATGCTTATGGAATGGGGTACAGAACAGCTACCTGTAAAAATAAATATTACTACCTTAACACAGAAGAAAGAACATTCAAAAGAAAAGTATCTGGAGATGTAAGGAGTAACGAAGCATATAAATACTGTAGCTATGCATACACAGGACAGAAAATGTAGCCTTAGGGAGCAAGGGTTTGGAGACAGAAGTCACCATTTATTGCACCACTGAACAGCACCTAGCACAGCTAAGTCCCATAATCACTGAGGCCAAAAGAGCTGTGGTTACTGTTTATCTTGCTCTTGGTTTTTTCCTATCTCTGTTCTTTCTTCTTTTCCTTCTCACACAGCACTCTTCTCTTGTTCTCCTACTCAAAATCTCATGTTCAGTAGAGAAGTCCATTTTTATTTTACAAACACTGCAAATTGTTGTGTTTTGTTGCATTTTTTAATGAATGCTATGAAAGCTAACTTGATGTATCACTGTCACTAGCCTAAAAAGCCTTCCTACTTATTACAGACCTTCACAAGACTTACAGAAACTTTAGCACAATCAGCACTGTGTTCTAGAGCATTAATCACCCCTTGATTATTTTTTTTAGCAGCATTACTGTTAGCTGTTTACGTTCTGAAATTGGGCCAGCAGGTAACAGCAGGTAACCACCACTTTAGAGGATCACAGTGGTTCCAAGACAGAAGGATGATGCTGATTGAAACTGAAACTGGAAGAAATAAAAGCCTGAGTGCTGTGTTGAAAAGACCGTTTTCAAAAGATGACCATCTGAGCTAACCAGGGATAATGAAAAAAGGCAGAAAGACATTTAATTATTATTCTGACCCACACCTATTGCTTTCCTTTATTGCAGTAAACATTTTTCAATTTGACATTATTGCCTTTAATCATATGTAGTAATCATATGTAGTTAGATCTTACAATGCACTGCTCAAAAGAACCAAGTGCGGTCATTTTATCCATCTCCAACTCTTCCTTGACAAATTTCCTATAGCACCAGGAATTTAAATTTGCTACAATTAAATTCAAATTTGCTATACTACCAGGATGTTATATATATACATACATATATACACACATACACATATCTATGTCTATATATAGACATATATATATGTGGACTGTTATAATTTTTATATCTCTCTCCATATAAGCTACTTATTATTAGTTGCTGCTTCTTCTTACTTGCAAAACAACTTGGAGTTTAACACTGGAATCAGTGCAGGTAATGTCTTAATTTTTGAGCTCTGGGCCAAAGGCTATCAGCCTTGGGTGAAGCTTGCCTATTCCTGGCTTCATATATAAAAACTTCAGCATTTGTTTACACAGTATTTTGTCCACACATCTAGGAATGCAACTATAAAATAAAATTGTTTCTTGTCAAGAAAAAGCATGATGCTCAGAGAACAGAAACACCTCCCCCACAACTGCATAATCCGCTAAGTACTAACAGTGAATATTAGGACTTGTTGTCATAACAGGCTCAGTAGAAAAAGAATCAGGATCTATATTCTTTTTTCCCCTTCCCATTGTATTCTCAGAAGTATTCTAGTAAAAAAACTGAAGAACATTTGCTCTGCTCCAAAAATGAGAACAGCAGGAGGTCTAATAATATGACTTCTCATACCTTCTGTTAAAATGTTACACAAGGGATCTCACAGATGTGCTGGAGAAACTATACATTACAATAACACTGAAGAACACAAATAGGGAATGCAACTGTTGCAACGTAAGCAATCACAAGCAATTAAGTGAAACAACTATTAAAGCAGAAGTACCACAGGTAAATTCCGATGAAGACTTAACTTTTTCATTTATAACATTCTGGATTGGTGTTTTCCATTACATACGAAGAACTTCTAGAATCTAAGAATGAGGAAACAAACCTATCAGCCTACTTCACCATCTTTATTGAATGAAAAAGGCAACAGCAGCTTTCAAAAGCAAATCACCCTCTCCTCTTTAATCTTTGGTGCTATTCACATAACATTCTTGAAGATGTATTCTGGGGAATTCCTTTGAGACAAAGAGGTTTAGTAGATGGAGATGAAGCAGAGTTTCTCTGTTTCACATTCCATCTTAGTGATTCCAGCTGCTTCTCAAAAGTACAGGGAATCACATTACAACTTCTTAAATTACCAGTTATTTCCTGGGCTGCAACAACATTGCAAAATCTTTTCTGAAAGGAAAAATGTTTTTTTAAAAGATTAAGAATATGCAATATTTTTCAAGTTATTATTTCTTCCCTACCTGCTTAACCAACACATTTTTCATAACAACCATAGGAGATAGTGCAGGAAAGGAGCTGCTTGTGGTCCTCGGGCATTGCCAGGGGCCATCCTCTGCATTCCAACACAGCGCATTCAGCACATCCTCGGAGTCCGTCTGCTCCATAGCACTTGGGCACTCTGAACTTCCATCTGCCAGGTGTGCAATTCAGCTGTTAGTTGTTCCACATGCAACATGCTTACTACTGCCTTTCAGTTCTAATATTCTGCCTCCTTCAACCAAGTCACAAAGAACAATAAAGTTTAGTTCCGTAATATCAACAAAATTAAAGCTGCTATGACAGTAACAGCTGTCAGACAGCCTCTAATAAAAGGCTTTGTATTTCTGGTCAGTTCTTATACATACAGTTTCTCCCCCCAAAATCTATTACTTTCTGTTCTTTTGTATTCAGTCTCCAAGGGACTGCAGTTATCATGAACGTTTCGTTGCTCTAAAAACTGATACGGGAAAGCACTACAAGCTCCAGCATTGCCACATCCATAGTTTGCGATGCAGGCATTTTGTGTCTTTAAATTTTCTATCTAAACCCCAGTAAAGCAGTTATCTCTCATAGAAGTTCTTTTTTTCTCCTTTAAAGGTCATTTTTGCTCAGTTGTGTTGAATGCTAAAATGGCACGCCATGTCTATTATTTTACTGATGTTATATCCATTACTCTCTGGTTTATCAGGCTCTACTGACAATATGGTCAGATCACATGAGACACTGGGCAGAATAATCCAACAATTCATTCATCAATGCAAAGAACAAAAAGTAATTTTGACATCTCCACTTCTAGACTCTAAAGTCTAAGATTCTTCCATTAATTCTAAATTCCCATGCCATTTAAATTCACAGGATGAACTTTATAACTTGGTAAAGTTCCACTTCAAAAGACTTTGGTCTTTTGGATGATTGCAGGGGAAACCTATCTTGCATATAAAGGCCCTCCAAGGTAATGAGACCCAAACCCGAAGGGGTTACTCAGATTTGTTAAATGTCACCAATTAAAGCACAGCCTCCGAAAGAAAACACACAATAAAGGTAACAGAGTGTTTTTCTAAACCTGAATATCCGGAGTCTTTGTCAGATTCAGTTGCCGCCATACTGAAGCGATGATTGAAGCTCTTCATTTCCTTCACTCTGCCCAACGATTCCTCAAGGGTGTCAGTAGATGACTATTTTGTCTGAGTGCTTCCATAGTGCTGCAGGCAGTTTTTAACACCTTTTCCATTGAGGAACTACAAAAACAATTAAGAATAAAAAAGGAATTTATCTGAGTATAAAGAAAGTTCCATCGGTATAAGACAACAATGGAGGATAGTTGTGTATCTCCTTTTATACTGTCAGTGAGCTAACTGCAGATTTTAAGAAAAATCTCAAGAATGCTCAAAGAATGAAATTTAGATCAAAAGCTAACGTGTAGGGACATGTCTTTCCACCCCAAAAAGGTAAAGCAAACTAAAATTGAAAGGTAATTCATTTATTTCAAGAATAAAAATTCCTCAGCTCATTATTTATCTTATGAAAGCTCCGTTGTTCCAAGGGCTGAATTGCAAAACAAGACAGTTGTGCTGTGTGAAGCTCTTACAACAAATACAGGTGAACCTGCAAAGCTATGGTTTTGGTAACAGTTTGTTTCATTATCAAGAGCAGAGTAAGCTGTCAGAGAAAATAAGTGATCAGTGAACACACTGGGGGCTAAAGAAATCTGTGCTGCTAAAAGAGCAACACCTACTGCAATACACTCCTAGGGAAGACAGAACCTTAGAAATGCCCACACCCAGAATGAAAACACTGAAAGACTGAAACTAAAAGCTATGAAAATCAGAAAAATGTAGTATTATCACCTCCCATACTACATACTTGTCACAACCTTCAGCTGCTTCCTGAGGGTAGGCAGTACCTAGTAAGACTAAGTTTCTGCTTCTCTTAAAGAAAGCAATTAAAAAATGTCTAACAGAAAACTGACGGAATTAAGTGCAGAAATTATTTCTACTATTATTTGCAGAAATTATTTTCCTATAAAGTAACCCACTGAAGTTATGTCTCAATTTAAAATTTTATAATTAAATTACAAAAACAAGAACTGAGGAGTCTGCATCACAGTCAGGCCAGCAGTCCATCAGCAGCAGTACCCAGTACAGGCTGCTTCAAATGACATTGCAATGGACATCCTGGAATAATCTATATCAAAATGCAAGTTTCTTCTTCAGGTCCTGCCAACTTTGTTAGAAGTGTGCTGCAAAATCCTGAGTCTTGGCACCAGTATTGAATTCTGAAAGGGGAATATGACTGTCTATTACAAGAACAATTGCATAATGGTCAGAAGAAGAAAATTTCCTCAAGGAGCTAACTGCATCACTTTTACTTTCCATCTTCAGTCACACCTGCCTGTCTGCTAACAGGTATGGAACAAACATGGTTACGTAAGCGCAACCTAGATGCCATCCTTGCAATGGAAGAAGTGGTTTAAGTCGTGATCCACGCTTTCACAACTAGGCCCTTTCCAAAACAAATGTTTTAACAAAATGATATGTAGAAATGCTAATTAAAATAAAACCCAAAAACCCCAAACCCACCTCAAACCAAAACAAGAAACAGAGAGGGCTAGAAATAAAGTAAGAACACCTCATCTGCCAACTTTGCATCAAGTGAGGCTTTGGGAAGGGTTGACACATCATCTTCTTTCACAGAAAAAAGCGAAACACCACAACCACAACCGAAAATAAACAAACCAGAAGTGCCACTAACCCGAGGCACGGGCCTGAGATCCCTCCTGCCCATCCCCGGGCCAGAGCCGCCCCTGCCGGGCCCGGCGGGCAGGACCTCCGCCGCGCACCGCCTTTAGAACCGGGCGCCCACGCCGTCGTCCAGGGCCGTCCCTCCCGCTGATCCCACCCGACCGCGTCCCGGGCCCACACGACAGACTCCCGCGGCACGAGGAGAGCCCACACAGGCGGGCCGAGCCACTCGGTCGCCGGGCCCGAGCCGCCGCCCCGCCACACGGCGAGGCGCACCAGGTCCAGAGCGGCCGGGGGCCCCCGGCGCCGCCACCGCTCGCTCGCTCGCTCGCCCTCTCTCTCTCGCGGCCGCCGCCTCCCGCCGGGCCGGGAGGGGCCGGGCCGCCCCTCACCTGGGCGCGGGGCCGCCACAGCTCAGCCGCGCCGCGCATGCGCCGCACCCGCCGCGGCCGCGCCCCTCCCTCACGGCCGCCGAGGGGGAGCGCGCGTGCGCAGAGCGGGCCGGCGGGAGCGCGGCCGTCAGGGCGCTGCCCGCGCGGCCCGGGCGCGTGAGGGAGCGCGCGTGCGCAGAGCGGGCCGGCGGGAGCGCGGCCGTCAGGGCGCTGCCCGCGCGGCCCGGGCGCGTGAGGGAGCGGGCGGCGCGGGCGGAGCCGCGGCTTGGGTTCTGTTGGGCCTGCCGAGTACTGCACAAAAAAGTACGATTCTTGCCCGCACAGAAGGTTAGGTATTTGTGCAGCCTCTCTCCGTGAAGGAGAGAGGATACACAGGCACTTCAAATATTAGGAAGACAGCTTCAAAGAGGTCTCAAATTGTCTTAAAGAGGGAAAACGGAAAAAAAAAAAAGAAAAAAAAAAAGGATTCATAGAATCAATTAGGTTGGAAAAGACCTCGGATCATTGAGTCCAACCTCTGACCTAACACCACCATGTCAGCTAGACCGTGGCACTAAGTCTACATCCAGTCTTAAACACTTTCAGGGATGGTGACTCCACCACCTCCTCGGGCATCCCATTTCAAAGTCTAATCATCCCTTCTGTGAAGAAATTCATTCTCATCTCCAACCTGAACCTCCCCGGGGAACAACTTGAGACTATGTCTTGTCCTGTCTCTCCTGTCTCTGGAGAAGAGGTCAAACCCTACCGTGGCTACAGCCTCTCTCAGCCTCCTCGTGAGAGTGATAAGGTCACCCCTGAGTCTCCTTTTTTCTGGGCTGAACACCCCCTTCTGCTCCTCACACAACTTGTGCTCTAGATCCTTCACCAGGTTCATTGCCCTTCTCTGGACTCCAGCACCTCAATGTCTCTTCCTGAATGGAAGCACACAGAACTCAAGGTGTGGCTTCAGTAGTGCCAGGAACAGAGAAAGAAACAGTTTTTCCTGTCATGAGTGAAAACAAATAAACCAACCAACTTTTACATGGCTGGGAAGTATGAAATACATGGATTTGGTTTACATGAACTGCGTATGAAGCAAGAGCAAATAAATGGGAGGAAGTGAGCCCCTGGTTCTATGAATATAACTAGAGTAGCTATTCTTGTTCTCAGAACTGCATAAATGCTACTAGCACCCAGAAATCTGTCAGAATATTTTGCATATGGACATGAAAACCATTTCATTAGAGAAAACTGAAAAGGCTGTGTGGAAGACCTGAGAAAAGACAACAATTAATTCCTTCAATAGAAATGGAAAGAAACACTTTCATTTAATGGTGATCTTGTTAAAGAACCTGAAATACGCTGATTAGAGAGCTCAACAAGATCTAATAAATTCCTGAATGAAAGAGAAGGACCTTTAATCTCATCATTGTCTCGTAAACAACTTGTCAAATGCAACACAAAAATGTCTGAGGTTACATGAAATGACACCATCATTTTAAAAAGTATGGCACTGATGGTTTCCAGTCCTACCAATCTGAAATGCTGTGTGAGAACACTAGTCGCTCTTATTCTTTGGATGTATTTTTGAGCACTTAAATGCCTGAGTTGGCTCTGATTGCATCTAAGCCGTAGTGTGAGACGTGTGATCTCTAGACTGGATTTGGATCCCTTACTGTTCAGGAGTTTTGAATTTTGAGGAAAAGCATGCTAAGAATGCTATTGTATCATCTTATTTGCACAGGCATGGTCCTGGTTGCCTTGCACCCAGAAACAACCCTTACTGTCCTCCAGAGAGGCCAGATTTCTCAGGCTGTGGAGTGTGTGTGGATGCTCAGTGAAAACAGCTTACCAGAGAGCAAGTAGCCTGTGTTTAGGACAGACAATCTGCTGTTCAGTTCAGGTGATTCAGAACAGATTTGGAATATGTGATACCAGGCCTTCATCCGAGGGGCAGCAGGTAGGAAAACTGAATTAGTATACTGTTTAATAGAGACATTTTTTTGATAGTCAAGGTAAACCTCTGTTCTAAATAAATTAAATCTTATCACTAGAATTGTCCCTGGATTGACTTAAACCTTAGGTTTATATTGAACATCATCTAAATTCTTCCTCCTCCAAATACAGTGTTTGTAATTTTAATAATATTTTGTCATTGCCCCTTCTCTCCCTTTTCCTTTCTTTTGATTCATTGATCCAAGGTCTTATTTACTGTGTGAGTTCAGTGATTACAGTCAGTGGCAACAGGATGTTTTCCTTTTTCCTTATGTTATACAGTGGTTGATTTTTTTATCCTAAAGGTGAGTGTTTTGACAATTAAGTATTAACTTTTTGTTCACTTCCCTGTTTATTCTGGTCATACAGCAGGAAAAGAGTGAAAAGAATGTGAGTGAAGTATGACTGTATGTTTATTCAGCGTAGGAGTTTCAACACTTACTAAAAAAACTGTTGAATCTCTCAGGAGAAGATGCAGAAAATATCTTTCATGGCTTAAGAGGGACAAAGGCAAGTTTTTGTCTAATGAGGTGGTTAAATAATAGGTCTTGTGTGCTTACTGAACAATTAATAAAGGTGTTGATGCATAGACTTCATAAATACTTATGGCACAAAGAATCTTTTGTTCTAACACAGCAGTAGAAAGAAATGTTTGGCAAACTTTGTAAGTAAAGCATAACCAGGTCAGAAGAATGTGGTTTCATATTACACTGTCTGAACTGGAAAGCTTATATCTGAAAACACCATGTACTCAATCTATTTTCTTCATATACTCATTGCTTTGTTTTGCTATCACAGAAAAATACATTTTAACAAGTACTATTGTATTGAGTTAGTTTGCAAAGAAATAACCTTATTCATCTCAGTTCATTGAACCAGTCTAATTTTTATGATATTTTAATACAGGTGTCTTTGTTCCTTCTGTTATTCACTTCTGTAATTTTTTATGTAAACAGAAGAATATTGTTCAAATGATGCCTCTTAAGTTTTCATTGGTCTCAACAAAAGAATGAATTCATGCAGATGAAGTTGGACATTAAAACAGTATTAAAGCTCAAAATCCCTTTGAAAAGACATTCCATGTATGTATTTTCTTAATATTTAATATCTTATTTAATCAATATCAAAACAGGAGACATTGTGTGATCATTTGCTCTGACCTGCAGTCTATCACAGGTCATAGAATTTCACCCAGAAGTTGACTTAACAAGATTTTTCTCTGATGAAAGTACTTTAGTAATGACTCCTTTTCTTCTAAATTTTAAATTTAGGTATGTATTCTTTTCAAAGTACACATCTTTCACATTGTTATATCCTTGTGCAACTTCATCTTTACCATAAATGTATCCAATTTAAGACAAGGCAGAATGAAGGTAATTTAAAAATAACAAATGATTAACGGAGATGACATATCAAGAATAAAGCACTTTCTATGCTCTTACAGTCTTCTGTACTGTTTTATGTTGGAGGAGAACAAAGGTGGATTTAATATTCCTTTTACAGCTTCTAGATTTTTGGGACAACTGAGGATTTGGGGAAGCAGAGCAAAAGAGCAGCCCCAGTGACTGCTTTTAACCCTTTTGCAGCATCAGAGCATTGCAGCAGTCCAGAGCACTCTGGAAAGCAGCAAGCCCTTTTGTGTTCCCTCACCTCCCCAGCAGAGTCATCTTCTCTGTCTGCTCTTCAATAGAGTGAGTGGAAAACTACAGGCTGTAGAACGATAGCTTTACTTAATCAGTGCAACGCTGTCAGGGAGATCTCCTCATGACAGTGTTTTTTTCTGGTGGAAAAATCTACAGGATTTACACTGTCATCTACAGGATTTACACTGTCTAGCCTGCTCCAAAGCAGACTAGATGTCACATTTTCCTGGAGATAAAAGTTTTTTTGGGTTTGTGCTTCATGTGATGGTAGTGGATTTGGGAGGGCGTTTTTTTTGTAAGTGTTGAGTTTGCTAAGACCATTTCTACAGACTCGTTTATATGGATTGTAACTTGTCCAGTGCCTTCATTTTTCTAGTTGCATCTTAATTTTGTGAACCTGAGAACTGAGATAAGAGTTCACATTCTACATGGCTTATGTTTGCCTGCGTTACTTGTAATCACCACTGGGTGTCGTGAGTTTCTTTGGATTACAGGATATAGGGAAGGACAAATTTAATCCAATCAAGGACTGCCTATGGACTTTTATTTTTCTGGTTGAAAAGGACTTTGTCTAATTTACATAGGATTACAATAAGGAGTCCCAAATCTTACTTTAAAATAATGTTATTTATTTAGGTAAATGTGTGATCGTTGGGGCTGTTCTGTGCACGGTCAGTAGTTGGACTTTGGTGATCCTTGTGGGCTCCTTCCAACTCAGAATATTCTGTGAATCTGTGATTCTTTATGTACCAAGGGCAACTAAAACGAGATAGGAATACTACAAACAAACAACAGCCTAATTCTCTACATGTTTTATTACCATTACTGTTTAGTCACTCAACTGAATGACACCTTGTTTGGCAGAAAAAACACTAAGATGTCAGTAGGTAATTAAAGAAACCCTTATATCATAAATATATAACAGCAGAACTAAGGATGAATTGGTTATCTCAAATCGTTATTTTCCTAATTTTTGGGAACTATAGTTGACATGGCTGTGTTTGAGATTATGACTTTGGTAAAGATTTTTGCCTGTTATTTTCATCATTTTTGCAAGCAAATGAAAAGGCACGATTATGTAACTTTATATAGAGGGATAGAAAATGTACTTTGGGCAGAAAAGAACTCGCATCTTGAACCTACAGTACAGACCTGTGCTGCGGAGGATTAAAGACCAACCATATTAGTTGCGTATAGAAGGATTACATTTCCTGCAGACTAGTCAGTAGGAGATCATATGATTGGTAACATTGATACAGCCATGTGCTGTGCCTCACAGTATGGATAGATGAGCCAGGGATATAGACTGGACGTAGGGTTTCCGAGAAGCTCAGATGCCAGTGTGACTCAGTTGCTTTCCCTGTGGGCTTGTTATGTTAGATGGCTGAACTAATCTGGTGCGTGGGGGTTCTCTTAGTAGTGGTTAAAGCTTTGCCTAACAGTATGATTGTGAAACATTCAGAATTGCTAGAATCATCTGAAAGATAAATATAGAACTCTCTCTTGGTTTGCAGGGCAAAGTATGTTCCCCTGTTATAGGGAACAGTAGCGGGATATATTTTACCTTTAACTTAGAAACCTGCACTGCACTGACTAGCATAGCAAAACACTGAACAGTTTGTGTCCAGCGCAACAGGAATTGTGAAGGCTTATAGGAGCAGATCAAGAAAAATCTGCTAAGTGCTGATTTTTACAGTGGACTGTGTATAATGTAGCCAAATCTGAACAGATTTTTATGGCACTAGAAAAAGGTGGTGCTTTGGTGGTAGTACTTCACAGATCTTCAGACCAACTTTTGAAACTTGGTGGGTGTAGGAGCTCTTCTGAAGTGTTGTTAAGAGGATGTCAGTATCAATTAAAATGCGCTTTTGTTCTGGAGTCATTGATGGACTCTGCTGAGGTCCCTGATTACTGATTGCAACCTATAGTCAGGAAGAAACTAAAACCATTTGTTATTTGAAGTGATATAGCAGAATGGACAGAAGATATAAATTGGTTTTCTAAGCTACGTGCAAGGCTGATTTCTGTTGTGCTGAATTCATGAGGCACTACTGGGGACTCACCAGTCTTGAAAATGGAACCACTTATTTGTATGTCTTTGGGAAAATAACAGAGTTTCTATGAAATGATTTGACAGTAATTGATTTAATACAAAGAAACCATTAAGGAATATCTGTCAATATCTCTGAAAAGCTCACTGAAAATTAACATAGTTTACTTGTGAATACAATGTTAGTCAGTACAGTACAGAGTTAAAAAAATATAAAATAGGTGTAAAATGTGGTGATGTTCCTAATTGAAATACAGTCATTAGTTTTGTTGAAAACTTCTGAAATCTTGGACTTTCCTAGAATGTAGAAATACTCTTCTCCTTTTATTAAAATGAATACAGCCCTCTAAATTTCCAACCTTCCAGAATAGTTTTATGTTTATCAGATTTCTCAAGTGTGATTGTTACAGTGGTCAGATAAAATGGAGGATTGCATACTGGGAATAGGAATGCCTGAAAAATGTGTATTTCTGATGCCAAGATAATTTATATAATTGGATTTGTGATACCCTGCTGTAATATTGTTTTCCTTTGTAGCATTGTTGCATGGAGAGAAATAGCATTGATTTTAAGTACTTCTATGTTCCTGCAGACCAGAGAAAGGTCTGGTAATGGAATATCAGAAATGACAAGTCACAACCTTGTCCAGCTCTGCTATGCCAACAAATAAACTATTTCAATAGGGCAAAATCAAAATGTACTAAGGACAGTTGAATATTTATCAGATATTATGGCATTTGAGGCTCCAGGACTAGCTTTGTGTAGATGTAAGACTGAATTAGATTATTTCAGTTTTGCCAAGGGCAGGAAAAATCCTATCTTGTCAGGGAAGACAGTTTTTCTCTTTTTTAAAGGAAATTCTCCACATGATGGCAGTAAAAAACCTCTGGAATTCAGAGGTGGTCTGTTTCACCTTCAAAAGCCATAGGGAAAAAAATACAACCCAAGATGAGGAATTGAGTATGTGACTGAGCTTTTAGATTTCCCATTTTTCTCCTGGTAGCCTTAAATTCCCCAGATAGTTTTCCAGACAGCAAGGCTACATGCAGACTGGAACAAGGAGAATAGGTCACCTGTCACATTATACTAGGGCACAGTGTCACTCACAGGCATGCCTTCAAAAGATATTTTTGGCTTCTTATGCTGTGTATTAATGTGCAGAGGGAGAGGATAAGGAAAAAAAGAGGTTGTGTTTAATTCCTATCCACAAATTTGTCTCTGCCCCAAGGAACTTGGAGACTGTAGCTCATCATTTCAAGTCACGTAACAGAGAGCCCTTGGATAACCATCCAGTTTGCCCCAGTTGGGCATTTGACCAACTTGATTTGATTGCTGTAACAATGCCAGACAGAGATTAGTTGTGGAATGAGTTTGCAGTTGAGACTCAACTTGTCTAGAGTGCTTGGATATCTTGGTGTATGGAAGCACTTAGAGAGGAGTGTATTTAAAGAACCCAGAAGCAGCTGTGTGGCTAAAATTAAAATGCGTTTTTCTTGTATTGTTTTCGCTTGGTTTCCTGTTGCACACTCTGGACCTGTCTTATGAGAGCAAATGGGCAAAGGAAAGGGATGAGTCAAAGGGATGAAAATCAATCCTAGAAATTCCTGCTTTGCTTTTTACAGCCTGGATACACCACATATTTGACATGAAAAGGCCTGTGGCTAGAACAGTCTTTAAAAGTCTGCTCTTTATATTCATATGCCTTTCATTCCATTCTTCAGTCATTTAGCCCATAGATTTCCTTTTTGTGTGTGTACAAGGATTGCTGTTCCATTCCTTTCTCCCCATCTTTCCTTCCTGGAGCATAGGAATTCTAATTCTACAGTAGCTAGCACCAAACGTGCTATAGCTAATGATCAAAATGTTTATAAAAACATCTAATATAAGTCGCAGAAAAGTACTGATGTGTAAGTGAAAACATAAGGTACAACATAGAGATGTATCAGAACAAGATCTCTGATAAAGCAAGGTTAAAAATATAAACAAGGTCATTTTATTATCAGTAGAGAAACTGCTCCTTTAACAGAAAGATAATTTTCTTTGAAAGAGTATATTACTTAGAAGACTTAGCATAAAAGACATTTAGCAATAAATTTATATTCAGATACTTCTGACATGGGGAATTATTACCCCAGAATACTGTACAGGGAATTAGGAAGTAGTTTAAAAAACTTGGTCAAGGTTATATAGGAAGTCTGTGGCAGAGTCAACAGAACATGAGAATAGTAAGGGCAGTTCCCGTTCACCACTTCCCTCTCTGATCATGTGCCTTACAGAGATTGTAGAGCCTTACTGTCAGACCAAAAACTTGCTTAGTCTGATGTCCTAGAAGCTGCTTTGAAGCTAAACACAAAACTCTTAAGTTATGGATGCTTGGGATATGATTCCATATGATCTTTTAGCAAAGCAAAAGGACATGTTTATCTGTCATAGTGAATGTAAAGGAGCTATTCAGGGAAGCAAAACTGCACTCTACACCAATAAATCTACTCATTACATCTGCTTAAAATGCCCTGAAAATATTTTTTATAGATTGAAAAAAACCCGCCCACAAATGCATGTTAAGCCATGCACCTTTCCTAGAGAGTAGGAATACTGTTAGGGAGTGAGATAAAATGACCAGCCCACCTTGCCACTGATAAATGGGAAAGTAGAAGTCAGGGGTGTTAACTCCCCAGTTTTTGAAACCACAGGCTGTTCAGAAGTAAGAAGCAGGATTTCATTTGGCTCATCTATATTTTTAAGGGGTTTACATTCTTTGTGTACCTGCAGCTTTTCTGTTCATAACAAGGAGATTTGCATACTGTAGCCTGAACCCCCAGGTCAGCAGGACTGAAAGGGTCACATTTGCAGTTTGAATGGTCAAGGTCTACTCTAGAAAAAATGAAACCTGAAAACCGGGATGTGGTTAACAGTCTGAATAAACCAACAAAACTGAAACTGTTATTCCTCTAAATCAACCTTCTTCGATCAGCAATCATTTTGGCCAGTGTTTTGTGTATTCTGCCGAAATACAGGGGTGAAAGATTCAGGAACAATAGCCCCATTAAATGCTGCTAAAGACTCTAGCTTTCACAAGCACCAACTTTTTTTTCTTTTTGTGGTTAGACAGATAATGCATCTCTGGTAACCTCCTACATTTTCTGAAAGAAGAAAAGATGATGATTGCGTTTTCTGGTTTGTTTTTCCTCTTCAGAAACAGCTCAGTTTTGAATGACCCTGAGTGATAAGTAAGAGAAATTCAGTATGCAGTTTTGGTGCTACAAAAGGGTCCACTGGCAATTTCAATGCATATTTCCCAAGTCCTCTGAAAGGTCATTGAGGGTCTCCATTACATGCAGTCTAGAGCCTGCTACAATTTTCTCATACAATTTAATCTGCTGCCTGGATGGCCTCCAGTGTACAAGCAACTGACAATCTACAGTCTTTGGAATTGATTTCCTGGAATTGTGGAATGCCTGCTTGGCCTCCAGATGACAGATGCGTGCTGGAGCTCTCAGTGCTGCTGCTCTACAGAGATGAGAGAAAATTTGCCTCATTTCAACATTTTCTGTAAGCTTTTAAAGCTTATTTTAGTGATTTTAGGGATGACGTTATCACTAAGATACAAGCATCATTCTGCATGAGCATCATTAAAAAAAAAAATCCTTTGCTTTCGTAGCATTTATCATGTAGGGACCTTTTTGGGCTTATAAATATATTCTAAGACAAACACTGTATGAATTTGATAACTCTTGTCATAGTCATTTTGCACTTGGGGAACCAGAAATTAAAGGACAGATAAATGAATTGCTGAAGTTCACACACCAGGGCACTGTCACCATCAGGAAAAGTTTTTAATCTTAGAGTTTACTTCAAGCAATTAATGTGGATTCATGCCATAGCTCTCTTGTCTTCACTAGGATCGTACCTGTACTTTATTTAAAGCACATGAAAAGTACGTGATCTTAATAAACACAATATCTGCATAAGTAGGAGAGTGAGAAAATAACTTGAGATTTCTAACCTATTTTCCAGTTTTAAGATCAAATATTCCTACCATTTTTCTTCTTCTTCTTCTCTTTCCTAGGAGCATTTATCTAGCAAATGCTCCTAAATCTGGAGTATAGGTGCCTTTCTCTTACAGTATATAGAAGCAAACTCCAAATCTCAGACTGTGAGTCCGCAGAAAAAAAACCAAATTATGAATGCACTTTGGAAAAAGTTCGGGGGCTCATTGAAAAAAAATAATATAAACAGTTCCATGAGAATGGATGTTTTTCCTTTGATGACTGGCTAAGCACTGGCAATCTGAAACTTGAGTAAACTCAACTTGCTTTGCTCTCTTTTCAAATCTAGAAATGTTTTGTCACACATAGAAACTGGGAATAGAAAATAGTAATTGAAAAGCTGGGATTCTTAATATGGAACTCCAACTCAACTAACATAGAAATGTATTGTTAAAATGGATCATTTGATGAAAATACAAGGGCACGCATGGTGGCTTGTCAAGAAGGAGGATGCATACAACTAATGACAAAACAGGGAGATTTCCATTGCAATCCCAAGCCAGAAACACTTGTTGAAAAGTCTTGATTTCAGTTTTGGTTTTGTAGGGTAGCATTTTTTTGGGGCGTTTTTGCTTTCTTTGAGAAACTAGCCAAATGCTCTAGAACATGAACCTTCATAAAAACAGGGAAAAAAGTTTATGTAGACTTCAGCTGGAAAGGAATATAACAGCTTACAGTGAGAGAGCAATATATATATATATATATAGAGAGAGAGAGGTGTCAACCTTGATACAGAAAATAAAGGAAGCAACTAGAGAGGCTAGAATAGCAGCTTTGTGCTAAATAGGATGTGGATGAGAACACGAGAGTGAAAGAGAACTTGCCTGAACATGAAGTGAAAGTATCCATGATCCTTTTGAAGGAAAGGAAGGAGAACAACTAAGTAGAAGAAAAAGGATTTCAAAAATGCAGAATTCAGCAGACTTAGGATACTGGGAGATCACATGTCATGGAAGAGAAATTTAAAGGAATAAAGGAATTAAGCACTTCCTGATGGAAAATATGCTCTTCGGAATTTAATGATCCCAATGCAAGGGATATAATAGCAAGTATATAGCAAGAAGTCATCTGGTTAAATCATATACATTGACCTCAAACATGTGAGTCATACAGGAAATAAAAATTATGTCAGATTACTAGGATTAGTATAAAGGAATGCATAAGTATGTGGAGACAGAAATCAAAAAGAACAAAACACAGAAGAAGTTATAATTAGGAGGAGCAAGAACCATTTTATAAGTGACCAGCTTAAAAATATCTATTTTTATAAAGACATCACAGCTTATGACTATGGAGTTTCTACTTGAATTCTGTAAGGAAAAAGAGAAAGACTGAGAAACTGTTACATACTAAGCTGAGAGAGAAAACTAGTAATATCTTAGATAAATTTAATGCCTTTTTTGTTCCAGTATTCACTACAGAAGTCTGCTGTAATCATGTGGCTAATATAATTATTATGAAAAACTAAGGACCATGATCTTACAGACTAATAAAATGGACTCTAGCTTATTTAGAAACACTGGCCAAAACTATTTAAAGGTGTCAGCAGGCATCTTTGATAACATAGGACATGCTTCTAAGGCTCTAAGAGATTGAAAAAAGGAAAAATTTAGTGCTTGAAGCATAAAAAGTAAGCCAGGGAATTTTTCATCACTTTAACTGCAATTCCTAAAAAAGTGCTAGAGCAAATAAAATGGACAAATAATCAAATGAGTTATATGTAAACTTTGGGAAGATAGCAAAGAAATGGCTGACAGACAGAATGGATCTGTTGAGAGCAGCCCACATCTTACCAATCAATTTTCCTTGTGCTTTGGGCCAATAGATCTGTGAACAGAAGAGCAGTAATGAATGTTGCGTATCTTGACTTCAGCAGGTTTTCTGACCATCTTTACATATCATATATATGCCACCTTTTCCTAAGCAAAGCAGGAAAACTTAATTTATGAAGAAATGTGAAGAACTGATGCTGTTTAGTCTATGAGAAAAGTCTTAGGTAAAACATACCTGAAGATAAGGCTTCTAAGCTACCCCAGAAAGAAGAACATTTTTCCTCCGTGTTCAGCATAGACAGGACAAGAAATTAGAGTTTTAAAATGCAGCTAGAGAAATTTGGGTTAGATATTGGGAAGAAAAAGTAGAAATAATGTAGCACAGGCATGTGTTGTGAGGAAATGATGTCAAATATCTGTTACTGGGGGTTGTTATGTTCACATTACTTGTGCTTAGAAGTGTTACTGATACTTTTGCCCTGCATCAGGAAAATAGACAGATGAGATGAGCTTTCAAGGTACTTTCCAGTGGCATCTTATGTCAAAAATTTGCCCTTCTCCAACCTTGGTTGTCCCAGTCTTGTATCTATGTCAAACACTTTTTAGACAATGGTGATGGCAACCAAGCACATTTCAGCATTCACTTTCAACATTCACTTCAATACCATTTTTTGAAAATGAAAAAGGTATTCTGATTTTTGTAATACACATGTCAGAAAGAGCTTCTCTGTATCCATATAAAGTTGGGGGCAGAAACCATTAGACTTATATGCAGTTGATATTTAAACCAAAAATAGCTTTCATGTTTTCAATGCAAAAGTCACCCACCAATGGTAAGTCATCTTAATTTTTCCTTTTCCAATGTTTTTCCTCCACAAGCTTTTTAAAATACTATATTGGGAGCATCAAACCAACTTCTAATTTAGTTAGAAAATTTGGCTTCGCCTAGAAAAATTCTGAGAGTCATATCTATAGTTCAGGCAAAAATTGTGATGTCTGTGTAAAGTATCAGCTCACCAAAGGACATCACAAGGCCTTAGCACTGCTCTACTTACAAAAGAAGTACTTAGAGCATTATTGTTATTGCCCAGTAACATGGTAAGTCACAGAACAGTGTGAGAACTGTTTAATAAAAAAATAAGTTCCAGGCCTACAGTGACTTGAAAAAAATTAGCATTCTTAAAAAAGAAAGAACCAAATAATATACTTTTCCAGAAGTTAGGCCTGGTTTTGCTTTCATTCCTGTCTCCATTCTTGTACATTAAATCTTTGTGAAATAAATATTATAAAACAACAAAAAAATTTTTTGTACTAAGCATAGTTACAGAACTGGAAGCCTTATGGGTGGAGTTTGTTATATTCTTAGCCACAGGAGAACAGAGATGGAACTAAATGTTAGATATAGTGAAGGAGAAAATTGTTAAGAGTATAATGTAATCAAGGATGGGTTTTATCTGCTAGAAATTAATGGAAGATACATCACTGAAGATCATGATTAGCAAATATTTTTTCCATTCTTTAGAGTGTTAACTTCAAGAAGTGGTTATTTTTATTTTTAGTAAAAGGGATAGGTTTTTTATTAATACAACAAATAGATAACTTAGAAGTAGTTATAACTAAAATGCCATGTATATTAACCTGGGTTGAGAAAGGGAATACTAAAAGAATTAGTGGGAAAAATTATTGAAAAGACTGAAGTTATGAAAACAGCTCATTTTTCTGAAGTGAAATGTAAGCATTGTCAAGCGTGGTTAAATCTCAAGATAAAAAGAATTCACACTTATTTCAAAATGAAAATTAGTTTCTTCAGAGTTTCTACATCAAATGAATGAAGCCTTGTCTATTGAAATAGAAGAGAAAACATGGGTTTGATAATCTTCCAAGTGAGACATCTTCAGTGTCACTGAAAGTTAGCCACAATGAAAATGTAATTCCCTACTCTAGGTCTTCCCACAGCTCTTCAACTGCAAACTCCTTTCAGAGCATTCTCAGTTCATCTTTGAAAACCACGATATGGCAGATCAATTTGGTGACTGCACCTTAAAAAAAAAAAAAAAAAAAAGGAAGAAAAGCAAGAAATTAATTCAAAGACTTGAACTAGATAGAAAGTTGCAACCTTCTTTTCTTCTAAAAACATAATCTTCAGTGTAGCACAAAATGAGCAATTTGAAAGTGATTGAAGCACTTTGCCCTGAATATGCTCATTCAGACAGATTTAAATTTGTGGTTTCATATTAGATACTACAAGTCAAGAGACAGAGGAAAAAAATTAAGGGAACAACTAAAAGAATCAGCTTTGACATTAAGGCAGATGGTTCGTTGCACATGAGAAATAATCCAATAATGGATACAAGTATCCATAGAGAAAAACAGGTTCCTACTTAATGCTATCGATTTTGTGTCTGAAAAGAAAAGAATATTGTGTCCAGGTTGGTATAGATGTTGCCTACTAGTTCAAAGGAAATCCAGAGGAGGGATCTTTTCATTTGTTCTAAGGATGGAAATAAGGAGAATAAAGCTATTTACATTAAAAATGGCTTTAAACATTTCTATAGTAGGTGTTTAGTATACATTGATAGTACAGTTGTGAAATAATGTAGCATTTCACACTACCATATGGCATATTTTGGGAGTTCAAAGGTCTTCCTGCAACCATATTTTGGGAGTTCAAAGGTCTTCCTGCAACCATCTATCTCATATTCATTTGATTAAAAAAAAAAGAGGATTGATGCTGCACCTTCTTAACAACATTCAGAGGAACTCTGCAAAATTTTGGACCTGATTTTCCTTTATAGAAAGTTAATGACTTGCATAGCATAGAGTGACCTAAATGTACCTCTAAGTTCATTTTACAGCATCCAAGAAGTAATATGTCATTTTTTTGGTCCAAGGAAATCAGATCTTAAAGGTCTTAATACTTTCATAAGAAATAACACAAGCTTTCAATTTGTGTTGAGCCCAAAGTGTGGTCAAAACACAGCAGACTTAACTGGGTTTTGTTTTTTTTTTACAGAGATGTTACATTTACAAGAGCTGTTACAATGTGGATTTGGCAGATAGAAATTTTAGGGACATGCAAATCTACTACCATGGTCACAGGGAAAAAAATGGCACATTTAATTAAAAGTTAGAAACACACAAAGAGAAAAGATATTATTTGAGTATTTATAGAATTTTTATGATTAGACATGTTATTTAGCCAGCATCATTGATTATTCATGCAGTTGCCTATTTTTGTCTAAATTACGAAAAAGTAGCAGAAATGTGGAATGTAGACTCTAAGCCTACTTTTCTTTCTCCTTTTAACTCTAACAGGCTTTATACATGACATGTATGGGAAGACGTTTATGCCACAATTTATGTCAAAAGAGTGAAATCTGGGAGATGAATCACAGTGAATAGATACTCAAATTCTGACAGATGTCAGTTTTGCAAAATATATACAGTTCTGTTCAGCAAGCTCAGTATGTGTCTCTGGTGATTCAGATTTATTTGGTTGAACAGTTAATCTCTGAAAAACAGTTTTTCAGTATTCTGGAATGGCTTGCCAGAATGCAGCTGCCAAATACCTGAACATGCTCTGTCTATACTTACCTTCCTTCCTCCTGCTGGATCCCCTTTATAAAGGGACAACAAACATTTCCAAAAATTCTCTGAACAGATTAACATGGGACATGACTTTTCCAGACACTGTTATTCTGGAGTGTTGTGGTACCAGAGGGAAAACTCGTAAAACCTTTTTCCTTGGATCTTAAAGCTGCTTCCTCTTGCTAAGAGTGGGAATAGAGTAGATAAAGCAAACTATCTGACTTAAAACAGAATGAGGAAGAAAGGATAGTCATGGGTCAGGTAAAGGTGTGATATTTTGTTAGGACATAAGAAGCACCAGCTAGGCTCAGTAAACAGAAAAGGAGGGAAGGAAGTTCTTTAATTAGCAGAATGTGTAATTAAACCTGAGTCCTGATGTTCTTTTGCTATCATAAAATATATCTGATTTCTACTAGCAAAGTGCATCTTATTCACTTCTATGCTCTGACCTATATTGCATTTATACTGGTGATTTTATTAGTGCAGACTGACTCTGACAGCAGCATGTACTAAGAATTTATGGACTAGAACTCTATTATTATAGAGATCAACATAGGTCCATATGATGGAATTCGCATTCACCCCAAATTAATTATTTATTCCATGACACTGGGAGAGCAATAAGGTTATGCTTACATTCTAGAAGGTAAGCAGACTGGCCCAAGTAATTATAGATCTGTTACCCTGGCATCAATCCATGCCAATACAATCAAAAATTATTAGGAATTTCTTAAAAAAAAAAAATTAAATAATAGAAATATAATGAATGCCAGTCAAAGCTGATGTACAGAAAATCAGTCTAGTCAGTCTGTTTGGCATTTATTCGTTTATTAATTTATAGAGAAAATATATACAGATTCTTATAAGGCAGTTGACTAATGAAAAACAACCTAATTCAAGAATGAACCTTATACAGTGTTAACAAGGTTAACTACTCTGGTTGAAGGACTGGGAAGACAGAAAGGTAGTTGTTAATTTGGAATCATAATGAATGGAGTTTGCCTTGCACAAGGATCGACACACGTTATTAGCAGGCTGGTGTGAATCCGTATTTTCCCCATTATTTTAACAGATATATGGTACTCCGTGTATTTGGTAACATTTGCAGGTAATATAAAAATAGGAGAAATAGTGAAAATTGAGTGAAGCCAGGGAAATCTTACGGGACCACTTGGACTGGTTGAGTAAGTTATGGCCATTCCAGAGAAGTTATATTGTAACACTGACAAAAGCAAAATCATATCTTTATGAGCAGAAAACATGCTGTCTATTTGTCTATAGGAAGAGGAGTTGTTTCCTGGAAAACAGATTCTGAAAAAGATTTCAAGGTCACAATAGACAAATGAGTCAACATGGGTTTCTACAGTAATGATTTGGCAAAAATAGGTAAATTGAATTGGAAATGAACCACTTGAGAAGTCATTTAAATTTTGCATATGGTATTAGTGCTGGGATCCTGACTAGCTATGAGACTTGCATTTTAAAGAGAATGGTGAGCACTTTGAGTGGATAGAGAGCCACAGAAATAAGTGTGGAGAATTATTTTGTAGTTTGAAAACTCAAGAGCCCAGTCTGCCTATATAATTTCTTTTAATAGAGAGGGAAATTGTTCAGAAGTGATTTGTTTACAATGTATAAATACTTTTCTGTAGAGAAAATCTGACATTCTAAATAGCTATTTATTTTATGGAAGATAGGTATAGTACAGTAGCATCCTTTCTTTTTCTGGAACCTGGATCCAAATAAATCCACATTAGGAACAAAACTTAATTTTTTTTAACTGTGAAGGACTAAACAACAGAGGAAGATGGAGATTTTTCAACCCCTAAGATGAAGATTTGAAACTTTCTCTAAAAAAATATGAATAGCCTTCAGATCAAAACAGGACTGAGGGTTATTTTCTTGCATTCGTGAAAAATCAGTGAGTAGCCTTAGTATGAGTTAAAATTTAATAGACTGTGATGTGCCAGAGATCCCAGTAAAGGATTTTAAAAGTCTTTCCTGACCTATGAATTTAGAGAAAAAAATGCATTTTACTAACAAAAATACCTCAAAAGAATTTTAAAGTTCTAAATCATGCATTCCAAAGGGCAAAACAGAATGTAGGCTTCCTGAACAAATTTTCTCCAAAC
Organism: Sitta carolinensis; assembly: GCA_032173965.1. Taxonomy (NCBI): domain Eukaryota; kingdom Metazoa; phylum Chordata; class Aves; order Passeriformes; family Sittidae; genus Sitta; species Sitta carolinensis. The sequence goes on from JAVUNC010000006.1 coordinate 39,666,993, forward strand.
TGTTATGAAATAGTCCAGTTACATGTTTTTAGATCATTGAAGTCATGTGGAAAATGGATAATGCATAAAAGGCACTGCCTGGATAGAGCAGTGGAATAGTACCATGGAAATACTATGCGGTCATGCAATTATAAACTTACTCTAACAAATATATATAAATAAAACTACTGCTGTCATTTACAAGCTTGTGAGTGCTTGTATCTAACATCTGTGACTGTGCCCCTTTAATGGGAACAGTGAGATCGAAGGGAATGAAAAGAGGCCAAGGCAGTTAAATAGGAAGAGAGTATCCTGAAGGCAGATCTCTCTGAGATGGTGATACAGTGCTTTAAAAATATTGTGGAAGAAAAATATCTCTTTTAGGGTCTGTTTCTGCATTGAAAGGAATTATTTAGACCCAGTTCCTCATTTCCTTTGTTCTGTTTTAGGTTAACTTGGAAGAAATCTTAAAGGGTATTATGTTTAGCTAATTGTCAGATTGATCAGTTACCTTGTTTGTCCAAGCATACTAAGTTGGCTGAGCAGATCTTGATGGGAGTCTGGAAGTGCTGGAATGAAAGAAAGAGATGCCATTTCTCAAAAATTTGTACATGGTTTTCCAGTCTCAAGGATGATGGAAAACTATGATTGAAGAGCTGTGAAAAGTCTACATTTTATTTCACATTTCTGTGGGCTGAAAATGCAGATAGAAGAAATATCATGACTTTCTGAATAAAAAGAGAATAAGAACTTAATTTTACTTATTTCTCCATCTTCTTAGATACATATAATGGTACAGGGATCGTTTTTTTTCTGATGTATGCTTCCTCAGAACTTAAATGGGCTTTTCTCATGGAATAGTAATAGTAAAAAGAAAGCAATATAAAATAAGAAGCAAATATAACAAACCAGTGAATCCATCTGTTCTTCTGTTTACAGTCTATAAACTTACATTTTACAGGTATACACTTTTTTGTTTGATAAAATTTCATGGCATAAAACTTAGATGTTGATTTTTCCTTTCCAACATCTTCCTCCTCACCCTCCTTTCATGAAATAAGAAATGAAACCAATGTAATAACTTTTTCTTCACACTAAATGGAAAAATTGCAACAATCTTGGTGCCTCTAATAGCAATGGTGGGAATTATTCCTTCTTGTGAGTGTTTTCCTGATTTCAGTGATACTCTTCTAATATCACTGAGCCAAATGATGTTCCTGGAGTTCCCTTTATACTCTTTTGTACTATGCTGACCATCTCTTATATCACATTAACCAGAGTGCGAATATAAAATGTGTACTTTTGTTGCTTTGGTGACCTACTGTATTTAAATATGAAAAGAAGTTTTATAAGGTGCAAGTGTGGTCTTGATGATTTGAGAATTAAATGAAGAATAAAGATAATTACATTCAGAGGACAAGGATACTATATCCAATGGGAATAATGATAGGGTAATATAAATTACTATCAACAGTGTGTAAGAATATAGAAAATTTAGAGTTCTTACCTGACAAAACAGGAAACCTGTATTATGTGCCAGAAAGAACTGTCACTTGAAATTGTAGCTTCACAATCAAGGATTTTTAATTAATCTTTCAATTCTGGCGTGGTACAATGGGATTGGCGTATATCAAAATTTGTTTGTTTTTAAAAAGAGAGGGAAAAGCTACAGGATTGTTGTTTTGATCTTGATGATGTGCAAGGTCTTAGGAAATGTTTGAAAGGAAGGAGAAATCAAGATCATAGAAGTAGAGCTAAACAGAGAACGGGATAAAATATGAGGTGGTTTTAGCAAAAGTAGATCATGTCAGACAAACCTCATTTTTCTCTGATAGGATAAGGATTTTCTTCAAAAACTGCAGTGTAGTAGACACAATATATCTGGGTTTAAGCAAAACGTTTGAAACTGTGTTCATGGAAATGTTTATTTAAGCAGAAGAGGACACGATTTGGAATTAAAAATATTGAAGACTTACAGTGAGGTTCTTTTGAAAGAGAGGTTATAAAAACAGAGAACTGATTTATGGTATTTGTCAAAATTCATCTTGTGACTGATTCTCTTTACTCATTTCATGTTAATGACCCTAATTCAAAACCCAGTTTGTGCTCATGAAATTTGCAGATAATGGAGAGTTAGGAGAGTTAATATTGAGGAGAATCTGTGTATGAGATAGGAAGAATGACATGACAGACAGCAGGAATCATCACAATGAGAAAAAAATTAATACTGCAAAGTTGTGCATTTAGGACCTTCTGCTGTGAGCTGAAGGCTCAATGGTCAGCAGGGATGCAGGAAGTTAAACCTCTGTGTTTAATAAGATAAATGCACTGGTACTACTTTTCAGTCATAAAGAAGGCCTTGTAAATGTCAAGCCCAGATTTCTCCTTGGATATTGGAAAATATTGATACAATTAAGACAAAATACTGTTAGATCTCATCTGTATTACTGGTATCAGACTGACTTTTTGTACTGAAAAAAAAAAAAAAAGTGAATTTTAACTGGAACAAACCCAGGAAAGGTCTTCAAGGACCTTTAATGGAGTGGGTAAAAAGTCTGTTGAGAGATTACAAGAACATGGTTTGGTTTGGCTGACCAAGAGGAAGATTCAAAGAGGATATGATTACTTTCTAGAAATACATTTGGGGTAAATAGCAGGTAGGGAGAAGAACAATTAAAGTTAAAAGATAAGATCAGATGGATATGAATTAATCAATAATGCATTTAGACAGGAAGTTGAAAGAAATTTTCAAGCCATCAGAAAAATGAACTTTTGGAACTGTCTCCAGACACAGTAATAGGTACAAGGATTCTTAATGGCTTGCAAGGTGAAGCTTTGTAAATTTAGAGCAGGCTAGAGAGATGGTCATGAAGTTAAAAAGCAAAGCTCATGAAATGAGGCTTTGTGTATTTGGTTTTCTGTCATTCTTGTGAGAGCACTAAAGGAAGGTTTGCTCTCCATGTACAGCTGTGTCAGGAAGTGTTTGGGGGCACAAGGTTTGCTATAAAATTATTGATTAAAAGTGAATAAAGCCAGAAAAGCTGGTAATGAGATACAATGGCACGAGGAAAAGGAAAAGCTAAGTACTGGCGTGGTTTCTATCCTGTGGATACCAGGCATGTCCAGGAAACAAAGCAACTGTGTGTTCAAGCCCAGGTTTCAGTATGGGCTCTAAGGGTTTCTATGGCTGATATGTGCAAGGACAGAAGATTGAACCTACCCATACCCACTTATTATATAAGGTTCTTTATCTCTTGCTGGATCATGAGCTTTCATTAGTAATTCTATTTAATTGTTGTATTTAATTAATATATCACATGCTTTTGAGTTTCCTTTCATTGCCTGAGGAAGAGGAAAAAAAAATATTGTTTTCTTCACTCCTTTCTGGTAGTGTCATTTCATTTTCACCCAACTTTCTCTGATGATATTGGCCATGGGATGAGCTTTGTTGGGAATTTACTTTTGCTGCACTGGTTTCAAGTCAGAATGAAAATTATTTTAGTGGACAAGTTGGCAAGGGTCTTCTTGAGGGAGCAGAATGGGGTGGAGGGCGTCTTTCCTTGTATGAAGAGTGTTTCACATTAGTGTCATTTGAGTTCAATCTAACAAAAGCCCTGTCATTACAGGGGTCTCAGAAGTGATTTCTGGATGATGGAAACTGTGCATGTTCTTGTGCCTGTAGTATACTTCTCCACTCTGTGTTCCAGGACTAACTGATGCATGATATTGATATGATTCAGAAACTACTGCTTTATTGATGAAGTATAAACCCAAGTTCTTGTTTGTTTTTTTTACACTTTGGTAGCATCTTTCTCAGGAATTGAATTTCTAACTACAGCTTTGTGATGAGTTACCAGCTGACTGACTGCATTCCCTCTAAAGATTGAACTAGGCATGATACACTTCATCATGCCCTGAGCTGCTGTTTAGTACTGCTATATGCTTTTCTGCATTTGAGAGTTTGGATGCATTTAAATTATGGGACAGCTAAATTTATAATCCTTATCATGCCGTCTTTCAGAGAACAGTTTCTAAGATACATTGTGCTGAGACATTAACATTTATCATCTTAGATTTTTATTAAATTATTATGACTTTACTATTAAATATGATATGAAGTATAAAAACATGTCCTACCTTAAAAGGGGTTGTAATGATTAAGCTCCAAACCAGACAAATAGTAAAGGAAAACATTAAGTGAAGTAGTTCACATTGTAATTTAAAAGAAATTAGTATTTTTATCTCCAGAAAAGAAAAATGCAGCCCAAATGCCAGGTGTAAGGAAGAATTTAAAGGACAGATGAGCAGTCCTAAATTATGGGACAAAAATATTACCTTCTACCACTTTCTAGCTTTTACAGAGTTCTTGAAGTAACTGAACTACTAATAAAATATTCAGTCTATTTTTTAAAATCTGAAGTAAGTTTTATAATAATAAATAATTCCAAACATTTGCACAAAGGTAAATGTACCTATTTATAAATGCTGCTGTGAATGATGCTGAATTTACAGTCTAAATGCAATGAAACCAATTTATTTATTGGAGACTTTATTTTCAGATAGCCACACTAGAAGTTGGTATTCAGAGGAAATCTTTCTTATGGAAGAAAGAAATTTGTAAAATTATAAGTTATTTAAAAAAAAACCAAACTTGAGGGTAGCTTCCTGACATTTCGACCTTTTCAATATGGCAGATGCATTCCCAGTGTTTGTCATTCCAGGACAAAGATATTGCCTTTATGCCATTAAAAACTGTTAATGGGATATGGCATTGAAAACCTCTTCCTGAGGGATCCAGAATACATTGTATTCAGGGATATAGTTCTTTGTTAAGGACTTTGTCTTTCAAGCCTCTCCACTTAAACCTAAAAATACAGGCTTTTAAAACATCATGTAGATGTAGATGTGGCCAATACAGTGTTTTTCATGGAATCTTCCAAAAGAGGAATTCTCTTATAAAGTAAGACCAAAAGAAGCTAAAGGGAAGACATGGCCTTCTCCTTGGCTTTTAGGTTCCTTTTTAGTTTCTTGCTCCCTTCTCTGGGAGGAATGTACTCCTTCTGCCCTCTACCCCGATTTGCTATTTTATAGCCTCCCCTACTAAGAACAGAGAGAGCTCTTCTTTCAGTAGTCTAACAAGTCACAGCTGTTAGTTCAAGCAGCGTGAAGAAGCTACTTTCCTGTTCTCACACAGTGGGAGAATTTAAATGCAAAATGAATCAGGGAGGGGTTTATGTGTGTTATCCCTGACACTAAATTGTTAAGGGGTTTCCAGTGGCAGAAGTTTTGATTTTGTCAGAAGAAATGATGGAAAGCAACTCCTGTAGTATGAGCAAAGAAAGGAAGAGAAGGTGCTCCAATGGTCTCTTGGATCTGTTCATCTGTTTAGTCAAAAACCTTTGATCCTATCTCAGGGACAGAAGTTCTTGCATCTAGACTGACTGGATCATTCATCAATAGCAATCTGCCACTTAACCTGGTCTGGCCAACTTGCCATCAGCTGATGTTTTTGGAGGTACTTATGAAGGAAATGTCAAATAATCAGTTACTGCTGCCTTATCATCTCTAGGAAGCATTTTCTCTGGACTAAATGAGAGTCAAAGAAAATAACTACTTTATGTAAGGGAAGTCAAAGCTTGAAGACAACTTTAGGTCACCAAATTTCTGAAACTGATAGATCCCATCTTGCTGTCATAAACCCCTCAGAGCTGAGGGCCTAGCTTTTGAAACTCCACTTAATAAAAATTATGTTTGAACAAGAGAACACTTTTGAAGCCATTTCTGATAGTTCAGGTAGCTCTAGAGTTCACCTTCTGACTTCAAATTTCTTCCAGGCATTCTGTAGCTATTGATGCTAAGATTCTACTCATCTATCACTATCCTCTGGCAGGAAACCTTGTTTCTATACCTGTCAGTGCATAGGAATTCAGGCATTATCCTCTTTCAGGAGAATACTTCTGCAGATGATTTGCAGACTGGCTTGTGACATGCCTTCTTTTCAGACATGCTTGTGACTTGCCTTGCAAGTGTTTTTATAGTCAGGTATACTCACAGCAAGTGATCAATTAAAACCTTTTCATTTTTCCTTAGATACAGAAAAAGGGGGAAAGAGTTTTGACATGGGGAAAAAAAGGAAGCAAATCAAGATCTTTATTTTGTCCACCAGGTGTGTATAGTTAAGTTTTATTGTTCTATATAAAGCTTTAAAAGGTAGTATTAAGTGCGCCTTCTAGAAAACAAAAAAGTGGACAAGTAGAAAGAATTAGCCAGGTGGAATTGACGTGCTGGCACCAGATGCCTTGGGTTGGTTTGTTCATTGGTTTACTTTATCAGTTAAAAAAAAATGAGGATTGGTGGGGGGAAAATATAGCATAGAGGGTGAGTGTGACTTTCATTTGTGTCACAGCACACAGTAATTTTTTTTTAAAGTGGCAGGTTCAGCATTCTTCTTAGATAGACTTTTCCTAGTTTTGATTTGTTTAAGGCACCACTTTCTGGTCACTGGTTCACTGCGCATTGTGCAAATTGAGGGCTGTTGTGGCTGCCTGTATCAAACCTTCTTTAGACAGAAGGCAAACATAAGGAAGATAGGAAAGACCAGAAAATAATTTATGGGAGAACAAGGCACACCACTACTTTGGGGAAGAAAATGTTAATAGGAATCTTAGTTCATATTCTAAACACTAAATAATCATTAAAGATTTTGTTCATTAAAGATTCATCTAAATGTGGTGGCACAGATAGCCAGTACTGTCTCCTCACTCAACCATTTGTGTAGCTTTTTCAAAGGCAATTTTTAAAAAGCCCTAAAGGAGAGATAATAGATATTAAACCGTGTGGGAGAAGATGGACAGGAATGCATAGCAATTCCAATAATGAAATTTGTTCCTTTCCCTGTCTCCTGAGTTGTTCAGTCTAACAACTTTCCGGTCCACAGACCTAAAAATGTTGCCAAATAACTGCAGAAAAATAATTTCCAGAAAAGGGTGGCATCTGATTTATTTCCTGCATCTTATCCTGTCTTGTTGTGGTTTTGGCTGCAAGATTGCAAGTTTATACTGAGAGAAGTGTCATCAGCCCCTAGAGACAGTGTCCAAACAATTGAACATGTTTGGAAGAAAGGTTTATTCTTTGGCTCTCTCAATACTCATAGCTGCCAATTATTGAGTAGTTATGGCCAGACAGACTTGCTGTGGTTCATAGCTGGCTCTCGAGTTCAGAAGTATCTGGAATTTCTCAAGGAAATCTAGGGAAGTGTCCAAACATTTCCTCAATGTTCCTTTGATATTTTGTGCTGCTGATGGCCTTTAGAAACGATAGTTTCTCTCAGAAGACACTTCTGACTCATATCTCAGAGACTGGGCTAGTGTAAGAACTTAAACAGAGAAATGTGAATTCCTTTTCTGTTTGTCTGAGAAACTGGGTTCACTGAGATCCCTTCAGCCCAAGGCAGGCAACTTCTAGGAAGAGCTGAAAGCCACTGAGTTCACAGTCTGTTTTCAGGGCTTGAAATGAAACTTGGCTGTTGCAGGAAATCTTTCCAGTTCTGGGATTAACAGCAGTTTGCAGTCCTCTTTTAGGAACCGGCTACTTTCAAAGACAACAAGAATCTGCCAGACCAAATCAAGACGGAATGCAAAAAACAAACCCCTCTTGCCTTTCTCCCTCTTCTTACTCCTTTTAAAATAAATCAAAATTGCCCTTGATCTCCAAAGTTAAAGACATAGTTGAATATAGATATATTTGTGTTTATGATTATGAGTGAGTGATCTAAAGCCAGAGAGGAGATGGTTTTATTTCTCTCATGATGATCCTTTGTCTTGCCTTTTCTTTGAGTCATTTGGTTTGAAAGGTTCAAAAGGTAAGGATTCTGGCTAGAAACAGAACCAAAGTCTTGTCCCCTTCTGCTTCTGGTATATTTTTCATGAAACCCCTGAGATTAGCTCCGTTGATTAGAACATGGTGCTAATAATGCCAGTGTTGTGGGATTGATCCCTGTATGGGCCTTTCATGTAAGGATTTGGTTCAGTTATCCTTGTCCTTTCCAATTCAGAGTATTCAGAGTGATGAACTGCCTTTATCTGTGAAAAAAGCCTTAAAAAGTAATACATGGCCATTGTGAAAATGTCAATCATAGAAGCTATTGCCAGGAGAAAGAGTTTCAATTCCTGTATTCTTTTCCCAAATGCATACACAAAATATATATATATATATATATATACTGGATTTAAATTTCTGCAATTAGGACAAATAGTAGAAGGAAATTCTGCATGCTTTACTAGAGGACAGTAATGCATCCTTTCAATATTCAGGATGAATTTGGGTCTCTAGGCTTGTGAATCATTTCTGCCTGTTTCTCAGTAAGACAAGGAAGTACATCGTGTTCTCAGTGGGCTGTGACCATTGCCTTTCAAGTTGCAGTCCTTCAGATCTTCATTAGTCCTTAGGCTATCATTAAATGTTGGCAATTGTTTTATCTTATCTTTGTTGTTAATGTCTGCAGGTGCATATCTAGAGGACTTGCTTATGAGAGATCATTTTTACAGTCGGAGAGTTCATGCCTTCTGGGGAACATTACTTTCAAAATCTCTGTCAAAATAAGACTTTCTTTTGCCTCATTTCAGATTCTTTTTTTGACAGAGGCCACTTGAGGTCTCAAAAGGGCTCTAGTTTACATGTGCTTAGACAGATTCTAAAACTTAGTGTAGACAGAAGACCAAGCTATGTCCACAACAGAATACATGGATTACATTATTTTGTTTAATTTTATACTGAAGAACGATATGCACTTTGGATATGATCTATACCAGAAAAAGAGAGTTTAAAGTATAAAATAAGTATTTGAAGTTTCGACTTAATGCATTTTCCATCAACACATCAAAGATTGGATCCAACACTGACCAAATATACTTTGATGAATGTGTTCTTCTTTTAGCCTGCTTCAAATGTCATGATTGGTTTCCAATCAAAAAAACGCAAGCAACTCTTAAATAATAGAATCATAGAATACCAAGTTGGAAGCGGACCTTGAGAATCATCTGGCCCAACCTTTTTTGGCAAAAGTACAGTCTAGACAAGATGGCCCAGCACTCTGTTTAGCTAAATCTTAAACTGTCCAACACTGGCAAGTCCACAACTTCCCTGGGGAGATAATTCCAATGGCTGATTGTTCACATTGTGAAAACTTTCCTCTTGTATCTTACAGAAATCTCTCCAGGATTAACTTTTACCCATTAACCCTCATCTTTTCCATGGAACTCCTTGTAAAAAATGGAGTCTCCATCTTCTTTGCCCTGTAAATACTGGCACATGATGATAAAGAGTCCTTTCAGCTTCCTTTTCTCATGCTGAACAAACCCAACTCTCTTAGTTTCCTCACACAGAAGGCTTCCCAGCCCTTTGATCATCTTTGTGGCCCTTCTCTAGACCCTCTCCAGCCTGTCCACATCTTTATTTTGTATATCAGGGGCCAAAACTAAACACAGCATTCCAGATGTGTCCTGACAAACACTGAGTAGAGTGGGATAATGAATAACTTCTTTATCTCTGCTGCTGCAACCCAGCAGGGATTTCTTTGCTGTAGCAGCACACTGATCTTTCAGATTGAGCTTCTTGTCCACCAGGACTCCCAGCCCCCTTTGACAGAGCTGCTCCCCAGCCCAGTAGATACCAGCCTCTGCTGCACTACTGGATTATGTTTTCCAAGTGCAAGACCTTACACTTGTCCTTGTTGAATTTCCTAAGGTTCTTGTTAACCGACTTTTCCAGCCTATCCAGGTCTTCTTGCAGGGCTGGCTCTCCCTTCTGAAGCATCCACTTCCTCGATCAGTTTGGTATCATTGGCAAACTTTGGTAGAGTATGCTTGGTCCCATCTTTCAGATCACTTATGGAGATATTAGACAGAGTTTGGTCTGATATCAATACCAGGGGAACCCCACACATGACAGGCTGCTGGTTTGAAAGGGAGCTAATCACCACCAGCCTCTGGGTGCTACCTGTTGGCCAGTTCCCCACCCACCACACAGATCCCATCAGTTTCTCTAGGAGGAGGCCATGGGAAACCATTTCAAAAGCATTGGGAAAATACAGGTAGACAATGTCCACTTCTCACCCCACAACAACCAAACAGGTTACTTTGTCATTGAAGGTGATCAGGTTTGTCAAGTATGACTTGCCCTGGTGAATCCATGCTGGCTTTTCCCAATCTTGTTTCATCTGACTTGTGATAGCCCCATTATGATTTCTTTCATAACTTTCCCAGGGACTGAAGTAAGACTAATGGACCTATAACTTCCTGGATCTTCCTTTAAGCCCTTCTTGTAGACGAGGGTGACAATAGCCTTCTTCCAGTCTTCTGCGATGCCCCATGGTCTCCATTCTCAAAGATTTGGAGAACAGTCTTGCAATGGAATCAGCCATCTCTCTTACCCTTGGGTGATTATTGTCAGGGTCCATCAATTTGTGGGGGTCAAGCTCCTGTAATAGCTGACATATCAGCTCTTTCTTTACTGATGGTAGGTTTGTCTTTGCATCAACATGGATTTTTGTTCTCAAGGCATGTACCCCAACAGTGCTGGTAAAAACAGACATGAAGAAAGCATTGAGAACCTCTTTCTTTTTAGTGTTGGTGATGGATTCATCTCCTGTTTAACAATGGGCAAATATTTTCCTTCTGTTTCTGCTTGTTGTTTACATATGTGAAGAACACTTTTGTTACTGTGACACAGATAGAAACACACAGTAACACACAAAACAGGTGTTCAGGTAGAGAAGAAGAAAGGAAGAAGATCTTAGTTTATTGTTGACCTCGTATATATAAGTTTCTGGACAGTGATCAGAGATTGGACAGAGAAGTTCCCACCTCTCCATCTTCACTGGTCACTTGAGAAGTCCATCAGGTGATATCTTTTACAAAGGAATGCAAACATGTTTCTTGTTTATCTTACAATTCAAGAGAACTGACTCCACTATACTAAAACAAATCAGAAGGCTTATTTTCAGGAACAACACACTTTCTTGTGTTTTTTGACATTTCTGGGCAATTTCAATTTGAGCTAAGATTTTGCTTTTCTAACTGCTCCTCTGCACATCCTGGAAATGCTTTTGTAGTTCTCAATGGATGTTTGTCTGCATTTCCATCTCTCGATATGCTTCTCTTTTGGTTTTGAGCAGACTGAGAAGCTCTCAGATAAGCCAAGGGGAGTATTTCTCTGCCTACTTCCCCTACATTTAAAGGGTAATGAACAGTTTTTGAACTTCCATGTTTTTGAGGAGAAAAATGCCTACAGAGAAAAATTTGCAATCAGTATGCTATGGCCTTCCATTTACATTAATCAGTTCTTTTTCTGTCAGCCAGGCTACAGTGCTCCTTTGTGCACCAGGAAGATCTTACAGCACCAGTTTCATGGTAAAATGTGTTTGTTCTCAGAGTTTTTCCTTTTAAAGAAAAAAAAATAAGGAGGACATCCAATCCTGGCTTTAGGAGTCAAACATCATCAGAATAGGCTTATTCAGATGGTATCTTTCATTCCAGAGCAGTCCACTTGCCAGATTTATGCCCAGAAGAATCCCTAGAAATTGTGACATCCACAGCACTTTTCCCCTGCAAAGGTAGGAGGACCTTTCTACCCTAGCTCTGGGTTGCCAACAGCTCATCAAAAGAGATTTATATCTTCTGGATGTGTGGTAAACATGCTCATTAACAGAGCTCTTCCACATTCATTGCTGGAAGGAAAAAATGTCATCTTCTTTTACTTCAAGAGAATACTTGAACCCCAAGCTGCTTCTGCTTGCAAAACAGAGAAGCTAGAGCTTATTTGCCAGGCGCAAGAGACAGACGCAACTGAAACAAAATGTAAATAACCAAAATCTCTCACTCCTTCTTCTAAGATTCTGAACAAGAAAGCAAGCTCAGTCTTCCAAAACCAAGTTATGCAGTATTTGAGAGCAGTGCCTTACCTCTCCCTGGTGGCACTTTCCACTCAGCTGAACAATCAGCTTTAACTTTGCCTAGTCCAAGCTTCTTTGCACAGAAATTGCAGGAAACTCCTGGCTGCCTGCTGTTTTCAGTCTTCCCATTGGATCTCTGCTGGTCCAGGCTAGGAAGGGATACTATAGAGCAAAGGAGTTATACCTTCACTAATCATGAATCTCACAGGCAAAGCTTCAGACTAAGTTATTAAGGCTATTAAAATCACAGATATGAGGTAATAATTTTCTGAATTAGATGCAGATTAAAATTCAGAACAGTTAGATTTTCCACATGACAAAAGGTTAATAGTGGGGAGCCACAAGGTACGATACTAACTACTCCTATTGCATGTAATATATTGAGCAGTTACTTATAAAAGGGGAGTGAACAATGAGATGGCAGATATTGCAGATGAAATGAAAGCATATCGGTAGCTGGAATTCATACCCAGAGCTCCTAAGAAATCTCCCTGATCCATTGCATTTTTTATCACAGCAGATTCTTTTAGTCCTTTTCACTGTATTCATGAATGTAACTTTCACAATACAACATCTCAGCAACCTTATGCTTCCCATTCTGCTGAGTGAGGTTTATAGCTTTTCATTTTCATTTTCAGCCTTGGGCTGACTTGTAAGACTGAATCCGTGTCCCAGCCTGCAGACTGGAAGCACTTAATTAGTATGCAGGGCAGGTACTGAGGGAGGCTGTCTCTATGCGACAGCTCTCAATCCACTCCTCTGATTATTATGGCTCACAGAAAAGAAAATGCAAGTGAAATTGAATACAAAAAACTGAAAGAAAAAAAATTGCTGCATTTTCTAATATAAAAAAAATGGTATAAAGTATCAGATAATATCGAGATAAGAGAATGTATCTGGTTCTGTATTAGTTGCCAGTCATTGCTCTGGTTAATTCAAAAGCAAGTGTCTGTTAAAGATGGCCACAAGGGAAGAAGCCAAACCTCAAATACAAATTACCTGTTGAGTTTATTATGGACCCTTTTAAGGGAGAGCTTATGACTTTAATATGAAAAGCATCATAGCACCATGAAAAAAATCTGTTGATAATTTATTTGTTTTCTTATTGAGCAGATGGCTTCCTATCAAGATAGCAAAGCTAAGCCCATTGTAAATGTCTCCATTTGCTCATAGGGGAAAGAACAAGGAAGTTAGGGAAAGGTACTATTATGATTTACCTGGGGTTTTTTTAGGCAGCATATGAAACTATGGGCATAAAATACTACCTTTAGCTGTTGTAATTCATCCTGGTGATAGAAAAATATTTCACAAATAATCAGATCCTCTCCCCTTTTTCCAGTTACATATATCCCAGGTGGCTGCTTATTCGTGGCTAAAATACTGCTGCTTCTGGGTAGGAATATTGCAGCTGTTTAACAGTGGATTTTTATACTACACAGTAGTTTCAGGACTGAAAACTAAAAAAGGAATCATAACTAATTTCTTCTTCAAATGAGATTGTAGGGTGTAGCCACCTTTTATATAGTAGTTACCTTACCTTTTGCTAGAGCTCTTGTCTTACCCTCTAAGCCAGTGGTTTGTTTAAGAAGGTTCAATTATGACAACTTTGTCCCTGGGAACCTACCCTAACAGTTAACTAACTGGTTGAGGAAGGGACAGCGCTTTTCTTCCTGTTGGCTCTATGCCTTTGTGCTGAAAGGAGCACAAGATTTATGGTTCCAGAAAAATGGCAGACAAGAAGGGGCAGGACTCACTAACCTGGTACTCTGAATTCTCACCTTTAAGATGCAAGCCCTGGGTTGAAGAGCATTTCACATTTCTCTCCCAACATGCATCTTTGTGCAGCTCAACAGTAATCCTTTTTGAGACTCTGATGGGGCCATTTCATTTTCTGCTGGCACAGTACAGAAAGCTTAGGTACCTAATCCTTGAGGGTTGGGCAAATACAATGAGTTATTTCAATATGTACATTTTTTTATTGGAAGACAATGGGTTATTTCGAAGAGTGCCTGTTTTATCAGAAGAACCCAGGATTTTGATTTTGGAAAATTTCCTGTGATAATCTGTGAACAGCTAGTCTGTTCAATAGTGAGTAAGATGAAAACACCATTAAAGAAATTATGGAGTCAAACTTCAGATGACCAATTCAAGATCAGTTGTAACATCACTAGGAAAGAAACATTTCCAAGCTTCAGGAGGCATTTTATGGATTTTAATGTTCATCAATCAAGTAAAAGCCAGAATTATCAGTTTAATTATTTGCATGCAGATTTATGTAAAATCAATAATCACCACTGTAAGTGAAAGCCATAATTCCATCAAGGAGATGTGACACCAAGAATGGGGGAAATGAAGCCCAGGTCACTACATGTTAGAGCTGAAGTTTCCAGGGTTTAAGCTCCTGTGTAATGTATACAGTGTATGTATAACCTGTACTTTTTTCTACTGTGAATTTACAGTTTATTTCACAGTCCAGTTTCTGTTTGGGGATGAAGCTGATTGTTTACAAAGCACAATAATTATAATTTATTACTAATTTTGATGGGATTAAAGCACTGTCACACACTAAAGGGATAGACGGATTCTTTTAGGGACCATTGGCACAGGGATGATAGCACTAAACTGTAGTTACATTTAAACTTTTCTCATTATGATATTATGGCTAGTATAGCACAGAATTTGTGATTAGAATTGCATAGGATTTCTACAAGCAGAATCAATGTAATACAATTTTTAAATAGCTGAACACAGAATTTATAATACAATTTACGTTTTCAAATCACCTAGACCCCAACTTACCTTACGGTTTCTAGTAACCAAGACCTCTGCAGATCAGACTAGATCTTAATACACAGCACCAATATAACCAGTATAACCTAGACTCAAAAATCGTATAAAGAATCCAACTCACTTAATCTGCAGAGGCAGCAAATGCCTGTGGAGATGTCCTTGGCCACGGGGGGTTATGGGTCTCACTGTCTATCAGCATTTCTTGTGCAAGTTCCCCACTTAGGATTTGCAACTGCTTGATTTTGTGACAGTGCTCTGTGTGCTGTTAGGCTTCCCTTTCCTGTGATAATGTCTGGGACCTGGGACCTTCCAGGCCAGTAAGGAATGAAGTAATCAGCCTGATGCTCAGGAATCTTGATACTGCCAAGGAGGGGAAGAAGAAATGTTTGCTTTACATATTTGGTTCACAGGATTTTCAGGGCCTGAAAATGAGGGAAAAGGGAACTCCTACACAATTTGCTCTGTCACAGAGAATGACTTTGCCTCATGAAATGGTGCTAGGTATGCTAACCATATTATCAGAAGTCTTGAGCAGGGTGTCACAGTCACACACTCCTAGAAGCATGAAGTAAAATGTTTTATCTCTTTGAGATAAACACAGGCAAAAAAGCGCCCTAAATTCATGTATCATGAAGCACTTTTGATGATGATAAGATTGCATCACTCATGAAACTAGGTTTTATTTTTCAAAATATTTTCATGCTACATGAATGGCTGATAAAAATTATATAACTGTCCTTATTTTTAGGCTGCGTAGTCCTCTTCAGTGCAACAATTAAGTAAGCATCCTCTGCCAAATACAAGGTAAATAATGCAGCTGATTTCCTGGGACCTGATTGTACCCACAATTTTGACCACGTTGCTCATCTTGTGCTCTATGTGAAAAAGAGGAAAAGAATAATATTTCATGGCAATGTGAATTTTGGTATTTTAAATTTTGAAGTGTTTGACTTTGTAACCATAATATTCTTTTAATAAAATCTCTTTATGTGTAATCTCCTGTGTTAATGCCATCATGTGGAACCACAGTAAGTTTCATATGGATCATTAGTAGAGCTGAAACTTAGATATGCTTGTGCAGACCTTTACCATTTGAGCTAACTGACCTTAACAACAGGCATCCATGCTTTATTACAACCAGCCTCTAAAGGCAAAATGAGACAACCACTTTGCAAAGGGATTTCATGACTATTTGCTCACACCGGAGGAATGATGGAACTTGGGAAGTTGTGTCCTGGTACTGTAAGTGCCTAATGGCTACAGACCCTCTGCTCTAACTCTCTAAAGTCCATCTCCTGTATTTGGAAAGGAACTCCCCATCAGCCCAGCTCAGCCTTTAGTAGGACACGATCAGTATGGATGAAAGGATCAATGAATTTTTGTACTAATCTCTAATATGTACTGAGTATATACAGCTAGCTGTTGTAGGCCATGTCAGGTTATTTTCCACCTTACCAGCATAAATTACCTAGGACACATAAAAAATTTTCTCTCTACCAGGGCTACTCTAGCATTTTTGTGCAGTTCTGAAGTGTCAGAACTGTTCTACAAACAAGTGTAAGAATTTTTTAGCATTGGCAAAAAAATATCATTGTCTGTAAGTTATTCATCAGAAAACACAGAGATATCTATGCTGACATTGTAAAATGTATCAGCCTGAGGAGTAATGGCACAGAAAATTTAAATTCAAATGACTAGTTTGGCAGTTACAAGCAACTAAACCAAGGCCTCATAATATCAAGTGTTAGGTAACTAACACACTGTTTAACCAGATCTTGACAAATGCAAAACTTTCCTAGTAAGATCTGACATGGTAATAAGGAGGATGCATGTTCATAGATACATGGGACTCAGAAAGCACAACTGATTAAAAACAACCCTGACACATATCAGCATATTTTCACTGCCAGTATTTAGTGAAATCAATAAACAAACTAAGCAGACTAATTGTTGCAAAATATTATTTCAAAGGGATTTTGGATTCAGTATAATAGATTTTGCTAGCAAGGGTGTTCAAAACAGAAAAAATTATCTTGATCATTTCCTTTCAGTGTTTTTAGTCACTATAAACTGTGACATTTCTGAAGACCTTTGTATGAAACATAGTCTCATAACTAAACAATTTACTTATTTTAGTAGCTGGCTGGAAACAAACCCACATATGGCAAGTGTAAATGGAATCATTTTATCTTGCTATTTCTATCAGTTTCTATCTTCTGCATTTATGTAGTACTGTTGATCATTAACTTTTTATTGTCAATTTATTCAAAGACACTAAAATAACTGAATTTTAAAAATAGATATGGTGGCAGCTCCTTTTTTTATATAAAAAGCTAATTGTAATCTCTGTTGCAGTATACGCTATTATTACCCATATTAGGTGAGATTTTCAAAAGTTCTAAATTCTGAACAATTTAGAACTTGTGCTCTGTCTTAGATCAGAAGTTCTAATTTAATACAGTTATCATATATCCCCGATAATTAGAAGTATAATTAATTTTCTAGCTGTAGCAACACTGGACCACTACATCAGAAATCAATGATCTGTCAGTTAATGTGATAGTTCTTTGAAGAGGAAGATCCGGACATTTACTGGTATTTTTGAGAAGTACTAGGCTTAATCTGGGACATTATAGTTTACCTGATCCAGGCAGGAGCATAGTTTATGAGACAATGCTAAAATTGGAGATGCCCTATTCTATTTTGTGTGTATCTGTATGAACCATGAACCCCTGTTTTATGCTGATCCCTTCATCCCTCACCCATCTTTACAAAATACAAGCTTCATTTATGTCAAGGTTTTCTACTCAAGGGGAAGCTAATAGGTCTTGGGGCAAGAAAAACTTGCTTTGATTTGTAGGCAAAGAGTAAAGATTCAACCTGTGCTAGACATTATCAAGTTTCAGGTCTCCAGAGATATCCTGACAAGTGCTCTGGCCTTGCAAGTGCAGATGCTTCCTTGCAAACTTGGTGTCTTGCTGGTGGACAGTGAGAATCAGGAATTGATGGGAGGAGAGACAGTAAAATGTAAAGATATTTTTGTCCCTTTTCATCATGTTAATTATTCTCTCCCAAATCTTCTGCTATATTCTTATTAGTGCCCAAATTCTCAATTATTTGTTTCCTGAGGATAAATAGTTTATTGCTCTTTTTGGGCTTTCTTGCAAAGTAATCGTAAAATGAATATTTCCCTACAATAATGTGGCCTCTTGCGTTTTTCAGAATTTTTAGGTGCTTTCTTTATGTTATGTTCCACTCACTTTCCTGGACTTTGTGTTTGTGCCAAAATAAACATCTTTTGTAGAGGGAGAAACTCCTCACAGTGCCCAGAGGGACACTGCATTGACAGGAGAAAAGCTTTTCTAGTGTAGTAAGAAGGAGCTCCCACCAAATGCACATAACACAGTGACTGGAAAATCACACTAATTAGCTTTTGGCTTCCTTTAGAGGCTAGAGTCCATGGACATTCCTGGGGAATAAAACATCACTCATGAGAGGCTGAAGGGCTGGGTCATGAGGGAAATCAAGAAGTGAAAATAGTGGCTACAAAAAATGGGGAAGAGAAATGACCAGTGGTGGTGGCCATTCACTCACATATTTGCTCTTTCTGAGCATGCTGTGAGTTCCCTTGCAAAATAAACTCTGCCTTGTCTCCCCGTTAGGAAGCTAAAGTCACTGCCTACCATGGTGCTTTTAAGATGTTGCTAGGTAGGACTCTATTTGCAGCATCCATTCTGAGTGGAAAGGCTCTCATGGGCCCCAGTATAGAAGTTTTAGAGGACATGGTAACCTTGATGAGTTGATCGAAAGCTCATTTATTCTCTATCCATCAGGAGTTTAGTGCTTGATGAAATACTCATGTTTGCCTCCCTGTCTGGTAGGACAGCATGACCAGGAGAGCACAAGATAGATAGCACTGATCAAACTGTAATCAATATCCTAATGCAGAAAATACAGGAATTTCGTGTTCAGTGCTTACATTGTGTCATGATGTCCTTGTATTCTCCCTTGTACTCAGGAAGGTTCTATAGGTGAGGAAGTGAAATCTCTTCTGAATAACTTTGTTGAAGGCCCACTGCATCAGGTACAATTAGCTAATCCTTTGGCCACTTTCCCTCTGAGCATACTTTCTGGGTAATTGTCTTATGGTCTTCTGTTGGTTTTGCATGGCATGGTTTTTGGTAGTGGGGGGCAGGCGACAAAGTTGACTTCTGTGAGAAGCTGCTGGCATCTTCCACCATGTCCAGCAGAGCCAATCCCTGATGTCTCTGAAGATGGACATGCTGCTGGCAAAGGCTGGGTCAATTAGAGATGATGATAATGCCTCTGTGATTACATATTTAAGAATAAATCAAAACAAAAGTAGTGGCACAGCTTTAATTCCAGCCAGACAAAAGGAAGAGGTGAGAATATGTGAGGGAAACAACATGGAGACACCAAGGTCAATGAAAGAGAGGGAGGAGGTGCTCCAGACACTGGAGCCAAGATTCCTCTGCAGGCTGTGGGGAGGACCACGGTGAAGCAGCTGTGCCCCTGCAGCCATGGGGATCCACAGGGGGTGCAGAGATCCACCCACAGCCCCTGGGGATCCACAGGGGATTCAGAGATCCACCCACAGCCCGTGGGAGAGGTGCTCACACTGGAGCAAATGGATGCCTGGAGGAGGCTGTGATCCAGTGGGAGACCCAATGGAGAGAGGACCCCTGCTTCCAGGCTGGAGCAGCCTGTCCTTGGAGGACTGCACCCCGTGGAATAGTGACCCATGCCTCAGCAGTTTTGGGAGGACTGTCTGCCTATGGGAGGGACTCACATTGCAGCAGATTTGGGAGTACTGCTGCTCATGAGATTGGGCCCATGTCAGAAAAGTTCACAGAGAACTGTCTCCCATGGAAGGGACCCCATGGTCTCATGGGAGAAGTTCATCTCCTGAGCAGTGGAACCAAACCTTGGGTGACAAAGTGAGCCAGACCCCCACCCCCGACTTTCTGCCCTGTCAGTGGGAAGGAGGAAGGGATTGAAGGAATGAAAGGTGTTTTTAAGGGCTTGATTTGCTTTTCATTATCCTACTCTGGTTTCGACTCACTTTGTATCTCTAAGTTGAGCCTATTTTGCCTTTAGAGTGTTTTGTCCTGGTCCTTATCACAACTTTTGAACCCTTTGTCAAATTTTTGTCTCCTCTGTCCAGCTGGATCAGGGGAGAGTGAGTGAGCAGTTTTCATGTGTGCCTGGCATCAAACCATGACAGATCTCAGGGCAACACCATTTGGGTATGGTGGACCTGAGTGCATCTGAGCTGGCCAGCTGACAATTAATTTTTCTCTCACTGGTTGCAGGAGTCAGGAATGTCCAGGCTTTGTGGACAGATCTCTGTGCATCTCTGTGCTTATGGACATGAGGATAAAGCCCATCATCATGCTGGGTGGCTCCAGTTGTTTGCACAGAGTGACTCCTTATCTAAAGTGGTGGAGTTACTGTCCATCCTTTCTCTGTAGAACGCGAAGCAGTCCTTCCCTGCGTGATCATCTTCTTCCATCCTCTATTTGCTGGAGACATTGTATTTGATAGGCTCTTCTATAGGAGTAAGCTAGATGATAAGTAGCAGAGGTGTTTTGTTCTGTTCTGTTCTGAACAGAACAATCTCCATTTGTTTAGGGTGAGGGGAGTCCTGCAGCCCCAAACTCTAGTCATTGAGAACCCTTGTGTCCCATCCTACAGTGTCTAAGTTAGTTCCTCAAAGTCTGATCCCATCCAAACTGACAGCAGCAGAAGCAGAAGTTGCAGCAAGAGCAGCATGTGTATGTATCAAAGTTGCAAAGCGAAGATGATGGACAATGCTGGCTGAAGTCCTGTTTGCATACACACAGGCTTTGTGACACAAATGAGTCAGAGTGGAACACATGCTGCAGGGACTGGTGCTACTGGGAGGCAGAGCCAGAGCGTAGCTCTTGTGCTGTTGTTCTTACCTGCTTATTGGTGTATGCTCAGAGAGTGTGGGCATGCCTTGCCTTCTCAAAAGGCCCTCAGATTGGAATAGTGTGTGCAGCCCATGTCACATGCCCAGGTATATAAAATTACATGTCTATCAAAGATGCAATGAGAATATGTTTTTCCCCAGTGTAGCCATACAATAAAGGCTCATAATTAGAAGTGGTGAGAATATATTACTTCATATATATGTCTCTGTGTCTTTGCTTGTGAGAGACAAACTGAGTTTGTCTCTCATTATTCAAAATACTTATTCAAAATTATTCAAAATATTTAATGCCATAATAAGATATAGCAGTAGGAATTTGTGTGAATTGGGAAAAAAGAATACATGCTAAGGTTTTAGGATGTAATCTTGGCTGACACAGAATAGGTGACATTCGTTTTTCTCTCTGTTGTGTGCTAGAGATTTTCTGTTGGTAAAAGGAAGTCTTTTAAAGGAAGTCTTCCTTTATCATAGCCAAAACTTATCATCCTGAATGCATAACATTGAAAACCACATATGTTTGTATGGTAAGAAAATACAAAAGCAAAAATTACAGCAAACTCTAAAGTAAAAGCACATATTTCACAAGTCTTAAATACTCCACATTTAAATAGGGAAAAGAAGGAATTGGTGCAGGATATTGCTGAAGCTGTTAGAAAAATATCACTAGTTTTTATTTTTTAAAGGTATGCACAAAGGTTCCAAATCCATACTTTTATGAATCTTTTTATCTTTGAATACATCTTACTTAGGCCCATATTCAGCAAAACATTCAAATACAGACATGAAGTTATTTATAGTCTAACTGCCTGTGATTTGATTGGGTCATAGAGGAGCAAAATACTCACCATAGACACTATTTATGGAAGGGACTTGGGAAATCATAACTTCCTGCATTACATAAACTTCCTGAGTCAAAAAACTAGAAACTGAGATAGGTTTGGCTCAGGTTCCTTCAATATACAAGGTCTGCTAATGCACAGCAATTAGCACAGAAAGACTGACTCAAATGAAGGCACCGCAAGGGGCCATCATAACTGTGTCTCATGTAAGTGCAGGAGCTGGAGGGATGATGGAGTAGCTCTGGAAATAGGACCAGACCTGCACTGCTAAGCCTCCTGGCTGGTTGCAGCACAGAAACAGCCTGAGACTAACTGGCTGTCATTATCTGAGCAGCAAATGTTGCTTTGACTGGAAAAAGAGCCATCCATTTCCCTTCCTACTGTTCTGTGAGCTCTGTGGAGTTTTGCCAGCAGGAGCTGTGATGTGCAGACTGAGAAATTCCTCCTCTTTTTCTTTTGTTTAAATAGAGTAGGAATTAAAGTAGGTTCAAAAAGTGGATCAACCTGCAAAACTGTCAAATCCATGTGAAACCAACAATCTGGCAGTCAACTGGCCATAGCTGTAGCTACAGTAGATCCCATGGTATGCTGATAGAAGTCAGGTTATTAATTCTTACTGTCTGGGACAAAATCCAACATGCTTTATTTTCTGCTTCCATCAAGCCCTTTCCTGAACTTCCAGTAACAAACTGAAGTAGCTTTCTTCATGTCTCAGCCTAAGCCTATGCTTGTATTATGCCTCAGGAGATGATAAACTCATAGGAAGCCATATGATTCAAATGTACATATCTATGGGTAAGACCCCTCTAAGGTCCTGCACAGTGCTGAAATACAACTGCTGTAGTTTTTCTCAAGAAGAGCAGATGAGCTGAAGGTTAAAGCTGAAATGGTATTATCGAGTCTTCAAAGAGTGGACAGAAAAGGATACCGTGCAAGCAGAATTTTCTTCTGACTCAGCCTACAAAGCTGTTCTAGCTCACAAAAAAACACGCATTACAACATTTTAAGAAGTACAGCAAAGCCCATTTCTGCATTCTTGGGTGCTTCTGCTAAGTCCAAAGGGCAAAGTTGCTTCAGCATAGTCCATTGTTTGTTTTGGAATCTCAGAGATTAAAGATGTCTATAAGTGTTGGTAATTCTCATGATAATTGTTAAATATTTCCTTTTATTATCTGTATGATAGCAGCTACAGTTTAAAAAAAAAAAAAAAAAAAAGGTGAGTTCTCAAGTGCACTCACTCTTTCCTGTCTCTGAGCACAGGAATGTTCTGTGCGTGAGGAGACTCCGACTCACACGTCCCAGGAGAGCAGCCTGACCACCAGATTGTAAGCTGTTTTGGAGGCAGGCAGTCTCCACCCTTCCTATTGAAACTGTGCCATACTGCAGAAAATAATTTAAGTTCATTGGTCCAGAGAAAGAGAAGGGGGGTCACAGGGAGTAGAGAGAGCATAAGAGAAAGCATGACTGTACTGGTTAAGACACCAATCTGACAGATAAAGCCTTATATTCCCTGTCTGGCCTGCTTCTTAAATATTTCATATAAATAGTCACTGGATAAAATGCAGAAACAGATGTTTTAAATACCGTACTCAGAGGTGCCTAATTTTTCCCACGCTCTGTACAGGAAATCTAGACACCGAACAAGAGGTTCTGAGCTTCCCTCAAGGAACTCAGTACTTTTCACTTTGGCACTGCGGGGTTGAAGTTCTGAGTAACTAATTCCCATATTGGACCTGATCCTCAGGCTATCACCTCAGAAGTCTATTTCAGAGATTCACAGTCTCCATCATGTTTCCCTTCTCAATGTATTTGGCACTGATTTTTTTTGTGTTCCTTCTTACAAGTGCTCCATTATTCCTTTGGCTCTTCTGGATTGCTTTAAAATGAAAAGCTTCAAAAATCAGGTCAGGCTTTATCTTTGGCTAGGGTACATTTTTGTTTTGACCTGTTACAGAGTGCAGCTGTTTTCCCATTACATTGACTATGCCTGTTTTCAGATAACTAGCTAAATTGGAGTTGTTTTTCTAATCAAAAATGTTTGTGATACAGTGTCTTGGTTTGAACAACAGGTGTCTGCTAAGGAAGGCAGGAGCCTCCCTTGGAATGGAGAATGTAAAGCCCCTCCCTCTGAATTATTATAATTTTGAAATTAAGGGGCCCTCAGGCAAAGATATGGGAATAGGAATAACAGTTCTTTATTAGAAGAATTAAAATAAAAACGTAGTAATACAAAAACCAAACCCACTGACAGAGTCAGAATACAACCTGACATCCTGTGGGTCAGGGTGCTGCTAGTAGTCCCATTAAACGGTGGCTGCAGTCCTCCTGGAGTGGCAGGTGTGGTTCTGTTGAAGCAAAGATTCTGTAGAAAGGTGTAGATTTCCTCTGAAGGTCCAGTGGAGCCTGGTCTTCCTCTGAGAATCCATTGGAAAAGGTTCCCTTGGTGCTCCAAATCTCTGATTTTTATCCAGGTAGGAACGCTTGGCTCCTCCCCCTGGATGGAGCATCTCTCAATGGGATGATGTAAGTTTATCAGTCATGAAATGAGACTCAATGGCTCCTTAGCAGAAGACATCTCCCTGGATGGAGGATGGGTTGTGGAAAAGATAAAGAAAACTGCCCCAGCTGATTTTTTAACAACTGGCCTGTTAACAGAGGATTACCCCAACCCCTGCCCCAGGTTCAACAGATGATGATAGAATACATACTTCTGGTTACATCTTGCACTGCAACCCAAGACATTATGTTTGGTGTTTTATGTGTTTCCCCCAAACACTGCCTGGATTGGAATAAATACACACCCTTACAGATGAATTTTTGGATTATATTTGGAGAAAAACTGACTTTGAAAAATGTTTGAGGAATATCACAAGAATCTTTCCTCCCTCCACCCATTCCCCACCCCCCTTTTTTTAATTAGAACATTCATGTAGGCAATGTGAGCAATGTGACTGTGGGGTTCCGGTTCTGACTTCAACAGTTTTGCCATGACTTCCTTAAACCTGACTGGTTGGCATTCTGAAAGGGTGATATATGTGCAGTTCTTCATATCAGAGGAGTCTCACTGGTGTGAAGAACATTTGGAAATGGGCTATAGTGGTGACATTTGAGGACAGCAGTGAGGACTAGAAGTGGCAGACTGATTTTTGAATTTATTTAAGAAAGGAGGTTTTATTTCTGATGAATTGAGGAATGGGTGAAATTCTTTTAAAGCATTTCTAATTTGGAATATGAATTGATAGCATTTAATTGTATGCATAGAGGTCAGCCTCTCTTAGGTCTCTAAATACCTTAACAGTCCTGTTTTTAACAGAGGAAAAACAGTGTGGGCTAGTGTTGTGAGTTACCCAATTTGTTGGTTTCATCTGCTTTCTGGTGGACAGCTGTGTGTGTCTGACGTATTTGTAAGCAAGAAAGGTTCTAGGTGAGATTAGTAAATGGGAACAGACAAGAAGACCAAATGTTTCAATTTAAAGGTATGTTTAATAGGAATTTCAATTTAATGCCAAAACTTTTGGATGTAGTTTTCTCAGGAACCTTTGGCAAAGAGCATTCCGTACTCTTCAGAATTACCATACCTTGATAAAGCAGACTGAATGTGTGCTGCCAGCCTTGAGCAGGTTTATTCTTTGCTGGCCCAGTGCTGTAAGGTGCCTCATCACACTCTTTGTTTGAATGTTTCTAGTGGCAGTGACAGATGTTTCACTGAGTTGTGGAAAGTGAGCTTGGGCTGGTGCTTCAGGAAGAATTCTTGAGGTGGTGAGAAGAGCTACTAGCACAGGAAGAATTGGCTAATAGAAGAGTATTTTGTAGTGCCAGAGCATTCTCTCTTTTGGCCAGGCCATGGCATCTCATCTGATCACTGTGCTTGCCAAGACACAGAGGAAAGAATTTGACTTCAGTGCTTCACAAATTACACAGGTGCCAGTATGTCCTTTCCAGTCCCTGTTCTGGAAGCAGCTCCTCCATCTCCAATTACATGTGAGCACTCTAACATGCTTTATTACTTTCTCAAGCTGCAGCTTATTTCCCAGGTTCATTTGTATCATTTTCCTGGATTGAACCTGGTTCCAAACATAATAGTATGCTGGCTTTAGCCCCATTAAGCATTCAGCTTGAGAAGAAATTATAGGCATAGGCAGTGGAAGAGGACAGGCTGGGGTCTTGTTTTGGTTACAAGATCTAGGCAAACAACTCAGTATTTTTTTTAACATTTGTACAATAAAAAGTATGACTAGGGAAAGATAACTCACAACAGATGTGGTTCCAGAGGTCTGAAATCCTGTCAGAAGGAAGGAAGGAAGGAAAAAAGAGAGATATGTTTCCAGGTGCGTTTCAAAGCCTCCATTATCACACATGGATAGGAGACTCTAATTGGAGATTTAAAGATACCTGGGGTTGGGAATAAATGACACCCAGAATATTTTTGTTTTCCACTATATACAGAGATGCATGAGAAGCATTATTTACAGCTGTACCAGGTAGATAGAGTTTTATGTTGTTTCATCCCAAAATATTAAAAAAATCATGATCTGAAGAAACACAGCCCACTCAAGGAGACAGTAGATGTTTCACTGCACAAGAAATTAACACTATAAAACAGGACAGACACCAAAAACCTCCCCTTATCCTGTATAAACACAAATACTTTAAGAACAGAATATAGTTAAGTAGCTTTGAATTTTAGGGATATACCAAATTCAATACTTCCAGATTTATGGGATATGTCTTGGGAACATTAAAAAAATCACATGTCCAATTGGTAATTTTATTTCACATTTGAAGGGTTCCATATCCAACAGCATGGGCACAACTTTATGATGAAGTGATGAATTTTAACAAGCCTTTCTGGGTTCTAAGTTTGCCTTAGAAGTCTTTTATCAAACGGCTCAGCAGAGTTTATGCTACTTAGCTGTGAACGGTAATAGTAGCAAATGAAGAAGATAGTGAAGATTTATATAGCTTTATATTTAATATGGGGAGTTTCTAGAAGGAGTCTGTAAGTAGGGACTGTTGCCCAGGCTCCAAACTTTGGCCAAGCAGTTCTTGGCAGGCTTCAGAGAGGATGGTGAAAATGCAGCTTTAAGCCATGCTTACATCATCCTGGGGCTGTCTCCCTGCCAGTGTGGTCCCTTGTGTAAACTGTAACACCAGCAGAGCTACTGAATTTTGCAGGAGCTACCACTGTACCCAAGAAACTACTCTGGTAACTGGGAATCCATGAGAAATAGGCTTGGCCCAGCCATTTCTAAATCGTATGCCTTTCACAAGTACTCAGGAAAGGAAGAGCCATTGCAGTCTCTGCAGTGGCTGCAAACCAGCTGAGGCTTTGTCATATCTGCACTGGCTGATGCGCAAGTAGCTGGCTGAGCTGCCTCACAGACTCCATTGCAGCGATAATGTGGCAAAAAAACAGCTTTTGGTGTCTAGAGGATCTGGCCTGAATGCCTGTGTGTGCATATGCAGATGCATATGATGTCAGTGAATGTCCCCCTGCTCCCTGCAAAGGTCACTTTGTCTGAGATTTTTCATTTGCTTCAGAATAAAGCAGCCTCGAGAATGTAATGAAGGAAATGAGGTCTGAAATTTGTTTCCTAACATCCATGAATTGCAGCACTGAGCATTCAAATCCCTCTCTGCCCTCTTGGATAGAATTCTGTTTGTAGCTCTGTAATAATCAGCAGATATCAGTGTCTGCTGCAATTGAGTATTTTTGGTATCAAATTGGCACTTAGATACTAATGTGATAGGAGCTTTAGAAATAGCTAAAGCAGATAAACATTGCTTCTTTCCGAGTGTGTATGTCTGTATCATCTGTGTGAAGCTGTGTATTAATGTGAAAAATTCCCTGTTGATTTTAATGGAATACATCCCTCTGTAGAGAATTTGCTTCTTTCAAAGCTGCAGTAAGGTATAGAAGGGATAATTTGTGTGTGTGTGTGCTGTAACATCTAGAACAAATTCCCAAAGTATTATTTGTGCAGAAACTGTGAATGCTCCTAGCTTGCAAATGAAGTCAAACCCTTGTTAATGTTTACAGTAAAACAGCTGTTCTCAGCATTTCTCCCTGAGCCTCAGCTACTTTAGCTCTACCATACTCAGCCTTACATCATAGCAGCTGCAATAATAAGAGGCCGAAAAGAGGTCAGAAGCAGCCAGTCCTGCTAAACCACACCTTTGTTTAAAAGAGATTTTGGATTGTAAAATATCTCAATTGCTAAATTTTTCAGCCTGACTGGACTCCATGCATGGGCTGGGTCTTCAAAGACCTAGCTCACCAAAAGCACATAGGCACTGTAGAGTAAAGCAGAACACAGGCTCTTTATACATTTTCCTGGGAAACTTTCTGTAGATCCAGACTGGGAAAAGTTCCCAGGCTTCACAGAACTAAAGATAACAGTAATAAAAAATTGGACTGGAGCACAACGACTTTTAAATGAAATAGCTGAGCCTAGTACAATTGCATGGCAAAGCCTTCATAATTTGTGCAGCAAGACTTTACTAATTTATACAAATAAAAGTAAGATCACTACAAATTACTGAATTTTAACAATTAGCAGGTAAACAAACAACATTCTAGGAAAAGAAAAAAAGCATCAGCATGTAGATTGCTTTCATGACTGTAATTTCTTTGTAAATATTTATGATTGCTCAAATAATAAATGCTACTGGATATATTTCATAAAAATAGGTGTTAGCAGAAGGTAAAATAGATCATTGCCCTACTCAGTTTTCTTTTCAGAAAAAAGAGAGCATAGTTTTTGTGCTAAGTATGAAGTGTATGGTCCATTGAGTTTCTGCAGTGTCTACATTATAGAAATACATGAATAAATAGGAATTTAAAGGAAATTTTAGAATATTTTAGCATTAGATATCCTAGATGTGATTTACCGAAACCTTTTCTACTGAGTAGCAGAGATATTACTTAGCTGTGTGCATTTTTCTTAGAGTTTCACTGGTGCATTCAAAGCGTGATTAGTTTGTTTCTTTTGGCATAAATTGTCACCTGAACCCCTGCATGAAAATATTGCTTCTACTCTGTCATATAGAGAGAATATATTCTGACTCTCCCTCTAGGTACAAATGTATCTTTCACATTTGAAAAGGCAACAGTTAAATTCATGTTTCTGCTGTCAGAAATGCAGCAGTTAAACCCTAAATAATATCTATAGGATTAAGATCCAAGTACTTTACAAGAAATCTATATGCAGTTATCTTTCCACATTTCCTCTCTATCCCCTACCATAGACTACGGAAGATAATTTAAGAAGAGCTCTAGTATGTGTGTGTATCTCATTATCTCCATTTTCAGGTAAGTGAGCAAACAACTTCACCCTAAAAGATTAGCAGCAAAATAGTACACATTCCTCTATGCTAAATGAATGAAAAAAGCAGGATTGAACCAGAATGGGGGCTGAGGGAGAGAGATGGGATGGTTCTTTAAAAGAGTTTTCTGAATAATCAGGAAATCCAGTGAGACAAACAGAATGTGTAGAGAACAAGCCAGAATTATCAAATTACCATGACAACCATAGGCAAGAACCCAGAGAGAATCAGGTAAAGATATTACAGTAGAATTCCAATTAACTTCACATTTATTTATTTTTTTTAAATAACAATCCCGAGTAATCAGGAAGAAATATATCCTTTGGCCTAGCTCATTGTAGTGCAAAGGCTTGTGAAATACAGCCTTGTTTGTAATTTTGAAATTGTTTTGTAAACGTATACAAGTAGTTTTTATCTTCATTTGAATATGCTGATTATTTTAACCATCAGGATTTGATGTCAGAGACAAAACTCAGAATCACATATGCTTTAATTTGCTTGAAAATATAAGCTAAAAGAGAATTCAAAAAAGGTAGAGGTGTGTGGGTATGTGTGTGTACACACAATTATAGTGTGTATTTCTCTGTTGCTCTTTAAAAATTCTCTCTTGTGTGTTTTTCATATTACTACTTTCTTCATTCAAATCTTTTATTAACACATCCACAACCAAAAAGCTTTAAAACTGAATGCAGTAAAAAAATAAGTCAAGCCAAAGTGGAGTGAAACTCAAAGAAGTAAGACAGTGGTGGTGTTTATTTAAAAAAGCTACAGGTTAACCAGCAGGTGGTTAACCACAATATCTGTTGAATGTGGCTTGAAATTCTGTTTTAATGTTTCATTTCATATAACACTGTTCACATATATTGGAAAGATACAGGTATACAGTTCTGAAAGTTCCCTGTTTAGAAAAGAAAGGAAGGATTTGTTCACATGGGGGATGGTTGACTTTTTTCCCCAGGTTGGAACAGAGCTCTCGAAGTGTTAACACTTGAGTATACAAACAAAATTCCCCCAGTGCTTTGTCTTTCCTGTTTTGTGCCACTATCTGAATGCATACTGCATTTTACACGTGCCTGTAAACATAGATGCATGCCCATATTGATCTTTGTAAGTGCTGCCCTGAAGTTTGCTGCATGGTCAGGGAGAGCAGTGATGCACTCCATTGTTCCCTGCTATGATGTCATGCTCAGACTTTGCCTTGGTTAAACAGAATTCAGTTTACTGGACTGCAGCAAAATGTCTTTAGGGAAAACAAATCTACTGCTGTAGCAGAGATGGAAAAAATAATGTGGGGAAAATTAAAAAGACAACTTAGGGAAATTAGTATAAATTCTGACTAAAATATTTGCTGCCTATATTTTTCTCTACACCTTTACAGAAGTAGATATGCAGACTCATCTATACACACACTCAAACTGTGTATAGCTCAAGGGTGTGTTTATTTTACTCTTGGGAACTAGGACAAATCGAGATTCACTCTCAGGACTTGCATCATCACTAAGATTGCTCTTAAACGTGCGGTCTTATATCACACTTTTCATTCTTTTTACTCACACTACCCACACGTGGAGCGCTCATAATGGGTCTAATCCTGCTAGCTGTCCGCTGATGTTAATGAGAGCTAAAGACATCGGGCATACTACAACATCCAGTGGTAAATTAATTCATTTCCACAGCATCTGAAAACTCTGTGTGGGGATAGTGAGGGGAAGAAAGAGAATAGCCTTTTAATTATGCTGGGAGATCCTGAGCTACAAGAGAAATCTGAAGTGGGGAGAAGGAGCTCACTTCCTCCCTCTTTCCCTCCCACCCTCCCGGCCTCCAGAAAAAAAAAAAAAAAAAAAAAGTAAAAAGAAAAGGAAAAAAAATCCTGGGGCCAGTCCTTCCCGAACAGGGACAGTTGGCAGGTATGTGTTAATCTTGTTCCCAGCACTTTGAAGGTGCCACGCACAGAGGCTCACCCTGTCTTTTCAAATCAGCGCTTCCTGTCCTTCAAGAGTTAACCTTCTCTAGAACATTTATTTCACCATCTCAGAGAGAAAAAAAAAAAAAAACAAAAAAACAAAAAAAAACAAAAAAAAAAAACAAACCACACACACGACAAAAAACACCCCCCAAAGAAAAAAACAAAAAAAAAAACACCAAAAAAACCCACAAAAAAAAAAAAAAAAAAAAACCAACAAAAAACACCTCCAAACCCAAACCTGCAGAGCTGAGAGGCTGCAGATCACAAGGCCATTCTGATAGCCTCCTGTCCCCATGGCAACAGCAACGGCATTTATCAGTTCCTTATGAGAGCAGGCACAGCAAATCTGCATTGCACATGGCAGCCTTCCAGCCTTTCAAATGAAAGAGCACTTTGAACTGCTGCCAAGTGTGGAAGGAGCAGAGCTGTCAGGACTGCTTAATGCTGGCAGTTTGTACTTGGGAGCCTTTCAGTTCCCAGAATCCTTCAGCATGGCAGCCTGCCAGGTACTTAGCGGAAGCTAAAAACTAACCCCCAGACCATTCACTGCAGTGCACTCAAAATTTTCCACATGTACCATGTCACAAGTGCAGACTGTACAATGAAAGCAAACGCCTTCTGCTTGGGATTCTGATTTTATTAATAATCTAGGAAAAAGCAATCAGAGATTAACTGGCTGACAGCACTATGGTATAGCCACTGTTTATAACTCACGGTGTGTATGTCAAATGTGTATTTCATCCCTTAGAAATAGAATTAGCTCAAACAACAGGGGTTGCACAGCCCTAAATCTACATGCAGTACCTGAACGTGGGGAGATTGGTGTTAGCAGAAGAGAGAGGGTAGTTATTTGCAGTGGAGTATTTTTTAGCAGTCATTATCAAATGCATAGCAGTGAGATGTGAAACAGAAAAATGAGACAGTATTGCTGGCTGGTAACTATTTTTTGCCCTTACCCTCTGCATTTTGATGACATTGTGAGAATCTTGTAAACTGACTGATGAGTACAGCAGAGATACATGGCTCTTGGTGTGTTTCCTTTCAGTGGAGAGTTTTCATGTGAACTTTTTATTGTTTTGCATTACCCAAAGCACAAGGGCTTCTATTGGCAGAGGAAACAAATTGGCACAATGCTGCCTTTTTTTTTTTTTTTTTTTTTTTTTTTTAATCTGCTCTGAGATCGAGGGCAAGGGCTTCATTTTCCAGCACTAGTCATAAGCCTTTAGCACAAATAGAATGAAAATTGTCTGTCGCTCAGGCAGTTGGACAGGGTTCAGGAAAACTATGTCTGGCACTAATTCCAAAGGGAGGAAGGTTTGGTTCAATCCAGCATCATTAATTTCAGTAAACTGTTTTCACTAGTCTATATCCCACTGTTCAAGAGCTGTTTATTATCTTTTACTAAATGATGTCTTTTGGAGAACAGAGAAATGAAAAATACCTGATATTGCTTACCTACATATGTATACTCTCACATGTATGTATATACATAAATAGATATGGTATGCAAGGATGTATTCTCATTTTTTTACTTTTCTGTTTTTCTAACAATTGCTCGATTCTTACCTTGACTTCCAATTACAAAACACATTTATAATGCCAAATATAAAATAGTAAAAATAGCCCAGAAGGCAAAAAAGAGAGAGAGAGAGATAGAGAGAGATGAAAAAACCCTGGAGCAAAGACAATCTCCACAAATTTGTGAGTTTCAAAAAAAACCCCCAAGGAAATCCAGGGCCTTTTTTTCAGCTTGCAGCTATCTTTGGCTGCTGCTTTAAGATTTGACTTAATTCACCCAGGCAGTATGTCTAAAAGTAATACACCAAGACAGTTAATTTTGGCACTTAGTCTCCCTTAGGAATTTTACCAACAGTCTTTGTAAAAAAAGTAAATGATCTTTTTTTTTTCCTCTTGGTTTCTCCTCATAGCTCATCTTGATATGTGCTAATAAAAGAAACTTCTTACACCCCCCCTTCTATTCTCACCATTATCCTCTGTCCATATCACACTGCTTTCAATAACAATATTAATCAGCATTTGTAGCATGGTCTTGGAGAAAAAGTGGGTTTGGTCTTTTCAGATGGCCTAGTTAGAGAGGAAAAGGAGGTTATGCTGAGTGAAATAACTAATATAGTGTCAGGGTCCTTTCTTTATCTTTTCTTTTCTCTTTTTCTTTTCTCCTTTTCTTTTCTTTTTTCTCTTTTCCCTTTCCTTTCCTTTCCTTTCTTCCTTTCCTTTCCTTTCCTTTCCTTTCCTTTCCTTTCCTTTCCTTTCCTTTCCTTTCCTTTCCTTTCCTTTCCTTTCCTTTCCTTTCCTTTCCTTTCCTTTCCTTTCCTTTCCTTTCCTTTCCTTTCCTTTCCTTTCCTTTCTTCCTTTCCTTTCTTCTTCCCCCCTTTCCCACCTCCCTCGTTTTGTGGAAAACACAGTAAAGTTTTGTTCAGTTCTCAAGTGTTATTAATCACTGGTGGAGGCCAAAAGCAGGGATATTTTTCTTGGCAGCACGTTTTGATAAACAATCTGTGTATGGGGTGAAGGGAGGGAGGAGCCTGTCTTGCTGGTAACTAAGCTAATGTTTGGCAGATTCTTAACTGTCACGAAAGTGCAAGTGGCTCTCAGTGGGAATAGCCTTAAAAAATGTACCGATTCAGTTGATTCATTGTTGTTGACTGTTTACTACGTCCACAGGATGTAAGATGAAAACAGTCCAGGAAAAAGTAAAAATAACAACAGTGGAGGCCCCAGCTCTGCATATCTCAGCCTAAAACACACTGCCCAGTCGCTAGTCCCTTGCAGAGCGAGCAGAATTAATTATAAGTGTCTTATTTTGCACTGTAAGATTAGGCAAAGGTTAACGTGTGGAAATCTAGGCTCTCAGGCAAGTTTTCAAACCTTAAAGACAGCGGTAGGAAAATCGGAGTGGGGTGGTTCTCAAAGAGGGCCCCTCAGTGCCTGCCGGGGCAGAGCGAGCGGCTGTGTCGGAGCTGGAGAGCCCCCGCCCCGCCGTGCCCCGGCACCCATGTGGAAACGGCACCGGGAAAAGCAGAGGAAACGAGAGGCAGCATCCGTTAAGAAACGTGTCTTAAGAAGGGTTCCTAGGTGGGAACGCAATAAACTCTGTATGTCAGCAAGGCTCACTACCTGAAAATTGGTATGAAAAAACCAGAATCATAATGAGATGAGAACTGAAACGATAAACAGAAACATGTAACTACTCCTATTCTTTGTAACTGAGTGTTTTGACACTTCCTGGCAGCTTCTAGTAGAAGACAATATTGTTTAACTTTTAATTTGACAAAATTATGCAACTTCTTCCTGAATTGTTTGTGTTTTGATTTGCTGAACGCACTCCCTTTACCACCAAGTGCTCTGTTCACTGCTAATCTCTGCATTGTTTTGAAGCCAGTCATTTGATTGTGACGGATTTTATTTGCTATTCTGAGGTAAATCCATGTAAATTACACTTTCTGGAGTGCACTACCCTTCTTATTCTTGTATTTTTTTCCCAACTGTAGCTGCTGTTTTGATCAGTAAAGAAAGAGCCATTTCTGTAGGTGAGTGCTCGCAGAAGAGACAGCTGCTGTGACGGCTGCAGTGATCAGTGCCAAAACTTTGTAAAGCGAGCAGGAAAGAGTTAAACATATTCCCAGGCTGTGAGCATTTAGAGCCAGACCAGATCGTTCATTCCCAAGCTGCTGAGATCATGGGCTCCTAATTATTATCGCTTGCAAACTTTGGGGCCGTCTTATATTCTGCATGATTAACACTGGACTGCTGATAGATAATCCACAGTACTCCTCTCTCATCCAGATCAACAGTAACCCCGTGTTTTGGCGGCTCACGTCTGGGAGTGGCACGGAGTAGTGTCTGGGGTGCAGCCCAGCCACTTGGGTTTTGTCGCTTTGTCCTCCACGGTGTGTTGCACCCTCTGCTTTCCATACCTGCTAGGTGGCACTAGGAAAGGTAGTGGCCAGCTCCTGCACACTGTATTTTGTATGATCATTTTGATTCCTTCATGTAAATTCACCTGCCGTTTTATTGTTACACAGACCCATACGTGCATGTGTGTACTTTCAAATAAAGACGGTAGGAGGAATAAAGGGAAAGCGATGGCAGTATTTGTCCTAGGACTGAAAGGAAGGAATTAGTAGATTTCACTTCTGATTGTGAAAATTATAGTCCTTGTCCCTTGGGACTACTGGCAGGTCATAAACTTTGGGCATCTCTGCAGAATCCCTAATGCTGCATCCATAGTGCTGACTTGTGTTCCAGCACAAAAAGAAGTAGCTGGATAGCAATTGTTTGCATCCACAGCTCCATTCCTCCTTGCACTCCCCTTCATCCCACTAAACAATCTACTGTTTGGGGGGTTCTTACGCTATTTTTTGTTTGCTCTCTTCTTTCTTTCAGTCAGCCAGATTAGACACTTGAATGGATTCATTGTTTGGGCTTCTTCTTTGCCTCCTCCAAAAGTAATATTAATTCCTGGATTATTTCAGAGCTAAATAAGCACCAGACGTGTTTAGTATAAACCCAGCAAGACCAATCCGGATTGCTCCTGTCCCATCACTCGCATGGCAAAGAGAAAAGGCAGAAGGTGAGAAGGAAAGCTTGCTGCTACCCTTGCAAGGACAGCGCTGCCATAGATGGGAAGCTTGTTACATTGCCACCGTTCAATCTATTTTTCCCTACCCAGATTAGATTGATACTGACAAGTCGTTCCCTGTGAAGGTGCCACAGCGTGGCATTTATTTGCATTTACATTGCAGTTCTCTTCATCAATCAGCTTTGCAGAGATCACTGCTGCTGCTGGCCATATTGTTGCTGTGCTGACACTTCATCCTTAAGTGCTGCTTGCGTAATGGTACAGTACGTGCCCATGACCAAAGTTTAAATCAAAGTTTAATCATTATGGAAAGACAAACATGTTTCCGCAACTGTGTATCCTGCAAGTAAGAGTAAAGGCAGTTTGGTCGGGTCACAGATGCTAATCTCTCTCTTTTTCTTTTCACAAACTATAAAGGGAGTTGACAGCACCTGTAAATGGTTTTCTGAGGCTAGATTATATCTAAGGTGATTATTATTTACACCCACTATAAAGACTGCTCTTGTGAGCCAAGAACTTCTGTTCCTGTGAGGTGAGTTTACCAAAAAAGGGCTTTCTTGCAGGAGGATTCAGTGGAGCAAGGATCCAGGGTGAGGGGTAGTTCAAGCACATGGAGTGCCTTGTCATGTGTTGGATTTGTGTAACCGGGGACTGAAATAGTCAGGATATGCTGCAGTTCTGCATTCCCAGACACGCGGGATGAAGGGAAAGCTTCAGCTCTCAACCCGAGTTTTTTAAGCAGAGGCTGACCTTCTACCACAGCCCAGATATGCTCCTCATATGAAGATCAACATGGGGCAGTAAAAGGTTAGGAAAGGAGCTGACATTCCAGTATGAATCAGAGGGAACACATGCTTGTTTAGTCAAGTAAAGACGTATTAATGTAGAAATCCTGCCGCCATCACTAAATCGCTGTGGCTGGAAGCAATGACTTTTACTTTGACCAGCTTTCATCTGCCATACTTCTGTGAAGTTTCCGTAATGTCCACAGTTTAGGTGTGAAATTTCTAAGTGTGAAATCCACTTTAGCGCATCTTCTTCAGCCCATTTGCATACAGGAGACTCACACAATTTAAAGAATTTTCTATCTCTACTTACTGCTTCTACAAGCTTCTCCTGAAAAAGTCACTTTGTCACAATTGATTTTCTAACTGCATTTGATCTGGCCCTACCCTTTCTGTAACTTCAACGTGTGTATTTTATTAAGCCTTCCCTATAAAATAATTCCACACATATAAAATCAAAGTCATTTGCCACCTTTATAAATTAGAACCAGACATATATCAAATGCTTTAGACAACTATAAATGGAAATTACACGTATTGGTGATATGAAATTAAATATTTAAAGGAAGATGCTTTTGTCGTGTGAGTTCCAAAACGTTTTTAATCGAATAGAAGGTATCTTTTCCCAGTCGGTGCTGAATGGCTGCTGAGCGTGCCGGTGTAAGGGAGCCGTGGCACCTCGCCATAGAAACATTAAGTCCTTTTAAAGCTCAGTGGGAAACCTGCAGTGGACGGGGGTTTCGGCGTTTCTAGCAACAAAGGAATCAGGAAGAGGTACTGAAAGAAAGGAATCCATCCAACACAGCCCAGCTGGGAGAGGTTCCGCGTTTGCGAGCGTGCGAGCGCTTCTCCCTTCCCCCGCCTGCCCTCCCCCGCTGCGCGCTGTCTCCGCGGGCACCGTGCGCCCGGCTGCGCGCCAGTGACGCGATGCCGGTGGCCGCCCGCAGCGCAGCGCGCCGGGTCCCGGCCGAACCGCGTCCCCGCAGTGACAGTTTATTATTCTTTGGACGCAGGCAGCAATGCCGATGTTTGCAAAAACAGCCGCCGACTGCAATGAGAGCAAAAGCGGCTTCTGCAGAGCCCCTCCTGGCCAGCACGGGCACCGGCGTGGCCGCGGGGCCGGGCGGGAGCGGACAAATTCGGGGATCGCGGGCGGGAGAAGGCAAACTTCGGGGGGTTTTATTTTGTTTTCCTCCAAGTGAAATGAATTTTTGGCTTATTTGCATGAACCGAGATTGTTTTGAGTAAGTTGCCTGTTAACAGTGTCATGCAAATGTTAGCTAGCTACTTAAAGGGGAAAAAAAAAAAAAAAAAAAAGCCGTGTGTTCCCACAACACCGGGGAAATCCTATGTCCCTTTGCATTAGCGAGATGAGATCACAGCCATTACTCACCTGCCTGGCCTCTCCTACACCCTTGAGCAATGCACAGCCCTGTCTTTCCCAGCCCAACCTTAAACACTTGGCAAACATGGCTGGTTTAAACAAATCAAAAGTGGAAGAGCTTCTGATGCAGTCACAGGCTTACAAAAACTGTGTCATTCTGTCACTGGGATCACTGAAAGAGAAACACGAAATCGGATATTAAGGCGGGATCCCCCATTTGCCTCAGCAGCCGGAGCACACGGGAATCCCACCGACAGCCGCGGTGGCAGAAAGCCGCGCAGCCGTCACGGAAGCAAAGCAGGGCGAACCGCGGGTTTACAAAATCCCGAAAGCAAGAGATCTGAACTTAGAAAGCGCAGTCAGGATAAAAAAAAAAAAACAACCAAACAAAAAAAAAAACCCCACCACCCACCACCACCACGACCACGACAACTGTGCATGCGCGCCCTGGCCGCGGTGCCGCGGCGGGGGGCCGGCAGCGCGGCCGGGGAGGAGGGCGAGGGCGCGATCTGGCGTTCAAGTTTCCAAACATAGCCGGCAGCGCAGGCTGCCCGCGCCCCGCCGCG
This sequence comes from Sitta carolinensis, assembly GCA_032173965.1. Classification (NCBI taxonomy): domain Eukaryota; kingdom Metazoa; phylum Chordata; class Aves; order Passeriformes; family Sittidae; genus Sitta; species Sitta carolinensis. The sequence goes on from JAVUNC010000006.1 coordinate 39,705,155, forward strand.
CTCCAGCTGCGGCCGCGCCGGGGAGGGCGCGGGCAGCGAGCCGGGCATGCGCGCCCGCGCAACAAGTGGGCTCGGTGCCGGCGGCCGGGGAGGGGAACGGGGCGCGGGCGCTCGGCGGTGACGCGGGGCCCCGCCCGGGTGCAGCCGAGCCGGGAGCACGGCGCGGAGAAGGGGAGGGGCGTCGCGGCGCGGGGGGAGCGCGGCGCGGCGGAGGGGGCGCGCAGCCACACGCGGCGGCGCGCAGCACCCCGCGCTCGGACTGCGAGCAGCGGCGAGGATGTGAGTGAGGAGCAGGCGGCGCCGCTCGCCACGCTGCTGCTGCCGCCGCCGCTGCTGCTGCTCCCGGACTGCCACAGCTCCGCCGGCGCTCAGGAAGCCGCTGCTGCCGGGACCGAACAGCTCCGCGCGGGTGCCCCTGTCTTGCTCACGGAGGTAGATCAGCACGTACCAAACTGCAAGCTCACGAGGCAGCCGTGGCGGGTGGAAGGTGACCCCCCCATCTTCCTCCGTGCACCTCCGCCTCCTCCCGGAGGAGGAGCAGCAGCAAGCGGAGAGCTAGAGAGCGCAGGGAAACAGAAGCGGCTAGAAGGCGACCCCCACCCAGCCAGCCCCCCGGAGGAGCAGTGCAAGCGTTTCCCACTTCACCGGGGCAGCAGCGGCCGGACTAGGTAGACGAAACCATCTTCGACAGCAGAAGCGAACTAAAAGCAGACGATTCTCCCTTGCTGAAAACGGGCAACAGGATCAGGTACGGAGAGCCACCCCCCCTGCAGCCCGGGGGGAAGACTGAGCCAGCCCCTACCCCGGTGGCAGCGGCAACAGCTCCTCAGCCAGCAGCACCATGTCCGCCGCGCAGGTGTCCTCGTCGCGGAGGCAGTCATGCTACCTTTGCGATCTACCCCGCATGCCCTGGGCCATGATCTGGGACTTCACGGAGCCCGTCTGCCGGGGCTGCGTTAATTATGAGGGCGCCGACCGCATCGAGTTCGTGATCGAGACTGCCCGGCAGTTGAAGCGGGCGCACGGCTGCTTCCAGGACGGTCGCTCCCCGGGCCCCCCGCCACCGGTCGGCGTGAAGGCAGTGACGCTCTCCGCCAAAGAAGCGGCGGCGGCGGCGGCCCAGCAGCAGCTCAACCATGTGGATGCCACCTCCAAGGCGGCCTCGGCGGGGCTGACCCAGTCCAGCCTGGACCGCTACGGGCTCAGCGCCGCCGCGGCGGAGCAGCGCAGCCGCTTCGAGTACCCGCCGCCGCCGGGCAGCCTGGGCAGCAGCCATGGCGCCCGCATGCCCAACGGGCTGGGGGGGCCCAATGGCTTCCCCAAGCCGCCTGAGGACGGGCCGCCGGAGCTGAACCGGCAGAGCCCAAACTCCTCCTCCTCCTCTTCCTCCTCCCGTCGCGGGGCGCACGGGGGGCTCGTGTCTGGCCTGCCTCCTGGGGCCGCCGGCGCCCAGATGAACGTGCCCCCCAACCTGCTGCCGCAGACGCTGCTGAACGGCCCCGCCGCCTCCGGCGTGGCGCTGCCTCCACCGCACGGGGGCCTGAGCGGCCGCGGCGGCGGGGGTCCCCCCGCTCCCTCCGCCTCTTCCCAAGGGGGCACCTGCGGCGGCGGTGGCGGGGGAGGCGGCGGCTCGTCCTCCGAGGCCTGCGGCAAGCGGCCGGGCTCGGTATCCAGCAGTGACCAAGAACGGGAGCTGAAGGAGAAGCAGCGCAACGCAGAGGCGCTGGCCGAACTCAGCGAGAGTTTGCGGAATCGAGCCGAGGAGTGGGCCAGCAAGCCCAAGATTGTGCGGGACACGCTGCTCACTCTGGCCGGCTGCACCCCCTACGAGGTGCGCTTCAAGAAGGATCACGCCCTGCTGGGCCGCGTCTTTGCCTTCGACGCCGTCTCCAAGCCGGGCATGGACTATGAGCTGAAGCTCTTCATCGAGTACCCCAGCGGCTCCGGCACCGTCTTCTCCAGCGCCTCCGGCGTGGCCAAGCAGATGTACCAGGACTGTATGAAGGACTTCGGCCGCGGCCTCTCCTCGGGCTTCAAGTACCTGGAGTACGAGAAGAAGCACGGCTCTGGCGACTGGCGTCTCCTGGGGGACCTGCTGCCCGAGTCCGTGCGCTTCTTCAAGGAGTTGGTGGGTGCCGACATGCTGCCGCAGCCCTACCTGGACGCCAGCTGCCCCATGCTGCCCACGGCGCTGGTGAGTCTCCCGCGGCCGGGGGCCGGGGCCGGCGGGGCGCAGGGCACGGCCGCCGCCTCTAGGGGACCTGGCGGCGGCGGCGGCGGCGGCGGTGGCGGGGCGATGCGCAAGAGGAAAGCCTCTCCTGAGCCTTCGGACTCGGCCGAGGGGGCTCTGAAGCTCAGCGACGAGCAGCAGCGGCAGCAGTGGATGGCCAGCCAGAGCGAAGCGCTCAAGCTCACCATGTCGGCCGGGGGATTCGGGGCGGTGCACGGCGGGGGCCCCCCGCCGCCACCGCCCCTCGGGCCTCACTCCAACCGGACCACGCCACCCGAGTCCGCCCCCCAGAACGGACAGTCCCCCATGGCCGCGCTCATGTCGGTGGCCGACACACTGGGCAATGCCCACTCGCCCAAGGACGGCAGCTCGGTGCACTCCACCACATCCACCCGCAGGAACAGCAGCAGCCCCGTGTCGCCGGCCTCGGTGCCGGGCCAGCGCCGTCTGGCCTCCCGCAACGGGGACATGAACCTGCAAGTGGCCCCTCCTCCCCCCAGCACCCACCCCGCCATGGACCAAGTGCACCCCCAAAACATTCCGGACTCCCCCATGGCCAACAGTGGGCCCCTGTGCTGCACCATTTGCCACGAACGCTTGGAGGACACCCACTTTGTTCAGTGCCCCTCTGTGCCCAGCCACAAGTTCTGCTTCCCTTGTTCCAGAGAGAGCATCAAGGCCCAAGGGGCGACTGGCGAAGTCTACTGCCCCAGTGGAGAGAAATGCCCCCTAGTCGGTTCCAATGTGCCTTGGGCATTTATGCAGGGCGAGATCGCGACCATTTTAGCTGGGGACGTTAAAGTGAAAAAGGAGAGAGACCCTTGAGTAAGAAATCCAATCCCTTCAGACTCCTGAAGATGTAGAATTGTGAATATAACAAACTGCAAAAGTTAGTCTTATGTATAGACATTATTTTCGTCGTATGTTTCTATATTTTGAAACAAAGGTATGTACTCTTCTTCATTTGAAGGATAGAGCTGGTTTTTGTTAAACAGAATATAATATTGTTTGGTTACTACATAATACCTGTTCTCATTTCTTTGGCAGTGTGTTGGCTAGGTACAAAGTTAATAGCCCTTAGCGATTACCTGCTGCTGGTGTGTATTTTTGTAAATGTATGCACTTCTCTGAAAGAAGAAGAAAAACACAAAAGACAAAAAAAAAAATTTTGCCAAGGCCAGTGTTGATGCCTAAAAAATTGCTACAAAAATGGTGACAGCTTACGTTTTACAAGCCCTGAGTGTTAGTCTTTCACTTTTTTTTTTTGTTTGGTTTTTTTTTTTGTTTGTTTTTGTTGTTTTTTTTTTTTTTTTCTTGTTGCAAAACGGTGGGGTGGCTGTGGGGGAGGGTGTTTTTTTGTTGGAAGTTTGTAAGGAAAATGTTTCAGTTTGTTTCTATTGATCTGAACGTTTTTAATCTTCATGTGTTTTTTGGTTTTGCTTTTATTGATGCACGGATGCTTTTGAACAGTAGAGCAAAATGCTGTACATGAGAAACATGCTCTGTTTGTCCTTTATACATTTCTGTAGTTAACAGAACACTGTAATGTGCCTTGGAGCTTAGTAAATTGTAATAAATTCAATTGATATTAATACTTCTCGAGTAGCAAGTTTTATTTTCCTCTAAGCTTAGGCAGTATGCGCAAGCCATGTTACCTTTTAAAGGTCTCCATTATACCAAGAGTCTGCAGTTCGTAGTGATAATTGTGGCACTTGTATGCACATTTTCACTTAAATGTAGTAAGATGATGATGTTGATGGTATTATCAAGCTTACTTAAATCTTGGCACTGTGCCTATTTACATTTCACCTTTAATGTTGCAGTAACGGTTGCTGACTAAGCATTTTCTGTTTACTGTTCCTGCATCTCATTTCCTCCTCCCTTCTTCTCCCCCCCACCAGCTCTCCAGCTGCAAGCTGTTTGCAATACAGGATGCATATATTGCCTGCGAAATTTAATAAGGCTTGAGATTTAAATTAAGCCCTCTCTTCACAAAAAAACCAGCATCACGTGGTTAATAATTTTAGTTGATTTTAAGAGTGGTTGTCAAAGTTTGACATTGGCCATAAACTCATGGTAAGGCAGGACTGTAGCTGAACAGAGCACAAAAAAGGGTAGCATGAAATAACAGCTTCTACAGTTGGTGTTGCAGCTGGTGAGTTGCTACCCCATTTAGGCACTGGCTTTTCATAAATTGAATTGATGAACAGTTCAGGGGCTTTATTGTGTTTTCAGACAAGGAAGCTTCCTTTAAGCACTGAAGTGAATGTTTTTTGGCAATGATTATATGTGATTCTTTGTAAATTAACTATTCTGTGTGACATTGGCATTTTGTGGAGATAGGGGAGCAGTGTTAAGTGATCAACAGGCAAAGTAAATACACAGGCCTCATGCTAGCTAGAAAATGCAAACAAACCTAATGTGAACTTTGTCCTTTCTAGTGAGGCAAATGGAGGAAAGAGGGAAAACCTGAAACAAAACCAGCAGCACTGCAGAAATCCTTTGCAGTTTGACCAGCAGAACATAGAGCTACTCGAAATGCAACAGTATCATAAGTTATGAGCTCTTAGTTTAATTGAACAGGCAGGATTCCCACTCACCAAAGCCCCATAGTTATATAAAGGAAAGTCTGGATGGCATTTTGTATCTACTTGGTCTTAATACATACTTGATTTGTATTCCTGGTGGGAAGGATGGTAGAAGCCTTGAGACTGACTATATGCTTAGTGTGCCTACAGATCTTTGCAGTCTTGTATAGATACACACTCTGGCTGTTTCATGTGTGTGGGAGGGGGTGGGGTTTATGTTTTGAGATTTAGTATTTGGCATCACTATATCTGTGATTTCAGACAATGATTTTGTGTGTGTATATATGTATTTTTTTTTTTTTTCTGACAAGTGATATATCAGTGCTTAAAAATCTCCAAACATATTGTTCTTATGTAATGGATCAAAGAAGTAATGCAGAAAAGAATGTTCTGAGTTTATTGTTAGAGTCAACCTTTATGATTTAATTGTTGGATACAACTTACATGTTTTTTAGAATACAGATTTGTACTGATCCTATTTTCAGTTATTTCTAAGCATGCAATTCTCACACAGCAGTTTATTTTTAAATTGTGAAATAGGGGGACTAACATTGTAAGCTCATGACTGGCAGAGAAAAAAATTGTACATGTGTTTGAAATTCAAGTTTAAACTTAAGGAGAAGTAATATTCATGTGTGAATTGCAACTGCCATTAAAAGAGAAGAACTACTGGCTATTCAACAATTATATCACAGAAGCATGAACACCCTGATTTATATAAACAGAACCACTACTGATGAATGATTTCAACATTACAGGAGTTGTAACTAGAAAGAGACCCGTTTGGTGGACTTTTAAAATTTCAGATCATTTTTGAAAAGCTCTTATTTTTTGAAACATAAGCCCACTTATGAGACTAACCAGTTTGATTTTTAGCAGGCAAAGGAAAGGTAAGGTGCAGTAGACATAGATGGAAAATAAGCTTGAAGTGAATTGTAATACTGCAGTTAATTAAAGTTAGCCGTAGCTACGGGTGTTTGTTGTATGGAGGGTTTTTGTAACCATGTGACCTTTTCTTTTACTCTGGCTCATTAAGCAGCCAGTCTGGGCATATTACCCAGCATTTCTTTGAAGCCACTCCATAGGTTTTTATCTTTCTGAAGATGTCCACAGCTGACAAACAAGTTGTAACCTTTTTACGAAGAGGAAAAGGGAGCTGCCGAGTGAGTCTCATGTAGAGATTCAGCTGATTTCTGTATTTGACAGTAATGCTCCCATCCCCCATGCTTGCCAGTTATTTAAGGCACAGCCCAATGTTTGCTTGAATAAATGGTGTAAGTTAATTTATTTGTCCAGGTGGTCATTTCTTGTGCTTTCATTCCTTCTTGTAATGGGGAAGTATTTAAATGGCTTATTTTCCCAGGGAGGGTTGCTCTGTTTTGCTTTTTGGTTGTTTTTTTTTTTTTCCAGTTAGATTATTCTTGACATTTCTTTTAATAGCCTTGTAGCCTATTTTCTTAGAAATGGGTTAGAGCATGTGTGTCACTGGATGTTTGTTTTTTAAGCATTGGCAGCTGTGTGTGAGTTGGAGATAGATGTGTTTGTGCAGTGAAGAGCTGCTATGTCCATTTGGGGGAAATACTACACAGTTCCAAAAGGAGCTTGAATTTACCAATGGTAACTGGGGTAATTTAATACAAACCTTGTTATCTTTTTTATTTGCTTAGCAATGTTGTGCATATGAGCATGCTCACCTCCCCGAACTAGTCAGGACTAACATTGTTTTGAAACTGCAATCTCTTCAAATCGGCTGGCTGCCAGCACAGCTTTGCAGGGCTGCAGCAGTCACTGGAAAAAGGGTTGTCTGCTTCTTTATGTGTCTTATGAGCTGAGATTTTCTTCCCCTCAAGGGAAAGGGCTTTGTCTTCAGAGCTCTCAGGTTCCCAGCTTACTATGCAGTAGTTGCCTTGCAGCTTCCCTTTTTCCTTGGTCTTGCCATTTTCTTTTTTTTTTTTTTTTTCTTTTTTTCAGTATGCAGTCATTCTCCATTCATTGTAGGATGGATTGTGCTGTGCATTAGCAGCCTCTTTCTCTGCCAAAGTGACACATCCTGTAGATCTGCAGTAGAGTTCTGAACTGTCACTGTAGTGCTGACTCTTGTAAGGCTATTCTTGAAGCAGAAGAGCTTCCCCCTTGGCGTTCAGCCATCAGAATCCATTACAAGCACGCATTTTCTACCCAAAACGTAGCTCAATACCTACGGAGTTGTCCTTACAAGCATCCGCCAGAAGACACAGAGAGCATGGTTACACCTTCCTTTATGGAGACACGTACTGCTGGGTTTATCTTCAAAGCGTCTGAAAACCGTGTAACCAAGCTTTTGTTGTTTCAATCCCTGCCTTAAAACCTCTAATGCAGTTTGGGAAGGGGAATGCCTCTGCTGATAGGGTGATGTGGAAAGAATGGCATACAAGGGCTTTTTCCAGATGTATGTCTTAAAAGAAGAATTAGGCATGTGTGCACTGACTGAGGCTACCACAGGGCTCTTCTGATGATCTAGACAAACATTTCTGTCTCCACGTGTTTGCCACAGGGCAGCCCAACCCCATGCTGCCACCCCTGACTGGGAGGCTCTGCAGGAATCCAGTTCTTCCTGGGAATGGGTTTGCCTAACTCCATGAGAAGAAACGTGGGAGATTACACGTAATTTCAAGTTTCTGACAGCAAAACCCACTCTTTCAGCCATTCAGGCAACTGTAAGGTGAACAGCAGAAAGGAGCAGTTAGACGTGTGAATGGGAGGGGGAGAATGCTCACCAAAAGTCTGTCTGGCCAGTATAGTCTGTGACTGGTTGGACTGGCTGAGCTACTTGGGGCTAGGTAGGTTCAAGATTCCAAGCTCTGACTGCTTGGCTGGATGCAATGAACCATGCTGGAGTAAGTCTGCGTTGCTGAGAGTGGACGCAGCTACCCTAAAGTGTGCTCTCTCCACCTTCACTGACACAGCCACATTACCCTGCCTTGCCGGGCTGAGACTGCATTCTCCTCACTGCTGTGTGCCTTGCCTTCCCGAAGCGCCCTTGTAAGGTTTTTGGGAGGCGGTGGGAGCAGGGGTGGAGGTGAGGAAGGTCAAGCTTCTTAGGTTTCAGCTAATTTGGCATCCGCTCACAGCCCTCCCCCCCTTCCCCGTAGCCCTGCTCGGCCATATGCACTCGCTGCTGCTTTGCAAAGAAACCTTTAAGATGTGAACTGCCGCAAATAACGATTTATTTTCAGGAAAACGCCCCCTTCCTACACGATCATCATCAACAGCGAGAAGACTGGTTTTCTGTCGTCGCCAAAGATCCTATAATGGAGAGCTGCGCCTTTCTCTCTGGCTGTCACTGCTCTCCCGGCAGTACTGGGTGTGCCAGGCCACCCGTTCTCTCAAGTCTGCTTCTCTGGGATATCTTTCTCTTTTTTTTTTTTTTTTTTTTTTTTTTTTTTTTTTTTTTTTTTTTTTTTTTATTTTGGCCAGCGCAAAGGCCCTTTTACTTTGTTTAGGGAGTGGAGGCTGAGCCTGGCAACTCCACCGCAGCGCGGAGCGGCTTGGCACAGCTGCGGCATGGCAGCTTAGGCAGGGACTGAACCGAACTGAATCAAACCGGGCTGGGCTGGGGAGGGTCGCCAGGGCATGCAGTTGCCGCTGGGTTGGGCCGACCTAGACAGCCATGTGATTGCTTGCCTGTCCGCCTGCCCTCCTGCCTGCCCGCCTCTGCGCAGGGATGGGAATGGGGACATGAAACATGTCTGTGCAGCTTCAAGGAGCCGAGCAGAATTCCCCACTGTCATCATCCTCCTCCCCTCCCTCCCTGCAGGCTGCCAGAGGGGAGGGCTGATTACAGCTCCGCTATTGTTCAAGTAACCTACAAATGGATTTGCATGGAGGCAGGTTGGGAGGGGCAGAGGGTGGGATTTATTAGCAGCAGCTAAATTCGTCGGGATTACTATTAGACCGAGAGCTTCTCAATGGGAATGATCCCTGGGTGAGCGATGGGGTGGAGGGGAGGGGCTGGAAAGCTCCTTTTCTGCAAATAGGTGAAGGGGTGGCTGACTCCAGCCGAGTAGGAGAGGCAGGCAGGGTGCAGCTGGCTGGGGACGGCGCTTCACCTCGGTTTAAACTGTAACCCTCTATTCCAAGCACGCAGCTCCTGGCAGCGCTGCTCATACCAAAGCCTTGACTCAGGGTTATCTGCATGCTGGGTAATAAGCAGCGTCACCAGAGGAATTTGCAGAGAAAGCAGCCATGCTGCTGCAAGCCTCTGCTCGCTCCTAAGGCAAACCACTGATTTAGCAGCCTGCTTCTGCTTCTGGGCTACCAAACTGGCGAGGCGTAGGGGGCCTCTCCAGGGAGATAGTCCCGAGTCGGCTTGAAGCCAAAACAGTGTTTTGCCCTTTCTTAAGCTAGTGCTTTTTGTAGCAAAGCTGCCTGGGACTTTGCTAACCGTGTTTGAGAACTGCGCCTAGGAAAGGGTGAAACTACTCCTCAAGTTACCACATTAGTTTAAATCCATTTTCCAGATGGGTAACCTCAAGTGTTTGAGCCAGGGTCACACAGCAAACGCCTATCAGAACAAGGGAGACCATAGCCATTGGTTACTGTCTCAAATGCTAGTCTCCTTTCCTGTGGAATAAAAGCACGTTGTTAGAACAACTGTGCAGCTGAACTGAAAGGCGCTTGTGTGGCACAGGTGTTTGGGAACAACAACGTTCAGTGCCAGGCCAGTTGCCTGTAGTGCATGTGTCCTTCACTCTGATAGCTCCAAGGCTGGAGGCTGTTGCTGTTCTTGCTGATGCAACATACAGAGAGCTGGGGTGAAGGAGAGTGCATACCTGTGTGTCAGAGGTAGGAGCTCCCCTTTGGCTATGATGGAAAGCACACCACATCCAAATCAAAGACAGGACGGGGTTGCTTTGAATTGCTGTATTCCGGATTATCTAAAGCAATCTTACTCTTCACTGCACACATCATGGCAACAAGAGACAAGATCATAGTGTAGCTCAGGTTTTCATTTGAACGTGTCCAGACTGGCACACTGTTGGAGTAAGGACAATACACTTTTGTAGGTTTGATGTATGTAAGCGCTAGGGGCAGAATTAGGGAGGGAGTGGGAAGCCTGAATTATCTGGTCTGCTACTGGAAAATACAGGCCACTGACTTGTAGATGTTGAAAGTTTATTTTATCTAGCATGATATGCTAGACATTTTTTCTTAGAACTCTCTCAGAGTCTATAACTGATTTCTGTAAAATAAAAAGACAAAGTATAAAACATCTGAGATTAAAAGAACTGAAAGAGTTCTTGTCTTCCTGCAGCAGTAAATTTTGGAGTATTTTTTATAACTTGCTCAAGTGCAGCTGATGTTCTTGACTTCCTTTTATATGTAAAGATAATTCCTCCCTGAAGAATTCAGACTGCATTGATAAGAAGGGCCAGTTGGCACATTTATTGTATCCTATCTCCTGCAATGAAAGATTATGTTGTATATCTTATCAAAATGATGCAGCCTTTCAAGAGCTGTACCTTGCTAAGTGTATATAGTCATTTTTGGCAAACATTTGCTGTGGTTTTGAGCGGTTCTCTGACTCCAACCCCCAGCTCTTCACCCTCCCTTCTAGCAGTGAACTTTTCTGTTCATCCAGCTGTACTCATTCAGCTGTGCTCACTGCACCATTTCAGCTGGAGGGAGGCAGCAAGAGGTGCAGGCATAAAGGACAGTATCAGTTGTGTGATCTGTGAATATCTAGTCACATTGTGCTAACAAGGACCCGTGGCCTAAGATAGATTCATTAGTCAGCAGCCTTGATAGAATGCTTAGTGGCTTGTGTGACAGCTAAATACCAGGAAGCAATGCAGAAATTCTCATGCTCTTTTGTACCTGTCTTTTCTCATGCTAGAACTGATGACAGCATTTCTTGAGAACTGCACTGCACATGCTTAGTACAAAGAGCAGTTCCTTTCAGGTTTTTGCGTGATTTGTTGCAGATCTCTGCATAGATCTTCCGTGTTCTGATGGCTGGATTTTTACAGTACATATTTTGCAAGTTACAGCTTGAAGCTTCCTCCTTGCAGAAGGTTCTGTCATTTGAAGGAACCCCACCCTGCTCTCCCTTGAAGATGTGCAATCCTAGGCTGTGTTTGAGCATGCCTGGGAAGGCAGGTGCAGCCTGGCTGGATCCTCAACATTGCCTGCAAATAAACACTGTTTAAACAGATTGGACTAAAAAGAACATTCAAGATTCAGGTAATAATCAGCACAGGTTTTGCTCCGTAGTCTCCATTCTGTGCTTTTCCCTCTCCCTCCGAGTTGTAACCCAGAATATATGATGTGATCAGGTTGCTATGGAATTCATTTACAACATAAACTATATAACAATAGAAGTTCTTAATAGCACCTTTGTCGAAAACATCATCAGGTTAAAGTGACTTTAAAACCCCCCAGATTTCCTTTCTGTTGTTGTAAATGAGGACTTACATAAAATTAAAGATGTATTTTCTAATATTTTAAGGAAAATAATCCTTCCAGCATAGAACATATAAATACAATTGTATTCTTCCTCATTTGACCAGCACATACATAGCTGTCAGATATGTCCTCCACCTCAGAAAAGATATAAGATGCTTAAAGCCAGCAAAATTCTTCAAACCTTAGAAGCAAGGGATCAGATTAGAGCAAGGTCATTTCTCTGCTTGAAGCAGACCCTTCATGCTCATGTCTTGGTCTGAGTCTGTGGGAACTGTAGGCAGTCACCTGCTCCAAACCTTTTCCTCCTCAGATGAGCTTTGTAGAGTTGTCTGATTCCTTCCCAGCACTCTGAGAATCACCATACTTATATTACTTGCTGCAAGCATTTAAGGCATCAGTCCTTGGCAGCACACATATCCTTACTCTCAGGGTCTTGTCCAAACTAAGTTTTACAGTTTTATGGGGACTCATCCCATTACCACACAAACTTCTCAAAGATGTTCTTTTTCAGGGTTGTAGAGTCTGTGTACTGATACACCAACTTTCTTTGATGCCTAAAGGTGTCTGACTCTGGATAGCATTTTTACTAAGCTTCTTAAGCCTTTTTCGCTGTTCCCTAAGGAATCCTGGCAATGTAGTTACCAGACTTCTCTTGGTTTTTCATTTAGTTCACAGTGGAGTTCCCACACAATTTAAGACCATTTGGTCTCAATTCAATATTATACCACTCACTTACTACACAGGAGTTTCTCTAACTGCTCTGTTGAATGGCTCCATGTTTCAAATGACACACATACCTGTATATGATGGGCACGTACCTGTATATGCACCAGTGAACAATCTCTTCCCTTGTGCAAGTTTGCATGTCAGCTGTGTATCGTTGGAGTATCCCTGCTCTCAGGAGGACCTTCTGTAAGCTGATGTAGGACTAATAATTCTTGTAGCAAAATGCTATAGTCTAACATGAATTCATTCCCTCCACGCCAGTTCCTCCATCATATTACTCATGGAGGAATTCTCAAAGTGGCAATCCATTTAAGCTCTAGCAGCAAACCCTGTGGAAATCATTCCAAGGCTATTTTCATTTCTGAACACACAGGTAGTGATGTTCCCTGGGTGTAAATGAGCACATTCCTCATGAATGTAATGCAGCCTAGATGCCATGAGAGTATGCTTCTGGAGCCAGTCTCAGCCTGGCCAGAACAAGAGCCAAATAGCTCAATACTCCCTATGCTGCATGGTCCTCCTTTGTTGAGGGGAGATTTTCTGTAGCTACTCAGTTTTAACCCTCTACAGGAGCAGCATTAGGCATCCAGAGCTACAGATGTGCATGTGTGTTTCAACTCCATCAGCCCTGAGTTAAGCGAGCCCAAACCACCTATGGACAGTCCAGGAGTACTCCCCAGGCCCCATGTCAGTGTACATTGCACCAGTCTCCCCTGCTGAAGTGCAAGCTGCAGTTGCTGTTGCTTTTCTTGACTCTGCAGGAGGAGTGCCTGGCGTGCTACCATTTTTTCACCAGCAAATAAATGACATTGCTGTCTTTCCCCCTCACAGCATGAGAGTCCATTGAGATATACCTACCTATTGGTTTTGCCAATATTTTTATGTAGTTGCTCTGTTTTTCTTTTAGTGATATGGTCCGTTTGTCTGTCAATGTGTTTCATGGTGCACAAACTTCTGGTTTACTTTCCCCAAGGATTTCTCTGTCTCAGAGTGCCAAGTCCATTCAGTCAGCAGTTTGCCTGCCTTTGAGCATATCTGCTTGCTGCAGCAAGACAAACCACACAAATTCATCCATTTAATTTGCTCCCACTAGTAAGTCCTTTCTGTAATTCCTCTGGCTCCTTCTCTGCTGGGTTTGATGATTTTACATAGTTGGTTTGCTCCAGGATCACAGGTCCTTAGGAGGGGCAGGTTACATTTAGCAATTCGTTTGTACCACTGCTATTTGTCATATAAGTATAGCAACTCCTACAAAACATTTTTTTTTTCTCTTTGGGAATTTGTGAGGTTAAATTAGATTTGTGTGACAGATAGGAATGATGAAAGGCCATGAGTCACTGTTCACTCGAAAGTGTGATAGATGTCAGGATTAGAATTAGGTACACCTTACTTGGGACAGAAGAATTACTGTTGTTTTTTACCTTCAGAGCTTGAAATACATATTGCAGAGTTCACAAAATATTCTGAGTTGGAAGGGACTCACAAGAACCATCAAGTCCAACTCTTAAGTGAATGGCCCATAAAGGAATCAAACCCACAACCTCGGTGTTATTAGCACTGTACTCTAACCAACTGAGCTATCACTTACAGATACACTTACATTCTTGGCCTGCAGGACTTTCCAGTGTGTCTTACAAATTCCTGAGCTTACAGAGGTGGTGCTGAATTGCCTCTATATATTTCCTTCTAGAAATGAAATTGCTGAGTGTTGAAAGGGTGGTTTGCTGTCAGGAAAGATCAAGAAATGGAAATATACCTCTTTTGGGATGTGTGTCAAGGAGATCTGGAGATCCTTAACCTGAAGTAGAGGATGAAGTAAGAACAAGTGCCAGTGGCAAAAGCAAGAAAGGAAAATTATACAAACTCTATCCTTCATCAGGTGGGGATGAAAAGAAAAGGTAGACATGTAGAGTTTTCTGGGTTTAAATGCTTGAGAGATGCTCTGAAGTCTATTCAGAGAGATGCTCTGAATAGACAGATGCATAAAAGCCAAATGATTGCATAGTTATGAGCAGCAAAACTTTGCAGAGCAGCAGAGGCATTGGAAACAAAATTAATTATAGTTGACCAATAGGTTGTGAGGTGAAGAGTCCCTCATTACCAATTTATCAATGAATAAGAAACAATGAGAGGCAGTAGATAATGAAGCAAGGTTGTCGCAAGATGATGGTTCTTAAATGTGGATCTTGTCAAATACTTTGGTGGTCATTATTGTTATATTCTTGTATCAGCCAAAGATGTGCAATGTAGTTTTTAGAAGAGAAAGACATGGTTTGCTTAGAAATGCTTATGATTTAAATACTAAAAGAGAAAAACCAAGAGGGGATGTTGAAATGTTTGCAGGTGCTATTTGAGCATAAAAAAATCAAACCAGTAGGACTTGGCACACTGCTGATAGGTGAATGATCCAGAAAGTAGCAGGTTATATTTATGGCATATGCAGTCGTGCATGCTGTGAGGAAATAATTTTCCTAAGCGTATTGCCTAGTTTTGTTAAAGGTACCAGGGTGTTTGTCAGAAAGGCCTGATTGCCACTGGATTACTTATTGGAAGTTCATGTCTGTAAAATGGGTATCTGATCAGAAAGCAAATGCCAGGATGCATGAGGAATGAAATGCTGGATGCTATGTGGAGCTTCGTACTGCCATGACAGGAACTAACATCTGCTCTTACCTGAAAGGGTATTGGTGACCCCATCTTAAAAATTATAATGAACCGTTTAAAGGGGTTTGGAGATAAGCCCATGAGAACAGTTAGAGATACGCAAAAACGTCTCTGCACCACAATAGAAGTGCAGTTATTGTTTATTTATTCTACGGCTAAAGCCCCTTAGTATTCATAAGACTTTGTAGACAAATACAACAGGTCTGTGCCTGAGGAGTTTGCCTTCTGAGCAAGGTGGAGCACAGCAAAAGGAAGCAAACCAAAAGAAGAGTGTTGTTACATGTGCAGAGCAGGGAGGCAGTAGGAGGCAGAAAGAGCCACGGGAAGGGAGAGGTCAGGATCAAAGGTATAACCAGAGCCCTCCCAGGGTATGCACTCACCTTCCAGTAAGGCCCCTCTAGTGCTGCTGTGGTGAGGAAGAGCTGCTTGTTTCATCTATGAGGTGTGACCTGTCTGCTTACAACTGCAGTACTGTAGGAAATACCCTCCAGACTCCACAAACGGTTTTCACTGGCTTCTTTTTCTTCATATTCAGATGCTTTTACAGCAGCTCTATATTTGTGTGCATGGAAAAGCAGCTGCATTGCACAAACAGCAAAAAATTTCAATTTGAATTCAAAAGCAAATTTTGGGGGGCTTGTGTTGCTATGCTTTAATATTCATGCACTCAAGATTGATTTGTACAAATGAATTTTAAGTTGAATTCTAAACAAGAAAAAGGTAGTATTGCACATTTTATTATAAACTTCATGCTAGGTTACCAAACATGATACAAAATTGGTATCATTTGAGATGTGTAATTAGCCAGCATATCAGTAGGCCTAGAAATGTTCATCAAATAATCATTTTGAGTGATGAAAATCTTGAGTATTTTTTTTAATCCAGTTGCAGCTAATTTCAGGAGAGAAGAAAATAATATTAATAGAATATGTTTTTTGTTGCATATTACTTGCTCAGTTCTAGCATTATGTATGCAAATCAGGTAATTTTGCACCTAATTGCCTGATTTGCATGCATAAATGTAGGTTGCACATGTGCAAATGATTTCATTCAAATTTAGTATATGCCTAATATGTAAAGTGGATGAAAACTTGAATCTATATATCTGAATAACTCAGAATTTTTGCTTAAATAAAAACCAAATTTGCCACCAACTTTGGAGGTCAGATGAAGTAGATGACCTTCTTTGGATGGTTTTTCAGGTGCAGTAACCCTGGAGTTGTAAATTTTTCTAGAGAAGTGAGGAATGACGTGAATGGCCAGT
Organism: Sitta carolinensis; assembly: GCA_032173965.1. Lineage (NCBI taxonomy): Eukaryota > Metazoa > Chordata > Aves > Passeriformes > Sittidae > Sitta > Sitta carolinensis. Next base: position 39,721,071 of record JAVUNC010000006.1, read on the forward strand.
GAGAGAAGTAAATAAAAAGGTTCCTGTTGCTTTAAATGCCATAAGAAAATCACAGAAAAATGTGACACTTGCCAAGTGGAAGAAGAATGTGAAAAGAATGAAAAGAAAATGTGGTTTTCGAAGTCTTAGATGATTTATCAGACAATGAAACCAAAGATGAAAAGTGTGAAAATACAATACTAAAATCTAAGTGCATTAAAAACTCTTTCAGGTTATATCATGGCTATGAAAGGAATTGAGCTGACAGTTCTTGTGAATGACGTTCTGTGACTTTAGGAGAAGGAGATCCATAGGCAAAGGATAGAAAAGCCTCATTTGTTCTGCCATGCTATGCATTTCACCTCTGATCTGGACAATAAAGGAGATCCAGACTTGGAAGATTAGTGGAAAAAAAAACAAAACCCAGGCTCAAGAGCCTGTTTTGTTATGCGTCTTTCTGAGGAGCTCCCAGTACTGAGATTGGATGCATTGTCACCAGCAGTTTTCATAATGATGTGGAAGATCAGGAAGTGTCCCTGAGGAAGGGAACTAAAATTACCAGCAGCATTTTTTACTGTGGCATCAGCTGTAGTCTAATAAACACTGGTAGGCTGTTTTCTCCCTATTACTCAGAGCTCCTCTGCAAGCTTAATTTGCATACACATGGGTGACAACTACTGCTAAAATAAGCACGTAGAAAAATTGGAAGCAATTTAGGGGCACATATGGACTCACAGTTCCAAATTCTCATTCACGCTAGTAAGAAGTGCAAGCAGGGTCAAGACAGGTATGATATATGCTTCTTCCAATGCTCCTTCATGATGGCAGGAACTCTAAAAATTATGTGTGTAAATTAGAATTTGGCACAAAATTCTATTTTGTCCTTCTAAGGGCCAGTCTGTCCTAGCCCTGCTGACATGAGTATGGTACAGATGATTTTTAACCAGTGCAGCTTTGCTAATAAGAATATCTCATGTCAATGTGTTTATAATGGCAAAGACATGCCTTTCTTGGAAGAGGTTATTTTACTTGAGAGAAGGAGACAAGATGGAGTACATCTTTCTGTAGGAATACACAGCAGCAGGCATGGAGGGGAAGGTAAGGAGGGTTGCCAAGCACTTTCACGTGGTGTCTCTGGAAGCTTGTGCTCTGGGAGGGAAGCTGTGTGAGAGCTGGGGCCACAGCTCTTTTAGTCTCCTCACCTAGTGAGCCTGTTCCATGCACAAAATGGAACTTCTAGAAGCATATTTATGGTGTTTTCACAGGTTACCTACCCTGGAGAAGTGCTCCCTAATGCAGACTTGACTTTGAGCTTTTTTTTTGCTCTCGGGCATACAAAATGGTTTTGATTTAAATGAGAATCAAACTCACCTTTTTCCTCCTGTTCTATCAGTGGAAGAGAAAGCACTGCTTGACTAGCTGTCTTACCTCTTTGTTTGTATGATAACCTCATCAGAGCAGCACATGCAGAGGTCCGTACAAAAAAAAATAAACCCAAACCCTGGGCTGTATTCCCAGTTCGCTCTCCGAGTGTTTAGCTAAAGCAGAATTTCTCTCGGAGAGGTGCTCTGTTGTTTGACTAAAGACTATTATTTCTACTTATTGTAATTTAATCATGGAGTAAAAAGACACTTTCTATTTTCCAATTTTTCAATATGAGTGAACACTGCCTGATAGCCTTGGAGATTGAGGGTTTCTTGTTTTTTCACAGAACGGATATAGCTTGGGTAGTATTAACTTCTTTCTCTCAACAGCTTCTGTTCCTCCCCAGTTTAGTGTCCTCAGTTTAGGACTGATTCCATTGTTGATGTCTATTCTGAGTCTCACTTTGTGTGTTTTCTGCGATTGAGGCAATTGCTGCCTATTGCAATGCAGGATTTTGGGGTGGGCAGCAGTCCTGTAAAACTGAGCTGCAGCTGCAACTCTGTCTCAGCAGCAGAGAGCATACAGAACAGGCACTACATTTCAATAGCCAGCAGCCCAGGAGAAGGGAAGGGAAGGGAAGGGAAGGGAAGGAAGGGAAGGGAAGGGAAGGGAAGGGAAGGGAAGGGAAGGGAAGGGAAGGGAAGGAAGGGAAGGGAAGGGAAGGGAAGGGAAAAGGGGGAGGAAGTCAGAACATATCTGGTTTCCTGAACCACTTGTTTCATGAAAAAAGGCCCCCATGAAGGGCATGACACTGTAAATGCACTAGGAAAGGACAAACTCATACCAGAATCCCAGAAAGGAAAGAGCATTTGCACTTGCACTGTTCATCTTTTTGTTGTTGCCTGGGAGATTTCTGTGGTTTCTTGACTCAGATCTTATGTTGCTTCATAATAAATTATTGCAAAGAGATACAGCTTTTTCCTGGTTGCCTTTTCACCCTCTTTTTTGTAATCCCTGCTTGGCAGCTAAAGTGGTCTAACATTTTATGTAACTGGTAGCAGAAATGATTGCCAAGGAGTGAGTTGTTTTTTGAGAACATCCCACCCCTTGGGTTAAGTATAGGATGCAGCATCCCAGTATAATGAAAAGACTGGAAAACATTTACATGCTGGAGTATTTTCTGCTTTGTAGTAAGACATTCACAATTGTGAATATCATACCTCCAAAGACAAGTTTATTCAGCCTCTATCTTTACTGTATTTAGTCCATACACTAAAATGTTTCCCATTTAAAATAAATTTTCTTGCCCTTGTGTTTTATTACCTTGTGATGTGCTACAGCATACTGGTTTATTATCTTACCTTGTGCATTGTGGCACTCACATTGGTTTTGTACTGCAAAATTGCACAGGATGCTTGACCAAGAATGTCCAATCCTTTTAAATTATAAAATATGAAAGTAAATCTGGGGAGGTTTTACTGCTACAAAAATAAGATCTATTGTGTTGTTGTTGCCAAAGATATTTGATTTCAAATAAATTTACAGTTGCCATAAACTCTGTTTTGTAACCTAAAATCATCTGTACCACTACAATTAAAATCTTTAAATTCAGAAAATCATTAAAATTCAAACTGGAAAATAAAGCCTGGGAAACATTTAGCCTTGCTAATTCAAACACCATCTCCATATCTTTTCTACATATACACATGTATGCACATGCATTCCCAATCTTGCATATACATTTACAAGCTCACACATTCACTAGCTCAGACACACATTTACAGGCACTCTCACACAGAGAATGTGTTCTGCAGTATAGCTGGTACACAGGGTATTTTTGAAGACAGAAGAAGATGACTGTAAATTGACACTTCCACCCACTAATGAAAAAAAGCCAAGAAAACCTCAGCAGAGAATGAGTTTTATAATTAATGCTGAACAATTTTCATTGACAAAGCAAAAAGAAGCAAGTGGATGGCTGATTTAAATGTTGAATGATTAATGCACAGAGAGGCGGCTGAGGAAAAAGACAAATTCAGGAGCAACTATGGAAATTTATGTATGAGAGAGTCAGCACCATATTCTGATCTCAGTTACACAGTTGTAAATCTGTTATCTTAATGGAAGTATTCAGCTTTTATATTTGCATAGCATAAGTGAAAATAGAATTTAACCCAGAATGCGTTTTCAATTGTGTATTTGCATGACTGAAAGGGGAGAGATGTGTATGTTTGCATGTGATAAACTGCAAATACATGAGACTTTTTGTATCTCTTGGTAAGAAATGTAGGGAATGAATATGTGCGTGATTTTGTATGTGTGTGCCAGTTGTGGGGCTGTCTGACAGTGAGTGGGAGGGTGGGAACGTATCTTTTCCTAGACTCCGTGGTTGAAGTGAAAATGGCTCCTGGAAATGCCGTTTCAGATTTGAGAGAAAAGGCTGGAGAGGTGGATATTTCATTATCTTCTTCTTTGTGTGGTGTTTTGAAGTTGGTAATGTGAAAGCAGAGCTATATATAATCCAGTCACACATGTGCTGTCCTCAAGATTTATAATGCCTGCTAATGCCAGAATCTTTGGGGTGATTCACCGTGCTAAGCAAAATGCCTCAAAGACCAAGGCAATGCAGACCCCACCTGACTTTTCTCATGTACCAAGAAAGAAGAAATTCTCCTTCCTGCAAATGTCCAGTTTTATTCCTGAATTTGTGTGTAATGCCCATCATAATGTAGAGTGAGTGCTGTCTCTTGTCCTTGCCTTATGAACTGAGGCCAAGCCCCACCTGCCTTGTGTGTGTGTGTGTGCTGAGAGAGGAGGGTGTGGAGGTCACAGGCAGTAGTTTGATGTGTGCAAGCATCTGAGATGCAGAGGCTGTATTTTTAGCTGCTCCAGATTCTCTCATGGCTGGGATATGATGCTGAGGAGTTTATTGCCATAAGGATGTGCCTAGAATACCAGGCAGCCTCAGAAATTTACTGTGCCGCAGAGCCCTGACTCAGTGCTGCTCTGTGACTTTCCTGTGTTGCTTCTACACTGGAAAGAGAAGAAATGGTTCCTTGTGTTCCTGGCTGCTGCTGGCACTGGGGGGACAGCTGCTGTGATTTACTGAGAAGCCCTGTTGCAGGGAATGACAGCAGCTCTGGATCTGGCTAGACTGTAGTTTGCTTGGGGAAGCTGCTCTCAGATTTCTTCACAAACATTACTCTACAATTTTGTCTGAACAGCAGGAATAATCACAGTATGCCTTTGATTTGTGAATTTCCCAAACATGTCTATAATGTCTCTGCAAGTAGTTTTTTTGCAGCTGTGCACATTAATGCTTCCAAAATATTAGGGACATTTCACAGGTAGTTTCTCTATAGGGCATTTCAGGGGAGAATGGGGACTCACGGGCATGGGTGGATTTCTATACACCTGGCTGTGAGGGAAGTGGACAGCCAGCCTGAGGTGTGAGAATTTGACAGGGATACTCCCCGTGGTGAATCCTGTAGGAAATAAAATTACATTAATGATCCTTCTGTCCCACTGATGACGATGCACCTGCATGTTTGAAATGGTGGTTTCAACCTCAAAACCCATTAATTGTGAGATCCAGTACATTTACCAAGTTAAATTATATATATATCTGAAAGATCAGCAACTGACTTCTTGAAAATCTAAATTCTGAGGAGCCCAGCTTGTCCCTTATGAGTCCAGTGAAACAGCATAAACGCTTGATGAAGAAAAATTATTTGTACCATCAGATTTTTTTAGAAACAAGTATGAGATACCCGAAAAGCCTGAGCAGGATGCTCCTAAATCTGTCTGCTTGAGAAGCACGGTAAGACCCCGTGTATTCGCTTGGGGTTTGGCTGTATTATATTCCACAAGAAGTGGGCTTTCCTCCATTTTCCAACCTAAACGATTCTATGAATCTGTGATCGCTGCCCGAAGGAGACTGGAAATAAGGAGCTGACACCCGTCTGCTCTTGCTGGAACCCGAGCTCTGCTGGAGGCTCCCTGCTGCCCTCTTGTTGCTGGAAATGACACTGGAAATACGCGCACTGTTTTCACGTTGTGATGGGAGCTTGACTAGTATCCTCACATTTGGGGGAAAATCGTAGACCTCACATAGGAATGTCTGTCTCATTGCTGTGGCATCCGGAATAACAAATACGGCAATCGCAGCTATGGTGCCTAGCGCTTGTCTGAACTGCCGCATACTGGGAAGCACAAGCATCACTGAGGGGCAAGCTCGAGAGAGGATTGTAGGCAGAGGCAATGTATTTTTTCAAATTTTTAGTCTTGCAAAATACAGATGAGCTTTCAGCCATGCAAGCTCTCCCATCATGCTTACTTCTCCCACATGCTTGCTTTTCTAATGTGGTTAGGGCATTGTGGCTACTGCTTTCGTAAAATGATAGAGACTGAGATTAAAGGGAGTGTTTTTGAAGCAGCCCCACTGAAAGCCACACACACAAGGCTTGAAGCAGCTCTGTATGGGGATGAGAGATTCTGTATTTTAATTTTGTATTATTAATTCTTTACTTTCCTTAGATCACTAGTACTCTGATATTGTTGTCATACACATTGTATTCATGAAATTATTTTAAATAATTTTTGTGGCTTGCAGCTCAGTTCCTGCTTGGTTTGCTGTTTGGTTTCTCTTCTGAAAAAAAAAAAAAAAAAAAAAAAATCCCACAATCAAATTGGATTCTAAATTGCTTCTTGTTTGCAAAGACCAGTGGCTATGAATGGGAATCAGAGAATGAACTCTACTCTGTCCAGTCATGAATGGTAGCCAGGTCAGGGCTGAGCCGCATTGGCAGGAGGCAGTGATGTGGGAAGGTTGCCCTGCCATTATCTATTCTGTAGACAAGCAGCGGATTTAACTCTCAGAGGATCTCAAGCCTATAATAAAATCTCAATGGGAACAAAAAACCCTGACCCAGAAGGCAGTGGCATGTTCTACTTGTTCTCCATAGTCGTGGGTGTAAGTGTGGCTGAGCACCAAGGGAACTGTGTGACAATTTTGTGGAGCCTGTGTATCAGAAGAAACCCATCCCCCAGTGTTCTGCTGGAGTTACTGTGAGGTATATATTTATACTGCTAGTGAAAAACAGAAGGAAAAATGAGAGTGTCTCTAACACATGTAATCTGCAGAAAAATACACATTTGCATGTTGGTTTTAAGCAAGGAGTCTTTGCTGCCAAGAGAATAGCAGTGTGCACACTTCTCCTCTTGTGTGCTGTCTTCCATGAACATGTACTGAAAAACTGGCATTTTTCTCGAGTTGTCGCTGCTGGACGATCTCATACACCTATTTGTCATCTAAGCAGTTTCAGCTTCAGTGTTCTTCTTTAGATTCATTAAGAAAATATTTAGCATCCGAAGAAAGGAAGCACCCTGTGGCCTGCTGTGCTCCCTACAGCCAGGCCAATAAAAACAGAGCCCCAAAGCACTTTCTGAGGGTGCAGGGGTGACTCCAGGGCACTTTTGTTCCCGTGGAAACAGGAGAAATGGGTCACATCTACAAAAAGTGACCCAACCCTCGTCGTGATGACCTTCTGCATTTGAGGATGTTTAACAGGATCTTTGCAAGGTGATTTACTTTAAAAAAACACCTTGTTTTCTAAATTATATTATTATGGTTATTTATTTATAATGGGTTTTAGACTGGGAGGCTGAGATGAAAATCTGTTTTCCCTTCAGTTTGGGGTTCATTGGGGTTTTCTCCTACAAGTCTTTTTTTCGTCACATATGCACAAGCTTGTTATCAGAAAAACTGTTTGGGACGCCTGAACCGTTTTGTTCTAATGTAGTATGTGCCTGATTTTTCATTGAAGAAAACAAAATGGAAGCTATTATCTGAAGGAAGCTTTCATCGTAGCAGCGAGGAGAGGAGCAGCTCAAGTATAATAAGACAAAATGTGAGACAAATGTTGCCTTCTCCAAGCCAGCATCTGACCTCGACCGTGAGTGCCTTCCGCTAAGCTGGCTGTTTACAGCCCCCGCTCCAGCATCCATTTTATGGTTTGTGGGATGTTGTTTTTGTTCCCATCCCTCCGTCTGATCGGACACAAGCAACATATATTCCTCTGCCTTCAACCCCGACCCTGAGGTATGCTGACATCTTGATTTCCTCCATTCCTTCACGTCTCCCAGCCCAGCCAGGAAGCTGGGAGGACAGTTTAGGGAGAACGAGCAGGCCTGGATCCAGGGAGTCACCCTTGTGCTGTGAGGGGAAAGCTACATTTGGGAAGAGAGATTTTTTCCTCTGTTGACGAGGCCTGGGTGTGCAGCACTACCCCTACTTGACCCTGCGAAGCAAAATAACTGAGTAGCACGAGCTCGCCTTCTTTTTCTCCCCTCTCTCCCCCCCCCCCCCCCCCCCCCCCCAGGGAAAAAGCCACCAAGTGCAGCAGCATGAGCTGATTCAGGCAAGGGGCATTCGGTCCCTTCAGAAAATGGGGCTGGGAGGAGTGATGGAGGAGGGGTTGCAGACCATGCTGCTGACCTGCTGAATTATAACTTTAATGCAGTCACTTTAATAACTTGCTGTAGCTCCAACCACCAGATGCAATTTATGGCAAAGCAGGCGCCCAGGCATTTTTCTTTCTATGAAGACTAAGCAGATCTCTGATTACCACCCCTCCCCCCAAACCATTACCTTCCCCCGCTTGCTCTGCTAATGGAAAAATGTTATGTGTCTATGTGCTTTTTCCCCAAGCCCTGTTTTCAGGAAATGGTGGAGAATGGGAAACTAACACAAGCGCACACACATGCTTTTGCAGGAAAGATTTCTTTAACTCCATTCTTTAACCACACAAATTCCTCCTGCTAGCAGAATTGCCAGTTCTTTTTCTAAAACCTTACAACCTAAGCCAGATGCAAAGCAAATTCCAGGATTGATTTGTAGGAAAAAAGAAAGACTGCCTCCCTCCATCTGACAGAAATCATCTGAAGTTTGAGTGATTTCATTGCACAATACAAAGTCTGCAGCTCTTTAGATCTCCTTGCTATAAAGAAAGCTTAAAAACAAGCCACAAACAAACAAACAAACAAAAAAGATGAATCTGGGAATGATGAATAGGCAAACTGAACTCACGTTTTAATTTTGTATTTAATATTTGTATACAATAGATGGTTCATTGAGAAAACAATGTACAGATAGGCAGCAGATCCCCCGCCAGTTCTCCTATTTTAAAGAGCCATTCATTTTCCATCTAAGGGATGAATTCTTCCTCCCACTCTCTTCTACTCTCTCTTTTTCTGTGATTTGCATGATCATTTGCTACATATATTGTGAATTACTGTTTATCTTAGTTCAGTCTGCAAAGCAATTTCCCAAATAAATTTCAATGGATCAATAAATTCAGATTGATTTCTCTTCTAAATTGAGGTAAAGAAAAATAGTAAGACGAAGTAAATGTTTGCTTTTTAGCTAATTGGAACAAAAACCTGAGTTAAACACTATGCCTATTTCTGAATTCTTAGGGCTCACACAGAAGCCCTGTGATTCAACTGTTTTGTATCTTACTTTTGATTTTCCTTTTCCTTCCTGAAAAAAAAAGTGTACTTGGAACTGCAGCCCTGAAAAATGGCATGTACTGCTTTGAACCCACTGAAAGAGTGTCCATACAAGGACTAGCAGATAAGTCCTTCGTGACTGTTAAATATTTATCAGCAAGGCAAATTCCTCCTAGGTTACAGCAAGTACAGTTTAGAATGACCTGTCTCTGTGCTTTCAAAAATGAGCAGCAGATTCCTGCAAAACATCCATCTCCTCATTCAGCTAGGACAATGTTTTCCTCTCAAGCTTTGAGATAGCTTAATTAAAATGTAGCATATACGGCTAATTTCTTAGGAAAAAAAGTAGTAACATATGGGAGCATTCTAGTTCCAGAAAGAAGAGTATAAATTGTATGTTTCCATATGGGTTTGGTCTCATGTGTCTGTCTCTCTGTGTTTACGGTGACCTGCCCTGATTGTACCAAGGTTGCATTACTGTCTGCAGTACTGCAAGATACACCAGCAAGCACACACTCAGTTGCACAGGTATTTCTTTTAGGTGTGATCAGTTGTCTTTGAGCAACTGAATTTATCTTTGCTTACTACAGAGGCAGCCAAAACCAGATTCCAGACTTTCTGAGGGTTAGAGTTAGGTGAAATGAATCTTTGCTCAAGCATTCAACCACAGTTCCTTGGCTTATGCCGTTAGCTTCCTGAATTCCCAGATGACTTCCCACCACAGCTTAGCCAGGCCTGGAACTGCTTATTTTCTCAGAAAGGATGAGGTGAAATGCAGTTAGCTCAGCAAAGTCAGTGGCATTTCAAAATTATATGCAAAAGTATGAATTCGTAGTCTTGTTTTTTCAAATGCTGTCGTAAATATGCTTAATTCTTAACAGGGTCAAAATACTCTCTCCAGTTGTGATGATTTTTAAAAATCCTGTTCAAATGTCTATCAAGCCACAAGGAAAACGGCCCTTGCAGTGGTCAGGAAGTCTGTAGTACGAGCACAGAACGAACGCGGATGCTTTCGTGCGCTCTTGGTGCCGCCGGGGCAGTGCCCGGCACAGGTGCTGCTCCAGCGGGAGCACGGCGCCTTCCAGGCCCGGAGAGCCCGCTCTGTCCGCGGCCGTGCCCCGGCCCTGCGGGCTGCGGAGCCGCTGCGTGCTGCCCGTCTGCCCAAGGTGGCTGTGCAAGAGCTGAGGCAGAGGCGAGAAATTCGGAGAGCAGCCACGAAGTTGTGAGGAGGTTATTTAATGGCGGCGCGTGTGACTGCAGGTGCTTGGTGACACCGAAGCTCATTCTGGAGACTCCTCTGATTCTGCTATGTTTTTCTTTTTTGAACCTGGCCTTTGATTAAAAATGCCTCGCTTCCAGCTCACATTGCCTTTTAAATGGCTCTGTAAAGCCCTCTCGCGGCTCCCAGCTCACATCAGAAGCAGGGCTGGAAGTGTTTCATTGCAGAATAAACATACGGGCTGTAAATCCTGTGATTCAGAAGATCGCCTGCAGTATTCCTCTCCGCTGTTGCCATAGGTAAACCGGGCTCTGCAAAACATCATTTACCCTGGAATGCAAGGAGACACGGAGCTCAGCAAGGGCACTCCGGTTAACCCTTTCCTAGCAGAAAAAAAAAGAGAAAAATATCCCTCTGGTGATCTCAGCCGAAACTCCTCTCTCATGCGTGTAGTTTCATACACAATAAACCCGCACCATGTACATTGAGACAAATCGGCCCCAGGCATGTGCACACGCACTCTGCGGGAGTGGCGGGTGTCTCCTGGTGGCGCAGGGCCAGGCAGCCTCTGGCCCCGTGTGCCGGGCGCTGCTGACTCACCGGGCTGGCTGGGCACGGCCTCGGCCACGAGCCCGCCGCACGGGTTAAACTGGCGCCGGACGGAGGAACCGAAAGGCGACTCAACAAGGCTGGCCCGCTCTGCAGTCCAAATCCAAGGTTTGTGGAGAGGTGCTTGTCAAATTACTTAAGACAGGACCTTAGAAAGGAAGACTTTGAGCTCATACTCACAACATAACTTTTTGGGGGTTTTTGGTAGCTAGCAGGGGATCTCTGAAGTTTACAAGGTTTTGCCAATGCCATCTAATGTAGACTTACCAAGTCAGACACTGAGTGCAAGTTTAACACTTCCTTTCTGCCTCACACTTCTTTGCAGTCCAGACACTTTAAACATCTCCTTATGGTCTTCTACTCCATTGCCTGAGGCAGTGAATGTGAACAATCAATAGTTATCTACAGTTTAGGATAACAGGGGCAGAAAGTGGCCCCCACATTTTTCCTCCTCTAATTCTGACCTGCCTGTGGGCTGATGTGGATCCCAGCAGAACAGTGTTTTTTTTTTGCCACAGTCACAGCAGCAATGCTTCCCAGAGAGCAGGTAACAGCATATGCTTTGTCTTAGCCTTTTTTCCCACATGAAGCTGAGGATTATGTGTGTCTGAAAAGTAAATTCATTGCCCTGTGTTCAGGCATGGGTTAATTCATACTGCAGAGAAGCTGCAGGTGAACTGAAGACTTGTCTCATTGTTCAATTTCACAACCCCTGATAAAAGAGCCTAAATATGCTTTGTTCCAAACCACTGCTGTCTTCTTTCTCATACTCCTCTCTGCAGTTCAGTGTATACACAGATACGCACCACCAACTTTTTTTCTTTTATGACACTGTATTGCTGCAGGGTCATCTACATATAGGTAAAAATGCAAAATTCCTGCTCTGAAGTGTTAACAATGTTGGTTACTTTTACATCAAAAGTCTGATGGAAATACAGAGTAGTCAGGAAACGTGGATAAGGCTGAAATTACATGCATAAAAGATCATGCAGTGGTTGGAATCACAGCCCATGCATGGACAAGCCTGTATTGAGACGGCTGTAATCTCTGGCAGGGCAGGGGGAGCAACGGAGAGGTCAGTGTGCTTTGTGGGATTCTCTGGCATTACTGGGTAAGGGGAATTAGTCCTTCTCTGTAATTTGAACACTGAGTGAGTATTTTCTTAAGGATTTTTTTGTGTGTGTTGCTAGAATAAAAAGGAACAGGCAAGAGAAAATGACCCCAAATCATAAGGAGATTTCTGTCTGTGGAAAAGTGCAAACATAGAATGAAATTGTTTTCCTGCAAAATTCGTTTTTTTCATGGCTTGTTTCCATGCCACCATGGAGAAGAATGGTGAAGAAAATTATATACAAGGAAAGGTACTTTTAAAGATTCCCAAGAGCTACTGATTGGGTGTTGCTGTTTCACATTCTCCAAATTGCTGTTACATCAATCTGGATGGTGGAGATAATCTGTAAAAGAGCTTAAAAGCTATGGAGCAATGCATGGAAGCACAGTGATATTTATGTGTACTGCCTTTTTCGATTTATAGGATTTATTTGCATACTCCCTTGGCATTGCCAGAGCCTCTCTGCAGACTTAACACTTGATCCCCTGTTGTGCTGAGTCCCCTGGGAGCTGTTGACATTGTGGGATACCTGCTGAGGTGTCAGGGACAGGTTGTGTGGGTAGGGAAATGGGAGCACGAGGTCAGAAACAGGAGTGTCTGTGGGGCAGAGCAAAGTGATAACTGGACTAGTTGAGCCTCAGCCATTTCCTGAAGATCTGAAAACCACTGGAAGCACTGAAGAAGCAGAGGATGGAGCTTATTCCTTTTCCTGGTTTTATACGATTGCCTTAAGTCAAGGGTATTTAAATGTCAAGTTTTTATGTAGTTCCTAAATTTACTTAGGTTTGGGTGTCTACAGCAGAAGGTTTGTGTCCTTGTGTACTCCTATCTGTGTACTTGAATGATGATAAATGCCAAGGCTTTCTTCTGGGGCTTGTGTTTTTCCACAGCCGAGGTGACACATTCCCATTAAGTTTAACCTTCTCCCCCAAGAGTTGATACAATTTATTTCTTTTGGAAGGGAAATATCAGAGCTGTAGCAGGCCCAAAGCAATTTTCTTTGAAGGCTGCCTTGGCTGCGACTGCAGATTCAGTGACAAAGAGGAGATTGTGGCAGAGCGTGCTAGATGGGCGTTTAGGCAGGAAAGGGTTACTGTCTGCACAGCTCTCTGTGTCTGGAGCTCCAGGCAAAACCCAGAGAGAGACAATGATGTCAGCACTACCTCCAGGCCCAGGGCCCCTTGCCTGACAATGTGGGCAATCCAACACATTCCCATCTGCCACAACAAGAGCATTCATGCTCCTATTTCCTGACCTCTTTGGATTAAAGCATGTGGAGTTAAATATAACATCCAGCCCCATGCTCATGCACTTGTATTGCACCAGAAATAGACTTATGGGAAACTGGCTACAGCTTTTGCCACCCGACACTCGAGATCTGTCTCAACGTTGTCATCGAGAAAAGCACATGCTGGTCTGGTCGGGAGACTGTACAGTCATGTACACATAGCTAAAATACAGTTCTCTTTTCTGCCTGGAAATGCTGCATGTAATCAGCACGCAGTCAGAAACGGGGGGAGGGGGGGAAGGGGGCGGGGGAAGGGAAGCTTAAATAGAAAATGAAGATTAGTCAGAGGTAGTGATTTCAGCGTTTTAGCCATCTGAAACTTGCTGAGTTTTTTAGTACCACATAAAAAGTTCTGACAGCAGAGACAGACCTTGGCTGAGCTGGGTGTCTGCACTCCAGGCTGGTGGAAGAGGGAGAGCATGCGGCAGGATTTGCATGCTGCCATGCCGGGCTGGCAGACACAGGGAGTGCAGCTCTGACAAGGAGAGCTTTTTGTTTGCTTTATAGTGCAAAATTCTAGTAATTGGAAGCATTTTATCGTTTTTATTCAGGATGTGTGTGTGTGGGGTCTGTTGCATGCACATGGGTATCGTGTTGTTTCTTTCTCATGTCTGTGGGTGCTGTGTATCTGTGGCTCTATGCCCATATGTATCTGTGCATCTCCATATTTATCTGTCGTTCTGCGTCTGCATTGCTCAGTCTTTTTCCTTTAAAGTTTATTTATTTTCTCTGCACAGATGAGTTTTCATGTACTATACACGAAGGGGAAAAGAAATTTAGGATACCTTGCATTTTGTTTATGTCTTTGTCAAGAAAGTGCTTCACAATTGAGAAATATGAATAAAAAAAAAAAAGGAGACTATTTATTTTCCTTTCTTTCTCTTTTGTCTACAGTCTTCTGTCTTATCTTCCCAGTCATGTATTTTCTTTTCTCTCCCTTTTTCCCCATCACACTGCAAACTCTTGTTCCCATAACAAATGGTTTAAATGTTATCTATCCTGCCTGCAGTCAGTCCCTTTTTTACCATGTTTCTTGTACAGTAATCTTTTTTTCTCCTTTTTTTTTTTTTTTTTTTTTTTTTTTTTTTTTTTTTTTTTTTTTTTTTTTTAAACAACTCATAGTAGTCCTTAACACAGCAAATTCTTGTAGGCAGTTTGGTTTGGTGTTTCTCCCCTTCATATGGCCTCTGCTTATGGCAAAATCTCAGAGAGCACAACACAGGGAAGAAGAACAAAAATAAACTCCCCAAAATATGTAGTTCCCCAGTGCTTCAAAGGGGTCTTGGAAGAAGGTTTAGCTGATAAAATCCTTAGAGGATGGTCGGAGGGTTGAGGCCAAATGGTTAATGTAGGATAAAAACTGCAAACCTCTTAATTCTCTCAGTCTTTGGCTTAACTTTGCCTTGACTCTGAAGAGATGGTGGTAAGTAAGGATGAGCTTGTATTAGAAATAGGATTCTCTCTGCCCAGCCTTGCCCAGCCAGTTCCAATATTACAGGGCATCATTGCTACAAAATTCTCTATCAGTTTCTGGTCGTAGAGGTTTGGAACTGCCTCACTTCTCAGCTAATCAAAGCCAAGACCTTGGCATCTTTCCCAAGAGCTTTCTTCTCCCTGTGAAACACAGAATGCTGAAAACCAGTCAGAAAAAGTGGAGCCAGATTGTAGCAAGCATTGGATTTTACCGGTGGTATAATAAGGAAGCTTCCTGTAGTGTCAGCCACTCTAAAGGAGACATTCAGACAACTTAAAGTGGTAATATGCATAATGTCTGTCATCCAGATATTTCAGAGCATATAATAAGCTGTGATTAAATCATTAAACTAAGAACTTCAAAAGGGTCTGGCTGTGTAGACTGAGGATCTAAACACAAGAAATCTCCAGTCTTCTTTCTACCTTGGCACCTGATATGCCACTGCTATAAGCTAGTCATTTCACACAGATCTTTAATTTTCCCATCAGTACCACCAGGAGTTAATGATACTTAAGCAGAGCAGTGCCTCTTATAGAGTTGTTTTGAAGGAAATGGGGACTACTGAAGGAGTCTTTGTGCAAATTTGTGTGCCAGTTTGAAGTTCTTCAGGAGCAAAGTGGAGGAAGCATGTTCAGCATGAGATCATCATAGAAGGCATGAAGGTCTACAAGTACCAGGGGAAAGACAATGTTAAAAACAGGAGCACTGACATTTTTAGGGACCCTAAATTTGGCTGTGGAACCTAGGAACAGTTAGGTTTGCAGTCTGAACTGAGACACATGCAGTGCTTATGATCCAGTCTTGGTGCCTGATGGATCTCTGCTTTTATTACTTTTCTCAACTTCACAAAGCCAAGTAAATAGATGAGAATAGAATGTGTATGTCCTGATAACTCATCTGTTGCCATGAGTACTTAGACCAGCCACCAAAATTGTGAAGAATATGTCCTGAGGTTTCTCTGCATTGATTAGGACCATTATTTTGATGATGAGCTTTAATTTTCCCCTAGAAATCAAACAGTTTCTCTCTTTATGGCTACATGTACATTGCATTTGTCTCTCTTAAGTCAGATATAACCTTGTGAGAAGAGCTCAGGAGCTGGCTTGGAGCAGGGTGGAGGAAAAGAGGAGGGCTGCAAGTCTCATCCTCCTGACTGCCTTCCCCTTCGTTGATGTGTGCAGTCGCACTGCCCAAAAGAGCCATTCGAGGAGATTTGAGAATGTGTGGAGCAAGTGCTCCATTTCACTTATGATTAGATAAACAAGGGCATCAGCTGAGCAGAGCTTCTGAGGTGTTCAGTGTAATTCAGTGCCAGGCAGTAGTGACTGCTGCTTAGGAGATGGATTTATTAAGATTATTAGTAAGTGTTATTTGGAGGTGACTGAAATCGCTGGGTGGACTCCAGAGGATTAGCTTTCCAAAGATAGCAAATGCAAAACAAAAAAAAAAAAAAAGCAACCCGAAACAAACAAGTCACCAGTACCAGTTGTGTTTATTTAATAAAGTCTCTGTACAGGATTAGCTCACAAGCATTTGCTTGTTTTTGTGACCGGACATAGGGGGGATGGGAAGGAGGAACGATCTTAGCACGTAATTCCCCAAGTAAAAGCAAAGCTGCAGCACAGCAGCATCTGGCCTGGTTCACAGAGTAGTTGACAACGCGCTGTGAGCAGGGCAGGCAGAGAAGGAATCACCTCTTCCTGGATTGCACTGGATTTTGGCAGCCTAGTGTGCAGCAACTCTGATACAGAAATAACCTGTGTGAAGGAGACTGCTCAGGAACTGACATGTCCGTGTATAAAGGGCACAAGAGCTTTAGTCAGGGCATCATGCTGATCTGAGCCCAAGAAGTGGCCTGTGGGAGAGACAGCAGCAATCAAAAACAGTCATTTTCTATACTGAGACTGTAAGAGAACCTCAAAGTGCTTGTAGACAGGAATTCACCAAACATCACTCCCACAAGCCTATCTCTCTGGGATGGAGATTGGTGTTGCTAACCCCAGATGTCAAACTGGAGGCAGACACAATTGTCCAAGCTCCCACAGATATCAGGCCAGATGGGAACACAGGAAGGGTATCAAGAGGGGAAGACAAAATCAGGAGAAAAAAGCCATCCCTCAGAAAAAAAATGATGGGGGAAGGGGCTTAAGGACCAATTTAGCCTGTGTTTTAATGTTGCTAATGTTGCTAGAAAGTCCCTCCAAAATGCTGGTGGTTGGTGGTGTAGAACAAATGAGTCAGTTCTGCAACATAGCGTGGTTTTCCTGCTTCAGTACTATCACCTAGAAGTAGAGACACATGGGAGCTCCCTGCTGTCCCTTCAGCCTTCTCCAGCACTGCACTACCAGAAGCATGTTCACCCAAAGAAGTACCCTGTTGCTTTTTTATCATTCATTTAGGCACCATTGGGATGTGGCAGGAGAGACTGAGGGATTTTCCGTTCAAGCCAAGGTACTGAAAAGGTGACTAGTGCCCTTGCAATTTCCAGGGAAATTGCTTGTTCCCGTTCATGAGAAGCTGCTTACTTCTGCAAGTAGCAGCAAGAAGCTGCTTTACTGTTTCCTAAATCCTCAAGGGTTGCACTGTCTCTTCTTCCCTCCTTCAGAGAAGTCCCTTATGCAAAACTAGGCCTGGTTTGCTATTGCCTGCGATTCTCAAGACTTTCCTAGATACCACTGCAACAGCAGCAGAACTGGATTTTGTAAACCCTTAATTTTAACAGTCAGAGTAGAATGGGACCTATGAATACAATTCAGCAACTTCATTCCTCGAGGGTGGGGGTTGGGGCCGGGAGGATGGGGAGGGGCAATGCACTACTTAATGTTCTTGGCATAAGCTATCCCAAGTGGGTATAGGAGGACAGAAAAGCTGCAACTCACTGAAGTGGAAGAAAAAGGATGGGAACCCAGTGATGCGGTTTTATACTGAGGGGACAGAATTTTCTGGTAACCTGTTTACTTAATCCCATGCTGTGATTGAAGGATATGTCTGCAGTAACTAAAATGGAAGCACAGTGTGAGGTATAGAGCCCTGGCTCCAAACTACCCATCTTTTACAGATGTCTTTAGTGTTAAAACTTGTGTTAGTGAAATAATTGATGCCTACTACAGAGAAGGTAGAGAGTGTTGGACTATGAGGCAGAGGAACAGGGAAGAGAAAGGAAGAAAAAGGGAAAAGGGGAAACAGAAACAGACTGTAGCATTTCGGGATCATACTTTCATCTCTTTCTATTTGGCTTCACATTTTTTTTAATAGAAATAATACTTTTCACTTGAGAAGCTGATGGGTGAAGGAACTATTTTCTATCATAGATAAAAGTATCCCCATTAAAATAAAAAAAGGTCAGGATTTTCCTTTTCCCTGAGTTCTTCATACATTGGAGAAACATCCTCATTCTCAGGAAAGGAAAGGAATGCTAACATTTATTTGAAAAACGCTTTGCAGTAGGAATAAAAGATAGTACAGGCCTTGTTTGCTTTAACTCTTGATTTACAAAGAAGCCCAAAGAGCTTATTGCTTTTACACTGTGAAGCTGGTCAAGAGGTGCAGGTTGCAGTGCGGTGCTGGTGAATAGATGGGGCTCTAGTGTAGGCCCTAGACTGCTGGAGGGTCTCACATCTCCAGACGGAGAGAAGTGCTGTGGCACATTTTACAGCCAGGCTCTGTGATCCCATCAACGGTAAAGGGTCTTGACTTTGTGTCTGTGACTGATTTGCATCTAGAAAAAAATCAAATCCCTTTAGTAAGACTCACTTGCCTGCTCTAATTTACATCAGAGAACTCAGCACATTATGACTGGTGACACCAAGACCACTTCTGTCCTTGAACTTAATATATACATAGAGTACAGTCAAGACTAAGCATCTGTCTCTTTCTGTGATAAATACCCACTTTTATGGGACTGTGGCCATGAGTCCAATTTAACATTATAAAGTAATTTTCTGTGACAATTCAGGTCCCAACTTCATCACTCTCATCTTTCTCTCTACCTGATATATTTTAGTGTTTGGTATCTTGCCTAATATGGAGACATCCAATGAATTAGATGAGACATTTAATAAAGGTGATGTCTGGACAGTGAGAAATTTTTTACCTCTGAAAAGTCTTCCAGTGATTGTTGGAATATTCTATTTTAAAATGAGTTTGGCTTAGAGGGCCCGCATTTGTATGATTTGTCCTCAATAGAAATTAGAGCCTCTCAGTACTTCTATGTGGTGGAATGATTATTTTTTGGAGTTATTCATTGTAGTCTTCTGAACCTCCCAGGAGTCCATGAGCTCTTTATGAGCCATATAAAAGGATGCAGACTCACTAGCAGAGCAGAGAAATTCCCAGGAGGAGAGAGATTTGTAACTAAACTGAGATGGACAGAAAGAGATGGGAAAAGTAAACTTCAGAAAGCCTGGAATAAAAGCAAATTCTTCAACAGCTGAACAATGATCTAGACTCCTGCACATCAGGAACAGAGCAGGCTATATTGAGAATGTTTAGAAAAAACCCCACAGGACTAACTTGCAAACTTTTGTTTCATATCTGGTTTGGCAGCCAGAGAAAGATAGAAGGTTTGTTTTCTAAGGCTTTCTCAAAACAGTGACCCTGAAAAAAACATGTTTGTTACCTTCAGAGGACCTACTCATCTTACTGACATGCAGAATACTCTCCAAAAGAATTTCTTCAAAGTGCAATAAACAGGACATACAGGTCAAAGTGAAAAACATCAAACCTGGTGTTTCTGAGAATTTACAAACAAAAGAACTTAAAGAAAATGCAGATAGAAGCTGTACATACTATAAATGCCTAGGTCTCTTAATAAACACTTTTGGGATTCCCAGACTGCTTAAGAAAACATTGCATAACAAAGCCCTTTCTCACAAAGAGACAATTAGATAAATGCCACCTGCTGATTGCAAAACTGGCTAAAACTTACTGGGATCCACGAATCTTACAGGCTCCAGCTTATTTTCCTACCTGGAAACAAATCTGGTAGAGCTGCATATTAAATGGAATGTGACAGAACCAAAGTCAGCTAAATAATGGAAACGCATTTGTGAATATTTGTTCAGTGAAAATATTGTCAAAATTCTTAATATTATTGATTATGAATTATTTAATTGCCTCCAGATGAAACTCCAACAGAATCCCTGTCTGTACTGTTCTGCAAACAAGTATTATGCATTCACAGCACTCCCTCCACAGTGACTGCAGAAAAGCACTCTGCTTTCCAGTCTCCAAGAAAGGATTTGGCTCTGCTGCTATCAGCTAAGTCAGAGTTTCACAGTACTGACAGAGCCACTCAGTCATGGATGGACTGAGTCAGGCCTATGGGCAGAGCTGGGCTAGTGGGTATGCTCGGGATGGGGATACACCAGGGACATGAGAAAACAGAAGCCTCACGTACACATAAATGGGTGCGTAAGAGCTTTGTTAGCGCGTAGCGCACTGCTTAGTGCGTGGTAGCGTTTCTCCCTCCATAGGGGTTAGTGCGCTTTAAAAGTGTGCATGGGCTTATGCAGCTGTGGGACAAAGACATGGTTTTGGCCACTGTGCGTTGGGGTAGATATGCCTATGCCATATGGGCTGTCCTACCTGTGCACTTCAGGGCACTGATCTCCCTGGACAGTCTGGAGTTAAAGGGCATTCCGTAGGACTTTGTTTTCTGTCTCCTCCTCTACTCATTTTCCAGTAAGCTTTTCTGCAAACAAATCCTTACACAGCCAGGATATGGGATGGCCCTCGTGCACGGCTGTTCAGAACTGCACACTGCTGCATGGAGTGGCTGCAGGTGTCTGTTCTGCCTGCAGCATCATCCCAAGGATGCCTCTGCTTCTTCCCATGTTATGTGCAGTTCACTAGCAGCAGTCTCTCCCTTTGGCCTGAGGACTTTTGCCTGGGCTCATGACCAGATCTGCTGTTCAAGCAAAGGGCAGAGGCAGCACTTAGTGAGGAAGTCCTGCATATTCAGGCTGTTTTAGGGATGTTTGTTCCAGACTGCCCAGTTTGTTGATCTCACTAGGTTTTGAACTCATGTAAGGCACATAATTCAAGTCAGCACTTTCCTCACTCTACTTTCTGTCCTGTCCCTCTGGAGTATATGCTATTTCCAGATGAGGTCACACATTCCCCCCTCTTTCTCCTACCACACGAGCCTGTTCTTTCCATAAGGGTTTAATGAGAGGCCCACTAGCCATGGCAACCCCAGCCCTCCAGTCACTGCTGCAGCCAAGGTCAAGCCCGGGGCAAGAATTGTCCACAAATACAGACACCAGAGTGAAGGGAAGGAAAGAACAATAAGAGCCATTTACTTCCCAATGCACTTAAGCACTTGGAGAGAAACTGTCCCTCCAGATTGCTGAGTCAGCAGCGGCTGACAAATTAGTCAACAGGATGACTGGGCCTCAGCTCCTGGCAATTAGCATGGACAAAGCTTTGTGTGTGCCTGTGTGTTTTCCTATTAGCTGTGACTTGCAGGCCTGTGAAGGGAGGTGGGACTGGGGAAGGAAATGGCTTGCTTTGACTTCACAAACACATGGAATTTGCATTCCCAAGGTTGCACAGCACTCATTTGACTTCCTGTTTCAGCATCTTTGCAGGCTGTAGCCATTAGGAATAAAGTATGCGGAGAGCCTCTTAAGAGGGAGGTGCATCAACAGAGCTGGAGGAAGGGTGAGCCCTGAATTATAGTAGCAGAGGTACTTCAAACTGGGAGGGGTTCAGTTTAACCCATCAGTGTGGCAAACAAAACCGGTACTGTAAGGGTCAAAGAGTGTTGGCAAGGGTCGGGCAGAAGAGTATACTGGTGAGGACTGGCATTGCTAGTATATTCAGTATGCGAGTAAGAAAGGTGTCACAGATCCAGAGTGAGAGGCTTTGGCAGAGCTCAGGATGATGAAATGATAGAGACAGAGGGGGATAAGGAAGAGGGCTAAAAGAGGATTCTGTGGGTCAGGAGTTCAGTGTCTTGTCAAAGCGATTTGGCAAGCCAGGGGCTAAAAGGTGGAGCTGCAGGTCAGGATTAAGCTGAATGTAGGAGCTGAGTTCTGTCACCATTTGGCAGAGGTCACTGCCTCCAAAGCAAGCTGCTGCGGTCATGGCCCATGCTGTGAACAATGAAATTTCCTGGATTCAGCTCTAGTGGAACTACAAACACACTTTGTTGTTAAAATCCTGTGCATCTCCTCTTGTCTTTCTATCTCTGAGGCCAGGTCACCAGTGCTCTCGGACAGGGTGTGAGTTGCAAGTCCTCAGAGGACCCAAGAAGAAAGGTCAACTACATCTGGTTTTTTTAGCCTCACCTTCATCCATTGCATATCCATGTCCCTGGTAAATCAGACATTACCATGTTATCATCGTCATTTACGATAAGCTGGTCAGAGTGATTTAGCCAAAGTTCAGTGGTAAACCCATCTCTGAAAGGCCTTGCTGTGACTCCTGAAGGTTTAGTGGGCTTTGTTCTGGGTGCTCGGAGACCCGTCTCTCTGCTTACAGGCTTTCACAAAAGCTGAGCTCAACTGAGAGCTGTAAAAGCATTCAAGCTATCAGTCCTGCTATTTGTAAGGAGGTGAGAGACAATGTCTTTGTATTCTGGGTACCACTACATGCTCCTTTGCTAAGCATAACTGGAATCCCTGGACTTCCAATCCTGCTGCTGAGAGTAGCAACAAGTGAATGTATCTGCTTAAGCTTTTAAGGAAGGACTCCACTAGGTTAGTGGAGGTGAAAGTAGGTCAGAATGTTTTATTTTCTGAGTTTCTTGGATTTCTTTCTAGGAACTGTAACGCTGTGCCTTGTAAATCACCTCTGAATCAAGAGACTAGCAGTGCCATATCCATTTACACACGTTTATGTCACTCTAAGCATGAGACAGTTCATTCCTTTCTGTTGACAGACAACAGAAACTTCAGTAGCCTCACACTACTTTATCTTTACCAAAGGAGAGGAGTATGCACGAAAGCGCTTCTTGCAGAGCAGCTGACACTCAGCAGCTTGCTGTTTCTGTGATGACCTCTCTGTCTTTGACCCCTGTGATTTTCTGCTTGGCTGTCGGCTGATTTGGGGCAGATTTTTTACTGATCTCTTAGCTGCTGAACAGTGTTTTCTGAAAATACTAGCTGACATCTATCTGCATAATTAGGTGTCTAATTAGCTTTTGAATGGGGGTGTCCCTCCATGCTTCGATTCTTCATCCAGTAAAAAGATCTAACTGTAGTTTGGGCTTGGGTCAGGGTTGTACATTTACACATGAATGTGGCTGTGGAGGAGTTGTAGCCATCTAGGTGCTTCTGTTCTCCTCTCAAGGAATGTGGCTGGGGCCTTTCTTCCGCTCATCCTGTCATGGCAGTGGTTACACAGCACTTTGGTTATGCTGCTGTGCCTCAGCTTCAAAATTTTAACCTATTTCTCATCCTGTAAGCCAGGACAGGGAGTCATAAGGAGTAAACCAATTTCATCCAGGATTCAGACCACTACAGATGAAGGAAAATAGTGAGTCCTCATTGCTTGTCTTTGGACTTCTGCAGTACCAAGAAACTTCATAAGTCTTGCACCATATAGAAAAACCCATGGTTATCTATTCCATGTAACACACATAATTAATCAGATATGCATCCCATAAGGAACCATGGACAAAGATCAGCCGAATTGTCTCTCTGTTAATCTTTCTTGTGAATGTCAGAAAGTAGTTCAAAGTAGCTTTGCCACAAATTCAAAAAAAAAAAAAAAAAACAAACAAACCAACCCTCAGATTTAGTTCCACAATTTTACAGCACTTAACTTTCTACAATCCCATAACATGCCAAACACAGTTGCTTAAAAAAATCCAGTCTTGTTCATATGAGGTACGTGTGCAACTGCAGTAAGATCCAAGCTGACTGCAGCATTTACAAAACCATCTGAAAGGGCATCAGAGTATCATAACAAAAAACATGTTAAGGACAAGGCAGTTCCCAAGTGTTACAGCAAAGACTCAAGGGCGTCTGAGATACTGTAACTTTGAGAGTGGGCCACTTATTCCAGTGAATTTCTTTCCAATTGAGCTATGCTTCCTGCAGCAAACAAACCAGGGGTGGATACAGTGCAGGAGTGCAGATGTATTTTATTAACATGGAGTCACAACAGATTGTTACTAACAGTAATTCCCAGATTCCTATTTCTTTCCTGAAGCACATTCCTAAAGCAGCTGCTTTTGGGAAAGTGCCTGCAAATACCACTCCCTGTCTGACTGATACCCACTTTCTCACCTCTGCTCTTTAAAGTGGGTATTTTTTATGATTGAAGGCACTCAGTTAATTTTGGAGTCTAAAAGGTATATGCAGGACAGGGCACGTTTCTTTAACATGACTTGTTGAGGTCTTGACTGCTGTCCTGGAAGTAATGTTCCTGAGGAATGCAATGGCCTCTTTTCTGACCTGGCAAGCTGTGCCATTTGTAGTGTTGATACTTGTCCCAGTGGGACTTGGGCTGAGATTTTTCCATCCTTCCCTTGCCCAGTTAATTTTGTCCAGCATGCCAAAAAGGTGTCAAATAGCATTTTTGCAATTATCAATCTGGACTGGGCTGGACTGGTGACATGGAGGTGAAAAGATCTGGAGTCTGTTTTCCTGTCCTGCTAAACTAGCCAGTATCTCCTTGTGCTTATTCAGCAGGTTAACTCTGATAATGGCAGTGTGAATATTTTTCTGCCATTTAGCTAATAGCTATATTTCCTGTTGCAAAATCATGTAAAGGGAAATAACTGTGCTTTGGCAGGAGACAAAGGCTCAAATCAGTGGCTGGTTTAAGGTGTGTTCATGCTGTAGGTCGATTACTATTTAGCAGCAGGTCTGACAAAATGTTGAGCGTATATCCCTGAAAAGAGATATTTGATTTTTACAAACCAAATGCTTGAGATTATCATTTCACCATTTCTGCTAGCTGTCCTTAGGTCTCAGATACCATGTGCATATCAGATCCAGCCTGAAAAGAATGAAAGGACTACAGCATCTAAGATTATCAATGGTTCCCCATAATACGGGTGGTAAAAATAATTAAGTCTTTCTACTTCTCTAGTGTGTTCCATCTGAGGGTCTCAAAGCATTTTACAAGCATTAATTAAAATGCTATCTTCTCCCTGAGGTATTTTCTGTGCTGGAGGTGGTTCAGTCCAGTTGGGTAGATGTGGCTGTTGAAATCACAGCTGATTCTCAAACCAGTGGTTAAAAACTGCCTCTGGAAATCTTCAGTTCTTACAGCTGCTGCCCTTTCATCCTGCAACTGTGCTTCCCCATCTTTTCCCCATGATTTCCCTTTGTATGGCCCATGAATCTCAGATCTACAGGTTCCATCTTCTAGCTCTGTCTTGTTTGAGCAGGTGATGCCATTGGCATGATCCCTAGGAGATAAACTGACCCGCCACTAGCCCCAGAATTACTGAAGTATTTAAGTAGCTTAAAGACACTTTGAGTTCTGTAATCCTCCCTCCCACTTAGACCAGGGAATCTGGACTAGAAAGAAATTAAAAGAGAAAGGATAAAAATCACTAAGCACAAATATTTGAAATTAACTCTTTAGGTAAGCATTTAAATTTGAAATTAAAAAAATACACAAAACAAGTGTTTACAGATAAAATACAGATATTGCTTATCCCATTGTTGAAATGCAGTCATTCTGAGGACTGAACATGACAATCATTTAACAGAACAGAGTAGCACTTTCATCATCTCTTATGGGAGGAATCAGATTATATCCAGCTGAAATGGAATAGAAGTGGGAGAAGATAGTACTGCCCAAATTGGGAGGTAGTCATTGGGATTCTGGTCCCATCTGAAAGGAAATATATCAGAGAATCTGTAATAATAATTACAGTCATAATTAATATATAACGACTTCTAAAAAAAGTTATAATAAAAATAGTAATAGTAATAAACAGCTATGCAAAGTATGCAGGACTCCATTGGGGTTTTGTTGGTGAGAAACTGTTGAAATACTTTTGCATTGGTTTTTAGGTAATGTCTTTTGTCTTGGGGATCCCAAACTGTATCACCAACTGCAGCAATAAAAATCTCCTGAACATGGCAAGCCATATGTTTCTCTGTTAACAACATAATTTTGGAATCATCTGTAGCATTTCTAATCAGAAATATGTAAAGTATTTGATTTCATTAATTTGAGTTCAATATTGTGCATTCCTCACCTAGAAACCAAACCAATATGCTGGCATATAGAATTGTAGGGTGAATGACTAATTTAATAATGTGTACTGCTAACTGTGTATTATATGTTTCTTTCTGAGCAATGAAGGTGCTTCACAAAGGCTGATGGTAATAGAGAATATTTTCAGTTAATTGGAAATGCATACTTTGTTCCCAAGATACACAATTATCCATTCATTGAATTCTACACTTCTCTTGTGTTTAGTGTGTTTTAGTGTCCATGTTTTACAGGTAAAGTAATAGAAGGGATATATTAAACCCTTCACAGTCAGTGGCAAGGCAGGGACAAATTAAAGTCTCTTGATCCTCTCTCTCAACATTGAAAGCATTGTTTCTCTCTCAGTTTTGCTGGGCAAGCAACACAGGTCTGTAAGAAAGCATTTTCTAGGATGACCTTCTGGGTCATCCTCTCCTGTCTCCTGCCATCAGGGGCAACATGTCCTATTGTGACTTTTGTGACTGTGACAAAGAAAGAATGAGTCACACTTCTCTGCTGGACACCAGACTGCTCACTGATACAGTCCACGTTGCCTTTCTGAAAAAAGACAATGATGATATCTTAAAGCAGCTTGCAGTGGGAAAAGGTTGGTCTGGTTTGTGTTCTAGGATTAGAGAAGAATGTTAGCCTTCCAGTGTCAGGTGTTGGGAACTTAAGGGTGCTGCTGAGTAGGGGTTTTCCCACAGTCTCAGCTTCAGCTCTGCACTTCCCTAGCCATGTCAAGTAGTACCTTCCTAAAGCTAGAAGGCTACTTTTAAGACACAAGAGAAAATTAATTCAGGAGGCCTCTTGTATTTGGTTCAGTTTCCCCCACCTTTATGTCATATCAGTGAATGTACACAGGTGTCAGCAGGGCCATTAGAGAAGGGTTCAGGGAGCACAGTGGAAATGTCCTCAGTCTGAGAGCTGGGAAGTCTCAGCTTGGCTGAACTTCATGTTTTCCTTGGACTGTACAGTACTTAGCAGGCTGATGACAAATGGGAAATAGCCAGTTCTGTAGCCAATTTTATTCTTTCTCATTTTATTGTCAAAGAGAGGGAAATTAAAAAATTTTGTGAGGATCTCACCCACTTCCCCTCTCCACTGCAGAGCTGCTCATTTATTTTTGTTTTATACTATAAATAGTTAGAGAAGCAAAGCTCCCCAGACCTTGAAGTTAGTTACGCATGTAGCCCCATACATGGCAAACCTGTGTGGTTATGCTTCTCATCACTATTGCCTGCACTCTCCATACCTGGCTAGTATAATTTGGCTCCTGCCTTAAGATCTCTCTCTAAAGTTTCAAAGCATGAGAGAAGTTGGATGGCAGGGACAGACAACAAGATGGTGTAGAAGATAAGAAGAATGGGGAAGTAATTGAGTGACAGCAGAAAGGTCACAGGAACACTGATGAAGCTGGGAAAAGCATAAGCAGTCATAAAGCACTCTCCTATGGAATCTGGATGACAATTCATTACATCTGCACACTGATATTTCTCATCTGTCGGCTTACAGCTGTGCAACCTGCTGGCAAGGTGTGCATCATTGTCTTTAGTAGAACATGCATTTGAAAAAACATCAAGCCTCCTAGTAGTCCTAAATTCCTTGTGCATAAGCTCAGGCTGTAAGAAGACTGGCGAGGGAAACTAGACATTGAAATCTGAGTTTGATTCAATTCACTGGACTGGAAGGAAAGCTGATGATGTCCTCATTTGTTGAATACTTTAAGATGTCTGGTATATTGAATAGGCAGGGATCTGAAAGAAGGGAAATGAGAGTTAAAGACTTGATTGCTGCACATACATTTCTTACCTCTACTGGCCTCTGCTATCTTTACACTTATATGTAGGTAGTGTGTTTAAATTAGTAGTACTACTAGACTTTCCCCAGACACATTAGAAACACTTGCCTCTGCTTTGTGTTCCTTACTCCTTAATTCTCATGCAGGCTGGTAAGACTTCTTCATGCAAGTCATGGGTTTGGACAATCATAACTTTCTTTTCAGTCCTTTGTTAGAGCTTACCAAACACCAGATGTTATATCATGGTGCTTTATAATCTTCTTTGCTTCATCCCTATGTGCTGTTCTGAATCAGACCTGGACTGATACCTGAAGGGGAGTCACTGTGTTAAAGTGGAGGCTGCGGAGATCTGTGTCTCTGTCTTTTGTCTCTAAAGAGAATTTCCTATCTGATATACTTCACTGAAATAGTCTGGAAAGGGGTAATCTGGCACTAACGTCTCCTTCTCCCACCTCCTGTTTGGAGAGTCGATGGAAACTAATAGCTCTTTTCCTGCCTAACATCTGTGGTTCACAAAATTTTCTGTGGCTGATGTGGTGCCAAGAGGCAGAGGGGTTATTTTGGGGCAGAATCCTTTTGTTTTGTTTTCCTCTTTCTATAGCAGTGTAGCAATCACCGTCCTGGCAGCAGGCATGCCCTAAGGGAAGGGAGAGGAGCTGCTTCTGAAGACAGAATACTTCATGGTTGCTTGTCCTCTCTTTGACTGCGGCATCAGCTGGGGGTAGGGGGAGGAGAAGTGCCTCAGGCTCATTCAGAGTTGACCCATGGTTATTTTTAGCTCCTTAACGTTCTTTCCAAGCCCCCTGCCCCTCCCCTTCCTTCCCCCAGTTCATTTCTCTCCTCTTGGCAAACGGCACTTTGTGAGCTGCTCAGTCACAGGTTAAAAAGCACTGAAAAAAGTCAAAGGGCAGGCAATGGAGGTACTCCTCCGAGAGAGGCACTTGAAAGGTCAGGAAATGCCTGAGCCGTGGGTAGGAGCCCCTCCTAGCTTAGCTCTGCTTATTAAGCAGTCTTGCCAGCCCAGGCAGACAGGGTGATGGGACTCAGATCTGAAAAACCATATGAAGGAGGGAAAAGAAGACAGTAAAGGAAGAGTAGGAATAGAGATAGGGAGATACAATAGAATTGTGGTAAACAAAGGGGACTAATTGAGGTGAAGGACAATATGCACTGTTTGTGCATGACTGAGAAAAAGAGGAAAGAGGAACGAAGAGCAATTTTTACTTCCCTCAGTTTGGAAGCCTGGAGGGTCTCTCGCCAAAGGGTATGGGCTTCCTCATCCCCTGCGGAGTCCCGAAGTATCAAAGCCAGACCCACATTCCAGAGGCATGAGGAGAAGACACGTAGGCAGCTTAGATGGGACTTGCCAGTGAACAATGAACAGCTGACAAGCAAGAAGGTGATGGGTCTTTGGGAAAGTCAGGTCTTTGCCTTTAGGGAGGGAGTGAGACAGTCATTGTGGAGAGGCTTTTCCTGTGCTTTGGAGAGCTGTTGGCAGCCCACTCTTGCTCCTGGCTGGTAAAGCATCAAATGAGGTCTGAAGTTGGGCCCAAATCTTAGGACGTTGCTTAAAGCAGGTGTGCAGGATTTAAGACTCACCTGCACCAGGTGAGGTAGAAAGCAATACAATAAAGGAGGTTTTAACTCCTGACGTCCTTGTCTGTGGAGGGCTTCAGCATGGGCCACTGATACCTCACAGCATCTTCTGCCTCAGTACGTTGTTTTGTCTGTCCATCCATCATGGTGCAGAATTTGAGCTTTCCAAACAATATAGGGCTTTTTCTCACTGTGCCCCAGGAGGCAGGATTATAGTGTGCTATACTCCTCTTCGCTCAGGAGCTGGGGAATGGCTCCTGCAAAAGGCAGGTCAAGCCCTTTCCCCATGCCTGTCCTATGGGAGAATGAAAAAGCTGCTCTCTTTCCCGTCTCTTGGTGGGGACCTGGAAAGGAGCAGCTGGGTGGCTCAGTTGGCTATTGCAGCCAGGTCCAGTGTCATGAAGATGCCAAGGCAGAAATAACTTGCTCAAAATAACATGGTTCCCCCTGCACCATTTCCCCTGCTGCCCCCATGTAACCCACTCTTTACAGTAGCTTCTTCTTAGTTTTCCAAAGTCCCAGCTGTGTGTACTTGTCTCAGGCAGGGGAAGCAGGTTGCCTGGATACAGTCCCTCTGCTGAGCAGTGCAGTCCCCTGGAAATCAGTCTGCAGTTCCTCCCCTCATCTTCCCTAGCATTGCTTCATAGTGTGGAAGATGGATTTGGGTCTCTGGAGGACTTCTGGATGCAAAAGAAAGGCGGGGTGTGAAACAAAGCATCACAAATGTCAGCATTCCCTCTTCACCCCAAGGAAACAGTCAGATGAAAGGATTGCAGAGAAAGGCCGGGCAAGGAAACTGTTCCACCCATTGTTGGAAGCCAGGATGAAGCTGGTCCTAACCCAAAAAAAGAGGATCCCACCCCTGAACTGAGCCAAGAAGCTACTCAGAAATTGCATCACTAGCAACAGAGGCTAGGTCTGATTGATATAGTCCAGCAAGAGCAAACCCAACTGAGCATACCCAGATGTCAAGATAATAATTGCTCTGAAAATGAGGTTGCACAGAATGGGGCAGGGTTGGGAGGGAATAAAACAATTTTCCTTCGTTTTGGTGTGTGAAGGGATAAAACAATTCCCATTCCTCTTGGTGTGTCTTCACAGTTTTGCAATTGCAGAGCTTCCTTGGCAGCAGACAGCTTCCTTTGGCTGATGCTGCTAGAAAAATTGGCTAATGTGGAAAAGCTCTGTGATGTGCTTATAGGCATCTAAACTGTAAAGACCACAAAAAATGTTCACGTTGTTTTGAAAGCCTTTAACCAGGAAAAATATAAGAAAGATGAAAGAGCATTTATTATCAATATCAGAAAAAACCTCATTCAAGTAGGTCCTTTAACTTGCTTTATTCTCTAATTTTCTCAATGCAAAAAGCCATGCCTGCTTAATTTCTAGATGAGAAGTACAAATTCTTACAAAGGCTAATTTCTCAGCCACATTACAAAGTCTCCATAAAGCAAAATTCTGTAATTGAAAACTACTGTATTACTGCAATAATTCTTGTACTCAAACCACCTGTCATCAATGTTCTATTTCCACCTTCCCCATAATCCTCTGACATGGGCCAATTTTGGAGAAAAGGTAACAGTATCATTGGACTTAACTGGTTGATTCCAGAAGGAAAGTTCATGCTCTATAGGTCCAGTAAAGCAGGTCGCTTTTGTAGCAGACACTAAAATGCAATGGGTGAAATGTAAAATACAAATATATTTCAGGACCATAAGGAGAGAAAACCCCCTAAACTAAGACTCTTGTATGTGGCTTGCCCTGCCAGAAGCACTCAGCTTTTTTTGTCACTACAGGCAGGGCATCAGCAGAAGCGTCTCTGCTGACTACAGCACTGCAGGATCTTAGTGGGAGGGACGTATCTCTCAGTTACACTGGTTTTACTCAGGGCTCTAATGGACCAAAGAAACCTTTCACATTCCCCAAGAAAAGCAATGGCCACCCACTGCAGTTTGGCAAGCACTGGTAATTCCCAGTGAGAACGTCTATTCAGCTGGCAGTCATCTGCATTCAACAGTAGTTTCAGTTTCTTAGTGCACTGAGAGTACATCCCCTGATGCAGTGCTTTAGAGCGCATTGAGCATGACGCAAATCATAGATGACAGTAGGGATTTCTGCTCTGAGGGGAACGATTGCAACCCTTTAGCCATATTAAGATAGAAAAATGCAGTCTTGGACACTGGCATGTATGGTAATCTAAAATCATTCTGGCTTTGATACCTTCCCTGTGGGGTGAACTGTGCAAACCAGCTCCAGCATCCTTGGTTGCTTTTTTCAAGCCATCCCCAGCACCTCAGTCAACTCCTGATGTAGGGTTGGAGAATTACAGTCAGGCATCTGCAGGTTAAATCATTCAGCTGCATCATATGTGCAAGTAGAAGAAGACTAACCACAAAGCTGGGATTCGTCCCTGTGTACAGAATGCCACAATGAGTGCCTTCTTGCTGGCCCTTTATTAATCTCATATGAATATCAAGTAATGAAAATCTTAAAACAGAATTGCATAGCACCCAGCAAGTGCCCTGGAGCAACTAGTATTCTCCTAAGATAGGTGTGGAAGCTTCTTGGGGCAAATATCCTGAGGGCAGGGCAGAGAAAGGAGAAAGAGAAGATCATGTCTGGCAGCAGCAGCGATGATAAGGATCTGAAGATTGGTGTGTGTGTGTGTGTGTGTGTGTGTGTGTGTGTGTGTGTGTGTGGTTTCTTTCTTTACTCTTAGAAATTGGAATTAATCAATGCATAACAGGATAATACTGATGAGACTGTAACAATGATGGCTGCTCTGCTCCATTTTCTTCGCATCAGACACACTAAAATCAAGAGACCAAATATACATGTCACTGGGAACTGGGTCTAACTGAGGAGGGAAGAAGGAAAAAGGGAGAGAGAAGTCTAATCACTGGGATTTTTTTACGATTTTTTTTTCCTCATTCCCATTTCAAAGGCAGAGAAAAAGAGAAAGATACACACAGAGAAAGAGAGCGTGAATCATTTAGCATGAATTTTGCTTGAGTGAGGACTGACATAAGTGTGTGAAATAGGAAGGCAACGTATGAATAATGCAGAACAAGACTCCGTGCAGACGGAAGACTGTTATTGTGTCCGTTTACAGCTACTGAAAGCACTATCAATAGATAAGAAAAGAGTGCGAAAAGAATGCAAAAAGCCTGCATGGTCATCTCATGATGAAAAGGTGTTAAAATACATTGTGGATCACAAAGTATCACTGCACTGAATTTGCTCATCTGCTCATACCAAGGCAAAGAGGAGTTGGTGGTGGAGTTTTCGGTTAGAACTGCAATGACTTCACTGCAGGTTAGGCTTGCTCTAAGTTGTGCCCAACCTGCATTGGCTGCTATGGTAGACAAAGGCAGAAATACGGGGGATAACATATACAGAGTGCCTCTGTCATGCAGTCTTTACCACACACTCCTGGGAGAAGTGTTTGCAGAACTACAGAAAGCAGGTATTTTTATGAAGGTGACCCCTGAAAGAATTCATGTGTCCTTCTGCTTATTTACAGTTGGTGCATGCAAGACGCTGAACTCCTTTCTTATCCCTTTTATGGGAGAAAGTATGGCTAGGAACTAGCACACACTCCCAGGACGCTTGGGACAGCTGGTTTCCATTTGTGGTCCTACCACTGGCTGGTTTTGGATAAATATCGTTATTTTTGTGCCACTGGTGAAGCACTTTGAATCCTAACAAAAAGCAGCATGTACGAGCTGGATATTAATTCAGATTCTTCTAACAAGCCCACCATCATACCGTGTGGTCTCTTATATTCTGTAATTAAGGCACACTTCTGCTTTAAGGAGGATATTCTTATTCCTTCCCTTGCTTTATTCTAGTTCTGGATGGAATTTGCAGTAATTTCTGAGGTAGCCTGTTGGATCCCCTCCACATGGCTGATCCTTTCCCAAATCACATTCCAGCTGTTCATCTGAGTAGTCATGGGAGACTCTGCCTGTATTGTGTGCCTTAACAATTCAGTAGCGTTAGAACTCACACATCCATCCATTAGCTGCTGAAGATTTCTCAGAAAGCTTTAAGAAAAAAGGGTGGCATACTGAATAACTCTCTCTCAAATTTATCATTGTATTAGACTAGGAAGAGATATAACATTATGTGCATTTATAGAGGTGACTGGAGGATGTTCATATTTTTTGGCAATATTGAGAAGGCTTACCTGGAGGTCTAAGGAAGGCTGTCTTAAAGAAAGACCCCAGAAAGAAACAGAAGGAAGGCAGGGGGCAAAGTCAGGACACTAGGGCATAAAGCAAGGGAGATTCAGAAACACTGGTGTTATATTTTGGATTGAAAAGAAACAAAAAAAAGGGAAGTGGTAGTGTCTTTGAGGACAAGAGAATGAGGTAGCATGAGAGCCTTGGAAGAGAAGGACACACTGTGGATTTATCCTGTTTGTAAAAGAAATACTATGTGCAAATAGGCATTCTCACATTCTGTCTATCTACCTAGTTAACCCAGCATCATATAAAAAGGCAGACTGTGAAAAGTCCTTTTGCACAGAGACTCACACAGTTATAACTACAGCAGTACAAGCAGCCAGGTTGGAGAAGCAGTGATGCTGATGCAATGCAGTGATGAAAATAAGCATTCCTGCTACTTCAGGGATAGAAAAGGCACATCCCATCTGCCTCCTAGAAATCTGCTGCACCCTTTCACCCGCCAAAAGAAGCAGCTAGCTTGAGTCAAAACCAGTCTGGTTTTGGTTTCTCACCTCATACTTGCCCATTTCCTCTTTCTGCCTGGGAAAAAGAATAGGTCAGCAGGGATTGCCATGTTTTCAATGTATTTGAAAACACTGTATTTTTATGGTAATATTACAGTGCTGTCTATTTGCTTTTCATCTTTTCACCTTGAAATGGGAGCTGCAGGTGCTTGTATGCTGTGCAGCTATTGCACATAATGAAAAGTGACAGGGCAGTTCAATCTCTGGGGTCCTTTCAGTCCACAGGCTTCCTGCTGAGAAACCCAACAAGGTGGGCACTTGGGTTGATATTTTTTCCTAAGTTGTTCTGACATATCTCCTCTGGGAATTGTACTGGTGCCCCCTAACTCATACCATGCAAACTCCCTGGCTGCATCAACTAGTATTTATTTCTGGTCACTCACTGGTAATCCGAGCTCCTATCAAAACAGTAGCCTAAATTTGAAAGGCTCCCTGCTGTGGTGTCCACAAGAGTCCTGTGGTGTTAGATGCTTAATAGGTGATTAAAGGACAAGTCACACTTTTTCGGCTGTGCTTTGAGCTGTTTTGAGGGAGGATGATATGAAGGGTGGTGATTAGTGTCTTTTGGAGACAAAGACAAGAAACCTGAAGCAACCAGAAGTAGCAGCTCTAATATGCAGTGAGATCAGCTTTTTCTGCAGACTGTGTGATGCAGCAGAGAAAAATCCTTCCAGTAACGGGTCTGATGTAAAACTAGGTTGGGTTCTTGTGCATCTTCCCTTTTCTTCATAGCAATACACCCACTTAATCTTGCTTCACTGTGTTCTGAAGAGCTGTAAAGAAGCACTTCCTTCTCAGACATTCAGATAGGCTGCCACAATGTTGCCATCCTGGAATACACCATACCCTTTCTCTGCTTCTACAATTAATGTACAGTTCATATTAGCTCCCTATTAAATATAATAAGGAACAGTGAACTCTGCTTTTGTAAATTAGGGAGCCCACCAAATCTACCTCTGCATAAATGAACTGCCTTTAGACTGTCTTCTGTAGAGGAAGATAAATTACACTAAATCCAGGGTCTTACACACACACTAATACAAACTGAATCTTTGCTTTTCATAAATGGGAAAACATAAACAGATTTCTAAGTCAGAAGCTCTACCATGCAGGAGCCACACTCTCACTGTATTGAACGTGCCCTTGTCTTCCCAGTCCTATTGTTGAGCTGAAATGCATGTATCCCTGTGTTAGCGAGGGAACCATATGGTGTCCAAGCCTTATGAAGGCCTATATGAAGGCCATCCTGAATCACCGGCCCATACATGGAGAGACATATTCTGTCAATTTGCTCTAAAAGCAGATGAACCTTATTTAGTCCAACATACCATCCCTTTAATGAAGGTTGAGATATTGATCTCCCTGGTAAATCAAGGTGAGATCTATAGATCCCTCACAATAAGTGATGGTGGATTTATTGATTCTTTTCTTCCCACCCCCTGGAAGTGAAAGCAAGACATATTAGTTCCTCCCCATTAAATGAAAGTGAGCTGTATTAAGGCCACCCCCATAAATACAGGGTGGGCTATGCTGACTTAGACCTTAACCACATAAATGGAGGTGAAATGTATTGATTCCATCTTCTGTAATTGAAGGAGTGTTGTATTATGGTGCTCCTTCCAACATAAATGATGGAAAAACATATTGATTCCTTCACTCTTGAGTGAAAGGTGAGTTCTGCTGAAAATCCCCCAAATGAGGAAGGAAAGCCAAGCAGAATTTAGCACCTTATTCAGAAATATATTTTGATCCGTTATTTACATTACTCTATTCAGATGGCAAAGGTGTTACTGCTTAAAAGCTCTGGACACAAATGAAGTGAAAAGGAACCATGCCTTCACTGAAGGGATGTAATGCCTAAGTAGAGGGCCTCCTGAGTTCCAGTCCCTGTGCTCATGTAGGTCACCTGACTTAGGCAAGTTTCTTGGCTCTTATGTGTCTTGTTTATCCAGAAAGGATAATGGTCTTCCTCTGACATTAGACAGTGGAATAAATTTGTTCATAGCTGTCTACAATGTTCTGTTGGTTAATGGGACCAAGTAAATTCTGGAGACAACAGTAGAAGTTGATGAAACATTATAGGGCAAAATTGTTTTAAAATAAGGTGTGCTGCGTAAGCCCCATGCCCTAAGAGAAGCTAGGTCTGAACACTGCAGATAAATAATTAGCAGCAGCTGCCTGGACCCTGTGGTAATTTTTGTTCTTTAATTATTCCTGATTTTTCCTACTCCTTTCTACCAACAGCACTGTTTTTAAATTGCTTTGGCTGATGGGAAGGATACCAAAGTTACCTCACCTCAAAGCTATGCACTAATTCAGGAATTCAGTCTTTTGGACTGTGACTATTACAAGTGAGGCAGTCAGGACAGTGGCCATCTGGAAAGCAAAGCATTCAGATTCAACTGCACTCCTCCAAGGGGAATCATGTTCAGCCCAGCAGCATGACAAAGCCCAAGACAGCACAGGGACAGCTGCTGATGGTGTAAAATAAAGGTGCCAACTTCTTGCTTCCCCAAGGAAATACACTCATTTTCCCCACAGTACTCCATTGCACAGCTGTTGTCTTTTGCTAACCTGTTACGAACATCAAAATCCTTAGGGAAGCTACAGAAGACAAGTGA
Source organism: Sitta carolinensis (assembly GCA_032173965.1). Classification (NCBI taxonomy): domain Eukaryota; kingdom Metazoa; phylum Chordata; class Aves; order Passeriformes; family Sittidae; genus Sitta; species Sitta carolinensis. The sequence goes on from JAVUNC010000006.1 coordinate 39,757,559, forward strand.
AGAGGACAGAACCAGCAGAGCCTTGCAGAGAGACCTGCCTACGCCTTTCTTCACAATTTGTCCTAACAGAAGCAATAAGACAGAAAAAAAGGGAAAACAAAGAAGACAAACAACAAAGTGAATGCAGGCACATGTAGATGACACTAGGAAGTTAAAGAAAAGCCCTTACACAAGCTACACAATAAATCCTATCACTGTCATCTTTTTGCCTGATGTCACAGAGGAGAAATGCACCTCTAGTACTATGTCTTGTGATGAGCAGGCAGAGTTATGGTGCCTTGTGGTGTCACCATGCATCTGCAGGGCACCTCCCACCCGATGTCTGGGGGACTACACATGCAGAGAGGGGGACAGGAGTTGAGTATGTGTTATTGTTCTGCAATTCTGTAACAGTACCTACCTAAGAGGGTCCCAGGCATCCCAGCAGTCATATCCAAGATACAGTCATGAGTAATGCAAGCTTTGATCTGTTCTTCAGGATGCAATACTGAGGTATATTTTACCATGAGTTTCTTAACACATAATTATTTATCTTGAGACCTTACAGAAAGTAAAATGTGGTAGATTTTACACAATTTAGCCACTCCTGGAATCTCTTGTGTTCTTCCCATGTGGGTATTTCCAAGCATACTGCGTTGCCCAGAACAGACTTTGAAAATGCCAGTCAAGTGCCAGCCTCCCCCTAAGCCCTTCAATGGAAAAGCCCAATTTCTTTGCAATGCTCTCATATCGCCAGCTGTCTAAAACCCTCTGTGAGAGGATTTAAATTGGATTTTGTGCTGATTTTATACAGTTGTCTTATGTCTTCCCCATGTGTGGTGAAAGAGATTTGTTCCATACAGCATTGGGGATGCAAATATCATTTCTGTTTCAATGTGTCGTTTGAAAGGAGGACCAGACGGTTGCCATGGCAACCGCACATCTGAGCCAGCTGTAGTTGCTATGGAAACAGAAACGATGTGAGCCAGAAAAAATAGACCCAGAGGACAAAGCATTTTAAAAGGCACACAAAAATTCCCTTAAACTAAAATAAAATCTTGCTGTGAGATTCTAGGATCTCAGAAATAAGGGGCAAACTAGACGAGAATGCCAACATCCTCTCATGATTTTGATGCACTTTTTTTTTTTTTTTTTTTTTTTTTTTTTTTTTTTTTTGAGGGGCAAATGATCCAGCAATTGCTGGAAAGGAGGTGAAAGTAAATTCCGCTATACTTTTGGCCCGGTCCACTAATCCTTTGGGAATGTGAATGCTCTGCTCTTTTTTTTTTTTTTTTTTTTCTTGGTAGTTCTGTGCCACGGAGGCACAAATCAGTACTCCTGTCAGGCATCCCTCCTGTTCACAGGAGGCTCTCCTTCTATAAACCTAACTATGTTTCATCCAAGTGCTTTCAAATAATGATATTGTATCTTTGGAGAATCTCTAGTCCCTGAAAGAGGCATAGTCTTAATCATTAAAAAAGGGACACAACACACTGTTTGAAATGTCCAAGGTCTAAGGCTGGGATCCTCATGCAATGGCCAGATGCCTGGCAGCACTGCAATGAGTGCTCTGGCCTTCAGGGGTGGACCAGTGTGTTTGATAAGTACTAAAGAGAATAATCCACAACATCCTACATCTCATCAGAGTGTTTTGTTATTTTTTATCTGGAACTCTTTTTTAGCTTTAATGTTACAGCTAATCAGAGGGAATGATTAAAATGAGAAACGAATGGTGCTGTAGAAGAGACTAAGGCAAACATCTTCAACATCCACACAGAGCTGTGTGGGTTTGAGGTCTTCTGAGAATGTAATAAGGTCAGACACAAGGGCTGACACTGGGACTGGGCAAAGAGAAGAGAGCAGATGGAGAGAGAAGATGACAAGAATAGATCCAAGTAATAGGGAAAGGTGAGGGAGGAGAGCCTCAAATTGGGAAATGATAGAGATGAGGGAGAAGGCTGGAGCCACATGTGCTAAAATAAAACAGTGAGAGGTGAGTAGGACAGCAGGTGAAATTTGAGATAAAGAACAGGGATGGAAGCAGGCAGAGATGAGGACAGAGAGTGGAGCAGGATGGGAGACCACAGGATAGGAGGGTGAGCAAGCTGAGGGCAATGCAGTTGGCACAGCAGTATGGGACAGGACAGGGACAGAGATGAAGCCTGGCTCAGTATGCATAGGAGTAAGGAAAAACAAAGAGAAACAGAAGATGTGGAATCCAGATAGGGCACAAAATGGTTTGCAGGGTAACAGACTTTCAGTTGGTTTTCTTAATATTGCTGTAGTTCAGAATATTTCCCTGGCTTTTCTAGAATCACTGCATATGTAAGTAAATGCTTTTGTTAGCTGGTTCACTCGTTACACTGTGGTGAAGGCAGCTTACTCCAATGTAGTGTTGTACTTAAATATTTAAAGTATTTCTTTCCTTGTTCTATACAGCTAATGTTATAAAATCGTTCAAGATGCAAACTTTGATTATTTTCCTACCAAAAGCAGATTTAGAAAAGCAGTTTATTATCTCAGGTGCCTTTGAATTATCACTGCGTTTTCTGCCTTTTCATTTTGTGATCTCAGTTCCCACCCCTTCATTTCAGTCACATTACTCTCTTTCTGTCTATAAAAAAGAGGGAGATGGATGCCACAATCTGAACACACCTGTAATTTCTGTTGAAGCCAAGGGAATCTGCATGCATGTAACTAACATGAATGTAGGACTTGGCTATGGATTTCTGTTTAAAGGAATAATAAACTGCTCACATTTACTGAGAAGGAGAAAGAAAAAAATCTTTATTCAAAATGTAGATATCTTCCTGCTGAGGAGCAAACCCAAAAGTCAGCCTTCAGGATATAAATATTTATGCCTTTTGCATAAACAGCAGATGTAACATTTCCAATTAACTGTCGATCTTTCCATTTCTCTGGCTGCTGCTGCTTTCTCTTACAGTATCAGAATGAGCAGTTTGCTTGATTTGCCTGAGCTCGGAACTGTCACAAATTTCCAGTCAGTAAGATGAATTTGTTCCTGAAAATGTTTGTTTATCAGAGCTATTTCCCTGTATTTTTTATCCCTGGTGTTCAGTGTAAGATGAATTCTATCCTGCTGAAAGATGTGAGATTCACAGCCCAGGTAAGACAAGAGAGAAGGAGGAGAGCAGGCACTGGTGAAAGTGTAGACTCAGTCACTGCAGCCCTGTCCAGTCCAGACCTAGAAGAAGCCTGCCTGGCATGAGAGATCTCTGACCCATTTGGCCACTGGCCCTTCTACTAAGGATGCCAGCCTGGGGCTGGGTAGCATCAAGTGTAAGAGCTTTTATGATGTAGCCACCTGTTCATGAAGAACTGCCTCCATCAATTCTTCAGTGTCAGTTTTCTCAAGTGTCTGACATTTAATCCTGCTAATGGCAGCTTCCCTCCTCCACGACTTCTTTCTCTCTGGGAGAAAGCGTGAACTGTGCAAGCAAGAAAATGAACCCTATTTTAGCTGGTTAACATCAGTTTTCATTGGCATCATACCTACAAAGCAGAAGATTTTGCTGGAGCACTGGAAGGCAGGGTATAGACAAAAAGCAAGAACAGAGAAGCAGTAGTAGTTAAAAGCAAGACGGAAAGGCAGGTGCAAGGGGAAAGAAAAGCACTTGTCTGGAAATATGTCCGAAAAGGGGGATCCCTCTGTTCTTTTCTGCTGAAGATTCTTTTGCATGTTCTCTTGTCCTCTGACCTCTCCCTCAACACCACAAAATTTATCTCAGTATCTTTTACTTTCCTGGGAATTCAAAAAGCAGTTGAGAATTGCTGCAAATCAGGAGCTGGTGTTCAGCTGATCCAGCTTTCACTGGGAGATTGAATGAAGAGCTCTTTTCCTTCCTCCTTATAGGGAAAACTCTGGCCTGAGAGCTGCACAGCTGGCCTGGGACAGGGCTCTCTGCTGCTGGTGGGGTTAGCATGGAGGTAATAGGTCAGCCTTGTTCTTTACCATCCTTGGGAGCTGCACCCTGATGGCTGGCAGCTCTGGTAGGTGCTGTTGCTATGGTAACTGGCTCTGCTTTAAAACCATCCAAGTGGCAGTGCAGGGATGGAGGCACCTGCAATCCTTCCTGCTTAGGGGTGCACCCTCCTCACCACACTTCCACTACCTGCTGCCTGCTTTTCTCCAGGTTCCCAGGACTCTGAGCTGCATTTTTGTCCACTCCTTTGTCTCTGTCTGTCACATCCTCCCTGGTTCATCGGGATTCTCACTAGTGTAAACAGCTGGCCTCTTGCATAGCATGGGAAATAATCAATTCCTAACCCATAAGAGATGGTCCAAATTCACAAGTAAATGGAATTTTAATTGCTTAATAAGCACAACTTTCACTCTGTTCTGTGCTGTGGCGAAAAAGCATATGTAGTATACTTCCTGTCTGTATTCAAGTACAGTCTTTACTCAAACACCTGTGACCAGTGATAAGGTTATCAGCACTATAAACCCCCAAATGATCACCAGCATTTGCTTCAAATGAGCTAACTAAAGTGCATTTTGATTACAGTTAGAAGCTAACTTTGCTTCACCCACTTAGTGCAAATCCTTGCATGTGTAGGATTCCATCACCAGAGGAGCAGGTGCACCAACACAGCTGGAGTTACTACCAGCTGCATGCTACCTTCCTCTTCTTCGTATCAACCTCTCTGTGTAATCGGTTACATCTAAAAGAATCTGAGGTAACATCAGCAAAAACCAGGCTTTGCCTTCCCACTAGGAACAGGAGCCAGGGTAGCACCAGTGTTGACTGACTCATCTGTCAAGCCCTGTCCTTGCTGGGACTCACACCATTCCTCATGCCTGGGGAGATTCATGGGCACGAGGTGGCCCTACCAACTTTCTTAAAGTGGATCAGTGTGTACTAACAATTTAGGATAGAGTAATCTTGAAGAAACTGAAAGTCAGTTTTCTTAAACCACAAGGATTTTTTTTTTTTTTTCCACTTCAGCTCCCTTGACTGTGGCTGACTTTCTGGTATTTCTCTTGAGTTTTCACTGCTGGCTGAAGAGTCTCTCTAGTTTAATGGCATCCATTAATCATACAACAATGCATCTCAGGAGCACAAGAGCTTAGAATTCAAGTTACAGTACTGATGAGTGTTGGTCTGACTTTTCAGGCTGAGGGTGCTCTAAGGTCAAGTCATAGACTTTAGGCTCTGTTCATATTTTGGGTGTAATGTGGGACACCCAGGATGCAGACAGCTGCTTGTTCGGGCACAAGAACAGACTTTCAGCTGAGCATGCTGAGTGCTCCAGGTCACAAGTTACTCTTGGGGCTGAGGTAAAGGGAATAAAGCCACTGTCACACTTTGTGGATTTGAAGGAGATCTGAGAGCTGCAATGACCCTCCCAAGAATTGTCCCAGTCTATATCAGTTTTAGCAGATCCTTACAAAGACCAGGGCCTCAGTGTCTCATGCCCACTGCCCACTCTTCTAAAAGCAGATGAACATCTTATGTACTCTTTGTTCTCTGTGTTTTCCCTAGAACAGTTTGTCAGGTTGCTACCAAGGTATCCAGTTTTTCCAGTGCTAAAGGATCCAAAGTCAGAACTGTCTTCTCTCAGATGCCTTGTGGATGCTGTGACGATCTGCAGGTACAGTGAGAAGCAGCTTTCCAGGCCATCCTCCCCCTTCTAGCTGGATACAAAAGCAATTGAAGATCTTTGGCTCGAGTTTGCAGAAATGAACTAAAAATGGCCTTCAAGGGATTCCTTAATCAGCTTTTCCTAGTTCTCTTGCCAAGATGGTATTCAAAGGAAAATGTCATGGTCTGATCACAGCCTACAGATCACCAGTCAGACTACTCTGTGCTAGACACTCCTGGGTTTGCTGCATGATCCTTGTTTCAAGGCCTTGGGTAAGCACTATGGTGTGCACTGCAGAAGGGCTGCACTGGTACCTTTCATCTGCACAGCCGGCAGTTGTTTTGTCACATTTTTAGGATACAGGATCCTTTGTGTTACCATAATCCTGTGCTTTACATGTCTTCAGAGCCTTGTTACAGCTGTGAAAGTACAATAGTGCAGAAGCAGATGAGATACGCCCTTTTACAACGCCTATGTAGCCTTAGAGAGCCCTTTAAGGAAGGTCCCTTTGGAGAAAGACTTCGCCTGTTTGTGCGTTACATTACTCCCCTTGTACATACGCTCACAGAGTATTTGGAGTAACTCATTCTTCCCACATTTTAAACTATGTTTCAGTAGCCAGGCCCTTGAATTTGCACATTAATCAGCCAGACTCATTGAGCTGATTCTCTGGAGTCCTACTGACACGTAAGAGATCCATCCTGCCTTTCCCATGCCTTCCATGTACCCCATTCCTTTTGCAGTCTGTGTCAGGCATAATGACTCAGCAAATGCACATGCTTCTTGTTGACAGCGCAGGCATACACAATGTTGAATATTATATGTCCTTTTATTTATCTTGCCCAAGTGCAAATTTGACTACAGACTGTTCCATTGTCACTATAATATTTTGTTCAACCTCCCAGCTTCCTTCAAGAGAGGAAACAGCCTGCAGGTGCTGCAAACCCTTTTTGTTCCTTTATAACTAGAAGAAACTACGCTATTCCTCTAAGGCTTTTAGTCTGACTTGATCCTGGCTCACCTACCTGCCTGCTTTTCTCTGGAGAGCTGGCAGGTGAATATTTTCAGTAATTTACTTTAGAGCTGTTCTATCATCCTGCTATTTATTTCTGTCATAAATTATGCCCAGAGGTTAGGATGCTCTCATTTTCCCACTCACAAAGGAACCAAAGGAAAATATTCTGCAGTGCACTGAGGCATTTTTGGGTGGCTTGTAAATATTTCCAGAGGCAGATATACTGGGGAATGAAAAGAGCTGTAGTCTCTACCTGGTAAGCATTGCCTGAATTAACCTGCAGCTTCTAGGTTATGCAACAGGGAGCAGTTGTGCTCATACAGCCCCCTTTTCCCACTGTGATTTACATCCAGTGTCTGCAAGATTCACCAGCTGGTGCTTCAAAGCATACTGAAGAAATAAAAAATAAAAATAAAAATAAAAAAAAACCTTGAGAGATTATAGCTTACTCCTCATGCAGTGGTTTGACTCATTAAAATCAGTGGAGCAATTTTCAGTGACTTCTCTGGGATTGGATCAAGCTCTAAAAGCACAAGGCTTGAGAACTGGACTGCAGCCAATTAACTTAAGAGAAGCAGAATTCCAAGTGAGTTTTCATTTTTAATTCAGAAGCTAAATAAAATTGAACATCAGTGCATTTAGATGGGTTAGCTCCAAGAAAAATCCAGGGAACTGAAGGAAGTGATATTTCTTGTGTGTTTGCCTCTTCTTAGCTATACCCTAAGGGGCTGGTTGCTCTACAAAGCAGTATCAGTTACCCAACAATGCACTACTGCTCTTATTATTACTAAATGCCTATGTGCTCATTGTAGACTAGGACTCCAGCAAGCTGGGCAATAGATGAGTATAGAGCAAAGAGATGGCCCTTGCCTTCCAGAACATCACAGAGTCTAGATTTACCATTTTATGCTGAATTTGCTGATGGGTGGTGTTGCACCACAAAAAGTGTTTGTTTGTTTTTTTTTCATGTTGAAGTCAAATACGTTCCTAGTGTCCCAAGAAGGTGACAGGGAGGTTTGAGCTTCTTGCTTTGACAGAAAATATAAAACATTAAGTCCTGGTTTTACCACTCAGATTCCCCTATGTTTTGTTGGAAAACACCTGCAGAAGCTTATTCAGCATGAGGGTGAACTTGGTTGTATCATACAGGCTTGTTTACAAAATGCAGCATTGCCTGCCTCAAGGTCAAATGGGTACCTTGTGCCAAGTCTCCCTGCCCCAGTCTAGGTAGCAAAAGAGAATTAGCCTATACTATCTCAATACTTCATGAGTATGTGCCTTCCTCAGAAATATTTCTTTTCTGCATTTTTTTTTTTCCTTCAGCATGCCCTGATTTCCTGCCCTTTCCTTTGATACCTGTCTTTGGTTTTTGTCTTTTCTAATAGCATCAACTAATCAACGTCTGCAGATAACTTCTCTGGAGAAGGGGAAACATACAAAAATAATAGTTGCAAATCTCTCCCTATAATTCGCTTGGTTTTTGAGGTGCAAAAATAGACCTAATTATTTAATTTTTTGAGAGGCTACTGTGCTTCTTGTGTTTAGATGAGCCATAATCATGTTCCTCCAGACCTCAGGAAAGGGAGCTCAAGAAATCCCAGAAGAAAAGGTTGTCCCTGTTTCCAGCTTTTCCTGTCAAAACCTTTGCCAATGTGAGATAAAAACCCCAGTATGAGCAAAGAAAGAATAAAGGAGAAGAGAGGGAAAGCAACTCAGAAACTTGGGGGTAGTTCTGGCTCTGGTCCAGCAGCTGGTGCTCATCTTTGACAGGTACAGGGAAAAATCAGACTGAAGAGGGATCTCAAGCAAGCAAACAAACAAATCACCTAAATGAACAAGCTGGGTAATAAAGTAGAGCTGAGAATCAGTAGCTAACGAACACATCTCTGTCACCGCACGGCTTTCTCCTGGGTAGAAGGGGAGTCAATTACCCACCTTCCAACAAGCTATTGATCAAGCTGCTGCCATGTATTGAATTGGAGACCTGGACACCCTGCATGTGGCTCTTTGATTTTCTCTCTCTCTGTAGTAGCACGTGGATGGAAGCCAGATGAGCCAGCACAGGACTATCGATCAATCCACCTCCCTCCATCCCCCTCCTCCTCCTCCTCTTCTTCACCCCAGTTGCCATGGTAACCACGGCTGCTGCTGCAGCAGCAGCAGCAGCAGCAGCACTGTTTACCTGGTCTATTTATTTTCCTTTTCAATATCCTTCCCTTCCCCCCACTGCTCTCACCTTGGCATGATATTGGCAAAACACTCAGCAGTTATAAAAGGGATGAATTTTTATGACTCTGAGGAGGACAATGCAGTTCTCGGCTCTACTTTATCACCCAGTTTATTCATTTAGTTGATTTGTTTCTGAGGAATCATTGCCTATAAACAACAGATATCTCAGTCACCAACTAGGTCATGCTCCAGACATGGAGGAGTACCTGTCAGTCCAAAAATACAGGTCTCCTTCATATGGGTTAAGTGTGCCTGTACTAAGATGCACATTTTCTTCTTATATATTGCCCAAGAGTGCCAACAGAGAACTTATTTCACTTATTGCAGGTATGCCATCATTTACCAGCTGTTAATCTCACATTACTCCTGGGACAGTATATTATAAACATCAGCTGCACCAGCATTTCTTTCAGGTCTTAAACCACCTTTGTAAGTTGTATTGAGGGTGCAGTGTCTTACAGGGACCAGCTGCTATGGAAGGAACAGTAACCAGAGTCATCTCCCATAGAAGGCCTTTACAGAATGTTCATCATGGCTTCCAGCTGCATACACTGAGCAGTTCTGTTTCTGGCTCTTCCCAGTTCAACAGCATTTCCAATCATCCTTGCAATCTTCCCAAGTGGCAATGCAGTCTTGCCCCATCTCTTTCCTCATATTGCTTTCATTGCCTGAAAATGCCTTTCCTTTCCCAGGCAGGATGACAGTCATGCTGCAAAGACCAAACAGTAGATAAATGAACAACATTCATTTCCCCCCTCCTGAATGTGTTATTTTTTGTGCTGAATCATCCATCTGCTGATTCTCAGTGTAGGATTCTCTGCTGAAAAAGGCTTTGAGCAGGGTATGAAATATAAGATATACAAACAAAAAATATTTCTTAGAATGTAATACAGGTGTCCACCTTGCTTCAAAAGGCTTCCTGGCTTCCTTTTAATTGAAATTCTTCACCCAAGTCTCATATTCCTGATTCTTTCCACTGTAAAGCCATCAAAACCCTCCCAGGAGACTCCCAGTTTTCCTCATAATTCAGTATGATTGATACAGGATGTAAAAAATCAGTTGATGTTATCAAGACCATATTATGTCGCCTTGAAGCAAAGCATTATAGGATAAACTGTGGAATTTGCTACTGCATGATATTAGGGAAGCGAATACTGTATTTTAAAGAAAAAAGAGACATCTCTAAGAAACAGAAAGGCACTGGGAATTTGGTGAAAGGAAATTCCAACTGCCAGTGCTGGGAGGCACAGGAGGACAGTGGGGAGTCCTACTTAATCCTTGTGTTTTGTCTGCCCTAGATCACTGCCATGCCGGGAGTATTCAAGCCATCATCCCTGCCTCTGAACAGTTTGGCTAATCTCACTCTGTCAGATATGCTACCAAGTTCAACTGCCCTAGAATGTCCCTTTATGCAGGAGCTCAGATCCAAGACTGGCTGGGCACTGATTAAGAACGAGCAAGTCTTGGACAGACTCTGCAAAATGAGACTGGAATTGGGTATCCAAGCACTACGACAGAGGAGGGCCTCACCTCAGTGGGGGACAATTGATTCAGAGCACCATGAGATAGAGGTGTGTGTTTGACTGGCTGGAGCAGTGGTCTGATGTGACATGGCAAGATATATGATACTAATGCAAATTGTTACTAGTTATTAACTGATGAAATTGTTATGCCCATAAGGCACTTAACACTCTGCAGGAACAGAAAAGAGCCCAGACCCTGCTGTCAGGAATGGAAGCTATAAAAAGGCAAGCACAGACCAATAGTGAAAGGAAAACAATATAGAAGGGGTATAATGAGAAGCAGCACATGGTGTTGTAGTCACAATTTATGTCTGGTTTTGCAAAGAAAGGTTTGCATGATTGCAAGATATTTGGTGCGGGGGAGAGTGTATGACGTCATAGGTCTGTCAGATGCATGAATGATTTTTGATACATTGGTCAACTAAAAGCAAATTGGATGGGTGAGAAGCTGGTTCAGATATACTTAATTTCATTAAAACAAAAAAACAATATAAGACCCTTTCCCTCAGCTCGGAAGTAGATTGCAACAGGACTTTGTATTTTCTCAGACTTCAGAAAATCCACACAGGCTGCAGCTCCTAAAACACACGGAAGAAAGAGCTTTTAACTGGTGCTTGGAATCAATAGAACACGAAACTGTAGGGGATCACACTATCTTAGCTGCAGAAAGCTGACCTGAGTAGAGATGCTGCTGCAAAAGGTGGAGCAAATAGGTATTAGGGAACAGCATGAAAGGGCGTGAGGAGACTGGTAGGGCTAGCAAAATCTCACATTATTAGTGGAGGAGACAAGGGAGAAGCATACTGGAAAAGATGAATGTGCAGTCTTGCACAGGTGACTTTCATTGTGACAAGTTCCTTAAACTCAGTTAAGTGAGAAGTAGTAGATAAATTCAAGCCAGGAACATGACAGTGTGCTGCAGAGATGACCTTTCTAGCTCCATTTGCTGTGTACTGCAGGGAGGAGAGGTGCATGTCTGATCTAGGATATGAATGCTATCGCAATAAAGATGAGAGATGTAGAGCCCTTGATACAATGGCTACAGAAACAAAGATCTTGATAACATTGGGTGTGAAGAAAAATTAGTTTGTCCACAAATGGGACGGGTGAAGTAAGAGAGAGAGGAATTGCAACACCTAAGCCACAAAGGGTGGCCTAGGTGAAAAAGAAAATCAATGACCAACAAGTTTAAGAAAGATTAGGATATAATTTTTATCCAGTATTTTAATTAATGGCAAGATGTACAAGAGGGAGTATGCATTCAGGAAACCAAATGATAGTCTGACCCAGCCCAGCCTGTCTTTTCCACAAAACATTAGCGTTTCACTAAGCACACGCTGCTGTGCTGTTTCATCAGACACGCCGCTCTGGTGTGTATCATATGATATGGCAGCCACTCAGGCAGGCGGGAGCAACGCAGCCTGTAATTTCCTGGTCATATGTAACTGGGTGGGGAAGCGCCTGATCCTTGGGCTGAGTAGTGCTGGAAAGGCACCGTGAAGCACCCTGCTCTGCTGTTCGAGGCAGCTGAGGTGTTGCTCTTGCTGTTCCGGCAGACATTCCCCAGGGCATCCCAATGCTCTTACGCTCTCGTACACCTACGGCACCCTCCCGTAACCTGTTCCGCTGCGCGCACCCCTTCTCTTTCCCACGTTCCCAGCCTTTTGCCGCTGTGAGGCCTGCGGGTCTGAGCGCGGCACACTCGCTTCCCCAGGGGCACGACGGTCCCCGCCGCCCTCCCCGCCGGCCCGAACGGAGGCAGGGCCCGCGCTGCGGCGTTTATGGGGGAACGCTGCGGGCTGCGGAGCGAAGCGGGGCGGCCTCTCCCGGCAGCTTTGCTGGCCTGCGCGGGGCCGGGGCACCGCCTCGCTGCTCCCCGCCTCCCGGCCATGGCCGCGGCCGTAGCCTCCCCGCCGGGCCGCCCGCCCAGCACGCCCCGGCCCCCCCACGACCCTCTCCAGGCGAGCGTTGCTTGTGGGATTTTTTTTTGTTTTCTTTTTTTCCTTGTGTTTTTTTTTTTTTTTTTTTTTCCCTTTCATTTTTTTTTCCCCTTTCCTGCTCCGAGACATTTTCCTACGTGCGTTTTTCTCCAGTCGAGCTAATTTACGAGCTGGGTTTGGCGAGCGCCGCCGTTGCCGGCCCCAGCGCGGCGAGGGCGGCGCAGGGTAGGGGGGCTCCCGCTGGGCTCCCCAGCCGGGGAAGCGCGCGTCTCCCCGCCCGACCTGAGCTGTAATTTCCGGCAGACATTTGAGTTCTCCGACATCTGCACCAAGGCGCGGCAGCTCCCAGCAACCCCCATGGCCGGGAGCGGGGCCGCCCCTCCTGCCTCCTCCCCAGCCATTTGTGTTTTACTCATTTCCTGCTCCCAGTAATGAGGCCAGCGATGCCGGGGTGGCGGTGGTGCTGCTGAGAAGGCGGATTGTTAAACACACACACACATGGATGTTTTTGTTTCAGGATGAATTTTTAGTGCTCGTGAAAGGGAGGGACTAAGCGGAGCTCGCTGGAGCCTGGCACAGGACCAGCAAGATTCCCGGCAGCCTTCTGCCAAAAGAATCCAGACTTCCAGCCCCCCGCCCCGGCTCCTGTGGCCCCTTTTTGTTCCGCTCTCTTCCCCCCTCGGCTCTTCAGGGGCCTCTCTCGCGGCGTCAGCGCTGCCCGGGTCCCGCAGACCCCCTGCCCACCCACGCCTGAGTCCCTTCACCGCCTCAGCACAAAGTTCCTCCCGCCGTGCAAACACGCTGCAGTCCTGACCCCTGACTCCTTAATCCCAATTTTTCTTCTCGGTCGTCTATGGAATTACTGGAGGAGGGTGGACGGAGGCTGTGATATTGACATCCTCGGAGTCGAAAACAACTAGAGGCCAAATCGTTTCATTGCAGCAGTGACTTGAAGTAGGTGAAATGTCGACAGAATTACTCAACACCACAGCCCAAACTCTCGGTACAGAAAATAAACAAACCTTCTAGTGATGTTTTGTATAGTCTCCAGCCCAGCCCCAACCCACCCATCTTGTTTCATTTCCCAAGAGACCTAAGGGACGTGAGTCTCCTGGCATGTGACTATCTTCACCTACACATCTGCCAGAGATGAACTCTGCCATTTGTCTCCTGTTACAGTGTACTAACAGGATTCTGCGGGTTTTGTTCAGTTTTGTTCTGTTTTTTTTAATTTGTCGTTAAAGCAAAAAGAACAAAAAAATTTTTTGGCTGAAGCTATCAGCTAATTTTTGGTTGCTTGCAAATGCCAAGGCCAGCAGGATCCAGGAATTCATCTGCTGGTGCCAGCAAGAAAGCACTGACCCAAACAAGGGAGCCAGAATTTGGACTGCAGTCCTTGCCAGGGATCAGCAAGAGGCCAGAGAGACCATGCTGCTGAGTCATCACCGCTCCAGCTGCTACAAGCCTTTTCTGGGGACGCGGCTGTTGCTAAGATTCCTGGGAGCTGACTGATTGCTCCTTCTATAGTCATGTAAACACACACACACACACACACACACACACACACACACACACACACACACACACACGTCAAAGGAGCAAGGAGCAGCAGCTGGGGCGAGCTCGGAGCGAGCACACAGCCTGCTGGCCGTGCGCGGCCAGGCTCGGCGGCTGTGCGGCGCTTGGTGCCCCGCGGCAGCCGCGCTGCGCTGCTGCTCGGGGCTCCTTTTGCAGGCATAGAGCTACCTCGTTCCATGGAAGCTCCGTCTGCCTCCCACTCATGGAGGCATTTCAAAAATCAAACAGTTCAGGCGGTGATTCGGTACAAAGTTTTTTTTTTTTTTCTGTTTGTACTTGCACGTTTCACCACATTTCCCCCCTGCTGCATTTAGAGGTGGGGACATGCTTAAAATCTGTGCAGTGCATTCCTTGCAGGGTCACTGTTGGGTCATTCTCTTCATGCAGTAAATAAATATGTTCAATCAGCAGGCAAGTAAAGTGAGCACTTTGGAGTTCTAGGGCCCAGAACTGAAAAAGGTGACATTTCTTATTAAGCCCTGTAAGGTTTCAGGGTATTCTGCAGTTTCACACACTGCACAGGAAGGGAGCTTGTTCATGAGCACCCTGCATTCTCCTTGTTCCAATTTAATATTTTTAGTATTTTTATTCTCCTGCATGTTATCTGCCTGAGGTACTTGCCTCCTTCAGATGCTGCAGTTACCCTTGTTTCCTGCTCCACGTTTGACACTCAACAAACTACATGCACTCAGGCTTTCAAATCTCACGCTATATAATCACGTTTAGGTTGTTAAAGCCTAAGGGTATAGGACCTGTCTTCTCTCTCTGACATTAGACACATCACTGGTTTCAAAGGAATAACTAATCATACTAACACTTAATAGTAAAACTAATGATTCCAGAGCCCAGCTTCCTGCTTCTCTGTTGAGTGTTTGTTGAGGTGCCAGACTCAGAATTACAAACTGCCAAATGAGGATGCAGAGCACTCGAGTTTTGTGGTCACTTTTTTTCCAGTAGCAACTCAGAGTCCTACCCATGGTCCAAGATCATTGTATACCATAATACTTAAAAAAGTATCTCTGACCCAAAGTGTTCACAGTCTAATAATAAAACAAGAAAACAACAGTGGGCAGAGGTAGACAGGGGAGGACCAGCAGGAAATTAATTGGTTTTGGCCAGCATGGCAGGAGGTGTTTTTCACAAACAAGTAAACCAACTGAATTTTAGGGTAGTTTCAGGTCAGGAAGTAGGGATTTTCTGAGATCCTTTAAAAGACAGTTTTTAACTCAATAGCTCCTTTTCACATGAGAAAATAGGCACCTATGACTAGTTCCAAAAAGGAGCTTTAACTATTGCATAAGGTCACTAGCACATTTAAATCTATCTCTGGCCAAATCAACTCAGAGATAATGCCTCAGCGTATGAAATTTGTTTATGGAGACAAATGTAAGGTGTAGCCGAATGCAGACATGGCTAAACTTACCTGTTATGTGTTTTGAGAAAGATGATAAGTCATATACAGCATGACTTTACAGTCAGAAACAAGTAAAGTCTAAATTGGGCAATCTCCATCACACCAAATGCAAGAAAAGCCTGAGGGACACAACAAAACTGCTAGGAAAAATGCGCTTGGAGACTGGAAGAAGCCACTCAATACTAGGTGTAAAGGAACAGTTTAAATGGGATCAGATACAATTTTTCTAGCTTTAATTTATATGGCAGTTTAGGTATTGTAGAAAACAGAGGGGGAAAACGCACTACACACACACAAAGTTTAATTACTTGCATACACAGACTCAGGAGCTGCTTTTGTCTTGTGGTCTGATGGTGTGCCTGCACAGGTGGTGAAAGACATGTATGATGAAGCTCAACTTTCCACTCCATGCAGTTATGCGCACGCTATGCTTAAAAAATTCTGCAGTTACAACATTTGAATCACTCTTTTTTGTTAACCAAGAGTGGTTTTATGCCCCTAGAATGACTAGCGCTTCAGAATACAGGGAAGTCTGTTGGGTATTGCTTGCAGAAGCTCACCACCACCAACACAATGAGAAAGTACACTCTGACTTAAGATGCTACACAACATCCCCCATTCTCCAGTTTAGGGCGTTTTGGTATCATAGATCTGTTGTAAAGCGTCAGTCACCACTTGTATTTGAGATACATGTCTGCTGTGGCTGGGATGGATGGCAGGGATGCCCAGGAGCAGCTTAGGCTGCAGATGTCCGGAAATCTTAACACTAGCTTTGAAGAAGAAGTCAAGCTCCACTCTGTTCTGAGCGATTGTTCAGCCAGTCCTATAAATACCATCTCTGGAGCAATCAGATCTTCCAAGCTACTAATTGGTGTTGAACCTCCCACATTCAAACAAGATAGTAAGGTGGCTCATGAAGAGATGCTCCTGTGCACCTATTTGTCACTGAAATCTAGCACAGTCCTCAGCAGAGGTTCAGGTTTGGTTGTGGTATGGAGGTGTTAGCAGTATCCTGGGCTTGCCTGCAGTGCTAGCTTCAAGCTCCAGCTAGCCTCTGCAAAACTTTATTACTCCAGACACTAGTGACAATTACAGAGCCTTTGAAACGGATCCTTTCTGCTTATAAGAATGTTTGTTCGTATGATATGGACAAGGATAGCTGCTTCCTCTGCCTTCAAAGAAGTCATGTGAAGAGCCCCAGAAGGCTTCAGCCTTCCCCCACAACTTTTACATCAATTCTAGGTCTTTATTTTCAAGGCTGCCTGTGAAACTATCCAAGAATATATTAGAAAAGTCTCTTTCTTTGCATGTTGATAGCACTGTTCTTCTGAACCTTAGGATAATGAAAGACAAGGCATTCTGTAAGCAGGGTCATAGCTTTACAGATCACTCTGCTTGAAGATATAAATCTCCTTTCTCTGGCTTTACTGAAGATAGATCTGAAAACAGCAGAGAAAAGACAAGAAGGTGAAAGAAAAAAGAGATGAAAAGAAAGTACAAGTGAAAAGAGCTAAAACAGTGAGAGAGAGGGAGTGAGGAAAGAAGCAGCTTGAAAATACAATTAAATCAGTTACAATGAAGAAAAAGGTTTTACCTTTCCTGAGACATGGGAAAGAAAATCAGCTCAGTGGGATGCCATGCATTGTTCTGCTCTTAGATACTCTATAGAGAGTTTGTGAGCATATGGAGAAAGGAATTCCATGCAGTTCAAAGAGAGATGCTTATACAGGTGATGTGTCTGCTTATACAGCTTAGGCCAGTCTAGCTCTGAGCAGTACATAAACAAAACAAAGTCCTATACAGGGAGTTTGCAGCTGTTTTCTAATGTCATTCAGGAGAGCATTTGACTTGATGGCAGCAGGGATCCATGTGGCATTGTACCCTGAATCATAAGCTTTTTGTGGGATGTAAATTTTAGCCTTTCTGATATTTTTACCCTGAAGCTTTAAAATTACTGTAATAATACAGTCTTCCAAAGGTCACCAATACTAAACAACTCCAATATCCACAGATACTGAGCAATCCCAGGACCACTGTGAGATTATATTAATGTCAGTGTAAGGAGTCTGTCATGGGGAGAGAAATCCCCACTCCCATGGACATGCTTTTGAAGGCCCACGAAACCTTTAGTCCAAGAAACTCAATAGGATTGTAATAGGATTGTAATTCATGGAAGTGTCATGCTTTAGTGTCATTGTCATAAAGGTTTAAAAAAGTGTAGTTAATCATTAATTGGTTTGTGATACTAGAACACATCAATTACAATTAAAACATAAAAATCTAAATAAAACACACATATCCACTAATATTTTATAGCACATATCTTTAATGATATCTCAGTCACTGTTACATTCCATTGTCCAGCTTTCTTCTGACATGAAAGTGCACTGATAGTGCTGGTTTTAATTCATCTATGGTAGAACCATCTCTTTCTGTTTCTGCTATACTATATTACAATCCACCTAAAACTTCTTTTCCTCTTCCATATATAAAGTAGTCCACTTGCAAAATTAGGGTGCATTCCCATTTCTTAGAAAGGGTTCAATTGCAAAGTGCTTTGGTGAATTTTAGCATTAGCAAAATCTAATTTTACAGACCATATTGCATTACATTTAGAGAAAAATTTGAAAGCTTTAACTATTGTTCTGAAGTAATTGAACAAAAGACATTTCTGAAGGCAGATCAACTCACAGGGTTGAGTAATACACAACAGGGCTCCAAGTCAGGAATGTATTAACATGGGAATCCTCACAGTGAGTCATGAAGTACTGGTTGATCACATCACTGTTGAGCAGAGTACTTAATTGTTTCCTCAGCATTAATACTTATATGGAGAGGTTAAAGAGCATTAATAGAGGGCAGAGAAGCACACATCTTAAAAAGGGGTAAAAGCACACTTTGACATTGCAAGCGAGTCAGCTAGCTTCAATATCTGAAAGAACACTGGAATAAATTATCAAATAATAAATTCATAAGCACCTAAAGGACATCAAGGTAATCTAGGACAACGTGGCTCCATTTGTTGAGAACAAATAATGTCAAAACAATCTAAATCTCTTTTTGACAGGGTAACTGCCTAACACTAATGGTAAAATAAGAGGTATTTATGGCTGGATTTCAGTAAGGATTTCAGTGTCTCATCTAACCTTCTTCTAAGGATATGACAGAAATGTGAGGTAAAAAAAATCATCATGAAATAGAAGCACAATTTGTGGAGATATGTTTTGAAGGAAAAGTTCTCAGTAAGCTGTTTGCTATTGAAGGGGTGGCCAGGATTTTAAAAGAAGCCCCCAGGTCAGTGTTAGTCCTACTCAAAGATCAGAATTTGTAAGTTTCTGGTAAATGAAGAAATGGCCAAAACCTGGTTCAGTAAAAGCATCGTTTTTTCTTGTGTCAGCATAGATTAGACAGAACTCAGTGAATACTTAAGATAGACTGCCAAAGAACAAGAGCAGTCTTTGAGAGCCCTTATGGTACTACATGTCTTTAGTTTCTATTTACTTGACTATTTGACTGAAATGAGAATTTTTCTCATTCGTATTTTTATTTCTAAGCTGATTTCTTTTCAATAGCTCTATATGACTTTTCTTGTAACCTCAGAATAGGGGTACATGAACCAGTTAAATTGAGGTTGTCAATCTGTCTTTCAAATTGATATAGCCCCTGTCCTGTTTTGACCAGAGGACAGCTCATGCTTTTGTGGACCAGCATGGAACCTGCAAAGGCTTCCAAACTCCTGTCTGCCCACTTCACTGCAGCTATTATGATGAGATTTATGCCTCAATCTTTGCCTTTCCAACTCTGTGTCTCTAGCCCAGAAAAATGCTTTATAAATTGTGGACTGTTTTTGGTATGCAAATATAATATACCTGGAAGAAAGAATATACTTTTGTCTAGGACACTTGACTTTTAATCTTGTGTATAGCATAAGCATAAGACAGGAGTTTTAGCAGCTGAAGGGAAGACGGGTCAAAAAAAGTTTTCAGGAGTAAGGGGATTAAATACACATGAAGCAGCAGCTATCAAGTTATCTGCCACAGACAGTCTTAGGGATGAAAGACTGATTCTAGCCTTGATGTGTGTCCTAGATTCTTGTTGGCAAAATCGGTAGGCACACACCATATTTTGAGTGTCATGTGTCCCACAAGACTAAACTGGAATATGTGTGCTAGAGCTTGTGACAGCAATAGCAATAACAACTAAAAGAAAACCCCAGACTAAATCAAATCCTAGAATCAGAATGATGCAAAGATTCATTTCAATTAATTTCTGGGCTGAAATGGGCTGTGTGGTGTCTGACTTGTGGTCATTTCAAATTGGCTGTTACAGTCAGGATCTATAAAACATAAAAGAAGCAAAATATCTCTGCATGTACATACCCTCCTCTGTCTCATCATATATTCAGAGAGGACAGTCACACGAGTATACACAAATATTCTCCCTTGACACAAGTAAAGAACTGCTGACACCTTTAGCACTGCCATCTCCTCAGTTTTACTTTCAAATATTTGATGCATTGCCATGCAGCAATTTTAATATTTGCCCTCCTTGATAACTTCCCTGTGACACCATGGCTGCAGGGGTCACATGTCTTCCTCCCAATGAATAAGGGCACAAGTCCTGGCTGTGGAAAAGCCACAAGTCAGAGGCTTTGCACTTCTGTCACCTTCTTCCCCACACACATTGTGCACAGTCATGGCTATGCAGGGCCTGCTTTAAGATAAAGGTCATTATTCACTTACTCCAGAGGCTCCTGTTAAAAGGTTCAGAAATAATTACTTTGTAGAATTTCTCTCTCACTACTGCACACAGAGTTGTGCTGGATGACCTTGCTAATGAACATGGCTACCTACTCTGGTAAGGCAGTGTATGTAAGGGAATGAGCTGGGTGCTGCCCTGCCTCGTACCTCCATCACGTTCATGACAGCTGGGGGTGACAGTGGCTCAGGATAGGCAGGGATTAGTCAAGCTAGAGAGAGGTTGTGCAGTGAAGTCCAAGGAAGGAGAGGAGATCAGTCTTTTTTCCAACAGTATTGTGTTCTCCTGAGTTCAGTATCCCTCTATTCTGAGTCCCTATTCAGCTTAGTGAGCCAGTAGCATGAGGATACCCAGCTCCCACCCCTTTCCCATGCCCTTTGACACTAACTGTTCCACAAGTGACCATTTGAAGTGTAGTCTGGTTTTTCCAGGCCTGCAGCTTCTGAGTTTCTGAAGTTCTGTGTTTTCCTCATGTTTTGGGTTTCTGAAGCTTGTTCTCACAGCTTGAACATAAACATCGGGATTGTTTTTGTAACGAAATCTAATGTTTGGAATTCTTTCTGTGGGACGGACTTTCTTTTGATGTCCCTCTGTTTTGACCAATGTGGGTGAAGGGGTTGTCTTTCTTTTGCCAATCACAGTGGTCTGTGGGAAAATGTATAAAAGGGAGTAATTTGTTTGGACAAGCCCACCCTACAAAGATCTCCAAGTGGATCTTTATTACTACCATGACTCATCATTATTTATTTTATTGCCAATTCTTCTATCACACAAATGGATATTCTGTTTTTCTTTTAGTTAATTAATAGCGATATTGAGTTGTTTTGCACTCAAAACAGATTTGTTAGGTGCTCAGTAGAATAAGTCACATATAATGATTTGTGTAGTGATATTTTTTTATCAAAGGCCAGAAAAGACAATGTCAGCTGCCTTATAGAAACCTAAATATATTTTACCAGTACCAGTTACCTAACCAACCAAATTTGTAAATGCATTAAAACCAGCATTAATGTTTTCAGTGTCACTTTGTTTGGTATCAGTTGTGTCACTTTTTTTTTTATACTTCACTGTTTCCCAGTTTCACAGAACTAATGTCAGGCTAAGAAGTCCTGAACATTACAGCAATACTACTTAGCTTTGTAAATATTTGCACACATCAGGTTATATTCTCCAGAGCACTAGAATTGTCTTGGTATTATGAAGCTTATTGAACAGAAATCAAAAAGAAGGATTCAGGGTGGCATGCACCTTGCGAACATTAGCTTTCTAAACCTTAGGACATTGCCTGAATTGGTCACTTAAGCATCTTCCATAATCTGCTGAGAGGGCAGTTTGCTTCTTTGTAAGGTGTATTTTTGAGTAGGTGAGATGAAATACCAGAGGATGAAATGCCCTTTGGCATACTGTTCTGTTTCTTTGTGAAGTGCACAAAGTGGACAGTTAATTGATCTTTTGGGTAGGTGGCCAGTCAAGATGCTTGCTAGCCTCAGAAAGTTCCTCGTTCCTCCTTTTAATAGCCTTGTTCCCAGACATGCATAATAATTTTCACTCATCTAATCAGACCATGTGGTCTTTAAATACTTCCTTAGGTGGACATCTGGCTTTTCATTTTTATCCCATAAACCAACACAGATACACTGATGTGTCTTAATTATGTACCTGTGCTGAAGATATTCTGTTGGCTAGGCAAGGCAGTTGATCACTTTGGGGCAGTACCTGCAGTCTTTGACTGAAGGAAGGAGAGTGTACTGCCCTTCCTTGGGGACTGCTCCTACAGAGAAGGGCTGCAGAGGCATTGCATGGCATAGGCCAGGGTGCAGTTCCTACATTGTTGTCAGTGGTGACCTCAGGATGTTAAAGGAGACACAGTGAATATGATTCCAATATAAACAAAAAAATCCAGTGTAAAGAATGGTTTCAAAGAAATGCAGATTTTTGTACTTCTCCAGACCTTTCTGTATGTGTAAGAAATGTCTTGCTGTGTCAGATTATTGCTTCACCTTGCTGAGTTTTCTGATTCCAGCAGTGACAGCTGGAGATTGTGTTTGGGGAAAGCATGAGTATTTGATCAAAATAGATATTACAGAAATCAGCCTTGCCCTTACAATCAAATCTGGTTCCTTGTGAGCCATGGTGGGGAGAATAATACTAAGGCAATTATCCTCCTACTTGCTGTTAGGATATCTCATTTTGGAAATTTTGGAAGCATAGGGATGGTGTCTTTTTGTGCAGTTGTTCTTTAGGCTGTTGTTCCTGGAGTAATGAGACTCTGTACTTCCAAGATTTGTTACATGGACATAATCTCATGACAGCAGATAAAAGATGGAAGAATTGATGCCTTAACAGTTTCAAAAAGCAGTCTTAGAAAATGAACAGTGATATTAGAATTTGAAATTCTCTCATTGTTCTAGTCCTTGACTTTTGTTGCAACGAATACTTAGCACTGGCTAGTGGTTATAGTTAGTCCCTCTGTGCCTCTGCTTCCTGACTTTAAAATGCAGAAAGTAGTATCTGTCTCCTTCATGGGATATTGTCATTATGAATATATGAGATTACGAGATATTCAGATACTGAAGAATAGGCTCTATTTAACAATCTGATCTAGAGATATAAAAAATACAGAGAGTTCCAAGAAGTGTCTGGAATCTCTTCTAAAAGGGGAAGAAAATTCCATCTGAGGAGGTTATGAGAGCACTGGGAAAATGAGCAAAATGTGAGGATGACCATTACAAAATAAAAATGTGGAAACTTCAGAAGAAAGATTAAAAGGAAGCTTTAAGCAGGACATTTTCACAGATGTGGTTATAAGGGAATCACATGGGAGTGGGAGAATTCTGCCTAGAGCTGGAAGACCCATTGTGGACAGACATGTCTTTTCTCCTTTCAGATTCCAAAGTCATCATTGACTGGCTGTGTGGCTCTGAGTAGGTCATTTTGTGTATGAGGCACCATCATCTCCACTGGTGACACAGGGGTAATGGACCATGACAGGGAGATGAGAGATTACAGATGGGGAGATTGCATTAACCGATGTCTGAAACATTTAATCTCTTCATGAGGGTATATTAGAGGAAGATCAAAAATACCACCATTTGTTAGTCACAACATTGACTAGAAACATTTGCAAGATCATGGACTGTTATTTTAAAAATAGAATGAATATTGTCAGTGATGAAAGACAGAGAAGTGACACAGGGACAGTTGTTCCAGCGCAGGGGCATAGCACTCATCTGATCCCTGAAGTGTTGGCTACTAGTATCTGGTATCCTCTTTTTTAAGAATCAGTTGTCAGGTCCAGCTGTGCCTCAGACCAGTCCTGGACCACCCAAGGATGAATAGCCTTTTCAGCCTTCCTCCTTCGAGAGGAAGAAGTGCCAGGTGTGATGTGGCTTTTGGAAGGTGAGAACCATGTGAACTACTCTGAGAACAGATAGTGCAATTGCCCTGGTTGCAGTGGGACATTACTTGTGGTCTCTGTCTTGTGGGCAGGATTGAAACAGGCAGCATGTGTGGGAAAGCATGGAGAAGACATTGCAGAGCACCTGCAGTGTCCAGAGTTCAATCAGCCTTTTTCTAGGTGGATTCATTCTCCTCACTTTACTCTTAATAACCAAAACATGCCTTCAGCTGCTGTTTCAAGAGACAAACTGTGGATATCTGGCATGTCTATAAACCCTCTCAGTGAAATAAAAGAACTAGAGTGCATTGTAAAGTCCTTTAAGCTACCTGCTTGTTTCCAGGTAATCGAGAGGCTGCCCTGGTGGTAGCCAAGCTGTTGGTTTGGATTCCAAGCATCTTTCCTCTCCCTGTGGCACTTTTGCTTCTTTGTCCCCTTCATTCCTTTTGTAGCTGTTTCACATTTAATATAATAATAATAACTTGGCATTCCTTGGGCAGGACCCATTCTTTTCTCTATTTGCACACTGGCTAAGACAGTGAGGTACTGGTCCATGACCAGAACTACTGGGCACTATGCTAATGATTATAATGTCAGTAATTAATAATGCTTCGTTCTTTGATCTCTGGGCTTGCTGAGGCAGTCAGCTGCTGTAATTGTCCTCTGCCCTAGGGCTGAGTATGTAGTCAACTTGCTCTTTTTGGCTGTATCTGTTGATTTGATCTTGGTGCCCCATTCTATATGTTTACACTCTTCAGACTGGCAGACTGGAGTCTCCTAAAGTGGTTTTGAGGGCAGGTAGCCAGGCTGCCTTTAGATCTACTCCTTTCACTGTGAATAGCTTGTTTTCCCCTTGTATGCTCTACTGCTAGTGTTATCTGTGTTCACACCAGCTCCCAAATAAGGTGTTAATATTTCCCTGTTGTGCTGATGCCTTTTCATGATGTGACAGTGTTTCTTTTACACTGATGAATATTATTCACAAGTCACTTGTTACTTCCAAGTCCATATATCCATACACAACTTCTGTTGGTTGACTGGGAATTTCAAGTGGAGAAATCAGAAGCAATAAATATCTGGATGACTAGACTGAACATCTCAACTGATCCAAGGAGGAAATCTCAGAGCGAAAATGTTATGGATTTGTGATTCATGCCACAAATCATACATGCTTGTACATTTTTTTTTGAGGGGATACACTACCAGTTGTATGTGTAATGGATGTACAGTGGATACATACCAGTTGTATGGCAGTGGACATCCCTGTGCAGCTCTGAGGGAGGCTTGTCCCTTGAGGGACAGAGGGAGATTTCTTAGCAAATGGCTTGTCTAGAGCTTATTGCTTCTCCACTTAGTACTAAAATTGCCTTAATAAGAAGTGATGAAAATTTGCATTTCCCTCCCCCTTTAAAAAAAATTCTAAGGCCATTACTAGTTCCTTAACAAATGAAGAGGCTTCGATCTGATGATCCTTCTAAGTAGCTGAACTCTATTCTGCTGATATCAGCTGTGCTGCCAAGGTCTGAGCTATGTCACTGGGAAAAGCCAGCTAAACATATTGTGGATACCTGAGGTCCTAAAGAGAGGCTTGATAGATGTGGTCTCTTCTTCCCAGCAAGACCTCTAACACCTTTTCCAGAAGTGGAGTTGTCCCATCTGCATGGCAGGTTTCTGCAGCTGTGATACTGTTTAGATCCCTATATAACAGCATGCCATCAGAAGGCAGAGTGTGAAGAGGCAAGAGTCTGGAAAAATGGGAACTGAAATCCTCTTGCCTTTATTCCAGGATCTCTCAAACTAATTTCCAAGCCACCCAGAACAGCTGCAATACTGTACAGATCTAACACCTAAAGAGGAAACTAAACTCGTGAGTCATTCCAGGAGGGCTGGACTAATGCAGCAAAGTTTGGAATGGAAACTTCATCCCTTCATCAAAGCCACAGAAGTCCAGGGGAAGGCCTAGACTGGCAGGATTAGAAATACAAGGGTGTTAGAGAACACAGCAGGAGACCTAACCCAGATTTGGTGACCTGCCTGAAAAAACACCTATGACAGAGAGTTGAGGAATATGATATTTGTGCTTGTGTGAGAACCAGTTCAGTGGAATAGTAATTATCATCTGCTGAAATGGCCAGAGCATGGTGGAAAGTCAGGACAGATCTTTTCTAGTTGGAAAATGTGACCTATCAAAAAATGATTGATTGTTTCTCTGACTTTCCAAGTCTTCCACGTTATTCAAGATCACTCCAGCTGCAGTAGTGGAGAGGACAAAAACACTCTTTTAGTTAACCCATGTTCATACTGGAGATCCAGAGCAGATCATATCTTACACAAGGCTTCATTTTTCTTGTGAGGTCTTTTGGGGTGTTTGCAAGCAAAGCCAGGTCCTATTTTGCTTGGGGAAAATGTTGCATGCAGTGAAGAGAATCAAAGATTTCCTTTCTGAATTCTCATACTCCCATTCCCTCCTCTTGGCACAGCAATCAATACCTCTGGCAATGGATTCAGCCTTGCAGATGAACTGTGGGAAGAGAGCTGAGGCCCAAACATCTCACTACGCCAGATCCTTGCTGGCTGGATTCCTTAAGTCTACAAAAGAAGGAAGATCAACATAAAACATCTGAAAAGCAGAACTTGGAACAGTCAACTTTTTCTAAAACTAAATTCCCAAGGGTTTCTTTTACAAACAAGATGGGGCAGTTTAGGGAACAGCCAGAAACTTTCAGTTCCATTTTATTAGTGCGTTAGCAAGAATCACCCATTAGCTCATTCTCATCTTGCTGTTTCATTTAATGGATTTCAGATATATTCTCATATCTACCCTGAGACTAACACTGATCCCTTCTGATCCCTAGCCTGTCCTCCAAATCCTTTCCTTGCAGCTAGGAAAAGACAGATGTCTTCCTGCAATCTTGGAAGAAATCAAGGATCCAAGTGCATTTAAGTACTTATACACAAATGTTATTAGAGGGCAGAATAAACCCTGATGCAGGGTTACACCATTGTGCATAGAGCTGTTAATTCTTGTACTGTATTGATGTTTCATTCCCATTTTCTTTTGTTCAATGAAAGGTTTGCAGTCCTTCCCTTTTTGTAAATGGACTGCAGTATTTATTATGAACATTCAGACTCCCTGCTCAGGGGAGAGTTAATAAGCACATAGTAAACAAGCAAGAACGTGTGTAAACAAAAAATACAGATAATTCTTTATTCTCTTTGACCAGAAAGTCCTGAGTCTCTTAAATCTTGGCAACCCCAAAACTCAGAGTTCCTCCCTCCACGGGGATGAGACATTAGCTAGTGTATCAAGCAATTACATAGGGTATTTTTTTCTGCAGAGCTGTGACATCATGCTTGGCAGCTCCCCAAGGCACCAGATCCAATTACCTGAGTCACCAGCAAAGGAAAATTGCCAAGAGGCTGTCACTGAATTCAGCTCTGGTGAATGCAAGAGCAGAAAAAGCCAAGTGAAATGGCTGACAGCAGACAGGGGGAGGAAGGGGGGAGGGAAGGGAGCAGCAGCAGTTCCTCATCTGAGACATGGAAGGAGGAATGGATAAGGGAAAGGATGAAAAATATCCAGGGAGAAGGAGCTAAGAAAGAGCTGTAGGGTAAACTCTGTAAGGGGAATTTCTCTCTGTCCTACATAAGGGATGATTGGAGCCACTAGATTGACACAGGTCAAATGCTCTTGTAAGAGTTTTTTGGTATGTAATTTAAAAATTAATCTTCACTGTCAATGGAACTGATGCCATTTTCTTTTGTGATCCCATCTGGAACATCCTTTTTCATTTTGCTGCATGTAAGGGGAATTTTCCAGCTTTCTGCTAAAACTGTTTTCAAGGACTCAGAAACGGACCTCATCGGTGCTTGCTGTTCCCTGCCCTGGGTTATGTTCCCTTTGCAGCTGCAATATCTTTCTTGCCTGGAGGAGTTTGCAAGGAGTACAAGGTTCCTCTGAATCTGGCATGTGGTGCCTTGTTTTCATAACGAATCCTCTGGAGGCTTCTGTTAATTACTTCACCAGAATTCAAATATATAGCATCAAAATGAAATTCCCCTAACACAGAGAAGAAATATAGGCCTCTGTTGCCTAAGGAGCCGGCACTGAAGGGGTGACTTTAACATGCACAAAAGTATACCAATGGATATCAAAGCCCTGGCATAAACAGGCTCCCTACACAGATCACATTTGCAAACTGGGAGGTGCTCGCAGGGAGAATTCTACCTGCATGCAGCATAAACAGTTACAGCCAGGGAAGAAGGTTTTATGTGGGCACAGGCAGTGTAGGCACACAGCATTAGTCAGGAACACCAGCACACACAGACATACCTGGTAAGATGAAGAAAGAAAATCCTTAACCCACAGAAACACACACTGCTCACAAGCGCAGCTTGAAGTACTGTGCACACACAAAAGCTATTAAGATGTAGATGCAGCCTCATTAATCTGGGCTGTTTTACCAACCCTATTCCCTAGCTTTCGTAGGGGATTTAGGTGATAAATGAGGCCATTTTGAAATCTGGCAAAATGCCGCCTTCCTCAGAGCATACTACAGAATAAAATTATATA
The DNA here is from genome assembly GCA_032173965.1 of Sitta carolinensis. Taxonomy (NCBI): domain Eukaryota; kingdom Metazoa; phylum Chordata; class Aves; order Passeriformes; family Sittidae; genus Sitta; species Sitta carolinensis. The sequence goes on from JAVUNC010000006.1 coordinate 39,785,569, forward strand.
TAATGTGCAAAGCATGACGGGGAGGGGGCAACTCCAGCAAGGAAGACATGTCTGGGCATGTGTTTGCATGTAAACTATTAGCTTTATCTCCACTGCAGTGCATTTGTGCAAGTTTTCTGTGTGTGTCTGTTGTGTGTGGGGGTATGGATATACAGCTGTGGCTATGTGAACTGATTTGCACTTTGGATAGGAAGAGAAGGGACCTCTGAGTGTGGATCTCATATCTGCCCCCATCCCCACGTTGGAAAACTTGCCATGGCTGACCTTCAGGGTCTACTACAAAGGTTATGGGTTAAGCAGGAATAAGGGTCTGAATTTATCATGGGTGGGTTGGGGAGTTGTCTAGCAATAAAGATATCTTGTCAGCATTGTGACCTTTGCTTTGTGTTTGTGAACTTTTGCTGTCGGTACCCTAGGGGCTTAGGAGAAATGAAGGATATGAACAGAGATATATAGGTATGTGTATGGTGTGACTATCTTGTTCATTAATTGTGGAACCATGTGTGGAAGATATTTACATACATCTTTTCCTTCCCCCTCCTGCATTAATATCAGAGTTACAGACACTCTGTAACTTACTGATTAGTTTTTATTGAGATTGCCTCTGGCTGTGCAGACCTTCAAACAGCTTTGAATGGCTGCCACTGATGGAATCTTCTGCAAATGAGTGATGCTTCATCTCCTGTTGACTCATTGCCTACAACTCTAGTTTGTACAGTAGCCCATGTCATCTCTACATCTTTACAACACCCCACTTGGGTAGGAGACTGCACATACACAAGTTCCCTGTGTTCTGACTGGGCACCAGTACAGGCCCCCTGGTCAGCTGGCTGCTAACAGAGTGTGCTGCAGTTAGATTTTCCCCCCCTCCTGGAACTCTGTGGAGACACTAATTTGGGTTGCAGTACTTGATCCAGCTATTCATTTTCATGAAACTTATTGCATGAGGTTTTTCCTGGGATTTAATTGCCTGAGGGTTCTGTGAATTGGACTGCAACTAATCACAGTGTTAAAAGGATAACAAAGAGAGAGGTGTGTAGGCAGCACACTCACATAAGCTTTCTTTCCTTGGAAGGTAGTCTAAAGAAAAATATTTACTTCTTTCACCAAACAGAATTTACTTGGTTTAAGACTGAAGTTAGACAAGATTCAAATCTGTAACACCAGCAGTCACTAATTTTGGTATCTCCCTGCAGGTGTAAAAAAAAAAAAAAAGACAGCTTTATCTTGTTGGAAAGCTATTTTCAAGTAACTATGGTGGTGGAAAGAGTTGATTTGATTTATTTTTTAAGATTAGTTCCCCCCACTTTCAGCTAATCATTTCCATGTTTGAAATAACCGACCTATATAATAGCATAGTCTGTCTTTCAAGAGGCATACTCTTCTAACTAGATTTGTGGAGTGTATTTGCAGAACACAGAGGCACACCCAAGCTAGCTTTCCTTGGGTTAACTCAGGTTAACCCACTGCTGTTGGAGAAATGTAATCAGCACAGGTAGCTGCCTCAACAAATGCCCCATTCCCAGGAATTCCTGCTGCTTCTGCTGCAGCCTGTCCCTCTGTGCTTCCCTTTTCCTCCTCTTCATGTGCTCTAGGTTAAAATTAGTCCTTTTGCATTTCTCCTGGGCAGAAACATGTTTGCCTTCAGCTGCAGGTCCTGTTCTGCTGCTGCCAGGGCAGAAGGTTGGTCTGTGCAGGGTGAGTGTGTTGAACACATGGGGCCAGCACCCAGCCAGGCACGCCACATCTTCCATGCGTGGAGAGGCTGCACAGGGCCTCTCATCTGTGCCTGCATGGAGTGATGGCTCAGGGCACGTGCTCTCCATCTGGGCATGCCTGCAGTGAGGGCACAGGCACGTACCTTCCACCTGCCTTTGGGTGAAGTGGCTGTTTCTGGGGACCACCTGGCATCAGGCATGTTGTCAGAGCTGTGGTGGGATCAGAAGGCTGGTCCTTGTTCCAAATATCCTTGTTCCTCTCTTTTTTGTCATGCAGAAATTTTTAATGAAAAAGAGGAGCATGTTGAGAAGCATCCCCAGAGGTAGTTCAGGTACACAAATCTGTAATTTATGTGCTGCTTACAGGATGGGCTTAATCCCTAGGTATATCAACAACCCAGTTCCAGAAGGGACTGTGGTACAGTACAGAAACCCTACAGCCCCTCTAACACTCTGGCTTGGGTGCTGGGAGAAGTCTGGCTGCAGCGGCGCTGAGCTTGATTCACAAAGATTTGCTGTATTTGCTTTGTCATGTAGAGTTTGGTTTTGTTTTGAATCAGACTGTTCATCACAAATCTCTACATTTGAATTCAGTGTTCCTTTTGTAATGGCATCTGGATCCTGAATAGGTCCTTGAGGTGCTGCTACTGCAACAGTAATGCCAATAATGATAATAACTGCAAGTAGAGGATCACAAATGCAGCACAAAGTACTTGCTTCTAGCCTTCAGATGGATCAATACTCTGACCTTCAAAGTCAAGGCATATTTATATACTGAAGGCATTTTTCATGTTTATTTGGAATTTTAAAGCAGTTTTATACTTTCCCTATGCCACTTCAGCAATTCATTTGTGGTACCAGAGTATCTGTGTGGCTCAATAAGCAGAGGCATTCAAAATACTCTCTGAAAAAGGGTTCAGAAAACTTCACGCTCTTTCTAAAAGGGGTGCTCTGTAGCACACATATCTTAGAAGGATAAATGGTGATAGGTGGTTAGAGATTTGTCTGCAGTGACCTGAATGATTCATTCACAACAAGGGTGTGTGAGCAAGTGCAAAGAAAGCTGTGCATCTTGGCCTGCCTGTGAGCCTGACATTGACCAAGGAGCACTGCACTGTCTCCCTGTGCCCAAATCTCATTTGCAGAAGCCCAGAGAGTAGCTGTTAGAACCTGCCTTATCCTCCCTGGACCAGATGTCAGTCATGATGGTGGGTGTCACATAAGCAGGACCCTGTCTGGGACGCATTTCAAGCAGCTGGACTAAGCTTCAGCTGGTGATGATGGTATGTCATGATCTGTGTCCCATGGGTGCCTGATCTGCAGAGGATGCTGGTCTGTCACCTCTGTCTGCTACTTCAGCTCAAACAGTTTCAGAGAGGCTTACACTTTATATTTTGGAGACAGGCACTGTAGTCCTGAGGGGGTGACAAAATGGCTGTTGTGGTACTTTCATATATTTCTTTTTATATGTGACATTTTAAGCATAGATAATGTACAATGCAATGCAACCAGTATGTGCATAAATGGAGCCTGCTTTCAAGCTTCAGTGGTCACAGCAGCCTGCACTCAGCCTTTTCTTACAATTGTGCTGATCCCTGGCTCTGGCCAGAGTGCAGCACATTCCTCTGAGGAGTGAGATTTCACAGCTGAACACCACCCAACCCCTCCCCGAGGTGGCCCTATTCTTCAGCCTCTTGTTGCACAATAAGGGATGGGGTGTCTAACCGAGGCTACAGATCTCATGTTGCTGGCAGGGAGTGGAAATGGCAGCAGCATGATTTGTAATGAAAGTGCCCATAACCTGTTCTGTCTGAAGCAGGACACCGTCCCTCAGGGGCCTCTTGCCATCCACATGTCTCTGGGCTAGCAGGGAAACTTTTTTTAGTAGACGTGTGACACCCAAAGTAGATGGATTTTCCATATTGCATACACAGCCTACTTTCTCCTTTTAGAGTATGCAAAAGATGTGCCAGGAGCCGGGTCTGCAGCATTCCCAGGAGGACAGCATACATGGCTGCGTGTGTGGCAGTGGGGTGGAGTGCAACAGGATGGGAATGGAGCAGAGGATAGAGAAGAACACCCTTTCTGCCATGCAAAATCTGTCCTACTTTCACCTCCCCCCTGTCCTCCCCTCTTCCCCTATATTTTTGTATCTCCACATCTGTGAAAAATTTCAGGCACTTGAGGCTCCCAGGAGATAGCATCATTTTTGTGTTAAGGATGCTTATTGAATTTGACAAATGATGATTTATGACAGAACAACCCACATGGGGCGCAGTGAGGAGTCTCAGTGCCTCGTCACAGACTGGGATTCTGTTTCATTCCCATCTCATCTCCTCTTTTGCTTCTCATTGGAGCTTAGAGCAGATCAGACTCGACAGATGCTGGGAATGTATTTCTTAGCTGAGAGAATGAGTTTGAGAGACAGTATGACACAAACAAAGAGAGCAGAGTAAGAAACTGATCTTCCCATGTCTCTCCCTTTAACTCATGACCACACCTCCAAGATCTTGTAGGACACTCAATAAATAAATAAACTTTTAACTGCTGTGGTACCCTGGGTTTTATTCCAGCTTCACTGAATTTTCTGCATGTCATGATAGTCTAAATTCAGTTTTCAAGCTGCATTTGCTCTCTTCTGGGCCAGCTGAAGGCTGGATCCTCTGGATGCAGCTCACTCCGATCTGCAGCAGATTTTGCTACTGTCTCCTTTGGCCATTCCAGTTCCACTGTGCACCTCTGACTTCCACCAGCGTCTCTGTTCTGGTCGTGGAGCCCACACACAGCTCTGCCTCTGCACTTCAGTCTTTGCTGCAGATGCAGAGAAAGCTGAGCCTGACCAGGTCTGTCAGGACTCAGAAATGGAGGCTTTGAGCTGCACGGTATGACTGTGGCCTTGCTGCTTCCAGATCTGATTCAGTTCTCTGAGCAGCTTTGCCACTTCTGCTAAATGTAGATCCCAACCTGATAAACCTGTCCCAGGTAGAATCAGTGGGGTTGTTCCAGGACGCTGCTGCTGGGGCTGTGAGGGCTGGGAACCATGGTGCAAAGACACATGAGAGATTACACACAAATCCTGCTGGATTCACCAGGCCTGGCTTAGTACCAGAGCCTGACCAGAGCTGGACTCCCTTAGAGCCAAACAGGTGTCTTTCCACTGCACTCTGAGTACAGTGAAACTCATTTAGTTCAAGCACTATGGAGATGCAGAAAGGCAGCTCATGTCTGGCACTGTGCCCAAGCTAATAAACCCTCCCAGTGCTGGGAGGCGCAATGTGGAGACACTTGAGCGGTCCTATTGGGAAGCAGCCCAGGTCCAGCAGGGTTGATGCTGAGCCAGAGCTAATAATCCCTGCTGAACTTAGGCTGAGCTTGTGCAGAATGACTGGGTGTCCCTGCACTGCATTTCCAGCACATCCTGTGGGCCCCATATTAACAGGTCTTTCCACTGTCTGAGGTATATCCCAGCCCCCTTATCTTGGGTCATGGAAATGTGACAGTAATGTTTTGGGGACAAGACGGTGCATGCACCAATCCCCTCAGTGACAGCACTCTGTGAGAGGTAGGAGGGTGGGAAGATCTTGAGGGAGACACTTCTCTGTTGGCAGCATGGTGAGGGGGAGGCTGGGCAGCACATGGCTACTCCAGATGGAAGCCATTAACCAGGAATGTCTGTGATGTGGTCTGGAGCAGTGTAAACAAGAGCCATGAATTATCCTGCACCTTGTAAGCAGGGCTGGAAAAGATCCCCTGCCATCCTCTCCTCCCTCCCTCTTCTATCTCCCTCCTTCCTTTTACCTCCTCTCCCTTAATTCCCCCATATTGCTGTAGACATTTCTTTATTTCTGTGTATGGTTAAGTAAGGCTGTGCTTTCTTCAGTCCTTCTGTTTTTAACCCATGCTGCTATTCCTGAGAGAAGGGGGAAGACTAGAGCTGGAGAGGGGCCAAGGTCTCATGAACCACCTCTGAGCTAAATCAGCCCTTGGATGAGTGAACACAGCTCACTGGCATGCTGGGCACATTCTCTGCTTCAGACGCTCCTGCCAGCAGCAATACCCTCCTGGTCACCCTGCCAGAGACTCTGACTGGTCCCTCAGCCTCCATTATTATTGAGTGGGCTGACTCCTAAGAAAGGGGAACACCATCGGCTTGCCCAAGGTTTAAACCAACTCGATATTCTGTCACAGAGCCTAAAATACAGTTCACAACAGCACTAGTGAAGTATCCTGCCTTCCTCAGGCTCCAGAGTAGTGTCTTTCAGGTCATCTAAATACAACAGAAAGGACTGAGGTGAGAGTGGGAAGAAATATTCTTTACCTGAGAGGTTCTGGTGGAGTGGCGAAACTGACCATACTGGATGCTCCTCCCTATTAACAGCTGCTTCCCCAGACAGCAAAATCAAACCAGGTTTATGTTTATACATTTCAGCAATCCCAACTAGAAGCACCAGAAACTATAAATGTTAATATCTCTTTACTTACTATTGAAGCATGGCTATTTATGGATGGAAGAAGGAAGTTATTTAACAGAGTATATAGCAATGCTATGCAACATTTGAAGTAACAGTATGCTGCATCCAACCATCTATGATATGGAAAATTTAGGAAGCAAAATTAAATTGGTCAAATTGAAATACCAATTAACACATGGTTCTCCAATAGAGCCATGTATTAATTTAGGTCCAGAAAAAGAATTTCAGTTTTGAAGACCAGATGAGTCTTTTGGCTATATCATATGCCCAAAATAGCACTGGTTTATAGGGTCTCTCCTTACCACCTGCTGAACTCTCCATGCCCCATCCTGTAGCGTGTATTTCCCTTGGACTCATCTAAAAAGGTGTCATCCACTCAGACATCTCTGTGTCTGAGCCCCAGTGGGAACACTCTCCTGAGTTAGACAGCTTCAGAGCAAATGTCCTGAGTGTCTGCATTTCTAACTCTGCAGTGGCAAATTACCAGTTTGTTCCATTTAGCCAGCCAAATGCAGAGTATCTACAAGGGGGAATGATCTCCAATGCTTCTGGACAAAGGCATTATAACCCCCACTAGTCCCTGCTGTTAGGGTGGATGTCATTTTCTCCAGGACAAAGGACGGGGCATGGTGGGCCCCTGCAGCGACACATGTCCCAGGAAGCTACTCAGCTTGGTGGCAAAATGGTTTTTGACGGAATCTAATATGGATGGCAGTACCTCAGAAAGCAGATGTCAGGAGGAATAAGCCCTGGCCAGCTAGACTGCTGCATGATTTAGACAGCAGCCTAATGTCTATTCCTTACCACCTCCAGGAGGGTGTCTCTGTTAATAGGGCTTCTTCCTATCAGCAGCCATTCTGTTTCTTGAACAGTAATGAAGTAACTTCAGTAATGAAAACCTGTTTGGGAAGAAAAATGTAGATGAGAGTGGGCAGAACTCCAGACCTTTTCCAGTGTTCTTGTGAGCACATCCAGCAGGTCACATATACTTCTTTGTCATGGGACAACCCACAACTCAATTCTTCTAGCAATCCCATGGCCTAATCTTTATTAGTGAGGTTACTCTGTATATTTTGTGGATCCTTGTCCTACTGCCCACTTCAGAGTAATGTTGATAGAATTCAAGTAATTTCTGTGAGTTCAATTAGGATGTACCATTTTACACAGAAATGAAAGTGTTTCATTTATAAGATCTGAGCTGTAAAATAGTCTGAATAATCTCTGATCACTAGCAGTATCTGCCTGGAAAAGAGTGGTAATGAGATATGGTAAATGCAGTATCCACAAGAGGTAGAAGTTTCATATTTTTGAGATCACATCCCTGGTTCAGTAAAATTTCTTTCCCTGTATAACACAATGTACTCATGGCCAGATGAATTATCTGCTGTTCTCACTGTCCTCTGAGATACCATCAGCTGGACACTGTTAAGACTGGCCTCCAAACAGGTATTCCCAGTTGATCAGGTAACCCTGTGGTCATATTTTCAGAGATTTTAAAGACAGAACAGATCATCTTCTCTGTTTTTTTATATAATGCAAGCCCTGATTTTAATTCAGCTGGGGCACACTCTATTCATTTTCACTTTCAAACATAATAGGGGTAAAGTATGTCTTTGCACAGTCCTTGTATTTAGAGCTGGAGAAATCCTAATTGGTCTCATTTCATGTGTTCTCCTGGGGACCAGCAGAGGATCATTTCCTTTACTGAGTGCATATATAAGTTCTAAGTGATTCAAAATATAGAGTTTTCACTGATTTCCTGGAAAAAAAAAAGAATCTCCATCTGCAAAAAGATCTTGCTCATTTTCTCCACTGTTCCTAGTATTATCTCTTTAAAGATAATAATTCAAATCTCTGGAAGTGTTTTCATCTCAAAGAGGCTATCAGCTTTCTCTGTGTACTGCCTCTCAGGGATTTGTACAGTTTTTTCTTGACTCCAAATTCACTTTAATATCCCTTTAACATTTTTTTTTCAGGTGCAAAATCCATGGATCCTTGGATCTTCCACTTTCTCATTTTCTTGGCCACCTTAGGGAAGTCCTGCCTGTCATCCAAGCTTGAACCCTCTGCTTCAGAGCATGCTCAGCAGCCAGTAACTTGCTGAAGTACAGGGTCTTGGGTGTCTCTACAGCCGGGAAGCTGCTGCCACCCACTGCGTACATCAGTGCCAGAGATACTGTCTCCATGGCAACCGAGAGCTTTCTGTTTTTCTGATGAACAGTTTCAAAGAATAGAAAAAGCACATCTGGAGTTGCCATATCAGCTGCTCCCTGCCCCCCTGCCTGCCAAAGTCAACAAGAGACAATACCTCAGTTTTAGCAGACCTGGGCTGAACATCCCAGGAGACAGAATGAAAGCAAGTGAGGTGTACAAGAGAGAGGAGTGTAGTGGAGCATATTATTGATTTAAGGATGGCTTTGGGTTGGTTACCTTACTGTTTTCATGTTAGGGGCTTTGCATGGGAGTAGCTCAACCACACCAGCCTGCTGTGTATTTTCTACCTGCTAAGTGTTGCTGAACATTTGAGCAGGATTAATTTTTCTATCTCTCATTTGTAAAGGCAGAAATTCTAAGTGCCCTTAATTCAACTGTACTTTTCTTATGGGATAGAAAATTATTACATAATTTTTTTTGGTCAGTGCTTCAAAAAGGTTCTTTAGAATTCTAATTATTTTCACTTTCTATGTTTAGTTCTAGGAGCAAGTGTTTTGCTGCTGTTGTCTGCTGTGCAAGAAAGCTTCTTTTTTATAGCCCTTAATGGCTTCTGGGTTATCAAACAGGAAAGCTGTTGCTGCCATGGGACCATACATAGCCCATTCTGGACTGTATGTAGTTTCTTTAACTTCTTTGACTCCTTATGGATCGTCCTTCAGATAATCTTTTGCTCTGTTCTCAGAAAGGAGATCAGGTGATCTGTTCCTTCCCTGTCTCACACCAGCCTCTCTTGAATACAACAGTTCTAGCAGACAATTTAACAAAGAGGTGAAGTTGGCTGGCTGTGTCCAGCACAGGAAAAGGCAGAGGAGTCGGGCTCCCTGCCATCAACCTCTAACTTCAGCAGGCGGGATGTGGGAAAAAGCAAAACCCAACCCCAGCCAAATAAAGCTGGCCTGCAAAAGACCTTCATTCCTGAAGAATTTTTGAATTAAATACTGGCTACAGCAAGCCAGATTCCACTGAAAATGACTATGTCAACTGGTTTTAAATAACAGTCTTTCATGTATGTGCTTTTTATGTTGCTTCCCATTGTCTGTTGATTCCCCATGGACACCGAGAAATTAAATCTTTTGCTCAACACATTTTTGTTCCTTCTTACTTGGCAAACAAGGATTTTTGAGTCTGACTAGAAACAAGATGGCTGTCTATGCATTGCTCGCCATCCGCTCCCTGAATGGCCGCTGGGAGGAGGTGACAGCTGCCTCTGTGCATCTGACAAAATCAGTGCCCCCTTTGGGTTTTCTGCACGCCTACAACTCATTCCTGTAGCAATCCCTGCTACTCTTCCTATTATTTTAGTAGTGCTGTGGGAGTCCTTCTGTACTCTTTACAGAATAAGCCAGTCCTGACTACAATGGGCTTCCTTTGTAAACATGCAATTAATTTCCAAACCTTAGCTCCTAAGACTGCCAGCTCCAGTGTACAACAGTAGTTGCAGATTGCAGAATTATTTCTGTAAGTTACCTACCTCCAGTGTTGAGCCAGGAAATGCTCCCTTCTGGGGACACAGTGCCCTTATTACACTGTATGAGAAGAAGTCTGATTTCTTTGTGAAAAAAAGTGGAACAACTGAAGCCACCTGAATCCCCGTCTCTGGAAGAAAGTCTGACAGAGACTTGGAAATGGCAGCTACAGTATTCCTTGAAATTACTGAAAGCAAATGGCAATGAGGACCAGCTGGAAAGAATGAAATCTTCTACATGGCTATATGTGCCATCTGTATTGGCTCAGATTGTATGACTATGGCCTGAAAATAAAGATCCCTTACAAGCACCCTTATGTTCCATACCATTGCTACAGTATGGATATTTTTGTAATGTCCCCCAGAATGCCCTGAGATAGGACATAAGGCTGCCTTCCCACAGCATGAGCCTTTTGATGTTGATGTTACTACAGCACCTAAGAAATAATGCCTCTCTTGCTGCCAGAGCAGACTTCTCCTCAGGGTCAGCAGCACATGATGCTGTTATTCAAACATTTGTGTAATACTTCAGGTCTTGAACACAGTTGTCTTCCATCTGCATCTGCTTTAAAATATCATGTTAAGTAAACATAATGTCCCTCTGGATTTTGAATGGCAAGGCCCAGCATTGTATTGAAAGATCTTCAGGGCAAATCTGAAGCCTCCCCTTAAACATGGCCAGGCTTGCCTGGGCCTCCTTTGCTTGGAGAAAGCGCCTCAGTCATGATCTGCCATTTGATCTACTGATTCATTTCAGCATCTTGGACTTAAGGGAGCAGTCAAGGACAAAGGGCAAGGAAGGGTTCACTGCATGGCCTCTAGTGCCATAATCTGGCAGAAGTTGACTTTTCAAATGGTTTCTAATCTCTGAATTTCTGGTGTTTTTTCCAAAACTTCTTGATACCTAAACTGTTCTCTGGGGTTTGTAATAGTCATCCATAACTACCATATCAAACTTGGAGAGAGATGCAAAGCTAGGAATGTAATTTGTTTGAGTTTTTCTTACTTCTCTGCCAAGTATTTGTAAATACTTAGGAAGTTCAACAAACCATAGTCGATTAACTGTCTTTAAATTATTTGAGTTCATACCTAAATCACAGAGACAACAGAGCAAAAGTGAGCCGAGAAACAGCTTGAAGGATGACAGGTTCATGGTATCCTTTCCATAGCAAGAAAGAAGCATATCAATACTTGCCAGAAGGACTCAAAGTGGGAAGTGAGAGCTGTTTAGAGGAGAGAATCGACAATACAATAAAACCAAACCTTCCTCATGGGGTAAGAGGGTAGTTGGGCTTTCAAATCCAAAAGCAGTTTCTTCCAGGAATTAAGTATGTTTTATATTCAATTATGCCTTCAAGTATGTAGTCTGGGCTCTAAGGAGAAGAAGGGAGACCATGATTATGATCATTAGTTTGGTTCTGCTTTGCAGCATTAAGTGGTTATCTTTGGAGTTTGACCTTTCTTCTTAACATCCTGACCAGTAGGAAAGAGCCAGGCAGCAGCTACCTAGCACAGAGGAATCAGAACCAGGGGACAGCAAGGGCTGGTGGCCCCCTGGGGATGGGGTGTCAGGAGCTTCAGGGAAAGCCAAAGGGCAGCAGGGCAGACCCTGCCAGCCCAGGCTCACCCCACCACCGCAGCCAAGAGCACCAAGGCAGCCCCTGCCCTGGGCATTGGGCACCTCCCTGGGGATGGGGGCAGGCCTAGGCTGGGCTGCCATGTCAGCTCCCCCATGGAAGTTGGAGACCAGTGTATTGTGATGTTGCTGGTTAGGGCCTGAAATGGGGTCTTGGGCTGTGAGCAGGGTGAGGGGAGACCCACATGAAGGTACTGGGGCCCTAGCAGTCATAATTGAAACACTGTGAACTTTAAAAACAGCATCAGAAATTCCATACCATTTTTCTAGTGTGGGGTCACCAAGTGCCTGGGGCTGGATTCCGTGAGCATGTTTCCACTCTTCCTTTAGCCTCAGTGAGCTTGGTCTGAGTTAGTTATGTCTACTTAAATCTTTTATACTCTAGTTTTGTGTGAATTCATTGTCAATCCAAAAGGAATATGGCCTCTTCTAAGTGATTTCCTATTGTATATAAAATGTGCTCCTGGTACCCTTCCAGTAGAAAGTGCCTGTTTAGCACCAAGCAGTATCATACAGAGGTGCTCAAAATTAGGTAAAATACCTAATTTGGGTCAGGAAATAAATGTATCTGTGTGCAATGCATACATTTAAAATAGGGGCTAAGGAGCCCAGCTGAGAGCACTACGTTAACGTGACTGCATTGCTTTGGGTACTAGGGTTGACTTGGACCTCTCTTAATGGCATCATATGATGGACACCCCACAGAGGCTTCAGTTTATATTTCTAGCTGCCTGCATCCCTCGAGTGGTTTAACGTGCTTTTGACTCTAGTAGAAAAAAGATTCCCTAACGACTCAGCCTCTTCTCCTTCATGATTTCACAGCTCTGGTCCCGTGTGGGGACACTGGGGGATGACAGGTTCTTTAGCAGCAGCAGCCCAGTGAATCACTGCTGTGGAAACAGCCAGGAATTCTGTGTATGGCATCTGGAGAGCTTCCAAAGAGGTAGCTCTAACGATATTCAGCCCAGGCCGTGCACATATCTATGAGGTTTCCACTATCTTCTGCCCAAGGTGCCATGTGTGTGAAATTGTTCAGACTCCTGTTTTGACAAGAGAAGTTTGCGAACTAATAATAGCAAAAATTTAACTGTCAACATTAAAATATATATATATATATACACATAAAAAATTTAACTGCTAGTAAAAGAATGTAAAAAATGGAGCATGTCAGTAAAATATTTTGACATTTCATTGGTATAAATACCCAAACTCCCTAAGCACTTTCAATACATAGTCCAGATTTACTGCCTTTTTGTGATGGCTGAAGTGGTAGATTCTTTAAAGCTTGACATGACTGACCATAAGCATGAATTGTACAAATCCAGAGTTACAATTTCATGGTCTGTGTGAACACTTTGCACCATGTGATTTAGAGATTTACCAAGGTCCTCAATGTTTGAAATGTTTTTGTGAAGAAAATTAAAACAGTTAAAAATGTGAAAATGACCAATAAATTCTCATTGGTTTTGGAGGTCAAAGGAAAAAAAAAAAAGAAATCTGTTGGTTTGCATCTAAAATGCAAGCCGTCCTTCAAAGGAAAATTAATTTCCCCTCATCTTCTCTCCTATCATTATAGGAGATGAGGGTTACCTCATCTCCTGTATGATTAGATGAGGTTTAACTTGATGAGAGTTACCAGGCCAAGAACTTTAAACATGGGAGATGAAAAATATCAAAGCTTCATACAGGCAGGAAAACGCAAGTAGTGACAGGACAAAATTCCCCTGTGTGCTCTTCCCTAGAAAAGACATTGGTGCTTTCCTTCACACAGTTCTCAGCTTCCAAGACTACTGCATAAAGTTAGCTACTAATTGGATGGAAACCCTCTACCTCAATTCAAGAGAGCGTAACAGCTCTCACACAGCATAACAGTCATCACCTTTCAGTACCAAGAAGACCTGAACTGGTGACTTACACAGAAACCACATCTATATCCTTCTAGTGGAAGGAACCATATTTCAGACTTGACTCAGCTCATCACCTCCCACCCTCATAGCCTCAGATCCATGCTGAGACTGACTGCAGAATGATGAAAATAGCAAGACAAGGCATTTCATGTTCTATTTCTGATCTGTAAAGAAAAGCAGAGAATGAGAAATGTCAGGAGTAAAGCCAGCCTTAGGAGATAACCTCTTTCCAGACAAAAGAGATTTGAAAGCACAACCATCTTTATTTTAATGCCTTTCTGAATAAAACCTCTGAATCTCTTGATGCATAGGCCACCACTAATGTGATCAAATCATACTCAGACTGTCTGTGGGTTTCTAAAGTACCTATCACTGCCACAGCTAGGTGACAGATTACAAGAATTAGAAGAGACATTGCTGCAGTTCCATTTATACCGTATTTTCTGTCCCCCCTAAGGCATTTTAAGATGGATTCTCTGCTCTCTGCTAAATTTGCTTTGTACTGTTACGGAGCATAGAGAGAACTCAAACAGGCAGGAGATTCCCACAGGAAAATTCCCTCAGTACAAGAGGTCTGTGCCAGTTGTATAGCTGTGTCTTCTCTGCTGCCTGTCCGTCTGCTCTCAGCAGGAACAGGATGAAACAAAATGCTATATTACAACAGATCTTTCTCTAGTATAAGGTCCATTATCTTGTTTGCACTAATGGTGTAAACTGGAGTATGTGATTTATTGTTATAGCTTCCAGTTGGATAAGACAGCTAAGATTTGGACATCTGCCTCTCCAGCATGCATTAGTCAAGGGTCAAGGTCTCTCATATTCAGTTTTGCAGGAAAGCCATGGGGAAAGACACCCACTCTCTGTTTGGAAAATGACTTCACAGAAAAGGATTACTGCATGCAGACCATATATTGGTCTGAGCCTGAGGTCAGGCTGAGCCGTTACTTCACTGGAGAACATGACAAGATGTTCTCATGGCTTAAGGTTTTCTGGCTCACATCTTTTTGCCTCTGAGGATGGCAAAACAAAATTTAAGGGCTTCCCTACCTCACCTGCTCACAGGGAAACCAATCATTATTTCTTTTCTCTTGCCTAGGTTTTTCACATAAACAAATCACAGATATGTTTTCCTGCCTGTTTTTTCATAATCTCTTGTTCCCATAAACTTTTCTAAACCAAGCCAGCCAGCCTATTCATTGGAGAGGGGTTGGTTTCAGTTTCCAGTGCGACCTGGATTTATAATCTGCCTGCTATGCTTTATAGAATCATCATGGAATCATAGAATTGGTTTGGGTTGGAAGGGACCTTAAAAATCATATAATTTTAAGCCCCCTTTATTGCCTCATTAACTAATAAATGTATTAATTTATTTTGCCTTCACAGCTATGGGCAGTGCCACCTTCCACGAGACCAGGTTTTTCCAACCTGTCCTTGAACTCTGCCAGGGATTGGGTATCCACATCTTCTCTGGGAAACCTGTTCTCTTGCCTCACTACTCTCTTTGTAAAAAGTTACTTCTTTATAGCCAATCTAAACCTACCCTCTTGCACTTTAAAACTGTTGCCCCTTGTCCTGTTACTACATTCCTTTGTAAAAAGTCTCCTCAATTCTTCTTGGAGGCCCTTTCAGGTACTAGAAGGCAGTATAAAGGTGCAATTGAAATTTCTCAGGTTTTATTAGTTTTCTGGTTTTTTTCCCACCTTGCTCCTACTTGGCCTTGCAGCTGGTTAGCCAGAACTCATCCTGTACTTACTGCAGCCCAAAATGCCTCAGGATATTCCTTCTGGGGTTTTCAAGTCCAGCTGTTTTCCTTGCATAGCCAGCCATTTCATACAATCAGTTGAGGAAATGTATCTAGCTGCCTCATAAAACCAGCTTGACTTTTGGCCTTACCAAACCCATTGACTGGTCTTCACAGAGCATCAATGTGTTCAGCATTAGAAACCTGACAATCCCTAGCCTAAATGTATGCATGGCTACTTCATACCCATTTGTTCTTGTGCCAGCATTGTCCTTTATCTTTAAATAGCTTTTTTTCTCCTCCCCATGTGTTCACCCCTTGAAGTATTTATTTATAGATTGCAATTATATACCCCTTCACTAGACTAAACAAGCCAGGCTCCTTAGTTAAGATCTTGTGAATGATGCAAGGCCAAGCATCATGGCCCAAAATCTGCCTCAGTCAAGGCTACATTAATATTGTCAGGAGCCAAAAAAGACATATCTAATTTTTACCAGAGTTTGTTCTAGCTGCCCTCCTACTTAATGGCAAGTTTCTTAGTTAGAGCTGTGATCAACTCTTCACTAGCCAGTCCTCCATTTCATCTTTAAGGTAAGGCAGATGTGGGCTACCTTTGCTGCATCCAGTTCTACCCTTCTTGACATATCCAAGTGGCTGGATAATCCACACTACCTCAATCACATTGGGGGTTATTTTTAAAGTAGAATTAAGAAGTGAAAAATAAATGAACCTCAGTTGCTTGCTTGTTCTAAACATGTCCAGACAGACACAGGAAATGTGTTAGATGCAACAGTACTGCATCAGCTCTGGGAGATGGGCTGGAGGAGTTAACAGGGCTTTTCCATTTCTATACTGCAGGACTGTTGTAATTCATCATTTCTATGGCACCATAAATTATATGGCACTTTGCAAGCACAGAGGCAGTTCTTGCTTCCCTGAAGTAGCATGACTCTCAGGACAGGGTACCTGGCTGAAGCATGCTCTCCCCCCGAAAGGCTTCCACTATGAATACCATGCCTACAGGACTATGTGACAATACCACTCCATTGTCCCATAAGGAGTGGGAGTAAAAAAGCTGGGGAAGGCAGAGGGCTTTTTTACTAACTCCCTGTATCACAGCTGGACTTCTCGTCTCTCCATGTCCTGTTTTAACATTGCCCGGACGGAGAATAGGCTTCTTGGGGCTTTGATACAGTCTGGCTGTCCTCCAGCAATATCCACAGTACTCCCTCCCCTCCCATATGCTCTCCATTAACATCCTCCTGTCTGCTGAATAAGGAAAGAATAACTCTCCCAGCCCCAGCCAGAGCCCCTGAGCCAGGGGAGTTCATCAGTCAGACTGGTTTCTCCTGAACCCAGAATAGGCCTCATTAATGGGCCAGGAGGGGATTTTATTTTGCCTTTCAGCTTGTGGCTGCCCTGAGCCAGGAGTAGAGTCAAGTTACTGTGTCCGGGAATCTCAGCTATTCCAAGAGTAGGAGCGAGTGAGCTGCTGACTCAGGAGGTTTCCTAGTGTTTTCGAGCAGGGCTCAGCCCTGTCAAAGCAAACTGAACTGTTGGCCTTGCCTTCTTCTAGCCCAGAACAGGCATTAACAAAAGTCACAGTTGACTGGAACAGGCTGGGGAATTGATCTGGAGCAGGACTGTGGATCATACTTTTTCCTGGCATGAACACAGGTCCTTGCAAAGACTCATATTAGTCCTTTATCCTTTTTTACTCCTCTCCTTGGAGGGCTGTTTAGTATAGTACAGATATCCGCAAGCTATGAGGCAGCTCAGCTTTATTCACATCATTTTCTAGAAGAGAAGATAAAATCAGAGGGACGAACAGACTTGTGAGCCAAAATGTTTCATTGCAAATCAGTGTTAAAGGGTCAAGTGTCCCTGCCACCCTGAACCTTGCTGTCAGCCAGAGACCACCTTGCTTCTATGTATATTATGAAGGGATGCAGGAGGATCCCTCCTGTGTAGCTAAATTGTCCTTTGGACTTCCCAGAGCCTGGAATGGAGTCACAGCCTGTGTCTGGAACAAGCAATTAGAAGTCATGCAGAGTTCAGGATTCCTGTCCTCATTTCAAGTCCGCCTACATGCTCCTATCTCTTGTAAAGGAACCAGTTTCTAGAGGTGAGCAGAGAAGACAAGTCTACCACAGCAGTCCCTTGCATTCACCCCTCACTGAAGCTGTGCACACTCCTTTGCCCAGAGACTGCAGTCATTGGAGAGCATATGCTCCCAAGTTTGCACCCCTCCATCTCCCAGCACTTCTGTGACTCCAGCCAGCCTGTTATAACTTGTCCCCTCTCAACCTCTGCACAGTTCTGTCAGCAGAGTGTCTCAGCTCTTTTCTTTGAGGTCACGTTAGTCTTTACCTCTTCACTGCCTCTGCTGTGGGCTGCATTTTCTTGCTGTCCTATTCCCTTCTTCAAACTCACTTCACCAATGAAAAACCAGCCTAGTATGTAAAAAGCAATAGGGTAGAAACTGGTATTTATAAAACAGAAGGTCTCTTCTGCCTGCAGCTATTGGCATGTCTATCCCAGCCACATGCCCTACAACTAGGATCTGATACAAGGGACAAAGAAAGATATGAACTTCTCTTACTTGCCTTCAGTCTTGAGGATACAAAGGTCCCCAGTTTGAACAGCTAAGGAGCTCTTGGCTTGTGGCCTAAATTCCACCTGTTTCTTCAGCATGTCCAGGTGGATAGGATGCGTCTCTTAGCTAGCATCTGACAGAGATTTCCCCATGTAAAGGAGAATTTTCAGCTACCTTTTTGAAGGACTTAATATATCTTTAGAGGTGCCCAACACGCCAACAGTGACAAGCTGCAGACTAAGGCTCCAGCCCACTTACCTTTGGCATGCTGTTTGTTTTAGGTCAGGAGCTCTGGCAGAGGTTCACAGATGGTGCCTGGGACTTCTGATGGGTACAGAGAAGCAACCAGGGAGGAAGAGTGTGCTCCAGGACATTTTATTTTCTTGAAAAATGACAAGTGCTAATTTTTCTCTATAATTTAACACACCACTTGGATTAGGAGTCCCACCTACAGGATTTGTCCATTGAACAATGACCTAAGGAAATCTAGGTGTCTTCCTCCAAAATCTTTGCCTCAGAAGGGATGGAATTGTTTCATGCCAGCTAACCAGGGTATGATCAGGTATGTGGGACTGGAATGCAGTAGAAATGAACTGTAGAAAGCAATACCTGTAAGAGCAGATTTCATTTTGCCTGCTTGCTACTTATGAGACAGCAATCCCTGTAAAAAAAGGCAGGACAAACCTGCTCTGATAAATATGACCAGATGAAATAACTTATTTCATAGTCTGTCATCTAGTTCAGTGAGTCACATGTGGTATCTCTAGAAAGTTGGTAACACCCTAGAAATCTGTAACTTAATACATATTTAACTGAGGTCTTGTCTCATATTTAATAGCAACTCCAACTGGGCTTGCATAACAATCTAGAGAAGGGTGGGGACTGCCAAATTAGGCTTGAATAGAGCACTAATAACCCTTTACTATCCATGATGCCTAAGAAAAAAATCAGCAGAGCATTTGTGTTTGTAGCTAAGGTTTATTTGCAAAACGAGAGAAACGGGATTACCAAGACACTATTCTAACAGTTGTATTGGCTAAAAAGCTGGAATCCAGGCTGAGAGCAAAGGATGGACACAGAGTGGTGGTAGGGATATCCTGGGCAGGATGGCTTCCATGTCAGGGCAACATTCAGAAGAAGCTGTGAGCTCCAAATGACCAGCTCAGAGACAAAGAATTTCTTGAGGGTTTCAGGATAAACACAGCTATGAGGATGCTTTATCTTCTCAGAGAGAGACAGAGAGCACCCAAATGCTGCAACGTTTCAGGCAGCCAGAACAGCATTTGCTGTGTAATGTGAAGTATTTAAGCACACATGGGCTTCATGGTGTTTCCTACCGATCTGCAAAGTATCAGCGTGCTGTCTCGAAGTGCCAGGAACTGGATTAAGGAGAGGTGTTTCCCAGCGGGAATAACCTAATTGCTGTGCTACCTGGGGCACATGGATGAAAGGCTATGGGGAAACACTGAAATGTCACACTGTCCCTTCCAGTAAAATAAATAAATGTAACTGCCCCATCTCTGTCTTCTAGAGAGTACTGTGCCTTCTCTAGCTGTACACCCGAGGAAACATAAATACTCTCCAAGTTCCCCAACTGGCCCCAGCTCTGCAGACCAGGGACTGCGACAGAGTAGTACAGCATGTAAGGACTGTATCCTGTACTCACAGGCTGCCCTTCCCTCTGGATGGCTTTTCCCCCTTGTACAGAGGTGAATCCTGGTGAGGCACTCATCCAGCTGCTTCAGGTGATGTACGTGTGCCCACTTGAGTCTCTCCTGGAAAATCTCATGCCTTCTTAAGGGTTGTTCACACCCATCCATATACATATGCATGTAAACAGCATGATAGCACATTAACACAGTTATGACCTATGATAATGGCAGTGAAACATGAAAGCTTGTCTCCCCATCCTTGTTTTTCTGGTTTGAAAGGGTGTGACTCCTCGAGTGGAGGAAAGAGGGGTAGGTGCTCCTGTCAGTTTAGCAGCCCTGCTCCAGCGCTGGCAAGGCAGCTGCACTGCAACTGCTTGTATGCAAGTCAAGAGCTTCAGGTCACTTCTGACTCGAGGAGGCATTTATTGTCACTGGTAATTGTTACTTCCTTACACAAAATAAACAAAAATACCCGCTGCACCAGCACAATAACCTGCTGTGTTTTACCCAGGGGGAAAGGAGTGGGCAGCATGGCCCGGCTAATGTAAGAGAGTGCTCTGTGCTACTCCATGCTGCTTTGCGCCTTTTGGGTGATTAGGGACATGTGAAATGTTTCAGACAGTACCTTAGCCAGTTTTGGTCTCTTGTATGTGTACACCCCACACTAATCACGGGGACTGTCTGAGATAAAATGAAGTGCACACGAGAGGGACATGCATATGTTCTTTCCCTCCTAGGCCAGCTGGGAGGGTGGATGGAAGGGCTGGGAGTGGTGAGGGGGAATGACCCACTGAAGATGACGGCGATCCAGTGCCCCAAGCGTTTTGCAAATGGCTTCCTTTAGTCTGAGCACAAAGAGCTTGTGAAGCGAAAGGAGGCAAATGCCATTTGCAGAAGAGCAGGGATTTTTTTCTCCTTATTGCTGGCAGGACCAGCTGCGTTCCAAACCCGTGACTGCAGCAGCCATGACCCCTCCGAAAGGAAATCTGAGCCCGCAAGCAGTTGTGCTTAGGGAGGGCCGCGCTCTCACGTTTCTCTGTTTTGTTTTGGAGCCTCGGATAAGTAGTAGGCTTGCTTTTTCCCTTAGCTTCTTTTCTTACTTTCTTCTCTCTCTTTTTTTTTTTTTTTTTCCCCTCTCTGAATGTATTTCCACAGCCTCAAGGAAGGAATAAAAAAAAAAAAAAAAAAAAAAAAAAAAAAAGAAGAAGAAGAAGAAGAAAGGTTCTGGCATGGGAACAAGTATGTTTCAAATTACAGAAAGGATGTGAAAGGTTCAAGAACTTGAGCCCTGACTCCGCCTGTGTCTGTCTCCACCCCCCCACCTCCCACCCCATCCCCCAGAGAGTGGCTCGCACGGTGGCTGCCGCGCTGCGCAGCGCGGGGCGAGCGGCTGTGCCCCGCCGCCGGCGCGGGCACCGGGCACAGCCTGCCCTCGCCGGGCCGGGCGCTGCGCCGCCCGGGCCTCCCGCCTCGCCGGCTGCTGCCCACTGGCTTGCCTAGGCTTTCTACCACCCTTTTCCCAGCTCGCAGTTGTCAGCTCAGGTTTTTTGTCTCCTAGGGTGTGCATGTGTGCGTGTGGTTTAACTACATCCCAGGAATGTGCCGAGGTCTCACTCCTGAGGGCGGAGCGCCCTCTGCTCGCTGGAGAGGGGGGAAAAGTAGGCAAAGGTGCAGCTCGAGGGTGGACAAGCAAGTTTCCTGCTGCTGCTAAGGCGTAGACACTTGCCCAGGGGCGGCTGTGCACGGGCACGTCCGTGCCCTCGCCGTGACTCGGGGGAGGGCCGGTGGCGGCGCGGAGCGCTCTGCAAGCGCCCTCGGCTCCAGCTGCGCTCGCTGCTTCAGGCTCAGCGGCCGTACCCCAGGCTGCCCCTGCAGATCCGCAAAAAGATGGGGCGGGGAGAAACCACTGGCAATGAGGACGGCTGAAATGGCTTGATCTTCCCTTGCAGGGGAAGATGATGATTAGATCTAGTTTCAGTCCCTTATGGAGGATCATATCCTGGAGACCTTCTCTATTATATGACCACTTCATCCTGTGATCCCAGATGTAAAAACAGACCACCATGGAATGCACATACTTAGTTTCCCAAAAGGGAGATCCTGTGAATAAGGTTACATGGCAGAACATTATTTTCTTGTCCTCCTGCAACGCGATCAGGTACCCCTTTTCCCACAAGGCTGTGAAAACTGGCATATTTGTCCCTTGAGAGTTGCACAGCTAATTGCATGTCAGTGAGATAACTAAGGTCTTCATGAAATGTCTGGAAGAGAGAGGGCTACCAGAGCAATCTGTCAGGTCTGTAGCATGTGTCTGGCTGCCATCTTAGCAGCCTACAAGAAAGAGGGTGGCAAGGAATGAACTATGGCTTGATTGAATTTTCTGTTGAGCCAAATTCAGACCAAAATCTTTTTGGCTGGGCTCTTTGGATTAAGAAACTATGGAAGAGCTTCAATATTGTTGACAGATAAGGACTCACCCACTTAAGAAGAACAGCTATAACATAAATCTTCAGAAGCTGAAATGTCTATTATGATCTTGACCTTTACCAGTGTCTTGTAAAAAACCATTAGCACCAGTCAATTAATTCAAATCTGCTGCTTCATGCTGGAAAAAAAAAAAATTTGCCCTTGCAAATTTTCACTCCATTATCTCTTCAGATTCTGTAACTTTGCTGTAACAGATTCAGGTGAGGGGCGTGAAGCATCTTAGTTTCACTGACCAGTACCTTGTACTTGGCATGCTACCAGTCCTATGATGCTTGATTTCGTGCATGGCTGCAAGACACCCTTTTGCATAGGGCACACGTCTGCTGATACACACTGAACACTCCTTATATGGATGGAGGCTACTGGAACAAGAACAATTGATCTAAGTTTAAAAGAGGAAGACTAGGATCTGTGTATCCGCTTCGGCAACCCTTGAGATTTCTCCTTTGCAACTAAAAGCCAAAAACCTGTAGGCCACTTCAGCTAGACAGATTAAAGGTCTTCACTGTGAACAAGCTGAGATAGTTTGTCCTAAAAGATTAGTCTTTATACTTACTCTGAGATTTCCAAAGATTCTAATTGGTGATGTGTTTATAATGTTGACTTAAGTATTGCAGTGGTGCCTAGGAAATTTGTCTGCATTGGATCTCTTTTGGATGGGATTCATTACAAAAAGATTATTTTTCTTGCAAGGTATCCAAAGTTTCATCTAAACTAGCTAACACATTAAATACCCTGGTGTGCATGTTTTGTTTTCAAAACATATTACTTAAACAGTGTTATTTTCTAATAATTCTTCTAATATCGAAGAGCTCTGACAATGTCACTTGTCTATGTCGCTCTCTGAAGCTATGGAAGATATCTAGTGTTTAGCCAGCTTTTTACACTGGCTAATTTTGTGCTGGCAGGCTGAATTCCTGAGGTATGTTAGATGAGTCTCAGAGCTGCCTTAATTTATGCTAGCCAAACCATTTCCTTCTGCACCATTTCACAGGTGCAGGATCAGCAGAGCAATTCATGTTCCACTCTGCAACCGCCCCTGCTCAGCATCTTACCAGAGTTTATCCCTGAATTCCCAGCAACGGGACAAATGCTGCCACCAAGCTTAAAAAAGCTTTCTTGATCAGAGAATGCTCAGAGATCTGTACAATACAAACTGCAATGACATCCCTCTCACACACTGCTTGCGTGTGACCAAAATCTTCACTCTCAATTCTAGTTGCATAAGGCCACATAGTAGGACAGAGGGTTACATCTAGTTCCTTCCCAGACATTCAATCTATTTTGATTTTGTGTTTGGCAAAATAAATAATTTTTATTTATCAAGACCTTCTGGAATGAATATGTGGTCTTAAACTCTTCAGCTGAAAGAAACCATCCAATCTCCCTGCAGGTTTTTCCCGGTGTAAAGGTACAATCTAGCTGCCACATTGTTGTTGCCCTGGAGTTTGAGTTAAGTGGACACTCAAATAAATAAAAGTGACACCTGCCGCAGGCGAGTTCCCATCTCTATTTGATTATGTTGTTTTCTTACAGAAGATGGCTTCTTACAGCCATTCTTACAGATAGCTGTAGCTAATCTAGAAACTTAAGTGCAATAATTGAACAAATCAGTTTAGTTGGGCATCTGATTCTGTGCAAACCTAAGTAGAATAGTAATGTGTGACTAATACACAACAGCACTTTGCATAAGATAAAGATCCATGTGTAACATATGCAAGCCCAAGACACTGTGGGAAGAAAACACCAAAGATATCGAGCAGTATGTATGTGCTACTCCTCTACTCCACAGTGCACCCTTTTCCTGTACATCAAACAGTGCTGTAAGGACAGTGATGCAGGAC
The DNA here is from genome assembly GCA_032173965.1 of Sitta carolinensis. Classification (NCBI taxonomy): domain Eukaryota; kingdom Metazoa; phylum Chordata; class Aves; order Passeriformes; family Sittidae; genus Sitta; species Sitta carolinensis. The sequence goes on from JAVUNC010000006.1 coordinate 39,809,301, forward strand.
CTTCACTCTCATCAGGTACCCTGAGATCCCATTGTTCTCTCTTACTTGTTTTTCCACTCTGGAAACACGTGAGAAACTTCTCACTGCTGATCCAGCTTAACTGACCACAGATCATCTGCCTGCTGAGAAGCTAGGAGGCTCATTTCAAAGGAAAATCTGGGATGCTGCAAATCTTGTTTTCTGTTATGTAACAATAATTGTGTGTCATGCAAGAAAAACACCACTCCATTTTTTTCTTTTGGTGCAAATATAAAATCATTAGATGTTCACAACTCTTTAGCCTTAATTCTGAGTCTGAATATGTTTTTATTTCATTTTATACCTCTTAGGCTGAAAAAAAAGATTCAAAGAAGGATTTCTTGGGACTGAAGAGGAGAGAGAGTCATGAATATTTTTCACTGGCTTAGCCAGGGAATGGTGAACAACTGAAGGACAACCTATGACATGACCTGTTTTAAACAGCAACCCCAGAAATGCAGAGTATCTACACTCAGGTCTGTGGATCAGCTGTAGTAACTTCAGTGGGTCTGAGAGATACTAAGACTGTCCTGCAGCAGTGAGACATCACGCATGTGAGCCAAAAGCAATGGCAGAGTTGTCACACCGGTATGCACGAGTTGTCAGGTATCTTCAGTTCCTCAACCACAGCCCCACTGAGTCGAGCACAAAACATGCCGTTGCCACTGCTGACCCACCAGTCTCTGGAGCAGGGTGCTGGAGGAACATCGTACAACAGTTAAAATGATGCTCCTGCTGGTAGTTCTTCATAGGAAAGCAGCAATGAAGTAGCTGTGGGAAGAGTAGCTCTGGTGAGACACCACCTGTATCCAGTTTTGGGGTCCACAGCACAAAAAAACATGGACCTGTTAGAGCAAGTCCAAATGAAGGCCACTAATTTAATTAGAGGGATGGAACACCTCTCCTTTGAAGAAAGGCTAAAAGAAGTGTGACTGCTCAGCTTGGAAAAGAGAAGACATTAGGGTGACCCAACTGTGGCCTTCCATTAGGTGAAGGGAACCTACTGGAAAGCTGGAGAGAGACATTTTGTAAGATTATGTAGTGACGGGACAAGGGGGAATGAAGTCAAACTGAGAGAGAATAGGTTCAGATTAGATATTAGTAAAAAATTCTTTGCTGCGAGGGTGGTGAGACACTGGAATAGGTTGCCCAGAGCAGCTGTGCGTGCCCCGTCCCTGGAAGTGTTTAAGGCCAGGTTGAATGCAACTCTAAGCAACCTGATCTAGTGGAAGGTGTGCCTTTTAACGACGGGGGGTTGTTACACGATGTTTAAGCTCGTTTCCAAGCCAGGCCATTCCATCAATCCACGAAAACAAGCTCCAACGAGGTCTCCGCACCGCGCTGCGCCGGCCCCGCCGGGCGGCACGGCCGGGGCTGCGCTGACCCCTGGCGGCCGGCGCGGGCACTGCGGGCGGCGGCTCGCCGCGCCGGGCCCCGCAGGGCCTGCCCTGCTGCACGCTCCGGGCTTGCTCAGGAGCGCGGGAGAGTTAATTTTCTTCCGAGTGGCTGTTGTTTGGGTTTGTGCTGAATGCAGGGTTGCAATAGAGAGGTGTTTTTGCTATTGCTGAGCAAGGCTTACACAGAGCCAAGGCCTTTTCTGCTCTCCGTACTGCTAAGCTGGCGAGGAAGGTGGGGGTGCATGGGATATTGGGAGAGACTCAGCCAGGACAGGTGACCCAAACTGACCAAAGGGATATTCCAGACCATGTGACATCCTGCTCGGTATAGAAAGTGGGGGGAAGCAGGAGGGGGGAGGGATGTTTGGAGTGATGATGTTTGTCTTCCCAAGGCCTGTTACACGTGATGGGGCCCTGCTCTCCTGGAGATGGCTGAATAATCTGCCTGCCATGGGAAGCAGGGAATCTATTCCTTTTTTTGCTTTGCTTACACGTGTGGCTTTTGTTTTACCTGATTAAACTGTCTTTATTTCAACCCGTAAGTTTTTCTAGCTTTTTACCCATCCAGTTCTCTCCCTGACTGTGCTCATGGGGGAGTGAGGAAGTTTCTGCTTGGGGCTTGATTGCTGGATGGGGTCCATACCAACCCTAACCACAACAGCTCTTATGAAGAGAGAGTTTAGCAATAGTCAAGAAACACTAATGGCTTTTCGGGAGTGATTAGGAAAAGAATGGAAAACCCCACAGTCTTAAACCCCTGCATGTGCAAACTGGCCAGTATTTCAAATGCTGCTCTGATTCTTCATCTCAACCTCCCATGTGTTCCATAGGTGGAGGTGGCACTGACTGCAATCACAAGGCAATTCTGGAAGAGTCACAGGCATCAGAGGACACAAACCTGCTGGGGTAATGAGCTAAAGCCTTCTGAAGGTGACTACTGAGCAGATATTACCAATGCCATCACACCAACAATCATCTTGACCTCTGATTAGGCACTGGAGCCACCTTAACTCTCTCAAAGGTTTCAAGATATTTCAAAGATTTTTTTTCTACATGGTAATTCCATTGGGAAAGAGAGACTTATCAGATTGCAGCTAGCTTGTTTCTGCCAAAAGCTGGTCTTCCCAAAGTGGCCAACATTTCCCAGTTCTTCAAGATTTTTGTTGTAAAATCTATGTTGGCAGTTGGTCACATGGCAAAATGTACTTCCTGTACATATTAACATTTTCTAGATTCTATTTTTAATAAATATTAATATATTCAAGGCTTTAATTTCTTCTTAAGAACTGTAAAATGTACTTTTTATTGTTGGTTTTTAAAAAGTATGGTATCTAAGCAATTTAAAATCCGTTGTGTCTCCCATCTTTCTAATATATTTTTTCCCATGGAGATATTAAGGAAAATTTCTATCACCGATAACTTTTCAAGCAACATGAGCTATAGTTTCTCATGAATTCATTTTTTTTCTCTTGCAAAGGTCCCTGTGTCGGATCTGCTAAGATGGCAGGGGATGACTGCACGGCCCTTACTTCAGTGTTTGTCCATGTGCTTTACCTCAAAAGGAGATAATAACAATATATGAGCATCTTAGTTTCCAAATTCCCACTTTTTGCCTTCATCTTTGTAAGTAAGTTCATCACTGTCAGCATAGAGAGCGAGACAGATTTGGTAACCAGGTACAAAGGTACAATCTTTCCTTAATGGAAAAAGACCAAACCATATAGGAATCTGCTGTGTAATAGAACGTCAGCTTCATTTTTACATTCAATAACTTAGACTACCGGAGCTCCTCAGTGTTGGGCCTCCCCAACACCAGAGCCACTCTGAACTTTCTTTCAGTGGTTCTCATACAATCTTGCATTGTCTGACCTGCTTCCTTGCTTCATTTTTATGGCTCTTCCCTCTCTTCTTCCTCAATTTCCCCTTCCACATGCTTCTGTGCTGGCTCCTGGTCTTTTAAATGACTGATTGAAAAGAAATGAACCAGTATTAATCTAGTAAAGTGAGCCTTCTGTTGCTGTTTAAAAACACATGACACAGACTCCTTTTGTGATTTTTCTCAAGGCTGCATAAAGTGACTTCATTAGGGATCGTTTTCCCTAATACACAATTTTACTCAGACCAGTGTGATTGGTGAGAGAAAAACAAACCTCTTCACCCACATTGGTCAAACCAGAGGGACCTCAAGAGAGAGCCCTCTTCCCAGAAGAATGCACAGCATGGATGCTGTTACAAAAATATCTCCTGGCGTTTATGTTCTTTTCCTGGGAAATAAACACCAGAAAGCCAAACAGGCCTGAAACCAGACTACAGCCTTCTCTGTCAGGTATCTTAAAGCTGCTGAGAAGCTCTTGATGAAACAGTCTGAGGTAGGAACATTAAGAACAGCAAAGGTCACAACTCTTCTGACTCTCATCTGCAAGGTGAACATTACCATTGCACACATGCTACAGTGTTAAAATACATCAAGATATAAGTGGTATATATTTATATCTATTTTCCCCCTTATATCAACTCTGCTACATCAGTGATACCAGATGAAGTCTTTTCTGGCTACTGGGTTTCAACAGTTTAATCTGATAACTGCTTAACCACAGTTCTGTAAGTCGTGCCTGAAGTGCTTGGGAATCCCATGTAACCTCTAACTCAAGATGAACCAGACTAAAGCATCTGGCATCTGAGCATGGATGCTTTCAGTATGGCACTGCTATATGTGAAGGAATAAAGACTGGACCACACTAATCAATTTGCTTCTCTTTGAAAACATTAGGAAGCTAAGAGCAAAACTGACCCATTGCTTCTAGCCTTAAAACTAGATTACAGCATATATTTAAACCCATTAGTATGTGCTGAGGGATGGGAATATTTGGGCATGATTAACAGGGCTTTCAGCTGATGAGTCACATGTCAGAACTGACTGAAAATCTAGGGGGACTTCTAGGTCCAATGACAAGCGGTTTAGCCTGCAGCAATTGACAACCTCTTAGGAGTTTGCTGCTGAATGCTCAGGCTCTCAGAACTTGGACATGATTGCTACAGGCACTAAGGAAGAGGCACTTTCAAGAGAATGAAAAGTTCTGTAGTTTGAAGGCGGGTTTCCAGGGAAAAGTAGGTCTCCTAAGAAGAAGAATCAGAGAAAAGGAAAAAAACCCCAAGAGTCCCTGAGGATGGAGGAAAAGTTCTGACAGCACAGATATGCTGTCTTTGCAAATCTTACTCTGGCTGCAGGGGGGATAGTGTTGAGCTGATGCTTCTCATCTTAGGTTTAGGATGAATGAAAATGCCGTTCAGCTCTTATATTCCTGCAATGTTCTCACGGCAAGTTTATCAAATCAGAAAATAAGATTTGTAGTTTGATTCAACAGAACTTCTAAGCATACAAGGTGTTTTTTTCACTTATCTTTTATTTGTCTAAGTAATGGACTGGCCAAAAAGTACATCCCTTCACATTCTAAGATGAAAAAGGTCATGTTTATTTGGTCAAGCCGAAAAAAAAGAAAGACGAAACCAGGAGTCATTCACCTGTAATCCACAACTGCTGTCTGATTCCATTCTAGAATGTGCACTAGTTCACCAATTTGGGCTCAGTTCAGTGGGATGCTTTTGTTAGTAAGGGGAGAAGTGCCAGGAAACCTGGCTAATTTTAAGGAGAAAAATCCTCCATGTCAGAGTAGGGCCTGGTTGTCTTTTAATAGGGGAGCAGATGGCCTGGTGCATGGAGGAAGAGAGTCAAAAAATCCAGAATGGTGGTGGGGAGGCAATTTAAGCCTTTTTTTTTTTTTTTTTCTTTTAGTTTTCTTTCTTTTTCCTTTTCTTTTTTTTTTTTTTTTTTTTTTTTTTTTTTGTAAAAGAACATCATGTCTGGCTGACCATTGCTACTGATCCCATGCACCACAGTGGTTTTGGCAGGAAGACAACTATCTACTCCATTGTACAGGAAAGAGTTTAGATGCTTTTTTTTCACTTTCCTGTAGCAGTAAGGCATAAGGATCTATTAAGATTTTGTATATCATATACAAACAGTGGATGTCTGTGATATTCTAAAGTTGGTCCATTATCATTGATGCTACCTACATTATATTTATGTATATGTATTAAGTATATTGGGTGTTATGGCATTTCTGTTGGTCTCATTCTAGTATTAACTTCTGCTATGAGTGAATTTTGCCTTTTAGCCTTAAGAATCACAGAATAGTCTGAGTTGGAAGGGACTCAGAAGTACCATGATGTCACCAGCAAAGCTGGATGGTGGCTGTGCTGCAGCAAAGAGGTTTCCCTAGAGCAGTACCCTACCAGAAGAGCATTCTGGCCATGCTTTCAGAGGCACACCTGCATCATGGCTTTCCTAGAAGGCTGCCACAGGAATCTTTGTTTCCATCCTTATCAATACTCCCAAAGAAGTTCTCAGAGTTATAGGTTGGTTCTTCCAAAGAGTTCTGTGGGAAGCAGAGATAAAACATGGTCATGACCATGAAACAGCCACTGATACCTGCCTCCAGCTCCCCTTATTCTTCCATCACCCTGCTTTTATTCAACCCATCACTGAGAGAGGAGTTTTCAAACTCCTTGTGCAGTCATCCTTTTGTCACAACAAAGACCTTTTGTTCAGGTTAATTCTATTCAGTTATACCTCCTTCTCCCTCTACCTTGAATCAAGACTCAGTAGTAAACCTGGCTTTTTTTTTTTCCCTTATAATTGCATATGCTTATTTGGTCCTCATCCCAGCAGCCACAGCTTGGCTAGGCTGTCTAATCAAGACAGTTCTGTCCTCCAGATCTTTGATCACTTTAGTTATTCTTCTCTGAATTCTGCTTCTATTTGAATGATGATATCTGAATACCATAATGGCTATTGAAAATGGCAAAGCATGGTAGTGGAAGTGTCACTAGCTGTGAAGCACAGCAGCATCGTTTGATGTGCGCTAACAGCCCAAGCTTTTGCTTAAGTTCATCTGAAACCTTATCCACAGCTAATTCTCACCCAATTAGGTGAAAATCTGCACAGCAGTAAAGAAACACATTGAAACTGATAGTGCAAAGTGTTATTTAGCTCAGCAAGGCTCAATTGCTTGCGTTGGCTTCCAGAAAGGAGGACGGCACCATCTGCTGCTGTCCATGGAAACTGCAGACCTTGAAGAGCTGAGTAATGCCTATTTCAGATAGTAAATACCGTATCCTTGGAATACCATATTCTACTTTTATGAAGCACGTTAATTTTGATGCTAAAACAAAACTGGCAGAGAAGTGTTTTATGAAAGTCAACTACTGACATGGGCTTGTGATGAGGATGGACACTCATTTGGATCATACCTGAAATAAATCTGTTTTACACAGCGAGCAAGCATGTTCCTTTTTTCCCCTCAGTGCTCTAAAAACCCGAGGTAATAGCTTCTCCTTAAGATCAAACGCTTTGCTTAGTCAGTCTGTGTGTACTGGGATGTATGAACATTGTGATTCTCTTTGTGTATTTACTATTCTGAAGGAACTCGGCTGAATTTCTCTCTAGAAAGAAAACCTACCCCTTTGAACCTCTGTCCCTCCAAGTGTCTGCAGCATGTGTATTGTGTACAGGGAGCTAAGGATACAATTCAGTAGCTCGCCTGAATCACTTCCATGGGATTTAGATGCTGTTGGGGATCTTGGTGATACAGCCTTTGACCTTACTGTAGCTGACATCTAGTTCAGGATGCATTTGACATACCAAATCTTACAACTTGATGAAAGTTTCATTCACCAACTCACTCTGCTACATAGGGCAAGGCAAGTGCAGTCAGTGTGGACACTCAGAACAACAAAGCCTTTCTCGTGTTCATATATATATTAGCCATTCTGTCCTAAGGATGGTGCCTTCTGCTACCTCTGCTCTTCATTTTCAGGAAACCTCTGGAGACCCAACCGTAAATAAGTGTTCATCTTTCTCTTTTTCCGTGTCTGAGACAGAAAAAGATCTACCAATTTGAGTAGAAATTGGCTTAATGCAATGTAGGCGCTCATTAGTAAATATCGACACCAAAGACCTCTTATTTTCGGCAATTCAAGTGATTCATGTTCATCCCTGAGGCAGTCCTAGATGAGTCTCCTCTACATTCTGTTAAGACAGACTGCAAGTTGAACAGTTAATGGACACTATGTGCCATAGAGTCCTGAAAAATCAAAATCACCCAAGACCTTAAAGAATTAGTATCTCCAATAATGAAGCTTTATAGCCCAGAAGAAAGATGATCCTCTATGGAAGGGGCCGGGTGTCTCCAGATGATCAGAGCTTTTGGGAAAGCTCTGCTGCATTGTTAACCCTAAGAAGTTCCAGTCAGCAGAAGGCACCTGATATTTGTTTTTTCCTAAGATTTTCAAACAGGGTAGTGATGGCTCAGCATTTTAAAGCTCATGTTGTTAAGTTTTATGTTTTAACATATACTAAATGGCAGTAGCACAGTATCCTGATTCAGGGGATTGGAATGTTAGAAAGTAAGCTGTCAATTCAAATATTATTGATGCCACTGTTAATTATTCTTCTAAATTTTACTTTGTGTTGATTGGTCTCATAAGGACTTGACTATGATTTTGTTCATACCCATGATGATAGGGGAATGGTTCATGTATTATCTTATTTATATACTTAATTGCTGAAAGTTTCAAGGCAGCTCAGGAAGTTTATGCAAGCATTTGTTTCTGTCATTGTGAGAGGTTCAAGCACTGTATTTTCCCCTAAAGTTTATTTATAGTTTGCCAATGCATTCTTACAGCTTTTTTTTTTTTGAAAATTGAGATCCACTGTTGTGCAGCTCTGTCTACAAGCTTATCATCTACTGTGCAATGAACACTTGACTGTTTCTACTCAAACCCAGTCTTGAACCAGTCTGGGTCCAGCTGGGTTTATCAGCTTTCATTCAGCATCAAGGGTTTGATGGCTGTGGAGTGGCTCTCTGAAGAAGCCATTCAGACATCCTTGTACTATGGACAGCAGCAGAGTGACCTGCTCCTGGGAATGCAGCACAGAAAAGCTTGAGCTGCCTTTAAGGCAGTTTAAACCGGGGTTGCTAGCCTGGTTTAAGTCCATGCCAAAGCTGTTGGACTGCCAGTTCATCCTCAGGAGCAGCATAGCCAAAGCACCATGTCTGGTTTAACCAACAGTGCTGGGGTTGGGCAGCACCTGGAGGGAGCCAGCTTGGGCATTTCTGCATGTTGACACAGTCAGTCCAGTCCAGAAAAACAATGCGCAGGCAGCTGAAAGGCAACAGTAGTTTCTTGTGCACTGTGATGCTGAAGACGACCATGTGCTTGCTGCTTTGCTTCATGATTTCTGAAAATGATTGTCAGTATCTGCAAGTTGGAACCCTATAAAGAGTAGTTTATAAAAAGAATGTAGGGAACAGTCATGCTTAGAAATCTCTGCAGAAGGAATAAACTGTTGTTAAGAATGTGCCTTTCTATTGCTTCACTATTGCTAGTACTGTCAGACCTATGCAAAGGTTTCTAGATGTCCTTATTCCAAATTCTTCTTATAGACACACTAATTATTCATTCTTTAGAAGTTGAGATAAGCATGCATCACTGAAAAAAGGGGCAGAAAAGGCTTTTATTTATCTCTTCCCTTAAGTTTCCTGTAAAAGATTAACACCTTTACTAATTTCTCAAAGATTTAAGACAATGTAAGGTCTTTGGCATTCTATATTTACAATTACTCAGAATTGAAATGCAAGACTCCCTACACCACAAGTGGAATGAAATCTGTCAGACAGATTAGATGTTTACCTACAAGCATTTGATTGGGATACTAAAATGTCATTGTAAATTTATGCCATTGACCATTTATCTTGTGAAATTCCAGGGAATTAGACTTTTTCAAGGGTGAGGTGAAGAGAACAACAGTTAACCCTAAGAAAAAGATTCGTAGTGAGATTTAGGTTGAAGATTGCCTCCTTGGCTCAAAGTTTCTGAAGTGTTTCCTTTTAAATAAATGCATTTCAATAATCTCTTTTAATTTCTCAGCATTTAGCTAAAATTAATTATTCTTTCCAATTTTAGTAATTGTTTAGGTTACTAGTAATAAAACTAGCAGGACAATGTCTACTGTAATGCAATCCTTTACACCCATACAGCCTGTTTTAGTTTTCCTTTGCAGAATGAAGCCTGACTCCTTGCAGACTTTGAAAATAATTCTATTTGATCTTAATTTATGCAGGAAAAAATCTTTACCCTAGAGGAATGCCTGTTCTTCATGTGATCTCTACTGAAAGTACTTGATACTCTCAGGAAGGACTATGGATGGATATTATTTATTCTGCTTATTTTTAGTTTCTTTCATAAACATACTAACAAAGAAACACATGCAGATGTAACTTAGATACAACCCATTACATGAGTGTCCAAAACTGCCCATCAGCTTTATTTTTAATTTGTTTCAAGTGTGAACATAATATTCACATTCCAAGTCTTAAATCTAATTTTTGTGAAAATGCTCTTTCCTTTAATCACAGTGTTCCCAAACGTGGATGGAGGGCCCTGAGGCCCCTGACACCTTCTGTAACTACTCCCATGAAGAATCAGTGGATGAATAGGAAGGCCAGGACTGGACTAATATATACCCAGGTGTCTCCCCCGTGTAGGTCTGCAATACAACCCCTGCCCTCACTCAGGAGCTTAGGAGCATTTCTCAGTCTCTTATTTTAGAAGCAATGGAGGCAGCACATGAGGTTGCAACATGTGTCATATTCCCACCTTGCTACAAAGTATACTAAGATTTGGTCTCTTTGGTTTCTTTTTCCTTCCTACCAGCCTTTTAATGTTTGATTTGCATTTTTTAATAGAACTGCTTTGCTTTCAATGCCTTGAAGCATCCATCTTCTATTTCTCAGACATACTGATGGAGTATCAAATTACTTCACAGAATCTAGCATCTTAGGCTACCCTGGAGAAAGATTGTTTTAGGGGATGAATAGAATTTGTCCTCCAGTGGTAATTGACTTCTTGTTCTAGTTCTGCTGTTAGAAAATGGAAGAGAGTGAAATGTGGTGAAACTACAATCACCTCTTCAGAGCTAGACCAAAGCCAGATTCTGCATGGCTCCTGGAAGGGTATATACTAGCCTTTTATTATTAATGACTGTGCATAAATCAAACAGCAAGTGGCAAAACAGTCTTGGAAAGGGGCAGTTCTGTGATCCACCCACTTCCTAAAAATGCATAGTGTATGCTCCTGGAGTCTTGCTCTTCTTTCTGATGGCTGTGACTAGTGCAGTGGCATCTTCTGTGGTCAGTGGATTACTGACCATCTGTAAAAGATGGGGCTTAGATCCAGACATGGTGAGAATGAGGATGTCATGTCTAGCAGAAGGCATGCTGTTAACCTCAAGGATGACCCTTTCTTTCCATTCTTCAGCAGGCACATGGAAAAACTGAGGTCCCTTTCAATGGGTTTGTCTGTTGTCTCATCATATCTTGTCTCTGTCCCACAAAAGTCTGCAAGCTTCCAAGTCAAGTGGACTTTCTCCTAGTGTGAAATTCCACATATCCTTTACATCTCTTTACATGCAGAAGGATGTGATGTGGATCATATTCAGTCATGTCACGGGGAGAGGCTGAGGCAATGGGCTGTGTTTGAATGTGTATTTGCTAGTAGGGCCCCTCTGGATAGGGTTGTGTGCCTTGGGACATTTCCCATTCACTTGGCTCCTCTTGGCAGCACAGCAGATCAGGCTCAGGCTGGTTGTCTGCCTGCTGCAAGGTCTGGCTATCCGGCCATAGAGGATTGGCACTGCTGTGTGCCTCTCTTAGTGCGTGAACATCATCTCTCCCCCACCTTGGACCTCTTGTGTAGTCCCTATTCCCACAAGTAGAAAGAAAATTTCTTTGCTAACATTGGCCAACAGAAAATGTTCTTGTTTAGGTCCTTTGTGCTATCAGCTCCTAAGACAATCTGAGTGGCTATAGAAAGAGAGGAATGCTTCTGGGTGAGCTAGTGACTTTACATCAAGCCAGGTTAAGAGCAAGGCATACAGACACGTTTATTAATAAAATATAAAACAGCAGGCCCAAAGACTGGTGTGGTTGCAGTGATTTACAAAGACAGGGCTGTCCAGAGATAGGCCTACATTAACAGCTTTAAAGATGGCCCTCAGCCACCATAGTGCCATTTGCAGGCTCTCAGGATGGTGATGTTAGATTTAGCTGAGAATGCAGCTCATAAGCAAGCTGGCTTTTCTGAGCTGAATTCCTAGAATCTGATCTTGGATTGAGAAGGTTTGTTAGCTCTCAGTTCTTACCTCTGGAGGAATCTTAGCTGGTTATTCAGTTTTGCCCTTTCAGGGATTATTGACCCCTGTTTTACTAAAAGACAGTTTTGGCTTTCTTTTTCAAGGGCTTGGTAATACTCCTCTATTTTAGGTAGTGCTGTGGCATTGCCCTGTTATGGCAATGACAGTTTATCCTGTGCTTGAATAAATTCTTAGCAAATAGTTTACACTGTGAAGGAGAAAGGTAGGGAGAAGGAGGATTTCTTATATTGATAGACACTGCCCGTTTTTCTTACTATGAAAAATGGCTGGATTCTCCTTGCCACATTTAAAATACCAGGACTCGCTCTACTTATGTTTGGTTCGCAGAGGAGAGGAATTCAGCTTCATGATAGCTGTGCCCAGCTGTACATGTGCCAATGCAAATTCACATGCATCACACACCTCAAGGTGTAAGTTCTACTTAGAGCAGGGTATGTGTGAATTCATTTGAGTCTGCTGTGACACTGGGAGGGATAGGACTTGCTGCCAACACTTGCTTCACTTTCTCTGGGAGAATTTCTTATCTAAATTTTCCATGTATGGAAGGTTGGATGGAGGCAGATGGTGAATTTAGCTGACTTAAAAATATTCCTTTTAGAAACAAAACAGAAAGAAACAGATTCTGCAATAATCTCTGCTGCTCCTGCTTCAAGTGAGCTGAAGGAAAGAAGAGATGTAAACCCTTGAATTTTGGAGAGGCATTTTTCTGGACTAGGAAGGTCAAAAGTTTTAATACTGATGTCTGTGCTGCCTGCAGGCTTTTGCAAGGCAGGAGCACATAGCCTTACCCTCACTTCAGTTTTAATTGTTCCATATTTTAAAGATATGGACTTTTATTAGAAAGACATAACATATCAGTGGAAATACTGAACCAGAAGAAGGAAGGCACTAATGAAATGGAAGGCATTGCATTATCGAGATGCTCAAGGAACACTGGATGCTCACAGCACATGCTTGTGGCTATTATGGTAGCAGGTATGTGGAACATAGTAAGGGAAGAAGGGTGTTCAGATATTCATGCAAGTTTTTCACAGCACAGTAACAGCAGCTGAGATTACTGAAATACTAATTGTTTTCTTTGTTTTTCCTCTGAAGGACTACTAGCACAGTTGGGTTCTCACTTTGTCTGAACCAACAGATTAGGCAACTTTATTTTATTCCTTCCTAGTCTGTGTCTCTTGCTGCTTACTGTGCTAAAACCATTAGGTTTGGACTACTTAAGATAAACTGAAGTAACTCCTGAACTTTGCAATCAAAACAAACAGCGTTTCTGAGCCTATGGGATTTTAGTAGAGCGCAATTTTCTCCTCTATATTCCCTGAGGGACTTCTCTTTTAGCTCCTTCCTCTCTGACAGACTGCTCTGTTGCTGTGGTTTCTCATGCTGCATGTGTATTCCCATACATGACTCATAGTTGCTAGAGTCACCTGTGGTGATGGGGGTGAGCCAGTGAGCCAGCCAGAAAGCTCTCGATCTGGGTGCCCTGTTTTTTGTACTACCCACCAGGTCATGGGGCATTCTTACTAGAGAAGTCAATGCATGTCCACTGTGCTGACACCATCCAGCTCGCCGGTGCCTGTGCTCCTGTGTCCTGGGTTTTGGCCAGCATAGAGTTAATTTTTTCGCAGTAGCCATGAGGGGGCAGAGCCTGGACTCACATGGGCATGTCTAGGTTGTTATTGTAACCCCTCATGTCACCACCAGGGATGGAAGTACAGGACTCTCAACCTCCAAGAGGAAGGTGGGCAGTCCAGGAGAAGCAGGGGCGCAGTGAGTCCATCCTTCCCTGTTTTGGGGTCATGCTGCACCAAGTCAGTCAGTGAGCATTTTTTGCATGTAAATCATCCACTTTTTGTATAATTTTGTTATAATATTGTTGCTATTACTATTAATTTTCTTATTTCATTGCCGTTTCCAGTAAATTGTTCCTCTCTCAACCTGTAATCTCTGCCTTTTTTCTCTCTCACTGGAGATGTGGTTTTGACATGGTTGTAGAGAAATGCAGTAGAGTTTCTAGCAGTGTTTAATTCCATACTACCCAAATCATGGCAGGGATGTGGGTTCAGCAACAGGAAGCTGGAGCTGGAAGGGTCACTATCTTTTGCAGGGCTTGGGCTCAGGGTGTGCAGGTTTTGGGGTTGGCCTGGTGGAGCTATCCCCTCTCTGCCACTGGCAGTCCCTTTCCCCTTTCAATGAACCACAGCTTTTCTGGTTTGGTTCTGTAGGTTAGAGCCAGTGGACCTGAGATGCTGCTCTGAGAAAAGAACAAAAAAAAAAAGGAAGAAAGGGAGAGAGCAGTGTCCACGTGGAGTGGAGCCCAGCTGAGCCATGTGGACCATGAGCTGCAGCCACAATGACCGCAGCTGGAGCAACAGCTGGAGCCCAAGCTGCAGCTGGAATGGCTGAACATTCCAGTCCTGCTCCCACAAGGTCAAGCCCAGGAAAAGGGTCCCCAGCCTGTTTCAGAATCCTGTCAGGTCCCACCAGGTTTTGTTTTGTCCTTGTTTTTCTGTTGTTTTTCGGGCTGGTTAATTGGAAAGTTAACCATTCTTCGTGCTGTCTTTGCGAAGTGTCTTTATTTGGTGGGTGAAATACTCTCTCTTTTGTATAATCTTTCATTGACATTGTTGTGGTTATTACTATTTTTCTAATAAATTGTGATTATATCTTATAATCTCTCCTAGTGGTTTTTCTGGTATTGGAAAGAAGCAGGTAAAAGTGTTTAATTTTCACGCTGTATTTTAAACCAGAACATTTTTAGTGCTGTCCCTAAACCATGACATCCTAGCTTTGCAGGAGTAACAAGTTACTGAGCACCTATCCCAGGAGCTGTCCTCCCTTCTCAGAGAACTCCATGTGGCTGAGGTTGAGTTCCTTCCCTTGTTAATTGCCCTACAGATAAATAAGTGTCCAGAAGTAATGTGATCTTCCAGCCAGCTGCAGCCAGATGCCATACCCAGGCACCCGTGTTTGTATGAAAAAGAGGGATATCAGACATGCTGAAATCTTCAGTGCATGGAACATCAGCAGCACAGAGATTGTGACACTGCATGTCCCCAAACAGGCATATAACATCACAGTGATTATCTTCCCAATAGAGCAAAAGCAATAGGACTTCATGTTGTGCAAACTTCTCTCATATAGCTCATGTCTGGCCTGCAATATATCCTGCAATTGCTGTCCCTGTTTCAGTCCCACCATTGTCTCTTGACTAAGAGCTCTTTCTGGTATCAGATCAAGGTCTTGCTTCAGGGCAGCTTCTGAAGGTACCAAATGATTAAGAGACATTTAGACAGGAACTGTCCAGAGAAATCAAGACTCTCCAGTAAAAATATTTACTGGAGAATTGCAAACTTTTATAAAGTTACAACTGAACCTCTTACCTGGTTCTGAAGGTTTGTTTCTGAGCCAGACACACACAGCTGTCCTGAAAAAATGTTGATGCAGTTCGTCCAGCACTGTGTCCTCTAAGCCTCTCTTATTTCCGAACTCAGCACTTAGCAGAATTATGCCAGGAAATCATGTGGGCATTGCCAAGTGAAATTATGCCTAATGAGGGCATGTGACCTTGGATTTCAAGTAACTCACTATTAATGCCTCAGCAAAGTATGGTGCAGTCTCCTCTCCAAAGTTGTTTTATGGGGACGAAAAGTATGTTAACAATGCACTGATCTCTCCTTTGGTGCTGTGCTGGGGTCTGCAGAAAGATGTCCTTTTAGGTAAAACCTCCAGTCCATCACAGTCCATATCTGGCTGTAAGAAGTTGTGGTGGGTTGACCTTGGCTGTACACCAGGTGCTTACCAAGCCTGTCACTCCCTCCTCTGCAGAACAGGGAAGAAAATAAGATAGAAAGGCCCTTTAGAATCAAGATAAAGGCAGTTTAACAAGGCAAAAGAAAAGATCACACACTAAAGAAAAGATTCATTCTCTATTTTCCATCACTAGATGATGTCCAGCCACTTCCCAGAAAGTTGGGCTTTAGTACACATGGTGTTGTGTAGTGGTGTATACACATAGTGGTCCAGAAGACAAACATTGTAAAAACAAATGTTCTGCCACTCCCCATCCTCCCTTCCCTTTGCTCCCTGCCGTTCTCTTAGCTTTTATTGCTGAGGAGATGTTGTATGGTATGGAATATCCCTTTGGTGAGGTTGGATCAGCTGTCCTGCCTATGTTCCTTCCCAAGATCTTGCCCACCACCAGCCTAGTGGTGAAGGGGGAAGGGATGTTGGAGGCATAGTGCTTGATGCTTTGGGAGCCAAAACTTCCCTGTATTTATAAACACCTTTCTAGCTACCAATACCAATCTCAGAACTATGAGGGCTGCTAAGGGGAAAATTAACTCCATCTCAGACAGACACGATAGAGAAGTTGGTCACTATTCTACTTTGCTCCATGGAGTGGAATTACCCAAAGATGTAGGAGATCCTCCAGTAATTGACTAAGTTCCTCTTGAGGAACTGTTTTTCAGAGATGCTGGAAACTGAGAAGGTCAAATATTTAATAACTTTAAGTCTAGATTTTTACTGTTAATCTGGGTTCCCATGAGAAACATAGCTGATATATTGATTTTGCTCATAGTCCAAGTAATATTTTCAGGGTGAGAGACTGGAATGAAACACATATTACTTCACTTCTACTGCCATCAGTGTTTGTGTGCTTTATACATCCCCCAAAGAGTTGAAAAACATCAAGGTAGGACAAATAATCCAAAAGAAAACTGGCAATGGCTTCAGCTCCTAATGTGTCTAGGTACTTATTAGAGATGTTTTGGAAGACAGGAAGGGAGTATAAGAAGGATGAGTCCAAAGAATGTATTGGTTTTATTGTCTTCCTAGAGCCCAAGATACCAAGGGAATAATGCAAGATGAGCATTATGAGAAATGTTAGCCAGACAGTAATTAATGTGTAGGTTATAGGTGTATTTAACCCTGTATCCTTCCTAACACAAATAAAGCCCTAGAGTCATCAGTTTCACATAGATCTTTGTCTTCAGTGAGCCAAGAGGCATTTTGCCAAGAATCTTTTCTTTCAGTGTAACACAGATCCCATGGCCTATCAAAATGCATTTTGTATATCCCAGTTTCCAATTGAAGAAACATTTCTATCAGTTCATATCTGAAAATTTTGCATTATTCCCTTAATCTATTTAGAAAAGTTTCTCCATGTCATATTGGAGAATGAAATTTCCTGACCAAAACATGTTTTCTGTTGGCTAAGCATAAACAGGAATGACTTAGTTATGGTAATTACTGTCACATCTGCTAATGAAGAAAACAGTTCCAGACTCACCAGACTTCCACTATTTGCACACTTCTGATTTTCAGAAGCTTGTACATTTAAAAAATATTGCAGCAGAAAGTATCATGACTTTCAGAATATAAACGTTTAACAACATTTGTTTGGTTAAAATTTGTTTTCGTTCAGGAGATTGAACTTGATGAGCAACAATTTTGACTACAAACTGTGTCAGATCAGGTACCAGTTCTTGAAGGGATGAATTGTCACATCTCTTCTATGCATATAGCTCCTTCTACCAAAATGCAGTTGAATTCCAACTCTAATTGTGTAGTGGTTGTGTTGGACTGGGAAGACAGAAAGGTAAACAAAGACATAAACAAAAAACAAAACATAAAAAATACTGTAAAATTAACAATTAAGTTTCCTTAGTTCATTGTTGAGACACTGGACACTTCCTCCAAACTTCAGAGACCATTGTGGGTCTTGAGCAGTGATCAGGGGATGTGACAGAGCAATGGCATTAGGAATTGGCATACAAAAGAAACACTTTCCTGGATGGATTTCAAGTGGATAAGACTTTCTCTTGCTTTGTGCCAGTCTGGAGACCCAGGTTCAGGTCTCAGCTTCCATTCAGCATTTTGAGCCTGCCTGTGGATTGCAGCACCCTCCTATTGCAAAACCCAGAGTAGGATATGGGTCTGCCAGCCCCATCTGTGGTCCTGTAAGGGTTACAAGCACTGAGGTCTTGTGTCCCATGAAAGAGCACCAGTTGGTTTTGGGTAACTCCATTAAAGGACACCAGTTGCCGCACAAAATTTTCAAGTGCAGAGGATGAGAAACATTAGGGATGCTTAGAGTTCAAAAATTTTTTTTTCTCCCACACTGTGTACTCATTGATGACTTCCAGGCCTGAAAGAGGCCTAGAATTCCTACTGTTCTTCAGAACACTGGTCCCACTGTTACTGGCTACTCGCCACCATAGCACTAACAATGTCTTTGACACCTTTAGGTCCTAGACCATGGTGGTTCAGATTTATATAAGACTTAGCCAAATTTTGAATCAAGTGTGAGGCAGCCACCCCTTCCATCAGCCTGCATGCTTCCAAGTATAGGGGATCTGTGCCCATAATGTCTGCAAAGGCCTTCTCAGGATCTGCAGAGAAAAAGTATATTGATGAGTGGCGCATTTTGTGCCCCCATCTCTATTAAATAAAATTAAACTACTAAATAAAATTAAGTAACATGCAACAACAGCACAGTTTTACTCTTTATGCATTATCATCCCCTGGTTCTCTCCTTTATCCCAGACTTCCAGGAGTAAATGTATCCTCCTTGCTTATCCATTTGACATCCAGTGACTTGCTGCAGCTTCTCACCAGTCTGCAATGTGACTGAACTTTTTTTGGTGCAATTGAGAACTTTTGACATCAGGCAAAAAGTTTTTTTTTTTTTTTTGTCTTAATTTAAGCATATAGCATATAGCTGATATTGCCAGCAGAGGTAGGGCAGCTCAGAACATTCTGGCTTACAACCAGCAGGAAGAATCCCAGCATTTTCATCTTGGCCATTGGGTGTTGTTGACACAGCTGCAGTGAGACATATCTGTGCAGCTGGAGGCTGTATTTCCACAAAAACCTGTCATTTGGAATTCCTTCATCAACCCCATAGTTAGAGCTCATATTTCTGCGTGTTGTTATATGCATTCAGCAGGCTAACCTCAAGACAAATTCCCCTCTCAACAAAGCCATTTTCCAGTTCAGTTTGTAGCTTCTAACAAAATAGTCTTTGTTCTTGCGTTATTATGTTTTCTGGCTTTCCTTCCATTTATAATAAGTTAGAAAGTTCTCTTCCTAAATCATGGATAAACCCTATTGTTACAAAAATGAGTGCAATGAGTACAGGACTTGTTTAATCAGATGACTGACTTCATGAGGCAGAAAATAAGAGGAGAGCCACCACCAAAAAAGACTAGAACAGTTATGGCAAACCCATGGTGTGCAGACCACAAGTTCTACAGTGTTTCATCAGGAGTGCACAAACAGGGATGCAGTCCCGTCCCTGGTTTCAGCTAGCTACTGCTGCAGCTCTATTAACAACTAGAGGAGACAATAAGGAACGAAGAAATAGCCCAGGTGTGTAGAAAGCAGTTGAAGAAAGATGTCTGACATCAAAGGGAGAGCTCTTAAAAGGAAATTCACATTGCCCCCTCCCCCCCATCCCCCGGCCTTATCAATAGCCAGATTACACGTGGCTGTCAGAATTCTGGCAGGATCATGTCCTTGGTCTCCTTTTTGGATACATACCAGTTGGTAGGTACAGCTCAGACTGTATGGAAAGCCTAGTGAGTGCAGATGGTCAGAAAACATTCAATTTCAACCCCTAGGTCAGTGTCATGAGCTTGTGTTGCCTTCTCTGCTGAGGCATCAGCCAGCAAGACAGACCCTGAGGCTCACTCATTTTGGACATTTCACTCTCGTCTGCCATGAAGCAGACTCAGTTAGTTTGTCAATGCAAGCCCAGCAGAGATATGACTCCCTGCATGTGATAGATCTTCCATTCCTCTTACTGAAACACCTCTTCAACAATGCTGTGGATGTAGTCCTGCAACCTTCTTGCTGCCCAGCACTCCCTGCACACTACATGCATGTAGTGCTGGCCCCAGTGTGGGCAAGGGCTAACTCCAGGACTAAGCTCTCCTCACGTCCTTCAGGCCATGTGCAGGGAACTCACGGTTCTCCCACATCACGGTATTCCCACATCAAGCTACCTTTCTCCCGTTTCTCAATTTCTGAGCCCACCAGGCAAAGCAATATTTTATCTTCATCCCATTTCCCCACAAAAGTGCAAGCCAAAACCCTACCAGCTGCTCCTACCTCTCTTGAACTGACTGACAGTTCCCCAGGCACAGGGGCTGACTTTGTGATCAGACTCTGGGAATACTTTGCTGTATACTACTCCTGCATGGCAGAAGAAAAAGCATTTGATGCCACCGTATATTGGGACTGAGTGTAAGTAGACTCACTGGAAGTGATACAGCTTCTATTGACCACAATTCATAATTTATTTTATAGTTACAAAGAATTTGGAAAATTCTCTTTTAAGGGAACTAAATGCATGAAAAAATTATGAACTGTTATTTTGCCAAAATAATTTCTGGCTGATAGCATAATACATATTTTTTCCCTACTCTGAATCTTCCTTTTCATTCCCTGTCACTGCTTTTACTGCCTTCTTCCCTTACTCCCTACTTCCTTTAGAACTCCAGGATATTAACCTGTAATTTTGTACCCTTCCTGGGTGTCATGTAGCATTGATAAGGAATGTGGAGCAGTTTAGTGGTTCATTCAGATCTCTGTGGGGAAAAGACTGGCCAGCTGGCACCCACATCACCACATTTCAACCAGCTCTGCAGCTGCATCTCCTTTATTA
The DNA here is from genome assembly GCA_032173965.1 of Sitta carolinensis. Classification (NCBI taxonomy): domain Eukaryota; kingdom Metazoa; phylum Chordata; class Aves; order Passeriformes; family Sittidae; genus Sitta; species Sitta carolinensis. The sequence goes on from JAVUNC010000006.1 coordinate 39,829,660, forward strand.
AGACCCTTTCCTTCTGCCAGATTTTGTTTGTCAAATGATGGGTTTACTTGCATTACTCTAGTGTGAGAAAGACAAAAGGAAGGGTAAAAATAGGTTTTAATCCCATGTAAAGAAGTCATGAGACAAATCATGTGCCTAGTACATTAGTCAGTCCCACAGTGTGTGGCTCAAGCCTTCTGAGGTAGATTCAGAGTGATTTTGGCACTTCATAAATTGCATTATGCGCTATTTAAATAGAGAAAACAAGCCTAGAGGAGTTGTCCCACATATGTCCATGCCTTACAGTAATTTCATTATTTAACAAATAATTGCATATATAACAACAAAGGAAAATAAGAAATTAACTTGTAATGACTAAGTGACAGGCCAAAGGAGGTTTAGAACTTTGAGAGGAACTGTTATGCTAAGCTAGGAAGTCAGGCCATAGAGCTGCAAGCAGCCCTGGCACCTGACTGCTGTGTGCAAGCAGAGGCTGAGAGCAGCAGGTTCAGAAAACCCTGCTGCCCCCATGCCTGTCCTTCTGGGCAATGAAGAGCTGAAACAGGATCTAGTCTCAAAAGATGCTGAGCTCTGACATCTCTTACGAGCATTAGGGGAAGCTGGGTGGAGTGTCCTGGAACCTGGTACTGCCAGGTTTTCTAATGATCCATTTTGTTTTTTCCAGGCTGCTCACGGATGGCAGTTCCCATCTCTGGCCACTGGTACCCTTGATCCCTGTTTGCCACCCTTTTTCTCATTGCTGCCTGCTCTAGGGAGAGAAGCCTTCCCAATTGGTGATCAGCCTGATGCAATCACAGTCCCTCTTAGCTGCTGCTGATTTTTCTTCTGCCATTTCTGACAACTTCTGGAGTGAGTTTGCTACTAAGTAAACCCTGCACCTGCATCCTCCTCAGACTCATTATCCGTGTCCCCCCAGTGAGTTGCAGGTTCATTTGCTTTTTCTCTTCTGTAAATGAAGAGTTCACATCCACCTCCTAGATCCTGTATGTTTTTCACACCTACACTCTAAAAGCACAGCTGTTTGGAGTCAGAACATCTCCAGGAAGAATGGTGCCACTCGTAAGACTTGGATTCTTGATTTATGCTGCTTAAAAACAGGACAATCCTATGTCTTGCTCGCAGGGCCTGCCCCAGTGTTGTGAGGAAGCCCTGCAGAGCCTGTGGTTGCCCTGTGCTGCCACATCATCCTTATGTGACCTCACCTGCCCCTTCTGACTCCTAAGGGTGACATTCAGTGCCAGAAACCCCATCACTGTGGGATCCAGTCAGCCCACAATAAATGAGAACAGCTATGATTTTGGCTGTGGACCTTCCTCCCCAGATGTATCAAAAGTCATGCCAGGCTGCTGCTAAGTGTTCTTGTCTGCTTTAAGTTAATATTCCAGTTTATAAAAGATGAAGATAGGAATATATTCACCTTTTTAATCGGGAACAGATTCAGACTTCCCTACTGCCAAATTCCCAGTATGTTCAGTAATAAAGTGTGGCTTGTAAACATGTCAGCACTTAATGGGGCCTTGAATCAAGTATTCACTCATTCCACCAACTACTGTTGGTGCCAAAAGTGGTTCAGTGCTTATTATTTTGTATCTCTTTTACTGAGGACTTTGTGACTTTTCCTAAGGTGCTAAAACCAAAACTGTAACAGAAGAGGCTTTTTGATACAGGTTGAGCAGAACTAATTCATACACTTAGAAATATTCCCATTTCCCCAAGAACAGGGTCATTTTAGTGGCTTTATTCCCTTGGGTTCTACCCAGACCACTCAAAAAATCCAGTCATTACAGACTGTGGAAGGGTTATATTTGGATAAAGAACAAAATGCCTCAAAACCCAGTGGAAGGCTTGACCCTGAAGTAGATGACCATTGTCAGCTTTGATTTTATTGCTAAAGTTTGTAAATATTTTTCTAGTTTAGGCCAAACAACTGCGGCTATTTGGCCACAGTTGCTTGCTTATTTGTAGCACCAGCTAACATTGTTCTCTGATTTCAGTCAGATTATTCTGATGTGGGTTAGGTCTGCACATCTTTTCTTAGATATTTCATTTTAAGGAACAGGCTGGTTTGAAATGACCCAGTCATGAGCTCTTAATATTGGAGATCCTTCCTCTGGAGAACATCCTCCATTTACTGACTAGAAACCAATGATGGATTGGTTACTGCAACAGGAGATGGGAGACCACAGTCCAGTGCTTTGCCAGAGACATCCGTGGGATTTGAGACAAGTCCCTGATTCTATGGCCTGTGGGGTCTCATAAACGAGGATTTGAAAAAGAGTGGTAGGATTATTATTTATATATATTATAACATCAACTCAGATCCTAGTTGTGGACCGTCATTGTGTTAATTACTGATGGGAGAAATGGATCTTAATGTCTTCACAAACAACTCGATGTGAAAGAACCAATCAGGTTCTGGAAGAATGGCTGTGGGGATTTTAGAAGAAATGGGTGTTAAAGTCTTAGAAATGGGTTATTATTCATGAATATCAAGCTGCATTTTTTGCAGAATCCAGATAATTTGAGTTTCTAAACTTTAGAGCAATGTGTAGTAGGTAGTTCAGGAAATCTGCGCCTTCCTAGTTCCCCAGCTAATGGGGAAAGGAAGAAGGCAACATGGGGCCAGGAGTTTAGGATAAAAGGAGGCTGTGTCCTCCAAAATCTTGAGAGACCCCATGGGTGTATGATCTAGTGGACTCCATCCCTTTACTCGAATACAGTTACAAGGTTCCTCTGTCTCTTTTGTGGACACTGGCTTTCACAGCATGATTTTCTGCACATCACCAAGTGTTTCATTTTATTATGACCCGTGAGATGGCAGCTGGTCACTATCAAGGGGACAGTTTGGCAGCACAAATCAGTACAAAAGGCAGGGATAACATGAATCTTGTCTTCATCGAAGGTACCCATCTTAGAATTTGGAAGAAGGCTACTGATTACACTTTAGAAATGTGTATTTGTTGTAAAAAAGCTGTAGTGTGCTCAGCTCAATCTGTTTGCCTTTAGATGTTGAAAACATTTGATTGTGAAGTGAAGCAAATATTGAAATTCTGGACTTCCACCAGGATTTCTCTTTCCATGTGCAACTGTCTGGTTTCAGCATGTGATGGATCACAACTTGCAAACGCCAGAGTACTCTCAGCCAGGTGAGGACCTCTGATGACCTCTCAGCAGCACAGTGAGAATGGCACACTCCGGCTCCGCTCTCCCCCACCCCATTGCCACTGCCGAATAGACGTTGTGCTTTGCAAAACCTTGGCTATTGCCAATGGAGTTCGAAAAGCCAATGTAACACCTGGAGCAAACGGTATCTTCCCACGGGACAAAAAATCATGGAAATTGTCCTGTTTGTATTTCTGGAGAACAGGGGTGAACATTTTTGTTTGAAACCACAAATTTCAGGGTGGCTGGGCCATAAAGCAACGGTCACTCAGCCCAGGATCACGGCCTCTGACCGCCTCGGGCACAGCACGGCTGCCGGGCCCCTCCGCATGCCCCGTGCCCCGGCGGCGCTCCGGCCCTACACCGAGGCAGGCAGGCAGGCAGGCAGGCAGGCAGGCAGGGCCCCACCCCGGCGGGGCCGGCCCAGCGCGGGCCGCGGCCTCCCGGGAGCGGGCGGCCCTGGAGGCGCTCGGGGAGGGCCAGGCCCGAGCCGGCTGCGCGTCCCGGGGGCCTGACGCGGTGAGTGCCTCGGCACGCCGGGCTCCGGCGAGCCCGCGCCGTCAGGCCGTAGCTGAGGCGGGGCCGGCGCGGCGGCGGGGCCGGGCTGGGGGCGGTGGAGGCCAGGCCGGGCGGTATGATCGGCACCGTGCTCTGCTATGTGCTGCTGCCGGCGGCGCGGCTCCTCCAGGCCCTCCGAGGTAACCCGGCCTCGGGCGGGCGGCGGCGGGGGCAGGGGGAGCTGGCGGGGGTGGCCCGGAGGGGCGGGGATGTCCCTCGCCGTCGCCCACCCCGGCCTGGGGAGGGTGCGGCCCGGCGGCCGGGGTCGGCCCGGCTGCCCAGGAGCTTCCCGACGCCCCGGCCCTGGGGAGGTGGGGCCTGGATCTGCTGTGCCGGGCCGCGGCTGCTTGGCCCCGGGCAGCGCGGGGAGCTGCGTGTTTGGCAGGAGCAGCTGCCGGCTGTTGTGCTGCGGGGGCAGAGTGCGCTTTGCGCAGGGGCTCTAGCTCCTGCCCCTAACCTGCTCTCCAGGCCTGGGGAGATCCTTGGAGATGGGCTGCTCAGAGATCTGTGATTCCCCCACGGACCTGCGGGTGACTTCGTGTATGGGCTTATGTTTTGTGTGCATCGCTATTTTCACTTGATTTCCCTAGATCCTGCTGCTACTTCACAGTCCCTGGTTACTGAGCTCATGTAAAACCACCTCCAGCCTGAACCTGTCTCCGGGCCTGTAGCAGCTCCTGGACTGGCACTCTTTTTTCATAGAGAGCAGCGAGCTGACTCCTCTCAAATTTAGCTTCTATTGAATATTAACAGGCTTTTGTAGGCACTCATCATACCCAGCCAGTGGCGTGTGGAAACATTACCTTGGTACATTGGTATTTCTGACATTAATGTACCTAATTGCAAACCGACAGAGAGGAGAGTATGGTTCTTAAAACTCCATTTCTGACACATACAGAAAACTTTGACACAAAAGATACAGTGAAACTATATATAGATGTTGCTGACTCCTGTATGTTACTGCTGTGCCTGACTGATAGGGATGCAGAGAAAAAAGGTGATTTGTAATCAACAGAAATTGATAGTTAACAGTAGGGACAAGTGTCTGCAGAATTCATAGAGAAATGTAGATGCCATCTCTTGTATAGATGCAAGTGAAAGGAGTCTCTGTCTTTTTCTACTTTACCACACAAATATTAGCATATTCAGTGTTACATTAAAAGCGGTTTAAAGTGTTTTTGTTGGTTTTGTTTGTTTGTTTGTTTGTTTTTGCCACATGTTAGTCATGAGGTGATCTGTAATTCTTACCAGGACTACTTCTGTGCATATACTCTCTCTAATAAGGCATATGTTGGTCTCTCTGTGTCTTCATTTTTCATCTCTTAATAACAGAATAATTTTTCTTCTACAACACATTCTTGTGATCTATTTTATTCTCTTAGCTGACTGCTATTTCTTACTCAGTCCCTGGAAAGAAACTTAAGTGATGATCTTCCAAGTGGTGTTCTACAAGACCTTGGCTTCTTAGTCCATGCATCTGATCAGCTAACTATTAGAGACTGTTCTTTACATATATTGCTGATAGTTTCCACTAGGCCTTTCAGCTTGGCTGTGCTGCTGCATGAGTTAGAATTGCATTTTCTAGATTTGATAAAGCCATTGCTATTGTGTGCACTTTCAGTTACTTGGACTAATATAACTGGACTTGGACTGTGGCTTAGCATTCTGAAGGAAGGGGAAGTTATTTAGACTAACTGTTTTTCCTCAGAGAAGTAATTTGTTTGGGTTGTTATAGTGAATGGTTGTATTGCACAGAGTTACAGCAAATGCATTGGAGTAAAAAGGAATGAGCAAGAAAGCATTTCTGGCTATCTTATTTTGATTTTGTTTTTAAACGACAGATGCTTTCTTTACCTATCGTAAGAATGTGCTTCTGGCGAAGAGCCCGTCCACCCAGATAGAAGGTGTCTTTGCTGCAACCACAGGAAGATCAGTCCCAGAAGAGCAAGAAGCCCTTCTCCTGCAGTGTCTGGAGGAAGGAGTAGGGAATTTTCCAGCCAGTGAGAGTGTTCCAGCAGTGAGGAAAGTATCAGTTACACTCACTAGTGACTGGTTAGAAGGTTCAGAGCTATTGATGACCAGCCTCAGTGACCTGAATACGTCTCTGGAAGTGACCCAGAGTGCTGATAAGCAGCTCTCAGAGCTAAACACCTTGGCTTCTTCAGAACTTCAAGATCATGCAGTGGCTGAACTGGGAAGATTACCAGAAGAAGAAACAGTGACTGTAGCAGGCAGTGCTCCTTGGGCAGCTGTGGTGCCACAGACAGATCACCAGACAGCTGGCTGTGCTGCTATCAATGTGGAAGTGCTGAATGATGACCCAGCTGTGCTGGCCTGGAGTTTAGCACGAGATGCAGAGACAGTGCCACCAGTGCTCCCAGGCCAGCCCATTCAGGATGCGGTGCCATTTTATCCTGTCCCAACAGAGGTGCCCTACCATGGTCAGTGATGGCTCTGCATCTAATGTTCAGTTTGGGATTGGCATTTGTAGTGAATGTGGTCAGGTTATTGTATCTGGGCTTGCTGCCAGTAAGACAGTGATTGTCCCTGCGGAATTGACCGGATCAGCTAGCGAAAACTGTAAAGTGAGGTTTTCCTGAGGAGGGGCTGCCACAGCTAGTGGTTTCTGTGCTCTTAGACTGGTCTGAATATCAATATATGTTCCTTAGTCTTCTCAAATGCTGGCTTTGTACTCTAAAAAGCATTAAAAAATGGGTCTGGTGTTTCAGTATGCTTGGCTCAGGTAATGTGTTATGCCATCCCTACAGACAACTGGTATATCCAAAGATATCCAGAAGGAGTATCTGAAAACCAGAGTGGATGAGGTTTTGCTCAGATGCTAGAGTGTCCTAGCTTAAGGAATGAGAATGACTTTGTTCTGCGTCCCAGGGGAACCAAAGTATCTGCAAGGTACCCATATGGCTGTAACTTTGCTTTTTGTCTCTTGCATGTAGAGATCTTATGGAGAGACTGGGAGGATCTCTCTGTCCAGCCCTGTGTCTTAGAGCAGGTCTCAAAAAACACTTCTCTCTTTGAATTTCGAGTCATGTCTTACAACATCCTTGCTCAGGACCTGGTGGAGCAGGGCCTTGATCTCTACGTACACTGTCATCCAGACATCCTGAACTGGAACTACCGCCTTCCAAACCTTTTGCAGGAAATCCAGCATTGGGATCCTGATGTAAGTATGGCTGAGCCCTCCCTACATCATTGTCACCAGAATTTAAATTCCTTGTTTGATCTAAAATTATTAAGAAAAGAAAAAGATGAGGGCAAGTCCTAGGAAGAGAGAAGTTACCTGCTTGGTAACTGGACACTGATTGCTCTGAGAGCATTTGAGGACTTTCACAGACCATGTTTTTGGTGTCTGTCTTCCTTTGATTGTAGAGGCTAGTCATACTTTGATAGCAGGGCTAAACAGCAGAGGTAGAGGAAGAAGGACCAGTTTTCTAAGGCAGCACAGGAGGGGAAGCCTGAATAGAAGAGGACTCCATGAATTTCTCTATTCTTTGAGTCCTTTTTGTGGGATGAAGGATCTTTTATCTCATAACTGGAAAACGGAATGATACATTAATGTGACTTAGAAAGTCAGTGCTTTTCATCTGGAAAGTACAGGATAGGCTTGTGGTGATGACATTTCTGTTTGGAGGGTTGGTATGTTGGTTGCACTTTTTCACTTTCTTCCGTCCCCAAAACAAGGTAACTAGCAAAAACTTGTGGAGCAAGTGAGGTCTATGCCTTCCTTCCAGGTTCTGTGTCTCCAGGAGGTGCAAGAGAACCATTACTGGGAGCAACTGGAACCAACATTCAAGGAGATGGGTATGTCCTGCTTTTTTGGGTCTGTACATCCAGCTCATGGGACTGGCCAAGCCGTGCTTCCTGCTTAACATCTGTAAAGCACTCAGTTTCAAGAGACCTCTTCCTGTTTGCCCGGTAGCTGCTGGCCTTGCTTCTGAGCTATCTGCCTAGACCTTTGTCCTTTCTTTTGCAATTGTTGTCTCTGAGTTGAAAAATCAGAGTAACAAACCAGAGGGCCCTAGAAGGACCCTCCAATACCTCCAGTGATTAATAATAAAAGGTGATTATTTGAACAGAGTTGGGTATATTGCTGTACCCAAATGTAGTAGGAACCTTTTCTGTACAGACTTGCTGAGCCTGAGGTAGTGACTGGATGAACCTTTTAATAGGTGATGGTTTCATTTCAGGCTTTGCATGCTTCTATAAACGAAGAACTGGGATGAAGACAGATGGATGTGCGGTGTGCTATAAGCACAGCAGGTTCCAGCTGATCAGCCTCAGCCCCATAGAATACTTCCGGCCTGGCCTGGATGTCCTCAACCGGGATAATGTGGGCTTGGTGCTGCTGCTACAGCCTGTGCTCCCAGAGGGTCTAGGTCTGAAGGCAGTCAGTCCTTTGTGTGTGGCCAACACTCATGTGTTGTTCAATCCCCGTCGAGGAGACATCAAACTGGCCCAGGTGGCCTTGCTGCTAGCCGAGATTGACAAAATTGCAAGAACTACTGAAGGCAGATACTATCCTGTCATCTTGTGTGGAGACCTGAACTCTGTACCTGATTCTCCGCTCTACAAATTCATCCGGAATGGTGAACTTTCCTACCATGGGATGCCAGCGTGGAAGGTAGTTGCGAGTCAACATTGGGATTGGATAGGTCTTTATTGTATGCTGCTAGAGAAATGCATGCTGCATTCTTTCTCTTGTGAGGAAATAGTCCTAGTACTGAATTAAGTTATTCAGCAGTCTTCCCCAATGTCTGCAGCACTGCAGGGGAAAGAAGCAGACAAGTGTGTGCATGTTGTTTCCATCACTACTCTTTTGGTTTCTCTTGGGGCAGACTTGTGATAATAGACTGCTTAATGCCAAGTCTTTTTTTCCTTTCCTATGGAATTTTTGTGCCTGTGTGACTGGAAGTGTAGGGAAATGCAACTCCACCAAGACTTACTGAAATTTTACGTGGATGTTCGTTCTTAAAAAAGTGGGTATTTGAAGTGGGTATTTATGCTAGAGTCTTTTGTGGTTGTCTTACTGTGTGTCTGTGATCAAATATATGGTTGTCATTCAAGCTATATCATCACTTCAATAAGAGACCTCTAAAGTATCTTGTCAGGTGACTTTTAGCTAATTGTATCTGCCGCTTAAGGTTTATTATACCTGCACCATCCCTGAATAGCTTAGTTCATGCCTTTCTATGAGGACATTCTCCTGTCTTGCTCTTGGCAAGTGTATATATGTACATTGTCTACAGCTTGCACAGTGTCACTGATGGTTGCTCTCCTTTTCTGGCCTTCTTATAGGTATCTGGTCAGGAAGACTTTTCCCAACAATTGTATTCACGGAAACTGCAGGCCCCACTGTGGCCAAGCTCACTGGGTGTAACAGACAAGTGCCAGTATGTCACCCTGTGCCAGCCAAAGAAACTTGGTGAGCTCCAGTATGCACTGACAGTATGAGTTTGTTGAGGATGGGCAGTTTGTGGGCCTTGCAGTCTCTCTGTGAGTAGCTTGGGCATGTGCTACATGAGGCACTTGACAAAGATTGTCTGCTTCTACTTTGTATATGAATTCAATACAATTTTTTCCTGAACCTATTGCATTTCTGCCATTTTCTTTCTCTAGTCGGAAGCTGAATGTTCCTCTACCAGTAACAATTGCTCTGTGTGTCTCTTTCATATTCCCAGACTTAAGCTTTTGTGCAGTTGTAAACTATGTTCAGTAGGCACATCTTTCATTTCCAGGTGTTTGGGGTGTGGTTTTGGATAGTATTTGCAAACACTGAAAAGAAATCATTCCTAAGACCCAGTTACTGTCATGTCTGTTCTCTCTATCTGTAGAGAGGATTAGAAAAATGGACCCGCACAAAATAACTTTTGTTAAAATCTTTAATGTAGAACTTGTATTCAGCCTGATCTCCAGAAATGTTTTCTTCATCAGACTTTTCCTGGAGTTGCACACTAACTGATCTGCTTGAAAGTTCCTTGAACTTTTGGTGTCTCAGAGTGGACATTCTTACTTTGTGCTGACCGTGACTACTGTTGCATTTGAGGGATAGCAATGGCTGTGCACTGTTCTTCTACTTTTACACATCTGTTCTGTTCTACATGTAGGTTATTAGGTGATTTCTATTCTCACGGTATCAGAGTGCTTGGGCACAAAAGCCTCTCTCGAACTAAAGAGCTGTAAGAGGCCCAAAGGTCTAACATCTATGTAGGTGTTACCTGGAGATGTGACTTTGCTGCAGTTACTTTCTTCTTTTAACTTGTATTTTTCTCTGCAGGGAGACGTGAATACAGCCGTGACTTCCTGCTCCAGTTCCGCTTTTGCGATGTCGCCTGTGAACGACCTCCGCAGCTGGTCCTCTTGGAAGGTGTGACAGATGCTAAACCAGGTATTAACGGGAGACTTTTCAGCTTATCACTCCCCTAGCTCAATGTAGCCTCTCCTCTGAGGACAGACTGAGAGAGTTTGGACGGGAGAAGAGAGGGCTCCACTGAGGCCTCATTGTGGCCTTCCAGTACTTAAAGGGAAGTGACTATTTACACGGGCATATAGTGATGGGACAAGGGAAAATGGTTTTAAACTTCCTAAAATTCTTTACATAGAGGGTAAAGACATTGAGCCAGGTTGCCCAGAGAAGTTGTGGATATCAAATCCCTGGTTGTGTGGGGCCCTGGGCAGCCTGATATAGTGGGTGACATCCTTGCCTGTGAGATGGAACTAGATGACCTTTAAGGTCCCTTCCAACCAAGGCTGTTCTGTAACTCTGATTCTCTGATTTCAAGGAGAACATGAGGGGGAGGTAATGCCTGGTGAGGAAAGGGAAAGGCAGAAGAGTGTCTTCTGTGACTGTGATTAGATTCCATGAGAACTCAGAGAAGTACACTTTCCTCCCTCATACACACTGACTGTGTTCCTTGAGATGCACTGAGATTCAGCTTCTTGAAGCTGTTTCTTATAAACTTCTTCTAAGCTGAAACGCGCATACATATATTTCTTTATTCTGCTTCAAGATTTTGGTGGCAGAGAACAACCTGAAGGCTGTAATGATACACAATCTACACAATAGATGTCTCTGGAAGCTGGTACCCAGTAGTCATTGCTGTATATCTGGCCTTGTGGCATCACTGGTTCTGCTTTCTCCATTTCTGTTCTGCCTTTCTAGATACCCTTTGAGTAAGCTCTATGCTAAGACAAGCAAACTTTCTTTGAGAGCAAAGGTTGAAATACCCTGGACTTTGAAAATATTAAATACTTTAAGGGCATGTGCTCAGCAGGACAGAATATGACTCTCAGTTGTTTGCACTGATCTGCTCTAAGGATGTTCCTGTTAGTTTTACTGCTTTTGTTTCCTTTGGATATTTTCCTTCAAGACGTTCGTGACTGGAAGCTATTTGCTCTTCTTGGGCAAAAAGATTAATTTGATTTCAGGAGAAGCTTCTCAGACTTGGGATGAGCAGCCTGTTCTGGGTTCTTTGTGGGTCTGGCTGGAATCTCTTTGCTCCTTTGCAGACCGCCCTGCACACTGGCCCAAGCCTGCTGCCATGGTGAAAGACCCTGATCCTCAGCCATTCATCCCAAGGTAACTTGGTGCACCTTCAGTGGCTCCAGTCTTCAAACTCAGCCTTGTTTTCCTGAGCACTGAAAATCTGGCTGAAGTAAAGGCTCAAGTAAATGCAAAAGAGAGTAAGGAGGGCTGTCTGGAAGAGCTACCTCCACCCGGGATTGTCCCAGCAGCTGGGTGCTGCTCTGTCAGCATTGTGTTGATGAGATTGAGAATGAAGGGCATAGGCATATACAGGACTGGCTATTGAAGACAAGGGAAATTCACAGCCTGTCTTGCTTTGATGTTAGTGGATCAAATAGTTTTGAAATGTTTTATTGCTTACAAAGTAGGAGTAGTTTAGACAGTTGCATCAGCAAGGGAACATTCAGCTGTGACTGCAGTACCGAAAAGGCATAATTCTCTTTCCTTCCTTGGTAAACAGTGACTGTTGTGTGCAGGTGTTCAGGTGTTATCCAGCATGGCCTCAACCTGACCTCTGTCTACAGCCACTTCTTGCCACAGAGGGGATGCCCAGAGGTCACAACGATGCCCATGGGGCTTGGAGCCACTGTTGATTACATTTTCTACTCAGCAGAGCCTGTGGAGAGCAAGGCGGGTGAGTGTGGCAGTGCAGGGCTTATCCTGTGACATTGGAAGAGGACTGTGAGACAGGCCAGATGGACAGTCATTAAGCTGGTGGATCTACAGGATGTTTCTTTGAAATAATACACAAGGTGGAAGTAACATCTGCTCATGTACCATGAGAAGACACTGTTTATCTTTGCTGTGAAAAACAGAGGCTTTTTAGGTTCGTGTAGACTTTTGAGGAAGCTAGAACAGAATAGATTCTTTCCTTCGGTATAAATATCTTACTTGTGCTCCTAGTAATAGGCAGTGCTGGGTTCTGAGTTCAAGGCTTGGGCTTCTGTTCTGTCTGAGACCACATGCTGTTCTTGGAAGGAGGTGACTCTGGTTCCTTTACAGTGGCACCTTCTCTGTGCTGCCTGAAACAGGAATCCTGTTGATGAAAGACTGCATGCAAATGCATCCAGGAACTCTCCTGGAGCTGATTTGGGTCATGTCAGAATCAAGTTTGGGGAACAGGTTAGGAATAAAGAGATTAATTCCTCCTTGGGGAGAATCTGAAGCTATTGCTAGGCCACAGCCCACGAAAGGAACTTCTCATGTAAGCAAATACCTGGTGAATTTAGTGTATTCTTGCTTACAGTGCTTGCAAGTATATGAAACCATGAACAACAGTATTGTAGGATGCTCACTGTTTTCACATCTAGGCTCAAAGGTGCATGTAGTGCTTGTGCAGGCTGTCTTCATTTATCAGGGAAAGAACAGGAAAGGATTGACAAGCATCCCTCTGAGTGTGTAGAGTTAACTGTGGTGCCAGTCTCTGGCTGATGTTTCTTCCCATTTTCTTTGTCAGGTCGCAGGCTGTACAAGGATGGAGCCCTGAAGCTGCTTGGCCGTCTTTCTCTTCTCTCCGAAGACACCCTTTTGATGGCAAATGGCTTACCAAATCCTTTTTGTTCATCTGATCATCTCTGCCTGCTGGCTAGCTTTGGCTTGGAGATCTCCAGCCTCAGAGAGAGTTAGCGTTGCTTCCGTTTCCGTAAAGAAAAGCAGTTCTAAGTACAGCAGTTGAGACTCTGGATTGCACAGCCTGCTTGCAAGAAAACCCTTTTCCTTGTCATGCCCTAAAAGTCCTTTTTTCCCCTCACAGCCTCACTAAAAGCAGGGATGGAAGAGCTGGAGCTCTTTTTGCATTGGTATTTTATGTCTCTGCAAACCTGAGCTGTGTTCCCAGTGGTCTGCCAGGCATTAGCATCTCTTAAAGGGATCCTTGTTCCCTGCCTTGTTTAGCAGGTGTTTTTTGCTGCAGGAACCAACATAGCTCCCATGTTTATTTTTCCCCTGTGAGATTTTCAAGGAGCTGGAAGAGAGAGAGGCAATGCTATCTGCTTTTGGTTAGCTTAACTGCTACCAAGGAGTATGGGATGTATATGCCGATACTCTTTCAAACCAAAACAGTAGTTCTTTTAATTTCTCAGTAATAGTTCAGTACTTTCAGGGCTAGTTGTTGTGTTGCCTTTTAGATTGGATCTGCTAACTCCTTATAAATGTCTTTTACTTAATCTGTAAGGGCTGACTTGCTGACAGAAGGGTTTGTGTGGTGTAAAAGTTTCTACAAGAAACTGCTTGCTGTGACTAATGGACCAGGGAATGGGATTGCCAGGAATGGAACCAGGGGCTCTACAGAGCCAGCTACAGCAGCTCTAGAACTGCAGCAAAAGCCTAGAGGCTTTGGCGAAGGCTTCTTTCCTTTCTAGCAGTCTCAGAATGGTACCTAATTTGTCATTTTTAGCAAAAATATTTAGAATCCTCCCAGTGAATATCCTGGGGAAAAAATTACCCTGAAAGGCATGACAACCCCAGAAGGCTATACACTGGTTGTCCCAAGAGAGAGATGAAAATGGAAGGCACATAAAAGTCAGCAGAGCCATCAGATGGAAGAGCTGATCTTGTCACTTGCCCTGTTCTTTTCTCTGTGCATTCCCTATTGCATTCAGCCAGGGGTCAACAGCCAACCTGTAGCATCCATCTCCTGTGCCAGTCTGAAGTCCATGCTGCATCCTTCTTCTGAACCCAGCCATGCTTAGGTGTAGATAGAACCCTTAGGATCAATTCCTGTCTCTTGACATGTGTTGGGAGGAAGGGGAAGGCTGTGTTACTTGGAGCCAGATGGCACTCACTTAGATCCCAGCGTACCTTTGGTGTCCTGTTGGTGTGCTTCCATAAGCAGTGGCTTGGCCAGTACAGAAGCAGTCAAGCTATACCTATTCCTAGAGTAAATTCTCCAGTTCAGCCTGACATTTGGTGCTCAGTTTTTTTGTAAGAGATGAAACCAATTTTGGCAGAAAATAATATTGGCAGAAACATTATCAATCTTCTGTTCACAAACAAGGCAGGAAATCCGGTCCCACCTTGGGTTTTTGCAGGAAGGTACAGGAGACTTGAAACATTGTTATTCATGGTATATATTTAGGGACTTTGATATTTTAAATGTTATTTTCTTTATTGAAAAATAAAATACTGTTAATCTAAGAAAATACCACTAAGTAACTGTGGCACCTTGTATTTCTGGCAGCTGAACCTCTGAAGGCTTGCTTGACAAAGTTTTGCTGGCTGCGAGGTGAAAGAGGGCAAATTGGCTACACAAGAAAGTAATAAGGGTTGAAGAGAGTGAAGAAGTGAGCCTAATTTAATCTTCCAAGTCATCCCTAAATTCCAGAGGTGGCTTCTCTGGCATTGGGTTTGTTTTGCCTCTCCATCCCCCCAAAGAAATATTTTCGTTGAGGAACCTCCTCCCTAAGAAAGCAATACTGCTGATCTTTTACAGCTCACTTCTGTAAACTACAAAAACAAGGGTGGGGGAAGTTTTGTTCTGTGCCCTTATGAGCATGTAAGGACTGCATATTCTCTTCTTGCCCTGCCAGATGGTGTGGTATTTGTCTGGTGATGTGTGGGTGGCTTTTGCTACGATTTGTGAGTTTCTGTAGGTGAACAGCAATCTTGGGGGGTGTGAATAATTTTGCGCTTAGGTAATAGTTCTGGCATGGCACTGGTACCTGGAAGGGATGGACACAAAGGTGTGCATTTTTAAGACTGTTTATCTCACAATTTGACTGATTTCTGCAAGTACTCTTACTCTGATTTTGTAAGCAGTTGTATTTATTAAGGGAAGGAAAGGGTGAACTGAGAGCTTTGCTCAAAAAGAGGTTGCCAGAAGGTGGCCTGGTTGCAGATGACTCCCTCCTGCTGTTAACATTGTAATAGGAACCTTAGAAGACACTAATGATTTAACAACAACCAACAAAAAGCACCACAAAAAATTATGTGACACATGGTGTTGGCACTTAGAACTTAAGCTGTGTGCTTCTGTTGTAATTGCTGGCTGAGTCTGAGGTCAGTTGATGAGGAGGTGTGCATGTGGGCGTGTTTGTGTGTCTGTGTGTGTGTGCGTGCGCATGAAAACTGCCCATAAGCGAGCCAGACTCAGCTCTCTTGAGACCCATGAGGTGTGCACCATACACCAGCAGATAAACTGGTTGCCTCTGCACTTCCTGAAGCACCCTGCCAGTCCTGTGATATAATTCAGGTGGAGGGCCTGTGCTCCAGTATCACAAGTGTTTTTTCCATTTTACGTAAACCAAAACCTTGACTTGTGGGCAAATTGCATGTAAGCATCTCAGGAGGTTTCAAGGTTCCAGCTATACTTTGCTGGAAAATCTAATGTTGCACAGCTCAAACTAATGCTTTCCCTTTCCATGCATGAAATAATTTGGTATGCACTTGGAATTGTTAAGTTTTTGAACAATGGAGTCATGTGCAGAGAAACCCCAGGACAATGCCTACAAGTCCCCTTATTCTTCTTTCTGGAGGTTATAGAGCTCCCAGGGTGATTTGCAGCTCTCAGAGCCTTGGCTTACACATGCTTTGTTGGTCACTCATAGGTGAAACTATGGCAGAAATGCAGGACCATTGCTAGTGACTGCATAGAGACACAAAGACAGAGTTGAAGACTTGATCTCTCTGTTTATTTTGACCACTGTCCCAGAAGCTCTGGTATGGACTCTTACAGAGGTGGTCTGTTTCAGGAAAATAGAACACCCTGTTTTCTAGAGCAATTTGGAGTTAATATCAAATGGATCTGGAGACCTGTGAATGCCTCTTAACTGTGTGTGATTATAGGAGAGGTTTAGAGGTGGGGTGGGTAGAAAGTTCATAACTGTAAAATTGCAACTAGCATATAGTTGTTGGGAGAAAATAATGTGTTTTGTGATGCTTTAAAAATAGGACCCACAGCTACAATCAGAGCCTGTGGTAATGAGCATTGTAATGGAATGCAGAACTGCGATTCCAGATGTAGCTCTTAGAACTGTTTCTGGACCTAAATGCTTGATGAGTTGTCATTAACACAGCTTTCTGATGAATTACAAAGGGGGTCTGTAAACGGTTATGAAAGTAGAACAGCAGTATCTGCAATGCTCAGAAAGGGAAGGTGTCACAGAGGTAATTTACCAGCTACATCACCTTATAGTAGTGATGCAGAGTTCAGGGAGACTGGTGCTTAGGGGAAGTGATGCCAGAGATCACTGGCAGTGTGTGTACATTCCCTGTTAGCAGCCTCCTAAGCTGCAGGAGCATGCAGCTGTAGAGGCAATCAAGTATTTGACAAAGTATCTTTGCTAAAAAACAGCTTAGTTTGCACCACAGCTGTTAGCTGTATTTAGTTATGCTATTTAGATAGAAGTTGGACTTCATTCATTTTCTCGGTTTTAAGTTCATTGCTTCAGGAGGTTGCCCTTCATGATCAGTTTTCCCAATTACATGGGATGGGAGGAGTGGTAAACAATATAATTGCTCTAGCTTCTTTCCTGTTCTTAATAAATGAAACTTGGCTGCTGCTTGAGGTCTTCTTTCTCCATGCCTTTTTCTTATGAGCTCCAGCAGCTGTTTTCCCATGACTGCTCTGTCCAGTTATCTTTCTAAGTTACTGATGTTTATTTTTTCTGCAACTGTATTTCTTCACTTAAAAGTTATGGGTGCAATTCTCTAGAGCTAAGTTTTATTATAAATGCGACATTTAAATGGTGTCAAGATGTAAGATGTGGGTTTCCTCACCCCTGAAGAATTAAGTGGGAGGAGTGGGAGCTTGGAAAACAAAAAATTACATGGGAGTCATAACACTTATTATATAAAACAAAAAGCCCGAGTTTCACATTTATTGTCAGCGCTCTGTATGCCACCTGCTTTGTGAAGGCAGAACTCTGAAATATACTTGACCTTAGTTTATCTTCTGTGAGAAGTCTCCAAGAGGTGTTGAGAAGTTCATCTCAGTGGATCAGGGTAGGAGTCCTGCTCTTAATGAAGTGTTGATGATGGTGTTGGAAAGAAATCCAGTATCTGCTCCCATTGCCACCACCTCAGTATTGAACATTTACTGGATGTACTGTTCAGAAATTTGCAGCCGTATCCATTGGTCATCCAAATGCAGATGAACCCTTTTGTTGCTTACCTAAAGGGGGAGCACACAAGCAATAGTGGGACACCATCTCCTGTTGAGCAGACTAATTGAATTGCTGGCTGTGACCTGCTTCTTACCAGACTGTAGTGCCTGGCCCTTAGTTGTTCCCATGGCACTGTCATGCTGAAATGCACAAGCTGAATTGAATATACTGCATTGTGTTTGATACTGAGTATGATGTATGTATCATACTAAGTATGATACTGAGTTTCTGAAGAAAACTCACCTGTTACAATGATAACCAAGGTGACAGATTTAATAGCTGGCATCCCTCTTAACTCCTTTTGTCAGCTGTAAACATTTGGCTTCTCCCATCAAGGCAAGTTGTCCTCCAGCTTCCACTGAAAATGTCATTCTAGTCTTGAAGCTATTTTTATTTATTTAAAAATTTATTTATTTTCTTTCAGATTTAGACTGTACATTCTTGTGGTCTTGTATAATAGCTGGAAATTTTTTTGTCATTTTGATAAGACAAACACAGTGGCAGCTTTCAAGCTCCAAGTTTGGCAAATGGAAGAAGGACTAGGCTAGACACTGGTTTGTGCTGTAACAAAAGATGTATTTGTTCCATCTAGTCTTTAATTTATACACAACAAAACAAAACAAACAAAAAAAGACTTGGCTTCAAGCTTTAGCAATTGTATTCAGTTTTTGTTCTTTCTTTCTGTACGCAAAAACCTTCTACTTATATTTATTCTTTATTTTCAGTTATTGGCCAGTGTCTGGAGCTGCTCTTGAACTGGGAATAGATGAATGCAGCAGTTATTCTATAGTTTTCTTCTCCTCCTTTCCTCCCTTAAAATGAGGTTAAAATGAGATAGGATGGCACTCACTCTTTGTCAAAATAAAAATATAATCCAGGAAAGCAAACATGACTGAGTTAACTTAATTCTGTAATGGCCTGCTATCCACAGCATGTTATATGCCTTTGCTGACCATAATCCTGAAATCTCTCTGCATGAATGGTGCTCTTAAGGTTCAGACTCACTCTCTCATGAATGAATTTCTGTGTGCTTTTAGACATGTGAGAGCCTTAAGTCTTGGTTCTCTCAGTGTAAAAACTGACAGGGTGTGGTTTTTAATTTTTTATTTATTTTCTTTTTATTATGATTTTTAAGATTTTCTGCTTCAATGTATTGTTTATCCTTCTCACAATAAAGATTTTCCACTTAAGGTCCAAGCAGTGTAATCTTTAACTGACTTGAAAACCTAAAACTGCAGGAACAACCAGTTGCAGGGAAAAGCCTGATATAAGAGGGAGCAGAAAGCCTGTGGCCACATCACTGTTTTGTTGTTCTTTCTCCACTGTCTAGCAATCACCCTGATCTATACATCCATAGGGGATAGAGGAGTTACCTGATTTAAAGCAAAATTTGGAAGACATGGAGCAGAGGGTGCTCCATGCAAGCATCTGAAGTAGATGTTTAGAACTGTGCAATTACTTTCCCTCATGGCAGAAGCTGTTCATATAATTAACTTGGCTAAGATGGACTATTGCATGTGCCTTTCTCTTTGGAGTAACAGGTCAGCGAATGTTTATTCCTTTCCTGTACAGACTGTAGGCTTGCCTACATCCTGGCCCTGGTCCCAGCTATTACTCATTTCCTTAGAGAGAAGGGGTATGTTGTGCCTGAAAGATGATAGTCTGAATAAAGTTGGATCCCCTTGCTGGGGATCCTTGCACTGAATCTTGCAGCTGACTGTCCTTTATTAACCCAGCATTTGTCTTGAAAAGTCCTAGTGAGATCATTAGTTTGGAAGGTCACTAAACAGAGACTTTGAGCAGAATTGCTTTTCAGGCCAGGAAAGGAGACTGAATTGTACATTGAAGAGCAGTGCAAGAAGAGGTTTGTATTAACTGTTACAGTTTTGTAAGACTGAAATTTTTGATGCTGCCTGCACTGATTTTTTTCCCATCCAGCCTGACTGATGACAATTGAAGAGGAAAACATGAATTCTGGCCTTTACTAAACAGCCACATATGTACTTACTCTGGCAATTGCCTCTGCATGCACAGACATACTCACCTGTTCAGATGATTAAAGGAGAATGAGGGTTCTTCCATGTCCATTAGTGTAGCAAGTAAAGGACATATTTACATAATTTGCCTGATACCATCACTCAAGGCTGTCCCTTTGACTTCTCAGCTGACATGTAACGGGAAGTTTTAAAGCAGAAAGGAGGACAGTACAGACAAGTTGTTTTCTCTGCACAAGCTGAAAGCTGTACAGAGGGAATTTTATTGTCTTAAGTGTCAAAGGAAGCAGGAAAAAGTATCAACATGAGGGCCATGGGAAGTGCAGTAAAAACTAAATCTAAATAAAAATTCTGTGTTGGCTATGTAAGAACACAGAATCACACTGATTAATTACAAAAAGACACACATGATACTGTTCTTAAAGAAAGAAACTTTCCATTTCTTAGTTCTGAGCTGTACCAGTGATAAAGATGTAAATGGTTTTGGAGCACCCTATCAGTGCTGGAGTAGAATACTGATGTGCATGGAAGGGGACTGCTCTGGTCCCACTAGCACCATCTCAACCCTGGCCTGGAGGAAAACTGCTCTGCGGAGATTATGGGGGATTCAGTAGCCTTCTGGGCCTAAACTGAGTTGCTCTTGAGCAGAAAAGGCCAGGGCACCACTGAAGGAGTGGTTGTGATACGAGTAAACACCTGCTCAGAAGACACACAAAAATATTAAATTCCCAAAAGAGTTCAGCTTGGCTGTAGAGAGGCCATCTCCACCTTGCTCTGGGAGAGCAAACATCAAGCCAGAATAGCACTTGCTTTGTTAAGTAAAATTATAAATCCAAAATGCAGGTCCAAATGTTGTCAGGACAACAGTGCAAGGCCACTGGAATGTGTGGTGTTATTTCAGCCAGACTTGCACACACAGTACACCTGGAACACCCCTGCCTATACCTACTGTTTGATCATTAGGACCACTTAAAATACTTCACTCAGAAGAAGCAGGTAGCTAAAGAACCACCCAAGTGATTAGCCAGAGACACTGGAGCAAGGTCAAGCCAATCTAATCCAGACTCTTGCCCTTTGGCAGACAGGAGCTTCTGTTCATTATGGTTTCTTAAATGCTGAAATTTTAAGGACAGTCATTTTCCAGTCTATACAACACCACACATGAGCCTACCTTAGGGGGCAGGCACCTGATTAAGGCTTTCACCTGAAATACTTAAAATTCTTCATGTTAAGCAGATTTGAAAACAGCAATACAGCTACTACATGAACACATGTACAGTTCTGGAGTCATTTATTCCAACAGATCCAAGGAAACTGTACTGACCTGGCCCACAGGTAAAATAGTAACTGAAAAAAAAGCACTCCACTCCCACCTAAAACACTTGCTAACACACCTCACGTTCCTAAAGGCTCCTTTAGCTTCTACCAGTTAAATAAAAAGGCTAGAGTGTCACAGACTGATGGACACCCAACCTTGCTCTTGAATATACAAAGTTTGTATCAGTGATGCTGTAGCAGAAAGTTTTGCTCACTAATGAATCTGTCCATTAAAAAAATTGTAGTTGACCAGGTATCAAGGGACTTGTCTACATAAAAATATAAAGAGGGGCTCTTATTTCAAGGTTTGCATTACATTTAGAATAGTTTTGCCAGTAATAGGTCATCATTTGTTGAAGTCTTTCAAAGCTCACCTCAGCTTCACATACAAGGCAGGCAGTGTCTATCCATTCCTAGTGTACAAAAACGGTTCCTTTCCACAGAGCTCACAGGACTTGTACTGCAGAACAGACATCAGGAGAGACCTACTGAATGGTGAAATTTACATCAGAGCTACATGAGGGACCCTATTAATATTTACCTTAAAAAAAAAAATCAATAGTACTCCTTGAGTTCCATCTTCCTTGTTCTGCAGGCACTAAAGAAGGATGAGTTACATTGTCATTCCTTCTCCATAGCTCTAACGGATGCAGAAGTGAAAAAGACACTCATTACCAGCCCTTTTTCCTTATGGTTAAAGGCAGGCAGACAAGAAACCAGAGCAAACAGATAGGGGAAGAAAGAAGTAAAAATGCTAAAGTTTGTCTTGCACTGTACCCTCAGGTTTCTTACAGCATAAAGCTAGATTGCATTAATCCTCTCTGTCATAGAAGGATGTGGTCTTGTTTGTTAGGAAGGAAACAAAGCTTTGTATTGAAGTGATTCATCCTGTTACAAAGAATGGGAGAGCAAGAGAAAGAAGGGGAGAACTCTATGGTCCTTTTCCAGTTTCTTGTTGAATCTGCTAAACTGGAGATAAAGAAACAGTAAGGAGCATGAATTCTATGACACAGAGAAACAGCAGAAAACTTGAAATAGTAACCCTAGCAGAGCGCACTTGTCTGCTCCTGTGTCCATCTTGAGAAGTTAATTAACATTAGATACAAGCAAAGAATTAAATACTTCCTAATGTATATAATTACACAACTAACTCTTGAAAGAGTATGTTCTTGTTTAGCTGCAGCTGAGGATTAAGAGACCTTGAACTCTACCTGTCACTCATATCTTAAACATCCATTTCCTTTTGTTTTCTAGGCTATTGGCCTCACTTACATCCTGCAGGAAAGCACTTAATTACAAAGTCAAACAAAGCTTTTTGTTTTAAGCCATTCTGCCTTGGTGATATAACACTGCTGAACACCCCTGTTGCCCTGCTCTCAAGAAAGAAAGAAAACTTGCAGCTGACCCCTCATTTTTCTCATCTGTTTTAAAGTCTTCCTCCCACCCCCACATTTCCCCTTTCCATCTAAAAAAGCTCAAGTCTGTCCAGTTATTCAATGTTCTCTGTATTAAACTACTAATTACTCTCAAGAGCTTTCCAGTTACTCTGAATTAACTAACCAATTGACTAAACAAAGCCATGGTGAAGATGCATTCTAGGCATCTTTTATATATTTTTTTAATTCTGGATTTCATCCACTTTAATAAAACCTCACAGTCAGTTTCCCCTTGCTGACTGCTGCTTGTATTTATCATATGATTCACAGTGGCATCTGAACTTTCAGTCCGCTGCATAGCAAACATTATGCAAAGGCAGTTTATGGCTTCCAAGTAGCCCATATTATTTATAGGTAACTGTGGTGCCTTTACAACTAACATCATTGTTAGCATCCAGACACTAAATATGTTAATTGACAGCCACACAAAAATGTCCAGAGGACACATTCAAATGTGTGCTTGGCTCAATGCTGCTGTTAACTTCAGTTGTTGCATGTAGCTGGAATATAAGGGAGTGGACAGGTGTTGCACTGCACTGTGGAAACTGGCATCCCCTTCTGGATTAAACTTCTCTTGGCTCACCTTCTTACATATTTTCCTCCTTGTTGTAAAGCACAGCGGAAAAGTACAGACTACAAAGGGAGATTGGAAGGACTGACTGCAGTGGTATGGATATGCCTTGCAAGTTACATCACAGTTAAGGATGTACAATTAGGAACTTGCAAGGCCTGAGTTAAATCGCTTGTGGGTGGTGCTTCAAGGATTAACTGCTTTAACTAGGCAGAAGAGCTGATTTGTTTGGGGTTAAGAACCCATTCTCTGCCACCAAAATAGCTCTGCTTATTATGAGGATGTGGCACAGGAATTACTGCAACAAAAAAACTAGTAGAGCTAAGCTCCATCATCTTTCTAACAAAGAAAGAAAGGAAAAAATAAGCCCAGTTCTAACAAAATTAAATATGTGGTATTTCATAAAGTTTAGCTCCTTGTCAGTGTTGTGATAAAACAAGACTTTTTCTCTCCAGAATACTCCCACTCCCAAGCTCAGTTTTTGCATCCCCTAGATCCATGCATCGAAATCACTTGAAGACCATGCTGTTCTGACTTCTGGAAATCTCACCATTTCCATGCCCTAGGCCTCAAACAGAGAGATATGACAACACTCCAGATTTCTGATCAGCATTACACTGCTTAATCAGTAGTACAACACTCCCCCAGAAGAAGCATAGGAAGTCAAGGCCACAAGTGGCAGAAAGGCCCAGTCCAGCCCTTTGAGGAAGGTTAGTGTAAGTAATGCTGTTACATACTGCAGCTATCCAAAGAGCCAGAATGCAAGCACAGCCCTGGCACTAGGATGGGGAACTGCTTTCAGGAGGCTCCAGGGTGATCTGTCAGTAAAGCAGCTGCTGCAGTTTCCTGTAGCAGAGCTTCTCACAAACAGGTGTATGTAACTCTGGCACTAACACTACAGACAGGAAGGTGCAGGAGCCTTGTGGAAAGGAAAAAAATGCTTGTAAAACCTGTTCACATTATTATATCCTTCTTTAACTATTCTAAAACTCGTACCTCAGTGATTGAAGTGCCTGCCACAAGCTTTCTGAGTAGCAGCCACTAGAAGTTAATAGAGAGAAGGCTCATGAAGAGACAACGTGAAGTTCAGGTTTTCCACCAGACCCCACCTGCCCCATTCTCCATTGCTGGAACAACTGAGGTCTCTGTGCCTGTTTTCATGTAGCAGTGGTATAGGCATATCCTGATCCACTCAACCACCAAAGGACCTACGGCAACAGCTCACCAGCATTCCACTGTCTACACCCTCAGAGACAATGAAATGCTTTGAAATAGGCAGGACTAAACACATAAGATGTATTTTTTCTGGATGAGAAGACTTTGTATGGTCAATAAATCAGGCTGAGCAAATTCAGACCTGTCTCTCCCAAGAGCAATGATAAACAAAGAGTTCATAATGACAAAACCAGGAGTTTTTGTACAAGATTCAGGGGCCATCCCATTCCCGCATCACTTCTTCCTCAGCCCTGCAGGCCTTGCAGGGGTTGAAGACTTCTGTGCAGACATGGAAGAAGTACTGTTGACAAGATGCTTCATCTACTTGCTGTCAAGCCAAAGATAGCAAATCCACTGACCCCACTCACTTCATATTCTTCCTGAAGCAAACTCCATTAATGTACAGATTTTTTTTCTTTTTCTTTCTTTTTTTTTTTAAAAATACTTAAGTGTATTAAGATGGTCACCTCTCCCAGAAATAGGCAGGTGAATCTTCTGGGACCCATGGGATCCAGCTCTGGGACTGGCCCACTAGTAAGTACCTGGGAAAATCAGCACTCTCTTTTGCTCCCACTCCCCTGTCCCATTTGTCAGAATCACTGCAGGTGGATCCAGGTCCCAACTGTGGCCAGCAAGAAGTCCATGGAGCCAAGCACACAAGGCACAGCTCTCTTCACACCCGGATCTGGTAGCCATTGAGGTCCGGCATGGCTTTGGAATCAGCAGGTTTCTTCTCACCAGACGGCCTGTGAGCAAAGAGGGTAACAACTCTTCAGAAATTGTTCCCAGTCAGATGATGCTGCACATAGAGATGGCAGCACAGGAAATGGTACACAGAACTTCAGACTGATCCTGCACTACTGAGGACAGGGCTATTCTGCAGCCTCCAGTAATTCTCCCAATGATCTCAAAAGAACAGAATGCAAGTTAGGAAGTAGGAGGTCCACTCTGGAACCCCAGGTTATTATCAGGAAAACAATCTTGCTGACAGCATAATAATTTTTGGAATCTCTTTGAGGCACAGGTCTGTGAGACACCAGAGCTCAGACCCATGCATACAGTTAAAAGTCAGGTACCAACATCACTGTCTCTTTGAGCTGTCTTCCTCCTCCCTGCCAAAACAAGCAAGCGAGAAACCCCAGCTGTCCCCTCAACTACCTAAGCAATGATAAACTCACAATTGTACTGACTAGAGAAGAATGATACTGCAGGTCAGAGAAACAGCCATTGTTCTAAAGAAACCCAGTAGGACATCAGAAGGATCCAAAACCAAACAGCAAAGAGGAGTCTGAGTAGAACAGATGTTCTAGATAGGTCTCCTACCCAGAAGCCCCACTCACCGTCGGTCCCCACGGCTGTTTCGCCGATGGGGGCTGGCCTGACCTCTTTGTGGGGAGGAGACATCTTTCTTTCTGTCCTTGGTGGGAGATGGTGGTCCAGTTCCTTTCCCAATCTGCCATAAAAATAAGAGCTACATGAGCAGAAAACCAATATGAGTAATAACAAAAACTAACCCACGAAAACTAACAATTATTTATTATATGGGAAAAAAAAAAAAAAAAGGAAAGGCAAGTGCATTAAAAATGCAAAAGCCAGGAAAAACAAGTTACAGTGCCAGCTATGGCTCCAACCATATACACAGTCCAGCCTAATTACAACTGCAGCACTGCACGAGCATCCATTAGGGGACCAGCTTGTATACAGTGGGTGGTATTAAATAAGAAAGAGGCCCAAATCTCCAATTCATTTTCTGCTCCACACATCTAGGAGAGTTTCCTGTCACTTCATTCCCCCAGTACACCAGCACCCAGGCAAGGCAGTGGACATGGCAGTGAGTTACGCCATCCTTGCTGCTTACCTTCAGCCTCATATCACGGGCATGTCTCTCAAGCTCTTTGCGAAAGTCTTCCCGGGTTAGCTTGTCTAGATCCAGGATGGAGCGCTTCCACTCAATCTGCTCCACACTGTGTGGGTCATGGGACACACAGTGGCCCAGCTTCACCTTTTTCAGAGTGTGCCAGCAGCGGCGATACGCCTCCTCGAAGTCAAAGATGAGTTCGCTCAGTGTGCGGAAGACAGGTGCTTTGTACATAAGCTCCTCACGTCGGCTGATGCCCAGCGCTCCATAGCGGCCGCCAAAGTTCACCCCCAGCACGATGTGTCGGAAGTAGTTCCCTGAGAAGTGGGTTTTGAAGCTGATGGGGAAACGGTCCAGTGTGGTCATGTTGTTGGTGAGGTAACTGACAGCAGACACTATTCAGGAAATAACCAGTGATAATAGTTTCTTGAAAAGACATGTCCTACCTGCTCCAGACCCTCCCAGCCTGCTTAGCATTGATTCAGGCATCACACAGACAGGGTTTGTTCTCCAGGTCAAGAGCCCAGCTCATTGAAGGCTGCCCTACTTTCATCTGGGTTACGGGGAAAACAGACTTGGCCTTTTCAAGGAGACAGTCAACAAAGAGAAGTTAATTTTGATGCAGTTCTGTGATGCAGAAGTTGCAATGCTAGCACCTTAAGCGCACTGTATTTCATAGCTCCCAAACAGTTAACGCTGCAGCATTATTCCTCGTTTGTTTTAATCTGTTTCATTAGCTACTGTTTCCTACACCTTCAGGATAGAAACTCACCAGCCTCCACTTTTGAATTATTCACTCACCATCTCAGCCCCTCCAGGTGCATGAGGAACCTATAGCCCAAGTACCACAAACTAAACCTGGAAGATAGCTAGGGAAGACGTGTACTTAAAGATAACACGCATCTAGAACTAACAAAGGTATTGCCTAAGTTAGGAAGTGACAAACACCGTAATTAGAAGTTGGGGAGGATCCGTAAGTTATTTTAATGCAGAACACATGCAGGCAGTAAGGGAACAATGCTATCCACAAAGGATTTCCTGGCCTAATTCTAGCTAGTGTTTTTGCTCCTCTTTAGACGTTCTTTTATCTTTTACTATTTTATATGGCTGACCAGAGCAGCACTACCCTTCTTGGTGAAGGACAAGCAACTCCAAAGGACTCTTAATTCTCATGCTTTACAGAATGCTTGGATTTGGATTTCGTTGGTGGAGTTTTGTGGGAGAACTGGGGAGGAAAAAGAAGAGGAATGTGTGGCTTGGTGACAATATTATCATCACCCTCAAAGCATCACAAGTGACAGCTGAGGCAAAAAGAGAAGGATAGGCAGACATGCACAACTCCAAGAGGAAAGGATACATTCCCAGGATCACAGCTTCCAGGCATTTTATTGGCAGGGCCTCTTTGGTCATTTCTTTGGCCAGGTCCATCAGCCTGCAGAGTGGGACAAGTGAAAGATGAGGACAGTTAGAGGGCTTGTGCTATGCAATGTGGCCAGTTCAGCCCTTTTGCACTGTATTTGTAAGGTAGGTTTCCAGGAGAAAGGGGGGCCCACAGAGGACAGGGTACAGAACAAAGTATCTTCTTTAAGAAGATATTAAATCCAAACCAGGCCTCTGCCGCACACTGTTGTTGCTTCCAAGGAATTCACTTCAGTGGGTTGCAGCAAAACTGCTTAATTGGCAACCTGAATTCTCAGGGAGACCACGCAACAATGTGTCCACAAGTAAAACCCTCAAAGGACCAAGAGCCAGCAAGCAGTGTTTGCCACACAAGGCTCAAGGACAATAAAGTCTTCTCTGGCATTAACCCTAGTCTCTATTCAGTGAGTACCACGGAGGAGACATTGGACTGATTACAAAACAAGGCATGTAGACTCACATAAATCTATGGACTAGACTGATAGTAAGAAACCAGTCTTAGGAGATTCTCTATGCTCTTCAAGAGAGTCAATGAACATCAGGTGCTTATTGCCAGGAACTTCTGGGGCACAGCAGTTCCCAAAATCTGCCTTGAGGAGAATACCCTTTCTCGTTCAAAGTATGAGTCACTAAAAGCTTAGTGAGCCTAGATTCTGCAGAGGCACTTGCAAGAGTTATGAAGTCAGACCTGTCAAGATACTTGGCTTTTGCAAAGCTTTTGTAGAGCAGGACCTAATTTCAAAATCCCTCAGAAGTTCATATAGTTACATTTCAATTAGAAACAGGCAGAATATGCACATTTTTGCAATGCATTGTCTTTGGTTTACTGGATTTACTGATTCATGACAAAATAAACCTACTCTCTTTCTTGAGAAAGACCAGACACAGCTCTGCCCACCTATGCTCCAGGCAACAGACATAAAGTTACCCAAAGCAGGATGCAGCTGCAGTACTGGAAGCCCTGAGTGCCACTAGACCTCAGGCAGGGGATGGAGAAAAAGCAGTGTGTATAGCAGAGCTCCAACAACAAAGAAAGGATTAAATGCTGTAGAGGCTGCCAGCACTTACCCAGTCAGAGGTCTGCTCTTCTTAATCTCAAAGAATTGTGTCCCAGTGTGATTGTACCTGGAAGCAAGAAGTCAAGGGCTTGGCAGCTAGGAAAGTAGTTTGAAGAAAACTTCTCTGAAGGACTTTCATGTTATTTACTATTCTTACAGCAAAGTCATGACCCCACAAACATAGCAGCAACACAAGAAAATCCCTACCTCCCTTTCCTGCATTTCTCCTATTTATAATTCCTCCTAACTTTCACTGTATTTCCTTGTCAATTCTTCTCTTCCTCATACCCACACATGGGTTTCCACTCCAATTCCCAAAGGTTCATGCTGACAGCACATGCTCTGCTCAGCTTTCCAGTTACCAGGGCAGAATAGTTTGATAAATCAGTTCCTGCTCCAATCTGCACATAACAAATGGAGCAATTAAACATTGATGGTACCTTATTCTAAGATTGACTGGGATCCAATCCAGAGCACAACCACCCTGGATGGGTGAAATATGCCAAAAGGTTGGCTTTCTTACCTTGAATTAGGGCTGAAGCCAGAACTACATCTGTACTCATCAGTGAGATTAGACTCAGAACATAGCCACACAGGCAGCTCTGCATATAAAGGGGCAGCATACCACACATGCACAAAAGCAGGGTGGCTGAGTGTTGTTTAGACAGAGAAGAGTGATTGAATAGGGTGACCTGAGAAGGTTTGTCCATCACCACAACTCACCTACACCTTAAAAATGAGGTGATGCAGTTTGTAGTACATCTGACATCTGGCTGTCAGGATCTCGATATGTGTGGTTTTAATGAAATACCACTGTAAAGCCACTGACCTAGAAGAGTGGGCAGTGGGGAAAAGCTTTGACACCATGCCCATTTGTTACATGCTGTGAACAGAACCAGAAGGTAACTTGGGCAAAAAAAAGAAAAGAAATGGAGCAGCAAAACAAAACATCCCAAGTCCAGCTTCCTGTTTTCAGGGAACAAGTTTCAGTTCTCCTCCAGCTACAACAGAAGGAGCTTTTCTGTTTGTCACAGGGAAAGAAAGTCTCTTGCAGTTTCTTCCTGGGTTATCACACCAGTGAGTGAGGTAACAACAAAGGATACTGAAGCTCCCTGATGTAGCGCTGTACAGCTTCCAGGCGCTCAGGGATAGGGGTGGACGGCTGGAACACAGGCACACTTGGTATGGGAATCTGCAATGATGAGCAGAACGTAAGTCACTACTTCCAAACCTCTCCAGCTTCTTGTTGAACTCAGTGGCACATAGCTATAGGGAGCATGTTCCTCTGAAACCAGACTCTGCTGCCCCAAGTGACACCAGAAACATTCCTCTATTTCCACAATGGAGATTGGGAAAGGATTTAGAATAAGGCATCACCACAGAGCTGCAAGAGAAACTCTGTGAAAAGGTCTTGCATTTATGCAACATCACATTGGATGAAATAGTAGAATTAACTGACAAGGCAAGATACAAGACAGAAAAGCTATCATCTGAGGGAGCATGGCCTCCTTTGAGTATTGAAACTGAAAGGCATGAAACAAAAATAAAAGAAGGAGGCAAAAACAGATAATGAGTTTTCCAATATCACCAGACGGTGGAACAGTTCTGCAAGCAAGGGTAGAAAGGTCCTTCACTGCTTCATGGCATTGAGATGAGTTGGCACTGACTAGGACACAGGCTTGACTGCATGACTCTGCCTTGCAGTGTCTGGTGTTTTGAATTAGATGGCCATAGAATGACTTCTGGATGTTCACCTTTCAGACTGCTGTCCCATTCTGAGGCCTTATGAGTCCAATATGATTTTCCTCACCATTTTCACCATTTGCTCCACAGGGGATAACTGTAGTCTTGTCAGCAGCTGAGAAAATGTGTCTAAGGAAAGAGAAGGGACCTGTCCACAGGATAAATAAAAGGAGAAGACACAAGTTTGCGATGATTGACAGGCTTGGAGAAACAGCCCAGTATTTTCTTCCTGAAGTATAGTTCATGCCTTTCATGCACCTTGCTAATATCAGACTGCATCTTTTCTCAGCTGTTTGGCTTTTAATGTATCAGTTCCTCCTCAAACTTCCCCCAGAGCTGGCCTATCCACAGCTATGAAAGAGTGAGTCAGAGCCAGTTCTTCCTTTGAGCCTTCCATTCTGCTGTGCACAACTGCCTCTGCTGGACATGGTTTTGTAGGCAGTGGTACTTAGTGCACCCTTCACGTGTATTTCCGTGGCCACTCATTTCCATATACCTCCTTCTTTTGTCCTGTGTTGGTGCAAGTAACTGGTGAACTAGGGCAGGCACCTGGAGCAGCTGAAAGTTGAGCCAGCAAGCACGGGTAGTTTTCAGCCAGATCAGTTCCCTGTCCTGGCTTGCCACACGGTTGCCCTCTGCTTGTGCTCCCCCACGGTACAAGAACCAGAGACCGCTTAACCTTGAGAGGCGCTGGTGCTGCTTCTCGCATCAAGCAGAGGCACCGGCTGCCTCATTCAGCTGCCTCATTCGCAGGGGGCAGCACAGGCACGGCGGGAGCAGATATGAAACTGGGTTTGTTCAGCTGCAGCGGAGCAAGGAAGGCTCCAGAGTGTGGCATAGGAATGGAGCCATCTCTGGAAGTACGCTAGCTGAGTCAGTTTGGATGCTATGAGCTGACACACTGAGTCATAGGAAATAATTCCTAGGCAGAAACAACCAAAGAGGTAACAATCAGGGCAGGCTGACTATTTGACTTTGTTTCATTTCTTCAGCATGGAGACAGATTAAGTGCATGTTGACAGCACATGATGGTGTCACAATAATGATTCTGGGTAGTTCTTCCTCTCTTTACTAGTACAGACCCCAAGATCTTTTCCTCAAAGGGCTGTGCAACACCTGAGGCAGCATAATGGCAATCAGTTCAGCAGGGACTAGTTAATGTGGAAGAGCCTCCTGCACCTCAAGTAATTAAACTCATGGAAGTACACTGTGCTCTCTCTCAGATCTGGGCCTGCAGCCCAGACTGGGCTACAGTTTCTTTTTGCATCAGGTCTATAGCATTTTAACAGGAAAATAGAAGCAGAAGGAGAGGAATAAGGTCCCCATCCATCAACTCCATGCTGACAGGATGAGAGATCCTTACACTTTTTTCTTTCCTAGCATCATACACTGCACATCTCAAAAGAGCTATAAATATTAGGCAGTTTTTATAGTCCTTCAGAAAGCAGAGAAGAATTTATTTATAACAGAAAAGATGGGAAATCAGATCTATTTTGACTTCCCTTTAGCTGAAGAGAGCTAAAGAGAGCCCAGATTTCTCAAAGTATATAACCACTGCCAGGCTTAGCAGACCAAATGAATGCGTCCTTGATCCCTCATCACTTGTGTGGAGTAGCTGCATCACCCCACTCCTAGATTCATGCAGGCTGTCTATATGTATGGGATTGGGACTCAGCTTTTAGAAAGGTGATCCTGAGAACAACCAAGATTTTCATATACCAAGTGGGCCATGCTGAATATGAAGAAAGGCAGATGGGAGCGAGACACAGGCAAAGCTCCACCCCTGTTGGTATCACAGAGGCACTCTTCTGGCCAGCCTAGTTCAGCAACAGTTTCTTTTATGGTATTTACCTGTATCCAAGCACCTCCCTACTCTTCGTTCTGTAAATAACATACCAGCAATAACAGCCTTGGTTGAGAGCCCAACTGAAAAAAACAGATTATTTTTCCTGGCTCTCTTGGTCTGAATCCATTAGATGCAACTCTTCCTGTCTTTGCCCTCATAACCATCTCATTTAAAATCCATAATTTCTTTATGAGACAAGCACACAGCACTTTGTTCTTCCAGCATGGACCCATTTGATGGTTCCAGCAGCTTGAAGCAAGGCAATACCCCACCCTGCTGCTGGAAAGAACACAACCTGTAGGAGAGTGGCACTCTCAAGCCTCCTCACTTGATGCTCACTCACCCCAAGTACTAGAAGGAAATGGAGACTAGAGGAACTCTGAGCTCTCAGACCCCAGTGAGAGATACAGCCCCTGAAGCTGATCTGTAAACATGTGTCTAATCACAGCCTCCTCCAGTCATCATTTTATAGTATTTTAGTTTATTGACAGCTTTTTTTAGAGATACTTCCCCCAACACCCAATGCTGGCTGTGATCCATGGCCAAAATTTTGGCGTAGACAAGTCACTGTCCCATTCCCAACACCTAAAAAGGACTATTCACCCTCCAGCACATGGAGAGAGCCCAGCTTTTCAAAGGAGCTAGCCTTGCAGAGTACACTTACTGCCCTGATTCTGGTCTGTTGCACCAGCCTTTCAAAGAAACTTGATGGCACAGAGACAAGTTGTAATAAGCAGTCCTCAAAGAAAAAAAATACATTCTTACAGGGGAGAAGGAGCTAAGGAAATAGAGCTCATCCATCCTTGTGGTTTCCTGAATTCCAGTATCCTCCCAGCTATATGCTGAGTGAGCTTGGGAATGGGATCTCAGATGGCAGAGTGCTGAAGAGTTTACAGATCTATTTCCCAGGGGTGCTAGCAGATGCAAAAAACCCCTCAACAATCCAAAACCCAACAACCCCCAAAACAAAACAGCCCAATTTCGGCTCTTATTGCAAGAGCTCAGACCACTTGTGTCCCCTAACTCTAATCCTCTTGGATGAAGACTATAAAGTGAGAAGAGTGGAAGTTCTTCACATAAGACCAAAACAAGGGACAGAACATTGTATTTCCTCCCCATCATTCATTGGAGTCTTGTTTGTCAGCTTCCTTCTTCCACTTCCCTCACCTTTTTTTGCCAAATCAGTCCTTATGGTTAGGAAATAAGGTAGTGTGTGTTCTGACTGATCTGAAACATGTTTTCAGCCTTCACCTAGGCTCAGGACAAAGTCAGAGGAAAGGAAGGAAATCTGAAAAGGAAAGAAAAGTCTAATGGAGTTAGAATAGGGACTGTAATCAGGATTTGTTCCAGTTGCTGCCATAGATGCCCATGGCTCTTCACTGCACAAAGGATGTTGTATCACATGCTTCTCCAGAATTCCTCATGGAAAGCAGTATGGATTGTCTGTGGATATAATAGCATGTTCTTTCATATTTCAAATTACCCTCCCAAGTAGGTAAATCCTTGCTAAAAAAGCCTGAGAGGAAAAAGCTTCATCTTTTTGTATTGAATTTCCCCTATTAGAGTGATGGAAATATTCCTGTAACCTGCCAGTGGAGTGACACGCCAAATGTTTGCAGTGTCTTTTGTTCACAGTATGCCAATAAAATATAGATAGCAACAATCCCAATAATTCACATTCAAATGTTTCAGTATGGTACAAGGCTCAGTGAAATGGTCAGTAGTTCCTCTTTTCGTAGTTCTCTGCAGCAAGGCCAGGAATGTGCTTGGGAAACCACATCTGACCCTACACCAGCAATAAGCTCTGCAAGCATTTGCTAACTCCTCTTAAAACACTTGGCATCAAAAGTCTTTTTCTCACGGACATTTCTGTTCCAGAATGCCTTCTGGTGTGGGAGACTGTACCCAAATCGAATTTCTTCAGGTTCAAAGGCTCACCTCCGCCTGTCTCAATCCCTCAGCTGAAGTATTTGGACTCTTCTAAATTTAACTCACCTCATCTCTTCATCATTTATCCAGTCTTTCTGTTTAGGCATTACCCATTCCCCACCTCCAGGCTGCTCACATATTAGCTACCTGAAGTCCGTTTCCCAGCAAGGCCGTAGAAGAAGAGGGTGCTGCTGGCACACCAGACACTTCAGAGCCCCGCAGACACCCTCTCGCACTCCGAGTTAGAGCGTGGCTTTTCTTCCGTCAAGAGCAGTCCCTGGGCCCGTTTTTCCGAGGGATCGCTCCCGAGCCGGGAACACCGGCCTCCTAAGGGGACCGGCGGGCGCCCCCTCCCAGCGGGATGCCGCCGTTTCCCCCTTCCCTTCGTCCGCCCTGTGGGGGACGGTCCGCCCCGGGCGCTTCCGCTGGGACCCCGCGCCGCGCCAGCCCCGGGGTGGGAGGGGTCTCACCTTGGGCAGGTCGGCGGCGCCCCGGATCCTCTGCGCCACCCGGTCCCCCTCGGGGTGGATCCTGCCCACATGCCGCCACATCCGCTCCCAGGTGGGCTCATCCACGGGCAGCCCGCCGCGGTTGACGAAGAAGGGGACGCCGCCGTCGCGAAGATCCTCCTCGCCCTCCTCCTCCTGCTGCTCCTCATCCCGCGGTGCCGCCGCCTCGCCGGACGGGGGCTGCCTGGCCGCCGCGGCCCCGTCGCCCCCCGGCATCGGCATCGCCGCGCCCGCACTCAGCGCCTGCCGCCAGCCGCCGGGCCGCCGGGGACCGCGCCCCGCATGGCCGGCGCTCCGGGCACGGGGCGTCACCGCCCCTGCCTCGCCCCCGGAGATATCAGAGCGGAGGGTTCGCCGCGAGAAGGGGAGAAAGAGCCGGGCGGGGCGGTGCCGGGTGCCGCATCAGGCCGCCGCCACGGCGGAGGAGGCGCCGGCGGCCCGAGCGCCCGCGGCAGTGACGGCGGGCACCGCGCGGGGCGGGCCTGCCGCCGGGGCGCCCCCGCCGCGCCGCCTCCCGGGCGCTCCGCGGGGCGGGCGGGCACAGCCGCCTCCCGGGCGGGGGCTGCATGCGGGGGAACAAAGCCCCGCGCAGGGCGGGGCGGGGCGGGACTGGGGCGGGGCGGGCGCCGCTCCCCTCCGCCCTGCTCCGCCCTGGGCCGGGTCTCAGCGTGCGCCCGCCGCCGTACCGGAGCTGGGCTGCCGCTGGCGGGTCGAGCGGCGGTGCCGCTGCCTGCGGGCGATAAGGCAGATAAGGGTGATAAGGGAGGCGGCTGCGGCCGGGCGATAAGGGGGCCGGGCGATAAGGGTGGCGGGAGCTGGCCCTGAAGGGTCGCCGTGAGGGGCGGGGTGGCTGAGCGCGGCCTGCAGGGGTCTGCGCCCGGCCTGCGGGGCTATGAGGGACAGGCGGGGCCGGGGTGGGCGGCTGGCCGGCTGGCCGGGCTCAGGGCGGCCCCGCAGGCCATAAAGCACTGCTGGGAGCCAGGGGCAGGTAGCCGTGTTGACATAGCTTTGAGGAACAGAAGAGCTGGGATGAGTTTTCTAGGTAGGAAGCAGAGCGGGGTGGAGAGCTTATTCGGATGCTCCTGTAGCACAAAGCAATGGTGAAGGATGGACTCCTGTGGAACGGCGCCGCTTGTCTAGGGGTATGCTACATATAGCCAGTGCCCCTCAAGGGGAGGGCCCACCAGGGCTCTTCTGCCTGGAAGGGGCAAAATACACCGTACTAAGGTCTGGAGATGCACCACAAGTGAAAGACCGAGTGTTTTGCTCTGCTTCATCGTCTTTTGTTTCAGGTTTTGTTTCAGCTCTCTTGTAGTGCTGAGAAGTGTGAACTCTCGTGGGAGATTCTCCACATGCTGCAGGAGATTTGTAAACCTATTTTCCAGTGTGTACCTGCTACAAGGGTTGTGTCCTCATCTCTGAGCCAGACTATGTCTCGCCACAGACAGGACTACGGGTGGTGTTTTTTCACCACTCTGTAGTATTAATCCATGTTGAAAGCTCTAACATAGAAGTATTCTATAATTTAAGCACCAAGTACAAGAAATGTGTACAAATTACCGGGTCAGCTGCTGAGGAACCCTCCGAAGGACATCTCAAAATACTTGCATTTAGCACTCCAAACAAAAGCTGCGGTTCAGCATCAGTGTGGGGAAATGAGGGGAAATGCATGCTGGTTGCCATGGAATTTGATATGCTCTGAGAACAGGGTATAGCATTTACAGAGCTGGGTAGAGGATTTCAGAGAGAAATTCAACTTCTGTAGTGCTCTGTAGGCTGTTGCTCACATGAGATCATTTCTGAAGGCAAAATACTTGAACGCAGTTTTCTGTTGAACTTAACGTTGCCTAAAATGCTGAAAGGTTGTTTTTTTTTTTTTAAAGGAAAATTAGGCTAAATGTGTATCCCTGTTTCTGTCTTCCAAACAAATCACTAGCATCACTTTGTACAGCCAACATTGGTTTCTATAATACTTAAACATCTAAGTCACTGAATAAGGATTTCTTTTGAATGGGGACCTTAAGCACTGCAGATTTATCACCTCTGTAAGGTTTTTATCGCTTTTATTGCCTTTGCCTTTTACTTGTGAGCAATTGATTGTTGGTTGAAATTGACTCCTTATATCTAAAGAGGCAGTACAGCCTGTGACAGGAATCGCTCTACAGCCCCTGAATAGACACATTTTATAAGAACAGTTCATAACACCCCATGTCCTCAGATCCTTCTGTCTCAGTGGTCCTCAGTCCCTCTAGAGACACGGGACTGGTAGTGTGCCAGTAATGCAATGGCACAGGCCTAGTGAGGGGCATCATCTGCATTTTGCTTGAGGTGCAGGTGTATTTCCAGTAACAGCATTGTGGAAAGGACAGGGTGCAAAAACTTTAAATGCTTTTTTTAGAGCTGTATTGCCTCCCTTGGATGAAATTAGACACAGCTGTCCATAGAGGCAAGGATGCTTGTTTTGATTCTGAGCTCCAGCACTAATTCAGGGCTGGTAGTTCATATTGCCTTCTGTACCTCAGCTTTTCTACCTGTTAGAGGGAAATGCTAATAACCCTGACTTGCCGCCAGAGATTTTGTGAAGATTAGTTGGCATTTTTGGCACATTAATGACTATTCTTTCTTTAAAGTAAAAATAGTCGTAGTAGAAGTGAAATACAATTCTTGTATGTTTCGTGTCTAAAATATATTCTCAAATCTCAGTTGGAGGAAATGTAGCTGATAAGTATCAGCAGACCTCAAAATAAGCTTATCAAGGGATTTTTGTTTCAGTTTGTATTGGGTAATTATTAGGCAGCATCCCTCCCTTCTCACCATCACTCAAATAATTGGTCCGTAGCAGGAGATTTGTATTTTAAGGTAGTGCCATGTCACTAAGCTTTGCATAGCTGAAAAGGGATGGAGCAGAGCCATGCCAAGTGAACCAGTCCCTGCACTGGGACCTGGACACAACTGAGGTGACAGCAGAGGACAGAGATTTTGCTTCTCCTTCTGCACAGCTTGTGCTTCCATAGCATGGGTGCTGTTGTCCACAGTGCAGGGTGTGTAATGTGCATTAAACATTGCCTTTCATTTCTGGCAGCACACTGCTGTGGCTGGGATGATGAGGGACCAGAAGGCATGCAATTGCTGTTTAATAACACCATAAATTGTTCATTTACCTGTGCTCTGTTGGGGAAGACTGCAAATGCTCTGTGTCACACCTGAGAATGGTTTAAATGGGTGAAACTTTGATAAGACAGAATTAAGTTTTGCTGTTAGTGAAAAAATAAATAACATTGATAAATGATTGAAATAAATGCAGAACTTACTGGAATAAATAAGTTATTTTTTAGGAAATAAAATATTTGATAGAAGTGTGTAAGTGGTATACAGACCACTTGAGAAATAAATTCTTTCCTGTGTTCTTCTTGTGAAGTTGGAGTTTTGTCTCTAATAGAGAGGTTCCAAAATTAGTTTCTGCAAACATGGAATACATGGATAGTGAGTGATAGTGTTCTTTTTGTTTTATAATGTCTTCTAGGTTTTTATTAGTATTTAATTTTTTTACTTCTGACAATCATTTGTTCTTATGCTGTCATTTTTTGGGTTTTGACTTTTTTTAGTCTTCAAATACAGTGTCTTTGTGATCTTGCATAAGAACAATTAAAACACTTGTCAGAGGTTTCTTCTTCTTAATGGCAATTTTAGGCCACTGTTTAGTTACATTTTCCTAGTGTGAACTGGAACATCACTATGGTATAAAGGGCTTTTTTCCAAACTACATGATTCTATGTAACACTGAGTGTTCCTTAGAGCATGAGTAGGGTTGTGCTGTCTTTGTCTGACTTGCTCTAGCTTCTTGTGATCTAAGGTTCTCTGTGGCACTAACTTCCTTTCTCTGTAACTGTTTCAGACTGAGTTCCCTTTTTTGTATTCCTGAAAGAGCTCTGTGAAAAGCCTCATGTGACAAATCAGCATATTTCTGAATTAATTTCCCAGAGTACTTAGCTTTGAGGCTATTACCTAACCTTGTTGGGTTTCTTTCAGTGTTTTTGACATATCAATTCTATTTAATTCTGTGTCTGTTTGGAATGCTTCTTTCAAAGGCACCTGTAGTTTTTCTAAATTGATTTTTCAGAACTTTGAGTCATTCAGTGCCTCTGATCACATTGGCTAGCCTTCAACAAATCAGGTGAACTACCTTTTTGATTTGTTCTTTCCCCTTCCCCTTCCTTTTTTTTCTAACTTTTCAGTTAAATATAGAGGGTCGAAACTCATTGTCTAAATGGTGTTTTTGTGTTTTTCCCCATTCTTAGTTTTCTCCAGCTCACAGTAGTCCCTTTAGCCTATTCATACAAATGTCTTTAGGTGCAGTGAAATTCTCTGCTGTGTAGAAACCCTTGCTGAGAGCACTGTGTTGCTGAGCCGTTTGCTTGTGCTGCAGTAGATCTTTGCCCCGAGCAGGAATTGTACCTTTGCCCCTAAATTTGTTCTTGCCTTGGCGCTAATCAGGACTACCTATGCAGATAAAAGCAAAGCTTTTGTTACTTGATTACAGCACATGTAACGTTTAGTCTGTCTGGGAGATCAATTGGCATAGCAGTGCCAGAATAGCCCTGTTTTGTTGGCAGCTAGGAATTACTTCAACAGAGACTGGTATAATGACTCCACATATTTTTCTCTTCAGGTGCAGTCATTCTGATTTCTTTTCATGCACAGGTCACACCTAAGAGAGAGGAGACTTAGATTCAATCAAGCTTTAAAATGTCAGCAAATATTCGAGATTTCTGAATTTATCATAGAATCATAGAATGGTTAGGGTTGGAAGGGACCTTAAAGATCATTTATTTAACTCCCCTGCCATGGACAAAGACACCTTCCACTAGATCAGGTTGTTCAGAGACCCATCCAGCCTGGTCTTGAACACTTCCAGGGATGGGGCATCCATGACTTCCCTGGGCAACCTGTTTCAGTGCCTCGCCACTCTCACAGTAAATAATTTTTTTCCTAATATCCAATCTAAACCTATCTTCTATCAGTTTGAAACCATTCTCCTTATCCTCTCACTACATGCAGTTGTAAAAAGTCCTCTCCAGATCTCTTGTAGCCACATGCTTTGAGTACTGAACATGGGTCTACAGGAAAGACCACAGACTGATATGATTTCACATCGAACTTTGCTGAAAGGAATATGGCTATAACAGATATATATAACAGGTATAAAGCACTGCATGTAGCTGGGAAGGAAAAGGGCTTTTGTTCTGAGGGGAGTGTGGAAAATCAAATTTTAAAAAATTGTATCTCTTTTAAAGTCTTTAACTTCTCCAGTGAGCTTTTTGATAAAGGTAGAATTTTATCATAAAATTCTTAATTTCCTTTCTATCTGATATTATTTTCTAGAGATGGAGAGGAAACAGGCTTGTATTCCATAAAACTTTTTTCTTGTTCTACACTGGTACAGAACAGACACTTCTGAAAGATTTAACTGGAAACAGAATAATGAATACACCAGCAGACAAGGTATTTATTTTTTATTTTTGAAAGAACTTCTTCCAAATGCCAACAATGCTTTGTGTGAAATAGAAATTTAAGTGTAACGTTCCCCACATCCAAACAAGTGTGCTGAACTTGGTCTAGCATGTGAGCCTTTCTTGTAGGGGTTACAGTGAGCATTCAGTTGTACAAGCAAAAGACACCACTCCTGTACTAGCCAGGCCAGGAACTGATGTGGAACCTTAGGTTTAATTCCCCATGCCAAGTCTCGTGCACACAGTTTAAACTTCTGTCTGTCTTATCATTAACAGACTGTCAGTACATTCTGGAATTGGTGCCTCTCCCTTTTCTCAGAAAATCCTCTTTGAACCTGAGTAAACTTTCCCAGCAGAAATTTATTTTTCTTCAGGAAATGTAAATAAAGTGGCACTTTCCAAGAGCAAAGGTATTTTCTTAAGAAATTTTTCAAGTCAAATTGATACTGATCAATTTTCACTTCACAGCTTGGGCCTTAGTGTCTCCAGTTCTAACTTTGTAATTTAGTAGTAAGAGATATTTTTTTTTTTTTTCCCTGATGGCTAAGATAAAATTATTGCAGGAAAGCAACGTTCAAGTGCTGCATGGGTTTTAGAGTTCTGCATGCATCCTCTCTGGTACTCAATTCTGTCTGTACTTCCCTAGTTTTATTGCTTGTTTGCCTACAGCACCTCTGCGAAACATCGAAGGGCTACTTTTCTCACTATTCAAATGGAGAAGAGAGATAAAGAACCAGCAAGTGCTTTTATTCTTGGTGGAAAGGCACCTGAGCAGGCTGTGTGATCGCTGACCTGGGGAGCCAGGCAACCACCTCCATGCAATGATACCTTAATGTACCAGTACTGACTGGTTCATACAGGCTCTGCAGTGCTGTGCCATGTGTGTTTCCTGGCTTGGGAATCTGCAGCTCAGAGCACTCTGCATTGTTCTCTGCTGTGAACTGTAAACACATCCTGAATGATTTGTCCGTGATCTCGCAGGAAGACAGTGGCAGACCAGGGACATAATGTGAGTTTTCTCCTAAGCAGCAAGCCAACCTTCTTTATTTTGGTTTCTAGGCTATGTAAATTGTAAGTGAATAAAAATTCTGTGCATGTGGAAAGACTTCAATATTTGGAAAGACTTCAATATATTTTTGAAAGTAGGTTCATTCCTATAGCAAGGTAGGTTTGGGGACTGGAGAAGACTGATTACAAAAGGACTAGCTATACTAAAGAAATAGTTTATTTTCACTGTTGGAAATGTTTTATTGATGTTAGAAATGCATAGATTAGTGGGACTATACTAATCTTCTCTATTATGTCATAGACTGAAAAGAATATAGGAATTTGTTACTATTTTAATATGTTGGGAAATGTATTAAAAGAGTATGAATAAAAGGTTTAATGAAAAAAAAAAAGGGTCTATCACTATTAACAAATGGCATATTCTCCTGGTTCTTGATTTCCCCTCCTTCACTTTCTTTGTTACTCTTTCACAGTCTTATCATATGTTCTCTGTTTTGCTAACACCTGCTAATCTAGTAATTATATTTTCACATTCAGTTTTGCATTACATTTTTTTAGGCATCATATGAAATGTGCTTGATGCCGCACAGTTATGCCTATTTATACAGAGAGAATTTATCATTGTAGCTTTTGCAGGTAGGGTAAGGGTTTCATGAAAGTTAAGGTATAGTACAAAGAGCTGAAATAATTTTTTAAACTGGCTGTAAATGAAAAAGGTACCTTGTCTGTTACTGTGACGTAGATAGAAACACACAGTAACACACACAACAGGTGTTTAGATAGAGAAGA
The DNA here is from genome assembly GCA_032173965.1 of Sitta carolinensis. Classification (NCBI taxonomy): domain Eukaryota; kingdom Metazoa; phylum Chordata; class Aves; order Passeriformes; family Sittidae; genus Sitta; species Sitta carolinensis. The sequence goes on from JAVUNC010000006.1 coordinate 39,871,223, forward strand.
AAAAAGAACTCTCTCCTTTATTGTTGACCTCGTATATATAAGTTTCTGGACAGTGACCAGAGATTGGACAGAGAGGTTACCACCTCTCCATCTCCACTGGTCCCTTGAGAAGTCCATCAGGTGATATCTTTTACAAAGGAATGCAAACATGATTCGTGTTTATCTTACAACTCATGAGAACTGACTCTATTATACTAAAACAAATCAGAAGGCTTATTTTCAGGGACAACACTTGTCCAAGGGAATATCTTGTAATGTATGTGGAGAGAGATGGCAGGTAGTTGGCTTAGTTGGGATAGGGATGGGGTGCCCAACTTAAATGCATCTATGCAATTGCATGCAGTGTGGGGGATAAATGAGGAATTAAAGATGTGTAGGTGCCTGCAGGGCTATGATCTTATTGTCATGACAGAGATGTGATATCTACCTATATATAGTGACTTTGTGCCTCTGGTCTGCTCTGGTGAGATGGTGAGACCCCCTGTGGAGCACTGCATCCAGCTTTGGGGCCCAACATAAGAAGGGCTGTGAAGTGGATCACAGGGCTGTAACACCTGTGAAAGCAGGTGGAGAGAGCTGGGGCTGTTGAGCCTGGGAAAGGGAAGGCTCTGGGGAGAACTTCTAGCAGCCTTCTGGTTCCTAAAGAAAGACTATAAGAGAGCTTGAAGAGGGACTTTCAACATGAGCATATAGTTATAGGACAAAGAGGAATGGCTTCAAACTGAAGGAAGGTAGGTTTAGATACTATGAAAAATTCTTTACTATAAGAGTGGTGAGGCACTGGAGCAGAGAAGTTGTGGCTGACCCATTCACAATAGTGTTCAAAGAAGGCCAGGTTGGAAGGAGCACTGAGCAGCCCTTTCCAGTGGAAGGTGTCCCTGCCCATGGCAGGAGGCTGGATCATCTCTTAATGTCCCTTCCAGCTCAAAACATTTTAAGATTCTATGATAAGGAATATACTGCAGGGATCAAGAATACAGTGGAATACAGTGGACTTTGCAGAGGCTTAGGAGGTGATTCTTTCCACCCAAGTTGTTTGAACTGGAAATTAATTGAACAGTTAAAAAGTCTGTGCTGTAGCTGTGGAGTTGATCTTTTTACCCTCTCCATCCGAAAGTGGTGCTGAATCTGTCTCAGCTTCAAAATATCTTGACCTATGTGTATTTGAAAGCTACTTCAGACTTACAAAGAGGCTTTTGGGAAAACTTTGTGCCCTATTTGACATGGTCTCTATCTATTTCTCCGTAGTTAGTGATCCTTTATGATATTTTTGTTTGTTTGTTTTGTTTTGTTTATTTTATTTTTTTTTTTGGTTGGTTTTTTCTCCTCGGGAGTAAATGACCGTGGGCATGAGACAGAAATGGGTTGAGTGACATCTAGTGGCGAGGAACGAAAATGTGTAGGATCAAGTGTTTTTCCTGCCGGACAATGAAAAGTAAAGCAATTCCTAAAAATGGACTTTAATGGGATTAACTTAGAATCTAGAAAACTTGAAATTTAGAGAACATTTCCAATAAGTGCGACTTCTGTCAGTCTCTGTAAGCAGTAGTTTTCCTGAATGATGTCTGATGCCAAGGAGTGAATTTGATGTGTGGTGCCAGGGCCTGGTTGCTTTCAACCCATTCTAGTGTCTTCTCATGTCTCTTTCCCATTTCATTGCTTGTCTGGTTTTAAGAATATTTTTACATGGCTCTCCCTTTGCCACAACCAGAATGACTTTAGGATCATGCAGTTTTCTGATTACTAAATTTTTTTTTTTTTTTTGGCCATTGGAGACAGGTGATCTCATTAATAGCTCAGTTTTGAGAAACTGTTCTTGGTACAGATCTACTGTTTTTTACTGCTGGAACCCAGTTGTCTTATTTGTTACTCCCATTGTTAGAAGACTTCTCACTGTCCACTGTTTACTTCCATTGGGAATGATTCTAGTCCAGCTCTCTGCTATCTCAGGCAATCTTGTCAAATCAGTTCTGTCTAAGGGTACAGGGTGGCTTATACCTGTATGATGCCTGGTGGAGGAAATGGATGGCTTTAATAGGTTATTTCCTCTTGTAATTTCTAATTATTTCTTTTCTAGGCAACTGGACCAGGGTAACTCATCTTGCTATCAAATAAATACTTAAGAACAGATTCCAGCTGGCCAGTTGCCATTGAAATGGGACCTAGATAAAATCTCTATCATGGTAGGGCAGTGCTTGTCTTCTTGTGCTATACAACACTATGCTTTCTGGTTATATTTGGAATGCTGAGAAATGAGCTAGTGTATGGTCATATTTTTTTAGATTTCTATGATGAAAATGTTGTGCCTTCCTACTTGCCTTGCAGGCTTTGGAGAAAATGTAAACAGATTTTACCTCAGACTTGAGAAAGGAGTGGGCTCCACTAAAATTATATCCCTCTTTCTTATGGCTTCCTGAGAAGTCACAAGCATATTCAGAAATCCGCCCACCCGTCCACTATAGTATGAAGCTGGGTGAGTCGTTTGGTCAGGTTTAGACTAGTGACCACTGCATATGTTATGGAAAATTCTGGGAAAAGAGGTGGCATTTAATACGTAGGAGGAGCAGTAGCTGTTGTCAATCCATCTGGTCTCATGATGCTTTGATTTGGCCTTGCATACCTCCAGATAACTCTGGCCAGCTCAATTTCCTCTCAGTACTTCAGGGGTGTAGAAATGGGAGAGGAAGATAAAGGGACTTGTGGCACATGTGCTGTGTGTGTTTGTAACGTATCCGTCACAGCTGTAGGATCTGAAAGGAAAAGGAAGGAAGCAGATGAAATCTGTTGTGCTCAGAGGAAGCCAGCATGTGTTTGAGTGCTAGCAAATGACAGATTTTTCTTTAGAAGTCTCTGCTCTCATATTGTGAGAGTGGGACAGGCATGCTATTATTAGATACCGCCTTTATGAAGCTGTAAATTGAACTTGTTTGGTTGCAAGTTTTGGGGAGAAATTCATACTGTAACAGGGGCAAAGCCTGGTGCCACCATTGCATCCTCTGGAGCAGGGAGTATTATGGACAGGAGCTGCATGTAAGGAAAAACAGCATGGGAATTTTTGCAAAACTTCAGTAGTTGTAGCTACCAAGATATAACATAAATGATTCTGAATTTAGCTCAATGCTCTGCAGGGCTGAAGCAGTTCAGTACACTTGCACAGTACAATGCCTATTGCATTGCAACTTCTGCACAGGTTTTTAAAGTACATGTGGTCTGACAGTGATCACAGGGGAAGCCATGCTAGCTTACTCTCCTGCAGTATGTCCAGGCTCTTAGGCCTACAGTGGCAATGACTTTCTCCAGTCATAGCTTCATGCATAAAAGTGTAAGAAATACCTTATTTTGTCAAGCTAAGGCCCACCTAGACAGGTATCTTTGCCTTGGACTGTAACAGCAGGCAACATGGAGCTAGGACATGATCCTGACCATTCATTTGTGCGTTCCCCTCATTCTTCCTCAACATCCATGGTCACTGGATTAAAATGTCTGGGAGATACACCTGTGGTCATTCCCTTACCCTTTTTGGAATGGCTGTCCCTGAAAAAATCCTCTTCTTATATTCTGCTATTTTTGTCTAGCCTGCTGATATTATTGGTCCCTAGTCCCATATCACCAAAATTTCACTACAGCTGTGTTTGCAAAAAAAAAAAAAAATAAATATTCCTTTTGTTTGTTTGAAACCTATCTTGCATGCAGTTTGAGTGAGTGCCCATACTCGTAGTATTACAAAGTTTGTTGACTAACAATCTGCTCTCGCTTTCTTAACTACCTTCATTATTTTGCAGTTCTCAGTTGTATCCCCCTCAGCCTGCATGTCCTCAAATTAAGGAGAGAAATCTCTCCTCATAATGCAGCTGCTCCATCCCCTAAATTCCTGCTGTACAATTTATGTGCTCACATGAAACACAAGTGCTTAAATGTAGATACAGTTCAGTCTCTCGGTAGCTACAATTCCCATCTGTCTGTCACAAGGCAGAGTTGGCTGCCCAGTTAAAACAGCCAGAGTGATCACAGCATAACTCTTTTTTGAGCACCTTCTGTCTGACCTTTTTTAAAGCTGTAGCAAGCAAATTCCAAGAACACTTGTGGGATGAATGGCAGCAGCTTTCTCTGTAGGTGGAGACTGGCCAATTCACAGCCATCCCTACGGATGTTCAGCTTTTCCTTGGCCTGAAACCAACTGTAACAAAGGGCCAGATCCTCACTAGTTGCTTGTGGAGTTTCTGGTTGTTTGGGTTACAGTGATGGCCAGACACCCATTTGTACTTTTTGTAGTGATTCCTGCTGCTCTCAGTGCTGAGCAAGTACAGAAACTTCTTCTTCCTTGTGGTTAGTGCCCTTGCTGTACGTGACGGGATACCCATGGTGAGAATGTGGTCAGCTGCAGGGCAGATACATGTAGCAGCCAAACTTGGAGGCACTTGCACTGATTTTGATGCCCTCTATCCTGAGAAGTGGATCTCTAGAGGAAGTTGGTGCTGCAGGCACCATCTATCTGTTCACTGGTCCCAGGAAAGGGTGGAAGCTTTCTTCCAGTGGTGGGTTATGATAAAACTGGTTCTTATATAACTCTTGACTTCTGGCAGTTTATTGTTTTTTAAGATGTCATGGTTTATTGAAAATAACCAAAATATTTTTTTAATCAATCAATTGTAATGAATTGATGAGTTATTTCTTTCATGGATGACTGACTTGCTCTTCTTGGGAACTCATGCTGAGCAAAGATCGTTTTCTCAGTTTTATATCCTGTAACTGATTTGTCTGAATAGCAAAGGGAAGGCTGAAATATTAAATTTTATTGTTTATTATTTTTATGTTTATTATATTAGTAGGAATCAAAGGGTGCAAAAGAAAAGATAGCTAAGACTAACACTTGGTCTAACTAAACATGTATGACTGGTCTGGTAGACAGAAGACTACAAATGGAAATTTGCTGTGTTTTTTCTCTTTCAGAAAAGTAATGCTTTAAAGAATGGAATGAGAGCAAGTATTGCTGTTAGATAATGCAAATCACTGAATGTGTCCACCTGCTCTCCTCTAACTGCTGATATTGCCATATTCACGTGTGAACAGTGTGAGCTACAGAGTCATGCATTGCAGTGACCCTAATTGTGTAAGGCACAGGGCCCATCTTCTCTGTAAGGTTCTATAAACGCAGTGCTGTGAAACCTGCAGCACCCTTTTTAGATGCATTCTGAATTGGAGTGTCTTCCCATTTCTTAATATGAATAATACAGAGTCAATCTCCCACGTCTCTAGCTACTGCATTTTCCCTGCCAAGAATGTAACCTTGTTCAGCCTTTGCACCAAATGGTGTCCTGGAAGCTTTGTAGGTCAAACTAAGAAATGTCTACGTACCAGAATAAACTCTTGCAGAAAACTAGTGAAGAATAAACACATACACAGTTGGTTTACCCCTGATCTCACACATCTTTTGTTCTCAAAACACCTTCTATATCTTAGGATATAAAACTGTCACTATCAACTGTAGACTCAGCATAGTTATTATAATGAATGATAATTTCCTTTCTCACAGATTCTCACTATTTCATGCTAGCAATTATCTATCTCTTTTTCTGAAGAGAGACCAGCTGCTTCTTCTCTTGGATTCTTTACCAATGCCTATCGAAGTCAATGCAGAGTTCTTGTACTCAGCTGTACTCAAAGAGGATTTTTGATCTTGCAGAGTTTGGTTTTGTTTTGGGTTTTTTTTTTTTCAGTTCTTATGTTTCATTTAATAAGAACTACTATGTCATGTACAAACTCATCTTAGAATAATTTGCAGCTACAGCTATGATAATGCTGATAAAAGTGACCCAGTTGCTTCTGTGATGAAGGGAAATTGCTCCCTCTGCTGTGTAATTCTCCTGCCAGAAGCTCTGCACTTGCAGCGGTCATTTCACTTTGCTTTTCTTGTGACAGAGTTATGTTGCTGGGAGTTGGCACCTTGTGCATAGTAGAAATTTTGAGAAGGCCTCAATCCCTTGACTTTCAATACCATTATTGATAATTTTTTTTGTCACAACAGTTAAAAAATATCACATTTTAATATTTATAAATATTAGCATAATAAAAAATTAACAATAAAATAACTGTATAATATTTTGAATCCTGCAAGGTATCACATTTATGAATCTTTTAAATGCAGCATTTCTTGGATTTTGGTTGTATGAAGTAACGCTACACAAAGAAATTTTTGATTTACATAAAAATGGAAAAATCCAGTATTTTCAGTGGATTTTCATGTACAGAAAATACACTGCTCCTTGAGAACCTTCCATATAGCATAGACAGTGTTAATAAAATCTTCATTTTTATTTATGTAGCATAGACAGAGCTAATAGGCTAATAATTCCTTAGTGGTAGTAAGTTTAGGGTTTGGGTATTATTAGCTTTTAGTACTTCTATTTTGTTATCTTTCTTCTTGGAAAGCTTGGTTTTTAAGGAAGAACAAGCATCTCAGTATTGTTAATGTGATTCCTGTGGTAGATGTTTCAAAAGGGGAACAACATTTCCCAGAAAGTCATGCAGCAACCACCAGATCTTTTGAAGACTCTTTTCCAGGCAGATGCCCAAAGAAGAACACTCAGCTCTTGCCCTGGTACTTGTGAGCTGCATTGTCACAGAGGAGTGCAGCTTCAGAATGCTGGGCTTCCAGGTATGCTTCAGATGCATCCAACATACAAAGAGCCTCAGAAGTCTGAAGCAGAAACTTGTTCTCACTACTGCAAAGCCCATCGGTGTGTCCTGAGCAATCATGTTCCATTAGATGGCTCTCAAACTATAAAGAACTCTTGCAACATAGAGTCATAGAATAGTTTGAGTTGGAATGGTCCTTAAAAGGTCAAATTGTCCACACCCTTGCAATGAGCATGGACATCAACTAGAATAGGTGCTCAGAGCTGCATCCAACCTGACCTTGAATGTTTCCAGGAATAGGGCATCTGTCACCTCTATGGGTAATCTGTGTTTATGTTTCACTGTCTTCATCATAAAAAAAATTCTTTCTTATATCTATTCTAAATCTACCCTCTTTTAATTTAAAAACATTATCTCTTGTCCTACAACAGGACTTAATAAAAAGTCTGTCCCCATCTTTCTTGTAAGCTTGCTGTGACAAATGGAAGGCCACAATAAGGTCTTCCCAGAGTCTTCTCCAGGCTGAACAACCCTAGCCTTTACTCACACGAGAGGAATTTCATTCTTCCAGTCATTTTTGTGCCCCTTCTCTGGACCTACTCCAACGGGTCAAGTTCCTTCCTGTGCTGCAGACTCCAGAGTGGGTTCAGTGTTCTAGGTGGGGTCTCAATGGAGCAGAGCAGAGGGACAAAATCACCCCATGAGCCTGCTGGGCGCAGTGCCTTTGATGCAGCCTGGGATATGTTTGGTTTTCTGGCCTGCAAGTGAATGCTGTCAGTTCATGTGCATCTTCTCATCCACCTCCCTCAATTCCTTTTCCTTCTCAGCTACTCTCAATTCCTTTATCCTCCAGACTGTATTGATACCCAGGATTGCCTCAGATCAGGTGCAGCACCTTGCACTTGGTTTCATGAGGTTCCTGTGGACTTACTTCTTAAGTTTGTCCAAGTCTCTCTGGATGGCATTCTCTCCCCTGGCACGTCACCTGCACCACTCAGCTTGGTTCTTGCACGCAGTGCTACTATGTATGTCATGGATGAAGATACAAAACAGTGCTCATCCCAGTCATCTGAGGGACACCACTTGTCACTGATCTCCACCTGGACATTGAGCCATTGTCCACTGCAGCCAATTCCTCATCTGCCAAACAGTCCATCTGTCAAATCCATATCTCCAATTTAGAGTTTTGAGGGACTGTGTCAAAGGATACATGTCCAGATAACAACCATAGCTCTTCCCTTGTCCACTGATGCAGTCCCTTCATCACAGAAGGCCACTGGCTCACTTGTCTTCTTGTTGACAGATTTCCAGTTTCTGCTGCAGGCTGGGAACTCCTCAGATGTGTATGAGCACAGCATATTATGATGTTCTACTTGGCTTAAGATCATAATGGGATCTGGAATGGGAGAGGGCATTTGTGTTGTTTTTTGTTTTGTTTTAAATACATCAATGCCTGTCTTCGAAGTTAATGCCTTAAAAATCATAGTGTAATACAGCCTCACTGGAATATCTTCTTCCATAAGCCACGGTTGCTTTGAAAGTTTTAGAGCAGGTTCCTCTGACATGCACACAATGTAGGACTACCTTATTCTTATGCCTTTCCCTAGGTATCCATCTTTGGTCCCTGTTTACAGTAGCATGGACAGCAAGATGAGTTCTTTACATGCCTCTATTCGGGCTGACTGATCCAGAATTGAGTCTTCTCTGGGATTGCACATTCAGTGACTATAAGGTAGTGTAGGAGACAAGTTATCAGGCTAGACTGACCTTTGGTCTGACCCAGAACAGTTCTTGGATCTTTTATCTCTGTTTGTTGGGTGAACTTTGCAAATATCTTGTAGGTCAGCCGAAGGCTAGCCGAATGTATAGCCAAAGAAGAGAAATGGTCCATTTCAAGACCCATCTCAATGAACCTTTTCTTTGTAGTCACCAGACATTTTGCTTCTTTATTTCCATTAACATGGCTGTAGTCTTTCCATCTGTCTTTTCCAGGTATGAAAGGTTTACCTAGAGGGTAGATTGTATCTGTGAAAAGTAAAGATCCACTGTCTGTTTTTATTCACCTCCCCCATTGTATTGCTGGAGTTTTACATTCTGTGGACTGAAAATTAAACAAATACTGAATTGAGTCCACTGATAATAAAAAATGATCTCACAAAGACAGCACTGAGGATATGTGTACTTGAATAAGCGATTAGCAAAAAGACCTGTGAAATCAACCCAAGGAGACACTTGTAAGTGGTTTGAGTTTTCTGCATTTTGCTTAGTATAGTGCTGTGTTTGCTGGAAATGTGAAAAATGAAGTTGAAGAAAAATATAAAGATCAATTAGTGAAAACTAACCATGTTGTTTTCTTTTAGATTTAGAGGGGTAAAATAACATGCCAAAGTAGCTGAAGAGATATTTCTACCCATTTTACAAACTACAGTCTGATGTAAAAATTCCTTTATTACAGTATCTACTTTTTTCTGAATAACCTTTGAGAGTGCAGTGCATTCAGAACTGACATAATCTTAGCTAGATGTCAATGTTATTTGGATATTTCATATTCTGGCACTCTGGGAGTACAAGGTTCTGATGGCTTAAAAAGTTGAATCTGGAACATTGCTGAATGCTTATATGGTGTAAAAATATATGGAGAGATGTCAGTCAGAGCACACAAATGCATGGAATCCATAGCCATTGATGAAAATTATGTTGAAATAGTGTTTGACTGTTTGCTCACCATCACATTTAAACTTTTCTTATGTTTAAATGGAGCTTCCTGTGTTTCACTGTGTGCTTATTGCCTCCTGTCCTGTCACGGATGCCACTGAGAACAATCTGGTTCTGTCTTCTTTCCTCTTTCTGAACAGGTATTTTTGCATATTTGTAAGATTCTCCCTGCACCTTCTTTCATCCAGGTTAAACAATTTTACCTCTCTCAACCTCCCTTCCTTATGATAGGTGCTTCAGACCCTATACCGTCTTTGTGGCTCTTGTGCTGGGCTTGCTACACTGTTTATGTCTCTTGTTCTGGGAAGCTCAGTCCTGGACACAGCACTCCAGGTAGGATCTTGCCGGTGCTAAGCAGAATGGAAGGAACACCTTCCTCAGCCTGCTGGCAATGCTCTCCCTCATCCAGTCCTGGAGGCTATTGTCTTTGCCACAAGGGCATGTTGCTGGCTCATGCTCAACCAGTATCCCTAGATCCCTTTCTTCAGAGCATCTTTCTAGCTAGTTAGCCCCAGCTTGCACTGTATGTGGGGTTGTTTCACCCTTGATGCAGGATTTGGCATTTTGCTCTGTTAATTTTCATGACCTATTGACCAGGGTCCTTCTGATGGCAGCACAAATCTCTGGTGTGTCAACCACTTCTCTCAGTTTTACACCATCTGCAAAATTGCAGAGGGTGCACCCTGTCCTATTATCCAGACCATTAATGAAGATGTAAAATACTACTAGCCCCAGTATCAACCCCTGATGTACACTCTTAGTGACTGGCCTCCAGCTGGGCTTTGGGTGATTGATCACACCCCTTTGAACCCCTTGACAGTTCAGCAGTTTTTCACTCCATCTTACAACCCATTTATCCAGTCCATGCTTCATCTTCTGAGGAATTTCACAGAGTTAGCTAACAATTGCCAAGTATGAATAGGAGATTGAATCTGTGTTCTTCTAAGATATATAACATTTTTATTGGTTAGACAGTAGCAAAGTGTTTCTGTGGAATTTGATTTTCAGTTAACACAGAATTTCACAACTCCTGTTTTGTTATTTTTGCATGGCTGAGAGCAGTCAAGTTAATTTGTTATAAAGAGTGAATTGATCACTACTGACTGCATAGATGATTCAGTGAAAGTGAGAATTCAGTTATATAAATTATATAGTTATATGTACTGCATGTAGCTAGGCCATCTCTAGAAAGCTGTGTGAACAATATTAGTAAAATCAATTGTGTGAGGATTTCCCTCAACTTTTAAAATAGTTTCATCTTCAACAATTTAATTGTCCTTTTTGCCAGGTCAGATCATGAATGAGCTCATGCGAGTGAACTCATATTACTTTATCACCTGGAGAGCAGAGAGTTTTGAATGAGATCTCTGTGCAGAATAGCAGCAGAAACTGACTTAGTGCCCTTTCTGACAGCACTTGTTTGATACCCTAATCTCTTGTATGGGGGTAATCAAGAGCTCTTTCTAGCACCCATCTAACTGAGACAGCTCTTCCAAACTGTGTGATATCTCCACACACTTGGATGCTTTCCAAGTGAATTTTTCACTGTCACAAAGATTGCTGCTGTTTGTTAATTTAAAATGTTACTTCTGATTCTCAGACTTGGAAGTGAGAATCTGTTACTGTTTAGGTGTTGGATGATATGATTGAAACACTTTTGTCCCCAAATGGAAAAGAAAGGTCAAAAACCTTTCAAAGTATTTCTTTCTTCCAGGAGGCTGATGCAATGCAGTTGGCTCTGAGCTAAGCCTCATACTAAGAGATCCTGTTTTTGGAAAAGGACTGTGCTTGAAATATTGCAACTCTGGACAGGCTCTGTTTTTAAGATGTGATTTCAGGCATTAGTCCCTCTCAGATACAGTGAGAAAACATCATGGACCTGATGTATGAAAGCCTGCAGCTAGCAGCTGTATTGTGAGCTCTGCCAACAGGCTAAGGTGCTCAAGCAGGAGGAATCCAGAAGCAGTGCTGCTGTTCCAGCTGCCACCAGGTGCTGCTCTGCAGGTAGGCTTTCTTGCTCTCTTCCTGACACGCAGGCTGGGTAGAGGAGCCAGCAATTAGAGTACTTGCAGTATTCAAGGCTAGGCTTGGGCTTAGGCCAGGCCCCACATGTCTTGTGAGTCAGTACAATTGTTCCCAGGGATAATCCCATGTTTCCAACCAAGCAGAACTCAGCTTGGTAACCCTTCAGTAAGCCCTGACCTGAGCACCTCTAGTACCTGTTGGTTGAAGCATCTCTAACCAGATTTCCTTCTACTACTTGTCTGTCTTAGCTTTCTCCACAGATATGCAGGGCCTGCATATATACACAATGCTTGGTACTAGTGGAGAAGACATTGAAAAAGTTATTGGAAGTGCTTGAACGGTTGCTGATCTATTCCTTTGATTGCCTCAGCCCTCCATAAAGGCAGGCAAATACTGCGAGTAGCTCTAATTACTAATTACTAATATAAAACCCTAATTGCCTTTTCAGTGTACTTTTGTTGGTTTTGAAACCACTTTCTAGTGGAAATTTTCCTGCCCATGGCAGGCAGGGTAAACTAGATGATTTTAAGGTCCCTTCCAATACAAACTGTTCTATGATTCCACAAAACTGTGCTGTTGTGAACAGGTTGATTGAAAGATCTTATTGGAAATAGTGAGTTTAATGTGGAATGGTCCCACAGAGTGAAAATTGAGCTTCTTGGCAAGAAATTTATTCCAAAACTGCATTATTTTTGGCTGGAGAATGGAAGGAAGATTATATGTGTTACTAAACACATGAAAGGAAATCATGGTACATAGGTTCCAGATCAAGACTATTCACATGGATTATTCGGTGGATTGTTTTACTTGAATAAAAGTGGATAACAAAGGACGGGCGAGCTATCAAATGTTTGGAGACAGTTCACTGAAGTGGGTTTTATCTTCATGTTTGCTTGATTTTGCTTATTTTCTCTTCTGTGAGGAAATTTTAGTATAGTCCTGTGAATAGGGGACATGGGACTCCTATTAATTGACTTCTGCAGATTTTTATTCCTTTATGAATTACATTATAAACCCACTTTTTTTTTCAAAACTATTTTCATTACAGTTGTGACTGTTTTCATTATGTGAAGCAGTGGATTAAGAGAAAATGGTAAGATTATAAGTGACAGGTCTGAAGCCAAAGAAGGGACTGTTCATTGAAATGTCTGGTACTGAAGGTTTCTATCTCTTCTGACCACTTGTGACCAGGAGTTGGTTTGGGAGAAGTTACAGAGAGGGCAATACTGAAGAGAATAAGGGAATTTGGAAGATTAACAGGTTTCTTGTCAAAGAAGAGCTGAGAAATATGCAGCCTCAACTTTCTAGTCCTCCATACTAAAGAAAAAAGAAAAAAAAATAAGTATTTTTCCAGAAAAAAACAATAGCAGACATATCCTGATTCTGCCATCAATATCAAACCACTTTTCTTTGTGTATCAGTTTCTTCTTTGCAAAATGAGGATAAGGGTATTGGCAGTTTTTGTAAGGTGGTTTGAAATCTGTACCAGTTAGTGCAAGATAACAAGCACTGCTCTTCTTTGATACTGGATGGTCACCATGATGCAGGACTAACAAGTTGCTAGCTAAATGGTCATAGGACATAGGCGCATATGACACAAACAGTGACATTTCTGATTTTGCATAAATTCATATGATTTATTCTGTTTCCGCTTATATTTTTTTTTTTCTCATGGGAGAAAATCAGGCAGTTGCTTTTTCCAATGCTGAGGTATAAGCTACAAAGCTGATTCTGATGAAAACATAACTAAGATCTCTTGATGATTGATCAAAGCAGGTGATTTCGAACTTGGTTTAATATATTATTTAAACAATATGCTAAATAAAAAAGCACTTGAATAACTTCACATTTGTTTTACCTTTATAGTTTTTAATGGTTTAAAAAAATATATATATATTCACTGTAAACAAGTAAATGTGTAGCTTTTTCTCTGACTTTCACAGGCCTGTTGACATCACTTCTTGAGCCACTGCACATAGGAGTACAGTTCACATGGTACCACCTAACAGCTCTGCTTTTTTCCAGAAGTGCCAGATCTCCTGTGTGTCTGCTGTAAAGGCCTCTTCTGTGTGGGTGTGAATGTGTGAATGGATTCCATAAGTATTTATGTATCAGGGATAGAAATGGACACCTGAAGAGGTTGAGTCAAACAGAGCAAAAGAGCATGCTAAGAGGTCAGGCCTGAAAGTCTCTCAAAACCTGATTAGCTCCAGAGTCAGTAATACTGCTGAATCCATAAACGTGGATATATTAGCATGTGAGGCAGCCAAATTTGTTGAAGGTTACCAGGTTGCCAGCAAACATCAGGAGTTAGGGATGCCCTAACTCACACGGCACCTGAGGCAGCGGTGGCTGCTCTCTATTGAACTACAGGTTCAATACCAGCTGAGACAAGGGACCACTTGAAACAGTTCCTGAACCCCTGCTAGCCCTTGTTGTATCAGTACAATTTTCTGCTTCTGATGGAATGGCTGGTGTTGGCCTCTCAGCTGTTGCTCCAGTCTGGGAACTACCAGTTAATGTGTTGTTGCGAGCTTTGTGAAGGGAATATATTGTGTGTAGTTACCTGTTACAGAAATTAACAGCTTGATTTTATTATTAACAACAGCTTTATTAAAAGAAAAAAGTGTCCTTGTAAATATGAGTTGTGATGTTTGTCTCTATTCAACTTGATATTTTCAACTTATGCACTGAGTAATCCAGGCACACAGATAAATCTGCCCAAGTTCCTTGATGATTTCTGGCAGGTGAGATCAGAACAAGCCTGGAGGACCAGTCAGGGTACTTCAGCTGACACATACAGGGTCTGTATGTCATGGATGGGGCCTTCCTGTAATTCTGTTCATATACATTTGTAAAATTTATTATACAAACTTACCTAGACCGGTCAGATTATTTTTCTGGGTGTCACGTTTCTTAGTAACTAAGATGTGGGCAATGTTTTTTGTTTTTATGTTTTGGTTTTTTTTTGTTTGGGTTTTTTGTTGGTTTTGTTTGTTTGTTTGTTTATTAGTTTGTTTGTTTTTAAAAAAATGTGGCAAGCTGGATTTTAGATAAAAACTATAGTTTATTAAAAGTTGGCAATAAAGCATTAAAATTTTATTAAAGTGTCTGAAGTATGTTGGGCACATTTACTAACTTAAAAACATTATTTAAATACAGGCATTTTATTAGTATTTGGACATTTCATTATTAGATATTTAAATCTTGAAGAACAGACTCAGCAGTGATGTGCTGGAGGATGGACAGAAAATTTTATATGAAAGAAGGAAGGACATCAACAGGTGAAAATAGTGTTGGAATATATAGAGGAATAGACTGGAAGGGCTAGGCCATATTTTGGAAGTGGTAGATTCCACCATAGCCACTCTCTTCTCTTTGGCTCTTAGATGTGACTGGAAACAGGAATATTAGTTTCCTTTTTCTCAATTCTCAGGTGAATTTCTACTGTCATTGAGTTAATGCATCTCATGAAAATTGTCTTTTTTTCACTTTCTAGCTAGCAATGGCAAAACTAATTAAGGCGTAATTTTTTTGTACAACAAGAAGTGGAAGTACTGGAACAATGAAAACAAGGTTCAGTTCTGTGGTGAACACTGGAAATATGTTTGTCACGAAAAGCTATGTTTTATAGAAATAAAAGACTTATGTAAATTTGTATTTGTCAGAGCTGCAAAATGGAGACTAAGTACAAGCTATGCTGCCAGTGTTATACAGACCTTTGATTATGAAAGGCTGAGTTCTGTAGAGCACATCAGTACACAAGAGACAGGCTAGTTGGAGAAAAATCCTCAAAACTTTTATTCCCTGCAAAGGCAGTTCATTCAAAGAGGTGTTCAGACTGCTGGGAATATCTATTTCACCCTAGGCATGCTTTTACTGTGTGCTTCACATAGGGCATAGTTTTAGCAGTCCCCTGAAAATTTTAAATCTGCATGAAACATAGCACAAGCTTGCAAAGACAGTAGGATGGCTTTCAGGAGATCAAAGAGCAGCTTTTAGTATTCAAATGCTGTGACTGTGTATCCATAAAAAAAAAAAATCTCGTAAAATCATTAACCTTAAATTTCAATGGAAAAAGCAAAACTTGTTAGGTCTCTGGATCCTTACATGAGATTTCAGTTGACTTTGAGGCAAGGATTTTGCTCAGTAATAAAACTATTAACTGATTCAGTTGCTACAGTAATTACTTGTTTGTGTTTTGTTGAAAGGTGCTCTAGCAAAGTGGAACATGTCTCTCTACAATTCTCAGTATGATGCCTATAAAGAGCAATCTATGGGTAAACTTAAAATTTAAAGGAAAAAAATATGCTGCTTTATGAGCTGAAGATTTAATTTTCCTTTTACTATTACAGCATAAATGTAAGCACCTTACAATTAATGAAAAATATTCATGATTTGCAAAGCTGTGTAAGACAAAGGAAAACCAAATTTTTTTATTAGCTGTGTCTCACTTATTCACTTCACCATCATATGACTTAATCCAACTCTAGGCACCAAAGCATCAAATGTAATATTAACTACTGGGGAATGTTACTTGCCTCATATTGCTCATCTACTGTAATCTTAAATGAAAAAAACTAATAGAATCCAGCTCACAAGACAAAAAGTCAGTGTTAATTCAGGATCTTGCCCTTGATTGAACAAGTCACTGTAGAAAACTGAGTAGGAACAAAATTTGCTGCAGTCCTCATAGTAAGAATTTGCTTCCCTAAATGAATAATTCCAGTGTTCATCAGCTCAAAGATGTGTGTGGCAAATGTGTGAGCAGAGAAACAAGGTGTCTGAGTACACAAGGTTCACCTCAAAGTTCTCAGAAAACGATGGGTTGTGATATCTTCTGTGATGGCTACAGCTGTTCTTCTTTCTTCTGGCCCTTCCTTGATTACACTTCCTCCTTGATTAAAAACTATCAAGTGCATACATATTAAAGAAAAAAGGTGAAATGTTCTAAATTCTTTTATTAGCTAATTAAAATCTTCTTAACCTATTTGAGATTTAAAGGTCTAAAATATTGTACTCATTAAAAGAGCTTTTCCAACATTAGTAACTGAATTCAAGTTCTTCATCTTCCAGGATAAAAGTTTGAGTGTGCTATTACAAGAAATACAGGATGAGCACAAGAAGAAGAGAACTGTTGACACCAAAATCATAGATTCGCTCACTCACCTTTGTTCCAGGCCAAGCATCATCCCCAGAGAAATAATTTCTCCATTGTCTTTTATAAACTAAATCCACACACAAAGCATTCTTTGTTGATGCTTTTATTCTATCGACTTTTCATTTGTAAGTTTGCAGTCCCCAAGACAGATCAGAATATTGGTGTTGTTCATGTCCTTGTGAATCAAAAGACCTTCAGCTCTGTGGGGTTTAACCTGTTTTACTTAGGGGAGGCATGGCTGGAATTGCGTACCAGATTTTTCCTGTATTTTTCCCATATGATTGTGTTTTGAGACTAAAGACAAGTCCATGATGAGCTATGGAGGATGGGAATTTGGTGACTAATGACTTTTAATTCCTTCTGCTGTTGTGTGGGTCTGTAAAAAGAGAAAATCTTAGCAGAGCACGTTGTTCAGTAGCAAGGTGAGGTTTGGATAGGGTGATAGGGCCCTTCCAAGTCTTGTGGTACCTGTCTATCTGAGTTAAATGACACCTAACCTTGGTCAGGCCTGGAAGGACACTTTTTGTTCAAAAAAAAGAAAAAAATGTACATGGTGATAAGACCATTTCCTTTCTCACAGCGTCTCCTTTAATGTCAGGCCTGAAATATGAAGTCATTAGGGGATATTAAAACAGTGCTGACAAACTAATTAACAAAAGACATTACGCCGGATGGGCTCAATTTATCCTTTTTAATGGTTCTTATAAATGGGTGCCGCCAATTAAAATTAATAAAGATTTACCAGCGATTGCCCAGCATACACTGTAAAGAGCTTCACTGAAGGTCGCCTTAAAGTCAGCCTTGTCAAAGCCGCAAGTTCAGCTCCCAATACCAAGCCATGCGAGTTACTCTCAGTTACATTTTCCCAGGCAGTTTCTCTTTCTTTCTGTTTGGCTGGAGTTTATACACTTCTGTCTTTGCCTGTCTAAAATCTCATCCATCTGCCTGTTGACTCTATTAAAAAATATCCCCCATGCACTATTAGATTTGTCACAGTTTCACAAAGAAGAATCTCAACAGTCAGTATAATGATAACTTTGTTCCTTCCAAATCTGTCTGTTATGATGAAATCCTTGACTAACAGCTTTCATTCTAAACCACCCTTTATTTTCTTGCTGTCAAGTTAAGGTACAACAGTGTCCCTGTTTAGGGGCAGAGTATGGGTGATCAAGAATGCCCTGTGTGGCTCTAGCATTGCCCAGTCTAGACCAGACTGAATCCTGCCAGGTCATGCTCTTACAGCTCCCAGCATTTCTCCATGTGTAGGTGATTAGATATTAAGGGAGAAGTCTGCTAGTACCTCAGTGACTAAAACTTCGCAACAAATAATAATTTCTTTGCAAGCTGTCCCAGAGGAAAACAGCTAGGCCATGCAGCCACGAGCCCATCTCTGACATTCTGCCTCCATTTCCATTTTATAAGGCAGTGGGGCAGCCAAACTGGCTAAATGCCACCCTTTTTTAACCCTTAATAGAAATGCTGTCAGAAGGCTGCTGTAAGTGGACAGATGGAGATGCAGCTGTAGCTTGTGCTGGGTTATGTTGGCAGGTCCGTGTGATCTCTGTGATCTCAGCTGTAATGGGCAGGAGACAGACTGTGGGAGAAGGTGGAATTGTCTGCTTAAGAACTGAATTCTCTGGCACAATCTTTTGGTGTTGCTGCTATTAAGGATTCCTCAGAAGGGAAATCCTTAGGGGTACCTACTGTTGTCTTCTTATGCATATTTAGGTTTTGATTGTCAGTGTGAGATGGCAAGACGTGCTAACGCTTTTGGAGAATAGCAAACAGTTCCAGATGCATTACTCTTCAGTGCCTGAGAAGTGACAGCTGTATGCTGCAAAGAGGACCCCAGAAATGGTATCCTCTTCTTTGTTCTTTGTAAAAACACTGGTGAAGCACAGTAAATTAACAGTTCAAAAAAAGGGAAACAGATCCATGGGAGCAGTGGTAACCATAGTGTTACATGAGCTAGAGAAACAGCTCAACTGATTTTGTGGGAGATCACCTCAGATTGCCAAGACCAGGGCAAAGTGACCCTGCTGGGTGACTTGATGAAGGTTTAGGGAAGTGAGAAGGATTAAATCTCTGACAACTTCAAGAGACCTGAAGCTTCATGTTGGTGCATAACTGTAACTATCTCACTGGACCTGGTTCCTTTTTTTACTTTTGCCACCTCATTCCCCCATTTTGAGTATGCTAAGCACATGCAGGAAATCTATACATTATATTCCAGGAGTGAATGTGTCCTCCTTGTGAAGCTTAAAGGACATGATAACAGAAAAAATTTTCAGATTTTCTGAGCAGGAAGAGAGGGAGGGGGTAGGAAGGAGAAAGAGAAGAAATAAAATCTGAAGAGGAACTGGAGAGAAACTTAAACTGAATCATTGTTACTGAGTAGTCTTTCCAATTGCTCTTAACCCTTGTCTGATATTTTAGTAATGCTTCTAGATGAACACTGATAAATCCTTTTCTCACTTACAAGCAGTATGCTTTGCCAGAAAGGTACATAATTTTTTCCAATAAGGAGTATGACACATGGGGACTAAGGGTCAAACTTTGGATTTTGGAAGCAAATTCTCTTCTCTATTGAAACAAATCAACTGCGAAATTATAGGATTAGAAATGTGACTCCATCCAAGATTTTTCAGGAATGATTTGTGGGTTCAACCTGTCTCAATTTCTGTATTTATTTCTCTTATATTTGCTGTGTCTTGAGAAGACATCAGGTGCAGTTCTGGAGCATAGGCAGAGTACAGTGGTACAGCAGTTGATGGAAACTCTAAAGCCATTTATTCTAAGTGGAGAAGGGCTAAATCTGTTACCAGGCTTCCTGTAGAGTGAAGCTCTCATCTACGGCTAAATCTGATGATTTCAAAATACATCTCATTACAGAGCTCTCAGAATTCCTCTTGAGTTGTCTGAATACCTAAAAGCCCCAGTAGATGTAACAGCTATGGGACCAATACAACACAAATTCTCTTTTGGTTTGTCTAGTGAGTCCATATTTAAGTTGGTGACAAGAAGGTATTTGCACACCACTTCAACATTGATTTTAGTAGTATGCAGAGTCTGTACTCTTCCTATTCCACTTGTTTAAAATATTCTTTTTTGTAGTGTTGCAAATATCCTTGAAAAAAGAATTTTGTTGAATCCAATTACTACCTTGTGTCCTAATTCACTTAGTATCACAGGACTATAAATTGTTTACTGTCTCATAGTAAAATTTTGGCACAGATATTTATGGCGGAGGTCTTAATCTTTGTAAATCTCCTTAAATGTTGTTTTCTGTGCTACGTTAAAATAAGCACAGTCCTTTAAGTTTGTGATGCCTAATAATGGTGTTTAGAAAAAATATTACCTTCAGATAATTAATTTTTCCTCTTAGTTTTCTTTCTTCTATTTCAGATGCATATGTAAGCAAGAGCGTTGTAGTGTCCCTGTAAGGTGTTCCATGTTTGCTATTCACTTTTCATGTGATTCTGGAGAACGGAAAATGAAAAAAATTGCATCTTCTAATTTAAGTAATATTCAGCTAATGGCAAGAATTGTATTTTGTGTTAAGACTTCTCTTACCCCATCCCCTATCTGTCCTGTAGCAGAAGATCCACCAAACTGGATGCTGCATTTTTTTCTAGCTTCAATCTTCTTCAATTTCCAGATGCTTTTCAGGTTTGCTTGAGCTAGATCCCCAGTAGAATAACAAGTTAAACAGGCAGAAAAACAACAGGTGAGAACTAAAAGTGAAAAGCAGCAGAGCATTGTGATTTCAGAAAGTCTAAATGACCAGAAAGAAAATAGAATGTGAGAGATTTTACTGTGTTATCAAGTTTTGTCCCTACAAACAGTGGTTATTCTGGATCCTCCTTGGCTTCACATCCCACAGTGTGTAGAGCTGGGGGCCATAGTGATTTAACAGTGGCAGATCTCTCAGTACTCCTTTGCATCTGTGCATCCTGATGGGCCATGTCACTTAAACTCCTTGGCATCCTGGAATCTTAGGCAATGAACATGCAAACCCCTGTGCTATTCAGGAACAGCCATACATAAGCTTCAGTCTTCTCTGCCTTGAAAGTTTGCTTGTGTACATTTGGTATGAGCTCTCATCCTCCTATATGCAGTGACTGCCAACCAGATGTTTTCAGGATATGTTAAAGGGCAATATTGGTGTACATGTGCTGCAACCAGGTCCCAGGCTGCTAAGCTTTTCAGTTTCCTCAAACAACCCTGCACTGAGGGATCACCAGCCTTTGCCTGCACTCTTGATGTACAGTACATTAATCGTGCCTTCCCTAATTCCTGCTTCAAGATAAATCTCTTGCGCTCCCATTATTGGGCTAATTGCTGTGGATTATATGGCAGTCAGTTGCTCTTTGGCATGAAAAGATTAATGGAGGACATTTCCTTTGTTTTGATTTCATTTGCTAATTGCTGTATGGAGAGGTGGTTATGTTAATTCATCCTCTCCCCCTGTTAGATAGCAGGGTTTTGTTTAGCATGTGCTGGGAGAGGAGTAGTTGCCTGGAATCCTAAACTTTTCTTTTTCTTGTTCTGTGGATTTGGGACAGTTTTAGCAATTCATAGACAGAGTGCTCTTATATTTATGTGCTTTTTTTCAATGTTTCCAGGCATAGGATGTGCTAATTATAGGTACACACAATGAGGAATAAAGGATTTTCTGCATTTTTGATAGGGACTGAATCATCTGGTTGTTGGTCTCTTTGTACCTCTGTCAGACTCATGGCAGAAAGTCAGAACCCCACTGAAAACCCTGGGCCTTTTAATTGAGCACTTGTGTCGCCATTCTGGCTCTTGAACAAGAGGCAGAGGCAGAGCCTGTGAGCAGCTAAGCACCTGGGAATTGAGTGTTGTTACTAGCTTTGTTTTTATTAGGTAATTTAAAACACGGCTGTCGCCAAGTGTGCAGTTTTCTCAGCTTTAGATAGATGCAGAGGTCTGAGAGAACTGGACAGATAATTAAGCCATTCACACTTGTTAGCCAGGAAGGAGTCCAAGCAGTCACTGGTGAATGAAAATTGTTGCCATCTGTTGCCTGTTCTTTGGCTTTTGAAAAGTGTCTGGATATCACTCTTTCCTGCTGAGACAGATGTTTCCCACTGCACATCTGCTGTCCAGGATTTGTGCTAACTGCCACCCTCACCAGAGCAGAGATGCCCCAGAACAGAGATTTTATCTGAGTAACAACTGAAAGGGAACTGAAGTTGTGAGGAATCTGCCCAGTCCCTTCTATAATTTAATTGCTCTGTGAATAAATGAGACTTCTCAGTCTCCAGAGTTATCAGCTTGACAGTTTTTACTAGAACAACATTCTTTTGATCCAGTGGCTGCAGCTATTAATTTAGGGATCCAGACATTAAATCTGTATTATAGAAGACTGCCAGTCTTTTTACCAAGAAACACGTCAGCCAGTCCTCTTAGTCTGGGGAAGATGAACAATCTGTCCATCTTTAGATCTGGATGTTTGAAAAACCTTTAAATTGAACACAATAAAATTAACCATGGATAGTGATAGAAATAATTGTGCTAAACTATTTATGTTTCTGATTGTTTGTAGCAAAATGGAAGGAGAGGATTTAGTTATCTTTGGATTTAACTCTAATTATTATTATTTTAAAAATTCCTGTGGAAGCCTACCTGTCTTCACTTTATATGAGTATAGAGCATACTTACCTGCTCCAGACTGTTCATTATTTTTCTATTGCTATGAAAACATCCTCTTTTTGATAAACTCCTCAGAATGAAACATTTTGGGTCCTCTCACAATTTTGTTGCTCCATTGTTATTGCTATTGTTTCAAGGTTTAGAAAGGTCTGTCACCAGCAATTTCTGCTGTGCCTGCATAACTTTTTTCATCCTTTTTAATCTTCTCCCCATTGCTGTGAGCTTAGCCTACAGAGGATCTTCTTGGCTGAGCAGTAAAATTCCACCTCCTATAATGTCCATGCTTCAAATAACCATGTAATGTCATACCTGATCCTGGATATTGCTGGATTACAAGTTAGGACTCTTCAGGCACTTTGTGATCTTCTTCAAGAAAAACATGATTTTGTGTTCGGAGTGCATCCTGAATGTATGCAAACTGTCAAAATGGCTTTGTGTAGGTCTTCAAATTGTGTTTCATATCTCCCAGGAGGATGCTGATTCCAAGAATTTGCCAGGAGGTTTTAAGACGCTGCCCTGTTTCAGGTCTCTCAGAAGATGGCTAGGCAGGCTCAGTTAGAAATGATTTTATTTGAAGCACTTGGAACTTCTCTCATGACAGGTTGACAAACCTCGTCCTCAAGCAGGTTTCTTGGTATAAGGGAAT
Source organism: Sitta carolinensis (assembly GCA_032173965.1). Classification (NCBI taxonomy): domain Eukaryota; kingdom Metazoa; phylum Chordata; class Aves; order Passeriformes; family Sittidae; genus Sitta; species Sitta carolinensis. Next base: position 39,894,085 of record JAVUNC010000006.1, read on the forward strand.
CATTGTCTGGAATGTGAAAAATGGTTTTCAAAAATCTCTTCACAGCTACTGAGAGCTTTAGAATTTACCGCTCATGATCTAGCTGGGGAAATTGCTTTGTTTTGCCATGTATATCACTGCCAGAATGTTTCTGTAATTGTGAGTGAGGGTGGGGGAAACATGAAACATTACAGAATGTAATGTATTAGAAATGAGTCTGAGATAGGCAGTGACTAAGAGTGTTTTACAGTAGGTGTCTGAGAGAAGGCCCGCTATGAACTAAGTCATGTGGAAATGATTCCAAGACACTTAATGTATTTTGCAATTCATAGTACTTATTATCCATGGCTCTCAAAGCACTTTCAAGAAAGGTTAATGCTATGAGAAGCCTTTAACACAGGGGCTGCTGTTTCGCCTGGAACAAACTCACAAAATCACAGAATGTTGTACAGGGCAAGCTGACTGAGAAATCCAGAGAGGAAAGTTGGTTCGGAAAGAGATGAGGCTCATCTCCTCAGATGATTAAACAAGCTGCAGTGCACAGGGTACTCATTTGCTCCAAATAAACTGATTTTGCCCCAGGAGTCCAAGCTCTTAGTTTATGTCTAAACTCTGGCTATTGCTCCCTACTGTGGACCATCAATGAAACAATTGCAAGGCTAGACAGGGGACACAGTTCAATAACAGGGAATAATAGCATCAGCACACCAGGACCTCTTCATCCTAAAGGATGAAACAGTCAGAGGCCTGTGAAAACTCTTATGGCATGAAACAGTCAGAGGCCTGTGAAAACTCTTATGGCATGAAACAGTCAGAGGCCTGTGAAAACTCTTATGGCATTACAAACAACAGACAGCATTGCCATCATGACACTGAAGCCATGAAGCCTAAAGGTAAAGTAGCTAGTGCTGCCTTGAAATAGCAAAGAAAAAAAAAGTGCTATAGTGACCTTCACTCTCTGTGTGTGTGTGTGTGTGTGTGTGTGTGTGTGTGTGTGTGTGTGTGTGTGTGTGCGCGCATCTGAAGATTTAACCAAAATTATACATTTTTTAGTGTACTACTGGAAACATGAGCTTGCAACACAAGTTTCTACTGGGAGCATGGTCTGGCATATGCCAGTCATCTAGAAAATAGTTCTTGATGAAACATCATTAGCAGCAAATTCACCAAGAGAATAGAAATTACTTCCATAGGACACAGAACGAAAACCAGTCATGCTAAGTATTGGTCCCAGTCCCTGGCATTTTCTGATAAATTTGAAATCTGTGTAAAGGGAAGTGGTTTAGGATGCTTAGTCACATGCCTCTACTACTTTGCCAGCTGTTGTTAGTTCTAGTAATAACTGATTCCTCAGGGTGACTTTCCTGATCTCCTAATCTTTTAATTAACCAGAACTGATAAGAAGGAGGTGACCTCTATAGACAGGGCAATGGAAAGGATACTGAATCCCAAACAGAGGGGAGACTTACACTATTTTAGAGTTGAAAACTGTTATTATTTAAGGTATCATTCATTGTTCACAATGTGGCATTTCCCCTGTTAATTTAAACACAGGTGGAGGACATAAGCATGCAGCTTTGAAAGATGCTTAATGTATTATTAAAGTATATACTAGAGGAACAAAGAATGATAACCCCACACTGCATAGACATTTGTGCCCTGTGTAGGAAAAATACCATCTGTAGCATGAAGGGATAGAGGTTTCTGACAGTCTTCTAACTGCATTGGATGTTTGGACTTCCTCTGCCTTCCTTCCTTCCTGCTTCTGTGCTAAAATTTTCCTATTCACTTCATGTAGAGATGACTCCCAGTGTTTGTTGAGAAGTCACTGGCATCTAAGCATATGCTTTTGGTGATGCTGATGCTGATTACCTAAAAAAGAATCTGTCTCTCCCATAACACTCATAACACTGTTTCATCTTCCAAGCTAGCTTCCATAGGAAGTGAGCTGCTAGACATCCTCCTTCCCAAGTCAAAGAGCCCAGAGAAATTAGTACCTGCTCTCTGATGTGTAGGTCACATTCTTGTGGATCCTTGTAAGCAAGCAACCTTGTAAAGCAGGAATCAGCTAATATTCTCTCAGTAAGGAAGGTAGCCTAGTGCTTTCTAACCAGGGAGGAATACACTGTTATGTACCCATCGATATGTATGAGAACATAACAGAAAGGGATGTATTTTTCATGCTTTTCTTTTTCCTCTTTGAAAATAAAAAGAAAAATCTGGGCAAGGAAATGTATAAATTATCATCATGGTATGTTTCTACCTCTAAAGTATGTGATGGGTATTTCAGGCAGTTTTCTCCTCACTGATGAGGGACCTAAAGACAGATATGAAGTCATATGAAACCTTTTTACTTCTCTAGCAATGCTGCTCTTGTTTTGCATAACATGGCTTTATATGGTTGTTGTACAGCTGTGGTATACCACACCTCACCAGCTGCTGCCATGGGGTGAGCCCATTCCCATGGCTCAGTAGTATCAGTGCCTCATTATGCTAGAAGTGCAAGATGCATGGATAGCTCCTTTATGTTATAGTACTTTGCCTTCCAAGGAGAGTTGGCATTGAGGCAGACAGGGAGCTCAGTGGTGAGTCTTTCATGGCAGGATGGGGAGGATACCAGGTTATATTGTAGTTTTGAAATGGATCTGTGGAGCTTTTGTTTTACTGCCATTCCTGTGCCTTTAACAATTGTTAAAGCTGTGCTTCCTGCTTGTTTTAAGAAGAGGAAGCTAGCTGGGTTGTACACATCCAGTGAGGCAGAAATGTGTTAGTTATTCCTCATCCAGAGGAGGTAGAGATGAGCCATGACTACATGGGTCCAGTCACTACAAAACCACAGAACAGATTGACCCTTACCCTAAAGCTGTTATAGTTTATATGTAACTGAGTTGATTTTTAGGAGAAAAGGATGATTTGTCACAAAATATTTGAAATACTTGAAGATTCTTCCAGCTCTGTAAAATATATGGAATTATCAATGGAGACTATAATGCCCAGTTGTGCAAAACCTTGGGTGATTACTCGGGCCTGACTGTGAGAAATTATTTAGACTATGGTAGATAAGGGAGCATACGCAAAGCAGTTCCATAATTTCCCATAGTTTCAGAAGGAATGCCATTAAAAAATTAACTTTGTTGCAAAACGAAATTAAAAATGCAGAATGCAACCGGGCAGTATTCTTAATAGAGGCCAGAAGGGTCATATCCATTGATGCCAGAAGGGTCAAATCCATTGATTTTTATTTTTCTCCATGGGATGTTGCCATCTGAGAATACTGTCAAGTCCCAAGCTAAATTCTGAAATAAGGAATTTGCAAGTTCATTTAATCAATCTGTAATTATTGATTTGGTTTCAGAAGGGAATGTATGGTCAGTGAAATGACAGGCTGGCTGTACTTTCTATTCTCTGTCTGTATTAAGGAAAGAACGTGATAACCCAAGATTATTGCCAGAATCTGTCTGGCTGTTGACAATGACTGCCCTATCTTCAATGATTCCTGCATTGCAATAAGGGACAAAAAAAGATTTCTTGTTCTCATATGTGTTTTGTTCACTTGCTTGAACCCTCAAAAAGAAATTTCCTCCAATACAGTGGCTGGCACGTGTCCAAAATGGATTATAACCAGAACCACTACCCCAAGAGAGTATCTGCTCTTTCTGGGAAACAGCAAATGCACATCAATCACAAAAGCACACACAAAAGGCAGCCATAAAATGTTAGTAGACCTGACCACAAATGAACCTTTCTGGCCTTGACAAATTTAACTATGTCATGCAAAATCAGTTCTTGAGCTTCCAACTCATCATAACCAACAAATTCATCTTGGGTGGATGTACCTCCTTTAGCTTGTGCAACAGGATAAACCCTACTGTTCTTCAACTGCCTGTGGGTCATTTCCTTGACTGATCCTCTTCCTGTCACCAGTTCACTGGAACAAGTTCACATAAATAAAAATATGTGGACTGAAAAAAATGTAATGCTGATACAGTGGGAAGAAGTACTAAATTATCTCTGAATGAGTCAACAGAATCCTACAGACCTGTCAAATTAAGACTGGATGGATCAGTGAGCCAGAGAGAAGAGAGTACAACGGAACATAAAATGTCCAACAAAAATTTGCTCACACACACTTTAAGCCAAAAATGAAGAAAGAGATTCTGAAACATGTAGTGAAAAGATGAGGCTTGTAAACAAATAGAATTGAGGTAAAGAGTAGGAGGAAAATATACCTACTTATACTGTAAGAAAGTTATAAGGGAAGTGAACAGTAGATTCTTCAGTAGATTTGAAGGATGATATTAGCTGAGGCTATCACTACATCTTTTTCAAGTCACACGGACAAAATATCAGAGAGACAAAGACCTCTTGAAGACTAACAGTGTGAGACTAACAAATGACAGGAAAGAGTTCCCAACAATCAATGTAACTGCTAATAAAGTAGCATGGACAAATATATTTAGGTGTTATTCAAGCATCATCTAGTGCTTGCACATAAGTAATATGGACAGAAGGATCTCTAGGTGAAGAATCTGGGGTCTGCAGTTAAAGTGAATCACTCCAATGAGGGATTCTGAGTGTTTTTACAGAGCACTCATCTTCAAATTGTCTTGATCTGCTGTCCCTATCAATAAAAAAATTTTGAGCATGCTCCACAAAGCAACTCTACGTGGAGTTAGTTCCTGAATCTGCTAAGCTCTGAATGAGTTGCCTGATTTTCTGAGCTGATGTACACCCATTGCTTCAGCTGGGATGAAACCCAGCGTGGGCCACTCCCTGCTGGAGACACTATAAGGCCAAGGGAGACACTAGGGAAGAAAAGTAAACTAGTAAGATTGCTGTCTCCAGCAATGTCAACTTTCATGCTTAGATACCCAGTGCTTGAATTGATTCTCAGAGTCCTCTGCCATTGTTTGGATTTTCACTGTTCTTGGATTCTATGGCAGGATGAAAATGATATATTCTAACAGATAAAAAGTTTGGACACAAAACCAACCATTTCCATCTGGCTGTAAATGAGGAACCAAACCTTTCATTAGAACACATTTTTGATCTAAAATACTAAATCATTCAACATGTTGACTATTAAAGGTTTGACAGTTTAAGATACAGAATCAAGACGTTTCTGGAAGCTGAAATTTCTTCTCTATAGACTGTTCTAGTCTTAGAAGTGTAAAATCTATAATTTTTTCAGTATGATTTGAAAAATGCAGTACTTCATGTTTTTTCTCTGTTTAATAAAATTTCATGTATTTTTTAGTTATGTGCTGTGATATATTTAATGTTTAGCAATAATGTGATTTAATTTTAACTGCCAGCTATCTGAAAGATGCATCTAAGTGATTCCAAGGAATCCTTTTTAGCTGTAGGAGTCTGGGAGATCAGCCTGTCAGGTAGCAAAAGTAGAATTTCCAGTGTGTGTACATGCATAGAGCAAAGGCAAACCCCTTTTTTCTTGTCTTTCCTGTGTGCCAGGGATCAGGAAGACTCCTAGTACTTAGTAAGATTTCACAGTTGTCTGGAGAAGAGAAAGGAAATGGTCTGTGTATTTGTTCTTCTTAATAAACTTCTGTTTTCCTGAGTAGAAGTTTAAAAATCCATTGAAAATCAAGAATTTTCTCATTGTTGAACAACGTGTAATTCCAGGAAGGTTAATGTAATCCATCAGATTAATTCTCTTGTTTTTAGGATTAACAAATTGAGCTAAAATCTAGTTTCTTAGTCCAATTTTATTTCCAGTCTAGGAGTTTGCAAGATTATATGGATTCAATCTTCAATAAGATTGAATACTTAAACTGAGGAACAGGAAAGATGATATTAAATATATTTTAATCTTGTAATGCAGTTTTACATTTAAAATTTCTGTGGAAATACTGATTTTATTTTGGCGTTTACCATTGCCCTTTTTATTTTTTTTTTTTTTCCTGGCAGATACATAGATGCTGATATACTCTGTATGATAGTTCCCCTGACCAAGAGGATATACTGTACCTGTACCAGTTTGAGTCAAACAATGGTGTAATTTAATGTCTTTAATGTAATTTAACCCATTTAGGATCCTAATTTTTTGCATTTTATTATACATAAAAATCTGGGTTCCTTTTTTATCAGAAGATTAATTTGTGTCAAGATCTAATTGGATTGAAATTGGAATTCAATTGCAATGCACAAATACCTTTAAACGTGGGGTGTTTTTTGGTTACCTATCCAGACTGTTGGTGGTAGTTTTACTTAAAGCTTAAGAAAATATTTTATACTGAAAACTGAGTATTAAAAATCTATATATACTTAAGGAATTGAACAGATTGTTTCTGTTTGTTCATGTCTTTTTGGTATTTTAAACTAGCTTAATTTACACTCACATATTATTTTTATTAATATTTTGTAAAAGAAAATAAACTTTCCTGGCTTTTCAACTCCCAGTTGATTTTTCAGCTTTCAGTGAACAAGTCTTTGAACTGAACTAGTTGAATAAACCACATTTCCATGTAATAAGAAAAAAGGCTTCTGTTGTCAAAATAAGATTCCTTATCTATTAACAAACCATGAATCTAGAAGTTTGGACAGTGGGTCATGTGGGTTTAGTGGTTTGGTTTAAAGTGCCAACTGAGAACCTGTACTACTTGCTCTTTTCAAGCTGCTTTTTTTTTTTTTTTTTTAAAAAAAAAAAAAAAAAAAAGGAAATACACTTCTGCACTTCAGCTGCTTTGGTTTATAGTCCAAGAGAAGAAGTTAAATTACCTATATTCATAATGTTTCCTATATGCCCAGTGACAGCAGTAGTGACTGATGAAAGGAGCAGGTACTGAGTAGGTTACATGTATATACATATTATGCTGAAAACAGTAAAAATGTAATCTCCCTCCCACTATTGCTGGAAGGTAGGTGTTCATAATTTAATTATATTCTTTCTGCCTACACGTGAGTATGCTTTTTTCTAAGTTAATTCTAGGGTTTTTTGGTTTTTTTTCTCTTCATTGTAGAGCATGAGAATAGATTAAGGAAGCCCATTACACACTGAAAGTCTTGGTTTGGTCAAAATTAGATTAGAATTAGGGTGAAGGTATTCAAGTACTAAATGGTACAAATCCTAAGTTGTAAAACCATCCCTAGGCTGACCACTGCAGTGTCTCTTCAGCTATTCTAAAATTAATCTTGTTCATTCAAAGTCAGAGGCCCTGTTCAGGTTTTCTTAAAATGCAGCCTGCATAATCCTTTGCTTTTTGTCACCTGCCAGGCCATCCTTTTGCATTGTCATAATACACTAGCTGAATTTAGTTTTATTTTCTCTCTCTTGTAAATCTCTACTGCCAAACAATTGACAGCAGGACCCAGTCATGAGTATGTGTGGAGTAATCCCAGGAGATGAATGGCTGTCCCTCTGTTTGACACTGAAATTTCTGTACTCCTGCATGTGGGTACCTGCATTGTACTGTGAACCTCCTCTTCCTTCCTTCTGGGTACCACTTTTGTCCAGGGAGTCTTCCTGCTTTCAGGAAGAACGTGTAACATTGGTTTATTTTTTTCCCCCACAGCTCCCTTTGAATTCTCTCACTTAATGCCAGGAGCTCTTTTCAGTCAGCTATTCAGTCAGCAAAATTTACGACTATATACTGCTTTCCCTTAAGTTTTTCCCATAGGTGTGTTTAAAGTGTGGTTTGAGGGAAATCAGGATGGTGACTCTTGCTCTTTTTATGAAGAATAAATGTCTCCCATTCACAGGAAAAAAAAAAAAAAAAAAAAAAAAATTTTTCTTCCCTCTCTCCCTACTCCCGGGGAAAAAACCTGCATCCTTAGCTATGTTTCCTACGGGATGGCTCTTTGGAGAGGTCGAACACAGACAGGGAGCTTTCACCATCCCTCATAACAGAATTGTTGACGCCTTTTTATACTAAACAAGAAAAACTCTTTATTGCGTTTTTCACTGCTGCGTAGAAGCAGGGCAAAGTCCGAAGTTAGAGCCGTGCGCTGCCGCTGCTGAGAAGCGGGAAGGAGCCGGAGGAGAAGGAGCCGTGTCCGCTCCAAGGCTTGGGGGGCGCCGCGCGCAGCGCTACCACCGGGCCGCTCCTGCCGCTCGGCCGCGGGGCGGCGCCACAGCACCGCGCTTGGCTCGGCGGAGCCGCGGCGCCCCCGGAGAGCGCGGGCAGGGCCGGGACTTCCCTCTGCCCTCGGCGGAGCCCCGCTCTGCCCGCCGCGGGCAGGGCCGGGACTTCCCTCTGCCCTCGGCGGAGCCCCGCTCTGCCCGCCGCGGGCAGGGCCGGGACTTCCCTCTGCCCTCGGCGGAGCCCCGCTCTGCCCGCCGCGGGCAGGGCCGGGACTTCCCTCTGCCCTCGGCGGAGCCCCGCTCTGCCCGCCGCGGGCAGGGCCGGGACTTCCCTCTGCCCTCGGCGGAGCCCCGCTCTCCCGGCCCGGCGCAGCGCAGGCGGAGGGGCTGCCGGGGGTCGCTCTGCCCTCGGCGGAGCCCCGCTCTCCCGGCCCGGCGCAGCGCAGGCGGAGGGGCTGCCGCGGGCCGCTGAGGGCGCCGCCGCTGGGCCTTCGCCTCCCCTGGCGCGCCGGTTCCGCCGCTGCTCGCGCTGCCCGGCTCTGCTCCCTGCGGGTGCGCAGCCGTCGAGCCCGGGGTAAGGGAATGCTGCGAGCTCCGGCTGCAGCGCTGCATTTGTACTGGGTTACTTACCCGGCGGCTGGGCAGAGAGAAGCCGAATAGGATAGCGTGTCTTCCCTGGCAAGGTTGTCACATCGCCCCACACGGTACTCTGGTGCTGCCGTCGTCCACCACCTTCTCTCAGGGTACCAGCCACTTCCTGCCAATCTCTTCTGCATCGTGTTTCGATGCCACATTTAAAAATTATTCAGGAATTTGGAAGAGCTTTTCAAAGTAATGTCTTTAAATAATCTTCCTTTTTATCTGAGATTGGCAGACACTTAGTGAATGTCAGTGCAGGATCCCAAGGGGTTGAAACAACTATGCAACTATTTTATGTTGATACTGGTACAGACTCATAGAAATACATGTAATATGAGTTTGCCCATGTCGCTTCTGTAGCTCTATGGGAAGACAGTTGGGAGATCCTGATTCTGCTCTATGTGTGAATGTAAAAGAGCGTATGAATCCTGGCTACTTTGGGGACCAGTGCACATTGAAAAGTACAGTGGACATCTTTGAAAATCACTGTCTTGTGGTTTCCCTCCATTACATGCCACCATTTTGTTAAACAGAGATGTAGGGAAGCTCTAGTGTGCCTGTTGCCATCGGTTTAGTGTCCGGCAGCTAGCTCGGTGGCGAGGCACGAGGAGGTGCTGGTGGATGGTCATGTAAGGCAAGGTGGCAAGGAATCCTTGATTACAGTTTGGTCCTGTGTGTAAATGAGATAGGGAACTGATCAGGCCTTTGCACCTGAGGGAGGTTGAGTAGAAGATGTGCTAATATAAAACATCTTAATAGAAGGTCTTTCTATTGCATGAAAAAATGTTGGTGCTTAGGCTCCACAAGTCACAAGCCCTCAGGCTCTGTCTCCAGTGGCATTGCCCAGCTGGTGCAGCTCAGTACATTGTTGTTCCTGCTGTTCCTGGTGAAAGGGCTGAGCTCAGAGCTGGCTTTAGCCCAGTGTATTCTTTGGCTTCTCAGACCTAAGTTGCTCTGTGGATCTTGAAGGAGTGTGGGAGCACTTGGGACCAAACACATCCCTGGGCACTAGTGGAGAGTGTAAAAAATAGATGGCATGTTAGTGAGAAAGCAGCTTAGCAGTTGTGGTGTTGAAGACCATGTACTCATACGTGCTTGTATAGAGGTTAATAGCTCAAGCAAGGTTGTGAGTGGCTTCCTGTAACTTGTCCAAGCACCACTGCCCTCTGCCTGTCTTGCTTTCTGTCTCAATGGAAGGTTTTGTTCCCAAACCCTTGCTGTATTGCTGTGTAGTAACAGATGGTCATGGAAATGCTGAATATTCAGATGCAGCAGAGTAGTAGAATTCGTTCATTTCTTGATGTAAATGCCAAAAGCTGCAGAGACTACAGCAGTGAGTAGTGGGAAGGGCAGTCTGGGGCTTCATGCTTCCTACAGGAGTACCTGGTGACACCAGTCTATATCGTTTTGAGGTCCCCCAGGAAACTGAGAAACATGCTGAGAGATTGAAGTCCAGAGTATAGGTTTCTATTCAGGGGATAAATCTTGCAGAAAACTCTTTTGCTGTGTGGTGCATGAACCCTGATATCCTGCAATCCTCTAGCATCTTTCTCAGAGCACCCCAAAGTACTTAGCTATGTTTTTAAATGTCCCACTGTCCTACAAATTGGTTCAGAGTTTAAAGTCCTGACTGACTGATGGGGGCCCCAAGGCATAGAACTAGGTTACATGATTGTTGCAAGGTCATACTAGTTTATTAGCTCCCATTTGCTGGCTTAAAACTTTAAAGGTTTTACAGAGCTTCAGAGCTTAAATCCCTTTTCAATTCTCTCTCTGTGATTTTCTCCTTTATTTTTTTTAATGTAAACCTCTTAAATCTCCTATGGGCAGCCTTTTCTGTTTGTAGAAGATCACATAATCTAACTCATGATGGGAGGAGGCATCCAAAGCTGTACATGCTAGACAAAAATCCTGCTGAGTTTTGTGTTTGTTTATTTAACCTCTGCAGAACCTGACACATGCAAAAAATACTTTTGTCCTATGTCTGAAAAGAACAGTGTGCTTGTGAACCATGTGAGGATCCATTGGCTCTTCTGGTCCATTACATACCACAACTAAGTGTTAAACATCATTCAAAATTAGAAAATCCCTTTAAATAGGCAAGTAATGGGTTTTAGGAAATCTCTGAATGACTCATATTAGCCTTTGTTCCATTTGTGTATTTCTTTACTGTCTCAAGGACTGTAAGATCACCTGGAGAAGATTCACCCTGGATATGGAATGAAAGACAGCTAGGGAGGCTGCAATTTCCTATTAGTACTGTTTGGTGGTGCCTTTGGGAAAGATAATATCACCACATATCTCCTCTCTTGCACTTCTCCCATTCCCAACCATGCTGTGACTGCATCCTGCCCTGCCTTTGTATGCCAGAAGTCAAAAAAGAACAAGGGAGTAATGGGAAATCTGATATGGAAGTCAGTTGCTAAAGAATAGGGATATAATTAATGCCATTCAACAGAGTTTTATGGAAACTAGGTCTTGTCAAACAAACTTGATCTCAATAATGTAATCTCAAAGAATGGATTGTTAAAGGCAATTGTATAGATGTGAGGTACTTATACTTTCATAAAGCATTTGACTTAGTACTGCGTGACAGTCTGGCTAAAATTTTAGTAGTACACGATATCAGTAAAGTGCCTGTTAAATGGATTAGGAACTGGTTAGTGAAGAGAGCTCAAAGGCATCATTTGTGGGAAGTATCGCTGAATGAGAGAGTGTCCAGGGGATTTGGCAAGTACTGATATCGAGTTCAGTGCTATTCAACAGGTTTGTCCATGATTTGGAAGTAACTATCAACCATAGCTGAGTGTTAAGTTTTGCAATGTCACAAGATAGGGTGATAAATAATGAGAAAAACTGTAATATAAAGTGATTAGCATCACAAGGAAAGTTAATTCTACCAAAATGTGTATTAGCAGTCACGTTCAAAGTAATACACTTGGGAGCAAGTACTGTATCTTTCAGTCCTCCATTCTGTAGCTTTATATTTAAGAAAATGCTATTGCATTCCTTAGAGTTGACCACAGGAGCAGGAAGTGGGAGTGCTCTGTAACCTACATATATGGCATTGACAGACTGCTAGCAGAATGTCGCATAGACCTCTAATTTATGGTTTTAAAAGGAAGGTAGAAAAACTGAAGAGATCAACATAGAGGAACCAAGATGTCTTGGAATGAGAAAATAGAGCTCAGTTAGTTTCAAAAACATTGAGAATGGTAGTGCAGAAATACCTTAATGGGCCAGGTGCACTCTTACAGCCCTTATGATCAGAGGACCCTTTCAGGACAACAGGAACCAATATCTGGAACCTAGAACAGTTTATATTAAAACTGCTAGAGAATTTTATATTAAAATAAGGTACATTTCTTTTAATAGAAGAATGAACAAAAATACTGGAAAGACTTAAAAGGATGCTTTTTGTTTTGCATAGTCTCAGCATCTCTCCAGTGCCCTAACGAAAGAATCATTTTAACTCATTTATCATTCAGATCAAAGTGTAATTTCGTGGTCTGAAATATAAAGGAGGTCATCCACATGGTCTTCACTTCCTTAAGTATGATTCTATGAAGTGAACACAATGCTAAAGTTTCCTGTTGGCTAAGCATCATCTTTGTCTTTGCATTATATGAGGTCATAGGCAGCCCTGCGGTGTTTCACTGTGCCAATATTCAAAAAGAACAACCCACATGAGCAGGTGATGTATTATGTATACATATACAGACAGTCTATATCTGTATATAACTTGCAGAGACCCATCGATCTTCCGTGTTGTGCTCCACAAGTGTTTCTACCCATGAGAAAAAGCCTTCTGTTGCTAACAGCTTCGGCTGCATTTCCAACGTGCTGCCTTCAGTCATCTTGCTAAGTCAGGCAGCCTGCTGTATTCCAATCTTGTTTTCTGTCCCCTTCACCTACACCTAGAGCTCCTGACTGTTCCAAAGACTTTGTTTGGTCCATACTGCTCTATTTACCTCTTCCTCAACCTAGAGTTTAGGTAGGTTATTTCTGGCCTTCTCTACTAGTAGGAGTCAATGTGGGGAGCTGTGAAAAATGAAAAGGGCTATAAGGAAGTCTCAGTAGGTCCAAGTAAGAAAATGCTCTGCTGTGTCCTCTTTCCTTGCACCTGTGAGTCTCCAGATCCAGGGGAGGGGCAATTGGAAATACTCAGAGGCCTTGGACAAAATTAATAGGAAAGATGGGAACAGGCACAGGAAGATATGAGATAGAGGAAGCAGAAAGACCAGTATGAGGAGGGTGATAGGAAGTCTTTCTAGTAAAATTTCTTTATTAGAAAATTTCAGGAGAATAAGAAAAATTGTTTGCAGCCAAAGTGGCAGTTTTGAAAACCCAGAGGCTTATGTGTCTGCCTCATGAAAGAACTGCAACACCATCCGGTTTCTTTCTCATAAAAGTCCTCTCCTCCTGTTTTGTGCTTCCTGTGAAGTTGGGTTCCCTGAGCTCAGGTAACAGCCAATCCTACTGTAAATATGGATGCTGTGTTCCTGGCAGTAACCCTGCATTCCCACAGTGGTTGTGGCCAGGGTCAGTGACCCTTGCAACAGCTGTGTGCCCTTTATCCTTGCCTTCATTCTCTGTAATGGCACTACCACTGATTTAATAGCATTAATGTTTAAGCCTTTCTTAGATCATTCTGCTTCCATTTTCCCTCTTCTTTTATTTTAATTTGTCTGGAAGAAATGACAGGTTTTCTTGTTGTTTGCTAACAAACTTGCCTAGAGCAACTTTGCAGGTGGCAAGGAAAGTGATGTGTCTGTGGCACAGAGCAAAGCCTGCCAGTGTCTCTGTGGACCAAGACTTTCTCTCAGATATGTTTCATGTTCTCAAATCCAATGACTTATTTTGTGAGTCATATTTTTTTTCTGTTCCATTTGTGATTAAATCAGCACTCTGTAAAGCTTTGTCAGAGGAAAAGAAAAATATCTGGCTTGTAGGATAGACAGTATTGAGCTGCTTAGGATTCTTATGTGAGATACTGCAAATATTCACTGCAGCAAATCTGAGCTAGACTTTTCCACAGGCTAGTGCAGCTGTAGGACTGTAGCAGCTGTAGGACTGAGCTCTTTCCGAAGAAGCACTTATTAATTCATCCAGAATGAAAAAGTTCCAACAGGAGAGACTGTCCCCAGAAGGAGAAATTACACTATTCAAAGTATTTAGCTATTCTGGGAAGGAGCTGAGGTTAGGTTTCAGGTCCAGAAAAGTAGACCAGGAGCTCAAGCCCAAATTCCTTATATCCGATGTAGGTCTCCTTCTACATGCCAGCTTCTGTGCTGCCCAATGCAAATTTAGAGAGCCTTCTTTAGCAAATGCTTCCTTAAGACAGTGAATTCCTGCAAAACAAGTAGATTCAACAGAGTATTTCCCAACAAAGCTGGTTATGCCAAAGACACAAGGAAAAGAACCCCACAGCCCATAAGCAGTTCTGTGGATTAGATGCTGACAAGTAGGTAGAGAGAGAGATGTTAAGGGAGATAATTAGATAGTTGCCCGAGCATGGGCAGACTTGTGGCAACTGCTTAACCATGTCTCTCTTTTGAGTTCTTGCGACTGTCTTTTGTGTTTGGGCTGAAGCGCATGGCAAATGAACAAATTTTATTTGGAATCATATGGAAGACTGGGAGATTTAAATCATTCTCTATTTAATCCAGTGTATGCCTGCAAAGTACCATACTGCCTTTCTTTTGCCTATTTCCTTTCAGTGTACAGGAGGAGTGGAGCTGTGTTTTGATGCATGGTGCTTTTATGTGCAGACATGAACTTTGGGATTTGAGCCTGTATGGAAACAAATCCTACCACTATATTTGCTCTACTTTTCTTGTTTTCAGTGCTGTTGTTTTGGAGCAGCTCCTAGGGCTGTTTATTTCATGTGCATGGCTGCTTCTCCTTTGTGCCCATTTGGACCGAGGCTACTAATCAGTGCTATCAAGAGACATCTGAGCAGATCTTTCACCACCTTATTCTTCCTAGAATTATTGTTGTGTTTGCTTGTAACTGGAAGGATGTGTTCTCTCCACACTCTTGGTATTGCATCATGCAAGTGCAAGGTCACTTCTACAGCACTGGTTTTCATCCAGCCCCACTACTGCTTGTGAAGCATTCCCTAATAACTGCTTGGCCTTTGGAGTGAGATAGTCTCAGTCTATTGCCAGTGGACATCTGGATCAGAGTCATGGCTGGCATTGACCAGCCCCCTTGACAGTAGTCTTCGCAAAGAAGTCAGGAGTTGAACAGACCATTAGATAATTAGAATCTACTGCAGTGACTTGCAATCAAAGATCCTAAAGAAATGGATGCAGAGGGTCCTCTTGTACTCATGGAAGTGTAAGTCCAAAGGAGTAAAACTAGCTCTGAAAATATTTTGTTTTCTCTGACACAAACCCCTGTATGTGTGGCAAGCTTTTGCTGAGTTTCCTGACCAACTACGATCTCTCCTAGGGAGACTTGCAAAGCCAGAAAGTTTATAGGAAACAGGTCTGGATCTTGTCGTGGCTTGTTCACCATCCATATAAAGGTTAAATGTTTCAATTGCAGAGTTTTCTGTTGCTAGTTGAGGAATCAGAGAGAGTATAGCTCTAAACTGTTAGCTGAACTTTAAGATCTCTTTTCTTTGTTCTCCAGGTTGAGCACAAAAGAGTGGAGGGTTTTGTGTCTGAAAATCTGGCATTGAAGTTGTTATTCTTCTAAGGAAACAAAGGGGATGGGAATTGATCATAGCATCTGTATTCAACATTTTTTATTTTACCAGTACTTTGAGTGAGAAATCTCACCCTTTTCCATTTCCCCTCTGCTCTCTTGCTCTCCTTTGAAAGTGAAGATTCATAGCTCGCTTAAAGAAGTTTGAAACTAACACTGTAGATTGAAGCAGGGTTTTCTTTAAATATTTCCTCTTAGCAAAGACATTCCTAAATAAGAGGTGTTTGTGTCCATTGTTTGCAGCTCCTCTGATAAAGTGTGGTGAAATATAAAGTCATTAGTCAGCAACAGCCTGTCTGAATGGCCTTTAGGGAGGCTTTGGTGTGGCATGTTTTAAGCCTTTGTCTTCAAAATCAGAGCCTTTGCCTGTACTGTGTTAGCACCATTTCATTGCCTAGAAACTCTATGAAGAAATTAAGCACCTTATTACTGTCTGGTAACATGCAGAAACCCTAATCCAGAGGGTAACCTGACTAACAGGCCCAAGATTTATTTGGGATCGAAGGTCAGGACGCTCATGTTAATTATCATGTCTAACTGTTTAGGCAGTAGTTTGTAGTGCGCTTTTCTCTCTTCATCAGTCCTATGCTAAATTTATTTCTTTTATGGATGGTTTTGACTGATGCAGAAATTGCCAGTGGATTTTTGCAGGAAAGACTTTACACTCCAGGTATAATCACCTCCCAAAATGCATATCACTTTTGTTGTTATGATGACCTATGACAGAGACATTATGTTTACTGTAATTTGTGGCTTATAACAAGGGAGTTAAACAGATTTCAGGACTGTAGTTCAAACAGGTATGCATGCTGAGTATTTTTCTCAAATGAATCTTGCTGATTTTCCCTCATTCTTGATTCTCTCTACTGTTTGTCACATATCATTTCAAGAGCTAGCCCCATCTCTGACTGCAGCTATTCGTTATCAGCCCCTTGCCTTTACCACTTCCATTTGTAATTTAAACACCTAATTTAATAGGTTTGTCTCATTATTTTGATTAATCATATTAACTCATATTAATTAAGAGATGGATTTAGGTAATGACAGAGGTTAATGGAGTCAGTTTTCACTTTCCCCTGGTTTTTCAGGGAAGGGGGGACTTGGGTACGAAGGGAAAATAGAAAGAGAGACTAGAAAGAGTGGAAAAGGGAAACTGTTGGGGGGGAAATCTCAGTTAGCAATCAGAAATTTCCTGCTAATTGAATGTCTGATTTTATTAATGATGAAATTTATAAAGGTCCTTAAGAAAAGAAAAGAATTTAGCCAGTTCAGCAGTTAAGTGTGAATATTAACTAACTCCAAGATAAAAGTTAAAATATCCATTTTCTTTTCTTTTCTCTAGTTCTTTATATAAAAAGCTCTCTTTGACACTTCATCCCATTAGAGCTTTAGCTTCCTTTGCCATCCATTGCTAAATGTCTTGAAACTATGCAGAGAATGTAATGTCCTGTATGATTTAGAAAATGCTGACCCTGGAGGGCAGAAAGTTAATACATGGATCACCTTAGTGCTTGTTTTTCTTGGTGCTTGCTCTTTGATGAGGCTTGGGAAGTGGAAGAATGTTTCCAGCTCTGCCCTACACTCTGTCTCTACTCTGGCACGCTTGTTACCTTGAGGCTCAAGAAAGCACAAAACACAAGCAGAGTGTCAGATCCAGACTGAACTTTGTGTTGGTGCTGTGGGCTGCATTTCCATCTACACAAAGGCATGGGGAGTCCTTTGCTTAGCCAAGACGTCCGTGACAGGGTCTCATGGTTATTATTCCTGGGCATGCCCAGATTGCTCCTATTTTGTCTCTTTCCTATTTGCACCAATACTATATAGGCACAGAATCCATTTGGGGAGGAGAACTCTTTATAGCCCTACCGCCATTGTGCAAATGACAGCATGAGGGCAAGCCAGTGGAAAGGCCTTTCATCCTGTGCTCCATGACACTTCAACTGACCTGCTTCAGTCAATGTTTGAATAGAAAGTAATTTTGGAGCTGAAGTCAGTTGGTAGTGAAGTGCGGGGTAGCTGTGCAAGATGCCAGAGCAAGCAGTTAGCCTTTTTCCTTACCAGAAAAGACAATTCCATGACAATAGTAACATTCCAATAGTAATATTTTTGTGAGAACGGTAACAAGTTATACAAAATTTAGAGAGGTAACCATACAAGAAGAAAATCTGTTATGCAAACCCTAAATTAATAAACACAAGTAAGCACTTTGTACAATTTGTCGCTAATCTAGATTTGTCACAGATCTAACTCAAAAACAATAAGAAGAAAAAAGTTGTTTTGTGAACCGTTACCAAAAAATATTTTAACAAAGCTGGCATCTTTCTATACACTCTTCCAGCAAATACTGCTGTTGAAATGTGGTACCCACAAGTGATGTGCGAAACGTGACCAGTAAAGTTTGCAAGACCAGGTTATGGTTTGAAGTGTAGTGTACTATCAGCCCAAAGATTATATGTCAATAAATTACAAAGCAAAACACCAGGAACATGGTGACCATTGTAATTGGGGAAATACCCTTTCAGTGTGACCAATTGTAGTCATTGTACTTATGGTAAATTGGTAGAATATACTTGTGGAAGGACACACAGTACCTTTTGAGAAACCAGATTGGGTGTCTGTGCAACAGTCCCTTTCTCTCAGCTACCTTAAAATTTGCAACATAGACAATCTCATATGAGTTTTTAATTTCATCCAGCTCAAGTGTGCTAATACCTAACCTGACTGCCACTCAGAAAAAAATTAATATTTATTCCAGAAGCTGATTATTTTTTGTGATCTCTCAGTAAAATTGCAGAAACCTAAAGTGGAATTTTTCCATAATCCATATTTCAGAGTGGATAAATGAGACACATTTTTATTCAAAAGGCACTAGAGAAGTTGAAATCTGATAGAATAAAGACTGACTTACCTTTTTTGTGACTTTGATGAGAGCATCAAAAATCAATTTTGCTTTATGTATGATGTTCCAAAACAGGTAAAAAATATACTACATTTCAAGATTGTTGACGACTCAGAAATGTTGACCATCTGTTTCTATGAAATTAACATTTCTATTAAATTATAAAATTAGCATTCTATTTGTTGTTATTTTGTTTAATCTTTGCTTAATATAAACATAATTCAACTAAGGAATGATTTCTGTGCAAAATGGCAGGTGTCCTGAACAGTGGAGAACCATGAATTTGAAAGATCCAGTTGCTATTCCCAGTTTAGTATGTTTTGGCTTGCATATAGAAATATAAGCCTGTAGGACTTGTATTTAAAAGGCTCGAGGTTCAGAAGAGAGAGAATGCTGGGTATGTCACATTAAGGGACTTCAGAAATAGATGACTGGAAGCATCTGAATGCAGCCTGACATTATGAAATGACCCAGCAAGATTTCACTAAATTGGGAATTAGAACAATATAACTGGCAGCATGTTTTTGTTCAGAGAGCTAAGGTCTTGTTCAAGCAGGGAAAGCCTCTCAGGCAGACTTTGTCTCTGTGGAGCCTTCCTTCGTGGTTACTGACCCATCACAGCTTCCTCTCTACCTGGGAGTATTTCTAAAACTTCAGTCTCTGAAATTCTGCTTTCCCTTGAAGAATTCTTATATTATTAAAGCCTGCAAAGCTTTTATCTCTTCAGAAAAGCTTGAAACAGTAGAATATTAATGGCTCAGAAAATGTAAAAGCCTGACAGGAAAATATAATACATGTATATGTATGTGAGTGTGTGTATATATATAACATTCAACCGTACCTCATAATGTTTTAAGACGTTTAGAAGATTGTTTTGGAAAATGACTCACGCTTGAAGCCTTTCATTTAACAAAACAGTCAGTGATGTCAGTGAAGGTTCAGATGGACAGGACATCAGGTACAACATTTTCATTGTGGTATTGGGAGGACTGAAATACTCCTTTTTTGAGACTCCTAATGGATACTATTTGAATTAATAAGTGTCTAAAGGGCAAGTTTGGAAAAAAAGCGTGACTTTAAAGGTTAGGATTTTTTTTTTCCCACTCCATCATTATAGTTTGAGGTAGAGATTTTTTTAATTACAGTAGACATACGATCAGAGATTTGCATACTGAGAAAAAGCACTAAATAGGCAAAAGCAGATTGTATGACTGGACTCTGACTACAAATAAAGATCAAAAAAAAAATAAGATCACAGAAAAATTGTGTATTTTTCGCCTAAATAAAACCTTGTGGTAGTTTAATCCTGATTTTTCTTGTGTTGAATTTACACCAGATGAAAGTCAGTGGAGTTGCTGCACAGTGTACAGTAGCACAAGGTTAGAACCAAGTGCTGTATCATAAAATATTACATGTAAGTGCATACATGCTTCTTTGTGGGTGCACTGTATCTCTTTGTCTATGCATATTCAAGTGTATATATTTCACAGCTGCTGTCTGCATAATTCACTTCCAAACCCAGCATGCGTTCATTTTCATAACTTTTTGTTCTATTACAATATTAATGGGACTATCAATGGGAAAGGACAAGAGAAGCATTTTTAATGTTTATCTGACAGTTGCAAATTTCACTTGAGGTTGTTTACTGGGATCTGATTGTTGGCAAAGAGGAGTAGGAAAGGCAGCAAGATGAATGGGATCACAGGAAGAAGAGATGTATTTATGGGTCCTCTTAGCACCATCTAAGAGTAATAAAAAGTCATGGTTTACCCCTCCTTTACCCAGTCTTCAGTTTAAAACACCAAAAAATGAGGAATTGTTTTAATTGACTTCAATTTAATCCAGGTGGTCTAATCAAAGTGAAACACATTGCATTTAAATATGTGAAAAATAGGTGTATATGTATGTTCTTATCCAGCATCTTTTCCCTAGTGGGAAAAAACGCCTGCAAATAAGACAGAGTTTGTGGACTTGTGGATGAATCTGCAATATGATGTCAAACAGTACCAAATTACTGTCAGAGCTTGCCTTTTTTGACTTTCACTTCTTGGGCTATCATAAGTGAGGCATTTTCTTATGGGGAGTACTAAATATTTTCCCCATTTTGCTCTACAGTTTTATGAACTTGGGCACTGCACATCCAAATTTTCTGCTCTGCAAAAACGCTACCTCAGAAAAAAAAAAAAAAGCAAACCCAACCAAACAAAACCCCCCCAAACAACAAAACCAACAAAACAAAATCTTGGAATTCTGTTTGTATGTTAGTTTATATTTTAACGTGTTTAAGTGTGAGTTTTTCAACTAGAAATTTATAGCACTTAACTTTCCATGAACCAATGATTAAGAATAGAATCAAAAATTTATAGACTATAGGTAGCATAAACACAGTGGTGAGGTAGCCTAAGAGTATTGTGTTCTGCTCTGGTCACTTTTGTCACTTTGTCACAGACTACTGTGAAACAGAAGAATTTCAGAGGTAGGTAGCAGGCTGAGTTGTTTGGAAAAACAGGCTATTTATCTGTAGTGGTAGTGTGAGGGAAGAGTTTAATTCTTCATGCAAATTAAAATAAATTTTTACTAGTTATGTATATTTGAACTGCTAAATTCCCCTTCCTGGAAGTTATAGCTCATGTGCTTCTCTTGTTGCTCTTCTCATTAGGCTGGGATTTTTTGGTGGACTCTGTCTCCTTTCACACACCTTGACTGCTCCACTAAGAAGCTTTTGTGAGGACTTAGACCACCACTACAGAGCACTATAGCAGATCTTTTTTTTTTTTTTTAATTAAATATACAAAGTTTCTACAGGAAGCAGAAACTTTCCCCAAAATTGTAATTGTGTCAAAGGTAATTAATTTGGAGGAAATCTTGCAAGAACTTTAATTTGTTGGTGTATAAAATAATAATTGTCATAGTACATAGTACATCAATTCTTACAGTGTTTTATCAGTGGGGAAAAATAAATTTGGAAAGGGACAGATTCAAAACCCTTGGTGGGGGGAAATCAGACAGATGTACAAAATAAGGTAAAGGATGGCTTCTACCATTTGCTGTCTTTTGGCAAAGCAGTTCTCAGACAGAGTTAGACTGCTTTGTCCTGTGCTGAAAGTACTGTGGTAGAAATAGATGTATCACAGGTAGTACATGGGAAAGACAGCTTGGATGGGTAATGAGGGAATTTGAATGAACCAGTCAACCAACAGTGACCTCTCTTGAGATGCTGTTGTGAGCCTGCCTGATCTGTGAGCATTTGGGCTGGATTGTTTTGGTAGGGACTTCCTTTTCAGGACTGTGGTCCTGCCTGTCCTGTATCCCTCTCTTTCCCATTCTGTGAGCTGGGGAGAGCCATGGAGGCAGAGTATAGTCACGCACAGAGGTCAGCTGCTTCAAAAACTGTCTCGTGAGAAAAGGGGGGGAAATGAGAAAATGTTTCACTGCTGCTTGTGACAGGGATCCCAGAGGGACACAGAGACATCAGTGGAGTCTACACATCACTGCCTGTTAACTCCACTCACTATTTATCAACTACCAGCACTAAATTCTGTTCAGTGTTATGTTTGGGTTAATTACAGTTAGGTTCCTTTCAGTAGTTAGGTTAATTAGAGTTGTGTATTCCCTGTTGTCACTGCCCCCAAAAGAGGGTCTGATCCTGGCTTGGTTTCCTGCCTGCAAAGTCCAAATTCAAACTGGGACTCAGGTGGTCTGGGGCAGTGCTTTGTTAAAAAGCCAATGGAGTATCAGCCATGATATAGGTGTCTTTACCAAAGGCTTCCCCAGCACTTTTAAATCAATCTAGATTTAGTGTGTCCCTGTTTAGAGATCCTTCCATGCACTGTACACAACAGGCAGTACAGGCTTAGCTATTCACTTACCCCTGGGCTCCATGTGCAACTCTCTACAGTGCCACTGGTCCCTGCCTACCTTGAGAGCTGAAGCCTCATTATTTGGAAGGTCTTCAGGAAAAGAAGAGTCCTACCCTTTAGTTTAATAGTGAAATTGTTGGTATAGAATCCAAACATATATTACTGTCTACCAGGGCCAAACCCACTGTAATTTCTCCCCACTTTGCTGCAAACTGGCCTTTGGATTTCAGTTCTTTGTAGTGAGATGGCCTCAGCAAACTACCACCATAAAGGCAGCATCAGCTGTGCCTTTATCTTTATTTCTGACATGCAAATATCTACATCTTCAGTCCCAGTCACTGAATCTTTCCAACCTGATTCTTCTGGTAAGAAACTAGAGTGTTTTTTGGTCATAGACACAACCCTCTGCACAGGGGACAATTTCATCTCTTGGCCTAACCATTAAACTGAAAGCCCCTGTCTAAAGTCCCTCTTCAGTGCAGTCAAGTCACTTGACTTCACTGTACCAGCTTTTTCCTTCGGGGAAAGGAATTCAGCTCCTTCTTGCAGGGTGAGGGCTGAGGAGTACAGCTGACAGACTGGCAAATGAGCCTACTGGAATGGAGTAGGCTCATTTCTTTCTCTTGGCCGTACCTGATTCTATTTCTATGGCCCCTGTAGTAAAAAGTACAATCTGGGGGCAGACACCTCTCACAGAAAAGGTGGCAAATACTTGGCAGCCTCTGGAAAAAGCTCTACAGAAGTGCTTTCAAAAGGTGCCTTTATGAAAGAAGATAATACATAGGGAAAATGGAGAACAGTTACATGCTGAATTCTACTGTACTAGAACAAGGCAGAGCTCCACAATGCTGACAGGAGGTTGGTTTAAAGCAGATAAACTTCTGTGCTTGGTAGTGGCATCTGAGAGCACTAGGATGTTCAAAGATGGACTAAGCAAATTTGTGGATAACAGGCTCATTAAATGGGTGCCAAAGAGAACTTGGGGAGGTACTGCAAATGTTACAGCTCTGAAGGAAGAAAGGAGCTGCCAAAGGTGGATTTAGAAGAGATGCTACATGGCTCTGCTTAGCTTGCTTTGTTTTGGAGTATTGTGTATGACAGAAAACTGGTGTGGCAGGGCTAAACGTGAGATGACCTGTGGACAGAATTACTGGAAGAGCTTGTGATCCCAGTGGCCTACATGGGTTTTATGTGAAAGTAAATACCTCTACTGGCTCTGAAGTGAGCATAGCACTTAGTGAGTTGTTTCCTCAAGGTGATATTGACTGACATTATTATTTATGTGCTGTAATTTTCCTTAACATATCCCAGGTTGGCTGGTGGATGAAACTGGATGGACACCAACAGCATAAGCCCATGAAAAAAGTATCAAAAGCAGTGCTATGTGTGCACCAAGGTTGGAGCTTGTTCTGTGGCTCGGGATGTTGGGGACAGACTGTGTGCTTTCTGCCTCTCCTTATTCTTCAGAAGTCACTTCAGCAATGAGCATTGATGTGCAGTAGGCTCTGCTGAGCATGCTGGCAGCAGTGATTCTCAACTGAGTGACCTGATCACAGATGGTACCTGTTCACGCTTTATGCTTATCCTAGAAGCTTTTTTCACAGGATCATCCCAAAATATTGGGAACAACTATGTTGTTAATGCAGAAATATTATTACAGTGCCTGCAAAGCTGTCTGGGATGCTGAAAGTCATGTACCATCTGCTTATGTAAAGCTCTGCTCTGAGACAACTTGATTCCATTTCCAGGTCATATCCTAAAGTAGTAAAGGTGTTTGCTGTATTTCTCCTCTCTTTCCAAGGGAATGTCTTGCAGCTGTACACAGCTCTTCTCAGAATAATCTTTCATATGACACAATGGGGAAATTTGGGAGTTATGTTTAATATATTTATGGTTACCGTTATTCATATTCATAAGATTATTTGCAGGCATTTACAGTGCATTTTCAGATCCTGCTCCTAAAATAAGAGAATGTTATGTCTAATTTGAAGGAAGGAGAGTAAGAGTAAAAGAAGGCAAAGGCTTTTGCTCAGATCTGCAGATACAGTCACTATGCATTGACATATGAAGTCTGATGCTTTTCTTTGTGCTTCAAAACTTGGCCACACTGCTGATGGCCTGGGGAGTCACTAAATAATAACTTCACTATGCTTGATAGTAATAAAGGTACTCTCATCTGTACTTATTGGATGGCACTGGAGTGTGCATGATGGGAAGGTTGTACAAACTAGCAAGTAAGTCTCTAGGTTTCACTGGGTGCTGGGTATGTGAAGATGAGAGGAAGGAAGCACTCTGAAGTATCAAGTGGAATTTAGCAGTAGAATTTATTCTCACTGGATGTTGTAGGTGACAAAGAATATAAATTATGTTAGGTAATCAAGTCCATTGATGGGTAATAAATGTAATGGTTTTAATACAGCCTTTGGCTTTATTAATTCCCTAAAGGACTGGGGACTAGAAGAGTAGGTGGGCTGTTAACCCAAGCACCTGGCACCAGCTGTTGGTGAGACAGGATATTTGGTGTGACAGACCTTTAGTCTGTCTGCTGTTAAGTTCACAATGCACCTTTGCCATGACAATCTATGTAAGTTTTAGTCTTGAAAATGATGGATAGTTAGTAATATTTAAACCTATGACAAGGTCCTACAGCAGCTCTTCCACTTCAATATTCCTTGCTCTGTCCTTGCTGTACTCTGTGTGGAAGCCCAGTTCTCTACACTCTAAGAAGTTGGTATCAGGTAGCACAGGTCCTGCTATCAGAACTGGTTGTAGGGACTTGCTCAGCCTATGATTACATAAGTCATACTGATATCCTACTATGCTGTTCTCATGAAATTGCAGTCTTTCAGGAGCAGTTTAAGTCTGAAGTCCTTTTGTGTTGATACACGAGTTGATGTTAAATGTCATTGTTCTAGACTTAGACAAATATGTTAATTATATTCTATATTCTCTAAGTTCTGTTACTGCAATACTGTTCACTTTCTGTCTTCACTTTTGCTGTCTGTGTTGTGAAGTAGCCTGACATATATGTGGTTTACAGGTGCCAGTGTTTCCAAGCAAGGTGAAATAATTCCAACATATGAATTCCAAGGTCTTTTTGAGATGAGACACTACATGTACCTAGGAGTGGTACATAATAAGCCTTCTTTCAAATTCCAATTAAGCAGCAAATCTGCTGCCATCTCAGTGTTTTGTATACTTTTGAGAAATCAAATCACCAGAATTAAGAAAAGCATGTATCCTGTATCAAAAATGTAAGATGTAAATAGATCAATTGGGGACGAAGCTTCCCAGACTCCTTCCTTATTTTCAAAAATCTTAAATAAGTTTACATTTGAAATCTGGTGTTCATTCATGGGCAAGGCTTGTAACATTCAGATTTCTTTCTGTGACTTACGTGCTGGGAAAGAAAGAAATTTTGGAGCGGTGAAGTTTTTTCAGAAATCGCACACCTCTCTGTCTGCTTGGGAAGAATGTAAATGTGGCTGTGTTTCCTCATGATTGTCCTGAAGATAGCCTCTTCGGCATTCCACCGGACAGCCACCTGTCTGCCTGTAATAAATGATGGCTATAAAGGGAAGTGATTGCAGCTATGATACAGCCAGAGGCATTTGTTTATATTCTTATAATATGTATCAGATTGAATAGAAATTATCACTTACAATTGACAAATGGAGAGTGAAGATAGTTGGTGGGTATGAGGAAGCTTAGGCCAGCTGTAAACTTTCTCCAGTGAAGACTGTCACCAGAAAGCAGGTGTCAAGCCAGCTAGTGATGAATGGTGAAGCTGCAGGCTTGCTTGTGTTAATGATCCACATATCTTTATATAGCAGCTCACAGTCAGTAAAGCCTTTTCTTGCTACTCAGAAAGACTCCTGATGGGTAAAGGCTGTCATTTTGGGCATGGAGTCTATAATTCAGTAAATGGGGGGCAAAGCAGAGGAATATTCTTGAGCATTTCTCCAGAAAAGCAGTAGTATTGACATATAGTGTTTCACGTCATAGTTTAAGCGTTGGCAAGACCAGATGGCTGAACCCAAGCAGAACTGGATGCAGAAATGCTATTATATGTTACTATAATGGTAATACTGTTGTGTGAACTGGGAAAAGGGGTATTACTCAGAACATTTTCACATCAATAAATTGCCTTACATGACTGCTTTCCTGAATGGCTGCTACTATTTCTCCCTCTTGTCTCTATGTAAATATAATACTTCCTTCTCTGGATCAAGAAACTCAGTATGTCCAGCTGAGAAGCCTAAGAACTGATTAGTGGGATGGAGAAAGAAAGTGCATTCAATCTGAAAACAAGATGAATGTTTTAAGTTCACACTAGCATCTGATCTTTTTTTGTCAAGTCTTGGGAGGGACACTGGAACTATAGAAAAGTCTTGGACCAGAGGTGGAAGAATGTCATGGCTTAACCCCAGCTGGCAATGAAGCACCACCTGTCTGCTCCCTCATTCCCCATAACACGATGAGGGGAGAAGGGATGAGAATCAGAAGAGTAAAAGTGAGAAAATTCATGGGTTGAGATAATGACAGTTTAATATGTTAAGGAAAAGTCATGCACGCAAAGAAATAATAAAAAAGAATTAATTCATCACTTCCAATGGTCAGGCAGGTGTTCAGCCACCTCCAGGAAAGCATAGCTCCATCATGTGTGATGATTACTTTGGAAGACAAATACCATAACTCTGAACATCCCCCCTTCTTTCTTCTTCCTCCTCCCTTATATGCTGAGCATGATGCCATATGATATGTGATATCCCTTTGATCAGTTGAGGTCAGCTGACCTGGCTGTGTATACTCCCAACTCCTTCTTCATGCCCAGAGTCCTCGCTGGTAGGGTGGTGTGAGGAGAAACTATCTGAACCAAAACCAGCATAAGAGACAATTTCTCAAGACAAGTAACACCATCCATGGTGCTTAACGTAAATACGAAACAAGAGTGGACAAATCTCTAGAAAATATGCAGATGGTAGAAGCAGTGAACTATATGCCCTCTATGATTTGCAGGAGAGCTTTTTGGATTTTACCTGTGAAGATATATTCCTGCAGATACCTGTAGTGATGTGCCATATTCTTATTCCTGTATGAAGCTATTTGGAGGTGGGGTAGTTGAAAGAGATGAAGTAGGAATGGCTGTGGAAGCAAAGTGCAGAAGAGAGTGCTGCAGTACGGGTCAGTTCCATTCTTTGTGCTTTTCTCCCATTTTTGTATGAAGGAACAAAGATAGCATCACCATCTATATTATATTGTGTAGAGAGAAACCCTATGGAACATGCAACAAGATCTAGAAGAACTTAATGTCTTCTCACCCTTCTGTTGGTCTCTGAAAATGTTCCATATGGGCCCAGTTTATTTGTGAGTCTGTGGGATACAGAGTTGATTTGACTGAAAGCTCCTCAAGAGAGAGACTCATCTCATATCTACTGCCAGGAGTAGGAATAGACCAGGTTATAAGGTGCCTTGTGCTCTCCTTTCTGTTTACTAAAATGCTGCCTTGTGGCTGGTAAGGGAGGCTATCCCTGAATTCTTGGAGTCTTTCTCTAAAGCTTTCTTTTCAGTTTGGTAGAAAACATACGTCCCCAATCTCTGAGAACTCATTTTTTCTGTTGGATGTTAAGCTCAGGGAGTGCTGCCAGTCAACCCTGTGCAAGGACTTTCAACTTGGAAAGGAATGTTCTCTCTCTTAATTTTCTGTCTGGATACTGAATACTACTAGGGAAAGGGTTATACATGAGTTGGGTGATTGAAAACAACATTACAGAATAGTGAAACATTTGAAAGAAACTCCAGTTTTTCCTTCATGCATTAGCTCTGCTGACGGCTGCTACTTTAGGTTTCCCCAAGAACACAGGAAGCAATTGGATACAAACTCTCCTTTCTTTTTTAATGCTGCTTACAGTTAGAAGATGAATGGTTATTTGTCTGGCTTCAAATGGAACAACAAACTGTTCTGACTGCAGACCCATTGGCTTTGGTTTGCTTCCCTGTCTTAAATTTCTTTTCACACTTCATGTTTGTGTAGTGAGAAGGCTCCTCTTCAGGGACCTGGCTTAGAGTTCACTGCTCTACACACTGCTGTCTGCTTTTGCTAGGACAGAATGTTCCTTGCATAAATTTATAAATTCATAAATCACAGCATGCGTGATGTAATCAATACATCTCTTCCATATTGAAATTTTGCTAATCAGCCTCTCCAAGGAAGTAGAAGGCCAAACCTGGTACATACACACTTCAAATCCTGTTATGTCTATCAACATGCTGTTTTGGGGGTTTTGTCACAGGTGTTGACACTCTAAAGTCTCTAAAGCAGTAATTATGATGTGTTTCTGCTTATGAACTGTTGTTCAACAGTAGGACATTATTTTTATCCCCATGTTTAGAATTATGGTTTATTTTAAGTTTAATGTCACAGCTGTGGGCTTGTATCTTAATTCTGCCACCAACTCCTGTGCCCTGGAGAATTCACTATTGGTCTCTGTCCTGTACTTTCAGGGGGACAGCAATACTTCTGAAACCACTCCAAAGTCTTTGAGCAAGGTGAACCACCCAAGGAATTTTTTGGGAATAAATTGCTTGGCTGAAAGGTAAAGCAGAAACTCAAAAATTCCTTTGCTGATTTCCTAGTATCTTATTGTTTGGAAAATAAAAATTCAACTATCCTTCTTATAAAGATTTCAAGAAAATAATTTTGATGCTTGTTTTAAACCTGAAAATCCTTACAATAGGAAAAAACCTGTTTATTGCCTTAGCTTTACTATACTTTTCTTTGTGTGTTACATTGACAAATTCTTGTCATCTTTTAATACAGAGAAGCACAAAATGGTGTTTTAAGGGTGAATCTAAGGCAGTTTGAATTTATCCACTCAGACCTGATACTGGAAGAAGTGGTAACAAAGTACTTATAACTTTGCTTAAATAAGTGCCACTTTGTTGTGGTATCAGAAATAAAGTCTGTTCAGTTTCAACAATTAAATTAGCTACTGGCAGCAATTAGATGTTGTCTCCTATACATATTTGTTGGCAGATGTGGACACAGACTTGTATTCTGTGATTGGGTGAAAGATGTGTCTTCAAAAAACCCCAAAGCATTGAAAACCAAAATCACGTAACAAAACAATCAATTGCTCCTCACCTTTGGTTGTTCACTTCCTGATGTCTGATGGAACATTATAGATCTGAAGGGTAGTGCTGTTGCATTCATCTGACTGGCACTTTAGTAATAACTTAATTTGCTGCAGCTTCAGCATAGCTGTGCTTACCCACTTTAGAGTTTAACTGAGTATTATCTTTCATGTTCTTACTCTGCTGTCTTCTTGTAGCTGAAGTTGAAAGTGTCTTCTGCCAGATTCTTTTGGGAACACTGACTTTCATTCAAAGATATATTTGAGCTATGGAAACATTTAAATAGAAAGAGATAACAGGCAGGCAGTGACAGCATATCTCACCAGTATAGTGCTAAATTAATTAAACACTGTGAACTCATTAGTAAAGTTACAGAAGATACAGGAGGCCATAATATATATTGATTACATAGCTGCCGTCTGGATATAGCTGCAAAGGCTTTTCCCCTAACAAACTGCTCTGGGCTGGGTGTGGGTTTTCTTTTTCCAACCAGAACCTTTGTACATAGAATAATGGACTTTACTCCAGTCTGGAAAGTCCTCTCTGTTTCATCAGCACAGATGTATGAAAAAACCCAACAAACCAGTGGAGAATGAGAGGAATTGAAAAGAATCAAATTAGTCTGTAGAGGACACTGTCAGTGGAGGTAAAAATGAGTGTGAGCTGATAAAAGCTGTTGTAGTACTAATGAGAAGGAATGGGCTGAGCATGGCTGCTCAGTGTGCTTCCTAGAGAAGAGTGTCTTAAACTCTGCTTTTGCTAGGGAAACTTGCCATCTTTGTCCTCTCTATTCACATTGACAAAATCCATGGGAACTTCGCAGTATGGAGCAGGTATAAATGTTTCAACAAGAATACATGTAGCTTGTTTGATGATGGCACTATTGCATACTTTGAGAAGAACAGTGGAGTTTGGAAATCCATCAGTTTAGGGGCCTCCTGAGCCAAGTTTTCTATTAGTTGCTGTGATGAATTATATTTAGCAAAGCAAGAAGGGAAGCTGTGTAACTTAGGTCTTCTTTGATACCTGAAATATACTCAGAAGTGAAACCAAAATACCTTTAATCAGCTATAGAGGTGGTTGTAGCAGTGCCCTGGCTGTTTTGATGTACTCAAAAGAGCAAAGTTCATCTTTAAAATAGGTGGGAAGGAGTTAAATGAAACCCTGTGACCTGGAAGACGGTAAGACTGGAAAATATGAATCTGTATGGAGCATTGTTTCAGTCCAGAAGAGGTCTTGTTTGTTTGGTGTAGGATATGAATCACAAGAGAAGCTAGTTCTAGTTCTAAGACTAATGTGTCTTGTTGTGGAGAGAAAATGTATCCTTGTTAATATGGCTGCAAAGAGGCCTGCCATTGTGTAAAATAGATGTTTGATTTTATCAGGGTCCCTTCAGCACTTAAAGCTGTCTCAGAGTATTCACAGTTTGTGTATGAAACAGAAATTATTATAACTACATGCTTTCCTGTGAGACTAGAAAGTTAATGGTTAATGGCTCAAACAATCAACCATTTGTAAAAGCAGTGTTGATTTGCTGACAATGTGCAAGGTCACAGCCCAGGTGCAGAGCGGTTGAACATACACCACAGGATGTTACAAGCTGGGGTTTGAGCCAGATAAGGGAAGAGGCCAATAAGAAGCAGATCCTATGGGGTTGGATTTTAGTGTGTGCTTTTTGTCATGTCAATATCCTTATACAAGCGGTTCAGGTGTGAAAACTCCCCAAGTATTGACATTCATATGTAGACCTCGAGGTGTTTGTCCCTTCTGATGAGCCATAGTTGGCTGACTACTGATGTGAGAGACAGCTGTAAAAGCGTCTTAAAAGTTGTCATAAATCATCAAAGACTCTGAAAGTGCTCTGTGATCCCCCATGTGTTACATCAGACAGTGTAAAACTCCCCACCCCAGGGGAGGTACCCGGACAATCCCACCTGGAACCTGAGCGTATATGAAGCCATTGAACTTCATGTTTTGTGGGTTTCCCGACCCCTAGATTAAGACTGTGACCATCTCTTTGACCAATGGACATTGAAATTGCGACAATCAAGTCTCATCACTGAATCCAAGGATGGTAACTATGTACCTTTCTACTCTTCTTCTTTCTTTCTCTTTCTTTTATACATTTTCTTTGGTGTTATTTTTATGCTTTTAGATTGTTGCTTTTCTAACCAAAATGGCTACAAGTAGTTCTACATTTGTTCTACCTTAATATTCTAAAGTTTGCATGTAAAAGCTTGTTATTGAACCTTCTGAGAATTTTGTTGCTTCTCCGTACACTGCACAGAGTAAATCAAACAACCTTCCCCTAAACCAACCAAGCAGACCAGGGCAGAACACTTCCTTGCTTGGAACTGGGCCATGAGGCTTGGAAGATGAAGAACATTTATGTGTGAGTGCCTGGGATGAAGATGTACACTGGAGAAGGGAAAATGACAATACGGGAGCCTGCACTGTTCTTGGTTGTGCATGCTGCTAGCCCAAAAAGGAGTGGACTGTGAACAATGCAACCAATTCAGTCTCAGCCACAGATTCCAGACAAGTAGATACTATTTAGGACTGGTATATATTTTGAAGAAACATAAATCAGAGAGCTATTACTTGTGAGACAAAGTGATAAAAACATAGTGTGTGGGATTTCCTCTTGCTTACAGGTTTACTGCTTGTTCTTTCTCCCCACCTTTTAAAGAGAATCAGGGATTGGAGGAATCTTTTGGGGTTTGCATGTATGTTATTTTCTTCTTCTTTCTTTTTCCCAGCCTGCTGGTTTCTCTTCTTTTCTCTGTATCTGGGCTTTCCAGGCTGTCGTGTATCTGTACCATGAATGTGAAGTCATACAGCTCTGGTACAAGGCCATCCCCTTTCCCTTCTTTAGCCCCATGCATATGTGGAAATGCAATAAGAATCAGTCAAGAGGACGCCTACAAAAAAACCAAAAACAAAACAAAACGAAAAACAAACAAACAAACAAAACCAAACAAAAAACCACAAAACCCACGGACTTATCTCTGCTCCTCCTCCCACCCTAGGGCTCCTTGTACAGTATTTAAACATTATTGTTAGCAGGATGGTGATCCAGCCTCCCTATGGGGTGCTTGGAAACCCTAAGTGGATTAGTCTTTTATCTCACTCTTGAGGGTTTTCTACACACACACACAACACACACACACACACACAACACACACACACACTTACAGAGAGAGAGTCTGTGTACTTACTGTGTGTAAGCTGTGTACTTATTCTCAAATTTCAATCTAGACGGTGACCTCTTCATTTTATTCTGTTGCAGTAGGTGAGGCACAAGGGGACCCTGTTCTCTCTCCTTTCTTTTCCCAGATATCCTGCATGCAGGTGAGTATTCTTCCCATACAGAACTGATGGCACTTCCCTCTTGAGTAAATCTGTGCTGCCCCTGCCTGGGCTGCGGGATGGGAACAGGAGGTATAATATCACTGGTCCTGCCTCTGTAACAGTTTTGCCCGGTGTGACGGGTGTGTCCCATGGCAGTATAACTCAGCATATCTGGAGCTGAGTTTTAACAGTGACAATTATCTTCCAGGTAGTTTTCCAATAAGGAACCACCACATTCTTTACATGGGTTAATGAATTAAGTACTCCATGTGACATAAGTCTCTCTCATTATGTTTGTTTCAGGGGAATGAAGGAAACTAAGCATTATGATGGGAATTGACAACAACTTGTAGCCTCATGCAGACCACCTAGCTCTTTCCAGTAAATGAAAGGGCACACTCACTCTGAGTGGGATAGCTTTTGGGTCCTGACTCACAGCCACTGACTTATGACACTAGGCATCGCTTCCTCTTCTCCTTGTCTCTTTCACTTTGGCTCTTCTGTCTCTCACCTGAACAAAAACCAAGAGAAGAGAGCTAACAACAGATAACATGGGGTGGGAATCTTTCCATTGCACCCTCTCCCCACCCCCTCCTGTCCATACAAGATTGATAATGAAACCGATACCTTTCACCAGCGTAATTTTCATATTTAATGAGCGTGACTCAGAAACTATTACATTAATTAGTCAAATCCCACAAACCGTTAATGGTGCACGTGGTAATTAATATTGTATTCAATTAAAAGCTGACCTGTTTCAGGTGCCTTCCACTGGTTTGGGGGGCTCTTTGCAGACCGCATATGTTCCAGTGCCTGAGGCCAAGCCTTTTATTTTGTTCAGTGGTGGGCAAGGAGGTAATTTTTTTCCTGTTTAGGTTTTATGTTTTTTTTCTCCATGAACATATGCTGGTTTCTCCCCCAGCCCCCCGCCCCTCCATCTCCAAATGTGCTGCTCTCACTATACAGACAACCTGCTTGCTGTGATTTATGGGTTAGCACAGCGCGGGGCTCACAGACTGGAAAATTTCCAGTTTACACAAGAATTCCCTGAAAAATGAGCTTGGTTAATTTATTTCTTTCATTAACGAGTTTGAACTGTGAGATAATCTTTCTGAAACCCACTATCCTTTCCTTCACAAATACTGAGAAGCAAATAGGGTCCCTATTCTGCTTACACAGGGCTCAAAATCACACCTTAACTAACTGTGGACAAAAATCTGTGGTCAAAACTTATTTTGGAAACTTATTTAAACAGAGGAAGGTTTTTTTTCTCATCTGGAGGTAAGGGGTGGAGGTCCTAAGTCTTAATGTTATGCTGCAGCTCCACTCATCTGTGTTAGCTCACTGCTATATCCTGCTGAAGCCTGTGCGAGTTGCTGCTCATAGGTTTTGTGGGAGGAGGGCGCAGGCTTTAAGGTAAGCACCCTCCTGTTCAGTTGTGGTTCACTGGTTGCCTAAAATCCACAGACGTTATCCAGTAGTTTCCTGTGCTGTTTCCTCCTGTTCAGTAGGAGCTGAGTTGTGCAAGGTCTGTTGTTCCTGAAAATAGACCTTCTGACTTGTTTTAATATAATAGAGTCAGTTCTCATGAATTATAAAATAAACAAGAATCATATTGACATTCCTTTGTAAAAGATATCACCTAATGAACTTCTCAAGTGACCAGTAGAGATGGAGAAGTAATAACTTCTCTGTCCAATCTCTGGTCACTGTCCAGAAACTTATATATACGAAGTCAACAATAAACAAGAGACTTCTTTTCTTTTTCTACCTGAACACCTGTTGTGTGTGTTACTGTGTGTTTCTATCTACATCACAGTAACAAAGGTCCAGTTCTGATGCTTCTGTTTGCTGATGTCATCTGAGAACCACTGGTTACAGTTAGGGTTGTTACTTCATATCAGTTTGGGCCATTCCATCAGAATCATTAACAACAGCATTGATTATTTGTGGTACACTACTACTACTACCACCATCATAATAATGATTATTACTTTTATTTATTTATTTATTTTTGTAGGGTTTGTCTGTTTTGTTTGTTTGAGGGTTTTTTTTCCTTTTCATTTTTCCTCTTTTGTCCTGGTCACAGTTATGGTGTGTTTCCATAATACTTTTACGCCATGCTAAATGGCATGGAGTGTGCTAACTAATCCCTTCAGCATATACAGACATCTTGCTGGAGCTCTTTCTGATTTTATTGTGTTCTGACTTAAGAAGGATGTGGACCTGTTGGAGCAAGTCCAGAGGAGTGCCATGAAGTTGATAAGAGGACTGGTGCCTATAAAAACAGGCTGAGAAATGTGGGGCTGTTCAGCCTGGGGAAGAGCAGGTTATGTGAAGACCTCACAGCAGCCTCCAATCTGAAGGGGTTGTTATGGTTTGATGCTGGCACAAGGTCAGTGCCCACTACAGGGAAGCCAGAGAGGAACTCTTCATCAGGAACTGCAGTGATAGACCGTGGGTACAGACTGAAAGAGGGAAGGTTGGATAATAGGAAGAAATTCTTTACTGTGAGGGCGAGTGAGACACTGGAAGAGGTTGCCCTGGGAGGTTGTAGATGCCCCAGTCACAGCAGTGTTCAAGGCCAGGATGAGGCTTTGAGCAACCTGGTCTTGTGATGTCCCTGATCATGGCAGGGAGTGGTTGGGACTAGATATCTTTAGGGTCCATTCAAACCCCTTAACATTCTGTGATTTGGTGACATGTAAGGGGGCAAGATTGAATACTGCTCTAAACCTTCTCACTGAAGTTAAATAATGAGGAGCCATTGTCATCCATGTGTCTCGCAAAAGTTGTGTATATAGATAAATATTAAAACCTTGTCTGTAATAAAATCACCCTGCTTGCTGCTTAACAATTTGGTATCTGTTTTGGCCAAAGGCTTTTCCCCTGAATCACTGCTCTCTAAACAAATCTCTTGATTTCTGTTGCATTTTTATTCCCTAGAGAAAAATATGTTGCTATTTGTACTAAGTTTCTGCAGAACACGAGGGAAAAATATGCTCATCTTGAAAATATGCTATTGTTAGGAAGAATTTGAATGAGAAACACATAAAATATCACTGTGATTTCTTTCTAAATAAAAACCCACTTTGAAACAAAATAATGCAGATGTTTGTAAACATCTGTTATTGTCCCTTAAATCAATAAAATTTAAAAGTTTTTGGACTTATGAAACAGTGTTCCATGAATGTATGGGCTCTTTTATACTGACACAGCCTCTTGCCAATGGGTTTGCTTCCTGTGGAAATCTTTTGTGATTCTTTTGTGAATATTTTTAGGAATGCACATGCTCTGCAGTGTAGTCTCAGAACTTAGTGTGGATGATGCAGGCATGCCAATATTTGATTTCAATGCCTTGTAGGGCAGGGAGTATGTTGCCTTTTGTTCCTTGACATGAATTATTATTTACTTTATTAAATACTTCATAAGTACTAGCTGACTAAAGTATCACAAATTCTTTTAACCTGCATGCTTCCTGTGGAAGGGCAGGTTATATAGTGAACATTATCTCCATATAGTCTTCAATGCTTTGCGTTGAACAGAGAGACATGTCTTTGACTTGGAAGTTTAGCTTACTTTTCTTCCTTACATTATTGTGCTGGACCATATGGTTAGAGGAGAAAAAGTGAATTTTCTGTTATTTTCATGGGCTGGAGTTTTCCACTGAGCAACTGGTGATATTGACTAAGAAAACTGGGGGAACAGCAAAGTTGAGCACATACTGAAGCTGGGTTCCTGTCTTTCCTCTAGAGACTTAAGTTAATGGGGTAGTATGTGAATTCCCCTTTGGGCACAATGACAGTCACTGAATGTCTGCCAGTTGTTTTCCTCCCATCATTAGGAAGTTTATTGTGCCTAAATTAAGGAATGTCTAATTTTTTTTTTTTTTTTTGCGGGGGAGGAGTGACATATAAATGTACATATTTCATAACAGGAGAAACATAAGAATTCTCTAAGTCTTGCTGTCAGTGCTTTAGTCTCAGTCTAAGGGTAAGCTCTAAGATAGGTGGGCAAAAATTTCTTTGATCATGTAATAAAGCGTGGAAGGTAACATTACTAAACTGCGGAGAAACTGTGGGATGGGTATTGCTTGATAAACTTGGGATGAAAGAACCATTTGCATTTGTGTTTCTTATCCTTCTCACTTAAAAGGAAATCAAAATGTGAGTAGGAACATGTTTTTTCTGCCTTTGACTCTTAGGACGGTCCCAGTCCTTTAACGTAATTTGCAAATGAGAACAAATTCAAGTAAAACTAATTGACAATCTCTAAAAGGAATCAGAGAAAGAAAATGTGATCCAGCTCTTCTGCCTGAGAAGAAGACATTTCTAGATCAAATTACATTAGAACAGTAGATCTCTGCCTTTTTTTCTCTCTTTCTTTGTAGAAATACCTTCATTTGATTTCCAAAAATATTGCCATGAAGAACTGAGCATATTACTTGCTAAGTAACTAATTTGGAGTAGATGAAAAAAATTAACTTGCATGTACCTACATTTTATTTTTTGGATTTTTCATCAGATAAGTGAAACACAAGTGATTTGACTAAATATATTTATAAAAATGGAATATCATCCTAGAGCATGGTTCCACACTGAAGCATTCGTCTGCTTTATCTACTTGCAAGCATGATGCTGTGTTTTTAGCAGCTCTATCACAGATACCTCACAAAGGATCTTTGTAGGGCCCATGCACAGTTCTCAGCCTTCAGCCATTTTAATTTGGAAAGGCAACAGGGTTTTAAAAATTATTCACATATGAGTTTAACCCTTCTTAAATCTCTTTGCCTTGACATTTCTTTTTGCTTCATACTAATTTTCTCTTGTAAATGGCTGTTCTTTCTCCTACATCCAATGAGGTCTAGCTGGCCTGGGGCTGCTAATTTGTGCCTTTCTTGTTCAACGAGTTCTTCAGGGACCTCACTGGTTCTCTCTGTAGGGAAAAGGGCATTTTTCACTACCACTATAATATGCTGAACCTGCTGTAGTTGAGCTTCTGGAGGAGTTTCATTGGCATAATCAGTTCTGTAAACCTGCCTATAATATGTCCAAGTGACAGGCATGTAAATACAGATATGACTGCCAAAATCTGGTAATGCACAACCATAAGAATGCTCTAAGAGTTTCTGTTACTAGTTAGCTACTTTCTGTGGAGCGAATCTGCAGCTGAAGAACTTATTGGCAGTCCTTTACCTTATCTTTTCTGTTCCAGCTCCAGCTGTTTGTTTCCTGGATGCTAATACAGTATAGTCCATTTTATCAGTGGCTTCTTCATAGTTTCTGTGGCTCACAGTCCTTTGTCTGATACCTAGTAAATCTTCTAGCCCTGAGCTCAGAGACTTCTCATTAATTTTTTCCCCTAGAGACAGAATGAGTAACTCCTTGGCTGATGCCCCGTTCGTAGCTACCTGGAAGTCTCCTGTTTTGGGAGTACTTGCTCTTTTTATGTATTTACATATCTCATTTCATATATAATGCAGACAAGGGCACTGTCTTGGCTTTTACCAAGAGTCTTACAGGCCATGTTCTGGCCTAATGGAAGACGCATGAATGTGCCCTGCCTGTGAACATTTACACACACCATCATGACAGGTTTCACTTGTTAGGACAGTTACCCTTTCTTCTGTTTCAGCTGAAGCTCCTTTCCCTTCATCATCTCTATTGTTGTGCTTCTTTCATTATGCTCGCCTCTCTGACACTGCCTGTCCATTCCGCTTGGAATGGAAGTCACCAAGCTCTTGTCCCTGTATTGATTTGCACCAAAATTGTCAAGACATTAGTAGCTGTGGTCTAAAGCACATGATTCTCTTAGTTAAAAGGAAAAGATATCTGGGAAAATGCTGTATTTTAATTTTCTTTTTCTTGTTTACGAAGAAGGTACATAAAGGGCAAAAAAAAGGGTTTTTTGTACGCATATGGCTTGGATCCTGGTCAAAGTTGTCTCTCACCTTCCTCCTGAAGCTCTCTTTCTTTGCTTCCATGTCTATCTTCATCTTCTGCTACAAACATGTCCACTAGTATAGGTGGTCGCTGTTACATTTCAGTTCTTCTGGCAATCTGAGCAAGTAACGCAGATTCAAAAGATTATCCTTTGTAGCCCCTCATCTTGGATGGAACATCTAAGCGAAGCAAATGTAGTGGCATGCAGGATTAGGCTTGGAGTTTGCAAGGAGCCTCAGGTACAACATAAAATGATCTGAAACTTTCTAAGAACCATTTTGAAACCTTAAAGATGAGAATCTTCACATTACTCCTACTTGCTCAATGGTAGCTGGGTTAGAAGGCTTAAGATTTGGCTTGCTGGACATGGATTACCTTTCAGAAAGCAGGAGACATCTGCACTTTGCTGATCACAGTGCTGAGAGCTGCTAGTGAGGATGGCAGTACCTACGCATGAGGAAAGCAGCTGTGAACTCTGTGCATCTGTGTCTCTGTGTATATCTTGTGTGTGTGTCTCCATTTCCAGCACAGGAGAGAATCCAACAATATTTCACCCAAATGAGAAATGTTATTCTGCAGATTAAAGCCACGCAGTGCCTGGTTTTGTCTTTATTTATGCCTTTCTATTTCCTTCTCTGCTGACATGGGTGCACATGCCGGGAAGCACTGAAGGACATAATTGGCGTTGTGAAAAATTATTGGGAAGCCAGGACGTTCCCTTGCAGTGATCCCCCCCTTCTCTTTCCCATCTGTCACCATCTAATGTGACAAAGTTTTTATCGGGCATTGAGGCAGAGGAGATTAAAAGTAAATACTGCAATCAGGAAGCAGCTGGGGGGAAAATGTAACACATTTCACACTAAGCTGAACAGCTCATCAACTTAGCCTTGTATATCTACAGCGGATGAGAGGGAGGGAGGGCTGCAGGGGGATGGTGTGGTTCAACATGCTTCTCCACACTGGGAGTCTGAAGAAGATCCTGTACAAACAGGGCTTGTGCTTTCTGGCACTTGCTTGCTTTGGGAAGGAAAAAGCCTCAGGAGTCCTGTAGTTCTTAATTTGATTTTGTAACAAGCTTCTGTAAAATACTGTTTTCTCAGTCCTCAATTCACATATTTTTGGACTCCCTTCATGCTTTAGTGATGATCTGGATGCTACCAGGTCCTGTTTGGCTAGGAGGGCTTTACCAGACATCTATCTCTGGCTGTTGTGGGCATCCAAATGCCATGCCATCTCTTGGGGAGCTGCAGGGTGAAAAGTTTGTTGGCTAAATGGGAGATACTACATGCAGATACAATAATGTTTCAGGTTCACGAAACTGGACACCAAGATATTTAATATGCACTGCGCTGGGCGCTGTTATGTTCTGTCCAAATCGATCTGCCTGCAAAGTCCAAGAAACTGAAAACTTTGTATCATTGCTTTATTCTTATTTGTGTGTACAAAACTTTAGGTTATTGAGCACTACCAGTCGCATTTTCTTCTTGTAAAGCTTTTGGAAGCATTTGTTTTATTCCCAAAAATATTGCCTACTTTTTAGTTTTTTGCTATGATGATATCACATGAGCTCAATGCTGTTGAACATGAATAGACTGGTGCATGTGGAGGACAGTGAGAATCTTCTCCTTATCCCTAGGATAAACAAAGCTTTGGAAAGTGACGCAGGCTTCCCTGGTATCCCTGCTCCTGTGAATGTGTCACCTGTTATAGAAGGTCAGGATCCTCCTGCTTCATGAGAGTCTCAATCTCCAGCATTTGTTTGGTCCTTGGCTTTATAATTGAGTGCCAACAAAATCTAATCTCTGTAATTTTGGCTGTCGTTTCTTATAAGGCATTTTTTCTTCAATTTTGCTGGGAAATCCCTATTTCTTTAATTAATTTTATGTGATTTCCTTAATTTACTTTGTCATTTTCATGTCACTTGCTCTTCAGTGTTGATGAGATGTCCTGTCATTGTTAATAAGTTTTCTAAGGATAAAAAAAAACCCCCAAAACATTCCTAAAATCTTTACAGCTACTTGCTGAACAGTTAGATTGAACAGTTTCTCCTAAATGGAGGTCCTTTTGCTGTGCTTGGTAATCCTTCAGGATTCCTAAAACTATAGACAGCCTTGGCTCTGAGGTAAGTTATTGTAGCTTTTGTAGTTTGTTAATTGTGTTATTTTAGTGGTGGTCTTCAACCACCAAACATTTCTGGTACAGCTGTGGTGGGGAGCCACCTGGTTTGGCCTTATGTTGTTTTTTGGTGCCCTGCTCTGGTGGCGTCACTCTGGGGCCATCCAGCTAGAAGAACTTGACTAGGTTGTAGAACATTTGGCAGCAGTATGTATTTTGTCCCTATAATAACACTTTCATTGTTGGCTAAGGAATTCTTTTATCCCTGTAGTGTGGAGGTAATGAAGTAAGGATGTCAAGCTGAGAAGCTTGATGTGATCTAACCACATGCACTTGCAGCCCAGAAAGCCAAACATATCCTGGGCTGCATCAAAGGCAGCATGCCCAGTACTCTTCTGTTCTGTTCTTCTGGGACCCTACTGGAGTACTGCATCCAGTTCTGGTGTCCTCAACACAAGAAAGAATCAGACTGGTTAGAGAGGGCCCAGAGGAGGTCCACAAAGATGTTGAAATGGATGGAGCACCTCTCCTATCAAGATGGGCTGAGAGAGTTAGGGTTTTTCAGTCTGGAGAAGAGAAAGCTTTGGGGAGACCTTAGAGCAGCCTTCCAGTACCTAAAGGGGGCTCCAAGAAAGCTCAAAAGGGACTGTTTAAAAGGGGATGTTCTGAAAGAACAAGGAGAAGGGCTTCAAAGTGAAAAAGGGTAGGTTTAGACTGGATATTAGGAAGAAAATCTCTACTGTGAGTGTGGTGAGGCACAGAAATAGGTTGTCCAGAGAAATTGTGGATATCCCACCCCTGGAAGTGTTCATAGTCAGGCTGGATGGGGCTCTGAGCAAGCTGGTCTAGTGAAAGATATCCCTGCCCAAGGCAAGGAGTTGAAACTAGATGAACTTTAATATCCTTTCCAATCTAAACCATTCCATGATTCTATGGTTTACAGTAAGGCAAAGGGCCCATTTTTTACTTTCTTCAGTATCCCTGCATTATAAAAAGTAGGTAACTTACTGAGATATTTTTTCCTGTAGCTCACGTGAGATGAATAACTGCTTGCTAGTGTTTGGCAGCTAAATTCTCATAGTGCTGTCTGCAACAAGCAAGTACCAGCCCTCATTAAGAACTACTTCTATGCTCTCCTATTGATGCAATTATATGTTTTATCTTAGGTCAGTGGGCCTTAATCTGGTCTTCTATGTCATTGCTTCTCCAAACATCTGAAGGGGGCTGTCCTATTACAGACCAGAACTGGAAACCTTGCTCTTATAGTCTTTTCTTTCATACTGGCATCGAAACCAGAAGGAAAAAAAGGAACCACTGTCATGCAGAGCATAAGATACAGAGAAAGTAAAATGAAGAGGAAGGAGCTTGGGAAAAGTGCTGGATGGCAGAGGAATGTGTGTAGGAAAGATCAGAATGGACCATGAAACCGTCTAAGGATGGAAGGCTTCTGTACCTACAGCCTCCTTAAAACCTCATTCAATGTCCAGATTTTACTTTTTTGGTATTTTGTAAGGTATTGGGCAAGCTGCTAGAGCTGACCACAATAGAGATGGGACACACGTAACTTGGGGACTGTCAGCAGCTGCATTTGCCTTAACCTATTAAGGAACTGCTGGATAAATCCTCCCATGTTTTCCATCTGCCCCAGGAATGCATGTTACATGGGACCTATCAGGCTGATGCTGTCAATCCTCTAGAAAAGATATTTTGCCCTGTCTTTACTTGTGCCGTATTTCTTTTTAGCTCTGGTATTAATGAAGAATATGTCAAATAGTCCATAATGTAATAAAGGAGGAAAAGATTTTTTCTCTTTTTATTTTTGACTGTACTTACTGTGGCATTATGTCAGCATGCTAATTCTGATAGGCCAAGAAAGAAAAGAAAATAGTCAACTTCTGGAATTTTTGTATAATTCTATCACTAGATTATTACCTTTTATTTTCAAATATCTATGAGCTATTTCTTCCTGTGTTCCAAGAGAACAAATTTTGGTTAAAATCCCTGAGGGGGTGGGTCTCTCGCCCACATTGGATAATTTGGCATGACTTGGTCTTTGGTCAGATTAGAACCAGCATTTGTACTGCAGCCATTTCAGAAGTGATACAGTGGAGGAAAGGTAGGTTCTCAGCTTACACCATGGCAAGAGCCATGTCTGATAAGAGTCACTGTCGGTATCTCACTTTCACAGGCATCATATTTATTAGACTATCTCTGCATTTTTATTTAATGCACCTCACTTAATTCTCTGATAAAGTCATGGAGGTAGAGATGGTGTTGCTCCTTTAAAGCTTTTAGACTGGGTGGAGAAATTATTGAGGTGGATTACCTACCATCTCAGTCATGAGTTCCCTGCTTCACTCTGTATCCCCTAGGTTTGGAAATGTAAAGGCAAGATTCCAGATCCGGGATTTCCTTTTGATGGGAAACAACAGCAGCTGATCAACCCAGGTACATACCTGGTGCATTTCCTCTCCCACTCTAAGTTAAGCAGAAGAGAAGGGAACTGGGTGATTTGCTTCAAAACATTAGTGCAGGGCATCATATTGTGGCTAAGTATTTGCTCAAAATTCTTTCCAGGAAGTTTGGCTGAGCATTCTTTCTGTTTAATATTTTTGCAACCCTTAAGAAGCACAAGCAACCTATATTGAAGGCTACTGATGTTTCATTGCTAGTAATTTTTTGTTTAATAGTATTTTTTTAAAACAGAAGGAGCTGATGGTTTTTAGCAGCTGCTGCCTGAGGTTGCAGTCATGTGAGCAGGCAGACTCAGCTCTGGATTGTGTCCTCTCCAAGGAATGCTTTACTGCAAGAAGCCTTATTAGAAGTAGTGCAGAAAGCAGTACTTTTCTAGGGTTAGGTGGATGCTCTCCTGCTAAAGATCCTACCTTTTGAAAGAGACGTAGAACTGAAGTTCTGAACTCTCTCATATTTTTATAAGTGTTCCCTGACTCTCTGCTGGGTGTATTGCTTGTGCTTTGTTTGGGCAGTACCAAGTACTGTGATGAAGTGCAAGTAACTCAATGGGATTTATACGAGCTTATGAAGCGGAGAATAAACCCCATAGTTTGCACAGTAAATCAATTTGTAAAGTGCTTTGGGATCTTTCTGGATGAAAGGCCCTATATAAATGTAAGCCATGACCATTCATCATTATTGAATATGAAATAGAGATATACACTCTATCAAGCTAGAAGCAATAGGCTTGGGCTCATGATTGCTCACAGGACCCAATCAGTCATCAGATCACGACATAATGCAGCTAGAATAAAAAAAGAAAACCCACAGCAAATCATTTCAAGCAATGCAATTAATGGGCATCCAGTATAAATAGTGATCTTGGTCAGGAAGACTAGGCTTTTCCCGGGCAGTAGAGTTGATGCCAGAGTGTTAGCAGGGAA
Organism: Sitta carolinensis; assembly: GCA_032173965.1. Taxonomy (NCBI): domain Eukaryota; kingdom Metazoa; phylum Chordata; class Aves; order Passeriformes; family Sittidae; genus Sitta; species Sitta carolinensis. Next base: position 39,938,157 of record JAVUNC010000006.1, read on the forward strand.
AGCCAAGATTCCTCACCAGCAGTACACCATATAAGCCTACAACTAGATAAGAAAACATTGTATCTATGATTTTCAGAATTGGCTTTCCATTTGGGAAATGAAATAGAAAATGGTTTTGTAAAGAAAGTGTTAGCTTTTGTTCTACAATGAGCCACAGAAATGTTTGTCTTTTGCATCAAGTTGCAGTCCAGGCACATAGTGTTGTTGCCTAAACTTGATTGTCAGATGTAGCATCTGTGGCTCTTGCAATGCAACATGCACATGCATGGCAGGGTATATAATCTGTTTCTGCTGCTTATCCTTGAAGATACCAAGTGTCATGTGCTCTGTTTTGTGACAATTAAATCAAAACATAGGCTGCTCCAGTCCTCTGCTTCAAGAGCCAAGCAAACTGAGGGCTTTCTTCACTTGTGCTGGAGTTCTTTCTGTCTGTATATTTGCCTTTTGAGGCAAGGCAGTACTTTGTATGAACTTCTCCTCCTTTGTGTTGTGGTGATGTGTCTGTCTCAGACTGCTGTGATTCCATGGATATATTATTATACTCTCATTTCCTGTTTGTCTGTTTGTTACATAAGAGAGAGATTGAGTTTTTATAAAATATAAGGGAATGAGGTGAAAACTGAAATAAGAAACTGAAATAAGAAGTATGAAGGATCCCGCTTCATAAAATCCATCTTAACCACAGATCAGCTTTTGAAGAATGGGGAATTCCCATCAGCTCTTCTACTCGCCATGACCACCAACCTGCAGCCTCAGATTGCCAATAGTCTATAATGCCCTATATTGTTACCTGCAGCTATCTTCATCTCTAGTACAGGCTTGCAGTGTGACATGTTCTGAAATCACTAGATGGAGCAGATACAGTGTCTTAGTCTACCCTTCTGTTCCAGAGTTGCTGCTAACACAATTCAATATCCCATCAGAAGTATGACTCTGGGGAAGACAGGTGGAAAAGGCCTGCTTTTCCTAGCTTCCCCATATTGTGGTGTCCTCTCTGGGGAACTAGACTGTTTTCTATTGCTTTCTTCATAAGATAGGCCATCTTTCTTCCCCTTTTCTCTCTGTTCATTTAAACTCGGAGTGAGAAGATGAGGGGAATGCTAATCTAGTGACCTTTCCTTGACCCCTCACTCCCTAGCCTTGGCTTTGAACTAGGTGCTGTGAACTAGAGACCTTTCTTTTGCCCACAGGCTAGAGACTGTAGTGCAAGGATGTGTCCCTTTAACTTCCTTTGACTCTGGTAACAAAAGTTTGGACCTGTTCCCTCTTCCTGGAGCACAGATGATCTGGCTGTCCTGCTACATCTAGTCCATGAGGCCTCAGAGAAGGCAAAAGTTATGGCATCTGACACAACCATTTAAGGGTCAGATACTGCATTAGGAAAAAAATAAAGTAGGAGGTGGGGGAATACAATTTGTAAATTATTCCTAAATATGCCCTAAATTGTCAATTGCAAACAAATTCAGCAGCCCTCCCATCTGTTTTCTGTTTTCATGAGGTGTATTTACTGCCCTTGAATTACAAATCACATGTTGATTTTGTGGTGTTGCTAAGGCATATTAAAAAGGGCCTGTAATTTTTTGCAAGAAATGTGGGTTAGAGTCCATGTGGTTAGAGAGCAGCTCTGCAGTAAGGGACCTGGGGGTTCAGGTACACCAGTTGAAGATCAATCAGCAGTGTGACTTTGAGGTAGTGAAAGCTGAGCATGTACTAGGTTGCATTAATGGGATGTTATCCAGGAAATCAGGGAGTGATTATTCCCCTCTATTCGGCAATCACAGGACTGTACGTGTAATGCTGTCTTCATTTTCGGGCTTCTTAGGATAGGTAAGATCACAAAGCAGAGCAAGTCCAGCCAACAATGACTAAGGTGGTTAGAGGAACAGTGTATGTAAGATAAAATGAGAGACTGGAAGACCTGAATTTATTCAGCCAGGAAGAAAAAGCTAAAAGAGGTCTAATTGTAGTCTTCAGCTGCCTAATGCATAGTTAAAGAAAAGACAGAGAGAATCCCAGGGAAAGAATGAGAGGCCATGAATATAACCTGCAACAGGGGAGTTATGACAGCTCTAAAGAAAAAGTTTTCCATAATGTGAGTGGTTACAGAGAGACTGTCTTCTGAATAAGAGACTTGCAATTCACCCTGAGCAGTCTGATCTAAGTCTGAAGCTGGGTCTGCTTTGACCAGGGATTTGGATCAGAAGACCTCTAGGCCTCCTTTCCAATCCTAATTCTGTGATTCTATGTGTGATTTATAAGACAACTACGCTAAATTATGCTGTGAACTTATTTGAAACATGGCAGAGCAGACTAAAACTAGTTCTTTGCTTTATCCAGAGAAGTGGACAAAGAGCTGAATGATATACATGAGTTTTGGTTCTTAAGCCTTTTCTTGAATGAAATCAGAAAAATATCCCGAAGAAAAGACTCCCTGAAGTTAATGCATGCTTTATTTGGTGTTATACAATGGGTTCTTCATGATGGATGGTTGCATGTGTATGAGCTGTCCTCATACACCTAGCTAATGATAAGTTTCAGTGGCATTAATTAGAACTAGAGGGAACAAGTGTGCCCCTGTGAGTTTATTTGTGCTTGATAACTACCTTAGAGAACTGAGTAGCATAAATGAGGGGTCATAATCAGAGATTGAAATCCCTGCTCTGTAAAATGCCCTACTGAACAGAGAATGCCATGGAAGATAGGCTTGCAGTCAGACATTGTTTAATGTCTTCTTGATTGTTTTCGTGCTGCTTTATTCTGTCAGAGGGAGTATCAGAGTACCATAATCTTTCTTCAGTTCTGCTGACTGAGACAGCTTTTGAGAACAGAAATCCTGAAGGAGTTCCTGTAGTTAGTGCTAAGATTCAGGTAGTATGAGAAATGCTTTTGTATTCTCTTTGTGAGTCTGTTTCCAAATGTTTGCTTATTTTTACTCAATTTTTGTTTTTGTTTTAAAAATAGTCTAGGTAGGACTTGGTCTTCTGCAAGCTGTGGCAGCATCCTGTGTTCTGGGATATTCGATGCAGGCATAGGGAAAACTTTCCTAGGAAGCATGTGCTCTAGTGAAAAACATTACCCATAGATACAATGGAAGTTCAGTTATTGGAGGTTTCCAAGACTCAGCTAGACAAAGGCAAAGCTGACGAGTTCTAGTGATGGTACCTGTCCCACTTCATGACTGGACTAGATGTCCCCCAAAGCTTCCCTCTAAATGATTTGATGAGGTCACTGCATCATGATAATTCCTCCTCTCTCAAGACCCCTGTTCTCACAGGAAGAGCAGATATGTTCACAGGGTAGCCAGGTGTCTTACATCAAACAGTGCTGCAAGGAATGTGTGAGCTGAGACAGGTGGCCTGTGCTGCACCTTGGGGCAGGCCTGGCTTTGCTGGAGAAGGTGTGGTGTGAAGGCACTTTAGGTGCTGTATCTGCTTTCTTTGGCAAACTCTTGTCTTGCTGCATCTCCACATCAGCTTTCCTCCATGTTCTCGTTCTGTGTGTCAGAGGCATGAAGCCAGCAGCAGACTTGGGAATTGCTAGAGAAGTCAGTGTGTGTTTCTCATAACCTCGCACAGCTCAACCCTTTCTTCCACTTCACTCTGGAGTTTTTAGCCTCAATCTTAGAGCCACCCTGTGAAGATCAAATGGGAACAATAACCTATACTCTGCTGGAGATCAAGAAGAATATGAAGGACCCATGGTTCATCCAGCCTAACAGACCATTGATGACACTTGCAGTACTGAAGATAAAATATTTAATGGGAGGACTAAGGCCTGTTGGAGACAACTGATTAAGCTGATAGATGACCTCTACGTCTGCTTAGCAAAATCAGTGTTGGTACCACTACAAAATCCTTGTCTGTGTGTGAGAGCAGCTCCCTACATTTTAGCTGGTGAAGGTAGAGTACTGGTTTAAAAGAGATTTTGGTTGAACTGGTAAACCCTTTTCATGTATACAAGTGTTCGTGTATTATTTTCACTGCTAGATTTTTTGGATGAAGAAGTTACACAAGTCATTGCCTGAATTATCAAAAATTAATTTTTAGGATGAGCTTCACTACAGTGGTGTATTACCAAGGTTGCAAATAGACATGTTCTTCTGCTCTTCTTGGGTTTGATAGACAAAACCATGGACACTGGCTGACCTCATGTTGCTTTACCCAGCAGTGAATGTGAGTCCAGTTACTGTATCACAGATCTATTCCATTGTTTTGCTTCTGTACATTTCCACATTATTACATTACACAGCTACCCCTCAGGTAGGATATGCCAACCCTTTTCACTCATGTGTAGCAGCTGTGCATTTGCTGCCTGAGTGCTTACCCAGGTTTCACACTAGGATCTCTGGAGGAACAGCCCAGAGTTCTCTGTGTTGCACTAACTTGAAAATATCTTTTTAGGAATTGGTTTCCACTGCACCATGTAAGAACTTCACAGACTCTCCTGAGGCTGTGTGCACAAGTGCTCTCTGTGTTCTGATGTACCAAGTGAGTCCAAGTGTGCTTCCCCTTCAGCCCATCCTGCCCGTGACTGAGCTGTGGGACAGCACATGTGCAAGTGCTCTTCTGCTTGTGGCTGCATTGCTTATTGTAAGAACATTCAAGGGAAGGCAATGGAAATGTGATTGAGTGATTTAACTGAGCAGTGCAGTGAGCACTGAAAATTAGTCAGGCTTGAGGTCTTCCTCTTTTTAAAAAATGAAAAAATTCAAGCATTGGTGAGCCACAGCACAAAAAACCCAAACCCAAACTTGTGCAAATATTGACAGGATTATGTTCCGGGAAACACAGACATTGAGACTTAGAGGCAGCATAACAGTCAGTCCTCAAGATTATTCTATGTGTGGAGACTATGGGAATGTCAAATGCTGACATGAGCAGGGGCTTCTTTAACATAATATGGCCACAGGATTTGGTTCAGGTTGTTTGGGGTGATCCTGTTGTGCTACGTAGCTATATGTGTGCTGGCATGGCAGACTGATGAAGAGATCAGTTTGTGCTGAAATACATGACCTGCTCACTAAATCAGTAACCATAACCTCAAGTAATCAGTTCAAAATAGTCTGGAATAAATCACTGCTTGTATGTACACATTTCACCTTCACCCCTCAGCTGGAAACCATCTTGTATCACATTTGAAGGGAAAAAGCATGACTTAGCTCTTTGCACAGAATCCAAAACTATTCTGTGGTGCATTGTAAAGTTGTTTTCCATTGTTAAAAAGTTATTTATCAGAACTCAGGACCTTTTCCATTTACACCCTAGCTTTCTCAGCATTGAAACAGAGATAAGTTTTATGCCCACTTTTTATCGCTTGGGTGTGCCCTGATCAATCCTTAAAATGGAGTCTCAGGACATGCCACACCCTAATGGACTGTGTGGCCTGTTCCAGGACTTCCTCTGACCCTGGGCTTTTGGAACTTTCTTCACTGGTATCTTCTCACCTTTTTTCAGAAGCTCACCAGGAGCGATGGTAAGGTCTGTTCTTGGTGTGGTATGAGCTTTCAGCCTCATCACCTGTAGAAGACGTAGATATACCTGATCTGTTAACTTCTGCTCTGTCTGTGTGAGATCATACTTATTGCACGTATGTCCATTTGAAAATTGTAATTACAGTTAGACATAGGACAGCCAAACATATTGCAGTATGAGTATACATGGATATCTCAGAACATCCTACGTTAACCCAATTTCCAGGGGCCCTTTGCAGTTGTGGAAGTTCTTAAAATTTGTGTTTCCATTATCAAATTCATCTGGCTTTTAAAATAACTGATTTTTTTTCCTGTAATGCTGTCACAAGAGGGCAGAATCGGGGTTTGTACCTGCAGTAACATTTAGTACAACTGAACAAATTGCTATGTATCAGCTGTGGTAACAGCTGTGTGCACAACTAGCCTGCAGCAGACACGGGGTAATTCCACTTAACGCTGTCTTCTCCTAGGTTAAGTCAAATGACCTTGCATTTATCACATGCCAGAAGCATGCACATGCTCAATTATGAAGCTAGGATTATATGCCACAACTTCTTAAGGCTCACTAACTTAATCCTCTATCTGAGCCCTAAAGGCTGTTTGTGTACCTTGAATAGGTATCTTCTCTATTTTTTTAAAGCCAGACTGTACTGGCAGTCAGAGTAGCATAGTCTGCTCTTTGGAAAGCTCTGAAGAATCTGCATCTCATTTCCTTACAAAAAGCTGGTTTTGGAAATCCGGGACTGTGTGAGTAGCCCTGTCCCAAGCAAGGTTACCTTCACCTACTGACAGTTTCCCAGCATGAACTACTTCCATACCTATGGCTGAGTTATTTCTACCGTTGCAACAATCTCAGCGTAATGGTGACTTAAGCTGTTGACTTCAATCTGTTTGGCAACTACAATAACCGCACAGATCACTTTGAATTAATTAATTGGCAAATACATAATTCAAAATAACTGCTGTGATTTTCTTTCCCATTGTTAATGGACTTTGAAACCACCTTTCATTTATAAAGAAACCACTCACAACTCTGGAATTAATCAAGCACTCAGTGAGAAGTGCCTACTGAACTAGTTGCAGCTATCTGACCAACTTCTAAGACAAGTTAAATGGATATATTTGCCTGTACTAAGACAAGTCTTCAGATATGCTGGGGTTAATTCTAGAGTTAGTTCAAAAAAGCACACAACCTCTAAGAAAATAAAGGTTTTTCAGCTTCTGACTGTTAAATAATCATTAGTGACAGCACAGAATTGCATGTCCTCTGCTTTTTAGGTGAGAACCATGAGGCTGTAGTCCAGAAGGGACCAGAAAATATGTCCTTTATGATGGCTAAGTCTTTACTAGCAAGTGACACAACTACAGGAGGTGCTGCATGTAGTATTTTCCTGTTGATCTGCTTGAAACTGCAAATGAGAAGAAAAACAAATAAAAAAGAGACTAAGTTCACAAACAGACTTCACTCCTGAGCCATCCAGGCTCCTGAATGAACCACATCATAACTGATCAAATACATTCTTCCCAAATTAATATCTCTTCTAGTTTGTTGAGCAGAACCTGTAAGACTCTAATATTAGTGTCTTCTACAGTGCTACACACAGCCAAATCTGCAATCACCCTTACTCAAGAAGCCTCTCTAAGGAGATTACATTGCATGGTCCCACCATGTAATGGAGAAAGCCACTCAAATAGAGGTGCTGGGATTTGTAGTCTCTGGGAACAGTGCTGCTGGACAGAAGAGGACTGTGCGAAGGATTTTACTCTCCTGTAGTAAATTAGGAGCTTGTCTTGAGAGCAAGATGCTTTCATTCAGGCCAAGTTTAGGTGACCTCAGTCTGAATCATGGATATTGTTCCTCCTGTCTTCCCTTTTCCCCAGCTGCTGCTGAACACTTGAGATGGCACTGGTTTGTTATCTGCTCCTTGTTGTGGGTGCAGAGGAACCTGTGTGTGAGCATGCATGTGTGTGTCTGGCTGCCTGTCATTACAGCACTAATGGAAATACTGCACGGATCACAACTCTCAATTAGCTCCTCGGGAGATTGCTGTGACAGCCAGTTACTGAACAGCAAGGCCTGAAGGAATGAATTAATTTGTAGTACACGGCAGTTAGAGTCACAGTGTTAGCAATGGAATAAGACAGCAATAGACCCTGATTAGACTTCAGCCGCATGGTGCAGGAGACAGTTACCTGGGGGACTGTTACGTGTTATCTTTCTTTTTTTTGTCTATTACTCCTCCTAGGGTTAGGAAATATCTTGGGCCATGAATGAATGAGTTTAGAGCTCTTAGTTCGGTTCTTGGAATCACTGTCTCTCTGCCTGAGGCTGTTTGGCAGCAGGCAACGGGCTTTCATTCAACACAGACAAGGGCATGCTGCTCTCCTCCTGGCCTGGAGCCAGGCCACAGCCACAAAGTGAGTGATGCTAAAGGGAGGTAACCCGATCTTTCTGTCCTCTTCAAAAAACAGCCTTCTTCCTTAATAGTTCAGATAACCATGTATCACAGAGGGCGTCCTAAGGCTGCTGCACCAGGGAATGCTGGTGTCTTGCCTTTGCAATGATACATTTATACACACACATAGAGGACCAAAATGCACTTGATGTGGCAGTCTTAGGGTCCTTATAGATAATGTAAAGTTTCCAGGGCTTCTGCCCACAAACAGGTTCCCTGTACTCTGGTACCACACTGTTCAAAGATTTGCAGTCTCTTATTCTATCATTCACATGGCTTTTATCAATTATGCAATCAATTTTTCTTAAAACTTGTTTTTAACATATTTTATAGAGATAGCTTATTTCTGTGCAGAGAGGATTTGTCACAGTGGGACATCATCCTTCTTTACCCTTGATGAACCACTCATTGAAAAGCCATGTGAAACCAATGTAGTTTTGCATGTGGTATTTGTTTCAGCTGGGTCAGATCCGACCCTCTGAACTGTGTGGCATGCTGAGCTGGGAAGGAGTAAGGTGAAAACGATGGAATGTTTGCAGAGCAGTCCTTGAGGAAGGTAAGAAACATTAAAAGAAAGTTTCTCATGAAACTGTGTTGCTCTGGTAGGCTAAGATCTTCATGTTCTGGAAAGAAAGATTTCTGAGTGGAAAGATAAAGAGAAGTAGTTAACTGACAATGCAGTTGTGAAAGGACATGGAAGCAGCACCAGCCAAGTCTTTTTATGCCATCCTCCTGGCACAAGAGGAATCTTTTGTTTTGACCGAATTCCCAAGAATCGTTCTGTCTGTGGTCCCTGCACTGTCAACCAACAAATGGAGCAGTTAACATTAACTTTGTTAATAGAAGTCAGGAAATCAAACCCAAGCTCCTCTCAGCACTGGTGTCCTTGTAACTTGCAAGTCAGCAAAGTGGTTGTGAACCGGTTTGCAGCTCTGGCAGTGCTCCTCCCGTGGGCAGTATTGCATTGGTGTGCTTTTATTTTCCTTCATTTTGAGTGCAAACAAAAGTCCAAACACTCGATCTTTTGATCTTTGTAGCCTGTGGCACCTCTTTGATCTTTGTCTGCTGTTTGTATGAAGCATGTCCCTTGCTGCACATTCTGGCCAGTAAGTGGTGCTCCCCCTTCCTTCCTGCAGCTCCATTCTTTGTGCAGAGCTGAGAGTGCTGTCATGCATTGCTGGTGCTTTCAGGTGTGTCTCACCCAGACGGTACATCATGCCTTGATGGAGTGTATTGATACAATAATGGTATTTCTTAATGGGAGTCCTAATGATGTGTTTTTAGTGACACTTCTTGGCATTATCCCGATGTCCGTACATACTGCTACAGAGGTCCTTGAATAGGTTCCCCTGATGCAGACCACCAGATGAGATGCATCTCAATTGGATTTATGTGTGTAATGTTGAATGCAAAGAGAACATTTATGTGGCTGGCATGGCTATAAGGAGACTAGAAATACTGGAAAAATGTCACCTTGTGATTTGGTGGGTTTTGGATCCCCATCTCCCAGTACCGTATCCTTGCCAGTTGAAGAAACATGTTTCTTTGCAAGGCTCTGTGATTTGGCTGGTATATGGGATGTGCCTTCTCCACCGGCCCTTTAAAGACAGATCTTTTCAGTAACATTATTCCACAATTAATTTGGATGAACTCACTTGTGATTTTTCTGTGCTTGATCACTATTGTCCTCGGTTTTTTTACCTGGATCTAAAATTCTAACATGCTGACCTGGTACCTGTTTGAGTTTATTCTTCTATGTAAAGAACAAGGACCAAGGCAGAAGTAGTCTATCCTTAAGTGGTGGTACAGTTTTTGAAAGTAGCAAATAGCTACCCAAATAGTTATGTTGCAGAGATAGGGAGTAAGACATATCTGAAGAGCAGGGAGGAAGAAATTGACTAAAAGAGAGAAGCAAAGAAGATGGGAGTACAGAAAGAGAGGAAAATAGATAAATAAAAAAAAAGAGAAGTAACTAAAGCAAGAGAAGAGAGAGGGAGATTCTCTCCTGATTAGAATTCATGAACTCCATTCTTACATTAAGTCTATATATGACACCTGGCCTTTAATGTGAAGCTGCCTACGAGCATTAAAAATTAAAAGCAGAAGGTAGGATCCATCCATCTCGGGCAGCGCTGCTCCCCTCCTATCTGAGCTCTGCACAAAGCTATTACACATTGATAAATTATTTTGGGTAATAGCTGAGATATTACATTGTTTCTGAGTGAAGGTAAAATCTCTCCATGACATGGGCATTTATCAGGAGCGCATTTCATCCTATTTATTATGGCCGAGACGAGATCGCAGGCTGCGGGCAGAGCTGGCATGTCGTGCTGATCACCTCCCCCATTGCCTCCCTTCCCTCTGTCACTTAGATGATGGGATATTGATGGAGCTCATGACAAGTTAATTATTAACTAAAGATATGCAGTTCACCTTTGCCAGGGGAGGGGGCATAGAAGAGAGCAACGATAGTTCTTAAAAAAATAAATATATCCATTGTATCTTAGGATTCCTTTCCCCACCTTCCTCTCCCTTCTACCTATGATATTTTACAGCCCCCCAAATAAATCAGATACATTATATGAATAACAGTATGGTCTAGAAGGCCAACAGAAATGGAAGAAGCTCTAAGAACCTTTAATTTTCTTCAAAAAAAGTTTACACAAAAGTTTTTATCCATTGACTTGGCACTGGAAATAACTAGGAGAAATTTTTGTTGTCCACTGAGTAATGGTAATTTCTCTCACTCTTGAGAGGGTCAGAAAGCAGAGGCATGGAATTTTGATTCAGTCCAATAAATGATTGCATTCTTTCTTTACAAGGAAGAGATGTCTTGACACCATCTGAATATTTCAGCTACTCCCTTCTGCTGAGTGCTGATGTTCCCCTGAAGGCTGGCTGGCTGTGCAGGAAGGCAAAGGCTGCAAAGATAATGCCTGCTTGCATGCTCATCTGAGCTCCCTGGCTAAACAGGGTGAGTTTGCCAGCACATGAAGGAGAGTTGCTCAGTTGATTGGTTCTGATCCTGCAGTTTGTTGACTAGGCTGGAGCCAAGGCAGAAGAAGGCAGTCAGGTGACAGAGGTAACTAGTACACCATTTTACAGTCATCTGCTTCTGGTTTGTCCAGAAAGTATCTTAGTATTATGTTGTTCAGGTAGTTCTAGAAGAAAGAAGCCATGGCTGTAAACCACCATGACAGTGGTCACTTAGAAAATAATCACAAGGCAAAATAAAACAGTCTATCAAAGGAATCATTCCCTCCATATGGTCACTTAGCAAGACCTGCCGAGTAAGTTTTCACAACTTAAGAGTCCTTCAGGAGAAAATGAAGGTCTGTATTAGTTTTTTAAAACCCAAGCTGCTCTAGATGCCAGTCTAAAATTCAGGCATGTCAAATTTAATGCAGGTGGATTTGAACCATATAGCTCATTTAGGACCATCTAATTCCCTTCCTTAAATAAAGCATAAGATCATTAATTTTGCATTGGAAAAAAAGAAAAAGGTTATTTTTCTAGTTGTCTTCTTATGAGCTGTGGTGGGGGATGCAAGATCACTACCTTTGTGTCTGCAAAAAACTGGTCTCTCCAAAGTAAATTGGACATACTTCTTCATGCTGTTCTGCTTGAAGTATTTCAAAACTTGGGAAAGCTGCTGTGTGGTCTCTATTCTTTTGTGTAAAACATATATGCCTGTGAAGCAGCACTGACCAGGGTAAGGGAAAGCCAGTACCATTCTTTGAAATCCACCAGTTTTGTTCCCTTGAAATTTCAGGAGCAGACATTTTGTTTTACTGATTTTTGGCTTCTATGAAATCTTAAGTTTTGGTTCTGGGCTAATCCTGAAAGTTCATTTAAAAAAATTATTTTCAAGGGTGTAATTTCCTATTCTGCAGCTGTGAGGACTCTCTCTTTGAAAATACAGTTTTCTAATTATTTGCCTCAAAATGGGAATTTTAAGTACATTTAAGCAGATCGATTTGGATTCTCAGGCGTAATTCTTCCTCCATGAGAGTATGCTAGATACACATGCATTGAAATCACGTATAAAAGCAAAACCTTCAGAGCCTTCATTTGCTTCATATATGTTGGCTTTTTGAAATCTGAAAATCTAGCTGCTTGCTATCAAAGGTATGAGAGAGATGGGATTGGGCTTCCATGTACAGATAAAGTGAGTGCTGTCTGAAACATGGTGGGTAGATTAACTGTCTGGTATCCAAGTAAGAAACTGCCCATCACTGCAGTAAGGCTAATCTCCCTGTCCTTGTCTGGTCATAGTGATCAGTTTGCCCTCTACTTAATATAATAAGATATATAATAAAAATGTATTAACAACTGTGAACCACCCTCATCCCCCTTCCAAAACCCCCTGGGATCCTCCAAGGTTAGAGGACGTGAAGTGTACTCACCTCAAAGTAAATTCATGGTCATTATCTTCACCTTTTATCTTCACCTTGTCCTTGTCTGTTGCCTGTCTTGCAGCTGCTTTTTACTCTGGGCCTTGGTCTGTAGTCCCTGCCTGTGCAATGTAGCTGTGTTGACATAATTGGCAAAATACTAATGATGTAATACCTGGTGGTCCTGTTTATCTTCCAAAGATACCTTTCTGGTGAGCTTTGTGAGAACCACATCAGGCTGTGAACTTGTAAATATATGTTCAGGGGGTCTGGGCTCATATGCTATCAGTAACTCCTCCAAGGCAGAGGCTCCATCACTGTTTCCAAGCAACGTGCCCACCTGCTGGTTTTGGTAACGACAAGGCTTATTGCTTCTTTTCTAATTTTTTTACTTTACCAAGACTTTCCTCCTAGACATCTCATAACTCAAGCTGCAATTTCTTATTCAAAGACTGCCTCTCACACTAGCGTAGGTAATAGCAGGAGTTCAGTGCTCCCATGTTGTTTATTAACACACGGTTCTGTATTGGTATGAATAAGGAGGTGAAGGAGAAGGGGCTCTGCTTGAACTTGTAAATCAAAATATCGAAAGCCCATATGAAGAAGCCTTGTATTGAGAGACAATAGTATGAATACATTTTTGTCGAGGTCCAAAAGTACCTATTCATAATATTGGTGTTTTCTGGCAAAAAGATGGTGATGCATGGTTATATTACCTGCTCTCTCTTGAAATAGAAGAGAAATCTGAGTTAAGTTTATACAAACTTTACTGGACTTAGTTCAGTTTTGAATGTAACTTGGTGTGGTTTAGCTGATCTGTACCTAGGAGAGTGTGTTTGGCCTGGCAGCATGGGAAATGTCACAGTGCAGAGAGTAGCAGCAAATCAGACAAACCGAGACTCATCAGAGCAGGGTTCCTTCACAAGAGCTAGAACTGAATGTGCAGTTTGATCAGTTTATGTGGTAGTGTTTACCCTGAGTGTGAGCTCTCAGGCAGGCAGCCTACTTGTTCCACAAGGCTTTATGGATGTGCTGCCCTAGATGAGAGGTCATGTGCTACTGTGGTGTGCCAGATCTGGTATCCTTTGCTAACCTGGTTCCTTGTCTTTTGTTGTGACTGATGCAAAATTAGTTGAGAAGGTGCAAAGACTCCAGGCAGGTGGAAAATTAAGGAACATCAGGACTGTAAGGTCACATCTACTGAGACTGTATTTGTAGAAATCGTGCAGGGGCTCAGCTACTGGTCTCCACACCAATCTATGTTGTTCTAGATGTATCCTTGAACCTACCTTGTGTTTTTCAATTATGCCAAGCTCCTGGCATTAATAACAACTGAGGTGAAGATTGCACAAATTATTTGTGTTTGGAAAAATTACTTTGTCATCTTTTCATTGCAGTGAATATCCCCTTCTTCCTTTTATACTCTAGTTTAGACTAATGGAAATAACAACCCAACTCTCAGCATTTCTTTTCCTGTTCTTTGTTCCTCAGTATCCTCAGCAATTTGCACGTCATGTTTCTTAATCATGAGGGAAGATAGCAGAAACTTAGCTGATCTGTCTTCTGTGGTGTCCTTTATACTTTTTCTTTTGTATTCCCTGAAATGACTGGTGAAAACATTTCATCCTTCGAACCTTTTCTTTTGATCCCCTTCAGTATTTTGATACTTTTAACAAAATAACTTGTTCTGATGTGAGTAGGAAACTTGATATTTATTAGTATTTATTTTTTCTACAATTTTATATTAAAATCATATTTTAAAATTATTTTTTCCTAAAGTCATCTAATCTTGCTTCTGGTGAGTCTGTCACTGTATACCACCTTCTTTTTGCCACTTGTTTCAGTCTTGTATGTTGGCCTTAACTGAGTCTTCACATGGATTTAAGTGGTAAACTGAGCAGTGAGACCTTGTGCTTGAGGAAGGTGCAGTGGCTTTGAGTGGTACCATAAAATTAATCATTCCTACTAACGATGTTCTGTAGGCCAGACCTGGTGCTGCCTTCTGAACATGGAAAGCACACAGGGAAGCATGACGTACCACTGTGCTCATTCTGTACACCCCATGCCCCCCCAGCTTCTCCTCTCCATAAATGGAGGATCATGTTCCATACGCTCCCAGGTCAACCTGGGAGTACAGAAACAGTTCAAGCAGCTTGGAGAAACACACAACAACAACTTAAAGAGTTAACCCTACGGTAATTGCAAGGGAAACGAGGAAAACAGTGTAATGGAGGGGTGAAGAGTTTCCATAAACCCATTGCCTCAGCTCAGAGAACCTGCTAAGGGGCAGTGGTCAGAAAGAAACAGAAGGAGAGAGAGAGATATCAAGTGTAGTAATCAGAATGAAAAATGGAGCTCCGGTTACTTTAAACAAGAGCTAATTTATCACGGGAACGAGTGGATAAGTAGCTGAGTTTCAGGCGTTCAGTAAGTTCCCCGTTCTGCTCCAAAAATTATTCCACCCCTGTCTCCATGCTCCCATAAATCATCCCCTTCTTCACTTCTGCTCCGATTACCAATTACTCCTGCCTACGACACGCTTTCCCCTGCCCGACACAATCTGATGGGCCCCAGCCTTTTAATTTTACAAATGCTTTTTCCTTCTTGCTTCTCAGCTCCCTGTCCCTACTCCTCCCCTCCCCAGTTTCCCTCTCTATCTTTGTTTCTCCTTTCCCTTCTCATCTACTTTTTTTTTTTTTTTTTTTTTTAATTTGAAGAAAGGGAGGGCAGTAATGTTTTCTGGCACCTCCCCCCATGAGGTTGACTGAGCTGAAGGAGAGGAATAGAAATTAATTATTTTTCCAAACCTGAACTCTCTTTGGGTTTGTGAGTCTTCTCCCTAAGCACATGATGAATTCTAGACCCAGTACAGCTGTATCAAAGGTGAAAGTCTTGTTCTTGAAAGGATATGTTGCTTTTTGTTGAGGCTTTGAAGGAAAATATAGGGTTTTTTCCTTTTTTCCCTTTTCTTTATTGTACACATAACTTTTTGCAAAATGGAGATATTTTTTGAGCTGCATAGCTGCAGGCAGAAGAATTTTAATTTATATTGTATTGTGCAATTTTTCTGTGTATGCTTCACCACTGCTAATATTTACATTGGAGTACTTCTAGCTAGCTGTCATACAAATGCAGAAGGATTGATCTGTACCAAAACACTGATGATTTAGAAAAGGCTCACACAGGAAACTTTTGTTGGCTTCAGTGACTCCATACATGAAATCAACTTAAACCAAGGTTGTACTAATTAGCAGATATCTACTTTAGGAGCATTTGCTGAATTTATTGGTATAGCTATACCTTTCTAGTATAAAATCCTTTGATGCTGCTAATGAATGGTAATCTAGTGCATCATAAGTCTGGTGCATTTTTCAGATGCTGCATACATATCCACTTGGATTAAATAGGATTTGCAAAAATCTTAGAAAGAGATTTCAAACATCAAAGAACCGGCCTACAATAATGTATTGTTTTGCTTCTATACATTTTCTTTTCACAACATGAATTATTTCTGAATGTTTGCCCAGGCTACAGTTAGGGTGTTTGAAATCACTGTACATCAAGTTTATGAGTTCAACATAGACTCAACAGTTCTGTTTGATTGTAGCAGAATACTTTCTGGATGCTTCATTAATTGAGACTTAAATAGCCTGTGTTCAGGAGGGCTAACTAGCATGAATCTAGTAGATGCTGGCAGCTGCTAAGTTGGAAGAGCTATCCCAGCTGAAGGGAAATGTTTATGCAGGTCATCAGTCTGGTCTAATGTGCACAGAGCTGTTATTTCCACCTGTAAGACATTCAACAAAATTGCCATGAGACTTACTGAATCTGAAAAGAGAAAATTCCCTTGCCCTGCTGAGAACAGGGTAGGCAAAGTGACAGCTCTGCCTGCTCTGCTGCAGAGAAAGCGGCTGTCCAGAGCTGGATTTTGTGCAGGATAATGGATGGAGAAGATGGATTACCAAGTGATAAATCACACAAAGGAATTGTCTGGTGCCAGAACCCATGAGCAAGAAAATAGCTGGCATGCTCTGCAGTGGGTATTACCATCCCCATCTAAGGAGCCACAGCCTTTATGCATAAACAGGAGTTAATTATAGTGCAGCTTCTTGACATAAGGCTTGTACAGCAAAACAAGACTAGCAAAGGGAATACATCAGTTCATGTTTATTGGACAGTTTATCTTTTTCTCTTCAGGGAAAGAGTTGAGGAAATCCTCTCTGTTCTCATTTCCCCCTTTTATTCTCATTTTGTCTTTATTCACATTCTTTAAAGCCATAAGTGTTATTTTCTGACCTAGGAGTATTGCAGGAATATTTCAATAATGAAATAGAGGAGCTAACTGAGCATGACTTAAGTCATTCCTATCCCACATGATACGTATATAGTCCCTCTGTCCTGTCAGGGAAAGAATGGTTGCTGGCATTCCCTATGTAACTCAGTAATCAGTTATACTGCTCCGCATCACCCTAAAGACCAGTGATTCTCTGAGCTCAGTATACTCTGGGCTAGGAAATCCATGCATAAAGAAGAGTTACTTGAAGGTGGTGGAAAATTGACTTCATCCTACAGCATCTTCCTATGATCCAAAAGACAATATTATGTTGCGTACTTTGAGTGCATCCAAAAAGTGTGCAAAGGTGCACTTTCCACGTGAAATCTTTTTCCTTTAAGAAAAATACTAGGTAATTCTTAATTCTTCTATTGACTGTGCATATGAAAACAGAGCCAAGAAGAGCACCATGCTTCTGATGTGCAGGGAAAGTTGCTGGCTCAAGGTCAAGATTTGTCAGGATGAAGTGTGTTCTGTTTAACCTGTCTTTAATAACAATACTTTATTGTCATTAAAAGTGTAATGGAGAAACAAGTATTTATATCTAAAAAGCTGTCTTTGCTGAAGAGAGAGAAGAATCACAGACTGGGTAAAGTTGGAAGGGACCACAGGGGTTCATCTGGTCCAACCTCCGTGCTCAAGCAGGGTCATCCCAGAGCACATGGCACAGGGTGGTGTAAGCCAAACAGTCCTTGAATATCTCCATTGAGGGATTCCATAATCTTTTCTGGATAACCTGTTCCAATACATACTCACCCACACAGTATAGAAATTCTTTTTCACATATTCAGGTGGAATTTCCAGTTTCTTCCTGTTTCCTCTTGGTGCCACCAAGAAGAGCCTGGCTCCATCCTCTTGGCACCCTCCCTTCAGATAATTAGAGACATTGATGAGACCCCCTTTCAGTTGTTTCTTCTCAAGGCCTTAAAAGGTCCAGTGCTCCCAGCCTTTCCTTGTAAGAGAGATGCTTCTCTCTCTTTACCATCTTTGTTGCCCTCCCCTGGACCTGCTCCACGTCTCTTGTGTACTGAGGAGCCCAGAACTGGTCACAGCACTCCAGCTGAGCAGGGCTGAGCAGAGGGATAGGATCATCTCCCTCAACCTGCTGGTAGTGCTCTTCCTAGTGCAAAATATCCCAGGACATTTCCTATTGCAAAATATTAGGATATTTTCAGGTGTCCAGTACTGGGCTGGCATCACAGTGGAAGCTGTATTAAGTTAATTGAATTATTCCTGTCTTCAGAGTATCCTAGTGCACATGGCCTGTGTAAGCATGAAGATGACAATGGTGATCCTCTTTTGATAGAACTGTGGCAGAAAGTTTTCACCAAAGAATCAGAAGGGGAAGATAAACAAATGGCGCTTGTACAAGGTATTTCCAACATGTCAAATTTCCTGAAATGTGCAGCAAAAGTAAAGCTTATGCAGCTCTCTAGGAGGTGCTAGAAGTTCACCAAAGAGTTAATGAGAGCAGTTCTTTGAACTAATTTTTTCAGTACAACAGTCCTTCAAACTAATCTTTTCATGACAGTAGTCCATGGACATGAAAACTTTAAAGTTTTGGATATAGTGTCTAAGCCTTGGAGACTTGATACTTTTTTAGTAATTGCAGCCTAACACTATTGTTTTTAGTACTGTAAAACATTTGACTGTATCTTGACAAAGTCATCCGTTACACATGGAATTAGCCCATATATTGTTCCATGACTTGTATAGCAAGTGAGATTCACTCTACTCAGACATATGGGTACTGGGTTAACATCTGACACACCAACAGGTCTCTCACCAGCATGTGTCACTGAATGTCCTTTTAGACAAAGATCCTTAAAGCTTTATCTATATATTTTGAACATAATTTTAAAAGGTAGTTTGATAGTAGATTAATCTTCCATCTGGCTCCTCCCAAGGACCTGGCATGTACTAAACACTGACATGACAGATCCACTACCTTGCTCCGCTCATTGTTGAAAACTGTGTGTGATTTAATGTTTAGGGTTTTGCCCAGAAATCCTTACTATTTCACAGCAGTATCATTCTAGAGAAAAAGAGAGTGACCTTAGTTTGCCTAGAACCAATTATTTTTAAACTCATGTTCATTAGATGCTCTGATGGGGATGCTGTTTTACGGCCTTAGGAAATTTGCCATGGAAAGAACTTTTAAAAGGATTCTTTTTTTGTTGTTATGAAAATTTGGCCGCTAGAAATCTGTCTCCTTCCTACAGCTTGTGTTTTTGTAGGACAACACTGACATAGTGTCAAGGCAGTAAACATGCAGGCTTTGTGTCCAAACAGAGACAGACAGTTGTGTTGCATAGTCTGAACCCTGGTAGAGCTACCTAAGACTGCAATAAGAGACAGTAGAGCTTGCTTGGACTGCCTCCCACCCCATCTCACTTTCCTTTGGATCTGATATGGAACTTTCCAAGGGTCCCCACATAAAAGAAACAAAGGCACTGCATTATCTTGATCAGCACTCAATCTTCCTTTTGTATGACAACAGCTGTCCTCTCCCCACTTCAAAATGTACTGACTCAGCTCGTTGGGAGCAAGAGCAAATCTGAGTGTTTCACTGGTAAAATACCATTACATTTGACGTTGAATAATTTTTTTGAAACCTAGATTTGGTGTGGGGTCATAGATGTACCTGAGGTTTTCTCTGCAGGGCAACTGTGGCAGAAGCAATGATTTTGGCTTCTCCTGGCTTCCTGTTCTCAGCACTGCCACCTTCCAGTGAGAATACTTTGCTCAAAATCCTAGACGGAAGATTTATCCCTCCCACCTCAGCTGGGTGAGTGTTTATGCATCAAGAAGGGGGCTGAGAACTTCCTATTTGTTCTGTAGGTGACTGAATGTTTATGATACCAGCACTGTGAGAATGGGCCCTTCCCATATTGAGAGATCTTCAGGCTAATGCTACCTGCCACATCCATTTTGTCTTGAAAACAAATCTCACTGAGGAAGGTTATCATGGAGCTCTTCAACAGATCCCCTCATATGTCCATCACAACAAAGAAAAACCTATTAGGCTTTACTGCTTGCTTGTCTAACCATCACTTAGGAAAGAAAGGAGATGACGAGATTAGGGGTACACTGGGGTAGAGGAAAATGGCTCTATTTCAGAATCCTTACCTAGAAAAAGTACCCCTTTAGTTCTTTTGGTTTTCAGTGGCAGTAACTGTAAAGGGACAGGACCTAGTACTTATGCCTAAAGCATAGTTTGAATGACTCATCTAATGCATTTGGTCTCTTCCTACACCAACACTTAATCTGCCATTTTCTAATTATCTGACACTGAATTTTCCAAATAATACTGTATGCTTATTAATTTTCTGCAGTGAATTTAGTTAAAGAAGCCCATTTTACTTCCCCAGAGGAAGAAGTGGAGTTTATGTGTGCTATGAGGAGAGAAACACAGTTTCTTCAAGCATAGAGCAGGATTCCTACTTGCAAAAACTTTGGCCAGAAGGACAGCAAGGTACAGAGAGACAAGTGGATTTCAGAAGTAATACACCATGAAAATTTTTCACTTAGCATTTTCTGGAAGTTGACTCTGGTATTTCTTATGACCAAAAGTCATAAGACTGTCCATAGTCTTAGAGCAGCAGAGTTTAGCTCTGTTGTGAAAAGTGTTAACACTCAAGTCTTCAGTAAGAGAGAGTACTGGGATACCACAGGCACAGATAAAGGGAAAATGGAAAACGCATTTCTGAAATCTGTCTTTGAATGTGTTACCTTCTTGTTAGTAGTTATGTAGAGTTAATCTTACTGACTTTGGAATCAAAAAGAAGCATTTGTAATGTTTCACATTGTAGTTTGATCAAGTCAGGAGGAAAGGATGCAGGTGTTCCTCCCTTACCAATTCAATCTGTGACTTCTCAGAACAGACGTGGAGGGACGCAGGGGAACAGTTGCATTGTGCCTCTTGCATTAGTCAGGGCCAGATACATTTATGCAGTAGAGCATTTCTCACTGACAAGGCACAAGAAATCAGAATACAGCATGATTTTGTGAGACTTGATTGAGTTTACTCATGACAGGTAATGATAGCTTTATGAAAACAAGCACATCATTTTTGAAGTCATTAGGCTTCAAGTGCTCACACCTTCCCATATGGGTCTAACCACCATTTTATTTATAGAAGTACAGGAGAGATAAATAGCTATGTTATACATTGCAG
Source organism: Sitta carolinensis (assembly GCA_032173965.1). Lineage (NCBI taxonomy): Eukaryota > Metazoa > Chordata > Aves > Passeriformes > Sittidae > Sitta > Sitta carolinensis. Next base: position 39,958,987 of record JAVUNC010000006.1, read on the forward strand.
CATGCGCTGATAGCCAAGAGTCTTCAACAGAAACCAGTTGTGTGGTGCACCAGAGCCCAGCTATGGCTATAAGACCTGAGAGGTTCTACAGGGCTCATCTCTTTCTTCTGGAGGAAAAGCCTCCAGGGTTTTTGGCAATAGGCTTCCATCTTCTAATTAGGAAAGATTTTGAGCTTGTGCATCTTTCAGTGAAGTAGCTGGTGCTTCCAGGTGCTCAGTGCTATTCTGATTTGGATCTTAGCTAGATTTTGGTGTAGCCTGGCTCTTTTCATTTATGTGTTTATTAATGAGGATGTTCTGGGTAGAGATTTTTTATTCCTTTCTATGAACATGCCTGGATTTTTATAATAAGATGTGTCCTGTAAATTAACAGATAAATGTTTCTTGTGGCCACTTCAAATAGTCCCCATGGTTCACAGTACAGAAATATGATGCTTTGTAAACTAACAGCCTGCCTTATTCAGCTTGCTTTCTCAAGTCTCTCCTGCTGTGGGAGGGCAGTTCTCAGGCCACCTACCAAGCTGCATTTTTATTGTTGCTAAATGCCTTCAACCCTAAGTGCTAGAAATCTATCTCCTTTAATTCCAGACACTAATATCTCCAGAGAAATTGTTTTTTATATTAAATCAAAATAAGAAGAGGCTAGATAAAAAACAACGGAGAAGTACGAAGAGTCTGGTTATGCCGCTGAGCCCCCAGTAGTGTGTAAAAAATATTGTGGTAAAGACAACACCATGGCACATCACCATTGCTCACCCCAAAAAGGGGACAGAATTGCCTAATATTTTGCTGTAAACCATATACCATTAGCTGGCAGTAGGTATTTTTCACTGGCTTATACAGTAGTTTTGTACTCTTAAAGGAAAAGGACCTGCACAAGAGCAAAACAGAAGATGGGATAAAAAGCAAAGAGATAACTGGCTTTGATAAGATAACTGGCTAGAGCTTGTTTATCACAAGTTCAGAAAATCTTTAGATAAGGTGGCACGAGGTGATTAGTGGAGGAATCACAGGGGTGACTGAGTGGGGGGACAGCAACAGGTGCTGCTGAAAGTCGAAATGTTATGCTGAAAGGAGCTTTTCTCAGAACTGATCTTCTCTTCACCATTGGCCTTGGAGAAGTGATCAACATGGTCCTGATGAAAGGTCCAAAGTCAAGAGGCATTTTCAGCATAGACATTCTTCCAGCAGAGAAATTGAATTATTGTGCAATAGTCCAAAACCCCTCCTGAAGCAGCACATACAATTCCAGTTACCACCATCCCAGAGGGGTGGGTACAAAGGAAACTGAGCACAGAAAGTTACAAGCATGACCAGTGGTATGGGGAATGTGTTTTGCAGAACAGTAAGAAATTTGCTAGTTCAGCCAGGCAAGATAGGGAAAGATGGGATATGATTTCTATAAGTACATCAATCTGCAAAACCCTCAAGAGAGAGAACAGATATTTAAGCTTAAGGAAATGTTGGCACAAGAAAAAATGGGTATAAACTGGCTGAGAATAAATTAGCCTGGAAATTAAACAGAGGTTTCTAGCCATCAGAAAGAGAAGAGAGATTCTGTAATAGACTTCCAAGGGAAAAGAAACAGAATAAATTTTAAGCTGGAACTGCTTTTATGAAAGGTCTTCTGTAATGGAAGAGAGCAGACTACATGACCAAGGAGTCTCTTCCAATCTGTGCTCCCACTCCACTCCCCTTTCCTCACCCTATACTGTGCCATTTCTCTTCCCTGGTACCCCGAGGTCCACCAGCTCCTGCTCTGAAGGCACCATGGATCCCTTATCAGAATTCTGCACTACAATAGGTTGTTTTTAATCCTCCCCATATCTCCCTATTTTTTTCCTTGCCAAGCTTGCTGGGCTGTAATGTTTCCCTTCGTGTAATCCATCACAGACACAATGTCGCTTGTGCAAATTAAAATGCACCTTGGAATAATAAAAAAGGGTGGGTTTTTTTTCTTCCTTCCCAGCAGCAGTTCCTCAACACAAACCATTTGTCTCTGGAAAGAAATTCAAGAATGTTAACCCTGTGTATGCTCCTATGGGGTACACAGCACCTCCTGTGAGAACAACACTTAAAGGAGACCTTGCAGATGTGGACCTTGCAGATAGCTGGAACTGTAACCCACTACTTTTCTGTGAAAACATTCATGATAGGGTCCAGTGTAATTAATTAAAAATATCCAATATCAGGACAAAGAGATACAATCCAGAAAAGCTACATAGAGAACCTTGTGGTGCTCCACAGAACTCAAATTGGACATTGGGATCTTTAGAAGGAACCCCTGGAAACTATTTGAGAGATAAAAGAGTCACCAGGCTATCCCATACTGCTGTACAGTTCTCGAGGCTATAATTGGCTCATGGATCATACACTGGTTGCTTGTGATATAGAAATAAACTTACAATGAACTGTTCCTGAATGAATTCCATCTTTGATGAGATGCTGCATGTAAAAGGTTACATCAAGGACAGGATTTTATATTTCTTCCTTCTTTCATTTCGGGGGAGGGTGTGAATTTCTCCTCAGTGGCATATAAATTGCATTAAGTTAAAGATGCATTTTAAAAATCCATTTTATGTGATAGGAAAGGTCCAGAGTTGGATTGAGAGGTAGGCAGGCAATAGATAATTTGAGTGCTTGGCCATAGAGGTGGTGTGGCATTGTGCAGCCATCTAGGCTGCAATGTCATGGGAACAGTAGTGTGGGCAGTAGACCCAGATGAACTACATTCTCTGCAGAGAAGCACTGGTGCTTGGACAGAAGATGCTTTCACAAGGTCATTATTGAGAGATAGGACATCTTTATTGTTTGTGGCACAGGCTTTTGACTTATGGCATCAGCTTTCATGTGTCCTAGATTTTGCCCAGACACAGATGGATGATTTTTCTTACTTCCCCCAAAAACTGTTTCATCCCAGACTTTGACTCCCATCACAGATGTTGTTTTTATTTACTATCATAGTAAGAGGGCCAGTGGGTCACCTCATACTCCCACAGAGTCAGTATTCTTTACTCTCCAGTTCCTCTCTTTCTTGCTGTTTTCAAGTTCAGGAGCTTACCAATCTCCTCAGTGTGTGGGAAGTGGGAATTTATGTTGATGTTAGTGTACTAACAATTATATGGCTCTCCATGTCAGGCACAGGGCTGGAATCATCCACTTCAATATGGAGAGAAAGCACATCCCCAAAACAGGAGCTAGACTAAGCCATGCAGGATGCAGAAAAGACAAGCTGGTGTGTGAGAGAAAAAGAGGGTCAGGAAAAAAACAACTCAAAGGTTCTGGTCTCCAAGAGAGGGGCTATCTTCATTGTTCTTCGTCCTTACTTAGAATAACAAGACCAGTGGTGGGTAGACAAATGGGCATGTATTCAAGAGTTCAAAATGCACAGGCATACTGAATATCACTAGCTAGGCTTCCAGAGGAAGATATTCTCTCTTTGGGATGGCCTCATTTTGCCTTCACTAATTTGAGGATTTTTGGGTTATTTTTTTCACTGTTTTTTGAAGAGGCTGGGTAGGTAGCTGGAATTCACTCTGTAGAGTAACAAATTCTATTTATATATTGTGTTTTGTCTCAGTAGCAAGGCTGTTCTATTTTTCATTTTCTTTAGGGGTCCCAAACAAATGACATAAAATCCTAGGGGATTGTTGCTTTTGAATTTATTTTTCCCCCAGTTCTTCCTACTGTGAATCTTGTGTTTCTAAGCTTCATCAATATAATCTGAGAATAATTATTCCAAGTTCAATCTCTTCTCAAAATTTTTGTTGTGAAAGAAATAGTGTTGTTTTCTTACAGTGTGGTTGTCTTCCTTAAGCTTCCTCTTAGAGTGCAAATTTCATAATTTAAAGAATCACCAATTTTCTGGTAAACTTTCTATATATAGTGGATACAGAGAAGATTTAAATTCCTCTAAAGCCCAGCTTCCAAAAGAAACAAGGCTTAAGAGACCACACTGTCTGTCCATGACAGTCTTTATCTGTCTCTTTCACTCATTCCTCACAATAAATTTTGAATTGAACCTCTCACCTGCAAATAAATATACCTGAAAGAGATGCAGGGATCTTAAATGTGCCAGTTTCCATCAATTTCCCTGGGCAGAAATGACAGTTTTTCAGTATCAGCTCTGAGTGAAAGATTCCTAATCTCACCACTTGCTTGGAAGACAAAAAGTCTTGAAAGGGGGATGCAGGAACATCTTAGTTGTGGGGAAAACTCTGACTGGAGTTTACCTATTTTGATATGCAGCATAGTAAATTCAGCACAAGACACAAATCTCTAGGACGCTGGGATTCATCCATTCCCCTGCTCACAAAGCTACTTGTAATGGGTTCAGTAGGTCCTTTCAGGATTCCCCAGACATGCTCATTTAAGTTCTACCTGCTATGTGAATTTGTGTGTTTCTTTCTATTGCTTTCTTCTGGACTGAACTTGCCTTTTCCACTGAATACTCACACTTTTCCCATTTGCTTGTGCTCTTAATCATAGGGTGTCTTTAACAGTGCCTTCTATTTAAGTGTCTGTGTCCATGGTCACCCTTCACAGCTGGAGGGGAAGTAGCCAGCAGTCCTCAGATCCTAAAGAAGACAAGTCCAGGCTGGTGTGGCATAGCCTCCCTGCTTGATGGGCCCTACAGAGTTGTTGTCTGCAGTGAGATGAGGGTGTCTACCTAGTTTGTGGACAATTAAATATGTGGGTTACTGTGCTGGAGTAGAGCTAATTTTCTTCACAGTGGCTGGTATGGGGCTGTGTTTTGGATCTGTGCTGAATTCAGAGTTGCTAGTAGAGAGATGTTTTTGTTATTGCTGAGCAGGGCTTACACAGAAGCCTTTTCTGCTTTTTGTACTGCCATGCTGGTGAGGAAGCTGGGAGGAGCCTCAGCCGGGACAGATGACACCAACTGATCAAAGGGATATTCCAGACCATGTGACATCATTCTCAGTATTTGAAAGGGAGGGAAGAAAGAGGAATGTTCAGAGTGATGGCATTTGTCTTCCCAAGTCACTGTTACATGTGATGGGGCTCTGCTCTCCTGGAGATGGCTGAACACTTGCCTGCCATGGGAAGCAGTGAATCAATTCCTTGTTTTGCTTTGCTTGTGTGTGTGGCTTTTGCTTTTCCTGTTAAACTCTTTTTATCTCAACCCATGAGTTATCTCACTTTTACTCTTCTGATTTTCTCCCTGATCACACTGGTGATCTCCCTGATCTCACTTGAGGGAGAGAGTGAGTGAGTGGCTGCTTGGAGCTTGGTTGCTGGCTGGCGTTAAATTATGCCAGTTGCTAATAGTTTTAGATCAGCTTGAGAGAGAGCATTTGCTAAAGAAGGAGATTACAACAGTATGGAGAGTAGGGAGTTGAGAAGGTCTGTGTATGAATCCTTGCTGTGTTTGGCCTTGGTGGCTCCCTTCCCTTGCAGAGTCTGTTTCCCCAGATGCAGGCTAAGAACAGTAACAGCTATCTGTGTCTCTTGCCATTAGTGGAGTAAAATGAGATGTGCTTGCCAGCGGAAGAATCACTGAGTTAATTCCTCTTCTCTTCAAGAGAATCAGGACTTTGGGAGGATATACTTTTACTGGAGTTTAGCAGGACTTACTTTCCAGTGCCATCTAATATTGAGAGGAATGATCTGCCAGAACAGTAGTTCTTGAAAGTCTGGCTCAGGCACAAAGGTTCACTGGGTGTCATGTTTTCTGTTTGATTCAGTGTGGGAACAGGGCCAACTTGGGTCATAGAAGGAGACAATACGGAGGTAGTAAAGGCAAAATCAGGCATGATACCCCATCCCATTCTTCATTCTTCTAAAAGTAACCTTTTCCTCACTACCAAGCCTTGGACTACAGCAAGGGCAGTTGCACTGAGCAGAACACTAATTCACCAAACCTGGTCCTCAGGAAGCCTGACAGAGGTGATTGATTTGGAAATCTTGCCTTCAATAATTACTGCCATTGCCCTGGTGACCTCCTCCTGTGAAGATGAGGTAAGCCTCAGGAAGGGATTTTTTTGCTCCTCTGCTGGAAGTCAAAGCTTTGTGTGGAGTCTGAATCTGGGGGAGCACTGAATGGTATCGGACACTGTGATACTCATCTTCTGTAGTACTCTTCCCAATCTGTCTTACAGAAGTGTCCCATAGTACCCTTTGATAATTACTAGAGCAGCGTGAGAGAGTTCATGATCATCTGAAGCTCTGTGATCCAAATCTTCTTACAGGTCTTCTGCACTGGCATCCAGTGCTGTCCTGACCCTGCCTATTGAATTCAATGCTCTATGGAGCAGCTGAAGTTCTTAGCTAACTGAAGAGAAATTATTGCCTCTTTCTCCCCTGCCCTTTTCTGCAGGAACCAGGGGAAGATGAATTGGTCTGTTGATTCAGAGCAGAAGTAACTTGATCGTTGTGTGCTTCTCTGGAAAACGACCACACTGCCCTGTGCCCACATCTTGGCGTTTGCTGGTTTCACTGCTCTGACAGCATGAAAGATGTTTGGTTTTGTTCCTAATGCTGTTATCATTTATCATCCTCTTATAAAGCCAGTACCTTCTGCTCACCCGTCCTCCCTCTATGTTAGGTTTTCTGCTCCCCCTGCACTCCTGCCCTGGTAGAGAAACTGCTTGTATCCAGACACAAATTACCTCTCCACTGGATACTAGAAAAAGACACAGGATCCTTTTTGCTCCCTGAAATCACCGTTGTGATCAATGGTTATGGTTAGACTGGGTTTTATCTCCTGGGTTTTGGAGGAGCAGTTCCGGTCATGGAATGGAGAGCTAACAGTAACCTTATTTTACCCCATAAAGGTGGTAGTGGGTCCTGAATCCAGGGCACTCTTATCTAGATGGTGCCTTTGAAAGGACATAATCATTCAAATGCTGGAGATGGTGAAGGGGATGCAGTGTGTAAATTCCCTATCCTTCAGCTGAGTAAGGATCTCAAAGCTGCTTGGGCTATAGCATGCATGTGTCAGAGCTGTAGAATGTGTGGATATGTGGGGCTAGCACATACCTGAAGGAGCATCCTGCCATCTTCTGTTTTGTATGCAAGTACCCAAATAATTCATAGGCAGCCCTTTAACTTTAGATCAATGGTACATCAATTTCTGTGGATAAACGGAAATAATTCAGAGGGAAACAGAAATATGTGATAGGACTTGGAAATGACAGCTTGAAGGAAGGAGACTTACCATTCATCCCTTCCTTCTCTCTGGCAATGTTTTCAGATAGCAACAGTCTGAAACCTGCAAAAATGTAGTTTGGGGTTAGAGGTATGCAGCAGGCTGCTACTGTTTGTGGTATGGACTGTGCTGAAGGATTTGTTTCTCCTCCCTTCCCTGACTCATTGCTGGTTCAGCAGGAATGATAAGACACATCTCTAGAAGCCTACAAACATCTTACTGTGTTTCTAGGAATATTGTGTACACCTGTATGGGATTACTCACTCACCTTGGAGAGCCAGGCTGTGATGGTAAGACTGCTTGCAGAAGGACCAGCTCTGTGAGGTTTTTAACAATGAGCTCCTTTTGTGGGAGGATGGGGTCTGGTGTCCTCCCAGTGGTTTAGAGGGGCATACATCACAAATCTGCAGCTGGGATGGTGTTCTGATGTCAAGCTCTTCATGGATCAGGGTAGCCCTATGCTTTCTATATTTTCTAGGAAAGCAGAAGTTACTTTTCACTGTCTGGTATCCCTGGACGTTACTTCTTATGTGAACTCTTTGTAATTCTGTATTGCTTGACAGCCAGATGTGCACTTGTGGGAATTGTTGCATCAAATTGGCTTCCTAACACAGCACTAGCTTTCCTCTTGCTAGTCAGAGAAGGATTTTGATAGGTATTGAACCTCGTGCAGGAGCCCATTTTGATATAAAATCTTCCCGTAAGCAGAATGATTTCATTCCATGGGCAGACCGTCATCCTTTTCTTATACATCTGCCAGAGTTGCCAGCATTAGACTCTTACTATCCTTATTTATAGAGCAATATAAAGGTTCTGAGCATTTCACAGATACATAAAAGAGAAGATTCTCTCTCTTCAAGTATCTCATATATATTGGAGAGATAGGACAATAACTCATGTTCTGAGGAGGGCCAACATGGTGTAAGAGGAGCTCAGAGCAAAAGTCTGTGACAGGAGGCTCTGAGAAGAGGGAAGATATTGGCAACAATTTGGTGCAGGAAGCAGGTGTGTGTGATGTGGCCAGGGTGATAATGAGAGAAACTGAGAGAAGGTAGAAAGGTAGAAGTCTTAGGACTTGACTAGTGAGAGAAGGGAAACTAGGGGCAGAAAAACTGTTGTTGATGAATGGATTAAAACCAGCCTAGCAAGCAGTGGTTCATTGCTTGTCTGCTCTCAGCACGAAGACTGAGAACTTCTGCATTCTTCACTCTCCTGCTGCTCTGGTTGTTGAGAAAGAGAAGGAATGATGTTAATGACTGTCATTAGCAGTACTTACAGTTTGCCTGCCAGAATGGGACAAGAGCTGAAATTCACTTGTAGTTGGTACAATGAGAGTTCCGGTGTTTTTTCCCTAGTGACTGTTGGGGTCTTTGTACAATGTGTTTTGCTCCTCCTTCATGACATGTTAAACAAATCCTTCATTGTTTCTATGCAACTCTAGTTTCTCACGTCAGCTTGTGGGACACTAGGCTGGATGCAGACCCTGTTTTAGGTCCATATAAGCTTAACAGCAGTGGAGTTGCATGGCTTTTTTACCTCTCCTTTATGGATTCATCTTTCCCTATGGCTACAAACCACAAGTCAGCAATGTCATCTGTTCAAGTCAGTGCATGTAGTCTGCACAGACCTTCCTCCACAAGTATGATAATGATTGTGGGACAAGGCTGCAAGTTTTGCTTTTTTTATGTGTCTGTGGTAATGGGCAACAGCTACTAGACTGAAAGACACATTTGTCCTCCCCGCTCACCTCCCTCCCTGATTTTTTGCCCAACTGGGGCTAAGTACTCCTGCTGCCTTTTATTAATCTTCTCCTGGGACAGAACTATCAGTGGCCCATCAGCATTTAACATGCCCTCAGTCACTAGTGCTAACTCGATTAGGGCAGTGAGGAGTGACTTACAGGGGAAGCTCTTCTTCACAGGCTGTATTTGCATACAGTGATTGATGCTGGTACCTCCTCTAAACACATCCACATTTTGCATTTTAAACAAAGCAATTGCTGTAGAGCTGCTCTCTGTAGCTCTGTGGGATTCCCAGTACCAGCACAGGAAGTACCTACCTTTTCTTGAAGTGGCCTCTCCTTATCAGAGGACACTGCAGTGGGATGAGGATAGGGTCACTGACCCCACCTTATGTTTGAGGGCATGACACTAAAACCTATCATGTGTCCTGTCATGTGAGGTGGTTTGTGGAGAGTTCTGTATCAGTTCTGTGGTCAGTGTCACACAGTTGGTAGGCTTTCACCAAAAAGGTCAAACTCATGTGGGGTACATTGCCTGAAGCCTCCTGAGTTTCCTTCAGTCTTTCCTTGTCAAATTTCAGGCTCAAAGTAGGCTCCCACCATATTCATCACTGTGTCTGTCTTGGGAATTCATGAATATATGTGTGTGTACTGTCCACAAGCATTTTTCATACAATATGTTTTTATTATATGTATATATTATACATGTACACACACACACACACCACCCCCCAGATATATATGTGTATTAAAAATTCCATCTTGCAAACTGTCCAAAGAGGCAAAAGGTATCATACTTTTTTGCAGCTTTCTACTGTGGATTTTTTAGTGGGTGTGTTCAAGTGAATTTCTGATTTGGTGGGGGGTGTCCTAAGCCATGTGTCTTAAGAGGAAAGTGTGAAAGGGAGGAAATGGGTGTGTTTAACTTCTGTTTGAAGGAAGGACAAAAGGAAAAAAAAATAAATCTGTGATGATACTGCTAGTATCAGAGACTGCTTTGCAAAGTGGCAGTTGTTTTGTCTTCCTTATTATATCCTAAGTGTTTTCAGTCTTTCAAAACAAAAGGAATTTGCTCAGAAAGGAACCCCCTTTGAACAGCAGCAGGGACTTGTCTGTAGTTGAGGTTGTGAGTCCCTTGAAGCAGGCATTCAGGCCTCCCCTCTGTCCCTGGGATGCAGGGATCACTGTGGAGGCTAAACAAACAAATACCACTTACATCCACTGTATAGTGGTCCCGGAAAGAATGGCTCTAGAGGCTGCCAGTGCTCTTTGCCTTGCAGATTGCCTGCTGCACTGTGAGGGTTTACCACATTCAACAAAATTCAGAGGCCTGCTGACACAGTGTTCCAGTGAGGCCCAGAAGAATTTTGATGAGGTTTAGTAGGAAATATCTGTTTTCATTCATTCCTATCACTACTTTCTCATCTTTGTGCTTATCTTAAAGGATTTGTCATGTACTGCTAATTGCCCATTTCATGTCTGAAATCTTCACAGTTGTGCAAAACCAGGCACTCCACTACTGGGCTCACGCTGACTGGCTCTGTAGACGTGGGAGCTCCACAGTGAAGGCGGCCCTTTCATCTTCTGCCACACCATATTAATTTTTCAAATGTGACAAGCTCAGCTTCGCAAAAATAACATATTGCCCATGTCTTGTTCTATTTAATATTGTATTCAAATGGTCCAAGTGCTCAGCGACGTGGGCTGGGGGAATGGCTCTGCAGACATCTTTGTCACTTGAGTGGCAGCTGGCTTCCAGGAGTAATTATAGCTGTTCAGTGCTGTGGTACATCAAACCTCTTGGGGATTGTGAGGCATCAGGTGCATGGTGACTGAGAGGCAAGAACAGAGATGCTCCAGTTCCCAAGTCATAAAGTCATAATCTCTAGAAATCCTAATATCCACTTAGACTTTGGACTTCAGTGAAAAGGAAGCATTGCAGTGACCTTGCAGAGAGCATTCTAATTTTCTAGAAATCCAAACAGAGAAATTTAGACTTTAAAACTTGAAAGTGAATTGCATTGCCATCATGTGGATGCATACAAGCTAACGTCTAGTCAGAAAAATTTTGGAACCCTTGTTTATTAGTTAGAAATAAAATCAGAGTCATGATAGTTATGAAAGTTGTTAAGTCAGAATGATTATTAAAATGTGGAATGAAATGATAATAAAAATTTAACTACAGTACTGTCCGAGTACACGCTTAAGTTAGTTTGACCTAAGTAATATTAGTATGCATTAGAGTCTAACATGTTCATTAATGTCACTACTTAGTGACATTTGAGGCTTAGAGAATTAGGTGTTAGAAACATTAAGTAATTAGAAAATGAATATGTAAAATAGCTAAAGTGGTACGTGATCGGCCTGATTCTTTTATGTCTTCTTTAGGGTGGTATTTCTGGACACAGAACTGCATGAAGAGATGCTAAGGAAAATCCTATCTGCTCTGCTTGAACAATTAAACCTGTTAAAACTGGTAAGTAATTTCATTTCTACTTAAGTAAATGTGATTTTACATAACAATTTCAGTACCAGAAGCAAACCTGCCAAATTAATGAATGTTTATTAGGCTTAATGTAATCTTAACTTAATCTAAGTCAGCAATGACTACTCAAGATAGGGTAGGTTTGCAAATATTCATGGTGCAAAGATCTAAACAGAAGATGTGAATCTGTAATAGTGCCCGTGTGTGCTCTTTTAGGGTATGTCAGCTGCAGGCTGGGTGCCTGCATGCCTCCAGCCTAGGTTTTTGCAGGACACATACCTGACCTCCTGAGTTTTCTGGTTGGGATCTTATACTACTCTGCCTCTGGCCTCTCATGTTCCCCCTTGGGTAAGAAGCTAGCATAAGAACTTAGCATATTGCCTGGCTGTTGCAGAGGAAACCCATGCTGATTTCTGTCTTCTGCTTCAAGCTCTCCTGCTCCCAATTCCTTGAGTGGAGCAAACTCGTATCTATCACATCATCTGTTCCTGACTCATCACCTCCTGGCTGTGCCCTCAATAGCCTGGCCATAGCTTGGCCAGCATCTTTCATAGGTCACTGCTACCTCCCAAGACTTGTTCAGAAAAAGGGGTTGTGCTGCAATATAAAAGCAAGTCCGGAGTCAGGCGCAGAACTGAGACACCTGCTGCATCGTTCTCTTCAGTGTATCTTACCAAGGAATCTGAAGAGGTGATCTGGCCTTTTGTTCCATCCTAAGACTTCATCTGGATCAGGAATAATTTAAGGGTTCATGTAGAAAACTCTGCTAAAATGTTCTTATAGGTGGTTGCATGGTCTTAACATAGTAAGGCACAGTTTGCAGTGGTTTTAGAATTGTTCTCTAAGAATATATAGTTCTTGTCTGTTAAGTCTGGGACAAGTGAGAGACTGATGGTGGATCACTTGCCTATCAGATAGGATTTCTGTATTGCCACTTTTCTCTGTAGTATGCAGAATGGCAATAGAGTTATGATATGAATAAATACAAATATTTCCTTATGCAGTTTGCCCCGAGACAGAATTAGGTGGAAAGAAGGAAGATAAAAAGCCTTTTTTTTTTTTTTTTTTTTTTTTTTCTGCAGGGCATAGTCAAATGCACAAAAAGTAAAGAGGAATAACCTAAGCAGGTGACTTCAGAAGAATCAACAGGACTTTTAAAATAGTGAGAAGCAGTGGAAAGAGGGCAAGGACACTAGAGCGAAACTAAATAAATTCTTTGCTATAGTCCTTCCCTGTGATTCTAATTTTACTTGATAATTCAACCAATTTACCTGATACAGAGTAAAGTTCAGTGGTCTGTGACTTTCCAGATCATCCCAAATGCCTTTTTTAGAACAACTCGAAGCGTTTGCTACCCTTCATTACTCCAGTATAAAAGCTGACTTTAATGAGAGAATTCATGTCTTCAGCAGCTCAGCCACTTCCATTCAAAACTCCTACAGATCTCTTGGATGTACACAATACATGGTGCTGGTGAGTTATCTGTTATTTAGCAGCTTGTTCCAACATCTTCTCTCCTGACACTTTGGACTCAGAAGGTGTCTCATCTTCATTACTTGGAAAGGATAATTCTAGGAGAGATGTCTCATCTGGTGATGCAGTCTGGCATAGAGAAGCACCATCTTTTGATGTCTGGGCAAGTACTTGTCTTTAAGGCCTGCTTTTCTTTCTTGTATGCTGCAGAGACACAGCCGTCTCTTCTCCACAGAAGAGCACTAGGAACCACATGAATGTGGGAGCAGGAGACACCCTGTGTCTCACACAAATGTGTGAGATGGGTTGAGCTATATTTCAGCAGCTGCAATTTTTGCTGCTGGGAAGCAGTCCCAGAACTTCTATAACTCCTCACTCCCTCTTTTTTGGAATTTTTGCTCCTGGCTATCAAAACAGATATTTGGGGTAATAGGTTACATTCTGCTTTTTAGACAAAGAGATGATTAGCTATTTGGAAGGTTAGCTATTAAGAAGAAATTCTTTACTGTGAAGGTGGTGAAGCACTGGGACAGGCTGCCCAGAGAAGCTGTGTCTGCCACCTCCCTGGAAGTGTTCATGACCAGGGTAGATGGGGCTTTAAGCAACCTGGTCTGGTAGAAGGTGCCCCTGCACATGGCAGAGGGGTTTGAACTAGATGATCTTCACAGTCCCCTTCCAACACAAAAAAATCATTATATGATTCTATGATCCAACAGAAAATAATATTGTTCCCATGTCTCCCTACTCTCATTAAGAAGTGGAGGTTGAGGACTGTGAAGGAGAGAAGTAACAAAAGAGCGATTATTTATTTATTTAACCTGCTTAGCAGCAGTAGCTGTGAAGCATAAAGTTATCTGCAAAGGATGATTGATTCCTCAGCAAAGCCTGAAGCACAGAGATGCTGTGGTATGGTACTGCTTAATGTTCCCTTTGTGTTATTATAATTTTTTTCCTTTCCTGTTTGTTTCAGAGGTACTATGTGTTCCTGACTTGCTGGGTAGCTAGTTACCAGCTCATGGAAGAGATGTTTATTTCATTTCTCCATCATGGCTGGGAGGTCACATGGATGCTTTTGTGAAGGACATCTAGTGAGCTGTGCTCACCTTGCGAAGCATTGTCCCAGTGCAGATTAGTGGCTCTCCCTTGGCATCTAACAGGTGAATTCATAGACACAGCCCAGACATTTTCTGTTGCCGTTTCTGTTCTCTGACTCCTTTGAATCTGCCAAATGAACAATTTATGATGTAGAGGGTGCAGAGCCAGATTCAGTGAAAAGGGCATTTGCTGTGATGACCTGGGTGAGAATTAGTGTAACCAGCAGAGTATGGGACCTGCTACCAAGGAGGTGACAGCATCAGTGCCTAGCACGATGTCACTGACAACTTGGGGGTAAGTTATTTATTCCTCATATTGGAACATATAACACACACAGTGGGCAGCTGTAGCTTTCCTGCTTGTGGAGATACCTTTGCTTGTGAAAATGTCCAGGGGATTGACAGCAGCAGTTCAGCAACATGCTCTAGGACACACAGCAATCGCAAACTCTAGAATAAGTCATCAATGCCCCTTTTGTGCACCCTCATGTTCCACATGAAAAGCAATACCCAAAGACAATTGTCAAGTCCCAGTCCAAGCTATTTCATCCAACACAGTGATTAGGTCTCCTGGAATTTGAGAGGTCTCAGGCATCTTTTATATTAGGTTTTCAGTCACTTTTTACTTATTTGCAAGCCCCATTCCCTGGGGAAGAAGAGGTTAGCCTGCTGTGTGTGCAGTGAGTAGCCATGGAATGAAAAGGAGGATCCTGCCCAAAATGCTTACAAGAGTCAATGGATGGCAGAAGGAAGTGCTGAGCTACAATGGCTCAGTGTGCTGGGCAGAGGTGTTATCCAGCTCCAATCCATCTGACAGAGTTCAGAACACACTCAAGATGTATTCCTCTCGCAGTTTTACTTGGCTTGCAACACAGGCTGGTGGGCTCAGAGGAGATCTGCAAAATGGTGTCACATTTGCTTATCTAACAATTAAAATTGTACATAGTATTTTTATAGTTATGATAATAACATCATCATTTTGGTAAATTCAAAACATCTTATTTGCCTGTCCAGGGAGTTTTTGTTTGCTCATTTGCAGATGCTGATACCCAGTCCTAAGGTAATCCAGGCATTTTCTTTTTCTTTTAAAAATGCAGGGTGATCTCTTGATTCAAGCAAATTGAAAAACAGAGCCTAATGTATGTCCAGGCAGGCTTTGTTCTTTTTTTACTGGTTGTTTCTCTCATGTTTATGTTTCTAGGCACATTTAGAAAGTGTCTATGATTTCTTTATAGAAGGGTTTTATTTTCTGTGGTCATTTATTGTGAATTTCATAGTGTTTCTGTAATTGCTGTAACTCAGTTTGGATTAATAACTATTTGCAAAGTAAACATAGCATCATGGGAATGCAACTGTTCTAGTTAAAGCACTGACAACACCACATGTGGTTGTGTGCTGTCCTGCTGCATGGCCTCACTAGCTTATGCTGGCAGAATTTTCAGGTTCTCTCAAGTTGTGCAGTGGAGCCTGAGGTGAACATGGTATTTCTCTGATTTGGCATAGTTTGTCTGATTAACTAGTGCTGCTGCAGCAGCTGCTGTGATCTAATCTGGCTGTGGACATAAGTTTGAGAATGATAGGAAAGGATAACCTGGCCTAAAGGGCATCAACGGTGTTATTTTACAAATATCCTCCTGTAGCCCTTCCTTTGGTTTGGAGAATGTAGTTTGGGTGACACTGCATTTCTTGCAGCACTGGGAAGCCAGGACATCTGAACAAAGCTTCAGCAATGGGGAACAATAAACACTGTTAGCTGGGGTGACTTTCCTTCCAAGTGGAGGGTGTCCAGAACAGTGAGCTGGCTGCTAGCCACAGATGCCTTGTTTTTTAAGGAAGCTGGAACAGTCTATCCCACCAGAGCCCTGGAGAAGTTCAGTGTGATTGGCTGCCACAGGGGATGGGATATTCACTTGGGGCCTCCTCACCCACATGTTTATGCCAGAAACAGGACAGGAGGAGGGAGCCAGGAGAAAAAGAAACTGTCTAGTAGTGTAAAACCCAAAAATACATCCAAGCTAGCCAGGGAAACAGGCTGGATCAGAGAAGGAACCTTGTGGGGAGAAATTATAGAGTGTGATTAAAAGAAGAAATGTGCAGAAGGAGCAATTTAGGGTTTTCTGCAGCTAGAAAAAGTGAGTCTGAGCTCGAAGAGCTCAAGAAAGCAGAAGAGCTGGGGATAGCACCCCTAAAAGCTGGTGTCTGTGGCAATGCTGGAAGCATCACTCCCTTAGGACACTGCTGAATTTTTGTGGTGTAGTGACAAAACCAATGGGGGACATAAGTGATTACCTGAGTTTTGGTTGCAAGGGCTCATTGGATCGAAAAATATCTGATGAACATATTAGTCCTAAGACTGACCCAGAAGATCACTGATTTGTAGTAGTATTAACTACTGACAAAAATATAAACAAGAGTTTGGTTTATGTTTTTGAGTTTAACAATGTAAATAATAGTAGAAAATTATTTGCAGCATTGACTGCTTTCAGTGTTGTGATGGAAAAGAATTTGCAATGCTGGAAATGCAATTATTGAAGGTGATTATGATTTTGGCTTCAGTTAAATAATTTTCATTCCAAGTATAACACTCTCCACTCCAATGAGATTATTTATAACTAATGTATTGCACTTGAATTGATTGGCATATGGTGCAAATTAACCCCTCTCAAAAACATGATTTATGTGCTTTGTTCTAACTGATCTATTAAATGCAGCTTTGTTTCATGTTAATTCTTGCCAATTTAGGCAAAATGATTTGACTTTACACTTTACACAGTTTACACCTGGCTTCTCTTAATCTGATCACTTCTCTGCTTTTTATAATTTAACAATTGAAGTTATGTCAGGGATATATGATAAAGCTTATTGACAATATAATGCCAGTTTCTTAAAATCAGAGAAAAAATGTATAATAATTTCATTCTTCAAAATAATGAACTTGTTTCAGAACCTTTTTATAGAGTGGTGCTGATTTTAAACACTTAAAGTAAGAGGTTGGTATTTCTGAAATAAGCAAGCTGAGACTGCTAAACAGAAATCAACTTCTTACTGTGCAATAGGAAGAAATACATTAAAATATTCTTTTGTTCAATATGTCAAGGAATGCCTTTAAATATCCAGGTTTAAAACATCCATATGTATTATAATAAAAGGATTATATCAGAAAAGGTGCCTTATTAGTGTCCTCTGTTTTTCAGGTGGATGAAAAATAGAAGAAGATTGTGGAAAAGACTGCACCCCTATAAAGGAGGAAGGATTCCAACCTGTTAGTATTATTAGGAAAACATGATTTAAATAGGCTAATATTCTTTCTAAGTTACTTTGAAGGCAATTGTGATCTCCAGTAATGCTGTGAGTGAAAACATTACTAAATAATGCAACGGGTGTGTACATTTGTGTGTAGCTAGCTACAGCAAGAGGGTCTCTATACGTCTGTGTATCTCAGATAGGAATTATATTTTTGTACTTATCTTTAAAGCATCAAGATCAAGTGATGGAAGGCAGCCATTTGCCTTTCTCATTGTCACATTTTCCTAACTCATTGGTGCTGAGTGTACCCAGGAGGGAGTAAGGCTGGCAGCTGTACTTCCTTCCTGAAAAGAAATGACTGGGTGAAAGCAAGAGACCTAGAAGATTGTGGATGGTAAAGAAAATTGAGCAGGATTTTTGATACTTAAATTTAAGGATCTTTTATTCTTAAATTGCTGGGACACTTAGTTATACCTCTCTGCCATGTTTTTACATTCTTCTCTGGTCATCTGCTGCTGGCCATGCAGAGAAGGATGGTGGGCTAAATGGGTCTGTAGTCTGAACCAACACAGATGTTTCTGCATATGC
Organism: Sitta carolinensis; assembly: GCA_032173965.1. Lineage (NCBI taxonomy): Eukaryota > Metazoa > Chordata > Aves > Passeriformes > Sittidae > Sitta > Sitta carolinensis. The sequence continues at coordinate 39,976,782 of JAVUNC010000006.1, forward strand.
TGCCATGAGATGGTTGCAGTAGGCATGTGACTCATTATATTTATGAAGGACTTTGTGAAACACTGAAGTCTTTAGCAAATCTGTGATATGTCGTTGGTAACTGTTTTCTATCTTCTGTTTTTCTTGCAAAAGATGCTTTGAGCCTCTAGCCAATTCTGATCTTTCATGTAACTTCACTTCTACTTATAATTATTCGGAGATGCTGCTGCTCTCAGCACACTGCTGGGTTAGTTCTCCTGCTCCCTGGGTGCAGGTGTTCTGCTTTTCCCATGGTGTCATTTCAAAAATGCTGCAATGGGAGAAAATGTCTTTCTAAAGAAAGCCAGGCACACAGTGTAAGCTCTCCAGCTTTCCATTTCTGGAAGTTGATCACTAAAGTTTTCTGTACCTCAACCAATGTTTGCTTTGATTTTCTGTGTAATACCTTGGCCTGAAAGAGAAAAATCATCATACTATCATAGAATAGCCTGAGTTGGAAGGGACAGTTCACTTGCTGGTTTTCCTTTTATTTTGTGTGTAGGGAGCCACAAAAAACTACTGCACTCATGTTTTAACATTTGAAATTTAAGAACATATCCCAGCCATTAAACATGCCCTTAACTTTGGTGAGAAAAATGAGTTTAGATAACTCAATATTGATTAGTAAAAAAAACCTGTTTCCCTCTCCAGCTAACCAAAGAAATTAAGAGTATTTTCCTAGTAGTTCCTGTGAAACTCATCTGTAAGAGAAAATATCAGGGCTGGTCTCAGTTTCTCTCAATGTTACATGGGCTTACTATGAAGACAACCCCCTTCTCTTTTTTCTTTAATTCCAGTGTGAGTGAACACTAATAAGCAAAGTAAGGAAAGCCTCAAACAAACCTAGACAAAGAAGGATGCCCAGAAAAAGCCAGTAAGGAAGCCACAAGTTTAAAGTAATGGATCGAGGAATGCCAACAGCCCTTAAAAGGTGAAGACTGGCGCTCAAGCTCTCTGTATCCTTACCAATCTCTTGACACCATCAGCTCCAGTGCCACGTGAACTTTTCAGAACCCCAAAAGCCACAAACTGACATCCCTTCACTATATTTAATCTGAAATAGGGTCCATTTTAAAGTCCTACTGAGGTGGCCAAATCCAGACCTTCTGTGAATGGATACAACATTCAGAGCACTTATGCATGTAGTGTAGGTGGGCTGTGTTTGGCTGTGAGCTGTGTACGTGAACTTGGGAGTGCATTATATTGATTCCAAGACTGCATCAGTCACAGTCAGGGTGCTGCTGACTCTGAGGCTGGGGATAGCTATTTCCAGTGTTGAGAAAGCTTGTTGTCACACTTCATGTCTCACTACAGCTCTGTGGTCATCTTGTTTTTTCATTCAGGCTCATTTTTAGCCTGTGGCCTTTCCCACTGGCCAACACAAATTCAGCTACCACCTCCTCTTCAGAGGGCAGGCTAAGAAGCCTCTTGATTGCCTGGTTTGATGCACAATCCCAGTGAGTGCCACTGCCCGAAAGAAGGACATTGGCAGTGTTGGCTGAGGTGTGTTGGAGGTGGAGGTGCTTAAACAGGGTGGGATGGTGTCTGGTACCTCTGATAGAATTAGAGGTAAACAAAAACCTGGGGTCCTTGTTTCTTACATCTCTGCCCCAATTAGCAGAGTGCATTTCCTTCTGCTTTCTCAGGCAGCTATGAACTTTCCCTCTTGCACCACTTGACCACCAGATAAATGCAAATGTCACAACTTAAGCACTTGCATCCACTTCATAAGCACTGGGCAGCTGCTGTAATGCTTGCAACTCTCATGAGGTCACTACTGGGTTTAAGCCATGGTCTATTTTATGATTAGAGGTTTTTTTCCACTTGAACAACTTCAAGATTTTTTCATCGCTAGCTCCCGTTTATTCCTTGCACCATTGAAGAGTAGAACATGGAAAGAAAAGGAGTGAGGGGGAGAAATATACTGGTCTGTGGCAGAGACTGGCAACTTTGCCTGTCTTAAAAGTCCTCAGCAAAGCTCATCTCACAACAACTCAGAAACTTGCTGAGATTTTTTTTTTTAATATGGGAAAACATGAAATGGGCATTTCTAAGTGAGAAGGATGGGGGTTCCCTGCTCTCCGGCAGCAAACACAGATCACGCCTTTCCCCCCACCGGCCTTTTCTGTGGAGCCGTGTGCATCCCAAGGGACAGAACAGAGCAGCTCCTAAACACAATAAACATTACTCTGTCTGCATTAGTTTTTACATTTCTTTGTTTTATTTCTTGTTTTGTTTGAAATGACCTGTACCACAGGAATACAATTTATTTAACAGGTTGTTATTTTTTTAGGAGCAGATAATAGTTAAGTAGATACTGTTTATTTCACTGTCTATGACTCCCTGCATCATTCTCACAGCCTCTGTCTCTGGCTTCTCCATGTAACCTAGCCACAAGAACAACAGAGCAGCCTTTGGCCATACGATTGATTATAGCTTGTGGATACAAAGTGGAAGCTCTGTGTTCTTAGCTCCAAGAGGTAATATAAGCTCAACATATTACATTCTAGGGTCTTTCTCAATTACTTGCCCCTCTAATAGCTGCTTACATGTTTCTGGTGAAGCATGTTTTATTTTATATATTTATAATAGCTTAAAAAAAAAAAAAAAAAGATGACATAGCTTACAAAGAGAAAAATAATGCCCCTTAGCATGAGCAATACTTCAAGGCTCTGATTGTAGTGGGGACGTTTCTTGTAGCTTCACAGTTTTGCTGCGAGGTGTAATGCCCAAGTTTTCCCAGAAACCTAAATTCAGAGTGGTAATTTACCTTTTAATTGATCCCCATGAAATTTGTTTCACATTACAGGTCAGACACTGCTGTTCCCAGAGAAGAATGTGCCCAAAACAGAAGAGCTGGTCACTTGGGAAGAACTGTCTTTTGTAGTAGCTGACAGGTACATGTTTTCTGTTAGCCACACATGCAAATCAGGGGCTGGAGCTGCTTTTACCATAGTTGCTGGTGTGAGTTTATTCACTGTCACTGATACACTTACCTCTACTGCTACTCTTTTCTTTAAGTCATAGAGCCCATCTGTGTCCCAAGGCTCAAGCTCCATCATCATTTGCCCCATGAAGAAGGACAGCTGTATGATGCTTACTCTGGGAATTCTATATTACAAATGAGCAGCATAAAGAGCACTGACCCGGAACCCATTTCCTAGTTCATGTCTCACCTTCCACATCCCCAGACCTATTTGTAAGAGACTGTGAGCATTCAAAGACCTAAGCAGTTGCTGAAGCTTCATTTCCTACTTTAGAGTGCACTGGGGGAACTACACTATGTTACAATCCACTGCAATTCCAGCTCATTGTGTAGCTGGAAATGCTGCTCAGTTGTGTCAGTGTGATAATACGAGTGACGCACAGCAGATCAGAGTAACTGGTAAGAGATGATTGTGATTCCTGCACTTGTTTGAAGGGTGCAAGAGACCTGACCTGCTTCCCAATCTAAGATGGTACAAACTTTTTAAGGGTTAAATCTAGACAGGTGTTTGTGTCCCAGTTCCTGGGGAAGAGTTTGCATTCCTTGGTTAGAGAGTTTAATATATCCTAATACTGTCTGCTTCACTTCCCATCCTATTTCAGAAGAAATGCAAACATTTCCCTGCATATTATCTTCAAGCAATGAAGAATATTTGGATGGGCTCCAACGTTATGCAGCTTTAATGGAGAAAGTTGTGCCTGGAAAAAAATGTATTTGGTATCTTCATACTGCTGTGCCAAGGCAGGAGTTGCCCCCACCCCATAACCTTAATCTAAATAGCCAGCAGTCTCTGTGAGCTACAAGCTAACTCGGCAGCTCTCCATAATGATGTTTTGTAGATAGTTTCCTGTTATGGAGAGCAGACCTGAGTTCAAACACAAGAAAGCTAAAAGAGCCTTTTGGGGTTGCTTTTGGGTAGTTTGGGGTTTTCTTTCTGGGGTGGGGGGGGGGATTGGGCAGGTGTGTTGGTGTGTGATTAAATGTCCTTTCCAGCAGGGGCCAACACAGCAAGAATTGCTTCTTAGGATCTTCTCAGCCCATTTTGGGACAACTACTTTTGCACAGCAAGTACGATGTGCTGTGGCTCAGCCGGGTGGGACTTGGCAGCACTGCAGCAGTGGTCAAGTGAGTCAAACTTACAGGTGATAATGCAACCCAGCACATCTGTGAAAGCAATTATACCACAGCTAGAAAGAATTGCCAGAGTGCAGCACATGGCAAGCTGGATCTGTAAAAGTGGCATGCATTCCACTTTGGTCCCTCAGTCACAGATGGGTACAGGGATCATGAGTGCAACCAAAAGCCTCTCATTTTCTCCCCAGCTGCCTCTGGGAGGGAGCGGGGGAGAGAAGCACACGTATCTGCTCGAAGCACAAGGCCACTGTGTTATTGCTACTGCTCTGAGCACAGAAGGAGTCCCAGTTCCCATGTGCCTTCTGACCCTCAGGTCTCTGGTGGCTTACTAATATGCCTGAAGCAAGACAATTCCTTTATCAGGTGAGTAGAAAATGAGTGACTGTGCAGCATAGGAAGAACTCAAAGGAGATAGACTGGAACTAACTTAAGTACAAGGTGTGGGCTGGCTGTGAGAGGTCACCATGCCAGCACCCCTGTGTCTGAGCCTGCCAGGGCAGGGTTCTGCAGTACTGACAGCCCTGCTGGGACACATTCTGCTCCAGCAGAAAACAAGCACCCAGTGTTCGATCACACATCTTAACCCTGGTTTGGAAGACTTCCTCCTGAGGGTGAGTTACTCCTCTGACACACCACCCTTCTCCCGGGGAAGCCAGGAAGGGGTAGAAGCTTGAGGAGAACAGATGCAATAGAGTTAATGGTGTTTCAAGTGTACATCACAGGTTTTTTCTCACCTCTAGTACCATGCTGCTGATCACAAAAAAAAGAGAATTCACTCAGGTTTCATCAGCTCAGGATGGTTTAAAACTAAGTGGCATAGAAAATAAAGTTTCAGAGAACACCAACAGTCAGTTCTGTCAGTCACCTATATTTTCCCCTCTGGCTACTGGGAATGCAGAAGTTATGGCTTAGGCAGCAGATCTAAACCAGGTCTTGGAGACAGCAGGAACCTGGTTACATAAGAGGAGTGAATAAATATTCCCCCTGTTCTTCTCCCACCACCTCAAGGTCAGGTACTTGCTTTCTGATCAGCAAGAGAACCTCTTATGAGCCCCAGGTATAATCTATGCTAGCTCTTTTCCTGCTGTTGAGGATAATGGGATGAGGCAGGGGAGACAGTAGTTGGAGTATTAGGGGTTTCATGCCATCCTCTAATTTATTTCCCTAGGCTGCCACAAGAAAACAATCTCTCAGGCTCTAGAGCTGACTCCTCTGAAAAGCAGTGCCCTTGATTCCTAACAAGAATTCGGTGATAAGCTTAAAGTCTCTGTGGAGCCAAAGAGCTTCAATGAAGTCTAGGAAAGATCTGGTTTGGGGTGAATTTATACTTGGGCAGTAACCATGCAGACAAAGCCTTGTGTTCTCTGCCACAAGGAACAGGTGGGGAATGGCACTCAGCTGAGCTGAAGAGGCAGGTGTGATACACTATGGGGTGAAAAGTGTGGAAGAATTGTAGTTAGCACCACATAGGAGAGGATGCAGAGATTATCAAGTCAACCCAGCACTGGCATCAGGCTCTTTTCTCTTGCCATTTGGGAAAGACTTGCATTTTCTCAGGGACATACATCCTACCTCTTCAGGGGCCTGAGGGGATTGTACATGGGAGGGACTAGCCAGGCGTAATGACACACTGTACAAGGTCGCAGAATATCTTACACAGTTAGGAGCATCTTTCCCAGTATGAAGTGGGGCCTGTATGTACAAGTGTTAGAGGTGTTTGGGAGGCAGCCTTTTTGTTCAGGAGAGGTCCAGCAAACACTGTTCTCCCAAGGAGCATCTACTCTATGGTAAGAGGCAGAAAGGTGACAAAAAGAAGGACTGTGGCTGCTTCCCTTTCTAACTGACCCCTCATAACAACAGCAGATAAAGTTTATATTGACTCTATTCTTCCTCTTTTCCTGCTTCTGTCCTCACTCCCCCTCCAGAACTGGCAGAGGGAGCTGGGGAGCAGGCAGCCTGGATAGCGCTGAGAGCATCACCGACCAGAGGGGCTGAGCCCTGATGATGCCTCAACAAGTGCAAGAGCATAATCTGATATTTCCCACAGAGAAAACAATGAAAAAAAGAGAAACAGGTGACTGATTAAAAGTTTCCCCCCTCCTGTACACAAGATTCTGCAGTCACGCCGACAGACAGACATTAAATAATTCTTCCATAATAAATGATTGGAGATAAAAGCCGGCGGCTGCTGCTGCTGCTGCTGCTGTTTGGATTGCTCCGTTGTCTGCATCTTTGTTTCTAGTTCGTTCCCTGGCCACTGTCGGCTGGTGCTGGGGCTGTCAGACCTTTGCCTCTAGCATTTCTAGGAAGAGTTTATGCATGGGAACTTTGCCCTGCAGTTTGATGCTGTAGAAGTGCTGCACAGCTTTAGCAGCCGTCTGCCGCAGGAGGGGCAAGGTCAGGAGCAGCTTGCCTGCTCGCCGGGGCTCCTCATTGCGCTGACTCAGCTCGTAGTCCTGCAGGGCTTCATGGAGAAGGTCTTGGAGTTTCTGCACTGCATCCATGTCCTCTATGTGCATGGAGTCTGGGGAGAGGGAGAGAAGACAGCAAACAGACAAGTCAGACATGAAAAAGAAAATCCTTTATGGTTCTGAAGCTAATGATGTTTTCTGTCCTTCTTATCTGTTCTTGTGGGGTTTTTTGGGGTTGCTTTTGTTTCCCTCACCCTGAGTAGGGGGTGAGGGGTGTTTGGTTTGTTTCTTAAGTGGAAAAAAACAACTTGCTGGCAGGTGTGGTGGTGCTGCATGAAGTTTGGCAGCAGCCCAGTGTGTTGGCCCTAGCAGGGCAGGGACAGTAAGTTTGCCAGGGGCAGGTGGCAGGGCACGTGCCCTGTGTGCTGCGCATTTTGCCAGCCACCCCAATGCAATGCGATGCAGGCGTCTTTGTGATCTGCACTTTCACTTGCCCTCCGTGCTCCTTACGGGGAGAGTCACCCTGCAAGGGGCAGCAGCTGCTGTGCTGCCGCTTGGGAGCAATCTCATTAAGAATAATTAACGCTGCTACAGCGCTTCATCTGTCTAAACTGCCTAATTGCCGTGCAGCTGCTAAGGGTGTTAGCAAGACAGAAAAGCCCCAGTAGGTCACAGCCAGTGTGCCCAGGGGTGTTGCCAGACCCACCTTTGTGCATATGCCCCTGTTTTCAGAGACTGCCAGCAGCTGCTCAAGGAGCTGCCTGCTGAAATAAAGGAAACCCACACCTCCTGCAAGGCCTCTGCCCTTAGGCTGCCAGTTAGATTTGTATGAGCTGCTGGAGGGGCTAGCAGGGTTTGCAAGGCTCCTTGGTGTGTCTGTGAAGTGAAGGTTGTTAGCTGGTAAGGACTCAGTCCAGGGTTGAGATAGGGAACCGTGTTGAACACAAACTGCTAAACTTGTGGGTAAATCATGGTGTCAGACGGGCAGCATCGAAGAGCAGAGAGGCACAGCATCACCAAAGGATTTCTCCTTTTTCATCTTGCTGGTGTGTTTCTTTCTTACAACCATGACAGAGCTGGAGACACTGATGTCTTGTCTTCATTGTTCAGAGACTTTTAATCAATACTGAACCTATTGATAAAGATTGCTGCCACAAGGCAACAAATCCAGAAGCAACGGCAAAGAGACAGTATGGCAAGCACACATGTAGCTGCACCACCTGCCATCACAGCCTGGGCTTTGCAGTGTGGCAGTGCTCTGGCTCAGCCTATACACAAACACAAATGTGAGGACATGGGTTCCCCAGAGTGACAGCAGTGAAGTGGAGGAAAGCTGACTGAAGTGCCAAAATCTCTCTAGAAACGTGTGGAGAGCACAACACCAGTTAGAGACTGTGAATTTTGTAAGATACATTTATGGTAAAAATGCTATTTATGATGCATGATTTATAAAGTATTACAACAGTTGGGAAAATATTATGTCTATCAAGAAAGCTGTTTAAGAAGCTGTTTAGAAGAAATGCACTAATTAAGAAGGTATTAAAGGGAAGTAATTCCCAAGAAGCTTACTGAAGAACTATTCTTGATACATTTACACTTTTTACCCAAGAGACCAGGCAAAGAAGCTCAGAAGAGGGCTGCTAGATCATCACAGTGACCTGAGGTAGACACAGAGGTTGATTCTGAAAAGTAGGGAGGAAGAAGCATGTTGCCAAGTCAGCCTGGCAACTTCCCCTAGCCAGGTAGCACCTCTGAAAAATTTCCATACACGATCTGAGAGAAGTGAGCTGGATCTGTCTGTTTCCTGCCAAGTCGCAGAGGTCATTTTGATGACTGGAAGTATCAAAAGCTGGAATGTCCTCTATCCTTTCTGTTTAATGTCCTTCTGGCTAGGGGCACAAGGGGGAGAAGTAATCACAGCCTGTCAGAGTTTGCAGATCCCAGCGGGTGCTAGAATTACCATGCCATGAGCCATGCTTCAGGGTAAAGCGGGTGTTCTGCTTTTGGGTACTGATGCTGCTGCACACTAGACAGAATCCCAAAACTGCCCTTCTGCCACCTGGCTTCTGTAAGGTGACAAGACTTAACGGCACTAAGTGTACACAGTGAGAGAAACTGGGGAAATAAAGATCAAAACCTGCCCCACCCCCACCACGCTCTACAGAAAGAAGCTCAAAATTAGTAGCTGACTGCAAAAAATAAAACATTGCAGGATTAATTTCCTTACAATCCATCTGTGAACTGGTGTCGATGGCATTGATAAACTGTTAATTACGAAATCAATAGCTATGAATTTTTACAGCTATCAGAGCACTGAGGTGGGGGCAGGCTGCCTGACTATGCCCCTGAGGGTCAGCTGGCCTAGAAGCTGGGCTTCATACCAGGAACCCTTCTCCAGCACTGCTGGCATGGGGTACAGGGCAGGTGTGAGAATGGATGAGGCCCACTGCTTCCTCACCTAATTCTGTTCTTGCAGCTTCTGACAGGAATGGGAACCTCACAGGACCCATTAGTACAGAATTTTCTGGGCATCTCTTTGCCAGATTCAGAAATTGCTCACTCCATCTTAACATTAAAATGCATTGCAGAAAAAAAAAGGGGAAATAAATTTCATCCATTCTGGGATGTCCTAAAATGAATGTGTGCTGTATGCTAACCTAGAGGGCTCCTCAATACATAGGCTGATCAATTTTTATTCCTAAAGAAAGAGGACCTAGGAATGTTTAAAAATGGACTGCTAACTCTGAAGGGTAACAAATTAGGTCTCCGTCACTTCTACTCTGTCAAAAAATGGTTGATCATGTTGTCTGGGACTTGCCTGCTGCTCTGGGAATTAAGAATTCATCCCTCAGCTCTCTAAAATGCACTTACTAAAGACAGAGATCCCTTGAATTATCTTTGCCAATCCAACAGGTGTGTTGTTAGTGAGTCACACCAAGGACTCAGAGATGAGCCTACTGTCAGCTTCTTTAGTAAAGAGTGAGTGAGCGAGCTCAGGGTTGCCTAAGTCCCTAGAACTAGTTGCATGAGCAACTACACCCTGAATTTATTTATATGGGAGAGAAGGCAGAAAGTAGTTTTAGGCAGCACAGGTGCTAATTAGGTGTTCATCTTTAAGCCCTATCTCTGATCCAAGGAAGCTGAAGGTTGGCCCAAAAGGCTTTCCTCCCATTTTAGCAATTGGCTGTTGGCATGCAAGCACACACATGCAGGCTCTGTAAGTTCATCCCTGTCAAAAATACACTAAGAAAAATAACTGTCATTAAAAAAATGTGAAGGTTCAGTGCTAAGTTACAACAGAAAAATACATCTGCCCTATTTTAGCTTCCTTACCTATGTGTCGTGAGAAGATTTAATTACATGAAAACCAAAATCCCATGCTTTGCTTTCGTATGTTTCAATACAAATAACACAGCAGGACTTTTGTGGATTATGCTCCTACACAGCTACACTTCTAGCTGCACTAGGAGAAACCACTGAAGTCAGAGAGATTTTTTCCATCCAGCTGAGAACACTCTTTGGCAGGTGCCTCCTGATGCTTACCTTGGTATCTTTACTCCACAGCACTGTAAACCGAACCCCAAAGCATCTGAAGAGTGTTGGTTGCTCTGCTCTGTCTTTATTTAGTGTTACTCCACTCCTGTGAAGACTGTCTCATAAGGTTTACTCTGGGTTTAGTCCTGAAAGCACAGTGAGCAGCAACAGCAGAGAGTACTTCTGTTGCACTGTGAAGAACCTGACAGCAGTGTCCACAGCATGGGCCAGGTAAATGTCCCAGGGTGGCACTTCTCCTGTCACAACTGCTCTCTTAGCACTTCAGCCTCTCTGAGCAGCCCTTCTCCCTGTTTAATCCTGTGACCCTCCTGGTAGACAGGTTCTTTAACAAGTTGATTACATCACCCATAGTCACCATTGCACAGATGAGAGAGGCTAGCCTTGGCTATCTGCCCATCACGGTTCAGTGGCAAAGTGAAGCAGCAATTAAAACTAAGAAAGCAATATATGAGAAATTGAAAACGGGAACAAAGTTATGAAGTACAGAAAAATGACAAGGGAAATGAAGGACATAGGGGGAAAAGCCATGGCTAGAAGGGCTAAGAACAGTAAAGAAATTTTATAAATATTTAAGGAATAGAAGAAAAATGATCATTTGTAGGGGGGCTCTTTTCAACTGGAGATGATTAACCTATTAATAGCAGTGCAGTCCTCCATGAGTATTTCTGTCTTATTTGGAAAAGAGAAGCTTTATATACCTGTGTTATATGAAGATGATGAAGACTTCATAGTCTGTTGTTTACACAAGAAGATATTAGAACTATTAGGAGAATCTTCACAGAAATCAGCAGAGCTGGATAACTTGGCTTTAAGAGTTCTAAAATTGCTGGCTGAGGGTCATCCAGGTCAGATTAATGATTAGTAAGTCTTGGTATTTTTAAGAAATTTAAGGTGACTGGACACATTCTAATGATGCACATATTTTCCTAGGTCTTATTTGATAATTTCTATGCTAGCCTGATGCAAACCAAGCAAAAAAAAAAAAAAAAAAAAAAAGAATAAAAAAAAAAAGGTGACATTCAATTAAGACTAATAAGATGGCATTTATAAGACATGTAAACGTGGCACTTAGAAACATGATTTTGTGTTGGACTTGACAGTGCTGGGTTAACAGTTGGAAGTGATGATCTTTAAGGGTTTTTCCATCATAAATGAATCTGTGATTTTACTGCCAGTCAACATGATACTTGGGAAGAGAGGTCTTGTCAAACAAAGTTGATTTCATTCTCTGATGAGATTACAAGTTTGGTTAATAAAGTAAACTGCACATATATAATAGACTTAGGTTTTTATAAGGCACTTGGCTTAGGACCACAGGACATTCTCATTAAAAAATTAGCACTATGCCATATCAATAAAGAACACTTTCAATTGATTAGTAACTGGCTAGATGACAGATCTCACAGTAGCGATCAGTGGTGAATCATCCCTGAAGAAGGAGTTTTCACATGGAAATCCAGAGGGATTAGTAAAAAAAACCAGCTGCTACTCAACAACTTTATCAATGAGCTGTAAGGGAATTTTTTTTCTTTTAAATTGCTACTGCTAAGGAGTGGATGGATGGCAAACAGGGACAGAATGGTGTAAAATGGTGAGGCAGCCTCACAGAATCCTGGACCATGTCCTTACACTCGATGTAATATATCCATAGCCAAGGAACACAACTATGGAACAGGAAGTTTATCATGTCAAACTGTCAGGTATAAAAAGACCCAGAGTCATAGGAGCCAGCTCAACAAAGATTGTTCTTTCTAGGCTGAACTCAGGCAAACAGACATTAAGATACGGTGCCTTTTTTTTTTTTTTTTTTTTTTTTTTTTTTTTTAACTGAGAAAATTATTTATTATTAGAGTCAGCTGCCAAGCAAGATGAAGATTACCCTTCTTTTAATCCTTCCAGCTTCACGCTGTGTTTTTCTGTAAAGTGTCTTTAGCAAAACACAGATACTGGTTTCAGGGCTGGGCTGCAAGGGTGAATTCTGTGACCTGCATGATGCAAATTTGACAAAGTGATCTGATGTGAGACAATGAGACTCAGGGGATGTAGAGGGAGCCCTTGACACACAGTAGCTTTAGCAGTTTCCCTTTCAGATGGGACTCCTGAGCAAATCTGTGTCTGGCTGGCTTTGATACAATGCGGCCTGCTGGATTGAGGGCTGCAATCTACATCCACAGTCTCCCAGTTAAAGGGGGTTCAGTGTCTCTGGTACCTTGACACCTCCAAGACAGGGCCAGGCAGCCTCAACCCCACAGCTTTTTGAAACTGGGATGAGAGTTTCCCTCTTTGCTGTATCTGACCAACACTACTGAGGTGGATGCAAGTGTGGCTCATATCCCTTTTCTGAGCTCATGGAACTGAAGTCAGCTTGCTAATGGAAAGGGCCTCCACAGACCCTTTTACTGCCTGAAACCAGCAACCAGTCCATCCCTGTCTGTTCCACTCCCTGCTAAAGGGTCAGAGCACAGATGGTGCTCTAGCAGCAGTAAGCCTCATTTCTCCCTGCTTTCCAGCTTAGAGTGGAACTTTGAGAATGTTGCATGCCACAGGCAGAGACTCTTAAGCAGTAGGCTCTAGTCTCCTCCCAGGCCAAATAACAGCTTGAGCCTTGACTGCCTGGTTGCAAGACTGGCTGGGCCAGGGCTGTACCTGAGTTGGCGAGGGCCAGAGCTTTGAGTGTGACAAACTCCTCCTTTTCCACCTTGAGCTTCTTATAGCGGCGCACCAGTTGTAGGATGGCAAGGTAGAGCTCCAGCAGCCCTGTCAGACGAGAGTGCTCTTCATCCATTATGTAGTCCTCAGCATAGACCAGCTTGTCCTCATATGGCAGGGAGCGGTATACAATGCCCAGGATGAGAATTTCCATCCAGGCACTCTGCAGAAGGCTCATCTGGTCTCCAAGGGACAGGTTGGAGAACCCTAACAGGACAAAAGACAAGCAGGGTCAAATGGGTGTGCGGCAAAGCCTCGGCAGTCCTTAGTTTCCCTGAGATTCAAACCATGCACTCTTCCCTACTGACCTGCTGCTTAAAAAAACTCCCAAACTACTCACTAAATGACCCTGTCTCTGTAACAATCAGCACATGTGGACCTTACTCTTCTCTTTGCTCCTATGCCCACCCACAGCCTCAAACAGTTCTGATGCTCTGATTGCATTTATGGGAGCCCAAGGTTGGTAACAACCTCTTTTCAATGACCACTGCTTCTTTCATACCAGCAGCTCTTTTGTACCACATTGTCTTCCCTCTCTTCCTCTGTAGGTCTGTATTGCAGCCCATTTAGTCTGTCCCAGCTGAAAAAGAGCAGAGAAGAGCTCCAGACAGCAGAAAAGAAGGCTTATGATGGGACAGGGAATGACACAAACCTGAGTTACAACTATACTACAATCTCACATTTTGGCAAAGATGAGAAAAAGTCTTGCCACAACAAAGCACCAAAATGTGTTAAAAAATGATACATTGTGAACAGAATCCTCTTCTATTCCTCATCACACTCTGATCTTCGTACCAGCGGCTCTGCCTTCAACCCTACTCAGAGATAAAAATACCTTTGTGGTGCCATACAAGTACCTAAGTCATAGCCAAACCTGGTAGCAATGGAACCAGCCCCCACAGTGAACCAAATATTCTTGACAAATACAGAAAGAGCAAAGATAGACCCTGACAGCCTCACAGTCCACTTAGAAAGTGGAGAGGACAAATAACAGAGGCAATGTCTACCTCCAGGTGAGGAAAAAAGTTCATGGGAAGGAAAACTGTTATGCCCTGCCTACCTGGTACCCTTGTGTCATGGTTTCAATTCAAAACTGGGCGGAAATACTAATTTTTGTTCTGGTTTAATTTTGCCAATTTTAAAGTTTTTAATTAAGAGCAAAGTAGGCTTAAGCTTAAAAGAGTAATAAGACTTTATTAACTAACACTAAAAGAAAGAAAAACAACAAGAATGAGGATTGAACCTTCAAAACACACTTCTTCCCTCCCCACAACTCTTTTTTTCTCTAAACTAACAATGTAAAGACAACAACACTCAGAAATTTTAGTCAGTTTTTTACCTCTACAAATAGTCTTTTTTTAGTTCATTTAGAGAGAAGGGTATTCTTTGCTAATGCTATGGAAAGATTCTTACAAGAAAAGAACTTTTGTGTCTTCATTTTTTTCACAAACCGCAGGTGCCTGAGATTTGCCTTTGTGAAGTCTTTCTCATCTTTTACAGTTTTTCCTTACAATTGTGCTCTCAGTCTATATTAGCTTATTGGGGTGCATTTTTTAAGGATGAGCCGTTCTAGCATCCTTTCACTCATCTCTGGGAACAGAGGTCTTCTTTTTTTATTTCTGGGGCCGTGGTTTCTCATCAAATTTCTAACACTGGAGCCTTTGCTCATGATTGTGGCTAGAATGCTACTACCTCCTCAAAGCATTTTATGAACTTACTGGGGAAAACCCAAAGTTTGATATATCAAGTATATTTGTACCATAGCTTCACAAAAGAATTTTACAGCCTAAGCTTAAGATAAACTTTTCAAAATCTCTTAAATTTAAAATCTGCTGTAATGCACAAGATAGTTAGTTTGTTATAGATGCCCACTGGTGACTAGTAATTGTTTTATTATACTCACATGGTATATCCTATGTACCCCCTTCTCCTAACCTGGTAATGTAACCTTCCCAAACTGACCCCTTCCCTGAATGTCTCCCATTTGCTGTATTCCCTTTACCCCACGCCCCTCTCTTATCTGGATGTTTTAAAACCCCCACACTCACGTGGTGGGGTCTCTCTCTTCCTCCCTGGACCAGCAATAAACCACCGGCTCTGGGTCCTGGAGCAAGACTGAGCAGGGCTCTCTCCTTTCATCACTAACCTGGGCCCACTCCTATGGGCAGAGCTAGCCGTAGTTAAGACCATAAGGACTGGGTCATAGTGTTAAAAATCTAACTCTTTCCTTACCGACTTCAATTTCATGTGGTTGTTGTTACAAAGTTTCACCTCCCTTTTTATTTTCCTTCTCTTAAGAGAGAATTAGTGTTCTTCGAGTACAAAGTTTTGTAACGCTGAAAAAAAAAAAGTCAATTTCGTCTAAGTCTTGTATTAGAAACAAGCTCTCTCTCTTTGCGTCTTTCTGCTGGCTATGTGCTCTTTTTGCCGACTCCATGTGAGCTGTGCCAGCTGCTCCCAGTCTGGAACGGGGCTCAGGGCTGCTCCTGGCTTCGGGGCTGCCTTTAGCACGAACCACGGGGGCCACCCGTGCTGGTGCCCATACAGGTGCTGTCCCCATGCTCAGCTCCTTTGGTTTCCATACAGGTGCTGGTGCATGCTCAAATCTTGTGTGCCATACAGGTGCTGTGCCTCTGCTCATGCTCCTTTTGGTGCCCATACAGGTGCTGTCGCCATGCACAGCTCCTTGGATGCGCATCAGGTGCTGTCCCTGGCTCGCTCCTTTGGTGCCAACAGGTGCTGTCCCATGCTCAGCTCCTTTGGTGCCCGTACAGGTGCTGTCCCCATGCTCAGCTCCTTTGGTGCCCATACAGGTGCTGTCCCCATGCTCAGCTCCTTTGGTGCCCATCCGGTGCTGTCCCCATGCTCAGCTCCTTTGGTGCCCATACAGGTGCTGTCCCCATGCTCAGCTCCTTTGGTGCCCATCCCGGTGCTGTCCCCATGCTCAGCTCCTTTGGTGCCCATACAGGTGCTGGTGCCCATGCACAGCTGCTCCCGATGTCGACATAGCCTTAGGCTAGCGTGGTTTGGTGGTTCGACGACTGGAACAAAAGATCTGCAAGTTTTGCTGGCTCTTTTGCTCTTACCGGGCCCGGGCCCGGTGGGTTCCTTGGGGAGGGTTCGGCAGCCGTTCCCACCCCTCCAGGAGCGGAGAATCCCGGCCGGGCCGAGCGGGGCCGGCCCCGCCGCCGCCTTCCCCTCCTCCCCCGCCTCGGCCAGGGCCGAGAGAGGAGAGAGATGTGTGCCTTTCGACGGCCGGAAGGAGAGCTTCTCGGGCTTCGTTCAAAGGTAGTAAGAATTAGAAAATGCTTTCCCATTTGTCCAATAAAATGCCAATTTCAAACCTAGCCAGCTCACTTCCCTGGGCTGGTCAAACTAGAACACCTTGAAAGCTGGACCATAAAAGATCTAGGGAGATGGGTACTCTAGCAGTCATTACAAACAGGAATGTCAAGCACAGTGTGTTGCTCCTCTCTAGGCAGCTGTTGCCCACCATGGACAGGCAGAAGTTGTACTATTTTTTTTGGCAGCCCCTTGCTTCTAAAGGTTCCCTGGGCTGTGAAAGAATGGGACACCCAGGCATGCCTCAGCTGGGAGGGTGATGCTCCACCAGCCTCTCCAGGCAGTTTTCTCCCCAGATGCATTATGAAGGCTTGGTGATCACCGAGAGACCTGTGAACTCATGAGCTTCTACACAGAATTCTCCCAGCTCTGCTGGCTGCATGCAAGCTGGACTTCTTTATCCCACACCCCACCCTGCTCACAGCTCTTGGCCCCACATCAGGTCTTATGTAGACAGCCACCATGATGATCATTTGATTTCTCTTGTTATCAAGTTGGCAATTAACAAAAGAGCTGATGATTGCTATATTGACTGGCTGTGTGATCTCTTTTTCTATCTGCACTATCTCAGCTGGGGAGAGGAAGGCAGAAGGGTGGTTAGTGGTATTTATTTATCTCTACGCCAAGTTTTGTGTATGTGTTGCCAGGGGAAGCAAAGGGTGATAATGGCCTGGCAGCCCTTGGACATCCAATTTCCCTTATCAGGCCACTGAATAGAAAAGAGGCCCCAGGCCACATTAATTAACAGATACCAATCAGCTGTCACGTGCTGTGTGTGCAAGGTCTGAGGGGAGCAGTGGGTGGGAGGGAATAATCAATAAACCATTGGGGAGGAGTGCCAGAGGGAACAGCTAAAGAGGAGTCCAGGCTACTGGGGAGAAGAGCTGCAAATCCAGCTCCATGACTGATTCCTGTACAGCACAGCCTGTGCTCCTCATAGCCCTGATGAACCCCACCTCTTGCTCGGGCTGGGAGGTGGGTGCCTTGTCCTTTACCTCACCCTTCTGCCCCTTATGCTCTGCACTCAGAACTGTGCAGCTCTGGAATGCAGCCCTCCTGCCTCAGTCCAAGTGCGGGCTGCTGCAGCTCCAGTGCTTGGGATCCTGTCTCCACAGCTCTGCCTGCTGCACAGAGATTAGCCCTGAGATCAGAGTAAAGGAGCACAGCCACTGCTCTACTCTTTAGAACCTGAGATTTCTCCTTTGGTCATCCTTCTCCTAGCTCTGGCCATGGAGATAAGTCCAGCATTTAGGCTGTTGCCTTAAGTCCATTTTCTGGATCAGTCACATGGCCTTTCTGCATCTTCATTACCCATTTGGATTACAAAAAGCATTAGGCCATTGCCTCTCTGCAGTCTGCAAACAGCATTTCTTAAAGACTGAGAAACAGCCATGTAGTAGAGTGAGAGGATCCAGGACAGGCATGGCTTGTAATTTTCTGCTACAGAATAAAGTAGGAAATTTGATTTAACTCTAGCAGTAGCCTGTACACACAGCATCCCTATTGATTGCCCTTTCCCAGAGACTGTTGTGGCAGGTGAGAACAGGAGATACCATATTTTACCCTTTGCCAAGAAGAACAGAAGAGCCAGCTGCAATTACCTCACCCACCTGGGAAAGCCCCTGGCCAGAAGCATTCCCAGGTAGTCAACTCCAGCTCCAGCAGGTGAGTGGGAAGAGGGAGCGCTATGGTGTCAAGCCTGGGCTTGCAATGTCTGAATTTCAAAAATTGGGACCCTTTTCCTCCAGTGTTCACACATATGGAGGGCAAGGGCTAAAGGACTGTCCCTGATTCACTGCAGTAAAGGAGAAATTCTATAACTCTCTCCCGCTGTAAGAGTTGAGATCAGGGAAAGTAAATGTTAATTTCACCAGGCCAAAGTCACAGTCTTGCTATTTGTTATAGGATTATAACACTAGGAAACCTCTAGTTGTGAAATTTTCTGTCATATTACAGCTCCCAGAAATTGCTAGAATACAACTGTTTTGCATTCTTGAGCTGTTGATGGCCCAGCATCCAGAAAATGCCCTTAGTGATCTGTTTCTTGCTGCTTTTCTCAAGTCTGACCCTGAAAGATGCCTAATCGACCACTGCCCCAAAAGAGAAGCCCCTGGCTCTAGCACAGAGCTGCATGCATAATTCCCTCTCTCCCAGGTGCACCTTGAGAAAAGCTGCTTTATTTGCAATAGCTGATGTGACATTCAGGTTGGGTTTTTAAAATTTTTTTATTATTATTATTTCAGTGGTTTGGCAGTGGGAGCTCCCAGAATTTAAAAAAAAAAAAAAAATCACATAATTTGTGGCAAGTGGAGTTCATAATCTGTTAATTTATTATCATTTCTGTCATCCTGGAGGGCCATTAGCAGAGGTAATAAAAGGAGATGTAATTATAGGATCTGAGGCCACTCCAGACACAGCTGCTGTCACTCCACTTGCCATATTTCATTCTGTGCTAGTACTAATGTCTTCCTGGTGAGAACAGCACAACAGCTACCCTGAGAGAGCCTTCATCGTACCCCTCAAGAGAAGTCTTGTCACTCTGCATCAAAGCAAGAAGAGAAGGTGGATGTTGTTCCAAGGAAATTTCCATGGGGGGAGAGGCAGTGTGGGGAGGGGACCTCATACAGAAGGGAACAATCCCACCTTAGCTAAGTGTGGCTTTTGAGCTCGTGGCTAATAAGGCTATTGAGCTAATAACATTTGCTAAACATGATCAAATTATTATCATAGAAAAGTGTGTTTAAGTTTTACTGATTTTATTTGCAAATACTGTGTGGTAGAAGTTTGTGTTGACATCTGGGATCCTTCAGGGTTGGTATGACTTTAATGTAACATCTTTATTTACTAATTCCAGCATGAATGCAAGGTGGGGATATGTGACTTTTTCTCTTTTCTCCATCCTTCTCTGGCCAAGAGTTTATGTACACAGGAAGCAATGTCATGTTTTGCTCAAAATTCTTGGAAGGCAGAAATACAGGGCATAGATAATTTAGACACCTGGCAGGCTCCTGGCCCTGCCCTGCTCTGCCCCCTTGCTGCATAACTCAGTATGTTTCATACTTGTTGCAGAACTACAGAGTTTTTGTTCCATTATTATGAACTGTCCTTTATTATCTTTTTATCTCAGTACTGTTCTCTTAGGTAACAATTCTTGAATTCTTGCCTATGCACAGTCCTTTTATAAAATACTTCTACTGGTCTGAACTGTGCCAGACTGATTACTGTGGCTGTTACTGTGTTGTGTACTCCTCTTTGGTAGGAGAGGAAAATACACCAAGAAATTTGAGACGATGACAGTTATGTCCTGATTTCAGAGAGGAGAGGAAGAGCCTCTTTCACAGTGCAGGAGCAATCTCTACTATACTCCTGTTCTGGGATAGTATTGCCAGGATGGAAAACTCTGTAGGAACTTGGCTCATCCCACAGCCACAAGGCAGGGAACTACAGCAGGGCACTCTATGTGACCAGAAATAGCCAAGGTTAGAGGGATTTACAACAGCACCTCACTGGACAGCCATAGCAGCTAATTGCATTGCATTAAAACCATTCCAGTTAACACGACAAGTATTGGGTTAGTAGAGCAATCCAGGCTGAGTTCTCTAATCACCACTGTAACCCCACTCATGATGAATCAGCCCCAGATGGATTGCAGCACTAGTGATGGGTATAATCCCTGCAGATATGGCAGATCTCATGTAAGAAGGGCATCACCAAGATTAACTTCTCAGAAATACTGTCCTGAAAAAGTTTCTTCAGACTTCATAGTCCTATCTCATAACAATCCATACTCCATATAGCCCAGAAAACCATTAACTCTTGGGTCCCAGGAGAAATACTCTACAGAAAAAGAGAAGCAGCTACCAAAAAGCCAAAAGCGGAGCAACAGAAGGAAACAAAATACATGGGAAAACTAAACTGATCACTCATGTTAACATGCTTCATCAAAAAAAGGGAAGAACTTAAAACAAAGAAGCAAAGCAAAACAATATAGACCCATGCAGTGGAAGACATAGACAGCATGCAGTAAACCCTGTGATCCTGTATCAGACCCTCATATATTCTCCTGACAAAAGAAAAGGGGACAGAAGGCAGGAGATAGCTGAAGTGAACTGTTTATAGCTTTAGTGAGCTGTTCATAGTGAATGTCTGAAGCAATCTTTGAAAGCAGCCTTGTAAATCCTAAGATATCCTCTAAGTTCCCTGGCTAGCCTTCTCCACACACAAATCCAACCTATATGTTTCTGGTGAGGTTACAGAGAAATTAGAGAGAGGGGAGCATATTCCCTTCCCAATCCAAATCTGGGAAGAGCCCAGAACTCAACATTGAGGCCATATTTGTGAGATATGCCTTGAGATGCACTGGCAATAGCACATTGTCTATTGCAATGGGACTTGTTCTATGACAAATCCATTATGACAAGCTCTCCTGAGTCTGGACAAGAATGCCCGCTGTTGAGAGGGTGTGTATCTGCCTTACTATTCACTATAAAGTCCAGTCACTGCCATAGTATTTATTCATCTATAAACACAACAGGCTTAAGTCATGTTGATGTAGTGAAAAACCACAAAAGTCCACGATACCATCCCTAAGGTTGTTTCCCAAGTGCTTTCACTGGGCCACTCAATGATACGACAGAGAACTTTATCGTATCATATCAAAGCCTTCTGTGTAATTCCAGGGCACACACACGTACAATGATAAATTTATGCACCTCCATCATAGGCTGCACTGGAGGTTGTTACCAGTAAGAACCCATCACTAGCAGTTTTTTGCAACAGTACTTTCCACACATCACTATAGGAAAAAGTCCTGGTTGAGACCAAAACTGATAAGCACAGAGATAAATAATAGCTCCCTTTGCTGTTCATGCTTACAACCTTGTAATTCCCCATTTACCTGGGATGTGCTTTGCCCAGCCAATGATCACCACCAGTTCCCTGTCTGCCAGGTCACAGAGGGTTGTCAGGGCTTTGATGTCACTCTCCGGCATGGTTGGATCAGGCATGGCATAAATCTTCTCTGGCTCAGCCACCAGCAAGTGGGACACGATCTTAGTCACTGCACGTTTCAAAGGAGAAGTTGTTGTACATCTTGTGACATAAGGTGAACCCTCCTGGGATAAGACATGACTATAGAGCCTCTAATATACTATAGAGACCTCAGTAATGGTTTAGGTTTCCACAGAAAAACGCACTGCAGCTATTCAAGCTGTAGTGATCTGCCTATGCCAAACCAGCTCTGCAAAGGGATGAGAAAAGCAGGAAGCTGCTGTAACGTTGTCAGTCATTGTCTCAGGTAGGTCCAGTGAGAGGAGAAGGAGGTATAAGGAAAAAATTTGGTGGGATGTGGAGTTTAAAGAGCTATGGGTAGTACTGAAGAGAGAAATCAGCATGGGACTGTTTATGTTACCATGGCTTGGGTAAAAGAAAAGATCAGAATATCACTTAATGGATTTACATAATCTTCTAGGAAAGGTCTGGTATTTAACCCTAGGTACAATGAATACAGTACCTGAACTGTACCTAGGCCTGTCTAATTACCTCTACACTATGATATAAGAAAAAAATTCCAGCGCTGTTGATTGATACAGGAATCAGAAGCAACAATTGTGACACTGTACTTTTGGGAGACCAGAGAAAAGAAATATAGTGGCAGCTCAGAGGACCACAGCTCAAGACCAATACATACATGGCTTTTTAGCTGGGGGAGGAATCTGTAAGCTCAGGTAAGTGCTGCTCTCAGAATCCAGTCTCCTTTTGTATTTCTGACGGCCTCCACGGACTCGATCCAGACGAACACCTGCAGGTAAAACCAAAAGAGTCCTCATATTCCTTAGTGCCTTACAGAACCTTGGCATGCAAATACTAAAATTTGCTAAGTAGGATGTTCCCCCCACTCCAGGGAGCTTCCTTCTCCCAAACACTTGAGATCTCAGCTGAACCCATCAATCTCAGTACCAGCTAGACTGCCTCCAGCTCTAAGCATGCTGCTCTGAGCTTTACTTTTTTCAAAACATTAATGAAGACAGAAATTAACCCATTCAAACTCTTGAATCACTATAAATATAATGGGCAAATAAAAAGCTTCAGACCTCAATGCCCTCTACATGATCCTGCTTTTAAAAAGAAAGAATTTAAATGTCAAGCAAACTTGCAGTTATAAAAAATAAGCTTTTAGATTGTTCTTAAAAATGAGAAGTTAAATGTTCTGTGACCTCTTGCTGTTTATATTTGAAAAAGTGACCTATAATAACCAGATAATGAACTACAAATTCAACAAAGATGTTTCAGCCTTGATCAACTGCAAACAAAAGTAGAATCGAAATAAATAGAAACAACCTTGACTACAATAAAGCAATGATAAAGATGAAGTAGGGAGACACTGAAGAATTTGTTGCAGCTCTTTCAAAGTACAGTGAACCAAATTGGAGACTGCACTCTGAAAAAAATTCCCAGTGACTGGGAAGTACCAATGATTGTCACCATGCAAAAAACCATAGCATCATCAATAGACCAGGTACAGCAATTAAGTTGTCCTATTAGTACAAAATACGATGTTAAAAAGAAACTGTGAAAAAAATCCTACAGATACTTGTGCCGTTGTTGTTATTTCTGAGCTGCCATATCGATAATCAGTCTGTGAAACTGCAATAACTCAGTCTTGCTGGGAGAAACAGCTTTGGAAAAAAAAATCTTTCAAGGTAAATGTAGGAGCATTTGATTAGAATAAAATTTTGAATTTACACTATACAAGTACTTCCTTAGAAACACACATGAATTTATCTAGTCTGATCATGGGAACCAATTATGTGATACACTTATCACATTAAGTCATTAATATTTTGCAATCACACCACTACATAATCACAAACAACTAAAAGCAAACACTCCACATCAGTTTTGAAGTAACACTTTTTGAACAACCTGTACACCTGAAAAAATCTGCAGTCAGCTGGCAAATATTCTACCCAAGAAGGAGGCACGTCTGTCACACTGCATTTCAATGCCATGTTTGCTTACTCTGTCAGGGAAAAGAGAAAGCTTTCACTGTAATGCTCACACCAGCCACACCTGCACCCCTGAAACCACTACTTTCAACAACATCTAGATCCCAATACTCTTCATGGCTAGAGCACCAAAACAATTTGACTACCAACTGCCCCTTAAGCAACAAAATATCAGGCCAACAACACTCAGTCTGGCAGCAATATCTCCCGCTGAGCAGAAACAGGAATGAGCAGGCGTGGAGCTCTGCAGAGCAAGGGAACTGCTGCTGCAGGTGGCTGCTATGGGAGGACAGCAGATGTTGAAGATGGAGAGAAAGGTATGAAGCAGATATAGGTGAATTCAGGTCACACAGAGTAATTTCTTTCCCCTGCCCCATTTTCTATTTCTTACTCTGTATGGACAATTCACTGATATCCCAAGTTCCACCTTTCTCTTCCATTACATGGTATTTTCTCAAAATGATTCCTTTTGCTTCTTTTACTTCCATTTCCAGTGGCAGGTACCCTGTGGGCAAGACTCCTTCCTGGGAGCCCAAACACACTTCAGAGAGCAATTTCAAAAAGGACTGCCAGGGAATCCCAAACCTGAGGTTATCTAGGGAGATTCCTGAGGAACAGCAGTAGTAAAATCCTGGATGAAGCAGGAAATTTTCCTTTCCACCCATGATTTCTTTCCCTCTATAAATGTGCCCTGGTTTCTTAAGAAATAAGACCCTATTCCATGCTTTGCTGAATGAATGACACCTACCTACAAGCCAGAAGAGAAGGGAGCGACACAAATTTCTGGAACTGCCAGTAAACCAAACAACCAGGTATGAAAATTAGAAGGGTCAGGAATACACAGCTGGAAGATTATAGAGGAATCCAGAACAGGCTGCCAAGACCTCAGGACTGAATCACATCTTCCCAGGACCCTCCCAGATAAGGATCATAGGTCGGTGCATTCCCTTACACCAGTGGTCAGGGGGAGGGAAAGAGGGAGATGCCATTCTTGGCCGGCAGAAACCAACACATAGCCCTCCAGGATGCTTTTGCTGTGCAGTTTGCTAAGCATGGGGAGGGAGAACTAGGAGGAATAGGGAGGAAATGGGGGAAGGAGCCTGTTTCCTCCTCCCAAGGAGAATGCCATCCTCCAGTGCTTAGCAGAGGGATGGCTGCACAGGTTGCAGCAGTATTAGGAACCCTCAATCAGATTATAAGGACACAAGGGACTTAAGTGCATTAAAAAAAGATAAGAAAGACGCAGGGAGATTTACCCTCCATCCCTCCTTCCCCCACTGAGCAGATAGAGGTCTGTTTGCCCAAGGACTTCAGCTTGTTAATTTTGAACAAACGTTTGTCCTCCTCTTGTTCCCCTTTCTGTGTGACACTCCTTGAGACAAACATTTTCAATCAGCACTTCCAGAGCCACAATTCTACCCTGTCATCATCACTCCAGCCACAGAGCTGGTGAACAGGCTGAGCACCACAAAGCACATCCCAGCTCCAGCTGCTGAGTGCAGTGACCCACAGGTACCACAGTAAACAAAAGCATTTCAAACCTCCAAGTCCCTGACTGTGACAGTCCAGACATAAGCATCACAGTAAAATCCTTTTTCTAAAGATCTGACAGCCTAATGGGTCATATCTAGATGGAAGGAAAGGGCATGGCCAAAAATCAGTACCTGTAGTATCTAGCTACTCAGGTTAATGCCTGCTGCTCTGCTTCATTTCCCCTGTGGTTGATTTTAAGACAGGCAGGCTGGTTACAGTGCAGCTCTGAGAGGGACACTAAAGGACAGACATTCAAATGGAGTGGGGAGGTATGGTGGGCGAGCTCAGAGAAGCAGCATGAAGGAAAACATTGAGCAGAGAAGAAATGGAGGGGGATGTAAACTGGGATATGAATGGAAGTAAGAGAGTGTAAGGAGAAGGGAGACAAGAGAGGGGGCTGGAGCAAAGCTGAGGGGTGCATACGCTGTAATCACAAGGGCAGGTTTCACACCAAGCGTGCAGCCACCAGAGCGTTAACTGCAAGGTGCAGTAGCCACGCATGAGATGCAGTTGTCCATACTGAAGACTTACATAGGTTTTGGTACTGCAGCCTCCAACATGACAGCAGCAAAATAAAGCTCCTGCCCAAACCCTATGCTCACATGAATAATGACTGGCCAGTTAAAAGGAGAGAAGACACTCATCCTACAAAAACATCACTACCACAGGCACTTCTGGATCGCCCTTTGTGTCAGCAAGGGGTTGAGATCAACGGTATAGGACAAAGTTTGGAAAACACACCACCCCTTGATAACTTATCTTGCTGGCAGATCCTTCAAATTAAGGCTATTCTGGAAACATGCACTCTCCTCCCATTCCCCTGTATGGCAAGAAAGTGCTGCTGTTCATTCAATTTTGTTACCTTTTGAGAGACCCTGCATCAAAGTCCTCCTCATCTGACCTAGCTATGGAGCTGACCCTGGTGTACGCCACCGGGATTGATTTCCAGCTCTCTGGCAGCTTATTCTCAGCTCCCCTGCCTGCCCAAGGCCCTCTGACTGCAGGGAGAAGGGCAGGGCCAGGAGCTGTGCAAGATTTCTCAGCTCAGCATCCTGCCTGGGGTAGGGATGTCAGTTTTCTAAACGTCCTGTGGGTGCCACTCGTGTTCCAAGCACTCTTTCAGAGAGGTCTGTGCCAGCACCAATCCTCTGCAGTGGGAGAGCTGATCTGCTGATCGTTCAAACTCCCTGCGTTTCTCTGACATGCCCCTTGGAGAGACGCCTGCCCGACAACTTTGGGATCAGATGTCCCCTTACCGACTTGATAACATCAGGCCTTGGGTTTTTTTTCTTAATGGAAGTAAAATAATTCCATCTTTTTTTAAAAGCTGGACCCAGGCCGAGACTGTCGGAAGTAAAAATAGCCGAGTATGCAGAGGCGACAGCACACAGAGTCAGGTTTAGTTTCTCTTTTATTTTCTGGGACTAAAAATACTCTTAAAAGCTCTGTGAAGCTAAGCCCTGGCCAGTGGGAAATGCAGTCAAGGTCCAATATCAGCTGTCATGTCAAATTACCAGCCTCACCTCACTTTCCATTGAGTCCTATCACATGCCCATGGATTGCTAGGAACAGAAAGATCTATCTTGCCAAAAGAGCTAACAGAGGAGCCAGGCTACAGGGTTTGCATGGTACAATATGTGTCTAGACCAAGAAGGACACAACCAAAGGGAACACAGGGCAAGCACTGGCCAGGAAGCAAAAGGGTTGCTTTTGTGGAGCTTCCCTGATACTCTACCAGGTCCTGTGTCCACTGCCCACCAAATCCTTGAGCTACAATTCCACACTGTTTGCTCTCCCAAGGTCTGAGCTGGGGTGGTGCTCTGTAGCTAGCAGAGCACCTGTCTCTGGGAGCTGCAGTCTAAAGCACGTGGATTGGCACTGGCCAAGGAAGCTGGAATGTACAGGCTAAGAGCAGAGAAGAAAGCAAGAGAAAAGGATTCTATCCAAAGTGTCTCCTACAAAATTTCCCTCTTCCTTTCTGCTCTGAACTTCAGAAGAGACAACAGCATGTGGTAAAGGGATGAGTGAGCCAGGAGGAAGCCTACCAAGGAAACAGCAGAGATGACCATTAAAAGTCAGACCTGCCAAGACGGAGAAAAAAAACCAGATTATAGGGAAAAACATCTCTGCCTAATAGGAATGGAGAGGCTGCAAACTGACTAGGTTCTCTTTCGTTACTCAGATTCCAGCTTGGGAATGAGAAAAAATCCCTTTATACAATTAGGCTCTAGCACTGTGGCAAAAAAGGGGCCAGCCCCTAGAGAGTTTTCTGGTAGGTGACTGATACGATTACCCAACTCATCTGAAATACAGGAAAGCAACTGGAGGGTCACAAATTAGCACAGCCAGAAGAACCCAATGACTAGGCTGGTGCAGATGAACAAGCCTGGATATTACACTTGGAAAGAGAGGATGGAGAATTATCCTGGGGATGAGGGGACACGGAGACAAAAATCCATCGCCTGTGTTACAAGAGCCTACAGAGAAATTAGATCAGTTCAAGTAGGATGCTGCAGCCACTTCCACCTTTGATTGTTTCAGGGTTATGTTAGTCAGGTAGAAAAGTTTCTTCATTGTCAGGCTGAAGAGACTCTGGACTCAGAGAGACAGGTTAGCCCTGATGATACCTGGTCCCAGAGGCTCTCACATGCCCTGGAGCAGTGACACAAGGTGTCAGCTCCTCACACACAGAAATACAAGCACCATGTCCCAGACAGTGGGTCCAAAGCATACAGGTGAAACCCACACAGTTTGCAATCCAGTCCTTCTCCTCTGGCAATGCCAGTTGCATGGCTGCCAGCTCTGCAGCACTAGCCACAGCTGCCTCTCAAATGTACATCTTTCTTCCCATGCTGAGCCCCTCTCGCTTTGCTCCCCCCACTTTGCTCCCTCTAGAAATTCAGGAATTAACAAGGGATTCAAGGGCAAATGGGAACAAAGAATATCTCAGGACCTTATTCTCTGCAACAACTCTCTACAATAAGCCCCACACCCACATATTCGCCCTGTGACCATGGTCCATGCAAACATTCTCCTTTGATTGCTTCCCCTCACAGCCCTCCAAACAGTCTGAAGCAGGTCAGCAGCTCTATTGGTTATGTCACCCATGGCCACAATGCCTCCACAGCAGCAGGCTGAGGGGCACTGTGCAAAAAGAACAGATGTAGGCACATGCCTGCTAGGAAGAGACCAAGGTTGCTTCTGGTCTCCCTTGACAAGCAAGAGAAGAAGGCACCTCCACATTCAGCTCACTGGCCAACGACTTCCCTGAGGAGGCATCAGGACAGATATTTTTCTTCACTGACTACCAAGAGAAATCCTGTGGGGTGAAACCAACACTATCTCTAGTCCAGTTTTCTGTTGCAGAATATTTCTGTGGAACAGATTTTGGATCAGGTAGAAGAGCATAAGCAAGGATAAAGAACAACAGTATTTGATATGTGACACAATGGAGAGGCCCCCACCACCTCATGGAAAGAAGTCTACTTGTGATGGAGACCCACAGAAGTGAGAGGGTTAGGCCCACCAACATGGCATGCTCTGCTTTGGCCAGCGTCTTACAGCAACTCTGCTTGAGCCTTGAAGCATCTTCTCAAGTGCTCACCTCAGCAGTGGCTTTTCTAATGCTAAGAACTACTGTCCACTTATTGAATTCTTAAATTGGAACAGATGTACCAGGAACTTTCTGAATAAAGACCCTCTCAGGATACCCTGCAGGTCAAGGGCTTGCACAGTCTTCAAAGGTGAGTCAGGGAAGGGGACTGAGAATCTCGGCAGAGCTGAGTCACTGGTGCACACTGGCTATCAGAGGCATGTGCCTAAAGTTACTGTAGAGCAGTGGGGCATATATTCTTGCTTACCTTGAAGAGTCTTACCTCCTGTGTTGTCAAAACTGCCTAAAAGCTTCTAGGACAACATCTGGGTTCTAAAAACTCTCTTTTCTGTATGTGTTATAAGAGCACTAAGCACAGGTGCTGGTGACCAATTGGATACACCAATTGCAGAGGTGATGCCTCTCTGTACCCACCTAGATGTATATTGATGGAATCTGGGCTTCATTGTTTGAAAGAATGTTAGTTACGTGTGGTAAGAACCACACAATTCAAAATGAATGAGAGGAACCAAACTGAACAGATTCATAGTCCATTAGATAAGGGAGAAGGTGTAGGGATGGTCCTGGACGTGCCATTCTTATGTCCAGAAAGCAGACCCCAAGCTGACTCAGCCCAATGTGCAATTTGTGAACAGTCCATCTGCTAGAGGCCTCCTCTTTGGAGAATAACCATCAACATGCCAAAGGCAGCACATGCTCTCTGTCACGACTCAGCTCCAGCCACATTGCAAATGCACAATTTATGCCTTGGAAAATAGTTGGGTGTGGAAGATAGAGTCATCAAGATGCCACTCACTGCTCCTAGAGATCCTGTTTCAAAGGACAGGGGTTTGCCCATCTGTTTTTAAACACGAGGATATTTTAGAGAAAGAAAAAACATTCTTTCGTTCTCTTTTTTCATTCGGATACCTCCAATAGTGATATTTCTGGCAGCGGCTGGAGGCAGAATACTCTATAAATACAAAGCCATTAAATTGCACACAGCATCAACCTGATCGGGGCTACCTTTTAATTTCCTGACATGAGCTGGCCACTAACCCAATTACCCAGGGTCCCCGGAGGAGCCCTCATCCTTCCCAGGAAGCACAAAGCAAGAACCCAAGCATATTGCAGGGATGTCAGCTGAGCTTTCAATGAAATCAAATATCTTTTTGAGAACACATGGTCTGTAAGCAGTGATGGGGGCAGGAGGGAGAGGCTGCTGGAAGCACTTTGCTCCATTGAGAGATTCTTTCACTTGAAAGCAGAAATTAAACACCCTCCATTTGGTTACGTTGCTGAAAAGGAGCTCTGCTGTTGATTCAGTTATCAGGATTTTAGTACAAGATGAAGCTGTAAGTGGAAGAGGTTTGAAATCACCAATGCTTGGAATCTCTTGCTCAGATACTAGATGACTGCAGCAAATTTACAAGATCACACAGTCAAGTCTGTCCAGGATGATAGATCTGATTCCTTGTGAAACATTTATGACATCACAAGCTGGAAAGAGAAACCAAAGAGTTAGGAATAAACACCAGAGCAATTCCACTGAGTACAGGGTTTCAAAATCAGCCAGAGTCTTGAAGAGAGATTTAAGAGATAACTGCTTCTGAAATTTGGAGATTACAGTCTCACCATCTCAGAAGTGGGGATCACCTTCATAGAGATGCAGGCACTTAGGTAATACAAGGGTTACCAGGTTATTGCAAGTTTCTGGGAGGCAGGATATTCCCAAAGACACCAGGCAGAGGAAGGAAAGGGAAACAATTAACAGGAAGATGAGCTGAATGAACTTTGTGGCTCTCTTCTGTAGACTTCTCTTACCTGTTTCACTGCCTGGAGCTGAAGTGTCAGTATCCACACATTCCAGCAAACTTTACATCAGAAATCATATTAGACAGATAGCAGTCAAAGGGTTTGGGAGATTTGTAGGAACCCAAATTCTTTGGGTTCTCTGTTGAATTTTAGTCTGTTCTCTAGCATTTCTTATCAAAATGCATTAGGAGCAAAGGAACAAAACCGGGAAAGGAATAGTTTTACCTGGGCTTACTACAGCATAACAGTTTTGGAAAGAGAGTCATGCAGATAAGATGAATCACGTCTTTACTGGATATTTGCCTAACTTCTCTCTTGCTGTTAAAAAGCCTCCCTTTTCTGCATCCAGATCAAGACTACATATACTTCTACCTTCCTTCCTTTTATTTGTAGACTTCACCCTCACCACACAAGGGTGATTCTTGAGAGTCAGCAGGCTAGGCCTGAGGACAACTTACCTTCAAAGACATTCAGAGTGCAATAAAACACCTCATACAGGGCAGGTTTCCTATCCCAGGAATCCCCACTCCTGCTTTTAGCATGTATATTGCAGGTACTCCTGCAAACTCCTATTTTCTACTTTCTGAAATAAGGTATATCTGTTCTATCACAGGATACATCCCCAGGATCCTTTCAGTCTTTGCCCTCTTTCTTGGAAGCCAACCAGTGATGTCTGCAAGAAACTGTGCAGAAGCCACTCATATATCCCAGAAAGTTGCACTTAGGACTCAGTCATGAGCAGGACTCTGAGGAGACAAGTCTCAGCACTGGCAGGGACCAGAGGACAACTTCAGCAACATAATACATATTACTCCTATTAAGAAGGAAAACAAGACTCAAAGGCTGGGGGAATAATCAATGGCATTTCAATGCCTGAATGAGATTTTTTTTACAGACATTTTCTTTGCTGTGTGGTTTTCTTCTGTGATGAGACAACTGCATGTGCATGCACTTCAGGTAAAGCATTCCATGACGCAACTTTGCTTCATTTTCAGAACTATTTATGCTCCATTTGGGTTTCTGCAGATATGCCAGCACAGAACAGGAAACAACACAGCTTTAGAAACAATATTATCCTTTGAAGAAAATGTTCTGCAGGGCTTCCACAAGAGAATGGACAAAATACTCAGACAATAGCTAGTCTGCTCTCTTTGGTGTGGTATGGTTTGATATGTCTGATACTGCCTCTCCTCCACTTGCCTGTCTGTCATTTCCAGCCAAAGATGAGTTCTGTAATGAGAGACACTGATGTTTCATTGCAATTCACCTGTTATCCCCATCCCTCCTCTGATGATCTCAGAATATTTCCCTTTCATGGGCAGTACTGCATTTATGTGACAAGGTTTTGGTAGCAGGAGACTGCAGGGGTGGTTTCTGTGAAAAGACAACAGAAACTGCCCGTGTCCACTCCAGACAGCTCCAAAATGGACCCACCACTGCCCAAAGCTCAGCAATGCTGGTAGTGTCTCTGTGATAACACATTCAAGAAAGGGAAAAAGCAGCTGAGAGAGAGGCATGAGAAAATACAGACGTAACAGACCTATAGATACCAAGGTCAGAGAAGAGGAGGTGCCCCAGGTTCTGGAGGACTTGGGGTGCCCCAGGTTCAGAGAGGCAGCTGAGGTGTGGAGGGCAAAGTTTAACCAGCCAATAACCAGCCAACCAATGTCCAAAATGAAACCTCTGAGCCCACATACTCGTGAGCCTCATGTCATCTGAAACTTCATCTGCCTCTTGGAAGACAAACATTGCTGTAGAACAGAAAGGTTACAGATGGCTAGAGCATAAATGTTAAGGGTTTACTCTTCCTAAAACTGACAAGGTATACTGAGATTTTAAAAGAGTTTTGAGCAGCCAAACTGCTGAAATTTCTCTGTCTATCATCCCAGAAATCCAGGAAGAGCTAGATCTACTCTGTAGAGCCCAGAGCTAAAGAACTACACTAAGTCATTGTAGGCCCAAGACAGACAGCAATGGGAGAAGGAGAGGCAATGGGGTGGACAAACCCCAGGATTCCCAGCTCTGAACAATGCCTATCCACTGCAAGTTGCAGGGCACAATTTTACGGCACGGCCATCCTGCCATGACAAACATATCTTCATTTGGGATGAGCAGTATCACTGGTTGCTCAGGTTTCCCTGATTTTTGCAGAGCAGAGGGGCATGCAATTCTACTGGAGAAAGATGCCCATCTCCACTGCCTGCAAGGCTGGTGGTTCAGCAAGGCAAAGAGCAGCAGAGCACAGATTTTCTGGGGACAGTGCATCCCTGCATGAACACTGGGACTGGAGTCTGCTGGAATGCTGGACTTCAGATTCAGCAGGTTCCTATAGGAGCCTGCTAGGGCTAATTAATGCTCCCCAGGGACACACTCCAGATGGAAGGGGAAAGTGAGAGACAGGCAGCCAGACAGGCCAACACTTCAGACATCTGAGCCAGTTGGGCTCCGTGGGCAGAGCTTTCTGCTTGCCACTTTCCCCAGTGAGTCTTGCCTGCTCTGCAGCATCACACCAGGAGAACCTGAGACAGCAAAGCTCTGGTGTCTGTGCAGTTCCCTTGCTGCAATACATTGATCAGAGCTCTCTTAAAGAAAGTGGCCTGGATATCTGAGACAGCTATTGATCGCTCCATTGGCACTTTTCCTGCCCTGATCCTCATTCACTCGGCATTGCCTG
Source organism: Sitta carolinensis (assembly GCA_032173965.1). NCBI lineage: Eukaryota > Metazoa > Chordata > Aves > Passeriformes > Sittidae > Sitta > Sitta carolinensis. The sequence goes on from JAVUNC010000006.1 coordinate 40,009,558, forward strand.
AATAACCTGCACATCTATGTTAGGGCCAGTCTCCCCAGATCTTAAAGGGCTACATTCTCAGCTTTTTGCCTAGCTACAGCCTAGTAGGGAGAAAAGATGTCTGGTGACCCTTTCATAGGTCCTCAAGGGAGGAGCCAAGTCTCTCCTGCAGCACCAAGCTGAGCATTCAAGTGCAAAGGAGACCTGGAAGTCATGGTTATTTGTTTTTGCCATCTTTGAGTACTGACGCCTTCTGCTTGAAGAACAAGTGACATCACATGCCCAGCAGGCAGGAGGTGGCATGCACATCATGTATGGCAACAACAATCAGGAAAATGAGAAGAAATCATGAAGCTCTTAACTGGTTACTAATGGAAGTCATATTCTTCTTGTGCAAAAGAATAGTTTCTTTACCCAGAAACATCCCCACTAAATTACAAGACCAGTGGCTTGCCCAAGGACATCAAGGAGAAAACTGTGAAGAAAAGAACTGATTTCTGATCTTGCCTTTAACCAAAAGACTGTTTTTCTCCAAACTTTTGATAATCAAGAAGAACAAAGAACATGGCTTAGCAACCTTCTGCCACGCATGAACCCAGGGATGATGACAGAGGTACACCAAGGCAAAGTAGGAAGGGGATCTATTAAGAGGAAAAGTAATCATAGCCCAAGTATCAAGAGACATCTTGTCCTAATGAGAGTTTGGAGACTGCAGAATAGGCTCTCTGGGAAACCAAAACATCAGGGATTTTTAAAAACAGTTAAACTACTAGAATGGTACAGTTGGGAACACTCATGCCTTGGCAGAGAAAAGGGATGGATGAGCTAATAGGATGACAGATCTGAGATGGAAAAGACCAATGAACCTTTTCTAATCTGAAACCCCTTGTCAATTCTGCATTTTGAGCAATTCAAACAATTATGGATTTGTTCTTTCTAGAAACTCTTGGCTCTGTGGAGAACAAATAGTGTGACACCATTTCCCCCCCCTTCTTGGATTTGGCATTTAAAGATATGTATTGATTGAATTCTGTATACTAATATTTTGTCTTCCACCAAGCTTCACATAAAGTTAACTAATTGATCCTCACAATTCTTTTGCAAAGCAAAGCAGTATGACTCTTATTTCTCAGCTTGGGATACTGAGCAAAAGAAAGAAAAAAAGATGCCTGCCCAACATCACTTGACCACTCTCTTTTAGGACTCAGAACCCCTATTTCCAGACTGCTAGAGTTGTCTTCTCTGCTCTTCTTGATATTATCATGTAATCTTGTATCCTGTTCCTATCAATAAAATCTTTATGCTGTATTTTCCACAGCTCTAAATATTATGGGCAGGATCACAGATACACTAACATCAATAGCAAACCACCCTTCCCCAGTGACTTTAATGATACCTGATCAATCCCTATATGAATAACTAAATACACTTCAGCACAAAAGCAGCCATAGAGTCAAATTTCAGCTTGCCATGAGTCATATCCCACAGGGTTCGGGAGTTCAGGCACAGCATAGTGTGAGTGAATTTACACTGCTTTCCAGACTAACTCTGGTCTGGAAGGAGTAAACTGTTTTCACAGAACTTGGAGGCTAAGACATAAAACCCTTCACAGGACCCTGCTGTGAACAATGCTGAACTCCCAGAATTGAAAGCAGAGATGCCCTGCCCACACAGTCAGCACACCAGCACCAGATCCTGTGACTCTTCCCCCAGCTGCCAGCTCCAAGAGACTCAAATACTCAGAAGCAGGACAGCACAGACAGCCTGAACCTGTGCTGCTGCTCTGCAGAATGGCTGGAGCCACTGCAGGCATTTAAGGTTGTTCTATGGGATTCATATGAATAGGCCACAGTGCATGAACAACCTGTGCTCCCACTAAAGCCAGTGTCACCAGTGTATGTTTGCTTTGGTGGGTAAGGGGATACACCCCCTCCCCTGAACTACCACATGAAGAGAAGCAGGTTTCCAGTGGTCTCTAACTACAAAGTAGGTGCCTCCCTCCCAGGATGAGATCAAGCTCCACTGAGTCTACCACCTCTACACTTAGGTCAGGAAGGGCCAGACTACAGAAGCCTGCATCTCCTCCCCTTGGTAACTGGTATGCTATAGAACGAAGATATTTAACCACAGAAACTATACATCCATCAAAGAACAAAACCCATTTAATGCCTAATCTACATTCTTAACAACACTGGCTGCCATCAACCTGCCTCTCAAGAAATGAGAGGGCTCTAGTGAGAAGCGATACACACTCAACTGATATTGTGCAATTTATTACCAGCTGCTGTGGTGTTGTGACCTGGAAGAAAGTTGTATGCTGGCATCTCGGCTCGTGCATAACCACAGCCAGCAGCAGTTTCTTGTGGTTTAGCTGAGAGCACCTTGCTCTGCTGCTATAGCGATGCAGAGGGTTATGTGCAGTGCTTCTCCTTCCTTCCCCTCCTCCCCTCACTGCCTTTCCCAGAGGGACCCAAGGGAAACAAACTTTTAAAGTCAATCTATAAGAATGTGTTTAATTGCCACTGAATTCCCTGTGGTTCCTCTTGAATGGACAAGGATTGAAAAGGGGGGTGTGGGAGGAGAAACAGCACAGGAGAGAAGCTGAACACTGCTCAAAGAGTGCTGAACAGATCAATAGGCTGAGCAAAACACAGGCTGAGTATGCAGGGCAGGAGACCCACAGCTCCCACATAAACCTATGCTACCAACCATCTTCAGAAAGTCTCCTGAGTGGTAATACAGGCAGACCTTCATTGCACACTGTGCCACAGCACTGCATTAACTCCATCCTTCCCCTATGAAGAGATGCCAACCCAGTCATGACCACAAAAGAGCCTCTCCTCCTCAACACCAAAAAATTACTAGGGTGCAAGAAGAGAAACACCCTCCAGCCCAGGGCTCCTTTGGGGAAGAGTCTGGCACCACCAGTTTCCAGTTATTTGTCAAATTTGCAAGTTTTAGAAATAATATCCAAGCATGAGAGCACTGACTAGAACCACTCTCCTCTCTGGACTGCCCTCTTGGTCACTGCCCACCCTGACCCTCTTACAAAGCCTGTAGAAAGATACATTCAGAAACATGAAGAGGGCAAGCATGTAGTTAGCCTGGAAGATTCTTCAAGGTCTGGAATCCCAGGCACTCTTGGGACAGAGAAAAATTCTCATTCTGACTCTTACCTTCTTTTAGCATCCCCACTTTGAGGCATTTCATGAAGCGACAGGCCTGACAGGACTTGCGCCTCCGTTTCGTGATCTCGCACTCGTTGGTGGCTGGGCAGCTGTATTCAATATTCCCTGTAATCAAACACAGAGATGGTCACCCAGGGATCATGTTCTCCTATGGATCCAGGGACAGGCTGCAGTGCCCAGATATTCCCATCACCATCAGTCTGTAAATGTTGCATGTTTGCTCATTCACTTACATTCACATCCTCTGAGACTTTACCCTGCTGACCTGGCCAAGGGGACAACTGCAGTGCTGGGCTTTCAGGCGTGTGTCCTCCAGGCATGTCGTCATCCCTGTGCTGCACCCCTTGTAACCTGGCCCACTCTCTGAAGTCCAGGGATGAGAGTGGGAGCAGTTCAGACACTATTAGAATTTCCTTTGCTGCCAGTCATGCTCCGTGTCTGTGGGATGGATGTCACCTGCCCTTTCTTGTCCTGCTTGGGGAACCAGGGAGCTCAGAGACAGCATTTCCTCCTTTGCTTCCTCCTGCCAGCAGGCATACTATAGGTAGCAGGGAAGCAATAGTTGGCATTGAGAAAGGTGGGTAAGATGCTGTGTAAAATGAACATGGGCTGTCTGTGCAAATCTTTACATTTTTACTTTATTAGTCCTTGTGCACCTGCTATCATCCCCTGCACAGAGCATTATCTTTTCTTTCCTCATTCCCTTTTATTTATGATCGCACCTCAACACTGCCTATAAGACAAAAAAGAGAAAGAAGCATCCCAAATTTATTTCTGATCATATCACATTTTATTATAAGCCAAGAATGTAACCAAAACATGGACATGAGAGTCTGGTGTCCATGACTGGTTATATAAGAGGATGTAAGTGGAATTATGCTGGATCACAATTGTAAGGCAACAATTATTTAGTACTAGAAGACAACAAACAGAAATTGCTGTCTCTATCCTGCCATTCACTTTGAGATGGTGTTTCTGAAGAGGGCTATTCAACATTTGCTGTGGAGCTGGACTGGAAATCTAAACCTGGCACTGATGCATTGACAATGACAATACATTTAAGGCAGTCTAGTTACTGGTAAATCAAGCAGCACTGAAAAAGGTACCTAAGCTCCACAGTCAGTGGAACAATGGAAAAGCTGGTTTAATGGTTTAGAGTAGGAAACTAAGATTGGAGAGTTCAATCAGAGCTGTGGGGAGAAGTGTAGGTAAGAGCTGAGAGAATATACAGTATTGACTTTGTATGGAATCAGATTACAGGTTGAATTTACAGTTTAGCAAACCAGGACAGGACTTGATTTCTATCCCTACTTTTGTAATGGATTTTTATGTTTTGTGCAAGACCATTCCCTCCTCTAAATAAAGATCAACAATCTGATACATATCAGTCTCTGGGGTTGGTAACTGGACCTTGGGGTTCACTAAGCTATTGGAAAGCCCCCTGGATTTCTGAGTGGGAAAACAGCACAGAATCAAAAGAAAGCAAGCACCATTTCATTTATCTCACCATTCTTGGCCCATGCTGAGTGAAACCCCAGAAGCAAACAACCTCCAAAGCTTAAAGGTGGTCAGCCTACTAGCCATAAACTTCCTGCCTCTTGCTTCTTGTTTTGTCACAAGACTTGCAACTTCCCCCTGAGCTTCAGCCCAGCCACCCCATTCCCCTCACCACTGCTCATCTGCCCCCAAACTCAGTTTGTCAGCAAGAGCAGGCTGTGCTGCACAAGTTGCTTCCATTCAGGCTGTATTTCGTCATTGTGCAGCATCTGAATTTCAATAGCCAGCCATGTATCAACATTCTCAGAGAGCTGGAAATTGAGATTCAAGCAAGATCTCAAGGTAATAAACAAATTCCTGTTCTAGACACAAGCTCCAGCACATTACAGACCCATGAGTACGATGGCCCTGATCTCATGATCAGATACTTGTGCCCCACACAGGAAGGAAAAAAGCAGGAGCAAACCTGGGAAAAAACTCAGAGTCTCACTTTGGGAGGTTTTGCCTTTGTTTGAATGCCAAGCTTTCTCACCAAAGCCAGCTCAGGAGAGATGCAAGATTTCATGTTTTGTGGTTCAAAGCCAAAAATTTGCCACCTAACACAGAGACATTGCAGTAAGGGCACTGAATCTTTAAGCAGTGGGAGCCAGTGACAGCACTCATCTGGAAGCTCAACGTCCTCCACGGTGTCAAGCAGATCCCCAAGCTTCCCCATTCCTCTACTCCATGGATCCTTTGACAAGCATAGCACTGAAAAGAGTCTACAAAACCTACATCACACCTAAATGGGAGAGTGTCAGAGCATGTGAAGGTACTAGTTACCATGTACACACTCTATGTGCAGCCTGAATAAGCAGTTCTCAAAGACACATCTGTACTAGGATCATGATTGCTAAAGGAGCCTCAGAAGAGGCTAAGCACTGGGAGTTTTATATCAGGCCCAAAACCATGCTGTGCACTGCAGAGATTGAGAGCAACAGCTGGGGGGCAATGCCTGTCAGTACTGCAGAAAGCAGGGGCATCACCAGGGAAGGCACAATCATCATTACCCAAGCAGAACTCGCCAGAAGAAAACCTGTCGTTTCCAAAAGTTTACCAGAGTTCTCGGATTTTTTTTTTTTTTTTTTTTTTTTTTTTTTTGTCTCAATTTGTTTTATGGGTCCTAGGGCTGGCTGCCAGCACTGTGAGTTGCTCACAGCTCCCTGTAATTTCTGTAAGTGCCCTGTGATAAAGTGATGAGATTAACTCATCGAAATTCCAGCAGTCTCCCAGTGGCTGGCAGTCACACCACCAGCCCAGCTGCCAGCACAGGGGCCTTGGAGAGAGCTTCCCTTCACTGCAGCAGCTGGGGATGCTGCTAAGTCCTGCAGAAGAGTGTCAGCACACAAAGGTGCATGCAGACATAGACAGCTCTGTATGCAACAAGAGAATGTGAGTCAAGTCTCTGTGTGTCATATACTGTAGATTATGTGCCCCAGAAGGAAGGGGCAAAAAAAGGGATAATTCAATAGACAAGGCCTTCCTTTGAGCTGTTGCTTATTAGAGAGATTCCTTTTACTTAGAAAATATTTACATTTGAGCTGAAAAAAAATGGTAGAACCTCACCAATGCTATGGCACAAGATTTACCTAAAAAATGGCTTCAAAAATTAAGTGGTAGGTGAACAGATCAGAGTTTGAATTTCTTCTAAGCCTTCATATATTACCTCGGAGGGCAAGTCACTTCCCCACCATGTCCTAGTTTGCTCATCCTCAAAACAAAATGAATACCAAACCTACCTTCTGGAGAGTTTGTGAGTCTTTCTTCATTAAGGTGTGACTGTACTTTAAAACCTTTAGATGAGAAATGCTACAAAACAGTAAAAGACTATTAAAGTGATAGATCATGTTGTTTTTTTTTTTTTTTTTTTTCTGGAGAACTACAAAACTACACTATTTTCTGCAAAATTAGACCTCTGACTGTTAAACAATTTGGAACATAATTTCTAGTGCACATAATAGGAGCACCTGAAAACAGCACACCTAAACTTGGTCATTCAAGAGACCCTATGTTCACCCTACCTCTCCGGAACAGGATGAACTGGGAAGACAAGAATGCCTACCTGAGCTTGGGGGGCACAGTAAAGTCCCATCCATCTTCTGCTTAAATTAGGGATATGGGCCTCAGGTGAACTGAGCTTGAAATCAGTATGGCACTGAGGACACAAGCTACTCCCTGCTTACTGATTCTACCTTTCTAGAAAGCCCTTCTGCAAGGAAACTCAGGAAAGACTAGATAAAAATAGTCAAGAAAGTTCTTAAATAATTTTTCAGCTTCTGATTTCTAAAAAAGTTCATCTTGCTTTTTCTCATTTCTTCTTCATTGCTGTTCAGCAATGACGGACTGAATTAGTCCTTCTAACTGAGGCATCATAGCTCAAGTCCTGGTGTGAGGAGAGGTACTTCATGAAAATCAGAGGAAAATCTCTCAGTGACCTGCATGAGGTAAGAAGAGGGGTTTTTTTTAAGCCTAAACTTTCAAAGAAAAGTATTCAAATGATGCTATGAGGAAAACAGGATACCAGCACTGTTTGCCTCAGGGTGGCACACCTGGCTCCTGTTCACAAAAGAGGGCTTGGACATTTCACAAAACCTCACACAAATGCTTGCACAAGCATGCAGGATAGGGGTTCTGAGGCTCCTTATTGGCAGCAAGTTTGTCTATAGGGTTTCAGACACAGAAATATTTCACCCAACTTCCATAGAAAAGATCATTCTGCACAGAGCTTGCTGTACAGATGTACTGAGGCAAACAGAAAACACTAGACTAATAGAGCTGAGGTTGCACTAAAGATTTTTTTTTAAATTGAAGTGATAGATCTGTGAATAGTAAGCAGCAGTCGAGCACTAGATCATTAAATACTGTAAACTTTAGAAGTTTTTGGGAAGCTGTGAACTCACACCTGAAAAGTAGCAGGCACATTTCTGAGAAGGACAGAAGGATAGGACAGTGCCTAGCTGATGTGGCTGCTGGTGTAGGGGCACAAAACCTCCTTTGTGTGTGTGGACCGTAACACTCTTCTGCTCAGGAAAGACTCTGTCAACTGCTCCACTTCCTGGGAGCCACTCTAAGCACCACAACAACAACCAGAAAGGGCTAGAAGACTTTATTATAACAAGCCTGTTATAAATCCCTACAAGTCTTTTGAGCTGCATTACCCACCTTTTAAGCCCCTTACTGGCGTAAAGACATCCCAACACAGCAGTTCTGTTGCTACACTCGCTGAGTTTGAAGCTTGCAATCCAAGCTGGAAATCCACAGACGCAGGCACGTTGCCTAACACAACTTTCCTATCCAGAAGATGATGGTAAACACATCTTTTTTCTCTGAGTCGACAATGTTTTGCTGATCTTTAAGCTTATTTTATAATAATGGGTCATTTTAGAAATAGCCTTTATTTTCACCATTTGAAGATGAAAAATAGATGCAAGGTAGTCATTGTCATGAATATATTGAATAATAAAGTACTCATATTGTTACAAAGCACTGTTATTAGTTAATATTCAAAGGAGGCAGAACTACCTACTAGTTGTAACAATTAATGAACAAAAGAGAATGACAATATATTTGACTGATACATAATGCTCTACCTACCATGCAAACTGTTAAGAGGAGGAATAGACTTTGATTGAGAATTTCTACCCTGTAAAAAATCCAGTATCTGCCTTTGTCTAAATTTGGATGAAAGGATTTGTTAGTTTTTCCATGGAACAGAAATTTAAAAAAACTTTTATTTATAAACATCCCAAACTATCTTTTATGTAACAGACACATTCCTTTACAGTCAGCTAATACAAAATCTTCTGTTTTGAATCTCTTGAGCACCAATAGCACACTTAAACATGTCTGAAATCCAGATTCTCTCCTATCTGCACTAGATCACACATTCCATAATACTCACCCTCAGGTGAGGTAAAAGCAAACTGCCACTAGAATATAATCCCATGGAACAGTACAATGATAGACAAACAGGATTAAAATTTTGTCAGACAGCCTAGCTGACTGAAAATGTTTCGGGTCCGCTTAGGATTTCTGACTGCCTCAAGACATGGGAAGTTTAGGCCTGGGGTTCAAAATATCATGTTCAGAGAGAAAGGCCTGCAGCCCAGGGGGTGTTCTCTCATCCCACCTCAGGTTTTCACTTTTCTGTCTCAAGCATTTCCAACACTGCAAAGTAGAAATGACACACAGGTTACCAGGCCTTGATCCTTGGGCTGTGTAACATAACGTAAGAAAGAGGTGTGACAGTTCCCCATAATCTGTGGGACATGTTTAGGTGTGTTGGGTGCTCCTGTCTTCCTGTCCTAGTTCAGGAAAACCAAACACTCCATTTCAGCTAGAAGGGAATCGACCCTTTGGATTTTCCTGCCTTCTTTTTTCTCCTATCATCAAAATTCTTCTTGGGGAAATCTGACTTGGTTAAAATTCCACTTTTCTTTGTAAAAATCCTACTGACAGAAAACTCCCACACAGCAATATCAGTGACCTCAGAGATAATCAGCCATGTCCATGCTGGCTCTCAGTCTATCTTCTCCCCATCATTTGAAAAGCAGCAGCACTTGTGTTGTCCATGACAGCCTGGCCTCACCTGGCCAAGGGAGAAAGTGAGCTGCAAAAAAGGTTGCTTGAAGGAGGTCTGCAGCTTGGATGCCCATTCTTCTGGCTGCTGCTACAGCAGCAGAGGGAGTCAAAAGGCCATTGCAAGATACTCTTGTCTCAAGATATGCAGGTTTTATGTGAGTTAATGCAGCTAAAAAACCCCTAATAGGCACGGGGTAGTTTGTAGCAGGGGAGGTGGGGGGCTAGTTGGAAGGGGGGCTTCATGTGACCATGCTTCATGATCGGGGTATCTAGCTAGGGCTGCAGTAGTTTAGTAACTCAGCACAGATTTAGACCCATTTTTTGGCAGCATGCACACGTAAGGCCAGCAGAGTATAAGTACTGTCATAGGATGCATTAGTTTTTGACCTGTCAGTACTCAGCACAGGGAAGTGAAGTGTCTTGTCCAAGACCACAAAAGCCTGATGAAAAATTTACCTATTTCATCTCTTGAGCATCTGGGACATCCTGGGGTCATTGCTCCATCTTGGTGTTCAAACCACTGAGTCAATGCTGCTCCCACATAGTGAATCACGGCAAGATTTTGGTACTAGGATACTGGGAAAACAGTTATACAACACACACATTTGCATGCTTTCTGCAAAGCCTGCATCGATGTTAGGCAGCCTGGATGAAGATGTTTTCACTTTGTCTGTTAGATGCTTGAAACAGCTACTGAATATAATAGAGCTGCAGGATAAACTCCTTTTGGAAATGCCACTCACCTTCTCTTTTATGTGATCCTTAAATCCTTTTCCCCTGCACACCCAGGGCTATACTTGGATATTCACCCACAGCAGCAGAGCCCTCAGAATAGTGCATATTCTTGACTCTACCAAACTCTGCAGACCCATTTACTGCCCGCTTCCCTGGGCTCAGCCTTCAGCTGCATAGCTGAAAATTCTCACCCTCAGGCACAGCACACTTGACTCTCACACTCTTAGGAATAAAAGCATTTTGGTACCTCAGTTGCCAGCCCAAGCTGACGACAGGGTGAGAGAAATTTCCACTTTCTCCTTTCCCCTGTCTGTTACATGTTAACAGGCAATCAATTAGAGAACCACAGGGAGAAAGAATATGGCTGTGCTAGGGAAAGGAAGAAGGAGGGAAGGACTGTCCCTTCTGGGGATTCAGTCAGATGGCATATCACCTGGCTGATACAGGCTCCATGTACTGCTACCATGCATCATTTTGTTTTGATTCTCTCTGAAAACTCTTCAAAAGTTCCTATGTCTTTTTTGCCTTCTCGAGGTCTCTTCTGCTCTGCCACAGAGGTCCTCCTGTATCATTCCCATGAAGGGTTAATTATCTGGTCTCTTCCTGTGTTAGGAGACCCCAGAACTTTTCTTCAGAGTGCTACCCTGTCCCTGCTTTAGCAACTGAATGTGCCTAAAAGAAACACCAGGAGGGTCCAAGGGCTGGAGTGAGTGCTGACAGAAATGCAAGTAAAAGTTCACATTCAATCACAGAGATTCAGCAATGACAAATCACAGAAACCCTGCCAGAGAACAGGCCAATGCCCTAGAGATGACCATGGCATAATAAAGAAGGAAATATCAGTGGGGCAGATTAATTATTTCCACAGCTGGATTTCCACTTTAAGGAGAGATATCTAAAATCTATGAAAATAAGATAGATATAGCGACTTTTGCAGAAACCGTGGATAAACTGCACCCTGTACTCAAGAGTACAACATCCCCAGCAACAGAGTGTAATCAGATCCATTCAATTAACAAAGTGAGTGGTCTCTCCACATGTGCATTTCTTTCATTTCACAGGAGGCAAGGAACTATTGATGTGGTGGACTAACCCCAGCCAACAGCCAAGTACATACACAGCTGCCTGCTAACTGTAGACCTGCCTTCAGTCAGCATGCAATACTTGGGCAAACCCAATACACTTCCCACTGGAAGATGAATGACCCTGTCCTTTTTCCAGTTAATGGAGGAAATAAAGGGAGTATCTATATGTCCAGGCATATTTGCATAAGTATATCCAAGCATCCACGGATATTGGAAATGTTTGGACGCACTCCTGCTTTTGATTATATTGTAGCTGCACATCTGCAAGCACACTTTTGGCAGTCAGAACACAGCCGTACTCCTCATACATGAATTGCACTGCAATTCATCTACACATGCATGTACTGAGGTTTTCAAAATCTCCTGAGGAATTGCATATCCTTAGTGAGACTGACAAAAACTTCATCTTCTTCAGTGCCTAGTTTTTTTATCTTCAAAGAATCTGCATCTTAATGAAAAAGGTTGGTGAAACTAGAAAAGGAGAAAAAGGCTGAGTCTCACAAAAGTTCTCTGTCCAGATTTGTGCTGAGGTTTGTACAGAGTTCATGGCTACATAACAGGACTGGCAGGACAAAGAATTTCTCTACTCTCATAATGCTGGAGCTTTCACCTCAAGGTGCAGATAGTTCTACATAAATTCCATCTCTTGGCAGAGGCATCTACTCTTCAAATGGGCCTTAAAACACCACTAGAAGGCAAAGCATTCCCTTTCCAGGCTTTACTCCACTAGCTGCCACATTCTCATGGTATCAGAGCCACTAGCAGAGGCAGGAAGATCCACTAGCCCAGATACCCAGATCTGGTAGCCAGTCAGGCAAGAAACTTGGCAAAGGCTCCTACCACCACATAGCCTAACTTCATGTCCGTGTTGATTTGGAAGGACCAGAACTGAGCAGGAGGAGAGAGGAAGCATACAAAAGGATGAAGAGTTAGGTGCATTACATTCATTCGCCCTTTCCCCCTTTTACATGACACCACAGTCTAAGCAATGCCTGGGGCCATGTCCCTTCATTTCTATGGAGTGAATGCCTCTGTTTCCATTCCTTCCCACCATACCTTGAATAGTCCTCTTGAAGAAGGCTTTGCACGCCTCACAGGAAGCCACGCCGTAGTGGTACCCAGAAGCAATGTCCCCACACACCAGGCACAGCCGCTTGGGGATTGCATTGAGCATGTACTCGCACTTGGTGGGAGAGTCCTCCATGATGGCGCTGGCACAGTCATCGTAACGCTTGCGGCAGGACCCACCGCCAATGCCTGTGCCATTGAACATGGGTGGCGAGTCTAGGCCGTTGGGGTGGCCACCCATGGCGATGCCGTAGCCACCGCTAGCGTCGGAGGAGCCGCTCGGGCTGTGGTGGCTGATGGCGTCGATGCCAGAAGATGGGCTGGAGGGCTCGGTCTTGATGAAGGACCCACAGCTGGAGGAGAGGTGCCGCTCCTCTGTGGCCATTCTGCTGAGCAGCCTGCAGAGAGAGAGCAAAGGCACTCAGCAACCGCCTGGCCAAACCCAGTTCCAGGTTTAGTCAAAAGAGAGCCCTCCTTTTGCCACCTCAGTCCAACACCAGTTGGCTCAGGCAGTTCAACCCCGTGCAGGTTCTTCTTCAGGAATATTGGTACAATTGACTAAGACCAGCCCACCTGCTTCCACGGACTCACACCAGAGTAAAGACAAAGATCTTTGTGAAAATCGTAATTCTCAGGCTGTTCACAGGCTGCAGTGCTGGGAAGGGGTGTGTGTGCTGATGAAGCACAATCTACCCAGAGCACCATCTACCCCAAGACAGCAGAAAGAAAACAGCTTGCCAGTGGCAGACCAGGTGAAAAAGATGTTTGGTTAATAGAGAATGGACTGTCCTGGCTTTATGCAAAAGGTTCATTAGCAGACTGCGGAAAGGACCTGCTCAGATTGGATTTTCATTTTTTCATTTGTAATACAAAAGTCTTGGATTAATTTTCTAGTTTGATTCCTTCTCTCACCCCACCTCACCCTTTACGCCACCCTGCTGCACTATCATCACTAAATGAGGAGCTTAGAAACAAGGAAAATCATCTGATTGAAAGTTTCTTCTGTCTTAATCTTAAATCTTAATCTTTCTTCTGTTTACTAGTATTGAGCTTTTGCACGGACACACAAATTCCCACTTCTTAAAGAGAGGTTACACTCTTAAGTTTATGCAAAGAACTTTACCAGTTTTTCAAGCTCTTCATATTTATTTTAGTCACAGAGAGTCTTATTTCTTATAAATTGTTCACTCTTTTTTTGGAAGACTGCTAAATTTTATGTCATTTACAGCAATGAGTTTGAGGGATTACTTGTGCAGTCTACTAACAAACAAATCCTAGTTTTATTTGCCTATAATATATTTACAGCCTGTCAGGCTCCCTGAACATCTGACTCTCCTTCTCAGGATATGTAGTTTTGCCATGTTCTCCTCATTCAGCTCTTCATTATGCTCTTCATGCAGAAGTTTTTGCAGATCTTTTATCTGCTTCATCATCCATCTCTGAACTTCCTCTAGTCTGGCTATTTCTGTTCAGTCCAGAACAGAGTTCAATGATCCAACTTCTCAGCAGCATGAAACTGGCACTGCTCCATCACTTCTCCAGCTGAAGGTCTGGACAGTAGTCAAGACAAAGGCACACCATCAATTACCTAGTGACGTTACAATATTTTCAATGCTATTTTCAGTCTATGTATTATGCAACTCCTTGCACTGTTGTTTTTCCCCCTCCTCTTTAAATGAAAATCTAAATTGTTACCATTTCTTCAACAAATAGTATCAGGAAGTTACTTACTGCAGCACTCGATCTTATTCCTGAGTAGCTACAGTTAATTTAGAATCCATTACAATGCATGAAAAATCAAATTAACCCTTCTGGTGTGCAATGCTTTGCAACAGTCAACAGTGTATTTCATCTGCCACTATGCTGTGCAGTCCAGACACCCTGCTTTATTAGGATCCTCTGGAGCTCTTCAGTCTTCCTTGGTAATTTGATTTCATCTGCAGTCTCATTGTTCACGCACTTCCCAGATCATTAACACATGGATCAAACACCACAATACTGATCTTTGTGGGTGATGCATGTTAACCTTTATCATGCTGAAAATTGACTTCTCTTTCTTTTCTGAGTAGGGTCTCTGACACTTTTTAATTGATAATAGTATTAACCTGAGAGGTTAAATTTTCCCTTCAGCAAGACAATTTGTCAAAGGTTTTAAGAAAAACTAAACATGCATTTTCCTGATGACATGGCCAAAGAATTCTGACTGACTGGAGACACTTGACTTTTCTTCTTGGAAGCTCTGCTTGTTACCACACCATGGCCATGTGGGTAATTTCTATTTCAATTTCAGTTTCAACCTATTTACCAGGTATCTGTGGCAACTTTTTCTGCCAAAGGTCAAATCCATCAGGGGACAGTACAAAACATTCTGTGAATCAGCAAAGCTGGAGTGCACACTTTTATATATCACATCTGTGTGTCTGTTGATACGAATATAGATGTTTGATATGCAGCAAATTCACAGTTCTGCATCCTTATGATCTCATTTGACCTAAGTATCTCCTAATTTTCTCTTCTCTGTTTCATCCTCAAAGTTTGACCTCATCTCCTATCTCTGGAATCGATCAGCCAAGTGTGTTTTTTGGCAAGACTGTTGACCTTGAGAATATGGGCAGGCATCTCACGTTCCTCAGCTGCTTTGCCTGGTGTTACTTGAGAGGAATCCAGGGTTTGGGCCCTCTCAGAGACAGTGTGATGAGTTGATAAATGCCCATGCCTTGCCCAGAGGGCCACAATGAACTACAGGTCATGGAGCAGTTACAGAAATTGCTGCAGGTGCATTCATCTCTATTCCCACAGGGCACCTAGACATATTGCAGATCTTCTGGTGTAATGACAGGTGACTGTGTAAAGGAAGATGAAACTTTGCTAGCTGAAACTAGATCTTAGCATCTCACAGCAAAGCTGAAACCTTCTGTGCGGGTTCTGGATCTTCTCCCTGCCCGAGAAACACATCTGTGGTAAAGAAATGAAGATCACTGGACACAGCAACATGAGACTAAGTTTAAAATGGAAGGCAAAACAACCATAAAACACTGTTCTGCACTGTGGAACTACTTCAGAGTAAGAGGAGCTGGAGCTGCAATTTTCAAGACAGACAGTGGAAAACACTATGAAACAGGAATGACAGGGAGATGAGCTGTACTGGCAGATTCCAGCAGCGGAGCCCAAATCCCAACTTCTGCTTCTTAAATAGCCCAACATTCATGGATGACCTCAAGAGGGCTTACCGAAGTATTTTTCTTCAGTGGAGAGAAAACAAGAAATAAGAACAAAAAAATAAAAATAAAAGAAAGGAAAAAGAAAAAAACAGGAAAAAAGAACCTGTGGAAATAAGGAGCCTTCTTTCCCCAAAGCACGCTAACAGTCAGTGTCTGATGGTGAATCAAGACCTGTTCCCTTCCAGCAGGCAGCAGTACATAGCAAGTTCTGGTTGGATGTGAATGCTTGAGAGCAAAAGCCCTTAACACCAAGACAGATCAAAGATTACAGCTAAGGTGACTCCAGCCATTCCAGAGCATGTGCTTTTCTTTTCTGGCCTTTGACTTTCTGCAGGTCTCATGGAGATCCCATGCTGATTTTTAAACAGTCAGCGTGTCCCCTGGCAATGAGAGACAACATCTTGAACTTCAAGAAGAACAGTTAAATGTTTTTTGTAAAGAGTTCAAGGTGATGAACAGCCATTTTGCTTGGCTCTAGTTACCTTAATAGGAATGTAAAAGGAGAGAGACTTGATCCAACTCTCCTCTGTGCTGGCACAGGAAACTCCGTTACTATTTCTGTGCCCATGTAACAGGCTTAGAGGTTCTAAACATTTCGTTCTTTTCACCTTTCCTCATAATAGGTCATTCCTTCTAATCCCTTTAGCATCTTTGTGGTCCTTCTCTGGATTTGTTCCAACTTCCCTGGGTCTCTGTTGCAGCAAGGTGCCCTGAACTGCACAGTGCAAAGCTGCAGCACTACAGTGGAAAGCACACAGCCAGGAAGACATACAGACCAACTGAGCAGTAGCCTTGCCAGACATCAGGTTACACATCAGCTCACACAATTTGATAGCCTGTCTCATTGGGACCTCTCTGAACATAAGCTGCTTTTGCCACCGTGCTCTGCACAACATGAAATTTGGAGATTCTCCTTGTTCCAAAGTAGATCCAGTATCATCTTTGAACAACTACAGTGCTAATTATTGTGTGTCTTACCAAAGCCTGTTCACAATGCTTGTCTTCTCAGCCTAGCTCTTCTTTCTTCTATGCTGATTTTTTTTTTTTAGTATCTTTTGGTTCTGTCAACTGTAAATTTGAGAGTGATCACTTTTACATTTCTTCCAGGTCACTGATAAGTATTTACAGTCAAAGCACTGTCCTTTTGGACACCATCTTTGCAGAAGGATTAAAAATATCTGTAACCCTTCTGTTTACACTCTCTCATTTAATCCATGATTCATTTCACAGGATTTGTATCAAAACAAATTTGATCTAATTTCCCTAATAAGATTTTGCACAGCTTTGTCTCAAAAGCCCATGCATGGTCCAGAGTCAGTCTATTCACTGCATTCCTTTTGCCCACTAATTATCTAATTGCATCAAGAAAGGTTATTGTCTGCTGTACTCCTGTTTCATAAACCCACTGCTGCTTATCACTAACAGTGTTGTTAGCCTTTATGTGCTTGTAACTGCCCTCAGACAAGCATGCTCTGACCTCAGTGACTCTGGATGTAAATACACAGGTTTATACCAAGTCAAGACTGTACTTTAGGTTTTTATCCATTAGTATTCTCTCCTTTGGGCAGCCAGGTTGGTAAATGTTACAATTTTTCTCAATTCTTCTCCAGCTTTTCATCTTTTGCTATTTCTCTGCAATGGCTGGTATTTCACCATTAACAGCTTATGAGTTTAATGATCTTTTGAGAACAACAGCAATAATAAGAGAGGGAAGGATTGCTAGATGGGGAGGAACAGAAAGGGACAGAAGACTAGAGTTATAAAGTTAAGGCAGTAGTGTCCACAATTTTCATTCTTTTCAACATCAAGGATTACAAGTTTGGGATTGATACAGGTAAGGCTATTTTATTTCACATCCTTCAGATTTATTTTTGCCTGAAATAGATTGTAGCTATATTCATCTCTTTACCCCACTTCTGGATTTGGAAATTAAAATAAATCAGTAGTCTTTATGCATAAGTGAAAAAAAAGAGATGTCCACCACTCACACCTGCTTAGCAGGACAGCCACAACACCCATCTTTGTAACAGAAGGTAACTTCTCCCTCCAGAGAAATTTTTTATCAGCTAAAGGTATACACAATTCAGTAACTTAATACCATCTGAGCACTGAAGTGCTCATGCAAACCTAAGTATGTGACCTTCTACATTCTCCAAGCAGCATGCGCTATTGCATAACTGGATCAAAAAAAGTTTAGTGACAACACTGCTGAGCTTCCTTAGTGGCTGAAACCACATCTTCAACAAAAAATGCAAGGATAGGCCAGTTCTGTACTCCAGTTTCCTGAAGAAAGGAAAGGAATGGGCATACATTCTGCCATGTCCATGTCCAGTCCCTTCATCAGTATTTTCTGGTTTAGTCATAAAGTCACCAAATCAGCATGTTGGAGATTTCCAACAGCAAGACTGAAATTATCATTAACATGGGTACTGAAACACTGCTATAGAACTATATCAGAACTGTATCAGCTGATGGAGCCAGAGAAAGAGAAAACATTCAGGCCTTCTCAGGAAAGATCTTCCCTATTCTGGGCACAAGGAGTACTGTAAAAGGTTGGAAATGGGCTTTTTTTTTTTTTTGGGTGGCTTTCACACTGGATATGGAGTCAAAAGACGGAATTAAATCTTGATTTTCTAAAGTTCCATAAACTGGAAAACCGTGCAGGTAAGACACCTGTACAGCTTGTAACTTCCAGATGCCATATGGCTATACTTGTGGAACTGCACTTCAGTCCTGAAGTCCTCACAGTAAATTTAAGTTGTACTGACAAAACCTGAGAAGTCTGCCAGTATAAAGCTGTTCACTTCAGGCACCAGCTTGTGACAAAAGCACACTTTGGATTGCACAGAAATTTTTAAACCAGTCATGGAAGACGAAAGTAGTTTTAATCTGCAGAAACACCAATGATAAGAGAGATAAAACATCCATTCTCTTCTCTGGTACAGACCTATTTCTACTATCAGTATTTGTCAGTTCAGATGTCAAATGACAAACTTGCATTGCATGTGGAAATGGGATGTGCACACCATGGACCACATAGATTCAGTGTCTTTGTGGGCCACATGAGAGAGCTTTGCAATCCACAATGGACTGACAATCAATGTAGGTCAGCTTCTCAAACACTGGCTGTAACTCCAACAAGCCAATTTTGTCAGGAGTATTTTTTTTAGATACAGGAGACAGAAATAAATAATGTTTTCCAAGTGTCAGACTAGATGTGACAGCTGCAATAACAGCCAGTGTAATTTTAGGTCACTTATGCAAAGAGTTAATGTCATAGAGCTGAGTCACACCTGTTGGTCAACCTGCTTTTACCATGGACAGCTCACAAACACGCCCCCGCCCTTGCCTCACTGAGAACACCCACCAAAGTGCTAGGGGAAAAGAGATCAGCACCCACACTGGTTTCTCATGCTCTTCTACTCCATATGGACTTCAAATGAAGAGAGCTATCATTTAGAGACTTTATCGATACTGACAGCTTTTCTCCATTCAACAGTCCAAGAATAATGGGATCTGCCAATGTGCCACTTTACTCCTGTACAGTGGATAACTGTGGGTAACTCAGTCATATCAGGAAACTTTTCTGGGCTTATTGTATTATACAGGAACATATTCTGTTCCCAGCACAAACTTAATTTCTCTCTGAGAATAGGCAAGAGCTTGGGTAATACTAGCATGATGGGCATGATCATAAACACACCAGTGCATGGGCTTTAGAGATTTTTTGTTTCAATCACAGTTTTTGCATTGCTGTAAAGGACAAGAGTCAGAACTCAGCTCGATTTAACTACTTTTCTCTGGAGTGCAGATCTGATTTCTAAGAGTTTTGCCATGTTTCCTAGTGATGGCTCCCTTTGGCTTGCATGGGTTATGCTCCTATTTTGTAGAGCATGGCAAACCCCAGACAGCCAGTTTTCAAGGCATTTGTCCAAAATACGCTCCCCCCAATACTACATACTTGTCTTGGGACAAGCTAGTGCTCACATTCTGGCTCTTACACAAATAGTACTTGCTTGTCTAATGCCCAGTAGATATTTTATCCATTTGACCCATTGCATAACCAGAGCCCAGTTACATATCAGTAGATCTTCTCTAGCCCAAGTTAGCTCATGCTGAAAAAAGCTGCCACAGCAAACTGTCTGGAGGCTGCTTAATAAATAAAAAAGGCTCTCATGGGCAGAAGACATTATGGATTTCCTACTAGCCTTCATCCCTCTCCTCATTACAGTAATTTCTCTTCACCCTTACCACAGTGGTCTTGTTAGTAAATGGTAAAAAAGTATTATACAGATGAAGTGACAATGAATCTGGAGGTGTGACACATACTATCAGTTCACTTTCTTATTAGCGCACTGCCTTTTGAAGGTACCTTGCCCCCTGGTGTGCTAAATAACACTTCCTCCTGAGTGAATTGCTTTAGTACTTGAGCTAACACCTCTTGCTTATATTTACTGCTGATACCACAGGGTTGACTTGCTGTTCACCATTTATCCAAGTTCTACCATCACCCTTTCCCCCCCAGCATTATCATTCTGTGTTTCACATTTCCACTTACGCCACTATTTCTACATTCACAGCAGTTCAACAATTTTGCCTGCACACAGCAAAGCTGCAACTCAATCCCTGTTGAAATGTTCAGCTAGACCTTCATTTCTTCTTGAGTGTCTTTCTTTATACTCTGCCTTTCTAGAGCACTTATAATCTATATCTCTCTAAGCACCTTCAGTGTCCTTCAGACACTTGTGAATGAGACCCATACACATGAGGCTCAGTAGAGCACATTTCAAACACTTACACATCAGAATTTTGCTTCCACCTTCTCAGATGAGCTAGGAAAGGAGAACTTGTGGCACTACCATTCATATCACACTTATTTTTGCATGGCAGCATGATCCAACATCTCATCTCTCAGAGACCTTTGACTCAGTATCCTCTCAGCATTTCTGAGAGAAAACTGGCACCAGTACAAATTCTTCAGCCTGCACTTCTTTGCATTTCAAGATATTCATTGAAGACACCCCCTTCAACGCTGCCTACAATTCATGGTGAACAGCAGCATGTAAAAAGGGAGACACAGGGTATTGTTTAATTTTTCTAAGTATTTGAGGAAGGAGTTAGGACGGGAGATAGATATCAAAGACATCACCCTAGAAACAAATGTGCAAAGAGACCTAGTAACTGACATTTCTTTAGGAATACTGGCTTACTGCAAAGGAGGACATTGGATTTATCAAGATGAAATATGAACCTGAGTGTTATTCAACCTGGATGCATTTAGAAATTCTCTGGGTTTGAGCTGGTAATACTTTTTGGGAAGGTTTCTGTTTCTTACGCTTCAACATCACAGTTGTAGTGGGATTCTGCCTCCTTCTGCCACTCTGGCCAAGACAATCCAGACAGATTAGATGGACTTTGCCGAGATTCCACCCGTAGCTCTCAGAGAAATCTATAACTAAGTGCCTCATCATTAGAACATTGCTCAAAACCTGACACAACTTGAAAAACTAACTGAGATTACTTCCACATAAATTACAGATTGGGAAATAACAAAGGTCAATTAGTGCATTTTAATATGATCTTTTTTTCAACCCTGTCTCTCCTGAAAAGATTTCTAAGATGATACAGTTGCAAAGCAAGGTGACTGAGTAACTGCAGACCAGGCTCCTTTTCTGCTAATGAATCCCACAGGTGTAAGGAGAATAGGTCACACATGAAAACAGTCGTTTCCTCTGCACACCTTACACTGCTGTAACATACAGGATTATCTTTAGCTGCCTATTTAGAATAACCTGAAGGTTCAGTTTTGCTGTCTCTAAACTCCCACCGCTGGTAAATATTTAGCTGATCTCCTAGCACACACTGCATATATTAAGTAGGCAGCTGTATGTGACCCAAATCCCAGCTTCTAACCCCCATAACTTATTGTAAATCCGTTTCATTCATCCATCTTGCTGACTGTCCCCATTTCCTCTGACTGACAAAGCAGATTCCTGTCCACTCAAGTCCCACCCTACCTGAGGCCCCACAGTGTCCTGCATTCTTACTTGCCTGAACCAGATGAGATCAACAAACTGCTCCTTAGACAGAAACTGTATAGCAGAACAAACACATCATTTCCCCAATACTCTACAAAACTTGCATGTTCCTCTCTCTAGATTAATAAAAAACCACCTCAAACAAACAAGCAAGCCCCCCACCCCTAAAAATCTCAGTTCAGCCAAAATAAATTCTGAAGCAAAATACTTTCTAATTACATTGATCTTCCTCACAAATTGGTATCACTGTAAGAAAATTTAACTGTGATTACACAAAAACCCACAAAAATATTCCTCTTGTCATCATGAATAGATTATTTTCTTATCCCATGAAGTTTTCGCTTTTCTCTATTACTGTTTCTGGATATGAAAGAAAGGAATGTAAGCTTGCAAGCTCTTTAACTTCAGTTTCTCTTCCTCTTCCATTCTTTCGCATCTCTGCTAATGGCTAAGAAGAAGCTAACAGGCAGACACAGCAAAGCAGACAGACAGGCAGACACCAGCAAAGAAGCTATACAGATGCTTCTACACTTTCATGTGGTACCTTTTTGAGACAGCATTAAATGTTGCATAGCGTCATTCTGCAGGGTATCTGTGTATAGCAGGCATGCATAAAGTTATTGTGCAAATACACATAACCCTCTTCTCTCACACCTCTCCTTTCCTCACCATGTGCATGCACCTAGATACTATTCCAGTAGCTTTGCTATAGGAGCCAAACTATGACTTCATACTTCCTGATCATCACTGTGAGTAGTTAGACCTTTACAGCAAACATAATGCAGTAAAACAATCAAAAATCGCTGCCTAACTGAGCCACATCATCTGCAGTCTGCACCTTGAGGCACACTCCTGTGTTGATCAGAGCATGGGAGGAAGAAGACCTCACATGGTTTTACATATGTCTGCAATCTGACCTATCCCATATTTAAGCTTGTTCTCTCTCCGGAGGTCTGGAAACCTTTGCTGATGCAACTAGGAAGGGGCCTGCCCTCTTCAAAGTAGGGACCCAAAGAGAAGCAAATTTCAGCAACCGACGGCCTGGTGTGACCCAACTGAAACGAGCCCACCCTGACGGCATGTCCTCCCCGCTGTGCTTGTTCCCTTTGCCCTTGGAATGCTATCACTTGTTATCACGCTGACTTCTCCAGATGGGGCATTTTGGCTATTGATCTGATAAATAAACAGCCTGCTCGCTCGATCAAAATGTTATTTTGCATTTCAATTACTGTTCGCTAATGCAACCTTCATCCCGCCAAGAGTGCTGCTGGCAATAACACTCGACCTGGCACAGGCGTTTGCAAGCAAATTCGGCAGCACCCGCTGCAAGCACCTAACGGGATTACCAACCTCCATTAGAGGCACAGAGAAGACGATGGACAGACAGTAGTGGGCTGAAGGGGAACAGACACACCAGAACAGAAGGTGTGAGCGACCTGGACAGGGGGTAGAGAGAGGCAACAAGACAGATTTACCAGGCATTTTGACAGTGAGAGATCTTGAAAGCCAAATGTTTTCTCTCTAGCGAACAGCCCCAACAGCTCACAGCAGACAGGCTGAGCTCTCTGTGTGTGAGCCATGCAGTAGTTCAGAGGAAGGGGAAATAGAAATCAATGTCTGGTGACAAGCCAGCAGTGAGCACTGCAACCCATCAGGGCAAACAGGGTCAGTTTGAAAGCAAGTTCTGAAGCCTAGCTCCACCAGGGTTCAGCAGGCCCTAGAGATACACACAGCATTCTGCATCCAAACTTGCAGGGAGGAAACCCTCTTAATCCTTGCTGGATTCTTCTAGGAAATTGACTGCCTCTGGGGAATCTGATGGTGATGCAGGAAGAAAGTGGCATCCAGAGGTGTTGCTAAAATCTCTGGTAGGTGTTGATCTCTATTAATTCAGCACTCTGTTTACATCAGGAAATCCTGTGCCAAATCCACAGACTGATTTCACTCAAACCCTGTCTACAATAAGAAACACAACACAAATACTAAGTCAGTGAGCAGCTATCAGCAGTGAGGCCAGACGTGGCCACGTGGTTATGAGACAGCTTCTCATCCCAAACTCTTCTAGTCACATGCCATATACTTCACCAGGTGGCTGGTTTTGCATCAGACTCTGGCATGATGCAGAATGTACCTTATTCCTCTTCCTTTTTCCTACCCAAACTCTTAACGGAAATACAACAAAGTGACACAATCATTTACCATTGCATGCAAACACTGGTCAGTGCTTTCATCACCCCATGCACAGATTGCCTGTCTGGATTTTGCTCCCAGCTGACAAGATAATATAAGTCAAGTAAATGCATTTCTCTCAATTTCCAGAATGCCTTTGTCAAAGATCTTTTGCCAGGCCTGGACAAATTTCTCCCATTTATAAACAGCATTCCGACTGAAACTGCCAGTCATCTAGGAGTTAAAAATAAACAAATCCCTGTAACACCCTGAGATTATATAAACAAAATGCTAAGTATAACACACTGAATGAGATCGATGTGATGCATAGACAGGATCTATAACTCCACACACTCACCCTTCATCTGTTTTGTGTGTCCAGCCTTCCAGTTCCCTCTGCCCTTGGCAAACTAAGTCAGTGTCCCACACCCATCTCTCTCTAACCAGTCTATACTGTAGACCTTATCCCCCATATCTGCCTGTGTCCAACCTCTCTCTGTGTCCACTCTTAGGAGCAGAGTTTTGGGAATCATTCTACATCGATCCCCACTAGGTAACCATGCCCCAAACAAAGCCCAAGGACCCATATACATGTTGCAACTCCTAGTCACTGGCTCTGCGCTTATGATGTGGGGCAGTGAAGCAAAGTGTACTCAGCCCTTAAAATGCAGCCAAAATGTCTCAAAGTCTAATTCCAGCCTCCACGCTGATCTTCTTATAGACTTCAGCAAGTCACTGCAGCTCTCCAGGATACTGCTTCCCTCAGCTGACACAGTTCTAAAGGAACACCTTGAGAGTCAAACAGCAATTATGATTCAAAGAATGGAATGTGCAGATGAATGTCATAACCAGAATGAGGGCCAGACAAATTCTGTGCTCACATGACATCCTCTGCTCCAGATTATCAGCAGAATTTGAACCTCTTTCTGCAGCACCACAGCTCTTCAGTTTGCCTGTGTAAGTCCTGTGAGTAGCTAGCGTTTTCCTGCACGCAAGCTAGCCAGAGGAAGAAAACACTGGCTTTGCAAATCTGTTTCTATAATACACACCAATTCTGACATCCTCCTACATCTCTCAGTACTTTAAGCCCAGTCCCCTGTGACCCAGTCTACACAATAACCTAATCTCTAATACTGCCTAATCCTATCTCCATCTCCCCACAAGCTATTTCACACACCAACTCTGCCTCCTGATCACACCTCCATACAACCCATTTTTCTATTCTCCTTTACAATTATATTTCACTATAAGTTTTTAATCAAAAATTCATTTTTGTTTAAAAATGCTATTCTGTTTCATTACAGAACTAAGTCAATTTTGGCAATGTTTTTTTACTGTAGAATTTCCAAAACTACCCTAAAAAATTTAGATGTTTAACTTTGCTTTTCTCCTAGCACTTTGTTTAGCCTGTCATGTGGTGCCTCTTGTTGTTTGATGAATTAATCACACACTGTTTCAAGAACAAAATGAAACAAAATATTGGAGTTTTCTTAGAAATAAATTTTATTGGAATTTTTACTTTGCCTAAAATTTTAGGTTGCAGTCAAATTTGTGATAAAGTAACACCATCAAACAACAAATATTCTGTGAACCAAGATTCTAATTTCCATGCAGCTCCCCTCCCTGTGTTTTCCACAAAGCCCTGCTTGTGCTTCACTCAGTATGTCTGTTTTCTCTACTTATATGCATTCAGAAATATCTATGTTCTAATGTGCACAGAAATGTTTTAACACTTCATGCTATCTTCCTTAGCCAGGCAACATAGAGAGATTGAGGCTGGGAAACAAACTGCATCTAAAACATCTGAAAAGGTGGAATTCTACATAAACATTCTGGAAATTCAAGAGTACTACAGAATCTGCCACCAATTCATATAAAATGGTTATCCTGTATTACTCAGAGATTAACCATGTGTCAAGGAGCATCCTGCAGCCAAAAATCAATCCCTCTGATTTGAAAGCTGAGTGCTGTTGGAGAAACAGAGTTCCACTTTTCCATCTGGTGCCATTTAAGCTTTACCCCATTCCTTCTGCATCACAGTGAAATCACTGCTGGCATGTGATCAGAAGCTCTGAAACCTTGGCTGCCTATCAGTTTACAAAAATTGACCTGGACATTCCATCCACTTTGATGAGAGCCTGAATGAAACTTCTTACTCATTCACTCATGGTAAGGAGTGCTACTTCTTAGCATCTCTATAAGCCACAAAAAATGCTTTATTTTACAGCTCACTGAGGAAAAAATGTTGGAATTGAATAAAAGTATCTTACCTGACAGCTAAACCTTACCCAGAATTTTCTAGCTACAGGGGAAATAAATCAGAAGTAGTTGTTACAGTATTCTGGCTCTTCATTTAAGCCTTGATCCAACTTCCATTGAAATCAAATTGTGATTCCTATTGATCTGAACACGAACTGGACCTCAGGATCTGAAAAGTCATCTGAATGTCGAACACTGCAGCTATCCTGTGACCTTTACTGGATTTCTGGAGACTTGTCTTCTTGTATTTAACTACTCCTCCTCCAAACAAGCTTTCATTTAAAATGTTCCTGGGAAGGAAAGGAAGGCAAACTTTTCCCAATAGAGAACTTTCTCAGAAATTCCCACTTACACTAACAAACACACTTCTCGTGCCAGTCACACTGCACAGATTGATGGCCCTACCCACACATTGCAAATCATAGGGTACAGTGCATCCATTCATACATTTCCATCTCCAGGTGACATTCATTGGCCTGAGCGTCTCTTGGAAGTCATGTGCTGCCAGCTCTAACAGGCTACTCCACTCTGGTCAGTTCACTCCAGAGAGGAAATTCAACAACAACAGGCTTCTTAAAAATATCTAATATGGATTCATTTATTTCTGTGGATTCTTCCTAAGAAGATAAATCAAAATTCTAAATGTCTTGACAACTGAGACATTGCAAGTCCTGCTTGCAAAGAGGAGGCAAATTCTGTTCATGTTAAAGCAATCTCCTCACTTCCCACTTTCCCAACCTGGAAATAGCATTATTCTCAAACCAGAATTAATTTAAGGAACCCAAGATGCAAATCAAAACAGCTACAAGTAGCTAAACCATCTCTCCTGCTGTACCAACCACCTTCACAGAGAGAATGACAGTCCACAGGGTTAATAGCAGTTACTCTGTAGGAAAATCACCGCTCTTCCTAGCTACACCTGAGCAGCCTGCTCTGACTTTCTGAGGTACTGACTGCAGTGCTGTTCACCCCTTGGCATTCACAGCATATGGTACAAAACAGGCTGAATCAGCAAGGGAGCTACAGTGACTGGATTGCAGTGCTAGGAGAGGTTGTTCCTGACTGTGCACTACGCTGGTGAAAACACGAACTTCAATGTTAGTCTTCCTATTTTTTTGTGCATAATTTAGCTGAGGTGTTTAAGTTCTTGACAAATTTGCAAACACTTAAAGTTTCTCTGTCCCTGCAGAACTGCTGGATAGAGTTTCAGGCCACGAGCTGTTGAGAAATTGCCTTGTAATATGCTCCTTCCAAATCAAAAATAAACTGTCAAATTTGGTACAGCAAAAACCTCACTCAACTACAAGGTGAGATCCCTCCAAAGAGACTCCTGGCTGCAACCCTCCTGGAGGGATACACAACCAGTCAGATAAGGGACCAGATTGTAATTAACCACATTTCCTACAAATCTATAGTCTTTGATCAGTTTGGAAGACTAAAACAAAAATAGGAGTTGTTTTGTCCAGCTTCAACATTGAACAGGAGAAAACATGTTTAGTAAAAGCACTGGCTTGCAAGCCAGAGCCATTATCAGGGGCCTGTAGTCTTCCACCAATCCAGATAAATGAATTTTGGTCACACCTAGTTAAAAAACATCAAGAAGGCACATTTTAAAACGCCATTTTGCATTACAATCCGCTACTTCACATTGTTCTTGGAGAAGCCTGAGCTAAAGTAGCATTAAAAAAGAAAGAGGAGTTATGGATTCTGATGTATCCCATCAGAGCAGTGTTTATTCTAATCAATCAACTGAAAAAATAGTAGCTGAGAGTAATTATTAATAATCAAGTAAAATTGGATTATTTCTCTGCACTGCAGTGTCGTCTGGATGGGAAGGCTGGTATTGAAATAAAGTTCATCAGAGCAAGCTGCTGAAATAAAATTGCTGACCTCAGCAGTTCATCAAAGAAGGTGGAAAAAGGAATCTCAACCATGCATATGGTAGACTGTCTATAGAGCATGAAGACTAACTAAAATAATTACTTGAAGGTGGCTCAATGGCTGAGCTCAGGCATTGAATCAATCCAGTTGTATATCCAAATAAGATATACAGTCTTCCATTTCTGAGGTACCTGGTTCTGTGATTACTCATTTCTGAAAACACAGTCAGCTCCCTCTCCAAAAATGCACTTCTTGAGAGGAAGGGTCTCAAAGGGTCACTGAGTGTTGTGCCCTCTGCGTAGCTGTGGTTGAGGCTGATGTTATACTCCAGCAATGCAACTGAAACATGTATCATAAAGGACCTCTCTACTGAACATTTTGCAATATACCGAAGTCAGGGGACCTGGGGTTACTCTGCCTAAACCAACCTTAACATGCCATTGTGCAGAGAGGGTCACAAACACAAATACTGAATTGTAACTACAAAACACACACTTTTACTGCAAAACCAATGGCTCAGTCAACTTCCCTCTCAATCACATAGGTGCAATTACAATAGTCCTTTGTGTCCAGGAGTGCTTTGCCTACACAAACAAATGGACATCTTGTAAATACTTTGCAAACACAATTTAAGAGCCTCCACTGAAAATACAAAGCAGACACGACACTAATGGCCAGACTGGGTATAACCCAGTAAAGCTCACTCACAATAAATGGAATTGTACCAGTTAAAAAATTTAAGGCAGCAACTCCTAGAACACTATATTCCTGGAAAGAAGAAATAGTACCCATCTGCAGGGGGAATATAATTCTGCTACTGAAGGAGGCAGAACTTGGCGTTTTCTGACATCTCTGTGTGCAAGACTTCAGCCATAAAACCAAATTAACACAGCAAACATTTCGTGTTTAACAGCTTACTAATTACATTTTCAAATTAAATATTTACTTCTATCTTGAGTATTTCTATAGCACCCAACACAATCTGAGTTACTCCTCCATTTAACAATTTCTTAAATTAAAATAATTCTTTATTTTAAAAGGGTCATGGAGAATCTGGAGAGTTTCTTCCCCTCCCTGTCCTCCCTCCAAATGGTTGCTCCACAACCCCTGCTATGTATCATGCAGGAATACGGGATCTGAAGAATGAAGGTTAGATATAAAACTGTAAGTGAACGTACATATCTACTCCACTTAGTCTAACAATTCCCAGGGCTGGCTTTTACATATCACCTGGAGCAAAGCATTGCTTTCACTGCAAAAACCAGCTGTGCTGGTCTATTTATTTCTAATGATTTTTTTTTTCCTATTTCAGGAAGTAAGGAGGAAGGAAGGAGATACAAGTGGTTTAATATTTTACTAGAAGTTGGATCAGTCCTGAAAAGTTTTCATAGCGTGGATCATCTGCCAGAGCAAAACCATACTATTACTTCTGCCATGTTAGTGTCTGCTTTAAGCAGCAGCCTACAGAGCAGAATGAAGGAATGAGAAGAGGAAAACACATTTCTGGATAAAGAGCACGCCAAGTTCTGTTTGCATGGGAAGAAGGGGTTAACCCTGCTTTGAGGTTCACTTTGTTCTCCATGGTTTGTGCAAGCCCATGAATCAATCAATCTTATCCCTTTCCTCTTTTTTTTTTTTCCTGGGACCCACTGCAGGAATATCATGCCCAGGATCTTGTTTAAATCCACGACTCCTCTCTGTCAAGCCAATTCTTCCAATCCTCCCCCAAGGCCCCCCTCAAGACACCCCCTCCTCCTCTCCCCGAAAAGGGCCATTCTGAGCTCGTTTTGCTAATGTATTCTCAAACCAAATTAGGGGCTCTAACTCTCGGTGAAGTTCGTGAGTTAGTTGCCGCGATGCACTGAATTAAAGATAACATCTCGGACTCAAATCAGATTAGAGCCACACACACACACATGCAAAAGCCCACTTTCTAATCAATTTTATAAAGGGCCTTCAGCAGAGATACACTAATGGTATTGAGCTAAGATCTTTAAACTAAGTCTGCAAGAAGTCTACGGAGATAAAACACACACTGTATTAAAGTGAAAGCTCTCCACTGTGCCCTTCCCACCAAGAACCCTGTGAACATTGGAGGAGCACATCAAAATACAAAACAGCTCTCCCGAAACCGAGATGTTCTCTCACATTCTCCTCTCCTCTTTCTACTTCAGACCTTTAAATCCCTTCTTTCATTCACTTCCTGTCAAATGGCTGCAGAAGGTCCCTGCACAGAGGGCAGGGGAGACAGGGGAGCTACAGAGCCATAAGACATGTTAAGAATTAGACATAATGAGAAGACATGAGCCTTTTTAGGTCTGTCACACTAATCCGTAAGAAGTGGGCAAGGTGAAAAATCAGTTGACCAGTTTCAAGGAGAATCCTGCTTCAACACAGGTGCCCTGCAGTTATACACAAGATGCCAGGCACTGACCTGGTGCTGGGCACATACAGCTGAGATGCCACAACAGCCACATCCTGAGAAAGATGTGACTAAGTGTGTGCTGAAGGACTCTTTTTAGAGAGCAGTGGTTCTTCGTGCCCAGCACCTTCAAATCCTTCTGTCCTCATCTCTTTGTTTAGCAGTAGAAGTTCTCATCTATGGCAGCAGGTTTCCTTCTCTGAAACAAACATTGTGACATGAAAAATAATGTTGCGTAAGATGGCCCACAGAAGGTGATGATGAAAGGGAGACAGAAGGGTTTATAAAAGAAGCTGCAACTAAATATTTAATAGACCAGCTATTTCTCAGTCACCACTAACCAGAGAATAAGGCTATCTCTGAATATTCTGGTTATGCCAGTTTTTCTATGTCAGATCATGGAATAATCTTCTCCTTTGTTTTAATATTTTCAATAAAAATACCTCAAAACATTTCAAACAAATTAGAAAGCCAAATCTCAGACCCCAACAATAGTCTTTAATTGCTTTCTAGGATGCCGTTTCTAACAAAAGGACAAGAGGATGCTTACTAGGGTAACAGGAAGCCCGTATTTAAAAAAAAATTCACTGCAAAAATTGAAATTCACCAGCTTTCTCCAAGCAAAGTAAAGGGACCTCAGCAAGAGAACAGTGACAGATAGGGGTCTGACTGCTCTGCACAGAAGCCTTGCTGAGAAAATTTTCTCAGAGCTCAGAGGGGCTTCCCTGAGACAGCTTCAGGACACTGTGGATTTCTACAAGGATCATGTGCTGAGGATGACGCCAGTTTTCAATGCAATTAACCTTTCCAGCCTAATGAAATGGGTCTATTGGCTGCAGTGGCAGCAGGAGCCCCTGGACTCTGGCAGGCTCCTCAGGACAGGTTATCGAGGTTGCAGAGTGTTACTGCTCCACTTCTATTTGCAGGCTGCAGCTAATTGATGCCAGACCTGAAAGGAGTAGGCAATGCCAGCCCCAGTGTTGTACTCCAACATCATATTGATCCTTGGGAGCAGGGACTTGGGCCTGTGCCCACTGATCTGCTGTGTCACAGGCAGCATTCTTCCAGGAACGTACCCTGGGCAGCAGAAGCACACGACTGGGAGAAAGAGGAAAGTTCCTCAGATGGGAAAGCATATGGACCACTCTAGGGCTGATACTACATTGTGACTTAGAGAGAACCAGAACTGTGATGGAGCCTCAAGCTTTTGTGCTGTTTTTTTCTCCAGCTGGGAAAAGACAGGCCTAACAGCCCTTCCCAAGGGTGGGTGACAACTGCTGCACCCTAAGGGCTGACACTTAGGAGTTCCTTCCTTCCTTTCTAGCTGTTGAACTTTGACAAGTGGTGAGGGAAGAAAAGAGGTGCGATGCAAATCTGGTATTATGGGATACAGCCACAGACACACACTGCATGTCGAGAGAAAAGGAGGGAGAAATGGGTACCTGTCAGTCCCACATCAAGCCATCCTGCCAACACAGCCCATGGATATTTCAGTCTTGGAGTTCCAGAGAACTACAAATCAGACCCACATTTACATGACTTTAAGAGCGTCTTGAGATTTACCCTGCAGTGCTCAGTCCACCATACTTCATTAAGTTCAAACCTGCCACCAGGGTGTCACCAAACTTAAGCACCCAAGATATTAGAATCTAAATTATACCCTCAAAACTATTAAAATGGCATTAAACCCAGAAAATAATGCAAATTTAAAGAAAAAATTGTCTTCTGTGTCTGTTTCATGCTCTCAAGCTGTGATACCAAACTTCCTTCTAATGTAGAGAAAGGAAAAATTTGCATTAAGAAACAAAACAATAATTATTTTCACATGCCTTCCTCACTGTCTTTTACAAATAGTTGCTGTATTATTTTTCAAACACTGAGGGTATTTTTTGGTGTACTAGTGTGATAAATATACAGCAAGGATATAGTCAGGATTTGGCTTAATATCCTACATTAAGAACTCTAGTTCCATTTTGTACACTCACTCATTGGAAAATAAAGAAAGGAAAGGATTGCTGCTGGCCAGTTGGCCTTAGGAGCTTTGAGATGTGTTGTCCATGTGCACCTTACACGGGGAGGCTTTCTTGCTTGGTGTGTAGACCTCATGGAAGAGCATAAACCTCCCACAGTACCTCAATATTCAAAGGCAGAGGAAACAGTGCAGGAGACAGAACATGCATATGGCAATACATCTTGAAAAAACTTAATTACTGTTAACATTTTTAACAATGTAGGGCTACACACATTGTATGTGACATCCAGTAATACCTACTTCTCCTGGAGGTCAGTCTGGAGCCTACTATTACACAATATGACAATCTTTGTATACAAATCATTGATTTTTTTGGAACTTTTGGCTGCAGGAAAGACAAGTTGAGGAAACCTAGACTTGTGCACAAGAAGGGACTACAAGAATTCTTGTATCTGACATGTTCAGTGATGTCTCAGTTCTTAAAGAGCAATTTCCTCCCCTGTCATTACAGCAACAATTTATTGCATTTTAGCTCCAGTGAATATTTCAGGACAGCTAGAACTGGGGGAAAACATGGGGAAAAGAATCTCCTACAATCCCAAACAAGCATCATGCTCTCATTGCTGCACTTAAGGGTCAGTGATGTATGGTCCCATTTACCTGGGAAATTGAGGATAGGCAGCTGAATAGCACCTTGTCACAAAAAGGTAAGTGCTGCCGAGGCAGCAGTCTCCAGACAAGTGAAGATGCAATGTTAGTGTTTAAATCACAGCCATTAGGTGGGGAAGGAAGGAACTAGGGAGTTACATTTCTGTTGTGGAGACAATCACGTGTTGCTTGGGTCTGAACAGACCCATATGGTTGCAGGGCATGTCAGGCAAATAGATGGTGAACAGATATTTGTTGGAGACTCACAATACAGAGACTTCCAGTGTCAGCCACCCCCAGGCTGCCTCCTCTGGCCCTGATACCAAGGAAAGTTTCCTTATTAGAACGTCCTTTTAAAACAGCCTTTGGCCATGGGGGGTCCTAAATTTGATAAGTAAAGGATGACACTGCAGAACTGCCCAGGAGATAAGTAGCAGCTTTGCTGTCCTTACTGACCTGGGAAGTAATTAAACCATCAATATTGGCTTCTTCAGGTTACAAAGCTCCCCAGAATAGCAGAGCCATATATATCATTCACACTGGTAGAATTCAAACACTTTAACTCATCCAGTCTGGGGCAAAGCAACACTGCAGACTGGGGGGAGGCCTGGCAGAGGTGAGAGGAGAAGTGAACCTTGAGTGACTCTAACAGGCATCTGATAGATGCAGTCTTGGGAAACCAATTTCACTAGTGAGACAGAGACAATGCGAAGATGGGAACCAGGGGGGTGCAAAGGCAATGTAGAAGAGAAATTAACTCTGAGAACTCTAAAATCTGTCAGAAATAGAAAAATGAGTTCCAGTAACATTAAGTCAAAAGCAATCTGGATCAGACTGAAGAAGGTACACCTCAAAAGGAGAAAGCCAACAGGTAAGCAGGAGAAGCAAGAAAAACATTTTGTCATTTATGACTGACACAGAGTATGAATAGACACAGGATACAGACGGTGGGATACAGATGCTGCCAAGATTAAGTCTCTGAAATTAGTGCTTACGCACACACTGCAAACCAGAGGTCTCCTCACCACGGAGGATGTTTTTACAGAACTACAAAATGTGCTTATCTCCAGTATATATGTCTGCAAATCAGGACTGGTATGTGCAATGTGACTTTATACATACACATATGGGAATATGCTTGGAAAGAGACAGAGTATTGTCTGCTGAAAAATCTGTGTCAAGGAAGCACTGATGCATTTGTACAGTACATAGACATTTCATCTTTACCACAGAAATTTAAGCTAAAGAGCCCAGCACAAGGCTCCCATTTCCAGGACCTTCTTTCCCACCAAAGCAATACTGGAAAACAAACTAATTTGTGGGATGATGACTGGGACAGGACAGATAGTATTATTAAAGGTATTATTCTCATTATGAAAGCACTTCACTGAACCAAAGCGTTAGGCAGTGTACTATGTATTAAAGATGTCTTGGTCCATAAGAACCTGCATTCCAGAGACAAAATAAACGACAGAGAATGTTTTGATTCAAAATTTGGGGAGGGAAGGGGAGAGAAGCAGAGACTTAAGTGTTTGCTCAGTTCTCCTAGGAAGTTATAGAAGAGCTGGGAACTGGACTTCAATCCTTATTCCAGCTTTAGAGCATCCGGCCTCTTTAAAAACAGAAAGTGGAAAAGCTGCCTAACCACAGGAGTTACTTTGTGGGCTTCCAAGAGCAATGTATGTACTTCATTTACTGACAGGGACATAATATCTCAGAAAAAAAATCTCTTTTTAACAACAACAAAAAAATCTGCAAAAACTTCCATTATAAATACATCTGAACAGTTTTCAGGATTTCTTTTCCTTCGTGATGTATGTTTGATTTTGCTTCAGTTATTTCAAGAGAAAGATCATGTTCACTTAGAAATGACAAAACACAAAGACATAGTTTTGCTTCAGCACAGCTAGGAAAAAAAATAAATCAATTTTCTCACGCTAAAATTTTGGCACTGCCTTAGGAAACTAGAAAAAACCCCAATGAAATGCTTTAGAGATAATCTCCACTTACTGGGAACATGAACCAGACAGCAGAAGGAAGCCTTAGGCAGGAGAAACATCCACCTGACTGCCTGCAAGAGAAGGCAGGCAGGCAGGCAGGCAGGGAGGAAGGAAGGCAGGCAGGAAACAGGGAAAGGATCTCTCTGCCAGGCCAGAAAGCATTAACTCCATGCTCTGTGAGCACTGCAGGATTTGGGGAGCTTGTGCTGCCATCTTCAGGGATGCTCTCACCTTTCCGTGACCCAAAATCACAAATGAAGAAAAACAAAAAGAGGGAAAATTCCACAAAAAAAAAAAAAAAAAAAAAAAAAAGGAAGAGAAAAGTGAGATACCAGCTCTGCTTTTCTATCTCTGGGATTGCTTGTTGCCCGCTTTTGACTATCTCACAAAGAAACACAAATTAAAATTGGGAAAGCCAAATAAATCCTGCCTAGACCACATACATCTCCAGGCTGCACTAAAGCTAACTAATCATTGCTGTTTTGCCCTGTCTGATTTCTCTCTCCTCTTCTAATGCAGAGTGGGATTATTCACCAAGCCTCAATGGCAGATGCTCAGTCGATGCTAACTAACCATCACTTCTACGAAGCAATTTCAAAGAGAGTGAGAGACCCCGACCCTTTCCCATAAGGTCTGAATTAAAATGAGTTAATTATGTGCCCACAGGCTTCTCAAAGTCCTGTTTTGCAAGAACAAATCACAGGCATTCCAAAAACGCATGTATCTGTTACTCTTCCTCAGAAAAAACAGTGAGATTTGAGATGTTGTGGGGATATGTACTGTGTAATAACAATGTTACATTGAAGAGGACAAGCCCAGTTCTCATTATTTCTGACCTAGTGGACATATGCGTATCTTGAATCCTTTTAAAGTGCTTTCTGCTATGTGCAATTCTCCTTTTTATTTTTCCTGCTACAACCCATTCCACACTATTGCAAATTCTTTGCCTCTTCTCTTACTTCTTACTTTGTTTCACATTCCTTACATTTTTCAAATTGCTTTACAGGCTTCCAGCCACAGGGCCTTCATGGATCAAATATTAAACAAGAAAACCCAATCCAATAATACAACATTTTGAAACTGAAGATCATGTTCCTCCCTACTTACTATGCTAGGACCGGGCTTTGCCAGTCAAAACACTGACTGAAAGAGTACAGTATTCTCCAGATCTCTCTTGTCCTCTGGCCTCATTATCCCCACACCCTCAGCAAATATGACTGCTTCCTCTTCTCAATTCATCTAAGTGACAAAATAAGAAATAACATTTTTATTCAAATTAA
Source organism: Sitta carolinensis (assembly GCA_032173965.1). NCBI lineage: Eukaryota > Metazoa > Chordata > Aves > Passeriformes > Sittidae > Sitta > Sitta carolinensis. The sequence continues at coordinate 40,045,620 of JAVUNC010000006.1, forward strand.
TCACCAAGTATTTGCTCCTACTTAGGTTAGGATAATTACTGAAGGTTACAGTATAAAACAGTACTATTGTATTTTATTAATATTACAATCCATTTTTGTATAAAGCTTTTGGCTTTGTACTTTATTTCACTTAGGTTACAGTTATTACTTCACAAAATGGAAGAGTTCCTTTTATATCCGCTCAGGTCACTGTAAAAAAATACATTAGGAATTATGATTTATAGTGAAAAAGAAGCAACATGCAGCCACAAGGCTACTCAAAATTGTATGCACATTAGGAGACCATTTCACTCATCCCATCTCTGAAGCCTAACACAGCCAGAGCTTCTGAAGCAAAAAAGAAAACTGTCCCATTAAAACTATAATGGAAAATAAGGAAAAATGTAAACGTCTGAGATGAAATTTAAACAGAACATTGGAATCCACCAGATAATCAATACCACAATGCCAAGATGACAATGCCAGGGACACAGGACAACCCTGGCCACAGGCTGAGGTGCCAGCTCAGAGCAAAGAATTTTTGGTCAGCAACACCAACTCTTGCCCTGCCTTCCGCATTTGCTTGTTTGTCTCCTGCTCAGCTTCGCTACCCTGCAAGAATACTCAGGATCACAATTTGGCATAAGTGGGATTGAAAGAGGAAGGAAAAAAGGAAATGGTTTGCCCCTAACTGTAACAACTCTTACTGAAAAAGTTGACTGAACAGAGCAGAAAATTGTCCTTCTCCTGACAGATTATTTTAGTCATTCCACAAAATTTAATAGACAGTCATGTCTCACGTTGTCCTGGTCCTTTCTGTGATCCACCACACCTGCACTCAGCTTGGTCCATGTTTGCTCATCTCTCAAACATGCACCTGCCTTTCCCCATGCTGTCTCTGACTTCACTCAACCAACTGGCAGACGTTGTCTTGCAGACAGTGCCTGAGATGCCTCTCTCTACAATACCTACATCTACTGAAAACACTGGCAGAAAGCAACTCGCTAATGATGGGTGAGACGTACAATGAAGGATTCATGGTTTGTCTTTCTGAAATCTGTAAAAAACAAATGCACCCAGTCTACAAAACTGGACAGATTGTTTTTCTTTTCCCCAGCATAGGCCTGCTGCTGGTCTGAGGGAAAGAACAGAGCTGTCAAATCCTTCATCTTTTGAGCTTTCTGAGCTCTGTCTTGGGGTCTTCTCTGCCGATCCCTTTCCTTTCTATTTCGCACCACACTTTTCCAGGGCAGTACTGTGTTTCACCACACCCCTAATATTGGGAGTGCACTGCAATTTGGGCCCTGGGAAGAGGCATTCCCTGTATCGTCCTGGAGTGAACCTGCAGATCTGTTGCTCTGTGCCTCTGAACCTCTGTGAATGCTCCTACAAGGACCTGTGGAGGCACAGGGGAGGTGTGTGTCACACTGGGCACATGGATGCTGCCATGCAAAGGAGGGTATGAAAGGCAACTCTGTAGGAAATTGCAGTGGCTACTGCAGGCCACCACAGGGGAGCACGAACAGAGCCAGCAGGAGACAGCTTATCCATGCTGTGCTTTGGTCTATGCAGTAATCCCAGCCTCTCACTTTCATAAGTGCTAAATTCACACAAAAATGTTTTTTTTAAGACCCACCACAGGCGATTAAGCTGTGATCTAGATTAATTAGCTGCCATATTTCATTTTTAAAATCAGAACTGGCCTGTGCTGACACCAGGGAAAGCTATAATATTTTCACTCATACCTAACTGCCTCTGATTTTTCACACTGCCTAGAACTGAGCGGCTGCTCCCAGCCTCACCCATCCATGCCAGTCAAGTGCCTGCACCTCCTGCAGGCACCCATCCAGGCTGCTGGGGTGAGGGTGGAGGACCAAGGATCTCCTAATGAAAGTGCTGACCCTGGTATAACCTGTGTGCCCAAGTAGTATTGCTTCAGTGTTGAAAACAAAAGATCGATGAATTGTATAATGTACTTTTACTGCTGTTAATTTTTCTGAGTGCAGCTGTTGTGTGTCTCCTAGAGGCTAACAGGACCCTTTGGCCACAAAGCAATATTTACTCTATCCTGGCAGCTGGGCCGCTGGAGGGAAAAGATATATCCTTGCTCCCCAAGTGATAAGGAAATGTCAGAATGCACATCATGAAAAGGACATATCTGACAGAGGCTCAGCATCACTGCATGCAAACATGGTTCAGCCCTACCTCCCACTCCTGTGAAGTTCTTCCACTTTGCTCCTTTAAATCCTTCCAGAAAGCAGGAGGTAGGCAACAATACAGTTTAACAAAGATCTTACAACCAGCTTTCTCAAAATTAATTTTTCAGGTGGTAGACTCTTGTCCAGCACTATATTACTCCCTATTAAAACTGCAGCTCCTCAGAACAAATGCTGTTCAATTGACCTCCACAAAGTACCTTTCAGCCCTGATGACACTTTAAATAAGTGTTGGCCTAAAAAGCCTAGCCCCAAATCTCCAACTCCTACTGGAATTCTCTCATGGATTTAATACGTTCATACTCCTGTTATGTTGTTTTAGGTACTACCTTTACAGAAGTAATCCTTATAGCACCTTCCTTAAGCCAAGAAGATGCTCTGAGACTCAGTTCAGCAAGAAGCATCTCCTGCAACAGAGACAGAGCTTCACAGAAGGCATCCTTGCTTGCTTTAGCATAGCTGGAGACACACAAGAGGTGTTCAAAGGGTGCATGCATAAGGCACATAGATGAGGTAGCAAATTAATTTACATAAAGAGGTAGAAAACAGGCACCATGTTACTCTCCTTATGTTCACTGGCATATGAAGTATTTATGTGAATAACAATGCAATGTATTCCTCAAAACCAGGTAAAATACAGAACCTTCCTTTCCAGAGCAAGCACTGCACATCAGTAAAGAATCACCAGAAATAGAACTACAAAGCAATTCCATCAGCTCATGAACTTCTCAAGAAGAAGAGGTTTGCCATGTTCCCTCCATCCCACTTAGCAGGAAGGACTTCAGATTAAAGTTGGGGAAAAGTGAAAACCATCTCTTGTACCGCACTGCAGGAGCCGAAAAGGTAAGCAAGCTGTAATCCTGCAACACAGCTTGAAGACTTGAAACCATATTAATACCCAGCCAGTAGAACATGCTGGAAAAATTTTTAGAATTGATTAGTGGTCCCTGGTTCTCATTTTCCAGCTCACTGACTGAGTTTTTTCTCTGGGGGATATCCTGTAGTATCTCTATCCCAATGAAAAACATCAGTTAAGATTTTCCTTCTTCCATGCCAAGTCAGTGTTCTTCTAATTTGCCCCAGCCGATGTGCTGAGCTCCCCTCCCATCCCACCTCACAGCCATGTGCCATTCCTGCCTTCACCACTGGAGCAGAATTGCAGCACAGGCCTCCTACCAGCTGCTAATGTGCATCTTTCTTCTCTAGTTGCAGGGGTGCTAAATACACTGCAATAAATCTTCTCATCCCAAGAGAATAGTTCTCTTTCTTCAGACCTCATGACATTATGCACAGCAGCTCTTCCCAATGTCAGAAGCTCCATTTCAGTGCTCCTCTTCCTTCTGAAAGATCCTGCTGCTTTATGTCTAACCACAGGGCAATTTGCTCCCATCACCACCCAGCTTTCAGATTGCCCACCACAGGGGTAGGTTCTGCTTTCAGCCAGTGACAGGGTCATGACAGGGCTATCAGGCAGAAGAGACTTGTGTGCTTGTGTGGGCAAGCTTTTCATGTGCACCTCTTCCTCACCTCACAAGGATGATGATCACTACTTACAACTTGCAGCAGAAAGACAAAACAAGACAGTCTACAAATGTGAAGGAAAGTCCATTTCCAGTGCAACAGACACATGGTGCATACTGAATTAGAAAGCTGGGAGAGAAAAAAAAGCAGTGGTTTTGCAAGGTTTGACCCCAATTTTTAAGCCAATTCTCATTCAATTTTAGCAACAGAAACGCGTGCAGGTGCTAGCAGAATCTTTCTCCTCCTCTGTCATCTCTCTTTCTCCTAAAGCTGTTGTATTTAAATTCCATCTTTTTGCAAGAAGTAATGGCTGTGTGTTTTCAGAGGATCTTCAGTAAAGTTAAATGAGAAAAGGTGTGAGAAACAGATATTTTCTACCACACCTCAGACAAAAACCTTAGTCACAAGCCAAAATGCAGTCACAGTGACTGGACCTTGCCTTCGGCTTTTCAGCCACCTTTTCTCTGTCCCAAGTCAAGCTCCATGACACAGGTTCTACCCTTTCTCATCCTTCCCCCAGCTCACCATCTCCAGTCAAACACAGCTCCAACAGTGTCCAGTGGAAGTATACTCTTTACAACCCAAATTGCTCAAGATTATTCTGAATCATCAACTCTCCTTTGGATCTCGTGTAGAGCAGTAGAATATTGTCTGACATTGTGTCTTGCATTTCTTTGCAGCATCAGAGTTCTCAGGATACTACAGAATCAGATGGTACAAAACTTAGACTTCGTACCCACAGAGAAGTTTTGCTTAAGGCACTTCATTTGTTACATTTGCCTTCTTCTTTATCTTGATTTTATCTATTGCTATAAAGATGCAAATGCTACTCAGCTTGATGGCATTATGATAGATAATAGATGCCTTAAAAGAAACTTAAAACTAGAGCTGGGTCTATTCTTCCCAGCTGTCCTGTAACAGTCTTCTTTCTCCTTTGCACAAGAGATGGGTTTCATCCATATTCCATGGGTTTCATCCTCACAAATTTGGTGAAGGGCATTTTCCTCTGGAGACCTCGGGAATTCTCCACATGCCGGGATGCTTCTTTGGAAGAAAGCCTGCTTTACTCACCTCTGGTATGTTTTTATCCAGATATTCTTTGCAACTTCAGCGAGTTCACACTTCACCTGCTCTCACACCTCATTTGGCATTTTGTCCTCTGTGCATTTTAGCAATGCATCAAACTGTTCCCCAATTACCATTATGCAGCCTTCTCCAACATACTCCAAATTATTCCCAAAGGGGTGAAAGAATCATTTCATGCATTAGAAGCCTGAAACCTGAACTCTGAAAGAATCTGAGGCACAAATAGGACCTGGCAGAGTTTTATGGAAAGAAAATCACTTGTTTCTGCCACTCCCATAAAAGCTGCCCCCACACTTCAATATGATTTTTTATATGGCTTCCACGTTTTTCTTCTTCTACTGTAATGTCAAACTGAATGGCCTAATATCAATTTTGTACCAAATTTACATTGGTATAACCTATCTGATTTTCAGAGTTCCTAGTCATTTACAGTAGCAAAAACGACAACAGATTCATATTCAAAGTACCTTGGAAGACAGTTTTAAAAAGAAAGTCCCCAAAATTGGTCTAAGGTTGCAGATGGCTTCTTCATCTTGTAGTTTCTGCTTATCTAGTTTCCCATATAAATTCTCAACACCAGCCTCTTCAACGGCAGCGACAGCATTTCATGGTTGTTAGCTGCTCTTGGAAGATGAAGTAACCTGATATAAATTACCTATTGCTGTGAGTGCAACAGAACCTGTTAGCACACTAGTCACTTCTAGAAGGCTGCAAGTACTGACTACATTACAGGCAGAAGGTTTTCTATCACAGTAGAAGTCATTTTAATATGGCATTCTCCTCAACGATTTTTCTCTATAGCTATTCAAGGTTTTTCCCTGGTTCAGTAGTCCACATCATGAACAGAGGACTACATTCATGTCCTAACTGTCACATCAGTGATGCACAAAAGCTACAATGAGACCACTCAGATGGTATTCTTCCAGAAGAAACCAGAGACAATGAGCATTGAGAACAGCAGCCAAAGTAATGGGCAACTGTCAAATGAATGGACTGTTCCTGGTTAAATCTGCATTTAATTGTTGCTCATTGCTATTCACTTACCCTGTTAAGACAAGACTGGTAGCTGATAAACAAGATGATAAACCAGCTACTGAGTAAAAAAAAAAAAAAAAAAAAAAGATAAAGGGTATTTAAAATAAATATTTCTACATATTCATCATATTGTGATTTGGGTAATCTCTACTCTAAACTAGATGAGAAATTTCTATATATCCTCATGAGACACAATAGATGTTTTTCATGAACTAACTGTAATTTTAAGACAACATACCTGTCATTCTTAGCTCAGGTTGCTAGAGCCCAACAATTCAGGTCTCAATGATCTCAATGACAGTTATATTCCCAAGAAACCAGGTAGGGAACACTTCCCTTCCACATACATTTAGCCTGAATGGATCTAAAATTTCTGTGTGTTACTTAAATAGGAAGCGACTGACAAACTAGAAAGAGTTTTGAGACACCATAAAATGATTGAGCAAACTCAAGTAGGTGATAAAAACCCTCAAAGAACACATGAGCCCATGAACAGAAATATAGTAGAGTCTTCCTGAACATAAGCCAACACTTCTTCACTGCTGTGGGTGACCAAACACTAGCACAAGTTGCTCAGAGATGTTGTGGTGTCCCCTATATTGGAGATATTCAAGAGCAGCCTGGACCTGGTCCTGAGCAACCAGCCCTAGATGGTCCTGCTTGAACAAGGGGTTGGACCAGATGACCTCTGAAGGTCCCTTCCAACCTCAGCAGTTCTGTGATTCTGTGAGAAAGCAAGAGATAGCTCCACTTTGGAATTAGAGTACATAAACACAAATTACATAGCTGTGAAGATTAATGTATTTCACAAAGACTGTGTGAAACTCATATGCAAAACACTCAGGTTTCTCTTTACCCATCAAGCTTCCTTACCATGACATCTTCATAGACTGTGGAATCGCCCTTCAGGCACCCAAACTTATACTCGTAAGATGCTGAAGGGAGTGCACAGCAGGGACGACAGAAAGCCTCCCTGTAGACTCCATCAGGTCCGTGAACCTGGAAATGCTCTCTTAAAGCAGTAATGAGAGCACTGCCAAGATGCCCAGGAGAAACCCGCGTGTACTTTTGAACGCTTCCACAGAGTTGGCCTGGGAAAACAAAGGTGTGAGGGCAGCCCTGCGGGCCGGCCCGCAGCGCCCTGCGCAGCCCGGCGCACTGTCAGCGCAGCCCTGCAGATGGCTGCAGAGCTCTTCCAGCTCCTACCTGCGCCACAGCAAGGGGCACTTGGAGCCAAGGACACCGGCCAGGCCCGCGATGAAGGAAGCAAAATTGTTCTTCTTTCGAAAGATGGGCACGCTGCCTTTATTTCTACCCAAATGTAACAGCCAGTCGCCTGCAGGCTGAATATCGCTGTCTTTAACCTCACAAAGATCCAATGTTTACAAGTTTTCCCACAACGACAGCTGAAAGACAGAGATACTGTGGCTCTTGAATGTGCCAGTGAACTCCCCCCACAAGAACAATTTGTCGCTCAAGATGCTTTTCTTAAAAAGGGTCTGTAGTCCTAAGGAGCTCTTATGGAGCAGATTTTTGAAAAGATGAATCCATTCCTGCCTTTCCCAGGGCATCCACGTCCTATTTTTCCCTTCCCCAGACTTCCACCTAACTGAGCTGAAGAGCTTGCAGCCTTCTTCTTATACTTCATGTAAGGCTCAAGCACTGTTCCTAAAACAAGCTACCTTCATCAACCATCTTACCCTTAAACTCTACCTTCAGCAGTGAATCCTTTAAAAAAAAAATAAAATTGAGATCTCTGTCACTTTGGATGCCCTCCTTCCTCTGAAGCCATCATTTCCTACTTCCTTCTCCCCTCTCCAGTGTTACACAGCACATCTGTGTAGGGACAGAGGGTTTTGCACACAAAATTTTGTGTGCAGATCCTTCCTCTGTCTCACGGGATTCATGAGCTTTTCTGTGTCCACCTTGTATCAGTTAGATGCCTTGAACACAGGGTAGCCTGATGTCTGTGCAGGTCTCTCAGCAATTACGGACAGCTCCCCACCACAGGCACGCTGACACTCAGTGGAATTCAGTGCCTAAGTCAGATCACTCTGCTTGAAAATTCCAGCTGCAGTATGACAGAGGGATGTTTATTTTCTTTGTAGTTTAATATTTACCTGGTCCCTTTCCAATCTATCAACCTGAATCAAGTAATTGTCTTCTAAGAGGGAATCAAGAACTTATAAATGACACCAGCTGCCCATTCTCTTTTAACCCATCCAGTATTAAAGTCGTTAGTCATCAGGATAACAATCCTATTTGCAAATCAGCTACCTTTATCGGATAACCAGTGGGACCTAGTACAATATCTATTAGTCCAACAATATCAACCAAGATATATAACTGCTTCTGTACAAAAACCTTTCTTCTAATCCTTTTTAAACTCAACAAGACTGATCGGCTTTTATTATTCGTGAATTAATTTTAACTCTTAAGCAGGGGAATTGAATCTATAACATTTTGCAGAGACCAAAGCAAAGTAACAGTATGTTGAGAAAGTAAACCAGCCAAAGGCAGGTATTTTTTCTTCTTTCAACCAACAATTAAGAGGGCTGAATCTGTTTTTCCCTAAACACACAAGGGAAAATTCTAAGGAAAATTTGGCACACTAAAACATGTATAGATAGCACATCACTAAACTGTGAGAGCTCTTGTTTTTTTTTTTTCATAATTATAGTATTTTAAAAAGGCTGTGGAATTAAATTTGTTAGTATTTTAATAAACAAGTCCATGTTGGACTAGGAAATCAAGAAGGGAAATTTGAACAGAGACAGTCCATATTATTAGAGAAGTAATGATCATGGGCAGTGATTAGGGCTTATAGTGGCTCTGTAATGACAGTCCCCTAACTGTAATTGCTAGGAAAATAAAAAACTGCTCTGTAGGAAAACAAAAATCACTTTAAAAATAATAAAAAGACAATTGTCAGATATACTAGGTTATGAAATTAAAACAAAACCCAAAAATATTTAATAATCAAATAACCTTTTTAAGTTATTCCATAAGGGGAAGCACACTGTATTTTGTGGCTTACTATTAAACAAAGATCGCATTTAAGGAAAAAAAAAAAAAAAAAAAAAAAAAAAAAAAAAAAAAAAAAAAAAAAAAAGAGAGAGAAAATTTTTAAAGTAATTCTAAAGTAACAAAAAATTAAATAAACAGATAAAATAAATTCCAAATTGCTGACTTTTATGGCTATGGCACTCAAGCCCGTCTTTATCTGACAATGTTATAGCTGGATCTATGTTCTGCATGCGGTTTTTCAAATTATTCTGTGATACTACATTTAAAGAAAATCTCTGTTCCTCTTTAAAAAAACCAGTTCATTGATTTATAAACGGAAAATCTAACTGCAGTTATTTAGTAGCACCTAATCCTACATAATCCATAATAATATATATTCCCAGAGAAATACCCAATTTTTTCAGTGCAAATGTTCTGTAAGGTATATTTGTACAGCATTTTACATTTACAGAACACCTTCTGCATTAGGACATGAACAGATTTACAAGCTTGAATTAATAAAGACTGGGAACCATCTTGTGATGAAGACAGAGAGACCTATCCTTATTTCTTTCTATACATTGATACACTAATACATGGAGAAATACATAACATACGCAGAAAGCCTTGCGTATGAATCCAAAAAGACATTGGATGGATAAGCAAAATAGTTCATTATGCAACATCAAATGAACACTTGATTATATATAAAATTACGTTAGTTTATATACATGTGTATTCTGTTAAATAACAGCATGTGTAAATGTTTTACAATTATGCAAAACTAAGTGTATACACACACTCCTGACAGACATCCATCCATGCACTCTCAGATCCCTGTATGCAAGAAAACTCTTTTCTATCCTACTCTGGCACATCCTAGCCCTCCACAGCGTGCTTGGTGTCCTTACACAGCTTTTACCAGGTATTTCAAAGGAGATGCGTCTGGCATCATCGATGTGAAATAATACCTATGAATGCATGATACACTTAAACATCATTTTCATAAAGTCATTCATATTTGCTACAACCTTTTAAGGTAAAGAGAACCCACAGAAGGTAAAGTCATCATCCTTCACGATGCCCAAGCACGGAAATGCAAGTCCTTGCATCGGGATTTCCTTGGCTTTGAAGGTGAGTTTCATTTGTGCTAGAGATCTGTGGCCTCCTCCCTATCACAGTCCCTGGTAAGGCTGCACATCACTGCTCTAAGTTCTGTTTAACACAGGTGTGTGGAGAGCCCTCAGCCAGCCAGATACCTTTGCAGTGTTGATGAATCTGGTAACAAATACTGCCTAATACAGAGTGCTGGGCAATAGACACTGATGCTTTCGGAATTTTTTCAGTGTCTTTCAGTGTTTCCCAGTACCATTACCCTCTCAGCCTACAAAAATGACCAAAAAAAAAAAAAAAAAAAAAGCCTTCATCGAAAGAAATACAAAAACAGTGAAGAAACTGAATTAAACTCTTTAAACTCTTAAGGATAAAAGTAGAAAAACCATCATATATATCTGAAAAGGAACTGAGGCAGGAGGACTGAATTTGTGTTCTAAAGAATTAAATCGCTCTCCCTTCTAGATCAGTTTCTGACCTGTTAAAACTAGATGGCAATCACATGCGACACATGGTCCTGAAACAAAGAAAAATAAAACAACAGTAAGTGCTTAAAATTAATGTATAAATTATAAATTGTTTTAAAAGTTTTAAGTGAAACGTAGAAAACGTACACATTGAAAATGTGTATCCGTTATGTGCAGTGAAAATAAATTTACACCAAATCCCTAAAATTAGTATATGTTCTTCACTGCTATATTGCCACATCTGTGAAAAACTCACCTAGATAAGTGTAATTTTTTAAATCATGAAACAAATATGTTTGAGAAAGAGAAACTTGTCAGTTTGACTGAACAAGACCAAAAACAACACAGAAGACTTCGGAAAAATAAAATCTGTTGAAGAATGATCCTTTAGGGTCCTTGAGCTCTTTAATTTTTTAATACATAAAATGATGTAAATCTCACTGAGAAATTTGGTTTGCAATTATTCATGTCAGTACAGTAAAAAACGTACTTGCGGAAGCTGACGGAAAATTGTATTTCTGTTTTATTTTCACCCAAGCACTTATACATTCTTACAATTATCTTCATATGCAAAGTCATAATTGGAGAATTGAACACTTTTTTTAAGCTGTTCTTTTGACCTCTGTCTTGAGTGAAAGGACAGCGAGACAATACACTCACCAGCATTGTTCACAGTGACGGCTCCATCACCGGAGATTGAGGGCCATTATTACAAAAGGGAACTTAAAAGTGACATGAGAAAAAGGGGGGAAAACCTAGAAAATAACACTTCTTAATATGCCATACGCACAAACAGCCTTTCAGACCAGCAGACATACAGCAAGAAAAAATCTTCTTGTAAAAAAATCTGCAGTAAAACTCAGACAATCCATTCAAAACAAAAGGTGCTGTAAGAAATTTTCGCCTGTTATGCAGTATACTCTAAGCTGTAGGTCCCACTTCCATCACCCACCATTATAGGCTATACTAATTTAAGAAAAATATATGACTCTTACAATACATGGTAAATTAAACACAATTTCCAGGAATGGAAAAGGAAAATTTGGACGGAAAGAAGGGGTCCTCATCAAATGCTCTTATCCTACCAAGAAGAAACTAGAATAAGTTTCCTTTTTTCTTCCAAGCTTTCAACAGCATGCAATATTTGTGGCATGTCCTTACTGTCATGACAAAAATGGTATAAAAACAGCCACCCCTCTCTACACTTAACTGACTTCCTTTCATGCATACAAAAATGCAAGAATAAATACAACTCTGTCCAAAACAAGAACAATCCTATCACAGATTTTATTGCAATTTAAGTCTTATCTTGAAAACAAAAAAAAAAAGAGACTATTAATATGAAAAAGTGAAGTAGCCCTTTTTTGCCTCCTATGCACACGTAAGTTTGTGAGTATGAACTGATTCTGTGTTGTTCGCTAAATCCATATAGATCAGGAATATCTTTTGTAGGACAAAAAAGTCATCCTAAGGATGGCTAGACTGAGATTTGCCAGGATTCCATAAAACAAATAGGATTTGCTAGATATTTATTCCTCCCCCATTTAGAAAGGGAGTGCAAGAAAATTCCAGCTCAGCAGGGACAAGGAGCCATCACAGGTTGTGTGATAACAGCTTGCCACCTGCTTTTCGCAAGTTGTCTCTGCGAAGTGCAAGGGGCACTGAGTAGTAACGTTGCCTGTGGTGATAGGAATGCACTGAACAGCTCAGTATGCAAAAGCACTTACTGGTACACAGTGCTCTTCACAAAGGGCATTGCAGAATGCTTTCCAGGCTGTGTCAGTAGTGCTAGGAAAGGAAATATTAGTGCATGTGTCACAGGAGGAACATAAGCACTTGCTATCACAATAAAAGAAGATATAAGCAAATACAGGTACAATGCTGCTCGTAGCAAAAAAAAAAAAAAAAAAAAGGAGGGGGGTGGAGGGGGTGAGAAGGGGGCCAGGGAGAGGGAGAAGATAGGAAACTCAGCAGCAGTCACATTCGAAGGAGCATTTCTGTGCAAGAACAGCAAGGGTTAACAGTGACATCTAAGCCTGGTCCAGTCAAGATAGGGTCAAATGATGTGCTGTGAAAGTTTCAAGTCCTCAATCCCCCAGAGCTTGTTTGCTAATTACATTTGCAATTACAAACATGACAAATATATTATTATACAGTGTGTTCCACCTTGAGCAGACATGTTTCTCCTCACGGACAGTCATTGCCAGCAGCCAGACTCTCAAGCACTAGAAGAATCAAAGTGCACTATGCTCCAGCTGCAAGAATCATTTTTTGTGGGCATCTCTATTGCTCTGAAGAGACAGGGCAAAGCTTTAGGAAGAGGCAGCATAACAAGGATGGAAACAAATGCAAAGAGTAAGTTATTACAATTTAATTCCTAAGAAGCAAAACTTGCTAAGTCAATAGCTATTATTAACAAATAATACTAAATTGTGTTCTGTTCCCAACGACAGGCACCAAGCACTTTACACATGCAAGCTACATAGAAATGACTACATTCGAAAGTCAAATGCAGCTAATACCGTGAAGACAAAAAGAAACCAAGCATTTCCTTTGTTTTTTTTGGCAATGTCACCATAACCATGTACTGCTAATATCTTCTTTATTAAGTTCCTTCACTAACCAGCCAACCATTCTGATTCATAGTTTGTCAGGGAAACACTGATCTCTCCCCTTTTTCCCCCCAGTTCCTACAGTGGCATTACCTAAGAAGCTCACTGCTGGGTTCTGGGCAGATGCTATATTTATTTGCTCACACTGCGCAGACTAAAAATGCTGTTGTGCTCCCTGTCTGTAATATTATCACCAGTAGCTCCACAGAATAAAGAACAGGTCTGACTGGGAAGAATTTCCTAGTCTCTGCAATCTACACTGGAATTGCTGATGTGCAGCTCTGTGACCCCCAATTCTTAAACCAAGGAGCACAAGTTAGAATAAGAAGACGGGAAAAAGATTTTGGTGCTTTCTATCCAAGATTTGTCACCACTTTTTTCTACTTATACTATTTCTTTCCTTAATTAAATCTCTCTTGGACATTTAACACTCTTTGGAGAAATTCTACCTTACTCCTGATAGAATCCATAAATTTCATCTACACTCAGGTTTAAACCTTTTACCTTCCCCCTGTTTCTGTTCCCTAAGAGAATTTGTATCCTTCAAGCCATGGAAAATTCTGTAGAGAGACCCACTGACACAATGCACAAAACTTCTTATTGAACTGAAATTTGAAGAATACAAGTATTTTCAAACAACATGAAATTCAGAGCAGTAGTGACAGAGCAAAAACAGGGCTGGGAACTAACAGCGGAAAGGGCACAGAAAGTAGAACAACATTCTCTTGGAGAGGAAGAAAACGGGATATGAAATCTGTATCACAGCAACTTTCTCTGATGCAATCTCTTCAAAGTCTTTCCCCTCTCAGGCTAAATGCAATATTTATTGATTACTTCAAATCAATGCAATGAAAAAATCCTATTTTTTAAATATATTGATCTTTCCATATTTCTCAATAATTGATAATGATTAGATCATGTTTACTTTTACAAGTGGAATTAGAAGAGGAGGGAAAAGTTAATACAAATACTCTAAAGGTACTGATTTCCTCATCAGCCCTGTGCTCACTAAGCTAAGTGTACTGAGACCCATTTTATGATGGGAACCTGGTCAGAAACCCAGTAACCACACCAATTCCTTAGAGAGGTTTTTCAATTTATTCTGTCAACAAAACAAACAACTCCATCTTACTCTCTCCAATTAACAACTCCTCCCAATCCCAGCCTCTGAGATATACTCAGAGCAGACAGTTGCATTCAGATTCTCTGACTCAGATTTCCTCCCATTCACAGAATATGGAGACTTCCAGTAAATTTGAAATCAAGTCACATTACTTCAATCTATGCATTAGGGTCAGTGACAGCAACTTTGTTAATTCTCTGCCACAGGGTCCAGAATTTGCTCCTTCGTTGCCTTAAAATTCCAACACTATACCATTCCATCTCTCTATCATATATGTAATTTATTCCTTTCAACTTTTTCTTCTCTTCATAAAATTATTTTTATTACATCAGTGACTCACATATATTTCTTTTACCTCAGAGGAAATAGTGTAAGAGACATAGCAGCCAGCAGGATGCTCTCATTTGCCACTGATTTTTATTTTGCCTTCATAACGGCTCCTTCATCCCTTTCTGTCTGTCATGTCGAATATTAAAAAGAAACCGAAATGGCAATTTTGTGATCCTATCAACATTTCTAGTGGCAACTATAATGAGACAGAAAACAAAATTCTATGAGATTTAAAAGTTAATATGGCAAAGTAAAAATGCCATATTCTATTTCTCTTCTGAAACAGCCTTAGGTTTGCACATGAGGGAGATACACCAGTACTCCACATGACCATGCATATGCATGTGTGTACACCTGTGCCTATACCCACACACAAATATTTACAGAAGCACACTGTGTTTGTGTGTGACTGTAATGACATATTTTATATGGCAGAATGTACATTTGTGGTGTCTGCACACACATTCCCTTCCTGCCATACCGCAGACAGGCGCTGTCAGTACAGTTTAACTAATGTATTCTCACCATATGCCCTCACCTGAGAGACAAACTGCAGGTACAAATCACTGCCTTTGTTAATTTCCCAATTGGAAAATGCTTTAAACAAATCCCAATTCATACAAAAGCTTCTTTCTCGGAGCTGCACCATCTACCCCAGGAACAATTCTCCCACAGGTCAGTACCAAAATGGAAGTAAGCGGTTACTAAAGAGTGGATTTTTGTGTAAGAAAATAAAACATACGTGGCCTTAGAATACATGCACAGAGGGTCAAAATTAAAAAGAAGCATTTCCTAACGCTCCCTGAAAGATTCTGCACTGAGAGAAACCACACACCTGCTAACCAGAACTTCCACAGGTTCCTGGTGCAATCGCTTAGATCAGCACACACAGGCAATGGAAAGGGAATTTTCACTGCTTGATGAAGATAAATACAAAACCCGACAAACGAATTAGAGGTAAGGAATTCCTTTGCTTAGGTTTTGTTAGACTCCTTTTGGGTCAGATTGTTACAAAAATTAAGATCTCATCAAACTCCAAGGTGAAAGGAGTCACCTCTCCTCTCCTTCGCCTTGTTCATTCGCTCTCTGTTTCAATAACTATGAGGTGAAATACAGTTTCCAGGGAGCTGTATGGATCATACATTGAGTGACCACATCCACTTCTCTTCCAACATTTTAGTCTTCCTCCTATTTTTCCTATAGTTTAACAAGCAACTAAAGAAGGAGCAGTTTGCAATATGTTAAAATTCGTTCCTAATTTAAGGTTTAATGTGACAAAAATTGCCATCCACAGAATTAAAAGTGGTATCTAAAACAAAAAAAACGTGAAGAAAAATTACAATAATTACAATAATTTTAATAGCTAGCAGTCAAAAGAATAAATCAGTACAGTAAGAATAATATGTTCACATAGTTGGTTAGGAATACAGGCACAAATACAACACCTGTATTTACTTTGTATGTTCACAGGGTAACTGTGTTACAGTGGGAGAAAAAGAAAAAGATGGTTAAATAGATATTGACTGGGCCAACTCATCCTCAGCTACAGGAATATAATGTGAAATCTAGCCTTAATAAAACCAGAATGTAAATCAAATCAGTACCTGACACACTGAACATATACCTTTATATATATTGTATTTTTAAAGCTGCTTATATATTACTTCTCTCAGTAACTTTTTTCAGACTTTCCTGTGCCATCATACTCCTTTAAATTAAAAAAAAAAAAAAAAAAAAAAAGTAAAAATTGAGGTTGAAATATTTTAGATTATATTTCTCTATTTTACCAAACCTCAACAATGTTAAAGAGAAGGTCAGTGGCACACAGAACCAAGCACCTCTTTAAACAAAGAGCTCTCCAACACTTTCTCATCTCAAAAAACAGCACTCTGTCTGCTGTAAAGCCATAGGGGCTCAGTGACACTTCCCCCAGGGCCACCTTCATCTGTCTACTCAGCAGCCAAAGAGTTGTGCATATGGGTAAGGTGCACTTGACATTTTTGTGAGCTGACTGAAAGCCTATGAAAAAGTAAAAAGGGTGAATGGCAATACAACATGAAGATCACTTCTTACTATTTTCGTGTTGTTTGAGTTCCTTTTTCTCAATTCCAAAAGTACAAAAAATAAAAGGAAAAAGTTAAAGACAATACAGTGATTAAGATCTAGCTTTTAATTGTGACATTTTGTTCTTTTTTTTTTTTTTTAATAAGGCATCTTCTATTTTTGCCTTAATATTAAAACTCCCAGCAGCATTCAGAATGCATTTCCCTTAAGAAACTGTTTGTTTATTTTTAATTCAAAGTGGAGCAGCCACAAGTGTAGCACCAGTAGGGAAAAGAAAATCACATGGGTTAGATTATTAATTTCTATTAACAATACAAAGTCTCATTTTAATGAAACTGCTGGAAGCTGGGGATTAAAGGAAAGAGAAATGAGTGTAAAGACAGATGGAATATCAGAAAACAAGGTACAGAAAGACAAATAAAAGCTGAAATGAGGAAAGAGGGGTATTTGTGGATAATTTGTTTGATTTTAATTATTTTAATTTTACTAAATACAACGTATTTTTAGGACAAAAGCAATGAAATAGGAAAAATTGCTTAATTCCCACCTCTGATGACACAAAACCTGCATAGGTGACACACGGATTAACATGCAAATACACAAAAGAGGACTCTGTTCAGGGTGCGATTTATCAGAGAAATGCATTTAAAATTAATTGTTCCACTCAGCTGGATGTAAACGCTGAAAAGGCTTTGCCTTGTTTCCTAACCTCCCCAACAGGATCAAACCAAACTTAACACACTAAAGTGATTTTAAACACAGCATTACCAGGCACAGCCCACTTCGGAATACAAAGAGCAGTAGCAGGTGCTAAGGTATCAGCCAGCAGTCCCAGCTCGGGATGTCTGTTTGCCAGACTCACTCCACTCTTTGCCCGGGCAGGCTATCCAAAACAGTAGTCTGTGGGAAACTGAATTTCCATAGTGCATTTCAGATGAAAAACAGACTTTTAAAATAAAAGACGGTGCTTTAATGGATCTGCTTCGTATATTTTTATATGCACATCTCTTTATAGGCACCTAATAATTCATCTAATAAAAATCCTAGCACAGACGGAAAGTAAAACTGCGCAGAAAGGACTGTCAGTGCTCACTGTTAGCTGCCTGTTCCTAGGAGATGAAGCATTAGAGGGAGAAGTTACACGGCAAGAAAGAAAACACCAGCACGCCTACCCCCCAAGTGCTGTTCCGCGGACTCCGCCGCACCTGCCTGCGGAGGTGCGCCCTGCCCTGCCCTGCCGGCCGCTCCGAGACGCCCGGCACACGCCGTGCCCCGCGGGGGTGGGCGGCGGCGGCTCTGCGGCACCGAGGAGCGGGACTGCGGGGTCGCTGCCCCATCCCACCCGCAGCGGGACGCAACGCCGCTCCCAGCCCGCCCCCGGCCCCGGCCCGGCACACTCACTGGTTGTGGTAGCCGAGCGGGTCGGAGATACACAGCTCGGAAATGTCCATCAGTCCAGTCTGAGCATTCCCGGTTGGAGGAGAAAAAAAAAAAAAAAAAAAAAAGAAGAAAGAAAAAACACAAGATAACAACTAAACTCGCGGCGGGATGGAAAGGTAGAGAACGCCAGGAAGAGGAGCCGGCCCGAGCCCGGCGGAGGGGAGGGCGACGGGAGCTGCGCTCCGCTCCCGCACCCGCGTGCGGACACACTGACGGCGGCAGGAGGCGGGCGGCGCGCAGGACACGGCCACGGGGGATTTCGCCGCCCCGAGCCCCGCTGTAGCTTTAACGCCGGGAGACGGATGGAGACGGCAGGGCGGCTATTGGCTCCCGCGCAGGGGCTGGGCTTGCACGGCGGCTGGGGGAGGCACGGCCCGGGGGGCCGCCGGCCCCGGCCCCGCAGCGCGGCCGGCGGTGCCGCGCATCCCCGGCCCCGCGCCGCTGCGCCCCGCCGGGACGGGGACGGGAGTCCCGGGCCGGGGCCGGAGGAGTCGCGGGGCGCAGTGCGGGCGGGCAGCCGGGCTGCCCCTGACACGGCGGCGCAGGTGACACGGTGAACGGGATAGCGGCTCCGGCTCGATCCCGCCGCAGGAACGGTGGCAGCGGCAGCGTCCGCACCCCTTCCCTCTTACCCACCGGTCTGTCGCTCGTGAACAGCGGCTGTGGAGTTTAGGGTTATGCAAAAACTTGAGGTAAAGGGTGCCCCGCGGCTCTTTACACGGGCGTGCCGACGGGCGGCTGTGCGTCCGCACAGCACCCCACATGCTCAGCTCAGGCACCAGCGTGCCACTGGAACATGCGTGTCCCAGGCGCAAACACGACTCCTCAAACACACACTTCGTGCACATGCAGCCCCGCGGCTCGGCGCTGCGCAGCCTAATCGCTGCACTCGGAAATCTATTTTCCCATATCTATATCCATTGCCACAAACGTGTGCAGGAGAGCGTCCGAATCCCGTTTCAAAGTGGTGTAATTCAGACGTCACTTCAGTGCAGTTTATGAATCCACACTGGAGTAAGTCGTGGCACGTGAGAACAGAATCAGGCATTCAGCATAACAGCACACATTCTCACGAATGAAGTCACGAGAAACACAGCTACAAACCCTCAGAAGTCTTCACTAATATCAAAACTGGCACATACAACTAATTTCACGAAGGACACGTTTTCAAAACTCTGCATAGGTACCGACTGCTGCTAGAGCCTGTGTCTTTTCACAGTTCCTGCACGTGTTTTCACACTCACACAATTGCACTGCATATTTACAGCAACGCACCAACACCTCCCTGGAGGTCCCTCTCCATACAAGCATGCAAACCTCTTGGGCATGTGCCTACCACAGGCAGTCTTGCACTGAATGCCTGCCTCACACTTTGGAGCTGCACCAAAGGGTCTGTTTAGCCCTTGCTATCTACTCTCTACCTTTCAGACTGCACTCACAAACCTCACTTGCATATCTCCTAAGCTTCTAGTTTGTGTTTAGATGTTTGCTTCTCAAATATATAAAAATATCCTTAGGAGGTGGAGACAAAAATCAGAGGCCTTTCTAAAACAAGAATACATACAACTATACCTGGATAAAAGCTTCACGCTTTTATGCCAGGTAAACAATTAAAAAAAAAAAAAAAAAAAAAAAAGGTAAAAATCAGGAGGGTATTTCTGAATATAAAACACAGAGTCTAATTTGAGGCACAGATGTACAACCCCGGAAGAAGCAAAGGGCAGACTAGAGCTTTTTGGATGATGGGGTAATACAGCATAAAAGAAAATGCAGTGTGGCTCAGCTATAAGCACAGGATAAATTAGGGTACAACTTTTCGTACAATCAGTATTTGTAGAAACTTGAGAATATTCAGAAAAGAGGAACGTCGAAATTCAAACCAGTGTAACTACATCCTCTACCAGAAATCTTAACAAATGCATATAAACTAATGGTGTGCCCTAACCTGTCCCCAGGCCACATGAGGACAAGTTATGTGATTCTGATCACTTGTCTTTAAAGGATGTAAAGACAGAGGTCTTTATGGTAAAAGGTACACATGAAGATAGTACAGAAAACATGTTAGTTTAAAAATGGAGACAGAGAAAAGGCATATCTGGTTTTAAGAGTACAGCAGAATCAGATTACCTGAATGTTGCAGGTGGCACAATTCAGATTATACATTTTTCCTCGACCAGAATTAATACAAAAGAAACATACATATTTATACCTTTGTACTTAAGTGATATATCTTCACAGCAGAAACTCTAAGACCCTTTAAATGTTGAAGAGTAAGAGACAAGCTTTAGCAAGGCATTAGCATTTTTAGGGACCAAGGTTGTAAGGAATCTCACTAACCACATCAGAGAACACCTGACCAAGTAGAGGCAAGGACAAAACCAGCACCTGTGTGTTTCCAACAGAAAGTTGAGGCCAGAGAGGGTCTGACTGGGGACTTAGTTACTCCATAAAGAAGATTCCTGTTGCACAGTAGCAAGAGAGGCAGGAGGAGGCACACAGGGTCAAGGTTTAGGCAGACTTAGGCAGACAGGTTCAAGAGCAGTCAGTGTCTGCAGTGAGCTGATTTTGACAGAAAACAATTTTCTTCATAAAGGTGCACCCTGGCTGGATCCTGACTGTGCAGAGATTAACTCTGGTGTAGGTTCTCAGTGAATGGAAGACCAGAGTGGGAATGGCTTGGCAGGCAGGTCCTGCTCTCCCAAAAGCTGATGTTTTAATTCTCCACTTTAACTTTTATCCAGGCTGAAGTGATGCAAGCAGAGAGCCATGAGATTGCCTGGCACAAGGTCCACAGGGCTGAATTAACCGATATAAACAGTACAATAGTAGGTTTGTACTCTGGAAATGGGCTGTTGCTGACAGAGGGCTACCTGGGTGAGGTGGGCATTTGCAGAGTGGTGTAGAAACGTAATATTAATCTCTTCTGACCCAGTGCAAGTGGACAAATTGAGCTTTCCCTGCCTTGAGAGTAAACTGTGCAGAGGTCTGACCCTTCCTTTCTGAGAAGGATAGAAAGGAATAGTCTCTGCTGGTTGGGCTTGATCTGCCGACCTGAATTCCCTAAGAAAGAGAACAAGAGTCCTGCAAGCCGATTTCGGAACCTCTGAAGGCTTCATCCTTTGCAAACCACCACACACAGCTGAGTTCTTCTCATAGCTTTTACAATTTCTCTTACCCCAAAGAATAATGAAGGAAACACTGATCTCAACATGATATCCTTCAGATACATGTGTTTTTTAAGACAGTTCCAGGATGAGGTTAGAAAGGACTGTAAGATTAAGCTAGTAGATCTGGAAGCAAAAGAGCTCTGTCAGGGTAAATCCAAGGCGACCTCCACACTGAACAGAACCACCAGTCTTGGTTTGTGAGCACAGCCTTTGTTTGCTGCCCTGACTGAATCCTCCCCTGGAATTACAGGAGGGGCAGGGAACCATCCCGGACAACCCAGTCTGTGGCCTCTGAAAAGAGCCTGCCCAGAGGTGCTCTGGTAAGTGCCACCCTTTGGGATGACTTTCATAAGGCACCCTCTGGCTTTTGAGGTCACCTGTTCTCCTCACACGTTGTCCCATTGCAGAGCAACAACGTTCCATCAATATTAGCCTTGGACAGATCACAATCAGAGCACTACAGGCTGATGGAGTGATAGGCAGTATCAGTTCTTTGAGACATGCAATATGAAGGAGAGGAGAGGAGAGGAGAGGAGAGGAGAGGAGGAGAGGAGAGGAGAGGGAGAGGAGAGGAGAGAGAGGAGAGGGAGAGGAGAGGAGAGGAGAGGAGAGGAGAGGAGAGAGAGAGGAAGGAGGAGAGGAGAGGAGAGGAGAGAGAGGAGAGGAGAGGAGAGGAGAGGAGAGGAGAGGAGGAGAGAGGAGAGGAGAGGAGAGGGAGGAGAGGAAGAGAGGAGAAGAATTGTGATAAAAGTCTTTCATTTTCCTACCTATTCCAAGGTATAATGGATAGAGACTTTCTTTGAAGACTTTTATCCAGCCCATAATGAGCAATCTCATTCTGATAAATCAATGTTTTACTTTTTAAAAAAAACTTTTATCATGGAATAAAGATCAACTTTCCAGCAAGTTGACTGATTGATTGACAGAAATTTCATTTGGTCTAATGTAGGAGTAACCTGCAAATCATGCCAAACAAACTTGATTTCACTTGTTGATAAGGTGCTTTTTTTTTTTTTTTTTCCTCTTTCTTTTTCACAAAGGAAAATGCAAAAGGGGAAGAGATCTAGTTACTTTTAGGGTTTGGGATTATTTTTTTCCCTTTTATGAAAGCTCTAATATTGCATTTTCACAAGGAAGTGAGTGAAATGCTGTCTGAACAGGGCAAAAAAAAAGATAATGATTAGGAGACTTAAACTGGGCTGAGCAGTTTTGTGTATACACTTTTTTATCTTGTCTGCTGGGGAAAGAGGAGATTGATGACAAGAAATCTTTCCCAGCCTTGGTCTCACTGAAGTTACAGCGAGGCTATTGAGTTGAATTCAGCAGGCAAGCCTTTCACACCTTAGAGGCAAATAGAACTATCTGACTTCACACAATCTCTGTGTTACATGCCCTGATCCCTCTGCCTTGCAGGGCAAGTAGCCCTAAAGAGAAACTTAGGTACTCTGAACACAGGTCTCTGATCCCTGGTAGGCTCTTACAGACCAGCCTTATTTATTTAGGGCTGTATTCTATTTTGTCTTACAACCCAAACAAAAGAGTTTGTTCTCCCCATCAAAAGCAACGTCTTCTTTTCTACCAAACTCCAATAGATTTTTTCCCTAAAAATCAAATTTGCCTTACAAATAATATGCTCCCATCTAAAGGTGATGGAGCTCAATGTCTATTTAAAAAGAAAATAGTTTTCATGGTGTGATTTTTAAATAATGAACACCCATCTGAACATCCTTAGGTGTGCTTCAAACATCACCTAGTCTTGGAATTTGTTATAATTCACAACTTATAGACTGCGAAATCTGACCATAAAGAGGTTGTGTGGCTTGCCCCAGAACAGTCTGAGCAGATCTGTAGCACAAGACTCTGAATATGTGTCTTAACCCTTACTGTCCTGCTTTAAATGAGAATTCTCTGTCCCAAAACTGTGACCTTAAATTCTGTGTTTGGATACAACAGTGTCAGGACCCCTGAGAACCCTAAGACAAGTCAGTACATTGCCAACGAAAAGTAAAGGCTTTCTTTTAATAATCATTTATAATTTTTTGTTTGTTTGTTTTTTTATATATGGTCAGTGCTGTTTTGGGTGTTCATATACCCATTTTTCTCTTTGCAGTGTTAATAGCAGGACTCAGTTCTACAGCAGAACATGTTCCTGCTGACATCTTAAATGAAAGTTCACTGCAGAGACAGACATGCACAAAGACAAACTAGGCAAAGGCAATCGAACTTTTGTAAAATTAAAGCAAAGCATCAGAGTAAGAGGCGGGTGCAGAGTATTTTACCAAATAGGAAAGAATAAAGACAATCAGGAGACATTTCTTTCCAGATTATGGAAGAATTTGTAATAAGAAACAGAGAGAGGCAGGAGAGGAAACTGTATAGCTGAGATTATGCCTTCTGCTCTTCCTTGCATATTGGTTAGCAGGGGTATTTGATAAGAACTTCTATCCTACTTGCCCAGAAATACAGCAGTGGATGTTTTGTCCACCTACTCCTTCATCAGTCTCTGCCTAACTGTTGTTTAACTAAGTGGACAGAAACCTTCCTCAGAAAAGAAAGGTAATTAGAGAGGTAGGTTGATCTCGTAAGCTTAGAAGACTTCAATGGAGAGCTGTGATCCAGATCCAAATTTGGACCTGTTGGTGATCTTTTTTATATTACACTAATCCTCAGCTGGGTTACTGCAGTCAGGCAGAACATGGCCAGGGCCTTGACTGGAAAGTGATTTTTATTCACACTCACACCTACACACAATTTACTAGCACAGTAACTGGTATTTCCTATACTCTTTCGATTCCAGCAAAGCAGAAATTAATCCTTCCCCCTCCACGATCCTAGGTGTCCACAGCGCAGTAGCTGGGCTATTTTCTCAGCTACCAGGAGGAAGGAGAGAACACAAGGCATCAAGGAATCTTTACCTCTGCTTAACTGTTGCAAATCCCCCATCACAAGCATAGCCTTCCTAGTATGGTGGTTCATCCTGTCAGAGGGGACATAAAGTCAAAGAGCATCTTTTCAACTTTCGCTTTCCTAAAATTACACTAGCTTCAAGTACCCTTGTTTCAAGTCTGGTATTGCAAAAGACCAAGGAGGGTGGTCAGTAGAACAGGAGGTGCTTGTTCATTGCTCTGATTTGGGGAGATGATTAGCTGGTTTCCTCTCCAAGCCCATCCATTCTAAGCATCCTAGGACTCTAATATTCACAGTATCAGCTTAGTCACTGAACTGATCAAAAGAAATATCTGTCTTGTCAGGAGAAATAACGGTTACTTAGTCTTTTGCTGCATGCCAAAAATGCAAACACATTTGGCATGTGCATTGATAATGTCAAGTGTCTCAACTCAGAAAAGGAGTGGGGCTTAAAGAATCAAAATTCTTCTGATTTACTATTGTTAAGAAAGTATGCCTACTGAGAGTCAGGCAGTGAGGGCAAAGGGTAATTTTTGCAAGTCTGTGATGGAAACATGCAAGATAACTTATTTCCCACCAACAGCAATGAGGTGGCTGCAGATTGAATGCAATAATGTAACAAAAAACAGTGGGTAAGTGTGCAGGTTCATCTTAGCTCGGTTCTCTGAGTAGGTAAGCATTATTTTAGAATATTAGGTAGGCCATGATAAAGGAGAAAAGCAGTGAAAGGACTTTTCTTCCCAGGGTGTAAGGGATGAAGAAAGCAAGGATTAAAGACCTTCCTTTCCCTTCAGGAACCTCCATCTGGGCATAGTTGATAGAAGGCTATTGACTTCACCAGGTCTGTCAGGCCAAATACAGAGGAGATCACCAACAGAGGATCTATACAAAAGTATTTAACAGCGAGATGAACCTGCAGGTCCCAAGTGACATTAGTAAACTTGATATAGTTTCTGTCTGGAAAAAGCAGAGATATCAGATGATCAGAATGGCTCTTCTGGTCACCATCTCCAGCCTCAGAATACTCCACTTTCTAATAGTAAAGGACTATAGGTTTTGGCTAGAACCACATGACAGGCCAGCTTCATTGTGATATGCTGTATCAACAGCACAACAACCACCACTCTCCTTTGCTCTCAATCTCCAAAGAGCTCAGTTAAGTACATGACTTTTTTTAGGATTTGTTCTGTACTAACATG
Source organism: Sitta carolinensis (assembly GCA_032173965.1). Lineage (NCBI taxonomy): Eukaryota > Metazoa > Chordata > Aves > Passeriformes > Sittidae > Sitta > Sitta carolinensis. The sequence continues at coordinate 40,070,885 of JAVUNC010000006.1, forward strand.
AGTGTTTGAAGAACAGTGCAATTTTTTACACAGCTCCCTCTTGAGTTTATTTATTACTTGAATAACGTTTATTTCACTTGTTGGACAAGAACAAATTTCTGTGGCAGATTATTTGATTAGACAGTTTTGCCAACAAACCCCATCCCAAGGTTATTAACATACTTTTAAGTACCATCATGAGATACATGTCTGCATCACATTCAGACACCTTCAAGTAAAAAGCATTAGGAAACCACTGTTCTGTCTACAAGTCATTAACATTCAAACACTATGCCTACACACCATGAATGGTCAAGGTTTACAGTACATTTTCAAAAAATAAAGAGAAAAAATAACAAGAAATAATCCTTGCTTATACCACAAAGCATCACTTAGAAGAGGCAGGGCAACTCGGGACCATATAAACATGCCTGCTTTAGCTACACAATATATAAACATATAGTGTCAAAAGAGAAGCCAGTCATGAACAGACAGACACTGGTTTCCTGAAAAAAAAACAAAAAACTCTTACATGCAAAGGAAAGAAGTTTCACCAGCTCAGTTCTAATTCTGTTGTGCTGCTCTACGTATTCCAAAAGACAGTGATCTCTCTCATGTGTGGAAGTACAAGCCCCTGGACATCTTTGAAAAGTTCTTGTTGTATGAGTTACAAGTCTTAAAATTTCTCAGAGATCCCAGCACAGAGACAGTTGTGGGCAGCAGTAAAGTCTTTTCTTGACAGACCTGAACATGTGACGCTGGATTTCAGCAAAAATACCTTCATCCTTCATAGTCACATGTTGCCAGCTCCACTGTTCCTATGGCAGCAGTAGAAAGAATTACTTTTCAGTATCGTTGTTAAGGCAAACTCAAATCTCAGTCCCATGTGGTCTGAGGGTACTTTGATGCTGCAGCCTCCTAGCAACAGGTCTCCTTGGTCTCCACATTGCTTACGAAAGAAAATCCAGTATAAGTCTTTTGCTAATCTCTCAAACAACTTTATTTTAGTGGTGATCAACGACTACCAATGCCTCCCCTCTCTGTTCCTCTGTTGAATGTAGCAACCTTCCATTAAACATTTCCAGTCAGCTGCCCTCAGTAGTACTCAACTCATCTTTTAGACCTTGCCCCTCAATATTTGGCAGTATTGCATAACTACTGCAGTCAGCAACACAATAAAGGGTAGGCTTTTGTGCCATGACTTCCAGAAGTTGTTGCTACCAGGTTTGTCCTGTTAACCATACGGTCTGGTGACAGCACTTCTCTTTGTTAAACCCATTGCTTTTCCAGAGTACCAACAAGTTAGACAGAAACAGAAGACAGTGGGAAAGACTGTCACTGCTTCAGATACAGATGTCCACTTAACCACCAATAATGTAGCACCCAGCGGGCCCTGCCTTGCTAATGAGATATTGTTCCAGGCAACAATACCACCTTGAAATGCTACTTTGTTTCTAGGGCTCATTTCCTGGGAATACTCCTTAAAGTGACTGATCAAGGGAGATGGTTAACACCACCAAATAACCTAAGTCATTAGCCATCAACCATTTGGGCTGAATCAGCCCATTGGGCATTGTAGCCATAGGCAGGGCGCCTGCATTCCACTCAGACAGACTAGTGCCTCTTCCAAAGGCATTGTGGGGATGAAGGCCATCAGCCTGCAACAGGACACAAGGCTGTGCTAGTACACATCCCTCAGGACACCTGGCCAGCACTGTAAGGATGTTCAGAACATGCCTTGCATGGCCTACTGCCAGGCAGGTTCTGCTGGTGGAGGTAGTGCTAATATTTCTCTATAGGCAATCCTAGATGATACCCATCAGAGGAGCAATAGATATCTCCAAGGGTTGCTCTAGGATACGAACCAAGAGCATTTAGATTTGACTATCCACTTGCTATTAAAGGAGCACTTTTTTTTTTAATCTACTGCAGTACCTACACACAAGGTACAAAAGCAAAAATATGCGATCTAAATATCTGTCAAGCTGTCAAATGCCCATTAATGAGACACTTTAATGAACTGAACTGAATAGTGATAGCCTACAGTCCTAAATTTTATTCCCAGACTTTTACCTACACACTGTGGAGCTAAGGATAATCACTCAGATGTCTCAGTGATTAGCTCTCCCAACAGTAAAATACATGCCAAAAACATAGTGTCTTAAGAGTGGCATCAGAGTTATTCAACTTTTATTATGTTGTTGTGTTTGTGGGATGTCCATGAGCATGTCATGTGTCCAGTGCTCTCAAGCAAGGGTCAATGCTATCTGCAATACCCTTGGAGGTGTCCTGTAGAGATTTGTCAAAATAAGGTATGGGGCAGCCTGATAGAGTCAGAGGACTGTGGCTTCACTGGGACTGCTGTACTATTTCACCCAGCCAAAACTCTTGACACAACATAAATATCCCCCAAACCCCTTTCTCTAAAAGAAGAAATTGTTCCTCTAAAACTAGGATGAGAAGCTGGGTCATCAGATGAGGGCAGAATTGGTTTAAAAGCCATTAAGAAGAAAGCAACCTAGGCATTCAGGAGCAATCACAGCTGCTTGGGCTGATCAGGAGAGACAGAGGGAATTATTTATTTATGGACTTCCTGCTCTCCCTGAGCGGATCTCTCCACTGGGGAAGTTTTAAGAGGAGTGGGGAGCAAAAGGCAGGTGCTGCTTGGAATCCTCCAGAGATTATGCTGGTCTGGGTCTCAGGAGAGTTAAACCCAGTTCATGCTCAGAGCATCCTGGAGCCATCGACTTACCTTTCTCAGAGCAGGAAAGGCAAGCAAGAGCATCACAAAGATCTCTGCTGGGATGGAGCACATGGAGAGCCCCAGGCACCCAGACTGCCATGCAAGCTTTGCACAGCTTTCAGCAAGATCCCTTTAGAGCAATAGTGCTTGAATACACAGCCATTTCTCTGTTCTCGTGGTTCAGCTGCTTCCCTTTAAACACAGATCAAGTGTCTCTAGGGACCCAGCAAGCATTTAACAGACCTGCCTGATGGAAGGACCTCCAATGAGAAAACCAAGACCTGAAACTCCCAATAGACATCCTCAATTCAATCCACATCTGAAAAAGCAACCCTGAAGTTACATGCAACCAGATTCTAACTGCACAGAAAGCACGTCAGTCTAGTCTTATCCGAAGCTCACCTAAACATTTTAAACTTCAGGGGAAGGAAAGACTAGTAAAGTAAACATGAAGAAATATGTGAATTGAAAAAGGTCAGCATAGAAATACAGAACAGTTGATATGGTATCAAGTATTCCTTTTCAAGATACAGTACTGTCTTTCTCAATGCAATTTTTTACTGTTTCCCAAAACTGGAGGATGAGAAGGAGTTATTCCCTAAAAATACAACAAGTTGATAGTTTTCTATTCTATCAACTGTTCCCTAAAAGAACACGCTTTCATATTCAGAGATGATCCTTCATAACAAACTAAAAAAAGCTGTAGGCACAGCTTTTGGTTGCCCAGTCAGCCAGATCTGGTAACAATCTTCTTTCTTCTGGATTTAGTCAGAGGGCCAGAGAAGGGTACAAGGGTGTGGAAACTACCAACCACTACCAGAATCTTTTACTAGATGTTGCAGAACTAGTGTTACAAGAGGGTCACTAATGGGGACTGAACAGATTATGAGAGTGTTACAGCCTGCACAGTGTCAATTCATGCCTGCCTGCAACTCATTACTGATGAAATGCCAGAGATTGAGATGAAAAGGGCAGGAGCAGATGGCAAACTACTGCTTTAGACATGTCTCATTCAACTATCCGAGATTTTTTCTGCTCAGCCTCTGCTAGTAAATCTTGCATTACTCCATAGCAATAATGTTCTTCCTTAACTCTGGTCTCAAATCAGTACATTGTTTTGTGCCATCAAAGCTACTGCAAAGGCAGTTGTAGTAGCAAAATAACTCATTATGCATAAAGTGCTTTGGGAAACCTTTCCTTTGAAAAGGAAAGAACTGAAGAACAGGAGAGTATCATCTTCATCAAGATCAGTGATCCAAGGCAACCTCAACATCAAAAAGGCACAAAATCTAACCATGAGGGTGTTTCAGCAAGACTTAACTGCCTCCTCCCCAATCTGCTCCTCCCCACACATAAAGGGATTTCTGCTGCTTGTAAATATATAAAACCAGAGTTTTTCTTACAGTTTATATTCCTCCTAACAAATGGCAGTTAAAAAAGGTATCCATTTTCCTTTCAATAAAATGGGTCTTCTTGGCCTCTCAAAGGAAAAATCTTCTGCTGCCCATTCAGAGACAGGTTATGTTTTTAGAGTAGTGTAACCTTTGTTTCCCACTCTGGGAAGCACATCATAAAGCATTGACAGCTACATAGCCCTGAGAGGGGAGTACTCTAGAGATGGCTGCATCCCCCAGGGAGCTAGAACCAGCGAGCCAGGGCTCTCCAGGGAGCAGTTCTGCTTTGACCATTGACTTGTGGCTTTACAGGGCCAAACCAAATACACTGCTAGTTCATAAGTGCTGGGATTATTCATTTGTGTGCTTGAACATACGTTGTTTGGGAAATTCAATTCATCCCTTAGTTTGCTAATACAGCTTTTGGCTCTAAAATCCTTCAGAGTCTGTAGTGTCCTTTGCCCCTTCATACTCACATGCGTTTTTTATTTCCCTTCCAACTTGCTAAAAGAAAAAAAAACATTTTGATTCTGTTCCTGGCAACTCGACCTTGCTCTCGGAGAGCACACCAACTTCCCCTGCCACAATGGTCAGATTACAAAACCAAAATAAGAACATTTGCCTCCCTACTGGCTGGGCACAGGCAGCCCCTGATGGTATTAGTGATGCCCAGTGTTCACCTCCTCTCCTTGCAGGCTTTCTTTGCATGAGAATGTTACCACAGTATAATTCAAGGTGCAGTTTGAAATAGGTTAACTTAAGCTGGTTCAAGAGGCACTCATTACTATTGAAATTTAATCTGTTTAGACAACCAATGAGCAAAAATGAAGCATTCTCAAACTGTCAGGAGAGCATACACAATTTGGATTTTCAGTAGTTTAAATGGATTGTTCCAAAATCAATGCAATTTAAAGTGTACATCTTACTTGGTAGAAAATATCTTCTCTGAACTGAGGAAACAACAGCACTGGTGGAATAAATGACTGCCTGTGCAAGGGTGCAACACCCATTAATGACTACTACAAAGCAAAAGGAAGAAGCAGCTGATGAGGTAGGTCACTTTCTTACAGTCTGTTAGAAAATACTGCATTAAATTACTGCCTACAAGCAACCAAAAAAGGACATCCAGAAATGACAGCCAGGTAACAAAAGTTCCAGAGACATCCCAGGATGTTCAGGATCCTCCCTTGCCTGGGAAACAGGAGGGGAAAAAAAAAAAAAAAAAGCACATGGGGATGCTTCTTCAGAATGTTTTTCTGCCACTCACGCAGCACATGTATTACACAGAGTTGCAGGGTTGCAGTCAGCAGAGGATGCAGATTAGTTCTTGTAAAGTGAGCAGTGGACAGAGCAATAATGTACATCTTGCAGCACTCCTGGCCTATGTCCCTGCCATCCCACAGAGCCCTGTTATGAAGAAAAACCTCTCAGAAGATGCAACAGCCTTTGTGAGAGGCTGGGGCCGGAATCCACTCCTGTCAAACAGCTCTGCGGCCCAGGATGTGACTGCGGCTGGCGAAACATGTTAGCTAATGAAGATTGAGGCAGGCAGGCAGAGACGATCCCTTCAGCCTGTTAATCCACTTAGGGAAGGAGAGAGGAAACCTGAGCTGAATTCCTCTGTTCCCTGCAAGGGACTGTACTGTCCTGGCTTTAGCAATCCAGGCAGAGCAAATCCAGCCAGAGATGGCCCAGGGAAAGCCCTGAGTGCAAAACTAGAGCTTTTGGGAGACAGGAGCAAGAGTTAAGGCAGGAAACCACAGTCTCTAGGGAGAGAGCTGGGGCAGGATTTTGTGTCCATTGGGAATTAATGAAGCAAATTGATCTTTACTTGCCCTCTCATTGGAAGAACACAAGACAGGCATGTAAGAGGGCTTTTACACAACAGCAGAGCAGAGAGAACAAACACACCTTTACACGCTTTTCACTGCACTAAAATGGTTACTAAGAATCAGATTTCTGGGTTAGCAAGTCAGAATGAATATTTGCACCCCAAATACCCTTCAACAGTAACAGTATGCCAGAATTGCCTCCTGTCCACCTTAACTGGTGACTTGTAGGGATGATGGGCGCCAATGCCAGGAAACGTCAGATTATCCTTAACCACCAGAGGGTGCTCCCCATCTCAAAGACAGAGTCAATGTCACAGATGCACCCAGGCAGCCAGAGGAGCCCTGATTTCCAGCAATCGTGGAATCCGAGCAAGGGAAAAATTAGAAAATTAATAATAAACAACAATTAGCGATTCTGATTCTGTGCCTCACTTCTGTTTTCCCAACCCTCCTGGCCAGGCAAGCTAAGGCCCCCTGTCCCATTTGTCCTCTGTGTCCTGCTCAATCAGGTGATTTTCCTCACAGTGAAGATTAAATCACTTTTATTCATTCCTCCTGGATCATGGATCCAGAACAGGAAATAAAAACACTTTCTGATTGGCAGGTCTGTAAGAGTGAGACTCCAACTTGCCTGCCCCTGAGCAAGGTTAGGATCACGCACTCAGGTCAGACACAGTTTTTGCAAATGAAGGCCTGACCTTACCCCTGCACTGCCACATGGTGTGAGAGCCACCAGACCTTATGTTCAGGTTCATTTACCCTACTCTGCCCTAAGCTAGTTGTCCAGAGAGCAGAGGGCCTGTTGTGCAAGGAGGCTTCAGGACGGTGTTTTAAAACATCAGTTTGGGGGCACTAACACTGCTTAACTCTATCAGTAAGACACCTGTAGGCAAAGATTGTTTACTTTGGTAATGTAGTGACCCACAGGCTCACTTCCTTCTCTCACTGAAGGGATGCAGAGGTGTGTGACTGGGGTTGTGCACTCATGAGCTGCGCACCTGGCAACACACCACCCCGTGCCTCAGCTTACTGCTTGCATAGGTTAGAAGGTGCATCATATGTGGAGAACAGAGCAGTTATGATGAAATCATAATGGTTATATTCCACTCTGAGATTCAGAAGAGACTTTAAAGCATGCCAAGTAAGATCAGACACCTATGCAAAACAGACTAGCTCTGCTGACGTGTCTGGCATAACATCTGTTTGTCCTAGCCCCAGCTTACTTTGATAGTCCAGGTCTGTATATCCCATGGGAAAATCAGCTCTCATTGATGGCTCTCACCCAGCACATGTGCTGCCTCTTGCTGTCTGACCCCTACAAGAACAGATTGTTACATTTTTTAAAATTGTTCTTTCCTCTTCTTTTGCCACTAATGCCAGGCCCTGCCTAATGGGATTTTTTTGAGAGTTCCTGCACTTGGGTATCCTGGCATCACTTTTTCATGTGTTGTCTTTAAACCATGCAATACATTTATCTGATGAAACTGTTAAAACTGAGCAGTTAAGCCATTGCAAATGACAATTATTCAGTCTCTTACACAGGTTAAATTATGTTTGATAGGTTTGGCTTACTTTATTTCCTGAATGAACCATTATCTGCAGCACATGTGGGAACCAGTGCTTTCCAAGTCATCAACCAGCCAACAGTAATACTAGTCATCCTTGAGAGAAGAATCACATTCTGCAGCCTAAATAAGCCAACAAATTCTTCTTCAAGTATTTGAGATAGTTAAAAAGGGAGAAAAAAGGGAAAACATGAGAAAAATATTTTATGAGCCATTTTTTAGACATCCTAGACATCTGCAATAGACAACTCTAATTCTTACAAACAAAATGTCAGGGATACATGAAAAAGGTCTACTTTCTTTACTATTCATAACATTCTCTCTTTAAATTATAGCAAATATCAGACATGGCATGGAAAGGTTAACCAGCATTAGGCTTGTACACTGATCATGCCAACACCATTAACCTTTTACTTCTCAACATGATTGAGTTTAACACTTCTGCATTACTATTGCAGACACTACATACTTCATAGAATTAAAGAATGGTTTGGGTTGTAAAGGACCTTGAAGATCACTTGATTCCAAATCCCTGCCATGGGCAGGGACACTTTCCTTTAGACCAGGTTGCTTCAAGCCCTATCCAATCTGGCCACAAACATGTCCAAGGATGAAGCAGCCACAGCTTCTCTGGACAACCTGTTCCAGTGCCTCACCACCCTCACAGTAAAGAATTTTTTCCTAAAATCTAGTGTAAATCTACCCTCTTTCAGTTTAAAGTCATTCCCCCTTGTCCTATTGCTACGTACCTTTGTAAAATATCCCTCTTCTATTTGTTCCTAAACAAGCACATAAGTAGTTATCAAAAGAATGGTTATTTATAATATAGAAATAAGCAGGTTTTGACTACATGCATTTAGTGATCTGCAACTACATGAAATGTCAGCACTTAATCCAAATAAAACAATCAAAGCTTGATTGGGACAAAACAATCTTAACATCATAGATCTGCAAATCTTGACAGGACTCATGAAACAAAGAAAAAAAAAATGTGTGTTAAACAGAGCAGACTACAAGTGAAGTCAAGAGAAAAACCACAGTTGTGTTTACTTGTGAAACATACTCTTAACCCTCATGTACACATGCATTACTTTAAAGTCCATAATTACTGGATGATATTTTTTTCAAAGTGTCCCATCTCAGACTGCACTCAGAAAGAATTTTTCCTATGTAATGAGATGTATCAGCTATGGTAACCAGCTGCTTGAGATGCTGGTTTCTGCTCATTGTTCAGGGTGTGGCCCCAGGCCTTATTTATTGCACATTATTCAAACCTGGCTCTAGAGATTTATTAATTTCCTTATGTGTTTTTCTATGGGCTTGTCATTACACTATCCAAGAGCTTCACTACTCCAAGATCATTTATTTCCACATACATCTATTAGAGGAGTGGGTATTTTTGTTCCCATTTTATGGATAAATGACCAAAAATGGTATTAAAACATATTTGCTAATTTTGGGTGTTTACTCCAAGACACCAATGACCAAACTGATCTGTGGTTGTATAGTGCCTTGGGTTTTGTGGACTCTTATTCAGTTAATTTGCAGCTTTAAGCACTCAATGTTTCTGTAAAGTAGGCCCTTTGGGACCAAAAGGTCCCCTATAAAATAAGGAACACACAATTAAACAACCACTGGCATAGCAGCTGTTTCAAAAAACCCTGAAAACTATCACATAGAAATGGTCATGTACAAAAAAGAAATCAACTGTCAGGTCAGAATTTCACTGCCACAGCTGTAAAAATTTCCCTTTCTCTCCTGCAGTCCCTTGTCTCACTCAGTACACACCTGACAAATGAGGCAGGGGTCCTACAGATGGTCTCTTTCACTGTGCAACTCTGATTTACCTCAGAGCAGGTCTATCACATGCAGTGAATGAGGCAGGGGTCCTGCGAAGGAAGCAGCACGTGATGATGTAGCTAAAACACAAGTTATACTTATACAACACATAGGTACTTAACATACAGTCAGAAGTGCTTGAAGAGGATAACTGTTCTTTTTCTATTGTCCAGTTTTTGTATTAGCACCATTCAAAATGCCATTTTTAGAGTTTGTTGTTATTTTTACAGCAAAGAAATTCTGTCAGGAAGCTTCACAATGACACTTTCGTGGATTACCTGAAGGGATGAATCCATTGCATGGCCCACTATAACCAAGGTAACAGAGTAAACATGCTGCAAAGGGAGCTCTTCATCCTTTGTGAAAACCATCATGAGGAGCATGAAACACTGAGTGAATTTCAGACCCTGGTGACAGCTGAGAAATAATGACGCGGAGGCTCTTCCAACCATTCAACCCAAGTCATGCCTCTCTCCTCTCAAACCCACCCCAGCCCACTTTCTTCTCTTCACTGTCTCTGCCTTCCCATGCTAACCCTTTCCTTTGCCCTCACCCCCTCCCCCAAACACTATTCCCCCACACTCCACAGCCTTAGCCTCTCGTTCATCAACTATTTATAGCTATTTGCTTCCCCTCCTCTCCTTTCTGCCTAGCCCCTCTTGCCCTGTCTTTCCATTCCTGTTTGGTGGCCCCACTTACTGACACTAGCTAATTTAGAGCTTAGCAAAGAGGAACCTTCTTGATTTGTTTTTAAATGGAAGGAAAGCATAATTCAAGACTTTTTCTTTAAAATATAAAAATATAAAATATAATAATTGCTAGTTTGGAGAAAAATTTCCTCAAAAATTTCCACAAACAGTGGAAAGTGGCAGTGGTATGAACAATTGAAATGAATGCACTGGAGGCACCAGTAAAAAAAACTGATGGTGCTACTAGTCTGTTTGTTTTATGTGGCAGTGGAAATGAAGATAAAAATTAAGGAAGCTGGTTAAGCAAGAAAGAGTGCTGCTGCCATCTCTTTCAAAGACTTACCCTCATTGGGAATACTAGCATTTGGATGGCAGGCCTTTGAAAGAATGTGGAGCACTCATACTCCTTTGCAAACTATCCCAGGACCTTAAAGATGCTAGTGCTTATTTGATATAGGCACCTGCACACATCTCAAGCTTGCATCAGCAGGATATACATGTCTTAAGATCTCACAGTCACAAAAAGAAGGGCTAGGACCAGGTCAGGTGTGAGGTGCATCCTTCCATACCAATAGTTAATGCTATAGCAGCATTATTTTTTCAAAACAGGCTGGAAAATGCTTGTCAAAAATTCTAGCCCCTCTTAGACAGTCTATTCTAATGTTTCTGTATCAGTACCAGTTTGTAACATCAAACTGAAATCTCCCAGATTGCAGTCAAGACCCATTTACTTCCAGCTCTGTCAACATCAGACATAGCAAATGGCTTTAATCACTTCCTCTTGGACAAAGCCTCTTACTATTTGAAGATACATTCCCCAGATCTTGCCTAATACCTAGATTTCCAAGACAGAAATACTATCATACCTAACAGAGTCAGTCCCTTTAACTTAATTCCTGGGCATCCAAGTTTATCACACGGAAGGTCAGAGAGTTTATACGAATATCCAGAACAAGGCACAAGGTTGCAACTAGCCTGCTGGATTGCAGTAGACAAACTAGGTTTCCCCTCACCTCCAGGGAAAATCACTGTAGTTTACAAAAAAATTTTTTAAAAAGGGGGGAGGGGGAGGGGTGGGGAAAGGGAAAGTGTTAGCCCTTCACTGAGGCAAATCTCCCACCTGGATTCAGTTTCTCACACACTTTCAAAATCTTGATCTGGAATTTTGGGAAACTTGACAAGATGTATTTTGATAAATCAAGTCTATCACGTGTTACCTTCTCTATGTAGAACAGCAGAATTTCTCAGCAGTCTTTGATGGGGCTGAGAGCTGTTGCGTGGTCCTTACGTCCAGTGCTGTGCCTTGAGTACAAACCAGACTGATTTAATATAAAATGGTTCCCTGGAAATTAGAAGTCCACATCCTTGGTGCATGTAGGTATGAGTGTACACAACAGCCAGAATGGTGATCAGAAATTTCATAAACTTAAAAATGTGGGATTTAATATTAATTAGATAGCACAGATTTGCCTCCAGTGTTACAAACTGTGAGCTCCCAGGGAAGTCAGGAGCCATTCCATGAAGATAGGAAACAGAGGACCCTTCTGTGCCATTGGTGTTGTGATGAGGGAAGGTGAGCTGCCGGCTCAAAGGTGCAAGCAATGGCTCTGTACTGTGTTTGCACGAGTGCTTGGGAGCGTATCCCCTGGTGATGTTATTCACAGGCCTTGGCTGACAGTAAATAAGACGGTGGAGCTTGATTCATGAGGGATGACAGGAAATCTATAATGTGCGGGCTCTATAATCTGCTCGCTACTGCGTAGCAAAATGAAAGAACAACAGTCCAATTACCAAGTCCTTGCTGATCCCAAGCACATCCTCCAGATCTTGTTCTGCTCAGAGCAGTGGGAGTTTATTGGCAACAATGGAAACCAAGCTCTGGCACATGCCATCTTCCATTTTGGGATGGCAACAGTATTTTGGAAGCATCAGGCTGCCTTACAGTGGATAAAAATGCAGCCAAGACTGTGGCATAATCTTCAGAGAAAATTTCTGGAGAGTGACAGGCTGCTGAGTTTAGTTCACCAAAGGATTGTTCTTGTGGACACCAATTGCTGCACTCCACTACAGGCACTGTCTGTCCCAAGGGCCTGGTTGAGCCAGGGAGCAGTGATCTACCCAGCCTCTTGCTCTGTGGGGAACTGTGAACACCATTCCCCTGGCATAACACAAAACAATCAAATTGTAGCTTCACAAAACTAAGACGAGGGCTATGATCCAGCAGGACACAGCAGCTGGCATACAAATGATGGCCAACAACACCTTCAGGGGAAGGAGATAGAAGATGGGAGGGGTATGTTTATTCGGGGCCAAACAGAAGAGGATTGGCTGAAGATAGTACTCCTACCACGCGCAGAATTGGCCCGAAAGACAGCAGGGATGAAGTCCATGACAGAAGCAGCCACAGAGCAGACTGCCCTCATACCAGTGCTGAAGACACATGAAAAGATGGAAGAAGGTTTCTTTCAGACAAAACAGCCATGGTGGTAGTGGGAGGGTGGAGGCCTGACAGTTCCAGACAGAAGAAAATAATTTCGACTCCTACTATGCAGTGTCAAAAAATCTACAGGGAAGCCCAGGGCTGGGAAGGCACAGGACCACTCAGGTGAGGATCCTGGTAGCTTAGAAGAGCCAGTTCTCTCATTTTTATCTAACCAAATGTACGTTTCATTCCTTGGGTCTCTGGTCCTCACCACCTTTCAGATCTATCTTCTTGCCCCTCTAGGAAAGGGGCAAGGGGAACCTTTCTCACTCTAGTAAGAGGTAAACAGCATGTCAGGGTGGAGAGAGCAGAATAATTTCCACTCGATCCCTAGCAAAGGCCTTCTTTGCTGAGTACACACTCTGGGGACAGCCGTCCTTTCCCCGCTTCCCCCTACAACAATCTCTGCTGCCACCTCCCCTCCCTTGTTATCTGTCAGTAAACAGTAATTAAAGAAGTGGCCTGCTTGATAAAGCTCCCGCCTGCCCTCACACGGTGCTGCCCTCTCGGACGTGTCTAATTAAAATCCTGATGAGAAGATGAAGAAATCCCAGCAGCTGGGAGTCTGCTGACTCTCTCTGCGCTCGGCCTCTTCATTACTGACGAGGAGGCAGAGAGATATAAAGGACCCCGGGAAATGCTCCGACAGACCAATCGATACAGCCTTTTGTGGGACGTGATGGTCCGCTCAGCACTGCTTTTTGAACTGTGCGGATAATGAGGATGCTGGAGCGTGGCTCGCTGCATGGGGCTGGGGGGCTGGGCTCCCCCACAGCCCTGCTCCACCGCCCCCCGAGCACGCACAGCCGCTCCCTCGGTACGGCGAGCCCACACAGCTGTAACAGCTGAGGCACCGGACTGCCCGCCACCAGTGCAGGAATCATTGCCTGTAGCGCCAGAGCCCTGCCAAACCTCCAAGCACTCCATCACTTCTATGCAAACACAGAGCGTGCATCTGAGTACATACAACTGCAAAATCCTGAGGGCCAGCACAAACCTTCCTTAAGTGAGACCACCACCACACACAGGGTGCACACTGGTGTGTTTAAATGTGTGCTTATACATGAGAACATTGTGTTTTCACTGCTGTCCCAGGATTTTGTGCTGGAGTGAAAATATTGGTATGCACAAAATGAAACAGCAAAGCAATATCATCATTGTGAATCACTATAGCTATATTTAGACACACTTTACTTCATGCAAATACATCCACTACATGGTTTTATTCCTGTGGGAGTTTTTTAATGTGAAATCAGCTTTACCTGGAAACAAGCCCATTTTCACTGTCCAATTCATGTTTATCTCAAACACCAGAGATTTCCTTGCTCTAAGCTACAAGATAAAAGGAATAGTAAAAAGATGGATGCAGATCTATGCTTTCTAAAGTTTGAAAGCATTTGTCAGGCACCTGCCTCCATGTCCCTTTAGAGACAGCAACAAGCCCACAGGAGGTAGAGAGCCTTATGTGCAAGAGTGGGAGTGCATACATGGCTGCAAATACAAGTGCAATGTTCGTGCATAAAGGACATGGACATTCCACAAGTGAAATCAATAAAAGAGTGAGCTTTATTCTGAGTTCACACCTCTTGCTTCACAAACCACTACTGTTCATGCAATCAACAACGGTCAAGAAATAGCTGCTTCTCTTTTCAGAGTCCCATCTAAGTCCTTGGATGCAGTTTGACTGACTCCGTTGCTTTCTTTCCCACCTCCTCACTTGCAATTACTTTTACAGACCACGTGTACCAGGGAGAGGGAAAAAAAAAAAAAAAAAAAAAAAGCGCACGCTTGAGAAAAACAATATTTCTTTCTGTTACAATTGTTACAATTGCCATAATCTCTCCCCACTGTCCTTCTTGTAATGCCAGGTTCAAGGAAAAGGAACAAATCATTCCTGGACTGGTTTAACACTGAGTTAAACTCGAGAAAAAACCAAAACCATCTCAAAACAAATAGTCAGAAGCAAAATACGATCAGCAACAGCAAGAAGCAATCAGGCAAATATAGAAGCAGTGGACTCAATGTTAAAAGCTCAGGAATGCTACTACAAAGGGGTTTTGGACAGTCCGTTGTAAAATATGAATGAAGAGGGGCAGCAGATGAGAGGCCCCACAGCAATGGTGACAAAAGCTCAGCCACTGGGAAGTTCACAGCTTCTCTTGGCCTTCAGCCTCCCTTGGCAAGAGATGCTGTTGTGCAGATCAAGGCAGCAGCACTGAGTGCACAGAGCTCACCGTGCAATCCCTGCCTGTCCCACTACCTGTACTTGATGGAATGACACATTGCTGCAGCAGCTAATAAATAGAAGTAATTTGATTAGCTTTCCCTAACTAGCGATAAGATCCTGACAAACCCTTTTTAATGCGTTTCTGGAGCAGGATGAAATTGTTTCATTTGGCAAGCAGGGCCCCATGGGAGTTGCCTCCAAGCTCCTTTAGTGAGAGGTAAAAATATGCCAATCATTAATGAGGGGAGAATTACGAAGACTTTAATGCAATCAGAAAAGAGGAGCCCTGAGGCAGCTAGGGAATAAAACCTGCCCTTAAATCAGAGGCAGGCAGCCGAGCATGGAAATAAAGGCATACACAAGCATGTACATGCACACACACATACCTACCACACACACAGAGACCTTGCAGAACTGCTGTAAAAACACTGGGAGTTTTGCCTGGGCAACAAACACCTATCTCAGAAAATGGTATCTATCTTCTCTCCAAAAGATTTAAAAAATCACAAAATTATATCCACTTGGCAGGCTCCTCCCTCTGCCAGGAGGGGACCACTACCCAAAGTTTTAAACATGCAAAAATCCATTTTCATTTCATGAAAATGAAAGAGCTTTTTGTGAAGGTGGCATATTAACTGCTTGGGTGTCAAGCAACAGCAGCAAGGCAGCTTTGCCAAGCGGAAAGGTGCCTCTCTCAAGGCCAGACTTGCTGCATGAACCCAACACATATAAACTGCTCACTGTCCTGCACTCATGCCAGAGGCAGCATCTACTTTATGGTGAAAGGCACCTCCTCCCATCCCCTCACCACTCCCTCCTCAACCTCTTCAGTGAATTCTCTCCCTTGTGCACAAATCATGTAACATTTATTCCTTAGCAAAACAGAAGTCTTAAGCTGCTGGCATTTTCTCTGGCACTGTGACATGCCCTAGTGGCCTTGCTGGTTCATATTTTGCAGGGGGGTGTGTGTTTTTTCAGAAACAACTCTTATGAAAGAAAGCATTCCATCTTTCTGGAAGGATTCTCTAACCCTTGCTTGCATAACAAAGATGGCTTCATCAGCACAGTCCATCCCAGAGAATGCTGGCTCCCAGTTTAATGGCATAAAAAGCAGGATAGGAGTTTCCCATATCTCTTTCAGACTCATCTTGTTTACTTGAAAATAATGAGCAAGAGTACTGGGATGTCAAACACCAGACACCTTTTCTTTGCCAGACACACAAAACATGATGTTACAAATTCTGGGCATGCAGTACTTCAGCTCTTTTCCCTAGTTTGGATAAGCACTAACATACAGAGAAGCAACTGAATGGCTGCTGACAGCTCTAAGAGGAGATTCAATTCTAATTTCTGGCTCTAATATACACCTGAGGGGATGTGAGACAGCTGTTTCTTCCTCCCATAACTCCTGCACTGTAGTGAGAAAGCATGGCACCCCTGCCTTCTGCTAGGTGGAACGGCTGTCCTGCTCGGTGTGCACTGAAACAATACACTCGGAGAAAGCTAGGCTGCTGCTTCTTCTGCCACTGAGATGTATCAGACACCTCTGCCACAAAAAGGCTGAGCTTCTGCACCACATTCTCACATACACTAGACAACTGTGGAACTAAATCACTGGGGCAAGTGACTACAAGCGATTTAGCCCTAAAGACAAAGAAGTTACAAAGTCACCAAGACAGAGTGAAAAAAATAAGAACAAGTAAAGAGGGAACTGTCCTGAGACACAGAGCTTGAAGCTCAGCAGGTAAGTTAAGGTACTCAGCTGGCACATTCCCAAACATGTATCAAGCACAGAGCTGCGTGTCCCACTGTTAAATGATCACAGAATACTTATCCCCAGATAAGGAGGCCTGAATATTTCTCAGCAGCAACTCCTACTGGCTACTTGTACCCTATGATGATGGGCTTCCAAAGTAGTGCAAAACTCTCTGTAGCTGAACGTTTGGAATGAAAAGCACCTCAGAAGAAAAGGAAATCTCCAGAGTTCTCGCAAATTCTGTGCATCTAAGACTGAGAGATCAAAGCAACTGTTGGTTATATCACTCAGCCAGACTTGAGGGCCTCAAAAGTCAGAGAAATCACTTTCCAGAGACACAAACAAGTGAGAAGACTATCACAGAACCCATCAAGACTGCAAAAAATAACTATTAGGAAATTCAGCATGGCTATAGCGCAATGCTGTCTAGTATCTAGAAATTATACTTCTGCCCCTTTTGAGTCAGGGCCAATTTTGGCCCAAAGTTCCAGTTGAATTCAGTGATTTCTTCCAGTCAAGAGCTTCAGGCTATTCAAGATAGTTACTATACCTCTTCCCTGGTTCCACTTCTAGTGGTGATCCAGGTTTACTGTCACAGTCTCACCTAGTTTGTGGTGGCATTCAAGAAAGAACAGCAGCCTCGGTTCTCCCCTGAGCAGCAGGCAGAGTCTGAGATGGTGTCACACACTGCGGCTCCACACACAGGCCTGCCTTGCTTCAAGCAGCTCCTTCTCATTCTGGTTTGTTATGATTAAAAATGCACATCACCCAGCGAGGCCTTGGAGTGGAACTCAGCTGGAAATTGGATCATTAATATTCTTTCTCATGCCCATTGCCACAATTTCTTACCTCTTCACAAGCAATTGCTAACAATGCAACAACTGAGGGTCTCAGGCTAAAAGTGAAGTCAAGACTTTAATGCTCATTGTTACTCCACTTCATAAACTTTTGTCCATAACCCGACATCCCATCAAACTTAGGCCAATGGGCTGCATGTCAGCTGTCTTTGAACCCTTTGAACTGCCTTTCCCCAGTTTATCTACCAAAATATCTTAAGATCCATATCATCTTAAACCATCAGAAACAGGATTCAAGGTTAATCCCACTCCCAAGCAGATGGAAATACAAGGAAAGGAAACAATTGATTCAAAGAATCTATCCACTCATGGTTTTAACTCTTGGTCACCACACTTTCCACACAGTTAAAGCACTCTAAATGGGTTGGAGAGATAAATGCAAAGCAAGGGTAGGGCATACCGCATGATGGAGAATCCCACAAATGTACAAAAGGGGATATTTTCTCATCTAGCAGAGTTATTTACGCAAGCTCACATCAATTCTGTGTGCTGTTACTGCTGCAACTTACTAACTGGGAAAACTAGCGGACATGGGCAAATCCCCGACCACTGCTAAAATCATCCTTTGACAGAATGGATCCAGAGGCATAGATATAGCACAGGACACGGAGCAAGTGTTTGAAATCCCCCATAGGTCTCATTGTATGCACTCATTGGCCTATTTGAACATACCTTCCTGTATGGTGTTCACATCAGAGCAAAAATGACTACAGCACTGATCATGGAAAAATAAAAATGAATAGGCATATTTTCTTTTGGGACTTTAGCATCATCTCTGTGGACATTGGTACCAGGCAGAGGAAGTTTGTTCTTGTTTGTCAGCTTACTGAGCTGAAATTCCTTTGACTGTGCGCAGCACAAGAGGTTGAATATCTTCTTGAGAAGTGGAGAAGCCTGCTAGCCAGCAACTGGCATAAGGCAGCTGGGAAAACATCACTGCTCACAAGAATCTGGATGACAGCAACTATAAATTCTGCTCCAAATATATATTAATTCTCCATCACCTTACTCGACTACCTCAAAAACATCTCCTCCCAGTAAAGGTTTTGTATCTTAGGTGGACAAACTGTTGGGGACTCAAAGGATCTGTTACACATCACTGAAATGCCCCTCAGGCTGAGGACTTGCTTTGTGTCCCTCTCCATAACACAAATACAATACAAATATCACCAAATATAAGTGTTCACTAATTACCACAAGGGCATGATTTAATATTAAACTGCTCCTCCACACACAAATTTGCATGTTTGGCACTTGCATTTTGATGTCACTCTTTGTTTAGTTTTATTTTATGTCAGAAATAATAATTTTCAATGAAAATATTCTGACAGTAAAACACATAGCTTCATTACCAGGCACTTCAGTGCAGAAACATGAGCGATGACTATCTCAGAGTGATGGGCTTCGTGAATGTACACAGCAGTATCAGCTCAAAGGAATTCAGAAACGGAGCTGTCCCATCAGTCAGATGGAATAAACAAAACCCCGCCACACCAACTTGAGATAAGCACAAAGAAATAAAAGAAGAACCAGAGGGTCTGAAATTATATGACTGGTCTTGAAATATGTACACTTTTCAAAGCCAAAAGCCTAGTAAACTTACTGTGCCACACCACAGACATTTTCCTTCAAGGAAGAGGAAGAAGCCACCACCACTGCCTCTTCCCTTTGGCAGCTCAGTCAGTCACTGGCATCTCAGCTTAGCACTCTGTTCACAAGGGCAGAGCCTTGATGGCTCCTGAAAGCCAACAGAGCTCCAGCAAACACAAATCAGCAGCCCCCAGAAAGACAGGCAAGTCTTACACACATCAAATGTATTTTAAAGAGACAATAGATAAGAACAAACCTCTGCTATAGCATTTGCCAGCTCTGGACTCCTTCAAAGCTATACAACATGCAATCTCCACACAAGGACCAGTGACTTCTTGTGTATCACTGAAAGTCACAGACTTTCAGTACCTCAGTCATTCAGCCTACTATTAATGCTCAAGTGTCAGCTTTCCCTACCTGAACTGAGAGGTAGGCCCTGAGTTTTCCTAATCCACCAAGCCCCAGCCTCCCCAGCATTCCTGGGGCCAACTTACATGCCTTTCTAGACATCCCTCTCTGTGACCATGACAAGGGCAGAGCAGAGGGTGCTCATGGCAGTCTTGCTCAGGGAGCACTGGATACCATGCTGCAAATTAACTTAACCCTCAATTTATTTAAGGGGGGGGCAGGCAGAAAAATCTTGAAAGGTTTCTTCCTGCCTGCCAATTTTTCCCATCTTCTACCTCAGTTCTGGCTGGATTCCCCCTTCCCCCTGTCCTCAGCTAGCACTGCCAGGCTCAGTCCTCCTCACCCTAGCCCCCCCTCCCCAAGGACAAGCAAAGTTATTACAATAATGAATTAGCCAGGCTGCTTACTGCTGCCAGTGGCGAAGGCAATTATCCCACTCCACGTCCCCAGCCACCGCTCAGCTCCCTCATAAAGAGAGGCTTTTGGGGCCGCTTTGTGCTTTGATTGGAAATGAAGAGATTGCTAATTAGGGAACCCCTGCTGGGATCGGGCTGGCAGGAACAATGGTGAAACGGACGGAGCACGCGTCCATTTAGAGAGGGGGGGAGAAGAGAGAAATGTGAGCCCCTCTGTAATGTAGCGCATCCTCTACTCACACCATAAACAACAGGGCAGACAATTTTATAGAGATTTTCACCTTTTAAAGTATGCTAATTTGTTTATAGAAAGCAATAATTTGGTGTGTGTTTGCATAGGTCAAAGCCCATAGTTTTTGTGTACAGTATGCATTGGCGCATGCGTGCATACATACACTCCTGAAGAAAATGCCTCTGGAAACAACTGTGGGTACCTACACAGCTGACCATATATTTCTTGTTATTCACTGGGCAGCATGCATCAATCCTGCATTAACAGGGAAAGATGCTTAGAAAAGCCTGTTGATGAGTATTAACATAGAATTTTAATGCCTGAATTCACGTATCACCAAAGTTGAAAATGAGTTACCAAATTAGTCAGTTCACCTGAGGCTTGCCCAAGGAACCACTTCCACTGCTTTGCCCAAGAGGTTTAAATGACAAGTGGACCTCCAGGAGGAGAAAATGTCACCATTAACACAATGCTTTCTTATACTCATCCTGAAATTTCTTCTTAATTCAATTGCTCTAAGTGTCCATGGAGGGTCTCAGGAGCTAAATTCAACTTTCCATCTGACAAACTGTGCACCAAAAAATTAGAAAATACCTCCCTTACAGTGCACAAGCACACATCAACCACTTCACAAAACTGCACCAACAGCCCCTATACACATAGTATGCTGTGGTGTTGGGGTCTAGTGACTTTTAAGTCTTGTCAAAAAAAAATACCTCTCCCAACATTTGAGCATGCAATTCTCACCACCTATAAAATACAACCTGTCAACAAAAGCAAATCTCTCACCTTTTTGTACAAAGCTGATAGAAAGCAGTTGGAACTTATCCTGCATTACTTGGTTGATTAAGTAATTGCATCAGGGGAGCATACAAATATCATGTTAAAACAGAAAATACAGTTTTCAACCATATATTTGACTCGCCATGCAAAAAATTTGTATACTGTTGATTTAGTGCAGTGTATACACTATACACTAAGTGATCTATGTAAGCTAAAGCAAATTTCAAATTTGAAGATGGAATTTATATTTTAGAATTCCCTTGCAGATACTGAAACATTTTAATATAAAAGTATAATATTCCCTGAAAATATTTTCAGTAAAGCATAAGTGTTAACAGAAAATAATCACTAAAGGCAGAAACACTGCTGAACTGAGAATGACTTTCAAATTCACAGACTATTTGTCCCCGCTGTTTGCTCACCTCTAGTGTTTATATCCTTCAAACAGTTGTAGGTAGTTTTCACGTTCCTCTTAGTCATCACTTAGCCGAGCTTCACATATTTAGTTCTTTTGATCTTCCTTCATAAAAACAATCCCTCAAGCTCTGTTATCATTTTTGTTGTTCCTCTCTTACTACCTTCCAAGTTTCCTCTGCATTTTTTGCTGCTAGTGCCCAGAGCTGAACATCTCACCAGAACACATCCTCACTGCTTCCTGGTGTCCTGTCTGCTCACATGATCCAGTCTCATACAAAGGCCAATGTTTGCAGCCTGCCCACTCTGCTCCCTTGGCCTGTCATGCTACATTGCCAACACAGGTGAGACTTGTCTGTCTCTACCATTCCCCCAGACTCTCATTCACTTTTCTCCTGTGTTCCTCTTACCTGGTGGGAACATTTCCTCTCGTGTAGGTATACAGTTGGAAAGCAATACCCTGTGCTAAAACCATGCTTAGGGTTGTTTTAGGTTTCTGACAACCCTGTAGTTCCCTACTACATAAATAAAACCTGACCACTTAAAAGCAAGGAAACATCTACATAGTGACACTGGAAGCCAAATTGTAATGTGGTGTACAGTGGTAGACCTGCAGCTGTACCAGTTTATACCTGAGAAGCTATTTCCGTACATCTTGGATTGCCCATATTACAAAGAATCACAGTCAGAGAAAGTACAAAGAAGGGTATATTTCACTGCAGTAGCTGTTACTCTGATGTATGAAGCCACTTTACCTTGATTTCACTATCCAAGCATTTATATTATAGGGATACAGCTAAACTGAATGTACAAGCAATTCAGTATACCTACCAAAAGGTTCAGGAATTCTTTGGTAAAGCACTTATTATTGCACTCTTGATAATCAAATTCTTATTTAGCAGAAGAGGAATAAAACTCATGGTAAAAATCTGGCTGGACACGCCACCTGTATTTGAGACTGATGAATGGGTCTCATTACTACATCCATTCACAGGGTCTGATTTTGACTAGCCTAAATATCCTAACAAAGGGAGATGCAAGAGAGTGGCCTTCTCATGGCATTACAGCAGGCAGGGCAGGGGGACATGTTGGAAGAAATAATCAAGTGGTCTAAAATCCAGAAAGACAGAAGAAAGCCCATTCTCTCTTAGACTGATTCTGTTGTACCCTTAGTAATATGCTACTGGTTCTGTCCTCATGTAAAACTCACTTTCTTTAAGAGCCCAACTTCCTTGAAGTAACTGTGTTCTTAATATTCATTCCTGTGTAAAACTGGGAAAGCATGAACATAAATGCACCCAAAACAAGATTTCTTCCCCAAATTCTTCCTGAAGCAACACAACCACATTCTGGCACTCTGGTAGAGTATGGGCAAACCCCAAAGGCTTTTGGAGTGTATTGAATTTCTTTTGCTAGTGGATTTAAGTGTAAGATTTTGTATTTTAAGTTACCAATGAATGACATCTCTTTCTGCCTTCTGCAGAAGTGTAGATTCTTCTTTAATTTGACAAAAATATGTTACATTCACAGAACAAAAAACTACATTGTTTCTGCCTATTTGTTTCCTTTAGGAGTTTAACTTTTACAAATCCAGTTGTAATAAAATGAAGTCCCTCTGCACGAGCTCTTTAATGCAGCTCTGCTACAGAAAGCAGAGATCCTACTGTCCTTCTCAACCGAGCCACATTTGTCCTGCCTCCTTCTTTGTGTTAACACGTGTGTTTGTACTGCTCAGATTGAGGAGCTGATCTGGGTTAAAAATTACAAAGGTTAGCTTAATTCAAACCGACCACATGCAGGATTACTGGAAGTCCAGCTGGACACAAATACCTGTACGTGGCATATGACATGCAGCAGCTCTGAAAGTTGTGAAACCATTAGCAACGTCAAAGGGTTTCTAAAAAGCATTCTTATATGGGGTATTTTTCTTTGAAAATGTCCCCATTTGTGTAGATAAATGATGACACGGTTGAGACAGAATGAGATTGAAAGACATAAGTACTGAACTGAAAAGCTTGGTGCTGTCAAACTAATACCTGCTTGAAACAAAACCTATGCAATGACAGATCTGAGAAGCATAATAAATTTAATTCCAAGAATAGGCTAAGGGTTGACCTGATCTAATTGTAAGAGGGGAAAATTTAATCATGGAAAGTTCTTTAATCTAGCTTTAAAAGAATATAAGACAAGATTATTCTTGGTATCCAAAAGTAGACAAATTTCCCTTAGCTGTAAAGACATTTTTAAACAGCCAGAACCAGCCATTGGGACCTCTAGTCATGAGGCATGATGGTTATTCTATCACAAACTCTCTAAATCAAAGTTGTGTGTCTCTCTAGAAGATGTTGCTGTTGAGAAACTGCCCAAACAAGTCCAGAAGTTACTAGGTGGATTTTAGATTTTAATGCAGTTAGGCCTAAAACATGAGTAGTATGGGTGTGCCTTAATATCTTTCGAGAGCCCTTGTGATTCTTTAAAAGTTGTAGAAAACAAGACAAGTGTTCGAAGACAGCATCTGCTCTGCAAAAGCCATTCACTAAGTGTTTGAGCTGTTTGTCCAGTATTGTTTGTTCCCAATAAGTTTCAGTTGAGACAAGTCATACACTGCTTTCATAAGGCAATTTCTTATACATTATAGTAATCCTGCTATGAAAAATTACACATTTTTGCCAGAGGATATATGTTTTATTTACCAGAAAGTATAAAGCATATACACAGAATGTGTAAAGGCTTATGGCAAATGCTGTGCAGCGCACAAGTCTTAAACAGGAAAAGTGGTCAGTTAAATTTGTCCATGTCTTGAATTCAATAACCTTTGGGTTGGTTAGAGGTGAGGTAAATAAGACTTAATTTTTTTAAAATCTCCTTTACTATTTTGAAATTTAGTTCAAGATTCATAGAGCAAGTTGCTAATGAGAACAAATACTATAAATTCATCACATCACGGTTACAAAAAGGTGAGGAGAGCTGCTTGTCAATCAGCCAACCCAATATGTTTGCCTTGCTATCATTGTTTGCCTGCACTACTATAGTACTCATTTTCAGTGTGGGTGCACTGAAGTCAAGCTGAGAACTCTGCTGTAACACATGCTCATAAACAAGAGAGGAAAAGCTGTTCTCCCAGTTTCTCACATACTCTGGCTAACTAAACATGACTCTAGTTTTAACAAATGAAACAAATCCATGATTTCATTCAGACTCTTTCATGGTATTGGGGAAAACACTGTTCTATTCTTCTCCATTACATGTTCACTTAGTACTCTCTTGCCTACTGAAGGCTTCGCAAAGGCACACACTCTTGTTCTCCAACCCCCTCTGATTTGCGTCATTGCAGGCTGTGTTCAAAAACTGATCACCTGTTCCCTCTGCAACATCTCTCAAACACCAGCCTTGTTTTCCTACTACAACTTACTGCCTTCTTGGCTCTCAGCAAGGAAAAGCTGTATTGCCTTTTCTCTAAAGGGATCACACCAGCCTTTTTATCCTTCTGGATTCTATGTTTCCATAAGGATGAACCAGGACAAATTATGTGCACCTCATGAGGAAAGGCAAAGAACTTAGAAAAACATAATTTACATTTATTGAATATTTTTTTGAGTTTTCTTTACTCTGAAATGAAACTAGTAAATACTCTGGCTGAATTCAGTGAGGTGTCTTTTGAAATCACCTTTTGAAATAACTCATTGTAGGAGGAAAAGTCCTTGATGATATTGCTAATTTTTAGGAAGCCTAACTCTTACTTAATCATCTGCAAAGCTACACTAGCACAGCTTGGGGAAAGAGAAGACAGCAACCATCAAAGTAATTTGTGGTCAGTTTCAAGTACCTGACTGAAGAAGAAATCCCTGAATCCTGGCAGATGCAGGCTTCCCTGGTAGAGCTCCAGTGATGCACTCACGAAGGCTGCAGCAAGGCTGGCCCAGACCACAGGTGCAGGACTTGCCAGGTGGTAGCCTTGAAAAGGTTGTCCAGGCTCCAGAAAGAATGTCCTCCTACACACAATGAACTGCTACCTTTGACTAGCCTTGAAGATGGGTTTAAAACAGAGAAAAGAGTCACTAAACTCAAACATTCTTAATAGAACCACAATAAAGATTATACAGTAGTTCAAGAGACTGATGCAAAGTTGTAGCAGGGGGCAAAAAACAACCCCATAGAGTATACTGGAGCCAAAGAGCATTTAGAGACAGAACTTAAATCCAAAAAGTATCAAAGAGTCTACGTGAGGAAGGAACTGTGAACATGAGAGAGAACTAGGGAGAAGAAAAAATATTAGGAAATCATTTCAACTGTATAACTGTGAAAATTTCTGTTGCAGTAGAAGGAATTTACCTGCACAACTGTCATTCCAGAAGTGAACAGGGGTGGAAGAAAGCTGTGCAAGCAAAGCAAATCAAAGAAAACAAGAATGGAATAACCCAAGAAACTTTTCCATCTCTGACAGTTGTGTTCTCACAAATTGGAATATGTGGTAAACTTAGGAGATTTATATCTACTACCACAAAACACACGTAGAAATGAAAGGACCAACACCTCCCCACCAAATCAGTGGTATGTTACTATTAAGAAACTGTTTTCCATGCTCAGAGGAGGTTATAGGCTTCCCCTTTAAGGGATGTTTAAGTATGGGACTATTTTTTCTTCCCTAATGATAGGAGAAGGAAGTGAGTGAGGTCAGATTCCTGTAGATCTCTGTGCACTCCCTATGGTCTAGTTTAGGAGACTTAAAAGGATTCAGATTAACTGGGGTGGCTTTGTTGATTACACATAGAGAGGAAAATGACCCCATGTGGTAAGTGTTTCCAGGACAGCTGCTCCGTTGGTGAAACACTGCTGCATTCCAGAAATAAACTCCTACAGTCAAATTAGCAGCTCGAGTCCTCTCCACAGAAATGTGCCTTTAAATGTGCCAAGAAGTTGCAGCATTTCCCAGATGAATGGAAAACCAGCAGCATAAATTCCTGCTTAGCTCCACTTTTAAATAGAAAATGATACAAAAAGATGTTTGTACAATATCAAATCATTCTTCATAGTCACATAATTGCTCTGCATTATTGATGGGCTCAAAGAAAAAAATAAAAAAGAAAGAAAATTTGGAATATTTCTGGCTGGGTTGGAAAGCTAAACGTAGCATGGTTCCCCAACACTTCAGGCCTGTCACAAGTTTTACAGGTCTGAGGGCTTATCAAGACTTCAGTGTAAAAGATTTTGGGTTGATTTCCATGCACATCAGTACCTACCAGTGCAAAGTATTGAAATATGCAAAAGATTACAATCTACACGTGAAGCAAGATAGGAGGCACTGCTGCCCCTTCCCTGGCCTCTTCTAGCTCCCAAACAGTAATGCACAGCTGTCCTCTCACCACAGAGGTGAATTCTGGCCCATGAAAGTAAATGTGCTCAGAAGCCCCAATGCATTTCACATTACACTGAAGACATACAGCAGCAAAACTACATGAGACTACACGAGCTTCCAAGTTTATGCAGGTTTAAAATTATAAATTTACAGATGGTGGCATTGGTAAAGGTTCAAGAAATCCTGGGAAAAAAAAAAAAAAAAAAAAAAAAAGGTCAAAACACCAAGCCAGAGTTTTCAGCAGATAAGAGGGCACATCCTCAGTACTCTGGGATCACAGGATAGGTGTTGTACAAGAAGCATACTCCACTGAGTTCAAGATGTTTTTGGTCCTTCCTCTTTCTCACACCGTACTCTCATCTTAAAAGAATACCTTTTTCTCATCCAATTTCCTCCTCTGTCAAGTAAAACCTGGTAAGGTGCTTCCATGTGCTGCACTGCAGAAAGAAGGTATAGAGGGAATATCACTCCCTCTCATTATCAGATGGGAAAGTCAAAGCCAGAAGCCAGAAAGTTACAAGGAACAAGACCCAGCAGGACAAAGGCCTTGCTGGCTGAAGCTCAACACAATGACAATGACCATTTGCTTCAAGCAGCCTTGCCACGGATGATGCAGCAATGCAAAGCTCCTCTGCCTCAACACGCCACCAAACCAAAACTGTGGGGTGACTAAACCTTCTGCAGAGCTCAGTGTTACAGACCAAAGGATGTGATACATTGAAACAAACCCCCAGCTGCTGCATAAGGTGGTCTTAAATAAAAATACCTGAAAGGGTCCTCTAACCCACTGCCTCTTTCCCTTGGGGTCTAACTTCTGCCCTGAAAATATTACCCCAAAAACCATGCAGTCAGTGGGAAGGAACACAGCACCATACAGAAAGGAAGATTCAGGAAGAATCACTTCTCCTTATCTCAGTCTTGCTTCATGGCTGCACTCTTCACTTCTACTTCCAAATTGGCACAGCTTTTCTATCCTATGGACTTTAGCAGCTTTAGAAACACTACCTATAACAGGACAAAAACATTTGGGGTAAGTAAGATTGGATATCCAAAAAAAAAGATTCTACATGTCTGTAACAGAGTATCATGTAAACAACTAACTGCAAAAAGTGACAACACTTAATCCAGCCTTTTCCAGCAAGTTATTAGTTATTAGTTAACTAATAATTAGTTAATTATTAGTTATAAGTTATTAGCAGAGCTACACTAGGTCAAGTTGTCACTTGGTCCCATATTCTACCTCTGATATCAAATGCTAACGTGTTCAGAGAAAGACAGGAGAAAGAAAGGAGAGTTTTTCCCCTGTTCTTAACCCTGTTGGACCTTGGCAGACCTCATAATCAGTATGTTGGCAGCCTGTGGCTTAGACAGTTCCCTCTAGACCATAACATGTACTTGCCACTAATGAGTCCACATGTCCAATAAATGCCTTTATGGGGATATTTTTGAATCGATCCATAACTTTGTCACTGAATGACACAAAAAACTCCAAGACTAATTTTATGTGATACAGGATTTCATTTGTTTTATTTAAAGCACTTCTTTTTAAAGAGAAGGATAACTACCTCATCGAAAGAAGTAAGGAAAAAATGCATGTGTGTAAAGATACTGCGAACATGTAGCACAGCTCTTTTTCTTAGCTAAGAAAGTGGAGGTGCTAATTTTGCAAAGCAAAGAATTAGATAAGTTTTACACAGGAAAATATAGGCCCATGCTCTTTTTGGTATCTTTTTGTTAATTCTGTATCAAGCAAAGTCACCTGTACTCCCAAGAAGCCACACTTTCAGCAATACATTACCACAAATTCCTATCTCAGTTGCCCTCATCTTTCCTCTAGCCACAGACTTCATGATTGACTCTCCCCCTAGTATTCTCCTGTTTTGAATCAAATTGGAAGCTCTTTCACACAGAAGCTGCCTCATGGCTAAATGCAGTAGCCCCAGCTGTAGGGAATGTCACAAACATGTCATGTCACGACACAAACATCAAGAGCAAAACAGAAGCAACAACCAAAGTTGCTGATAGAACTCATCGCTATAGTCTGATAGCTAGCTAAGAAGAAGTAGAACAGTCAGCATGAGATTTATTAAGTAGTAGACAATAATTTTACATTACATAACATATGATGTTGCATATTATATTAAATTCATTATTTTGAGCCTCAAATGTTCAGCTACTGATCAAGTCCCAAAAGAAACATAACTACATATTATATTATGCATTGGTGGTTATTAATATCATCTCTTTTGGTTATTCCCTGAAACCTGTGGTATAGACACTTTTCTTCTATTAAAAACTTGCAATTTTTCTCATCATCTTGTTTCACATGGTCGAGATGTAAAGTCAAACATCAAGTGCTGTAATAAAGTTGTTGGCAACATCAAAGAGGATGAAGTATAGAAATTATATTTAGGGTAATTAAATGGCTCTGTATTTTATTTGCATATCTTTATATATAAGCTGGCCTGACTCAACAAAGAAGCATTTCACTATATCCTTTGACACTCCTATCTTTGTGCAAGATTTTACAACATGCTCCAAATGATCCCAAGATTTCTTGTTCTTCTGACCATGCTGTGGGAAGCTGCAGAGACCTGCCTGAAATTCCTCAAAACACAACATATCCAAAAGTGAAATGGTGCAAAGCATGTTGAAGTACAAAGCAGAGACAAAAGGAGATAAGGAACATCATGAGAAAGATGCTCATTTATTTATACAGATGAGAGTCCAAAGCTTACAGTTATGAGCAGTGGTCCAGCTAATAATGTGAGTCAAGCTCAGTTCATCAGCTGCTTGCAACTGATACCTCAGGGGCAACAGTGTAAGGGCTTCTCCAGCCCACTGAGCTACATGGACAACTGAGAGCCCATACACAGCCAGGGCCTCCACTTCTCACACTCCTGTGGCTGCAGAAACACCCAGCAGGTGCTCAGAGCTGACATTCTGCAGTGCTGTGCTCCTTGAACAAGTTTCATGCACCAACAGGGTGGTGTAGCTGAGTGACAAAGCACTGCTCCTCCAGCAGCTCCTGCAGCAGGTGGGTGTTTCTCCATCTGCCACACTGAGGCCAGAAAGAAATACCTGACTTCTCAGGGCAAGTTTGATGCTTCAGTGCAAAGGAGATGGGATGTTTATCACCCACTTCCCACCAGCCCACACAAGTGAGCTGGCTCCTGGCTAGGAGTTGGCATTGGAATCACAGAATAAAAAGCACTTGGACCACCATGCTTCAACTTACAAGCAAGACTGACTGAGTGGTGACTGCCAATTGACCAGAAAGGTGAAGGGAAGGGATGGAACAGATGGATATCCTGTGACAGCCTGAGACTTTGTAGGATCATAGAACAGTTTGGGTTGGAAGGGACCTTAAAGACTATCTAGTCCAACCAATGCTTCAGACCAAGACACTGCCAACCAAGACTCAGTATGGCAATTCACAAGATACCATTTGCAGCCAATCTCCATTAAGCCCCATAAAATACAAACATGTTTGAAGCTACCTCTGCTCAGTCACCTCTCCCTGGGAGCAGACGGACAAGTGGTAAACGCAACATGTCTGGCATGGTTTTTTTCTGGAATGAGTTAACAACAGTGCAGCTCTTCTTTTACACTATCCTAGGTAAACAGAGGTTGTTGCTGGTACAAAGTGCCTCAAAGTGGCAGGAACAGCATTATCACTTCAGTGCTGTTTCCTGAAGGATCAATAAGCCAAGACAATCAATTCTTCTGGCTAGTCTTTATTCCCCAGGAGAAGCTGTGACTCTCATCCCCCATCGTTTAACTCTTCACAAACATAGCAACAGCCCCATTAATTCTGTCCTCCTTAAACACACATTTCCCAAACCCATGTGCCAGGAGAGATTACAGAGCAAGAACTGCTGTATCCAGATCAACATGATGTTACCAAGAGGTATGGCCCATCACTTCAGCACAGCAGCAACATGTCTGTATATACTTGGAGCACACGGAGGCATTCTCACATCTGATACCTTTGTACAGGGCAGAGGGCCCAAAGAAACCATAGCTCTCTATCCCCAACTACTTCTCTGTGCAGGGAGTAGAAGGCAGTCCCAGAGCACCAGCTGACACTCACAGAAAGGCCTGCACAGGCAGTAGATGGCATGAATAGTCTTCACAGAGTCACAAGAGTAGAGCCTACTTAGAGACACACAAAAGTGAGGTTCAATACTATGTAGCAAAAAGAGAGTAAGAAGGATGGGAAGAAAGCTCAGGAAGAATGAAAGCATCATGCAATTATCTGCAATATGAAAAGGGAATAGAGATTACAGGGGCAAAACAGCACCATACTCAGAGTCTGCAGTAACACAAAGTGTTTTGCTGGGATCATGCAATTTTCCATAGACAATTGAGAATGGGGAAGCAGGAACCCAGTTAAGAGATGGACAAAACATATTTTGTCAGTGAAAGGGTCCACCCTGAACAGAACAGGGAGCCTGTTCGAGCTAGAACTAAAGAACAGCAGTGATACAAACAGCCTGGTCTAAAGATTGGCACGAACATGCTTAAAGCTGTACAGAGCAGTTTCCACCTAAAAAGCAGTGGGACTTGAGCTAGGCTCCTCGAATGTCTTTCTGAGCATTAGAGAGGATGCTGATGCAAGTAATCTCTTCCTAGCCAATGCTGCATTCAGAAAATCCTTGTATTCCTCTCCCATGCAGAGATAGCATTCACCAATATTTATAACTTGAGCGTTGCCACACTCTCAGTGCTACAGATTGTAGACCAAAAAAAGTACAACTGAGAAAATCCTATTCACATGAGCTCTTCAACAATCTATTTGAGTTCACATCACCAACAGGGAAAGGTTGAACCCCCCTGTACCAGGCTTTGGGGACATGATGCAACAGGAAAGAATTTCTTATTTAAAGGGAAGAAGTAGAAAAATCTGCCAGTGACAATAACTGCAATTTAAAAAGTCTAGGAAGCCTGTGGGGAAAATAAAAGTCAAAGGATGAATAAAAAAGCACACAAAAAGAAAGGAAAGCCTGCCTCTTTCTCTCTTCTCACCCAGAAAGATACCCACTAGGCCCTGTGAGCTTTAGGGGTATGTCAATTAAATGCCTGGTTTAGTACACGCCTACCAGTCATTTGTTCAGGCCTACTACAAAAAGATGATCACAGAAGACTGGGGGAAGAACTTGTGGAGTATATTTCCTGCTGATCCAGCAAACCCAATTATGAAGAAAAAAAGAATCCATTCTGAGAGCAGCGTGAAACTTGTGAGCAGGATCATTCGCATCTCACATGGTTGAGGGAAAGGAAAGGGCAGCAACTCCTTAATGAATAAAAATAGCCACTTATGCTTCCTTCTCATATATGCTGGGCATATGCTGTCCAGTATCCAAACAGCAAGATTTAAGCTGCAAGATTCATCCCTCCAAAATAAAGTAATTTCCCCTAAAAGTGCAGCACTTTTTCTAGAGATTTTCCAGAGTGCTGAGACTTTAGAACTGTTGTTACTTTGGAGACATCATGCCAGCTAAACTATGTGCTTTAAAGTTTTTAGAGCTGCAGTATTTCCTTCCTTGAAATTCCTATACTACTGTATTTTCTAAAATACTTGTAGCATGCAAGAACACAGTAGCTTTCTTGGGAAAGTTGAAGAACAATTTGCAGTTTCCCAGTTCTTCATAAACTGTATATATGCCAGGCAAAGCTTCACTGAAATGCAGCCACCTTCAGGGTAAACAGAAGCAAGTCATTCATAAGATTCAGCATAGCAGTGGAAAAGACAAAAAGAGAAAGAAGTGTATTTTGCCTGAAAGGTCAGCAGGAGAAACGATGTATAAACTGTTAATCAAAGTATAAACTGACCACAGCGGAATAGTGCAGGAGAAGAAAAGGCTGAGACAAAAAGAAAAGGAAACTTCGATAGGAAAGAGAAGGCAGGAAAAAAATGTTTCACAGTTTGCAGCTCAGCCACAGAAAGCTTCTGTTTCAAAGTGATCTGCTGTAGATTCCAGTGATTAGAGGGACAGAACACAATTAGTATGTATTTCAAATGCATTTAATAAAGTACACTCTAGCTCATAGTGTTCTCCTCAGCAGGTCCAGGCACAGAGCACAAAGAGAAAGGGGCCTCAGGCGTTCACATCAGGTCGCAGTTTTAAATAATTTTAAAACTAGGGCGAGATGCCAAATCTTACCTCAAGGTGCTACATCCAGATAGACGCATCAGCAAAAATGTCAAGTTTGGTGCATACAGGATGACCATTCATTCACATGGCTCCAAATGAAACAGTGACTTTTTTTTAGCCAGAGTTTACCATTTTTGAGCAAGAAACCTGAAGCTTCATCTCAGCAAAGGTCACTAAGACTAAATTCAGACCTGGTGTATAGGACAACACCACCGAATGTTACATGAGAAATTAGTCTTCTATTTGCTTGTTATGCCAAAATCAGAAAACCTCATAGGTGGCTAACACAAAATATATTTAAAAAACTGTAACCAAACAAACCAATACCCCTACCAAACAACAACAAATAAAGTGAAGAGGGGCAACTCTTGTTCCCAGCACAAACCCTCTCGTTTTCAACTATGCATCTATGCCAGTGATTCACAGTCTTTCCCATGGGCAAATCAGCCACTTGGGATTTATAGAAGATTGCTCTTTGTAGATCTTTGAGTTATTTCAATGACAGTTGCATATCATTTTACAAACAGGGAAACTGAGGAATGAGAGATATGACTTGGCCATGTGCCAGAAAACAACAGGTTTCTATCCCCATTCCTTTCCAGGACTTCTTTTCAGAAGAGAGGCAGGATCATGACACAGTCTTGATTTTGTGCAGTTCACCTGCTGCAGACAAATTTTCTAAGTCCCAGCTCAGAGCACAAAATCTTACTGCTGGCTAGTTCACAACACACCTTAGCAGCAGAGGTCCTGGGCTTGCTACAGGCAGGCAGGCCTGCTCTGTTTCAGCTACAGAAAGGTCTACTCAAGCTACCCTCACATGTATGATGAACTCATCACAAAAGCAATCAGGCATTAATTTGGTCAATCATTCCTGTCACAGCATATACAGTTCTTCAGCTAGACTATTTGACGCAAGACTCCAGCGAAACTGAAGGGCAGAAAAAATGCCTCAAAAGGTACCAGTCTACAGAACAGAAGTAGGACAATTTAGGTACTGACCCATCCATACTTCCTTTTAATTTTTTTTTCCTTTTTAAAGAAAAGGTGACTCAAGAGTTAAGTAGAAACAAAAATAAAAAAGTATTAAAAAATTAATTTGTGTCTTCCAGGCATTAATAATAAAAAGGCAACCCACCCTCCAATCCTTCTCATTTAGAAGAGTATTTATTTGGAGTTTCTGTTAGGCGGCTGCATGCACTGCGTGCATCCTGCTTCACTGAAGAAGAGCCTTTTTGAAGCATCACTTGACTTTGTTTTAAATATCTTGCTACAGTTTCCATTTTAGCTTGTGAGATGATTATTTTCTCTCAAACTGAAGTTATACAGCAGTTGAAAATGCTGATGGCTTAACTGGTTTCCTTTTTTTTTTTTCCTCTCCACAGCAGCCCTGAGGGGTTTTAACTCTTTCTTGCAGCACTGAAATCCTGCTTTTGGAGTTCAATGTTTAACTCGCGCTGGGAGACTCATAAATATTCGGAGTCACTCTCTCCCTCTCTGTTTGATTAGGAAATGAGCCTTTAACTCAATGTAATCCCCAAGCCATTAACAAAAAAGCCCTCAACAGCTCCACTATTAGAATTTCACTCCTAGCCCACAGAGGATTGAATTAGATTAACATAACTACCCGCAATCTGAGTTTATTTTCTGTGCCAGATAGAAATGTGTCTTCAGGAAAGGAAAAGAAGAGAGCTGGAGAGCAAGCCCAGTATAATGAAATGTAAAAATAGATGAGATATAGATGGACAGACATACAGGTAAAGTGATAAAAACGGTAAGAGAGACAGATAGCTACACAGTCTTTTATAACTGGCTGCTGGCTTTGGGGGGTTATGCAGAAGGCCCCTCAAAACACAGAACTGTTTCAGGAAGAGTATTTTTATCCTGCTTGTGTTTACTTCATAGTCTCAGGGGTTTACAGTGAGACACCTGAGCATGCTGTACTCCAGACACCTGTGCAGCAGATTTGGCACAGGTTTTATTTATAATTCCCAAGAGATGTCATACTCAGCAATGAAAGGAGAGGCGTGGAAAAGAGAATCTGCATGTCAATCATTACTTTGCAGTCAAAGAAACAAATAAACTGGGATGAAACAAAAGATGTTTGTTGGCTTTTTTAAGGAATAAAAAATAAATCATGCAACAGCGTACGTACAGTAAGATAGTTCGGAGGTTGATAGGTGCTTAATCCACAAAATGTGAATCATTAGTGAAGCAGAAACTCAATAGCAAACACTTTCTACTACATAATGCATTGGTCTTCCCTTTAACCACAGGTAACTCCTTCCCTCCAAATAAAAGTGATCCTATAAAGCATTGATCATTATGCCACAGGACAGTAATGTTTGGTTACTTTTTTTCCAAAGCAGTAATAAAAAGATATGGCAGGTAGCAAGGCAAAATACTCACACGTGGTTGAAAGAGAAGGATAAAGTCCAGCAATTATGTGGACAAAACTATAGAATAGTCCAAATAAATTCTTAAGACTGAATCTTTCTATAGCTTTATACTCGGAAGACTTCTTTGAGAATGCTCAGATTTCTGCAAAAATGTGTTGCAAATGGGGGGGGGGGGGGTGGGGTGGTGGGGTGGTGTTGCAGTAATTTCCAAGCATAGTCATGCTAATATTGGTTTTGTGTAGGGAAGAAAATAATTAAATTTTTTTTTCAGTGATGTCTCAGTTTTTAATTCTTAGTGGGACCTCAGAGCAGCTATATGATAGATTCTTTGTTAGTTAAAGAGCCAGCAATTTAAGACCTTTAATGCTTTTCAGAAAAATCTGCTCTCCTTTTATTACAAAATAGCATTGCATTATTACGGAGAAGCAATAAATATAATATCATAGCAAAACAAACAGAAAAGGACTTAAATAATTTAAGTATGTTCATTTTTTAAGTAAAGCAAAAAGCCTTAATAATCAAAATGAAGTTTCACATGATGACAACGATCACAGTTTTGTTTTATTTGTGAGAAAAAAGGTGCATAGCAGGCAATGTGCTGTAATGTGCTTTTGGGGCATTATTTGGGCATATTAATTCACCTGGTTTATCCATATTCTCCTAAAAGCCTTCCTTATATCAGAATTCTGGCTGAATGATGGTGTATTCATATAGATGGTTAAAAACTTAGAAAGCATTAATATGAAGTTAAAATTTTTTCATTCCTAGTACTTAAGCTAAATACTCCAAGTACTAAAAAATGTACATCGAAGAAATACAAAATAAAGAACTAAAGAAGAAGCCTATTTCTCACCATTCTACAGGCAATCCAAGAAATTCATCTATCAAGTATTTCTGAGAACCTGATGTTTTAACTGTGAGGCAGGTCTGGTTTTATTATTCTGTTTTTACTAGACACATTTTCCTCCAAATTATTTTAAGTTTAGGTTCATTTTATTTGTCATTACCTTCAAAATGGTAAATTGGGGGGGGGGGGAAGTTTTCTACAACATATATTTAGTGAGAAATCAATGCTAAAAAACTTGACATACCAAAATTAAAACTGTAATATTAAGATTTTGAGGGGTAGACATAGCAAGGTTATTTTCCTATACTTAGAAATAAATATTAACCCTAAATTTTGTAAAAAGATGTAACACAAACCTCTGAAGCAAAAATATGAAACAAGAAAACCTTTTATATTTTGACAAAAAATATGATATTAAAAGCTAGTAACAAAAAAATGCAGTCATTATTTTTCTCCTCTCTTCATATTTCTACTGAAAGCTATTAATAAAGAAAAATTTCTAACTAATTATTGTACTCCTTCTCTTCATATTTCTGTTAAAAACCACTCCAAAAATATATCACTGTTCAAACATTTTGCATCTTGGCTGCTTTAAAGCAAACATCTTGTTGGTGATGAGAGAGTAAGTTCCTTCTTTGATTATCACTGTGCCAACTTTGCAAAGACTTGCACCCCTCTTTTGTCATTGAAGATACTTCAGTTGCTTTGAGACTTTTAAAATTAAAGAAACATCAACTGCTCAATGATAAATGCCTTTAGTAAAAGCAAAAATTCATTGTATGTGTCTGATAAGAAAAGATTTGATATGCAGCTGGGGGGGGGTATTGGGGTTTGGGTTTCTTAATAGAGGGAAGGTTGTCGCTTGGTTCTTTTAGGACAGGACTGTTAAAGTTTCCAGGTTTGCCTTTACCAGCATGGGATAAATAGCACCTGTCCTTGGTAAGCCCTTAAGCAGAGTTACGTTATACATTGACCTTTTTGGAATGCCAGCAAACCTGACTGTTTCTATTCCCAAAACAAAACCGTTCCACTCAAACTTTCATTTACTTATTTCCAGAGGAAAAAGCCACACTCAAATAGAGAAACTGCCTGATTTCTACAAAGTTCTGAACAACTCCTCTCCTTGTGGGTCGCACTGACCTTCCTTTGACAGAGTGAAAATCGAAAAAAATTATTACCTTTAACTAAATCAAGATGCTGCCATAATTTTTAAACCAGATTAAAGGATTTGTGCAGAGCAATGCTTAGATTAAAAAAAAAAAAAAAAAAAAAGAAAGAAAAAAAGAAAGAAACAAAACACAAGCCCATAAATGCAATAAAAGATAGAAGTTTGCTACTTACATGCTGCAGGCTGAGAGATGAGGCTCGAGGCTGGAGTAGAATTTCCCTTGCCCTCAGGTGTTTCTAATTGCTGATTAAATATCTTTTGGTTCTGCCTGCACCAGCCGACAGTCCCCTCTGCGTCTCTGCCTCTCTTTGTGACTAGGACACAGTACTCTGAGTCCCAACCTAT
Organism: Sitta carolinensis; assembly: GCA_032173965.1. Taxonomy (NCBI): domain Eukaryota; kingdom Metazoa; phylum Chordata; class Aves; order Passeriformes; family Sittidae; genus Sitta; species Sitta carolinensis. Next base: position 40,108,361 of record JAVUNC010000006.1, read on the forward strand.
AAATAGATCCTAGCTCTGTGATTGATATAACAGGCAGCTGACAAAAAAAAAAAAAAAAAAAAAAAAAAAAAAAGAAAAGAAAAAAAAAAAAAAAAAAAAAAAAGAAAGGAAAAAAAAACCCCAGGTCTTAAGCAAAGCAGCAAAAGCTGGGCTTTTAACTCTGCACTGTGCCCAGGGAGGAGTCCCCCACAGTCACCCGTGGGCATCAGAAAGAGAAAGTGCAAGGCAATTACTTTCCCAGCAGCATTACAGCAACTTGAGGCATGTAAAGCGAATGAACAAAATTCACTGCACAAAGAAGGAGAGGCAAAACACAACTAGCAGACTGCATCCAACTCTTTTGCAATTTAACAAAAATAAATGCCATTCTCAAAACAAGCTGGGAATTCTGACAGAACGAGAGAGGAGTTCAGAGTTGAGTTCTGGGGGTTGGTTCAGGCATGCTTGTATTTCTGCTACAGAACAAACTAGTGGGTAGGTTGGTAATTTAACAGCCTGGCAGTCTACTTAGGGTCTCTGCCCACAAACATTATTTGATGAGGTTGTTCCTGCTAACAAAACTAAGGGCAGTGATGGTCCCTCCCTATTGACTCAGCAGAAGTTACTTAGCTCTCAAGGACTTGAACCCTCATTTCTGCTTAAGTCCCTGGCTGCCAGGAGAAAGTGATGAGTTACAGATATCAGCAAAGCTCTCTTAGAGGCTGAGCTCAGAGCACACCATCTGGAGAGTGACTTGAGAGAACACATCACAAATGCTTCTGCTCCGATCCTCATTACCTGACACAGGGGTAATGGTCCTGGATTTTCCCATATTTAGCACCTACAGATTCTCCTGTTAAAGCCACAGCCAGGCAAGGCCACATTTCCAGCAGGCAGCTGTTCTTCCAAGCCTTCACCCATGCCTAGATATTCATGATGTCCAGTAGAACCCTAGTGACTAGGGAGCTTCATAGCAAATGGAATCAAAGGCAAGGCAGCTAATGATGAAGACTAGCAGAAGAGTGAGGGAGAAGAGGGAGAATAGTAGGCAGGGAGAGGGAAAACAGCTTTCATGGCACTGCTGTCTTTGGCAACATCTCCTACAATAAAGCCTAGCACCAGGTTCACTTCTGCTGGAAAAAGCACTAGTGCAGGCAGGGCAGCAGACTCACCAGCCTTCTTCTCAACATATTGCTAGGCTTGCCTAAGCTGAGATGGTAAAAAAATGCTAAACTCAAAGAGCAGGATAAAATCCTCAGGCACCAAGCCCATGCTGAACTCCATGGTTCTTTGGCTCAGTGGCTAGCAGTACCTGAACTATTTAAGCTAGTTTAGGCATGTCTACTCCACACTGCAGCTGCTGCTGTTACTTGAGTGAAGAAAGTTAGTTCAACAAGAGCAGCTATCCCAAATCAAGGCAAGGACCCACCACATCACAGCCAATGTCTCATTCAATTTCAGCTATTGATTATATAGGAAAATACAGTAAATTCCTCTTTTTTGGCCAAATCCTACTGCATGCTTAGTTCACCTGTGTCAGTGTCCTTTGTGTCTAAGCCAGTAAGATTTAGTCAAGGAGTTTTACCCAAAAAAATGCTGGTTTTGCTGGAGAAGGGTCTGATGAAGCACTGGGCAAAGACTCATGGCGATTAGTGATTTTCCTCAGTTGAGCTACTGTCCTGTGTGAAGTCTGGCTTGTCATTTTACCACGGCTGCATAGCCCTCAGCTCTAAAAAAACCAGAGATAACAATGCTTAACACTGTGCTTTAAAGCACTTTGATATCTACAGATGAAGACCTACAAATGAAGAGGGGGGGAAAATGTATCTGACAGGCTGAACTCCAGCATGGAAACACACCCTCAATTGCCTGCTGGATTCTGGTCCTTCAGCCAGTTGAATCAGATCTCAGATCAAAAATTACCTGATAAACAAAGAAAAATTTTATTTTTTCCCTCTCATTTGGGCTGGCTAGTACAAGATATTTTGGGCTTTAATACTGAGAGCTGTAAAACCTTTTACACTACCCCTTGCCATCAGAAGGAATTTTTGACACTCAGTACACAGAATAATCAGGCTGACACATGGCAGATGAAGGTCTCAAAACCTAAATCCAAAAGTCACTTTCGAAAAACTCAGCTGTAACTGTCAGAGTGTTCTTTGCTGTTATATATTGCTGACATCTAAATTTCTTCAAACACTACTCTGTCAAGCTTTGTGTTGAGTGGAAAAGCATCATCCCTGCCCCTTTACATTGTCATGGGCTAAAATGATGCTCTAGTGGGAAAATCCATGAAATAGTCTAAATCACAAGGACTTTTTAGGCACATCTCAAGCAGGTAGCTGGGAAGTTCTATTCAGTTCTTAGGTCCAAGTCCAGTGTTATCACTAGCATCCCATGTCTGCACTTCAGAAGAAGCCCTGGGCATACCCTAGTACCCCATTCTTCCACTTTCTGCTTGAAGGGTGAAGAGGGGAGGCCTTGACAGTCAGCATGCCACAGTTGGCTGGTATGAATGAACTTTGAATGGAGTCAGCATTCTCCAGCCTCCTTCTCTGCCTTTAGACAGCAGGTTGTATGACTTTAATTGCACCCCAGTGGGTTACACAGCAATCCAGAGATCTGCTCCAGATAAAACTTCAAACACAAGTTCCCCACCCCCACTGCCAGCACCCTTGTGCACAAACACCACTTAATTCCAGACTCCAGACTCAGGGTGAGGCAGGGAAAGAATCCAAGAGTGGAGGCCATAACACTGAATGCCCACTCAAAATACTGCAAAAAGCAAGCCAAAAGATTTCAAAAGCATCTTCAGATACATTAAAACCACAGAAATTTACAAAGATAAACATTAGTGACTTGTAGACTCTAGAAAGGCTCACCCCTTTCCTTGAGGTACCCAAGCAGAAGGTATCCTTGAGGTACCCTTTACCCATAGTAAAGAGCAAGTGAAGTTTTGCAATATTTTCTGCTTGCTGCTTGGGAAGGTATTTTTAAAAATGCTTCTTGCTAGGGCCACTTTGATCATGCACCTCTATTTCAGCCTCAGATCCTCAGTTCTACAGTGGATGTAAAATTTCAGTGCTTAATTTCCTTCAGACAGAGTTTGAGCCTTGCACACATAAATTTGGGCAGAATTTGCTCAGCTGCATGCAAGCTATTATAGAGGAATGCAAAATACACTTCCCTTTTAAAGACAAAAAACATAAATTCACAGATACTTTTTTTAGATAGGGCCGAAGCAAAAAGAGTTGAAGATTGAAAATACTGGTCCATTCAATGTAATCTTCCAGTTGACTCCATTTGTACATTAAACCATACAGATAATCTTTGTCCCTTCTCCTGTGTGCCTCAAGATGCTTTGGTGCAAATCTGATTTACATGTTATCAGTTTAGAGCTCAGAGTCACTGCTGCTTTTATATCAGGAAATGCAGGTATGAATACGAGTATTAAAAGATTAACCAAAAGTCAGCTTTGCAGTTTCCAAGGCTAGCCTCAAACTATGAAGAATAATTAAAACACACAATGAAATGTTTCTTCATCAGAGTCATGCTACTTTGAAAGAGCCTCACAAACTCAAAATTTCTAAACAGCTGCATTAGTGCCCTGCTGGATTTCTTGAGATGTGAATTGCACAGGTTTCAAATAGGGACTACTTACACACCAAAAAATATGTTCTAAAAAGGATTTTTTTTCTTTTTTACACAAAGAAATTAATGTAGCAAATGCCAAACCAACATATATGTTCCAAGACTATGTAAATTATAAGACAAGAAGTAAAAGACAAAAGAATGAAAAAGTTTGAGCAGCAACTCTCTTCTGGATGCTTGGCACATATAGTACAATTCTTAGATCTAATAGGAAGTTAAATATACTATGCATTTTGATACAAAATAGTCTGAAAAATATCAATTGCCCAAGAGGGAAATGCTGATATTATTGCAAGGTTAGTGTTTTTTAATTCCTTATTTTATTTTAATGCCTTGAACTTTATACTGCTTCAATATTCTTTTTCTATGCAACCAATAGCCATAGCAGGGCATTTTTCTTGCACACATTGGACACAAAGTTCATATTTTTGCATCCAGTTTTTTCATGTACCCTCCAGGATGGTTCATGCCATGTTGCCATGTTGCCATGTCAAATCTCTGTCATGAGCAGGGAAAGTCACACTGTTCTGTTAATATTCTTGTAAATTTTGCTCTGTCTTCAGTTCCTATAATATTTTTCTATTTTTCAGGAATGTAAAAAATTACTAAAATTTTAACACAAGCCACTTTTCATTTAACCATTACAGCTAAAGATGCTGGCAGCTAGAAGATGCTGGCACTGTCTAGCTGGAGCTTAGGATTCTAACAGTTCTTTGACAGAAGGGAATATGCAAACTTTCCAAAAAGATACGAGTAAAGCATGTCAGGCTAGGACTAAGGAACTTTCCTAGATTAGGCAGCGCCCAAATCCATTCTTTCATTTTCAGACCTGTGGGCAGAGAAAAGTCTTCACCAGGTGCAGCTACTTGTAGAATTATAATGTGGAGAGGCAAGAGCAAGCATAGAAGAATGCTCCTCTCCCTCATTTTTCTGAGTCCACCACTAATAACAATGCACTAATGAAAAATAGCTTGGCCTGAGCAACAAAACACATACCAGAGTGTGCTTAGAAACTACCCAGAGCAAGCATTCAGTTCTACTTGTACACACAGAAATAAAATCTGTAACGATTTAAATAAAGCCTGCAAACACTTGGACAATCATATGCTACATTACATTTAAATACACAGCCTTTGTCAGTCTATCACACATAGTATGATAATACAATCTCTTCTACCCTTACCTCACTTAGATTCATTCTAAGCTTTCACTCCTACTACACAGCCTTTGCCTAAAAGGGCTTCTGTGTTTATACCCATGCAAAAAGAAAAAGAAAACTAACAAAACAAAGAGCCCCCATCCAGGATAAGAATTCTTGGATGTACTCCTGCCTAAATTATGCAACCACAATATTCACTCACTAGAAACTACCACCATCCTCTTCCAGCAGCATGCTGCAATGCATTCCTCCAGTGCTGGGCTGTCAGTTGCATCATCTGGGGCAAACAAGTTCTGCAGTTCCATTTGCTGCAGATGCTTTGCAGAAACTCACTACTGTTGCTGTAGCACTTGCTCACAAAACCTTGTTTAGCACCAGCAAGTCCACACCTGTGCTGGCAGGGCATTAGCTGTGCACTCAGACAAATCTCAAAGCAGCCTACGAGGGTCAGCTTCAGGCAAGAGATACTGTTTCATGTTCTCAGTGACCTTGGCGTGGTGAGGAGGGAGAGGGAGTAAGCTAACTGTGTATAATAGAGCTGGTACCAATTTTGATATCAGGGGAAGGAGGACAAAGCGATACTTAAGCCATCTCTAGTGTCAGATCAAATAGAGACCAGAATTGCCAGAAACAGCTTCCCCTTGGGTTTTTGTTTTGTTCTTAGTTCAGATTCCATCAGACAACTACTACAAAACCCAAACAACTATATTATAACCACAGACAGGCCTAACCATGATGCTGGCTCCAGATCTAAATTCATTACAGCCAGACTATTAGCTCAGCTCTCTTGAAAAAGCATCACCATTTTCCAAATTTCAGGGGGGGTGTTAGTGCACTTTCTTCTCCTCTTCAGGGAAAGGCTCTATATTCTTTGTGTGTCCTCCTTGATTAAAAGGTTAGTTTTTAAAAATAAAAATTATAGGAAATAACTGATGAAGTTCTTCAGAGGAAGAGGATATTCTGCCTGCAGACACCCAGATGAGGAATAAGCCTTTCCAGGAGAAGCGCTCTACATGCAAGCTGAGGGGTTTCCACCTGCCCCCATTCTCACTGAGGACGTGCCAGCAGGCTGGCACAACTCAGCAGAGCACTCAAAAGAAAGTGAGATGCGTGCAAATTCTGCAGCTTCTTAAGTGAGGAAGCATTAATTCTGTAGTGGGTCCTACATGAGTGGGACTCACTTGCACTTCTGCAGCGGGTTCCACTTGAAAGCAATGCCACTGATCTCAGTCCTGCCTGACCTCCCAGCCACATTAATTGTGTCAGAAAGAGCCCTCATCTCTGCCCTGGGGGTGGGACTCGCACCAGTCTAAGGAGAAGGCGCAGCTCTTACCCTTGTCAAAATGCTATCAGCCAAGCACCATTCAGCACACCCACACCAGGGGTCTGTGGCCAGGTGCTGGCTGTGGGGTGGCTGCAGGGCAGCCTTGGTGAGGCGAGGCTGGGGCTATCCCATGCCTGATATGGCCTCTTCCAAACGGCTCCAGCCTGCCCACCACAGGGCACAGCTGGGCCTCTTGGACAAGATGGTGGTCCCCAGGGGAAATCATGTTTAAGGAAGGGCACAAAACAGTGCACAGGCAGTGAGGAGTGAGAAACAGCCCTGCAGGCACTCAGGTCAGAGCAAGGTGGGAGGAACCTCTAAACTCAAGGTTCTGATGCAGACAGTGCCCCATGCCCCTGCTGAGCACATGGTGCAGCAGGTGGGCACTTCCTGAAGGAATTGCAGCTCACAGCTGGCCAAGGTCAGCCACCACAGTGTGTCACAACAGATAGGAAAAAACCTGCTTCCTTCAGTAGCTCTCCCTCTGTACCCAGTACCTGGTCAAGCAAGTACTCCTGGCCAGGTAATCTCTGGGTGATGTTGCTAGGGCTTTTGTGCCAAGCTGGATGTGCCACAGGGACAGGTAGAAAAAGACAGGGAAAAAATAACCCTGAATAGTACTAGAAACTGTCCTGATATTATGGGAGAGACTGTTCTCCCACACAGATCACACCAAACTCCTACCTACAACTCCTGACTGATGAGGAAATGAAACAATTGTGTTTGGGAGGCACTTGAGGGCACTCATGACTTCCACAGACACAGCAGAGTGCATGCAGATGCCTTCCTCAATTCCCTTGCTGGCAGTGAAGTTCTGCCACCATAACACACTCCCTCACTGTGGGTAAATCAAGCACAAAATGGCTGGCTAAGCAATACCCCCCACAGAAATGTCCCTAGCACATAAAGCTATAACAAGGTTGCCTTGCACCTCTAGGGAAACAGGAACCTGCATTTCCGACTAAAGTCTCTCAGCTCTGTGCCATCCAAAACCACTTCTGAGCCCACTATGCGGCTGCCAGGCCTTTGGCAGAGAGCTCTAAGCCTGTTTGAAATGTTGAACAGGTACAGACCTAGGTAGTATCCTTCTCTCTCTTGTCTCTCTTTCTTTAGGCAAACCATAGCAAGTTCTGCTGAACTTTGGCTCAGCTCTCTCTTAGCAGTAGGTGAGGTGATTTCTTCCTCTTCACTGCAATTCTGTTGCAGTCTCATTTGGCCCCTCATTCCATCACCTCAAGTCATTTTTCTTCTCAGTGTTGGAAGTCAGCTCTGAAAGCTCTCCCAACCTGGACCCTTCCTGCTCTTCCTGGAGCTCCTCAAAACTCAGAGCATTTCTTCTTTAAGAGAGTGGAGAGAGGGAAGGAGAAAATGGCAAGAGCCTTTTCTTTAAATGTAGCTAGCCATATGCGAAAGAAAGAAGAGTTTCACAAAAGGATCCAGCATTCCTTTCCTCTACTCTCCAAGCAGCCAGAAACTCAGCTACTCAGCACGGAGTTCATCCCACATGAAGGGGCAAGGCTACAGCACACAGAGGGAACAAGCTGCAGGGGAGTCTGTGCAGCTGCAGAGCTTCCCTGCTCGTTTCAGCCACTCAGGATTTGGTCTGAAGATGCTTTGCGCTGAAAGAATGTGAAGGAAGGGACACACACATGGGCCCAGCAGAGAGGTGGCAGTGCTAGGGGGTACTGGGACAAGGTGCCAGGTGCTCAGACAAATGCACCACAGCTGTCCCCACAGCCCAAAAGAGCCACATGCTGCCAGCCAGCAGAATACGAGGCTGAGAAAGAGCCAAAACACCAACACTTTCTCTCCAGACAGTCTAGGCATATACCACAGAGAGCATCCCCCTTGTAATGTCTCTGTGGCCTTCTTCCCTCTCCTTCTCCCCTCCTGTGTCCCTGGAAATGCAATGGGCCACTTCTGGGCACAAAGCTGTCCTGCAGTTCATCACTGGAATTGAAGGCTGCTGGGACCTGAGCTGGAGATCAGGTATAGCACAGTCCATAGCAAGCTATATTGCCCTCCACATTGCCCTCCTCCTCCCCACACCCGCCTACCCCCTGTAAGAAGATGTCACATTCACCAAAGCTTAACAGTGAGAAGGGGGAAAAAAACATCTGCCAAATTCTTAACTTCAAGTGGATTTACCCAAAGCCCCTTGGAAACAGCTGCTTGAGGAAGGTTTCTGTCGAGCCCGTGTTCCAGATGCAGACATTTGTTTCCTCAGTCCCTTGCTGTTGCTTTAGCCTGTGCTCTTGCCACACCTGGACCTGTCCTCACCTGGAATAACCAGTCCCTTCCATTGCTTCTGCCTGGGGCCCTGCTGCTGTTGGGAGGTGAGGCCCAGCTCCTCTTCTGCTCCCTCCCTGAAGGAATGTGTCACGGGCATGGCCTCACACTCATACACCACCTTGCTGTGACTGCCCACTGAGCACAGGGAGGAAGATCCAAAGCACTCATAGCAGCTTCTTCCCTGACACATCATGTACCACACAACTGTCCTGTGCTTACAAGCTTGGGGGAAAAAAACCCACTATGAAATCACAACCTTCCTTTGCCACCTCTGTGCAGAATCCAGAAGTGTTGGATTCTGCCCCATGCATGTTTTCAAGGCTGGGCAGCAGTATCACTTTGCAGCCAGGTAACAGGAACTCTAAGAGAAGTCCCATTTTTATGCCACACAGCAAATAAAGGTACATTAGCAAAACAAAGCTATATAGGGCTATTTGAGCATGCTCCTAACAAGCTGGTTTGGATTTCAACAGAAAGACAGCCTCATTCATTTGGACTTCATATCCAGATGAGATCCAGGCTATATTAATTCAAATGCAATGCTCCATGAGATTGTATCTAGGCTGAGTTATCATTGAGTTAATATACCTTAAGTAACATAGACAAGAACAGAACCTCTCTTTCTTGAATATATTATGTACCTTGCCATGAGATCCTGGGATTCATTTGCCTGGTGAAACCCCATGGAAAGTTGAAGGACAGACTACCTTCTTCTCTTTGGAAGTCTGTTCTCCAAAGCTGTTGAGCTATGTGTCATTCTCCCAAAGAAATTTCTTTTTGCTACTTTATCAGATGACACAACTAACATTTTTAAATTTGTAAAAATAGGATGTAAGAAAACATATAGCCTGTGGAAATGTTTTCATATCTCCTTCTTAAGTTTTCAAAGAAAACAGTTCATGCTTGTGAAAAAAAAAGTTAATTCATTTTTCATTTTCTCACTGGTCATTAGGCAGAAAACAAGACTCTAATTTAGTGGCAGTTGGACTGCTCTTTGTAATCATGGGGCATTTTATATTTCTCGACAGTATTAGCAAATTCCTCAAGAAAATATTTTCCTAAATCTCTGTGGTTCTCTTATGAAATTTAACAAAACACTCCATTTTTTGAGACTTATTTTCAAGTCTTCTGTGTTAACTACTATTGTTCTGAGTGGTGGCAGGAACTTGGGGAAATTGTTACTCACTATAGAAAAGCTTAATCAAAGAGCAAAAAAGTAAAGAAGACTTGACACCCAAAGCCACGAGGAAGCAGTTCCTTGCCCTGAACTGCTCACTGATTCCCTCCTTCAAAGGTGATTTCTTCAGCCAGGTTCTCCATAAATGCAAAGTCTTACTCAGCTCCTTCTTTGGAATGTGTGAGACTGCAGAGAAACTGCCTCTGCATTGCTACACTATGTTTGCAAAATGTTACCTGTTACCCTTGCAAACATTACCTGAGTCACGGACAACAGCCTCAGTGGTCTATATAATGGCAAGATTGCAAACAAATTTCTTCAGCCATTATCTTTATTTAATGTTCAGAGCAGGGAAAAGTAAGGAAGTTCACAGACAAAAATGTCATTAAGGTTGGGCTGTGACAGAGGTGACTACATAGGTACTGTTCATCTCTGAGACTTAATGTTTCCAGATGCCTCATAAATGATAATTTTTACTTCAACTAATTACAGACATGCTGTGGTGACTCCCCAGACAGACTTTTATGTTATTGGTGTTATTATTATTATTATAAGGAGCATTCAGAACCTGTGGTCCTTTGACACTTTGTAACACACATATGTAAGTATACAAATATGGCCTTTACTGCAAATACTTTGTAATTTGAGGCCTGGTCCACATAATTTTTGTGGAAATGTAACTATCCCACTTCACAGGAATGATCTTATAAGAATATTTTACTGAAAAAGTTTGTTATGTAACTATAACCACATTTATGTTAGTCTAGCTTACATCTCCAAAGAACCTATGCTGAACTAAGTATTTTGTACCAAAGTAATACTCATGCCAGAACTGGACCAGGTTGAATATACTGGGATCCAAAAACACAGTGAAACCAGTACTCAAAGAGTCTGATGAAAACTGGGGCACACATAAGTTGAGGGCAGAAGATACAGTCAGTACAGACCTCAGCAATTTTATGTCTGCACTTCAACTTAAGAACCTTCTCTCTGAAACAAAGATGCCTTGTTCACAATAGCTTTCTCTGTTGTGTTTGACTGGCTTTTTAACTCTATTATACTGAGGTTGCACTGTTACTCACATTTTACTGAATTCCAGGGAATCCACATGAATTAACAGGATTATGAATGCCCAAAAAGAAGGAAGCTCATACCTTACTATTCACCAGAGAATCTGCGAGACACTGACCAAACAGTAGATCCTCTGATGCACTCACAGTAAGATGTGAGCCTCAACTGAACTCTTCTGTAATTGGGGCATTTGGACAGTCCCTGTCCCATGTGGGTTTCCTGGACTCTAATAAGCAAGAACTCATCCTGCAGTCTTTCTCTAAGGTATAATAATAAGGTTTCTACCGGTCCCCTGTTTCATGAAACTTGTCTGAACTTAATATTTTTCAGACTCTGAAATGCAGTTGAAATTAGATAACAGATTAAAAAGCTACACAGACTTAACCAGTGCAATCACATACTCATTATTCTCTTAGAAAAGCAGGCCTAACGATAAATTCAAATTAAACCGACAGGGCATTTTTCTAAGAACCATAATTATCTGTATTTAATTTTCTTAAAAAAAAAAAAAAAAACAAACCAAAAACCCAAAACAATAAACAGACAAGTGACACTCACAAGGAACCAAGGCCAAAATAAACTGGATGTGGAATCAGGAACCCTCACCTGTGCAGTTCTCAGCTTCTTCCTGTTTCACTCTTCCTGTGCTGCCATATCCCTCCTTACTGAGGAGCACCGTCCCACCTCAACCCTAATATGCCTTACATGAAGCATAGGAAGAGAGTAGGCAAGGGCTTCATGAGCTCTCCTGGATTCTGTAATTGGTGGCAGATTTAGGGCTAACAGTTCTCTCGTCCTTCGAGATGTGCATGACAAACAACAATCTTTTGCATACTGATAAATTGTCAATATTGCGCATAAACCTCTGAAACTGAAAGCCAAATTATTCTTCCAGATTTAGTGCCTCTTTTTACCTCTATATCTCTTAGGGAACTTGAGGATTTGAAGTGGTAATGGTAGGCTTCAATCTGGATAGCTGTTTTCCTTCTGTGCTCTATTACTCCAAGGAGAGTGAGTAGATCCTCTGCATGTTCCAATAGTAGACAGATATCTTGGAAGAAAATGCAGCAGACAGCTACATTCTCTAGAGGCAGATCAAAGGATAAATAGATCTGGATTGTGTTGGTCCCATATGAGGTATCAATTCTGTCTTTGTCATATCACTCCATTCCTCCCGCTTTGCAAACCCAAAACACTTTATCTGAATTATCATAACTGCACTGATTTCTTCCCTCTGCAAGGGAGCCAGGAGCCTGCAATGATATTTTTAGGTAACCCACTTGCTCTGTTTTCTTTCCCCTCTGTGAATAGATCCTCCACTTATTCTAACCCATAATCTCACATACATTTCTTGTCTCTTGTTCTGGCACTCTCTCAGAACTGAAAATGCAGCACCTACTGCTTTCATACAGGGCTACACTATTGTTTTCTGCTGGGGTTTTCTTGCAATCAGCCCTCTCCCAGAATGAAAAGTACATGACCAGAAGTACAGAGCTAGAGACTGCAAAAAGACTTTGATAGAAGTAGTAAGTGGTTGAATATTATATAGAAAGCCAAGCAAAAATTCCAATGAAAAACTTTTATGATTATTCATCAAAGCTGATAAAGATCCAATTCCAAAGGAAGAGGGGTAAAAGACCCAGCCAGGTAATCTACAACCAAAGAAGTTTCTCATCTAAATTCTCTCCTGTTTTGTAATGACAGTTGGCATAAAATATCACTGTCCTAACATGAGGAAGCCTTGGTGCCAAGTTTGTGGAAGCATGAACAACAAAACCAGTAACAAGGCAGGAGAGTCAGTCCTTTTGTGGCTGTGTCCAACCCATGCTGCTGCTGTCCCAAAGGAGTTCCCCCTTTGATTCTAACCATATCCTGGTTTTTCATTTTTCTCATCTTCTGCTTTGGGAATCTTAGGAATGTCTTTTTACACACACTTCTTTCAGCCTGTGTGCTTTATCCTACCCATCTTCTTTTATTCCTCATGCTTTCCATTTTCGATCCCAGTCTTTCAGTTTCTCTTTCCTTTTTATTTTGTCCCACAAACAACCCCCCTTCCCCTGTATGTCAACAGCAGTGGGAAGTAACCTAATTAACAGTTTCTTGATAGGCTACCCCACACATGCACACACCCATCCCCCCAGTATCCCGCTGGCAATTCAACAGCCCTCTCTCAAGAAAGGAAAATATTTCCATACTAATTAATAACAACATTGGATATTTCAGGGTGGAAGGATCTGGGATTCCCATCTGGGCCTAGATCTCTCAAGCTGATGGAGCAACTGTACCTCAGAGCACATTTCCTTTTCCAAATCCTTGTGTTATTAACTGTTTACACTGTTCTCGGTATCAAGCATCTTTGCAGCCTGGCTTCTATGTTGGCTGGTATCTCTGCAGCTGAGTTCAGGCGAATTCCTTCAGCACTCAGACTGTGTCTCTCATTTAGCACATGGCACTTGTTCAGAAACCTACAGTGCTTCCTTCACTTCTCTCTTCTTCATCAGGATTCACCCCAGCCAAGGACCTCTGCACGCTGTGTTTCTCAAAGGACAGAGATGCTACTGTATCCATTTAAAATATCTTCACTGCTTAACTTCCCCTGACATCCACTTCCCTGTCTGCTTCCACCACAACAACTTTGAAAAAAAAAAAAAAAAAAAAAAGGTCAAGCACTGCTTTTGAAGTATTCTACAGAGAAGGAGTAGCTCTAAGTACTGACTGAGCTGCAGCACAGATCTTTTTCTCCAGATATAGTAGGATAGTCCCACTCCTGTCTTCACCCAGGAGAGGGGAAAGGTAGTAAATGCTTTATTAAGGACTGTGCTCAGAGATGGGCTTCCAGAGAAAAGAGGAAGCATATGAGAACTTTGCTGTCCTGTCTTGGAATCACCAACAAGGAAAAGCTGTATCTTCTGCCCCTAGAGGTGACTTGACACAACATGACTACTTGCTTCTTCTGCATCACAGGCCAAAAAAAAACGAAAATCAAAGAAATTGTGAGAAAAAATAGTGCTTCTGAAAAAAAAAAAAAAAAAAAAAAGCAAAAGACAGAGCTCTCCCCAGTAAGAAAAAACTGATACAGTTCCTTTACCATCTATTAGCTCCTTAAAGCTATGACAAATAAGCAAGAGTACTTCCTAGAATCCCTGTACAGACGGCTTTGTGTTAGGGGACACAGTATTGAAGCAAGACTGCCATTCTCCATCACATACACTGGAAGACAACCATCTGTCTCCAGAGACTGTTCAGGAAGCAGAAACACCAGCAGCAGCTACAGAAAGGTTCACAGTATGCAGGAAGATGCACACAAGAACAGGTCCTTCTCCTGTACAGAGAGACCTAGAAAAATACCTCCAAAAATTACTTAGATAAAAGAAATGTACAAGTAGCACATTTACAAAGCAGTGGGCCAATGAAAGGCATCTTCCAAACAGAGTAATAAGGAAGGAAGAGTAAAACAGAGAAAATGAAGATAAGTGAGGTGCTCCCAGTTATTCTGTTACAGCAATGCTCAGCCTTCACAGCATCACATCCTCCACATATCCATTTCCCATGCCAGCCTTCTTCTGAAGAGCCTTTTTTTCCCCTCAGCTGCTGTCCAAGCCTCAGTACATTCTCACTGTCCCCAGTGCCTGCTTGGCCACAGTGTGGCCCAGTCTCCCCCATCTCCAGAAACAAACATCCTTGTACAACAAGGCACAAGTGTCCATCCACAAGGCTAAAAGAAGGAAGGATGGAAGGAATGAAGAAAGAAAGGATCCCTGTAAAAGAAGGGGGAAGAAGGATGGAGACAGAGGCAAATAGGAGGGAGAGTGAGAGGGGCCATAAATTCCCTTCTAATTCCAAATAATTCCGATTACACGGATGAGTAGTTTTCAATCAGAAAGATAATCTCAAAGATAGATGGCAGGATAATTGCTCGTCGGCGCGACGTAAATATTGTGTCGTTTCTATTAATCTCAGCGAATCGGGTGTCAGGGTTGTCACTCATTCATCAAAACAAATTAAAAAAAAAACATATTAAGAAAAGAGAGATGCTGTAGGGAGGGGGATGTGTATCCAATAAGCAGCTGAAGGCGTGCAAGGATAATGAATGCTGCTTACAAGCTGTTTGCATTTTTTGGTTTCTAAAAGCCAAAGGTAACTCAGGCAGTAGATCTTTATTAAACTCTTGGTTAGGTACTGCAAGGGGCACTGCTGCACACAGAACTGAGCAATAGGGCTGCAGAATGGGACCATGGTTGTGAAACAAGGGACGGAAGGAAGTGGACAATACAACCTAGATACAGGGCTGAATTGTTTGGGCATTAACAACAGCAGAAGGTAATGGAGGATCATGGTACATGGAAGAAAGGACACAGATCACAGCACAAAACAAAGGTGGTGCCTCCATTGCCAAGTATAGAAGTGGGCAGGGAATGGAGAGTGATGTGGAGAGGTCAGCTAGCAGGGCACACAGTACCTTGGTGCAATTTTGCCACACTGACTGCAGGATGACAGCAAGTCACTGCCCCACTGCTGTATCAGCCTGTCTGCCTAGTATTTCATCCCCAGGCACTGTGCACCTCCTCTCCCTGCCCTTGCAAACCACCTGGCCTTAGGCATCTTTCTCACAGCCCTTTGATCCCCTCACTCTACTGTATTGACTTAGTTCATTACTGCTGACCCAGCAGGACTGAATCCCCCCTGCACCCCCCAGCACTCTCCCCCTCTCCTGAAACACATTCACTTGCCTAGGACAGTGTCCTGGTCTGAGACCTACAGGTAAGAGCTTGGGTCACACACTGGTCAGCCATCAGTCTTTCCCCACTGACTACACAGAAAATTCCTTGGGAAGACCTTCTTTCCATTCTGACATCCATTTCCTGAGGGCTGATTCCACTTCCCCCAGGTCAGGAACCCCAGACTTAGCTTCTGTATAAGGAATTTTCTGGATGCTGGGCTGAAACTGAAACTACCACTCACATGACACAGCTGGCACAGCTTTATTGGTAGAGATTGGGTAGGAACAAAAAACCTCAAAGAAAAGGCTCCCCATACAACTTTTACCTTACCCAAGGATATAGTCATATCTTTTCAAGAGTGGAAAACTTCTGCTTGACAGTAGCCTCCAGCCATGCCATCCTGGGCTGCAATCCACCAGAGCTGGTGGACTAGTCAAGGCTAGATTAGAACAAATTTGAACAAATAACTTCCCCAGAAAATTCAGCCATAGGCAGGAGCAGCTCATAACTGTGCAGGAAGGTTCTCCAAGCCAGGACTGTTTGAACTGCTGCTCATTGCTGTGATGCAACAGGGACGCCTTCCAGTACATCACTATCATCTGTAGTCACTGAAGTGGTGCTCTTCAAACAAATCACCTCAGGTTGCTCTTGAACAAAACTGTTTCCTTTTCCTTGCCTGTAGTCTGGAGCAGCCAAAACACTGCCTGAAGCTTGTGCTCTTGACTGGTGTACCCTAAGTACCTTAAAATGAAAGAAATGCAAAGCTATTAAGTTTTTAGACTAGACTTAGTTTGTCAACTAGTCAGACAAGTTTTGCCCTCTTGAGCTCCAGGAAGAAGCTGACAGGTTTTGGCTGTAAGTTAGCTTAGTGCTTTGCAAACAGCCCCCTAACACAAGGACCTGAACCAGTGCCCAGGGGTTGTCTTCAGTAAGCGGATTTGAAAAATGCTAATATTTCATCCTTGGCCACATCAGTGTTTCTGTTCATTTACTGCTGCTGTTTGCTAAGTGAACTTATTTATTTTAAAAGCCATTCTATTTGTAGCTCCTGTTGAAATTTGGAAACAAATCCTCCATGAGCATCCTCTTGCCAGACTACAACAGGACTGGTCCCAATTGCAGGACAAGATTCATTAGGATTGAGTGCTGTTCTCACTGCACAGTCCTCTGGGACAGAGGGAGCAGGGATACTCGGCCTAGCCACGCATTTAACCTGTCAATCCGGCCGGCAATATCCGCTGGGGATTTCAGTTGCTTCTGTGATCCTGCCTTATCTCCCTACATCCCCCGGCATGCCCACCACTCGGTGAAATGTCACTTCTCTCTCCCCTTCTTCCAAGATGGAAGTGAACTTGTATGCCTGGCAGGGGTCTGACAGACATGAGCTGAAAGGCTGTCAAGGACCCACTGAAAAGCAGGCAAGCCACACTGTGTCAGATTTCGGGGTGTAACACTGCAGCCTTCTGTCTACTCTTGGGCTAACTCTAAATGGAACCTTTGATAGGCAGCCAGGCAACTGTCATCACAGGGTCAGCCTCAGAAGCAGGAGGGTATGAGCACCTGGGAAGCACATGCCAGTGAGCAGAGAATAGCAGCAGTATTGTAAGGCTCAGTACTGCAGGGAACCAGGAACACCAGAATGAAGGGAGAGTCAGGCATTGGATAATGAAATAGACAAAGGGCATCCATCCGTAAGTCCCCAAAAAACCTCAGTTCCACAATGACATCTCTGGGGTGAAGTGTCCCACAAATCCAGCCTCCTACTAACTCCTCAGTGTTCATTTCCCTCTCTTAGAAATTAGCCTAAAGGAGATTCTTCAAGGGGAAAGACTTCAAAGGCAATTCACTTCAATAACTATCCAGTGTCATTTTTCACAACCCATGAGTGAGGATCGCATCAGCCTCTGACTTCTCTATGACTGGTGTCAGAGCATCTAAACATGACTTAATGCTCAAGAAGAATTTGCCATTTCTCTATGTCACACCTTTCCCAGTGAGTCCCTGAATGGCTCTTTACAAAAATGACTGAGCTTACCCATGAAGGAAGAAGAGTAAATCCAGACTGAAGGGAATTCCTCAACTCCCTGACTCAGTGGTCTGATTCCTATGCCGAAGGAAATTTGAGTTAGAATTATGAGCTTAGAGAATAAAAACTGTATAAACTATACACAACAATATACAAATAATTTACTTACACTACTAATTTAGTCAGTGCTCTCACTCCTGAACAAGGGTTGGTCTTTTGTTCAGTGGCCTTTAAAAGTTCCTCTGTAACAGCTTTGAGAGGTAACCAGCTGACAATATAGACCTTCAGGTAACAATTTTTTCAGAGACATTCTTGGAAAAGCAACATCTGTGGAGCGAAAGTTGTGTCACAAATGAGAAAATGAATTAATCTGAAAACTTTAGTAAAGAATGAACAGCTACTCTTCAGAATGTGTACAGCTCAAAAACTTAGTCACACTAGGGTCTGTGCTAGGGGTACTGAGGTATATTGTGAGTGAACTGGAAACTGAGAAGAACAGGTGGTAGAAAAATGGGGATGACAACTTCATTTAAATTAATCAAGATAAAAGTGGACCAAGAAGACCCTCAGAGTGACAACGCTGAATAGAAAAGCACAAAACTCCTGGTGAAATTCAGCATCAGCCAAAGCTAGGTGATGTCGACTGCCCTCAGAGAGCACTTCAATATGCCTGGAAATTCCAAATGAATACAGGAAACAAAGTCAGTTAAATGGAAATGACTTTTCACTCCACAATGGTAGCAAAGGAAAAAAAAAAAAAAAAAAAAAAAAAAGAGCAGGGAAAAAACCTTTTTCAGATACACCAGAAAGGAAATACTAAGTGCTAATAGACAGGAATTTTTGTCCGTGTTCTCTGCACTACAGTAGCACTGTCTCCAGCAGTATGCCAGGGGAATGTCTCAGGAGAAACGTTTCTGTTCTCCATCTTTTTCCTTCCTTACACACCACCATAAACAGCAAAAGGAAACTATGCCCTCAGAGAGACACATAATGGCTGGTTAGCACTGAGTATCTTCTGGAAGACAGGAGAAACAGGAATGCAGTGCTGAGAGAGAAAAGTTTCTGGAGAATATAGAACATATGAAACCACATTAACTCATAGGATTTACCCCAAAAAGTAGAACTGAGTTAAGTAGCACAGCTTAAGCAGGATTAAAAATTTTATCAGATAGATATTTGAATTATACTGTGATCGATACAGGTTCTTCAGTCCTCCTCACTGACAGCAGCCAAAACTTGCTGCAAGAATATTATAATAGTTTAGAACAATCTGCTTCCTCACATAAAATTATCATCAGGACAGTCAGAGAACCAGTTAAAACTCATAAGCTGGTAAAACTCTGAACATCAGTGAATAACAATATACCCAAGGCCACATCAGTGACTGGATGCCACCTGAGGAAATATTCCACAATCTTTACAGATAAATTGGGTGGCAACTCTTTGGCTTCAGTGGTGTGATGCTGTGACGTCACAGAGAGATGCAACAGAGATGACAAAGTCAGATCGAGAAGAGAAAGAGAGTTTATTTTTTGACTTAACTTTATATATCTTTCACAGAAAGGGACCACATTGGAAGATAGAGGTTCAACCTCTTCAATTTCCATTGGTCTTAGAAAATGTCTGTCAATTGTCCCTCCTACTGGAAGGAATGTCAACAGTAATATTGTTTATAGAAAATCGTGAGAAACTGACTCAAAATATGTAAACAATCAGAAGGCTATAATGAACAGCAAAAGAACAAGATGACAGTGGTGATTTGTCTTTAGGCCTTGTGCACTGACAATAGCTATTTCTACATCTAAGTTCTTAGAAAAAGAGATAAGAACATAAAAAGCTGTCCCCTGAGCTTGTCAAAGTGCCACCAGTTGGACCCACCTTCTTGGAGAAAAGCCAAAGAATATCTAAAATTGGAGGCTGAAGTCAACCTCAGATCAGCAGATAGAGAAAAACACCTTTCCCCCAAACTGGACTCCTCTGATGCAGCAGCCAGGCTGGGAAACATGACTCAGGAGCAGGGAGATAATTGGTGCAAATTGGCATGATGACTTCTATACTTGTACATGTCACCCCACCTAGCTTTATATCAAGTGCTGGATGGCTCTTTTCTGTGTAACTCCCCTGCACCTTCTTATATCCAGATGTCTCTTCTCTGTCTCTCTAGAGGAGGAGAAAGGTGTGGTAAGGTAAGTCTGCCCTGTTACCCAGAGGCAGAACTACTGTACTGGCCACTAGAACCAGTTGCAGAGGTCAGGCTGGAAAGCACTGCAGGGTAGAAAGAGCCATGAATGGCAAAATTGATAAGCTTCCCTTGTTACATTTCCCATCTCTGCCTCACCCTTCCATGACCTTTACAGACTGGCAACACACCACTGCTGAAATTGCCGTCTTGCAGACAGCATTTCCCACATATTGTAAGTGCCCAGGATCAGCCAGCTCCAATATCTGAGTAGCAATACTTTGTTCAAAGCTTTTTGTAAAAGTGGTTCTTGAGCCTGTCAGGATCAATGCTACTCTACAAAATAATTTTTATATATATTCCATTTAATCTTCTCACTTCTTCCTGCTCCATAGCAGAACCTCTCAAGGCTGGTAAGGTGCATGGTACAACTAACCCCAAGGATAGCTCATTTGCTTCCACTCAGCCTCTGTCAGCCTCTCCTGAGCATTACAAAGGCTATGTAGAGACTTCATCACTGCTGTGAACACCTCTGGGAGCATCCATGACCCTGCTTACAGGAAAGCCCAAACACAGAGATGTAGAGCACTCAGTGCACCCAGCTCTGAGAGAGACACATGCGGAATTGTTCTTCAAGGGATGGATTTTAAGTGTCCTCTCTCATCGCCTACCTCACTGACCAGAGCTGACACCTACAGCTGGTGGGAGATGTAGGAGCACGTCTACCACATGTCCCAGCTGAACAGGAAAGTCAGGGGCATAATGAAGAACATCCTGCAGCAATGGCTCAAAGCAGTCTAGGCTGACAATGAGGCAGATTCCCCAACAACATAAATGGTGATAGTTAACCTCCAGGGTCTATACTGTTCTCTTTTCTCTCTCAAATGATAAATGGACAAAACACAGAAAATGATACTCTAATGCCACAACAAAAGCCTGGGGCTCCCAGGCCTGAGTCCGGCTCACCCACACTAATAGCTCCCTGGTATTTATCTCATTACTTCCCTGCTCCTCTGTTTCTCCACCAAAGGTTACCCTGGGTACAGTGTTGACCAGGAGGCCATGTTTGCACAGCTCCCTGCAGATGCTGGGAGGGGAGCACTGGAGAATGCCAGAGCAAGTTGGTTAAAATGCATTAGACCATCAATCTCACTCATTTTCTTCCTTGTCATTCAGCTCCTGCTTTGTAGCAAAATCCTTCTGCTCCTACCCCTGTCTCCCATTAGGATCCCTTCTGACTCTGTGATTTGTTACTTTGCCCTGTGGACACCCTAAAGGTGGAGCTCTTTACAAAGGACATGGGTCCCCTGATGCAAAGCATGAGCACTGACTCAGCTGGGTGCACATGGTGCTTCTGGCCACTCTCCTACTGGCTCATTCATCAGCACTCAGACACCATCTACGGCCCATAACCAAACCTCTGGGAAACCTCTGGGAGGTTTTCCATTGTCTTCCTCAAATAATGAGGCAGCTTCTTTTTCTCTATGGAGCACAGTCTCAGATTCCCAATGGACAGCAACTTACCAGCTTCCAGACGTCAAACAATTACTCTGACACGGCTGCCTCGTCTTCTGACACCATGAGTTTTTAGGTTTCTCATCTCCACACCCCATGTTCAATGCGCTTTTCTTTTACTTCCACATGTCCTGGCAGCAGGGACCTTTCTTTCTTACTTTTGCTTCTAATTTCAAATCCCTTAGCATCTCCACACTGCAGGAATTGGTTACAGTGCTCCAAATTTAGTATCCTTTGCACTGTAATTAATGTTCGCTTTACCACCTCTTCCATATATCTAATCAAAAAGATTAATCATACCAGCTTGAATGGTGATTCCTGTCCCACCTCACTGGCCATTCAGGCTATTAAACAACCAGCTTCGCAGTGGCAAAGACCAGATCTTTCTATCTCAAGCTTATATAACTCTTTTACAGCCATCATCATACTTGATCAGTTTTAAGTCCCCATTCCTCCTCCAATCTGGAGAACAACCACATATTGCTAATGGGGTTTCATATAGTTGAGTCAAATCCTTCACTAGTGATCAGATTCCTGTAAAATATTAGTCAATGAAAACATGAGTGAATAAGCAACAACACCTAAAAGCCAAGAGCACTTTCCCAGCGTAGTTCGTTCTCATGCTATATTTGCAGATGCCATTACCTGCCCCCAAGGCATTCCAAATTATTTCTATTTCTTTTACACTTCAGTTTCCAAGGACATACCTCCACTGCAAGAACCCAAATCCTTCCACAACCCCTATCAGTGATCTCTATCCCCTATCTATCTTCCTCTGAGCACATTTCTCTTGTGGATGTTTTCTTACTGTGGGTTAAAATAAAGAGTTTTTCAAAATATGTTAATTATGAAAGGCAGAGCGGAAATAACACTGGACCATTACAGGAGGAGGATGGTCCCCTCACAAACAGGGACAAAGACAAGACAGAGGTGTTCAAGGCTTTTTTTGCCTCTATCTTCAGCACTGATGATGGCTTAAGTGAGACACAGTGCCCAGAGCTGGAGAACCATGACTGTGAGAACAATCACCTTCCAGCTGACCTTGAACTTGTGTGGAATCTGCTGTTCCAGCTGTATGCCTGTAAGTCTATAGGGCCTGATAGGATTCGTTGAGAATACTCAAACAGCATCTTGATGCCATTGCAAAGCCTCCCTCAAAGATTTTTGAATGGTCTTGGGAATCTTCCAGTTGACTGGAAGCTGGCTAACATTGTAGCAATTTTTAAGTAGGGCAAGAAGGATGATGCTGGAAACTACAGGTCTGTCAGTCTCACTGCAATGTCTAGTAAAATTATGAAGATTATTCTGGAAGGTGCTGAAAAATACCTGAAATACAATGCAGTCATTAGTCACAGACAGTATGGCTTCGCAAGAGGAAAGTCCTGCTTGTCAAATCTGATTTCCTTTTATGAAGAGGCAACCTACCTAGCTGATCAAAGGAAGCCACTCTGTTGTCTTTAAAAATAAGCTTTCTGATCTGTTTCTGTAAAGTGAAATTAGAGTTCTCATGAAATTGTAAAATAAACAAAATAGCTTACATTTCTTTGTAAAAGATATCACCTGATAGACTTCTCAAGTGACCAGTGGGATTCAATAAGTAGTAACTTCTCTGTCTAATCCCTGGTCACTGTCCAGAAACCTATATATACAAAGTCAACAATAAATTTATGGTCTTTTAGTGCCTGAACACCTGTGTGTGTTGCTATGTGTTCCTTCTGTGTGTCACAGTAACAGCCACTCCATGTAATCTTTTTGGATTTCAGTTAAGTTTTAGATACTGCCTCTCACAGTATCCTTCTGGACAAAATGTCCAGCACACGGCTGGATAAACAAGTGATGAGATGGGTAAACGACAGGTTCATGGGTGAACAATAAAGGGTTATAGCAAATGGGATGGCATCAGACTGGTGACTGGTCACTAGTGGGCTTTCACAGGGCTCCATCTTTGGTCCAGCTCTTTGACATCTTCAGCATGCTGAAGGTACAGGACTGGGAGGAGCTATTGACTTGCTTGAAGGCAGAGAGGCTCTGCAAAGAGACCTTGAAAATTATGGAGATGGGCAGCCATCAGCCATATGAAGTTTAAGGAGGACAAATGCCAGGTTATGCACCTGAGATGGGGCCACCCTGGATGTAAGTACAGACTGGAAAATGAGATGCTGGAAAGCAGTGCTGCAGATAGGGACCTGGGAGTCCTGATCAATGACAAGTTGAACCTGACTCAGCAGTGCCCTGGCAGCCAGGAGGGTCAACCCTATCCCAGCCAGGCAAGGGAGGGGATTGTCCCACTCTGCTCTGAGCTGGGCCAGCCTCACCTCAAGTGCTGGGGGAAGTTTTGGGTGCCATTAAGCTGTTTGAGAGTGTCCTAAGGAGGACAATGAAGATGGTGAAGGATCTGGAGGATATATTGTATCAGAAGACACTTGGTCTGTTCAGGCTGGAGACAAGGAGATTGAGGGGAGACCTCACTGCAGTTACAACTTCCTCATGAGGGGAAGGGGAGGGACAGACACCCATCTCTTGTCTCTGGTGGCAGACCCTGAGGGAATGGCCTGAAGGTGTGTCAGGGAGGTTTAGGTTGGATATTGGGAAGAGGTTCTTCACCCAGAGGGTGGCTGGGCACTGGAAAAGGCTCCCCAGAGAAGTGGTCACAGCACCAAACCTGACACAGTTCAAGAAGGGTTTGGACAATGCTGACATGTACATGATGTGATTTTTGCACCTGTCCTGTGCAGGACCAGGAACTGGATTTTGATAATCCCTGTGGGTCCCTTCCAATATCTCCTCAGGATATTCTATGAATCTTCTTCCTAGGGTAGAGAGAAGAAATGTACATGCTGAAAAATTCAAGAATTTGTATAAAAGTATCTGAAAAATGTAGCTGAAGATACTTGCATTTTGACATGGGGGTCATGGGGGTCATCCACATGGCCTGTGGATGTAAGGGTCACATTTTGCCCCAGAAAGCCTCTCACTGCAAACACATCTATTTAGAAGCACATGGAAATCTCCATTTCCTTCTGGGAAAGCGCTAGTAACAGGACAGATTCTCAGCAGAGCTATTTCTCTCACCTGAGGCCACTGCAGGTGAGCTGATAACAACAAAGCAACATCTGATACTAGGCTGAAACCTGCTCTCTTGCCCTGAGGCCAGCAGGAGGTCAAAGGGGGTGCTCCCAATAACAACCTCTTCTCCTCTCTCAACCTTCTTCCTGGCCTGCCAACAGAGGAATTCTCTCTCTAGATTTCTTGCAAGAAGGAAGTGAACACAGAAAGCCTCTCAATATACAGTAGAGCTTTTCAGCTTTGATTACAACTGCTGCATTTAAGCTGTGGAATGCTAACATAATGGTGACAGGTACACCTTGAGAGAAATTACACCAATGCTCCAACTATCTCACTGGAGTTTGCAATAAAACATGCATTTATTTTTATCTGGACTTTTCTCAAGGAAGAGAGCAGGGCAAATGTGTCTTTCCAATGTACATAACATTTTCTGGGGTTGGAGTAGAGGCCCATTTTCCTCAAGGAAGGGGAGAGATACAGAATGGAGATGAAGGCAGATGCCCAAGCATGAAAGCATACCTTCCTCAGTGAGAGGTAGAGTGACACTGCATGGAGTTGCAGGGAAAGGCCTTTAAGGCCCCTAAACTGAATCCCTCAGAGATCTTAATTTCTATGAAATAAATGCATCTGTACAGAGCCTGTGACTAGGTTAACTCAAGTAGCAAATCCTTAGCTTCATCAGCTGCTGCTCTAAGTCCAATTCATGAGAAGACCCACCACATGCTCCAACCTGCAATTTAGCCCTTCCCTCCTGACTTCTCACATCCCTTGGTAACAAACCTGAGGCAGCCAGAAAGTTCTCATACCTTCTCCATGCACACTACCAGCAACTCTGTGCTGGCTGTGAGCTGACTAAGGAAAAAGCAGCTGAAAGCAGCTGACTTAATAGACTATGAGTTTCTCTCTGACATATAACTTTCTTCTGATCCATTTTCAAGAGGTCCAAAATCCAATAAATTAGGGTCCATCACCCTCACCTGTGTCCTTGGGAAGATCATGTAGTTAGTCCCCTCAGGAGGTATTTTGGGCACACAAAGGAGAAGAAGGTGACTAGGAACAGTCAGTGTGGATATTCCAAAAATAAATCATGCCTGACGAACCTGATTCCCTTCTATGATAAAATGATAGCACTTGTAGACAAGGGGAGAGGCATGGAAGGCATTTACCTTGACTTCAGCAAAACATTCAGCACTGTTTCCCAGCATGCCTCAAGACTGATTGTAAACCATTATGAGTGCACTACCAGATGAGTTAAACAGGTTGGATGATGAAGCTCAGAGGGCCATGTTTATACTCTGCCTGTAGTCCAGTAACAAGGTACAAGCAGGGGACCTGTCCTGTTTAACATCTGTATCCATGACCTAGAGGATGCAACAAAGCACACTCTTATCAAGCTTGCACTTGACACCAAACTGGGTCGACTGGTTGATATGCTTAAGGCAGGGCTGCCATCCAAAATGCCCTAGAGAGGCTGCAGGGCTAACATGAACCTTACTAAATTCAGCAAGGACAAATGCAAAGCCATATACCTTGGAAGAAATAATCCACTGTGACAGTACACACTAGGGTCTGCCTGCCTGGGTAGCAGCTCTGCTGAAGAGGACCTGGGGGCCTAATGGGTCTTAATCTGAATGTGAGCCATCAGTGTGCCCTGGCAGCAAAAATGGCCAATAGTGCCCTGCATGGTACTCACAGGACCATAGCCACACAGGGTCAAGGCATATAGTTATTCTGCTTCACCTGGCACTTGCCAGTCTCCATCTAGAATATGTTGTCTAGATAGATGCCCCATTACAAGGGAAAGACTGATAAACTGGTCCAAGTAAACAGAGGGTGAGCAAGGGGATCAGCAGTTCGGAGCATTTGCCCTGCAATGAGAGACTGAGGGACTCGGGTTTGTTGAGCCTGGAGAAGGTTTTAGAGGGACCTAACAGCAAGCTTTCAATAAACACCTTATCAAGAACATGGAGACAGGCTCTTACAGTGAGTCATGCACTGGCAGTACACAACAGATGCAAATGGAAACAAGAGAGGTTCAAACTGAGCAGAAGAAAAAGCTTTTCCAGCATGAGGTCAACCAAGCATTGAAATGAGCTGCACAGGCAGGCTGTACAACCTTAATTTTTGTAGGCTTTCATGATCTAACTCAATAAAGACCTGAGCAACCAAGTCTGAATTCAGTGTTGATCCTGCCTTAAGCAAGGAAGTGTATCAGAAACCTCCTGAAATCCCTTCTAACCTGCATTATTTTGTAGTTCAATGATTCTGCAAACAGATTGGAGAAGACATTAATTTGTTGCAGAGGTATTTCTGGAGTAGGAGCAGGTGAGGAAGCAACATGACCTGCCTGCTACTTCCCACCAGGTCTGCAATTACTGCCTCAGGACAACAGTTCTTCTCATGGCAGCCATAAATAGATGGGCCAGAACCAGAGAGAAAAACAGCTCCTCTAAGATGATGGCCTGACCCTGGCCACTTCCAAACCCTTCAAACTACAGCCATTTTTCTAGTACCAGCAAGGGAATGGCTAATGCCTTATCAGAGGTATCACTCTGCTGGCAACATCAGTATTCTGAATGCAGCATGCTGTATCAGTATCAACTTCTCCGGTATGTCTTTCCATAAGAATACAAATCCTTTAGAAGAAAACCTCTAAAAGGCTATTTGTACCAAAAAATATGCAAAGCAATTTCCATGAGAGCAAAGTAAATTTGGCCTTGGGCAGAGCTGCATCTCAAAGAAGTTTGAGCAGTTTATTTCTTATCTTCACAACTTTAAAAAAATGTTATTTCCCAGCAACACACACAGACCTGTCTCCTTTTAAAACTAGATATAGCAGTAGAAAGAATATCCTTGTCTAGACCTAGAAAGTTGGAGAGATGGCAGAAATCTGTAGCTACTAATTCTCTCTAAAACCTAATGAACACAAGATGGCTCATGCCATATATCTTATGATGAAGGAGATCCTTTGCTTTTTATATTCAAGTCACAAGAAAATATCTTTCAAAAGTAAAAACTTTCAATTGGAACAACTCAAAGAACTCACCAGTGATGTCACTTAACACCTTTTTAAAAACAAAAACATGACTGAAGTAATGATAGGGAAAATCCTGTAGTCTGAAAAGGACAAAGGGCATATTGGCAGAGAATTCTAGATTGTTTAAACTTGATCTCAACCTGAACAAACAATGAAACAGTTAATCCAGAATTATAATGGGAAAAATAAAAATCAGAGGCTAAAAATATAGTGAAAAGTAGGTCTTTCTAGGCTGCTAGCCTCTCTCTCCAGTCCTTTCTTTTTTTTTTGTTGGTTGAGTTTTTTTCCCACTTTTTTTTTTTATTATTATTTTTTTTATTTTTTTTTTATTTTAACATGATTGCAGACCTGATAGGCAAAGACAACTGTGCTAATGCAGTATACCTGGACATCCACAACAAGGCTACAGCCATGGCCACTTTAGGTGTAATTTCACATGCATTGTGCAGGTCCTAACACATCCCTGGCCCAGAAACCACTCTGTTCAGTGCAGGCACCAAGCTCAGCCCCAAGTGTCCTCTGTACATAGGAGGGCAACAGTGGCAATCTGATGACAGTGGCATGCTGGCTGCAGGGGGAAAGCAGTGGACAGGCTGCTTTCACTCAGTCTGCCCATTGTTCTTTGCTCTGCACATCCTGAAGTCACAAGAAGCTCTGGGCTGGGCTGCAGGAGACAAGAACACAGCCTTCAGTCAAAGGACTGACACACAAGAATGGCAGGGCAATCTGCATGCCCATGGAAGGAAAGGGATAGAGCTGGAGGTTTCTGGTTATGGGCAGGCTGCAGCCTCCATCTCTGGAGAAATGAGTGTCATGACAGACTTGGAGCTATGTGACACGGAACAGGCACCTGGGCAGGATACAAAAATGTGCCTTGGTCTGGGACAAGGAAGACAGTGGGCTGAGTTTTCAGGAACCTCATGAGGAGAGGAACATGTAGGACAAGATTCTTTGGCTCAAACTTCCTTTTGTGACATCTCAAGTAATGAATGTGTGCTGCAAGCAACCCATAGGGTATGCAAACCATGGATTAAAAACAGGCTCCCCACTTGAGATTCAAAAGCAATTGTCAACAGTAAGATGACATTACATGCAGACACGAGCAGAAGTCTGCACTGACCCACTGTGATTCCAGCTCATTGATGTGTTAAAACATGGGAAAGAGTCTGCTCTCAATGACAAGATTCACATCATTCTCTGTAACCCAGCAATGCACAGCCCAATGCAAAATACAAAGCTGGAGGGACAGATGCTGAGGGGACTATCACAGAGATAAATTTAGGGCTCCCAAGCACAGCATGAGCTCTCATGTAACCCCAGGATCTACAACATGAGGAAGATTAAAAGCACTATGTAAGCATCTTGCTTACATCAATGAGGCCTATTTTCACCTGATGAGAATATACCATCTTGGACTGCTGAAAGACAAACTGTGTGCATCTGAGAACATATTAAAAGTCAGCTATCTACAGAAGACCTGCAACAGGACTCTAGAGATATGGAACAGACCACACAATGTTAGTGGAGACATGACTGAATCACAACTGTATTTTGAAGGTTTCCAATACTTCAGCTCCCAAAAAGACCCCCTCATCACTAGCTTTCAGTAATCATAGGACATGCAGATACTCTCCCAGAAAATGAAATAAAAGCTCTTTCATAAAATAAATTTCATTTTTACTTGAAGCCACCACTGTTTTCTATGCAAGTTCTCTGATAGGTAGGCAAAGAGACAAAGTAGCTCTGAGTGCTCTAGTATCACTCCATAAAATCACTGAAAGTCTTAGCCTGCAGTAACTGATCACTAGCTCTCTATTGCAACAGTACCCATCTTATTTCCCCATACTCCCTTTTGTCAAGAGGCATGGTCTATTCAATCCTTGTTGGGATGTTTTTTGGAGCACTGTGATCAGCGCTGAACCAAAACTGTCCAACCCTTGTGGACCTTTTTTTCCTTCCTACTATCAGAATGAGATTTCATCTTGATGTTCAGAGCTTGGAGACCCAGAGGTCAGAGGCCACTGCATGATCCACTGAGCCACCCAGTCCCTAGATCACAATGTTAACAAATCACCATTTATCTTTGTTACTGCAGCAAGTGTCCAAGGCAAAACGGTGCCAAAGATCATATCTGTTGGGATAACCTATTGATTTGTGTCACATTCTGCCCAATCCCTATTTTATTCTTGCTCAGGCAGAGGTCAAGGCAGGTTAAAAATAACTCCTTCAGTCTGAAGTGCAGGACTGAGGAATTTAAAGCCAGGCTGTTCTTCCCAAGGGTGGGGGTTCAAAAAGCTCCAAGACAAGCAATAGAATCAGAAATCTACAGCAGTAGTGAGCAAGACCTTGTAGTCAGGGAACTCAAGCCATGGCAAAAAGTTTTGTAGCTTTAACTATGAGGTTTCAGGGTTTTCTTCAGCGAGAGGGAA
Organism: Sitta carolinensis; assembly: GCA_032173965.1. NCBI lineage: Eukaryota > Metazoa > Chordata > Aves > Passeriformes > Sittidae > Sitta > Sitta carolinensis. Next base: position 40,137,987 of record JAVUNC010000006.1, read on the forward strand.
TAAATCAGTCATCTTTAAGCAACTAAGCATTACAGAAGTTTACGTGATGTACATACACAGTAAATGCTTTGAAATACCAGTGCAGATTAATGCAGATGCTGTTACGGCATTCACATCTCCTAGCCAAAGTACACTGACCAACATCAGCATAATTCACTGTCCTTATTCGAGAGTAAGTTAAAATTTTGACCTTTATTACAGAGGTAGAAACAAAAATCAGAAATATCAGAGTTGAAGCAGTTACTGCTATTCCTAGCACTAGTGTTCACATGCCATTTTTATCAGAGAACTCTCTAGGTAGATGCAAATTTTTATCTAGATTATTTTATCCCATTTCAAAACCTTGGAGTTAAATTGCCAACACTTTAGAGATATTTTCCCTTCTGTTACATTATGCCCTCCAGAAAATTAAATTTTAAACTAATACACATTTACCCTTCTTTTTCATTAAAGAAACATTATGTACACGCAAAGCAAAAACCATTTCTTTATTGAATCTACATGATCTGAAAATTTTGCCCAGTGATGCAAAAGAGGATCTTTCCTTTACTCTGGCTTCATATTCCCACTCTCATTAGATGATTAAGAAAGGAACAGAGTTTGTAACTGCATCTTCTAAAAATGGAATTTCTGACACTTGTACTAAAGTTCAGCAGACTTTAAGGGGACTAACAGGTGGACAAGTCCTCTCCTTCTCTCCACAGACTGATTTACATCTGGGTATCATTCACTTAATGGCCACACTACCACAGGCCTCGGAAGTCCTTCATAGAAGAAAGGAAATTAAACCAACCTATGCTACCAGGAGACAAAAATATGGACTCTGAATGACACAGACAGAGAATAAAACCTCCCACCAACTACCAGCATCTCACCTGTAGAAGAAAAGGGGGTATCAATTGTGCAACAGGTGTCAGAAAATTCACTCACTTTCCCAATCAAGTGTTGAAAAAATATTGCTTCCCTTTTTTACATCATCCTTGGACCTGAAGATACAGAATATTTTAGGAGCATACATTAGTCATAGCTCTCTAGGTAAGAAACAATTAAGGATTTCATTGCCCTTGCTCAAAAGTAACACGGAAAGGGTGCAGCACCTCCATGGGAAGTGAACAAAACAGAAACTCCAATTCTGCCAGGACACCTCCCAGATGGGATGAGAAAAATCTTTACATAAAGTAGTTTACTGAAATAGAGCAGTAAAACCACCTAATGTTGTAACAAAAAGCAAAGGAAAAATCATGAGGGAACAAACTTTTCCTGGCCTTGCAGACCAGCACTGGGGAGGCAGGCTGGCTCACTGCACACAGCATCCTGCAGTTTTGGCAGAGGAGAAGGGCATGTGAGAGCAAGCAGGGGATACTGAGGCAAAACTTCACAGCACAGACCCTATTGAGAAACATGAACATGTTCATCTCTGCCTTGTCACAAAACTGGCCTGCCCCATGGTTAGGCAGAGATGACTAACCATGCTGACTGTCACAGACAGGTTTCTCTCTGTAACAACCAACAGGTGGAAGAGCCAAAGGGCAGTTTAAGTCTCAGCAATACCATTACTTGTATGATACATGCTCCAAAGCCATCTTTCCCTTATTATAATCTTTCACCAGCCATTTCTGGAACAGCAGGGCAGAGCCTCACTCTGGGATGCAGGAGTTGGCCACAGGAGTCATCCACCTGGAGCTGCTCATTTACAGGTTAAAGAGGAGACCACCAGCACAGGCAGGAGGAAGAGCAGACAGGGGCAGGAAGCAGCAGAGACCTGGCAAAGCCCTCTCCTCTCTGCTCACTCTCTAGTGGTTCTGCAGGTGACTACTCCAGAGCATCCAGCCATACTGAAATCAATAAACAATTAATACGCAGCCCAGGGAGTTTTGCCACACTTAATAAAAGTCTCCAGTCCCAGTTATGGCTTCATTTCACCTTAATATCTTCTTTAACTGTCCCTTCTTTTCAAGATCAATTAGAGGCATGTGCAAAGAGAAAAAACAAACAAAACCCACAAACAAACCAAAAAACAGGGAAGAAACCTGTAAAGCAAAGTCAAACTGAGCAGCCCAGCTTCTCCTCACCACTGTCCTGAGGCAAACAGAAATTCAGGGACTGACATATAACATTGGGACACCTTTTTTACACATGCTCCTTGCAGCCTCTGATTCTGGGCACAGATCAGCAAGACGGGAGCCTTATTTAGAAGAGCTGGAGTATTTGGTAAGACTGAGTTGAGCCAACAGAAGACACCTGTGTTCCCTGCAATTTCAATGGAAATTCAGCACCTCTGAAAAATTCCAAATACAAAGGGTGAAACTCTACCTATCCTCAAAAGGGACACAGAACAGACACCTTTAAGTTGCTCTTCATCTTCTGCTAGGATAATCCAGTCCCACTGTCCCAGTCATACCTTGGCTTTTGATGAGACATCCAGAACCCTGCCACTGAATCGTCTTCTTTATTCCAGTGATTTGCAAGAGGAAAGGGGTAATGAAGGAGGGAAACTTCTGTTAATAGCAATCAGAGGAAAATAGCTTTTGATCTCTCCTTCACTTTTTGAATTGAGGTGCTAATATTGCTTTGATGTTGTGTATTCACTTTAAAAGCATTAGGAAAGTTGTCTGTGTTTTCTTGGTAACTTGTTTGAAAGAACTATTTTTGCACCTGGGATATCTGCTGTTGAACAACACATAAAACAGTGGAGGGCCTGGCCCATTTGCCAGACTTTCAGTCTTTATAAAGCTGCTTGAGTTCAAATGCTTCCTCAGATAGAATCCAAAGTCTCTTAACACCATGCTACTGTCACCAGCAAAGCACCTCTCCAACTCAGGCCTCAAATCTGAGATGGATCTATACTGAGCCTGGGTCTCCTCTTGTGCCTCCTTCACCAGAAAGAAAGAACACAAGGGAGGAAGCCTGGGGACAGGCAAACACCATTCTCTGGCTGGCTCCCACTGCTTTTGGTAGGGCATACACAGATCAAAATGCATGCACACAGTCAGCAGGGCAGTCTGGCTTGCGAAATTAAAAAAACCCAAAGAAGGTGGACAATAGGTTAAGATATAAAGAACAAAAAATTGCTCAGCTTTCAGTCCAAACCATATTTCTTTGTTAACATCTCCAAAATGTGAGCTCTGTTCTCCAGCTAGATCTCTATTCAAAACACATCTACTTCATCTTGGTTCTTCTTCCTGCCTCCACATACCTTCATACACATATTTTCCCTGATGACTTTCAGTGTGCTTTAGCTAGCATCCTGAGATGCTCTGGCTCAGGTCTTGTATGTTACGGACAATTAATTCAGCAATCAAGAGTTTAGCGTATCTTTTTTGTGCCATTTCATTTCACACTGATGTCATAACAGATCATGTATCATCCTGCCCTTCATCACCTTTACTACTTGTGGCCGACACCCAGATCCTTGTCTGCTTGGACAGTATGTTCTCCGAACAGTAAATGCTCATATTCAATGTCTGTAAAGCCTTAGGGGCAGATGGACTTCAATATCCCAAAACCTAGGGACTACAGGAGTACAGAAAGAGAGGAAAGACTGAGTTTGCATTGATCCTACAGGCTACAGCAGTAGCTCAGGGCACCTTGGTCCTCAGATTCTTTGAAGTACTACTTTTCCAGAAGGCTACCTGGTCAGTTTTCATCATACAACCTTTGTTGGAGGAGTTTAGAGCTCTTCGTCCACCACTCACTTGATACCCTGCAGACTTTTCTGCACACTCACACTAAAATAACCTAAGTTTGGATCAGATGGAGTAAAGCATTTCAAAGAAGGTTATGCAAACCTGCACCTGTTATATTCTCATAATTCCAAACCTCTCAGGGAACATTGAGATCACCAATATATTAAAGCACACATCAGAAACTAATAGGGTGTTAAATATTTCCAATTGAGAAGAGCCTACATGTCTGGGAGGAGACATCTCCAGCAAAAAACAGTGTGCTGCTGCATCACAAGCCTTTGGCTAGACAAGTAATTTTGTTACATGCAGATTGTTCAAGGCTAAAGAAAATCTATCTTTATTACTTAAATGCAAAATATCTCAGTGATACTCAGAGATAATTCACCTTATACCATGGTGCTATTGCCTGTGTCAGTATAAGGCAAGAAGCCCTAGAAACTGGGACCTTCAACAGAATACAGTCACAAGCTACTGTTTTGGTTGGTAGTGTTTGGACAAGAGGAGGGGTCCAGACAGAATAGACATGGAGACCAAATAATGAATGCCCTAAGTTAGCCACTGCATGGAACCATTAAAAACTTGAAACAAAAGAATTCAAAGTATCACTGGGACAAAGGCGACTGGAGGGGTGAGATCTCATAAACCATCCACTGGTAGGAGCCAGAAGAGAACCTTCTCCTCCACAAACATGTTACTACACATTTATTACACATCAAGTTTATATCTATCTGGAAAGTACCAGTTAGAAGAAAGGCAATTTCCCAGACTGTGACAACGCAAGCTTTCCAATAATAATCCATAAGGCCACCAAGAAAAACAGGAGCACAGCATTTTCAGAACTACTTAAGATTCTCACCTGCCCATGAAATCCAGTTCTGTAAACTCAAGTAAGCTGATGTTTGGGGTTCTTTTTGCTTTCACTTTATGTCCAAACACTTGGCTATATCCAACCAAGGTCAGAAGGTGCCATGAGCAATAAAAGTTTCTTAACCACTTTCAGGGACCTGATCCTATGGGGATACAAAAAAAAAAAGGTTCCTTCAGGAAGAAAGTAAGAAGCCACTAACCACAGGCTATATAAGAAACAATTTCTGCAGTTGTACAACAGTGAGACCTATCATGACTGAAGCACTCTTTTTTTTTTTTTTTTTTTTTTTTTTTTAATAAGCAAACACCCCATATAGAAGCTTCCTCCTTTTTTATATCCTGAGAATTTCTGTATTCAACAGAAAATCCTTCTCAATGCTGAGTAACCAAGATTCCTTATCTTGGGATGGAAATGGAGACCTAGTAAGATTTGTAAAGGGAGCTAGATCACGTAGCCAAACTGGATGACATCCAGTTCATAATGACATGTCATAAACCTGTGCCAGAACATGGGGAAATGTACCAAATGGTTTCCCAAAGGGAGACATATGTTAGAGCTGCAATGGTAAAAAATATAGATTGAGTCTAAGCTTCTAAGCACTACATTGCATTCCCTGAGCACAAAAGGGAAATGGGAGGCTGCTTGAGCAACAGGTCACTTTTCCCTGATCCCTCTACTGCTGGCAAAGCTGTGATTTTATACAAAGTTTAAGAAAAACTTAACACTAGCAAGGTCTGGAATAGAACGGGTCACAACACTTTTTCTCCTGCCAAGATGACAGTCCTAAGGGTTCACCAAAGCAACATATTTGCTTGTCTTACTCTTTCAAGGATTACTTCAGCTATAGCATTGCATTGGACCCTCCCATCCAAATAGGATTGCCTCCAATAGCTTTAATTGAGAGGAAGAAGTATTTATATACAGGAATATAGGAATACCCTGATGTTAATGCCTTGCCAGAGATGCATGAAGTACTCCAGGATGCCAAGAAGCTGGACAAATATACAGTCCCTTGGGACAAGGTCGTTTATGCTTTTTATGGGCTGATGCAGTCTCTGGAGGTGGAAGTGGAACTGATAACCAGCAATACAGCTCATTGCAGCACCTGAAAATAAGACCATCCTGCCATTTAAATCAACCTGCTTTATGCTTTCCTAGATGGAAAAATATAGTCACATGTTATGCTTTTTCCTTAAACTCAGACTCTTCAAGCCCCAGCAGCAGACAGCAACTGCACTTGTGCATCTGAGAATTACTCAGCACAGCTCATCTCTGCCTCAGAATGGCAACTGCATTGCCTGGATTGCCCACTACAAGCACAGGAGTGCTGGAGAGCCTTCAGCTGTGGAGGAATGTTACCCCTACATCTGTGTTCACCCAGGCACACAGAGATCAAGCAACACTGAAGCACTGACACTGCTACCCTGGACCCTGAAGACAGGAGAAAACAGAGACTTTTCAGGATTTGAGTGCATGCCCCAATCAATCAGACGTATTTCACACATTTGTTCTGTGCTTGTGTTTGTTTGTGGGGTAGTTTTTTGGGGTTGGTTGTTGGGATTTTTTCATCCTTTATAAATGGAAGTTCTTTCCCTTCTGGCTTCACAGAGTCCTTCCAGATCCGAGAATGCTCCCATCTGACAAATTTTCATCTACCTAACCTACTAAAAAGGAACAAGAAGAACAAAACATTTGTGTTCAACAGGACAGATGGATTTGTAAAGTTAGATGGTGCAGGGCAAGCTGAGAAGTGCTGTTGATATGACAGAGAACTTGAGAGTGGGCTCAAGTGACAAAAATGTGACAAGAGTGACACCTGCATTGCCCAGTGTGTCCCTCACTCCATCTCAGACAAGTTTGTCACTTGGAAATCCTCACTTGGACATTCTGTCCTTCCTTGGTGACTTGAACACTTAGCAAGCATCCTTGTTAGCAAACCCTAAGCTTCCATTTCACAAGTGACAGACTGCTGTAGGAGGCCACTTTACCAGGCAGTAACACCTGCTGGAAAGAAAATTCCTGTAAGCAGATTCCTTGTGACTGAAGCAGCAACCTTGACCAGTCACTTCAGAGCCCTGTTACATCCATAATGATACTGTCTCCACCTTTCCCTTCCCCCCAGCATGAAAGATGAGTGGTTGTGTGGAACGAGCCCCCGAGCTGTGATGGGAATCCGTCTCGCTTGGCTGCAAAAAATATATATATCCTGGTATGGCTGTGATGAATCCTTTCATTATTCATCTGCAATTGCCCTGCTACTGCTGCTGTTCTGTTCTCACTCTCTCTCTTTCTTTTATAAATAAGAATGGAAACAGATTAATGACAAATATTGACAGAGATTGCTTTTAAAGAGCCGCACCTGAATGTGGGCTATGGGGGAGAAGCAGTGGCAGAGCAGCATCAAAGGGATGGGAAGACCAGGAAAGACTAAGTCAGAGATGGGAAAATATAAAGATGCTCACTCCAATTGGGCTAGTTGAGTACTGACTGGAGCAAGGTATCCTTCTGGTGATGTGGACCTCAATTTGCTCCAACAAATGAGCTCTGAATTAACAGAGCTGTGCATCCAAAATATCTGAAGTAACTAGAAGCAGTCAGTTGCACTGTCAAAGATACTCTGGAGCAAAGTTTGCAGAGACTAGAGCAATATATTCACAGGACAAAACTGCACATCACAGAGGGGCAGTGACACTCAGATCCCTGGTGATCAATAAACAGTACCTGATAATGCTGTTTGTCCCACTCCACTCTGGGTGACCAATGAACATCAAGACTCTAGTTGGCACAACTGCCAAAGCTACCTGTATTTTAGGAATGTGACTCAGATGAACCAAACAAATCTGTAACCAGTCAGGTCACAGGTTGACATAGTGAATGAATGCATCCAATGGAGGCAAACCTGGCCTCGTGCTTCCCTGTTTATTCCCACGGTGCAAAGAAATATGATAAGCGGTACAACCAAGTAGTACTCCAACAAGATGAATTGTTTATTCCTATTTAACATTTCATACCCCTATTGAAGAAAGCAGGAGAGGAGTGGCAGAGATGGTATCCAGCTCCTAGAGAAAGAAAAATCAACTCACTTTGGGTTTACTTCTCATCTTAAAATAACCTGTTGTAGCCATTCTAAGAAGATGGGCTGCAAGGGCTCAAGGTCCTGGCCTCTTATAACCAAACTATACCTTGTTCCTTGTCGACCCTGACACATTTTTTCTCATCACGCAAACAGATGAAAGACCTGACCTACAAAATGGCCAACTCAGACTGCTTGTTGTGCCACACACTGCTGCAGCACCACAGAGAAGGGCAGAGAGCTGCAGCCATCACACTTACCTTAGTACTTAGCCCAGATGTTGCATCTTAAACCTCCCAGGTGCTGTGTAAAACCCACAGATTGGAATAAGTCTGCTCTCCCAATCGGAGGGCTGATGCTACTCTCTTGTCCTACACACCTACTGATGCCCTTCAAATCAGCTGGGGGTTCAGAAATCACAGTACTTTTTTTTTTCTCTTATTCTTCTTTCTGATTTTAGTCTCTTCCTTATTGTCCACAGACAACTTGAGTTCTATTATCACTTCTCTATATATTTCTATCCCTACAGTGATCTCCAGTGAATGCTTTCTCCTCCTCTTAGGTCCCATGCTTCCTAACTCAAGCACCATCTATCTACCTGAAGATATCATGTCCGTTAAAATCACCTTCTACCAAACCATTTGCAAGGCTATCTCCCCTCCCTGCCATCAGTTACACTTCCTATCCAGCTCCTTATTCCCATCAAAGTGTTTGGCATCACATATGAGAGCAGAGATGTGCACAGACTCATTTCTGCTTGCTCCCTGCCAGCCTCCCACTTAACTAAACCCATTTTCATCCTTCCCTCAGAATTGCTCCTGCTCTTTTGGTGCCAAGCCACTCTCCCACCCTCCTGTCCTCCTCAGAGCACACTGCTCCTTGGACTCCTTTCAACAGCAGCTAATTCAAGACATTACAGCACAGAAGCCTGTGCCAACATCCAATGCATAAACAAAGATGAGATACATGAGAGGAGAGAACACACTGTCAGCATTTAATAACAAACACTAATTGCAAACAGGGGGATGGACTTCTCCATTCCTGTTTTCTCAGCAGCCTAAAGTGATCTGAGCCAAGGGACATGCCCATTCACAAACAAGGATCCATTAATCACTAAATTAGTCACCAACTGACTGCCACCAGCCTGCTTGGTGTCTCTGATCCACTGAATGGAGTGGATATTGGTGTTTTATTTGCACCTCGTCAGTGTAGAAACACAGAAATATAAGGCCTCTAATGATGTAATTTCAAAAGCCTTTCAGGTCTGCTACAGATCTGCCCTATAATTCTTACGAAATTTTAACTTCCCTCTGTGGCTCCCATTTTCCTGAGAAAATTACCATATAACAGATCCCAAAAACCTGCAGAACAGGCTGATTGTGGGTCTCAACATTTCAGTTCTTTTACTGAAAGCTGTTGCAAAGATAGATGGTGTTTTTAATAACATTAGCATTTACCAGAAAAGCTGGTTCTCATCGCATGCAACATGATGTAGAAAGACCACACATATTCAGTAATTTTGCCCCATCATTCATTGTGCTCCATAGATAAACAAATCAGACCCCAAATGAGAAGTAAATGACACTTTGGGTTCTCTAGAGCAGGTAAGTCCCTTTCAGCCATAATCCCTATTAAGAAAGCATACGTAGTTTTGTCACAGAAAATGTCCCTTCTCTCCTCAGCTAAAGATAGTGCCAAAAACCTTAAGGAGCACATGGAAGAAGAGGCATTTGCAATTCTTGGCCATGTGACTTTAGCACCCCCTCAAAACCCCTCTTGCAGCCTTGCACTGTGTGGATTTCCTATGAGCTGCTGAATCCCTGGAGACCATGGGGTGGTGGGCACAGATCTGTAAACAGCTGAGCCAGTCAAAACCTTGGCGCCTGCCAGTTGTGTGAGCATCCCTCATTTAAACCATTGTTCCCAGGACTTTCTCTCAGCCCACCCAACTCCCCAGTCCCAGTCCTGCCATCATGCCTTGGGCTGCTGAGAGCACTCCTCATGCACATCAAGCCAAATCAACTGATAGAGAAGTCATGTTTTGCAGTTAAAGTGGTTGATGTGACTCAAAGGAGGTAAAGGTAAGCAGCAGTAGCTTACAGCCAAGCACGAAGAAACAATGCAGTGGAAATGGAAGGACAAGGCTTTTCCTTCTATGAGTCATAAACCGTTTACCTCACCTCATGGCCTTGCATTTTGTATTTCCAACAAAAAAACATCCCTAAAATTTCAGTCAACTGCAGAATTTTTAGAGTGTTTTAGGATGTGTTTGGATGAAATAGTAGTGCAGAAATAGAAAGTCAACACCCTTCCTATTTTCTACATGCTACAGGGTTTCAGCTCCCACAGACACTCAAGGTGATGTTGGGAGTTCATCTGCAACTGAACTCACTGTATCCTGATGTATCCAGCTGTACATGCATCATACGTAGTGCTCCATGGTAATTCTCCACTGATTTTACGCTACACAGCCCTTCAGAATTCAAAGTCTGTCTCCTCCTCACCTCCTCAGACTCTGGGGCCACTAGTTGCAGAGTTATTTGTATATTTGCTTAGGGCAGACTTATGACAATGAGTTTTAGCTGTTGTCTTGCCTTGAAAACTTTATCAGCTTTGATATTACTTTCCAAATGAACACCCTGCAATAACCCACATGATGCTTTAGCCTTCACAACACTGAGCAGATTTGAACTCTGTGGAAAGACAGAAGATCTGGAGTTTACTGACCTTCACACCCCATTACAAAGTCCACCTTTCACTCAAGCTTATGTTTAATGAGATGACATGAAGGGCTTAAGTAATGGGGAATAGTATTCATATGGATATAAACGACCCAAGCAAAGGCCTACTCCTGCCTGTCTCTTCTTCCTCCTTTATCTTGCCCCTTGTGTCTCACAGTTTTGCCCCTTTGCCCTTGTTCTGACTCATTCCTGATCCTCCCACCAGGTGACAATTTGAATTTTAAAGCCATTTACATTCCAAAATGCGCATAATCAGATTTTTATCCTGTACTTTTCTGATGTGACTTTTTTATTATGACATCAAGTACTGACCCATAATAAGGATGTAAATGCCCACTTTAATGTCTATTAGCAGTATCTGCAGATGCATATAAAATTATAGTATCATCACATAACTACATATTAACCTCTTGAGCTCCATGACAAACTCTCCAGGGAACACTGTATTCCAATTTTCAATTACCAGCAGTAGCTCAGTGACAAGCAGTAGAAGTTGTACTCATCCATATCCTAAACACTGGAGGTACTTGCAGAATGACAGAGAGTAGATATATTCTAAATAGACCAGCTCTGATGCTTCCAGTTGCCAGTTATTTGTGATGAGCATTTGTGTTCTTCCCAGGAACAAATACACAGTTTCATTAAAGTATACATACACACGGGATGTAACTTACCTGAAAGAAATTAGTGGTTTTCATCAAAGTTGTTTCTGAGTCATATGGTAGTGCACCATCATCCTTTTATCCACAGCGATTAGCAGAGAGAAGATAAGGTGTACAGGAACATATTGTGTGTCATCTTTTATGCTTCTGTTGAGCAAACAATGCATTTTGCTCAGAAAATGCCCACTTAGCACAGGTGTGAGGTGTAATGTGTGAGCAAGGAATGATGTGGACTGCAGTACTTTACTGCAAGAATAAGAAAATCACAATTGCAGCTGTCTGTCCAGTCCCAACATGGTATTAATGGAAATTCAAACATTCTGATTTTCATCTTTCAGCTTAATGGAATCTGTTTACATGAGAAAATGGGTATTCAGCTGCAAACACAGCTGCCAACCCACATCTAACAAATGAACACAAAAAAGCTTGTAGAGGGAGGTTGTCTGTCTCTTTGTGTTTTTTAAAGATGCGTCAATTTTTCTAGAAGATGTAAACCAAGAGTCCATGGAGTGAACAGAACAAGACTTAGGATAATAAAGACAATAGTTAATACCATTTTCTCTTTGTGCCCTTTTCCTTTTTTCCAATACAGCTCAGTCAGATGATTGATTCTGGTTCCAAGTGCATTCTTCCCAAAATGTACACTAAGACTTCTGATATTTTAAAACTTAGCTGAATTGGGCGTTTGAAGGCAACCTATCATTTGTTAAACAACAGTCAGGTTTACTTTGCTAGACAATCATTACTTTGTAGTTTAGAAAAAAGAATCAAGAGGACAATGCTTGAAACATCACTGCAAGACATAAGTCAAAATTCATGTCATCCTATGATGTTCAGGAAAAGTAAATCAAGCATAATTGTTCCATAGCAAGTTTTCACCTACCTATGGCTCTTTCTTGAGATGTAGTAGACAAGTTATTTCACAGCAGATTCTCTATGATACTATGCATTTGGGGCTGCTCTTTCAATTCCTTTGAAGTCCAGGAATCATAATATTTCCAGAGACAAAACATATTTGGGGAAATTAAAATACCTTTATAAGGAAACTCCAATACAAAGTGAATACATACCAAGAAGTCCTAGGTATTCAAAAATAAATAATATATATACACAGATATACATATATCTGGTTACAGATAAAAATACGCAAAAGGAAAGAAATCCCTCTCCTGCCATCCTATGTTGTCCCTTGGTCCATACACTTTACAATAATGCTAGATCAAATGATTACAGTTTATTTTTGAGACTCTAACTTTGTACAGAACATAGAAGGCATGCCTCCAGAGAGGTGAAGGGCAAGAACTGAAGGAGATGAGCACAAATGTGTCAGACCCAATGACAGCAAGGACAAAGCAGGAGGCTGTCCGGATTCTCATGACAAAGCAACTGACCATCAGCCCTGGAGAGATGCCTGCCTGCTGCCATCTCTCTCTTAGCTGAGAAGCCATAGAAAGACTTCAGCAACAAAGACAGTGCTCCTCACCTCATCAGTAACTGTGGCTGGATGTGCAGAAGCTCTGAGTACTTACAGCTGCTAAGGAAGTTCACAGGAAATGTGATTTGAACCTACAAAAGGGTACAAAGCCAGTCCCTGCAAATTGCCAGTGTTTGTGTATCTCCTCTTAGGCCCCTCAAATTCAGAGATAACTCCTCACTTACACAATGACACCCCATTTGCGACTGGGCAGATCTGAAGCAGTGGCTTAGAAATGAACAGCTATTTAAGAAACTCTGGAATTGTTTCAAATTCCAAACAGGGAGCATCTTGCTTGTCTAGAGACGTTGTCCTGACAAACTGGGAAACAAAATCATTACCAAAAAACTCCTAAGAACGGACATGATAAATTACCCCAAATCCTTCACTCAAGTTTGCAATTCAAAGCAAGAAAAGCATGGCAACTCCCTACAGACCTTCAGATTACAGTTTATACTTTATACTTATGGAAATGGTCAAGGAAGCATGCAGACTAATGGAGAGTCAATATTGTAAATCTAGTCAGATGTCAGCGAAACCTCTCTTCCCCCACGTCTCAGCTCAGTTCGCTTTATATCAGATAAAACACTTCTTTCATATATTGATTTATTTCCAGTTTCTATAATCAGAACAGAGATTCTGCAAGAGCCTCGTTCAGAGAATACACATCTTATTTAAAACAGAGGAATACAAGAAGGAATCTTTCTTATTTACGTGTTACCTCTAAAACAGAGTCCCAAGAACCCAGAGTCTAACCTCTATCAAACGGCTAAATCTTACAACCTCATAAAATATTTGGGACATGCACAAGGCAGCTCTTCACAGACTTTGAGTAGACCTGTTTGTAAGCTATCTCTAGGAGAGCCCTCCTTGATAGCAGGAGGAAGCTAAAATGCAACTGATGGTAGCTTTGGCTCACTTGTCTGGTGTTGTCAAGACCTGAGGGAAAATTCAAGGACTTCAGCAGTGGCCTAGGGCTCTGGTCAGGCCAGAACAGCCTCAGATCATGGCCGTCTTAGAAATGCCTCTAGCAATGAAATCTCACATGTACCAATCTAGGCAACCTAGGCTTTAGCTCCAAGTTCATTTTTATGCCCATCTGCAAGACAAAAGATGGTTTATTACTTAGTATTTCCAATGCCATCAAGGTTTTCAACCACATAGGCATTACATCTCTGATCCTCTTCTGATAAAACTAAACAGACTGAGCTCTTAAGTATGGCAAATTATAAATATGATTGATACGAAATTGCGCTATAATACTGCTAAAAGAAATGCAATCACTTTTTTAATTAAAAAAAAATCTTACTATCTAGGACCTTATACACTGAAAAGCAATGGTAAGAACTTTAGGTGCAGACTTGACTGCCTGAATATCACCTCCTACGGTAGTGTTACAGCAGCATTTGGGCAGCAAAGACTAGCAGCATATTTGGATATATGAGTATATGAAGCCTGAATAGCAATATTAGAACACTCTATAAGGAGTACCTTAAGTGACTCTTACAGTTACTCTGTAACTCTGAAGAATACTTTATGTGTAGACACTACAACTGAATGCATATGGATGTGGAATACTAGGAATTTTTGTGCAGAAGAACAATTAAAGGTAAAATGACAAGTTTTCCAGTATGAAGCTTACGAGTAATGATTTATATGGGCTAGTGGATTACACAGAACTTGTTGAGTGGGCATACAAATACACGTCAAAAAAGTCTTATTGTAAAGAGAGACCAAGACTTTTCAATCTTGCTGGAAAACAGCATTGTAAGAAACAAAGTCAGGATGTTGATATTAGGAAAAAAATATTCCAAGAGAAGATGCTATTTACTTATAAAGAGGAAAATTAATAAGAAAACTAATTACAAAGATATGCTAATCCTTACTTGATGTTTTCATCATCAGGATGTGTTCTTGTAAAAATATATTTATATCCAGTAGCAGGATAAACACTATAACAAAAAGTTCAAAAATGGTTTCCCCAGCATTAAAATAAGTTTGTACATCTTTTTGAGGCCAAAAACACTAAAAAAAAAGTATCACTATATTACTGCTTCATCTTTACAGTATCCCCCAGGTATCCAAACCAGGTCACTGTGAGAGACAGACTACCAAGACAAGCAGACCTTTGGTCTGACACAGTACAGCCTTTTTCATGCTGTTCATCCCATTTCCTTCAGAGGTTACAAGGACAAGAGGGCAGGTTTGCAAAACCCTGATCATCCTCATAGTACTGGCATCTTTGCTTTAGGACACTGAATACTCTATAGCTCATAACACACAGGGCTCAGCAATACTTTTCCTGATTATTGTCTGCAAGTACATATATTTTGCATCTTTCTCTGATATAACAGGCTGCACCAGTCCATTTCCTAGTTTTACCAATTCTTTAAATTGGTACAAGATTTCTCTTTACATGTATGCCACAGAGCACATATTTTCAACTCGCTGGACTCACAGTGACAGCCGTGTTTGCAGTTGGGAAGGCATTCTAGCCACATTAAAGTTGAGTAGGATGTTTAAAGTTCCTTCTGGTTCCACAGTGTAAATCTGTATTATATGTCATGTGACTGAGGCCCAGCCAGACGTGGGTATCCAGGCAGTGGTGCCAGTTTAGTCTCCCTGCACTTGCCTATGGCACTGTTCACTTTCTTAAAAAAAGAGATGCTTTGGTATAATTAAGACATTATGTACTCTGTGCTGAGTTCAAGCCTTGTACTGGGTAAAGTTATTGGCCTAAGATAATCTTGTTTTACCTCCTATAGAGCAAGTGTCCCCGTATGCTTTATGCCTTAAGAAGCATTACTGTAAAGTATTTTTCCTGCATTTGTTGGTACAAAAGGATGTCACAATCGCAAAATACAAACCGGAACAGAATACAGGAAACAAAGACACAGAAATGAAGTAACACAATGAGAACAGAAGCTCATCTTCCTTTGATGGTCTCCTATTAAAATACATTTTCTGAACATTTTCTACATTAAAATACATTTTCTGAACAAATGTAGAGTCCTTCACTCCTGCTTTACTGAAAAGTTCTCTGGTTACAAACTGTTCCTCAAGACAACAAAGTAACATTCTTATCCACTTGACATAATTTCTTTTCAATATCTAGGCACACATACTGTTTCTTGCAGCATCTTCCTTATTCAGTACAGAAGGAGTTACAATAAAAGAGGCACTCAATCATGCTTCTTGTTGCCCTTCGTAAAATCTCCCTTCTCTGCTCACTAAGCATGTCTCTGCAACATTCACAAAATAACAGCAAGAGCATCTACAGTTTGAAGGACAGGACTAACCTACTCAATGTCAGTTTTCAAGAATGATGCTGGCAAGACACACCTCTGCATACCACAACCACAAAGCTAATCTATCATTTAGTAGCACTAGTCCCAGCCTCTAACAAGTTTCTCTCCAGCTCCTGTTTTGCTGCTTTCTTCACTTGTTACTGTACCTTAAAATCATAAATCCATCAGGGCAGAAAGTACATTCTTTCAAATTCAGTCTTCTCCAGTACCTGGGCATTAAGCCTGGCTAGAGCTCACTAGAACTATTAGAAATGTGCAAAGAACAACTAGAAAACGTGCTTCTCTCAGCTCTTGATTTCTCTTTCACTGAATGTCCATCTCCCTATATACAGAAGTATGTAATTTTGAGATTGGTCACTGCCATCTATGAAAAACTGCTGCAATTGCATGAGGTCCCCAGAGACAAGAAGGGATGTGTATATATACATCACCTTTTTAAAAAGACAGAAAGACGTACTGGTGGAGCCATAGGCTAGTCAGCCCTACCTCAGTCCTCTGTAGCTTTATTAAGCAAGTTTTGGAAGCCGTTTCTATGCACCCAAAGGACAAAAAAGTGACCAGGAACAGACAGACAGATTAAATGATGGAAAATCAAGCCTATGAACCTGTCTTCTGTGACAGAATGATAAGCTCTGAGGATGCACAGAGGGCAGTGAATGATGTCTCCATTGACTTCAGTAAGCCTCTTGATGCAGTCTCTCATAGCACCCTTGTAACCAGATGGGGGAAGTATGGACTGGAAGGCATCCAGTAAGGAAAGGTCAGAGATGGTGGCCAGGTTAAGCAACCAATGGTTTGAAGTCTGCATGATGGCCATTTATGAAAATCATGCCTTAGAGGACAATACTGAGATTGATAGTGTTCAGAGATCATTAGTGACCTGGTGGAAAAAGACAGAACATACTCTCAACAAGATCAGAAATAATTGCATGTTGAGGAAGGGAGCCATTGATATGCTGGAGGGTAGGGGTACCACTAAGACGGACTTGGACAGATTGGAGGAATGAAAAGACAGAAACATCATTAAGTCAATGATTAAAATAGAATCGTTCAATGGGAAGGGACTGAAAATTACTAACTAGTGCAATTGACTGACCATTTTAGGACTGAACAGAAATTAAAGAAAGGGCAATGTCTCTTAAAGCCCAACAGGTTTGGAGTATCAACCACCTCTCTAGGAAACCTGCTCCAGTGTTTGACCACCCTCTCTGTATAGAATGTGTTTCCTAATGTGAAGTCTGAATCTCCCTTGGCACAGCTCTGAACCATTCCCATATGCCCTGGATACCAGGGAAAGGAGACCAGCACCTCTCTCTCCACTTTCCCCCTCAGGAAACTGTAGAGAGCAGTCTCCTGTTCTCCAAACCAGACAAAACCAAATTCCTTCACCACCTCCCACAGGATATGCCTTCCAGCTCTTTCACCAACTTACCATTTATTATTTGCTCTGTTTTAAAATTACATCAGTGAGGGAGGAGATTGCCCCGCTCTGCTCTGTGCCGAGTCCCATGTGCAGTTTGGGGTGTCACAAGAGGAAGGATATAAAGCTATTAGAGAGCATCCAAAGGAGGACTAAGAAGATGGTGCTGCTCCTGAATATATTTAAGAATTCCACTTTAAAGCATATCCAGCCCCCCTAGATTCCTTTGCCCTTCGAGACTGACTCCCAAGGGATTCTGTCAATCTCCTGAACAGGCCAAAGTCTGCCCACTGGAAGTCCATGGGGGAAGTTCTGCTGGTGCCCTTCCTTACTTCACTCAGTACTGAAAACGCTGACATTTCATGGTCACTACGCCCAAGACAGCCGCCAAACACCACATGACCCACTAGACCTTTGTTGTTGGACTTCAACATACTTCAGGAATTTCCCAGACTTGTTTTCACATTCACAGCAGAATGGCACTCCCAGGTCCTGTCTGTGAAGTTGAAGTCTCCCGTAAGGACAAGGAGAAAGACAACTGAAGAGAAGACAAAACTGAAAAAAGACTGGGGAGTCCTGGTGGACAAAAGGTGGAATATGGATGAGCTGTGTATCATTGAAGCAACAATCACACACTGAACCACCTTCGCAGAAGCACAGCTACCAAATCAAGGCATGTTATTACTCCTTTCTACTCAGGTAATCCACATGGGAAGCAGTATCCTTCACACTGAGTACTGTGTGAGCATAATGAGTTCTAAGAAATCTGCCCTAGATGAAAAAAAAAAAAGGCAAAACAATGGACTTTATTCACCTAAGAATGTTGTAGATACTAAAATCTCTATCAAATTACTGAAGTCTGAAGATATATTTTGATAACTACCTTGGAGTAACAAGATACATGACACATTTAGCTTGCCTGCCACTCAGGAGAATCAAATTTGATTGAGAATCTGACTGACTTGTAAATAGATTTTAACCTAGAAATAGGAAAGATAGGGCAGCTGCAATAACTGTAGTCTCTTGGAACTTCCAGAAAGTTGCCATGGCAGGAAGTATGGCTTGTCAAGACAAGACCTGCCACAGGTGCTCTTCAGTACTGCCACAGGTACAATCAGCCTTTAAAGGCAAGAAATACCTCCTAGGAGCTTACAACCTAAGTAAAAGCTTAACCAAATAGCACAGCTACTGACCTCAACAGGAAAATCTGATAAATTCTCTTTCTTTGTCCCCCAGAGAAAAATCACATGAAGCATTGCAACCCACATTCCCCCCCACCACATTACAATGAAAGTTCTTGATTCCCTAACACCTTTCCTGAAAAAGATTTTAAAGCATCCTGACATCACAGAAGATAAAAAACTACTTTGGACAATACTCAGAATGTAGCAAGATATATCACGATTGATTTTAAAAAGAGAATACAATGACTAAAATATAAAATTTTAGTTGAATGATCAGTAATCTGAGTAAGTCTGTTGCATATACACAAACTAAGAGAGGTTGTGGAAGATACTCCATGAGATCAAAACCACTCAATTTCACAAATGCTCTTTTTAGGGAACCACTATCAGTCATTGGGCCAGTATGCAGTTTAGATCACAAAGCTTCAAAATCCTGAATTTTACCTGCAAGTTGTCAGGAGAACGTGACCCACTTTCCCATTCACTGCCTTGAGTACTAGATAGTCAAGCTACTACTCTTCAGGTTTGCCTTCTCTTCCGATGTTTTACATTACAGGCCCTCAAGTGCTGAAACTTCCTGTGTTACCCTTTAGGCACCATTGTACAAAATAGCTAATACGACAAAGCCATGACAATTTTAAAACAGGAACACTTCTTCCTTCACAAACTGTTACAGCTTGTCCTGTAATCCAAATGGACTTCTGTATTTCTTCATTAAGGTAAAAATGGCTTCTCTGTTCTAATTACTTCTAAAATGTACCACCCAAATTAAAAAAAAAACAAACAAAAAACCCAAAAACAAACAAACAAAAACAAAAACACAAACAAAACAAAAAACCACAAACAAACAAACAACAACAACAAAAAATCAAAAAACCCACACAGTTCTGAGAAGGATTTATAATGACAGATCTGACAGTTCGCTTGTGCAGCAAAATATAAATCCAATTTGGATGTCTCCCCAAGAATAAGTAGGTATTAGGGGATCAGATACAGTGTGCATGTAGTATAACTAACTATATTTGTCAATCATGATTTAGCAAGTTGTTCAGTTTTTGTTTTGTGCATATTATGACCATTTCCCATTTTAATACACAGTTAAAATAAAATCACTGCTTCATATTCCCCCAGTCAAACTGTCCCTCAGTCATTTGATTCGTAAGAGAGCAAAATACTTCAAAATCACTAAAATCACACAAATTTAGCTATCAGCTTAAGAGGGCAAGATGCACTGCCACAATCAAAATAGATTTCACAAGTTTAAACAGTCCTGTCTGAAAGCTCCACATGAGAAAACAAAGTTCTATTCATACAAATAGGAACTATTTTTAAATGATTTAAGAAGCCATGAGGCCACCTGTTCCTTGGCACATGCTATACAGGTACATATTCTGAAAACATAGTCCAAGATAAGCTCCAGAGTTATTAGAGAGGAAAGAAATCCCTGTCCATATATTCTGCAACACAGAAGGTAACAGAAGACCAAGTGGAAGTTCTATGAAGATACTCTCTTTAGTGTACACTGCAGTGTAATGTGCAATCATCAGCAGGTGGAGACACCTCCAGTAGGCATAGCAGACAATACTTTTGAAGGGAGAGAAAGCATGATACAGAAGGAGTCTGATCTATACCCATAATGCTTGGGACTCAGATGACACTTTAAATGGCTTTTTTGTTCAATGGCATGTTAACTTCAACCAGCATCCCTTAGAAACACTAACAGACATTTTTTAATTTATACACTGAGATATGGATGTTTTGTATAATCTTCTACCATACTGCAACAATATTCAAGGGTCTGTGTTTCTATCCAGGACACCAGCTTGCATATTTATGTCCAAGTAGTTCTCCCAAATCTTCATCCAGTAGGAAGTTTAGGAATGAACATGCAATACACAATAAAGACTGGAGACATTCAGAACAAGGGAGAAGGGAAAGGTCTAATGGACGGCGCTGCCAGTGAGCTAATGGCAATTTCTACATAGACAAGCACCATATTTGCTTTGCCAGAAGCAACACGATTTGAGTCCATTAGCACATGGCCAGAAAATGTTCTGCTAATACAGGATTCAGTTTCCATGTTTCAATGTGTTAGTATTCCCTCCTCATTCCCCATCCAAGAAATCCTTCTGGCCTGGAAGCAAGTAGAGGGAGACTTCTTCCTCCCTGAATGGCAGCGGGACTTTCACTCTCAAAATGCCAAACACACAAACAAGCAACATGTCCAGGGGATGAATAAAGATCTGAAAATCCATAAGAACCTGTACATGACCCATTACATATGAGCTGGAATCAGGGAAAGAGATGAATTCATAATAAATACAGTGATAGCAGGAAAATTTCTAAAAACCACTGCAGTCCCAACACTGATTACCTTTTCTTAAACACAGATTCACAAACTTGGCTTAGGTGTGTGAGGCACACAGATCAGCCTGGATGATGGCACGCACCACGCACCAATACTGAAGGTACCACTACTGCCAAACAAGATGTTTGGTGCAGACAAACACCAAAATTAAACACTTCCAAAATCGAGCAAGCTTTTACAGTTGCAATGCTTCCTTTTAGCTGTATCCAGGGCTCTTCTCCGGTGGCATTTTAAAAAAGTTACTGGAGGCAGCAATAGTAGATCTCTCAGCCGCTGGTGTTTTCCCAGTCCACTCAGAGTTCTGGGATCTCAAGGCTGGTGTTGCTGATAGCTCTGATTCTGCTGCATCCATGTGGACAGATAGAGTTGCTGGAATATAAAATTACAGGAATGGGGGAACAGAGGAAGACAGTAAAAAAGGGCAATAAATAAAGTTAGAAAAACCAACTTCATGACAAACCCCTCATATATATAATTCAATTTATGAAGATATTATTTATTGAATTTCTAAAAGTTCTCCATCCAAATTCCTTTGAAATGGAGGTTAATGATTTAAGAATTAACAATTTTGCTCTAACGATTCACACATTTAAAACTCTAACTTCTCAGTCCACTAGTTCCCTTAGTCAGAGTTCCTGTTGAAAATCAAAAGTTTTAGCTGATAGTAATTGTTTGTATGTTTTAATTAGAAGTTGTATCTGCTGCTCTGTAGTGGGTGAAGGATAAAGAGGCCACAGCAAGCCTCAACTAGAGGAAAGATTGCTTTGAAGCTTAAAGAAAAAGCTGGTTCAATGCTTGAGGTTCCACATTCAATAGATCTGGAACGCCAACAGTGTTGTTTCTGTGCATCCAAAACAATGTGCCATTCTCATGTGACTACAACACAGCCGATAAAAGTACCTTGCAATTTTACATCCAACCCATCATCTTCCTCCATCTGAAGATCATATGAAACATGAAAAAAACCCCAACAACTAAGTCACTCCTTAAACTCACAATCACCACCAATACTACACTATGTGTCCCTTGATAGCAGCCTCCCCACTTAGGTTCTCCAACTTTCCTCATAAAAAGAAAAAGAGAAAAGGACTGAAACTGGCTTCTTGTTTCTGGGTATGACAAAGAGTGAATAATCAGCAAGAAATAGGAGAGGGAAAATTCACCAAATTGCTATTACTGATCAGACTGCTCTGCGATAAGCTGTTTCACAGGCTGCTAAACTGTCACCTTTTTTACAAGCTAAGTGTGAATACACGCCAAGGCAGACAAAAATCTATTTATGCAGATTTTTACCCCAGACTGAGCGTAATAGCTGAATAGGATGCCAGTTACCATGTGCACTGCTACATACATAGAGGATTGAACCACATAAACACTAAAAACATCAGTGTAAAGATCAGTAGTTGTTCACCATTTATTGCACAACCATCTGTACTTGTGGCCTATTCTGACAAAATGAAGATGAGACAGTATTCATTAAATTCCTTTCAAACCAGAGAATAACTTGCATGAAAAAAACATTTTATGCAGTATTTCTCAGACAAGCTCTACAGTGGCACTGGGGATATTATTCCAAATCTACTGTACTGCCATGGAAAGAAACTAAACACAAGGACGCTGTCCATGCCCTTGAAGTCTCGGATCACTGAAAGGTCAAAGGACCTTTACCACCACAGACCTTCTTCCTCCCTAGGCACTGGCTGTTGGCCACTGAGTTGGACGAATCTGTAATCTAATCCAGTATAGTCAGCCTTAACTTCCTCCAGATTTCCTTATTCTACTGCCAAACCAGCCAAACTTCTGTTCTTATCTGGTGAAGGCCTCATGCTTTAGGGCTCACACTGTTTGATTGTGTAGTGTGGAAAACATTAATTTTCAGTCCCTCTGAATATTCGCGTAAGTTTGGCCGACTTAATTTTGATAAAAGTCGCTTCCTGAAGGGCAAATTAATTCTGAATTTTCTACCCACTTTTTGTTGCTCTCAACAGCTCAGTTATGGTATTTAGGCCTGTTAGCCTCAAAGAGCAGGATTAATACCTTAAGTTCAATACTACAGCAATACAATAGAGAACCAAGGCACTTCTACAGTAATGCAGTTTTTTGATGTTCATGCAAGGAAAAGATACTTTACCAGAACTCATAAATACTCACATTCATGAAAGTATGTGAGAAGACATGGAATACATTTAGTTGCTTGGTTCCCAAATAAACATTATCTCTAGCTGCCTTGTCTCATTCCTGCACTGAGGAGGGAAATAGCACCCACATCTCATCTGCCTTTTATTAGTATCTTCTGATTTCAGCCAAATTCAGCTCAAAACTTTCTGGGGATGGTGGGGGGGTGAGGCGACAGGAGAAGATTTGTAGCTGCATGTTTAAGAAAGAAGCTAAATTCATCACAATGACAGGGGATAGTGTTGGCAGAGATTTGAGCTATTTATTCTTTTAGGAAAATCCTATAAAGAATGACACGAGGAAGCCTCTATCTGCAGTCTTGTTCATCACACTGGTGAGGAGTCCGATAACAGATGTATGCAGTAGCGTGATTTAGTGCCGGGAGCTGGCCCCTGATGTGTATTAATACAGCGGCAAAGCGGAACGAGCCCCTCTTCATCACTCATCTCTATAAAAGAGGTGGAATCCGAGATGGCCCGATGTTCGGCAGAGCAAGCCCATTTGTTCTGCTGACTGATGAAGCCAGCTCAGGCTGTGTCCTTCACCTCCACGGGGCACTCAGGTTGCAAAAAAGGAGATCACTGAAGCAGGACCTGGTCAACAAGTGAGACGAGAGCAGTTGGACTCAGTGAAGGAGCTATTTAAAGGTGAAGAAATCCAGCACTCTGTGCCTGCATGGCAGGCACGGGCCTGCATTCTGATTTACCTGTGCTTCATCTTTTGCAGAAATAAAACACCACAAACACAAAAAGCCTCAGAAGCCAAAAAAAATCGAGGCTGCCATGACTCCTCAGGCCCATAGGAACCCCAGTACATGACATTTATATGGGGGTGAGTAGATGCATAGCAAGGGAGAAAAATCTTTATCTCATCAAAATCCAACAAATGTAAGAGTGTCCAATTTATTCCACATTATTGCAGAATAATACTACGTATCTTTTTATGCATTAGTAATTCCATAGCAAAATCTTCTTTGACAGAAATAACATCAGATTCCAGAAGTTTACAAATTACATGCCCAGGCTGTGCTTCAGCTGTAATTGGGAGTCTGTAAGAGAATGTCATTTATGACACAACTTCAGTTACCCAATCATAAAAGTTCATTTCCTCAAGTGAGCATTGCAGCAAACCCTGCCCACAGATTTTCACTTGGCTGAGGATACTTCTAAACAGGGTCTGAGGAAGAGATCTTTATCATTTCTGACCATTAAAGACTTTGCAGACCTTGTCTCTTGATGATCAGCATAAGCATGCTGCCCGTACTCTACTAACTACACTTCTTCCTTATTTTGTAATACATAATAATCCTCTCTCCCTCATCCATAATGAGAAAGCTTTCCATGCCCATGCTATTTTCCAGGGCTAAGTTCCACTCCAGATGCACTCTCAACTCTTCAACAAGTGTTCACTATACAATTTGCCTAATCAGGTAAGTACAACTTAAATAGTATTTTGAAACATGTAGGCATGGTAACAGAAACTCTCCTTATAGAAAGCAATGCAGTACAGAATTCATTCTGAATAATTCTGAATAATAAATAAATGGACAGGTAATAGGGGACAGTAAGACATTAGCACTCATACCAAGAAAATCTAGTATTCCAGTACTAAGATTCTGTGGTTTCTGAAGCTATCCCTTTTACTACAGAAGTCTGAATGTCCCAAAATGGAATACTCAAAAGCCAGGAAAGAATAACCTAAATAAATAATCAATAATAGATGAGACTTTTGCTGAACAGATTATTAATGTTCTTTTCTCTTCTTTTTTAATACAGAACCTTTCTGACAGTTTGCAATCCAGATCAGAACCAGAGAAAGCTCAGCTTTTTTCCCTACTTCATTATTCTATCTATCCACCAGCCCAAGGAAGAAACACAAACTTCCTCCTATTAATCATCAGGTTATGTGCTCTTCCCCACTGCTTTCAAATCTCCATTTTTTCCATCATCTTACTCACTATCTTGCTACTGGATTACAAGAATAGTTGTTTAATAAGCTAATGAGAACAACATGTGTCAGTGGATAGCCACAAGATAGGGTAAGGTGAAAGAACAGAAAGATGCGTCCTAAAACCCACCGCATTCACCAGATTAAAGTTTTTTCATATTTTGATGACTAATCAATGACTTTTCAGAAATCTGTCACATGGAAATAGACAAGCATTTTAATGACTACATCCCCACAACAAGGAAAAACTATTTTCACCCAGAGGAATAAGACAAGCCACAGGGAATAAGCGGTTTCACCCAGTGATGACACAAAAATTGCCAGATTTTGGCTCCTGTGAAATTGTCTACAAATACCCCGATAATGGGCATCAGAGCTACCAGCTAGTGCCAGCCTAACACTGAAGGAACATACTGCTTACTGGTCAACTGCCCATGACCATGAACTGCATAATTTAGGACAGCGGAAATAACACCGTCTGAAGAAGCAGATTATTATTCACAGTGAGGTGAAGCACTGCAAATTATATTAACATGGTTACATTCCCAAAAATTTGTTTAGTAAGCAGCTTTTGATTCTATGCAAAAACACATGATATGCTCTCTCACACATTTCATTAAAAGTAACACTACTTTTGTCTATGGCACTTTGCTCAGAAGGGACATGACTATAAAAATGCTGGCAGGTTACCTGATGCTGGGCTAGACATGGAGGCTGCAGCTGGCTTTCGTTTCCTCTTGATGTCCCTTGAACATGGTGGTCCCAGGTGGACATTTGCTTGCCTATGGAGAAAATAAAGCAAAATAAACTCTGTTCCAATAGCACATTTCTGTAAGACTGACCAGTCTCCTCCAGCTCCTACCTTCCCATCAGCTTCTTAACCAGTAAGTAGCACAACCAAAAGTTACTCAGGGAGTTTTGTTCACATTCTTCATCAATACAAATTATGCTCCCATTTCCTTTAAGAGCTCACACATAAACTGTTCAGAAGAGTAATTATCTCTTAGCCTTTAAAGGATTTGGTTTTGTATTAACTCCAAACTAACTCCTTGCACATGTAAAGATGTGATCAAGCAGTGATATGACATGTCCTACCATTACTTCTATGCAAGAATAACAAATGTCTGCAAGACTGCTCTAAATATAAACTTTGATATTTGCTCCTTAGTCAAAAATTATTTTGCAATTTATTTGGTACTGTAGAGTCATCTTAAATTATAGCTATAATGCCAAATGTCCATGCATATTGTTTCCACTACAGTAGTAAGTTCGTAAAGTTAGGAATGCAAAACTGTCTCATGCGTTTTTAAATCATTATTTCCTGATGAAAGTGCTGTGCAAGAAGCTGAATCTGACCTACAGCAGCCTTGCTGCACCTCCTAAACTGGCTGAAAGGCATAATCTGTTCTGTTAATATCAACTGTTAAGTCTGAAGCCTACTGATGGTGTTTCAGTTTAATCATTTGCCAATTAAGAAGAAATCTGTATTGTTGGAACTGACTTGAGCTGAGAACTCCTCCAAGTCATATACCTGTAGGAAGCAGAGAAGTTTAATTCAGAAATAAGTCTTTGCAGCAGACCAGAAAACTTCCTCAAATACCATCCATAATGAATAGAAATGCATAATTTAGCAGTGACACTGGGTTCAAATCCCTTCTTTGTCCAATATAACAGACTTCCTTTGACAAGTTCCTTGGTCACTCTTATCATCAGATCTGATGTGCAAAATGCAGAACTACAGTGCAAATAAAATCAGTTAAAGACTGTGAGGTGTTTACATGGTGTAAAATTTGGATCCATGTAAGTTTTGATGACAAAGTGCTGAAAATCTAAAGTGTCCTCAATACTTGTTATTTTTACTTTTTTTTCTTTAAAAATCCTGAAAGTTTAACAAACACTTTTATTACATACTAAAAGGAAAACTTCATGGGTTTTTGTTTCTGTGACAAAAATCTATTAAAAAAAACAAACCAACATGTTTACAATATGTATCATTTTAGATGCTGTATTTATGCAAAATCAAATTGTGCTGTTGTATCTATACAGAACAGTGTAGAGACCACAAAGAAATTCCTTTATTAGTCCAGTCTATAAATTGTTTGAATGCTACTGAGTCTATCTACTTACCTGAAAAAAAAATGCAACCACAAAATAAATAAAATACCTACTGTTCCATCTTCTCAACTAAAATTCAAAAGTTCTACAAGAAATCTGTAAGATCTGTCCTCTAAATCTGACATTGAAGTACAGTTTCAAAAATTCTTAAATTGTGCTATGTTTCACAGACAGACAGTTTTTCAAATCTCGGAGCACATATTAATAAACCAGATGAAGAAGTCTCCTGAGGGGATCAAGTGTACTCTCAGTAAACTCACCAACACCAAGTGCTGGTCCTTCACTTTGGCCACAACAACCCTGTTCATCACTGCAGGCTGGGAGAAGGGTGGTTGGAAAGTGGCCCAGAGGAAAAGGGCCTGGGGTGCTGATCAACAGTAGTTGAACATGAGCCAGCCTGTGCCCAGGTGGCCAAGGCCAATGGCATCATGGCTGGGATCAAGAACATTGTGGCCAGTTGAACCTGGGAAGGGATCATTCCCCTGTACTTGGTGAGGCCACACCTCAAGTCCTATGCTCTGTTTTGGGCCCTTCTCTAAAAGAACACTGAGGAGCTGGAGCACGTCCAGAGAAGGGCAATGGAGCTGGTGAAGGGTCTGGTGCACAAGCCCTGTGAGGAGCAGCTGAGGGAGCTGGGATTGTTTAGCCTGGAGGAAAGGAAGCTCAGGAAAGACCTTATTGCTGCCCACAAGGACCTGAATGGAGTGTGTAGCCAGGTGGGGGTCGGTCTCTTCTCCCAATCAGGTGGCAGGAGAATGAGAAGACACAGCCCCATGCTGCACCAGGGGAGGTTCAGGGTGGCTATCGTGAGGACTTTCTTCAAGGAAAGGGCTGTCAAACATTGGAATGAACTGCCCAGGGAGGTGGTTAGAGAAACCATCCCTGGAGGTGAGAAGCTTTCAAAAATACTGGCACACCTACAGAATGCACAGCTAGATTTTGCATAAGAACTCCTGCCTCTCAGCTACATTCTCAAACATCTACCCTTACCTGATGATTACACAAGGGGTAAAAAAAAGAAAAATTAGAAGAATCTCAAAATCCCTTCACGTAGTGAATAGAAAGGCAAATCACACTTCAGTTGAAGACTACTAGTAAGAATGCTGTATCTAGTAGCCCTGCCTCTAAGACATAAAGGCTAAGAGGTCATAAATTGTCTCTGTAACATGTTTTTCATTCAGGTTTATCCCTTATAGATCACCCACAGTTCAGTTAGTAAATCAGGAACCTATTGATTACTCACTGGCTCTGACTGACCCAGTGGTAAAAGTGTCATTTCAAGTGGCTGGTGCGCTTTACAGGCACCATAAATCTGCATGCAGGGAATCTCCAGGTGGTTAAGTACCTTGGGTGAGAGAAGAGAAAAGCAGAAGGCTGCATTCAGTGATAATAGTCTTCATTAAGCCATGGACAGAAACGATGTTTGAGATATAACTTATGAAATTTACTATGCAGATTTTTGGTAGATGTCACACTTTTCAATGTAAATTTCTAATTACCAGCTTGCATGAAGGTCTGTATCAGTGAGACAACAGAACTAGCAAATCCCAGTTTAACAGCAGACTCCTATAGACTACCACAATCACCCCCACCACTAGGAAAATCAAGTCATGGATACGCACAGCACCCAACACAGCAGTTGGTAGGCTGAATTACAAAATGTGAAAATATCACAAGTTGTAACGATGAGTTAGTTTTCCTTCCAAAGGTGAATTTTAACAACTCTTCTGAACAGTTAAAAATTACTCTAAAGTAGACTGGAACAGGAAAGGCTGACAGAAAATGCTGACAGAAAATGCACATTTGCGCATTGTCACAGCCCTCTCTGTGACCAAGTCTGAGACTGGAACATTGTGAGATGAAAGGTCTGGGCCTAAACATACAAACTAGAATAGGACTTACATTGTCCTTACTAGCCTTCAATCTCTTCTGCTAGGCCTCCATGCCTTCTTCAATGTAGCATGAAGAGGAATGAGAAAATAATTCTCTGGTTTCTTTCAGACTATGACAGGTTTATCATAAGAAAAAAACAAAGTCGCAGTGCTTAGTCACAGGTGGATGTGCCAGGTGACCAGAGGCTAACATGAAAGCATAGTTTACAACCTAGAAATGACTTAAATTCTAACCCTGGAAGAGAAAAAGAAGAACACACTTAGAGAAACATATCAGGATCAAAATGTGGCTGTTTTGTTTGCTACAATATATTCAACTCACACAGCAGTCACTGCCAGGAGTTAGTGAATGAAAAATTACACATGTATAGGAAAAATGGCCTTCAGCAATATGAAAAGTCTATAGTGTCTTTTTGGCAGTGATAATATTTTTCGTAATCACAAACGAAAGGAATTATTCAGGAAATATTTTTTGTCTTTTGTTTTTGTTTTTAACATAGTACTTATGGTACCCAGTTCCGCATGCAGGTCATGCTGGAGAAAAAACAGGCTTTGTTATGCAGAAAGATGAAATTCATAGTAGTCTCTCATGTGTCAGAAGTAATGCTTCCTTTCATTTCTTTTCCATATATTTATTCTATTACTTTATTTACATGTTTTTTAATAACCAGCACTTGTATACACAGGACTCCCATCTCACTTCTACAGTTTGAGACGACTGTGCACTGGAACTTGCCACTATTTTACATCTACTACAGTATTTCAACAGAAAATTAGGACTGGCAATATAAATTGTGAGAGACAATACAGAGCACAAGTAGACACCAGCCCCAAAGAATCTTACTGAACAGCATCAGCACCCTGAAAACTTCACTATCTGTGAAGTTTAAATTGTAGCATGAAGTACACTCTTTTAAAATTCAGGGTAAAAACCAGCTCAGTCTCACAACAAAGGTCTCTGAAAAGGTGATACAGAGCTAAATATGACAGCCTGTAGCCTTCTTGGAGGCAAAGAGGCACATTGCACACTTGTGGGTGTATGCATCTCACTGTCATCTGACATTATCCAGCTTGTCTGCTTACTCTCTATTCTAACCCTATCCTCAGAAGAAGCAAAGCACATGGATTTGAAGTGAGAGGCAGTTATTAGTCTACTACTATAAAAACAAGGGATGTTATTATCCTCGTGCTAAAGTGAATATTAATAGACTGCCTTTTAACAAAGACACTGCTACTAAAACTCCACAAAACCCAGCTGTTGCTGTTGTGATGCTCTATTCAGAGCAAACACAATCCAAATGAAAGGCCCTTTCTCTGAGCCCTGAGGTGTTACCTGAGGCTGTTGATGGTGGCTTCACAAAATTAATAGTAAAAGCAGAATTCTTCCTCCTCTTTGACTACAGAGCCAGCTGGGCACCAGTCTAATCTGCACATAACATGTGTAAATCAATACGAGTTGCTTATTCTATCTGCATGCAAAGCTCCCACATGCACAAGTGGTTCTTGCTATCACATCCCAGTGTAGATATTCCTGATGCACAGCAGTCTCCTGTGCCCTGCAGAGCCTCTTGGGAGGGCTTCTAGAGCACATTTTCAGATTCCAAAATCTCTAATAGGTCAGCTCACTTTCTCAATCATCCAAATATCATAGATCTTCAACAGCAGCAGTCTGTTCCCCAAGTAAGCATTATAATAATGTGGCAATTCCATTCCTAAAAGTCTGCATGTGGCAAATGCAAGTGAATGCATTTTCTTCTTGTTTTCCATGCAAGCATTCTAAACAGAGAGGTGATCCCATATATTATATTTCCTATTCTCACACTGAATCACACTGTATCTGCGCCAGAAAGATTCCTACTGTTTGAGAGATCTGCTGAGTACACAGATTTGAAATAGCAAATAAAAAGAAAAATTCTGAAGCCAAGGGGAATTTATTTTTCACTCCAGAGAATTAGCATTCACATCAAAATAGGAATATTAGGCCCCAGTCAACTGCATGTGACATTAGGTTGATAGCTGCTGTTCATTGCATGCCTGTCAGAAGAATTCCATTTTATTCCCAACTGGAATATTAGGCAGGCTTTAGCAAAGGAAGACATGAAAATCCTCCCGCTAAATGGAAAAAGAGTAAAAAAAATAGGGAGAAAGGTTGCTTAGAATGAACTGGATACTGTCCTGCTCAAGCAGGAAAGTATGAAATTGTGGACATCTGTTTACTCCTTTGTCTGCCTCAGAAGAGGTCTGACGTTGCAATCTCTGTATTTCCATGTGATTGGGTAAAAGGCAGAAATATCAAGATCTCTGTGCACAGACACAGAAGTGACAGAACAATATTTTTCACAAGAGTATTTCTACAGCTGGAACTAGAATTTGAGACATTCAAGTCTGTTCAATTTAACAGCACCACCAAATGCAGAGTATGGGAAAACTGGCAGTAAATGAGATCACTCACCCCTCTACATCTTTATCCCACGTTCCAGACAAGATGAAAGACTTGCTTCTAAATCAGATTAAACTCTAGATTTAAAGTTAGTATTAACAGAGTACATACAAAGCAATTTTCTGTACCTGTGTTGTTCAAAAGTCTAACACAATTCTTCAAGTCTCCATCTTCAACATCTACCTGCCATCCAAGGCCCACTTTCCTTACGACCTCCAGTAGGAACATTTAATTGCTTTTTTTCACTCATAATCCTATTTTCAAGGCTAGGCAAATAATAAATGGCATCAAGGACAATTTATCTTCTACCTTCCTCTCTTATTCTGCCTGCTATTCAAATTAAAGGGAATATTGGTTCTAGGCTCTTCTGAAACTCTTACACTGCCCCAAGGGAATAGCATTCCATCAACCAACAACATCTCCTCAGCTACAGAATACTGAATAACCAACATCTAATAAGATATTCAACTTCAGCCTCTTAAGTAGAACATGCTCAACAACAAAATTTTGTTTAGACCACTCATCCCAGAGAGGCAAACAGGCAGAGGGGAAAGAGAGAAGGATCCCTTGAGTTGCCCATGTAAGTCTCTACTTGCTTGCTTTTAGCAGTCTGCATCATAAAGTCGAAACCTTAACAGACAAGACATGATTACCAAACGTTTTGTGCTCTTAAAGGAGAGTAATTATAGGCATGTGAAAAAAAAAAAAAAGAGATCCCTGAGGTACTTTTCCTTGCATTCCTCCCGAGAGGCAGCAGAGCCATTAAAAATTCCATGATGAAGAGGAAAAACAGTCTGGGAACAGCCAGGAGGCAATACAGCAAATTAATACACCAGCCATCCCCTGGGAGGACTGCAAGAAAGCAGAAAACTCTCCTTGCTTCACAAAATAAAATTATACCACTAATGATAACAGTCACCACACACACAAAACTGCTTCTAATGATGGGTGTGAAATTCCCAGGGCTGTGCATACACTTTGAATGAAAGCTCTTCTCATCACAGACATAAATCAAGAAAGGTAGTGTACGATTTATACTGCCTTTCAAATAAGACTTCCCAAGGAACCTTCCACATAGACCTGTCAGTGTCAAGGAGGAGGCTCTTTCTCAATCCTCAGCTGCGCTCAGTATTCTGGCCTTCAGCTCTGCTTAAACAAAAGTCCTGGGTTACCAGACTTCCAAACAAACTGCACCAAAAGCCTCCAGTGAGACAAAGAAAACAGTTCCATAGCAGAGAAAAGACTCCATTTGGTAAATACACTCCACTGGACACACTCCATGATAGCAGAAATAAAGCAGAGAAAGGAGATTTTGCAGGGCACAGCAGGAATCACGTTGAAGAAACTGGATGGCTACAATATCATGTATTTTTCATTATGTTTCATATTATTTCAGAGGATTTGCTTCACACACACACACATCTCATTCTGGCAAATTTTGGAGTAGAATTTCTCCAGGATGAGGTGCAAGCTGTCAGAAGCTTCCTAAAGCACAAACTACCAAAATTGATTCCATACATGGCAAAACCAGAAGATGTTAACGGGGGCAATAGGTCATCTGAGCATACAAGAGATCAGCTGAACCTCCGGTAAGAATATGAACTACTAACAAGTTTGCTTGGCATGTAAAGCTAAAAAAGAACTACTATCAAGAAAATGTTTCTCTGAAGGAACTATCTCCTCTGTGGCCTTAGCAGCATCTTTACATAATGCAAGCTCCTTGTACCAAAGAGCTCAACCCTTACCATATACATGGGGTCACAAAACACATTCATTCTTTTCCTATTTCTTTCTCCTATAAAGGTTCTTGGGCACATTTCACACTAAAATAAGAACTATTTTCTCAAATTCCAGGCATTTAAAAACACAACTGTATCTGTGATGGTACAATTTCTCTGTCAACTCAGTAACAAGTCATCAGTGATTATGTTTGTCAGGACACCAGCCACCTGTTCATTAGAGGAGGGAACCAAACATATATATTAACTGGTTAACTAGACTATACACCCAGAAAAACCTATCAAACATAATCTCTCTAGGTTTAGAAATCCCTTGCAAAGAGCCTGGCTTTGGTAAGGGCCTTCACTGACCATCATAAAGGTAGAGATTTTGCCCAGTTTGAATTTGCACGCAGTATTTGTCCAGCTCACCTCTCTGGAAGACAAACTTCTATAAAGCACCAAGTAAAACACTGGAGGCAAAAAAACCCCTCTTATTTTAGATGAAAATGAAGAAGCCATTCAATCTCCTTGCTTCACAGGCAGAAAACATCCCCAGAGTGGGGCAAAAGCACAGAAAGGAATCAATTTGCTGATACACAGTCTTCTGAATTCTTTTTATTCTCATCCGGTTGAGCATTTAAGAGCTGATTTCTTCCTCCCTCCCCTTTTCCAGCTTTAACATGCTGGCTATGGCAGCATGAGGTCATGGTGCGACATCGCAAAATTCCCTGCAGAAGCCAGTGGGAAGAGAGGCTTTGCTGGGTGGGTGCCAAGCTTCTGTTCAGACACATACAACCTTAGTACATTTTTCATGCTCTATTTGCTAATTAACAAGGGAAAGAAATCCATGAAGCTGAAAGTCCAGACATTTCTTTCAGATTGGGTCCCTGGTACAAGCACATAAGCGGAATTGTGTCCAAAGCAAGGCTTCGTCTACTTGCATAGGTAAAGAGCTCAAGGGCACCTTACCTTTAGATAGTCACCTGCAGCACAAAAACAGGAGTCACCTCTAAGTCCAATACTTGAATTTAATTTAGGATTAGTCAGCAGAAGGTGCCTGAATAGTATATTAACCTGAATTATGCAGACTCAAATATACCAAACATCTGGCCAAACCAGATCTAAATTTCAGCTATTGCTACAGAGAGCTATCAAGCCATTAGAGGTCACCTCAGGTGAGTTCTTAATCTGCTCAGAGGGTCTATTTTAGACACCTAGGATAGCAAAATGCTTCAGCATGTCACCTGCACCAGTTTGTCAGCGTTTTCCCTCCCATGTTGTTCCAATTTTAATAGTGGGCAATGATACTATGTCCATTTGCACCTGTAAAACAGGCTTGCGGCAACTCACCGCACATTTCAGTTGTTTCACATTTCACATTGCAGTTAGTTCTAAAAGAACAGTATGTACTGCCTGTCTGTCATACACTGTTTCATATACTGTAAGCACTTAGCTCATTGAAACTCTCCAATAAACTGCGTGGCTACGTTTTGTGCTAAGTTTGGACATGGACTTCCCAGGGAAAAGTGTGTTAAGTTACAGGTCTGTAAGTGCTGCTCAGATCACACAGTACTACTAAAGACATCCAGCAGAGGGAAGTGAGAAAACCCCAAGAGAGCAGAGAAAGGGAGTTACCTGGCAGTGCAGTGTGCTGATGAGCATCTTCGGTGGGAAGCATCAGCAAGCACATCCAGCGAGTACAGAGGAGATAATGGATTGAACTGGAAAGTCAAGAAATTTTATTTAAGCAAAGCATTAAAAGAAACAGCGTCCAGATAAAGCTCCTCAGATTTGTTCTGTTCACACAGTATAAGGAGACCTCTCTGGCACCTCAAGGGCTAAGACTAGATGAGAACAAACTCTCACTTCAGACAAAAGGCTAGCAACAAAGAGTGAAACAGCAAATCTCATAACCACCCTCTCAAAGAGACAGCCTTGGCATACTCCTCTTCCAACCTGCAGTATTAAAAATGCTGGTTGACTAAGAGCATAAGTGCTCTATTGCTGCACACCATGAGGAGAAAGTCTGCTTCTCTTTCAGAAAGCCTCTTGTCTACCTTCACATTGTAGAGAAAACAGTCACTGAATTGTGCAAGCACAGAACTTTCCTCAGAGCAGTTCCTGTATCCCCAAGGGTTGGTATACCACTGAAACAGACCTCTAGAAGATTCAGATCCACCAGGTTAAGTTCGCAATGAGCACCCAATTCATTCCACGGCAAGTGAGTTGCTCCTTCCACTCCCCTCTAACTTGATACGCTGCCTTTACAAACTGCTTAAACCAAATTTTTGAAATAACACACGGTAAAGTTAATCTAAGACACTCCATTAGACATACACTAGCCACATCTTGAGGGCACCAAACCTGTTCAAGCCAGTTTGTTTTAGAAGATGCAAGACTTTTAATGGTCAGGACAGAAATTGAATAATCTGGTCAATCACAGAACAAATTTTGCTCAACATGTAAAGAGAAGCTTTAGACTGGTAGATTCTCTGGGGTACCTTCTTTATACTTCCATTTCGAATTTCCTCTTTATTTATAATTCACACCTCAAGCAGTAAATTAATTTCCATCTGCTTTGCAAAGTGCTACACCAATCTCCAAAACATTTTTCTTGTATTACTAGGATTACTGATTCATTTTTAAATAAGGACAAAGGAACAATCCACATCTGTAGCAGGACTCATCATAAAAGCTATTTGCACTTCAGAGCTGGAGGCCTTTACCCTCCACCTTCCTGAGAAAGAAGATACACCACAAAGCTGCTGCTATCAGGGTGCTCCTCTTAAGTGGGACTGCTCGTTTACTGTCAGTCAAGTAACACTGCAACTGCACAGTAAAGAGAATCACCAGGAACCCTGGAATTACTGGAATGCTGATTCAAGTTCATTTAAGAAAAACAAAATTTACTTACTTTAGGTAATTTTAAAACTTATGTAGTTACTCTTATCTTTAGCAATATAAAAGCAATCTGTAAAAGATTCTCACTAATGGAAAATACACAATTGCACAAAGGCTTGAAAATTATTTCTTGCCATAGACACATTTTTAGTCACATGACAGGTAAAAAAAAAAATGTCAGTCCTGTTGTCCCTGAAAATAAGCCTTCTGATTTGTTTTAGTATAGCGGAGTCAGTTCTCATGAATTGTAAGATAAACAAAAATCATGTTTACATTCCTTTGTAAAAGATATCACCTGATGGACTTCTCAAGTGACCAGTGAAGATGGAGAAGTGGTAACTTCTCTGTCCAATCTCTATCACTGTCCAAAAACTTATATATACGAAGTCAACAATAAACTAGGGACTTCCTTTCTTCTTCTCTACCTGAACACCTGTTGTGTGTGTTACTGTGTGTTTCTATCTACATCACAGTAACACAGTCCTACTGCTCACCAACCATAAAATAACTCACATAGGAATAATCAAAGAGTGTGCATGGCCAGGAGCACTGTTACGACATGACTGCTGAAATGGAAGAGTGTATTTTTTGCTCTTTGCTATTAAGAACCTGAGATTTTATATCTTAAAATAAAAAAAAACCCAAAAAATCCTAGCACTGAAGCTAAGAAAAACTTTCTGGAGAATATAAAAGTACACACACAAGAGTTTCAGTTACAAGAATGCCTATTTCTCTTGCTTACCACCTCTTATGTTTGCCTGTTACAGCTGCTATTTAACTACATAATTTAAGCTCACAGTTTTTTCCCTTCTCTATGGATGAGACTATCTGGTAGAATCCTGAGCCAAACAAGGCAAAACAAAGCATTTAAAAAGAGAAAAATGTTCCAATTCTTATGGAATTTTGAGAGGCCAAAGCTTCTCCTGTCAAGAGGCATTTGCCCTCCTCCCACTCACTGTCAGAAAGGACGGCCTACACTTACCTGAAACAGAGAGATAAACAAAAGGAATTCCTGAGCTATTCAGTTTAAATAGACAACACAACACATGAGAAATGGGTTATGTTCAAAGCCCAGAAGACATCAGTTAACAAAATAAGAAGGGACAGGACTGCCTTACCTCAAGTGCACAGGCCACAGTGTGTGGGAAATCAGAAGCCAGCACTGTGTTCTTTCTAGAGAGAAGGAAACCAAGAAAATAAAAAAAGGAAAAGCAGAGTCACCTTACCTGGCTGCGATCTCTCTTCCCCATGGATGGTAACCAAAAACTGGAAGGAGGCAGAGTCGAAAGGACAGGTGGGAGCAATGCCAAGGAATGAACATAGGGGAAAAAAATAGGTTTGGGGATAAGAAAAGAGGAAGGGAAGAACAAAGATGGAGGGAGAAAGAAAAAGATTAAACATCATCAGGAGTCATATTAAAAACAACAAATTTCAGATCCAAGGAAGAAAATCAGGTATCAACAGCTGGTGAAGGCTGGACCCACTGCACTACAGTCAAGACATGCTACCCTTACCTATCCATTTCCCAGAACAGCATTAGGGAGATGCCAAAGGATAAGCACCATGAGTATTTCCAGTGCTGACTACAATTTAAATACACTAATTGGGGAAGGAGACATAACACCAAAGCAAGAAAAAGTAATTTCACAGCTGCCTTATCAGCATCATTTCTGCAGTCTGGGTATGCACCCATAATACAGCTCCAATAAGAAGCATTTTAAGAAATGAACATATGACGCTCAGTTTTCTCTTAATGTCCAAAAGATCTGTAATTACTGCAATGGCACATTATAAGGCAGATGAAAAAAAGCTGACTGCAAAAAAAGAGCATTTGAGTAGTGTCCACACACTGGGGCAGCCTTATATCAACATATATATATATATATATATATATATATTAAAACAAAGGGTAAGTCAGCAATTACAAGAAAACAGAGAAGTAACTAGTAGAATACTGTCTCCCATTACACAGGTCATACTTAAGTGTCCACCAAGCTCTTCATGTCCTTCACCCCCAGAAGGGAAGAGGACCCTATAGCTCTTCTTCCCCTCCCAAAGTTCTATACAACAGCAGTTAAGGACCTTACTCTTTCTGGCGCGGATCACTAACGATATGACCTAGCCTCTCGGTGCCCAGAGTGCTCATGGAGGTCTCCTGAAACACAAAGACAGGCAAAAGGTTGCAAACTCTCACACAGTGAGCAGAGAATAGCTTGCTGCTGCCAGCAAGAACAAATCTTATTCCCCTGGGTCACATTCTTTCCTTACCAGTACACTCTCAGCTAAACACGTTCACTCCTTTCTTTTTAGAACTTCACCTGAGATGATTTAACTAATTAGAATGGCAGAAAATCGTTCAATTTTATTTATGAGGTTTGTTTTTTTATTTTTAGTGATGATATTTGCTTACAGAGGGGCACACCATAAACTGGACTACAACAAATTATGCAGCACAAGGATGCATGAGAGCAGGGGAGATGGCTGAAAAGTGCTTCTTTCCACATTACTGGGGTCAGCTGGGCTAGAAAGAGGCTGAGACAGGATACTACACTGTTCCATTTACAGTGAAGGTTCATCAACCACCAATGAATAAATTAAGGAGTGAAAGCATGATGCTTTTGCCCTTTCTGAAAGCAGCAATTCAGCAGCAGTATCTCTAGCAACTAAAGAAAAGGTAGGTCTTAGGAGAAAGGACCAACTTGCTCTGGGAGCATGTTGCTTCCTGCAAGACACTGTCCTGTGTATGTGCTCAATGCTGGCATACACATACACACACAGCCTGAAGCACCAGCTGTTCACATCTGCACAGCAACTGCCTCCAAGAAAGAAGTATACTTTTCAGCAAGGGGCTGAAGGTGAGGGCACAGTCTTTCACAGGTAAGGTTCACTTGTGCCAGGAACATAGGCAAAACACACTCAAAGTTTGGGGGCAGTTGTAGCAGCAGGGGTGAAAGATGGGCTATTTGTTATAGCAGGAAAATTATTAACTTAAAGTGCCATAATGTTTAAATTTACAGTTTATTACTGTGTAAATTACAAGCTGTACTTTTGGTAATTAGCAGCTCGCTGGCGGGGAGCTCTGAATGCAACTCATTATTTATGATTACAATTTTGAGAGAGATGGGGAAGGGGGAGCAGTGACCTCCACTGCAAATGACAAAGATCCCTTTAAGGTGATGAAGATGAATTAAACAAGTAAATATTATCCTTCTCATTTGGATCGTTAGAGGTGTGCCGCCAGGCCCAGTCACTCGCAGGTGGCCTCAGGAACCCTACATAAAGTCAATTTCTTGCCAGCTGAGGATTCATATTTTGAATGCTGGTTACAATTAAGCAAGGTGAGTGGAAGAAAGAAGGGGCAGACAAGGATCTTTCAAGTATGACTGAACAGAAGGCACCTGTCACACTACTCTAGATTCCAGGCCCCCCTAACACACCTTGTTAGCAGACTATGGCCAGCCAGCTCATAACTTAGGCCAATGTTTTCAAAAATACAGAGCACATCACAATAAAAAGAAAAGCCAAACACATCCAACACCTTCCTTCCCAGAATCATCTTTTACAACAAAGACTAGCACTCAATACTCCATGATGCAGACCCAACCAGGTGTACCCCTCTCTATTAGACAGATGTCTGCAAAGTATTGTTTGTTCTATTAGAAAAAGGACTGATAATTTGTTTGGTGTTAGCTCTATGTAAAATAAAACTAGTCAATAGCTTGGGGCAGCTTTGTCTGCATTTACTGCATATACCTTTTTACTCTCCTGTCTTCCCCCTAAAAATGCAACTGCTAAAACCACCTTTCTTTGCTGCCATTCATATTGGTCTTCTTCCCTATATAAAATTTGGCCTTCCTTCACCTTTGAGGCACCTCTCTGCCCCTGTAGTCTCAGATGAGCATGCACAACTCTCATGCCATCATCATTTTCCCCTACATTCTGTCTAAATCTTTTTGATATTTATGCTCCCTGTCATTCTTCTTCAGGCCTCCTTTCATACTGCTTTCAGTGCTGATCAGCTGTCTTTGTCACTCTAAATGTGCCTTAAAATCCACTTAGTCACTCAATCATCTTCTGACAGTCAAAGCAGTTAAACAAATCAAACAATACAGGAAACAAGAAATATACCACTTTCTGCAGAAAACAATTTACATGGTATCTTAGAACAGTACTTCAGGACTGATCAGAATTTGAAATAAGAAATCACCATCTTTCAAAAGGGCATACCTTGCCAACCAGCCTCCTCCGACCTTTACGGAGACAACGCGCAGCAGCTCCTGGAAGGCGATTCAGGCGAGCGTGAAATCCTGAAAACCAAATGCAGAAAAAATGAGCAATGAACACAGAAGATTCTTCCTGACAAAGCCACCAGGAAAACTCCTTAGTTCAGTAAAAAAATCAGATCTTCTGTCTTGTTTTTCAGTCTCGAAGATGTAGATATGCCAATTTATTCACAAATCAAATAAAAACCTTACTTTTTGAAAAAAGGAAGACTGCCAGTGGGCAGCTGGTATGACTATTTCAGTAAACTCACCAATAATGCAGCTTTTCTGAACTGGATCTTAAAACAAAAAAAAACAAAACAGATCACCAATACTGTTTTAAATACAACACCTATGAACAGAATCTACTCTTGTCATTATATCAAAAGTTCTCAAACACAATTCCTTATGGACCTCACCTCTCTGAGCTGGCCGTGAGGGCAAAAGGAAGGTGGAAACAGAGAGCTTGTCCAGGCCTGAGTCAATCCTCTCCACTTCAGATCGGTGATCAGCTCCCCACTTGGGAAGAAGGTTGGGGACAGTGAATCCTGGAACACATTCTCCTTCATAAAACCAATCACTTTGCTCATCATCTCCTAAAGAAATAGGATGGAATTAGCCACAAATAACATCAATGTAAACTGTGACAGTCCCTCAAAACACTACAAGTAGGCATATCTGAATGTGAAACAGCTGAAGTCTCATTAGGAATTCGTTCTTGAAGAGCCTTATATTTGTATTCTGTTTCAATGATCCTCAGTAACTATGGGGCCTCACTAAATGCTTTAAACAATCCAACTCATCAGTCTCCAGAATTTCCCTGTAGAACAAAGCCTCTTTATAGACCTGCCTAGGGCAGGTTTAGCACTCTGTTGCTACTGCATCTCATCAACCTTAGTTCAATGTTGTGTGATGTCTTATGCAGAACTCTTTCTCTGAAGTAATTACTGCGACACCAGTAGAGGCCAATCATTTGGCACATATTATAGGCTGCCACAGGAGAGACTCCACAAGAGGAGAAGACCAGGCTCAAAGAGTAAGCAAAAGAAACATACTGATGAGAAAGACTCCTAGTCTCCTGACAGCTGCTAAGAAAAAAACACATAACTATCAGAAATGGTCACTCTGAGTGTAAGTACTAACCATGCTGTGAGTTGCTCTCAATCAAAATTTCTTAGAATCTCTCAGAACTTCAAACCCTGTGTAAAAATTAAAGCAGCAGCAACAGAAGTCATGACCAAAGTCTCCATGGAGCTGGTTCACTGCAGTTAATGCAGCTGCAGTCTAAAACTGAACTGCATCAGACACTGTTCATAGTACATCTGTCTGGCCAGAAATTTCCCAAGAGCAGTTGCACATGAGCAGCATATGAAAAAAAAAAAAAAAAAGCACGAGGAGAGCAAAGAACCTGACACATGTAGCATTTCAGCAGCCCAACTCACAAACGGTCCTATGTAATCGCAAGGTGCTTCATCTTGCCTTAAAAAACTAACATGCCTACCTTAGGGAAAATTCTCATTTCCCTACCATTAAGTCTCAATTGAAGCATCCCCACTTACTCTCCTTTCCTCACTGAATTACATTATTCCTGAGCAATGTCCATTATGCCTATTCACACATCTTGCTGGGAAAAAAAAGAAAAAAAGAAAAAAAGAAGTAAAAAGACTTATCCTAGTAAGAATGCTGCAATCTTGCACATAACAGAAGAAGGAACACACAAAACCAACTCTGATCAGCAACAGGTTGGACAGCCAGAACACTTTATCCCAAAGCTCTGACATTGTTTTTTCTCTCATGTATCAAGCTGGCCTACCAGTTATATCTTAAAATATAGAAATCCCATCTCCACTTCACAGTAAATAAAAACTAAGTAATGTTGGGATAGTTCTTCTAAGAGATCATAGTTTGTGCAAAACTACTCCTAGGAATTTGGGTCTATGAGCATAGTGCCCTGTCATACCTCAAATCACGGTTTTCACAAGACAAACTTTAACGATCAGCATCATATGTTAATATTCAGCAATATTCACTGTGAGAGATCCCAATGCATGTAACAAATATGAAACCAAAAAAAACCCACCTTACAATCAAATTATGAACCAGGATCATTCTCTGCTCACAGAAGTGTGCTGGTATGTGCAGTTGCAAAGACAGTTTATTTAATTATCAACAACACAAATACTACATGATGCAACCTCAAATGAGGGAAGGAAAAAAACTGTATTTATTTAAGAATGCTGCCAGCTTAAATTTCCCATTATTCAGCCTGGAATTGTACTGGAAAACTATTTATAACGTGATGATCTGTGACAAAAAAAATAAATTTTGTGCTCTCTCCATCTCACTGACATGGAAAGCTGTTGGGTTTTTTATTTACTTTATGACTAAGAATTGTCAAGAAAAAAAAAGGAAAATTATGTATTTTTTATTTAGTCTGAAAGTACAACATAAATTTTTAACCCTTTTAATGCAACTGTAACCTAAAACATCTTGGCCTGACATCTATCACAGTAAGAACTGTTTAAACAGAGAGAGACCTGATGACAAGGATGTCAAACCTCCTCTCTTACCTAGACAGAGAAGGCTGTAATTGAGCTTTATTGATTTATTCAAGTCATATTTTTACATGTTCCTGTTTATTGAGCATACGACTTCTAGTAGCAGCCAAAAATTAATGTCTAAAACAGGGTATAAAATCAGGGCAAGTATATAGGGCAAGCATATAGAAAAGTATATATATACACACTACCCGGTCTCCATCAATTTTGTCTCAGGTGATGAAGTAAAAAACTTCAGTCACCACTCTGCTTCTCATCTGATAATACGAGTGCTCACTAATTTCAGCCCCTGAAGAATCATCAGTAAAAAGAGAGGGCAAAAGATTCTACTTTTCTGTTGCCTTTGAAGAACCAGAGTTGGGAACAGTTATTTTTCAGCAAAGGTCAAAGCTGATATTTGAAATCCCTACTCTTAAGGAAAGTATTATACTCCACTAAGATCACAGATTGGTCCTACAGCCTAAAAAACCATCAGAAAACACCCATACGCATGTTTGCTACCACTGTGTTGCTTCACACAGGTACCTGGGCCTTTAACAAGCTAGTGGAAGCAGCATATCCTATTGAGTTACTGGCGCTACTTCCTTTAGCACTCATATATTCCCAGAAGAGTTCTCACCCAAATCTTAGCTTGTGGTATGTGACAGAATCAGAGTGCACAGAATTGCAGGTCTCTAGGGTCACATTCCACATGCTCCAAATGTAATAGTCCTCAATGCCTATGTGCCTACTATAACCTATTTCACATTTACTTCTGCTGTATCTTCCATCAACTAAACACTGCACTGTGGTTGATAAATAAAAGCAGATTGCACTTCACACTCAAAACTCCTAAGATACCATTTTTACTACAGACACATTCAACTAGTGAACACAAGAGCAAGGGAGGAACACATATGTAAAGAAATAAAACCTATCACATATTACCATCATCTTCTTTGCACAGTCTATTAGGTGACTTGTCAGTATTAAGTAATCTATTTTCTTTTCCCCATCTTCTCTTCCTGCCCATAAAGAAAACAACTAACACATTCAGACGCTAATGTATGTAGGTGCTAATGTAACATTTAAAACACCTACAGAAACAAATTAAATGCTGTGCTCTTTCATTATGAAGAGCTCTCAAATTCCTCTTGTATGTCTGTGCCTTTCCACAGTAATAGCTTCTTATATTGCAAACATTATGGATCTGATACACAAAGTATTTCATCAGGAAAAGCATAGTGTTTGAAAATCATGCAATTGTAGCCCTCATTTCTCAACTTCTAGCTGCTCCCTGCCACTGGTTTTTCCTCACACACCTCCCTCTCTGTCTCGCTTCAAACACAGATCTTTCTTTGCATTTGTAAAGAAAGTAAGAAACTTTCTAGCAGCACATGAGAAAAATCACAGGACACTTGTTACCTTGGCGGCCTTCATCATTGGTAAACAGACCAGTATCACTGCTGCTGCAAACACTGCTAGTTTCACTGGAACAAAAACAGAGAAAAAGAACCACAGTTACAATTGCAACAGGCATAATACAAAAACCACTCTACTACATGCCACTAGCTTCTCCGAGACTAAAATGTTTTACATGTACAAAAACTGAATTTCAGATACATGACTGGCTCTAGAACACAACTGCTTTCCGTTAAAACTTATCAAGGCAGCATCACTTGAAAAAGAGTAGAATCCTGTATCTAGTTTAGTTCTAAGTTATCAAGAAGTAATTAATAAAACGGCATTTGCCTCGGGTACTAGAATTAATAACCCAACTATGGCATTGTCTGGAATACCCACCAGGAAATTAAGTGCAGTTAAAAACTCTGTCCTTGGGTCACTTAACAGGTACTGAAAACCCTCATATGTTTTCC
Source organism: Sitta carolinensis (assembly GCA_032173965.1). NCBI lineage: Eukaryota > Metazoa > Chordata > Aves > Passeriformes > Sittidae > Sitta > Sitta carolinensis. Next base: position 40,182,638 of record JAVUNC010000006.1, read on the forward strand.
ACTTCAGATTCCTTTTCCTCAAAAAAGTTACACTGTCATATGTTGTATTACACTAAGTAGTTTTGTGAAATTATACTGGATGTCTTGTATATCCACACAAAAGATGTAACTTTCCCATGACCCTCTGTGCCTCTTTACCTGACATCACCCTTCCCACCTGTCCTGGAGTCTGCTCCTGTTGGTCAGCAGACCCTCCCTTCCCCCTCCCCTTTCCCAAGGGGGCACAAAACCACCTGGCCACGTGTCCAGGGCTCTCTTTTCCTGCCAGGTTTTTCATGGAGTAAGTTCTGTAATAAAGCAGCAGGTCTGTACCTGGATAGGAGGAGCGCTTTTTAGTCTTTTATTCATGTCCCTGCCACAGTTCCCCCTGTGAGGGACTGGTGCTAGCCCGGCAGGGACCCTAGAGGTGCAGGAACTGTGGCAGTCATACAAACAGCCTCCAGGCCCACACAACTTTTATTTCATATGGAGTAAAGAGCAGCTGCAACATTTACAACTCTCCAGCTAAATCCTTCACCACAGCATGACTTGCTGCTGCTGAATACAACCATGTCATAGCATGCTTTGAATTTGCTGAAGCAGTTAGAGGAGATTTAATTCTTGAATAAAACAATAAAGCTAGAAATTAATGTGTAGAAAGCCATTAATTGACTGCAAAGCTAGATGAATATTTGTAGCAGAAGTACACACACATGTCAGTCTCAAGCATCTGAAGGCATTAATGCTGACTTGAAATTATTCCTTGGACACCTCAGGCAATCCTTCCTCCGATGTAGCTGAGATACTCAGACAAGCAGAAACTACTTACTGCCTACTCCCTGAGCACTAAGACCTTAGATGCGAACATCAGGTGTAAGTCAGCACTAGAATCAGTCTCCAATCAGGGAATGGTGTTTAAAAGTATCTCTGGATGCCTCTCTTCCAGGGAAACTGGATCATACTAGTGACCAGTATCAACTTGATTTACAAGGCTGAATGATGAGGGACCACAAAACACATCACACCAAAGAACGACAGGCACAGAATAAAACTCTATCTTGTAAGCATATTGTTGTTCTTAGAAAATGCACTCTAAAGTACAGCCAAGTCAACTCCTGATGCTGGATATCTAAAACTCTTCATCTTCATCATTGTATAAAGGCCAGTTATGCTTAAAGGATGAACAACCTGTACAGCATTCTCACCTTTCAGCATGTAAGTTAATATCAAATTCCAAATTAATCCATTACAATGCTTGGCCATGCATTCATCCTCCCACATATACACCACAGCAATTAAGGCCATGGACTGAGAACCAGGAATTAATTATTTCATCCCAAGCTCTCCTACCAACTCACTGTATGACCCTGGGCCAATCTCTTAGCCAGCTTTCCCTTTTGATAGCTTGGATAAACAATCCTCACAAGCTGCAAGGACTGAGTGATTGCTTCATAAGGGTTTTAGCATCTTCAGAGGAAAGGTGCCTGAGAAAGGAAAAAGCATTGACAAGAATCCAGGTCATATTAACAGCACTTTAAGCATCCTGTTGCACTGAGAGCTCTTTAGTTCCTTATAGATAAGCATTAGTGCCAGTGCTTTAGAGGAACAAACTTTCAGGGATTTCATCCTCTTCACTACCCCTTTTACACTGCAGGGCTGAACACAAACTAGACTCCTATGCAGGCCTTTCTGCAGGTCCAGTAAGCACTGATTAATGACCTCCACTTGCAAAGGAGGCTACTTACCTTAACCATGAAATAATGAATGCTATTGATCCAACAAGCTACTGCTATAGAGTGTTATTGATCACCCAATCTTTGGTTAAAATGGTCCTCATTTAGCAATTCCACTGTCACAAACACCTGGAGCAAAGCATGCTTATAATTAAATAGTTTGGGGGAGTTAAACTGAGAGGTGATGGACAGAGATCTCAGGTTTCCCCCATTTATTCTTTTGCCTGAGCTATTGTTTGTGTCAGGAGGGATATTGATTTTCTATAAAAATAAGAAAACAAGAGGCACCGAGGGGCTGCAGAAGGTCAGGCTGGGCTGGAGAAGGAGGGGAAGCAGAACACTCTGTCTTTGTCACTTGCCTTCCAAGAGAGAGGAATTTTTTATTTTTTTTTATGGAGAGATTGGCCTCCAATTCATCAGCTTAGCCAGACTCATGAATGCAACTGCAGACTGTCATCAAAGCAGCTCCCTTCCAAAGGGTAAAGCAACTTAACTGCACATTCAGGATGAGCGATGGTCACATTCTCAGGCCAGAACATTGTACTGGTTTTGGCTGGCACGAAGTTAAATCTTTCTCATAGTAGCACTTTGGTCCTACATTTTGGATTTGTGATCAGTGTTGATAACTCAGGGATGTTTTAGCTATTGCTGAGCAGCACTGACACAGTACCAAGGCTGTCTCTGTTTCTCACACTGCCCTGACAATGAGCAGGCTGGGAGTGCACAAGAAGATGGGAGTGTACACAGGCTGGACAACTGACCCTGACTGACCACAGTGATATCCTACATCATATAATGTCATGCTTAGCAATAAAAGCTAAGAAAAAGTAGAATGAAGCCAGGGACATTTGGAGTTGTGGTGTTCGTGTTCCCAAATAATGTTACGAATGATGGAGTTCTGCATTCCTGGAGATGGCTGAATACCTGCCTGCTGATAGGAAGTAGTTAACTCCTTATTTTGCTTTGCTTGCACACATGGCTTTTGCTTTACCTCCTAAACCAACTTGACCTAAAGCTGAGTCTTTTCACTTTTCCATTTTTCTCCTCATCCCTGCAGGGGGGTGAGCAGACAGCTTTATGGAGGGAGCTGAGCTGTCTATCCAGGTTAAACCACAACAAATACATGAGCACTAAGCCAGTGAAATCTCAAAGCATTGGTGGGCAAATAGAATCCCTGGTTTGAAAAAGTCACAGTAAGTTTTGGTACTTGAAAACAGATGAAACCAACTGCTTATCTTTCACAAACACACTACTCAAAGTGATTTTGAGACAGCTCTTGTACTATGGTTTGTTCTGCCCTCAAACCAAAACCAGACCATTCTGGAAGCACTCAGCTTAGATCAACAAGACAAAAAACTTCACCACTCAATACATAATTTGCCTTTGTTTTATTATGGCTGCAGAAAATCTCAAAACATTCAGGGACAGAAAGGCATGTTACTTCTAACAGTCTTAGCAGACTTAATTGTCATCTTTGTACAAATATATAAATGACTAATTAAACTAAAACCACTTGTTTCCTTTGTTGTTTCCACAATTATCATAGATCAGGCATTGGGTCATGTCATTACCCAATTTAGAACCATCATAATTTCCTAATTGTGATCCTGCACATCCATCCTTCTCTCAATTTTGTGCACCTTTTGCCATGTTTGGCAAACAACCAAAGATGACATTACATGCACACTTGAATCACAACACTGCAGTTCATCTTCCTCCAGGAAAGGACTGGGTATAATCCCACAAGCAAACTAGAAAAAAACCCAAATATTTCCTCATGAAGAACCCATATCCAAGATTTTCACAGTGAATGGGAGTTTATCAACTGAATAAACAGGCTTTTGACCTGACTTAGGATAAGAAGCCTTCTAGAAAGCAGAGAAAATACAGGATATTTCAGCATTTACAGATTTATTCCTGCATAAGAAACCAAAGCAATTGTCAGTGTAAGGGAAGAAAAAGAGGGTTAAAGAAAAAAAAATCCATTCTGAATACAGAATTTAGTTGGCCTGGAAACCCATTTCGTTTTGTCACATTCCCTGCTGTTAGTGGAGTGAATCATAGTGGAACCAGTTCAGAAGGTTTTGTAAACCACCAGATCACCACAGATTGCTTCCAAGTCCCACAAGCAGCATCAGTCAGCTTTCGTCCCATCAGCTTGTGATGACAACCACACCATTTGCTCTCCCAGGCATCCAATTTTCTTCTCTCTTCCTCAGGATATGCCCTTGTCATACAGCTGTGTAAAGTACTTCTCTTACTGTACCAGAAAAATCAGCTAGAGCACAGTGGGAGTGAGGCAAACACAGCCAGTTTCACTGTGCTGCTAGCAGCAAAGTGTTATATTTAGAGCAGCAGAGACCAAAGCATGATCCTTCACTGCTGTGAGGGATACTCTGCAGTGAAGAGGGCTGTATGTATTCCAGCCTCCAACTGTGGCCTTCCCTCGTGAGTCACAGCACAGATCACACATGTGGTGTTGAAGAGGTCAAATATTCCAAGCACTAGCTTTCCAGAGAGAATCCCAAGGATTTGGTAGCAGATGGTAAATGTCATTTGATGCATACCCTTGCACGATAATTAGTCTGAGAGCGAGGGACAACTGAGACAGAACAAAGCCATCTCCCAGCATGGTCCTCAAGTAACAGTCTGAACATAGCTCTTTATTTACTCTTTCCAAGGCTGGCAAAATAAAGGCTGGATGAAAGCCTGCTGGTTTAAGCTCAAGTTTGACGTGATGGAACAGACTCTGACTGGCATTAAAAAAACCAACTCAAGGAGCACTGTCCATCACTGCCACATCTGGTAAGGGTACCTCTCAGTCCATCACCACTGACATGCACTATTCAGGAGCTACTTACTTAGCACAAGTCTTTTCCTGGACTACTAGCAAACAGCTCTGAGAAGATAAAACTACTTTAAAAATTAGTAATAAAAAGTTTCCATTGACAAATTTTTTTGTAAAGCCCCACTTTGCACCCATGTTTTAGCAAAAAGAGCCACTAGTAAAAGAAAAAAGTGACCACACTGTAAGAGTTACATGCTACAAATCACAACTGACCCAGTAAAAATGTAATAGTGGTTCCCTCGACCACAGTGAGGACTTACTGTAACCTAAGATTTTCACAGGGCACCAGAAAACACCACTGACAAGTTTGCAATTCCAGCTATTATCCACAAAGCTGTAATAATGAAATGCCACATGTCCACTCTGACAAACTGAGCTAGACTGTCACAACACTTAATTGAACCTCAACATATGAACAATCATACTTCATCAAAGAGTTACACTTTCCAAATCCACTCTCCTCTGAGAGTGACTATTACCAGTGCTTGAGCAAAGAACAGGAGAACATGACAAATGCAGACTTCTCTGTATGTTCCTCTAGTTTTAGAAGTCAGCAGTTTAAGGACTTCCTGAGCAGGATCTCTCACCTGGCTATAATGTTTAACAGCCCCTGATATATTTATGCTCCACATTTCCCTTTTGAACATATTTAAATTCTGACCTCTAAAATGCCCCACAGTAGAGTTCCAGACCTCACTTTTCATGAAAAAAATACTTTTTGTTTGTTTTAAATGTCTCCTCAATGTTTGCTGTTCTTACACAATGATAATTAGAAAATCAGCAATCACATTTGCTTTTTGTATACCATTCATTAAGAATTTTCCTCCATTTGATTCTTAGCAGTTGCCTCTTTTCTAACCTGAAAAACCTTTTGGGACAGAAGCAGTTTTATGATCTCAAACCTTCAACACAGAGAATAAAAGTCACACTTGGGGAAAAAACTTCCCAAGAGCGGGCAATACAAATTAAGACAATGACTAAATAATAAATGTCTCATTTTAATCCCTTGTATGTGATTCTGCCACAAATTCATCAAAGTTCTCCAAAACTGGACACCAAGACATCAGACTCCACTGTTGGCACAGGCTTATCCTGTAAGTAATATTAATGTTCCCCTCATCTTCATAGTCTCACCATTCTCCCCATAATTATGCTTTGATGATCAGATCAAGAGCAGAAATGTAGAACTGCAAGCAAGGTTAGACTGAGGTTCACACAGTACCTGCACAGAGAGCTAGCAGTAATGATGGGAGATCTGATCTGTTATCTACTACTACTTCTAGTAAATGCTGAAAACAAGAAACTGAGATCAGTTCGTATCAATCATACAAGTGCCAGCTGTGTGTTTACTCCCCAAATCAAAGGCCACAAACATGCCATGTTGTAGCTGCAAGGCCACAGATATTTCAGAGGACTCCTTGTGTAACAGGAGCTAGAAACCTACCAGCTTGCCAACTTTTCAAGGAAGCAGTCTGGGCCATCACACAGTATTGACAGGAAAGACTTGGAAAAAATCTACAGTTTAGAAGCAGCTGAGATATTTCTCATCTTCAAAAAGAGAGCAGCACTGAATAATTTTAAGAACTTCAAAAAGCAATGCACAGCATTTACAAGCAGCTGCAAGCAAGGCAGCCATCTGACTAGCACAGGGAAGAAACCGAGATCTCACCATTCCGACATGTTTTCATCTGAGCCCTGTTTCTGATCATCAGCTTCACACTCCATCCGCTCCTTCCTTCCCCCGTTGCTGAGGAAGGGCCTGTTCTCTCCTGACTCGCAAAGCCCATGACTGGATGATGTCCAAGGGGCATTCTCTTTCCAGCGTGAAAGACGCTGTTTCTTGGCTGACTTGAACCTGCAGCCCCTCTCATAGTTCCACTCGGACACCCTGAGCTTTTGTTGGAGACTGGCAGCCACCTCTGATGTCACACGTTTGACTTTCCGTCGGCGCCTGAGAGGTCGACAGGGTGCATTCTCTGTAAAGGAGTCTGACTCATGCCACAAGTGTTGCTTGCTCCTCAGGGTGGCACTAAGAGCTGGATGTCGTTTGACCACTGCCATGTCATCGGAGTCACTGAAATTAGCTGTCAGCACCTCGCGGCAATCCTTGACAGCTTCGTCCAAGCTCGACTCTGAGGCCTCACTGTAGCAGCAGGCATGCTCTGCCTGATGCGTGAAGTCTGAACGTCGTTTACGACCCCGTCTCTTGCGAAGCTGCCGCCGCTGCTGCCGTGGGCTTAGGGCCATCTCTTCCCATAGCTCATCCAGTTTGTTTTGCTCTGAAGTCTGCTCTAAAGCTGAGGCCAAGTCATGCACCAGTTCATCCATTGGCAATGCCTACTAAAAATGACAACAAACAATTAGTACCGGACATAAATACTCCTATCAACACACCACTTGACTGTAGTACGCTATAGCCTTTGTAACATTAACCGAGTTAGACACTTTGAAATTACCTGGGAGGACCCAATGCAGGACAACTGCCACTTCCTGGGCTAACACTCACTTCTTTTTGCAAGGGTTAATTCCCTCTTCTAGCCATGGTGGCATCTCCCTACTGCAGCAGTTGGGTTGAGTGCTCTGTGTCTGAAAAGGCCTTAAGGGTCATCTTTTGTGTTGAAGCAGCATGCTCAATTACACATCCCAAAAGGTATGGAAGCCTGCAACTAGTTTTTGCTACCCGGCGTCAGCAAAGCCACAGAGACGGGTCAGCCTGCTTGACAAAGAGACTGAGTCTTCCAAAAAGTAGACAAGCAGAAAAGCTGAGAGCAAAAGAGATGGTAAAACAGGTAGTCTGCAAGCAAGCATCACTTCAGCACCAAAACAAGGCGTGCGGGACCCTGGGCTGCTTAGAACAGGATGTAGGAGACCAAGCCCCAACACCTACCGCCGAAAAACACCACCCCTACACCTCAGGGCTGTTAGTGTGCCAATCCCAAAGTCTTGGCCAAATCCCTTACCTCAAAACACCCCTCTCCCCAGCCGTGCCTTGCAGGCGTGGGATTTCTCTCCCCACCGGGCTCAGAAACACCCGCACCCCCCGCCCGGTGAACCACCCACTGCCGCAGGCCGCCTCCCTTAGTCCTCAGCGACCCGGCCACACTGACTCTCTTCTCTGGGGAGAACGCCGCTGCTTCTGCCCGACACCCCCCAGCTTCACTGGGAAACGCCGGGAAAACTGCCCTCACCGCCCCGGCGCGCAGGCTCCTGCCAGGCCTCCCGCGACCCCGCTCACCGGCCAGCACCCCGCTCCGCCAGCCCCTCGTCAGCGCCGCTTCCGGCCTCCCGGGCCACTTCCTCCGCCCGCCCCGCCCGCGGGCGGGGCCGCCGCCGAGCCCTGGCTGCCCGGCCGGGCCCGCGCCCGCCCGCCCCGCCCCCGAGCCCCGGCCCCGCCCCGCCCCCGAGCGCGGCCCCGCCCCCCGCCCCCGAGCGCGGGCCGCCGCCTGCCGCCGCCGCCGCTACTGCCGCCGCCGCCCGTGTCACGCTCCGGCTGGTGCCGCCAGGGAGCCGCTGCGATCCCTTACCTGCAAGCGGGACAGCCCTTGCCATATACGTAACCTTTAGCTGCTTGGTTATTGTATTTTATTTTTAACGGACAACAAATAAACTTGGTACCCAAACTCATCCATTTCGTTGCTGTCACTCTAGTTGTATGCATCCTAAATTAAACTTCACAGTGCTTCTCCCGCTCCTTAAGGCTTGCATCTCTTTTCCCATCAAGCCAATTTACGCATCACCAGCAGCCTTCAGAATAAAGCTAGGTGTGAACCCGCCACCATCCAGTTTCGCCTAACATTCGGTTTATTTCTCAGCTTTCATGATGCGTCTTCAGAGGGGGTTGAGTGAGGTTTTTTCATTGTCCGTTTTTGGGTTGGGTTTCTTGTTTGTTTATTTTTGTGTTTGTTTTGTTGTCGGGGTGTTTTATTGCTGGGTTTTTTTTTGTTTGGGTGGTTTGGGTTTTTTTTGCTGTTTTGCTGATTGTTTGGTTTGGTTTGGTTTTGGGTGCGTGTTGGGGGTGGGTTTTTGTTTGGGTTTGGTTTGGTTTGGATTTTTGGGTTGCTTTTTTTTCAGAAGGGTGTTTGGGATTTTCTTAACATAGCTGCACTCACATTCAAGCCAATACTGGTTCGTTTTTCACATAATGTTTTACAATATACCATATCAAAAGTTTTGCCAGAGTCTATATCTATATTATGTTTGAGGTATTCTCTTCACTAATTTTGTAAATTAAATCAAAAGAAAGTAATCAGATTTATTTTGATGTGATGTATTCTCTATACATATATACTCCTGCCTATTGCTCACAGATCTCTTATCCTTTGTATTCTTACTTTTTCATCCATTTCTGTTTATTCCATCTCATTGCCAGGAACAGAAATTACTCTGAAAGGGTGATATTTGCCAAGACCACTGCTGCCTCCCTGCTCCTACCACAAAAGACCAGCACTGTGTTTGCTCTTCCTCAGTCCTCTGGCACCCTCCCTAGTTTGTCAAGATACTTCAAAAATAACTGAATCCTTGAGTTTGCCATTGATTCCTACACCCCAATAGGATAAGTTTCATTTAGCTTTGCTGAACTTTCTTCATGCTGTTTATCTAACCAGTCCTTTATGCCAGTCTGAGCTGTCATGTTAACATTTTCATTTCCTTGTACTTCTCTATTATTTCATTGGAAAAGAAATATTAAAAGAAGAAAAGCGGTCATTAGGTAGATTTTTTTTATCCCATTTCCAATAGCTGACTTGATTAAAGTTACTTTATGTGCACCAATTTGCCTGTAAAATTATGTCCTTTTGGTTTTTTAACCCTTTCTGGGGCAGTAACTCACCTTTCTTGCTAGCAGTATTTTGTTTTCCCTGCCATACAGGGGTTTTCTTTTTACTCTCAGATCTGAGAGAAAATCCCTCCTAAAATCTAATCCTGTTTCACCGCTGCAATCCTTTTTCATGCTTCAGGATATAAAACAGCTACAAAATGTCTGGGTTAGAGAGAAACTCCCCTGATGGGAAGGTTATTCTGTAAACATCACTTCAGAGCTTCTTACCCCTTTATTTCAAGCACTCCATACTGGCTGCCATTCCAGGCAGGATAACAAACCAGACAAACAATTGTGTACAAGAAATCCTCTTTCAGATGTCCTGGGGAGATGGCAGCAGATGCCCACTCTAATTTCTCTTATTCCCCCTTATTTCCCAACTAATTCTTTGCTGTTTCTGTAGGTTGACAAAATGTTTTGCAACTGCTATAAATTTTACTCCACCTTTCCTTTTTTTTTTTTCCACATTCAATACTCAAGCCCAAATTTCTGCAGATGTTGTCAGCATTTGGCCTGAATAAAGACCACCACTGGCATGCAGGGTTGGTTTTCTGTCAGAGAGACAGGGCAAAAGCAAGAGACAGGATGAACATGCTCTTACAATTGCAAAAGTCCCAAGATCTAAAAGGGTGCCACAAAGGAGCACTGACGTGTATGAGGAAAAATCAGAAAATTGGAATAGGAGTTCAAGAAATATAATGAGGCAGTTGGGATATCCTGGTTTTGAGCAGTTTATGGTGTTTCTGTCCAGTCTTACAGTCTTTCACCCTGATATAGGTCAGCAAAAGTAAATTTTGAATCCCTGCCTGCATTCAACTTCATCCCACATCCCTGGAAAATTGTTTACTCTCTGTGCACTTTGCCTGAATGGGAACTAGCCAAACTTCTCATCACTAGTTTTGCTCATTAAATGCTCCAGGGATACCAATTGTTAAGCACTCTTATCCCACATGGATTATTATCCATCACTGGGCTTTCTAAGTATGGGTTTTTTCCTGCCCAGAGGCTGTGGTCACCTGTGCTGAACTGCTCCTGGGCCTGGAGGCAGGAGAGGGGGTGTTAGTGGTGAGGGACATTTCTGAGGCAAGCAGGAGAGGAAGCTTGGCTGGATGCTCTGTGCTTGTCGTGGCAGTGCCTTGGCCCAGCTCCATCCCTGCTGGGCAGCGGGAGCCATACAGCCCCAGTAGGACGGGGAGAGCAGCAGGGTCATTGCTCTACCCCAGCAAATGCTCTGCCTAGTCCCAAGGCACTTCTCAGCAAAACCTTCCAGGGGTTAAAAGGAAAAAGAGAGACAGAAAGGGGACAAGAGACAAAGGGAGGAATAAAGTCAAAAAATGTGCCGTGAAGCTTCTTGCAGCAAAATGCGGAGAAAGTCATTTCCAACTTCTTTCATCTCAGAGATGAAGCCACTAAATAAAAGGGCAGCGCAGAACACAAGGGCTTTTAATCTGTCTCATCTCCTTCATAATAACTGCAAATTTTCCCTGGGCTCCTGGGAGTGAGCCTCTTTCCTCTGTCTTTGCCTTATCTCCCCCCTCCATATTTCACAGCCGGCTCGGCTCCCCTCACTCGGCTGCCCCCGGCCTAGTCTCCGAGAGGCCTGTGGGAGCCGCCAGCTCCCAGGGCCTCATTGTTCCCGGCTTGGGAGGAAGCTCAGGGAGGGAATTGAAGGCAAGTCAAAGGGAAACGGCATCATCGCTGCTTCATTAATGGGAACCTTTCAGCAGAAAACATATCAGAGCGAGGTCTTTTCAGAGGCAGTAATTAGCAATTTGGAGCCTTCCCCCTCAGGAGATGCAGCTGCGATCTAACAAGTGGGAGCAGTGCTCGCCTCCTTTTACGCTTCATATTTATTGTTTTTCATTTTCTCCATCTTCCTTCCATTGTCCAGCCTCCTCCTCATGGCCAGATAAGGGCCCTTTATTAATCACTCTCTTTTAATTCTTCATTAATGATAATAACTTTCTCTGGTGTGCGAAGAGGAGTTAATCTTTCCTGGGTATTGAGAAAGGACAGGGCTGAAAGGGAGGGAGGGAGGGAGGGAGGGAGGGAGGGAGGGAGGGAGAAGTGCACGGTGGACAAGGCTGTACTGCCATGCTTCTTTCCTGCCCCACCACTCAGAAGGAGTTTCTGAAGGCTTTGGCTGTCAAGTTGCAAGTTGCCCACTGGAAAATCTTGGGCTGCCAGTTTGGTTCAGCTGTGGTGGGATGTACCCTCTCTAAGAGATCCAGTCCTTACCAGAAATAGGTGTACATTGGCCAGACGGAGAGACCTCTGTGCATCTTTGCCAAACACTCACCAGCATCTTGGTGTGACTGACCAGCTGTGTCTACTTGTTTTAGAAGAATGCTCCCTCAGATGCCTTCAAAACCCAGTTTCCCAAGTCCAAGTTGAAATAGCACCTGAAAGTGACAGAAATGGCATCCAGGAGGGCTCTGCACATGTCAAGACCCTTCCAGGAGCTTCTCCCTGGGAGCTGGTACAGTCTGCATTGGATTGCTCCTATCTGGAGGTGCCACTCCACCAACGTAGACATTTGTGTGATGTGACCAATGCCAGGCTGGCTCAGCATGGACAGCACAGTGACAAAAGCTGGGTGCAAATGACAAGGAGGGGAGAAGGCTGTCATGGAGGCTCTGGCTATGTGTGTAAGGCAACAATCAGTGAATACCAGCCCCAAGAACATAGCTAGGGAGGACAATCCAAACACACTTACAGAGCTCAGTTTCTTTTCTGAGTGTTTTGTACCATGCAACCCCTGCTAGTAAAGGTCATGCAAACTGATCTAGCAATAGATTTAGTGGTGAATCTCATGATAGCCCTTTCTGACTAACTGGGTATGCCACTATCAATTACGAATATTTTAGTACTACCAAATATGATGAAAAAGGGGAAGAATTCCACTGTCACCAGGATAGTTGGGTCCACAATATCACTGAGGACTATCAGTTTGGCAACAGTGAGAAACACTGAGGGAAGGGAACAAATGACGTGCGGAGAACCCAGGAACTTCAATGCAAAAGCTCAAGCAAATCAGTTGATTGCAGAGACAACTCTGTGCCCTTCCCTTACAGAGTGGGTCATATCCTAGCTTCACATTCCTGTATCATTCCATGGGTGTTGCCAAAGAAGACAGTAACAGTTCAAATTAGTGACTCCATGGGCCTGAAAAATAAGTCACCACATGCTCCTGTGACACAGGTTACCCCAACACCACCAATAGCCCTGTGTGCTGAACTGAGGCAGTTATTTGGCAGCACCGGGAATGGGTGGAGAAACAAAGCTGCTGAGGGTGTCAGGGCAGGAATGGAGACAGACAGTAGGAAAAAAACACAAATTTTGGTGTTTTCTCTTTGGTGTCATTTGCAGGGCAAATATCCAGTCTGCATTCTTTTACAGACCACAGAAGTAAGTACTTTTTTCTATATAGTCAAAGCTCTTGCTTTTAGCCCAACATCAGGACTCTTGCCAGAAGTTGTGGAACAGACAAGGTCAGTTTATTTCTGGCTACTGTTCTACAACCATCAGGTGGTGTTTCCCTAATATGATCTGGTTCCCAAGTGTCTTTGAGGGTGCAGTGAAACGCAGGCCTACATTTATGTAAGCTGCTGCCAGCATCTTTGGTATCCATTTAATGTGGACTTTAAGGATTCTGAGAGTCCTGATGATTAGGGATGATCTGTATTTCAACATACTTTGACAGGCCTGTATCTAATTTCCAGTGTCCCTAATACTCTCCACAGAGATATCTGAAAGAACTTTCTAGCTATGAACAGGAAGTAATACAGAAAGTGAGGCTGGCTTGTCTACAAAAGTTGTATTTTGATCTAGTCAGTCTAGTCCATTAAAAGTAGTCTGGATTCTAGGTTTTACTGTTTTCCCACAGCACCTCTACATGAGGCCAAAAGACTTCACTTCACACTGCCCAACAAAAGAGAGTTTTTCACACTGTACAGCAACAAATTGATTTTGTATTTTAAAACATGCCTCTTTACTTCAGACTCACTGAATCAGATTTTCTTTGGTCTAACACTGCTTCCCTGCACTAGAAGGTCAGTAGGGTCTACCAAATTTTCCTCCACCATTTCTGCATCTACTCAGAAGCTCTGGACCTTCTGGGACTGGTGCCTGCCTTCACACATGTGGCAGTGGATGGACAAAGACTGCATGGTGGAGACAGTGAGCTGAAATGAGGGGAGCCAGAAGGTTTGTGGGACCTGGTGTGTATGAACCCTTCCAGTATTGTGTGCTGAGTACTGAATAGTGATGCAGATCCTAGCTCAGTGAGGATTCATGGGGACTCTATCACTGCTAGCAGTTTGCTGAGCAATTACCATGTGCAAGAAGCAGTGCTGGGACTTGTGACAAGGTGTCACTCCTGCTGATATGGCCAAGTCAAACTCCTGATTGCTGTGAAGAGTACACTAAATATAGGTGTGAGGCAACATAAAACAAATGTGATTATTACAGTGACAGGCAAGAGACAAGGTGTCACAGATGCAGAGTTCCTCTGGAAAGAAATTATTAAAATGAAATCAGCTTTACTTAGATTCTTCCATGGAAAGGACAGCAAGAAGGATGTTAATGCTGTAAATTAAAAGCAAGGACTAAATAAAAAGAGAAATAGAGGACAAGCAAGGCAGGAACTAAAGAACCACTAAATAAATTGCAGGATTCCCGTTAATCTTGAAACAGAAAGTCTGGTCATGAAGGTACTCATCTCTTATCTAGCATGTTTTATGTTATAATTTTGCTTTATGTGGCAGCTGATCAAGGACTTCTGTAGGACCTGGGTTCTTACTGGAGTGCTTGTCTACCTGCCATTGCTGGTGTAAGATCAGTGGCCTCAGAGACACCCAGGGGGGCATTTAGCAGTCTACCGCAGGGACCTGACTAAATCCCCTGAGGATGCTTCGATGTTCAGAAAAGAAGTACATTTGCCGTGGCAGCAGAGAGCAGGCAGTGGTACCAGTGATGCTGGTGAAGGCTGGAGCACTGTGGATGTTAATGTGGTTGGGCAGGGACTGAGCGCTAGCTTGCCCTCAGCAAGAACAAGTGGTGTTTCAAAATCTATAGACCTCAAAGCAACCCAGCAGCACAGCCAAGCGTGGGAATCACCTGCAAGGACAGGTAAAGCCTCCAGGAGGCTGGAATTATGTCTTTTGCAGTTACAATGATTGCAGGTTTCGCTTCCTGAAAGTTCTCTACGGCCTCTCTTGTTCATTCCTCTCCTGTTGTCCTCTCGTCAAGATAATCTTGTGATTATCTGCCTATTTGTTTCAGTGAGATCAACCGGTACAAAGAAGAACAGCAGATCTTATACAGAGCTGAGGGGCGTGTCACAAATCTACATGAAGGGGGCAGGCAGGGGTTGCCAGAAGGCCTTATTGAGTGCATTGTCATTCCTTATTTGAGGGGAAGGTGAAGGCGCCCTGTTTCATGGGTGTGTGAACTGGGTGTTTCAGCCAAGAGCACACTTGTTGACTAGCATCTGTAGGCTGGTCTGGGCCAGATGGCTTTTTTTAAAACATGGAGCTATTTTACATATGAGATCCATCAATGTGTAGTTTTAGAAAGCAACCAAGAGGACAGAATTTTCTGAGTCACATGTAACAGAAACTACATCCCTGCCCCAGGCTGTACTTAACCCCTCCCTGCCCTCCAGACCAGCCGGCAGCTAGGGCTTGCCTCCCTTATCTCCATGTACTTGTTCATTTCTCTATCACTGCTTTCTTTCAGGACAGTGTATTTGTATTTGTGGACTCCTTGCCTCTTGTTGCTCAAAACCCAAGTAGAACTGCTGCAAGCCCCTGCCTGTAGAGAAGATCCTGCTTGCTGTCTTTCCTGGATTTTGCCTGCTGGATGCTGTGGTCTTCCACAGCTATTCCCAGTACTGCACCCAGGCACCCCCTTCTCCTACCTCATACTGTGGCTGGGGGAGCCTGGGGTGCTGACACTGCCAAGCCTTTCGGAGGGTTGAGAGCACTTCATGGTAAGGAAGAACGCAGCAGCATGGATCTGTGGGGAGGGGGAGGGGAGCAGTCCTGACAATCCCCTTCGAATTATAAACATATCCTCTTTAAATACATTTCTAAGGATAACATTTGTATTACTGCGTCCTGTGGCTGCTGATAGGGCCCTGCTTATCGCCTCAGTCTCTCCTCCTTTCTCTGGGCTCTGCTGGGAAAGGTCCCTATCTGGAACCGAGCTGGCAATCCTCCGCCAAGCAATTGTTTCAGTCCAGGGGAAAAATTAATTTCTGCCTATCATTAATTGAGAGAATTGTGTGGAGAACTGGAAGGGGGGTTGATGGGGGAGTGGGGGATGGAGTGGGGAAGAGAGAGATCGTGTTATTAACAGTGTCCCTTTCATAACCAAATACCCTGATTTCCATCAGTGAGATGAGAGGCTCATTACAGCAAGAAGGTGATTAGAGAACTTGGAGGAGCTATCAGGCTAAGCAGGAGAATGGCAGGGAACTCGGGAGGGACTCCAAACAGAAGGGCAGCTGCAGCAACCAACCATCCCCTCTCACTTCCACTGCCATCTCCTCCACCCCTCTTCTCCATGTCAGCACCAGTGACCCCGTACTCCTATCTGAGGAAAAAGCAATGAAGAAGTTCCACAGATCAGCAATTTCAGTGGCTGAAGAGATGCTTTATATGGTGGCAGAGCCTGCACATTCTAAACAAAAGCCCACTGGAGCTTTCAGGTTCTTAAGGGCCAGCTGACAGCTCATCTTAAATGTCTTTCCCTGGTGGCCAAAGAAGAAGATGCACAAGTGTTGGCCTCCCTCACAGCTACATGAGGAGGTCATGCATGGCTATTCGGAGTGTCTCACATTAGCTGATTCCTCAACAGCTAAAACTAGGCTAAAAAACTAGGACCTCTGACTGAATCACTCACAGAAATTATGTACAAGGAGAAGAAAACTACCCCATACTGTACTGTGATCCAGCTTTTGCATCACTCTTTCTGTGTGTGCCTCCTGAGATACTTTCTCTATTCTACAGGTATCACTGCTGTGATACCAGCCCACCAGCCCCCAAGCCATCTCATGTACCATGTTTATGTCTTCATGAATTTCCTGTCCTTCAGCTCACAATCACTCCCCTGACAAATAGCT
The DNA here is from genome assembly GCA_032173965.1 of Sitta carolinensis. Lineage (NCBI taxonomy): Eukaryota > Metazoa > Chordata > Aves > Passeriformes > Sittidae > Sitta > Sitta carolinensis. The sequence continues at coordinate 40,199,140 of JAVUNC010000006.1, forward strand.
ACAGAATCCCCTTGATTCCTGACATTGCTAGAAATAACTTTCTCCCTCTTTGTGAAGGTAAGCAGCCTTGAAAATTCATCCAGCCCACATAAAAACTAGGGGATGAGACTAGGATAAAAAGTTGAACTCCCACCTTGAATGTGAGCAATTCTGTGAAAAAACCCATCACTCACCCTATTTTCATTCATTTTTCAATATAAAACTTTGGTATCCCAGACAAATTTTGAGTGGACAGGAAGATAATGTTTCTGCTAAATTAGAGTAATATAATCTATTACTCCCATAGTTAATATTAGTTAATGCTTTACTTGTTATGATTTTTTTTGATCATTAGTCTATTGCCAATAATGTACTTCAGACTGTCAAAAATCTGGTTTTGAGATGACAAAGTGTCTTTGGCAAGGTCCATATGGGAGAGAAAAGCTGCAACAGAGAAGTCAGAGTGTTGACTGAGCAGCTGCAGATTGAAAAAAAAAAAAACTATGAGGTCTGAACTCTCCTCTTCCTTTGATAAAAGCCATTCCTCTAGATTCGAGATGAGGGGCAGATTGTCCCATTCTACAGGATGCAGGAAAATCATTCCAGCATAAGATACATCAATTTCTGGTGAAAAACCAAAAATACTTCTCACTAGATCACACAGGAGACCATGAAGTCAGACAGAAGTGCTCACTGTCACAGTGTATAAAGTTCTGCAAACAGTAGCACAAATAATCTCTCCCAGCTCCCAAACCAAGCAGATCTCCTACCCCTTCTTAGCTGAATTCCATCTATGTGTGACCATGTGTTGAGTTCTAGTAATCTCCAGATCCTCCGGGCAATCCAGACAGAAGCAGAGAGAAGAAGACTCTCCACATGAGGCAAGGCCTCCCATTTAGCATCAAGTTTCATTGCTGACAAATAGAGGACATGTCCAGGAATATATGGTCTCTTGGAAAGCAAGCTAGAGGGCATGGTGATCACCAAGATCCATTCAATCCTTAGCAGGTTCTCTTCATGCACTTTGAAAAAATTGTTGGCAATGAGCAAATCATTAACAGACAGTTAAAAGTAGGTCCAGAACCAGAGTTGGAAATCTTTGAAGCCACAATAATTTATGAAAGTCTGTATAATTAGCTTTTTTTAACATAGTGTACATAAAATGGAGAAGAATGTTTGTCATAAATAGCTTGCATGTTGAAATTCTGGGTTACTCATGTTGTCTTCTTCTAATGATGCTTAGCCTAAAATTTCTAGTACCACCAGTCAACTGATTCATACAGAATCTTCTCCTTTATTAAGAGGTAGCTCTGGACTGATAAAATTGATAATAAGGCCAACGTAGCCTTCATGCCTCCCTCAGCTAATCTGGCTAGAGGGTTCTGGAGACAAACTACAGTAGCACAACAGGCAGTCTGACCCAGGGGCTAAGCACTCAGTCCTGGCAGTTGTATCCAAATGCCCTCTCACCAAGCCTTAAACAGCTGAGACTCCACTGAGACTGCTATAAATTGGTAGCCTCCAGCTTTGGATACCCAGACTGAACTATCATTCTGCACTCACATTGCCCAGGTTGTCTTCAAGTGAGTAAGTCTAGGCCTTGCATCTCAAACAAAAAGTGATCAAGTATTTGAAAAACCTTCTGCTACTATCTGTTTTCTTTCTTAGACGGTGTTCTGTCACCAGCTTTGCAAAGGTTCAGCAATGAGGACTGAGGAAGAGCTTGTATGGCTGCTTCTTATCTCTCCCTCTCTGTCTCTCTCCCTCTGTAGTCCATCAGAAAACAGAGAAGGGGAGAGATTGCATGGTTAGCCTCCAGCTAAATCTATCCCAATTGAAGGCTATGCACTATAAATTCAGTTACTAGAGTCAGCTTTAAGGAGAGAATAACTGAATGCCACCAAAGTATTTGGATATATTTTAGCAAGTAAGAAGAAACCTTTTCTCCCACTCCCCTTTCCAGGTGCTTGCACTGCTTGGGGACTGCTGGGTGATGTAGAGGCCCCAACAATGGCTAGGTGAGCCCCTGGAGAGAAGGGGATTAGGGTGGTAGTACTGAAAATAAGGCAACTCCATGCTCTGATGATCTCTGCTAATCCAGGAAATCCCAGAGCAGGTCAAAGTGGGATAGACCCAATCCTGACATTGGGAACATGCATTTTCTAGCATATTTCTTCCAGTTTGGCCCAGAGAAAGAAGTGAGATTAGCCAAAGTTATGGAGTGAAAGAATGTATGACACCCCTACAAAGAGGGACAGGTAAGCAAGCAGAGAATGTGAGAAAACTTTTGGAAGAAGAGTGTGAAAAATAGATATGTGACTACAAAGGGATAAGAGTAAGGGTGAATTAGACAGAGAGAGGTGGAGACATGGACTGTGTTTGGAGGAAAGAGCATAACTGGAGAAAGGAGGGGGCAAATCTGAGGCACTCTGAGTTCAGAACAATCTCTATTCTCTACAGCACTTTCTGTTTAAAAAAATAAAAAAGGAATGATGGAGAAGGGGAGAGAGTCAGACAAGTTTAATGATGTGTGTTCAAAGCTCAGATTGGAAAAATGACAGAGAAAAGCAGCCTGTTTCGGCTCTAATAAATTGTTCTTTGCTGTAAGAGACGCCTGTCGCAGCATTAATACAGGGCCCTAATACACGGGTCAGGGTTAAGTAATTTTCTCCGGCAACTTAAGCGAATAATGAAGCTGGCAGCGGCTAGTGGCGCAGTGGGAGAGATGGCCCAGGCCGCCGGCACTTTGTCTTCATTTATTATGCCAGCTCTCATGATTTGGGTACTGGCTGCAGCGACGGGAAGCCTCCGCCGAGGAGATATCGCTTCATTTCGGCAAGGTAATGAAAGCTGGGATGGGGGGAGGATAAACCAATTTGCTGGCTGACATGGGAAGGAGTGATTTGCAGACCTGGGTAGGGGAGGGGGGTGACCAAGCAAGAGGAAGCACAAGGCTAAACCAAGGGGGGTGCTCAAGGCCCTTCCTTAGATAATGGCACCATGTGTTTGTGGGGAGGGCAATGGAGCAGGACCAAGCAGGAGGGGATAGTGGAGCTGGAATGCAGCAAAAGTCAGGACCTGAAAGTGGGAAGAGCCACCAGGAGGAACAATGGATGCAGAAGAAACTGATGGAGAAGGAAAGAGCAGGCGCAGGTCCAAGGGCCGACAGAAGTGGTTGGTGAGGTAAAGTAGAACTTCCATGTAATGGTGGGATGATGGAAGACAAGCAGAAAGCAGACATATAGGGAGAGGCAGGAGGAAGAAGCAGGGTGAAAGGGGGAGCAAGGAATGTTGTCCTGTCACTGTTGGGAAGGAAAATGCTCACAAACAACTTGTCTAAGGCATAGATACTCAGGAAATTCAGTACTGGAGCTGTCTGAAGTTTCTCCCCACTGAGCCCATCAGTGTTCTCATGAGGAAAAAGCTCCACATGAAGTCCAAGGCAACCCTGCAGCCACATCTTTCACTTCATCCCCACCACATGAGCATAGGAAATCCACCTCCAAATGTACTTCCTCAAAGCAGATTAGCAACAATTTTGTGGCTTAATTCCCAAAACGTGTCACTCTGACCAACCTGGGCATAATGTTTGCATGCTCACAGTTCCCTCTGATTACTCCTGCATTGCCATCCTCACTCCTCAGCCTGAGAGGATATATGCCTAGCAGCTAGGATGACATCTTAGTCCCTGCTTTAAAATACACAGATCATTCAGAGAACACCCCTAAGTCCTTCAACCTCCATGCTCCCCAAACATTGAAGGAAAGGAGGCATCAGAGCTCTTGCAGAGTCAAATCTGGAACTCTTACACTTTCCTTCCCTCCCCCTCTTCTCGATGTGGGTTAAGGATTTCCAATAAGGACCAAGTGTTGAAGGCTTAACACTGCAGTCTCTGGAGAAGCAGGCCAATTTCACACTAATCTTCCCCATGAAGGGAGAGAGCTTCGGAAGCAAGAATTACATCAAAGAGAAGTTAATGCTGAGAAGCAGACGACAAAAAGGAGCTGCTTTCAGTTTCAAATGAATACACACAGCTGGATTAAGAGATCAGGCAGCTCAAAGCCTGTATCACAAGCTTTGGTACCCAGGATTTAGCCAGCAGGGAAGAATTCTGATCTGGGCACTCTTTTGAGAGGAAGAGGAGAATCTTTATGGAGCACTGCAGGTATTTGAGAAGAGCTGGGAAGAAGACAGGAAGGCTGATCTCTTGTTCTGGCCTCCATTGACCTCTTCTAATAGATATTATGTCAGACTCCGGTAATGCACAACCTACATAGCTCCTAAAAAATTTTAGTTAGCGAACAGTTACCCCAACATTTCACCCTGCTGCCCTGCAAAGCCCTCCTTTCCTCTTTGGTCTGGGGCATTGCAGGTTTGCACAGGGAATAGCCCTCCAGGTGCTGAAATGCAGGCAGTCTTTTCCTGAGTAGCAAGAGGTATGTTCAGCTTCAAATTCAACTCACAAAGGCAGCTGAGCTCCCTGTAATATAAAACACACCCTCCAGAGGACAGGAAAGCAGAGGGTGATTGCAGTAATGTGTCTGTTGTCCCATTTTAAGTGGTGCCAAAGTGAGTCTCAGCGCGCTCCCCCGCGGGAGCCTGACAGGTGTAAATCCTGCGATGAATGAAGGCACCGAGCCCTATAAAGCTGGTGTCCCTCCACGCATCTCCGCTCTGATTGACTTGTCGGCTCTCTGAGGCTGACTCTATCAGCTCCTTGCTGCTCTCAATTCCAGGCGTGATTTAGTCTGGAGATGAGAGGTGACAGTTAACATTGGTACTCGTCAGCGTAGATCAGACACAGTCACGCTGTCTTCTCCTGGCTCACTTCCTCACCTCCTCCCCCATGCTTCCCACCCCTCTGGTGTCTCCCACTCCTATCTGTTGCTCTTATTCTCCCTGCCTATCATCATCCAGTCCCTCTGTTAACCACCATATCCTTTTCTCCTCCCATCACTATTGCCAGAGATCATCATCAGTAAATTTTCCCTTTCACTTGTATTTTCTCCTCTAGAATAAGAGACTCCTAATGCTTTCTTCGAGGAAACATCTTTTGTGCAAAGACTAGGAACAGGTTCTATTGGCATATCTTTTCCAGTCCCCTGTAAACCTAAGTGAGCAATAACCAGCAAATACTCTATTTGCCAAATTTAGCCCATTTTCACTGACAGCTTGTTTGTTGCAGTTGAATTCTCTCAAGTGTATTCACTTTGAAATTCACCAAATATTTTTGAGGAATGAATCTGGGTTTGAAGACTAAAGAAAAAAGGGATTTTGCACTTAGCGTGCAAGATTAAAACCAATTTTTTGGTGTAGAAGAGGTCTTTCTAGTCCATATGCTGTAATAACCTAGGTCAGCCCTACAACTATGTTTCCAACACAAATACTCAGATTTCACATGTTGAACTCCTCCTTGATTTAAAATTTTCAGTTCATCAAACAGTCCCTGCCAATGTCACTACCTAGAACTCTTTTAGAAAAGGAACACAAGGAATCACACTTCTTATTAGAGTTAAGAGTTGCAAAAGATCTGGGATGTATTCATACAGGTTTTTTTAATCCAAGTAACTTTCTACTCTTTTCACTTTTGGTCTCATATTTCCCGAGCCGATTCAGTTTCAGCCTCTACTACATTAAGTGACAAGATTTCTTTAAGCCATATTAAAAAAAGCATTTGTTCCAGCACACCAAATAGAAGGTTACTCAGTGGACACCATATTGGTTAGGTTCATCCTTTTCAGTTCCAGTTCCCACCCTTCAAATTTTCAATATCTTCTGAGCTGATTTCCAGTAAAGTATAATATTTTCATCTAATCCTTGTGCTCTCCTTAGTGTTACTAAGGTCTGTGTTGGACATTTTGCCCCTTCCTTATTCCCCACTCTTCACTGACGTTCAAATAGGAAAGCAGACAATCCAAAAGGCCACAGGGAAGTTAAGAAATAATGGTCAGAGATCTAAAAAACCTGGCCTGCAGGGAAAAATCTGTAACCAGGTTTGTTTCGTCTAGAGTAGAAGAAGACTGGAGGAGACACGATGGCAATCTTCAAATCCATAGAAGGTTGCTTTGAAGAGGCAGGGTCTTTGGAAGATAGGAAAAAAATGTAGCCTTAAAGTGCATCAAGGGAGATTCAGAAAGCTCAAAGATCTTTTTAGCTGTATATGTAGTGAAGCCTAGAAAAAATTTGTTTAGAAAGTGCATAATTTTTCTTAAAGACCAAGGTAGGCAAGAATTTGGAAGGAATCATGTAAGAATATTTTGGCTGGATTATATGATATTTTAGCATTTCTTCTGTATTTTCTCTGAATCTGTAAATACATTGCCAACATTCTGCTAATGTGACAGAGACTACCCATAACCATAGTCCCTTCCAGAAATAAACACCTATCTGAAAACCTACAGTGGAGCCACACTAGCACATGAATGGTGATAATAATACGAGGCATTAACTAAGTCCTGTCTATGCCTCCCAGCATGGCTATGATGAAACAAAGCAGAGACAAGAGACACTATACATGTACCATGATACTGCTGAGAATCTGAGGGAATGTGTCTGAAGGAAATGCTAATTTGTCTGCATGAAAGGCAAAAATGCCTGGTATTTGGAGCTCGAAGATTACCTACTGCAAATATTGCTGAGTTTCTTTCTAAGTTTAGGTAATTTAATGATAAATTAAGTTCTGAGCTTCAATGAGGTGTGACAGTAATTCTGTCCAGAGCTGGTGAGAAAGACAATGTTTAGAATACACTTATCTTTTAATTCAGGCTGCATGAATAATATTTACCCTAGCTTACTCAGTGATATTTTTTCTCTAAACATAAATTATTTCTGGCCAATGACATTTCACAAAAAAAGTTCCACCTCTGCCTCTGAGAGACAGCTAGAACAGTGCTGATGTACATATTCACCCCTGAGTATGAAGAGATGTCATTCTCTGTACTGTCAAATACAGTAATCAAAGGCTCAAAATGGCACCAGGTACAGCTGTCCACATCACCATCATCCAACTACAAAAGTTTAAGGGAACACCTTAGTGATGAGGCACATCTGCCTGTCTCATCTTGCTGTGGCTCACAGATGACAGCTCCTCTTAGAGGATGGCTTTGGGCCTAGATGAACCACACTTGCCTAGCCTACATCGGCATTCCTGCGTCTCATAACTCTGAGGGCATGAGCACCATATGTTCTTCACCACCTTCCCAGGCACAGTCCAAGAGCCTAATGCTAAACTTCAGGCTTATAATGAGAGATACTCATGCTATTCTGTGGCTCACCAAGGCAGTTTGAGTCATTGAAACCATGGGAACTAGAAGCAGTCTCATGTAGACTCTTGAAGGCTGAGAATATCTAAGTACTAGCTTAGGAAACACCTTGATGAAGTGGTTCCCAGTTACAAGGCCAAACTAGAAATTCAAGTTTAAGAAATGGAAACTTTGAAGGCACAAACAGAAACCATAGCAAAATTTTAATTACTTACTGGAATTACTTAAGTCAGACTCGAGACAGAAACATGAACTCTCTTCTCATTTTTGTCCCAAAGCTCAGTAGTGTTGGAGTCTAACCATACTCAGAACTCAATGCTCACTGCTAAGACAATTCTCAGCATCATCTTAGACTGTCCAGCCCATATCTGCCAGCCAGCATTCTTAATCTTCCCATTGTCAGAATCTAAGTTATTGCTCTCATTTATATGGCTTTATGACAGTTTTTATCTTGTTCCATCTAAACTCCTCTTTTCCAGGACAGAGATATTTGCCTTTCAGTCTGTTCAACTACTTTATCCTCATTATTTGTTCTGCTGAAGATCCCATCTCTACCTTGGGACTCCAAGGAGATATCCAAGGATATAGATTGCATGGTGTATCTGGGAGACTATTTACCCAGAAAGCCTCATCTTGTCCATAAAAGACTCCAGACAGGGGAGTTTCAGAAGGAAATGAGCAGTGCCAGCACAAGGTACCAGGTTACTGAGGCTACCAGTTTCTCCATCAAATCACGCCCAAAGAGCACACATGCATTTGATTTTTGAATGTCTGAAGGCACTCTTGTATATGGTGTGTTGTCAGGGTTGGGATGCAGCAGCTGAAGGAGCTTAAAACATTTTTAAGTAGCCAAAGGCCTCTCCAAACAGAGGGCTGTTTCCTGATGCCAGCAGCTTTTCAAGTGCCATTTCTGTCTTTCTGCAGGGCACAAGTTTTCAGTTTGGGCAACAGCCAGGGCTTCACACTTTCTGGTTTCTCTGGTTTCAGAAAACCCCTGCCTCCCATAACCCTACCTGCCAACTCTTGCCTTGTTGTCCATCCACTCCCGCTCCCTCCTCCAGCACGCCCTCCCCACTTCCAGCCGGGTGACGATCCATGAAAGCCCCCAGCAGTATGTCACAGGAGTGATAATTACATCCCCCCGCTCGCATCATGCCGCCTGCTGCTGACCTCTCACCCCTCCTCTCTTTTAATCACCCCCTGGCATCAGTCATTGTGACAGGGCAGTAGCACTGGACACGTGACCTGTCAGCCCAGGGACATGACTTATAGGACCCGGCTGGTGGACAAAGGGAAGGGAGATAGGCAGCATAAATCTCCAGTATGAATAAAAGAGAGTGATGGGGCATTCTGCCGGGGCCTGCGTTAGCAGATTCTCAGCCTCTTGTTATTCAGCCCAGAGTTATGGTGATGAGGAAGTGGCTGAGAGTGACACGCGCTGGTCCCAATCAACCTTGTAAAACCTGCCAAGACCTAGAGGAGCCTTAATGTCACACATGGCTGGAGAGCCTCAACAAGGTGGGCGAGGGCCAGGGGAGCAGCCAGAGCTGTCCCCAGCCGCCAGAGGCATCTGACCAGCAAAAGCTTCTGCAGTCAACAAGGCACTAAGCCACACAGAACAAGGACCCTTCTTCATCTCTACCGAGCATGGTCGCAGCAGGAGTTGCACATCAGAGCCCACACCATTGGCTCAGGATGCAGGCTTCTCCCTAAATGGCACATTCCTCCAAGCTTCCCACCGGTCCTCTGCTCACCTGCAGACTGCCCTGCCATATAGCTCTTTTTCACCTACTCCCTTGCACTCACCTGTTGCTTGCTAGGATGAAATCACTGGTACATCAGTCAGTTGTTTCCATTATGAAGTTACAGGACATCTGGAGTTTCCACCAAGAATTGGTCCTCCATCACACATCTGCTGGGACAGAATTGCTCCTCTGCGGCTGTGGAGACCTTGAACTTTTATATGGAGCACAGGAGGGAGTGTGTTTTCCCACTAACACCTGCCATGACAGGTGCTGCAGCCATCTGGATCATCAACTCCATCCTATGACAGTCACTACCAAGGCCATCTTGTTCCCCTCATCCATGTACTGCTCAGGAGGGAAAGTGGCAAGGGAGTGCTGATGTCCCCAGTAATGCTGTAACTCCTCTAGTACATAATCTTCAGAGAAGTGCAGGAATTTTAACCCAGGAGTAGAAATGAGAAGGAAGCCCAGGGAGAAGGACCGGGGACAGTTTTGAATTTACTGGAGAAGAACTTAGGGAGAACGTAACATATTGGAGGAAGACAGGGAAATTTTAAGTACGTTTTTCTTCTTTTGTTTGAAAACTGAAAGTAGTATCTGAAATTATAGCTCTTCAGCTGAAAGCAAAAAACTTTGATGACTTTCCTTTGTGCAGTAATGGAACAGAGTAATGAAGTCCCTTTCCAGCTTTGGATGAAGTTGTTTCTGACTGAACAGAAGGTGAATTCCAGTAACCAGGAGGGATTTGGCTCCATAAATAACTGTATCTGATAATTACCATGTCTTGGGTGCTCAGAATTGTGAAAGCATTGGGGGCAGAGTGGGAATGTAGCGTGCAGACTTTCTGCACTGGTGCCATGTCTCCTGTCCTGCACTGGATCCTTTAAACTTCAGGTCTCATTTCCATAGTGAAAACATTAACAAAACCATCTAATGTTGGCTGCTCACTCTGTGCGTAAGCGCCACCTCTTGACCAACTCCTCCTGCTCTTCCCCAAGACCTACAAACTCCAGATATCTCATTTATAAGACAATTGCTAAAATTAGAGGTGTGTCCAGACAGTGATGGGTGAAAGTCTGCTTGTGCCATTCCCCGAGTCAGAGCCTGCTTTTGTACACTAAGGTGTCCTCTCATATGTCACAGGTGAGGGACCCCAGACAGGGCTGTACAAACCATACAGCTCAGTGCTGGTGCCACCACTAGATAAGAGAGTGAAGAAACGTGCTGAGACTTTTCTCCTGGACCAAGCAGACACATCAGCATCCCACACATATCCTATACCCTCCTCTCCCAGCAAGTACCCAGTGCTCTTGCCCTCCTCAGTTTCCCCACCACTACCTGCAGCCTCCCAGTACCTGCACAGCATGAGGCAGGTAAGGTCCTCTCACACAGAACACACTTTATTTAGGCTAGAACCTGAAGATTAGACTGAACAGGGCCCCACACTTTCCTCTCCATCCTACCTCAAGGCCTCTTCTCCACTAGCAACTTCCTTTTGGGCCAAGGGGAAAACCCTGAAGCCCTCAGCCTCCTCACCAGCTGGGTCCTACCCTCTGAGACGGGAGCACATTGCTCCCTACCCTCCTCCCCCACATCTGCCTTTTAACGATGATGGAAGCTGCTGTCAGCATGCTGCGACAGTAATAAACACTCTTGTTAATAACACAGGGTGTCCCTCTTATTAAAATGAATAGACTTCAGTGGTAAAGCCAGGCTGCCTGCCTCGCAGTCTGGTGTGGACAGCAACCCTCAAGCAGAGCAGTTTATCTGCTGTAATTACTACAGCAGCTTTGGCTCCAGGATGATCCTGGTTACAGCACTGTACTGTATCCCCCAGCAGAGACTGGGGTACATGGAGATACTACCAACAGATGAGCATACAGAGAAATGCAGGCAGATAATTGCCTGTGTGCCTGCAAACATGTACAGTAATCTTTGAGATGCAAGGACACAGGAGAGTAGGGTTAAATATATCTACAGACAAGCTTTTAGGTTTCCTAATTCCCACTGAATCCAGCAGCAGCAGCAGCTGGGGTCACTCTTTCTGCTTCTCTCATACCTAACAGCTATATTAATACACCTGTGCATAAACCACACTACACTGAAAGCAGGTAAAGAAAGGCAAGTGCCTGGTCAGTGGGTGACAATCCTCTCTTTCCCCAGCTCAAAATATATCTGCTCAATATTTCCAGTTCCCTGGTGGAAGAGAGGTCACAGGATAAATATATTCAGGTTTCACATACCAGAGCACAAAGTTAAAAAGAACTGATGTGGCACATCCCTTGTGTCCACCCTTTCTGGGTCTTGGATCTCAGTTAACGTAGTGTTTCTCCCTCTTCGGGAAGCTGTCCATTTTCCAAACAACAAATTCAGATAATCTTTGTACCTCAAGCACTGACTCTCTTACTGTGCATACTGTAGCCAAACACCAGGTTTGGAATCCGCAGGACAGTGAAGGATACCATCTGACATGATGTTTTGCCAGAGGTTCTTTTGGAGGTATGTTTGGACTGGCTATTACACAGTGGCCTCTATGCAAGCATTCTTGCCTGGGAAACCAAAGCACCCTCCTCCTCTGCAGGTCTAGTTTATGTTCTTAGCCTTTACTAAGCTGGCTGATTCTGTAAATGTGCCCAGCGTTGACCTGAGTGAGGCTACGTGATGCAGAAGAAAAGCTGCCCTAGGAACCATTTTCCTCCTTTTGAGCTCTCTCAAACAGAGATTATCCAAGGGAAAAAATCTATCAGAATGACAAATGACAGTAGCACATCCCAACATCCACTCTGCTGCCAACTCAGAGCATTTCTCTGACCTGCAGAGACCCAGCAAGACCAAATCTGGTCCACTGCATCTCACCCTTTCAGGAACAAACACTGAGGAGCAGTGCACAGCTATTGCATCATTTCTCTCCCTCTTCAGTTCATTAAGGCAGGTTTCCGCTTCACTGTCACCATCAGGCCTCACACACTTAAAGGATTCCAGCATTCAGAACATCTAACTCCATCTTACCTTTCAGTGCTCCTCACAGAAGAGCCCTCAGCAGGACACAAAGGTAGCAGCTTTTGCTACCTTTAGCAGCAATTTGGGCAATTTAGCAGCAATTTGGGTAATTTAGCAAATTTCCCAAAGTGGTAGAATAAAAATAATCAATTCATGTGCAACTAGGAGAAGCAGATGGCAGGACATCACCACGAGGAACAGGACTCAGGTATGTCTACCTTTATTATCTATGAGAGACAGGCATTTGTTAGCTCTTCTTAGAAAATATTCCAGGCATGGAATATTACAATCTCACTGGTTTTGCAGGCATTTAGCACAGCACAAGAGCAAAGGAGCAGACAGTTGTCTTGGTTTGAACAACAGGTGTCTGCTAAGGAAGGCAGGAGCCTCCCTTGGAATGGAGAATGTAAAGCCCCTCCCTCTGAATTATTATAATTTTGAAATTAAGGGGCCCTCAGGCAAAGATATGGGAATAGGAATAACAGTTCTTTATTAGAAGAATTAAAATAAAAACGTAGTAATACAAAAACCAAACCCACTGACAGAGTCAGAATACAACCTGACATCCTGTGGGTCAGGGTGCTGCTAGTAGTCCCATTAAACGGTGGCTGCAGTCCTCCTGGAGTGGCAGGTGTGGTTCTGTTGAAGCAAAGATTCTGTAGAAAGGTGTAGATTTCCTCTGAAGGTCCAGTGGAGCCTGGTCTTCCTCTGAGAATCCATTGGAAAAGGTTCCCTTGGTGCTCCAAATCTCTGATTTTCATCCAGGTAGGAACGCTTGGCTCCTCCCCCTGGATGGAGCATCTCTCAATGGGATGATGTAAGTTTATCAGTCATGAAATGAGACTCAATGGCTCCTTAGCAGAAGACATCTCCCTGGATGGAGGATGGGTTGTGGAAAAGATAAAGAAAACTGCCCCAGCTGATTTTTTAACAACTGGCCTGTTAACAGAGGATTACCCCAACCCCTGCCCCAGGTTCAACAGATGATGATAGAATACATACTTCTGGTTACATCTTGCACTGCAACCCAAGACATTAGTGAAAAATGAACTGATCGACAAACAAACCAGTATATTTCAAACATTATCTTGCAAGGATCAGAAGTCAAATGCATCACAAGAAAACTGCAGACATGCTGTTTCTTCACGTTTCCCAAGCCACTCATATGCCATGTCATGAACTGTCCATCTTTCTGCTCAGTGAAAGGTTAGCAGGGATATATCAGGAGGTTGATGAATGCAAAACAAGACAAAGATCTAATCTAAAAGACTTCCAAAAGGCCAGTAGTATCCCAGAATCAGTATCTCTAGCTACATGCAAATAGACTGCACCACCTGTGTCTACAGTACTTTCACCTTTTTAGGCTGTGGCAGGGATTCTCCAAATCTCTACTTCCCAGATTTTCAGATCCACACGGCTTGTCTTGCTGAATCACTGCCACCAAGGGCTACAGGCCATGTTGGAGGCTGGCAGCAAGGCTGATAGTCTGGGCTGTCAGAGCTGGAAGCTGAAGTGAAGTGTCAGTGAAGAGGGCTAAACCAGCAGTAAGGAGCTCAGAGGAAATTGTGGGAGCACTGATAGAGCTCTGAGGAAAACCTGGCTTTGCAGTCTATTTTATGCTTAAAAGTCTTATTTAAGCAAAAACGTATCATCCATTTCTCACCTTAAAAAATAAAAAGAAAAAAAAGAAGGAAGAAAATAAAGGAGAACCTTGCACAAGAAGCTGAGCACAGGAGCTGGGCAGAGCTAGGAAAAGTTGCAGCACATCCTTCACTGCTAGTACTAATCAATTTATTTAGGGGACACGCAAGCTCAACATGCAGCAGGTTTGAGGTGGAAGTCACATGAAGTCTACTTGCACACTCCAAAGGCTGCTTTTGGCATGTCTAGTGCCTGCAAGACCAGGCTAGCTACCTCCTGCTAGGAGTCTGGTTACAGGCTGGGTAACTCCTGCCCTTGACAAAATCACCCTGCAGAACTGCTGCAGGGGTCCTGATGCTGTGGCATTGCCTGCACCATAGTGATGGCTGCTGCATATCTCTCCATATGGAAAAGAAAACACAGTATAGAAGCAAACTTTCCTCCTATGTTGAGAAACCAGTTGAAGCTTCATTCATCACATTGCTGGGCCCAGGCCCTCAGATCAAAGGGAAGTGCTTTTGTCTGAAGTCTCCACACTGTGGTGCATTGCCAGCCACCGAACAGTTCATGGAGAACAAGCCAGAGAGTTCAGACCAAAGTGGTTCTCATAAAAGTGGATACTCAGCTCTTTGAGAAGGCTTTGTGCTCCAGGTAGCCTGAAGCAAAGCAAAATTTAGTTTGCGAATGTGGTTCACCAGTGTTACAATGAAATGACACATGGGAAAGATGGGAAAGTAGAACCAATGACCCAAAAATCTTAGCACCAGTCACACAATTTCCCTCCTTCCACTGCTGTCAACTCCAAACAACTCAGTATTTTGCTGCTGGTGTTTTTTGCTGGTATGCTGGAGGATTTTGCAGCACCCATCAAGCACACAGGAGTTGCAGAGGCATGGAAACAGAAGGGCAAACTGAGACACTTCTGACAGCCTGTCCAGAGAGTGAGGAGTCACGAGAGGACCAGCTCTTCACTAGATCCTAGAAAGCTCAGACCATGGTTCTGGAAAATCACTTCTTGAGCCTGGGTAGGCTGACCAAGGGGAAAGGGCCATCGATGCCACCCAGCTGAAGAGGCCTGAAGTGCTGAGAAGGGTGCTGGGAGAAGATGAGGGCTTGGGAGAGCTGATAAGCAGAAGACTGATCCCAGACAGAGACACCCTCCAGAGAAACTGAGCCAAGGAGACCTCAGCCCTGTGACTTCCTAGGCTTGCATGCTCTACAAGGCTGTGACATGTCAAGAAGCAGATAAAGAAATTATTCTGAGCAAGTGTATTTTTCTCCCATTGGCCTGCAGACAAGCACATACAGATAAAGAGAGACCTCTAGTGATGCTGGAGGGACTCTGCCTGTCCTTTTCTGAGAATCCCTCACAGCCAGAAACCAATATCTTGATTGCTCTGACTAGTGCAGTAATAGCCTTCCTCCTGAGTAGGAGAAAAACATAGGCTTATTAAAATAATATCTGCTCATCCATGGAGGAGGCAGAGGAGTGCTATTCAGAGTCAGGGGAATTATTATGCCAAACTTGTGGAGTTCAGAAAAACTGACAAAGGCAAGTGGCATGGTCTCAGGTCTTGCCCACACCCTGCCTCTCCAGTTGCAGCTATCTGAGCTCCAGCATGGTCCTGGGATCAGGCATATGATTCAGCATGTGGGGAATGGATTATTGCCAGTGCTGGGAAATTATATTAATCTTGGTGAAATGTGGAACATGTGCCTGAAATTCAGATTTCAGTGGATGCCAGCATAGTGTGGACAGAGGAAGGAGCAAGGATCAGCAGGTTCCTGTCTGAGCCCAGCCATACCAGGAGCTCTCATTTCCCCCTTGCACAACCCTGCAACTGCAGCATCTTGCACTCAGCTGCAGGATAAAGAAGTGATTTTGGCTCTTGCTGAATTCAGCCTCAAAACCCCAGTGTCCAGATGTGAACAGAAAAGATGATGGAGTGTGCATAAGGGCATGCTCATGATGAGCATCCCATGCCCAGCACAGGGAGAAGGCAAGCTGTTCAACTTCCCAACTGTTTGCACCAAGGGCTGGACACAGAGCCAAGAAAAGTGTTTCTTTATTCAGATATACAACCAGTGTATAAAACTTTCCAGGTATGAGAAAGGCTTGAAAGGAAACATGAGGAAAAGAGGCAAATGCAGGGGCAGACTTGGCTATGGCAGAGGCACAGCAATTGTGCTATTCAATGTCACAAACCTGATATATAGATCTGTTCTGCTGCTCTCAAACCCAATGTGAGAAAAGAAATCAAGGGCTCCTGCCAGCCAGGAGAGGTGGTCTCTCTTGCCTGCTCCTGCCACCTTCTCTGCAGCTCTGAGCTGTGATTACTCAATTAGCAACTCCTGTAGTACCTTCCTTTTGCTCAGCAGTCTCTCCTTTTGCCCAGCCAGCACGCAAATCAAAAAGCAGCAGCTCTTGCCCTTTTCTTTTTCTTTTGCTAGCCCAAGCCTTGGTGACCTCCCATTGAGAGAGGGGCAGTCATATTTTGCTGGAACGCTTTATTTTCTGTGCTGCATGAAGAGTAATTGTGGAGGGGAGGGAGAGTGCAAGCACAAGAAAGCATGTACACTGCCAGCCAGGCTAGTGTCCTTGTCCCACAAGGTCATGGATCCATTTTAGCTCAAAGAATAATAATAATAAAGCCTATGGAAGCAAGGGATTCATAAAACAAAACTTGAGCTGGGCATTTGGCAGCAGCTGCCCATAGAGTGGGAAGCACACATTTAAGTTCGGAGGTACAAGAACACTCAGATTTCCGGGAGTTGGCAGGGTTTGTGATAAGGTGTGCACATGTGTATGCAGAGAGAGCTGGCAAAAGGTCGTTTCCTCTTTCCCTGCATACTTCAGTGGTGGTAATTCAGATAGTGCAGCAGAGTGCAGAGGTGCATTTCTGACCCAAACAAGAGCAAGTGGCAGGTGAGGACAGCCTGTGTGATGATCCCCCCCTGCCCTGCTGCATCACACCACACTTCCCCACACAGCACAAATGCAGCTTTCTGATAACTGCATGGGATACTTGCACTGAACATTTCTCTTTCCTGTTTAGAGGGCAAACATGAGGCACTGAGTAACAGAACAGCTTACACCTAAGACAGAAGAGCCTCCTCTGCTAGAATTCAGAAAACTTGGGGGATTTGCAAATGTTCTGATGAAATCCCAGCAGGCATGTGAATATTTCCAAGTGATAAATAAGGCCCTGAGGACCAAATTCAATACTTTTTGAGAAAAACAATAGCAGTACACTTCCTTTTGCTTCATATATAATGAGATCTAATAACAATTACTATTTTTATCTTGTAGCAGGCATGCATGACACTTTCCTGACTGCAAAGCACATCTCTCTTGCTCATTTCCAGTATATTAGAACAGAGACATCTAGATCAAATGCAAAGGGAGATGGCATAAGATGATGTGGCACTTTGAAGGAGTGAATTACTTAATAAACTATGAGTTAAAAAAAGTTCTCAGTAGGTTAGAAGTTCAGGAAGCATTGAAAGATAAGATCCGTTTCTTCCAGATAGGTGTTCTTATATTAAAAAGCTCTACAAACTGGAGAAGCTGAAGGCAGGATCTGAGCAGTCAGGGGGAATTTCTGTGTTTACTGTTCAGAGTGCCGAGATCACACCATTGACCAATGCCCACAACAGTCTAGACTGTAAGTGGCTTCCACCCATCAGCACCTCCCCACTATAGGGAAATAACCAAACTGGAAGATCTAAAAGGAATAGAAACTGAGGACAAGTCAGAAATGTTTTTGTAAAAGAAAAACAGCCATCCTTAGCCTACTAGAAATCTCTGAATATAATTGTGAGAAAAGAGACACCATTACTTCCAAAAAATCCCCTCATCATGAAGAGGTTGCTGACATAGCTAAGCCAGGACAAGGTAAACATGACAATGAAATTCTGGCATGAGACCATAGCCAAGGATGATCTCAGCCCAGACAGTGTTCTTACCGATCAAGGCATGGTCCTGCAGAACTGGAGCAGGTGCTCAGAGGCAAAGCTGAGTGCTGGTTACAGGGCCCACCCATGGCCCTAGCATGGCAAAGTAATGAACCCGACCCAGGGTTCGTCCAGGGAGTCCCTTCAGGAGCAGCAAGAGCTGAGGCTGAAGACACTGCTGCAGCATAAGTCTGAAGGCAGTAAATGAGGCCAAGCTAGAGAGAGGCAGGACTATGGCACAGCTCAGGAGGATGGAGTGGCCTAGTCTGAGCTTAAATGAAGCTCCTGGGTGAGGGTCTCAGGTGAGACCAGGGCAATTAACACCTATTGGTGCCATCAGAACCTTTTGCTTAGCATGCAGACCCCTTTACATGGGATGGGATAGGATGGGATGGGATCATACACACCAGGAGTTTATGTGCAATTTTCCTGTTCTAGATGGCCTGAGTGACAGCCTTCCTTACACATTCCTGTAACATCTGTCTGCCTACACTCATCATGGGAAACATGTGTAACATGTGTTTGCATCTAGGCAATAGCATTAGGAAAAAAAAAGTAAAACCCAAAGAGCATTAAAAATTACATAAATGTATTGCGTTTCCATTTCTCCTGAATAATAAAACAAAACAGGGTATGTAATGGGAATACCTCACACCACAGTGCATAACTAGCCTCTAGCAGTTACCAATGGCACATGGAGGATGTAAGCCCAGGATTTTAAAGACAACATGTAATTTGTGAACCTTCCTGGTCAAGGACATGTGGCAACTGCTAAACACCTTGGGAGGAGGAAAACAGTAATCTCTGGGCAGCTTAGCCCCTAATTGTCCATTATAGTGTTTCTTGGCCTTTTTATCCTGAAGTACTCAATTGTGACCACTCTAAGCACTGGGGACAAAAGTCAGTTCTGTCTGCCTGAGAAATCCCCATGTTAAGGGAGTGTTTTTTCCCCCAGTGCTCCAAAAGGTGCTGTGGGATGAAAAAATAAAGTGTGTTTTCTGTCCTGAGGAATGGGCTATGCAGACAGAAAAGAACATGAAAGCAGGCAAGCAGCCGGGAACAGTGATCAGCAGAGAGGGCAAAGGCAGCACAGGGGCTCATAAATATGTTTTGCTGTTATTTTGGAATAGCAAAGACATGTCCTTGTAGGAGCAAAGCCATACAGATTGCTTTATTATTTTCAGTCCAATGAAATTAGCTGGAGTAGGGGGAGAAGCAGGGCAAACAGCAGGCAGGAACAACAGGAATGAGAGGATCTGTATGACGAGAGTACCCGGTGCTTGGGACTGCACAAACCTCAGTCCCAAACCTGCTGGAGTTGGGCGATGCTTTGTGAACTTTGTGGCCAGACAAACAGGGGGTCAGTCCCCACAGTCATGCAGTTCTGCTGGTGCCTGGATGGAGCTCTGGCAACAGGACCCCTTTGGCTCACTGCGGGAGGCTGCACGGAGCCTCCAGCTTCTGCTGCTCCTTCACAGCATTGGGAACCCATAGAGTCCTATGCCTCTCCCTGGCCCTTCCCTGCTTCATGATCCAGCCTGTTCCCCTTCCTGGCACAAAGAGCAATGAGAGCCTGTGCTCGCACCAAGCATCTACCCCATGGGATTAGAAGGAAGCAGCACAGTGACTGCCATGCCCATAGGCACATTGGCCACTTATACTGAATTTAGTGACATATATTTGATGTAGGAACCTTTCTGTTCTCCCCCCACCCTTCATCTCCTTTCACCATCTGTCTGTTTGTTGAGAAATCTGTTCCAGCTGACCTCAAGCTGACCAGCGCTTCCCTCTTCCCTCCATCCTGCCACAGGCTCCTCCAGACGTTCCCAGCTCAGCTCATGGGCTTTTAGCTGACTATGCAAATGTCACCCAGCCAGCTGGTGTCTGCCTCCCAGAAACACATGTTCAAAGGCCCCCTGGACAGCCAGGCAGGAGAGGGGGCAAGTCCCTGTGCCCCAGCCCAGGGGCTGCCCAGAGAAAGTTACTTAGCCAGGAATTATTCAACAAACAGATGGGAGGAGGAAAGAAAGGTCAGGGAACACATAAAATAAGGCTCTGGTGCATTTGTGTCAGTGTGCGTAGGTGTAGGTGTATGGGGTTCCCAGGTGACTGTGTGGGCAGTGCAGATGTAATCCCTGTGTGGGGACAGGTAATGATGGAAGGGGTGTATGAGAAAGATGTACAGGAAAGATGTTTACGACAGTTTTGTGGCCTCGTCCTCCTAACAACATCTTCTGCAACACACAAAATGAGCTCTAACAGAATAGCATACTGAAATCTGCCTACCAAGAGCATTACTAAAGCAAGGCAAGGCATGAAGGGCTCATTTCTTCTTCAAGAAGTCTTCTCTCTATCACCTAGTGTGTGACCACCCACCTAAGATGTCTAGTTCTCCTTTGAGGAAGAGTGTGGAGATGCCCAAACCTGAGCATTTGAGACTGAACCAAGGAGAAAAGAGAGTAATAGGGGAGTATTGCCACAGCACCTCACCATGGCTGATGACACTGTAGGACATATTTGCCCAGTCAGAAGGCCACACGTATGCAGCAGTGCAGCTCACCTAGGTATCTTTGCAGGGCTGCGACACTGTCATTTCCTGAAATGCTGTCAAGGAGCAGGATTAGTATGGTGATGCTTCCTTGTCATGTGTGAAGTGAGAGGAAGGCTTGGAGAGAAAAGGCCAAAGCATCCACAGTTCCTTGCATGGATTGCCTCAGCCAATTAGGGACACCCCCAGCCATTCTGCTGCTGCACCCAAAGGCTAATTCAGCCTTAGTTTCTTCAGGCAGAAGGAAAGCTTGGGTGTCTGCATGTAGTTATACAGAGCTTGGATACTTTCTCCACCACGATGAGAAACTCTTTACCTCTTTCAGGTACTCTCCCTCATGTGATTCCAAGTGTCTGGTTATTTACTTCTGAGTACTTACTGACAACATTAGAGCAGGGGGATGCCAAGTCATGTTTAGCCTTCTGTAGGCTAAATAAAAATGAGGATATTGGCTCTTAAAATTTAACAAGATTACTCCTTGCAATTATAACTAGCAGAAGTCAAGGTACCTCTCCCCAACCTAAATTTCTCTTGTCATAACTGCTGCTCTAGCCCTCTCAAAAGGACCCCTTGGGCTCCCTGGGAGAAGGCAGGATGGCAGCTCCAGATGTAGCTGACAGATGATGCTCTTCCTGGCCATAGGCGAGGAACTGTGAAATAGTGAGTTGCCAGAAGCAGCTTTAGGAAGAAATGCAGAGTTTGTGTGCAAGGGAAACCATGAGGTTACAGCACCAATACAGAGCATAGGGGAGTTGCTGGACATGGAGATGTCTCCTTTGGATCCTCAAAGGTGACAATGAAGCCTGTGCCTGAGCCAAGCCTAATGGTAGAGAAAATGTACCCTGCATTAAACAAACCCAGGCAGTAACATGTGCTTCTTTCCACTGAAATTAACTGGACACCAACAAAGATAAACAGAGCTCAGTTTGTTCCCCATAATAGACTAGAAATCTTGGGTAAAGAGATCAACTACTGAAGGGTTGAATGGATTGTTTCTGCTTGCATCTGTGTTCATCTCATCTGGATTAAGAGTAGCTCCCAAGTTGTCACTGGGTTTTAAAAACACCAAAGTGGAGTATATGTGAATGGAAACCACCATTTCTTATGTGTGTGTTTGCTGTGGTTGGGTTTGGCACAAGAAATAAAAATGGTGCTGGTTTTTCTTACTAAAGAAGAAATTTGTGTTATATTTGCACTACAGCAAGGCTCAACAGAGCCAAAGCTAAGGGAAATCACATGGCAAATCAGTAGACTAAATGATCAGATCTTCTTTGTTCTCATATTCTAGATGACATGTCATAGGTCTCGACCTCCCCAGAGGTTATGTTGGAGGTATCTGACAGGTTTACCTTCTTCGGGAACAGGGGCTTAGGTTAAGGGGAACAAAGCAACCCTGTCTTGGATCATGCAGTCTTCAGAGCAGAGACTTATGAGTGCACACTTTGGGCACTGTAAGACCAGCTGAAAGAAAGAGATCTGTATCATCACCAGCAAGGCTTTCAACCCAACCTCCATGGTAAGCACAGCAGAAGCCCACCATGACAAGCTGCCAGGAGCATGAGAAAAGCCAGTAGTACCAGCTTAGTCCAAAGGGCCATTCAGCCTACTATCCTGCTCTAAAAGGCAGACTGGGAACAGTGCTGGCCGCAACACAAGCACTGTTGTGAACTTTAATAAGAAGAAAAGAGAGCTTGTATCCGTCTTCTTCTAGGGCCAAAAAGCATCAGCTAAGCATGAAGCTGAAAAGAACAGAAGTTACCATGCATCTACATTTTCCTCACAGTCTTTGACAGGATCTTTGTGTCTTGTACCACAGTCCTCCCCTGAGCATCTCTGCAATATTTTTATTGCTACATGGCTTTTCTCTGGTGACTCCAATATCCTGATATCAAAAGTCACTCATAAAACAGGTCAAGAAGGATACCACAAGACTGCATCCACACAAGTGAATTTACCAGGGCACAGGCTCTAGTACTGGGGCTTTTTAAGCATCAGCAGGCTCCTGGCACAGTGCTCGTGTCTACCAGCTTGTGCCTTCTCAGGCTCAGGCTGTCTCAAATTTGTGGGGAGCATAGGCAATATCCCTTTTCCCAGAAGCATAACAGGAAAGGCCTTGTTGTTCTGTGGTGGGAGAAATTTTGAGACATTTCCACATGAGCCATGTCTTACAGCTTGCCTTTTCTTGAATATACTTGTATAGACATAACTGCAGAAGCCCATCAAAGGATACCAAAAGGATCCCATTTCAATGGGAAACTCAGAAACTGCAAACCAGTGGAGTGCCCTCTGATGCTCAGAGTTGAGCCAGACCCACTGGGCAAGAGCCACCACCTGGGCCCATAAATCCTCAGCCTAACCATAAGACCAGAACCCTAGCATCCAGTTCAACATGAATCCAAGGAGCCGTTCTCCCCTTCTGGCTGCCAGTGAGCAGCGCTGGCTCGGCCTCAACAAGCAGCCCCGAGCCGCGGTGGGAGGGAGCCGGCCGCCCTCCCACCGCCCTGCCCAGGCGGGGGTGCGGGGTTCCCACCACGCTCCCCATTCCGTGGGAAGGCTGCAAGGCAGAGCGAAGAGGGGGAGTCGGCTGTGTCTTATCTCTCCTCTCCCTTTGTATGTACCTCCTGGTACGATTATTAAACGCAAATTACAAAAGATGTGACCCAAACGATCTTTATTTCTTCTTTCACGGAGCGGTGCCTGCAGGGTCCTGATTCTGAATTCCGTTTCAATTACCGATGCCATTTTAACACAAAGCAGCTTCTGTCTGCAATTACCGGCACTGACGGCGGCGCAGAGGCAGCTCCGGTGGCAGAACACAAAGCCTGGCATCTTCCGCTGTTTAGAAACTTTCATTTGCCATGATTAAAGGCAGCAGACGCGAGAGTTGTCCGACTGCAGACGCGCACTGTGAGGTACGCTCCGTTCCCGGCACACTCCCTGAGAAACCAGCCCTCAGCACTCACCTCCGCGAGTCACTCAGGAGAACTTGAACTGGTATTCCAGCCGATATTATGTAGATAAACGGACAGAGTTAACCCATCGCGCTTTGGCTCAGCAAGGAAATACTCTGCTTTTACTGCTGGTAAAACCGAGCAGCCTGAGCTGCAGAGCAGAGACACCAGTACAGGCTGAGGGCAGTACAAAGATGAGTATTTTCCTTTTACACTGACAAGCTAAAGCACTGGTAAAAAGATTACAAAGCACACTCCTCACTCTCGAAATGCAGCCTCCTGCAAGTACGAGGCTATATATTACTGCCACAAATTAATTCAGGGAGAGATGGTGAGGAATCCCAGAGACAAATGAAACCAGTATCAGGAAACACACACATCTGCCAGAGGTGGCAATTATCTAAGACAAGAGGGGTTGGCATCTGAAATCCATTGGGCATGGACCCCACTTTGCATCATGCTGAACAATTCGGCACCACCGGTACAGTATCTTCTGATTCTTAAGCAAAATTCACAGCAACCGCAGTTTGACAGCTAAAGTCAGACGCAATGGAATTCAAAGAGTACATTTCTGTGCAGCAGCTGCACCTTGCTCCCTGCCGCTGGATCTGAAAGCCCCTGCTCTGCCTCAAGCTGGGCACTGCCCAAATGCTGACCCTTAGACAGCCACACACAAACCCCCAGATCACCTGGGCCATGGAGAGGCAGGCAGACACCACCTCTCCTTTGCCCCATCATCCAGGTTAATTTTTGTTGCTGCTTCTTCAGCATATGCAGCTGTGCCTCTTTGTCCTTCAGCCTTCTTCACAAGCTCACCTGGCCTGTTTATGAGGGTCAAGTTTATCTTCTAGATCCTTTCCTTTCTTTCTGTCTAGCCTCTCCAAATGATATCTGCTTAATGTCCCCTCACTCCCTTTCTCCACACCATCCATAATGTACCAAGTATATGGATCTTTCAAAGACACAGGAAGAAGCCAACTGCAGGTGCTGATGGCTCATGAGAGGTGCTGTTCACATTTATTTTGCTACCCTTTGTTTGCCCTTGTCTGTTCCTTGACAGTTGGTCTGTTTTTCTCAGGTGGCGGTTTACTTCCCTCTCCTGTAAGTTTTTTCCAACACCAGTGCACAGCTTCAAGCCCATGTGAGCACTGCAGCAACACCAGTGTGCCATGTGAGTGCACAGCCAGGACAATGCTGTTTCCCAGGGAAGGCCAGGCCAAGGATCAGCAGTAGTGAGTAGGTGGCTGAGGTGCTTAAGCTGGGATGGTGCACACACAGGGAACACCAGCCATGGAGGCCCTGCTCTCAGAGGCGACATGGTGCTCAGCCAGAGCTGCCAGCCCAGGAACAGAGAGCCACTCAGGAATCATCCCTCCCTTTAAAACCCTCACAAAGCTTGTTTGGATGGAACAAATCTTGAAACTCTTGACCACAAAATATGACTTAAATAGGTGGGGTGTAGTTCAGGCAGGTTGTTTGCACCCCTTAGTGGAACAACCCTATTTTCCAAAAAGTTCCTGAGGCTTTTTTGGGGTGCATGGCCCTCTGAGGAGTGAATAAAAGACTCTACATCCCACAACCTAAAAGACAGCACTGGAAAAGTCTGTGCCCGGGTGGTGGCGGTGTCCAATTCCCACTGGACTTCCAGATCCCACTCTGAATTCGGACGGCACATTTTGCAAGGGCCTAGCCAAACTGCTGTCCCCAGAAGGCGGCAGAGGGTGAAGAGAGGGCAATTTACAGCCCTGGTTATTGAGTGGTGTGTGAGTCATTTGTCACACTGAGCCCTGGCACCTTGTTCTACCCGTGTTTTGTGTGTTTTATTGGTGTTGAGCTGAGGGAGGCTGGAGCAGAGGGAAGTCTGGGTGGAAAGGCACTCAAGTGAAAAATGAACTGAGCCAAACAGGATTGAGAGAGAGAGAGAGAGATGCAGAGGAAGGGGGTGAAAGGGGCCATATTATAAAACACAAGACAGATGTGCCCACTGGCAGCAGGGTTAGGGAGAGAGGGAGAAGGAAGGAATGAGGGGGAGCAGGGGGAGAAAAAGAAAGAGAGAATAAAGACACTGCCTTGTGGCCAGCACTGTCCTAGTGGGATCAGGGATGCACATGTAGTCAGCAAAATAATTTCAGTTTAACAAAGCAAGAAGAGGGGGTGGAAATGGAAGAAAGCTACAGATCTAAACAGAAAGTGCCCCAGGGTGTCCAATCTGCTGGGTTAAAAAAAAATAAAAAACAACAAAAACCAACCAAAAAACCCCCAAACCCAAAACAAAACCACAAACCACAACAATATTTTGCCTCTTCCTCCCCCCCTTCTCCACTGTGGAGCTGGCTTCTTCTGTATCCCCCCCAGCCACCACCACCAAAAGGAATGGGATTGGAAAGAGAGCAGAAAGTCTGTTTAGAATTTCACATCCCTTCTATTCTGCTCCCTCAGTGCTAAACTTTCAAGATAAAAATCATAAAACGAGGTGCTTTGTTGGTGAGGCAGATTCAGAGACCTTCCTGTTAGGAACAAGAAAGGAAAGAGAGAGACAGAGTGAGACAGAGCAATAGCTAGATGGAGGGCTGGCTTTGTGCTTGCAACAAGCCACTAAAGGTGCATTTTTAATTAAATTTATACAAAATGTGTCAGTTTTATCTCTATGTTTCAAACCTGACTCTTTTCTATCAAAGTAAAGTATTGATCTTCACTGCCCTGAAGCTACCTGACTGAATTAAACAGAATAAATAGAAGAATGACTGAAAGGGCTTAGAAACAACTGCAGAGAGGCGAATGTTTAATGGCTCCACAGTCATTTGCTGCAATTAAAAAACAAAACCGTTTAGAGGGGCTGTTAACACCTTGAAGTCTGAAAATCCTCACTTCAAAAAAGCCCCAAAACAGCTTCCAGGCAAAACATTTTAATTGCCATAAATACTTCCAACCCCAGCCATCACTGGTGCATGTGCATGTTATACTGGTAGACAAACAGATCCCTGGACCCAACAAGACACAACGTGCTCAGCTGTTGAGATATAGGTATGCTCTATATGGCACAGGGACACCCTCCACCCAAGGAAAGGCCTGCATCCAGTATGACACAGATATATGTCCACTTTATGAAAATGAAAAAAAACATTTACTTGACAAGGATGGATGTTTTAGACCCACACAAGTATACCAGGTACATTTGTGTATGGTGACATTTTTTGAACATTTACTGGACAAATATTCTACAAACTCCATACTCAATTTCATGTCATGCAAGTCACAGGTATATTACAGGGCTCTCTCTTTGCCCATTTTATGTCACAAGAAGCTGTCACAGTGCCAAAACCAGTCCCACTTGACTAGGAACTATGTTGAGGCTAGGATAGCCTCTCATAAGAGCCTACAGGCCCTGGAACAGCCAGGGCCCATAGTTTGGTTAAGGTTCTTGACCTCCATGTGACTTAAGAAACCAGTCAACCAAACAAACAAACAAAAAACCCCACTGCATTTGCTTGGTTAATCTTAAGGCAGGGTGCTACTGTATGATGTACCAAAGCCTTTCTGAATGGCCCATGTATCTCTCAGCATGGAAATTTTCCATTCCTACTTTATGGTCATCTTCTGCTGAACTCAGCAGAAATGTCTCCATAGAGAGAGAGATATCAGCAGGCTGAAGAGCCCTAGTAGCTTCAGACTGCCAGAGTTTGCACTGGAAAGTAGTTTGGCTCATTCACAACTCATCCCTTTCCTAGCTATTTCTGGGATAAGCAGAGCAGCCTCGTGATAGAAAGCAGATTTTGCATGACATGATTGCAGTTTCCTATCTTAGCTGGGCACTGCCAGGTGGGCAGTGTTCTGGTGCTGTTCCTGGGGAAGATGTTTTGTACAGAGACTATAAAGATTTACTTTGTGTTTATGAACATCTGAAAGGAGATCTGTAGCCTGAAACCAGCTCTTGGCTGAAAATCAAAATGAACAAATATATTGGCCTTGTGCATAATTTCAGTTAGCAAAACAATGTGGCTGTGAAACTGGGTGGATATTCAGAGGTTCTGGTTTCGGTTCCCAGCTGTGTCACAGTCTCACTGTGAGACCCTGGAGAACTTGAATTATCAGCCTACAATTCTGGTCCCTCTGTATGAAATGAAGGGCCTACAATTCCCTATTCACAGGGATACACAGGAGTGTATCATAAGTCTTGGGGACTATGGGTTTGAAAGCCATGGAAGTGAGTATCTCTGTGGGACATAGAGCAATGCAGAGGCCAATACTAGAGAGGCTTTAAAGGAATAGCTCAGATCCTAAAGAAGAGGACTCAGAGCACTCAGCAGGGCAAGTCCAGGCTGTTTCTTGTCCCTCTGGGTTAGATGGGGTTTGCTGTCTGGACTGTTTGCTGTGCACGAGCTCAGGTACAACCACCATAGCCTGAAACTATTACTGCCCATTTATTTGTGAGGTTGATTCACCAAGCCTACAGCCATCTGTACATACAACCTCGCAGGCCACAGGGAGCCACAAGCTTGGCTTTGGAACTCCAGGCACTGAGAAGGTTGCTTGAATTGGATCAAATTCTTTGGCAATTTCCCAAGGCATTTTCCTGACTTTGTGAGTAGTTCAGCTGATCAGGATAATGATCAGAGAAAGATTTCAGTCTATCACATAGACTGCAAGTCCATCTCTTTTGGCTGATTCAAAATGTCCCACAACACCAAATACAGGGTGCCTCATCACTTCAGGGCCAAAAACCATCCTGAGAATTTTCCTTACTTGGGTCCAAAAAAGACATGATTTTTGCTGAAGGAGCAGGCTCAGATAATAAAAGTTGATCAGTTAATAGTATATCAGTTTAGGGAAGTGAATCCTGCGTGTTCTCATCTTTTAAACATTTTGTTCAACATTAAGTAATGATGAAGAGGTTTTCTGTAAGCAGCAGGACATTTCACATAGAAGCAACAGCATAAATGTCACCATACACAATTCTTGCTTGTGACCGCTAGGGAACCACATATTTTTAAAGGATCTTTGAAGCCACATACATGGGTTTGTACTGTGACAATTCCATCACCAACATCTGAACTGCAGGTTAACACTCATCCCAGTCAGCTACAATACTCACAAGCAACAGAAGCACAGGGACTGGAGCCAGCATGGCTCTGCTTGACAGGATTTCAAAGCTATACTCACACTTGAGCATCAGGAAGTTCTGCCCTACCCTTCCTGGGCCCACAGCCTCTCAGGTGAAACAGCCCTACAAATCTGAGCCAGTTGCCATATTCTGCAGCAGAGGGTACATACGCATTCAGTCACCCTGCAACCTGTGCATCTGAAATGAAGTGTTTGAGAGCCAAAGAACTGGCCTGTTTAGCACTAAGGTTGAATACTCCTGCTGCTTGTGGCCAGGCTCCTGCTGCTGCACTTCAGAGCGTTTTGCTTTGCTACGGACCCCTGATTAACACTTTCTAAGCATTTCAGCCCACACTCCAGTCACTTTGCAGATTGCAATGAATGCAGATTTGAGTTTATGGGTTCATAAAAGTGTGAATTAGCACAACAATTTTCTCCCAGCCTATTTGCACAGCCTTTCCTTGAATGACCTGTCCCTACAGACAACACAAATATTTCAGCTCAAGCAAACTGCCCAGCAAGGCATTTTTAAGAGATTAGAATGAGATCGGTGGCCCCAGGAAGCAATGCCTGTGGGAGCACAAAGCAGGAGCATCACTGTGAAGACAAGCACTTGCATCTTCTGGCAGCACTATAAAGCACTGACAAACAAACTCCTCTAGCCCCTGTAGGAACAGCAGTGATCCCAGCAGCCCTGGCCATACAGGCCACTCACACTGGGTCTGAGCCTGGCATTGCTACTGCCACCCATGCTAAACAGAGAGAGGTGAACAGACCTCCCTTGTTTGTGTTGCACTGGTACAGTGTAGTCACAAGTCACACAGCCCTGCATCAATACATTGGACCAGACACAGAGACCCCAAAATAAGTACCTCACAGTGACCCAGTGCTGTATTTCTTCTCACAATACATGTGTCTCAATCTCTTCCAGCCTCTACTCTGACATCCCATATCTTTGGGCTGTGGAAAACACTGTCACCCAGTAATCTGCCCCTTTTCCTGCTCCTCCATATCACTGGTGTGATCAGCCCTATCTCTGCATGAAGGAGGGGCTGGCTCACCAAATTTCTTTAATTAAAAGAAAAAGGATCAGGTTTATTTCAGATAAGCAGGCAGGATTAAAATAGACAGAAAGAATAGACAAGGGGCAGCTGTCAGCACTCCAGCTGATCCACTGTGATTATTAATAATGATAAGCAGGAGAAGAGGGCTAATAAAAGGATAATGAAGTGGTCCTGAAAGTGACAGGAGATGGAGCCTGATAAGAGAGGGTCTATGGCATGGAGCTGTTCTGGCCCCAGTGAGGTCTGTGCAGAGCAGCCTATTGGGGCAGATGCAAGTAACAGGGCACTAGGAAGAAATGTTTCATCTCCCCAGGGATCATGGCAGAGAGATTAGTGGGCTCAGGAACTCTGGACATCCATGGCACACAGTATTCATGACCAAATGAATCAGGGTCCTTCCTAGGGTGTGACTGCCAGGAGTGCAGGTCATCCCCCTGGATAAAGCACGGCCCTGAGAGGACTAGTCTCACCAGGGCAGCCAATTGTGGATCCCCTGTCTTGCCCTGCCTTGGTCCTCACTCAGCACAGCACCATCCCTGCACAGCCCAGGACTGAGGCACCACATTTCAAAAAGGAGCACAAGTGGAGAAGCTGCAAGGAGCAGTTTCTTGGGAGAGCACAGAGGCAGTGTGGGGCATCTCTGCTCTGCCTGGGGATCACCCACCACTCCAGTTTGTCCTGGCTATGTCAGCTCTCCAGGCCATGAAAGTGTCCTGTATCTCAGGCAGTTGTCCAAAAAGGTGGAAGGATGTGGCTGCAGAAAGAGCAGTCTGGAGGGGTGGCTCAGGGTGCCCTCTCCTGAGGGAAAGCTCAAGGGCAGATCATGAAGCACAGGCAAAGAATACGACAGCACTCTATACTAGTGTCTGGGTCAGTCAAGGGGAAATAAGGTGTGAAAAGTCATTTCCCAGAAGCCATTAAACAGAGAATGAAATTCCATCTAACACCAAATATGTCTGTTCTCTCTCTCAAGGAGATGATCAAATCGTCTGTAAAGATATGGTGGGAAAGAAGGAAGAGGAAAACTGAGGACTCAGAACCTCATAGCAGGACAGAACAAGTTAGATGGCTGGAGAAGGGACATCTTGGTCAGAGTATGCTGTGGGAGAGGTTCAGGCTGTTTGGGACAAACTGGATTAGCTTTCATTCAAACTGGTCTCTTTTATATCCAAACATCCCCTTGTCCCTCCCCAAGCCTGGAGCATCTCTCCTCCAGAGGCAGAAATACTTTGGCCTGGGCTGTGACAGCCCACAGGCCAGCCAGAAGGCTGGCAGCTGGGTGTGTTCCACTGGAGCAGCCCCCACACCCAGCCACAGGCAGCAGCTCTGCACAAGGCCTGGGAGAGGAGCTGGGAATACAGGCTCTGGCTCACACTGCCTGGCACTTGGCTCCCGCCTCTCTGGGTCACCACGGCAGATGCTGGGAGCATATGCCATGAATTAATTCCACTTTCCCTGAGATGCTTTGGAGAGAGGAACGGCAGTGCCTTTCCAACTTATTAACATAGGAGCTCCCCCCCCACCTCCACTCACTTAATCACACTTAATAAAACAGCCAGCCAGAGTCCCTCTAAGAGGTTCTTTAATGGACAGTTGCTGAGTCTGGCTTTTTCTTCAGCTTTTATTTTCTCAATTTTTTTCCAGTGTTTCCTAGACTGCCTCAGCCCCAATATTTGCCCATCACTGACAAACTTCACTCTAGTAAGGCATCTCCACCAAGAAAGCCTATAAATATCATATGTATCGTTACAAGCAAAACCAGAATTCTAAAACTGATAGGACCTAGATTTAATTTTTTCTTTATGCACTTCTTTTACTTTATCTGTGATGAGGCTCACCGTTTGCCCAGTATTTCTCCATTGAGCTCTGAGTCTGCCTGAAGCTATCTGCAGGTAGACATTTACACCCATACAGAATCCCAGCAAGTCCCTGGGCAGATACCTCATGCCAG
This sequence comes from Sitta carolinensis, assembly GCA_032173965.1. NCBI lineage: Eukaryota > Metazoa > Chordata > Aves > Passeriformes > Sittidae > Sitta > Sitta carolinensis. Next base: position 40,230,335 of record JAVUNC010000006.1, read on the forward strand.
CTCACTGAGCTAAACATGCTGTTGACACACACATTGACAGGTTTGCAGCAATGGAAGTACAGAGCAGAACAAAGACTAAGCAAGACTGCACTACATTGAATTGCCATGTTTGAATTGAAGATGGAAAACACTTGCCAGGTATATGAAAGCCATGTCTGAATTGGTAACTTGAGGTTCTTAATTTCTAGCCCTGATTCTACTAAAGATTCATTGTGCGGCCCTAAGCACACACTGTACCTTGCATTACCCCTCTGTAATACAGAGCCTGTGGAGACCAGCAAGGGAATACTGCTCTAGACCTTGGCCAGGCACAGCCCAGAGGCAGATCTGAGTTCCTAGGAACTGTGGACTGTTTTGAAAATTGCTCCCTCTTCGTATCTCACCTGAGGCTCAACCAGAGCAACTGCTTTGCAGTCTACAAGAAAAAAATACACTTGCCATTTCCTCTCCTGCATGCTCTTTCCAAAGGGCTTGTCAGAAATGCAGGTTCCTGAGGCAGCTTTGTTGCAGCCAGTACACACTGGTGCTTCACCACAACCTGGGCATGAAAGAGCAGCTCTTTGTTCCTTCTTCTTTCTCAAGTCCTGTGACAGCACCAGGACTTGAGAAAGAAGAAGCAACAGGTCTTGTTCATCTTCCCAACCCTGCAACCAAAACACAATAGTGAAAGGAAGGTGGGTGGGAAGAGCTTACTGGAGAAGGGCCAGGAGCTCAGCACCCACCTCCCCTCCTCCAGCTGCGCAAGGAATTGAAGAGACATGGAAACAAGTCTCAGTCTATTAAATTTATTGAAGGAAATTAAAGAGACAACTTGATCCCAGTGCACATAAATACTAAAGCAAGGAGAAAATACCTGACAGCTTGTCTGTGGAAAGGTAAAAGCAAGCAGGCTCAAAAAACAAAAGATGAAACTCAAAAACTGAGTCTAGAAATAAAGCAGATTTTAAACCATAAGGGCAATCGTTTATTAAAAAGTAACCATGAAAGAGTTTTAAATGTATTGTCTGCCTTTCTAAAAGACAGGCAAAGCTCAGCCCCATCTCAATGGACTCTGCCATGGCCTATATTACAGGAGGTTAGACTAAATGATCAAAGATACCTCTTCCTGCCATAAAATAGATGAGGTTGGAATTTTTTTCAAGCCTTCTCTCAGCTCTACCCAGGTGTTTGCTGAGTTAGCAAGGTCACAGACTAGGCACAGGCCTGGCCCATACACACCTGCTTCCCACCCCAGAGTATCCCTGCCCAGGGTCCCCAGCTGAAGAAGGTAGCCAAAAGCACCCATTTTTTCCCCTCTCAGACTGGCTTGTTGTTTGATTTACTAACCTATTTTAGTTTGCAGAATTTAAATTTTTTCCTGGGATGTACAAAGCATTCTAAATTCTCTTTGGCCAGGAATCATAAGTGTCACAGAAAAGTAGATGCTAGCTCAGCTGAGAAGTTTCTCGCTCCTACCAAAACAGGTTTCTCTGCTCAGAGAAACTTTCGGATTATCTTCCATACAATGGCCTCCCAAGCTTATGCCTCACTTAGTTTTCTAGTTATAGGAGAGATGTCTTGGTTGTAAAAAACTTAGTGTTTCCTTAAGACAGATAAGCCTCTTATTTTTGTGGCCCCAGACTAGGGCCCAACTCCTTTTTTGTTGGTAAAGTTGTTTAGCATGTCAGCTCTCACCTGAAATTCCGCAGAGTACTGAATTCACAGTGAGCTATTTGACCTGTCCTGCTGTCACAAAAGTGGGAATGCAGTGCTCTGTTAGACGAACCAAACAAGCAAAGAAAAGCAGCACAGCAAGCTTCCTCCCACCACCTGCACTCCCCAGAAGTATATAGCAAGATTCTTAACATGGCAAGGCTTTGAAGGACATTGGTTTAGAAGTAATGTTACTGGTTCCGGCAAATAATGACCACGGTTCTACAGGGACAAGGTATTTACAGATAAATGAGTTTTCTTTATGTGGAAATAAGAGTGAGTTACTTGGTTCCAAGGAGACACCCACTAGGGAGCAACTTTGTTTGAAAGCATCAGACTCCATTCTTTCACACACATGGAATAAACATTTTCTGTGCACAGTACCTATGCCTGAAGCGATCTCCATTCAGACTGTGGTTTCATGTGATTGCAAAGGCTAAGCAAGGTTATGCCTGGTCAGAATTTGGCTGGGAAACCTCAAGGTATAAAGAGGGACTGTAAGAAGTGGCAGTTTAATAGGTGATGCTGCTTCCTGAGTCAGTACAGAGGTAGTAATGTTGCAAGAGAGAGGTTAAACTAACAAGGAAAGGCTGGAGCTGCTGGGTGAAATGTAAATCAGATATCCTGACAACTTGAGATGTTTGTTGTGAGGAAGATGGTAACCTGGATGTCCTATGAAAACAAGTCATATCAGCCTGAGCTTCTCTGATAGCCATCAGTGCAAACCACACTCCATTGTACGATGGTCTACTCCAGAGAGGCTGCGTTTCCATAGAGAAAAGATCAACCACTGCAGTTATCTGTAGAGGTGCTATTGAGGTGGAATGACTCTTTAGAAGTAAATATTTTATTGTGTTTTGAATTCTTAATTTCTTTTGAGAACAAAAATTCTTATTAAAAAACAACCAAAACTTCTCCCAGGACAATTTTTCTATGAAGCAAGGTCCTATTTATTTTCATGTCTGAAATAAATTCTCAAATACAAACAAGTGAGTAAAAAATTAAAGTGCTTAACTATTTACAGGAGATGGATGTATGAGACATCTGGTGTGTCAGAGTTCTATGGGAGACTGAGGTGGTCCTCCCTCTCTGACTGTCCCAGGTCCCACTCAGTCACTAGTTCTGATGACACCTCTGTGAAGAGATGGTCCCAATCCCAGCTGACATCATCCTACCAAGAGGAAAAAAGACAAACATGCTGAAATGTTACCGGTGTCACCCGAAGTTCTCTGAACAATGCCAGAACACCAAAGAGAGAAACCAAAAGGCAACTGCCCTGATCAGGGAAGTCTCAGACTCAGCTGGCTAGAGCACAAATACTAGCCAGAATTAAATGTGAAAATCTGCTACAATTTTAAAATGTGGACAAAATTATTCATGTTCTAAAATTCTAAAAAGGAAATATTTGCTGATACTTGTTAATAATAAATACTTCCAGGCAGGGCATAAAAAGGAGCCCTTTGACTCTTCTGCACTTCTGCTGAAGCACGTGCAGTTCAAAGCTGCAGAAATCCTTTGTTGCAAGTCCTGAGCTCCTGCCCACTCAGCTGTACTGAGGTTGTTCTGTCCTGCTTTAAAACCCCCCTGCCCAAACCCAAAATGCTTTCTGCCTTTGTCCCTCTGTACTTTTCTGTAGAACCACCCGAAGCTCACAGTGGCTAACAGAAGACAAAGCACTGTCTCTGCAGGAATCTCTGACAGTACTAGGCCTTTCACATTTTCCTAACCAGCTCCTCCATACTGAAGGGGGCCAATCATAGTGATGCTATAAACTCACACCAAGAAAGCACTATCTAGCTTAAAAATACCCTGCTGGGGAAATCAAACCTCCAACATCTTGGACAAGCTCCTCTTCACATCTCTCCTCCACCCCACTGACAAGGATTCCTTTCCTAGTACAGTCTGAGACACAGAAGACACAGACACAAGAAGCTTTTACCTTGTTGGTATTTCCACAAAATATTGTTGGTGTTTCCACAAAACAAAGACTTACCTCTCGCAGTTCATGCTCTGGAGCCAAAACTTTGGTGAGGAGCTTCAGGTCTACCTCCCCATCCTATGAACATAGAGTCACAGTCTTACAGACACTGAGAAAATGAACACCATCATTTCATCAGATACATTTGTTAGACATGGCCATATTTGCCTCATAAGGGTCACTTTGTCCAGGACAACATCAAGAACCTCACCTGAGCAACCAATACAATATGCACATTATTTACAGACACAGATAAGTACCATGGCCATGCTGCAGAGAGGAACAGACTTACAGGGAGACTGCAAGTTCTTTGGATGATAAGGCTGTGTATTTTGTGTCACTGTGGGGGATGACATGAGCTCAGAAGGAGAGGGATTCACATTGGCCAGCCCATGGCAATATCTACTTACCAGAGTCTGGAAGGCAGCATATTTCATTAAATCTTTGTCTAGGTCATGGTAGGTCAGCACTCGGTTCACCTGCACACTGCAGACAAAGGGTCAGAGAACAAGATTATGTCAGTGTCTCAGTGACATGTGAGGAGAAGAGTGGAATGAACAGTAGTCTGGTGACATCTTGAGTGTTCACATCCCCCATGCAGACTCTTGGGATGGATGTACCCAGACAGAAGCACAGCTCAGTCAGCAAATGAATAGTCATTGACAAATCTATGTACCAGGTTGTGCACATGCATAAAAATAGGATGTGGCACAACCATGGACTCCCTCAGAGAAACCAGCCTGCCAGAAGAAGATCCATAGACTCGCTGCAAGGGCTAGAAAGAAAAGAAGACCATGGTGAGCATTCAAACAGCCCCAGTACCTTAGCAAAGGAGACTCTGAGAACAACATCACACTAGCTACAGAACAGTAGGGATTTTTTGCTTTTCATGTCTGAGCTGCATCAGAGCTATTGAGTATGACTTCCTGAAATGCAGCCTTCCAACAAAACCATGGTGTAGGGGGGTGATACACTGTTGTACCACACCTGCCTTCACAGGTGCTTTAACACTATAGAAAAGACCTCAATTAATTGAATTTGCTTGTGTTTGTCCATGAAAATCACTTGTCTTTTCTACTGCAAGAAAATTATGAATAGAGGAGGATCAGATTGCTTTATTTAAAAAAGAGAGAGAGAGAGACACAGAGAGAAAGAAATTAATTCCAGTGAGAGACACAGTAATTTTAAATTTACTACTATAAAATGTCAATTATTTTTGTTAACAGCTATATAATTACAATAACTACTCCACACTTGTGAGAGAGGCAGCTGTGGCCAAGAGTAAGATATCTCACCCCTCCAAATAAGGATCAACAGAAATCCCAGTCTGTGACCTTGGCAATAGGCCCAATAGATGAGAGAAGCTTTCCCGGTATGTTTAAGATGAAACTCCAAAAACTTTAATTTCTTAAAACTTTCTGGTCTCCCTTGAGCTGACTCCAAGGCTACTGTGATAGCACCTTCAAACAACAGGATTGTACTTTGCAAATTAACTATGCGCTTGAGTAAGAAGAATATCCTGTGGAGGGCAAAGCAGCCTACGATCATAAAAATTAAAGTGTGTGCGATAATGCACATGCACTGGAGACATTTGGGGTTATGCAGGCAACCTTAAATCAAGAAATTCCCTACTTCTGAGTTTGATTTTGCAACATCAAATACGTTATTCTAATGTAGGTTTTTTATTGAGAGAGAGAATATGCAGTAACTGCTTTCTCCATGTAATACGAAACAAGAATTTTGCAGTGTTCAGCTTGGAGCACTACTGTCACAAAACACACCAAATCCTGCTGAACAGCACTGCTGCTGACATCCCAAGAGCATGAGTAAGATGGGTTTAATTTCACTAGCCAGTTTGCACTGCTGATGAGAGCCTCAACAGCACCTGGCAGTGCTCTTACCTGGGGGGAGCTGCCACTTGCATGGCCAGATCTTCCTCCTGGACATCCTCCAAGTCAGGGATCACAGGAATGTCTGCAACAAGAGAAAGCAGCAGCAGTAAGAGAGGAGAGTGTTGTGCTCTCCTCTCACTGAATACAAAGGGTCCCTTGCTTCAAAGATATGAAACACCCTGTTTCTTATTAGAGGAAAACACAAAAGGTTTATTTAATAATTAAAAATATATCGTTTAATATTAAAACAAGGCAATACAATTTTGAAGTCTGAAGTAACAAGTAATCTTGCAAGAGGAACAGATTAATCCATGTAGGGCTCTATAGGCCATGGACTATCTGAACACCACCTTGAAGCCAAAAGAAGCCACCTGTACTAAACTTTGCTGCCTACATTGCCATCATGAACTGGCAAAAAAATGCTTTTTATTTGTTATCATTTATTCAGACATCAGTCACCTAGACTCTTAAAAATGAAATATGAGGCAGAAACTGAGAGAATCCACAGAAAACTACATGTTGAAGGTTCTGCTGTTGGAGTCCCAGACTGTGCAGAGGCCTGTGACCTTCCTCAGGAAGTAAGTGCTGGTGGTCTAGCAGATACTAAGGAACATATGTCTAGTTGTATTGTCACAAACCTTTTCACGATTTCCAGTGTCATCCTGGCATGGCTGAAGGTCACTGGGTATTCCCAGCATAAGGACAATGGTTACTCCAACTAAAAGGATGCTAGAAACAAAAGAACTGAGGAGTGGGCTTTGCATCTTGCTAAAGAAGCAAGGCCCTGAAAGCATTGCAGCCTGTCATTTGAAAAAGCACTGCAAAAAGTTCAAAAAAAGGAGAAAGAGAAGGCAAAGTAACTGGAGGCACAGAGCAAGAACAGAGTACACCTACACAAAGCTCCTTTAAAGACTCAAGGCCACAAAGGCTCTCCAGAGACCCCGAGCCATCACACGACGTAGAAGCTGGTTTGGCTCAGGAAAAAGGTTTCACTCGCCCAGCGTGCAGGCAGAGCTGGCCCCTTCAGCACTGGAATGAACAGCCTGCTCCCTGCTCCGCGGGCAGCACAGCAACGCTACTGCCGGATGGCAGCAGGCAGCTGAGCCTGGCCGTGCCCCGTTTTGCCGCCCAGGATGAGATGAATATTCAGGAGCTGGAGAGACATTCCCACCTATGGTGCCGAGGGCTCCGGGCAGGCTCTTCCCGGGAAGCCCCTCGTCCGGCCGCCTGTCAGAGCCGCGCAGGCTCTCGGCCGCGCTCCCCGCCGCACGCCCGCCGCGCGCCCCGCTCGCCGGCCGGGAGGCGGCCCTGGCCCAGCTGCAGCGGGGCACGGGTCAGCCGGGCCCTGGCGCGGTGGCCGTCCGGAGCTGGACACTCAGTGGGATTTCTCGCTAATTGGTTGCCTGGCGGAAGGCTGAGCGGGACAGGGGCTGTCAGAAGCGCGGCCACGGCAAGAGGAGTGACAGCTTGGCCGGCCTCAGCAGAGCTGTGCCTTCCAGCTCCCCAGCCGCCCAAGGAGCAGGTGCCTGAGAAGAGGTTCTCCAACTGCAGCAAACTTCCCAAAGACATTTAAAGGGAAACTGCAGCAACAGCCCCACGGCTGTCCCTAAGACAGAGGAGGCAAGCGCAAGGAGTTTCTCACCTGTGCATTGCTGGGCACTTGGGGCAGATCTCCTCACCTCTGCTTGTGAGGACAATACCTGGTAGAATCTGCTATCCTGCTGGCTCTTCCCTACAGAGGCTCCCAGCTCTTGGTAAAACTTGTAGCAAAATGCACTTATGGGACAAAAGCATCTCCAGAGACAGACAGACCAACATGTGGAGGCAGGCTGGTAAAGTCTGTTCAGGAATAATGTGGAAGAAAGTCCCTGTACACAAGCAACAAGCACCAAGGAGGGAACAGACTGATCCAAGGCAGGGAATGAAACTGTGCAGATGTGCCCAGTTAAGTCCAGGAAAACGAGCATGGGAATGAGAAACCGTTTAACCTCTCCTGAACAAATTTACCCTTTTATGACAAAGCTATGAACATTTTCCAGCAAATACAAGTAAATTAAAAACTACCTGGGAACAGAGCTGTCTTCACCCACAGAACAGAAGGTCAGATCCTTATCCACTTTTGACAGCAAAAATGTAAAAGGTGTTTGCAGGAAACTGAATTTCTTCACTCAGTGTTCATTTTAGCAGTTATTAAATCTACTCTTCCCAGTTCTGTTTTTTGTTGCTCTCGTTTTACTCTAGAAAAAGTTGTAAACTTAGGGCCCTGATCAGTGATGTCCCTTCCATTTTGCAGGTTCACAAAGACTCCTGGGTTCTCTGGTACTGATTTTATCTCATTGCCATTGAATTCCATGGAGAGATTTCTAAATCCCTTGCAGAGCACGACCTCCACTCTGTATTAGCAAAATTCAGGCAAACACTTAGAAATTCTTTCCAAAAGAAATTCAAGGCTCCAATATTTTATAGGCACTTTGAAAAAAATTCAGACAGAAGAACTGGAAAAGCTCTGGGGGCCCCTGTCAGCCCCTCCAACAAAGGCCAGTGCACACTTGTTCTCAGAGCAAAGTGCAGATGCCTTGCCCATTTCTAGGCAGAAGCAATGCCCTTTGGGACTGTGAGACTGACAGGTAACAGTACAGAAATGTCTCAAATTTAAGAAAATATCAGGTCCCTGGGCTAACTGCTATTGGGGCAAATAATTCCTGAAATACTTGGGTCTTTATTTCACTTGTTACACATATTTACCTCTTCCCTCTGCCAATTCCCATGGTGCCACTTCTGAACAATCCCTCTCTTATCTCTCTGTACAATTTGCAGAGTATCTCAGTTCTCACTTATCTCCAAGGACCCAACCTTACTCCCACTCATTCTCCAGCCACTTAATGGTTTTTTTTTGCTCTTCTTGAGACTCACATATTTTTTTCCTATAAGCTCTGGTAACACAGCTAAGTTGTGGCAGAGTGTCAGCTACAGGGGGAGTAGCACAGCCCAGGTTGTCATGCTGCAGGAGAGTAGGCATCTGCTCTACTTTTAATATTCCCACTAGCTACAGGGAGGCTTTACATATAACTCTAGTACATGCAGAAATGTTCACAGGACCATGTCCTCCCAGTCTTGCACTGCATCCTTTTCCAAGAACAAAGTTGCATGACAACCCCCCACCCTGTGTGCTTTGCTCTGTGACCCACATTTTTCCTCTCCTGTTCAGTGTGGGGTTTCAGATCATTTTCCATAAACCTGTGCTTCTGATGCAGAACCTTGACACATACTTTATTGGCCAGGCTCTCATGCCCATGTAGGCAAAAATGGGCAGCCTCAGAAATAAGTGCAAAAAAGGACACACCTTCACAGATACCAGGTCACTGCAATGTAGTGAACAATGACGTGAAGAAATGGCCTGTGCAAAGATGATTGAGCACCAAATGCTAGATGACAAATGCAAACTCCCTTCCACCTCCCAGACGGTTATGAACAAGTGAACAAAGAATGAAATCAAAATGGGTGTACTCATATGGAAGTTACAGTGGGGCAGGAGATACTAGTACCAAAGGCTGGCTAACTGGGGAGCTAAGTCACTGCACAAAACTGATTGTTCCAGAACATGTAAGTCCCAGCATATAATTAAGAATAGTGTCTTATTTCAACAGCTGAACTTAGCTAGGTCTTACACAAAAAAAACTTTGTGACTAAGTTATGGCAAGGCACTAATGACATAAGACAGGAGTGTGTGAATGGGAGGAGAAGATGGAAGGGAAAGAGTGAAGGCAACCCATGCTGCATACAGGCAGTCAAACAATAAACAAGGAACAGCAGCTTTTCAAGTCACACAGAAAGGAGGGCTTTATGTGTTCATATTAAAGTACATGTACTAACCATCACCTTTACCTCTTAGCAAATAACCTTACTGACAGGCAGAGAAGACAACCACAGAAAGCAACGAGTAGGGGATGGGAGAACCTGTACCAGTCTAATACCCAGCTGCTCCTGGAAGTTGGTAAATTGCACCCCCCTCCCAAGCAGAGATGATTTTTGGTCTAGTAGCAACATCTGCAGGCTGGATCTCTTAAAATCTTGTATACTCCCAGTAAGATCTGGTCCTTGCCCCAAAGAACTAAGCTGTCTACTAGATACAAGATGGCACATAATAGGGACAGACAGAATCTCTTCCAGGGACAGACAGAACCTCTTCCAGGTCAGGCAATAAAACACTGGCAAAGCTGCATCTAGAAACCACGTTCCAGTTCAGGCCTGCAGTTAGTTAGAGTGTGGTTGCTGCTTACTCCCTAAGCTGTTTTAAGAGTACCCTGAACCCCCATCCTGGCACCCATAAACAAAGAAGACACCATCTCACACAGTCTGATCCCCTTTCCCCAACTGGGGCAGGGCTTCAAAGACCAGCTCAGAGTGGACACTCTTGGGGTGGGTACTGTGCTGCCCTCCCTGCACGTGCACCACCATATCCAGAGAACACAAAGAGGGTAGTGGTTTCTGGAGCTTGTGGTCTTCTACCACCAAGCAGGTATAAAAATGAAACTGACTTTATTTTATGGTGCTTGCTCATAAAATGTAAAACTGAAATAATTACAATATCTCTGCTGCTCCAAAACTTTGTTTTACTGAATGCTGTTACCTTCTGCATCACGCTTGGGGAATTTTAAACAGGCAAATGGAAGGTCTGATTGAAGATGAAGTTAAGTGAAAGAAATTGGTCTCATTTAGCACATGACAGGATTCATCTGTGTTCCCAAGTCCACTGAGGTAGCATCATGGGCGTTTCATATTCATGAGCTGCTGCGACACTGTGTCCCCTCATTTACAAAGCACCGTGTTCAGCAAATTCTGTCCCTGTGGACACTCTGTGCATTTCATGGTCTTGTCAGAGAGACATCAAACACTTCAGTAACCAAATACCAGAAAATGGTTTTAATTAGTGCATCTCAGTGCAATAAATAATTTTTCCCTCTAAGTGGAAAAATGGAGAATTAAAAAAAAAAAAAAAAAAAAAAAAAAAAGGAAGTAAAAAAGTGGAAAGCAACAGGCAAAAAAAATCATAAAAAAACTGTAAAGAACAAGGGACACAGGCAGCTTCTGCTGAACACACAAACAAGCTTGAAGCCTCTTGGAAGCTTTCTCAGGAGAGAAGAAGGCAAATGGAGAGAATAAAGAACACTTCTTTGGATGCTTAGACATTAATTTCATTGGGATGTCTTTCCCTGACTGAAATTGCCCTACTAGTAGGCCAACATGGAGCAGCATACCTGCCTGATCAACTAGCAGGAAGATGAAAACAGAGTGAAATGCAGAGGGTACCACAGCTACCAGGGCACTGTCTCAAAAGCTGAGATAAGCAGAAGATAACCTGAGTGTCCAATGTCCCAAAGACCCCTTCTGAGAAGAGGATGGTAACAACACAACCTCATCAAGCTGATGGGTAAAGTCACCCTGTGAGGGGTGCCAGAGGAGTCACAGGATCTAGTGAAGGTCATAGAGCAGATTCAGTACTGGCCCTACAGCCTTCAGTTAAAAAGTTATACATTTGCCTTTGCATAATACTGTATCTCAGCTAGATGGATGACTGGCTGGGGGTCAGGTGGTGCAGGAGACATTCTATTTGCTTCAATAGTGTAGTGCTTTCACAGACTGCTTATAGCATGGCTTCTTCTGCACCTGACAGCGTGCAGGGGACAGGCATAAGGGATTTCTGCTGCTTCCCAAGGCTGCTGCTGACACCAAAGCTCTGCCCAGTTTCAGTCATGTCAAGTGTGAGGAGAGGCACAGAACAGCCCTGTCAGATGAAACACTAGGCTCAGTTCAGGGCTTCACAAGCAGTAGTGCATGGCTTGTACTTATGCAAAAAGTAGGAGAAGACCCTGACAGCTTTACAGGTGAGGAATGTCTTAATGCATAGGTTTGTTCAGCAGCAGCAGAAGACAGGAGAGACCAGAAGCCAGGTCCAGGACATGGAGTCCACCATGCTCCTGAAAAATTTAGAGTGGTAACACAGCTCCTAGTCTTACCAACAGCCCCCGAACAGAGCGCTACACCTGTCCTCCTTTCCAGTAACATGTGCTTTCCTTTTTTCAAGGGCTGTTCCCCGTTCCTTTGCAGTATTCCCTGCTAAAACACACTCAGAAGGTAGTGGGGCATCAGATGAGAAGATATGAGGTGTCCTGAGAGGGTCTAGTGAACTCAGAAACAAAAAATCCTCTTCAACAATGCTGGAGATGAGGGACTTTGCGTTAGAACATTACTGGGGCAGGGAAAGCAGCTCCTCAGGATGCTCCCGTGGAAGTACGTTCAGGAGCAGGCATGCCTGATTCTATTTCATCCTCTTCATGTTACACTGGAAAAACAAGACAAACTACATTTCTTTTATGCTAAATCCTTAGGTTTTTTTATTTTTTCTTATATATATTTATTAAAAAATGCCTCTTTGATCGGCAGCACTCATGACACCTCCACATCCAGCAACTCCTCAGAAGCTTCCCTCCCTCCACACAAGGCCATCGCTGCTGACAGCCAGCTGGGTTTGATCAGAGCCACTCAGAATCGGATTTTCATAAGACAGATGAGGAATCTTACTGCTGCTCTCTCTCATATCAGATGAGAAACTGAGGAGGAGGGGGGACGGGTCCTGAGGGAACGACACTACAATCAAGGGCTACGCGGTTCTCTCTCTGTCCCTCCACTGCTGCAATTTTCAAAAGAGTTTGCCTCAGGCAGTTTTAAATGATGGTGTCTCAATTCTGTAATCATCTTTCAAGAGCTTTTTCTTAAAGGGTATTTTAGGTAAACCTAGTCCATCAACTACATTTATGGACTCAGCAATCACAGACCCAATATGACTGTGTATCAACCATATCGCAGAATTTAGCAACAGAAGATGCTTCCCCAGACTGTCATTTTCAGCCCTCAACAAACTCTGTGTGCTCCCTTGTAATTTAGGAGCCCACTTCCCCTTGGCCAGTGGTCTGCTGCTTCAAATAGAACTTAAGACAGTCTCTTGGGACATACTCTCTGCTCTCTCCTGCCCACTGTGGCTCTCAAGAGAGAGCTTTCCTCCAGCACCAGAGGCTCTAGATCACAATGCCAGCAGTTATTGGAGGAGTTCAAACTGGCCTGGACCAACAGTTCAGTGGAAAGCATCAGGCTGGGCTGAGTCTGCCTTTCAGTGACCTTGCACAAAGACTCCAGCAGTGCATTGGGTGGGGGGCAGCAAAGGGGAGAGTTGCTGTATGCTGACAGAGCCACACACGAAGTCACAATGCAGAGTCCCAGAGACCAAACCAACCACTGACACTTTCTGCCCCAAAACCTTTTATTCAGCCCATTCATACCACTTCCAAAACAGCGTGTCTTTCACTCTGTCTCCATTTCACTGATGCTCAGAATTTTCATCCATTTAGCTCTCCCCAGATCACTTCAACACTGCTTTCTGAGCCTATGAAGTACCCAATGGCCATATCCCTTACTGTTCCTGCAAATTCCACCCTCTCTTACCCTCATGCTCGGCCACTTCAGCTGTCCTTGCAGCTCATGGCCTCTGGAATCCACCAGCACCTAGTGTGTTCTGTAGAAACAGCGGCTCACCAGGGAAGCAACTGGCAAAATTGATCAGGAATGACAGAACCAACAATAACCCTCACTCTGCTCTATTCTCAGCTCTCTTTGGAGCAAGATCATCATTGGTGTGTATTTGCATGCAGCTCAAGAAGTGTTGGATATTTTACGGCAGTGAATTACAGATTTCCCACCTGACAGCTATCACTATGCGCAAGGATTAGGGACCATGGCATCTGCCCACTTCCCTCTGTTCAAAGTCTGGTCTCTCATTCTGTTCAAATGCAAAGGAGCTGCTGGCACATGCCAGAAGGGTTAGAAGTCCTTCTAGACGTTTGACATTGCATAGAGAGGTCTAATCATCAGCTCTGCTTCCTTGAGGAGGCTTCCCAGCAGGCAGGAAGGAGTTTTGCCTTGAGGGCACAGATCTAGTGACTGTCTCCTGGCAGCTTTCCTCACCTGCAGGTCAGGTTCCGGTTGTCTACGTAGCATAGTCAGGCTTTCATTTCAATCAGCTGTCTCATTCACACACATTATCTAGCTGTCTCATTCACACACATTATCTGCTTTAAAATAACAAGCTGTTGTTCCTGCAGACAGAAAATCATACATCACATCCCAGTCTTCCAAGAAAAGCCATTTTCTAGGAGCTATGCATCCCAAGAGTTACAGAGAGAAAGCAGAAAGGGACTTCTCATGATGGGGCAATAGTCTGTGTGGGAATAGCTGGGCGAGGGATTACAACCCTAGCTAATAAGTTCCCATAAAGTGCTAAGGGAGAAAAATCCAAGGGCAAAGTAGTAAGGAGAAAGACATCAGGTGAGTACAACCACAGCACTGCAGAACTCGTGGACAAGAAAGGAACAAAGAAACTTCTAGCCAAAAGACAAATCAGATTGCTGAGGTGGGAGAGGAACATTAGCATTTCTCACCCTGACAGGAAACAGCTCTGTATCTAGCTCTGTACCAGAAAAGGACACACAAGCAGAGTAAAGCCCTCTATGCTCTGCTGGAAAGGAGCAAAGGGAGGAAAAAGCCCTTCAGCTTCAGCTTGGTTGTCCCATATTCCCTCCCACCTCATGACAAAGGACTTCTGCATGTAGCAGAAGCTCTTGCCTACTACAGAAAAGGAAGCAGTGTGCTGCAGATAGCACCTTTTAAATTCCACAGTCTCACATCTCCCATATCATGCAGTTTCCCTGCCATACAGAGTTCAGTCACTGCTGCTCATTTTCCCTGTTGACATGGACAGAAAATTGAGCAATTACCCTCAAACTCCTCTCTCTCAGATTGCACAGATTGCTACATACAAAGCATTAAGCCCCCAATTGCCCCTGGCCAAAAGTGACTTAACTAGGCCTGTCCTTTAGGAATTAAACACTTTTGTGTTGCTTGTGCAGGTTTATTATTCCTCAAGTGTGATGCATTAAATCCTGCTAAAGCAGGTTTCTCACCATGCAGAGGACCTGGTCCCCCATGACAAGGTCCAGTGGGCACATACTAACAGAGGCATTATCCATTTGCTGTGCCTGAGTTCTCACGAGTACCAGCATGTTTTCAGGAGGGTGGGCACTAAGATCGCAGTGCGTGCTGTAGGAAATCGACCTAGCTATCAATTAGATAATCCCGAGCTACTTCTGGAGAGACATTGAACTTTTTCAAAACTGTCTTCCACCTTCTGGGTTTCCCTGTGCAACTGTAATGAATGTCTGAAACTGCAGATCATTCCATGCATGTCCCTGTCTGGTCCACCTATTTACCATCTCCCATACTGTTTCGGTCATTCCACACAGCCTGAGGAGTGTCTGTCCTTCTCCCCCAAACTCTACAGCCCCTATACATTTTTAGCACATTCTCAAATGGACTCCAAACTCGGAGCCTCTAGTTGTTAGTGATGTATAAACGATCACAACTGAGCACATTTCAAGTTCACAAGAACACTTTTTTAAGGGCATATAGTTTTGTCCTTCATTCTTCTAATGAAAAGGTTGGATGGGGGACAAACAATGTTAATGGAATGGTACAGCTCAGCTTTCTAATAGGTTAAAGGAAGGCGATCCAAATGTATTGGTTGACAGCAGCAATCATTATGCAACCGCGCCTGTTCATATTAAGATATACAAGCTAAGACATTATGCAGCACAAAATAACCGTGACCCATCCTTGGGGATCCATATACCAATGTCTTGATTTTTGTATGTTTAGAATCTGAGCTTTACTGTTACAGTTAAGGACACAAACTCAAGTGCAGTTCTATGCAAAGGGGAGGCTGATACAGCTCAATTTACTACACAGCCACAGCCACTGCATGCTACCCCCTGCCTTCTACACTAAGCATTTATTTGTATCTCTCTGCTTATTCAAAATAGCAATTTTATTCATGTTCTGGAGTTTGTTTATATGTCACCTTGCTTCATTCCAATAGCTGAGCCCACTCAAATTCCTCTCCCAGAAGAGTTTGCCTAATCTTCCTGTCAAAATAGGACCACAATCATGCAATGCACCATCCACTTAAGAGATTTTCTATATGCAAATTAAATCCACAACCCACCGTATTTGTACCAGAAACTGCCTGGGTAGGAACCATATTATATATTTCTTCTAATGCATATATTTTATCCAAAGCCAAATGCCAGTTTGCAAACAATCCAAACTCTATTCCTAACCACAGGTTAGGCATAGATAAGTAAGTGAAGTCTATTAGAATTCAACATGTCTTCATACCATATTCTGTGTCAATTCTATTCTATATTAATTACCCAAGGTCTTAGAGTGCTGAAAGTCACATGCTACAAACAAACATGTGGCAAGCATTTTCAAGCCTGGTTGGCAAAGACAGTCATACTTGTACAAGTACATGACCAAGGTTCAACAAAAAGGACAGTATGTATGCAAACAGTCAGAGCTGTTCAGAACAGACTACCAGCCTCAGTGACATACGCCGAAATTTAAGAAGCTCAAGGAACTTCCCAGGGGGAAAATTTAGTCTGTTCTGAAGATGCCAATGCTATAAAGGTGCCACTTCTGGCAGTCATATGTTGCAATGCTTAATCTGTCTGGGAGACCCAAATAAGTCTTCATTTAATCTCATTAACTATACTGATGTCTGATCCTTTGTGACTCCAGATAATTGTTCTGATGCTTGGTGATATTTTACAGATGCAACTTTTTATACACTGTATAAAATTCTTAGCCCTTGAAAACTGAGGTACCTCCTAGAGGCTTTAATGAATTTCTATGCTCCCCACAGTTGTCTAGTGCTTGTCTTGAAATTAATACTGTGGATTTTTCCTGAGATTTCTCTTGATTTCATCCAGTCCTAGAAGAGCAGGTAATATACACTATAAAGAAAACTAGTGCTAAGTCAGGAATCCAGTAGATTTTATAGCAGCCTGTACAGGGATGAGATGGGATTACCCACCAGTGTTTATGTTTAGCTTATGATCTATGATCTTGGGTTAGGGTAAGCAGATTTTTTACATTAAGAATTCCATCATGATAGAAACCCCAGGCAACAAGAATATTGCTATAAAAGATAACAGATGCTTTAAGCAGAGCCTATTATTGCCTAAACCAGGGGAGAGCAGGGACTTCTTTCCCCACTCTTAACCTCTTATTGTACTTTTAGCTCTCATTTTGCCCAGTCCACTATTCTCCATGGAGGTAATTACAGAGAAAAGTGCATCCTTGCCACTTTCCTGCTTTCCAAGGGTCCTCCATAATTCTGTGTTCAGGAAGAGCCAGAGTTAGACTACAAGTTCATATCCTCAACCTCCCTCTCCATCTCCTTAACCCTTTATCCCTCATTCAACTGGGGAGACCTAAGCAGCTCCTGCATTTGTTTACCCCCAGAGTGGTTAATTTCCTTGCAATTTCTTACAAAATGCCTCTGCTCACTTTACTGGAGAGCTCCTACACATGCATGAAGGCAGTTCTTGCAGTCAAGTAGGTGATACCTTACCTCCTCCATCATCTAATGCCTCCGGGCTCTGCTGTCTGAGACGATGGCTGCAGCAAAGCACAAGAAAGAATTCAATTGCAAGCCCAGAGAAACATCTCACTGTGCCCCCTTCCTCCCCACAAACTTCACTGCCTGTCAAAAAGAGAGTTTCCAGGTATGCTTAGCCCGCATGGAAGACTGATTTTCCATACCCCTCATTGCTGGGTTCAGCAGAAATCTCATCTTAAGCAAGATGTACCTAAGACAAACCCCTAGACTGCAGACAGTAGGGCCTGGGGTGGGGTTGTGAGGAAAGCAGTGGCTTTCTAATTTTTTGTCTTTCTGTTTTATGGGAGTGACAGAGCCATCATCTACTCCATATCCAGGGAACTATAGAATGACATCCTAGGACACAATATTAATTCCTGACAGGCCTTGCATCCTTCCCAGCATTTCAAATCTTGGCATACTGGTCAGATGATCAGATCAAATGTAAAAGTTGTGGAAGAAGTCTCAGCAACAATGGGAACTTACTCTTCTACTTCTTCTGCATGCTTTCTTCCTGACCTGCAAGACAAGGAAGGCTTATATTTAGAAAAGACTAGAGAAAATTAAAAACTTCACCTTTCCCCATATGATTGCTATCATGCAAAACAGTTCCTGCATCAGGTCTGATACAACACATCACACCTTAAAGAGTTTTGAGTGACCATTAAGCCAGCGTAACAAAAGGTCCCTGAGTGCAACAGAAACAAAACCACTTGTGTCCAAAAGATAGCCATGCCCAGATATGGCAAGAACCATTCTCCCTGGTTCTTTAGTTTCTCAGATACTTTTTCATCCCCTTTGCCATCAGCTGCAGATAAAGCTGGCCATACCTGAGTAGAGAGGTTGACACGTTAAGGAGTGAAGAAGGTGCTATACTTCATCTACCTACTCCTGAGAGATCAGCAGTTTCTTCCTCCCCATGGTTGTGTATAAAGACTTTCTGGTTGCCTTTCAGGTTAGGAATCCCACCTGAGCTGGCCAAGCTCAGGTCAGATGTGCAGTCAATGCAGAAAATCAGGGTTGATCTGGCTGAGTTAACAGGAGTTCATAATAACAACATGGTGGGGAGGTGCTGGCAAAAGGCAGCTCCTTTGCTCTCCACCCCAGCAAGCCCAGACGTAATTCAGTCCCGATTAGGGACGCTTGTTCAATATTCAAAATGTAAAACATGGAGATTGCTGAACCAGCACTTTGAAAAGTTAATTAAATGCCAGGTTTCTTTTTAGCAGATACTCCATCACTCGCTGATTGCTTTGGCCATTTTGCAAAGTGAAGTTTCATGTCTATACATTGGGAATAAATATTCTCCCCTCCCCTGAAGTCAGGGTACCATGACAAAGAATATATGGGGCTCTCCCCTAACACATGCACTGTCCCAGGACATACCAATATGTAAGAAAAGTAGGTTCACTGCCTTGCACTGCTCTTTTCAAAGCACTTTGTGACATGGCACAAGCCCCTCCTCATCTGCTCTCTGTTCCAGCAAGTCACAGTCTTCATCTAGCTCTCCTGTGAATAATCTATTCTAAGTAGCACAGGGAGGATGTCTAGCTATACGGAGAAGAGTTATAAGGAGAAGAAAGTCCTCTGTCTCTACTTTTCTCTCTGGAGCTTGCAGTCTGTGAGAAGCTAAAGATTACACTGACTCAGTGATCTGAGCCCAGTAATATTGACTGCTATAATCAGAACTGCAGCTGTGTGGTGACACCTTGGCTTTCAGCTGTATCTGCACCCTCTGTTCAGAAGTAAAAATGCAACCTAACTGGGGAAGGAGCTCTTCCAGTGAGGATGAACTGTCCAGCTCCATCCTTCTCCCCAGTAGCAGTACAAAGCACTTTTTGCAAACTTCCTGATACTATGGAGAAAGAAATACATGGCTTCAGAGAGCCCTCCACTAGCACTCAGTGGCATTTAGACTCCGAGAAGATAGAGGCAGAAAGATGATGCAAGATTTCTCCTATTTTATTCCTCCTTTATGCCTTCACAGAACTGGTTCCCACATAGCCTTGCTCACTCCAAGCTGAAACATCCCAAATGATGGCATTGCACAGCCATGCACAGTGAGATATTTCCTAGGGGGTCAATTTAACATCTTCTTGGCATTATCCTGTTACTCTTGATGATTGTCCAACCCCAAGTAACACTCTCTTCCTCAGTACTCACACTCCTTACATCTTTGCTCCCATCTCCAGACAAGAATGAAACACTCACATGTTCATACTTCCCAGGAGAAAAGGCCGCTACTACTATCCCTGTAGGCAATTTCTGTTTCTTTTTCCTAAGTTCCCTGTCATGACTGATATCCAGGTGGCCCACAGGGAAGGCAGTCATGTTAGTCCTAGAGGCAGAGACTGCTTTGCTTATGTTCTGAGACTTAAGCTTTCTCAACGTTTCCGTGTTGTTAGGAAAGGATTATTCAGAACAATAAGCAAATACCTCATTATGAAACAGCTGCACTATATATTGGAAAAAAACCAGTAATTTGGGGAACAAACTCATCAATGGAAGGGGGGGGGGGATGTGGAATAGTACTGGCCCCTTTAATCCCAGAGCCCAGGTGTTAGAACTCTCCCATTAAACAAGACCATTCCTTCCTCTTCCCAGGGCACTCACCCCTTGGTCAGTGACCCCAGGAGAACACTTAGTCCCTGTGCCACAGGTCCCAGCAGTGGCACTGGGTAAGGCAAGTTTCTCATGCTGACAGTACTGTGGTTTAACAGTTAGGATATAAATGCTAACAGCACTAGAGCAGGAGCTAGAAATGACTGCTCTTCTGTTTAGGAGAGACATCTGCTTTCAGTCACCTATACTAGATATGTTTGGTGATACATGATTTGGTACAGCACTGTTTGATGAAACTAGCATTTCAAGTCAGCTCATGAGCCACATGTAGAAAACTATCCCAAAAATATAATATGAAGATTCTGTAGCACAGGAAGGAACTGTATGTTTTACACTCTCTGTAGCCTTAATGATCGAACAAAGAAGATCCCAGGCAACCTACTATTTCCTCTATTTTTTATAAGGCTTCTTTTCATTTTGCTTGGTGCCAAATTACCTTTTGAATTCTTGTTTCAGACTGGAGGAAAAAAATGACAAAACATTTTCTTTAACTAGTCTTTTGCATTTTTGGAGGAACTGCAGTACCTAAATCTACATAACAAAGTGTCTCTGAGAGGAAAGGCAAGCTCTGTCTTGTGTCCTAAGGTTAAAAACCTACAAGGCAGCAAGAGAAATCATTAACACATCTTCAAAAGGTGCCTCACCTTCAATTATGTCCATTCCATAAACTTAGCTGAGGCTAAGCTACACCTGGAGATAGTATTCCTGCAGAACCAATCAACTGCTTCTCTCTTTGCTCCCCAACTACTATGGGAAGCCTCACAGGATTTCTTCATGATGTTATCAGATTGCTTTAAGGATTGTGGAGCACCCCTTCCTATGAATAGTCTCATCTTACAGTGCCAATTGCCACACATTGAGACCAACATTTCCTCCTTCAGGAATATCAGGTCTGGGTAAACAGCACCCTCTTCATCCTCTTGTGAGCCTTCTAGTGGCGAGTGAAAGCAGACGTGGAAGGAACGCGACTAAAATCAAGCCAGCATACACAGCTTTCCTACTCTTTTCTCATGGTCTCAGCTACACGAAGTGCACTGCCCTGCTTTGTTGGCTGCAGCAGCGGGCACAGCCCAGGGAGGGCAGCAACAGGGACCTACAAAATGAGCAATTGAATATGAACTACAGATACAGTCATTCAAGTAAGGATAAACAAAACAATCCAATCCCAGGAGCAGTGCTCAGAAATACATTCAGTCTGCTATATTATACACCAGCCACTCCCCATTTTTGTGAGACAGGGATACATCTGGTGTTTTCACATATGCTCCCAAGTCCCTTGCATCTGGAGAGGCAAAGAACATCGAGTCACTCCATCACCTGGACAGCTCCCTTTAAACTCCCTTTCCCTGAGAGGCCATCAGCACTCCCAAACATAACCACAATCCCAGAATATTCCCACTGGCTTTGGACAGCTGCTTACCCCCTCTCTATTTCAGGGTACTGAACAGCTGTGAAACTGGGTGAGATACCCTAACAGTCCTTTTGTAACCCCACGGTATGTCTCTCCTAGTACAGAATACCTATTTCTCTCCTAGCTCTGCCCTGGGGCAGAGGATATAGATCTGATCTCTCTCTTGTGCTGTCTTCACTCAGTACTGACCAGGAGGAACTCTTAGTCCACATTAATGAGAACGGGTAAATCCTCAAACCGAGACTTTACTCCGATACACGCCCCTGATGTACAGCTCAGCAGCCCACAACTTGTGTGCTGAAGGGTGAAAGGCAGTTCCAATGTAGACATCTCTCTAAAACGCTTTCTCATTTAATGGACTACCACGGAGATCTAAATGGAGATAAAGTGGCAGGGCTCAGAGAACAGCCAGGATGCTATCTTTATGCAGCATGACAATGTGCAGTGGTTAATTAGACACCGTTAACCTATTTTAGCAGAGGACATAACTGGGATGAATGGGGAAAAACGTCCTTGAAATCTTTTAATGCCCACAGCTCATGAGAGCTCCAGACACACTTGCGTCCTGCTCCGCGCCACAGCCGGGCTCCAAGGGGTTTACTGTGCAGGATCGGAGGTCCTCTCGTGCCGCCCGGGAGCTGTGAGGGTGGGAAGCACAGCTAAGGAAAAGGGAAGGAATTACGGCAGCTTGCTAAAACGCATAGGGAGGCGGCGGGACGGGAAGGCGCAGAGGAGAGAGGGCCGGTAGCGCGGGCAGCCCCCGCCCCGCTCCGCCCCGCCCGGGGCCGCGCCGCCGCCACAGCCGCCGCACCGCCGGGCCGCGGCCGCCCCCTGCCGGCCTGCGGCACACGGCGGGCCCGGCGCCGGCCGCCAGTCCTCTGCAGCGCTGCGGGGAGCCGTTCCCCGTGCGTCTGTCGGCCTGTCTCCTGGCTTGCCTCAGACACTTCTACGGATCACGTGGAACCAGAAAGGCGCTCCAAGCGTCCCTCTTGCTAAAAGAATGAAAGAGGGGAAAAAGGAGAAGGTCGTGATGTTCAGAGATGTATTTTGTTTTGAGACAGTACGGCGATCAAAGGGCAGGCAGAGACAGGCTGGGTGCGCAGGAAGCAAGTCAGCAGCCGCCGTTCTGCCTCGCAGCTTCCATCTGCAACCACGACCCACCTCAATACCGAAGGCTTGGCTCAGCCCACGGGGAGGCAAGAAGCCTTCTGCCTCTCGGGCAAAGACTGTAATTCAGGTCTAGGCCTGAGGGAGGAGGGGAAAAAAATATTAAAAAAGAAGTTGTACTTTCTTGTTGAAGTGTTCCTTAAGTGCCCATCGCCACAGTGAGTGGGCGTGAGCTAGAAGTTGCAGCTTGCTCAACGGCCTAAGGCATAACTAAGTTACATGTCCAATATGACACACAAGTGCAAACTTATCAGTTCTCCAGGCTCTCCAAGTGTGGGTCCCAGTCACTGCTTGTTTGCTGTGGCACAGGAAAAGACACATTCACCAAGGCTGTCTGTAAATTAGAACTGCTACCCATGCTGGAAAGCACCACAAGGTGCCTTCTCAGCTATTCCATTGCACCTTCCCTCGGAGGTCTGACCGGTTATTTTAAATTTCTGCCCTCTCTTCCTGGCCTGTGGCAGCCTGGAAAAGCTAGGTTTTCCTTTACAAAATTAAGGAGTCTAATCTTCACATCTCCTACAATCAAGGCAAGTTTTGCCATTGATTTCAGCATGCTATGAGCTTTTATTTTCAACATAGGGTATCACTTCCACTTCCTAGCCCTGGATTGTACAGCTATCTGTATCACTACAATGGGGTTTTGGGCAGACACACATTTCTTAAACTGTAATGGCCCTACCATCCACCTTCTGGCCTCGCACAAGCTGCCTGTGCTGGTCAGACTGCATGCTGAACACACTGCCCCCGAGCATGGCTCTGGAAGAGGATGGATGCAGCAATGAGCAGGCATGCTCTGTGAGATGGGATCTGACAGACACTGCTGCTAGCCAACTCCAGCCAAAATGGACTTGTGAGGCACTTAATCTCCAGCTGAAGTGGTTTTGTTTCTCCTCATGTCCTAATATGTGGGCTTACTTAACAGAAACAACAAAGGAGGAAAGCTCTGACAAGCAGGACTTTAGGAACCAGCACAAAAGAGCAAGCTGACAGAGTGCTCCCAAGGATCACAGAACCTCAGCCTACTCACTGCATCATCCCCAAAGCAGTCGTTCCCAGGGTTCCCCCTCTCGCTCACTGGTAGAGAGCTGACCGGCAGCGCTGTTCAGAGCTCCCACTGAGCAACAGGAAAAACAACAACACTCAATACAAATTCCTGCTGTGTGGGAAAACAGAAGGCAGTGCTGCAGTTTCTAGAGGTATCCACCACATATCTTTGGTCCCTGAGAACAGGGGCTCCTATCCAAGTGATCACGTTCTTGGCTTCCAGAAACACACAGCCCAACTCACAAAAAATTACTCTGGAGGTTACAGGAGCATTTCAGCTTCCTTTTAAAGAAAAGAGCACACTTCTGGATCCACATAGTTACAGGAAAGAACCGACTGCTAAAGGAGACAGAAAATGTATTTAAGGTTGTTTGGGTTTTTTCCAAATCTCACAATAGAGAACAAACTCATGACTACAAGGTTCAAAGACCTTTTGCTTGTAACTGGCCTCACTGAAAACATTTATATGAAAAATATTAGAAATAATTAGGTGTTTATTACCGAATGGTATCTTGTTCTGTCATCTGAGAGCAGCAGCTTCTGAATAAAGATATTTTAAGAACTTGGATTAAGAATTTAAGAATAGTAGAGGGGTTTTATGGGTAAGAGGGCTGGGAGGGCCAAGCAAGTAGATCAATCATCTCAGGTCCCTTTCAACAGGGTAAACTGCATTAAGATAGACTTCACAGACAATACCTACAACAGCCAGACAAGCTTTTATCTATGACAGATACAAAAGGGTTGGAAGTTGCATGTGTTCTTCAAGAAGGTTTTGCTATTTTAAAATAAAAATATTTGGGAGAGCATTAATGGTATCCCCTAATTTTGCTGGGAAATTTCTTGGAGATGCAGAGTAATAGGGAAGGAAGATGCTTTGTCTTCAATCATCATTAAAAAAAAAGTCAAAGAGACTTTACCTTGAGAATACTCTGCAGCAGCTTACATGGACTGTTACCAAAAATGCCATACTTCTGTTTTTGTCATTCAAGCTTCATTTCTAGGGGTGCAAGAGGCAGCAATCCTACTAGACTTTCCATTGCCCAGTACCTTTCCAGAAAAAAAAGTCAAAGAAAACGTCACTAACTGGGAAAAAATAAACAGAAATCTAGGTTAAAAATAAGAGAGAGGGAAAAAAAAAAAAAAAAGGAAAAATAAAAAAGGGGGAGAAAAATCTTGAAAACAAAAAAAGAAAAAAAAAAATTAAAAAGAAGCAGCAAAACTCTTTTTCCAGGCTCCTCTGAGCACTGCAAAGACATAAATGGACATAAGTCTAACACTTTCTCCTTACAAGAAACTCTTACAAGTCACACTAAGCAGGTTTAAAAGGAATAGAAATCCCCTGTGACAGCCAGGGCACTGAGAGATTCTCAGGTGACTCTTCAGTCTTTTAGGGACTTTTCTTTTTCTTCCAGTTATCTTTACTGAGTCTAAACAGAAACACCAAGGAGAGCTCACCCCAGCAATGACATGAAGGGACAAGAGGACAAAAGCTTGTTAGAATTCGTGGAACATCCAGCCCATTAAAAAAAAAAAAAAATAAATAAAAAAGAGGTGGGGGCAGAGAGAGAGAGAGGAAAAAACCCACTCTGGGCCTGCACATTGCAGCTTACCGCCATCTTGATGTCCTTGATGCGTGCCGATGGCATGGAGGTGGCTGGCACCAGATCAGCCCAAGAGAAGGAATGAGAGGCCAATGGAGATTTATGTGAGGAGAGTGAGATGGACAAGGTAAAATTGTCAGGAGGAGTTGTTAGAAAGTAAAATATATTGTGACAATTCCACTCCTGCCGTTCATCAATAAACTGACAGATCATTTAGTGTCAATTAGGAGTGATAGATGGACAAGTCCCCATGATCCTGGGCCAAAATTAATGGCTGGGAGGGAGAGGGTGATTGAAAATGACGGCTGACATTGAGAGGAAAGTCCTGAAGGTCCCCAAGGGGCCATTACTTGCCTCATTCCCTTGCAGATCAATGCAGGGACAAACCCAAAAACAGACACTTCAAGACAAAACTTAATCAGACTTCCTTTTCTTCCTTCTCCTTCTAAGTTGTGCCCCCTCACTTGGCAGCCTTGATCCTCTCTGCCTATACTGTTCCCCTTGCTGAGGACATCCAGATGGCTGCGAGCTGCAGAATGAGGCTAACATCTCCCGTGCAGCCAGGAGTCTGGCTCCGCTCCTAACGTGGCAGTGTCATGGGGAAGTCCAGACTGAGACTCACCTCCACACTGCTGGACTGGGAGTAGAGAACAGAAGCAATGACACAAGCTTTCCCCCACTGTCCCAGACAGAGAAACGCATGAGCATTTTACTACTCCCAGCTGCAAGACAGGGATTGCTAGAGGTTCTAAAACCAGGCACTCTCAGGGGTCATTTCTTATAGAGAGAATACAGGATAGTTTAAGCCCATATTTTTGAAACAGGAGGTTTTTAACTTTACTTATCTCTAGAGACCTTGAATCATAAAACCCCTTAATCTCTTAAATAACCTTCCTCCAGCTCCAGGGTGCAATCTCACCATTGCCCACCCTTCAGAGCCTTAAATGGTATCTACAGAGGGACTGGGTCACACTGCTCTAAAGGTCACCCCAACTGCATCCCCTTCCTTCCTACAGGCACCTGGACACTGTACCACTGCTGTTCCAAAATCCATCAGCATGGTCATTTTCCTAAACAAGCCTTGATTATTTCAACTCTGTGTGGCATATCAATCAGAAAGGTGAAATTTCAGTTGTAGCTGAAGCACCTCTTGCTAAACTGCCATGATCCATGTAGAAGAAATGAGGTACACATGCAGGTACTGGAAGGGACCTCCTACTGAAAGCAGCACTTGTGTTTGCTTGCAGGGCTACCTGAAACAAGCTGTGTTTATTGCTCAACAACCCTAGCTGCTGCCTGCAGAGCTGTAGGAATTTCAGGGGGCTGACTGCAAGACCAAAGGGATCAAGCATCCAAATAAATTGAAAGAGACCCAAGAAGCAAATAAATTAAGATACTGCTAGAGAGGAAACTGGAAGAAATTCTATGAGGAAAGTCAGAGAGATGAAATCAGAAGAAGCTGGAATTAAATGAATCATGGAAGCACCCCTCCTTTATCAAATCCTCACCAATTTACAAAACTGAGTTCCCTTTTCCTTCCTCACTGGCAGGCACTTTGTGTTTCTTCCTTTTGATGCGTGAGATAACCTGACAGTAAAGCTCTGCTTTGCTTGTCACGAGTGTCAGCGCTGATGTCATTAGGAACATCAGCACAGCTTTCAGAATGGCACTTGGGCTCCATCCAGTGGCTAGAGAGCTGCTTCTGTAGGAAAACCCTGCTGTAATTACTGTTATTTATCTCAGCAGGCTACTAGGCCCCAAGTGGCTGCCCAGATTCTTGGCTGGTCCCCTTTCTGCTAATACTGGGGCTAGAATGCTGATGGGGCAGCAACGAGATCTCCTCTTTTCACAGAGAATGATTCTTCTGAGTACAGGTTTGACTAGATACAGCAGATTCAGGTACAGATGGGCCTGGTAGTACAGAAAAATTAATTTTCTGTCACTACTTTGAACCATTTAGTTGCTGTTTACAAAGGACCAGCCTGGGGGTTTGCTCAGACACTTACCAGTGGTCCTCATCATTACCCAGATTTACAAAATGGGACTCCTAACAATGACAACTGTTCTGTAAGACTACTGGGAGTCCAAAGTAATCTTCCTATATTTGGCTTATGAAAACTTGAGTAGAATAGATCATTTTGATAGTTCTCAGCAATTTAAATATCTGACACTTGCAAATGCTATGGGAACTCATGATAAAATACTGTATCTCACACCATATGTGCTAATTAATTTAAAAAATAATTTAGGTTGGAAAACTTTAAACCTATCTTGCAACGGTCTGGGAGAGCAGCAGTCTGATGGAAATAACCAGCAAGATGGTGAGAATATTTACAAGTTTACATAAGCATGACATGAGCTGGGCAGGTAAGGGACTAAAAGAGAGCGCAAAGGTAGAAAAACAGGTTACAAACTAAATTCTACTCTAACATGTGCAAAATGTAAATAAAAGAATAATTTCAAGTGATCATTTCATACTGATAAGACTCTGAACTAGAAATATAGCAGAAAAGCATCCCTGAAGGTAAAGCAACACATATGCAGTTGTAACTGACTGAATCTGTCAGAAACAGAACTATAACTAAGACTTCAAATGGAAAAAGAACATAAATAGCTACAAGATCGTTGCACAAGTGGCCACAGTATCTCATCTGAGCCACAATATATTTACACAACACAGAAAATCTAACTGTAGCCACTCTGCTCATCCTTCCTTTCTAAGTGAAAGAATAAAAAATCAGATTTTAACCTTGTCAGTTCTGAAAATCAAATTACTTCTAACAGAACAATTCCCAAGTGTAGGTTCAATTACACTGGCAAAAAAGGGGCTTAAACCTAAATCAGATATATCAACAGAAGCATGTTATTCTAACTACATCTACACTAGTGAACTTGGAGCAAGTTAATTCGATGGGCTTCCAAATTGAGTCAAATTGGTTGAAAAGCTGTGGGGAGATAGAGCCTGAGAAAACAGAAACAACAAAGCTACAGCAACATTGGTATGACATCAGTCGATGACTCAGACTTTTCACATGAAGGCTTTAGCCTGGGATGTGTCACAAAGCAAGCCCTACAGGCCAGCATCTCAGACTTTTTTAAGGGAGAGGAGAAAAGAGATCGGCTTGGGAAGAATACACAGGAAAAGAAAGACAGGGGAATTAGTTGTACAAAACCCTTGTACCTCATATGACCGGAAAAAGTCAAAACAAACTTCTTCATAAAATTAATTCTATAAAAACCCTTATTACAAATGAACACTGTCAGATATGACACATCACATGCATGACTGAGCAAGGGACACATCTTGGTCTCATTTCCCAGTGTACAGATTCTCAGAGGCAGAAAGTTCTGCAACCCTGTGTCCTGCTCTGCTTCTTCAGCTGAACTTCATCCAATGTCATAGAAGCCTTTACTCCAGACACCTACAATGTCTTGTAACCCATCCAGTTGAGATGCTGGGGGAGCACCACCCACAGCTACTGCTGCAAATCTACAGGATAAAGCTAATGTCATACAATGGAAAACATGGTAAAAGAGCACATGGCCCAGTGCTGTTACATTAGGAACCTGTTCACTGTCCTTCAGGGCACATTAGGCACAACTCTGCATATGTTGCAGTCCAATACAGTCCTTCACCTAACCAACAATTACATAACTTGTCTTTCCTAAACAATGAAATTGAACCTTCTTGTCTGCTGTCACATTTCCATAAAGCTTCTGCTTGGTCCTACAAACACCCATGATCATTGGTGGCACTTTTTTAATATCCTGAGGTGGATATATCTTTTCAATGGCAACTTCTAGCTGTCGCCAGCCTATGAAAAATAACCATTATCAGTGTTAAACTGGAGAGCAACAGGAGTTCAGGCTGAGATCTTTATTCCCTTGCTTTATTCTAGTCTCCAGATTTCCAGAGTATTTATTTTTCAGAGACAAAGAGAGTGATAATTTTCCCAGAAAAGTACTGTTTTTTGTAAAGGGTACCTCAGAATACAGAACACCTTTCTCCCCTCCCAAAAAATACTGACTGTGTAACAGGTTTCTGGATGTCCTCACCCATTCTCAGTTTCAGAAAAGAAAATATGTAACTTTTCATAAAGCAGAGTGCCTCCAAAGTATATATTAAGATGTATAGACTTTTATTATAGGCCTTTAATTCCACAATCAAACTCACACCACTCTACAGCTGACCCCTTCAGCTCTGTGAAATACATTGGCCTAATCTCAGAAAACCACAACTACTTGAAAGCAAGTAATCTCTTCCCAGTCTGAACTGTCCTTTAGTTTTCATAGCTGTTCTATTACTGTGTCAAGATATTTCCTTTGTCTTACATGTCCTTCATGTAAGCATCAGGCTTCTCAACACACATTCTACAATTTGTATACTTTTTCCTCCCATCTCTCTTGCTGACCATCTCCATCCATCTCCATTATACCATAACCCTACACACACATAAGCATTGACAAATTTCACCTTTACTGTCAAGGCTGATCACTAAACCCTGATGTGTTCATTGCACTCTTGTCAGTGTGGTGCTGTCATGTGTCACTCTTCTGGAAAGGATGGAACCAGTCAAATCCCCCCATCCCAGCTCCTGCATTTAACATGATTATTATGCTCTTGACTCCTTCCAGGCACTGTATCAGGTAAGGAATACACTGCCTCTGGCAAACAGGAACATGTACACAGTTCTAAGCTTCACCAAGTCAATTAGTCAATGGTACCAAGCAAGAGCAATACTTCAAATGGCTTGAACAAGTTACATTGATATTGGAAAGAGACGCCACCTAAAGGACCCAGGAAAACTATTCCAATGTCTGTGACAACAAGGTCCAACTAGTGATGTTCCTTTATTCCACATCTAAGTCCCTGTTAATAAGGAAAGAGGTGAGGACTCACTTGGTAGGTGCCAGTACAGGATCATCTGCCCAGCCTCCTTGCCGGCGTGGGGGTTTAGGTGGTGGAACCTTTAATAAAGAGAAGAGACGTGTTACAGACAGCTCTGGTCAAGGCAAAGTCAGGCCAGTTGAGACACCAGGTGCACACACACTAATGTAACACTTTACCAAATAATGGAGAGATAGTGTTTAAAATGCTCTTTAATAATCAGAAAAAAGGAAGACAAACTATAGGACAGGTTGTTAAGCTTGTCTGTAAATAAAAGATGCATTACCCTAATCAGTATCTTGACAAGTTTCAGGTCTGTGTGCCTTTGACTTTTTGAGGACACACAACACAAACAGTTCACTGATCCACAGAGGATGTGCTCTCCTGGCAAAACAGGGTTCACTGGGAACTTGTTCATCACTGTTGCCCACATATCAGTATGTGGCACATATCATTATGCCTTTCCTAGGTTACGAGACAGCATATTTTAGACATCTCATTTTACATGAGGAATTGTTCCTAAAAAGTCTGCTTTTGTCCACTGCTTAGAATAGGAGGATAGATGCCAAGTTCACAGTGATCCATATCCAAAGTCTTCCAAAACTAGTTGGGATGAATCCCACCACTGCCACCACTGAAATCCAAAGGGGAAAATCATCTGGAGCTTAAAGACATCCCCTGCTATTTTCTTCCATTGTCTTGTGTGGCACTCTGCCACCATGGCAAGAGAAAATGGGAATTGAGCTTGAGGCTTATGATGGGAATTTTCAAATGAAGCCATGAATTCCCACCATTTGGAAGCTCCGGAGCCTTTACCATTAACGGTTTTGGGCTTGGTTCCCTCAGCCTGATGCACTTTGTACAGCTCTGCCTTCGGAGTTCTGCATGGCAGGCAATGATGAAAGCAGAGGCAAGGTGAGCCCAGCTTACATAGCTCCCAATTGATGGTGCCCAGTGAGGGAAGATGGATTACAGGGACCCGTGAATGGATCATCATGAGATGGAATGATTGGGTAAAAGACATCACAAAACAGAGAAAAAATGCTATCTGCAAAGGAATGGTGGGGGCACAGGTGGCTTCCACAGCTTTTATTAAGTAAGTGAATGAGTGGGATGACTCCTGAGGAGTTTTGACTTCAGAGAGGACCTTGCATGTGTGGTGGAGTCAACCCTGAGCCAAAGCCAAATCACCTCTTGCCACAGATGAGGACAGGGTCGAGCTAACCCCTGATGGTAGGGGTCTCGCATGTTTATTTCTTGAAGTAGAAGCATTGTTTGTGAGTGTGGGAAGTTAAGAGACCCTGCCAGGGGCAGCCTCTGCCTGCTGCAGAGAGGGGGTATGACCCTGCATAGCTCCCTGATAGGAGCAAAAATAGTCATCCTCCAAAAATAAACAGGGAGCAGGAATGAGGCAGGAGCTGCAGTCCCAAAATACCAACTTTCTTCGGCAAAGGGAGCACAGGAGGGCAGAGGGACAGGCAGGGAGCGTGAAATGCAGGAAACAGCCTCCTTATATGGGCTCATCCGTGGGGACAGAGCTCAGTCGACTGGAATGACCATGTCACAGAATGTGAAGCCTTCAGGGGCCCAAGTCAATGGAGTTTTCTGATCTTTAAATGATTCCCCCAGATTCTTAAGATGCCAAACCAGAGAAGAGGCTACAGTGCCAAAAAAGGAGCATTTTGAATTCAGTTGATCTGTACACACCCAAAGCCCAGGAAAAAGCGGGAACACACACCACATATGGGTGTGCATGCCCACATAAACCTCCCTATTGCCATTACACACCCCCCTAACTCAAAAACACACTCCTTCCCACACCAAGCCATATTTCCAACAGACAGCTTCACAACTCCTCACAAAGGTGCATTTGGATACAAAAATGACACCAAAGAACCTGGGCCATAAGGCTGAGGGAAAATGCAGGGCATTTCAATGCACCTGCAATTTAATTTACTCATCATCAAAACTAGCCTTCAGATCAAAGATAACCCAAGTGGGGCACACCGGATCAGAGGGTGGTGACAATGTCTGGTTCGGTCTTTGCACAAGGCATGACTCCAGGGCATCTAGGGGCTTTTTTTCCAATGTCTTGCCAATGTTATAACGTGTTCCCATTGATCATACACACCAGGCTACCCTGGATGTCTGTCAGATCTTGCAAAACACCTTACATACACCTACAGGTCTTTTATTCCTCTTGCAATAAATCAGGTAATTCTTTCTGAATTGCCTACAGGAGCAATAGCAACAGGAAAGGCAATGTTAACTGTCAGCTGAGTAGAAATAGCTTTTCTTTGTTAGCTGCCTGGAAAGTGCTGCAATAAGGTCACATGCCACATACACTTTTGTCAAGTAAATAAATTTACCTTCATATACTTTCACAGTTCCAAAACCTCAGCATAATTTACAATTGAGAATGCAATGTTGTGCTTTGCCATAATATGGTGACACATAGGGGCTTTGCAGCTGCATGCAAGAACTCGAGGCAGAAAGTGGGACAAATATCAACCCCAGAGGGACCAGAGCAGAAACACTGCTCTTCTGTAATGCAGCAAATGTGCTCCTACACATACCTTTTTGGTGGAAAAGACTGGGAAATTTAAATGATCAGAACTTGCTGGTACCTACTGTGACACTTTAGGCAAGATTTCTATGTGTTATCCCAAATGCAAAGCTATACATCCAAACAGTTTAGTCTTCAAAACACTAATATTTCACCAGCTCCTGACAAGAGTGTTGTGTCTCAGCCCTTGCTGCTCAGTCTCTTTCACAGCATCAACTAATCATTTACTTGCTGGGATTTGCCTTTCTACTTCAGTTTTGTCAGTAATTTATCTCCAGAAGATCTCCTCTACTTAAGTTTCTGCAGATTGTCGCTTTTCCAAGGAAAATTGCCATGATCTCAGTTTTTGGTTTTGTTGTTTTAGGGTTTTTTTCCTCAGAAATTCAGCTCACCATTTTTGTGATGGCATTTTTCCAGTATTTCTCAGGCCACCTTCTTTACCAACACTTTGATACTACATCCATAATCGGTATTTTATCTCTCCCTTAGAAAAATGACTGGCCTGAATTCCATCTCTCCTGCATTGAAGTAGAAACTCTACCTTCTTCTTTATTGTTTTTCAGGCCCTTTCTTATCAGACAGACACAGAATTCTAATCTGGCTTCCCCATTAAAGCAGAAATTTCCAGGCTACTTGTCAGATCACGTCTACAGTTCTGAAGGTGCTAGCTGGATGCTACTTCCCTCATGGAAGCAACTACCCTGGGTATCTCTGAATCCTGAAGGTCCAGCAAAGTTTCTTTCAGGACCTACCACAACAGAGGCAGATCATGGGCATGTTAAGTCACTCAGATTCTCAGGTGGGTCTGGAAATATGGAATAATTTACCTTCATCAACGTGACAACTCCTATGAAACACTGAGAACTCTGTGCAGGATGCAGGGACTCAAATGACATTGACGGTGTGCAACAGAGGACACACAATTCTTCTATCATGTCATATTTCTCCTAAAATATGTAGGAACTATGTTTCTTCAATATACAAACACTGTGAGATTTTAAACAGTATGTAGGTGTCTTCTTTTTATCCAATTGACCATGAAGTGGAAGGAAAGAAATATGGGAAGTCTCAAGGATTCTCTTCTCCAGCAAGATGTCAGAGGCTCCCTTGACTGAAGAAAAGCAAAATCTCCACAACCAGGCCTGATGAATTAGTTTTGATTGCTGCCATTTAAGGAGCTGTAAGTCAAATAACCCCACTGTTCCTAAACGGCCACATAAAATAATCTACACTGATCTCAGAGCATGTATGATCAAACACACATCAACTCCAAGATCTATGCAAGCCTGGGCTTTCTGCAAAGAACAACACATCTCTGCTGGCTCTCTTTATCATGTCCATAGACAGTTCAAATAGTGCATCTGATTTTAATTAATACCCTGAAAGGACTTCCGCATGTCTTTAATACCAAGCAGAAAATACTGAATTTGCATTTCATCCACCAACTGTCCTTCTTTTCACAGCAAATGACTTTCCTTTACTAGGGAAAGTGTTATTGAGACAGAAGTTCTTGGGGGCCTTCAAATATTCTCTGCCATCTATCACAGGTACAGGAGCAGTTCATATTGTTAACCAGCTATCCAGAATTGCTCTCCTAAAACAGTAGCCAGCTATTTGTCAGCTGACATGTACCTGTGAACAAAGCTGTCTCCTTTGCAGCATTTGGCACCTTAACCTGTCTGAGGAGTTACTGCTCTTCCCTGCAGGAAAACAGTGAATCAGCACACAACAAGCTCATTCTCTGAACAAGGGATCACCAGGTAAAATCCTCTCACAACCCATAGTTACAGGGAAGTGTCCCTCCACCCTCCTAAGCATGAACATTTCTCAAACAGTTTGCTACCACTTTTATGCTACATATGGTCAGACATTTTCCCATCCACCTTGCCACCTCCTACAGTTCTTTTGTTGCCTTGAGGTGGGTCCAGGAGCATTCAAAGTATGAAAAAAAAAAAAAAAAAAAGTGTGGAAAAGGAAAAGCTTTTAATAAAATTATTTTCAATGAGATTGTCCCTCATCCACATCAAGGTAGACAAGCAGGCAGGACACTACTAGAAAGGCTGGGAAACATGGCTAACTAGAAAAGCTATTCAAAAGATGTCATCAAAAGACAAGGAGATAAGCTCAGAAAGCTGAAAATAACTGCCCTGCCGGTCAGTCAGTCGGGGTGCACGGGAGAGAGGCTGCACAAGGCCTTGGGGAGCTCCAGGCCATGCAGTGCTGGGGCTCACACTGGGGAAGTTGGCCTAATTAGGGAACAAAAGTTCAGCTGCATTTTTGAGATTCCTCCTGGAGAATCTGGCCAACTTCCAGATGAGAGGTCCCCAGGAACAGGCTGGGAGTCCAGAATTTCTACAAGCAACCAGAAGACCTCTGGGAAAAAAAAAAAAAAAAAAAAAAAAAAGCTACAAACCCTGTAAAATGAAAGCAGGTAAAAAACCCCAGTGCTTCCTTGGATGCTGGATCCACCCTTTCAGTGGAGGGTATTTACTAGAATTATGTAATGATCAAAACAGATGACAGAAACTTTGGGACATGGAGGGACAAATGCAGCTCAGCCAAGGACGACCACATAAATGGGAGGGCATTCACAGTGTGCAATAGCTACAGGAAATTCTGCCTCAGAAAACCCTCCCAGGTTCTCAGAAATGCCAATTGCTTCAAGGGCTATCTACTGCCAGTCCACCCTACTCCCAACTGCATGCCTAAGAAGGCAAAACTCTGGCAACATGCCATATACAAAATGCTATCCCTGGTGAAGGCTCCTCTACAAGCTGAAGATCACAGGGGAGAACAGGATGTTAGAGAAAAACACAGCAGTTAGACTGTAAGGTCTTTGGGAATAGGAAATTTTTGTTCCAGCCATACACCAACACTCTCTAGATCTTGTTGCAGTGCAAACTGTAGATACAGAAATGACTGTGACTGCATTACAATTATAACTTCTTAGGTCATGAACACTCTAAACCAGAGTGGAAGAACAGTGCCCAAACCAATGCGATTATTTTTACACAAATAAGGTCCCCTGATCAACACTTAGCTGAGTACAGCTGGTGCTGGGTTCCTCACTTGCATGTTTCTAAGTTTCAGGGAATGTAGGGGAGAGCATTTGGGGGGTGGCTGCTGCACAGATCCAGACCAGACAACGGAATGAGAGTTTGGGTGCCAACCACTGTGCAAGGGTAAGAAGTGGGTCAGGAAAATACTGCTCTGATTAAAGGCCCTGATCATATCAAGCCCCAGGCCACGTCTACACCACAGGTGCAGACACACCTGCAAGCAGGATCCATGTGAGTCAGTTCAAGTCTGGAAATTTTCTTGTTTTAGGTACTTCTGGTAACAAAGCTGGTACCTCCCCAGGTGGAGTGCAGGCTGCTTCGCACTAGGGGATCTCCACATCATCCTGCACCATATTTTAGAATGCAAATACACTCACTCAACCCCACCCAACTGGGTGACCTAGCAGTGTAAGAACACAACTGGCTTTATATTTCAGGTATTTATATTTTTTATAGTTGCTCTTCCAACAAACATTCAATGAAAAGAATTGTTCCGGACATGTTGACTTAACCTAAAAAGCAACAGCTCATTTTTCTACCCAAATGTTTTAGAAGCACTGGCAACTAGAACTACAAAAGGACTTTGATGCACCCCTGGAAAGGTCAGATCTTCAAATCCTCTTTCCAGTTGTTGCCTCAAAGCATGTTGTCCTCAAACACTGAGTGATATAGAGCCACAGAGGCCAGCATCCACCTGTATAAGGGTCAGAAATCAGGGGCTGTCCCTGGTTTTAGTCCATGAAGGACCTTGAGACTACCTATGGCACGTCTACCAAAGCACGACTAGAGGATAAAGACCCAGCTGGACTCTTTGGAACTGATGTCTTCCCACTCAAATGTTGTTGCCTTCAGTTAGAAAGTCTTTCCCTATGGTACCAAAATTCTTTTGGTTCCATCTGCAAAGCAGAGCAGCTTCAGGAGAAAGGACTGAGAGCCTTCTCACACTCAGAACAGCTCATAGGCTTGTCATTATATATAATGTTCCCTATGGAGGTGGCAAACATTATTTGCTACATCTTTCTCAGAGAAGGAAGAGGACAGTAAAATCAGTGTTTTACAGCTTAGAAAGGAGATGGCCAGTTTAATCTCTACATCTAAAGTATGAGGTTCCAACACTGAAATGAACATCTGCTTATTCAGGAGGTCCCTGAAGGCATGGAAAAGCCCTGGTCCACTTCTGAAGGCTAGAAAACAATATGGGGATCAGGGTCTCTCACTGGTAGTGCAAGGACACGCACTCCCAGAGCTCGCAGAATGGGGCCAGAACTCCACAGGCTTTCAGTAACACGGCCATTCCCAGCCACTCTTTACCATCCCAATAGATACACCAGCCCATCCTGAGATTATCTACACACTACGCAAACATTCAGTGCAGGATATGGATTTTGTTATGAGGATAAGGCATCTAAATCCCCCTGTTGGGTCTATTTAAAGAATACCCACAGAGCTTCTGCATAAAGCTCTAGCTTTCCTTTCAGACAGGGACTAAAGAAAACTAGTGGGGGGACTTCTGTAATGCCCCAGAACAAATCTATTGCAAAGCCATAGAGCAAAATCTTGGCTCACAACCATATTCATACTCCTGCTTATTCTGCCTCTGCAAATTAACTGAAATATTAGGATACACCCTTTATTATACCACTGATTAGCCTTACAGCCTTTAGCTAAATATCCCAGGCAGTCTTGGGAGGTACAGCCAAATGAGTGATTCAACTGGCAAAAATTCAGATGCAAGATGAGTGGTTTGCCAAAGGATTCAAAACAAGTTTCAGAGCAGGCAGATGGCTGGAGGGCAGGACTTCAGCAGGTAAATTCACATGGACAACCCAGATGGGGCTGTTTGTTAGTATTCAAGCAGCTACAAAGTTATCTTCAGCACAACCAGAGGAAAGGGATGAAATCCAAGAAGAGTTCAGATTGTAACACTCATCAAAGCCCAAAGGGAGTTCGTAGAAGGGTTATATGAGCCATCACCAGGACGAAGGGGCCAACTTTGGACAAATGATTCAAGAAACCAAGTATTTCAGATTGGCCAGGCAATGACTAAGGAGGGATACACTGCAACAAGATTTGAATCACACTTTATAACATAAAGTTCCACTAACAGTTGATTTGGAAGAGACTTATGATACAATTAACAGAAGTTTGTAAGCATACAGTAGTATAAGTCACAAGCAGCTTACTGATCAGTCAGATTTCTGAACACTTAGTTAATCATTTTATACCATTTACAGACTTTTACAAATGGAAAAATGCTATAAAGTGTGAATGTCATGCTTACAAGCATAAGCCTGAATAAAGGACACAGGAATTACCCAAACAAGAGAGTTTTCAAAGCAGGGATCTCCTCATACTAAGTAAAATCTCCTTGCCAGGCACCATTGCATAACATCCCTGAAGCAACAACTGCTCATGTGGAAGAGTCACATCGGTAAAGTTATTTTAATGAAATTTAGCAGCCAGAAGCAAGAAGGCGCCTGTGGCATGTGACCAGTCAGCACTCAACAGCAGACCTTGGGAATCAATGATTTAGGGCACTGTACGGAGGTGGAATTAGTTCCAGTGAAATGACTGTAAGGACTGGTTCCAGTGAGGGCGGGGGGGGGAAGGGAAGATTAGATCAATTATCAGTAAAAATTTCTATTAGGCAACCAGTCCCCAAAACTATACCCATCAGTGGGAGGTCTCTTTGCCTGATAAATGGAAAAGTGCTCTGGGCATAGTCCTGAACCATCCATCACTGCCAAATAAACCCAGTGGATCTTTTTCACAATATCATCTCTTTCACTACCCAGAGAAAACTGAGCTAATCTGAATAATCCTGACTCCTTGTGATGAGCATACCCTTCTGAGGCCAGAATTAATGAGATGGGTGATACGGGTTTCTTTTCTGGGCTTTAAATTTCACAGATGAATCTACTGTGCTACCAGTGCTGGAGTGGTCCTTCAGCAGAAGGAATTAAGAGCACAGGAGAGGGCATTTTAATTATCTAACAGAGAGCAACTCTAGGCAGGAAAAATTGGGCAACACCAATTCCATGGTTAGGAAGAGTGCAAGGCAGTTGGCCCAAAGGCTTCAACAGAAACAGGCAGAACTTCTGAGGTTGTTCTGAATGGCATCATCCTGGCTTTCAATGCTAAATTAATGCTAAGGCATATTTTAGCTTTGGTGCGGGATAAGAAAGGATATGTGTAATCCTTCTCTGTGTGTAACAGGAGCCTGTTAAGAAGCACTATGACATTATTAACTACATATTCTGGCATTCATTGCTGGTGCAATTAAAAGAAAAGACTCATAGAAAATACAAAGGCACATGTCCTTGTTACTACAGCCTGGCCTTCTCCTCTGGAGCCACCAGCAAGACTTCATCATCCCTGAAGACAAGTTTTCATGTTATAAGAGCAAGCTAACCATACTGGATAGCAGTCTAGGTTCAGTCAGATTTTGTTGTCTTAATTGCTAATTGCTGTCCTGACTTTTAAATGAAAATAGCGCATCTTTTCAGTGGCCACATATACATCTGTGACCTGAAAACAAGATGCAGCAGTTGATAAGAGCGGCTATTTCAAAGATAATTAAAAATCTGTCAGCAACAGAAACAGAGGATGCAGGAAAGGCACTGCGTCCAAAGCAAACTTTGTATTATTCTCCAGTACCAGAGTACCCTCTTAAGGTAGTCTCCAGACACATAGTAAGTTAATCCTACTAGTCCCCTTCAGAGGAGACAGCATCTACCTAGAAAGCCTCTAGTCTTACATGGTCAACCTTTTCCTGAGTCTTCATCTTAGAAAGGTCAGGAG
Organism: Sitta carolinensis; assembly: GCA_032173965.1. Classification (NCBI taxonomy): domain Eukaryota; kingdom Metazoa; phylum Chordata; class Aves; order Passeriformes; family Sittidae; genus Sitta; species Sitta carolinensis. Next base: position 40,269,607 of record JAVUNC010000006.1, read on the forward strand.
GGAAAAAGAGAGAAAGAAGTTAAAAAGAAACATTATGGTAGCCTGCACAAAACATCTTGAAGATTGACATTTCTGGCTGTCCTGCAGCACATGCTTTGCAACCTTACTCACTTGAACAAAGCACGAAGTTGATCCCACCATTACAATATTTTATATCCAGTCTTTTATGCAGATGCCAATTGTGATACTTAAAGAAAAAAAACAAAACAAACATGGGCAAGAAGAGAAGAGACTTAGTTCATTCTCCCTATAGCATAAATCTCAAATTATTCAGATGTGTAGGATCCTAGAAAGATTCAGATGCAGCCATGCCAGAGACCAGAACTGATGCTGGACCAGTCATACTAGTGTTTATACACTGTAGCAGGCTACACTTGTTTTTTCAGAAGCTACTGTTCCTCAAGGCAACCTCAGATTCTCCCTTAAGAGCACAAGCTGTAGCAGTTTGAGTAAGATAGGTATAGGTGACATCACTGTTAGCTTCAGCAGATGATCTTTAGCTAACACAATAAGGGAGCAGCTTGGATGTGGGGTAGATAAGTAACTCAGGAAAATCAGCCTGTTAGTTTGCAACTGTGACAGTTGCAAACTGGTTGAAAACCTTTCAGATGAGCATACTCAGATCAGCAGCAGCAGTTGCAATAACCAGTTCTGTTAAGGCATCAAATGCAAAAGGGTAATTAAGAACCAAATAATCTCTATGCTATTCTAGAAATCACAGTGTTCAGAACCACTCAGAAGGAGAATCTAGAGTATCCTAGATTGACCTATGACCTTACACCAGGAACATACATAGGATGGCTAGAAACACTCCACTAATCCACCTGACTTCTTCTGGATTAAATCATCTCTCCTGTGGAACATGGAATCCATGTGATTTATAAATGGCATATATATCTGATGGAAGTGGTTTGGTTTCTGAGTTCATTTTGTGTATTTGCTGTCATCTGGTCTTAAGATCTTATTATGACAAGGGCAGAGGGGCGCTACATGCAGCTAAGGGCAGCTGGAGTATGAAAATGTCCCTACCAATGAGAATACAAATGAAATCAGATTTTCCCAACTGGTAAAAATCTGTTGGAAGCATGTATCTGTCAGCCAGGGGCCTGCTTGTTCCCACAGCAAAAATGAGAAAGGCTTCTGTGGGGCCAATGTGACCTAAGCTTCTCTGGATGTACAGTGCCCAAGTGGACTTGCACTAATGTGGAAGAAAATCCAGCTGGGCAACATATGTTGGAAAAGCATTTGAATAACCACTTCTTGGAGCAATCTTCCACGTGGGTTTCACCCTCAGCAATTCTTTTTTATTATTATTATTCTTTACTTGTTTGGGTTAGGTAATGGAGTCCTATTAAAATGCCTGGATGTCAGCCTAAAGAATCACTGACAGGAGTGTTTGTAAACTGGGTGGTGGAAGTCCAGATAGCTGCTTTGCAAAATTCACCTGTGGGAACATCCTTCCAACATGCAGCAGAGGTGGCCCAAGTTTTTGTCTGTCTACCTGGATCTCTGCTGAATAAGGCATTTTTTACAGCAAGAAATGCTCTTTAACTACCACCCAAGGACCACAACTACATAAGCAAGCTTACAAATACCAGCTAGAACAAGAGAAGAACATACTTTCAGAAGTGAAGGCACAGAGCCTTTCCCCAGTCTGTGGTGAAATGTGGCAGAGGGAACCAGAACTTAATTTTTGTGCAAACCCTCATATAAAGTCATTTTGTCCTACCTATGTGGCAATATTCTCAAAACAGGGAAAACCTTCATCCTTTAGGCTGACCATTGCCTAGTAAAGCAGTCTCCACTCAAAGGATCTACAGAGTGCTGCCAGAGACATGCTGGGAAAATCATACTGAGACTGTAAGAGGCAGAAAACAGGGAATTCTTGAACAAGGTCCCAAGGGAATCACGTCACTGTAGGATAAAGTGAAAATAGACCATGGAAGTACGATAACATTAAAATATTTTTGCATACAGATTTCTTACAGAACAGCAAATAGTTCACTCTTGTTGAGAGAAGAAACAGGAAAGGAAAAATTTGCTGATACATTTTTTAAAAAGGCTTTTCCACTCAGCTTTCCAAATCAATCTCATCGAGAGCTCCAAACCTGGCCAAACAGCTTCTTCTGATGGCTGTCATCAAGTCAGAATTCAGGCTGTTGGGTGCAGTGATGTTAGAGCCAGGAAAAGGGTTTGACTTTTATTCTGTAAAAGTGACCAGAAGTCCTGTTAGGATGGGAGAGCAAAGATCTTCAACAGATCTCATTATATGATATGTCCCTCCCATTATACAAATAACAGGACAAGCTTGAGTTTCTCCCATTCTGTCAGAAACTTGATAGCATCAAGATGAGTAAACGTACCACATCAAGCCAGGGGATGGGAAAGGCCTCTCAATGGAAAATGAGATACATTACCCCTCTGAAAATGAATGTTTGAAATGCAGAGTTCTGGCATGCAGCAAGCAGATTTATCTCTAGGAATTCCCACTTACAGCATATTCCCCTGGGTGCCCAAGAAGTGCCTGCTGAAGTGCCAAGGAGCTCTGAAGGCCAGGAACGCGCACTTTGCTGCAGGAGGGTGCCAACTGCACAAATTACAGCAAATAATCATGTTACATCTTGCCTGCATAGCTGCAGTGTTGTTTGTTAGTACTTGTACTTCTGAAAAGGCAGGAATGCTCTGCATGTCTGTGAGCTTTGTGACCTTTAATGAGCCCCTTGAGGAGATCTACATTTGAAGATAATACAGGTACTTCTACACAGAATTGGAATTATGAAGCAGAGATTTGAGCAGAGCCATTACAGACTTGCTGCTATAGTTAAGAATATTCTTGTAGGAGATACATACACACAACAGACACTGAAAAAATACTAAGATACAGTGTTTTCAAAGGGCTTGAGGAAGTATATTGGGCTACATGGCACAAGACATTGCAACTATGCCCTGGAGAAAGGGGGTTTAACAACACATTTGTGGTATAGAGCAACACACAGTTTGGAGTCTCTTTTGGAAGAGAGAGCCCAGGCCAAGCAGAGATCAGCAGTAACCTGATACGATCTATGCTCCAAGTCAGATGATTTGTCTATTGACTTCAAAACAAAGATCCTTTTAATTACAATAATTGTTTGCCCCCTAAGTGAATTTCCTTGTAATAAGACCAGATGTTGAAACATGGATAGACAGGTACTTTTTGCTTTCTTCAAGCAAGCTGCTCTGACTGGACAACACTTCCTGGATGCTTTTCAGTTTCATGAAAAGACCTGAACAATATCACAAATGGTATGTTCATACCAGAAATTTGAGATGGGTGGAAACTGGGTGGATTGGCATTGAATTGAAAAAAAAATAAATTAAAAAGAGTCAAGGTGAATTAAACCAGTTTTAGAACTCTGAAGGCAAAATCACTAACCTGAATGTGAAACTGCATGTGAGGGTGTGAATATGGCAAAGGTTTAAAGGTTTAACACCCTTTGTCTTCAAAATCAGTAATAAGAATAAAACCTTCTATACTGAAATTAATTTCATGGGGCCTACTCCACTATTGCCAGTTCCAGAAGAGAAAAAAGACTATTTTTTTAAATCTTGCATTTGTTTTGGGAAGATTTCTTATAAAGGTTTCCAGATGACTAGATGGCTGAATGAGAACATCCATTGTAACAGCTGACCCCACCACTTAACAGCAAGCCAAGGCTAAGCTTCCAGAAAAGTAAAAGGCGATTGCTAGTCTACCGTGAAGGAAAAAACAATATAAAACAATATTAGTTCTCCTAAATACTCACTTTGTAACAAATATGGTCCCATATAAAAAGCCTCCAAGTTTTGGAGCAAAGGAAAAGGCTGAGGATTATTTACAGTGGATATTGTCTTTCTTTCCAGTAGCTCCAAAGTCTTCAATTAACACAAACATTTAGCAACAAAGACCTGTCTGAAGGGAGACTATTGACACAAATGATTCTTCCTAGTGGTTAAGATCCAGTACTAACATATTTGAATATTGTAAAGATGGAAGTCCTCACCCTTCTGCTGCTGAAAAGCTCACTGCTTTCAAACAGAACACTGTAAATATTTCTTAAGTCTTCTTGAGTTGGGTTGCACAAGGCCTGGAGCCCCTAAGATCTCTTCCCAGCTATTGAAATGGTTGTGATGTGAGCAGTAAGCACAAGTACAAGGAAACTGCAGTAAGTTACAGTCCATCAGCTGTACCTCTACATAATGCCCTGGTCTCTTTAAAACCAGGGAATCAGTGCATGAACTAGGATGGCCAGTTCCAGCAAGAGAACAATCTGACAGCAAGCCACCCTAATGTGGAGGCCAGCTAATGATTATACCCTCTTAAAACACCAGCTGGTTTCTCTAAGACTTTCTTTACCTATGAGTTGACGGTTACTTCTATTTATTAAATTGCATCTTCTGCACATTCCCTCACAGAATCCATCCTGAATGTCTACAGCATATCCAAGGGGAGAATCCCTAGGTGGAAGATGATTCTCTATTACGCCTGTCAAAAGAAAAGAGCATGCTTTCCCCAGGAAAAAAGCCTACTCTATGAGGTGTTATGGTAAGCTAAGCTGTAACAGTTATATTTTCAGTATCATCACAGTGTCTCAAAGAAACCCCCCCCACACCCATTTTGGCACTGATGTATGGGACACAGCTACTCAGTGTAACAGGAAAGTTTTGTCACTGCATAGGGAATCAGGGAGTAGTGACTGACTCCAAGACAGACAGTCTGAGGCTCTGAGCAGAGTAGCTTGAAGCAGAGTTGGTGCCAGGGTGGCCAGCAGGGCAAAATGGCCAGTTTAAAGAAGCCAAGAATATGGTATGCTGGAGACCATTGACTGGCATTGCAAAAAGGTAAGCATCACCTCATTTAAACAAATATCATGTCAACAAGGTAGAAGTTGGATGACACTTTTGTCCATCTGGTATGTGTCAGGGAATAAAACTGGTATGTCATTTCATGAGAGCTGCTCCTTCTAGCAGAAGATGCCTGTGGAGAGGCCATGCTAACATCCAACAGCAAGCTTCCAGGAAGAATTTCAGCATTCTGCAACACTAAGCAAAAAATTAATTGAAACAGTTCAGATCTATTTCTGGATACTTGAGGATGTTGCCTCACTCTCCTGAGAAAGACTGGTTCCTGACCTCCTTCTGCCATTTGAAGATGTACTGATGGAACAGCCTCTGAACCAAAATTTTCCTCCAAAGAGAAGAGGGAGCTGAGTTTGCACATTATTACCCGCAAGGAAAAGTCTCAGATAATGCAAAGCTGGCTCCTAGCATGACCTTTGTAGCTGTGCACAGTGAAAATGAAAAAGAACATCACTACACAAACTCGACAGAGACCATGTCAGATGTATCTGGCTCTAGCAAAGCAAAGCACAGCACAAAAGTAAAGTATCTGTTTAACTGCCTTGCTACCATAGATGGTGGCAAAACTGGTCACAAAATGTTGTGCCTGCTCATATTTTAATTCTAGAAATTAAAATATCAGGAGGATATGCTTGCACAGGAAGGACAGGGCCCAAGTCCTGTGTGATAGTACTCTCCATACTTGACATGTGAGAAACCATAGCCCTAGATTGGACCCTGTGTGGGAACAATTATACAAAGGAGAACACCAGGAAAGGGATCACATGAGTCCCAAATCTAAAGGTAAAATTCAAAGGGCAAAGTACACCATGAAGGAAGGAATCTCAAAAGAAATTAATAATTCTTCACTGGAGACAACAGCAGGACATGTCTTCCTGATAGGACACCCACCTCTCCAGGAGAAGACGGGGAATTCTTCCTGCTGAGATTTTCATCTGCAAAGAGGTCTTGGCGGGCTCGACGGCCCATCTTAAGTACCTGCAGTGCAGGGGGAAACACGAAGGAGCAGAGGACACACACCTCCTGACAAAAGCCGTCTCATTGCGGGGAGCAGAAGGCAAGGCACGGCCCTGCCGTCGCGCCCCGCCCCGCAGCGATGCGCGGTGCCCTCCCCGTGCACAGGCGTCCCTTGAGGGGCGAGCCCCGCAGCCGCCTCCCGGCCCGCCCACCGCCCGCTCGCCCCGCCGCCGCTCGGCCCTCCCCGGCTCGGTCGGCTCGGCTCGGCTCGGCTCGGCTCGGCTCGGCTCGGCTCGGCTCGGCCCTTCGGCCGCACGGCAGCCGGGCCGCCCACCCCGCGCCCGCTCCGGGCCGTGATCCAAGGCCCCGGAGCCCCCCGCTCGGAGAGGCTGGGCCCGGGCCCGCTCACCCCGGCGACGACGCCTCTCCGCGGCGCCTCCGCTCGCTCCGGCTCAGCCTCCATCCGCCGCCGCGGCCGCCGGTGCTTCCGGTGGACAGCCCGCCCCGCCGCCCCGGCAACCGCGGGCACGGCCCCGCTGGGCTCGGCCCGCAGCCCCGCACCGCCGGGCCGAGCACCCAGCCTGGTACCCACAGAAACATCCACCCCTGCTGCAGTCTTAACACCTTGGCCTGGGTAAGGGAGACACCAGTCCTGCAACACCTCATGCCGGTACTCTGTTAGCCCTTTCTAATTCCACTTGTCATGTGGCAGGCCTGGAACAGTCTGACGCTCTGCCTTCTCCAGCTTTTGCCGAAAGCACTTTTTAAGTTCCCACTGAGGCAGATAATCCTAGCCTTACAGATCTGTCTCCTGACAGAGGCTTTTGCCAAAGTCTCCTGATGGCTTCTGGTGCTCTTTCCAATTCTCCCTGGCTCTCCAACACAGCTTTCCAGATGGGGCAGCCGGTCCCCAGAGCCCACGGTGGAGGCAGTGCAAAGGATCAAATATAAGGACAACGATCATTACACACATGCTTCTCAGCTGTGAGGTGTGCAGAGGTTTCCACTGAGCGCTATAAAACGACCCCAGTGTGTTTCTTGGCTGGACAGATGTACAGATTAATTGTAAATAGATCTAGTTTTAGCTCCACATGTTTAACAACATTCAGTTTTCCAGTACTTTGTCCTTCTGCCTACATTTTTTTCTGCTATCTCACATTCCTCACAATTTTCACCCATCCTCATTAGCCTAAATAATTTCTTCTGCTGCTACAATAGACAACTGTACCACACCACATACCACACTGCTAACACTTTGCCATGATGAAAATTGACTTGGGAAGTCTAAACTTCTAAGTGTCCCAGGAATACCTTTTGCTAAAGGCACCAGATTTCACTCCATACCTGCTTAGATTTTTTAGAAGCACATGGTTTGGCTGCGGAACTTTAAGTCATCTAAATAAATTGCATCACATAATTCTCCTTTTTTCCATTCCTGCTGACATGTTCAAGTAGTTGTTCTGTGATGATGTAAGGATTAAGTGAAATAAGATTTGTGGGCAGAGGCAATAACTTTTTATTAGACCAACTGATATAGCCGAAAAAAAAAAAAAAATAAAAGAAGGGTTTCTGTGCCTGAAAGCTTGTGTGTTTTTTCCACCTATATCAATTGGCCTAATAAAAGATATTATCTCCCTTTACAAACCTTGACATGTTCAAGGAATTCAGTAAGTAAGACATGATTTTCCTTTTTTGAAGCCAGGCTCGCTGGGCTTTATGAAATTACGATCTTCTATATACTTTGTTCTTCTCTTTTAATTACAGATTCAAGCATTCATGAAGTAGAGAGAGCAGTTTGCACTTAGCCCTATGCTTCACCACCAGGGCCATGGGCATATGGCCCTGCATTTCCCAGTTCTCACCAACTCCTCCAAACAGCTGCTGCAACAATATAGCTACACAGATGCCAGGAGACAGAGGGGACTGTAGCTCTGGGGTTACAATACACTTACAGCTGACCTTCTTGATCAGAAAAAGAGCATCCTAAGAGGAGCATGATAGCATCCAGAGCAATGTCTGCTAAAACAGGAAGGCATCGTCGGCAGGAATTCTTGGGTAGGAGTACATGGCCAGCTGTGCTCCCATACAGGTAGCTGGCAGGGTGATCCTCCCAGAGCCAGGGTAGAGCCTTACAGGGTGCCATCCTGGACAGACAGACCATGAAGCAGCATGACCACTGCATTCCTTGTGTGGAACTGCCCTCCCCCTCCAAGCTTCTCTCACAATTCCCCTTGGTCACCATCCCTGACTGTACACCTGTACTTCCCATCTTCCCTCAAGACACACTGTGATGCTTGCTGCCTACCCCAAGGAGAAGTCTCAGGCCAGCTGAGGGAGATGGAAGTCCATGTGCAGGAAAGAAAACATGTAAGGACTTGGGGAACTGAGCCTTTCCTTGGAATTTTGACTCCTGACTTCAGAGATTCTCAATGAGAGAGCAGACGTGCAGAAAGAACGAAACCTAAAATCTGTCCTACCTTGAGTCCCTCTGGACGCCACTTATTGGAATGGGGTTTGTCACCTACCCCTGAAAGTTCTGCCTGCTTGGGGAGGGCAACAGGAGGAAAGGAGTTTTCATCATTTCATGTTGTGGCTAAAGTGGATTTTGCTTGCCTTAAGCGTTGGGGTTACATTTGCTGGACAGTTTAATTCTCCTGTCTTACTGGTGACACCACAGGCAGCATTTGACCCTGGGCCTAGATTGGCTCCACTCAACCAACCAAAAAGGAGCCAGGTACCAGGACAAATGTCTGGTGCTGCTGTGGTTGTCTGAAGCTGTTTCCAGTGCTTGCTTTCTGTCCAGTTCAGGTCTGTGATGCCAGGGTTTCTCTTTCCCAGTGTACAGTTTCAGGTGTATTCTCAGCTCTCTCTAAGTCTGCCTTACTTGTTCGGTTTTGTCCTCAATGTAAATCACATTGCTGCCACCCCCTCTCAGCTGAACAGCAAATAAGAACTCCGCAAGCATTCCTTTCACAGACAAGTTCTCACATCTAAGCATGGACTCTCTCCATCTGGTTTCAATAGAAATCTGATCACACAGAATAGGACTAACGGAGTCCCCCACTAGTGCTGTTTACTGTAGATTTCTCCTTGACCGGCAGACATATGAATAGAGCTTGTGTCCGGTCCTCCTATCCATGAGAAAGTCTGCGAAAGCAGTCACACTTGAGCCCTCCCATATGCTTCTGGTCCTAGACTCCGTTTAAGGCAAGGGCACACACATGTAGTTAAAGCTGTAGGGTGAAAGCCCACATGGTAGCACAATGATCACCTTATTCAAAGTGGCCAAAGATTTTCTAAAGAAGCTCTTTGACAGCAGTAGGATTTATGGGTTGCAGGGCAATTCCAGTAGCAACAAGTGACACAGCACTGCGCTTTCTTCCTCCCTCAATCTTCACATTAGAAAAACAGCCAGACTCCATGGGCCAATTCATTAAAAACATTAAGCTTCCACTGGGAAGCGAAGCACTCAGCAAAGAATGCTGCTGTAGCCTGCTCCACATTAGCAGCATGCTGGCAGCTCCAAGCATCTCCGTTTAATTTTTCTGCAGGTTTTTTTCTTCCATGCACTTCCCAAGTATCTACCCCATCTTTAAGGGGTTTTGGAGGAGAGGAACAACTTCAAATATTTTTATTTCTGTAGGCTCCAGAACAAAATCCCCTAATAATTGCAAAGCCTCAAACAAGACGTTCCTCCCTCTGGAAGGTGGAAGGGGTTTTGACAGGCGACAAAGGCCCACACATTTGCCTGTCTTGTTCTCCATGAGAACGGCTGTTATTCGTGTTACATCAGCCCCAGCTCAGACTGTCAAACTCTAGCCAGAGTTGTCAAGTATTAAACATTTCCTATGATACTCACATGTTCAGTAGCCTGTCAGGCTCTCCCTCAGCCTAGCTGGATTCCAGCATGTACAAGATGTGCAACCTGTTAATGACTTCCTGCTCAAAGCCACCAGGATCGCTTCCAGTGCATGTCAGACCACGGAGCTTCCCCACCTCTTTTCAACCCACAGAGCAACACTTGGGGCAGAAAGAGAGTGGCCCAGTACTGGAACCAGCAGGACACCTACATCCTTCTCCACTATTACTTTCAAGCAGTAAGCTCCCACTGTCAGCTTGTAACAGAAAAGTCTGATCTCAGCCATTAGCAAAATAACCTTGCATTTTGTACTATTGCATTTCATCCCATTTCTCCTGTAATAGCCTCCAAAATTGCCTACCCCCTCCTATAGGATAAGCCAGTCCTCCCCTGTATCGACAATTCCTCCAGTTTTGGATAAGCAGCCAATTTCATTAGCACATCCATTTTGGCGTTCCAAGATCATTAATAAAACCTGGGCCCAGGACCAGCCTCTCGGAAACTCTCGTAATTTCTTTTAATTTTGTACTTATCTCCATCTTAACTAATAACTCACCATGCAGCACTGTAGCAAATGGATTACTGGAGTCCAAAGCAATCAGTTTGACTGCATTTAGTGCGACCTCCAACCTGGCAGCAGGGTAGAGGAGATCCCAGTGTGGAAAAGCGTCCAAAATTCATTTCAGAAGTGCCTGGGAAGCTCTAGAAACATCCATCCCAATCTACATAATAATATCCCATGGATAGTTAATGTCAACAGTCAGAATTTGCATCTTACTTCAAGTCAAATTTTCCCGACATCATCTTGGAGTCACTAGATCTTGTTATGTCTTTGTCTGCTCCATCAAAAAACTCTTCCCCGAGCAAAGCACAGTGAGCAGCTCACCCTTATATCTCCTCAGAGCTGCACAAAATGGCTCACAGGGCATCCAGCACCCCCAGCTGCCCCGTGGATTTCCTGTCAACCTGTTCCACCCTCCATGTCTTGGGTGAGCCACTGTCCTCCGAGCTTGCAGTGCTCTCCCAGCCCAAGGCCCCCGAACATGCATGTAAGGGAAGGCTCCCCGCAGCTGTGCCCAGCGATTCCAGATGCCTCCAGTTGCCTGCTGTTGCTGGACACCACCGCTCCAAGGGACCACATGCCCCCGAGGCTCCACCTCTCCCAGAGCATGAAGATCTAGGACTTGCTTCCACAGAGAGATTCTGACCACATCCCACCTTGCCCACAGCCTCGCAGGAAGCAGCGTCCTGTCCCGCTTTTCCAACGCACCGCCAAGCCAGCGGGTTTGCTGGCTCCTTCGGCAGCGCAGCCGATGCTGCCAGCGGCCGCCATGTGTTGGGAAGGCACAAAGCCGCTGGCTCAGGGGCTGCCCCTCTGCTGGCCCCGGGAGAAGGGCCGGGCGCTGGGTCCAGGTGATGCCAAGAGAAGTGCTCTCGCTCACTCCACGGACCGGGAAACCTCTCTGGTCTTCGGGGCAGCAGGCACGGGCCCGGTCCGCGGCACTGAGGCGGGAAGCCGGTGTGACAGGTGGCCGTAGTGAGGGCACGCCCCGGGAGAGACACCCGAATAGGCCCAGGATATTAATCATAACCCCATCGACGGCCGGTGCTTTGTCTCCCGCCTGTGGTCCTCGCCCCCTCCGGGGGCAGCGGGTGCCCGACGCAGCCCCTTCACCGCATCGAGGGCTGCCGTGACCGGGCACCCCGCAGAGCTCTGGTTGCCACCCGCCTCCAGGGCCGAGGGGCATCGCCCTGAACCTGCCGCCACCGCGCGGGACCGCCAGTCCCGCCGCAGCCCCTCGTCCGCAGCGCGGCGGCCGAACCCCGCCACTCGGCCCCTCCCTCCCTCCCTCGGAAAGAAACCACATCAGGAAAGTATTCGGGGTATTTTTAGCGGCTTTTGATGCGATTTCGCAGCTGGAAGCGGGAGGGGCCTCCCCGCGCCGCCCGGACCACCGCGAAGGGCCCGCCCGCCGCCGCGCGAGTGGCGCCAGCAGGGGGCGCCCGCGCGCCGCCGCCGGGGCGGTGAGGCGGCCACGTCGGAGGGCGCGCGGGGCCGCCTCGCGCCGAGGGGCCCGGGGTGCGCGGGGCGAGGCGGCCCCGGGCGAGCGCGGGGGGCGGCGGGGGGCGCGGCGGGGGGGCGCGGCGGGGGCTGCGCGGCTGCTGGAGCCATTACTGCGCGGCTGGCGCGGCCGAAGGCCGGGCTTGGAGCTCCCTCCCCCGCCTGAGCCCCATCCCGGGGACGTCATGGGAGGGAGGTATAAAATTTCAGCGTCGCGGCCGGGGGAGCGGCAGTGTGCGCGGGCGGGCCGGTGTGGAGCGGTGTCGCTGCACGGACCGGGGCACGGCGGCCGGCGGAACCCACGAGCGCAGCGGACGGCCCGGCGGCAGCGCTCCCGGCTGGGCGAGAAGCGCCGCGGTGCCACGCTCCCGGGCGCCGAGGGCCGGGCACCGGGCGATGTAGGGCGCGAGGCCCGGCGGGGGCATGAATGGTGCAGCGAGAGGGGCGGGCGCGGCGCTCCCCCCGCGGCGGCGGGGCGGTGCGGGCCGCTGACACGTGCGGCGGCGCGGCGCGGCGGGGCGCCCCCTGCTCTGCGGGGCGCGGGGCGGCGCATGGGAAAGGAGCGCGGCGCGGCGAGGCACGGCGCCTGCCGCTTCTCCTTGCGGAGCGCTGCCAGCTCTTCCTGGAAGTCCTGAGTCGCGCACGGCGCAGTGAGTTCATGCACCTCCTCGCCAAGCCTCTGCCTGCGGGTTCTGGGGAAGCTGCCGCCAGCACACCGCCCGGTCCCCCGCGCCCTCTCGCCGCCGCTCGGGGGTCTCTGCCGGAGGCCGCCGCCGTCGCCCCTTCACACATGAAGATGTACGTGCAAAGGGCTCTGGTACTGCTCTCGCTGCTGAGCTTCGCTACCGTGAGCCTCTCGCTGTCCTCCTGCACCACCTTGGACCTGGATCACATCAAGAAGAAGAGGGTAGAGGCCATCCGAGGGCAGATCCTCAGCAAACTGCGGCTCACCAGTCCCCCGGAGACCGTGGGGCCGGCCCATGTGCCCTACCAGATCCTGGCCCTCTATAACAGCACTCGGGAGCTGCTGGAGGAGATGGAGGAGGAGAAGGAAGAGAGCTGCTCTCAGGACAACACCGAGTCCGAATACTATGCCAAAGAGATTCATAAATTTGACATGATCCAGGGCCTCCCCGAGCACAGTAAGTGCGGGGCTCCCCCCGCGCCGGCCGGGGTGCCGCGCCCGCGGGGCAGACTGCCCGGGATCCCGGGCGCGGGGGAGGGGCGGCCAGCCGGGGCCGAGGGGCGCCGGGCCCCCGCCGAAAGGGCCGCTTCCCCGGAGGGGCGGAGGCGGGCGGGGGGCGCGTCTCCGCCTGGCCGCGCTCGGGTACGGAGGTGAGCGGGAGCCGCGGGACGGAGAGCGCTCGGACCGGCGGCGGGACGAGGGGGTCGGTGGGTGGCAGGGTCCCGGAGCGGCATCGGCCCAGGCCCCGGCTGGCAGCGGCGAGCCGAGCCCGTGCCTAGAAGTCCGTGCGTAGAGTCTTGACATCAGGACAAGGCGGGGAGGGGAAGCCGTGCGGGTGGCTTGTGTCCTGCGCACCGGCTGGGAGACGGCGCAGGTCTGGTGTTTGGGTGACAGCAGGTAGAGGGCCTCTCCCTGCTGAAGGTCCAGCGCCTGCCGCAGAGATACAGGCAACTGTCCGGTCCGTGCAGCACCCGCGCTGGCAGTAGAAAAGGGGGAGGGAGAGGCACTTGCTAAAAAACTGCTGTTTGGAGGACACTGATGAAGGTGTTACTCAGATAGTGTGAGCTTTCAGAGAGCGAGCAAAGAAAACAGGGATGCTGAGCAGGTGTAAAGCAGACAGTGATGCCAAAGGGACTCCCAGGGGAGCACAAGCATTGAGGAAACCTGACAGATGTTGAGCAGGTGTGGAGCAGATGATGAGCAGGACCAGATGTGGACACTAAACAGATTTAGGTGCACAAGCTGAGCAGTTACAAAGACAGGGACTGAGCAGACATGAACTCAAAGCAGATTGCAGATGCTGAGCACATGCCGGCACAAGCAGTCATTTTGGTTTGTTTAGGATTCATTGGAATTGGAAGATGCAGTCATACCACTATCCAGGGTGTTCTCCTGTGATGTTGTGCCATCCTGGGGACAAGATTTGAACACCAGCAGCTCGGGAGGAGCTGTGACTTGGTGCAGGCAGTCTCAGAATGCAGTTACTCTGCCAGGTTTATGTTAATCTTGACATATGATGAGCTGGAATAAGCTAAAATGTGGTAATGCAACAAATTTTACTTAATCTCTAGCATATGCATTCAATATGGTTATATGATTAGCTCTTAGCTCAGGAGACACAGATTCAAGGAACAGAAAGGGGAAAGGTTACCTGTATTTCAATGTTTTTGACCTACTGAATTTGTGACATTATAAACATATACGGGAAAACCAAGTGTCTGCAAAATAGTACAGCCATACTATGCACTAGCATTTTGGGGGAAGGAAATGAGGAAAACTCAAAGCACAACAGTGGCAAATGAAGTCAGGGGTGTGGATTTGTCTAAAATCGAGGGGAAAGTGGAATAAAGAAACAGTGCATGAAAAGGAGTGATGAGCAGGGACTGTGGCCTTGGGAAAATTCCTGTGGAAATGAATGATCCTGTCCCATGTCTCCATAGGACAGTGGGTTCAAAAGACCAAGTAGTTCTGAGATGAAATTTCTGGGAGTGGGCAGTGTAGATTCCACCATCCAGAGAAAGAGGGAACTTTGTAATTTGGTCACACTGGGGGAGAGTAGCTCCAGACAGATTGTGGTGGCAAGAGACAGACTCTTTTTGAAACCTGGGGAGTTTCATCGCTTACACCATGGCTGAATTTGGCCCTGCATCTTCAGAAGTGGCTGGTGTTCAACTTTCCCATGACTCTGTCACTGTGCCAGGTGGTGATCTAAGAGCATGCAAAGCCAGTCTCCTGGGGGGGGAAGGGGAGGACTACTCCATTGAAGGAACTGCAGTGATGATATAGATGAGTCTGAAATGTGTGCACACTCACACAAACTGTTCTAGCTCCAGACTGTTAGTCAACTGTCATATTGGCTCAGAGAAGCCATCCTTTTCAAAGATGCAAAGCCCAAAACTGAGGAGAGCTGAGGAGCAAAAATAGCAGGGGGGAGAGCCAAGTTCTCCATCTCTTCTCTAAACTGCTTGGTGACTCACAGAATGGTCTCTTCCACTGTGCCTCTCAGGTACACTGCCTGAATTAAAAGGGATTTTCTTTCAGAAAATAACTCACTTTTGACCAGCCATTCAGTTCAGGGATCTCATAAAACTCAGGTGGACCAGACCCCCTTAACCACTGACTTGGTTATTTCAAGCTTAGGAAGTATTTGCAACAGTCCGGCAAATAGTTTTTTGCTTACCTTCCCGAAGGAAAAACAGATGCCATTTTCCAAGGCAACTTGAGAGACAAGGCAATTAAAGTCATGGATCACTAGGGCCAAGCATCTATTCCCTCCAGACCTGCCACCTGCAGAGTTCCAGATGGAACTTTTTTTTCTCTAAAGTTATGCAGCTTTAGCATGAAACACCTTGGTGATTCAGGGGTGTAATACAGAGTGAGGCAATACCTGCTCACAGACAGCCTACCCTTCCTTCTCATCAAACTTGAACTGCACAGCCATCAGCCTTCCTGGGGCTTGCCAGAAACAACAGCTGTTTCTGCTGGATCCAGCAGCATATGGTAAGCCTGCACCTCACTTAGAGCAATGGTAGGAAGGTGGAAGCTCCCAGAAGAACCTGCTCTCTGTATCACATTATCCACACAAAGAGGCTACTGGTCTCATCACTGGTGCAGTGAACAGCTCTGGGCTGTCGACTCCACAGTAATAGCAGGGTCCAGTTGTGAGGATATGTCATACCAGACATAGCCTGGCATGGGTGCACAGGATGTCACAGATTCCTGGTCTCCAGGCTCAGTTATTGCCTCTGAGAGTTTTGGACTGGTAGAGCTTGCAGGAGTATTGTCTCTAGGCTTTGTTCTGTGCTGGTGGTGAACAGGTCTGGATTCCAGTGTGATTAACACACCTCAGCTGGGTCTGGACCAAATTCCCTGAAAAATCCCCTTGTTCTCTTTGCCCGTGACTTTGTGCAAAAAAGTATTTTGCCCCAAAGCTGTCAAGTTTCTTGGAAGCGAGACCTCTATCCTGAACCCTGTGCTATGAGAAAGAGGCTGCAGCCTCACAGGGCTTAGAGTGAAACACAGAACACAGCTCCATTTTTGCATCACGGAGAGTTTGTTCCTAGTATACAACAGGAACTTGAAACTTTTAGGGAAGGGAAAAGAGCTATTACTGTTTCCACTGGGAAGGTCTCCCAAGACCAGCACCTTGATGGTGAATTAGGTAGAAAGCAATGCGGCTTGCTTTCTTTTATAGCAGGTGAAATACAATAGATGTAATGTCTTACCACCATGGCTGTCTAATTTAGCGAAAAACATTAAGGAGATGATAACACATTAGTTGTCTCTCATCAGCTCTGTGCTGTAGGACCATATTTACAGCCTCTGAATAGACTGTCAGATAAAGCACTGCTGTTGGAAATGTACTGAGCTAGACTGACCAGTGGTCTGATGCAAAAAGGCATTTCTGATGATAATTGGGACACCCCTTACAGCCAGGCAGTCAGGTCTGAAATGAAAGGGCAGGCTCTTAACAGCACTATTAATAGGGCTAGGCGTTCAAAGCAGCTTCAGGGGCTAATGAAACACAGTATCTGCCTAGGTCTAGGACACAGAACAGTAATCAGTGCTAGACTTCAGACAGGAAGATGTCTTTGGATACTTAATGTGAATTTGGGTTTTTGTTGGGCTTTTCTGCAGCATCGAACCTTGAATTGGTTGCAGGGGTGGAGTCTCCACAGTAGGCGTTTGTGTGTGGCTGGGGGTATGCTTTATGTTGCAGGGTTTTTGGCCTGAGCAGGCCAGCTTGTGCCTGCAGTGGGGTCTGGTCTCCTGGGATTTGTGAAGTCACCTCTTCAGTAACAGCTAGAGAATTTCCTGTATGGGAATGCCGTTCAGTAGTGCTAATGACAAAAACTCCTCCAATGTCAGCATCCGGTTGTTAGCTTACTCAGTAAAATTTCAGCACCCTAAAAACACATCCTTGAAAACTTGCAGGGTCCTGATTGCCGAGTTTGTGTGTAGCCACAGGAAGAAGACATTCATCTCCATTGATACGAGTGTACATGAGTGTTGCTGAAATCAGAATTTGGCATGGGAGGTGAACCTATGCACTCAGGTTCTGTTTCACACTGTCCCGTTTTCAGAAGCTGTTTCTCAGGGGAGATAGTGATGGTGGGATCAAAAGAGGGGCCTGCAGGACTCCAGGAATGTAACTTGAAGGTTGTTCCAGCTAGGGTGGGCTTCTAGCCTATTTGTCACGGCTGGAACCATATCTGGGAAGAAGTGATAGTTTTTCTTTCCTTTCGTTTGTTTGTTTGTTTAGAAGCAACTTAAATATCAGCATATATAAGAGCCTCTTGCTGCATTAGACAACAGTCAGAGGTAATCTGATAGGCTCTGCAGGGCTGCAAACAAACCTGCATGTGGACATAGAGCAGGAGCTGCTGTGTCTTGTCTGCGGGAAGCTTTCATGATGCTAGAGCCTTGAAAGCTAACAAGGTCAATAGGAGAGAAACGACAGCAACAACGAAGACTTCCTTGACATCAAAATGGTCCCTTTGAAAAGAGTGTTACTTGCTCTTGAGGATTCTGTTTTGGATCTTAAAGGTTTTATCTCCTCTCTTTTGAGGCATCTGTGAAATGTTTTTTTCTGTTCAGCAGGCACACGTGGAAGCAGAAAATTGCTGTATTATTTCTTGCCCATGTGTGTAATCTCCATATGCCTAGTAGTATTCATGAATTCATTCTCCAGTTCATGAGAATCAGTTTTAAACCCCATTTCTTTAAGCACACATTAGATAATCACTGCCCTAAAGAGTCTTTGACAACCTCATACTTTGTGTTTTTTGACACTGGCTTCCATTCTAGGAGGCAGTGTCAAAATTTGTAAAGCTAAGATTCAGCAGCAATGGGATCACTTCGTATGTGGCTTCCTGTCTCCATCATGAGCAGAATAACAGCATCCTAGCTGTTGGGAATAGGCCCCACTAACTGAAAGTGAGGTTGTCCCATTGCCTGGGCTAGGGTTGTCATTTTGGATGCAGTCAACTTATGAGTATTATCAACATTTGACGAGCAGAGTTAGAAGACTTAATAATAAACATACTGTGGTTGATTACTGATTCTTCATCTTGTGGCATTGAAATAATGATGTCAGTAGTGGGAATGTTTGCAAAATGTTGCAATGAAATTTGAGTGAATTCATCCTGTGTTATCTTGAGCTAGATAGCCATGCTTCACAGGTGGCAAGATGTTTGAATGACAGGTCTCTACAGGAAAACTCTTTTTCAAACAATATTTATTTGAGATCCTGCCCCTGAGAAGATGTGGTTCTCATTGTTTCTATATTACTTTCTCTTAGATGAGTTGGGCATTTGTCCAAAAGGTGTCACCTCCAATGTGTTCCGCTTTAATGTGTCGTCAGCAGAGAAGAACAGCACCAATCTATTCCGGGCTGAGTTTCGGGTGCTGCGCGTGCCCAACCCAAGCTCCAAACGCAGTGAGCAGCGCATTGAGCTCTTCCAGGTGAGTATTCTTATCACCTTACCCAGTGTCTGAGCCCAGAATAGCTTGACTCCTTAATGGATGTCCCAGCTGACATGTGCAGAGCCATAGAAGAGAGAAGAAAGTACATGCTGTAACCCAGGCTTCTTCTACCATATGCAGTGAGACAGTCACCTTCCTTTCTTTTTACAATGTGGTGCTGCCCTTTTCCCACTTGGAAGCGATTCCCTCATCAGTGGAGCAGCTCTGACCCTTCTGTCACATCATGACACATCATGCAGGACCTTTGGCAGTTTTATTCCTTTGATTGTTGCAGTACAGTTGGTGCTAACCCAATGGATGCAGCTCTCTGTCTTGTCACCGATTTACTAGAAAAACAGTGCTTGCTTTAAATGTTCCCTTCAGCAGCAGCTCCCCAGAAGCACAGTTCAGGCCACCTGTTTATCCAGATACTTAGCTGAAGTTTTCTTTGAATATAGGGACTGACAGAATAAGGTCTGGTTCCGGCTTGGAAGTTGTAATAGGCTGAACTGGACCACCTAATGATACAGTTTAGAATCCAGGCAGCACACCCCCACAGGCTCATGTCTGTCCACTTTTATGTAAGAGTGCAGCTAAAATTGTCTTCGGGTGGTAGTTCTTGAGGACTTCCTGGAATCCAGCATCAAAGGTCAGAGCAATTCTCCACCGGATGACACAACTGACAAGGAGGTGATCTCACAGCTTCTCCATAGGTTCAGTGGTCTGTAAAGTCAGCCTGGGGTCTACAGGAAGGAATACCTTGAATGTACTGTGGTTGTTTGTCTGGAAGTGGGAAGGTATGTGAGAGCAGAAGCAGAGGTCTCCAAACCTGAACAGCCCTGATGTGTTTTGATAAAAGTTGAAGAGCGTAGGACACCTGAAAATGCCACAGTGAGAACACAATAAATTTGCTTTCCTGGGCAGGTGACTTGTGGCAAGATGCTGTATTTGCCACTGGTGGTTCAACTCTGAAATTCAGATCCATATTCCACAGATGTATACAAAAACAAACCCATCCAATAAATGAATTGCCATGTGCTTCTGCCTATGTATGTGTGCCCCAAAACAATCCTGGACTGAAGAGAGGTGGACTGCTTAGGACACAGAAATAAGCATTGTGTAGATCTCTGGAGTTCAAGTTGGTTGTGAAGTATGTCTGTCTCACCTGACCCAGGGTATTCCTGGTGTCTCACTTGCCAAGACCAACCTTCTAAATTAGTTTTTAGCAAGCTGTGGAAGAAAAAAGACTGAAGGCTACCCCTTCCTTCTGCATGGCACTGGCTGATTTTTTTCTGCCACTCCTGACACAGATCCTTCGACCAGATGAGCACATAGCGAAGCAGCGGTACCTCAGTGGCAGGAATGTGCAGACACGGGGCTCCGCTGAGTGGCTGTCCTTCGATGTCACCGAGACCGTGCGTGAGTGGCTTCTGCACAGAGGTAGGGGTCTTACCTGGACTGGGTGTCAAGGCATCCACAGAAATGGGGATCAATGTTCACAGAAGTATCTTTCTGCTCCCCTGGTTGCAGGAGCTTGGTTCACAGAGAGGACAGGTTCTTTTAGTCTGAGAACAAGCCTTTCTCCAGAGGGCTTCCTCAATGCGTGACATTTGCTGGATTCCTGGCTCTTTCCTGGAGGCCCCACCATGTAGCTCTGTGGGCTGAGTCAGAACGAGGAACTCCCTGGAGGAAATTCTTTACAACTATCCCAGAGTGGACCCCTCTGCTTATCTAAATGATCATAGAAAATGACAAATGCTTTGCTTAAATTTTGATGTGAATTAGAGCAAATATAGTATGGGAAAAAGCAGCAAGGATCCTGGTTTATTTAGCTGTGTACAGCTTGCCAGGTATAAAGGTGAGGAAATATTAGAGGCTGACACACCTAGACAGATGGAGGCATTAACACTGCAGAG
Organism: Sitta carolinensis; assembly: GCA_032173965.1. Taxonomy (NCBI): domain Eukaryota; kingdom Metazoa; phylum Chordata; class Aves; order Passeriformes; family Sittidae; genus Sitta; species Sitta carolinensis. The sequence continues at coordinate 40,289,925 of JAVUNC010000006.1, forward strand.
AACATACCTCTGCCACCACTGGACAGCCCAACAGATCGTTAAGAGGCAGTTCCCAGCAAGAACACAGACCCCATTCGCAGCTGGAGCATAAGGCATCGTGACTCACAGCTGGATTGGCCTCGGAGATAGGAGCTAGGTGCCACTGAAGACTGGAATGCAGGTACTGGCAAGCAGCTGCTCCCTGGAAGGGTAAAGCTGTGAGCAGGCTCTCCTATTTCAAGCAATCTAAGTTGTGTCCTAATGGCTGAAGTTCAAAGCTGGAACTGCAGCAAGCTCTGGGCCGGCACACTAGCTGACAAGACATCAGAGAGTATACATAGTGCTAAGGAAAAAAGGTGCTAGGTGCCTTGTCAATGCCCCAGGAAGCCAGATGTTTTAATTCATGACACAACATAAAAAAGGAGCTTTCATAAGAGTCTTATGTTCCTGTAGTGAGGCCCACACAGCATGACTGGTCCAGGAAGTTATTATGAAAGTAGTTTTGCCTCTGGAAATTCTGTGTGACTTAGACAGGAGGTTGCAGCTGCTGAGAAAAATGCTTCCAGTAAAATTACTTGTCCATATCCAACTTGCTTATTTTCAGATTTCTCCTTCAGACACTGAGCAGAAGCCAGATAATAGGTACTGAGGATGGCAAAACTGATTTAAGATATCAAAAGCCAGCTCTTCAAAATACTTGTTTCCCCAGGGAAGCTCCTTGACCAAATGTTTTTGGAAACTAAATAACCTTAAAAAAACTAACAAGAAGCACCCTTCTTACCTCTCCAGAAAGTTCCCTTTAGCAAGAGCAAGGCTTTTGACAAAGGTGAAGCTAGTGGATTTTTCTTCTTCCCAAGGCAGCATCTGTTCCTCGACTCTGACAACATCCCTGACTTTGAGACTAACCCACTGTCTAGGAGTTAGCACAGCATGTGACAAACTTCCTTAAAACTTCTTATGCCAGGAGTTGTCCCAGCTGAGAAAGACTGTTTCTCACAGAGTCATCTTCTTTGCAGAGTCCAACCTCGGCCTGGAAATTAGCATACACTGTCCTTGCCATACTTTTCAGCCCAATGGGGACATTTTGGAGAATTTGCATGAAGTCCTGGAGATCAAGTTCAAAGGTGATAAAGAGCTGGGATAAGGGAAGGCTGTTGGGGAGGGAAAACCTCAAGCACATAAAGAAAAAAATAAGCACTTGTTTTGTGTATTTAAGCACATTACATTGTGTAACATTTGTCTTAAAACATACACACCTGGGTTTGTGTGTTCATTATATGGGTATATCCACTATGTGCATAAGTTACAAAAAGAAGTAAGGGCAGGCTAGGTGGGTTTGCATGAGTGTCTGCAGAAAGGAGTAATTTTATATTTCATTGTCTCTCTGGGAAGTTCAACTTGATGCCTTCTCAGATTTCCACAGAGGCTCTACTTTCCAGTTAGGGTGACTGAAATGCAAGGAAGTTAGGCATCCTGTGTGAGGTGGCTCAGCGAGTCAGTGGCTTGGCTGGCCTAAGAACTAGGAACCTCTTGGCTTGCAGCCCTGGGCAGCAGCCACTGGCCCCCACAGGCTCCATTTCTGAGGCTGTTCTGCAGAGTGCCAATTATCTGACATCTTCTTTAAACCATTCATCTTCCTGCCTATCCTGGGACTCAAGCCAGGAGTGAGTGGGATGGATTAATGGCCCTACCAGCAGTTTACAAATGGTAAAACAGGTGGCACATAAGCCTCTATTTCAGGCCTGCAACAGTCGAATTCACCAGAAATAAAGAGTTCTCTGTGAGGGAAGAAGTAGATATGGTGCCTGAACCTGGTTCAAGAGCAAGCATGAGAGTGTTAAATGTTCTGAAAGGTCCTGTTGCATCCTTCAATTCCGTGCTGATTTCTTTGTGGATCCTCTTTTTCTGAAGGCATTGACAGTGAGGATGACTATGGCCGTGGGGACTTAGGACGCCTGAAGAAACAGAAAGACTTGCATAATCCCCACCTCATCTTGATGATGTTACCCCCTCATCGACTGGAGAGCCCCGTGTTGGGAAGCCAGAGAAAGAAAAGGGCCCTGGATACCAACTACTGTTTCCGGTAAGTGAGAAACCTGCTCGTGTCCTATGCCTGAGGTGGGCAGGCCTGGCAAGACTCCATGCCACCAGAAAAGGCAGAGCCCTCCAAGGGGGTTATGGGTCACTGTGGTGCCAGAAGGGCCACTGGCCAGCTCAGCAGAGTTGCTGTGTGCTCCTGGAAGAGCCACTCCTTCAAAGAGACCTGTGAGCACCTTCCAGGAGCACGGGCTGGGCAGGGCCTCGCAGCAGCCCAGTGCCAGTTGCTGGAGCAGCTGGGTGCTGCCCCGCTGGGGCGGTGGGAGAGCCGCCTGCCAGCAGCACGAGCAGTGCCCAGCTGTTAGCTGCCACCACTGCCCAGCTGTGCCACTCCCGGCACTTGGCATACCCAGCCACCACGTCCCACCAGCACTGCTGGTGTGAGGCTGCTCAGGAAGCTGCATCTCACAACTGCTTCTAAGGCCCCGCTTTAGATTCACTGTGTTCCACTACTGTGTTTCAGGAACCTGGAGGAGAACTGCTGTGTGCGTCCTCTGTACATTGACTTCCGACAGGACCTTGGCTGGAAATGGGTCCACGAGCCTAAGGGCTACTTTGCTAACTTTTGTTCAGGCCCTTGTCCGTACCTGCGCAGCGCAGACACCACTCACAGCACGGTACATCCAGTATATTATCCTGTCAGGGCTTGTGGTTGTGATTGCCTCTTCCTCCCTAAGTCTGATAAACATCCAGTCTCTTCAAAGCAGCATAAGCAGTTCAGATCAATATTTGTGAAAAACATTTCAAGGAAACTGCAGAAAAAAGCCTAGGTGGTTCAGCAGGGAAAATGTGCGTGCTTTGGAGACAGTGCTGAGTCTGCTTTCAGGCAATTCTTGAGGAGAAGGATGCTGTTGTCTCTTGGGTAAGATGTGAAACAGCAGGACTGATGGTTTTAGGGTACTTACTTGGCAGCAGGCATAGTATTAACTGAATCGTTCACGTTAAACATCAGTTTTGGTAATTATCTTCTTCCTAAATTTCTCCTGCAATTTGCAGTGGACTGAGGATTTTTCTACACTCTGTGCCAGGCTGTCATGAAAAACTGTTGCGCAATGGCATGCGCCTGCCATCTGCTCCTAAAGCGGCAGCTGTAGCTCAAAAGTGCAAGGAAATCCATGTCCATTTCCAGAAGTGAACACAGCCATTCAGTAAGATCTCTTTTCTCACAGGTATCCTTTCCAGCTGCATAAATCCCACCTGACCTACAGTAGGGAGGAAGCTACTAGGCAGTGAGATTTTTGAGTGACAACTTGGCAGAAAGTTGTCTTTAGGTAACTTAGGCATAACGTCTGGTCAGTCTTTGGGAAGAATACAGGCTGAGCCTGGATAGAACAGAAGAAAATAAAAGTAATAGAATAGCACAGGCATGGGAAAATTATCAAGAGAAAAAGACAGATTAAGGATCAGACAGTCCACTGCTGAAGAAAATCCTGCGCTTCTGCCCACAAAAGACAGCAATCCAGATAATGCAACTAGCATGCTCACTAGCAAATTAACTTCGGATTTCACTGAAAAAGCTACTGGAAAAAGTAGATTCAGCTGAAGAACAAATAACTAGGTAAACGTGATATTTCAGAAAAGATGCTAACATTTCTTGACAGCTTGACAGTCTGCATAGCAGTAAGGTTCACTAAAGCTCAAGGACTAATATCAGTGGGAACAGCTTATCTGTGGGAATGAAGAAGTGAACAGATGCTGGGCAGTAAGCACAAGACAAAGCAAGGGAATGAACAGCTTTGAAAGGGTAATGGGCATGTAGCTTTACCATCTGGTTGTCCTGAGAAGCTCTCTAGAAGGTAACTGGACTGAATCAGTGTGAGAGAAAGGAGACTTTAGAATGACTCCTAATGATCTTAAGCAAGAAAGGAAATGAGCAAGCGTTAAGGTCAGTGAAATGATCAAAGAAAACTTTAGAACAATATAGCTGCTGACAGCTTGCCAGCACCACTTAGGAAAGACATGAAAAGAAAACTCACCAGTCTGTTTAACTTGCTGTTGAGTAGTGAGTGGCCCCAGAGCACATGATACACCCTGTGGTACAGCCAGGGGTGCTTTGCTTAGGATTCTGGAGAGTTTCTACCACAACAGTGATTACATGGATCTGATGATAGAACAGGATGTATCCTTAGTAACTCTCATCTCCAAAGACTGTAAAGTAGTTAAAATACAATGTGCTATATCCTGTCATTTATACCAGGTAAGCACTGAAGAGACCAAACGAGTGCAGGTGACATCATACTCACTGCTGAGAAGTGGTCACCTCTGGCAAGAAATGTGGCAACTGTTCTGTAGTGGTTACATGGCTGTAGTGTATAGTCATCTGTGAGCTGGGGCCAGCTGGGAGGAAGAATCCAGTGGGGTCCCACAGGACACTGTCCTGGCTCCAGTATTATAGTCTAATGACTTGGAGGATGGAGTGGATAGAGAAGGCATCAGACAGTTCAAAGCTGGGAGGGAATTGTGGATACTTGAGAGGACTGGCATACATCCAGTGCTATCTGGAGATGTTAGTTGAAATAAGCAGCACTGATATTCTTTCTTCTGGTTGCTTTAATAGAATCCAAGACAGCATGGCCCCAGGCTGGTTACACCCAACCATGTTAAAAGCAAAAATTGTGACACACTGCTGTACCAAATTAGAGCTGAAAAGAGACAACTACTTGTAGTCCTTCAACCCTTAGACATCAGTCACAGAGAACAAGAGTATTACAATTAGGAAAAATAAAACCAAAAAATCTTAAGAGTCAGACCAGTGCAGGTGAGACCTTTCAGAAGCAGGCCATGATCAGGAAGTGACACGGGAGTATTACTCATCCCAGGGAAATACCCTCTGATGAGCATAGTTCGAACACCTAAAGACTTGTTGACTTGGCAGCCCCCTTCCTGTCCTCAACCAACTTAAATGTATTCCTGACCTTGTCATGACATTTCCTTTGCTCCTGCAGGTGCTGGGTTTATATAACACGCTGAACCCTGAGGCATCTGCTTCGCCCTGCTGTGTTCCCCAGGACCTGGAGCCACTCACTATCTTGTACTATGTTGGGAGGACCCCCAAAGTGGAGCAGCTTTCCAACATGGTGGTGAAATCCTGCAAGTGCAGCTGAAAGGCCCCCTGGCCCACCCAAAGCCAAGGAAAAAACTGTCAGCACCACTCTCCGGCTCCCAGGCTAACGCAAAGAGAACTGGGGGTTAGAGACTACACATGCTGAGGGCCAAGTGCCAAACCTTGAGAGTCTGGCAGCCCTTGAGGATTTCTTCTGGAACACTCCTTGGTCTCTTGGCAGTGTAATGTTCCTTCTAGGAAGTACTTTGGTGACACAAAGGCCACACTCTCCAAAATGGCTGGACAGCTGGTGCAGAAGAAAAGGATAATGTGGAAGAACTGCTGTGTATTTGAGTGCTGGGTGGTTGAGATGGAGAACGCTAGAGAATGAGAAAGCAGGTGAAAGGGAGAATGGAAAAAGGGAGATGGTTTCTGTTCTTGCTTTAGCTATCTTAAGACCTCAGCCCTCCCCATTAGCCTGAAGTATTAAAGGTTTTCCCTGTAGGAGGAATTTTTGGAGGTTTCCTTAGAGAAGGAAAATGCACCAAGCAAGGAAGCTGCTAAGAGAAGTGCTCAGAGATACACTTAAGACTTTTGTTCCTCAGAGCTGTGCTCCAGGAGTCCTGCAACTGAAACTGTGTCTGCCAAAACCTCTAAGTTCAGTTGACAGATCCTGGCTATTGGGTTCCAAATGCAAACTGTGAGGCTCCCAACCTACCAAGGGTGGGCAAATACCCACCCAAAAACAGGAAAGACGGTGCTGAGTCCATTTTCAGAGGGACTAATTTCTCCATTCAGCTCTTTTACCTTCCTGGAGTTTCTAAGAGGTGGTTTCGGGGTCAGGGCAGGAGCATCTGTGGGTACCTGAATACTGGGCCTATTCCTTTGTGATCTGATACACACTGAGGACCTCTTGTCTGTTGTGGTTTGTGAGGTGCTTTGGGATGTTCTGCACCTGTTCTGCATGATGACCTGAACTTGGTCTCACCTGCCAAGACTTAAAAACCAGTAATATCAAAAACTTTGTAAAAAATAAATATTTGGGGTGGGGGGAGATGCTAATTTTTTCACAAGCAAGTTTTTTGTTGGGGGGTTAGATGATTTGCTGGTTTTAAACTGCTACTGCTGTGACATACTCAGTCTAAAATTTTTACCCTTTCCATAAAGTTTCTTGAAAAGAACAGATAGAATTTAGGTCAGCAAGAAAATCCCCAAATGGAAATTTCTTATTACCCTCAAAGTGTAGCTGGTGTAAATGTGCCCTGTTCCAACCTAGTCCTTCAGACACAGACATCACTGCTGGCACCTGCTTTTGATAGGTTCATAAAAAGCTCCCCTCAAACATAAAACACTTTAAACAATACTGTTTAAATATCCAAGGCAATGCAGTTGCTACAGCTGACAAATGTCGTATGTCCAGTTGAAGATATATATGGTCTGCCAGTACAGACCTGTACATCCAGGTAAATAACACACCCTTCTTCTCATGTACTGATCTGATACTCATAAAAAAGATTACCGCTGCTGCCTGGGCAAGAAATCAATGCAGTCCTTTAAATGGGCTTTTGCAGCCATAGATACTCCCAACTGTAAAAATCTCTGGTGCTGAATGCCACATGAGACTCAGACTTGGAGACAAGTCTCTGACTTGCCAAAACACAGCTACTTGAAAGTCATGTTCTGGAGACCATAGAGATTCCTCCCTGTCTCCTCCCAGTTCTTGGTCCCCAGCAACTGAGTGTAAAATGGCACTTAGCTGGTTAATCACTCGCAGCCAGGGCTCTCCATGGTCAGCTCAGAATCCAGCTCTTCCGTCAAGCCCTTCACAATAGTGGTTGCTTCCAGGTAGCTCATGGGAGGCTGCCAAACCGTGTAAACTCAAATGTCTTAATAAACCATAAACAGCTTTTCCTGAACCATCACCAACTGGATAGAGGTTAGCAAGGGTGGGTCAGTGGAGGCAGCTTGCCAACCTGTGTGCCATTTTGGCCAGGCACACATGCCCTAATAGAGACACTTCCCAGTGCTTTATCCTTTTCATCTCTCTAGGCTCCCTGACCTGTGTGATTGGTGTGATGATGAAAGCTCTGATCAGTCCTGCAGCACTACAGTATTGTTGTGCCCTGTGCACTACTCCATGCCCAGACTTCCCTGCCACCTGCCCAGGAAGGGAGCAAATAAATGCATTGTGACTACACCACCATGCTGATAGGCCAGAAATTTACTCCCTGCAAAGGAGTGTGTGTGTGTGGGGGGAGAAATCCAGATGGCTGTTGGCATAGGAATTCTCTCTGATCTCCTTTAAGTAGCAGCCTCAAGGGAGGTTTTGGTTTACAAGCTGCAGTCTGTTCTTTGGTCATTGTTCCTCCTGAGCCATGGGCTGGATTTGCTCCCCGTCCAACTGAAGAGCTTCCTTGCTAACAAACAGGGAAGCAAGGAGGGGGAGCTGCATAGGGTTGAGCTAGAACACTTGCACATTCAAAGTTCTGCATGGCACTTGGAGCACATCGGAATCACCCGCTGATTACCCCTGGCAGCCCCTTGAGATGGGACTGTCTTACTAGCCCTTGTTCACTGCTGCTCCTCAGTGACAGGAAGGGGCAGCAAAAAGACCAGGCCTTTTGCCTCTTGGCAAAGGAGACAAAATGGCAATGGAAAATGAGGGGTGAAGAGTCCCGGGGTATCCAACCAGTATAGACATAGGTACACTCATGGGAACAGTAATTTTTGAAATCAAACACATTTCAGTTACTGCTTTTCTATTCAGCCCTCCATTACCGTAGCAACATTTGAGAATTAGATTTGTGAGACAGGCTCTGAATTCATTTTCTTAAAACTAAGGTAACTTTTCTAGGGGTGTTTTAGCTGTAATTCTGCAACAAACTATACTAGCTACACCAGTAGCTAGTAACAGATTGAATACACTCCTGGGCGCAAGTGTACCAAAATGTTTCAGGACATTTGCCTGAGAAGGCAGAGGGCAGTTATTGTGTTGTTACTAGCTAGCAAATTGAAGAAGACAATGGGAAAGAAAAAGTGGCATCTTCATTGCCAACACTGAATACAGCTCTCAACAGTTCCCTTTTGTTGTTTTCAGAAACAAACAAAAGATGATGAAAACAATCCAGCACAGTTTGTCTCTTTAACAAAGATCAATGGTTAGAAAGAGTGAAAAAAAACCCTATTCTGCGGTGCCATAAGGCCGATCCTACACAGATGATCAACCAACCATCTGTGCAGTCCCTGTTTCTCTGTGGCAAATATTATAGTATGCAAAAGGCCTAGACCTGAACTTGAACACCTTGTTTTTCAGACTGTAGAGTTCTGGGAGGAACACTGCTTCAGTGAGTACAGAATGTACACTTACACCTCAGGCAAAGAATGGTCTTTGCAGACTAAATGAATCTTTGTTCCCTGGGCTTTGAATTGGATGGTCTCTAGCATCCCACTGCACTTACATAAAGCCCATCCTTGTTACCACTGTATGAATGGGGATATGCTGCTTGGTGTTTCACCTTTCCATATAACCAACAGACATCAACACACTCAGAAAGATGGACCCGTGACCAAAAGTAATAGACAAAGACCAAAAGACAAACATACCTGTCCACTCCTCTGGTAATATCACAGCTCTATTCTGCTGGGTCCTGGGATGTCTTATATCTCTGTTGGAGCTATCAAATTTTCATTTTCTCAGTTCACAGATCCTTTTCTTATCTTTCTGTGCCGCTCTGAAGCTTTCTTTATCTATGACTAGAATGTCCTCACCAGAGCAAATATACAGGAGGTCTGGCTCAGGTTTCTTTGTAAATGCAATCACTACAGCCATCCCATGATGAGGATCCATTGCAATGTCTTAGGAAGCAGATGTCTTCAATATGATCTCAAGTCCAGTGCAGGGCAGGTTGAATATCACAGTGACCAGAATGCAGCTTTAGAGTGAGCTTCACTGTGTAGAAAAGTTTTTTTGCCCACTGCAAGTGTTTCCAGTGGCATACAAAAGTGTTTCTAGTGGCATCTCTGTTGTACTGGCTTGTCTTCTCTAATAGGTGATTGAAAAGCAATTAAGTCAATCATGAAAATACAGTTCTCAATACATATGGAGTCAACAGTGTGGTATCTACACACTTGGAAAACTATTTTATGGTCTTACTGGCTGCCTATAATCTACATTAACTGTGGTTTAGAAGAATAGCAGCAATTTGGATATAGTGCAAGGATGCAAATATGCCTTCTAATTCTTTTAAAATAACATCTATTATTTTTTTTACATTCAAAATCAGAAGAAAATATTGGTCAAAAGCTGTATAAAATTACTATGTTTAGTAAAAGAACACCTTGACTTTAGGATCTCTGCTTTACCAGTATTTTCTTTTGCATATAGGGAATTAATTTAAATCCTGGTTAATTTCTTATGCAGTTCCAGAAGTGACAGATGGAAACAACAAAGCTCAGTGTCTCTTCTCCTCTCTTGAAGATAGGCTTCAGATACAAAGGCAAGATCCTTTATCATGCAACAAGTCAACACCGAAGAGACTGTTTACTCATTATGGAATAGATTGACTTAGAAATGAATTCTGGAGTATCAACAAGAAACACAGCAAATGAAAACTTAATTAATGGTTGCCATTTTCCAAATGACAGTAATGCATTTGAGATGCCACTTATGCCCATAATTACAGAAAGAACAGGGTACAGTACTTTGGATGTCACAGTGTTTCCAGGAAAGACCAATTTCCAAGATTAAAGATCTCAAGTTACTTGGCTGCTTTCTAACACCCTTATACAGGGCTAGGTTTCTTAGAAAGGTGCAGAGATGGTCTGAAGGGATTCAACCAAGCAGCTGTGCCCTTTCCACTACTGGCCTATGATTTAATGAAAAATACACTTAGGGAAAAGGACCTTTCTATCTAGCAATGAATAATGGTTTCTTTACAGCTGTGGTTTATGGCAAACCACTCCTCCACTACTCCCCTCCCCCTCCACTCCCTCTCCCCCTATTATTGGTTTCCCATATCCTGCAAACTTAGTGAACCGCTTCCAGTCAGAAACTCTGTCCCCTGGGCTGGTTTATGTTGCTACTGAAGTTAAACCAAGCAATACCAAGGGGGACCTTCTGAAGACAAAAACCAATATTTCTCCCTCTTTCAGGAGGGTTGTGAACTTTGTGCAGGGTAATATTCTTTGCCTCTCATTCCACTTAGTTGACTAGGAAAGATCATAGAGTGGTTTGGGTTGGAAGGAACCTTAAAGATAATGTAGTTCCAACCCCCTACCATGGACAGGGACACCTTCTGTTACACCAGGTTGCTCAGAGCTTCATCCAGCCTGGCCTTGAACCCCAGGGTTCCAGCATCCACATTCTCCCTGGGCAGCCTGTTCCAGTGCCTCACAAACCTCACAGTAAAGATTTTCTTCCTAATATCTAATCTAAAGTTACTCCTTCAGTTTGAATCCATTTCTTCTTGTCCTGTCATGATGTAAAAAGTCTCTTTTTGTCTTGTAGGTTCCCTTCAGGTACTGGGAGGCAACCAAGGTGACCCAATTAGGTCACCCCTAGGCTATCTCTTTTCCAGGCTGAACAAATCCAATTCTCTGTCTTCAGAGGAGAGGTGCTATCCCTCTGATCATCTTTGGTGTCCCTCCCATGCACTCACTCCAACAGGTCCCTGTTCTTCCTGTGCTGGGGATCCCAGAGCTGTACACAGTTGGGGTCTCACCAGAGCAGAGCAGAGGAATCCCCTCCCTGTCCTGCTGCCCACGCTGCTCTGGATGCAGCCCAGGACACGTGTGGCTCTCTGGGCTGGCTCATGTCCAGCCTCTCATCCCCTGGCACACCCAAATCCTTCTCAACAGGGCTGCTCTTGCTCTCCATCTGTTCATCCCCCAGCCTGTGCTGATACCAGGGTTGCCCTGACCAGGTGCAGCACCTTGCACTTGACCCTGTTAAACCTCATGAGGTTTGCATGGCCCTGCTTCTTGCATCTGTCCAGGTCCCTCTGGATAGCAATCCATCCTTCAGGTGTGACAGAAGAAAAGGAGGAACATGGCTCATATGGGGCCAATACAGGAGAAAATTAACATGTAGGCATTAGGTGTGTTGCAGAAAGCAAAGCAGACATCCTTTTTCTGGTCTGCCAACACTCAGCCATTTCTCACTAGCTGTTTAGATATTCACTCATTAGATTCAGAAATGAGGCATTATTTTAATAATATATCATGGCCAGTGCATATATATCACTTGATGAAAGAAACCAGCTGTGTCATATCAAAACAGATTTCCTAACTTTTTCAGGAAGGACTTCTTTTTTCTCCTGAAGTTATTATCCCCTTCAGGAAGCAGACAAAACAAAGATTTGCTGTGCAGCTAGGGGCAAATTTTACAGGATTTGTGCAATGCATGTAGTGTAATGCCTGGGGAATGTCATAGTAACCATGTTGTGGCTCTTTCTTGAACCAATATTTTGACCTTTTGACATGATGAAATCTTCTTGCAGGTTGTCTAGATGCTTGGGAGAAATCCACTGTTTTCAAGAATTTGTAAGAAACTCCACTTGTGGAGGAATGCAGTAGCAGACAGTCTGACATACAACAAGAGTCTCTGAAAGACATCCAGCTTTCAACAAGCTGCCTTGCATGACACAATTTGACATCTGCCCCCTCAGAGGAGACTTGCTACAAAAATCTCTAAGTATGCCTCACAATCTGAAGATCTCATTTAGATACTACCATGCTAAGTGCTCTGTCATGCTAATCTGAGGAACTGGAAAAAACCAAACAGAACAAACAAAGAGAAACAAAATAAAAGAGATGGCAATAAAATCTCAGGAAAATGTAGTGTAGCAGCAGTTACATTGTGCTGAATACACATTTTAAATTGTCTTCACTTTTGTCAATTTTACCTGCCTTCATTCAAAAGACCAGGGCCACAATTTGGCAGAGGGAGCCATCAATCTTTATTCCTAGATAATTTTCAAAAGAAAATTTTACTACACATATGAAGACATGAGTTTTGTAGGTCTGTGGATAAGGAAAAAAAAATCCAGGCTGGTATCACAGACAAAATGTATTCCCCACTGAATTTCTGGAATTAGAAATAGGGCAGAAAACTTTCAAGAAGGAAAACAACCCCAGATTGAATGGGGGAAGCACCATGCAACTGGAAGCATTAGTAATGTAAGGAGTGGCACCAATGAGATGCCTAAAACTTCCCAGCAGATTCAAAGCTCTCTATATGCGCCTTGAAAAAATGGTATATTAAGACATCCTAGGTGTATTAAATATATTATATTTAATGTATCTGACACAGCATAACTTTTACAGAAGATCATATAAATAAGGCAAAACCACATGAAAATCATGAGATAAATCCTGTACAATAATTACTGGAAAAAGTGTGGAAAAAATCCCTTGTCATTTTTCTGCCCTAGACTCAGAAAAAAACAGTTTTATAGTAGAATGAGGGAGTGCTGACAGTCAAGCATTTTGACCTGTCAGTACAGAAACTTTTCAAAGACTCCCTCCTGATTTCTGAATGATAATACTCAAGATATAGGGATCAGCTCAATAACCCCAAAATATTTTTGGGGGAGATTTTATGACTTTGGAACATAACTACACTGACTACTATAACTTGTCTCCCCTTTGTGTGGGGAAAAGGAGACTACACTTTACCATTGCTATAACTATGGTGAAGTAAGATTTTCTAAAATATTCTTGCAGGGGTACCAAATTTAAGTGATGTTCTGGAGTTGTCTTCTGTTGCACATCCCAGAACAGCAGAAGGCAAAATGTCAAATACAGTGTTGAAACTGCTTTTAGAAATAACAGCACCTCTTTCACCTGCCCCGAACAAATGATAAAAATTTTGCTAATAAATGTTGTGTTTTTAACAGCCCCTAAATCCTTGACAACTGCATCAAATCTGGTCTTTTTAAGGCAAATTTGATTTGTCTGATAGGTCAGATAAAGAAGCCACTTCTTTTCAAATTACAGATTTCTCAAGCTTCACTGTCTGTGCTGTAGGCGTTGACTTGTAGAGAAGAGGCCCTGTTAAGTATAGTCTTTTCCCTTGGGAACCACTATGATTCACTGAATACCACTGGCAAAGGCTTCATACCAGGGTCTCCACAGTGATCAGTGATTCTTTCCTTTTAATTCAAAACAGCAGTGAAGACTCATTTTCAATGAGGGCTAATAAAATCCTTTTTTGCTAAGGTAACACAGCAGACTCCTTAGGGCAGACTTGGTGTTATTTGTCACCTTCAGTTCAGTGGAGCTGTCCTCTTGCATTACAACTGCAAAGGAAGACTCAGAATCCAACAATTTCGAGATCAGTCTGCATTTCCTAACTACTCATCTCTAAGTCAGCAGGGAAACTTCATTCTTTGGAAAAGGACAGCAGTGCTCTAAAGTGGGAAGGAACAAGTTATCAGGTTCATTAAGACATGCTGCGGTTGTGCACATTCACCTTGAAGGTGCTCTGCACTCAAGCTCTTTGGAAGACGAAGACGGCAAGATGTGAAATGTGTATGAAAAAGATAACTCAAAAGCTTCAGTTAGTGGAAAGGGTTTTTTCCATATTTATGCAATTAACCATTTACAAGGATCATTTTATAGATGACTTCCATATAGCAACTTACTTTCCTCCAAAATCCCAATTTATCTAGAGGTGGATCTCTGTGTCCCTTATGTTCTTCTAAAAGTTTCATCATTCTGAAAGCCTCTGCAATATATAGTGCCCACCCAGGTGAAAACAGACAAGTTGCGTGTGACAATTCGGCATATGTCAGCAATAGACACTTTTCTTAAGAAAACTCAACACCACAGGATGAATTCTGGTGGAACATGCCATTGTCATGAAAGTAGCTTTGTCTTGGCTGTTCTAGTAGTCTGTACTGCAACTGTCAAAATAAAAAAAAAATATGAAGTCAGACTACAAGACCAGCTAGCCTAGCTCTTGTTGGACAGAGGTCAACAACTCTCTCAGCCCGCAATTAATGCACAAGTCAAAAACTGGAAGAACCCATTGTGAGACTTCCCCAGAACAGTAATTTGTGAAGTCTTACAAACTTCCTGTTTTTCAGTTTCAATATTTAATATGCCCTAACAGATTACTTTCTCATGGATTTGTCTACTTGTCTTTTCAAAAGACATACTCTTTTTGTATTCACATCTTGTAACAAGAAATTTCACAGGTCAAGTACATACTGTGGAAAAATGTTATCATCTCCCTGTACTTGCTTTATTTTTTTTCCTTGAAACTTGTATCTGTTAGTTTCACTTGATATTCCTACTTCTAGTGGGCATGATTGAGAACACTTACTCCTTTTTCAACTTCTCCCTTACATACCTCCTTGCTCATCTCTTTTCCAATTAATCACTTTCTGCATGAAGAAAACTATGAATGTTAAGTTGTTGGTATAAGCAATCTCAGTTTTGTGAAGCTAAATAACGTTCTGATGTTTGGTATGAACAAGGATGTCTCAGCTCTTAGAAACATGAGCTTCTACAAGGAAAAAAAGCCCAGCCCCTGATTTAAGTAAAGCTCAGAAGCTTCTTTTGGAAGAAACCTATGACAGAACCATGGGAATAATGTGTTCAGAAAGGAAATAATTTGAAGAGGATCAATCAGCCACTTACTGCAACCAAAAAAATTATATACCAGCAAATTACCCATTCAGATTCAAACAGTGAGCCCAGGATTATCAGCAAATATAGGACTGAACTGACTGAGGAAAAAAGTCCTTAGCAGTTTTATCAAGTGAATCTTAAAAACTAAAACAGGAGTTGGACTACTTTTGTTTCCAGTAAATAATCCAAAATTACTGGAAGTGTTGCATTAGTACAAGGTACAGGCCTTAGAGAATGCATGCTGACAATCTAAGTCTGTTCTGTAAAGTCATCTGTACATCAATGAGCTCGTCAGGTAAAGAAGAATGGTCTAGCACTGCCAGCCATTCAACTCCATGCACATGGAGAATGTCTGCTATGAGGAAAAGGCACAGCATTGAGATTCTTTCTAGTAAACAAAGGTCTTGATACCAAAACTTCCTTCCACAATGTGGAACCACTATCAGAGAGAGACATCTGTTGACCTTGCCGGCATCACAGTGAGGGGCATTTCCAACAAACCATGACTGCCCAAAACCATACCTAGTCTTGAAAACAGAAATTTCAGTACATCTTGTTGGCATCCACAACCAATGGTTTTGTCTAGGGTCACAACATGATCTCCCATTGATGGCACTCACATGCCTTGTGAGGCTGTTTTAAAGGTCAAGATAAAACATGTTAAAAGGAAACTTGCTACTTCATGTATTGAGCACAAATCAGCCGTTCTGGAAAGGAGATCATCTAATATCTCTCCCCTTAATTTTTATGTTGTGGTATGCTCATCACCTGAAACACAGCACAAAATGCTGTATGAACTCTTCAATAGCTCAGCTCCAGGACTCTAAGGTGCACATTACTGCTTTCAAGACTAACAATCCTGATTATCTGTCACTAGAAGAGGCTCTGTAATTTAGAAGTGATAAGAACACCACAGGAGAGGGGATCCTTTGATTACATTATTCACTGTCACCACTGCGATGCTGAATGATTTTGGGGCTTTCTATTAATAATTTTGTTGCAGTGAAGAAGGACACTTCTGATGGAGCCATTGATGAATACAGAGAGAAAACAAACCACACTTGAGGAACACATATAACTGTACTCTCCTTGTTCAACTACTATATATCCAAAATGGTTTGCTATTCTACTTTGCTCCCTTGTGGTAGAAAACACTTCCTGTAAAATGCCTTCTCTCCCAAGATGGGTGGGAAACAGTCCTGTGCTTCCCCACTGAATCTCTTAACTGCAGCACTGAGATGCGTATGGAAAGGGACAGAAATGGAGGTAGCAGTGTGCAAAGAGACAAAATACATGTTACCCTCCAGTACACAGCACCCACCATGCACAGACATACAGACTCCAGGCTGAAGAATACAGGGGGGTGGAAAAAATAAGAGGCTGGAATCATAGAATTTGTTCCTGATTCTCTATTGCACACGCTCCCAGTGTACCAGCACTTGTGTTCTGAGATGGGATCAGCAGATGCTCAAGACAAAGGAATACTACTATGTCATTTGATGTTCTGGCTGAGCACATCCTGAGAATAAACAGTAATTCAAGGTCTAGGTGTTTGGCTTCAGGTAAAGGACCAGTCTTGATACTCCTGGGTTGTTTTTTTAAATTTGTTGGAAGCAGGAGAAAAAATTTCTCAGGATGCAAGGATGCAAAAAAAATTTCTCAGGATGCAAAAAAAGGATGCAAGTCTTCACTACTCCTAACAAAATCCATCCCTTCAAAATAAAGGTCTTAGACTGCACTGCACATTTTCCTGAATATTTAAAAAAATCTTAGAAACAAGATATTTAATATACTGCTACTAAATCATCACAGATACAGATGTGGGGATTGGCTACACCTAACATACAACACAAAGAATTTCAGGAAAAATGTCTGTAACCAAGTTCAAATAATTATCCCAAAATGAGTGGGTGTGAGACTAGAAAAGCTGACAAAACAATTCACTTGTATTCATAATAAGCCAGCAATAATTGGTAATTTTCTTAGACAAAGATGTAAGAATGTTGCTTCTGACAATGATTCCTATAAGACAATCACCTTTCCTGACCTAAATCTCTATCCTACAAACTTCTCTACAGCTTTCAGCAGTGGCTGTGATAACCTGAACAAACAAACTAGAGAACAAAAGCAGAGATGAGAGGCCCACAAGGATGTATATCCTATAGCTTCTCAATTCTGTACATAAAACCCAGTGGAATAAGGACAATTCAGATCCTTTGGGAGGAAGAAAAGAATGGAATTGTTATTTACTGAAGCTAAATCTTACATGGGAATAGCCCCTCCGAGTGAGCTGGAGGTGATAGCAAATACCAGGCATAGCAGAGAGGCTGTGAGAAGACAGACCTTAGGTCTGTGGTCTTGAAACCCACAGCTGCTGAGAATGTTCACAAGCCTGAAGTAACAACTTCTGCAACTAAACTTTCACTAATCATGAGCCAAGAAAAATGTGAAGAAAGGGAACATGATCGTGACTGTCTAATGGAAATGAAAGATGAGTTAATGAAGGGAACAGCTGTATCAGAGAGCTGCATTTAGGACAAGTGAAGTATTCAGTGTGTTACATGCACGAGTGTACCAGAAATAGAAAAATGCATGTTCTGTCCTATGAATTCATGCCTGAAGCGAGTGATGGTGAAACTAATAAGGTATGAACATAATTATTTAACCTTCTCACAATGCATCTGGTCTTGAGTGACTGAAAATACGTGGAATCCAAGAGTGAACACAATCATTGCAAGAGGAAACACCTTCCCCCGATACAGTTTCTTCTGCCAGTCCTTTGGGTTAGTCACTATCTAATTGTCAACATATTTGAATGATCTCTTAACACTGACTATACAAACTAGAAAAGACAGAGGAAAGTGGAGTAAGAAAAGACATCAAACAGGATGTTGAATCCAATCTCTGAAGACTCTGATACAAGCAATAGAAGATCTTTTTTACCTTTGGGAACTATCAATTGCACCCCTTGCTGTTGGACATAGCAGAATTTGCAAAATACTGAGTTTTCCTTTAACTTGGCACCAGCAAAGAGCCAGAGCTGAAGCCACTTCCTGTTCATTTTAAGGATGGATGGATCTTCTCTCCAATACAATTTCCAGCTGCTGACATTGTTTTCTAACACAAGCAAACTAACTTTCATAACACTAGGCAAATTTTAACTGGAGTGCTTCACCAAGACACTATTGCAACTGGTAAGAGCCACCTGGGCCTTAGGGTTCAAGCCTAGGTCTGAAAACATCAGCCAATTACAAAAGTTTACAAAGTCTAAACAAACAGAAATCAAAATACAAAATAAGCCACACAGAATACAAGTATCCCACAGCGAAACAAAGACAGATTTAAAATCCTGTCCAGTATAACAACAGCAAATCTTCTGAGCATGTGAATTAATAACTGAAATTATAACCAAAACAAACAAATGAAATTACTTTATTTAAACTGTTAATTTCTATGGCTCTGTGCCAAAATTCAAGATGGCAACCAACACAGACATCTCCAGTAGCATGTTCTAGTATTTTTATCTGCTGATGGTTGCCATGTGATAAAAGCATGGAATCTTGACTGTTACCAGACCAGAACAGATTGAAATGGCTGAGCAAATGAGACTTTATATTCAAACCTGGACCTGGAAGAACAGCTGCAGAAAAGATCTCGTCTTACAGAAAGATCTCAGTGATCACGAACAAATGGAAGGAAGGGACAAAAACCCATCAGCAGAAGCTCTCAGAAGCATTCATTCACCTCAGCTTGCACGTGTATCACCACAATCTGCTTTCACAGATGTTTATACTCTTTTCAGTGGGTTGCTCTCCCACCAAGGCCTCCTCTTCTCTCTTTTTTGGCTGATATGGGAATGTGATGGTGTGAAGTCAAGAAGCTGCTGCTTCTTCCTTTGTCCCATACTTGAAGCAACTCTTGGGATTTCTCACCTGGAGTTCTGTGTTAATCCTTCTCTGCGAGCAGAAGCTGGGAAAAAAAAACAAAGTTTTTTTTACTCAAAGATTTCAAGTAATCATGGAGAACTGTTTTGTGGAAAAAACTGCTGCACTGCTCTGTCAATTTCAGCCATCATCGGAACCCTGGCTGTCCCCATCGCACAACCTCTCTGCCACAACAGATGAGATCACAGACCAGTATAACAAAACCTAACTTAGTAAACTACTGTGTGAAAAAGTACTCTTGGTATTCCCTTCAAGCACCAGAATACCTTCTTCACTCTTGCTTCTGACTCATGTGACTCATCTCTTCACATGCACCCTCCTCTAAATCTCTCCCATGTCAGTATGCTTTATTTTTTTCCTTGGGTCTTTTACTCATTTGCTTGCAGTGGAGTTTACTTCTTCACTCCAACACATGCCGAGGACCTTGGTGCAGGAGAGCTAGGGGTGTGAAATGGTTATCTTTAAAAAGAAACAAAATGGGAATATGGAATTTCATCACCCCCCCATTATTATAAAGATATAGTTTTGACTCCCACATACTGCAGCATTTTACTATTTAGGCACATTATGGGAAAATGTCAATGTCATCTTCACTTCTTTTACTTAATCATCCTTAGACAGCCCTTTAAAAAGAAAAATCCAAAAACACATAGAAATGTACCAAGTTTATTTTGGACAGATTGCATTTTACAGCTAATTTAGTAGGTAAAGCTTGTCCCATGTATTTAGCACATCAGCTTGCTCCTAAACATGAGAGACATTTGTTGACAGCTGTTTATTAAAAATATTGCTATATTTAAAGAAAATACACTCTCCTTGAAAGTCCAGCATAGAGCCAAACATCACAGAGCACAAAGGATCTGTAAAGATGTTTAGAAAGTGGAATTGCCAGCTATATCATGCACAGAAAGTTTGAAAACTGAATTAGGAACCAAACTGTCAACCATGTGCATTAAGATAGGACACCAGTCCAGAAACGAATCCCTTGACAATATGTTGAAATTAAGGAAACAAAGGCACATGAGAGAAGGCAGCCAACTTCAACCTCATCTTCCCATCTTGAAGATCTTTGAGCCTTCCTATTCCTAGAGAAATGCAGAGCACAGTTTGCCATTTCTCACAAACTAAGTCAAAATCACTTTACTTGAGTTCTTGTATGATAACCATACCTATTCCTATGTCTACAATTAAATATGCAAGTTCCTAACAAGAGTGCAGCTCGTTGCCAATTCTGTAATTTCATTAATATAAATGTATATAATTTTCTGAAGTTTTATCATTTCAAAGCTACCAATGAGTATTCCGTCTCCTTGTAATTGAGTAGATAGAGGTCTGGGTGAGTAGGAGGAACAGGAAAAGATCTCATTGCTGACAGAAGCCAACATTAAGGGTTGATTCCCTCCAGTGAAAAAGAGTCATTGCAGTGAATCACCACATACGACAGCATGAGCTTCCTTTATTCTCTGCCTGCCAGGAGGTGTCAAAGTATCTGCCCGTATGCCTGTCCACATGTTTACACACTATTATGTCATCCATGACTGCACCTCAAAAACTCAGAACAGTCACAGTGGGAAGAAAAGGATTACCTCCCTTTTATGGAAATGATTCTGAGTCACAAGAAAATCAAAGGAGTTGCATGAAGTCATTTAAGAGATATCTGCACACTAAAGTTCAGTGCCATATAGACTTTCCCTGCACACATGTACATAGCCTTGCTCACAAACCAGCACCTAATCTACTGTGCTTCCAAGCTGCAGGAATAAGACAGAGACGACCACAAGGCTAGGTGACAGTACTGGGTCAGGAACCCATGCTAGTATTTTTATAGGTACTTTGGACTGTTTCATCTTATCCAAACAGAAAGTTTGTGGGAGAACTGAGCAGCATATTGAAGTCTCCTGAATCTAGTGTTGAAAATGAGAACTTCCTTTCTCCATGAAAAGCTAAGATTATCCTAGAAATTCAGATTTTTTTATCCCAGAGTAAATTTCTGATCTTAGAATGATGCCCAGCATTCTCTTGATAATATATAGTATAACTACAAAAGGCAATAAATAAATGGGCTTTATTTATATCTATGGGTGACTGACACTAGCAAGCCAGGACAGCTGACAACAGAAAGCCAGCCTTCCCTCCCCCATATTTTGGGCACAATTTCAACCTGACTTGCTGGACCAGGAAGGCAAGGGAAAGCAGCAGTTCCAAGTCATGAAAATTTTCTAGGGGGCTGAGGAGGTGTGGATATCTGAGCGCATGTGGGGAGTGTGATGTGCATGTCATGAACAGTACTTACAACTGTATTCCAGAGAAGTCTTCCTGCTTAAAAAAGCAGCGAGAAGACTCACTGACAAGTAGAGAAATATCAGTGGAAGTCAGCATGAACCTTCCTGCTCCCCACGTTGAAGACACTTACCACACACTCATCCCAACTGATAATGCCTTTCTGTACTTGACAGCCTTCTTTCTGATTTCTCTTACTCACCTCTCTACTCCCTGGTTCACTGTGGCTCTCTCTTCTCTGGCTCTTCCCCACATTTCATTTCATAACTGCAGACACACATTTTAGCCTATTCACACATATTTGGCTTCTATTTTTAGCCTTAAAACAATGCCAGATTATAACAAAATCCAATTTGGATGGGCAAAGTCATCCCCCTCTATAGGTAGCTTAATGCCAAACGACCAGATGTGAGACAGAAACAGCCAAAAGATTATATAACCTCTCCCCAGTCTTTGCACACCTGATCTTGAATGACATTTCCAACACAGCAAGGCAGTTCGCCATCACCTCACTACTGAGAACAAGCAATGCCCAGCCTCCCGTAAGGCAAAAATGCCAACTGCCTGCAGTCATCACTTATCCTGCTTCAGAGCTTGTCAGAAGCCAAGGCTCCTAAAATTCAAGCTGAGTTTTAGCTCTTAGACAGGAAGACTGTTCTTTCTTAGACTCTAAAGACTGTTCTTTCCATTTTCTCCTGCTTTCTCAGGAAGAGTCTTGAGACGTGGAATGTGCTTTCTGTGGCATGAGATCAGCAGCCAACAGAAAAAAGCTCCTTCCTTTCATAAAAGAAAGGCAAAAGGTTGAGTAAAGATGGCAGGTGTTCTCACAAATTAAGGAATAGAAAGTAATTTCTGATGATTAGAAGTGAACACTGACCCTCAGTTCTATCTGAGAGGCTATGGCTGAGTTGGATATTATCTCCTTAACATCATCTGAGAAGGGCCTGGAATGCTGCTTCTGGCAGCACTTTACAATCTGCTGAGACTTAATGAGACTTACATACACTTTTCTCAGAACTGGGTAAACTCAAACACAGTCACGTCTTGTTGATAACTTGTATCTATTTTAAAGGTACTGATTTGAAACATCAATATTTGCTCATTGTTAGTCATAAAATAATGGTTCCCTGCCTCTCCAGAGAGTACTAAGAAATGGGGTAAAAAGAAAGCCTCCTGACCCTTTTCCTTTCCCTTCTGGCCCATCTGATACTACAGGCTTGTGTGTCATTATCTCACCTGGGACTGATTCATCAACTAAAGCAGGGAGTGAAATTATTTTTACCCCCTTTATGTGTGCTATCTTTATAAACTGTGGAAGTCAGTAGAGGCAAGACAGAAATTATTCAGGATGTTTTTGTGATGCATAACAAAATAAACAACGGCTTCAGGGAGATAACTATAAGAACAAATGTGCTACTAAATATCCTCCATTGTAACTGATTCTTTGTCCTCCCAAAAAGGGAGGCACAATAGTAGAATTAACTCAAGCTCCACTGCTTTCCAAAGTATGACAAAAGGGACTAATTCTGTTCCTCAATGATCCTTTCTCTTCATGGAGACAGCATTACAGAGAGATAGTGACAGAACTGCTGTTAACAAAGGCTATATGCAGGGTGAGAGACCACACCTGAGAAGTCTGATGCAAAGTGCTCCATATCACACAGGAGCTCCCTCCTCAATGATCCACCCAGAGCTTCTCAGCCAGACAGGTGGTTCTGAAAGGATTTATGTGGAAGAGCTCATCATGACTCCATTCCTGGGCTAGGATAAGAAATGAGGTGACATCAGAAGTTACTCTTTTGTGTCATAAGATACCTTGTACCTGAGTAGTCAAAGTAGTCTGAGGGAGAGGTTACTGGAGGTGCCCATTTGAAGGTCACCTTTTAAAGTGAAGACCATTTGTGCAGTCAGTCACAGCAACAACACAGAGAACCAGGAGGGTGGCAAATGAAGAATGGAATTAACAGGATTAGTGAGAAGGAGGAGGCGTACCAGCAATGTACTGTGTAGAAACCTGAGTGATTTCTTTTCCCAGCTGCTCCTGATGAAGGATTTGGACAGTGTGGTGAGACCAGCTGAAATCATAGTCAAGGTTCCTCCTGGGAATGTGGTAACAACATAAAAATAAATACATTGGTGTTCAACAATCTACTGCTTTCCAAGGCTGCAGGGAACCTGGCAGAAGTTGAGGAAGCCTGGACAAGGCTGGGCAGCTGGGAATTCCACCCCACTGTAACAAATGGCTGGAAGTCTGACACAGGCCATGCACAGTGGTAACAGTACATACATCCCATCCCCACCCTTTATGCTCCAAGACAGTTGAGAGATTCTCATTGATAAAACTATCTCCAAATTCCACACTTAATTTGTTTGTTTAGATCTGGCAAAAATATGAAGAGATTGTATATGTATTGTTTATATGCCTGCTGTGTTTATTTGCCTTTTTTTCCCTGGACCACGATAATTTAGAAAGCTTGTACATTTGCATACCTGCTAAAGGAATCTAAAAAGAGGCTACATTTCAAGAATAATGTTCAAGCAGTGGGTAGACAACAAGCAGTCAAGACTTAGCACCTCCAATGCTAACTCTAATTTCAGGTCTCCAATAACAAGACATATAATAAAATGACCTTGTTTTGAAGGTCCATACAATAATCTTGGATATAAAAAACTTCAGAAATACACAGTCTACTTGTAGATTTTCTGTAAAACAAAAAAAAAAATCTGGAGTGTACTAGGTGGTGTGAAGAGCAAGTACAAAAATGCTTGTTACTGTCACTGGTTTACAAGCGGGCTCCATTCGTTACTCCATACTGGACCACACTGCTTACACGTTCATCATATTTGGATGGCATTCAGACACTGCTGACCAGCTTAGTCTAAAGAAGGATATCACTAGAAAATCAAGAATAGCAGCCTGCCTTCTACATAGATTAGATCCAAACCATTTTATTAATCCCCATATTCTTCTAGTCTCTTTGCAGTTCAGGATGCAGTTTTAAGCCCTTACAGATGATAACACACTTTTATTTCAAGGAGTTGCATACTTTCTGGACTTGGCATTCATGCAGATATGGGGCAAGTGAATGTCTAAAATAAACAGACAACTGTTCATCACTCTGCAACTAAGCACAGCTACAGAACTGAGAATTGTGGGAAATAAAATCAATTCTATACCAACTAGCTCAAGAAGTTTCATCCTAGTTTCAGATCGAGTTTTAACACTCATGTTCTGCAACAAGTATTCTCCAGAGAACTAAAATACAAACAAATTCATTTTTGACTCATGTTTTTAACCAGACTAGGTAGAGATCCAAGACTCTGCATGAATTAGCAGTCTTCACTGTCAAACTTGAAATGCATATTATTAGTTTTTACCTCCCCTAATTCTAATTTTTTTTTTCTCCTCTCGGCAGACACAGTGGAAAAGTTATGTGGACACTAATAATATAAACATCAGCATAATGAAACTTTATTACTGCTAATCAGTCTGATTATGGAAAGATGAAGGTCCTGTCTAGTTTGGAGCCAGGCATCAGTCTTGCCCTGTTCTAATCATGATTCATATTTGTTAATAATTGTATAGTTTATTATATTTTTGTCATAGCAAAACAGAACCCCAGAGGTGTTCTGTCTTCTGAAGCTTTTAAAATAAAAATGTCACAAACTCTTAAGAAGCTGGCATCAAATGAAGGAGAAAAGCCTAAAGAACACAGGTGTCATTCATACAGCAACTCAACAGTTGCTGTTAACCTTTGGAAATCAAACCAAACCAAATAAAACCAACTTGAGCATCTACTCTATAGCTGCACTGAGGGGCTAACTACACTTTCAGATTGTTCCTATCTCCAGGCTCTTGCAGACAAGAGTCCAGTTCAGGAACAGAAAAGTCACTTGGGACCATGCTGTTATATTTTCATAAAGTGTTCATCATCATCTAGTGTCCCCGAAACTTCCTTTGTGTTAGCATTTTCAAAAATGAAAAATAATAAACAGAATTAATTTCTAACTTTGAGATTGACACATAACTACAAAAATTCCTTGATATTTCTTGCCAGCTTGTTCAAAAACTAAGTTCTGGTGGAAAAACGACTTTTTTTCTTTTCTAGACCTTCTCTTTCTCAAGAAAACAAATCACACAATATTTACCTAATGCCACTAGAGTGGAAAGTAAAATAAACCAGCAAAACATGGCAAAATGTCTCCATACACCTTACACTCTTAAAACACAGTAAAACAAAAATAACCGGCCTGACCATCATCTGAACTTCAGCACAACCTTCATATATCAAGCACAGCCTCCTAAACACAACCTGGACCTGAATAACCTGCCACAGTACTTATCTTAGCTGTTACTCAGCAAGCTATACTATGAAGAAGACTTTGAAAAGAGAACTGGTTCCTTAATTCAAAATCACCCTGGTTCAATAATACTAATTGAATTGTTAAATTCCATGAAACAGGAAACAATCAATGTATTGCTGAGGGACCCTCAAAGTAACACGGAATAAAAAAAAGCAATGTGATAATGGCTGTATTTTCAGAAACCAAATAGTGTCTGGGTGTTCAGTGAAAACTCAGGTCACAAGCAATTCAGATGTTTCCTAGAGGTAAAAATTACTAGTATTTCTTTATTAGAATAAATTCTGCTAAACTTCCATAAATTTCACTAAGAACCTGTCTCTTCAGACACTACAAATAACCCCCATTTTCTATCTTGCAAATGTAGTTTCTTGTCTGTGTAAAGTCACGAGGCTCTCTGCCTTCCCTCTCATTACACCAGTGACAGGCAGCTCCCACAATTTCTGCCTCTCTGTGAAATGAGGATTAGGCTGCTTTCATTGTAGTGGTGGCTTGTTTCAGAATCCTGAGCTGCTTTGCAGAAATGATGACTTTCATTTTCCCTCTTATTTCAAAGGATCTGTTCTCAAGAGCCAGAGCCCACTGCACAACAGTATCTACAACTGCTATTTTACAGCTGCAGCACTAAACACTAGTGAACTGTCTTCTGGACAGTCTAGTTAAAAGTTTCCATACTGCCTGACTGACTCTTCCATTGGCATCATCCTAGCTTGAGGTTAAGATCACTCGTGACACCTTCATGCTTCCTCACAGAGCCCCATAACTATTCTCAGATAGGTTGTTAGAGAAGGCCGTTTCAAGCTTCTCAGACATTTTAGAACATCTGTGTGTATGTGTTCACACAGAGGTTCTGCCTGGTTCCTCTTTTATATCTGCAGCTTTTAACAACCTTCTATCTTTAAATGCTTGCAGTTTATTCTGTGATTTGCTTTCTGACTTGTGTGTCCAACTTCTCTAGTTGGTATCTAAGATACTAAATACATGAGAAACAGTAACTCCAAGTAAACTGCTGCTGAGGGGTAATCAGGGCCCTCGTGTAAGCAATCAATGGAGAGAGTGAAGAAGAAAAACAGCTGTTCCTACAGCAAGGACTACTACTACAGAGGAGTTTCTGAGACACATAAACTGGGCACAACAGCCTCTGACACATACCAGTGGCTTGGTGCAAAGCTGAAGAAAATATTCCCCAGTTTCCAAGAACAAATATTTTGCTCTAGTTAGCTCAATCACAGCAATATTTAGCACTGTTTTTAGAGCTAATGTACCTCTTTTAGCAGCAAGGAAGCTTTGAGTGACCCACCCACCATAGTTCTACTAGTCTACCCCTAGCCAAACCTGGGCTTTACCTAAGCCCTGATACTCTTAGTTAAATAGCAGGCTAACCCTTTGTTTCAGCTTCGGAGAGGGTAGTTTAGCACAATGCAGCTAGACCAGTTCTACAGAAGGAAACATGAGCTGAAGTTCTCAATTCTCACTGGATTACAAGTATTCACAGAGAAGTGATTACCCTGAACTTTACTGCTGTTAATTAGCCTCCATTATTCCTCCAGCTCTGGCTGTTGCACACCATCATTAATATCATCATCCCTTTTCATGCATGCACTGCATAGGTATCCACAGAAATGGGGAAGGATAGCAAAATGCTACCTACAGTTATCAAGGACACACATAATAACAGTATCCAGAAGAGATGGAAAGATTCTCTTGCAAAGGTTAAATTACAGAGTGGCAACTGTAACAGTACTCCTGAAAATGTGAAAGAGACAGCAGAATTCAGCAAACACTTTCATGAAAGTACACCTAACAAACCACTTTTGTCAATATATTGAGAACTTAATTTTTACATTTACTTTAAAATTTATATGTAACCTTGCTCTATATCTTGTACTAAAAACTTAAATTGCACTATATAGTAGACCAAAACATTTGATTGAGCTATACATATAACACAGCTGAATCAAAATTTTATTTTAATATAATTGTATTTATTTTATTTATTTTGATAATCCCATTATATGCCAGAGTACACTGTCACATTCCAATGTACCATAGGGTGGTTTATATTGACTATGGCCATTCACCCTAAAAAATTTCTGGTAGGATAACTGGAGTTTTTGGCAGGTGGTAAAGTGTGGGAGGCAGTTTGGAACTGTATGTTAAGTGCATTAGCTGAATGTTTGTGCTAGAGGATCAGCAACAAAATCACTGACATAAAAAATTGAAATGTCATATTTTAAGTTCCAGAGATAAATATCCAAGAGATGAACTGGGTAGTTCACCCCTCCACAAACTTTTGTTTCAGCCTCTGAAAACACAGATATCACTGCATTAGTGACACTTAGGTCAAGTTTTCACAGTTCCTTTGCAAAACAGAAGATCAGAAACCTAATTTTTCAAAGCATTCTGGAACAAAATCTGTCCATATATTCCATTACAGCAGTATCACGAATCACTGTAAGCCACAGGCAGTATGGGTTTACAAGACTATGCTCTACCTGCCAATAGGTCTGCATAAATGAAAAACTGGGTCCTCATTTGCTGAGAACTTATCAGCAGATAAACCTGTTTGAATTACTTAGCTACGAGGGAATGATGAAGATTTGATTCTGTAAATCTCAGTGATTTTCTATCGGATACTTTCACCTTTACTAGACTGATTTAATTATGCAGCCAATTCACAAGTATCAGCTATGTCTTTCTGCACTAAGAGCTTTTCTGCAAGACCAAAGAAAAATGTAAAGAATGTCCCAGCCCTTTATTACAGGCCAAGCTCAAACAAGAGAGCATTTTGAGCCAAAGTCTAAAGCAAAAAGAAACTATTTGAGCCAAGGTGGTTTTTTTTCTCCCCAGCCATATTTTAAGGGGTCTTCCAACTCTATGAAACTCAGCCTTTGCTCCCTTCTGTTTAGTCTTTTTAATCCCAGGGGTTATAAATTCCCTGCACAGCTGAACCCAGACTGTTACCTAGGAACCACTACATGTAGAGGAGGCAGCTGTGTTTCTTCTTGCTGATAGTTTTTTCCCTGCCAGTTCTTGAAAAAGATGAAAGCATCCTAGCCTGCCCACCCCCACTTTCACGGTCTTTGGCACTGTCACTCACCTGTGGAATATGTCCCTGGCTCACAGGATGCAGCACTGTGAAGACTGTTCTGGAATCCATTCAGTTGCTTTTCAGTGGAGGTGACCCTAAGAAGTAAAACCATAAAATTAGACAGAGATAAGAAGCGATAGAGCAAGGAAGAATAAGAGTCTCAAACAAAAAAAAAACCCTGAGAATTCCCCTGGTTTACATATTCTCACTGGGACTGTAACCATGAAGCTGTGCCTAAACATTGTAGGAAAAAGGCAGTGACAGCAACTGATCCCAGAAAAGCAGAGCAAGATGAATGAACAGTCAAACTACCAAGAAAGCTTTGATGTGACTATAACACTTAATTGTCTCATTTGCCTTGGAAGCTGAATCTAGAGAATAAAGAAGGTAGTAAATTGTATTGGACCACCAACATACATCACAACTAGTAATGCTGTGGTCATCCTAGTCCAATGATTTGAATTAAAGTGAGTAAGCAATTATTGCACAGAAATGTGCATCCTGTCAAAACACGCTAAATCCAAGAGTTGTCTTTGCATCTTGCCTCAGCAGAGAGAGCTCATTTAGCCAAGATTTCTCACTTATCTTGCAAACTGAGACACATGGGATGCATCTAATTTTCAGTAATCCAATGCCATTCCTCAAGCAGATACCTTACTCAAATCCTTCTGCATTAATCTCAGCACTTGAGTTACAGCAAAACTATACTCTGTAGGCCACAACTGCACTTTAACTCACAAAGATTCATTACCAAACTGAGACCATGATCACCTACAGTAAAACTGGGTCTACTCACAAGAGAAGGGCAAGCTATACAGCTGCAAGCACCTATTCTGTCCTTAAAAATCTATACAATTATCCATCTATTCCTGGTTTGTCCTCTCCTCCCTTATTCTTCCTTGTTTTCCTTCCTTCTGGCCCAACTCATTTCCGATCACTATAGACTTCTGTGTGTACACTCATCTATCTCTGCCAGAGTCCTTCTTCACTCTTTCAGCTGAGCAGTGTTACAGTTGCTGTCAGCTCTTCCCCTGAAGAGTATCAAAATCTCCAATCCCCATGGGGTGCCCTGACAACTAACAGACTGTTACTCACTGTTTAAATTGTAATGCACTGTTTAAACACGTGCAGTTTCTATGGTTTTATCTGAAACCTTTTGCTTCCAGATTTCAAGGTCAGCAAGCTGCCAGTAACCCAGCTGTTTCTGACAGCTAAAAGGTCTGTGATGGACTCCTGACTTTTATTTCAGCTGAATTTCAGCGCAATGAATTGAAGTCCATACATGAAAGGAGAGGGATACATATATATCTGCAAACCACAACCCGTTACTTCAGTCAGCCTTAACTGGAAATGTAATTGTCAAATGAGGTGCCTGTTTCTGTGTTTATTGTCTCTTGCAGAGAATTTGGGACCTGTACTTATGGGGGTTTTTTGTGCTGAGATTGCATGGTCCTTCTGGGAACTGAGAATCCAGATGTATCTTAATGCTTCTTACACAGAGGTTCCATGCTTGTAATTAGCTTGTCCACTTTGTTAACAAAGCACATCTGAGAGCCAAATCCAGCTCACCCTTCTGTAAGTAGAATGCAAGACTAGTAGTTGAAAAAGTAATCAAGAATGCCAGCAAGTACAACAATAAAAAAGCAAAACAGGGAACTCTTCCACCTTATTGTTCGGAGAATTTCTTTATCTCTACAGACCTGCCCTTCTTCTCTGCCTACCCACAATGCTGGGTACCTTGATTCTTGCAGTTTCAACAGTCACCTCATTCCGAGAGCTCATTCTCAGCTCTGCTCCTTGGATCTCCCACCATGCTCAGCTCACTTCCTCATACTCTCTGTGCTGTCCTGATGGAAGCTCTAGTGCCAGAACATATTCACTGTTTAAACAGAAGTAATCACTTTCCACTTTCTTCCTCCTTGTGTTGGCTGATATCCTACTGCCTTTTCTCAGTTTCCTACTTTTAATGTCCGTGTTGTCTTTGCTTCCACTTCTCCAGTGCAATCCATGGTTATGTTCTCCATTTCTTCTTCAATACTAACAAAAACAATCCCAACTGTCCCCTCTGTTTAAATATCTGTCAGTGCTCTTTTCTGTCTCCTATACAGCTAGCTCTCCTCAAAACTGATACTGGCTTCTTTAATTTAGGTACTAAACTAGCACTAAGCTGCCCAGCTTTGGACTGCAAATTCTGTTCCACAGGTGAAAGAGAAATACTTTTTTGACTGAATTTTGAATGCCTTTGTTTTAACGACCTATTTCTGGGATTCTATAGATCCATCTAAAGTTCCAGTGGAACCAGACAGATCTGACTATCATATTCACAAAAAAAAGTCAAGGTTTGACAAGAGGACAGCAACAGATGTAAAGACCCAGAGCCATGGAAGGTTCCTCTTTGTTCTTAGATGGGGTACCCCTGCATGCATCTCTGTATATAAGATCTGAGGCTAGCCAAGGGCTACGAGCAACAGGTCTGGTGAGCCCAGCTGTGTCAGGGTGTTAAATCAAGGCACGTCTCACAGATGCACTGCTTTTACTGCCAAAAATGTCTAAGGGTCAGGCAGCCTGATTAACCCACACATTCAGGAGCTGAAAAAACAAGCATGCTGCAATACAGCAGTAGCAAAACAGTCAAAGGGATTCCAGTAACTGTTAGATGGATGTTCTGCTGCCTGTCCTCTTTTCAGTGGGCACTCAGTTTACATGTGTGATGTACTCAGCTCCCTAAAGATACTTCATGTTTGGGCAAGACAGGACAGAAAACAGAGACATAGTGTTTTACAGGGCTCACTCAGTGATCATCATCTGCTTTTGGCGCATTTGATAGGCTTGGCCAGTGTATCCTAGAAAAGCTGGCTACTTCTGTGTCCAAATGCAGTCAGGACTCCTCCCCACTCTGGGATAGATTTCCTGAACTCTGAGGAAATGGATCCCCTCTACCCTATTTCTGTACTAATTACAATAGAGAAGAACTTTGGCTTTTCTACTGCTGGCACCATGTAAAACAAAAGAGAACATGGTAGAAAAGTTTTTGTGCTGTGGTGATGGGACTTAAATGGAAGATTTATTTAAAAAGGCTTCCTGAATAGAATTATGACATTTACAGAGACGTTCAGTACAAGAAATTATGCCATGCTGATCAATATCCCTAATAGTTTCTAACTTTCTAGTCTACTGCTGGTAAACTTGGTGATCTTCTTGGTCTCTCTCTGATAACATCTTGAATAATATGCTCCTTTTCCCTACCTAGCATTTCCTCTCCTTATATACTGTAGTCTAATACTGACAGTTCAATTTTTCTGAGATGTTTTCTTTGTCTGACAGTTCTGTTCACAGGTTGTTCAAAGCCCTACTCTTCTTGACACTGTCACAAAGAGAAGGTTTCTGAAAGATTACTATGTGAATGATAGCACAGAAATGCCTATTTATTACAACACAGTCATTCCTAAAAGCAGAAAGATTTTTCATCTACCATCAGTTCACTCTGGTGAACAGCTGAGCTAATGTATTTTCTACTTTGCATGCTGTAATGTGAAGATTTCATACACCAAATACTGCTTCCAGGGAACATCTGCTTCATTCCATAGCTTATAAATACTGTATCTGTGACCTCTATCTCAAAACATCAGCAGGTCTCTTCGTGGTTCGCAGACCGTTCAATAGTACTGGCAACATGAGCAGTGGGAAAGACCCAGTCTGACACTGGGAAAGAAAAAAGAGCTTGTTGTGTTAGCTGTTCAAAAGCTATCTATTAGTGATACGGGCACATTTAATCAAAACTATGGAGCCCTGTGAGACCATTTTATGGCAATATATTTTAGCCTACAGCTGCATACTAAACCATTTCTCCCAGTTAGTCTTTTTCCACACCTTAATATGGGCCCCAGTTTTCCACTCTGTTAGTTTAAGCAAGGAGTCTGCTTTGGACACAATCCATTATAAAGTCAACCTACCACCTTTTACAAAAACAAGAGAAGCCAGGAACTGAAAAGACAGGACTGAATTGTCTGGCTGTTCCATTACTTTTTTATGTTTTAACCAGGAAAGAGTCCAGGTTACTAGACAGTTTTTGAATTAGTCAGTAATGTTCATCTTTAGCATCTAATTCTGTTTGTAGTTGAGTTTTCTACTTCTTGTTTCTTCCTCTTCTGGAAGCCACGTGTGCTGGCTGGGAGAGAATTGATAACGCATGCAAGGAGGAGACAGGTCAAAGAGACAAAGTTGATTTTAGTTTTGTCATCACAGTCCTGTCTCTGGAGAAATTTTAGAAACAACTTTAAAAAGATGATCTTTATTAACATGTGAAACAAAAGCCAGGGAGTGCAAGAGCAAACAGAAATGGGTCTGGCTTACCGAAATACACAGGCAGAGAAAGAGACATGAGAACTCTAACCACCTGATGGATTAGTTTCAATTAGTCTTGTAGAAATAATACATAGCCCTGAGATCCTCTTTGAGGAATGAGATCAGAAAAACAGCCAAGAAGTATAAGGGGGTGAGAGAAGGCAGCAAATCAAAAGTGACCTGACAGAAAAATGAAGTAGCCAGAAAGATATTATGGGGAGAAATATTTGCCATGTCATAACCTAAGGACATGGTAGTCTCACCGGAAAAGTACAATTTCGGGTGTCACAGCCCAAGCACTCTGAGAAACTGAAGAAAATACAGTAAATTCAAGACAATTAAGGACCTGGCAGGTAGAACTACTATCTTAAGTTAACAAAACCTCAACA
Source organism: Sitta carolinensis (assembly GCA_032173965.1). NCBI lineage: Eukaryota > Metazoa > Chordata > Aves > Passeriformes > Sittidae > Sitta > Sitta carolinensis. Next base: position 40,323,087 of record JAVUNC010000006.1, read on the forward strand.
ACTCTAAGCAAAATTAGGTTACTCCAAGAAGTAAAAGGATATTCAAAAGATGAAAAGTATTTACATGAGAAAGTGTTTAGGGTTCAGGAAGAAGCACAACATACATCAGGCTGAAACAAAGGAAAAGTTCAGACTCCACACGAGGAAAAACTAGCTGATCAAAAGGTTGTCTAGATTCTTAAATAGATTTTTATAGCACACAGTAGAGTTTCTACCGCTGAAATTTTCTGAAAACCAACTACACAATGTGTCCAAGAATACTCTGTACAAATTATCAGGAATTGTAGAAAACAGGCTGGAGCATGCAAGACATCTTTTTCCTCTCTAGTCTATACTCCTTTGACAGAGAGGCTTTTCTCCATTCACATTCCCTCTGTAGATGTGTATCTGGTCTTTTCCTGACAACAATGAATGGATTAAATTAGTCTGAGACATACCAGTTTTTAAACGATCAGCTCTCAGTGTGCTGGAAATACAGCTAGGCACTGTTGTTTTCCATGTAAGTGAAAAAATGTTACTGCAAGATCCCATGAATGGCAAGAATGGGTTTGGAGCCTTGTGCTGGAGACTGAAAGGCAACTTGGAAAATATTTCCGGAGCGGCTCCTTGCAGCCTTCAGTACTTGGATTAGTTTTCTGAAATTCTGAAGGAATCTTTTGCTTTTTTTCCCCCTTCTGTGCATTTTTGGTGCTGAACTTTTTCCGGTTTTCCCACACTCCTGCCTGTCACACAGCAGAAACCACAAAAATGCAGCAAAGTAAAGTCTGTCCAAGGAGCTGCAATTCCATCTCACAAGGATAAACATTTCCTTTGCCAAGAAGTGAGCACAGCACACCGGCATCTTCAAATACACATCCCTGCTGCCCAGCAGAGAAACCCACTGACACAGCCTGTCACCTGTACTAACAAGAGCCACCCAACATGAAAGAAATCAGATAGCAAAGTTACCAGAGCATACCTGCCAGACCTGATGCTCATATCTGCATCTGCTGAGCTGACAAAATTTACTAACATCTTGTTTTCTTTTTAAATAGTTTTGTGAGATTAACTCTGTGTGCTATCTCTTAAGATAGCAAGAGTACAGGCAGCAAACACACAAACTTCCACAAAGCAGTTCTGTCCAAGTTCCCTAAATACGCCTTGCAGTTCCAGATTTGATTCACACACAGTGACTGCATCTTCATAAGGTGTCTTTCATCAGTAATCTAAAACTCAAACTTCTCTCCTTAAACAGGAATTGAAAACAGAATCAGGAAACCTCACAGGAGCTTGCTCTGAAAGCTTTACAACTCTTTTGGCTGTAGAGTAAGTACAAGGAAGGAAGTTATGAAATCGATTTTTCAGGATGAAACAAGTCTGAGGATGCATGAGGAAAAACCTGATGAAGGATTTCGACTAAAGCAGTTCTGCCATTTAAAAGGAGATAAACAGAGAGTTAAAGAACCTGAAAACCCCGAAGTCTTACTCACATTTTCTCATAATGCACAGAAGAGAATACATACCAAGAAATGGAAAAGAAGAAAACTTACAATCAGTAAGCAAAATTTCATAGTGAATGTTTTTAAAAATAACTGTCAAATCCATTGACTTACCTTAGAATAGCAAGCATTATTTAACTAAAAGCTTACTAAAAGTTAAAAGAAGGATTTCTACAGTTAATGAGAAAAGCTATCATTACATCAGACACAAAATAAACATTTCAAATGAAATAAACACTTGTGTTTGAAGGCCTAAATCCAATACAATGTGTTAAATTTATAGGAAAACTTGGCTCAGGGGCAGATTATCTCGTTAAAGGTAAATTGCTTTGTTGCTCTGTTTTTGCTTTTTTTTTGTTTGTTTGTTTGTTTTTTGTTTGTTTTACAGCCTCTTCTGACCCACCAGATTCTAGCCCCCATCAAAGATTAGATAGAGGGAGTGACTTAAGTGCCTAAACATAGATGTACCATAATTGGTGCTCTCAAGTTATTTGAGACATCTCCATGGGACTGACAGATACAACACAAGATTTACAGAAGACCTGTACTCATCTGGAAGAGCAGCTGGAAGTCAGGTGGAACAGCCCTGGGCATCCAAAATGCCACTAGCAACCTGTACTTATGTTACTGAATCCCATTCTGGGATCAACCTGACATTCCTTTGTCCTTTCCTTTGCACAATGTTACAGTTACCTTCCATACCCTTGTGAAACACACAACTGCAACATAGTGCGATGCTTATTTCAGTATGTACACCTCAGGTTATTCTGAGATTTATCCCGGACACCAGAGCCAAAACGATCTGTCAGAGTCAGATGTAGACAACTTCTTCTCCAATATTCATTTTCAGGAGAACCACTGTCAACTCCCTATTGTGGATGGAAGAAATAAAACTTACTTGGATATCCTCTGGGCTGCAGCCTTTCTGATCACTGCCTGTCTGTGGTTAGTTGGAGGCTTTGGAACCAGCTGAGGAGCTGTACTCTGGGATGGCATCACTTTGTGCAAACTGGCTGCCTTCTGGATACTGGAAGTGGCACTTGATGACTTGCGGGCATCAGAGCCAGCTGCCATAGATACATGACTGGTGCTGGATTGTGAGTAGTTGGCAAAAACAGCCTGGGTAAAAAAAAAAAAAGAAAAAAAATCCTAAAGTAATTGGTGATTACCTCTGTGAACATTGCTGAGAATGCTGATGGAGGTGGGTTACATTTTCATGAGGCATAATATCTGCCTGGTGAAGGCAACCCCAGGGCTCCAGTAAAGTCCCACACATAAAGAGATAAGTTCTTAAGTCAGTGAATTTTATGCCCTTGGAAGCCAGGAATAGCTTCTAGGAAGGCAGATAACCTCATTACTACCACAGAATTCTACTATTCTGGATTAAAAAGCAAGGGGCCCAATCCTCAAGTTAATCTTGCAGTGGGCTTCCATCCACAAAGAAGTAAAAATTTCATTACACTGGCTTCCTGAATTATCTTGCTAAATTATTCTTTATGTGGGAGGTAGGATTGTTTCCTAGAACACAGTTCTAGGAAAGAAAAAGGTTATGGGGAAGATGATACAACACTACCTATTTGGTCTAACTGTAGGTGCTTGGAATAACAGAAAAGCTCTAGGGTACCTTCTTCTGAAAAAGGAACTTTAAGTCCACCACTGACAAAAAATAAAACCCCAGTAATATCAGGGAACAGAAAATATTTCTATTCCTATAGCATGTGGGAGAGTAAGCATGTTGGAGATATGACAGGGAACAAAACGATCTGCATGTTATGAGACACTGGAGAACTGAGCAATGGCCTGGCAAAGCAGGGAGTGGAGAATGTTTCCCCTATGGAAGCTCTGCAGACTGCTAAACTCTCTTCACAAAGGAGCAACCTGCTGGGAGCTCTGCTTTGTCTTTTCTTGAAGTCAGCCAGATTCCCAGCACAGAGGCAATACCATAACCTTGTAATCTGGCATCTAGAGGTCAGTGATGGGAGATAAGGCAAAGAGCTGAGCCCTCCCTGTGACCCTGGGAGCAGTGCTCTTCACTGAGCTTGTCCTCAGTTTCTCCTCGGGTGGAAAATACACAAAGCCACAGAAAATGGGCTCCAGGCTCCAGAGAAAACCACAGTCTGAGAGCTGGCTGAGTCTCAGCACACAGACAGGAAAAGCCCCTCTCCCCCGCAATTCTCTGGCAAATGGCAGAGCAGTGGTGTGTGGGAAGGCGTTTCTGACAGGCAGAGCTCTAGGGAGAGAAGGAAGTGCAGGAGCCAAAACAGGCCTGTTTCCTAACTAGAGCTCACACACAAGACGCCCTTGAGCTCCCAATCCTTCTTAACCTCTCCCTTCCCTGAAGCTCTGCCTTGATTGCAGCTTCCGGATTCTCAATAAGGAAACTAGTACAAGTGCAGAAGTCTAGAAAATAGCAGTCACACCCCACGTCTCTCCAGAAAAACAAATTAAATTGGTTTAGTCTCTTGCATCTCAGAGCCTGAGACATTGCAGGGTTGGGATGGAGACCCTCAAACTACTGCGCCAACTTCTTATTCAGCAATGATATTTCACTGTGAAATGATATTAGCCATCTTTCCTGTAAGTTCTTTTGATATTAGACATTTTTCTTGTAGGTTCTTTTTCTTGTTACTAAAATCACTATGATCCTAGAGTCCACAACACATACAGTCATAACCCTTTCCCTGTGTTAATATTTACTGCCAAGGAGGTCCATGACTCTGGAAACTCATGTTTCTTCAAACAGCAAGCATGGATGCTCTAACAAAGCCTGATCAGCAGAAACTGTGTTGAAACCTGCCTAAAGAAAGGTCATGGATGTTTTTCTTGGGGGTTACAGATTTTTGAATATTGCTTTGTCTCCACACAGTGCTGAGATTCTGGCTGTCCTCCAGGCAAGGATGGGGAGACTGGAAGCTGACAAGGACCACAGCTTCTGAATTCAGCTACAAAGTATACTGCCCTGCTGTGAACTCCATGGGGACAGGACAGGAAACCAGGAGAAGCTTCTGTGCAAATAAAGAGGACAGCTGGGGAAAGCAGAGCCTGACCACACAAAGGAAGGGTTGGGAAGCTTTCACATCCAAAACATAGGAGACAGACCTCATCACTCAGGATTCTGTAGACTAAGGGTCTAGGGAGAGCAGAAGCCTAGACAAACCCTGACAAGATGCAGTCCTGAAGGAGGTAGCACCCTACAACTATTGCTACTTCAAGTGAAAACCTCCCAATTACAGTTCCCAGGCTGGCAGATTTGATGTTGATGAGACATTTTCTACCCTAGCAAGTCTCTAGGGCTACAAACCTGAAAAATACTAAAAAAGCTGTAAGACGTTTTAGCTAAAATTTCTGTAAATTATTAGTGAGTTAATATTTGCGCAGTTTTCTGGGGAGGAGGAACAGCATTAACCCTATCTTGCCCATGAAGAAAGTTAGCACTGACAGAGAAAGTATTTTTCCAAAAATCACAAACCAAAGCAGCATGTCCTTACTTCAATATCTACAACAACACCATACACAAAGTATTACCTGTACAAAAAAAAAAGATATTTTTAAATTAGAAAATCCCAATGTGTACACCTTGTCAGGACAGACAATGAACATCTAAGAGTATTAGTCAGTAGCAACTAAGTTTGGGCTGTTAGTGATTGAAAGCAGAGAGGTAGTGTAGTACTTTGAAGAAGAACAGATATATAAATGATCTTCAAAACCAGAAAGAATGTTCTTGGCACTTACCATCCCTGTATCTAATACCCATCCCTAGCACAGTAATGGAACAAATGTTGCAAGCAAAAACATGTTCATTGTGTGACCAGAGGAGGTAATGAAGCTCATTTCCTGTGAATGTGTCTTACAGTATCCTCTATACTATATAAAGTATACCCCAAATTATGCCTCCCTTCATGGGTCTGGGCATTCTTGTGTTGACTTTGTGCTGTCTAGTTAGGAGTGGTCTCATGCTGCAGCCTTTGCGTTACTGGGAACAGTAGCTGAACCCCCTAGCCAGATACATAACTCTTGTTTTTAATGAAATTTGTATGAAACATAGATGTGAGATTTCTATCCCACAGTCATTCACATTCAACTGTATCAGCAAATCTGAAAAAGATGAGAGACTCAGTAGAGTATGAGAACTGACAGACGGATGCACACACACATGTATTGCATAAAGATCCATGCAGCTAGTTCCAAATCCTTGGCACTGCAAACTGAGATGTTTAGAAGTGATAAACAATAAGGAAATTTTTAAGTTGAAAAAAAAAGAAAAAAAGAAAAGAAAAAAGCAAACCAAACGAAACACAACCCACGACTTTTAGAAAAGCAATTGTGTTTCAGATAACATTGCAAAAACACAGAGAATTAATAGGCTTGGAAGACCTTTCCAGTCATGTAAATTGTTAAGTGGAAATTCTTTTGAACACACACTAATGCATTCAGTTAAATCAGTTTCGATACAATAATCGATGAAATTGAAAATTCAGAAAGCGGCAATAAAGAGCAGGCTCAAAACGTACTATTAACTACCACAGTGGTAAACTGCACTTGGGATGCAGTTTAATTAACACTGTGGTAGTTAATAGTAGCGATTAATAGATCTTGGGGTCTTTAAGAAGAACAAGCTCATGGTATGCACAGACTGTCCTGAATCATGTCCTCTTTGGTAAATTCTTCAGAGCAAGAAAAAAATTTACTGTGTTCAGTTGACTTGGTGCCTTCTGTTTTATTTCTCTTGGTACTGCTAGCTCTCTGGGACAACGATTGTGCTGTATCATTGTATTGGAAAGATAGTTAATATATCTGGGTGTTACCATAATTCTAATAATAGTGACAGGATCAGAAACATGGGGACAAAATTTCAGCTGGTATAAATCAGCTCAGACTACTGCTTTCAGAATGGTTGTTCTGTTTTACTTACACTGAGACTTTGACTCATCAGTATCACAAGACTCAAATAGGAAAAATGGCAGTTAGCACATTTAGTGGGAAAACAATCTGAGGGAGAAAGCCGCAAAACAAAAATGAACAAGAAACTGAAGAGATACTGCAAATCTGACAGCAATTCCATATATAACAGTTTAGAAAACAGTTTAATGTTCAAGGCCCTGTATCTTCAGGCAGCAAGAATATAGTTCTAGGAATACTAGGAATATTATTCACAGTACTCAGCATTTCCAGTCAGATCTAAATACATGGTAAGGATGTCAAAAGAGAATCACAAATATTAAAAGACAAAAATTTGCTGAACTTCATGAAATGAGGAATATTTCAGTGGACATGCAATTTTTAAATGATTGAGAGGAGAATTATTTAAGATTAATTTAGCCTCATCTTCTACAGCAAACAATACACTTAAACTTGTGATTGAAAATGTGATCACATAACTGCCCACACAACTCATTAGCATGATTCATGTCTTCTTTAACATGAGCCTTTTTGATGTAAGCAGGACTGACAGGGATCATTCCACCATACAATTGTACTTCCCTTGTTTTAATTTAATTTTTTTTCCCATGTGAAATGTTTGGCATAAAATTTTAAAGCCAATAGATGCTAGGCTAAGCAGACAGATCATAGCCACACAAAGAAGGAACCTCCCTAGCAGCTAATGGCATCTTTCCAGTACAGGAAACAATTAGAGAATAAACAATGATGGTATATTAACTGTCTTGCCAACTGCAGAAGTGATAATAACATCTAGGTCATAACGTGTCACATGAACTCTCCTTTAAACATGAAAAATACTGCTGTAAGCCTGTTTTTCTTGTCTTTTGGTTTGATCTTGTAATTCTTGTTCTTTGATTTTACTGTTACCAGATTTAAGTTTCTTGTCCCTGCTTTCAAACTCTTCCCCTTTCTATTTTTGCACACTTTTCCCAAGGTCTGTACTGTGTCTATTCCCGGTCCATATCATTCCACCTATTTGTTTGTTAGATTCTCATCCAGTCAGTTTGGTGTTTTTCTTTTTGTCCAAGTAATTAAGTACCTATTCTGGCATCAAAGGTCTATTTCTACCATACTACACTGTGTGAACTAGCTTCTGCGTACAATGAGTGAAAACTGTTCATTATTATTCCCCTTCCTCCACCCACACAGTATTTGATATTCTGCAGATTGTTAAATGCCTGGAGAAATCATCATTATTCTTACGTGACTGGAAAGTGCTCAACAAAGAGTGGGTGCTGCAACAAAGCACACAACAAACCTTCATGTTAATACACATAGTAAGACAGATCTACTGCATGGTAGATGAAGTGGTTCCTATGACACAGATACTTGACTAGAAAAGCCCATGCTTTCCAGTGCATCCACCTCACCTCCAACATACTGAGCTGGTTAATGTACAGGAGAAGCACTTGCCATGCTATTAATCATTTATATATAGTCATACATGTAACTAGTCCTTTTGCCAGAAACAGAAGGAAAGACTGCCATCTACTCATGTTGCATGGTCCCACCACACTCAGGGCGTACCTCAAGGTATATTAATCAACAGATGTACTTCATCTACTGACAAATGGCTAGTCTGCCTTCTAACCATACCTAGAACTTGAACAATCAGATGAAACAGTCTCAGATACCCTACATGCATTCCCCAAAGCAGAGAGATGATGACACGCTTTCAAGTGATAGGCCTTCAGTCTTGGGGGACCTATTTCTTCTCCTGAGGGGAGACTGAAAAATTTGAATGTACCAGGCAAGAAAACAAAGGATGGAGTAGATCTCAATACATGGGAAGGAAGAGAAACAAACAGCAGGCAACAGGAGATAGGTAGCATAGGTGACACTGACAAGGAAATGTGGTGAAGCCATGCAGGCTAGGATAAGCTACATGAACTCTAGCTAAAACAGGAGGACAAATGAGGGTCAGCATGAAAGGCTGGGTAAGCAGCAGAAAAGAGAAGTCGGTTCTTAGAAAGGCCAAGTTACAGGACTGAAGTCTGAGAAGCTAACTAGCAGAAGGAAGAGGTCAGTGACAGAAAGCTAGAGAGGGTGCAGGGTAGTGCCATGGTTGGCAGAGTGGGCATCAGAGGATTGATGCAACTGAGATTGGAAGAGGAGGGATGGCTGGTCCCGTGCAATGTCTTGGACAGGAAGTGTCCAAGAGATAATCATTTTATTAAGATGACATTTTATTCGTGACAGAAAGCCTGAAGGCCCCCATGTTCAGCAAGTATTTTTCTCCACTAATGTCAAATTCAGTGCCAGCTGAGTCCTGCAGCATGGCAATAACCTCAATACAGCAACTCCAAAATGCTTGGCTCAGAAGGAGAAGGGAGGGAGAGAAAGGAGGGGGACGTTGTGGGGGTGAGAGGAGGTCTAACAAAGAATCATTTTAACAGAAACTCCTGAGTAATGGCTCTGCCCAGGCCAAGAATAACATCAGCTCAATGTCAGCAGTTAGAAGAGGGCTCAGCCAGGCCCCATGGCCAGCACCAGCCTCCTCACAGGCAAAAGCCAATTTATGGCCTTTCCTGAGCTCATGAGCAGCCACACGTGCTCACCTAGAGCCCAGTGGACAGAGATGAAAGGAAGACCTCCTGCATGGAGTGGGAGCAAGAAGACTAAAGGTGAGAGAAGCTGAGGATGGAAACTACATGGCTAAGTAAGTGCCTTGAAAAAATGAGAGCACGGAGCAAAAAGAAGAGCCTCTCCTTTCTGTAAGATGCTCCCAGAAAAGGATGAGAGCAATTTGCCTACAACCTCTTCTCAAGGACCCTGACTAATGACTCACCTGCTTCACAGGAGGGAGAGTAGGTGTCCAGACCTCCATGTGTTAGGTCTGTTCACAGCAGACCTGTCATGCCAGACTGCTAACAAACAGCTTCTTGCTAATGGAGACCAAGCTGTTTTGAATGAAGGTTTGTTCACCCAAAGGCTTCCTTCCTTTTAGCTGCGAAGCCTTTTGGACATCACTCAGAATACATCTCTCTCCCCATAATAACAAAGCACAGTAACAAGTGTATCAATTAAGTCATTGTAACCTTGAAAGATTCTCTGGGCAGAATGGAAATGCTGTTCCATACACAGTGGTCCACCTTTGGTATCTAGGAGTCATCCAGAAAATCAGTAATACGAGCCCTTTTTCGTATTTCCTCCAGCTCTTAAGATGTCAACGTAATGGAAGAAGCTATTGGGAACCACAGTACCAAAATGCTATCAAAATTGCTGTAGGAAATACTGGTTTTGTTGCAACCCACTTTAAGAGCTACTTCCTTCACAAAATCTCTGCCATGTGTACTGTCTCTGGGTTTGCTCTGCTCATCTAAGACTCAGTCAGCACTGCTACATCCCAGGCAGGACTTCTTAGTTACCTGTTGCCGTGCTTGGTTTTGCTCCAACAGCTGTCTTGACTGAAGTTTCTGCTGCTGAAGTTGCTGCATAGCAAACTGAAGCTGATAGCTGGGATGTGCCAGAGGACCCCGTGTCACCTCATAGACACTGTTCTCCATCTCTTCTTCCAAGGCAAAATGATGATTCTCTGGAGCCCTGAGGAAAGAAGAGCCATCAAGGTTTCACCAATCTGCATATAAGGACTTGTGCCTATAAGGCACCACTACTTCCAGAAAATCTCTTAATATTTAGCCAGCTATGAATTTGTATTAAGTGGCTTTAGCAAGCACAACACTTGCCAGAGGTGTGATGTGCCAACTGCCTCCTACTAAGCACTTTCTTGAATATAGGCTGGCACCATATTAGTAGACATTCTCTTGAGGAGAAAAAAGGAAAGGAGAATAAAAACTCTAAACTGGAACATTTCTGTGTCTGATTAGCATTGAAGACAGGCAGAAGAACAGCAGGAAAAAAGCTGATTTCCATCACTAATGAGATAATTATTTATTTGGATTTGTAGAGGCTTTAAAACAGTAACACAAGGCTTACAGACTAAGCACATACATGCTGCAGCAACAATGGAATAGAAACAGACATGCAGTACAATATCCAGTGGGGATGAAGGACTGGTTGGGTGAGGTTGGAATAGGATACATACTGACTCCATATAGTTACAATCCAAAAGGCCTGGGGAGAGCGAGATAGGCTCATTTCTTTCATCCTCAAAGAAATGCAAGCCTTTCTTAGAGGACAAAAGGCCTCCTACAAAGGGACAGGAGCTCTTACAGCCCAGGCTTATATGGTAGGAGTTCAGCTGTGGCCTGCAACATGATAAGACACAACAACAGAAGCTCACTAGCTTGCTTTGAAGTTTGTAAGCCTTGGCAAGAAGGCAGCACCAACACACTTCTACACAAGGCTGAGGGGCTTTGCAGAGAACAGGTGGCAGACTGACAGGATGAGGAGGTGACCTGAGGAGGCTACAACGGCCCAGCAATTCACACATTCTGGGCTCACATAACAGATGCTGTATGACCCACTGAACCCTGACACTCTGGCTAATACAACCTTCCAGCCTCAATGCCTGAGCTTCCCAAGTGTCTGTTGATAACTGACATGTTTCTCTCAGCCATTCCTTCCTTTGGATTCCCAGGGCAGACTTCCCTTATATTTCCTATCTACATAATACGTAACTGTGATGTAAAAGATAACTGGCATCTTTCATGCCATGATCTAGAGTGCAGATCATAGCTTTGGCAAGGGAGTTAATTGCAATCTCTTTCTTCAGGAACCTATCAAAACTTACAGCCTAGATTCTTTAAACATGCCACAGCTTGCCTTGAATGTGTTGCTCCTTCCCCCAAAAGCTTTGTCATTGCAAACCCTTAAAATATTCAGAAATATGAGAATTCACTCAAGCCCTCTTTAAGCTATTCATCCAAGTTATGTTATTAATTCTAGAAACTAACATCTATTCCAACTCCTTCCATATCTACCTCCAGCTTAGAACCTGCAATACATAAAATTCATCCTTTGATCCAAAAGAATGCTTATGAAGCTCAGGACTGAGTGATTATTTCTAAAATTTAACAATCAAGACAAAATGGAGAAGACAAAACTGACATAAACAAAAACTCCACTAAAACTGGATCTGCCAATAGCCAAATTTTGTGCCACAGAGATAATGTGCAATGACTGCAGTCTGCAGTAGTGTATGGGCCACTATCTAAATGGCAACATTTTATTAACGTTTCCCTGATTCTCATTTCTTTTGTTTTGATATATCTAGCAAAGGATGAACTGTTATGGAATTACAAATACTTAAGTCTGACTTTTTAAAAATGCACCAAGATTGCTGCCTTTCTCCAACCTTTGTCCAATTCAATGAACTCTCAAATTATCTCATTGGGTTTCTAAATTCCTTTAATTCACTTTTTCAGTTTTAACCAAAATACTGGTCATAACATTGCCCAGGTAAACTTGGCTTAAATTACCCAGGAAAGCACTGTTGAAACATTATTAAACCTTTAAGAAGAACTAAATTTAAAAACACCAAACAAAACCACGTAACTTTGGCTAAGATTTTCTTGTGGCACAATCTTATACGCAGATCCCTGTGGTTCCAATACCTTCTCTCCACATGACACAACAAAAGAACACTTACTTTTTTTCTGGACACTCTATTGAAAACAGTGTTGCTTGCCTAAGCTGATTTTATCCCATGGCCAGCAGAATCTTTTTAGATTGAATATGCTTCTGTTGGCTTCTATGGGTTTTCCTTATTTACAGACAGAAATCAAGTAAATGCATTATACTGCATTTATGCACTATGTTGCAAAACCTTCAATAATATAAAACACACAATACTTGACAACAGAAAGCCAGGGTATTCGCCAGTCTTGGGGTCACTTTCATAAAGAGATATTTCATCACCAGTTTTGCAAAGTCCCACATAGCATGTTATCAAGTGCTGATATCACATCTAAGGCAATGTTTGCCCTGGTGAAGAACAGGCTTAGCATCTAATCATGTCACTGCTACCACAGACATGCTCCATCTCTCAGTCTATTTGCCATGCTCACGGGAACATGTCATGGAGTATCTCCTTTTCTCAGTCTCTGCCTGTTGGATGATTTATTAAAGCGTGACAACACTTCTGCACCCTGAAGCAGAAATTAGTTCTGCCTAAGGAAATTATAACAGGTTCAGCACCATAATGAAGGCTGCAAAACAGCTGTAGAGGACCTTACACCTTAATGGATATTAAAGAGTTCACTTCTCAGTGAACTGCATAAACAGAGTTAGACTGTTAGACTGTGTAAATACCCCACACTGAAATGAAAGCGTTCTCAAAACTTACACTGTTTCAGGCAAAGCAAAAAATAACCAGAAAAAAACCTCCACACCCCTAATGGAAATGAGGATTGTAGAGTCAGTACTCACAGACCTGCTTGCTTTCAATTCAGGATTATTGCCTGAACACTAATGATTGAATATTCATTTCTTCACATGTACAGACAACAGATTTAGGCACAGATGCACACACATTCAAATGGGAAATAGAAATTCCTGTCTGTGCCACCAGAAAAGATTTGGTTTCATTCTTTCAGCCAGGCTGGTTGTGAGCAATCTTCTCACAGCTTGCTCAGAATTATTTAAGAGTTGCTTAGTTTAGAGACCTGGCCAGGATTCAGGCCTTCACTATGCACAGGAAATCTCAACCTTTGGCATTATGGCCCATCCTTTGTAAGAAAGATTCTGTCCTTCCAATGGCTCTTCAGGCTACTCAGTGTTTTTGGCAAGAAATCCACTGTGTTCCTTTCTTTCAACTGTACTTTTCATAAAGGCTGGGCCAGAATTCTCTCTTCCAAATCACCAACAGCATAAAACCTCTCTGCTGCAGTTTTTTAGTACCACAAAAGATACAGGTTTGCTTGTGAAACCATTTTCAATGAATCACCATGCAATTATGATTGGAATCCAGTCCAAAAGGGCTAGAACTCCATACATTCATCTCCAGGTTTTCTGGTTCCGAACTACCTTTCTACTCTAGTTCCCTTTTCTAATTTGATAACTCTTTTCTGATGTAAGCAACCTTTATAGAATCAACTACTTAGACCTGTACTAGAAATTAATGTCAGTGTACTAAAATACTAATAAAATGCTAATGCATTTTTTCATTGATTACAGAAAAAAGTCTCTATGAAATCCAGTCTCCATACAGAAGGGATATGATTATGAGATAGAAAGAGCTGGCTTCTGTTTCCATTTCAAAAGAATTTGAAAAGAATTTCAAAGGAATTTGAAGGGAATTCCAAGGACTGAAGTTGTAGACAAGACCAGACCCCATAACACCAGTCACTTAGGATCTCATAGTTGCAAAGAACTATAGGACAAACAGCAAGTCTGTACAAAAAGAATGACACATCAGGCTTACATTTATATTTCAACTGACACCTTCTTCCAGTGGCACAGCTGGGCATTTGCTTGATACCAATTCCTGTGTGGCAGGCAACAATACTAATTCATGAAGTACACTAGTGTTCTCCATATATCACTCACTAAGCAGGCACTTTTGAAATACTTGAAATGTATCTACATCCCATTGAACCGCAGTGCAAACTACACTCAAATTTTTGCAGAAATGAAGCTTCAGCATTCATGAATATTCCTCTGTTTAACCCTGCTTAGTTTGTGAGAACTGATGGGATCATAGCAGAAATCAGTATGTCTGGAGGTCTAGCTTTCTAGAGAAATTAATTATTTTCCTACTAAACAAGGAAACAAGCTGACAATGAAAGTACTTTGCATCCTTTCCTGTAAAGGCTGAAGCTAAAGAGGAACAGGAGCCATTGCTGGCAAAAAGAGGACCCAGTGCATTTATAAATCAGTGTTCCCTCCCACCTTGCCGTAGAATGCAAGACAATCTTGGGCAGCAGTTTCTTTCCCACGGGGCATTCAGATGGTATGACAAGTCTAGGAAGTTTTCAGTACAAATCCTTGGTGAGCACCAGCTGCTAGAAAGTAGTTGGCATAGTAACTAATGATTTTGTCTAGTGTGGCAGCTCCCACCATCCTGCTGACTTATGTTCAGGCGCTCAGAAAAACACAGAACATTTTCTTTGGCACACTATGTGCTTCTTCTATCCCTAACAATAGGTCCTAGATTGGGGCCAGCTACAGAGCAATGATAAACAGAGTGGGATGAAGCCCAGGTCCTGGCTAGGATGCAGGAGTTTTGGGCCTCTCACTTGCCTCAAGGCCTTTCTTTGTCCTTCTTCCTCTTTCCTTCCCCTCAGCTTCAAAAGCAATTAATTAAAAACTGAGAAAACAGAGCAACAAGTCTTAGAGAATGGTTCTCTCCTGGCCTCTGCTCCGACACAAAGGTAAAGAAAAATAGTTTCACAAAACATCAGGGTGAACAAAGCATTTTGGATATTCCTAAAAGAGCTAAGCCTGGGACTTCAGAGATCTGAGGCACTGGGAGCTGTCCAGAGCTCACCATGGTACAGGTACTGGGAGACAGGGAAGGGGCAGGAAGCAGCTGGCCTGTATAAAATGAGGATGCCATCACCTGACCTGTAATCTACTTTTGTACCGTTCAAGAGAAGCTAAGGGGAAGTTTCTAAAGTTAATGAGTAGCTTGTTAGGGCTGCATTAGCACAATAAACTTGCAGAACTGCATTTTGGGTTCAAATCCAGTTCCAAGTGAAAAGTACTATCTCCCATGGTAGATGTGGTGCAGAGATGCAGGAGAGTTTTGGTCATAGACCACCAATGAAACTTTCCTCTATTCTGGATGAGGCATTATGAAATAGTTTCAGCCTTGTTTCTTCAGCACCCCCTTTTCCCAACAGCTCCAGCTACTTTTACCTACAGAAGGGGCTCTTACCAACAGTATATTTCTGTCACAAGAAAACAGATGTATAATATCCATGTGCAAAACCTTAGGACTGGCTTGGTTTAGACAAAAAACATGAAATATTTTGTACATTTAACTACAATTTCCAAATCCATTCATAGGTTAACCATAAGAGTTACCAGAGGCACAATTTAAGCATTCCAGAGCATTTTAATATGCATAATATCTAGCAAATGTCAGGGTCCCCCTATTTTCTCAATTCCCCATTTTAGCTGAGAGAACTGATATTGTTATAAGAATTTTACTCAGAAACAAATATGTGAGCAAAAGCATCCAGCTCACCTCCTTGTGGTGCAGGACTAACACACTGCAGTGTCTCTATGAGTCCATGTGTCACACTCACTGCACAACTCCACAAGCAAGTATGCACTCAGTGTCAAGAATTTTCCCCAACATTCCCAATTAAACTTAAATTTTCACTGTTTTATTATATGACATTCCTCTTATTTCAGGACCAAACCTCCACTAGTAAAACCATGCCTCATTTGAGCTCAGCCAGCCTTGGCACACTTAGCTCCCTTCTTTTTCTTCAACTCAGTCCCTTCTGGCCTTGATTGCACATTGCTTTTCTGTGAACTTTTTCCACTTATTATTCCAGATGTGCATGCACAATAGCTATACAAGGGAAGCCCACTGCCTTCTTGCTCCTTCACTTTTTTCTACAACTACTATCAAAGTCCACAGGCTTCCTTCTTTTCTGGTATATAACTTATTTCCTGCTCCCTAGCTTTTGAAAATTATCCTTGCTGTTTCCTCACTCACCATTGATAAATCTGGGTTTTGGAACATAAGTATTTTCTTATAACAAAGGTAATGCTGATCAGGAATTAAGTGCCTTTTACATCCTAGGTCTTTATATCAGGCAAGGTCTTGAGTATTAGGTGTCTAACCTACTAGGTTAGAAATGAGGTGCATCAAAACAGCCTTCTGATAGCAGAATGAGATAATGGAGTACTGGAAAAACCTCTTCAGGAAAGGCCTAACCTATTGCAGCTACTCCTGGATTTAGCTGGCATTATCAATCAGAAGCATTGAACTTGCCAGTTTCAGCAAATTAAATCAAATATTTACCCTCCAGTGGAGACAATTTTTCTTGGGCCCCTAGTAGCAGCTTCATGCCTGTTGCAAAATACTGTCAGTCTCTCTGATCTGAGGAATACTTGGCAGGTAAACAAACAACACTATTTTTTCCCTTCTCTTTACACATGGCAGCTCTGAAATTCACTAGCAGAAAGGCTGAGTCAAGAAGATAACCAACAGCCAGCTGACTGCAAAGTTCAGTGACTTCATCCTATTGTGGCTCATCAGGTGACTAGAAAGGTAATGAAGGTAACTGAGCATATCTCCAAGTAATCTAGACTAAAAAAAATCACACAGCCTTTCTACCCTCAATTAGTGCAAACACAGGGTTGAACTTTACTGAGTGGAATGCTCTTTTGGCTTCATGTTTCTTGCATGTATTTCCACACCTGCAAACACAGTTAGAACCTGCAAAAATATTTTAACAGCAAGACATATATACAGTAAGACTAAAACAGAAACCTGGTAAAATTTTGCTGTATATTGAAGTTTTGAGGAGGATTACCTGCTTAAATCTGACATGCAACTGCCTGAACTGTGTTGTATGGTCCCACACATCCTACCCCCAATTTTAAAGTATTACTTAATTAAGTCCAGACAGAGCAGGGTGGATGCAATTAATTTACCTCACTGTACTGTCTGGATCTGCTTTTATTAAGGTAAGTAATTAGGACTAAGAACATATGTTAAGCACCATCTTAAATTTGATCACTTATCCTAATCCTGCAGAGTTTCTGCTGTGAATATGCACACTTGACAGAATCCAAAGTATCAGAAAATTAGATGCAGCATTGCACTACTTAAGAGATGGGAAAGGTACTCCCCACTGAGGAGATTCCAGCATAAAAACCTAGCATGAACCAAGTGGATGAACTAGATTAACATGAGTTGTAATGACAGTCTTCTACTTTTTCACTGTAGACAAGTTTATTGAAAACCACACTGAAAGAGACTTACAGGCTCTATTTATTTCTAGACATAAAGCCTTTTTTAGTGCTTTAACAAGCAGATTTTGAATTTTACAGGGGGAGAGCAATAGTAGCACACAAGGAAGAAAACAGTAAATGAGCACTGTTATCTATCTAGAGAGTATGCTTTTGACTGAGCCTGTAATTAAAGTCTAATCTCTCCTGAAAACCCATACTCCTTAACCTCTCTCTAGAGAGGCAGGGGTTAAGTCAGGACCACTAAATTAGCCCTGCACCCTGTAATGCCTTTGAAAAGCTGCTCATAGAGTTTACAGGGAAAGAGTGAGACTGTAGCTGCTGTCCCAGCCAACATTTGGTTCCTATTACAGTGAATAAATCTCCCCCTCCTCCTTTTCTTTTCTTACCCCCTTTTTATATTAAAAGCCCATCAAACACATTTTTTTCCCCTTTCATATTTTCCATTAAGCTTCCTCCTGTGTACGCTTTCCTGGAGTGTGGAGCTCTTTGCTGTATGTGCTCAAGCAGCAGCTGCAAGATCCCAACAAGTAAGAAAATGGGGAATGAAGAAAGCAGCTCAGGCTCCTCTTTAAATCCCAAGAGGCAAGTGAAAAGTTACGACTGGGCTAAACTGGTGAAATCCAGAGCACTCGAGAAGAATAAAAAAAAAAACAAACAAAAAACCTGCTGCTGAGTTTTGCAGAGTTAGGATTCATGAGACAGGGGAGAGTACTCAAAGCCCTGCCCCAGCCCACAGCTAAATGCCCCTGCCACCATCAGTATCCCAGAAGACAGTACAGGATGGTGTTACACTAGAGGGCCTTAAGGATTTCTTAGGGTTGTGCTGTCCAGATCTCATACCACTTGAGGCCAAAACAAAACTTTTAGTCCCATATAGCCAAGTAGTAGAGACATCTCATGAACTTTACTTTGGCTATTTTGTTGTCTAAATACGAAATATCTAGTACACTGAAACCTCTAAAGAGCACGTCCCTCTAGATTCCACAAAATTTGCACTGAAATTAATTAAAGCAACTAACTTGGCTTGACATCCAGTACAACTATCACCTTATTATGTGGTAGATGAAGACTCTCTTATGAGTGTCTCTTAGAAAAGACTTGATAAATCTGGCAGCTTAGATGGTCAGTCTAAGGGGTCAATGTAGCTCAAATATACAGTTGCCTGACATCATGAACATACATTTCAAGAACTATAGCCAAATAAGAGAACTTCACAAAAGAAGCAATACCTCTGCATTTATAATCTATATACCTAAAGGGAAGGGTAGAATCCGTTCTGCACTTCCTGAACAAACATCTACAAATTCACCTAATCAGGGATTGTGGAAAGTGTCATCTGAAAGCCAGCTAGCCACAGTTAATATATTAAGATAAATGTTCCAGGTAAAAGGAGTAGAGAAACAGCATGGCACCAGTAAGATGCATCTGCAGTGCTACCATTCAGCAACACAACTGAAGCTGTATAGTATCTGGCTGCTGACATAAAGTTAAAGAAGACAAAGAATACAAAACGAGAACTGATGGTCACTTCTCTGGGTCCTTGCTGTGAGGCTGGAGGCTTGTGCTAAATAGTCTCTTGTTTCTGAATTATTCCCCAAGCACTGATAAAAGGGCAAAGCAAAGAGACCTCTGCTCTTAAACAACTGAATTTTATCAACCTGCATCCAATGTAATGATGCTGACTTAGCTTCCCAATAAAAAGACAGACTCGCACAGTCCCCCAAGCCTGACAATACTCACATGCTGGCCAAAGTGGTGCCTCTTGCACACCCATCTGCCCTGTGTTAGAAACTTAATTCCATATGTATACATAATTTCTGCTTTCCTTGTCCCTCAAGTGGATTGCTATAAGGTAACAAGGTATAACATGAAATAGACTGTATTTGAGAATGATCCCACCTGTTAAACTGAATTTTTTTTCCTCCTCAGGTTCCTTTTGCAGTTCGTTTGCAAGCTGGAGCTAAGGGAGAATTCTTTTACCTCCACCTCCTGTACAAAGATGGACTCACCAGCTGTAGCTCCCTGAACATTTAACAATAGACTACAGGAAGAAGTGACTATGTCTGTGACAGCACACACTTCCTGAAGTCTGTAACAAAGCAGTTATGTAAAATATAATCGGGGGATGTTGGTGGAATATGCCCAGATACACAGAGAGAATCTAGCATGGGTTGTTACCTATTGAAGCTGGCCCAGTAACTGTATATGCTGCATAGGTAAGACCGTCCTATCCCACGCATTGCAGAAAATTAAAAACAGGTAAGAAAAAAGGCTACTTATACAGAGACCACAGATAGATACTATCATGACATAGACTTTCAGCCATCCTACGAGCAGCATGGCACACTGACACCAGAGCAACACCAGGGGTGAGATGCTAGTTGTTTTACACCTTTATTTCTTAATCACTTCAAGTCTCATTGATGGCCACAAAGCACTGTATTTGTATTGTAAAAAGTAAGCACTATTTTTCCCTCACTCCATACAATGTCCTTAGAGGTAATGGAAGATGCTTTATAAAAGTGCTTATTATTTCAACCAATATCACATAAATTTATAGAAATAATAATTTTCTCAGGCTAAAAGTGACAGAAGTTTTCCAGGTCTGTAGTGCTCCTTCAAGAATCCTCAAGAGACACCCTACTTGAAGGAAAATACTTTTCAGAAAAGAGCAAATATGTTGCATTTTGTTGACAGCTAATTGCAGCCTAAGAAAAAGCTTCAGAACAGAATGGCAGGTTCAATTTTGATTTAGGCGTTACTGATTTTTATTATGGGAGGAGAAAACATTTAGAAATTCTATAGCCAGCACTAGAGAAGAGATGAAAGACCAATTACGACATTTCCTTCACGAAAATTTCTAGGCATCTGTCCCCCTTTATTGCCTGAGTGATGACACACTAGAATTGTATTATAATGAACTGCAAGACTAGAAAGGCTAGTATTTATTTATAAAGCCTTACCTGGAAAAGCTAGTACTGCAGAGCAAGAATGTCCCCATTTTTTTGGACCTTGTCCTCTGCAGATAAATACCACAAAAGTGTATTGCCTTGCCAAAAGAGAACATTCCAGTTTACCATAATTTTGGTCTCTTTGTTTTAAATTACACAGAATACACTCCCCCTTCCACTCCTACTATTGGGATCTATCTGCCTCTTCACCTGAAAACAGCTCAGCCTCCAGCATTTCCAGTGAAACAGTATTTCCACAAGCAAAATCAGAGAGGAGTTCACATTACCACGAAGAACTTCAATATTAATAGAATAAATTGAGTTACAGCATCTTATCTCTAGCAGTGAAGAGTTAAGTGAGTAAAGGGGAAATTCCCAGCAAACTGCCTTCAGCAGATATATCAGTGTTGTCTGTTCCTGCTTTAACAAAGGCTTTATATGAAGCCTTGGTTTAGCCACCACATTTCTCTGTCTCCCTCAAACCTTACTGGAAAAATGACCCAGTCCCTCTAGACCAAGCAAGGAATTCTGGTGCACCATACATGTAAATCTCTGCCTATTTTATGTGGTCATTACAGAACAAAAGACTAAAATTACTACAATTATTTTGGAAGCAGACATAAAACAGAAGAGGTGAGGAAGAAGCAATTAGAAACGCAAAGAAAGCTGAAGTGAAATAAATTTCTTACTCTAATAGGGCCAATTAAGTGCAAGGTACTTCACTGGGCATGAGACACAAGGCACTAGAACTCAAAGTGTAAAATATAACAAAGCAACACTATTGCTAATGCCCATACTCTTGGTTTAATTTGTTTTATTTTATTTTCTTCTCTCCATTCTGGCAGTGTAAGGAAGAATACAATGCATGAAGGCTGGGGCCACAAGTGCTGCACTGGGCTGAGGCACTATATCTAGCAGCTGCTAAAACAGAACATCAAAGTCTCAGCTTCCTTTGAAAACCCATCAGGCAAGAACCACTCCTCTCCTTCAGCTTCTTTAGGAGCTGGTACACGTAACCACTTCAGCGTGTTTGGCAATTCTACAACCACTTCCAAAACAGGTGGTGCAGTGGAAAATCATGGGAGACCCCAAATTGTTCAGTTGTCTCCTTTTCCCCAGCAGGCAGCAACGCACTTGCTGACCAAGGCAGCCAGCTGACAGAAAACAATTAAGCACTGAGAACAAGAAATTTGTAATTAAACCTCTGAAACTACAGAAAAGGCTCAGGCTTATCTTGGTAAACTGGGTCAACAAAATCTTTCTCCAGGAAACTGATACATCTGATGACAAAGTCTGTCATTAGAGGAAGATGAGTAAAAGGATGTTAAGATAATTATATTGATGAGACAGCACGTTTTAAAATGCAGTTCCCAGACTTGTCCAGTATTCATGGAAAGATCACTCTGTCAGATCCTGTCTGCAGAAGATATTTAAGTTGCAGAAAACTTACTTGATCGCCCACTGCCTAAAGTATTTTTCATGAGATTTCTGTCTCTATCTACAAATGTAGGATAGGAGGTAGAGACTGTAAGAACTAATTTTGTTTCCAACACCTAGGAAAAATGCTTTTAAATTATCTCCATTTGACCAGGCACCTGTATTTGACAGATTCTGGGTAAGCCTTTCAATTGATAGGTCTTTTTGGACTGTATAAAGGGGTTGAATATTTCCACTGACTCTGAAAACCAAGAGCCAAGAGTAGGTATCTTCAGAGGAAGTGCAATAGCTTTCATTTGTGGAATTTGTGGTTAAACATAAAAAAGTTACGCAATCCTATATTCCATTCCAACCCAATCCCTTTTTCAAGGGCCAAAATGAAATTGTTTCCTACAAGTACAGAGAAAATGTATAATTAGTCAGAAGCTCCCAGACTCAGGAACACAGATGGGAACCAAGGAATCGCTACCCCAGGAACTCCACCAAGTGATTGCGTGTAATTCTGAGCATGAATACTTCAAAGATGCAGATGCTAATCCCTTAAAAGGGCAGACTAAAACACCATGGCCACTCATGGAAAAATGTCCTTTCAAGACTTCCCTCATATCATAGACAAGACACATCAAGCAAGGAAAATAACAACAGTGTCCATCAAGAAATCTCCATTATATGCTTTTTCTATATACTTGATGCCTTTCATGTTGTTTCAGCAAATGTTCTAAATAGAGCAGACCCAAAGGCCACAACTGGTATATTCAGAGAAAATGCATCTGCAGTACAGGCAGAAAGGAGTCCAAACATGGCATGCAGAAGGCTTGAGGTGAACACAGCAGCATTTGCAAAGAGGTTAACCTTCCAGTTGTGTACTGTGTTTAAGGCTCTAGAGACCAGTTGGAGTACAAGACAGTAAGCAAGCCTTCACACAAAGGTAACAGTTTTAGAAAAAACCTGAAAGTAAATAACAGGAGTAGTCAGTACCTGGTTTTGCTACCAAAAAATATACGCCATAAACAGCGGAGAGAGATTTTGACAAACAATATACAAACAACTATGCATTGTATAGCAACATCCCCAACAATTCACAATTTGCAGTGCTACATGAGTTTAGATAATTTCAGAGTAAAACATGCAAACAGCAAAATACCCAGCACCACAGTTCTTTTCCCTTTCACAGAAATGCTTCTCAGTAATGTCTACACTCATATTCAGGATTTGCAATGCTTTAGAGAACACAGAATTTTTTCTATTTAGAAAATATCAATAGAGAAAACCTTTGCACTACATGAACCATAGTCTGTTCCCTACACCTCATAATAACCTAGAAATCGATATATAAATTTTGTTCTCTTTATAGTGGATGATACTTTAATATTTAAATTATTCACATTATTATCAGCAGCAGGAAAGTGGGATTTCAGAAACAAAAGAAAACATGACTCTGACCTTAGAAAAAAGCAAAATCAGTTATGAAAACAATGTCCTGAACAGAAAACCAAAATATTTAAATGACTAAAGATGGATTGGATTCAAGTTTCTTTAACTATACCAGAATAATCCAACTACTAAAACTGGGTTTTCAAAATTATTTTATTGGTATCTGTCATTCTACTTAATACTTTTAAATGCATTATATGTGCTTACTTATAGAAATTAAAATAAAAAATTAAAGTATTTGTGAACTCTGATGAGACAGAAGTTATTCCCATTGATTTTTAGCAAAACTTATTCCACATTAAAACACAGCTCCTCCTTGAGGTTTTTCAGCTTTGAAGAAAGATAAGCAATTTTTCAATATGCAAAACCAAACTCTATGAATGACAGCTGTTCCAAAAAACCTTAATTAGCAGCCTTTGTTGGAATTGTTCCTAAGGGATAAGTCTAAACTTCCTTGATTTTCTGATAAGGAATTTTGAAAACAGAAGGCTAGGTGGATCACTGATAGTAGAAACCTAAATCTCACTCTCCTGAAGAATAACCTGGATATATTATACACAGTTCTTTATTGGAAAGGGATGTGTTCATCAAAGCACTGAACCTCAAGAACAGCAAAGTTTATGAAGAATCACTTTTGGGGCTGAGCTTTTGGGACTGCGCTTAAATCTCTCACATACACTGTTTGGTTTACTGATTTCTTCACAAAAGATGAGTTTGTTTTCTCTTTGTTATGTTGACTGCCTGAAACAGAAAGCCTTTAAATGATCCATCCAACGATATTTACAGAGAAGCCAGAATCTTTAGCATCGTGAGACTGTCAAAGAATCACACCCAAGCGTCTAGTGGAGCTGAGATCAGAAATTTATTGAACAGAACATTCTTTCTAACAAGTTATTTCAAGCTTTTTCTAACACCACAGCTTGAGAAGTTTTAGGAAACTGCAATGGGAAGTATAAGTCACGCCACTAAGGAGTACATTGTCTTTAATAAGTAACAAAAAGTTCTCATTTGAAATTCAAAACCTGACTGTGAAAAGCTTTTCTGAACTAAATACCAGTACCAAGAAACAAAACTCCTAAACTTACTCAATTTCAAGTCTCTGCATCTTCAACTTTTCAAAATGCTAAATGAAGATAAGATGACACCTCTTTACCCATCAGCATCATTATCCCAATATCAAAAAAGAAACAGATGGTCCAGACTTAAGATTGCTTCCCCTTTTTAGACAGTCTACCAAATATGAAAATTTTCTCAGCTGAATTTTGAGAAAACTCAAATTTTCAGCACTGAAGACATTCGTGGCCCAACTTGGCTACATTATTTCTTCACAGAGAAGACTCTAATTTTTTTTTCCAGCTGCAAGCAAATAAAGAAATCTTTATGCATACGAAAGGTTTGGACCAAGAAAGTCACAGCCCGTTTGCTTTAAAGGATGAATCTTGCCCAGGCAAAGTATTCCTGACAGACAGCTGCCAATAGGATGTGCAGCACTGCCAGATCTTCTTTGACTAACTTTTCAGTTAAGTCCCACATACCAGAGAGCAGAAAGATAGAAAGGGGAGTGGAAGACACGTACTGAGCCAGATGCAATCTGAAATTCAAGCAAAGAAGCCAAGCAACACAGAATCGTAGAATCTCCTGAGTTGGAAGGGACCCACAAGGATCATTGACATCCAACTCCTGGCTGTGCACAGGACACTCCAAGACTCACACTGTGTGCCCAAGAGTATTGTTCAAACACTCTGGCAGGCTCCCCACTTCCCTGGGGAAGTTCACATGCCCAACCATCCAGCAGAGCTCTCTTAGTTTTAAATTCCTTTTACTAAAGATTGTTGTCTCAGTGCCAGTTTTAAATAGATTTGAATCAGCCAGACTGGCCTGGCATCTCCCCACCTGGTTTGGTGTGAACAGTTCTTGGATAAAAAATACTCTTAAAATTGCCATGTGTGCAATAAGAGAGTGTCTGGAAACTGGTATCTTTTAGCACTACCTAGGTTTTTTTGCCCACTCTCCCCCTGCCTTTTTTTTTTTTTTTTAAGAACATATCTTTCAACTACTGTTACAGAATGAAATCCTTGAAATAACTAGATGTAATAAAGGATTCTTGACATTTCCATCCTGACACTGTACAGTCCAGCCTTAACAGCACATTTAAAAATTCTTGTAATTGGCACTGGTTCTGGACAATCCATTAACAAGCTTTATTGAGTGAGCTTTCTTGCTCACTACCAACCAAAGTTCTCTTACCCAGAGCATTGTGGTCAAACTACTCAATGGCTGATAGTATCCAGTGATGGGTAGAGACTAAAAAAGTACTACTAATCAAAAATGTTATTCATTATTATAAGCCACACTATTCCTTTTAACAAAAAGCTGGTGCTCCACAGTGGAGTTCTAGCTGCTGCATCTTCTTCAGATATAATATCCTACCTATCCCTAGGACCTACTGAAGAGGACCACCAAGCAAAGCTGTCACCACATTTATTTCAGGGGAGCTGAAATAATCCTGACTTTTTTACATTTTTCCCTTCCCCTTTTTCAAAAGACACTCCTGTTAAACATTATATCCCTGCATGGTTCACAAACAGCTGCAGCTTGATACCTGCAGCCCAGAGAAACCCTAGAGAACAACAGACTGACATAGAGCCAACAGCACAAAATCTACAAACTCTGGGTCTGCTACAAAACTTTACCAGACAGAAAGCTAGGGAAAATTAGGTGAAAGCAGAATCTTCACAGGAAAGGCCAACACTTTCAGGGAGAGGAAAGGGGGGTTTTTGTGCTTTTGCAGGGGCTTCCCATTTATATCACAGTACAAAAAAGCAAAAAGAAGATTGCTCATCCTGAGCATGAGCATGACCTTGGTTTGGGTGGAAAATATGAATGTGCATTTCTGGTGGAAAGTAGACTGTACAATGGAAGATAGCTCCAAAACAAAGCCTAGTAGGAAGGAAAACCTTTTGTCCCCTTTTTGCTACCTCCCATTCTGGCATTTGTAATTGGTCACTGAAACCCTTAACTCAACTGAGCTTGATTCAGGCCCTTTGGCTGCTGACTTCATAGGGCTGTCCAGGGACTGCCCCACAGGAGGACTGCCTTCTGCAAGCCTTTCTTACATGGAACTCAGATCACACCTTACTCCCAGCATTGGCCAGGCTTACTGAGATAGCATAATTCTAATTTAATTTCTCTTCCTCAGCTGTACAACACCAATGTCTTCAAGCACAGCTGTTCAAGACCTTTGCTTTCAGAAGTAACCAAACTTCCCTGCGCACGCTACCCACTACACCTCCATTTTCTTGAAGTGAAAATGTAAAGGGCAGACTTGGGAACCTCCAAAATATCCACAATGAGTTCAACTTCAGGACAGAGATCATGAGGCAAATGAAGGAAAAGTCACTAATCCTATCTTGTCTTTCAGAAGCCTGGCTTACAAAGGGAATTTCCATTTCTATATAGCAGCATCCTGTAAGTCTGATAGGGAGGATATAGAACATGCAGCCCCAAGACTTGAGAGTGCTTCACTGTAACACGCAGGAATAGCACAGTTCAAAGATGGGCCCATTCAATCCCTCTGTTCTTAGGCCAGATGGACCTGCCCTAAGATCAATGCCAGAAAGGACATTCTTCTGGGAAACTTCCCAATGCCCTTCTCAGCTGCACAACTGTGAACTAATTCCAACAGCTATGGCATAGTAGCACAGCTTTCATTTATACCTCACTACGTGCAAGGCAAATCAATGGATCAAATTTGAGATCCTTGTGTGAGGAAGAGTCACAGATGGGTAAAAATATTGTTGAAAGAATTAGGAAAGGGGGAAAACCAGACATTCGTGGGATTCCCTGACAGCTCTGTGCAGAAGGAAGGGCTGGGCTGGAAAAAACAGGGCCTCAGGTTCCTGCCAAGCTGTCTGAGGCCCATCCTTTCCAAATAGCTGAAAGAAACAGCCAAGGCTCCCTTGTAACCCTTTCAGAACTCCTTTAGAGAGGAAGGCTGCTGTAGCCAGAGCCACTCCTACAGAGCACCAGAATATAAGGTCTCCTCATTCCTACAAGAACATAAGGAGCAGAGTAGATCTCCCCCAAGACAACTAAAGGCACATTAACCCCATGAAAACCACTCTGGAAAACAACTATTTTAGTGGTGAAGGAGAGGTTTAAATAAATGCAGAGGAAAAGAAGATATGCTGGGTCACTTTGCAACATGAAATATTTAGAACTGATACAGAGTATTTCAAAGATCAGGGATAACTGGGGAACATTATGAGTAATGGATTGCAAGGCACTAGAAGATTTCAACTTGTTCCATATTGAATGAGGTGTTTAATAGAACACAAAAGATCAAGCAACTTCCATCACAGCCAACAAAATCCACCAGTGCAGGAAGAGTTGCCTAGCAAGGAATAGGGAAAGAAAAAAAAATCCTTGAAAAAAATTAACTACTTAGACGTGCTGCTCAGTTCTACATTTACTGTAATAATTGAAAAAAACTCCCAAACAACTGCATACTAATAAAAAACTCAGTGTTTAGTATGTGCAGTGTTTACTATATGTAAGTTGAGATAGAAATTAAAGATATCCTAGTGTTATTCACATGAACCTAATGTTTCGCCCCTTTTTGATGTACTGTTTTCATTTCTTGTCATCTCTATAAAGATAGCCAGACAATTATTAGAGGGCCAGGAAGATTTCCATTTAAAATTTTAAAAGAATGGAACTTTAGCTTAGGAGAGACAAATAAGAAGGGAGACGATAAAAAGATAGAGAATGAATAGTACAGAAAATAAATCAAGCATTTGTTTTCCTTCATGTGATCTTGTTACAGGTACAGAGACTTTCAGCAAAATTTGGGAAAAAATTTAAAAAGGAAACTTTTGCATAACATGTACCACCTGTGGAACTCACTGCTACAACAATGGGACTATGTTTTTTGTTGCAGGTAAAAGATATGACTAATGACAAAATCCACACTAGACTACACAGAACAAAGTATTGCAAGAACTACATGCCAGCTGTTAGCAGATAGAGGGCAAAAAATCTCTCTCTCCCTCAGAAAGTGAATTTCCCTGCTGCCCATCAAAACATTTTCTGTACTGATGATGGCGGAGATACTTGTTCTGAAGCAGAGACAGGAGAACTGAAGAGATTAGCAGCCCAGTCTGGGAGAGCAAATTCTGTGTTTACATTAGGGTAAGGTCAGTTTGTGGAGGCAGCTGAAAAGAGGAAACCCAAAATCACTATGTAGCAATGGTTTGGGAGAAGGTAGGAGACCCCTGTCACACCCCTCCACCTATCAACATGGGCTGCTTTCTCTCCATAGTATGCTGTAGGGAATAGTAGGAAATATCCTCATATCCCCTCCAGAAGTCATACAGTCAAAAAGAAGCCTGGTCCCCCTCAAATTTTGAGAGTTTTTTGCAGAAAATTTAACTGTCCAAGGCCAGCAGACCGAGGTAATGCAGACGCTGTGCCCCCTGTGCTGAGCCAGGGCCTATCCAGGGGAGGAGGCACCAGGCTGCAGCTCCAGCAATGCTTCCCAGAAGCAGCTGAGTAACAACCCCACCGGTGCCCTGCTGAGAGGCCCCAGTTTTTGCCTCTAGCTCACAGCCCCAGCACTGGCTCCTACGATCTCCCTGAATGCAGCACAAACCTCCTTTGCCTCTGGAAAGGGTCCTGTGATTAATCTCACTTATTACCTCGGAAAAGTAACAGCGCGGCGGCTGCCAGCCAAGCCCGACTCAACAGCGTCTGGGGAGCCGAGGCTGCAGGCCAGGCCTCAGACTGTCTGGGCAAGTCACGAGCTTTCCGCCTTTCCTCTCCTGCAGGCTCCAGACAGACAGAGCCAAGGCCTAGCTGTGGGAAGCAGGGATCCTTGAGGGCTGTGCCAATCCATGGTGCTGAGGCCCAGAGCGATTTCCAAGCAGGATGGAGAGCAATTGGCCCTGACAACACAAATTTCCTTAGTGTGACCAGTATATATATAGAAAAAGAAAAAAAAATACAAGGAGAGCCATGTATTTCTGAAATTTAAGTCAGCCAATTCACTTCCACACTTAACATGTTGTCACTGGTGACCCTGGAGACATGCACGGAAAAAAAAAAAAACAAAAAATCAAAAGGTAAGAGGCTGTTGAGGCAGGAGTTACAGGCACAAATACACATGGATGCCTGGGGAGAAGAAGAGCATGCACAAACTGGAAACAGGGTGACTTGCAAAAATGTACAGCTACCCAGGCAGTAGTTCTATTTTCCACCTGCCCTCCTCAAATCTCCTCTGAGCAGGAAGTAATAAACCCCAAACTTGAGCCTCTCAGAAATGCTGCCTCTTGAGGACCACAGGTAGAGACAGCACAACAGAGCTGCTGAGGCAATGCAGACAGAGGTCACGGAAAAATCACTGAACCCACCCATTTACTTCTCCGCCTCAAATAAAGAAATGGAATTAATTCAGCCATTAAGGTAGAGAGAAAAGAGAAGAGAATGAGCATTGTGGGGAACAAGGAACAGACACGTGCCTGTGCTAGCAGAGGGCTGGACTCAGTGTTGGGCTGCTGCTGCTCTGGCACTTCTGTCGTGCTTAGCCAGGGAGGAGTTAAGGTCAATGCAGTTTGCTCAAACTGAACGGAGGGCCTACTGTGTAACCCTCAGTGCTTGCTGCTTTCTCCCTTCATTTCTTCCAGAGGCATCAGCATAGCAGAGCCTCCAAGCCACCTTACACCTAGATGCTGTGCAAACAAATGGGCTCTGAACACTTAGCAAATGCATCACAGAGAGCAGTCAGGTAGACTCCACTTTGCGAGAAAATGCAGGGAGCTTGAAAAAATGATTTGGAAGAGAATAAAGTTACCATCAACCCAGAACTACAAGGCAATATATATATGACACATAGAGAGGAGATTTATTCTTACAAAAACTTGGTGTTAGCTGCCAAAGTCCCAGCGAATTCTCTTGTCCTTACTTCTAGCTGCAACCCGTACATAGTTAACTCTCCCACAGCCCCAACTGCAACACCCATGCTGCTTCTGCCATGCTAAGCTCACCCTAGTCAAGCTCAAGAGTCTTGCAAAAGCAAGACTGTCCCATCAAGTGCTCGCCCATCTACCCTTGTAAAAATTACCCTGCACATCTTTTGTTTATTTCAGTCTCCCTCTTCTCATTGCTCTTCAGTGCCTGTCTAGTCAGGGTCCAAGCGTGATTTCTTATTGCACATTACACAGCTCCAAAATTTAAAATAAAAACTGAGGAAACAACAAAGCCACTTTCACCTTCCCTTCATGTCAAACACAGTCAACTGCCCCTTTGACAAAAAGGATTGCAATCAATGAACCATAATTAGCTGGTGATTGCTGTCTGGGGTCTTTCTGACAAAACTCAAAGATTCAGTGAAACTACAGAAGACAAATACGCCAGCTCAAAGAAAACTCTCAAAAGAGACGTGGGATTCTTCCTCACAAGTCCAGTGGATATATACTTGGTGTGATGAGAGCATCTGAAACCTGGAACACATAGTAAATGTACCTCTAGCAGTAAAAGAAATTGGCATGAAGCAGTAGTAGGCACTGGGTGGGGAATCAGGATATAATCAAGGATATAAAATATCCACTACCCAGTCAAGGATAAGAAAGGCCAGCAATAAAAAGGAAGGTCCTGATTTGAGAGACTGTCTGTCAGGGGATGCAGCACAGCAATCTTAGTTTGTGAGCTAGGCTGTTCAAGTGTGCAGAGTGTACAATCATTTTGCTGTAGAATTTTTGGGATATAAATTAATACATATATGTTCTGTTAGAGCAGGCACTGGAAGTGCCTTCCTTTTTAAGTAACAGAGGATTTCTTGCACCTATATTGTTGATTTGTACATGAACAGTAAATATATGCAAGCAATGTGACCCAGAAGCATCTGAGAACATAAATGTCTAGACAGCATCTCCTGGTTTTCCACCCTAATTGATACTTCTAGGTTAAGAAAAAATAAAAATGAAAATTATCAAAGCAGAGATTGTTTGGGAACATGGACATACAAGTAGGTGTGTGCACACCGGTTGTGAGGCCCTGAGAGCTGTTGCAATTACTGTCACTAAGAGTGATACTAGAGTAAATTAAACTTAAAATCCCCTTAGATGAGAAAATTGAAAAAGTATGTGTTTATATAAATTTAAATCAGATTAGACAAGTCTACCAACAAAGCATCATTTCTTGATGAACCTGAGCACCTTGGCAGAACTTATGAGCGAAGAAGTATTTCAGACATGTCAAGCAAGGAAAAGAAGAGAATCCCTTTTCTCAGACTGCAGTAGCCCTTCACAGGCTCTCTACTATTAATTCAACAGCCATTCTTACCCTCTGATTGATGATAAGGAAGCTTGCCTGCCTGCCCTAACCAAAATAGATAAGTCTGTCAGAAAATCCAAAGAAAAAATATGCTGAGCAGTTTAGAAGTGCAAGGTCAGTCTTCAGGTTTGAGATAGACATTATGAAAGAGCAGGAAGCTAATGAAACATAGATCTGAGAAAACACTGACCATTTCACTGCTGCATTCTTGCCAATTTATTGCCCCTATGAATTCTACAAGATGAACATGAGCAAGGATGGCTGCTGCTGAATCCAAGGTGTCACTGAAAATACAGAAATCTGTACCAGTTATAAAGAAATCTTTCTTGCTAGTTTTGGTCCAGGTCTTATAGATTTAGTGACCTGCAGAGCCCAAGTAATTCTTGGAGACAAAATCCACTGTCTTTTTTAAAAAAAAAGTGACATAGCAGCTGCAAATTCCAGTGCTAGAAACCCCTACTAACCTCCATCTACCGACCTCACAACTACGGATTGCACGGCTATTTACTAACAGGTACTTCAAAGCTAGTTTATGTTCTGAATCAGCAAGTTTCATTCTGTTAAACCCCTGATTTTTTGCCTTTATTATGAAACCCAGATTGCTTTCAGGAGAATGCTTTTTCAAGAGCAGCTCTAGTATGGTCAGTTCTTCAGCTGACTTGCAGTTTGAGTGGATAATGAGGAATCACTTTCACGGTTGTGATCCTTGGACTACATTACTAAAATTGTGATAAAAATTATATATAGTAATCTTTAATAACTCTACTACAAAACAAGGAATTGAATTTAATGCCTTCACAGCACAATGTGAAGGAGTGCAATCCTGCCCAATGGACTGAGTAAGAAGCTGAGAAAGAACTAAAAAAGGGCACTGAGACAGGACTAGGATTAAAGAAGGAGAGAAGAGATGTACCATAACTGCATCAATATACAGAGGACAACAAAAGTAGGTCTGCAGCAAATGTGGCAGAGGTTGACAGTTATGTCACAGTAGTCAAAAGTGAAGTGACATACAACTTGGAACATTTCACCTCTTGTGCAGCCCTGGAGGCTTCTCTGAGGTGCAGTAATAGGCTAGGCATAATTTGAGTGGAAATAGTGCCAATTCTTATAGAAAGTGAAAAAAATCTCAAAATGCACAGCAGTGCAGATTTATAATAGATTTAACATATCTAGAATGGTCCTCTGTCTCTGTGTTACAAACCCAAGACCTCCTTTGCCTTTTGGCAAAGCAGACTACTAATTTGGCACCTTATCTCATGCAAAGAAAAGGAATTGACAAAAGAAAGGATAACTTCTTTTGAGATACATTTAGATATGCCAGTACTGGGAGAGTGGGAATTAAATGGGAAGATGAGTTGTCCAAAAGAATAGCCTGAATCCTACAGATTTGCAAGCATCAAAGCAAAATTTTCTAACAAACTTCAGCAGCGCTAAAATGGCTGAAATTTACCACAGAGCCATACAAAAACTGTGAAGATTGCACTT
Source organism: Sitta carolinensis (assembly GCA_032173965.1). Classification (NCBI taxonomy): domain Eukaryota; kingdom Metazoa; phylum Chordata; class Aves; order Passeriformes; family Sittidae; genus Sitta; species Sitta carolinensis. The sequence continues at coordinate 40,355,980 of JAVUNC010000006.1, forward strand.
CAGAGACAGATGTTTGAAGCGAGCTAAGTGCAAGCCAGATAAGAGACCCATTTACAGAACATTACATCCTTGCCGATTTCTGCAACTGATAGACAAGAATCTCAATGGAACAAAACAGAAAGCTTTTCTTCAGTCATCCAGCACTGAGCACAGGCTGGCACCCATCAAATGGCTCTCCGTGAATTGCTTGCTCCAATATAACAAATCAAGTAGCAAAAAAGGCATTTATAATACAAGACAACTGTCTCCATATATCATGACCTTGATATTCTTTTTGGAATTCTCTCATTAAACACAAGTTCAGAGACCAAGTAATCCAGCACTGCCTCAACAATTTTTTTTCCATTTCCAGATTTACACAAAACTCTTAACTCCCAGTACTTTGGCCATTCAATAAAAGCAGCCATGAAGATAAAATAATTCAAGAAGAACTCTTAAGGCATTTTTCTGACTCTTGTTCTGAGGACAAAAACAGAGCAACTGAAGTAATGAAAGACCAAATGACTCATAAAAGGTTTGAAGATGGAATCTTCTACCATCTGGAAAATTCTGAAGCATTTTCAGATTGCTCTACAAAATAAAAGAGGAACTTTAACTAAAGGCATTAAACTATGCACACAAGGCTAGATGAGGCACCGCCCTGGAAGTCATTCAGAGTGGAGTTCTGGGCATTAGTGGTGGAGTTTGCAGCTCTGTCTGTGAGCCCGTGCAAAGGTGCAAACCAAGCTGAAAAGGGAATGGAAGCTCTAGGACAGCCTGCATGCTGCTGCTCCCCCAAGCCATGTAGGAGGGGAAGGCAGTTTACACCTGTTGGATAGGTTCTTTATTTGGACTAGGTAATAGCTTGCTTGGATGGGGTCCAAGAGCAGAATCACCACCACTTCTCTCCGTAACTTTAAACCCCTGAGGCCAACATTGTGCTGGAACAGAAACAGGCCAGGAATTAATTTCTCACATTCCTCTTCTTTAGGCAGGATGAAAAATAGTGACTGATGAAATAAGAACAATTTTACTTGAGCTTTCCAAATCCCATTACAATCTTTCTATTGAAAGACCCATTTGGGAAAGGATCACACTCAGATCACATGCCTTCTACACTGTTTCTCCCTCTCTCACGTCATTTTCCAGTAGCATTCAGGCACCAGTGATAAAAATCAGTATTTTCATGTATGCAGTGCTTTCCTTATCTAAATTCATGTCATAGAGAAGCTCTGCTATATTATTCTATTTTAAAGGAACACTTAGGCAAAGGAATCAATATTATTTACTGGAGTGGCAAAGGAAGAACTCAAGTCTCCAGCAGTCTTGGGCTTGTATTCCAGCTTGGTTACTTGGAGCAAGTTTGCTTTGTTCCTAGCTTCCAAGATTCAGACTCCTGCAAGTAAATCTTGCTGCTCCTTGAATCACAGAAAGAATGGTTTTACTACAGTCAGTCCTCTGCCCCGATTCCCAACAGTGTATAAGGCATAAATATAAATTCCAATGCCCAAAATTAATATAGCATATAAAGAAGACGTCTGGAAAAGAAACTGATAAACACTGCTCTATCGTTGAACAATCTAAACTTGATACTCAAGGAAAAAGCATGAAGATGTGGACTTAGTGAAGAAGTTTCCAACATCAGGTTCTACGTTTGCATTCTGCGCATATTTCACAATGCCAGTAAACCTAAACTTACAGATGCAGGGATGGGAAATGATCAAGGAAAAACAAACATTTCCCTATCATCCACCTTGTTCATCTATGCCTTTATTTCACCACAAACCTGACAGCTCTGGGAACATAGCTATTTTCATAGGGCTAGTTTCTAGACCTGAGGGGAACCATTACGAAGCCCTTAGAATAACAGAATTGTTTATACTGGAAAAGATCCTCCTATTAAGGTCCTCAAGTCCAGCTGTTAACCTTAATACTACCAAGTCCACCATTAAAACATGTCCCTAAGTACCACATGTACAGATGTTTTAAAAAACCTCAGGTAACTCCACCACCTCCCTAGCTTGGCCTGTTCCAATACTTGACAACCCTTTTGGTGAATTAATTTTTCCTAATAACTAATCTAAACTTCGCCTGATGGAACTTGAGGTCATTTCCTCTTGTCCTATAATCTGTTATCTGGGAGAAGAGACCATCACACACCTTCCTACAACCTCTTTGAAAGGAGTTGTACAGAGCAATATTGTGCTCCCCACTGCCCAAGACTCCTTTTCTCCAGGATAAACAACCTCAGCTCCCTTAGCTGCCTCACCTAAGACTTGTGCTCCAGACCCTTCACCAGCTCTGTTGTCCTTCTCTGGACAAGCTCCTGAGCAAGAAACCAAACACAAATTACAAATGAGATCCTGAGTGCATTGCATTCTTCTTCAAAAAGCTACAGCAGCAATTTTAACTTACCTGACTGCGGAAGGGACAGATCTTTTGTCATCTCTATGAGTGTCTGACTGAGCAGGCCACAGTGACCCTCTTTTGTTGAGTGGTGACCAGTAGTTCTGTGGGGCAGCTGCATTCCCCTTGCTTATAGCTCCACTTGCCAAGTCCAGGTTTGTTAACTAAAGAGAAGAAAAAAAAAGAAACAAAACAAAAACAAACCCAAACAAACTATGAGAAACAATTAAAAGCCAAGAAAAGAGAAAAAGGTATCATTAAGTAAATGGGATAGAGTATGTACTAAGAGAAGTGAAACTGGCAGAAAAGGGAAATACTCAAATGCAAACCCACGGTGCTAGTTGCATAAAGCAGTGAGAGATGACAACAACATCCACCATGCCCGAGATGAATTCAGGGGCCAGCACAAAAATTCAAGTCCTTCCATTCACAGAAGAACAGAGGAGGAAAAGGACAAAGATGGGACAAAAAATCCCAAAGTAAAAAAAGTTCCTGCCATGTAAAAAATAAACTCCACAAGCATTGATCAAAAGCTAGAAGCTTGTATTACACTGAGCAGAGACGAGAGTATCTCTCCAGTCATTGTGAGCTGTGTCGTAAGCCAGTCATATACACCTGTCCTGTCTCTGCCTCTCTCTGTACAAACACACAGGCACAACCCAAAAGCATACAAAATATGCTTGGATATAAAATTTAAACCAAAACTCAACCAAACATTAAAGAAACTGTTCACACAACCAAAGTACTGTGTTCACACATGCAAACACACAAAAATCATGTTAGGTGTACATTTGCAGTATCAAGCTCTAAAACCTATGAGTTTTTAAGCATATAATATGTATTCCATTGTTTCTTTCTATGTGTCATGGTTTCACACGCGCTCTTCAGGAAGCTGAGAAAGTCTAGCAGGTGTTGCTGAGTATATCACACCTGAAGCTTTTAAAACAGTTGCTCTGCAAACAAGCTTCATCGAAATTCTGAATTCCAAATTGTTATTTCAAAGCATGGGAGAGGAAGAGATATAAAAGAAAATTTTTTGTAGATATTAAAATGCACAAAGTATTTTTTAAATCCAGCCTTGGTTTTGGCTGGAATATGTCACCTTGCCTGAAGTGTTCTTAAAACTGAACAATAAGCAGAGAAAACATTAATTCAAATGAATAAAGTTTCAGAACATTATAAGCAATTTAAGACAAGATCTTACAGTGGGACATTATCAGGCGAGCTTAGTAACGGGTAGTGTTATCCACCTTATAGGGAAACAGTATTAAGTGTCATTTTGGTGCCTCTACCTCACCCTTCACATTGCTGTGTTCTGTAGAATTTAATTAAAATTAAAAGCATCTTCACTGCAGTAACAGAAAGCTTTGAATTAGATTTAGTTCTGATTGTGCCAGGCACTATACAAATACCTAACAATGACAGTTGCTGGTCACAAAGAATTTATTGTTTGAAAAGAAGAAAGAATGGTAAATGATGCAAACACAGAAGGCAACACAGTAAATAAAAGAGGTTATATACAATTCTTAGCTTGTCAGCAACAGTGATCACAACTTTGCTACATCCAATGTGTGAAATGAAGACGACTTCATCCAATTTTCCCTCCTTATCATCTTGATGCCAAGAACCATTTACTCTGATGGAATTACCACCTCAATCCTACTCTTATTACTGTGACATGCTTTCCCTCTTTAATTATCATTGTATCAATGTATCATTGTATACTTGAAAGCTGTCCTTTTAAGCAGGTGAGCAAATAACTTAGCATGGGCAATAGTGACATTTCACACATTCCAGATAGACAGGTGTTTAAACTACAGCAGGATTAAAAACAGGCAAAGGATTCAGAAAGAGAGAGAGAACACCAGCAAGAATATAAGGTTTAGCTGCACCCAGACCACCCAGACAGGTGTTACTGGTGTTACTGTGCCATGCTTTGAGACATTTCAGCTGCTCTAATTAGCTGGCCAGGATGTTGTTTGGGAGAATTACTGAGGCACCCCCAACACATCTGTGCTCAGCAATGGCTTCATTTTCCAGTCTTCCTGTGCACCTGATGGAACTGCATTCTTCCCTTTACAGAGGCAAATAGCAGCAAATCAGTTGGTACTTTGGTGTAAAAGATAATGCAGAGCACCTGGACCAAAATACCCATCTAGAAGAGCTTGTAGCTTCAGAAATAGTACTTACGGAGCAAAACAAAACAAAAAAATCTCTCCAAAACCAAGAAAGGCTAGAGGGGCTCAACAGAGGAGGCACTCATTGGTGTGGATCTGTAAGAATTAAGATAGTTTTCAAACTGAGTTGGAAAAAGATGGGTTCAAACTCCCCTGCTTGGTAAGATTCCTGTTTTTCATTAGCAGTGATGGACTTGAGAGTATTTTTCCTCACTATGACAATATGACAGGAGACCTGTGTGGGCTGCACTACACACTTCCCAAGAAAAATCCCAATTTTAAAACACCTCTTGTCATATCTACACATTCTTTGTGGGCCTTGTAAAAGACAAGATAACACACAGCTAATATCTCTCATGATAGAAGGATTCATAAAGTTTTTACAATTTTTAAACTGATTGGGACAGCAAAGATGTCAGAAGCTGAAAGGAACATGCTGACTGAAGAACACCATAATAACAGTAAATCTCCAAAAGCTCTCACAGTAGGAAAAGAACCCCACTTGATGTACTTCTATTTATGATATAAGATGAAAAAATGGGGAGGGGAGAAGAACGTGTGGGTTGTCATAACAACCATATGAACAGACTTGTGTTAGAAACAGTACGTATATGTACTGTTATATTTACTTCAATATAATGCAAATAAGCCAAAAGACAAATTATTGCATAATGCTGAAATACTTTTCTACATTTATTTTTATTTTTAAATGTTAGAAGTTAAGTTTATGACTGCAATACACTTGCCTTGCCAGCACAGACACATAAGCTTAGAAGAACTGATTTCTATGGTCATGTCTTATTCATAGAAATTTATTTCTGAAAAAACTTTAGGACTGAAAGCAAGGCCACGACACAGAATGATACTCCCAAGTGCTGAATATAGGAGTTGAGGGATTTTTTTTTTTTTTTGTTAATCTGCTTTAAAAATTCAGTACGAAATATGAACTCTCCAAGTACAGATAGGAGTAAAAACTTCAGGATAGAATTTGCTTCCAATTAATAGCAGCCTACAGAAAAAGATCCATTGTAAAGTACTTCTAAGAAATCGAGTACAAGTAAGAGTCAGAAAGAGAGCTTAGTATCTTTCACTTTTCTGATCCACATTATACTAGTCCTCCAAGAGTTTCCCATTATCATATTCAATAATTTCTTTCTATAATAAAGTCAGTATTTTCTTTTTGATCTTCTCTAATGGCTGAAATAAGCTAAACCCATTAATTAAAACAATCAGAAAAAGAGAACAATGAGTGCTGAGATCAGCCTCCATGGATTCAGGGAAAGCCTCCTGAAAGCCTTGAATGCTTCTCTTGCTAGTGTGTAGGAGTCAACCAGGGTGAACAGGGACAAATCACCACTAGAAGCTGTTACTCTGCCCTTCTTGCCAGGCAGAGAAAAAGTGACTTAGATTTTCATTACCAGCGTCCTGAGTAGCAGATCTAAAGCTTCACTGGTCAACATGTTACAACAAGCAATATTCTACCAACTGCCTACTTGATCCTCTCCAGCTGGCAGTTTTAGCACTTTTCTGGCAGAAGCCAGTTATATCTTGTTGCCTAAAAAGTGGTGGAGATTGGAAATCTACAAAGTGTAAAGATCATTTCTCTTACTTGGAGCCACACTGCATTCTCTGCAGTTCAAACATCTCATATTTCCGTTTGGATCTTTCTGACTGGTGAGGAGGGAAAGGGGTCCAGAGCTCAAGCTGTATTTCACATGTCAAGCCTAAAAGATATGCCAAAAGAATGCAGTAACTATAGGCCTACCTTGTCTCTTCCAAAATAAACCTTCAAAATGATAAAAATTTTCACAGTCAGAAACAGAAGACAAAGTTTTCAGCATAATGTATCCTATCGGCAGGCTGCAAAGGCATACATGAATAAACTGTTTACTGAGAAACCTTTTTGTTTAAAGAAGGATTGGACAATGATCATGGTAAAATACACATAAAATCAATATTCCTCTGCCTTAGGACCAGACCAGAATCCTTAAATTTTGATGAGTTAGACAGGACAAGATGACACTGTATCATGAGTTCAAAAAGGGAACTGCTCCACTTGAAAACTGAAAATGTGCAAAATGTTTCATCATTTGTAGTGTGCTCTCCTTTTCTTTTCAATCTATTTTTACCCATATGCTCTGTAAGCATATGTATCCATAAGTTTCTTCAGTTTGACTCCTTCAAGACCCTTCAGTCAATCCCTAATTCTCCATTTTATTACCTATTATCCAATGCCAACATTATCCAACAGCTTGCAAATGGAATGTGCTTTTTCTTTCATTACCTGGCTTTCATAGTCACAAGTGTTTTCATTTGCCAAGCCTTCCTCAAACACAGATACTCCTAAGGCTTTCAAGATCCATGAAATCTTTAACAGAAGGCAAGAGCTACAAACTTGCCATGTGAAGTAAAAAAAAAACAAAGAAAAATTTTGCTGTTTTCTTTCAGTTGTTTTCCTTCCTTCAGCCTTGAGATGACTGACTAGATGCTACAACAATATAAATACTCACTGTTAACCCGTCCTCTCCCTAGAGCGTGTTGCATTTTCCTAGCTTTACCACAGACCTCCCAGATACATCTGGGATCCAGCACAGGCTACCACGACTTGGTCTTGGTACAGAGCTGCAACACAGCCTGCAGGTCTGCCAGTACTACTGGAAATAGTCCAGCTGCATTGCCTTCCTTAATGCATCAAGACACTGGAATCCAACAAGCTGTCCCAGTATGGGGGGGAAATCACGTGATCTTAACCTGCCTCCTAAGAGGCAAAGGAAACCCCAAATCAGACACACACACACACACACACACACACACACAACCACCATCTGAACAATGTAACAAAATGTACCACTACAAATCCCATGAGAAAATCATGTAATAAAAACAGATTTTTCTAGAACCACCTTTCTGTTACCCAGGCCATCTTGCTGACCACATCCCATAGTGAAGCACCTTCATTTTATGTACAGATTTGAATCTGCAATAGCAACTGGCCAGGAGGGATGAACCAGGGAACAGTCTGGGAAGTGTGAAATCTGTGTGTGTACCAAGGCTGATCTGGCCAAAGGCCTGTGACATTCCTTCTTTGCTCTCTGAGCTTACCAGCTTACAGGATATACACATGCACACAGAGCAGAAGTGTTCCAGTCTCCAGAAAACATTCCAGACAAAGACCTGCCAAAGACATTCCTGGGAAACCTGACAAACTTGCAAATTCCTTTGTAGTATCTCCAGCATATGCATCCATTTAACAATGAAAAAAGAAAACCCAAGTTAGTGCTGCTGCTATGAATGGTTGAACTCCCCCTCTTCCTTCTGAAAAAGTCAGGCTTTCATTTAGACACTCTCTGCCTCAAAACTTCCAGCAGGAGTGATTTTTACAAGGCACAATCCTGCCAAAAGTTTGATGATCAGGGTGTAATCTTTCCCATAACATGAGACCTAGCCTCTCAGCCTGGCCTTTTTGGTGACTATCTGCAGATGTGGCTGCATCATAACAAAACCCTCTGCTTCTACTCCCTGCGGAGCCTCAGAGCAGGAGTTCAACATGAGCACTGCAGAAGCTACAGTGATATTTTCACTTCCTATAACCTCTGCTGAGACCAACTGGTTACATTGCTGCTGCTACAAATCAGTAGTAATAAAAGTAATTCCAGCTCCTGTGTGTACAGCTTGAGTGAGGAGAAAATAGGGCCCTGCAGAAGTGTGTTAAAGAGGAAGGAAAAATGCCCCTCAGAGGTGATTGCCTGCCCCTGGCTCCTCTTACTAATTACACTAAGATGCCTTTTTACTTTACACTTCCCTTTCTCTCTGTCAGAGGAAGCATAAAAACCAAAGAAACGATCACATAAAGAAACTAAAATTACGATTCAGATAAAGTGGGTTGAGTCAAACCAAGGGATCATCACTGAAAAAAACCCCAAAACTCCTCAGTGGGGAAAACAGCCTCACCAAATTTCTGTAAGTATTTTCTGCACCCTAAATTTAATGCTCTTCTTGTGCTGTTCAGGTCTAGACAAGAAAGGGCTGATGCCCACTGGGACCTATTCAGTGCGTTTTGGCAGACTGGCAGTTTGCTCTGTCAAGACAAGGCAGGGGAGGGTACCACACTGTAACTAAGACAGCTAAATGAGGCTTCCAGTTTTGTTGTAGCTGATGTTAAGATGAAGCTCACTATTTTGGGATTCCCGTAGCACATATAGGGTCCCTCTGGGACACCACAGAATGCTCCATTCAATTCTTCCTCATTCCCTCTCCCTGGTCCTAAGGTTTAGTAAACTCATCCACTTGTGCATTTCCACCTTCTGTTCAAATGAAAAATGTAGAATAAGACAAGTGCCCCATCCTCCACTGGATCTGTCAGTATATTTGCAGGAATCCTGGCTGCTGGACCTTGGGCACTGGCTGGCTGCATAGCAGAGAAGGAGGCAGCTCTGTATAGCCCTTGCCTGGGTGGTCTGATGTTATCCCTGTGATTAAACTCCCCGGCTGCAAGAATTGGAGCTATTCCTGATGATAGCTGGAACCTGAAATCTCTCGCTCTCCCACACACAAAACAGAGTCAGAGTTCCCACCAGGTTTCCCCTCCTTCCCTTCCTCCTCCTCCTCTTGGTCAAGCTGGCCAATTCAACACATTCTTCAGCTCCCTAGCATTAATAACTATGAAGTAAACAGCCTGCTAGGTATCAACTGCAGCCCCCCCCTCACCAGGCAATGATAGGGACCTCACACAGATACAGCATTGCAGATGACCTTTTACCTTACAGCGTGCTTCAGAAAGAAGTAGCATGCTATTCACTAAGAAAAACCCTCATATGCATCCAGGATCCAACCACCTGGCTCCAGATGAACACACATGCTGTGTATTTTCATGTCCTCCCTGCAGAAATTCTTGCAATGCAAACACACATGAAATAATGACTTAAGATTAAGGCCTGGTATAGAATACAACAGAAGGAAAAGTAGTCTGGGTAAGTCTTCATCCATCTGAACATAAGGAAAGGCCAACGGCTTACAGTAGGTACAGGTAAAAAAACCCCTCTTAGTTCAGCTGTCCAAAAGTCACAAAGTAGTTAGTAAGATCTCTATATCACAAATCAAGGCATGAAAGGCAATTAAGTTCCTTTCCAATGAAACAGGCTTGCTGAACTGTATCTTCAGGCCTCATTCCCCAACTCACCACCAACATACCTGCCTTGTTTCCCCAACAGTACTGTTGCCATCTTAGGCTCACGCAAGGCAATGGACAAACTGAGCAAGAAAATTTCAGGAAACTGAAAAATTGTTTTAACATGCACCATTAACACATATTGACAAAGACATCATCACTACGTAAAAATAATTAGCAAGCATCTGATTGACATAACCAGGGAAATCACCACTTTCAGATACTGAGTTCCTCACAAGTGTTTCAGTAACCCACCTATCATAACGAAAGGACTGACTACAGTAAAGCAATGTAACAAAGAAAATCTCATAAATATGGAAGCAGCAGCATAGCACATGTTCTCAGTACAAAATGTCAGTTCAAATCAATGGTCCAACAGACTCACTATCCTATCTGACATATTTCAGAGTCTCAAAATGAGCTCTATTAATGAAATAAAAATAGAAATAGTAGAAAAAACACAACTTAACGAAAGGCAAAATGTTCCTACACACTTGGTGCAACAGTCTGCGAGGACTGAAAACAGTACAACCAAACAAAACTGCACATCAGTAGGGTTTTACCTTCCTACATCTCCATCTCTCATATAGTAAGAATTGTATATTCTATGAGTATCAGTGTGAAGCTCCTATCTGACGCTTCAGAATTGAATGGAGAGGACTGACAAGACAGAAAGCTGATATAAACACAAATTCTTGTTTTCTTAACAGAACAGATCTTAAACATGTTTTTCAAAGTACATTGGATACATAAAATTTTCCCTTTGGACATCAGTATTTTAGTAGTAAATAGTAAAGTAGTATCAACAATATCAACAAAATTACATCAATAAAAATAGCTCAGTAATAAACTAATTTAATACGAAGGCTAGAAAACAAGAGTGCAAAAGAGGAAACATGAAACAGGGTAGGGGTAGGAAGCAGTGAAGAACAGCAGGGATTGGAGAGGAACAGTGGTGGACTCCCAACCAGAATGACAACACCATTCCACACACAACTGCTGAGGCTACATTCCTGGGAACCCCAGACACCCACACTGCTATACAGATAGCAATAACAATTCTCACAAAAATGGGAACAGAAAATAAGCTTCACAGCTCCTTTTGGAAGGAGGTATGTATTCAGAGCACCCCAGCCTCCAAGACAGCTTGGAACAACACAGGGAACCAATACACAAAGACATTCAACTCTCACATAGAAGTTCTTGCCCTCGGGGAAAAACAAAACAAAACAAACCACAAACCAAAAACCCCCACAAAAATACCGTCCACAGCAACACCAGTATTTTGAAAAGTCAACTCTTTCATATACCCCCTCCAAATCAATGGTCCTAATCTTATCATGAAACATAATTAAATCCATATATCAAGTCCTTTTCATACCAGCCAGGTACTTTCCAACACAGTAGACTAACTCCAAGTTTCTGGAATGGCATTAAACAATTGTACTATTTTTATTATTAGGTAAGTAATGTTCTAATCTTCATGCCAATTTACTTAAGAATGCTTTTTAAAAAATCCTTTCATATTTCAAGCAGTTTAAACAGAGAAGTGAAAAGGGGGAAAATAACATTGCAGAGTTTCCTGTCTAGAAATGTAGAGAAAAGTAGTACCCTGTTTAATTGACCCCGATACAAGCCTTTTCTCTACTCTCCTCTCAGTTTTCAGCCCATTAATTCTCCTGTCCTGAAGCCATCAGAGTTTCATAACCCAGAACCCTCAAATACCCCCATCTCAAGCCCTTCCCCCTTTCATCCCATACCAATAGTCTGCGACTTCCCAGTTCTCTCCAGGTGTTTACTATATCCTCTCCCACACATTTCTCTGTCTCATCTGCTTCTCTGTTCCCTCTCCTGGTTCTGGCCAAATCCTAGCCTGCCCAAATCTAAAATCATGCAGCACTCCCACGTAGCTTCAACAGTACCTTCTCTTCAGCAAATCACTTTCCAAACTGCCAGCCTACTCCACAAGTCCTGCACTTCTATTTATTCACTGCCCCTGCTTCAAATCCACATCCATGCCTAGCAGCTCAAAGTCAGATATCCCAGTTCCAGGTCCCTCAACAATAAACCCAAGCCTTGCTGCCCTATTATTATGTTTTATTATATATTTATTCCTCTTACTGCCCTTGTTGTTGGGGCAGCCCTGTCTTCTCAAAAAACCCCTAGGTCCCTCTTGCAAAACAGGCTTTAAAATCCAAGCTGGATCAAAAAAATAAACAGAATGACTCTTTAATGACTGACAGAAGAGTAGGATGTGTCCATGTGAAAAAAAAAATATAAGCAGTAACTGCATGCTTTAGTTATGATACATTGGGCTTTGCAGCTTCATCTGAACCTTCCAAAACATCACTGTTTCAAGTGTGTTTAAAATAATGGTCTCAGCTCAGAAACTGCAGTGTGCCATAAATTCAGTACTGAAGAAACAGACTGCCTTAAAAACTGTTCTCAACGAAATCCAAATTTTCATACTAAGTAATCTTCAGATTTCATCCCTCCAAAGGCATTATTTAAGAAACATTGCCAGAAAAACCACAGTAGAGAGCAGATGTCTAAAACTGAATGGACACAGGCTCAGAAAGGAAACTAATTGTCATATAGAACTCCAGCTCGAAACTTCTCATTGACTTGTGAATTCCTTTCTACATGAATCTTTTTCATGATGACAGAAGATGACAAAGACAACCCAGCACACGTTTCTATATTTCACTACTGAAACAAAGCCTGTGCAAACACTGCATGGTTGAATACAAAATATAGCAGAGTCAGAAAATCAGCAGTGTCTGCTAGGAGCTGAGGTGTCTTTTGTTTGCTTGTTGCAAAGTGAATTAGCACCATCATTTTCCTACTATGCAATTCCCACCCAGAACCAAAAGCAATGCAGACACATTTACTACAGCCAATACATTTCCAGGCTATCGGTGCACGTCACAGCCACTTTCACTCTTGAGTATATCTACACAGTCTGATTGCTGGCTAAACAGGTCTCAGCTGCCACCAGAGTACGCGCCTTTGCCATCCGACACAGCTGTGCTCAGGAAACTGCACTGCCCTTCCCATCCAGATCTTTCTAAATTCCTCTCTTCATTCCACCTTCTACTTCCTAAATTATCTAGGAGTAACTAGCTATAGCAGAAATAAAAACCATTAAATAGCTACACAAATGGTTGCAAGAACACACATTGGGTTCTCTAGACAGACCTAACAAACCACAACAGTTGAAGCAGAAGCGGTAGTGAATGACTTTAGCGAAAAAGTCTATGAACTTATTTTTCAAAGTTCTTTTCTGGAAAGACTGAAATTAAATAGAAGCATTTCAAATTGTTTTCCCAAGTATTTGTTTAGGTACTAACTTTTATCCAAGCAGGCAGTTTCCATAATATATTTAGCTTTCAACAAATCAGCATTTCCTGAATGAAAGTGTTTCACTATCAAAGTTTTTAAACAGTTTTACTGGCAACATTTCAGTTAAAACCAGCTGAGAACCAGACAGACAGCTCTGAGTATTACTAGACAAGCAAACAAGAACAAATTGTCTAAATAGGATCTGGCCTTATGCAAGACCAGGCCTCAGCATCACTAGCATAGCCAGTGCTCACATTCTCTCTCCCGAGTCCATCATCAAGAAGGAACTTTGGTTTTTGACATGTCCTTTAAAACTGAAGACCTATCTGCAAAGAAAAATCTCTTCAGTTTCCTAAAGTTAAAAACATACCCCACATTTTGAAATAAATATATTGCCAATAGCATAAACAGATATTCAAAATCCAAATATATAAAAACAAAATTGAAAGAAGCAAAGAGAAGCAAATACCAACAGCTGCAACAAATGTTGCAACTATTAAACATACCTCAGAAAACTGAGCAAAACATAACCGTTAAAACAGTAATTCAAAAATACAAGAATCAAACTGTGACATTCAAATTTTTTGTCTCCAGCAAATAAAGAGAAAAAAATTACTGTCCAATGCAAAGTGCCCATGCTAGAAAATGTGCAGTTAGTAGCTTAATTAACTGAGAAGTTCTCAACTTGAACACCTTTGTGTTCAACTACAGCATATTCTAAAGCAAAAAAATTGTTTGTGTGTAGCCATTTAGGACATAATTCAACAAGAAATATCAAACTAAGTGGAATTCTACTAGAACCCAATGTACATTTCATACATATCACCATGTTTGACAAAAGGATTATCATTTCCCATAACATACAGTGTTAGTGGAATATAGGATTTACATGAGAACCCTTTCTGCAGAATTTCTTTGCAAGCACTATAATAACACACTGGAGGAATGAGGATGCAAATTGCATGGAAGCATAAACCTGAGATGACTTGGGTTTATTGTCTAGTAAGACAAAGCACGGATTGAATTTTTTATAACATATTTTCTAATCCTCCGCCTCTTCTCCTATAAAAGGACTTCAAGACAATCTCGTCAACTCACAGAAAATCAAAATTTTGGAGACTGTAAACACTTTGAAACAACAGGACAGAGACGAATTTTCATGAGATTTTACTGCTTGCAGCCTATCTCAGCCCAGCCCAGTGCTCACAGAGAAGCCTGTAACAAACTTCTCCCTTGCACAGGGACTCTACTTCAGTGCTTACATACCTGCTGTGTGAGGAGACTGATGTGGCTTGGTGGGGAAGACTGGCAGGCTGCTTGCTTTTCTGCCAACTGCTGCAGCTGTGCTGCTGCCACACTGGGGATGTGACATCTGCCCTGGGCAGAAGAACGTTCTGCATCTTTGTGCATCCTGGCTCCGCCCGTACACTGCCCACTTGAACTGCGATGGAGACCTACCAAACAAACGTTTCATGTGCTTAGTGAGCAATACGTCAGACTCAGCCTGCTGTCACAGACACACAAATGCAGATAAGATACCAAGAAGAATACAGAATACACCTATTCTGCGTGGGTATTGCCGAAATGGAAAATTAGCAATTCCAAACTTGTATTCTCTTTATTACAATGTATCTAATAGCACCCGATTCCAAAGACCTTGGAAGCTGTTGCCCAAGTTAAATCTGTAAAGTTTTTTCTTAAAAACAAATGGATCTCTTTAAATAAGCTACTCATATTTTAATGCTAGAGGGGTTGTCAATATATATACAGCAACCCTAGTAAACATGTGCTGACCCTGACACACAACCTAGAACAAATAAATCTCAACAAAATAAATTTTTGTATTTTTGTAAAAAGGTATTATCAGGATCACAGCTGTTAGCCTGTGTGTGGTTCCCAAAAGTTTCCAAAACCATGCCAATTCCTACAGTTTCCCCTACCCTTTGAATTCTTTACACTCTAAAGCTGCATTGCTAAACTGTTCTACCACAGCATGATAGATAAGAGGTCTCTAAATCTTGTTTTTGGGATATTCTTGGATACGGCAGTGCTGAAACACCCCAGATAATGAGATATTGTAATGATTCATTCAGATCCTTCTTTTCTGGAGGTCTTGACACACCTTTAAGTATTCAACACTTAGGTTTCATTACAAGACTTCTATACTTGATAGGCAACCAGATAATTAAGAATAGCACATAGACTTAGGACTTCTGCTAATGAAAACAACATTAAACCCATTAAAGATAGATGAGTAACACAATAAAGAAAATACACAATACTTAATTTCACAGCTCTTTTTAAACAATTTCAAAGGCTGAGTCCAAAGCACAAGGCTGAGGGAAGACCTTATCACTGTAACTACCAGAAAAGAGGTTTTTGTGAGGCAGGGGTCAGCCTCCTCTCCCAAATAACAAACAATAAGAAAAGAGGAAATGGCCACAAGTTGCACCAGGGAAGGTTCAGATTGATATAGGAAATATCAATATAGGAAATAGTAGGAAAAATTTCTCAACCAGAAGGGTTTGTCAAGGCTGTTAAGAAGTGGTTGAGTCACCATACATGAAGGTATTTAGAAGACATGTAAATGCAGCTCCTAGGGACCTGGATACTGCTGGACTTGGTAGTGTTAGGTGTTGGACTTGGTGACCTGAAAGGCTTTTTTCAACCCAAATGATTCTATGATTGCCTATTCATTTGGTCAATAAAAGGGCATCTGCCTGCACTCCTGCTTTCTGTGAGAAATTTAGCACCATCCAAAAAGACTCAATTCTGGAAATGTAAAATTTCTACCTACTCCACAACAGAAATTACACAATCTCTGCACTGAACTAGCAGGTTATTACAAATCCCAAAACACTCACCTACTTTTGCAGTGGATGTTCGGGACAATCTTTGGCTGTAGATCTGAGCAGCTCTCTGAAAGGATGAGAACGGGCCAGTGGTGCAGCTACCAGAACGACGCTGCAACCCCACAAGGCTACAGGTCTCAGTGGACACTGGGTTTGTGAGGACAGAAGAGCTGTCAGGAGCTGTGCTCTGCAAGGAGAGTGGTGGGGGTGGGGACTGAATCAGTCTGGGACCAACTGGGGGAGCTGGCAATGAGGGCTGACCAGCCACTTTTGAATTTTCAGAGGCTGCAGGCTGAGATGGCATCCAAGAACTGCTACTTCTCTGGAACGTGGCACCAGGAAAAGAAGAAGCACCAGGAGGGCTGCACTGAGATAATCTCACTTCGGCATTTAAGGAGAAGGTGAGTCCTTCTGGAACTATATAAAATAATGAACACAGCATATGAGGAAAAATCTGCTTTTTAGGTCCTTGGATAATATCAACACAGCAAATGCCTGCATTTGAACACACTGAAGCTGAAATGACCTCATCTACCAGCAGAGACAAGAGGCTCTGCACGATAAATATCCTCTTTCAATGCCCGATATATCTAGATCATGCCCCCCAAGGAGGGGCAGATCTTTCCCACTGCCTACTCTACAGTGTATTCTCTTGTGTTTGAAAGTAAAAATTGGGCCTTTGGATCTCTCAGTTTGAACCCAAAGGTTCCAACCTTTGCTTAAAACAGTAATAAAAACAGTATATGCAGTCAGCATTTTTTAAATGATTATTTAAATTGGTTGACTTACAGCTTGATTTATCTTCTTTGGGTTCACAGCCTTTTAGTGACCCTTCTGCAGAGAAATCTGCAACTGAACTTTTGGGATGATCACCTTCTATTTTTCTCACCATCTCAGGATGCTCTATAACAAAATTGAGGAGTTAGAAAGTAGAACATTGCAAATCACTAGAACGAAGATGCAATTGTAAAGTCAATTGTTGTAATTGACTTTATTGCTAATATTTCCTGTAGACCACACAACTTCATTGATGACAATTATGTTGTCATGTACAGTAGCATGGACTACTAGATACATATGGCTGGCACACTCTTCCTTCCAGGGAAGGCCTAATTAGGCTCAAATATATAGTCTCTGCCCTCCAATGGATACACTACTGCAGGCAGCAAAATTTAAGACCTTGATCTCACTCATCCCTTACTTTGATTTCACGATTTTCTGTTCATTTCAATTCTTACTGCCTTCAGTTTGCACATTCTCACTTCAGTCATGAACTACTATATCTAGTTCCTTAAAAATGCCGAAGTTCAACCCATTTTCACTTCAGGCAAAGAAGGCAGGAATGAAGATTACTCTAGTCTTCACATAAGAATGAGTTAAAAAAGAAAAAGATATGCAACATCAAAAAACCTGAGCAACATTGTGGAAACGCTGTTGTCTTTTCATAGACTTAAGCCAAACTAGATTTGTCTGGGCAACATCATCTCAGAACTGCCTGCAAAACTTACCACCTTGGGGCTGTTTCTCTGACTGGTGACAGATATTGCTGTGTTTTGTGCTTGTGGATTTTGCTCCTAGGAAGACACTTGCTGATTTGTTTTTGTGTGTGTAAAATGTCAGTACTTCCTCCAGGTCACTTTCACTGCAATAAGGAGAGAAGAATGGATGTAGAGTGAGGACACTAAGCTTTTCTGCATTCAAAGACAATAAACAATAAGGAAACTGAAGAGTGAAGTGGGTAATAAAAAAGGTGACACTAGACAAGCTAATGATTTGCTCAGTTCTACAGGGTAAGAGCATGCCCTGGTTAAACCTGAGATTCCCAGTAAAATACCATCTTCTTATGCAGTAGAAAATTCAAGGCATTGAGAGCCTTCCCAGGATTAAAAAAGAGCAAGTGACTACTCAGAACATATCTGGGGAGATTAGCTCTACATGAGACATTCCATTCACAGCTAAGTTTGTGAATCTTCTTCAGGTGCTCTTTAGAACGAACAGCTATTTTCTCATGAGAGAACTCAACTCAGCCTCTGTTTTGTAGTCACCATTAGTAGTTTCCATTCAGCAGGCACGAGGAGAAGAGGAAAGAAGGCAAAAGCTTGTTAATTAGCCAAAACTGCAGGACAACCAGAACAGTTAGTATTTTTGTGAAACTCACAAAACTTGCATATGTTTCTTATTTTCTTTACAAGAACAAAGTGGGATGGCCCCAATATCCTAAACATCTATTGGCTCCAAACCAGTATCAGTTACTTGGCCATTCTTATTAGAGCTTGTGCAAGCTGTAGTTCCAGTTTTTGGTATCTAACATGCTTTGCTTTTGCTTTATAGTGTTTCCTCAGCATCAGTGAGCAGCTGTATGGCATGGCAAACACCAAAGCAAGTAGTATATTGCCAGCAATGCAACAAGAAAATGTAACACTGGAGTATAAATTAGCAGAGCAGCAGTTAGAACCTTTCGAAATATCCCGTGAATATCACAATTGTAACTAGTATTAGCTAGCCTAAGCTTTGGTAAAAAGCCATATCTAACGTTGATACACTGAAATTTGCAGCATGACCTGAAGATCCAAGCTTCATTTTTCTCCTAGAATAGAAGTGAAGAGAAAATAGAAGAATGTGAAGTTGTTGGTGGAAAGGTGCTTTAAGCTTTTAAATGAATTTACCAGTATGCATGTGCTTTTACAATACACTGAGGATGTTTAGAATCAATGGTCATAGCACATGTACAACTGAACACACATCCATGTGATATCAAAGTTAGAGAGTCAATAAGACAATCTCAGTTAAGAAGCAACATTTATTACCCATTTTCTCCACTGTTGCATTCACTGTACAGCAATGAACACTGAAAGTGGAAAACTGTTCCCATTGCTTGGCTCCAAATGACTAGCTCACTGATTTAAGCTTGAAGCACAGTGTCAAGTAGGACTAGATATCAGAGTTTCCAAACACACCTCATACTTCATGAGAAGCAGAAAGATCATCGCTAGAAATTGTCTGATCACTGGCAAACTATTCTATACCACTCAGTCAGGACAACCCAGCAAAAATCTCCAGCCCCAGCCTACACTGTGCATCAGGCCATAATGGCATGGTAGCCAATAACATAAAACCAGAAGAATTTGCCATTCTGTTCCATGCAACTATCTCTTAATGTTTCTGGCAAAAAGGAAAATGACCTGCCTAGGACACAACAGACATTTCAGTGGCCAGAATGGTCAGAGAATCAAAAGCATGCCATGGGCCCAGGTAATATGCATTTCTAGCAAGAGCAGTAGATCCTGTGGTGTGTGGTAGTCAGGCATCTTCACCTGAAGATTCTTCTGTGATCCTGTAAATCTGTTGCAGTAATGACCCCATCAATTATTAGGAGAAGGTAAAACACTTGTTTTCACAAGAATGTATCAAGACAGACTGTGAAACCACCTGAACTTACTTAGGATGCCTCAGCTACCACCCGCCTCTTATCATTCACTATTAGTGCTATCCAAAAAAAAAAAAAAAAAAAAAAAAAAAGAAAGAACACTTTAATAAATAGTAATGCAGAAGAAGTGATCACCAATCTTCACAGAAAAAAAAAGATGGGCATTAAAAAGGCTGGTAAACTCTGTCCAGATACTGACAGGGGTTCTTGCACATATAGGCATGTCATATATTGACCCAATAATGGAGTCAAGAGGAATTGCTTTTTATGCTTAAAAATCAGAGACTTTGAAACCATAATTGTGGTTCACTGAATAATTTCAGACTTCTCCACAGTCAGAGAGTTATAATACCATTGTTTTTCATACAATGCTACAGGCCCTAAGGAATACCTAACTATTTTCAAAACATGTTTCTTACCAGACTCGTTTAAGTTTAAAGCAGATAAAGTGCAGTGATAGAAAATGCTGCTTTTCCATTGTGAAAGTAACTGCTTGCACTGAACTGCCTTAGCAGGCCAAACAAGATGTCTAATTCCCTCCCTCGCTCATCACAGAAAATCTAGACCTGGAAAATTCCTGAAGAGAAGCAGTAAGCATGAGATTTGTTTCTGTGAGCAGAAACTTGAGTCAGAGCTGTAACAACTGTTCAACAACAGCAGCTCAAAATCATCTGAGCAGCAGTTCTAGTTTCATTCTCCTTCCGAAGTACCGCCTTACTTGGTGCAGCATCACAGGAAAGGAAACCATTAACTCACCAGCAGCACTCTGAAATTTACACAAGCCAGCGCAACCATTGCTGTCCTTTGGGAAGTTACTTAATGGTCAAAACTCTATTGTATGTTCTTTTATGCACCAGATGCTGATGTTACAAGTATTTGGCTGCTGGAAGAGAGACAAGAGAAGACAAGCTCTCTGTCCCTCAACAGGAACAGGTCCTACAGTCAATAAAGGTATCTAGAGGCTTTAGATCAATCAAATCATCTTTAGAACAATGCTTCAAGGCTGAGACATCATTTATCAAAGGGAATAAAATCTACTCCTACCTTGCTCTGGCAATGAAGTTCTGAAAACATTTAGGATCCACTCCCTCCTCCTCTTCTTCCGGTTTCTTTTTTGATTGTTTCTGAACCATCTTCTCTGTTTCCTGTTAATAAGCAGTATCAGTAAGTGTTTCTATGTTCCATGCATAGCTACAGCTCCCAGAATACAAAAACCAATTCCACAGGATCTAAGAAAAAAAAGAACATCGTTATGTGCAACAACATGAATAAACATGGAGAGCCCCAGAGACAGCATCCAAAGCATATACTGTAGTCCATTCCTCCACCTGACACAACTGATTTGCCGAGAAAAGGTCAAGTCTTCAAAAATGTGTGCTTCTCCTTCACCTACACTCTTTGCTAGAACAACGAAGTATGGAAGGGAAAAAAAAAATTCTTTACAGGTATTAGGTCCCCTCTCCACTTTGTTGTTTCTGCCAGAGTTCCTCCAAATAGCTTTATTTGCCATTTGTCCCAGAAGTACATAGATAGAAGGAGAGAAAAAGTATAAAATTAATCTTAAAGAAACTGAGGGATGTCTGTAGAAAATCAAATATTTTCTACTATAAACTCGTAGTTCTCTTGAGTTAATCTATTTTGTCAAGCAGCAAATTACTGAGGGCTTATACACAAACCAAAACCCTACTGCTTTAACAAAGTCTAAGAAAGCAAAACAGTACAGCCTGTGGCAAACGTGTTTATACATCGAAACAAACTGGAATAAATGGTAAGCCTTTGTGGGTGAAAATGGGAGCACATTTTCAGATACAAACAGTCTATTTTATACCAGTAGAACTGGCTGGCACTGGAAGTTGGATTGATACAAACATATTTGTTCATTAAAAAAAGCTTCAGACCTGTCTGAAACACCAGTACCAGCTTAAAAGCTTTATCTGACCAGACTTGACATCCACTTCATTATTTCCTGCTGTTACCCTGAGCATTTCCAGGAAAAAAGAGTCAGATACATTTTTGAAACATAATTCAAGACAGGGAAGAAAAAAGCTGGTTTGGGACATCTTTACTCTTTGCTACTTGAGCAATGTCTGGATAATAAGTGATCTGTTTTATTTAATTTGCTGGAGCTGTATTCTTGTCTTCTGTGTCATTATGGATGATATACAATGGCAAGTAGGAGTCCCTATTAAATCTGAAGTTACGAGTCAATGAAAGACGTCTATATGTTGGAATCAGAAATCAAGAAACTTCACAGCCTAACAGTGTCTCAAGGGCTTAAATACACACGCCCTGAAACCTCAAGTGATATGTTCTCACTTGTTTCAACTGAGAAAATATGTTTATGCACTGATTTATTACCAGTTACACAGTTTCATTTTGTGAATTTACTCAAGAGTTAGCAGAAAATCCTGTATCCAAATTTTCTGAATACAATTTGAGTGGAAATTATGTCCAAAGCAGCTGCATTTCTTCACTCACCACAGAGCCACCCAAAGTGTTTTGTGGTTCCTTCTAACAGAGTAGTTCAGTGAGCATTAGGCATACAAGGCACTCCCTTGAACAGATTTGGTTCAATACCAACCTTGATTAGATAGATCAAGTTACCAGATGTCAGTTCTGACAAGGTAATCTAAGTGAACATCCTCTCCTAACAAGTAGAAGCTTGGAGGCCTCTGCGCAGCAGCCTCTGAAAGCTGAATGTCAATTACCCTTGCTCGAACACTGAAGAAATGCTAGGGGGCAAAGGAAAGGGGAAGCTGTCTTTGCAGAACGAAGATTAGGTTGAAACCACTATGCTAAGAACAACACCTCCAACATGTAAAGATGGGAAAATTATTTAAATTAGGACCCACATCTCCTTAACACTGAATATGCAGAGTACCTTTCTACAGATATTTAGCAGCCCCTCAGTATATGAAGTAAATAGTAAAATACATATTTCATACTATTCTGCATAAAACAAAGTATCTTTAAAGAAGCCCCATAAAAATAAGAAGTGGGAAGAGGCATTACAAAGCACTAGAATCAAAGACAAGGCAAAGAAAAAGCACACTGCCAATTAAATTCCACTTCATTTCAGCACTTCTTTTATGCACATAATTACTGGCCTGCACATATTACGTAATAATATTGTTGTCTATCTGACAATTTCAACGAAATACCATTATTGGACGCACAGCTGCAAGCAGATCATGTAAGTAACAGAAGAGTGCCTTTGAAACAGCCTGCACGAGACACTCTGTAAGACAAAATGAGAAACCAAAAAACTAATTAAAGAAAGAGCAAATCACCTTGTTATAACAGATGATGAACTCGCCCAGGCGGTGAGCCAGGATGCGACGACGATCAGTTAGTCCCAAACGACGGCTGGGGAGCAGCAGCCTCAAGGACTGACGAAGGTTGCTGGCAGCTCGCTTCAGAAAGCGGATGACGAGCTCCTGCAATCAAGAGATGGAGTTAACAACATGCCATCTGCAAGATGTGGGGAGAATAGAGCAGAGATACTACAGCAGTTAAGGACTGGCAGGAGCTAAACACATTGTCCGGAGAAAATGGGCTGAAACTGGCAGGCAAAAGCATTCTGCAATATGCACTTTTAATACAGCCCTATAAATCCCATGTGTGGGAGAAAAACAATGGTGTATCTTGCTTGAGGTGGGTCAGAATTCTGAACAATTAAGCGTTTGTCTCAAAAGCATGGCAGATAAAGGAAAAAAATAGCCAATCAGCAAAATGCAGTGACCCATAATAACCTGTAAAGTCCAGTATTTTAGGAGAATGTTTCCAAAAACCCACCTGCAATGTGTTAAAGAAGGCCTGTGCACCAACATAAAACTCTCTCAGCAGTACCACAGGAAAAGGGATCTTGGTCAGATATCTCCACTACAGTGGGTAACCATATATATATATATATGTATGTATACTATTGTCACATCCCCTCCATAGCAATAGATGTCTACATCTACAGCCATATAACTCCAGTCCCTCACCATGTCTGTTTGACCTCTGGTGGGGGAAACATGGCAAGGCAGATCCAAGGCAAGATAAATCCTGTGGGTTTTTTGAACCTTTTCTGTCTCACCTCTGGATTTACTTTTGCTTAGGAGCTCTGCTAATGCATAAATGAGCAGCTTCACAGCCAAACTATTGGATTTCACGGCTTGCCTCTCACTGCCATTACTCCAGGCTGGTTTGATCTGTTATTTTAAACATTATTCTTCACAGAACAGCAGACAAAGTGACTCTCAAAAAGCCTGTTTTAATTTCCAGTTGGAAAAAGCAGAGGTAACATTTTCCACTGAATTGAATGATTATTCTTGACACACAATTTTATCTCTGAACTACATTGTCTGTTTCCTGGCAACTCACACTCATGAGAATATATGCAGAAAGCTCAAGACCCTACTGTACAAAGCTCTTTTACAAAGGTTTGTGAAGGGATCTGGGCTTGCTGCACTTTTTAACATGCATACATATCAAACAGAGGACTTTAAAATACTGCCTAGAAAAATCCATCACTTTTACTTTCTCTTCTCAGAGGCTTTTACTTTAATTTTCTCTATCTAGAATGCAAGTAAGATTCATAAACATAGATGTCTGGATATATTATAACAGTACATAAAAGAAAAAGCTTAACTGGGTACCTGTTCTATTTGAGTAGATGAATGCTTTGCTTAATGCAGCAGAAACCAGATCCTGACAAGTAATCTTAAAGAATCTTCTAGAGAAGAATTCAAGAACAGGTAAGCTCAGAATTCAATGAAGGAGAACCAACAGGATATCTAAGCAGCTTGACAAGAGCCCAGTCATTAAGAATGTTCATCATTGCTCTGAGGTCTGTCAGCAGTCCTACCTCATTTGTTTATCAAAAATACAGCACTGGCAGCTAGACAAAGATGAACAACCATCATCTCAGTTGGACTTCTGTACTTGCAAGGATGGGAACTGACCTCAAAACTCCCAAGGTAGATTTCAACTTGGCTCCTCAGACTGGCCAACACTAAGCCTTCTTACCATTTGCTCATTCTCCTTGGCAGCCCAGGCAGGATTCTGCATCTGTTCGCCAGCCTCCTTCATCAGTCGGAGCTGAACATGCTGTAGATAGGCAGAGAAAGCTGTACGAGCTTGTACTTTGCTGTGGACAAAAAGAAACAATCAGCTATCTTCAGAACAGGAATGGGAAGAGTTACAGCAGTCAGGCACAGCTGATGGACCAAAGCACAGTGAGCAAGGACCTCCTAAGTGCACTAATGCTGAAGCTCAAAGAAAGGAGGACCCCTTCACCCCATCAGCATTTTCAAGCAGACCGTCACCCAGATAGGGTAGGTATTGCAAGAGGTACAAAAGATAGCAGACACCCTCTAAGACAAATTCTAAAACCGAAAGGTTCTTCCTGCCTTTTACAGCCTTGGTTACTCTCCTCTAAAAGCCAGCAACATAGACAGCAGCAAAACTGTGTATTTTTAAAACAAATTCAAGGCTCTACTGGGCTTTTGTTTTCACAAACATTTTGAACACCACAACAACAGATTATAAAATAAACAAAGGGCTTGGTACTGGTGCCAGAGTTATAATAAAGGCCCTGTAATTCCCATTGGAAATGAAAGAATTAGATCTGTGAAAGTGAGCTCTTTCCCTGCTGGCTCAGGGATACAAGCCAAATTTCATTGAGCAAGGCAGCACTGAGGAATGAAGGAACACCAGCAAAATCTGCTATGCAGCTGGCTGAACATGTTGGGAAGCTGTAAGCATGAACTGAGGAGAAGACTGGGTGGGACACATAGCTTCTCATTCCCTCACAATAGTAGTCACTTTAGTATATGCATCTGTTGTGAGAGAAATTGCTGAAAGCTCTGTCTTATTCTGTTCATTGTCCTCCTGGTCTAAACCCTATCCTCAAACATTCTGTTCCACCAGCCTCTGTTCCTCCTCATAGTTTTCCCCACAGCTGCTAGAAGCTTTTCACAAGGATATAGCAGCAGATTGGCTTTAGTGTCAGCAACAGATTTCCCTTTCCATCACAGTAAGTGTCCTTACATGTTCTGTAGAATTTTTTCATCTTAAACAAACTAAGAGTTTTGAAACCATTACTCTCCTGAAATATTATTCCAGAACTTACTGTTCTAGTAAATAGGAACCTCCTCTTACTACCCAAGCCCAGCTTCACTTATGAGCAGTTTATAATTGCTTTTTCTTTCTCCAACATTGTCCTGTACCTTAAATATAATCCCTGATGGGTCTCCCACCTTGAATGTCTTTACTAACAGAGTTACATCCTTTCATAGCTTTCATTTTATTGTGACCTATCCACATCTGCCAGTGTCTTCTAATAAAACACCCACAATGGTGACATGATGAGACCAGCAGCTCACCTTAACCTGTGTTCCACCCACAATTTCCCTCCCATGAATATGGGTGATACAATACTCCATAGGAAGTCTCAGAAGTATGTCAAGTGATAAACCCTGGTGTTTTCATGCATGCATGAGCTAGGGTTCCACAAACTTCCTCTGATCAACCAGCATGCAAGATACTTTTCCTTATAATTAATTTCTAGTTGATGAACACCCAGCTGACAGAACTTCTGCTGTAAGTTATTAGTTCTTACAAGCATCCTGTTTGCATTTGGTGTTTCATCCTAGTTATGTTATTTATATCTTCAAAGTCATTCAGTTTTCCTTATATTTAGTCCACTACTTTCTTCGCATGGTAATAACTTCCAAATATTTTCCATCAGCAAATTTCATTAGCACATTTGTACATTTTGTGTCATTCTTGAACTGATTATTAATATCAGCCTCAGACTGATTCCTGAGGAATCTCATAATATTTTTTCCTACTTGTTCTCTGCTTCTTATGAATACTCTCAGGTACTTAATGGTTCTCATGACTCCAGGTACATGAGTCCCTGAAATGCTATTAAAACCTCTGTGCAGCAATTAAGTCTTTCTGGTTTATAGGTCTGTAAATTTCAGGAACACTATGCTACAGTGTTACACAGAAATCATACCATAGAACACTTATAAAGATCAACACATCAATTTAGGTAAGAATTGAAGTTAAAATAAAATACATTGGAAGTATCCAGGTATCAACTTAATCATCAATTTTTGATGCTTCTGGAAGGTCACACAGGGCCAAAAAGGGGCTGTGACAATGACAAGTGCACAAGAGTCTCAAGCTAACACCCTCTGTTAATAGCTGTACTGCAGCAACTAAAACATGATGAAAATACCTAGTCATAATTTCTGTCTTCCAGGAACTTGGGTCAACTCCACAATGCACAGCAGGCCTTGTAACATCTCTGAGCTCTGTATGCTACTAGTCACTACATCTACCTTTTCTTTCTACACGTGTGGAACATTGGGAGAACTCTCTGAATCCTAGATGAGAACGGATACTCTCTACATCAGGCCATCATGTATCAAAAACGGCTCTCACCTCAGCTCTCTAGAGCTGTCAGGTTTGGTTTAGGTACAATTTAAACATTTCATGACCAGTCCAAGGTTTGATAAGGAGCCCCCATTATCAACATCATCACAATAATACAGGTCTTGGCCTGCACCTGATACTTCTATGACTAAAAACTAAAGAAGGTTTTTGTTTAACACCACCTCTCCTTTGGTGTGGGGGGATATTGAAACCTGAGGCCTTAAATGCAGGAAAAAGTAACTTCCTTTTCATTTTACTTCCTTGGGAATGGCACAGTTGGAGAACCAAGTTTCCTCTGACTATCATTTCTTCACCAGTAACACCCAATGAGGAAATATCTACCTTCCACACATCAGGCTGACTGAGGAGACAGAAGTCTAACCACTTACAAAAACTGACTAAAATGGGCCTGGTTTCTCTTGGATGAAAATTTTATTACTTCAGCTCCTCTGCCTGTTGAGCACACAAGCAAAGCTTACATCAATGACAGATGAGATGGGGCCAAGCCCAGCACAATCCTAGAACATGAGGTCACCACAAGTCATACCTTTCTGTGGGGAATCCCAACAGTGCTGGGTGCTGAGCAAGATTCTGCCAAGAACATCAGACAGAGCTTATGTTCTTGGCAGGAGTCAGTTCTATATATACGTAGATAGACACAGCATTGCTATGTTTATCCTCAAAAGAGGTTTCAGAATCTTCCCTGCCACAGTAGCAAATGTCCTTGCCACAATTAGACATCAGAACAATTCCCAAAATAATTTTTTCTACCTTTGGACATTTTTCACAGAAAACATAATGCTGCTTCGTGTCTAGAAGATGTAAAGTCTTCCTACACAGATATATATGATCATGATTTCTTTTTTTTTTTTTTTTCTCTCCATCTGCAATTCGACAGTTTTGCTACACACATTCAAGAGGAGGACCATATTTCAAAACACCTGGTTAAGACCTTGCCTGGTGTTTTTCTACAGAATCTCCTCCAGCGCATCTCTTTTTTTCAAGAAATAAGTCATGCATCAGAACATACTCTATCCCACACCCCCATACTCAACAACATGCAATAAGATGTTTCAATAATTTGTCACTCTCAAATTACCTCCTAATCTTGCTCTCAGAAGGTGATGACCTTGAGCAAAGATTACTACCAGAGATAAAAATTCTATCATCAAAATTAAAAGTACAAAAATTATAGACTAATTCTATGGAGAGGCAGCACTGAGATATTCCTATCCAACCCTTCCTGGATAATTTAACATGAGTTTATAACTCCTTCTTGGCAAATGCAAAGAATGAAAAGAAAAAATTTAGAATTCAGTAGCAGACATCCTGCATTAAGGCAAAGAGGCATTTTAGAAGCCTGAGCTGACAAAGAACAGCTTGTATCGTCAGATTAAAGAACAGCACTGGAAACTACAGGGTCATGCTTTACACTGATCCAACAGGTTAGGCACCTAGGTAAACTGTCAGACTTTGCAACAGTCTCCCTTCTCTGACAACAAGATGTTAAGACAGCCCACAGTTAGAAAAATATCCAAAAGCCTCTTTTCTAGGGTCTTCTTATCTCTTCACACTCATATGAAGGATAATGTGCCTCCCCCATATTTTAACTCATGCTAGCTTCAAGTCAAAACTAGAGGCAATATGCAGAAAACTCACCTCAAGTTTCCTTGCTTTTGAAGAATCTGAAGCAAATTAAACTGAGATTCTGAGGCTGGTTTTTGCAGAAACAGCTCTTCTCCATCTCTAGTTTTCTTGTCATGTTTTTTTGGTAACTTTTCCTTATAAGCAGTTTTCACTGAATCAGAGAGTTTTGGCTTGTTTTTCACCTGGGTGTCCGAAAGAGAGCAAATACTTCTATCTACCTCTTCATCTTCATCTGCATCCATCTCCTCTTCTTCCTCACCTTCTGTATCTGACTTGAGGGATAGCTTTGCTGATTCTGATGTGCCTGTAGTAGAGGAGAAATTACTTATGCTGGTTGAGGAAAAAAAAAAAAAGTGGAGAGGGACTGTTCTACTAATTATACCATTTGGTTTAGCCCTAAACTTTTCTGCTAGAAGGACAGAATACACCATTTCAGAACAGCAGCTTAAGTATGACTGTTCTACATTATTCTGTCTTTCTGCTTGTGCATCAAACAGTTGAGAAGCCCATTTTCCCTATATTACAGAATACATATCAAGATTCCTGTTTTAACCTTAGAAATAAAAAAAAAAGCCCACAAAAAATCAAAGAGGCAAAGACATTTTCCTGTATTTTGTCCTGATTCTTACTTATATACTGACAAATATACACCTATACTTGATATATATACACACATTCTTGTATGTTGTGCGTCAAAAAGAAAAAAAAAGCTGCAAAATCTAAACTTCCACATGTGCCAATAAAGATCATATACCTTAAAGCAGCAAAAATCATCTTATAACATCCAATCTCTCCTACTGCAGTCAGTATTACACAGCTATTAGAAAGAGTTCAGATAAAGGCAGGAGCAGTCACTTGTGGGGATCATTCACCTCTGTATCCTTTTAAGTTTTTCCAACATCAGCTTGGATAAAGATTTCTCCTCCCAACAGCTTAAGAATCACAGCTGTCTAGGAGAGCCAATCGGAAAGGTCCCGTATTTCTCTAAAAAGCTGAAGAATCACAGAGGCACACATACTGTTGAATTCTTTACCCGAAATGCAATAACAAGCTCATCTCCAAGTAAGCACTGATTACCTTTAATCATGTAATGGGTGTGTGGAAAGGTGGGAATGAAATTCAAGGCACTCAACAAATGAGAAGCTCAGAACTAGAATGAAGTGAAAACTACTAACATTTGAAAGCAAACAACCCCATCCACACACATTTCAAACGAAAAAGTCTTTTGCTTGCTTGTTTTTGACTAGCTGCTCCAGCCGTGCATACCTGATGCTCTTGCCTGTGCTGCTCTAGCCTTGCCATGGTATCGCCGACACTTGCGTAACTCCAGTGAAACAAGCTTTCTCTCATAAAAGAGAGCATGAGAGCCCACAGCTTCCATCCTCATATCTAGCCTTCCACTGAGACCTGCCCTGGGAAGCACAGAACAGAAATATCTCTCAGCCTCCCATTACCTTTCTCTCCCTAATGATACAAGAGACCTAGGAGATCAAACTTCAAGAAACATTACTCCTGATACAGGGAAGAAACAGTTCCCATCAGTCTAACTCTGCTCTACTTAAGCTTGTAAATGCTCAAAGAGAGTCTTGTGTGTACTTCACAGAACTTCATCTCTCAAAGCCCCAAGACACACTCACCTGGTGTAAGCTCTCTTGACTGAGCAGCATCTGCCCATTATGCAACAACTCAGGGCACAATTAATAGAGGGAATTGCAAGAGTACAAAACAACAAAGGGGAACGCAAAGAGAGCACATTGACACAAATCCAGTTGTCTGAACCATTTATGTAGACAGCTTGTTCTTCACTAATCATATATAAGAATTTTAACATATTAGAAGTGGAAAACTCCAAATTTTCTACACGTTCTACCTAAGTCAAGGGACAAGGAGCCCTGCCAGACTCCTTAAGGGAAACATGAATGAAGCTAAGGAAATCTAAATTTAGAATAAATCCTACAAAACACAAATTATTAAATTAAGAAACTATCTACCGGGCTCTCCCAGCGATGAACTCTCTTTTCATCTTGCCCCTACAAAGAAAAAAAGGTCAAAAATTACTCTCCATTCTGGACCAGCCTTGATTAAAAAGCCTCCCTAGTCTTTCACATGTACAATGGAAAGACTATATTTACAGAATTACTTGGGATATATATCTTAAAGGAGAAAAAAAAAGGGCTCCAAAAGAGGAGCCCTGAGCAACTCTACTACAATAGATGCTTGCATTTGTCTGGCTTAAGCTGGAGAAGGCATCATTTAGAACTACTCTTCAGACATATCCCTAAACGTACACAGAGGAAAAAAAAATGTACAGTGCTGATGCAGGAAGAGCTTCTGTAAATATTGTCTCCTTTCTCAGCCACCTTGTCTTTACTTGGTAGTTACTTCATAGTGTATCTCAAATTTGCACAAGAAGAATTGTTGAGAAGAAGGGCATTAAACATGCAGTGAAAGACACAGCATGCAACTCTCAGTGGAAGCTCATCAAGTAGCATGAGCTGTCATTTCCACCCAACCACAAGCCAGAAAAAGAATCATCAATCATGATTGCACAGATCAAGACACAGGGATATTAAAACACTAGAGAAGTCAATTTCAGGGCTTACTTTACATGAAGATAAGCTTTAATGCGATTTGAAATTTGAAACAAAAGGGAAGCCAGGACCACCTACAATCCCTTCATAAAAAAACCTAAGTGCTTGAAGTTTTTTCATGTCTATAGTAATATTAGTACTCCAACAATTCCTGTGCCTTTTGAGTGTTGGCCTTTTTGCTCTTGGTTTCAGAAGAGCAACACATAAATAATGAGCAACAGTCACTGGCACACTAGAGAAGAGATGCACAGTTATCACCACCCTATAAATCCCAAACTTGTGTTTACAACATTGGATAAGTGAGGAATCAATCCTTCTTGTACTATTTGTGCCCTTTACCTCTCTCCCAAACAGAGAAGCTTTCTACCTGTCCTTAAACAGACGTGTAGCCAGCATGTAGTTCATTGATGTCTTGTGCTCTAGAAAAGATCTAGGAAAAAAGAATATAAATACAGGATTATCAAGACAGAGCTTGACACAATGAAAGGCAGCATAATACAGAAATAAATGACCTCTAATAAAACATCCCAGACGTGGATTCAGATAACATGCTGTACCACAACACAAAAGATGAAAGGAGGAGAGCTATCATTTCTCAGCTGAAGTTCCTGGTGATGCAAGAGAAAGAGAAAACATTACAGATTGGAAAAATAAACTAAAGAAAGTGTAATATAGTATAAATTTCAGAGTAAGTGAGTCCTTTATGGTGTTTATGGCCTAATGATAAAAGTACGCAGTATGCAGCTTGAGGATGTAAAAGTACATGGCAAAAATCTGAAAGGAAGACACTTTTATTCTAATAGAAAAGCAATACCAGAAATAATGTCCAACAGCTTTCCATGGGGTGCAGTTATGAAAAGCAGCAGCTGATAAAAACAAGGGATCAGAAAAAAGAATATTCAACACTAAAATAAACTCTGCCAAAACTTTCAATTCATCTTTCTCAATGCCAAGATGGCTGATCTACACATATCTAACACAGAATATCCCTCAACACGGAGTATCAGTGCCATGCTGTCAGATTTTTATTCTTACCCATAACGGTCCCATGTTAGTGGGGTAGGGAATATCCGGACAAAGCCTCCTCTCCGTTCATTTTCCTCTCTTACTCGCCGAAGAACTCTGACCTGATTTAAAAAAAAAAAAAAAAAAAAAGGCAGCAAAATAGATAACAATGAAAAATGAACTTTCCAGAAACCTCTGAATTTCAGAAAACAAGACTATTCAGTCCTGCAAATGGACTGGGGTAGATAACGATATCCTTAATGAACTTTGTCTTGCATTTAAATTCTGAAGGAGTCTATCACTGCTTCACGCACATCTCTGCTTGGCATGATTGAGGGCAAGGGCAATACCAGCAGTAAAACTCAAATTCTGCTTCAAAAATTATACTTCTTCTGTCACATTTTTCATTTACATGTGCTTGCTTTCTGTTGGGCAAATAACCCCACACACTGCATGAAAGCCAAGGTAAATAAAAGCTATTTAATAGTCTCCTTACCTCCTCCATGCTGAGGCCTAGCACAGAGTTGGGGTGCCTTCCTGCTGCTTTTTCCCTGCCTAAGGATGTCGAGCTTTTAACTTCAGCATCGCTGGCAGACAGAGAACGGGTGTGCTGTAGAGACAGTGGAAATCCAGATTTTTTTTTTTCCTCTCTCAATTTCCATATTAAGAAAAATTTCATTCAAGTTCCAGAACCCCATTCTCAGCAGGACTGACACTCCAGAGCATTACAGCCAGAATTCACAATTCCACACCTAAGCTGTTGAAGAGTCCACACCCCAGATGGCACTAAGTGTGAGTATTCAGATTCTTAAGATTTTAGCACAGGAAGCACAATTCAGGCATCACTGCCAGTATTTACACCCCGGCGCCCTCTAGAAAAATAGGAGACATACCAAAAGCAGCAAAGCCAGAAAGTCATACAGGGAAATCCTCATCCAAGGGACACTAGAGTCAGCATTCACAGGACTCAAATACACTTGGATTCACATATCAGTGGTACCAGAACCATGACTCTGTTGTTCTAGCTGTGTTGCTACACTAGAACAACAAAACTGTAATTCCCTGCTGAGCTAAATGTTGCAGGGAAAAGTTCACCACCTGTTATTCTTTTGTTACTATACTGCTGAATGTCAACTTGCTACTTCTCACACTTAACAGACACATCCTGCAGATGTACATAGATACATCATGCAAATTTGCATAAATATGCAAATTTTTTAAAATAAGAAAAGCAGTAATTTGCAGGCAGTATTTAAACTTATTTTTAATCTGATGGGCAGTCCTGGCCAATTCTAACAAAAGGACAGGAATACAAAATATCTTCAAATCATCTTTAAAATCCAAGCAAGACAGAAATCTTTGAACTTGTTCTTGAGTACATTTAAGATGGTCTTAGGCTCAGTTTAGATAAATGCCTCTGTAAAAACAGCACTAAAAAGAGTCTACTGATAAGGTCTCAAGCATTTATACCAAATTGAAAGTTTCTTTTAGTTCTGTACTGAGCAAAAAATGCACTGAGAGACTTAATCTAGAAAGAAGAGAAAAACATGACAGAAACCTTAAAGTGGGTAAGTCCAGGAGAATGTCCCATACTGCTCAGATACAAAAAAATTACATGGCAAGATCAGGATGCATGTCTATTTGTAAAGACTATGGGAACTGACTTCCATTCCCTCCGTTTCATTAGAAATGACAAGCGGCTATCCAGAATCTGTAGGTGAAGCAACAGCAAAGGCAACAAGCATTGCACTAGAAAAGGTTATACTGCAGTGATTGGCACAGAAAGACCCAAAGAGACAAAGCAGGTACCAGCTGAAATAATCTGTTAAACCTAACTAAAACTGGTTAAAAAGAGAAAAGAAAATAAGATAATCTGGATGAGAAGGCAGGAGACACAAGGATCTGCAGAAGAAATAAAAATGTCAGCAATAAAACAGGTTTGCTTGACATTGTAGATGCCACTAAGTTGAAAGACTTCTAGTCTTCCCTTCTAAGCTTTCTTCCATTTCAAATCCACAGGTCAAAAACTTTAGTTAACAACTTTCTCTAAAATCTCACAGGTAACCTTCTCTTAAAAAACATTTCCTGGCACTACCATAACAATCTATCATCATGTGAAAACTGCTGCTCAAAGAGAATATTACAAGAAATTCTTCATTCTATTAAAGGATCTGCTTCGCTAAGGAAGTACTTCAATGAAATCATCTCCATTGTCTCAATACAAGAGAGATGATTTTATTACATTCAAACAGTAATCATATGTCTATGTACTCAGAGCTCTGACTCCTGCCTGAGAACAAAACTATATTGCTGTCAAAATGCTAGAGAAAACTACCTTTGCTAGACTTCCTGCACAGTTTTTTCCTTATTTCACTACAGAACACCCTCTGGCTGTAGCACAGAAATGTCTCCAACTTCACAAAGATCTTGTTTCCTCTTTGACCCAGCTTATCTGTAAAAGTATAGATAAATCCAACCACTCTGGTGTATCTCCAAATTCTGCAAGTATCTTTGGTTCCCAAATCATGATTCTAATTTAATAAGCACTGACAGCAGTTGGCACAAAGATCCTTTCTATTCTCTACAAAATCTTATTATTCAGAAAGACTCTCTCCTCTGAGCCTCAGCTAAACTTATTCAGAATGACAAATAGCAGTGAAAAGACTGAATTAGGTTCTCAAGATGATTCCATTTGTTCTACCTTCCCATCCTGATGGGGAAACCCCATAAACTTAAAAAAAAAAAAAAAAAAAAAAAAAAAAAAAAAAAAAAAAAAAAGAGAGAGAGAATAATTTCCACTACATTTGTGACGAAGCCCAGCAGCACAATAATGCCTAGCACGTCCCCACATGGCCAGGTGCTTAGAACTGTAAATTAACGTCTATTTGTCCATATGGCTGCGAGAAGGGTGACAAATACAACAATACAACACTTAGAAATGTCATCAGTCTCACTTAGGCTAACAGTCCCATATTTTCCCATTAACTTTAGGAAATCCTTCTTTTCTCTGCATCTATTTTGACCCTTCACTCTGAAATTTTGCAGTGTCCTTTGGAGAACTGTCTCACAGAAAATTACTACTTCTTTTGTAGAACCACCTGAATTTTGTCTGCATATATTCTCCTGTGCTTACCTTATCATTCAGCACACTTCACCTACTTTTTTTTTTTAAGTTGCTAGAAGTGATGTAAATTTTTTTCAGCATTTGCTTTTGCCACATGGAAATATGCTGGTGCCATCTCCTCTTTTCATGTTGACTTCCATCTCACCCCTGCACCCTTGCCCCAGGTTACCCTAACTGTAACATATTTGGGGGCTAATTATGCCAAAAGCATTGTACACAAGAACATTTGAAACTGTAGCACTTATACAGATGATGGGGTACTTACCAATCTGCTGTTGGCTGTTTGTGACTGTGCAGACACAGGACGCTGCAAGAGACACACAAAGAGAATAAAAAATTTGTGTTCTCCAAGACACTATGATCCCTGCCCGAGTTGTTGAAGACTGGCAAGTACCCGAAACAAAACAGTATAAGCAAAGGGTGGTGAGGCATTGGAACAGGCTGGTCAGAGAAGTTGCGGATATCCCAGACTTGGAACTGTTCAAAGACAGCTGGATGGGGCTTGGAATAACCTGGTCAAGTGGAAGGTGTCACTGTCCATTGCAGTGGGGTTAGAATTTGATAATCTTTAATGTTTTCATCTTTCCAATCCAAGCCATTCTATGATTCTATGGTAACTGAAGTCCAGAAATAAAGCTAACTGCTTATATCGTCTCAGTTCTGATCTTCCTTATATCCTGCACAAATCTATCCCGTCCCCATTCCAGACACAGCACTCGTCCCAGCCTCAGATATGCTCAACTGTGCAGAATGCATCTGGACATATTGTTTTCAAAAGCACACTGAACTCAACTATGATAATCAAAATTCTTGGTTTTGTAAAATAAGAGTCACCCATATAAAAATATTTAATAGCTGTAAATCAAGGAGAAACAGATGCTGTTAAGTGAAACTGTTCATAGAACAGGGGGGTGGGGAAGTAAAAATCCCCTAATTTTGCAAGCAATTTCATTTAAATATCTCAACAATATTCCAGTTATTGTGGAGAAACAAGATACCATTTAACATTCTAACACAGGTGTAGAAACATCAGAAAGTCAAGAAGTCCCCTGTATTACCTATCTGGTATCAGCCCTACAAGTAAAACCAGTTTAAGGACAGGGACAGGTTCAAAAGAAAACAATCATCACTGGAGCTTAAGATTTTTCTTGCCTTCAGTGGTATTCAGGCTGTCTTCCTCTTCTACAACACTCAAGAAGAGCAAACGGTGTAAGAAAGGATTCTCAGGAGACTTACCTATCATTTCTAGTTATGCTACTGACAAGTTCTTCTCTACAGTTGGTCTGTTCAAAACAGATCAAGGTCTCTTATTGCTTACAATTAATTGAAAGAGCTCCAACCCAAATCAACCAGAAATTACAAAGGAAGCAGTTAAATTGTTCATTTCCCTAAAGGGAGAAATGCTCAGAATGTTCAAAATGCTCAAAGAGTCAAACCAAAGAAATTGCACAGAAACTTGCAGTCCAGACTGGTGAAACTCAGAAAAAAGAGTAACCATCTCAAGATAGTAATTCATGAGAACTCTCAAGAGCACTTGTACTAACAGTTCTTTTCCAAGCAGCAACTTTTACAACGATTAAAAACAGCCTGTGCGAATGATCAAAACTTAAGACATCATGAAGGAGGTAGGAAAAAACAAAAGAGATTACATATACCCTTTGCAACAGAGAATTGGAACAGGTATCAAAAATCAAAAAATCTGAGATAAAATGTATTCAGCAAAGACCAAGCTGCAACATTCTGGGACCACAGAAAGACCGAAACACCTATTTAGCCATGGGATTTCCACTTAGGTACTTAAGAAAAAAATGCTGTAAAACTTTATCACTGGATTACAAACCCATTCCTGTTAAACATAGGTTAGGGGAACCACCCTAATCCCATCTCATAACCAATGCACTGTCATATGAATCTTTGCTTGTTTAAACTGGTCAGCCTTACATCTTTGTGGGTATTTGTTAAGCAAAACAAAGTTGAAAGCCTCCTTAAATTCAATGCTTCACAACAGCCTAATTTTCTGAGATAGTCTTGTATAATTTTATCAAATCATCAGGATCTGATCCCATTATTCTAAGAAAGAAGGTTACTTTTTTTGGAATGGTTCCTAATTTATCTCATGTACCTTTTGTCTGCTACAAAGAGTACCTATACAGTCAGAGGGATCTGACTTTAAAGCACAGTTATATTTGTCTTAGAAGTTTACACTCAGACATGCATCCTCTAAGATACTCAAATCCCATCTTACCAGCTGTTCAGCTCTCTCACAGTGACTAAAGACTCTGAATTTTACAAGAGACAAAATACTGCAATTTCTGTGAGTTTTCCCTATACCAAAATGGACAGTATCTTGGTACACTGTCACTGAAAAAAAATGACTTGTCATTTCCTAACTGAACTTGAGCTACACAGCCATGTTGCATGTCCATCACAGCACCATCAGGTCCAGAGGTGTCAGAGAACACCACCTGCCTATTTGCCTGAGGAGAAACAAGTTGAAAGTCCAACTGATGTAACAGATCTCCCTGCCTTTTGTGAATGCTCCATTTCCACAGATACTTATGGACTCCATTTCATAGACAAAAAGAGATAGAGAACAACTGCCCTTCAACATTATAGTGCTGAGAAAGGACTACCTCAACAGAAAAGGCGAGGGGCAGTCACAGCAAGCCATGAGGCCTCAGTCCAATGATCCATGGGAAAGAGAGATTCCAAAAGAGAATGGAAGTCTTAAATTTCAAATGCAAGAAGTTGTTCACCTAGAAGGAAGTCTTGGAGACACTCATAAAGCTCTAGGGTTCTAGAAGCTTGCTTCTCACAACAAAATTAAAGTGGCAAAACAGAACTCTGGTGTTTCCCCTGAGTCTCTGAGAATCATAGCATGGTTTGAGTTGGAAAGACCTTAAAGGTCATCTAGATCCATGCCATGGGCAGGGAAGCTTCCACTAGACTAGGGTGCTCAAAGCCCCATCCAGCCTGGTCTTGAATACTTCCAGGGAATCAGAGTCCACAAACTCTTTGGGCAGCATGTTTCAGTGTCTCATCATCCCCCCAGTTAAAAAATTCATCTTCCGTAGTTATGCCAGAAATCCAGATAATCTCTCTCACTGCCTCTCTCACCTGTAAGTCAAATTCAGCGAGAATGACTTCTTCCTATGTTCCTCAGCCAGGGCTTGTAAAAGTAATTTACCTGCAGCTTCTGGTATGGATTTCTTCTGACAGATTCAGATGAATGGCAACTGTTCCGGCTTGACCGCTGGCCTGGATCCTGGCATACAAAGCCTATGGGCACATGGCACATGGAGAGCCACATGAGAACTTTAAGACAGACAAACCCTGAAATATAAATCTACCATTGCTCTTCACAATATTAGTCTATATATGACCTTCTTGTCCCTGCCCAATGACCAATAAGGATGCTTTTCATTTTTACACTTTGCTTTGTTTTACCCTAAACTGTAATTGCATTATATTTTTGGAATAAAAACTTGCTTCAAGACCAAGTACTTAAAACAATGAATGGGTTACTGAATAGCAGCAGAGAGATAGACTTGTTTTTTTTTCA
The DNA here is from genome assembly GCA_032173965.1 of Sitta carolinensis. NCBI lineage: Eukaryota > Metazoa > Chordata > Aves > Passeriformes > Sittidae > Sitta > Sitta carolinensis. Next base: position 40,394,690 of record JAVUNC010000006.1, read on the forward strand.
AACGTCTGAGTAGGGTACCTGATGACAATTCCACTTCTTTCACTATTAGGGCAAATTGCATAAAGCAACTAAATCAATATGCAAGGGACGTTGTGCTCTAGACAGTACTCCAATTCTAGTAACCCAACCAAAACCCACACATTCAACTTAAAAAATGCATGAACACGAACCCCAAAAGCTGGAGAGAGCAGTGTCTTCAAATACCAAATTAGGGACTCTTAAAAAAACCTAAGCATCACAAACACATGATTATTCTGAAGTTGAAATGTCCATGCATCACTTCTCAGTGTTAAGTAAAGGTGCTCTCCTTAACTAGAGTTCACCTCTATTATACTCATCTAGTAACATGCAGCTCATAAACTTACTTTTCACTGGTTTTAAATGAGGGAAAAATCGAAGGTTTGTTGGTTTTTTTTCACTCACCTACAAGAGTGAACATATCTGAGAGCATGCTAGCTTTGATCTTCAGGTCCAAAGGAGCATCACTGTCCCCACATGCAACAGAGGATAACAGGAATTATTTGTCTGGCATTAAATGAGAGGAATGCATCAGTATTCAGTATATCTCCCAGTATAGTTTCTTTACCTTCTTAAAACAGACAAAACCAAGAAGAAAACTAGGTGATATTCACATAGGTAAAAATCAGAGAGCAATGGATTAATCTGTTTATGCCTTTTCCACAGCTTTTAGTGTCCTAATGCAGACACATACAGCTTTGCTTAAACTCTCCTTAGGGCTTGAAAAATTTTCTTTGAATGTATGTATGTTACATTTCATGAAGTAGATAAAAGTTCCTGTTGCAGAATTCTTGAAAACCACACTTAACTATGCCTCTTCCACATAAAATCATAGCTGAGAGACCTACAAAAATAAATCCTCAATTTCCATTTGAGCATGCAGGTCAGCATGAGGGCCAAGTCAACACTTACTCGTTAGAATTTATCTGATTAGAGTACTACATTGAGCCCAAGAACTCCTCTACGTACTCAAGTAAAGTGTAACTGACTGAACTCTGCTTGGACTCCAAAATCTTAAAGCTTCTTTCAGCCAAGAATATTGAAATCCAACACAATAACCTGAGAGAGCTCCAAAATTTATCTATGAGAGATTATGAAGAGTTAACAATGACAATGGAAGAGAAATTAATTAAAAAGTAAATGGCATCCCAACTGGTCTCTTTCAAAATCTATTGCTGCAGTAAGTTTGTTTATCCAAAGGAAAAAAGCAAAGGAGCATCCTCTCTGCCAATCAGCTATGGAAAAAAACCTGCAGACATCATGAAATCATGCCCTCCTAGGACCACAAGTTTCAAGGACAACCATCTCCAGCAACAGTCCCTGCTTCATATTAAATTGGGAATCACTTACCAGGCCAATGATGGGGACAGGTTCACTTCCAACAGCCAGGGTTTCAGAGTGTCATCGATAAGGACATCAAAACCATATAGCTCTGAAAACACAGCAAACACTAAGTCGACCCTACTGCATTTTTAAACATTCAGGTAAGGTCCAACATTAGTCTCTACCGGGTCATTTCTATCTAAATTATATAAGATAAATCCAGTAAACTCTCTAGGGATGAACAAATAGTAACATTCCTCAAGTGGCAATTTTCACTTCCTCAGAATCAAGCTTTAATATATTCTACCTGTGGGGGAAAGAGTGGAACAAAAATATTAGGAAAGTATTATATACAAAAATAGAAAACTCTTTACTGCTCACAAGCTATAGTTTCCACAGAACTCTACTAATTGATTCCACATAGAATTGACACAAGCATAGCAGGTTCAATCTACTTCTACTGGATCCTGGAAACAAGGAAACTTCATTCTCAATTCCACTTTTTAATCCCTTTATTCATTGTTCCAGTCAGCTAAAGAAATTCTTGCTTCTTTCAAGCATCAGCCTCTTTTCAATTATTCCTGTATGTGTTCTGTAATATCCCCATGGGGTTACAGCAGACTTTCCCTCAGCAACTCCATCTACATGGACAACCTCCCATAACTTTTTAGCTTATTGACAACTTGCCACTTTGTAGCAAACCACAACAGAAATATTTTTTCCTTAGTTTCTAAAACATTCATAACATATTACATCTGCTAGATGTGTTCTGCTCTTCACAGGTCAGAGTGAAGCCAGATTCCCGTTCCAAATATGATTTTACAATTTCACTCTCTATACATGTTTTCTCTAGTTTGGAAAGAGTTGCAAGAAGGATGCTACACAAAAATGAGCGTAAATCAGAAGTTGGCAGTAATACAATTCCTTCTTTCAGCATTAAGAAATAGACTTAATAATCATCACGGCAACTTAAACCATTTATTTTTTTAAAAAAAAACAACTACATAAAACAGGGTATTGGCAGAGAAGGATCTTCATGGACTCAAACAGTTCACTAGTGCCTGAAATAAAAGCAGGAGAACTTCTTTGCCATGTTTCTCTTCTTGAATTCTGGCCTTGGCCTTTTGCCGCCTGCCTTCCTGTTGATACTTGCTCTGGGGAGCTGGACCTCTATGCAGAGAGTTGTGCAAAAGCTCATGTAGCTTATAATGGGATGTTAATGAGCTGGGGCAGGGGGGAGGCTTGGAAGGGGGGAAATGGCAGAAGAGTGAGCATTGCCTGCTCACTCTCCTGGAGACTGTAGCCAGACATTGAATGGGAAACAAAACAGAAGAGAGTTAAAGAGTTGGTTCACTCCAAAGAATGAGGCTGAATCTACATTTTGCCCTCTTGCTCCCCAGACAGGAATGACTGCAGTAGGGAGAAAAGGAGAAGGTCAGGATTGTAAGTATAAACATCAGCAAAGTTTTGACCAAGAAAAGCTTCTGATGACTTTAACACATTATTTCAAACTACAATCTCAGGATCGGTGAAGACCCATGACTATTAACAGTACAGAAAACTCAGCAGCTCATGCCCAAGGCAGAAAAGCAACGAGTAGGCCTGCAGCAGCTGCTGGTCTGCAACCTCCCAGTCCCAGTAAGGAAGCAGCACATTTTGTTTTGACTAGCTCCTGCTTCTTTTGCTGCTGGCCATTCCCTTCCTTGCCCCCTCAGAGGCCCTTTCCTAGTATTTTGGCTCCTCTGAGTTTGTCCTCCTCTCCCACACAATTCTCTCGCAAATTGCTTGCTCTTTAAAGCTCCATCTTTCCCACCCAGTTACTCATTCTGTCCACTTTTTCAAATACACATGGGAAACCTTTCGACCTCAACTAGCTCTAACCATGCTGCAGGAACTTCACATTCCTTTCCCTTATGTTTGCCTTATTTAATAGGACAGTAAGGTCTTCAGGCTATCCCTGCTGACTCAATTCCATTGTTAAACATGGATTTTAAAGCCACTTGCAATAACTTCCTAGGAAGTACCCATGGTTGCTCCATAATGCCCCAAGTTTCACATATTCTGAGTCACACCTACAAACCCTCGACAGATGTCTCTGCTACCTCAGTGTATCAGGAGCTACATAATATCCATGTTCTGGCAATTGAATCAAGCCCCACAGATTCCACACAGGGCTTAGCACAAAGATCTGCTCAACAGTCAGAAGTTTACCCAGAAATATCTTGCTGACCCTCTTCCACATTTGGAAAATGCACTTCCTAGATAAAACACACTAGTCATAGTACTCTTTCCACTGTGAAACTCCACTGCCTCTTGATAAAATAAATATATAGGCAGGACAAAGATGTGGAGTCACACGAGCATAGGATAATCAAAAAGTACATCCTCTGCAATTACCAACTTCAGCAAGGCTGCCATTTCCCTCTGCAGAGAGAGTGAAGAGAACAACTGAAAGAGCAAAACATGCCTCACACTGTGACAATTGTAGGTTCACAACAAGCCACCTGGTGCCACCATTGTTACTAAGGGAAGAACAGAAGAAACTAAGATACCAAGTTTCCATAGTGCCTTCTCTTGCTACTAGAATCCAAAAACATGTTTCACCCCTGCAGTTTGCTGAAGACTGGAATTATATCAGGAGGTACCGACTGTTTCCAAGACTTAGCAGTAACAGCCTGCCTCTTCCTCCTCTAATCCCCATAGAGAAGTCACTGTTGACTGAGCTTCCCATCCTCCCCAAAGAAGATCCAGCTTCAGAGTACAGTCTAACAGCAACAGTTCAGCCAGAGATTTTGTTGCCAATAACATTATCTAAGACTAAGACAAAGGCTAGAGAGATAGTCTCAAGCTTTTTGGTTCTGGTAAACTCCCAGGTATTCCAACTTTATCTCATAATCCTCTCCAAGACTGCACCAGCACTCTCTTTTACAAAATATGCCCAAAGAACTGTTATTCTCCATAAGTACAGAAACTAAGTCACAATAGCATAGTAGCATAAACAAATTTTTCATGATTTTGCAGAGCATGAATAACTTCAGTTCCTAAAGGGTCACTGTAATTCTGGTCTTTCTTTGCAGCTTGTTCCCTAGAGGAAAAAAAAAGCTTTACTGCAAAGTACATACTCTACAACTAAATGGAAACAACATGAAGTTATGAAGGGACACAAATAGTGGGAAAAAAATTGCACAGCATGGAACTCTTTTGATATTGCAATAAAAGCCCACCTCCTGGTTTATGCAGGAACATATTTACAGACATTTCTAATGCAAGGAAATTTTGCCACTGAAATTCAAGTCTTTCATTTTTTTCTTACTCCTTCTGTTCTTATATTAGGGTTTAATTCCCTCTTTAAGAGAGCTTTATTTTAACAGAAAAAGGTTTTATCTCTATGTTATTACAGAAAAGGACCCAACCAGAGGAGACAATATTATTCTGCATGTTGGTGTTCTCGCCTACTTCACGACATGCAGCTTGCACCAGCCAGAGTCTGTCACACTAGCTCAGCCAAACGTGTGACTGCCTCCCTCTGAGGCACTTTCTGCACTCCAGGTAACCAGAGAAAGCCCATCACTCATAACACTTCTCTGCAGAGAACCTTTTTTATTTCTACTGAAGCTTGAGGGAAAATTATCCATGTTCTCAATAAAAGTCTTCAAAAGTGGATTAATTTCAAGGTACATACATAGTCAGAGAATAACCTGAGTTGGAAGGAACCCATAAGGATCACTGAGTCCAACTCCTGCTCCTCACATGACTACCATAGACTGAATTGTATGACGCAAGCGATCATCCAGACACTCCTCGAATTCTAACAGGATTTGTGCTGAGCTCACTTCCTTGGGGAGCCTGTCCCAGTGACTGATCACCCTCTCTGTGAAGAATCTTTTCCACCTGAACTTCTCCTGATGCAGCTTCATTCCATTTCCTCGTATCCTATGTATTCCTTGTATTAGAGAGGTGATCAGCACATCTACTGTCCTCCTTGAAGCAGCTATAGACTGCAATAAGGTCACTCCTCAGCCATCTCCAGGATCAACACACCAAGTAATCTCAGCTTCTCCTCATCACTCTTGTCCTCAAGACCTTTCACCATCTTGGTTGTCCTCCAAGATAAATCACTGCTTTCTTTGGTGAAGCAAAGATTACAGCTGACTTTAGCTCATCATCTGTACAAAAATCAAATGCAGAATAATCCTTCAACTCTGAAGGCAGAAAACTTAATAAGGCCACCTTCAAAGCTAACATCAAAGAATGGGAGTTGTGGTGCAAATTGGGCTGCTTTTATACTACTGTTCTTACTGAGTAAATAAATTATCACCCAGAAGGTATAAAAACTTGTTTGACCCAGTGTGTGATACCAGAGTGAGTGAAAAGGTTATCCCAGTAACCACTTTAGGACATCGCTTAACTTCTCTTACAACACTGAGGAACATAAGAGTAGAAATGCAGCTGCTTGGCCCTCAACAAACCCAAGTGCCCAAATTAACAAAATATAATACTAGGTAGACCAAAATAAAAGCCATCTGACTCTATAGATGAGGTGAAGGATAAAGTGATGAGCATGTTCCCCAACTTCATTGGACCAAGTTCTTCTGATTTCAAGCTCTTACACTCCAAGAACCTCAGCCCCAAGAAGGCGATGAGACAAGAATAACCTTGTGTTCCTCACTTTCATGCCATCTATCTGGTGAAGACTCTAATGCCACTACAGGAACCAGTGGCAGTAGACAACAGAATGAAAAGCCAGGATTGATTCTGACTTTGGTAACACAAGTCCATTGATGATAAACTGACAGTGCTGGTCATTTCCTAAGTCTCCCAAAAACAGCTATAAAAGCTTTTTAGGTCTGCCCCAGATTTCTGACAAAGAAAACAGGTGCTACCAAGCTGATAACAACTTCCTAAAGAAGCTGTTCCGTGGCAAAAGAGATCTTGAGTCTTTTAACCAAGCTCTGGGTACTAAATCATCAATATCAGACAGCAACTGTTTAGAGCCATGAAGTGACAAGTAAGAAAAACAGTGCAGGGATAGACCCCCCCCATTCCTATAGAAGCTATGACTAGAAGACCTATCCCTTGAACTCATTTTACCCTTCAGACTCATCTGACAGTTCAGTTCAAATTTGAAGATACAGTTACATTATAAATCTACCCTGCCCATCAGATCATCAAAACACCTGTCCTGAAGGGTACATGCCTCCTGAATCTGTTTGTAGCCAGAGGATTCTATGGGCAACCTTTTTCAAATTCCAATGGCATCTTTACATACTGGCTTCAAAGCAAAGACTGATGGTTAGGTGATAAAAATAGAATGCATTAAGCTTTGGTAAAAATAGGGTAATGGTAAGAAATCCCTGTTCAGCTTTTCTGTGGCATGTTATGTAAGAAACCAGAAAAACATACTGTACATTTTTCCTATATGTAAGGCTGACTCAAGTCACTAAGCATGGACTCACCTCACATCAAGTAAGTGTGTACAGAAATTCCTTAAGAACCTCAAATTTATAGTGCCCTGCAAAAGTCATAATGGAGCAGGTCAGCACAGCTCAAAACTACAAAGGGCTTTGCCCAAATAGGTCAACTACCACTACTAAGAAAGTTAAATGTTCATGAAAAACTGCAACACAGGCAGTTGAAAAACTGGTGATTCAGCACAAATGAAGGCTTTTTAAGCATTTAGTTCCAGGTCAGCACCACTCAAGTCTTACAATAGTTTATTGTTTGCTTTTGTCTCAATATAGATATGATTAGAAGCAAAAGCCTGACCAATTCAGCCTTAGGACACAGAAGGAGCTAAGTAAGAAACTCATTGCTTTGGTGGGATCAATATGCCCGTTACCCTATCCTGGCCTGCCTTCTGGATTGCAGACAAGCTCAACGGTGTCACAGCTGAGTTTACTAGAACATAAATGAAACAACAGGACTTCGATCTGTTTCTTCTTTAGGCTCACATTTCAGTGAGTACAGAAAACAGTGCTATACGGACTGCTGGCAAAAATATGAGTAGCACCCAGATGCCCTCTTTTCATACCCTACTAAACCATCCCACAGGGAGATTTTTCATTCTCATTTTCCTGAAAATGAAATTTTAATTTCATTTTCCTGAAAGCAGGCCTTACTGCCTTTTCTAGCCTACCCAGAAGTGCTTACTTCAGGAGGTAGAGAAATGCAGTCTATAAATCAGCACGAGCATATTCAGCCCTATTCTATCTCCTGTTCCAACACAGAGATGTCACATCCCTCAAATAAGTGCAAAATCTATCTTTCTCTTAAAAAAGGCTCCAGATGTAACCGTCAACTCAGCTGGAGACAGCTTCAGGACAGTGCAGTGATTTGGAGAGTTGCAGCATGCCCTACTCTAAAGTTACTTACTGGTTAAAATAATTTTTACTAGGAGTTTAATTCTACAAAAGAAATTATTAGCTAATCACAAAAAAAACCCAGAGGTCTGGGATCACTTTGTTAATAACAGTGCATAAACAAGGCAACAAAATCATGTAGTGCTTGCAGCGCTTCTGTGATGTACTTCAGAGGAACAAAACTGAGCATCCCAAGTACTCTGAAAACTGATTATTACTAGAAAGCAGCAAATAGCTCATATTACATTGCCAAAATGGAATAAACTACACTCTATACACAAACTGTAACCAGCAATGTGTTTTAACATTAGAAAAAGAGCCATCCTGACCTACCACTCTCCCTTTCTAGGCAAGCAGTCATAGCAGGAATCATCCTGTCTCACCAGTCCCATCTTAGAAAATTAAGAAGCCATGAATAAATTCTCTTCCTTTAAATCTAGGAAACAAGTATATATATATATAAAAAACACTTACTTGCGAAAGAACTGAAGGACCACAGCAGTAGTAAACTATTAGAGAAATAAAGTGGGCAACCTCATCTGGACAAACAAGGATTCATGATTTAACTTTCAGTAAAAAAGTGGCAATTTCACAGGAGTTCTATTCCCCATAACAGCATTACAAACTTAGTTATATTTTTTCAGAAGTTTTCCAAACAATACCCATCTCTGCATCTGAATTTCAGATAAAGGTTTCTGAAGTCTGAGATACTTTTCACATATTCAGCCCTTCTCAGGACACACACTCAGTTTTATTGTTCAAAGCTCAGAACAAAACAAAAAAAAAAAAAAGCAAAATAACAACCAGTTCTTGTGAGACTCTACATGCTGCCTTGAAATCTTCATTCCCAGTTTTCACCTTCATGCTAAAAGCTATGAACTGAACCATTATGAACACTTCCAGCCAGAAAAACTGAATATTTACAACAGCGTTAAAAGTCATAAAATCAAAAGTGTCAGAACAAGACACACAGATGACAAATGAACCATACAGCATGATGGAAGTTCAAATCCTTGAGACAAGGACCACCACTTAATTGTGGGGGAAGGAGGCACAAAGTACTGAGCTCTGGAAATGCCTAAGTCTCCCTAGGGAAGCAGTATGGCTCCTACTTAAGCTCTCTTTCCTGGGAAGCTCTTAATTTATGTTTACACTGAAATAAACGGAACAAAACAGTTTATTTGTGGGGGAGCATCTGAGATGGTGGTTAGTGCAGCCCTGGGGAGGCAGCAGGAAGTGGGATAACCTCAGAGCCAGGCCTAGCAGAAAGTACATGAGGAACATAGTTTCCATATACACAGCTCTAGAGACAACTGAGGAAGGAAAAGGGAGAAGCCAAAAAAAGAGTCAGCTAAAGTGGTTTTGATGTGTCTTTTTTTCAACTAGCCAATAAAGTGCCATTTCACTGAGACTATTATCTAACTCATCAATCCCCATGTATGACCAGGTCCTTCAACTTTGAACAAAGGCATCAGAGTCAGTCAGGAGAAACTATGGTGGGAGAGGTAGCTAGTTTGGGGAGATAACTAAACAACCTATCAGTCAAGGCTCTTTATTTCTGACTGTCTTATCACCCCCAGATATCCAAAGATGCATTTATGCTGGCACGTTGAAGGATGCAGAATTGTCAATATCTAAGTGCAACTCAAGGACCACATAAATGGATTTGACCTGCTGCAGCTAGTTTAAATATAAGTTCCAACACCTAAACACAGGATAGCCTAAGCCGAGCTTGGCCTTTGGTTTAAGGACTGACTGAGATGCCACCTTCGTGCATGCATCCACAGGAGTGAAGGACGGCTAGGAGCAGGGGGAGGGAAGGCGGGGAAGCAGGCCCTGGGAAGCGGCGAAGGCGCAGGGCGGCGGCAGCCGCTGCTCCCGGGAGCCGGTCCCGGCACAGCACGGGCCGCCAGCAGCGCCCCCGCGCGGCGCTGCCGGCACGCACACCCGCCGCCACCCGCCTTCCGCGCTCCGCACACGCCGCTCGCCCCGTCCCCGCACGCACAAAGCAAAATGCAGAACTGCGCTGCTAGATGGCTCAAGAGAAAACAGAAAATGCTCTAAAAAGCTGTTTAATCACCCACAGCTATTCTTCGCAAGGGCACTAGTAAATCACCAACTTCCCAGCACTCCCCCAAGTTCCCTTTCAAGTCCCTTTTCATCATCCTATTTTCACGTCCTTGTTCGAGACTCTGGTCAGTGGTACTGAGTGAACTAAGATTCGATGCCCCCTGCCCTCACGGAGGCTTATGCTGAGAAAAAAAAAAAAAAAACGACAAACCAAAACAACTGAAACAGTACCCAGCTTCCTTGCACTAGGGAATAAACATTCCTCTCCAGCATGACAAAACTGGAGGTGCCAAACAGTACTCAACAGGCAATCAACAAAGATGTCCCCGATGTCTTACCAAAGCAGCTGCCACGATGTGAAAGAAAACTTTTACAAGCTGAGGCAATGGACAGCTCAGCAGAAACTAGAGTCTTGATAATCAGGTCTTCCACGTTGGCCATCAGTGCTGCAAGGAGGAAAAGGAGGAAGGAGGAAAAAGAAAAAAAGTAGATTGTGAAGTAACACATAATATCCAGAAAGGCATGAGAATATGCATATTGAGATACACCTCTGTGAATCAAAGCACATGAGACCCTGTGGATGACAAAGCAATGATGCTTGGAAATCCATGCAAGCCTAAGTATATAGAGACATGCATAAGTATCCTAGTGCAAAAATACTCACAAATGAGAACGTGAGAATGATAAATATGAGTATATATAGAGTGCAGGTAAGCAGAAACATGGCAAACACATCAGCACAAGTCAGCTGGAGTCTGACCACTGCCCACTCAGAGTATTAGGAAGGATTAAACAAGAGTGAGTTAGTGAGATAGGCCCTTAAACTACAGAGAATAAGCCATAGCACTAACATATAAAATATTTTCTTGTTAACTTTTATGAGATAACTGTTCTGTGACACTGCACCTTCCTCTAAAGCAGCTGCTCCCATACCAAAATTCATAAATCTTTTCAAAATTTTATGCCTGGTGACAGCTCCCAGTCCTGCTGATAACCCACAGTAAGAAAGCACTCTCCAGCTCCTGCATGAGCCTGTGAACAGAGCTCAGGAACAGGAGTCCAAGCAGACAGAGGCAGCAAAAGGCAAGAAAATATGCACATTAGACATATATCTAGATTCTACACTGGACTTGGGATGAGTCATGCAATAGAAAGAAAACCGCACTGGTTTTGTTTTCAAAGACAAGCAATACAGAAGTGAGAGAAGGGAGAAATTAACAAATACTGGAATCATCGTCTCAGAAGTTAGTAAGGACCAAAGGACAGCCTTCCCCCCACCCCTCAAAGACAGCACAAGCATATCCACACAGACATCTAGCAATCCCTGTTTCAAAGAGAATCTTCTAGAAACCACTTGACTAGAGAGTTTACTTTAAATCTACAATTACTATTTCTCATGCTCAGATGATGACATGCAGGGACCTGAACAATTACAGAAAGAGCACGCAAGCAAATTCAGATGTGAACTTCTGTACTAGAAAACAACTAAGTGAAACCAACACAACATGGAAACATCCCAGCACACATAAACAACCCAGAGCACAAAACCTTGCCAGCCTAGACAAGGCCAGCACTTTTCAGCCAGCATTCTGCCTCCCTATGACCAGAACCAGATGCATCAGAGAAAGGTGCAAGTCTTATAATGGATAGTTACAGAAATCTACTTGCATTGTTTGCTCAGTAGTTACTTAATTATCAAGAGTGTATATTTTATACTTGAAGTTGGGGTGAGAAATGGAGATGTACCAATATTAATATAACTACGCATCCACAGCTTCGTGGACACATATGGTGCAAGGGATTGGACAGCCATGCACGCACATGATGGAAAAAAAATCTACTTCCATATGAAAGCCAGATTCAAACCCCTTTCTCCAACATTTGAGTGTTCCTTGGCAGCATTTGCAATATGGGCCATAGCTGCTATCAGTAATTGCACTGATGCCTCAGTATCACAGGTAAATTATCCCTTAAAGGATATACCTGGATTCTGCTCTGCAGATGCAGTTACTCCCAGCAGACCTGGCAAAGGTGTGGAAGAGGGAGCTATTTGATATGAAACACAGACTAAATGAAAACACTCGGCAAAAACCTGAGCCATGGAAAGATGACACCACATCCAAGAGTCATTCAAACTGGCACAGCTGTCCAGAGGTTGGTCACTCATCAGACTGAACAGGCCATGGGAGCAGTAGAGGGAGGGAAGCTTTTAGAAGGAATGGAATGACCTTAAGAAACGGGAAATGTAGGTAAAATATTAAGAAACACACCCTGAGAAAGTCTCAGAATACTAGTTGTAAAAAGGAAGGGGTCAGGCCTTATCTCTGGCAATAGAGAATAAATGCATAGCCCTAGTAGTGAACAATGCTTCCCTCCACCCTGCTCTGGTGCGAAATGGGACTCACTGGGGCTCTTCCTTGATTTCTTAGAATTCACACTAGTGAGATGATCAAGATCCAACAAAGAAATAAAAGAATAAAAGAAGAAGAGTTTTACTGACCTGCAGTGTCTCTCCCCTCTTGTTTTAAGTACCTCAGCATTGCACTCATGCTCCACTTGTTTCCATAATCCTCTACCTCAGGATCATCACAGCTAAAAATAAATGAAAGGAGATTGACACCACGGGCCTACCTCTATGGACTGGCATTAGACCAACTTAGGTAAACTGACCCAACATCTAAAGAACAAGTTCCATTTTCCAGCCAAGTACCTGACATAATCTCCACTCTTCTTGTTGACACTGTAGTTGGTCAGATGCATAAACTGGTTTCTAATGTTCTTGGAAGCCTGGTCATACCTCACTGTTGCAAACCTGAAAAATAAATAAAAATTCACAGTATTTCTTGAACAACTGACATTCTTGCTAGGTACAGCAAGCATGTCCCTACAAACCACACAGACGACTCAACAGCAATGCCTAGGGAGAGAATGCATGTAATGAGACACTATCAAATGCAAGATACAGTTGATCCTCAAAGGACATATCAAGCAAAAAAAATGTAACAGAATGTGAATTTAATGTAAAAGAATTAGTTTGCAGTTGGAAAGAATCTATAATAGTAATCTGCAATCATTTTCTTACACTACATGTAATCCTGATTCAATACATATTTTAGGCCTCAGACTTTGGAGAAAAATAAATTTTAAAAAAATGAGGGCAGAATCCAGAGCATCTGGTAGGTAGAATGACTAGTATGAGTCACTGATAATCACCATGGCTCATAACAGCAAGCATGTTCCAGTTCAAAAAAAACCCAAACAACAACAAAAAAACAATAAGAAAACACCTTCATTCTTGACAATCCTCCTCTAGCATAAGAGCTTAAGATGCCACTGTCTCAAAAGAGATGAGGGGAGTCAGAAAGGATAAGGGGAGAGTCAAACACATACTATCCAAAGAAACCACAACAAAAGGAGAAGTATGTACCACAGAGAGCAGTGTTAGCTGCATAAAAAGGGGAGTAGATATGGTGGAAGCCCCTTATCTAGAAGTGCAGGAAAAAGGAGACAGGATTCAGGAAAAATGGAAGAGGAAAAGAAAGCTGGTTATGCATCTTCTGGTTATGCAATGAAATACTGTCCAGAAAAGAATGCATCTCCAACTTTTTTTATTAATAGTCATCTCTTTTCACCCTTCCCCAATTATTATTCCCATGGTTCAGAAGCTGAACTCTACAGACAGCTAACAAGTTACACAAAAAAAAAAAAATCCAACAAAAAAACCCCCAAAACACAATCCTTCTTTTAGAAAAAACTCCCAAAAAACCAAAAAAAAACCCAAAGACCTTATTTCTCAGTTAAATCGAAGCCACTTCTGCCCTCACTTGGTAGCCATTTTGAGAAATACTGTTGCCATAACAACTATACCAGCAAATCCATGAAATTGCTTAAATTTATCCTTAAATACACACGTGGAAGCAGGGGGAAAACAAACCCCCATGATATAACTAACTTTAAGTGGCAAGGTTAAAAGAGTGAAAAATATTTTGCACTATATTTTTCTCTGCTTTAAGTACATATGAAGTCAGAGAAGCTGGCAATAAAAGCATTTGGAAGTTTGGATCCCCTTTCTACATATTTCCACAGCTTAAAGTATTTGAATTTCTTTTCAGTTTAACTGTAAGTTTCCTGGATTTAGCATTTCTGTTTTGAAAACAGTGACAAAAGTCCTGTCATATATTTTGTTCTTATTTATGATTTCATCATCTCGGTCTTAACAATCATTTACTGGCAGCATACTAGAAGTATTTGTTGAAATATACTTTCAGCCAGATCCTGGAAGATATTGAGCACAATCAGAGAGTCATTTCAAGTCTCCCTTGGTACCATGGCAAAATTAGATTCACTGTGCTTTTCAGCTTATGCTTTTAATTTTTCATCCTCAAATATGAGAATAGGAACTGCTGGCAGACTCAGTCAATACTCCAAACAACAGTAGTTCTGTAGTTTCAAATGCTTGCATTAGCTTCCTTCTACAGAGACCATCCTTAATTATTAGGTGGTCTGAGCTCCATGCTCAGAATTTTACATTTCCATGGGGATTGTCTATTCAGAAGATATTTCACCGCGTTCCAGAGCTCCCAGTACCTAAGCTTTCTCTTTTACTAGGATGCTATCATCTTGAAGGCATCATGGGCAACTTCAGCAATACACCAAAAACCTTCAAAACATTAAATAACTCCTATCTACTACCAAAAAAGCCCAAGCTTTAAAACAATACAATCCAATACTTAATACATTCACCCACAGCTGGTTTGACCAGCCTCATGCTAAGTGCAAGCATGCAAACGGAAAATCCAAGCTATTTCTAGAGCTTCTATCAATAGCGTCTGGTTGTCAGAATAGTAACAGACCAGAAGTACAATACTAGCAAATAGCCCAGACTCCTTACACTTTTGTGTTTTGCACTTGCTTAAGATGGAAGAGTGTTACTACTTCTGAAATACCAGTCACAATTACCTTCAGTACTCTACAGTTCTACAGCTTTTCGGAGTATACTTCACTGTATCTTTCTTCCACTGCAGTAGCTATGCTGCTCATCCACCACACTTGATCTCTCCAGGAAGGACAAGAGACTTACAGGCTACAAAATGTCTTGCTTCAGCTGAAATTTACCCTTATTTTAGAGAAACCAAGGTCATAGGAAAAGGCATTACAGTAATAGTGAAAAATAGAAAAACACTGCCTATAAAATTTTCTAGGTGTTAACCTGAAATTAGAATAAACTCTTGAGGAATATTTTAGAAGATTACTTCATTTAAGAGCAACGTTCTTTTCCAGTTTCATTCTGGGCCACTACTAAGAATAGAATATATGTTACTTAAAAGATAAGGGCCAAGATACTAAAAGCAACTCAAAAACTATATGCTAAGCAGGGACAGAAAATAAAGGGCAAGCCTCATGTTTTCCTAGTAACAGAATTTACCACAAGCATATGCTGCAATATGCTGCATGAACTCTTTTTCTCAACACCAAAGGCTTCATGCCCAGGTGTCTCATATTGCTATAATCCAGCCAAAGAGCGATGAAGGCATAAGTACGTGAGTCCAGCTCCCCATCTGCCAGGATAGGACTGTTTCTGAGCCAAAGCATTACTCGTGGATGCTGCTATGTGGGAGCCTGCAATCAGACAGGAATCCAAGAGTACTCCTAAATCAGAGGCTGGACTGTCCACACGTGGAGGCCCATCTTCAGCCAAAAAAAGACTATTTTACCAAGGGAAACTCATCTAAACACTACCTTCTGCTTACTAATACCACCTCTTCTTACTCTGCTTCAAGCAACTGTCATTTTCCCCCACTGTGATCTGTTCCTGTCCAAGTTCTGGACTACTCCATAGGCATTGCAATCCAGAGACCCAACATACTTAACAGGCATTGCTGATTAAGTGTGTGTGGGCTGAGCGGTTCAACAACTAGATTCACATTGCTTTTAATTCTTACACAGAATTTTCCTGTAGGACTTGTCAAGTGGGGAAAAAAAACTAGGAAAAGGTAAAATTTTCCACTATTAGTCAGACAGGAAGGTTTTCTGCCACTTTAGTGCATTCTTCTGTCCCCACTTCATCTAAACCAACAGATCTTATTGTTAACAATGTGAAATACTATGCAGGTAGCCAAGAAAGGAATGGACATCTGTTCTGTGTCCACCATCAGAAGAATCTCAGCTCTGTTTTGGCCTGAATACAGATTTGCTTTCTCTATGACACAAGTTCTAACCACCTGTTTTCCAAGTTGAATGACTGAACTTTCTTTCACCTGCCAGGGTACTTGGAGAGAGCACAGGAGTAGAAGATGCAAGAGGAATGGTCCTCTCTGAGGACCATTAACCTGGGTCATCTCAGAGACATGTATTACACAGAGGTAACAATTCACAGCAGCAAGAATATAGGAAGCACCTTCCCATGTCCTGATGTTATGTAGTGCTTGTATTCGCTGTTGAAAATGAATTGCAATACTAGAGATACTCACTTTCATTAACTTGTTTATCTGGCCTTACTGCAATCCCATTCTTCAAACATCCTCCCCTTCTAACAAATCTTGTCCTTTTAAAGTCTGAGGAAAGGGCTAAGTTAAGAAAATTAAGGACCCATTCTAATATGATATACAAGAGAATAGATTCCAAAAGCCTCTAAGCAGAAATATTACAGGAGAGCTTCTACCCCAAAACTGGAATTTTGGGATAGAAGCTGGAATTAGTAAAGGTTAAATCGAGGTTGACTATGCATTGTTCAAGTTCCACAATAACTGCTGCGTGTAATATAGCCTCCCAGGCAGAAGTAGCTGCAATTATACTAGGAACAGCCCTGGCAGCCTCACTCCCTTTCACTGAAGCTTCTCTCCCAGCAGGACAGAGGAGATGCCCTTCATTTCTGAATTCAAAGTTTGGAATAGAAAAGTGATACTCATACATTCCACTCTTCTGATACATCTGCTCATGTCTCAGCTGGTCACAGTCAAATCACACAGGCATACTGCAGCTGGGATGAAGGCAACAACCCATTCTCTATACCAGCAACTACACACTACTACACAGCTCACCTTTCTCAACAGCACATTTCCCTTCCTTCTAGCTGTACTTCGTCTTGGATCACAGAGGCAGAAAGAGCAATCAAAAGCAAGCAGGAGGGTGAAAGTAGCAGCAGCAGGTAGCCTGGGCAGCACAAAATTGAAATTAAGGGAAAAATCCCCACTAATTCCTTCAGACTTCAGAACTACTCTCAACCTTCAGACTAACAGTGTAACATCTAGAGACATCCCAGCTCTCTGCCTCCCTGTCATGCTTCAGTTTCACCTTTCATACTCAGATACTGACAGATTCCAGTCTTCCTTCCCTTTTTTTAAGAGTTCATTAAAAGCCCATTAATAATCACACTTAAGCTCTACCTGCAATAGGTCACCTTCTCTACAAGTGCCATACAAGCTTTTTCCCTGCTCATCTAGCAGTCTACAAAACATGTCAGAGCTCACACTGAAAAATCCACCACCCCAAACTTGGCCCCCAACCCACATCTCTACACTGCCTTAACCCAAACAACTACCCTTTTACTGTCACAATTTCAGGCAGGACATTACCCAAGAGACTGTACAATGCTCTTTGCCTTATCTCCAGCATTACTTCTGGAAATGAATTAGCCACAAGGTAAAAATTGCAAGTAATTTCTGAAACAGGTAAACTGGATCATTATATATTTACAGAAGATGTCACATGGTTTTGCATGAAACTTGACAGCTCTGGAATGCTTAATTGAGGCATCTAATGATCCTGGGAAAGGAAGAGAAGAAGAGAAAAGACTCTGGAATGGGAAGAAGGAAATAGTTAATCCCTATCCTCTCAAATGAGTTCTACAAAAAAACACACATTATGATAGACTTTTCCATGACTGCACACAGAGTTCCTGCATAAATGTCCTGGAAATAATCAGTGTAGTGCTTTTACAAGCATGATCCTCAGGTTTTATGCTTGGAGTCACCTTCCCCATCCCTTATTCCTCCCCATGCATTAGACTTTACCCTCCCTGTTTGTCTATTAGCTGCCACTTTGTTTAGGGAACATAGTCCCACAGACAGAAAACACAAGTCTAAAGACCATCACAATTCCCTCTACCTCCAACATTAATACGCTTCACAGGATCCACCTGATATGCCACTCAGCAATCGAGTATGAACAGGAGCTAAAGCTTGTAATGGAATTACTAAATATAAAAAGGAGTTTTGGTGACACCTCTATGATGGTAGTTTATCTAATCAAAGCTGAATAATATTCCTCAAACAGTTCTATGTTAAAGAACAAGATCCAGGAGTTGTTTTACCAGTTATCTGCAGGAACAGGGGGGAAAACAGAGTTTTTTTCATCTTTTCACAACAAATTTGCATGTTTTGAATTTCTACATTGCCATTAACAGGATTTTGATCCTTCAGAGCACAAGAAAACATCATGAGGAAAACCAAGCACTGGCACAAGTTACCCAGAGAGGTTGTGGAGTCTCCCTCTTTGGAGATATTCAAAAGCCATCTGGACATGGTCCTGGGCAACCAGACCTAGATGGCCCCACTTGAGCAGGGGGTTGGACCAGATTCCTTCCAACCTCAGCTACTCTGTGATTTGGTGAACCTGTCATGTTCTGCTTCTCGCATTCTCTAGCTTCTCGCTGTTCAGACTGTCAGTAGCTCTAACGACTGAGCTGACCAGCTTTAACAACTGCTTAGTAGCCTGTCTGTTAAGTACAACAGTAGGATCATGTAGTTATACATGAACCTCAATGGTTCAGTAGTTATTCACCTCAGTGATCTGAATCTAATTACCTTAATTAAAAAGTAAGGAAGCAACATAAAGCCTCCTGGCTTGATGGTCTATCCCCTGGCCTGAAGCCCAGCAGGCACATATAGTAACACTGCTCCACAGCTTCTGCACAGGGCAATGCCTACTGAAGTGGCTGTAGCCCAATCCCAGGTGTCCATGCAGAAATAAATGACTTGCACTCCCTAAGGAGTCGAGGCTGCTGACTGGGGTTGCTGCAAGAGGGATGGGGCTGCTGCAGCTGGCTCAGCCAGCTCTGGCTCTGGCTCCAAGCACAGCCTGTGAGCTAATGTGAATTCCTTGGCTCAAAGCGAACACCTGAATTCTTTGGAAACCACAGGAATCCAGCACAGAAATGGTGAATATCCCAGAGGAGGCAGAGTTATTAGGAAGCCAGGCTAACGAAAGAAGGGTGTTACAAGGCTGAGTGGTGTGAGCTCAGGTCACAGCATGGCACCTAGTGGCAGGTGCTACAAAGCCCAGTGGTCTAACCCCAAGAGTGAACACTTGTGTCCCACTGGAAAGTCTCTCCAGGCTTCTTCTGCTCCTTGGACCTTTTGCAAGAATGTTTGGGTTTCAGCTCAGTTTTGCTTCTTCTTTTTCTCTAATCTATTCTTCAAATTCAGTGTAAATCTGAATTACAAGTTCCTGATGTTCTACGACCCTTCCAGCTATTCAAGCTCAGAAATAAGGCTGTCTAAACCTGGTTTAGGAGAAAAAGCAGTCTATTGGGAAGTCTCCCCAAAACAAAGAACCATTTCACTATGAATTCCCCACACTATGTGTCGAGCCCTCATGATGCCTGTAGGCACCAAGCAAGAGAGATCCACCAGTGTCCTTTCTGTCCCACACAGAAGGAGGGGAAGTCAGACAGGAGGGATAACTAGCAAAAGAGGGAAGGCTCACAAACAGCACAAGCTATTCCTGGCCCTATGCTCTCTTCAGCTATACTTCAGGCACAAGTCAGGCTTGTTATTCTTTACTTACATGAATGACCCTCCAAAAACCAGCACAATCCACCAATTCAGCAGCTGGCTCTAAGTGAAGCCTTGGGACTCCCGCATAACTGGACTTGGTGAGTCACCTTCAAAAGCATGTCAAAGTTTATAATTAAGACTGTAGTTTATTAACAATGTACCTCTTATTCAAACTAAGATATAAAAGGTATGTCAATAAATATATTATATTGCCTGGTTTGGAAATCTCAGATAAACAAAACTACCAAGACTTTCAATGTATGATCAGATGACAGAGTTATATCCTCAGGCAAACTCAGACCAGCCTTGCCATGACCATCTCATTTTCCAAACCTATACCTTCAATGCAAAAGTCACAGCTACAATTCTCAAGGTTGTGATCACAGACAACCTATCTAGATTATAATTGTCCTTTCCAGTACAAAGTTACTAAATATCTGCCAAATTAACAGATGTATGGCAGCACACTGTGTACACTTTTTTTTTAACATGTACTAGAAAAGTGCTCAACAGACTTCAATCCAACAGGAGGATCTTAAGTATCCGAGCGCTGTTTTATGTCTTATGCATAGCTTCAGTCTTGTTTCAAGCCTCAAGTAAGAGAAAAAATCCCCACCCCACTCCACTCCCTCCAAACAGATCACTGAATATCTCCAAATTAATCTAACAGCAGTGTTCCTCCTAGAGGTCCACCAGGCACAAAATATGCAAGGAGTTCTAACAGAGTCTGAGGGAGGCATAACTAGAAAAGTTGTATTGTAATAAAAGATAAAAACAGAGCATAGGTTCATTGATACCACTTCTAAAAACTCTCCAGAAGTCTGTTAGTTGACTCTGTTCACCTGGGGCTCTGTCCCCTTATACAGCTTATTTCACATGGAGTGGGGTGGAAACAGCTAGAAAAGGAACCTACTCAACATCACTGCTTCCTAAGTTCTACTCAGTATTCCTTAGGAGGATAAACAGAAAAAACAAACAAACAAACAAAAACACAAACAAAAAACACACACACAAGCAAAAAAAAAAAAAAAAATCCTGACACAGACATTATCTTCCTCAAAAACTGCACTTAAAAAAAATACAAAAGAGAGGAAGAACTTTGACCAGGGCAAACCAAATAGTTATTTAGTCCTTCCAGAACAATAGCTGAAGGCTTTGTTATGTACATCTGGGTACATACCCTTCCTATCTCCTTCAGATGAAACTTGGAAAGTGAAATAGAAGGTACCAAAATATTGGATCCACAATCTCTTACTTTTCTTCAACTCTAAAGCCTCAAATTCCACTCTAGATCATGTCATGACAAGTCTAGCTGTGGCACAAGAAACAAGGCCTAAGGAAATACCTAGTCAAACATCACAAACGTTTGTTATACCAAGTCTGTTCCTCGTAAAGATCATTACATTTTATGCTTTCCTCACAGCACTCTTTTTCTAGTAGAGGCCATCGAGTTTACCAGAACTTTGGAATATGCAAAGCATAAGACTAAAGAGGAACATGACCTTTCAGACAGACTAAGAAAATGGAAAAAAAACATTAAAACACCAAGCTAGGTCATCCTTACTACACTTCAGAGACTATCTGCCTTCAGAAAGCAGATTCAAAACACAGAAGTCACCATAATGCACCACAAGCACTAGCTGATGTTCCAAAACCAGACTGCTTTGTTCTGCTGGTATTTTTTACCTTAGATTGCTTCTATACCACCTTTGATTCCAGACCCTGACATTACCTCCCAGTTCTTTGCTAGAAATCGTTTCTACCCTTAAGCAGCATGTTTTGGTTTCTTTCTTAAGCAAAGTATTCAAAATAGGTTCTGCTCCCCAAGGTTAAATCACTTCCCTCCCCTGCAGTGCTAAACTTTTGTCACAGCTTTAAACGAAAGCATTACACTATGTGAGGCAATACAATGTTCTCTCCCAGCACGTAACTCACACTGTAAAATGAATGGCAAAAACAGCTAAATAAGAAGCCATAATCCAGCAACTCCAGGTTCTTTACCTCTCACCAACTGAATATGCAAAAGCAGCGTATGAGGAAAACACAAATTGCTACTACTAAAAACCACTAGTGCCATCTGGAGGCCACACAGAACAGCCCACCTAAAGTTTTATCAGCCTCTGCTCACCTCGAGCACTGTCGTCCAAAGAGAGCTTGCCAGCACTTGCAGCATGAACATACCAGCTGTACAGCCACAGTAGATGGGAAAAGCTTAAGGATAATTAAAGATACTGTCTGCAATAAACTTACAGCTATCATGTGAAAGCATTCAACTACAAGTCTTTAGCCATAGCTGACACTTCAGCTGAAATTGCTCAGTGGGCAGTTGAAGCTTAGTAACAGAAGCAAAACTACTCTCCAGAGCCCAGAGTTACCTCTCTTGGAAGAGAGATAACAGCTCATTATTTTAACTTCCTCTACACCTCTTCCATAGCTGTACTGGTAGAGTGGACCATACCACAAAGCAGCATTAAGATACCTAGTGCCACATTCAGTCTCCATATACTCTCTACCTCTCACAGAAAGCTGAAGGATGGGGTGCAATTTGAAAGAAAGGAAAACTTTAATTA
Organism: Sitta carolinensis; assembly: GCA_032173965.1. Taxonomy (NCBI): domain Eukaryota; kingdom Metazoa; phylum Chordata; class Aves; order Passeriformes; family Sittidae; genus Sitta; species Sitta carolinensis. Next base: position 40,416,806 of record JAVUNC010000006.1, read on the forward strand.
GTAATACTGTGGTGTCTTGGAGATATATGTTCCACTTGTCATGCATGTTGACATCACATGCGCCAGATTTGATTATAGTTTAAACAAATGGAGTCTAAACACACATGAAACTGCTATGGATTTCAGAACACTGAAAAGCGATTTGCAAGTATTGCTGCCAGATGGGCCTAGAGAGGATGGGCATGGAAGATTGAGAGTCCAGAATTGTTGAGACTGATATTTCTGAATGGATACCCAGACAGGCACTTTCACACTCTTGCCCTCAAGCAAAATACATTACGGGCAAAAATGAACGCTTATCCTCAAAGTAGAACACTTGTGTTTATACAGATTGATTTTTCCAGAAGTAAACTCCTTTGTTACAAGATCAGCAGAACCACTTTTAAGATATTAATGATGGTGCAAATCCTATTTTTGAAGGCCTGCTAGGTACTACTCATTCTGAGAACATGATGGAATTCTATGTTATTTTGTTTCCCTCTTCCCTTTCCAAAAATATGAAATATTAGCAGCTAACAATTTAGCTGCCAGTTCCCAAGAGAAAAGTCTTGCATGACTGGCATGTTTAAGGCTCCCTTTCAAAACTGAATATAGTTGTTAAGCTTTCCACTTACGAAGACGAGCTTCCCCTTTCTACCTCCTTTAAAGAAAAAATGTGTTCACATTATCTTTGCAGGCAGAGGTACATCACAACACACCTGAAGGGTGTTCATTGATTTAATAGGTATTTCTTGTGGGATCATTATTTATATATTCTTTGGAATTCATTATCTTCTTGGGACAAAGATAATTTGAATTCAGTATCTACCCAAGCCAGAGCCATGTCAGGCATGAACCCTAGAGATATTCTGAATACTTCAGATGTAATTGTAAGATACAGCATTAATTTAAACTGTTGCTGAACATAATTGTGTGGTCTTCTTTTCTCAAACATCACTACAGTTAAAATTCGGATCTGTTGGGAATTCAGAGGGGTGATTGTTTCAAATCCATTAGTTACTACAGACAAAAAATTTTGCTAAAATTCTGGGACAAAGAAAAACAGGTTATTTTGGTAGACAAGTACGGATTCTAGGGAATCTTAGGTGTCTTTCATGACTTACATGCAAAGGAAAATTGTTGTCTTGCAGGGTAAAAGCCATGAACTAGCCTAAAACCACTTAGTAGATACTGCAGAAAATATAAATGCTGACTTAAATTTAGAAAAGTCAGTGAAATGAATGAGTCACTGAGCTCATTCATTAACAGGTCTCCAACTACATTTTTTTTAGGATAAATTTGAGAAAGCTTGGATTCCCTTCCCCTCAGAGAATGGAGAAAAGGCACAAAGGTATCAACAATCCCAAGTTTCAAGAAGAACTCAGCCTCGAGAATGAACATGCCAACAACAATCTGTTTGGCCATTCAACCCCTGAGGGTGGAAAACTTGCTTTATTAATTATATATAAAAACAATAAAATCCCTCACTCAAGATCCTAGAATCTATATGAAGAAACCTGATGGGACACAGCATGATGAAGTATCATCTAATTAAAACTCTGCAGAACTCCCTGGCTGGGAAAGTTAGGTGGCATTTTCCTCATTTTCAGGAGTAGAGAGGCAAGCCAAGAAATGTCTGGATCACCAAGTGCAGGTACACCAAAAAACAGAAGACTTCTCCCATACCTGGCCAATCCTTCCTCGTAGAGATACACGACAAGTGGATCATAGGACGTAACGAGAACATAGAGACGCACATCGAACTTGAAATCTGGAATACAGTTGGCGAGTCAGTGACTGCAAATACCTTTCAGACACCACAACTAGTTGAGGAATTTCAACAGACTCAGAGCAATAAACCATTATCTGCTGCTGACAGAGATGCCTGAAGCTATCCCAGCTGAAAAGCTTTCAGATTTTAATGAATTCTCTAGTTACATTTGTCTGATGCTAGACAAAGCTAGACCACTCAATTATTCAACTAAACTCTTGCAAAGGTTGCAGAGATCATCAGATGCAGGGTTGAGGGAAGTGAGAAAAGCAGTTCCGAAGCACACTCACCATCTATGAGCAAGGGATTGCTGATGTAACGAGACACCAAGATGTTGTCTTCCAATACAATTTGGTTTGGCTGCAGAAGAACAGAGAATTTAAGAGTGAAAAATCAGGAGTTGTAAGGAATAAGAAGAAAATAGATCAAATCCACCATTTTTTCCTGCCTTTCCATCCTAAAGCCACTCTGTACCAATAACTATGCCTGGGGAAGGAAGAAATAAAACCAAAATGAAAACCAGAACTGTCAGTCACAACACATTTAAGGTAATTAGATCCTAAAGAGAAGTCTAGGAATTATTACATTGCCAAAAAAACCTGCTCGTTGAATTTTCCAGTAAAATACTCAGAATAGCATACAGATTTAACAGCCACATTGCAATGATGTAAAATAGGCAGAGAAAAAAAAAACCCCTCACATCTAAGAAGTAACTGTTACTCTCTGCTTCTCAAGGGTTTAACCAAACACATGGAAAAGGGGTTTAGAAGACATAGGATGGAGTCTGTAACTACAGTTAGTGAGAAAGTCACAAATGAAGAAAATCACTCAACTTGTGACCTTTATAACTACATCCTGGGCTGGTATCCAACCATTTTGCCTACCTTCTTACTGAGTCTCAAGTTTACAGCAGGAGCTCCTATACCCAAAAGAAACTACATTTGTAGGTAAGAACAGAAAGCTCCAACTATGACCAATACACATCACAAAAGCATTTCTTTTTTGCTGTATGCAAGGCTCTCTTGTAACCAGTTTCTTGCACAACACTTTCTTGCCTTCAGTTTACAAAAGAGGCAAGAGAATCACAAGATTCTCTTTACCCAATTGTGATGCCTTTATTCAATTTTGCACCTATTCAGCCACAACACCAGCATCATGAGCAGAAAACCTAAGCATATAAAATGCTTATCTAGAATGTGAGAGAACAAGCTCAACTTCCCTCAGAATATCACACAAAAGTGACATACTGTTCTATACGGATCAGGGAAATGCAAAGGTTTGTTATTTGTTTGGAGGATTACTGCTGTTCTCAAAAACTTTTGTGATGAGATTCTGAAAGATGTTCTTTTAATGGCACCACACTGAAGGAAACTGGCCTGTGGGCCAAACTAGCTGCAGTGTTTCTCAAACAGAAATACACAAAGGGATATTGGTCCCAGAAGGGTATTTTCCCCAGGTCATGGCCAACTGCCATGTGAGCCTGAGCTCATTCCTCCCTTTCAAGCAAAGAAAAAACTGAGTGCAGCTCTGGAAATACTTACCTCATACACTTGGCAAATTGCTCCCTTATTTTATGGGAAATGATCCAAGTAGAGAACAGATGAGGCAGCATGACCCCTTCAGTGCAGGGAAGGCTAAAGGAGTTTGAATGAGTGAAAACAAAATGACTCAACAGTCATTTTGCTGTTGAGCATATTTATTGGAATCCCCTCGTGTTTGGCTCCAGTTCAGATGTATTTGTTACCTATGACAACCTAACTCCCTGCAAAGCCCACTAAGAGCAAAAGACACTAAATCCTGCACATAGATTTCAAAGAACTATCCCCATTACACCTCAGGAAGGCCTTTAGAAAACATAGGTTTAACACTGATACACTTCCAACTCTATCAAGGTTCATTTAAGCTGGTCTTTTACATAAGGAAGTGGGAGACAGGGGGTCTGTTTGAGGACTGGTTAGGTCATGCAGGGAAACAATTAAGAAAACTTCTGGAAATCTCCACAAGGTCAGCCTACTGTCAGCCACAAATGGAGCATGAAGCAGCACAGCTTCCCAAACTGTCTCAGGGAGTATAAACTTGCTCCTAATAATAAGCTAAGACTTGAAGGTAGATTGCAAGATGACCACAGTATACAAAGAGATAGACTGCTTTTGGTTGCACAGCACAGGAGCACAGGCCCTGGCAGGCCTTCCAAGCTGCTCAGGGCTGATGAACTCTCACCAACATATGGCTGGAATTGAGAGTAAAGCCAATGTCCAGTTAGATGCTTCCATGCCTCTTGCCTGGAAGCCAACACAGTTTTCAAGACAATGTTACTGAAAAGCAGTCCTTTTAGTGAACACTTACATTATTTATCAGGTAGACACCTCGACCTCTGGAAGAGGCCACAGGCTTCACTATCCACGGGCCTCTGTCCTTAGAATAGGTATCTGGTTAGAAGAAAACAGCACAAGTCTGCAACATTTTCCATTTTGCTTATTAACATGGGAACAAGAAACAGTGTTGCCTATGGTAAATGCTTTAGAGAACGCCACAAGGAGCTCAAAGTCTGTTTTTTTGATGTGCTATTTCGCTCCTTTGGAATCATTAAAATTATTACAGCCCCTCCCTGAAACCCCCCCTTGCTGCTCAGAGAGATTCATTCTTCTGCCCTATGCCTCCTTTTGGCACTTCTCACTTCAGTACTCCCAGGGATATTGTGAAGCTGATCATCAACAATGCTGTGCACATAAAAACTCCTCCATTTTGGCATCTTAAGCTCACATCAGCTTTCTGAAAACCTACACAGGCATGGAATAAACAGCAGACTAGAAATTACATAAAGAAATCATGCAGACCTTTTCTACTGTCTTCCCAGCTTCCTCTAATCTTGTTGCCTTAACCACTGGCATAATCAAAAGGTTAGGATATTAAAAATAATTCTCTTCCTCCCACATCCCATTATTTTATGACTGGGCATCATCAGTCATTCACTTACTGCAGAAGTCCTGGTACTCTGTTGGGAGGATAAAAGTCTGAGGTAAGATATGGAATGTCTTGAATCCATGGGCCAGCTGCATTCGACAGACATTCTTGTACAGTCTGTCCTTTCGTGTCAGTTCATACGACCTGGAGTTCCAAAAGAAGAGACTGTATCTACTCTTTCCCCAACATTACGTCAACCCTTTGTCCTAGTTACTGATGTATCTGCATCTTTGTCAGATGTCTAAACCCTAACCTGCAAATACTCTCAAGCTTTACTGCCTCTACCTTATGGCTGTATTAATTTTGTTTGTGGCACTTCTTGCAATTTCCAAGACGGACTGAAGCGCAGCAATCTGTTATAATGGTGGTTACAAACTTTAGCTGGGGACACATAGGACTATTCCTCTAACTAAAATCCCAAAGTCACAAATAATTTATCATCAAATAAAGAAACTAAAATTAAAAATTCAGTATTTTTGCTACAGACAAGCATTTTAATTCATATACTATTCCCCAAAACCCATTAAGAATGAAGACAGCATGTGATACTGGCCCAGTCTGTTGGGATTTTACAGTACCATGTATACTCTGTTTTTGGGGGGGTATCTATGTTCAGATTTCTGCAAATCATCACAGAGATGTTCAACAAAACATGGTATCAAGGCCTTACCTAGGGAAATGATTGACCTTCTGAACATCTGTAAGGGAACGCAGCAAGCAGGGCTTCAAGTGTGATCCTGTCCACATGAGATTATAATCGCTGCTATTAGGGTGAGCCTAAAAAGCAACATAAAAACCACCACACACAAAAACATCGAACTAATGAAAAGCAACACCACTTTTGCCCTAGATCTACAAAGCCAAAGCAACTCTAGTTTAAGACAGTCTCCCCTACTATCTCTAACATAAGGGCAACTCCAGCCAAACTGCTGCCGTAAGGTTATTTATTATTCCATGCTGGGAAATAACCATGTCAAGTTTTTCTAAACAAACTTGTGAGAATGTTATTTTCATAGAATTTATAAAGCGTTTTAAATCTCTTCAAAAAACTTGTCAGATGAATTCCTTAAATTGCTGTCAACCTTACACATCTCTCGAACTGTCATTAGCTGCATACAGGACATTTTTTAGAGCAAGACAGGCACTAGAAGAGAAGTGTGAAATACTACATCAATACTTCTGAGAGCTTGTAAAGGCTGAGAATTAAATCCTTCAGATCTTCCCAAGGGTGTGACGCTTTTAAAGCAAAATGAGAAAAAACACATGACCAAACTTCAGCATTCCTTTTCCCCTATTTTTGAAGACTTAAGACTAATGGGTTCTCCTTTGAGAGAGCAAAATGACGTATTTTCAGTCTGAGTAGCACAGTACATTAAAAGACAAAACCAAAACCCTGAAGGGAGGCGACAGCAACTTCCTAGTTCCAATCTTGCAGAGTTTTAAAAAAAACCCCTAACAAACAAAACCCACAAAAAATCCAAAAACATTATCATCACCTCCCAGCCCAGCACAAAATCAGACCACAAGTTCGCTGCAGTCACCTCGTGGAATCCATGGGCAGACAGAATGCTCCGAACCAGCCGGCTGTCTGTTCGCACAATCTTATAGGACATGTTGAAGCGCTCTGTGAAGAGTCAGAGACATGGGTTACAGTCTACACCTGGAAGAATAAATCAAAGCTACTCATGCTAACAAAGAAAAGGACTCAAGACAGTACAGCTGCACTTAATTCACAGTGAGTAGTACCACAGGACAGGCAAATGGAGATAGGAAATGCCAACAACAGCATCACTGAACTGACTTACAACAATCCTTAGCTATAATACAGTAGCATCACAGAACCCCATCATATAAAAATAAAGCATGAGACAGCCTAACAAATATCCAGATTATTTTTTCCAATACATTCCATTATACAGATTGCTTTATAACACTCCCAACCTGATTTCATCTTTCTTCTCTATTCAATATTGGTATTCCTAGCTAAAGGTAATCATGTCTAATGCCCCTCACTCACATGGCTAGCTTATGTGATCACTTTTCAGATCCTGAAAATCCAAAATAAAGCACTGAATTTTTGTTTACATCTCATTCACCTGTACCGATCTTCCAACAAATAACTGCAAATACAGTGAGAAATAAAGTAAATAGTACAAGGAAATAAAAAGATAAACTCACTATGCAAGTAGAAAGTCATAAAAACAAAGGCAGTAAGCAGCCCTGGAGGTATAAGAGAAACCAAAAGCAAGTAGCAAGACTAGAGGTCAATTGTAATATAAAAGGATGCGACAATCAAAAAGAGTTCAAAGGCAGTAGAGAAAGAAATTGCAATGCTAGAATACAGAACTGCCCAGAAAAGGCAGTTTACAAATTGATTCAAACTGAGAATGAAAGGGCAAATTAAACTTCAGGAAATATGTTCTATCAACAAAAATAAGTCAAAAAAGTAAGAAGTATCATAACCACGAGACAAAGCTGGAGGAAATTTAACAAGCTGCACTATTCAGCAATAAACTTGTTAAACCTTGTGAGAAAAAGCAGAAGAGACCCCACGCTCCAGTAAAAATGCGAGTTACAATTACCATCAGCTTCTGGCACCATCCAAGTACGTTTTTAACTCACATGAAAAGGATCAGGAGCTTCCACATATAAATCACCTTCTCCACCCCTTACCCCAATGAGCCAGAAGCATTTCTGCTTGGATAGGATATTAGAAACAAAAGCACCAATTACCTAAGAAAGTAAAAAGCAAGAGAAGAAAGAAGTGTCAGCACCTTCACAAAAAGAAGCTGAGTAGATTTTAGCTTTTCTCCAACTCAGCACATCCAGAACAAGCTCTCAGCTCTACACACCCACAAGTACTAACTTTCCAAATCCAAAGTGACTGTTTATAACAGCCCAACCTCTTCAGAGGCTCTCCCTCCTTTGACATTAGACAGGTTTGGTCTCCCAACTCAAGAGCTGTCAGCAGCCATTTTGTTTATGGCCTTCTCAAGGTTGTGAGGCTCTGAGACTCAGAGATTTGCTACTGCAGCTTATTACTGTCCAACTGTGGGGCTGGCTGCTTTATTTCTCAGTGAAACGCTCTCAAAACTCACAGCAATGATTGGTTTTAAGTTCTTAGCTATGGTGAATTCATATTCTGGTTCTAAGTTCTAGCATGGCCTCCAAGTTCAATTTGCAAGCAGACAGTTCCAACTCAAAACACATCAAGGAGGCCCAGCGGAGGGAAAGACCTTTGTCGTAGTCCAAAGGCATTATAAGCATTCACCAATGGATTAAGTATTTTTGAATGTCTCAGTGGTCAGAGACTAGAGAGGATTCTAATTTCTTTCCTACCATGTCCTCTTCCCACCACAAAGGGACATCAGGTAAGAGAGTTTTACCTCATGCCTTTAAGCCAAAAGCTGGCACGTTGTAGCACCCACCTCCAATTAGACGGAGGTAGCTGTCCTTAGTCAGAATGGCTTCAGCATGAAACACCAAGACAGGGACCCGCCTGCAGCCCCCACCAGTCCACTTGATACATGGATGATCCCTGAAATGAGAAGACAGTCAGTATAAGGAACTGCTGAACCTCATATACGCAGCAGTTAGTTAAAATAATGACAGAGCAATTCTCCATACTTACTCACCTAGCCTGTGGACAGGACACAAGCAAACACGCTTATAAAAAAAAAGTGGAAGATTAGTGAGGACTGTAAACACGCCTACATGACTTACAGCTTGGGTGTAGAAAAATACATGTGACAATCTAACTGTTGTCTATCTTTGTGTGTTTCACACATAGAACATCTGAAGTCAGTAGTTACAACACTGCAATAGACTTCAAGGCACTCTACTGAACATGCTTGAGATTCCTGCCCTACAGTGGGAAAGGTCCAAGCATAGTGTTAAAATACACCTCCAAGAATCCCTGAAAAACAGGAACAAGCAGCAGCTTCAGTGATCCTCTAGCAAAGACCAAGCTCCACAGTGCCTGCCTCCCTGCTTGTGTGCCTCTGATGTTTTGGGGATCCCCCAGTGAGCAAGGTAAAAACAAATTTACTCTTTGCATTTCAGCCACGGTTTTGTGGTTGTCCCTAAGCCCTGCCTGTGCTGACTCAACAGACACACATGCTAGGCATCTGTGGTGGTTCCAGGTTGCACCCTGGCTCAATGCCAGGCACCCACCAAAGCTGCTCCATCATTCCCTTCCAGAGCTGGACAGGTGAGAAAAAATTTACCAAAAGACTCATGAGTTAGGGGCAGGGAGGGATCACTCACCAATTACAGTCACAGGCAAAAGAGACTCGACTTGTGGAAACTAATTGAACTTACTACCAATCAAAATCAGAGCAGGATAATGAGAAGTAAATCAAATGCAATACAGCACCCTTGCTACTCAGCTATAAAGGGAATCTTCCAGATCACCCTCTTTTTGAGTTGGTCTTGCCAGACTGAGTTCTGTTTAATCTTATTTAGTTCTGTGTTTATTTTAGTGGGTTTAAGAGAGGCCTCATGAGCTTTCACAGCTACAGTTCTCTGAATTTATAGCCTGAAAACAAAATCTATAATTCATGATAAACCACAATTGCTGGTATACACACAACCAGACCTTGAAATGCAGGTTGCAGCCTCCAATTTTAGAACTGCAGATCAGTGCAGTCTGCCTGGCTGTAATACTGGATTCTGAAGTGCACAAAAAAAGCACTAATGCAGAGTTTGAGAGACTAGAACAGACTTGGCTCAACATGATGGATAAAGCTGTGCATTCTTCCCTTTCAATTCCTGTCAGATACAGTGGAATGCAAGGCCAGAATTCAAGAACGATGCCCCTCAGTGCACCACTTAAGCTACAGGCTCTGAGATGCATTAATCAGTTCTGTACAAAACAACAACACTACACCAGGAAATATCATCTCCTCAGAGGAACTAAGGGGACACACAAAAAAATTAAGACCTATAGCAGGTCTATATTCTATATATTATATTCTATAAATTCTAGAATCACACAAAGAAGAACTGTCAACCTCCCCAGGCAAATAAAACTTGGGCTGTTTATTACCACTGCACTTTCCGTCAATCAAGGAAATTAAAAACATGAAAAAATTAACAGGAAACAGAAACTGAGGGGTTGGAGAGACACCTCTACACTAACAAGAAAAAATACAAAGACTGAGAGAGATATACAAAAGCATTTGTCTATAAAATATAAAAGATCATTGTCTGCCAAAAGTTTGGAGAAGTTATACAAGACAAAACACCTCCAACACTTAGAACAGAGGATAAGAAAGGAACAGAGATACAAGGGCAACTTGCAGATGCTAGGACAAGGGCTCTTAACGGTAGCCTTGGTCCTCTTAATGAAGTTACTACCACTATCATCCAGACAAATTAACTTCACAACACTCCCACCTACTTCCACTACCTCTAAAACACATTTTTTTTTAAAAATCTACAACTGGGGTGTTATTAGCTATTCAGACTGGAAGGGACCCAAGAAGCTTCCAGAATTTACACTACAGGCCAGAGCCTTATGTAAGTGGAAAATGAGCTGAGGCAACAGGACAGGAGTTTATACTAAGTCTGTCCTGAGGATTTGCAGCAAGGCTCAATCCTCCAGGTGACAGTCATTCATTCCTAGCATGATAGCATGACCCCTGGTCACTTGATTCAGGCATACCGTTACAGTTACATTCTAGGTGAAGTTAGTTCTGGACCTTTCCATCCACGAGGATCTAGCAAATCCAAGCCAACCACTTGCTATGAAGCAACATTCCTCTAAATTTTTTAAGTCACTGTAGTCTGCAGCTGGGCACTCAGTCACAGTGTGCACCCAAAGAAACCTAACAGGACCCTACAGTGAAGTAGGTCCATGTGAAACAGAAGTGATTCTGCGATGGGAAAGAATAAGGGAGCAATTCCTTCACAAGCAAAGCTAAAAGAAGTTACTAAACAAAGATGGAACAAACATTATGACTTGTTACTAGTAAGAAATATGAAATGGAATCTAGTAGTTGAATTACCAAAAGACAGCTTTATAAAAAGGACATAAAATATTGTATATAAATCTACTGCACAGATTTCTAATCTCTGCAGCAGTAAAAGCTAAAAGAAAAGAAAAAAAAAAACACACCAGAAAAAAACAAAGAAAAAAAACACCCCACAAAAAAAAAAAAAAAAAAAAAAAAAAAAAAAAAACCACACACACACACAAAAAAAGGGACATATATCATCAAAATGTTCCCATTTTAGGAACGTGACAGAAAGAAATCCATGAAACTATGGACTTCTGAGCAGCTGAAGAAAAGTTGCACATACAACCCTGATGAATGTGGTGGTCTTTTAGGCTGCAGATGTAGGCAACCTGTCCATAGGCTTGGGGCCCAAACAAATCATCTTCCACTTCATAGGTAGGAGGATAAGAGGGTAAGGAATGTACCTGTCTTTTTAACTACAGATCCACCAGAAAGCAGGGGGAAATACAAACAGCTCAGAGGTTTTTTTCTACTTACTCCAGTCCATCTACAGCATCTTCCTCGTCCTCTGAGGATGAGCCAGTTTCCTCCAGATCTTTAGCCATCCCAACTGGCATTTCCTCTGGGAGTTTTCATACAGTCCAGTCCTAGTTGCAAGAGCAGTTACCTGCAATAAGGATTAAAAGCAGGAATGAATTGCTGAACAGGACAGCGAGAGCTATCAGGTAACCACCACCTCCTATCAGTACATATTTCTCACAGGACTAACAAGCGTGTTAAACATCTGTGATCTGTCAAACATCACCTCCGAGCCGCGACAGTGAAGGGAAAAGCATCACCTTCCAGCAGATTATTCCGCACCTGCCCCTGAGAGCCACTCGGGCGCTTACCGGTAACGCGCGTCCCTGCCCCGCCCTGCCCTGCCTCGCCTCGGGCCGCAGACCCACGCCAGGCCGGCCCAGCCTCAACGGGAAATGCCCGCCAAGACCGCCCCGTCGCCCGGGGAGTGCCGGACACCGTAACGCCTCCACGGCGCAGGAGCGGCCCTCCGGCCCGGAGGGGCGGCTACGGCCCGGCCTACCCCGCGCCAGACCAAGCACGGCGACCTCCGGCGGCCCCAGAAGAAGCAAAAACGGCAAGGAGCACCTAAAGCAGCGGACGCCCGTGCTAGCCGTACCTGCCCCCGCACGGCCGGGCCGCGCCGGGGCGGGCGCACAAGACAGCGCCGGCCCCTCCCGCCGCTTCCCCGTTACTACAACAACCGGCGGGCGGCGGCCCCGCCCCGGCGCGCAGGCGCGCCTGCCGCCTCACTGCGCAGGCGCGCTCCACTTCGCCCCCTGCCGGCGCTCCCACCTCCTCCCGCGAGATGGGCGGGGACAGAAGCGGGCCCGCCTCCCCCGCGGCGAGAGAGCCGATTGGCGAGAGGCGGCTTTACGTCACGTGGCGCGCTCATGGACCGGCGCGCAGCGACCAATCGGAGCGCTGGGCGGGGGCGCGGGCGGGGCTCCGCTGCCTTCACGGGAGCGCCGCAGGTAACGGACGGGGACTCGTCCTGGGCCTGGCGGGCGCGGTTCGAGCTGCCCGGGAGGATGAGCCGGTTCCTGAACGTGCTGCGCAGCTGGCTGGTGATGGTGTCGATCATCGCCGCCGGGAATACCCTGCAGAGCTTCCGCGATCACGGCTTCCTCTCAGAGAAGCTGTACACCGCCAGCCCCGGCCTCGGTAAGGGCCGCGCCGGCCGCCCTGGCGCCTGGAGGTCGCCTTCCAGCCGTGGGCCTTGGGCTCTCCTCGAGGTCCCACCTCTGGGACCCGGGAGCTGCCTACTGCCCCGGCGTGCGCCTCCACGGCGGGACTGAGGGTGGCAGGCAGGGCCGTGCGTGGTTTCCATGTGCTACCTCCTTCTCTACGCAGTGAATGGGCTGCATGCTCGGACCTTCGGCGTCTGGACCCTGTTGTCATCAGTGATCCGCTGCCTCTGCGCAATCGACATCCGTAACAGGACGTATGTAAAGCAGCATCCGAGAAATCCATTGGTTTGCTTGCTAGAGACAGCCTGAGCTTAGAGGGCGGCACAGAGGAGGTGGGGAATCAAAAGCTGTTCCTGAACTTTCTATAGTGTTGACACCATTCCTCTGAAGAAGCTCGAATAGCAGTGTGGGATTTGTATGATAGCTGCTGCCCCCCTTCTTCCTGCACGTGTGATTTCTGTTCTTAGCTCAGTCAGAAACTGGTAGATCTAGGAACCTCTTACTGTCACCAATTTATGAGCTCCAGCTTGGAAAGCATTCTCTGAATGGCGCTGCTCTGTTAATGAAGCAACTGCTAATGCTATGGTGTGACTGACACTCAATACTTCCTTTACTATGACAGCTCAGCTAAAAACTAGGACAGTTTTAGGTGCCCCATTGCAGTGGTCTTAACCGGTTGCTTTCTTTCCTCCACTCTTACCTGGGGCTGACAGCAGGGTCTGAGGGGCGGCCTGATGCTGAGTGGGAGATACACCATTTGTCCCTGTGCTAACAGAAGTGTTTCTAAGAGGGGTTTCCAAGCAAGCTGACTGGAGGTCTGTGCTAGACAATGCCTTTATTGGAGGTTGCTAAAATGCTTTTGTCACTGCTTCTCTCAGCCCTGCAGCAGAAGTCACGGTTCACCTGGCAGTATGTGCTTGGATTGCCTAGGCTTATCTGAAGTAGGGAGGTGCAGGGACTAAACGATACGATTTTAGGGGGCCGTGGCAATGCCAGTTACAAAGAATCAGTTGTTTCCTTGAGGAATTTCATCTTGAATCTTTTGAACTTACTCCCTTTTCAACAGCTGTGGCCCATAGGGGGAGCAGAGCACGGGTGGGAATACATTGAGTGATGCAGCCTGAAGTCAGCCAAGTCGTGTCACCCTAGTGACAGTTCTCACCTTCTTTTTCTGTGTGCACATACTTCTCATTTCACTGGTGCCCTACTCATGCTCTTCCCTCTTCACCTTCCTTCAGGCCAGATAATGACTATGACTTTCAATGCACCTTTGAATATGCTGCCCCATCCTCCTCTCAGCTGTTGCCCAGGGAGATTTAGCACCTCACTAGGCAAGGGACATGTTAGCGTCCCAACTAGGTTTGCTAAAATATATATATGTTTTTTCTTTTGTCTGGGCCTTTCTGGTGTTTCTGTTGTCTCTGTTTCGGCTTTCTGTTTTCCCCCAGCATTGCATCTGAAGAAGAGGTTGAGTCGTCTTTTTCTCGTGTTCAGGAATTTGTTTATTCGTTGCTTATCTCATATTCGTTCCCTGGCCTGCCACAGCTTCTCTGCAGGCCAGTGCTCTCTCCCCCCGTCGTCTGTCCTTCCTTCGTCTTTGTCCTTAGTCATCTTCCTTCGTCTGTCCGTGGTCTCGGTCCTCTTCATCTGTCATCTTCGTTGTCTGCCTGCCCTTGGGAGGGCACTATCTTTTTATACTGAAAATTACATGTACTTTATTTATAACAATTCTCCAATATCTATCCACTATGTTGTACAGTGTACTTTTGTTCCAAACCAATCCAAATGTGCCACACCACCACAGAAGATGGAGAAGAGGAAGAAGAAGCCCAGGGACACACCCCATTTCCTCCATCTTTGCCCCCTGATCTCTCATCTAAAATCCACAAATTCTACTTTTTCACTGTGTGACATACTAATTATCATGCTATCCAAATTCTTGTGACTTATAAATCTTCCCAGGACAATCAGAAGGATTTCCTGGTTTCCCACAGGGACAGAGTCCCCTCTATGCTGCCAACAAGAGCAGATGGGGCAGCACGCAAGTTTGCCTTTTTTTCCACTCAGTATATTCATGCCCATAGTATGATATGATAACCTGCTTTTTTCTGCTCTTCAACAGCCTTTATCACATCACGCTCTTTACCTTCTTTTTGGCCCTTGCTCACTTCCTCTCTGAGGTCTTCATATACCACACTGCTGCCTTGACAATTGGAGTTATGGCACCTCTCATGGTAGCAAGTAAGTAGAGCTCTGCATCCTCCCCCTGCATACTCACCTTGGAGCTATGACACCCCAGAAAAACTTCCCATGCAGCTATGGGCTGAGGGAATGGTGGGAGGGGATGCCTCATCTCTTGTCCAGTGTTTTCTACACAACTCATCCTGTATATCTCTCACAGGTTTCTCTATTCTGGGGATGCTGATTGGGCTGCAGTACCTGGAGGTAGAAGCACTATCACAAAACAAGAAGAAAAACTGAAGTTGAGGGCTTTTTGTAGGTCAGCATCATCTTCTGCCTTCACTGCCAGACTTCCAGGAAAGCTCAGCTGAACTTCTCCAGGACACCAGTCCCGCTGGTGGGTCAATGTTGGACTCTGCCAATCACTGTCATTACCAAGTTGTTTTTGTCTTGTCCAGGCAACATGTCAAAGACCAAGTCCCAGAGGAGTATGTGTCAAAGCTTATGGGAGGCAGTTGGTGACTGACTCCCTGGGTAGCAGGCAGTCTCTGGCATGCCCAGAGCCCTAAGGACTTCTCTCCCAGTGTACTTGTGGGGACAAGGTGCAGAATTATCCAGGATTTACTGAACACTTTGGACCAGAGAGAACGGGTGCTACCCCTGGCACTGCTGTGTAACTTGCATGTGTGTGTTCCCCAGGGGCTGTTTCTAATAAATGACAAAAAACTGCAGTGGGCTACATTTGTCTTTCTACTGCACAGGAGTGGGTAGATCAGAGCCAACAGCAGCTTCCACTGTATGTTGCAGAATACATTATCTCTCTTTACAGCAAACCTACCTTACCCTGACTCCTTGCCACAAAGTTCCAGGTCTGACTGCTTGCATAACACACATGAAGAGGGTTGTTGATGCTCTCTCTTCTGCAGCATGCGGGTGACAGCAAACTCAAAATATGCATCTGTGAGCAAGGACTGAGCTTCGTGTGTAGTGAGTTATAACTACAGAAGATGGAGAAAATGGAACAGATTCCTTAGACCTAGAGAAAATAATGCCCAAAACAGTGGACAACACACAGAATGCAGAAAAAAAACAGCAGGAACTCCTAGCTGGGAAGACAATTCAGATGCAGAAGAAAGAGGAAACAGAGTTTGAAAAAAAGAACACAGCAGTAGCACTGGACAGAAATATGACTTTTCTACTCTGCAGAACATTTCAGGCTATTAAATGAGCCACATATAGACTGTTTTTAACCATTTAATATGAATGTGTCAGATTTCATTGTACACATCAAATGTCTATATTTTACATTTAAATTTCTATTGGAAATCATTCTAAACCCCCATCCTCAATCCCAGATTATCAAAGATAGGACTTCAATCACAGAATACACTGAACTGGAAGGAATTTATCAGGATCACAGTCCAACTCCCAGCCCTGTACAGAACCCTTTAGAATCATACCATGTGCCTTAGAGTGTTGTCTAAGCACTTACTAAACTCAGACAGGCTGTATCAAAATGTAATGTATTAAAATAATGTTAAAATGTCACCAAAAAGTTTTGTAAAAGTAGTTTGTCAGAGAGGAGTATTTTTAACCATTCTGCCTCAGTACATCTTTTGTCCCCTGCCTCAAACAATACGTAAGTAACTGCATAAGTTAAAGCATATAAGGACACTTGATGTCTCCAGCAGGGCTGGGATGCTGGAAAGGATGGATAAGTGATAAAAAGATCTACAGTTGCGTTTATCTTCTAAGCAGCATACAAATGGGCAGTGTCTGTAAGACACAAATGCTGGTAAGTGGGCACCTTCTCCTGTTCTCTATTATGAAGTGGGGAAGGTTCCATGCTGGAGCAAAGCTTGATTCCCATCATACCCTTCTCTGTGGCTGTAAAGGGCAACACAGCCTTGGCTGGTTTTCTCAATATAACACTTCACAAAAGTTTTTAAGTAATGTTGAAATATGCAAAAGGCACTTTATCGTTAAGGAGGTAGACAGTCCTCAGCCCAGGGAAATTGTGGTTTGACTCAGTTTTGTTGCTAATGTAGTGATGAGCTAGATTAAGGCTGCCGAACTAGTCCTTGCCTTAAGCTAGAAGGAGGCATACTGGTCTCTCTTAATTACTCCTAATATGTAGCAACATCAGTGAATTCTGAGAAGTTTATCCAGATTAAGAGTGCTTCATCTGGGAAAGCCAAATAATAAAAGAAGAGCTAGCAGCAGCTGCTGCACTGCTTTGCACTTGCTGGTAATGTACTGAGGCCTCTATCACTACCTGTGCAACACAGAGCGTCATGGGAACCAAGGCAACCTTTTCCCTTGAGCCAGCTCTTCCAGGGTTGTGGTCCAGCTTCTGCCTTGCATGTAACAGGCACATGCAAGGTGCCACCATCATGCTCAGGGTTAGCCTGCTACCATGGCTTTTCTCTCAGCATATCTGCTTTTTCCAAGCATACATTGTGGGACTGGGGGGACACAGCAGATCTTCCCAACTTTTCCTCCCATATACTAAAACAGCAATATGCAAAGATAAAACTGACGGAAGCAACCCCCCTCCTGTTTTGCTCTTTCACTTTCCACAAGCAGTTCACAGGGCTCCTGTCCTGAGGCTGCCCCTCTCCCATGGGGTGCATCTCACAGGAGGATGGTGCAGGTAGAAAAGATGGGAATGAGGGGGGCTGTGTCTCCCAGCTTGCCACCCCTTCATTTCACAGCCATGATTCCTCAAGGACTATGGGATTAGTGTAGGCTTCTGGCAACACTTTCTGCAAGTCAGAGAAAAACAATATGTTTAAAATCTTGGCTGGCCAGACCCAGGCTTCAGAGACATCAGCTGGCCAGAGCCTGGGTAGTTCATAGCTCCCTGCTAGTGCAGAAATCCCCAAAGAAGAACTCAGAGTGCTGCTGGTTCCCTCTTCCTCCTCTTGCCACTTTGTCTCCCAAGCAAGGGGCACTGGGGCAGCAGGGCAGTGCAACATCTGACTGTTTAAGCTACATGCTGTAGTCCTCAGACCATTACTAATTTGCTGTGGAGCTGATACCACTGGAGGTATCAGACCCACAGGCGGCTCACTGACAACATCTCACTGTGACACAAGCTCAGCCTCAAAGCTGAGTTCCCTGGGCAAGGGTAGGTGCTGGGAACTCCTTCATGCCATGAGGCAGCACAGTGTCTGCAAACACCAGAGCGAAACTGCTTTCTTTACATCCTCAGGAGGCTCAGTACAACCACTAGTTCCCCTGTGTTCTTACTCCAGCATGTCTGAGGCCTCTTCAACTCCCAGACACACTGCTTATCTTGCTCATCTTCAAGTCTTTTCAACCCCACCCCCACTGCCCATTGAAGTGCTGGCACCCTCTGTCCTGCTTCTTCCCTTTCCCCAGCTTGGATTTATGGCTGAGATAATTCCACAGAGCAGTGCCTTCTTCGAAGTTCACTACTCGTATCTTAAAGAGATGTAAAAAATAAGAGGCAAACATACAAAAAGGTTTTTTCTCCATAAATCCTGTAAAAGAACTAGTCTAATTTCTGGAAACCTTAAGATGGAGGAAAAGCAAGGAAAATGGAGACTGCTGCCCAATTACCATGCTATCCTCAGCCTCATGGAACAGCCAAACCATCACAATTTCAGTTCAGCTTTCCTGGGTGGACTTTGACAAGCTCAGCTTCTGAGCCTTTCTGGTGTGTGTTATGATTAAACTTGAGACTTTTTCCCTAGTGGATTGCTGTTACCTCTCAAGTTCTGATTCTGCTTACCGTGAGAGAGCCCAGCTGTCACTAATTCAGAAGACAGCACACAGACTTGTAAGGGTGAGTGTGAAGTTTCCTGCAGCCTGGGCTCTGAGTTTACTCACTGTAGGGGCAAGACTGACATCTGAGGCAGAAATCAGAGGTGCACAGGGAAGAGGTTCATATCTCCAGAGAAGTTCAAGAGAAATCCAGGCAGCATGGAAGCAAGAGATATGAAACATTCTCATTTTGAGTAGGCTCTTACACAATCTGTAGGTGAAAAGGTTTTACAGAAGTCAGCAGCAATATCCCAAAGTATACGAGTGAGATGAGAAAAGCTTCAAAGAGATGTCTGGAAGCAAAATCCAGGAAGTGCAAAGAGGGAACTTCAACAAGCAGGAAGGGTAGGGGGGTGCATGAAGTAATGCCAGAGGTAGGAATAAGGGGAAATCTGCATTTAGGCTTCGGAAACTCCACCAGAATGCACCCTGGAAGCACTCAAGCAATTCAGAACAGGCTCCCCAAGCAGTTCTGGGGTCTCAGCACCAGTCATCTGCTGTGGAGTTACAGGAGCAGAGATTTAGATCAGACAGTCTGCCGGGCTTCACTACCTTGAGAAGGGAAGGCTGCTCTCACAGCTTTTAGTCACAGTACTGGAAAAGGGCATACAGATAGCCTGCCTGTGGCTTTGGGACAGGAAAAAGGTGGCTTGCCACATGGTAACACAGAAATGGAATAGGGAAGTTTGTGAAGCAAAGAATGGGTACACATTGTTTGTGCCTAGTACACAAAATTCCAGCATTTTTTTATTGGCAGTATTTCACTAGAGGCCAAGCATGGTGCAGCTTCCAACAAAATCCATTAAGCTACTGAGGATGGACACTTGTCCTAAACAAACTATGGAAGGTCAACAAAAATGCTTTTTTTTTAATGCAAAGAAACAATACAAAAAGGCTTGCACGGATGCTGAAAATCACAAGGAAAAGAGCACAAGCAGTCACAGCATATTCGTGAGTATGTGTGTGCTGACACTATGAAATCTTAAGGCACAACACTGGAATGGCTTCAGATGCATTTACAACAAAGGCAGCACACAAAGAGCCTCATTATCACGTAAAACAGGCATTTGATCCAGTGTCCTGAGATACAGAAAGCTAACCCAGCTGGAGCTCTGGGAAGTGAGGAAGACAAAGGTGGGGAGGATTGTTGGGGCCACACTACAGCTTAATTAATAAGGACAAGGTGTACACAATGCCATTAGGCTAATTTAATCTACTAACTGCAACATTTGTTTAATTGTAACCATAGCAGATGACTGCACCAGTAGAAGACAAACTGCTACACAGCCAATGGTAGAGTGATTCAATGGAAAGTGAGATCTGCACAACTCCACGGTGCTGCATGCTCTGGAAGGTTACAACTGACTCTGAGTCTTCTCCTTGCACAGAAATTTTTAGGCTGGAAAAGTCCCTTAAGATCACCAAGTCCAACCATTTACCCAGTACTGCCAAGTCCACCACTAAGCCATGTCCCTAAAAACCACATCTCCATGACTTATAAATACCTCCTGGGATAGGGACTCTAACATTTCCCTAAGCAGCCTGTTCCAATGCTTGACAGCCTTTTCAGTGAAGAAATTTTCCTAATACCCAATCTAAGTCTCCCATGGTGTAAGTTGAGGTTGTTTCCTCTTATCCTGTCACTTGTTAATTGGGAGAGGAGACTGACTGCCAGCTCACTATGACCTGCTTTCATGTTAGAGAGAGCAAAAAGGTCTCCCTTGAGCCTCCTTTTCTCCAGGCTAAACAACTCCAGCTCTCTCAGGTGCTCCTCACAGGACGTGCTCCAGACCCTTCACCAGCTCCATTGCCCTTCTCTGGATATGCTCTAGCCCCTCAATGCCCTTCTTGTAGTGAGTGGCCCAAAACTGGACACAGAACTCAAGGCGCAGCCTCACCAAGTACAGGTGGACAATCCTCGCCCTAGTCCTGCAGGCCACACTGTTTCTGACACAAGCCAGAATGCCACTGGCCCTCTTGGGTACCTGGGCACACACTGGTTCATGTTCAGTGGCTGCTGACCAGCACCCCAGGTCTTTTTCCAATGGGCAACTTTCCAGCTGTTCTTCTCCAAGCCTGTAGGACTGCCTGGGGTTGTTGTGACCCAGCTTCAGGGCCCAGGACTTGACCTTGTTGAATGTCATAAAATGACTTCGGCCCATGGGTCCAGCCTACCCAGCTCCCTCTGCAGAGCCTTCCAACCCTCCAACAATACTCCTGCCCAACTTGGTGTTTGGTCTGCAAACCAGCTAAGGGTGGGCTAGATCCCCTCATGCATGTCATTGACAAAGACATTAAACAGGACTGTACCAGTACCGAGTCTCGGGGCACACCACTGGTGACCTGATGCCAGCTGGATATAACTCCATTTACCATCACTCTTTCCCTGCCCCTGGCATTCTTCCTCATACTTCCATCAAAGCATAGCAGCTTCATGGTCCCTGCAGAACATGCCCTAATCTTAGCAGGGTTTAAGGCTGGTTTTCCCAATCAACTCACTTTGCTTTTGCCTGTTAGTCCTGTTGGCTGTGGCACTAAATGATACATGCAGTCCATCACACCTTGAAAAGCAAAGGGTAGCATAGATAACTTAGTGGACCAGCCTGTCAGTGTGAAGCAGAGGACAGTGAGTAGTAAAGCATGCCACCCCAAGCAGCAGCTGAGAAAATGTGAAGTACCACTGAGATTCACAGATCAAAAAGCACAGAGCTTTACAATTTTCAGGCATTCTTGTCCACAAGGCACCAACCCAATGACTCTGTTCTTGATACATGTTTTTAAATTTCCTTCTTGAACTTGGCCATGCACCCTGGCTGTGATCTAAGCCAGGGTGCATCACCATTCTTTAAAGGGTTCTGGTATCACCTCCAGCCAAGAATCTGGAAAATTATGTCAGAGAAGTGGCTCCAAATGTCTGCATCTCCTCTCCCTAACAAATAACTAACAGTTCAGGTGTCCATCTGCTCCAGCACCAGGCTTTGCTTTGCTGCACCTAGCTGAATCCCTACATCTCTGTCTGACATGAGTCTGGGGAGATCTCCACTCTCTTCTTGGAGTCTGTCTTGTCTTTCCTCTCAGCTAAGTACCTGAGAAGACCAGAAAGATTCTTGATATTCTACAGCCATTGCCATCACCCCAGAAATGCCATTGGCTTGGTGCCTGTGCCGCCCTGTGAGAGTTCAGAGAAGTAGATTAGTGCAGATCTCCTACCTTGGTGTGTTTAAGCTAGTAAGCAGGAGTGGGAATTGATGGAGTTAGAGTTACAAGATACAGTCCCATAATTCATGATCTGATTGCTGCCTTGGAGTCTCTGTAATGATAGTCACAAGTCACCATCCCAGAAAATATGGAGGCAAGTAGGAAAAGAAATGAAAGCAGAGCAAAATAAAAAAGGGAAACAGGCAATAGAAGAAACCAGTAAAATCACCCAAGCATGTATAAAGCAGCTATGCCACACAGAAAAGCTCCAGTACCTGACTTTGTCAGAGCTCTCCACAAAGGCAGCACACAATGCCCAAGCCCAGCTGGCTGATCCCCTGGCAGAGGCATCCATCTTAGTGCAGAACACCAGATTCAGCCTACATTCAGTCAGTCGAGCACCTGCAGTTGGTTGTTAAGTTTGAGAATACTCAGGTGAGCTCAGACATGTAGAGGACACATTTGGGGAGGTGTGCAACATGACTTCCTCAGAGCACGTCTTCTCAGGAGGAAGGAGCTGCCAGTGAAATTTTTGACTGACTGAGACCTGTTACCTCACATACATCCCTCTGGTTCTTACTACTGTCAGTTCTGGAGACTTTTAGGATTATAAAAATGACATTGCACCACCTTTGCTTTGGTTGCAATGCTCTTCCCCATGCAGCAGCAAGCTCTTACAATAGTACTTAGACTGAAAAAGCTTTATACTAAAAATGGCTTAGGCAAAAATGTACAATTCATCTGATGAGAGAAATGTCTGACAAAGGGGTACTAGAAGGCATCACCTTAACTGCCAAAGGACCTCAGGCCCTTTTCTGGGCCTTCCACATATGTATTATGAATTTAACTCACAGTGCCACCAGCATTGGAGGGCAGCACCATCTTCTGAATAGAGCTGACTCAAGACAGCAGAGAACTGAGATTTTCAGACTTTGCTAGTCATGGTTGCTGATGGTTGCATGAACATCAAGTGAACATCTCTGCTAGCATCCTAGAAGAGGAGCCCAGAGCAATATGGAAAATAGCCCCAAGTAACCAGTCCCCTCCCCCTCCCTGCAGAGACCTTCTGACAGTATCCACTGCAATTAGTTCACCAGAGGCCTTCTTCCGTGTGCAAACTCCTGCATTATTGCACAGTATGCCACAAAGATATCATACCCCAAGCTCTGGTGTGCAAGTATGAACTTAGCAGCCTTTTCAGCAGCACTATGCAAAGTGTGAGCAGCCAGGTTGCTCAAGCCCTCACTTAGGCTTTGTCACTTTAGCTTCCTCCAGTCACATACACTGAACCCCACTTGGCAGCTGATGGCAAGGAGTAAGAGGAATTAGCTGCCAGCCTAGGGGCCTAGAATAATAGCTACTCAGCTCTAAAAATGAGCAAAGCACTGAAGGCCTTAACACATTGTCAAGGGAGAGAAGCGAGCACAGCACTGCCCTACATTTGGCCCTAGCCAGTATGAAGATGTGTGAAGCCCTGCAAAACCCCAGAGGACCAGAGCCTACAGATTCTGCATGACATTAACACTGAGCAGAGGCCCCAGCAAGTGGCTGAGCTGGCATTACATCCAGTTTGAAAATGCCAACAAGGAGCTTCCCCACAAGCCACCCCCTTTCCTAGAAAGGAGAAAGGTTGGGTGTTGTCCTGAGCTAAGAGCAGGGGCACAGCAGGGATTGAGGGGGGTTTACTCACTGTCTGTTCATTTTCCAAATTGGCCTGTTGTCTTCGGAGATCAGCTTTAATGAATGCTGGAACAGAGGAAGAGAGATGTGAAGGCAATCAAGTCACCATGCAATGCCCAAGTCAATTTCCCCAGGACTCAAAGGAGCAGCAGAAGCCCCAGAACAGACAGAAACACATTACAATGATCAAGAGAAACCACTCTCCTGGACAAGGCTGAGAACACTTCTGAAACAGGCAGGATAGAAATTATTTATTGCAGCATGTAGAAGATGCAGCTTTGAGACCCCAGCCAGAGCCAGGGCAAAAAGCCTTGGCTCTTCTTTGTAACACAGAAGAGATGCTTAAAGAGGAATAGCATTGCTATGGGACTGCTGTGTGGGTTCTGCCTTTTCCTGCAGGCACTGCACACAAAAGCCTTCAATTAATATGGCAAGCCCAAGGCAAAGTCAGAGCAGAACACTGAAAATTTTAATTACCTGTCATAATGGTGCCCAGGAACAGGACAGAACAAAGCAGGAGGTTTCCTGCCTTTGTCCCAAAGTGATCCATGATTTGCCCTTGGCCAATGGTGAAGGCAATACCAAAAATCTACAAACAAAGGTAATGTCAAGCTGTACTGTTATTATAAAGCAGCCCAAACTCTTTCCAGTCTTTACCAAAGTATCAGAACACACAGGCCAGTCAAACAGTTGGCCTAGTGAGGCTAAAGTTTAGTTATAAACACATCCAAAGGCACCTCCTTGCAGCTAATGGAATGACAGATGACCCCTACAGCTGGACTCTCATCTCTCACTGGAGACAAGCCAGGACTATTAAGAGCTATGTTGGAAAAGGCAAGAATGACTGGCACCCTGAAGTATTCTCTTAAACAGAAGAAGAATGAGTGCCACTACAGAAATGCTATGAGGAACATCATTCAAAAAGCCAGGTCCCTGGGGTGCTTAGATCTGCAGTAAATTACAGCAATAATGGAGAAGAAATAGTAGTCAAGGCTTGGAACTACTACTATTTAATCTCTTTGCCTAAAAAGAGGCAAGCAAACAGCACACCTACCTGTGCTGAGACATTAAGGAGCCCTGATGATGTTCCTTCTGATTCTGGGTATGTCAACTCTGCAGCAAACTCAAAGCCCAAAGGAAGGTATCCTGTCATGAAAAACCTGTAATGAAGTCATGGAAAGGAAGACTCAGCAACTGCCAGAAGGAAGACTGAAGAACTATAACTCTAAGGGGCATCACCCCCAGCACAGTCAAACAGCCATGCCAGCCCACATGCTTTTCACTCTTGCCCACTGATTGTCTATGGGGCTGAGGGTACCACTTGCTATCCAAAAGCTTCCACTTGATTACCTGGAACAATTAAGGTGGCTGCAGCTGAGCAGGGTCATGATAATGTCCCTGACTCACAATAATGTAATATACAAGTGAGAGATGGGAAGGGCAGATAATTTTGTCCTTAAATCATTCAGATGCTATGTCTTACCCCAGTCCCTCCAGGAGGGAGTTCTGCCTCCCTGCTTATCCCCTAGCAGTTTACACACCGAGGAAAACAGCCTGCACATGAACTTACCCCAGCAATCCAGCAGTCACAAAAACCACCCAGAGGTGGCCCAGGCTCAGAGTGAAGGTATAGACTATCATTCCCACCAGAGACATTATATAGACAACTAGTGTTGTTTGCCTGCAAGAAAAAGCAGTGAGGGTTTTATTTAATTCAGTCCTCATTTTTGCCCACAGGTCTTAGTATAGCTTGTAGTGTATGGGTAAAAAAAAACATTTAAAAGTTGCACAGTCTCTTGACACTCATACCCAGACAGAGGAACTGGACTGACAGATAGCATGGACAGGCCTGCACACAGAGCAGCACAGCAGCAGAACAAAGATCCTACCACAGGTTGACAGGTGCCTGGGCATATACTGCACATGCTACTTGAGGGGAAGAACAAGAGCCAATTAAAGAGATCATTAATCTTTCTTGTGCATCCTCTATATTATAGTAAGTTGAAGATACTTGCTTATAAGCAGGAGCCAAGGAGATCAAGCACTCTCAAGCAGGAACTTAAAGGAAAGAGGTGTCAACACTGCTAGAGTCTAATGGGCCTGTATTTTTCAGGGCTGAACCAAGCAGCTTTCATTGCTGGTCCTTTCTGTTGTTTAAACTACCTGCTATACTTGGAGAGGTGACATGCAAGTCAGGTTGCCCTCACAGCCTCACCCTCAAGTCATGTGAGTATTTAGCAGGGACAGTGCTAGTTCCACAGCCACAAGCTCTTGTCTCACTCCATGAGACAGCCCATGCTCAGGAAGTGTGCCAGTCAGATCCTGGGAACAGCCAAACCTGCAGCCAGGCCACACAAGGATCATCAGTGCACTCAGTACTGCAAGACACAGACAGCAGCCCAGGCCAGCTTTTACCGCAACATTTAGCAATTGTCATCCTTGACTACACACCAAGAAAAACCTTTCCACGTTAATAAAATCCAAGGCTCCCTCTAGTACAAGAGACAGCAGTAGGGCTTTACAGTACACAGTTTTGAGGAGGGAAAGGTAAACACTTTACCTGACTGAAATTCCATCAGTATATTGAAAGCAGAACAGTTACCAGAGTTGATAAAACCTTTTGATCATTGTCTTTTAGGAAGAAGTTACATGTATTACCACAAGCTACTTGTATACTTTCTCCCAAATTTAAGTCTTAATCCATTAAAGAATGTGTTTGATTAACAGTTCCTAGAATTCTACTGAAGAAACTAAATCTCAAACTATTTTCACTTTTCCTTTATAATGCAAATGATCACTGTCAAAAAATCCAACCCAAGTAGGCAGTAAGTATTACAATGTGTAAGAAAATGTTTCCAGTACACTGAATTACTACAGATAAATCCAGACTGTTCCAGCTAAGGTTCTGTCCTCCCTCACTGCTGCTGCAATGACTACAGTCAATGGGGCTCATGCCTGTATGTCAATTTTTATTCAAATATAGGCCTGAGAAGCTAATTTCAGGCTTCAGCTGAAATCCATACTTACAAGATTCTTCAAGATCATTTAATATACTGAATACACTGAAATATACTGAAAGGCTAAACAACATGCTGTGGCAAGTAATTTTGTTGTGAATCAAAGGAGTAGTTAAATCCCTTAACCTCCAATGCTGTATCAGTTCTATAGTACGTTCTTTCCAAAGTTTTCACTGAGGGAAAAATTCATCTCTGAAGGCAGCATAAAGGGACTGCTTACTTCTGTTATAATCCATTGCAGAGAGCTGCTACATGGTTGGCACAGAGCCTGGAGGCTGCAGAAGGAGAAGAGCTGAAACACCAGCTGAACAGACAGAGAGCAGTCCCAGAGAGTGAGATGCAATTTCTGCTCAATACAGGTTCCTCAGCTATGTCATCCTATGAGTTCTTATGCCTTCCATGCCTTGACAAGCAGCCATGGAGGAAAGAGATGATTAGGAAAGGAGCTCAAAGCTAGAATTACAGTTCTGTACTTGGGCTACATGAAGCAAGTTTGAGCTGGGTGCTCCGTCCATAAACAGGAATCTCCAAACTACATAGCAGTCAGTACTAAAATACTGCGCAGGCCTCCAAGAGGTAGCTGCAGCCCTTGGAAGTTTCATCACTGCCAGCAGGGACACTCAGCCCATTGAGAATTTTTTAATTTTTTTCTCACCATAGCCAGTTTTGGGCTCAGTGCAGAGGTCTCAGGACAGTCACACAAAATCTCTCTCAGTTTTCTAGGCTTATGGTTCAAGTATTCCATGTGATTTGTACCTTATTCAGTGTCATGACAGTTGCCAAGTGTTGCATTTTGCCCCTCATCACCAGGCAAAGGTGAAGAATGAGATAGTGACCATATGTGGTCAAGACTCTGTTTCACATTGATGCTACGTCATTAGCCAAGCTACAAGAGAGGAGTTCCCAGAACATGCTGTGCCCCACTGAGAACTAGAGCAGGCAGATTCATAGCTGCAGGCAAACTCTTAAAGGTGTTCTTCACTGAAACTGCAGAATTATGTAGAGGACAAAATGGAGAAAACTGATCCTGCCACAGGAACCTCATCTAGCAAGTTTTCCTCACTCACCTCCCTGAATCATTAGGCTGCAGAAGGACAAAATTAATCAACAGACCTATGTGAAAGGACAAAACCACAGGCTTGAGTGTTGTGGGAATCACAGACCAGAAAGTGCCCTGAAGCCATGAACTGCTGCCTACTCACCACAGCCCCTCACAGGATCTGAACAGACAGCAGTGAATGCAAATCTTGCTGCAGCAAACAGCCTTAAGCACACAAGCAGACTTCTTCTAAACTGGACTTCAGCAAAACCATGCTCCCCTGAGCATACCACTGATGACAAGAAATTCAAGGTTCAGCAGTCCAAGAAAGAGCAAGATTTTGAAGAGGGTTTAACTGAGATACTGGTAGACACTGGTGCATAGGAAAACAAAAAGCTCTGTGGAAAGACACGGAAGCAAGGTGTTCTCAGGAAGTGGCCTTTGGCACCCTGTTCACCAGAGGACAAGAATGCTCTGTGGCCCTAGGGGCACGAGGGCATGGAAAAATGCCCAGTTTTAGCTCAATAAGCCTCTTATCATACCCACAAATCTCATGGGAGCAAGAAAAGCACAAAGGAGGACCAGCAGATTCACAGAGCACATAAGCACTGCATTCTGGTGTTTTTAGCAACCTACTCCCATGACAGCTCTACAGGGACTGACAATTTTCATTGTCTGGAACAGGGAACAGAGACTGTCTACTTAATAGGCTGAAATGAGTACAGGCTAGAAGTTAAGCATGCTGCACATTACCTTAGAAAAACTGATGTTAACCCAACCCTGTGCTCTGGGGTGTGGAAAGGAAGCCCACTGCACCCAAGTGGAAGCATGGCTATGAAGGCATGAGTGCCAAGTCTCTGTGGCAAAGCCAGAGGGAGATCTGTGAAGTACCTGACACGCTTGTCACTTAGATGAACCTAGCCAGCCCTGATATTCATCTGCCCTCCCAGTCACATTCCCAAACCTTCTAAAGAGGCAGATTAAAGACAATCTCACACAAGCAACTATGAGAAAAAAAGAGACCTTGGAGAAAAAAGCTAGACAGGGTCATCAGGAGCAGAGAACAGGGCTGAAATGAAGAACACATCTCCTGCTGTTCAGACAGCTCCAGAAGAAGCTTCAGAGTAAGGAATGGGTATGGCCCAGCCCAGACTTGTCTCACAAGGTCACTTGGATGCAGAAAGCAAAAGCGACAGGACAAGACTCAGAGGGGCTTGCAGCTCCCTAAACACTAGAGTCAAGCAACATCTGAGGCAACAAATAAACAAGCTGGGAGCAGGAGGTGGGATGAGGGGCAGCCAGATACAACAGTTTTAGCTGCTCTCAGGGATTTTGTGTGCAGCTCCAGCATGCTCTGCTGTACAGACAGGGATTACAGATGGCCTCCGCAGGCTTTGCCATGAGGACAGCACATTCCAGGCTGTACACAAGCCTCAACAAAGGCCTTGTTCCTAGGCTCCCAGAAGATGTCATTGCTGAAGACACAGAGGTGTCAGATGCTGGAGAAAGGGATGAATTAGAGAAGACTGCTTTGGTTTTCACCATGCCCTTATCCTTTGGCATTCAGTTTTACGCCATTTTCTTCCTGTATGAAGGTCAGAAGAAAGGACAGTCTTGCTAAATTATTTATATAACACATATGGAAGGACAGGGTGAAGACATACCCACTACACAAGGACTACCCTTGTTTTAGTGGTTTTAGTTTGTCAATTAGAGATTTCCCAACCAATGCACTAATTTATGTGGTGGGTCTAGCACTGACTAAATGCTAGTGCACCCAACTAGAATATACTTACTCATTTTCTGCTGCAAGATATGATTAGGAGAAGAGCAAAGCAGGCTCAAACTTTAAAGGGTAACTGGTTCCTGTAAAAAAGGCTACAATAAGAAGGCCCAAATTGCAGGTCAGGCTAGGCTGAGAGAGTGCTCAACTTTCAATGGAACAGACCCAAGTCCCCCATCCTCCACTGTCTTTTCTCCCTTCCCCAAATTTTTGTACTTTGCATCTGTACAGACCTAAAACACCACTTGGGGTCTTCTGTCTAGTCAATGGAGAGAAGGATGGATATTTCTGACATCTTGCCTTATAGAGATGCAGCAATGAAAGCAGAGAGTGCTGACTGCAACCAGCCATCTGAACACGGCACTTAAAAAAAAGGCATAGCCAAAGAGAAGTGATTAATTCAGTCCCCAAACACTTCATTCTGAGCCAGACTGCCCTACAAATACCAATACACCCAGCAGTCTCCAGGTGTCACAACCTCATCTGTCCTCTGAGCCAGGAACTTGGTGTCAAAACCTTACAGGTCTTCTCCTGATTCTAAGAGAAGGGCTGTTTTCAACAAGCCATATCACCAAAGACAAGCCCAGTTCTTGCACTGCATGCTCGTCACTACATAACTCATGCATTTATTTGAATGGACCACATTTTCATCTGCTATTCCAAGAACGAGAACAGTGCAGGGGGGCTGCTGCAGGGACTTGCCTGCCAAATAAAAGCAAGAGTGCAAGGCCATTTGGTGCCCAAGCATGACAGATGGGGAAAGCCTGACTTAGCACAGCCTCACCCTTTCAAGGAACTGCTGATGGTACTGTAAAGATCAAACATGTATGTAGAGCTCTGCAATTCCTTCTGTTATTAACCTTCCCCTGCTCCCCTCAATCACAGCTGGATCCCATTCATTTGCTTCCCTCTCTCTCCAAGCTGACTAAAAAAAGGACTTGATATCTTTCCTTCCTGATTTCCATGTGCTTACCATTTTATTCTTGACACTATCGCAGCAACAGAGGGAAGGGGGAGGGTACCCACCTAGAACATCTGGCATCTTGACAGTTTTTTTAAATAGACTTTTAAATGGGGCTAAATAAAGACTATGTAGCACTCAGGAAAAAAAAAATGTGCTAGTTTCACAGAAATCCACTTTGTAGGCTGTAATGGAGAACAAATTCTTAGCAGGGTTTTTCCTCACCTAAGGCTAAAACTATCTCCCAACAGTCCCTGAAGTCTGTGGGATAAACTACATGGATGACATAGTCCTATTTTTCTGCCCTGTTAACCAGCTCTGCCTACCTATGTGATCTCTCCAAGGAAAGAGGGGACATGGAACAAATACAGGATTTGTATTTTTCTCTCTCTCTCCCATTATACCGAATTTCAAGTCCCAGCTCTGCTTGGTGAGTCACAAAGCTCTTCAAGCCTTCATGCTGCAACCTAACCTCACTTATGGAGAACCAGGAAGATCATCCAGTCTAGCAGTGCCACCTGAGGCTACCTTGTCACTAGCCCTGGGCTGGAAACAGACACGAGTCACATTGCAGTTCTAACAGTCGTATTTCTATTCCCAGGACTCCCATATGAGAACTACTCAGTGCCACACAACCATCTAGACACAGCAACAAACGACCTGCCAGTCCCAGGAGGGACCTACTATTCTTTCTTACTAGAGAAGCCAATTTTCTATTTCTGATCCCTGTACTTTACAGGGAGCTAGGGCCAGAGGTCACTGCAGAAATTGCAAGCTCACAGCTAGCCTGATTAATCTAAGCTGTTTACAATGAGAATGTGCATTTCTGGCCCAAGATATGAGGTAGGATAATGGCAGCAGGACTCCGCCAAATGAAAAGCTGCTGCAAGGAATAAAATTCTGAAATTGCTTTCAAGTCATTTCCAGCACATCATCAGTAAACCCCCTCTCACCCAACCTGCCCAGGCAACAGGTTATAGTTCTCAAAGCCAGCATTGAAACCAAAAAGCTAGTTGAACCCCAGTATTAGACACAAGAGTCTCTCTGTATCCCCTGGCATATCCTACAGAGGTGTTTCAGTGAGATCCAAATTCCTGAGGACCAGGAACTGTAGGACAAGCAAAGACTCTTAACTGTCCCTTTGCAGATGGCAAGGTATGCTGGCCAGATCTGCCTTCCCAACTCACCGGGCAACAAACACAGAATCATCCACCCGTAACCCAAATAACCCTTATGCATGCCCTAAATACAGCAACACGCCACCAACACAATGGCTCTGGGCACTGGATTCAATGTGCTTTTCATTAAGCTGCATAAAAATTCACAGAGGCTGGTTTGTAAAGGCTGAGAAATGGTCTGGTACAGTCTTGATTCTGCTTGTGCCAAGAACTCTCTCATCCCTGACGAAGCAGTTACTGGGCCATCTCATCTTCTCTGTAAGCCCCCCTAGGGACAGCCAACACCAGATCCCGTATGGGCCCAGTGCTGGCTAATGCACAGCTCCAAACTTCACTTTAGACTAAATGGGTTTTGAAGAACCCATTTTTTTTCCTACAAATCTTCCCAATGATTGAGTCTCTAGACTGCCAACATGCAACTGCACAGAGTTGCTCCTTGCACAGTAGGGAAGAAGAGCACAGTCACCAGGGCACAGAGGCAAACAAGGAACTTACTTGTAGGTTTTGGTTTTGTCCAACCAGATGCCGGAGATCAGAGCCCCAACCATTCCTGACAGTATAATGGTGAGTCCAATCCTGCCAGCATTCACCTCCTCCCCCTGTGGCGAGACAAATGCACACTCACACAAATTCAGGAGCTAACTCATATCCCACAAAAAGCACAGTGCAAAAAACTCAGAGAGGAAGAGACACTGAAGTTAGTCTTCATGCATGTTTTTTGCTGGTAACACACTAACCAGAACTAACCTTTGCAGGAACACTTTTGGGCCCACTATGAGCCAGTGCTTTCTGGTCCATGAAAAAAAGTTGGTCTTGAAATTGTGTCTGAGCCAGCCCTGAGAAAAAGGTGTGCACTGGCCAGTATGAGCAGATACTCTCAGAGGAGTTAGCATAAACTCTGTGAAGCTTGCTGTTAGGATTTGGGCCAGATTGATTAGGAAATATTTGGACTCACTATAAGACAGCATAGAAAGGAGCTCTGTGGCATGCAGCACCATCAGTAAGCCGTACAATAGCTCAGGCACTGAGGCACCCTACCCTTCAGCATGAGCATGGGCAGCCTCCTGGGACAGATGTCCCAGTCAAAATCACAGCCAGAAACAAGGAGGGGAAATTGCTGGAAGATTTTCTCAGAAGTAAATGTTTTCATTTAAGGTGCAAAGGAGACATCTTTTCTAGTGCTCACCAGCTTTTGCATAGAGGTTGTAAAGGAAAAAAGGAACGGCAACTTGTGCTAGAGCCAGCCAGGACTGCTGTTGTTAGGTTTTTTAAAATATAAAAATACGTGTTTTCTTTCTTGCTGTTTTGTTTTTCTTGTCTGGGCCTTCCTGGGGTTTCTGAGAGCTCTGTGAGCTTGGTTTTCACCTAACTTAACTTGTCTCTGACTCTGTGAAGGCTTTCTGTTTTCCCCCAGCCCTGCGTCTGAAGAAGAGGTCGAGTCATCTGTTTTCTCATGTTCAGGAATTTGTTTATTCTTTGCTTATCTCATATTCGTTCCCTGGCCTGCCATGGTCTTCTCTGCAGGCCAGCGCTCTCTCCCCCCTCAGGCTGTGCTCTCCTCTCCCTCGTCTGTCCGCCCTTGGGAGGCACTATCTTTTATACTGAAAATTAAGTATGCTTTATTTATAACAATTCTCCAATATCTATCCACTATGATGTACACTGTACTTTTGTTCTAGAACAACCAAAATGTGCCACACCACCACAGAAGATGGAGAACATGAGGATGAAGAAGAAGCTCAGGGACACACCCCATTTCCTCCATCTTTGTCCCCTGATGTCACATTCTAAAATCCCAAAATTCTACTTTTTCACCCTGTGACATACTAATTATCATTCTATCTAAATTCTTGTGACTTAAAAATCTTCCCAGGACAGTCAGAAGGATGTCCTGGTTCCCACAGCTGTGACATTGCCTTTCTCACAGACTCTCCTTTGGCAGCCGGCGCTGGACAACAGCAAGCATCAGAGAGGACCATGAGGGTTAGATACACTTACTGGGTAGTGATGGATCACCATGCGGTTCAGCAGAGTGGACAAGGCGTAGAAACAACCTACATTCAGACCTGAGAAGGGGATAAAAATGCATCACATTCAGAGCCTGCTACTCTCCTGCTGGGTTGTGAAAGGGTAGAAATGCAGAGAGAGAAATCTTTGGGACCATCAATCCAGAACAAGGCTGCAGAATCTCAGGAGAGTGAGCCAGACTGGCTAGACATAGGTTACTGAAAGAAATGCAGACCAACATCCAGGCCTCACCATGTGGGTGGAAGAACATTGCAGTTTCAGGATGGTTCTTACCTAAGCAGCTAGAGGAAGTGCTGTGCACATTTCTGGTACTGAAAGGTCTTGCAACTCCTTCACAGGGTCTCAACCCTCTCTCACAGCCAGATCCATCTTTAGGACTGCAATATTATCCACTGCCCCCAGCCAAGTCAGAATACTAGAAATGCATCTGCCTCAGCATCACACTTTGAACAAGGACCTGACATTCAATTAACAACAGTGTCATTGACCTGTGTGTTTTCCTCACAGAAAAGAGCCTGTCAGCATTCTCCCAGCTGACAGCCAGTAAATAACATTCTCTCCAAGCCAAAAAATGCCAGGAGACAAGCAGAGCTGATTGATGAAGCACAGACAGCACTGCCCTCAGGTACCTGGGGTCTGTCTACATGAGAAAAGTCTTGCATTTTAAAAGATATCACTGAGGCCTGAAAAAAACCAGGAAAGCATTGTATTTCTGAAAGAGAACTTACATTAACTGTTACAAGGACCAACCACCTGGTGAAGGTTTCTCAGTATCACCCAAGGTGAGAATGAAACTGTTGGGGTGATACTGGTTAAGCCCTATTCAGATGATCTGCTCCATCTTACATGCAATTCTCGTTGGTTAAATGCCTTCTCAAAAAAAAAAAAAAAAAACAGAAAACCCAACAGCTTTGTTAAGCAGGCAAGAATATACACATGTGCACTGGACCAGCAGTACTGCAACGGCTACACTCTCACCTTGGTGATACTGAGAAACCTTCCCCAGGTGGAAGAGGTCTGTAACAGCCAGCATAACTTTCTTCTCAGAAAGTCATTTACATTTGCAGTTGGTTTCTCTTCAAGGCTTCAGTGATTCTGATGGGTGGAAGAAAGGTGACAGATTTCACCACTGCAGCTCACATGTCTGTAGGCTCCAAAAGGAGCCATGGGTTTAAAAAGTCTGGCACACATGCCTGAAATCCTGACAAAACAGATACATGTCAAGTTTCCCCTTCCTACTTTTCCTCTCTAAGCCTCAGCTGAAAGCAGAAACTAACACTACAGAATACAGAAGTGCAGTCTAGCAGGCAGAGCTTTGACATAGGGAACAAAACCCTAGGCTCTCCTAAACCTGAAGTCCCCTAGCTCCCCTTAAGTACTCAGCAATCCTGCACCTAGCCCTGTGCACTATCCTGAACACTGGATACCTTTTGCAGTACACAACACCATGAGGAGCCACAAGATTGGCAGCTGAAGGGTGCATGACACTTCCTTCACACACCATCTCTGACAACATTACAATTGGTGGTGAGGCACTGGAACATATTGCCCAAAGGTGTAGATGGAAGTGTTTAAGGCAAGGCTGGACCAGGCTCTGAGAGACCAGGTCTAGGGGAAGGTGTCCCTGCGCATGGCATGGGGGCTAGACTACATGATCTTTAAGAGCCCTTCTCACCCAAACCATTCTATGATTAAGCAAAGCTCACTCTACAGCTGTATGGCACAGACAACAGATGAAGACTTTTATGCAAGTGATCCTGAATATTGCCTGTGACAATGCTTCCCGCTTCAAAATCATGTGTAAGAAGGTTACAGGAGAGGCTAATATGCTGAGTGACGTGCTCATTAGACAGGAGAATCTACCCAATCCTTACCAAGAGTTACTCAGGAAGACTGGAAACTCCAGCAGGGCCAGCGGCCAAGGACTGGGGAGAACAACTGGAGATCTCACAGCAAGGAGGCGCCCTCCAGCCTTGAAAGCTGTCACTTTGCAACTCTTGGCTATGGCAAAACAGCAAACACCCCTTAAATCAGCTTCATCCTATCTCCACCTCTGGAGCATCCTGCTAACTAGGTGACACCAGAAGCTGCAGTGCAAGGGCAGGGGAGTAAGGCAGGTCAGCACAGTCCTCCTTCTTCACTTCAAAGCTGGGCATAAACATTAACCGCTCATTTGTGCACCTCTATTTCTCACCCAGCCAAGAGGACAGCAGCCTTGTGAAGACAGCCAGATGCTGCTCTGGTATGTAATGCTGTCAGTAAACCAGCTTTACAGCAGTTCTGTGATCCATTCGATTTCCAAGACAGAGAAGGGCCCAAGCTGGGCAGAAAGTAAGAGCTGGCAGCAACACTTGGCATCAGAGTCAGGCAAAACATTCTAAGAATCAAGACAGTGTGTCAGATTTGCATATGTGAGGGCTGAGAAAAGTTCTAGGCACTTCATATGATACAGTTTCTCAGTGAAGTTTCTCTGAGAATTACAGCTATTTGAATGTTCATAAAACAGGTAATGGTTGTTTCCAACAGGAAAGTGGCCATTTGCCCACCCAGATGAGGGAAACCAGAACTAGTAGCTGGGAGCAGGACATCTGAAGGTCCAGCACCACCTTACTCTTTAGCTACTTACCATGGTTTGCTTGCAATGTAGAATAATGTTTTTGATAACTCTGTGTCTCTTCTGTTTTATACACACCAGAATGGGGAAGTTTACTGCCTATATCTTCAAAGGACCCCTTTTTAAGTCTCAGACTAGAACGCAAGTCTCCCACAAGTAGGCAGCCTATTACCTACATGCCACTCTTTGCCTCTCTCTTGTTCACCCTTGTAATCCTCCCCAATGATAGTTCCTTACGCAGTTCTCAATGCCCTGCCTCCTCCTCACTGTCCCATCACCATTCCAAATGCTGATTCTTTAAGGCTGTCTCATGACTCCCATTCTATCAGCCTTTCCCAGAATTTCCCACCATTTTCCTACCTACTTCCTCCCACTAGCAACATGCTCTCCAATGCAAAGCCCAACTCCATAGACTTATAATTCCTTAATGTCCATTCTATGTTACGCCTCAGTTTTATGGAAGCAATGTCAGCAGCCTTGGGGAAAAGGTTCTCTGAGGGATTTCCTGGAAAACAGTTCACTAGCACTGACATGGCAGCAGTGCCACCACTGTTTCCAGAACTGCAAGTCTTGCCACAAGAAAGGAATCATTGGTTGTTGGTAATACCAAGATGTTAGAGGTCTGCAGACCTGTTCTGACCTGGCATTGTGGAAGGACCCCCATTCTTTCTCAGCCAGGAGAGATGAACAAGCAGCAGGTTTGCCCCTTTCTCCCTGATACATGCTATGCTAACACAAAAGCCAACAGGCTGCAAATATCTTTGTGTTAGGTAATCAGGATGACTCAGTTGCACTCGTGTGGCTGCAGATGTCTTAAATCTTGGCCAACGTAACTTTTGACTTGAGTAGGAAAAACTGTCACCATTTTAAACCCAGACAAGCTTAAAAAAAAAAAAAAAGTTTCACAGTATAGTTCTCTCTCTGAGTAACAGTCACATCTCAAGTCAAGCTGGAGATTGGCATGAAGCTGACACAGAGAGGAACAGAATAAATGCACAGACCAGCAGCAAGGGAAAATGAATTATGAGCCACTAAATGGATTTTCCACACTATGACTGCCAGAAAAGAATTATCCCAGGAAGGTCAGATTATAAACATGCTCTTTGTACTGAGAGGCCTCCTCTCTCCTCTAGGACTCGTTTATGCCTATTAGAGCAAATGTTTTCCCCTTTCTTTTTCCTGAAGGGTAAATGTGAACTGAGCAGATGATACAATCCAACTTTAGACACAGTCTGCCTGACAGGTTTTTCTGTCTTCACTTTCTGAGAGGGCATTATGTACTACGGAAAAAGAAAAAAAAAAGGCCAAACCCAGCAGCTGCAATACAAACCAGGAGAATTTAAGAGAAATCTGAGAGGGTCACTGAGGAGGAAGGGAGCAGAGATTCCAACAACTCCAAAGACCATTAGCACCCTCAGCAAGTAAAAAGCCACCATCTGACTCTCTCCAACATGCCTACTCATCCACAAGGTCTTTCAGATACAATTGCTGGTAGAACGTTCAGAACTTTCAGCAATATTTAACTGTGCCCCTGAGAAGCTTCCACAGCAAGCTGGTACAAAGAGTAAGGACAAAACTACCCACAGACCAGCTGGCTACAGTATACCCAATTATATAGCCAGGCACAGACCACAATGGCCTTGCTGCTAGTAAGAGAAACACTTCTCCATATGCCAATTCAGTATCAGGGAATAGATTCAACACATCACACTGCCCTCAAACAAACAGATCGAGAGTGCTGAAGAGAAGCAAGCAGCAAATTCAGCATGCAAGGACAGATAGCATAAGATGTTCTCCAGTCCTTCCTTCCAATTGCTGCACATGGACTGCCTAGGAAGCTGACAAAGTCTGCACATCTGCATACTCCACATGACCTCTACAGAGATGCCTGGCAGTCATATTCATATCCTTGCCTTCAGAAATGACTTTCATTCAGTTCTGTGACTTGCACTCAGACACTTCCATGTATTTCTTATGTAAGCATTTATATTGGTTTGCTGCAATTAAGTAAACTACTAGAAAAAAAAAGAACAGATAAGAAAATCCCCTGAACAGCAAACAAAGACTGGGAGAAGACTTGTAGGGGCATATCATCCTTTGTGTGCTTGCCTTCCTTTCATTCTTCCCCATTGCACTCACTGGTAACCACTGCTGAAGAGTACTGGGCTAGAAGGATTCCTGGTCTGTGGCAGCACAGGAGAGCTACCTTTATGCTCCCCTAAAACAACTCAAGCCAATTACTACCCCAGCAGAGGACAGAGAGGGAGGGAGAAACCATGATAACTGCATCAGAAGAAAGGCCAGCCTTACCATAAGTGACCATAAGCAGCAAAAAGTTGACATTGCGGAGCAGGCGGAGGATTGACTGCACGTAGGAATACTCTGCAGTTGGTCTTGACTGGATCGAGGCCTGAGCTCGGCTTGGAGGGTTCGGTGGCTTCTCCTTGAAGACTGAAACCAGACACAAAGTACACCCATTTGTAATGGGCAGTTGAGGGGCCTGAGCACACACTGCACCATCTGAGGGATGGCAGAGGGGCTGGTAGAACCAAGTGTACAAAACACACCATTTTCCTTAAGCTTTGATTTCCATGCACAAACCTATCCAGGAACAGGAAAGAACAGCTCTCTTCCAACAGTGACTCCTGCCACCTTCCCAAGGTAAACATCTTGCCTTCAATTAGCTTTTTGTGTAGGCAGTGTCCAGCAGCACCAAAAGAGTTCTCCGGACTATTAATGCCTTTGTCTCTAGAACGATGACCAGCCAGGTGCAAAAGTGTTATGTGGATTTATAAATGAGGAAACAGAACTGGACAAGTCAGCTGACAAAGGCAGCCTAGTGCTCTGCAGTGGCCAGTGCCAGGGAACAATAACCTTTGCCAGGTTTTATTTCAGGCCAAGCCATCTGCTGCCCCTTACTAGCCTTAAAGTGGCATTCAGAAATCCCAGTCACAGGTGAAACTGCTGTGCCAGATGCTAGACAGGCATTTTTGTACCTTGTCTATTCCCTGCCCCACATTATTTGAAGTCTACATCTGATTCAGCCACCAGCAACACAAACTGGCAAGAGGAGCCTATCAAAAAAATTGCATGGAATCCAGCAACTAAGCTCAGCTCTCCAGTGAGCATGCCACTCTTTCATGCTAAAAATCTGGCTTCAACATCGTGTGTTAAGCAGGGGAGTTGAATAGCTTGTGTCCTGCTACTGTCCTTCATGATTTATTCTCTCTACTCGGAACAGGGAACAGTTTCTTCCTGTGATGCCATATAATCTGCCTCTTTCTACTCTTAAGGGGTAGTCAGGCCCCAGACAAAACCCAAGGCCCAGCACCCTGTTTGCAGGGAAAATGACTATGAAACTTGCAAGATTTCTGCTGGTTTTTAAAGGATTTACTCATGCCTGGAATTCATTATACAGGCAATGGACAAAACTAAAATTTGGCAGGCTCACTGACAACCTCCCTTCTACATGTGCTGATCATCAAGGGTGTGAAGCAGTATTGCATGACCCTGTCAGCTGCATGGTATGACACATCCCCAGGTGGCCTGCCCAGCCCATTTCCTGGCACACAGGCCCCCATCACAGATCGGCTCATCTCAGTCCCATCTGGTTTCACGTGCACACTCTCACCTCCTTACCTATGATGACCAGGATGAACAGGGCTGATGCCACACCTGCAGTCATGAAGAACATGATGCTGATGCGGTAGGCCAGCTTCTCCACATCCTCCACATTAGGGATCAAAACTGGAGGGACCAGAAAGCCTACAGCGATGCCAAGCTGAGGAGAGAGAGGGGATAAACAGAGGCATGACATGAAACCACGACAGTGCCACTACCCTACAGCTCAGTACAGGCTCAACTGAGACTAATCCAATTTCACAACCAAGATGAAAATCTTCTTTACCACCCAAAAATTAAAACTCAGATACCCATTGCAGTTAGGCCATGAGAGGTTTCTTCACTGCATTTAGAACTGTCAGGATATTCAAGGCAAGGTTTTACAACAGAATTGAGCAGAATGAATACCTGGCTCCATCAAAGTGGAGGTCTTGCCTGCCCTGACCTCCCCCACAAATCTATGCTCCTGTTCATACACACATCCCATTCCTTACCTTACCTCTGCTCTGGTAATCCAATTTTGCTCATTAAAAATGGCAGAAAACAAGACCATCAAAATCAACCACAATATTTGCTGAATTAATGAGTTGAACCAATTTATTTCCAGCCACATAATTGCAAGGGCCGAGACACCTGACCACTCCACATAACTGAGATATTAATCTGGTGGCTCAGCCAACTTTGATACAGTTTCAAATGAGCAGCCTCCCAAGACAAGGCTCACCCTGTGGCCACCAGGAGAACCTAGAAGAGCATGAAGGCTGAAAGCCAAGAAGTGTTGACGGCACGTATCCTAGATGTCAAGGTTGCTTTAGTAATGGAGCTTGGCAACTGTCCCTGGATAAACTGTTCTGAGTATACAGAAAGCAAGGACTAAGGAAGACAAGTTCTGTGTGGCCCATAAATCTCAGGGAAGCACATCAGCACAGAGCAAAAGACCCAAGAGCCCTGTAGCCCAGGCATGAGCTTGGACTACTTTCCTGGGCTGTCTTCTAATAAAACCTCCTTGTGCTTTCTGCATGCCTTCTCTGACACGTCTCTGTGTTTCTGGGATGCTGACAGACTCATTCCAGAAGACTGATCTACTGGCCAAGACATAGATCTCAGAACAAATATATTTCAACTGTCATATCTGGTAGTCAGGCTAAAAATCAGCTTGTGCCCTCCAGCCCCAGAAAGGCCATGAAATTCCTACTCCTCCATCCAGCTGGTGTATTTTTGAGACAGGAAAAATGCTTAGGATTCAAACAGAGCTATCTGCTACCCTCAGGCACCCTATTTAGCTTACAAACAAGTGACTTTCAACCATGTCTGGCCAAATTTCTCCTGTGTCAAACAGTGCCCTCCACTGGGACCTGGAATATCCTGGGTCAGGATCAGCATCAGATATCTGCACTAAATTCATTCTTGGTGCTCAGACATCACAGGGAGCTAGTGAGAAGAGCCACCAAGAGACTATAGATGTGTCCCACCAGTTCAAGGCACTGTCACGTATAAGAACATTTGAGGTTTGGTTACAAAGACTGAAGACAAACCCAAGCTGTGCCATTCCAGATAGGAAGTCAAGGACTGAAAGAGTTTAGGAGGAAACTTCTAAGCTCATTAGGGAGAATAAACCTTCCTAACACCCACATGGAACAGACAGGCTCTGGCACAGGACTAAACTTGCCACAATTCAGTTTTGTTCAGATACAGCCTATGCCCAGCCTCTCATCACAGCAAGTCATGCTGACTCTCCTCCTCTGCACTGCCCACTGACTATAGTGAGCACGACTAGCATGGTTTAGAGGCTCCAAGTTCTAATCTCCATCAAATTGCATGCCTCCCCTTCCCTATACAAGCCTGCAGCTGCACAGAAAAGGTAATTGCATCAAACACAGAAGCTTGACAAGATCACTGGTAGAGGGCAGAAGTCTGCTTGTCTCTGCAGCACATTTATTTAGCCCTCCTTGTGCCCAAGTGCAGGCCTGTGCTGCTTATGTGCCTGGTCAGCCCATGACACAGCCAGCCTGGGCTTCACTCCTATCTCCAGAGCACTTCTAAAGATTTAACCATTGAGGAAGAAACTCTCAACATTGCTCCTTTCCATTTCAGGGAAGAGTCTCATGTATCAGGTCTTCCATGTACCCTCCACTCTCTCCCAAGCAAGGTTTACAAACACTTTACTGGAAACTGACTCTTTGTCAGTCTTTGACACTGTTTCATTCTTCAAAGAACTAAGCTGGATTCCAGTGCTAGGTACTTCTTGGCTTCCTTCTCTCTACAGTCACATGCTAGCTGCATAAACTGCTGAACAGCAGCAAAACAACAGGAAGACGAGGGATCCACGCTTTATTCTGACCTCTGACAGAAATTTCTCCACGACCACAGTTGAAATTCAATCTTTTCTAGTCTCCCTCCAGCTGCTCCTACCTGAAAAAGGATCTATCTGATATACCTAGCAGAGAAGGTATTGAAGAGTCTGTGTTGCAAATTGTTTAGAAATCTTTTACTGGGATGTCCTACAGTCATCACTTACTCACCCAACGGGTCACAGACTCACACAGCTTTCTCGAATTACTTGTTGCCTTTTCAGAAAATTTTCCTGAACAACTTTTCTAACCATACATGGATGTTTTGTCCTTTCTCTTCTCCTCCCCCAAAAAGAAGCAACTTCTATCCATTAGGAGTTCATTATACCTTTGCTAAGAATCAGGTAGCAGAATGGACAAAAAAATCATAGCAAAGGAGCTACATTCTATATTTCAGAGCAACTCGTGCTATTAATTCTGTGAAGATGAGGCCCCTTGATTTGACTAAAACTGAAGATCTCCTGAATTACACTCACAGACCCTGGATTATTCATACCATTTTTAGCAAAGAAGACAAGCTCTCAACAACATGACTATTACACTGCATATACTTTACCTTTCACAAGGAGATTTTTAGCCTGGTTTTTAGCAGGTCAGCGGGCACATTACCATCAGCCCACAGAAACACTGTAACCAATTAACCAGAAAATTTAAAACATGACTTAGAAAGAGAAAAATAACTTCTCTCCCTTCTCCATACCTTGCACATCAGGGAAAATAAAGCAATGTAAAAATAAGGCTAGTTCTGCAAAAATTGTGCTACCCTCGTTACAGACACCATCAGTCATAATGGATCATAATGGACCCTCTTATTTAATTTGCAACTCCAACCTTTACACAGGCAGATAGGTCTCTGATACCTATATGGATAAGCTTGATCTCAAAATTTGGTACATCACTCAGAATTCTCTCACCCAAAACACCCAGTACTGTCCTGATCTCTGAGGATCTCTCCAGGAGATCAGGCTGCCGGCACTTTATTTTAAAAAGGCTTTGGGGTAATTTTTAAACACCATTAAACTCAACAACTGCAGCAGAGTGCACTGTTCAGATAACTTACCCTTTAGAGACTAGTAAAGGATAGAAGGAATGTAAATCCTATCCTGAATTTTGCCAAGGACCAGTCACAACATCACATTCAATATTCAAGTGTGCACAAGAACAGGCAAGAAAACCAAGAGCAGGTAGCTAAGAAGATGGTATAAATGTACCCAAAGTCTTGAAAAAGAAAGTGACATGTCTAAGGTTAGCTGCTAAGAGTCTCAAGAAGGAAGATAACCAGTGGTGTATCACCATAAAAATTGTAAATGAATGATCAACAGAGGAGTGCAGGAATGGACCTCCACCTCAAAGAAAATTACAAGTCAGCAACAGGAACACAGAAGCCCTGTAAAAATCCATAAGTAGGCATAAATGTTGGCAGAGGGGACCACCAAATCCAGAAGGTCAATTAAAATGTTAAAAGACAGAAAGAGAGATATGCTGGAAAAGCAAAAATATACAACGGTAAGAAATTTTGACAATGCCCTTGCATGCTAAATAAGCATCATGACAGGGATGATGCAGAGACTGCATTTTTGGATTCCATAAATACCCTTTTCTGAGGAAAACTTACAAGAGGCAGCACAATTTGTGATTTCGACCCAGAACAGCACAGTGTGACTATGATCAATATTACAGAATGATTCTGCACTGGACTGAAATCCAGCTTCCTTGCAGCAGTGACAAAAAAAAAAAAAAAAAAAAGGAAAGGAAACACCCTCCAAAACACTACAGCAATATATAACTCACAAGAGGAAGCTGCCTAAAAGGAAAGAAGTGTGTTAAATGGAAATGAAGAAGAAAAGCCTAAGAAATTAAATGCTTGCAAGTGGCAATTGAGACTGTGGAAAGATACTGAATCAGAGACTCACTGTAAGCCTAGAGAATATTAGCAAAATATTTTAGAATAATGGGACCACAATTAAGTAAAAACAAAACAAAACAAAAACAAAAAACCAACCAACAAAAAAAAAAAACAAAAACAAAAACAAACAAAAAAAAACAAAAACAAAAACAAAAAACAAGCAAACAAAACACAAAAAAAGAAAATGACCAACAAGAACATAAACCACCCAGCTCTAAAACTGGACATTATTCCTTCAGAAAGCTGGACCAAGCTAAAGTAAAACCATAATTAGGCCAAAAGATGCACCAGAACAGCTTTACAAACCAAGTCAAAACTCTTCAAACACAACAAAATCAGGAAACCTGACAGAAGGGTCAAAAGATGATCAGTGTGTAAGGAGAATATTTGAGAAAGAGGACTTGGACCATCATTCATGACACGATGTGTTATGAGTGGAAGATAGTGCTCAATTTAATTAAAATAATTTCTTCTGTGAGGCATCAGGACCAGCTGGTATTCATCTAGGAGTTCAAAAGAACAAGCCAACAGAAAATCCACACTACTTGCACAGAAACATATCAAATGGTCTGTTACCAAATATTCAAATTGGGAATGGAAGAAGAGAAAAGTGATGCTAATTTTTAAGAGGCTCAGCATAAGCAGGAATCTCAGGAAACCCCAAGAACAGGAGCCTGCTGGTTTAGCCTAGTGGACAAAAAAGGTAGCAGTCAAAAGATCTATGGTTTGATAAACACCAATACAACAGACTTTTCAAACACCATGATTTCAACATGGTCTTAGCAAGTTCCCAAGCCAAGACTTTGGAGAGTGAGGAAGATACACTCCAGATTCCCTCTGGATTCACCCAGGGAACCCCTTTGAGGAGATGCTTTTTCCACAGGTCTGGTCAACACAGTATCCTCTTCTACTCTTGTCTGAGTATCAAATCACTGTCCTAGGCCCTCCCTCCTTTTCTAACTACAGGTGGCCTTCCAACAGTAAC
Organism: Sitta carolinensis; assembly: GCA_032173965.1. NCBI lineage: Eukaryota > Metazoa > Chordata > Aves > Passeriformes > Sittidae > Sitta > Sitta carolinensis. The sequence goes on from JAVUNC010000006.1 coordinate 40,461,559, forward strand.
CATGACATTTCACAAGAGCAGCTGAACCTTTGACCCTATAATTCATATATCACAACCTGCAGAGAGCAGACAGCTACCCCCTTCTCACACCCTGTGCCTCCCAGCTGCACTTTAGCTTCCCAACACTTTGTTATCAGCACAAGCCCCAGCTGTGTTTCCATATGAAAGGCTACATGAGAATCCAAAACGCCAGAGGTGCTGTTTAAGCAGAAGCTGCCAGTTCCTACACAGTAAACTTTTGTATTAATTGGTGTCCAGAATATGCTTCTTCCGTACCACTGACAGCAAAATTAGAATAGCCTATTGAAATCCAGATAGTCAGGAAGCCAATGTACATGTTTGCACAGTTTACATAACTTTCTTGCAGTGTTTTAAGAAAAAACAAGGAAGTACACAAGTTGTGAAAGGAAAAATTGTTACAAGACATGGCTTAAGCTCTATTTTACTTTTCCACTAATGTGGGAGGCTTTTTGTTCTGCCAAACTGCACTTGCACAACCAAAGTTCATCTGCAAACAAAACAAACTCTCTTCCACATCACACTTTTGCTTCTGTGGCATCATCTCATAATGCTTAATATGATGCAATGCTGTACAGAGAAGCCTGTTCCCCTGTGTGAGTCACTGGGGCCTGTCAGCCTTGAATGCACCTTCCCCTAGTCTGCTGGGAAAGAAATGCAACACAGCAAAACAACAGCAGTAGACAAGAGAGAACAAAACAGAGGGGTTTCAGCTGCTACTGGAATCCTCAGTGAGGATATGCTTTGGTCAAGGATCTGTTCCAATCTCCCAATACAGACAATCCTGAATATCCTGCAGGGCAGGTGCTGAGGGTGCTTGCTATAGGGTAGACCCTCTCATCAGAGACACTGCAGACATTCATTTAAACTCCCACACAGAACTTAATCCAAAAGCCAGCTTCTGTGAGAGAGAAAGGGGAGCTGCCTTTGGTGCATGTCTGGGAAGGGAGCACCAGATAAAATGGGTAGAAAAGTTCATTTCAGGCTCTCATGTCCATTTATAGAAATGGAGGCATTCCTTCAAAAGCCACATTGCTATTTGGTCATCATGCCCTCCCACACTGAGCCACGTCCAGGATCTTGGAGAGCTGGCCACACAGCACTCCTTAAGATCCAAGTGCTCTGATCCACCCTGCCCTTTTTTTTTTTTTTTCAGAGAGAGAAAGGAGACAGGGCTGGAGAATGTCACCCATTAACTACTGTAACAACAATCAACTATGTCAACCATTAGCTACTGCCACTGAAATCTTCCCTACTCTGATAGCTAAAGCTCTGAGAGATACAGGGCTTAGCTGGAGGGCTGTGAGATATTTCTAACAGGGAATCTTTTGAAGGGATGGAAATCCTCCAGCAGAGAGAGAGCAGCCAAAGATCTAGAAGTCCATTCAAAAACTGGAAGACACGGATTCCACAGGACATGACAAATTTCCACGATGCTTCTTAGACTTCAAGACGCTGCCTTCCCTGAAGGGCAAAAGGTACAGAAAAGAGTTATTAGTGAGGCATCAATGACACATGCTCAGCACAAACAGCACTGTAGGATCACCAGCTCAAAAGCAATGGCTATTCAGATGTTGCAGACTCAATTACATGGCAAAACGCACCTCAGCCACTACCCCAGGCAGACTCTGTCCCATAATTCAAAATAGTGGAAAGAACCCACCAGGAGTGAGAGAGAACATTTCCCTGAATTTCATTTACAGCTCATCACCAGGTTTGTCCATTTCAAAAGCCATCACCTAATCACTTCAAGACTGGCACTCCTAGCAAACAGTAAATACCATCTAAAACCTCTGCCTCAGGCTTTTTCTGTTATGGAACCCTAACTCTCTGAAGTCACTTTGCAGCTACATCAGAACAGGGACAGATCCTAAGATCAGTAAGATGCTGCATGATTTTGCCCCTAGAGCAGAGCTTAATATGAGACTGAAGTTTTCTTTCCTCACAAATCACATCACTTTTTTTCAAAGAAAAAAAAAAAAAAAAGCAAAATTACTGCAAAAATATAATTTAACAGACTCACATCCTTACTCCCAAGCCCATCAGTAGCTTGTTTCTTTGTCAAAACAGCAAGAAACAGGAATAAGGTTTCTCTCAATCAAAAAAAAAAAAAAAAAAAATCCAATAATGGTGGCAAAGCTATACAAATCAAATCCACAAATGTTTTTTGTCTGTGTGCAACAGTTATACACTTCTCTGCATGCTGCCCATGCCCCTTGCCCATCAAGTGACAACAGGGGGATAAACTAGTAAGAGTGAGATATACATAACACCCAGACACAGCAGTTCAGCATGCACCATGGCAGTTGAAGGAGAGAGCTGGTACTGGCCATCAGACTCCAGGTTATAAATTTCAAAATGCCATGAAAACTTAACTTGCTACCTAAACATCCCCACCACCAGGTTACTTCTGTCATGCCAAAGGACCATGTGTTTCCTCATCCCCACATTATGGAAGAGCAAGTGCATTAAACAAAGGGGCAAGACTTGCTGCTCCAGCAAGCATGCACTCCTGCAAATGCCAGTATCTCAGGAGAACGTTTCTTCCCACTGCAGTCCTGCCACCAGGGAGAATGATGGACAGTCTGCCAGTCAGCACAGAAGTTTAGAAGCCTGTTTGCTGCTGCCTGTCAGGTCTGAACCACAGTCCCAAACGGGGACACAAAGGACAAATCAATACAAGAAAATGGTAACAGCATGGCCTTACTCAGACCACTCTCTCCTATCCACCTCGTGTGTGGGAGTTCACATAGAATATCCAGCATCGAGGTGCTCCACAGGGAATGCTGAGGTAGCAGGCACACTACTACTGACAGCTGTATTTCATAAGCATGTCAGACAAATTTCTGCCAATATTAAAATACATCTGAAGAACATTAGTGAACTCTCCATAACACTTCTGCTTCTTTACCCCAGACCTTCAGCAAGAGGAAAAATAACTATATAGATTTTTCCTAGTCTTTCAAGCAATTAGAAGTCAACAGTATTTCAATAACACTAATATATTAATGCCAAAGCATCCAACATCAAAACTTCATTCCACACCTCCCCACACATGAACTTCCATGACAAGGAAAAAGAATGGAAAAAACACCTACAGATCTTCCTGTTAAAATGTGGAAAAGCAAAATGTCATGAAAACCAGCATTGGGTAAACAAGAGAATGTGATCACATCCACAGGTGTTCACACTCTTCTAGAAGCTCTCCAGCACTGATTCAAGACTGTTCAATCTAATGCACTTCAGACACCACAGCCAATATATGACCAGAAACAACTGAGGTGATTTTAATACCTTACTAGAGATTGTTTGGGTTTTTTAAAGGGTATTTAATACCTGGTCTGATTGATTCAATGATTTACTCTTCAGGGCTAACTTTGAACTTGAAGGCTACCGTCAGTCAGTGAGCAGAGGCGGTGCCCTGAGCAAACATGGCCCCGGCTGACTGAGATGAACCTGAGATGACAGCTTTCCTCAGGACAGCGCCGCTGAAGTGCAGCCTGGGGCCAAGAGAACAAGAGCAGAAAGAGGGCAGGTATAGCAAATAAAAAAGCAGTGACACTTCCCTGCTTCTTCATGCAGTTGCTTGCAATTCTTAATGGAGAGGGACAACAGTGCTTGATATTCAATAATAATAATTAAACTGACATGGCAAGGCAAGGAAAACCATACAGTTGTAGAGAAACAAGCATAGGGAATAATTTACCATACTGCAATTACAAAACCACTGTATTATACCCTAACACTCCCTAATACAGCCTTTAACTGCAGTCAGGAAAAATGTATGCCTCTATTTCTTCCCCCGCCCAGCCAGTAAACAAAATAACTACTTTTTATTCACTGTGATTATGCCTGACTATGGGAATAAATAGGTCTTCCCTGTGGAATATGCTCTGTCTTTAGTCACCACCATTTCTGACTTCTCCGATTCTCGAAAAGGAAAGTCTGGGCTTACAAAGCAAAGACTATGTACCGAACTGAGGTCTCATTGTCATGTCAGTTCAACCACTAGAGCAGTGTGGAACTCCAAAAGGGTATCCAAAGTTTGCTTTTCACAACCGTTACACTACGCCACTCCTTTTGGGATGATGATGACTTCACACAGGCATATAGCAAAGGCTGACAGCCTCACTGTTCAGATTTCTGATGCACACTGTTGAGTAACTCCACCTGAATTTTTAAAAAGTCTGACAGCAAAATGCTCAGTTACTTATTGGCTCGTGCCGTTAGATGCCCTTCACTTTAAAGATTCATTTAAAAGCACATAAAAACCAGTCCACTAGAAGAGATGATAAGAGCAAAAAGGAAAGCTTAGATGCACTCGAGGAAAGATAAGAGTGTTTTCTCTTTCCAAAAGATGTAAAGCAATCCCCTTAAATCCCTAGTGCTGTTCTGCAAACTTCTCTTCCTCAAATACCATCTCCAAGCATTCACCTATTTTTGTCTCAGCAGTATCTAAATAAATACAGAAACTGAGGAAGAAGCAGCCTGCTTTAGAAGCTACCTGACTTGAAAACCATTCAAATCTGAATGGCAGTCACTCACAGACTGAACGGTCCAGAGTGGAGCACAGTCAAATGCAGGGGAGTATACTGCATCTCAAAGCAAGGGACACGTGCCCAGCCTAGCAGTTAATGCCACATTCCACTTTCCTCTTCTTTGTGTCAGGGCTGCAGAGCCAGGCTCACTTCACTTATGCCCCATTACACATCAGTATTGACTTATTCATTTCATTCAACTGGTATGAACTGGTGTTCGGGTGCAAGGGTCAAGAAACTATTTCCCTGATCCTTTCAAAACTGTGTAAAACTTTATCTCCTCTGGCTACAAGAAAAGACAGAGCTTGAGAAAGTGTGGGTCACTGGCCTCCAGCACTTGCATTGATAAAGAGCACTGGGGAACTGAATTCACACTGGCCTGATGGAACTTTTCTTTTTTTCAAAGCAACAGCTTGTGGAAACTATGTACCTACTTTTAAGAGATCTGAAGGTGCTAAAGTCCTTTTCCTCCAGGGCCCAATGACAATGTTATCAGGAGATAGCTAATCTCCTTTGTCCCATCTAGTTGTCAGCAGGAAGAAGATATTGCAGTGTCAAGTCCAGATACAACTGCAGATAGAAGATTTGAAGAGCACTCTGCCTGAAGCAGTTTCTCAGCACTGTGCTTCCCCCCAGGCCATTCATAGTTCTACTGAATCACAGCCCAGGACTGGAGATTCACACACACAGGAATTGGAGGGCACTGGAGAAGAGCCTGAGCCAAAGACCTCTCAAAGCCAGAATCATACCTAACCCCCATGCTGCCCCGAACTTTGTAGACGGTGGCCTCTGCCACCATCATCAGCCCTCAGGCTAACAGCAGCGGCATCCTTCCAAACACCAGCTGCATTTTCCAGAGGAAATCTCATGTAAGTTTGTGTTATCCCTACGGCTGCCCTGCAGGCCATGTGTATCTCTTACCCCTCCCTGTTTTGCTCCCTTAGACGCTCCCAGCCTCCGGCCCCACATGCGCGGCCAGCCGGGATGCAGCTGCCATTACCTGGTTCCCAAAGACCGCAATGGAGCAGGCGGTGGAGACCTCGTGGGAGCCAAACCAGACCGAGGCGATCCGTGAGGGCATGCCCAGGATGAAGACCTGGGCCAGGCCACAGATGACCTGTCCCAGGACAGTGACGGGGAAGAGGTGCGGCTTCAGGCTGCCCAGCTTTACCCAGGCACCCAAGGCATTGAGGGCTGAACCAGCCAGGGCGATGAGGCGCAGACCCCTCTTGTCCAGCAGCCAGGCGACAGGGAAGAGCAGGGGGATGTAGATGAGCATGTAGCTCATGGAAAGCCAGTCGATGGCGAAGGCGCTCACGTCGTAGAAGCGCATGAAGACGTTGCTGATGCTGCCGAACTGGATCCACTGGAAGGAGCTGGACAGGGAGTAGCTGCTGAAGAGCAGCAGCACGACCCAGCGAAGCCGGGACAGCTGTACCTCGGCGGCGGCATCACCGACCCCTCCTGCCGCAGTCGACAGACTCGGCGCCTCGGCAGACTCTGGCAACACCATGCCGGCACCGTGGGCCGCGCCCGGCTCGGCTCGGCCCGGCTCGGCTCGGCCCGGCTCGGCTCGGCTCGGCTCGGCTCGGCTCGGCTCGGCTCGGCTCGGCTCGGCTCGGCTCGGCTCGGCTCGGCCCGGCTCCCCGCCGGTACCACCTGCCCAAAGCGCCCCGCCCGGCCGCCTCCGCCGGGCTCACTGGCGGCCGCCGTGCGGAGAGCTGCCCCCGGCCCGGCCCTCCCCGCCCCGCCCCGGCCCGCCCGCCGGGAGGCCGGGAAGGGCTCGGGCCGCTCTGGGGGACACGGCCGGCCCTCGCAGCGGCGGGACGCTGAGGGGCGCCAGCCCTGGCCTGGGTCCTGCAGATGCGCTGCCCACCCCTCAGCGGAGGGGCCGCCCTCCAGTCACCGCCCGGCCCCGCCGAGAGGCGCCCCCGGCGTTACGAGGGCCGGGGCCAGGAGAGGCTTCGTCCGCCAGTGATGAACGGGACGTGTGCCGAGCAGGACTGTGACCTGGGGGAGGCTGTGAACGAGAGGGCAATGCCCGACGCCGCCAGAGATGCCAGGGTGGAGATCTGGAGGAGGAACCGGTTTGGGTTTCGTTTGGGTTGGCCTCTGATGGGTTTTTTTCACAACGTGGCACATTAGAGAGTGAAAATATTCAGTGAAATCAAAATTAAAACATCTCAGCCTCACAGAAGTAAAGGAGCCAAAAGTGGTGTTTGTTTCCATTCTCATGGGGAATTCGCAGTTAATGAGTCAGCGCTTGTTTTCCCATTACTTGAGCAACACACTACTAGCAGATGCCTGCCTGGAGATCAGTTATGATCTATAGTTCATTTAATTAGCATCATGTTACCTGAATTGCATAAACATTCCTCAGCACAAGGACGAAAATTGCTGGTTTCAGCTCTCTTCCAGCATTTAACACAGAGGTCAAAATTCATTTGGAAAAATGCTAGCAGTGTCTTTTGGATGTTGTATTCCTGAAACAAAGGACTACAGAGTATTAAAAAGTAAAGTTTCTCTAGCTTGTATTTACTTGATAGCTGCGTCATGATGTAGCCTTTTTACATACTTGGTGGAACCAAGTCACATGTTATTGCTGCTGTCCTCTGAGTCATCTACCTACTCGTAGGAGGAAAGACAGATAAACTGCTTTGATGCTTTTATGTTCTTATTTACCATGAAAGAAAACAAACAAAACACCAAAACAAAAAAGCTTTGCACAAATTATTCCAAGGAGCACAAATGTCAGTTTAGGTGGTTCTTGCTGTGTATCCTCACAGAGCTTGTTTCTTGTCACCTCCTTGGGTTTCATACTCCCAGCAGTGGCCAGAAGCAGAGCTGGAGACAAGTAGAGCCAGTGCAGTCTTCCCTATGTACTGTGCTGAAAGTTCCACAGGGCAGAGCTGCAAATCCTCCTACTCTCTCCCTCCTCAGCCCACAGCTTTGCCAATGAACCTCCAACCTCACTGGGGATGTTCTCACAATGGTAGAACATAGTCATAATGTAGCCCTTTTACATAATAAATAAGAAAGGCAAATTCAGAAGCAGAGGCCAGAAAAGAGGTTTTCAGTCCCATTTATTATTAAATTAGGCAACCAAAGTTAACTGGAAGCTCTGCACTGAGACAACAAAAAGAACAGAGGAAATTTTTGTAACAAATTTGTAATATAAATGTTATCAGGAGTGCAATGAGTGATAGAGGTGCAGATAGAGCAAAGGTAAAATGGAGCAGGAAAAAGACTATCATGGTTCAACTACTTCTTAGTCTGAGAATTCTAATGATAAAACAGTGAGATAGTACAGAACATTAACTTCTAGGTTAATAAGATTTGAAAATATCTTTATAAAATTCCCCACAATATTTTACACAAATCAAAGTTACACAGAGGTAATCACTATCTCATTGATTAAAGAGCAGCTGAAAAAGAAAGTCAAGAAAATAAATGTACAGGCAATTTTTAGGACGACAATCTGGATTTGTTCAGAGGACCATCATTTATTATCCCTTTAGCAGTGTAAGGAACAAAATTTGCAGATGGTTAAGACATTACTGAGTTGGCCAAGCCTAAATTAAATATATCACGTACATGTTGTATTAAGGTTGAAATGACTTTAGGACTGTAGCTTTAGCTATCTGTAACTGAAAATATTATCACACTCCATGGCATCTTTAATTTGTAAACTCAGATAAATGCAGGATAATGGAATTAGGTACTGTATGACTGTCTGCTGTCATGAGGTCTCTGGGCAGCAAAGAGTAAGATATCAGTGACTGAATGTGGTTTTCAGAGAAAGGACAAGCAGAAAAGGTATGAAGAAAACAAATTAGGAGTTGAGGAGATGTTACAGTGATGCAGATAGAAACACACAGTAACACATAACAGGTGTCAGGTAGAGAAGAAGAAAGGAAGGAGATTTTAGTTTATTGTTGACCTCGTATATATAAGTTTCTGGACAGTGATCAGAGATTGGACAGAGAGGTTACCACCTCTCCATCTTCACTGGTCACTTGAGAAGTCCATCAGGTGATATCTTTTACAAAAGAATGTAAACATGATTCTTGTTTATCTTACAATTCATGAGAACTGACTCCACTATACTAAAACAAATCAGAAGGCTTATTTTCAGGGACAACAAGGAGATACTGCCACACATCAGGAAGACACATAGAACAGTTAATACAAACAGTTAAATTTCTTAATAAATGACAATAAAAACACACATGCAATAGACAAATCTTTAGATATATGGGAGATGACCGAGACACACATTGGGCCCTTTGCTTCCTGCCAGCTCTACTCCAAACTGGGGTCAAAAACGGTCTGTCATCCTCAGTTTTGTTTTTGTCCCACCTTCAGCTCCTAAATTTCTCTCAAAAAATCCTCAGGTTTACTCAGCAACAACATAAAATCTGTATCAAGTCACAGCCTGTCAAGCAAGGAGCCATTTGCTCCAATTGTCTTAGTCCTGTCAGAAAAGTCAAATGGTCAGTCAAGAATTACTAAAACACAGATGCTGCTGAAAGCAACAGCTGAAATCAGATGCATGAAAACAGTGCCCAGCCTCTGGTGACTGCAGTCTGTCAAGTGAACATGAGCCAGGCAGGGAAGTAACACTGGCTCCCCAAAGCTAAGTCAGACAGGAGTTTTTCATACCTATAGACCCACACTTCCTTGAACTCCTGTCCTTGGATTTCAGGGCTGTTTTGTTACTAACTCTGTGAACTATTCAATCACGTCTTTATATAATTTGCCGATTTCTAATTATAAAATACTAAAATAAAATCCCTGTGCTTTGCATTTCTTCCTCTGTTGCTGCATCTGTTTCTACTCACATGCCTCTTTCCCTTCTTGAAGCAACAGAGCAGCTGCTTTTGGATTTCCCTCATCACAGCATATTTATATAAAAATTTCTTAGCCATGAAAAATTATTTATATTTCAGGACAACCCCTTGAAGTGGATTTTAAAGCTAGAGGGAAATCTCCTTTACGTGGAGATTAACAGAAAAGCTAAAAAACTTATAGGATCCTACAGTCAAAAGTATCTGTGAAGATTGGAATGCACTAAATCTGAGGAAGAAGCAGGACCTAAATTAAGTGTAACAGTACAGGCCATCAGGTAGAGCCTAACCTCTGTAATCTTCTTCTTCCCTACTGATCTGAAGAAATCCAACACTGACAGTTGGAATTTTTGCTGCCTTTATCACCAATTAGTACATACAGTTCCTTTAAGTTATGTAAAGCCTTGCAACAAACTTGCTATTCTCAAAGTCCACTCAATAAATATAAGTGCTAGGGATGGTGACAGCAATGATAATTCAGATAGCAAGAGGACTCAGTGACAAGCAAGGCAATATGAATGGGTGAGGAAAAGGTATTGTAGAAAATTATTGTGAAAAGTATAATTCCTTGGTGTCTTTTCTCTCCACACTGGTTCAGAGATCCAAGGAGTAGGTGAACAAAAGAAGAAAACTGCTAAGGGAAAGCAAGTACTCGAGGGTCTACCACATCTTATGTCCATGCAGTTCTTTAGGTTTCCTTTAAATGGGAAGTATCTAACATCAAAGGATCACAGGATGTCCCTTGCTTTCAAACTCTCAGCCTTGTTATTTGTGCCTCTAAATTTCATCATTGCACTTGCAAAGCCTAACTAGCTTACCTCTTGGGTGGCTCTATCACCATTTGGCTGATAGCATTTAGGTCTAGAAGTCAATAGATACCCACACAACTTTTCACAATAGATATTGCAGGAAAGATTACAAGATCTTTGTTCGTGGAGAGAGAAGGTTTTATTTTGAGTTCAGCACCTAAACTGCTTTAGTGAAGTTCTTCAGAGGTCAGGTAGTTGTATCATAAAACCAAATGACAAGACTCGAATAACTGGCAGAGCCACTCATTTCGGGGTCACACCTGGATGCAGTGCTGAGCTGGAGACACACAGTGAAGCATGGGCTAGCAGGGCTGCTGCTCTGGACAAAGTGGTGTTCCCTGATGGAGCAGGAGCCCTGCAAGCCCTCTGCTGGCACCCAGAGCTTTCTGCATTCCAAGAGCCACCCAGAATACAGCTTATAAAGGTAATGGATTAGTTTATTACTGTAGTTTATATTGACTAATATAATAATATATTGACTAATATATTAATTATTTTGACAGTGTAAACCCTTAAGAATATTTCCTGTTACATTTTCAGTGTGAAGATTTGGGTACATGAACAGTGGTGTATGACTCCATTCATAATAATGCAGCAAGCAACATCTGCAGCACTCAAAATTTTGCAAAAATTACCTTCCTCTACACAAAACACAATGGCTTAGTTGCACAGTCTAAAAGTTCATCTAGAGAAGACTGCAGACCTCAGAACCACCAAAGCTGTGCAGGGGCTAACTTTGAGCACCAAACCTGTACTGTCCAAAGCTTTAGGCCTTTCAAAAGCACAACTCAGGGAAGGGAGATAATGTTTTGCTCCCCTTCAACATACTTCATGTGTAGCTCTCACTCTCTGGGAGCTTCAGCGAGGATGTGTCACCTGTGTCTATTTTACTGGGGCACAAAGAGTTATGGTGATTTGTGTGGCCTTGCAGGGGGCAGGACTTTTTTCCAGTTTGACACCTTCCAGCCTAGGCTGCAAGGGTTTGCCCAGAGCAGCTTGAATTTTCCACTTCTTTGTAAATCCAATCTCCCTATTCTAAGCCTGGCTTTAACAGAGCAATGGCTTTAATTTAGCTGGCCGTGTCCAGTTCAGATGTGATGTTTGTGTGGATGAATCATGAAAGTCTGAACGGTGAGGAGTAGATGGGAGGATGTCACTGTGGGCGATGAACAGACGACATGGGACTTCTTTATAAAAATTGTATCTGACTCTTCTTTATTAAAATAATTGTTCTCTTTATATACTTTTTAGAACAGGTTACTCTCATTGGTTAGAAGAGTACTAGAACTCTTCATCCTATTGGTTTTAAACTAAAAGATAGAAAGAAGTCCATTCCACAGAGAGGAATCCAAAACATCACTCTTGTTACAATAATACTCGTGATGTTTATGTTTATGCCTGTGAGAACACAAGGTCTTCCTAAACTAAAACACTACGAAGAAACTGAGTCTAGAAACTCAGAAACTTCAGGCCTAGGAGCCTCAGACTACAGGAGGGCATGGCTGAAGTGCTAATATTCAAAGCTGCCTCTTTCCAGCAAGAAAAGATGTAAAAGGAGTGAACAGGTTGGAAGAGTACTTGCATGCAAGTTACCTCAAAAGTGCTGGTTTCTGGTTACTGCACACCCCTCCAGACACAGGGTGCTGATGCTACCTCTGCATGGCCGCCTGCAAACAGATCAACTTGCTCTGCCCCATTCTCTGATCAGGCCAGATGAGAACCGGCTCTAATCCAAAAACTGTGTAACTGTGGTTAGCCTGCTGTGCTGCTTGAGTATCTAAGCCCAGCTCTCAACCTTTGTGAAAAGCTGTGGAGATAGAGACAGCTGTGAGGAAAGCTGTGCATAAGCTCTGTTATTGGAGCAAACCCACCTCACCCCTCTGCTGTGTACTAGGCATGCACATGTGATACGAAGATCTCTTTGTTCAGCTCAGGATAAAAGAAGTGAAAAAAGATCGAGTTAGCCTCAAAACTCAGCCATAGTCTAGACTTCCATGCCCGGTCCAAATCAGGGTCACAGATAACCCCAAATACCAAAGCTTGAAGTACATAAGCCCTCCTTACTCAGCATCCTCCAGCCTCCATCTCAGTGAGTCATACCAGTTCATAGCAATTACATGAGAAAAAGATTTAAATCTTCTATTCAGCTTGCAGCTGACATTAATTAATAATAAAAGAGTGCTGGGAATGTGCATAGCCTTACTGCTGAACTTAGGCATATCCCTCTTCTTTCTCCTACTCACAATGCAGCAAAAAAACTGTGGGAAAAGTTCTGAGGACCAAAGCCCCAAACCACCACTGTTGTGGGGGGAGAAAAGTTGATGATGTCTTAGCAAAAAGCACAGAACTTGAACAAGAGCTGGGGAGAAGGTGTGTGGTCACTGTGTGGGTGTCTCTGAGGTAGGAGAACTCTCAGGAGCTGGTGTCTGCAACCTCAGCTGCAATAAAAATTATAGTCTCATGTTCTAACCCTAACACACCAATTGTAACCCTGCCCTGGCAAGGAATGAATATATGCTCCCTAACATTTAGTTGGATGGGGGTTTTGAGTAACCAAAACAAAATTCATAGATACATATGAATTGTATCTGCCTCACTACTCAAATATCCTCCAGATCAACGATCAATAAGATGCCAAAAACACAGCAGAAGACACAAAATGTGAGCACAGGGCTGTTCACTCAGAGGTCTTACCATTTCATGCCATGCTTTGGTTTTTCTCTTCTTGACAGCTTGTGATTTATAAAAATACTTTATGTCTTAGCAGTGATTCATGATTGTCTTTCATCTCTGTTTGCTGATTAGCATCCAGGCAGCAGTTTCGTATGACTAGTGCTGCTTTGTACACCATGATCATTTCAGGAAGCAGAGGGTCTCTTTTGTGGGCTGCTGCTTTGGTTCAGCATGCAGGAGGTTATCCTCTTGTTGATGCAGGCTGGCAGCTCTCACAGAAGTGAATTCTGAGATGGGGTTTGTGAAACAAGTGCATAAATACTTTTGAGACGCAGCGAAATGGGCAACAGAGCTGCTTATCCTATGCCTTGCCAGAGCGGCTCTGCCGAGAGCAGCGCTCAGCCTTCGCCCAGCAGAGGCCAGCACACACGCAGTGTTGGCAGGCTGTGCTCGCAGGGCAGAGCTGTCTCTCTCCTGTCCGGTCTCCCCGGCTGGAAAGTAGTCTCTCAGCCTCCTGTGAGCCCTCGTTTATGTACTGCTTTGAGAGAGGCTTTCAGTGAGGAGCTCCGTAGCGCAGCAGAAAGGCGCTGACATCCTACTGGGGCAGGGACAGGCTTCCACAGGCCCGGGTATCGCCCGGTTCATCCAGTTGTGTGCCCAAAAGCATCCCCTTCCCGTGGAGCATCCAGCAACTCAGTGCTCCTGAATGCTGGCCACGGCCAGATAACACACACAACACTTGAGAAATGCCAGATGCCAAGGAAATGAAAATTACAGGAATTGCGTTGCTGGGAGGAGCAGGCAATCGAAAGCAATCGGCGATGATTGCCCTGGCCACCTCCCTGCTCCTTGCTCCTTGTATAGGTTCATTTGCAGTTCATTTGCGGACAACAGAGAGGGCCACACCAGAGGACAGGCATTTGGCTACTTAGAAATCAAAAGCAGTTGTGTGAGGAATCTTGAGGAGAGCCCAGGAGCCCGGGAAAGAGAAGCTAGAGTCAGCACCAGTACAGAAGCGAAGGAATCTCCTCACAAAACTGCTGAAACGAGCAGTTTATGCAGCTCTACAGATAGCCTTAGGAAAAGATTTTTTTTTTTTCCCGACACTGAAAGGGAAGAAAGGATATGTTGTCCCTTGCTGCTTGGGTGATAAGGACATTCTCCCAAAAGAACCATTCTTTATAAGAAAGAGAGATTGCCTCCCAGATACCTCACAATTACAGAAGAAAGCAGAGATCAAAAGCGGCTTGAACCATGCAGATCATGTTCTGTGATCAGTTTTTTTGCGAGCGAGACGGAGGGGGGGGGGGGTAAAGCCAAGTCAGATTGGAAGATGTATCTCCTAGGAGCAGCAAACACCAGAATGGCTTGGTTTGGCCGGAACAGCTGAGTGCAACACTGGTAGGAGGCCTTCCAGCTCACAGTCAGCCATGCAGAGGGAGGATACATTGACTGATGATGCCAAGAATATTGTTTAGGTTTTGGAGAGGATGTTGTTGCAAACCCGTCTCCCAGTCTCACCACTTGCTGCTTATTTTCGTTCTGAGTTGCAATAATATGTCTGAGATGTTACCAGTGACTGGGTCTAGCAATTCTGTGGGCATGACACAGAACCCCACCCAGCCTGAAGGATCTAGACTTCAACAGCCTTGCAGCAAAAATATTGGCTCAGTATCTGTGTGGGCATAGGTGACATATACATCATGGTAGGACCTTCTCCATCTGTAGCTAAAACCAAGCTTAGCATTTATAGCCATGAGAAAACAAAGGTTCGCAGCAAGGATGGAGATCGCTCATTGTATGCAACACTGCAAGCTTTGGTGGGATTCTGTTGCATCCTCCAGTGAAGAGTATGAGCCTGCAGTGCCCTCCACAGCAAACCCCAAACAAGGTAGCAGTAGCTTTTTTCTCTGACTTCAAACCAGGAAACATGGGAATATCAGAACCCTAAGGAATAGCAAAAGTGAAGGTGAAAAATCTGGGAGAAAAATCCACCAGAAGCTCAAGGAGCCGAAGCAGAGCCTGTAAAGACAAGCTCATCTAGAGTTGAAGTAATTTGTCTCTCTCAGACTTACAGGGACAAAATTCCCTTTAAAAAGAGAAAAGCACCTTGGGAAGAGCCTGTGTAGCCTGACCGGCTCAAAGCATGGCCTGTGCAATGGATCAGCAGCTCTGTTTGTTGAACCAATGGTTAGAGTGAAGCCTATTGGTGTGAGATCTAGCAGAGGGGGGTGGTGTAAGACACACTGAAATTGTCCCTGTAGATGTATTCTGCATGTCATATATGCAAAAACCCAGCTCCCTGGCTGAAATAACCACTGTCCTTCCCTAAGGTTGCTCATCCCTCATCCCAGAGCCACACAGACAAGGAGGGCCAGTGCAATCACCCATTGCCTCAGCACTGCTTTTGTAGGGTGGTGACACCCAGGCCAATGTGCTGACACCTTGCATCTCTGACCACAGTACTTCCCATGCTGGCACAGAAACTGGAGGCAGGAGGCTCACAAATCTCTGAACAGACCATGGCAGGAGAAATCACAGCCCTACCTGCACCTGTCTTGAGGACAGCTTGCTGAGACACAGCAGTATTTGGTTATCATCTTGCTAGTGCAAACCAGAGAGAGAAAATGTGCACAGCACAGCACATTACAGACTTTACCCAACTGCTCTTGAGGGCTATGATGATGGGCCAAAACCCATCAGGAAATAGGCTGCTTCTCTGGGCCTGCAAGAAGGATATTTACAAATTTGGTCTATTTAAAAGCCTACATCAGCAGCACTGCTTGTGGTACTATATGCTGAAAAGATTGCAGCTGATGCTCCTTGAAAATGGCAGCAGTCCTGAGCCACTATTAGCAACAGAACCACTGGTAGTTGGGCTTCAGCCTCGTGTATATAGTGGAGCTGATAAGTGGACTGCTGGCTGGTGTGGGGTAAAGTGCAGAGACTGCTTGTAGGGACCAGCTTCTGTTTCAAATAAATCAGACTCAGAAGTACTAATCTACTCCTCTCTGACCTTTCAGGTTTCATCTGTTTCAATGCATGAGGTAGTGCAGCAGCCTTTTGTGGAGCTGTGACCGATGGGCAAAGGGGAAGAATGTAGGCTGTAGCTATATGCCTTAGCAGGGTACCTTTAGCACAAGAGTCCTGCTAGGTCCTGCTTCTCCTGTGCACTCCAGGAAAACACCACCAGCTCCCTCCACACCATGATGCTCCTTCCCAGCTGTGCTGCTGGCCAAACTGAAGGCTCCACCAGCCCACCACGCCTGCCTGTGAGCTGACACAAAACAGCAGTGCACCTCCACACATGCAAGGGGAGCATGTGAAGGCATAGCCACCAGTAGCGGGGAGCTGAGAGGGTCAGCAGGGAAGAGACCTGTGATACTACATGGCGTGCCACACTCATTAGCCAGGTCCAGCCCAGCAGCAAAGAGGGACCCATCTTCCCCAGGGACCTCATCACCCCACAAAACATTGTTCCTCAGTCTGCACAGCCTATGTGCATACCCCCCCCCCCCCCTTCTAACTGTGGGGCTCTGGTTGATGGCCCTGGATTAGACCAGCATGCAGGGCCATTTTCTGGGCTCCAAATTCTCCCCTCCTGCTGCCTGTGTCTTCTCTGTATCATGCCAGGCCTTAGGAGTGACTCAAATCCTATTTTGGAAACAAAGAGTTAAGCATTTTCAATCTTTATTTTACAAAAATAAACCAGTTTTGCCCTGACACTCTGTGGGCCCCAACCTTCCCCTCCACCCCTGCTCCTGCTCCCTTTCCTCTTCCTGGATGTCTGGCTGTTGCATGTCACAGCCAGATGCTCTTATGGAGGCTGCCGGTGACACACACTCCTGTGAGTGTCCCCAAACAAGGACCAGAGAAGGGGGTTGGTGCCCTTTCAGGACTGCCTCTTCCTCCCAGAATCCAAGCTGGAAACTGTCCAAAGATGCCTCATGGTGCCTCTGCCATTTCTGCACAGGGAGCAAGTCTTAGGCAAATCACTCAGAATACATACAGAATGTCCGTCTGTCCAATTCCTTCACTTGGATGGAAAAGGAAGCCCCACAGAGTTACTTCTTGCCTTCAGTGGAGCTGGCAGGCTGCTGTCCTGCTGGCTGGCTCAGTGCTGGAAGCGTGGGGAGCTAATGTGGGGCTGGTGAAAAGAGTGTGTGGCATAAAGCACATCTGGAGGCGGTGGAGGGGACGTCAGGATGGAGCAGAGTGGTTCATGAGAGCTCAGCATCGAGGTGAAGTGCTTCATTTCCTCTGTCAACTGCTTGATCTCCCGGCGCAGGGCAGCATTCTGCCTCTCCAAGTCTTCACTCTCCTGAGGAGACAAAACCACAGGGGCTTCCTCAGCATGGGACCCACAGGGATGAGCTAGGGACATGAGGGTTGTCCCTTCACCTCTCTGCCCCACAGAATTTCCAGAAAGATATATTTCTGGTAAATTCATCACAGAGCCACGCCTGGGCAAACCCTCCTCCCCAGCTGGCCAGGCCGGGTGTGGGTACGATGCCGGCAGTCCCAGGCACGCTCCCCGGCCTCGGCTTACGAGAATTGACTGTGGCTTGCTCCCGCCCAGGCTTTCTCGCTCCCTCTCATGCACACACACACATATCTCCGGGCGCTTCCCGGGCAGCCCAGCCCCCGGGGGAGAGCACGTTGAATAACCGCCGTCTTTAACCAGAAAACCACCTGCCACAGGAAACCTGTCATGGCCCTGGAAAGAAGAGACTCACTGCTTCCTGCTAGCAGCTGAGGAAAGCAGCAGCACGATGGGGAGGAAGGGGAGACGCTTGAGTCAGAAGAAAAGAGAAACTAAGTCCTCAGAAGAACTGAATTAATACTGGTATTAATGAGAATAACAAAGGGGTTAGTAATGATGCTCAGCCTTGTCTCAACAATACTGAAAGCATCAAAGCCTTTGCTACCTCTGCTTCTGCTGAAGTGCAGCCAGCTCCAGGCTGAAGCATTGCAGGCATCAACTGGCCATGGAGCCAGCAGCCTGGGAAGGACCAGAGGATTGGAAACTCAGCTGAGAGAGCTAAAGCAAGACCCAGCACTTGGAGGCTCTGGAAAGCTGCACCACCACCTTGGCAAAGCAAACCTTCTGCTCGCCCCTCCACTGCCATGCTGATTCCTGATGGTGCCCACTCTGTGCACAGGTTGAAATGCACCCAGCAATTACAGCTGCTGTCACAGCAGGAGCTCACACAGCAAACAGCATCTCTCAGGCGTGACTAAATGGTCTGGAAATCATGACTGTTGAACTCAGGAACTGATGGGCATCACCCAGGGGCCATGAGTCCCAGCTTTCCCATGATTCATTCCCCTCAAAACACAAGAGAAAACCCTGAGGCAGATGGAGCTGATTGCTCCTTTCATACCACCATAGCTCAAAACATGCTTTTCTGTGAAGAACCACATCAGAAAAAACAAGTCCCTGATGCAGAATCGACCAAAGGCAGAGAGTGCTCAGGGAATGAACTCAGGAGCAGCAGGGGGTCACTGTCCACTGGAATTGAAAAAAAAAAACAAACAACTAGCAGACATTTTTCACCCATCAACTGCTTGCCTCCCTGCATTTTTTCATGTGCCTGTTGGGATCAAAACTGGACTTAGCCCCACTGCCCCATCCCAGTGGGAAGGCAAGGACTGTGTGCTATCAATGCTAGCTGAGATGCAGTAATCTCATAAGCAAGTGATTTGTTATCAGCTCTAAGAAAAGAAGCCCAATCCTGCTTGGCACACAGCTAGGCAGGATTCTCCTGGGGGAATCTCAGAGCCCATACCTACCTCTAGGATTACTGTGGAGAGAGCACTGACCCCAAGGAAAGGGTATTTTCTCACCTCACTCAGATACAGTTGCCCAGAGCCATTGCCGCTGGCTGATGTAATACAATCAGCCTAGAGCCATGTCAGCTCTAGAAGGTTCATCAGCTACTGAGAAAAGAGTGAAATCTCTGTCTTAAATCTAGCTCCAACCATGGACTATGAGCACTATGTAAGGAGGAAGGTTCAGAACCAGATTCTCAAGAATTATTTCCAATAATGAGAATATGGAGACCGCTAAATCAAGGAATGTTTTTTCAACATGAGCTCAACTACCACTTTTCAAAGGACAGCCAAGCCAAACACAGTGATAAAGGTGGTGTCTGACCACTGCAGGTTATATGTTCTTCATCCTTTCCACCAGTGGCCCAAAATAATGGGACTGTACTTATCAATGTGCAAAATGAAGAGGATCCCAGCCCTTATGCTCCAACACTGACTACATATGCCTGCCCAAACACACAGAGCCACAAGTGACCATCCCTCCTGAAAGGCAGATATCTAATTCTTCACACCAGGAAGAGCTGTTGGGGATGCCCACAGTGCCACAAAAATCTATTTGTATGCTGTTGCACCTCGGCATAAGTGGTGGCATGAATCTCAAACCTGGGGAGAGCCAACCCAGGTGAGACTGTCGTTCAAAGAGCTCAGTCAGAAGAGGTTGGGAAAGGAAATCGGTAATGAAAGACTGAGAGATAAAGATGGATACAAAACAGGTGCAAAAGTAAACGCTTCAGTGGCAGTCATCCTGGGCTGTGTGCTCTCGCTGCAAGCACTGACTCCTACATCCTGCCCTGGCCTCACTTCTCCTGTCCTGCCTCCACTGAGCATCTCTGCTCCGAGTCCCAGGGGAAAAGCACGTTGTCTCCTATGAGTCCTTAGCACCAGAGATGAGAACGGGTGGGAGTGCTCACCAAGTGCAGTGTGTCTGCTTTCTGGGTCTGCCTCAGGCGGCTCTTCTGGGCAGCAATGCGATTCTTCTCCCTCCTTTGGACTTTCCTCATGTCATCAGAAGAGTCCTAGGGAAACAAGGTATGAAAATGACTGGGTATTCTCTCCCTCATCCTTCTCCTGCAGAGCAGTAGTTGGGAAAGGGACACAGTAGATAACATCATTGAAGCACAGGACGCACCCTCCACACCAGTATAAAGCTGAAGCCCGGGGACGTGTGTTGCTTTTAGTACCACTGTTGCCAGGAGGGGCATTTCTGACATCCTTGGGGATCCCAGCACGGCTGGGAAATGACCACTCTCCCTCCACCAACACACTGGCCTGGGATACAGTTTGATGGACCAGAATAAGGACCTCCCTCTGGAAAAAAGACAATTTGAATTCTTGAACAGAAAACCTTTTCCTTTCCTGTCTCTCTGCAGGGTAATGGCGCTGCAGACATTCCAGCTCCTTGGATATACAATTTTCCCAGATATTCAGCCTGTGCGTTCCTCTTTTCACCCCTGTAGGTCTGTCCCTTCTCCATCACCCTTCTGCCTTAGGCTTTGTTTGTTGAAGACCCTCACAACACAATATGGCCCCTGCTTTGTTTAACTAGACAGACTCAACGCATTTGTTTTTAACACAGATCTTATTTGCTCCACCTCTCTGATCTCTGTCCTTGCTCTTTTCTGGAGTCCCCTCTTAGCAGTGCCTGCAGTTCTGACTGCAACGCTCCCAAGCCCCATTAGGCAAGAGAGAACAGAGATCTCCAGGCTTCAGGTCATGAGTTTCATGCACCAGCCATTCTCTGCTGAGATCTGGTCCTTCTGCTGCCTTCTGACAGTTGAAACTGTCACAAAGACTTTCATCTTCTATTTTCATATTGCACTGCCCCTCTTGTGGACTCTTTAACATTCACACCACCACTTCTCCACAAGACTACAAAACTCAGCCACAAAAGTTATCTTCCCAGCCCATCTATCTGTCCACATCCTCTCCCTCCTCCCCCAGCCCAAGATATTTTTCTTTGAACTTAACCGTTTTATCCTTGCCTTCAATACCTTGAAAATATATCCCCAGATACAGCAGCTCCCATATCCTGCATCAAGTCCAGTCCCTATCCTTTGGAAAACCTTGTGCTTTATCCCTGTCTTTACCAGGATGCAAGCCATGACGTGTTCCCATCCTTGTTTTGAAGCCACAAATCATCTGCCTTGATAATCCCCAAGATTTCTGAGCAAAGTCTCAGGCACTTCTCTTATTGCCAGCCCTAGAGAAATGGCAAATGACAGATAAAATAAAGTTTAGCCAGTAAAGGCAGTGAGAATACCTCAGACTTGTGCCTGTATCTGCCAGCAAAAGACCTATCATTAAGGTATGCCATGCAACAAAACAAAATTCCTTTGTGAAGCATCACTGACATGAAAAACTGCCGTATCTGAACAGTAAAGAAAGCAGATCCAAAGTAGCAGGACTTTTCTGGGTCCCGAGTGCTGTCCACAGGAGCAGGAAGCAGGCAGGCTGCCTCTGAGCCACCCTGGTCCATGACCAGGAGGTGCCTGCTCAGGCTCCTCACCAGAGCACCAAGTCAGGCCAAAGCTTCCTGCCTGCCTGGCATGTATCACAGGACCCACCATGCCTGGGGGTCCTGGGCCCCCAACTGCCCCTGGTACAGCCCCAGGTAACCAGGTCATGTCTCTCTGCCCGTACCCAGCTCAGTGGCTGGAGCTTCTGCCAGGCCCTTTGGCTGAGTCCTGCCTCTCTCTCCCCATGGCCATTCTTAGAAAGCTCTGCCATATTGCACTATGAAAATGCCAACAGTGAGTACCTACCTCCCTACTTCCTGCTCACCCATGGCCCACCCTGAAACAGCTGTGGAGAGCTGGGGAAGGGCCCCTGCTTTACCTGCTTGCTGGGAGGGGGAGACTGGCTGAAGCTGCTGGAATCACTGCTGTCGGAGCTGTGGGGCATGGCTGCTGCTTCTAACTCCCAGGGTCTCTTCAGCTTCCTTTGTGCTCTTGGTGTGCCTGCTTTCTGTCTTGCTTCTCTGCCTCTCCTCTGTCCTCTTCTGTCGCCTCTGATGTGGCCCTTGGCTCCCTGCTCTCACCCGTCCCAGAAGCACTCTGTCCTCCTGCCCAGCACTCCGACACTTTCGCTGCCTCTCCTCTCAGAGCCTCTGCACCTTCCCTTTAGGTCTCAGCCTCCTGCGGTTTCTCAGAACCTCAGGGATGTAAGCTGAAAGTCACGTGGCCGGAAACTTTAAGGCAAAGAAGAAAAGTTACAGAAGAAAAAAAAAAATCTAAAACTAATTAAAAAAAAAAAAAAAAAAAAAAAAAAAAAAAAAAAAAGAAAGAAAGAAAGAAGAAAAGAAAGCACATCTGGGAAAAATGAGCTTCAAAATAGCTTGAAAAACCCCCGAAAAACACCTTCAGGCAGTTGAAAAACAATGAGATGGGTTTTCTCTGAGACAAAACAGCAGAGATGGAAAGGAAGAAAAGCCCCAGCTCTGACTGTGAAACTTGGACCCTCAAAGGAGGGCAATGCGGAGGAGGTGACACTGGAAGCCCCAGAAATTCCAGGGGCACTGTGTCCCATGCCAGCCCTATGCAGGCAGGTCAGTCCAGTCACAGGCAACCTCAGTCACACCAACACAGCTGAGGAAATTCCCAAGCAGCCACACATCTCCCCACAACCCACCCACCCCCTCCTGTCGCCCCCGGCACCACTGACGTGGGCCCCGGGGAGTGGATGGGTACCCTCAGCAGGTGCCACAAAAACACTGCTTGTGCAGGTGGTTCACGTGGGCACAATGTAGCCCCAGTCCCATTTAAGAAGAAAGGTTCAGGATCATAGAACGTTTGGACTGGGTTGGGTAGGACTAGCATTTTCTACTAAGCAAAACTATTTAGCACTTTAAAACATTGATTAGTATCTCACCACTGGCCCATAAGGGAATATCAGCCCTGGCAGACAAAATGCTGTAAATATAAGAATCTATGGATCAGCCCATGCAGACAGCAGTAAGGAGACGCTGCTTTGGATCCCCTTCTTTGTCACCCAATCTATGCTCTCTGGGATTACTTCTATCCTTAGTACAAGCCTCAGAAGATTAAAGATGTCTAGGCAATCAGCCCCTAGGATAGCTGTGCTTCAGGGCTACCCTTGGAGTACCCCATGCTAGTGGCTCTGGAAGTGACAATGGAGGAGTAGGAAGTGCCAAAGCAGAGACCACTTACTTTCTGATCTGCTCGTGTCACCAGATCCAGCAAGGTGAGCCAGAGCCACATGCCAACAGGCTATCCATCCTCAGACAGGAGCTCATGATTTTGGAGTTGCTGAGTTCTTGCATGTGCAATAAGAAGCAGATCTAGAAAAAAACATAAACCCATCCACAGTAACCCATTCTTATGGAAAACAGGAATTCACAGTCCCCATCTTACTGGTTTTTGTTGCCTATGGGTCTTTTGGTTGATTTTCTCCTGCCTAGGCAGGAACCACTAGCAAGTGTCAGCAGCAGAACATAGGTAAGAGCATTTGAGATGCAGTCATCATTTGGGAAAGACTATTGGAAATAATTTCTGTATTGCAGCACAGAAAACACACTTGCAGAGATGCACGTGCTTGGAACACAGTGCAGACTTGCATGGGCACTGCTAGCATTTCTTCCCATCCTTGCCACTCTTGGAGCCAACACAGGAGCAAACATGGTAAAAACCAAGAACTCCGTGTGGCTGGCAGCAGGCTGGGTGACTTGGGGAAACTTCCTGACTTAGCTCCAGTAGCAAAACTACTCCATTTTGACCCATTTCCCTCTTTAGAAACATCCTGTGGCACTGGTGTTCTACTCTAAGCCCTTTTATCTGAAGATTTCACAGCACTGAGTGTATTTTTCCTCTTTATAACATGGCTGCAAGGGTTTGCTTGGCACAATCCCCACTGAGCCACCCAATTTCCTGGAAGCACAGTCCCCCTGTAGCACACAGGGCTCTTCTGACGCAGCTGGCTCCAGAAATGGAGTAGGCAAAGGCATCGGTGAGGTAAGAGGGGTTGAGTACAGGCCACCCAAGGCACTGGCTAGCAGCACAACCCTGAAGTATCCATTAGCTTGCTGCATCGCTACACTTCCTCTGAACTCTGCAACCTGTGCAGCACTTCCTTTCCAGGAAGCACACTGCTGGATTCCAACTCTCCCGAGGAAACCACACTCCTCTGCTGGTGAGCAAGTCTCAAGAGACTGCCTGGCCTGGCCTGCTCTGCAGGCTGCTGGATGGAGGGAGCACCTTCGTCAGAGAAAAATATCCTTGTTCCACTATTGGACAAATTAACCGAACTCCTTCCTTTTGTACCTAGCAGGGCCAGCATCTGGGAGGCAGTTTGGAAGTTGGTGGGGCTGATGGCAGAAGGTGGTGAGGGAAGCTGAGTGTCCTGGCAGGAGCTGGACAGTCAGTGCAAAACTGTCCAGAATGTGGCTATGGCAAAGGCTGTTCTTTGATCCACAGGAGGAAGGTTTTGAGTGCACCTTGGTTTGCCCAGAGCTGGGCTTTTATTAACAGCTGATGAAGATACCTCAGGAGAGAGCAACAGCATGGGAGAAGGTTTGGACATGTGGTCTTTCTGAACAGGAGTAAGAGAGCATCCCTTGTCCAAACAAACTCTTTTCCCTTGAACTGGCCATGATACTAATGAATTCCTGCCACTTATGAGCAAATAAGCATCTGTTAAGTGAGACAAGTGTCTCCTGGTGGGAAGATGGGCAGAGCCTTAACAATATTTCTCTGGGCTGAGCTGGACCTGTGTTATCTCCTCATAGGCAGTGAGAGCCCCCTGCCATTTCTCTGCTCAGAGATGTGATCCCCCAACCCAGAAGAGCAGCAGGAACCACCAGTGTGGCTCCACCAGCATCTGCTCACAGCTTTGTGAGAACTTACCTGGGCATCTGCTGCAGGCACAACATGGGGAGCTAATTTCCTGCTGCCCCTGCCCAGGCTCCCCCAGTCTGTGAGGGGGAGCTTCAGGAGTCAGTCTCCTAATCTCTGTGCTTGACTTAGGTGACTAAATTTACACTGTAAATAGCATTCCCTGACTTTCTCTCTGGGATCATTTAGTTTTCTTTGATCTTAATCACAGGAGCTATGAAATCACAATCAGCGGCACTGAAAAAATTCATCAGTTCTAGGCTACTGCCATACCAGCAGCTTGATGGAGAAAGGATGGTTCCAGAGGTTTTTAGGGGAAGGACAGGACCAACCAGTCCTGTACTTGTCCCTTGTAAACTACAGCAGCCAATGCTGAAGGGTCCTGTTCTCCCTGGACAGAGTGGCTGCAGGGACTCTGGAGCCTGGGCTTAGTGTGATCTCAACTATGGAGAAATTGTTTGAAAGCATCAAGATGCAGTTCAGCAACAACAAATGCAAATGTAAAGCAAAGTGAGCTGTAGGTAGAAGATCTGGGGAATAACCGATGGGGCAGCAAAATGGCAGGGAAAAATCCAGGGGTTGCAGAGAACTGAAAACCGAAGCTTGCTAGCAGCAAAGGGGTCAGGTCTTGACTTGGGGTTCTGGGGCAAGGCAGAGGAGATGACTGCCTGGTGCTGCCTGTGCAGGACCCGTTCAGAGTCCCAGGCCAAGAAGTGAAATAGTCTGGAAGAAAACAGTGCAAAGGATAAACACACAGAAATATTGCCCTAAGAGAAAGGAGTGAAGAAGTTGGGCCCATTTAGCCTAGAAAAGAGAAGTCTTGGGGGTGGGAAGTGGGTGGTGAGGAAGGAACAGTCTTTCATATGTTGTAATGGAAAGAGTGGTCAGCTGGTTTCTGTGCAGCCAAAGCACTGTAAAGAAGCAACAGGCTTCAACTGCCGCAGGAAAGATAGAGGTCTGACTTTTGGAGCAAGATGAAGTTAGGAAGACCTTGGGATGGGCAATTCAGGAAAATTATTCAAGCCCCTTCATATGAAGTGGCTGGGAAGACATCTCTCTCAAAAGAAGTCAAGGTTGAATCCTTTCTCTGTGGGATGGATTGTGTTCCCAGGGTTTAAATAAGGAAGGAAACAAAACAAAACAAAACCCAACCAACCCCAACAAACCTCTACTAGGATGGGTTCCTCAGAACCAAGACAGCACATGGGGTATTTTTCAACCAGCATGTTTGCTTCAAAGCCTCTTTCCCTATGTCCCACCTGTGCCACCAGCTTTCTCAGCACAGGTGGGTTCTGGAGTTTCCTTGCAAACCTGCTGCTCCAGAGCTCTTGCCTGGTGCAACATTATGACAGCGACATTGAAAACAGCATCTCAGCCCATCCACCTCACTCATCTCATTTGCACAGCCATTCAGGGCATAGTGCTATTAAAAAATCCAGCCTAGAGCATATACCAACTTTAGCCTTCTGTAAACCACTGAGGTTGTTTCTGCTTCACATGTAGCATTTTATGCAAATAATTTCTTACAATTTTTGGACAATTGCAACAACTTGTTTATAATTCTTCACGTGAGTTTGAAGACTTCTGCATAGAAATCAGTGCTGAGAAGAGATGTTAAGTGAATGGCTGTGTTAAACAAAGTCCCTGCTCTCTATCAGATGCTTCTGCCATGTCCCTCTCTGCCAGCACGTGTTGTCCTGTCTGCAATGTGTGCATCTTCCCCAGTCTCTGTCACCAGGGCTATTTCATCTTGACTGAGCTGAGCGTGAGAGTGAGGGTGTGCCAGGAGAGCTGAAGCATAGTCCCACCAAATTCATCCCACCTGGCACTGAGCAAACACCAACAA
Organism: Sitta carolinensis; assembly: GCA_032173965.1. NCBI lineage: Eukaryota > Metazoa > Chordata > Aves > Passeriformes > Sittidae > Sitta > Sitta carolinensis. The sequence continues at coordinate 40,487,968 of JAVUNC010000006.1, forward strand.
TTTCAGTCCTTACTGGGTGCAACCAACCAATGTACAGGAAGCAGGTACTTTACACCCGGAATGTCTGATAAAAGGGCTGTAAGTCAAGCACTCAGAATTATGGAAATCCCATAATTAAATCCCTAAAGCACACTGCATTTATGCCCTCATGCTGTGTAACATGCTGTGCTCTGTAGCTGCATGTTCCACTAGGGTTTGTTCCCTGGGATGACTGTGTTACCTTCATCTTGTCCTGCAGCCAGTATGCTCCCACATCCTGCTTTTCCATTTCTTCGCAGGCTCTTTCTAATGCTCATCACTTCAGCTCTGAGTGCTTCAGGGTAATTAATGAAGCTGTTTTCTCAGCCACCTTTTCAGGTCTGGAGCTGGGGATGAGGGGATGGAATTATACCTATTTAACAGGTGCAAAATAAGAAAGAAAAGAGATTTAGGTAATAAGTACTCATTCATTTTGGATACACATTTTGAACCAATTAGGATATACATTTTCTGGCACTATATAGCACTTAGTTTAGTCAAATCCCAGATCCTGATGTCTGTGACTGCATCTGCAAATCTTTAGCACTTCTGCAAAGAAGCTTGGGAAATGAGGAAGAGGCAGCTGCTCCTGTGAAAGCTCTTGCTTATGTGGCTCACCAACTCAGAGAGTAACTTCAAGGCAGGTGGTAGACCCAGCTCTCCAGGGAGGAATCAGCTGTCTACCAGGAGAATCATCTTTCTTTCTGCAGTCTCTTGCTTTACCAACTTGATAGGAATTTCCCAGCCCTGCTAAGAAAGGAGGCAGCCTAGCTGTCCATCTTATTGTTCCCTCCAGCCAAGGTCCAGCCTGGGTGCTGAAGAGATGGCAATCCAGGGCAAAATGCAGGAAGTGATTATATGCACAAGACAGCTGAAGTTAGGCTGCCCAGGCAAACCCATTTCTAGCAATTTCTAGGTCTTTGGTAGTTGGCTTTGCCACTTTTATGTGGGGTTTTTTTGAATGTCATTAGTAATGCTTTTTGGGGTTTTTTACATATTTTAAAAGAAGGAAACTAGAAAGAAAAAATCAAATGTGCTAGCTTTCCAGATATGGACACCAAGCTCCAGGTAGATGGGGTCCATCTGACCCCACTGGAGAGGAAGAGAACGTCTGGCTAGAGCTGAAGGGTTAACAGGAGTTAACAGGTTGGCAGAGTCAGACCTCCTGCATGTACAGGAGTTTCAGTCTCAAGACACTGATTAATAGAGCTCACCCCAGGCTGTTTTGAAGGGATGAATCACATTCTCTTTCTCCTGTCCTGTACAGATCAACTGGTTGTATTTAGTTGAGCAACCTCTAACCTGTTCTTGGCAAGGGCTTAGTAGCTCATGAGCAAGTACTCAGATGTGCACTTACAAGAGTCTCCAGGTCAGCAGATCTCAAACCCTGGTAGAGTACATCCATTCAAGGCCAATCCATTCTCTCACTGCTGTCTTCACAGGCCTTGTCTACCTTCTGGGATCAGTAAAAAATGAACCAGATCACTCAGCTGCACTTGAGACACTGAAAAGTTTCAGCTACCAGACGCCCCCCAGTCAAGCAGGGTTTCTTTGCTTCTGCCGCCTGGGCTGAGCCCACCAGCTGAACTATCCAAGCGCATGGACGTGGTGTGCAGAGGGTGCAGATGGTGTCTGACGGTTTGACTCATCTCGGTGGCAGTCTCATTCGGTGATGATGGGGAAGGCCCAAAGAGGAAGGGCAGTGACCCGTTTAACCAGAAGGGCTGATCCACCCAGGGGTAGACTGGTGATGGCAAGGGGCCACAGCCCCAGCTTCCTTTGTGCTTCCCAGTATGTGCATTTCCAGGAGATACAAGAGTAGGTGAGGTACATGATGGCAGCAGGACTCAACCCTGGAACTCTGCTACTGATGCAGTGAATCCAACTGCAACAACCAAGCAGCAAAAATTGTACTCTCAGGGGATGAACAGTGCCTGATGGAGGATTTGAAGTTCACAGGGCTTTGGTTGGAGCCATGGTCCATGGCATGGGGGTGGATGATGTCTCTTAAATTAATACATGACTCTTGAGTGTATTACGTTGCTGCTTCATGACTCCATTCAGAGGAAAATGTCGTTCAACACCACCCATCACCACAAAACATGTTCAAGACTCCCAAGGATTATTTTAAGCTTATTTAGGGCATGTTCTTGCAGATAGACTCTGAGACACCCACCTCAGCAGGAGATGGCTGTGAAACAACACTCATGCTAGTACTGTACTTTCACCCCAAGAGGATCTGCTTCACTTTTGGATTACGGGGGTGTGTACACCAGTTTTCCCTTCTCTCCAACCCATTTGGTAGGAACAAGCACTTCCCAAATCCTTCAGCTCACGCAGCATGATTGGAGGAGGTGTTCAGCACAAGCAGCTGCGCTGACAGGCTCACATGCAGGGAGCTTGTGCCCAGGCATGGGTGGTGCTTGTACAAGCGGTGCTGGAGCGCAGCACATAGCAGGCAGCGTGGGGGAGGACAGGCAGTGTGGGGCTGTGAAGGAGGGGACAGGGGAGCTGTGCAGAAGGTATGCTTGCTGCCTGTGCAAGTAGCACTGAATGGCAGAACCACACTGGCAGAGTTTCCAAAATACACAAATGGGTATAAGCCTCATCAGCCCGGACAGTGCACTGGCATGTGCTGTTGCACCTGGCACACACACAGCTCTCACTTGCTGCCAGCTTTCTGGGACACAACCTAGAGTCCCAGAGCAGGCTGCTGAGGGAGGCAGCAGCAGGGCTGACCCTCTGACCCAAACCTGGTTCATTCTCCAGAGCCCCCAGCCAGGGCTCTTTAATGCCTTTTTGAGAAAAACACAAGGAAGGAGGCTCATGGTCAAATGCCCAAACACCAAGGGAGGACTTGCTTAGTGTTGCTATTTCAGAGGGCTTATAAAGTCCCACTGGTTTCCCCAGGGGGCTTGGAGCAGCAGATAAGAGGGAGGGAGAGGGAGCAGTTTCAGATGATCATCAATCCTGTGCTTTCTACCCTTGCATTTTGGTACCCTGGCAAGAGAGAGGTGCTCTGTAATCAGCCTCCTGAGACATGGCTACTTTTCCTACAGCTTGTATGTGGCTGTATGTGACCTGCAGCCTCCCATGGCACCTCATCCTTCATGGTGCTTTGCAGGCGGGATGAGGGAGAGGTGCTAAGCGATGCCAGCAGTGATGGTGCAAGGCCCTGACTTGAAGACTTAGTCCTCCTGGTGTCACTAATAATGCCAAAATTGGTTTCAAAAAAGGGACAGGAAAATAGAAACTCCTTGCCACCATTCTTTACCTGAACCCCAAAGTAGATGTCCAAGAATCATACCATCTTTTATCTTATTTAAGCCAAACTTTTTTACTTCAGTTTTGGGTATCCTTGTTTTTCATATCAACACCTGATCCTTTGTGAGCCATCTGAAACTGTTGGCCAGCAGGGCATCTTGTCCACCTCCACAAACCAGTTTGCTGGCTCTGTGAGAAGTATGTCAGTTTACCACTGTGAAATGAGCTGTCTTTCCATTTCTTTGAACATCTTGTGAGGGGGTGAGCAGAAGAACAGACTTATCTCTAAGCCAGGAATTGCTCTGCACATCTTTATCACACGGCATTTCACTAGTTTCCACTCTAAACTAGTGGGACTTTTAGTCCCTACATAGGGAAATTTTCCTGCAGTCCTAATTTAGGTCAGCACCCATCTTCGGATGTCTACTGATTTCACAGCAGGGAAGACAGAAGCAAACACAGCAGCCCAGGGAAGCTTTCCCCCATCTACAGTTATAAAGGTTGGATGTACTCTTCTTCATCCCATTCCTCATGCAGCCTTCCTCCTTTCCCCACTGCTGCACAGTGAGAATGACCCACCAGGCAGCTCTATCTTGAATTTGGAGCACAGCCTTGAGCCCTTCGGCACTCACATCTAAACCAGGAGCCAGCTGGCACTTAGGCACACTCCAGAGCATGGCTGGGAGAAATGCAGAGGTGCTGCTAACCCAGCATGAGAACTCAGCTGCCAAGCAGAGTGGGACCTTGCAGCCACAGCAGATGGTTGCTGTCAGATGAAGAAATGTGCTGCTCCAAAGCCCTAACTGAATGAGGCTCCATATCAGGCAGGGTACACTGGCTGCTTGCATTGCTTCTAAAACTTGTGCACATGATCCAGCAACCTGCAGGTATTCAACAGACAGTGGAACAGGTGCCTGCATCCACTTTGCAGACACAGAGAACACCTTGCAGCTGCAGCTGAGGGGGTTTGTTTGGACCAGTGAGTTTGGCTTTGCCAGACTGTTACACTGGCTGCACGGGGTGCCATTATGCTGCCCAGTCATACAGCAGTGCCAGCAGGCACCAGCACCTGACTACCTTAGCCACTCATCCATTACCCGCTGTCTGGAGCTAGAGAGTGAATCAGGTCACTGCCTTTCGGGAAGGTCTGCACAGAAGAAAAGGGATGCCTCACTTGGCAAACACCTGCAAAATGCAGCAATGCCTCTGCTTGGCACCCACAGAGTTTGCCCCTGTCGTAGAAGTCAGTAGCCCACATACTGAGAGGTACTTGCCAAAACCCACATGTTACCTCTAGTGCAAACCCCCTCTTGCTGCTTGTCTGGTCACCAACTGCTCAGCACCACCTTGAGATGAGCTGTCAGTAGCCATTTTATCCTCAGCCAGAAACTACATGTTAGCCTGCTAGTGGTTCCACTGGACCAGGGAGCCCGCAGGCCTGTAGCACAGCCTTGCTACACAGTTCTTTCTGACAACCCCATGACATTTCAGCACAAGTGGTATCCAGCAAATCCAACCAGCCCAGATGATGCTGCTGGAATTGGGGCCATGGCAAAGCAGAGGCAGGAACTGCAGTGTCAGGAGTCAGGACTTCCCCTGACGGTGTCACAGATGACAACTCAGCAAGTTCATTCTGCAGAAACTAGATAACATCAACACAAGGTGGTGGTTACTGGCAAACGATTCTGTTCCTGAAGCTTCATCTGAGACCTGACAGGCTGCAGTGAAACCCTTTTGTCAAAAAGACCCAAACTCTGCTTTTGCTGAAACCCACGTGGGCTTCTGGAAGTAGCTTCATGTTGGTATTTCCTAGGAGCTCCAGGTCACAATGCTGGGAGCCCAGCCTGGAAAAGTCCATCACTTTGCTAACACAGGGCCTTTTTGTCTAGCAGAGTCCCTTTAACTAGACAGGGATGCAGAGCTGTCAGTCTTACCCACAGCGACCCACTTCCTGCCTTGAGGAGCAAAAGCTTTTCACTCTCCACATAGCCTAATCCTTCTCCAATCACTATGGCACCCCACTTACACTCTACACAAGCACAGCAGGACACAGGACTGGAGAGAGGAAAGTCCTTCCTTCCTTCCTTCTTGGAAGCAACTGAAGTCCAATAAATCCGCTGGTGGATGTTCTTAATCATCCTAGTACAACTGGGCTCACTCCCTACCCTGGGGAGGCTTTGCTCACAAAGAAATTACCAGCACAGGTAGTCATACCACTGCCTGCTCTACCAAAGGTATCCCTGAGTTGAAGTCTGCTTGAGTTGGTCAGTCCACTTTAAAAAGCTAAACCAAAGAAAACTCACTTTACCTCGGCAGCAAAGCATCTGGAGGAGGGGTTTTTACCACCAAATTAGCCCATCACTTTAGCTAATTTGGAATAACTTCTTGCTGACCCTGACAGATGAAACTAAAGGTTCAGTGTCATTAAGCTCTCTCATTCCACAACCACACACTGCATCTTCAGCCCAAACTCAACCCTAGATGATGCATGGACTGCAATGCCTGGTTCTGGCCTTTGTGAGTTGCTCTGTGTCTCCCTGCCAGCCTCAGCACCAGCTCCTTCACCACCTTCTCCCCAAGTGTGTGGTGAAAAGCTGAAGTGTCTGTGCTGGGCAGGAGACCCAGGTGCATGCAGGCAGAACCACTGAGGTTGTCATAGGTGCTCAAGCTTGGGGAAGCATCACAGGCACTGGCTGTGCGTGGAATTACTACTCGGTTGCAGTGGAGTCGTCAGCCAGAGCTGAGAGGTGTTCCCAAGGCTTCTGCTCCTGGGGATTCAGATGCAGAGAAAAGACAAACTCCAGCCATGACATCACAGGTGCCAGCCCTTCCTAGTGGCCCTGACCAGAAAGACCTCCTTGCTGTGGGGAAGGATCTTTTCCTCATATGAAAAGTGACAGAGCTGCTCCCTCACAGCAAACTCCCTGCCCATGGAGCTGGCTGCACCTCTGACAGCAGCTGCCCTGTTTGCCTCCGTCACCCACCTCAGAGATGACCCTGGCCACCCCACCACTACATGGTGTGGGGAGACTCATGCCCCTAACCAGGGACAAGTGACCCACCCAGCTCAGCCCACAGAGCAGTTTCCTGAGCCCAGCAGGAGCATGATGCCGCCATGCAAGCACATGGGATGCACATGTACACATTCCCTTTGCTTGTGCACATCTCCCATTATCTTGGCCCCCCACCACCACTTCAATGCCAGAAACCAGTGATTGCAAATAAGCAAAAAGTGTGCAAAGCTGTGGGGAGCCAGGTGGTGCTTCCAGGGTTAGGGAAGCAGCAGTTGGTTTTTCTCATTTCTCTGTGAGCATCCTGGCAGCAGTTTTTCCTGGCTCCTCCCAGCCACGGACCATGCTGGTGCCAGTAGTGCTCAGCAGAGTCTGGCACCCATGGTAGTCAAAGCAGTTTCCATGACTCTTGGTAAATATCAAGGCTGGGGATTTTTGGGTCTTGTTTTCCAGCAAGTTGAGTAGAAGAACCAATAAGGACAAAGACAAATTAATACCTGTTGCCCTTGTCTCAAAATGAAACAAGAGAGACAGGTCACTGGCAAAGGTTAGTTAATATCACTTACCACAGTCTTATGGAGTCGCCCTCAGCCGCTGACAAGAAGGGCAAAGGAGGCAATTTTTCATAGACAAAGTGAGAACAATACTGTGAAAACTGCAAAGTAATGACCCCTAAGCATCCTCTGCTGCAAGCCAGGGGAGGGAGGGGCTGGATGCCCCTGTCCCCAGGACTGCACACATACCTTGCCTGCAAGGGGATGGGGACAGTGGTTGGGAGGAGGAAAGGAAGAGGACCACAATGAAGCTTTGGAAGCATGATGGCCTGCTCAACCTCTTTGGGATGAGCTGATGGCAGGACAGAGAGGTGAGGAGCTGGCAAGACACTTCTGGGGAAACAGGGTTCTCACTGTCCATGGGCCCTGACACTTGTCAGGGGTCCAGCAAGAAGAACAGAATCAGGCATGCAGTGCAGAGCACTCACACCAAACTACTGTAGCTGGACTCCCAGCCCATTTATCCCCCACTTCCTCAGGCCTAATGGTTTTGGGCAAAGTGGTACCTACTTGGGAGTAAAGAGGAAAGGGTGACTTTGCAGGGGGAACTGGGATAGTATGTGAAGGGCACCAGAGAGCTGTTACAAGCATCTAAACAATGGAAAAGTAATGTGGCTCACCTGCCTGGGATTCAGGAAAAATATGGTATCATATCACTCTGGGGAGAGCTCTGGCTTGAACTACTTGAGAAGGAGCACAAGAGTTATGACTTAAATGTGGATCTCACAAAAGTGAAGATGGATGTGTCCTGGAGGAGGCTTGCTGGCACCCTGGAAATTCCTGTTGGTGGTCCTGGTTGTTAAGCTACCTCAGGTATCTCAGAAGCAGAGAGGTCTGCAGGTGAAATGGCCAGGAAGCACCAATGTTGCCAAGTGGGCTTACATGGCTGATGAAACCCTGGGATGGCACCATGAACCATAGAATGACAGAAGGGGTTGAGTTGAATAAGCTATTTAAAGGTTATCTAGTTTCAACCCCTTGCCACATGCAGGGACTCGTTCCACTAGACCGTGCTTCTGAGAACCCTAACCAAGCTGGTTATGAAGATTTCTAGCGATGGGGCATTCATCACTTCCCTGGACAACCTGTTCCAGTGCCTCACCCACCTCATTTTAAAAGGTTCTTATAGACAATCCAAATCTTCTTTCAGTTTAAAACTGTTGTTCCTTGTCCTATCACCACAAGCCCTGGTAAAATGTCCCTCTCCAGCTTACCCAGAGACCTCTAGGTATTGGAAAGGTGCTCTGAGGTCCCCCCAGCGCCTCCTCTTCTCCCGGCTGAACAGTCCCAGCTATCGCTGCCTTTTCTCATAGGAGCGGTGCTGCAGCCCCTGCCTGCTGCTGCTGCGGGCCCGCTCCGAGAGCTGCCCGCGGGGCCGGGCAGTGCTCGGGAGCTCTCCCGGCCGCGGGGCAGAGCGGGCGCTCCGTGACCGAGCGGGAGCGGGGCCGGCACCGTCCGGCCGCGCAGCCCGGCCCGGCCCCGCCGCTCCGCGGCCGCCTCCTGCCGGCGGCCCCGGCTCCGCCGCCTCCGCCCGCCCCGCCGAGCACACGGGGAGCGGCGGGGCCGGGGGCGGCTGCGGGCGGTGCGAGGAGCGCGGCAACGAGAGCGGCCGGCACGGGGGGCTCGGGGAGAGGCACCGGCCGCACCTGCCCGGTGCCCGCGCAGTGCCGCATCCTGCCCGCCGACGGGCTCCTGCGCGCCCGTCTCCAGCCGCATGGCGTGCGGGTTTGGGTGAGCACGGGAGAGTGAGGCTGGAGCAGCCAGCGAGCGAGACTGGAGCAGTGTGCCAGCAGCGAGTGCTGTCCTCAGGGCTTCTGCGGCCAGGGCCAGCAGCTGCGGCTCTGCAACCAAATACGGCTATCCACGGGAGGGATCCATGTGTGCGTGTGTGTGAGCACCCCAGGATCAGGGATGCAGCCCCACAGCTGGCTGGACCCGGGACGTGGGGCTGCCAATAGCCCCACAACTACCGGGCTACTGGCTCCAGCACCCCCAGCACCAAGCCCTGTCCCAGAAGTATGAGATCCCTTCAGCTCTGCTCTAGTAGTGGTCCACAGTGCACCTAACACAGGATGGGGTGGTGTGGGATGGCCAGGAGGTGGCTTCCAGGCCTTTGAGAAGTGTCAGTTGACTTTTCCAAGCAAATCCACATTATCAAGCCCATGCATGAAGTGGATCCAAGTGCAAGGCCACTGCCACAGGCCGAACCATTGCATTTTAAGTTTGGGAGCATGTTCTGGCACACAGCAACATATGCTGTGCCTGGCATATGCCCACTGCTCCTGCCCATGCCCAGGAGATGTCACTGTAATGCACAAGCCTTTCCAGTGGACCATCTGTCCCATAGCAAAATTTTCAATTCTGAGAAGGTGGGAGCTGGGTTCCAAGAGGACAGATGCTACCAGAGTCAAGAACATCAAATAGCTTGTCTCCTACAGGAACCAGGAAGGGTTTGCAGTATAGTGCAGTGCACAGAGATGGAACCTTTTCCATTCAACAGTCCTAGGCTGTGGCACAAAGGAGAAGAAGCCCAAAATCTCTGCTTTAACTTTGTTGTGTTACAACCCAACCTAGTCACCTGAAAAAGAAATGCCCTAAACTGAGTGTCAAACACCTTGGAACTGACTGGAAAACAGCAGAAAGTTGTTTGGGTGACAGAATCAGGGCATGGATTGGGTTAGGAAGGATCTTAATCACATTCCAACCCCTGGGCAGCACTAGGGTTCAGCTCCTGTCCAAGCCTTGGCTGGAATAGCTGAGCATTAAACTGATGTAGATACATCACTCTTCTGATGCTACCTTTGCTAGCTGCTTCTAGCATGCTGCGTTTCAAAGGGCACCTTTTATTTCTCTTCCAAGACCGCTGTTTTCATAGAAGACATTTTTACTGCAATGTAGCTATTCGCCAGAGAAAGGCCATTGCCTGCACCCACAGCAGTGCCAGCGCTGCTAGAAGCTGTGTAGCAGATGAGTGAGAGGCCTCCTGAGTGGAGATGAGCACACAGGCTCTTCAGGTGAGCAAAAAGTCCAAGATGCCTGGATCATCTGGTATCCACAGGGAGCTCCTGCTGACCACCAAAGAGGGAATTTATTACCAAGTACACTTTGCAGAGGGAAATAAAGAGAAAACATAAGGAGGCCCAGCACATGCTCTGCATCCTTTCAGCAGAGCTTGATGAAAGGCAGAGGTATCACATTTTTCAAAGAATGAAGATTGGCTCCTGACAGCAGCTGAGGAATGGGTCAGATATGAGCCATGAACTCCACAGCTGAGCAGAAGGAAGCACAAAGGCACATAAAGGAATCGCCAGCACAAGGACATCATGATAGCTCCCCTGTCTCTTTCTCATCCCTGAAATGAGTTCAAATTGCTATATTTGTGACTGAAATACAAAGGACCAGTTAAGGATGACATGGTCTCCCTCTGCCTTTCCAAGTTGCAAGCCATGCCTGCCTATCCTCTTTGGTGCAGCACTGAGATACTTCTTGCTCAACAGTAGTCAAGAGCTGCCTCCAAGGTTCCCAGCTTTCTAAGGTGAATTCTCCTGGCCCACAGCTGCTAACACAACCACCAAAGCCAGCTCTGGGATCTGCTCCACTGTGCCACTCAACCAGAACACACCTGGCCTGTTCAGCTCTGGCAGCTGCTGCCACAGTGCTGACCCAAACAGAGCTACAGGAGCACAGCATACGCAAAGGTAACATTTACTGAGAGATACAGAACTGAGTATTATGAAGGACATACATGGATGGAGAGGGTAGCGACACCACTGCAGAGGGCAGCTCAGACCCCCTTCCCAGCAGGCCAGGAAAGGAGCTGGATGCTACCAGACAAGTAACACAATGGAGATAACTGTGGCATATGTGTTTGTAACAAACAGACCATTATAACATACATTTCTATGGGATCACATCTAGTGATTATATAAATCCATATAGAGATCACTGTATAAAAACTTTGTAAAAAATACTTTAAAAAAAGTGTAAAAATGTGCATTCAAAAGCACGGCCGACTCGGACAGCTGGGCTGTAAACATTATACTGAGTGTGCTTGTGGGGGGCGCCTGCGCCACCAAGCCCCGACAGGCCTGCCCACCAGATGGGGCTGCATCAAGTGTTTGTGGTTCTTGGGTTTGGGTTTCCCTCTGGAGCGTACGCCAGGAGCAGCGGCAGCCTCTGGGCAAGGTGCTGGTGGGCACTGCACAGCTGCCACACCTCAGCCTGCAGCCCCTGCTACCCATGGGCTGTGTGATCCTTGCAGGACACACTGTGGCTTTGTGGGTCCCAGGGCTGAGAGCAGGCTGAAGGGCTGTGATGAGGTATTACAGGGAGGTTGCCCTCATTGGCACCACCAGCTCTGATCCCAGGTTCAGCCTCAGAATAAATGGATGGCAGGTTCCAGATCTTCTCTGTTCCCATGTTTGGTCCATAGTTCCCAAGGAAGCCCACCGGGTCCTGGTTGCACCAGGCCTGGGTGGACAGTTCTTCATACAGTACATACATTAGAGACCCTGGAAGACCCTGTGCCACTGTCTCTTCCTCCTGGCCCTGTGCCACCTTCACTTCTTCTCTAGCTGCTCCAGCAGTGGGTTGGCTTCGCTCTCAGGCGTCTTGATGCTGTCTGTCCGCACGATGCAGGTGGGACGGTGCCGGTTCAGCATCAGGATGAGCTGCTGCCTCTCCTGTTTCAGCTCTTCTATCTGGGCCTTCAGCTCAGCATTCATGAGCTCTAGACGCTCAGACTCCTAGCAGGACAGGAACACAACCGCATGTGACTTTATCTAGCAGGACAAGATACAAGAATCAATTTGGCCAACATGCCACCTCTACTCAGTACTGCCCCAGAGCCCCTGCAGCAGGGGAGCAGACTGAAGACCTACCAAGGCATCACATCCCTCCAGGCAGTTCATCCCCAGCCCTACTACCTTGTACTACTTAGTGCCATCACACAGGAATACACAGCCACCACCTGGGGCAGGTCTCTGCACACACCAGCAAAACCTCTGCCTGGCTGCTTTCCGTGGTCTGGTGTTTGGGAACAAACCCATGTGTAAGTTTTCACCAAGCCCATCTGTAAGGATCTGCCCTTGTGAAATGACTCCTTGTCTCATGCCGTGTCATCTGTCCATGTCTCACCACTGTTTGCAGAAAATCAGCAAGGTGCTGTGAGTTTTTCTGCCTTAGGGTTAGAGGTGGAGGGGGAATCTGAGTGGGGAAATCTTTAGGACTTTGGTCAAGGGGCCAGCACACTGCCAGCCCCTATCCTGTGCCACACTCATATGGATGTTCCTGCTCCAGTACTGAGGCAGGGACATAATCATTCCTCTCTCACCACAAGCCCAGAGCCAACCTCCAGCCCTGGTACCATGAGTAAGCTCTGCCTGGGCATGTACATGGTCACCACCTCCACAGCCTCCCAAAAAGCAGGGGTTATATTTTCCCAGATAAAGGCACTGGAGCAACAGGTGGCAGAGAGGCAGTTCAGGAGGCAATGTTGCCTGCAGCTGGAGCACTCTTCTAGGGAGGTCCCTGCTGTGCCCTGGGACAGACTGGGGCACCCACCCGCTGCAGGAACTCTGTCCTCTCCTTCTTCTTGTTCCGACATCGTGCTGCCGCTACTTTGTTTTTCTCCCGGCGCCTTTTCCTCCTCTCTTCTTCCTCATCCAGCTACAAGAAGACAGAGAAACCCAGATCAGAGCCAGTAGGTGTGGGCGGGGGCAGGAGGTAGGGGTGAGCACGTGGGGGTGAGCATGCCCATGGCAGGGCACTCTGACAGCCGCCTCATCACAGGCTACCTGCAACACAACTTAATACTCACTGGAACCAGGTGTGCTGCTGCTACAGCCTCTGCCTCCAGTACAGAGACAGAGACCTGTACCCACAGCTGAGGACCTGGCTGGTAGGGGACAGATCACCCTTCACAGGGATGCTCCCTCGCTGAGAGAGGGAAGAGATGGAGAATAGAGCCCCCTCCCAGAAACACGGGTGGTTTCTCACACAGACATCTATAGGTTTAGCTCTGTGAACACAGACATTGAAAGCATCACACACAGAGCCAAGGGCAAGAGGCAGGAAAACCCGAAAGATACCTTAGCTGGGCCTGGCCCATTCCAATACCCGTCTGCTACAGCTTCAGCACTGTCTGAGTCACAGGGCCACCACATAATGTGAGGACAGGTCCTGCATCCCCTGTAAGGAGGCAGGACACAGCAGTACCCTGCACGGTTCACCATGATTCAGTTATCTGTGGTCTTTGACTCAAAGAACAACCAAGCCAATAGGCCCTATGGGTTAGAAACCCATAATCAAAGTATTTATGGATATATGCTGCAAAGCCTGTGTAAATGGCTTATGACATGCCTCCATTCAAGAACCCAAACTAGCTCCTTCAAGAAAAATCTGAGTGCTGGAGAGCCCTGTGAAGTCAGGTTACACTTTGTAGCATGGATAAAGAAAAGGTCCCCAGTGCCTTCATTCACATTTGACCTGGGTCTTGAAATTTGATGTGTCAGACTGAACTGCCTCATTCCTACTGACTGATACTGGTGGCCACAAGATCACCCCCCACATGCAGACACACCAGTAGTGCCTGATGGCAAGGAAGGCTGCAGGTGTCATTATCCACAGTAGACTGTGCACACTGCTAACAGTCACCAAGTCCAAAACCCACTAATCAAAACATCCCAGAGGGATGCACAAGGACTGGATGAAATGTGGACTCAGCAAAGGTAGGCTGAAAGGGTAGCTTTAGAAAGCTGCATATCCAATACACAGCACATAGCATGCTGTAGAAGGCAATGTCTGAGCTTCATAGCACAAACAGTTTTTTATCTTTTCTACCTTACTTTGCAAGCATTATACCAAAGTTGCTATTTTAGCTGGAGAAATACTACGCAAAGCCAGCACAAGCTATGCAGAGACTTCCATAACGCCAGGCTGTCACCATTCCTTTGCCAAGGCACTGTCACAGGGCACCAGCATACCACACTTTGGAGAACTAGGATGGGATGTCACCAATGCACAGTCCTGAAATGGTCATAACTGGCTAGCTCTGACTATAGGAGTGTGTATTGACAGGGATGAAAGAAAAGAGGCTTGCTGAATTTTCTCCAGGAACCAGACCTTGTGGTTTATTTGATGGATCCATTCCAAAGAGGAAAAAGAGACCCCAACCTCATCACAGGAAGAATTTAAACTTAGGATAAAAGGGGCGTGGGGTAAAAGGGAATACAGCCAGTGGGTGACATTCAGAGGGGAAGGGGTTAGTATGGGAAGACCATACCATGAGGTTAGGAAAAGAGGGGTATCGGATATACCATGTGCAGTATAATGAAACAATTATTTGTCACCCAGTGTGCATTTATAATAAACCAACTAATGATTTAGTGCAATACAACAATGGGAACTGCATTGATACCCCCAAGTCCAGCCAGAAATGGACAGCTCACACTGCACCCACATAACTTAGACAGGTCAGCAGATGGGATCTGGAAGGCATTAACTCTACATTCCACTGTCAGGTCTTAGAAAATTTCCTGACAGAAATTAAGAGGAGGTGGACAGCAATTCGCCTCTGCACATTTACCAAATATTCATTTACCCCTAAGACAGCTTCTCAGCCTTTTAGTTCAAGGATTACTAGGAAGGTGCAGAGAGGTAACATGCTCACAGTTCCAAAGCTCAAGAAACACTCCCAAACTTGGCTTCCAAAGTACATTTTGGGATGTAACAACAACTGGAAGAGCAACCAGCATCTGCACCAGACCTAGGAATGCCAGACATTTCCATGCCCTGTTGGTCCATTCAACTAGAATTACAGAATAAATGACCTGTCTCTGACCTTGCCTCCACCCCACAGAGGGCCCAGCAAAGGTCTGTGTTGTTTGGAGTACAGATGCCCAAGGAAGGGGGCTCAACACAGACAGAAGCAACTTGAACTCCTGGCTCTGTTTTTTGACATAACTTCATAGAAATATAGAAAGGTTTGGAAGAGATCTAAAAGATCACCTAGTTTCAACCCCCCTGCCACAGGCAGGGACACCTTTCAGTAGAGCAATTGCTGAAGGCCCCATCCAGCTGATCTTGAACACTTCCAGATATGAGGAATCCACAAATTCTCAGGGCAGAGAGGTTCTCTTCTTCAAGAAAGCAAGTTTTCCCCATCTGCTCCTGCTTGATTTCAGTTCAAAAAAGATGACATGGCCCTGGTGCCAAGGGTTAGGATGCTATTCAGAGGCACACAGAACAGTGACATATCACACAATAGCAAGCCCCAGCAACTGATCTCCAGGGGATCTCTGTGGGTAGAAGGCCTGGGGATACCTCCTGAACTGCTTCAGTAAGCAGCCTCAGAGACAGAGGTGATCATCTGCCTGAGGGGCAGAGCTCAGTCCCAGAGGGAGCACCCCAGGTAGGATTCAGTGGTGGAAGAGCCCAGCAGCATCTGTCTACACCTGTCCAAGAGGACAGCAGCTTTCCCAGTGGGGCTGTCCATCGCCCTGCAGAGAAGCCAGCACCCAACACCCACTGGGTGGGTTCTGTGTGCCCCCAGGCACAAACACCCCAGTGCCAGGAGATGCCGGTGCAGAGAGAGCTGCTTTGCCCAGGCTCATAGCAAGCAGCCTGTCCTCCCAGGCACCACAGAGTGGCACGCCGGCACCCAGCATTCCTGGGCTCCAGCGCCCTGCAGGAGGAAAGCAGCTGCAGGCTGCATTGCAAAACTATGCGTGGGCAGCATCTTGGCTACTCATGGGATAAGCAGCTACTGCTTCAGCTCCCTCAGGCTTTTGCTGCAAAGCCCTGCCAAGGGCAGCTCCATTTGCTGTCTTCAACTCATCAGCTTCACAGGCCGTGCAGGGGAGGAACCAGCTGCCTGGAAGGTAGCTGTGCAAAGGCTGCCAGTGGGTTTTCTCTTATCTTTTCTCCATGTGGTGCCTCAACAGCTGGCTCAGAGAGCACTCAGCAATTCCAGTACCTGCTGTGGGGCAGAACTGCCCTGTCCCTGTTACACAGATGCCAGTGACATCACATACTGCCCACCAAAAGCAAAAGCAGGGGTTGCAGCGACAGCTCAGAGGTGCCTGAGATGTCCCAGGAAAGGAACTGGGCCTGGGAAGACAGCATAATCACAGAATTACCCTCTTTTTTCCCCAGCCCATGAGGCAAGGCAGGCACTGCAGACCATTTGCTGCATAATACCCAGGCCAAGTGCTTGGAAAATAATTTGGCTTCAGCTACAAATCTGTGACTGCTTTGTCCATAGAGTAACAAAAGCCATTAGCGTCCCCCAGGGCCTTACAATGGCCTCCCACAGTATCCTAGCCTCAGGTCTTCCCATTGCAGAGCTGCCCAGTGCTCCTCAGGCAACCTCCAGACTGCACAAGCTGACTAGACACTCTCTTGGCACAGAGATCCTGTGCAAGGTGATCAGATGAACCACATCATACCAGTTCTACCCACAGGAGCCCACCTCAAATGGCTGGGGGGAAAGAACAGGGATGCTCTGCACAGGCAGGCCTGGCTGCTGATAAGCATCTGCCAAAAAATTGGGCTAAATCAAGTGTCAGCATCCTTTGGAGAGCAGGCTGCTCTCTGAAACTCCTATCTTGCTCCCTTCAGCTCACAGCTCATCACAGGCAGCTTTTCACATCATCTAGCACCTCCTTGCTAGAGAACACACATCACCCCATCCTCATATGACATCATCTGAGGTAACCTCACACTGAGTAAATGCTCTATTCAGAAGGCTGTTTATTAGACCTTCTAACAGCAGCCAGCACCCTCACCAACGTGGGACCCGTGAAATGGTGGGCTCCCAGCTCCATCTGCAGGCAGTAGGAGGTGCAAACACTCACCACCAGCTCAGCTGGAGTCAAAGACTGGACAACCGACACACAGGACAGCCATAAAAAGAAAACACTGTCCAAACATCTCCCTAGTGCCTTCAGCCTGGTTCTGACATGGCAGGCTGTGGTACCAAGCAGAAACTACCCACCTTCCTCATGCCAGGAAGCTCAAGGTGAAGCCAGCGCCTACCCCAAGCAATGGGGTAGGGGCAGCTCCCAGCCAGCAGCACCTGTGGCACAGGCTGAGTCCCTGATCCACACCCCTTGTCCACACACCCCATCCCTACTGGAGAGGCAACAACGATGCCAGAAGCACCAAGGGCTGGTTGACACAGGTGACACGTTGTGTGACTTCTACTCCAGGTGCGTGCCCCAACCTAGGAACACGTTGGCTGCACCAGACCCCACTCCACAGACAGGGTTTGAGTTCAGATGGCTGCCAATTGCTGCATTGGACCAGTCAGGTCTGGGACGCTGAGGCTACCACTGCCAGCCAGGGACAGAAAATCAGGCAGGGAGAAGAGGCAGCTAGTGGAGCAACTGCCAATGTGCATGCACATCACCAAACAGGGAGCTTATAAAACATGCTGCTGGCCACCCTGCTACGACAGCCAAGCATGGGCAGAAGGGAAACCCAGGCAAGTGCAGCCACCAGCCCTGCAGGGCCACCTGCAGCCACCAGCCCCCATTACTCACCTCACTTTTGACAGGCTGGGGTCTCTTCCCAAGCTTCACCTCCAGGAACTGGAGTGGTGAGATCATGGCCCCGATGTTGCGGATGTCAGCACACTTCAGCTCCTCGGCGGTCAGGGCCGTGCCAGGCAGTCCTGTCAGGGGGCAGAGCCCAGGCAGCGCGCCGGCCGTCAGCGACGGGTCAGGGATCTGCCCTGGCATCATAGCAGGGCAAACAGCTCCCTAGGCTGGAGTGGGACAGAGACATCCCATTACAACCTAGCTGCAGGGCCTCATGACACAGCACAAGACAAACTCATGCTACAGTCCCATCATCATCTACAGGGGTATGAATCAAGGAAAGCAGACATTCTCCTCCCGGAAGGGGAAAGGCAGAGAATAAGCAGAACATGTATGATAGAAGCCAAAATATATGAATCCTGCCAGGAAGAATAGGCTGCTGGGGATCAGGAAGGGAAAAGATCTGAGAGGCAAAGAAGCAGAAGAACAGGAGCTGGCTGTGATGAATGTGCTGTGATCCCATGGACACCTTCCTCTCGAGTACAGCAGATCAAGGTTTGCTTTTAACTGAGTTCTGATTAATTAATATGTGGATTATTAGTACAAGAAGAAAATGGCTCAAAGAAGACCATAATAATATGCCTTAGGCTGGATTTCTTCTAGGCAGGCTCAGCCACTGATCAGGGCTGGGACACAGCACACAAAGACTACAGATAAAACTGCAAGGAAAAAAACCCGCCACTGCACAAACATCTCTCAGCACAGAGATGAGGAAACAAAGGCTGGAGGGGAAGGGAAATGGTGCAAGGTTCAAAAGCCTTCTTCTATCATGAAAGAAAAAAAGTGAGAATAGGATCAGGGCAAATTTCAGCAAGTCACTTTTAGGGAGGAGAAAGGGAGTTATCAATAAGCATAAAGGACAATCAGCAAACAGAGAATAAAACTAAACCTAAAATGGGAAGTCCATAGAGCTGGAGCTGTTACATCAGTCCAAAAGCCATGGGAGCAGATGGTTGTTGGCAGCAATGCAGGAACATTCCCAGCTGTGTAACTGGCCTAGGACACTCACAAGTTACCTATTGACAACATTCAGAGTCAACTTCTGTCCACACAACAGCCATGCACCACTCTTCTTCAACTCAACCACATGTCCCAGTGTGTGTGCACTGCTCTCCTTGCTCTGCCCATCCAGAGAAGTCCCAGCACACTCCAGGACTCTCTAGGCATCCACCCCATTCTGCCCTATGCAGGAGGCACCAACACAGCAGGGATAAGGACCAGCGATATCAAGAGAGAAATAGACTAAAAGGAGTGGGCTCAAAATCTCACTGTGCAGCTTCCTGCAACCACAAGAGCCAGTCACAAGGCAGGATTCAACAAACAGCTGGGAAAATTCATGGAGGATCTCACAGAACCAAGTGTCAAAGAAAGGAGGAGCATTAAATGAGGGACAACAAGCACTTGCCCTGCTCTTTCCAAAGTATCCACTCTCATCTGCTGAGAGACCAGGTAACAGGCAATACAGACTTTTGGCCCAGACAGTACAGTCGTGCAGACTCACTCACACACACATATACAGAGCCAAGCCAGCTGCCACAGCTGCTCAGCACTTGCCATCCCAGGGTGACAAATCTATGTCAGTACCAGGCTGAAAACTTGAGTAAAGCTGCAAATGAGATAGAACTGCTGGATCACAGAATCACAGAACAGCTGAAGATGGGAAGGATCTCTGGAGATTGCCCGGTCCAGCTGCCCTGCTCAGGTGGAGTCAGTGGGAGCAGGGTGAACAGGGTTAATCATGACAGAGAAGTTAAGGATTTCTTGGTGCTGGCACGTTTCTTTACCCAAGAGATTATTTAATATATTTGCTAATGTGAAGGAACCAGAGATAAGCAGGAGAAGGAAAAGAAAAACAAGCATAGAGGCAAGTCAAGGGCAGAGAGGCTAATGCAAGCTCCACAGCATCCAGCTTGGGTGCTGTGCAAGCTGTATTGGTGTGACAGATGAAATGATTTACAGCAGAGAGTGTCTACAAGTGCAATGAGTTGTGAGCAGTCATACAGTCCAATTTGACAATGAAGAGGTCCAGGTGTCAGCATGAGATGTCCCCTGCCAGGGTCTGCTCAGCTGTGACCAAGAAGATTTGAGAAAGAACAGGGAAAGCAGATGCAGCAAGACAGAAACCATAAAGAGGTGGCAAGCAGGAACCAAGCCCTCTGCTCCAGTCATCCTTTAGGAGACCAAGCCAGTGCTCAGCAATGCTGGGAGCACTGCTGTGGGGAGAGGAATCTGGGCCGGGAGGAAGTGATCTGCATTAGCACATTAAAGCCTGAAGTGAAGACAGGAAAGATAAACAAGTAACTTCTCAAGAGAAATGACACTACCTGATGAAATGGACTCCTGCTCATTTGGTGACAGAAAAGAAAGAGAAAATACTTGGTAATGATACTTGACCTCAGAAAAGACTACAGGTCAACTCCTTGAGATGGCAAGGACTAAAATTATGTAAAGTATTCATTCTTCCACAGAGATCTCTAAACTAGAAAACCATAATTCCACATCTGCAATAGAATTACATCTTGTCAGTACCAGAATCTGCACCAACATCTTGTAAGGTGTCCAGAGATGCCCAATGCAGCTAGGCTTTGAAGCTGCATGCTACCTCTCTCCCCCTTCCTTTCAGGCCTACACAGGGCTAAGATGCCTCACCCCTCCAGAAAGAAGCACCATCACACCCTTAGGCTGCACTCCAGACAGGAAAACACAAGTTATTTAGGGAGTATGGCTAAATCCCTACCACCTTCCTCAGAGACTGTCCCTCTCCAGCAGGAAGGCTCTGGGTCAATGAGGTGGCATGACAAAGGGGAGGTGAATCTGGAGGCTCTTCCCAGGACCCCCTGCCACAAGACAGAGCTGTATGGAGTTAAATTCAGTCTACCATTGTGGGATAGCTTTACAAAGTGCAGAGCTGGCCATTTCCCTGACACTGCCACCAAGGTGACACGCTGTGGCACTGGGGAAGACACCTGCCAACAGGAGCACAGCCCAGGCCAGCTGCTGCACACCCCTCACCAGCAATCCCACAGATGTCCATCCCCAGCTTGAACAGCTTACATCAACATTTAAAAAGTAAAACAGAAAAATAATCAGTAGCAAAAGTATACGAGCATCCACGTGAAGTCTTTCACAGACTGATCTGGGGCCCTGTTCCACCCTTTCACAGGCTTCAGGATGAGAATTGACTTGAGCCCAGCATTAGATGTCAAAATCCATTCTGGACTTGGAGGGCTTAGTTTTAATTTATTCATAGAATCATAGAATATGCTGAGTTGGAGGGACCCATCAGGATCATCGAGTCCAACTCCTGACACTGCACAGGACAGCCTAGGAGTCAAACTATGTGCCTTACAGTGTTGTCCACTTACTGAACTCTGTCGAGCTTGGTTCTATGACCACTTCCTTGGGGAGCCTGTTCCAGTGCCTAAACACTCTCTGGATGAAAAACCTCTTTCTGATACCCAACCTAAACCTCTCCTAACTCAGCTTCATGCCATTTCCTTGAGTGCTGTCACTGATCACAAGAGTACCTGCCCCTCACGAGGAAGCTGTAACTGCAGTGAGCTCTCCCCTCAGTCTTCTCCAGGCTGAACAGACCAAATTACCTCAGCCACTCCTCACACAGGCTTCCCCTCCAGACCCTTCACCATTCTCATGGCCCTGCTTTGGATGCCCTCTAAAGGCTCCATCTCTTTCTCTGTTGCAGTGCCTGAAACTGCTCACAGTATCCAAGGTGAGGCCACACATGTGTGGAGCAGAGCAGGACAATCCCCTCTCCTGACTGGCTGGCAATGCTGTCCTTAACTGTCTTTCATCATGACATGCAGTTGACAGCACCCAGGCTAGACAGATCCTCAGGCAGACTGAATATAGGATCACTACAATTTATGAAATAAGGAGCAAGGAGAAATCCATTCTTTGGACTGTGGGACAAGCTGACCACTCAGCACTCTCCCTCATGCACTCCTGAGCCTGGGGCAGGTCCCTGGGAACAAGTGGCTAAAGACTTGAGAAAAAACGTTGTTTTCTCCAGCACATCTTCTCCTTCTGCATCTTTGCTCTGGTAGCTTAATATGTCTTGAAACAGCCTCTGTACCAGTGTAACACACAACACAGAGTGAAAGGGTATCCAATATGCTCTAAAATATGCTCTATCCCAGTATCCAATATGCTCTAAAAATTTATCCTGTATCCAAGGACTGCAATGCCAAAGCCCACATCACACCTGCATCAGTGTAAACTAAATTTTAAGCTGATCAAACCAAAATGCCAGAAGCTTTCTGGAAAAGCATAAACCTGCACATTAAGAGGGGCTGGGAATTAGGTGTAAAGGGGGAAAAGTGTCTTCTATCTGTGAGAGCTTGCTTAGGGGTCAGAAAGCTTAGGAGCACATTGAGAACTGCCAAGAGTCAAGCTGAATTAGGCCTTGGAAAGGAACAGAACACCATTCCCAGCAGGGCTATAACCATGAAAATAAAAAAGGAATAAAGAGAGGTGTCGTCCCTCTCTGCAGAGCAGGAGTGCAGGGTGCAGTAACAGATCATCTCCCCAGTTCTTGAGGGACCTCAGCCCCAGGCACTGTTACTCCTGCTGATTGGAGGGACTCAAACATGAACAAACTCCAAGTTTGTTCCACTTCTTTGCTTCTTCCTAACATAAGCACAACTTTCTTTTCATCCCAGGTCCCAGATACTTTCCCACTCTTTTCTGATGAATGCCAGAGGTAAGCTCTACTTTGATCACATAAAAAAAGCCAGAGTATGGAATTCTATTTAATACTTTGGTCTTCCTCCCAAAGCCATTACCCTGGCAGACATGGACATGCCTACCTATAGCTCCAGCACATTCATACCACATTCACATGGTAGGGCAGAACTTGAAAGTTCAGGATCTGAGTATGACCTTTAAGATGCAGCTCTTCAACAGCCACATCTTGCTGGATGGGCTGAATACAGCTGGTACCTTGCAAATTCTTAATTCTTTTCTGGATATTACCTTGCATCATTTGCTATTTCTAAGGCACACCAACCAACTCACCTCTGTATTCCTTCACTTTCTAACACAGTGCTTTAGTTGGGACTCTAATTAGCTATTTTTCTTTTCAGAACTGATTAATAACACAGCCTTTTTCCCTCAGTGCCAGGTGGTCTTTCAACATCTCCTTACACGAGCTTGTAAATGTTGTGTCTTCAGTAAAATCTAATTTTCTGGTGCCCTACATTTGAACCACACAATTCCTTTGTAGGCATTGTATCATCTATGCTTTTTCACATAACGAAGCCAACAGCGACACAGCACAGGGAAAGAGAATGTGCAGTCTTGCATATGACCATTGGATCAACATGACACCAGCTTCTTGAGTTTACATTCATCATAACTCTGCCTTCTGCACCAACATTATTCATCATTTTGTGCCATGCCATCAAGATGCTCCAGAGTGAATTAGGAGACAGAGAAGGCTTTCATACAACTTCAGTTCAATGATGAGTAGCTTATGCCATTTATTGCTCTGTTCAGCAACTCTTTGAAGCAAAAACCTGGTCAACACACGATTTCACAGGTCAAAATTCAGTTTTTATTTCCTTAGCTTTGCCTCTACACTCCCTTATTCTTGTTAAAAGGCTGTAACACAAGACTTGACCTCTTGCCAAAATGTCTGTAAACCCTCTTGATAATTGCAGCAACTTTTGCATCCTTGCTTTGGCACTCTTCTTCCTGTGACTTCAATCAACTCAGTTATTGTATCAGCAATCTCATACCCAAAAAGCTGACAGCAGTACAGCTTTCTTTGCTCACCTTGGTTTTGCTGCATCTTTCCCACTAGTTTCAAGTGTTTGTGTGCTTTGTTCCCCAAATGTGTCCTTATGGTCAGCAGTCTGTGACACTGGTTGATTTAATATTTCTTGAAGGCAGCACCCATTACTCTCAGATTTTCTCCTGTTACCAGAGTCCATTATCTTCTGGAAACCACAACCTAGAGGGAAAAAGCTTTACCAAGTTGTTTCTGTCCCATACAGTTGCTCAGCTTCCTCAGTGACATTGTCCCCACATACCCTTCTATTCTTTCTCCTACAGTTCTAATCTTCATGTTCTTGGGGCTTTTGGTTTTGGTTTTGTTTGTTTCGGTTTTTTTAAATGGGTTGGAGGTTTTTTTTCTCTTCCTTTACTGATTTGGTTGCTGCTTTTTCAGGGGACTCTTTGTTTGGGTTTTTTAAGAAGCTGATGTTTGCACAGCAGTTATAGCATAAATCTAATGTGTGTACATATAATTCATATAACCCAGTATCCCTGGGGGCCTGTACTCCAGTTGCTAGCCTGTATTCACACCCCTCCTGTCACCCCTTCACTGCTGTTCTTACCCACAGACTAAAACTGACACAGGAATGCCTTCCTGTGTTGAAATCATACATTCAATTCCCTGCACATAGACTGCCTCTGTTTGTATCCACCATCCTATGCATCCCCTCTTATTCAGGGCACCATTTGTTTCTTTATAAACCAAATGCAGTTGCTACTGTTGTATTAAGAGCATCATCCTGCAGAGATGACCCTGACATCCCAAGGCAGCCTCTGACAGTCTGACAGTCACAGTTCAATTTAACTTGCCATTACTGCCTTATCTCTGGTGTCAGCTTCCTTGGTGAGATTGAGGGCTATTTACAGCCTTCTTTTCAATTCTGCTGTCTATAATACAATCACAGATTCTTACAACATAAGCTATTTCACATGTGCTAACATTTATAATGGTTGATCCAAGTACCCTTCTGATGCTCAAAGAGCCAGTCTAGCATCTAATATTGCCAGCCAGCAGATTCTGACACTCTGTACCTACCAGCATGTTTCTCATTTGCCCATGTTAAGCACTGCACTAAGGCACAGTCTGTCCTACCAACCCTTCTCCATGCTGCCTGCAGAATAAAGGCCATGCTTGCCTGGTATCCTCTCACCAGGCTCAGCCTGGGTGCCTGCCATGACTTGTCAGCTACCACACATCAGAGCACTGCTGAAGTCTGTCAGCCACCATACAAGCAATCTTTGATCTCTTCATCAGTGTTAGCACCTAGCATAGTACTGCCGTTTGTATGTACTGTCTTGGAGCACACAAGTCACAGCAATTGGTCTTTCATCTGCTCCCGGCCAACAGGGAATAATAATTCCGCTCTGGAGATCAGAAGCAGTGCTACCAACCTTTAGTTGCTTAGATTCCACTCTGGCTTTGTTGCTATTTTAAAACTTTCTTTTAGCTCCTAGATATTATCAAGCTACCTCAGCCTGTATGTCATACATTGAACCTATCTAGTTTCTTGTGTGAGCAGAAGGATGATTTATATGAAAGTCCTTTCCTGACTTACCCAGCTTCTCATGCCCCAAGAATGTAACTTCCTAAACAAAGACAGGGCAGTTGGCTATCACTCCTTCTCTGAAGCTATGAGCCATTTGCTTTTTTCCATCTGGACTCTTCTGAGAAAACTGCAGAGTGCTGATGGTCTGAAGCCTACAGACCTTCCACTTCCACTTCGAGATTCAGGCCCCAGTGGGAGCAGATGAAGGCAGAAAGACACTACCCCATATTCTCAGTGCCACAAGTACCTTGCCAAAAGCAATTAGAGCTTTCTCCTGCTGTCTAAAACATAGTACTCTCCCATTACCACACAATTCCATCTGCTCTAGGTGTATTTAATTTCAAGTAGCACCTTAAAGTCATATCTTCTGGCTAGCTGCTTCTGCTCTGCACTATTATTAAAAGCAGTAACTTACAGGGCCAGTGCCAAGCACCACACTTTGATCAGTGTCAAAGTTATTTGCCAAACATCAGCACACAGCAGCAGTCAAGCCCTTTGGGGGTAACCGGTCCTTTCAGATCCCCATGCAGTAGCTCTGGTAAACATGGACTTTAACAACAGCCATGGTGTATTCATTCATTCAGTTGATGAACCTGTTGATGCCATGGATCCACCACCTACAGCATACTGAAAAGCTGCAGTGACACAAACTGGGATAAAAACATGCACGCTTTCTCTTTACTGAGCACCTAACATTACTTACTGTTTTATGGCATCATAGAAATTCCCAGTGTTTAAAGACCAGTTGAAGGCATGGTCACAGCATAGCCTATCAAGTGCTCTGAGGTGAAGCAAGTCCTCAGAATGCAGGACACTGTAATATCTCACTGCTCACTGTAGTATCTCCACCTCCATTTCCATCCCAGAGGGAGAGATGGCTTCTACAACCAGGTTCTAGGTTTGCAGGTCCAAAACCACATCTGTGCCCTTCCCACAGACACTCGAGCTGCCATTCTTGCTGTTCCTTTCCTCCCACAGGCAGCCCCGTGTGGTGGGAGAAGAGTTGCAGGGTTTGTGAACACCCGTACACGTAACCTCCCACCTCCAGTTCACAGAGTGAGTGGGGGGCCACAGAGCTGAACAGAGGAAGGAGCTATGAAGAACTGTTCCCTAGGAGGTGGAATTCTAAACCTACTTCATGAGTGGGAACATTCTGGCTCAGTCCTGAACATCTAGCTGGCAGGAGGAACATCCGAGTCACTGACAGACAGAGGGCTATGAAAAGCTTTCTAAAAACAGGAATGCAAAGAGCCCTGCTGCCCTCCCTCCTCTTCTCCATCAGGGAAGCTCCATGCTTCCTACACTGTGCACATGGGGCAGCCCAGAGCAGACAGCATCTCCTTGGCAGAAATGCCATTATGTAGCCCCTTCTCCAACTGAGTCTCACCATTAGGCCTCCACTCCTGCCAGTCTAATGCTTTGACTTCTTGTCCCTTTTATGAGGAGGGGGGATACCGGTTCTCCAGTCCTCATCTTAAGAAATAATCTTCATTTGCCATTAGCAAAGCAGTGAGCTCATAGCCCTTCCCCCCTGAGTATTTTCCTCCATACCTTCACATGCAGCAAAAAGCTCTAGTTTAGCTGCTCCCACCACTGCAATGCAGCGACTGACTTCCAAGCAACCTGTGACAGCAGGGTATTTGCACAGCACCTACCATAGCAAGGCTCCCCTACTGGGATAGTTAACTGCGATAACTGCAAAAAAAAAAGCCATTAATTATCAGAGTGTTATTAAGATTGCAATTATTTGAGGTTGTACCACCCACTGGACGGCAGTACAGAGCAGGAAAGTAAAAGCTATCCTATTCATACCTGATGCAGCTCAAAGGGATTTGAGAAGGAACATCCTGGTCTGAGGAAACCTCACTGTCTGAGATGCAGCCTAAAAACTGATTTGCTGAAATTACCCAGGACCTTCCATAACCACATGTGGTCAGGGCTAGAATCTTCTTCAAGAAGACAATCCTGCTCCAGCACAAAGCTCTGCCCTCAGGGGCCAAGGATGGCCTCAGAAATGACAGCCCCCACCCCCTACAAACTCCTCAAAATTATGCCTTGAATACCAGGGTCATCCACAAAGACCTCAAATCCATATAAAGACCAGCTCTGGCTAGTTTGCAACAGCACTGCTCAGCTGAGAGGCCCGTATGTGCCTTCAGCTCCCTGGCTGCATGCTAAAATAGCTTGCAATATTTGGATTAATACTCTGGACTGTCCAAGCAACGGAGAAATGCAGCCAAAGACAGATGGCATCAGGTTTGCAGTGTCCCCTCCCTGCTGCACTGCAGGACACACACGTGCTGGCAAGGGGGCCCACACCTCACCACAGCTCTGCCTGCCCTGCTCTTGGGGCCAGGCCCACTACGAACAGCCACTGCAGTGAAAAGAGCCTCTTACAGCTTCGCATTCAAGACACTGCATGCTGCCAAGTACCTAGCCCAGGCAATGCAGCTGAAGTAGCAAATGCTAACACAGGGAAGGAGACCACAAAGCAGATGCTCAGTGCTGCTTGAGCAGTTGGACGCACTGCTCAGATGGACACAGAAGAGGAGGCAAGAGATCTGAGAGATTATTTACTCTTCCTTGGCAAGGAATGTAGCAGAGACTTTTGCATCCTGTAAGGAGGGAAATACTCAGTTGTGAAGACAGGGAAAAACATCCATAGGTGTCTCAGTGAGGAAGCAGAGGCAATAACCTGCACACTAACTCAGCAGATTTTGTTAATTCCCCAGACAGCAGGAGCAACCAATTGCTGCATGACCCAGTAACAGTGTGGATGGCAGCTCCTGCACCCACACACTCATCCCCTAGATGGGCAGGGTTTGCATTTTTAAATCACTAGGACTCATACTAAGAATCTGAACTCCAAAGACTGGTATTCACAGATGCCCTCACACAAGATTTTACCAACAAATTCCCAGGGCAGATTCTGTCAAGAGCCTCCAGACAGAGTTTTTTATGCAAGTTTCCTCAAAACTAGCTAAAAAATCCTGTTCTGAGCTGCAGAAGCATTTGCTTCTGCTGAGCTCTTGGAGTCCAAGCACACACACACACGCACACACACTCACAGTTTGGCAGTGGTTGTGTTCCAGGGCTGGTAATGCAAGCCATGGAGTAGGCTGCCAAGACAAGCAAGAGAACGAGCCAGGCCCCGTTTCATTGGCCACCATACGCTGCATATGGCCCTGGAACCAGCCAGCACAGTGTTCTCACCCTCCTTGAAGGCATAGGAGACCCTGTGTTTTCAAATACACCTCCACAGGGCCTTCATTAAAGGAAAATGGAAACATAATGTGGCCCTTGCTCCCCTGGTATTTCTCCCTTTCCCCCAATTTGCTCTCAAACCTATTTCCCTTCCCTGGAAAAAAGAAAAGTACCTCCTGGAGCAGAGAGTGCAAAAGAATGCAACTTCCATTCAACTCCATGCCTGACTGCTAAAGCGGACTTGGGACTGCGCGGTGGGGGCACCGCCAGGGCCCCTTTCCTTCCCCGGGCCTCCCGGGCCGGAGACACGGCTGGCGACAGCCAGCCCGCCCGGCTGGGGCGGGCAGAGCGCGCCCCTCACCTGCGCGCCCAGCCGGCAGGTGAAGCGGAGGCGGCGAGCGCCCGAGAGCGGGGGGAGGCCGCCCCCGCCGCCCCTCGGAGCGGCGGCAGCCCCGAGCCAGGCACCCCGGAGGCAGCCCCAGCCCCCGCGCGTCGCCGGGTGCGGGGGTAGCAGCGCTGCTCTGAGCCGCCCATGCGGCCGTGTCCGCCCCCGCGGAGGGTCTCCCCGCATCTCCGCCGTGCGCCCGACCGCCCGGACAGCGGCACCCTGCCCGCTGCCGCGGGAGACGGGATGCTCCTCCGGGCGGCCCCCACCGCAGCCCCCGTCGCCGCGGTCCGCCAGCCCCGCGCCGCCGCCCGCCCCCTGCCGCAGCCCCGGCCCGCCCGGCACGGCCCCCGCCCGCGCCCATACCCACCGTGCAGGGCGACCGGGCTGCCGGGCTGCCCGCAGGGCCCGGGCGCGGGCCGCAGGCTCAGCCCCGCCGCCTCCGCCGGTGCCCCGACCCCCAGGCCCCGCCGGGTGCCGATGTCGGTGCCGGCCGCCGCCGGGGCGCCTCGGCCCGCCACCGCCCGCCGCCCCGGTGCGCGCCTCCCGCAGGCTGTGGCAGGCGGCGGGGTGGGTTGCATCAGCCCCGGTTATATAGCGGCCCCGGGCTGCGGGGAGGGGTCGGGAATGCGGAACCGGCCGGGCTGCCAGCGCCACACGTCAGGGAGGGCGGGGGAGCGGGGCCGCGGGGCGGGGAGCGCCGCGCAGGGGTGGGACCAGCCGGGGCACCCCGACACCCCGCACCTCGGCATCCCGCACCCCACGGCCCGACATCCCACACCTCACGACCTGGCATCTCCGCATCCTGCACCCCGGGGCTCCGCACCCGCCACCCCTCGGAACCCTCTGCCCTCGCAGCATCCCCGGCGCGCTCCGGCACCTCCAGACCCCTCCTCACCACGGCGCCCCGGGACTCCGCACCCCCCGACCGGGTGCGCGTCTTCCCCGCGCTCCTATCCGCACCCTCCACACACTCTCTACTTCCCTCCATGTCCCTCTCGTTCCCCGGCCCGGTGCCGCCACAGCCGTGCCCGAGCTAGCCCGATTAGTGCGGAGCCTCCGCTCCTTAGTCCTGAGCCTGGGAAGAAGGAGCAAAGGACTAGAGAGAGTATCCAGTGCTCCCTAGCATCAAGCCCGTCTTACCCAGGGTAGCAAAGGCACAAGGGCAGGGAGGGCTGCAGGGTCACTCCACTGTCCCGTGGGAGTAAAGAACCTTCTCACCTCATCCCTCCCCGAGCCTGGGCTGCTCATGAAACGCTGTATCTGTCATACAAGGAACAAGGGCTGTCAGCCCCAGCTCCACCACTGCCTTGACTGGCCTGAAGAGAAATTAGGAGGAAGCAGAGGAGTTCAAGGCTTCTCTTCACAGTTGTTCTGTTTTGTTATCATCAGTGGGACATCAGGGAGGGACATTGCCTGAAGTACAGGTACACTCACAGTGCCCAGTGTTCTAGCACCTTGATGTCAGATGGGGATCATGGAGCAGGTGACAGACCTTTCTGATAACTGATTTGTGTTTGTTTCTTTCCTCTTTCTCTTTAACATTGGCTTCTCCCCAACTGCATCAGCCAAACTGTTCTGGGGAAGCAAAGCTTTGTACAACTGGAGGACCCTGCTGGACCTGCCATAGGTACTGGATGCTCCAGTGCTGTTGCTCCTAAAGCATTTCAGGACAGAAAGGCTTGTTTTCCTTTGGAAAGACAACATCCTAAGAGTAGTTGGCAAAACCACCAGGCTGGACAGCATGACCCAGCTAAGTGACAGTGCCACCTCTCCAACACACCTAACACCACAGAGAGGCACCATCCACCCAACCTTGTTTTCCTTCCCCTGACTTGTCAGCCATTGTTTCTTTTCAGCATTCGCCAATTTAATTTCTTTTCACAGCTGAGGATTCACATTATTCATCATCTACAAGGTCTTGCCATCAGCACCTTCAGCCTTGTCCTCTTCATCTGTACCTCCACAAGAGAAAGAGAATCCAGTTGGAGAGATCTGGGACTGAGCAGGAATATGGGATCAGAAATGCTGTGTTCAATATAGGATATAACCTGCCCAAGTTGTCCTACAGAAATAGGCAACATCTTGGCTTGGCAGGACATTGCACGAATACCTTCATTACTAATGTTCTCATGGTGTTGTTCTTTTGTTTGTTTAGTTTTCAGAGAGGCAGAATACTTTTTATACACTTTTGCATACAACCCCAATATTTCCTTAATCTTGGCACCTCATCTTGCGGAGAAAGGAGAAATGTCAGCCAAGATATATTTTTTCCATATCCATTCCTTCTTGCATCAAATAGGACAGACTTTTCTGTTGCCTTAAGCTGCAGGTATCCCAGTGGGGTTGACAAACATTATCTCTCTCTAGCAAATCAGACAAGTTGCCTTCAGGGCATGGCGGCTTCCTCACAACTGCTGCATCTGAGGGAAGGGAAGAGGACAAACTGGAGAGATTTCAGAAGAGGCTGATGACCTGGTTGAGCAAGGTCCAGCCCAGCACATGGTTCCTCCTGCAGCCTTTTCCTGCCCTGGGGAAAGTGGGAATGTGCCATTTCACCTTCTTTGCAGGGGTTTGGAAGAAAGAGAGCTCTCCCTGCTCTGTCTTCCACCATTTTTGCCTTTTTCATTTCCCTTTCACTGCTGGGCAGAGCTGGGAGACCTCATTGCAACAAAGACATCTATTGCCCCAGCCTTTAGTACTGGCCATTTCTCTCCCAGACAGCCTCCATAGGATGGGAGCAGGGATCCCACATCCACCGGTCTGTAAAAGACCAGCGCTTGCAGCATGTTTGCAGTGCATTGATTTCAGGTTTATGCTGGAGAAGTTTAGGAAGCGGGAAGGAGAGCTCATCAGCCTGCAATTTCTTTCCTTCCCTGCTTCCCCACCGCAGGTCCTGGAGGCAGCTGAGCTTCCATTATTATAATAATGCAAGTTAGTCCTAACTGGGACTTATCTAACTTAACTATTGAAAAGCTAATTCCAGGGAAGCAATTCTTGTCTGGGACAGTGCTTACGCACATGTTTCAAGGGATAAGCTTGCATCATTCTTTCTTGACTTGGGAACTCTTGTCTCACAGGGGAATTTTCCTTGCTCTTGCAGCCGCCTGTGCTTGAACTGTTCTTTTCCCAAACTGGGTTTTGCCTCATGAAAACACCAAGTATGTTTACTTTTCAGATACTTTCATTTTGGCTAGAAAAGGCATAACAATTAATTAAGAATTCATGGCTTCAGTGGGTAAAAGTGAACAAAAACATCACCTACAACAGGATGTTTGCTGAATGATGCAGATAAACACATCTGGCCCTTCCAGGGCTGGTCAATTGTGCCACTGCAGTGGAAACGTGCTGACAGATACAAATTACTAAAATGTGAATGGCAGCATTTGCTAATGGAGACAGGAGCTGTTGAGAAGAAAGCAAAAGTTCCACTGCACAGAGCATGAAAATCTGTGAGTACCTTGCTGCTTGGCAGATGGCTTTCTCTTCAGGTGAAAGGGATGATTTGCATATTTTTGTCCAAAATACAGTGTGTGGAAGATGAAGGCTAATGGACGTGGAAACATGCCCCTGGTGCCACTGTTAGTAGTGATGAGCTCACAGTAATCTCCCTGAGACATTCTTGGCCAAGAGGGCCAGTGATACATTAGACCTAAACATCTCTGTTGCATGACCAAGCACAGTTTTATCTGCTTGAAATTAATCAATATTCTAAGTCTAATCAGGATGTTGGCCATTCCAGTTCACCTCCTTTCTGCAATCTCTTCAGGGCTGACTAGTACAACAACAGGCATGTGGGAAATGCCTGGCAGATATAAAGCCACTTTGATGTCCTACAAGTAAAATTCTCTCTGGCATTGCCTCTTGGTGCAGGCTGGCAGGGTTAGTGATCCCCTCCCACCCACTGAGGCTGAGAGAGCTGTGCTGTGCTTCTGCCTAACTGGGATTCCTTAGACCTGCTGCTGGCTCACACACTTGCCATCCAACATTTGCCATATGAAACAGTGCATTTCATCTGTTATCCATACACTTTAATCACCCAAATTCTGATGAATCTGCTTCCCTTCTTCCTGATCTTTGTCTTCAGTATTAGTATGCAATCCTGATGGCCAATTCTGAAAACCATTCACTGAAGGATGTGACCTAAGACTTCTACATTCAAGTACAAGTATTTGTACTCCTGTACACGTATTATTACTCCTGAAAGCCACAGTACAATACCTATCTGCAGCAAGACAGAGCTTCACCCTGCAGGAGAGAATGGTGGTGATACAACACAAGACTGGCCCTCTGGCCACCTCTGGCTACATGTCACACTGCCCCCTTGGCCACAACTCAGTTCTGCTTTAACCGTTTCCTTCACGAATCCCCAACTCATCTCTAGTCTTACTGTTCTTTAAACAACCAAACATTACTTCCAGTCATTTTCCAGAACTGGGCTGAGAAAAGAAAAATCACATAAGCAGTAGGAGTGAGAGGATGGTAAATTTCCCCCAAGTCACTGAGGGAAAGCAGCTGTGTCTGGGCTGGTGGCAGTACTAAGGTCTGAGTGGTCACTATCACAGTGGTCAGACAGTGCCACACAGGCTGATGGGCTGATTGATCCCCACATTGCTTGTTTATAAAAATAGGACTGATTATATTAGATACCGGGGCTGGAAAATGCTGTGCAAGAGCTTGTCTCTGACAGTGCCACATCCTTAAGTTAAATAATCTTTATGGTGGACAGTTGTGGAATAACCTCTTCAAAAAGGAATTTCCTGCTTATCTTTGTCAGTTAGATATTAGCCTAAACTTTGAAATATATATGTTTCCTTAAAAAGTTACAGTTCTAATTCACATCCCTTCCCCATGAATCTTCTGTAAACTGACGTTGTGTTCCTTGCAGTTCTTGCTCATTTGGAAGGAGTTTCATCTTTTTAGCAACTTTCTTTATCTGCCTTATTTTCCCCAGCAGGGGTGATTAGAAGCCTACAGAGTATTCCAGCTGGAGTTGTATTCCAGCTGAAGTTCTATCCCAGACTCACTATTGTCTGAAGTAGTTTCCATTCTACAGCAAAGCCACCCCTGCATGGCTCCCAGAGGCAGACTGCTCTGAGCCTTCAGGGCCCATAGTTTCTGCTCTGCAGTATTTCAGCAGTGCCAGCGCAAATCACCTTGTGACCACTTAGCCTCATCAAGAAGTTCCTGTGAAAGACAGTGCTCCTAGCTTTTTGAAAATCCATGCCCTGCTGTTGTTTCCTTCAGCAGGAAATGTTCCATGATTTCTAGCAGCTCCAGGAGTATGATTTTCCTTAGCAGAGAAAGTGAACCATAATTTTCTCACTGCAACGTAGCCAATCAGGTAGATGGGGGCCTGCAGGTCCATAATGAGCATCCAGCAATTTACCTGGGATGGAAATAAGACCTAAGTCTGCAATTCCTTAGCTCTGTGTGCCCTCCCCTATTGCTGCACACAGCTGCCATTCTCTAGCACTCTGCTCCTCAGGTGCTGGTGCCCATCCTGAGGACTGTTGTTTTTTAAGACACCAGACTTGCTTTTAGGAGTTCTCACTGCCTTCTCTGTAACAACTGGGAGGCAGTTATTAGGGGGATTTGTCTCTTTTTCTTTTAGGTGTAGGAATTACTTAGCTTCTCTGCAATGTCTTAAGCTTCCTTAGCTACTCTACTTTCTTCCCTGTTCCCAAAACACATCAGTCCTCTCCCAGGCTTCCTACTTTCAACAGGCTGGATGAAGGTCCTATAATTTGTACTGGGTCTTTGTGCTTTGCATTCTCTCCCTACCCACCAGATTCACATATAACATATTCCCTACTGCAGCCTATGCACCTACTGGCTTATTTAGGCTTAAATGTTCATTTTCGGAAGGATCTCTCATGCCTTGTGTCCTAGAGGGGTTTGGGGCAGGGAGAGGTGGGGGCTCCTTGCTTTCCTCTGTGCTTTCCTCTGTATATCTTTGTCTATGACAATAGTATTATTAATAAAAGAACCAATGGAAAAGATCTCCTGATATTGATCCAAAACTCTTTCTCTCCTCAGTGCCACCTATCCTCCTTCCGTATTTCATTTCTCCACCATCTATTCTTTACCCTACTCCCCTGAACACTTTGCTTTCTCACTTTTCTGGCTTTCTACAACACCCCCCCTCCCTGTAGTCCCTCCTTCTTTCACTGCCTCTGTTCTTCCCTCCCTCTCCTTGGCTCAGTATTCAAAATCCCTGCCCATAGCGACGAAAAGAAAAACAACAACACAACACTCCAGCCTGAGGAGGCCAGAGCACGGGATTCCTTCCGAGAAAACTCAGAAACCAGGGAAAGGAGGGAAAGCAAACAGTGAGACCAGGAAGAAATCTGAAGAAAGCATGGATATTTCAAGGGGGAGGGATGAGCTGGTATCTCAGGGAAACTTGGTGGGGTTTGAGACAAACACTCAGACACGATCACAGGTCCAACCCAAATACAGAAGAGCAAGTTCTGCTTTCTGGGGAAAGGAGCTGGATCAGGAAGCCCAGTTCACACAGAGAGAGCCCCAGCATACAGCTATGCAAAGGACAGAGATAACTGTACAGATGGGAGAAAACAGAAATCAGTCACTTGCTCTAGGAAGTGGATGAGCTAATGCCCAGGGGACAAGCAGGAGAAATCCCTGCAGTGGAAGTAAAAGGGCTGACTTCCTCAGGGATTTTGGGGAATTCTTCCTACCAAAGGCAGACCGTGGGCCTGGGGCTGAAGGGTTAATACCCCACAGGAGGGCCTTGGGGAATCCACTGTAAATAGGTGTGGTTTTCTCTGAAACTCCAAGAGGCATTTTCTTTCTGTACCAGTCTGGACAGGTGAGAAATCGGAAGAAGTTGGAGCCTGTGCTTCCCACTAACACAAAGCAGGGCTGTTAGTACAGGTCTCACTGTTTGTTTGCACACTCCAGCCTGGCTGCTTAACTCTGTAGTACCCAGTGCCAGGAATCTCTGGCAGTCAGCACGGTGGTCCCGCGGGTACAAGCACCTGCCTGTTAATGGAAAGCCACAGATTAATGGAGCAGCACAAGGAGCCTTAGTCAGTTACTCATTGCAGAAAGGATAAGCTCAGTGATAAGCCAAAGAGCCAGATATGGTATGTGAACGAAAGGAACAGAAGCAACTCTCTTCCCTTCTCCTCCTCCAGTATCTCACAGGCCTGCACCCATACCCCCAGGCTGCACTTGGCCCTCCTTCCTGGCCTCATCACTCATGACTGCCCACCCAGGGCCCAGCCTTGCCCTCCCCAAGCCACATCTCTACACTGAACTAGAGCAATTTTGTTTCTTTCCATAATCCAACCTCCTTTCTTGACCTGGCTCTGCGGCCTGCCTGCTGCTAGGCAAGAACCAGTTTTCAATCTCTTTGCTCCATTTTCCATTTTTAATGAAGAATATGTGAACCTGGAGGATAATTTTCCCTTTTTCAAATGAATTTTAAACACAGCTGTCTCCCAGAAAGGTAGAACTAAAAGAGACATTGAATCCCTAAATCCAGCCATAAGCACTAAGAGTGTTACTTATATAATTCCCTTCATAAACTAACCAGGTTCAATCTTGAAACCAATTGGAATTTTGCTCTCCCTGTTCTCACTAGAAAGCTGCCCAAGGATCTTACTATTTGGAAAGGAAAAAATACTCTGTTAATCTCCAGCCTAAATTTGCTCAGGAAAGGAAAGACAGCACTCATGCAGCAAGTCCTGGGTAGGACATAAGCCTCAGACAGAATTCAAACAAATCAGATTAAATCACAAAGAATAGCACCGAGGAATGAAATCAGAATTGTTTGCAAAGCAATTAATCTTGAGCTTGGAAGTGATTCCCTCAGCCATTTCAGATCCTGAAGGCTCCTCAGCCCTGTAGAGTCCACACATCTCTGCCATTCTCCAAGTGCATATTAGGGCCGTGACACCACTGTGTCTCTGGACCACCAGCTCTTTTGAAAACTGCTTCCAAGCAAAGGCATTTGCATGAAGACCTAGCCTCCACACAATTCCCTGAGTCCTGAGCTGCCAAACTGCAGCTTCAGTCCAGGCAAGCTGCAGGAAAGGAGAATGCTGGTGTCTACAGAGAGTACAAGGTGTATATTGTCCAAAGTTCAACATATAAAACAGTAAAATGAGGTTGCAGAGGGTTGAAAGCTTAAGGATAGATACTACAAAGCCCTGGGAAACAGAAACTGCAGGTATTGAACTTTCCTTCTGCCCCTGATCCTAGACACCACTGAAGTAAGCAAGAAGGTTGGGGTTTTTTTTTTGTTTTTTGGTCAAGTTCCACTTGCAGGAAGCCAAAATAGTGATGCTAGATGCAAAGGCATGTCATACCCCAGCAGAAGCATGGCTCCCCAGCTTGCATGGGTAGATACAGCCCGGCCACAGATACTTGCACTGAATCATAGATTCCTGTCATCCAACCATGGATGAGGATAATGGGAAACACAACAGAGGAGCTGGGGCAGCCATCTGCTTCCCTCGCAGGATTGTGCTGTGAAACCGTAGGCTCTGTTTGGGATAAACCAGCACTTATTTCCAAGGCAACAAATTGCAGTATTATAAACAACAGAGAACCAGGAGATGTCTGCAGGTTGGAAGCTGAGAGACAGAATATCCTTCATGAAGGCATAGGTGGACCAATGAGGCAGGAGTCTGAGCTCTTGCCCTTGGTGCTGTTTTTGCCAGTGACCATTTGAAATCTCTTCCTTGCTGCTCCCAAGTACAAGGCACCCTGACCACATAGTACAGCTGGATATTCTCAGAGCCACAGAGGGGCTAGGTTGCCTTCCAGCTTTGTGGGTATATTTATCTACAACCTGACTGAAGGAGCAGCCATAAAAAACCAGAGATGCAGAGCATCCTGCTGGTGCCCCAGGTCTAGAGCTGTAAGTGACAGCAGAGGCATCACTGGGGCAAAACCCATGAATTCTGCTGCACCTCCATGTGACAAGTGCTCAGACCGAAGCAGGGGAGCATAAAGCTGGCTCTGATGGTCTGACACAAAGAAAATAGAGCTGGACAACTATAGGCTAAGGCCCAAAGAAGCACAAGATAAACATAAGCAAAATATGTTATTTGCCATGGTTTGTAGGATTGTCCCCTCTCCCATGTGGTAATCCTTCTGGAGCACAGCTCCCTGACTTACATAGAAAACTAAGTGCACTTGAACCTGGAGGAGACCAAGATGGAGAAAGCTGGAGAAATAGAAATGCAGCAGAAAGATAAGCCTTCTTTAAGGAAGGAATGAGGCTGAGCAGGAGGAACAGGAGTAACAGACATAAGCGACACCGATTTAGGTAAGCCATTGAGTGCTAAGAGATAAAGCCCCACAGAAGAGCACACACAGTTCAGGAGAAAAGAGAAAAAAAGGAAAAGAGCTGACATATCTATTTATGATGAAATATGTTCTCTGTGGGACAGATGGACCAACTAAACACACTTAAGTTAAAATCATTGGGCTAAAAGTGGGGTGTAATGAAGAGAGGGGATACTAGCGGGTAAAGACAGAAGCCAGTTCAAGAGGAAATAGGAGTGAGATTTCAATAGCTGATGGCAGAAGCTGTAGTCACAGCATGTATGAGCTGCAGGACTCCTGACATCTTAGATATCTATTTAAAATGCAGACTTGGGATCTGAAAGACCTGAGTAAATCCATGTCTGTACATTCAGCTGCAGAATGAGGGTGCCTTAAATGCCAAAGAGCTTGAGGACTGGTGTGTATCTCTCCCACTGCATCACTGCTGCAGTTCCCAAGATGTTCAGCCTGTGTCCTTCCAGCAGTCCTGAGACTCTCAGTCATCGTGTACAGCACAGGCACTCTTATGGTGGAGCCAGGTGAATTCTGTGCCTACGTGGCAGAAAGCAAACCACAGAGCCAAGGAAAGCACTCTGTGCAGAGGACAGGATGAGCAGGAACAGCGGGTAGGGGAAGCTGCCCCGGGACCTACAGGTGAGAAGAGGTTCATGCACATGCATGGACACAGGAAGAAACACAGGAAGCATCAGAATGATGTTAATGAGTTACAGGAGAGATCCCAAGACAGAATCAGCATGGTGCAGACAAAAGATCCCATAGTGAGTTGTCAGTGGGGCAAAATACAACTCCTTGGTGAGTTTGAGAGTGGATCAAGGGGCAGAGAGAGAAGAAGAATGGCATCCCTAGAGATTCTTCAGCAATCTGCATGCTCTGGAATTAATGGGCTGCCAGTAGGGACTGTGTGAGCCAGCACTGTTGTACAAACTGGACTGGACTTTCCAGGAACCAAGGAAAACCACAAACTGCCTTTGTGATGTGGACAAAATGTGTGAAGCAGACAAATGGCTTGGCTCATTCCAACTGAGACCCATCAATCAGTTCCCCAAAGGCTGGGGCAAATATAGCCCATGTAAGACTAGATTCTCCACTGCCACCAGTACCTAGGAAGAGTGAAACTAATTTTAGCCTATGGTGGCAAGAAGGATTCACTGGCTCCTTACACGTTTTTCCCCTGAGTAACACTACATTCATTTTAAAGTGGGAAATGTTTCTGCTCTTTCTTTCCCTGCTCAATTCTTCCAGACAAACCTTTTCCTCTGTGCACTCTATGACTCTATCAGGGCTTCCTATTAACAGAAGCTGTGAAAAAGGAAGTCTTCTTGTTGTACACAGCCAGCCCTGTGTCACTGCTGGTTGGATTCATGTGTCACCAGTAGCTCTGAGGAAATCCAGCCTGGGTTGTGGCTAGTGGCTACACAGTTATATAATATGACACATGGCACAGAGACAATATATAGCTTGCCTTCAGGTGTGTTAGGGGTTAAGTCCACCAAGAAAGTGCTTCTGCTGCTTAAACCAAGTTTTCTCTTTTTCTTCTCTCTCCCCTTTTCTGTTTTGGTTTGTTTTGTTTTGTTTCGTTGAGGAGTTAGTGAAAAGGGAAAATAAAAAAAAAAAAACAGAACTGCTATTTGTTTTGCCCCTGCAGGAGCCATGAAGGGAGCTCTGCAGAGTGGACAGTACAGTCACTGTGGCATCGCAGCAGTGAGGGAGCTGAACCGGGAGCTGGGAGGTGAAGGTCCCTGTTTAACAGCTTTCCGTTTGTTTACCAAAAAAATATTGTTCCATCATAAAAACTCCCAAAATAGTTCACGTCTTGACAGACTGACTGGCAGCTACCCAGCTCTGCAGGATACTGCTAAATGAAAGGAAATAAAAAATAATAATCTGGTGCCCATGTCCCAGTGCTTGCAGCCTGGGAATCTGCAGAGTCTCAGGGCTCAGCTGTCCCAGTAGGTGCAGGGCAGGGTAGAGAGTCCTCTGGTCGAGAAGCTGGATTTATTGATGGCACCAGCTTTTCCATGGGTGTTGGGCAGGCTGATAAGGAAGACAGCATTCACCTTTCAATGAATTATCAACTTCTGCTTTATTTTTATAGCAAAAGTTTTTTTCTCTCCACCCAGATCTGTAAAGCTTTACCTTCACCAGACAGCAACTCTAAGGCTTTCAATTCCTAGGAGTTATCAGTGGCTTCTTTGGGGAATTTTTTTCATACAGGCAACCTACAGTTGCTGCAGATTGTGGTGGTCTTATAAATGGAAAGCATCAAACAGCACATGACAGCCAAGTCAAAGACAGTCATCATCTGTAGGAAGAGCAAAAGGCCACTGTGAAGTCCTGCAGCCTGCCACAGTGACCAAAGACTGTGCACACTGTGACTCACAGTGCAGAGAAGCAACAAACCCAGATTAGGTCATGCAGAATTAGCAGCCTCTGTGGAAGGAACCTATCCTCACCAAATTGCAGATGTCTCCCCAGCTGCAGAGTTAACTTCTCAATGGCCATTATGGCACCCAGGGCAAGTCTGTTTTAGGGAGGAAATTTGCACTCCAGAGCATTCCCAGTATTGGCCTCATGAGACTCTCCATTCATTCCTTAGACATTTTAATATCTAGCCTTTAAATCAGTCCAGGCTGTAGCAGAAGACTTGGAGGAGGGTGGAGGGATGACCATTCCCTAAGTGCTTGCCCTCATGAGTGGTGTGCAAAGCCAGGCTGGTTGTGCTGGCTGTGGTGGTTCCTCTTCTTGTGACAGGATCAGTTTGGCCTCCAACTGTGCAACATTGCTGAGCAGTGCCACACCAGTTCAGGAGCCAGATGTGAGAGCCCTTTCAGCACAGGTGAGCTCAAGGCCTCCTTGCTTCAGATACCTCTATCACAAAAAAGAGCTGGACCTGGTGGGACAATTGGTCAGCTCTCAGCCAGGCCCACAAGCCAGAAAAAAGTGACAGGTGACATTGCTAATGGATTTTACACAGCTCTGAGATTCCTTTCACACTGCACACGGTGTGGATGCTGCCAGCTGGGACTCCCTTTATCTGTCACACCTGAGAGAAAAGCTGACCACCAAATTTTGCACTGGAGGTATGTTGCCACTGCAGGCTGGCTCTGTCCCATAACTGGCCACTCCTCTTGATCCACTTACTGAGCTCTGGGTTCTGAGTAAGCCACGTGGCTTCTTATGATGGAAAACAGACCTGAGAGCATTAGGTATTACTTCCATCATTTCAGCCTCAAGGACACAGGGAGTTGAACCCTTCACAACACAAAAAAAGAAGAGAGCCTTTAGCTGAGGAAGGGCCATAGTGGAAGAGGAGGTATGGTTTGCACATCAGGGCATGTTGGAAGCATCCTTAGAAAGAATGGTTTGTAGCCATTTCATAAGATCCTGGGGAAGCAGGGAGCCTCCATCAGGTGGATCTCCACTGATCTGGGTAGCTCTCCAAGCAAGCATGCTGTGTCCAGCTGCCAGGCTGGCCACCACACCCAAGCCAGCACCCACTCTTCAGCCTTCCCCTCTGCATTCAGCTCCCCCAAGCTCCACAAGGCAGTTTAACAAGTATCTGGTAGGATCATGCTGGGGGACTGTTCATGGATGAAGGTGGCAGGACTAAGGGGAGTGGAAGTGTCTCTGAAATGATACAGCCTATTTTGGGGCAACTGTGGACAACTGCCTGCTGATCTGGCTGTTGAGATGCCTGATTCTTAGAGTTTATTTTCCCTTTGTGCTTGCTTTTCTATGGACTGTGAGAAGACTCCTTGTGTACTCCAACAAACGTGCTTCTGGGTAAAAAAGATCTTCCACCAGCAGCCCATTTTCTTGTCTTCTTTTCCCCATGTTTGCCCATGCCTCACATTTGCACATTCAAGTCAGGTGGCCCTGGTCAGACATTTTTGTGCTACAAGGCTGCTGTAAGGCAGGGCTGGAAACTCCTCTCCTTCAGCCCTCACACAGCTTGTTGTGGACAGAGATTGACCCCCATGGGGAGCATTCAGACCCTGTAAAACACCTGCCACAGCTGTGCTCCCAGGCTCTGAGTCACCCATTTCCTCTTCCACTTGTGGGGCAGGTGATGCACCAGGAGTGGCGCAGTTCTCCCAGCACCTCCTCAGTCATAATTTTCCTCTTGTTTTATGATTATTGTTTAGGACATAATCATCAGCAGACCAAGTGTAAGGGCACAGGTGAAGGTAAGGGGGCAGGTGAATGGCATTCCCCCTTCACATTTTAACACTCCAGGGCTGGCACTATAAACCATGCTAAACAAAACCAAGGATTTAAGTTTGGAAAGAAAATTAAATGCTGCCATCTCACTCTTGGGTTACCAAAGCAGATCAAAGGCTCATCAGTCACCAAAACCGAAAGCCCCTAAACTCTGGCCTTAACCCCATCTGTTTGTGTGGTCTATTAGTAGGAGATCGTTGCTAGTCTGTTTCCAAGAAACTAGCTGTGGAGAAACCCGGGGCTTGGCTCTGTAGTCTGGGTGTCTGGGGCTCACTTGGGTGCATAGACCAAGTTGCTCTCCCCATTTA
This sequence comes from Sitta carolinensis, assembly GCA_032173965.1. Classification (NCBI taxonomy): domain Eukaryota; kingdom Metazoa; phylum Chordata; class Aves; order Passeriformes; family Sittidae; genus Sitta; species Sitta carolinensis. Next base: position 40,530,192 of record JAVUNC010000006.1, read on the forward strand.
CAATTCTGCCCGCTCTGTAGGCGGGGCTCCCTCTGCCTAGAATCTTGGCCATTTCAGAGGAGATGGTTCTCACATATTACTGGATGTATTTGTCCACTTAAGACCCCACTCCAGCCCTTGGCTCATCTCATAGAACAGCCCCCAATCAAAAGGTGCATTTGCCTTTCTGCAGTCTTTGCTGGGAGATCCTTCCACTCCAAATAGTGCGCTAATGAATCAAGTTGGTGGGAGCAGGTCTCTGGGATCCCACTGCCAGCAAATAAAGCACAAACTGATCACTGCTGTACCAGACTTCTTCTTCAAAAGAAAAAAACTCAGAGAAAGGGCCAGGAATTGACCTTATCTCTGCTCTGAAGTATTAAGTGAACAAAAATGTAAATACAGGCTTTGCGGCTCAAGGAAGTCAACAGAACTCCCAGATGCACCCTTGTCAGCCTCAGACACCTACCAAGTCCCACCCTGCTCATCGCTGGCTCATGCATTTGGTTGCTATCAGAGAAATCTAGCTCTTTATCAGGACTCATTTTACATTATTTATGATCATTACATAGCAAGTAATCAGATTCATTATTATTGCTGTTTCCATCTTGCCAGATATGGGACTCCCACCCCCTCCCTGTGGAGACACAGTTCACTTCTAGGAAGTACTTTCCTGATGCTAAGTCTAAATTTTTCCCTTTTGCTAACGCAATTCCCATCTCCTCACAGATGTTTGGAGACAGCAATGCTTCCCCCACCTATGTCATCTTTTGGCTAAACTGGTTAACATTATGTTCAATCTATCTCCCCTGTCTGTCAACACCTCCAATTGCCCCCAGATCAGATCACAATATTTGGTAAACTGGTCAAGAGAGATCCTCACTCCCTTCCTCAAGAGGAAAATCACACTGACCTTTCTTACAACTGTAACGTACCACAGACCCCCTGCCTGACTTGCTCCCCACTGCTATCCTTTGGGCTGCACTCCAAAAATTAGTGAAAGTTATTAGAAAATCGATTCCATCTCTTATCTTTCTATTCCCATAAGGGTAGGACCTTGCTTGCAACAAGTTTCTGCTCACAAGTACAAACAAATTATCATGGTCCTTTTTCAGCCAGTTGGCAGGTCAGTCCATGCTGGAATCTATGAGTCCAGGACATGAAGTTTTGTGAAAGCTACAGCTGTTACCTGCTTTGCCCCTTTCTCAAATTGCCCTAGACTTCGTCTCTCTTGCATGCAGGAGGGTGGGAGCTCCACACTGATCTCATCCATCACAGATGGCAGAAGGAAGGCCAGCCCATGCACTAGGGAAGGGGGGAAGCAAGGCTCTATGCATTGGCAATGAGCAGCTGGATACAAGAGAAAGCTCCCCCAGCAAAGCAGATTAACGGGCCTTATTTTCTCTTGTTCTCGGTATGACACACCAGCACAGTCAGTCTATAAGTCTTATTGCACTAATTTCTTCTTAGTTTAGCTCTTCTTAGTCTTTTGGTTGAGAAAAATCACAGAGATAACCACCTAGTTCACACAGTCACTGGTTGACATCACTCTTCATGCTCCTTGTGCCATGTGGAGTACTGCTCACTTAATTCACATTAACTGGCTCCAGCTTTGGGCTTCTACTTCCCACTCTCCCAAGGATCTTGTGACAGTGGGTGGACCGTGATAAAAAAGCAGAGCTGAGGGCAACTAAGCAAGCAGGCATGGTATCACTCCCCACTTCCAGGAAAGAGATGCTTTGTTAAGCAGCAGGCTACAAGCCCCAGTGATCAAGGAATGTCAAGCAGGTCTCCATTACAGGATTTGGAAGGGGCTCTGATGAGGGCTGGTGTTCATGTTGGGTTGCTGTGGGGTATGGAGAACTGCAGAGACAGAGGAACCACAAAGGAGAATTAGCAGGGGAGAGCTCCTGCAGAACTAAATATCTCTTTTTTGCACGATCTGTGGCAGTACTAAAAGCACAGTTGCTTGTTTATCTCCCCTGGAAGTGGATGAAGCAAAACTGAAGGATGGTATGCAGAGTTCAGTGTCCTCACAGGGAGCTTGTGCAGAAGAGCTACTGCTCTCATACTCTTTGCCCTCAACACTCACTGCTACATGTGGTAGGGAGATTGCAACAGCAAAGAGAAGAAAAATTAAGGGAAAGAACCATCCCTTTTGATGCCCGACGGTGAGAGAAAGCCATTTCCAAACAGACCAATGGGCATAGGAAGAGACAGTATTAATTCCTCTCCATTAAAGATCTGGAAAAGCCTTGTGAACATTTCCTTTTCTGCATTATTAACAGTTCTGCAGGGTGATATCATCGGGGCCTTTTCCAAACACAGAGCGTCTCAGACATTACAACACCAGGTTTTGGCTGCTGATACATATGACCAGCTACACCCACCCCAGCCCCCTCCCTGCAACACCCCCTGAGAGACCAGTGAACCCCCACTGCCAGACTCACCAGACCTCTGTTCAGTATCTTAGCAGTCACAAGCCTCCAAGATCTCATCCCTGGACACTGTACCTATACCTATGCAAATGCCCTCAAAAGCCACTCAGCTAAAAATGGACTCTAATTGCTCCAAAGAGCCTAATATTCTATGTCCCACTGTTTTTAAAACCAAGAAATCAAGTAGCTCATGATGCCAGTCACCAGGATGCTGACAGGTAGGTTTGGAAGTAGGAAGAGGAAGGAGGAGAGCAGGTGCCTCTGAAGAATATCTCCAGCCAAGCCAGGGTCAATGCAAAGGTTCGTTTCCCCAGTGCTGCAGAGCAAGTCCTGGGCAAATTATCAGCTCCCAATTGAAAACCTGCTCTTGGCAAAGCTGCTTGCAAGCTGGCAGAAGGAGAGCAGCTCTTTCTAGTCCCCAGAAGTTATGTGCTCACATTCTGCACTCCAGAACCTCTGCTGTGCATCTCTTGATAGTTGCAGCTCTCCTCTAGGTATGGTGGGGCTCACATTCAAGCTAGCTCTACAACAGCATAAAGAGGAAATGTCTCCACTGACATTAATGAAATTAGCCCAGAGTATCAAAATAGGCCAAGTGAGAGCAGAATCTGGATATGGTGGAGATTTGCAGCCACAGAGCAGCCTACCAGCACAACAGACAAAAACAATGTGTCAGCGAAGAGGTTTTAGTTTCAATTTGTCCAGGGATCACAAAACAAGCAGCAGTCATTTTAAAAAAATGCCTGAGCTGGGTTCCTCAAAATAGTGGAAGTTTCGTTTAGTGCTTACCCCAAGCAGTGCGTTAGCAACGCACTCAGGGTGCCTTCTGTAGAGAGAAAAAGTGCCAAAGGCAGAAGAAAAATAAATAAACCAAATGCCTGGGCTGTTCCACTGGCCAGCACAGATGTTAGATTTGCTGTTAATAATGCCAATGGTTTGACCCGCTTCCCTGGCTGCAGTCATAGCCAGGAAGGTGTGAGGAGCCCCAGAGCTGCAGACAGCATGCGCTTGAAGTGTCCCCAGTGGGCATGCATGACAGCCTGGCAGCTCTGCCCTACAGATGTGTTCTGTCAGTGTAAAACATCCCAGGGCTGTCAGCCTGCTCCCAGCAGCCTCATCTACTCCCCCTTATGCTTAAGGATCACAGAATTGCAAGGGTTCTTCTGTTTACTGTAAGGACATGTTGCCTGGATCTTTTTTGGATGGAAACTCTCTGCTACATTGCTCTCTAGCAACCTTAGTCAAGGTTCCCTAGAGTTTTTTCCAGCCCACCAGACAGTTTAGTTGCTCCAAAACAAGACTGGGTTAGTTCAAATCCAGTATTTGATCCAATGGCTCAGCTACATTCCTGCTAGGATATTGCCCTCAGTCAGTATCACCACGCTGCCTATTTAGCAAGCAGTCCACGGATGAGAAAGACAAGTGCATGCCAGAAGTTACTGGGCTCACCAAAGCAAACTAACCACAAAGGTCCTGAGCTGGCAGCCTTTCACCAGGAACACTTCAGCTCCTAAGGCTCTGCTCTTCCATCACTCTGGCAGCTTTCTGCTGCTATTGTTTCCCCTCTCTTCAGAGATTTATTTTAGTACTGACAGGGACACTGCAAGGACCTTTCTTTCCTTTCTCCATTCTAAGGCACTTCCTTTTCTCTCTCTCCCACCCTCTGTGTAGATGAGAGGGCCCATTTCCCTGCAGTGATTAATTCTTTTTGGCCCTTACAACTTAGAAGAGATTTCTGTTACTGCTGATTTTGTCCTTCTCTGATTCAACATGCACCTTGCATCATATAAAATAGCTCCAAGCACTTCCCATTGGGAATATGGGTTAAAATCCAACCTGAGTCCTCACAGCAGATAGTCAGAGAAGAACATAGTGGGTAGGGGAGGAAGGAAAACACATGGATGCCAGTGCACAACACTGGCAAAAGCACCACTTCTCTACTTTGAAAGGAATGTCGACCACTGGGGAATGGAGGAGGAAGAGAGACTGCAATGGCTGAGAGCTGCACTCTTTGCCCCACAGTAAGCTCAGCCTGTTTAGCATCTTGAACACTAGAAGAAAGTGTCTTTATTCCTCTGTAATTCCAGGGAGTAAACATGGAGCACTCAAAAAGTCTTTAATCCCCTGAAGAAAGGAAGAACGGGAACCACAGCCAGATGCCATTACCAGGCAACCTCTGATTAGAAATGAAACACTGTTTTGTAGAGTGTGGCTGATCAACCCGTGCACACGGTACATTCCCTGTCTCCATTGGATTCTGCACTGAGGCTGGTTAACCTCCCAAAAACACTGCTGGCAAGCCTATATTATTTGGTGTGGGACAGAGGTAACTACTTGAAATGAAGGGGCCAGTCTTACACAAGAGGTGAGGCTGGATGATTGCCTGTCAAACCTGGGGAGCTTGTGAATTGCCAGAGCTCTTGTTTTGCCTGTGGCATTTCTGTAAACCTGCCACTGGTGCTGGTTCAGTGCTGGCATGTGTCCTGAAAGCACACCTTCTCCAAGCTGTTCAGTGTTCCAGTCTCTGCCAGAGATTGAATTTGCTCCCCTGCCTCTGGCGAGAAGGTTTCAGCTTTCCTTGTATAACCTTGCAGAAGCAGAGAGCATGGCAACCAGAGGGGGCTGCCTACACCCTGGAACCACAGACAAGAGGCCATGTGCTCCAGATCCAGAGAGGAGGGTGAACAGTCAAGGTGACCCCAGAGTCACAGAGCACATGTCCAGCTCAGCAAATCAGCTCAGATGACACACTGCAGTGTGGCACAGATGAAGGAGGAACTCCCAAGGTATGCAAATAATCTCAAGGATCCACTGGCAACCGTTGTACAGCAGATCACCTTGTAAAACTGAGCTACAGCCCTCCCAGAGTCATGTGGTAAGGTGCTCCAAAAGGCAAAAACTATGGTTCCTGCTTGGGTATGAAGCTGTTTATGCCCCCTCCCCGCCCCCCAAAAAATAAAAGCAAACATAAGGCTGTGGGCCATGAAGTTTCTGCACAAGAAGTACCCAAAAGAAACATCGGCTGCTATGTAGCACCCCCTAGTCTTTGTTGACCCATAAACCTGATGCAAGGAGACAGCATAAATAGACCAGGCAGTGAAGACTTCCCACAAGAAGAAGCCATTCCACCTTGAAAACTTGCCAAGAGCTGATGGGTTGCACCTAAATCCCTGCAAAGTCCCTCTGGATGCAGGTATTGCTTTCAAGCTTCAAGCCTGATTAAAGAAGAGCTTAAAAAAAACCAGTCAACCAGTGAGTCTTACACTCAAGTGCATGAAGCTACAGAGAGGTGTATCTGAATCTTCACTCATGAGCACGGACTGTCAAGATTTCATTCCAGTATTAAGAAGCACAAGCCAGCCCAGATAAGGATCTTGGAACAGAAGAAAACAGCAGGTGAGCCATTTCCACACTGGTGTCCCCTACCTTTGAATGCCTCTCCCACATGACATTAATCCTGGCTTCTTCTTCCCACCTCTCCCATCCCTGCTTCTGGCTGGTTCTGATGCACGTGTGTGCTGGCTGTGGTACCAACACACACACCTTTCATATGCAGGGTGCCTGTACATCCCTGGACAGCTGCCAGGGTCCAAACCAGCTGCACGCTCCATGTCTTTTCAATGGCATGGCACTGAACCAGGCCTGATTCTTCCGTCCACCTGTAGGACCTCACAAAACCTGTAGAAATGTAACAATCTTGGGAATTTCTGCTCTTCTCTCAAATTTGATTGAAACTGTTCCACGTGTTCAAAAGTTGCCAGAAGAGCCCCATGGTAAACAGCATGATTACATAAATTTTGTCACCTTAGGGAACCATCCAAAACGAGCCAAGGGTCTCATACACTATATCCACAGCCCTACAAGTATCTTGCTGCAGCAGGACAGGCCAAGAAGGTGCCCTTTGTGCATGAAGCACAGGCAGCTGTCTGCCACTGGTACTTTACTGCCCTTCTAGTTCACTTGCACATTGTAACATGGACAAGAAATAAACTGCTCATTAAGCAGCAATCCCAGGTTTGTCTGGTTTTGCTAATGGTGGGTGTCGACCCTCACTGAGATGATTCATGGGTTGACACTATTTTCTGTTCTCCCCTTCTGTCTCCAGCCAGAGCTCTGATATCCCTGGCTCACAGCCAGAGTGCAGGGTGAGTGTCTCTCACTTGTTTATAGCAGCGCTGGGGGATGTTTAAACAAGGGTGGCAATGGGGATCTTGGGAATTTCACAGCACACATAACTGCAGCTACAATCCTTCCTGCAGCTGACAAGTTCCACTCAGGCCAGAGTATAGAAATTTCTTTATCTAAAGACAAGTCCATTGACGAGCTACTTCTGGAAATGAAGGCACTCTCAAGGATCGTACTAGATCCAAAGCAAATTTAAAAACCATAATCACTCACGGCCTGATCTTTAAAAGGCTGGAGTCCAAATCAAAAACTATGCCTGCAGCTGCATGCTTAGTAGACACATGCAACTACCATGATTGTCTGCAAAAAGAGACGCTTTAACAGGAGAGAGAGTCTGGCCAGACCTCTGTGGTGAAAGCAGGTCCATGCTGAACTATGCAGCTTCAGCGGTGATGGTCACAGAGCACAAACCCAGCTTTAAAATAAAAAATTCTCCAGTCATTAGTTTAGTAAGGAAGCCCTACAGATTATTATTAAAGCTAAAAGAATTTGTTTAGATCCATGCTGTGTTTCACTGTGAATGTTTATTTTCTTTCAGCACTTCATTCAGCTTGGACAATGACAGCAAGCTAATTAGTTTCATATTTGTCCATTCTTTTAATCCTTTTCCTTTACAGGATTTCATTAATGCAATACTAAGATTGTAAGCATGATGAGCAAAGGCATGTTTGATTTTTTTGGAAAAAGTCTAATAGTCTTCACTTGATCACTTTTTTTTTTTTTTTTTTTTAATCATCAAGTGATTACAATAAGTTTTCTACTAGTTAGAGGCTACACTAGGGGGTTAAAACTGACCTGATCATGTTCCCTTACAAAAGAAAAAAAAATAAACACCCAAACAAGAAAAACCAGCAAATAAACAAACAAACAAACAAACAAAAGAAAAAAAAAAAAAAAAAAAACACCAACCTAAAGCCTACCTTAGGAAACTGAAATGAGTGAAATGTTTGCAAGCAGAAAAACTCCTAGAGTCAGAGGAAGAAGAATCAACTCTGACATGATACATTATTAATTTTAATGCCTTACAACTTGAAGGTCAGTGGTATACTTATGTTTGGACAGGTACCAAATGCTGTGTCCCAGCAACATCACACCTATCTATGTTTGCAGTTCAAGACAACAAACTCATTCAGGGGGTTCTGCAGGACTGTCTGTTAATGACCTTTTTCAAAAAAACCATTTGGGCTCATTACAAGAGAGTCTAAAACACAGGAGTCTGGGAAGCCCCATGTCAAACATTGCACTGGAGTGCCTGAAGCTAGCTCAGTATTGCAAGGGCAGTTCTGTCTGAGAGTGCAGCTAAGCATTGGTTCAGTGCTGAGCTGTTATTTTCTGGGAATGCAGCATTAGGTGTAGGATCCATCATCGGCCATGAGTGCACCACACAGGACCATTTAAGAAGAGAAAGAACCTGAACGACAGAAGGAGCTGGGCAGCACGCTCTAGCTGCTGCGCGTTTCTCACACTGACATCGCCAGCACCACTGGCAGGAGCAGTGGCAGAGCAGCCTGGGTGCTGAACACTGCCTCATTTAAAGGTCTCAGTTCACCTTACCAGGGACCTATAATTGCTGGGGAACTCCTGCAGCAGAGCTGGGTTGCAGCCACCACAAAGTACCCTCAAAGAGCCAACACAAATCAAGTAATTCCACAGGACAATTCTCAGCTACTCCTCCCTGGACCCACACTAATAACTCCCAAAAAAAGCCAATGTCCCACCTCCCTTTCCCTCCCACAATTACCCTGTATCAATTTAATTTTCTTCTTTCTGCTTCCTTCCCATATTCTGCCCCAGCTTCCATATCGACTCTTCAGTAATTTCTACTGGCGGACAGTCCTGTTACCTATCAACACTAACCTTTTGAAAAGTACAAGCTCCATATAGCTCTATCACAAGCAACCAGAGATCTTGCATTGCATCCATGCAAAACTTAGGGAGCAGCAATTGCTGCTCTCATTACACAGGTCACAAGAGCTGATCCATGCCCTGGAAACAGCTGCCTATCTGCATATGGGCAGGCTTGGGGCTGCGCTGCCATCGCTGCACCGTGTTGACCTGGGCCACTGCTCTGGCCAAACCACTCAGCTCAGCACATTAGCCACAAGGGCCACACAGCTGGCAAGCCTTACCAGGGGATGGCACAGGGCCAGGGTGAAGGGCTGCATGGGGGATGAAGCCAGGTAAATATTTAACTGCTGAGACTGGGGATAACTTGGAAAGAAAGTCTACCACAGTCCCACAGTGATGAGAAGCTGCTGAAGTTCTAGAAAAAAAGGTCCTTCTGACTTGACTAAAACCCCCTAAATCCTCCTTTTCTGCTGAAGACTAAAATAAAGAAGAACAGGAAAGTGGGTTCCTTATAGCAGAAAGCAAGAGACAAAATCCCCCTCAGAAGAAGTGCAGTATTTTCCACACTGGTGACTGTCTTATCATGGAAAGACGTCTGAGACACTTCATTAGTCACTGCCGGCAGTTCGCCTCCTTGAATATGTCCCCAAAACAGTAGAGACCAAAAATAAAATTAGAAAAGAGGAATCTCTCTGTCTCTCAAAAATGTGGAATTAACTGGAGTGGCAGTTTAGATACCATGCAAAGCATTTTCTTTATATATTTTACAATATTTTCATCTGCTATTTTCATCTGCAAATCACCCTTTTAGAACAGGAGATGGGTCCAGAACTGCACTACTAAAAAAGCCCAGAAGTAGTTTTCTTCAAACAGGTGTCTTCACTAGTAAGTCCAAATACTGAAAATAACTTAAAGCTGCCAGTTCTCACTGCAGCTTCTCTCACAGGTCTGGAGATGTGTTGGTAAAGAAGCACACATGCTGAAAGCTGTGTGCTGGATGTGAGTACTCAAGGTCCTACCAACTGTGCCTCTAAAGCAGACTGCAGGTCTTCACTGGCAGGGTCAACAGAGACCACTGGGAGGAGCCAGAATAATGGAGAAAGGCGGGATGGAAGAAGGTACTGCAGGGCCTAAAATAACTCTTTGCAAATCTGACTTGTATTTAATTAAAATGTTAAGAACCAATAAGGTACAGGACTGGTATTTCCCTTTCAAATCTCTCCTAGACCCTAGTCTACAGCATCAACCCATACATGAGATAAACAAAAATGCCAAGTAAAGTATGGGAAAAGGCTCAGTATCTTTTTTGAGCTCTGACAAAGGGTAAAATCACTATCTGAGAGTCTTCTAAGCTCACTGGCATTCTGTGATTCTTATCTGTCACACACTCATCACTTCAAAATCAAGGAATAAAATTGGATGTGTCCTTCCAGCTCCGGCAAAAACTGCATGTGAGAATCAGAATTGTTTAGGCTGGAAAAGACCCTTAAGATCATTGAGTCCTACAATAAACCCAACACTGCCAAGTCCACCACTAAACCATTGTCGTAGTTTGGAAAAAAATGAGTTTTTTCTGAACTTCAGTGGTCAAACCAATGAGTGCTCAGGTTTAAAGACTGGCACCTGGTGTGGCCACTGAGGACAAAGATCCGCCTCTGAGAACACAAGGGGTTCAAAGCAGAGGGCTCCCCGGAAAGCTCTCTCTTGGTTCCGGTCCCTGAGGACGGAGGGATCTCCCCTGCCCAGCGGCTGGCTGGGCGGGGCAGGGGAAGCCATGCGGCCTGGGTGAGGTAGGGCCGGAACCTCGGGCACAGAGGGGGAGAGGAAAATCCTGTAGGATAGAAGGGTGGCAGACAGCCTTCTTTTCCCTTTCCCTCCCCCCGTTTCCCCCCCCCGGAGGGAGACTGAGAAACCGTGTCTGATCTTCGTCACCTTGAAATTTGATATCAACAACTAGACAGCACGGCCGAAAGAGTATGAGGGGGTGGCGTGAGAAAAGTACCCAACAGCAAAAATACCGTGAGAGTTCTGGGGAAACAAAGCCCAAGATTTTAACCCTTTTCGTAAATGATAGAAACTTTATGAATGCTAATCCTCCTGAATTTGAAGAAGAAAGATAGAAAGAATTAAGCAAAGATGATGGAGTAGGAATGCTGAAAAGAATCCTAGGTGGGAGGAGATGATGGAGTAGCTTTGGCTGGACTCTTTTGTATAGCCATGAACGGACTCATTTTTTTTTCTATAACATAGAAGCTGTATCTGGGGAGAGGCATTGGCTTGGAGCCAAGAGTGGACAGTAGTGTGAACAGAGATGAGAAGTGTCCCCAAAATTTGAGAGGCTGTCGTTTCTTGGAACTAACCAAAGCATCTTTAAAAAGAGAAACCCTAGAAGCAGCTCTGGTCCATGCACAGTGGTAAGAGCACTGGACATGGAAGAAGAGGCCACGATGTGGTGCAAGAAGGACTCCTATCTCTCCTCAACGAGCTGAGTACTGATTATCGGAAGGGTGGTAATAGACTGAAAATTAATTATCTAAAAGGTGGTAACGTGATGAGGAATTTTCAGTTTGTTTTGTTAAGTTGAGAACTGGTGGGGGGGGGGGGGAGGAAGAGTGTTTTTTTTAAAGTTTCCATGTTCTTCTGTATGTGTCTTCTTTGCCTATTATAAGTAATAAAGTTTTTTTCCTTTTGCTTTCTAAATTAGACACTGTTTTGCTCTGTTTTTAATCACATCTCACAAAAGATACCAGGGACAGTATATCGTTATAAGGACACTGGCCTTGTGCCAACGTCAAACCTTTGACAACCATGTCTCTAAAAACTACATCTACATGTCTTAAAAATACCTCCAGGAGTGGTGACTCTAACATTTCCCTAAGCAGCCTGTTCCAATGCTTGACAGCCTTTTCAGTGAAGAAATTTTCCTAATACCCAATCTAAGTCTCCCATGGTGCAATTTGAGGTTGTTTCCTCTTATCCTGTCACTTGTTAATTGGGAGAGGAGACTGACCCCCAGCTCACTATGACCTGCTTTCATGTTATAGAGAGCAAAAAGGTCTCCCTTGAGCCTCCTTTTCTCCAGGCTAAACAACCCAAGTTTCCTCCTCATAGGACCTCTGCTTCAGACCCTTCATCAGCTCTGTTGCCCTTCTCTGGATACGTTTGAGCACCTCAGTGTCTTTCCTGTTGTGAGGGGTCCAAAACTGACACAGGGCTCAAGGTGTGGCCTTACCAGTGCCAAGTACAGGTGGACAATCCTCGCCCTGGTCCTGCTGGCCACACTATTTCTGACACAAGCCAGGATGAAACTGGCCTTCCTGACCACTTGAGCACTCTGCTGGCTCATGTTCAGCTGCTGTCACCAGCAACCCCAGGGCCTTTTCTGCTGGGCAGCTTTCCAGCCATTCTGTCCCTAGCCAGCAGGACTGCCTGGGGTCGTTGTGGCCCAAGTGCAGGACCTGGCACTTGACCTTGTCGAACCTCATACCATTGGCCTCAGCCCATCAATCCAGCCTGTCCAGATCCCCTTGCAGCACCTTCCTAACCTCCAGCATTTCAACATTCCCCCCAACCTGGCATCATCTGCAAACAGAGAGAAGGGGTCTCCAGAGCCGTCAGCCCTATCAGAGCAGCCTGATGGTTTGGCAAGGGGAAAGCAAGGTTAATTCACCTGTCCTGGCCATGCCCCATGGTCAGCTCTTGCTCAGACGTCCTTTCCTGGGACTGACGACGGAAGGACAACTCGAGCCAAGACAGGCTGCCGAGCACGCTGGCGGAGCTGAGAGGCAGCTGCCCGCCCCGTGCTTCCGCGGGTTGCGGGAGTGCGGTTGCGGGGCGGCTGTCCCTGTCCCTGTCCCGGTCCCGGTCCCTATCCCGGCCCCTGTCCCTGTCCCGGTCCCTGTCCCTGCCCGTGCCCGGTCCCTGTCCCGGTCCCTATCCCGGTCCCTGTCCCTGTCCCGGTCCCTGTCCCTGTCCCGGTCCCTGTCCCTGCCCGGTCCCTGTCCCGGTCCCGGTCCCTATCCCGGTCCCGCTCCCTGTCCCTGCCCGTGCCCGGTCCCTGTCCCGGTCCCTATCCCGGTCCCGGTCCCTGTCCCTGCCCGTGCCCGGTCCCTGTCCCGGTCCCTATCCCGGTCCCGGTCCCTGTCCCTGCCCGTGCCCGGTCCCTATCCCGGTCCCTATCCCGGCCCCTGTCCCTGTCCCTGCCCGTGCCCGGTCCCTGTCCCTGTCCCGGTCCCTGTCCCTGTCCCTGTCCCTGTCCCTGTCCCGGTCCCTGCCCGGTCCCTGTCCCGGTCCCGGTCCCTATCCCGGTCCCTGTCCCTGCCCGTGCCCGGTCCCTGTCCCGGTCCCTATCCCGGTCCCGGTCCCTGTCCCTGCCCGTCCCCGGTCCCTGTCCCGGTCCCTGTCCCTGTCCCGGTGCCGGTCCCGGTCCCTATCCCGGTCCCGGTCCCTGTCCCTGCCCGTGCCCGGTCCCTGTCCCGGTCCCTGTCCCGGTGCCGGTCCCGGTCCCTATCCCGGTCCCGGTCCCTGTCCCTGCCCGTGCCCGGTCCCTGTCCCGGTCCCTATCCCGGTCCCGCTCCCTGTCCCGCTCCCGAGCCGCCGCCTGCGCCCTCTGCCGGCCGCGGCGCCCCAGCCCTGGAGCGGGATGTATCCAGCGGGATGGGGGCCGCCTCCTTTCGGGCGCCGCGAGTGTACCCACGCCCTGGACACAGCACAGCACGTTGATGACTTGTTAACGCCACCGCCTCCAGCCAAGCCTCCCTGACTCCTCTGACTTCTCCCTGAGCCGGGAGCGCTCTGCAGGCGGACAAATTCCTTCTGCCTGGACTCCCTCGCAGAAGAGCAACGGCCCCGGCTGTATCAGAGCAAAGGGCTTTGCCCTCTCAGCCGCTGCAGTTTCCTGGCTTTTGTCATGAGATCCTCATTGTAGGTACCCATCGAGCCCCAAACCAGTATGATTTGCTAAACTGCAGGGCCTGGAGTTCACTTGAAGAGCAGACATTCTGCCATCGGACCAAGAGCGATCACTTTTTTATGACAGCCTCCACGAGCAGTGACTAAACCTCTACTTAGGCACCTTCAATGCCCTCAGTGCTCTGCAGCCTCAAAACAGGACCCAAGGAGCTTACAGAAAGGAAACAGGACAACAAACACATCAAAGAGGACAAGAGAAACATTGATGAATCATTTTCATGGTAAGCTAAGACCCACTAATTGATCAGCTACAAATTTCTGGGATGGTGGGAACCTGTACAGGTGCACAGCCTTCCCCACAGCTGGCAAGTCAAGGTCTCTGCAGGACAGCAAGCTGTGAAACTCATTATCAGCCTCAACTCAAAAAGATTTGCCGTTTTCCTCACCACCCTTCTCCCACAGGGCAGCTTGTAATTCCCAGATGCAGCTAACAGCAGTCAGTTAGCTGGAAATGACTAGTTGTGGTTTCAGGCAATGATAGATGGCACTCACTGGTAACCCTTCCCTCCCTTTCTCCATTAATAATCCTCCTCCCTGCAGTTACCAGAAAATACAGCAGTGCTGCCTTCTGCCTGCCCCTCTCTCCTCCCTCCAGGCTACTCCTTTGGAGAATTGGCTCCACAGCTGGATTGTAAAATAATCCAGCTGTTCCTATGACAACATGCTGGCAGTGGGCAGAGATGACGCCAGCATGCAGTGTTGGCCCATTCACTACCAACACCCAGCTCTGTTTTGGTTTGGGAAGCATTTGTTTTTCTATTTGGGCAGCTCTGCCAAGTACATTTCTGAAGGCCGGAGGGGCAGGAGGAGCCACAATCCCAGAGATGCCAAGAAAGTTGCCGGCTCTGTGATTTACCCTTCTTTTGGTTCGGCGCTTTTTTTTTTTTTTTTTTTTTTTTTTTTTTTTTTTTTTTTTTTTTTCCCAGCTGCATCTGATATGAGGATAAAAAACCCTCCAGCAATCTTGCAGCTGCACACAATCTTTGCAAGACTTGATCCAGAGCCTGATTTGAAAGGCACAGTGCAAGACTTTGCGTGTCAGGCTTCCACAGGAAAAAAAAGAAAAGCCTTGAGTAGAATCAATAGGGGCCACAGAGTCTTTATTTCTTTATTTTAATATCTTGCCTGTCAGCAGAAGGTTTGCATGGTAGAGGGAAGCAAAGGAAAAGCTTGCTCCATGAAAACCATTAGCCACACACTTGGCTGGACTGACCCAGCCTCTCCAGCTCTGACAGGAGCTAGCTCATGTAGCTAGGGTTTGGGCAGAGGCCATTAGCAGGAGCAGAAGGACTTTCCTGTCAGGCTCAGCAAACAGAGGAGGCTCCTTAAATCATGCAGCTATTAAACCTGCTCAGCAAAGCCAGCTCCTTCAGGGTCACTGGAGTAATTCTGCATACATAGCTCTGCAACTCCAATGACAGGGTTCCCAAAGGGAAGGTCAGGAACATGCCTGACATTCCTCAGGAGAGGAAGACAATTTCTCAAGGACTGCTACTCTCACAAGGAAACTCAGCACAACAAAATGTCCCTGCTCCCAGCACGAACAAAACAAGAGTCAGTGTTTGTAACTGCCTGTATTTTCACTATGCCTCCATTTTTATTCTAAAGAATTTGAGAACAGAGCAGAGTGTAATACAGCGAGACTCTGTAGCTGAATAAGTGCCCCGGTAATTACCCACCACTACAATTGTAACAGTGGCAATTTCTATTGCACGGCTGCAACCACTTCAATGGTTGTCTGGATGCAATGACTGCAGCGGTGGTCTGGCAGCAATGACCAGACTCACACTGCTCTGCTATCAACATGAAGAATGCCAGCAGGTAGGGATGAAGAAAGATGGTCTTCGGTGAGAAGACCCAGGAAGCAGCACCCTTGTGAGGCTTGGCAGCTGTGGAAAAGCAGATTGGTGAGGGGAAGGAGGGCAACCTGAGGGCAGCGTCAGTGCAGATGGGAGATGGGATCAGGTGAGTGACTAGGAAAGGGGTTTTGTGGAGAGGACTAGAAGGTCCTGGCAAAGCAGACTGCTGCACTGGGATGGAGCATCAGCTCTTTGGTTCTGATTGAGCCAATTATTGACTTTAGTTAAGCTTGCAATGCCACCTACCCCAACAATTAAGCTTAGAGACAAATTAGTGAGATAGGCACATATTTGCCTCACGAATAATGGGGTGGGTTGGAAACTATCTGGATCACCACACTCAAAGTCAGTCAGCAGTACAAAGCCCAAGTGACAACCAGTGAACTCTAGTAGCATCTCTTAAGGGTCAGTACTCTGTGATGCCCTTAGTAACATCCTGAATGGTGTGACAAAGCTTACAAACAGCAAATTAATGCACAACACCAAATCAGGGGTAGTGTCTGACATGCTTAGAGAGCAGTACTACCACTTGGAGGAATCCAAGTAGGCTGGAGGAGTGGCTGATAACAATTTCATGAAAAAAATAATCAAATGCAACTCCCTCACTAGGAGAGAATAATTCCATAAAACAGCACTGGGTGCCACCTGGCTGAGGAGCTGCTTCACTGAAAAAGTGTTTGACATTTGCAAAACGTTTGGGAAAGCAGCAAGGAAATATTTACTCTTCAGAACATGTTCCCAAGATCCTGATTGTTTACCATAAGACTGATCAAACACTAGATCAAATTGCCCAAAATGTTGTAGAAACCCCATTCCCAGGGATATCCGAAATCCAACTGGACTACACGGGGAGCAACACACTCTTGTTGGACCTACTTTCAGCAGGTGGCTGAAAGGACGTCTGGGGTCAGAGCACCTGATTCAATGCTCCTCAACTGGGACTAGTCGCCTGTTTTACTTCCCCGGTGCTCAGCTTCCTGGAGACCAGCAGGGAGCAGTGAAAGGCGAGGAATGAAGACTTACCCACCAGACCAGCAGCATTCCCGCAAGGCTGCAGACACATGCCGGGACCGCCCAGCGCTAAAGTTCGGAATGCCCAGTCCAGGGAGCGGGGAAAGGGCCCCGGCCAGCTACCGGCCAAGAAAGCGCATTGTGGGATGAGCCCCCCGGGCACGGGGCACGGCCGGGAGCGGGGAGCCGGGAGCCGGGAGCGGGGATGCGAGCAAACGGCGGGCAGCGCGGGTGGCGACTGTCTCTGGGACCCGGCCAAGGGACGCAGAGGCCAGGGGCGTTTCCTACAGCCGGGGGATCGGGCGGAGGGGGCTGCCCAGCTGGCTGCACCCACGGGTGCCAGCCCATGAGCCGGATCCCCAGAGCTCCCGAGATCTTCCCGATATTGCCGCTGTCAGCGTTGGACGTTGCTTGTTGCTTCAGGCGTCTGGGGCTACAAGGCTCGTCCACCTTGATCCCGAGATATAAACACATGCTTAACAAAAACTGAAATTTAAATTCTTATATAACCACATGACTCCAGGCACTGGGATGATGAAATCCCAAGAAGCATCAAGAATCTTCCATTGACAACGGACCTGCCAAAACCCAGGAGACGCAGGCCATTTTACTGGTCAGCTGTGCTACAGCTCAGGATAGTGCTCACATCCGTCCTGCAAATGAGCACCAAGGCTACAAAGACATTCGCACACTTCTGTCAGTCCCAGTATAAATTATAGCATGTTGATTTAAACTATAGAACTTTATCCTCAAATTACACCTACAGAAAATCAGGGAGAGGACAAAAAGAAACACCAGCAAATGGATGTATTGGGACCCCAAAAATCTGGGTTTAGGGGTGGCTGAGCTTAGAAGTGCTGCCTCAGGCGTCTAAGTCTGGGGTGGATGACCATGACTGGGGTGGTTGCAGGCATTCCCATCTAAGTCTCCACCCTGCTCTCCTGTCCTGGGCTAAGACTCTTGTTCCAGAAGAGACAGAAGAATGGGAATATCAGTCCTTGTCACTGGGCATCAGGGAGCTCTTCACAAGCCCCTTTCCACAGTCACTTGGGTAGCTAATAGCACATGGGCAAGGGTACAGCACAGGCTGTCACCCAGGAGAGCTAGCAACCCACTATAGACAACAAAGATAGTATTTTAAATTGCTAGTTAGATCTGTCAAAGTATGGCATTCAGATCTTCGGGTTGCTCATACATATACATAGAGATCCATGTCTGGAATAGTTCCTTGATACAAACCCTGTATGTTACCACTCAGCTGCTTTCACACACACCACCAGGGCATTACTCGGCTCTCCGCGATGCAGCCGATCCTGCCATTCATACACTCAGTGCATCAACAAAAGTTGGAAGGGGTCTCTGAAGGCCACCCTTCCCATCCCTGCTCGAAGCAGGGTCAGTTAGAGCAAGCGGCTCAGGGCCTCAGCCAGTCAGGTTTTGATTACCTCCAAGGCTGGAGGTTCTACAGCCTCTCCAAGCAACATGCTCCAGCATTTGACCGCCTCCATGGTAAAACATAAGGATTTTAGTGCATGCTTTGGAAGAGTAAACACTCCAAACTGAACTTAGGCAAATCACTTACATCCTGGATATGCTGTTCCACAGGAGTTTATACAGTTCTGTCAGCTACAGCACTAGACTAGTTCTGCAGCAGCTGTGGTCAGGGATTGAGAGCAGCCTAACTCTGCCACAAAAATACATTCATTGTGCCAGAGTAACTTCCTGAACCATTTAATTGAGAGGTCAGGCAAGTAACTGTATACAAGCCAGGAATAAAACAGAATGGCACGAATGAGAGCAGATGAGATTGCAGGACCACACATAAAGATTGACTTCAGATTTCCTGAAACTGTAGCTTCTCTGCAATAATGTGATGTTGGCCTTTGCAAAGGACACAATTTTTCAAAACTTGAAGAATGAGCTCGCTAAAGGCTAAGGACCCTTCAGTACCTGCCTGTTCAGACTGCAAGCTATGCTGCTTACACCTGTAGCACAAACACGCTGCAACACAAAATCCACTGGGGAGAGGGGGAAAAACCACACATTTTCATATTAGTCACTTTTGAGGTTAACGGGAAAGTGCTCAGATGCTGGTATGAATGGTTAGTGGTAAATTACGAACTAGAACAGAACACTTCAATCATTAGTGCCCATAAGGATCTCCAAGATCCTCAGGTGGAAATCATTACATAATACATACTTCGTTCACTTAAACACAGATGGTTATTGTGTTTAAGATATGTTAATGTATCCTAAAATGTATCTTGAAAGGAAATACAAACCTCTGCTTAAGAGTCAGAGCTGGTATTTATCACATTCTGTGCCTGATCACCTGCCAGGCACAAGCTGTCATGCAATACCCAGTAATTAAGCTATATTTATTACAAGATTGGAAGTTGTGAGGTCATTCCTTGTGCTACTACACGTGCCTTAAGTTAGCTATAATAATCATTCTCACATGCATCCAACTGATGTTTAAGCCTTCAGGCACAGTTACTCTCTGATTATACAACAGCAAGTGACAAAGTGGAACAGAGTAGAAAAATATTGCTGACTTTGGTCATAAAGTGATTTGGAAAAAAGAGATTTTGCTCAGTTTGACTTTGTGTAGTTACACTCTATACCATATATCCAGCAAATGGAATAAATGGGCACTTTTACTGCAAAAACAGAAGTAACACCATTCCAGAAACACCTCATTGGTTCCTGAACCATCCTTACCTACTCTATGAGGAATAAGCAAATAAGTTACATTTATTTTTGGCATGAAAATACTTGCACAATAAAATCTTTCTCAAATTATAGGTTCTAAAAGATAGGACTCCCCCCCCCCTCCTCAATATCGAAGTGCTAAAGCTTTCTTGGCAAACCTTGACTTGCGTTTATGACCTATGACTATATGAGAGGTTTATGAAGAAGCCATGTTAATACTATTCTGGTGTAATGAGCAAGAGTCTTGCATTTCTGTAGTGTCTTTCTGCAATAAGGACTAAAACAACAACAAAAAGAATTTCATTAGGTCTTGACTAAATGTGTTGGGACTAAGATACAGTGAGGCATTTGCCCTTGGAACTTAAGAGTATGTGGAATATGAATTAAACTTTTCTCAAATAAATGTTCCTAATCAGGATCATCCCTTCTGAGGGATGAGGCATAGGTAACTCATGTGACTATTATTTTGTGGTTCTTAAAGTGTGGAAACCATATCATAGGCATGCCATGCCCCTTGACTTAGCTCCTAGACAAAGATCTTGAAAATACACATCCAGGTAGAATAACATATTTCCATGTGAGTTATTTCTCCATGTTTCTCACCAATTACAGCTACATACCTGACATTCAGTGAAAAACATCAATTCATATTTGCCTTAAATCCCACCCCATATTTAGGATGATTTGGAGATAATTTATCAAACACTGCAGTCATTGGGATTCCTTTTGGAGCACTGAACATGTTACACAAAACTTACAACAAGGTAAATCCTCTAACCTGCCAGAGCTTGTTTATAGCCTGACGCAGGCAGCATTTACAACACCAAGAGAAGCTGGCCAGGAACTGTTCTGTGGTGGAAGGTCTGGACAGTCACTCACCACATCCACACTACACAGCATCTAGCTGGTGGTCACCTCCGAATTACACATGGTCTTAAACAAGTATTATTTCAGGAGTGTTATTTCAAAGAGTCAGATTTTAAATAAAGAGAGCTTGTGCCATAGCCCAGAGGGACGATTTGCAACATGAAGCTAAAGGATTTGTCATATGCCACAGCATAGAGGTGTGTTTGACAGTATGAAACCTGCAGGGAGGCTGCTGTATCACCCAGAAGAGTGGAGAGGGTCCAGTCTCACAGAGCCTTGCTCACTGTTCATTGGACACACACTACTCTCTGAGCTACACCCAACCATCATCTTGGAGTTGCTGGTTGATGCATGCCAAGACTGTTTCAGAAACCAGAATTATTACTGTGTAGCAGAGCACAGTGGAAAAGCAGGAGTCAAATGCCCAAGCTTGATTCCTGCCCTCTTCGATTCAGCAGCACAGGCATAGCCAAGGGACCCAAGCTTGTGGCACCTGGAAATTGCTGACAAATGGCAGCAAAAAAAAAACATAGCCGGGGGGGGGGGGGGGGTGGGGGGGGCTTGGGGGCGTTGGGAAGAGAATGAAGAGGACAGGGAGGATCTGAGAGGCCCATGGACAGTTAAAGCTTTGAAGAGCTGAGTTCTTTGAAAGTCTTGGAGTGAAATCCTTATCTGTGCCGGAAACCCCATTCTTGGCTTCATAATCAGTTCTTATGTAATGACAGCAAATTACTTTGTTTTATCTTCCTGGTGTCCTCGAGGTTAGTGACACATCACCATTAGGTTACTATTTTAATTCAACTGCCATACCACATGCCTAAATGCTGTAACAGAGCTTGTCCTTCTCTACTGTGTGCTACTGGCAACTGTTATTTTTCCTACAATTAGAGTTCAAATTGTATATGTATGTATCCAAATCCTGCTTCATAGCAGGAATTTCATCACTCTCACGCTGAAGCACCCAATATACTTCAAAGTAGTGTCAAAATAATATTTTATTTAAAAACCCAAATACCCTCACAATATCTGAATTCCATGTATCTTTCAGGTGATATGCTTTAAGACTAACACTGCTACTGTATTTTATGGCCTTTGCAATACCATTACCTGTTCAGGGGAAATATTTAATTTTGCAAACAAAACCAGATAAGTGCTCTATTATGAGTTGGTTTCTCTTCCCTTCTTCCAAGCATAAGATTCAAGATGGGCTATTTAAAAAACACTCAATCCTTATCAAGTGGAAGACACGATGCAATCAGAATTAAAATTACTTCTTTAATGTTGCAGCTGGTTGTCCATAGCCAACAGACCAAGTTACGAAACATTTATATAAAAACAGAGCTCAAATCTAATCAGCGAAGAGCTGAAGATCTGTTGTTGTGCAGACTAAAGATGCCAGGGGGGTGGCAGGGGATGGGACATCACACAACAAGAGCTCCTTAATTGGAAATAATAAAGAATCATTGTCCACATGCTATTACAGCCTTCTTTTGTTTTCCCATGATATCCTGTTGATATAATATCCAGGTCCCTTGTGAACATCCGCTGTTTCCAAATGAGGAGAATGGGTGTTGTTGGTTTCACTTCAGCACCTCACTGGGTCACCAGCCTACCTCTGCCTGGAAAGGCTACCGGATGCAGCTCCAAAGAACAACCTTATCAGCAAAAGATCTGAACAGATAAGGTGCACGGACGTATGAGATCACATCTTCTGGTAATTTAAACAAATTTTAAACACCATTACAATATGGAAGCACAGGAAAGCGTGAAAGCTCAGCTAAATCCCTACAAACCCACATAGAAATAGTCATATTTGATGAAATCAAGCACAGCTTTTGCCCTTCTCTGTTATCAGCCACCATCTTCTGACACTATGTGGTAGCAACCACTTGATGGAAGTAGCAAGGACAAAGTCAGTGGTCAGTGTGTAGTGCTGCCTCACCACAGTATTCCCTAAGGCCCCAGAAATTTCAAAATCAGGACTTGCACAGCAAAAGGGCTATTTGTGTATTTAACAGTCCTCACTAGCTTTTATTTGTGTTCATTTTCTGGACTTTTCATCGCAAAAACCTCAAAAAATCCCTTGTAGTATCCACAAAATCAGACCAAAAGGTTTTCTGCAAGTACCCACAATGTGGAATGAGTAACCTTGTCAAGTCTGGTTTTATTCCACATTTTTCCAAGTTTTCCTTGTTGTACATCATTCTTACACTGAAAGAAACCTCCTCTAACTTGTGTCTGTGAAGCTGGAAAGCCCTAGTTAACTTACCTTTTTCTGACCCAGAAGCTGTCCCACAATTCCTACCATTTATCTACTTGTCTGAACTGTTATGGTGCTCTATGTCCTTCTAAAGATCAGAACTGTACACAACATTCAAAGCACTGGCACACCGTGGATTTATCCATGCCATAATCACAGTCTCTGCTTTTATTCTCTTCCTCTTAATCCTTATCTCCTAACATTCGCTTTGCTCATTTACCAAGCCTTGGAGTTAGGTATTCACAGACTATTATTATGCCAATATCTTCTTCCCAACTGATAAATTAGCTTCTAGGCTGTTTCTGTATGATTGAAATGGATCATTTATCTCCCATTTAAAACACTTTACATCACGTACATCAAATTGTACCACCCACTCACTTAGTATTATGACATTTTACTACCTTTGTCCCCAGTCCATAGGCTCCAGTTCAGATCCCTGTGGAATTTTGCTACTCATTCTACTGAGAAATATTTTTTCTCCATCTTAGAGACCTGTCTTTAGTGCAGTGTCATCTATCCACATGAAAACTACTCTTATTCTACAGTTTTTCAGATTTTGTTCATAGATTTTTGTTGAATAGTTTTTAGAAACCCAAGTAGAAAATATCAGCTGAATGTCCACATGCTTTGCTGACAATGTGTGTGGCCAGAAGTTCTCATTAGAAAGGCTCTGCCAGAGATAAAAATGGTTAAAAACCCCATTTTCTTCCTGCAACCACTAGTTCACCTCTAAAGTTTTCACAAACTTGACTGGTAGAGAACAGGCTCATTGCTCAGCAGCTCCACAGAATTTTTCGTGCTGTTGTTTTGTTGGTTTGTTTTTTTTTTTTTTTTAATGGCATATTAACTATCTTCCCATTCTGTCTTATCAAAGCTCTTCTAAATGCAATGTTATACAAAAACCCGTATGAATATAATGCGGTCCAATTGTTCAATGCTCTTTAGTCGTTTGTTTCACTACCTTCTCTACAGACCTTCAGCTTGAAACATCTCTGATAAATTTTACACAAAATCAACTATAAGTAAAGGAATATACTTCAGTTCCTCTACAGTGAGCACAGAGCAAAATACTAATTTATTTTTTTCTCCAGAACCTTATCTCCTCTGGATAATCCTTTTTTTTTTTTTTTTTTTTTTTTTGGCTGTCCACTGACTCTGATAACTTTTTTAGCATGCATCCTGTTCTATTTTGACAGAAAGCAGTAGAGTCGGATTTTTGTGACAAAATAGTAACAAAAAGACAAATGGCAGGAGGAGAACCGGCAGAGTAAGTGTTCGAGGATGTAGGTGTTTGTAGGTGCCTGGTCACCCTGCAGCCACGTTCGTAGGGCAGCTCTTGCGCTGCAACTGCAGAGGGGGAAAAAAACCAAAGGTAATTATTTTCTTCCACGTACTGGAAACAAAAGCCAGTTGTTAATTGGGGGGGTGTGGGGCTGTGGTTTGTTTTCCCACCATCACGGATCACTTCTTCCAGCTGAGAGCTGACTATGGAGATTTCCAGGTGGAGGAGCGATGCCACGGCAGCCTAGATAGGCACAGCGAGAGCTACACGCCGTTACGCGTGAAATCCCCCTTCCTTCTCCCGACACCGCACCCCGCCGGGGCAGCGGGGGCGCCGCAGGAGGCGGCACGGGGACCAGGCTGCCCTGGCAGCCCCCGCGGGGGCACCGCCTGCGAGGAGCCAGGCGGGGCAGCGCTGGGAGCGGGGAGCCCATCCCGGTGCCCGTCCCGCCCCGCGGATCCTCCCGCCGCGCGCGCCCACCGCCGCCCCGCGCGCACGGGAAGCGCGGCGCCGCCGTCTTGCCATATATGGGCACGGCCGGAAGCGCGCGCGTCACGGCGCTGGCTCGCGGCGGCCCCGCGGGGAGCGCGGCGTTACGTCACGTCCCCGGCGCGCCCGCGCGCGGCGCCCCGGCAACCAAACAGTAAACACGGGCGCGCGCAGGCGCGGCGCGGCGGGGCGGGGCGCGGCGGGGCGGGGCGCGGCGGGGGCGGGGCGGGGCGCGCGCCGCCCGCCGTGCGAGCCCGGCCCGGCGCGGAGCCTGGCGCTGACCGCAGGCACCGGCACCGGCACCGGCACCGGCACCGGCACCGGCACCGGCACCGCCGCGGCCCGGGGCACGAGTGCCCGGGCGGAGGGGTGGTGTGCGCAGGAGCGTGTCGGGACTGCGGCTGCTGTCGGCACCGGGACCCGCAGCAGCCTCCTGTACCCGGGTACTGCTGTGCTGGGCGGCCGTCCTTTACTCTGCCATGAACGCACGTGAGGATATTCACGCTCTTTACAGCTCTGCTTTCTGTAATTCGTAACAACAATTCCACTGTGCCTCGCGTTGTGTTGCAGTTGCATTTCTAAGAATTAGTTGCACTACTGCCCTCAGAGGGATCAGGAGTGCAGGAGGGAGGCAGGAGTAACACCAGCGTTCTCTACGTGTCTTATCTCGTTCCATTGTTGTGTTTCACAAAGCTTTCTGCTGGTATCTGTGTGATGTATCAGATACGGCTTGTAATTGAAGCACATTCTTATAATACATTGCAGGCAGACATTGCTACATTATTCCTCAGCTGAAGATAGTGGCAAGATTCCCCCTGTTTTAAGTGCAACTTTACTACATAATTGTCAAATGCTAGGAAGCGGATACATCACATTCATAACACAGTATAAATTTTATGTAGCACATCCTGAATTCTGGGATGTTTGTGGCTGAAGGCAAGGAGTAAGGCTGGAGCCTGGGATTAAACATAAAGTGTCTCATGTCGTGCCACCCCTGAATTCAACATCTTTGCATGACAAATGCAAAAGCTGACACTTAGACTTGGCACTTGCTATCACTTCTGTAAAAAAGAGAAGCCTTGGTTAGGCTGCTGGACTGCTGTCTCTCTGAATTTAGCTCTAGGTTTTGCTTTAGCCTGGCTGGTGATCATGAGAGAGATGATGGGGCCAGGATCACTCCACCTCCTTTGAGGGAACGGTGTGGCATTTTTGGACTTCATGGACCCCCGTTCCTTTCTGCCTCTGCTGGCTGTCTGGTGATTTCAGCACCATGCATGGGTTCCCAGAAACTGACTTGTTCAGCTCTGAACTCAATCTTTCAGCAAGACAGCGCATTGTGATTCCAGATTTACTGACTTCACAAGGTTACCTGTCACAGAAGTCTGACTCTCTTGTAGCATCACCTACCACCTACATAACTGCTTCATGGTTCAGTGCTACTGTGCATTTGCTGCAACTGGGTGTTGCCCCTGTAAACTCAAGTGGCAACGTGAAAGTAGCTGCTTCTCAGTAGCAAGTGGGATTAGTCTTCATCGCTTGTCAGCTCTGCCTACAGATTAATGTTGAAAGATGGGAAACTGCACTTGTAATATTTGCTTTTACACAGGGTAGGCCTTGTTGAGCAAGTCATGGAGCTGCAATACTCCCTACTGAGACGAAATACGTCCTGTGTGTGTTCTAATTAGGGAAGGGGTGGGAAAAAAGCAGAGCCTGCTGAGGTGACCAGGAAATGTGGATTTACAGAAACCCGACTCCGAATGCCAGACTACAGAGATTCCCTGAGACCATGGTGTCAAGGTGGCCTTCAGCTGGACACACTTCTCAGCACAAGTGACATCTTTGCTTTCACCTTGAGAAAGGAGTTCTCAAATTGGAATGACAGGCTGGAGGCTGTCAGGAAGACCTTGCCACCCTCAGGGGACCCTTTGTGTGTAGCCATTAGGGAGGGTGCAGACCACTGCTCCACATGCCGGGATAATCTGGCCCAGTGCTGTCCTGCCTGTAGAGCATGTTTCACTGCAGGGGTGACAGAGGGGAGCAGCCCCTCTCACCTAACTCAGCAGGAGAGACCACATTTTTAGAGACCCCCAAAGAGGAAGCACATTTCTACAATGAAGAGCCAGCAGTTTGCCTTATACCACTCAGCCCAAACTGAGGCATGGACAAGCCTGTCTCCTCCCCTCACATTCAAAGAAGATAAGCCATAGTTACTCATAGAGGAACCAGACCACATCCAAGGGCACCCAGAGACAGGGAGAAGGAAGCTGGGTTGTTAGGCACACAGAAATGATCATGTGGGCCCCAGCCAAGAGGTGCCCTTTCACCACCTTTCCAGCAAGGCTTCCAGCTAGCTGGTGAAAGGCCACAGCAGGTGGCACACAAAGAGACACAGAAGGAGACCAGACCCAGACAGATCAGCTGGGAAAGGCTGTAGGGAATGACCCTGCTGCCTACCGGGATGGGTGTAACCACAGCCAGCCCTGACTAGCACCAGGACAAGGACAGAGCTGGCCTAAATGGTATTTCCACCCTGATGCACCCTAAGCCTCAGGCAGATTGCAGTTGTCTGCAGTTTATAAAGCCCAGACAAAATTGGAGGCTAGGGAACCCCTTTGAGGTTACAGGGAAGCAAGTGCAAAAGGTAAGACAAGGACAGCTCCAGCAGTCAACTTAAATGCTTTTATTGACAATGTTTTTGAACAATAATAAGCAAACAATGCTTAAGTTTCATCCAAATTCACTTTCCACATGTCAAAAAAGACCTCAAGGTAGAAAAAAATAAAATAAAAATATAAATATCTGAGAATCCGTCTTAATAAATAAATTAAAAACACAATAAAAACGTTTTCATGGAAAACTTATGTCAGAACATTCAGACCACCTCAACAATGCATGATCAGTAAAGTTACAATGAACATCAATGTAGAACTACAGTACATGGATATAGCTATTTATCTACCTACTAGAAAATAAAATAGAGTCTCTTTTCCCCCACGTAAGATGGGTCATTGCTAAGTCATCAGAACACGATATTGCCAGGAACACAGTAGTTATTGTTAATCAGCTGCACTAGATACGAGTTGGAGATACCCAGCACCAGGTTAAATTCCAATCATTTAAAACCAAGAGATTAATTAGATAATGCTAGTGATACTAAGGAGGGGAGGGAGTCACCTACCCAGCCATGTGGGACATGCTACAGACTACCAGCTCTCATGGATGGGCCACTGGGGACAAGACAAACTCCATGCGATTTGCTACATCTCTGGAAGAGGTAAGAGACCTCGGTGCATGACGCTCTGCCAGGCCCCGGGGCACCAGGCCAGACAGGGGGTGGCGGTGGCAGGGCCCTCCCCAGGCCTGGGGAGCCCCATGGGGCACAGCTGCAAGTCCGTGGGGGTGCATGGGCAGGGGAGGGGGCCCAGCAGGTCAGTCAATGCTGGAGCCCTTCACAAGGCCAGCAGGGTGGGGGAGCTGAGGGAGTCAGACGAGGGCTCATTGCTGCTGCTGCCCTTCCGGTGCGCGGCAGCACAGCTGGGGAAGGCGTCTGCCTCGGGGTAGGTGAAGACGAAGGTGGAGGTGTAGGTGCTGGGACACGGGGTGCAGGTCACCACAGGGGTGCAGAGGGGCTCCAGCTCACCGCTGGTCCCGGCAGTCAGCGACTCCCAGTCCGACGGGTAGAAGGAGGAGGCCCCAGGTAGGTCCATGTCGGGCACAGAGCGGGAGGCCTCCCGCGGCCCCGTGGAGAAGAGCAGCTCGTCGAAGGGCTCAGCCTTGAGCTCCAGCCCGCTGCTGCCGGTCTCCTTGGGCGGCACGGCCGGCGGCGCTTCAGGCATCAGCGGCAGAGCAAAGGCAGCCTCCTCGGTCATGGGGGGGCTGGGGGTGCCCAGGTCCAGCGCTGTAGCAGCGCTGGCAGCTGCCAGCTCCTCGGAGAAGCACAACTCCTCGGGCATCTTGCAGGCGGGCCGGTGGGCAGCCAGAATAAACTCCAGCTTCTCCTTCTCCTTCAGCAGGTTAGCAATCTCCGCCTGCAGCGCGGACTTCTCCTCCTCCAGCTGGTCGGTCTCCTGCAGAGAGAGCAGACTGTCAGCCAAGGCCGGCATCACTCCCAACTGGAGTCCCCCTTCCTCCTGTCATCCCCGCCCCGGGTACTCCCTCTTCCCCCGCCACCTCCCGGGCAGCACTTACCGCCTGCAGCGTGTCGGTGAGCTCCCGCCGCCGGTTGCGGCACTTGGCCGCTGCCATCTTGTTCCGTTCCCGGCGGATCCTTCTCTTTTCCTCCTCCTCCGGGGACAGCTGCGAGCAGAGAGAGACCGCTCAGTCCCGCTGCCAGCCCGGTCCACCCCGGTCAGGGCAACCCGCCGGAGGCGCGTCGCCCCAATCCCGCCTGACGACTCCAATCCGCACTCACCTGTTCGACTTTGCCCCGGCGGCCGATGCTCTGCCCGCGGCCGCCCGGCGCCTTCAGCACTGCGGGGCGGGAGTAGGTGGTGGGGGCAGGCGCCGAGACGCCGTAGGGGTGCCCGCGGCTCTGGGAGGGGGCCACCGAAGAGATGAGAGTGGGCTGCACCAGCCACTGCAGGTCGGGGCTGGTGGAGATGGCCGTCACCGTAGGCACGAAGTTGGCACTGGAGGCGGCCAGGTCGGTGCAGAAGTCCTGTAGGTCAGAGGAAGGGGGACTGCCGTCAGCGGAGTGTTCGGGCCGCTCCCCGCCGTCCCCGGGGCCGCGGCGCCGCGCTGCCAGCGCCGGCTCCACACGAGAGCGGCCTGTTATAAATATCTCTGACGTCCGCGCTGACGCAGACGCTGCTCCGGAGTCTCCTCAATGAACTCGCGTTTTATCAATGAAGCCGCTTTACACACCCGCCGCAGAGCGCGGCCCGGGCTACGGCACCCACCGATGGCCCCGCCTCGGCACCGGGGCCGCTCCCCATGCCGGTCCCCGGCCTGACCTCCTCCGCGGACACGGCCAGCCCCGCGCCACCCGCTCCCATCCCGTCCCCTCCTAAGTGCTCCTACCCCTGCCAAGAGGGCAGCCGGCATACTCGGCGACTCACCTGTGGGTTGACAGGCGAGCCCATGCTCGAGAATGAGTCCGCCGGAGAGGGGTAATAGGTGAGGCTGTCCCCGGCCGGGGAAGCGCTGCTGCAGCGGGAGGACGGCGCCTCGTACTCTCCGGCGAAGCCCTGGTACATCATGTCGGCTCGGTGTGCGCAAGCCGGAGGTGAGAGGTGGTGCGACGGTGGCGAAGCGTCCTTGGGGATGAAGCGAGGAGGGGTCGGCTGCGTGCGTCCCTATGCCCGGTCCGCGCCGCGCGTCTCTCCGCTCCACCGCCGAGGCTGCTTGAGCTGCTGGAGTACCGCGCCGTGCCTCCCTTTTATACCCTCCCGCCGACGTCACCGGGGCCGCGCCACCCGCGCCCACGGGGGGGGCCGCCCGCCCCGCGCCCGCCCCGCGCCTCCCCGGGGCCGCCCCGCGCGCCGCCTGCCACCGCCCGCCCCCGGGAGAGACCCACGGCACGGGGCGGGGAGCGGCCGCAGGGGCGGGGGGGGGCCCCAGGGTAGAGCAGGAGGGAGCTGCCATGGAGCTTCCCCCCGCGCGGAGTGGCACGGCCGGGCTCGGGAACCCACTGACGCAGATATCCTTATATGGGATACATCCTGTGCGAGGGGGCGTGACTGACGGGAAGCGCTCCAGGCTGCAGCCAAGTGCGGCGGGCGGGCGGGCGGCGCGCGGGACGGGACGGGACGGTTCGGGACGCGACGGCCCCTCCCCCCCTCGCCTGCCGAGACCCAGCGAGGGCTCTGGAGCACCGGCACTGCCCTTGGGGCTGCCGTCCCGCAGCAGCCACACACCCCCACCTCCAGGGGCGCCGTCCCGCCGCAAGTGACCCCCTCCCCTCGGCGGGACCCCGCACAGCCTGGCCACGGAGCAAGGTGCTCCAGGGAAAGAGGCGAAGAAGGGGCCCGGCCGGCCAGGGGCGCGCTTTGCGCTGCAAATCAAGCCCCATCGCCAGCACTGAGCGGGGTCTGCCCGTAGCTGGGCACAGGTACTCGGCGGGCCCCACGCACGGAAAGCCCAACTAACACCCTTCCCTGCAGCGAGGAGCGCGTTACACTCATGTGTGACTATTGACTTACTTATTATGTATGTTTGTAATTGTCGAGAGTGAGGGTAATGGCACAGGACGGTGGGAAGCCCTGCCAGGGAAGCCTGAGGGGCCGAAGCCCTCCGGGAAGGTTGGAAGAGCTTGGGAGCAGTGCTCGGGGAGCGGGGGGCGGGAGGGCTGGGACAGCCGCCAAGAGCATGGGCAAGAGGCCACCGGGAAACCACCGACGAGGAGAGAGAGGGGCGAGGTTCGTCCTTTCCTCCAGTTTGGGTTTTGTTTTGATCCTTGTTGCAGCGAAGCCCGGAGACACCCACCCACGACGGGGATGTCAGGCAGCCCTGGCTCAGGTCAGGCTAAGGTGGGAGCCAGACCGCAGACTCGCCTTGCACGGGAGCCAAGAGATCGCGGCTATAGATAGTAACAGGGAAGCTGCAGCAGGGAGCGTGTTTACAGCAACAAACAGAGCCTGCAGCGCAGTCTCCAGGCAGGAGCGTCACCCAGCCAGGCTGGGATCCTGCTGGCAGCCTCTCCCTCTGTTTGAGCTCATGGGCTAAATGCAGTGCTTGATGCTGCTGCTGTTGCTGTTGCTGCGCGAGCAGCCTCCGTTCTTAGAGATCTGGGCCACGGGGGCGGGAGAACTGGGCCAGCTGCTATTTCTGAACTGCCCGTCAGAGCAGAGGGGACAGCCAAGGACTGCCGCAGCTCACGGCCTGTACCGCTCCCTGGGAAAGGACCTGCGGGGGCCCGTGCTGCTCTCATCTGCTCAGTGCTGGCCCGTGGGCTACTCCATCTCGGGGCAGGCATCAGTCACCTCAGGTTCCTGTGCTGCCAAGGGTTCTTTGCCGCGGTCAGCATTCCCCTCAGCTACTGAAATAATGGGGCAAACATGGTCTCTTTGGCAGCCTCAGGCTGCAGATGAGAAGGCTCTCAGTACTGCCCAGAGGAGAGATGTGCCAGCAAATTAGCAAAGCCACGACTCTGCCATCCCTGCCAGCGGTGAGCTACAGGCCAAACCTCTGCAACCACATCCCCAGCAGGGCCTAGGTCTACATATCGGTGCCCAGCACGGGCAAGAGCCTCTGACACAGTTTCCAGTCTCAGACATTTGCCAGGCACATTTCAGAAAGACACTGTTTAGCCCTGCTGTCTATAAACTGCCCCTAGGGTTTCCCTAGCCAAACTACTTTCCCCAAAAGAAGTGTCTGGAAATCAGGGGAGAATCCACTTCACCAAAGCCCACAATATTTTTGTGGTGCCCATGCAAACCACCTGTTGCCATCTCCAGTGGTGACCAAGCAGGATCTGTTTGTACCAAATGGAAAGTGCACGGATGCCACACATTTCTAACACGTGGAGGCAATGAAACAGAGAAAGCGAAAACACATGACGTGGGTTTGTTGTTTGCACCAAACACAGGGTGCACACATTTTACCACAGTATGTCTGAGAACAAAAAAAGGAAGCAGGCGGTACCATAGGGACAAAACAGAATCAGAGCATGAACCCTCCTGCCTGGGTGAGAGGGTTGCCCTCACCAGCATGCCAAGCTGATGGAGATTCCTTACCTCCCTTGCCAGCTGGGAACAGGAAGAGGCATTAGACCCTCACAAATGAGTGAAATCTGTGGAGTGGACCATAAGTTCTGTGAACATTACAACATTATTAAACCTGTACAACCAGGGCCAGCAGGGTTTTGCTAGGCCACAGTGATAATTGGCTGGGCCTCATCTGCAGGGACACACCCCTCTAGGGAATATTCCCTTTCTTCAGACAAGCCCACTGCACCTCTGGGTCCTGTGCTGGTGAGAAGGAGGTGGATGCTGACTATCACCAGCAAGGAGATTGCTCTTTCCAGATGCTGGGCCAGACAGAAAAGGCCATGCCCACTGCACTTCTTGGGCATCACAATGTGCCTGCTGGCACAAGGACAGCATCCATCCAATGAGGATCTTGTCCTGCCTACCAACAGAACCCCTCCACCTTCCTGGCCTCCACTTTTCCTCCTATCAAGCAGGGAGATGGGAAAGCTTGCAGCTCTGAGGCTTACAACAGAACAGCAAGCTCCTAAGCCTCAGTGTAGCACTGGAACTTGGCCCTACTTTCATACCCGTCCTTCATCTGAGCTTGCAACTCAGGCTGGCCTTGGAAAACCACAACAGAAAAGCACCTGAGGCACAACGGCCAGTGCAACTGCACAGCCAAAACCCACTTCAGGGTCAAGAGATGGCTGTGCCTACATTTGGCCATGCACCAGGGGAAAGTTCATGCCAGTAACATGGCCCTTTGGTAGTCTCATGACTGTCTCAACTCACTCACTGTCAGCAGTGCTGACTGTGGCATGGTTCCATGTTCCCTCTCTAGACCCACAACATGATGGACATCTGCCTCCAGAAAACCATGGACTGTTTGTGTCACTGGGAAGGAGACCAGACAGCAAGTGTGCTGCAGCAGAGCTGGCATGCAGGGCACACTGCTGTGGACACCAAGAGATAGCTCCCCTGCACTGAGAAGTCATCACTTCCTGGCCAAGCATCCTGCCCATACTATCAGAGGATCTGCACAATAACCGGAGCACCTGTTGAGGTACAGACTTTATGAGCAGGATTTAGGGGCATGAGTGAAATTCTCCCCACACACTCACTGCTCCTGATGTTCCCCAATGCATTCACTCCCAGCATGGCACAAGGGATCCCATCCTTCCCCTTGCCTCCAGAGAGGCTTGTAAAGCCAAGCAATGGCTGCAGGACCCAGAAGAAAACAGGATGTAAAAACAGAAAAGGGGATTGAAAAACCAGTGGTGGGAGCCTGCCCCCTCTGTTGATGTGGCTGGGGAGCAAAGGGCGGAGGAAGGGCTCGTAGTATGTTATTCAAGTGGCCTGAACACCCCCCAAGACACACTGCACCTGTCATCCTCCCACCTAGCCTGGGAGCCTTCAGAAGGGCAGGGTTCCCACCTCTGCTAGCCTTAAAGGTACAGTGCATACCTAAAGCAAAGTATAAATAGTAATTAATAATCACAGCAGCTGGGTGTGTGACAAGGACATCCTAAAGAATAAACACCAGGAGTGGAGACATCCCGGCATCTCGTGGTTGCACAGGTGCATGCCACGGGCTGCCAATTACTGAGGATGATGCCGTCAAGCCATCCCACTTATTCTCACCACTCTTTGCCTGCACCATGCTGGATACTAACTTACCAGGCACAGCTGGACCTTGCTGCACACACCGAGGAAACCATGCACCACTCACAACCAGCAGGTGTGAAAGGGCTTCACCCATCGAAGCACTTCCTTCCTGCCTGCACCCTCTTGCCCCAAGGCCAGGCTGGCAGCCATCACCCCATGATGATGTTATACTCCAGGTTATACCACATAACCTGGAGTAATTCAAGCACAAAGTTCTCCAGATAAAACTTCAACACTCCTGCTGCTGCCGCCACCAATGTGCCATGTGCGCCATGGCAGTGCGACAAAGCCAGAACACCATGGCCAAGCTGGCCTCTTATCTCCCTGCCAGCTCCTGCACCACAGGCCCATCCCAGGGCGTTGTGCATGCTCACAGTTATAGTCCCAGGGCACTGATCAGCTGGGAGGAGAGGAGAGGAAAACATGCTTGGTTCAAACCCAGCGACAAGGCAGGATGATGCAGGACTTTCCTGATTATCAGACAAGATCCAAACAAGGTGAGCACAGCTGTGATTTATTTCCTTGATGGAACCCCAGGAGCTGCCTGCAATAAAACCCCACACAATCAAGAGAAAGCTTCAGCTTCCTGTTGTGTCCAAGAGCTTTCTGGAGATGGGAGCTGGATGGTCACATTGCACAAGCTACCTCTTTCCTGTGTGGCTGGGCAGTGATATTGATGCTTGTGCTGGGGGCTGGGTAAAGGGGTCCTGCTCCTCTATTGGTGCAGTGGCTCTTGAGTAAAATGGGCCAAAAGTAGCAAAGGAGGAAGTGCTGAGAAGAAGGAGGAAAATGCCACTGTGCTTAGCTAAGGAGATTTTGTTACAGAAGGACAACAAAGCAGCTGAAGTGAACGGACAGGATGTTGAAGATTGTTTAGCATGGAACAGAAAGAAACCTTCTAACTGTTGGACTGGGGAGTGCTCTGGGGAACAAAAGGTTCAAGGGGACTCAGGACAAACAAGGGATCACAAAGGGTAGTCTGGGAGGAAGAAGGACACTGAGCCTTTGTCACTACCTGGAGAAACAACCCTGCTTCACTGGAGGTAGTCCCCAGGCCACCTTTTTCCTGTGCCATTCAGTGTCAGACCAGCAGGCCAAGTGGGCTGGCCACCCTGGAGGACAGTCATGAACGCAAGTAAGGTCTCCCTTTTTGAGTCCTCGACTCTTGTAGTGATGGGGCTGTCACAGGGACTCTCAGAGACTCAGCCCGCCCTGGCCCAGTTGCTGCTGAAAGGAAATGGCAAGACTTGAAAGCAAGGTGTTTGCACCCTTCTCCAGCAGTGCCGTGCCTCTGGCTGGACAGCCAGGCTGCACTCAAGGCAGAACCAAAGAGAGCAGTCAGCTCAGTGCAAAGATGCTGCCACTGCAGAAATAGAGACCCCAGTAACAGAGAAAGAGAATAAATAATAAGACTATATGGTGAGTTGGACTTCTCTGCCATAGGAACAAACATTGGGAATGCCCCAGGAAGCTGAGGTTCCTTAGATGGTATTTAAGAAATGTTACAAACACAAAATTCAATATTATTAAATTGTCTGGGATTAACAGTGCCATGAATCTGTAAACATGTAAACAGTGCAGAGCACTGCCAGCCCAGCCCCGAGGTTCGATCCTCCTTATGCATCCAGATCTGCCAAGCAATTTGGTTTGGCAGGGGGTAGCTGCTGGAAGGGGAAACATCTTTTGTGTTAACTCATTCCTAAGTATCTGAGCAACCAGAGTTAAGCATATGCCTGTGCAGAGAGACCTGGGAGGACACTTACAGATCATCTGTGTGCTCTGCTCCACCTCTGCACAGTGAACGGTGTCAGGAGGAGAGTCTCTCTTGCTCGCTGCTAGCAGCTCACAGCACATCACAAGTCAAGAAAAGCTCTTTCCATCATCCAGGCCCATACCAGCCTCTGAAGAGATTGTCCATTTTCTTCCCTGTTAAGGTCATATGTTAAACATGTAGACAATAAACATGTCAGGGAGTCTAGGCCTGGAAACTCAAGGACCTTCCACAGAAGAGGTACAGCAGTTCATTTTGTGACTGTTTGACTTGATGATTGCACATGGAGGATGTGTCCTCTATACCTTCCTCCCAGGAGCCTGGCTGCCAGGGGCACAACTGCCAAGCCACTGGGATCAGGTTAACTTGCTTTATCACTGCTTGCTTTAGGATCTCAATAGAGCTCAGTGGGCTGCAAAACTGGCAGCACTCATCCATGTGAGACACCACTTGACAGTGCTGGCCTCTCTGGGCACCAAGTGCCACTGTGGATGTGGGCAGACACCAGCCTGGAGAGAAAGAGGCCCTGTGCTTCAGCACAGAGCCCCAGTAGGGTAGCCTGGAGTGGTCCACATCCCTGGTTTCTCTAAAAGGGGTTCCCTCCCGCCTTCTCCAGGCAAACCCATCATCTCCCAGGGAGCCAGAGAGAACCTGGAGAGTTTGGGCTCACGTAGCTGCAATGAGGCACAATACACTTGGCCCCACCCAGCACACACTACCCTCTCGGGGCCAGCCATCTTCCTCATGCTGTGTGGCACAGCTGTGCAGGACCCCTCCAGGTTGCCAGGCCCACGTGGACTAGACACTGGAGTTTTGGGCTGCTTGCTGATGCAAACATCCAGATCTCTCTGCCCTGACAGCCTACAGGCTCAGAGTGGCAGGTAGTGTGTGTGTGATTGTACAAGTAAGTACACAGGGCAGTGGACACGTTCAATATGTTTGTACCTTACCCCCAGGCAAGTGCAGAATCCAGTACAACCAGTAAAGTATTGTAAAAAGCTGTGCTGTCACCCTGGCAACCCCAGAGAGACACAAACCACCCGGATTTGGGGTCTGGCATTGGCCAATGGGTGGTGAGCATTTGTATTGTGCATCACTCGTTTGTCTTTATCTTCTTTCCCATTTTTTATCATTATTATTACTATTATTTGCCATTATAATTAACTTTCTTTTCAATCATTATACTATTCTTATCTCAACCTACAAGTTCTACCTCCTCCTCAAGTTTTACTTTCTCCCCATTTCACCGGGGTGGCGGGGAGAGAGGGGAGTTGAGCGAGAGGCTGCGCGGCTTCACGTCCAGCCGGGCTCAGGCCCCGACCGTCGCTGTTGCCGCCGCTGCGCCCCTCAGCCCCGGGGCCCCCGCAAACGCGGCCCCGGACCGGCCGCGGCCGCCGCGCGCGCCGCACCCGGCGCCGCCGGGGAGGGGGCGGTGGCGGCGCGCGCGGGCCCCGCCCCGCGGCCCCCCGGCCAATCGCGGCGCTGTTGCCGGGGCCGGGCCCGGCGCCTGACGTTGCCCGGGAGACGGCGAGACGTTGACAACACACAGACCCGTGACGTAGGCGCGTGGTTCCCGTGGAAACGGGGTGGCAACGTCATCGCCTCCCCCTCTCGCCTCCCCCCGCCGGAGCGCGCGTCAGCCGCGCGGGAGGGGCGGGGCCCCGTCGCCACGGCGGCGGGCGGGGCGCGGTCGCCACGGCAGCGGGAGCGGCTGTTGTTTGTTTGGGAGGCGGTGGCCGAGGGCGGGCGGGGCCTGCGGCGGCCCCCACCCCCCGCTGGCGTGCTGCCCACGCGGCTGCCGGCGGGGCACCTTGGCTTGGCCGGGCCCGGGCAGCCCCGCAGCCCAGGATTCCCTGGCGGGCAGGAGGCAGCGGTGCGGGTTGTGGGTTAGCAGAGGTCCCTCGGGCCGGCCTGCTGGGGGCTGCTGGGCGCCTCTCCGCCGTGCGCCGGGAGGGCGCGGGCTGGTAACCTGAGCAGGGAGATGGGCCCAGGGTTAAAAATAATGCCGCTGAGGAGGGTTTATTTTTAACTGAGATCAGAGGTGCAGCCCTCCTCACTGAGGAGCCTGGCCCGCAGTGCAAACAGCCCAGCTGCAGGAAGAGCCCGGAGCTGGAGGGTTGAATGGATGGATGGACAGGCCACAGAGGCCACTATGCAAGCACTGCTCTGAGAGAACTGCATATGAGCTCTTGCACTGCTGCAGGTACTGGCTGAGCACCCCCAGCGCCTGTGCCACAGGTCTGCTGTTCCCATCATCCAGGTTGCCGAGTGGAGTGTGGATGTAAGGAGCGTGTCCAACAAACCTGAGAATTCTAGCCTTGAAAGGACTGGAAAGAAACTAAGAAGTGAACCACAGATGTTGCAGTGTTTTTCTGGTCAGTCTCTTGAAGAGCGGCCTGATTCCTCAGTATCCTTTGTCAGCAGCATCCTCTGAAAAGCCTGCTCGGCCAAAATTGCCCAGCAGACCACCCAGTGCCATCCATGCTCCTGTCACCAAAAGCAGGGGTGCCCAGCAGAGGCCAGACAGACAAAATGCTCCTCCCTGCATTCCGGGGCAGCAGGGGCTGCTCCAAAGAGCCCTGCTCCTAGTGCACTGTTTCCTCCCCGGCAGCCGGCCTTGGGTGTTGCTTCGGGCGTCTCTCTCTCTGACATCAACTTCCTCCCTTACAATGCGTGGCGGCCAGAACCCTTCTAGGTGAAACACCCGACAAAGAAAGCGGCTGGCAGAGGGACCCACCCACCGGCATCCCCAGATTCCCCGTGCCAGGGCCGGCTGGGTGGATCCCTGAAATCCAAAAGCTGTCTTTGCGCTGGGGGTTGCGTAGGCACTGCTGGCAGACGGGAGAGGAGGGAACCTCGGGGCCGCCCCGGCCTCGGCCGCTGAGCCGGGTGCCTGCGGGGTGGGAACTCCCAGCGGCTGTTCCCGCCGCCGCCATCTGCTGAGACCAGCAAACTGGAAACCAGCTGCTTGCCCAACCCTCGCCAGCAGCCAGGCTGTTGTCATTGCTGTTTGCTTTACATCAGCTCTGTTTAGTTAGGCAGGCTGAGGGCAGCAGGTTCAATCCGGGCGATTTTACGAGGGCTGGTTCCTGTCCCACGCCCCTCGGTGGGGAACACGGCGTACGTTGAGGATACCCTCGCCCTGCGGCCCCAGGGCAGGAAAGGGTGCGGCTGGAATTAGTGTTTGCTTCTCAAGGGCAAGCCTGAAGTGCCGGTGTTTGGGAAGGTAATCAGCGGGCGTGAGAAAAGGCTTTCCGCACGGTCACGGCAGCTCCCCGCATTCCACGGGTACCTGGTCACCTGCTCCCGGAGACCGCTGGCCATGTGGGAAAGTCTGGGTAGGTGGTCAAAGGCAGGGATCACGGCTGGGGTTTGGGGCTGCATGAAGAGCATGTCCAAAGTCAGCTGCCAGGGCTGGAGGGATGTCCCACCAGGACGTGCACCGTCCCGCAGCCTTTGCCCCGGACAGTGCCTGCTACTGACACCCGCACTGGTGGGATGCCCCTGATGCATCTAGGCAGTTGGCACCCATGGTATGAGAGCTTCTCCTCCATGTTTTGCATTGTTCACGTGAGAAAGGAAAAATGTCATTCATTACTCAAATTATTCTTGCTGCTCCCCTTGTCCCAAAACAGGCTGTCAGCTCTCTGGCCCCATCCTATCCCATCCCAGGGCACAGACAGCAGTGCTGCTAGCACAGATGCTCACAGCTCCTGGGCTCCAGGGAGCCACAGAGACCAATTAGCCAATTAGCCCAGTGCTCTCCTTAGGGCTGCCACTGGGTTTCCACCCTGTCTACTATGGGACATCACCTGCAGGAAGGGAGGGAGTGGGGCAGGGAACATGTTACTGTGACGTAGATAGAAATACACAGCAAACACACACAACAGGTGTTTAGGTAGAGAAGACGAAAAGAAGTCTTTTATTGTTGACTTCGTATATATAAGTTTCTGGACAGTGATCAGAGATTGGACAGAGAATTTACCACTTCTCCATCTCCACCAGTCACTTGAGAAGTCCGTCAGGTGTTATCTTTTTACAGACGAATGTAAACATAATCTTTGTTTATCTTACAATTCATGAGAACTGACTCTATTATACTAAAATGCTTTAGTGCACAAGATAGTTAGTTTGTTATAGATGCACACTGGTGACTAGTAATTGTTTTATTATACTCACATGGTATATCCTATGTACCCCCTTCTCCTAACCTGGTAATGTAACCTTCCCAAACTGACCCCTTCCCTGAATGTCTCCCATTTGCTGTATTCCCTTTACCCCACGCCCCTCTCTTATCTGGATTTTTAAAACCCCCACACTCACGTGGTGGGGTCTCTCTCTTCCTCCCTGGACCAGCAATAAACCACCAGCTCTGGGTCCTGGAGCAAGACTGAGCAGGGCTCTCTCCTTTCATCACTAACCTGGGCCCACTCCTATGGGCAGAGCTAGCCGTAGTTAAGACCATA
Organism: Sitta carolinensis; assembly: GCA_032173965.1. NCBI lineage: Eukaryota > Metazoa > Chordata > Aves > Passeriformes > Sittidae > Sitta > Sitta carolinensis. The sequence continues at coordinate 40,569,626 of JAVUNC010000006.1, forward strand.
AGGTCTGGGTCGGAGTATTACTAAAACAAATCAGAAAACTTATTTTCAAGGACAACGGGAAGGACCAGCAGAGCAGAGGACAGAGTTCAACATCCATAAGTGTGTCTGCCCAACCCTGCCCCTGCTGCTCCACCCCAAATCTGTCCTGCCCTGTGTCACCCAGGCCCAGCTGAGTGATGCTGTGGGACAAGAGCAAGCAGCTGGACACCTGAGATATGAGGGGGGTGGCAATGTAGCCCTGTGGTGGTCCTAGTCCCCTCCTGCTCAAGTTACATATTTCATTTCTTTGCATTAGACATAGGAGCATGTAGACATGTGGCAAACCAATTCAGAGAGCTGACCTGGATGGAAACAGAACACTTTATTTCAGCAGGTTGAAGGTCAGCTCAGGCTACTTGCTGCTCAGGCAAGCCTGGGCTGAACTGCCGGGGTACCCTCCCCACTGGGGGACCCCATTCCCACTCTTTGACAGGTCCAGTTCTCAGCTGTGGGGTAGGGAGTTGCCCTCTTGTGCTACCCCAAGAGAAAACCCTTTGCTGTCTTTTGTCAATCTGTCCTCTGCTATTTTATCATGGTAAACTGATTGAGAGCAGAGTCAGGAGTCAGCCAGTGCATAGAGAAGGCTAGGTCCCATGCCAGAAGGAGTGGGAAAAGCCAGCCCACGGCAGCTCAGCTTGCATTGCTGCAGAGCTGCAATTTGGGTGGATGGGCACTCACCTGTGTCGGCATGACACAGGGTGTGGTGCTGGGCAGCTACCCAACTCCCTCTAAATCAGCTGATTCAAATCTGGGAGGCACAGCCAGCACCTTCCGAGCCAAGCCCGGGTGCACAGTGCTGCTCAGGAGCCTTGCAATGAGCTGTGCTGGAAGACAATTAACCCCACAAAGACAAAAGATGATGGCTCCTCTGCCAGAACAGCTCCTGGATCTGGTTTGCCAGGCAGTTGTGTATAGTGTTGTGCTGGCACAACAGGGAGGATCTGAGTGAGCTCTGTGGAGCTGTTATTGCTTACACCACTTCAAACAGCCTCAGCACCAAAAAAGTGTAAGCATGGCCACAGAGGCCACTTCAAGCTAACAGGGCTCCAGTTATTAGCGGAGTCTCTGAGTCCAAGCCTGGGACACGTCTCTTTACTGAATTGCTATGGCAGGAAAGGAGAGCTGAAGCTGAGCTCCTGCAGGAGGGCTTGTCCTTTCACACAATATTTGAATATATTTGCACTTCTCTGCAGAACTGAGAGGAGGCTAGTTGGCTGCTCTCCCATTCCAGTATATTTCAAGTCTATAACATTTTCGGTCCCTGAACTATTTTAGTTTCTTCGTGAATTTCGTGTTTGCTCTGGTGCCAGTTCTGGCAGGTTTAATGACCTCTGCCCTCGGGCAGCATTCCACATCAGTATTGGAGGGGACTACGTTACCGCATTACTGTGCAATAGCATTACTCCTCTCCTGTGTCCGCGCCCCATCCGTAGGGGCTTACAGAACTGTTGTACTCTCCCCACGAATATTCTTCCTCCACACACACTCGCATAATCTTCGGGATGTTCCCCGTATCCTACACTCCTCCTCTCGGCTCTGATTATCCTCTCCCTCCCTAGCAAGAAGGAGCACTCTCGAGTGAGCTACTCACTGCGATCGTGACTGTTGTGAAACAGTTTATCTTCCTGCGGGAGCGGCAGCCCTTGCCTGTCAGCCTGTGCCTGGCGCTCACAACGCCTCCAGCACTCATAACCCCGCTTCCTTCTCCCTGACGTGCACAAATGCACGCTCCTGCACGCACACCCGGCCCTCCTCCGGCATGCCTTTTGCGCCCGCCGCTTTCCCCGGGGATCGTGCCAGCAAAGGGGATGCGGTGGTGTGCTGAGGGGGCTGGGCCTCCTGGCGCCAGTGGGGGATAGAGATATGAGTCCTGTTGGGAACACCCCAAGGATGTAGTTGTCCCACCCCAGCCAGTTGCAGAATGGGTGGGTGGGTGGTGGTTGCACATGTACCACAGCCCCTTGTCCTGCGGGTTATCCCTCCCCCAGCAGTGCCTCCGCGGGAGCAGCCAGACAGAAGGTATGGGCATTCAGGCAGGCACATGCCCGGAGGGGGAGGGAGTCAGATGCCGTGGCCACCGCAGAGGCTCGGCGGTGTTCCCAGGAGGTGACTCTTTAGGAAGTGGGTGCGTCCTGCCGGTGCCACGGCGGGAGGCCCAGCGGGAACTGCGTGGGAGCGAGGAGAGCCGCGGAGCAGGCTGGGTCCTAGCCTGACCCCTGGTCATTAGGGAAAAGGCAGCTTTGACATGAGTCAGCAGAAGAGCTGAGCACAGGGTAAGCAGTACCCAGAGACTGGAGAAGCAGGGAGGTGCCAATCAACATCGTGACACGTCCTAATTACTTTAGCTTGTGCTATTAAGTTTGCTTGCTTCTACAAGAAATAAAAGCAAGAGGCATTCCCCAAAACTCCTTCCAGGCAGTGGGCTCTAGCGCCTTACCTAGATGTTGGCAGTCTCTTCCTATGTCAGGAAGAAAGGAGTCCTGGTCACACTACCTCTTGCCAAAAATTCCCAAGCTGGCAAGCCCAAAGCTTGCTGCCCTGCCTCGCTAGCCTGGGACCAAGCACCGGATCATGGGTGATAAATGCACCACCCGCGAGGGCCAGGCATGGAGGAGCCACAGCCCACATGGGAGAGAATCCCTGTGTAATGCCTTCGCTCCCCGCAGCTGGGAAATGGCCACGGTGCGGAGGCTGGGCGCTGCGGTCAGCTAGCACGGGACAGGATCCCCACCGGCTGCTTACCACGTAGTGCCTCACGTGCGGGAGGTCAGCCCAGGGAGCAGCCCCTGGGGTGTCACAGCGGCTCGGCTGGTGTCAGACAGAGGTAGCCCAGAGTACAAGGAAACACAGGAAGCTAGGGCAAGAGCCCCCCACAACTCCTTCATCCGATGGCAGCAAGCTGCCCAGCACCCACTGTCAGTGCTTGCCTGGCTCTGCCAGGCACCTCTGTGGCCTCATGGGCCTCCTGCACACCCCCACAGGTCCCACCGAGAGAGCAGTCTCCTCCTGCTGTGGCCGCGGCTGCTGCCACCTATTGGAGTCGCTCCTCTTGCCCGGGTGAGATGAGAGCGGCAGCGCTCTGCGGCGGCTGGCCACAGCTCGCACACCCCGGGCAGCCCGCTGCCCGCGCCTGCTGTGCTGCTGGGCGAGCACGTATGATGTGCTGGCGCTGGAACGGGTGAAGCACCTGAGTGCATGTCACAGCGCACGGCGAGGAGAAGAGCCGGAGCCTCCCTATGGAAGGTCGCCCCTGAATGCCGTTGGCACACTCCCTCTCCGTACGCAGGCACACACGGCACACCTGGCACACGCAGCCCCGCGCAGGTCTCGGCTGCCGGCAGCGAGCGTCCGAGCCTCTGGTTCGTAGCGGCTGAAAGCAAAGCAGCTCCCAAGCGACGCGGGTCATGGCAAAATGCTTTATATAACCCACCGCCACAGAGAAAACCAAAATAGCTGCCTCCCTGCTGCTCAGTTCGTCTCTTCCATCAAACACGGATAAAATTAGAGCAGGCCGTGACGTGCACCTACGTCTGCGCAGGGACTCCAGGGAGACGGAGGGAGCCGGCTCAGGGCTCTGCCATTAGTGGCACAGCCTGCCAGAGCTTTCAAGTAAGATCTGTCAGCAAGGCTGGTGTGTGGCCCGCAGGGGATAGATGTGTGGAAGAGGAGGCGGCAGGGGGGAGCACGGCTGCCGAAGGCTCACGGAGATGGCTCCATGCCTCATCGCTGCCTTTTGGGAATGCAGGCTGAGCGCTCACACGCAAGCTGGGCTTCAGCGCCGTGCCGACCCTCGCTTTCCCAGCATGGACACCACCGTGGGCGGAGCAGGACTTCTCTCAAGGCTCTCTATTCACAGTGTCTGAGGCCAAACTCCCGAGCAGACTACTGGAATAGGAATACTTCTGCCAGGGCTTTCTAGCAAACTTGATTCAGCGGGCTGGAGCCCAGAGATGCTGCTATCGCCTGGGAGGTGACCTGCAGAGCTGGCCAGCTCCCTTGTCTGCTGACTTTGCAACCTGGTAGAGCCATAGACTGTGTCTGAAAGGAGGTGAAAAGCTGGCTCTGAAAACACTGTGTGGAGACTCAGTCCCTTTTAAGAAAAAAAACCCACAACCAAAACAAAAAAAACCACCCCCCCCAAAAAAAAAAAAAAAAAAACAAACCCAAAACACAAAAAAACAACAAAAACCAGGAAAATAAAGCCAGGAGAAAAGCCTAGAAAGAAGCTAGAAAACAGTCACTCACACTCCTGTATAGACACATAGATTAGGTCTGAGACTTTCCCTGCTGACGTGAGAAATCTCAATTGATCAAAGCTCCTGGTTACTAGGTAAAAGTAATAGTGTCATTGTCCAAAGCACACACAGATGAAGGTGTCTAACTTCTCTTTTGGATGTGTTTGCTTTGGTATTTTTTGTCTGGTGTACTAGTCTGAACAGAGGAGAGGAGCCAAGAATGTGGTAATCAGTTATTCTGTGACATTGTTCTGCTCTGTGACTTTGGGCACGGCTTTCCCTTTGGGCACAGATGTCTGTGTCTGTACGGGTGCTTTGGTGTCCCATCCTGAATTCTGGGGCTAATGTTCTCCATCCTCATTCAGCTGACAGGTTGAAGACTTGTGAAGAGGAACAAGTTAATATAATGTCATACACTAAAGATTACAAGAGCCCTGGAGAAAATTGTGGTGGTTTTCATTTTTTTCTGGGAAAAGGGACAAAAGGGTTAAAACTGTTTTCCTACCTTGAGGGACATGTGCCTACTTGTGAAGGTAACATATGCTGTGTCCCCTGGACCTCTGCCACCTTCTCCCTCCACCTCTGTCATATGACAGTGCTGAATATGTCTCATTTTGGAGACATGGCCCAAATCCCAGACAGATCCTGGAGACAGGAATCACTGATACATATATATATCTAGTAGCATGGCAAGAGGTGAGTGAGGCAGCCACACCAGCAGTTCCTCATGCTGGGCTCAAAAAAACCCAAACCACTCAGGACAAATGAAGTCTGTTCATCTTCCCCATGAGTTCTTGGAGGTGAAAGCTCAACAGGAGTGAAGTAGCTGGATAAGAGGAGGAATATCTGTGTCACATGGTGAGGCCCCTCCTCATTCAGTCCTGCTCTCAGCCTGGCAAGGCCAGGTGTAAGTTGCTCATGTAACCCTGGGGACATTGTTTGCTGAGTATCTATTGATGACTGTTATCTCACTGGTTTCTGAGGAACAGCCTTGCTGCAATCCAAATGTCAGCCGTATGGTGCAGAACACCTGGTGTGTCCCCTGGGTCTTCTGCTATCTTCTCCTTTGGCCCCTGAAAATTCCATGAGATATGGAGTGCCTGGAGTGGCACAGACTGGTGTTGTGCATTCAGTGAGTCAGTTCAGAAAGTGTATTTGGGAATCAAAGGACTGTACAGCAAAATCGAGCTTCTCTGGGTTGGTACCAAGGTCTGTGTGACTCCCCCAGCCACAAAGTCCTCAATGCACAACTCAGTGAAGCCTCATGCCCCTGCGATGCTAATCTCAGTGGGTCATGACAATGACCCCTTGTGCAGCAGAGTTTCTGGTGCTTCCTGCCACTAGGCAGGAGGCATTCATCTTCTGGCTGCCCAGATTTCCAGGCTCTTTCATTCCACTGAAATTGCTTATTTATTTGTAGCAGAAAGCCTCTGAGAGAGCAGAGAAGACAAAAGTGGAAAGGGCCAGCAAGGATGGAACAGGACAAGAGGGCCACAAAACATGTCCTTTCTCCACAAGCCACAAGTCAGCCCTTCTCAGACCAGGCTGGCTGTTGCTGAAGAGTTATGAGACACCAAAGGCAGGTGAGGCAGCCAGGGACTAGCTGCTGGGAAAGTGGAGAGAGGGTCACATATCTCCATGGCCCAGAATAATGTAAGCTTTCTGTGCTTCCACTGCACTCACACCTTGCCTGTGCCTTCTCCTACAAATCAGCTCTTGAGGATTGGAATATGTAACATATGCACATGATATATCAGGGTATATTTGTTGCAGGAAAGGGCAGGAGAGCACTGTGATATGGGCTGGGATTTCCCTGAGGCTGTTGGAGGACTGGTTTTACTAGCAGAATCTCTGCTGGGATGAGATGAATGGGAAGCAGGATTAATTTGCAATCCCTCTTACGTCAACACTTGACAGAAGACTTAATGACCGGGATTTCCCTCTGATTATCCTGGGGGAAATGGAGATCATTCTAGGAGCTCTGCCCAGTGTCAGGCAAAGAGCCGTTCTCAGGCTGTTTGAGTCTCTTTAGATGTCAGGAATAAAAATTGTTTCCTGTGAGCAGCAGCAATGAGTGTCCTGGCACAACTGAGGTCTGAAAAGGATACATACAACAGGAGCATCTTTTTCCTCAAACCCTCAGCACATTCCTCTTTCGTAACTGTACTGTAGCTCAAAATAACCTGTCCTGGCAGCTGGTGTTACTTGCATAAAGAGGAAGCTGAGGCCCTCAATGAGGTCAAAGGGAAGAGCACCGTGTCTAGACCAACATCCCTGGGGATTTCAGCCCCTGCCTCCTGGAAAACCCCCTGGCCCAGAATTGCCCTGGTGAGTCAGAGCCACTTGCACAAAGCCAGTGCTAAGACAAACTCTGGAGCTATACCACCACTCTGACACTTCTGGGGAAGGCTTCTGCAGGACAAAGGAAATTTCCACTTTGCTCTTAACGCTTGATCCTCATCATTCTTCATAGCAATGCTGCAAGATGGATGAGAACCTGTGATTACACATCCTATCCACCTTTACTGTGTGTTTTTCCATTCCCTCCAGCTAGAATGCATTCCTTGTGCAGCTCTCCAAAATGCCTCACTACTGTCCATATCAGACATTGCAATAGCCAGCCAGGTCTTTGGTGCTCACTGAGACAGGCACACTGGCAAGGCTGCATGGCCCACTGGCCCTGGGCACGATGCTTAGGAGTGACTTAGTGACTTATTGCCTCTGGCCAGCAGTGAGTGAAGCAGAATCTCCAAAGTACCTCTTCCCTGGGTATTGGAGTGCCTCCTGCACCCCCACCCAGTCCAGCAGCTCAGTTTGCCTTTGCAAAAGGAACTCCTCAATGGAGAAGTTGCCCATCTGCACCAAGGAGCCACAGAGGCTGTGGTTTGGGTGAGCCATCCTGCCCTCAGAAATCTTGCTGTAGAGGAGTTATTAATATTCCTATTGCCCACGTGCCATGCTGACTAGCTTCCAGAGTTAAGTGCTCTGCTCATGTGCCTGTGGAGAGAGGGGACTTCCCAGGCCTAATTCAATGCTTCCCATTCCTGTTTTCTTACACATCAATCTCTGCTGAGGCTATGAATATGTCCTGCTGAATCAGTGTTCATCCAGCCAACTTCTCTTTTTCACAAGGGGAAATATTTATAATCTAACAGTCAAGCCACCACGCAGTGCAGCTGGTGGAAGACATCCAATAAACATCCCATCTAACTGCTGCCTTTGCTGCCAAGCCTCTCCCAAGAACTGGTGACTTGAGCAGCATTCAGCTGTGTTGTTGTTGATATACAAGAGCTAATATTCATTATGCCGTTTGTTAGATGCTGGTCATCTAATGAGGTGCAGGAAGGAATGTTCTTCATGTTAATCTTCAAATAATCAGCAAGGTTGTTCTTTCTAAGTTGGAAAAAAAAAATGTCAGTCTGGAAGAATTCATTAAGCATTCTCTTAATGGGGAACCTGGCTTGGTACTCTCCATTAAATCTAGCATGAAGATATCTTTGAAACAGATAGCATTGCTGTGCATAGATGTCCTCTTTTTATTCTTACCAGGTGATATGAGGATAATATAATTCAGAAATCATGGCTCTATAGCTATAGCTGAGATTAGTTTTGTGTTTCAAATTAGAAATTCAAGCTCTCTATTGTCTTGGTATTTTTCCCCAGTGTTCTTGCACTTACTCTTTATATATAAGAAGGAAAGATGTAAGAACAGACAGATAAAAATGCTAAATATCTAAAAAGTTTTTAAAAATTAAAATTAGGTCTTGAAGTACAGCCTCTAGTAACAAAACGTTTCAACGTTTAATCATCACTGCCATAGAATAATAAAAAGACTTCAGGCTTCCTACACAATAAAAGCTTTTTGCTGTCATGTGCAAAGCCTACACAAGAGTGTTTACTTTTTTAATTCCTGAGTATTTTTCACATTACTTTTGACATGTGAAAGTCTGTCTGGATGATTACATTAAGAATTCAGAATTTTTCTTTTAAAAATGCTGCTGAAGTCACAGCTTGCTTTAACTGGGAATCATTTGGAAGACTTGCTCTTAGACACACTGATACTCAAGCCTTTTCTGGTATTTTTCCTCATCTATTTCCTTCAGTTGCTGTCACCTCGCAGCTTAGGCAGCCACTTTCCTTGAGAGCGAAATCGACTATGTTCCCTTCAGGTACAACTGGAGGTTAGGTTCTGTGACACGCAGGCAGTTACCAAAATTGGAAACTGATTTTAAGGAAATACCTTTAAAGGCATTGGACAGCAGCTCCGGAAAGTATCTTATTAAGGAGTTCAGCAATATTAAAAAGCATTGAAATTTATATGGCTGGCAGAAAGATCCAGATTTTTAAAAGTGAGTGTACATTTTAAAAGGATAGTGAGTCTTCTTCTGAGGGCCTCTGGTTAGGTCTAACTCATACTTGTTTGATGCTGGAGTAAATATGTCCTGTCATTCTGCTGTGGACTTCTCCATTGTCCTCTGCCATATCCATCTCTAGCCTTTTTCAGAGAGAGGAGAGTGGAGGAGCTGGTCTGAGTGGTCTGGAAGCTGGCCTGGGGGTCCCCATCAGCTGATAGGGATGAGGTGAGTGAGGAGTTGAGCTGAGCTGCAGAGAGGTGGACCTGGCCAACCTCCTGTTATTTAAGATGCTGTATACTGGCTAAGGACACAGCTCAGGCAGACTTGTGCAGAGCATCAGTACACAATGGAACAGCTGATTAGACCTTGATTTCAGCAAAAATTCAGTTTGAAGAAACCCAGAGTGAGATTTATCTCACCAGATTTAGATGTCTGGTTCAGGATGAGAAGACCTCTCTAGAATAACTTCTTTCTCTCCATTGCTTGGAAAGGGGATTTAGCTCCCATGGCCCATGAGATGCAGAGATATGCATTTAATCAGATGGATCTTACCTACTGTCTTTTAAGAAAAAGTAATGTTGCTGTGGGTGAGTGACAAACGACATAAACCTCGTTTATGAAAACTTCATCTGACTCTGTTTTATTGAAACAATTGCCCTCCTTATATACTTTCTAGAACAGGCCACTCTCATTGGTTAGAAGAGTGTCAGAACTCTTCATCCCATTGGCCCAAACTGAAAGACAGAGAGAACATCCATCCCACAGATAGGAATTCAAAACATCACTCTTGTTACAATACCACTTGCAATGTTTATGTCAAGCCTGTGAGAACCAGGTCTTCCTGAACCAAAACATCATGAAGAAACTGAGTTCAGAAACTCAGAAAGCTCAGGCCTAGAAAACCAGACCACAAAGTAACTATGAAGTTATGTCCCAAACATCAAATGTATTCTCTTCCGTGCTGTTTTGAGCCTGTACTGTGATTCACAACTGAAAGAAAAATAATGGTATGACTTAACACTGAGGAGCCTGTTGGGGCAAGACAATACCTCAAGCTTCTATTTTTTTAGAGCTGTGGCTTAGGTAACAAAACCTCTTTTGTAGAGATTATTGAAAGCCTGTGTAAACAGTAATTTGTTACCCTCCCTGAGCAGAGGCATGTTTATCACAAAAGTCAAAGGAGGACAGGGCTTTGGTTTGAGAGGAGGTAACAAGCCAGCTGCTTCTTGCAGAGGCTGGGGGTTTCTAGATGAACTCTGTATTAGTGTTTGCTGGAAAAGTTAATCCCAACACTGTTGCTGGTGATCAGGAAAGGGCAGCAGGCCTCTGCTGGACAGGGAGCTGGCACGGTTCATGCTACTGGGGCTGTGGGAGAAGCAGGGCTTTGCCTGGAGCAATCCATTGGGAATGGAAAGGGATATGCACTTCCCTTGAGCTCCAGGAGGGCAGTAGGTGAAAGTTACTGGGAAGTGAAGTGGGAGGTTTCCTTAAAAAGATGGGAAGATTGTCAGGCTACTGCTTAAAAGCTGAAAACCTGCCTGGCAGCAGGAAAAGCTCTGGGGAGAGATGAGAGAAGCTCTGGGGAGAGAAGAGAGAAGAATCATGAACTCCTGCTTCCTCAAAGTGGTTTGTTTGTGATTGAATCTGGGCTGTCTTTGATGAAAGATGTTTTGTTTCCCTAAATGAACTCATAATTTATATTAGGACCCACACATTTGCTTCCAAGCAATTCACATTCATGCAGGGTTTTGAAGTACTTTGTAGGAATAACTTTAGTCACTTGGTGAAATGGAAGCAGATACATATAAATATACTGTAACAATATTTTTTCTCCTCAAAGGATTCAACTTAAACAATTCCTGATATTTCATTATCCAAATGCTATATATTTTACCTATATGGTCAGGACACAGTACATGTGATCTCTGGGACAGATTACAGAAGATACCAAGCAGTGCAATGCTGTTTATTTTTAGTTGATTGAATAACATCTCTATCTGGATTGTGATCATGATGATGACTGTGAGAGTTATATCCCAGCAATGAGTTCAAATATAGCCCCTTAAAAGAAGTGGCCTTGCACTTTCTAGAAGTGGTGGACGGATAAATTTTCATGGTTAGTAAAAACACTGATTAGCATTGTAAAGCATATGTAATTTTTATAGAATTTTCTCAGCAGCTTGTAGTGGATTGCCAGGTGCAAGGCAGAATGCAAAAAGATTAGAGCATAAAAGTAAGTCTAGAATAGTTTTTAAGAGGAACATTGTTTCAACTTTTTATTGTCCAAAAGAAGAAAATGCAAAAATGCCACGGCAGCTGACGCAGAAGCAGTAAAAAAAAAAAAAAAAAAAAAAAAAAAAAAAAAAAGTAAAAAAGTCTAATTATGTAATTCATACACATTCAAACACATTGTTTCACGGAGAGAACAAATTAGTGTTGTTTTCTGCCATTTACCATAGATAAAAGATACATTTTGGTATGGCAGGAACTGACTACTGCTAACACTCTGTGAGCTTTGTCAGTTGGGAAAAAAATAGAAAATTTGGTGGGAAGAGGCATATTTTTTTCAATGGCCTTTGCTGTCTTAGACTATAGAGACATCCAAAGGTTTCCATTGCTCTTTTGCTAAAACAGAACTAAAAGCTGAATAATTCATTGCTCTCTTCTTCATTTTCAAGACAGCAATGAAAGTGCTTTAGGGATATTTGGAAAGATAAAAGATATCTTTTATCACACAAACAAAGTGGTTTGAATTTTGTCAGTATGTTGTGATTGGCAGCTGATATTAATGTTCACTTTGGGGATACACCCATTTGCCTATGGATTGGTGGCAGTGACAACAAATACCTGCTTCCAGCTGACTGCAGAGCTCCCACAATGCTTAACACAGCAGATTAAGCTAAAATAGGTCATCGCTTCATCTGGAAAGTTGTGTAACAAGTTATCAATCTCTCCTTCACCTCTGTTCAGGGTTTTTGAATTACAGGAAGCATTTCATTTTGTTAGCCTCCACTATGTGGAAACATTAAGGCATGTTACTGCAAGACTTATTTCCTAACCCTCAGCTGAAGGGATCTTCAAATGCTTTCCCTCTGCTGTAAGTTACTTTGCACACTCAAGGGAGATTGTCCCATTGCATGTTTAAGTGCTTTCAAGAGCCAAAAGCTGGGGATTGTGAAGAGGCTCACGGCAGCTCTGTACCATTTTATTTCATAACAAACTGAAACACTAAAGGATCTCCAAGGGGGTGTTATAATTAGATCTGTGTGGTAGTTTCTAGAAAAATGCATCCACAGGAGGAGACTACAACAGAAAGCAGGGGATAAATCCATTGGCCATAAATGTAACCCACCTAAAAATGAATCATGATGAAATGGCTGCAATAGAAAGGGATTGTAGTCAGTCATATATTTGCTTTTTGATGGTTGAGTTCACACTTTGATTTTAGAAAAACAAGGCTATTTTAACATGAATGAGCCACTTTCTGTGGAAAATAAAGCACTATTGAATGTTTTAAATATGTTGGAAGGCTGGGTACATATTTTTTTGGAAATAATAGGTTTGAGGAATGTTCTACATGAAGAAATTTGTCATGCTGTGCCTGTTTCATCAGGAATTCTATGGTACAACTTTTCATATCTTCATATTCTAGTAATCTGTGTTTCTTAAAGTTTGTGAAATAACAGCTATTTCTGCCTTAAGTGCTGCAATGGAAAGAACGTTTCCATTTGCAAATATACTTTGACATATTGCAGAAAGAGCAAAATACTTATTTTATTACAGTTAAGTTTCCAAATAGTTTAATTGTCTAAGTAAGGGAAGGTTTGTGAACTGATAAGAAAAATAAAAATGTGTTGTCCATCAAGTGACTGTAAATCCCACTTCAAACAATAAACTGGAGCTTAAAGTAAGGGCAAATGTCTAGTGCTGGGAGGTTTTTGGAGGGGGGGGGGTGTGTGATTTTTCTGTGAAGGTTCTTTTTTATTTCCCTCCAAGCAATGAGATCACTCCACCATTGTACCTTTGGGCTTAGTGCCTGATCCTGCAGGAGAGCTTCGTCATATTTTTTCAGCAAGTATGAGCACAAGGAGGCAAAAGTGCTGAACTGTTCTTTAAAATGCTCCACAGGTGAACATCCAGGCATGAAATATGCTGCTTGGAGCCTCTTTAGATGGATGATTGTACCGGCTCCTTGTTGCTGCTTCTCATTAAAGACAGCTTTTGACCAGAGAGAGAACACAGCTGGTGTTGTGTAAGGAACAAAAGTCGAACAACACTGTTGTATTTTTTACTCAAGCTAATGGAAATAAAAAAGATATTTTGTTTTCTAGCAATGCTACTATCCATTTCTTTCTTCCTGCTTTTCCTTACATCTTAGCACGCCCAAGTATTTGCAGCTGATCCCAGGAGCTGACTGCAACTGCGGTGATCATAACCACACACCTGTGCAATTTTCCTCCTCCCTGTCCGCAGGTTACACAGCAGAACAAGTCGCTGCTCCCACTTGTGCGTGTTTTTCCTGGCAGCTTCACGGCCAGGCTGCGAGGCTGGGAATGGAGATGATGTGATACCAGGGGAAGCAGCAGCCCAAAGCTGGTCAGTGGTTACTCAATGCTAGCATCCTAAAGAGTAAAACATATCAAGAGGGGAAAAAAAAAAAAAAAAAAAAAAAAAAGTAAATCTGAGGACATGCTGAAAAAGGAGAGAAAAAAATAATGCTCAGTCTTCAAAAATCATCATAATTTTATTTGCCGTGAAATCCACTTGGATACTCGTTTTGAATGGTATTCACGAGGCATTAATGCAAAGAAGAGAGACATCTGATAAAATAGAATTCTCTTGTGTGAAGAAGACGGAAGTTGCTCCTCAAAAATGGAAAAAACCCTATACAACGGGCAGCAAGTGTCTCTCCCAGTGAAGGACCTCAGCCGCGAGGCAGTCTCACGGACATTCAGGCTTGTCCATCCCCAGAATGCTCCTCTGCCTCAGAGCACGGTTTGGTTTTGCTCTAACTTTCCAATTCTTTAACGAGCGAACCCATTATCGCTCGTTCCCCTCGGTTCTTGCTGGATGAACCGCATTGCCCACTAGTTTCATACCGACTCAGCCCGCCGAGCGGTCCCGCCTCGCCACACGGGCCCGCGCCCCTCACGCCGCGGGGGCCCGGCCCGGCCGCGGCCCCGCCCCCGGTGACGCAGGCGGCGGTCACGTGCGGCGGAGGCAGGCCCGGCCCGCCGCACTCGGAGCCGCCGCCATGCCGCTGCCGCCGCTGTCCGGCCGCCCCCGCCTCGGGCGGGCCCCGCTCCTGCCGCTGCTCCTGCTGCTCCTGCTGGCGGGCCCGCGCGGCCCATCTCTTTCCAGCTGCCGGGCAAGGCGCGGAAGTGCCTGCGGGAGGAGATCCACCGCGACACGCTGGTCACGGGCGAGTACGAGATCGGCGCCCCGCCGGGCTCCTCCACCGGACCCTCCGCCAACCTCAAGGTGCGGCCCCGGCCGGCCGGGGGGGCGGGGGTGGCCGGGGCGGGCGGCACGGCCCCGCCTCCCCTCGCCGGCCGTGCGGGGCGGGGAAGGAAGGAAGAAAGGAAGGGAGGGAGGGCTGACGTGACGTGTTCCACGCGTGACACCGGCCCACGCGGGAGCCGACAGCCGCCCGGCCCCGGCCTGCGCCGCGCCGCGGGACTCGCCCCGTGCGATGGGCCACCAGCCCGCCCGAGAGCTCCGGGTGCTGGGCAGCGAGGGACCGGGGCAGCGTTTTAGCTTGAGCCAAATAGGAGCTTTTTCTCCCCAAAGATGGAGTTGCAGCGGCCCGTCCCGCAGTCTGGCATTTAATCCGCACACGATGCAGTTTATGCGGTGCCTGGCGAGATGGGCCGCTGCGATAAAGGCTGCTGACACCGTGTGAGCAGGAAAGAGTTATGGTGACGTGGCTTTCCGAGAGCTCCCTCCATGCCTAGGGCCGGGTACAACGGGATCCTGGCACAGTGGAATGGGGGGCTGAGAACCAGGTTCTCGTACACAAAATGGCTATTCTCATCTTGCTGTGTCGTAGCTTGCATGGATTTTAGGTAGGCAGATATTTACTGCAGGGAAGAAAATAATCCCGAAGGATCTTCAGGAATACAGGGTTGGCAGGGTATACGTGACTAATACACTTGTGTGACATGCAGCTATAAAACTTCAACAGCTTCACTTGAATTCAAGAGCTTCACTTTAATTCTGCCCACAATCTGCCTTTCCTTTCTCCAAAATTCCAACCTAGCTGAATCAGGTCTGTTGCTACACAGTCAGCTCAAAACAGCCTTCTGTCCCCTTTTTTATTTCTGTCTACATTCCCAAAGGTTTCAATAGTAAGCATGCACAGACAGAACGGTCTGCTCAGGATTTTTTTAACGTGGTGTTTTTGATTATTTTAGACCTACTGAAATCAGGTTGTTTTTCCAGCATCTGTCTACCAATGCCTGAAGGCCCTGGCATTACTGGCAGTTGTGCTTGGTTATGGCTAGAGAAGGTTTCTTCTAGAGTCTTGCTTTTTTAAAAATCGCGTTGTTCTGTTCTTGCATCATTTGTAAGAGGAAACTTGTACAGGCAGCGCCAAGCAGCATTAAGGTTCTAAAATGCTGATGTCGTGTTTGCCTGGTAGGGCACATATATTTCAGATAGAGGGCCATGTTTCCATCTGTCTCTTACTGCTTGGTAACCAGGCCTCCTCGTTCTCAGATTGCCCACTCTTAGGTCAGTTGACCCTAAGGTCTCTTCCAGACTCGCTTATATCACACAGGACTTACCTAGGGAGGTGATGGTGAAGCAGTGAATCCCATGTTTGAGTCTTGGTTGGCTTTACTGGTGAAGCTGGTATCTGGGTGGTACTGCTTGTAGAAGTTCTTTTTTATTCAAACCATAAATAATTTTTAAAGCCCTGTATTGTTTGAAAAGCTACAATGGAGAAAAAAATAATGTATGCAATTCTTGCTTGCTTTCTTTCCTGTTGTTCGGGTGTGCTGTGTCCTCCCAATATGCTGGGCTTGTTATAAGTGCTAAAACCTCCCTGATAGGTGCCTGCTTCCTCTGTGGTCTGTGTGGGAAAGGTCAGTTCAGGACATGATGTCTGCGGGTACTCTGTTCTGCACTGGATGGTCTGCTGTGGCCCTTGGGCTAGGCCACCGAGCAGAGGAGGGAGGAGGTTGGTAGTTAGTTCTGTCCAAGTTCAGTTTGGCTCCTGCCGGTGAGCTGAGCTTTGCGTGTGTGATAGCGCAGCGCTGAGCGTGGCACCCTCTGTTTCGCAGGGATCCGCGGGCTCTGCCCGCTGGCTGCTCCGGGGGGCGCCGGGGGCCTGGGCTCTCCTTTGGCAGCCACGTGCCTCTGCCCCATTGTCGAGCCCGACGGTGTCGGGCTGCTTGTCAAGGGCAAACAATGCCCTGTCTGTAGGGGATCGCCTTACCGTAAATAACGTTAGAATAGCATGAAAAATCCCTTTCAGGTCGACTCCCCACAAGCGTTCTGGCTGGGCTATTAGCAGCTTCTCCCGCCCTCGCACACCCGGCTGAATGGGCAGTGTATTTGGCTGATTTGGGTAATGCTATTCAGTTTTGATGAAAGCGGATAGCAGAGCTTTTAATGTCCAGAATGCTGTTCATGAGCTGCAAAGGGCAAAAATGGATCAAGCTGCATAAAGATTAGCTCTGGTGCCTACAAAGGCATAGGAAAATAGTGCTCAAAAGAATAGGGCATCTGAGAGCTGTGGTGTTCTGACTACTTTTTGTGATGAAGAACCCGGTGTGCAGAATATATGGTGTCACGCTGATGAGGCGTCTTGGTTAATCATGAGTGCTCTGCTAAAGAGCACATGTCATGTGGCGGCCAAATCACAGGCTTTTACATTTTGTTCGCATGGTCAAACATAGACAGTCATCTACTGTAGATGGGCCTGCTCGCATGGTCCCGGTGCTTCCCAGTGCCTGGTGGCTTCCAGACAGGAGGTAGCTGGTGACTTGTGGCAAGAGGATGGCAGCACAGCTGCCTATGCAGGTGTGCTTTCATCTGCTTGCCCTGGAAAACAGGAACAGCTCTGAGCTGCTGCATGGAGAACAGTGCTCCTCATTGTTCTCAAACAGTGACAGCATATGGTGCAGGGGCAGCTACAGCAAATCCCTAACAGGCCATTGTGAGATAATCTGTATACAGAGGAAGCTTGTTCCTAAAGTCTTGCCTGCTATGGTTTATTCCATAAAGTGTGAGAATTTATATACATGATTGTTTTTCCTCCCTAATGCAGCAACTCTCATCCATGAGTAGGTCCACACTTGTTTCAAATCCAGTGCCAGGGAGTTAATTAAGTGTCCTAATAAGGATAAAGAATGTTTTCTTACAATAGGTCTGGGTACGTAGTCCTTTTGCATGGCCTTTGTACAGGTGAAAAGGAGTAAAGTAAAATATCTGACTTACCTTTTCCATGCTACAAATTATTGTGTGTACTTTGGTCTTATATACGTTTAAAATTATTCACAAGCTTTTCACTTTCTTCATCTCTTAAGACTTTCAAAGACCCCTAGTAACTTTAGTGTCCATGCTGTTTCAGACATACCTGTTAAAAATTAGCATCGAGGGAAAATGGGAAGCATTCCAGTGGAATACACACTGTTCATTTTCATGCAGTGTTGTAACACCTTCCCTTTTTTTCACCCCTCTCCCTGGTCAGAGTATTTTAGCTGGATGGAGCCTTTAATTGAGCACAATTATTCTCAAGTTTGCGTCATGAAATGCGTGTCCTTTCTTTTTATACTCTTTGTTGGAGCTTTTTTGTAGACCTTCCACAGTTTTTGCCTATTCTTAGTAGTTTTATAGAGTTAGCGCAAAGCAGTCATTATTCTGTCTGTGGAGTCTGAATTGTCCTCTGAAGTGGCCACTTCTATGGATCTTGGCACCCAAACTTTGTGTAACTCAGTGCCACACTCATGGTTCATTTCTAGAGGAATAGATGTACCCTTCTTCATTTCATCTTCTGGGAATGTGACTCTTTCGTTCCATAGGTCTTTTCTCTTTCTATTTTGCTATGGGAATTCATTAATTTTGCTTGCAAAATAAAGGCAATGAATGACAGTTTGGTTCTGCTATAGTTCTTACATGAAGTCTGTATTTGGGATTCATAGGAGGAAGAGAAATTAGTGTGGGTTTCAGTTTGGGTTTTTTTTCTTTTTTTATTCTTTGGTCAATTGCTTTTTGGTGTTTTTTTTTTTTTTTGGGGGGGGTGTTGTTTTTCAGTTGGTTGGTGGTTTTTTGGATCTAAGAGTTAATAATTACTTTAAAGTCACTCTGACTTTGTCAGGTCCTGGTGTGTGGATGAGGAGAGGAGGAATTGATGTAGTCACAAAGAAGGAGGGAAACTGTTGAAAGGAGAAAGCAGCAGTTCCAAAGGGGAGGCTTGGTTTATCTTGCTGCACACGTAGCATGAGCTCAGAGCAGCAAAGTACTTTGTTTCTTACCTCCATTGTCCCTCTTACAGATAACTGACTCGGCTGGGCACATCCTGTATGCCAAGGAGGATGCCACCAAGGGCAAGTTTGCCTTCACCACTGAAGACTATGATATGTTTGAGGCCTGCTTTGAGAGCAAGCTTCCTGTGGGTAAGTGAAATGAAAGGCGTGCTGGCTGTTTCTAGCTTCTGATCAAGTTTGTGTAGCTATGTGGATTAGGAATATGAGTAAAGTGATCCTGAGTGTGGTCCACAGAACACTTTTTGACTTTTAAAGCTGATATTCAGGAGGTTGTGGCCAGCCTCACTGCAGAACATATGCTCTGTGTGTTGCATTTGAGGTAATCCTCTGTGGTGGTTGTGTGGAGCAGTTGGGTTTCCTCTGAAAGGGCAATTGGGCATTTCTCCTGCAGAGGTTACCACAGTAGCAATGAGTGGCAGCACCACTGGGCAAACCACATACTCTTTTGCCAGTTTCACGCTTCTCCCCTTCTTGCAGTTAAGCCAGGACAGAGCTGGGTGCCATCATCTCCAGGACCTCTCTTTCACCCCAGCAGGCCATTTCTTCCCCATTTGGTAGAATGTGATCTATAATATGTTCTTGGCAGCTGTCCTGTGATAGGTTGACAACTATCAAATGAGGTTGGATTGTGTGTGTATAGGGAATGTGTCTTTGATTTGCACCCAAAACTGCTCTTGAAGTGGTCAATAAAGGGAAGGGGAAACGAGCAGGATGTCAGCTTTGCATTTGTGCTGCGAGGAAGGTTGCCTAACGAACGCTGAGGCTGGTTTCCTGTGAGTGTGACGCATGTTCTGCTTTGAATGCCCGGGCTCAACTTCAGGACAAATGTGCTGAAAGTGGCATGTGGGCTCTAGTCTCACCAGGGATGGTGTGAGCACATGCAAGTTTGTAGGTGTTACATCTTTTCATGGTTACTGTCAGAGTTCTGCTCCTTGGGCCTGGTTTTTCTTGGGTCTTATCCTGAAAGATCCCACACTGTTTCACAGAGCATTCACTAGGAGCATTCCTGAAATCAGTTGAAAGGCAGATGCTGTTTTGCTGTTTCTACTCCATGTATAAGATGCAAATAGTTCGTAAGTCGAAGAGAACTTTACAGAAAGAAATGGCTATATTCTTTGTTGGGATTGGGAGGGATCTGGCTTGTAACACATCTTCTATGGTATTTGACAGATTAAATAGTGAGCCTGAATGCTCAGGATTATGTTTTTACTTTACTCCAAAGGTAGGACTTTCAAATGTTCCTTAACACATTGAGACATGCAGGCACTAGTGACTCATCTGGGAGTCACTCATACTATTTACTTTCCAACACCTGGGTATTTGAGACATCTCCAGACAGTCCTGCAGATATTTTCATAGCTTCCATGTGATCACATGCTGAAGTGGGAAAGGTTTCTTTCTTTAGTTGTGTCTAGACTCTTAGTTTGGTGCTTTTGAGCAGAGGTTTCTTGCCCAGACTGAGCCCCTTACAACTGTTTTGATTGTAGCAAATGTTTGTTCCCTGTCTCCCTTGTTGCAAGTTTGTTTTAAAGCTTTCAATATGGTTGAGGATTAAGTATTTCTAAATGCAGTTTCTACCTTGCTGACCTGTGGGGCACTGAGTTGCCAAAATATAGAGCTCATCAACTGAGCACGTGGCTTCTCTTCTGGAGGCTTTCTAGACCCAGGTCCCCAAATTCCACCTAGAGTATCTCCAGGCTTCCCATGTGCGTGCTCGAAGTCAAGGAAGTATTAGAGTAAGGAATGTGACACTGTGAGGCTTGATCATCTGCAGGACTTGGTTAAGGTACTTGGAAAGAAGTAACCACGTCACAAGGAAATACCTTGTTTCCTCTGTGGATCAGCATGAGTCGGGCAATTTACCAAGTCTGTTTAATTGCCATGTTTCTCTTTAAAGGTTGGGGTCCTTTTCCCAGTCTCATTTAGTAAGTAATCAGGACTTAAGGCAGCAGCCTAGGAGGATGTTTGTGGAGTGTTGAAAGAGACAAACTGTTGGTAGAGGAAACCTAGAGCTGTTGGATCTTAGGGGTTCAAGTAACTGAGATTTCTCAATCCCTAACCACAGAAATAAGGAAGAGGAAATAAGAAGGAGAACCTATATTGAAGTTTCTCCTTATCAGAGTGGAGGAGTTCTTAGGGTGCTTATTGGAGCTGTGGGTATTTGCATGATGGGCTTTTTACCTTCTTCCGGCAGAATGGTCCTATATTCCTGACCAGTGCTCTGCTCCCAGGCACATTTACTCTCCCACGATATGCTAATCTCAGGTGATCAGTCTGGCCTCACTGCGTTCTCCCTCTAGGGCTCTTCTGTGTGCTGAGCTTTAACTGTATGCTCCTTCTGTAATCCTTCCCTTCCCAAATCTTCTTAAGAGTGTTAGAACTCACTTTCTCTGGAATTCCTATGGGAAAACTTTGATGTTCAGTTCAACCATCTTGTTTTTCCATTGACTTTGCAAATTAAGAGTTCCCCTAATTTCCCAGGAAGCAGTTCAGTGCTCATGTGAGATGACCTCTTGAAGACCTGAGGAATGTAGATAACAGTTTAGTTCATGATCTCTGAATCTTGACTGTTTTTCTCTTTGCTGCTGATCTAGCCTGCTCTGGTGAGCCTTGGCTGCAGGAAAAGCAAGGGGTTTCTGAGGATCTGATGAGTGTGAAGGGGGTTGCCTTGGGCTTAGTAAACTTACAGAAGAGCAGCTTGAGTTAACCTCTTGCAAAATGTCTGCTCTCCATCCCTTTACACCTGGCAGCTTTAAGTTTCTGGTTTCTTATAGCTTCATGGCAGCTCTCCCTTCTAGTCTAGCAAATTAATTCTAATTCTGTTCTTCTGTTCACTGGCCTTTTCGTCTTTCTCATCTCATTCTGCAAACTTTAGCTCTCAACTCAAGTTGCTATAATTTGAGCATCGTGAAAGAAAACCTCTCACTGAACTGTGTGCTGTGAATTTTTTTCTGTAGCTGCTGTTGTCTGTCCTACTTGCCTGTCTCCATGCATGCCAGTAACGTGTGTGGCATAAGCAGTCAAAACTTGTGGTTGGGGAAAGGAGTACTGGGGGTTGTATACAGCCTGTCTGTTAAAAACAGTGCAGGGACTTGGGGTGTCTTACAGTAACTGGTATTTTATAAGAAAACAACAAAATTCCATCCTAACCATAGTTTATCTGTTTGGCTCTTATATAGTGCATTCCCATAAGGAAACTTCGGAAGCAGTTTGTAGTTGATACGTACCATCTTATCAGTAGTTTATTCATTGTCATGCTAGCAGTAGAAGCTGATTCTACTCTCCTGTTGAAGAGCTGTTCAGTGAGTGGGTAGAGAAAAAATTTGGGGATGTTGTATCAAAGATCTGGAATATCTTCCTAGCTTCAATTGGAGTGACTCAGTGTAACCTGTACATTGAATTTGTTTGTGGATTGAAGGAATGCCCACCTGGCAGCCTTCTGAGACAAAATGTGAGTATTGGACATGCTCCTGGATAGAGACTCTGAAATTCATAGTTTAAGTAAATTCAGACCTTGTGTTTTGCTGACAGCCAGTTGAGGACAGCTGTATGTCCCAACGTGCTGGGATTTGAAAGTGTTTTACATACATACAGGCATTTTCTTGGTGGGTGGTATGGTAGAGAATGATACTCAGATAAGCTGATGCGCAGCATTTTTGAGAGTAGCTGATATGACTATCTTATATATATATTTTTTCCTCTTGTGAATGTTCTCAATTGTGACAGTTTGTAGCAGTTGAAAGAAGCTATAAGCCACAGGTTTCCCTAGCCCTGGGGGTTATAGCCTTGAAAGATACCTACTCTGCTGGTGACTGCAGCCTTATGTGCTGTTTGTGTGGCTCCAGCTGGCAGCTCTCTGAGGCAGTATTTTCCCAGCTCTCTTGGGGTTTGAGCTGTGTGGTTCTTGGGTATGTGAGATGGTTGGTAAAAGCCTTGGCTTCTGCAGGCATTCCAGCATGTGAGTGTCAGTAGTCCTTATATGTCTTGTTCCTCAATTGGAGCAGTTTATCAATTGCTCCTTTGAATGTAAAACCATTTACAGCCCCAGTAACCTTGATAAGTTGCTGGTTCACTTCCTGTGAACATGGGCTTCTCAGCTGAATATTTGTCCCTTTGGTGACTTGTCCTTCACTAGGCTGTCTCATAGCAGCTGGTGTTCATGTTCTAATCCTCTGCAGTTTTTACAGTGATTTGCATCCTGAAGACACTCAGTGCTTTTAGTTACAGCTTGTTCTCATTATCTTTGGGAGGCTCTCCTTCAGCCAGGATTTATTGTGAAGTCTGTATTTTTAGGCTGGACTGTGCTGCCTCCGCAGTTAGCTGCAGACATGGAGGGAGGGGAGGGGAGGGATTTGAGTTCTTCCTCACTGGTGGGAAGAGCTGGTGATTTCCTGGCAGGCTGAATGTTTCACACAAGGCATCCTTTCATTATGCTTCCAGGAACAGGGAGGATGCCGGACCAGCTCGTGACTCTGGATATGAAGCATGGCGTTGAAGCAAAGAACTACGAGGAGGTATGTCCCCTGGCTGCCTGCGCTGCAGGCTCCCCTTTCCCAGCACTCACGTGATGCCTTTTGTGGATCTGGGCTCATGATGGGAAGCTGTTTTCCCAGTGGTGATGAAAGCCTGTCTGCAAACTACAATTGCAGTGAAGCTTTGTGTGTTATGGAAGGGGAAAAAAAAAAAGACAAACATTAACTAGAATTGATTCTGTACTCTGGGAACTGGAACCTAACATGTGAATTTCTTCACTAGGACAGCATGACCCAGCTTCTGGGCATAGGCATTACTGAGAAGTCAAGTTTCCCCAGTCCCAGCAGCAGAGGTCATTTTAAGTTAATATCAGACCCTGTCTTAAAGGTCAAGTTTCAATGTTACTTTTCTTATCTTCCTGCTTATAAGATGTACTGGCTCAGCAGGTCTGAAGTGGCACTTGTGTGTTTCTAAGAACTGGCAGTTATCAGTGTAAAGGTGTTTGGCAGAGTAGTGGCTGCTGTGGAGTGAGCATTTGATTCGAAGGCGTGACATTGGAAATAGGCATAAAAGCCTAAACATTTCCATCTTAGGCAGACATAGCTTGCTTAGACCCAAGAGCCAGCTGTGTAGAGTAGCAGTTATTTTGTGGCTTACACAGTCCTGACTGGCTTGGATGCTGAATTTTTATGCAGCTATCATGCTTTTGGCTCTCTAGAATTTGGGATCAGTCGTCCTCCACCGCAGAGCTTTGTGCCTGAGAAATGAGAATTATTGGTGGAGGAAGAGTCCTGCAAATGATTGCTGTGTCCACTGTGCATAAGAGCATGGGAGATGCCATAGAGAGGAGAGTGGGTAGCAGAGGCGGCTGTACATGGTTCCAGATAGAAAAATACACAACTTCTGAGATGGTCTTGCTGGTGTTTTTATATCCTTTCAAACTTTGGGCTGTCTGGTCTTGTGTGATTTAAGTTGGTTGGGAGCGCTTCCTATGGGGACTGGAAGGAGGTGCTTGGGGTCAGGGAAGAGCAGAGCAATCATAGCTTAAGTCAGTCTAGAGCACATCCTACATGGGGAGTAAAAAGGTGCTTGGGGTCAGGGAAGAGTGGAACACTCATAGGGCCAGCTGTCTGTCAACCTACTACTACTGAGGGATTGCAAGATACTGAAATTTTATGGAGTGAATCCCTGAGAGCATAACTGGGAGGATTGTGTTTGCTGCATTTACAGAATCCCTTTAAACACCACCCCTCAGCATACTCTAGAGTTACATTACTGTAGTGGCATATAGAAGCACTATTGCTGTGCAGAAAGGTTCTCTTATGCCTGTGTATATACATACTCACTGGTTCTACTGATAAAACTGTCTTGGAATAAATGCATCTCTTATTCTTATTGAGGGAAAACATCCATGAACAAATAAAAGTATAGAAGAATTTAGGCTTGCAGTCCCACTTGATACCAAATGCAGATCTTGGCAGCCCCAGCAAGCATCCTTGACTTGTGATGACCTCTCAGATTGGTAGACTGTATTTAGCCTTGCTGAGCAGCATGTCTACAAAGGACTCAAACTGATTTATTATTTGTACAGCTGTTATAGATGTCTAACCACACTGCTTTGCAGTGTGTTTTTTATTTTTTCACAATCTTTCTTCTCAGTTTTCTGTAGTAGTTGTGAGTTTTGACTTGACAAGGCCTCAGAGGGTGGGAATGTTGCTCGGAATTCTCTCATGGAATTGCAGCATTTTTGAGCCTTTTGCTTGTGATGTTCATCAGTTGTCAGGTACTAGTGACCTGTTGCACAGCCCTAGTTCTTGTTGAATTGTTGCAAGAAGACGATTCAGGGAGTTTAATGAGGGTGACTGGTACTGTCTTAAGTCTGACTTCATAAATTTTCATAGACTCAGACATTCTTGGAGCAAAGCAGCTGGAATAGTGATCTGGATTAGAACTAACTGCAATGTCGTATCTTACTTATCTGGGTTTGGGAGGAATAACTATCCATTCAAGAAGTAGAAATGGAGATATAGAAAAGTGGAAAGATTTCTCATGGCACTAGGATTTTTTCTACATTGGCTACTCCTTGTCAATTGTTGTCCATAGTGTATCTCTTTCTGTGCTGGGAAGAGAATTAGGCTTTGACAACTCTTGAAGTGACCCCTGGGAAGCTCACTGCAGTTGTTATCCTGGTGCTGGTGGTCCAGATGTTCTTTCTAGGATGATGATGTTCTACCATCACCGGTGCTTGGTGGGCTTTTTTACAAAAAGTCTTGGAGTATCTGTGTATATTGGGGTCATTAGGGGTAAAAGGTTCCAGGATTGCCCAGGGAGGTTGTGGTATTTAAGGAAAGACTGGACATGGTCTAGTTGTCGTAGTGGTGTTAAGTCTTAGGTTGGGCTCGATCTCAGAGGTCTTTGCCACTCTAATTGATTTTGTGATTCAGGATACACATCTTGGAATACGTGTAGGACTAAAAGTAGCTATTAGATGTTTGTAGCTATACCTATTAAGAGTGGCTGAAGAGATATGGATGGAGAATAAACTTTGTTTTTTCACAGTGGAACCCTTGTAGCCTTCTGTGAGTGAGGAAATGAGCCCTCAAGAAAGACAATGGAGCTGGTCAGTGCAAGGCTAGCTTGTCAGTACAGCTGCCCAAGACTTGAGTTTGTTACAGACCTGCTGCTCTAGCAATGTCAGCAGAGTCTGGGCTGTAGGCATGCAGACACCGGTGCCAGATTTTCAGCAAAACTCTCTGCTGGCAGGTATGTGGCCAGGCCACAGGATTTTGTCATTACAACTAGAATTTTTTGGCTAGAAGGCAGGAGGGGGTTAACCTACTCCTTCCTACCCCTCCTCTCAAACACACTCCAAACTGACACTGCTGTGCTGGCAGAGCTATAATATACAGCTTGCCTCAGCATAAAAATTCTCAGATGATTGTTTGATGGCTTTCTGCTTGCCAGGATATGTGTGTCATGTGGAGAGCCTTCAGAGGAATGGCTGATTAACACTGGCTTGGTCATGAGCATCTCTTCAGCTCTGGCTCTGAAGCCCAGGCAGCTTCCTATGGAAGTGGCATTTTGGGGCTACCTTCATGCTGGGTGCCCTGTTGCCTGCCTGTCAGCATGGATTACTGAGAGATGGCCATCGTGCAGCTTATATCTGAATAGTCCTGTGAGGCTGAGACTGGTGGTGAGCTGCAAGTGCTTTGTGTGTTCTCTGTAACTCATTTTTCTTCTGCACTACTGGGGGATACAGCATCTGGCCTTTATGGCAGGGGCCTGTCACTTTTGGTAATAGTGTCAAATTCTATGCAAGAGCCGCAGTTACCCAAACCCTATGCTGGAGAAGTGTCAGGAATTGCAGTTAGCTTCCTTTGGGTGTCCTTGTCACAGGTTTTATGTAACCCGTGTGTCAGGTTATAGCCACAACTGCAGCACAGACAGGCGCCTACACATTCAACTTAAATAGTTTCCGTTGCATGCTGTGCTTTCTATTTGAATTTTGCAGTGGGTTTTCGGTTTTGGGTACCCATCGTGTGGGCTGTGGGGCGGCGGGCTGGGCGTTGCGGGGCTGTGCTGTGCGGCATGAGCCGGGTTCCCGAGGGAAGCAGCTGATTCCCGCGGGAGCCGGCCCGCAGCGGCCCCCCAGCGCCCCCCGCTGGCTGCGGGCCTGCCGGGCCCCTGCTGCCCCGGAGCTCCCGGCCCGGGCAGAAAAGCCCCGAGCTCCCGTGGAGTAATCAAGCCGCTGCTACTGGGAACCGGGCTGCCCGGCTTTCTGGGGCGTTAGTGAAGGGCGTAATTGCCTGTGTGCCTGTGGAACTGTATCGTACGTGTACGTAAGTTTGTCACCTGTATCTCAGTCTGTGACTTACACTCACTGGAGGTTTAGTCATGGGGCAAGATCTTCTACCCACTCCTCAGAAGCCAACTGTGAATAAGCTAACATTAAGCCGAATAAGGAAGAAGTGTGCTTGTATGCATGCTGTGCTCCTCCGTTGTGTAGGAGGAGTAGTAGGAAAGTGTGTTTCAGAAAACAGGTGGGAGAAGTGATAGCGTTTTATGCAATGGTAGTTTCTGGCTCGTAGAGGTATTTCCCGAGGGAAAGGATGCTCCAGATCTGTAGCGTGTGGGGAGGAGTGGTTCAAACTGCCAGTAAAAACCTGTGTGGGAGCTTTTGGTTTTGGTTTAGCGATGTGATCTTTCTGTTTTCTAGATTGCTAAAGTGGAGAAGTTGAAACCCCTGGAAGTAGAATTGAGGCGCTTGGAAGATCTTTCAGAATCCATCGTTAACGACTTTGCCTATATGAAGAAACGAGAAGAGGAGATGAGGGACACAAATGGTGAGAGGCTGTGTGACCCTTCAGAGGGATGGAACTCTAAAACCCCTCATTTCTGCTACATGCATTATTAGGGCAGCATTTGGAGATCAAGGAATTATAGTGGTCTCTGCCTGTTCTGTTCCTTGTAAGGGAAACCTGAAGCAGTCACTGAGTCATATTGTTCTGTCTCTAGAAATCATTTCTTTCTGTCTCCATTCTTAATGTGAATTGCTCTTTTCCATTCAATATTGCCCATTAACCACAGCTTCACCTTGTTCCTTCTTATTATCCTTTTTGTTGTTCCCTCTGCTTTTACTCTCAAGTGCTGCTGGTTCTCCAGTGCCCTTGCCTTCATGCTATCTTGCTTTTGCATGGGGGAGGAGAAGAAGTCCTGGGAACTTTGCCATCTTGGGGTGCATCCTGTGGTTCCAGACTCAGGTGCAATGGTTTGTTGTCTGTTTCAGAGTCAACAAACACCCGGGTTCTGTACTTCAGCATTTTCTCCATGTGCTGTCTCATCGGACTGGCCACCTGGCAGGTTTTCTACCTGCGTCGCTTCTTCAAGGCCAAGAAGCTGATTGAGTAAAGGAGCAAATCTTCTTCCCCCTCCTCTCAGACCCAGCTGGACACCACTGGGACCTAGCCATGGCCTCCTGGAGCCATCTCACTGATGATACCCACTGACTGGAGCTTTTCTGGAGGAACTTGGACCCTAAAGGGGGAGGGGAGCCTGAACACCGGAGGCAATGGGGGATTTGTGAAATCCTGTTGGATGTTGAGGGTGGGGGAGGTTATGATGGGTTTGGGTATTCCTGGGGCAGCGATTAAATAAAAAAAGATGTTTCCATGACAGCTGCAGCAAGTTTTTTGCGCTGTCTATTCTCCTTTTATAATCATGGCTTGATGATGTCTTCCATCTGTCTGTGACTGCAGTATTACTCAGAACCACCTGACCCTACTGCTCTCTTTAGGTGGCATGCAGGTCACACTGGGGCAGAGCAGGGGGGAATTCCCTGTCCTAACCAGCTGGGATCTAAGCCTCGAGCAAATGGAGATGAATGCAAAGCAATAGGATTTATCATTCCAGCAGGGCCTGAGAATAGAGGGTCTTCCAAGGTTTGGTCCCTGTTGTGGACCTCTGTGTTTCTCCCTGTGGGAGCTGGTGTCTCTGTGCTGACAGGTCAGAGCACTTGAGCATATGGCGATTCAGCCTGGAGGAAGGGGAGCCTTCTAAGGCAGGCTTGGAAGTGTGTTTGAGCTTGGAAAGAAGCCTGCTTTGCTCAAATAAGTTATCTAGCCTTGGTCCCACCCTTCCCCCACATGTTTGTCTTGGATTTGCCTCTCTTGTTTTGAAATGGTGCAGCAGCTTTCCTGAAAACCTTGGTCAGGAACAGCTTTTTGTGCAGGAGGCCTCAGTCAGATACAGTTGCAGAGCAGATGGGAGCAGGTCATGCTAGGAAACTTGGTCTTACACTGAGCAGGAGACTTCTCATCTATCCAGGCAGCTGGCTGAATGTCATTTTATGAGACCTCAGAGCAAGGTGAGCTGATGCTGACATGAGGCATGAGGGCCTCTACTCTACATTGAGGTCTGAGGGTACAACAGTGCTGTGCAGGGTAGCAGAGGAGTTGGAAGAATGTGGATGAACTGAATAAAGGCATTACAGGGTGGGAATAGGCTAATTCTACATTTGAGGGGGCAGGCTGAGCTGTGTCCTCAACAGAACTGTTATTTTCCTGTGCAGTACTAGATAGCAAAAGCCAGCAGCTTCTCGCCATTTCCCAGCTGTCCAGATGGCACTCTGCTAAATAAACCAGGCTGGGAAAAAGCAGGCAGGTTAACTTCCTGGACTTGCTGCAGTTTTTAGGCAGTGATAACAATTCTTTCATCATCTCTGCATTCTTTCGGAGCAAGTTCAGCAGCACAGCATTCTGGTGTCCTGTGTCTAGATACTTCAGGGTAGGGATTGGGTTGTCATGGCCCTGGGCCTAGCCTAGCAGTTTCAAAAATGCATAGTTTTGTAATTTCTGACCTGAGTCTGATCTATACTAGGGAGGAAACAGTTGTCCAGGGTGAGGCAGTAGAAAAGAGGATGTCAAGATTATCTCCTGTCATCTAAATACATTAGTTCTTTTGCCATCCCCAAGTTCCTGGAGTTGTTAGTTCCACTGCAAGTACTTTGATTGCTTTTAATTTGTTTGGTTTTTGATAAAGCCATATTAGGATCCTAAGTCCACTCCTCTGCCCTTGCATCTATTTTATCCTTCTATGTTTTTGAAAGCTGTTAACAGTGCAGAACAGCAGCAGTGCCACAGGACTGAATTACAGAAGTCATGTGAAGGTAGTTTTGGGTCCTACAGTTTGAAGCCTGTAGATCTTTTAAGGTTTTGCTTTTGTTTTTATGTAACTTGAAAAGACAGTACAAGAAATGGGCTTTTCTGGTCTTGTCTGTTTTGATATCCTTTCCCTATCCTTATCTGAGTACAAAGTTATCTTAAAAATGATGGTGGGCGAGGCCTTAAGTTCCCCAGGTGACTGTTACACTCTCATCGTTCTGGTGTTACGTTTTGATCTTCACTGTACTGATGTAGTTACTGGAGAGCAGGTGCCGGGGGCTGGTGTGGATTTACCTGTAATGACTGGTTGGGGGACTTCTGTCAGCTTTCTCAATAAAAATTTGTTGGGGAAAAAACCCACCTCACCTTGTTGCTGTGAGTCTTGTCCTCTTTGTACGTGTTCCTACAGACTGCTGTTTCCTGGAAGTTGACCTGTTGCAGGAAGCAGCAAGTAAACAGACTCCCCACAAGCCTTGGGCTTCTCTAGTAACAGTTAATTCTAGACTTGGAAGGGTGCACAGGCTTCTCTGTGGAGTGGGACCAGCACAGCAAGTGAGGTGTCCTAGTAGAGGTTACCATTTTTTTTGCCTTTCTCCCTTCCCCCTTCCTAATTATATTGCTTCTTTTTGAAGGAATTTTAAGGCTGGTAGTGAAACAAGGCCTGGTTCTCTGGGGTACAAGATCAAATTTTTCCCCATCAACTCTCATTTTTGAGTATTGTAAAGTTTTGTTCATTAAGACAAACAGAAGTACTTTCAATTTGTAGTTTAGAGGAGATTGAAAACTCCTCATGTTGCAAAGATGAGTTGGTACTATATGAGTGGCAGATACTGAAGAGAGTGGTTAGGTATTTACTGAAATGCTGTCAAATCTCCTCTGCTGAACCTGCAAGTCTTTGTTACGTAGTAGACCAAGTGAGATATGCGGCATAACAAGATTGGGGACATTTAAATGCTAGCTAACTAGTTAGTACTATCAGGGAGAATTTCAGGAAGGGAAATCCCAGATCTCTAGATAAGGATTAGCCTCTGCAAGTTCTTTCCCAGATGAGTATTTTGAGTATGTGAAATCGTAACAGCTGCTTGCATGCGGTAGGTTGGTTGGTTGTTTTACAGCACTAGGGATGCAGGGCTGGTGTCTTCATTTCACTTCTGGGAAATAGGCTAAAGTTGAGCTGTTGCAGATGCTTCGGTCTGAGACCACTTTGTATGTGACAGATGCATCACTGGTAAATCTATGATTGCCTGTAGCAAACTGCATCAGACGTTTCCAGCCTTTTCCACCCACTTGTCAATGTGACTAACGATTTAATTATCACAGTACTTAACTCAGCACGTGAGCATTGCTAAGTAAGGTATATCTTTGTGTATTCCGCCTCCTGCTCTGGCAGCGTGGGCTGCAGCCTGTACAGGGTGCCCACCACAGCTGCTGTTTGCGTACATGTGTGAGGGCATGAGCATTTTACATGCTTGCTCATGTTTTACAAGCTGCTCAGGTATGTGAGAAGTAACCCAAATGTACAACCTCTCATCTGTGTTGACTTCTAACTGGCAGATGAGAGACATTTGACTCAAACTAGTTTGGCTACTGGTTGTCAAGATCATGAAGGGATTCCTGCCCATACATTTTGATGGTTCCTGAGGCTGAGGTTTGGGAAAGTAGCTTGGCTTCTCTTTACCTCTGTCAGTTCATGTGGTATATTTCTGTCTCCCATATCTTTAGTTGTATCCCTCTGCTGTACTTGTCTTTCAGATGCCTGAGATGGCCATGATTTTAGTGAACAAAGTCTTTGGGAAATTAACTTCTCTTTTATTGAAGGTGACTTATTGGGAAAGAGATACCACAAACTTGAAATGGATAAATCTTTCAGAGAAGAAAAAAATGGTTAGGTCTGGTGAAGACTACAGGAGTTCAGTGTTGGCAGGTTTTTTCTGCTTCCCCTTTTTTTTGTTTTCTGCTGACCTGGAAAATTTGTCAGACTTGTACTTTTTTTTTCTTCCCCCAAATCACTGCATGTGGTGGTGTGGGAGCTCTGTGGACCAGAGGCAAGTAACCTTTCTCTGAGGAGGCTGGAAAGAGCAGAGGATTTAGAAAAACTGCCAGTTGGCTTTTCTTGGACCTTGTTGTTAACCTGAAACAAGTGAACCCAAGCCTTTGCCACTGCACTAAAACATTTGTATTTGCTTAGTAGTGTTTGTAGGAATCCTGTTTTGCTTTGTACCAGAGGGACTGGCAGGAGCTAGAATGTTTTCTGTTCAGCTGCAGCTGAAGTGACTTAAGCTTCCTATTCTATTGACAAGATTCCTATTCTATTCTATTGCCAGAGGCACATCACCTCAAACTCCATGCATTAGTATCTGCATTTCCAGCTTGCTGACATGGCCTGCCAGAGGACCTGTGATATCTTGGTGTCCATCCCAGTGGTCTTCGTTATGAGGATCATTGGTTTAGCCCATGTTTGGAGAAAGCTGCTATCTCCTGAAGAACTAAATTGTTTTGTATTTAGATTTCTGCGATAAAATGTACATGTTGAATAACTTCCTTTGGGGGCACGTAACCCCCCAAAAAAGCAACGACAGGACCATGCTCACATTGCTTTCTCTCACTTCTGTGGTTTCCTGTCACTTAATTTCCTTTCACAGCTGGTATTCCTGAGGTAGCTTTCCCCGAGCTTTTAAATCTATTGCATTATGTGACCTTTGCATAAACTGCACCAAGATGTTCTGTTGAAACTGTAACAGTAAGAACTTGTTTTGCCTTGGTTATTTGGTGGATGCTGTTTCTACAGCTGCCAATAGACAAGGCAAGCAGAGGAGATGAGGTGCTTGAGTTTTCCTGCTATGTACCATGGCAGCTCTGGTCTGACCTGCTGCAAAGTTTTACCCTCTAGCATTTTCTCACCCATACCAGCTGCTTGGGCTTTTATTTACCCTGCGTGTACTTTGTTTGGTCAATCTTCCCTCGCACATAAAGTATTTGTTATACATATGCATCTTGATTTTCATGGTATTTTCTTCTTAATTATAATTAACCGTGTAGATGCCTTGTCACTTCTTTCTCAGCATGGGCTGATATTTCTTCAGTAATATAACCAATATACTGCCTTGATTCTGAAAACCATGAATGAGATCTTTGAAGTAAGGCAGGTGCTTGCCATTATTTGGTCTAAATAGCAGTTTTCCTACCCTTACCCAAATTCATCCTTCAATACACATTTTGCAAGAGGAAAAACGACACATTGCCCTTGGTGGGGGCTTGATGGTCTGATTTTTTTAAATGCTTGAGTAAAAAATACGGTGTAAAGTCAGTTATGCATTCTTCAGTCATATTCCAATAAACCTGAGTGCACGGCAACTGCTACTTACCTTAGGGGCATCTTGCTGTGAGAATTAACTGCCTGCTTTCTTAAAGGGTAGTAAAGGCAATGCTGTGGGGTGGTTTAGCCTGATCGTAGCTACTACTAAGCATTTTGTAGGAGAATTTGTAAGATACTGTAGATAATGGTCAAGATAGCTCTACTTTTCAAATAGGAAAAAAGAAAATTGACTTTTTCAATTAGTTTTCTGATTTCCTACAACTGTTCCAAATTCCTTAATCCCATTTTCATGAGGATTTTGTCATGTAATTTTTTTTTTAAATTATTGCTGTTTGCCAGCTGACATTTTGCCAAGTACTCTGCTTCGAAGGGAGTAAATGATCTTTAACAAGACACATATGAGCTTTTTTCATCCATTACTGCAAACTTGTTTATCCTAAACCTGCCGTCTTTGCTGCCCCTAAGGACATCATCTTTGTATGGAAATAATTTCAATGCATCATAAATAGATGTTGATGTATATAGGTGCACATAATAGGTGCATATAATGCTAAACAGCTCTTTAACCTTCAGCACCTAGCAAGGAGCATTCCTCATTTTTTCAAGCGTCTTCCCAAGGTAGTGAAATAAGAGCTAACTGGGCTCCATTGTGCTGGAGCTTCGTGCTTTAGCTCCTCAGGTCTCCTGTAAGCATTGGATCACCTGTTTTGAAGTGAACATTCTCCATCATTCAACTCCGCTTTCACACCTGTAGTTGTGACCACAGAACTTTGAAAATAAAACATTGAAACGATGATGGTGTGCATCATTTGTGAAGAAAATTAATCACAGACCTATGACTAGGGTTGCGAATGCTTCTTCATGACAGAGAAGTCATTGAAGCTTCAGCTCTAAAGTTTATGAAGCTTTTAGTTTATTTCTTTGTCAGAGAGAGGATCCATGAACTGTGTGTGGCACAGAGAGGGAGATGGCTATGCTTTAGTAACAGTGCAAAATGCGTATCCACTGCAAGTGCTCTCACTGCTCCAGCAGATATTTGTGCTTGGGGTACAGTCGTGGTGTTTATCCATTCGTGTGTTCTCCCTTGTGTCAATTATTTCTCAATAATGTATAATATGTGTAGCATGGCTAAGCAAAAAGAATCATTAACATCTGTAACAGTAAGAAGCAATAATTACTTTTTTGATATAAATCAATTACGTCAGACAGTTTCTTGTCTAAAGCTTTCTAAGAAACTAACGTTGGACGCTTGTCTTTTTGGGAAGCGAATGCACGCACAGCCAAGGCTTCGTGTATCCGATCCCGATCCCGATCCGACCGATCGTGGCGGCGGGCGGGGCGGGGGCCGGGCCCGGCGGGGCGGGAGCGCGGAGGTCGCGGCGGCGGCAGCGGCGGGAAGCGGTTCCGGGTCGCCGTCGGGAGCCGACATGGAGCCCGCGGGGCCGCGCTGAGGGAGCGCCGGGCCGAGCGGGGCCTCCATCGCCATGTCGCTGGGCGAGTACGAGCGGCACTGCGACTCCATCAGCTCCGACTTCGGCAACGAGTCCTCGGGCAGGGGCGGCTCCCGCGGCGGCGGCGGCGTGCCGGGCGAGCAGGAGGAGCTGCACTACATCCCCATCCGCACCCTGGGCCGCGGCGCCTTCGGCGAGGCCACCCTGTACCGCCGCACCGAGGTAGGTAGGCGGCCCGGCGGCGGGAGAGGGGCCCCGCTCCGCCGCCCGCGCCGAGGGCCCCGGGGCCGCGCCGAGAGCGGCGGGGGCCGCTGCGGGGCGAGCGGGGCGGTCGCCGGGGCCGGTGCTTGAAGGCGCAGGTGCCCGACGAGCCGCGGCAGCGCTCGGCCCGCGGGGTGGCATCCCCCGGCACCGCTCTGGGAACAGCCGGATACGAAGTGACAGCTTCTGCCCTCGGTGCCCGGGGGTGCAGGGTCTGGGTTTTGTAACGCTTGGGCACTGCCAATCTCTGGGTCCCCTGGAGTTTCGCAGGGAGATGTGGACATTAATTTGACGCTAGTAGACTACTGATTTTTCTGTGTTTTGTTCTAGTTACAGAGGACATGGGGTCATCTCATACAGGTAACTCTCTCACGTGCTCAGCATTTCAGTGTAATCAGGGGAGACTGGATGAAAGGCCAGTCCTCCCATTGCTCCCAACTTGTTTAATACCATCCAGTTCAATTGTAGTTGTGGTTTTAGCGGCTGTCAAGGAAAAATGCTTTATTTAGTTCCAAAGGGAAGTTCTTCAGTTTTTTCCAGGATATCTTGAGGTGTCATGACTTGGGCGGGTGTGAGTACTCTTCACTTGTGAGATCACTCATAGCATGGCTGACAGTGTGTGTGAGCCTAACAGGGGCAAACTAAATCT
This sequence comes from Sitta carolinensis, assembly GCA_032173965.1. Lineage (NCBI taxonomy): Eukaryota > Metazoa > Chordata > Aves > Passeriformes > Sittidae > Sitta > Sitta carolinensis. The sequence continues at coordinate 40,604,555 of JAVUNC010000006.1, forward strand.
AAATTCATTCTGGTTTCCTTATTGGTTTGGGTTTTTTTTCGTTTTGTTTTGGGTTTTTTTTGTTTTGTTTGTTTTTATTTTTTTGTTTGTTTTTTTGTTTTGGTTTTTTTTGTGTTTTTTTTTCTTTAGGCTTTTTCCTTTGAATATTTGTAACAGCTTATGGTCTTGTACAATATCCTATAGTTACAGCATTAAAAATACAATGTTCTCCCTTTGTTGACCGGGAGTATGTTTAGTCTTTATTGAAATAAAACAAACCCTGTGTCTTTCCCTTGATTTGGTGTTTTGTTTTTTGGTTCTTTTTTCCCAGAGTGAGTGTTGGCCAGCTAGAAAGATGGCTTCAGGCCATCACTATTTCTCATGACAAGCAGCAAACCTTAAAACTTAAGTTGTGAAGAATATTTGCCTGAAATCTGTGAGAGACAGTAAAGTCTTTTACTTTTCCTGCTATTTTAGTTTCCTGCTATAAAGGCACATACTGTTTTCTTCATAACAGTGTGTTTTTAATTGAAAGATGTTTTTGTGTTTCAGGATGACTCACTCGTCGTGTGGAAAGAGGTGGACCTGACCCGGCTGTCAGAAAAGGAGCGTCGTGATGCTTTGAACGAAATCGTTATCCTGGCCCTGTTGCAGCATGAGAACATCATTGCATACTACAATCACTTCATGGATAACACCACGCTCCTGATTGAGCTGGAGTACTGTAATGGTGAGATCCCTACTCCCATTTATAAACAGGCAGCTGCCATGTGTCTGGGTCACCTTCCTGTGGAACCTGCAGCAAGTATTTCTGGGGTGTTGTCTGGAGAGCAAAGGAGTGGAGGTGAATTCTGCTGTGTAGCTCCTGAAGAAGACACTGAGGACCCTTCTGATTTGTGTCTCAGGTGCTAAAAAAAGAAGCCCAGTAGTTGGTGGAGGCAGTCTGTGCAGTAGATGATTTCTTGAGTTTTCTGAATGGCTGGTGCACTGGAAGGAGTGGATTATTGGTGATAAACACTTCTAATGCACCTTGCTGTGTTCTTTTAGGAAGGCAGTGGGGAAAGACCATGAGACTATTTGGGCCTCTCTGCCAGTAGAGAGTGGGGCTGTTTTTTCAGGACTGTCCTTTAAATAAGTTTATAATTTGGCAAATATAAATCAGAGCTTAAAAATGTCCTGGTACACTGCAGTTAAGACTTTTTCCTGCCTTCTGCTTTCAGCTTTTACATTTACTATCTAAAAAACCCAAACAACAAACCTGGTCCTTCTGGTGGTGGAGAAAATTTTAAAATTCTGTCCAAGAGTAGCTCAGATGGTGGTGTTTGGAGTTGTCAGGGGAAGTAGTCCTAGCTCGGATGGAGCGATAGAAGGATTTGCAATGAGGTTGTGACTAGCAGCTGCTCTTAGATGGCAGGAAGAGGAGCCCATACACAGCTTACACTGCAGGAACAGGATACATGCCTAGAACTGCAGTGTAGAACTGTTTGGGTGAGTGGGACAGCTCCCCAAGCAAAGTATCTGGTGTTTGGACAGGACTTGCATTATGCCTTGGCTCATCGGTAGAAACATTTTTTGCTAGAAAAGGCGATCATGGTGTTGTGTTCACCTTATCCAACAGATTGCTTTCACTGGAACAGGTTGGAGAGCACAACAGAGTTGTGCAAGGTTTTTTAGAAGCGTGTCAGACACCCTGGTTGGCAGCTTGGCCAAAGCTGGTTTTTCTTCTCTGCTTTTTGTTCTTATGGAGGGTGGAGTCCAGTACAAGCATAGGGGAATGTTAGCTCTTTGAGGCACCTTTTATTTTAAGGAGTCTCTCTCTGTGAATTACTTACTTGCCCTGAAAAGACTGCATGCTTGAGGACATTACAAATTTGTTGGAGGGTACGGAGAAAAGCTGCATTGATGTCCGTGCACATTTGTAAATGCCTCTTGGCTTTGGGATAATAACCAAGAGATGAGTGTATGGCTGGTTTTGACTGAATGTGTCTGAATGGTAGAGAATGAGGGACATGAAAAAGAGGAAATCTTGTTTGGACTTCCACATAGTGATTCTACCAATGCATTAATAGTTGTTTCTTTGGCTTTTTTTTTACAGTGTACAAGCCCAAGATAATTTGTAATTTTTTAAGTAAGGCAGGACCAGTCACTGCCAGACACTCCTCAGAATCCAAAGGTTTTACTGTTTAATTGGCATGTCTCTTCTGAAGATCTAGAAAAAAATTTCAAATTTCTGTAAATGTTGCCCCTATTTTACAGAAGAGGAAGCCAAGTTATCGATTTATTTGCCTTTAGTTCCATGTTTATATCATGGTAGTGCAAGACTTGAATTTACCATGGAATAACATCAGTGAATACAAATTAAATGTATTTGGGAAAAAAATATCCTATAAAATACAGTAATTGAAAAGAGAATAACCTATGTTGGAAGGTTAGATTAGATGAAAACATATACTAAATTTATTTGGTTTCCATGTGTGTGCATATAGGTATTGGTCATATGAGTCAAGAGGTAACTCGTCTCCATGTGTAGGATTTTGACAGTGTGATACCTGTCATGCTGCTCTGTGGTTCAGAAAAACTGTAAAAATGATGGGAAAAAGAGATGAACACTTTTGGCTAAAAGCCTGCAGAGTTCGAATGTGGATGTGAAGAGTGATTTGTAGCTAAATTGTAAATGTGAACATAAGGCAGAAAAAAAGAAATGTTGAGAAGTTACAGCAAGGCTGAATGAGAAGAAATTAAGTGAAGGGAATCTTAATTAGAAAAATCTTCCTAACATGGAAGTCTGAATTAAGTCCCTCAGGTAGACAAAGGAGTCCTTGCAGCCTATTTTGGACATTACCATTTGACAGGCCCGTGGAAATCAAGCAGCCAGAGCTGTCTTGCACCGTGGGAATGGTCCTGGTGATCCATTACAGTTAGGACATAATATGTGATAATTGGGAATTGGAATAGCAACAACAGGTGATCAGAGTTTTTGTGTGTTGATCTGACAGGGAGTTTCTCTACCTTCATCCTCAGCATAATTTCTTTTAGCTTCCTTGATTTTCAGTCTGCTGTCTTGAAGTCATGGAACGCACTGAAGATTTCTGCTGATTTCACACTTCTGTTAGTGGTACTACTGTTGTCTGTGCTTTGTGAATTCTGCACCAATGTATTTGGCAGGGCAGATAAAGGAGAGGCCAGTCAGAGCTGGGGAGTAGGTAAAGACAGTAAATTGTGCTTTCAGGGACTACTCTGACTTAAAAATTGTTTTATTTCTTTTTTCTAATGTATTATTTATGTATATAATGCTGGACAGACAGTCTCACATGATTTGGTGTACAGCTAATACATGTTTACATACCCCAAGAAGCTTAGGAAGAAAAAAAAAAAAAAAGTAGGGACAGCTGACTGAACTTACTGATTTGCTTTTCAGAGAGTATTAAAGGGTGATGTTAAAGAATCGTCTCTGCTTAGGCTTAAATACACCACTGATGTTCTTAGATGGAAGAAGAACTTAATTTCATGAGTGCCTCACCAGTTTAATTGAAGAATACTGAGAGAGAGCTGTAGTGATTGATCAGATCTCTTAGGGGTTTTGAGCATTCCCAGCAGCACTTGAGCAGAGTAACTGCTGCCATTAACTAAGATGAACCTCTCTGTCTTTTTCACTCACTTGTGTTACAGGAGGGAACCTCTACGATAAGATTCTGCGACAGAAAGACAAGTTATTTGAAGAAGAGGTAATTTGGAATGGTTTGAGGGAGCAGTGGAGCTGACCTAATGTTGTGGGGATCTGTAGGGTTATTTGAGTGTTTCTTCAAATTTTTTTTGCTGTGATGGTGGGGAATTTCTGTGTTTATCTGGAGGCTGGCATCCTCCTGGTTCAATATTGCAAGCATTTATGGACTATCTGAAACTTCTTATTTTCCTTTTTAACTGTCTGTAAGCAGTATATAGTTCCAAGGGAGGAATAATGAAATAGAGCTGGCTTTCTTCACCTTATCATCTTGGCAAATGTTTAACTTTTAAACCTCTTTCTGTGTTTCTTCCTAATAGGTCCTCTATTTCTCTCTCTTCTTAATAATTTTGTAGGGGTTTTTTTTTCTGAGTAATTTCCTGGAATCTATCTTACTCTTCTCTTTTTCTGTCCTTATTTTATTTAAACTTACTTTTTGCTCTCTGCTTTCACTGCATGCTGAGCTGATTAATGATTACACTTACTTGTCTTATATAGTGACTTCTTCTAAGGCTTTCTGGCTCATGGAGAGTATTTAATGGTCCCAATTCATATTTTGGAGAGCACAAAATTGTAGATGTTTCCCAAGCGGTCATTAGTTGTCATTCTTAAGTCTTTTCACTTATTGAATCTGATGCTCGTCAGGATAGACACTATGAATGGAAGTAGAACAATCTACCTATTGAAATACCTTTTTTAGAGATTTCCAAACCAGGAAATTCTAAAATTTTCGTAGTCCTGAAAGAGCATCTAAATGGTCTGGCCAGGCCCTCTTGCTGTGCCTCAGTGTGATGGGGTTGTGTAGGGTTTCGTGGGTTTTTAATTTTTTTCAAGCCTCACATTATGCTTATATTCCTACCTGTACAGATGGTGGTTTGGTATCTCTTTCAAATTGCATCAGCTGTGAGCTGCATTCATCGAGCTGGAATTCTTCACAGGTAAGTGTGGCATGCAGAAAGCTGAGGCAACCAGTGCAGTTGATGGGGGTAGTGAAGAACTTCTTTGCTTCTTTGTTTAAAGCAAATACCAAGCTTCTCTCCAAAGTGTAATAGGATCTCCTAGATGTTAAGAATCCCTTTTTTATTGGGCTAGAAACCGTCCTGTAATAAATGTGCAGGAAATCTTGTATTTGAAAATGGATCTGCAGCTGTGTGAACAAAGAGTTTATCCAGAGAGGAAGGAAGTAAAGTGCCCTTTATTGCGATAGCACATAAATGATGTTTGTTAAAGTGGGTAGGCAGAGCATTTACCACAGGCCAAAGGTACTTCTGACCTGTTCCACAATTAATAGCTGCAAGCCAATGAGTACATTACATTCTGTAATTCCTAGAGGCTGTTGGTGATGAAGACTTTGCTTTTATCCATTGCTCTGATATAACCCATGTGAAGATTTGTCCTCCATTTTTCTGAGTCTTACTTCTTTGGCCTGTTACTTAGGGAACTAATACAGTCTGTTAGCTTGTAGTGGTAATGTTAACAGTTATTCTGAGATTTTAATGTGTAGCTAATTACCTTTTTCTATTGCCCTTCTCTGTTTGGGAGCAGTAAATTTCATGTCTTATGTGTGTTTCAAGGAGGCTGTGATGTTCTAGGGAGCATTGCACATGTCGACAGCCACTTCCAGCACAGTTGGATCATGTGCTGCACTAAGTTATGGGCATAGCTGTGTGAGGATGTTTTCTGTGGGATAGCGTCCTGGCTTGCTGCCATGCTGAATCTTTAGTAATTGGCAAGCCTTGCTAATGAGGGGCTGGTAGCCTACACTCTGCAAAGTTTTTGGCCTGAAGCAGGTGTCATGTGTGTCCTGCTTTGCAGTGATTTCCTGCTTACCACCTCTGAACATGTGTGGCCCCAAGTCCTTCCATAATAATGAATTAAACAATTATTTAAATGTTTGCAGTGATTTCCTTCTGCTGCAGACATTGTCAGTGACCCAGGACTTTGCGATGCCCCAAGTGGATGAAAGCAAAGTGCTGCTTACTTGATGTTTTCCTGATCTACACTGGGAAGTTGTTGATGGTACGTTAGGAAAAGAGGGTGTTATGGAGTGTTGGCCATGAAAAGCATATCATGCTGTGGGGGCTTCCTCTCTTTTTCCAGCCTCTTTTGTTGGTCTGTGAAACTAAACACAGATTACTCTCTCTGGGAAAGAGTGTTTTCTGTCAGTTATGGTGTTCAGCGTTTTCATGTCCATCAGCCTTTCGATCTCTTGGGCATAGTATGTCATAGAATCATGATATCATTAAGGTTGAAAAAGACCTCCAAGATCTCAAGAGTCCAACTGAACACCACCATATCAACTAAACCATGCACTAAGTCCCATGTCTAGCTGTTTCTTGAACACTTCCAGAGATGGTGCTCTACCACTTCCCTGGACAGCCCATTCTGATGCTAAACAATGTCCTTTTAGTGAAGAAATTCTTCTGATATCCAACCTAAACTTCCCCTGGTGTATCCTGAGGCAATTTCCTCTTGTGACAGCTGTCACAGTTACCTTGGAAAAAAGGCCCCCATCTTGCTGCAACCTCCTTTCAGGCAGAGGTAGACAGTGATAAGGTCTCACCTGAGTCTCCTTTCCTCCAGGCTAAACACTCCCAGCTCCCTCAGCTGCTTCTCATCAGACTTGTGCTCCAGACCCTTCACCAGCTCTGTTCTCTGGACATGCTACAGCCCCTCAATGTCTTTCTTGCATTGAGGGGCCCAGAACTGGACTCAAAGTGTGGTCCCGCCAGTGCTGAGTATAGGGGAACGATCCCTGCCCTGGTCCTGCTGGACATGCTTTTTCTGATACCGGCCAGAATGCCACTGGCCTCCTTGGTCACCTGGGTGCTGCCGGCTCATCTTCAGCTGCTGTCACCAGCACCTCCAGGTCCTTTTCTGCTGGGCAGCTTTCCAGCCATTCTGCCCCAGTGTGTAGCACTGCCTGGGGTGGTTGTGGCCCAGGTGGAGGACCTGATATTTCACCTTACAGAACCTATACAGTTGGCCTCAGCCCATCGATCTAGCCTGTCTAGATCCCACTGTAGAGCCTCTACTACCATCCAACCCATCAGCACTCCTGCCCAGCTTAGTGTTGTCTGCAGACTGACTGAGGGTGCACTCAATCCCCTTGTCAAAAACATTGATAACTACATTAAGCAGGACTGGCCCCAACACTGAGCCCTGGGGAACTGACTGCCAACTGGGTGTGGCACCCATGCTCTGTGCCTGGCCACTCAGGCAATTTTTAACCAGCAAAGAGTGCACTTAGACAAGCCTTGGGCTGCCAGCTTCTCCAGCAGCCTGCTTCTGCATCTCTAAAATTTCCTTCTTAAATATGTCCAACCTTCCTAGACCCTTTGTTTTTAGGAGCAGTTTCCCAAGGGTCTGTCTGAACCAGTGTTCTGAAAAGACCAAAGTCTGCTCTCTAGAACTCCAAGGTGTAGAGGTTTTGTTGATTCCTTTCCTACTTCACCAAGAATCGAAAACTCATTTTGTGGTCACTACCTAAGACAACCTCCAACCACCGCATCTCCCACCAGCCCTTCTCTGTTCAGAAACAGCAGGCTCTACCCCAGCAGGCTTTCTAACCAGCTGTGTCAGGAAGTTATCTTCCACACCCTCCAGGAACCTCCTAGACTGCCTCCTCTGTGCTGTGTTGAGTTTCCAGTAGACATCCAGCAGGTTAAAATCTCCCACAAAAACTGGTGATCATGAAACCAGCCAGCTGCTTAAGGAATGTCATCTGGCTCTTCATCCTTTGTTGGGTGATCCTCCCTCCCCTGATTCTCACCCGTATTGTCACTGACCCTGGGCTCTGTGCAGTCGAAACGCTCCCTAGAGTACAGGGCCACCCCAGTGCCTCTCCTTGCTCTCCTGTCCCTTATGCAGAGCTGCACTGCAAGCACTCCAATAGTGTGAGTCGCCCCATCACATGCCCATGATGGCACCTGTGTCACAGCTTTCCTGCTGCACAGTGGCTTCCACGTCCTCCCATTTGTTACCCATGCTGTGTGCATTGGTGCAGATGCACTTCAGCTGGGATGGCAATTTCCCCCCAACACTGGCATGCAGACCACGGGCTCATGTCTAGCCAGCCTGGTCTCATCTTCTTCCCCCTTCAAACCTAGACTAAAGCCTTCTCAATCAGCCCAGCCAACTCATGGGCTAAAATCCTTTGTTATGTTACAAAGAGTTCTTGAGAGATAAAGGCCATTATGGTTAAATTCTAGAGTGGCATCTGTTTCACACCCTCCGTGTATGTGTTTATATTTGCATACATACATATTCATACTTACACGTGCTTTTAGTGAGCTCAGTGTCTCCTGGCTTGGGTCTATTTATAAAACTAGCAAAAATAAGACCTGCTGAATGACCTTCATACGAGAAGAAACTGAGAGGGAGGGAAAGAACTATCTTTGATCTGTGGCCTTTACATAGGTGTCTGAGTCTGAGCTTTTGAAACTGTGTTGTGTTTGCATGGGGAATGTGATGAAACATGGATAACTGCAGTCACTGCCTCAGTACTTTGGGGCAAAATTGCCTTTGGAGAACTCAGTGTATTTGTGTGTGACAGGGTACTGGCAGCATAGCAAGTAGCTCATTTTGGGGGAAGGTAGCAATGTGTGGAAAACTGTGAAATCTGGAAGCGTATTTGAGTGTTTGAATTTGTTTTTCTCATTTCAGAGACATAAAGACATTAAATATCTTTCTAACCAAGGCAAACCTGATTAAATTGGGAGACTATGGGTTGGCAAAGAAGCTGAACTCTGAGTACTCTATGGCTGAGACTGTGAGTATCTGCCATCTTTGTATGCAGACTGAGTTGTGTTTTTTCATCTCTGCATGCCTTGCAGAAAACCAGGGATGCTGTACGTTCTTGCTGCTTGTTTTCTGTTACTTTCCTTTCCCTCACCCCTCAATTTCCCTCAAAATTATGGTATCATAGAATTAAGGTTGGAAAAGACCTCTACAGTCATGGAGTCCAACTGTTAACCCAGCAGTGCTGTGTTCACCACTAAACTATGTCCCCAAGTGCTGCATCCACAGGTTTTTTGAACACTTCCAGAGATGGTGACTCTTATTTTTTTGGGCATCTTGTTTCAAAGCCTGACTCTTTCAGTGAAGATTTTTTCCCTAGTATTTTATATAAACCTCCTCTGGTGCAACTTGGGGCCATTTCTTCCTGTCCAGTCACTTACCACTTGGAGACTGGCACCCACCTCGCTACAATTTACTTCCTAACTTTAACTTTATCTGGCTAACTTTGGCATATTTGCTGATGTGTTGCAGCCTGCAGTTTTTCATGCTCCCTAGTTACCTTCTGGAGGTCTTTCTGGAAAACAGTAGTAGACAAAAGATAGGTGCACTATGGAAATAGAATTGTACCAGAGCTAATGTAGCCATGCTAGAGAGCACTGCTCTTCTTTTCCTAGTCATGGTATTTCTAAAGGTGAATCTGTGTAACACAAAGACAGTGTTCTGGAGGACAGAGACAGCATTATAGTCACATCAGAACAAGGCTCTCCTTCTGGGCTAGTTAAGGCCAGCTTAACAAATAAAATTAATTTTGTCATGCTGCTGTGATAACAGGTAAATTTTTCCTCAGGTGGATCTGAGATAGTTTGGATGTGTGTGCCTGACATTGCACTGTGCCATAGGCATGTCTCAAATCTCTTTAGTATTCAGGCTCTGAAGAGAATTGCAAAGAAGCAAGAAAGGAACTTGTGCTTCTTATGGTAGCCAGATGTATAACCATTGGTAATGTTCTTGAAGGGGGGCGAAGCTTTGTAGGAGTGATTAATTCTACCAGAAGGCTGTCAAGCTTGGCCTTGTTCCAAACCCTGCCAGAAAGCATTTTTGCAGCCAGTTATGACATGAGGTAAGCTATACTGCAGGCACCTAAAAGGTTCAGCTTGGACTTTTCAGCTCCATTAATTTTTGTGGTGAGTGTTAGGCTTGGAAAGGGAGACATTGTTTGAGGGTTCCTATCTGCTAAAGGCCTTTATTATAGTTTGGGACACAAGCCAGCTCACACTTCCCCTTACCAGGCTGTGTTATTCAATTTAATGGCAGGTGTTGGTGTTCTGTTAGGATGTGTAGTTAAATACTTGCCAGTCCCCTTCCAGAACACGAGCACTATTGTGCAGTTCCACTGTAACTGGGAACTCACGGCTACTGCATAAAGCCATCATTAGACTGGGCTGCAGCAGAACCAGTTCTGTTTTGTCACACTTTTCATGGCCTTCAGGGGCAGTTTGGTCTATGCTGTGAAGTTACAGGTTTGGTTTTGCCTGTGTTGTCTATGTTCATCAATACCTACTACACCTGCAAGCATTGTTTTTTCCTTTTTCACATATGAAAAACTTTGAACTACACACCTTCAGCTGTATTTTGATTTTTATATGCTGGCTATGCTCTGGTCTAGTTGCTCAATTTATAACCTAATGACCAGTGGCAGATCGGAAGTAATTTTTTTGGGAAATGAGTGCAAACATGTTATTGTCGGTATTTGTAATTGTAGCAGTCAAATTATGATTTTGTAGAATGCTCACTTCTTTTTAATTTATCATTCTTTCTCCCATTTACCAAAGAAGATGTAGAAAATATGTCTGTCTTACAGAAAGTTTCCATTATCCTTTGTGTAAAAAAGGTTTAGGTGCAGTGTCCTAGTTCTGTGTATAACACTCCAGTTCTTAGGGCTTCTGAACCTTCCCGTGGCTGGGACTCACGTAGCTCTGTAGTGGTCACGCTCTGTCACAGGAGATGGGGGGAGATGGCAGATTCTGAATGTACCCATTAGGTATCCAGTGTACTTGCAGAGTCTCATGAAGGGCAAGCTTTGTAGTCCTTGGAGCTTTGCCAAGAGAGTTGAAAAGAGGTCATCTATAAATATTTCTCCTTTTTCTAAATTCTCTCTTGTTTTGTTTTGCTGTCTAGTTTCTTTCTAAGGAGTGAGCTCCATTCATCTGGAAGCTTCATTCTTACATCTTTTATCATGTTTGTTCTGTGTCTCCTTGTTGTGACTTTGAACTAAGCTGCTACTTCTGCAGTACCTGGGAGGCCTTTGTATTTTTGTGCAGGGGTTTGGATTTTTTGTGTGGTGGGGGTGTTCGTTCTATACAAAACAATTGTTCAGGAAAGTTCACTTCTGAAGTGAAAGCCTTTTGGGTGGGACTCAAGCCAGCTTTCTGTTGACCCTAAAGCAACCCTTCTTTTTTGTTTGAGACAGGGCAGCCTTTGTCCTGACCGTATCTTGTGATCAGAGTGGCTCCATAGCTAAGGTCTGGCATCTGTATTTGTAAGCTTTGCTAGATCCCTTTTTTCTTCAACCTCATGTGATGGTTTCCATATGCTTGGTCAGTACATAAGGCCCTGATTACCTCTAAATGATGTATATTTAAGAGAGGGGAAAGTCCTTGCTGTATTTTTGTGACTATTACTCTAGTGAGAAGTATGTACCGCATCAGGTACATGAGAAGAGAGGTGTCTAGGATCTTTTAGGAGCCTCAGGGCCAAACAGGTTTGTGGATGACAGGGGAAAAAATGTGCTTATTGTTCCTATCCCTCCAGCACATTAGGGAGGTATATTGCTTCAGTGCTGGGTCAGATCAGTGTCTAGCTCAGTCCTGTGTGAACATAATGGATACTGAGCTCCTGAATTGAAGACTGCTGGTTCATTTCTGATTTTTAAATGCTGTTTTTCCTAGCTGGTGGGAACTCCATATTACATGTCCCCAGAACTCTGCCAGGGTGTGAAATACAACTTCAAATCTGATATTTGGGCTGTGGGCTGTGTCATCTTTGAGCTGCTTACTCTGAAGAGGACCTTTGATGCTACTGTAAGTCTGTAAACCAGTATGGACTGAATAACCTTATTTTTTCATTGTTGTAAGATTCACAAATAACTTTTCTTCAGTCGTGTTTTTCGTTTGTTGTTGTTTAAATCTGCTAATTTAAAAAATCAGTGGCCTAAGAGTGACAGCTATAGCCAGAAAAAATGCCTGCATGACTCTCCTTACCCTTTGTGCAGATTTCCCTTTTGCCTTCATGCAACAGCCTCTCTGGCTTCTGCCAAACCCACGTGAGGCCCGTGTTTACTAGATGCAGAATAATAACTGTGCTAATTTGTAGCATGGTTGTGAACAAAATATCCTTTTCACTACACGGAGGAAGTTTGTGACTGTATAGTCTTTTTGCTCTTTTAGCATTACTTTCTGTGCATTTTCTGTGTAACATTCCTTAGCAAAAACCTTCCGGTCTTCAGATTTCATAGGATCTAATCCTGTTATTCTTTCTCAAAGCTTGGTTGCAAGAGAAGTCTGGTCAAGCTGGCATAGGGAGGGTGAAAGGAGCATTGCTGTCTGACACATGTGATTTGCTAGCTTGTGCTAAGTGATGGGAAAGCTGCTAGTTGCTGTAGGCAAGATTTTGTAACCCTGAAAGAGGCAGTGTGAAAATACCATCCTTGACTGACCTTCTTTTGTGCTGCTGTGCTGTGTTTGATGGCAATATGTGGCATAGGAGATTTCATACAAAGAGAAGCCTATTCTCCCTACACTGTTAGAGAATTTGGTGAAAAGCTGGATGTTGCCACAAAGTCCTAGCTGTCAGAGGTACTATTTCTGCAGGAATTGTTATTAAATTTCTGGAGAACCTGCTAAGCAGGGAAGAAGAGGGGTGTGTCCTGATCAGAGATGGAGAAAGAAAATAATGGTGGTCTATAGCATCTCTCCCCATTGGACACGTTGTCCAATTTGGTTCCATTATGGCTGGTTTCTGGTTCTGCCTAGAATCCCTGAATCTTTGTGTGAAGATTGTACAGGGAAATCGTGCCATGGAGGTTGATTCCACTGTCTACTCCTGGGAACTGATCCAGATGGTGAACTCCTGCCTTGATCAGGTTGGTGAAATACTTTCTAACTTTCAGATATCCATTCCCAGCTGTCTCAGCCATGGAATTCAGGGCTGAAGGGGAATGACATGCCTGTTTCAGTATGTGAGGGGTTGATGCAGGGTAATTTTTTTGAGGCCCAAGGCATCACTAAGGTTGGGCTTTCTCCAGTCCTCTGAAAGCTTTGTCTCAGTCCTGCAGGCTCTGGAGGTGTGCTGGGTTTCCTCTGATCACAAGTATTTAATGGGCTAGTAGAAGCAATTATTTTTTAATGCAGTGCTGTGGAGGTAGGAACATCATCTCAGTACGGTCTCTTAGGGCTCTGTCTTTCTGTAGGGAAATAATTTATTGAAAGAAAACATAGTATTAATACCTTTGGAGCATGAAAGTCCCTCCTGCACATCCATGGTATTCAAGGAAAGAGTCCATGCAGGCTTGTATGAGGTCTTCTGGCCCAAGATTTTGTTGTAGATGATGAGATAATTACTTGTTGCTTCCTTGTTTCAGGACCCAGAAAAGAGACCCACTGCAGATGAATTGCTTGAACATCCCCTTCTCAGCAAACGCAGGAGGTAATCAGATGATCTTGCCTGAAACCTATGTGGCTGACAGGGAAAACAGGAGGGTTTGTGTAGACTGGGGGTGTTCATGCTTTCATAGCAACATCCTTAAGTGAATTTAGACTGATGTGAGGCAGATATTTAAGTACTTTATTCTCTTTAGGGAAAATGCATTTTTGCAATCTTTTCTTCTGGTCTCATGTTCAGTTGGTACACAGGAAAGGTCTCTGCATCCTTAGAAGCTGTTATATTGAGAACCTTGAGCTATTCCATTCTGAAACTCCTTGAGGAATGCTTCTTTCTATTCTTCAAATTTCTCTGGATGAAAAGTGACAGAGATTCTCTTGCAGTCATTGGAAAAAAAGCCATTTTGAATATATATATTCAAAATGTATAGATCAGTCAGTATAGAGACCCTCACTTTTTCCTTTTGTTGCCTCCATCTTTGGGAGAGACTTGCATTGAAAGTGGCCCGTTTTAGCTTAGTTTCATCATCAGCCTGCACACACTATCTTGTCGTGAAAAGTGGACAATAATTCTGGGCTATTTCTATTTCACATTGGTTTATTTGGGAACAACAGAGTTAGTCTGTTATACCAATACTCTTTTGCTTGGTTATCAGCAGAGTTTGAGTTTTGCCTTGCTGTATGCATTGGTAAAAGCCCAAATCCAGATAATACTTAGCCATTTAAGGTTATTCTTGTGCAATATGAGTGTTGGTTGGCCACATTTTCATACAGGCATAGTTTGTTGTCCTCAGTTCTTCTAGAAGTTTGTTAGCTGTGTGGTACATTACTTCTGCCCTACTTACTGTGTTGCTGCGAGCTTGGTAAACAGCTGCCATGTTTTCTCCAAGAGGCAGCAGCATTTTATTGGAAAGGAAAACAGTTTGTGTGTGCTGCTTGTCAGTAAATTGCATAGAGCAATGTTGCTGTTTTTTAAAATCCTTTTTCTCCCTTGGCAGGGAGATGGAAGAGAAAGTCACGCTGCTTAATGGGCCAAATAAGCGACCAAGGTAATCATTTAGACATGTGTTTCAAAGGAAGTATGGAGAGAACAGCTCCCCAGAGAGGAACTAAGAGTGGTAGTGTGTGACAACCTTAATGGAACAGTGTAGTTCAGAAGATCCCTGAATGCTAGAAATTTGACACAGCAGTTGCATGCTTACTGTCCTGTGTTTTACTTTGCCTTTTATATCCTACTTATTTGTATGGCTGGAGCTGTACCTCAGCAGGCCCCCATCCAGCTCTAATCTGTCCTACTGAGGATGTAATCTTTGCAGCCTACATATCTGAGTTGTAATGTGGATCTCTCCTTTCACACAGATTACCTTCAGCAGGAAGAGTATGACTATCTGAATTATTAATATTACATTAATATAAGTATCTTATATAAAACCTGATATAGCAGAGGTTCAGTACAGTTCCCAGCAAGCCTGTAAGCAGGGTTGCTCTGTGAAGCAGGTAGCTTCTGTGACATATATAGCTGGTTGTCTGTTTTTCATCAGAAAGAATTTGACAATTTTTTCCTAGTAAACTTGGAAGTACTAGCTGAGCACCATAGGTTAGGTGAAGTTGTCCCTTTCATGGGCTGTTCACAGTTTGCTGGAAGAAAAGTTTCTGAAAATAAAAACCATGAATAGTTGTGAAGAGGAAACTGCTAGACAACAGCAGGAAAATGGGTGATGACAGGGAATGCAAACTCATTATTTAAAGCATATGTATTTTGTTTGGGGGGTCTTGTGCAGGTCAAGTACCGTGAACGAGGCTCCCATTGCAGTGGTGACCTCACGCACCAGTGAGGTGTATGTTTGGGGGGGTGGTAAATCCACCCCCCAGAAGCTGGATGCCATCAAAAGTGGCTGCAGTGCACGCCAGGTGTGTGCTGGTAACACTCACTTTGCTGTGGTGACAGTGGAGAAGGAGCTCTACACCTGGGTGGTAAGTGAGACAAACTGCAGGAAGTGGGTATGAGTGGGAAAGGAGGGTTCACACCTACTGCTGACTGTTCACGAGCCTGCTTGAATCAGATGGGCAGGAAGCTTGGAAAGGGAGAAATCTGACTGCAGTGGACAGTGAGGCCATCTGATTTGGGGCTGACCCAGGTCTCCCAAGGCAAGTGTGTTTCTGGGAGACATTTTCCATTGTGACAGGAAGTGTCTTGGAGACTTGCTGTGCACTTGAGGTTTGTAAATGGTGGCCCAGACACTGAGTCAGACATCTCTTCGTTCCGTTCCTGACTACTAGACATGCAGTGGAGACTTAGTGATCCTCTGTTTTTGTGTTTTTGAGGAGGGTTTTTCAAGATCAGAATGGGTGGGATGAGTGACCTTTTTGTAATCATCTGCAAGACAACTTCCATCAGAATGCGGAGGGATCTTAGGCTAAACAACTCTGCTTCCTGTGATGGTGGAAATTCTAAAATAGTTTAAAGTGAATAAAAAATGTTGGCATATAATGCATTTTAAACAATTGAATTCAGTCTTCTCAGGTTTAGATGAGGAAGGGTTCTCCATCTCCAGGCTTCCAGGGGTTCTCGTATTGATTATACAGGGTCTGTTAAAACAGATTAGAAGATAAGTCTGTGAGAAAGGAAGAAGATTCAAATAGGAGGAGAGCAACTTGGAGTAATTTGCTGAATGTTCCTGCAAGAACAACCACTGAAAACTTTCAGCTGGGTATTAGTTTTAGTTTCAACACTACTTGTTTTGTTTTTCCTATGTAATTGCTATGTCAGGCTATTTCAGTGACATTTCAGTTTCAGGTTATGCATTTTTTTGCAGCCATTATGATTTAGAAAAGTGGTTCAAAAAGCTGAAGGAAGAATTTCAGTCCTGCAGCAGGGAGCAGGTTCTGTAGCCTGGCAGATGATAAAGCAGCAGAGATTCCTCATGAGATGCTGGCTTGAGACTGGATCACTCCTTGTTAGTTCATCACTGCCAGAAAGCCTGTGCTGCCATTGAGCTTGTTGCCTACTGTATGCACAGAGATAAAAGTCTCTTCCTGAGACCAGACAGAACATTTTTTCTTGCTCCTTGCAATCTTATGTTGTTTGCTTCTCTTGTTTGCTGTTAATTGACACCATCTCTGGGATTGTGGAAATGCAACCTCACCAGGTGTTTCTGTCTTACAGAATATGCAGGGGGGCACAAAGTTGCACGGGCAGCTGGGACATGGAGACAGAGCTTCCTACCGGCAGCCAAAGCATGTTGAGAAGCTTCAGGGAAAAGCCATTCGCCAGGTGTCCTGTGGAGATGATTTCACAGTGTGCATCACAGGTGAGAGCTGGAAGTCATTTGGCTCAGACTATTATGGATGTGTAGGCATTGACAAGTGCCCTCACTTTGCTGAGCTGTTGGAAGTGTTTGCCTTCACCACCAGATTAGCAGAGCTTTGTGCACAAAGGAGAAAGCCCCCTGTGTTACTCATCCCTCAGTTTAGAGGATAGTACCAATATAACTACATTTGGGATAGATTATATAACATTTGAGATAGATCAACGTTATTACACAGAGGAAGATTTTGACTCCCAAGAAAGATGAGATTTTGCTAAGGATGTGATCCTTTTTGGTGATAAAGCTGGGTGTTGACTACAAATCCATGTGTTTGCGTAGAGTCTTTGCTGTTACCAGTGCATGTGTTGCCTCCATGCATGCTCATATTAAAGACAGTGAAGACTGAAGTCGAGAATGTAGATATGTTTAATGTTTAAAAGTTCTCTGGACCGTGTGGGGAAAGAATCATCCAGTGATGAAAAAGAATGTGTATCTAGGATTTGCTGTTTAATTCAGAATGCTTGACATCTGGTAGCTGTCTCTAGTTCTAACCCTGCTCCTACTTTGAAGGATGTGTTAAGTGTGGTTATAGAAGAATCTGACTCTCGCTTTACCCATTCAAATGATTCTCAAGAAGGTAGTTTCAGGCTTATTTTGCCAGTGCTGAAAAGGCAGAGATTTGACAGACATAAGCTCAGGTGGTCATTTTGAGGAAGGAGCAACTTAGGTGGCCACAGGATCAATTTGTGGGTTACTGTTAAAGAAATTGGCAGGTTCAACCAAAGATTTTTTGGCACTGAAGTAGCTGCAGGTTGTCATGTAAGATCCATCTTAACATGAATAAGGATTCCATAGTCTCCTGATGACATTCTTCTGCACTAAAGAGGATGATTGCAGAAAATAATTTGCTCTGACCATGTCCTAAGAGGTTAATATGCAGTCTAACACAAGTCCCATGTGCTGACCAAGCTTCCCTTATGTTCCCTTCAGATGAGGGCCAGGTGTATGCCTTTGGCTCAGACTATTATGGATGCATTGGCGTTGACAAGGCTTATGGCTCTGAAGTGCTTGAGCCCCTGCAGCTGGATTTCTTTCTTACCAATGCTGTGGAGCAGGTCTCATGTGGAGATAACCATGTGGCAGTGCTGACCAGGAACAGAGAAGTCTACACGTGGGGCTGTGGAGAATATGGTAGGTAGAGTCTCCCTGAACCCTAAAGACACTGGGACATGCCTGCCAGAAAGTGGCTTTGTGCAGGTTTGTCATGCAGGGCCTGGGTGAGGGTTGCCTGGTAAATACCCTGGGGGCAAAAACCATTGTTTCTCTGGAACTTTCTTTCCTTGTAAAAATGGGGAACTGGAGACTGAACTCTTAGGACTTTATTCTGGAAAGCTCCAGGGTGCCACTCAGTAGGGCAATGGCTCTGTGAGTGGCGTTGGATTCCCTTGAGGATTGGCAGGCAATGATGGATGTAGGGAAACAGGGAGATTCTAGTTCTGTAGGGAGATTCTTTTGGGACTATGGAGAGACAATACCAGTTCTTAGATATGGGCACCTGGTGAGGCCATTTTTAACTGCAGTATTTTCATTGTTGCAGGACGCTTGGGCTTGGATTCAGAAGAAGATCACTACACCCTCAGAAGGTAGGCTACTTGAATGACTACTGCTCAAGATCTGCAAGGGCATAAATCCATATTTTTGCTGTTTGTAAATGCTGTCTCTCTGAGGCTCAGGTGTTTTTTCTGAGACACAGAGTTTGCAAGAATTTTAACTTTGCTTCCTCACTTAATTTTGCTTTGTTTCTCCTGGAGATCGTGGCATAGTCATACCACTCACAAACCAGGTGGTGTCACAGCTCAGAACTTAATTGCTCTGATTTCTGTGATGGAACTGGAAACGCCAGCTTAATGTTGTAGAAATCATAGTGAGAAATATCAAATGGTTTACCTTGGGTCTGTAGGGGAAACTCATAGCAGTGCAACTACTGCGAGTCTTTGCATGTAATATAATGAGTCAAAGATTAGTTGAAAATAAAACCCTCTTGAAATACAGTGCTGAGGTAACTGAAGTATTCCAACCCACTGGGTTTAGAAACAAATAAGGATGTGCCAGGAAGCCAAATATCTGTGATCACGTAGTATCACACCCACACAGCACAGACACAAACCCAGCCCTACTCACCTAACTGGGTTTGGTGTTTGTAGAACCCATCTGCCCAGGTTGCCTATGCATCATATTTCAGGTTCCTGTTCTGTTTGCTGATGTCTGCCTTGAATATCTGCATTGTGACCAGACTTTCCATATGCTACAGACCTTCGTTCAAAATAACTGTAGTGGCTATTGATAGTGTCCAGACTAGCTGTGCCACTGCTCTACCCTCATATGTTTTCCAAGTGCCAGCTTCCATGTAATAGGTGTTGGGATTTTTATTTTCTTAGGATATATTTCTTCTACCTAGGTGGATGTTCCGAAGACCTTAAACATTGTGTCCGTTCACTGTGGCTGTGATGGAACTTTCCTGCTTACCCAGACAGGCAAAGTCTTGGCATGTGGACTCAACGAGTTCAACAAGCTGGGCCTGAATCAGTGCACATCTGGGATAATCAATCATGATGTAAGTGTGTTTGGGTCCCTGGCTCCAGCTCCAGCAATCAGTATTATATGGGGAAATGGAAGTCCTGTGACAAGTGTTCATTAGCTTCGTGGAAATGCTTTAATTCCAGTCAAGACAATAGATACTTGGATTGTGGGAAGAGGCAATTTGTTCCTCGGTTTTCTGTCTGCCCTGTGGGCTTATGTCAGATCTGAGGTAGTGAAACAGAGTGAGTTGCTCTGGTGATTTATCCAGTGATCGGGATTCTGGCAGTTTTTTATCATACTTGTTTTAGGACTGTCTTTAGGTCCTAAAACCTAACCTTTAGGTCCATTAAACTTAAACTTTAGGTTTAATATTGTGGTCAGACCTGAGCTTGCTTGAGTAGGTCTTAGCTTATGAGTGTGTAATTTTTTCACTCTCTACTTACCCACATCTTTTGTCAGACATACTGTGAGGTGCCATATGCCACTTCCCTTACTTTGGCTAAGCAGCTGTCCTTCTACAAGATCCGTACCATTTCTCCAGGGAAGACACACACAGCTTCTATTGATGGTGAGAGCCTTGTGCAGTAAGAACTGAATTCTGGGTGCTGAATTACATTGCATCAACTTTGCTCTTTCAGCCTGGCCCTTGACATTGGGGTTTTGCTCTTGGTAGCAAGGTTCATGCCTGCTCCAGGAACTCAGGATTCCTGTTTCTCAGCAGTCTTGTTTCCTGGCCAGCTGAAGCAGCAATGTCAGCCTTCCTGTTTTTTTAAAGTGGAGAAAAAAAAGTTTTAGGAAGAATCCGGCTCAAGGCTAGCAGAGGAATCATTTATGATCAATTTTGGCTTTGCTTGAATAACATCAGTCAGAGAGCTGTGAGGGAGTCCCAGCCCCAGCATCAGAAAAGGGAAGCAGTGGGAGAAGGAACTGGGGAGGTGTTTCCAGGTTAAACCCATTCCTTTTGGCGGCACTGTCCCCTTCCAGCCTGGCTGACAGCTCAGCAGAGCCGTTGCTGCTCATGGGCTGTCGCTGTGCTCTGTGTGCATGGCTGCTTGCACAGTTGGGCCTTCACTGTGACTGTCTCCTCCCTAGAGCGAGGCCGCCTGCTGACCTTCGGCTCCAACAAGTGTGGACAGCTTGGTGTTGGGGACTATAAGAAGCACCTGGGAATAAACCTGCTGGGAGGCCCCTTGGGGGGTAAGCAGGTGATCAGGGTTTCATGTGGAGATGAATTCACCATAGCTGCTACTGACGGTGAGTGGGTCTTTGCCAAATTGCAGTGGGTTACTTTAAACTTAATTTGTTGAGTGGTTAACTGGCTCCCATTGATTATTTCTTTTACCAGCCCCACAGCACAGCCCTGAAATAAAGAAATCCTCCTAGACTGGGGCTGTCTTGCCTGGTTAATTGCCCCTGTGCAGCCCCAAGTATTTGCTGTCCCTAAGGCTGCAGAGTACTGACTTGTTGGCTGACCGTTAGGTTTGTTATTGGTTTGTTCTCCCACTGTTAAAATGGAGCTGGTGGATTAGATATTTTGAGATATTACTTACAGCAGAAAGGCTGATCCTTACAGCAATTACAGGCTGAGAAGGAGTGAGGGAATTGAACCCCTGAATTTTTCTCTCCTCAGACAACCATATCTTTGCTTGGGGTAATGGCGGGAATGGGCGTCTGGCAATGACATCGACTGAGAGAGCTCATGGCTCAGATATTTGTACCTCGTGGCCTCGGCCAATATTTGGATCATTGCATCATGTTCCAGACCTGTCATGCCGTGGCTGGCACACCATCATCATTGTTGGTAAGTGTAAATTTAGGATGTAGTTTTGGGATCTTGTTTATGATGATATATTTTCTTGCTAGGAGAGTATAAATCTTGCCTGAGAACAGGCCAGATTTCTGGGGGAAATGTGGCAAGCTGCTCTGAGCCATAGGCCTGCAGATACTGGCTTTGTAGAAATTATCTTGCTTTCTGTGTGGCACTCTAACTGAAAGCATGCTTCTCTCCTTGCAGAAAAGGTGTTGAACTCCAAAACAATACGATCCAACAGCAGTGGTCTGTCCATTGGTACTGGTAAGTAACCTGCCGTGGGGAGCTCTGGTTTAAGTTAGTTTGAGTGGATGAAGTTTGGTCCTGCAGTACGATTTCTCTGTGTTTGGAAAGCCTCGCAGAATAGCTCAAAGGGAAAGCCCTTGTAGGCGTGCAGAGAGTGTTTGGAGCTAAACTGCTGAGGGAGATAATGCTGGCATGTGCTCTCACCATGACCATACAGTACAAATTTGTGTATCTTCTCTGCTTCATCTGGGGTTTGACAACAGGAATAGCAGAGGTGGGAAAAGTATAGAGTTTTCACTTTTGTTTGCTAGTGGCTCAGAGCTGCACAGCTGGGGGAGGAGAAGAAGAGGATAATGAACAGGAAGCAGAAACCCCCAATCCCAGTGGAGGCTTTCGGGGAACCATGGAAGCAGATCGTGAGTTGGGGGGCTGGATCAGCACTACAGAAGCCAAGGGAGGCAACAGTGCTGACAGCAGCTCCTGCCCTGGCTGGCTGCGGAAGGTAAGGTGGTTTCTCAGGTATGCCAAAGTGGGGATCTAGGCTGGGAAAACTGGGTGGCCCCTTCCACCTTTGAGGGATACTCTTATAGGTTCTTAGAGCCCTGTTGCACAGAGCCCTTAAGGCCTCGCTGCCTGTTTAACCACAAGAGGGTGTTGGTGCATCAACTAAGAAGATGAAATGACCTGCAGGAAGTTGGCAGACCTGACAGAACTGCTTTTGTATCCAGGAGCTGGAGAATGCTGAATTCATCCCCATGCCTGACAGCCCCTTTCCTCTGAGCATAGCATCTTCAGAACCTGAGAAGGAGACTCTTCCATACCAGAAACTTCAAGGACTCAAAGTGGCCTCTGAGGAACCTGTTGGATTAAACAAACCCAAAACGGAGCCCTGGGTAATGTTATCAAAGTGAATGCTTGGCTAAAAGCTCTTTGGGACCATAAATGGCAATGTTTGAATTATTGGGAGAGCTGAGAAGAGCCTGTTGGATTGGCTTAATTCATCTGGTTGAGGAAAAGAGAGCTGGTGATAACCAGAGATGATGTTGCAAAGAGAAAAATTCCCAAGGATCTAGAAAACAAAGCTGATTCTTGGTCACATTTAAAGTAATGAGATCACTTCTCTAGGAAAATGTGTATAATGCAATTGGAAAAAAAAAAAAAAGAGAAGCCAAGGGCTCAGAAGCCTAGCAGACAACAGAAATTTAGAAAGCAGAATTTGTTGTGAGATAGGAAGAATTGGTAGAGAAAATCAATGAGAAATTACTATTATAATATTAGTAATTATAATAATAGATTATTAACTCTAGGAGCTTTCTCCAAGAGGAGGCATGGATCCTACACTTAGGGAAATGGTGGTAAACAGGATGGATTTTGGTGATAGGAGGACAGGAACAACCTTCCCAGGAAAAGGAGGAAGCTGGTGGCTTTGCACAGAAGACAGAAGAGAAGTAGCTTGTTGACCCTGCCTTCTAGAAGTTTGGCAGGTCAGGGAAGAAGCTGGGATAATACTCTGGGCATGTTTTTTTCTTGTGGCATATACAACTCCTGGCCTTGCACTCAAACCTGGCCTGACTTCCTTCCTTGTCTCTGCAGCCTGCTTGCCTGAGTCCAACCTTACCGTGTGGTGAAGGGAAGGATGCATCTCCTGGTGCAGGCTGCGTGTGCAGTGCTCTGCAAGTGGAGGTGACACACCTCCGAGGCCTGGTTTTACAGTGTCTGGATGATCAGAAGAAGCTGCAGCAGGAAACCATTCGTCTGAGTGCCCAACTCCAGCGGTTCTGCAGGAGGATGGAGGAAATGCAGCAGGTGAGAATCTGTCATCTGGGTGCACATCTGTGCTCAGGACTCATCATGCTCCTGCAGATTATGGAGACTGTGCAGAAGGAGGCAGCTCTTAACAACCATCCCTATCAGAGCAGAATTTAGTGGGACTAAGAAAGACGCCTGCTTCTTATATAAGCTGCTGATGCAGGCTCTGATGCTAGCAAAACAGGAATGAAGCCAAGAAGAGTTTCCTCTGAGGACAGCCCACTCTTTGAGGGATGTGGGATTTACCTTTATTTCTCCTGATGAGAAGGGGTGGGCAGTCAGATGTTGTGAAGAGTCACAAATGGCTGTGGAGAATATAAAGTGGGCCTTGTGCAGCTTGTAGTTTTTCTACAGCTGGTCCTGGCGCTGTGTGGGTAACTGCTGTTTGTTTTGATAGGTGAAGCTTCATTCCAAAGGAACACAGACAACCAAAGAGGAGATGGAAGTGGATCCGAAACCTGACGTGGATTCAGATTCCTGGTGTCTCCTGGGAACGGACTCGTGCCGCTCCAACCTCTAGTCTCCTGAGCCCACTGGGATCCATCTAACTTCACAGCACACTAACCGAATGCAGAGAGCGGCTTTTCTGGCGTCAGGTCACTCGCAGACAAGGAGCGAGGCCAGAGGCTCCAGAGCAGCACCCATGTACGTTTGATATGAACTAGGAGTGAGTTTGAGGGGGAGGGCCCGTGAGCTCTAGGCTAGCTCAGTGATTGAAGCAGCAGCAGCTCCTCTTTGTACCTTATCTGTCAATTCTGCATGTGAGGCAGAACGGCCCCATTATGGCGATGGCTCCAGTAGCAGCTTGTGGCCCTTTCATTGTTTCACTGTTTCCTGGGAGCTGCCTTTGGGACCCCAGTATTCATCACTGCATCTCTAGATGAGAGGAGGAAACAGGTTTTGTACTGAAGCTGGCTGAACCCTAAGACTTGCCACCTTCACTTCAGAGGGGTGAAGGACTAGGATCCTCTCCTTACCACATGGTAAGGCCCCGCCAGTGAGGCTGCCTCCCTCTGCTCAGGCTCAGAGGGACCAGCGAATGTATCATTCTGGAGGCAGTGGAGATGTTCCTCTTAGGGAGATAATAGTAGACAGCATGTCCCTGGCCTCGAGGCATAGCTTCTGGCCATATGGCTGTGTCCACTGGTCTGTATCGACAGAGTTTGAAGGCTTTATTCTGGGTGCCGAGGGCTTTCCACCTTCCAGGCAATGCACCAAGATGAGTGAATCAGGTGTTTCCAGTAGCAGTAGTGGGGACTGTCTGAGATTGGATCTGTTTAGTTCTTGGTTTCAGACCACCTGTCTCCCAACCAGATGCCAAGCATCTGGGCCTCAGACTAAGTTACCCATTTCTTGCTCCAGCTGTTCAACCTGGTTTGTGTGCCAGAGTTTCTGGTTTCTTGGCATAAGCCTGTAGCTGCTCCCTGCTCGGCTTCTCTTCTGCTCAGTCCCTGTGCCTACACTCTGTGTGGGTGTGGGAAAAATCCGTGCTTTTCCACTTAGTGTTCTGATGAAGCTGGAATGCCATTTCCTACCCAGAATAGGTCACTACTGCTGTGGTCACAGGATGTAGCCTTCCCCAAAGACCATGTATGATTAAATCTCAGTCCGGAATTCACCTTCTTTCAAGAAGTGAGCTTTCCCAAGAAAACCGGAGATGGGAAGAGGCATGGTCTGATGCTCAAGATTTATTCATTTTCTGTTAGAGAATGAGGTTAATTTTATTCCCCTTAAATTTATTTGCAAACTGACTTTGAAGTAAAGCTTATGGGATTGGTAGGATCCCTGGGAGCAGCTAGTCTCCCCTGCCTTACGTGGTACCTCCAAGGAGTCCTAAGTTCCTCTCACCTTTGCTGTGAGAGTGGGCTTGTGACTTCATCAGGCTTAAATGATCCCCATCAATGGCATGTTACTAGAATTGCCTTAGGTCTACTGGAGGTGGTTCTCATATCACCTCTGAAAGACTTCTTTTGAGAGACTATTCCAGGGAATCCAGCATTCCCCATTTGTCTCTAGAGATGGATGCCAAACCATTTGCTCGTAACGTAATGCTCCTTAAATACTTCTTTGGTGCCTATTGCTAGTATCTGGGAGCTGAATCAAGTGCTGTCTTCCCAATGCAGTGTCCAGGGCAAGGATCGTTCCAGTGTGCCTGTCCATTGCTACCAAAAGCAGGGCAGGAGGAGAGCCCTCCTGGGAGGTGGTGAGAATCAGGTGCCCTGGTACAGCCAGGCTTGTTTGCCCTCGTGACGCTGCTCTCCTTTCCCCCACTGCGTTGGAGCCAGTTCTCAGGTCAGGGTCCCGGCTTGAGGGTCGTTGGTCACATGCAACAGTGCCTTTGAGGACTGAAAAGTTGAGCCTGAGCCATGTCCAATAAGCAAGCACCAAGCTGATGAGAGTCGCTCTCCTGCAGTGCACTGCTATCCTCATTTCTCAATGCTCTGCAGTTGGGAAGCTAGGTGCACAGACTGGATTCCCCTTGGATCTAGTGGAGAATTGGGGTTCCTGACAGAGGATGCCCTGCGCTCCACAATCTCATATGTGCCTTAGAGGATTCACGCTATCCAGGTTGTGCCTGTTACAGACCACGGATTTCACACCAGCCAGCTATGCAACAAAAAAAGCAGTTTAAAGGTAGCACCTTTGTCTTGGGCTGAAAACGGAAAGGCAGGCAGGCAGAAGTGCCTTTGAACAGTTTCAAACCCCTTTTACTTCTCCCCTTCTTGCAGTGCTAGCTCCATATGTGTTGGTCTCCTGTTAGTATTGCTACTGAGTTGTAGTGGAACACAACTTATGCCTGCTCTGACACTCTGGCTGAAAACTAGTTTGTCATTGTCTTTCTTTGAAAGGTTAAAGGGTGGAGTGGTTTGGAATTTCTGTTTAAATAAATGTTTAAATGCATGCTCCTGTGTTTGAACTCTTTTTCTTGTCTTTTTTTTTCCAAGAGAGGAAAGGGAAATATGCATACAGTCATCTGTTTTTGTGGCATTCTGGTTTTGATTTTCTTTTGCTTATAGAAAGAGGGTGAAAGGGCTTTTAGGTTCTTTGCTCTGGTTAAAAAAAGTCAGTTTCTATGTCCCTTCATTAAAAGAAACCAACAACAACCAAACAAAACCTCCATTCTTTTCTCATACTGCTACATCTCCCAGTGACATCAGGAGCTTTTGTGTGTGTCTGTGCCTGTGTATGTTGTGTGTGTGCCTGTATTTATTTCCACAGTTTGGGTGCCAAGTGGGGAAATGAGTAACGGGAAGAGAGGCTTAAAGGGAGGAAGTACCTGTTTCTCTCAGATCTTCACTGATCATTAAGGCCTACAGAAGGGAGAACCTGCCTGACACCTGCTCAGACAACTGTTCCCGTGAACTTCACACTGTCACTTTTATCAGAAGTTTTATTAAATTGTGAAATATCTTGACAGGCAGAGCAGAGTTAAAATTCACTAGAGATTTGGATGCTGAAAATGCAGCATGTATCTTGACAGGGGGATTGTACTGCAGGAGCAAAAGAGGAAGCTGAGTTCAGGTGAATAACACAGCCAGAGTAGCATCAGGGTAACTAACCCTGATAGCAAAGTAGCATCCTAAATTTCTGTGCTGAGCCTGATACTTATCTAACATTACAAAGTTTTAAAACAGAGACTTTCTGGATACTGAAACAATAGCAAAGAGGGGTGAACTTCTCCTCTTTAAATTTGTTAGCTCCAAAACGGGTAACAAATAGTCTATAGCTGGGAATCTGGCAAAAACCAGGCAGGGAATCACAGCAGCAGGTAAAGCTGAGTACTGCCTTATCAGTGCCTCCTCTGTGGTGGAGGTGGGGGCCGGTTCTTTATGTTTTTGCATATGGGAACGTGCCTCTCAGCTGCTTGGGGAGCAAACTTGCGCCTGCAGTAGGTGCAGGCAACATAGTCAGGATTTTCGATGGGAGGCAACGGGGGCAGGTCAGACACCTTCCTTCCCTTAGCGAGGGTTTTCCATGCCTGGCAGGCCTGTGACATGACGTAGATGAGAGCCTCGTGCTTCTGTTTCCTGTTGTTCTTTATGGGTGGTGTTTCACTCTGTGGAAGGGAAAGGCAGTCAGGGCAACTGGGACCACCATCAGCCTCCATTCTCAAACTTACACTCAGAGCACAACCCATGTCACCTGTCCCTGTGCATTCCCTTTTGATGTAAAAACCAGCCTGAGAAGTTGAGTCTCATAAAGGGAATCAGAAAGACCAGCACAAAGGAGGATGTAAAGGAAATACAGATGGAAACATCAGTATTTAGAAAGTTCTTGGGGATGACCAGAAAAGCAAGCAGCAGGGCCAAGGAACGAAAGAAGGTTGCTATATATCTGCTTTGCAGAAACAGAGCTGCATGTTTCCACTGCCTTCATTTTAACAGACTGTGTTATTATCTGGATTTTCCGTCAGCTCCCTGCAGCCCCTGATGTCACAGAGCTTTACTGCAGCAGAACCAATCTGCATCCTAGCTACAGCAAGGAAGTGAGCTTTCTCCAGTAGTACAACCTTGGCACATTATAAAGCCAAGTCAGGACTACTGCCTCCATCTATGATATTTTAAATGGATCTATTTATCCATTTGGCAAGAACCTTTCAGAGGCAATAGTTGTATTGTATCCCTTAGCCCCATGTACATGGGATGGTGTTTGCATCTCAGTCAGATTTTGAAGGAGTATGAACAGTAGATGTAGATCCAGGGAGGCAAAGGGACTGCACATTACCTGAGGACTCTCCGAGCTCTTCAATTGCTGATACCATTGCCGTTCTATTTCTCTAGTTCTGGCCTTGCTGGAGTCAAACACTTGCCTCTTGGAGTTTTGGTTCTTGCTACAGATACTCATGTGTTTCTCAAGCCTTGTGCGGAAATACTTACGTCTGCAGAAGCTGCACTGTCCAAACCCCTCTTGCTCCATAGCAGTGGCAGCCTGCATGTATAGCATCTCTGCAGATGGGTGGTTATCAGAATCTTGGTGTGAGAGGGCAGAGAGAGAAATGCTATGTTTTGGGGCCAGTTTTGAACAAGAAGCTAAATGCTCCACAGGTATGTTGTCTTGTATTTTGCCGTTGTTTGTTTTGTTGTATTTTGCAGCCACCAGCCTCTCATTGAGTTTCCCCACAGACAGCTCTTGGTGGTGGAGGTGGTGCCAGGCTTGGGGATGGTGTCCTCTGCAGACTGTGCCCCACTGAAGATCCCAACACCTGGCCTGTCTGCTGCTCTGAAAGTTTTCTCTTCAGGGTGCCTTGTGGCCTTTTGCTTATGGGTTCTCTCCACTTCACTTTCTCTTCTCTCCTCTACCTTGATAAGCTTCTTCTCTCTTTGAATCCTCCTAAGTGTCTCCACTGTCCTTTTTAGCCTCTCTCCAAGAAGGGCCTTTCTCTTTTCAATTGCCTCTTCTAGGTTCCTTCTATCTGCTTCCAGCTTTAGGATGTAGGCCAGCTCTCTCCTGCATAGATAGGGAGCTGATGGTTCAGGCTCTTCAGTCCAAGAGCAGAGCACTGCAGCTGACTGAGACTTTCCTGCTGGAACCATCCCTTTGCTTATTGAGCTTGATCTACAATTTGGAGCTTCCTGCACGTATGGGAAATTTCCAGCGTTGAGCAGTGAAGCTCTTGCACTCTTGTGGTGAGAAATTGGTTGCAGGGGATATGCACGGTCCACTCCTTCATGTCTGCCTAATGATTTAGCTGACGGGGTACAGACCTGGCTGATGAGATACTTGCTCTCTAGTCCACCTGACCAGAAGCCTCCATGCCTGGGTCTGTCCTGAGTGCTTTCTGCACATAGAATAGGAATATCTTTGGTTCTTCTGTGCATAGAGATCATTTGCTCTTTGTCAAGTATGAATCCACGCTGAAAGCTGTTCTTCTGGTGTTTCAGCTGGGAACCAGGAGAAAACTTAGTAGCTGCCACCACAGGAGTCACCGGTGGAAAGACAACCATTCAGTGCCTGAGAAAGAGCCAGAGGTTAGAAGCAAAGCCATTACAAACAATTTTATCCAAAACTGGACAAATCTTCTAACAGTTTATGCATGAAGGCTACAGACAGAGGTTATAATAGGTATTAGTAAAGGTTTTGTAACTTTTCTGCTTTCTATAAATCTTTACATTCCTCCCATTTAGGGAGCTCCCACCCTGCCTCTTCTAGGTCCAACCGTTTATGCAGCCAGAAATAAGACACACTTTTATTTCTCTTTCTGTCTGAGCCCTGCCTTTTCATGGTAGCAGCAGAAATATACGGCAATGTCAGAGGAATTGTTATGCTCCCCAGGTGGTATCCCATAACGTTTCCCTTCAGTTCTGGCAATGTGATCCATCACTCTGTAACACAGATGTGACATGCAGGAGTCCGACCAAGCTCGGCACAATCTTCCTGTGGCTCGTTCCACCACATCTCCCGAGGTGTGTCGGATGCTCACGCCGCGGGACGAGCGGGGTTACCTGCGGGGCTGCGCCCGGCGCTCCGCCGGCCTTCCTCCTCGGCAAGCTGCGACGCCCCACGCTATGCTTATGGCCCGAGAGATGGGGTTTCGGCGCGGAGCCGTGCCCGCTGCGGAGCCGTGCCCGCTGCGGAGCCGTGCCCATTGTGAAGCCGCGCCCGCTGTGGAACCGTGCCTGCCGCCCCGCCCCGCGCGTTGCTGGCGGCTGTTGCCTGGAGACCGGCGCTGCTACGGCCGGTGCGCGCCCCTGGGTCGCTCCCGGCCGCGCGGCCGTTCCACCACGGCACGAGCGCGGCGCCCGTGGGTGGTCTTGGTAAATTATTCATGAGGCGGTGCGATATGCGTTATCCGTGAGGCGATGCTATATGTACTCTCCCTGAGGCGGTCCGATATGTACTCTCCATGAGGCGGTCCGATATGTACTCTCCATGAGGCGGCGAATGAGGGACCGGCCCGACCCCGCTACGGCTCTTCATTGGCTGCGCGAGGGAGGCCACGCCCCCGGAGCCGCCAAGCTGCGCAGGTGCCGCGGGGTCCGCGGCGGCTGCAGCAGCGGGCGGGGCGGGGCGGAGCGGAGCGGGTGGCGGTGCTGCCATGGCGGACGGCGAGGGCTTGGTGTCGGTGGACTACGAGGTGTACGGCAAGGTGCAGGGCGTGTTCTTCCGCAAGTACACCCAGGTGCGTGCCGCGGGCCCCGGGGACGGGCCGCCCGCTGTCAGCCCACTGCGGGCGGCTTGGGGGGCCGAGCCGCGGCGGGGTCGTGGCTGAGGCCAAGGGCTGAGCTGCTGCTGCTGCTGAAGGGGGCTGGCTTCGCGGTGCTGCTGGCAGCCCAGCCGGGTTATGTAAACGTGACTGAAGAGTGAGTTTCAGTCTTTCGCGTGAAAGAATATATTGAGTAGTCAAGTGAATCTTCTGCTGCTTTCCTGCTGCCTGTGCCGCAGGAACTTGGAGGTCTGTGTCTTGCCAACAAAATTGGCTCCTGTATGCGAATGTTATTCTATTGCTCTCTTACAGTTTGGATTAACCTAATTTTGCTCTGCATTGTCTTCTCAGGGGGAGGCTAAGAGACTGGGGCTTGTCGGCTGGGTCCAAAATACCAGCCACGGCACTGTTCAAGGGCAAATCCAGGGTCCAGCTGCCAGGGTGCAGGAGCTGCAAGAATGGCTCAGGAAGATAGGAAGTCCCCAGTCCTGTATCAGCCGAGCAGAGTTCAGCAATGAGAAGAAGATTGGGGCACTGGAGCACAAGGAATTCCAGATTTTGAAGTGACTTTGTCCAGGAAGAAGCCAAGTCTGGAGTGTGAGCTGCCCTCATGGAACATTTCCTCTCTTCCTCACTCATTCAGTCAGCCAATGTTCAGCTCTAGAGAACTTTATTTTGTTAAATTTCTAATTTATTGTTTTTCTGCACTGTTAGTTTGATGCTCAGCTTTTTGCAGGTTTCCAGTGGGTAGAGGAAGAGCTGTGTTCTTTCTGTTAAAGGAGCCGTTCAGAGTCAGAACCTCTGTTTTCAAGTGTATGTGCTTTGGGGAGTTGTACATGAGATAAATCTGAAATTCGTAGAGTGTGGTGCTCATGTGAAGGAAATCACAGAGTCCGTGCTGATAGAAAACATCGCTAAAAACATTATTTCCATGCACTAAATGCCTCAGAAACTATTTTATTCCAGAAGTTCCTAATTTCTGTAGAATAAAATTGTTTGGATTTCGCCTCTTGTGTGGATGTCGGCTCTTGGAGCAGGATCTTGTTGCCAAAACAGCCCCTCATCCTCCCCGCTCGGTGCCGCTGTGCGGGAATGGCCCGAGGGAAGCTGCGCTCCCGGCCTCTTTGGGAACTACAACTCCCGGCGTGCTCTTACCTAGGCGCCGCCCGCTCGCGGCTGCGCACGCGCCGTGTCCTCGCGCTTGGAGCGCGGCGGCCGTTGCGCGGCCGAGCCGGTCCGGTGGGTGCGGAGGGGCCGGGGGCGGCACCGGCACCGGGACTGGGACCCGGGGCGGCCGGGAAGAGGAAGGAGAGGGCGCTCCGGCTGTGAGGGGAGGGTACGAACAGCTGAGCTGTGGGGCCGCGCTGCCCTTCTCAGCCCCCGGGGCCAGGGAGCCTCTGGAGACCTGTGACAGCGGCGGCACCGGATCCCCAGGCCCGGCTAGCAGGCCCCTTGAGTGCCATGGGAAACCAGGAAAGCAGTAGGCGCTAAAGACTTGAAAACAGTAGGTTCTCGTTCGCATAAACAGCTTGCTCTTTGTCTGGCACCCATTGCCAAGCTGCTTTACTCCTGTCCTGGATAAGTAGCAGCAGATGCTATTTGACCAGGCCGAAGCACTGTGAATTTTTATGGGGACATAGAGGTAAAAACCGGAGAAAAGCAGCTTTCCGCCCAATTCTTGGTGATATTTACTCTATAATTATATTCTGGTGAAAATTGCGTTAGAAACGTTTTACTTGCGGGTCCATTGCCTGGTACGGTCGGAGTGTGATTTGGGTATGCTAAGTGTGAGAACGCAGCACGTTGTTGGTAAGGAGCTGAGAGTCAGGCTCTGGCCGTCTCCCCTGAAGGCACTGACAATGCGTAGTCAGAGCATGAGCGTGAAAGTAATCACAGAAAAAGCCTCTGAATGCCAAGAAAACTAAGAAAAGTGTATTTATGAGGGTGAATGAAATAAATGAAAGTGTTTTCAGCTCTTTAATTTGTATCTCTTTATTTTTTTTTCCTTTTCCCTCAGTGTTTTAAGGAACATGGAGCAGTGAGCTCCTTACAGTTTCTTGTGTTTCTCATCTCTCAGGTTTTGACATGATCAAATGTTTGGTGGAAGATGTGCGAGCCAGGCTGCGTTCTGGAGTCACTGCCAACTCACTCGGACAGTGTGTTGAGGAGCTTGTCCTCAATAGCATTGATGCCAAAGCAACATGTGTAGCTGTCAGGGTGGATTTGGAAGCTTTTAAGATCCAAGTGGTGGACAATGGCTCTGGGATGGGGAAAGAGGACTTAAAGGCTGTTGGAAAGCGCTACTTCACCAGCAAGTGCAGCTCAGTGAGAGACTTGGAGAACCTGACTTTCTATGGCTTCAGAGGAGAGGCTTTGGCAAGTATAGCCAACATGGCCAGTGTAGTGGAAATCTCATCTAAGACCAGCAGGACAGCAAAAACATTTATGAAACTGTTTCACAATGGGCAAGCACTGGAAGTATGTGAAGCTGAATTGAACAGACCAAGTGGCGGAACTACAGTGACTGTGTGCAATCTGTTCCATCAGTTGCCGGTGAGGAGAAAGTGTATGGATCCTGTGTTGGAAATTGAGAGAGTGAGACAGAAGGTAGAGGCTGTTTCGCTAATGCATCCTTCTGTTTCCCTTTCTTTAAGAAATGATGTTTCTTGTTCTATGGTGCTTCAGCTCCCTAAGACAAGAGATGTATACTCTCGGTTTTGCCAAATTTATGGACTGGGCAGATCCCAGAAGTTGCGAGAAATAAATCACAAGTCTGGGGGATTTGAGATAAGTGGTTTTATCAGTACTGAGGGACATTACAATAAGAATATGCAGTTCTTGTATGTGAATAGAAGGCTTGTTTTAAAGACAAGACTACATAAACTAATTGATTTTTTATTAAGAAAAGAAAGTGTAATTTGCAAGGCAAAAAGTGCCCCTGCAAGCCGACAGGCTAATTCAAGTCCTGGTCGCCATCGCTGTGGGCCAGAGCTGTATGGGATCTTTATTCTCAATGTAACCTGTGCGTACAGTGACTATGATGTGTGCCTGGAACCTGCCAAGACTCTGATTGAGTTCCAGAACTGGGATGTTCTTCTAACTTGCATAGAGGAAGGAGTGAAAATGTTTTTGAAACGAGAGCATTTATTTATTGAACCATGTAATGAGGACATCAGAGAATTTAATGAACATAATGACTTTTGTTTGCATAATGCTCCAGTTCTGAAGCCTTCAATTCTTGATGAGAAGAGCATCCAAGAAAGCTTTAAGAATGCTTGTAATAAAATTGTGGATTCTTACGAAATGTGTCCCTTGCAATCAAAAGATGTCAAGAGGAAATCCATTACTGGAAAAAAAAGTTCAGGTCTTATACAGTCAGGTAAAAATGTACAGGAAACTCAAAATGCCCCAGTTCAGAACACTGCTGAGTCATCTGGTCCATGTAGAAACAATAAAGCAGAAATTCCATTGCCAAGCAAAGATGACACAGTTTCTGATTTAATTAAATCAAATGCCTCAGAACAGGAGCCAAGATACACTAACAGTTCCCAAAAAGTATCTGATACTCATCTTAAACCTTCAGAATGTCTTTGTTCTTCTTTCAGTGGAGGGGCCAGATCAGAAATAAGAGAAATAGATGGTTGTGGTGACCTAGGGGATTGTGCAGAGAATAATATAAAAGATGTGGGCAGCCAGCAAGGTCAGGTAATACAGGAAAGCAGTAAGATCCATGTCTTAAATAAGGATGTAATTCAGTCACCGCCTGAGAGAGAAGACCCTACCGAAACAGCAGTGGGACCTGAAACTGTCTCTGGAAGTTCATTAATGAGACTGTGTAATGCAAGAAAAAACGGGGAAACAGCTGACGTGAAAGATGACCCCAGAAGAGGGGCTGTTAGTTCAATGCCATTAAAGTTGTGCCTTACAGGCCTCATAAAAAGTGTTATGCAAAATGAGTCCCCGTGTGACTGTGAACAATCAGAAACAAATCTTGCATTAAACACACAGTGTAGGCCTGGCCCTGTCAGTGCCAAGGGTATTTTTGACCACAAAGTGAATGCAGTGATTCAATCTTCAAATGCTAAGGGTATTTCCAGTAATACTAATAAAGAATATACAGCTTCTTGTACCAGAGAAGTATGCAGGACTGATAGTAATGAGAACAAACCTTTGTCACATCGGGTGAGGAAGGAGATAGCTTCGTCTACTTCTGCCAATAAAAGACCTTATCAAACATTGAATAATACGGAATTGCCACTGGCAACTTCTTCAGGAATTCTTCGCAAGAAAATCGTTATCAAAAATACTAGAAGACAGATAGCTGTGCCAAGACCTGGGCTCCCTAAGAAACTGAGCTTGTCCACACAGCTGGGATCATTAGAAAAGTTCAGGAGATATTATGGGAGAGTTAAGTCTATGCTACCAACACCCACGTCAGAGCAAAGTGAATGTGGTCTCCCAGTTCTTGATTCAGAAACTAACTGTGGCTTTTCAAAGAGTGGGAATGACAATAACAATAACTTCAGCAGTTGTGAAATTCCACCTGCAGAAGATACAGATTCTAATAATATTAGCCAAGGTTTTGGTTCCTTGGAAAAGACTTTATTTTGCAGTGGAGAAATGTCACAGGACAAACGAGCCCTCTGTCAGAGTCCTTGGACATTGTCTGATTACTCTCTGGTGAGTAACGAAAATACAATTTGTAAAAAATCTTCAGGATCATTATCATCCAAACTGTCCAGAATGAAAACTGATCACAAAGAAGTAGAACAACTTGGTGAACAGTTCCAAACAGACTCAAATAGAAAAGATGACCATTCTTTTGATCTTGAATCCTCAAATAATGATGTTTTGTATAATGTTTGTCAAACACATAAATCCTCAGTGGAAAAAGCGAGGGAGTGTAAGTCCAGCATTTCTAAGGGGTCTGCATGGTCGCAATCAGATGGTGTGATAGAAGAGTCTATGAAGAGTCCCATCAGCTCATCACCACTCAGCAGTATAGAAAGAGAGTACACAGTCTCTTCAGGCACTGTTTTATCATTACCTGCTAAAAATGATAGTACTAACATCATCTGTGAAGGTAAAAGTACGTTAGATGAATCCTCAGAACAAAATATGAAAGATACTAAGGTTCCCCATGTGACCTTACAAAGGAACTTGGAATTCTCTGCCGACAACACAAGCACAAGCAATCCCAGGAATGATTTGTGTTCTGTCTGGCTGCAAGATTTTGATGCTTTATCGGGTAAGACAATATACATCAATAAAGCAACTGGACTCAGCACCTATGGCACTCCTCCGAGTGAAGGATTTCAAACTGCCTGTGTTCAAGATATAACAACAATGGCTGTGAATGTTGTTTCAGAGAATGGTAAGAGGGCTGGTGGTTTTAAAAATGGGATGAGGAAAGCTGTTCTTCTAGGTGCATGAAATAATCTTGCTGGCAGCACCCGAGAGCTTTTATTGAATTAGTCACTGCCTTATAGGTAATAGCTGCATTGAAAACAAGAAAGTGTTGGGAACTATGGAGACAGTAAAACATTAACAGTAAAAATATTAAAAGATCATTTTTAATGAAAAGGTAAAAAGAAATGTCAGCATCGTGTCAATTAACAGATAGCTGCCTAGTTTTCACTGGCATCATGACATTCTCTGTGATAGCAGTTACATAGAATTGTTGTCACATATAAAATGAGAAACATACTTCAAAGAAAAGTACCATGTTTTTTACCATTTTGTGCTAAATGGTTATGTTTCTAAGAATGTGTTGTTAAAGAGAGCCTTATATTAAAATTGTCTTTTTTCAAACTGCATACAAAATTTAAAGCAACCCTCGAAAGATGAATAAAATATCTAACTTCGTTGAGAATGTGTAGTCTCCTGTCCATAGATTTTAGAAGGCAGGATGTTCTTTCACACTTTGTAGCTGATGTTGTACAGCATTGTTGCTGCTTTGATGGTGGGCCTTTTCCACTAGTGAAAGAGCCCTGCATTATATTATTTTTTCAGGGGCACAGTGTTCATGAGTCTTCACTGATCTGTCTGTTGGGTTTTGACTTTCTTTATCTTCTTAATCTAGTTTGTCTGACTAGTACTGTCTTTGATAGTTTTCCCTTCAAGGGATATATCTGTGTTCTCAAGTTGTTCTTCATTCTGTCTATAAGCAGATTTTATGAGTGAAGATGCAGCCATTCTTTGTGTAAGCTTTATTTTCTACTGCATAATTTGTTTTGGAAAAGTAGTTTGGACTTCTTTCTAGATGTCATGTAAAAAATTTGTCTAATCAATTGTCACAGCCTTTGGTTTGTTCTTTTTTTTGTCTGTTACTTCCTTGTTTGTTACCAGTCACAGAAACACTGGTGCAGGTGTGTCAGTTGTTGAGCGATTCCCTTTTATGTATAATAATTGATGCCAAAATTTGTTAATATTTATTGTGTTCCATCGAAGAAAATTTGATGCAGGTTTTTATTAAGCAAAACTACTTGCAAGTACAAATATACACTCCTTGACTAGCATTTTAGTTTCTGTGGTATACCAATTTTGCTGCCCACAGTACTCTTTTGTAACCAGCCAAAGCCCTGAGATGTAGAACTTGTCCTTCTATCCAAAATGTTGGATAGTGCACTCATGTTTATAGAGATAATACCTCATGTACCCTTGTGCTTTCAGATGATATACAGTCTGTAGGCTTTGAAGACATATATTGTGTTGCATATTTTTACCTCCCATGGCACTGTTCTTAGCCTTAGCATTGGTGTTACTCTCTATTGTATCAGTAGTGCCAGTCTTTCTAAACTCTGTCAGTTCTTTGGGGAGATGTCTGATTTTTATTCTTTTCTTCGGTTAATAGTTGGACCTCCCAAACCTTCACAAGGTGTTTGACCTGTGGTGAGATCCTATAGATCTTAGTTTTCATAGTTCAACAAGCATGTTATTTCATGTTTTTGAAGCAAAGGATGTTTGTTTCTTTCAGCCACAGGAATAAACATAACTGCATCCTAACATAGCTTTCACATCTCTTAATGTCGAGTGCTATTTTGGACTACTGTTAAGACCCAGAAGCAGAATGATTTCTTCACTTGTATGCTTTCATTCTGCTTTTTAGAGTAGTGTCAGTAACCCCATGGTGTTAACTTCGAATTTCATAGCCCCTAAGAATAGCATCTCATACACAATTCTAGGGAAGTTACACAGCTTAGGAATAGGTAGAAGTAGGTAAGAATAATCCATATCCTCTTTTTCATGACAGCAGTGGCTGTCTATTATCTTTTCCAGCTACAAGTCACATTGTCAACAGAGATACTAGATTTTGTAGGCCAGACCCAGGCATCTTCATACTGATTAAACTTACTGCTACAGGAAAATTTATCAAACTTCGTTTCACCATTGGATGCCTTTTTGAACAATGCATTTGTGGTAGGAAACTATCCTAGCTCAACCTGATCTTTGTTGTTATGTCAGCTGTATTTGCAATTTTTGTTCCTTACATTATGCTATGTCATTACACTGCTGTATCTTCATGATCTAACTGAGGCAAGTGAAAATGAATGCTCAAATATGGTAATTGTATGGGGTTTCCCTGCATGAAGTATATACATTATTATCCTCAGCACCTCTCCTGATATTACTTGTCAGAAGAATCATATTAATAATATCTCTGCCAAGTCTGAAGTCTCACCAGCCTTGGAACAAGTAAATCCTGACTTTATGGCAATGTATATCTTGAACAAGGATTTTTTTCCTTCAAGAAAAGACAGGGAGATGACTCTGTCTATTACGTGTATAAGATACTGGACTTGAGTTGTTACAGATGATAGACGCTTCCATGAAATTGAGAGATACTGTCTTTTCATGACAATAGCTGTAAAACTTCTCTCAGAGTCTGAATTAGGCAGCATTCTTCAATTTGCCACATTTTACCAGGAACTACTCCAGGCGTTTTTTCCCTCTCCTCTGGGTTTTGTGGCAGTGGGATGCTGAGTTACTTGCTGGGCTGCCAGTTTGGCTTCTTGAAGGGATTCTCAGTCCCCAGGGTCACTAGTCCTCACTGTAATGGAGCCAACAGTCAGGAGTCTGTGGACTGGCCTAAGATTTTATAGAGCCTTTTCACACTGAGCTTATCAGCATGCAGCTGGTTTTCTTTGGCGTTGTCACTCTGCCTCTTTTCCTGAATGCACGCCCTTAATTTCTTGGTAGAAAGGAACTTTATTAATTCTTTATTATTTCACAAAGAATAGAAGACTGAATTGTACCAAAGGAAGGGTGAAATGTTTACCAATGTGCTGGAAATCTGAGCCACTTTTCTTAATACTCTTGATAACAATACAAGTTTGTAATGTTAAATCATTTCTGTGTGGGTGGAAACATATTGTTGGACTAACTCTGTTATCTCATGTGGGCTCACTGACTTGTGGTTTTCAGTTTTACAAATTCCTGGTAACTGTATTAAGTATTGATAGGAATGGTGATAGACCGACAGTTTTGCTGCTCCTTAACAGATGGAATTCAGTGTTTTGATCTCTGACAGACTGCTGTATGTATCCTTTTTCTTTGGGGAAAACACTTCTGATTGCAGTAATTCTGGAAATAATTATTACAAGTTTAAAGCAGCAGACAACTTTTAAATACAGTCCTGCAGAAACCATGGTAATATTTTTACATTTCCCAAGGCATGTATGTCTGATAATTCTCAGCTTTTTACATATGTGTTGTTATTTCTCAATATTAGTTTACAAAATCTGTGGGATACTCAAAATTTTACAGGGCTAGGCACATGTTCCTTCATAAGAATATAATAATTTTATAGCTTTTAGTAATTTTGCATGCTGCTGATTATGCAGCTGTAATTTTTTTTTGTTTTGTTTAGGGTTTCAGTTCAGATGCCATCCTTTTAGAAGTGAGATTGTGCTTCCCTTCCTTCCTAGACCTCAAAAAGAGAAGAGTCAGGCAAGCCAGAATCTGAGAGGTAGGGCCAGCTTTCCAGGACACAGTGTTCTGTGGTATAAACAAATCAAAGAATTCTCCCAGATGTCCCAACAGGAACCCAGAATTACTCAAGGTCTGTTAACAATGGGACTGTGTGAGTCATCTCAGATCTAGAACTGGAAAAAAAAATTTTGGTTGAAGGCAGGTTAAAGGATACTTATTTACAGGATGAAATACCCAGTTCTTTGTTGAATTATGTCATGAGTTTAAAGAATAATTACCTACTCCCTTCTTTGTACTCATTCCAGCTTTGGAATGTGAAAAATAGCTTCAATCCTCACACTTTTTTTTTTTTTTGCAGTGGAAAGGGTGAAATAATCTATTTGGTATGTAACTTTGCCCAGAGGGAATGGGTAGCTGAACAGGTCTTTCTTTCCTTACCATCCCTCCACCCCTTTTCCTGGCCTATTGAATTGTGCTGAAGTAATTTTAGGAGTCAGAAAGATGCACATTGCCCTTCCTAGTTAAAGCAAACAGTACAGAAGCCCTAGTGCCATGTTCCATTGTTTATTTCTACAATCTCCCCTTTTAATGAAGGAAAAAAATGAAAAAATACTTTTGTGAGAGGTTGAGGTGCTCAGTGAACATTCTATTGACAGATGGTGGTAGTTCCTGTATTATCTATGTGTTCATTCCTAGATGCTGAAGGGGAGTCTCTTCAGTCATTGCTTTCAGACTGGAATAATCCTGTTTTTGTTCCCTGCCAAGAGGTAAGTATTACCTTGCATCTCATGCTGCAATAGGAATAATTTTAGATTTTTTTTATTTTCTCACAATGGGTCCAAAATTGCAAATGTAATGATTATGGCATATAAGTTATCCAGAGAAATATTACACTGGACCTGGTGATTTTGGTTTTTATAGACTGTTTAGATGCAAGCAATTGTTGTGAATTTATTCAAAGAGAAGCAGGTATCAGGCTAATCATTAATTTTATATATAATTTCAAAACCAAAACATTATGAACTGTCTTTCCCTCTATGGAGATATAGTCTCAAAATTAAAAGTTATCGAATGGCAAAATTATAATATAGTGTCTGTCTGCTTTGTGGACAGAGATAAAATAACCCAGGCTTGAACAGGTCTTAAAAGTGTATTTTACCATGGCTGCTTTTAAAGCCTGGCAGGATTACAGCATATGAGAGGGAAACAATGTTGGAACTTTTACAAAAACTTCCTTTGTTGTCATGAGGTAGCATTATCTTTAATCCTCATGTTGTGTGTGTGTAAACATACATATGTAACCATTTCCACCTGCAAACAATAGGCACGGAGCTGCAAACCACCTGCTGGTGAGTTTCTGGAAGGGAACAGTTCTGTTCAGTCCTTGCAGTGACGTGTGCTCTGAGTCATTCCGGGGTAATACATCCTTTATAATGCCATCCCCTGAGAGCTCACGTAGGCTGATAATGAACTTCAGCTTCTGATAGGTACTTGGAATCAGCTGGACACATTCAAATTAGCAGGTAATAGCCAGATGGGAAAGATACATGGGGATAGAAGCTGAGGAATTGCCAGGTGACTTTTTTAGTTGGTGTTATTCTTGTGTAGAAACCTTGGTTTGTGAAATGCAGTTATTTCCAGTTTTTATTAAAGCTGGTTTGTTTGGAGTATTTGTTCTGTGTGTTTGGGTTTTTTTTCCCTATAGTTGGGCCTTTCCTTGACGTGGAATCCTGTTTTTACAGATTGCAGTTGATGTGACCAGCGTTCAGGCTGACAATCTGGCTGTGAAAATTCACAATATCTTGTATCCTTATCGTTTCACCAAAGACATGGTTCATTCAATGCAGGTACAATATAATCTATTATTAATTTTCACCCCAAATTCCCACTCAGCAGATGGGATTTGCTGATGTTTCTACCTGGTAGGAAAAAAATATGCAGGAAAACAGTTCATATTCCTAATTTTCAGAAGCACTAACAGAATTCTTGGTCATGTGTGATACCAGCAGACATGTGTCATGCCATATCTTAGTATCATCTCATGGTTAATCAGCTATCTGCAAGTCACTCTAAAATTACTTGACTAGTATGATTAAATCAAAATCAAGAGATAGCCTTGTTACTG
Organism: Sitta carolinensis; assembly: GCA_032173965.1. Classification (NCBI taxonomy): domain Eukaryota; kingdom Metazoa; phylum Chordata; class Aves; order Passeriformes; family Sittidae; genus Sitta; species Sitta carolinensis. Next base: position 40,645,606 of record JAVUNC010000006.1, read on the forward strand.
CTGCTTAGTAACATTATTAACTAAATGATAATTCAAAGCACATTTTTTATATTTGTTGTAGGGATTTTCTTAGTTCATATTTCTCTTAAATCTGTGTCCTATACTTCCTTTTTTATTTATCTTAGGAATTTAATTCCTTAGCAGGGTAATTTCAAAATCAAATCCAAGATTTAATGGAAAAACTTGAAATTTCACCCTAAGATTTATGTCTGCCCTTAAAAGCGATTTTTGAAAATGACATCATAACATCAAGTTTTATGCTTTCAGTGTTTTTTTAATCAAATGTTTTGAGTGTTTGCTTAAGAGCTAATGTAAATATATGTCTTCAGCTTACATATTTGATAGTTTTCTTGGGTAGAAATGCCAGAGTAGATTCTCTCCCTCTCTTGCATCCCAGTGACTCTTACACAGTCAGGTTGCTGACTTCGAGATTGCAGGTTCTGACTGTGTGAGGCATGGTAATGTTCATCCAGTAAAAGGATGGAGAAGGATCCAAATGATTCCCTTACTTATGTTGTGAGTGCATGAACAATAGGAGTAAATAAAGTTACTGTAGTGAATGGGTTATATTTCACAAAGACAGGAGAGGAAAGATGGAGAATGGATGGTACCATTTGTCTGTTTTCTCGTAATAAGAACTGTTCTTTAAAACTTGCTGAATGTTTCTGTGATTACCTGTGTCATGTTTTTCTTTCTATGGTTTTAAGAAGGCAAAACCAGAGGAAATTACTACTTCCTATCTCTGGAAAAGCTAAATACTGCCTTCTATACCCCATAGCAATTTTGAGAATCTCTACAAAAGATTAAAAGCAGAAAATGTTGTGTCACACAACAGGAACAGAAAAAAAAAAAGAATCATTAGTCCTGCATCCCTGACAAGAAATAGAGTCATCCATTGATTTTTACCTACCAGATGAACAATGCACATGTTGTGAAACAGAGAATTCAGGGAGAGCTATGTGAGATTGGGAGAAATTCCTCCATAACACCATATCTATATAATTGAAATCTAACAATAAGGTACTGTAAGCATTGTGCATAGCATCTCAGTATTGCCTGTTGCTCTGGTTAATTTCTGATGCTTGAAGGAAAAGTGGAATCAAGTCACAGAGGCAAATTCTACTTAAAAAAATGAAGGGAAAATTGCTTCCTGTCTTTTGGATATGATTAGCAGGTTATAAAAGGTTGTTTACATTCTCTTTTGGTGATATCAACAAATCAGTTACTTAGAGTCACTGTGCACAGCTTTCATTCTCAACTCAAGGTTTACATGACCATTTAATTCACCTCAGAACAATTAGTGCTCTTGCCCTTATTACTATCTTGGAAAAAGTTTATCCAGATTTTTTTTTTTGGTATTTTGAAACTTTTTCTTAGATCCAGACTAAACTGTTTCATGACCATTTAGTGGTCATTTGACCTTCTGCCAGGATTATCTTTTAGCTTAAATAATTTCTGCCTTTTCAATATTTAGTTCCCCACTGTATTTATATAACTATCTAGCTTCTCAGTCTAGTTTTGTTCGGCCTTTTGGGTTGGGAAAGATGTGGCTTCCAGTCCTCTAGTCATCATACTAGCTATTTGTTGGTCTTGATCCATTTTGATTGTTGTTTCTTTTGTTTGCCTTCGTTTCAAAAATAATTTTACTGCTCTGTAATGAGTTTTATGAGTGTCTTACAGGTTCTTCAGCAGGTGGACAATAAATTTATCGCTTGTTTAATTAACACTAGGAATGGAATGGAAAAAAAGGCAGGTAAGACTGGTTAATAGCATGAAGTTGAGGTGGCTGTCAAGTGGACTGCAGAGGGAGCACTGTCCTATTTGTAATCTCTTCTTTCCCTGGGATGATATTGTTAGTAGAGGAAAATCTTAGTCTTTGCTTGAAATTTCTTGGATCATCTTTATCTTTATTTTGGACATTGTTGAGTGTTCCTACTGCCTTCAGATTAATGTTATAAAAATAGATTGTACTCAAATTGCTAATGTCTTTCAGGTTCTGTTCACAGTGTCTGGACATATTCATTGTTGAAACTCTCTGAGACTACAAAAAAGGCATTCAAAATCAGTAGTTTTTGTAGCATTTTAAAAGACAGTGTCAAACAGAACAGTTTATAGGTGACCTCAGCTCTCATTCTGAAGTTAGATGAAGATGTCAATAGACAAGAGTTTCTGACTCAATTTAATTACCTAATTTAACCACTATTTTGGACCACTGAATTTCTGTTCTGTAGTAACTTTATGTTCTGCCAACACAGCCTCCTCCTCCCCTTGTTTCTGTGAACCAAACTGATACTTATCTTCTCAATGTGGCCTCTGGGAAGTGGTTATTCTTTCTGACCCCTGCAGTTGTCTGGTACAAAGTTGCCTATATCTCATCTGTTGTGGTACATTTTTAGATGGAAACCTCTTGATTTTGGTGGACCAACATGCAGCTCATGAACGGATCCGCTTGGAGCAGCTGATTGCAGGTGAGGATTCAGGTGGTCTAAGAAATAATCAGTGCACAGAAAAGTACAGATGAGCTCTCTGGGATGAACCAATAGCATATCCATTTCTCATCTTTATCTTGATCCCTAGAAGATTGCAGACACTCAGTATCTGTAGCAGTCATAATACTGGCAGCTGAAAATTCTTACAGCCTTTCCAAAAATAAAAGATATACTCCCTACCCACAAAACTATTGAACTAAAATAGTCCTGACATAATGAAAGAGCAGGAAGACTGATAGGAAAAACAATGAAGAGGAAATAGAACAATATCAGTAAGTTTGTGTGGTTATGCTGTGAAGAATAAGACATGGGATGCTGAGTAAAGAGCCTAGTTAATTTGGTTCCTTTTTAGCTGAATACTGTGCTTAAGGCCTAAAATTTCCACAGTCTGACTGTTTGCAAAGGGATAATAGTCTTCTGTGCAAGCTCATTAGCCATTGGTTTCAGTGTCAAAAAGCACAATAGCCATCCATCAAGTACTAAAAAATCATTGACCTTTTCTTACATCAACAAACACTGTGCAGTTCCTGCAGAGTGTTCCAGGAACTCTGCTCCTTTTGGTCAGGTACAGAAAAAAAGGTAAAGACTGAAGAGAGAAATGCTTAATGAATAGCATTTTAACTCCATTTATATCTGACTTTTCTGTGGAAAAATTGTTCTCTCTGAGTTGAACCAAATATATCAGTAGGTTTTTTTTGCTATTTAGGGTGACTCTTTTTTGGAACTGGTGGGAAAAAACAAAGTGGCATTAACCAACCCTTCCCCAGAGACTGGATGTCTGGTTTGTGACATTCCCAGTCCTCCACAAGTTTCAAGAGAAGGCATTCTGTGGTCACTTTTTAATCCAAGCAGGGGATTACATGCCAAACCAGAGGGTCATTAAGGGTAATGCCTCCGTAAATATTTTAAGAGGGATACTTCTAAATGTTTCATTCACAGATTCCTATGAGAAGGAAGCTGCAGCATGTGGCAAGAAGAAAATACTGTCATCCTCCATCTCTCCCCCTCTAGAGATTGAAGTTACAGAAGTGCAAAGAAGATTTCTACGGTTAGTAGTGACAGTTAGCTCTCAATTTTTGGGGATGGCTCTGTTGACCAGGAAGATCTCTATATATTTCTAGGTTACCATGTAACTCAGGAGAAAAGCTGTTGATTCTTTCCTGAACAGAGCCCAGTTGGCTCTTTCTGTACTGAGGGAAATAGATATGCTTCTTAGGCACGTTGTTACAACATCTCAAGACAAAACCCTGGGGTGTGCCATCTCTGTGCCTTTGCAATGTGCTCTGATTTCCCTGGGAAAGTAAACCTTCATGTGTGGGCCAGAAGACTGCCAAAGCAGCTTCCAACAGTTCCTCCTGTCTGGGGCTCAGGACCTGGGAGTGCACAAAGGAGTGCAGTGCCCAGAGTGTCGACCTAGGTACTGACTTTACAGGCACTTGTTGAGAAGAGGAGGATGGGGGTATGGAAAGTCTGTATTGTGAATCCTTCAAAAACACATTCCTTTTTCCTAGGTGACTGCCAAGAGTAACTAATGAACACTGTTTCCCAAATGTTTCAGAATGGTGACTTAGCTACAGTCAGGATATTTAACTTTTGTACTTCGAGAGTTTAGATACAGATTTATTGTTGGACTATTGCAGACCTATTGGACACTCATCAAACTTTTTTTTCCCCCAAATTCCTGTCTGTCATCTGCCACATGCATTTGTGAGGTTTTTTCAGTGCATTGTTGTGAATTTTCAGATGAAGTTCTGTCAGTACTACCTCATTACTTTTCTTTTTTCTTGTGATTCCTGTGTCAAGGATTCCTGTGTCAATAGCTGCTGATTCAGTTCTTATTAAGATTGTTGCTTATTACAGGGATACACTTGCTTAGTGTTGTTCATAGTTCAGTAATATTTGGATGCCTTTGTTGTTCCCACCTCTCAATGATGTTGTTGCTAATGTCACAATATTTGTAATGCCTCTTGTTCAACTTTGATTTATTTTTGCACTTATCTGTGAATGCCTTTCATTTCTAATAGATTTACTTTAGAGAATGGATGGCTAAAATTGAATACAATATACCAAGTGAGAGAATCCCATTGATTTGTACAGTAGCTTTGCAGCTGTGCCCGTATTTTTTGTTTATTATATCCACACCTGATATTTTGTCTGCTTTTTGGCTACTGCTGCTTGCATGAGCTGTTTGTATGTGGATGGTCATGACAGAGAGTAATGGGAGTTATTTTTTGAATTTGTGTCATTTATGTAGAAGCCAGCCAAAAGTAGAAAGATTAAATTACTTCTGATAATTTGTAATTATTTGTTTTAAGGAGCAGTAAATCCAATTTTTCTTTTCTGCCCATTTTTCAGTCATCCTACTGATTTCTTTCTTCATTTTTCTACCTGTTTTAAATTCTGATTGAGTTTAACTTTGTCTCTAGTCTCAGCTAACCTAAATCATTTTGTGCTTTCTACAGATTTGCTTGCTTGACCATGCCTCTTCTTTTCCGCATCATTACTAAACAATCATGAGGCTACAGATCAGGACTCATGTTGAATGCTGACCATCTGTTGCCAGCTTACCTTGCTTCCATAGTCTCTAAATCATAAAGATGTTGCTTCTCTATCCATGACAACCTTTTGCATTTCCTTTTTTATCTACTTTTAAATGGTGGAATTAAAGGCTTTTTGAAAGAGCTAAATAATTTTGAGAGCTACTTTTTTTCATCAGCTAAATCACAAACATTCTACAAAAATCAGTAAGGAAGTAAATCAAAAAGGCATGTGTTTCTTCTAAGGACACTGGCTGAATGTTGAGCACAGATGGATGGCAGTTGTGATTTGTAGCAAGAAGCTTACTAGTGCTTTTATTTTTAATTTTTCAGTCTGTATTAGCAGTTCATCCCTTTGCAATTGCTCTGTGAGACCATCATTACTAAAAAGTTATGAATTATAAGTATTATGTGAAAATCTAAATTCTGTTGTTGTTGTTACTGTCAGACTGTGACCATTCTGTGGTAAAGTTTGGTGTAATAAAATAAATTAACTTGTCTAAAAGACCTTTCACTTCAGCTATGCTTGCAATTTAATAATTCAGCTGGACCTCTGATTCACCTGCAGCTTTGGTTTTGTTATTTGTCTACTAAGCATTGTAGTAATGCATTGTTCTGGTGACTCTCTTGAACTTCCTTCTTTATTTTTTTCCCTTAATAATAATAATTAAAAAAAACCCAGAAAAGCCCAATTGTCTTCAATGGCTGCTTGGATTTTGTCATTTCATTCACAATGGGCTTTTCGTCTTTCTATGTGCTTACTGAAGGCAATACATGTTTTCTTTTTTTGAGTAGAATTTCACAAGCCATGTTCATACAGATGCTAATAATTGTACTATTCTCATGATTTATTTAGGTAAGTTTAGGTTTGCTTCTTTCTATTTTTTGTTCAAAAGATTTATTTTCTAGAACTAACCTTTACCACCTTTAAGTGAATATTCCCTGAATTAATAAAGTATATATTGTAACAGTTGTTTTCATTTTGAAGATAAGCTCTCATCTGTCTGTTAAGCCTCATTTTTTGTGTGTATTTTTCCATCCACAGGCTGACATATGTCATAATTAACTAGAGGTTGTTCTTTCCTGTGTTCTCTTTGCTTAACAGGATACAAAGTTAATTAAACTGTCATACATTTCTTATAATATTTTTTCCATTTTAAGTATTTGCTAATACATGTCAATTGAAATCACAGTTCTTTTAGATTAGACTTAAAATAGTCTTAATGCTGTGTAATTTCAATATTTGGAATGTTTGTATGTTGAACCAGACACTTTGTGCATCTTCAGAAGAGACATATTTATAGATTTAGAAATAAAGCCTCTCTTCACATAATACAGGTACTCTAAGATCTTGTACTTGTGGAACATGAAAAATGCATGGTTGATTGGAGTGAAAAAACATGTCTGAATCTAAGCTGAAAGGGCAAAAAAATCTCATGAGGCATGGATTATGAGATGGGAAACTCTTACAGGAACTGATATAAGGAAACCATATATGTGGACTATGGAAATACTGACATGTGCTGTCGAGTCATAGATACTGTGGTTGATGTCTTATTTCTGTTGGTTTTTTGGGGTTTTTTTCTCAGATGCTGCTATAAAAATTTGGAGGACTTGGGTCTTGAATTATCATTTCCTGAGACAAACAACTCCTTGATTCTTGTGAGGAAAGTGCCAATGTGTTTTATAGAAAGAGAAGCCAATGAATTACGACGGAAAAGACAGCCTATCACTAAAAGTATTGTGGAGGTCAGCTGTGGGTGTGGGTCAAGTTATCATAGTAGGTCTTGTTCTGCCAGGTATTACAGGATCTCTGTTGTGAAGGAGACAGTCCCCTGGCAAATGCGAGTGCCATCCCTTTTAGTAGCTAAATAGTCCCAAAACTGAAATCACTCAGCTATAACTGAAATGATAGAAGACTGTTTCAGACTTGGACTAGTGGGGAAGCTAAGGAAAACTGTATATATCAAAGATATTTCACAGTTTTTTTGCACATGAATGCTTGAATTGGACAGTAATGCTTGAAAGAACAGGAAAATGATTAAATGAAGGATCAGTAAAATGAGTAAGTCCTAACAAATAATATTTATGTATCAGCAATATTAAAGTTGTTTCCATGAAATCTCTATGTGGGCAGTGGGGCTTTCTAAAAACCACTTTTGCTAATGTTCTGCAGTTTGAGGGAGAAATTCCTGAAGTGATTACTTGCAATGGGAGGTCAAGACTTCCATCTAGATCTTTCACACTGTGGTCAGTGTACTACCAACAGTATCACTTTTTCTGATTCTGGCAGTCATACAATAAATTATACATAGATGTGAATGAAGTAGGGTAGGGAGACAGAAGGGAAAATAGCAACTGATGACATTACCTTTTTTCTTTCTAGGAGCTTATTCAAGAACAAGTTGAGGTGAGTTGCTGTCTACTTCTAGAGTTGACTATAACAATCCAAAGCTTACTGCATGAATCAAAGGGAGCATATTGAACTACAGATGAGAGAGTGGACTAGATAATCCCCTAACTTTTCCTCATTTTTACTTTCCTTTGTGTTAGTTCTTTTTTCTCATATTAAATGTAAAGTAACATGATGTTCCCTTACTGCTTTTAGCTAGTGCAGACCACAAGAAGAGGAGCACGAGGGACACTGCCTCTGACATTTCTGAAGGTGTTAGCTTCCCAGGCCTGTCATGGTAGGGAAACTGTACTTTTCTTTTATTCTTTCTTTTTTTTGTGGGTTGTTTTTTTTTAAAATCTTTCTATACAACATCCTCCCTTGGGCAGTGTTTGGATGTGTTTGCAGCTGTTACAGGGTTAAATACTGTATTTCTTAGGGATGAGGAGATAATGCTCATGGACAGCATGGGGGATAAGCAATTTATCATTCCCCAGTTTATTCATGTATGGGCATAACATACTTCCCAACCTTCACGTGAATCATACAGTTCTGAGATGCATTCATCTGCGTGAGCTCTAAACCATTCAAATAACAGCTCTGTGATGGGCCAAGAGCTTGAAAGCATGCAGGAAAGAACACTTACCCACTCTTTCCAATTTTTAATTTCCTCTAAGTATCCCAAGTGGTAGTTAAAGTGTGCCTGCAACATTTCAAGTACTTTTGGAAGGAGTGCAAGAAAAATTTGCATCTTCTCAGGGAACTGTTGCTTTCCAGCACCTGGCAAGGAGCAGGCCTTACTGGTGTAGACTGCAGTAGCTCCAGCCTCATGTTGCAATTCCTGTGCTGTATACAGTATCAACAAGATCACACTGAAGGAGCAAACCTGAACTAGAAGTATTAGTTTTCTTAACAGTGTCTCAGTTTACAAATGGCAGTCAATATGTTTTGTGGTTTTGTATCTAAAATGTCCCAGGTCCGAAAGCAGATTGAAGATGGTCTTGTGCATCTGTGAAGGCTAAAGTGTGCAAACACCTCTGAAATCACTCCCTAATGTTCTGCTTGAATTTCTTCTGGATGCCTTTAAGAGCTCACCTGTGAGAAAGGACTTAAGAGGCAGGGCTAGCACTTGATCTTGGAAGTAATACCTGTCCGTGGCAGCCATGGAGAATTACTAAAGCCTATTAAACTGTTATTAAGTGTTGTCTTGGTTTCACTCTTGATTTGTGAACTGTTTCCAACTTCAGCTGTAACACAAAAAAAACGCCCATTTGCCTCTTGCAATGTTACCTGAAACACCAAAACTTAAAAATCTTACTGTCCATCAGACTTGGGCTACGTGAAAGTCTAAGCTGTGGAAAGCTGCTCTCCTTATACAGCAGACTCTTTAATGGAGCTAAGCCCCAAGTCTGTCATTCTGCAGCCTTTGGGTTGCCTTTGCAGCCTCTCAGCTTGTCTTTGGGAGATGCCTTGTTTTCACTGAAAACCACAGCTGTAGAAGGAAGTGGAGTCCTCTTTGGCAGCAGGCACAAGAATGTGTCTCTCTTTTTCAGGAGCTATTAAGTTTAATGAGCATTTGACTTTGGAGGAGAGCTGCAGGCTTATTGAAGCTTTGTCATCTTGTAAGCTACCCTTCCAGTGTGCTCATGGAAGACCTTCAATGCTGCCTCTTGCAGACATAGACCATCTACAGCAGGAAAAACAGGTACTGTGTGGGACACACCTCTGGTAATCCGTGTTGTGGATTATCAGAGGTGCATCATATATGTGTGTTAGAACTAGGATTGTCCAGTTTGAAGCCATCACCACTGGCCTTATATTTTTTATATATTGTTATCAATAAAATGAAACTTTAGGACAAAACCCATCTGTCCTGGAAATATTTTACCAAAGCTCTTACCATATATTATTTGAATAGTAACACTGACTTGGATAGTGTCCTTAAGGTTAAGCATACATTTAAAGTGATCACAGTTTTTATAAGTGTAAAATTTGGAAAACATAGAAATTCTGCTAGTGGCAAAGATGCTAATTAAACAAATGCTTACTTTCCCAAAGTTTAAGATGCTATAAAATGGAAATACAGCAAAGGAACAGCAACATTTACTATAAAATCATAGAAGAGCTTGGGTTGGAAGCGACTGTAAAGATCATCTAATTTCCACGAGTAGGAATGCCTTACACTAGACAAGGTTACATTTAAGTTATATTTAAATCAGGTTACATTTAAATTTAAAACAGAATAATTACTTCTCCCTTTTGCTATTACTGTGCTTTATTGTTATTAAAATGGATTCTGTTGAAAGTCAGGTGGGACTTTGAATTGGATACTAACTTGGGAATGACTGTATTAGGGCAAAGAGTATGGAAACACAGAAACTTATTTATTCAGTAATGACCTGTGCATCTTAATTTTTCTCCCTCCAGCCTAAACCTAATTTGACTAGACTGAGGAAGATGGCACGAGCATGGCAGCTATTTGGAAAAAAAAAAGAACCTATTTGAAAAACGTTAAGACTGTAAACAGCAACTACTAGAAGCACTGGTATGATCTACGAGCCCTGTTGTTAGACTCCAAGATCCTGTGTGGAGCCAAGTTCTGAGCCAGTCGCCCAAAGCTCTCCTCTGACTACTGCCCAAAGAAGCAGACCAGCCAGGAGAAAACATGGTAGGAGGAGCCCACCCTTGGAGCCTGGAGAAGCATCTTCAACATTAAGGGAGAGCGCTGCAAGTCTGAGCCCTATGTCTGTGCTGGATTGTTGGGTGCAGAGAGTTGCAGCCACTTGCAGTTACTGAAGCAAAGCACTTCTTTTCTGCAAGCACAGCATAATTCTGCATAATAGAGGGGAATTTTAATTAGTGTATTTTATAGAACTTTGAAAATTGGAAGGTATTTCTTAATAAAGTTCACACTAAACTCACTCCTTGGGCTCATGGCAGTTGTTGGAATGAGGATCGACCAGCTTCATAGTGTATATATAGGCCAACTTAGAATCAAGAAACACTTAACTTGGCAATGAATGACACAGTTGCTTTCTCCAGCTCCTTGCAGTTTGTGTTGGTGAGTGACAGATTTCTAAATCCCCATGTAGCCCCACAGAAATAACTAAATAGTTAAATATCCATTTTGAAGACAATTGTTGATGGATTCCTACTCCTATCACATTCACATGTGAAAGCACACTGTAAAGCCTTGCCTACTGCATCATGTGGTGAGCACAGGCAACTCACTACACTGGTAAAACTCCTGCTAGTTAAAGAAACAGAACAACTGCGTATGGAAAATGTGCTTAACAGTGAGATCACTGTAAACAGCCTTTATTGCAGCGTACTTTAAAGTAACAGCTTAGCTGCCTCAGAGTTACACATATGCCTTGTTGTTTCAAAATCAAAGTAGGTTAGTAGCTCCACATCATTTCTGACACAGCACAGAGATAAAAACCTGTACAAGAGTTCTGCCTTCTCTTGCTTTTGGGTAGGAAAGACATTAATGAGCAAATTCCCCACTGGCTCCCCAGAGCAACCTGTCTTTGCAACATACACTTTAATTAGCTGTTATATGTTTCTAAAGAGAAAGATGGAAAGAGTCCAAATAGTGATGTGCTTCACAGCATTAGAGTTCATAGTCATCTGGATGGTAGAGCTCGCTCATGAGGCGGTAGATGTAGGAAGGTGCATTACCCCCAATGTTAGAGATGAAGAGAGTAATGAGCTCTGGAGGGACGTAGTCAAACACTGGGCAGTGAACATTGATTTTTGCCAAGATCTCCCCTGTAAAGTGAATAGCAGCAATATCAGTCAAAGCAACTCAAAGTACATTTAGTCTTTTGTACGCCTTCTGGTGTCCCTAAACAAACTGGCTATGCACATGGCACCCTGAAGGCAGTACTTGAACGTGCTGATTACCTTCCAACTTCTTCACTGATGTCATTGAATTACAGGTATACAGCAGTCTTGAATGAATGGGAAAACTCTGTTTCTGGTCATTTTTATTGGTAGAAACCCCAGATCCCCTCTGATGTAGACTAATTGCCAAAAAACCTTACCACTATGTAATGCAAGAATCCTCATACTGCCAAAGTTACTATTTAAAGAAATGCTCAAAAGGCCAAAACTAAAATCCGGTGCCAAACCTGCTGCCTTCATTTCAAAAGTCTTTGTCACAAAGAAATGGGGCTTTGAAAGAGGCTTTGCTAACTGAAAATGGGCTTGGACACTGATGCCTTTCTAAAGATGCTGCTTGTGTCAGAAGCCCATGGCAGAGACACTGTTTCAATGGCTGTATCACATAACAAAGCTTCAAGAAGTTAGAGAAACAAAGGGAAGAGGCCCTTAGTGCTGGGCATCTGCCCTGTCCCACAGGACACTGATACCTACCTGGCATCATTTATCACCATCCTATAATAAAATATTGTTTCAGAGTGCAAGCAAAACTGCAAACACGGTATTCAAAAGAAATCCTTTTCCTCTATGTAATATACAGTTATAAGACTGGATGGTTCACAGCACTCTTTTCTGTCAGACAGTAAAAAAAGGATTTTCTGTCTTGGGTTTTAACATAGACTGATGATTAATTTTTTGTATGAGTTACCAAAAGAAAAGAATTATAGTCTGAACCAGCTTGACCAGATGTTAAAGAATAACCAGTACCTTCTGTGAATGGCAGCACTTCCTGTGGTGACACAAACTTGTGGAATGAATCTTCTTCATTAGGGAACTAAATGAGAAAGAGTAAGGGAAGATAAGTTAAAAAACTGATTATCCTTGTGAAAACAGATCCTGGCACTGGAAGGAACTAATGCAGAGGAAGATGACTTGCCAGGTAATATTAACTCTGTTTACAATAATTACATAGCACTTGCATCTAGAACCTCTCTAATGTTTACAGGTGAAAGGTTTTTCCTCAAACCTGTTAGAGCCTTCCATGACTTGGCTGCCCTTATAAAAGCCTAGTGAACTGGAGGAGTGGCTTCCTCAGTCTGCAACTTCATCTGATAATACTGAAAAAGTACAGTTTAAAAAAAGTTATGAATGTCTCATTCTACATTGTCTGCCTTTCAACGCTAATGGTATAAACTGAAATCTGTCACGGTTGAGGAAAAATAAGTATGGCAATGCCAGTCCCATCTAGGCAGTGGTCTACATCCTTATACCCACTGTACTGCTTTGCACACGGGGCAGAGGATGGTGCTTCAAGGAGATCCTGAGGCGTGCCAGAGTCGGGTGAGAATCTCCCATCTGAAGTAACAGTGCTAGACAGGGGAGATGGCTCATTTACTGACCTTGCCCTGGGACAGATGGTGCTCTCCACCCTAAGCTCCCACAAGTAAAAGGCCCTGCCAGGTGCAGTCCTGAAGAGCTACTGTGCTTACCTGTGGTGAAAGCTTGAACATGGGGGCACACACGATGAGTGGAGTGGAGTGGTGTTTAGCTGCCAGTGCCAGAGTGTGAGTCCCACTCACAGCAATCAGGGCGCCATTGGCCAGGATTGTCTTTGTACCAATGATGACCTTAAAAGGGAAAATCAGAATTGGGTAGCATGTTCCACAGCAAACTGGGGAAGGAACACCTCCTGGCTCAGACCCCGACAGATGAGCTGGAGGAAGACTGTGTCAGTACAGCTAGCCAGCCAGCGGCTGGAGTTATAGGGCAGCTGAATGCCTGATCTGTTTCATCTGGCACTGGATCTGCACTGAGACGTTCCTTGCAACAAGAGCATGACTCCAGCACACAGAGGCTAACACAGAGAACTTCAGAAGCCAAATGAATGTTCTACTGCAGGGAACACCAAGCAGAAACTGGGCAGTGGTCCCTGTTGTTCTACAAAGTAAGTTTGTACAAGCTTAGTTGACTACTCACTGCAAAAATTCCCTTGCATTATGGTTGAGGGAATAATAAAAAGCAGCTTAAAATATATAGGTAAGAATTGATGTGGCTAGATTTTAGTATGTTACAAGTACTTTTTTTTTCCCCCACTTTGGGGTACCAAGTTTTCATCTCTATAAAAGTACAGAACGGGTCTGTTTAACAAGACAAACCTTAATGATTCCCTTCATCAATCATCTGTTTCAGGCAAAGGGGTGTTTATTCCCTTTGGAAATGCTGCTTTTTGTTCCATCTCCTTTGAAAACTGAGGTTAATCCTTTGAGGCTCTCTTGTAACTGTAGCTACTAAGCCAGAAAAACCCATCACAATTCAGTCAGTCCTCATACTGACTTGGAGTTCCACACTGAATCTCCACCCCAGCAGTGAACAGGGATTATTACAATTTTGAGTCTTCAGTGAAGAAACACATCCATCACTACTGGGACTTGCAGCTGATTTGAGAAGCCTAAGCAGCCAACCTGCCATGAACTCCTTCCTCGAGAGGAGCCCTCCTTACCTTGTTGACTCGAGACATGACAGCAAAAATAGCTGCATCGCTCATGACAGTAGTTTCAATATTCTCTTTGGACAGTCGGACAGCCATTTCATGACCCTAAAAAGAGGGAGAATCCAATTGGTTCCCTGTGACATAGCTCCTGCAGTGCAACTGTAGAGGTATCAGCACTCAATTGTTGTCTGAACTGCAAAAATACCAAGTGATGAAACCTGAACACAGCCTTTCAACTCAAGGATGCTGGGGTAGGGTAACAAGCTGTCTCCAATCACTCAGCCACAGAGGAACTTCCAGAATGTTCATCTTGATTCCAGACACAAGATTTCAGTAAGAACATGCAGGATAACATGGCCCAGCCAGGCAAGGCCTCACCTGGCAGAACGGCGCGCACTCTGCCACGATGACCTGGAACTTGCGCTTGCGCGCGGCTTCCTTCAGGAAGGCCTCAACAGTGCGCGAGTAGCCGATGGTCATGATCACCTCATTGGAGTGGATGTGCTCCAGGGCCTGCATAGCAATGTTATCAGTGGTGCCCTCTGCAACACAAAGAAGACATGGGTGTATAGGCAGCCAGCAAAAGGGACAGCTGTGCTGCTAGGACTGTCCTCCAACAAGATAATTTTTCACTAAAGCAGTGTTATTAGCATTGGTAGAGCAGGAGCAGCTTTTCTCCCCATTTTTTTGGCCAATGGAGTGGAACCAAGAAGCTGACCCTTGAATGCCTCATGCTCCCTAGCTATACTCTCCATATAGATAAAAAGAGCTGTACTGAAAACTACATTGCGAGGGGAGTGGATTGTGTCAGTCCTACTCCAGATAACCACCAGGCCCACAAAACTTTAACAGTTTTGTAGTTCAATAGCGGGGTAACTTGGGCCTCAGAAGGTGGGTAGGATGCCCGATTTGTCACAAGCATAGCAGAAAAAGAAAACTCTATCACAGTTCTGTTTGACAAGGGTCAGGTCATAAGTGCACAGGGACTTCACACTCTTCTTCAGAGGACTCAAGACTTCTCAGAAGACCAAGAGTGCAGGCCTACAGGCCCCCATATTGCCCCTTCCACAATCTACCCATCTCCCTGTAAGCAAAAGAGGACTTAAAACTAAGTCCTGGGAGCAGCAGACCTTCAGTTCCTTGGTTCCTTCAGATTAAGCCTCCCAGATCCTTGTTTTATTTTCACCTAGAGAAGGGGGAAGCATCAGCCCAATCACATAAGAATCTTCACTCAGGAGCAATTCAGATTCATCCATCCATACCTAGCTCAATTAGCATCTCATTAATAGCTTCAATAACATTAGCTCTGAGGGAGGGGTAAGGGGTTCTGAAATCTTCGCTCAGTCCTCCAGAAGTCAGGAGTTTGTGCAGGGATTCTTGCTGGTCACTTTCCTCACTGCGCCCGTGAAGCCTGTGGAGAGAAGTGGCCTCTTCAGCCTCAGGAAAGAGCACATGGCCACAGCCAGGCTGAGCACTGGCCCCGCAGTGTGGCACACCTGGATGTGAAGAGACAGGAAGGAAAGCCACCCACAGGAGGCACACCATGCCACACCAAAGAGCTTCCATAGCTGTCTTGGCAGAAAAACACCCAAACCTCTGCCAGAAAGTGGCTTCTTAAGTCATGTGCAAACACTGCTGTCCAAGGAGCCGGCTTGAGGTTACTGCTCCAGGGGATGGACCCCCTGAATACAGAGAGAACAACCCAAGACCAGGGCACAGACTGTTCTCATGCACTCACAACACATACACCAAGTGATTTCTAACGAGGAAATGTCATCACCCACAGTGGAAACAACAGGGTTTCCTTTGGTGTTAAACTCTCTGAATCACTAAGAGAGGTGAGATAAAGGGGCGATGGAAACTAAAGGGATTAAAAGGGCAGTTTTGGCCTTCCAGAGGGATATAGGGAACAAGTATCTTCACCTGCCGTATTCCTCACGAATGACCTTCAATACCCGTCGCACCATGTTGCCCACTGTTGTCTCCGACGGCTGGGCTGCCGTCATCCTCTGGCCCTCTGTCCGGATCAGATCCATGAGCTCCCCTAAAGGAGAGGAAAGCCTTGGTTATCGCTGCCCAGAGCAAACCCACGTGAGCATCAAACCGGTGCACCCCGCTCAACATCCCAGGGCCAGCAGCTGCTCCAGCACCAGGACCACAGCACTAAGGAACAACAGGAAGGGGCGGGCCGAGAGCCCCTCACAAAGCAGCCGGTTCCACTAGTGGGTTTTGTGTCGGAAACGCTTGGACTCAACACAGACTTAGGGAAGACCATCGGCAACGCACTTGGGTGTTTCCTTTGAAAGGGGAAGACACGTGCTGCTGGGAAGGTCCGTGCTCGGACTGACGCCGCTGAGGGGAGAGCAACGCTGAAGCAGGGAAGCTCCTCAGGAACAGAGAATATTTAATAATATTCCCAAAATTATTAAAAATGCTCACGGGCGGCATCACCGTTCCCAGCAGGCTAGGAAAGGCTCCGCCGTGTCACTGGGACAAGCGCTGGGAATCCGCTGGTCGCTGCCAGCGAGACCGCAGCTCTTGTGGCGCCGTAGCGGGCCTGCCCCGGCCTTGCGGAGCTCTCCGCACCCGACAGCGGCGACCGGGGCGCAGCTGCCCTCCCGCGACTCGCCCCGCCGCGGGGCCCCGCTGCCGGCTCGGTCCCGGCACCGGCGGAGTCGCACCCGCCCGGGGGAAGCGCTGCGCTCGCCCGCCGCCGCCCGGCCCTCACCGGCCCGGCTCCATCGCCCGTGCCCGACGATCTTCCGCAGCAGCGACAGCGTCTGCCGCGCCGTGTCCTCGGAGCGCGGCCGCTCCCCGCCGCGCCGCAGCCGCGCCGCGAAGGCCTCGATCTGCTCGGAGAGCTCCGAGCCGCGCTCGGCGGCGCCCGGCATGGCGGCGGCACTTCCGCTTCCGCCTCCCCGTCGCCCCATTGGCGGAGACTGCCGCGCTGTGCCCGCCCCCGCGGCGGCTCAGCCAATGGGCTGCGGGGCGGGCCCGCAGGGCCGGGCAGCGGCCCGAGCGGGGCCCGAGCCGGGCGGGGAGGGCGCAGCGCCCGGCGGGGCGGCTGTTCTGGCCGGCAGAGCCAGAACCGGCCCTGGATAAGGAAGGAATGTAGCTCCTTTGTGTCCAGTTCCTGGAGCAATGTGTCCAGGGAACAGGCAGGAGCCATGGAATAATTCTCGTTGCGGTTACTGCTTTACTCTATCGCTCTGCTCTGTGTCCTGTTGTTTGAGATTAGGAAATAAAAGCAAACAGATTTATGCTGGAAGCTTTCACTGATTGCTTCATGCCGAGGCCTGTAGGGCCTTGAGTGTTCATGACGTAATTTTTGTGTTCGTCTGGTTAGCTTAGGACTCGCTCTACAGTCAGCTCCTGTCCCGGGACTGTCGGGTCCCCGGCAAAATACCAGCAGCTGGTGGCTGGCTCTGAGGAGTTAATGCAGCTGATCTGTCACCCAAAGCCTGCAGGGGACTGACAGTCTTTCCACACCTCTCTTTTCCTCCTGCTTCCTCGAGTGCCCCTGTGTGCCCGGAAGCCAGTGAGCCCAGCAGCCTGGGGAAGGAAGCCTGTATCCCTCCAATGCCTGGCAAAAGACCATGCATCTGCGTTTGGCTGGATGTGCTTGGGGGTGCTGCAGCCCTGGATGGAAGGCAGAGTTTCGCTCCATCATGAGCCTGTCCCATCCTGTGCCCCTGGACAGAGTCAGTAGAGGGTGTCGGGGCTTGCCCAGCTACTGGCTCCACTGTGCTGGGCCCCACTGTGCCAACCGGGCACATCCTGGCTCCCCACTGCCTTGTCTCCTCCTCACAGATTATTTAGGTGTATGTTTTCTTCCAAAGTGTGTTCATCGGAGGCTCCCTGGAGTAAGGTCTGCCCAGCTCTGCATTTGTGCAGGAAAACCCCATTCCCCCTTTGCCTCCCTGCACAGCCACTTACGGGCAGGCCTGGGGAGGCTGCCCATGCCCATTGCCTGCCTGCTGCTGGTCCTGCAGCGCTGTGTGCCAGCTGCCTTGGCGTGCAGAAACAGCTCCCACACGTGGACCCAGGCACTGGGAACTGTGGATTGGCCAGAAAAATAAAAAATCACTGCGTTGGAGCTTTCCTTTATTTGTTTACTTATCTTGCTAGTAAACAGAGCAGCTCTTGGAGATTATGCAGGATGGAGAAGAGGAAGAGAAACCAGGCTCTGAGGTTATGACCTCCTTGTGGATGCTGGGCTGTTTACATTCCCTGCCTTGGTCCCAGTAACTATTGCAGGACAGTTCTTTTCCCAGCGCTTTGCCAGGCTGCAGAGCTTTTCCCGTTTGGGCTGTTTCTGTTCTTTTCCCTACAGCACTTTCTGGCGGGCACTGGTGCCACAGCTAGTTTAGGCAGCTGGCAGTCTGGTGTCCCTTGAGGGACAGAGTCCTGCGCTTGGTCTGCTGCCTTGTGTTTCATGAATGAAAGCCTCTGAATGGGGATCTCGGGAGCTGTTAGCTCTGCATAGCTGAGCCAAGCCAAAGCCTGTGGCTCTCTGGAGAGCTGTGAGGCAAACCCCGGGCTGTTCAGAGGGACCATGGCTATGAGGCATCTAACTGTCATTAGCCAGGGGCTGCTGTCAGGACCCAATGCATTAGACAAGGACTTCCCAGCAGGACTGAAAAGGAGGGATTGAGGAGGAGGAGGAGTGGCAGCAAAGACAGCACAGGGAGTGCAGGACAAGTGGGGAAGGGAAGATGCATGTTGGTGCCCTGGTGTACTCTGCTAAAATCCCACTGCCTTGCAGGCTCCGGCACTGTGGCAGAAGCAATGAAGGGTGGGGAGGTGCAGCCCTGTGCTGCTGGAAGGAATCTCACCTGGTGGTCCACAGCTGCTGCGTGTTATGGAGCAGGACCCCCCTCTGTTGCCACAGCCACAGGAAACTCTCTCCTGTGTGTCACAACCCAGCCTCCTTACCTTCCTTGGTGTACCCTGGGCAGAGTTGGTGGCTGCAGCTTCCCAGCTGGTGCACAAGCAAGCAAGGAGGCTGACACAACTGCAAACACTGCTGGTGATGTGGACAAAAGAGCTGAGAAGGGCATGAGCTGGCCAGCCAAGCACAGCAGCACGTTTTATGGGCCTGCAGGGGAGCTGAAAACTGTCTCACCTCCTTGGAGAGCTGCCAGCCTAGCTAGGATGGCATCCTGTTCTGTACCATCTGGGCTGACTTCTGGAGACACTGCTTCCCTTCTCCAGAGGATTCTGCATCCCTGGGGGCTGAATGTCATCCCCCAAGTGCTCATGTGAGGAAGGACAAGGCAGGACAGAGGCTGGGTAGAGTCTGGGAGCACTGGAACATTGTGTGCTGGGAGGCTGTTTGGATTAGAAACTCTCAGCGGATAAGTGGGCTGAGTTTGGTGGGGTGGGGAATTAGTTTGCTGAACTCTAGTAATTGGACTCATCTGCAAGAGTCGGGTAAGCAAAGTGAGCTGCTCACGTTCAGCACAGGGGAAGAAAAGGAGCCAGCAGAGGGGAGCCAGATGAGCCAAAGCCCAGCAGGAGCAGCAGGGCAGGCTGTCAGCTCGACATAGACTGTGAAGTCTGGGTGGGTGACATGGGAAGAAGCAGCATTACTGCTGGGTGCCTAAGCTACTTGCTGAGCACAAGTGACTGAGTTAAGGAGGTCACAGTGCCCGGCTGTGGGGGGCACACAAAGCACCGTCTAAGGGGAAGGATGCACTAAGGTATCTTTTGGTGTGATATGATTGCCCTTTGGAAGACCCATGCTCAAAGGCCTGAGACAAAAATAAGTCAAGACCAAAGCTCTTGCAGTCACAGACATAGAGGCAGGAATGAACCTGCTGAAGGGAGCCCAAACCAGTGTTTTCTGTGTGCTACAGGGGAGAAAGTAGGTCACTTGGTAAGTGAAGGGGATAGAA
Source organism: Sitta carolinensis (assembly GCA_032173965.1). Lineage (NCBI taxonomy): Eukaryota > Metazoa > Chordata > Aves > Passeriformes > Sittidae > Sitta > Sitta carolinensis. The sequence continues at coordinate 40,665,294 of JAVUNC010000006.1, forward strand.
ACGATGAGCTGAAATGAGTGTGGAATGCATGTTTAAAACTCAGGCTTCCAGGGAAAGAAGACAAAAAGCCCAAACAAACAGCTGCTGATCAAATGCAGGTATGTGAATAGCTGGAAAGCTGAGCTCTGTGCTTTTTCATGCGCACGCACACATTGTCTGAGTCATCGGCAGTTTTGGCATGCTTGAAATTCACGTCTGACGCTGCAGGTACCAGGGCACAGGTTCTGCTGGGCTTTGCTGATGGCTCTGGTAACAACCATCTCCTAGACTGGTTGGTCATCCTCAGGAAAGCCTGGCTGCCATAACTGCATGGGTGGCCAAGGGGAAACAGGCAGGGATTGCTAAGAGGAATAACAGAATGAATTCATTACCTCAGGTTAGCAAAGGATTTGGTGCAGCTCCTGGCTTGGCTGCCTACGTGTATATGCGCTTGTCTGTGCCTGGAAGATGGCTGCTGTCTCATCCTCACGTCAGCACAGCACACACAGGCAGGCCAAGCCCATAGCCAGACCTTTGTGGTACCAATGGAGTCCACAATCCCTATGGAAAATGAGTAGGCAGTTCTGAATTCGGCCCAGGGACTGTCTCTCCTGCCAGCAAGTTTGTAATTTGCACCCCCTCCTTGCAAGAGCCTTAAAAATAGAGACCAAGGCTGGGAAGCATGAAGGTTTTTCTAAGGCTTGTTGTGGAAGCAGCCCAGGCTGGGCTGCCTCTTGCTCTTCCCAGCCCCTGGGAGAGGCATGGGAAGCTGGTGTCTAAATGCCTGCCCTGGATGTGGAGCCTCACTCGTCAGCTCATTCATCTACGGCAGTAGCCCAGGTCCCCCTGCGTGATACAGGCAGCTGGAGGCAGCTGGTTCAAAGGCCAGGCTGGTCAGGAAGAGGCGAGGGAAGTGTGGGAAGTCACTGCATGTCATGTAGGAAAACAAGCTCTAGCAAGGGATGAGAGAGCACACTACAGAGCTGGGTAGGAGCTGTTGTCCTCAGCATTGCTATTGGTGTCCTGGACCTTCATACCCTGAAAAAGGATTGGCTTTTTTCACTGCCATCAAAGGCACAAGTGCTCAGAAAGCTCAATGGCACCATGCAGGTGTTGGCTGTGGCCCTGCCACCACTTTGAGGGTACATGGCAGCACAGAGGAGGCGCTGTTGGGGGCTCATCCCTCTGGGCTTGCTTCAGAGAAGCCCCGGAGCAAACCTGGTGTGGCTGCAGGAAGCCAGGCCCTTGAGTGAGACAAAGTGCAGCCCGGACGCTTTGTGGTCACCAAGGGGTCCGTGACACCAGCAGTCTGGGCTGCTTCCTGGTCACCAGCCAGCTCCCCGCAGTTCCTCTGCTCACGCGCTCCCGGCGCTGCAGCTGGCCCCAGGCTCGCTTTGCTCATTGTCTGCTGCGGGTGATGGCAGCTATTCAGCGGCTGCCAGGTTTCAGGGAAAGGGAGAGATGAGCCACTCCTCCACCCACATTCTAGGAAAGCCTCTGGGATGAAGCCCTGCCGATACACACGTTCACTCTCCTCAGCAGGGAGAGCGTGCTGTGAAGCTTATATCCCCCTCCACCCGCATCCCACATCCCCTCCTTATCATCAGGAGTGATGCTGAGAAGCAGAGCTTGGCTCAGCCCTGGCTGCTGACTTGACCCACACAATAGCAGAGTCTGCTACTCCCGTCTCCTTGCCTGTTTGCCTTCCAGAGCCAGGCAGAGTCTCGCCATCACTATTTTGCTTTGTGTCAATATTATGACAGCTAAAAGCAGGAGAACTGCATCCACATGATAAGCAGCCAGAAGCTCTGGGCTGGGTGTGGATCGGGTCCAGTTTGGCAGAGGAGAAAAGCGCCTGGCAGCCCCTGCCCACCGACTGGCTGACAAGGGGCTGCAGCAGCAGCAGAGCAGCAGGCGATTTGTGCCTGTGTGCCTCTCTTCTCTGTTCAGTGCCCACTGCCCTTTCCCTAGGGTAGATGAAACGTGATAAATGTGCAGAATATGCTTGGTTCTCTGGAGGAAAAGTAACCTCTGTCTCTTTCCTGAGGAGAGGGCTGCTCTGCTCCTGCTGGGAGCAGAGAGAACCCTCCCACAGTTGCCATACCCTGTGCCTCCAGACCATGCGGGCCCAGGGTGTTCTGTCTCTGCCGGTGGCAGAAGGTCATGCACACTGCTGCCCCAGTCCGTCCTGCCCTCAGCCTTGTTTTTCCCAAGCACAGCACTCTACAGCTGCTGGAGAGAAATTCCTGCAGGCTTTCTGGGACTTGAAGACACATCTCCCATTCAGAGTTTCAGGAGAGGAACTTGGACAGAGCAGGGTGAGCTGTGCTGTGGTTACTTGTCTCTGCTTCCTGCTCTCATCTCTGGGCACTTGGTGTGCATGGGGCTGTTGTTTAGGCACAGTAACTGCACTCGCTGTCGGGGCTGCTGACAAAACTCTTACCTGTAGGTGCTCATGTATGCTTGAGGCTGTGGTGTGGCTCTCTAGTGCCTCACCCTGCTCCAGGGCTGTGCTTTTCTGCAAAAACCCATGGCCTGGCCAGTCTCTGCAGTGTAGGGCTGCCCAGCCACTGGCCACTGAGTGCTAAGTCAAGTGGCACTAGGTCTGCCAACAATGATCTGTTCCTGAAACACTGGTTGGATGAGGGCTGCAGCTTCCCAGGGCTTGGGTCTGGCAGTCTCAGGGCCATCCTTCTTGGTAGCATTGTCCCTGCCCCCATGAGGGATTGGTGTCTGAAAGCAGCACCCAGGCTTGTTGGGGATTCCCCTTGCCTGGAGCGCACCAGGCAGTCCTGGTGCTCATCCCATTCCCCTCCAAAGCTCATGTCTGACCTAGGCCAGCCTTCAGTGCCAGGACCAGACCCTGGTGTCCCCAGGCATGGGGCTGGGCTGTCAGGTGCCTGCAGTTTTGGTTGTGGGTCCCCAGGGAGGCTGAGCTCCCCTCCCCAGGAACCCAAACAAACAGCTGAGTTCCTGCCACGTGCGGCCGGGGCTGACTAAGGCCGGACGCTTCCGCCTGCCGCGGGCAGCAGTGGCCGGGGCTGTGAGCCACCACCATCGGGGTGCACAGCCCGGCCCATTTCCCCCTATTGTCAGCCTCCCCCTCAGCAAACACATCCCCCGGCGCACCTGGGCTGGGAGAGGCACTGACGCCACCGCAGCTAGCCGCCAGGGACAGGGATGTGCTGCCGAGGGCATCTCGGAGTTGGAGCTGCGGCACCGCAGCTCCGAGGAGTCCTTTAGGCACAGGTGCCCAGGCAGGTTGTTTGCAAGCTGTTTCCTTGACGAGCAACACTGACTGTTCAGGGGTCACTGGTGCAGCTCTGCTTGCCTGCAAGGGCACTGGAGAGCTCTGCATTTTTCAGAAGTCAGCACCAGTCTCCTGAGAGAGAGGCCTGGGTTCCCTGTGCCAAGGGGCTGGAGCTGGGGGTGCCCCAGCCAGACCATTCCCATCCTCATTCTCACTGTGGAGACACAAACTGCAGATGATTGACCTAGTTTATCTCAGTGCTAGCTACAGACTGGCTCACTGATAGTGGAGCTTAGTAGACTCTCTAAGAAGAGATCACGGAACCAGAGAAAGCAATCAAATGAAACAGAGAGGGTGAGACAAGGGGGATCTGGGATGATGGGCAGGTGTGACGAGCCCTATGTCACAGTGCAGGACATAGGGAGCTGCTGGTAGGGTTCTTGCCTACTGGGGTCAAACACAAGAGGGTGACTGTGCTGGGCTCTAGATCATGGATCTTCCCTTGGTAGAAGCCTATAGCTTTGATGGGACTGAGTCCTGTGTCCTAAATAGCAGCAGAACAAAAATAGTATCCTGAGGGTTTCAGAGGTGTTCTCTGAGAGCTTCAGGGGTGACACGGGAGGTCCTGGCTACGGTTGGCTTAAGAATGATGCAGAGACAAGTTTTTGTTGGGTTCTTTCCATATGAGATGCCAAAGGTGGGATTTTGCAGGGGATAAGATGCCAGTGAGAGAACTCTGATGCTGAAATGGGGCTGTTTTATGGAAAAGATTACTGAAGAGGGACCCGCAATGAGCAGGGTGGGGTTTTGCAGGGAAGAGCAGCTGCTTGCTCTGGGCTCCTTCAGTACTCATGGACAGCCAGGGGCCCTACTCTTGCCCCTCACCCTGAAGGTGTAGGAGGCACGGAGGTGAACCTGTTCCCTGGCAGGGCTGTGCCATGCCATGCTTGCACCTGGAGGCCAGGGCTGGCCTTCTCCACCTGACAGCCAGGGCTCACCCACAGCAAAGACACACCATCACTGCCTGCCCACCTCGTTCCTCAGCTCTGTGAGCAGGGCAGGGAGGTGGCACAGGCAGGCAGTGGCATATTCGAGGTGATGCTCTCAGTCAGCAGCCACTGCATGGGGCTCACTGCAGGAGAGGCATTTGTCTTTAAGGAAATGTCTCTATTTGCCTTACATCCCTGGCTGGTTCCTTGAGCTTCCTCTGTCCCTTGTTCCCAAAGTGCGTAACTCTGCTCCCCAGAGCCTAGTGGGAGGCGGCACAAGGGACATGCTAGTGCATTTATAGCATCAATTTCCAGCCCTATCCTGCAGCTGGGGAAAGGCAGATTTGGCCCCCTGGGGAGGAGCATGGCAGAGGGGAAAGCAAGCAACTGTGACCCCAGCCAGCTTGATGTTTCTCCCATATGCAGGAGGATGTTGCTGATCCCAGGTTACTGGTGTCCAAATATTATTTCTCTTCTCCTGTTTCTGTTCCACACTGCCTAGAAAGTGGATGCTCATCCCAGGAATGTAAACTCTGCCCAAGGCCTCTGAGGAAATAGCTTCAGACCAAGAACAGGATTGCACTCAGCAATTAAGGGCTGGCCTCCCCAGCCACACAGCTCCTGGGGGAGAGCCCTTTGCTCCAGTGCCAGAAGCTGGCCTTGTGTCTGAGAGGTGGCCCCAAGGGACCTTCCTGCAAGGACAGGCATGAGGCCCCATGTGGTCACGGTCTTTGCAATAACAGGATTCTGTCTTTCCAGTGAGCTGGCAGCAGCTACTGCTTAGAGCGGCCTCTGCTCTCAGGTGGGAGGAAATGCTCTTTTCACCCCATCTCACAACCATCCCTGGGGAAGTGGGGAGAGGGTCCTCTTGGCCCAGGAGGGTCTTAGGGTGGCAGAGGGAGAGCACAGGCATGCTCCAGTCATCACCTTAAGGATATTACCTGCTCTTTGCTGCCCAGCCAGGAGAAGGAGTTTGAACAGGCACTGACCACCGCCACAGCAGCCCCCGGCAGCTGCTGAGTTGGTGCTGTGCTGCTGACTGATCAACTGCAGTACACCCTCCCCGAGGTGGGGCTGTGATTTCTGTGCTTATCTCTACAGCATCTCCATGTTAATTTGCCAGGCCTTGCTCCCAAAGCTTTGTCACACACTCAATGGTACCAATGCCTAGAAACTCCTGAGTCCAGCTCCTGCTGATGCCTCGGTCACTACCACTTGCATGGCCCAATGGGGCTAAGGACAGGCAGCTGGCATGTGCCTGCATCCCCTGGGGACAGATCGCACAGGAGTGGGAGCAGCTCACTGGCACCTTTATGCTGCAGGGACAGACCTCACATAGTGTTGGATAGGGAAGCCCTGAAGCAGCCTCCCGCCCCACTCTCCCAGGAGGACAGAAACGTGAATCCTGGCATGGACACAGAGCACGTTATTTCACTGGGACCTGCAGCCCACGGGGGATCGTGTTGCCTGTTGGCATCTCATCACACCTCCCATAGTTCCAGCTTCCCTGGCCTCTGGGGCTTAAAAATAGAACAGAAAAGGCCAACAGAGCTCCTTTGGGTTGACAGCAGGGTTTGACTCCAGACCTGCTGTGGTGCCTTTCTTTCGAAGCTGTAGACTGGAACCGGGATGCTGTCCCTGAGGCTAGGGGGGCTGGAAACCCTCTGGCAGGGGTCCAGCGGCAGGGGCTGATGGAATAGGCACGGGGCAGGTTGAGAGGGAAGGGGGTGGGTGTACAGTCACGGGATGTCTGAGTGGGAACAGGGCATCAGTAGAGGAACGAAGACGATGAGTGGGAAAGTGGCTGTTGTATGGGGGCAGGGGAGTCAGGTGGGCACAGAATGGGTGGACAGGCATGGGGCAGCGAAAACAGTAAGCTGAGAAACCCAACACGGTGGCTCCCGCCGGCCGGGGATTCACCGGGCACGGGACGGTGGATAGAAGCGCCGGGGCAGCCCGATGGAGTAAGTAATGGCCGGAGGCGGTGCGAGGGCGCTGGAGGAGGGGGCTCCGCCGCGCCCGGGAGCACCGGCCGTGCCCGCGGCCGCCGGGGCCGGGCACCTGCTCCCGCCCCGCGGCGGGGCCGGGGCGGGGCAGCGGCGGGGCGGTGGCGGTGAAATACGGCGGCGGAGTGGGACGCGCTCCCATGGCCCGGCGGCGGCGGAGGCGGCACGGTGGGGCCGGTGGCCCGGCGTCGGGGCGGCATGCCGGGCGCGGCAGGGCGGTAGCGGCGGAGCTGAGTCTGTACCGGGACGGCGGGAGCGGCGATGCGGCTGCTCGGCGCCTTCCTGCGGTTGCTGGTGGCCGGGACCCTGGGGGCACCGCCCGCCCCGGTGAGAGCCGAGGGGCGGAGGGGGGTCGGAGCAGGGGCAGCCCAGGCCCCCGGTGCCGCTGCCCGGGGTGGCCGCGACAGCTCCTCCCGGCTCTGGGCGGGGAGCGGCGGCGGGGCGACCCGTGTTGCCCCTCCAGAGCTCGCCTTTCCCTCCCTTGCAGGCCCCGGAGGAACGGGGGACCGCCAGCACGGAGTCGCCCGGTGAGTTGGCAGTGGGCAGCAACCTAGGAGGGCTTCGCGCAGGGCCGGTGCGCGCTGGGTACCACCCGGGACTATGTTACCTCCGGAGTCCTGTGGTGACGACCGGGGGAGGCAGCGGGGAGCTGTGCCGAGGCTCGGAGCAACCTGATTCCCCCAGCCCGCCTCAGGCACCGGACACCGCTGCGGGCTGGAGCGGAGCGCAGCTCAGCCCGGTCTCTTGACTGCCGCCCCTCCGGTGCCGGGGTCCCGGGTGGGAGCACTCCGCTTCAGCTCTCCCTGCTGGAAAGCCCCAGGGACGGCTGTCCGGCCGAGCGAGGAGCTGGGGAGCCCCTTCGCGGCGGAGGCCGGGGGTGAGCAGAGTGTCTGGGCAGGAGACGGCGCTGGCGGATAGAGCGAGAAAGAGCCTGGCGGGGTGATAGTGTGAGCCCGTGCCCGGTGAAGGACTTACTGGGAGCACAGGGTGGTCCTTTGCTTCCCTGCGCTCCGTGATGGCTGCAGGACCCCCCCGCGGCTGCTGCACCTGCCCCGGCAGCGGCCCGGCTGCCCTCTGTCTCTCTGGGCCCCTCCTTATAGTCCCTCTCCCTGTCTCTTGCAGTCCTGACCTTTCGGGAGATCTGGAATCGTAGTTTCTGCCGGCCTCTGGAGCAGCTGGTAGACGTCATTACCGAATTCCCCAACGAGGTGGAGTACATTTTCAGACCCTCCTGCGTTTCCCTGCGGCGCTGTGGAGGCTGTTGTGGGGACGAGGGTCTCCGCTGCGTCCCCGTGGAGACAAGCACGGTCACCATGCAGGTACGTGCTGCTGCTGCGGGGCCGGGGCTGTGCCCGAGAGGTGGAGGCTGCTCACCAAGCGCCGGGAAGGTGAACATGAAGCTTTGCATCCTCTAGACATTGTAGCAGCGTGGCTAGCAAGAGAGAGGACTTAGAACTGCTCAAATGCATGCCGAGTCAGTAGGGTCCCTCTGCCTGCCCTTTGGGCTTGCCCCTGAGGTCAGGCATCACCCCTGGTGGTACTGGCCTCTTTCCATCCTCCCCCGACTTCTCTCTGTGTGGTCTGTCTTGCTCATTGCTGTCATTTTCCCAGACCTTTCCTGTCCTGCGGTGGGGCTGAGGGATTGTTCCAGTTGCCCGTGACTGCCTGCTGAGACAAAGTAGATACTGCTTTGAATCAAAGGGAGGAGTGAGGCTCTCCCATATCAGGTGGTGCTGACATGAATGCCCCCACACTGGGGCATGGTGAGCATGAAGGGCTGAGCCAACTGCGTTTTCAGTCACCACTGTGTGAGCTGTGAGACGTGGGGTAGGAGTTCCTGGGCTGTTCGACTCTTCCCTATGTACCAGGCAGCGGTTGTCCTCACAATGCAGCCCTTGCACTGATCTGCCAGAGATCAACCTGCTGATGCTGCAGGAACTAGGGAATGCCTGCAATAAATCAGCAGTGATTTTGGTCTCTCTGAGGTTGAAAGGGTGTTGGGAGGCAGGATGGCAGTTTCCAAAAGCTCTTGGCTGAAGTGGATCAAAAGCCTGGAGTGAGCAGGAGGCAGCTCCCCAAGCACAGGTCTCCCTCTATAGGAGGGATCCTGCTGCTGTGTACAGGGTAGAAATGCCAGACGCTTCTGCAGGGGCTAGTGTGGACCACGCCAATGATGAGCAAACCCTGTAAGGCCCTTGGATGTCCAACCTGAACTTCAGCTGGGCTGTGACATGTGACAGGGTGAATCGTGTACCCCTGGACTGGGGAGGCACTGCGGTACTGACTCAATTCCTGTCAATAAACTCAGTGCTGGAGGAAAGGGTCCAGAAGGAGGCAGCAGCAATGGGATTGGTCTGAAAAACATGACTGGGGGAATATTTCTGTCAGAGAAGGGAGGCATGCAAAGGGATCAAATATGTGAAAGCTCTCCAGGAAGGTAGAGACTGAAAAAACTTTTCTAAGGCTGGGAAATCCCAAGGCCATAGGCCTTAAAGCCCTGAAGACATGGGGCGGCGCTAGCAGAGCCTCCCAAGCTGCCGGGGCAGCTGGGCCTGGCCAGTACTGCCTACGTGTGGAGGTGGAGTCTCTGTTGTTGGAGGTCCCGAGGAACAGGTTAGACATGCATCTTCCCAAGAGCCTGGAGTGGCAAGGCAGTGGCGCAGGAGTCCTTCCAGCCCCCTCCTGCCACAGCCTGAGAAGTAACCTTTGCTCTTCTTTCAGCTCCTGAAGATAAAGCCAAATGGGGAGGCACCCTATGTGGAGATGGCGTTCACCGAGCATAAGCAGTGCGAGTGCAGGTAGGGACTCCTAGGTTCCAGCAAGAGCAACCCTGCCAGCTCCCCCTGGGTGTGAAGCAGGGATGCCCTGTGGGCACTCTGGCTGTGCTGGGACCCCTTCTTGCTGTCTTTGCACTAGGGTTTGCTGGTGCTTGTGGCCCTTGTTCAGCTGCAGGCTGCACCACAGCTCTGTACCTGCTCCCTGCAGATGAGGGGGTGTGTGCCATTGTGAAGACAGGTCAGGCACCATGCACCATCTGCAGAGCTGTGCTCCTCATCCCTGCAGCTGTCTTGGCATGCCTGGTATATGCTCCTTTAGCCAGAGGATCTGCCTGTGGGTAATGGAGCAAGGCTGGTGGCTCTGAGGCAGGCGTATGGTGTGTGACAACACATCCAAGGTGGTGGGTCAGCAGGGAGCTCCATGGCTTGGCATGCCTGAGTGTGGCCATGGCCCAGAGAGAAAGCTCAACAGCTGAGTCTTGGGCCACCATTTAAGGGAGACTGCCCCATACAGACCTGGGGGTACAGCAGAGGTTTACATCCAAGCCAACAAATGAAAGTTTAAAACTTGAAGTGTCAACCTGGCCTGGATATGCAGTGCTGGCCTGAAATGGATTGCAGCACCAACTTGCCACAGGCTCCTGGCACCTAGTCAACCCCTTGGGTGCTCACTGTGCCCCAAAAGTGGTGAAAGTCTGGGCAGGACAGGGCCTCTGCCTGAGGTCTGCAATGCTGTGGAAGCAGCTCCGTTGCCACCTGCAGCTGGTCCTTGCCATAGAGACTCCAGCATTGTCTCATGGAGGGTGTCCTGGTAATCACTCTTTATCAGGATCCAAGGGTGATTTAGTATTGCGAAACAGGGGAATGAGTGTCCTGCTGGGCAGCCATTAGACATGATCCTTGCCTGGAAGAAGATCCTGAGGATTCCCAGATTGGTATTTCCCTGCAGTTTTATGAGCAGCTGTACTGGAGCAGACCCAGCTCTGCACACTCTCTGCCTGGAACGTCTGTCAGTAGATGGAGAAGGGGGAGTGGGAAGAAGCAGATGTGTTACTTGCCTCCTTCTCTGCTTCCAGCTATTTCCCACGCAGGGAATTTCCTTAGCTTTTTGTAGCTTTCCTACCTTGAGTAACTCCCAGAGGATCTCCTATGAGCACTTGTGCAGGCTGCCTTCTGCAGCAGTTTTTTGGTTTCTTCCTAATCTACTTTCCACACCTGAACACCGTTCCCTTTTGTAGTTAGTGTAGGCGTGGCAGATGTCCTGGCTGTGACCCCATGGGGGGAGAGTATGTCATGGCTGAGAACCCACTACCAAGACTGCAGCAAATCCCCCCATGTTTGTTACTCGGGGTGTTGCACCTTGTTTAACTAGGAGATGTGAAAGCTGTCACTGAGAGCAGCTAGGACTGAACTTGCCCTCCCCAACCTCACTGGCAAAATGTCACATTCCCACAGTAGTCACCCAAGCTGGGCAGCCCCTTTGCTGTCTCTGCCTTCTCTCTGCCTGCTGCGATCAGCTCCTGACTGAGGAGTTGTTAAGGTCAAGAGAAGAGATACTGTGTTTGTTTTAAACATGAATGATAACAGGTAGATTTTGCTGCACCCTGGGTCACGTCAATGAACCAGGTCCTGCAGCTCAACATGCAGCACTGCCCAATAACCACTTCTCTCTGTCATTTTTCCCACTCTGCAGGCCCCGGCAGGACCTGATGAGGTTGGGAAGGTAAGTGACATCAGGAGCACTGATACTGTCTGGAATTGTGGTCTCATCTCCCACGCATCAGCCCTTCTTGTGGTATTTCCTTTTGAAGGAGGAGGTCCAAGGGCCGAGGTAAGAGAAGACAAGGCAAGAAGGGACGGAAAGACTGTGAACTGTAAGTGAGCAGGGGCAGGTATGGGTGGTGTCTTCTGGGTTAATTTTCTTGGGATGAGTGTCTTCATTAAGCGTTTAGATCTTTACTGACACTGTGAGCAGTGAAAGGTTTGTGCAGAAGAGACACAGAAGAAAGCAGGAGAGGGCCGTGGCTCTGGGGAAACAGGCCCTCTACCAAAGATTTGATACGTACTTGGTAGTCTCCAGGCTCAGCAGCTCAAAGCTGGTTACAATGGGGATGCATGGCTTGGGTGACTTGATGGTGCATAGCTCTATTGCCATCACAGACTATGCTGGGTTTCATGGATCCATGAATTTCCAGTTTCAGCCTCATCTTGCTACCAGCTCTGTCCTTACTGTTGACCTTGAGTGATTGTTGTTTGGGTTACTCTACTCTTCCATCCTTTATCTCACTTTCTTACACGCCTTCCTGTAACAGCACATGCTGGACTCATTGTGGGCCCTTTTTGAGGCATGACACCTGTGGCTAGCACTTTCCTCTAGCATCTCCCCCTTTTGTCTGAGCCTGCTGTTGGGGGCTCAGCCAGCACCAGCCCCATCACCCCCACTCCTCCCCACGAAGAGGCTGCATGCAGTCCCTACCCTGCAGTTCTGTGTCAGAGGAGCCAGGCACAACAAGGGGGTCCAGGGCAGAGCAGGTGATCCTCCCGTGCTAGCAGTGCTCACCCCATGCCATGCTCTCTTTGCAGATGTGTCACTCCGCGCAGGTAGCCTCTGCCCTGCCCCCAGCTCCTGCCACCTGGATTTGAGCCAGCTGCCTTGCCCCCAGCATGGGGGACTTGTGGAGTCATGTCCCTCCAAGCTGCTGTGGGGAGCAGGACTCCAGCATGGAAGAGCTGGCTGTACTCTTGGTTGGCCCTGGTGGGAACACAGCCTGGAACCAAGGACTCCCTTGCCCATCTGCCCCATAGGCAACAAGAAAAAAGGACTCGTGACCAAGCCTGGGGCTGAAGATGAGGAGCTCAAGCAGTGTGTTGGTGTTTGAGGACATTCTAGGGGCAATGAGGAGCCAAGCTGGTGGATGTGGTGCTGGAACTGGCTGGGGAGGACAGCATGATGTGGGAGTGAGTGGAGATGGCTCACAGGGCTGCACCTGCAAAACTTCTCTGTCCTGCCAATGCTCTGCAGCTGGGGAGGAAGGAAATCTGGGGCAGGCAAGGCTGTAGGGCTGCATCTGTCCCACCTTTGGCACAGGGCAGCCTGGGCAGATGCCAGGCATTTTGCCTGGGAAGTTGTTCTGGTTGGGAACAGAAGGGAACTGGGTTCCTCATCTATTCACAGCCACATCCCAGCTTTGCCCTGCTCAATAGAAGCTGATCAGATGTGGGAGCTGGCAGGTCCTGCCTGCTTTCCAGAAACTACAGATGGGGAACTTCCCCATGAGCACCCAGTCAGGCTGGAGGAGGGCAGTGATGCAGGGTTTGTCTCCATCACTAATCCTGCAGCACCAAGGTAGTGCCCTTGGTGTGATGCTGGAGATGGGCAAGCAGGAAGTTGCTCCCTGGTCTGGGGGCTATCCATGTGTTGGGTACTGAGAGACCCTTGGGCAAGCAGCCCTTCCCCTCCACACTGCAGTGTGGGACTGGTACCTCTCCCTATTCACCATGCCCAGCCTGTTCTCACCCCAGTCCAAATGTCTGCTTCAGTGTCCTGTCCTCCCTGGCAGGGCTGATGCAAAGCTTAGGGCACTGGGGGCAGGCTGCCCACTCAGGAAATACCCCACCAAGGGTCATTTACCTGACAGGGGGACAGGCTGGCCTGGGGCCCCATTCCATTCTGGGAATACCCTCAAGGTATAAGGAGCTGGTGGCCCTCATCGAGGTGCTGTTTGCTGCTTTCTCCACTCAGCCAGCTCTCTGCCCAGGTCCAGGGGGAAGCCACAGCCCCTGGTTTTCTATGCTTTAAGCAGTTCTCCTGAGGCTCTTCCTGTCTCCATTCCCACCCCTACTGCAGGGGGTCTGGGGCTGTCTGCCAAATGCATCCCATGCTGATCTGTGCAAGACATATCCTGGAGCAGTGCATGTAGCTGGAAACACTAGGGGTGAGTTATGCACCCACATATTTCTGGGGCACTTCAGGCATTGGGTTAAAAGAAAATCAAGGGTCATTCTTGAAAGCTTCAAACAAAAGACTGGAGGGCAAGATCTGCAAAGGCTTCAAGGTTACCCTTAGCAGGAACAAGGGTGGAGCCTAACGTAGCAAGAATTGGGGTCCAAGGTGTCTCCTTCCCACATCTGACAGGGCTGCCTGTAACAGGGTTACATTATGACTCTCTAAGCCATAATGCTGGTGTTGCCTGAGGTTGGCACAAGGACATGGGGACAGAGCAGATCCCTGTCAGGGAAAGCTGGAGGTGGGTATTGAGGTGATGTGAACCTGCATACTGCCTCCACGTAGCAGGGAATGGACTGTGAGAGTGGTAACTGTGCAGCTGGGCATATCCTTCAGGAGCTTGCTAGATCCCTTTTGGATCCCATTTCCAGGCTTCCACAGTATCCTGGAGCACAGCCTACATGGGCTTTGCCTCAAAAATAGCCCATGAAGTTCCTCCTTCACTACCTCATAGATGAAGGGAACTTGCTGCTCCCCTTCCCATATCACTCAAAGTCTGTGTGGACCATGTGGTGGCCTGGTCCACACAGGCTTTCCCGATCACTGTGTGTCATTTCTGCCTGGCTGGTTTTGCTCTGAGGCCAAGGAGAACCATGTACAGCACTTGAGGATGTGCCTGATGGTTTCTGTATTGGTTTTAATACCCTGGTAGTATTAAACATTTAAAAAAGGAAGTTACATAAATCCAAGTATGCTAATTAATAAAAATAAGTTTATCAAGACTGATGATTAGGATTACAACAAATTCAAATGCCACAACCTACAGTGGCTTTTCCAAACAGTTCCTTGTGTCTGGTGTCACCTCTTTGGCTGCTGCCTGGCACTGAGGTGTTCCAGGCTGCTCTGCCCTTCAGATGTGGCAGGGCCAGGCACCTGCCTAGCACAGACCCCTGTGTTGCTTCTCTCCCTCCGTCACCTAAGCTGCCTGGGTGCGGTGTGTGGCCTTGTCTCCTGCTCTTCCCATGGCATAGGGTTTGGACAGCAAGGATGTGGGTGCTGGGAGGGTTGTGGCTGTCCCACTGTAGCTGTGATGAGCAGGGAGATACATCACTTACACAAGAGGTTTGGGAACTGCATCTCCAGCTGTCAGGGCTCCCTCCAGCTCCTTGGAGGTAACAGGAACCCAGTGAGCCCTAGCTCATGAAGTTCTTGTGACTGCTGCAGGCATCACATGCCCAGGGAAATGTTAGCTCCTTTCCTTATCCCTGCCAGAGGGGAGAGTCCCAAGACCCTCCTCATCCCAGGGTGGCAGGGACTTTCAGCACATCACACACAACGGAGATATGAGGATCAGGGTGGGGGACTGCTGCTCTGAGGGGCAGAGAGGGGTTCCTGGCTTCAGGGCTTGTGTCCAACACCTGTGTTTCCTCTCAGAGGGACCAACCACTGTTCTGCCCATCCCTCCTCTGTGTGGTCCCAGTTGTAGCTTTTTTATACCACTAGCTCCTGGCAGCCCTCCTCGGCCACAGCAGATGAGTGAGCACTCTGATGAGGTCAGCTACATCTACAGAACCCCACATGGCCCAGACACAACAGTGCGGGGCTGTAGGGGAAGACTGGTGCCCTTGTAAAGGGACCCTGACATACCCCAGCCCCAAAGCCTGCAGCATCCACCATGAACAGGCAGAAAACCTGTTCCAGCCCCAGAGCTCCCAAATCCCTCATCCTTTCCCTGCCTGTGTACCCCTTGCAGACAGGCGGCTGTCCCACAGGAGCAATACACCACTGGGTTATCAGCGTCCCTGGGCTCCCTGTGTCTTGCAGCCTTACAGGGCAAAGGTTTGTTTAATAAGGCTTTAGGAGCCAGAGCTGCAGTCAGATGGCTTAGGAGGATAGTTATAGGGAGACAAAACATAAAGCAGCCTTATGCACCAGGAACAAAATATTACATTCTTTGGGAAGTAACTGTAAAAGTGATGTGGCGATTGGCCCAGAGCTGTGGCATCCTAGATGATGAAGTCCTGATGTTAAAACTTCACTGGTCTCCCTGATCACAGGATGCCATGCACACTGATATCACCACCACCCAGCAGAGTGTCCTGGCCATGCCCATGCAGGTCTCTCACATGTCTCCATGCAAATAAAGAAACACTAAGCGCCTAACTTCTGGATTGTGAGTTACAAGTCTTTTGCACCCTCACAAAGTTTGGCATAATCCTGCCTGTTGGAGCCAGTGATGTTTGAAGTCTCAGCATATTTTAAGCTTTTGCCAGCTCTCATGTATCAATTTTAGCCTGTGGGAAAAAAATGCAGCTCTCACTCCTCTCCCTGTTATTTCTCTACTGGTTTTGCTTTGGCAGTTCCCACTTTCCAACAAGGACCACAAGCTCTTTAACAGGTTAACCTAAAAGTAGTCCCCCAAATTTAATGTCCTCTGTCCAGCACTGACATGCAAACCTGGAAGCCCACAGGTAAATCCAGTTGTGCCTCAGGGCTGGTACAAATCTTTTGCCCTTGCAGGGCTTTTCCTCATAGGAGCATCCTTGAGGCACTTCCTGCTGATGCCTTCAGCTCACTCTCTTCTGGCCACTTCAGAGGTGTTTGATGGACACTCCTCTTCACATGTCTCCCTGCCACCATCACTTCAATATCCAAACCACTCTACAGATACATGGTGCTGGATTTTGTGGGTTTTCTGTGTTCTCTGTCGTCTCCAGGCCCACACAGACCTGCTGAAGCCAGGCAAGTGAGTTGAGCAGTGCCCCTGCTCTCACCCCTGGCTGTCCTTCAATTCTTGCCTGCTCAGATTTTTCACTTCAAGGAGGAGCCTCCAGTGTCTGGTAGGGATTAAAAGACCCCAGAGACTGTAAGGTATAAACAGGCTGGTCAGAAAAAAATTGGTCTCTGTTAGGCAGCGGTTGGAAAAGAAACCTTGAAGCATTTTGAGGAGAAACCAAAAGACCAAGCACACTGATTGTGTTTGGGAAGTGGGTTGTCTTACAAAGCAGATGGCTTTGCATCCTCCTAGACCTGCCCTCTGAGGCACAGTTAGTACTTTCATACTCCTAAAGAAATGGTCTTTGTAAGAGAGACAGTGTTTGGTTACTGGATGCTGAGCTGAGCTGCGGGCACAGGCTTTACTCTCCTTTGCTGTTGCTAACAGGCTGGGCTCTGCAGAAGAGCTTCCCAGGGGACCTGAGCCCAGGGAGATCCCCTACAAGTGTGTTATGAAGTAACCACAGGTCAGCCACAAACAGGTGCCCCCTCTGCCAGTCCCACAGTGAGTAGCAGGACCATCAGGGGCTAAACACAGTGACTGACCAGGCTGGTGGGGCTGTGATGGCACAGCACAAAATGAAAACCCAATCTTAGGATCATTTCCTGTTGTAGTGGGACACATGTGCATAGGTTAGCAAGGGAGGAATAAAGATGCAGGGCCCTCCCTCTTCCCAAACAATCTTAGCACAGTTTTTCTAAGGGTATGTCTTAGATTTCATTCCAGCCCTCCTCCTCCTTTTGCAGGTCCTCTGCCATGCCTGTGGTAAGGTAATTATTTAACCTGGGAATCGGGAAGAGACAGGGGTACCCTGGGCTGGCCGTGATGAAGTGGCAAGACACCCACCATCTCAGCTGTGGCAGGGAGGAGCTTCTGGAATGGTTGCACCTGTCGGGCGGACGGCAGAGATAAAGGCTAATTAAAACACAGCTAATTACGTGTTATAGGAGGAAGGAAACGCAGCGGCAAAGGTATCACTTAACGAAGGGGAGCTGGGTTAATTAAGGGCAATGAATGGTGGATAAGGATGACAATAAAGCAAGTTGAGCGGCGGCACTCACCGCGTGTTAACGGAGAGGTGGAGCGCCTACCTCGGGCGGGGGCGGGACCCCGGCGGGGAGACCCGGGCATGGATCCCGCGGGGGGCGATGATGATGATGATGATGATGATGATGATGATGATGATCTCATCCCCGGCCAATCAGCACCGCCCGCCCCTGCCGCGCCCCTGCCGCTCCGCCCGGCGGCGCCGGGGGATGCTGGCGGCCGCGCTGCCCAGGTGCGGCTCCGCGGGGGGCGCGGGGCCGGGGGCCGTGCCGCTAAGCGACGGGGTCGGGGCGTGCGTGTGTGCCCGGCTGACCCCGCAGCCCCCGCGGTGTCCCGGCGGCGCGGGGCGGTGGTGCAGGGCCATGAGCCGGGCGGAGGCCGAGCCCTGCTCCCGGGCGCTGGCGCAGGCCCGCGTCTACCTGGGGCAGCTGCGGGGCCGCGTGGTCCCGGCGGGGCCCGAGGGCGGCGGGCGCCGGGACTACCTGGTGGAGGCGGCGCGGCAGCTGCGGCTGGCGCTGGAGCGGGACGTCAGCGAGGACTACGAGGAGGCCTTCAACCACTACCAGAACGGCGTGGATGTGCTGCTCCGCGGCGTGCAGGGTGTGTGCGGCCCCCCGGGGGCAGCGGACCGGGGCATCCCTCCGGGGACACCAGCCAGGGGATCAGGGCATTCATATCGGGAGACGCGTGAGGGGCCAAGGTACTCCTGCAGGGAGAATGACAAGGGGACGGGAAAATCCCTCTAGGGAGTGTGTTGAGGGCACTGGGGCATCTGTCCAGGGAGTGCATCCCTACCG
Organism: Sitta carolinensis; assembly: GCA_032173965.1. Classification (NCBI taxonomy): domain Eukaryota; kingdom Metazoa; phylum Chordata; class Aves; order Passeriformes; family Sittidae; genus Sitta; species Sitta carolinensis. The sequence goes on from JAVUNC010000006.1 coordinate 40,682,861, forward strand.
GGAGAAGGGTGAAAGGGCTGGGGCATCCCCCTGGGGACTGTGGCCGAGCCAGACCCCTCACACGGACCCTTTGCACCGACTGCAGTTGACCCCAACAAGGAGCGTCGGGAGGCCGTGAAGCGCAAGATCACCCAGTACCTGCGGCGCGCCGAGGAAATCTTCAACTGCCATCTGCAGCGGGCGGCCGGGGGTGGCAACATCGCTGCCACGGTGAGAGGCTGCCGGGGGGCCGCAGGGTGGGATGGCTGCGGTGCTGTGACGCTGGGTGGGGGTGTGGACACGCACATGAAGTAGCCCCAGCGGTGCTCCTCGTCCGCCTCTGCCAGATGCCAACGCTAAAATGGTGTAGAGAAAACGGCAGGCACATCAAGCTGCCGAGTGTCCTGGCCTGACAGTGGCTGTAAGAGAGCTGTCAGATCTTCACCCTGCCTGGATTAAGGAGCCAAGGTGGGCCTAGGGTGCTTCCAGGACCACACCCTCCAAAGGGTGTAGGCTTAGCTTGCTGCCACCATAGTGGATATGGACATTTTTGTGGAGACTAAAGCCACTGCAGGGAACCACCCTGTCAAACGTTAAAAATGTCCTCTTCCTGTCTGTCATCGTTTCCATCTGTATGGGAACCAAAGACAACGGCTGCTTTCTGCTTTGTGGGAAGGAGGCAGTTAAAGAAGAGAGAAGGGGATCAGGCAGGGCAAGGTCAGAGCCTAGTGGGAAGAATGCAGAGAGAAAGACAACTACCTGCCACACAGAACCCCTTAATACTGAAACGGTCCAGGTCTAGTTTCAAATTTTGGTATGATTTTTGCCTCTGCTGCAAGCAACTTCCCCTAAAAAATTGAGGAATCCAGGGGTTGGCCAAGAAAATGGTCCAGCCGATGTTAGAAATTAATCACGGCCATTGGAGTGTTGTCTCTCTCTGCATGTTGACCAGCTGGGCAGTATTGCTGACTCCTGTGGAAAATGCAGGGGCTTTTTTCACCCACTGTAATGGATAACAGCATTTTCAGCCCTACATCCTCTTCTCTTCTCACCTCACAGGGCTACAGCAGCCTGCGCTTCCGGCCGATCAGGACACTGAGCTCAGCAGTGGAGAACCTGAGACGGTGTAAGGTTGTGGGAGTGATTGATAAGGTAACGACATGGAGATGGAGGCTGGGGCTGGACCAAAGGGAGCATGAGCGGCGGGGTCCTAGCAGCTGGAATGGGCGTGCCAGCCCTCAGCACATCCATCAAGCAATGTTGGGGTATCCATCCATACCATTCCCACCCAGAAAAATTCATAGGAGAGGACTCAAGGCCCCTTAAGGAGTTAATTGGGAAATCTCTTACTTTTGCTTATCAGACCTACCAAGATATTTACAGGGAGGTTTATGCAGCTTGCTCTTTCCACATACGGAATTGTGTTTGATGCCCAGCTGCCACAATGATGGACTCCTGTGGATAATCTAGACTTCAGCAGAAGCTGAACTATCTGGATGAATAAACTAATTAGAAGTTCATTATCTTGTAGTGAAGATCCCAGGCTTACTGTATCCATGCACACATGACACATTGCTCTCCACTGCTGTTCACACATCTCTATTTGTCAGGACTGATGTCACCCTCCTGTCCTGCTGAGGCCCAGGTTTGAGCCTGGAAAGAGCACTGTGAAACCCCTCAGTGAGAAGGAAGTAAAACTGTCATGGGAGCCCTTCTTGGTTTAATTAATTTCCTGCTTCTTGGCTGCATGGTTAGCTCCTTGCCAATAACCTGTTTTGTCTCAAGAGTAGGGGTTTGAGCCTCACAAAACTCTTCCAGTTGGGTGGGAGTTTGTTTCAGTTCCAGAGTTGAGTCCCTTGGGTCATTCCTGTAGGCTGTGTGTTGGATCACCACTTCTGACCAGTACTGTGTATACTGTCCCAGGTGCAGATTGTCCAGGATCCAGCCACTGGTGAGACCTTTATACTCAAGGTGGGTGTTTTTGGTTTCATCTTCCTGCTTCTCCCTCTCAGGCTGGGGCCACCTTGTCCAAGCTGATGGCTGGGACAGGTAAAAGGATAAAAAAATAGCAGCTCTCAGAGGCTGGATGAAGTTCATGATTCAAAAAATCTTCTTTGGCTGCCTCAGCCATCCTCTGTGATCAGAAGGGAAGTAGTTCTTGGTCATTTGTTTCTCTGACTTGTAACACTTCAAGCCTCTGTTAAATTGGGTCAACCCTTGAAACAGGTTGTGAGATGTGCTCAGTACAAATCCTAGAGTATTTTTAGTGCCCTTGGAATAAATAATGAAGTACTTCAATAACTGGACAAGGAGGATCTAGCATGAGAGGAGGAAGCATCATTTCCAGGGGAAGAGGAGAAAGGGTTGGGATGGCCGGTTCCCTACTGAAGGGAGCAGGGTGGTTGCAGAGGAGTCACTGCTCTGGAGCCCTCTGGGTCCCACAGTGCAGATGGGGAGTGCCCTGCCTTGGCAGAGCTTTGCAGAGCACTGCCTTATCACAGCTGGGTGTTGGGGACTGACAGGCTCCATATGAGCTGCAAGTTTGTGTGGACGGGGGAGCTCCATCATGTGTGACATGGGAGCCATGGGCTTGGCAGAAGGCACACTCCTGCCTGGCTGGCTTCCAGCCCTACCAGGTGCTAGGCTGCACAGAGTCCAAGTGCCTACTCTGCTGTACCACTCATCTACCTGTACCTCCTTAGAGCCTCCCAAAATCCCACGTTGAGACCCGTGAGCGACAGACTATCATTCCTCATGGGGTCCCCTTCATGGTCAAGCTGTTGTGCTACTCTGTGAGTGAGGACTCCATCTTCCTCCATCTGGAGCATGTGCAGGGTGAGTGAGGACAGCCTTGCCTCCTATCTGTGAAGCATCCTGGTTTATCCTTAATTTCCCTTTCTTTAAAATCCAAAGTATGTTTCTCCTCCTGTTTTGGGACTGTTTTTTATAGTGATAGTGTAAGCTGTCTTCCTCATAGAAGGGTGGTGGGTACCAGGGCTTGGAAACTTAGTGAATGGAGCCACTCAGTTGTGAATTGAAAAGGTTTGATAAGAACTGGCTGGGGATGTAATGTAGAAATGGGCCTATGGAGACCTACAAGGAGAAAGAGGTTGTGTGGGGGGGAGTGTGTTATATGGAAACCAGCCTTAGTCTTTAGAGAGATGAGCCACTGGGCCTCATGGGAGGGAGCGGTCATGCTTTTAGGCAATGAGGTTGATGTTGATTCAGCATCTTGAAAAGAAAAATCTCTTCATTTTACTGACATTGACCATAACAGAAAGGTGATGGAGAAGGAAAATGAAGTGAGGTAGTTCACCTGAATACTGTAGGACAAAATATTTTTTTGACAAGACCTTTATAAAACTTTTTTTTTTTTTTTGTTAGAAAAGGCCATACTGGATTTTGAGATCAAACCAAAGAGAGGCGATGGAAAATAAGGGGCAGTGGACATCATGGGGTTTGGGTAAATCAAGGAGGCATACTTGGTGAAGAAGTAAGACAATGTGGAGGCTTGTCCCACAGATCTTATTTACTCTCTGCTGATTGAATGGATGTGTAGGGAGCAACAGCTGGACTCCAGTAATGATAAATGGAGGCTGACGTGTGATGGAGAACAGGCTAAACTCCTTGTGCATTGCTATAGGATGAGTTTAAAGAAAGAAGCCAGCATTGAATCTAGTGAGGCTGGGAAGCCTTGGCAAGCCTGGGAAACACATGCTGTAGGCTCCAGGGTTTGCTGCTCTGACTCACTGCTCATGCCATGCTGTGGGAGCAATCATTTCTGTCACACAGGAAGGCAAGGCTATCAGGGGAAAGTGGGGATGGCAGAGGGGTCAGGAGCATTTGTGAATATGTGGCTTGTCTGTGACATAGAAGTGGCAGAAGTGGGATCAAGGAGACTGTGCAGAATGGGGAGAGGGCTGCCAATGGGACTTAGGTGTGCCAGGTCCTAGGGAAGGTGTAGCATTGGGTATGGTGTGCTTGTAGGGCAGGGGTGTATTCTGCATGGACTTGAGCTTTGCTGCTGGGGAGATCAATGATGCTCAATCACAACCCCAGTGTGGGCCTTGGCCTGAGCAGGCCATGTTGACAGTGGGGGAACCAGGGATACTTTCTGCTTCATTACTTATTCTCCTTTCTGCTTCATTACTTGTTCTCCTTTCTGCTTTCCAGGGGAGACACTGTGGTCTCACCTCCGGTCCAAGTACTGTGTCCAGCAGGACTGTGCCAATTCAAACACCATTCAAGCCCTGAGGGACCATGGCACAGAGGGTTGTGTGGGAAACTCCCAGGGTGGCAGCCAAGTATCCGTCCTCCCTGTTTGGATAGGCAGTAGTCTCCCAGGCTCTGTGGACTACCGAGTATTGGGAAACACTGATGCCTCACTTCCTCAGGAGCAGTCCTCTGGCCCCACAGATTCTGGCTCAGGGAACCACTGCCAGTTTCTCCTGGCTCCTGCTGGTGGCAGGGGTGATGCACCTGGAGGACAGGATCTGAGTGTGACACAGACTGTATCTGGTGTTGTGGACCATCCTCCAGCAGTGTCAGCCAAATGCCCTGGACATCTTGCCAGCCAAGGCCTGGTTGTCTACCCACGGAACAATCTAACCAGTGGCACAGGCTGCATATCTGAGAGAAAAGCCTCCCAACAAGGCCCCAGGCTTCCCCAGGGGCTTGTCCCCTTACCAAAGAGTGTGAGAGGAGACCAGCCAGGGGCAGGGCAACTGCCAACTCAGAAAGTGTCTGAGGCCGCCCAGTCTCAGCCCCTCCTGACCCTGGGTGAGAGGGAGCTTCCAGCAGGAGTTGCTCTGTCCAGCTCTGGCAAACCCAGTGTGCCTGACCCAGCCATATGGGAGCCCTCGTGGGGAGCAAGCCTGACCTGTGGCCAGCTCAGCAAACAGCCACCATCAGGACAATGCAGGGCTTTGGCTTCCCATGGGCACAACCAGAGAGCATGGGCAGTAAAGGAAGAGCAGGTGCAGCTGTGGGCAGCAGAAATCCTCCTGGCCTTAGAGGGACTTCACCAACAGGGTGTATTGTGCCGGGACCTCAACCCCAGGAACCTGCTGCTTGATTCAGCCGGTAGGTAATGCCCCATGCTGCTGCCCCACGGAGGAGGAAATTGGTCTCCGCACGGAGACTGCTGCTTACCCCATTTCCAGAAGACATGGACTTTCTTGTGTTTGCTTTGGAGGAGGGTGGGAATCTGGGAAGGTTTGGTATTTCTGAAATTGGAAGTGTGATCTCACTTAGGTTTTCCAAGTAATTCTTACAAGAGATGGCTCTGCGACAGGAGAATCAAGGGCCATAGCCACAGAAATGCATTTCCCCTGCTCCCATGTGGGGGTTGGTTGCCTGGGAAATCCCAGCCTGGAGAAGCTGAAACCAGCTGAACTATGCCTGAGGTTAGTGGGTTAGTTTTCCCCTGCTTATAGTAACTGCCTGCTGGGGGGATTCTGGAGCCATCCCATCCCTTTGAGCCATGGGTATTGCTGTCAGTGCAAGTCCCTGCTCAGCAGGCAACATCTGGGACAAACTGGAGAGCTAGAAATTGCTTAAGAAAAGAAAAATGCAGGGAGTTTTGCAAGGAGAAAGCTAACCTTCTCCCTCCTTCCCCTTTAAAACCTACTTCTTTCCTCACCACAGCCTGCCCTGAGATCTGTGAGCTTGGAGCCCACCTAAGCAGTCTCACCTGTTGGGCACCTCGGGCAAGCACTGGGAGGCCAGCGGTGGGGGGGGTGTGGTGCCAGGGGATACTTAGTGCCTCTGTGTTCAGGGCATGACAGGGGCTCTTCCCAGTGCCAGGGATATGGCTTGGCTTCATGCTACAACCAAAGTCTCCAGTCTTGTCCTAACTTTCTTGCTTTTGACTCTGGTGCTGCTCCACAGGTCATGTCCGTCTCACTTTCTTTGGCCAGTGGACGGAGGTGGAGCCCCAGTACTGCAGCCAGGCACGGGAAGAGCTGTACAGTGCTCCAGGTAAGGGATGTGTCCCCTGGCTTCTACAGCTCTCTGCCCAGTGGCACCAATTGGAGACAGGAGGCTTCTGCAGGCAGTGAGATGTGCCCAGCAGAGTGTGGCCACTGGTGCTCCCTGCCTCCAGCTCTAACCCTTCTCTGTCTCTTTCTGCAGAAGTGGGCGGGATCATGGAGCCCACCGAAGCAGCTGACTGCTGGAGCTTTGGCTCTCTCTTGTACGAGTTGCTGACAGGAGTGGTAAGAGGCTGAGGGGCTGTGCAAGGAGGACGGGGAGGAGGAGGTTCAAGGGCTGCTTGCTCTGTAAGGTTGGGAGAGTGTCTTGCCCTGCTAGCACCTCAGTTCTTGGCCAGGTTCTTTTAGACATGGGATTCCCAGTGTCTGCATGGTCTCTGGATGTTAAGGGCCCTGGCTTTGAAATGCTGCTGTGCAGGGCTAGGATTATGTGGCGATGGAGACTCAACAGAGTGCTCCTATCCTGCATGGTGCCTCTGCTTACCATCACCCTCTGCCTCCTGCAGCCACTCGCCCAAAACCATCCATCAGGGATTCAGCCTCACACCCAGCTGCATTTGCCAGAGGGCCTCAGCCTGGCTGCTACATCGTTGCTCACTGAGGTGAGGGGCTTGGGTGGATGGGAGGGGGAATGGAAATAGAGGTTGGGGAAAGGCAGGGTCCAGCCTGGGTACCTTTTCCAGTGTCTGCATCTCCCCATCCTCCTGTCTCATTGCTTTTCTCTGCAGCTCCTGCAGTACAATCCAAAAAGGCGTTTGGGCTCTGGAGGAGGTGGCATAACAAAGCTGAAGTCTCACTCATTCTTCAGCACAGTCCCATGGAACAAGCTGGTGGGCTAGGCAGGCTATCCTTCCCCCAGGGAGCTAGGTCCTGGGCTGCTTCCCTGACACTTGTAATCCCAGGTGGCACTGGCAGCACTGCCTGTTGGGGAAGGCTTGCCTCAAGGGCTGCCCTGAGTGGGGTACACATGAGGTTTTGCAGCATTACATATCCTTCTGTCTCTGCTTCTGTTTGTTGGCATCTCCAAAGAGGAGGCATCAGGCTGGGCTAGGCTGTCTTCTCTAGGTCCTCCCTGGTGGGAAAAGGAACCTGCCCACCTCCAGGAAGCAATGGTGTTCCCCTTCTTGGGGCATCCCTTCCTCAGCTCATCACCCTGCCCTGTAACTCCCTCCCTGGGTTTTTTAATCTCTGCTGTTACCACAGTGACCCCCCTGCTCTGTTACTTTTTGTGGCTTTCAAATGCAGCCCCTCTGGGCCCTGCTGGCTGGAGCCCAAGCCCCTGGTCTCTGCCTCTCCCTGACTGCATGTGTGTGGGTCATCCCTGCTGCAGGGGTGAGACAAGAAGGAGCCCTCTGCTCTTCTCCCCCTCACCCTCTGAAAAAAAATAAACTACTCAGTGTCACTTAGAGAAGTGTTCTTTTGTTTCTGAGCTGCATCAGCCAGGCATAGGACAAGCCTGCTGAGTGTGACAGAGAGCCCCAAATCTGTTTCTGAAACCTGTCTGAGAGCCCTGGGTTTGTCACCCCCAGCCATCAGCACCCTGAAGCCAAGTGGCACCGAGTGCCTGGCCTTCTGCCCTTGTGCTCCTGCCTGCCTCACAGCCTCTCAGGTCTGCACAGCTCTATGGCTGCAGCTCAGATTTGGGAGAAATACCTGGGTTTTCTTCCAGCCTTTTGTCATTGTTATGTGTTGTGGCTCCAGCCTTCCATGCCTGGCTGCTCCTTTCCAGTGTCAGGACAGCAGCTCTTCCAACCATGCTTTGAGCACAGTCAGCCCTGGTAGACCAGACAGTGAGGGTTTAAAGGGGTGAACTCTAAGAGCCAGCGCAGAGGGAAGGAGGCCAATGTACATACATTCGGGACTAAAGAAAAAGCACAAACACTTGTCTGCTGCCAGCCTAAGGCGGAGGCTGCCGTGCTCAGCTGTGCAAATCAAAGCCACAGGCCGAAGCTTGAGGTCGCCATGGCAGCAGTGCAGTTCTGGCCCTCCTCTGCTCACTTATCTCCCATAGTAAGGAATTACTGGTACCAGTGACACGTCTCTGTGGCCAGCTGGTTCCAGCTCCTGCTTGCTCGCAGCGGTAAAGCAGGAGCTTGCCAGGCAGCAGCAGGAGTGCTTGTCCACCAGAGGGAAGCAGCGCTCTGGAGCAACTCGTATCCTACACCAGCAAAGGTAAGGACACCTCAAGGGCTGCGCAGGAACTGGAGGACTGAGCAGGGACCTGACCACTAATGCCACAGGACGTCAGAGAGCAGGAGCAGCTGAGCCTGGGGCATTTCCTCTCCACGGCAGCCCACACTGGCTGAACCCTCCAGCTGCAGCTTTGCACCCCTGTCCACCAGCCTCCTAGGTCTGTCATTCAGGGGAGGTTCAGGAGGAAGGACCCTGTGCCCAAAGCCACAGCATGGCATCTTGCAACTCAGTGCCACGGGTGTCATCCAAGAGATTCAAAAGGAAGTTTCAAATGCTACTCTCTTACAGCAAGCCTTGACAGGGCAGATTAAATAAAGCAGTTTGCTAGGCTGCATAATTTTAAGAGCTTGACTGTATATTCCCTTCCTGATTGCTTCAAAGGCCTAATTTATTGCAGCTCCAGACAGAATACAGACCCTCTGTATCCTAAACCAGCACACAGGCTGAGTGCAAGCAGCATTTTTTAATCAAAACCTTCTCTTTCACTCAACTTACTTGTGCAAGAATGTGACTCTACCCAACGAAACAAGGACAGGGTTTTTCTTCTTCCTCTAACACACCTTAGCCAGGACCAGGCAAAAAAGCCGACTCTACACTGCTTTTGTCCTCAGCCTGCCAAGAAAATGCAGGCACCAATTCCCCCCATTCATCCACTTTGCAGCTGTGAGGGCAGTCATTTTCTGTTAGAAGGGGCTGCCCTCTTCACCTGAAGCTGGGAAGGGTAAATCATCTCTGAAGTTAAAGTCAGAGCTGGGAAAAACCCTGCCACGATCCAGGAATGATTTCATATTGTCCCAACAAGGACAGCTTCTTGGGGAAACACCCAGCACCATAGACAGCTTCTGCTGTTCCTTGTCCTTGCTTCCTTTCTCCCTCTGCAACAGCCTTTTCCACACCTGCCTGACTTACAACTCTCCCGTTGCAGCAGTAAAATCCCAGCTTCTGGAGAACTGGTCTCCCTCCTGGCCATCATGCCCTTTAGCTAACACTGTGAATTCCTCACCATCTGTAACAGTTCTGTTGCTAGAAAAGGATGATTTCCAGCCTAAAAACCTCCTCTTTGCTGGGAAGAGCAAATTCTTTAGCAGAGAGTTTGAGGACAGCAATGTTCACAGGCAGAGAAGACTCAATTTAGTACCACCAGCGATGGGCTCAGCTCCCATTGCCTCTTTTCTCTCATCACCAAATAACAGGACTCTTGCACTACACTCAGAATGCTGGTGATGCGAGAGTCCTTGCCCCCTCAAACACACCCCACCTTGCAGTTGTTGCAGTTTTATTTCATTTAAAATCCGCTGTGTTAAATATTTTTGTTACAAGTTCTGTGTAGGGGGTAAGAGTAATAGACTCTGCAGGCACTAGCAACCCCCTCACCCCTCAATTCATGTGTGCGCTATCAGATTAAGAACTGCCCCCCTCCCCCCCAAACCAGCACCCGTGGGCTGGGATATACATTACAGTGAAAGGCCTGGCCCCCCCAGCTGTGTGCACCGGCAGCAGGCCAAGGCCCCGCACGCAGGAAGCCAGCAGTCAGATCCACCACCAGTGAGCTGTGAGCCAAGGAGAGCTGCAGGGGGCTGGATCTCACCCCTACGTCGGGCATGTAATGGTGAAAGGGTTGTCCCCAGAACAGTGCTACCTCCACAGAGGGCACAGGCTCTGCCCACCCCGACAAGAACATTCATGCCACAGTGACTGGGCTGGTGAAAGACAATCTCCAAGGGAAAGTAGGGGAGCTGCCACCCCGTGTTACTGTCTGTGGAGGGAGTGTAACTAGGGCACTGCCAGAAGCATGACACCTACCTCAAGCCCTGCTCTGACCAAAACGTTTCCTGCAAGTGGCCTCGGGTCAGACCACCCTTGCAAGGCAGATGAGTGTGAAATATTTCAAGCAAAACATGGACAGGACAGTAGCCTTTCCTCTCCTCTCCCTCCCACGAACTTTAGTGCTAGGCAATAAAGCTGAACCTGCCACGGAGGGGCAGGGAAGGGTACCCTAGCACAGCAGCAGCAAGCAGTTTCCAGTGGTACAGGACAAGCTAGAGGTGAGAATTTGGTGCTGTGAGGGAGAGGATGCCACACAGATGGCTCTGGAAAGGCAGTGCCATTCAGTGGTTGGCCCACTGTATGGCAGTTCTTGTGAGATACTAAACCTTCATTAAACAAAATAGGAAAGGAGAGGTAGGAGCTATCCCCGTAATTCCCTCTGGGACAGCTCCAATCACAGCGGAGGGAGAAAGACTGGAATGACCCCTGCCAGTTCCTGAATGCCCTGCATTGTCCCTGCTGGTGCTGCGGCCCTGTCCTGGGTGGGTTGTGTGGGGGTGTGGCTGCCCTAGAGGTCGAGCAGCAGCACGCGGGGATCCTCCACCGCTGCCTTGATCTTGCGCAGGAAGGTCACGGCCTCTCTGCCATCGATGAGCCGGTGATCGTAGGTCAGCGCCACGTACATCATAGGCCGCACCTCGATCTGAGGAGTGACACGGGCATCAGTGAGCTCCTGCCTGCATGGTCCCCCTCCCGTGAATTCAGGGAACACCTGGCTTTTTCCCACCCTGAATCCTAGGTTCAGGCCCTCCTGGATGTGTCCTGCCAGGCAAAATTACCTACCCACCCACCCACGCACCCAGTCTGGGTCCATGCCACATACAAAATAAGGTCCCTTCCTGGAACTGTTCCCTATCAAAAAGGCTACAACCTCCTCCTTCCCACGCCTAAGCAGATTATAACCAGTTTGCCCACTCACTGATAGGACAAAGTCCCCTGCACAGCTCAGGCAAGCACCAGGGCCTGCAAAGGTGCCCTATACCCTTTAGTCTCTGCTCCTCCTTCACATTAAAGTGTTTCAGAAGTGACACCAACCCCTTAGAAAATGGTCCTCAGTCTGCTGAGCACTGTCCTTTTTCACTAAAATGCCCTGTGCAGGTCCACCTACCTTGCCTCCCACAGCCACAGGCCTGTCAAAGATGGCATGCATGCCTAAGATAGCAGACTGGGGTGGGTTAATGATAGGTGTTCCAAAGAGTGACCCAAAAACCCCACCATTGCTGATTGTGAAAGTGCCGCCGTCCATGTCTTCAATGGCCAGTTCATTCTTCCGTGCCTAGAAATAAAAATAAGGGCTTAGAAAGCCACACAGATCACAGAGACCAAGAAACAGGGGTTTGGACATCCACTCTCTCCAGGAATAAATACTGATTGCAAGAGCTTTGCTTATTGATTTGTTCAGCTGAGAACCAGCACAAATTGCTCGAAAATGCATCCTGTCTTTAGAGTAAATGTCTAGTGGCTTTGGAGAAGGATTCTCTCGTTTTTGCTTCCAACTCCTGCTTTTGCAGGAGACAGGCACGGGGACCTCTACCCCAGGGCAGCTCAGCCTTGGCCTCTAAAGACAAAGGTGAAAATACACCATGTCACTAATGCATAGATTGCAGTCTTCTGGAAGAGCAACAAGTAGAGCTGTCCTAGAAGACAGAGGCATAGCCATTCATGTAACTGGATCACTCCCCACAGCACAACTCAGTGTGCCAGAGGTCAGAAATGACGACACAGAGAGAGCAAATCAATACATGCTGATCCAGCATTTCCAATTCTTTCCCTTCCTCCCAACTCTCTTCAGAAAACTTTCCTTACCTTCTCCCCCAACTCGTAGATAGCACGCTCTATGTCAGCAAAGTTCATGTTTTCTACATTCCTAACCACGGGACCACCAGACCCTGGAGAGAAGCAAAGTCCATGAATAGCAAATTCAGTGCAGTGACACACAGATAGCTGTCATGCGGCAGGAATCTGGACACAGCTCCAGGGAGTTCTTGCCTCCCCCTCAGCCCATAGCAGCGGTTAGCAAAGCTGCCCCACACCCTGGCAGCCTGACATGAAACCTGGCATGACACCCAACAAGGGCTGACACATTAAATTGAACATTGTCTTTGCCTTTGTCAGGCTATCTCATAAATCAACCAGGTCTGTCTGCAGCCAGCTCCACATTGATAAATTCCCAGATGAGGCACTGGGAAATTTCAGTGGCACCTCTTTCTCTCACCTCTTCATGCTGGGCCTCCCCTAGACTTTGGGAGAAGACAGTGACAGAACTTCAGTCCTCGTCAAACCTCTGCTTCATAGCAGAACCTTCTAGTCAAGAAGGTAATTCACTAATTCAACATCTGTAACTCCATCCCATACTTTCCCTGGACAGAAACATCTCTGTGGAACGGCACAGCAAAGTTAGCCAGAGGACAGGACGTTCAAAGCTTTTACTGCCTATGTCATGGATTCATGACAAGAAAGGGTTTTTCCTAGTCTGGCCCTACTCATTAACAACTGAGATCTATATTGACCCTGTTACCAGATCTCTTATTAAAATAAATATAGTGGTATAATATTCTTGGTCCTCCATCTTCTCTCAAAACCTATCTCAGCAGTCCATAATGTATCAGGTGTCTCATTTATACAATCAGTCTTATCAGTAATTTCTGCTGCAGCAGAGCACAAAGCTGAGCTGGCTCAAAGTATGTGATCATCCCATACAAAAGGCAGTAGGAAGCATGGACAAAGCATCCAAGGTACCTACCCGGGGAGTTGCTACAGCAACACTGATGTCCACATAGTCCCTGTACACAATCTCTTTGGTCGTGTCATCAATCACTAGAAAGAGAAAAAAATTGTGTTACATATGCAGAACCTAAGATCAAGGTTTGACAGGCTACAAAATGTAACAACTTGCTCCTATCTAGCTTAAATGTAACTCCAGAGAAGAATTGAGCCCTCACTGTACCTGCAGGAGAGGCACCAGGATAGACAGAAAGAAAACAGTCCACCCAGCTCAGTCCTCCTCAGTAATTCTCCCCTTGGTTATTCTGTTGTGCATTTCTGCAAGCACCTCTGACACGCCCAGGAACTGCACTGTGCCTACAGCAGCCACCTGTACACCAACCAGCAGGCTCTGCCCTCTGCAGGCTGCACACGCATGGCCCCAGCCCCACTTCTGGTCACCCCTTCCTAATCGAGTTCCTCTTGGCAAGCTGTCCTTTACCTATGTAAGTGGCTTTAGCAAAATCACTGCAGCATGCAGAACTATCCCAGTTTTTCCTGTATATTAGACTTGCTTTTCCAAGCTACTACTCCTGCCATGGACTTGGCCATTTGCTTCCCCCGATTGTACCATGCTCCCTAGACATGCAAATCACCAGCAAGGGTCCCCACTCACCTGCATTCACAACAGGCTGGTCCTGCAGAGCAAAGGCTGCAGCTTTCACAAAAGCTGACATGAAACCTAGCTTCAGGTTGTGCTTTTTCAGAAAGGTATCCTTGTGTACAGTTCTCATCTCCCGGATGTTGCTGTGAAACACATGGTAACGCTGGTAAACGGGGAGTCCAAGAAAATACCGTTCCCTCACTCTGTAACAGATTTCAGTGCCAGCCCCAAGGATGCAAATCTGCACCACCACTGGTGGGAAACCTCCAGTCTGCTGCAAAACCCTTCAGGTATGATATGATCATGGCTCTAAGGCTCCTGCCAAAGGATCAAATGGAAATTGCTCCTGGACCATGAACTCCACAGCCAGGGTAAACTTGCAAGGCCCACACTTCGAAGCACAGAAGCAAGATGGGGCATGGTGCATTTCCTGCTTAGGCCTGATGTTGAGACCTATTCTTTGGAGACACAAATGCTCCTATCAGTGTAGCACCACAGATAGCAAATGCAGGTGTGGCTGGGCTGTCACAGAAGGGTGACACAGAAGGGTGAAAAAATCAGGAAATGCCAAAAGCAGTAAACATGCAGGAAATGAAATCACAGTGATCAAAGGAAAAGACCTCAATCACTCTGCAAATTCAGCACCAGACAGCACAGTACCACTTTTGTACTCAATTCTCTGGCTTTGGGATTAGAATGAATATGAAAGGAATATTCCCAGGTGCTATGGTAGTGGGTGCCAGTCCACCCACAGCTCTTGACCAGATAAATCACATTTTCCCACTGTTTCTATTAATCAAGTTTGAGGACATTTACAAAACATGAACCAAGCTGTGGCTACAAGCTCAGCCTATTCCAGGCTAACACCAGATGCTGTGGAATTGCAAGGTTCATCCCTTCACCCTTCAGAGACCTTGAGTCTTTCAAGAGGCAGTTTCACCAAGGAACAGGATTTTCCATGGTTTAGAGTGTTTGTTTTCCTGCACCTAACCTTGTTTAGGGTTAGGATTACTGCCCAAAGACATTAGTGTCTCCCAAGACACAAGGACTGCAGCAATGAGGATGTGGCTGGCTATGGAACTGGCTCATTAAGGCCACCTCTTTTTAGACACTGACCCCCGTGGGAAGCAGGAGGCCCCAGAACAGGTCTTCACAAATCAACTTCACAGTAATCAATCCAAACCACATTACTAGATGCAATAAGAGCCCCAGGCTGGTGTAAAGCGACACCTCAGTGAGCCTCAGAGAGGAGATAAAGCTGCAGTACTTCCCTCCAATCAAGATTGTTTTGCCAGCCTTATTGTTCTGAGACCCAAATATTTACATGTTTTGTCTTAAGGAGTAGCATAGGATTTCACAAGGCAATTTGATTTGGGCACAATTTCCCCTTAATGCACTGTAACATAAGCTGCCCACCCTCCAAAGTCATTAGTGTGCTCAGTACAAGCACTTGAGTCAGGAGCCCCCCACCTGCTTGAGAGGATGGGGAAGGGTGCTGGTCTGTTTCTGGAAAGCTTTACCATCTGACAGCGAAGGCCTTAGGCCTAAGTAATGCTCACCTGAAAAGCCAATGAGCCCTGAAGAACAAACTCATTGGAAGTTAAATACCTTCAAAAGCAGTAACCTGCTGGAGTGGCAGAAGGTAGATGCAATATCTTGCTATCTTCTAACAGCCACTATAAGCAAGTGATGTGAGCCCCTTCTGGTCTTTGCTCAACATTTAAGTCTTCCACCAAAAAACCCACAGAAAAGGAACCAGAGATTACCCCTATTACAAGTAGCAGATGATTCCCAAGGAACAACAGGCCACTAGGAAGCTATGTGCTCCCTCAAACCACAACACCAACATGGTCCTGAAAAAGCTATGCAGACCTAAGAAAGAGGTCCTGAAAGACATGCTGCCAATCTCTCCAAAGAAAACCTGCAAGGTTTTGACTGTCGTTTAAAGATGACTGCCTTCCTCTGTTTCTACTCATAAAGGGAAAAAGAGGTTTACTCCTCACCTCATATCGATCTCATTGAAAGTGGTCAGCATGGCACAAGTATTCTGAGCCTCTTTCAGCCGCTGAGCAATACGCTGACGCATCCTATTCATTTTCACCTGCGAATTAAAAAGGTATAAGCAGAAGCTGCCTCAAGCTCATCCAAGGGCAAAAAAACCCCAAAAGGTCCTTCTATTGCCATCTGATTGACTAGATGCCTAGGGCCAAGGTTTTCACTCTAGGTCAGGAGCACAATGTGCTGAGGAGTTTATTTCACTGCTCAATTCAACACACAGGTCACTTGAAAAGCAGTGCTGAAATGCATCACAGTATAGCTACTTCTGACCTCTGTGTTCCTCAAGACCTCCAAGCATGCATGGCTTTTTATGTGGCTAATGTGAGAAGAACAAGACTGCTAAGAAAGCAGGTTGCTCAACCATGCTCTCTTAAGAATGCACAAGACAATTTCAGCAGCCTCAACCCTTTGCTGAGGGCTTGTGGACAAACCAAGCAGATCACATGGAGTCCTTCTGTCCTGAATCAGTGGAGCTAAAGACAAGACTTTTACCTAGAAAAGACCCGTGCCAGATTGGCCCAGGCTCTTTCTCCACACCACACATAAGTGATTCCCTCATGTAGAGAATTTTCCCACCTGTCACAGCTCTAACGAGCTGGGTGTGTACAGGTGGATATGGACACCAGAAGAGATTATCACCTAGCAAGAGAAGTGCTGGCAAGGCCCCTGTTCTCACAGCTTACCCTATGTTCTGATCTGGCACCTTTGGTGGGCACTGCCTCCCCAGGAGGGGCTGCCGCTGGGGCTGCAGCCGGCTTCACAGCAGATACTGAGGGTAAAAAACATCAGTCAAAAACAGAAGTCAGGTAGACAAAGCCCTGAGGCAGAAAACACATTTGAGCTCCTTGCTTAAGCAATACAGTATGGAAGCAGTCTTGAATTAGGCTGGGAAGGTTCCAGGCATAGCTGAGCAATCCAGTCTGGAGCATGCAGGGCAATACTGCAGGAGGCCTTCGCCATAAATGCCTGTTTGCTCTCTTTAACCTTACCCACTCCCCCCAAAGAAGAGAGACTCGAGAACAGGAACAAATAGCTGTCGCCTCACCTGGTTTGCTGTCGATGGGCTGAGTTGACACAGGCGGCACTGGTGGCATTGTAGTGGGAATTGGTGCTGCAGCAGGGGGGGGAGGAGGTGCAGCTACAGGTTCAGGGGCTGCAGGAGGAGGAGGAGCTGCTGCTGGTTTAGCCTTGGCAGGAGCAGCTGAAAGACGAGGAAGAACCACAGTAAGGGCACCAGCTTCCACTAGCAGAGATCTGTTAGTCCAACCAACCTAACAAAAGTTAACCCTCAGGCAGAGTGCCTTTACGTTCTTGGCACTACTGAGCTGGACAGAAGTCACCACAAGAGAAAGCCATTGGGAAAGTATTTTACTCATCAACACCCTTGACCTCGTCACTGGAGAAGGCTGGATGCTACAGAGGAGAGGGCACAGAAGGGAGTAAGGGGAATTCTCCACTAGTTATAGCTAAGAGCTCAGTCTCTTCCAGAGGAAACAAAAGAGAAGATCCCCCTCAGAAGGACTAAAATTATGCTTTTCTAATGGACAATAGGAGTTTCTTCCAGTTACAGAGGCAGATGGAGGAATTATTTAACCCCTCTCAAGATCCCTCTAAATGCTTTGCTTTCAACTTCAGAAGGAAACTGGTGGAAACACAAATACCTATGCAAGTTATACATGCCTGGCTTACCTCCAGTTTTCCTGAGTTTGAATAGAGGTGTCCCCCCTTCCACTTTGCCACCATCGGGTACCAGAAGGGCTTCAATCACACCAGCTGCTGGGGCTGGAACTTGCACTGATGTCTGAAAGAAAAGAAAATCAGTGAAATTCTCCCAAACTTTGGTTGGCGAACAAGTGCCCAAGAGAAGATGCCAATATGTGCAGATACATGTAATTTGGCACGTATAGCAGCTATGGCTCACACTATTTGCACCAGTTTTTCACACCCTCCACCAGGATTTTGTGCCAATCGTTAGAAGCTTTAGGAGATGCTGGCAGTGTAATGTATAGCCTGATCTCCTGGGTACAATCAAGAACTGACCCACTGCCAGCATCTTCCTGAGAGCAAAGCTGAAAACAGAACTTGGCAGAGAATTCAGCAAGAACTTCAAGGCTTAACAGTCCTTTCAGGGGTGGATAGACTTAAAGCCTAAATTTAAAACAATCTGAAGACAACCTCTGGTTTGTAGATTTCTCCTTTGTTTAAACACAAACAGTTTTCAAAACTCAAAGCATTCAAATTGGAAGCAGGAGTATAATTACAGCTCCAATAAACATCAACGGCAGTGATGATTAATCAAATGGATGAGTAAGGGTTATCAAGAATTCCCACTTAAGGCACAGCAAGTTTTCATACTAGATGAGAAAAGCTTTTCTCCATGAAGAGAGTGGGAGACACAATCAGGGCCCTGCAGGCTCTAGGAGCTCTTAGCAGGAGAGAAGCCATACAGGGTACCTGCTACAGAACTAGAAAAAGTTTTGGTCCAGAAACTCCTACCTTGTCTGTTTCAATCTCACACACCACTTCATCTTCCGCCACTGTGTCTCCAACAGCTGAATGACAGATATGAAGACCACTGTGAGGAGGGAGGCATGCTCCAGCCTCCCCTCTTTACCCACAGCAGTTTCACACATTAACCCATAACTTTTTCACCCCAGTTCTCCACAACTTCCAAAGAAAAGACCAGTTCAACCAATCTACTGCACAGTTAAGAGTCTTGATTCCAGTTTAGCCATCTCCCTTCATCCAAAACTACCCCTGAAAGAGAGGTGATGAGGCTGTAACTGCAATCCTTACCCCTTAGAAGGGCTACAATTAAATGCCTCATTTGTCACAGACTGAAAAGCACAGAGCAGGATGTCAGCCAGTGAACTGTAATGCATCCCCAAGGTGTCCTACACAGCAGTAACAGCAATGAGAATTTCAGGGAAGAGGCAATTGCTTACCCTTCTCCCACCTGACATCTCCTTCTGTGACTGACTCTGCAAAGGCTGGTGTGTTCACTGTAACCACGTCATCCCCTGTGAGAGAGAGAGACTTGACTGTATTCAGAGCTAAAAATTTATGGCATCACTTCATTCTTGTCACCACAACTTTGCTAAAGGGGGTAGGCCATCAGACATCAACAGCTGTCCATCTCCTTGCTTCAACACTGATCAACATTTAAACACCAGAGAAATCACATTTGACTGAAAGCCACATTGTGACAGGAATGCCAGGCAAAATCTTTAGGGCCCTAGGAATATAAACCCTGAGTCATCCATACAGGCAGGACAGCAGTGAGCCTTGACCAAGAATGGAAGGTAACGGTTAGCAGGACAGCAAGAGGTAGCAAAAGAAGCATCACACTAATTCCTGGCTTTTTACTTACTATGTACTGCAGTGGTTCTGAAGTAGCGTACAGGGAAGACACTGGAGCTATTTACTCTGCAGAAAGAGAGAAAAGTATGAACACAGAAGAATATCCCTCTGCAGGCTGCCGGCACCAAGCTAAGTACAGAATTTACTTTTGCTTAACTGATGTGAAAGGCTGCTCAGCTGTTCTGATGTATTTGTTCAAAAGGACTCCTACTTACCCTTAAAACTGCAACATCCAGTAAGAAAGGAAACATTACATCCTACAACCATTAGTGCTCTCAGAAACTCAGTGAGACCTGATACCTATGGAATATTCATTTAGACAGACAACCCAACAGAACCCTTGTGGTTTAAATACTGATTAAAGGGTGACCTGGCCAGCCCAGGCAATCCCCAAGACTACTGCAGCAACAATTTTTTTACCTCCAGATTAGGACTCATCTCTACAGAAGTTCTTAAATTGCTCAAAAAAAAAAAAAAAAAAAGAAAGAAAAGCACCATAAATTGCCTATGGCAACGCATCCAAAAACCAGCTATTTCCCTCCATGCTTCTCCATGCTTCTTCACAGGGAGATGACAATCCCAAGCATTCCAAAGGATGATTTTTATATCTATTGACATCACTTTTGGAAAACAGACACAAACGTGCTTTAGCATTTCCTCTAGCACAGGCTACTTTGTACAAACAGACTGGTAATTCAGGCTTTTATGCATGTACGCTTATGGTTATTTCCCCAAACACATTTTTAAAAGACCACCTCAGTAATGCAAGCCCTGACATATGAACAACAGCTCTGTGAATGACCCCACTTCTCCTGACAGAAAATCTACCAGGAGACCATCATAGAGCAAACAACACCTTTAGTCAGATAATCAAAGGTAGAAATCCATTTATCCCTGTTTTCCTCATTCCTGTTCCTTCCCTTTCTGAGTATCTGGTTGCAGACAAAGCCTGTTTTCAGTTCCAAACCTGCAAAACCTAGATTTTGTTAGGGCTAGCTCCATGCTCCTACAATGTGCACAAAGGATTTCATGATATTGTGTTTCTCGGACCTCAAGTCTTATCATGGCTACAGTTTCTCCAGTCTCCCCACATGATAGTTTTCCTGTGGATACTTACACAAGCTTCCTGCTGTTTGTGTACGCCAGTCCTTGGCTTCCAGACACACCTATGAATAAGAAAGGAGTTACCCACAGCAATATTATCCAGCTGTCCATCCCCCAAGTATCCCTGTCAGATAAAAGAAGGCAGAGGACACCGCTGCCCACCCTGAAAGAAGTTTGGGACCAAATGGGGAATACATCCATGCAGAGACACCTCAGTGCCATCAAACCTGCCCAGAACTTGCCGAGAACAGTCATCTTGTCTTCATCTAGATTTATGGGGATGGGGAAAACAGTTATAGCTTGACAACAAAACTAATAAGAATAACTTTGAAAAGGGCAAACAAAACACCAGCTAACCCCATTCATAGCAAAACCAGGAAAGAGCTACGAGGAACCACCTTCAGGACTGCTGAGCTATCCACACCCATACAAAGGGTAGGAGCAAGGTATCAGCCCTGAAAGAGGCACCCCCAGGAAGCCTCACTGTCGCAGAGACAGCTAAGGAGGTAAAAAAAGACTGAAAGGAGGGTGTAGAGCAGAGTAACGAGCCACCATCATCCCTCTTCTCTGCCCACTCCCTGTCCAGAGAAATTATTTTCCAAAATTTGCAACAGAGAAATACTTGCACAGCTTCCCAGTTTCACATATCCCACTGTCCCCTTCCCACACTGCTCATATGCCCTGACACTGCAATTTTGTTTATGAACTGAACTCCTGTCCTTTGTCTCTTATAGGGCACTGGGCAGTTTTCCAGACTGATCTTAAAGAGAGTCAGCATAGTAACTGGAGAACACAATTATCTCAATTACACAATGCCAGAGGGAAGAACCACTTCCCCATTTGATTTTTAAAAGAAGCAACAAGATTTCTACACCATCCTCTACTAAAGAGTTGATATTGGAACCCTAGAAATCAAAAAAGACAAGCAGATTTAACTGGTTTCTCAAATGGAATCAGAAGTGAGTGAAGTAATGCTATATAAACACAGTACAGCTATAAAAAAACAGCGCTCTAAGGAAAAGCAGTTTAAGCACCGAAGTGGAGCTCACAGGCCCACTAGATTTGACATGTCACTTCATATTCATCCATCATTTTCAAAGCAGTTTATTCATTTTCAAAGCAGTTTATTCATTTTCAAAGAGAGCTAGGGCTCTGCAACAGCATGTGCTTCGAGCACTGCAATGCTTGAAATTCACTGTGCTGCTGCTGTGAAATCTTCACCAGAGACAAATGGATCAGGCAGCACGTACATCAGGCAAAGGAGGCACTCCCATGGAAACTTAGCTCATTCCACTGCTTCTTCACTACATGACTGATAGAAATAAACGCCAGTCAGACCTATTACCAACCTCTCTCATCAGCTCTGTTCTTTTCTAGGTAGTCTGAAATGAAATAAAAGTGTAAGACTCACCAGACAAAGGGCATCTTGCCAGAGTACAGTTCCCCTGTCAGAGAGAAGAGGATCTATCAGTATTGCAAGAAGACAAACCCATCCTGGAAGGACTTTGGTTTTTCCGAGATCTGAATCAGACACAGGACCCACCATCCCCATGCTCCAGTCTGCAGGCATGCCACTTTCCTACAGTGTGCTAGAGAAGGAAAACACCTATGCCCTTCTCCATCCTTTGTCTCCTCCCAGGGTGCTTTATGATGCAGTGATGTTAAATTTGATGCTTTCATTTTCCAGTTCTGGATCCAGAAGTTTTGACCTTCTCAAGCACACTTTCCTCTTCAAGAAGGAACAGATTTCCAATAAAATTTGCTATGAATGTGAAGGTAAAGGGTAGCTACTGGATATGATGAAAAAACATCCTATGATGTTTACTCCTACAGTCATGAATGCAGCATCTAGGGATTTTTCTAAAACTACAGAGCCTTTGAACTCCAGAAGGCCAAAATTCCTCTCAATGGCAAAATCTCTAATGCTGTCAGCCAGGAATTCCATATTCTTTGATGTTTCACTTCATACCTGTGTAATCATTGACTGGACTCCTAGCTCAGCCTAACAGCATTCAGATATTTTGACATTTCAAAATATTCATTACCTCCCCTGCTGTTATTACATATTTCTCTCACATCAAAGCTGCAGGATTGGAGAAGCTAAGAGCTCGTTAAAAGCAGTAAGAAAATAGCACCCTAATAACGACTGAAATGCACTTGACTGGCTTAGAACAACAGCAACTCAAGAACTCAAACCCTTATCCAGCAGCTAAGGTAAAAGTTAGATTTCCTTCACATCTTCAGCATCTGAAGTGAAGTTTGCACACAAGCGCTGACTTCAGCTTCAGCAAAGTAAGCAGGATGGGATAAAACTGACCTTAAATATCAAAATAATTTGTGGAGCTAAGACAACACAGAGAATAATTTGTGTGGCAAGACAACAGGGAGACCAAGGACCTCCAATATACTTAAGCTTGGCACACCATCTACAGGACTGAGTGCTGCAACATACAAAAACATATTCAATGAATGCTTAGTATCAAAACTACTCACAGGCCTGGAATCAAGCCCTTGGTGGTTTAATTATCCAAGCTTATAAATGGATTTGACTTGTTGGATATTAACATAGAGTCGACTCAATGATCAATGGGCAATTCAACAGGGTTACAATTAGTTGGCAGGCAGCCAGTCTGACTTACTGCTACCATGCAGCTACCCTGCTTGCTAGTTCACTGCAGCAATCAACGATCCTGAACCAACAGTCCTGCAAAACCAGCTTCTAGCAGGGCCTGCTGGAGCCCCTGCTCCAAGTCAGGCTGGGTAAGGGAAAGCAGGAAGCACTGGGCAGATTTTGTAGAGTCATCCTGAATGCTACAATGCCTAATCTTGGTGCAATGCTGGCCCCTGCTAATTCAGATCTGGCTTGTGTAGCGCCAGCTCTAAACCAGGATCAGCAAGACAAACTCCAACTTACTCCACTGGGTCAGTGGTCTAGAGCACCACAATCCTCAGCACTCTGTATTGGTCATATTTTTTCCCACTTTCTGAAGTGTCCCAGATAGCATGGAGTCAATCACAAATTGAGCGTCAAGTGACCTGAGTTCCCCTTTATCCATTAATGTTTCCCTGTTTTGTTTTTGTTTAATTAAAAAAGTGGTTAAAGGCATTTCTGGAATACCAGACAATAAATTGTTAAGAAAGAAACAGCCTCAGACTGAAGCAATACCAGACAATTTTATTTGCTCACGACCAATTTAGTGTGGAGTTAAAACAAAAAGGAAAGTTTAGAAGGTCTGTCCTAAAATAAATTGCTGTGAGAAAACATCAACACATCTGCAGCTCTCTTCCATTAGTGGTGTCAATTCTGTTCTACACCTGCAGAAAAACTAAGGAAAAAATTGGCATCACTCTACCCTTTGTCTTTTAGATTAAGAAATAAGAGAAAGAGCTTAATGTGAGGAGGAAGCCACTAATAAAAGATATTGTGATTTCTCTGGCTTACGTTCAGCAGAACTGCAGTGTGTCTATCTCTTAACTACAGTGCCTCAGAGTGAACATGCAGCTTTAGGAGACACCAGACAGTGCTGCTTCCTGTGCCCTTTTTTCCCCTGAAGGAATCATTTCGATTGCGCCTGTTCCTGGATCACTTGGCTAAATCTGCTCCTACCTTCTATTGGAGCTTTTTCAGTGAGAATGGAAATATTTTGTTATTGCTGCCTGGCATTAGTTCTTTGAAAAGAGCCTTCACTTGGGGAAAGAAGTTTTGGTCTAATTAGCCAGTGACTCACGTACCAAGTGATTAATATTTCCCTCTCGTTCCACATGACTTGTCAGAATTGTTTTTATAACTGTTACTACGTCAAAGTGACCCTGGCATGCACTGTCCCAGGCCACACCTTTCAAGGAGCCATCACCTTCCAGTAGGTCACTATACACTGAAATAAAGGACATCAGCTAAAGCAACAGCAAGGGACCAATGCAGGTAAGGAATCTGATGAACTTGAGAGTGCAGCTCATTTCAACAGAGGCAAACCAGAAGGCCAGTGCTGTGTAGTTCCAACAACAGGCAAAGCAGCAACTGGTTCTCCAGCCATGGCTTCTTGAGAGCAAAGCAGCTGCTGCTTCGACAAGGATCAGCACAAACCACAACTGCTCACACAAATCCCACTACAGGGTTTTCATGGTTATCAAAACAGTTATAAACACCATGGGAGGGCAAATGCCAAGACCTGATGGAGATAACAATGCTGAGTGGCAAAGGATACTGTTACTAAGACAGCAGCTCAGACCTCCTCCAGCATAGGTGAGGATGAAACAGGGAAGAAAAAGTTCTTTACAAACTCCTGCCCAGATAAACAGAAGGATTTGATTGTCAAAGCATTTTACACAACTCCTGATCAAATCCATCTTTTCCAGACTAGCTCTTCCATGGACTTTTTCATGTGTCCTTCAACATCCACCGGCCCTGCCCAACTCTTACATGCTACAGGCTATTGATAAACATTATGGTTCCTACTTGATATGAGTTCAGGACTTTTCTTCTTTTACAGACAGTTAAAATCCATGCAATCCTTCCTCACCCTCAATGACTCCACTCTTCTCCCATTCAATCCTCCACTTGTGAATTTTGTACATGTCTACTGTTCTCACTTCTGCCATCAGAGGTTTGCCAAGTTCTGGAATTTCTTTCTATCTCTCCAAAAAGCCTGTATTAAACCATAATCAAAATTTACTTCCCATATTGCTGCTCAAATGGAAATCAAACTACTACTATAACTTTTCCAGTACATATAACAGGTTAACTAGCATTCAGCCTAAAACCTCCTTATTGTCAGACTACTTTTGAAAGAGGTTTGCATACTCCACCTGACTTCTCCCTGTTCTGTATAATTACACAGCACCACTGAGAGCTGACAAAATGCAAATATTGCTAAAATGCCTCTTTAATAATCTTGTTTAAAGTGCATTATAATCCATTTGTCTCTACATATATGTATAACAAACTGTAACTCTACGGCTACTTGTAAGTTGTTCATAATGCAGTTTTACATGTATACACATGCATTATAAACACAAACTTTACAATCATTACATTACAATCGGTTGTCAACACTCGCTCGCCTATATTTACAGGACGTCTAAAATCGAGTCTCACGCTCTAAGGCTCCAGCTGGTCACTGGAAGAGATCTTTCTAATCCTGTAGGTGTGCACATATATGTGTGTGCACATGAAGCTGTGCATGTTCGCTGTTTAACTGGAAGATGTGCGCAGCAGTCCCTGAACACAGGACCCAGCCGGCCAAGGGCAGCCCCAGGGTTAAACAGCTATCGGGCTCTGTCAGCCCACACTGCAGCCAGCAGAGGCTACCGCCGTTTGCAGCGGTTCAATGACTGCCCTGAAAACCGAGCACAGAATTTAAACAACAAACCGCATACCGGTTTGCTGCCGTTCCTGCACTGGGCGCACACCGGCCGGGGGGGGGTTGTCTCTGCCAGCGCAGAGCTTGCCAACAGCGAGGGCCCCAAATGCTACGGCCACTGACAGGCGGGGACGCCGAGAGCGGCGGCGCTCGGAAGCCCTTCCCGCCGGTCAGCTCTGCCCGGTGCCGCTGCGCCGCCGCCCTTCCCGCCGGGCCGGGCCTGGCCGGGCGGCTGCGGGGCAGCGGCACCCGCTGGGAGGGGGCAGCGCCGCGCCCACCGCGGCCTCTGCTGCGGGGCGGCCTCGCCGCCCCTTCCTGCGCCCGGCCCTGCCGCGTCCCCGGGGCGGCGGTGCCGAGCGCCCGGCAGCAGGGGACGCGTCCCGGTGCCCTTGGCGCCGCCGCCCTCGCCCGCCCAGCCGCCGCCCTCCCTCGCTGCCCCGCTCCCCGCGGCCGGTGCCGCGGGCCGTACCTGTCGGAGGGCGCGCAGCGAGCGGCCCAGCGCGCGGCCGAGGCAGCGGGACCGCCACAGCGGCACCATCGCGGCGGCGGCGGCGGCGGCGGCGGCGGCGGGAGGGGCCGCAGGGCGGTCACCGGAACCAGGCCCGTCGAGAGCGGAAGCGCGCGGGGCCGGACCAACCTCCCCCGAGCGGGGGGAGCAGCCGGGGCGGGACCACCCCGTGGGGCGGGGCTGGGCCGGGGCCGAGGGTCTGCCCTTAATGTTCCTGTGTATTACCATATATGTAATAATACACCATTAATACAGCCTATATAATACATGTTATATTAAATATTATGGTTTATAGATCACATACATGTAAAATATGTATGTATTACATATGTTTACATAAGCACGCACATACAATGTTAATAACATACAGATGTTATTAATGTAATAGTATATGTATACGAGTAATAAATAACCCTATGCATTACGAGGAGTGCCGTTTCAAGACGCTGTTCTTTGAACCAGCTCTGGGCTGCTGCAGGGCAGCTGTACCCGTGGTTTTCCTGCTCACCTTGGTAAACCATGGGGCTGAGCTCCTGTGGGACGATACTGCCGCAAGCATCACCCAGCGGGATGCTGCATGGTTAGAAATGGGCGACGAGGTCATCTCAGCATGGCAAACAGGAAAATGAGCCCATAAGCAAGCCCTGTTCCTCAGGTGTGTGCTGTATGTTGAAAATATTTGGGAATTCCCCAGCTAGCTTCTGTTTTCTGCCCACTTCCAGGCAGGGAACCACAGGTGGAAGAAAATCCAAGGAACTTCTTTACAGATTCTGAGAATCAACCTGGGATAGTTATGAAGTGCTGTCAGGCAGCCAGGCATCTCTCAAGGAGCAAAGTCTGGGTTATGCACATGTGCTTAATTTAGCCACTGCTTAATAATACATGAATGGTAAACTGCAAACTTCAAAATACAAGATCATTTTCAAAGGAAAGAGGTTGAATAAAAATCAACAGGGGATATTCTTTGAGGCTTTGAGGATGAGCTGACTGCTCTAATAAAAGGTAACTGAGCCAGAAAGGCCCTCTGCCAGGGATTTCTCTGTGATCTGGCTTTCGAAGGCTAATATCCTTGAACAACATTGACCACCTGATGACAACGGCTTTTAACCACAGCCTCCTGCCGACCCAATGAACCAAACACTGCCATGCTCAGTAAGCACGTGGAAGCAAAGCAGATGAAGCCCCAGGAGTGGCATACGTGGCTAGATTTTGCCCACCCACCCACAGCTCCTGCATGAGGAGAAGTGTCTGACAACCACATGTGCTGCTGGGGCAGGTGGGTTTGTCCTGAGGCTGGGGTCGGGATGTGCTCAGCTGGGAGTGATGCCAGATCTGCTGGCACTGTCCCTAAAGCCCCCTTCGACAAGCAAGGACTCTGTGCTGCTGCTTTTCCTGTGTTGTCCCATTTCTTGGCCATGTCCTATGCTGCCGACCTCCAGGACAGCCAAAATGCCTCTGTGCTCCCATGGTGCAGGATGTCGGAAATGCTTGGTCACTTTCCATGGAAGATGGGTATCTGGTGGGATCTGGGCCAGCTCCTTCCTTGCATGTGGCACTGCTTGTCAGCCTGCTGTATTTGCATCGTCTCACCAACAGTTCACCATTCTGGGTCCTGAATGGGCTTTCCTGCCAAATTCCAGGGGAAAATTGCACTTCTGTGCCCTGCCCGCCTGGGCACCTGATAGCCCTTGCCTGTCTGGCTTCAGGGGCGATGAGTGTGGGAGACAGCAAGGAAGGTGGCTGGACGCTGGTGTCGGACCTGACCTCCCGGGTGTCCATCTGCATATTCAGAAGTCGTTCCCAGCTGGTTGGCTGCCTCCGGCCTCCCCACTCCCTCTTTAAAGGCCCCGGGCGCGGCGGGAGGACGCGCCGGCGCTGCCCCTGCGGCATCCCGCGCTCCCGAACCCCGAGAGCGGCCGCGGCTCTGCTCGGGGACCGCGGCCACCACACTCAGGGATGTGGCGGCCGGGGAAGGCTCTGGGAGGAATTGCTGCCTGGAGGGACGGCACACTGCTTCGTGCTTGGCTGCCCCACCGAGGAGCACCCAGGGAGCCCGTGTGCGGTGGCTTCAGTTTTGGGGAAGGCACACTGCCCTCCTCTTCTGAGCGTCTTCATTTTGTTCCTGAGTTTTTCTTCAGGTAAGAGGAGTCTCGGCTACTTTTTTAGTGTTCTGGAGGGTGGCACTAGTGACAGCTGCCAGTAAGTAGGAACCAAAGCACGCACCTGTTAACTTTGTAGGGAAAGAGCTGCATCAGCAGGAGTTTGCTTAGGGCAGCACCTTCTGGTCCTGCGGTGCTGGGGATGCCGTGAGGGGCAGCCAAAGCCACCCACAGCGAGGTGCCATGGCCTGGGACGGGAAGCTCTGCTCCCTCCCTCCAAATCTCCATAAGAAAGATGGTGATGCTGGAAACCTTAAGCGAGTGGAGGCCACCTTGCCAGCTTTGCCTAAAAGGGGTGTATTACCCAGGCTCTGGGAGGCTGGAAGCCTCAGCACAGGGGACAGGTAAGCTCCCAACCCTGCTGTTGAGTGCAGCAGATAAGAGAAATTGTGAGCAAGTGTCAAAAGAAGGAGTTTTTGTAGAAAACCAAGTGAGGTTACCGGACCATGCCACTGAGGAAAGGATTAAGGGTGGATGGAATCTATGACTGCAATGTGTTTGCTGTGTGACTTTGTTGAGTGCAGACGGCACCTGAGAGGCAGTTGCAGGCAACGGTGAAGCTTCTAACACAAGGGCAACAAGGCATGATGGTGAGAGCTGCCGGCACCCCTGCCTGGTGCTGCCTGTGGATAAACTGAGCAGTTTGACAGACCCTACAGCAGACTCTTAGGAAAATGAAACCCTAAGGGTCAGGATGGGTGGGGAGACAACACAGATCAGCATGTGGTGTCAGATAACCCAGAAAACACTTGGGTTATCGAGGCCGTGGCTCTGCAAAAGGTAGAGCTCTTCCAGACACCTGCCTGGAATTCAGGGGTGTTTGAAGAAAGGTAACCTGCTAAAAACCACTGAGAAGAAACCCATTTTCTATACCGCCTGGAGAACACGGTGTGGAGCAGTTACAGGGACAGGAGACTGATGTTGAAAATGGTCAGGCATTTCAGGGAATAGCAAAAGAATTTCAGACTTTAAAGGTGCCCGCAAAAGACAAGAGTTGTACTAATTTAGTAGCGCAAAGCTACTGCTAATTAATTTGGATAAGGAAGAAACATCCCACAGGGACAGTTACTGTGTAATTGCTCAGGATACAATGTTTTACACCTTCTTTTGCGAAGCTGTGTAAGCGGGGAGTGAGTGGAGGGGGTGGATCCCTGCTTGGAACCAGCACGACAATTTTAAGCCTGGGGCTGCTGGCTCAGTATTTTTTCTCCTGCCTGATAATCCCCATTCTCACTTCTTTTATTCAGTGTTTTGCCAAGCACTTAGGAACCCCATGTTGTGTTAGCCCGAACATCTCGGTGTATCCTGCTCACAGCAGGTCACATTGCACTTTCACCCTCTCTGTGCCCTCCTCCACCAGCCTGTTTGTGCTGGCCCAGCCCCCAGGTGCTGCCACCCATCCCCGTGCCCTGGGGGCTCTGCTGGCCGATGCTGGGGCCGGCAAAAGCCAGCAGCGCCCGTGGCCTAGCCGGCTGTGTGCCGTGAATACCTTCACCAGGGATGCGGCTGCTCTCCTGTGCTCTGCCAACACCCAGAAGCACCCAAACCCACCTCTATGCCCAGGTGTATGTGGCAGAGGGCTCTGCCTGATGCTCCCTGCCCTCATACTTGAGTCCACAAGCCCCGAAGGCAGTTTCCCCAAATGCCTCTGGTGCAGATGCAGCTGGCAATGTGGGAAGTTTGTGCTTCCAGGCATTGCTGGGCCCAAAGCAGATGAAATGTACTCTGGGCACGATGAATGCCTGGCCGGGAACTGGGAGGTGCAGCAGTGCCCAGGGCGTTGCTGCTGTGTGTGACCTCTGACAGTCTGCTCACAGGTTTTGCAGTGTCAGGAAGTTTCTGCTTGGGACACACCCTGGAGAAATAGTTTTTGCAGGGGAGCAGGGATGCCATGGAAACCTGGTAGGAAAAAACTCTCTGCACCTCCCCCCCCCCATGCTTGGAAAACTGCTGTATGTGGTCCTGTTTCTTGCTCTTTCTCCAGTTCCACACCACTACAAGGCTGAAACATCAAACCTCTGTGAAGCCTGCCACTCTGTCCAGGCAGGAAGAAGATATGATGGACAGCAGGACTGGATTTGAGCAGGACAGAGACTGTGCTTCTTCAGGGCATGGCCAGGGGCTGAAACTGGAGCCCTGTTTCCAGACTGACTCTCTCTTGCCTTCCCCCAGTGCATCCCTGATACCACAGCTCCTCAGCCACACAATGGTTAGGGGGAACCTGGATCCCACCATTCTTTTCCCTTCCTCTCAGTCAGTGGCCTTGCCTCATGACTACAAATGTGGTGCAAGCCCTGGAGAAGAAGTGCAAGCCCTGGCTTTCCCCAGGATCCGTGCCCCGGCTCCCATGGCCTGTGCTGGTGATGGGGAGCAGCTCTCCAACCAGCACCCACGGGAGCAGCTCTGTGACCAGGACTTAAGAGCCAAGCGGGCCAGGGTGGAGAGCATCATCCAGGGCATGAACCTCCCCCCAACCCCTCAGGCATTTGACATGAGCCCAGAGGCAGCTTTTAGGCATGAGAGGGAAAAGGGTGGTGAGTTGCCCCAGGAGAGCAAAAGGAAGTCAAGGGTGCCCCAGCAAGGTGTGGGGGCAGCTGGACGAGTGGCTCCCACAGGGAGCAGCTCCCATGCCAAGGGCTGCCAGCAGCTGAAAGAGCAGCTCTGCTTTTTAGAGCAGCAGTTGAGATGGCTTCAGGAGAAATTCTACCAAGTCTGTGACTCTGAGGATGCTGCCCAAACACAAGATTCAGAGAAAGTGCAGCCACTGCCTGGAAAGCCTGAAGACAGACTGAACAAAGACAGTGCCACTGCCACCAGCAACCCATGCAAAGTGCCTCTCAGGAGGAGTGTCCTGGAGGTGTGTGGGCTAGAGGAGGCTGAGGACAGAGGTGACACTGGTGGCCTGCCCTCGGCAGTGAGGGTATTCTCACAGGCGCTGAAGCACGAGCTGGCTGTGGTGACATCCCAGGTAGTGGACTCTGTCCTGAAGACTGTCTGGCCAAAGGCAGCCAGCCACATCCAGAAGCAGCTCCATAGCCTTCCAGTACTGGGGCCAGATGACAGGAGAGAGTATTCTACTGGTGGGAAATGCAGAAAGCCACTTGCGAAGCCATCTCCCATGAATGCACCAGGCTCCCTAGGCTCACCCCAGCCTGAGGTCCTGCCAGGAGCTTTGGGGAAGATCCCGGACTCCTATGCTGGCTCCTTCAGTTCAAAGGGGGTCAGAAAATCCTCTCGGGTACCCAGCATGGGTTATTCACTGGGCTCAGCCACCCCTGTCCAGCACAGCCAGCTGCTGAGCCAGCTGTTTGGCTATGGCCAGCACAGCCTCTGGGGCAGCAACTCTCGTGAGAGCCCATCTGGTCTGGAGAGAGGTTGTCCAGAGCCCCTCAACTTGCACTGGGGAACCGTTAAACTGAGGTCATCAATTGTGAGACAGCAGCAGCACCATTCCCTGCCCCGGAGCCCTGCCAACATGGAGAGCCTGGCACTACTGCCGGCTGGCAGGGATGGCCACAGTGAGCTGCCAGCTGCAAATGACAGAGTGTCCTTTGCTTCAACCCATATATCCTTTGGGGGCAGCTAGAGGTCCCTGGGGAATGTGCTCCCCTTGTCCTCTGGAGCCACAGCTTGCCACTACCCCTGCCTGTCTCTGCAAGCCATGGTACCTGCTGCTCCATAGGGGCTAACAGGTGTGGGCAGGAAAGGAGTCCTAAGTCATGGAGGGGCACTGCTGCTCCTCGGGGTTGGTCAGATGCTGTAGAATAGCTGTGGGTATAAGCCAGGAGCTACCCAGCCTGTTCATGGGCTGTACTGGGAGCCTGTCATCCTAAAGCATGAACAGGTGTCTCACAGAAATTCTGCTTCTCACAGGACTGTGAAGTGCTGTGGGGAGCATTACCTTCCTCAGGGATTCTCAAGGATAAAAAAAAACAGTGGCTGTCCAGCCAAGCACGAACCCCCTCTGCCCCACTGACAGGCCATGAGGAGCTGTTGTGGGTACTGGGTATATGACACATATGTGTGTCAGGGGTGGAGCTCAGGGACATGCTGAGCTTGGGGCTGGCTACGTGTACGCTTTCCTTGACCCCAAGGCAGATGCAGGAGGCGCTGACCCCCGGGCACCTGAAGAAGGCCAAGCTGATGTTTTTCTTCACCCGCTACCCCAGCTCCACTCTGCTGAAGACCTACTTCCTTGATGTGCAGGTAAAAGAGCAGCAGCTAGAGCTGGTGCTGGGAAAGGCTCCCATGTGGTGTGGCACCTAGCCTACCTCCCTGGGGAGCCATGAGGAAAGGGCTGCTCCTTGCTGGCAGGAGATGGGGGAGAGCACCCATTTCAGCATGGGCTGCACAGGACCAGGTGCACAGGTCTGGCAGACCTGGGCTGTCAGCTCTTCACTCTGCACAATGGAGGTACTCAGATTAAAGCACACCATGCTTTAATGGGAATGTGCCTTCCCATTGCAGAGCAGCTGGGATCCAAATCTCAGTGTGGAGAACACCTCTGACACCGCAATGTCTTTGTCCTAGCTGGTGCTTTTGCAGCCTTAGGGCAGGGCTGGGTTTGTGCCAGTCCAGTGCCTGGCTGGGTTTGCAGGGGCTCATAGGTAGGGAGGATCCAAGCTGGCATAACACCATCCTCTGGCTCTCCCCATACCAGTTCAGCCGTTGCATCACCTCCCAGCTCATCAAGTGGTTCAGCAACTTCCGTGAGTTTTACTACATCCAGGTGGAGAAGTTTGCCCGGCAGGCCCTGCTGGAGGGTGTTGTGGACGCTTGCAGTCTCCAGGTCTCCCGGGACTCAGAGCTCTTTCGTGTCCTCAACATGCACTATAACAAGGGGAATGACTTCGAGGTGAGGAGTGGGATCTGGGGGAAGGGGATGGTGGCATTTGCAGGGGTAGGGAGGAACCATGACATGGTTGTGTCACTGGCTGATGCCTGTCTTGCTGCAGGTGCCAAGGCGGTTCCTGGAGGTGGCCAGCCTGACACTGCAGGAGTTCTTCAGCGCTGTCAGAGCAGGCAAGGATGCCGACCCCTCCTGGAAGAAACCCATTTACAAAATCATTTCCAAACTGGACAGTGACATCCCAGAAGGGTTCAAAGCTGCTGGCTGCTCCCAGGAACTGCTCCAGAGCTGAGTCTCTGTGAAAGCAGCCCTGGGTCGTGTGTACAGCCACCACGTGCTAAGCACCTCACGGGCACTCTGTACAGCACCTGTTATTTGGGTTGTTATTCTCTCTCTGAGGGCCATGCACACTCTATAAGACAGCTCCTTAGGTGAGGCCTATCGCTTTCCTCATGTGCTGGGATTTTATGCTGTGTATTGTATTCTGCTGCTCAGAACTGGTGAGGACTGCCAGAAGGGAGATGAAGCCATCAGGTTGGAGCCTGAGAAGTTGGCCTGCCCCAGCTCCCTCCATGATCCTGGCTGAACCGCCTTCATTCTCTCTTCCAGAAGGTCACAAACCAGGCCAAACAGCCTTGCTGTTTATAAAACAGGAAGAGGTCCTAGTAGTGGGCAAAGTTTCCTTGGCACAGCAGACCAGCGGATGTACTGAGTCCAAAAGCATGACTCAGTTTCTGTCCAGATACAACACACCAGTGTCCAAAGAAAACAGCTGGTGAATTCCAGCATTTCAAGCACTCCGTGGGGATAGCTGTTCCTGTCTGCAATATGTAAAAACTGTTTGTTGTAGCCAGCAAGAATAACAATCTCCTCCACCTCCCCTGTGCTGTCAGACAAGACCCCCCACGCAGATGTATGCTCTGGCCAAGCAGGTCTGTGTGTTCCCTAGCAGTGTTCTCTGGGATGCTGGAGGAGAGCAGGATGCACAGCCAGCACTGCTTGGCACTCCAAAGAGCCTCACTCAGCCCATCGCCTGGGAGGACAGCTCCATGTTAAACATCCACCTATGTTCCCTCACACCATATTCCTGCTGGCAAAACTGCCCCAAGCATCTCTGCTCTGCACCCTGCCCTTGGTGAAAGAGGAGAATGTTATTTGGGATCCATCAGTCCCTGTGGGTTTAGCATAAGCTGTGGAAGAGCTGAGCCTAGACATCTAAAGCCCTATTGCTGTAAGGGTTGTAAACTCAAGGAGGTTTCTCCACTCTGTGGCCAAGACTTAGTGGCTGCTTTTCTACCTGATGGAGCATGGTGAAACATTTTGTGTTAAGAGCTCTCTAATCCTGACAGAGGTGGCAGTGGAGAGAAAAAGGCTGGGAAGAGGGGGGAGCTCTAACAGACGCATGGCACAAGGGCACTGGGAGGGCAGTGATGAGCAACAACATACCCACTCAAAACCCTGAGGGAGAAGAAGACTGGGAAAAGGCCAAGGTAATTTTGGATGTGCCATAAGGTCTGCTGGTACTAAGAGTGCAGCAAGTGACTCTTGAGAGGAGAATCAAAGCTCCAGCATCAGACGAGTGCATGGGGTGATCCACAGGCAATCCATCTACAGGAATAAAGAAGTGGTAATGTCAGGACACAATGGGGAGCTCTGAAATAGGGGTAGTTTGACAGTAGTTCCCCCAATCATGATTGTGGCCACCCAGATTTACTGCTTTTTCTTGTATGTTTATTTCTCCAAGTTTGTATATTTTACAACCCCAACACCAAATTTACTTGATTCCTTTTTAAATAAACATATTGTTTAAGTTACCCCTTTACCTCCCTATAGACCTATTAGATAATGTCTGTTCTAAAGAGTTATTCCAGGAATTTCTTGGGTTTTATTGGGAAAAATACCACTGCAGCAAAAGGGCAGTCCTTCTGCCAGCATCTCTGTGTGGTCAAGCAGGCCCCACTAACCAACATCAGCTCCTTTAAACCTACCCCCTCACCCCAAATGCCTCATGGTTAGTCTGCTCTGAAGTGCAGCTTGTGAGGATCAGGAAGGTGTGGGGGGGACTGGAAGCAGGCAGAGACATATCCCAAAGCTTACGGGTGCTGGACTCAAAGCTACAACGTCAGATAAATGCTGCTGGTGGTACGATGAATGTGCCACTCCTGCAGGCAATAATGACCCCAGAGCTTTGTAGGTAATGCTTTGGACAGGCAAAACCAAAGCTGCTGGAAAGGGAAATGATGGCCTGGCTCAAGGAAGGGTCAGTAAACTTATCTGTCTATAGCTAAATAATTAGGGAACATAAGGCTGAGGTTTACAGGGGGCATTCTGCTGAAACAAAGCCTTTTTACACAGAGTTTCTGGTGGGGGTAGCAAGTTAACATGCAAGTCCATGAGTGTCAGTAGAACAGCAGGTGGGTGACTGAGAACAAGATAGTGCCCCAAATCACAGTCATGCAGTGGCTGAGGTTGTAGGAGACATCAGGAGGTCATCTTGTCAAACCCATTGTTCTAGCAGGGCTACTGAGACATGGCTGCCCAGGAACATGTCAGAAGGGTTTTAAGTATCTCCAAGTAAGGAGGGACTATACAACCTGATCATTTATGAAGACATTTAGGAGGATTGGACTCTTTGCAGCAGTATTTTTGCTCCAGTGGTTGCCATATAATTACAAGTGGGAACTAGAGAGCTGTGTATTACACTGGTTTTTGTGAAATGTGGGCCAGTATGACCATGATAATCAGCATCATAATCAAAGTTATCCTTTGCCTGTGATGAGGTCTCACTACCTGTATCCAGGGGTTCAATTCTGCCCATGTAGATTTTCCATCTAACAAAGACATAAAAAAACAAACCAAAGAAATTCCAAAATAAACAAACAAAAAAACCCCACAACCCCACCCAAGCAATAGCAACAAAACCAAAACAATAAAAAAGCAACCCAGAAAAAAACCCCAAAACAACCAAAAAGCCCCCCAGCATAGCTAGAGACTCTGCAAAGGACTCAAGATCACAGAGCACTTGTATTGGCTGGCATCTTCTTTGGCATCTTTTCAACCTCTGTCTACCTTCAGTGAAGTGCAGCAGGGACCACAGAAGTGTCAGAGATGCAGAGGCAGAATCTACCCACCTTTCTGTCACCCTATGGTCCTCCCGCAAGCTCCTCTCTGGGGAGCCTGGGGTGCAGCTGCCTCCTCCAGGGCCACTTGTCTGTTTGGAAGCAGGGGGGTTGCTCTCAGACAGGCACAACTCTGCTGCTGAAGTCGAGTGAGTTGAATCAAAAAGCCTTGTGCTCCTGTAAGAGCCTTGGAAAGCAGCAGCCAGCTGAGAAAGAAGATCATACTGCCTTCCCTCCCATCTAGGTCACAGAAGTACTGATATGGCGAAGGCAGTGCATCTGCTGGGAGGTGGGGAAAGCTGGAGTTTGGGGCAATGGGGCCTGAAGCATGAAGAAAATAGGGTGTGAATTCCACACTGTCCAGTCACTAGTGGGATTCTGCAGTGCTCCAGTTCTCCAACATCTTCATTAATGACTTAGACTCAGGACTCAAAAGAATAATAAGAATACTAAGTTTGCCAATGTCAACTCCCTTGAGGGCAGAGAGATCCTGCAGAGAGACTTCAACAAATCAGACAGATGGGCAATCACCAACTGCATGAAGCTGAACAAGGGCAAGTGCTAGACTGCATCTGGGATGGGGCAATCCTGGCTGTGTGTCTCCAACATCCTCAAAAGGCAAAGCAGAGGGGCAGGCACTGATTTCTTCTATCTGGTGACCAGTGACAGGACTTGTGGAAATGGCCTGAAGCTGAGTGAGGGGAGGCTTAGTTTAGATACCAGGAAAAGGTGTTTCACCCAGAGGGTGGTTGGACACTGGCACAGGCTTCCCAGAGAAGTGGTCACAGCCCCAAGCTTGACAGAGTTCAAGAATTATTTGAACAATGCTCTCAGACACATGGTGTAACTCCTGGGGTGTCCTGTGCAAAGAGGGGAGTTGAATGTTGATGATCCTGATGATCCTTTCCAACTCAGCATATTCTATGCTTCTATGAAATTAAGGTTTCACTACTTGTGCTGTGCAGGTTATGTTGTGTAATGTCATTTACGTTTTAGTCATACCCAAGACATCAAAGCCACTTTTCAAACAAAGGGTGTCCATCACAGAGAGTGTCCTACTGAAAAAGTGGGTCTGCTTGGAGGGCTGAGGGGAGAAGGGAGAGTTGCTGCCCACACAGAGGCTATGGTCATGACTTCCAGGTTTGGCTGGGCTCTTGCTTCACCATTTCCCACTAATTAGCCAAGGAAGCAATTTGGGTAGTGCAGTCATTACTGCTGAGTTTCATCTTTAAATAAAAATTCTTTCCTTCCTCTACCCAAATTTCTGTGGTATACACAAAAAGCCCACAGGCACTGGTAACTATCTCCTCTGGGAACGATTCCTCAGGGCTATCCTTTTATATTTCCAATCCATTCTTAGCCCATCCACAACAACACACTTAGTCTACACAGCTATACAGCAGCAAAGGCTGCTAAATATTTAAAATCACTGATTCCTGCCTCCAGGCTGAGGTGTGACCACACTGACTAAGCTAGCAAGGGACTGAGAGCCCTTAGGTACTCCTCTATGTTAATACTTACCATAAAAGCCCTTAATACTCATGTGTAGCTAATTAGAGCTTGCAGAAGTTCCTAGTGAATGTTTGCCCTATGTTCCAAAATAGCTTGAGGGAAACTGACAATAAAACGTATCTGTTTTTTTCTTCCATTTAATGACTCAACCGGTCTAGTGACTGAACCAGCCCTAGAAGTTCCCAGTTCAAACAAATGTTCGTGAAAGGGTCCTTCCCTCAAATACACATCTCAGATGCTTATTTGACATCAGGGCAGCTCTCCATGTAAGTATCCCTTGGTGACCCACTGGTCCATGTTCATGAATACTCAGTATTTGCTGTCCCATTATATGCATTGGAAGGACAGATTATTCCAGGTTATAGTACAATTACCACATCTGAGAGATCTGACTTTTCTCTGGAGAAAACGGCCCTTCCTCTGCCTCTTGTGCACAGAGCTGCCTTGTGCTGCTGCCAAGCACCACCTGTGGAAAAGGTGAAGTGACACATGGAGAGACTGTGGCAAGCAGTGTTAAGGGTAAAACAGGCTGTGGGTTCCTCAGGACAGACTAGTACGTCTAGCTGATAGTGAAAGCTTTTTCTTTTTGCACACCAAGAAATTCAGTATTAGTTGCACCATGGACCAGGAGATGGGAGATGGGGCTCTGCCAGGTGCCAGTTTCATAGCAGCAGCCAGGTAAGCTGTTCTCCCTTGACTTACCCAACGAAAAGCCCTGTTTTGACAGTGGGACAGTGGGAAAGGAGCCACACAGTTACCCTGGGTCACCAGACTGCTGTAGCAGCTCAGGTGCAAGCACAAAAGCTCAGATGAAGAGTTGAGCATGGTGGAAAAAGGAGACTGGGAGCTTTGCCCAGACAAGACAAGGCTGGTGCACCATGACAGGGAGGCCATTGTGTAGCCTAGAGGCTTTTAAGGGAGATACTCTCAGCAAGGGTACACAAATAAGAACACAGTCAGCCTCTGCTGGAAGCTGTCTCCACCACCCAAACACCACAGGCTGGTGCTTGTCTTGGAGGGGGGTGGCTGGTGTAGGAGAAGATGACAGACAGACTGCTAGACAAAAGCATGCATGTCCATGTATACATAAAGACCAAACCAATAAATCCATTTTTAAAAGCAGGCCTGATAGAGAAGGCTTGAGAATGGCTATTCAAGTAAACCAGGGAGAGCTGTGCACAAATTTCAAGGAAAAGCAGATTTAGGTCAGCACTCAACACTTGTGTAGATACAGTTCATATACTTATTCCTTCTCACCTAACTGTACAGGCTGCTGAGAGGCAAGTGAAGTCTCACGTCACTAAGTCCTATGATCAACATTCTCCTTTCTTTCTGATAATGTACAAACACTAGAGAGACCTAAAATTTGAGAAAATTTCAGATTTTCTCCTTTTTTAGACGGCTTTTAGCATTTTTACAGCAAGCAATCCCACCTGTCATCATCATCTGCAGTATTTCTACAGGCTTTCCAGATTTAGTCGTGTTACTTAGCACTAGCCTTTTGATTAAAAGTTTATAGGGTGATTTTCACTTTATGTACAAGGGTTAAACACTGTTCTGGTTTTTGCTAATCCAATAAAACAGGCACTACAGATTACCTACTAAGCAACTCTTAACGACACAGCATAAAGTCCAACTGGCATGAGCTGAAGTGGCAGCTTCCCTCCTGGTGTTTATTGCCTTCTCACTAGTTGTTTTACTAGATTTAAAAGGACCATTTTTAAAAGTGCCACTCTGTACCCACCAGCATCAATCTTTTTGTCTTACTGCAATCACGGAAAATAAGCAGCTACAACTAAGTGGTGAAGTGAAAAGGTGAGAATATGAAAAATACAAATAGAGGAAAAACTGCGAAACTTGAGGGAAGATATTTTACTGGATTTCCCAAAGCACATTTGTGTCATCCATAGCTTTACACAAAGAAATGATAAAAAATACTTTGTATTATTTTTTTAAAATAAGCTAAATGCCTAACATGTATGCATATAAACACATCTATACATCTCAATATAAAAACCCTCCTCATTTGGTTCTCAGAGAACAAGCACAGAATACTCAACAGCTTAAGTGACTGTTTTTCATTTCTAGTTTCCAGATTATTTTAAAAAAAATCACCATAAGGAGAATAATAAAAGTCACCAAGAATTCATGCTCAAGGGAAAAGCGAGACCAGCACTATGCATCTCTGCGTGTACTGAGTCCCTATGATTGGCAATGCAACCTGTGTTGAAATAAAAACAATTACAAAGGCAGGTTTTCGATAAAACACTTTGGGAATAGTACCTACAGTTACAAAAAGATAATGCTGTAAAATGGTGTTTTTAAAACCCAGAGTGCTCACCCCTCTTGCACAACCATTATAAAGCAGAACTATCACCTGTTCATGTTTCGCAATGTCCC
This sequence comes from Sitta carolinensis, assembly GCA_032173965.1. Classification (NCBI taxonomy): domain Eukaryota; kingdom Metazoa; phylum Chordata; class Aves; order Passeriformes; family Sittidae; genus Sitta; species Sitta carolinensis. The sequence goes on from JAVUNC010000006.1 coordinate 40,722,646, forward strand.
AGGCTGCAGCTGTGAGCCCACAGATTTTACAGTTCGTTGTTTCTTTTGAGGAAGGTCGTGCCCATAAATGGCATTTCCTTCTGAGCACAGAACACCAGGTGCTTTTTACTTGGCAGTGGTCTTCAAATAACCTTTTGGGAAAGCACAAGCTCCAGGGCACTGCTGCTGTCAGAGCTTCACTTCTCTGTGACTTCAAACAAACCACTTATTCTGCAGCTACCTAAGCCCTGAGCTTCAAAGCAAGCACCTCCATTTCTGACTAAAACTTCTAGTAAGCAATGATATCCAGAAGACCAGGGTAATTTTTGCTGGAACTGGAAGCATCAGGAAGTAAGGAACACCATCTTGGTAATGGTCTTGTCAGTGAAAGCATTCCTGGCACAGGTTCTTGCCTGTAACAAAATTGTAACAGAGCAGGCCAGGGTGTGAGTGTTCGATCTGGTGACAAATGTTCTGCTTCAAGAATGTCAAGGAGCTTTGATTACATATTGAAACGTACAGAAGTGACAACACTATACTCACCCATATGTCAGCACTTAACCGGAGACATGTCCATTAACACTGTATGATTTGCTTGTGTAAGCATCTTCCAACCTGCAATGTAACGAGGATGCTGCCAGCAATGTTTTCTGCATTTGAATAGTCATACTGACCAGGGAAACAAAATCCTTGCAGATCCTGGGCTTACTCATGAAGATGACTGCACATAATTTTTTAGAAGGGGCCACCTCATGCTAAGAGGAATTGTCTTTGGACCAATGTTTCTTGACAAGCCAAAGTGGAGAAGATTGCAGCAGCACAGAACATCTGTTTGGTGCAGAACAAATTGTTGCTGTGTGAACTCTTGAGTAGCTAAGACAAAACTATAGAATCATCTTTCTCCTGAGCTGCTGTAAGGCTGTTTCTATAAAACTGCTTTGGGTATTTCAAGCAAAAAAAAAAAAAGCAATTTCTTTCCTTTACACCCTTAGCAGCACCAATGACTATCCCATTCCCTGTAACAAGTATAGTGGTATTGATATACTCCAAACATCACACCACCATCTGTCACCACTTGCCTCCAAATTTATTGGTAATGAAAAGCAAGTTTGGCTCTTCACCGTGTCATGAATCACAGGCCAACGTTTATGTGGGAATACTCTAACTTGACAAAATAATGAGTATGAAGGCCTCAGTCAGTCAGCAGACTCACAGTTACCAGCAGAAGATCTTACCTCTCTTAATATTACTGTGTGGCCGATTATGTCAGCCACAGTCAACCATCAACCTCAGGGTCATCCGACTGTTTGTTCCGCAGAGGCTGTTCTCTTGCCAAGAGTGGCAGTTGCAGTCCTTTGCAGACCACCCTCTCATTGTAAACAATGCTGGAACCAGTGTGGGAGGCGTTCCTTGGCACCACTGCACTGATACCGCCAGAAAGCAGTGTGTAGTGGCCCAAAGGCCTTTTCAGAAAAGTTTACTGTCCCTTGCATCATCCCTGAGACATAGTCATGATCCAAGGATTTGCTGCTTCAGTAGTTTGCAAAACTCAGTCCACCATCTCACAAAGCTGCTCCTATAAGCCTTTTGGTGCCAGTTCAATTGTCTTTATTCAGTCTATTACTGAATGGTCATATGTTTGCAAGCATTCAAAGGTAAACTATGGAATTAGAAGTCCACACCCAAAACACAACATCTCTAGCACACTGTAAGCTAAAGTTGAGAAAGGATTCTCAGACATACAAAATAATAATTAAGAAAGCTGGGGGAGAGGGAGGTAGAGAGGATAGAGAAATGCAAGTACTGTAGATGTTACTCAGATATCATGCACGTGTAAAACAGAAATCTGTAGAAGTAATGGAGTAATGACAAGGCAAATACAGCATTCCAAAAAATCAGATCCTGCATGGGGAAGACTTACATATGATAGCTATAAATCCTGGTACAAATAAAGGAGCACTGAGAACTAACAGGGAGGAAGGTTTTATGCAGATGCGTCTCCAATGTCTGTTTTTCCCCATACAAGATTTAAACAGAACTGTAGCACTGCAAAAGTGTCCTGCCATTACAACTCATTTCTGCGCTGATAAATTTGAGCACACAGTTATGTTATCAATACATATAACTGTAGCATGGCTTCAGACATTTGGTGTGCCTCAGCACATGAATCCACATCATATACAGTTCCAAATTACAAGACATTCATACACTATCCCACATGAAGATGTAGTATTCTCCCAAATGCAAAATGGAAGAGGACTGACTCAAAAGGATAAATCCCCAGATAAAAATCACCTTAATTAGTCTATGAGGAGTTACAAGGTGATTTCTGAGAAGCACCCCTGAAGACATGCATCTTTGTGCCATTCCTGCTCAGGTAATGGGGCTTATCTGCTCCACATTAACTACTCAGAACTTGGCTCAGATGCATCTTGGGCACAGGACAGAATCCCTGCATGTATAGGGTTCAAGGGCAACATGTCAGTGACTGCCAGAGATAGGCTGCTGATTCCAAAAGCAGAACTGCTCTTAAAATAAACCAAATTCTGTGACAGTGACATCAGCAAAAAACCATAGCCAAACAAAAAAATACCAGTTGGTAACAGTGTAAGTAAAAAAAATGTGGTGTCTAATTGCAAAAATGGTATTTTACATATTATCCTATTTTCGAAACCATCTTTTATCAGTTAGAAAATTAGCAAAAAGAGAGGAATCTGACACTTTTTCCTACCCTTTTACACTTTCTAAAATTCCCTAGAATATTGTTTAGTCTTGATTTTGCTGCCAATTATACTCCTTTTGCCAGGGAACATGCCAACCATATGCAAATTTGTAAAATATTTTAATAATGTTAATTATTTTAAACTCACTATTTCCATTATTGCTTGTGGATCAAAGATTTGGAACAGTGAAACTAATAAAAAAAAAAAAGGACCTACATATTGCAGAAAGTTAGTAATGTCTCTACTACATATAGACTCCATGTGTGCATTCAGCTACACTGAACTCTACTTGCCAGGTGTATGCAACCTGACACTAACACTGAGAAAAAAAAACCAAAAAACAAACTACAGCAAAGTCTGAAACTTGAAAAACAGCAGTGTAGAAGGCTCTGAAGGCCACATATAGGTCTTAAATCTGTTGGATAGGACTAATCCAGCTGGAGAACTGAATGTAAAGGAAACAAATTTCATCATTACACATATAATTTTCATATAATATACATGTGAGGTGCATCGCATATTTGTTCATGAACTGTGCTAGAAAATGCAGTAAAAAAATTATGCCAAGAAAGTTAATTATCACAAGACAGAAGCTCTTTATTCATCTTTCCTCTACCTCAAGGCTAACAAGTAGCTTTCACTGCTGAAAAAAGATGTCCCTCATCTTGATGCACTTACCAAGGACAAGTTAAGAAAAAGGGAAATGCCACAACAGCCCAGCAAAGAAAAACCAATGTGTATTACACTCCTGCAAGAATGTAGTCATTACTAACCCTGGACCTCATGCAGCCTTGTAAGCAGCGTGTATTTCTGAAGTTTTGTTTCACTGGGAATGATAAACTGCCCATGCACAAGAACACAGCACCCACATTTTCTGTTCACAGAACTTAACACCAAAAGCTTCATATGCTAAGAAGAAATGTTTGAATGAAGAGAGAAATGTTGCAATATTCCTTGAGAAAGACAAGTTGTATGAGATTGTTCATCAGTAACAGGCACTATTGAGGAACTGTTGCAAAATTGCAATGGCTGCTGCTGTATCAGGATGTAGTAAAGAGTAGCCTTTGAGAGAGAAATTCTCTGGACAATTATAGCCTTTCAAATTAAGTTACTTATATGTAAAATGCAAAAAACTATCCAAGCAGAGTACAATATGACATGATACGGTCATCATTTTTGCATAATCAAAACAAACCATGCCAATTTTTACTTCCAGGAAGTCCTTTCCTTCAACATAGCACATTGCTAAGTCCAGCAAAGGAACAAGAGAAGGATGGAAGTCTGCAGGACTCAGACAACCCTCTACAAGCCAGCACTGGGATACAACTGATAAGGAAGGTGATGAAGAAATGTTTATCACTGAAGGTCACAGGTCTCAACAGTTCCCCAGAACTGAACCAAAGTCAAACAGTCATTTCTGGTTTTACTGAGGTAAATCTAGCTTTTGAGTTAGATTTTTATTTTGCTCCAAGTCTGTCTTCAAACAGAACATAACAGGCATGTGCTGTCAGCATACTGCTAGCAATGCAGCATACTCACCAGTTTTGTGTCTCTTCAAAAAGACTAGTAAAAGAATTGCTTAAAAGGCACCTCAAGATTCTTCTCAAGCTACATCTGAACCATATGCACTGCAATGAGAATGTAACAGGCAGGCTTTGAAGTAAAAATGAGGAAGTTTATACCCAACATCAGGGCCATCCCTTCAGCCTTACAGCAGACTTTCTCTGGCTGTTGGGAGAAGGGAAAGGAGATACAAATAGTTATATTCTTAATAAAGCAACAAGTAGATTGCAAACTTCTTGGGAAAGAATATTCACATTCCTCCCTAACTACAAAGTGTCTCCTTGCAAACTGTGAAGTAATCATATTGAACATTGTGGAAACCTATTTGAACAATTCACATCAGAGCTGCAAGTTTGTTTCATTATGACAGATCTTGGTAGTGCCTCTAGATCAAATGAAGTTCTGAGACTCCTTAGTCAGAGTAAAGTTAGCAGGTTCTTCTACAAGAAGTATCCTTAGTGTTTTGGCCTGGTTATTTATCCATATTTTTCTTTACTCCAAGGAGAAAAAGAAAAACCCAACCCAAACCAACCAACAACAAAAAAATAAAAAACAAACCAAAAAAACCCCACACAACCAAACACCCAAAACAAACAAACAAAAAACCCCTGAAAAACAACAACAAAAAAACCCCAAACCCAAATACCCACCAAACCTCTAAAAACAATAACAACAACAAAAAAATGCAATAAGAAACTCTGGAAGGCTTCAGAAGCATTATTTCTTACTACAATATATTTAGACTTTATGCTCCAAAAGCAGCTATTAGCAAGTTAAATCCCATTTTCCATTAGAAGTTGGAAGCTGTCAAGGTTTTTAGGAGGATATATATAACCATTTAATTTTGATGCCTCTCTTTAAAGCAGAAGAAAGATCTTGTTCCATATTTATACAGCCTGTAGGTTCAATGGAGCACAAAATCTTGACAGCGGACTGCAAGTGATACTCGACACAACAGCAGAATGTTAATCACCGATTTTTTTTTTCATAGAAAAGTGGCCACTTCCTTCATGAATTAGAATTTACTAGTTTAGAATTGTATCAGGCAATATGAAACCACAAAAATCAAATTATTGTGGAATCAATGACATTTTCCCCCCAATCCTAATATTAATTAAATGCTTTAGTGCCATCTGGTTGTCATTACCTGAAAAATCTTGATTTCTGTGTGAATAATTGAGGAGTATAATGAGATCTGCTAAGAGACTAGTTATCTCTCCACACCTTCAAAGAAAAGAATTTGGCAACTGTAGTTCAATGGAAATGGAAAAAAAAACCCACCTCAAAGCATAGCAGTAAAGACTCGTCACTTGCACAATAGTTTTGAGCATCCACAGATGAATACATTGAAACAATGTAGGCGTTTGTCAGCAAGGTTTTCTGTCCTTCAAACAGTAATGTGGTCTTGTCAAAAAAACCCAGAAGCCACATATATGCAAAGCCTTGTACCTGGGTCAGCAACAGCAGTCAAATAAGACTTATTACTATTGGAATAAAACTTACCAAAACAGAATTAAAAAAAAAAAAAATTAAACTGCTGCTTAAGATATCTTGTCATCCACGTAGTGTATGTCACCACTAAGGTAATTTTCAATACAAATATTTAGATTTTCTGCAGTTAAAGGCTATTTACACCCTGATGCCAGGAAGACTTGCAGCTCTTCCCTTCCTGTGCTAATCCCAGAGAATTAACATCCTACAAGATTTAAACAGAAAACATTTTAGATTTGAAAAACTTTTTTTTTCCCCCTTTGGTAATGTTTCAATTTACATGTAACCCTCAAAAAGCTTCTTCAAGACAAACTGCTTTTTAAATCAGCTTGCTCAATGACACTTTTGACCTGCAGGCAAAAAATTGCAGGGATTAATTTAAGATTCTCCTCCATAAATATATATGCAGTAGCTAAATCAAATATCTCAGACAGTGAGCTGCTAGCATATTCTACCCACACAAGACTGATTCCAGCTCTGATAATTAGAGTAAAAGTAACTGAACTCCTTTTCCTTTTTTGGGTTCTGTTTTTTTTTCCCCAAGGACCCCTGCAGTTATAATTTCTCTCTAAAGATAGTAATATCACAGGAATTGGTGAAGTGATGACAATCTTCCAGTCCTCATGTACTCCTGAGAGTACTAACTGTTGAAACAGTAACTTCATATAGGAATATACTGATCACAGCAGACAGTTCAGATGCCATCTAATGCAAAGCATTAGGAATTCCTTGTGTAAAACTCAACATACAGGTGTATCTTGACCAATATGGAAATAAAAGTTATCCCTGTACACATGTACAAGGGAAACAGTACGGAAAAAAAACTTGATTGACTGACACTTCAGAGCACAAGCTGTAGGGAGAGGCTTCCCAAAAAGATTCAATCTGAGAGTTCCATGAGGAAGAAAAATCTTGTGAAAAAATGAAACTGTGCCATTTCCACCAAGACAGCTTTACATCTTTGGTTTTGCATACTGAAATATTAAATCCTACAATTCAAAGAGACTAGAGCCTCCTGTCTAGAAACCTAACACAGAATAGAAAATATAAGCAACTTCAAAACACTTCTGCCTCTCCCTTTGCAGCAACTTGCTGTGCCTTTGTTTGGTAACAGTACTTGAGCTTACCTGGTTTAAGCAAAATCATGAATAAAACCACGTTCTTCCAAAGAGTATTAATCAGCTAGAAGGTGGCAATTCACCTGAATAGAATATTGTCATTACTAATTTTCCAATCTACATGCATGAGGAAGACTTAAGGCTCACAACTGCGGATTCAGTACCATGCAAATTTGGAAGAGACATTGCAATTGCTGGAATACTCCACAGGTAAGAATAAAACAAAACAGTTTCACCATGAAGAAGTGATTAATCTCGAGGAGAAATTAGAAGTGTTCCTTGGAGTAAACAGTCCTTTAGTCTAAGCTGAAGGATTCTGACTCACTCATGTAGAAATAGATGAGCAGAAGAGAAAACAATTTTGATTCAAGTTTTGTGAGAGAATAAAGATGATTGCTCTAGAGACTCAAACCAGAAACGTGCCATTCATATTTTAAATTCTATGAAACTTTTGTTCTTTCCCTTCTCATTTCTACTATGACAAGAAAACTAAGTATATTCACAGTTTAAGAATAGTTGATGGCTGCAAGTGTACAAATCTCAACTGAGACAGCCACCTCTGCTCCTCAAATATTTTATCTCATAGTATCCAAGTTGTCCTGCTGCAGTTTGATCCCAAATTGACAGTGGACCACAAGTTCAGAATTTAGAACTCATTTTCCAGAAGTAATCTGGGAAACATTACGTAGTGAAGAGAGACATAACAGAAAAGGACTATGTATCCATCATTATTTAGCTTCCTGAGGATGCATGTGAACATTCCACAAGCAACGATAATGCAGTACTGCTTCTCCTTTCCAGTCCTTGTATGCTGAATTACAATGCTCCCAAGAAAGTTCCAGGCTTTCAGTTCAGTCAGCTCACAGTTACCTAGCTGCAAACTGCCAGAGACAGCATGAACTTCATGGCGAAAATGCACATCTTGCTTCCAAACCCAGCTCAACCACGTTTCTTCAAATCCCAAGGTCTGTCCAGTATTGTGTGGGTGGCAGCAACATGAATAATAAGATGGCACAGCCTGCTAAGGGAAATTGTGTCCTAAGGGCACAAAATCATTCACCACAACAGCTGCATTTATATAATTGAACAGAGTATTTTTTCTACTGGTAGCAATACATTTGTTTAGGTGACAGCAAGGTGTCCCACAGGCAGAATTATTTTATTCCTCTGAAAAGGATTCTCAAAGTGTTCCAATGATGTTGAAATCTCAAATTGGGAAAAAATGATTTTGGTTGGTGAGTTCATGTTCTTCTCTCTTATTTAAAAGCACACTATGTACAGACTATTCTTCTGCAGGAATCATACTTTCTAACGCAACTTGCAACTTACAGTTCTATGATAATTTTTAACTATTTAACTGTGTTAGATGTGGGCTTTTTGGGGATAGGTTAATATATGTTTCAGTATAATGTCACAACTCTACTTTTCCAATTCAATCCTTTCAGAAAAGCCTCCACTGAAATTCTGCTCAGCATCTCCATGGTTACCTAAATGGTTGCTCAGAGATTAAAAGGCTTCTGAAAAAAGTTAAAACAATGCCTTACAAAGAGACAAGAGCAGGGATGTATTCTAGGTCTTGACAGACAGGCAGGGAAAAACTAATGGACAAGGTTAACAAAGATGACAGAAGCAAAGTCCAAAAAATGCTAAACCCAACTTGATGTGTGAAAAGTAAAACGAACTTGTACCAATACCAAGTCTTCCCTTCTAAGGACTGGGAACTAATAATGCAAGGTAAATTACTTATCTTTGTTGATGCAAACATTCGAGGAAACAGAAAAACAGTTTTCTAGAACTGATCTAATACTCTCAGCTATTATTTCACTCTTTCTTACCATAATGAAAAACTTAATGAGAAATCCTACAGTAGAATACAAGGTGACTGAAGACAACTGTGCTCTATTCACACAGCACAGCACGTTGCACATTCCCTTGCAAAAACCACAGGTACTTCTCTCATGAGACAGGTAGCTTCAATATTTAAAAAGCAAACTGACTTGAAAAAAACTGAAGTGTCATAAGAAACTGTAATTCACAGAAAATACTGTTTTAACAGTTAACTTTGCTGAGAAGGTAGCAACTCCATTCTGCAGCAGCTGATGTTTTTTTCAGAGCTGAATTTTTCAACGTGATGCACAAAACCAGCTCAACTTAGCACAGTTGCATCCATGGTCAAAGATGGATCATCACATGAGTGCTAGATGCATATCTTCCTATTTAGTTATCACTGACAGTTGGTATTCATTCTGCTCAGGGCTATGAAAGGTTCTACTGACAATATCAGGGAGCAAACAAGTAAGAATTAAATCAGGATTAAGACAATGTATCCTGTATTGAAGGACTTCCCAGACAAAAGGAAAATCACTAATCAGCAATCTCTGGTTAGGAGCCAAGAAAGGGACTAGCTAGCTATTCTCAGTTCTGCCAGCAGTAATGATGAATTTTTCCTTTTTGCTTGATTTCTTCAGTCTACAGTCTAGGTGTCTAGAGTATGTAGAATCTGCTATAGGTTGTAGTTCTGGCATAAGTTATTTTCTTTCAGAGCCACTTCCATACAAGAAGTCAAAGACCGATCTGCTAAACACTCAAACCAACTGAAACAAACAGCAAAGATTATGTATATATTGCTATTTCTGTACTAAAGAAGGAGAAAACTTCTGGACTTCAGGGAAACAACAAAACCTAAGCCCTTCAGCCTTTTCTGGTCAAACAATCTGACAACAGTCTACAATGATATGTCTTCATAACTGAATTCTGCTTTAAACTTCAAGACTGATATATTTTCTGTCTGTTCTCAAGGTATAATTTTATGTATATTCCCTGCTCATTTTTTCTTTAGTTCTACATGCACCACAGAATAAACACCATGACATAACACCTCATCTGCCAAAATAATTTCAAAATTCATAAAACCAGTAAACAATAAAATAACTTCTGACAGACACTATCCATTTGAATGCTCCAGAAGTACTCTTCAATCTGGAAAGAAAAATGTTAGAAAAGGATCTGGTACAGTTGTATTAGCAAAAATACAGACAAAATCACTATCAGTTCTTAAAAGAGTCAAGAAACAGCATCAACCCATGGTGGGCCACAAGAACTCCAGTTTTGTTATGGAAAACTGAGTATAGACTGAAACCCATTTTACACGTACCTGAGAGTAACTTCTCCAAAGTGAAGCTCATCTGATTTCCACAGTAACACACAGTACTCATTTCTTGTTAACTATTAGTTTCCCTTTGTCAACAATTCTCCGTCACAATTTAAAGAGTACTTACTTAGCAACATTTTGAGAAGTATATATGCTATGTAAAGTACGTGTACACAGAAAATGTGCATTTAATACCTTCTATTTTAAAAATGCTGTATTCAGGGAGCTCAATTTTCTTGTATTAAACATATTCAGGGTATAATACAAGTTCAGCTATTCCCCTTGTTTACTGAAGAACTTTTAAGCATGCATCACAGAGAAGGCTGAGAAGCAGCCAATAAACCAAACAGCAGAACGGCAAACAAACCCATCTATTACAACCATGTTCTCCTTTGACAACCTGAACTACAACCACAACAGAAGAAACTGAATTACCAACTTAGATGCAAAGCACAATGTAATCACTCAACAGAGAAGGAAAATTCAGGACTTCATTTTCTTCCCTCAGAAAGATCAGGAGAAAAAATCCAATTCACCATTAAAATAGCAATTATTTTTAGATTTAAACCTCTTTTCTGGTTACAACATTTTTAATGAAAAGCATTTGCTTTGAAACCTGGTAGGACAAAAGAAAGTTGTCATCAGCAAACCTGATGCTCTGCAGAAGCAATATCCCAGCACCTATGAAGAATCTGTATCACTTTTAATAGATGACTGTTATTCATACATCTTCTGTTTTTTTTGTTTTTTTTTTTTTTTTTTTTTTTTTTTTTGTTTTGTTTGTTTTTTTTTTGTTTTTTTTTTTTTTAATCAAGCTTAACACATTTATCAAAGGAAAAGAAGGGTAGAACTTCTGGTCTTGGTCACTTCTTTTAATGATGCATCTCTGACTCAGTAGACTTACGAATGGAATGAAATACCCTGATAGGAGTCAGTGCTGACTAAAAGACAAAGTAGGAGCAAAACAAATTTTCAAGGCTGCCCCTCAGAGAACTCTGCAGTACCTGTTTTCATATTGAGCATTAAAGACAAGCTTTTCATACACTGCTACCTTGAACATTACCAAACCACCCAACAGAATTCATACTCACATAGAAACGAAAATTAGACATAACTGAGAAACTAGGATCCAAACATAATCATATTCCTGCTTTCCAGGAACATGAACTCCTAAAGGCCAGCAAGACCTGGGGTCTTAGTGGATCTGTCTAAGAGAAGAACAGGTGAAAAACCTAGAAGACAGGACACATCCAGAATTCCACATTTCACAGTACATCTTCCAGGTAAGGATGGTTCTGAGCATTAACATATGAACACAGACCACATTTAAAACGTCAAACAAAAACCATACTAATATGGTCCACCAAGAACACCAAGTTTATAGTGAAATTTATTGTTCTGCTTTCTAATACAATAAGCTACAAGGTACATACAGTATAAAACGAGAACATCCACAGAGCAAAGGTGATAAACATTCTGTGATGGTACAGTGGAGGTAACATCTGTCTAATCCTTCCACTTTATCCCACAAAGAGCAGCTAAAACTACTGACCCTCCCCCTCCCTCCCCTCCAAAAATATTAAAAAGTAAACTGTTTCTCTCACTTAGGAGCAGTGGGATTCAATGAGTTTTTTGAGGGCACTGGTCATCTGCCAGTATCTCAAGAAAATCGCTGAAACTAAAGTACAAAGAAAAACTGTGAAGGTGGGAGTGACATGACCCATGCAAGATGCTCATGACACCTTGATTCACTTCTCCTCAGAGCAAATCGCCTGTAAAGAAAGGAAAAGTCTGTTATGTGGTGTAAACCATCAGTTAATATAGTTAGACTTAAGATATAATAAGCAACATCTGAACTCAACAGGACTAGTATGCACACAGCTAAACCACTCTTAATGAAACCACAAGCTTCCTTGCAATAAGGCTGGGAGGTCTGATAGCTGATAATCCTTCCCCCTTTATTGTCAGGTGCTGTACAGAAGGGTGCATGTTGATATAGGCATAGCTGACACCTATTATACAAAGTTCCAAATCAAATAGCCTTGTCTGGGAGAACTCTAACAATGGGGTGAACTGCAGCCTCAATTCTTGAAAAACATCAAGACTATAAACACAGAGGAAGACTGAATATTTACCTTAAAGGCACAAAAATCCACTTAACCACTGTTTCATATATATTTGGTGCGGTTGAGGGCTCTCTCGGCCAGGTGACCACTTTCATCTGTTATCTTCTCCCAGTCGGTTTGTCCAACAACAAAACCGATGGCCCTTTTCCTGTCAGCATCTTTTTTTTCCTCCAGATCTGCCCATCGCACCTATGGAGAATATCCTATCAGTACAATAATCTTCCAAGAAATCCTGGTATGAGTCTAGGCTTTCCACTGCAGGTAAGAATATAAGAATACTAATTTCTACTCATTTTCCTTGTAACAGGTAAGTATTTTATTTTCTGCTAGGTAAAGAGGGAAATTATTTTTAACTGAATATACCAGGTGTTCTATGGAGTAGAAGAAAGTTATAGATGATAAGCTTTTTCCATTTCAGTGCTATAGTTCTGAGAGTTGAAGTGTAACTACTACAATTATTTCTCTGTTCAAAGCAACACTTTCTACAGGAAGAACTATTCAAGATTCATTTACTGGTTTAATTTTCTGGGAAATCTGTCTTTCAATTGCACAATGAAAATATCTAGAAGATGACTATGAAACTACAAAAAGACAGTGTTAAAGAGCAAGTCAGCAATGAGTAAATAAATGACAGACAGTTTTCTTCTCTATCTTCTGTGATATATTTGTTTCAATTTTTCCACTATTTCTTTACACTAAATAAGTTTTTCATACATATATTATTTCCTCATCTTTACATGTCCATATCTGCACTGCACCTCTTCGTGGTAATGCAGATTGCTTGCATTTTTTCTGTTCAACATATACAGTGTCACTCCCAAAACAAGACACCAATGGGAGGGAGAGCAACAGGGAGGAGGGAGAGATGCAATGAAGAAAGACTACAGTCCAGAAACACACCGTTGCAGGACAAGGAAAAACAGTAAGTGAAAGAGTTCTTCTTTGCCATACTGATCAGTCTCATTAAGGCCTGTGTGTTACTGGGGAACACAGCCTTATCAATTTTCCGCTAGCACTTCCCTATCCACAGTCTACCTGGATTTCCCCTGACATTTCTTCTGACAAACAGTGTCAGTTTTCTTCTACCATCATCTACTCTGCCAATGCCTTAAGTATCTCCCTTTCTCTCAGATACACTGTCTGGCACTATCAGTTTTCTCTTTGACATTACAGAGCAAAACAATATCCAAACACTGACAGTTAATTCAAATTACTTCTAGTGGCAAAAGCTGGTCTTTCTATTTCGTAGAGAAAAAAATTAAGCATTACTTTTATTACCTCTCGTTTGTCTCTCTCTATGATTTCCCCCTTTTTTTTCCCAACAGAATTTAAACATACAGCATTTTGTATTAAGACCACGTCAGCATAGTTAATCTGTATTATCTACAGTTCCTAGCTCTGCTACAACTAGCATTTTTAATTCTGGAAGACCCTACTTGCAAGAATAATCTTACAGAATCTAACGGAACAGCAAAATGAAAAGTAAGTCAATGAAATTCCCATATTCATAGACACTGAATGACTTGATATAAACTCTCCTTCACAGAGACCATTAAACGGTTATACGCAGGCAGTAAGTCATTTGAATATTTATTACCCTTTTCTTTCCAGGTTCAGAAGCACGTGTATCATAGTCATCTGGAAGCTGCAGATAATCTTCTATTCTACTGGCAATTGCTTCCCAGTCACGTTTTCTTTTAGTGCCAGTCCGCAAACCATCCAGCTTGTCTGAGAACAAACACAGAGCCTCAGCGTTAAGGGAGATTATCTTTTCTATTATTCACACAAACAAGATGAGAGTGGAAAACTTTTCAAAGAATGAGCAGCAGAATTTGTACATCCAGCTTGTCTTGACAGGTGTAATGATGAGAGTTGAAATAAACTAGAGAAGACTCAACACAGTTTTCAAGTTTTATTGATCTTCCACGTTAACTGTGTGGCAATAACACTCAGTGTTGTTTTCTATATGAGGGAGAAAAAGTTTGCTCTTCCGGATCCATATGGAATCTGTCCTTACAGGTACAATATAGCCAACAATAGCTAGGAACCACAGATCCATCTTTCTGTATTTGAACACAATACTAAAGCTGTAGCATTTTCCCCAAATTTGGGGACCAATACTGTGTCAAACATGGCATACATGCAGCATCAGGGAACATGTGGCAATTATATAATTTAATGCATCAAAGACACATTTTGAGATACTGTTTCTGCTACACAAAACAGCTCCTTGGAAAGCCTGATCCTCCCCCTTTTTCTCTCCCCATAAGGCAAACCACTTAAAAAGTCTTCCAGGACTGGGAGAAAAATATCTCAGAATCTTTTCTTTCATGGTGTAAGAGGTCAGTCATGAATATTTGAGCAGCACATTTGTCCAACAGTCCTCATTTTCTTCTTTTTCTTATTGAACCAATACGACATGAGGAGAAACAATTCCATTCCTAGGTTCTAAAATTTTTTTTCCTCTTTAGACACTTATTCTCAGTACAGAAAACAACACCTTCTCGAAATTATGTGGCAAACTGTCTTTGGAAAGGAGATGACACATTCATCATAAGATTATGAACAACAAAGCATGAAAAGAAAAACCAGCTCTACAAGTCAAAGGAAATTCTGTTACTTCTGTTGATGCAAACTACCAATTTATAAGCCAACAATTCCAGTACGTGTAGAAGGAACACTAAGCTTGGCAGTTACACTCATTAAACCATTACCAGTGATGTTAGAAATATTGTTTCAGAAGTCACTGTTGTTATTAAATTCACCCACAAAGGCCTCAGAAATAGACCACATACAAGGCAGCATTATTTTCTGGATAGCAGAAGACGATGTTCAAAGGTACGTACTTAAAGAAGCTCAGTTCAGAGATGGGTTTTTTTACGAAATATGGGAGAGAGAAGAGTAACAATGGAGATAATGTGAGGCAATGGTACTGTAGACATGCTAGTATAATTTAAAGTCCATAAACTAATAAAGTTGTTTCTCCCTCATAGAGCTGAAAACCTTTTAAAGACTCCACACCTTTGCCCCATTTCCCTGGAACAGATACAGAACTTCTTCCAATAAAACATTATAATTCCCCTGCTTCTTAAGACAGCCAACATTTAGGAAAAATGTACAGAATATTTGTATCTAATACTTGATTTAGTTAAAGTTCTTCTTTTGCTCTAAGTTAAATCTGCCAAATTTGATGCTCAATCTCCACAGAAAGGTGACACTCCCACTAAAAGACAAAATTGATTTATACAATATTTCTCTGTTACTCCAGCTATGTTCAATCAGTGTAGATAATTTGTGGCATTAAGCATTTCCAGAAAACAAAAACATTGAAAAGGAGATAAACAAACTCATTGAGGAGCACTTAGCAACATGAAGAAATGAAAATTGAGGAGCTCTCTGTTGGCAAATACCTGTAGACAGATATATTCCTGTTGGAAGGAAGCTATGATGCAAGCTCACCTCATCACCAATGTGCAAGTAAGTTAAGTCTCCCACTCCCTGCTGCACACCAAACAGCTGAAAACTGTGCCAAGAAATGTGTAATGCTCAAACGGCAGTTGAGGAGCTCAAAAGCTGTTCTGAATATTGAATATATGCAGTTCCCCTCTGTCCTTTTTGTTACTGCCACAGAATTTATTTTAAAAACTTATGTCCTTCCATGTTTGAAGCTGGATTCTTTTCCAGAGGGGTCTGCTTCCATCCATA
Source organism: Sitta carolinensis (assembly GCA_032173965.1). Classification (NCBI taxonomy): domain Eukaryota; kingdom Metazoa; phylum Chordata; class Aves; order Passeriformes; family Sittidae; genus Sitta; species Sitta carolinensis. Next base: position 40,738,502 of record JAVUNC010000006.1, read on the forward strand.
CTATTGCGGTTCAAGGTACATGTGTCATGCAGCAGAACTACGCAAATGTCAAAAACCTGCCACAAAGGATTATTTCAGAATATTCTTTTCTGAAAATGAGACAAGGTGTCATTTTGTAACACTGGTGCTTGTGATAATTTATAGCTGATGATTATTTAGTGTTAAACTACTGAACATCATTTTATAATTTTAAATTTAAAAGCAACAAAGCAGCAGCATTTCTGAAAACCCACAGACCTTAAAAACTCACCTTTAGAATTTTTAAAGTAACATCTGGAAGTAACTAATTTAATTAGCTCCTTCAAAAACCTAAATAAATCAATCAGTTAAATTTCCCCCTTCTTATACAAAAGCCACAAAGTTTTATGTGGAATTCCATTTATATTCTAGAGCAAATTTTACAATGGTATCAAAGTTTAAGCTACACCAGAGCTCATTTCTCCATTCCTGAAAGTTTGTAGAACTTACCAGTAAGCCACATCTTGAAACAGAGCATTGCACTAAACACTACAGTCAAATTTTAAAAATGAGAGTCCATTACTTTAAATTTCAATATAAGAACCTGCGTGCACTATGCACTGAGAAGACCCATGAACAGACTTTCAGAATAAAATTGTGGCTGTGCACACCACTTAAGGAAATGATAAATCACACACATACTCAAGAGGAATGTAAGAATAAAATACATCTGTGCTAAAGCAAGAGTTCTGGGGCATATGTTTGGCGATCGTCACAAGTTAGTGTTTGCAGCTAAAGAACTCAAACTTTTCAGACATTTTCTGAGGTTTATTACAATTGGAAAGATCTTACTGTGCTTTCCTGCAATAATATCTACTCAGAAAGAAAACAAAAAAGCAAAACAAGACTTCAGAGCACCGTTTTTGGAGTCTGAACTTACATTATTCTGCAAATGTGTACCCCCAGGACTAAGGCAATAAACCTAATGGGCAGGCCAGCTCCTAGGAAATAACTCAGTTTTGGAGTAACAAATGCACACCACAGTTTACATGCCTTTCCAGAAATAATTATAAATGGTCATCCACAATGAAGTCATATTGTGAACTAAATATAGTAATTCTTACTCATAGACTGCAAGTGCTTCTAACGTACACCTTGAGCAAAAAGTTGACTACCCTGGCAGAGTAATTTTCCAAAGAAACTGAATCTGTTACATACAAATGCTTGTTGTTTTTTTTTTTAAACCTTAGCTCTGTCAGGATTTACTTTTAATCTATAGTCTTACAAATACATAAAACTGAATCTAGAGGGTAGTTATAAAAGTAAAATTGCGAATACAGGTTTATTAGAAAGCCGTTCTCAGCACCTGGATCTGCGTCTTGCAGCATGCTAACATCCAGTTTGTTATTGAAGTTTGACTGTTAGATTATTTCAACAGCCTTGTAAGTAACTTACTTCAGCATAGAAGTGACTCTGCTGCTTGCTCTCCATTTTACATTTAAGTGGAGGCCATATAATAATCATGTGTTTTACATTATGGAGTTTTCATTATGGAAGGAAATGCAACACAGCTCTTAGCAAAAACTTCAGAAATAATTTTACATAATTAAATAAATCATTGTTTTTAACAAAAATGCAGAGCAATCCTAGCTTAATTGTCTAACTGCTTGGTATGCCAAAATCATTGAGTACAAGGTGCCTCTACTTGTACTGCCACATCACTGACATAATCCACAACTATTTATAGGACTTAAAGAGAGCACAGCAGCAGAAGAGACAGTGTAGCTAAGCCTTTAACAGCAAAAGGTGAAAGGCTGCTTTATGTAAGCCAGAATTTCTAAAGTTATTTCTATGGTGCAGTTGTGATTTTGGTTACTGGAAAGTTATGATGCACAGGGCTGCACACTGAAGAAGCAAACCTCAAAATGGTAAGACATGCTGTGTCCCATTTAGGTATTTGTTACTTCTCACAGACATGTATAAAAATAGCAGTTCTGAGCAAACTGTCTAGATAAAACCTTAATTTAGAACTTCTACTGTTCAGTAAAAAAAACACAACAAAACTGATCATAATGATCAGAAATCCCCTTCACATGAATAATCCTTTCACCCCAGCTGTGGTGTATGCATTTCTGCCTTTAAGTTGCTTTTGACTTTGACAGAATCCTAATATCAGCACTCATGAAATCAAAAGAGTACAGCAAAAAATCATGCCCTTGTGCTCCTGGAAAGTCCATTTTACATACTACTAAGAAGAATTCTATTGGTCTCCTGGAACTGCAAAGCATAATGAACTTGTAACTTTTCAATGTCTAAGATGGTGAAAAGATATACTGACACTTAACCATTCAGAACCTTCAACTTCAAAGTGTGTCACTACTTTGTCCTCACAAAGGACAATTTTGAGAAGTGAGAAACATCCTCAATACAGTTCAGCTAAGAGCCACGTCTCCAAAAATGCAAGAAGTTACTGATGACACTTAGAAAAAAAGTATGCAATATGAAAAAGAGTACAGTGTGATGTAAGTTGACTCTTTGCTTATATAAAAATAATAAACACAGAAAGATGAAGAATATAAATACTGTTTTTAAAATCTGAAGACAAAGTACTTTCCTTGAACAGACGGAACAACAATTAATGAGTATATAAAACAGCGATGATTAGAAAGTAGTAAAGTCTCCTGCCCCTGGCAGAAGATAAATTCCTTTTCTGTATTGACGCTTTTTCAGTTTCAGACACATGTATGAAATCAACGCATTTATTGGTCTTTGTAAGGAGGCACAGTAAAAACAAAAATTCAGGTCTTGCAAACATCATTAGATACCAACTATAAGAAACAGAAAAAAAAAAATACCCACCTAGCTTTGCCTCAGAAGTGTCCATCTCCCATTTGCTTTTCGGAATGTAACCCTAAATCATACACAGAAAGAAGCTCGGAGGATTAGAGAGAGACACACATGCATATCACTTTTGAACTGGAAACAGCATTACAATGGGAGTTTAAGGTATTTCTTTTTGTAAGGCACAATTCTCATTATCAGATGGAGATCAACTACTTGGAATTTCAGAACTTCTGTATCCATTTCCCATTCAGTGATTTCAGCAGCCCTTGCAAATCATTACAAGAGTGCTGCCCTCTGCAAACACAGAACTCCAGAATGAGTCTAACAGACAGCAAAGGCACTGTGTGCAGTTATTCTATTGTATTATCCCGGGTGGTAAAGTCACTGCAACACAACTTTCAGGCATAAAGAATATTCAAAGCTTTATAAACACAAACGAAAAAGTTACTGTAAGCTTTTATGAACACATTCCCAGATTTAGTACACACAAGCTTCACTTACTTCTTTTGAAGGGACATACTAAATTAATGTATGAGTGGTTAATCCACAATTAAACAAACTTTTTCTTTAAATGAGAGTATCTGCTGAGTCCTAGGATTTAAGTACTACTTTTATTTTAAAATAGTACTCTCAGTGCAATGATTCTTATAAAGCAATTTTTCCCTACAAATAATGTCACCATGTGTAATGATCTTTAGCCAGTTTATTCTTTGAAAATGAGCGTAATGAAAAAAAAAATTTGGCAAAAAGGTATTTGTTTTAGTTCGCCTTTTATTATCTTTTCTTTTTATATTATTTGACAAGTAAATTGTTACTAAGCAACCCTCATTTCAGCTGTTTGGATTTGGTAGAAAAGTACTTATGCTCCTCTGCAACCACATAAAATAGCTCACGGTAGTGAATGAAAGTCCTGTGAGAATTTAATTATTTTTTTGAATGTTTTTTAACAGAGAGGGAAAAGAACTGATCTAGAAGATTTCAAGAAGAAAACAAACAATCCACAAACCAGTTTTATTACACTAACTTCTTTCCTGCTGTATTTATAGATTGCTTCCACTGTGGTAAAAATATATCTGTATTTGTTAATACTGCGTGTTACTAAATTAGTGTATTCCAGTAAATTCCAGAGAGCCACACTGCATTTGATTATATTCAGCACTGCTCTTAAAAAATCCTTGAATGACCTCTTTTCTATCAACCATATATCAGTGACTTGAGGTTATCAGATCTCTGGATTTTCTTTTTTTTTTAATCAAATCTGTAATTAATGCGAACCAAACCAGTTTTTGCTGCAGTATTTCCTTGTAACAAATAAATAAACTCCATGTATATACACATATTTATACATTTAAACCAAGTTGCACTTTAAAGCCTTGCTCAGAAAGTTTACACCACAGCTAAAAGCCTGCATTAAACAAAGTGATGTGTGATAAACTGGTAAGAACACTAAGTTAAATGTATCAGTAATTCATACCATCAAGCACAGAAAAGCAGGAATTGTCTGAAAGCTACAAACAATCTTATGGGAGTTGATAATAGCAAGAAGAGTGACTTTGATGGTGTGAAACAGCCTATTGTGTGTTAAATCTATACGATACCCTGGTTCTCAAATAGGATAAACAAAGATTCAGACTTTTTCCTTCGGTACAAGACAGTTGGATATTTCAAGGATATCTGACAGATGTCAAGAGCTTCAGAACTCCCTTTTCTCACAGGATTAAATGCAGCAAAATTAATTGCAGAACCCTTATCAAACGCTCTCAAAAAGGCAAGAGATACCAAATACAGTGTCCTGTTCCACTTTCTGTCTGACATAATTTTCTGAGATTAGCCATCTGACTGAATTCCAGAGATTGCATACAGCAGATTATGCTTTTTCATATCTTGTGAATCTGAATAGAACACATTCTTATATGCGGATTACTTTTAGCTATTCAATAATTTGCATAGTTTTCACCATCAAGCTTTCTTTGTCCCAAAGAAAAGGCCTATTGTTGTAAGTGCTGTACATTAGAACACTCCCCCAAACCCATAAACACACACATACACACACGAATTTAAGCACAGATGTCTCAAAAGCTCAAGACAACTTTCTCTTTTAGCTATAGCTCATGGAAATGGGACTAGCAGCCATATTCTTGTAAACATGGATGAGTCTTTGAAATGTTCTAACCACACTTTATGCAGTCTTATACTCTGTGCAAAGAATAATTTAGTAAAGAGAATAAATGAGTCATGTTGAAAAAAACCAGATGTTTATTAAAATCCATTTTTCCTAAGCTTTTTAAAATTCTGATTTCAATTGCTTTCTGACCTGCCACTCCTGAGGAATAGTAAATTTCCATCAAGGAAAAACACTTTGCTCAACTCGGACATTTTTGGTTACTTCCTGTTTATTGAACTTTAACTGCTTGGCTGTGGGAGCCAAGATTTGAGACATTCAACTCATCAAGCATGGACCAGTTGCAGCTCCAACACATACCAAGAAGTTACAGCAGGAAGCCTTTTGTGGCCTTTTAAATACATACCTAAAATAGCCAGCCCTCAGGGCCATTCTATAACCTTCATTTCCCAAGAGACCTAATACCTCACCTTGGAAATACCACCTGACAAAGTCAGTCAACTGTGGCAGAAAAAGCAGTCTTCATAACTGTTGTCATATACTGTGACAGTTGAGGAGAGTTCTTTAGACACGTGAAAGGAAATAAGCTAAATTAATCTTTGCCCATTGTGCCCATCCCTCCACTTGGTGCAATTCTTAGATTATCTGGAAGACAGCACTATTATGTACTGCAATTTAAAATGTCTCTAAGAGGCATGTTACCATGCTCCGCTGACAATACTGTCTGTAGCACTATTCATGTATTCTTAGAAATAAATTAGGAAGAAATAATATGATTTATCATTAAAGTTCTCCTAGAAATGTTTAAGTTAAAAACTACTAGAAACATATGTGTTAAGATTGCACTGCTAAGAACGGCAATGGGTTGGCACTTGTAAGACTGAGATTTTCCCTCAGACACATTAATAAACAATTTGTTAGGGATGGCTGATGTGTCTCCTACCAGTTCACTTTCTTCTTCCTCTGTTGTGTCCTTCTTGACTTCTTCTTTCTGGTCTTCAATATTTGCATCAAAATCCTCCATCTCGACCTGTTCCAAAGCATATGCATAGACTTACAAGGCACTGCCTGGTTTTAAATTATTTTCTTTTTAACAGTAAGTAGAGATGTCCAAATTAAAACAGGAAAGAAAAGATTCATCTTTGAAAGTACGATGATGCAATATATACGAATCCTGTGTCCATTCTGGCTTTCCTCAGAAGCACATTCTCTTCTAGCAACAGAGTGACAGAAAATATTCTTTGCAAAGATTTTCTGGAGAAAAGCAAAACTTGTTCATTCCCTTCCTTCACACGCATTTCTTGCATAACCACTATTTTTAACAGCAAGATACTTCTCTTGCTTCCCACACAATCACATTTCAAAACTTGCAATCTCAGAAAAAGTTCTTAAACGTGGCATTTATCTACAACTGGAATGGCTGTCTCTGCACAGAACATCTCTACTGAGCCTTTATCTTTTATATATTTTAAAATCACAGTAGAGAATAGTAGTAACCACAAAGTTCAGCAAACAAAATACAAGAATGCTTGAAGACGTACATCTAACTCTGCTCATCAAATGCAATACTTTCTGGGCTCCACTGCTGCACTGGGGACTCATGCATGTACTCTGGAATACATAAAACTCTCAAAGTATGTACAATTCTTTACATAATTTGCAAAATCTTGTAAATCTCAATCTGTCATTCTCTGAGTCTACTTTAGAGTGGAACCTTTTGCTGTCCTCTTAAAGATTACTATTTTCCAGTACAAAGAATTTGGAGATTTAATAATAACCTGCTAACATCATGACAAACTGCAAAGACCCTCTGTCTACTTCAGCAGTTCACCAGTTTCTATGGCCATGTCAAGAGCTGTTGTGACAGAAACAAGCAGCTATGGTTCATTCATAAAGACCACAAATTTATGCCTAGAGCTTTTGACACGACTGCCAAAGAAGAATGCAACAATACAGTAAGCTGACACACCAAAGATGCATGTCATGGCAAACTGCAAATGAAGTAAAAAGGCAATTGGAACCTTCTGTGACTTGTTATTTATTTCTTCGTTCTCTGCTAAATGTATTTCTCAAAACAAGGACTGAGTTCAAATTTCTTTATTTCCTTATCTTACTTTCTCCAACTACTTCCTCAAAATACAACCTAAATAATTCAGTAACCTGTAAAAAGTGCAGAATCTCATCTAAGAGCACAAAGATTCCCTTTAATATCCTTAATTGGTATTCAACAGTTGCTAAGTGCAAAGTGACTTCAACTCTTGCTAAAAGATGCTTAAGTCTGAGCTTCGAAAAGGTGATAAAGGGTAAAAATGTACCTTCATGTTTAGGATAATTCATAATAATAATGAAATACACTTTCCTGACAAAGTGATTCTGGCTTTCTAAAGTGCCTTTCTTATAACTGCCTTGCTGTGATCACATCTTTGTCTGCTTCATAGTTTCAGTGTAGTCACATTGACCTAATCTCTAGTTTTAAAAAGCACAGAGGTTCTCACCTCTTCGATAGCAGCATCCTGCAACAGAGAACGAATGTCCAGGCGCATCATGTGGCGTGGTGCTGCCTCCCAGTGATCAGACATCTAACAAAACACACACAAAAATAAAGCACCTCTAAAAATCTAACAGGTTCATTAGAAAATTTGGTTTCTGATTGCTAACAAAATGTATCTGGACTTTGGAAATTTTAATCAAGCCCATGAAATAACTACTGGTACTTCTTAGAGGAAAAGTGTAAGCATTATGTCGTCTCTAGTTTTCAAACAACAGTGGGCCCCAAAAGGACAATATGACTCCAGATATATACAGTTACCCTGCTGATATCCTTTAGCTTGCGCCCATGAATATTCCTCTTGGAACATGTCTGGTTATCTGCACTCATTTCAGCTAAGTAGACCTAGAAAGAAAAAGACAATATAAAATATTATAAACCAATTTTTAGAGCTCTTTTTCTACCTTGTGATACACTCTGCAGTTGTACACTTTAAGAAAGGTAAACTTGTAACTATACACCACAGCATTTTTCCTGAATGTGGAAGATACTTTCCATTCAAAAGTTTCGAAACATCAGCATATGGCTGTTAGCAAGTTCAAACACTGTTTAGGCTCTATTACCTCAAACCCTTTTGTTTTTGCAGCACTCCAAAACTGTTCAAAGTGTCGCACTCTATCATTGATGGCATCAAGGATAATGAAGGGAAAGAAGCCGTCATCCAGAGTCTTTTTGAAAGTTTTAAACATGCTGGTACGATAGGTCTCCTCCATATCAGCCTCATATTCATACTCCATCACCTTTACCAAGGACAAAAGCATTAAGAAAGAGGACATCTATAAAATGGCTAATATTCAACACCTGAATGTCATGACCACAAAGTACACTGTGAGAAAAACAACTTTCAGGTCAGTTTTTAAGAATTTGCTCGTAACACTCTAAGTTATATTGGCTTGTTTTGAAAAACAGCCGAGAGACCTCTGCACTCTTCCCAACCCACAGACTGGAATTCTGATTGCTGCTGTTTTTCCAAAACATCATGTTTCTTTGTCAAGAAAAGCAACAGAATTAAGACTACCTTCTTTTTAACTTTCTTCCCTGTATCTGGGTCTCTCTCCTCTTTTTCCACTTCAGTAATAAAGTAGTCATCCAGGCTGAGCACTCTTGGTGCAGGTCCTCCACATTCTACTTCCTTATCCTGGGAAGAATGCAAAAAAGAAAGCATATACCTTTGCTGTAAAAATTCCATTCTGTTACGCGGGATCTTCAAAATACTTTTGGTCAACAGCAGTTACCCACTCAATACTCAAAACAAGAAGAGAGTAGTATGCCTCCTGCTTGCTAATAGTCATGGAGATTCACACAAAGCATATGAAGACATGGAACATGAAATAACAACAGACTTGAATTCCAGAGAAACAGAAAGAAAACAGCAGAGGAAGCATGTGTAAAAGACTAGCAGTACTACAGAGTGAGTGCCTGTTTACATACCCTGATGAGTTTTGCTACATGCGTCTTTCCACTGCCAGGTAACCCTCTCATGATGATCACAATCTGAAACAAAGAACGTGTAAGAAGATATGATACTGTACAACATTTAGCAGACTCTCTTTTGCAAAGATTTTCTTCTAGATAATTATGTGCTGTGGGGTCAAATTTTTGCATATCATCAAGAACTCACAATCTGTTTTAGAAACCAGGCTGTGAGAAATGGTAGTAGTTCCACACAATTCAGAGTTTTTCATGTTAACCACCTGAGCAGTTTAGGCTGCATGTTATAGTAATTTCTTTCACTCAACTTAATGAAACTTACCTAAATGTTTTATAGCCTAAATTGTGTTCTTTCTTATATAATATGGTGCATTGTCAAATCTCTGTGTAAAGACAAGTCTTTCCCCTGATACATCAAAAACCAAATAGAAGACCTCAGAAGAGGCCAAAAATACCTTAATATTACACACTAATTTGTTGTGAGCATTCCCAGGAAGTTTACCTCTCCTGTGGACTTCTAATAGCTATGCTATAACACGCTAGGTATTTGCAAAGGAACCAAGCTAATTTCCAGAGCCTCTTCAAGTCGACATTTGTTCTCAACATATTATATCCACCAGCATTTTATCTGAATACAGACCTTCTCAAAACCAATTGTTGCTTTCAGAATGCATACTCACCCTTTCTGGCCTGCTATCCCGTCCCGGTGGCTTTAAAATATCATCTACATTTTTAGATTCTGGCTTCCTTTCTACTCGTGGAGCAGGTGGTGGCTGACGAGGCATTGATGGAGCAGAAATAGGAATCCTTTCCTCAGGGTAATTTCTACGATCACCTTCAAATTCCAGTGTTTGGACAGAAGAATTTTCTTAGTTCAGTAAAATAAAAAAATTAAGATGTTCATACCCAGCTGAGCTGATTTAAACAGACCTTCATTATTTTAAGTTAAATTCACAGCTATGTCCTCAAAATAATTAAAATTTCTAATCTTAAACCTATTGCAACCAAAGGCAGTTTTTACCAGAGAAACAAAACTAAATGCCACCACCTAAAGAAATTTTCCTGAATTATATATTCTGAACAAGCCAGCAAATCAATTAATCTTCTACCAATTAACCTTCACCGCTGCAAGTCCATTACTTTTCATAATATTCTAGCATGACTTCAAGACTGAGAAACTGTACCTCCAAACATGGAAGGCCCATGATCATATGCTGGACGATCTGTCTTTCGTTCATATGGTGGCCTTTCAAAACCACCTCGCCGGGAGGATGGATGGTCTTTCTTGTCACGGTAAGACTGAGTTCTTGAAGGTGTAGTAGGAAGAACCCTGCCAAAAGAGTACTTTGCATATTTTGTGTATTTTTGTAAATTTCCACTATGGATTCCAGAGTGAAAGGAACATGTGCCTCACAGGCAAAACAGACAGCCTGATACACAATGCAGCCTCAACTGCATTGATTTCCAGAGTGTTCACGTACCTATCATCTCGGGGATGCCGCTCTTTTTCAAATCTCTCTCGTTCGTAGTCCACAGAACCACGGTCTCTGTGCAATTCCCGGTCTCTCTTGAAATCCCGATGATCTGTATTGGAATTACCTTGACGGTCAAAATAAGGCTCACGATCTCTTTCTCTATTGTAGCGACCTGGATGCTCTAAAGGGAAAAATCCATCGAAAGCCAAACTATTATTTTGGAAAAAGAAGACAACAGGCAAGAGTGCAAGAAGAGTATATGATATGTAAGCTAGGATGGACTTAATCAGACACTCTTTTCCAAACCATAACAGACAACCATACCATGCAATCCTATTTAAAACTACAAAACTGAATTTTTAAAGTGGCTAGGTTATTGACTGCAGTACTCCTCTTGAAAACATAAACTGTTATTCTTATGGACCTCTGAAGAAATTAAAGTGGTTGTAGCTTAAACAAGAGTTACTTAGTATGAACAAGCTTTTAGTGTCCTACAACTTTTCTTAATAACTAACTATTTGAAAGCTAGTCAAGCACCTCCTACCTTTTTGAAATGTTTGCCTGTCTGGTAGAGGTTCTGGACGAAGGGTTACCCTCTCCCCATATGGAATCTGTTCTACTTTACTGGTGGTTATATCTGGTTGAAAATAAAAAAATAATTAAGGTTTTAAAACACACGTCTTGCATTTTCTTTCCTCTTCATGAAAAGTAACCAGTCAATGGCATTAAAAGCTAGAACTACCGTAATATCTTTTAATGGAAAATGAAAAAAGCTTTACATAAACAGCACCATGGTTTTTAAAGGCTGAAATGGGTTTGTGTGTGTGTGTGTATGTAAACCACTCCATCTTAACAACGGGACTTCTGCCTTTACAGTGAGTTCAGGTAGCATGCAGTGTCAGAAAATTATAAGCATTAAAATGCTCTGTAAGTTTTGATAACTCACAGAACTACTGTAATGCCAAGAACAGTTGAAAGTCTCACAACAATGACATTTTTTCTAACAGCTTTTAGTAAAACATTTACTTAATGGAACAAATATGGCTTCCAGTCCTGTTATGGTACTTTAGAGAGAAAAAACAGTCTTTAAGTGACGATGCACAATTTAAGAACTTCTTTATGACTGCTTTATGATTTCACTCCTGTTAAAGGAGGGAGATTAATTTCATTTAAAAACTAGTATTGTATTTTAGCTTTGGTAAGCTCAATAGTAAAAAGCAGAGCCCTCCACTACATATGTGTTAAACACCTGTACTGGGGCACCCTTCAGAATCAGACTGTCTCCCTCTCTGGCTAGAGGGTACCTCACACTCATTATGCAGTATATAAATAATGCAAACACCAGCCACATTCTGCTTTAAATCTCTAAGTCACACCTAAGAACTGTAACTACATGAAGTACCTTCTAGCCCAGTTATTTCCATACTCACCTACAAAGGGATTTAAGGGAAAGTATCAGTATCACTCTAAATACAACAAATCAATTTGTGTTTACTAGAAGCATCCATGGCTATACACCATTCATGGAATAGTAGTCATGGAATATACACTGTTCACTGAAATAGCTCTTTCTAAAAGCATCAAGAAAAACACTAAGCTCAGAGTCACAACTGGTTAAAGGTTAGAGACTCCTTATAACTGCACTGCTCAGCATTACATCATTAATGCGCACAAGTCTATGCATCAGTTGCAGAACATGCATACTTTGCATGGCACATTCCTTTCAAAACAAAAGTCAGGAGAACTAATTAGCTCTTTGATACATATCAAATACACTGTAATACCCACCTCTCCCGTGGCCATAATCCACTGTTTGCTGAATGATGGGTGCTTTAGGAACGGGTGGAATAACTGGAGAAAGGGACACTGGCACAGCCGATGGAACGGAGGTGTGGACAGCAGGTACTTTCACAGGTGAGGAGACAGGTGGGGGCATCATCGACTCCTGTTTACACAACTCGTACTCCGTATTTGCACCTTTATCCTCATTTGTGTCCCACAGTCCATGGAAAGAGTCCTCATCCCAGCGTTCCTGTTCCACAGCAGAAGGTGATGGTTTTAAAGATTGACCATGACTTGGGGTTGTAGTTGGAGTAGAAACGGGAAAGCATGTGGCCTTGTCATAGGTGTAGTAGGCCTTGCCACTGGGGCACTTGGTCTTGTCACAGGGGTGGGCTGTCTGAACAACACAGGAGGCTTTATAATAACAGCAGGAGAAGGTTTAATAGCTTGGGCTTCTACTGGTGCCTCTGAAGATAGCTGAGAAGAGACCTAGATGCAGAAAGCACTTTTAATGTAGATCTGTAAACTAACCTCATCCTCAGTTTGTGCAATGGCAATCAGTAGTCAAATCATACACATTTTCTAGTACCACCATCAAGGCGCTACAGGTAGGAGGACTATTTTTAAAAACTGGTGGCCTGATTTAATTTGTGTTTGCGCAGTATGTGAAGGCTTAAACACTACTTATTTTCTTCAAAATAACCTTACCAATTTTAGCTCCAGTATGCCTATCTCAGTTCGAAAGTGTCTACTGTTTTATTCCCAAAGACTCCTGCTGTCTGCAAAGATTCCTGCTGTCTATGTGAAGGCTGAAAACCTGAAAGTAGGGCAGCTTGGTGAGATGCAAAAGGATTAATAAGGCCATTTTTTTTTATGAAAACCACTGGAAAAATTCACAGAGAGCAGAAATACCTGGAAAACCCTTAATAAAATCAGTATCAGAAGAACATAAGAAATTGGAAGGTCCTGCCTAGTGGAAAACGAAACCAAACCAAACCAAATCCTTCATGAATCAAACATACACAAGAAACCCCATGCATTACAAGACTTTTCAGCATCAGAGAAGATGCCAGGTTCCAGGCAGCCTTATTAGCAACATGCAACAAAACTTGCAGAATGGTTATAGATACAAAGCTGAGCTCTGTAAGAACAGGTCAAGGTCACAGCAGAAATATCTGGAGGCAGGAATTCCAAGAAAGACAAAAATTGTTTGAAAACCTCTAGGCAGATGAATGAAGTAGTCTGAGATACAAAATATCAAAATTGAGTAAAGTAACTTCCTAAAGGCATCAACATACCTGCAGTTCTTGGTAGCAAATAAGTACCAATATTTTACTTAACAGACACTGTAAACAAGGAAGAGGTCACCTAGGCAAAAAGAAAACTTGCAGTGCCTCATTCACTGTATAACACTTCTCTGGATGGAGGGACAAAAAAAAAAGATTGGTCTGGGTAAATGTTAGACCCAGAATACTTTATGGCTAAATTTATTGGTGCGAGTAACTTTGGGGTTAAGATGTGATGAAGAATAAAGACCGTGCATCAACTCAGATATCTCCTCCAATACACATTTAACAAAACTGCTTACTCATTCTAGGAAGGATTTATAAACCTAAGTTAGCATGACTGCAGAAGTTCAGTTGATTTCTGAATTATCAAAAAACCCAAATATAAGCATCTGAGAAGAGTTCCCAGAACTACACAGGAAATTAAGCAGTAGAGGAGTAGCTGCATCACTACAGGATGGAAGTACACAAACATGAGCTTCCATGCACTTTATGATATTCTAGAAGGTAATAAGAATTCCCAATAAATGCAGCAAACAGAAGGCAAATGCCCACGCTACATTGAAATATCTCAATTTCTGATTGATGTATCCTGAAATTTTTCCAACTTCAAAGAGGAGATAGCTCCTGAAGTAGGAAAATCAGTGCAAATTGAAAGAATTTAAGCAAGAAAAAGCAGGGTCTTCTTCTGAACCTTACACCCCTGTTTTGGAAGAGTTCACTTCTTTTTGCATATTATCCCACAGCATCTAAAATGTTGAACCTCCTCATGTGCAACCATCCCTGATGGGTCATACTTGAAAGACACAGCGAAGTAGAAAATGCTTTGAAAAATTTAAAGAAACAAAGAAGTTGTTTTGCCTCAACAGAAGATAGCTAAAGTTGTAAGGGGAGCTGGGGAAGCATTCCACAGAGAAATCTGACCATCAGTGTGTAGAACTGGTTCAACATACATAAATAGGAATTACTACCAACATGTTATCAGTGGTAAGATTAATTTACCTGAAAGGCACCTGGCCTTGTGCTTGTGTTCTGTGATCTTGGAGAGTCCTGGGTGGAAATGTCAGATTTGAACTCCTTCAGCTTCTGTAGCTGCTCTTTCTGCTCCCTGTACATGCATCATAAAAAGTAGTATCAGTCTATAGCTTAAATGAAAAATTAAAGAAAACAACACTCATGGTGAAAACATATATTACACTAGCATCAGAGTTGAAGCCAAAAGAAAAAAAGGACATAGTAGGCTTTACACAATCAATGCTGTGACTCAGAAACCCTTGTTTCACATCCACCTAACCACAGAGGCATTTAGTGTATTAGCTGCATGCTTTTTGATAAGTTTCCTGAGACATGCAGTTATGCTTTTGTGCTTTGCCAGAACCACTCCACTGGACAGTAAAGAGAAAAGCTGGATTTTTTAGCTTCTGTCAACACCTTCTGCAAGCAAGAAACTCCTTGGAAGTGCATATGCTAAGTGCTCTCAGTTACTTGCTCTGGTTCACATGGTAACAGGATTGAGGCCAAGAAAGCACAAGAGATTCCAAAACATAAAAAACCCAAACAGTGAGTCTAACTTTTGCTTTGGTCTATAAATCAAAATGCTATTTAATATACAACCAAAACATAGTCTACAGAGAAGACACCAAGTTCACCTGTGAGCACTGCAAGCACTGGATTACAAAGTTCTAGTGAATATGATTTCCTTTCCCTTCAGTTTTTGTTAGCATTTTTTAATCTATTTTTTCAATTGCTAATAACTCTGTGTATTGAAGCAGTTTCTAAATAACAACTAAGAATGGGATCCCTCTGTAACAAGACACCACAGAAACACCCTAACTAGTCATGCATCTGTTCAGTGTTCAGCAGAAGGGGAACTTGGCTCTAAGAAAAGAATCCTCAGCACTTTGTAAATACAAAGACTAAACTGAGAACTACACTAGATCAACAATACAGAACAGTCTGCAGCTGAAAGTATGCTGTTTTACACACAATAAAAGCAAAGCCAGATGAAGGCTTTCGTTTTGGAGATGAAAGCAGTTATGCACCACACTACTGGAAGAAGGCATGGCTCAAAAAATCCCCATAAAAATAAATAAGTAATCTCCATAAAGTCGTTCCTACTGTTCAGACTTAAATCACCTGCCTGTAAGAACCTAATGAGAAGTACCAGTGTAACTAATTTTGAGATTAACCTCATATTCTTTTAAAGATCAGTATCATGTTTATATTTCCCCTTTTTACTGGCTTTGAAAGATGTACATGTAACTACTTCTTACATAAAACATTTTAGTGACTATATTTAAAATATTTCAGCCCTAATAAATCACTTTTGTAGTGATTCCCAAACTACAATCCTCAGCCTAAGTGACTGGCTTGCAGCTAGTCACAATAAACAGCAAAACATATGCCTGGCAACTGAGGCAATGGGAAAGTCAGGAAGCTGAAAATAATCTATTACTCTGAACTTTTAGAAAATACTACTTTATAACACAGATGACACAGTTAATAACACCACTGAATTAATCTAATTGCAGTAAATTATTAAATTATTCAGAAGAGAAGTTCCCCCTTTATTGAAAATAATTTTTCTTGCATTTTGTCATGCAACTAAGACATTCCATGTGGGACATGTGCTCAGCAATTTGAATCTGAAAACAAAACAGCCTGAAGAAAAGTGAAAAACATCTCTATCCTGAAATGGATTCTGTTTGAAAGGGGTTTCAAAAATCATCTAGTTTCAGCCCTCCTTTTACTAGATTAGGTTGTTGAAAGCCTCATACAGCCCAGTATCTCCTACTCCTAATTTCATAATAAACACTTATTAAAGCCTTAGAAAGTCTAGTAGCTGCTTTCTAAGAGGTGGTCTTGACAAACTCTTGTGTTCATTTCCTCCTAATTGTTGTATCACTCCTTTTATGCTGATTCCCAAAATCATATGATCATATGATCAACCAAATTTGACAAAATTGTTCACTGAAAATATCTGGGTTTCAAATAAGGAAGCTCTGTAAAAAACCCAACAAACCATCAAAAAAAAAAAATCCCACCTATGTTTTAACTTAAAAGTAAACAATATAAAAAAAAATAAGGTCTTAAGAACCCCATTAATGTAGGTCTTGAGGGGTAAATACTAAAAAGAAATTATCACTAAGCTTATCTGACACCACCAAAAAGACTGAAAAGCAGTTATCCATATGTTTATTTGGGGATAACAAAAATATTGGTCAGGTGATGGGACAGATCTCTTCCTGGAAAGTAACATACAGGGAATGCCATACTCACAGGGAAAAGGACAATCATCTATTTAAGAAAAAAAGTCCATCTATAAAAGCTGTGGTAAAGGTACTCCAAATACCTTGTTCCACATGAGCTCTTACTATCATGCTGTGGGTAAAAGAAATTAAGCCATTACTGTGTTGATTCAAACAGATCCCACAAAATGGGATTCCTATTCAAAACCTCAGGACCAGGCAACTCACCGAAGCATTTTGAGCTCCTGGGCAGCCTTCAGAATTATCTCATGCTGTCTTTGGCTTAGGACCATCACTCCTCCTAAGGACTGGTCAGAGTCCAGGTTTGAATCTGCTCCCAGCATATCAGAGGAATGTGAAGGTGGAGGCAGGGATGAATCTGAATGGTCATCCAAAGACCGCAGTCTCTCTCCATCATCTGGATACCACCTATCAGACAACCGTTCTCTCTCCCAGTCAGTCCTTTCAGGAAGGTAGTCTTGCTTTTCCCGCCATGTGTCGTATCTCTCCGGGTATTCTCGAATCCTAAGCTCCCCCCTGTCTTGCAGATCTCTGTCATAATGATCTCTGTTCCTATCATCCCTCCACCTATCTTCATGATACCTGTCTGGAGGTGGAAGGGGTGGTAATGGTGGTAGAGGGGGGATATCCAGGTCACGATTCCCCATTTCTCTGTCATCCATAGGTCTCATGTCCCAGTCCCTATCCCATTCTCTGTCTAAATCTTGATCATAAATATCTGAGGATCTTCCAGTTCTATCTAGATCTCTCTCTAGTTCCCTTTCTCTTGGCCTTTTCCAGTCATCCCACCATGAATCTCGTCTGTCATGATCAGACGATAAAGGAGGTAGTGGTGGTAGGGGAGACAACGGAGGCAGCGAATGGTGGGATTGCAACCTGTCATCTCTGTCATATGCATGTACAGAATCATCCTGATAATCAGAGTTGTGATCTCTCCAGTATTGTTCTCTTTCCCACTCATCCAATTGCTCATGCTCCAAAGACGGGTCATCTTGACTACCTAAAGGAAATTCCTCCTGCATTGTATCTTCTTCATGACCCCAAGAACCCCTGAACGTTTCATCTCGGTGGTATGGAGGCAATTTGTCAGGGTCATCTCCTAGGTGAATGGGTTTACCCATATTGCCTGTTTCGGATCTTCCTGCTTCCCTCTCATGGCTATCTCCCCTCCTGATGGGACACCTCTCGCGGCTACCTGCCCGCCTGACCAGGTCCCTCTCCCGGCTACCTGCCCGCCTGACAGGGACCCTCTCCCGGCTACCTGCCCGCCTGACAGGGACCCTCTCCCGGCTACCTGCCCGCCTCATGGGCTCCCTCTCTCGGCTACCTGCCCCTCGCATGGGCTCTCTTTCCCGGCTACAGGCCCGTCTGACTGGGCCTCTCTCCCGGCTTTCTGCCCGTCCCCTATCCCAGCTGCCTGTCCGTCCAGGTAGCTCTCTGTCTCGGCTGGAGAATATCCTCTCATGGCTATCTGACCGTCCACCCAGTCCCCTCTCTCGGTTGCCTGACTGTCCATCTGGCATCCTCTCCCTGCTGCCTGACCGTCTATCTGGCATCCTTTCCCGGCTGTCTGCTCTCCTGAACATTCCCCTGCCACGGATGGATGCCTGCCTAGCCTGCCCTCTGCCTCTGTATACATATCCTCTACCACGGCCATCATCCATCCTGCCCATTCCCCGGCCATGGCCATCATCCATCCTGCCCATTCCCCAACCACCATCCATCCTTCCCATTCCCCGGCCACCATCCATCCTCCCCATTCCCCGGCCACGGCCCATTCCCCAGCCGCGGCCATCCCCCTGCCCTCTGCCACGGCCCCTTCCTCTGCTTCCTGGTCCCTTTCCTCTATCTTCATGCATAAATGGCCCTCGTCCTCTGCTTTCTGGTCCAGGTAGGCCCTGGGTGCTATCTGAAGCAGTCAACTGGCCATCCGGTGAATCCAAATCCTGATTTCCTGTTACAGGCGCTACTGTATTCTGGTTCTGAATAGGTGGGGTGGATGCCTTGGACTCTTCTACTTGCTGGTTGGGATCATGTGAACTCCATGTCCATTTCTTAGGAGGGTCTGAACTAGCTTCTTTGACTTCAGGTTTGGGTGGTTCCTGTTGAGTGTCTGTCAGGTCCTCATTTGGCTCAACAGGACCTGCATTCTGTGCATCGGGAGTAGATTCTGTTCTGGTTACAGACTGCTGATCGCCAGCTGTGTCTGTAAAAGGCTCTTTGCTTTCTGACTGTGAGTCTGTCTGTGCCGGCTGCTGCTGCTGTCCCAGATGAGGCCTGGGCCCCATCCACCGTGGACCGCTAGGTCGGGAACCGTGTCCATGTGATGCATTTGTTGTATAAAATTGTCCTGCTGGTCCTCGTGGGATAGAACCCCATCTGCTAGAAGACTGTCCATCTGTATTCTGTCGGTCAAAACGTGACCTGTATCCTTCTGAGCGCTGGGAGTCAAAACGAGGTCCTCTCTGCCTTGAGCCTTCAAATTTGTCATATCCCCTTCCTCGAGGTCCGTCAAATCTACAGATTACACAACAGAGATTTTATTCAAATTAACATGTCATATTAAAATCCTATAAGATTAATTTTACACAAAACAGAGAACTCATGTCTAAAGTCCAGTTGCTTAGATGTTTGGGATTTACAGTTGTACATGACTGGATGTGTCAGAAAGGCCAAAGCATGGCTGAAGCTGAACTTTGTAAGGAATGCAAAGAGTTCCAAGGGCTTCTACAGGTATGACAGCCAGAAAAGTTAAAGAAAGTGTACCCTTTGGAAAAACATGGCTAGCAAACTGGTAACAATGCATGAGGAAAAGACTTGGATGCTCAACAACTTTTTTGCCTCAATCTTCACTGACAACCCTATGCCTCTTGAGTGGATGGACTGCAAGACAGGGACTAGGGGTGCAAAGTCACTCCCATGATAAGAGAAGATAAGGTTCATGATGACCTGGAGAACCTGAATATATGTAAGTCTATGTGACCTGATGAGACACATCCCAGAATACTTGTAATTTGGTATCGTACTTGCCACTCTCCATGATATCTGGAAAATGATGACAGTCAGGTGAAGTACCTGCTGACTGGGAAAACACTGCATCTATTTTATAAAAGGGTAGAAAGAAGGACCGTGGAAACTAGAAAAGAAGAAGTAGGCCCATTGGAACCTCATGTGGCCAAGTATAAGGTCCTGCACCTGGCTCAGGGCAGCCCCATGTCTCAATACAGGCTGGGTGATGATGGGATCAAGGGCAGCCCTGCCAAGAAAGACTTGGGGATGATGGTGAACGAAAAGCTGGACATGAACCAGAAATGTATGCTGACAGCCCAGAAAGACAACCTGTGCCTATCATTGCATACTGCTGAGCTCTAAACCAACACAAATAAAAGACATGCACTAGCAAGCCATGAAAACAGTCTGTTCAGAACTGTACATCCAACAAATCCCCAAATACAGAAACACTTGAAAAACTATCAGGAGACAGGAAATGATTCATTTATATAAAGTTCGTGTACATTGCTAGCAATTCACAAATTATTAGTCATGATTGACCACTTTAGAAGCAAAGAGAAGGGAAATAACCATGAAGATATTATTGTAAAGTCCAGCAGATTATGCAAGGATAGAAACAGAAAACGACTGTCCTTTGATTCAGCAGACATCACCAACCGTTCTTGAACAAATGAGTAGATAGAACAGAGGCTGTTTTTGCACCTTGATATCATGAATTAAAGAAAAACATTCAAAAATCAAGATCTTGGATTAAATTATATAGCAGGTATAAAATCAGCAATGACATATTGAATATTTACAACAGCTTTTCTGTTTTCAGAGACGAAGCACTGTGTTTCTGCAAATGAAAAGGGGCAGCATCCCCAAGCACTTTACAAAAATAACCCCAGCAATCTGCTCTAGATTATGCCAAGATGAAAGACATCTATATATCCATGCTTTAAAAAATATAAATATAGAGAGCATGATGTTACTGTGTCGTAGATAGAAACACACAGTAACACACACAACAGGTGTTCAGGTAGAGAAGAAAAGAAGTCTCTCATTTATTGTTGACTTCGTACATATAAGTTTCTGGACAGTGATCAGAGACTGGACAGAGAAGTTACCACTTCTCCATCTTCACTGGTCACTTGAGAACTCTATCAGGTGATATCTTTTCACAAAGGAATGTAAATATGATTTTTGTTTATCTTACAATTCATGAGAACTGACTCCATTATACTAAAACAAATCAGAAGGCTTATTTTCAGGAACAACATCATGGTGTACATATATTAAAAACCAAACCTCCACTGAACAAATACACACTTCACACTACCTTAGAAAGATTTGAGAATAAGATATATATTTAATTTCTTAATAAATCACTGAAAATCTTGTAGCCTGGAATATGTATAAATCAACAAAAATATTCTTACCTAGGGCCTCTAGGGCCTTCAAAACGTGCTGATCTGGGAGGATCTGGGAGCAATCCCCCTGACCTCACTGGTTTATCCTGCACAATAGGTGTGTGTGTTGAAGACACTGCAGAAGTGCCTTTCAGTTCCCCACACTGTTGTTCAGATGAAATATTTACAGTTTGCTTGCTAGGATGACTTTGAGACTTTCCATGGTCAGATGAGCCAAAGGATGAACCTACTTGAGAATGGTAAGATGAATAGCTAGTTGAACTAGCTATTTTTGATGCATAGGTACCAGGGGTGGGAAGAAGAGCTGGCCTTGGTGTTTCAGTAGCTTGACTACTTTGAGAACTGGATCCTGAAGGGACAGAGGAATTGGATAACTGAGAAACAGAAGAGAGAGGTGGGGGGACCAGTGGAGGTGTAGTTGAAGGTAAAGTTGGAGGCATAATAGGAATGCCACCTTGACCAGTCTGGGAATATGGAATAAATGGAGGAGGGAGCGAAACATTTGCAGGATATTGATTCTTCAGATTTTGGAGTGAGGTCACTTTTTCCTGCAGATGCGACTGAGTGACCTTCATCTGTTCATCCCATGCTTTCCACTGTTTCTCATACTCCTGAAGCTGGTCTTTGTGAGGGTAGGTTTGAAGTTGATGCTGCCACTGTTGGTTCATTGATCGCTCCCAATCTTTATGAAGCTGCTGGAACTGTTTTTGCTGTGCCTCATAATGTCGCAGCTGCATGTCCACTGACATTGTCTGCAATGAGATGACAAGAATAGGGTCAAAATACTTTAGACAGTCAGTTACTCTCAGAGCCATGTATTTCAGTATCACTTGTACTATCACAATTTCTGATGACTTGGCCGCAAGCCTGAGGAAGAACTACACAAAACAAAAGCAAACACCAACAGTGACATCTAAAGACATTGTGAAAATGTACATCTTTTATGACTATATTGGATATCTATGTATAGAAGACTTCAGCAGGATAGCTGAAGAAACCTATAATCTGTATAAACTGAATTATTAGTGGATCCAAACAATGGCTAAAGCCCAATCAATCTTCACATATATACACTATGTGAGTATTCTCAAGGTTTCCGTTTTTGATATTTCTGCTCAGAATTGCCTCAGCTGTCTACAATTATTTTTCTCTAAGTCTTTGCCAGATCTTATTTGCTTATGAAGCTTCTTTCAAGCTCTGTCTTTTGTTATGTGAGGATATTGTAATATTCATGGCTTGATCTTGCCTGAGATTTTTAAGGGTTACCCAAAAAGATTTTTTTTAATGAAACACAGACAGCCTAGCCTACAAAGAAATGCTTAATGTACAAACTCCACCAACCCAGTAAAAGCTGACTCAACTCTCTAATACAGTAATCAACTTCTACTTAAAAGCTTAAAGGTTACAATACTGGTTACAACTGATTACTTCAGTTAAAAATAACGTGAGATACTGATTTTCTTAATTACATTTACTGCCTATTTTTGGCACCTATATTTATCATTGTACATATTTATTTTTGTAAAAAAGAACAAAATTCCAAATTACTCTGTGCAACCATCTGTTTACCTGAACCTTCTGAATTGTTTCTCCAGTGGCAAAACATTCAAAGCTGAGTAAAGTCAATACTGTGTTCAGCTTTGCTACTGTGTCACCTAGGTACATCTGAAAATACTTATGAGAAGTGTAGTCTTATATTTCTTATCCTACTGAAGCCTCATCACCACCTGGTCAATGCTTTTTTCATTCTGAAGTTGAATTACAGTAGGGAAATGGATATAAACAACAACACAAGCAGAGAAAGTAGCTAGACAAATGAGCAACTATCACGAATTATTCAACTATGTACTTTTCAGCAGACTATGAGTGCTGGGTCACCCAGGACACACATCAAACCACCTCCTTAGCATCTCACCTCTAAGTGTGGAGGCTGTTGCATGATCTGTTGATATTGCTGCACTATCTGCTGCAGCTGAGCGTGCTTCTGCATTATTCTCTGATATTGAAACCCAACCCGGTGATGGGGTGCTGCTGCCATTGAGCTGCTGCCGCTTGCAATTGCTGCAATCTCAAATCTTCCTCAGGGTCATCAGGAGGTTCAATATTGAGCTACAGAAAAAGGCAAATATTATAAATAAAGGAAAGTTGCTTCTATAAGAAAAAAACACACTTGGTCTCTGTTGTATTGCACTAAATAGTTGGTTTGTTACAAATGCACTGGGTGACTGATAATTGTTTTTATTATACTGCACATGTATACCCGAAACCCCCCTTTTCCTAACCTCATGGTATGGCTTTCCTATACCGACCCTTCCCCTCTGAACGTCTCCCATTTGCTGTATTCCCCTTTACCCCACACCCCCTTTTATCCTAAGGTTTAAATTCTCCCACACGCATGGTGGGGTCTCTCTTTTCCTCCCTGGAATGGATCCAATAAACCACCAGGTCTGGTTTGCGGAAAAAATTGAGCAAGCCTCTTTTCTTTCATCCCTGTATAGACCCACTCCAAAGGTCAGAGCTAGCCAGTTATGACCATTTTCTGGACTGGGCCTTTACAGAGGTCAATACACATTTTACAGGAACTTTCTCACTGTTCCTTACTTTATCACTCCATTTCAGTGTTCCATCACAGCTTGTGGAAGGCTGATTTTTATCTCACCTATTCTTAATGTGAACACAACTTTTCTTAATGTGAACAGTCTAATCTAAAGGTTAGACTGATGACAGTTAGGTTTTTCATACATAAACTACTTACAGGAAAGAGATTAATGAAAATCTGCTATCTGTTGCCCACAAAAAATGTAAAGAGAAACAGCAGTTTTTCATAATGAGGTAAAGTAACTCCAAGTGCATTATTTTTGCCACTTTGTCAGAACCCGCACGCTCTAAGTTAAAGTGGATGACATACTGTTCAAGCATCAATCATGACCTCCATCTACTATACAGTAACTGTTACTGAGTAGGCTGACAAAAAAACCTCTTTGCAAAATTCTTGGCTTTCAGACCAACTCTAATGCACAGAGAGAAGGGAAGCCAGAATTCACAAACTGCCAGAGAGAAATTAAGAGACAGTGTCTTAAACATAGCATTCCTCAACTACTGAGTACCTACCTGATTTTCCACTTCGATATCATGAGGTGTTCTCACAGACGAAGATGACAACGTTGTGGAAGGTGTGGGGGAGTCAACTCAGACTTGCTTAGTGCACATGTGGGTGAATATGCAATTTTATATACAAGCAGTGTATTTTCTAATTGGGGCAGCTTTAGTAAATGTTTTTTTTAAGACTGCTTCACAACGCTTAGTTATTGTTAAAAAGTATACAAGAGAATTTGATGGCATTCATTTTCCTGGCGTTTTGGCTCATCTAGGACACAAATGGAGTGGCATCACTTTACAAAGCCTACCTGAGTTTCACTGGATGTAAGAGAAGACTCATCTTCTTTGGATACAGGAGGCAGGGATTCAGTAAGCGGAGGAGGTTCAGACTGCTGAGTTGAAGCACTCATTTTCCCTTCTTCAGACTTTGCTCTCTGTTCATCCTTCACGACTGGACTTTTCATCTGCTGCTGTCCCTGAGCATGGGCTTTTGCCCTTTGCTGCAGGCTAAGCAGATGCTGCTGGTACCAGTATTGCTGCTGTTCCTGCAATAGACGCAAATTTTCTAAGACAGTTTTCACAAGAAAAACAATAGAAAATCATTAACTATAGTCACTAGAATCATACCATAGAAAAGCTTTTAAAACTATTTCTGAGGAAAAACTCACTTCTTCGGTATTGCAATGGATGTCAGAAAATCAAATCAAAATTCAGGAACCACTATGTGACGCACAGAACCCACAGCAGAATTTACTTTTTACCCCAACAAGCTTACTACTCTACAACTATAGCAAACAATACTAACAAAAATCTGGAGCACAGGCAGTAATAAGCAAAATTACTACAGACATGCTGTAAGTACCATATTTATTTGTTTTAGAGCTTTTTGTATCTGAGAACTACAGTAAAGAGAAAAAAAAAGGAAACATACAGAAGAGATGAAGAGGATGAACAGAGAACACAGACATCAAGTAGACTGAAAATGACAGATGAGAAATTGTGGTGAAGATGTTTGAACAAAGCTATAGAAAGTAAAAAGAACAACCAGAACCAGTATATAGTGAAGATTACGTATCTGAATTCTCATTAAACCTGATTCATTCAATAGCTGAAGATGAAAGCGGATATGATTGCACCCAAAAAATTATCCATTTAAGAAAGAATAAGTTTTCAGCTTTAAACATTTCAGGGCAGAATTAAGAGTACTCAAGGCAGATGACAGAAGCTTCAAAAAACAAGCTGCCACTAACATAAAGAACAAAAGACTAAAGATAGTACCTCAATGCTTCAGTAGTAGTGTCTTAAAGAGACATGAATAAGAACCAACAGTTCTGTATCTCTTCTAATATCAGGCATCAAATGAATAGAAAGACATCTGCAGGAGGCTGCTCTTCACCTGACATGGTCTTGTGCCACCAGAGTGCCTACTAGAGATCTCTCCAAGGGCTAAAATTTTGTGGATTCAAGACATAGCTCAGAAAAATCTCTGTATTTTAAAAATAAATACACCATTTACAACTAAGGCAGCTCCTGCATCTTAGGAAAGTATTGCTACACCCTTGATTTTTAAGTTGTTCTCATAGTATCTGCTTTTAGTCAAAGCAGATCAAAGACAGAATAATAAAATACTGTACTTTTTGGTCTAACCTAGTGCAACCATTCTTGTGCTCTTAATTCCATCATATCTAGAATCTGTGACTGATCTCCACCTTTCATACCTTCTGTTCTTCCTTTCCATCCAAGCATGCACAGTTAAGAAAAAACACCTATGTAAAGCCCAGACAGAAACAGAAAAGAATCCAAAAGATGCAGGAATTTTAAAATAAAAGCGTGACAACATCAAAGCATTAAGTGCTGTGTGATGAGACTTCTCAAAAGTGAATCACTCTGTCCATCTTAAATAGGTTTAAGAGAAGAACAACTTTCTGCTAGAAACCTACTTCATGCTCAGATCAGAAATGATGTTTTCTCTTGGAAGCAAACACAAACATGGAGCTGTATTTTTAAAAAAATACTTCTGCAACTTGGGAATGAGGCCAGTGAAATGAGAGACTATGCTTCACAGACTTTAAATTGAACACGCAATTATTCCTGCCATGAATCTTTTTAACAAGAATATGTCTCAGAAGAGCTGCCATAGTTTTGGGTAGAAGATATGCATTCACACTGCAGCACGGACTCTGTCAGAAAGCTTCAACAACGTGCTGGAATAAATGCAACAAGGGAGGAGCATACTTTCCCAGCTATACAGAACCTGACTCAATTATCCATCTCAAAAGGCACTATAAGGTGATTTGCCATCATAGTGCTAGATGCTATGATAGGAGAGCACGTTCTACTGCCACAGAATTGTTTTCTCCACAGATCCATTTTGTTTCCTCCTCATTCCACCAACTGGACATAGGGGTAGAACTCATAATATGACATGGGATTTCCAGAACTATGATAATATAATTACCTATTATTTTCAGCAGATGAGTCAGTGACATCTATTATTGTGCCATCTGAAAATCATGAGAAAAGCAGAAAGGTAGATTTTTACAGCTTAGTTGGAGCAAAACCAGAAGTGCTAGTGTAGAAAATTTTTCATGATGAAAACCTCAGTTATCTGAGTGCTTACAATGACTTGTCATTTTTCAAGTCCAACAGTAATCCTTAAGCCCAAAGAAAACAAAAGCATCAACACAGGCTTTTTTCAGTCTTTGGCTGACCAAGAGACTAGGCCTGTTGCATTTTACTGGAACACTGAAACCAGCACTATCACTATTAGTATGATCAGAGGACATACCACCAAACACGTTAATTAGAAGTCCACACCAAAAGACTACTCCAAGGTTAATATAGGTGACCCTAGGCCATAACATAATACCTGTTTTGGGGAACAATATGTCCTTTCCAGGTGAAAATTGCAAAAGAATGGTGTAGCACCTTCTACAAAACAAAGGGGTTGTTTAAAGAGTGCAGCACTCTGCTAAATGGTGATGTGGTAAAGCTAAGATAGCTTTAACAGATGTAGATAAATGCATATTTATGGGTACAGATGTACCCACACAACCTTGGAGTAGGAAAAACATTGCCAGCAGGTTGAGGGAGGTGACCCTGCCCCTCTACTCAGCCCTTGTGAGGCCACACCTGGAGTGTTGTGTCCAGTTCTGGGCTCCTCAAGACAAGAGAGACTTGAACTACTGGAACAAGTTCAGTGGAGGGCAACGAAGATGCCAAGGGTGTGGAGCACCTCTCTCTAATAAGGACAGGCTGAGGGAGCTGGGCCTGTTCAGCTATGAGAAGAGACAGCTGAGAGGGGATCTTGACAATGTACACAAGTATCTGAAGGGAAGGTGTCAAGAGGAAGGATCCAGGGTCTTCTTGGTGATGCCAAGGAACACGAAAAGGGGCAATGGGCAGAAACCAATGCAGAGAAAGTTCCACCTGAATATGAGAAAGAAC
This sequence comes from Sitta carolinensis, assembly GCA_032173965.1. Classification (NCBI taxonomy): domain Eukaryota; kingdom Metazoa; phylum Chordata; class Aves; order Passeriformes; family Sittidae; genus Sitta; species Sitta carolinensis. Next base: position 40,766,187 of record JAVUNC010000006.1, read on the forward strand.
CTTTTCACCATGCAGGGGACTGAGCACTGAAACAGATTCCCCAGAGAAATTGTGGAGTCGCCCTCACTGGAGATATTCAACACCTGATTGGAATATACAACCCTGTGCCACCTGCTCTGGGATGACCCTGCTTGAGAAGGGAGGTTGGACCAGATGACCCCCTGTGGTCCCTTCCAACCTTACCTAGTCTGTGATACTGTAAACAAATAGCAGCATATGTTATCCAAGTATCAGATGGAACATTAAGGAAATACCACAGTTATTTTAACTGGATTTGACAAGAATCCGGCTATTGAATCCAACTATATATCCACAGAAGAAACTATGCTAAACTCATGATACCATCAAGGCAAAGAACAGTATCTTAGACAGGAAAGGAAAATAAGAAAATACCAACTCATGGCAAATTGTGTAATATTTTCTGAGTTAAGAGAAAAACACTGATATATTTGTCTGCAGCCACTGTTACTGTGGGACGAGAACAGAAAGAATTGCTTTCAATTGCCAGCTTAAACAACAGTTTAATAGGATACTACAAATGACAAATTACATTGCTTACATCGCTTCTTTACTTGGCTTTTCGGATTACTAAAAAGCATGAAAGCATCATTACACTTAGCTTTTCCTATTCCTATTGTGTAAGAACTCGTTAGTCCAAATCCTGTCTCATTTTACAGCCTAAGATAGCCAAAATCATATCAATCTATTATAACAAATTTATGACCAGGAAAGTATCATATTCCTTTTGAATTAACACTGAATTGTGAACGAGAGCAAGCAAACTACTCAAGATAGAAGCGGTTTGTATAAACACTGCTAAACTAGGCAACACAAACTTCAGCAGTATTCTGCTGCTTCCATGTGCACACCACAATAAAGCATTACTTGCAGCTCTTCTGGAGAGTGTTTACTATTTTATCATTGAGCTCAATAATTTAAGAAGTCAACAAGCTGACTCAATACCAAATTAGCACCACTTTCTACATGTGACTTTTGGAGGTTTTGGTTTTGTCACTAAAAAAATTAAGTTGTCTTGTTATCATTGTAAAAGATCAATTAGTACTGTCCAAAACCTTCATGAAACTAAGTGAAATGAACTGAAAGTACTACTTTGCCAGGCAATAATTAGTTATACTGGTACAAACGTAAAAATGGAATTTACATAGATACAATTAAAAAGGTGTCCCAGCAATTAGCAGATTTAAAGCGTCAGTGACTTTAATATGACACAATAGGATTTTCGCAAACCTAGCTTCAAATCAGAACCTTAAGATCAATTTACAAAAAAAAAAAATAGATTTAAATAAAGAAATTTTAAAGTATGCACTTCAATTTTGTTCTTACAGAAGGATCCAAATAAGGTAACTCTAACCCATGCAAAAGCCTCAGTGAATCTTCCTGACCCATGTACATAGCTGAGGGCCTCAACACACAGCCTTGCTGTGCGTGCGGAACCTTAAGCCTGGATTGTCCCTGACAGCGCAGATGAGTGGTCCCATCACGTTCACTGGAACTGGTCTCATTTACAAAGTGAAGCACGCAAACATTTTGCAGTATTTTGGCCCTAGAGTACACATAAAACACACAGAAACAACATTTTTCACTTTAAGGTGTTTCAGAACATTTCCCTCCAATGGCCTATACAATTTTTTACTGGAAGATCAAGCACATGTAGCACAAAATGTGGATTAAGTCTGAGTAGAGGGCAAGTCAACTTGCAATTGGCAAGACAACTGCAATTCAACCCCTTAAAAAAAATAGTAAAGAAACCACTGAAGACAAGTGACATCCCACAACGTGCAACAAGCAAACAAACTGTTGCATCTCACAAGAAGCCAGACAAAGCCAACAGGGGTTAGGTGTGGGTCGCCCAGATGTTATACTTTGGAATACATTCTCCAGAGACCAACGCACACTCAAGAAAATTAAAGTCAGCCAGGATTTAAACTTTTCCCTAAACAACTCTTCTCGAGAAATGACCAATTACTTCATCCCTACCACCACCACTGGATAAACCACCCTTTATGAAGCTTCCCCTGAGCTGTGCCATTACCATACTACTACGGATTGCTCCAAATCCTTTCAATATTATTTAAATACGGGGTGTTTATTAACTGCCCCTACTCGGGGTCCTTCACAACACCCCGTACCTGCCAGCGGCTCATCGCCACCGCTGTCCCGGCGACTCCCCGCTGCCAGCCGGGTCGCCTTACCTGGGGAGTCATGGTGGAGGGGTCCGGCTGCTCCGTGCCACCGCCCTCCTTGGCGGCACCTTGCGCGGCCTCCGACGGGGCAGCGGCGGGCGGGGGCAAGGACGGCTGGGGCTGGGGAAAATGAGCCTGCGATGGCTTGACCGGGGGAGGGATGGAGGGGCCCAGGGCGGGCTGCGCGGGCTGGGAAGGAGAGGCCTGGGAGGAGAGCAGGTAGGGCTGGGGATGCGCCATATAGCCCTGGGCAGGAGGCGGCAGGTAGGGCTGGGAGGCGGTGGCCGGCGGGGGCTCCAGGTAGGAGGGCGGGGGCTCGGAAAAGGAGGGGGGCGGCTGGGAGGGCTGCGCCCGGGGCAGGTAGGGCTGGAGCGGCGGGGACTGGGCTGGGGGTGGCTGGGCGGAGGGCAGGTAGGGCTCGGCCTGGGGCGGCGGCAGGTAGGGCTGGGCGGGGGGCAGGTAGGGTTGGGCGGCGGGCTGCGGGGACTGCGGCGGCGAGGAGAGCTCCATGTCCATGGGCACCGGCTCGGCGGGCACCGGCTCTCCCCAGTCGCCGTGCCCGCCCGGCGGCTCCTGCCCGTCGCGGTCTCGGGCCGCGGGGGGCGGCTTGCGGGGCGGCGGCTCACGGTGGGTGTACTGCTTCTGGTAGCTGCGGACTGGTGGCGGCACCGGCGGTCCCGGCGGCTGCTGCTGCCAGTCGGTAAAGGAGCCGGGCAGCGGCGGCGGCGGCAGCCCCGGCGGGGGCGGCCCCGGCGGCGGCGGGGGGCCCAGGAGTACGGACTGCAGCTGCTTCTGGTGCATCTGCTGGAGCTGTTGCAGCTGGGCCAAGTGCTGCTCCTGCAGGCTCAGGAACCCAGAAGAACCGGCGGGTGGCGGCGCGGCGGCGGGGGGCACGGGCCCCGGCGGCGGGTAGCTGGGAAGCGGCATCGGCGGAACGGCGGGAGGCGGCACGCTGGGGGGAGGGATGGGCAGCGGCGGGGGCGGGATGGAGGTGGGGGGCGGCGGGTAGTGCCCAGCCGCCCCGTACAAGCCCCAGGCCGGGTACATGGCGGAGCGCGCAGCGGACACAGGCCGCGGCGGCGGCGGCGGGCGGCGCGCGGCGCCTGCGCGGCGAGGCCCCTCCCCGCCGGGCAGTCGAGCGTGAGCGCCGCGCCGGAGCGCCCCGCTGGGCGGGTGGCAGCGCCGCCTAGCGGACAGCTGGCTCCAGCGCGGGGCCGAGGGCGGAGGCGAGCCCGGAGCGGCGCGTCCCGCCCGCCCCGCCGGGGACAAGAGGAGCGGGAGCGGGCCACGGGCACGGCCAGGGGGCCTCTCCTGTGTGTAGGGGTGCCGCCCCGCGTTCCTCAAGCTAGGCTGTGTACGGCGGGCCCGGCGCTCCCGAGGGCCCTGGTGTCCCTGGGACGGCGGCGCCGGTGCCCTCGGTTACTCACGGTGAAGTCTGAATTAAACATTAATTAATTAAACGTTCTGTAGGCAGTTAGCAATGATTCATGCCGAGCGCTGAACTCCCATCGCAGGGAAGAGGCGCGTGTGTGTGTGAATTCTAGCAGCCGGGCAGAAGGCTGGTGGCTACAGGCCAGCAGGACACCGGCACTGCGGTGTGTTTCTGCTTGGCCTCCTCGACAAGCACAGAAAGACCGAGCAATTTTTGTCATGTTCAGTCTCTAGTTAGTGCCTGTTGAATCAAGGATCCCTGGCCAGTGGAGAAAGGCAGGTGTGGAGGAAAGGTCCTAAGATTTTTCAGTCAGGAGAAATATCAAGAAAATTACATTGTTAGGTAGAAAAGAAGCTTTATCCTCTCTGGCGGAAAAGCTGGACTTTATGTTCATTTGTTATTAAATTTCAGGAAATCCACAGTGGAGATACACACTTCGATTCAATGAAGATGCAAATCTTTAAGAAAACTGTCTTAATTTAATACTTATAGAACTGTCTTTTCTATTCTTTAGTATCCCTTCTTTTCATTTAGAGGTGATTATTGATCCTTTTCTATTTAGGATGGTCTGTTTTGATTTCTCTTGCAGTGACTATGACTTTCAGATAGAATTTGTATTTTTAGCCCGCATCTACTGTTCATTATACTGTACTCAGCATTTATATACCTGAGTTCTATGGCCAGTTTACTCACTAAGCTTTTGAAAGTCTCTCCTTCCCATATAGGGAATTCCCATTGCAAACATCCTTTAATTTATCCTCCTAATCTATTCACTCTATGTGAGTTCTGTTGTGATCAGTTTACTAACAGTTATTTCCTTCAGGCAGGCCTCTCCTAATATTTTTGCTGTATGTTGTGGTTACTCAATATTGTCAAGAGACTTGTTACTTTCCTTATGAGGAAATACATGTACACTTCCAGGGCAATTGTTTTCCAGCCTACATTGTGGAAGCCAAAATGTGACTTCCAAATAACTTGACAGATGCTTTTTCAATATTGAAATCTGGTTTGGCTTGCAGTACAGTTGACTCCCACCAGACAAGATACACTGGCTTCACCCAATGTTACCTTGTCCTTAAAGTAACCCTGTTAAGTTCACATTATGCCCTCTGATTCTTTTATTCAGAATATTATTTCTATTCTGTTATTCTGTTCAGTCTGTAACATTAAAAGGTGTCATCATGTTGATTTGGGTTAATTTTTTAAAAAATAGCTCATGTTCTTCCTGTTTCTAAACATTATTATACCACATATAATATTAATAATAGGGGTAATATTTCAGTTACCCCTCAATTAACCAGTGCCACATCATGGCTCAGCAGCTTAAATGTCTTCCTCTAGTAAGGCTGTAATAATCTTAAACCTTCTGGTAGCTCCAGAAAGGAGCAGAAATTATTTTCTACCATTCCTTGCATATATTCAGATTTTATGTGGTGCTCCCGTATGTTCTTTGTCTTCTGAAGCTATGGAAACCAGCTACAGCAGGAGACAGGATGTTAGCAAGGAGACTGAATTCTCTAGTTACTAAGAAACACTACAAGCATCTGACATCTAAATCCTGTGCAGGTTTAAACCAACTGCCAGAGCTGAGCCAGGAAGGAATTTCTCTTCTGGTTTGGACTGAGAAAGTTCTGCATTTGTAGGAACATCAAAATATTCTAGTTTACCAAACTCTTTCCTGTGACAATGATCTTTCCTCCTTGGACATACTGTAAATTGGATTAGACACTGGGATGCCATTGTGTGCATTGAGTAAATATTTTCCTCTGAGCTAAGGGTTTGGTACACAGGTTCCCTGGCATTGCAGAAGCAGCTGATCATTCAGTTGTCCTCTCCTGTCCTATTTATCTTCTGACCAGCCTCTTTGAGTTAATAAACAAGTTTTTTGTCTTACTAGTTATACTCAATTAATGAAAATTTCCTGATGGGTTTGCTCACGGCCAATACTTTCTTCTGTTCATCCTCCAATCTTTAGCAATTGCAATTATACCTATTCCAGATTCCTTCTCCTTTTACTAAAACAAGGCAAAGGATATAAGACTTCAATAAACGAGCACATTGATTCCTACCCATCATTCATGCTAAATACATCTATTTTTATGAAGTCCCTGCAAAAGACATTCTGCTCGCAGGTATATGTTCCCCAAATTCCTCAGGCTGCTGTGCCTTTGACCTCTTCTGCGCCAGAAAGACTATTATCAAAAGCTGCCCTAAGTGTCCATTCCTTTCTGCTTTCTTTTCCAGTCTCTTTTCATTTAGGTTGAGTGAAGTTATTTGCACTGGAACAATTCTAGTTAACTACTGACTCAAGTAAGTCTTTCAAAACTAAAATTATCCTGCAAAGCAAGTTACAGAGATCTAATCCTATGACTGTTTTTCAGTCTTCACTTGACTAAACATGGGCTTCAAGTGTTAATGACAATACTTGATCATTAGCTTAAAGAAAAATGGATTGGATTGAGAGAACAAAACTAAGGATATTATTTTTAATATGCAGGTATTATATACTAACTGTAAAATCTCTCCATTGTTGGCTACTTTCTTCCTGGCTGGAGGTGGATAAAATTAATTGTGATAGCCTGGAAGGGGCTAAATTTCCAAAATGTCAGTATGCTGTTGTTTTAGGGACATTTAATAGGTGAGCCTGCAACAAGTGAAGAGACAACATGAGAGGTAGATCTGATTTGTTCCCAAAGTTTCCTGTGATATCTGTCGAGGTACGGTGCTAGCAAGGAAGTTACCAGGATATCAGAGCATTTCCCAAAGACAGGAAATTATCTTCACTGCATGCCGTCCAGCATACAGACAGCCAAGTTCAGCTATTATAGAATTGTTAAGGTTGGAAGGTATCTCCAAGGTCATCGAGTCCAACCATTAACAGAGCACTGACAAATCCACCACTAAACCATGTCTCCAAGCACATCCACACTTCAACACTGCCAGGCCTGCTGATTCTACCACTTCTCTAGGCAGCCTGCTCCAGTGCTTGACAACCTTTTCAGTGAACGAATTTTTCCTAAGATCCAATCTTCCCACAGCACAACTTGAAGCCATTTCCTCTTATCCTGTCATCTGTTATCTGGGACAAGAGACTAATGCCCACCTGCCTACACCCTCCTTTCTGGTAGGTGTAGAGTGATAAACTCACCCCTGAGCCTTTTCTCCAGACTAAAACCCAGTTTCCTCAGTTGCTCCTCATCAGACTTGTGCTCCAGGCCCTTCACCAGCTCCATTGCCCTTCTCTGGGACACACTCCAGCATCTCAGTGTTTTGTCTTGTAATGAGGGACCCAGAACTAATCACAGGACTCAAGGAGCAGCCTCACCAGAACCAAGTACAGGGGGAGGACTGCTTCCCTAGTCCTGCTGGCCACACTATTTCTGGTACAGGCAAGGAAGCTGTTGGCCTTTGTGGCCACCTCTGCAGCCAAAGCAGTATAAGGGACCACGGGTTAAAGCTCTATTAAGGATTGGAGATTTTCTTAATTATACCAAGAATACAAATTTCCAGTCTTCTCCCATACTACATCTCCAGCATTTTGGCCAGGAAGTGTGCTTAGGCATGTTGGCTTCTGGTGATCCTCTCCTCACCAACAGCAGAGCCTGTAAGAGCAAATTATATTGCTAAAAATGAAGGAATAATGGAGGAGATAGAAAATGCAGAGTTATGGCTTTGAAATACTTTTCCCCCTACGTTTCTTCATGTAGCTTAATAACTTATTTTCCCTCTTTCCCTGCAGCAAATTCTGCAGGTCTCTGGAAGACTTTTCATTCTGCAATCATTGTTCTTATTCCTCCACAACAACTGTGCTCCCAGCCCACACTGATACCTTTGCCCATTAGACACTCTCCTTCTTGTCCCTGATAAATAACAAAACTGGTAAGACTTTGAGGTGCGTGGGACCCAAACAAACAGGGGGGAAAGACCTGTCCTGACCCAACCCTGCTCTGCCCTCCACCACTCTAAATGTAAGCAAAAGGATGGGACTGTAAAGAAAGAACAGTCTGAGAGGAACTTAAACTTCATTCACTGTGCAGTTGAATAAAAGCCTATCAATTCTGAATTAAAATCTATACTTCTTTTCCAGAGAAAGCCACCAGCTGGTGCAGATCTGGTGTCTCTTCTGCAGAATGTGGATTCTGATTGACTAAACAGGTGTGAGGTAGCTTCCCAAAGGAACACCTGCCCCACTCCAGGTGCAGCAGTAACGAACTTTAAAAATCTCCTGTGGTTTTATTCTCAGCCAGAGCTGCATCATCAATATTTAATTCAGAATGCTGAAATCACTTTTTCCAATGGTCTGATGCACAGCTAGGCACATTCTTGGTCCTGTCATCCTGTTTCCCATATGCTTCTCCCAGCTGTAGGTAACTGGACCAAGGCAGAGGACAGATGAATAAAACCAGACTCTTCAAAATAGCTTTTTCGTAGGAAAACAAGGTTAAGAAGTCAGTTTGGTGTTATCCACAGTCCCAAGAGCAGAGTTCCAATAAAAGAAGAAAGTAGAAGGGTTGGACTCAGAAGGACTCTTATCCTGGCTCACAATCCTGGCATTGATGGCTTGACTGGACAGGTTAGAATCTAGGAGCTCCATAATCATCTGGCATCCTCTCAATATTGTACCTGAGAAAGAAGGAAAACTTATGAAGACAATCTACTCCACATTGCTCCCCTCCCCACTGGGGGGATGCATCTACCCCCTCTTCCTCCTCAGGGCTGCACTACTGTCTCAGGGATTCCTGCTACACCTCGGCCTTTGTGTAATGAGTTAGGTGGTGAAGCGTCCCTGGTCCATACCAGGATGTCTTGCATGACTAAGGTGAGAATAGCAATGACTGTAGTGGGAACTCCTGTTGCTGTTCTATGGTGAAGGATGAGAATGTCAGTCATCCTTTGACAATCCTGTCCAAGTCATGGCCTGAGTGGAATGGTACCAATGTTACTAGAGTTTTGGAAACTCTGGTAGTTACCAATCTGGATTATGGCCAAGATGTAAAATTTATGCATGACTGAAAGCAATCATCTTGTGACCCTATAAGCAGTGGTCTTAAGTGAGGCTCTTGGAGCTTTCCTGAACTGCCATGGGCTGCAACAGCACTACTCTCTGAGCAGAACATCTCTAGGTCTCAAGGCTGAGACACTTGAAGAGCCATCACTCAAGCCTTGCCTATTGAGAAATTCAGAGGCATTCCATGTATTTCACTGAACCTGAGGGTAATTTTTAATTGATACCTTCATACATTTACTTATATATTTTTGTGTCAGTGTGCATGTATGTGAATTGGCTGAAATACTTTTTACTGAGCATAGTATGAATATTGCTTCCTGAAACTATAATTAAGTCACTGTTATAATTGCAGTAAACCCTACTGAATCACTTTATAAATGTTAAATCAACCAGTGATTAAGTGCTTCTAAAATCTAATTAAGACAGACTGTTGACAAGTCTGGGACTAAGACTGGATGCAGCTGCACCTGGACTCCATCAAGAGCTTGGAAAGCAAGGAGATCCTTAGTGAACATTGTGACTCAATGGGAGGGTCTTCCTTTGCACTCTCGGTCTCCAAGCAAAACATTCTAAAGTGATTCTAAGTCCATTTTCCATTGTACGTTTCATCCCAGTAGTAATGGAATGAACCTTGCCATGAAACTCCGTTAAGTAGCACTGCTACAATCTTATATTAAAAGCTGCTTTTGCTAGTCTACCTTTGTCAGTGGTTCTTCAAGGGGATTAAAGCATTCATTTGTGACACCCATGCAGCAACAGGCTTACAGGCAAACTGAACAGCAAAAAGCTTTGTTGCATTTCCACCTGTATCTCAGATCCCCAGGAAGAAAAATATTACTTCTGAAAGTAAAAAGTCTTCATAAGGTTGCTGTTATTCTTCACCTTAAACTCAGCAGATGTCTCAAAAAGTCACCATCTCCAGAGAATAAAAAAACCCTGCGGTTTTGTAGGATCTGACTTAGGCTTTCAGAGCAGATCACCACAGAAAATAAAAACTTTAGACATTCTACTAATAATTCACAGAGTAATTTAGATTGGAGTAGACCTCCAAGATCACCAAGTCCGGCCTTTGACTGAATATCATCTTGAGAATTAGACCATGGCACTAAGTGCCATGTACAATTATTTCTTGAACACCCCCAGGGATGGGGACTCCATCACCATCCTTGGTGGCCTTTTCCAAAAGTTCATGGCTGCAGTGAATAAGGAGAAAAGGTGTTTTGAGAGAAAAATCTTTTGAGCCACATTCTAATTATAGATCAGTTAAAACTTTACACATCTATAGCAGTCAAGTTCCTGATTTCCAACATGCTGCACTAGTATCTTTCTGAGTTGTCTTGGTCTTTAGTTAAGAAGCAAATTCAGTCTCTTAGCTGAGAGTACACAAACCTACCAAATAGAATATGGAACAAGAATGGTTCTTTTTTCAAGAACCTGTAGAATGCATTTGCCTGGTAGTCCTGCTGCTGTTGGTAAGCAAAATTGATCTATGGAAAAACTGGCCTTAAAGAAACCACTTCTTCAGGTAAAGACAAGTAAACATGTAGACTGTAATAAAAATGGGTCTGTGACCAGTCTCTTTCCAGCAGTAGCTGTACTTCAACTCCTGTGTAAACACCATGCCCTTTACTGCAGCCTGCACTACAGACAATGAAGGAGAGAAATATGTGGTGACAGAATCCCTGTCAGACAAGGATTGCACTGGGTAGGATTCCTTCCTGTCAGGGGGCCCTTACCTGTGCCTGGAAATATACATTATAGGCACTCCGGGGATTTTTCGTATTCTCCGCTTGAGCTCTTTGTCCACTGTGGCCACAATGTAACATTTGTGCTGCAAAATAAGAAGGCAAGTAAGATTCAACACCACTGAACCCCAGAAAGGAGTCACGGCTGACCAAATGTTCCTATTCAGTGAGCTCACTGAACACAAGAAAGCTGTGAGTCCTTAGCAAGGCATTACCAGGACTTGTACAGAATTCCACAGCAGACTAATAAGATCCTTCTGCCCATTAGAACAGACTCAAGAAATCGGTGAAACTCTGTCCAGTCCTTCAAGCTGACAGCTTTTCCATCCTAAGTGCTTCTTGATGCTGTCCTATACAAAAAGAACGCTCAGGGAAGATAATACCTTGCATCAAATAAAGCTGTGCCAGAACTAGCAATGTCCCTTGGTGAGGTTTTATAGTTACTCAGTGGGAAATATAAGTCAGTCAGTAAGTAGAAGGGTTCAGGAATTTTTAGTACAGTAGCACAGTATAGAAAATGCCAGAAAGGGAAATACCTGAGTGACCCTCTGCACCAAGCAGTCATCAGCGTAGGTTCCTTTGTGCATACATGGCAAGCGTTCAAACCGAGGGTCCTTGGCAATTCTGTGGGGACATAAAAAGCAGCATCACAGCAATCAGACCAGAGAGTACAGTAACACAGTAAGGAGGAACAAGAATACCCCTTCTGTGATATAGAGAATACTGATCTCAAAACAAGGGAAGAAGGGATGGAGTAAATTGTAGACAAAGGTCAACTGAAATGACCTGCAAAAAAAAAAAAAAAAGAATGCAATTTGTCTAATTATTATCGGTTAAGTATTTCTTAGTACTGTTTTTTTGGATTCAAAATCTATACAATGTTAGGCCATTGCCAAACAAAGTAATTTGAAATAAGTTACTTTTGGGAAAAACTAGAACTTCTGGCATGTGATCATTTGTACCATGCATAAGGGGACATTTCCCCTCCTGTCTGAAGGGCAACATCAAAGCTGCTGAGGGTATGCACTCGTACACTTTACAACACAGCAGGCCAAAATAAAAAGAATAATCCATCTGAGTGATGTACATGAACTACATTGGACTAGTTTTGTACTGATCACACAATAACTTGTCTCTAGATTATCAGTACTTGGAACCTACACATACAGGAATAGCATGAAGTATGAATGAAAAGTTCTGTAAGACTTGGGTAATTTATTAATTTTCAGAAATTCTAAAATTAAATATATTTTTTTGAGAAACAGGAAAAAGCATTACTTAGAAAGTCTTAGGGATTAAAAGATTTGCAGATTAATACTGTGCACTCATACCTAGCATTTAATTTCTAAAACTTGAGCCATTGTACTGATCTCATAGAGGCAGAGAAATAAAACCAAGTTCAGGACCCTGCAACAACCTAACCACCCTCTAGTGCAGGAGCACCAGGTCAGAGAAAGTGTTTTTCATTTATTTATCTTAAAGCATTAAGTTCTAGAAACAGAGAAGAACACCCTGCACCTACCTTAATGCCACCCGGTACTTCTGTCCTAACTTCTCGATTTCACCCATTACGCAATCTGTGATACATGGAATACCTAAATGCAAAAGAAGCCCACGTTAAAACAAAGCAATATTTACTCACAGACCCCTACATACTGCCCAATGCCCCAGAAACATCATGAAACTATAATCACTTGCAGTGACAACTGATAATGTTGCAAGGTGATGAAATGTAGAACCACCAAGTTTAACCATGCCATGGTAATTTTAGATTTTTAAGTTATTAGTATTCTACCTTTGCTGAGATTACATTTTAAAACTGTTTCTTGACTGAAACCAGAGACACTGCCAGGGTTACTACAGCTCAATTATTATAGTATTCTTTTTGCAAGATTTCTTTTATTCTCAGCCGGTGGCACGAGGCTGACAAAGCACATAACGAGCGCACTGTGGCACTGTGTGGTCTGAAGAAACTGTGAGTGGTGAAGAAACTCACACTTGGCGTAGAGACAGTCCATCATTGACTGTACTAGGTCCAGTTTGGCCTTGATGGAGAAGTTGATGAAGTTAGTGTCAACCAGGATGTGGTAAGGGGGGCCCAGCTGTGTATTATACTGGAAGAACAAGCAAGAGGGATGCTGGGGGCTGGCAGGAAGACAAAGAATTCAAATCAGTTCATTGCATTTAACATCACATCCGATCCTACAAACTGCACAGAACGAAAACCCGGATAACGAGCAGAAAAGACCCACGAGGCCTCCTGCTGTCTCCCAAGCATATCCTTCGGTTTGGGGCACCGCCTTTTCTGACAGTATTGCTCGGAAACACCCTCAGTTCCAGCCTGCAGCGTGGCTGGCCCGCCCTCCTTCCTTCTCTCCCTCCCCGCTTTCTTCTCTTTCTCCCCAGAGCCTCAGCAGCACTTACACCTCCCGCTCTTTGATGACGCTCGGGTCTTCCTTCTTCTTCACGGGGGCCTTTAGGCGATCCTTCTCTTTACTGCAAAGAAGCACAGGCACTACTGGGGTACAGGGATAAGGAAGAGCTGCCAGCGGCGGAGAGACCTGGGCCGGGACCTTCTCCTGCCTGACGTGAGCGGGACACGAGGACGGTCCAGGGCCCGGAGCGGGACCGGGCCCAGCCGCAGCCACACTCACATGCGCTCATCCCGGAGACTGATCATGCGCTTCATGACCGCGTACTTCCGCGCCTTCTTCTGCTTCCCCTGCGAGGACACGGACACAGCTGCGATAAGCAAAGGAGAGACCGGAGCCCGGCCGGCCCGCTCCCGGCCCGCTCCCGGCCCCGCTCCCGGCTCACCATGCCGATGGCGCCGTCCGCCGCCGCCACTGCCGTGTCCCGGGTGCGTCACTGGGCCCCGCCCCGGGACGCGTCATCTCCGGCTGCCAGCGCCGGGCAGCGGCAGCGCCGGGCAACGGCAGCGAGCTTGCGGCCGTCGTCGGAGATCATGGTAACGACGGTAGCGCGTTTCCCTGCCCGCCGCCTCGGGTCCCGGCGCGGGGAACGGGCTCCCGGGGCGAGGCAGTTACAGCCGCAGCCCGGCTGCCCGGCCGTGACGGGCGTCCCCCGGGTTGACGGCCCCGCTGCCGGCGCGGAGCACCCGCGCGGGCCTGGTACAACCACGGCGGGGTCCCCGCGCTGTCGGCGGCGGGGATGGCTCCGGGAGGGCCGCGGCGGGGCCGGGCGGGGCCTCCGGCTCTTCACTTGGGCTTAGCCTCGCTGTCTGCGCGGCGCTGCGGGCTGTCGGGGGCGCAGCGGGGAGGCGGGGGCGGGCTGGCGGCTGTGGAAGGGCCCTGGGCACTGGTGGCCCCGCCGAGCCCACCGGTGCTGCGGCTGGAAGGGGAACCGCAGCGCACCAGTCGCCCTCCTTCCCACTCTTCTCTGTTCAACAGAGCCGGGACGTTACGGAGGTCTTCAGCCCACTCACTTGAGCTTACTTGCTGGACTGTTTGGTTTTTTTGAGAGTTAATGTAGTGCTGGTTTTGCCATGCTCTAACTCATGAACTTAATGAAAAGCAGTGGGTTGTCATTATCTTTAGATCTTTCCTGTATGTGTGATCAGAAATCTTAGCGAATGAGCATAATTTTAGCTGTCTTTTATATAGCCATAATGGTGTAATCTGACCCAAAATGTATTTTCTGCACATGAACGGAAATGTTCTCCAAGTTCTCAGACTGGTCCGGGGCGTTTGGTTTTGGCATGCCCTGTACAGGGAAGGGAGAAAGAAAGGCCTTTCTCTCAAAAGCTTCTGGGATTAGTGAGATCTTGTAGCTGTTGGTATCCTCCAAATACAATGGGTTTATCTGGTGTGCTGGTCAGAAAAAGCAGACAATGAGGAACCACTCAGGAGTTTTTTCCTGATGTGAAAAACCTCTGTAGAACTGTGACTGATGCTCTGACAATGAGGAAGGAAACTAGACTGAAAGAAAAACTATGTTTATTAGGAAACCCACAGCTGAGTTTTCCACCTGAGTGATCATATTTAGCTTAACTCTTGGTTGAGGAAATGCAGTCGGTGGAGCTTGCATGATGCTGTTCAAGTGACCCTCATTGATTTGGGAAGAGAAATAATTGAGGAAGAAAGGGATGATCTGCTTTCCCTGCTGAAGTGCAGCAGGGAAAGTATCTGAGTTTTGTCCTGGCTCAGGAAGCAGATTTGGTGTCAAGGTGAGACTGGCCTGAAAGTTGCCATGTGGCTGGCTTGCTGTGTTTGAGGAGGACAGGAGGAGCTGACCGTGCTGGTGGTGGTTCATTTGCAATGAAAAGTCCTTAGACTTAAGCAGTTGACAGAAGTCTCTTTTTTTTGTTTGTTTTCCTGTTGCCACTGTTTTATATAGCTTGTATGTAAATGCATATGATAAATCCCATCCCTAATAAGAGAATGACTGTTTTGTGTAGACACTGACTGTTGATGCAGCTTTTGTCCTTGACAGCTGATACTGGATCCTGCTTAGTGCTTTTTGTGCTGACTTTTCAGTTTTCTGTGAATGTATTTTGAAGTTAGGTTCTCATGGGCATCATTTTTACTGGTTTGTGCCTACTTTACTTAGTGTAAGAAAGTACTGTCTCTTTCACTAGAGAATAGTTCTGTGCGTGGCATGAGACAGATGTGCCATTGGTGGTAGACATTTGTGGACTGAGAGATATTCTCCACAGAGATAAATTGTCCTCTTTGATTGGATGAGGTGGTATTAACCACCAAAAAGGCTTTAAAATAAAATTAAAAGTTTGTTTTTAAGAGAAGAATGGCAATTTATCAGTGCACCAAATAAAATCAGGAGGCACAGCAGATTTCCTAGGAGCTCAGTACATCTGTTCTGTATAGTGTGCCCTTAGCTGGTTTTGTAGCTGTAGCCACGTGAATGAGCCATTACTATGTACAGTTCCTTTCCTATGTATTACACTTGGGCTTACTTGAGCTCTGCACTGTGTTCCTCTGGCTTCAACAGAGGCAGTAACACAAGCTAAATGTATTCCCATTACTGAACTTACTTTCTTTGCTGACTTGAGGAAGTAATGCAGTTTATTTTACAATTCCATGCTGTCTACCCTGATTATGCCAATACCTCTCCTTGAGTCAAACAAAGGTGAAGCTTTCAAATCCCCATTTTCCCTGCAGGTGGCAGGAGACCATAGCTTGCTCTATCCTTGGATCAAGATTACTAACACCTGTTGGATAATTCAGCATTTTTTTTCCGGCTTAGTTATGATGACACCTTATGGCATGCTTTTCAGAATTTATTTCCCAGATTGTTACCCAGCAGTTCTTAGTGTGGAAACCATTTTAATTCACATCTGCATTCTGTTAAGTGAGTGGCAGTGTATCTTGAATACCACCTACTTGCAACTAGGTTCTTCACCTCAAAGTGTTCCAGCTGCAAGAGGACTCTTAAAGCTGCTGGCAGTGAGTAAGATAGAAGGAAGTTGATTGTATAACAGCCACTTCAACTCTAGTGACCACCTGAGTTTGTGTCTTGTTTACCACATCATGCAGAGGAAATAAAATGACAAGTTACTGTGCTGATTAATTAATGCAGCTGAGATAACTGATTCCTTGTGTCCAGCGAGTTCGAAAATTCTGCAAACCAGATCAAGAGAATCAGGTTCCAATTGACTTAAAAAGCCCTGAAGTTTACATAATGGATCTTGCTTTTTCTATGCTTGAGAGAGAGGCTGTGTGACCTGTGGTGTGCCTCACAGAAGGGAAAGAGTTGTGGAGTAAAGCAGAAATAGTTTGAGTAGATGAACCCACAGAGTCAGCTTTGTGGGTTTTTTGTGACATGAAGAGACTGGTTCTGGAAGATGCTGGAAGGAGATCTTGTAGATTCCTAATATTGATAAGTGTGTGTGAAATTCCCCAGCTGAGTATGGAGCAGTCACACACCTTCCACAGCCAGGCCAAGCTGGAGCAGAGTTTCAACCAGTCATTTGTAGCACGTCTTGGATATGTACTGTGAAATAACTAAAATACCAAGGAAATTGCTAGGTCTGTGGTCTTTAACTGACAGAAATATATGAGTTAAGAAAGCTGATGCTTTACCTAGGAGGAGAATGAGATTTTATGCCCTGGGGACTGCAACACTGTTTCAGTGAGGAAAAGTAGAGGAAGGAGGAAAATGGATGAGTGGGTGGTACTTTCCTTGAGATGTGGGTGAGGAAAAGGCAGTGAAAGTCTGGCTGCTTCTGCAGTGCAACCAAAAAGCTCTGCACAGGTTTACTGGTTGATTTTCATGTGCGTTAGAAAGGTTAGTAGAAGTGTGTAAAGGCAGCCAGATCTGTTGATTATTGGCATGGAGGGAAATAAGAGCCATCTGAAGAGGAAGGCAGAGGAGGGGGGACTAAGGAAGAAGTGACAGCTGAGGTGGTGGCATGCAGGCAGGAGGAGCACATCACATTCCCAGAAGAGGTGGCTATCTTAACAGACAGCTGCCTTGGTGAGCCTGGCTCTGTTCTTTTCATTCTCGCTCCTTTATGTAATCTGTTCTCTGAATGAGCAGATACTGATTGTGTAGGCTCTGTGGTGTTTCTTCTGGCATGTGTCCTGGTTTTTGTGGCTGCGTCAATCCTTGCTGTGAAATTTTATTTTTTTTTTTTTAATCTCAATCCTGACAGTAAACTGTAATTTAGTGGATAGTGCTGCTGAAGCTGAAATCCCTTATGAGGATCACAATTTCCTGAATATCTAAAACGACCATACCAATAGTTTGTTTTGTGGTTCAAGAATTCTGGAAAACTTTATTTATTTTGTTTTGAGGCTTGACTACAAATAGGCCTTTAAATCTGTGCAAAATTGGTTTGAGAATAGTATAGATAGCATTTTGTTGGGTATGAAGACTTGAAGGTCTACCTCATTATAGAATGGTCTGGCTTGGAAGGAACCTTAAAGATCATTTAATTCCAACTCCCCTGACATGGGCAGGGATGCCTTCCACTAGACCAGATTGTTCAAAGCCCCATGCAACTTGGTTGTGAACACTTCTAAGGATGGGGCAGCCACAACTTCTCTGGGCAGCCTGATCTGTTCCTCACTATCATATTGAAGAATTTCTTCCTTATAGCTAATCTGAACCTACCCTCTTTGAGTTTGAAGTCCTTCCCTTTGTCCTGTCACTACATGACCTTGTAAAAATCCCTCTGATCTAGTACAGTGGGCAGTTCTTCATTCTCTTGGTCCCTGCCTTTGTGTTCTGTGTCTTGGTTGGTGTGGCTGGAACAGAAGACTGAGGGGAAAAAGTTGCTGAGTACCATAGCCTTCTCCTTGTCCCAGGTAACCAGATCTTCTGGTTTCCTTCTGGAGGGGTTACATGTTTTCCCTAGTCTTCCTTTATCACTAATGTACCTATAGAAGGCTTTCATGGTGCCCTTGGCAAGGTTAAGTTCTATGAGGGCTTTAGCTTTTCTAACCTGATCCTTGGCTGTTGAGACAATCTCTCTGTATTCCTCCTAGGCCATCAGTTCTTGCTTCCATCCTTAAAACTCCTATATGAAGAGCATGCAGGTTCTCAGCTGCTCCATGAAACCTATGGAGGCAAGGATGTGTTTTGTTCCATCTTGAATGTGCTAGTTTCAGGGGGCTGTATAGTGAGATGAGATTGTGACAGAGGTTGCAGATATGGTGAAGCCTTGCACCTCATCAACAGTGGTACTTTTATAGCACCTCTCATGGATTTAATGTCTAGTGGTGCTCTTGCATCATGCACCTCCCATGTGTTTCTGCTTGTTAAATTTATCCAGAGTGTAGACATCTAACATTTCTCTCTTCTTTTTTAACTTTTCCAGGAAAGCTAGCAAACTGCAGGCTAAAGGAAACAGCCCTGCAGGACAACCCTTTTTCCACAAAGAGGAAGAGAATTCTGTGCTCAAGTCCTTATTTTGCAGCAGTGATTCTGTGATGCAAGTTCCAAGAGTTACTCTTTCTGTGATAATCTTCTCTATGGCCTCTTCTTTCTGATGTTTGTCCCACATCTGGGCACAAAGTGGAAGAAGGATGCTGAAGAATGGGTACTCTCTTTTTGGCTTTTAGAACATGGGCACTTGTATAAAGGTATGTGATTGCTCTTTGGTTGGAGGGATGGACTTTGGGTTGAGTCCAGCAAACAGGATGTGCTGGGCTAGAAAGTCATGGCTATTGGTGGGGGGAAATACCTCTTTTAAGCTTTCTGCATGCTGATGTCCATTATTGCTACTGTTGAGATGACCGATGAATAACTCCCCTTTTGTGTTTGTTTAAAAAAAAAAGACAGCTTGAATGCACAATGTAGCTTCTCACTAACTGAATGGTGACATGGTGAGCTATATTGTATGCATCACTGTATGCCAAATCCTTTGTCTAATTGTCACATGCGTTCCTTGCTGCTGCTCTTGTTCCATCTGTCAGCTATGTCTTATCAACCAAACAGCATGTTCTGGGTGTGGTATTTTTACTACATGTTTGTTTAGTGGTCCCCTTAGTGAAAACTTGAGTCTAGATTGGTGTCTCTTAAAATTGCTGTAAACATAATGGTGTACAAATAGAAGGTTTTAGCTTTTGTGTTGATCAGTGAGAGTTTCAGCAGAGAGGCTCTACTTTGCAGAAGCGAGAAGGAAAAGACAAACGGACTCTTTTCCAGTTGCATTTGTATGTTCTGTAGTAGACTTTCAGGGCAAAAGTAGATTCACCTCTGCCCTGGTAGGATTTCGTTTGTTCTGAGCAAATGGGTATGGTCTTGTTTGTAACTCTTTTATTCCATAGCTTTTTCTTCCAAGGTTGCTGGCTAAGGGTCAACTTCTGTCCCTTTTGGTGGTGGCTCTGTAATGAGCTTTCGTATCAGAGTAAAAGATAACTTCATGGCTTGCAAGTAGGTGTGACAGTTTTGACCACTGTTGTTGAGGTTGGTGATCCTGCAAAAAATATCTCCTTCCTGCAGTACCCAGAGCCAAAGCCTGTTCTCATTATTTTCAGAGGGGTGATATGTTGTCCTTCTTTTAGATCCCTGCATCTGAATGGGAATCTGTGATGGAGGGAAAACTGTTAATTGCAGCATGTTGTGCTGTTCACATATTTCAATCTTATGGAATAATGCTTTAGGGATGTCCTTAGAGAGAAGGACAAGTTTCTGAGGAACCATAGATTAAATTTAGGCCACTGTGTGTGAGGAAGTCACTGGACTGGACTTGGCCTATTTTGTATTCTAGATGCAGCTGTGATCCTCGGCTGTGTGTCGCACCGAAGGGACCTGATGTTTTACATTATTGGTAAGTGAAGGAAAGGCTGCCTTTGTATTTGACGACCTCTCCATAGGCTTCAGAAGGGTTTCTTGAAAGCCTTTGATTTAATTTTAGTTCAGAGTTTACCTAACAAACATGAGTTACTGTCACTCCACACTGTGCCCTCCACCTGGCAGACTTGCCTCTCGACCATTCTTCTTAATCCTAAAGTCCTTTTGTTGGCCTAATTCCTAAGCCATCCCCTTACTTTTTCCTTCAAGATCTAGTGGAGGGTTGTTGCTTCTGTGATGCTTCTTAATCCAGCCAAAACGTGATGTGCAGAAGTTGTCTAGTTATATGTTTCCCTTAAAGGAATCTCTATAGTTCTAACTTGCAACTTGAACTGAATTCTGTGTCTCTGTTGGGGTGTCCGCAAGCCTTATCTGAGACTCTCTACCACCTTTAACTATTTCCTTTGTTTGCAGTCATTTTCAGAGTCTTAAGAGACTTAGTATTTTCTAACCTTACATGTATCATAACACAAACCATAAATGTTCACACAATAACATCTACCTTAAATCGCTAATTTGCATTTGAGTAGATATCATTAACAGAAAGGCATCTTTGGCTGATGCAGAGGGGATTTTAGAGCCTGACTCAGCCACCTTGGCTTCTGCAACCACACTTTGTTCTCTCCCTGCTGCAGGTGGGATCACAGTATCTGTTGTAGCTTTCTTCTTCACCATTAAGTTCCTCTTTGAGCTTGCCGCACGTATAGTCAGCTTCCTTCAGCATGAGGACCGGGAACGCCGAGGGGAGCGAACTATTTATGACTACGTGCGAGGCAACTACCTGGATCCCCGGTCCTGCAAAATCTCCTGGGATTGGAAGGACCCCTATGAGGTGGGCCACAGCATGGCCTTCCGAGTGCATGTAAGGCAATATTTTTGTTTCCATGCAGCTTTGTGGGCAGGAACAGAATTCTGAGTTAGGGGTGGGCTCTTCAATAGTTTTTTCTGTTGGGGCTAAGCCAGGTGTAACTGAGGAGTAGGCAAGCTATCTGTTTATGCCTTCTGCTCTGTTACTGTGTTGTAAAACTCCGTAAGTGTATATTTAAGGTTTGCACTTCTTAAAGTCTAATCTCTCTCTCCAGAATCCTCGGAAGAGCCAGAGGAGACCAGACTTGTCCTGACTGCCGCTTCCTTTACTGGGAAGCAAGTAGGCTGAGCCTTGCGTTCAGCAGATGTGGTGCTATCTTTTGATTATGCAGCTGAAGTTAAGGGTGTGGGAATGGGCATTTTACCAACCCAAGAGCTGTAAAGCTTCATGACTGCTCCCCATTGACTGTAAAATGGATTGTTATTCTGTCAGAACTGGAAAAGCCTGCCAAGTACTCTTGTTTCCCTCTAATCCCAAAAGGCCAAGTCTAGGGGAAGTAAGATGAGTGGACACAGATAATTTGGAGCTATGTGGAGAAAGTTTGAGCAGGTTTTGTTGGGCTTATGTGCCTATTTTTCTATCCCACCTTCTCATCCAAGAGGGTATCAAAATAAGAGGAAAGGTTCAGCTAGGTTACCATCCCTCTTGGGAAGGTGAAGAAAACCCTTCTGCTTGATAGTGAGTGAAGAGTTCTAACTCCAGGGCAGGCAGTGGAAAAAAAGCTGAAGGGAAAGGGACTTGTTCTGTTCCTACTATTTAAATTTATTTCCTTCACCTTGCTGACACTCATGAGCTCTAGCAATGTGCCTTTCCACTTCATGCTTGTGTGCCATTTGCTTAGCCCTTTATTCATCAACAGTAGCTTTGCATACACTAGTTTCTTCTGATGTCAGTCAAGATGCAAACTTCTTCAGGCCCCGCACCCTCCCTTATTTGGAAACACGGAATAATAGTAACTTTTTTCTGACTACAGGCTGATTGCAGATGGTAGACAGGCTCTAGCCAACAAGCTGCTGGCTCTTGAAGAGCCATGCATATGGAGTTTCAAGGTGTAATTATTTCCTTGTAAGGAACTAGTGGTCGAGGTATGTTACCTTCTGAAATTGTCCAAGAGATGACGTCAGTGATTGAGCTGCCTGTGATTTTATATTTAATGTGTTGTTTTCATTATGATGCTTCTTAGCAGTTAAGACTGGGTCAGCTCCTTAGGTCAGCATCTTCATCACACTGTTTTCTCTAACAAATTGGTAAGAGTTTTTTAATAGCTTAGCTGTACAAATGAACAAGATCTGCTTGTTTCTCTGAAAGGGTATGGCTTTACTTTTTTTCCTTTTGCTAGTGGGTTCTCATGATTTCTGCTCTAATACTGCACTACAAGTGCAGACGGGAAATGCCTAGAGGCATGTTCTTTTCAGGGCATGCATTTGAACCCCAGCACAAAAGAGAATGGGGCTGTTCAATGCCCACTTGTCCCTTTCCCATTCTGGAGAATACAGTGTGTGTAACACTGTCTATTAATTACTTTTCCTTTTCTGAACTGAGGTACTTGCCCTTCCCTAAGGGAACTTGTTTTTTCTTCCTCTGTGTGCTGTATGTTTTTGCTGACCTGTACTTCTCTGTTTCCCATGCAGTTGTTCTATAAAAATGGGCAACCCTTCCCTGCTCACCGGCCTGTGGGGCTGCGAGTTCACATCTGCCATGTGGAGTTAGCAATTGATATTCCTGTAACCCAGGAAGTTCTTCAAGAGCCCAATTCCAATGTGGTGAAAGTGGCTTTCACTGTGCGCAGGGCTGGAAGATACGAAATCACTGTAAAACTTGGTGGCTTGAATGTGGCCTACAGCCCCTACTACAAGGTTTTCCAGCCAGGTAAGATCTAAGTGGCCCTGTAATGATTCAAAGTAGATTTGGACATATTGGAGGCCCTTAGGTAAATGTGTTTCCAGCTGAAATAGGTAGGTGACAGGGAAGAGTTACCCTTCATCATTTTCCTCCCAGCAACAGACCCATGAGTAAAATATACTTGTGACTATCAGTACATAATAAAACAGAAACTGCTTTACAGAATAAGTCATTAATGCTACTTAAAATCCCTATCCACTTCTGTCGTGTTCTCCATTTTGTAGTAACTTCTTCATAATCCATCTAGTAGTCAGAGAGTAGTCAGTAGCCTTTCGTGAAAGTATTAAGTTATTTGTATATGAGTTGGAGACACTGTCATAATTTGCCTCTTCTTTTTCTGAATACCCTACTCTATTCTTGTAAGCTTCTGGAGCAGTTGATACCTCTGATTACACACTTCTGTAAAAACATTTCCTTTTTATTCGTATTATTGTTATGTCCAGTATTGCTGTCGGGATGTTCCTCGGCTTGTCTGGGCCCTGCTGCTGAACCAAATAGTGGCTGCTGTGGTGTTTCACTCCAGAGTCACCTTTGGCTAGCTGGTGATGTTGCTGGGACCATAGAGACAAGTCTGGGTACGCCAGGGCTCAGGGAGCAGCGGAATGAGCTTCCTCCATGGAGGCTTGCTCCAGGTTGTCCTCTGCAGAAGAAGCTTTAAGGTGATAGTGAAGTACAGGAGTCGGTTCTGATGGAGGGTTTAGTCTAGAACATTTATTCTAGCCTGCAGGCCTCTGAATCTCATAACAACTCCAACAGAACTTCTCCACCGCATGGTCACTTATCCTTTTAACCAGGGGAGAGGGGGAGGGAAGGGGACAGGATGCCACCAACCAGGTACAGGCGAGGAGGTCTTAGGGGACAAAGGACACTCAGATGGCCAATGACCCCCAGGGGTAGAGAGCATTCTTTGAATCTGCCAATCACTGACACCCTTCTGGAATTCCAGGAGTGATCGATAGTGATCAGCAGGGGTGGGAGAAGGAGGGTTGATCATGCCACAACACTGAATAAAATTTGTTTGCTTCTGCTTTTGTTTTTTTTCACCCCCAATTGGCATCTTTTATGTTTCATGAATGTGTCATTGAAAAGACCTCTATTTATGGCTTTGTGAATAGACACAAAGCTTGCTAAAATATCCCTTCAGAAAGAAGAAGCTCAGGTTTAACTCAAATAAAGTTTGTTTAGTAAGTTTTAGTAAAGTTTGTTTGTTTAGTAAGCTGCATTTGCAGGTTTTCTTAGGTGTCAACTAGCTTATATTTTGTATGTACAGTGGGAGCAACTTCCTGAGCAGAAAGTTAGAATGGTGGAAAAACATTCTTTAGAGGACCGGTAACTTAGTTTTCTTATTAGTATTAAGTCTCTGATCCAAGGTACGCACTTATGCACTACAGCATATACTTCAGTGCTCAGATACTTTGCTTTTTTAATGTAGGAGCATAGAACGTGTTTAGATTTGATCCATTTTCAAGGATAGTGTACCCCTAGTTGCTTTTCTTTTGCTTTTTATAGCTTCACCTTGGAATTTGTTTGACCCTAAATTATTGTTATCTGCTTCAGGAATGGTGGTTCCCTCCAAAACCAAAATTGTCTGTCATTTCTCTACTCTGGTGCTGACCTGTGGGCAGCAGCACACTCTGCAGATAGCTCCCAGAGATGAATATGACAATCCCACCAGCAATTCTGTGTCCCTGATAGATGAGCACAATTACAGCCTCTCCATCCATGAGGTGAGTGCAACCTCACCCCTTGCTGCTTGACTTCAGGTGAGCTGGAGAGCCCCTGTTATTAATTTGTTTTCTGTTTAGCTGGGTCCTCAAGAAGAAGAGAGCTCTGATGTGGTGTTTGAGAAGTCTGTGGTGTCCAATCGGCAGACTTGCGAGGTGTTCTTCCGACTCACCTTGCACTCCAGGGGCTGTTTCCATGCCTGCATCTCCTACCAGAACCAGCCCATCAGCAATGGTGATTTTGACATCATTGTTCTAAGCGGTGAGTCAAGACCTAATCAGCATTCATTCTGTAGGTATCCTCTTACATTGTGCTTTGCATACTCATGTAGCAGAGCTATTTGTGGCTTCCCTGCAGGCTGGCCATGCTTACTTGCTAAAGGAAAGCCTATTCATTTAAAAATGCTAAGGTAAACGAATTTGCTTCTAACAGGAGAGATCTCTCTGATCCAGTATCTCAGAGATACTCACTGATCCATCAGCAGATAAAAACAAGTGTTTTTACCCTATTTCAGGAGGTTTACCTCTGAAATTAGGCAATTTTTATTGCTTGCTAGTAGTTGACATCTGAGCCAGTCATGTATTGTATGTTATGTGTATTGTATGTTATATGGAGTAAGAACACTGCATGTAACCTATGTGTTTTGGGTTTGTTTTTTTTTTTACAATGCTATAATTCCTGGTTTCTTCAGGAGTGAGTCAGACTCCAGATTTCAGTGTGGCTGTCAAGTGGCTGAATCTCCAGGCTGGTGCTCTGAGAGAGAGGTTCTCTATGCCTTTTTCTTCAGCCAGTCACTAACAGACAAACAGCCGTGCTGAAATCTTTTCATCCCACTCCTGGGTTCTCTTTATCAAAGTTTCACTTCAAAGGTTTTCCTTTGGATGTGTAACATTTTCTTTAAAATCAAGATCACTGATTTATTTGGTGGTGGCCTGTGCATTCTTTTTCATTCTTGTCTCCATTAGGATTTACACAACTCTTTCATATCTGTTTCCCTCAGAGAATGAAAAGAACATTGTAGAACGCAATGTGTCCACCTCAGGTGTCAGTATTTATTTTGAAGCTTACCTTTATGATGCTCCTAGTTATGCCAACACTCAGTGGCAACTTCCACCAGTGCACCTGAGCTCCTCCCAGCGCCGTCCTTCTACTGCAATTGAGGATGAAGATGAAGATTCTCCTTCTGAAAGCCAGACCCCTGAGAAAGTGAAGAAGCCTAAAAAAGTGTACTGCTATGTGTCACCTAAGGTAGATATCATAAAGTTAACCACACTTGAGTGCATGTTTAAAGTATGCTGTAACTGAAGAGCTTCCCTGTGCTCTATATTTTAGCTCCTGATTCAGGTGCCTCAGATTTGGTTAAAAAAGGTATGCCTATGACAAACATGGAGCTTCTGACTGAGAATAATGTTAAAATGAGCCTTGGAAGTTTTAGGAGTGCATTTTAGAACTTGAAGTTTTTAGATTAGGGTTGTGTTTTTAGATTTTAGGATCTTTCTAGGTCTGGTCCAAATGCAACTGGAAATTTTCTTGCTGATTGTTCATTAGATATTCTGTTTGACTTTCCTTTGCTTTTTTCAGGTGAGACCTGCAATTCCTATTCTCAGTTTCTGATTCCTTTAAATTTCCATTTAAGAGACTCTCACCACCTCAGATTTTATGTCTTTGTCCTGTTACTGGAATGTTTTGCTGAAAAGAAAAAGGGGAAAAACGGTCAGAGAACAAAGGGTAAATTTATAAGTAGAAGAAACAGGAGAAACCGAGGATTCTCTTACAATAAGAATATGTTAGCAGTAATTTTTTTCTAAAGTGAAAGACTAATCCAGGAATCGCTTTTCTGCCAAAGGGAGAAAGAGGGCTGTGAAGCAGTTACAGGATAGAGAGAACTGCTAGATTTCTAAATCTGTGCTGCACATGGCTCTAAGAACTGACTTGGAGTGCTATGTCCTTGTCAGCTCAGCATCCCTTCATCCTTTATGTATTGTTTTGGACTTGATTCTCTTTTCTATTGCATTACCTGGTAAAGCAGATCACCAGAAGTGAGTACTGTTAGAAGCTCCCTTTAGGTGCCAAAGTTGTTCATGTGATTCTTAGGCTTGCGTAATTGTATCCGTGAGTCTCTATGCATAGAAATAGAAACAGTAGAAAACTGTTTCTGTGATGCTGTTTTAAAGAGTTGCTGTTCATATTTGGCTTGTTTGTGGACAAATGCTGATTATCAGTTTTTCCAATCATTGCAGCTAGGAAAGGTTTGTGCAGGAAATGGTTTTCTTTTGTCTAAAGATGCTAAAATGTCATCTTAACTTGCTCTTTAGAAGACAGGAGTTGCATAGTTAGTCATTTGTTCTGGCAGAAATACACTGAGAATAAATTTCTGCACATCTCATGGATTTAGCAGTAGCATGTGCTTTTTAAATGATGCTTGAAATTGTCGTGAAAATTAGGGAGTAATAGGAGTAGTCTGTTGGCGTGACTTTTACCAAAAACTTTTTGTCAGTGCCGTACAATCTTGTCCTGAATTTAGCTTCTCAAGTGTACTTAAGATTACTTTCCAATTAGACCTGTCCTGTGTTGTTCTACTGAACATAATAGCTTAGTGCTATAAAATGTGTCATGCTGGCATCCCACATGCGTCATAAATGCACGCAGTGAAGTCTTACTGACAATTTGCTTACAGTTCTGAGGAGCTTTAAAGGTTCTCAAGTATTGTGCCAAATGCTGCAGAAACCTCTTCCAGGGGTTGAAGGGAGGTCTAGCCTTATGGATCTGTCCTCTGCCTCTCATGTTCAGGTACAATCCTTAACAAATGTGTGACATTTAACATTTTCTTTTCTTTGTTGTTACTCAGCAATTCTCAGTGAAGGAATTTTACCTGAAGATCATTCCATGGCGCCTTTTCACCTTTAGAGTGTGTCCTGGCACAAAGGTGAGCCTCTTTCCATGTACCTGTCACTGCACCGCCATGTTGATAGCTTTTCATCCTTGTGAATCACAGTACGTTTCTTCCCTTTGGAGAGAAGGGCTTCCACCCACAAAACAACATTGTGCAGCATAAATTTCAATTCTGGAATTCCCTCTTAGTGCCTAAGTTTTGCTAATATTAGTGACTAGGAGCCAGTCTTAGCACTCTTTCCTGCCTTTTGTCCCAATGCTAGGCAAAAATGTTGATTCTGTTGCATTTTTCTTGGTTATTTTCCTCATAACTGATGCGCGGAATAAAGACTCTAGAACTCATTAAAATTATGAAGTGAGTATGTATTGAGCGCCCGACACAAGCGAGATAATTCTCAAAGTCTTGTGTCTAGAGTCTCAGTCTGACCTATATCTTTATTTACAAAGGTGTTCTATATGTAATACATTACATAACTTTTCTATGCAAATGCAGCTCGTAGCCACGCCTGTCCTCACTTCACATGGTAATTAGATCCACGCCCTTCTGGGCGTGCGTTGTTTGCTGTGGTGGTCGCACAGGGGTCTTTGGAGGTCTTCTGAGGCTGAAGATTGTGGTCTTCTTCATGATTGAACTTTGGAACTTTTTTCCTCTGCATGTGCGCTCTTGATCTCTTGGTGCTTATCTGAGTATGTCTGTTAGACTTGATGAGATTAGAGACAGAGGGACTCTTTTATCTGGGCTCTTTGCATCTTTTGGTATTCTCTCGGTATTGTTCTTTACTCTAGAAGCTTCAGAAACTTGCACTTTTCTATGCTCTTTGTACTATGGCAGAGGTTTTTTAAGTAAAAAGGTTAAAATTCAACACAATTCTACAAGCTAAAATTTAGATGCTTAATTCATTTTGCTAACTCAAGTGAACTTTAAAAATCTCTATTTCATAACCTTCCTAAAATGCTGTGATTGTGTCCATTGAAGCCCTCAGATTTGTGTGTGAAGTTTAAGGCAGCCTCCTAAATGGAGTCTGGGTGCTTGAAATAGTTTTACTGATAACTGCATACACATGGGGGAGCAGAGAAAGTCTTAAGAGCACAGGCAGTGTTGCTGTGTCTACTGAACATACTGTGCCTTCTGTATGATGGGTTTACCCTTTCTTTCATCTTTTTCGTGTTAGTTTTCATACCTTGGTCCTGATCCTGTGCACAAATTACTGACACTGGTGGTGGATGATGGGATCCAACCCCCTGTGGAGCTCAGCTGCAAGGAGAGGAACATCTTGGCAGCCACTTTCATTCGCTCTCTGCATAAAAACATAGGTAAAGGGACAGTGAGGTGGGTACAGTAGTCAGGGAGTTAGCATTTGAGTCTGCTAGTTTCTCCGGGGAATAAAGATTTCCAGCACTGAATGACTTCTGATGAGAACTCTGGTTGCTGGAGTATCACACTCTGTTCCTATTGGTGCTTCCAGTGAATATACTTCATCACAGCAGCTGTTCCTTTTCAGCTTGGCTTCTCTGTCAGGCTCTTTGAAAGTGCACCTGTGAGTATGAATACCAGCAAGATTAATTGCAAACCTACTTTGAGAGTTTTGTCTCCAAACCTTGCTGTGGTAAATGCACTTTTGGGCTGTAAAGCTGATCTGTGCAGTTAATCTTAGGAATGCTCTGTAGATGGTTTGAGATGTTGATAGCTCAGGCCTCACCCAAATTGTCACTCTTCTCAGGAGGCTCTGAAACCTTTCAAGACAAAGTGAACTTCTTTCAGCGAGAGCTTCGTCAGGTGCATATGAAAAGACCGCATTCGAAGGTCACGCTGAAGGTCAGCCGCCACTGTCTGCTGGAGTCGGTGAGTTCATGAGTCATTTTACTTTAGCCCAGGGCTTCCTCCCTCTCTTTTTATTTTGCTCAGTGCCTAATGAAGTCTAAACTGGAATGTGCTAGGGCAGCCACGCTAAAAATGGTTAGTCCCTCTGTTTCAAGGCAGATGCCAGCGGGCAGCTTGAGAAGTTGTTAAACACTGGAAAGGACTGCTCAGGGAGGTTGTGGAGTCACCATCCTTGGAAGTGTTCAAGAAATGCCTGGATGTAGCACTTAGTTTTGTGGTCTAGTTGATAAGGTAGAGATCAGTCAAAGGTTAGAATCGAAGATCTTTGAGGTCTTTTTTGACTTGAATGATTCTGTGATTCTGTAAAGTTAAATTTATAGCCTGTAAAAGCAAGAAATCTGCTGATGCTACTCCATTCCTACTTTGCATTGGAACTCGAGGCCTGGAGAGAGACTGTCTACCTGGACTAGATTTGTGAGCAGAGCATAGAGCTCCTGAGTCTTTATTTACTGTTTTGGCACAGAATCATTCAGCAAGTTAAGCTGTCAAGTCAGATGTTCCTGAACTGCATGAAACAAAACTCTTGCATCAACAGGCTGCTAGTAGTGGTTCAGAGTGATGATAAAATATTCTGTAGAGTCCCGTAGTAAAATCTTCACCATTTCTGACCTGAACTGTTGTGTTTCCAAAATAGAACTTAGTCATTCATGTAATACAGTTCTTAAGTGACATTCTAAATGCTTTGTATGCTGGGCAGGCAGATATCCTGACTTACTGTTTCCACCTGTGTTTCACAACAGTAATGTTGCAAAGATGGAAAGAACATTTCTGAGGAAAACAGGAGTGGCTGGGATTTCCTTTGATTTATAAATCTGTGTTTTGGAATATTTTCAGCATGTACCAGCTTGCAGTGTTTAAGAGATGATGTTTCAGTTAATAGCTTGGACAAAATTACTTCATTTCTAAACAATATTTCTATGACTACTTTTCTCTATTATTCTATTATTTTGGAAATTCCTACACTGTATTGAGCATTGTTACAGTCAAGTAAGAAAGACAAAATAAATCCAGTGCCATAATAATGATTATGATAATAATAAAAATAAATATAAGCTCTAGTGACCAAGGTTGATAGGCACAATGAACGTGGTTAGTCCAGAGGTGTGAGTAGCATGATGCTCTAACCTGTTTGAGGATGAACTAAGCCAAAACTACCTGTATGACTGAAGACTGCCATGCAGCTTTTTAAGTTTTCTTTAATTGGAGTCCAGAATCAGGGCACAGGAAATTTTAGACACTTAGGGTATTTTATTACTTTTTTGCATCGTGACTTGCTGTAAGTATGAACTCAGTAATTCTCTTCAAGCTATTTTGTAGTGCTCTTTGAAACATTCCTATTTTAAATCTAATTCGTGGGCTGAAAGTGCTTTACAGAAATTGCTCCTTCCTACAGGCATTTTAATACTTCAAACAATACTTTACTGCAGCCTTGAGAGTGATATTTCTGTGCTAAGACCTCACACTGGTTTTAAGATGAGCTGTATTTTATGTGGGTAATGTGTGTCATAACAGAAAATGAGGAATTGGCTTCTGTAGCTTTGGACAAATAAGAATTAGACCTTAGGCATTTCTAATTTTCTCTTTTATACTTTTGAGTGCTAGACTGTTGGGGTTTTGGATTTGTCATTCACGTGTACAGGACTGCACATTGGGTATGGAGTGCCAAGCAGTAATGGTTCCTGCTATTTTCTTTTTTCTGTTTTTCAGTCTTTTAAAGCAACACGAAATTTTTCTGTTTCTGACTGAGAGCAAAAACTTTGAAGTGATTTTTCAGGATGAAGAAGGTGAGTTATCCTGTGAATATATATGCAGAGGAAGCAAAATGAATGATGGCAGAGTAGTTTCAGTCTGAAATTCTGGTTTCTTATAGTATGTCCATTCTTTCCTGGCTTTCCAGCCTTTGATTTTCTCCACAGATGTCAGTGAATTATCCTGCTGGTGCTGTTCTATACCTACTTCACATAGGGACCTGAAGCTTTATGTAAATCCTGCCCCTCTATCCCTAAAAAAAAAAACCCTAAGCAAACAAAAATACCAACTAGGACTAGGTTTATGAGAAGAACCTATAGTTTTGCAGTCCCTGTTTACTACTGCATTGCTACAGAGCTGTCCATTGCAACAAACTCTTGTGTTGGGTAATACTGAGCAGCATGCATGAAGCTCTTGAACTGATGACCTAGTTTGGATGACCAAGCTTGTTTTATTTTGTAGCTCTGGACTGGGGAGGTCCACGCAGAGAGTGGTTTGAGCTCATTTGTAAGGCATTATTTGATACCACCAATCAACTGTTTACCCGCTTTAGTGATAACAACCAAGCCTTGGTGAGTCTGCTGTTCCTATGCTGAATGCATAGAAATGTGACCATTGATGGTCAAACAATGCTGCTGTTAAATGGTGTGCTACCTTACTCATTCTTTGGCTTGCCTTCATAGTCACTTCCAGTGCCTTTCTCAAAGCTTTGCTTAATGATTGTAACCCATTGAAGTGCCAGTTGCTGGATGAACAATAAAGGGTGGCAAGTCAGCAGGAAAGGCTGGATTTTTGGGCAAGAGGAGGTGACATTGAAGTGTTTAGAGGATTTGTGGGGTCTGAAATTTCAGAATCCATTTCTGCTCTTATACAGCTTTTTGCCTGTGCATGTGAAACACTTCATGTTCTTCCTGTGCAGGCTTAGGCATTTTATTTCTATTGCTTTGTTTTGAAGACATTACACTAAAGCTCCTTGGCCAGCTCGAGAGATGTAGTGGCTTGGCACAAATAGTCCCATATTTGCTATTTGTGCTAGTCAGTCTGGTACTTGGATATTTCATTTTGCTTCTTCTTCGCAGGTGCATCCAAACCCAGGGCGTCCCACATATTTACGACTCAAAGTGTATGAATTTGCAGGCCGCCTGGTAGGAAAGTGTCTTTATGAGTCATCTCTGGGAGGTGCTTACAAACAACTGGTTCGAGCTCGCTTCACTCGATCCTTCCTGGCTCAGATCATAGGACTTCGTATGCATTACAAGGTAAAGCTTCCCAGCCCTGCCTGAAGCCTGTGTTGGTTTGGGGAGAAAGTTGAATGTTGGTGTAGTAGCAGACCCAGAATTCTGGCTAACAATGTAAGGGTTTATTTTTTTTTGTTCTTCCCTCTCTGTCCCTGCTTTCTTATTCTTTGACACAGTATTTTGAAACAGATGACCCAGAATTCTATAAATCCAAAGTGTGCTTCATACTGAACAATGATGTGAGTGAGATGGATCTGGTCTTTGCTGAAGAGAAGTATAGCAAAACAGGACAGCTGGAGAAGGTGAGGGAAGCAATTCCTGAAAGTTGGATGGTTTAACCCCTAGTGCCTACAGCAGTGGGTTGAGAACTCTGCTATGCCCCAGAAAATCGGGCTTACTCTGGGAAGTAACTCCTTTCTTGTTTTTTTTTTTTTTTTTTTTTTTTTTGTGGTTGAAGTTCAGGTTTGGGGAGTGCAACTGGTCACACTCAGGTCAAGTGTTCTGTTTTCAGGTGGTAGAACTGGTGGCAGGAGGGGCTCAAGTACCAGTGACCAATGAAAACAAAATCTTGTACCTAAATCTGCTTGCACAGTACAGGCTGGCGAATCAGGTTAGAGAGGAGGTGGATCACTTCCTGAAAGGTAACATGCTGCCTGCTCCCTGCTCCTCTCTGCCTTTATGTACCAGGGCATAGCACATGCTGCTCTTCTCTTCTCTTCCAGGTCTTAATGAATTAGTTCCTGAGAACCTCCTGGCTATTTTCAATGAGAATGAGCTTGAGGTAATTGCCGCCTCCCTGAACAGCTCTACCTTCACTTCCCCTCCTGTCTGACAAATGGAGTGCTTTCTGGATCTGGGAAAAAGCCAAAATGTTTCTTCTCTAAGCACTTTAGACATCTGCAATTTGTATAGTAGCTGTCGCCCTGTTTCCTGGGCTCCTGACCTTCTGACTGCAGTCTCTTGCCTTTCAGCTGCTCATGTGTGGTACTGGAGATATCAGTGTCTGTGATTTCAAGGCACATGCTGTAGTGGTAGGAGGATCTTGGCACTTCCGTGAGAAGGTAAATGAAGGGGTTTCTCCTTCCTGCTTGTTGAAACCAGTTTTCCCAAATACAGCAGAATTGGTTGGAGTTTAGGCTTTTAGAAGGACAAACTGAAAAATTCAGGGGTCATGTAGGACTGTACACATTATGATGTAATGCTTCCCCCTAGAGAGATCCCTTCAGCCTGACTGACTAGATGTGATGCTTAATCAGATACCAGCAAGTAAAAATTGTCATCAGTGGTCTCTTTAAAAAAATCCAACTCAGCTCTGATTCAGAACAGTTCAGCAGGGAGTCAGGAGGAGTTGGTGGGAATTTCTGCTACTGAGGATGTTCATGGTGATATAATGGATCTCTATCAGATCCCTGAGAAACATACTTGCAGCCCACATGTAATGTTTGGAGATCAGTGCTGTGGTACTACTGATGTAGTAGCCTAAATTTGTACCCCCTAATGGTTCTCATTCCTTTTTGCATTTCCTATGGGAGGAGTATGGGATTAGTAGGAACTTTGTTTAGAAAAATAATGGAAGCTGCCACAGCACCCCAGATGAAAAGAGATAGAAACTTGTATTTTCTGTCGGTAAACACTGAGATGGTTCCACTTGTGAAAAAACAGAAAATTAACATAGTACAAGAAGGAAATGTGTTTTCTGTGTTGTTAAACTACCTCATTGCCAATGCAGGTATTTCTAAAAATAAAATCTATGTGGGGAGAGCAGAAGCAGAAGAAGCCTTTCTGCTTTAAGTGAAAGGGTTGGTGGGAGATAGTAGCGTGGGACATCTCCTAACTGACTAGGAACTATGTAATACTTGCCTCTATGTGTCACCCTGGTAAAGCAAATCAATTTTAATTGTTAATAGAATACTTGCTTGTGAGGCAATTGACTGATATTCTTGCAAATTGCTAATAAGCTTTCTTGTTTTTTTTTTTTTTTAACCTCTTTACCTTTTGTGGTTTGTAACAGGTTATGAGGTGGTTTTGGACTGTGGTCTCCAGTTTAACACAGGAAGAGCTGGCCAGGCTTTTGCAGTTCACTACTGGTTCGTCCCAGCTGCCCCCAGGAGGGTTTGCTGCACTCTGTCCATCTTTCCAGATAATTGCAGCTCCAACTCACAGTACTTTGCCGACAGCCCACACTTGGCAAGTATCCTGTGGTGGTAGGACTTTCTCCATTGTGCTTTTGGGAATGACACCAGCTAGTTGCAGTGGACCAACCGTGTGATGTGTGTGACGCTTGTGTCAATCCATCTAAAGGCATCTAATGGGGATGGTTCCCTCTCAGGCATAGTTTGAATGGAATTTTTCTTTTGTTTTACAGTTTTAACCAGCTGTGCCTCCCTACCTATGACTCCTATGAAGAAGTGCACAAGATGCTGCAGCTAGCTATCAGCGAGGGTTGTGAGGGATTTGGCATGCTGTGATTTCCCCTTCCCGGGAGACCATTTAGCCTCTCGGCTCTTTGTGGCAAGACCCAGGTTCAATCCTCTGCTTGTTCTCCTTCCCTTCACTTGGGCAGTGGAGGCAGAGCAAAGATTCCATGTAAAGGAACTTGTCATCCAGAAGATGTCATGTGGCCTTTCTGTGTCCCAAATATGTCCTCAAGAGCTCATCTTTTCCCTTTTCCTCATTCTCCCTTTGGTTCAATGTGAAAAAGCAAAAGGACTAGTGCATTTGTCAAGAAGATGTTGCACTTGATTTCCATGCACCCTGTATACCCATCCTTCTGTGAGAAGATGAAGTTCATGAGCAGAAGTTGCATTGAAGTGCAGGAGATCTATCGAGCTGCCTTTACTGTAGCTTTCTAGGAGGAAGAGGTAAGACCAGCATGGAGCTCTGCTGGAAGCCTTGGCTCATAGGAAGTCTTAGTAACTTCCTTTACCTTGGCTCAACTCCCCCAGTGATGCTCCCTGATATCTCACTATGACTCGTGAGGAGAACAGTTGTCCATTCTTTCAGCACCTGACCTGGAAGTGTTTGTGATTCTCCTCCTCAGTCTTGCTTTGGATGCTGTTATTGCCTCTGCCACAGAGAAAAAAGGGCAGTATCCACCGGAGGAGTAACCCAAAGAGGAAAACAATCTAATTGGAGCACAAGTGCTGGCCCTGACAGTGATCCTGTTCTACCTCCGCCAGGGTCCAGCAGCAGAAGCGCCCTTCTCCAGCAGTGGCTGGTAATTAGCCTCTGCAAACGAACTGGAAGAGGAGTTTCTCCTCCATTGAATGTTTCTGACCGTTGATGTTGCACAGGAAGCTATTCCATGCACTTGCCTTCTTTTCCCTTCCTCAGGAGAGAGAGCATGGGCATGAGTGTGATCCCTCAATGCTGAGCACCAATGCCTCTCCCACATTCACCTTCAGGGTATGTATGTTATGTGGTAACAGTGACAGATCAATAAGCAGCTACAGTGTGCACTGTGCTTGCATTTGTTATTGGGATGATGGTACTGGGCAGAACGTGGTACCTCCACCCCAGCATCCCACAGGATCTTGGCTTCTACCTCTATCATGCAGCAGCCTGAGGCTTCTCTTTCTCTACTGCATTTCAGGCACAGTGTCCAGGGAGTTGCTGGTGCCTGGAGAGCAGCTAGATTTCTGCCCTTCCAACCTTCTTACCCTCTTTCTTCATCTTTGCTTTCCACATGTTCCATTCAGTGCTGTTAGCTTTCCAGCACAAAATGTTAAATAGAATTTCACTTAAGTGGTCACTCAACTGCTTGCACCCCTTGTCTTGCTTTTGGAGAAAGGAGTGGATAGACCAGAATGAGAAGTAATCTTATGATTGGGTCCATTGTAAGTGGCAATCCATTCAGCCCTTCCCAGGGAAGTAAAGGGAAGGGGAATCTGAGAATCTTGAGTTCTTAAGTGAAGCAAAATTCAGGGTCTTTGCTTTCTACAGTCTACAAGTAAGTCAAAGGCATGCAGGAGTCAAAGTGAGAGAAATACATTGCTACTATCTGCAGTGTAAGCTTTCACTGGATTATGGAATTGCTGGATTTCTTCCAGACTGGATTCTCAGACTGGCATCCCTGAGCTAATTTTAGAACACTGTATTGGATAAAATGTCACATCATTCTCTTCAGTCCCCTTCTACTGTCCTCAGGCTGATCTGGTCAGACTTGAGCACAGTATGGATATTTTAAGTTAACTGTGTGTACTTTTCAAATATAGCATAGTTGAATTGACTGGAATTTGTGGGAAATATTCTACATCTATAAAACGTTTTTGAGGCAGCATCTTAGTCATTCTTGGGCTGAGTGTGTTACTTCTGTACAGAAAAAAAAAAGCCATTTTGGTGCCAAAAAGCAGTCAGCTGAACATTGAGACTACTCAGGGGGATTTCTTTGCCTTGTGAATTCGTTCCCTCACTGGCACCGAGGTGCTGCAAGGCTGCCAGCTTGATAGATGCCACTGTTGTGCTCTGACAGATCACATTAGTAGTGGCTGTTCTCCCTTTTTTAGTGCAGGCTGCATTCTGCAAGGTTCTGACCTTCTTTGGGTTGAGAGTATGGTACCACTTTATTTATACTGCAGGTGGCTTCCATGGACAGTAGAGTTACAGCTCCTGTGTTCACCATGCCACCGCTTTAGTGCTTTCTCCAGGGACTGAGAGGAGGTAGTGGTGCTCAGCTTAATTCCACTTGTTGGGAGGCATAGCTTGGTGTTTTTTTCCATATTGTAACCTCACCTGGTTGAGGATGTTTTCAGTCCTATAGCTACGGGCCAGCTCTGACAGTGACATCTCCCTCAGGAATCTTTTCCCTTCTTCTTTTGAGCTGGCCTTTTTTTATTCTGAGGAAGAAGTAGCTGACCTCTGAGTGGACTTCTAATGGAAAGAGCTCCTAAATGCTTCTCATTTCATTGCAGCCAGCACCAAACCTTCCCAGCAGCTGTGAAGATGCCAAGGACTTCCTTCTTAACACAAGTGCAGTCATAACTGGGATGGGTACTCCTAGTCAACTAAACCCATCCCGTGTTTGCACATGCCCCTAGGCTGCCCTCATATTCCTGAGTTCCACCACAGTATTTCTAAACTTGTCTCTAGCTTTACACTCCTTCCCAGTAGAGTCACTTTTAATGCTGTCCTTAGTGCTGGCAATGGGGATGTGCTTTGGTCACCTATACTGTATGTTATTTCTGGCAGAGGCTCATTACTTTCCTTTTTTGCTCCTTATTTATTGCCACTTATTAAAGGCTCTTCTGTAGAAATCCATAGGATCCTGATACCATCTTAGACAGGTTCCATGTTTCCTGAAGCTGCTTTGAGGTGCAGGGGGCCTGGCTTCAGCCTGCACCTGCAGGCCATGTTGCATGTTTATAGAAACCAGGAGCTGTGGATGATACAGGTGAAATCCTACTTCCCTCTGGTGAATTTCTGGCAGAGTTCAGCCAAAATTCAGAAGCCTGTGGTTGTAGTAGCTGATCTTGTAAATAGTTTGTATAATAAATAAAATATTTTAAAAATGCTGCCTTCTCAGCTCAGCTTTTTTTTGGGTCTTTACAGAGGGAATCAAACTGGTGCCATCTGTGGGCAAGGAGCCTGTCCAGGTCTTCAGATGTCTAGCAGAAGTCTAGTGCAGGGGGGAGGGTATGGTTCTCTACCTGGAGCCTTTCACAATGACTGACTGAAGCCAAGACCTGTGAGCTTTAGGAAAGAAGCAGGACTCTGGGCTGGGGCTTTGCAGGCTACTGCAAGGCCTCACTGTAGGTAGGCTGGAAAATGCTGCAAAGCAGCTAGTAATGCTGGAAAGAATTTTAAGGACTCTTTTATATAAATTAATAATTGCAATCACTTTGCTGTCTCACTGTGTATTACCTGACCTTGAGCTTCAGGTACTTGTACAGCTTGTGCTTCACAGTACTGTCAAGATTAGGTGAAACCTGGAGAATAGGGGGCTTTTGAGTCCTTTCCATCCTAAGGATTAAAATCATAACTTTAAAACTTGAGATGATTCTGTGTCTATTAGCATTTCTGCCTGTAAAATGATGAAACACTATTTCCTGGGCTGTACAAGATTTAGCCTGTCCTCAGCCAGCGAAGCCTTGGTTGGCTGTGTGTGTTCCACCACATAATTAGGTGGATGTTCTCACACGTGAAACCAGCATCTAGTGTTGATTCTGACTTTCAGGCCATAATCACTGGCTAAAGAGAGTGAGTGGTGCATGCAATTCTTAAGGATTGCCTCTAACTGTGTTGGGTCATGGTATTACTTAAAAACTCCTGTGGCAACAGAATTGTCTTATGCTGGACTCATATGAGGGAGGTTCCATAAAGCATTGGTGGCATTACAGATACAGAAACTGAAGTCCAAGTGTCCCCTGAAAATTGCAGAGGTTGTCAGTCTAGTGCCACTGGAGTTGGGGCCAGGGTACTGAAAGGTGGGTGACTTTGCCAGCAAACCTGGCATGAACAAAATGATAGACAGCAAGCCATGTGGACATGCCTTTACATGTCATGACCAGTACAATTCATAAGAAGGGGGCGAAGTTGAGCCTGGAGTTTTCGGAAGCTGTTTGGGTGTGGAGAGAGCTCAGCATGCTGGATTACTTTAGCATGAAGTAAGTTCTAATGTTTCAGCTTCTCTTTACAGGATGCATGATATCATCTGGCTGCTCACATTGTCCATCCTGATCTCCAGTTTCTTGTGATTTCTTGGAGTTGTGACAGTGCCCTGTTGCTGACTGTAGCCTCCATTTATCCTGGCACTTGGCATGGAGTTGGGGCTCTGAGAGAAATCATGCCCATGCACTTCATGCTGGAATCCTACATGCCCCAGCTTGTATATTCAGCAATAGCAAAGAGTTGGTATCTTTGGATCCTTGATTCTGTAAACACCTTTGACCTGAGTGTATCATGATGTGCTGCTTGGGAAAATGGATTTTTGTGCATTCCATTCTGCTCAACTTGCTTTGCCTCAGTTGTGGAACTACAGAAAATTAATTTCTTTGGATACCTAAATGAAAAAAAAATGAGGAAATGATGCTTGATTTGGATAAGATCTGTTGTTACTTTCATAGTGTTATGGCTGAGTTGGTCGGTTGAACCAAGCTGTAATTCCTGGTTCTTGTAGTGAATTTATGTATGGTCTGGGCTGTTCTGCTACCGTCTTCTGTCTGACTTAACCTGGCACATGAGCACAGAAAGAGTTTGAATGTGTGATTACAGGACCTCTAGAAGGGAAACACTTATGGGAAACAGCTAAGCTGACCAGAACCTCAGCCTGTCTTGGCATCAGCTGTACAGTGTAGAATCTAACATTTAGAATCTTCCTCTTAAACTCTTTGGTTTTTTCACAGAATGCGTGAGAGATGCTAATCTCTGCTTTCCAGAGCATGAAACTTGATTGTAGGAGAGGAGGTGTTACTGCATGAATGTGTTCATTTTTAGACATAATTTGCCATAACTTCTTTGCAGTAAAATGAAACAGCTGTAACTGACGTTCACACCAAAATTCCCGATGAGTTGTTTCCAGCTACCCTTCTGCAGAAATGGCATGCTACAAAGTGTGTTGAGGCGTGGGCAGTTGCACACAGGGTTTGAAGTGGGGAGTGAGTCTGAGAGCCAAGCCTCTCCACCTTGGTATAAAGCTGCAATGAATACAGACAAAGGAAGTGGAGCTCTTGCAATGTATGAGGGATGGAGAAACTGGAATTGGCCTAAGATTGCTCCAGAGTTCTCTCTGAGGCACGTGAAGGCCAGAGTGAGTTTAGGTGGTTTTGGGTGTAGTGACTCTGCATGGCCAAAACCAAATTCTTCTCACCCTCTTGAGGCAATTCTCTGCTAAGCTGTGACTATGTTGGCTCATACCTGCCCCTTATTTTAGGGATTTGTGCTAATATAATACTGAAGGCCTGTAAGCCCTTGAATTTCCTGAGTAATTTTAGAAATCTCATCTCTTACCAGAAGAAACAGCTGTTTGGGGCTTTCTTGTGCTCCAGTAGCTGAAGTGTAAGGTTGCTTTGAGATAAGATAGTGCTGCTTTTACAGCAGTGGGTGAAGAAATTCAAGGATATAAAATTCCCTGCAGTCCTCTTGGAGGATGATGAAAGTACCTGTGGGGGTTTCAGGTTTGTCTGAAGAAGTGGCTTGCTGAGTAGAAGCTGGCTCAGATTTGCAGAGGACTTTATTACTGGTGTGGAAGAGACTCAGACTCCCACTTAGGGAAAATTGGCAGCCTCTTCTTGTCTGTGACCAGAGCACTCAGCAGGGTTATTCACCCTTCTCTCTCCTAGGCCCTTTTATATTGGGAACAACATGCAGTACACTAGTAGCAATTGTCTACATTGCTGAAACTAAAAATTATAGGCCAAAAATGTTGCACTGGTATCTCCTAGTAAGGCATTGAATGGTTGCCTTTGTGCTCACCCATGGAGAGCATCTCACTGACTGCTGTTTTCTATGCTGACCAGTGCTGTCTTATTTCCTTCTGCTCGCTCATTTCCTGTCCATCGTCTGTTCTTTCTCTCCTTCTTATTCCGCATCCTAAAGAGCCTGTGGACTCTCTGGGTCCAGATGTTGCATAGCTCCATGCACAATGGGGCCCTGTTTCAAGATGGGAGCTCCTAGTTCTACACAGTATTGCTATTAAAAACCGAGGGCTTAGTTATGGACAGTCCTAGGGCTGTCAGGGTGGAGGGACAGGGCAGCTGCTGGCTGTTCCTGTAATGAATTTTTTCGGGTTTAGAAGACTTCTCTGACGTCTTCCCTGGAGCCCAGGTGTGCCCCGCTCCCTGACTCAGCTCCATGCCCTGAAGCTTTGCTGCCCGGCAGCTTTCCTAGCCGAGCCGTGCTGCCCGGCCTGGGGATGCTCGGGTGCCTCCCTCGGTGCGGGGAAAGCAAGCCATGCGGCAGCCCTGGTGTGCCATCAGACCCTGCGTGCGGATGGTTGGCCACCAGAGGGGACCGGTAGCTCCGTTTAAGAGGGGCCGACTTCAGCTCCCCTGAAGCCGAGCAGTTTGACTTAGAGTTGTGTGTTTGTTGTTTTCGTTTTTTTTTTTTTTTTTTTTTTTTTTGTTTTGGTTTTGTTTTGTTTTGTTTTGTTTGTTTGGGTTTGTTTTGTTTTGTTTTGTTTTTTGCTTTTGGGGGGTTTTTTGGTGGTGGGGTTTGTTTTGTTTTGTTTTTTTGTTCAGCAGACTTCTTAATCTAGCAAACAAGTTGATTGGTAGAGTCACGCCATGTTTCTAATCCCCACATGAGTGTGTGAGAAGTGAGCATCTAGAAGGCGTTTGCTGGTTCTGCAAGAGTGTCCCTCTTGCACCAGTCCTCCCCTTGCCCTTTTGTTTTCCAACAGGCAACACATTTAAAATGCGTGAAAGCAAGTTGGATTTACGTATGTATGATTAACCTGCAGCATTCTCTCAGGAGACTCAGTACAAATAGTGTAGTAAGAATAATGTGCTTAATATGAACAAACAACAGCAGTAACACTAACCAGATTAGATGTGTTCCCTCAGGCTTTGAGACACAGGTTAGTCATCGGTATATAAGGAAAAGAGGGAGTTTTAATGTGTGGACCAGGAAAGCAGAATTGAGTTGGTGCACAGAAAGAGACAATATTCTCTTTTAAGGACTCATTATGGCATAATGGACTTTTCTTATTAACTGCAGGCACCACTAGTCTTTCCAGAGAACCTGGGAGAGTGGAAACTGATGTGAGTTTGAATGAGTTGCAGTAAGTGACTGGAACAGTGCAGCAGCTCCAGGGACAGGAACCCTGTTACCACCCTCTGGGGGACAACTGTCCTGAAGTGACCCTGCACAGGCCGGTGCCTT
This sequence comes from Sitta carolinensis, assembly GCA_032173965.1. Lineage (NCBI taxonomy): Eukaryota > Metazoa > Chordata > Aves > Passeriformes > Sittidae > Sitta > Sitta carolinensis. The sequence continues at coordinate 40,807,924 of JAVUNC010000006.1, forward strand.
CCTTGAATACTCTTTGCATCAGGTTGTTTTTGAGTAGAGGTGGCTTAGGCTAGCTAACCTTACACTTTGCAATTAGTGGTGTCAGTAGCCTGTTGGCAGAGCCTTTGGAAAGTGCTCTGAGAATGTCCTTCTGGGAGCTTGCACTGCTATGCCTCATCCCCTCTGGTTCCTCCTCCTGGGCAGGGCTGAGCTTCATTTCAAGTTTGAAGTGGCAGAGAGTCAGAGGAGTTGTGCGACAAATACATTACTGAGGTGTAATGCACTTGATGCTGTGCAGCTAATTCAGGCCTGAAGCTCTGACCTTGACAGGGCTGCTCCCCAGCAGTGTAAGGAGCAGAGGCACCAGGAGGGTCAACAACAGCAGAGGATTGGAAGATGGTAAAGAGTCGTACAACTGGTGATGTTGAACTCAAGAGGCATCTTTGGATTCTAGTGCAAAAATGCTTCTGGTCCAGGTACCTTCTGACTTCATTTCTCAGCAGGATCCCTGATCCTTAAATGCTCAGTTTAGTGCTGGAGGTTTAAGATTGCATGTACAGGTAGCTCATGGGGATGGCGAGAGGAACAGAGTTTGATATGAGGTTGCGGTATTGACGTTTGTAAGAGACTGAAGGAAACACACCACTTTTCATGCCTTTGTCTTGTTGAACAAGGTCAAAGTCACAGCCAGCAGGGATCAAAAGACAAAAAAAGCACGTGGCTAATCAAAACTGCTCCATATATGGACTGAGGAAAGCATGAGCTTTCCTGCCTATCCTTCTAAGGGCAGATAAGAGTGTGACATGCATGTGGATAATGAAAACATCGATGGCTAAATAAGATTTAAAACAAATAAAAATTGCTGCTTCAGGGCCAAAGCCTGTCTCTGACAGACAGAAGCTAGAAAGGAGGGTTTTTTCTGATTTTCATGAAGCTATCCACTGTCCTGTGCTGGATGCTGACCTGGAGGAGTGTTTGGTAGCTGGTGGCCCTAGGCAGGAAGAAGAAGGTAGTATCTTCTTTAATCCTGTCATAGATATTGTGCTAATTAGGCTGAGCCAATTTAATACATGAGTAAGAAGCAGGCATAATGTTAATGTCTTTCCAGAAAACCCCCTCCAATCTAGGGGAGGCCCACCCTCAGCATCCTGCTCTGTCTCTGAGGGGGACTACATGGAGAATGGGCTCTTCCTCCTGCCCTGTGGTCCCAGTGCAGCACTTACTGTGTTCCTAGTGGATGTATCAATGTAGAGCTCCACCAAATATGGGAGAAGTCTTTGACATCTTTCCAGACTGTCTAGGAGTCTGCTATTAGTCAAATTTCAGTACTGATGTTCTGTTTACTGGATAGCTAATTTCCTTTTCACTCTCTGAATTGTTGTATGGGTGTGGGGTGATGGCAAAGCCTAAGCCTGGAAGAGAACTGTGTTGTAGCAATGCATCAGGGAGCCCCACACCTGTGCTCTTACATGTCCTGGAGCTGGCAGACTCATGGCAGGGAGTGTGCACTACTCTGTCAGGCCAACACCTGCCCCATGCCCCTCTTGAGCTGTGAAGCCTTCTTGTAGACAAAAAAGTACCTTTTGTCCTCTGTAGTCTCAGCCTAGTGCAGGTTTGAGAAGGAGGGTTGCCTCCTGAAGCTCATTCTTGGTGACCCCTATGGAGAGGTGGATGGAGCTGTAGTTTCTTCTCTGCTTTCTCACCTTCGTGCCTCTCCCTGCATCTCATCCTCTGCCTTGTTCTCTTCCACTATTGCACCTTCCACTCTGTTTACCAATATAACAGTGGAGAAGATTAAGTACCCTGATGACCTCTGGCTTGGCCTTCTCCCTTCTGCCCAGGGAGAGCACTCTACCCAGTTTTCTCTGGCTGCCTTTTGCCTTTCTAATCAGTCATGGTAATTTACCCTGGCACGTTTGGAGGGGCTGTACCTTGGCATCATGAGCATCCAGGGTCAGCTGTCAGCCTCTGAACCATGAGCCTAATGCAACAGAACAGATGTAGGTATTTTTTCCAAGTTTTTCCTGGGCAGCAGGATTAAAGTCTCTGTTCTCAGCTGGGGTCCCCGGTGTAGTCACTTCCCTCTGTGTTACACAACACCCTATTAAGAAGAACAGCACAAACATGTTCATTGGGATCCCTTCCCCCAACCCTACAAGGCCAAGGAACAAAGGTGAGGGAAGTTTCCAAAGGCTGAAGAGCTGTCTGTTTGATCCAGGAGCCCCGGGATAGTCCTGCCCAGCTATCCCCCTGTGAAAGGGCCCTGCCTCTCTGCTGTTCTCCATCCTTGTGGTGCCAGGGCTAAGAGGGAGCACAGAGGATGGTGGTGGTAAAAGAGCAGTGGGGTCATGTTGTTCTTACATGCATCTGACAGAATGCAAACTTGAGTGAGTACCAATGCAGGGAAAAACTATTGTGGCAGCAGCATCCTGCCAGGCCTGGGGTCTATGCCATCCCACTGAGCTGGAGGCTTCTGAGTGTGCGTGTGTGCATGAGCAAGCAAGCAAACAACAGCACAGGATGAGAAACCCCAAAGGGCTTCTTGGTGCTAGCAAGGGAGAAGGGGTAAAGTGCGGTCCATGGTCTAGACTTGCTTGAATTCAGAGGTGTCATGTCCTGAGAAATCCTTGTCTTCTCAAAGTCCTGAGAGAGCTTGCTGGAAATGGAGGTGATGTGCTCTCCATAGATGATTCTGAAGCGGCTGGCCACAGAGAGGGACTGCAGGCACCTTTGATGAGCAGGAGAGGGCTTCCCCAGCAGACCAAAGGGAGCAGTCAAGTCCATGTGAGCACACGAGGATCTGCTGCTTGTGTGCACCAATTACTTGCTTTAGTGACAAAAGACCATAAATGAACAAGAGAGTTAATTAGGTCTGCAGCAGGCCAGGTCTGGAAGCCTGCAGAGCTGAGAAATTTGGAAAGGGTTCAAAGGCGCAGGGGGAGGAGAAGGCCCTGGAGCTCTGGGTAGCAAAGGTTTTGCTGGTTTTTCCCCTCAGAGAGCACCAAGAAAAAACATCTCTGACCTGAAGGATGGTTCCCAGGAGGGGGAGAGACCAGCTCCTGGCAGCATCTGTTTGTTCAGGCCTCCAATGAAGGACTTAAACAGCTTGTTAATTCTCTGCTTTGTACAGCTGCAGACCCCTCGTCATTGCAAACAAGCCTGCGGGGCAGCGTGTGCAGTTGGGAGCCAGCTCCTTCACCGTGGTACTCTGTGCACTGGATGATCCAGTGAGCTGTCAGCAGGGTTGGGGGCATACTGCAGCTGTCTGGCCCATGTCTAGTAAAATGCTTGCAGCAGGTCCTTTCCATCCGCTTTGGCCCAAGAGTGACCCTTGCAAACCTGCTCTCCCCTGCAGTTGCCTCAGCAGATGGTGGGAAGACAGACAGAAAGAGAAATCTCTGAAGCTTTAGCAATAGAAAAGTCTGACCTTGTGATACCTCTCACACCACCACCCACAGGTACTGGGTTCTTGTAATGCCACCTTAACCCCCTGAGCCGTGGTCTCTGTGTCCCTTCTCCCACCCCCTTGGAGCACCTCCTGCTCCCTTCTCTGGACCTCAGTGGAGGCTCTGGATGGCATCCAGTTGGAAGAAAGCCTGCCCTAGCTCTGCAAGCAGAGTGGGAAGGGGCAGCCATGTTATGAGGGAAGCTCACAGTATGACAAGAGCTGAGGAACACTATTGCTCTAGATGATGTCTTGTTGGGGTCTCAGGGTCTATAATTTGTGACTGAGAGTGTTCAGCTGTAGTAAATCACTGTAAACCACTTTGAGCAGCTGCTCTTGACTACCCCCTCTTGTACCCTGGATGCATAAGGTCTGTTTTGGGAGGGCGGAAGAGGGTCCTTTCCCTGTCTGCAATTGTGGGGACTGCAGCAATTCAAGGAGGTGGAACAGCACACTTGGCCTGTGGGAACACTGGAGGAAGTTCCAGCTCAGCAAGGGTGTTGGGGACAGCTGAGTTGTGTATTGCCTGCCAGACTGCACCAGCTGCTCTGGAGTCAAACCCAAGCTTGGTCACCGTTCCAGATTTTCCTTCACCTCATTCGTTAGTGGCTTCAGATGCAAATTCAGTGGCCAGTGTATAGAAGCTTGGTTGGATTTGCAGGGCTCATGTCCAGCTGCCCTCATTCAATCTGCCTCCCTGGTGTGCCTGGCTGGATGTGAACACTGCAAAGGTCTTGGAGGGAATGTGGGGGGCATTCAGGTTATAGCACTGTCACCTTCCTCTCTGTGTGATGGCAGTGGTTGGCTTGGACAAAGGACAGGCCCTTCCCATAGCACAAGTGATGTTGATGCCTCCAAGTACAACACGAAAGTGGAAGGTTTGCTCTGCAAAGGCTGTTCACCCCACCTCCCATTAGTATAACACAGACAACTCATGAGAGACAACCCTTCTTCCTGCAAAATAGCTTGTGCAGGCAGTGTGGACAAGAAGCAAGAAACAGACTGAAAAGAAATAGCAGGATAGTGTAGAAAAGCTTGGAAAGGTCGCCAGGCCTGCAAATGCAAAGCTGTCCTGGGGCCGTGTAGAGGGGCTCCACTGTAGTGTTTGGTACCATGCCCAGCCTGAAGCTCTAGCACTGTTTAGGAGGCTGGACCAGCCTTGGTCTCAGTCTTGTTTGGCTAGATGAAACAGTTGTCATCATGTCCCAAGTACAGTATCATCGTCACTTTTTAATTCCTCCAATGAGGTGTTGCAAACAGATACATGTGTTGTAGCTGTAATTTGGAATTAGACTTGTCTCTGGGGGCAGGCAGTGACAAGTGTTAAGAGCTGTTTGGTTCCCAAACTCTTGTGTTTCTGAACTGGTTTCTAAAAAGAGCAGAAGTCACAAAGCTGGGGAAGAGTATGTGTTCCCCACCAGAAACATCCTGGTGATCTGGGAAAGGATCCTAAGCTGCTGATGCCCTCCCAGCAGTTGGGTTTGATAACCAGGCTAAGGTCGTTGGTAGTGTTACCTGACAACTGCTAACTGGATTTGCCCTTGTTGAGTGCTGGCCCCTGGGATTTCCTTGGCAGGTGCAGGGGCAGATCTGGGTCTGTGGACATGGGTCCCTTGTGGGAAGAGGCTGCTGTGATAAATGACCAACGATGAATAAGAGAAGGGGTAGGAGGAGAAAGTTTCCAAAGCTTTAACTCTGGTGAGTGCAGGGGTTCAGCCTGGTTCAGATGTGCTGTCAGGCAGGGAAGGGTCCTTGGCCAGTCAGGGTGTTAACAAGCCAGAGGTGAATAGGACATCAGGACATGTTGCATGAATCAGACTTAAAGTGCCAGAGAAAGCCTTCAGGGAGATTAAATGTCTTAAGTGTCATCAGCTCTACAGAGATAATGAGAACCAGAAAACACCAGGAGGTAAAATGGCACAGACCTGTGAAAAGAGGCTTGTGGGCCTGGGATCCTCATGGATCTGTGCTGACTGCAAGGGCTGGTAGGGAGGGTAGCCATGGGGTAGTCTGGTGTTTATGGAGGGACTGAAGAGCTAATCCCACTAAATCTCAAAGGCAATCAACTCTGAGAGAAGAAACTCTTCCTCCCAAGTGATGTCCCCTGCTCCCCACCCCTGCTTCTTCAGTTGTCTTGAACAGAAAGCAAGAACCTGGGGAAATGGCAAGAGCTAGATCTGCTATCACTGTGTTTGCATTGTCAGGGAGAATGAGGCTCCAGACTTAGCCTCTTGACCAAGGCCACCTGGGGGTTGAGAGAGCCTCTTGGGACTGGAGCCAGGAAGTACAGCTAAAAGCACGTGTGGGCCCACATCCCCAAGAGGGGCACCTCTACCTCCTCTGACGGTTACCAAACCTATTACAGCAAAGTTGGTGGATGGCCACCTGTGTTAGAGGTCAGAAAAGAGTTAACTGGAGCAAGTTGCTCAGGGAGGCTGTGGAGCCTCCATCCTCAAAAGGATTCAAAAACTCAGTCGAATGTGATTCTAGAATCCTGGCCTGAGCACAGGACTGAGCCCTTCTCCAGAGGTCACATCCCACCTCAACCAGTCTTTGAGTGTGTGGGAGAGCACCAGGGGATGATTTCCACTACCAGGTCAACCTGCTTGCTCTGCTATGGCTGGGAGGTTCATAGTTGGCTGAGGCAAAGACAGTAGGAACTGTTTTCTCCTCACCTCCACGGAGAAACCAAAGTGGCAGGGTGTTCACCACTCCCTTGCCTATGCCAGCTCTCACAGGGCTGTGGCTGAGACCTGCATGGCAGGAGCTCTCCAGGGCACAGCAGAGCGCCTTTGGATGTCATCTGAGCTGGCCCCCACAGTGGTAAAACTGACTTGGTTCCATGCCTCCCAGTGGGAGGCAGGGCTGTAAAGCAACTATGGAAGTTAGGCACCACCAGCCACCTGGCCATCTTGGGCATTAGGCCTGAACTGGTGAGGGTAAGGGCAGGGTTATTTCACAAAATATGATGAAGTAAGTATCTGGTGGGGTTTTGTTTTCCTAGCTGCCTCCTTGCTGGTGCCCTGAAGGCTTGTGGTAAAGGGCTGGTGTTTGCACTTGTACCTGTGCCTCAGGTGCATGCCTTCCTCTGCCCACAAAGGCTGTGTTCCCAGGCTTGAGGGAAGCTCTGTGCTGGCTGTGAGATCTCGGGCTGGATTAAGTGGCAAAGGCAAATCCTCAGCTTTGGGAAGAGCACACTTGACCTTTGCCTCTACAGAGTAACATACTCCCTTGGGAGGAAGTGTTGGCTCAGCTGCTAAACAAAGCGCTGGCTGTCATAAGCAGGACCTACCTGCCTCAGGGAGGGAGGGCCTGGGTGGGGGTCAGATTTATAGTCCAGGGGGGAGGAAGAGACAACACACCCATTGACCTGTAAGCTTAGAGGTGACCAGCTCAATTTAATGAGAAATGTGAAGCTATGCTGCCTCCTCTCTCAGTAAAAACACACCATCTGGAATGGTCTGGGAAGATGGGCCCACTGGCACGTGCAGAAGCAAAAGGGAATTTTGCTTGGCAAGATCTAAATGATATTTTCATCCCCTTCCCTTATTTTCCAACTTATTCTTCTCTTTTATGTCTTAAGAGTTGACCTCTTAATCCAAATTCCTTCTAGCAACTTTGTAGGTTCTTAAGTCCCATGGAAGAAGTATCCAGTAGTAGAAATGGGCCCTTGCATGGACTTCAGACAAGGCTGTATGTGCTCAGTAGTTGAAGCACCTAAACATGGTGGCTCTCCCTAAGCAGTGACCTGTGTATAGCTCTCACATTAATTCAGGCATTTTCTCCTGCCCTTTTTTCTATGAAATGTGGCTCACTCTAATGCCAGAGGGCCTAGCAAAGTATATGGGCGAACACAAAGTGGGCATGTGGGTGGTCTCTTTTCCACTTTTTACCCAGGTATTTAAAACAAATGCATAAAGTCAAAGAAATTGTCTGAGTGCAAAGCACCATAAAAATGTATTTGTATCTTCATCGCTACAGGTACACTGTTTGAAGGTTTGAGGTTACCCCTGACCTTCACACATTTATCTCTCCCCAGGCTCCTCTACTAAATCCTCTTGAATCTGGAACCACTTTGAATTAGTGAGTTTAGAGGTAGTTCAGTGTTATTGTGAGCATGTGAGTACCGGGAGGGAAGATACTCAGTGGGGTGGAGTTTATGAAAGAATCCATGTTTGCCCCGGTCTCCAGATGGCTCCATGGTCTCCAATAGTACTCAGCCAGTATGTTAGTAGAGAGGTTTCTCTTTCAGGGGTGATGAGAACATAGTATGGTAGTCAGAACTGCAGGACAGGAATATTACCTTCACCTGCAGGTGGACTGTAAAAATCGAAGATGAGCAGGTGGTTAAATCAGCTGCTTGTTAACTTCAGCCCAGACCATCTGAAGATCTTGTGGGCAACAACCACCACATCACCAAAGCTCTCCTGCATGCTGGGGCAGAGCTACCTCCTGCCCTATCAGCTTTACAGGTTGTCTGTGTCTCTTGCCCTCGTCACTCACACCTTGAAATATCAGCTATGTTTCTGTTGGTATGGGATGACTGGAAAGAGTTGAAAATCACTAGAGTATGTTGCTGAACACTTATGTGGGAGGTCTGTTGCTAGCACCGGTGTGAGTGCTGCACATCTGACAAACAAATACAATGAGAGGGGCTGCGTATGTGGAACAACTCAGGGCAGTGGGCCACGTTCCTCCTTTAGATCTGCTTGGTGCTGACAAACCCATTAGTGGCACATGGTGTTGCTGCTGATCAGGACTTTGCTGAGAGCAAAAGCCCCAGAGTCTCTTGGCAGCTGAGCTTTGCACAGGACCAAGCTGATGGAGTCAGTTACCTCCTCCCAACCCATATGGTGCAGATTCACAATCAATTTTCTGAACACGTGGAGTTTCTGGGAGATGTTTGGCTGGAGTCTAGGCTTTGTGTAGCTGTGTCAGCGGGTTCTGGGGTAGGAAGGGCACTGGATTTCACTTCCCTGTTTCCTTCCTAGAGCCCTGCTGACACAGCTTCCTGGACCACTAGTGTCAGTTCAATTTCTAAGGGAAGGTGGGAGGAAGGAGAGGCTCAGCCCAACCTGCACGGGGCGTGAGAAGGGCACCAAACCATCCTTGTAGCCCAGCTGCTTCCTCCACTAAAGCAACCAGACAGAGTTTCTGCCATACTCAGACTGTTTGGAAACATGTTGATAAACTTCCAAATGTCTATTTTACAATCCAGATGTGCTAGTCTTGGCTGTAAACCCTCATCTGAAGAACAGGTGTGCTATAATGTTTCTAGCAGTGGCTCTAAAGCCAGCTGGAGGCTTGAAATGAGCAGGGGCCAAGGGGTTGATGCCATATAGGATATGGATACTAGGGCAGGGACAGGTGAGACAGAGAGCTGTAGGTCAGCTGTAGTTCATGTCAACTCAGAGTCAGACTGCAAGGGAAGAAAGGGGCAAGCTGGAATATCCCTCAGACCCCAGACTCTACTTGGCAGCATGGAGCTGTTGCAGAAGAGGCTGTCCTGCTTGTATAGTAACACAGATGCATCCCTGGGGTGCATTGGCCTTGGCTGGATCTGTCCCGGTGAGGAGGCACAGGGCTAGAGCAGGTCTCTAGCCTCTGTGCTTTCTCTTGACATCTCCAGGAGCTCTGTGGTCTGGGAAGCACTACAGGTCACAGCCTCTCCCTGCTGGCATTGCCATGGGAACTGAAATAAATGGGACAGCTGCTTCCTTGAGACAAACTTCACATGCACTTTTGTCCTGAAAAGCAGATGTTCCTTCTGGACTAGGAAAGGTGTCTTGCTGAGCCTGGATCTGGTTTCTGAAAGCTGTGCTGGGGAGAAGCATAGTTCCAGTGAAAGGACTGGTGGCAGCAGTGGGCTATCAAAGAAGGGCACCAATTCTCTGGTGTGGGCAGGACAGCCAGCCCTAGGTATAGGCTGACAGAAAGCTGGTGGGGATGAGGGAGGGCACAAGGTGCTGATACCACATCACCTCAGTTACACATGGTGTCTGTGAAACTGAGACATGAGGTCCATGCTGATAGCCTATTGCTCCACTCCCCAGATCCTCAAACTTGCTCTCGCATAGGATTTTAGCTCCACTGTTACCTCTCAGTGATTTGTGTAGCCTAAAGCTTTTGTTAGTGATGTTCACACCCTCCGTAGCTCCCACAGATCCAGCCAAGCATTCAGGGAAGCAGAGCCTGAGAGCAACCTGCCATAGGAGCAGCTGCCTTTGCTGAAAGTGGGAAACAAGGTCGGGGTGACTCATGCCAGGGGCCACATGGGTCTTATCTCCTTTTAGAACAAGAAACCAAAGTGGCATTGAGAGGGGTCCTCGGAGAGAGCACTTTTCCCGCCACCTGGGGTGGCCATGGCCATGCTCTGTGCCCAGCATTCAGAATCCCCATAAGGCTAGCTAGTGCTGTTGCTTCATTTTCATCTGCTCCCAGATTGCACTCCTGGCTGGGGAAGAACTTTCCTGCTCTGTAGCCCTGTCTGCCTTTCTCCTGGTCCTCTGCAACAGGAGCTGCGCATAGAGCAGCCCAGTTTACACAGCCTCAAAGCAGGCAGTTCTGACCTGATGCTGCTGATGCAGGGATGTTCTCCAGAAGTATCAGGAGCTTCCCACCTCCCTCAGCCCTGTCACCCTCCAGGAGCTTCCCTTGGCTCAGGGGTGCAGAGGGCTTGGCTCTGGGAGGGAGGAAAGAGAGGGTCTCTCCCACGTCGATGGTGCCAGCTGCCTTCCTCGGCTGCCACCTCTGCTGTCAGAGCTTGCCAGCCTTGAGAGAAGGCAGGTGGCTGCCTGTGCTGTTTGCACTGCTTGGAGCTCTGTGAGTCTTCCTTGCCTGCTCAGGTGGGCTGAAATGAGGAAAGGAGAGAGGATGGAAAGGCAGAGGCATAGCCTAAAAATGCATGCCAGAGCTGAGCACAGTGGTAATCATCATCACCAGAGAACATTGTCCCTGCTTTTGTCTTTAGTTCCAAACTCCTCTGGGGGAGGTAGGAGAATCATGAATGCCATCTCTTTAATCATGTTATGGACTTCTGTGCCTGGTGTGGCCCCTGTCTGGGTGGGAAGTGGATGCTTCCCCTTCTCAAGCTCCTTGCATTTCTCAGAAGATTATGACCTGATGTGGTGTGGCAAGAAAGGGTGCTTTGCTCATCTGCTCTGCAGTCAACCTGGTTTATTTCCTTGTTAGACTCTCATTCGTCATTATTCTTATTTCCTGTAAGAGTGTGGGTCTTTTCTTAAGGCAGTGTGCCACACCTATATGTGGTCACCACCTGACAGTAGTCAGCATGGCAACTATTGAGGGAGACTTGTGGAGCTGTGATGTCACCAGAGAGCTGGATTCCCAGCCTATGAAGTCATAGCTGGGAAATTGGGTACTCAGCCTAATCCAAATAATTACCCGATGGGACTGTAAAGTGTCAATGCACTAGTCTGTTGCTTGATAAGTAACTATTTAAGCTCCCACACATGCCACCTAATAATTACCACTATTTTCAGTTCCCTAAGATTCACTTAATAATAAACTATTAAACATACCCTTGAAATCATTGCATTTTAATAAGCTGAGATCACTGCTCACACCGTGATTGCAGTGCCCAAACTGGTAGGAAAGCACCTAAAACCCTGTGATGGGTGTGAGCCCACAATTTCAGGATGGCAGAGTAATCAAACTAATATGCAGATACAACATCAACACCACCAATCATTCTTATTTCAGGATCTACCATCATCAGTTTTACTCTGTTATGCAAAGCTAATGGGCTGAAGAACTTAAAGTCCAAGTTCCCCACACCCTGAGCAGCCACGATGGGATTCTTAAGTAAGGAGCAGCAACCTGAAGGAAAGAATAATTTCTTTTTAAAAAGATTGCTTTGTAATCAGAAGTAGGAATGAAACTACTTTAATTGCAAACATTCTGTAGAATTCAAAGTTTTATTCAGGTTTGTTTTTTTCTGATCTCTTTGTTGTTGAGAAGTTCAGCATGGGAGGAATTTCTAAGGAAGAGCTTCTTCATCATAGTCGGGACATTGCCTGGTCTCTTCTGTCTTCACTGCTGGATCAACTAGTTTGTATCTCTTATATTCTCTACAGGTTGTGGTTTCCTTCAGAGGTGCTGCCTGTGAAGATGTACCAGACACCAGGAAGAAAGACTTTTCACTTAGGAGAGCACCTCAGGCTCCCTGCATACCCTTGAGCTGCAGTTCCTGCTTCCCTGTTCCATTCTGTTCTGTTACACACTGATGTTCAATAGCTGCCACAGGAATAGTCTCCTGGCATTGAGATCCCAGTGAAAAGAGGGAGAGAAGGTTATGGAAATTCACACTACTTTCACTGTTTTCAGCTGTGCCCTGACATCTCTCTTCTTGGGTCACAACCCCTAAAAATGGCAAGATGTTCTGCTTCCTTTTTCCCTTTCCCTTTCTTTCCTTAGTGAGGACAGCTGACAAATGAGTGGAGCAGCTGAAGTCCCCCATCCAACCAATGTCCTGAGCAAGGACAGGGAACATGTGATGGAGTGGATTTCCTGGTCAGGGCAGCCTCTGTGCTCCTAGGACATGATCAGGCTTTCCTGATCTTCAGGCCCTGTTCACTGCCACGTGGAGTTCTAGCCTCAGGTCTTGAAGAAGCAGAGAGGCCAGACCAGCCTCTTGGTAAGAGGGAAGATTGCAGTCAAATAATTTCAAACAGAATTTAATTAATTATAAATGGACAGACTCCCTTGAGCTGCTGTAGCTCTGAATGAGTCACATTCTAACTGAACATTCTTTTTTTTCCTCCTGAGGAGTTGCCAAACAAGACCTAAAGAGTGTGATGGATAAATAAGGAACCAGCTGTGCTCTGCAGCCAGCCCAACCAGGGCCTTTCTACAGCAGTAACCCACAGCAATCTCCTTCCTCTCTGCCTCACTCTGTGTTCCCATCCTTTGGGTTCTGCCATCTGATCCTGCTCTCCAGGTTTCTTTTTCCTCGTGGCATGTCTTTGTCTTCTCTTGTAACCTCTTTCTCAGCATGTGGTCTCAGCCCTTGGTAATGCATGGGCATATGCTTAGACAACAGCATGGCCAAGACATCCAGTAGGACACCCAGTTGCCTGGTCTGTGCCTCCATCTCAGAGATTGCCCTGGTCAAATGAAAGCAGAAGGAATGATAAAACCAGAAAATTTTGGCTTTAGACTAGGAACTGGACAATGTCTCTTCTGTTTTCTGACAACCAACCACTGCTTACACAGCTCTTAGCTGCCTGCTGGCAGTCTCCTCCCAGGGAGAAGCCAAGATGTCCCCAAGGCTCTGAGAGATGCACCAAGAGTGTCTGGAGGTGGCTGAAGGGCCAGGCTCTGTATCTGGCTGTAGTGGCTTTTCTATTGTGTGGGAATGCCTGCTTTCCTGGGGCCATAAACATGAATGTGTTGAGCTGTGTGTATCTCACAGCAAAGGCAATGAGTGGGAATGCTGTCCATGGAGGATTTGCTGTCTGTTGTTTGCAAATTCAGAAGCTGCTTTTCCTGCCTCTCTGATGCCCCTGGTTACAGAGATCCTCTCTGTACAGCAGCCTTGAAATTGTTTCCCTATCCAGCTCCCCCACAGCTGCCATGTTCTCCCTCTTGGTGTGAGATGGCTCTTTCCAGAGAAGCTGCCAGTTGTACTTCTACAAGGCTGGCTCCACACCCTGATTTTTAAGCCAGTGGGGCTGGCCAACCTCCCCCTGCCCTTGAGCCCTGAGCGAGGGGAGAACTCCTTCCTCTGTGGGAGCTGCAGGCGGCTTCTGAATCCATGGAATGCATCCCATCTGCAGTGTGTTACGGGTCTGCTCTCAGCAGAGGAAGAAGCACATGTGGGTTGTGAACCCTTCTGAAGAGGAAGAAAAGGGGCTAATTAATCGAAGGGATACAGTGCCAGGAGCCACATCTGGGGGCCAACTGGCCCTGGAAGCATGGCTCCCAGGTGTTACTCTCCCAAGGGAATTGTACAGAGCTGGTGCGGACCCAATGGGTGGGGTAACAAAGGTGTGAGGGGGCCTAGCACAGAGGGGCCCCCATCAGCACAGTCTTGAGGAGTCCCTTCTCCCTATCCTTTGAGAGGACTCAAGATAATGTGACTTATGCTCATCCCTCCAGGTCACAGCCCACTTTGACCCTTCTGGCTCTGGCCCTGTGGCTTTGATCCTCAGCTGCCCAAGCACCCCATGCTCTCTGCCATAGACAGGGCAGGTGAGAAGTGTCATCAATTCAGGCCACACTCGCTCCTCTTCACAGGGTCTGATGAGCCCCTCACTTTCTGAACTGGCTGCCAGGTCTGTCTCATTCAGCTCAGTGCCCTGGCCCTGGAAAGCGTGGACTTGTAGAGGTTCTGCAACTGTGTCTGCCCTTGGACTCTCCTCTGGTGCCATTTCTGTTGCCTAGAAGGTCACATGGTGAATCAAGAGAAGTGAAGGCAGCAAAAAGCACTTTGAGCTGCCTGTCTGAAGGTCATGTTCCCAGAGGAGCCCTGTGCTCCCTGCTGCTCAGGGCTGGGCTGTCAAACCCTGCTTGCCCGCTTATTGCCCCGTCCTCACTCTGCTGCTGCTGATTTATCTTCCCAAGTGTGGGCTTGACCTCAGAAGCAAGCAGCCCAACAATCTACTCTCTGCCTGTGTGAGTTCCTGAGCAATGAGGTATTTCATGTTTGACTTCTGAGCCCCCACTGTGCCGCATGCTGAAGACCAACCTGCACTAGGACTCCACACCCTCCCTGTCCTTACCCTTTTCCAATGGGTTTTTTTTGGGAATGGCCAAATATGAGCTATGGAGCACCTGCATATAACCCCTGTGTCCTCAGCTCCTTGTGCCAGCCAGTCCTCAGGTGGGGGGATTGGGGGCCACTGCCCTCAGCTGGCCCCTGTTTTGCTGCAGCACTTCTGTAGGATCAAATGGCATCAGCACATCCCTGAAAAAGCTAAGGAGTGTTTGCATGTGTGAGACTCCAAGGAGCTCAGTGTCCAGCTCCAGGGGGTTACTGTAAACACGGAGCTAAGCTGATTTGAGAATGGATGCCAACTCTTTGGGCAAAGCTCCACCACAGCCAGGGGCAGCTGCAAGAGGTGCCAGGGGGTCTTTGATGGCTCTGCTGGGTTTGCACATCTCATTGCTCAGCCCCATTAGGGAGGCACAAGATCCTGCAGCCCCACTACCGCTGGTGCTCCAAGTGCAGGCTCCTGTGCACATTGTCCCCTGGGGACGCTGAAGTTGTCTTCTTCTCTGGGGTGATCCAGCTCCTCTGGGAAGGAAGAATCCACTTGTGCCCCCTGTTCTGGAGTCTCCTGCTCTGGCTTTGAGTACTGTGCTGTCTTTTGGCTGCTTTGTTTATGGCATTGATAATTTTCTTGTGTCAGGTTTAGCAGAAGCATTCTTTCCACTGCTGCATAAGAAAGTAATTAGGTGAGGATGGAAAGGACATTCTTCTTCCTCAGAACAAAGCAACAAGCCACGGCTGTTACTGGGCATTGCTTATACATCTATCGCCATGCAAACTCCTGCCCAAGTGACTTTATCTGCCCTGATAGGACAGAGAGACAAGCTGATTGCATCCCAGGAAGTGACAAAGCACCCTCTGGTATTTCTGCTGCCCTGTAAGCCAGCTGCCAATGCCAAGGTAAAGCTTGAATACACTCTTCCCATTACTCTGGTCATACTTGCTCACCTGCAAAGTTACTTCCCATCTCCCTCGCCATCCTCAGCCAGAAGGGATGTGCTGAGGTCCTGCTCCACTCCAGACCCAGCATGATTCTTCCAGGGTGATTCATTCCCTGTGCTTCTGCTACTTTCCCAGCTCCTCAGCATGCTGGAGGGTAGGCAGCAGTGCTGTGATCCCAAGAAGGGGGTGGCTGTGGTCTGAGAGAGCCTAAAAGTCAAGGGGCAATGAGAAGAAGGGAGATGGAGACACTGGTTTCAAATAGGAGGGACTTTAGGAGCACAACTGCTGGAGGCTGAAGAGATAGAACTGGGGGAGCTGGACAGACCTCTCTACCACAAAGCTGTTGGAAAGCAGACAGCTTGGTGAGGACCAGGGAAGGCAGCCCCTGGAGCAGGAGAGGATGAAGGGAGAGGAGCATCAGTGGGATGGGGCTGTAACAGCCTCGGGAGCAGTGGGCACAGAAGAGGAGCCAGTAGTCCTATGTTTCAGTCACCTGATATGACAATTTGCCTTTTAAACCCAGTGGCTGAGCTGCAGCAGCTGGCTGAAGGAGCCCATACTCTGCAAGCTGCTAGAAGATATAAAGGTGCACCCAAAGGATCACTCTGTGCACACACAGAGTTTCTTGTGTTCCCCTGCAGCCATCCAACTGCTGTACTTGGGGTCATCACAGGACCCATTGCAGGGACAGAATCCAATGAGCATCTCCTTCCTGTGAGCATTTGAGGTGCCCTAATCCATCTCTTGCATGTAGAGAGGCAGCAAGAGGCCTTTAGTCACCCACTAAGGTAACCACTGCTTCTGTGGGTTGGAATGAGCCCATCCCAAATAAAGCAGAGTGTCTGCACTCTACTGGGAGGATTTGCTTTTCTGCCCAAGATGGCCAAGAGCAGCAAAGATCTGTAGAGATGTGGCAGAACACAAGGTCAAGCTGATGTGAGTGGCTGAAAGGGGAATTGTGCCTCTGTTCTACCTCGTCCTACTCTTCTCTCAGTCTTTCTTAGCACATACAAAACAAAGCAGTCATTTTAAGTCCTCCCTCGACCTCTTGGTACTCAGGCAGAGGCAGATGGGGGAAGGATGGATATCTACTCTAAACTCCTGGAATATGTCTCCTAAAAGACCTCTCAGGCTGAAGGATCTGGAGCTTATAGTTGGGTCCTTTTCTGGCCTGAACTTATACAAGGAAGATTATAAAGCCCTGAATGGTGTTGAGAGGATCTAAGAGCTCTGGAGCCAGTGTGGGATATCCAACAAGGCTCTTCCCATTGCCATGCCTTTCTCCTGGTAGATGCGATCCAGAGCAGCGAGAGGGCTAGCGGTGCTGATGCAACTCTGCAAATCCCCAGATGCTGAGGGGCAGCGGTGTATTCTTCTGGCATCAGTGTCTTCTGCTCTATGCTCCCAAAGCCAGGGTCGCTCCACCTTTCTTGAGCGTTCTCAGCTGCGGCGGAGCCCGGCGGGTCGCTGCGGGCCGGG
The DNA here is from genome assembly GCA_032173965.1 of Sitta carolinensis. Taxonomy (NCBI): domain Eukaryota; kingdom Metazoa; phylum Chordata; class Aves; order Passeriformes; family Sittidae; genus Sitta; species Sitta carolinensis. The sequence continues at coordinate 40,824,501 of JAVUNC010000006.1, forward strand.
CGTCGGGGCGGGCTGCGGGGGCAGCACGGCGGCTGCCGGGCCGGCGGCTGCCGGGTCTCCCTGGTCATGCAGGGGTTAAGGCTTCTCTGTTGTAGTTTGTTTCCCTTTGCCAAAGTGGGTGTTGCTGGAATGTCTCCTCTCCTAAGAAGGGGGGGGGCGAGCCGTGTCCTCTGGAGAGGGGGATGTCAGCATCAAAAAGACACAAAGGGGGAGGTTTCCAAAAATAAAACCCTCCATCCCCTCCAGGCGCTGCCAGTGCCAGAGGCAGGCGCGAAGGTGCTTGGAGCTGCCTGCAGAGCGCGGGATCTCGCTGGCAGCCCGGAGAGCAGGGCCGGCCGCCCTTCTCCTCTTCCTCCTCCTGCGGGGGCCGCCCGGCAGCCCTCTCCCCTGCCTCAGCACTGCTCTCTGCGCCCCCGGCCCCGGTGGGCGGCAGGTCCCGTCGGAGTCCCGGAACGGGATGGGGCGGTGAGCGGGGGTCGGAGAGCCGGCGGTCCCCTTCGCCCCGCGCCTGCCGGGGGATGCCAGCCGGGCGCTGAGCGCTCCGCACCGCCCGTCTGCCCTCGCCACCGGCTGACACCATGCGGGGCGCTGCCGCCATCCTCCTCCCGCTCACCTTCGCCGTCCTCCTGGGCTTCGCCCGCTGTCGGCCGGACCCGGCGGCCAGGCTGGAGCCGGGGGCCGGGGTGGCCGCGCGTCTACGGAGCCGAGGGGCTGCCTGGGGGTGGTGGGCTCGGCGAACGGCCTGTCCCCAGCGTCCCGGTCCCCTCCACCGTCACGGCCCCTCCCCGCAGCCCTCCACGTGGATCGCGGCTCCGCGGCCGCCGCGGGGAGCCCGAGCGGTGCCGACGGCCGGAGGCAGCGTCCGGACCGCGGGCTGCCCACGCCTCGGGGCCAAGCGGGCGATGCCGGGCTCGGTCCTGGCGCGGGACAGAGGAACAGGCAGGACTCTTCCCGTCAGCGGCAGGGCAGCGGGCTGAAAGCGCGAGTCGTGCCCCGGGCGAGAGAGCCAAGAGGCAGAGGGAGGATGGCAGGGTAAGTGCTGCGGTCGAGGGGGTATCCTGCAGGGGATGCGTAGCGTGAGCCCGGTGGTCCCGGCGCTGGGTAGCCCCGGCCGGAGGGGCCAGGTCCCATCCCGAGCCCAGCGCTGCATCCCCTTTTCCATCCCACGGGCGCTCCCGGCGCTGCCACGTCCCCCCGGGTTGGCGGGGCCGTGCTCCCCCGCGACCGGGTCCGGAGCGCCGTGGGAACCCACTGGATGCTCGCTGCCGTGCGGCGCGTCCGTCCCGCACTTGCGGCCGCGCCGCTCCAGCCACTCGTGTCGGAGTGCGCGCAGGCGTGGCGTGGAGCCCGAGCGTGCGTGGGGCGCGGCCGCCGCCTGCCAGCCGTGGGGCGAGAGGTGCAGCAGTGTTCGGATGTAGTGCCCCTCTGGCAGAGCGGGGCCTCGCCTGGCAGACAGTGCGCGGCAGCGGGCAGAGTGTCCCAGCTGCCTCTGGAGCTGCCCGCGGCCGTCTTGGGAGGCATGCAGGGTGGGGGACTCCCGAGGGGGATGGAGTATGATTTAGATAGTGGAGAAGCTGGAAGGGCTTGCTTGGCTTTGCGGGACGGAGTCTCTCTGCTGCCGCTCTTGCTGCAGGTACCTGGCCTCTTGGCTCTTTCCTCCCATAATGGGCCCCTTGTAAGCACTCCACGCCGCAGCTTCCCATGGCTTGAGTTGGCTCAGCCGAAGGAGGCTTCCTATGACTTGCCTGGCAGGGCTGCTTCCAGCTCCAGTGTCTGGCTACAGCCCTGTGGAGGTGGAGGGGATATCATATGGCGAGGCCAGCTGCTCGCTTGTGAGGGGAGCCTGCGAGCAGGACGTCTGGCGCAGGGCTGATATACTCTCCAGCCCAGGGCCCCTTCCTCTGCAGTTCCCTCCCTGCTTCCCGCGGCTGATGCCCTTCGAGGTCATCTCCTTTGCCACTTCGGCAGGGCTACCAAAACCATCGCACAGGAGTTTGACCAAGCCATGTGGCACTGTGTGTCTGCTCTCATGTGAGCCTTGCTAGGGGGATTATGGGGGCAGGCTCTGGGTTTACAGCCCTCCGACATGAGTAGGAATATCTTCTGTTAACATCTGGTGGGGAGCTTCGCTAGAACACTAAAGTTCTGCCTCTGAATTTTCTCTCTCCTATACTCATCTCCTTGCAAAGTTTTGAGACAGAAATGTTTTCTGTGCTACTCTGTGTATTTTCCTTCAACAGATCCACAAGTAGCACCAAGTTCGGTCTACCTCCATTATTGATATGTAAAGTATCACAAACAGCTAGGCATATAGATACTGAGCTTACCCAACTCATTATCTTGGCTGGTCAGCCACCTGGAGAGGGAGTCTGGGGAAGATCCAGTCCTGCTCAGTCAGATTTGAACTTTTTTGGGCTCAGAAAGATTTTACCCTTTCTGTAGTTGGAATGCTGTTAGTGTTGCTTTGGGATCACGTAGCAGTTTGGTTGAATTTGAGTCATCTGATATGTAGCATGTTTGTTTTCAGACTGCAGCTGCCTCTGGTGACAACAGCTGGCCTGTGCTTCTGTCAGGAGCATGCAGGCAGCCCCAAGGTTCACACTGTGTCCAGAAAAGCGCTGAACCTTTTTTGCAAGTAACTTTCATCCCTTAATCCTGGGAGTAAACAGGGATCGTTGGTCCAGTATTTACACATTGTTTACTTTGTATCATCTATATTTGAGAGTGCCATTGCCTCCGAGCTTAAAGGAAGGAAGGGCTGTGTCCTAGTGCTGTGTTTCTCATGCAGGTGCACATTTTTCTCTTTCTGCCTCTGGTCTGCCTTAGAAGATACAGAGCTTTCTTCAGCCCCCAAGAACTTCAGTTCTGAAAAATGCCTGTAATGGCTTTCTGTCTGTTCTGGAGTCCAAAGTGTCACTTTTGAAGCTTTCCTATAACCTAATATCATTGGAGCTTGAGAAAGCCTAGTTGAAGTAATTGTCTATGAGTAACCACATGGTGTTGTTCCTTATGGAAAGCTAGCTGCTGCTGCCTCCAGCTGTTCTGTGAGACTATGTCCTTCCACCTCATCCATCTTCTTATGCCCCTTGCTTCACCAGACACATTTTCATCCAGGAAACTCAGGGCCCCTACAAAACTTCAGTTTGTGATGTTTCATTTTTTTGCCAGGTGGGATATTTTCTGTTCTGCTATTTACACTGAACTCTGCTAGTCTCTGGTATGACAACCTTCATTTTCCCTTACCCAGGTAACTTTGCAGGTACACTAAACCCTGGTACTATTTATACAATTATTTTGGCTAAAAATCTCAACTCCTGCAAGCATTGCCTTTCTAGATTCCTCAGTCAGAGCTCTCTGCTGGTACCTTCAGGGGCCCAGACATGGGTTGTTTCTGTGGTTGAAAAAGACCATCTATTGGCACACTGTGATTTTCTAGATAATTAGTTTCTCACTTTGATAGCTGCATACCCAAGATTGAGTTTCTTTCCTGGGACTCTTTGGATGTCTCTGCCATCCTGCTCATGTCTGACCTCTTTGCAGGTGTGACTTGTACAAACAATTTCCTGAATGCATGCAATTTCAAGACTTTAAAGAGCTGGGTTTTGGTATTTTCCCCAGAAGACTGATTGTGAGGTAACTTTTGATATCCCAGCAAGCATCACAGAAAATTACTCACTTCTGACACTGAGTGAAGAAAACAATCCAGCCCTGAAAACGTCATTGCTTTGCTCTGCTCAGCTTAACATCCCTGTTTCTCCAGCTCCCCTGACTAGAAGGATTTTCCTCTTGAGTGCTGTGGAGTAGGGTAGTCCTGACTCATGCCAGCTATGACTGTACTTGCATGCTGGATGCATCCCTAATTTGGGCTGGCCAGTCCTGCTGGGAGGACACTGTGGGCATCACCCTCTATGTCTGTGTCCCTCGGGATGTGTCCCCCCTTGTTCCTCTGCCCTGTGGCTGGGAGGATGGGTCACAGTCATGAGGAAGGTGGGTAATGGGAGATTAATCTGGGGAAGCCTCTACTTCTGGTACCTGCCTGGACAGTTTCGAGGGTCATGTGAGACTTCCCAGGTAGCAGGCAGAGAGTCCCAGACTAATTCTTTCTCCCTCCCATTTTCTTTTTTGGCATTCTACACCCCAGTTCACATTTAATTGCTGTTGTACACATTATCTGTGGCTTTATAATCCTGCTTTACCCAGGCTTTGTGGCATATAGGTTCTTGCTGCAATGTGTGTATAGGATTGCTCAGGAGTAGAGGCAGTTAATGCTGATGTGGACTTGGCAGAGGGTTTTCAGTGACTCACCGATGCCAACAGCCTTTTGCTAATGTTCTTCACTGGGTCTGACTGAAAATATTTCATACACATTTGGATGAAGTTCACTTTCCTGCAGTAGAAAGGCAGACCTGATGATCTAATGGTCCCTCTGGCCTCCTGTGAGGATGCTGTACATGGTCTGAATGGAGTAAGCATATCTGGCAGCACAGAGTTCTGTGTGAAGCTGAAAGATGATGCATAGATTGCTATTAAAGTAAGTGGTGAAAAAAGGGTTCTACTGAATGCTTCAGAAGCAGTATGTGATCATTGCTGTAAAGGCCATGATCTTACTACTGTTTTCTTGTTTTCCTTCCCCCTGGTGCCTGCTGTGGTTGCTTGGTTCTTGTTTAAGATAACACTGCAAGATCTTGCAGGCTGTTCTCATCCTGGGTAGCTCTGCACAGCCTGAGTCCAATCCTGATGTTTGCCTCTAGCTGCAGCAGCAAAGGAGGGGATGAAGGAGTGGCTGGTGGCAGCTCCTTTGCTCAAGTCAAAGGTTGTGCCAGTGCATCCAGCCAGGACTGTGAATGGTTCATCTGGGTCCAGGGAGGCTCCTTTGCACTGGCTTCAGCTCTGTGGGGAGTCTCAAGGAGCTGTCTATCCCAGAAAAGGAGCAGGTCGGTGAATAGTGCCTGGGAGCTCCTGTAAACCAAGCTCAACATGCCAGGGATTATAACTGGGCATGGATGGTGCATGCTAGCCACAGAATGAAGAAAAATCTTGGTTTGCAGTTGCTTGCTGCTGCCTGTGCTCTTTGGAGACCTCAGGGCGTACCTGGTACTTGAGGCAGAGGCTGAGATCTGGATCCAGTGTCCCACTCTACATTTTGCCAGAAATGCTCTGAGCTATGCCTTAGGATTTTCTCTGGCACTGTGGCTATTTAGCTGTCTGAGCTATTCAATGCCCTTTCTCTTCAAAAAGGGGGAACTGGCTACTGGAAATGGTCTCTGTCTGCTTTGGTCTGAGCTGGGCTGGGGACTGTTTTGGAAGGTGCTAAGTGGCCCATGAGCCCCATAGCAGCACAGTCTTACAAGCAATCAAGTCTCAGTGCCTTTGAATGTTCTCAGCAATGTTTCATTTCACAGCTTATGTGCTAGGTGGCCTAACCCTTAGGAAGGCAAATATATTAATTAATCTCTTCCACTGGTAAGGAGACAGAGTTAGGAAAGACTGTTCACTTGCTGAAGCCTTGTTTTGGCATCAGTGTTAGGGCTGGGATTATGGCATCCCATGGTACGTGACCTAGTAGGAGGTTCAATGGAACTTCAGCTTGCAAGACCCATGTGAGGACATGTCTTCCCTTCTGCCTTGAATGCTGAGTTTCTTTCCAGCTGAGAGAGCTGCTGACCCCTCCACATGCCCATTCATCCTCTGGTCCCTCTGCAGCCCAAGCTGCCCCGGATGAGGGTGCGAGTCATGCTCCCATTTCCTTGTTGCTGTGCTTCCTGTTCCAAGGAGTGGGTAAGCAAGAGAAAACCTGGATGCTAAGCTCAGGCAGCTGCTGAATGCTTCAAAGTTATGATCATGGCTCTGGCTTACGTCATTGTTAGGTCTGCCAGAGCCTTGGTGTGTTATGGCACCCAGCAGGTCCTCTCGCCAGGCAGTTCTGCCTGATGCCTTGGAAGTCCTTGTTCTCTGTGCGGTGAGGGGTGATCAGAGGCTGCTCAGTGTCTGCAGGTAGCTCCTCAGGAGTCACCCCTGGTGTGGTGACACTAGACCTGGAGGGACCCTGCCAACTGTTTGTTCTCCAGCAGCAGCACTGGATGGAGAGGCCCAGGGCTGGACACGTCCGACCAGGGGCTTGTGCTTGAGCCACATCTTTGCCTAAAGTGATTGTGGTGTCATGTGCAGCAGGACAAATGGATGTGGAGGCCACCACGCTCTCTCAAGCACCATCCCACAATGTCGTAAACATGCCATGCTCTTTAAACTTCATGGGATTCATTCTGGATTCTTTGTGAGGCAGTACAAACCACATGGTGTCCAAACCAGGCAAATGACAGCAAAATACTGTAAGTAGAACCAGATGTGCACAGGAATGGGTCCCATGGAGCAAAGCTCCCATAACTATTTTTTTACAGCTGATACTCTTGCTTACCTGTGCCCATGTTCTGTGAGGTCCTGCTCACTGGGCTTTCATCAGGAAATAGTCGTGGTTCTTCTCTACCTTCCAGCACTATCTACATGTTGTTTCTTCCAACTGCTCGTTTCCAGTACTGGAAGTCCTCCCTGCCTCCATCTCTTCCCATTCTCTCATCCAGGACCTCATGGTAGGAAGGAACATTCCCATCCAGGTGGTCCTTCTGCCCCTGCCCCTGAGGGCACCCTTGCCCCTGAGGGCACCCCTGCCAGGTTGCTCCCCTCTATGCATGCTGGGCTGTCCTCCCTCCAGGAGCATCACCCTGGTTGGTGCTGGCATCAACACCAACCCCTTCACCTGGGGCTGGCAACTCATGTCTGGGGTTGGCAGTGACACAGAGTGGCTCTATTAATGAGAGATTTGTGTGGAACCCAACAGGGGTTTCATGACTTCCGGAGCGGTCTTGTCTGCTCAGACTTGGGCCCCTCTCTATTTTAGCCTCGTGTCTTTATTCCTATGATCTCTGACTTAGTGTTGGCATTGAGAGCAGCTAGCAACATGCTCCCTCCAGCATGCCTGTGAGAGATGTAGAAAAAAGTTAAACTTTAATCCCATGGAGAACTAATTGTATGATACAAGACCAAAACAGCTTCTCTGGAGAGGTAGGTATTTCCCCTACAAGAAGCATGATTTTTTGGATAAATTGAGGTGGGAAAGGGCAAGGGCTTTGCTCATTGAACAGACTGAATATGACTTATGAGGAGTGTTGCACCTGTGCCAAAGGAAGAATGGAAGCTGTGACGGTCTAAGCAAAGATGGTTACGTTGCTGCTTGGAGTAAAGTCCCTCTCTGGACCTTAATTACCCAAAGACCTGCTCCAGCTCAATGGTTTTCTCTTTTTACTGATCAGGACACCTTAAAAATGTTTAAGGCCTTGTGAGCTCTTACACAGTAAATAAAGGAAGGGTTTGTTTTTTTTTCACTGGATGCTTTCTGAGTATCTCTTAAGGAAAAGACTCACCCTTTGGGTTGAGAGACAAAATGCTGGAAATTGGTGCTCTTGCCCAGCCAGAGCAGATATGAGTGGGTGCTAGAATTACTTTGGCTTGTTCTGCTTGCAGGAAGTTACACCAAGGGAATTTAAGTGCTTTCTCCCTATAAAAATCTGCCCAGATTAATAAAACATTGATCCTGAAGGACTAGGTAACACTTTTAAATGATGTGGCTTCTCAGACCACTTCCATTTCTCATATGGAGCAATTGTACCTCTACAGGCAGCTTCATTTGTGAACACCAGAACAATTCTTGGCATACCTGCCACTCACTGTCCTTGGCTCTCCTAAAACATGACTCCCACAGCTTGAGCCCTCACACTTCTGGAGTCTCATCTCAGTGGATGCAGGAATCAGGAGGATGCCAGTTTAGAGCAGGATCTTCCTCGACCCTGCTGTATTCATGTTAAAGTCAACCCAGAAGACTAATGTGCATGTTTCTGTGGTTCCTGTAAATTCTGTCAGCAGCTTTGACTGCCTTGTCCAGCATTAGAAATAAACCATGCTCCCCACTTCATTTCCAGAGGACTTCCAGAGCTTTCAGGCTATTTCAAACTTTCTATCTTTTGACAACTGTTCTTTTTCATCTACCTAGACATGCAAGAGTTACAGATTTCTAAAACCTTTCCTCCATGATGAGTAATACACTCAGAGAACACCCTGGAACTTGTTATTCCTTCTCACTATAGACACTTAAATATGATGTGACCAGAGGAAGTAGCATTAGCTGCCTGCTTGGGCATTGTACAGCACCTCTTAGAGGCCCAGAACTGTGTATGACAGCTGTATGTTGACAGTCATCCCTACCTGAAAACACATAAGAAAATAGAGGTGCAGAGGATGTCATTTATGTAAGGGCAGTCAAAAAGTAACTGCAGCTAAATCCTGGATTCAGCACTCATGGAAATGATTTCAGCACCTTGGAATTAGTGTAGCTCTGTGCACATCAGGTAGACACAAATTTCATAGCACCTGAGAGTCCTCAGCCCCCTGGGTTGCTGCACTAGAGACAGATCACAAATGCATGATTGGGGTGCTTGCAAAGGGAGAGTGAGCTGGGGAGCATCCCAGAGTGCAGCTTCTGCCCTGCCATCCCTCCCAGGGCAGGGCTGAGCAATGAACAGCAGCAGGCAGCAGCAGCAGCAAGGTGGAGAAGGAAGAGTTGTCTCCAGCTGAAGCAGCTCAGGGCATTTGCAGAGGCAAGATACTATGACCAAAGTTGAAATTGGGCCAAATTTACACCCCAGTACCATGAAGAACCATGAGATCTTTAATGATCTTTGGCTGCTGGCCTCTGATTGCTCTCAGGAGGAAAATGGTTCCTCTGATTGCTGTGCCCGGAATCCAGCATAATGCCTGTTCAAAAGGGAGCTCCTCTCTCAGGGATCACTCACACTGCAGCATTCACAACCCTTGGGGATTTCTTTTCCAAGCACTTAAACAACTCAGCCCTTGTCCCATTGATTTTGATCTCAGTTGCTGGTCCATCTGGAAGGAAATATCAGATGCTGCAGGAAATAATTTTGTGGGTGACTCAGAGGTGATGGCTGCAGCAAGACCTCTGCTTCCCCCTCTCCTAACCACACTGCTTTGTCTCTCTGCTTAGGCCAAATGTCTGTGGCAGACAGTGTTGCCCAGGATGGACCACAGCTCCAGGCACGAACCACTGCATCAAACGTGAGTATGACAGTCTCAGCCAATGCAAGTGTCAGGATGCATCCCTAAAAAGTGCTTGAATACTGCTGTGACCCCACACACTTCCCATGCACTGTGCCAGGGCAGAAAATGAATCATGGGATCTGTGGAGGCAGCACCACGGCCTTGCTGTGGGACTGCCAGGCTATGGGTCATCTCTTCCTGTTTGCCAGCAAACAGAGTAATTATGGCTTTACTTCATTAATATTATTAGTGTCCATCCATGGCAGGATGCTGCTGGGGCAGGGCATTGCAGCGGCACATTTGTGTGTGAGTTTTGAGCCTTGGGCTCTCACTTGTCCTGATTGGAGCAAAGATGGGTCTGTGAAAGTCCCAGCAGCTGGGAACCGGCAGGCTGGGGCTGTACTCATGTGGGTGAGCAATGCTGATGCTGAGCGGGGAATCAGGGCTGCAAATTATCTGAGTGCTGTTAAGGAAAGCAGTTAATGGGTTTGGCACAAAGGCTGGGATGGGTGGGGCTGGAACATGAGATGCCTAAAATGGCAGTGAGGTGCAGGGTGCTCCTGCAGCGCAAAACCGCCCGGCCAGGACCCTCCTACCTACCCACAGAGGAAGCGTTAAGTGTTGTGCTCATCCAGGCAGCCCTGATACAGCCCTGTGGGCTGCGGTCATCGTGGGGTCCCTGACACAACACTGGAAGAGGAGATGTTTGGGTAGGCACCTGAGGCAATGCACACCAGAGACGAGTGACCTGTCATCTTCACCCTCGATAGCTCCGCAGCCACAGGCTAAGCCCTGCCGTGATCCCTGTCCCTGAAGCACGGCGCTGCACCTTCCCCAGGCGCTGCCGGCCCGCGCACTGCTGTCCCGGGGAGGTGCGGGGCTGCCTGCGGTGCGCGGCCAGCGGGGCGGGCAGGGAGCAGCGCGCTGGGGGGAGCGCCCAGCCCACAAGAGGAGAGAGCATCTGCCTTTACTCGAGGGGCAGCAGCTGCCCAGATGTAAAGCAGGGAAGGAGGCTCAGCTTTGTTTGCCGCGGGATCTCACGGCGCTTTGGCCGTGCTGGGGTAATTGCATTAGCAATCGCTGTTTGGGAGCAGGGGGCCAAGGGCTGACTCACCTCCCTTCTCCCTCTCCCCCATGCCGGCAGAAGCCAAACGGTAGAGAGCGTGCTGTGCTGCCAGACAGTGTATGTAAACACAGCGCGGGGCCAGCCATGGCAGCATCTTGCTCTCATTAGGGATTTTGGTAGGAGCAGTAGATCTGGGCTTGCAGCCACGCAGGCTGCCTAGTGATTGCTCAGGTGCTGAGCCCTTGTTCCTAAGGATTCATTAAAAGGACAGTGTCGACATGATCAGGCCTGACAGTGTCCCCCTGACCAGGGATGGTCAACCCCAGGCAGGACTTTGGTGGAGACTGGTGATGTGTAATCATAATTTAATTCCCAGCTACCTCCCTCCCTGGGCTTTTGTACTGGAGTTCAAGCTGCTGGAGACATTCAGCTGTTTTTAAAGCTGCCAAGGCAAGCTGGACAGCCCATCCCCGTTAAGTTTCTGCACTGTAATGCTGTTTAGTGTCTGTTCCCAGGGTTTTTGATATGTGGTGTATCAAGGAAGTTAGTGGGGTAGAAATGCAGCCAGAGGGAACTTCTTAAGAGAGATGAAACGTGGAAGAATTGGCATTCAGGTGTTGGACAGATCCTTGGTTTCCAAGGATTTGAGCCCTGGGTACAGGAGAGAGGATAGGTCAAATTGTTGCCATAATCTGCGTCCTCTCACCTATCAAGGGTGGTGGTTTCTTCCTTCACCCTTGCTGTCGTAGGCACTTTATTCTTTCAATATCCCTGCATGTGATGTAACTCCAGCCTCAGGGAAGCGTCTCTCCGTGTGTTTCAGATTTGAAGACCAAAATTGCAGTGAGGACTTGTGGAATTTTCAGACAGTCTGTGACTGGGAAGACAAAAAGAGAACTATCTTTCCCTGGAGCAACAACAACTCCTGGGAAAGTGGAAATGAGCTACGTGAGTTTAGGAGGAAGACCTTGCCTGTTTGCAGCAGGCTTGATTTCTAGCCACACACTGCCAGGTCATCACATTGAGCTGCATGCAGGGGCTGTGTGCGGTGCACTCCAGAGGTCTTCTTGCAGAAGGAGCCTTTAGGGATAGTGAGCTGCATCTGATTGTAGCCCTGAAGGGTTCATCAGGGCCCAGCCTGTTTAACTTTGCTCTGGAGTGAGACTCTGGCCATTATGTTCTTAGTTTGGTGGAGAACAAATCTGTATACACAAGCTGACCAGAACCCCCCTTGCACAGCCCACATTTTAGGCACTGCAGTGGCTGCAGCGTACATTTGTCAGTAATTTGGCTGCTGCCTATTAGCTCATCATGCTCAGCCTCCCCATGTTAGTTTATCAGCCTCCACTTTCATCAGCATTATTCATGATGGTTCTTTGCTGCTTCCAGAGATGGTACCCTGGGCTGGGCTGAGAATGTAGCATGAAATTTTTTCCTGACATGAATATTTTAAAGTTAAAAACAAAGATTTTTTAATCAGTGTGTTTGGAAGGACTAAATAAACTAATTCACTTTCCAATCTTATACAGATGGTCTTGCAGTTAAGATGGTGAAAAAAGGTATAGGGATTCCAGGCTGCATCTCTGCCTCTGCTGTGGCCTTGCAGCATGACTTCAGACAGTCCCATTAGCATCCCTAAGGCTTTTCCACATGTACAAAATGACATTCACATGGCTTTCTTTTGTCTTTCTTCTGAACGGTGGCTATTGGGTTTTTTGAAGCCTGGCTGTTCTTGCTGAAATTCTGTTTTCTCTCTGTTATTCCTGCATTGCTGTTGATCTACCCCTGTGTCACTCTGCACAGATCTCACTTGTGTTAAATTGTCCACCCCTTCTGCTCCCACAGTCAGAGCTATAAGTTAAAACTGAGTTTACACACCTAATTTTTCCATGAGAAAGTGGACTAAATAATTCCAGTGGTACAAGTACCTTCCCAGTTTTTCTATGGAGACCCTAGCTGAAGGACAGGTTGCCCTGAATTTTAAATGGAGCTGCACAGGAGCTGCTTACAGTGAAGACCTACATCACTCTCCTAGATGAAGGGCATGAGCAGAGTTTCAGGGATTCAGTAATCAAAAGTCACCTTGCACATCATTGCTCAACCCTGGCCCAGGTGTGCCTGCAAAGCAGTGCAAGGCTGAACTTGGTGGCATTCCCCTCTGACAAGCCTGGCTGTGTGGTCAGAGTCATGCCACAGTCATCCCTGCTGTGTGACCTTGCTGGGAGGACTTACCTCGTGCACTGAAGACTAGACTTGATCTGTGGGGCACCAGACTTGGCCTGTGAGGGCACTGCTAGATGTTCTTGAACAAACTAGATTTTCTATCAGTGATACTTCAGCAGTGCTCCAAGTCTTATTCTTTTATTGAGATATTTGAGATGACTATTTTTGTTTCCCCTAATCCTCAGCTTCCAGAACAGGTGATTACACGAGACTCTAGTGAGAAGAAATGAGTGCCTGTCATCTTAACAGAAACTGTTTATAGTACCCCGAGCTGGGGAGCAGCACCTCAAAGTAATCCCTGAGGTCAGAAAACAGAAAGCAAAGAGAAAGATTTCAAATATGTATATTTATTTTAACCATCTTGTTTCTTCAGCTAATGTTACGGTTTGGGGCAGGGGCTGATTTCACACACTTGTCACTGGCAGTGCTGCCACTTACCAATCTGCTCTCCTTATATTGCAAAGCTGAACAGAGTGAAAACCAGCAAATTTCAAAGTTCTTTCAAGTTCTACCCGAGTCTGTAAAGGCAACTAGGAAGAGGATTAATCCTAGAGCTGAACTATTTCAGCTAGGGCAGCTCCCCATTCATCCTGCTTGAAGAGACCAGAAGACCAATCCAATACCCTTCTTCCTCTTCTCTATGTAAGCAGCCTTAGGGGCTTTTTAGAGTGCCTGGTCACTTATCAACACTTTCCTGCTGAAGGGTACAGTCTAAGGTGACTCCATTGGTGGGAGAGGTTGTGAGAACTGCTTTGCTTCCAGGTCCCAGCATCGTGGCTCTGCAGTATTTCAGCATGTGAAGTGGTTGTTTTCAATGGCAGGCTTCCTGGGCTGGTGGCCTTTGTTAAAACAGGCATTTATTGGGAGATAACAGTAGGGACTGGCAGCCTATTTAAATCACAGCTGAGTTTTGTATTATAAATTACATCAACTTCTGGAGTGCCAGACTTCCCAGAGACGCTTAATTCCTGCCTGACTAGGACCTTGTCCCCGTTCCAGAGACTGCAGTGTTGGCTGATTTATTTTACTGGGAGATTTCATCAAAACCTCTGGCTTTAACCTATACAGCCCTACGTGACTTGGGGTCTCCTTTTCCTTGAGATCTCCCTCTCTTCTTGAGTGTTAACATGGTAATAAATGTCATATGAAGCATTCCAGTGAGCATATCCTTGATCCAGTTAGGAAAAGCTGATGGCAAGCTAGTTTTGGCATGAAGGAAGGGTTGTGAGGGCTATACTGCTGTGAAAGGAATTCAAATGTCTGCGTAAGGACTTCTCTCACTTGATGACAGTAGGATGATGTACGGATGGCACACGAGGAAAGAGCTGTCTGTATGTTTGTTGTCCAGAAGCAGTGTTTCTCACAGGCCTGCTTGTATCTCACAGGAGTGCGGAGCACAGCCAGAAAGGGAGGGACATGCTCATGAAAGCCCTGCAGCTGTCTGTAAAGTTGGTGAGACGCCCCTGCAGCCTCCCTGAGGCAGTCCTGGGAGAGAGGATTTCAGCAGAAGCAGTGGCTTCATGGGTTGAAGCCCATTCACAACGTTTCTGTGTGGCTGGAGGTTGATGTCCACCTTGTGTTGTCAAACAAGGTTTCATTACCCTTTGACCAGCTGGCACCTTCTTTCTTTGAAGGACAACACCATTTTCCAGTGCCATTTCAATTACCCTTGCTCGGAACAATGAGCCCAGTCCTACTGGAACAATCTGTGGATTCCTGGCTGCCACTGCCTGGGTTATAAACCCAATTTGGCATCTCTTGACTTGGGAAGTGTTAGGGTCCTGTGAATAATTAATAGCACTTTCCTCCCGGGGTGCAAACTGAAGCTGATGTACTGTAATTAGGAACACACACAGGCTCAGAGGTTGATTTAGGCATAAGGTTAGTGAACTGTAAGTCCCCATGGCAGTGGAGGAATTTCAAAATTCAAAATCAGCTGCGGAAGGAAAGCTGGAAAGCACTGAAGGGGACAGGCCAGGGGCAGTGTGCAAATCAGACCCCAAAACAGACTAAAGGTAACACGCAATTCCTTGCTTTGCAATTTGCTGATCCTGTCCAGAGCACTCTGGGCAATGCTGGTGGTCACGTGCTCTCTGCAGGCCATATTGCTCATTTCTGAGCTCTCTGAAATGACCATTGTTGGAGAAGAGCTCTGCAGAGACCAGTGCAGAGAATAGAGGTGACCTTGTGTTAGGAGCCCACAGCAGTTGTGACACCACGGTTGTGAAGGTCACCTGCCTGCAGAGATGAGATGGGACTGTCCCAGTTGTGCTGCCCCAGCTGGGTGTCACCACCATGGGCTGCAGTCCTGTGTCCACTAATTGCCTTTCTGTGTCTCCTCAGCTGTCTGCGACCCGCCATGCCAGAACAAGGGCTCCTGCAGCCGCCCCCAGGTCTGTACCTGCCGCTCAGGCTTCCAGGGCTTCCGGTGTGAAGAAGTTGTTCCTGAGCAGGAGTACCACCCGCCTGGCGCAGTTGCTGCCTTCCAGCCCCCCACAAGCTCCCTGCGGAGGAGGACCAGCACCACAGGGAGGGATGCCTCCCCGCAAGGGGCTCAGACACCCAGCCCACGGCACATCCCAGCTGTGTAAGTCAAACCTGGTTCCTGGCAGGATTCTCCACCAATCCCTCAGGCAGCTAACACCTTGGTCAGTTGGGTCAGTCTCTGCTTCATGAGACCACGCAGCTTAGCTCTTGATGAAAAACTCCTCCATAGGCTGTGGTGGCTGACATAAGGGAGTCAGGTCCTGCTGTTTCTAGCACTTTGTCACAGTCCCCTGGCACACACAGGAATGAGAAGGACTAATGATGATCCCATGAGGAAGGAGAACTGTGACGGTCATCAGTTTGCCCTTGTCCTGTTGGTGAATAGCCTTCATGGTAGCAGCAGGGTGGCAGAGGAGTGGTGGGTATCCTCTTTCCCAAGAGGATATGTTTAGAGCAATATATCCAGGTAGTACCCACAGAAGAGTACTTATATCTGAGGTGTGCTTGTAAGTGCTGGTATTAGCAAAACAATGACACTCAGAGATGTCTCCTGGCAGGCTCTAGCAGTTATTGAGCCTTTGTTCTATATTTCTGAGTAATTTTGCCGTGGTTTGGGTCATTTTGGTACCCAGGTGGATGTCTGCATATTGGGTACAGAAGCAAAGGTGGAGCTCTTGGAGCTCAGAGGTCCATGCAGGAGGGACTCTGAGGAGTATGTTAAGTTCAGGATGATGGCTGTGGCATCATGTGATCTTATGGGTGAGGAAGAACTTAGCGCTTCAGTGCACCTGCCTGAGATCAATGCTGAGATGCTCCTGTACCTGTGTACCACTCCTTCACAAAACTTTCTGTTTTGTGATGTCCTGCTGGAGCTGTAGCTGTTTTTGCTGAATGAAGCAGTAAAGATGGGAGAAAGGTGTCTTTTCCCTAATAAGCACTCCTACTGTGCCAGGAGCTTGGTGGGGATGGAGCAATGAGAGTTGTGCCTGGTGCTGTACAACAACCCACATATCTTGTTTAGGTATTTTTAGACCACCTCCACTTTTCTGTAAGAGTCTGTGAACATGGGAGAAAAGTGTTATAGGTAAATATATATAATATATATTTATAAAAAATATAAATATAACCCTAAAGGGTCCTGTGTTTCTTGGAGCTGTTCCCTCAAATGTTGGGCCAGAAAGACTGGTTTTGTTGGTAGCCACCAAAGCAGATAATTTTCACATGATTTCCAGCAGGAGCCCCTCAATCACAGTCAGGAAGACATTACAGCAAATTACAGGTGCTTAACCAAGAGGTAACTTCAGTTTCTCCTTTAGTTCTCTGAACTTTTGGCTTTCTCTGTCAACATTGCTTGGAACTGCCTGAAGAGAGGGCAATTTGTCCTTTGTTTTTCTACTTTGCTGCAGGTTGTTTCCAGTGTGCCCATTGCTCCTACAGTAGCTACTGCCTTTTTGTCTCTTTTGAAGCAGAGGCAATGCATGGTCTGGAGACAATTCTAGACCCTTGACTGTCAACAGTTTTGGAGAGGCTCAAATGACTGGCAGAGATTTTACTGGCACCAAGTAGTTCACTGAAGCTGACATATCTCGGTGCCCAAATGGAAGACTATATGATAGAAACCAAATTCAGGAAAGGCAGAAGTGATGTTGGCAGGGAGAGGTGGCCAAGTCCTTGTTGTTGCTGCTCTGAGAGAGGCTTGCCCAAGTGAGCATGCAGTGCTCTCAAGTGCCTGTAATCCTGGGCATTGCTGATGAGTTTCTCTGCAGTGATGACCTCCTCCTACCTCTCTGTGTCACCCCCTGTGTGGAGGGACTTGCAGGGAGGGAGAGCAGTGTCCTTGGAGAAACAGCACCTGTTGAAGGCTTTCCCAGTAAAGAACATGACCTCAGGCTCCACAAAGAGGACAGAGGGCTGTACATGCACTGGCAGAGCATTCTTGTCCAGTCAGTCAGATATAGCATCTAGTGATCACTGAACTGGGATTGCTGAATGCCCAGCTGCCTGATGTACTTTAAATCCTCTGGCACTATCCCAAGGAAATAAGACTCCATTAAGGACCACACTGTGCTGTTCCTCCTTCCTTCCCCATGAAGGCTATAGGATGTCACCTTTATCCCATGCTTCAGCAAGAGAATTTGACTATTGTTTTTTGCAATGGCCACAGGTAGGACACTGGGACATGTCCTCCACTGACTGCCTTCTGGAGATGTCTGGAAGAATTTGCTGAGGCTGCTGTGTGTCTCTCCAAGAGGGAGTTGTCACCATGCCTCTGGGTGCTGTACTTCCCAGGCAATGTTTAACAGACCTGCTTTGCAGGCAGGTGGAGGGCTGCCTGCACCATGGCACTGGTCTGCATCAAAATGCCTCTCTTCAGTCCCTGGGTGTTCTTCTGTACAATTCAGTCACTTGGATTTCTTCTAAGGTCTATGGAACTTATAACATGGTGTGGCACCACATGACTTAAAAGTCTTGTTGCTGTTAGAAGAGTTGTTTCCCAAATGTTTTTTGTGTCCCTTTCAGCATGCCAACTTCTGGGCTAGCTGCAGAGCCTGTAATAGTGAGCATCTGCAGCCAAAGGCATGGTCTTGGCCATGCCCTCCCATTGCTTCACTTGTTAGTCCCCATCTGGGTAAGTTAGCTCAGTTCAGTAAACCAGCAAAAAATGAACACAGCAAAATCAAGGATAATTTTCTGCCACTTCAGTGGGCTAAACTGGCTTATTAGAAGATCATGAGACCAGAAGAATTGGACAGAATTGCAGGTCGAGCAGTGAAAGGGAGGAAAGGAGGGGACTCCCCTTTTGGTGGTAGGGAAGTCACTTTTTAGGTTGGTTATTTGTCTCATGAAACTGCAGTTAAGCTTGTCTGAACTTACAGTGACAACATCATCTCTTTCCACTGATGTACCTCCTGTGCTTTTGCATGAAACTTTCTTCATGCAGTTTGGCTGTAGCAGGAAAAGCAAGAAGTTTGCTTAAAAGAGCTAGGTAGAGCTTGCTCATGTTTTCAAGTATGAGGATTGGTTTTTAGGCACTGCAAACTCGGAGGTGCATTCGCTGGAGTTCCGTTCACTGTCAAGTGTGAGAGGAGCAGCTTGGCTTGTCAGGCCCATAGTCTGCTCCAGGATGAGGGTGGATTGTGCTGGCGGACACTGACCTTTTCTGGTCAGTCTGCCATGATTTCACAGAAGCTGGCTTACTTGTCTGATTTGTCAGTAAGGAAGAGGTAGAGGAAACTCTTGAATGCTTCAGTGGATGGAGCACACTGGTGATTCTAGGTCAGTAGTTGTGAGAAGACTCTGAGTTCCAGGACAAACACCCAGTCCCTACCCTCCCTGTACATTTCCATTGCTAGCAAGCAGGAGTTGCACAAGAGTGGGAGCTTATAGACATCTTGGCTCGCTGTGCCAAGACGGAAATCAATCCTCACATGAGTGAATTTGCATTCCTCTTTTGTTTATTTGCATCTCTATTGGCTTTATTTATGTTTGTTTGTACAGAGCTAACCATCAGAAGCTCTGAAGCCATGCACTAGAGCAGTACTATATTAGATTCCCTATAAACATGAAACAAAACCCATGAATCCTCTACAGAGACCTCGTTTCTAAGGAGAGATTAGGTTGCTTTTGGTTCCAAATGTGTTCTGAAATGAGTCTTCAGAGAGAGTTAAGAGAGCAGCCAGCTGAATTAATTAGGAACTGCCTGGACCAAAATATTCCCCAATTACCTGAGTGGTGGGACTGCTTTAAAATGATTTCTGATCCTCGTCTAGTTGGACTTGCTGCTTATCATGACTGCACCTTCACTGTGGGGAGTAATGTGCTCTGGAGGTGGGAAATCTTTGGGAGTCTGTAGGAGCCCATAAAGTGATTGTGAAGAACACAACCAGACAGCTGCCTGTTTTCATGGTTCTGCTTCTGGTATGTATGTGCTTCTGGTTCTGCTTCAGGCCCTCCAGAGCTCTAGAAGACTACTGGAAGTAGCCTTCTGTGGCTTCTCTGCCAGGAGAGCCCAGGAAGCACAACTGGGACAGCAGGAGATGTTACTATCAGTCCTCTACCCTCAGGGTACCTTCTCACCCTTGGTGAGGAGTGGCAGCTCCTTGAGCCACAGGGCTGTACCAGTCACATGCAACTGGTTCTACTGGTTGGTTCGTATTTTCACTTGTCAGATGTGAGGGCCAATGGATGGACCTGTGGGCATTCCCACTGTAGCTGTCATAGATCCTTTTCTGGGTGTGCTGGCAGTCTTGGAAAGATGTGGATGTGAAGATCAGCTTGGATGTTGTGCTGAGCACAGGTGCTAGTGCTGTGGAGTTACATGTAGCCATCAGTGTTTCTGTTTGGAGAGGTACTGGGTAAGAACCACTCCATCCTTGGATTGCCCCTATGGTGTGTGTTCTCTCTTCCTGGGACTAAAGAAGATGTATTCAGTCTTACTTGAGCTCAGCTCTTGCCCAGGGAAAGACTAGGGCTAGGAGAAGGGGCAGCTCTGGGTCCACTTTGCTGGCACCAGAGCTGGTGATGCTCAAACCGTCATCCCTGGAAATACAGGCTAAGCAATGAGTTCCACTTCCCAAGTCCCTTCAGCACTCTGTGGCTCAGTGGAGATTTGGAGTCAGGTGTCTGAGGGAGTCTGTGGAGACTTGTTAGCTGCTGCAGAAGCTGAGAGGCCCCCATTCTGTGCTGGTTGGAACAGCAAGTGCTCTGGGGAGAGGCCCTCCCTGCGTGGACTAGCTGCAAATCCTCCCTCTTCTTGATCTCAGCCTGAATCTCTGCCTGGAGCAGCAAAGCTCTGATGGATGATTGTGCGGGTGGAGTTGCACCTCAGCCCAGAAGCCGAGCTAAATGGAAACAGCTTTGTTTTCCTAAGGCTGGAGTATCAGCAGGATTCATGTTTATTTAGCAGGGAGTGGAAAGGGTTTGTTCCCTTGCCCCTTACCCTCAGGATGGCTGACCAGATGCCTTTGACTCTGGGCAGTGTGTGTGGAGGGTCCTGTTGCTGTCACCTGCGAAGGTTTCTTCTGCCAAGATTGTTGTGCATGAATCTGTAGCCAGCATCTGTGCAAGGGAGCTGTGCTGCCTGGATGGGATGTATGTGCTGGATGATGGCTGCTTGCAAAGCAAGGCATCCTTCCTCTGGGATGAGAAGCAGAGATATCTGGAGCCTGCAGAGCATTTCTCCAGTAATACAGGGAAGGGAAGAGGACATAGCTGTGGTATAAGGTGCTGAGACACTGTGCAGACAGCTTAATGCAGCTAAGCTCTTGAGGGCAGGGAGCTTCCTCTGAGAGGGTTCTGTTTAGGCAAGGCAGTTGCTGGGAGTTGCCTGGTGTTTTCAGGATGGAAAAGGAAGAAGGCTGAGTTGCAACATGCCTGGCCCATGATTTCTGATCTCAGACTCTCCTCTGCAGCACCCTGGAGGAGGCATCTCCTCCCTTCCTGATGAGAGGAAGGGCTATATGCAGCCCTCGAGAAGCTGTGGCAAGTGCTCCTGGCCTGGGAGCACTGGGAACCTCATGCCAGCAGGCAGGCTCTGCCAAAATCTCTGTTCTCTCTCCTGGAAGCAAAGGATTAGAACAGCAGGGAGCAAGCAGACGGGAGGATCTTGGGTGTGTGGCAGTGGTTGCTGAATGGAGAAAGTGTATTTCCCCCCATTTGAAAATTGTTCTGTTTCATTTGAAAATCCTGTTCTAGTGGTAGTCAAATGTCAAGCATGATCCTTTGCAAAGGGGAATGGAGCCCATGGGTGGATACAAAGCTGTCTGCCTGGGGTGGCCACTTAAAACACAACATTGAGAATTGTGGCTTGGCAGAATCAGCTCGATGAGCTTGTCATTGAGGACTAGCAGATAGAACAAAAAGTTCACTGCAAGGTCACTTGCTTTTTAAAGATGCTGCTTCAAACAGAGGCAGATTTGTCTTAATTGTTTAAGCAGAATCTGGAGCCTCCTGCCTTGCCAGCTTTGAACTTCCCACGTTTATGAGAAAAAGTGGAACTTGCCTACTGCCTAACTTGGGTTGCTGATGGGTGTTCAGGACTGTTTGTTCACCATATGTCTAGCACTAGGAGGAGGTCTATACTAGCTCCATACTTATTGAATGCATTTTCTGCTCTTCTACTCGCTTATGTCTGTCACTCAGTCCACATTTATGAGTGTTACAATTTATTAATATCCAAATATTAGAGGAAATAAAAGCCAGTCCTTGATGAGAAGCATCCCTCTGTCTAAGTGCATTCCTGTGGCATGGGCTGTGGCAGCTTTCTCACTTTATTTGGTATGGGACCAGTCCAGGAGATCCATAGTGCACGATGTTGAATTCTGGGGGTAAAACACTGGTGCCAGCCTTGTGCCACTACAATGTCTTTATGTTTGGTACTTGAATGGCATATTTTCTCAATGCAGATAAGCCATAACTGCAGCTTTCTAAGCTGCTTCCCTTTGGCAATATGGTTTTTACAAGGTGGCCAAACATTTACGTTCCTTGATCCAAAGCCAACTTTGAGTAGATATCTGAGACATTGTTTAAAAATTGAAACTAAAAAGCTGGTGCCACTCCGGGTGAGAATATGTGAAAAGGAAAATATGTCACTCAGGACAATGAGATCTCCATAAAGCTCCAGATCTCAGCCCCTTTCCTGCTTTGACATAGTCAAAAGTCCTTGGCAAGTTGGATGAGAAGCCTAAAGGAAAAACTCAAGCTACTTGAGAGGAGTGTAAATACAATTTTTCTTATATAAAAATATTCCTGTTTGAAATTGCATGATATACCTTCTCTAGCCTGGCACCAAATTCAGTTGCTTTATTTTCTAGTGTTTTAAAGCTTTCAGCACCATTCTGGTTTATATGTTTTATGTATTTGCTTTCTAGGGGGTTGCATACCCTACAGAGCAGCAGAAGAGCTGGCTTTCAGGCCCCTTTTTTAAATTCCAAATATGGTCTTTACATTAGACCTGTTTTTTCTGCACCTCCTTGGGAGCCATTCCTATTGCTTAATGCAGCCTTTAGGCAGTTCAAATGCGCTTTTCCTTCTAACTGAGAAAGCATGCTGCTACTGTCAGCTTAATCTGAGACTCCATGCAAGAGAGCAGGGTGCAGGGCAAATACATTGTACATGTGGTAGGTAAGGTAGTAGAGAAAATCCAGTTTATAGACTATTTTATATACTATACATATATCATTTGGGACATTTATGACAATACAATTTATATAGCAGTTCTATAGAAAAAAAAGTTGTTAGAAGAGCACAAAGGCCACATGATCAAATGCTGGGGAGAGTTTTCCTAATGCCTGAATTAGGATTGTCATCTATCTTGCTTTCAGCTCCTTTGTGCCTGTGGATTACTGCAGTTTCTCATACCTGACTGTCGTTGCCTTTTTTGGTTTAAACTGGTACTTCAGTAAAATCAAAGCTGTTCTCTTTAGTTGTGAATGTTTCCCATAAATCACCAGTGCTAGCAGGAAAATGAGATTAATTGAAGTTGATTTGATACAAGAAGTGGTTGAAATGAAGATCTAAAGTCTCCATATAAAATCTACTTGTTCTCTTTTCCATTCTTCAGAAGCATCCTGAGAAATAGTGCCCTGAGTGCTTGGTGCTTGATGGGATTGGTACCTTGCTCTCCACACCACGTCATTTTTTTTTTCACCTGTGTGAAGGCTCTCACTTAGGCAGAAACTAAACATCTAGGCAGGAATTAAGAAGGCATTCAAGCTGGAAAAATCTTATCTGTTACTGCTGAAGGAAAAATATCCTCTATGGGAAGAAGAAATCTGGAAGGAGAAGCTAAGATTTTTTTAGGGTAAAAGTGAACAGCAAATTTGTCAATGGAGGGTAACATGTGTGATGCATACCAGGGACTGATGGTGCTTAGGAGGCAAAAGACCCCAGTCAGATGAGTTTCTTTTCCTGTACACCCTGAGCTCCTGCTCTGAGTCAAGGTATTCTTTATTGCCAGAAAAGGTCTTGACAAATTGGAAAAAATTCTAAGGGAGGGAGGGAGGGAACTGAGGGGAATGGTTAACAGACCTGCATCTGCAAAACTGAGCCAAATGTTGGCCTTGGAGGATGAGGAACATACTTGAAACCTGAGGCTATCAGGATGGGGCAGAGTGTATTAGGTTGCCTGTAGCCTTGGCAGGGTGGCCATGGTCATTTTTCAATGGTATGGCTTTCTAAAAAGCAGTGTGCCAAACTATTCCAGGGATGTAATGACAGGTTGATAGTGACACTGGAGCTTTGCCATCTCCATGAGTTTGGAGCCCTGCTGATGCAGAGCTGGAGTCCAGGCACTGCCAAAGCAGGCGCAGCACTCCACATCCCTTCTCAAGGAGGAGCCTGTGAAACCTGTTCCTCTCTTATAGTCCTTGGTGTGGGTGCTGAAGGCCATGTGAGAGAGGTGTAGAGCAGATTCATGGTCATGGTACTCCTGAAGTTACTGGCTTTGCCGTC
This sequence comes from Sitta carolinensis, assembly GCA_032173965.1. Lineage (NCBI taxonomy): Eukaryota > Metazoa > Chordata > Aves > Passeriformes > Sittidae > Sitta > Sitta carolinensis. Next base: position 40,847,836 of record JAVUNC010000006.1, read on the forward strand.
AGGCATCATGCTTAGCTGGCCAGGAGTGCTCCTGGTTCCCAGACAGCCACTAGTCTTCCAACTAGTGAGCAAGTGGAGGGATGGAGCCAGTGCAGAACAGTACAGACTAAAAATCACCGGGATGATCATTCCCTGATCCTCAGCAGGGATGAGACTTCAAGAGTGGACAGCGAAAGTTACATCCCAACTCAGCTCTTATGGATTGAGTGCTGCAGGTGCAGGAATTCTGTGTGTGGAGCAACGTGAGAAGACCTAACAACACTGAGGTAATAGACCCAAAGGCCAGGACATCCTGCTGGGTGTTTAACCATTATTTTAGCTTAAAATATGTCTTAGATCTACAGTGTTCCCAGGATGAGTGGGAGACCACCTGCTGTATATGAAAAGCCTTCACTTCTTCAGATGAGAGCCTACACATGCCTCTTCACTTTGTTGCTCTCATGCTCTGTGTGTGTGTGTGTGTGTGTGTGTGTAGAGGCACAAACTCTTCACGCCACTCACATGACTGGGATGAGAGAGGCTTTTCCAGCCCTCTCTGTGTCCTGTGTAAAGCAGTGGGCAGGCAGCTGGCTCCCCCCACTCCCAGGGGTGCATGTGGGTGCGAGGATGAATAGGCTAAAGTGTTTTTTCAGGGCTTTGAAGCTGGCAGCCTAGTGTAGGGGGTGGGTGTTGCTAGTGAACAAAATGGAACTGAAACTCAAATGTGCTTGTTTTCTCACTGTGTCATGGGGGAGATGAGTGACCTCCCAGCAGCCAATGCTGAGCTTTTCTCTGGCTAATGCCTCTGCAGCAGGTTTCATTAGATGACAGCCAAGCCCTCAGCTCGCAGCTGTTGTGTCTTGCAGAAACAGAGGGCCCTTTGAGATGGAGATCTGTGTGCTTGTGTGTACAAGCACAGGTTGACATGTTGTCCTCTCGTCTCGTATGCCACTGCCCTAAATACAGATCCTTCCCTGCCAGGTAGAACCCTGTACTTGGGAGAATGGGGAGTAGGAGAGGGGCTGAGGAGGCATTGCTGTGGTTCGTGGAGGGGGTTTGAAACCTCAGTGGGGTGGTCACACTGAGTGACTGACAGCCCAGCTCTCTGACAATGCCAGCAGCTTATGCTGGGTTTGTGATGGTGCACAGGCTTCGGCCATAAGGTAATGTCTGAGTAAGATGGTGACACTGATGGAGACCTGCATGTGATGGCAGCTGGTGGGATGCTTCTGGATGTGTTTCTAATCACTAAGGTGTGAGACTTCCTGTGTCTCATTTGCAGCAATGCTGTGCCTGTTGATTATGCTACTCAGCACCAGCCCCTCCCTGCAGCAGGGGAACAAACTGAGGAGCTTTCTCATTGTTTCAGCCCAAAGGAGTGTGCAGCTGAGCACCACAGGGCAGCCTGGGCAGCTCTGACAGAGAGATAGCAGCTCATCTGGTCTCCCTCACCATCTAAATCTCTGTTTTAGTCTATGGATTGTTCAAAGTATGGCCTAAATGTGGCATTTGTAATCAAGTAGCCTGGCGTGGTTCCTCTGTTGGCTCCACTTGAAGCTCAGAGCAGCTGAAGGCTGCATTTTTATTTTTGGCATTGGCCTGTACTTCAGCTCTGGAGACAAGAAGATTGCAGACAGCTCTTCATCACATTTGGCATTTGGAAATCATGATTCTGGCCATTTTATGGGTGAGCACTCTGGTCTGATGGATCCAACCATGAGCACAATCTGCAGCAGCTCCTGGTGACCACCTGATGCCATGCCCTTGTGCAGGGCATGTTTCTGCAGCCTTGCTGGGCCAGGCAGGTGCTGTTCCCATGCTTGGAGAGTTGGACTTCTTCCAGGGAGTCAGTTGCTCACTGCCTAATTCATGAGAGCAAAGAAGAGCATTCAGCAGGGTGGCAGGTGGCATGTGTGGCACATGTGGCAAGGGAAGGGCATTTAATGTCAGCAGGGAGCTGTGTGGAGGCGCGTGAGCAGCCACTTTGGCTAAGGAGCAAATTGTATGCCAGGAGACTGGTTAAAAAGAACTTGTTAGTTGTCTGTGAGCTTAGAGGGGTTCAGTTACGTATGTGGTGTCTGGCAAGTCCTGCAGAGATAAAATTAGAGTTCACAGCCCTCTTCCTCTCTGTTCTCACACAGTATGTGGCAGGCTGGGAGCCAGCTAGGATGTCCCTGAAGCACTGACACTGCTTTGGGGCCAGAAGAAGGAAGATTCCAGGGTGGTAGTGGTGGAGTCTGAGCTTGGTGGCATGAGGCAGACAGGTGGTGACTCTGCTGTCCCATAGATGTGTACATCTGTTGCTACAGTTTGTAGTGAAAGATTCAGAGAAATTTTTGCCAGCTGCTGGCACATATGTCAAGTGGAGCAGGCAGCTGGAGTTACCACTGCAACATGGCACAGGTGAGAGCCCAAAATAAGAGCCATGTGGGCTCTGTGAGAGCTTCTTAGTTGCTGTGGTAAAGGATAGAGCTGGCACCTGGGTGCTGAACTGACATGGCTCTTGGCATGTACCAGTGACAGACTATAATGTGTGGCAGGGAGCCTGACACATGTTCCTGGCCCTGCAGCCCCACCTTGTGAGTGCTGTTTGTGCCCTCCCACACAAAGGCAAAGGGTGTCATCAGTGACACTCTGCCAACAGCAGCTCTAGAGGTCTTGAAGGGGAAGAAGAATTTGGATGACTTGCACCTTGATGCCCCTGTGATGGCACAGGTGCCTGTGTTTTCTGTCCCATCTTGCATGACATCTGGCTGCAGGTGTCTGTGAATCTGGCACAAAGGCACTGAGTGGTCATTCCTGTTGTCTTCATGGTACACAGATCCTGCTTGGCTCTCCCCGGAAGGTCTCATGCCTGTGGGATGCTAGTAGTTGCTTCTCCTATGCAGGAGAACTTCCCTTGCCTTCCACCAAACACTGGGGAGCATGGGCATCAGACTTCAGGGTCTCCTTCATTTGAATGGGAGGTACCAGGGCTGAAGACACCAGCAGGAGGGGCAGCAGGCAGGTTTCAGTGGTATTTCTGCTGCTCCTGAAGATAATAAACTGATCCAGGATTTATGGACATAATGTGGGTGGGCTTGAAGTCAGGTACCTTGTATGGTGTGGTTTTCCCCCTCCTCCCAGAGTCTTAACAGAGCTGTCTTCTTTGTCAGCATGTTTGTGAGCTAATTGATAATAAACTTGAGTGCTCTCTAAGCAATGCCTTTCCTGTGCTCTGGGGCCTGCTCTCTGAGCCATGAATCCTTTCTGCCTGCTGAGGAACTTATTTGGAGTCCAAGAAAGGAGAAGTTTCTGGTTTGCAGTCAATTTACTACTTTCCAAAGCTGGCTGCTTCTCTTTCCCCCATAGACACAGATGCTGGTGTAAAGGCTGCCCATTCTTCTGTGATGCTTTAGTGGAAAATCAGCAACTGCTGAGCATTACAAAGGGGGAAGTGAATCACTGATTTTGGTCCCTGTGGCCCCAAGCAGGGAGGGCATCTTTCCAGAGGGACAGGCAGATGGACAAGACAGATATGTTGTTCAGCATTTAAAATCCAGGGGAGAACCTGCCGGTTGCCTGGCTGGTTATCAGGGGCTGAGCATGACTCAGTCCCTGTCCTGGCTGAGCCCACTCATCTTGGAGATGCACATACAGGCTGCAGTCTGGAGTAGCTGGGGTGGAACTTACCAGTGCTGCAGTGGCTGCCCTCCATGGGACTCTGCTCCCAGCCCCATGGAGAGCACGTGTCCTTTCTGGGTACCTGGAGAGAGCAACTGCCTCCCAAGGATCAAGCTGGTTATATTTGGAGAGATGGAGCTTGTTGGGCCCTGGGATGGGGATTTCTGGACCCTGGGAAGAGAGTTTCTTCTCTGACAGCTGCTTATCTTCAGATTTGTTTTGGCCAGTGCTGTTGTTGCCCTTCTGCGAATTGCTCCTTAGGTCTCAATAGTCTCTGTCACCTCCCCCTGACACTCGGCACAGTGAAGATTTGTTTCCAGCTGGAAGAGTGAATTTCCAATCCTCATCTCTCCAGCCCTTGCTTTGTCTGGTGTTAGTGCCCCTCCCTGCTGACCACACTGCCCAGGACTCACTCTCTCCACAGTGCCTCAAGCCATCCACCCTGCTGTGGGCTGTCAGGCTTTGGCTAGGGAGAGGGTGAGGCAGGCTGGATAAAAAACCAGTAATACTCTTGTGGTACTTGGCTCTGCGTTTCCTTTACACAAATAGAAAAAACTCCACCGTTTCCTAGCTCGCTAGCAACCTGGCCAAAATCAACAGTTGGATGAAGAGCAGCCGATAGAAGCTAAATCCAGGAAAGACTGAGGTGTTGCTGCTGGGGAGAGGGAAGTGCTTTGAAGAGTTTGCCATCTTTGCCTCCAGCTCCAAGGAGAATGCCTGGTGTTAAGTCACTAAGAGAGCAGTTTGCCCACCTGTACTCCCTCTGGGTTTTGCTTACCCAGAGAACTATGATCATCAGAAATGATCAGAGATTTGAAAATGCTTTCTTTGTACAGTGGGTTAGGAAAACAGTATTTTTTCTGGATACCTCAGTCTCGGTGATTTAGACTTTGTTATTGTGACTCTGTGTATCTAATCTTGAAATTGCAGGCTAAAAAAAAATCCCCTGTGGTTGATTCAGAAATCAACTCCTATCCATCTGTGCAGTTTCTGGGAGTCTGCCAGCTCAGTGAGGAAATCACTCACCTGTTCTGGTCAGAGAACAGGCACCTTGTAGGTTCATCTGGGACTGGCAGGAGAACCATGATATCCAGGGCATACAATATTTTTGTACCTTCTCTACCCTGCTAAGACTAAAGTAAATATAGAGCATAGTACAAGTGGTACAAAAATTCTTTGAAAATAAAATGTTTACACACAGAAGTGCTGTGGTGATGCGTGGGATCCCTTGCTGAATGGAATACAAGTGTTATTTGGGTCCTTCAGGGATATGTAACACTAGAATGTAGGGGACCAGACCTCTCTTAGTTCTCTTGACTTCTAGTATGTATCCTTGGCTTGTAAGGAATCCAGTCATTGACCTGCATCTCAGAATAGGGCAGTTAAAAGAGCTTGTTGGATAATTTTGAACTGTTGCAGATGTGTGTCAGTCTGTCTGCATGGCTCCCTACCATCCCAAATCTCTTAATTTTGATAAGCACCTAATACCTATAGGTGTTTCCATGTGAAGGTGACTGGGGTCTCTCAGCCAGAGACCTTTCAGCTGGTAGAAATCATCAGGAGCACACACATCCATGCTTCTGGAAGGAGAATGCTGCTCCCTCTGCCTCCCCTCCTTGCCCTATGCTGCTGTGAGCTCCACAGGTGGGTGCTACAGGACAAGCCCAGAAGGAGAGGTGTCTTGGGAGACTGCATGCTGATGTTGCCCTACAGGCTGTGCCTGACACAGAAGAAGTTGTCAGCAGCTCTGATGGATGAAAAGCAGGGAGACCAGCTGCTTGGCGGGCTGTTGTCTGTAAAGGAAGAGACCACTGCCTCTTTGCAGAGATCTGTGCTGGCCATGTGCCTGGCTGAAGAAGTGGAAGTGAGTAGTACCATGGTGAGGAAGGCTGTAAGACTGAATGAGTATGAGACCATGTGACTTTAAGTGACTGGAACATAGTGCTTGAAGTGTCAGACTCCTCTGCCTCTTTATTGCCTCTTCTCAGGCAGGTGGAGGCATGGAGCATGGTAACACAAGCTCCGCACTGCTGGTTTGGAGCTCCCCATCTGTTTCCTGTCCACACTCTTACCCTGAGCACAGCCACACCAATGAAAGAACCTGTGGCAGTGTAGATCCCTGGGAACTGGCCAGCCTCCAGCCCTTTGTTTATCAAGCTCCATCAAAGGGGTTGCTACTGGATTCTGATCAGATCTATACTGCTGTGGAAAGCTCAGGTGTATTTCCTGAGACACTTCAAGCAAGCCAGTCCCTGTCTGCTCAGCATGAAGGTTTGGAGGGAAAAAAAACTCTGTTTTGTATTCCCTGACCATGAGCCAGCTGCTCAGCATGACAAATTGAGATGGAAAGATGCCTTTTGCCATTGATTTCTGTAGCCCAGCCTAGAATGGTATTACTCAACTCAGTCCACAAATCCCAGTGCTCATCCGCCTAGAATAGAACCAAATAAACAAACTAATTCAAAGCAAATCTGACCCCCCCACACACCTCCTTCCTGCTTCAACTCACACTGGATGCTTTGCCAGTGGGATCTCAGTAGGATGACTTTTCCTCAAGTGTTGCAAACCACAGAGTAATGTTCCTACTCTGTTTTTCTCTTGTGAAGTTGGCACTGCCCCTTGTAGTAAGGTCATGTAATCCCTTTTTCTTTGGAACTAAAATGCTAATGATTATTTTATTTAAAGCCCTTAATATGTTGTTGTTATGGGGTTTTGTGGGTTTTGTTACAAAATTTGGTAATCCTGGGAAGGACAAGAGATGTTCCTAAAGCCAGAGGGTGAAGTTCCTTCAGGCAGGCAGTGTGTAGAGCCCAGCCAAGCTCTGCTACTTGCACATAGCATGCCCCCTTTTCTCAAGGGTAGATATGATGTGAGGATTTTCAAGCAGAAGGGCTGATATTTCCCTGTGTTATGCTACCTGTCACTTTCACCCAGTGACTCTTCAGAAATCAGGGCCAGCACTAAGACAGTCACTGTCGTTTGGTGGAATGCACTTCTTTTCCTCAGGGTGCTTCCATCTCTGCAGTAAAAGACCTTGGAATCTCAGTCATGTTCACCCATAGGACTATGCTTGGGATCTCTTAATAGAGATCAGAGAACAAATGTGGCTGAGCTTCCAAGGCTTGGTAGCTCTTCCCTAGCCTCCCTAGAGTTCCTTATGGCATTTCCTTTGTTCCTAACAAAACTAGCAGTAGCACACCAGGTGACAAAGAAGTACATAACAGGCATCAGAAGTTCCTCTTCTGGCTGCAGGGCTGAATTAGTAGCTTAGAAATGTGTGGGCAGGTCATGCCTGGCCACTGTGGCCATCAGGGGTAGGTGGTACTCTGCAGAATCTCAGGGGAGCTTCTGAAAGAGACTGAGGTAGAACTGAAATAAGGTTGACTTCTCTTTAATTATTCTAGCTAGCCTTGCTGATTATTGAGAAACAAGCATTATTTTCTGTCCTCATCTCAGTTTAGATCTTCATTTTAACAAAACAAGAAATATTTGTCAGCACACTCTCCTCTCCTGAAAAGGTGGTCTTGGGAGTTTGGGAATCCACCTCTGAGGTTTTGCAGAAGGAAGACAGCTATACTGCTGCATGTAGGCATGCTTTCTAGTAAAGAATCGTTTGGCTTCAGTTTGCAGATGCTGTTAGCTCTTTACACCTCACATTTTGTTCCTGTGGAGAAACCTGTGCCCTCTAATCACAGCCCCTCTTCATCTTCTTTATCCTAAATTGAAGAGATTGAACACTTTAGGTTTCTTACAGAAAGGCATTTTCACCAGTCCCCCAGTTATTTCTGTCATGTTTTTTTCTGTATTCTCTCCATTTTTTTACATCCCTTAGAAGATGTGACATATTTTACATCACAGCTAGGATGATATTATAGCATGTATACACCCTCCTGTGATGAGAACGTGTAGTGAGGCAAAAATACCTCCCTGTTCCTGCAGTGTTTCAGTGTCCTAATGTCAGGGCATTGAACTGACAGTTCATATTTAATTGCTTGTCATTAGCCCTGAAATCTTTTCAGAATTTCTGTTTTCCAGGATCATCTCCAACTATCTACAGCTGCTGCCTGCATTCCTTCTCCCTAGAAGTGTAATCCTGTATTTGGCTCTATTCAAATCCCATGTTGCTTGGATGTATTTACCCTCCACAGAGATCCAAACTGCTCTGTGTGGTTGTTCTGTTCTCATCACGATACACCACATTGCAAATTTTTGTGTCAGCAGCACATATTATCAATGTTGATTGTACGTTTATTTCAAAATAAAAATATTTATTTCCAGATGAAATTCTTGAATCGTGCCAGGCCTCATACTGATCACCCTGGAACCCATCTAATTCCCTCCCCAGTGACAACTACTTCTTGTGCTCTGTTTCACAGCCAATTTGTTATTAATTTTGCATGTGCCTGATTGACATCGTACTGCCCTGTGTATTTTTTCATTGAAATAGCATAGGCTCTCAGCTTATTGATGTGCATGTGTCTAATTCTATCAATTTATGAAAATGGACTCCTTTGACAAGAGTGGTTCTTCAGAGACCTCCTTGTCTTGACATCACTTTGTATTCCTTTTGTTTAGTTCCCAATTAATTGACCTGTGTGTCATCGTTTCCGTTGTTAGGGCTGATTTTGGGCTCCCTGGCTGACAGATACCTTCTGTGTTATTTTTGACCCGCTTGAATACCAGCACAGCATGAGCTCTCTTTCCATCTCCCAAGATCTTATTGTTATTCCAAGCTATCCAAGGAATGTCTGCAAGGCAGAGCTGCCTCAGCCAATTCTCATTGAATCATCCAGTCCTGTTTGGTTTAGAAATTTGTCTTCCCTGTAGACACTGTAACATATCTCCTGTGCTGACTGTGACGGGAGATGATAAAAAACACAGAATGGGATAGACCTCTCCGGGCACTTCAGTGGGAAGTGCCACTCTTTGCCTCAGCCACTTAGTCAGAGATGGAGGTGTTGGACAGGGTATGCAGAACAGTTGTCAGTACTGAAGTTCAGTTACAGAGGCATCTGAGGCTGGGACTTCCAAAGAAACCCAAGGAGCATGTGGGCAGCCAACATATTTTGGCCCTTGGCTGTACTAAGCCTTTTTCCTTGCAGGTGGTGCAGGTGAGAATGAGATACTTTTGTTGGAAAGCAGAGCACGCTTTTGGAGGCTTAGTGCTGCAGTCAGTAAAAGGAAATGGGATCAAGTGCAGTAGATCAAGATCTTTAACACAAAGAGCTCTGCCTTGTGGTCTACATGGCTTCATAAAGAGTGTGTATGAAGTGTGACCTTGAGAGCTGGATGGTTTCTCTGTCCTTAGTCCCCAGAGAGTCCCAAAAGCCATAAATGCAATTAATGCAGAAAGTTGTCACTGCTCTTACAGACATGAGATCCCGGTCATTCTTTCTTGTTTGTGACTCTCATGGGCCAAGTTTTGTGTATTTTCTTGGTCTGGCCTCTTCTCTGACTGTCTTACTGTGTTTTTAGTGATTGTTTGGTCTCGGGGGTTGCTTTGGTCAGGATGACCCCGAGATATATAAATTCCACTGTCTCCAGACCCTGTTGCTGAAAGAATGAGTCGAAAGTCTTTGGCTGATGCTCTCAAGGTTGCTTTATTGTTTCTTATCTAAGGTATTTTCTGTCTGGGCTGCCGAGATCTGTTCAGCAGGGCAGCCCGAGGCACGCACCCTGCCCCAGGGGCAGGCACTGACTTTTATACTACAAACTACGTATTAGTTATTTACAATTATGATCCAATGCCTATCACCTCTGTTAGACAGTTAACATTCTACTCTAATCCAATCCCCAAGTGCCAACATCACCAAAAAGATGGGGGTTAGGAAGAAGAAGGAAGGAGGACAGGACAATGCCCAAGTCCCTTCATCTTGCCCCCTAAGCCCCTATGGTAAGATCCCCAAAAATTCCCTTTTTCACTCTATTGCTACTACTATCATGCTATCTAGAATTTTGTGACTTTTAGTTCTTCATTCACAGGTGGTAATTTGTTCCATGGATCAAACTCAAAGCCGCAGGAGTCCCTGGCTGCCTGCCAGGTCTCTGACCCCTCTGCCAGGGCTTAGAAGCCCCTTGGCTGGAGCTCGGATCATCCAGGACTGTCATAGAGACATCTTGGGTTCCGACAGTTTGGGGCTGGGAGGGCACATCTTGAGAAAACTTCCACCATAAGAACAAGCATATTTGGAGCTGCTTATGTTTGCTATGGTGAAGGAGCAGACCTTGAGCATGATGGGTAGGCAGAGGCTCTTCAAGGCAGCTGAAGCATCCCTGTGGAAAGACAGCTGATATGATTGTACAGAGAGGGTGTCTTGGTGAATATTGTGTTCTGCCAGGCTCAGGATATGGGGCATGGCTCCTAGAGGGAAACAGTGTGCCATGGGAATGACTGAAAGTAGGGATCCTGCTCAGGTAGACAAATCTCTGTGTCCAGGTGGCAGCTCAGGCAGCTTGGCAGTGCAGGTAGCTGCAAGGTGCATTGGTGGACAGGCACTGTGGGTCAGTGCACTCACTTAGTGAGGCATATTGGTTCATTTTTTCTCTTCCACAGGATTCAGAGCAGAATTGGGTCTCCTGTCTCCCCTCAGCACACAGGGTCATCAAGGACCGTCCGGCGCTACCCAGCCAGCAATGGCCAGCTCACCTCTAATGCACTCCCCAATGGGAATGGACATGAGCAGAGCAGCTCTGGCTCACATGCTGTTTCCCAGGAGCACACCTTGTCTGCAAAAGGTAAGGCCTGCAGGGCTGTCACTCGTTTGGGGCTTCTTGTTGGGGTCATGAGAAGGGGCAACACTTTTACTGGGGATCCCAAGAAACCAGGGACTCCCAGGACTGTGCTGCTCAGTGAAATGAAAAGGGAAGGTCAGCATGGGCATTGCTGGGTTTGGCAAAGAAAGGGGCCCTACTGAAGGACACCAGGGAAGCAAAATGCTGATGTCTTAAGACAGGAGCCAGGGGATATGACAGTTGCATCTCAGACATGTTGAACAACACCCCAGCACACTGCCCTGAAGGGGAATTGCCTTAGTCTGTAGGAATGGTGTCTCCCAGATTACTCCTCAGTCTGAGCAGCTCTCAAGGTCAGATTGTGCAACCACCATCTATTTCTTCCCTTTGGCTGCTGCCTTGATGCCTTCTGACATGAGCAGGGATTAGGTCAGGCTGCTGGGACATGCAGATGCTGAGCCTCAATGCTTTCCCAGCTAGGACAGATGCCAGTTGTCTTCTGCAGCTTGGTTCCCTCCTGAAGCCGTAATTCCCCAAGGGGGCACCATGTGGCACCTCAGCCCCTATGAGTAGGGCCATGAACCCGGCTGAAGCTGTAATCTGAAAGTAGGGATTTAAACAGGGAGGGGGGTGAGCACAGCAAGGGCAGCACATGACTGTCCCATTGGGGTGGGATGGAAGGCTCTGGTGTCAAGCCAGCTAGTTACACCATAGTTCTGTTTGTTGACCATTTTCCACAAGTCCCGAAGAACTTTGAGTGTGATTCCTGCCATATGGGAGGATGGTGAGGGACCAGAAGAGGACCACAGCTGCAGGAGGTCAGGGGACACTTGTTGGGAGACAGTGGTTTTCCTAAGACCTGATGCTGTCTCTTCTGGATGCCAGTGTGTTCATGTGGGAAGACTTCCAGTGGTTTATGAGCAACCAGTCTTCTGACTACTCATGTGGCTGGAGAAAGGATATTGCTTAAAGTGGAAAAACTCCCTTTATGATGAAGATAGTGAATGCGTGTCCCTTCACACTGTTATGCCACTCCAAATGGGCAGGAAGAGCAGGCTGCTTGCCATTGTTCATGTGTTGACAAACTCTTACAGATGCTGGAGCAAAAAACAGGCTGGAGTGAGCAAGGGGCAAGGAGAGACAGAATCACAGAATCACAGTCAGCTAGGTTGGAAAAGATCTTTAAGATCATTGACTCAAATCAATGACATTAACAACACCTTGTCAGCTAGGCCATGGCACTAAGTGCCACATCCAGTCTTTTCTTCAACACCTCCAGGGATGGTGACTCCACTACCTTGGGGAGGGACATGGACCCCTTGTTGCACTGGGAATGCTTTGGAGCTTGAGCTGTGAATAACAGCTCCCCTGGCTATTTACACTTAGCACTCTTTTTCTTTCATAGGGGCCAACCTGACAGAGAAGATTAGGAAGATAAAAATTGTCTTCACACCCACCATCTGCAAACAGACGTGCCAGAGTGGGCGCTGCTACAACAGCTGTGAGAAAGGAGACACCACCACTCTCTATAGCCAAGGGGGGCATGACCACGATCCCAAATCTGGCTTCCGCATCTGTGAGCACCCTATGTCCTCCACCTACTTCCTTGCCTGTTTCCCCACTCTACTCTTTTCCTGACTCTACAGACTAAAGGATTGGGCTGCTGTAGGGAGGGGAAGTGATGACTTCTCTTAGTCCCTTGAAAGGTGTCCTCTGGGCTCTTTGGGGCTTACTCTCTCTCTGGGGAAGACAGACTTTGCCTCAATGCTCTTTCCTGGGCAAGAAGATGCTGTTTCCATCTCACCCCAGGTAGAGGGGATGTATGTGTTTGAGTCAGGCCTGCAGCCAAGCCTCACCACCCCCTTCTTCTCAGAGCCAGCTCATTGCTTTAGTTGGCATCCAGTCTTGGGCTGACTTTCATCACCTAATTTCCTCCTGTTCTCTCCTTTCACTCACATGGCAGCCAGGAGAGCTGGCTGCAGGTTGCAAACTGTTCTTATAAACAGGGCTTGCTGAAACCACTGCTCACCTTTCACAGCCATTGGGATTGCTCATCAAATCACCAGGATATCCAGCTATGGGTTGGTCACATTGCCTTGGAGCCAGCTGGTGGGAGCAACATGCTGGACTTGTTGGGACTTGTCCTCTGAGTTCCTCTGTATCACTCAAATTCTTCTAAAACTGAGAGAATGAAAAGTCTTGCTGTCATGGACACTGATGGAAGATTGTGTTCACAGCAATTTCTGCCTACATCCCAGTTCAAAAACATGTCTCTTCCCCCTAAACTGGGTGCTGGGCTTGAGCAAATGAACTTGAAACAGAATAGGTGTTCATCCCCTGGGGTGAACCTGACAAGCCATCCAGGAATGTGGAGCAGCAGTGTCTCATCTCACACTGAAATGAGTCAGGATAATCTGTCAAGGAATTCCATGCTTTGCTGGAGTCTAGTTCACTTTGAGATACTCTGGGTCGCTACAAGCATCTGATGAGGTCAGAAAGGACATGACTTTGGTTTCATCTGTGAATGCTTTTTCTGAGCCCGTGCAGATGAATTTCTCCTGGTTCTTTTGTCCCACTCCACACTTCTCCCACATGAACTGCTGGCAGGGCCAGGGCTGGATGTGAGACAGCTCTGAGGATGTGGCTCTCTGCCTGTTCTCTCTGTCTGCCTCTCCAGTCCTGCTGAGTTCCCTTCTGGACTAGGAGTAAAAACCCTGCCAAGTGGGGTGGGGGTGATGCAGAAATGGAAAAATTGGGCAGACTTGGCTACACATGGCTGCCATAGCTCCTGACCCACTCCAAGAGACCCTGCTGTGTCAGCGACACCACCTTGGCAGCCCCCCAGGGCATGGGTGCCCCAGAGCCCAAGGGAGGGCTCTTCTTCTTCAAGCCATGACTCCAGTTGTGAGCAGAGCTTGGGGAAGGTGGTGTTGCCCAGAAGGGACCTGAGCTTACCTCCAGGCTGCCAGTGCTGACCCCAGCACTGTGCTGGACCTGGTCCTTGGGACATCATGGGATTAGTCCAGGTGCAGCTGCCTGGTGTCCCCCAGCTCTCCTTGGGTAGAGCCAGTGTCTCAGTTCCTCCTCTAAGCAGACCTCTCTTTGCCTTGCAGACTTCTGTCAGATCCCCTGCCTGAATGGAGGGCGCTGCGTGGGCCGGGATGAATGCTGGTGCCCCTCCAACTCCACAGGGAAGTTTTGCCACCTGCCAGCTCCCTCTTTGGAAAAGAAAGAAGGAGAAAGAGGTCCAAAGACCCCAGCTGGCAGCTCCATGAGGCATTCCACTATACCCTGCCCTTGTCCAACCAGCTGGGTGAGCATGGCCAATGGCTCCAGACCCCACATTTTACTCCTACCTGTGTGCTCCTCAGATCTTTCTTAACAGGCCTGAGGAGGCCACTACCTCCTTATGCTTGCTGTTTCAGGCCAGGTTGTTAGACAGGAGATTTACCTAGTTTCTTGTGGAGGTTTCGGTAGGTTTGTCCTCCTTTTAGGCCAGAGAAATATTTTCTCTTAGATGCAGTCTTCCTCTAGATTTCCTGGTGAGCTCAGAAAAAAATCCACCTCTCCTCCCTTGTGACTTCGTTCATAGTGATATTCTTTGGATGCCAAATTGTTGCCAGATTGTCACAAATGTGGTGTAAACTCATATTCCAGCTTCCCATAACCCTTCTCTGGTGAACGTCCACATCAACCACCCTCCAGAAGCCATCGTGCAAATTCACCAGGTGGCCAGGGTGCGGGGTGATCCAGATGTGTCGGAGGAAAACAGTGTGGAGGCAGTCCTGGTGCCTCAGCTGGCTGCTGCGCCCTGGCACACCTATGCCCATGGGAATGGCAACAGCATTGCCACTGAGAGCAGACAGCAACAGCAGGATGCCCCGGGGCTGCTGGGGAGGTGCTTTCGGGAGGCTCTCCATGGGCAGGTAAGAGGTCATCTCCAAGCATTGGTGTATTTCTTGTTCTGGGGTAGGGGAGTGTTGGCTTTTTGGGTATAGGGGGTGGCTTTATTCTGTGAAGCTGTTCAGCGTCAGCATGGGCATTGTGCAGGTGCCATGGGCACAGACAGCAATGTGTTAGTACTTGGGAGGAAAAAAATTCCTTGCTTCGATCCAACAGAGAGACCTCCCTGCCTTGCCCTGACCAGGCTGTGCCCTGGGGCAGCATAGCCCAGACTTGATGGCTTTCACACATAGTCTGGTTTTAAAAGGGTGCCCTATTTATAGCAACATTTACAGCCACACTCTGCGATTATTGTAGGAAACATATAAAACATAGGAAAATTCCTTTCCCTCTCAGACGATAAATGGAAGTCTGATTTCCATGGAACGATGCCTTCCTGGAGAGCTCGACTGGGGCTTGGGAAGCAAATGCACGTGAGGGACTTTCTCACCCCTGTCCCACAGTCATCATAATTTCTTATTTTGTCTTTCCCCATATGTTTCTCTCGCGTCACTGGAAAAGCATTGGAGGTTTTTGGCACCCATAGGAACACCTGTGAGCTCCCCTAGAGCAGTTCATGCCCAGAGAGACCCCCAGCCTGGCAATCTGGCACTCAGCCCTGTCCCAGCCTTTTCAGGGGGGCTGCTCCCAGTTCCCATATCATCCTTCAGTCACTCCCATCAAAGTCGTTTCTAGCAGGAAATATTCTTAGCCATTCTCTGGTGCAAAAATAGAGGAGATGAGAACCTGGGGCTGGAAAAGCCCTGCTTCTATGTGGGGAGACGGCAGTGTTGCAGCCATAGCAGCAGAGGATGATGATGCACGGAGATGCTTATGGATGCCCGGAGAGGCTGTAAGAGATGCTCTAGGTGCGGCAGGGGTACCCTTGCCATGCTCACACCTCACCCAGCTGGGTTGATGCCGTGCCTAGGAGAGGTTGAGGAGCTGAACGGGGAGTGCCTGCCTCTGCCGGCTCAGCCACAGCCGAGCCGATCGGTATGCGAGTGCTGGGCAGGCGCCACGCGTGCCTGGACGGGGGCCAGCTCCAGCCTGTGGGCCCAGCGGCTCCGCTCTAATAGGGAAGCCTATAATCCAGAGAGCCTTGCCGAGAGTGGGGGGAAAGAGAGACTCACGCAGCAGAGGAAAGTGCCTGACAACAAGCTCCCCGCCGGGCTGGAGTGGTGCACCCATTTCACAGGCTAATCAGCCAGGCAAGGGGCTGATTCTGGGGCTTTGCCAGGTGATATCATCACTGGTTCATCTCTGCTCTGTTTGATGGCCCCTTCCCCTCTGAAGGGTGCAGTCAAGGGAGGTTCTGTCTGTACAACTTTTTACTATCTTAATCCACATCCTTGGTCCCACTGTGTCCCAGTGGGGAGCTGTGACAAGAGGGCAGTGCCAGCCTTTAACCCCAGAGAGTTGTTCCCTGTGCTGGCTCTGCCGCTGCCCTACCAGCTGGGCATGTGTTTCCCCTGCATCCCAGAGAAGCCTGATCTGCTCCTCTCTCTGCAGTGCACCAACCCCCTGCCAGGGCTAACCAAGCTGGAGGATTGCTGCGGCAGTGTGGGGCTCTTTTGGGGCATGGACCAGTGCCTGGCCTGTCCCCCCCGGCCAGGTAAGTACTGCTGCTGGCCAGGAGCTGGGACAGTGTGAGGGACAGCCTGCACCCTCGAAGAGCAAAAATGATTTGGCTGCTCGTGTAGCCGAGGCAGGGAGCAGAGCTGCAGGTCGTGACACATGGCTCTTCTTGGCCCAGGGTCCTTGGGGATGGGCAGCATGTCCCAGGTGAGTGCAGGGTCATGCCAGCTGCTGTCCCAGCCCACCAGGGAACAGTACTCTGGGTTGGGTGCTGGGCCCAGGCTCATGTGGCAAACAGTTCCCATCATGCTAGCCCCATTCAGAGGGAGAAACAGGAAAAAAGCAGCCGTGGTTTTAGGAGGTGCAGTTCTAGGTTGGAGGAGGAGGCTACAGACTTGGCCCTATAGAGTTACGGGCTTGCTCTGGGCCCAACACGGGTTTGGCAGGGGCTCTGGAAATAACACTACATCAAACAATTGGCAGGAGCACACCCGGGGTCCGTTCCAAGGGCATGGGCGTCCAGCTCTGTTTCTGCTGCACTTGGGAGCTGGACAGACTGATCTAGCAGGAGATGGGGATTCCTCATCTGCTCTGCTCAGGGTGCTTCATGATGAGCATGGCCCCTTGCACCACAGTCTCATCCTTGTTGCAGTGGAGAGGCCATGCAAGAGGACTCCTGGCTGGAGAGGAGGCAGTCCCGTGGGCACAGTGGCTCCAGCACCCAGTGCTGACAGGGTGTGGTGCAGGGCAAGGTGCATTCACCTAGTGGAATGTGGGTAGGGAGCTGCTCACCTCTTCCTTGCCTGTCTGCCCGCCTCCCCCCTTTCATTGCTGCCTGCCTGTTCAATCACGTCCCTTCACTGCGTCAAAGAACTAAAGAAAACAGACCCCATGGTTCAGGAGACTTTGGACTCCTGAATAGAGTGTAGGTATCCAAGGTGACAGGTTCTGCAAGCAAGTGTGGTGTTGGTGACTTCTAGCTCTGCTTGGAGTTTTTCCTGCTCGCTTACACACACATTCCCAAGAGCTGAATTTGCATCTCATTATCCTCCCTCAATTCAATTCCTCCTCAGCCAGGGGTAGGTCTGACTGGAGCCAAATTCTTTGCAATCACAGACGAGGTTGTCAGCATCCTGGAACCCAGTCCAGATCTTGGGAGCTCTGATTGCTGTCATCTTCTCAAGCTGCATGGCTGTGCTGTGGCCTTGGCCATGCTACTGCTTGCCTGCCCTCCCCCATGTGCCAGCCCCAAAAAAGTCTTGGGCGTATGTGGTGTGGGAGTGACCCTGGGATCCGCAGGTTCAGTATAGACAAGGAAATGCCCCACCCAGGACTCAGCCCCTCCTCTTTGTCTCTGACCTTCACAACCCAGTCATGGCTTTCTCTTACCATCCCACAGCAGTCTCCTTGTTTCTCACCTGTCTTTCTGTGATGCCTCCATTAGAAAGCAGAGGGGCTGCTTAATACTTCAGTTAGGCTGCAGATTGCTGCAAAAACTCTGCACCTCCTTTCTCCTTCTCCATGCCAGAATGTGAGGTGATTCCAGAGAATGCAGCCAGAGCTGCAGCAGTGATTTGCTCTGCTGAACTTAGAGCTTCAAAATGTGGCTAATCAGTCTTCTGAGATGTGGAATCAGACACAAAATACCCCCATGTGCTCCTTGCTGTCAGTAGGGCAAATGCACTTAAGAAATGACTCCAGCTTCCAGCAGGCTCCACAGCTCACAGCTCAACACATGCTCTGTGTCCCAGGACCAGTTGCAACTCAAGGCAAATTGTCACTGCTGGTCTTCACTGAGTGGACAGATTGTCCACTTGTCTGGCTTTGTTTTCAGACTAATTCTAGGAGATATGAAAAATGTATCCATGTGGGTCTTTTGTATTCCTGTGCCACAAGAAATTCCCTCTGACTTTGGGTGATAAAGTTCCTGAGACTTAATGGCTCTTGTGATTTTGGCAGGAATTCAGGTTAGTTGAAGGAGCCATTTTTATCCTGTTCAGTGGTATACAAGTATCTTCCTGCTTTGGTCATCTCTGATGCAAGGAGCTGTAAGGCAGACACATGATGGAGGCAGCCTAAGAGAGCCCATGTGTTGTGGAGTGAGAAGCACAGGTGGATGACATGCCTTTCTCTGGCATGTTGTCTTCATACACAAGATAGCTGACCCCAGAGTGGAGTCAGGGAAACAGTTCTTTCTCAGTGACCTTACTCCTTTAACAGAGCCCCCAGGCACTGTGACCTCTCATTGCCTTGTGCCTTGTCTGCCAGGGTTTCCAGTTCATGCCAGTGTGAAGGCATTGTTCCATGTACTTCCTGCCTGTAGACCACATCCCACACTCACATTCCTTCTGCCTTCTGGCCTTGCTGGCCTGTGTTGTGTTCACGCAAAGTGACTGGGCTGTAGTTCAGTGATCTGGTGCCTTGTGCACAGAGATAACATGTTCAGTGTATGTTTCCAGCTTTCTTCTTAGCACTGTGATCTTCAGAGAGAACTCCTTGCTCTCATGTGTCCCGGGTAAGCATGCACCAGAGCAGACTTGACAGCATTGGGAATTTAATTCCAGCAACTAGAGACAGAAATGGCAGAAGCTAGTTCAGTGTAAACACTTGCAAACGTACAGAAGTGCAGCCAGGCAAGAGCTAGACAAATGGGGAACTTGTTTGGATTGACTGTCTGCCCGAGACACTGATTGTTAGTAGAGTCTGGATACGTCCGGATGTCTCCATCGTCTGCAGCTTTCATGTTTGGTACGTGTTTGTGTGCAGAAAGACATCACAGAAGAAGAATAGGAGGCAGGCATCTGTCAGAGCAAACTTACCATGACCAATCCTCACTATTTTTTATGTTTTGCTCAGCATCAGAAAAGCCAAAGCACTCCAATGCTTTGTCTGCATCCTAAGGAGACCATGTTAAAAGCTCAGTTCAAAATTAAGGGTTGACCTGGCCAGCAGTCTCTGTAGTGAGTGTTACTTTAGTCTTAGATATTTCCTTAGGCCATGTTCAGTCTGTGTGGTTTGCTGCTGGGGGGCTGTACATTGTTAAGTGCCTTCAGAGAAGTGGGTGCAGAGATGGGTGTTCCAGCAGGCTGTAGTAGAAGTTCCTGGGAGATGCTGTTGCTCATACATGTGAGAATTAAATATAGGAACCCCATGATATGTCAGAGACAGCCCTGGGAGAAGGGGGAGAGCCAAGAGCTTGCTCCATGAGCCATTGAAGCAAAGGCTGGTTGTTGCCTGATCCATGAAAGAAAGAGATGATCCAGAGGTGGGGCCCTGGAGGGTGGCAGGACACCTATATGCTGCCATGTGGCTGCAGTCCTTCAGCTCTGGCCAGAATTTGGTGGATGAAATGTGTTGTATTGCAAGATAGGATAAATCAGGTGGAGACATTCAATGATTCTCCTGTGTCTTTAGTACTTGTAGAAAGCAATTGAGCATACACTGAAAAGCTAGAACAGAAGGCTAGGGGTAAACAGGAGCTGGAAAGTAAAATCTGGAGAAGACTGATAGTAAGAAAAGGGAATTAGAGGCTGATGAAGCAGCTAAAGTAGAGACACTAGGATGTGACTGAAAGGGAGCTCAGGAACCAGCATGGTAGTTGAGTGGTGCTGGTAAGGAACCTGCACTGAAGCAACATCCTGTCCTGTGTCAACAAGCTCAGGATGTGTGGCTAGTAGCAGGTACACTGGTGGGCAGAGCTACTCCTGCTTGCCTGTCAGACCATGTGTTATTTTGTGGGATACAGTGGTGTGTGGAAAGAATGTGTTGGAACAATATTAAGAGATGGTCTGTGGAAATTAAACCCGATGAGATTGGAGGTACAGGTCAACACATACCCCATGGCAGGTGTGGATTTGGATACTGGTTTTCCCAAAGCCTTGGCCCTTCTCAGGCACATGGGGATAAAGGAAACTGATAGCAGAGAGTTCTGTCCAGAGGGTGTCACAACCCTGCTCTTCTACCTCTTCCCAGTCCATGAGACCACACACCTCTGGAACTAGTAGCATTCCAGGAGAACACCCATGTCAGTGGACACCATCTTCAGTACTGCCAGAAGCTGCAAGTCTCACTTTGTAGAAATGGCGGACTTTCTGGGTGCAGGAGAAAGCCTGCATTTTCCAGGTCCTGATTTATCAGTGCTCCCTGTCCCTTATTTCTAGCTACAGTCAGCCTGAGCACAGGCTGGGCTGTGCACCCACTCACTGTGCTCACTGCAGATCTTCCTAAGCCACTTTCTCTCTTCCTATGGGTTTTAACTGCATTAAGAAACAAGTCTTTGAAGGCTATTGTTTTGTTTTTATTCCCACTCCATGTGTTTTTTCAAATTTTTTGTCCTAGAGAAAAGTCTGAATTTCACTGGAAAGTTGGATCTTGCAATGTCTGGCTTGGCATCCACAGCACTCCCCTAACAGACCTCCCACTGTGAGAGGGGTGGCAGCTCACCCATGGAGCTGTCATCATCAGAAACACCGAGCGGCTCTGCAAGCCTCGCGCTCCCCTGCGCTGTGCCGGCAGGCATTGAAACAGCCACGGGAAGCCCCTTGAAAATCAACCCCCTGGTCTGCTCCTGTGAACAGATGGGGTAGGATACAGGGGAAAAAATCCCTGGATATATGTGAAGGAGGCTATGGAGGCCACTGTTACCATGTGTCACAGGGAGTCTGTGTGGAACAGTAAGGAAAGGCCAGAGGTGGGGAAAGAAGCTGAAAACTCTGCAAGGTTGTGCCAGTACCACAGAAAGCAATGCTTAACCTGGGAAAGCACAGCATTTTCAGGACTGCTTTGTTCTGCATAGTGCTTATTTTGCTCATCATTCACATACAGTATCATTGTAGCAACACACAGCAGCACAGTGTTACAAAACTGGGGGGGTTTAGATACGAGGTATCTTGTTGGAGTTGGAACCCACCTTGGGAGCAGAATGAAGATCCCTCTGTTGAAACATCAAATGGCAAAAAGGAATTGTCAGTCTTTTTCCTTCAAGCGTCTTTTGCACCTTCAATATCGTTACTTATGAGTAGAGACAGAGGACTTAGTTTTGTATTGCACATGTAGTACTGGTGCATGCCCTCCCTACTGGACAGTAGGATTTGTCTCTTTCCCTTGATCCATTCTGCCTTAGAACTCAGCTGATCCCTATAGCCGTAGCCTACTTCTTGGTGTGGCACCTCTAATACATCAATGGAGGCTGCTGTGGGGTCTAAGCTGCTCTGTGCTTCTACCAGTGAGCTCAGCAGCTCAGGTCCTCTCTGCAGTGGAGGCTGATCTCTACTTCACACTAAACTAGGCTGAGGCTTGACTGAGTCCACCACTCCCATTTCTCCAGGTGTCATGACCTTTAGTACGGTAGATGGAAAGAGTCAAAACAAATGGGCTAGATTTCAGGAAATGGGCATTTCCTTACTTCTCATCTGACCACAGGCTTGCTTCTTCCCCTTTTAACAGAGTGATATTGTATGGACTATAAATGTCATATCTAATCCTAAAGTAATGTCATATCTCATCCAACATTGTCTCATTTCACATCCTAATGACTACTACCACTAGGAGAAGTTTTCCACTTTACCACCACCCTGAGCTTCTCCAGACTGCAGCATTTGGGGAGCCAGGGCCATTGGGTAAGATCTCTTCTCCTGGGAAGTGATGAAAAATTAGCCTAATTGATTAAAGATCATCCTGCTAAGCAACAAATTCCCTTGCCCAATTTCTGAGTATTCATTTCCTTTCGTATTATGATCTACTTGAATATTTTTGTAGCTGGGGTCAAAGATGCTGGTGCGAGTCCTGGGCTGTGGCTGCTTCACTATCATGTCCCTTCTGAGCCTGTGAGCTCATTGCATGCATGCTCCTTTGTATGAGCCCAGCCCTGACCAGGATGCCTGCAGAGCTTGCAGAGCACTAGAGGAAACAATGAGGAGAGCCAAGAGGGACTCCTAATGTTCAGCTACCTAGTGACCACACTGGTTTGGCACAGTGTCCTCAGGCCTGAAGTGCCCAGGAGGCAAGGTTCTGAAATCACACTCTTGAATGAGGAACCAGGGCTCCCTGCCCTCATCAAGCCTAAAATCTGTCTGCCTGACAGATGCAACTCAGCTGCTCCATCCCTAGCCTCAGGCTCTGGAGAACCCTTCTTGGAGAGAGTGTAGACAGACACAGGAGACTGGGGCCTCTTCATCTCTGGATGTGACAGATTTCTGTCATCTCTGATCATCAGATTAGCTTTTTCCTTTTAGTGGGTTCTAGAGGAATAGCCTCCTACCAGCTGCATGAGACAAGGCTGGACCATTTTTTTCAGGAAGTTTTGGCTGTCTCTGTTGTTGTTCGGCAACATCTGAACTTGTGGAAGGAAAGAGTCCTCTACTTAAGAAACCAAGCACAAAGCTGAGAGTTAATAGCTTATATCCTCCTGCAGCCACACACTGTCTTCCCATGTGGACAGGTCCTGCCAGAAATGGAGCAGCCTTCATCCAGTACTTCAAAACTCTCTTGGTTCTCCCCTTGGTACAGAGAGATCTGCTCACATTACATTACAATTACTCTTTCCAGGGAACATGGATTTCTTTGCAGAGTTAAGACATTTGTCCATAGCTTCACAAGTGATTTGCTGAAGTAGTGAGGTTTCTAGAAACTGGAGTTTCATAAGTGCTAAGGTGGCATAGACCTGCAACTCGTCTGCCCACCACTGGCATTTTCTGCCTTGCCCTCTCCCCAGCAGCATCTGTTGGAGGGATGCTGCAGAATTTGTTTCTCTGCAAAGGCTTTTTGGAAGGGGAGCATGGCTCTGACATGTCATCACTGTTTGATATCGATTGGCTTCTGCTCAGAGGGCTTGCACATAACAATGGTGCTTCATTTGAGTGTCTGTTATCACATTGTGCTGAGGTTGACAGCTGCTTCCAAGCACAGTTAATGCCTGTGGGCAGCCCCGAGCCCACAAACTATGGTGTGGGAGGACCTGAAATCCCACTGGGTACTGAGCCTGGAGCCCATAAATCAGAGGGGTTTTTACCTTCCCAAAAGGCTGTAAAGGTACCCAGGGATTTCCAGTATCACCAAGAGCTCCTTTGTCTCTAACATCCAGATATTTGTTAGCACCTGCTGCCTACAGTTCGTGACTAAACTGTTGAAGGGGGTAAATAGATTTTTTTGTCTTTGTCATTCACTTAGCTGCTGAGGATCAATGTACACATAGAAAACCTTGTAGCTTTATTCAATATACCTGAGAAAACCAAGGAGTATGACACCAAGGAGTAAGCTACTGATGCCAGGGAGGAGAACTTAAGAGTGGTTGGAATATGGCTGGGCAGTCACTTAACTGTTGTATGCACTCCTTGCTCCCAAGCAAAAGATCCAGAAAATTAAGAAGAAACCCCACCCTGGGAAAATCCCAACCTTAGGCAAAGTACCCTTCTTCCTACCCCACCCCATGCTTACTCACTTCCCAACCCATCCACTCAGATTCCCTTTTCCTTGCTCTAAAATTCAATTCCTAATTTTGACTTCCTAGGAATTTATGGACCACATTTTACTTGCCTTTAAAAATTTTGGAGAGGTTTAATTGTGCGTGTTATAGAACATTTTGAAACCCACAAAACTATTTTAAGCAGAAATCTGAATTTTTCTTTGATGAGAGGGATTTGGGCAGGAAATCACATGCAGTATAAAAAGAAATGTAATAAACAGAACCTGAGCTGTTATTTCAGCAGTTTGTTAAGGACCTCAGCCATTCCTTTCACTCTGATCCCTCTTGTCATGTGCTATCTGCCTATCCAAATCGACCTAGAAGGAGACAAAGTGACACAGTGTGATAGATATGAGGCACAGGCAGAACCTCTGGGTCACTAGTTTGGCACTTGCAAAGAAGCAGAAGACATTGCATCTTGGCTGCTCTTACCTTTTCCTCTGCCCGAGAGCCATCAGAGTCCCATCCAAGGCAGGCCTAGGGACCCTTTCCCCTCTGGAAGGAAGGCAGTAAAGGGAGGACACTGGTGGCCAGTGTCCCACACTGTTTGTTTTTTTTTCCAGCACACCCTGTGAGTGAGAATGGACAGGTGGAGTGCCCACAGGGATACAAAAGGCTGAACCGGAGCCACTGCCAAGGTAAGGATGCTGCTTTCATCTGTCTCTCTCCTTCTCACATCCACTGTCAGAGTTGAAATTATCTACACAAAATACATTTATCTAATTCTCTGGTATAGTTCTGCAAAGAATATGACTTATAAAAATCTCCATGTTTTCATCAAGAATGAAAGAAAACCAGGTAACACAGGACCACATGACTCAGCTGACAAGCACAGTGAGCGCATAGTTGGGCCAGTACAGGAAAACTCCTGTTAAGTCCTATTTACCCAGTAAGGACCTGTGTTTATGCTCTGTTAAGTGTGAGTGTAAAAATACTTCTTCCAAGGTCTGAAGCAACAGAAATTATGTTGCCTAAAAATATTTGTGGAGGTTATCAGCTTGTTCATTTGTTCATTTACAAGTAGGAGAGTGCCATAAATTCTGTTCTGACTGTGTCATTTGTTCATGTTGCTAGATTTCCCTGCCTGTCCCATCCTGCCAGGATCAATCCATTTCTCACTTCCGTGGTCCCTCAGTTCCATATGAGGAAGGAACCATCTCCTCTCTCTGGTTCATTTTATTTGGCATTTCTTGGGCCTACGCTGCTTGTGTTTTTCTGTGCTCTGACTAAAAAGGAATTTTATTGTTCCCTTCTTGTGATCCCTGATAAACTGAGAGGTGCCATCTCACAGATGCAGCAGGGAGCAAACCCAAGGCTGGCAATCCAATGACTCTTCTCTTTTAGCTGGGACTTTCCACCATGCTTATTTAATTAATGATTCAGCCTCCCCACATAGTCCTGAGGGAGAACTTTTAACAACACAACAATTATTCAGCTTGGTGCTCAGATCTTGTCCCTTATGTGGCCACAGACAGTGCTGTGATTATGAGGAGCTACCCAGAGACATCAAATATGAGTTGGAGGAACAAAGCAGCTGGAGTGACTCATGTCAGAAAGCAGAGATCTGCAGTGCCTGCTCTAGATTTCTGTTCCTTGTGGATTAGGGAGGAGCAGAGGGAGATGACAGTGTGGATTTTGCTAGGAAGATGTTTTTGCACAGGAAAAGACATGAACCAGAGATTTGTGCCTCAGGATGCTCCTTTGTAAGCTGGACTGGAGAAGTTGTGTTCTTCAGACACTACTGCTTCAAGGTACTATTCCCATCTCTACTGTTGCAACAGAATGTGTGTCATGAAGCCTTAGCACCTCACTTTAGAGCCCAGAGTAAGCAATTTGGTGGACAGATGTAGGAGAGGCTACATGGGGCCTTCTTTTGCTAGCCCAGGTAGGAGGGGAGACTACCTGGCTTTGCAGGCTACTGTTTAAGAATTGTGACTGGAGGAGGACCCTGGAAGAAGCCCACTTCCCTCTTTTCAGTGTGGAGAGAAAGGGTTGTCTCAAGTGCCTTCCAGCAGAGGAACAAATGGTTCACCTTTTCAGGATCTCCTTTCCTTTCCTTGCTGCATCCTATTGAGCAGAACAAGGCTGCAAGGAGTCTGAGCTGAGAGTGCCTGTCAGACCCAGCCAAGCCTTCAGGATCCTCCCAGTGCTGCTGGGACTGGCAGGAAGGATGGCACTGGAAGAGATGATTTGTTTGCTAGACATGAGGAAAAGAGGTCCTGGAGGCTCAGGGATAGGGAGGTGTGCATGCAGAGCAGTCACTGCACATGACACACACACTGGCACCTTGGTGTCCATAAGTCCTAGGGGACCATATGTATATTTGGTGTCTGTTGCTGACCTGAGTCCTTTCTGCTGACCAAGCACTTAGGTAAACCAGACTGAACCTTTCCCCCACAGGCTGCCTGTGGAGTGTGGCAGTTTCTGAGGAGCACTGGCAGGCTTGTGTGGGCAGCTGAGACAGCATATGGATCTCTGTGGCCCCCGAGGCCTCTTCTTGTGGGCTAGCCCTAGCCCTGGAATGCTGCAGGGGGTAGGAGTGTATAGTTCTGAGCATACCTGCCTGCTTCTATTGCCAGTGGGGACTTCCACTGTGGCTGACAGCAGAGTAGAGGGAGTTGGGATGAGGCCTGGATGTGGCCCTGTTTTAAATTAAGTGTATAAAACCTAGCCTTTGGTGCTTGTTTGTTTTGTGCTATCATTACTCTAATCCTTTCAATCCCTTTGTTCATATGGAGTCAAACACTTTGTCCAGTTGGTCTGTCAGAACGACATAACACTCTGACCATGCTGTGGAGTGACAGGGATGAGCCACAAGGCTCCCCCAGAGAGCCCTAATGTCTTTTCTGAGTGGGGTTCCCAGCATATTTAGGGTTGGTCACTGGTTGTTCTCATGAACTCAGTCCTGTGCTTGGTACAGAGCAGGAAACACTACATTGTGCAGCCAAATCCTTCTCCTCCCTGTCCTTCTGCAGATCCCTATAATGTTGGTACCCCTGACTGACAACTTCTGGCCTGGTCTTCATGGCCCTTGTATGTCTCAACTGTGTACGGAGCAGCTGGTGGGATGAGTGGAGTTTAAGAGCACAGTACTGGGGAGGACCTCTGGGTCATTAAGTCTGAACTTCAGCTGTCATTGCTGGCTGTGTGTCTCACAAGACAGCCCCCTCCACCAAGTACTAGTGCTTTGGCTCTGAGGACTAAGGTAGTGCTGGGAAAGTTGTTCCTAAGTCTTCAACCCCATCCCTCTTGAAACAATCCCTAGAGCACCACTGGGTGCTCTGAGGGCACTTGAGGTCTCACCAGGGCCATGTACACTGGGACTGCCCTGTGTCTTTGGCCTAGCATCACATTGGCATTTCTTGGTCTTGACAGCTCAGGGCTGTCCTGTGAGCAGTGAGTGTGCCCAGAACCCTCACACTGATGGCTTCCACCTCTTAGCTTGCAGTATATGTTCCTGTCCTTTGTCTCAGGGTGTTGCTGAGGTTGTTCCCAGTCCTCCTGCTCTGTGCCTCATCCAGCTCTTCCTGCACTGCTTGTGCCTCCTGACATAGCACATTTCATCAGCATTCTGACTTTTCTGGGCCAAGCTCTTTAGTGAAGACAGAAAGCTACATTATTCCATGAGGATACCTTCCTTCTTACTCTCCATCTGAAAACTGCCCTCCACTCCCCTTAATGCACTTTTTGCCAATCTCTGTCTTCTCCGGCTTAGCTCATACATTCTTACATGGTGCTGTAGGAAAGACTTTACTGTAGACCAAATGGATGAGCCCAGTGGTGTTTCCCTAGGATAAACCCAGCTTCCTTCCCAAAGACTGTCTGATAAGTGTTGAGTCAGGGGCAGAGGCAGAACTTGAGGCAGGGCTTGAACATGATGACTTTCCACTTGCTCACCCTATTCTTAGAAGGTGCAGTGAGCCACAGCCTGGCCCACCACTCCTCTGCCTCTGGATGGGATCTGTCAATGCTCTCCCTGCAGGCTGGCACTGAGTTTTGCAACAAAGATCCTCCATGGATGATAGCTCTATGCAAGCAGTACCAGAAATCGGGAGAAAGGACAGCATTCACCATTCCTGGCTTGCAAATGACCGTAATAGTAGTGACCCTGACAGAGTAGCTCACCATAAGGGGTACATTTGTTTTCCACAAGGACCAAAAAGCAGAGCAGTCATCCACAAGCTGTCTTGCAGCTGCAGCAAGTAAGCAGAGACAGTAGGGGCTGTGCTGCTTGGTGTAGAGGTTGACCCGGACACCAGCCCAGCTGAGATCCCTTTGGTTCGTAACACCTGAATGGGATGAAGTAGGTAGAGAGTTTAGCTCACCCTCACAAGGTTCTCTTCTCTCCACAGATATCAATGAGTGCTTGATGCAGGGCCTCTGCAAAGATGCTGAGTGTGTGAACACCCGTGGCAGCTTCCATTGTACCTGCAAGCCTGGAACAATGCTAGATCCATCCCGTAGCCATTGCATCTGTAAGTGCTCCAGGGAGCCACTCAGTCTGGGGAGGGAACTGAGCAGGATGCCATGGCTGAATGGAAGCTGCAGTGTGCTTCACGTCTCCTTTGAGTGTACTTGAGTTGGGTTGTTCTGCACTTGTGTGCAGAATGGGTCCCAATCATGCATTATCATTCTCCATGGACATTGCATGGTCCCTGCAGAGGCTGAAGGGAATGTGCATGTCGTGTAGCAACAGAGGACACAGCTCCCGGGATGAGGGAACTCCCTCATGAGCTGGATTTTCTTGGGGATGACACTGTTTGGGGGAAAGGCCAATGGTTGATGGCCAGGAGGTGTTCTGGAGAGAAGACAGGGCAGCCCTCGGGCAGGCTGTGAGGCACAAGCAGAGAAAGAGCCAAGGGGGAGAGCTGAGCATCCCCTATTCTCTCTGGAGGGCTCGGGGCACCTCTGGCGCTGACACGGCTCTTGTGTTTCAGCGGACAAAGCGGTGTCGATGGAGCAGGGGCTGTGTTACCGCTCGGCAGCCGGAGGCGTGTGCACCTTCCCCCTCTCGCACCGCATCACCCAGCAGATCTGCTGCTGCAGCCGCGTCGGCAAGGGGTGGGGCGAGAACTGCGAGGAGTGCCCCATGCCCGGCTCAGGTGAGATGTGCCTGCTTCAGCCTTGTTCTGGTTAGGCTGGGGTGTGGTTTTGCCTGAACACAGGACCCTGAACTGAGAAGTGCAAATGCTGTCCAGTGAGATGGGTACAGAACCCAGGAAGCAGACCTGGATAATACTGGGAAGATGGAGAAATCCCTGATGGGAAACCACTCTATACCAGAGTGAGAACACAGCCATGTCTGTGCCTGGCTTTATTCAACAGCCCTTTTCTCTCCTGCATCTTTTTCTGGGAAGAAAGACAGGTGAGGATGAGTTTGAGTATCGCAGCATGGGATTGGGTGGAACAGAAAGCACAAAAATCCCCAGGACTGGAATAGTGTTCAGGTGGTTTGTGCAGACTGTCTTGAGTGATGTGCAGAGTGCTCGGTGCCGAGATACTCCGGGTTTGCTTTTATCTGCTCCCTTGATCAGCTTGGACCTTCCTGTGTCTTTCTAGCAGTACTGACCATGGGAAGGGATTTAATTTTGGGGGTCTGAGAATGCCTGTGAGAAAACCACCCTGCTCTGTGAGTGCACTCCTTCTGCTTGAAGCATCCACCCACTGCAATCCAGATGTGTTTCTGTAAGAATTTACAGAAAATTATAGGATTGGAGAAATGGGCACCTGCATTCACATACACGTCTGTCCATCTTCACTCCTTTATTCCACTGTTCCACTGTCATGTCTGGGTAAGATAAGCCAGGTGAATGCTCCACCAGCCTCCAGCCTCTGCTTTCTAAAGTTTTGACTTGATTTTCCTTGACAGAGGCCTTCAAGGAAATTTGCCCAGCAGGACATGGCTACACCTACTCCAGCTCTGATATCCGACTGTCAATGAGGAAGGCAGAGACAGAAGAGCTGCCCCTCAGCTTAGAAGAGCAAGGGGAGAACAGCAACTGGACTTTGGACTGGACAGTGAGGAGACAGCAACTGCAGGACAGCCTGCGTGGCAGCATCCTGGAGGCATTCCCCTACCCTGGCACGTCAGCAAGACAGGGTAGTGTGGGATCTACTGCTTAAAGCTGCTCCATCTGGGCCCCTAGCAAGGGTGGAAAACTCCTCAGGTCCTGCCATATACCATGGACAGACCTCTGGCTGAAAAGGGCTCCCTACATCTGTATGACTCTAGTGTTCTTGAGGCATGAGGCACTAGGCCTTCAAGTCTTTGGAGAGGAGGTTGAGTGTCTCAGGCTCCTGCAACTGCATCTTTGCAGTTGGTGCCGACTGCCCAGGCTGCCTCCACCCAGACCTCAGGCCTGCATGGCAAGCATAGCACTCCAGTCCTAGGCCTTCTATCCAGCCCAGCTGGAGGGCAATGTGACCAACTGCTTGTGCCAGTATTTGCTGGAGCAGAAGTTCCTGGGGTCTGCACAGTGCAAGGAGTACAGGTGTGTTGGCTTTGGGAACAAGCTCTTGCAGACAAGTGTGAGGGATTGAATGGCAGTGTCTTAGAGATGGCATGAAATTAGGGCAGTCAGGGTTTGAGGAGGATGCCTATCTGTCTTGTCTCTACTCACCATGCACTGTTTCCTTTTCCAGGTGAAATCTCTCCTGCTGTGCAGGTGAGTAAGGTTTGTCTTGCTCGGTGTATCTGTGGTAGCTGAATGGGCCGGAAGGGGGATGTCATACAAATTAACTAAAAGAGGGGGAATTTAGATTAGATATTAGAAAGGAAATTTTTACAGTGAGGTTGGTGAGACACTGGAACAGATTGCCCAAAGAATTGGATGCCCCAGCCCTAGAAGTTTTCAAGAGCAAACTGGATGGGGCTTGGGGCAGCCTGGTCTAGTAGAAGGTGTCCCTGCCCATGGCAGTGGGGTGGAACAAGACGATCTTTAAGGTCCCTTCCAACCCAAAACATTCTATGGCTCTGTTCCTGCTTACACTCTTTCACTGTCCAACCAGGCAGGTATGTGAATTATGGCTCCAGCTGTGTCTACACTGCTTCTCACAGGGATTGAAGCTCTAGAAAGGAGGGATTATCCATAATGGACTCAGTCCTAAAGAGCAAAACAGTGAATTACAGCAATGATCTATCCCACTATAAAAGGACATCAAGGAGAATTTTGGTTTGAAATTCTGGTCTGTGCTGCATATTCAAGTTTGCTCTGCTTTCACTAACTTCAGTTAATATCAGCTGTACTTACACAGCTGAGGTGTGGGCACTCACTGTCAGCCTGGCCTGGCTGTAGGGCTGGTGGGCAGCAGGATAAGAGGGTTAACTGCTGTAAGTCAGCTTTGGGCATGTATCCTGCTCAAGCCCAGCTCACAGCCAGCTCTCTCTGTGTTGAGGTGGGTGCAGCAGAAACACCACTGGAGCGGTCAGGGCAGAAGTCTCCAACACTGGATATGTGAATTCACCCTGTCTGATGGAAGCAGCCTGGGGACTAATTTTCTGCTAGGCTTTCCTAGGGCTGTGTTTCTTTATTTGAGTCTCACTTGAAAATGTGTGCCTCTTGATCCCTGCTGTCAGTAGAGGTTTGGCCATATCTCTCCTGAGCACCTCCGTGCCCTCTTGCTATATCAGCTCATCCCTAAGACGTATGCGGGACCTCTGAGGGAAGGGACAGCACTGCCATTGTCACTGCTTCATAAACATGAAGTGACTTGGCTCAAGTACACATGAGAAATCTCAAGACAGGACAGAAATTTGAAGCAGAGTTTCCAAATGTGAAGTCTGGAACTTACATTGTTCAGCTGCCTGTTTTCTTCATCCATTGTGGAAAGCTCCATGGAGCAGAGACTCGGGACTCAGGTTGTGCTCCAGCATTTCTTTGGCAGCCATAGGTTTGCCTGAAGGGGATGCTGAGAAAGAGCTTCTAGCACAAAGCACCCTTCTGGTAAGGGAGCACTGTTAAGGCAGGTAAAAGCATCAGCTGTCCTCAGCCCTCCAGAGCTACTGGTGACAGTGGCAGTATTTACTGTGCCTGGATGACCTTCCTGGCCACCTTGAAGAGGTACTGCCTGGTAGCAGTGCCCTGGTCTCACCTGCACAGCGTGCTGGTATGGCCCATCTGTGGGTGGCCCTTGGGGCATAGCCTGAAGCTGTGTTCTGCCCAGGATGACATGCTCAGGACAGAGTGGCCCTGCCAAATGCACCCAGCTGGGGCAGCTTCTCCTCCTAGGATGGCAGTCTTGGGGAGAAAGAGGAGCCAGGATGTGGGTGGGAAAATGTCACAGCAGTGCTGCAACCCAGTTCCATGCACAAGAATCCTGTTTCTGTCCCCCAGGGAACTGCTGATGCCACTGCAGAGCCTGCCATGCGCAGAGGTGAGTACCAGGCTGGCGGGAAGGCAGGGTGCTTGTGGGGAAGAGAACGGGGCAGTGAGGAAAGTGGGGAGATTGGGAGCTGCCTCCTCTGCATGGCAGCCCCCAGTGCTGGGCAGGACAGGCCCCTGGCTGGGCTGGCTGTGGGCAGCATAGAGGACTCCTATCGAACTGGGTGGCTGATGTGGGGCTGTAGGAATGTGGGGAGGTGACGAATATTCAGCAAGGTGAAGGAGGCTGTGTTAAATAATAAGATGATAGATTTGCTGCAACCACCCTGCAGCCTCTTCCTATGTTCTCTTTTGGTGCTGTGGTTGCCAGGACAGCCAGCACAGGGAAACCTTGGGTGGGCATCTCTACCTGGGATCACGTAGCTTGACTTACCTCCCTTCTCCTTCCACAGCAGAGGAGGGGGAGTTCTGGCATGGTCCTCACCAGGCTGGCCCCACTACCACCTGGGATGCTGCTGCTCCAACACAGGTGCCAGCAGGTGTGTGTGTCCACCAGTCTTGGGGATTTCCTGCCTCTCTTTGCCTGGTACTACAGAGAAATTATGCCCTAAGCTCTGCCTAGGGGCTCTGTCCCGTAACCAGTCTGTTTAACTGCCCATATGCCTCTCTTGACTTCTCAAAGAAAAGTCCCTGCCCTGCCACTCTTGTCCCAGCCTGGGCCCAGCTGCTGCCAGCCAGGGAAATCTGGCCAGCCGTGGGGAGTCACGAGAGCGAACCTG
This sequence comes from Sitta carolinensis, assembly GCA_032173965.1. Lineage (NCBI taxonomy): Eukaryota > Metazoa > Chordata > Aves > Passeriformes > Sittidae > Sitta > Sitta carolinensis. Next base: position 40,880,292 of record JAVUNC010000006.1, read on the forward strand.
TACGGGGAACAAGGTGCTTGTATCGCTGAGTCCCTCCCTGCCTGCAGCTCCCTTGCGCGGCTGCCGAGCGAGGGGACTCCCGCACCCGCGGCGGCGGCGTTGGCCCCGCGCCCCTCCCGTGGCGTGAGCTGACTCATCGCGAAGGGGGAGCGCAGGGGAGGAATGTGGCTCCCGGGGCGGCTTGTTTACTGCGCCGGAAACAAGAGTCCTGTTGTTCCCGGGTTGCTTAAGTGTCTGGGAGTGTGGCCCCTGCCCTGCGCCGGGGGCTGGAGCACCTTGGGGAGCAGGCCTGGCGAAGGCACCTTGCTGAGGAATGCGTCTTCCTCAATAGTCTTTTGTCTGGGTTGGGCTGCCCCTCCCTCCCCCGGCTGGCTTTATGCCGAGGGGTGTGTGGTGCCTCACTGCCCCTTCACTGCTGCCTGCGCTCGGCTTAGCAGGGTGGTGAGAGGCGGGAGGCCCTGCTGTCACCCCAAAAGGAATGCCATCACAGGTGTCAGGCTCTGCTGCCAGTTCTAGTTGCAACCGTGGGGCTGCAGTGCAGGTGAGCAATATATGGTACTGGGGCATGCCAGCCCAAGCCACAGGAGCCCGAGGAGATGGCAGGGTCTGCTGTGTCCTCCCTGCTGCCCTGTGGATGCAGTCTGCCTGAAGGAGAGGAGCAGGCTCAGCATCACCCTCCAAGAAGGGAAAAAAGCAGCCTCCTGGTGTGGTGCTGGGGACACAAAGCAGACACTAGATTCTATGCACCCTTTTGGTGCTGCTCCCAACCCTCTGCTCTCTCCTCGTCCTCGCAGGTGTCAGTGGCTGTGCCTCCTCACCCCTTTCCTGTGGAGCTGGTGCTTGTGTTCTGACTCCAGAGGGATACAGCTGCTCGTGCCACCCTGGTTACACCTTGGACCCCAGCCGCCTCCATTGCATTGGTAGGTTGGCAATTGATGGTTCAACTGCTCGGCCTTCTGGGCCTCAACAGCCCATTGAGTCCTTCTGGCCGCTGGGGGAAGGTGTCCTGACACCTGCTGCACTGCAGGACTGGCAGGGGGCTACAAGCAGCTGCAGGTGGTGATTGCTGGTCTTCCTTCCCTGCCTGGTTGTAGATGAAGATGAGTGTCTGAAAGACCCTTGTGCTGGAAAAGGTCGCTGCATCAATAGCGTGGGCTCCTATTTCTGCCTCTGCTACTCTGGGTACACCCTGACTGTCTCAATGGGCAAGCAAAGCTGTGAGGGTAAGTAGTGTTCACCTGGCACAGGGCTGCCATCTCTCCAGGGCCTCTTTATTCTCTCACCCTCACACTCTTTCATGACTGTGCATATACACATGCACTCATGCACACACATGCACACCTGCACATCCTCACTTGCCACAGGCCTGCCCATGGACAGCTTGATCCGTGGGAATCACTCTCTCCTGCTTGCTCAGGACTAGGACCTTGCCTATGATGATCCAGGCAGGAGTCTGTGATGCCTTGATCACTGCTTCATGGCTAGGGGGATGCGAGGGCAGCTGGGGGATAGAGCAGAGCCCCATCACAGATCCCTTGGGTAGAGCCAGCTGTAGGGGGAGTAGGTCCTCTCCTGCACCCAGCCTTCCTGACACTGGTGGGGGAAGACTCAGGACTGTCTCCCTGTGTGTTGCTAGACCGAGATGAATGTGAGCAGCCTTCCATCTGCCGAGGACAGCGATGTATCAACACACCCGGCTCCTACCACTGCCAGTGCAAGGAGGGCTTTGCCATGGGCCCAGAGGACAGTGTGAAGGTAAAGCTTGCTGCTCCCAGTTTTCCTGCTCCTCCAACCTACCCTGTGCATGAACACTTCCTTTTCTCATCACTGTCTCCTCCTTTAAGGGAGGTAGAACACCCCCACATTTGTCTGCTCTATGCCCTCCCCAAGGGCTGCCTTTGACTGCAGGAGGGACGGGCTTTTTGGGCAGAGGGAATGGAGTTCTCCCAAGGTTCTCTCCCATCTCTCCATGGCGTTCCCCAATGACCAGCCCATTCCAGCTTCCCATTATGGAAAGACATGCCAATATATTTTCATGCCACTTTGGCTTTGTCACAAAACTGTAATGCTGGCAGGTGGACTACAGGGAAAGCAGGCTGCAGAGGCCACCCATCCCCACTGCATCCCATCCACACAGCAAGACCTGGGCCCTTCAAAGCTTTCACCTTTGTCAATGTATGATGTGCTTGATCAAAGATTCCCCTTTCTCAGTAGCTCATCTCCATCACAGAGTGGGAGGCTATTTTAGGAGGCAGTACAGGAAACAGGGCATGTACAGAATGCTGCTTCCCCCACACAGCCTCCAGAAAGCACTTGCCTTAAGGACAATTGAGCTGGAGGTTGCATCCTAATCATAGTTATGAAACACACTGATGAGACAGCCCTGCATAGAAGTTCTCTGATCTCTTTGCCCATGCACATTCCTGGCCTTGGCAACACCCTGCAGCAGTGAATTTATCTGCTGATTTATGTCAGGCTTCAGATGTGGGTATAGGATCCTGAGGGATAGGTGGGGCCATAAGAAGTTTTGTCTAAGCCCTGTCAAACTCATCGCATCTCCTACTGGGTATCACTGTGCCCTGAAGGGAAACTCTGAGGATACAGCTGGAGAGGATACATTGGAGACTACTGCACTGCTTACCTTTGGGAGCCTGAAAGAACTGTGTTTCTTGGCAGATGTCAATGAGTGCATGGATCCCAGTTCTTGCCACAGTGGGAGATGTGTCAATACACTAGGATCCTACAAGTGTGTCAGCTGTGGAGTTGGCTACCGGCCCAGGAACGGAAGATGTATTGGTGAGAAATTTGGGCTGCCTCTGGGCAGCACCCTTGCCCCCCAGGGCAGCGCTCCCTGTAAGCCTTGAAAGGAGCAGGGGCACAGGCAGCATCCTTCTCCTCAGTCAGCCAGCCTGTTTGGCCAGGGCATATTGCACTCGTAGCTTGTGTGTGGGGACAGCCTGGAGCACCCTCTCATGGCATGTAGTCTTCTGCTGTATCACACAGATTTGGATGAGTGTCTTGTGGAGGGGACTTGTGCTCATGGACGGTGTGTCAACCTGGATGGCTCCTTCCGCTGTTCCTGCTACCGGGGCTACGAGGTGGCACCTGATGGGAAGAGCTGCCAAGGTACTAGGGAGCGCTGTGTCCAGACACTCTGAAGTGTCACACTCTCAGTCCAGAGAGTTCTCTAGGCTTTCCCTGAGCACTTGGCTCTGCCTGAGTCCTAGCCATGATGCTGGCAGGTTCTCCCAGCACATGTGCCTTGGTCATGGTTGCTCTGCATTTTTTCCTCTTATCCCACTCTCCCTCATGTGTTTATGCAGATATTGATGAATGCACAGCCCGGGCTCCCTGTCCCTCTGGACTCTGCCTTAATACTGAGGGCTCCTATTCCTGCATGTCTTGTGACACCGGCTATGTTGTCTCCAGAGATGGCAGCATGTGTGAAGGTATCCCTTCCCCAGGAACAGAGGAATGGGTCCTGGAGGAAATGAGGAAAGAGACATTGCCATAACTGGGTTACTGGTGGGGCAGGAGGACTTCTTTAGCCTCAGGATCCTTTTCCAGCTCTCTAGCTTCTTGTTCAGCAGAGAGCATGGAAGGCTGTGAGCAGATGTCACTTGGAGCAGCAGGAAGGTGATTTTGCTCGCACAGGATGGGGAGAAGGACTAATGAACTAATGATGATCTAGAAGATGCTGACAAAGGCCAGGAGAGTACAGGAGGCCTGGAAACATTGGCAGAGTTGTTTATCTTTTAGTTCAGAACTGTGTGCCTGGGAGTATATACTTCAAATGTAGGTCTTCAACAGAAGGGGAAACATTGGGTGCACAGCCCATGGAGAGACTGTGGGCACCCAGGTTTCATCATTTTTCCCCAGCCCCTAATATAACTTGTACATGTTTAAAAGGGAAAGCTTAGATCAAGGTCTCTGCTGTGCCAGGTATGTTGGCAGAAACAACAGCAGCACTGATTTGTGTTGGTTGCAGTGCTGGGACATGAGAGTGCTCAGTCCCAGCTTTGCAGCTCTACTGGCCCAGCACAAGCAGGAAAACTCTGTCTTTGATGGCTGACTGTGGGGGATGTCCTGGGCTTGAAACAGCTTGATGCAAATTCCCTGTTTGGAGCAAGAGAAGGGAAAGGGCAGAGCTGGCAAAGGTATTTGTTTAAAGAATGGCCACGTGCTGAGAATTTATCTCTGGAGCACTGCAGAGCTCTGCAGCCTGCACGTAGCTGGCAAATGGAAGATCTTGCCTTTGATGTGAGTCTCAGAAGGATCCCCCTGTGTAGGGGCCTCTGGGAGGAGAGGAGAGGGAAGTTTCCCTCCCTTAATTCTCCTCTGTTTTGATGTCTGAGAGAGCCGGTGTGAAATGAACTTATTTTGCATTTGAATTTTGGGTGTCATGGAAGAGGTGTGGTTTGATGCCTTACATCTGCCGTCCCCTTTTCCCAAGACTCCACATGAGCTGCCCCATCTCAGCCACCTTGCCCCAGCCATTTCATGAGGGCATCTTATCAGAGTTTGATATTGTTTGGGTCACATTGACCCGATGGCAGGATGGCATGTTCCTCCCTGCCTTGGCTTATGGCCTTGTCTGTGGATTTAGGTTTCAAATTTGAAAAATGATAAGGATTTTGTGATAGTTTTTTTGTAAATAAACAAGGTTTTGGTTCCTTTCCAGAAGGATTCAATAATACTGCTTCTTGCAACCCTTTGAGACTGAAAAGCTAGGAATCCTGCCCTGAGGTGGTAGGGATCAATTTCTCTTTGTGCCTGTGGCATGCTCTGTGCTCTGCAAAGGGGAAAGTGTTCCTCCCTACCCTCAGGAGCTGCCAGTCTCAGGACTTTTCCTCCTGTCAGGGCAGTGTTCTCCCATGCTTGCCCCCACCTCAAGGACTGCAGACAGTCTGCTGGCATCTTGCAGCCCTCTATTCAAGGGAAGGTATCCCTCTCTCCTCTGCTGTGAGCAAAATCCTCAGACTGCCAACAAATTCTGGCCAAGGCCTGGGAGAGCTGGGTGAGAAAGGGTTTGTGGAGACCTCTACAGTTAGGTAAGAGTGGAGTGACCCACTTTGCAGGCCAACAGCTGGGTGATGCTTCTGTGGATGGGGATCTTCCCCAGTGGTGGCAAGAGGTGGGGCCTCACTCTGTGCTGTGTCCTTCCTCTTGGCAGATCTGGATGAGTGTGAGGACCCTGCTGTTCAGTGCCTGGGGGGAGAGTGCAGAAACACACTGGGCTCCTATGAGTGCCATTGCCAGACTGGCTTTGAGCTCATCAATGGCACTGTATGCGAAGGTATGAACCCCATCCATGCAGCCCTCTGGGTCCATGGATCCCCCTTCTTTCTCAGCAGGGAGGATGCTGGTGCCAAGGCAAGTGATGCCACCATGCATGGCACATCCATAAGACTGTAGTCAAATTCAGGCTTACCATGGACAGGGAAGATCACTCTTTCCATGATGAGAAAACAAAGGGCCAGGAGCCCTTGAGGGCTGCCTGTAAGAGACTGGGAACAGGGAATCCATGTGGCTTTGGTGAAGGACATAGCCCAGGGCTGGGTGCTTGGTCCTGATTCTGCTCCCTCTGCAGATGTGAATGAGTGCCTGAGCAGTGAGATCTGTAGTCCCAATGGTGAATGTCTCAACAGTCAAGGATCCTACTTCTGCATTTGTGCTCCTGGCTTCTCAAATGTGGCTGGTGGAGTCAGCTGCCAAGGTGAGTTGGAGGGTGACAGGGATATACCTTAGATCCTGCCCTCTGCTTCCTGCCCCGCTGTGAGATCCAGGTTATGTTTTTGTCTTGATTTCACAGATGTGGATGAATGTGCAGACAAGTCCCTGTGCTCGCAAGGCCAGTGTCTGAACACAGAAGGCTCCTACAGATGTCTGTGTGAAAATGGATTCAAACACTCCCAGGAGACTGATGATTGCGTGGGTAAGAGCTCATTGCTGGGGAGATCAGCCTCCCAGAATTTGAGAGAATGAATGAAGCCTGTGTAGGGGGGAGGGCAGTTCTGCTCCCAGCACTCAAAGTTGCTGATGACTTGTAAGGAGGACTAGCACTGGTTCAAGGCCTCTAGCCAGCTGAAGCAGATCCAGGTGCTGCATTGAACAAGCAGGGTCCCCATCTGACCATCCTCATTCCCTTGCTCTCCTCTCTGTAGACGTGGATGAGTGTAAAGAGTATGGGGATGCCATCTGTGGCACGTGGCGGTGCCAGAACAGCCTGGGCTCCTACCGTTGTATCATGGGCTGCCAGCCTGGCTTCCACTGGACCCCTTGGGTGACTGCATTGGTGAGTACAGCCCTGGGTCTCCCTGTCCCTCACCTGGCAGGAACAGGATGGCTGTGGGACATCTATGCCAGAGGCACAGGGGAGAAAGAGGAGGAAACGTGTGGCTGGTGGAGAGGCAGATAATGCTGAGAGTTTGTTTTCTTGGCTGCGCTGCCTGCTTGCGTCTAGACTTCTCTCTTCCTGGCATCTGGAACAGACTCTGCATTGTGCTGCTTTCCGCTTGGGGAGAGTCCTGGGCAGGTTACAGCCATTCCAGGCTTGGTGCTGGACCACAGCTCCCTGTAAGCTGTGTTTGCTGGGGCCAGTGCCAGTCACCTGCCTGGAAGGCCTGGGTGAGGGGAAAGGCTGCTGGTACCAGTACATGCTACGCTGGTGAGTCTGGGTTTGAAGTCCAGGCTCCAGCAAAGAGGAAAGAGCAAAGCAGTTTTTGCAGTTTTTGAAGCTCCCCCCAGCTCAGGAAGGTTGTAGCAGGAAGGAGTTGCTGCCAGCCACTGGGGTCTGGGCTGCACTAAGACTCAGCCTTAGCACATGGAGCTGCTCCTTGCCTTGGGAACCATGGGCTATGAACACATAGCTGCTCTGACTGCTCCAGGCAAACTTCCATACAGCAGTTGGAGCTTGTAGGCTCTGTGTCCCTTTACACCTCTGCAGGAAACTGCTACCCTCAGTCAACCCTGCCAGTCACCTCCCATGCTCCCCATGAGTTTCCCATTCCTGTCCTACCCCATTTCTCTATTCACTTGGCATCTTTGAGGCTCTCAGTGTTGCAAGAAACATGCACACTCATAGCAAAGTGAGTAACTGGAGAAGCCAGACCAGTCCCTCACATCAAGGGAATGCCTGCCCCAGTCCCAGATCTTGGGGTCAGAGCTGAAGGGCCTGATTAGGGGTGTCTGTTGGGAGAAGTGGGGTCTGGGATGATTCTTGTTTTTGGCTTTGCTGCAGACATTGATGAATGTGCAAATGAGACGCTGTGTGGGAGCCACGGCTTCTGCGAGAACTCAGACGGCTCCTTCCGCTGCCTCTGTGACCGTGGCTATGAGAGCTTGCCTTCTGGGCACTACTGCGTTGGTGAGTCTGCCAGGATCACTCTGCCAGTCAGGAAAGGAGAGCCATTGGCAGATGCCAGGCTGGCATCCCTGCTGTGTGATGGCTCCAGACCACAGACAGGGACTGCACTCATTCATTGACAATCACAAACATGGACAGGGCAGCTCATGGAGTCAAAACCCCTTCTCTTATCACAGCAGATCTTTGGGATTGCAAAGGACCAGGCTATGAAAAAGTGAGTGTGTAACAGTGAACATGGAGCCCTTTCTGTCCAGGTGGAAAGGAGGTCCTTGGGAGATGGAGGCACTGAAGGTGCTAGAAAGGTACTTCAATGGGTGCCTGTAGAGAGCAGGCAGGGTGTATTATAAGGAAGAAAATTTTCATTGTGAAGACAGGCAGGCAGTGGAACGGTTGCCTGTGATGGTTGTGCAGTTGCCATCCTCGGCGATTCTAAAGACCCAACAAGAAAAAGCTCTGAGCAGCCTGATAGGATCCTGTAACTGAATAGGGGGTTGTACAGGAGTCCTCCAAACCTAGATGATTTTGTGATCCAGCAGCCCACTGGATTTCAGCAAGCCAGAGTTCAGGCTCTGAATTCACTAAGAGCAGGGTATGAGGCTCTTGACAGACTTGTATTGAGCCACAGTGTGAACACCATTCTCAGCTCATCCCTAGCAGCTTTCATCTCCCTACTGCAGGGTAGCTTCATGCTACAGACCGTGTACAGGCTGCCCATGCAGAGGCAGGGCTCCTGCTGCCCACTGCTGCCCCTTGCTTTGCAGATGTGAATGAGTGTGAACTGATGGTCGCCGTTTGCGGAACTGCACTTTGTGAGAATGTGGAGGGATCCTTCCTGTGCCTCTGCCCCAGTGACCACGAGGAGTATGACACAGAGGCAGGGCAGTGCAAGCCCCGAGCTGCCATGGGTGAGTAGGCAATGGGTGGCATGGTGGCATGCTAGAGCAGGAGTGTGGTAGCCCCGGCTACCTGGTGCTGACAGGGCTGTATAAACCATCAAAGATAATGGGAAGGTTTTTGTCTGGGGAGAGCTCAGAAGCCTGAAAGTGAGGACCTAGGAAGGCCACACTGCTGGTGATGGCTTGTGCTCTGGGACCTCCTAGATATGGGATGCTGCACTGGGGTGCCAAGGACCCCATCCTGTCTCTGCTCTGCTGTCTTCTAGAGGGCTCCGACACACACACAGTCCACCTCTCTGACAGCGCAGAACGCAAGCAATGTTACTACCACATCAGTGACGTTCGCCTGTGTGACAGTGTCCTGGCCAAGAACATCACCAAGGAGGAGTGCTGCTGTACTGTGGGGGCAGCCTGGGGTGACAACTGTGAGACTTACCCCTGCCCCATCCCAGGCACAGGTAGGACTGTGGCCCCACCACATCAGGCAGGACCAATGCTCTGCCTGCCAGCTCCACCTTGATTGTACTAACGAGCTGCTTCTTTTCTTTCCATCTCCTCTTGGCATCTGTATCTTGGTCAGTGGAGTACCAAGAGATCTGCCCTCTTGGGAAGGGCTATATTCCCCAGGAAGATCTGCTCTCAGGAAAAGTCTCTTTCACAGGTACTAGCACCATTTTCTATCATTTCTTCCAGGGGAAAGAGTGAGAGCACTATGTAAAACCCTGTATGAAAATGCATTGACAAAACCATCTCCCCAGGCCTGTCACAGGGGATGCTAACATCCTGTTACTGTTCTCCCCATTCCAGAAAAATTCCAGACTGCCAGTATTGTTGAGCTGGAAGTGCCCCTCCCTCCAGTCCTGCCTTGTTACTGGCAGTGATTCTTTCTTGGTGCAAGTCTCTCATTATGAACCAGGGATGGGGACCATTAAGACACAGCTCTTCCAGATACTGATCAGATCTCCCAGTGGCCAGCTCGCTCAGTCTTTGGCACTTCACATCCATGGGGATTGTGTGCTTAAGATACACATGAACTTCCTATTTGTGAAAGTGTCCTGCTCACACCATCCCTCCTCCTGCTCTGCATAGGGGTGCTTCTCCCCCTGCTCCCAAGCATGGGGCCTGTGGGAGAAGTGGGGGGGCTCACTCAGGAACCTGTCAGTGATCCAGGCAAGGTGCTGTGACAGTTTTCTGCAGGTATAGCACCCAGCCCACCTTGCTTCCATGGCTCTGCTTCCTGAGACACTTTCCCACCCTCCATCCCTCTTTTAGACATGGACGAGTGTGAGATATTTGGCTCCGAGTTCTGCCGCAACGGACAGTGTGTGAACACAGTGCCGGGCTACAAGTGCTTCTGCCGTACAGGATACTTCTATGACTCCAGCAGGCTCGAGTGTGTTGGTAAGGTGGCCTCAAAGAGCAGTGGACTCCCCACTGTGCATGGGGGTACAGCCATGCTGCTGCACCCAGACTGGTCCCTGCTGGGCCAGGTCTGTGTAACAGACTTCCTGGGACCCTCCTAGGGAGCAAGAGAGGAGGGTCTGAGGCCTGTGAGGTCCCCATTTGGGCAGGGAAAGGGTCACATTGCTCATGCCTGCCAGCCTGAAAGATTGCTGTGTCCTTGTGTGTGGGCAGATCAGGATGAGTGTCAAAATGAAGTATACTGCATCAACGGCGAGTGTCTGAACACAGAAGGCTCCTACCACTGCTTCTGCAGCCTCCCTCTTGTGCTGGATGCCACTGGCAACCGGTGTGTGAATTTCTCCAGCAGGGCAGGTGAGCCTAATCCCCCACTGCAGCACACCTTTGGCCACACATCCTGTCCCATGGCTGAGTCCTCCAAGAGGGAGCAGTGGGTGGGGACTTGGTGTCTGACTGAGGTGTGTCAGCACCAGCATAGGGTGCAGCCAGGGCAGGGAGGGGGCAGAAGCCGGGGCACATTGTCATCCCTCTTGGGACAAGATGGACAGGCACTCTTCTGGATGATTTCCATGGCATCCTTTGCTTGTGTCACTCACAGATACCTTGGAGGAGTATGAAATCCACCTGGACGTCTGCTGGCAGACCGTTGCTGACTACATCTGCCAAGACCTGCTGCATGGCCAGCAGACCACGTACACCGAGTGCTGCTGCCGGCTTGGCGAAGCCTGGGGCCAGAACTGCGCACTTTGTCCCCACAGGTCCTCCGGTAAGTTGGGTGGCATGGGCAAGCATCTCCCAGCCTAGGTGGGAACAGGCTGGGCTGCCACTTGCAGGTTCACTGCATAAGGTCTCTTCATTGCTGGAGCCAGCCCAAGGAGTAGGTAAACCCCCACACACTTCTGCAGAGGTGAGCTGCACCAGTGGGTAGAATGTACCTGAAAGGGGTTTGCAGCAAGTCCAGGGTATTTGAGGGGAGAGTTGCCCTGTGCATCCCACTGCTTCTGCACACATTAGGAAGCAGTGACAGCTGAGGATGGGAGCATCCTGGGAATTAGGGTTTTGCTCAAGAACCTGCTGGCCCCAGACAGGAGCTAGTCTTCTTGACAATCAACAAACTACAGAGCTGCAGCTTTGGAGGACACTGAATATGGGCCTGGCTCAACTGATCCAGTGTGGATGCACATCCTTTGGCCATAGAGTGGACCTTGAGCCAGGCTGCACTGACCCTACCTTTTCCTTACCACCTGCAGCTGATTTTGCTTTCCTGTGTAATGGGGCCAGTGAAGACAGTGAGAGAGGGGCTGAGCTCCGAGAAAGACCTAGGTATGAGTACGGACCGGGCTTGGAAGACCCCCACTATGGCCTTCCCAGCCCCTACTACAACTACCTGGAGTCTGAGTATGGAAACCCCGATGCTGGTTTCCCTCGGAGGGAACCCAGCAGTGAGTTTCGTGGCAGGCCTCTTCACCATGGCCCAGTGCGGTCTCCACCCCGCTACCTGCCCAGCCAAACTGGTGAGTATTTGAGACACAGAGAAGTACCTCCCCACCCAGACTGTGTCCATGGGGACTACCTCAAGTTCCCACCCTGGCTGGGCTGCTCCAGGCTTGGAGCAAGCTCTGTTCCTGGCTGTTCTGAGTCAGTCCTGGTGCCACCAGCACTGTCTTGCTGGCATGCCCAATATTCCCTTTGTGGCTGGGTTGAGGCTCACCCTGCTCTGACTCCACCTTGCCGCCCCCCAGGTCTCTACGAGGGCTTCGAGGGGCTGCAGGCAGAGGAGTGCGGGATCCTCAACGGCTGCGAGAACGGGCGCTGCGTGCGCGTCCCGGAGGGATACACCTGCGACTGCTTCGACGGCTTCCAGCTGGACATGACCCGCATGGCCTGCGTGGGTGAGTGAGGCCCCGCGTCCCCTGGCCGCGGCTGCTCCCTGCCGGTGCCAGCCGGGACGGCAGCAGGAGCAGTCCCGCTCCTCTTCCGATTCCTTCCCGTACGGCTGGGAGGGCCCTCGCGGAGGTTCAGTCGGCCACTTTCTGCTGGCAGCTAGGTAAGAGCAGCTCTGGGCATCACCGAGAGCACCTGATGTCTCCTGTCTTCTCATACAACTCTGGTTCATCACAAGCCATTGTTACTGTGATTAATGTTCTTTACATTTGCTGCTGCCCTGGTGAAATTCTTCAATTTCCACCCCGTCCTATGAAACATGGTTTCCAAATCTCCTCTCTGCATTTCCTCTACATCCCTATGCCCTGTCTCCATCCTTTTCACATTATATGTCTCCAGGCCAGCTGAGACCTCAGGCACGCAACAGAGCAGATGAAAACCCTCTCTTTTTCCTTAAGCACAGCACTTACTCCAACTCAGGGCATCCTTATTGTACAATACAATGGTGCAGCTTCTTCATACAGAACCCATGGTCTATACCACCCCAAATGCAGCTGTGCAAAATGGCTGGCTGAGATGTTACTCCCTCTTCTGCATCTGTGCATCTGTTTTCCTTTCCTTGGTCATAATGCTTTGCATTTGCCTTCAGTGAAATTTTTCTGGTTGAATTTGGACCACTTCTCTGTGTGAGTAAGTCTGAACCCTGCAAAGTGCTTGCAGTCTGGGTCACACACATATTTCATAAGCATGGGGATTCCTCCTTTATCCACTTTAATGACAACATTTGCATGGAGTAGGGGTAAGGACAGATCACTGCAGCCTGTGCTTTAAAGGGTTTTTATTGTAACAGCCAGGTATTGCTAATTGTCTTTGGAGTGCAGCTGTGCGGTCCATTGTGCAATTACCAGAATTTAATCTAGAGGGTATTTTCTCAATCTGTTTGAGTGTGTCATGTGAGAGTGTGTTGAAATCCTCACCATGGCCAAGGCATATCATATCCACCACTTCTCCCTTATCTGACAGGCCAGTTATCAGGTCAGGGAAGAGAACAGATTGGCTTGAACATAATCAGGCCTTAACTGATCTGCGCCAGCTATTTAATGGTCCTGTTATCCTTTAGAGGGTTGTGACCTAATCTCTCACAAACCTGAACCACTTAGGGGTGAGCAGACTGTAATTCTGGATTTTCCCTTCTCTATTCTTGAAAATGGTTATGAGATTTATCCTTTGTTGCTTTCCTGAGGCCTTCTTTATGCTCCCGTCTCAGAGAGACCTGTCAGCTTTTCAGGGACTGCAGGCAGTATTAAGCATGTGAACTTACGTTGCCATTGCTGTAAACCTTTATGGATGTGACTGCTTTACATCTGATTGTTGAGCCTCTCCATCACAGTGTGGCCTTTCCCTCCCTGTGCTCCTGCACCTTTGTCTAAACACTTCAAACATAAACGTGGTCTGTGCCCTGTCTGATGACCACAGAGTGTTTTTACGATGGGCTGGAACAAAGCCCATGTTAGCTACACCAGCCAGCTCGACTGGATTTTGTTTCCTCTCTTGATAAGAAATAGACTGACATTTCCCATTGTTTCCTGCTAACATATTTATGGAACCTTTGCTTGTTGCCTTCTCTATCCTGAACTAGCTAGCCCTCATTTTATGCTGGAGTCTGGGTTTTTTCCTTTCAGTTCCCTTGCTTGGTTCTTGGTTGTTACCATGTTTTTACCTTGCTGACTTCAGGCCTTTAGAATACTCCTGCAGCTGCTGCAGCACTTCCCCTCTCACTTCCCTATGGCAACAGCTTATCTATGCCCTGTAAGGTGGGCTGTGTGTCCCCACCCCAGCCCAAATGGACAAACTCCAGGACTTGGTGAAGACTGCTAGCAACACTACGCTGTTGCTTCTGGCTTTTGGGTCTCTGTGGGCTAAAGTGTCCTTGATTCATTTCTCCTCCCGATTTGGTGGCCAGACCAGCCTGCCTGCTCTTTCAGCTTTTACTTTCCCTTGCTTCTGGGGCTGCAAAGCATGTCTCTCTTGATGTGCCTAACTTCTCTTTGCACTTCCAAGCATCCTGTTCATGGCAATGTCTGAACTTGAGGTTTAGTGCGAGTCCACAATGTCAGTTCAACAATTGGTTTGACTGTGTGTGAAGACTACCTTGTTCCTCAAGCTCTCTCTTCTCATGTTTTCTCCATCTTCTTCCTGTGACTGCTTCACTTTCTCTTACCTCCCTGCAAATTTTGCTTCTAGCAATCCTCCCTGGAGTTGCACTTCTCTTTCTTTGTCAGATGGCCCCCTCCACCTATGCTAAAGATAATCCAAGGTCCCTGGGGTGGAAGAGCACTTTGTTCCTCCCAGGGTCCATTGGGGCCTTCTCAGCTCCCTTGGGTGGCCAGCTGAACCCATCAGCTGCTTCCACTTCCTGCTGATCAGGTTGGGGTTCAGTCTGGAGTTTGTGGTGAGAGCGGGTGGACCTGTCTTGGTAGGTGATTTGGGGTCTGGAGGTCCTGTGGGTGCAAATAACAGTTCTGGGGTTGTACACGGGTGCTCTGTCCAGCTCATGGCTCCACCATGAGCAGGCAGGCTGTCTGGGTGAGTACCTGTAGCAGAGCAGACTTGTCACAGTAGGGCAGCTACTGTAGGGCTCACGTGCACACTCCAGCCTGACGAGCTGGCCAGCTGAGCCCTTTGGCACAGTTTGCAGGCTAACAAAATAAGCCGTTGTTTGTGCAGCACGAAGTCCCTCTGTGTTTTGGTCCTGGAGATGATAATCGGCCTCTCAGGGCCACCATCATTTGCCTGGATCAGAAAAGGGCATTTTCCAAGGCTAGAAGTGGCCTTTTCCCAGATCTTAGGCTATTACAACTTGTTAGCCAAAAGCTGCTAACCAGGGGATGTCACCAGCTGCAGAGCATGGAGGAGCTCTTATCTGGTGTACATGGGACAGGGTCCAGTACTGTGCTGGAGGATACTGAGGATGCCACCCTTGGATACTGCGGATGCTCTGCAGATATGCTGAGGGCATGGGAGGCTGGTGGGGTCACTGTGGACATCCTGAAAGCACTGGTTGGGGGACAGGGCAGGCAGAACCTGTGTGGGAGTGCCAAGGGGATGGGCAGGGGCACAAGGAGGTGGCTGTGGGCTGCAACTACTCACTGTGCCACCAGCTCAGCCCTGTCTTTCTCCTTGCAGATATCAACGAGTGCGAGGAAGTGGGCAGCCCTGAGCCCCTGTGCCGAGGTGGCACCTGCAAGAACACAGAAGGCTCCTTCCACTGCCAGTGCTTGCCGGGCTACGTGGCCCTGGCCGGTCACACCACTGCGTGCCCCAGACAGCCCAGAACCCAGCAGCCGCGTAGCTCTAGGAGAGCAGGGGTGAGGGTTCTCCCCTGCACATGGCTCTGGGACCTGGGAGCACAGAGAAAGGCCTCCTGGGGCTGTGGGTGCTTCGAGGCTCTATGTTCCTTCCCCTTCGAAGTGCACAGCTTCGCCACCACCTCTCTCTATAGGCCAGGGCTGAGCTCCTAGCCTCTGCACCCTTCTTGGCCCTGCCAGTCCCTGCTCTTCCTGCAGCAGAGCCCACCCCAGCCCTCAACATCTGTCACATTATCCTGTGTCATGGAGGGTCACAGGACACCTTTCCTTGCCACACAGCCCCAGCCTGTCCCACTCACCCTGCCAAGAAAGGGGGTTCATCTCCCTGCCACTGCTGCACTGACCTAGTGACGAGCCCTACCCACACCATGGGTGCTGGCTCCACTCCTTGTGAAGTGTCCAGTCCCCAGGCCAGAGCTTTTAAGATGGGGGTTCCACCCCAGCTTTTTAGAGCTGCTGCCTAACCTTGGGGCAAAGGAAAAAGGCCTGAGGGGCCCCAGGGACAGCTCTCTCTGTGGCCTTAAGCTCTACACTTTGTGCCCCATGCTGCCTGAGCAGGGGGAGGGGGAAGCAGGTCCAGCTTCCTTTCTGTAAAGTTGTTGTTGGTTATTTTTTTTTAACTGAGTCTGCTGGAAACTTCTCTCATGTCGTTAAATAAAACATTTATTTTGGGCCTCTGTGGCTCAAGACACTGGGGTTGTCAGAAATGTGCTTGTCTGGCCCCTGCCAAGGGCAGAACCATCCCCCTTGTAAGCCAATTCTTAGCCCTCTCAGCTGGCACATGGCCCCCTCCTGCTCCCAAGCCATAGCAGAGAGCTTTGCCAGGCCAAATCCCCAGCCCAGCACGAGTGGCAAGGAGCTACCTCCAGTCCCTACAGACAGCAATGGAAGTTGGTGTAGCTGTTCACATCCTGCCTTGTTCTCACACAAGGGTGCTGCAGTTCCCATATGAGAAAGTGTAGTTACTGCAGTACTGCAGTTACTCTGACAGGTCTGGGAGTTGTTTTTCCAGCCCTGGAGCCCTCAGTATAAAGACCTTTAGCTATGCTACAGCAAGCAAGGCTATGTTGTATGACACCCCTCTTCAGGGAGCCTTTGCACAATTTCAAGCCTGCATAGGAATAGCTAGCTGGATACCGGCAACAGAGAGGCTTGGCTGCTTCCAGGTCACCCACACTTAGGCCAGCATACCACCTCTGTTCATGCCTTCATTTAAGAAATAAGACCAGCTCAACACCAACTAGAAGATGCCCAGACACTCTGCTTTTCCTCCCGATCCTCTATGCTCACAGAATACAACACAAGCAGATTTTGTCCAGCCTTTATTAAAAGGAAAGTTATAAAAAGAGATTCAGGAGCTTGCAGCAGCTCCAAGTTAGTAGTAGTGCAAACCATTGGTTAGAGAAAGAATCATCCCTGCAGAGACATTGAATGCCATTTGGCCTTGCATCCACAAAAAGGAAGTTTTCCCAGCTGGAATCCTGCTGACTTGAGCAGAGGCCCAGGACATAGCAAGCTGTCAGCTCAGAGAAAGACTCCTTCCCTCTGCTTCAGCTGCATGGATAGCAAATCCAGGTCCCAGGGGCCTCCCAATCACAACAGCGCAGCAGAACACAGGAGGGTGGATGCAGCTGGCATTCTAGAAGAGGCACTGAAAGGTTACCAGGTAGCAGCTCACATGATAGCCAGAAATTCCTTTGTGAGGAATTCCTCACAAAATCTCGCAGAGAAATTCCTCTGTGAGGACAGGCAGCTCTATGTGTAACAGATAAAGTGCCTCCGCAGAGCGGCTGGAGGATGCTGCTCAGTCACTCCTGCAGCAGACATTGCTGCCCTTTGAGCTGCTAGGAGAACACCCCAGGGGTGTCACCTAAACACAGTAAGAGCACACTGCCAGGGGCTTATCTTGCAAGGAACACAGTGCTTGGCTGCTCAGAGGCTGCAGAGCTCTGAAGGAAGCAGTAAGAAATGTTTATTTTATAAAAGAATTTGGCCTGTGTTGTTTCTGGTTTTCCCCTCCCAAGCCCTACTAATGGCAGGGCTCCTCAGCTGGTAATCTGCACTGGTATCTTCCAGCAGAACAACATCTGGTCCTGGTCATCTACCAGCTCCCACTTCACAATCAGTTTAATCTGAAAGAGAGAAGAGCAGAGGAAAATAAGAACATTCAGGAAATCTTAAGGCAAGGGCATGGGGAGAAAAGTTATCACTTGTGTGGAACAAGGAGGTCCTGGGAGCTCTGCACAAAGAGGACAGAGTTGGGGCCTTGCCCTTGTGTGCAGTAGGTACACCATGCCCATACTCTGATTCCTAGAGTACCATCTGTGGATGGAGAGGGCTCAGTTACATGACACAGGGGACCTCCACACATTGCACTCAAAATCCCACTCCCTAAGAAAGTAGAGTGGAAGCACCCTGCAACATCCTCAGCTGAACTGCACTACAGAATTGAGCATGCCCAGTCTGGGAGCATTCAGGTGCACACAGCAGGCGCTGGTGGGAAGCACAGCACAGAAGATACTGGAGCAGCTGAAGCCACTTCTCAGCAGCTGGAGCTAGGCTGCTTCCTTTGCTGGGTCTGTCCCAAAGTGGGAACTTGAAAGTAGAGTCATAGAGCAGAAAGAACACCAGACTGTCTATGGAGTCTACTCTCTCTCACCAGAACAGAACAAGGAGTCTTCTCTTAAAGGCAGGTGGTGAGACTACCCCAGTACAGTCAGTAGCTGAGAAGCTGACCATCTGCCTTCATACTTACACTGGGGTACTCGCTCTTCACAGGGAGTTTATTCAGGTAGCTGTAGGAATGGCCCTTCTGAATGGGGCACTGGATCCCGGACTTGCATCCATCAGGCTCAGGAATAGGGAACGGTATATCCACGTGCAGCATCTCCCCGTACACCTTTGCTTTACTGCCCTGGCTCTCGGTCTCTGCAAAACACGGAGAACACACATACACCACACAAGCCCTTCACATACTCCAGAGGCTGCAAGAACACAACTAAGGGACACTCCTCCTCCCACCCAGATCCTTCTCCATCCACCCTTCTGCCCTCCCAGCAGTGGGATGCCACACATCACCTGCCCCTGCCCACTCCCGCTGGGGATGTGCTCCTTACTGCTGGCGAAAGTGACGTTGATGCTGTAGGATGTCCCCTTGTGAAGCAGGCAGGGCTGAGTGGGGCAGGGGCTCACGTTCACCTCCTGGATACTGCCGTCTATGGAACCTGCAAGGAAGAGTCGGGATTACCGGACCATCTCCGCCTGCTGCTGCACTCCTCCCACTGCCTCGCGACCGCGGAGCCACTTACCGCAGTCAACGAAGCGGAGGGGCTCGGCCAGGGCGGTGGCCGCGGCGCCCAGCGCCAGGAGCAGGGCGAGCGGGGACGACAGCATGGCGGCGGCGGCGGGCACGGCGGCGGCTCGGCGGTGTCACGGCGGTGTCACATGAGCGCGGCGGCCCCGCCCGCCGGTCAGCTGGGGCGGGCCCCGGGGGGCCCGGCGGGAGGCACCGCCCCCGCCGCCGTGGCCGAGGGCGGGGCTGCTCCTTCGCCGCCCCTACTGAAAGGGGATAAAACACGAAGCCCAAAAAGCTGCTGCAATAGACTCGTTCGTGGCCTTGTTCATATATATTCTGTATCTCACGTTCTGCATGTTGAAAGCTGTTTGCGTAACATGAGTGCCAAGAGTTACATGTGCTGAGTACCTGGCGTGGCTGCCACCTTTCACAGAGGACGCACATGTCAGTCCTGTTTCTCAAACTCGTGAGTTGCCAGAGACGCCCTGCTTTGTGCTGTGGATGCCAAGGCAAACCAGAGGATGCTTCAGAAAGCATGTGACCCGAGCTAAAGTTTACAACTTTTCACCAATTTCACATGGTAGCAAATGTTAGCCTTTCTGGGATCATGTCAGAACACAGTAGAGAGGCACGTGAGTGCTGATTTGGTAGGAACGTGGGAGAGCTGACACAGCGTCCCCGTTCAGACCTCTGTCCCAGTGAGGTGTCTGCCTGCTCAGCTGCAGCTGCACAGCCAAGTGACTCAGAGGTGGCACCCACGCTTTGCTCAGGCCTTCTGCAAAGGGTGTCACATCAGAAAGGATGTGGGGCTTTTTTTTAATTTCAAGTATGCATTCAGTTTCCAAAGGCATGCATAGCAGGGTGCTTACTGCAGTCCTATAAAAAAAACCCAAACCAAACTCAAAAAATCCCTGGTGGGACTAAGCCATGTATTTAACACTACCTAGCCCACTTTATAACTGACCCCGATAAAGGCTTTTCCTTGCCCATGGAATGCATGCCCTTCAAAAGGCTTCCCTTATCCCTATCCTTTTCAAGTCTTACAGATGGTAAACAAAGCTGACTATCTGACTGCTAGTAACAGAACTGCAGTCAGGTCAGACCAACACCATAAAGTGCCGTCACACATTCATAGGATAAGCAGCGCTTGGAATTTGCTAGGGAGCAAATTCCAGAGTCCATTAAATCAGGATGCCTTCCTGTGAAACAACTCACTAGGTATCTTTGCTTCACAGATGCTTTTACAAAGTGACTACGTACATACAGGTCAACACATATTTCAAAGACTTTGAACTAAAAATCATTGCATTTAGGATCAAAATTAACATGTCTATTTCCCCCACCTGCACCCTAAACTGGAGTAGTAAAAAGTGTAATAAGTGTAAATCTACAGCCAAGGGCTTTTGCAGAAGAAAGCAGAAACCTTCTGCCCAAGGTTTTTAGCTGATATCACACATTACCATGGTGTCAGTTTTGAAATAACATTACTAAAGCTTAAATTCCCCAGGGCAGCACAAGCATCTTGGGCCAAACAGACCTTGCTTTTAGGCACATGCCCCCTGTGACATCTGATAACAGGCACAAACCTCCAGGTTCCTTTGGAGCCAAAACATTGCTTAAGAAAGATTCAAATCAACTTCAGGCTGGTCTCATTATTTTGTAGATGGAGGTTCTTTCAGATTACCAGCATCACACCAGCTGCAGTACAGAAACATCAGTGGAAAAGGCTAAGAAGGCTAGCAGACAAATTCTTTCCAGCAAGACTGATACTAGAGTTGTTAATGTTTGTAGTTCAACCAACTCCATTACATGAAGAAAAAGCCTGAAGTTCCACTTCATCAGCTACCTACACCTGATTAATCCAAATCCCTTACAGCACAGCACTTGCAGCTCTGTAAACAGATGCGCTTGCAGGCATTGCAGCATCAGTGAATACAGCAGGCAGGTTCTCAAGAAAATCCACATACAGAGGCTAATCAATTTAACTGTTCTTTCAGCCAGAACATGCTCCTTTTGCTACAGATCATCAGAATTCACATTTAAATTCATCACATCCACTCTTGCATTCAATACCATGCCAGAGGTTTTATTATCACCAGTTTCTGAAGCACTGAAACAAGTATAGCTTCCCTTCAAAATAGATAAAAGATGATTTTAGCATCATATTGCAGAGGAGAAAAGAGCAAAATATCTAGAAAATTCAACTTTCAGATAAATCTCTTCAATACAGTGTGCATAAAGAGAGCTAAAGGAACTCCCCAAACCAAGACATCACAAACCTGAATATGAAAAGAAAATCAGAACACAAACTTAAAAACAGATTATGTCCAGCTAACAGGAACAAGATGACCAACGAAATCAGAATCGAGGAAGAGTAGCTAGACTCTAACTCCATGAAAAAAAAAAAAAAAAAAAAAAAAAAAAAAAAAAAAAAAAAAAAAAGCAGTGATAAGAGATGCAAGGAAATAGCTGTTCTCCTTAGTTATCCCCACCTCCCCTTATCACACAAAAAAGTTGTCCTCAGAACATGAGTCTCTCCTCAGCACAGCAGATTATTGATTATATTAACTGAGTGATGCCTTTTCTTTGTTCTTTCAGTCTGCAGTAATCATTTCAGCAATGTTCCAAAGACCCTTAAAGCTGCCTGTCACACTTCTGTCACTTAACACCTTTCTGTCACTTTAACACAGTAAAAAAGAAAGGACCTCCAAAGTAAGCGTCTGTTTTTTGGGGCTACATTCATTCTTCAAAAGGTGTTCACAGTAAATACAGCCACAACATGGAGAAATGCAGCAAGATCAATCTAATACACCCTACAGGACTGAGAAAGAAAGCCACTGCAATATGGAAAGAAATCAGGCATAATCCCTCCTCATCTTTTCTCCCAGGAGGTTTTCATTCCCTCCTCCAAAGTTGTCAGCTTTTGGGATGCCATATTGATAATAATCACCCCAATATGTTTTTATTTAAACATTCAGTGTTTTGATATGCCTGATGAGGATTTATCAACTATCGCAGGTGCCTGCATTAGTAGAGCTCCTGCTGGGACCCTGCCTGTGGTACTTTCCTGGCTTTATCATAGCATCATTAGAGCTAACCTAAGAATAAGTAAAATTAAATAGCTCAAACCAGTCTTTATTTACATGCTCAGGGAGGAACAAAAATCAAAAGCCCGTGGTTACAGAAGAATCACCTCGTTTGGAGTAGGATGGTGAGAAAGCAAACTATGACAAGGTCCTGAAGTCCTCTGACAGTAAATCACCCCCTCCTGCTGGGATGACAGGTTTTCTTCCATCAGTCTTCCACACAGTCACTGTATGATTCTCCACAGGCCTGGCTAGGGCTGAGGAACAGGATTCCTCCCCCAGAAGCACATGAGGGACAAAGAGATAAAGACTCTTTTAACCACGAGCGCATCCGTGATCGACCGGCCCGGCCACTGTCACACGGCAGACGATCAGGAGGAGCTTAAACCACCGTGGGAGGGCAACGTGCCCCGGGCGGCCGAAGGGGTCTGCGTGAGCCGGGTGAGCGCTCCCGGGGCCTCCTGCCACCCTCGCTGCGGTGGGAGGCGAGGGACAGCGAGGGTGTGAGGCTGAGCACAGCCCGGCCAAGCGCTCGAAGGAAGACTCGCCTTCACCTGATAAAGGAGAGCAAACCAGAAAAGCCAGGACCAGGGAGAAACCGTAAAACCCCTCATTCCTGGCCACGTGTTTGCTCTTCAGCCTACCCAACTGCCCTGCGGCGGCACCCGGATCCTTCTCTGGGTTCTGCTCGGGATAACCTTACGGCTAACCCCGGGACAAGCACGCGCTGACGGACAGCGCTCGACGTTTATTTTATTACTCTTCAGTGCTTCATGGCTGCGAACACTCCCAGGAGCGAGCACCAGCTTCGTGCGTTAGTACGCCCGTAGCGCGTTCGCCGAAGCCGCGCCCCGCCCGTGAAGCGGCCCCGCCGCCGCCGCCCCGTGACGCCGCGGTGTGGGCGCGGCCGCTCCCGCCCGCCCGGCCGCACTTCCGCCATGGCGGCGGGGCGGGGCTGGGCTGCCATGGCGGCGCCGGCGGCGCTGCGGCGGTCCTGGGTGTTGGCGCTGCGCGGCCGGACGAGGTACCGTTCCCGGGGGCACTCGGCTCCTTGGACCCTCCCTCGGGAGCACAGAATGTCCCCGCTGCGCGGCAGGCGGTGGTGGCTGCAGGGGCCGGGCCCACCGCCCGCTCCGGCGGCGCGGACCCCTCTGAGGCGCCTCCTCTCCCTTCTTCCCCAAGCAGCCGGTGCTCCGCTTCACCGTGCCCAGGCCGAGCGCTGCCGAGGCCCCCAGCCGGCCCTGCCCGCCCAGCTGGCTCCCTACTGCGCTGGGCGTCGTCCTTCTCCGAGCCGGGCCCGAAGGAGAGCGGCCCCAGCGAAGGACAGGTCTTCCTCAGTGAGAGCTGCGTGAAGGTGGGGACTCTGGGAAGGGCCTGGTGTCTCTGGGTAGCTTTCCACACTGCCTGACCTGCCGTCGCGCAGAGGAGGCGTTTGAGTGTTCATCAGGCCTTTTAATCCTCCTTTTATTTATTGGCAGAGGCTGCTGGAGATCGCAGAAGGATCAGAGTTTCTCAGGCTGCAGGTGGAAGGAGGTGGCTGTTCTGGCTTCCAGTACAAGTTTTCCTTGGACACAGTTATCAATCCTGATGACAGGCAAGGACAAAGGGGCATTTTGGTGGTCAGGTGTTACTGTTCTTTGCAAAAATGGCAGCAGGGGTATGCATGAGATGATCATATCTTGCATTGAAGGGAAGAAGCCTGTGAGATAAGGAGCATGCTGAGGTTGTGCTTCTCTGTAAGGTCTTTGGCACAGTTAATGGTTAAATATGCTGCTTTTTTTGCAGAGTGTTTGAACAAGGTGGTGCCCGTGTGGTTGTGGATGTGGACAGCCTGGCCTTTGTGAAAGGATCCATGGTGGATTTCAGCCAAGAGCTGATCCGAAGCTCCTTCCAGGTGGTGAGCAACCCCCAGGCAGAGAAGGGTTGCTCATGTGGGACTTCCTTCTCTATCAAAATCTGACTGGACTTAACCATGGATGGTCACTGTTTGCAGACACTTTTGGCATTCTCCAGCGGGTTTATGTTTATTCTTTCCCCTGCTGCTCCCTCTCATCTCCCTTACCCTGTGACACAACTGTTACACATTACTGCAGCTGTGTGTGTGTTTGCACTGAGCCTGTCTCCAAGACTTGTAGGCCTTCCCTTCAGAAACGATGAATTAACCATGAGAATGCACACAGGAACATCTTCAGCGCCTTGTGAACCACTGGCCAGATGGTGCTGACTGGCCTGCCCTGCCCTGAATGTGGAACTACTTAACTGTGCAAGAGAGGGCTGTATATATATGTGTATGTGTGTTTATGGAAAGTTCTTACTAAAAAAAGTCTGTGAGATTGATTGGTATTGCTTGTGCATTTACATGCAGGTAGAATCTGGGTTCTTTCAGACTAGTGTTGCTTATTCCTTGTCTTCCAAGTGAATGGGACCTGGAGCTTTTCTCACATATACTGCTGGCTTTCCACTGCCCAGCTTACAGTGGGATTTTTCCAGACACTTTTATCTTTTGTTGCTCAACAGGATTCTCTTGGTCCCAGGAACCTATGGTGGGTTTGCTTTAAGTTCCTGGGATGATGGTTTTTACTCGTTCAGAGTAAGTGAAACAAAACAAAACGAACAAACAAACAAAAACAAAAAACAAACAAAACAAAAAACATCAAAAAAAAAAAAAAAAGGTTGGAAGAATTAATAGCTTGTCTTTTATATATAAAAAGAGAAAAAACCTTGTATATATGTACAAAAGTAAAATACACAGCTCTCTATGCTCCAGTGCTATTTTAGGCTGTTCCTAAGCCTGACTTGGAATTTTAGGTCATACGGACTCTCAGGTTTCATAGTGTGGTTGCTGCTTACTCTTGCCAGCAGGAAGAGAGTTTGAGGTCATAGAGACAGAGGAGAGCAGGAGTACTGCATAAGGGTTCACAAGTCCTTTTGACTTACAGTTGTCTGGGAAGCTTTTCCATAACTTGATTTACCATTTAGACTCTGTCTAACCTGCCTGGTTTGATGAAAGACTGGAACAGTTCCACTCCTTTCTAAGACTTCCACGGACCGGGAAGTCTAGAAGTTTCCAGAATAACATCCTTTCGATTAGTCATTTTCTATAGTTTTTATCTGCCACTAGATGTCTTTTAAATCAGTGATTCACCTGCTTATGGATGAAAGGAGAGATGGGGAAGCTATTTTTGTTCCTTCTTTTGTGTTTTATCTGATCATAACCAAATTGTTTAAGACTTGAGTCTTTCACGTGAGTGTGGGAGCACTGCATGACTTTGGTCTCAAGGGAACTAACTGCCTGTGCCAAACACTGAGCTTTTCAAGACCGTGCCACAGGCATTTTTGTTAAGCTTCCCAAACGCCTTTTTAAATGATTTAGTAGTGCCTATGTTCAGCCCTGTTTTGCCTATTTATTTCTAGTGCTCAGAGCTGATAGCCAGCTAGTTTCAGTTTCATCAGCAGATGTTAAAGGAGCTTGTATATGATCTGCTCTGACAGATCATGTTTGTCACATGGATAGGATGTGGAGCAGTGGCTCTTTCAGTTTAGCCCTTTCCATTTGCTATAGTCAACAACATCTGCCTACTTATGTTGCTATCAGAGAGAACTGTCACATTTTGTAAAAGGGACTGAAAGAATGTGGTTAAAAGATTTGTCTAAACCCATTCAGGGTGTTTTAACCCTCCCTTTATGCTCCCAGATATTGAAGATGATGTCAGCCTGAACTGTCTTTGAAAAGTGTAAGACCTTAAAACTTGTGTAGGTAGAATACATTAGATAAACATCAATTTCTTTCAACTGGGTTAGCTGTAAGTAGGCCAGAGAAGTGGCTTTCTGAACCAGGAAGATCCATTCTTGATCCATTTCACACAGCCTGACCTAGGTCAAGTCTCTTTTGAGATCTTTTATGGGAGATAAAAGTGCAGCAGTATTGCTAGAGAGGTAGCAAACCAGCAGCTACCAAGTCTTTTTTCCCTTGGGCTAAAGACAGCCTTCAGCCCCAGTAAATATGCAGGCTTCATCTTGGATTACTGTTCTTGCTCAATGTAAGTGTGCCATGTCACTTCAACCTAGCCAGGTTCCACTTGCCTGCCCTTGCTCTGTACCCATGCAGTAGATGGAGCAAGTGCTGTCCACGTCGGGAGGGCCTGCCTCTGGCTGGAAGGGGCTATGCAGAGGATAAGGCTTTGGTGCCCACCAGTGTGGCTTGCAGCGTTGCTGTGAAGCTCGCATGTGTGATGTGCTCTGCCCGTGGT
Organism: Sitta carolinensis; assembly: GCA_032173965.1. NCBI lineage: Eukaryota > Metazoa > Chordata > Aves > Passeriformes > Sittidae > Sitta > Sitta carolinensis. The sequence continues at coordinate 40,905,859 of JAVUNC010000006.1, forward strand.
TCTGGCAGTACTGCTCTGACTGCACTAGGTGGACCCCTTACTCCTTGGGACTTACTGCCCTGGACCTGCACAGGCGTTCTGGGGTGAGGTTGGATTTGCTCCATGCAGGACCTAAGCAAGACCAAAAGTTTCTTTGCAGCTGTCTGTTTTGGAAGCAGGCTGGCATTGCTGCAGTGTGGTCTTTAGATCCGAGAAACTGCTAGGAGCTGGAGAGATTCCAGCCCATATACCATGTTGCTCTTGGCTTCCTAGTCCTGCTTCTTGGGAGAAGGTGTAACCTATTAGCAAAAGCTACTGGTTTTCCAGTTCCCATTAGGGAATGGGTGCAAAGAGCTCTCTGTCAACTCCAGAGTTGTCCTGGCTCTTTCAAAGTCTGTCAGTACATCAGAACTTCTGTCAACGTTAGGAAGTCAGCAAAGGGGCTCTTGTTGACAGAAGGGTACTAAGGTGATCTTGGTGTATTTTGGTTGTGTAGGCAGAAAAGGTTCCTACTGAAAAACCCTAACCTGTCAAATTTTATGCACTGAATAGGTGACAAAGATGGCACCACACTGTAGCCTGTGGGGCAAGACTCATAGTGCCAAGAGAAGGACACAGAAGATTAGACAGGGGATTTGATGCTGCCTGGACCATGAAGGGCTGCCAAGGCATGTTTGCAGGAGGTCTGCAGTGTGGGAATAGTTGGGAGCCACTGAGAAGAAGCTGAAGGAGCTGCCTTCACTTCATGCCAAATGAGAAACTGCAGTGGAAAATCTTTCTCTGCTCCCACATAAAGAAGGAGGATTCTCTCAGTTCACCCACCTGACAAGGAATGAATGATCAAGAAAGATATTTATGGAAACTTTAAGATGAAACTTCAAGGGAAAAGGGCACAATCATCAGTGTCACTGACAAGAAGGTAGAAGAAGATGAAATAGAAATTCTCCCTTTGGTGAGAGCTTCTGGGAGCTCTGTACAGACTTGGTAGATGACCAGCACATTCTCAGCCTGTGACTGGCTCTGTTCTTCAGATTCAATATCTACCATGGCCTCTTAACTGAGGGTTCCACTTCAAGGCCTCAAGCCAGGCAGTGGCAGGGAAATAGAAGATTTTTGTTTTATTCCCTTTTTTCATGGTTTTGGGATATGCATGAGTGCTTATGTTGGTGGGCCCCTGTGTGGTGTCATTTATTACAAAGAACATTTTGAGGTGAGTGGCTGCAATAGGACCATTGGCCATTCATTCTAAGGTGAACATTAGGGGAATAGCTGTCCATCTCACCCACAAATTTTCATCTGCAAAATTTCACTTATCTCAGACTTTGTGTCAATACATCTGTACAGAGCTTTTGGGTGAGTCAGGAAGACAACTAAGGTTGAGGAGCCAGTACCCTCTGGATGACACCCACTGGGACTTCTGCTTCTCCCACACAGTAGTTTAATTTCTTGCCACTTACAGGGCTTGCCTGAATCCAGCACCTGGGGGAGGAATCACTGAACAGTGGAGGAGGCAATAATGGGAAGGCAGAAATGCATGAAAGAAGGCTTCTCTTGTCTGTGTCCCACGCTCTAAAGGCACATGCTTTGTATGAAGACTGTCTTCAACCTTACAAACATTTCAAACATGTGTGGCAGCTGCAAGTTAAAAAATGGTGTGTTTAAAAATGAGTTTTTACACCGTGAACAGTTCCACTCTTCACACTGTAAGCTTGGACTGGTGAGTGGAGTTTATTGTATTATAGAATATCCTAAGTTGGAAGGGACCCACAAGGATCATTGAGTCCCGCTCCTAGCCCCACACAGAATAGCCCCATGAGTCACATGTATCTGAGAGCATTGTCCAAATGCTTCTTGAACTCTGGCAGGCTTCATCCTGCAATCATTTCCCTGTGGAGCCTCATCCAGTCTCAGTCACCATCTGGACAAAGAATCTCTTCCTAATATCCAACCTAAACTTCCCCTGACACAATTTCATGCCATTTCCTTGGGTCCTGTCACTGATTACCACAGAGGAGACCAGTGTCTACCACTCCTCACAAGGAAGTTGTAACTTGTAACTGCAGTGAGATCTCCCCTCAGTCTCCTCCAGGCTGAGCAGTGACCAGGTGACCTCAGCCACACGGCTTCCCTCCAGGCCCTTCACCATCTTCATTGCCCTCCTTTAGATACTCTCTAATAGCTGAATGTCCTTCTTATATTGTGGCACCCAAAACCGCCCCCAGCACTCGAGGTGAGGCTGCCCCAGCTCAGAGCAGAGTGGGACAATCCCCTCCCTTGCCTGGCTGGTGATGCTGTGCCTGATGCACCCCAGGACAGGGTTGGCCCTCCTGGCTGCCTGGGCACTGCTGGTTCAGATTCAGCTTGCCATCAACCAGGACCCCCAGGTCCCTTTCCATGGGGCTGCTCTTGGGAGTTCAGAGAAAAATTCAGAGCAAGTGTGCTGTATTTCCTGATGAGCTGCTACAACATGTGCTTAAGGACTGAACCAAACATTGTCTCCGTTAGCAAACATCAAATTCATTAGCAGAGAGCGTGACAGCATGTGCAGTGTTTTGATGCTCCCTTTGCCTGTTTTCATGCACAGCAGCCAAAGCTCTCACCATTCTCTGGAATGGGCCATAGCTGCCAGAGAGATTGGCAGTAGAGGAAGGGATAGCCTTGTGTAATGGTGTGTTTGATGCAACTGTCAGCCAGCCTTGATAAAGAACCACAGTTCAAGGACATGGTGCATTGGCAAGAATAAATTGCAGCTACCCGTATTGTATCAAACTTCTACTTGGGAAGTTTTTAATTGGCTTTTTTTTTTTCTTGTTTTTTCCCTTCTTTTTCTCTCGGGTTTTTTTTTTTTTTTTTTTTTTTTTTTTTTTTTTTTTTTTTTTCCTTTATTATTTTTTATTTTTTAAAGAGGATGAATCCTCAAACCAAATGCCATTAGGGGCTAGGTAGAGGATTAATGGTGCAGTTCAGATCCTGCTGGGTTCTAAGGAATATGTTTCCTCTGCATGGTTTCCTGGATTAGGCTGCAACTGGCTTTGATCTGTGCACATACCTGCCCAGGAAACAGCTCAGTAGATCATGAACTTTGGGTTGGTTTAGTATCCAGCTGTGGACAGAAATATTGTGTGAGTCAGCTGAAGCTGTTCATGACAGTGAGATGGGCCATTACACCAAGGCTGTGATTCTGCAGCCTGTGGGGAGCAGTTTGTGTGCAGTGCTTCCTGCCGCTGGCCTTCCCAGAACTTGTATGGCTTTAATACCTCCTGCTTGAGCAATAAGAGTTTATGGTCCTAGTCTTTGTTGTTGATTAGAACCTAAGTTTGTGCCCCTGTTTTAATCAGTGCTCATTTACCTTTGGCATCCGTCAGAGGAACAGAATGGTATGTCTTTCAGTTGCCATGGAAACAGTGAGACTAAATGCACATTTCCATGGCAACCTGCCATTATCTTCAGCTCTATCTGTGGGTCTCATTTTCTGACCATGGGGGTGGGGTGGTGAAAATGGAACTTCATCTCTTAAAAAAATAAAAAAACAAAGAAAGATGCTACTAACACCATCATCACCACCCCCTTTCCTCCTCTGGCTCAGGCTTGGGGCTGAGACAGGCCCGTAGCTACTGCCACTATGCCATGCACCAAGGCTCCAAGATATTCTCTTCAGCTTCTTCTCTTCTTCACCCTCTAAAAATAGATACATTCAGAACAATTCGATGACAATGTTCCAGCACTTCTCTGAATTCTTTGTTTCCTCAACTGATGTTCCTAGCAAAAGCCCTTAGAATTAATTGACCTTTCCAACAGGTTCCAAAGGTCAAAGTGTTCCAGTTTCTTTTGGTCCAAAGAGCCAAGGGTTAATTACAGGGTCTAAGACTCCAAGAAGAAGAAGCTTTTGTCTGCTGTGACTGGAGGCACCAGGGCACATCATATTAACCTCAGCAGTGACAGACGTTCTTGCAAGGGGGGCAGCTTTGACAGTTGCAGGAGGCAGCACCTGTCAGAGAGTTAGAGATGAAAGGCCACGCTTATCTGTTTTGTGTGTGACTTGAGATACAGGGCAGAGAAAAAGGGTATATGCTTATGATGCATCTAGCAGTCCACCAGCCTGAAGTGGTTTTGGCTACTGCTAAAATTCCTGCCTCTCTCAGCCACTGAGTCAGGAAAAGGACAAAATCTGCTGTACTCTGAGCAATTGCACACAGCTGTTCCTTAAGCCCGTTTTCATTATTCTTGTTCTAGCTGGCTTGACCTTTAGCTAATTCCTTTTATTCATGGTCTAATCTTGGTTACTGAGGGAAAAAGCTTGTGCCTTGCACAGTTCTAGCCTGATGCAGTAGTTATCCAGGGAGAGGATGTGGTAGAGTTCTCCTTCTACATCTGCCCCACTAGTCTTTACCACATGCTGAAGCAGAGGATGATAAAGCTCTGTCCATTCAGGAGTCAGCATGGAGACAGAGGTGGTCTTCAGCCAGGTAAAGCAGGCACTGCTCAAGCACAATGGTTTTCCTTGCTGTAGCAGATCATACATGACAGCTGTCACAATCAGTCTGGGTTTGTGTTGTTTTGAAGAACAAAGACCAGCGAGTCCTCTACATTGCTGAACTTTCAGGATTTCACCCTGGAAATATTACTGCCTGGACACATTTCTGGGTTTGGCTGGGAGCTATTGCTTGAAAGACACTGAGAGTGTTCTCTGAGATGTGGGGACCTCCTGGTGCTGAGCACTGAGACAAACTCTGTGTGGTTTGCATGGACAGAAGCTTGATGGAGGATATGCTGCTCGTGCTAGACCAGGATGGCTTGGCCCCATGAGGTGCCAAGGTACAGTGTACAGAGAAAGGTTTGCTGTACATGCTCTGTCTGCAAAGCAGTGGCTGCCCTCTGTCTGCTGCAGGGAGCTAACCTGCTGTACAACAGGTACAGTAGAAAAAGCCTCTTCCTGTGGAGGGCTGCTCTGGGCTGGCAAGTTTGTGCTGTGGGCTAGAACCTGCAGCAGGTTTCCATGCTGGCTCAGTCCTAGCCCTGCAGCTGTGGCTCAGAGCCTCACAGCCAGGTTGCCTTTAGGTGCTTTCCCTCTGAATAGCAGCTGAGCAGACACCGACTGAGGGAGTGACAGGGCCCCCTGTTCAGCTTCTCCTTGGCACCCTGTGCTGTGTCCAGGTGAGCATGTTTGGCAAGCTGTGTGACAGGCTTCCCTTCACCTCCCTACCTGTCCAGGCAAGATTGCCACAAACTTCAGACATGGAAGATTTGTATTAAATATAGAAACTTTAGAGGGAAAAGCTAATAGCATTTGGAAAAGAAAATTCAGTAGCTGCCTTTGGTGACAAAGGCAGAAGTAATGGGGCAATGCTATTGTTAGCAGAACTTTATCTACCAATGTCTGCAAAAGCTTAGTGGGGAGTAGAAAAGCAGTAGGACTGTGTGGCAGATGCCTTGGCCTCTTAATAAAATGCTTCCCCCTGCTGCCACTGTCTTAAGTTCCCTGATAACAGGCACAGGCCAGAAATAGGACTGTCATGGTGAAAGAATTTACTTAATCCTCTTCAAGCTAAGCAAAAATGTATCAGTGAAGTGCCAATTCACAGGGCAGACCTGAATTACATGAAAGAAAATTGTGTCTGCAAATCAAATAGAGCTCAAAGCATTGTGAGAGAGCAAAGGCAAAACAGGATGGTTTAGGAGAAGGGGGAATAGCCCAGAAAGATGCTTAGGGGTGGAAGGCAACAGACTCCCCCAGCTCTGCTATGGCAGTACAGTTTGGTGGATGGATGAAGCTCTCAGAAAGTGGGAGGGCACTTAGAGCTGTCCAGCTATTGCAAGAGGCAAAAGAACCTGGTAAGATGCCTGAGACTCTGAGAACACAAGAACTGGTGAAGAGTTGGTGTACAGTTCATGTAGACAAAAATGAAGGGGATGAAGGAACAAAGAGTAGGCAGATAGACCAAGGGAATGAAAGGCCTGAGGAGACCATGTGCCTGTGCCTGCTGGGCACCTGTCACCCCAAGAAACAGCTATTGGAGGTGCCAGATCTATGAAGTCACTTACCTTCTCTTCTCTGCATTGGCTGAACTTGGAATGGCAACTGTCTGTGCAGAAGAACCATCAGCAAACTGAAACTGCCAAAGTCTCAGAGGTGAAAACCTGCCAAAGGACTGGAACATTACCCACTTTTCAAGAACTGGACCCCACTGGCCTGGAGAAAAGGCAGCAGATCTGAAAAGCAACAGTGCACAGAGCCTTGGTGATTGTTTTATATGTTTAGGAGCAAGGACTAGTCTTCCAAAGCAGTAAAGGCTCCTGTTGTAAGGATTTGAGGAACAGACTTCTGCTGCTTGAGAATGCCTACTTCTACAGCATCCTGGGCTTTGTGGGTTGATGTCCTTTTGATATGTGCTGGATGAGATAATTTTACAGGGTAGAGACTTCTCAGTTTGGGAGACTTCCTGAAGATAGCCTTGGAGATGGGCAGGGAGGTCCTAGCTCCCCTGGAGCTGCTCCAAACATCAACTAGTTCAGCTTATTGAGAGAGTTGTTTATCCCAAGACAAAAGGAGGGCACACTTTGCACAGCATGTTTGATACTGGGCACAGAGAGGTCTCACTTAACTGCCTGAGCTCCTCACTTAATGATCAGATGTGAAGGGCTTGCTACACATGACCCTGCAAGCTACCTCTTGTCCAAAGGGACCTGATTGCATCCTCCCAGGGATGCTGATTTATGTAACTTCTTTTGGAGTCTGTGCTCCTTTTGCCCCCTCTCCTCTTGTTCATGTTTTTCAGATACATTTGATTTATATGTGCTCATTCCTTTCCTCACAGGAATGAGTTTTGGTGCGTGTCAGTTGCGTGAGAGAAAAATTTATAGAGCAAGCTGCAGAGGAAAGCAGCTGGGATCTTTCTTAGGAGAGCTGCAGTCGTTAATTATAGGAGTCTAACTAAACCTCAGCTCAGGCAAGAAGCATTTTCTAGATCTCCCTGCTTTCTTTTGTACCTTCCTGCACAAGTTGTCACATCAAAGTCAGGATTCAGGAACGACTGAAAACAACACCCACCTTTTTACATAAAAAAGGGATGCTGATTGCCAGGGAGCAGCTCTCTTTCTGGCTCCCTCTTCACACAAACTGGTGTGAAGGGCACTGCACCACTCCTCAGCAAGGGCTGCAAACAGCATTTGTCTATCCCTTGGGCTTGTTCATGCTTCTGCCCTGACTTAGGCAGCATGGTGATTCAGCTGCTACCTTACTAAAGTCTCTCAGGTCTGATCTAAACACCTGCTTTCTCTCCCCAGCTCAATTCTATGCGGGCAGGCCTGTTCCTTGGGACAGCAGGTTTCCCAAGAGTACATTTTATTAGCAGAGTCACTGTGGAGTTGGGTATCTGTGTCCCAAACATCTTCACGTGTGCATCGCTGGCAGAGCCAGCAGCACTGGAAAGGATTTTCTCTGTATGAATTTACCCCAGGGGAAGAGGAAGGAGACATAACCTGGACATCCTTGAACGCCTAATACTTCCTATGCATGTGCCTCTCTGATATGTTTTTGGCCGATGATCCCAGTACAGGCCATGCTATTCAGAGACTGCCTACACAGATAGCTTGTCTTAACTTGGCCAACATGACCTGTGCTCATGTCACCTCATGATCTGTAATGCTGAGATAAGAGTATCAGCAGGAGTCTGTCTGCATTAACAGCTAAGACATACTAAAAGGAAAGAGCAGGGAACATACCTAGGGTAGATAAAGCTGGTTTGGTGACTTTGACAAAGAAAGCTGCTACATATTTTCCTCAGAGTTTCACAGGGCTGCCAAGACATGTGTGTGCCTAACGTAGGGCACTGTCATCAGAAGCTGATTTTGGTGTCCCAGATGGATGTTCACAGCCTTTTGCTGGGGCTTGGACAGGGACGGAAAGGAAAGGAGGCACTGGCTCACTAATTAAGAGGCATTCTCTTTCTCTGCTTTCTGCTGCTCAAAGGGGAAGCCAGAACCCCTGCCAGATGAGAGCCTCTCGCCTGTACTGAGACCCCTCTTAAAAGCTGCTAAACATTAGAAAACGAGAAAGAAAAAAATTCTGTGAGCACTTTGATAGTCCTCACAAGAAAGTGAAACAGAAGAGCCTTTGAGCTGCACATAAGAAAACCTCTGTATATTGGTAGGGGAAGAAAGGCTGGTGAAGCTGAAATCTGGCAACAGTTCCCAGCTGGTGAGGGAGGTGTTTTTCTGCTGCAAGCTCCTGTCATGACTGATGCAGAGACAGAGAGGAAAAGCGCAGAATTCTCTGTAGGCAATAACTAGCACCTCAACCCCCCCGGGGTGTCAGTGGGATGGGGAGGCCGAGCCAGTGCTCATCCTCTGCCTCCCTGCAGGGGCTTGGCCCTGGGCTCACCCCAGCAGAAGCACCCAGCCTTGCCACATCATGCCTCCTCCTGCGGGACCCCTTCCCACTGCAGGAGCCTCCCAGCCAGGCAGCTTCCCCCTGCTTCGCATCCTCCCGGGTTTCCATAGCAATCGGTGGTGGCAGCTGTGCAGGGAAGTCAATGGAGGGAAATGAGAGTTTCTTCCTGTCCTGGGCCAGCTGAAGGCTGGGAGAACAGCACCATCCTGATGCTTCTGATAAAGGTAGCAACACCCAGGCTGCCCCAGTTCACCCCCAGCCAGGCCAGGCCAGGGACAGAATGTGATGGGAATGTGCAGGTCCCAGGGCTCTGCAGGGCAGGTTTTGGGGCACTGCATACACCCCAGAACCATCCACACACACACCCTGCCCTGCTAGAAAGCTACTGATCCTGAACTGATGCCACCCCTGATTTTTTGTCTTCTTCCATAGCTTCCATGTCTTTCACTCCTTAGCCTACACCATTTTTCCCCCTTGGCACATTGTAAGTCAGTAAGGTCAGAAATTAATCTTTAGCTTTAATGGAAAACACTTTGGAGGGAGGCAGGGAGGGTGAAGTGTGGAGAGGCACAGACATCCTTGACAGCAGCATTTTTATTTCCAGGATGCGGCAACAGGGCAGTTGAGTAAAACCTCAGGGAAGGAGAAGAGGAACGGGAATACAGGTATTCAAGACAGTGCTCCAGCACAAAGAGGAGCATCATCCTGGGTAAGCTCCCTGTACTCTTGGCTCCATGGGGAGACTAAATTTCATCATCTGCTAACCCATCCCTATTCCTCCATACACAGATAGGAGGAAGGGGGAGACCTGCCCTTTCAAACCAAATGGAAAACTTGATGGGGTACTTGCAAAAAATAAAATAAAAATGTCAATTTGAATCCCAAATATTTAATATTATTTAGCTTTTTTTAAAAATTAAAAGGTAGGTTAGTTTTGAAATGGAATTGTTATGTTGAAAGAAAGCCAAGCTACTTCATTTGTAAAATGTCCAAACATAATGTTTTGACATTTTCAGGAAAAAAAATTATTCCATACATTTTCAGATAAATCTTACTACAAATGTGTCTGAAAAGTTGGGCATCCTGAAAACTGCATTTTGAGGCAAGCTTTGCATGTGCCAAGCGTATTTCACATGTTCCTGAGCACAACATCTGAAGCACAGCAGTGTGGGGCAAACCCTGGAGAGCTGTGCAGGGAGCAGACCTGCTTGACACAATTTGGGCAGGTCCCATTTGTTCCCAGGGCAGCTCCATGTGGCTGCCTTATGGTTTCCCCTGACCCAATTCCCACCAGCACTTCTCTGCCTGCAGTAGGAAGCACAGCACATGCAGCCACAGGATGATGATGTGCTTGTTCCTGCCTTTGGCTCAGCTCAGCTCTGCTCTCGGGGTGAAATCTGGGGCCCTGATTATATTTAGCATATGATAGTGGGGAAGGGAACTATAAATAAGCTGGAACTATCCTTCAATTGTTCATGCAGCATGAGGAAGGAAACAGAGGTTTCTGGCATAATCATGTTAATAATCAAGGGGACTCTTGGAGAGCTTGAATGCAAGATTTATAGATTTAAGAGAGACGAGCAGGCACAGACACTGAATGCTGTGTCCTGTGTAGCCTATTGAGAGATTTATGTGCTTTTCAGCAGCAAGATTAGATGTCAAGAGGAGATTACCATTTACAACCAGTGTACCACTGCACTCTGAGACCTCTGGTCTCACACAGCACCTCTGGGCTGGGCACTGGCTGTGGTACAGCTTTGACCGCCTACCCCCCCTCACCAATTCCCTCCCCAGGCCTCAGCAGCTTAGAGAGGCTAAGGGCACAAGTCTGGGAGAGGATTTCACAATTGCCCATGCCAGACAGGGCTGGGCTGTCTGGGGCTTGTTTTGAACTCAATAACACAGACCTTTACAAAATTTGTCCTTGAGTTGGGAGGGTGACCAGAGCTGGTGCCAGGCAGAACTCTCTGCCTCATTTTATGGCTTACATACTTAAACCTGTCACAGTAACCTGTTCTGGCATACTGTGAGACCTGACAGTCTCTGACCCATTTCCATGAATTCAGCATTTTCCTGTCTTCACCACTTCTTCTGCTGCAGCCTGGAGGAGGAAAGAGAGGCTTTGTGGAGGAAGTGTGAGGAAAATACATCTGCAAAGGTAAGAGAGAATAAAAGCAAGTGGCAGTTGTGACTCAAGCTGCCTGCAAATCCCTAGAGGGATGAGAGGACTGCTGAAAACATCTCCAGTGAAGCAGCTCTCTCCTGAGAATGCCTTGTGTCACTGCAACAGGCTTGACACCAGCATTCCCAGACTAGAGCCCTGTGGACCTCTCACCCCTGACAGCTGCTAGAGACATTTACCTTAAGCCAAAGCAGGTTTCAGGGTTAACATTCATCCCCTCTGGGGGGCTGAAAACATTCCCTGGAGCCTGATTCCTCCAAATTAAGCCATACATAGCAGCAACAGACAGTGATAAAGTTTTGTCTCAGGTCACAGGTCTTCGCTGTATATATTCCTGCTTTAATACAAAACAGCTCAAGAAATAAAGCTGTTTCCTGCCTGCAGCCAGGGCCAAGGCTCCTTGCAGCAGGCAAGTACCATGAATAGGTACAAGTTGGCCCCTGTGGCAGTTGTGGCAGTTGGCAGCTGTGTAGTCCAGAGCAGACAGATGGAGCTGCACTCCCTGTCTGCCTGGCTCCCAGCACCACTCCCTGCAAGCTTTTCAGAAGAGAACTCTGGTTGTTCTGACATTTAGAATAGATTAAAAATCGTTACAGATTCTTCTGGAACATTTTAGAAGGTGAAGCTATTGATTTGAAAACTCAACATCTGTTTTGTAGGACTTGAAACCTTCCCGGTTTCCACCTGTGAACACCAGTGCCTGGCCCTGGCTGACAGCAGGAGTACATTTATCACACTGCTCTCTGTCCCTGCCCTATGCATTGTGCAGGGTTGTGTGATGGAGCACACAACTCCCCAAAAGCCTCTCAGTATATGAAGGGTGCTTGATCTCTTCCATTTTGTGGATCAGTTAGGGACTGGTGTATTTTGAAGTCTTAAAAGAGTACCATGTGAATCTGCTGTTCTTTGCTGCCTGGTGTTGGGAGCATTTTGGATACTCCTGGATCCCAAGGACATGCCACCTTAGCCAAGCCACTCCTATTTCCTTCACAAGGATTGCCCATAATGCGGGATGTAACACTGCCAATGTTCCTAGTTGCATAGTCCAGCTTACGCTGTGGCAGGCTAGAAATTATTTTTATTTTGAAAATATAAAGAAATATTAAATTCCATGAAAAATTTTATTTGCAGCTCGCAGAAATATGCCTGTTAGACACTGGCCCCAAAGGAGGGGTGTCAAACTCCATGATCTTAGGAATGATGTCATGAAGACTGACAGCACTGTCTGCATGACAAGAGTTTGTGCTATCAGGGAGAAAGTGGCCTGGTCCTCAGTGCTCCACATGTCTCTCCTCCTCCTCTGTCCCTTGACTTTTGCACTCAGAGGACCCTGTGTTCAAGGAGCAGCTTCACACTTGGTGTCATTTATATCTGCCTCTGACTTTGCTGCCTCAGCCTCAGATGCCATTTCCCCCAGCTCAGTGTAGCATCCTGCTGTGGCTCATCATGCTGATGGCAATTAAACAACTTCACTGGTTTCACTCTAAGCACAGGCAAAGGTCCTTCTCTTCATGCCTCCTGTTCATACTTGCGCACTCACCTACTCCAGCTTTGGTTGCAGAGTTGGAGAGCTGTCCAAATTTTCCCCATTGAGCTTTGCCCTGTTGAATGCCAGGACAACTGAGACCAATTTGTTCCTGGCCAGCTGGCCTCTCTGGGTCATGAAGGACATCCAGCCTACTTTGGTGAGTACATGGACTTGCTGCGTACCTCAAACCACTGCTCAAGCATGTGTGCCCCTGCTATGATATGCATTTGTGTTCTGACCCATCTGCAGGGCTCACTGTGCTGTGACACAGCCCATTTCACATGGTCTGTGGCAGCAAGACAGCCAGAAAGCAGTAGGGACTTCAGTTCCAAGAGAAATACCTCTAGTAAAGACATTTTGTCATGCTGAGGTGTGAGAGACATCACAAAATTGCTACACATCTGACAGGGTGACACCAAGCTTAAACACATCCATGTGCTATGATTGCTTCAGTCTGACTTTGATTTTCTTTACCAGTCTGGGTGTTTTGTACTTATGATGAAAGAGCAGAGGTGATGAGGTGCCAGGTACCACCAGCACAGACAGCGAGGACTTGGGAACCTGCTGCCCTCCAGGTGCTGAGCAGGAGATGAGCACCTCATGCTGCCCCCAGCCCTCATGTTGTGTTCACTGCCAGATAACAGCCAGCTGGCATGACACCTTCCTGGATGATCTTCTCAGCATCCCTGAGCTCTTCAGTCTCCCCAGACCCACTGGGAGCAGGCAGATCCCTCCTGTGGTGACATTAATGCAGCAAACTGCAGCAGTGCTCAGCCCCTCAAACTTCTTTCTCTGTCAGCAAAAGTGAAATGAAATTGCGTCTGCTGCTGGCTCTGGAGTGAGCTCATATCTCCTGGCTCTTAATCAGGGCAGATATGAAATTTCTTATCTGTTAAGTAAAACGCTGCTACACTTCAATCCATCCAATTATTTTTTCCAATAAGTGTGAGTGAGGGGGCTGGCGGGGCTGGCTGTAGGAACTTGTGCTGTCAGCAGTGTGCTGGTAGTGAAAGGGCCCTGCCCTGGCAGGCACTTCAACCCAGAGCAGCATGCACAGGGTCTGCTAAAACCATCCCAAAACATGTGTTCTCCTGGGTCAGGTGATCCAGGAAGGGCACTGGGTTGGGGCGCTGTGGGAGTGGGCTGGCAAGCAGGTCCTTTGAAGCTTGTTGCCCACCAAGGTGATTTACAGGAATTCCCCCCACCACGTGGCTACAGCATGGTGTCTCTCCCTTTGGCCTCAGCTGTGGGCACTGCAGGCTGTGGGCACTCTGCTTGACACTTGCAAAGAAGAGATAACAGGTTCTCTGTCAAACTCTTCAAGACCAGTAAAACCGTCATTGAAGACCTGCTCAGAGGAGACCCATCCACCTCCAAGGGGTGTGGCTGAGCTCTGTGCTCAGCCCCAGAGCCTGAGGATCACCTCTAGTGAGCACTCAGCTGAGACCATGGAGGCCAACCCAACAGAACAGCAAAAGTCAGTGGCAGTGAAGCAGCTTTCCCATCCTGAATCAGAACGGAACCTTTTCCAACAGCATCCAATGTCTGGGTCACCCAGGTCAAACATTTATCCATTCCCATATCCACCTTTACTTTCTTTCCTCTTGGAAGTCAGCAATAGTGTGGTTAGCTGTGAAGGAGGATCAGAAAAGCTGACCTTGTCACATGTAGCATTGATGTGTCGGCATCCGGAGACTCCAAGCAGGGAAGGGGGGCACAGAGAAAAGGGAAGTGTCAGAAAAGGAGGAAAAAAAGGAAAAAAACCACAAAACACATATCCCCTGTAGCTGCCCTGTAGCTGCCCTGCATCTCAAGGCACTAGCCAGGTGGAAGGAAGGCTTCCTTTCTTTGGCACTCTTCTGCAGGCTGAACAAGCTCCACAGGAGTGTTACTCAGAAGTTGGGCTCTGCAGCAGTGAGGGTAAAGACAGGGTCAGGGACAGCACTGTCAGCCACTGCCTGGACTTGGGTGCTCCTTGATGGTCCTCAGATGCTCAGAGCAGCCCTGGTAGCCCTGGTCAGTCTTTGCTTCCTTTCATCTTGCACCTCACTGTTACATTTGCCTGGCACCTCTCTGTTCCCCCAAGTCCTCTGCACAGCTGCACCAACTTCCCCAACTGGTGCTCTCCCATCCCAGCCCTTATGGGATCAGGGTGCCAGTCCCCTCTGCAGTCTTAGGGATCCCTCACAGAATCTTTCTGGACCCAAATAATTCAAACAGTAACCAAAGGCCCTCTTTTAGGGAGGGGGGAGCAGGCACCAGCTTCAGCTTTTGCTAGTGAGCTCTGTATTTCCTGACAGAGTGATGGTGGAGGCTTCAGGGGGCTGTAAACCCTGGAAATCCCCTGAAACAGTAGTTTCTATGGCAAGCACCTTTACAGACAGACCTCCACACCAGCAACAGAAAGAGAATGTTCAAATGGAATAAGAGAAACTGTTCCTGATAGCTATGCTGCCCTTCCCAAGCCATTGGATTGTGCTGCTTCACCAGATCCATGCACTTACCTCAGAAGACGAGCAGCCAAAACACTGGGGAAGGAGAAGTCAAACCTCAGCTTCATGAGATGACAGCTAAATTTTGCCCCAACTTTCCAATAATGACAATAAAAAGTGCACAATAATTTAATGCAGTTCATCCCCAGTTAATTGGGAAACTGTTTTGCAAGCTTCTGCATTAGCAAGAGAAGAAAGAGAAGCTCATTCAAGGCAGAGAAAGTTGATCACTATCTAACTGATAAAAATAGAAATTGACCAATTTTCCTCTAATCTTCTGAATTTCTGACTTTGAGTGAAACAAGGAGTCTTTCCTTTCCAACTGAGGTTGTGGGAAAGGTTTTGGCCAAAAACCCTGCCATCTTTGTTCTTGAAATAAGGCAAGAGGGTAGGAAGGAGATGAGTAGCTTCAGTGCTCAACACTGATTTTGAATCAGCCCCATCAGTGAAACCCCTGTTTAATACCTGTTGCTCTCAAGGACCATAAGAATAAGCACCAGCAGACCACCCTGGAAAGGCAGCCTTGTTCCTGAGAAAAGCAAAGCTGGGTGATGCAGACTTTGACCATGGTGATACTGATTCCCACCATTTTCTAAAACATTTTCTCTATTTCCATGTTAGTTGCAAAGTGGATTTGCTCTGACTGAGCAGCAGGGAAATGAATACAACAAAAATGTGGCTATGTAGAGCAGTTCTCCACTGACCTCTCAGCCTTTCTCTGATGGTAGGCTTTGAGTCTGAAAAGAATTAATTTTGTTTCCTTTCCCATTAAAGAGGACAGCTCCTGCTCACCCCCTGCCCGCCAACGGCAGAGCTGAGCTTTTATTCTGTGTCCTGCGTAATGCTGCAGACACTGCCTCGATAAAAAAACAGGCTGCAGAAAATCTAATTTTAGGGAATAGGTGGTTCCTATTTTCTGTGTTGAAACTTCAGGCAAGGGGGTTCATTTTGCTCCAGGGTCGTGCATCATCCCCAATCTTTTAATACATCTGGGCACTTCACTAGAGTACCTCACAGGGATGAAGAATTTTCTGGAAGGAGGATATAAGTGCTAAAATCTGTCTTTAATGTCTGGACGTGGCTGTTTGAGTCACAAATGGACTTCATCACTTTCTTTCCTCTTTTTTTTCCCCCTATTACTTTGTGACACATTTTTAAAGCAAAAACACCCATGTACACAAGGGAGCAATTCAATACCTTGAAACCTTAGGCTGGTTTCCCTGTGGAAGAGCACTTTACATCCTGTGCACTGGCTTTATTTCAGACAGAAACCCCATATTCATTACGAAACATAATCAAACAGCTATGAACTGCCTTGACCCAGAGAAAACAGACATAAAGTGGTGGAAACAGCCCATTCCCCTGAGACACCAACTCCTAAAAAGATCTAAAACACATGCATCCATCCAAAACATCTCTTTTTCAGCAGTTGCTGGTAAAGGTCCTTCTGACATGACATTTCAAACAATTGCATTTTAGAGCAGCCCGGCTCAAGTGCACTCAAGGGAGGAGTCGGTCTGGGCTTTGCTTTAAATAATGCATGTGCAGGTGACCTCCTCTTTGCCAGCCTGGCAGTGCTGAGTGTGTGATGGCCCCTTGATGTTTCTGGCAGGGCATCCTCCTCCAAAAGAATTGAGGACACAGTGTAAGAGTGTCTTCATCATCAGGGAAAATGGCATGCTAAGAACTGTGGTCCTAAATTTTGAAAAGGAGGCCTAACAAGAAAGAATTTGTTTTGATAGAAAAAAAAAAAAAAAAAAAAAAAAAAAAAAAAAAAAAAAAGGTGACCTCTAGCTAGTAGCCATTCCTAGGTAATTCTCAGATTAGAAGCCCGTGGGCCTAATGCTCCATGCTAAGACCTCTCCTGCTGTGCTTTAGAGGCTATTCAAGCCTAACACACATTCTTCCAAAAAATTGGATGCTGACATGGTGGACAGCCTCAGCACACTGACTGTCATTATCTCTCACCGACCAAAAAAGTCTGGCAAGGCAGCCAGGGCTTCCTCCTGCCAGCAGCAGAGTGCAGCAGCCATCTCAGAAATGGTTCACCCTCCAGCAGTGATGCTGGAGAGTTGGGACCCACATCCCATCCTGGTTAGGGGGATGATTCCCCCAGATCTCCAGGAACCTGTGCTCATGGGGAGGAGCTGTACTCCTCCTGCTGTTTGCCAACAAACGGGGGCTTTGGGAAATGCTAACCACTGCTGTCACTTTGACAGCAATGTTTTTGAGATGGCCTGCCGACTGCTGATAATAGCAACATCCTCATGCTTAGGAACACCAGTCCCAGCATAATAAATCCCATGCTCTTGTCTAAGGTTGAGAGGTGGAGAGAGATGAAATTGGGTCATTGCTGCTGCAGATTTATCAGTGGAGTTGGGGGCGCATTCAGCCGAAAGCTGGTGTCTTTTGAAGCCCTAATCCCCAGCTTTGATGGGCCTCGCAAACATACCGTGGCATTGATGAGCTGTTGGGCTGGGCAGTGAGGTGTGCAAATCTCTGACAGCAGAAAACAGAGAAAACAACAAATATCAGTGTCCTCTGCTGGGAACACTGAGGAGGGGCTGCTTCTTCGGTTGCCATGATGGATGATCAGGAAGCACTGAGTCTCGTGCAAACTACTTTGGAAAGCAGATCCAGGTAACGCTTCTGCACACCCCAAGGCAGTGGTGTCAGGAAAGGATGGGCCCAGCACTGGGGGTAGAGGTAGAAACAGGAAAACAGGTGAAGAAATTCCTGCTCCACATAGCCACAGGGGAAACAGTGCCATGAAATGCAACCTGGTCAGGTACATTTTCACAACTCTGGGGACTTCCCAAGGATTCAGGGTAATTCTTCTTTAGAGAGGCAATGGTTGCGATCAGAAACATCTCTCAGAGTAAGTTGTGACCTACCTGATGAACCTCTTTGCCTGCTAAGACTTCCACTAGAGTACAAGGTGAATCAGTGAGAAGATGCCCATGGACATAAAAAATAATTTTCTGAGAGATGAGAGTGCATTTCCAGGGCAAGAGAGGCAGTTAGTCCAACCAGCCCTGAAGATCCAGCACCAATCCTAATCAAGTCATCTGTTGCTGCTGCAGAACCCAGATGTAAAAGTATTTGGGCTAATGTGTCCTGCCTTAGCCTAGACCCAGCTTCAGACACCCATCTTTCTACTACACTGGTCTGCCCCAGGTTGGCAAGGGTTAAATATTTTATTTTATTTTTTTTTTTACATGACAGACATGTCTTTTTCTACTTGCCATAGCATGCTTCAGAGGAAATCCAGAGACCACACTGTCCCTTATGGTCTATATGGACTTTGAATTTTATGGGCTCTGATCTATAATAAAGGCTCTGAATTAGAAAGCTGTTCCCACTGTGTGTGGAGGCTATTTCTGCTCCTTATAATTGTTTCCTGTGCCCCATGATGTCCATGACTGAGCTCCCATCAGACAACAAGGAATAAATGTAGCATCCCAGGGAGAGAAGTGGGGCTAAAATACTAGAGCTTTGGGTGTGCAACCTTGGAAGAAAAGAATGGGCTGGGTTATAGCTTCATACACTCTACATGCTTGTACCAAATAAAAGAACTGCAATACCAGATAACCTCAGAGCTACAAGAAAAATGGAGATTTCCATTGCTCCATACATTCAGGAGAATTGCCTCTTTTTTATGTATTGGTGCAAGTGTCAAGGATTTCAGCAGTACAAAGCTGTGCTAAGCCTAGAAACCAGACCCCAGGGAGTGAGCGGTATGGGTCTGTGCTTGATGTTTAAAGCTTTGAGAGGCTGGACAAATGGTTAGAGCCTGACAGATACTAAATAAAGATCCTGGGAGCCTGGGTTCATCCAGACCTTATGTGAAGAGCTGTCACTTTTGGATTCACAAGCAGAAGTATCAATTTATCAACTTTTTACAGAGAATGTGATCTATGTGAATAAAGCGACTGAGCTTCCAAACTCCAGTGTTTACTTCTATTCCAGAATTGCAAGTTGTTTGGATACACTCTCTTTTTTTCACAGGGATTGCTGATACACAAAAGAAAATCTATTTTCCACCTTTTCATTTCTCCCTACAAATATCAGGTTAAGCTAGCATGGCTTTATATCACGTGGTTGAACCAGGTTGACCTGCTTTTTTGAGTTTGACCTCTTGAGAAGACATTAAATTTCTCACTCATTATTGCAAATGGACAAAAATGTTGGATCTAGGTGTCTGTCCCTGACTGGGTATCCACATTCTTGGACCACTGCCATGAAGATGACTCACTGTGAAGATAACCCTCCATCCTCATGTCAAACTGTGCCCTTGTGGAGAGCTGTGCATGCTTTCCACAGAGGAAAGAAAACAGGACTGGTCTGTGTACTCCACAGAACCAACACAAGAACGGCCACTGGCTTTGCGTAGTAGCCAGGTGCCCAGTGGTGATGCAAGAAGAGTGGTGGGAAAACATTGAAACGAGGAGGCCACTTTCAATGAGGTGGCCTCCTGGACCAGGTCAAGAAGTTTTCTTTCCATCTACTGAGGGCACTTGCTGTGAAGTGTGTCTGACTCAGCTAAAACAGCCCAGGCTTCAGTTTGTAGCGCTCAACTTGGAAACTGTTATGAAGACAAATGGTACACTTCACTTCAAATCAGCAGCTTAGCAGCTAGCAGTGGCTTAGCAGAAAGATTTCTTCAAACAATGAAGTGAGCCCTGTGTTCTTCAGAAGGAAGAGCATCTGTTCATGAATGCTTGACTAATTTCTCATTATCTTATCGAAACAGCTTATACCACTGGAAAAGCATCTCCAGCATGGCTAATGTTCAGCCAACAGTTGGTTACCTGCTTGATTTACTGAGATCATCAAGAATGACACAAGCAATATAAGAACAGGTGCAAGTGTTTCAAGAGAAGGGACAGACAAAAAGCACTTGAAGAAGAGAGGTAACTGAAATCCCCTCCATTAATGCAAGGAAAACAAGACGAATGGGAGCAGAGCAGGTGGCTCTGTGGGCCTGGCCTGAATCTATGGTCAAGGTGAGATGATGGGCTGGGTTTGTCCAGGGCCTGCTTGGATCGACTTCTAATAAATCTATCTGTTCCCTGGGGTCTGGGTAATGAGAAGCTGAGAGTTTCTGGAGGGCTATGTGAGCTATGTCTGCCTCTCATGGCATTTGCTATTCCAGGGTCATATCCACTGCTGTGTTCATTTACTCTGTCAGATTCCCTGCTAAAGTGCTTCTCCCCTCAGCTTTCTCCAGCAGGCAGTGTGCTGCAGCCAAGGTCCAGCCTTGGTGTGGGCTCTCAGTGCGTTAGCCCTCTGCCACCTCAGCAGCAGGCTGGAGGCACAAGAGAGTCAAAGTTAAGGCTGAATTTCACATTGCAGATTCCAGATTTGCAGTGAAAAGTTTGCTACTTCTCCAACAGCGAGAGTCAAGCTCAGCTATGGTTGGTGCCTGGGGCCAGGCCCCTTGAATGATATTTTCCTTTACAGCATAAAGGGAAAGCACTCTGCTCTCATTCATTACAGAACCCAATGATTTGTTTCAACTTCTCCATCTGTGTCACAGAGATAAAGCAATTTGCCTATCACTGCAGAGCACTTGGTGATGGCTGGGTGGAAAGCACTCCGAAGCCAGCCCTCACCTTGCTCCAGCTGTAATATCACAGCTTCCCAAAGGAGCTTAGCCAGGGGAGCTGGCCCTTTCTGACATCCTTCATCACTTTTGCATCTGCTGGCATGACATGGATGCTTCCCAGCCAGGCTGGATCTCTGCTGCTCTGGCTGTAGGAGATGTGGAAAAATGAAATATGCCTGAGGTGTGAGCGGAGGAGGGAAGGGACAGGTAGGAAACCAACGTCTGCTATTTTCACATCTCGGGTCTTTCATCATCATTATAGTTGTAAATGACAGTATACAATTTATTAAGAGATAGAAGTAAGGATAAAGCAGCGTGGAGAGGCTAGAAGAAGAAAGCAAGAAGAGGTAGAGACTAAGAAATAAAAGAATTATGGACACAGTTTAAGGAAAGGAGCACAAGGAGGAACAATGCTAGACTTGGGAAGAAAGAGAGGGACAAGGGATAGATAGAGAGAAACAGAATCTGGCAGGCCAACAGGGGAGGCAGGAGAACAGTTCTCAAGGAATTAGCTGGAAGAAGCAGAAGATGGCTACTTCCCTGGTGTTCAGGAGTACTGATGGATTATTGACCAAAGAAACCTAATGTGTTTCTTCCAGCATATTTCATAGGTGGGAAAAGCAGGTGATGTTTGGAAGAGGGAGTGGGGACTGTTAGCAGCCCTCCTTCTGGCTTCAGACAGCAGTAGCACTCCTAGGGTTATACCTGGATTTCAGAATGCAGAGAGAAAGGGAACAGGGACTTAGGAGTCATTCAACCTGATGGAACAGTTCAGAAATAAAAATAAAGGAATTAAGAGATGCAGAGAAACTCAAGAGACAGTGAAAAATTGTTTGCCTAACATGTAACAAACCAGGGCTTCTCACGGAGGTCAAGCAACCACCTACAGATGTAGCCTGTGAATAATGCACTGATGCTTATTTGAGGAAGAAATATTTTTTATTTATATGACCCTCATGAAAATGCATATGAAATTACATCATCTGCAAACACAAGCAGAGAATCTAGGATGCTGACACTGAAATAAGTGACCAAAGGACAGCCCCAAGGCACTTTGGTTCACATCTGAGGGCCAGAAAATACTATAGTACCTGGGATTCAGCTCCTGACTGAGGCAACTCATTAGCTTTTTGGTGAAATGTCTCTAATCCTGACTTGATCCCAGCCTTTGGTCTGGAGAAACACACTTGCAAAGTTCACCTGGCCAACTTCTTCCATTTCATTTCTCTCTCTTCCAGCCTCCAAGATATTTTTCTCTTCCAGTAGGTTTTTTATCCCAGAGCTAACATCAGGGCTGTGTGCACTGGGTCCCCCTGCAAGCTGCCTGCTCACTGCCAAAAGAGGCTGCCTTTTCAGGCAGGCAACAGAAAATCCTTGGGCAATTTCTTGGGGTGTTCTCTCAATGGCTTGGTGAGTGTTGGATTTGAAGGCCAGAGCACCATCAGATGCCAGCAGTAAGTCACAAGCAGCCTGTGGGGCTTTGCACAGGTGTGCAATGAAGTGCAGGCTGTGATGGGGATGAAGGGTCTCATTGAGAGAAGTGCAAAACCAGGGCTGATTTTCTTCAGGAATATGGTGGCCTCAGGACTTCTTGGCCCTTCTTGGTGATCTCCTGATCTGCAAGAAGAGGCCAAAGTGCTATGAAGAGGAAGGAGTTCCACATTGCTGCTTAGCCAATGGCAGGCAGCATGCTGGAGAAGGGTGGGCAGCAGCCAGCCAAGATGGTTCCCATGTTTGCTCGTCACCCTTATTCTTCTTTCACACAAGCATTGAAGTCTGCTGGCAGTCTGTGAGCTGGAGCCAGTGTCTGACATGCTTCCAGCCTGGAGATGTCTTGGAAGCTGAGAACTAGCACAGCTCCCTAGGTAGATTCTGTGGTATCCCAGAGTCAGGAATGCAGTTGAGGTCCTTGGAAGAGTCAGATGTGACAGACCCTCCCCATTTCGTAAGGAGCTGGGCTTTGGGCTATCTTCCTTGTGAGCGTGGAGTGTCTTTTGCATCCCTAGCCTCAAAGAGTGGTGAAGGGTGGATGATCACCACCAGACCCCTGGATGAGCAGAACTCTTGACATCTCTTCTTGTACAGAACAGGCAGCAGCTTCTCCCCACTAGTGGCTGCACCCTTTCAAGGTTTTTCTGGGAGAGGCTTTAGAGAAGAGCAGATGGACACAACACAGGATAGCAAAGGTGAGGCCTGCAAGATCATGGAGACCAGATGGCCCTGTGACCACAGTATGGCTGTGGGCTGAGCTGCTGGGGATGGCAGCTGGGGGAGACACCCATGAGCAAGAACATGTCTGTGTGGATGGATACCTGATGGAGGTCGAAGGAAGAAGAGAAGGTGAAGCAAAGGCATTAGCTGGGCCCTTCCTAGCATCTGTAGCTCAATGCTGCCTCCTTCACCTGCCCTCTTGTGCCTCAGCACTGGGACCCTTGGAAAAGGCAAGGAGTGACAAGAGCAAAACCATGGGAAGCTGGAGGAGTTCCCACCAGCTCCATAGCCACTCACAGCCAGGGAAGTCATGTTCCCAGTGGGCTCCAGCACCAAGTCATCTCACTTTTCAGACCTGGCCCATTTAAGGCAAATTTAAGGTGGCATTCCTTAACCTCTCAAATAAGGCATTTTTCCTGACTGGTCCTTTCTGCTTTTTATACAACTCTTAATGAATTTCAGGGTTTGCCCCTTGTAAAGCTAGGATTAGACAGTATTTTAATGCATATTAAGAGTAATACCTTTAATTAAAAGATAGGGTCCATCTGAGGTGAAATCTTGGCTCTGCAAGAGTCAGTGAGAAGTTTGTCAATAATTTATTTGAGCCAGGATTGTACCCATTACAGTTCAGGGCAATTTCAAGGCTCTGGCTATTCCGCAGGTTTAAAGAGAAAATGTCACAATTTGTTGTAATAACCCAGATCCCTTTAATGAGCAAATTAAAGGACATTGGTGCAGAACAGGAGGGAAAAACAGGATGGCAAGGAAAATGCTAAAAAGCTACCATGCCTGCCAGGTGACATTCTCCTGGTGATGCTCTTCACACTGTGACCGAAGCTCGAAGATAGAGTGAGCACTTTCATCCATCCTCCATCCCTCTCTGCACACCCAGCTCATGTCCAGGTTGTGCCAATCATTTATGCCTGGCCTTTCTAGAGTCTGGCTTGCTCCAGTGTATGGACAACTCTAGCTCTAATCAGGTGCTGGTCAAAATCATGCTTTGATAGCCTCTGCTTTGCAGCTCCCAACCATACTCTTTTATCTCTGCCTTCTTCAGCCCATGACAAATGGCACCTGCTTCTGTCTGCAGGATGTGATATAAGTTTCTTTCTCTCTCTTGGCTTCTTCTTGAATCAGGTATGAACTTCCCATCCTCAGCTCCCTAACTCTATCCTTTCTCTCTTTTCTGTTTAGCTTCTGATCATTCTTCCTGGTCTCCTGACCACTCTAGCTCTGAGCTCTCTTAAAGGCACATCTGCTGAGGGCTATTCTTAGTGCACTTCTGGCTTTGTGCTATTATGTGTAGCATCCCAGATATGCCCTCTACATTTCCCTTTTTCATGTCCATGCAATACCTGCTGCCAGCATACTGCCTGTCACTGACATATCTGGGTGTTAGAAAATGGTAATTACTTCAGTAATTACCATTACAAATTACATTGCAGCTGGGTGAGAAACAAGAATAATACCAATCATGCAGCGTCTTCAGGGCCCCACCCTTCCTGCTCTATAGCAGCATTGCTGAAAGAGCGAAGAGGGCTAAGGTGAGGACAGAGGTTTGACAAGACTTGACAGGCAGTTCCTGTGTGGATGGAGAATGGGATTTTAAGACATCCACAATAAACGTTGATGAAGGCTTTAGGGACTAGTGAGACCAAGTCAATCAATCCACTGCTTTACAGGTGACAGAAGTGAAGATGATATGATAATGAAGCTCCAGCCAGTAAGCCAGTGTGCTGCGGTTTTCAGAATAACCTGCAAGGCACAATGGAGAAGCCCTGTGGAGAGGGAATTACAATAATTGAGCCAAATGGCCATGTAGGTGTTTACTGCTCTTGCATGGTCATCAGGGGGTGCAGTAAATCAGGGTACAGCCTGTGCAAATTGCACTACTGGCTGAAAACAAAGAATACATTTTGGTCCCCCACCTTCCCTGTTTCCAGAGCCAGCAGAGATGCTGCAGGACCCAGGTGCTTTGAAAGCACACTGGTATGGGCTGCAGTGCAGGGCAATGATACTCGGTTGTGAAGAGCCAAATCAGAGCAAAAAAACCCAACTTTGTGAAGTTGGCACGTCAATCTGGAGCAGAAGCTTATTTTGAAAAACATATGACCTTTGGACCACTGAGAGATGCTGCAATAGGGAATGATGTCCAGCCATGTGTCCTGGACATGCTGCTATGAGATGACCCTGGCTGGGTCATCTGAATCCAGAAGCTACATAGTCATTTTGGTGCTCAGGGTGTACCTGCTCAGGCCCAGAGCTGTGGCCCCAAGCCCACAGGGCTGCACACGTGGGTCTCACCAGCTGGTGCAGGGAGGCGAAGGAAAAGGGCGGGCAGACCTTTGGGGCAGCAGTGATGCCATTTGTGCTGATAGGTTTGACATGCTCTATTAGAAATTCTGTATTAGAAACGCATCGATGAGAAAGAGGCTTGTGAAATATTTTTATTTTGTATTCTCACCTTCTAGAAATATTTTTATGAGATTGTATCTGTGTCTCACAGATAACAGTAACCTGAGTCAATTGATAATAGCGCAGTCCCTCCAAATCATACCCATTTATGTCAAAGCCTAGCACATTCAACACTTGAAATACTTTCCTGTTTATAAATGATCTCTAGTCTGAGGTTGAGGCAGTTAATGATATAGCTAAATCTATAACTCTGAGAAGGGACCCAAATAAAAAACAAGTAGCTGTATGGACTTCATGCACAGTTTGCTTTTACAACCGAGCATCCACAAGAAAACAAATATATTGGCCACTTCTCCTTAGATTCAAGCTCCCCATCATGGCCTGTCTGCTTGTGAATGTACTTTGGAGCTGGTCTGACTCAGTGTGGTACCACAATGGCTGCAGATGCTGCAGCCTTGTCACAGGTCCAGCTTGGGCGATGGATGTCCTGGGGTTAGGGAGGCAAAGCTGAACAGGCAATTTATATGACTGCTGTTTCCCTCTGGAACCCACTGCTATTATATTTTTGTCTCTAACTCCAGGCAATCTCACCTGCCTGTTTTGTAAGGTTTGTAAGACTCTTCCTGCTGCCAGTCTAGCCTGTAATAAGGTATTTCAGCAGCTGATGTGAACGATTATTGGCCTGCTATGGATTTCAGATGGTGCATCAGTGCCACCCATGACAGCATTTACTCTTCAGCAGTGAGAGTACTGTCCTTGTCCTGCTGCAATGATTCAGAAGGAGCTTCAAATGCAAGGAGCTTGGGTTTGTAGTTCATCACTTTTTCTACAAATATTTCCCTTGGAGAGGCACTTTCTCTTACTTCCTTCAGTCCATAGGTGGTATATTTTGTAAAGTTTGATAATATTTTTTTTTGGCTGATCTGTTTCTTCAGATAGCAGGGTAATGTGTGTTTTTAGCACCACAGGTATCTTCCAGATTGTGTTTTTTCTCTTCTTGCAGTTTGATACAGTAATTCCAGTATAGCCCTTGGCTACTCTGCTCACACCCAGATTTGATGTTGTCATTATGCTGAAGAACAATTTGGTTATGGAAAGTGGTTTTAAACTGACAGCCCCAGATTTAGCAGGGCCCAGAGCCTGAAGAAGCCATTGCCCTGAGAACATGAGACCCCAAAGACAGCCATAGGAAGTCCATCTTGCTAGCACATCTGCTCTGCTCTGCACCAGGGTTTCTCACCCATCTCTTCTAAGCCTTATCCCAGGTCAGGTCTCAGCCCTGTCTGAGGAAGGGTTTCTGAACAACCTCCCGTGGTATCCAGCCTGTGACCTTCTGCAGGCTCCAGCAGTCACTTTAGGACTGTTCATTTTAATCCCCCACAGAGGACCATCCCTGAATGGGTGTCATAGCTCTACCAGCACAAAGACAAGGCAACCGTAGCCAACAAGTGACATCAGTTGTGCTCCAAAGCCCATGGCAGCCCTCTGGGAAGTGGAGTTATGCTACCATCAAAACCTAGCTGTGGTGTAGGTGCCCAAAACTGTTCCCCTGGCAGCTCAGTGTATCCTTGGCTCATATCCCAGAGCTACATCTCTCCCATCTTTCCCTATGACAGGTTGTTCCTGGGTATCTCCTCACCTTTACCCCCCATTTCCTTGTAATTTTCTCCCACCATTCATCAAATTTTGATATAATTTGAATATCTTGGCATTGGAACAGAGGCAATAGTCTATTAGCATTGCCTTGGGTGTGCTCACTGTCCTCCAGACCCACCCCAATGGACGGCAAGCAGCTCCCAAAACAGCCTGGCTGACCTCATGGAGCAGCAGCAAGGCATAAATGCTGGAGAGGGCAGGTCTGACCAGAGGAGCTAACATCATCCCAGAGCCATGACACTTCCCCTGGCCAAATGTAATGGACTGAGCCCACAAAAGCTGCAGCTTCTCCTCTCAAAAAAATTGAGGTTGTCTTCAATGAGTTGCCACTAGTTCGTTCCCTTAATCCCCTGCATGTGTTGCCCCCAACTCGTCCATCTTTGTATTATTTCCCTTGTGCAACATTACCCCTTCACCTCTGACACCCCAGACTCTGCCAGCCTCCAGAACCCTGCTTCACAGGGTGAAGGGTCAGTGCTAGCTCTGGTCTTTGGCAAGTACAAAAAGAGGCTTGGTGACACACAGACTGGTCTGTTGGTCTGTGATGTTGGCTGAGTGGCTTGGGCTGACAGAACATGACTGACTAGCATGGATTTGCACATCAAAAAATTGGTTAGGAGGGTGCTGAGGGGGTCATAGGGCTATAGCAAAGGAATCCAAGGTCTTTCTGTGGAGAGACAAAAATGGAAATTTTGACCTTGTCTGAAGATCAGAAATGTGCTGAAGAGCCTGGTTTGACATTAATGAGCTGAGAGCAGCAGAACGGCCTCTCTAGAGGTGCCTGCCCTCAATTTATCCACTTTCTCCCTTCTAAAATCATGACACTCCTGGGGATGGCAGCCACAAAGCCCATCTCAATTTCCCACTTGAATGAAGTGTTTGATCTGAGAATTATTGTTGTTGTTGCTGTTGTTATTGTTATTATATTTATTTTAATGTTTGAACACTAATAATGTCTTTGACACTAAGACAGAACTTATGAGCAAGACAAGTTCCCATCCCAAGGCTTTGGGAGCACCATTCCAGCTTCCAGTTAGTCACAGGACATCAGAATGCTGCTCTTAATGAAAAACGATATGACGCATATGTGGTATGAGTCATTATAATGTTAACTACAGTTACTTCAAGCCCAGACATTGCCAGAATTGCTTTCCTCCCTGAAGATGATTCATGTGCCTCATGTGTGACAGCTCAGTCATTTTTTTGCTTATTCGAGTGAATTTCAATATTTTTTAAGGGTTTGGGGGGCAAAGTCCTTCTGTTCCTGTTTGACAAGTTGAATTTCCTTAATATGTTCACCGTCAGTTTCTCAGAGATTTGATACCAGAAATTAGGAAACAGGGAGAAATCAAGAGATTTGCAGGTCTGTGTGCAGGGGGTTGCATCAGGAGGCAGCCCTGGTGCAAGGTCCACTCCCCACTACATGGAGGGTGCCCTCAACTGCTCACAAGTCAAGCACAAACCCTCAGGGAGGGCAGAGGGATGCTAAAGGGTCTGCAGGAGACTACAGGATCCCAAAGACAGGGATGCAGCCTACCACTGCCCCTCTGAGCCAGCAAGGGACAGAGCACAAATGGGAAAAGTCCCTGTGGTGCTCACACAGCTGCTCGCTGATATTTTCATCCTAACCCTGCTGCCTGCCTCACTTCTGGGGCTTCAGCAGCCTGGAAAAGCTTCATTTCCAGAGGCATTGAGTCCTGCTAATAGCTGCATAAGGAGGTCCCCAGGGATCACTCTGCCAGCCTCTAAAGAGGGTTTATTCATCAATTAGTCAGTGGGAGACCTGCTATCATGCAAGTGATGGCCACCTCAGGTAGTAGCTGTATTTCCTGGGGTTGGACTTAAACCCTCTGCCACTACATCACAGCACGTGGACAGTCTGAGAGCCTTCAGCCGCAGTGGCTGTCCATGTCCTCACATGCATAGGCTGGGACATAACCTCGCACAACATGTGTTTTTTTGGGCAGAGCAGGACAACTCTGAAAAATGAGAGGGAACAGAAAAAAACAGTAAGTAGATGAATCTTTAATGAAGTGAAGCACCACAGTCCAGGTCCTTGTGAGAGAACAGGATTGAACCCTGTTGGCTCAAAGACGGCTGTGGGACATGGAGAATTTTCTCTTTGTCATCTCCTCTGAAAACGGCTGAATCCTGCTATTTGCTCCGTGCCTTCCAAGGCCCTAGGGACTAGTGGCAGCAGTCTGTACCAGCAGCAGAACCATCCCTGGTAACAGGAAGGCTGGATCACATCTGTCAGCCATTGACCTCACTTCTCTCACAATCAGAGATGGGCAAGATTTGCCAGGCAACTACATGTCACAGGCTTCTATTCTTGGGAAGAATTATGTCAAAGTGAAGTCTTCAGTTTATGACTTAAATTCAACATAATAGGATGCAGAAATGCACAGACAGGCCTCCAACACTGTGCCCTGTCCCAAGCACATCTGCATTTTTACAGCTGAAGCTCACTGATTTTTTTTTCCCCCAGGCTACATGGGAGTAAATGTGTTTCCCCCTTGATTTTCTTCATAACTCAGAGTTTTACCTTCAGCAGTTGCAGGATCACAGCGAATCAGGCTGGAAGGACTGTTCTGAGGCCATCCATGGTGGACAAGTAGTCCCACCAGCTCAGCATTTTTAAGAATCTGTTATCTTTCATAGCCAGATTTACCACAAAGCTCTGGCTGCAGGCAAAAACAGCCAAAGCATATGGAGCAGCTATTCTGGGTTTAGAGCTGCTTTGCTTTTCCAGAGCAATGCAAAGCAGCTAGACAGCACACAGGGTTCCCTTCCGTATCCCACTCGTCCTCCAGATGTCTGCTATTTCCCTGAACATATCCCCTACATGATGTGACTGCACCCATACACACCACCTCCTTCTCCTTCCTTGTCCCCTTCATATCCTTGAAAATCCCACACTGCTCCCCAGCTCTTCCAGCCTACACCACACCTGGTCCAGGAGCATCAGCTCCAATGGGGACATTTGGAATTCATGGAGGTCGCATGCCTTCATGAGGACTTGCCCTTTTCCATATTCACCTCCATGTCCTGTCCTAAGGCAACTGTCCAGGAGAATGGGAATTTCTTATGCCATAAGGAGCTGGAGATTCTGCCACATACTTTAGGCATCCAGCAAGATTTTGTAGTTGGAGCAAGGAAAAGGTCACGCTGAATGTCTATTCACAGCATGTCCACTGGGAGCTTAGTTACTGCAGAATTCAGATGCTTTCCAAAAGTACCTCCTTCCTCCATCCACTGAGTGCCAAAGAACAGTGCCTGACACCTGAATCCTGCTTCAGCACCATTCACAAGGGGTAAGAGGCCCCTCTTTGACTTGGCTACATGAGACACTCAGGGCTGTGGGTGATGGGGAGCAAGGGAGGCATAGGAAGGGATTCCCTGTGGATTTTACTGCACTGAAGCATTTTAATCTCCAGCCTTCTCAGAAGACAGCATTTGCTAAGAAGGAGGAAAATGACACTAATTCCAGAAGGATGCTATTCATATATATTGCAAACACAGGCTTCTCAGGAGCTTTAGCCACCTGTGAGGTTGGAGTTATCTGTGTCATCAGGTGCTATTCACATCATTTCAGAGTCTTGACAAGATCTGATGCTGGGTGCTATGTTTTGTAAGGGAACTGCATCTTATATGTTGTTTGCTGCTGTCTCCTAAATGGCCAGACTTCCTCATAAACACTTTAAAAACTTCATTCTGCCCTCCAGGGCTTAATGCTTCACTTTTACAGAAGACTTGGGGGTTTTTAACTGTATTTTTCACAATAAATGATCTGAATCGGTCTTCTAATTGAAAAACCTCAACTTATCCATAACAGCTGAATCATTACCAACACAGTACTGTAATATTTTTATTATTTTCTATATCCCTCTGTGAAAGCAATCTGACAGCATGTTCGGGGTTTTTTTCCTCACCACTGTACATTAACCAGATGGTTTTCGCTCTATTGTCCACAGATACACCCACACAATTTTTTTTGCCTTCATGCTTCCAGTTAATTTAGAAATCGCTAGTGATTATGAAGCACTGAAGTTGTTCCTTCCAATATGTTTTACCTTCCCCCTGTCCATGCTTAATTTCTTCTCCCATCACGCTGCCCAGTTAATTAGCTTTGGCTCATCCCTCTGAAGCTTCTCTCTCATCTCTAGATTTCACTAATCTGATCATTTTTAATAGCTGCAAATATAACTTTAATCTGCTCGGTGCTCCTCTCAGCCATCACAAATAGGTACTTCAAATCCCCCCACATACCTCGCCAGCAAAAGGTGCACTGAGTGCCTCTGACAAGTGAGTCCTGCCTGGTGTTCTCTTGTCCTCCTGATGCAGTCACCTGAGCAGCAATGACCAGTGTGGTTCGTTTCCCTCTCATTGTATTTTAACTCTGTTTCTGTTTCTTTGAGGATGCCCTGCAGCTGAGCCCTCACCTTTGCGGAGACCTTCCACTTACTGGGCATTTTAGTAGTGTCTGTCCATTTCTGGCGCGAAATTTTTCATCTCAGCACTTCGCTTGTGATTGTTTGGCAGGAGTTCAGGCTTTTAGTCTTGAGTGATCTGGGGTTTTTTTTTTGGCTGTCAATAAAGTAATGTTACCAAATTTGTCGTGGCATATTTATCTGTTGCTATGTCTGTAGTTAAATGAAGCATGTGAAGCTCCGAACGTATTGGCAGGCAGATTTTAATGTTTGAGAGAACATAATCAAAAACAAAACCCCACCTTTCCATGCCAGGCAGGCCTAAAACACAAGTAGAACCTTTTCCTCTTTTATTTTATGTCTCCAGAAACATTTTTTCTAATTATTTTTTTGAAGAGATGCATCGTTTGGATTGTATAACAAGTCCAATGGGATAGTGCATCAGCTAATATTTAATGTAATGGGATCTCATTTCCTTCTGCTGGATGGGTTCTCAACAGAGTCTCCCTTGCAGCTGAGAGCAAAGGACCATTTTGATATCCATTTTCATTTCATTCATCCCACTGGATGCATAAATACAAGAAGTTTCAGTGGAGTGGGAGGCTCTGTACATTTTGCTACATTCCCTTCAGTGTCTGTCCCTTTTCTTTTTCTGGGCAGGAAAGTTTCCAACTGGCAGCTTATCCTCAGTGCCCCAGAAGTGTTTTATCTCTGGCTGACTCTTCTAGGTCACACAGCCTTTTGCCTCATGTCACCTCCCAGGGACACTGCCCATCTCTAATCTGGACTGAATGGCCGTAGTTATAAAAGCAAAGCCCCAAACCACATCACTTAGGCTGACTTTCACCATACCTCTGCAAGCATGTACATATCTATGTATGCATGCATTTCTCTCAGAGCTGCTCGAGGTCAGAGAGGCTTTGATTTGGGATGCTAATGTCACCTTCTCATTATTAAAGCAGGAGAAATAGTGCTGCAGCTCTGCTGCTAAGCAGCTTATCTGTAAAAGTTGGTGAGGGCTAATCCTCTGCCCAGCCAGGCAACTGCTGCACCTGCACATTGCTCCAGGGATATATGTGGCTCTGGTGAAGGATAGAGCAGCCATCCCCAGCTGATAGAAGGAGCTGGCCAGAACTGTTCAGGGACATCTGTGATGGAGGTGACCATGCACACCATTATGGCAGTGTTGCCTCTGTGAGCTATCCCCATGCTCCCAGCCTTCTGCATGTGGAAAAGCCAACAAAGCTCTCTGGGCCTCAGAAAGCCATAGATGAAGATGCTTCATCCAGCAACTGAGTTTTTCTTTCATGCTCCTCCAGGACAGGGAGAGATGGAGTTTTGAGCCTGTGTTGCTTCCCTGTAACTCCACAGCCCCTCCACCCTTGCTTGAGGCTGTACTTGAGGAATGAGGCCTCTTGGCCTTTAATTACCCCTGCTGGCTGGACAGGGCTGCATGGGATCTCATAACTGAGGCAAACAGCAGGACTGGGAAGAAGGCAGTCAGTGGTGACCACATGCCCACGAGCTCCCAAGGACATGAGCAGTACCCTTATGGGGACTTTGACTTAGGGAAGGCGATTGCCACCAAACCTTTTTGTTCCCACCCATGTGACAGCAAGTCCCACTGACTCCCCTGCTTCCTCACAGGGCTGCAGCTCACCCCACACCCACACTGCACCAGAGCTTTACTTCACACCTGCTGGGACTTTGCTGCAGTTGGAGTCATTGGGGCTGAAGGAACCCCTGCAAGTCATGCGCTCTGACCCTCTGTCCCAAGTCATATCCTGAGGCCTCTTTCAAAGTTTTCTTCTAATCTGGATTGATAGACCTAGAATGGCAGAGATGCAAAACTTCCTTTACTGCACCTCTAGCCCTTTCCTGTCTGTCCCACTCCTAGGGACATGGAGATAACTATTTGCTTCTTAGATTCCGCTCAAGCTATGTTGGCTGTGTCCAGCCACAGGGACCTGTTTTCCCTGGAGATCAATCTGTTCATAGCAGCAGCCTTTGTGCTCTGGCTGACATCCTCAGAGACAGCTTCCCTGCTGAGGCCCCCAGCCTGGGGCTTGCATTCTGGGCTCAAATCGTCCCCCGACCTGCTGGGGGTTGCCAACAGTGGAACACAGATATTAACCCCAGGGAGGGAAAGCTGGCCACCTGTCACTGCTTCTTTGGGGAACACATGCACCTCAGTCCTGCTATTAGCCCACATAATTCAGCCCTTTTAGCTTTGGAAAAGAGTGTATCTGCTGCTACTGGAAAGATGTGCAGCTATCTGAGAGCTGGAGCAGAGGAGAGGATGCCCTGTCCATCTCCTTCCCCAGCCAGTGCCCTAGCCCCTCTGGGAATGGGACCTTGAGACACAGCTGCCCTGGTACATAGCCCATCAGCTGTCAGTTCAGCTCCTGGAAGAAGCTGGGAGCTGTTAGAGACAAGTCCGGACCTTCAGAAAGACATGTTGTACTGAGAAACAGCGTAGTCCCAAGGGAACCTCGCTGCAGGCTGCAGAGGGTGACAGCTGGCTGACTGCTGGTGGACACGGGTGGCTGTGGTTGCCCTGGGTCTGCCTGTCACGGACTGCTCTTGGCAAAGCAGCACTGAGGATGGGTGAGGGCAGGCGGCTCTCTGCCGCTCAAACAGGTCGC
Source organism: Sitta carolinensis (assembly GCA_032173965.1). Lineage (NCBI taxonomy): Eukaryota > Metazoa > Chordata > Aves > Passeriformes > Sittidae > Sitta > Sitta carolinensis. The sequence continues at coordinate 40,939,394 of JAVUNC010000006.1, forward strand.
TGTGGCTAGACCAGGCTCCAGCCGCATGTGTATCTGCCAGCAGTCGTCTCGGTACTGGGTCGTCCTGAGGTGGGGAATACTATTAGGGGGACACCTAGGGAGTTTAGGAATAGCAGGGCATCGGTGCAGGGCTCAGGGAGCTGCTGGAGCGTGAAAGAGCATCACGAGCTCCCCGGGACATTTGGGGGAGTGGGGGGATTTTGGACTCAGGAAGAATGGGCTGTTGAGGCTGTGGTGTTGACTCTTGCCGTGCTGGTGCAAACCCATAAGATTACCTCCACTAATCGGAGTGATGCCCAGATGTGTGTATGGCAAATCAGCCTGTCACCCTGGTCCTTACGGGGCAGGGCAGAAAAATATCTGACTGAGCCAGTAAACGAGCTGGCTGTGCCTGGGGTGCAGCCCCCAAGCCGGTCTGCCTGTGCCCTCAGTACCGGCTCGGGCAGCGAGAAATCGCTTTTATCCTTTTCCTTTAAACTCCTCTCGCTGGCACTGGGTCTTTCCCTTGCTGGGAGAGTGGGAAGGGCTGTGCCCTGGATAATGCAGCGAACCGAGGAGAAAGGAGAGAGTTTGTGCCGTGTTATCGGAAGCAGCAGGAGAAGCAGTCACGTCGGGAGCAGCGGCGCGGCTCCCCTCAGCCAGCCCTCGAGCCGCTGATCGCACCAGCGGGCGGGCGCGGAGGTGAAGCGCGGTCCGGCCGCAGCCCGAGCGCCGCGCCGCTCCCCGCCGGCACCGCGCGGTGCCTCTGCGCTGCCGCGCCCGGCACCGGCCGGGCTCCGCCGCTCCCGCCGCTCCCCACGGCCGCGGCCGGGCCCGCCGCAGGGCCGCCGGGCGCCCACCCGCCCACAGGCCGCGGCGGGGCCGCCGAGCCGCTGCCGGCCGCCGTCATGCCAGCCGCCGCCTCTCCGCTCCTGCCGCCGCTGCTCCAACTTGGCGGGTGAGCCCTTCCTCGACACGCAGGTAAGGACCCGCGTACGGCTCTCGGGTGGGGGCACCCCCGCTGGCACCCGGGCGGTCGGCGTGCCCGGGGGTCCGGGAGCTCGTCCCCCGCGTCCCCAGGCTGCTCCGGTGGGATGGCAGCATGTCCCCAGGGAAAGGCAGCCTCGCGCCGAGCTCGAGTTGGCGCCAGGGGGGTCAGAAAATACGTTGGGGGACGTAAACATGAAAGGCTACAACCTGGAGAAACCGGGACGAATTACCTCGTCAGAGGCTCTGGGGTGGCCAGAATGTGAGGATTTCAACCAAAGTTTTAGAGGCCCGATATGTCGGAGCAATTGCGTGACACCTTGGACCCAGCCCGCCTTCGGGACTACCTCCCCGGGTGGCAGCTCAGCCGCCGGCTGAAGTTTGGGGGTGGTTTTCTTTCTTCTGAGAAGCCTCAGCAGCCGGCGGGAGCCACGGCACTGCTGGCCATCCCCGGGATGCAGTTGAGCAGGGGGACAGTCCGGAGACCTCGGTCGATACAGCTATTGACAGTGCCGTGACTTGTACCAACGACACGACTTCTCTGAGCAGCACCATCTCCCTATAGCCCTGAGGATGACCTCCCATTTTGTGTCTGAGGGAAAAAGCCACTCGTTCAGGAGTTTCAATGGGAAGCACTTTCCTTCTCTACCCAGTGCCTGTTTATAATTCCTTCTCCGAAGCTGCTGCGGGTTTCACAAAAGCCATGCTGCTCTTCCAAACCCATTTTACTGGACTGCTTCCTTTGCTTCTGAAAAAAGATAAATTCCTCTTTTGTTTAGCTTCGATCTGCCACCAGTAAAAATCTTTTTCCCAGGGGAAGGAAGCACTATGTAAATACCAGGGAAAACCAGAGAAGTGGGGTCTAAGCCTGCCTGCCATGTGCAAGAAAAAAAATAGCTTTGGTTTCTGAGGCATAGTTGCTGGTTACTTTGTAGATTGTCAGGAGAAGAAATTACCCAAACCAAAATGCAGTGACTGCATTTTTCTGGCAAAAGTTTCTTGTGTCATAAAAACGGCTGGCAAAGCTAAAGCTTTGGGGAGCTGAATCCACTTCACTTTGTCTCCCTGAGCCACCATCAGAGGCAGGTAATAAACACCATTATTAAAGAATGACTAATTTGCTGCAGCTCTAGCACGGTGAATTTGTACAGCATATCCCTGCTTTTGCATGGTACCCAACTCCTTCCTGCCCTCAGCCCAGCCTGCAGACATTGTCATCACTTGCAGAGAAGTAACCAAGTACTCAGAAAAAAATTGGCCATTAAAATCTCTCTCTAGCACCTACAAGCTCCCTGGGGCAAGCCCCAAAAGGGACAATCCTGCCTGTCCCGGGAGCTTATGGCAGAGCAATCTGTGGGCCCCTGGCATGGGCACTTCAGGCCATTTTGGTTTGTCTGCCCCCCTCACATCTCCTCTGCTGGTGTTGGGATGTACTCACATTTTTCCAGGACCGTCTTTGACTTCACTAGGTAGTCCAAAGGTCTGCCCTTTCTGCCCCCCCCCCCCCCCCCCCCCCCCTTTTCTGCCTAGTTTCTAAAGTTCTGGACCTGAGACTGCGACTGGCAGGTACCACTTGCAGGAGCTGCAACTACATTGCTGCTTTCAGAATAGTAATTTCAGGCAGTCTTCAGGCAGAAATTCTCTATTTGTAGAGTTGGAGATGGGCAAATGATTGACTTTTCTGTGTGAAGGACCAAGGCACAGTATTAGAGAGAAAAAAAAAAATCCATTACAGGTTTCCTCCAAATTGTCCTTCAGTTGCTGTTTCTCTGACAAGTGAAAAAGGCAGCAAACCAAACACTTTGCTCAGCCTGGAAAGGAAGGATACAATGATCCCCAGTGTTTCTTGGGTGCATCACTTAAACCAGCCTCCTTTTGGAGTAAAATACTTCAGGTATATTTTGAAAACAAGAGTTGGTCAGAGGATTTGTCCTCAGGCTCTATGTCTGGAAGCTCAACAGTGTGAAAAATTGGCCCAAGGCACATCAGACATTCAATGCCATGTGTGACAGCCACACATGGTGCTGCTCCTGAGCTGGGCAGGGTTGCTCTGCAAATCATTCCTGCTCTCCATGACTTCCATGGTGGCAGGGAAGGACCAGAGGGTGATGCTGAGGCTTGTTCCCACCCAGCAGGAACACGCTGGGAGGGAAACACCATGAGCAGAATGTCCTTGCTCAGCCCACATAGGACCAACAGTGCAGCTCACCTAGTGCACAGCTGCCTCTTTCAACACACTATGAGTCTGGATGGGAGCAGGAAGAAAGCTGTCCCGGGGGGGGTGTCATGGGCTGGAAGAGAAATGGGCCAGGAAGAAATGGAGAGCATCCATACAGCAAATGAAGGAGCAGACCAGAGGGCGCCTCAGCAAGACGACTTGACTAGATCATGGAAAAGAAAATGTGATATTGTTCTGTAACAGCTGTTTCCATACTGTATTGAAGAAAATTTAGCACTATCCTCTGCATAATCCTGGAGTCTGATACTGTGGGATGGACAACGGTTGTGGGATGGCTGGGGGCAGCTGCTGCCTTTTCTCTCATTATATTCTTGACAATAGAATAAACCAGTGTGAACTGCCCCTCCTCAAACTCAGAGGGCACATCTCCACTTGAGTATTCCTTGGCAATATGGAATTTTGGAATATGGAAGCGACTCTCAACATCTGGTTTGGATTGCACATTTTGACCCAGTTAATAATTTGAATACCTTGAAGTTTATCTGGGTCTGCAGATGTTTGCCTGATGGGAAGACAGAAATCCACTTATTTGCTGGACCAGGATATCATCTTACTGCTGATAAATACACACTGATGTTGGAAACTTTGGGTTTAGGAAAGTAAGCTAGAAAGGTGTCATCCCCACAACTTAAGTTCATTTTTAAAGAGAGACCAGATCATTGGCAAATGAATTAAACATCTGAACTACAGAGGAGCCTTGTGAATCCCCAGGAGAATCGGGACACTGTAAGCAAGGTGGAAATAGCCCTGAGCTGAAGGCAGGGAGACATGGATAACATAAACAGGGCAGTGGGGAAAGGAGGGTGCTGCATGCGCTAGCCTTCAGGGTGATAATGAATCATTTGAGTACTGATATGTTCTAAACAGAGACAAATGAGCAGTCCTTAACAGACGCTTTACACTGCCAGCTTCAATTGATAAGAGTGGGATTTTCAGGGAGATGTGAGGATAGAGTTAGGTGCTGTGGCTAAGCCTCTCTGTCACCAAGCCACAGCTGTGAAGGGGAGGACGTCTTTCTGTGCCCCCAACAACTGCTGCCACCTTGAGTGCTACATCCCTGTCCCCATTTTGGTCTCCGACAGTGCAAGTTTCTCACCTGGAAGAAAGCCAGGTCCCGTGTGCCTGACCACTTCTGTGCTGGGTGCCAGGATATTGAAGGGAAATCATCCCTGGGATGCAGACCTGCACATGGTCCCAGGCTGGGCTGCAGGGCCGAGGGGAGCATGGCTGGTACTGGAGGGGAGCATGAGGCACAGGTCTGCTCCAGCAGAGGGTACTGATGTTCTCAGAGTGGTCTCTGGGGAGGATGGGGTGCAGGGTCCCATGGTAACAGCAGCCACGAGTGGTCTGAGGGACTTCATGAGCAGAAGAAGAGCTGTGAAGTAGAGATGATTGGCATGGAGAAAAAGGTATGAGTAAAAGTGCTTGCTTGAAGAAGAGCATGGAGCCATTTAGGATAACCACTGTGTTCAGTTCAATACTGGGTATAGTTACAGAGAAAACCTGATGTGAAACTGAGGACTGTAGTCATTAGCAGAGGAAAATCAGCCATGAGCAAAATTGCAATCTTCCAGCAAGAGCTTCTGTGCATCTTCCAGCAGTGGAGAGAATGTCTTGATAGTAAACACATCCTGAGGGACCTCTGTGAGTAGTCCAGTGGGATACTTGTTGTCCCTTTGGGCAGTCCAAGCAAGAAGCCTGATCTCAGGTGAGGGATTGGGCTAACTTTTTGCTGGAAGAATTGGAGCCCAGGTATCAGTGAATTTGATTCTCAGGGGCTCTGTATACATGTATCTAAGTAGGTTTTCTACATTGAGAGCAGAATGCAAATGCCCTTCTCTCCAGAGAGCAGTCTTAGGGTAATTCCTTAGGGTGGTCCTGAGCTGAGGAAGAGAAGGTTGAAGCCCAGAAGGAGTCTGAGCTCGTTTCTCCAGGACAGTGATTTAGATGTGATAGCAGGCAGGGAATTAGTCTCCCCTGATGCTGAACTGGTATTTTTTAGCTCAGATGAGAAGCGAGAGCCCAACAGCCTCCAAAGCTGTCTTCACTGGTTGATGCCTCAAAGGGCTGGAGATGCTGACAGTCCCAGCAGTGGTCACACCTGGGAGTCATTGCACTGACCTCCATTGCCTCCCAGCAACCCTGCTGGATACCCGTACAGTAAAGAGAAAAAGCCTCTGATTAGAGCAATCCATCAGCTTTGTTTGGCATCGTGTGCCCCTTTAAAGCCCCTCACAGGGGCTTATTGTTGAGGGTGCTGCAGGGCTGCTGGTTGTTTGCATGCAAATCCATCAGGAGTGCTCTGAGGTGAATAGGACTGTCCCAGTGTGGCTGTTGGAACCTTCAGAACTTGCCCATCCCTGATCCTGTTCTGTCCACCTCCCTGGCCCAGTGCTGCCAGCCAGGTGACCCACTCTACTCTGCCTCAGCTGGGCACCCCATGGCCCCTCTGCTGCCCCCCAGCTCCGGGCCAGCCGCAGGAGCAGCTCCCCTACACTGCCCGCTCTCCTCACTGATCCCATGTACACGGGACAGCCTGCAGAAACTTCTGACAGCCACCTTATTTACTTATTTAATTATTTAATCATTACTTGTTTCCGTCTCCTGCTTAAAAAGGGATGCCAAGAGAGTCCAAACCTGCTAATTATACACCTAGCCACCCACACCACCATGTGCTTTATTTCCATCGCCATTCATGCTCCCTTCTTCCTGCATCGCCAGCTCGATGAGCCCTTCCCGTATCTCTCGTGCCTGAGGGGCATCCGGGCAAGCTCGGTGAGCTCAGACCCCGAGCCGACGCCGCGCTCACACTGGACGAGCCAACGCCAGCCATGGGGTGTTGGGGCGCCGTAGCCGTCCCCAGCGATTTGGACACCCGGGCACTGCGCCCAGGCTTTGCCTGCAGGCGCCGTCCCGGCCCCGCGACGCTGAGGATAGGGAGCGGCCGGGCCCCACGGCCGGGGCTGTGCGGGCTGTGCCGATCTGTGCGGGGCTGTGCGCACCGTGCGGGGCCGTGCGGAGCTGTGCGGGGCTGTGCCGATCTGTGCGGGGCTGTGCGGGGCTGTGCGGAGCTGTGCGGGGCTGTGCGCACGTGCGGGGCCGTGCGGGCTGTGCGGGCTGTGCGACCGTGGGGGGCCCGTGCCGGATCTGTGCGGGCTGTGCGCACCGTGCGGGGCCGTGCGGAGCTGTGCGGGGCTGTGCGCACCGTGCGGGGCTGTGCGGAGCTGTGCGGGGCTGTGCGGAACAGTGCGGCGTGCGATCTGTGCGGGGCTGTGCGGGCTGTGCGGCAGTGCAATGGCGGGGCAGTGCGGATCTGTGCGGGGCATGTCGGGCAGTGCGATCTGTGCGGGCAGTGGGATCTGTGCAGGGCTGTGCGGGGCAATGCGGAGGCAGTGGCGGATCTGTGGCGGGGCAGTGTGGATCTGTGCGGGGCAGTGTGGATCTGTGCGGGCAGTGAGGATCTGTGCAGGGCTGTGCGGGGCAGTGCGGGCTGTGCAGGGCTGTGCGGGGCAATGCGGGGCTGTGCGGATCTGAGCGGGCAGTGCGGATCTGTGCGGGGCTGTGCGGGGCAGTGCGGGCTGTGCGGATCTGTGCGGGCAGTGCGGGGCTGTGGAGCTGTGCGGGCGGCGCGGCGGACGCTGCGCGGCGCGGCGGGGACACCTGGCGGCCGCCTGGCGAGCGCCGGACGCGGGCGAGGCGGGGGACACGGCAAACACGAACACCCTGCCGGCGCCGCACAGCCCGTGCGTGGCGCTCCCGAGTGTTACGGGGATGCCTGCTTGGAGGCGATTGAGTTTCCATGCTTCCTGTTGATGTGGTGCGCACGGGCAGCGTGTCCAGATCGCTGGCACCGGAGCTGGGACAGGGAGGGGTGGGAGCCCCAGCCCTGTGGAGCCCCTGGAACGGCTTCTCCAAAACCAGCCCGGCTCTTCCCTGCCGGCCTCAGGGATGGATTTGCTGCTCCCTACCATTAGGAGCAACACCTTGGTTCTGAGCGTAGCTGGGTCAGAACACTGCGGCAGAGAAACATTGTATCAGAGACAATAAAGACCCGATTTCCACCTGGAAATTGCCCATTTTGACTTGTGATCGGTGAAAAGCAGCCCATCGCATCCCAATTCTCAGAGCAATTTAGTCTCTGTTGGACGCAGCAGCCCTTTGGTACTGGCTTTCTACCTGTCAGGAGATCAGAACAAGCATTTTATTCACTCCTTTCCAAGTCTATCAAACCAGCTGCATCAAAGGTGTGAATCAGATTCTCTACATCACAAATGCCTCAGCTATCCTCCCTCTAATCCAAGTCCACAGGCTTTGTGTCACCTTCTTCCTTCCCTCCTGGTCCACACCAACTCTTTCCCCTCCAGCAGCTTCATAGTCCTTTTGTTCTCCATGTCGGTGGCCAGGATCCAGCTCTCTGTCTGGCTCAGATGTCACTGTGCTTCCCCTGCTCCATGCTTCTTGCCCACCATTTCCCTTCCCACCGCTGTCCCTACTGTGCTCGTTTATTTCTCTGGATACCATTTCTGCCAGCCCCATTGGGGCTATCATGTCTCACCACGCTTCCCTCCTGCCCCACACTAAGACCTGCCTCCCCCACATCACCCCTCTGACCTTTCCAGCCCCCAGTCCACCTCACCTGATGCTCATGCCCCAGGCAAACTTTCCCAGGACTGGTGAAGGCTTTGTTACACCTCAGGGATGAACAACCCCTCAACCTGAATGATGTTGCTATTCCCAAGACAGAAGCAGTGGTGTCAGATGAGCACCCATGGAAGCACTTCTGTGTTGGCTGGAGCAAAACTGCTTTCTGCAATCATGTCTGTGAGGCTGATGAAAGCACTTCCTTTTCCCCTAGAGCTGTGGATCACCCTGCAGGGTGCAGGCCTGAGACATGCCAGTTATCCATGCTGCTGCATGGGCTCCTATGGCTGAGAGAGGGCTTGGTCCACTCCCATCAGAAACACTGCCCATGAGCTTTCACAGCCCTTCCTTCACCCCCCTCTCCAAAATGACAGCTTCCCAGGCAATGCTGTGCCTTTGCTTCTCAGCAGCCTTTGTGAGATGGTTTTCTCTTGGGCTGAATCACAAGCTTAGATGCCCAGAGGCAGAGGTACTGTGTCCTGACTGGACCTGGGCCTCTGGTTAGAAGATCCAAAGCACCTCCTGAGAGCTTCTAGGGAGGTCTGGGCTCAGGGACAAGTGCTCAACAAATTTCCTGTGCTTTGCTCTTCCATCAGGAGTGGGTCCACATCTGTTCTGGGGCTATGGCAGCTGTACCTGGCCATGGTGCTGCTTAACATCAGCTGAATCAGGAGCAGGCAATCACACTGTCCCCTGCCCTCAGAGCAGCCAGGGCACGACAGTGCACTGGTACCTGAGGGCACCGGCCTCCCCTGGTGCTGTCCTGAAAGGGAAAGCCTTCATCCAGGGCGGGCTAACCTTCTCACTCTGGAGTCTGGGGACATGCACCACAGCCACAACCTGCTAATGAGCCCAGGAACCAAGGCAGAGTGTTTGCTCGACAGGGCAATTAAATATGATTGATTCCTGGAACAGCTACTTAATTCATCATTAACTGGCTTATCATAGCCGGCATCTGTGCCGAGGGTCCCTCTGAGAACTGCCTCAGGGGGCATGGTGTAGAGGTGAGATCTGTGAAATACAAAGCTAAATTTGCTACTTCTTTATTTTCATGCCTTATTTTGGCTGATTTTACCCAGTATTTGCCTTAAGAAGCTGAGAGTACACAACACAGCTGTGAATTTCCCACTCTGCTGAGGACTGCTGCAACCGGGCTGGGGAGTGTGGGGGCCCTGCTCATCCAGCTGGTTACAGGAGGAGCAGTGCACAGGGGGAGGCAGTTCAGTAGGGAGCCAGCAGCTGTCAGGCAGCAGTAGAGCTGCAGCAGTGGTTCAGCTCAACCAGAGCACCGCAGCCTGCCTCCTCCCAGGTGTGCCCAAGCTGTGCATGTATGCTTGTATGTGCGCATCCTCCCTGTGCACCTAGCAGCGTCTCACCACTATGACCTGCTACCGTACTGCCCAGACTAGCCCCATGGGGCTGATGGATATGCAAGCTATCCAGTCTTGCTGGTAATCGGGACAGAGAAGGGGCACTCTTTGGCAATTTTGTCTTTTACTGCTTTCTTGCTTTCATCTTCTGACTTAATTCCTCTTTCCCCAAGCTTGGTTATTAGCAGGCTTTCTTTGTCACCAGCCTTATTTATGTCTAGGGTTTTTTTTTAAGTCCCTGAGTGGATAAATTCTCAGTAGGATTCAGGTAACCAAAATAGGGTTTGGGGTCCTCAACCTCTCTGCTATTCTCTCCCTAATGTCATCTCTAGAGGCTTCATGGTCCTTATCTCCACCTGCAAACCCAGACCACTTGGTCCATGGGCTCTATGTGATATGCTGATCTTGGTGACTGAGGAGTGGGAAGCATCTCTAATCCCTCTGGTACTGGGACTATTTCACATCTTCACAGTTACTGGAGAAGAAGGTTTCAGCCTGGCTGCTTTCCAGCAGGGCTGAGCACACTGCTGTAAGCATGTTGTGATACTGGCCCTCATTGTCCCCTCCCCACTGCTGACAAATTCCAGGACCGGACAGGAAGGCTCCAGTTGGTGGCTCCTTTGCTTATTTATCAGAAGCACTGTGAGATTTTCTTCTTCACTTTTGCCCTTGTCCCTGCAATCTCCAAGGGAGAGCATCAGCCCCAACTCTCAAGAGTGCAAGGCAGCAAGGAAAAGATACTTTAGTACAGGTAAATCTTTTATAATTCCAGACGGTACAGTACTAGCACAGGCTAAATCTTTTTAGCTGCAGCCCTGCCCTGTCCATGCTTTGTGCAGCAGCTTCAAGATCCTGGCTCTGCTCCAAGGACATCTCCAGGACAGTTTGAAGGACCAAAGAGGTTTCAGCTCACCCTACTTCCCTGGGATGAAGCCTCTGCCCTGCCCAGCCCACATTCACAGACTTCCCCATACTTCAGGAGTTTTTTCCTATGATTTCTTTTGCTACCTTCACTGTTCCCTTCCAAGGTATGTTCCCCCTAGGGTGTTTGCTGCCTGCAAACCCTCACTGCCTCTTCCCCACAGCCCAGGTCAGTGAGACGTCTCCCACCAGCACTCCTAGCATCCTTTGGGACTCAACAGAGTCCATGTCCAGCAGCAGTCCAGCTGCATAGATGCACTCTTCCCACACTTGCTGCCTGGCACCTCCCAAACTGCCTTTTAGGTTTCCAGTTCCTCCCAGCTCCTTCCCCTTCTTTCCCCCTCCCACACTCTGTTTCCCAGTGCTTGCTGCTGTGAACGTATGGCTTTTCTGTGCCGCTCTGCTCCTTCTCCAGCCTGTTGCTGAGGACCTAAAGTGGGAAGCACAGCAGCTTCCACACAGGCAGCACCTGCTGCCCAGGGGCCGGCAGCCTGCCTGCATTCCATCTGCAGGTGTTCCTCAATACATTTGGAACAGACTCCCTGCAGCTGTTCTCAGCAAGATCCCATTCCTTCCTCCCCTAGCTTGCTGCCAGAATCATTTTCTGAGATAAGGCGTGGATGCTGTACTAAAACTGTCAATTTTTTCTCGCTAGCACTGGGCTCCTGCTTTGGCTGTTGCTCTCAAATGGCACTTGGTGACTGGTCTCTCCTTACTGTCTTGTTAAAAATTCAGTTATTTTATTAGAAATCTAATTTGCATGTTAAGGTAAGCAAAGAAGAGGATTGTGGTTTCCTTGCCTGAAAACTGGGATCTAGCTTTGAGCTTCTCTCTGTGTGTGCAGAAAATAAAACCATCTTTGCTACAAATATGCATCTTCCTTAAATATTTTGAAAATACTTAATGGCCATCTGCACGAGCCATTACTGGCTTTATAAGCAAGGTGGGAGACTGTGGAAGGCAGGGAATGGTTTTGGGAAGGGAGAAGTGAAGGGCATTCACCAAAATGCACAGCGTTTTAGCAGCACAGGAGGGCTTTCGAACAGTTCCATTTTCCTGAGCAGATTTCCAAAATGTGGTGACCACTGCTCGAATAAAACCAATGGACAGGTCCATTTGAAACCATGCACGCCTCCCAAACCTGCGTGATGTGGCAGAGTATGGCTAAGGAAACAGGACCACTTGGGCTTTTCACTCTCTAAAGTCTTCAGTTTCTCTATTCATATTTCCTTCTTGAGATTTAAAGCCAAGGTCATGTGCTGTCTATCGAAAACCTAGTGCACCTCAGGGATTCTTCTAGCAGGAAGAAGTGTGACCCGGCTACACAGCATCCTGCAGAGGAGTCAGTGACCAAGGTCTCTAAGGATGACAGGAACATTTGAGGTTGCAAGGCAATAAGGTGACATGGTCTGGGAGCTGGGAAAATGCTAAAGAGACTGTAAAACCTGGGGCTCAGGTAGTGAATAGGGCAAAGTAATTGTTTCTCTCTCCTGAGAATGCTGATATTTCACTGTACTTTTTTTCTTTGTTCCAAGTGGGTTGGGAAGCCAAAATAGTAAATGCTCCTCTGAAGGGGTGGAAATATTTCATCTGAGAAATTTTCTGGGGAAAAAAAAATTTGAGAGCAGTACAAGGTTTCAGCACTCTGAAATGGAGGAATGGAGAGGGAGGTGAATTTCCCTGAGGAAGAAACCCATATTGACATTTGTAGCTGAGGATCTCCTTTGGACTCAGCATTTTCTGAAGCTGGTGGCCCAGAGCCAATGCTGTCTGGCTGCCTCTGTACCCAGGGGTGGAGCTGGTTTAAACAGCACTTTGATGTGATGGATCATTTACTTAAAGTTTCATCGTTTCAAAGTGGACCAAACCCCATGGAGTCTCCTCTTTAATCTCCACATCTTTCTGTTCCTCCTCACAGCTGGATGAGCATCCAGCCCTCCCACCCCAGCCTACACACCATCTCCATATCCTCACAGCAGCCCCCTGGCTTCCCTTGGTGGCTCACTGCACTTGCCCCAGCACAGCCTTGGATGAGTCCTAGAGAATTTCCCGTGCACCTGAAAGCCAGTTAGGTGTACATGTAATGTCCAGAGCAGCCCTCTACTTTGGGAAGTCAGGGAGGCTCCTCGAGTGATTGTCATTCTCTTATCTACTTCTGTGCTGTCAATCTTAGTCACAGCACACATTATGAACCAGCAGAAAAAATGCAGTAGGTCCTTTCCTGTCAGGCTGCACATGGCCAACTTAAGATGCATTATAGATACAGCAAGCCCTCATGTTAATCCAGCCTGAATCAGATAACCTTACTGCAGGGCAGCATCCTTATCTTGCTACCACCTGGGGAGATAGCATTCAAGCTGTGCAGAGGTGGGGAGGGGTCTTGTTTTCTCCAGTATTTTTCTGTTCCCACTACCCTCTTGACAGTGGCTATGCATGGGTGAGAGGTTTTTCTGCTCCCTTACCTTTGCTGAAATAACAGCCTACTCCCTCCCACCCCCTCTGCAGGATCCTGCAGGATCATCACCACCACTACTGCCGGCAGCATGGAAAACGTGCATGAGCTCCAAAATCCGCTCTTGGCCAAATCCAATGGCCACCTTCACAGCAGCTATTCTTACCACCAGCATCACAGCCAGGACTACCACAGCCATCGCTGCCAAGGGAAACTGTATTCCTACATATTCCAAAACACTGGTGGTGCCAGGACTCACCAGCTGCTGGATGCCAGTTCCCTGCAGCTGGCTGTTGAAGCTTTGTATGGCCCCAGTTTCATCCTTGTAAAGGATGAGACTGCACTCAAGAACAAGGACAGCAAGATGGAAAGCTGTGAGACCACTTTTACAGAAAGCAAAGAGTCTCCATCTGAAGCTCCTGAAGGGCAGGAGGCACAAGGGTCCTGCCTGGTAGAGAGTGACATCCGCATCCAAACTGTTTCCTATGAGGTGGAGGAAGAGGAGCTCCAGGAGTATGAGGTGAGCTTGGACAGGTGGGTAGCACTAAACTCCTGTGGTCATTCTTTCTGGACATTGGCTCAAATCATTGAAAATTTATTCTCCCTTCTTTACCCAGAACTTCCCCCCAAATCCTACAATCTCCTGCCTTACCAGCCTCCCTGTTCACCCAGTATTTCTTCTTTCTCCTTTTAATTTCTGCTTTCTTCCTCACTGCTGACCTCAGAAGGAGGTCCTTAGAGCAGCCTTGCTGTCTGCTGCTGGAGAAAAAGGGAGGTGGGTCTCTGCAGGACCCTTGGGAAATGGGAATGCTTTGACAAGGGCAGGCTGCTGCTGCTGTGGCACTCGAGCTAAAGAGAAACAGCAATCCTTGCATAACCGCAAAATTCATATGCGTGATGGCAGCAGCTGAGAAAAAGCTTTACATATATAAAGACAGGATGAATCCTGTACAGGAAGAATGAGAACTGACAAAGCAGCCTTGTTGCTGTGCTGTGCCCCACTATGGCTTGAGCAGTGGTACCAAGACTGGGAAACATCATCCAGGATCTTCATAGGTGGGAGGGGGTCCCAGAGCTCACTGGAGCTGATGCCTGATGGCCTAGCACAGCTCTGCTTCTTTTGGTGTTGGTGTTGCAGCCTGTTCAGATGGCAGCAGGGATGTCCCCACCTCTGCATCCCTTCCCCACCACGACACATCACTTGCAGGGTGGTCTGAGGCTGGCCCAGTGGTGCCCAAAGGCAAGAGGGTCACAACAGCCACTGAGCAGTGACTCTCTAAGGGGACAGGGCATGCTGCCCATGCAATGTAGGCTCCACTTCAAATGCTTTCCCTCACTTCCTAAATTAGTTTAGCAGGATATTGATCTCCTAGTCTCTAATGGGGATAAGTCACTTTGTTTCAGTTTGTTTAAGCTGACAAACAGTCAGTTCTGCCAAAGCTGAAGATATTTCAGTTTAAGACTCTCTAATGCAGGGAAATCCCAGACCCCCAGCATTTGCTCTGGCAGGGAGCCGAGAATCCATTTCACTCTCAAATTCACTGAGCTGCATTGTTCCTTATCAAACCATGCTGAAGAGTCTAAAATATTTTTGAAATTTACTCCTTGAATTTGCTGGTGGGAATTGTATGAGAATATGTGACGGGATCAGGAGAGAGTGGGAGCTGGGAGGCGAGGTGCTGAGATGCAGCCTGCAGAGCAGCATGGGGAGGTGGGCATGTGCTGAATCCATCTGGTTTTGCAGAGTGACTCCTCCAGCGACAGCGAAAGCGAGGATCATTTCCTGATGCTTCCCCCCCGGGACCACTTGGGCTTGGCCCTTTTCTCCATGCTGTGTTGCTTCTGGCCCCTGGGGATTGCTGCCTTCTACTTCTCCCAAGGGGTAAGGAATCCCTTTGCTCACCTGCATGTGCCAAATGCTAAAGCAAGGGCCCTGAAAGTCACAGCAGCCCATGGAGGTGACCAGTACCTTTCTGAATCTAAGGCTCATCTCTGTGCCATGGCCATAACTCTGAGGGTTGAGACAAAAGGTGCTCCTGGCTGTCTCCACAATTGTTGTGGGGTTGGAACCCCTCCAGTTCTGGTGTGGGTTACTGGAGGTCAGGCTTTTCCTTTGGGTTTTCTGGCTGTTATTTAGGGAACTGTGGCTCCTCTTGGCCCCTTGCCCAGCTTCTCACCCTCCAGCCAGGTTCAGGAAAATGGCATTTTCCCATCTGTCCTCCCATTCCCCAGTAATGTGAAGGTTCTACACCATGACCCTGAATGAGGCAGCTCATGCCACAGGAGCCAGGCTGCTCTGGAGAATGGAAACAAAGGGGAGCTTGGTGTCCACATCACACTACAGCTCCCCTCTTGCACTTGTTTCTGATGCACATTGCCTAACCTGGGGAAGCCAATGCCAGGCTGGCAGAGGCTGGAGAGGAAATGGCCCTCAGGCTACAGCAGCTCAGAGGAGCTGATGTGTCCCTGAAGGCTTAGCCTGGAGCATGGGCTCACTGACATCACTGTTGACCCGGAATAATTCATGCAGAGACAGGGGATTTACTCCACATTTGCATAGATGCTGCTGTAACAAGAATAGATGGGGTTAGGAATTAAAAAGTTAAATCAAGAGGATAGGAACAGAAGGGGAAAAATATATTACATGAGTGCCTGGCACAGAGCTGGTGAGAGGCAGGGGAAGCATTAATTATTAGGACCCCAAGGAGCAGTTGATTTCACATTTTTCCATGTAGTGCAAGGTAGAACAGTGCACTCTCCACAAGATGATGTAGGTGGGGCAATTTATAACTATCTCCATTTTCTATAACTACCCCCCCACTTTGTTCATTCTCTGAGGCAAGGACCATATCTTTCATTGGTGTCTTTGCACATTGAGTGCATTGATGCCCACCTGGCAACTTGAACTCAAGTAGCAGGTAATAACTAGAGCAGCTTGGAATATGCCCTGGGCACTCAGAGAAGCTGGAAGTTGCCATCTTTTCCAGAGACATGAGGATCTATCTCCACTGCTGGTTTCATCAGCCCTTCAACAGCAAATAGGCTACAGCTGAAAACCCCACACAGGAAAACTCAGGTGGCAGCACAGCTGGACCAACAGACCATGCCATCAAGAGTCAGCTCCCTGAGCCTAGGCAGTTCTCGTTACATCTCTGTACAGGGTGCACTGGTATCTGGTCAGTGCCACACTGCCATCACCCCACACACTGAGGTCTTACAAGGGTCCAGCCACCCACTCACATCTCTGGCTGTGTGCCCAGATGGGTGCTTTCAGACAAGGAGCTGAAGCCCATGCTTCCCTTGGGGGCAAAACCCACAGGGAGATGTGTGCGGGTGGCACTGCTGTTCTGAGTCCTCCCAGACTGACAGACACCTTGCTGTCTGTTCCCAGCCTCCATGGGGTGCAGTGGCCAGACAAAAAGCACTGACTCAGTAATGAAACAACTGCATGCTGGTTAAAGGTCAGGTTGGTACAGCTGTGAGCAACAAGCATTTCTTCTCCTTCCAGACCAGCAAGGCTGTCTCCAAAGGAGATTTTCATCTGGCCAGTTCAGCTTCCCGCCGAGCTCTCTTCCTTGCCGCGCTCTCCATAACCATTGGCACAGGAGTGTACATCGGGGTGGTGGTAGCACTGATTGCTTATCTCTCGAAAGGGGGCCACGTGTAGCTGCCACCTGCATGTCACTGCCATCCCTGGCCGCTGACCCTTCTGGGATTGAGCTTTCCTGCGGAGCACAGAGCACCAGTGCCTGCAAGGGCTGCTTGCACAGCAGGGCCCCAGCATGGATGTCCTGTGCAGGTTTCTTCCTCTTTCAGACAAACAGTAGACCCCTGCTCTCCCTGAGGCTGTGGTGTGTGACCGTCTAACAACAGGGAATTGAGTACCAGCCAGGCTGCTGGCACAAGGAGGAGCACGTTTGCCTGGTGGAAGATGTGCAGGAGAGAAACCACGTGCTGCTGCTGGGCTGGTGCGACCACCCTGATCTGGGGCTACAGCTTCCCTTCTCAGCCCCGCAGCTGGGAGATCCATCACTTAACCAGGCTTGGCCCATGAAGGATACGCATGGGGAGAAGAGGGGATATGGTGCCAGGGAATGACTGCTGCTTCTTCTGGAAGGCCAGAGTCCTGGTGGGGTCTCAGATTCCTGTGATGGGGATGACATCCTCACTTCAGTGCCGTGGGGTGGCCTGACCCCTCAGATGCAGCAAAGTAGGAGGACAGAGCATGGACAAGACCAAGAGGCATGCTCTCTGCATCCCTCTGCAGACAGACCCCTGATCCACAGGAGAACATCCCAGTTGCTGTCTATCCCAAATCAGAAACAAGCAGGAAGGCAGGCTGGTGGTTGCACACCATCTCTCCCATTGTTGGTGCCAGCTGGTAAAGACAGCAAGGTTTTCTCTGTGTTAGTAGTGATTGCCATGATGATCCCAAATCAGAGCCCTCAAAAGGTTGCTGTCCCAGAGTGATGAGCCCTCAAAAGATCTGTAATGGGAATCTCTACCTAAGAAGTGTTCTGTGAGGGGTGCTGGCCTGAAAGATTCCACTCCTTTTACTAGAAGAGGCTGACAGAACCTGAAGAATCTGGGGTCAGAGTGCTGTTCATGAGGGGATGAGATCCAGAGAAGAAAGAGACATGGAAGGAGCCTGAGACACAGGGTGACCTCAACACACTCCTTCCCACGACTTGGAGAGAGGTATCTCCATCTATCCAAAAGCCTCTGGTAACAAGGAAATATCAAGCATCCCCTCCATAGATCTTACTTTTGCTTATTTGTATATTGTCAGCAACACATTAAATGCTTCAGAGGTGGGTATGAAGGCAGTGGTGGCCCCACAGGGCGGGCATTAAGAAGCCATGCCTCAGGCCCCACTCTCCAACATCCCCCCTCTCTCTGGCTCCCCTGTTGCCTCTTTTACCCACGTGCAGGAGACTGCAGGCAGACTCTGGGCATCCCTCTCCCCCTTCCCAGAGTTTCTGGGCAGGCTGCAGCCAGCTTTGCAAGAGATGCAGCATGATCCCCCAGCTGGGTGCCATTCAAATGTACACTTCATCCTAAAGAAGCATGTTAATGTCTGCAATTGCCATTGTACTTGAGCCATAAAAGAGAGAAGTGCATCAGAGACCGGTACAGAAGCTGGTCTGAAAGTTCCCATTATGTTTTTTAACATGGAAGAACTAATAAAAAAAAGCAGGAGAAAAGACTCTGTTTATAATAACATGGATCTGGCTGTCAAAGAGGTGAGCTTCACAAGAGGCCACACTCACTTAAACCTGGAGGTGTTTATGCTGTTCCTGAAGAAAGTTATAATCTGGTATCTTGGAGGGAGATGTACTTCAGTGTAGATCACAGTGGGCAAATACCACTTAGAGAAGGATGGTGTTATAGGCTTTTTTTTCCCTGTGTAGTTGGACAAGAATTAGAGAGAGAGACCAGAGCACCTGTGTGTAGTAGAAGCATAAAATCTGCTTGAAAAGGGGCAGAAGAATACAAACATCAAGAGAAAATAAGCAGATCTTGCTTCTGATGGCAGACAGAGGCAGAATTTGCAGGGAATGGCTAGCATGTCCAATAGAGATGAAGTGGCCTTAGAGAAGAATGTTAAGGGGCAGACTCACCCGGCACCCATGTGATGGTTTTCATTCCCCTCGTGTGCTCAGTCTTCCTGGATGTCCATCCCTCCAAATAACCAAGCAAGAGCATAATTTCAGGAGAGGGGACGTCTGTGGATGCATCTGCAGGAGGGGTGACCAGCCCCACAACTCCCCAGCTCAGTGCTGTCCCAGCTAAAGCCTTCCTCATCTCTCCCTTTCAAGTACCCCAGATACAGCAGGACTGGGGGTTCCCTGCTGATCGTGGTCCAGACAAAATTATTTGGACTGCTAGACCAGAATCTACATTAAGATACAGCATTTGCTTCTGAATTTGTAATTCTTCCAGCTGGTTCCCTCCTGGGGCATCCAAGGGTGGGGGGTCCAGCAGTCTTCAGCCCACTTCCCCATGGGCATTCCATCCCTCTGAACCCAAACTGCTTCTTTGTCTTTTTTTAATTGGAGATGCATGGGCAAGGAACGAGCTAAATGGCCAACAGAATTAGAGTCTTTTCAGCTAATAGCCTGAATCTCTGATGAGCTTGTCAAAGTGGGGGAGAAGGGGCTGTGCCAGAGCATCCCTAAGGGGGGCATTATGCAAATGGAGAAATTAGTTGGAAACAGCCTAAAGGGAAACATGTGGAAATTGAAATCCGAGGAAGAGCATGATCACTGCTGAATAACTTATTACAGACTCACAGTGTGTGCTGTAGCTGCCTAAGCAGAAGGGAAGGAAGCAAAAAGGCAAGAAGTCACAGTAGTCAGGGAAGGTCCAAGCTCCAGAAATTTGATTGAGCTTAAAAGAAATTTAAACTAAACTCTTCCAGTGGGTGTGGAAGAATTGATTCTTCATCCCCTTCCTCCCGTCCTCCCAGAGAAGGGATCCCTCTCCCAACCAGGACCCTCAGCTCAGCAGCAGAGCTCTGCAATGGTCCAGATCCCACAGGAGATACTCAGAAATTTGGGGGGAAGGAGGAATAGCCTCAAGTTCTGGCCTGGCAATGTGTCAGGCCAGAAAGGAGAAGGAATGGAGGGAGCCTGGCAGGTCACTGCTGTGGGAGGTAAGACAAAGTGAGATCTCTGGTGGCTGATGAGGGAAGCTTTGGGGTTCACTCAGGTAGGGGTGGAAGAAGGTTGGTAAAACAGTGATGTCCTATAACCACAACCCTGCTGTCCTCTGCATCCCAGAGCTTTCTAAAAAATAACTGCATGTGGTACTGAAGAGTTCCATGACATAGCAGAACAACTCCCTCTTCTCCATTCATGATTAGGACATCTGTTTGTAACCAAGTTCCCCACCAGGTGGCTGCAGGTGCCTGTCCCTGTGAACACAGGTTCTGGCTGACTCAGCACAAGTCTTTCAACCCCCTGGCTTCAGCAACCCTGTACCATCACCCTCCTCCTCAGTGCTCCCCAAATGCCCCTGCCCTGGCTCAGTTGCCCCACCAGTACTACCAGCCTTCCTCCTGAGGCAGTGACACTGAGAGACAGACAGAGACAGTAACCAGAAAGCCCATTCCCCACCCCCTTCCCCAAATCTGTGCACAAACACCCGTCTCTCGTTTCACACATTCTGTGGCCTTTGGGTTGCCAGAAGTGCCATGGCCAGGTGTCCCAGATGCCCTCCTTGCTGTGAGGAAAAGAACTTGGGGACCGAGCCAGCTGCACTCCCTGGACTGACTGAACATCCCCTCCCTCCCTCCCCTGCCTTGGAGATGCTCCTTGCTCAGCCAGGAGCTCAAAGCAGCATTGTCTGAGGTGTATTGGGATTTGGTTTCTTTTCACAGCAGTGGAAAGCACGTTGTATTCCAGCTTGAGCTCCCTTTGTAACCTCCACAGCATCAAGGTGAGCTCTTCCTGTGGGCCTTTCTCTTCAGAAGCAGCTAAGGACAGGGTGGGTGGAGCCTGTGCCAAGGGCAGGGGTGGCCTTTGAATCCTACCTCCTTCTGGGATGCAGCCAGGAAGAAAGCTGCTGAGGAAAAAAGCACCTCAGCACAGATCTGAACAATCAATACATCTGAGCTGTTGCCTGCTCTGCTGCCACTGCTTACCCCTAGGCAAGTGCTGTGGTGTGCCAAAACAGTCTCACTGGCTACAAATAGGAGCTGGGAAATGGTGATGGGGGATCTCACTCCTTGTCTCACAGTGAGAGGATGACGAAGGTGTGGTTTGTGGGGGACTCAGAACCCCTGTGGGACACTGTCCCCAGCCAATGGGATTCACAAGGACTCTGGTTCTCCCACGCACCCCCAGCCAACCTGCCTGCCCCTCCTTGGGGTCAGCCCCAAGGTGGGTGATGTGGAAACCACCAGAGCAGGATACTGGATGTCCTTCCTGCTGCACTCCCAGCACCTTCACTCCCTGCAAAGCCCCTTGCAGAGGCAAAGTCACCATCTGCTCTTCTCACCAGCACCCATTAGTGGGTTGGGATTGCAAGCATGCTGGTGGAGCAGATATGCCTTTATTTCACCCCCATCTCTCATCTGGAGGATGGTGAGAAAAGAGACACAGGGAAATCAAAGCATAGCAAGTCCTTTGGCTCACTTAATAGCATAGTGAGTGTTTTCCCTTCCCCGTAATCCAGTAAGGAAATAGCTAATTATCTGAGACAAGGGAAAATTTTTATTTCTATTAAAAAAAAAAAAAAAAAACTTTTAAAAATCCTGTAGCATTGCATCTCTTCACCTAGTTTATCTTTTCCTCTTTGCTCCCCAAAAACAGCCTGCAGTGGAAAGAGCATGGGGAAGGCACAGCCTGTGGCAATGCAATGTCTCCTGAGGCTGGTGTGAGAGGATTTTTGCAGAGAGAAGCCAATTAAGAGCTAACACTCAGTCAGGCATCAGCTGCTGAGAAATCAGGAGCTTCATTACCTCCCCTGTCACCACACATGCAGGCACCAGCTCACTCTTCCACAAACTCTGGTAGCTACACGTGCCAGAACACACTGCTGGGGTCAAGCTGTCCCCATGGGGCAAGAGGACAAGTGGTGTCAAGAGGGGACAGAGCACTAGGTGGGGACACCTTGCTGAGGACAAGGCATATGCTGTCTCCATGGTCACTGGTGAGTGACAGGGCTTGCTGTGATGCCTCTGAAGGGCTTGGTTAGTTAGGGGGACACAGGAGGGTGTTGGCACCACCCTCCACTGCTCATCTACCCCTTGTGGTGCCACGGAACTGTACCCAATACAGCTTCCTGTCCACTGTTCCAATCTATGTCCTGCTGTTGTCCAGGCACAGGGACATTTGGGGACCACATTTGCAGGTATGCTGCTCCTCTGAGCTGACCCTGGTTTTCCTCTAGTTGATGTCTAGGCTGGATCTCAGAAGCAAGGAAGGCCTTTGCAGATGGACCACAAATGCCCTTTAGTAGCTCTGTCTTGAAGATGCAATTTAAATATTCTCACTGATGGTACCTCAGAAGCTTTGGACACTCAAGACTAACACGTGTCTGAAGCATCCAACTTAGGAGTTCCTAGGCCAGACTGGGCCTCTCTCTCCCCACCCAAAATCAGCAGGATCTCCCCTCGGGCCAAGCTCCCCTGAGCAGAGAAGCTGCTGCTGCCTATCCAGCTATGCCAGAGAGTGGGATGGGACAGGGGAAGTGGTGGAAGAGCCTCTCTTCTCCCCAACTCTGACCCACTCTTGCCCATTTCTGCTCAGGAGCTATTCTGGCTGCAGGGCTGTGCTCAACTTGCTCCCATTCTCTGAAGGGTTCCCAGCAGAAATTCCCAACTCTGCAATTGCTCCCTCTCCTTCTGGAGACACCATGCTTAACCAGTTTTTAATCCTTTCAGTATTTGCTGACTTAATTTTTAAATAAATCTTGTTGCTTAATCAAAATGTCAAACAGGATCAATCCCAGTTTCTCACAGAAGTCAGAGTGCAGACAGAGTGCTGCCTTCTCCTGGCACGGAGAGCTGAGGGACAGCCCAATGGGCAAGGGGTTCTTCCTGCCTCCCAGGCAGGTTCCCTGCCCAGACCCACACAGTTACAGAACTGCCATGAAGATATAACTTAATTCTCAAGCACCTGAGTTTGTCAGGAGTGTGTGTCTATCCTGCCAGACCTCTCCTACCTTTCCCAGCACTACATTATCAAAGTGATGGAAAAGGGATGGGGAGATCAGTAAAGGAAGATACCAGGGGAGGAGAAATGAAATGCAAATATAAGTGCAATATCTGCTGAAATACCATCCTCAAAATAGTATATCAAAGTCTAGGTATAGGCACCAAAGTCTTGACAGTATTAGGCTAGAAAAAAGGAAGTTTGCTTCCTAAAGTGCTTTCATAGCTAAGTACTTTCTCCAAAACTTCAGTCTTTTCCAGATGTTGACTGTGCTAAAATAGCCTTGCACATCATCCTATTTGTTTTCTAGAAGCAGAAAGGCTGGGAACACTGCATCTGGAAATTGGCCAAACTGCTGGGATGGAACCACACCAAGAGGTGTCAGGTGGGGGATGGTCCAAGAAAGCTAAGACAGGTATTAATGGACTGTTGCTATTTTAGAAGATCAGTTGGGCTGGAGGGCAAGATCCTTGAGGATCTATATGAGGATTGATCTTCATATTTTCACTAGCAAGCTAGCATAGGAAAGGGGTATCTTAGTGTCATTTGCTAATGTGACAAATTAGGATGGTTTTGAAATACAGAAGAAGAGTAGAGAAACTGGGCTACCTTAAAGGCAGGAGTGGTGGAGATGGGATGAAATGCAATGAGATGTTGCCAGCAGGAATTGCTGCAGCAGGTAGGGAGGTCCTGAAAAGGGAGGTAGAAAAGGCCTGAGCCACTGCTCCAACGTGAAAAAGGCAGATCTGATTTTTGGGTAATTAGTTCAGCAAAAAAATAGTCATGAAGCATAATGGCAGGACAGTGATGGGCCACAGCTGGACTCCAGAAGACATTTTCAGTCACAGCACATGAGATGAATATTAATGGAAAGGAGGCAGAGCAGGTGGTAGAAGAACAGGGAACAGGACCTGGTAGTGGCTGGAGTAACCTGCTGGGACAGAGGCAGATGGTTCCCCACAAATAGCCCTGGCACATAGGAGGAAAAAGATTCTGTTTGAACAACTGAATTGGCTCAGCAGCACTAGTTGCCTATAGTCTGGACCTATGAAGGGAATTATGCAGGGGACTGATAAAAACGATCCCTTTTTCCTCTTTTTTGTCTCACCTCTTTTTCCTTCCCCACACAGATACTTTTTATAATTAATTGCAGCTCTGCTTGTCAGCTCTTGAGCAGTTTTGAACAGTGGTTCTGGTTTCTCTATATTCCTGCTGCTGCTACTTCTCCACTCTGATGATCGCAGCAAAGCACAGGAGCTATCCTGTGAAATGCAACCCTTCTGCCACCTTGATGTGCTTTTAAGACCAACACTACTGCTCTTTACACCAACATACAAGCTGCCTGTGCAAAATCTGAAGGCAAAGCCATGCTTGAGCTAACATGTATCAGCTAAGTGCCCCAAAGCTTTGCTTGGGCATAATCAACTCTTCCCACAGCACCTGGGCAGGCTCTGCTGCACTGCACTGCCCACCTGCCACACTCCTCCCACGGATGCAAATAGGATGTCTTAGTGTCAAGGCAGAGGAGAGCCCTAAATTACAGGTAAGCAAAAGGCTGGTACTCATGTACTTTGCATCCCCCCAGCCTCTGTTTTCCAGTCACCTTTTATTTTCATCTTTTCTGGGGTCAGTATTTATAAGCACCTGCCTGTGAAGGAGTTTAGGTGACACCTGAGCTAAACCTCACTGCCCAGGTGCAAAGAGAGAGATTCACTATCTGGTGCCTGGCAGTGTGATGCGGAGCAGCAGAGCCTGCCTCAAACTCATCTCCCAGCACCAGCTCAGTGGGAGAGAGCAGCATGACATTTACAAATCAAGTGCTACAATTTCTCTCCCCCCTCATTTAAGCTCTGCTCAGCCACAAACACCAAAAACAAACAAGCACCCATCATTTGGGCAGTGCCAACTGGCAGCAATCCAACATGGCTTGCTGCCATCAAGGCATAGAGAGGGAGATGAGTTTTATTTTCCCCACTATGCCCCACCTAGACATCCAGCTAAAGGCAAGAGAAACATTACACCTAGATCTTTTCAAAAGAGCTTCTAAAAATTGTCTTGCAAAGCATTGTGGTGCCCAGTACTCAGAAGAGATTCATCCTACAACTTCCCAGGTGTGATGCATGCAGCACTCCCAGTTCAGGGAGAGTTGGGTGATGTGAAGTGGAAGCCATTCCTTCCCCCTGCAGAGTACTGGGGCACAAAGGCTCCCCCAGGCTCTCCTGATGCCCAGCAGCAGCTGACCACCACCCCTTATGCTGTGTCATGCTGATGGATGCCCCAGCCCTGCTGTCAGGCACGGTCTGCCTCAGCTTCACGGCCACACAAACAGGGCTCATGTTGGCACCCAATGTCAGAAAACCCACCCTCCCTGCTGCTTCCCTTGGCTCAGGCATGGCACGGAACACTCTGGGCATCTTCCACCCATTTTCACTGCTGCTGAAAGCAACTATCTCCAGCCTCCAGCAGTTTGGAGACGTAGGTAATTTCTCTGGAGTAATTACCAGCTCACTCCCTTAGAGGAGTTCACGGATGAGTCCTCCCTGGCAGCTAATTACTTTAATTACTTCCTGACACAGAACCCAGGGCTCTCTGCAGCAGCATGCAGTACTGCCTGAAAGCTCCCTGCTCCTTATGTGCCTCCCTTCCCAGAGCAGCAAGTGCCCCAGAACCCCTCCTCTGGGACCAGGGAGGACATGCTGGAGTGGATGGGAGGTGGTGAGATCCTACCATCAGCAAGGACAAGGTGCTAAATAGTTTAAGACATGCCCCAGATGCTGGTTCAACATGGCTGCCCCACCACAGGACAACCCCGAGCACCCCTTTCTCCTGCAGGCTGCTGCAGAAGAAAGCTCAACAGAACTTTCTAGCATAGGGCCCCTCTGCCTAGGAGGCTCACAGAGACTGAAGCCAGATTATGTCAGGAGCAGGACTGGCCTGCAGCAGCTGGCGACAGGTTCCAGACACTAATGAAAAACAAGTTATTTGCAAGCAAGTTTGGGAGGAGGGGGTAAGGTAGAGCAGGGGGATGGATCTGGGACAGACACACCACATGTGTTATGGCATCTCCTCTTAACATGGTCACCAAAGCTCATAATGCCCTGTCAAAGGCCTGAGAGCAAGGCCAAAGTCAGTCCTGCTGACCCGCCTCAGGAGCTGACCTTGTAAATGCAGAGCTTGGGAAGCTCTCCCCCCACATCTGTAGGTTGCTCTGACTTCGTTGGAAGCAAGACCAGGTAATCCATTGTCACCACAACCCTCAGTGGTACCAGCCAGCCCTAGACATCCTAAAGCTTAGTCCTGCACAGCCATTCTGACAGACTCCACAGGAGAACTCCCACACTAAGAGGATGAGGGGTTTTGGAGTCAGGAAGAGACCTTCTCAGCCTTATGCCTCAAGATGCTCACAGAGGTGCAAACAGCTGGTTTCAGCCTCCCAATATACCACCACCACTTCAGGGCAGGACCACCAACATCTCAGACATTGTCTCTGTATCCCTGCTGTCACACAGGGCTGTACACGCTACATTATCTCCAGCCTTGCATCTGTTCTGGAAGGCAAGCCTTAGGCTCTTACCAAGGAGAGCACAGCTCTAGCCAGGCTCCAGAGAGGAGACAGCAAGCAGCAGACATCCTCCACTAGGAAGCTGAAGAGGACCTTCTCAGGAGCAGGGACTGAGGTGTGAACAGGCTCTCCCTGCCCATTAGACAGTTTTAGAAAGCAGAGAGGGAGGGGAAAGCCTTGCCTAAAAATCATGCAGTGAGAGTGAGAAACCACACAGGACCAGAAGTGGAAGAGTCTTTATTGCTTTGGTTTCTTACAAATGAGATATATATGCATCCATGTTGCTTGCAGCACAGCACGGGATGCAGGGACACTGGGCACACAAGTTGCAGTCTCTCTGCATTTTCCTAGACATCAGGGAAGAGAGACCCTAGAAAAGTAAGGCAGCTGCCAGCTGAGAGAATAAGTGTTTGAAAGGTTATTGCTACAAGACCTGAAAGGTCAGGGACAGCTTCTCCAGAGCCTGCAAAAGACACTGACTCCTAGCTTAGCATTCCCAGCATACAGATTACAGTGAGGACACAAGCCCCCTCATCTACTAGCCTCTGCTCCATCTAGGAAAGATCAGGGCAGCCAGAGGCAGGTATTAAAAGCCAGAGCTTCACTCACCCCAAGTGAAGCTTTTATTTTCCTTAGCTGGGAAAACTGGGAAAAGCCCAGACCAAAGATGCTTCTTACATAATTCTGAGTACTCCCCAAACCTCCCCTCACCTACAGCTGAGCCAGTACTACTCTGCTCACTGATGAGATGCTAGGCACCTCCATGCTCATCCTGCACATCCACATGACTGATTCAAGCAACTGCCTGGGGCAAAGAGACCTTCACATCCTCCATCTCATGAGGCCCAGCACCATCCCATGGCATTGACACAGTACTGCCTCCCTTGCTCATCCTCTGCGCACAAAGAGAGGAAAATAACCTCGCTCCTCTCCCTTGGGATACTCAGTGCCTTCTCCTTCACTCCTCCAGCCTCTGAGAATAGGCACTGTGAGGATGCTCCCATACCTGACTGAACCACACAAAAAAGAAAGCCAGAGACTAGGAACAAAACAAAACCAAATCAAAACAAAAATTAGCAAGGCCCCAACCTGGGCACTGCACCAGAGAACCAAAGGGCACACCAGCAGAGGAGCTGTGGCCAAGCCAGCTGGCAGCTGGCCCTCAGGCATCCACCAATGTCAGCCCATCATGCAGGGCACGCTTCCACATGTAATAGGTGGAACGGGCTGTGAGGGGGAAGCGGGCACTGAACTCCTTGTAGGTTGGGAAGGTCTTCGACTCAAAGCGCTGCTGCAGGAACAGCTTGGCCTGTGCCTTGAATTGGGCAGTGGCGATCACATCCATCACAAACATCCGGCTGTTGGCTCTCTCCGACATGGCGTAGCCTGAAACGGTGGTGTTGCATGGCATGGCAAGCACTGGCTTATCTATGTGCTTGGTGGCTACCTCCAAATGGCACTGTGGTTTGAGGCCTAGCTCTGCTCTTGCAGGTGCCAGGGAAGCCACACGGTTCAATGGCAGGCTGGAGCTGCTCCAGGGCAGGCGATGCTGCCAAATAGTTTGGCCGCTGCCCTTCCAAAACCAGTAGGCTGTGGAGGAGAGAGATGGATAGCGCAGGCGGTACTTGCAGAACGGCAGCTGCCATTGTTGGACCTGCCTCCTGGCCACATCTCGCAGCTGTTTTCTCCAGCACAGAGAAGGATGGAGCTGCAGGGGACTCCTGGATGCTGGCCGGTCTCCATTCCGTCTCTTCCTAACAGGCACACTGCTTGGTTTCAACTGCAGGAATGGCTTTCCTATAGCTAGAGTTTTCTGGTTATCCAAGGGTGACTGGGGATGTTTGAAGTTGGGGTTCTCCTTGATTGCTTTTCTTCGCCAGTTATAGTAAGTGGACCTGGAGATGCCAGGGAAGCTGCGTTTGAAGCATCTGTAAGGCACCAGAGTGTTCATGGAGATGCATTTCTCCAGGTAGGATTTGGCTCCTTGCATAAAGATTCCTGCTTGAATGGGATCTAGGGAAGGACTTGAGGATTTTAAGCTCCCCTGTGAATTTGCTGGCTCATTCACATCAGCCTTTTTTGGGACAACCCTTTGAAGTTCCTGCAACCTGTGGGCCTCAGACAGAGCAGAGGCTTCACCATTGGCCGTGCTCTGCATCTCATGCTTCCAGGCATAGTATGTGGATCGGGAGATTTCTGGAAACATTTGTCGGAAGTGCTGGAGGGGGATTATATTGCCCTCCTGAAAGCAGGACTGGAGGAAGTGTTTAGCTGCAAACCTGGCAGCCGCTTTCTGCCGGTGCTCACGAGACTGGCGCTTCCAGCGGTAGAAGGTGCTCTTGGTAATGCTGTAGCGGTCACGCAGGTTGGAGTAGGTCAACTGGGGGTCACTGTTCAGCAGCTCAAGGGTCTTCATGGGCTGGACAGGAGGCTCTGGTGAAGGCATTGTGGGTTCAAGCTCCTCCAGACCAACCACAGCCACAAAGTACTGCGCTTTGAAGACCTGCCGGGAGAGCTGCTGCCCTGACCACATGATGTGCAGGGTGGAGGTTCGTGGGCCACACTTCCTGGGCCGGATGAGCCGGTTAAAATAAGGTCGGATCTTCAAGTTGCTCATGGGATAGATGGAGTAGATGTTACACTGCAGTACTGAGGCAAGAGCATAGACATGCCACATGTTGGCAAAGGTGCCAGGAAAACAGGTAGCTTTGATATCAGCATCAAAGATGGCTTCCAGGATAGCCATGGGGAGACTGGTCATCTCTGGGGTCTCCTCAGTGCAGAGGGAGTAGCGGGCAGCCTGCAGCATCACTTTGGAATCAATCATGCCATTCAAGTAGTATTGTTTGTGCAGCAGCATCTCCACCACAGTGCGCACCTGCAGCTCCAGGCTGAGGCTGGGGTTGCCCCAGAGCAGCACACTGGCAGCCTCAAAGAGGCGGTTTCCCTCACCTTTGCAGACAAGAGGCAGCATGTTACTTGGGGCATCCTCAGGATAGAGGCTCCTGGCTACCCGGTCAACCTCCAGCTCCTCTTGGAACTGACTCCCACAATAGCCAGGTAGGGAGAAAGATGACAAGGTCCTCTCTGCCTCCAGCGCAGCACTGGTGAGGCCCTCCAGACCAAAGCATTCTGTGGCTTCCTGTAGCTCCTGCAGCACAGACTGCACCAGCTGGTGCCTTTGGATCATCCTGAAGGATGGCAAAAAGAAAGAAGTCACTGGAGATGAAGACAGTGCACACTCCAGACTGGCAGCGGTCTGGCCCTCAGGTCCAGCTCCTGCCCAAAGGAAAGGAGGGGGAAAAAGGCAGAGGAAAGGCTACCATGCACATTCCAAAGACAAAGGAGGAAGCCTAGGTCCTCACCAGACAGACCTGGGGTGGAACATGCTCACCAGTGACCTCCTGTGGGAAGGACATATGGCCCACATCCTCCACTTGTCTAAGCAAAACTAAGGAGTGACTGCACCCATTAGGTGAGAAGCCAGGTCACCTCCTGCCACTGCATACCTGGCTTTGGCTTGCCATCACCCCTACACCCACCTCTCCCACTAGTAGTTCCATCATTTCTACTTTATGACTCCCCTGCCAGCAACTAGAGAGAAGAGCTTCCTCAAAGTGAAAACATTCATCATCTCTGCAGGAAAGGACCTGTGACAGAACCCCTTTGTGTGAGGCCATGGACACACCTGGCTCAAGCTGCTCAAGTTCAACAAAAGAAGGGGCAAGGAGCTTGCCCTCCCCCTCAGAGCAGGGCACTGCAGCTGCACCCATTGCATGCACCAAAAACTGTCACAGAACCTGGGATGGAAGTGACAGAGCCAGCCCAAACCACGGCTACTGCTGCCTGAGCCAACACTAGATGTCACTTACTGCTCAGGCAACACACACCACCAGCTAAGGAGAAGGCACAAAAGGAAGGCTTCTCCTAGATGAGCACCAGGCAGGAGGCAACCCAAAATTACACACAAGAGTATAAGCACTGAGTGGGTGTTTCAGAGTCTTTATGGAGTGCTCCTCCCTGCCTGAGCCAGTCCCAGACCTGTCCCACCTCCCTCTACATGCCAATTCCCACTCATGAAATACAAAGCGTCAAACCTGCACTGTCCAGCTTTTGGATTCCTATGCGGTTCTGTTCCCACCACTCCAGGGGCTTTCATGATGGCTGCACACCTCTTAGCTCCAGCGTCATCAGTCCAGCCCTCTTCAGCATCCTTTCATTGTCTGCCAGTTCAGGCCTCTCCCCCTAGCCAGTCTACTCTCTCCCTCTTAGGCCAGTTTTCTCCCAGGGACACCAACACCTCACTCAAGAAGCCAAATCCTCTCCATTTTCTCCAAAGCTTCATTCGTGTATCATGCCTGATACATATGGCATCACTTTGCAGCCTGCTCAGTTCACAACCCAGCCAGAGCTCACCTTTTCTCAACACCTCACAGGTATCACTATTCACTCACAGCTCTGTGGGTACATGAGGAACAGCACAGACAGCAAAAGCAGCTGCTTCACAGTAAAGCAGATGTCCTGCCTGAACTTTAGCAATTTTCAGCCCTGCTGCAGATATGGTTATTAGTGCTCTAACATCTATGGCCCCTGGCCATGACCAAGCCATATGAGGTGCCACAGAATCACATGGACACATACAAGCTCTTCATCACAAGGAGCCTCCATGCTGCTGCTGCCCCTTGCCATTAATCAGATCACAGGTAGTCAGTCACCAATTGCATCCCTTCTCCTGCTCCAAACTTCCTCACAATCTCCTGCATGTCAGAGGACAGAACATCCTTACAGCTGCTCCCACAGCTGTAGGGCATCAGTTACTAGAGACAAACACAGGAGAATGCACACAGCTGTGAAGCAGGGAAGATAAACTAGTCCTAAAATCCTGGTCTGAGAAGGTATGGAATTGTCACTTCAGGTCAGGTCTGCATTGTTATTTTCATAGAAGTCTGCAGAAATTTACAGTAGTTTATAGAAATTTTGACTAAGCCTATGTTGACTGGTATGTGACATGAGGAGGTGAAACAAAGACAAAACTCAGGACAACTATAGGGCTGACAGAGCCCAAGTCCTCCCTCTCTGTGGTCTGTCAAATGCTTTATGGGCCAGCCATCTCCCTTGCAGCAGCCAAGGTCTGCTGAGCACTGTCCCATCAGAAGAGCCAAGAAAGGCAAGACAGACTTTTTTTCACCCTGGAGGGTGAAGAAATAATTGACATAGGCTAGAGAGCATTGGCAACAACCCTGGCATTTCTGTCCCAGTAGGCATTTCCCACCCCCTTACAGACTGGGGGAGATAGAGAGAGGGAGAGCTGGAGGCACAGTTAATGGCCATTAATCCTTTTCTTCAGCAATAAATCCACAGCCTCAATGTCACTGTTAGCTCCTACTGCCCAGAGCAATCCTCAGGCAAAACCCACAGCTGAATCAGCAGCAGGGAGCTCCTGGGGCAGGTGGAGAGGGGCTTGGGTAAATCAGAAGCAGAAGTCGGACAAGCTGGGGGGCTTGGTTCATGACCAGATCAAACCCAGCAGCTCTTAACACAGAGGACCTTATGCAAAGGGAACAATTCTCCCTGCACACCCCCAGGGATGCATGCTGAACACGACAGACGTGTTCACTAAACCACCTCAGCCAAGAAGTAACCAAGGGAGCTTTTTGCTGCTGATAAAGGTTTTACCTAACCTGGCTGCTTTTGCATTGTAACAGATAAGGGAACAGTTGCAGGTCACGTTCCCTCACCTAAACTGATGGGCTGGTGGCATCCAGTAGTGCAAGTTCCCCAAGCCAGTCCCAAAAATGCTCCCACCAGCAGGAATTCAGTCCCAAATGCCCAGGACCTCTGGTACCCCAAAGGAGCAATGGTGTCCATGCACCCCAGCCCACCTAGGGTTAAGTGGCTCGCTTCCCAGCCCCAGCTGCAGGTTCAGGCCACCCTGGTGTTAAAGGCTCTCATTTGAGAGGATATTTGAACCATCGGGACCATACAGTAGGAACACAGAAGTGGAAGTCTCCAGGAGCTGTCTAGGCTAGAAATATCACCGGAGGAGCTCCAGGGGTGAGCAGCAAAGGCAACAGGATGCCTACTCCATCTGCCAACATCCACATGTCCACCGAAGCTCACAAAGCGTCGCTCACCAGGAGAGCGAAAAGCCTCAGACCCACCTTAACCTAGGCCGAAGTGCTGCAGCCAAGCCAGGCTTCGTCCGCCCCTCGGGCGAGGGTACTGAGCGCTCGGGTGCGGGCGGCGCCTGACAGACACCCCCAGCCCCAGGCACCCGCGGCTGCTCACGCGTGTCCCGAAGGCGGCGGAGGTGGCTCCGTGCGGCTGCCCCGCGACGGGGACGGCCCCGCGCCCGGGTGGGAGCACGGGCAGCCGCTCCCCTCGCCAGGAGACAAAGGGACACACAGCTTCGGGCTGGGGGAGAGGCCACCGGTGCCCGGGCAGCTGCCTAGCGGAGACCGAGGGCAGAACGGGACTGGACACCCGTCCGACCGGGGATGGTGCCGCCACAGCGGGATAGCCCACGGATTTGGAAGGGATGGCGAGAAGCCGAGGAGCCGCAGCCCCGACGGCGCCCAGCACGGCTCCGCACTCACCTGACTCCGCGGGTCAAGTCACGCCCAGCCCGCACCCTGGGCCGCCCCGCACCTTTAAGGGCGGCGGCAGGAAGCGGCGCGGAGCCGCGGCCGCCCCGGTGCCAGCCCCGCAGTGACCCCCGGGAGCGGGCGGCCGCGTGCGGCGCCGGGCCGGGCCGACCCGGGCCGGGCCGCCCCTCCCCTCCCCTCCCCGCCGGCCCCCGCCCTCCCCTCCCCCGCCAGGAAGCGGGCCATCCCCGCGGCCCCGGCCCAGATGAAAGCGGAGCGGGCCGGGGGTCACTTCCAAAGCTAAAGTGATAATGGCCATTGTGCTGCCGCCGCCGCACTTAAAGGGCCCGCCGCCTCGGGCCGCCCTGCCCCACTGCGCCCCGGAGCGCCCAGGAACCCTGCGCCCCAAAGCATCCTCCTGCCTCACACCCCGCCCGGGCTTGCAGCCCCACAGTGAGTGGCGGAGCCCACTGGAGCCACGGGGTGGGAGCTGGGTGCCTGTGCAGGGCACCCATCGTGTCCCACGGGGAGCAGGCAGGTCCCAGGTGAGTGTCACTGCAGCTC
This sequence comes from Sitta carolinensis, assembly GCA_032173965.1. NCBI lineage: Eukaryota > Metazoa > Chordata > Aves > Passeriformes > Sittidae > Sitta > Sitta carolinensis. The sequence continues at coordinate 40,972,352 of JAVUNC010000006.1, forward strand.
AAGGATTGGCACAGCCTGTATGTGTGTCTGATCTCTTCTCCCGACTTGCTCCTGGCGAGCCCACGGTCCTTTTGTCTTGCTAGCTAGGAGATGCCCTTTCCTCTCGCCTTCCCAAGCGGTGCCCTTCCACCAGCAAGGCCAGGCTGGTGGGACCCCTGGGCTCCTAAGGCAGACAAAGCTGCCTGTCAAAACTTTCTCATTTGTCTGTAGGAGGCACCTAAAATGACTTTTTGGGTGGAAAAGGAAAGGAAAGAAACCTTTCCCCTGTCCTCAGCTCTGGGCAGCCTCCTGGACAGGCTTTCATCTGCGTGCTGGTGCCTGGGCCCTCAGTGAAGCTGTCTTTCTCCCCATTATCTCTGCCCTGCTGCCTCCTCAGCCTAATCTCGGGGCCGAGGTCCCCCTCCTTAACTCCTGCTCTCACAATGGCTTCATCCTGTCTCTTGAGCATCACGTGAGGTTGTGCAAACAGCCAGCACATCAGGCACCTCACTCCAGCATCGCTCCAGCATTGCTAAGCAGACAGCACTAATTCCACACTATGGCCTCTTCACATGTCCAGAACTCTAGAACTTCCTCCAGTACCTGTCTCATCCCAACCTGCATCACCCCAAAACAGGAACCCAAGGAGCCCGTGTGGTCTTGGGTGTGAGGCCTGGGTGCATTTTAATGACAGGGGTCATAGTTTGGTCAAGAGGGAAGAGTTGGGATCTTTGCTAACTGTTAGTGCTTCATGTCCCCTGTGTGTGTGTAGCTCTGGTTGCAGGCAGTATCTAGTTTCCTCTCCCTCTCCCCAGCCTATCCCTGGGGACTAGCCTGAAACCTGCCACAAATGCCCCAAATCCAGTGAGGGGCACAAAGTAATTCCTGATGCCGGAGACAGCAAGAGCTTCCTGCCCCACATGCCTCTGCCCTTGGGGAACCTCACTGAGGCACTCATTTCTGCTGCAGCATTTGGCAACGAGAGGGCAGGAGGGCTCATGGAGACACCATTATAGGATTCCTGTGCAAATCAGGAAGCAACTGAACACAGATATTTCAAAGGGTTAATGTGCCCACCTCCCTGTCCTGCTGCCTTCCCTTCTACCTTAGTCCAGAGGCAAGCACTGCCGCACAAATCAAGGCATACCTTCACTGCCCAGAAGCACATATTCCAGAGCATTTTTTCCCACTTCTCTTGTCTCACATTTGATCCCAGGAATGCAGGGGGAGGCCAGACAAGGAGGGTTTGACAGGAGGAAAGGGCTCCCTGGAAGCTGTGTACTGGCTGCTTGAGAGTCCTCCCAGGCTCAGTTAGGAGTCATCACCCCAGGTGACACTGAACCCTGGCCTTCAGGACTCAAAGAGGTCTCTCTCACTGGACACAGAGAAGCTACGGTGCACAGAAGAGAGACCTAAACCAGCCCCTGGTGCGCTTTATCCCCTTCAGACAATCTTTTAAAACCAGCTCCACTCTCTCTCTCAACCTGTCCTGTCCTGGCTCTTTCCCCCTCTGGCAGGCTGGTGTTCATATCCACAGCTGCTGAGCTTCCCTTCTCATCCTTCATCCTTTTAACTTCTTCGATTGCAAATGCAAAGCAGTGCTCACAGGGCAGTGAGACACTGGTAAATGCCGGAGTCAGCAGGGTCAGTGATTAACATAGGAGCTGGAAAACACACAAAGAGACAGCTTGGGAAGTTCTGTTATGCAGATGACTGCACACACCCGCTTCCAGCTTATAAACAAGTAGTTAGCATTTTTCTGTTCTTTGGAGGAATTCATTGGGGGACCAGGGTGCTTCCTGCTTTGGTGGAGGATGCTTCAGCATTACAACCATGAAGACCTTAGCAGTTTAGCTGTGGCTTCCAGCTTTTCTGTCTGTTGCGTTTTAACCTGCCCGCTTGCAGCCCATTCTCTCCCAGACAAGTCTCAGAGAAAAGGTGCAGAGATGTCCAGCTGTGTGGGGGTGTCCAGGCACCATGTTACCAGACATGCTGTAAGGCAGGTTTTACTGATTCAAGTTTGGGCACAGAGTCTTCTCCCAGGTCAACAGCAACCTCTTTGTTCAGCAGATAGAATTCTTGTTGGCTTGAACCTCATGAGGAAGGATGTCTCATGGACTTGGTGCTGAGTTCTTGTATAACAAGACAGAGCTTGCTCTGGTTCTGTCACTGGAATGTGACAATCTTCACAGTGTCATACATGGGGACAACATTTAAACACTCAGGTATCCACCCCATCAGGAAAGTTCCCCAGTCCCACCTAGGGGACCTCCAGGAGTGGAGGGAGTCAGAGCACCCTACCTACTGCAGGGCTGTCCATGGGTGGAGCAGATGAGACTATTCAGATAGGATACAACTGAAACACCGGCGCAACCAAATGCCATTTGAGGCAGGTCAGACTGTGGACCAGTTGTCAAAACCACTTCTGGAGCTGGAAAAGGTTGACCCACACTACTTTATGACCCATTTATGATCTATACATGGGCCAAATTGACACGCCCATCCTCTTAAAGCCATTGCTGGTGCCCTGGCTTCTGTTTTTCCCACCTTTCTCCCTCCAGAGCACTGCAGAATTTGAATCTCTGGGAAGTCAGGGGAGCTGGGACAATAGAGGGCCCGATGGAAATGAGAGCATGGGAGCTTCTACAAGAGTCCTAAGTGTCTACTGTCTTGGCTGCTTTCTCTCCTGTGCCTGGCATTGCTCCACAAAGAAAGAGCAATGAGCAGAGCTTGCAGCCTGAACTAGCAACAGAAATTGGGTTGCTACAGCTGCAATATTCCCACCAGTCTTAGGGAGAAGGAAGTTCAAGGGGTTCTGGTGCACTTTTGCCCAAGAAGAACCTGGAAAACATGGAGTCTATCACAATTTTTCTAGTAACTTGTTTACTGTGAATGACAGAAGTCCTGTTTTGGCATTCACATTATCTGGTACTTCTCATTCCCAGACCTGAAATTACCTTTGAGTCCACTGCCTCATGTCTGTGCTGAAGCCCTTAAAGTGATGATCAGAGAGAGCAATGGTTGGGCTCTGCAGAGAAGTCCTGTGAGGCACCCTCTGGTCTGTGCACATGCAGGACAGTGCTGGACACCTGCAGACAGGTCTGCTCACATCATACTGAAAGGGAAAGTATTCAGCCAGGAGTGGCAGAGCTGGAGTGATTGAATTATAAATAGGAGATGATGTGAAGAAAAAACGATCTATTTAGTGGTGCTGAAGTGAGAACTGGCAGGCAGGGATATTCAAGTGTATCAACCTCAGCAAGGGAGAGCAGTTAACAGGAGTTATTTCAGCTGAGAAAAAAAGGGGCAACACAGATGGCAGAAGTATTTAGCCTGAGCTTTAAGAAAGCTTAAGGGCAAGGCCCAGTCAGGAGTTTCATCTACCAAGGGAAGTGGGAAACTTGCCTACAGGCCTACACATTAGATCCCACCTTAGACGAGAGACTGGAGGCCCCTAAGTCTGTCCCATACCCTATTGTCCTCTTCCTTTGAAATGAATCAGAACTCAGGGTCGTTCCCCATGTTCGGCACCCATCAGTGCCACCTCCTTCCCATTCTACAGAGAACACCAAGGACTCTCATTTCTGTTCTCCTCTCTCCAACTTCAAATAACTGTTTGTGGGACCAGAGGACATCAGTGCTGTCTCCTGAGAGCCACTCCCTGTCCCTCTCCTAATGGTTACTGCTTCCCAGTTCATCTTCTGGGTCATGTTCAGCACTGACCAGTTGAATGCACCAGGATGCACAGGAGAGCCTGGTCTGCCTGTCCCCCACCCTGGGCTACTAGAGCCTTGGCAGTATTCACCTCTGCTCATCTTGGGGCTCTTTTCCCTTCTGGCTTCAGTCTGACTGGGCTCCCTTTTTCTTCCCATTCTGTGAGATGGGAGGGAAAGTTTGAACTTGGTGTTGGAACTGTGCTCTTGCTCCATGAGGCCTCTGTGAGGCTCCCAGGTGCACAAGAGGAAATTAAATGTGAAACAGCAGGTGAAGTCATAGCATGGAGCAAGGACTAGGAGTCCTGGCTGCATCCTGTGGTCCTGGCCATAGGTGGGAGAGTGGGGGAGAGCTGGGAACTGAAGGAGATTCAAAGTCAAGATCAAAGCATTTCCCTTTGAAGCCCTAACACTCTCCTTCCCTCCCACTTGCACATAAAAGCACTCTGCCCTCAGCGGGCTTTCTTCTGGGGAGGGTGGGTGGAGGAGGGGGTCCCTTTTCCCTCCTTTTTTTTTTCCTGTGTTACTAATAATTCTTCTCATAGGTGAAAGGCTGAAAATCTTTGACTTCTTCTCCCCCATGCCTGCTCCTTACTCAGATCCAAAGGGCCCAAAACCGTTTTGATGACTATGATTTCATGGCAGACCTGGCCTGCTTTGGGGGTGTTCCCAGCCAATGCCAGCATGGGGGAGATGCAGCAAGTAAAGCCTTTGAAGTGTACAGTAGAAAGACACTGTTAGAGGCAAAGCACAAGGAAGGAGGATTGAAAAGAAAGCAGAGCAGTTTGGCCCACAGGAGGGGGAAAGGCTAATTAAGACACAGTGTGGAGAAGGAAAAGGCAGAATCATTAAGATATCACAGCGGGAGCCCGTGGTGCGGCTCCATGGAGGTTTATGCCATGCTGATCCTGGCCTATGCTGTTTGCTCCCCCTTGGTTTCCCATTCCCACCCTCTGCTTTGGGGTGGCACAGGAGTGTGAGTGACTCAGTCAGTTCAGCTTGCTGATCCAGCTGAAAATTAGCTGGTTTAGTTCACAGCCTAATATAGACAGCACTGAAACTCAGGATGGGAGTTTTCATTACCCCTTCATTATTAATGATCTGACAGAGGGCTAAAGCTTGTAGGTGATCCCACACTGAAGAAGCTCCAGTGAGGACAAGTACCTATGAGGAGACTAGAAATTGGGAACATGGGCAGGAAATTGTGGATTCAGTTTTGGAAAGCCCAGGAAGGGGATAATCTTCTGGCAGTGCTTCATTACGCAACATCACACAAAGCCAGCAGCATTAAGAAAGACCTGGGAAAGAGGGAAAGCAAGATACAGATTCAAGGCTGCAGTTTTGTGTTTCTTTCTGTGATGACACAAGCTGCTGCTTACTTCAGAGAACACCCAGGACCACTTACCACACAAAGGCAGTGAAACATGCATTTGACAGGCTTCTCCCTGCAACCCAGCTACAGGCCAGCAGGCAGAGAGGGACTGCAGGGAAATGGAAGCATTGAGAGGCAGTGGGGAACGACACGAGCCAGGGGCTGGGAGGCCAGGGATGCGGGAGGATCTGGCTTCCTTCACTGGTCCAGGGCAGGGCAAAAATGCATGAACAGGCAGGGGAGGATGGGGGATGGGATGTTTCACACCTAGCAAGCAGGAGCAGATGGGGCTGCGGTAAAACAGCACAAGGAATTAACTTGCACTGCCTCAAGGAGCCCAGGACCTAGCAAGACAGGCCCAGCTCTCGATTCCCTGCATTCATGGCATACACCTTGGTGACAGGTTAGCAAGGCAGAGGGAGTTTCTCTTGGGTCTGTAGCTAGTCAGGGAGCTGAGATATGGCCCTTACAGTGCAAACAAACCCATAAAACGCTGCTCAAGTTGTGATTCCCCAGTCGTTTCCCAAGCCCTGCCCCAGGCACACATTGGCCATGGTGTTTGCTGGGGGAGAAACGTGAGAAGTAGAGCTGGAGTGCTGTAAAAGATGTAAATGTTTCTGTGCTGACAGCAGCTGAGTGTCTAGGGCACAGCCTCGGAGGGGGGTGGAGAGGCACCGAGAAAGCACTTCTCTTTTGTTCTTGATCTTGGCTGCCTTAGGAGGGCTCCCGGGAAAAATCATGAAGCTGATATGCCAAAGGGAATTCACAATGTGTGCTTTATCAGGTGGAGGTCGTGGGATGCTAGTGACAGAACAAAGGGCAGGGAGAAAGAAGAAGTATGAGGGTGGGCTTGGGATAGACAGTTGTGACCATCTCATCTCTGTGTTAGATCCTCTGACTCCCCTGGTGCTGGAAAGCCATTTCATCAGTCGAGGAGGGAAGGAAGGAATATCCCCTCATCAAAAAGTGGACAACAGAGCAAAGGAGTCAGTTCAATCCTGGTAACCACTGACAAGGTGGCCACTGACACACACAGTTGCCACAGCTGCAGTACTGCCCCATGAGAAGATGTGATTGCCTAGGAGCAACCGTCACCCAGGTCTGATGCAACAGCTGAGAAAAAACCCTCCATGATTCTTTTAACATAAAAGTTAGTCATCACTGAGGTCAGGTTTTCACAGGGCTGATCTCTGCCCTCTGGAGCTTAACCTTTAGGTATGACTGATAGCACTGTGAATTCCAAAAGAGCTAAGAGAAGGGAGATGAGGGCAAGGAGAAAGGGGCACTCCTTAGAGACAAGGCCATTTGCTACGGAAACACACTAATGTGTCTTCTGTCATCCCTGAGAGCATATACACTGATTTTGTGAAGTATGAATTATATGGACCACTGAGCAGGTAGCAGCAGAGCAAAGATTAAGGAGATGAAGGAGGATGAAGGAAGAGAAGAAGGGCTGGGTGGCAGGACACTGGCAGAACAAAGCTACTAGGAATATGGGAAGAGGGACCCACAGGGTAAGTGCAGAAGCCCAAAGGCTCTGCAGAAGAAATGGCATCAAGAGGATGGTAGGTGAGAAACACTCAAGTATGGAAGGCATGACAGCTCATAGGATCTCTCATCTCTAATCACCAGGCTTGATCAGAAATTTACTTGTTCTGAAATATTTCATAACTCAAGAGTTTTGGGTTATGAAACCAGATTCCAGTCCAAACCTGAAAAAAAAAAAAAAGTTTGTTGGTTTCTGTATTAAAACGGGAGTCACTGAGAAGCCAGAGAGGGTCCATTCACTGACACAGCTCATTGCTTTCTTGAAGTCCCTCCCTGTGCCTGGGTTTCGCACTGCTCTGTTCCCGTTCCTGCAGCAGGGACGGGAGCGCTCACTGCCGTTCACCATCCCGCTGGGGATCGCTGCCTAATCCCAACGTCCCGGCTTGAGAAATCCCCTGCGATGGCCACTGCGGGCTGTGTGGCCTTTGGAAGCAACCTGAAACTTCATTGCTCACCCTAAAATAAGACGAATATGCAGAATTAGTACTGGTACTTCTTTCTTATTTCCCCTGTAACATGCGGGCAATACCTGCTGCCCACGGCGCCTGTCCCATAGCCTCTGGGACCTCCAGAGGGATCAGTTAGTGCCTGTCCAGCTCCTTCCTCAAGAGAGGCGTTAGTGCCCGCGTTCTCCAGCCCTGAGGCCTATGGCTCGGCCGCGGCCGCTGCCCGGCACCGCGCTGCGCCTCTGCGAGGACCTGAGGCGGCGCCCGGCGGCAACCGCCCGCCCGCCCGCCCGGCACCGCCCGCCCGGCACCGCCCGGCACCGCCCGGCACCGCCCGCCCGCCCGCTCGGCACCGCCCGCCCGGCACCGCCCGCCCGGCACCGCCCGGCACCGCCCGGCACCGCCCGGCACCGCCCGCGCCCGCCCGCTCGGCACCGCCCGCCCGGCACCGCCCGGCACCGCCCGGCACCGCCCGCACCGCCCGCCCGCCCGCCCGGCACCGCCCGCCCGGCACCGCCCGCCCGGCACCGCCCGGCACCGCCCGGCACCGCCCGGCACCGCCCGCCCGGCACCGCCCGCCCGCCCGCTCGGCACCGCCCGCCCGGCACCGCCCGCCCGGCACCGCCCGGCACCGCCCGCCCGGCACCGCCCGCCCGGCACCGCCCGCTCGGCACCGCCCGCCCGGCACCGCCCGCTCGGCACCGCCCGCCCGGCACCGCCCTCGGCACCGCCCGCCCGCCCGGCACCGCCCGCCCGGCACCGCCCGCCCGGCACCGCCCGCCCGCTCGGCACCGCCCGCCCGGCACCGCCCGCTCGGCACCGCCCGCCCGGCACCGCCCGCCCGGCACCGCCCGCCCGGCACCGCCCGCCCGGCACCGCCGTGTGGGGCGGGGCGGCCGCTGACCACGCGCACCGCACGGCGCCGCCAGGGGGCGCTATGCCCGCGGTCAGCGCGGTCTCTCGCCAGGGGGCGCTCCGGCGGGCCGCGCGGAGAGGCGGTGCTGGCGGGCGGGCTCTGCCGTGGCGCCGCAGGCCGCAGTGGCGGCAGCGGGGCCGCCGCCGGGCGGGGCTGATGCAGGGCGAGGGGAGGTGGTGATGTTCCTGCCAGCGCCCGCGGGGGCGGGCCCGGCCCGGCCCGGCCCGCTCAGCTCCGCTCCGGCGGGCGGCGATGGCGGGGGGTCGCGGCAGCGCGGGGGGCTCCGGGGCCCGCGGGCGGTGAGGACGGACCGGGCTGGGCCGGGACGTGTCGGAGGGGGGGTGGGGTGGGACCCCCAAGCTCACTGCCGGCCGCCGCGTCTCCCTCCGCTGCAGGGCTGGCTCCCGGCTGGACGGGCTGTTCCTGCGGCGGTTCCTGCGACTCCTGGCCGTGCTCTTTCCTGGGTGGCCCTCCCAGAGTGCCCTCATGTTCCTGACGCTGCTCGGTGTCGCCTTGCTGGGTGAGCCTAGGTGGTCGAGTTGGGGGGCTGCACCCCACGTCTGCTCCCGGTGGTCCCCCACTTTGCCGTGTCACCGCAGTCCATCAATTCCCTCCCCTGCTTGCCTTTCTCCTCCAGAGCAGCTGGTTATTTACCAGGTCGGCGTCATCCCCAGCCAGTACTATGAGGTCCTAGGGAACAAGGACTTCTCCGGATTCAAAACACTGACTGCCGTTGCCGTGACTCTGATCGTTATGAATTCCACGGTAAGAACAGAGGCTCAGATGTCTTGGGAGAGAAAGGAAAAGTTGCCATGGCTCCAGGCATGATCCTGGTCACAAAGGATTCAAGTCTGCCCATGCCCTGGATCACTAGTACAAACTGCTAGTTTTTATTTAATTTGGAAAAAACGTTTGTTCTCACTTATCTCTCCCCATCCATCTCTTTGCCCTTGTTCTAGCTAAAAAGTTTTGACCAGTTTATCTGCAACATGATGTATGTGAACTGGAGGAAATCCCTCACTGAATACCTCCACAGCTGCTACTTCCAAGGCCAGGTCTACTACAACCTGCACGTGCTGCGTGACGACATCGATAACCCGTAGGCTGCCAGCAGCTTCTTTCAATATCTTGCTTGGCTTCTCCTGGGCTGCTGCACACCTTTTCCTGACTTCTCTTTGTCTCTGCGTAGGGGCTTGAGTCCTAGAAGCTTTGACCACTTAGGCACAAATCTAGGCATGCTCTTTTACCCTGGTGGGAAGCGGTGCCCATTGCTGGGAACTCCTGAGACTACTGGTCGTGATGGTTTTAGGGCAGGATGTTTCAGTTGCAAGGAAAGTGGATGCCCATATGAACAGGGATCTAGTGCTGCTGTAAAACCTGCTGTCTGCAAACTCAGTCCTTGACACTGTGTGAAGTTGCAAAGTCAGCAGTGCCTCTCCTTTCCTCACGAAGCTGGTGCATTAGGACAGTCCCTGTTCTCTTTGAAGAACAGGATCTGCAGCTGAGGACAGTTCAGTTATATTTTAGTGGTGTGATAACCCATGTGAGCCACACCCAGGGAGGGCTTTGTTTTGCACTGTGTGAGGGTTGCATTTCCCTTTCCTGTCCCTAGGAAGGAAGTGTCAATGGTGACCTGAAATGTAAGAGAAGGAACATTCAGCCCTCGTGAATCCAGCCCCCACCCCCAAGAGATCCCTCCGGCTTGCTTTGTGCACTGTCCTGCTTACTGCAGAGATGTTGATCTGCCTGGGTTGTGCAGCAAAGGTCAAATGCCCTTCCTCACAGCTGTGCGTGGACCTTGGCCTTCCAGCCTGTCCTTGCACGCAGGGCGCTGCTGTCATAGTTGCACATTGTGAAGGGCTAAAAATCCTATGTTAGATATCATGTGAGAGCTCACAGAGTCACAAAATATCCTTAGTTGGAGTGGACCCGCACGGTTCTTTGAGTCCAACTCTAAGTGAATATCCCACACAGGGATTGAACCTGTGGCATTATTAGCACCATGTTTTAACCAGCTGAGCTAATCTCAGTGTAGAATCTCCCTAATTCTTCCCCCTCCAGAATTTAATGTTATTATTAAATACTAGCTGAAATACTAGAAATCAAGGGGGAATGTTTTCCATATAACGTGTTGTTATACCATTGTTTTGAGACTCCAAGCTCTCCTCTGCCAGAGTGGGCACCTCTGATCTCATCACTGCATTGGTGCCATTTCCCATGTTGATGGCAAGAGAGGGAACCATGCCCAGGGTCCTGGGGGAAAACTGCTGTCTTGCAGGGACTCCTAACTCTTGCAAATAGTGGGAACTTCAAGAAACCAAAGTAGCTTCTGCACTTCTGCTGCCTGTCCTTGCTCCTTCATTGCAGAGCAGGGTGGTTTGTGTGGCTGCTCTAAGAAAACATGCTGGGTGTCTAAGGGGGAGCAGCAAGCAAGGAGAGAGGTCTCAGCATGGGTCAAACAGCTTTACCTGTTTGGCAGCAGGTCATCATTATCAAACTGGTGCACTTCCAGGTTGCTGTTGGGTTTACTCCCACTATCGTTAAATGTTATTTCCGATAGTGTTTTGCAGTGGTATGGAGTTGAAAGGAGAGGTTAAAAACCCATGTCTGTCACCAGGGCATGCAGCACTTTGAAGCCAGAAGCTCCTGCATGCTTGTCTTTTCCTTTAGGGGCACAAGGGGAAGTGGAGGACAGAGGCCACTCACCATATCATTATTCTGCTCAGGTTTATCTCTAACTAGGGAACGTGTTCACATTGTGCAGTGAAAATTAGGAGACAACTGGGTCAGTCTGCTCTGCAGCAAAAGAGACAGCTCTCCTGACCTTTGCAGACCAGATGTGTGGGATTATTGTGGGGTATGTCTCACTACACCTTGCTTTTGCTCCAACATTCAGTCCTACTGTTTAGCGTGGTTTTGGTGCCACTGCAAAAATTCTCTTCATCTTGCAGTTCCTTGATGAGAATTTTTCCCTGCACCTGGTAGTTAGAGAACTAACTAGAGCAATAGAGACCTCCTGTTACTGTGACGCAGATAGAAACACACAGCAACACACACAACAGGTGTTCAGGCAGAGGAGAAGAAAGGAAGTCTCTAGTTTATTGTTGACCTCGTATATATAAGTTTCTGGACAGTGATCAGAGATTGGACAGAGAAGTTACTACTTCTCCATCTCCACTGGTCACTTGAGAAGTCCATCAGGTGATATCTTTTACAAAGGAATGTAAACATGATTCTTGTTTATCTTACAATTCATGAGAACTGACTCCACTATACTAAAACAAATCAGAAGGCTTATTTTCAGGGACAACATCCTCCTATTATGCAGTGCAAACCAAACTGTTAAACTCATGGAGTCATCCACTTTGAAAGAATGAAGAGTGGGTTCTGAGTGGCATACAAATACTTGCAGCACCTAGCAGAGCATTTGAGTTGATGCTTTCATGTGTTTCATGTGTTTTCATTACATGTTACTTAATAGCGTGTAAAAAGCAATATCCTCCTATGCTACTATAGCACAATTTAAGTTACTATTTTATGGGAGTATTACAGTCTGAGGAAAAGGAAAAATTATGACTTTAAGGTCAGTCAGGGTCAGAGCTGCCCCAAAATTAAATCACTTCTGTTCTAGAACTGCAAAAGTGTTAAAAGACGAATGTCCTTGTGGTTGTATCTGCTCTGAGACTAACTAGAAGTCCATCCGTGCTCTTCATTCTGAACTCCAGCATTAAGTTATGGCCTTTCCACTGGAGCTTAGCACAGGAGGGTGAAGCCCTAATCCATGTGCTCCAGACAAATGAAGTGCTGAGGAGTAAATATACTGAAATTCTTCCTGGTTATCCCAGTATGCTGAGCAACTCCTGCTCAGCAGTGGGTTAGATGGGACTTGAGGGTCTGTTATCCATGTGCCTGCTGCCAGTGAGCTGAGAAGACTTGGTGTGCTGCTTTCTGCTCTTGGGGGCTGGGGTGGGTGGAAGCGCTTCCTTCTTTGCAGCAAAGGAACCAGAGGCACTCCATGCAGAGCTAAGGGTTGGGCTCTTGTGGAAGGGTAGCTCTGATGGAAGTGTTTGCAAATATCCAACAGCTGGTGAAGGCCTGGCCTGTGCCCTAGCCTGTCCTGGTGCGTCTGATGCCATCTCAGCCCAGTACTGAAGGTTAAGGGGAGAGTCAATAGTTTTTCATAGTATGGGGGTTGTTCCAGGACAGGAGTAAAGGACAATGATGCAGAGACCTTCAGTACAAAAGTGTTGAACAATGTTGTTGAAAGTGCAACAAGGAATAAATACAAGAAACAGTGAAAGCAATGGCAAGAGTTGTTCTTCCTGGTGCCATGAAGGCTCTTGGGTTGGCCCCTGAAAATGGTCTCCTGTGGGGGAGCAGCAGGTCCTTCCCAGGCAAGGTTGTTCACCTGCAGGCTGTCCTGCAGTTTGTGCAGCCTGGTTTGCTAGGCATTTAGTGCTCGCTCTTGCTCCTGGGCTGTAATGGTGTCAGTGGCTCTTTGTGTTGAGCAGGGACCAGCGCATCAGCCAGGATGTGGAGAGATTCTGCAGGCAGCTCAGCTCCATGGCCAGCAAGCTTGTCATCGCACCCTTCACACTGGCCTACTACACATACCAGTGCTTTCACAGGTAAGGATGTATCCTGGCCCTGCTTGCACACCTCTTTTCTGTGTTCTTTTTTTTTGGAGCCTGCCACCCACATTACAACTCCCCAGATGGATATTTGTACACATGGGTGAGTGGTCTCTACGCTCCAGAGAGAACTCTGCCATGGGGATGCTGGGATGTGCAATGTTGGCCCCCAAGCTTCTGTGAAAGCCAAGAGAGGTGACAGCTGAGGGCTCTTATTTCTTGAGCCTAATGGTGCAGTAATGTCCTTTTGCTTGGATTATTAGCTGAGTTCTCTTTTTTCTCTGTAGCACAGGCTGGCTAGGCCCAGTGAGCATCTTTGGGTATTTCGTCATTGGGACGATGATTAACAAAGTGTTGATGAGCCCAATTGTGTCTAAACTTGTGCAGCAGGAAAAACTGGAGGGAGATTTCAGGTGAGTCCCAGCAGAGCTACATTTTCATTGTCTCTTGGCAGCTCCTGTGAGAGCTTCTTTTTTGTCCCCATTCAGTGCTACTTCTCGTCTTTGGCTTTCCCCACACTCAGAGAAGGCTACCTGTGCAATGGTGCCTCAAAGTCAGTGTACTGAGCCCCTGCCAACTATTCATAGCCTTGTGTCATGGCAGGCAATGCCCTTGGTTCAGTCTTGCAGCCCAATCTTTCCATATGCTCTGTAACTCACCTCCTCCCTCTTGCTTGCAGGGTTGGTTGTGTGTGTTGCAGGGGCTTTGTAGCTTTCCCTGGGGCTCAAGGCATCCCGGGATGGCAGCATAAGCTATTGCAGCACAGGGAGCCCAGCCCAGGGCAGTTGGCTGCAGTGATTTTGTGTGGTGGAGATGCTGGACTAGCAGCAAACAGTAAGCCCAAGGGCTAAGAAGATGTGCACAGAGAGCAGGATATCAAACAAATGCACCACTGAGCTGGCCCTGAATGATGGCACTTCATGTTAAGCCTTGGTCTCTGGTGGCTTTCTGAGACTTTTGAGTATTTCTGTCAAGAGATGCCTCAAATCACTGCTCTAACATGCAAGATAAGTTTCCTCTAGGAATGGTTTTGGCTACATAATTCACTGAGCATTTGTGCACAATTATGGTGTTTTTTTGGTTGTACAGGTTCAAACACATGCAGATTCGTGTCAATGCAGAACCAGCTGCTTTCTACAGGTTAGTAATATTAAATTCTTTGTACCTCAAAAGGATGGTGCCAGTTCAGAACATTCTTGCTGTGTTCACATATCCCAAAGGAGCCCAGGTTCTGTTGCTGCAGCTTTCTGTCCCTTTCACTGCAGCGTCGTACAGCCCTGACACTCTGTTATTTGCATTCTGTGCATCATCTGCAGAAATAATCCACAGCAACTGGAGACAACTATCTTTCCTTTGCCTCCCTTCTAACATCCTCAGAGGCAGATACAGATTTGGTGCTGGCTTAGAGACCATTACTGGTGTTTTGCCAGGTCCTTACCTGGAAGATTGCTCAAAGTCTTAGTGCATCTGGTTCTGCTGAGGACTTGTTGCATGTTGCATCTAGCCCCATCCTGTTGCTGCTTGCCTGCATGTCTTCTTCTGCCTGGTCACCTTACCTCTGCTTTGCTCCTCCTGGTCAGTCTGTGCTCTGACCCTCTTTATGCTGTACTGGTGCTCTGAATTTGCTCAGTGCCGTTCACCCCAGTGCTGAGCACACAGTCAGGAGCCCGGCAGCACCTCCCCCATTTAGTGACACCCTGAAGCCCTCTGAGCTGCTGCTTGGTTCATTCACCAAGACAAGAGGCAGGAATTTGGTGTAGCTTTTTTTGGGGTGGCAGGTGGTTGTTGCTCTTCTCTTGTCACAAGTCTACCTTTGCCCTATATGTTGCGCAATTCTTCCAGGAATTGTAGCATGCGTCCTCTCTCCAGTTTTCCCTGCCTGTGATCTGTGTTTGGCTCCCTCATGCTGTATTGAGCCGGCATTTCAAGCACTGTGGTGCACTGGTTTGATTAAAAATTGCTGATTTCATAACAGCTTATATTGACAGGCACAAAACTTAAATAAGTAACCAAAATCAATCTTGGTTTGCACTGGCAAGTCTGAGTTATTTCTTTGTACTCTGATTGATTCTTACTGGTTGATGATAATTTTTTGTAATGGAAAAGATACCGTAATTACATGCCCTTATTTAAGATGCAGTACTTTCTCTCACAATTTTGAATTTTTGTATTCTAAGTAGAAAATGGAAAGTGGATTATTATACCAGAAAACAGAATGTCTTATTTCAGTACAGTGTTTTAGTAAAAAAGCTTCATTTTGTGTGAAACTAGAACTCAGCTGAGTTGCATGCAACCAGGCATTTTCATGCTATGCATCATAATTAAAAGTAAAGGATTTTTTTAAAAGGAATTTTTTTAAAAGTTGCATTCCAGGAATCTTGCAAGAGGAGAGCATGTGGTGAGTGGCTGGTTTTGATTGCTCAACTTCTCTAGCTTGTGATTTTGTCCTCTTAAGACTGCCTAAACAGTGTTTCAGTAAAGGAAGAAACAGAAGCAGAGGACTGCCACCTTTTTATTTCTTTTGTTACTAAGCCTTGGGTAAACTTGCTTTAAAAGTGAAGTGAATGGGAGGAAAAGAGGAAACCAGATACAGCAATATGTCCTCATCTACAACAGAATAATAGCTCTAGAACAAAGGTCTCCAGTTCTTTTCTCACCTTTAACTCCTTGTGTCCAAGCCTTTCTCTTTTTCTGATACAGGGAAGGCAAAGATTACAGCTCAGTAGTTACCTGAGATGTGTTACAAGGCAGTTAAGCCAAACTGGATTCTAACCAGGTGCATTTTTGAGAAAGAAAATGTATTTTACTATGAACTGAGAATCTTTAGAAATGAAATCTCAAAAATCTTATATTGGATGTTTTTTGTGCTGCTTCTCGCCTTATCTTCTTGGGCCCTAGTGACTCCCTGTTGCATAGACTGTGGGGGAGAGTGGTTTGTGTAGTGGGCACAAGCCTCTGTTGGATGTCAGGGGCAACAGATGCCGTGGCAGGTCAGAGTTTGGAGTGGATGAGGAGCTCTCTCTGCATTTTGCCACCTGAGGGCAGCCCAGACCTTGCAAAGCAGCAAAAGGAGCTGTCACACTTGCTTGAAGGTGGTGGTTTAGGAGATGTCTCCTTGCTCCTGGCTCAGCCTGGCCACTGGAGCATCACCACTAACTTGTGTGGTGGGTGATCTGATGGAGACAGCCAGAGAAGGGAGCAGTTGTGGAGCTGGGGTACCTGTACCAGGGTTTGCACTGCACAGGACTTGGCTTTATCCCATTCCTGTGGAGTGGGAAATGGGAAGAGGTGGGCTGAGGCTGCTAGCCATGTGGGCTGATTATCACCCCTGGACTGTCCTCTGCCCTCTCCTTTCTGGGTCCACCTGTGTAGCAGTGCCATCCCTCTTTTCCAACTAGGCTGTATTTGGGAACTGTGTTTGACCTTGGGTATACACTGCTTCAAGCTGGAGCCTCACTGACAGTTTGGCCTGGCTTTGCCTCCTCCTGCTGCAATAGCAGCAGCCATGGGCTCTGGGAGGGATTTGTAGGACTGCTTGCTTCAGCCAGAGTTCTTTGATGATCCCCTTCAGGGAGGCAGTGCTAGCTGTTCAGTTCCTGGTCAATAAAGAGCTTGTTAGTTGGAGGCAAAGGTGCCAGGCCCATTCAAAGCTTCAATTTTAAAGCCCATGGTCTTAAGATATCTGTTGCAATCTTATTTTTACAGGGCTGGGCAAGTGGAGCACGTGCGTACAGACCGGAGGCTGCAGAGCCTGCTGAAGGCCCAGAAGGAGCTGATAGGCAAGGAGCTGTGGCTATACAGTGAGTGGGCAGACTGGGGCTGAAGTGGGATGTGTGGGAACTCCATTGTGGTGGCCCACACGCTGGGCAACTCTACTGGTAGAGCAGTTGGGTGGGTGCTGTGTTTTCTTCTTCTGCCTCTTGCTCTTGTGAAAGCCCAGAGGGTGCCTCCTGCAGAGCTAAATGGGAATCCTGTTGTGTAAAAGCCTCATAAAAAGGCAAAGTTGTGGAGGACCCAGAATCTGGCTTTCTTTATGGCAAGTGTTCAAAGGCCAAGAAAAGAGGGAAGGGCTTGGGCTTTGGGGACTGTATGTGTGGTTGGGAGCTGTGGAAACATCTTTCCTATGGAGCCTGTACCTTAAGCATAGTTGTCCCCTGAAAATACTCCTTCTCCCTTTTTCACTGAGTCCAGGTTTTTTCTTTAAATGACCCCTATAAATACATCTCTTGATCTCAGCAATACAGTGAGCTTCTGAGCAGTGTAATGGAGGGAGAATCCTGAACAGAAGTGTCTGTGGGAATTTGGGATTTTAAGTCTTTCTGCCTGTTGCGTGCTCCCAAGAGACACTTCACAGCAAACCATCGCACCCCAGAGCTTACTTTTTGCCCTCCTCTCCTATTTATTGTGAATCAGTCAGGCCCCTGAAGCATAGCAACAAGCAGGCAAAGTGACTTTTGCCCCACAGTGGTCCTGAACTGTGTCTGGATGATGATTCTCTGCTCAAGGGCCTGCCCCAAAGTGCTCTTTGCTTAGCAAATGGATTTTCACCCTGGTGCTTACACTATCCTGCAAAGTAGTGTAGTTTTTTCTGCTCTGGGTTACCATAAAGAAGGTGAGGCAAGAACACGGCTCTTCCTCTGACTATGCTCAGGATCAGCACTTTGGCCTGGCTGGGACAGAGGTTTCTACTTTAACTCACTGTCTTCTTTCATTGTGCTTGTAACCAGTTGGGATCAACACCTTTGATTATTTGGGCAGCATCCTGAGCTACGTGGTCATTGCCATTCCCATCTTTTCTGGAGTCTATGGCGACCTGAGCCCAACAGAGCTCAGTGCCCTTGTCAGCAAGGTGAGCTAAGGGTAATCTCTGTGACCCCATTGTGAAGGGTGAGCAGGCACTGAGGATGGAGGTTTCACATGGGGCTGGTGGCCCTGGGGCTAGATAACCTGCAGCTCTTGATCTTCAGGTTTGACTGTCCCTACTCACAGTGTCATAGAAATGGGAGCTTATAACCAGCTGGTATATGATTAACTTGGGGGTGAGAGCTGTCAAGGACACATTTACCTAAGTGTTTCCTAGCTTAGACCTCTGTGTCTAAAAAAAGTCAGGAGGCCAGAAACTCTGGTTTTCAGCAGTGCAGGTGGTCATGGGGTCTGTGCAGTGCTGTGGGTCTGGGTTATGTCCTGGGCTACTGTCTGTGGTGAGCCTGGCCACAAGTGGGGCTGAGCTGGCTTGCATTCACCTTCCTGACCTAACTCATTACTAGATACTCAAAACTGGCTTGTGATAGGGAATGCAGAGTTAAAAATAGCTAAGTGGGCACTGCAGACTGAGACACCCTGCTCTGAGCTGTATACGGTGCTGAGGTAGGGTTGGTGGCATGGATCTGTGTGACTTGGGCAAGCATGCTGGGCCCTAGGCAGGCCATCAGGCACTCTGCAAACACCATCCCTGGGTGACAGGGATGTGTCTACCTGGAAGAAAATGCTGTATTGAGCAGAGAAGCCCTGCTTCTTTCAGATGTTGTAATCTTCACTCCCATCAGCCTAGGTCACCTTCACCCCTCATTCATCTTGCTGAGACAGCTGATGTGACCAAATGTGTGAACTCCTTGGCTGCCTCCTTATAGTCATGGAATAAGGGTCAGAGTCCCAGCTCAGCACTGACCCTTACTCTGGCATGTGATTTCTCCCCAGAATGCCTTTGTTTCCATCTACCTCATTGGCTGCTTCAGCCAGCTCATAGATCTCTCCAGCACTGTGACTGATGTAGCAGGCTACACACACAGGTGAGCTTATCTGTGAGCACACCTCTGGAGGAAAGGGCAGTGCGGGACAAGACTGCCCAGGTCTGTGCTAAAAAAAAAAAAAAAAAAGAAATGCTTATATGCAAGCATGGGCAAGTTTGGATATTGTGAGGATGCTGCTGGAATTGTCACTGGGTTTCATGCAACGTCTTGTGTGAATAGGATTGGTGAACTGCAGGAGACCTTGCTGACCCTTGGCAGAAAAAAAAATGGTAACTACTCAGAAGCCAAAACCAGTTGGGATTTGGACAGGTGAGTTGCCTCTCGGCAACTGGCTGGCTTGCAGCTGACGTGCCAGAGTGTGGGGTTGCCATGGGATGGAAGTGGCCCTTGGTATCAGAGTCTGATGCATGCATTTGGTTGGAGCAGGCAGTGCTCACTGTCAGTTGTCATTCCCAGGGGCAGGGCTACTGTCACAGAGGCACAGGGGGTCTGAGGTGTCTGATCTTTGCCAATTTCAGCATGGTCACTTACCTCGGGTCTCTCATTCATTGTCTTGGTGGTGGCCCAGCAGCCATTCTGGGGAGGACCCAGTGCCAAGGGATACAGCTTTCCTTCTGGAGCGAGTGACACTCTCAGTACCATCCTCTGGCAAGCTGCTCATCAAGGACTTGAGCCTCAGGATCTCACAAGGAAACAGCGTGATGATTGTGGGAAACACTGGTACAGGAAAGACGTCTCTCCTGAGGCTCCTCGGAGGACTCTGGGAGAGCACGCAGGGTAAGGACTGCTACTTGCCTCATCCTTCTCTTTCTCAACCAAGGCTACCCTGAGTTTGCAAGGTGGCAGTGTGGCAGTTTGTGAGGCCAGTGCCACCATGTGATGGTGAATGTGTCACTGATACACTGATTTGAGCCACCCATCTCTGTCACAGTCTTTGGCTCTCGTTGCTTTGCACTGTGTTGCAAACACACTTTTATGGGAACTTGTTGTCTACTTCGTGGGACAGGACTACACGGGGCAGTGGGGAGTTGCTGCCTGGCACTGTAGGTGTGATGAGTGTCTCTGTACAGGGAGCATCAGGATGCTGACCTGCTTTGGCCCCGAGGAGTGGTGTTCCTACCACAGCGGCCCTTCTTCACTGATGGAAGCCTGCGTGAGCAGGTGAGCCCAGGGTCTGTCTTTGCTCTGGCCTCAGCTCTGCTCCCACCTGTGTTCATTCCCTGCAAACCTGTGAGGTGCAGACAGGTCTGCAAGAGGGAGCATGTTTCTTGCAGGTGGCTGCACCTTCCCTTGTGCCTGAGTTCATGCTATTGCATCTCTGGTGGACAGTCCATCCAGCTTCCTCTGACGTGGTTTCTTTTGCTCTGTTAAACAGGTGATCTATCCCTGAAGGAGATCTATCCACTTCAGGTTTGTGGAAATCCATTAGAGCGATTAACCAATGCTGTGGTATTGGCTCACTGTCCTGTACCCAGTACAGCTTCTCCCCTGCTGTGCCCCATCAGGAACACTCATCCATTTGCTTTTGCTGCTGTGGTGTTCCCTAGCAGATTGGCATGTGTTAAGGTCACTTCTGTGTCCCATCCCTTTTGTGAGGGAGCATACTCATTTGATAAGAACTTGCTGTCATAGTACAATAAGGACAAACTGGCCATGCTCTTCCTCCTGTGCTAGACATGATTGATATATGTTGCTGTTGGGATACATCTGATTTGTTTGGTACAGCCTGACTTTTGGCAAGTCATGAAGTTTGCCTTCATCTCATTTTCCATCCACCTCCATCTTTCACTGTTCCACTTTTTCAAATGATGTCCCAGGTCAGAATATATGGATCCTTTCTCTCTCCTGCCCTCTTCCAAAGCCAGACCACATGTGGTCTGCTGTAGCTTGGAGATATCCAGCAGTGTTATCTTCTGCTTTCAAATACTTGGGAGTCACAGTCTTGCTGAGAGTAACTACAGCCATCAGCTACTGTTGTGGCTCTCCAGCAGTTTCAGAGTGGCAGATGTACAGCCCTTCTACTCAACTTCCACAAATGCTGATTGTACCAGCTCAAGTGTATGTTCTGCTCCACAGCTGACCCACCCTGAGGTATTTCTCTTCCCACACAGGGTCCTTTTGCTAGCTCTTACCTGAACCCCATTCCCATAACTCCACCACTTGTAGTGTGCAAGTCTCAGCTCTAAGAGAGCAACTGTTGGGCAGGGCCTTGGCAGTTGAAGCCTGGATCCTTGTGTTCTGGCCATGAACTGAGGCAAATCTCAGGTGTGTCTGTGGAGCCCAGCTACCTCCTGGTGTACTGCTCGCAGGCATGGTTAACATTTTTAAGGAAGGTCAGCCTTTGGGGATATCTCTGCCAAATCTCAGGATCTGGTATCACTAAGTGGTCAGGTCAATTGAGCCTGAGGAGATACCCCAGTTCTTCCCTCCTGCCCCACCAATTTCTTCATTCAGCTGTGGCCTCAGCACACACTGCCTCTCCTTATGCTGTATGGCTTTCTCCCTAGGGTCTGCAGATGATGACAGGATTGTACAATTCCTGGAGCTGGCTGGGCTGGTGAGTCACTGGTAACACTGCTGCCTTCTTTCCTGGTGCCACCAGTGAGGGAAGAAGGGATGATTTTTTTGTGGCAGCACAGCAAGATTGTGTGCTGAACTTATGTGGGGACATTGTCTGTACCTGGGACACAACTGTCTATGGGACAGAAAGAGGAGGAGAGATATTGTACAACTTCATCTCAAGTGGGGAAAGAGAGACTGGCAAGAAGTGGGTGATTATGCTCAGGGCCATGGGCTGACAGGTTGGGGACTGTGTTCACAAGGCTGCTGTGCTCTCTGTAGACTGATTTGCTGGCAAGGGCTGGAGGACTGGATGAACAGGTGGACTGGAACTGGTAAGGGAACTCACTGTGTGCATTTGGGTGATTTCTAAATGGGGGACGCTTCTAAGCAGATGCACATTGCTGCTGGATTTTTCTGTGTCCATCTGTGTTTTGTGAGATGTGGACACGATAGAGGAGGAAAGCTTTCATGCCCCAAACATCTATGCCAACAATCACCAGCTGCGGTGTTCTACAGGCAGCTGACTCTACACGGGTGCAGCATGGAGGGGGGCACAAGGGACACACAGGGATAGTTGTTTACTGGTCTCCAATATAAGAAACTGTAAGATTTTCAGCAAACAAGCTCTGTTTCTTGAGGAAGGTGTTGAATCTCGACCATGCTTGCAGGTATGACATCCTGTCCCCAGGGGAGATGCAGAGGCTCTCATTTGCACGGCTCTTCTACCTCCAGCCAAAATATGCAGGTGAGTGACTGACTACAAAAGAGGGGAGAAAAAAAGACAAGGCCTTTGGTGTATAGAGAAGCTGGTTAGAGACAGCTCATGAAATCCCTTTTGTGCTAGGAACATGCTTTGTCTTGGCCATTATTTTAGCAGCATAGCACACAGAGGATTCATTTGTGAAATGTGAAAACATTTCATTATTTGTGTGGAGGGTGGTAAATCAAAAGGCTGTATGTAAAACATTTTCTTCTTAGGGAACTGGTGATTAATGTTCATGGTCCATGTTCAGTGGCACCAGAAGAAGAACTCTGTCAGCCTGTTCACCAGTTGCTATGTAAAGAAGTGCATGTGTTGGGGAGTGTAGCAGCAGCTGTTACATCTGAAGCTCATGAATATCTGTACATTTGTGGGGCAATATGGAAGGTTTAGTTGTAGCAAAAGAAGACAAGGAGCAGTGGGAGAAACAGTCCTGAGAGACCACAGAAGCATCTGTGATTACCTAATGGGGCCAATTCCTTAGGCTCTGCTGGGGGCTTGAGTGTTGGAGGACTTGCCATGAGGGCCATGTTGGATGTGGGTGAACAGAGACAGTTTCAGTAGCAGGTAGCTACATTTAGGTACCTCTCTTTCCCCCGAAGCCCATGGCACAGCTCAATGATGTCTGGGCAGAAGGAATCTGTGGATTGCAAACTAAAAGCTGTAGAGATGATTTGAATTTATTTGCTCCAGGTCTGTAGTATTTACGCTTAATAGTCAGGAAGGTGCCACAGGCCGTCCTACATACTCCATGTTAGCGGCTGTGCTGGTAGAATACGCTGACTGTTGTTCAGCCTGGTGCTCTGGCATATGGTCTGCTTGGACAAGGTCACATCTTGGCTTTTGCCATGATGGGGATGAAGCAGTGGCTGGCAGCTGTTGAGGGAGAGTGAGGTGAACGGTGTGGTTTGGATGGATCCGAGTACTTGAGGGGAAGGACAGCTTTCCTAGCCTGACACCAGCTCTGCCAGAGGAATACCAGAGTCCTTAGGTTTCTTCTCACTTGCCTTCTGCAGAGGCTTTTGGTGAACTCCAGTTGATATGTGAAGTGTTCTTGGGAGATGCTGCTCTTGTCTACAGATGTCTGGTTGGGAGAGGATTTGTGGGGCTCATGACTTTTCTTTCAGTGTTAGATGAAGCCACCAGCGCCTTGACAGAAGAGGTGGAGCATGAACTGTACCGTATGTGCCTTCAGCTGGGCATGACACTGATCAGTGTGGGACACAGACCCAGCCTGGAAAAGGTGAGACAGGGAGGCAGCACTCCATACCTTCCTCATGGTGGTGAGGTAGAGCAGGTCTCTGTCAAGCAGAGGGGAGTGACTAAGGCTGGAGGACTTCACTGTGATTGAACCATGCCCTTGTAGAAACATCCCTCAATGCTGTGCTATTGAATTGCAGTTCCACAGCTGGATTTTGAAACTTCATGGGGAGGGAAGATGGGAGCTCACTCGATGTGAGAAGATGAAGCGGCTCCCCTCTGAGGAAGGACACTGAAAAAACACCCTTGTCTGGCCAGCCACAGAACCTGCACACATGTGGAAGAGCTCTCAATAGCAGACATGGAGCTGCCAAGCCAGCAGCTGTGTCAAACAGTGCAAGACCAGTTCTGGATTTTGATGACAGACACAGAGTATGTCTGAACTCATGGTGTGGAGTTCTGCCAAGAGTAGACACAACTATGCCATCCTTCTCCCAGCCTCCTGCCACCTGGCTTTCATGGGACAAAGGAGCTGAGCTGCTGGGCCTCCCTGAGAGAAGTTGCTGCCTCGTGGGTCTTGTAGAAACAATAGCCAGAGAAACTTCCACTTTGTTCAGGATACATTGGTGTGAGGCTAGAATGCAGCCTCATTTTCTGCCCTCTGTGCCTTGCTAGGAGCTCTGTCTTTGATACACAGCTCCACAGAACAGATTTATGTACCTTGTGGCTCTGTCAAAAATTGTGTTTTCCAGCAGGAGACAAGGGGAGGAAAATGCTAGCACAGAGGAGGGACATGTCTCTGCTTTTATAACATACAACTACAGTATGTTATTATGAAAGGAACATTTTTAAATATGTATTAAAATCTGGGGCCAGTTTTCAAACTGTTTTTATGGAGAAGAATCAATATTTGTTAACCAGACTGTTGCATGCTTTCTTTCTGGGGTTTGCTTTGGAGGAGATGCTTGTATATTGTCAATAGTCCTGGACAAGACTATTGCTAAAGAGCAGAGCAGAGGTAGGAGTAGTATCCCTATCCAGGATACCTACCGCTGCAGCTACTGCAAGGCACAAGAAGCCTCAAAGAGGGCTTTCTCTGCTTTCATGGAATGAAACAGCTTGTCTCCCCTTACTCTTCTGCTTATATGTTCTCTCCTCTGTCGACATGGTTGTATAGAGACAAGTTTTGAGGGTCTCTTGTGTTGTGGAGCAGTTACTCCAAGACCACAGCAGAGGTGTGATCTGAGAACTTACTTGCCACCACTTGCTTAGTGGCTTTTCTGGATGTTTCCCTGGTTTTGCAGTGAAGGAGGAGGAGGTGGCTGCTGGCAGAGCCAAGCTAGCGGTCCTTCTGCTGCTCCACAAGGTGCTTGTGTCCCTCTATGATCTGCTGCACAGCCTCATGGTCATCCAGGGTAGTTAGGTCCCCAAGTTCACTGGCCTTGTCCTCCACAATTTTCCGTAGCACCCGACGCATAATCTTACCCGAGCGTGTCTTGGGCAGCCGTTTTATGACCTGTGATGGGAGGAGCAGAGTCAAGGCTGAGGGAAAGGGCTCGGCCAATCTGCCCGTGTGGGTATTGGACCAGTTTGCTTGTGTTACCTGAACGTAATCTGGAGCTGCATACTTAGTGATCTTCTTTGTGATGAGCTCTTGCAGCTCGGCAGCAAGAGTCTCCTGTGTGTAGCCACTGTCCTTCTTCAGCACAACAAACATGTAGACTCCTGGCAGAAGGACCACCAGGTTACTGAGCATGGTGCATACCTGAGTATACCCCTGAGAACCCTGCCTGGATGTAGTGCCAGGAGAGTCCTCTCTACTGGTAGTCCCGGGATGCTCTGTAGCCAAAATTTTGCGTGCTTTTGGCCACACAGAAGCACTGCTGCTGCCACCTTACGCTGCTCCCACCCTATGCAAAGCCTCGCTGGTCTGTGGTGCAGGTGCAGGTTGTGATGGCTGTGCTGACATCCCCGCTAACATGCTATATGATGTGGACACAGCATTGCTACCTCTGCCACTTCCACTGCAGTGCCATAGCCCCAGGAAATGTATTGAGGCAGGAAAGAAAGCATCTTACCTTCTCCCTTGATCTCATGTGGGTAGCCAATGACAGCAGACTCTGCCACTGCTGCATGGTGAGTCTGGAAGAGAGAAGGGCAGGGGTTTGACTCTGCTTTTGGCAGGCTGGCTGCCACCTGGAGCTGCCCTGACCTGACTTGGCTGCTGCAGCCCACAATAATGCAGAGAGATAAGGAAGGGCCTCAGATGGCCTCTGCTCTTTTTCTTTCCAGCCTCAGTAGGTCTGCAAGCACTAGTCTTTTCCTCCTTGACTGCTTTAGTTTGGATAGTTTTATTCCCACTCACATCTCTTACCACAATATCCTCCACCTCTGCAGTGCCCAGCCGGTGTCCGCTGATGCTAATGATGTCGTCCAGCCGTCCTGTTAGCTGGTAGTAGCCCTCACTGGTACGATACACACCATCCCCAGTGAAGAAAAATCCTGCAGTAGCCAGAACCATGCCATAGTCACTTGTTAGAGGGAGCATGTGAGCTCTTCAGCAGCCATACTCTTACATTTCCCTTCCTCCTCTCTGTTGGCTTCAGGGCCCATGTACTCTGCTTCTTGCTCAACTGCTCAGGATAAATGTGCCTACCTTCCCTGTTAACCTTCTGTCTCTGTTGGTACCTGCTCTATCATCAGGCTCCTGCCTTCATTCTATAGTGTACTGGCTAATGCTGTGCCTGTCTCATCACCATATGCTGGGAGCACTTTGCTCCAGTGCAGGTGCCTCTGGTCTTGCTGCTTCTTCCTTTCACATTACATCAAGACACACACAGTCTTAGCTTGCTCAGTGCCTCTGGGTGAGTCACAGAGGCTGACAGGGTTTACAAGAGACGCAGCAAGAGGTCCATGCTCAAGGGGACTGGGGGCAGTCCCTTGACAAATCCACTGCCTTAAAACAATGTGTGATCCAGTTGGGAAGGTTGGTGAGGGGCCTGTGATACCAGGCCTGGGGAGATGAAAGGCCTCAGGCATGTGGAGGGTCTTTGGAAGAACAAAGGAGCAGCTCCTGAATCCTGCCTCCATACAGAAAGCCAACAAGCAGATCCAACCATACCCAATCAAATGCATGCAAGTGACCTGCCACCTGTTTTCCTTACCTCGATAAGGAGTCAGGTAAGTTTCCAGAAATCTCTTGTGGTCATTGTAAATGGTTCGTGCCATACCGGGCCAGGCTTGTGAGATGCAAAGAGCTCCAGAGACATCATTTTCCAGAAGGACATTTCCCTGTAAAACAGTTAGATTGTAGTAACCATGGTTGAAGATACTTGGGCTGTTTTAACATCCCTGTGATAGAAATGTCAGGGAGGGCAGTGAGGAGGGTCCTGTGTGCCTCACTTCAACAGAAAAGGCTTAGTCTCTCCCAGCATATGTCTGCAACAAACTGCCTCCCATGGTGGGATGCAGAGCCTCTCCAGGGAGCCTGGCTGTCCCTGCCTAGCCCCGTCCTTCCTGGAAAGATGTGCTGGGAGCCCAAACACAGTCTCTCTTGTCAGGACAGTGCAAGCTAGACAACTCAACTTCTGCACTAGCCACAAGACCAACTTTCCTGTTTGTCCCTTCCCAGTAAGAAATGTTCCTGTCTAGCAGAGATGAGCAGGAAAGACATCCTTACAGATTTCCACTCCCACAGCAAGTACACACTGCAAGTACCTGGGGGAAAGGGGGCTGAGCCAGCACCTGGACTGCAGGTTATAAACATACCTTGTCATCCAAGAGGGAGGGGCTGATCCCAAAAAAGGGTCTCATAGCCATGCCTGGAAGGATTTCAGCTCCAGGATTAGAAGGACGAGGTGAGATACAGATGCCTCCTGTTTCTGAAGGAAAAGAAAATGTAGTGCTCATCAAAATCAGAGACAAGAGGAACACCAGTTAGCACTGTTTGGCCAACAGCCTTTGCCCTGTCCCTTACTACACACTGCACAGACTGGGGCTGGCTTTGCCAGAGAGCTGGGAAAGGAAATCTGCAGAAGGATGATTGTGCTCATTTAATTCAGCAGGGATCTGTTGAGATGTACCCTCAAATCCCCGTGTTTATCTGGGTTAGCTTTAAAGACCATTTTTCTCTTTTACGTTGGGTGCTCATGGGCCCTTACAGCCTTGCTCATACAAGACTGTCAGCAATGACCACTATCACTTGGCCAGCAAAGTAGCAGGTCACTCTTAAAGCCTGAGAGAGCAGAAGCTGGAACAAGGAATCGTATGCATCTCACCAGTTTGCCACCAAGTGTCCACTACAGGGCATCGTGTCTCACCGACCACGCGGAAGTACCATTCCCACGCCTCCTTGTTGATAGGTTCCCCCACTGCAAGGATAAAGACAAGGGGGCAGAGCTGAAATAGTGCAGTCTCCTGACTGGGGTCTCACATGCTGCTACTTTTGGCATTTTTGGGAAGAGGCACAATGTGATGTCCAAGGATTTGCTGTCCCAGCCCATGATGCTGCATTTACCTGAGCCAAGCAGTTTAAGAGAAGAGCGGTCATACTTCTTCACCCATTCATCACCGTATCTCAGGAGCAGGCGGATGGCAGTGGGTGCCCCATAGAACTGGTTAATTCTTAACCTCTCTACTGTTTCCCAATAGCGGCCTGGAATGGAAACAGGGCCAGTAAGCATCCTCCCACAGATCCTCCCAGCCCAACACCAAGGCTGAGAAAGAGGTGAGAGCAAAGACTCTCCAGCAGTGCCAGGACGCTCAGCCAAGTTAATCATGTGATGGTAAGGACAGAAGCAGTTCAGGAGCAGCAGCCCCTTTTTCTTCACATCACCTAGCTCTGCTACCATTCCTTCTGCAGGAATGGGATTAACAGCTCCACCCCTGGAGAAGAAGCAGAGGAAAAGACTCTTCCCCTTGCAGCTACTGGGGACAGCCCACACGCTACTGCTGAAACAACAGCGCCTCTGGTGCTCATGCCTGGCATCAAGCCACCAGCTCCCTGCCTGCTGTGGATCTCAGGGTGCTGTGGAATGTCCCACAGCACCTCACTCACCAGGGTTAGGATAGACAGGAGTGCTCTCAAAAAGGACAGTGGTGCCACCATTGCAGAGGGGGCCGTAGACCACATAGGTGTGTCCCGTGATCCAGCCGATGTCTGCCACACAGCCAAAGATATCCCTGTCCTGGTAGTCGAACACATACTGAACAAGAAAAGAGAGGCAGTGAAGGGTTTCATCTGGGCCTGCACTCCTGTCAAGGGGCACAACAGGGAGCAGTGTACTCTATCAGCCCTAACATTACTGCCTTCTGTCTTCCTACCACCCCTGCAGGGAGACCTTCTTCCTGCAGAGTTTTTAAAATAAAATCAGAAAAAAATAAACTAAGTTAAATAAAATTGAAGTTTAAAGAAACCAAAACTATGAAGATCTAGGAAACAGACACTTAAAAAAAAAACCCCACAGCCAAATTTGCTCTTTTCCAATGGAGGGAGATACAGCCTTTCTTTCCTTTTGCTGGTATCTAGACAAGACTGATCCAAGTATCCTGTAGCATCAAAACAGAACCTTCTGGGTAAGAAAGGTGCCTCTGTACTCACATGACCATGTGGAAGAGAGGAGTTGTAGGCAAGGGCAAAGTGGTAGAGGACTCCATGAGCCTCCTGTAGGTGCTGCTGGACTCCAGATGGACAGTAAACACTCAAAATCCCCTAAGCTCAGCAAGGAACCCAGCACAGGAGCAGTGAGGCAGCAAGCAGAGGGACCATGTGATGCCTTGGCCCAGAGTAACCCTAGCCTGCCCACAAGAGTTGGAATCTCTCCATCTCAGCTGGGTGAGTGCAGTGCTGTGCCTGCAGGGACAAAGCAAAACAAGCTTTCCCCCCTGCCCCATTCCTCATGAGACCCTTGGCTGCAAGGCTGGAACATGAAGGAACGATTACCCTGTGCAGGGCAGAGCTGGGTGCTGTCATATTGGCAGCAACACAACCAGCTTCCTAAAGCACTCATCTTCATTTCATTAACTCAGTGACAGGAAGGCTTCCTAGGGGGCCACCCTCCCACTAGCCTATCACTTCTTGCTGTTTCCTCTGTTTTCTGTAGTTTCAGACCTGCTCATTTCTTCCTGCAGCTCCCTGCTGACTTCCATCTGGGGATTCCGAGGCCTCACATGTTCTGAGGTGCCATAATGGAAGCTTCTTCTGGTTCTTCTGTCTCTTTTTAGTGGAGCAGTGAGTTATGGTACCATCAGTCTGCCCCATCCTACTGAGGGACCATGTTTTCAGTACTCCTGGGATCTAACATGGCCACATGCTGCTTACCCCTGCATTGCCATTCTGAGATGACAGCTCTGGCTCTTGCAAACCTACTCTGATGGTCTTGAAAGGGTCACCCATCATACTGGGCACAGCGTCACCAGAAAGCCAAGGGCTTCCGCACCTCTGGCACACACCCCAGGAGGTATGGGCTTCAGCACTCACAGCCAACAGAGAAGACCCAGCCAGCCCTGAGCTTGCTGTCACAAGGTGTGTGGTCTGAAGTGCTACTGGAACTGCAGTCATGCTCAGGAAGAGCCAGATCCAAATCGAAGGGACTGTTCAGGTAAGAACTCCCTCTTACATGGAACCTCATATTATGTCATAGGAATGCTTCTTCCAACCACTCCTACATCTAAAGGCACCTCTGTGCTGGGCTCAGTGCCCTTTTATCCAGTTCTGAGTTTGCTTTGGGCATGTGTCATGGTTAAAGGCTTTCCTCTTCCCAAAGATGACCCACACTCTTCAGATATAGACCCTTTGTCATGAGGGCACTCACCAGCTTTTACAGGTGTTGTCAGATGTGCTCCTCTCAGAAGCACTGCCTTTGATGTCCCACCTGAGCTGGGGTAGTTACACTTAGGAAAAGCCACAGTTTCTAGGAACCAATTGGCTTTTTCCTCCTAAGCCAGTAACATAAAATTACTCTTGCAAGGCTGAGCATCCTATTCAATGGTTCTGTTTAGTGTAGGACAACAAAAGAAGAAAGCCAAGAAGGTAGCCCACAGTAGTATGTATTTGGGAGACTCTGCTAAGGAGCACTACCTGTAGCCAGATGTGGTCTGCTGGGGCTTGGAGGGCTTCCTAGAGGCTTTGCACTGGATGAAGATGAGGTCGTAATGCAACAAGGAACATGTTTTCCCTGCACTGCCTATGAACTACTGGCTCATGAACACTTTGTGGCTGGGATCCATTACCTTGTGTGTGAGAGCAGCAAACAGCAAGTAACCAGCTTGGGAATGAACCAAGCCCTTGGGTTTGCCAGTACTGCCTGATGTGTAGAGAAGAAATAACATGTCTTCGCTGTCCATTACAGCAGGCTCACAGCATGCATCCTCCTTCATCATCTCCTGCAGGAAAGAGCACAGCAGTTCTCTCAGGGTCTCACAGCCTCCCCTGTGTCATCCCCACACCTGCTTGTGCACCTCTGTCCCAAGTCTCTCTCCCCTCTGAGCACCTGTGCCACTCTACTCCCCATAAACATCCTCCAGAAGAAACACATGGGAGGGGCTTACCTGTTCAGTAGTTGTGCTCCATGTTGGCAGCCTAGCCACCCCATGTGCTCTGGATAACAGGCACATGCCAGGTCCACCAGCAGACCCACATGTGACGGTGTAGTGTCAGTTCAAGGCTGGATTCACAAAGTGGCAGTCCTTGTTTTGTGTGTTTCTAGGCTCTGGCTTGCACTGCCTGCCCATGACAGGCTTGGAAGTGTGGGAAGACACACCAGTTGCCCATCCTAATGGCTACTGGGACTGTCCTGAACTTGTGTGCAGCTCTGACTGCCACTGCTGCTATGGGACAATGTCCCGAAATCCTATCAATGCCAGCAAAACTGCCATGGCCAGGCAAGATCCTCTCTCCAGATAGTGTCCCTGCACCAAGAGCAAGCACTTTGCCCAGGAGAAGTGGCAGAATTTCTGGGCAGCCTCTCACCTCCTCCAGGGGCACATCTAGAGCTGTCATGGGAACCCTGCTGGTGGTCCTCATGGAAACCAGAACCCGTTTCACTCCAGGGCACTGCTTCACAGCCTGGTCCACTGTCTTCTTTAGCTCGATAATCTTGCCACCTCTTAGCCCCTGGTTCACTGTAATCACCGTCTCTGACTGGGCTGCAGAAGATAGAAGAGCCACATAAACAACTCTGCCCCTCTCCACCAATCACAGAGTAGTTTGGCTGTACCATGACTTTTCACCTCTGTCTCCCAGCTGTTAGAACTCATCTCCTTCATTTAGCAAAAACAGCAGCTTTGCATCTTGGTTTCCCACTAATTTCTGCTTGTGTTGCATCCCCTTACAAGAGACCTTGTATCCCAGTCCTTCAGTCCCATGGATGAAAGAGAAAACCTCTTCATCCCATGGTGTGGAAGGTATATAATGAGCTCATGCCATTTATTGGGTTGCTAGTACCTGCTCCATGACTATACATTATGTCAGGATACCCTCAGAGAGTCCAGGGAGTCTCACTCAGAAAACCTTTGCCATCCACACAACCCTGAGCTCCCCTGAGCTGCTGAACCAACAAGCTCAGTGCTGTCCCTCAAGGGAAACACATCACTGTCACCCACTGCCTCTTACCATCCCGGATCCTGTCAGCAAGAGACTCTGCACTGAAGCCAGCAAACACCACAGCATGCACGGCCCCGATGCGGGCACAGGCCAGCATGCTAGCCACTGCCAGTGGGCACGGGGGCATGTAGATTGTCACCCTGTCACCCCGCTTCACCCCTTGCCGTTTCAAGGTATTTCCCAGGCGGCACGTCAGCTCCAGCAGTTCCCTGCTCAAAAAAGCAATGACACAGTTAGAGACTTTCTTGCAGATCTTACATGCATGCATAAAGATGGGGGGCCTCAGAATCACAAGGACACAGCTTATACCCCTACACACCCTAACCCTCCTCACTCTAGAATACCATGAGAGAGCTGTAAAAATCAGTGGGAAGGAAAGAAGACAGTCTCTAACATAGACCACTATTTATGGAAAAGACATAAATTAGAATTATTTCTGTACAACAACAGCCGCTGGCAATTCCTCTGGCTCAGCAAACCCACACCACCTCAGCTGACTTTCTCAATGACAGCCTGCACATTTCTTAACAACCTGTACAACCAGTGTGACACACTACCCAGCACAGCTGGAGGCTACATATGAGAAGTTAGATATCTATCCCAAAAACAGAGTCCCATGCTTTGCTAAAGCTGAGGTCAAGCAAGAACAACAGCTGAAGGAAAGCAGTGAGAAAAAAGATGCCTCTCCCAAGAAGTGTCCCTCCCAGAAACCACAGCTTGGCTGTCAGTGAGTCATTTAACAGAAGGGCTCTCCATGCAAGGGGATTGGCAGGGGAGGCTGGTCATATTTGTTGTGTGAGGCCTGAAGTCAGAGACGGCAGAGGGACTTGTTTGGTGTGCAGAGGGATTTAAGTGAATTCTGTGGCAGTGACTCAGAGAGCAGGCAATTTAAGCTGGAAGGTGGGAGGCCTCAGACCAACCTAGCAGGGCAGGACAGGCAGCCCCCCCAGAGAACCAAATCCAGCAGCACTACTGACATGAGGATGAGCATGAGATTTCTCAACAGATTTGCAGCTGTGAATTTGCCTTTCTTGCAGACCACTTACGCAGAAGTTTAGATAATAGGAGCCTGGGTGGAAAGGCACATGTGTGACTTTCATGTGTATCTTACCTACAAGCATTGCTCTACTGCCCCAAGGGGCTTATATCTGCCTCTCCAGCTGGGCAGGGACTCCTCAGGGCCCAGAAGATTTTTTCAGGGGGTAGGCTGAAGTTTCAGATTAGCACAAGCAAGCCAACAGCCACCATACTCTGGATCTGTGTGAAGGGATTCTCTCAGATGACAGACATCAGCAAATCAGCCCTGTGCAGTGTTCATGCATGCTACAATATTACTGACCTGTATGTTACCCGTACCTCCTCTCCAGGTTCATCC
Organism: Sitta carolinensis; assembly: GCA_032173965.1. NCBI lineage: Eukaryota > Metazoa > Chordata > Aves > Passeriformes > Sittidae > Sitta > Sitta carolinensis. The sequence goes on from JAVUNC010000006.1 coordinate 41,005,206, forward strand.
TTCTCCCAGATTAAAGCCACTTTGTCTGGGGCTACGTGGACATGACGGTCCAGACAATTCACTGGAAAGGAAAACCCAGTATCGACAGAGCAACCCTCAGTATCCCTTACCTCTCATAAAGCTAGCACTGACAGTCCCATTTTCAGGTCAAAGTCAGGGCTGTGTTTGAGTCTTCTCAGCATTAGCCTTGGACAAACTTTGTGGATACCAGCCAGGAGATCACAAGCACCATCCCCAACCTGTTATGCTCCTTACCACTCCAATAGCTGCCAATCTCCACTATCGGCTTCCTCCTTAACTGTGACCTCATGCAGTCCAGAGCAGAAAATGCCTGAAGTCCCTTTGGAGGTCACACCCTCAGTGTCCCTAGAGTGCTGGCTAACATTAACTAAGCCATCACTCCACATGGCACTGCCTTGCAGCTGTCTCTGGGGTGAACTGGCAGATTTTTAGTGGCGGTGCTACTAAGTAACAAATGTAGGACAAAGTGAAGCTCTGCACTGGAAGGTTGCAGAGTGCCTTTGTCCAAGATGGAAAAGAGCCAGGGTAAATAACAAAGTGCACAGCCCCTGGCTTTCCAGGGACATCGTAAGCTGAGGCTTTGGCTGCAGTTCTGTGTAAAGTTTCCCACATTGCTGGCAGCTGCAGTATTCTCAGAAGCCTTGTTGCACTCTGTTTTCCTTAAACCTGCTAAAGTCATGGGATGACACAGCAGCCTCAGTTTGCATACTAACTTTTTTCTCCTGACCATTTGTAGTTTTCCAGGAGAGAAAGAAATGCATGTAAAAGGAGAAGGAGTAAGATGTCAAATCCCAAAGGCAAATAAATCTTCCTTTTTCCCAAACAGATTACACAAGATCTGGTTATCTCAGAGGTCTGTCTCGTATTTTGAACATGGGGACCAACAGCACTGAGAGCAGGACACAGTGTCACTAGCCCCTGTGTCTTTCCCTGACAGCCCCCAAGGCAATAGCCCCAGTCCACAGAAGAGCCTCCCACTACAGTGATTACAGTATGGCTCATTTTTCCTATATTTTGCTTTCTACAGATACATCTTGCCTTTACTGAGCAGGAATGACCTAGAGCAACCCTGCCTGCTGAATGCATAGGGTTCAGTGTTACTATGATCCTGCAGGACAGAGCTACTGCACTGCTGTGGGATCTACAGGGGCCGAGGGAGAGCAACCCAGCTCCCAGCACACGCCAATCCAGCTGCAACCTCTCCTATGAAACCAAATTGCTTCCTTAGGGCCAGCGACAACCTTACACTACAGCTCCTGCAGGACCAACTGAACCTTTTGAGGACACCCCTCTCCCAGACCTTTAACCCTGTGCTCTTCTGATACATTCCCAGGGCTGAAGTCATGCACATAGAAGCACCTGCAGGCACTTGGTACGATCACATGCCCATCTCCTTCCTTACCTGTCACATTCAGCTGCCCACCCAGGAACCAGGAGACTCTACCCTGGCACAAGTCACAGTCCTGGACAGAGTGGAAAGGGGTGATCCAGGTGAGCCGGCTCCTTCCCAGTGCTCCCCAGAAGATGTCACTCTGCTCCACTGACACCTTGTACAAATCTTGGTGGTCCTTGGGTCTGGGGAAGGCAATGGCTTCAGGCATGTAGGCAGTGAGAGGTCCGTGGCTCCAGTGTCTGGCAGCCACCAGCCCAGAGAGGCATCTGGGAGCCTGAGAAAGAGCTTTGAAGTAGCAGGTCCTGGCCAGCAGCCTGGCCATCACTGCAGGATACCTGCCTCTCACTGAGGAGATGGATGTTTGCAGCCCTCACAGCTCCTCAGGACACCTGGTCCAGGCAAGACTCAGGCCCCTCTGAAAGGTGGGGCTATGTATCCTGAGCTGACTGGATATAAAGCAGTTCTCTCACACAGGAAGCCCAGGCACCTTCTGCTCTGCCTGTTCTTCTCCTCCTCTCTTCTAGAGCACTATGGGAAAAAGAAATTCAATCACTGTAAGGGAGGGGAAAGGGGTGGGCTGTAGAAATATTTGACTGAAAATAACCTTCATGCTAATCTGAGTCCTGACAGGAGTTCTTGAACAGAAGCCAGGTTAAACGTGTGCCTGGGCTCTTCTCAGGGGCCAAGTTGCCTGGGCCAGGTTCCAACAGCCTGCTCCTTCTCTCCTAGGGCTGCACTGCATCCTCGGACCCCTCTGTTTCATCCCCACTTGCCTCCTCACACCTCCACTTATTCATCACCATCCCCTCCCTTGCTGCAGCACCCCCGTTGCATCCCCAGTCCTCTGCTGGCCACAAAGGCACCTTGGGGCAGGTCACTGTAAATCTTAGGGCAACCCCATGCTAGTCGTGAGTGATGGGACTATCCCCTTCCAGAATTAATGCCCATTTCCGGCAGAACAATAGGCTGTGGTGGTCCAGAGAAGGTATTTCTCATGTGGCTGTGAGCTGCAGGAGGGGAATATTGCACCCCATTCCACCTTACTGCTGTCTGGCTGTCAGAGCTGTCCCCTCTGGCGGGTTGGGCTGGGCTCTCTGCCTCCTCCCGAGCACTACAGACTGGCTGTACCACCAGCCAGGCTGGGAGCACGCAATGAAGCCATGGTGGAGCAGCTGGGGGTGGTTTGGCATGAAGCACTGCAGCCCATCTCCTCATGCTGAGACCTCCCACCACCCATCATTGCAGAGCTCAGCTGCCTTCTTGCCTCCAAAGAGGGTTTTTTTCTGTGTTCCTTTCCTTCAGGCCCTGTATAGGTAGGGTTTTTTAAGGTAGAATTTGGAGGATTCCTTTACGTCATTGACCAAATTCCCTTCTTTTCCTAGGGGTCACAAGAGAAGAGCAGAAATAGGCTCTCCCTGCAAGGAGGGTTGTTCTCAGCCAGGCATACCTAAGGAATCAACAGTAGAGATTACAGGGTTAGTAGATCTCCTCTTTGCTCTTCAAAATGCAACATCATTCACAATCTACAGAGCTGGTATGTTTGGTGAACAGGCTGGACACCAGTGTGGGAGACAGGCACTATTTCCCATTAGGTGCACTGACCACACACCTGTTTTGTGTCGAAGCCACCCTGAGCTCGGTGGGAACCTACAAGGGCGCTGTCCCCCTTGGGGAAACACAAGTCCTTACAGCCCCTCCAGAAAGTCAGGCCAAGGAGCCTCATTGTTCCACAAGCCCCTTATTTCCTATGCACACCTGCTCTGCCTCAGCATTTTCCCTATCCCTGGAGGACATTAGGTTTTTCCACCAGACCATTCCCAGATTCCTGGCAGGGCACGTAACTCCTTACCTGGTGTCGTGGCTTAGGAATCTGGGTTTCAGTCGGGAGGGAGTCCAGGGGCTGCAGGGGAGGCTCCCTGGGGGACCTGCCGGAGCCAATCCGCGGGCCAGTTTGAAGAGCCAATCAGCTGGCTCCTTTAAGATTGGCACCCGGTTAAACCACTTAAAGGAGTTGAAGCGCGCTGAGGGGAAGCACCCGTTAAAAACGAACAAAGCGCGGGCAAACGGCCCTTGCACCGGTGACCGGCCGGGGCTCGGCTCGGCTCGGCTCGGCTCGGCTCGGCTCGGCTCGGCTCGGCTCGGCTCGGCTGCGGCGCTGGCCCTTCCCGGGAAACCCTCCAGGCCCCGTCCCGATGGGGCGCCTGGGGCTCCTTCCTGGCGGAGCTGGCGGCGCTGCGGGCCGCGCTGCTTCGGCATGGTCTCAATGAACTTTGTTTAGCAGCTTTTATTAGGTTTGGCCCTCCACACGAAAAAAAGCGCCGAATGGAACCGGCGGCCGGCACGGCTCGCACGGTATCAGCGGAGACCATGTGAACAGCAGCGGGAGGCATGGCAGCGATGTCTCCGATGCAGAGCCGGGATGAGCTCAACATTTCAGCACTGCAGAACTCTCTAAAAACTGTTTTAATTGATAAAGCTTGAGAACAAATGAACCTACCAAATGAACACCAATTCTCTCCCAAATCAGGAAAAGGAAAGGGTGAAGACAGGTAGAGAGAACAGCATGGGGCACTGAGGTCAGTGAAGGAGGAGTCAAATTCTATGTGGGAGGGGATCGAGGAGATGGCTTAGTCTTGGGCTGAAATTCTTTTGTAAGGCTATGGTAAAGATATATTCGATATATCAGACTTCGTTTTTTCCTTGTAATTCATGGAATGCATTGGGGGGGATGTAGTGTTCTAACCACAGCCATGAGCAGAAGCACCAGTGTTGAAGTAAGCAGATGATGCAGTGACTGATCCAATGAGAATCTTGAACAGAGATGAGAAACCTTGACCCAGGAACAGAAAGAAGAAAACCTCTGTTCTCAGAGATGGATGAAAAGAACTTTTGCCTTTATGCAAGAACAGCTCATCCTTAAAATAGTACCCCATAAGTTGACATGGCCCATGAACACAGCTGTGGGAATGCTGTTGCAGATGGGAGGGACTTTATGAATGCAGATTCCCAGGCGGCTGCTGTTCGTGGAAATAAAAAACTGCAAGAGAACTGCTTCTTGTGAAGTCTCCATGGCATGGCAAGAGAGACTCCTCTCCCTAAGAGAACTGAAGAAAGACTAGTTTAGAAGTGGTAAACCGACTGAAAGTCACAGGTTTTGTCTTTACGTTGTCAGTGGTAAAGAAAAGAGGATGTGGGGGAGGAGAAGAGCTCTGAAGGTTTATTCTGATTTGCTTATTATTTTTATTTTAATTCTGTTAATAAACTTTTCTTTCTACCTTTTAAAGTTTTGAGTTTGTTTTGCCCTCCTAATCCATATATCACATTAGGAAATGAGTAAATAATTCTAGGGGGTGACTTGGCATTTAGCCAGCACTAAACCCAGTACACCTGGTAACCCAGAATAGGCTTCCATTGCTCTCAAATCGGAGCTCACCTTGCTGGAAATCCCGTGGGTGCCCTTCCCCTCTACCAGCTCCCCTGCACTTGCAGTGTCTGGCTGCTGCCTCACCTCCTCAGGCCAGCGGGGCCCTGCAGCCTGTTGCTGGCGGAGGCTGAGCCTGCCTGGAGCTCTGTTCGACTCTTAACACCAGGGCACATGTGATATGGGATGACCTAAAGCATCAGGGCTGCTCTGGATGCTGAAGTGACTTGATCTCTCACCAGTTGTATGTAGAACCTTCTGCTCCAAGTACAGGCACACCCCTCTCAGTTTTGTATTTCACTGCAGAGAGAGACCCAAGCCCCATCTCCATGCCGCAGTGGGGAGGAAAGGCTTTGGATCTCTAACCTCTCTAGCTACAGCATGACATCCACCTCCCTCTCAGCTTTGGCTGAACTCGCCCTCCTTGAACATTGGTGACTGGACTCATACACAGTATTCCTGTTTAGTTTTATTCTTCTTCATATCTTTACAGAAAATGGCACATAAATCACAGATGCTGGATGACTAGAAGTTGTTACAGCTCCATATCTCAAACACCTCAATACTGAATTATTTTCTCACTGTATATACATTATTTACACTCCATGGGCTATCATCTAACACGTCAAACGACTGGGGGGGCAAAGACAAACAGGTTGGATGACCGGGCTTAACCCTTTGATGGAAGAAAAGCAGTAGCTCTGGGGAAAGGGTGCTCACAGTTGAAAGCAGGACAGAAAGGGTCACCTGGAAGTCACTGTCCTACAACTTTCAGACGGGGAATAGTGCTTTACTGGGAAGGGAAGGTGATGGTACCATGGAGTGAGTTTGGCTGTGTGGGTCTGCATGTGCTCCTATGGGATGTATGTACACGTTACAGGGTCTATCAGGGTGGATGTGCATGGCTGTCATTCCCTTTAACACTCAGAGGGTGAGCTGGACAAATTTAATTCAATAAATACATAAGGTGGATGTTGTTGTATCACCTGGAATAATGTATTCAATAAATAAATTCACCATTCATTCCCTCTGCAGGGGTGTAGGGTTTTGGTGTTTAGGGCAGAGCCAGACCCACCTGCCCAGCCCTGCAGGAGCCAGTGAAATGGGCTGGGGTCAGCTCAGGGTGCCAGGTGGGACCGGAGTGTTGTGCCTGTGGGCTAAACTTGCCTCTCCCTGCCAAACAGAGGCAAAACATAACAACTCTTAAGCTGCAGTCCCTTCCCAGCAGACCTCAGTGCTGGGCAGGGAGAGATGGGTAGAAGGTGCAAACCACCCTAGGTGGGTGGGCATCATTTCATGCAAGCACTGCCATGGGCTTGTCCTGCTGCAGCCTGGGCCACGAGCAGAGGTGATGGCGAGCAGAAGGTGACATGTCTGCCTGGGGCACAGTGGGACAGGGCGCAAGGGGGAGGAACCTGGGCAGCACTGGGCAGAGATGTGCTCCAAGTGCAGGCATGGCAGCAGGGAACAGGCTTGCTTCGGGATGGCAAATGGGGTTTGGGGCTGCAGCAGGAGGAGAAAGCCCCAGAGCCAGTCGTGAGGCTGAAGGGACCAGAGCCTTAGTGTCATTGGTGGCAGTGATGATGTGACACTTCCCAGTCCCCCAAAAGGAAGGGGTGGGGGGGTGAGGAAGGCCTGGTGGGGTGGAGGGGTGAGGGGCAGGGGTATGCTCAGGGGGAGCAGGCAGTGGGCACCTCTGGCAGGCAGCCCCAAACACAGAGAACAGGGCCCCTCTCCCTGGCAGGGGTGGCAGGGGACACCTGGCAGTCCAAGGGGGAACGTGGCCCCCAGAGGACACAGTGTCTGTCAGGTCTGGCATCTGCAACCTCTCTTCCCCCTAGATCAACTTCTCCTCCTTCTGCGAAGAGTTCAGCTTCTCCGTGTGTCTCTCATCCTCTGCCACTGCTGCCTCCTCTCCTGTCTCCAGCTTCCTGCCTGGGGCTGGAGTGTCCCCGGCAATGGTTCCCAGGACTTTGGTGCTGTGCTCCTGAGCTTTGGCCCTGAGGGCAGCAATGCTGTTTTCTCTCAGTTCCTCCTGGGAAATGGTGGTTTTGGGATCAGGACCCCTTTCTTCTTTGTCACCTTTGTCAAGCTTGGGCAGGGCCTGGCGCTCCACCTCTGTCTTCCTCCCCGCCTCAGCCGCTGCCTCCAGAGACTTTTTGTGCATCCCTAAAAAGAATTGTTGGTATTCGGGTTTAGAAAAGCGCCTGGGCATGGGAAAGCCATCTTGAACTGAAAACAGCAAAGATAAAGAGAGGCCAGAATTAAGGAAAAGCAGAAACCCTCGCTTCACACAGCAGTCGCGGCGAGCCACTCGGTCTGGCCCCCGCGCGAGGGCAGCCCAGGCAGGGCAGCTGCCTGCTGGGGCAGCCCAGCGTCTGTGGACGGTGGCTGGTCCCAAAGGTCTGTAATTACTCTCCCCTTCATTTCTCTCTGTGAACCTGAAGCTAACTTGCTCGTGCATGGAGATGAAGGTCTCAGACAGCAACATAGTTGCCTGAGCTTCACCGAGGCTGGGGAGGGAGTTCCCTCATTAGGAGGGATATTTCTGTTCCTGTATCAAACCACAGCCACCCTTCTGCCTCTCTATGTTTCACACAGACAGAAGGACAGGACAGCGCATCATCAAGATGCCAGACACTAGTTTTGGGGCAGAATCAGCCTGGAAGGTCAGAAAGAGGGAAACAAAGAACAGGAGTGTGACAGAGTAGCTGCTACCTCCATGTCTGCACAGAAAATCAAGTGAAACTTGAGCAAAGACAGTGCCTTTGGGAGTCCTAGCACCTCATCCAGCATCACAGGGCTGGAGGAGTGAGACTGGGATGACCTCCTGCCTTGGGCAAGGATTGGACCCCCTGCTCCAGAGCTGGGCATGAAGGATGCTTGAGCCATGGGAAATGACGGTTAGCTCCAGCCTGAGCATGTGGGCAAATTTGTGTCCCAGCCAGAATCTGCAGGTCATGATCCAATGTCCAGCAGGAATTTGGGATAAGTGGTCAAACCCTATTGAAAAGGGTCATTGTCAGATGGAGGCGTCAAGGGTGGCAGGATGGGAGGACCTCACCCTTCTGCCCTTCATCTATTTTCAGCATGACTGATTTCTTCCTTGCATCCCCCTGTCTCTACCCATTTGCCATCCCCATGAAGTTGGCTGCTGTCTTACCCAGGAGCCAAGGGGCACAGGACTCCATGATGCCATCCTTGGCAGACTTGAGGATGGATTCAGGCAGTGGGATGGAGTGACGCACCATGGCACCGTAGAGCCCGTACTCAGCCATCACACTGCTCCTGCCCCAGCACTTCTCCCTCTTCCGCCATTTGGCCCGGCGGTTCTGGAACCACACCTGGAGCAGGCGACAAGGAGGGACACGGGTTTTGGGCATGGAGAAGGAATGCCAAGCCCCTTTCCACGTGGGAGCATGCATGTACTTCTGCAGCATGATGAAAGCAGATGGGTGGATGTTTATCCCAAAGACAATAGAACCTCCTCTTCCCCCATGCAACTGACATTGGTTATCTATCCCTGCCTCCCTCCCTTGAAGGAGTGTCGAGAGCCAAGTGTGAAAGGAGGTCCCATCCCTCTCCACAGGATGTAATTAATTTGCCATTGCAACATCTTTTTTCTAGTGGCTTTTGGCTCTCGTGCCTGGGATTTTCTTTTATTATTTGCTGTGTGTCTGAGCAGCGGCACAAGGCTGCAGGCAGCAATGCCTGCAGGGAGGGTTGGGATGGGGGCGGATGCTCGAAAGAAGGGGGAAGTTGCTCTGTGCGCTTTGCCCTGAATTCCCAGTTTGAAAAACCCTCATCTTCTCAGAAAATTGGCAGAATAATCTCTGAGCTGTGACCTGGGGGGCAGTGAGCAGAGAGGCGGGCAGCAATGGAAGGGAGGGGGTGATACTCGCAGAAATCTATTAGTGCTCTCTCTCCGATTTCCATTCCTCTTGTCTCCCTCACCCTCCTCCCTCCCGGCTCCCCTCCCTTCCCCCCCGAGCAGAGGCATCAGCTTTAGATGAAAAATTGCTTGAGTTCTATTCAGAAGGAGGCAAAGGAAGAGTCAGCCCCAGGGGCAGCCCAGGCCTGATTGAAAAATAAGTTAATTTCACTTTGAATCGATGGGCCTCAGGCACTGAAATATCACGGGAAATTAAAGCAGCTGGTCCCCAGGGAATCACGCCATTGACCTGCGCTAATTAATGCCATGGAGTTACCAGGCCCCTCTCCGAGAGGCAGTTCCTCCCTCCCCGTGGACACCCCAAACACCTCCTCATTTAACTAATTAGACTCACAGAAAATTGGGTGTTAATTTGTTTAGAATTTTTTTTTCTTTTCTATTTTTTTCCCTTCCTTTCCCGGAAAGTACACAGCAGAATGGAAATGAATGTCGGGGTCTCGCTGGCAGATGGATGCTCGGGGTCACTCCGCAATCTTCTCCGACTTGATTGCTTGATTAGGTCGTTAGCACATTAAAAAAAAAAATTGCTTGCCGTCTGGCGCTGGCCTGATGAGTGGGATGAGGCGGGAATCGCCTGGGTAATTTATCTTTTTATACTGCAAAGAATTTGATTTCAATCTGCAGATATATGGAGGTGCCTTTGACACCTGTTTAACATTACAGAGCTGACAGCTTAACCCTCTCTTGTCCCCACTACTCGCAGCTGTGGGGGGAGCTCAAGCTGCATTGGGAAGCACTGGGGGTCTGTGCCAGTCCCCCAGCTCTGCCGTGGGGACCATAAGACTGATGCCACAGAGTGATGCCCTGGTCTCAGGTTGCAAGGTAAAATCATCTCTTTTACCTGTGCAGAGGAGACCTGCCCAGCACTGAAACCTTATGGTAGGAATAGAGCTGCAGGGTAGGCAGGGTGGCTTTCTAGCATTGATAACAGCCACTGTTGGCCATTCCCGGGAGCCCAGACGGCCTGCTCCCCCAGACAGATCCGTGGAATGGGTGGGGTGGTGGTCCCACTGGCTGTGATCCCACATTCTCCCAGCAGAAGACACTCCGTGCATGTCAGAGGATTTTACCAGGCAAAGGAAGGAGGCTGCTTCACCACATGTCACCTCCTCTGCATGATAAACAGTCTGATTTACACTTTCGTACTGCCGATCTGTAACCCCCAGGACGAGGATGGTTGCAAATCCTCCAGGGCCTAAGCAAAGACCCTCAGGAATGCAGAGCTTCCTCTCTTCACCCCCTCCTCCATGCCTATGTGAAACATGGGTTTGCTTGGCTGTGCAGTCAGCAGGATGCTGGCAGAGGGTCTCACTCCAGGTCATGCAATCCTGCCATTCCCAGAGCACAGGGTGCAGAGCTGCAGGTGCCTCTATACTGATGCTTTTACCACTTGTCCTTTCTCTTCCCTCCTGCCTTGATGCCTCTATCATATACCCCATATACCTCATGGTCCTCTTCCTTTTCCCTGGCTGGGTCTCAGCCTGCCCCAGCACTGCCCACTGCCAGTAAACCTGCTACCCTGGAGCATCCCCTTCTCCATGGCAGTGTTGCACAAATACTGGAGGCAGCAGAAGCTTTGCCAGCTGGCAGCCCAATTTTGACTAGAGCTGGTAGAAATGCTGATTCAATCACACAAGGAAAACTGTGTCCAGCCAGTGGAAGTGTAATCAAAATTATCTATAGCTTTCTTCTGAATGCTGTATTTTAATCTCAGCTGCCTAAGACATGCAAAATCTGTGCTTTAAAGCCAAATGAGAAAATCAGAATTGCATCAACATCTCAGTAAGATTATTCTGAGATTTCCAAAACCAATTTTTGTCATTTGATGGGAATTTCCTCTTGGTTTTGATGAGGAAAAATGAAAGTTTGAAATCCCAGAATGTTTAACAGAATAGAAATCAGAAAGACTGACCATTTTGCTTTAACACCAGGAACCATATCTTCATCTGAAGCATAAAATTAAGTTAAACCAATGGTTCTCATAACTGAGTATTGCTGGGATCAGATCCCAGTCAAGCATCTCTGTCCAAGCTCATTCTGAGGAACACTGAGTGACAGCATGGCACCAGCAGCCCTCATGCCTCTTCAGATCAGCACGATTGTCCCCTGTGTCCTGTTTTCATGATTTTGTCCTCGTTCAGATGGCTCCATCAGTGGGGCTTTCATTTATGAGTAGAGCTCAGTGATTTCTTCAAATTTATTGATGTGTTACCAAAAATTTTCACATGCTTTGATTCTGAGCCAAATTACCTGGTGATTTTAGTAATTCAGAGGTATTTTCAGCTGTGTTGGTACATCAGCCACAACATCCAAATATGCAGTTATTTATTATTGGCACCTCACTTTTCCAGGAGAGGGTTTCACCCTTACACTTTACTCACCTTACACCTCTTATGGTTTTGGTATTCTTCATCTGCTTATTGTCCTTGTTTGGAAGTATGTACTCTACAGCTTCCTCTGACTCTGTAAGATTTGGTCTGCTTCAAACAATGTCTAGGTTTGTCCACATTTGCTCTTGCCCCTTCCCACCCTGTGGATTGGCTCAGCCTTGTGAAACGTTTTTACTGGTGTTGCTCTGTACCATGCACCTTCCTTCTCACTTGTTTTCATCTGGTTCTTTGTTGCATATCCCAGGGTATGGTGCAAAGACTGTGTTTCTGCTTCCACATCTCACGGGCAGTGGTGAAACCTGATTAATTTTAGACTGAAGCATGTCACGTGTTTGTGCAAAGCTGTCACAGTGTGATGTGCAGAGGTGTCTTTTGGACCAACGTATTACACCCCAAGAAGGTTCACACCTCTTTATTTTCACACAAACACCCTTTATGAAACCTGGGAAGCTTGTTCCAGGAAGCCTATCCTCCAAAAATAGACAACGGAGAAAAGTGGACGGGTTTGTCTTGCAGTTTTGCAAAGCCTTATAAATGGGAATGTTTCTAACTTTAATCATCGCCTAATTCTCACCTCCAGTGCCCACTGCCCAAAGCAATAAAAGTTCAGGCACTCTGTACTTGACTACAGGGTTGCAAGGATTTTGGAGTGGGAGTTTTGGAGTCAAGACTGGCAAGGATAATCTCAACAGTTTCCTCCTCTGAATCACAAATGACAACTGATACGTCTTCAGATTATTAATGATGCAGAAGAGCAAATTGTAGGAGGAGAAATGTCTCATTTTGCAAGGGGACATGAGACTTGACACATCCTTGTTATCCACATTCATCATATTAGTTTGTTTACCTAATCAGTGCTTGAAACATTGCCTGCTAAAGAGAGAAATCTCCCTGAGGTTTGCCATAATTCAGAAATCTGAATTAGCAAAGGGATATTTTAAAACATGTGGTATTCCTGTGTATTGTTTCTGCTTTGTTTCAACCTAAAATATTCCACTGGTAACACTCATTTTCTTGGCAGCTACTTTCCAAGCTAGAGTATAAAGGAGAATTGATATTGGAATTATTTTTCTTATTAATATAAAAAAAATATATATTTTCCCTGCCCAAGAATTCTTCATCTATTAAAGGAAAATTCCAGACTTGATAACGGTGAAATTTTGCGCCAACAAATCTCTCATCCTGCCTTTGATATAGCATTCCAACCGGGGCATTTCAGGGAGTGAGGTTTATGGAGCGCAAGCTGTCCCAGCCCAGAGCAGCACGAGCTGAGCGTCCACTAGATGGCCACCGGCAGATGCACGTCTGCACGTGTGGACACACCGACACGGACACACGGACACTCCAGCACAAGCGTTTGCCAGGCTGCAGGGAGCAGCTGCACACAGCTGTTTGCAAAACAGCACCTAAAGCAAGGGGCAAAATCCCGAGACCCCCAGAGTCACGCTGAGACCATCTCCCCGGCACACAGACAGGTGTACGCTCGTCCTCTGTCACTTCCCCACTTGAAGCACTTTGGGGAACACCTCCAGCTGCCCCCCCATGTCTGGGACCCTGTTGCCATCTCAGTATCCAGTTTCTCCTGACAGCTACACTTCTCCCTTTCTACCTCCTCCCTTTCCAGCTCAAGACTTAACAATGACAGTGGTCAAAATTAAAACCTCCTCTAAAAAAACCAGTGATGTCCTCATCCTCATATCAGACAGGACCTGTGGCCCTGGGTTCAATGTGATGGTGGTGAACACTGCAGAGAATGGCCTCATATCTTGCTTGGAGCATGTCCCCACCCATACCCATGGGTTCTGGGGCTGTCTAATGGACTGCCATGAGAGTGTAAGGCCTGACTGTGTCCTGGGGCTTCCTCAAATCTTTCCGGTTTTGCAATCACTACAGAAAAGCTTCCTGACTGCTGGTGGAGACTGCACCACTTGTGTAAGCATGGAAACAGTCTATTGCTGTCTTTTCAAACGTAATGTCGAAGTTATTGGTACTGTTTATGGTGACATCACTTTCTATGGCTGGTGTAAAGTGGTTATGAAGTTAAAAGAGAGCAGTAAATGTTGCACATAGGCTGCATGGCTGATCGCAGGACTCATCATCTCTCTTCTTGCTAAACACTGGGAAAAAGCTTCCTGAACTCACTTCAGAAAGAGCAATTCTGTACTTAACAGAGCAAGAGCTCTTCCTGGTAATAGCTGTAGTTGTGTCCGACCCCCTTGGCTAACAGGTCCAACCAGAGAGCTGTGAGACAGCTCTCATCCCTCTTGAGTGAAGACATCATGGTGCTTCCAAGCTTGGGTCTCCTCTAAGCTAAAAGAGTAACAGGGCACACTCATTGAATACAGGCTTAATTGGCACCCAGCAAAAATGCACATGATTTTACCATGCCAGCAGTCCTGCAGGCTAGCCTGCCTCTGAATCCTGCTCTTAAAAGCACTGCGTGGGCCAAGAATAACTATTTGTTGCAATTTATCTGAATTATGCAATCAAAGCTATAAAATCCCAATTGACCGGGAAACTGCTCCCTTGGTACATCTGAGGGTTTCACCTGGCCTCATGTGGCAATACATTTTTTCACTTCTTGTAACCTTTCAAAAGCAAAAAGCTTCATTTGCTGCTGAAGGAAAACAAGTGTGCACATGATGTGCAGGTTCAGTACAGTGAGATCAGTGGTTCAGCACATAGTCTGTGCATCACATCTACACAGCAAATGCATCTCTGAGACATTGATTTCACCATGGCCACACTGTGATTCCAACTGACCAGTAGCTTAGCTGGCACTACGGTATGGGCTCCCATATTCTGGGACCAGGCAGATCAACACCCAAATTCCTCTTTTCCTAACACACTGAGTGAAAAACAAGGAAAACATCAGGGTCATAGATGCATGATAGTCACAAGAAAGCTGACAAGAGTGCAGTCATCATCCTAATCCACACAAACCCAGGGAGACATCTGTCATTGTCACAAATGGTGATAGCGCACATCCATCCTTTAAGTGATCACAGTACCTGACTCCACTAACCAAGCTGCTATCCTGCCTGAATTATTTCATTCTGCCTTCTTTTCCCCCTCTAACACTGCTCTGCAGGTCCTCTAGCACAGAGAAAACCTTAGCATAGATCTTCATAAACATCTGTAAGTAATGCACTCTGTAATCATGAAGGGACACACCACATTATCACTTTCATGCTAGAGAAGGTGAGCCAGGACAGCCAGAGGAGAAATGTCACATCCCCCTCACAATGCCTTTAAATGGCCCCTGAAATCAAACCATGGGATGCCAGCATTCCTCTGAGGCTGTGGAGCACTGCCTGTGCTCTGGGACTGCCTCCTGCATGTCAGCGTGAGCTCCATGATGCCCTGCCCTTCATCAGCAGACACTGAGCAAAGAGCAAAGCTGCTCTCTGACCTTCTCCAGAAAAAAGCATAGGCACCAGAGGCTGTGCACCAACAAGAGATGGTGTCTGCAATACTGCTGGTGCCCACTGTTCTGAGATAAGGCTCAAGCCCACCCCTAGATGTTGTCCCTGAAAATAAGCCTTCTGATTTGTTTTAGTATAGTGGAGTCAGTTCTCATGAATTGTAAGATAAACAAGAATCATGTTTGCATTCCTTTGTAAAAGATATCACCTGATGGACTTCTCAAGTGACCAGTGAAGATGGAGATGTGGTAACCTCTCTGTCCAATCTCTGATCACTGTCCAGAAACTTATATATACGAGGTCAACAATAAACTAGGGACTTCCTTTCTTCTCCTCTGCCTGAACACCTGTTGTGTGTGTTGCTGTGTGCTTCTATCTGCGTCACAGTAACACCTACATGCATGGGGACAGTCTGCAAAGCCACCAAGGGGTACAGCACAAGTTCACCAATGCACTGCACCCTTGAAGCATTGAAACATTAGCTGGAAGATATTTATACAAACATGAAATTTTATAAAATGCTCTAAGATGTAATCAGTTTCCATGCACCAGCTTGGGTGGGCCTTCAGCACTCTACTCCTACCATGTGTCTGCTCCTGGCTCTACTTGTTCCTCAGCTCTGTCTACCCTTAACCTTCTTTAGGTAATTCACAGCTCCAGGGGTTTTCACATGACATCTTCCAGCTGCAGAAAACTGATGCTGCAGGCACTGGCTGCTTCTGTGTGGCTGATGTCTGCAGCTGACACCCCCAGCTGGGGCACAGTGCAGCTGATGGTGTGACCTGCAGAGCCGATGACACGCAGGCTGTCCAGGAATGCTGCTCGCACCAGGACAGCACATCTGAGCTCCCAGCACAGTCCCAGGTATCTCGGGCTGGCACCCACCCTTAGCTGTCACTTAGACACTGAGCCTTGATCTCAGTCACAGTCACCATATAAGCTGAAGAAGCTGATCCAGTCAAATAACAAATGGCAGTTGTTGTAGTGACAGTCATGGGGCACTCTGAATTGGAAGGCTGGCAGTGAAGGGACCTGGAGATATCAGAAAGATGTGATGGACATCAAGCAAGTTGTCTTGGAATGGACATCACTGGCACATCTGGCTGTGAGCAGTGTCTGGCACAGGTATTTATCATGGATGATAAGGATGGCTAGATCCTTCCAAGAATTTTTTTCTCAATGACACTCAGTTCAACCCTCCCTCTGGGTGAGCCAAGCTGTGTCTTTAGAAAGGAAAGGGTAGCACAGTGAGAAGGTATTTTGCCACGTGGATCCTGAAGCTGCAGGTGAACCAGAGGCATGGGTGGGCAGCCTGTCTGTGCTGGCCTGCCTGAGCAGCACAGCCTCGAGCTAACCTGGCCTGGCAAGGTGCTGCTGCTTATCCACATTGTAGGAGGTCAGCTACAACAGCCAGGCATGAGTCACTCACTAGGTTACTTCTAGACCACTGAAGGGACACGACCTCTATGTTTATAAACATGCAACATGCATGGCATGAGCATTTATAGAACTCAAAGAAAAGCGACCAGATGCAAGCAATGCTGCATCAATTTTGAAGAGAAAGCTGTAGCTGAAAACTCTAATAACAACGTGGCAGCCAAAGTTTCAGCTCTGCCTTTGCTCAGACATTGGGGAGCCTACCAGATACCTGCTGAGAGGGAAAGTGGGGGGCAAAGTAGGCTTCTCACATCAGGCAGGTCCTGAACGGAACACCTCTCGCTGCTGCTCCCAGGACAGTAACACTCAGGGTAGACAGAAGAGCACCCAAAGCTTTTTTACAGCCTCCAATAAAGTCCCTCTGGAAGGCATCTTTGTTGTAAGACATTGTAGAAACACTTTGTTGTGCAGCTCAGTTTCTCTTTTCTGCTCCACAGAAGGAACTGCTGGCCTCATATACGTGGAGATTGAGGTTCTTGGTATGTCTGCTGAGGGCTGGACTGCTCTACAGTGCCTGGGCAAAACCTGGCTCACAGAACACCCAGAGAGAAGGGCACTGAAAAGGAGAGCAGGTTTGTGCTTCCAGGAAAGAATCAAAACTTGCTGAGATCTATCAGGGTAAAAGAAAAACACTACAGAGAGAAATAGATCCATTAAGACATAAAGGGGAGAGTAAATTAACTGAGTGTCTAAAGTGCCTGTGTTATTGAACTGTTAGAAAAATCTCTATTCAAAGTCAGGAAAAGGAGGAAAACTTTGTAATAAAGGGTCATTAAAGGAAAACATGACCACAACCATCAGCTGTTCCCTCTGCCAGGTGTCATAAGGCTGGAGAGGAATTAACTACTGAAATTGCTGGGATGACCAATTATTTTTAAAAATCAGTTGTGAAAAACTGCAGAGGTATCAGAAGAGAGAAAAGAAAGATCATCATTAAGTGAAGAAGTGAACACAAGTATTCCCAGCACAGGCATCTGGGATAGTATTTCCAGAAGAGCAAAAATGATCGAGGAACTGCAATGCCTAAGCTAACTCAGAGAAGTGTTAGTCCTACACTGCTGTTAAGAAAAGGGGGGGATGAATACAGGGAAGGGTTGCCACAGCCTGGCATCGTGCCTGCAGAGCCATTCTTGATTCTCTTGGACATGGTGGGGAAAGCTTTGCCAAGGCACTCCAGAGAAATGGGCTTCAGTATATTTTGTTGCCTGCCTGTCTTTCCTCTCATGGGGAATTCGTGTGACCTGATGCTTGAAGGTGTCAGATCCTTGCTGATGGTGTCTCCAAACCACGGAGGAGAACAAGCAGAGTCACTGCAAAGAGCCCTGTTTCCCTCCCAGTACTGTGGAGGAGCACATCAAATTCACAGTTCCTTATCCTGGGACAGCCATAAACATCTTGCAAGAACAGGCAAGTTTGGTTTTATTTGTTTTTCTGTCCCATTTAGAAAATTGTTCAGTGACTAAAACAACTCAGGGACTGAACATAGAGGGACAAAGCAGTGCCTGGGTAAAGAAAATACTCGTAACTCTATACCTCCACCTTTGCACTAAAAAGACCTTTTAAAACTGCACCTAACAGCCCCAGCTGTAGCAGGGCAAAATCCCACGAGAAAAGGCAATCTGAATGGTCTAGCAACGAGCAGGAGAGTCCCCTCTTCAATAAGCTGAAGTGTCACTCCCAGCCCTCCATTTTCCTTCTATTCTCCTGCCACATTTTCTTTCTTGGCAAAAAGCATGCAGTGTAAGACTTTCAGACAGGAATCCCTTTGGAAGGGCTTGCCTGGGCCCCTACTCTTGCCCATCACCCAGCCCCTCTGTTTGCAGCTCTGGTAATTAACTTGTAAACGGAGTTCTAGCACATGGGCTGAAAACAGGCCATAGATAAAGGGTAATGAAAACAATCCATTAGAGAAAGGGCCAAATTAAACAACTCTTAATTGAAAAATGGAAATGAATATGAATTTAGATCAACTAAACAAGCATGTTATTGAAGAGGCAGAAAAGTGGATGAACTCCTAACATACCAATTAAAGACATGGAGGCAGAGATGCACCATATGCCATGAGAAAAACACATAATAATATTTTCAGTAAGTCACTAAGTTTGATTAGTTTTATTACTCTCACTTGTACACTTCATGCATTTCTAGAAACATAGGGGAAGTTTATGACACTTTTCTGTTATCACACAGTCATGGCTTGCCCCAGTGCTCACAAATTATTGGCAAAGGTAGCCAGCAGTAGCTGCTCAACTCTATTTCATGATTAACTGCTTGCAGGGCTCTTAAAACATACATATTTTGAAATGGTTGGCTCACACAACAGCAACACTTTCAGCTTATCCTTCACCTTGGTAATCTACCTCCAACAACCCTAACCACTCTGGTAATTTCCTTCCAGCTGCATGGTCCCCATGAATGTGCTGTACAGTTGGAACCCACTGGCAGTTGACTCATGCTGGCCTTTCTCTGTTCTATGTGTGAGAGTCACCCAAAATTTTAACAAGAGTAGACAGGTCCTCACTTCTTAGAGTAATAGTGATAAGCTTACCACCACTTTCTGCAGCACTAAGTAATGCTTTGGCAGCCATTCCAGGCACATATTCAGGACAGGTCACCAACTGCATGGTGCAATCACAGCATTCCATACTCACACCATGGGATTCGGATGACACCTCAGCACTCAGCAGCAAGCAGGAAAAGCTGGCAGGAGAGGGAGAAGCCAGGGCTGCTAAAGCTGCATAAAACTAATTTTTACTTCATGCTTTCTATCATGTATCTTGAGGTGACTCTGTGGGTTCACTCCTGAGCTCACACTCAGTGCAGATTCCTCAGGCCTTGTCAAATTATGTTCCTCTCTAAACAGAGAACCTTTCTGCAAAACTGAAGGAAGGTAAGCTTCTGTCCTTGCAAAATACTCTTGGTACTTGCTTCCCTTTAAATGATTACTCCTCCTGATTCCTCCATCCCTGTTCAACTCCTAAAGGGTTTCACAATGATACTAAAATGTGTTAATCTGATAGCTAAACCAATACTTTTTCAATTAAAGATTTTGTTGGATTGGTTTTGTTTTTAGCCAAAATTGGCCTCTTAGCTGCCTGACAAAGCTTACTGGATGCACAGAAAATCCCCACTCTGTACATAGCACCAGCCTCTTCTTGGGATTCCTTTTGCTTATGTGAGCAATTTTAATCGTCCCAAAATTTGTCATCCAATAATTACCATACGATCTTTTAACAACAAGAACTGAAAAATTTTAGGAGTTTTATTACCTTTTTTAATTGATTACTTCCCTTAAAAAGTGACTCTAATGTCCCTACAATAGCAGTCAGGATCTTTTTTTTTTTTTTTAATACTGATTAATCAATTTGTTTGATCAGTAGGAGACATACTTTAAGGACAAACATACACAATCATTTCAATAATCCCCAAATCAAACTGTTACAGAACTCTAATATTGCAACCACTCAGTTTAAAGTTTGGAACTGTTGTGTATTAATAAATTCAATAGGGATAACTTATCTAAAATCTACACATTACACTTAAGAGATTTGTAATGAGAAACAGCAATTTAAGTCAGATGTTACAGTATTTGTCAGCCTTAGGACATTTTTAATACTTCATAATGTTTATTAAGGATATACTTCCTCACAGGAATCTACTTACCTCTCTTGGATTTTACAGAACAGTCTGGGTTTATTCCAATACTGGCACTTCAACTCCTATGACTATTCTTTCAAAGACATTGATTAATGTGGCCTTTTTCAAGTATCTTGCAAAATGGCCGCAGTGACATCTGATCTGACTTTTGCATAGCATCTCACTATGAAAAAAATTATTTTCCCATGCTGGCCAATGGGAGTATGCTCATTTTCCTTCCAGGATCAGCCAGCTCAGTGTGGGAGTAAGACACACACAGTGTGCATCTGCCTTGGAAAAAAAATACACTTTCATCTTCTCTTTAAATGGAGGGTTTGAATATCTTTCTTCATGGATTCAATGTTCTCTTAAACCAGTAACTTTCTTGGCCTCTAATGGCTATTTGTAGTGTTCTGCTGAAGGCTTTACCTGCAAACAGTTCCCATATATCATTCTTTCAATTGCCTTCCTTGAATTTCACTTTCACATCAAATTTCATAGGTGATTTACTTTCTCTTTGACTAATACCTCCTGAGAAATAATTCCATGAATAAAAATAAGGGGTAGATATCAGTCTTAGGTGATAATCCAATGGGAAACCGCATGAAATGTGGAAGTCCACTATATGTGATGCTCACAACAACATTAGGGAACACTTTCGTTAATGACTTACAAGAGGGTGAGAGCATTGCTGAAAGATGAGAGGAAGCTACAATGAAAATGCAAAACTATAAAGCTGGAAACTCACGCAAGGAAAAGAATGCAACAATGTGAAATTATAAATATTATGAAAATGGGAATAAAGATTCATTTTAAGCCATCTCTTCCAAGGGCCATTAAATGATGCTAAGAGATTCAAAACAAGATTTACTGCACTCAGGCAGTTCTGCTGCAGAACTTCTTGCCATGGGATATAAGATATTTACATGTATTCAAAATCCCAGGAGACTGACGAAGTACTCAGTATCACTAGATAGCTGCCCTGTGCAGCATCCACCTCTCGCCACTGTCAGAGCTGGTAAGGCTGTTGTTATGCTTGTTAGTCAAAGCTAACAATATTCCATATGAAACCCAGAACACTGAAGGGAAAATCCTGAGCATAAAATAAAATCCATCTAAAAGAAGTTTTAAGTGACTGAATTAGAGAAATAGAAATAAATAAGGAAGCAAGCAGACCAGTGCTAATCCAAGGCTGTTTCTGCAAGGGACCAAAAGTCCAGCTGAACTGGTGTGAACACACCCAGCATGCAGCTGTAGGCATGTGGTCCCTTTTATACAGGAAGGCTGACAGACAGGACGGGCTTCATGTAAGAAAAACCACATGATTAAGAGATGAGCATGTGAATTATGAAGGATGATTTAAAGAAAGACCTTTGCAGTTTGTTTAAGCAATGATGAAAGCCAAAAGTGGCAGCCAGGAGAAGAAATATCTTAGATTTATTTAGAGTGTGAACTTTATAATGGGGGGAAAGAATTAGGCTCGTAACAAAAAGGTCCAAAGTTGTCAAGGAATATGAGGTAAAATATCAAGAAGTATGATCAAAGTTGGGAATGACTTTGGGATGGCTTATCACATACAGAATATATGGAAAAGGGACAATGGATTGCTGACTGTAGTGCTCAGGACTCCTATGTGAGCCTGATGCTCACCCTGGCAAGGTGCTCAACAGATGCTACAGAAATTTTGTTGTTTCTCATTATTTCCCCTTTCATGATCAGCAAAACTAATTTCTGGAATACATATGCCATTAGTTACACCTGACATCCAGAACCGCCATACATTGGGGTGCTTCTGCTGCCCAAGTTGCCTGATCTCAAGAGTAGAGGGGTCACAGTAAGGAGCCCTCCTAGGTTTAAAAGCTGCAATACTGGAAGAGTAGGCAGTTGATCATTAGCCAGCTGCAGAATGACAGGGCAGGCAAGTCAGTGACAGATACTTTACCCACTATTTCATTTTCAAATCAGTTAAAACACTCAGCACTGGAAGGGTGCTCCAGGTGCTGAAGCTGTTCAAGCTGTGCCAGCTCTACAGTGTCTGCCACAACATCTCACTCCACCTCACACAGAGTGAATGCTCTCAGCTCTGGCCAGAGAATTGGGGCCTCTGGAATTCAACATATATTGTGCTGCTAGATGAATCTCTTCCTTGAAAAGGTCTTTTATGGGAAATCAAAGGATCTTCTTTCCAGCCCAGCACCAAATGGTGGCTGTAGGCAACAATAAGCCCCCAACAGTCTCTCCTCTCTTGACCTGATGTCCTACAGGATCACAAGTGGAGAAGTGACCGTCCATCCATTTCATTCTTTTGAAAGGCAAAGATCAGGGCTTGTTTCTCAGAGCAAAATCCAAATACATCAGGTAGGATTTGAGATGGTGGACCATTATTTCTGAAGACTGGTGAAAATCCTATGAGCACACAGGTTATCTACAAGCTGTTAGATCAACAGGAGCCCTGCCAGGTCAATGGGATAAGAAGCACAAGTTGCTTTTATAAAAATGTCATTTTTGATTGAGAACAACAATAAGGGTGGTGAGGGGGGCTCAGGACAGAGGGAAAAAGGCTACACTTCTGTTTTGGAGGAACTTCCTGTCCCTGCACGGGGTCATACCTCAGCAGCTTCCAGCATCAGTGTTATTCTGCTAAGAGCCCTCTGAGCTACATTCCAAACCCACAAGGGAGCAGCCTCCCGGGCCACCTCTTCAGCAAAGAAAGAGCAAAAGCTCAAGACACAGATTGGTGGGTGCTGGGCATGCATAAGGGATGAACAGAAGGAGGAACCAGGGAAACCAGGACCCTCCCAACGCAGCATGGCACATAGGACAAGGTTTCCTGTAGAAACTACTATACGCCAGTCACAGAGGCCAGCCACTGCCACTGTGGGGAGAACAAGGACAGGCTGGCTTCCAGCCATACCAGAACTCCAGCTGCTCAAGGCTTGGCCATTACAATCCTGTGCCTTGTGTAGAAACCTGAACCTGTTGGGAGCCAGCCATGGGGTAAAGCAAGGCAATAGAAGCTGCTGGAACCCATCCTTGTGAACATCATGTTATCTCTGTCCAGTGTGCCTCCCACACTGTAAACAGCAGCTGTTAATTCTTTTCCCGCTTTCTGGCTGTAATGCATGCCGAAGGATTGTCCTGGCCCAGCCCTGCAGCTCAGTCTGCTCCTTCCTGCTGGAGGATTCACTACACAGCAGTGATATTACCCACCACCTTGTTCTACCTCCTCACAGTAGCACGACAGGACTGACATGCAGCTAAAACCTCAATGATAAAAGCTGTTATCTCAATAAAATTTAACATAATAACAAAAAAATAAAAAAAGTTACAAAAATTAGCCCCACAAACTTTCAGGGAAACGTCACTTGAGGAGGCAAAGACAGTCAAAGTGCAGACGTGGTGCAAACATCTCACTGGGACCCATCCATCATTCCCACACTGCATCCTACCCACAGCTGTACTAGCTGCCCACACCATCCCTGTGCATCCTTCTGTGGCCAAAGGAGCAGAGATGAGCTCTTTCCCTTTAGCAATGCTCACCCAAACACAGTGTCTGGGAGGCTCTCTCCTTGCTTTTAACAAGGCTTTGAAATGCTGTCATCTTTTTCTGCATGCCTGTTGTCCTTCTCTGATTTAGGTTTCCCTCTGTTACACACACCCCAAATCACTGGTGCAACACACCATGCACAGCACACGTCGACATACAAACACCAAATACAAATCTGCCAAGAATATCTGATCTGTCTGCCTACCCATCAAAAGCAGGAGAGTGGATGGCCTGGGGAAGTTTATTTAGAAAAATGGCAGCCTTCCCATGCCGCTACATTTTCTTCATGGAGGGATGAACATGGCTGAGCACAGCACAATATGAGGGGGTCCAAGAGATATGATTACCTGTATCCTGTCTTCTGGCAACTCTGTTTTCATGGCCAACATCTCTCTAGCATATACGTCAGGATAGTGGGCCTCATTGAAGGCCTTTTCCAGCTCCTCGAGTTGATAGGATGTGAAGATTGTCCTGAGGGGAGGAAAACTCTTTGATCAAAACACAGAAGCAGCAAAGATGATGAAGAGTCAGAGAAACGGACCCTGAAAACAGTGAAACCTGGGTAACTGGCTAATACATAGTTCTTCCCCACCTTGTGTTTCTGTACACAAAAAGGTCAAGTGCCAGGGTGAAAGGAGAACCAGAAAATGCCAGAAGACAGCATTTTTAACACTTACAAATCACCTTCCCTTTCAGGGGCTTGCCTCTGGAGACAGTGCCTCCCCAGCAGCGAGCACCCTCAGTGATAGCAGCTGATCTTGGACTCTGCTGCCTCTTGTGAGGATCATCACACTGAGATGAAAGCAGTGTCACCTCAGCACCCTGTCTGGAGAGGTGCTGAGCCCTTTCCCAGCTGCTGGTCCTTAGCCTCTTCAATCTCCATGAGCAAATAATCCTTCATCTTGAGTCTCGGTCTTTGGACAAATTCTCCAAATATTTTCTCCACCTAACCCACCACTTTTCACCAGTTCTTCCCCTTGAGAGTTACTACCAGCTCCCTTCCTCTGCCTGGTAAACTGGCTGCTTCCACTCCAATATCCTGTCAGCTGCTTCCTGCCAGGTTGCATTACCCTTTCTAAAGGATTATTTCTAAATTATCCTTTAGAAGTCCTCCTGGACCGCCCTGGGCAGGCAGCAGCCCAACCCGCCTCTGTGCAGCCAGTTCTCAGTTTGGGACAACCAAATTGAAAAATCAGAAGCTGGAAAGCCGAGACAGATGAAAGCCCTTCTCTAGCAGATGGATGAGAAGTCTCGGACCACTTCCACTCCCTGAGGGTTAAAACTCCCACCCTTCAACTCCTCCAGTATAGAAAGCACAATTTTTATAAAAGCTAACAATACTGCAATGGTAAGAAAACCCCAAACCGAACAACAACCAAACAAAAAACCCTAACCAAGCAAGAACAAAAACAAAAACAAAACAAAAAAGCAACAAAAAAAAGCCAAAGCAAACAAAAAACCTCAAAAAACCCTAAAACAAAACAAAACAAAATAAAAACAACCCAAAATAAAACAACTCTCAACCCAACAACGAATTGCAGCCCTTGTGCAAAGTAAAAGTATAAATTTACCATCAATCTAAGAAACATGTATCTCCCAGAAGGAAAGTGGAAATAGAGTCTTTTTGTAAAATACACCCCAATTTCAGAAAAGCCTTTCAGTTCCAGAGAGCATAAATAGAAAATATCAGAAACATCCTCCACTATACAGAATGAAAAGGATTCCACCAAATCGATAATATTACTAACAAAAGCAGCATGCAAATGCAAGGGACCTGCCTGCAGTCAGACCCTTCTTTACATTCACTCTTAAATCCATTCTTTTTTCAAACAGTTTTTCTTCAACTCTGACAAATCTGTGAACTCTAGAGATAGATGAGGCACACTGAATCATGTAATTTCTCTCTCTGGGACCACAGGAAAAATTATTCCAATTTTGATCCAGTTTAGATTTCAAGCATTCCGCTCCATCTTCTTCCGACAAGAGCGCGGAAGCCTGTCCAGGCTCACCGGCGGGAGGGTTTTTCTGACATTCAGCTGAAGTTTTCCCTTTTTAGCTCATGCCCGGGTAGTTCCTGTCCTTTTGCAATTCACAATCCACTGCCCCTTTTGGTGTTTCTATGCTGCAGCTATTTGCAGGCTATTGGCCAGTCATCTTCCAGCCCTTCCTTGGTACAATTAGAAGTCTTAACTGTTTAGTACAGAATATACAACTACGGCCAAATGTTGCATTTCTGTTTCTGTCTAGAACTGAAAACAAAACAAATCTGAATTTTGTTTCCTATCTCTCATGCAGCTCGGGACCTCTACACCAGTCCCAGCTGTGTTATCACCCAGCCCTGTCTGGGTGTAAAGAAAATGAGCTCGTACTTACTCCAGAGCACCCAAACTGGGAACATTTTCCTGGGGAGGGGGTCCAGGTTTGGAAACGAGCCCTCCAGACCGAGCCTCCTGTTGCACATATAGCAAGATATCTCCTGGGATAGTCGGTCTCCCACCCCGCATCCTGCTAAGCTTTCACTAGAACGTTTTTTAATCCACCTTTCCTGCAACGTGGCAGGATTGATTTAATTATTCCTAAATCACCCTCAGTGGATGGTGTTTGGCCTTCCTTTGTCCTGGCACTCTGGCCACAGCAATGTCAGAACCCAGCACGGGAATTTTCGTTTCTGTTTATAAAGCGCAAACCATTTTAACTGTGGGAGAAGTCAGGCAAAGTCTATTACCCTGAGCGTGCTTATAGGAAACCAAATCCTAAAGTGGATCTTCGTTCCCTTAAACGGTTTTCCAGCCTTCTTCAGTTTCTTTGCAGGCTCTGTCTGATTCCCAACTATTTAATCTATCGACAAAATATTTATTTTTTTCGTAATAAAATAGTTAAAATATGGATAGGAATTCTGTCTTGCTGACAGCCAGTATTAAGATTGCTGTACGTGGAGCTGGAAACGGCTTTTATAATTCTGACAGGTTGATGATTTTCCCTTCCAAACACTGATGATCCGCATTCCACCGCAGCTCATGGGCTGCTCAGGATTGCGACTCGGGATATCTGGATCCGCAGACAGAAAAATTAAATAAAATGACACCTGTGGTCAAATCCCCCACTCCTATATGCACGTCCCCATATCCGATTTATTTTGGACGGGGAGAAAGAATAAAGGGAAGGACCCATTGGAGAAGCCGCAGGGGCTCCGGGGCGCTCCGGCGGCCGGTAGCGGCAAGAATATTTCGCTCCAGGCCGGAGCGGGCCGTCCCCGCCGGGGCGGCTGAGCTCGCCGGTGGCCGGTTCCCTGGGGGTTGGGGCGACTGGAGCGGGCCGGGTGGCGGCCGCTGTCTTACCTGTGCCGCCTCTTCTTTCGTTTCTTGCTCTGATTTAGGGAGGATTTGGACATTTTTCTGTCGCTGGAGGAAACATCCTCGGAATCTGCGGAAAGATAGGCAGCGGCTGTGGGCTGGGGTTCGCTCCCGCCAGAGTCCTCCCGGGTAGGGCCAGGCCCGCCGGCTCCGCTCCCTCCGCCGGCTCTGGCCGAAGATTTCGTTGCGATAGCGCCGCGGACGGGGCCCGACGCCGGCCGCTCCCTCCAGAGCGGCCCCTGCGCCGCTCCCGATCCGGTGCGGGCAGCTCGGGGCCATACGCCTCAGCCAAGGAAGGCTCCGGGTCGGGACCGGGCTCTAGATCTCCCCTCACTTCACCAGAGTCGTTTGCTGAGGCTGCTGTTGCCTCGCTGCCAAAAACGCAGAGCCCGGCGAGCTCAATCAAAACGTAGGAAAACGGAAAAGCTGCAGCCCCCTCTCCGCGGCCGGGCTATCGCGATCGCCTGCCCCAGCCCGGGGATCCCGGACTGCGCCGCAGAAACAGCGGAGCGGGGAGGGAGAAATTGAGGTTTATGGAGCTACCAGCAAAAACAAGCCCCGGGAGGAGCCGGTGCCTATCCGTGGCCCCCAGCTCCCCAGGGATGCCACGGCCCGCGGGTGTTAAGGGCAGGACGCCGCCGCCTTTGCCCCGAAGGAGCAACCGGGGGACGGAGGAGGGACTCGTATTTCGATGTGCGCTCCGGTCCCACACCTGCCCGGCCCCGGCCCCGTGCTGCTCGGCGGGCCGTGCTGCGGACGGGGGCGACGGGCAGGGCCCGGGACGAGCGCCGCTGCCGGAGGGAGGCCGGGGATTGCCCCGGAGCCAGGGTCCGGCGCTGCTGCCTGCCGCTCTGGGGGCACCCGAAGCGGCCGCGGAACGGGGCCCTGCAGGCAGAGTTGTGGGAGGCTGCTGCCGTCTATGAAAAGCATGCCGAAAGACCCCTAATTCTCCGGCAACGACACGGGGTCGCGGGGGCCGCTCCGACGGGACTCTGCTCATCCCTAGGCCGGGCGACCGGGGCCACGCTATCAGACCACGGCCGCAGCCCCGGACGGGGGAAAATATCGTCCCGCCCGCCCTTCTCCTCATTCTTGGGATAGAAACGAAATCTCCCTTCCGCCGCCGAGCAAGTGTCCTCCCGCCGGGACACCGGGTGCGGGCGGCTGCTGGGTGCGGGCGGCGGCGCCGGTGGGGCGCGGCGGGTCCCCGGGGGCCGGGGACGTGCCTACCTGAGCTGGCCGTCTGGCTGCTGTCCAGCTGCCCGGGGGCCCGGGCCAGGGGCTGCAGGTGGACGCTCTGGGGGTCGGAGAGAACCTCTAGAAAGGTGGGCTGGGTGTAAAAGCCGGGGATGCCGCTGGCCCCAGCAGCCCCATGCCCACGCCGCCCACACCGGCGGGACTGAGTACGGAGCGGGCAGCCAGCAGGTGCCCGGCGGGCAGAGAGTCCAGGGCGGCCCGAGGGTGCGACGGCGGCTCCTTGTTCAAGCCCAGGATCTCCTGGATGCCGAAGCCGGTGCAGCGGGGAGGGGTGGGCCCAGAGTTGGACTTGACCCCAGCCGCGGGGGGCGGCGGAGGCAATGGCGGGGCGGCGGGGGCGGCGGCCGCGCCGTCGGGCTTGGGCTTGCCGGGCAGGCTGGGGACCAGCGCCGCGCCCGCTTTGCCCGTCATGCTGCGGCCAGCGGTCCCTGGTGCCCGCTCCGGGAATGCCTGGGAGCCCCCGGCTCAGGCCCCTTTTATCCGCCCAGCCGGGAGCCCGAGCCGGGTCAGAGCCGCGCAGCCAATCACAGGGGCCAGCCGCGATTAGGGATGCCAAAAAGCCGGCACCGGCGGCAGCGGGGCCGCTGCTCGGCGGGCTGGGGCCGGTGCCCGCCAGCGGACTGGGTCTGCCGCCCGTCCCTGCGCAAAGAAGGGCCGGCCCGGCCCCGTAGGCCCCGGCCCCGCTTCGCCTCCAGCCGTGCTGGGGAGGTGGGGTTAGGAAGGGAGAGAGGGAGGGATGGATGGAGGCATCCCTGCTTTCATAAACACGCACGGCGTGGGGCACCGGCCCTGGAGGAGAGATGCGCAAGGCTTACGTGTGTAGGGAAACCACGGGCTTTCTGCCTTTCTTGCTCATTCCATATTCTAAGATAAATAAGAGGTCAGAAGAGAAATTAGGGACCTCGGAGGTAAGTTAAGAATTAAAACTAAGCAGTGTTCCTTAAAAATACAGAGCTGGAAGCTTTGCACGTTAGAGAAGCATTCAGCTTCATGCTGTCAGAGGAGGTGGAACAGTTGCTCAGACTCTCTAGATGCCCATGTCCATGAACAGGGTTTCTGAACCACACAGGTTCTGGTTAACTTGCCTTTTCTCATCTGTGGGCAAGATACCACACACCTCATCCCTGCCAGCATTACCCCAGCCAAAGACATTAAATTAAGAGAAAGCCTAAGACTTCCCCTGTTTCACTCAACCTGAGGCAAGAGCTCCACCAGCACACATACTGCAAGCAGTCAACAGTCGTCAGAATGGCTCCTACAGCCTGATCATGGGGACAGCTAATCAGCAGGATACCAACCTGGGGCTGGGACTGTGGCTCCAGATCAGCATGAAAAGTCCATCTTCTGCCTCAGCTTTGAGGAGAAGCAGCTCCCTATTCTTCCTCTTCTCTGATTTGTAGGCCCCTGGAGTGGTTCTTCAGGCTAAATGGCTCCAGCCTTCCCATGAAGTGGAACCTGTCCCCAGGGGAAACCTGTCCTCCTGGTGTCTGGAGAAGGCTCTCCAGTGCCAGGTGCATGGTGAAACTAGGGCAGGGAACTGCCTCTGAAATTTGGGCTATCTGTCCTGGATGGCCACAAGTGTTTTGGACTGCCCAAAGGGCATGTCCTGCATACTTTGGAAATCCTGGTTTAGAGTCTTGGCCAAAAGAATTAGTGCTGCTGCAGATGCTGAAAATGATGCCTGAGCAAACCAAGGGCACCTCCACTGTGATGGCAGGACTGCTGACACTGTCTCATGTTAGAGCAGCAAGGTAGTCATATTCCCAGCCATTATTTTGAAGAAACTCACGTCTCCACAGCAATGGAAGTGGTTCACAAGAGGTGAATGAAGACTGCCAGGGCACTGGGGTGGCCAGAGGCTTTCTAACAGACAGCAAACTGGGAGTCAAATGTGTTAAGTCTTCAGAGGAGGTTTCCCCCAGCCCTGGCCCTGTCTCACTGTACCCGAGCAATGCAAGCAGAGCAGTTTTGGGCAGTATCTAGACTCAGCCTTTAGTCCAGATCACTAGACAAGTTGATGGGGATGAGGCAGCTCCAAGTTCTGGCCATGAAGTCAAGTCCCTGAGTGGGATCCAGATCAGTGGGTACATGGCCTGGTACAGGCATGTAGCTCAGACAGGAGCCAGGAATGGGACCCTCACTTCAAAAGCAGGTACCAAGCAGAGGAGGGAGGAGCCCCTGCTGAGGGTCCCTCCAGGTTTTTCCTAAGAACTGCCTGTATCAGTGAGCTGACTTTGAGCAGCCAGCTTTGATCCCAGAAGGTGGGGAGGTTGCATTATATGCCTTGTCAGAGACATATCAGACAATCCTACTACCTCAAACTTTGGTTGTGTCTTGTCTGCAATAGCCAATTCTTGGTTTGACCTCTATCCCACCCCATTGGGGCTCCCCAGGTATGGTATGCAATTTTCTTCCCCAGCACTCAACCTGGAGTTACACAAGCTGTGCCTCAGCATGACTGGGTCTGCTAGGGTAAAAATTCAAGCTATCATCTTGCCAATAAATTATTCAGAACTTTATTATGATTTCTCTAATTCTCAAGTTATCTGTAAACTGATTCAAATTTCTCCAGAAACAGTTCCTCCCCAAGGATCTCTGAGGCAGAATGACATTGTGTGGATTATGTGGCCTGAAGCTGCAGTCTGCTGTAGAACTATACTCACCAGGTCTGAAGCCCTCTGAAAGGTTCTAACTACCTCTGTTTGTTACCAGCATCAGTGTGAGGAGGTGCACACTGTCGTTTTGCCTAAAGAACAGCCTAGAGCTCACACAGGGTGTGGACATGCATGGGGGCTGCTTCTCAGCTTGAGCCCATGTTCTGACAGCTCTTTGTGCACCACAATTTCTCTTTTTCCTTCAGACCCAGCTCTGCATCCCTGCCCAAGGCCAGGTACAGGGGTGTGGGTTATTTGGGTGTTCTAGCTCAAGCTAGACACAGAGCCCTGTTTGACAAGCCCATCAGAGTTTATCATCCTGAGGTCCAATGTACAGGATGTGTCACCTTTATCATTTTTAGCCTCCTTAATGGGTGATTAGAAGTAGTTCATACAAAGTTGATGCTGAGCCCACTGTCAGGATATGAAGGTATAGATATAGGGGCTTTGCTGATATATACTGGAGTTTCTTATATATCAGTACTTCCTTGTATTTCATTACGTCTCTAACTAATTTCTGTCAATATTTTCACCGTCTTGACCAGAAAAAATTCTGGCTGTATTTGAGCTTTCCTCAGCTACACGACTCAGATTGTTTCCTGGGGAGAGAAACATTAGAAACCTTGAATTCTCTTGCATTTTTCTGATCCAGCTCATCCTTTTACTTCTTCCATAGTTCATCTGTTTTATCCTTGGAGCTGAACTTTCCTGCTAGGAAGCTGTGGATGCCCCATCCTTGAAAGTGTCCAAGGACAGGTTGGATGGGTTTGAAGCAATCTGATCTAGAGGGTGACATCCCTGCTCATGGCAGGGGGGTTAGAACTAAATTATCTTTAAGGTCCCTTTCTACCCAAAACACTCTATGATTCTCTCATGATTCAAACAGATAGGTCAGACCAGATATCCCTGTGCTCTTCGAACTCCTCTACAATGGCTTTTGGGTTCTTCCAGCACTACATCAGCTACTTGGTCTCCTCTTCAGTGGAAGTGCATGCAGCTTCTGCCTATCTCTTTTCAAAACTTATATATGGAAAAATATTTTGAATGAAAGTTTCTCTTAGTAAGTTTTTATTTTAGCTGTGTTCTTAAACTTTAGGGAGCACTGGCCATCCACTGAAGTCACAGTCACTGGATATTCCTTCCACCACTGGAACGCAGGATATCCTTCCACCATATGTTGAACTGTAGATGGATATGAGACAGGATAATGCTAATATGACAAGAAGAGACACTTGATGTCTTAATCAAAACTGCTGAGACACGAAGACTGACCAGAGCTACCAGCCTACAGATGTTGTAAATTCTGTCTATCATATAAAGTCTGCAAATCAAGGCTGAAAGATTTTAAGGGATGATCTATAACTCACCCAGAAGATATTGGCCTGATGCAGAAATTATTTGGTTTTGTAGCCTATTTTATCCCAAAGTCCAGGCTAGAAGGTTGTAATGTTCCCTTCCAGCCCTAAAATCTTGAACTTCATGGAGCTCATGGTGTCTGATGGGGATGTTCTATCTATATAAAAACCTCCCCATATAAGAAGCTTCTGATGTCAAGTGTCCTATTGAACATAACTTTTTCTTTACATGTCAGTCTATTGATCTCTAAATAATCAAAGATACAAAGTACATGATGACAGGAGATTATGGGACCCATCATTCCCATGGCCAAATGTTCCCAGCTGGCAGCTGCTGGCTGAGTTACTGCAGCCCTGAGCAGACCTCTCTGTTTCCGCCTGCTCTGAATCATCCCGGTAGTTTTGAGCTGCACCTCTTAACCCCTGGGTAAAATCTTCATCCTACTGAAGACAGCAGGACCTTGGTCGCTGACATTTAACAGAGCTAGGATTTCACTTTTCTTAGCACGTCTGACATTTTCCTTTTTTTCCATTACACCTCTCTTTCTTTCCTGACACAGATGTATCCATATTTCTCGTATATTCTCTCTGGCTGAGCACCTCCATTCATGCCACATGGAGCATCCAGCTGCTAGGACTCAACCATGCTGCACCACAGGCATCTGTCCTGCAGTTTCCTGTGGCAAGGCCAGAGTAACTCAGGACCTTTCCTCTGGCACCCTTCAGCTTGAGGTGTTAGGCGGCCCTGCTCTGCAACCTTTCCTGCATGGG
Organism: Sitta carolinensis; assembly: GCA_032173965.1. Lineage (NCBI taxonomy): Eukaryota > Metazoa > Chordata > Aves > Passeriformes > Sittidae > Sitta > Sitta carolinensis. Next base: position 41,037,818 of record JAVUNC010000006.1, read on the forward strand.
GCTGCTGAGCAGTTAACAGCTTTCTGTTAGCTGAATATATAACTTCCAGTTGCCTGGAAATCATGGGAGGAAAATTTAACCCTTTGGACCACTCTGGAGTAGGTGCTGCATGTCGGTGTCCCACCACATTGGTTCATTTCCTCTCTCTGCACAGTGCTGGATGGGGTGACACCAGAGGTTTATTGCCACTCTTTTCCAGTTCCTAAAATAGAGGAGAATATTATTCGATGGATAAATGTTTATATCTCCATTTTAAAGAAGCTTACTAGAAATTATTTTTATAGCAAGATAGACCATATGTAGACATGCTTTTAACTCTCCTGGAGCAACTGAACTTACTTTTCTTTACCCAGTTTCAAGAGTTCCAGTGTTGATTCATCAGAAAGTAACAGAGCAGCAAAACATGAGTTTTACCCAGTGGACTGAAGTCTGTTTAGCAGATAAAATTTTAAAGTCAGCTAAAATGTAGCATGGAAAAGTAACGATGTTTGACCTGGACATCCTAAATGAAGCTGCCATAAATGTATACTAAGATTTGCTTGATTCACCATGAATGTTGGTCACTTCATTACCATTAATTATAATATTTCATTATAATAACTCAGTTTTATAATATTTCATTATAATAACTCAGTTTTGGCTGAGGATGTCCTGCTCACTTCTAAATAATGCTTTGGCATGTGAGTACTTCAGGTAAATTTCACATCATATGAAAGGCGTCTGTCTGATTTTCATTTAACTATATTAGGTGTTCCCTTTTCTTGGTTTGTGAGAAAGAGGAAATTTGGGAATCAATTTGATGTCCTTTCCATCATCAGATAATGAAAGACTCTGCCTTTTTAAAAGCAAAGTATGCGTTTGTGTTAGAGGGGAAATTGCAGGGAGATCTAGTTTTATTACAAGGTATAGAATCTTTAATAAAATAAATATATAGGAAAATATTACTAGATAGGAATAAAATACTAATACAGGTAAATATTACTAGATTCATCTTTGGCCCATAGGTGAGCACCTGTCTTGGGGACAATATACAAAATAAAATATCTAAAGCAGCTTTCCAGCCAATCCATGGCCCAAGCTGCACTCTGCTCTGCCTGTTCTGCATCCTGAGCTTCAGGATGGATTGGTGAGGCTGATTGGTGAGAGACAGCAGAAAAATTACGAGATATCTAGAAAGCATATATTTCTTTGGTCTACAGAGAAAGTGACTGAAGTGAGATGCCAACAAGTCTTCAAAGACATTTAGTAAAATGTAGCAGTGATGGTCCTCCAAAATTATCCACTCTGTCTACTGAGCATAGCAGATAGACCAGAGGCATTGTGGCAGATGGCTCTGTCTGTAGCAAGTCGGTAGGAGAAACTCTTTGGCAGTCAGGAAAGTGTTAGGACTGGATGCTGATCCTCCTTAGGACAGGCATTAGGATAGGATGCCTATCCTGGAGAAACTTCACTGGGTGGGTTTAAGGACAGGTTACACACATCTCACATGATTGATTTGTGTGTGGTGGATCCTACTTACAGCTGGGGGAAGGCTAGAGGGCCTGCCAAGGTCCTTGTGAGCTGAAATTGCTGTTTGTAAAAATAAGAAGCCAAGATGCCAAGAACATCACTGATTCTACTGCCATTCAGAAGATAGAAGTCTTCTACTAAAGGCAAAGTCTAACAATCAAATTTGGGAAGAAAAGTGGCTTTTTCCCCAAAGCAATATTGTTTTCCAGATCTTAGTCATTAACTAAAGAAAAAATTATTTTGCCTATAAAATTGCATCAATAATATTAAAACTGCAAAGTGAACCTAAAATGATGCTGGGCAATCTAAGTAGCCTGCAGCTCTGATGCTGTAAAGAGCTGCTCTTAGTCATGCCACATATTGCTAGTGAGAGCATTTCCAATTTCATTGTTTCACTTTCTCTCTTTGGAACCTGTTTGCATTTCATGCATGGAAGGAGAAGTCTGAGCAGGTAAAGGTGTGCTCCATCTATCTACCAGATGTCTTTCATGAAGTTGGTTGTGAGGGAACTCAGCGTCTTCCCAGTTTTGGCAAACGTGCTTGCCTATAACCCATTGCAAATGGCACCTTGCCTGTGAGTGTGCCCTGGGCTGTATTTTGGAAGAAGTACTCCATTGGGATTTTTCCTCCAGTACACCCACAGATTGGTTTGGGTTTCCAAAGTGGGGTGCACAGACAGTCTCAAAGTGATTTAACAAGGTGGTGGAACCAGCTACAACCTTCTTCACTGCATCAGTGCCCATGTGGATGTGTGAGGAGGCAGGATGCTGCAGCAGCCTCCACCCCAGCACCCAGCAGCAGCTGTGGTGCTGCCCTTGCCATGGGGGCCTGACCCTCCTGCAGGTCCAGACACAGGCTGTGCCTGGAAGCTGTAATACGTGTGGGGAAGGGAAGGAAGGGAAGGAAGGGAAGGGAAGGGAAGGGAAGGGAAAGGGAAGGGAAGGGAAGGGAAGGGAAGGGAAGGGAAGGGAAGGGAAGGGAAGGGAAGGGAAGGGAAGGGAAAGGGAAGGGAAGGGAAGGACACTGTGGCTGGGATGCTGGGTCTGTCCAGGCACAGGGCTTAGGAAGGCAGCAATGCTGACAGGTTTCCTCTCTGCCTTGCCCCACTACTTTTAAGCTTCTCAAGTAGCAGGAAAGGAGAAACAGCTCCCAGACCTCTGCACAGGGTTCTGTGCTCAAGCACCACTCAGGTGCAGATCCTCCTGGCATGTAGCAAGCTCATTTACCAGGTCCCAGAGGTGATTTTGCCCCAGCTGGGTGAGCTCCCTGGGGACTCTCATCCTCAACAGTATTCCCAGCGACAGACATCACCCAGGTCCCAGGCTGGGCACCCTGTCCCACCCAGCATGAACTTGGCGCCCCTGGGAGCTGCCACATGTTACCAACTCCGGAGCACAGGGGAATCCACAGATATCCTGGGCATACGACATCAGCTGGGGAAAGAATGCTGGGGCCAGAAGCAATTGTTTGGAGGCTGTGGACTGGTGTAACTTCTGCCACACATGGGTTTGGAGCCATTGCAGGATATGGGTAAAAACTACCTCAGATAGATGGGGTCAGGATCAGAGCTTCTTCCCCACAGACCCTCAGCACCACATCCTGCCTTCCCCTGTGTCCTGAGAGGCTGCACAAACCCATGCATACCAAGAAGGGCCAAGACCATCCAGTGGCCTTCTTACTCAGAACCCTTTTAGGAGTGATTTTAATTCGTGTAAATGAGTGTTTTTAATTTGTTATACTGGCCTTTATCTCTATTACCATCTCATTTGCTTTTAAACCTAGTTTTGCCATCCTGACTGAATTCCATTTGATGCATTAGGAGTAATTCTCTTCCCAAAGGGTTAGACATTTTCTCTCCACATAAAAGTCGCTTATTTTGGATAAAGAGACGATTAGATTTATCTTTAATATTTTAATGGCAGCCAGGATTATTGGGTGGGCAGCCCCGGTTTCAGTTGTTGTTGAGGGATTAGACTCTAATAAACTCTTCAGATTGGGATTTTTTTTCTGTTTTTCACAAAGTACTTGTATTTATTTAAAAAATTCACTTCTTTTTGAGTCATAAATTCCATTTGCTGTTTCCTATTAGTATTAAATCAAGTTGATTAAATTCATAGTGACTATTTGCACATATATCTTTTTAATTTTAACATCCACAACATAAAATCTTTAATGGTGCAATTTGAAATACCTGCAACATACATTGCTGTTGCTGTTTAAACAGATGGAAATGAGGATCCAGAGGGAAGGGAGAGGGAGAGAAGAAGGGATGGAAAGATGGACAGGTGGATGTTGAAAAGGGGGTGAGCTGACTATCCCCATCACATGTAATACGGAAGATTTGGGTGTTGATAAGGATATAGAATTTGGAGAAAGCTCCCTCTCCTCAAAATCACCAGCATCCTCGAGGTGAGCATAACGAGAATGCAGCCTGCCCAGTCACAAACTCAGTTCATCTCACAACCTTCCACTGCCAGGAGCCAGGCAGCCCCTGGAAGGTGGCATTTGCTCAGAGCAGATGCTTGCAGGGCTGGTGGGGTGCAAACCCAAGGAGTGAGGGCTCCGCACCCTGCCTTGGCTATCATGGATCCTAGTTTAGGCTAATCGTAAACTTGGTAATAGAATAAAATGTCAGCAAAGTAGAAATCAATAAGTGTTAATGCTCCAGGACTTTCACTGCTGGGCTCCCCTCTTGGGCTCCCCCCTCCCGCACCATCCTGTCCCTTTGATTTCAGTCCCTTCTCTAATCCCCACCTCATCAGCTCCGGGAAGGGCTGATCTGCAGCAGAAAATCCCTCATTCGGGGCAAAATCAGCTTAATTTGCAGCAATTTGTAGCAGGTCTTTGCTGGGATTTGAGTCTCAAAATTATTCCGCGGGTGGGGGCCGGAGCCCCTTGCAATATGGGCAGAGATTTCCCCGCTCCCCCGTTTGCAGAGATTTGTCTGGGCAGTAATTACAGGCGGGGGCGCAGCCCGGCCCCCGCCCGCCGCGGCGCTGCGCCCTCCGCCCGCGGGGCCTGGCACCGGGCGAGCGGCCGAACACGCGGCCGCCCGGATTAGCAGCATTAGCGGCCAGCGCCGAGCAGCAATTAATCATTTGCTGGTAAATACAAGCGGGAGCCTCCCCCGGCTGCCGGGGAGGGAAGGGGCGAAGGGGGCGGCCGTCCTGGCCTGCAATAGAGCAGTGAGGAAAGGAAAGGGAAGGGCTGGGGAGAGATGGAGACGCCCGGGGACCTTGTGGCCTCGGGACGGGAGATCAGAGCAGGCAACTTTCCTTCCGCTAATGCTGCTAATTACGGGCGGCAGCTCCGCCGCCGGCCGCGGAGCGCTGCCCGGCGCGGGGACCCCCGGGCCCGCCCCGCGCTGCCGGGCTCCCGCCGCTCCGCACGGCAGCGATGGAGTGCCCCGATCCAGGACCACAGGGATCCCGGAGGATGGGTGCGCAGTGGGGAAAGTCATTTGGAGTGTGGCTTGGTTTGCGGGAGAGGGAAAAACAGCGGTGTGGAGGCAGCCGCTGTCACAGCGCGTTTGGGTGCCGAGCTAGCGCTTCACTTGGCACCGCGTCACTTTCCTGGTAAAAAATTAGCTTGAGGTGGAATCGGAATTACACGTGTTAAATGAATTAAAAGCTGACTAATTAGTGGTTCTGACAAATTCACTGGGGAATCATCCACTGCCAGGGAAATTTTGAAGATGCGTTGTCTAGAGATCAGTTCTTGGTCCATACTGTGCAATATCTTTGTGGTGACTCAGAAGAAAATACGAAATCAATGCCGGTAATGATTTCTACTTGACATAAAAATTGGTGGAGTGATAAATAATGATGGGAGTAGGTCAGTTACACTGAGCAATCTGGATCACTTGGCAGGCTCTGCTCATTTGAACAATATGTGATTTTAATATAGCCAAATGCAAGACTATATATCTCAGAAGAGAAAATGAAGGTCACAGGCTGCTGTCATGGGAAGCAGTGGTGCTGAGGAGGAGATATAACAGATAACAAAAACTAAGCCTGGATTTTTGGTGTAATCTGCTCTATCAGAGCTATGCCATTTCTGGATCTATCAGCAGGAAAACGTTACCTAGCAGGATGAGGGTGGTCCTGGCATCTGAAGACCATAACAGATTCATACTGTGTCCACTTCTGGTGTCTACATTTTCAATCAGAAAACACCAAAGAACTGGAGATTATTCAGATAGGAACTTCATGAACAACCCATGAGTTAAGAGGGAAACTTTCAGAGGATGGAAGGTTCTTTAATTTATTAGCAAAGGCATTAACAGGATTTAGCACTAGAAGGTCAAGCTAACTAATTTATAATTAATTTAATTAAATATAAGTATTAATATAAGGCCTGAATTTTTCACAGCGAGGATAATTAGTAGAGTAGGCAAGATATTTTTAAAACAACTTCTTGTTGAAAAAAACTTCTTTGGATGGAAGCGCTTGGGCTTTTGACAGAAAAATATGCAGTTGCTTACAGAAATCCCTAGAGCAATATATTTTGAAACAGTTTGTTTTACAAATTTTTTTCCAAAATGTATTTTCTGATGTTAATTTATGCATTTTCATTTTATATTATTCTACTACTATCACATTATAGCATGAAAAATTGTTTAAATCTATTTTCATTTTAATTTTCAAACTGTTAAGTACATTTGCTACATAGTACTGAGTAAATACTAAATTAATGGAAAATCCTTATGTTATAACACAGCAGAGGGTCTTCATGCTGCCAAAAGTGTGAAATATTTCATGTGCCATGAAATTTCATGCCCTTTAATGATTTTAAAATATAAAATAGGAATCACTGTCTCCATTGTCAATCACAGGTGTCTGTATACTGCAGGCATTGTTTGCTGTCAGCTGTTGCTGATGACCTGTAAGACTAGTTAAAAAAAAAAAAAAGAGTCAGTTGCAAAAACAGCATTTTAAAATTACAACATTAATTTTCATGGAGAGAAATTCTTTTAAATGGTAGAATTTCCCACAGTATGAAAGAATCTGATTTACAGCCATGTCTAATATTCTAGCATTAAAACTGTTTACCTGAGGAATGGTCATTCCCACTTAGACCTTCTAAAATACATGCTCCAGCACAGACAAACCTTGCAGTCTTGGCTCAGGTCAGACTCGCTGACTAGTGAGTCTGTCCCCATTCAATGTGGTTTTTGGGTCCAGGTTGCTCTCTGGATGCAAAGGTTCCTGTTGCCTCGGTGGCTGCTCTCTGGGTTGCACAGGGAGGAGGCTCAACCTGCTGTCCTTGCAGAGTAAACAGGATTTGAAGATGATGTGGTTCGAGCCCCCACTTCCAAAATCCTCCAGCTGCTAATGGGTCCTTGCTCCAGAGAAGAGCTAAGCCGAAGAAATCACCCCAAACATCTACAGTGGAGGTGCCAAGTCTTCAGTATCAACTGTTTTTAGTGCTCCCAATGTGCCCTAATGAATTAATAACCTGCAGGGCAGTTAGAGCCATGAAATGTCTAAAAAAATCCATGAAGCCATCATCGAATGCAGTAATGGGGAACCAGGGTGAAGCGATGGAGTGCAAAGTTTCCCTATCTAGATAATCCTAGCTGGATCTAAACAGGTGACATTCCCAAGGCAGGAGCTGGACTGTGGTGATCCTTGTCGGGCCCTTCCAGCTCAAGGTATTCTATGACTCTATGAAGCTGGGCTGTGTGGAGGCTCAGTGTGACCCATGGTGACCCCATGCCACCCTTGCTCCCAGAGCAAGGAGGAGGGCTGTGCTCTGGCTGCCCAGACATCTGCCAGCAGGTGTCACTTACACCACTTCGATTTGAACTGCTGGAGTCCCATCATCCCTTTGCTTCCCCCCCTGGTGCACCAAAGGAGGAAAAATGAGCCCAGGGTGCCCTTTCTCTCACTGGAGTCTGTATTAGCAGCTGGGATATCTCATATGTATCCCAACTTTGGGTTGCTCAGGATAGGTCCATTATTTATGAGCACTCCTTGGCCTCTTTCTCATCTTGCATCCTGGTGTATCTTCCAATGTGCATCCCATTCTGTTGCAAAATAGCCTCTGTTTAGCAACAGTAATCTGTCTTCATCCTTGTGTGGAGCTGAGCAGCCCACCTTCAAATCAGCATGGATTCATGAAAATGCCACAGTCTCACTCCACAGACACTTTACAGCTGAACTTAGATGACTCTAAAGAGCATTTTGACAGTCTGGGATGAGAGAAGCCTCTGTCATTGCTGCTGCTTTTGTGTGGTATAGCACAGGCAAAGCTGGCTCTCCGCCGCCTGCCAGGGGTTTGGCCTGCACGGCAGAGGTGAAGCCCAGGGAAATGAGCCATGCCTGTTTGTTAGATGGGAATAGGTTAAAGAGTTAAGGAAGCACTCGGAACTGAACTAAGGTGTTTACAGGCCCTGGAAAGAAAACAGTGCTTGCCAGGGATGAGGCTGGGCAAAGCCAATGGCACAGGGTGGAGCCACTGCCCCTCATGGGTGATGTGCAGGAGCATCACCTGGAGAAGATTGTGCACATGGGGTGGTCTGTAGAAGTCACTTGGCTTTGGTGTGCTAAAACCCACTGTCATCTGATGAAGTTATGGGAGGACTGGACTGCAGTGCTCCTGGTCCCTCTGCTCATGTCATGGCAGTGCTTTTTGTTTCCAGACTCCTAACAAAACGTGGACTAAAAAATGAAGCTAAACATTGCAATTTGTTCTTAGAGTTGTTGTAAATGTACATCCTTTTCCTGAAGGTCTCCGTAACAATCATAAGAAAACCAACTTCGAGTTAAGGCTGCTCTAGAGGATAATGAACACTAGAAAACTGATGCCAAAACCCTGATGGAAACAATGCAAAAAGAAGGAGAATAAAAAGGTAACATGGTTTGATCATGCCTCCAGTTGACACATCCTCTAACATAAATCTAAACCTGGGAAAATTAACAATAAAGAAACACTTCAATAATTTTACTTTAACTTTGAATCTCTCCAACAGAAATACCAAAATGCAAAATGTTTTCACGTGAGCTTTAGAGATTGATGTATAAAACAGAACAAAACAATTTCTTCAAACTAGAAATCATTAATCTACCTTCAGTAACTATGGCTTGTCTTGCATTAACCTAAGGGACAGATTTTCTACATCTCCTCACATTATCATATTGAATAATACTCATAGAAGCCAATTGAATTACTTGTGAGTAAAATGTTACTCAAAAAATTAAGACTATCAAAGCCAAATCATATGTAAATAATATCCTTCAAAGTCTGCTGAACACGTCTTCTAGCCAGACAGCAATAACATTTTATTATCGAAATATAAAAATGCTCACTGCAAAAGCCCAAGGGTCCAAAGTTTTTGAATTAAGTCCATAAAAAGTAAATATATTAGGCTGAAAATTGTAGAAGGCTTTAAATAATGTATTAAACTTCTTTTCAGTTTTTGTGCATTAAAATGGCTCCAGTTGGTGCAAACCTTTTGCACCAGAAATGCTTTTTAATAAAAGCTGAAGTATTCTCGTACTCTCTTGCTTCTTAGATGTCTTTGTGAAAAACACAAATATAGTGAGATGCAAGCAGCATTGTAAGATTTAACAACAACACAGAAATTACAGTTGATAAAGAATTTTAGTTGCAGTGACCTGTAAATGAGACATGTTACCTTAACTTGCTCTTGATCATCTTCCTTTGAAACTGCGGTCCATTCCGGAGTTGCCAACTAAACAGGGAATAAATATTGTGTGCTTCCAGCACTTACACATACTAGCTTACCAGAATAAACCTTCATAAATACTTTTGAAGGTCAGGGTGGTGTTTCCACAGAAAAAAAACAAGAGAATTTACCCAAACTGCATGTTAGTGGAATGACAAAGTAAATTTTCATATTTTCATTTGTGCTAATGAAAAGGGTTGAATGACTGGGTATTCAAAACTTCAAAACATTTTGCAGTAATTAATATCTACCATTTTTGAAACGGTTGGGTTTTTTTTGATGCCAACAATCTTAAAATTTATTTTGGGAAACATTTGCTGGTTCTTGGTGAAGCTGTAGCTTTAACTACATCCTTTATGTCTACAAATACCTTGTATTTTAAACAAATAAAAGGTACATTAAAGGGTAAAATAACTACCACCTCCCATCACAGTGTCATCAGTGAGCTCATCAAAATGGTCTGTGTAGTACTACATCATGTAGGTTTGCTCTCTGGGCCTTAGACCTTCAGTCTCTCTGATTTCTGCTCCACCTTAGTAGAGCCAGCCAATTACAGATGGCTTAGTGCTTAGAAGAGGCAAAAAGTGCTGCTGTGAGCACTGCTCTTAAGCATCATGTATGAAGAGAGAGCAGAGCTTTTAATTCAGAAAGACTGCATTCACATAATGTTGCAGCTGAATCAGCTAAAGTGGGCAATACCTTAGCCCAGGTAGCTTGTGTAGAAACCATAAACCTGAGATCGTAGGAGGCAGGGTACTGAAAGGATACTAATGGGATCATTCCAAAATAGACCATGTTTCTGGATCTGGATTTCCGATGGTTTGGGACCTTTGACGTATAAGGTCATGTGCCTGTCATGGGTTCAAGATTGGACTTTTGCCCTCAGGTAACCCCACACACTGTTAAGTTAGCCACACCCCTGGGTCTTTGAATGCTGTCCCTCGGTCCATGCAGTCCCTGTGTTTGTCATTTTACCGTCATTAAAGTTCTGGTTTTGGGCACCCCATCATACCTGTCCCTATATATTTTGCCACGCTTGTCCCGGCCAGACCAGACCCGAGGTTGCAGTTCTGCACTGAGATAACACAGCAAGCCAAGACATTGGAGGTTTTAAATATCTGGTATCTTAATACAGGGAGGTGAGTCTATGGCAGTGAATATATCTGTTTTCAGCTTCATTTTCCTTGTAAGAGTGTGTCTGTAAGCAATATCCCTAATCATCACTGTCCATGTCTGACAAGCCCCATGTTGAACTAGTGGCAAAATTTGACTTAGCCTGTTACTGGCTGATAGTTTCCAAATCATGTTATGAAGTTACCTGAAAAAAATTGTCCATTAACATCAGCAAATTATTTTTTTTTCTTGTTCTAATTTTCAAGAGGAATAAAAATAAACTAATAATAGTTTTTAGTTATTCAGCTTCATGCCATGCCATTGCAAATCACATTGAGTGGTGGAGGTTTGCACCACAAGTCCCAGCTGACATAGGGTGGCAACTAGGAGGGAGGGAGGAACTCTGTTAGATAAGGTGGGGGATCCCCTTGGAGCATTCAGATAACAAGGTCTCGTATTTTTCTCTGCAATTTTTTCTGCCTCCAATATTAAGTGTGGCACTATCTCAGCCTGTCTCTGGGGTATTTTGGCTGTATGCTTGGGAGAAGAAAAAAAACCATGGCAAATTTCCTGCAAAAGTCTGGGTGCTCTTTCTCAGAGGAGACATCACAGGGGCTCAGGGGCTTCATGGTGCAAGGGGAGGAGCAGAGCGTCTATGTGGCTTATGATTTTAAAACATCCAGGACAGTGTAGAAATTGCTCTGAGTGACTCCAAGAGACAAGAAGAGGGAAATCTTTAAAGAGCCTGCCTTATGAACCTACGGAAAAAGCAGTGATTCCAAAAATGTTTAACAGAAAAGTGAGAGTATAAAGACACCATCATTAACATGGCTTGAAAGACAGGATGTTAATGCAGCTGAAAGCTATTGCTGGTTGGATCTGCCAGGACAGCCCCAGCTACATGGGTGTATCAGCAGCCGGAGGGGCTTTGACAGTGTTGACGTAGGTAGTTATAATCAGGAGGAGAAAGTGGAGAGAAGGCACAGGAGGGATGGAGACCAAGAAACAAAAAGAAAGAGGGGGAGAGAGAGAGGAAAGAAAGGACAGAGGGAAAAGGGAAAAGGAGAAAGAGAGAAAATGTGGGGGAGAAGAAGAGAAATGGGAAGGAGAGCAAGCGAGACTGTATTTCTATAATTACTGTGGATTGGCTCGGATTAAGGGCAACTAGCTATCTCTTGGTTTTTGCTTTTTATATAACAACTAATCTCCTTCTAATCAGTTATTATTAAATTATATTCCATTTTTAATTCATTCACAGATCATTGGTGGCACAATTCGGACATCTGGACAGATAATTGAATAGAGATAATTTATGTAAATGAGGAACAGTTGTGTACAAAGGTGGGGGAGGGGAGATTCAGCTCCCAAAGCCGGTGACCTAATGAGGACTCTCCAAAAGCTGCCCTTGCTCCCTGGGAGGACTCAGGTGTGGGGGAGGATGCCAGGAATATTTGGGTATTGTGTGTTGAATATTAACACACATACAAGAGGTCATCAAACCTGACCTGTCTCACTTTACCTGAGGGACCAACCTATATTGGACATCATTTCTCCACAGGCTGAAAACAGTGGCCAAATCAGCACCTAAGGTGCCCTTTGCCTCCCAGGGAGAGGTTGTTTTTAACCCAGACCTCTTCATGATTTACAGTGTGATGTCCCAGAGCTGCACTGACCTGACCATAGCATGGAGGCAGCAGTGAAGGAGCTATCCAACTCAGAACACCAGCTAGCTGCCAAGCCTAGTCCCTTGTGCAGGCCTGTCTGGAACCCTGGAGGCTATTTCTTACTCCTCAAAAATGTCTCCCTGCTCTCTGATAGACGTGGTCTAATCTTTCACTGCTTGTCCTGAGCTCTGAATTTTAGAATCAGGAAAAAACTTATGTAGGTAGACTTCAAAGAGTGGTTCCATGATCAAAGGCAGTAACCAAGTACCACAGAGGAACTGGACTAAAGCATTGTGGTAGCAGCAATACGAAAGAACAGCCCCAAGATTCTGGCTTATTGTCATCTATGTGGGAACTGTCAGTACAAGCAAATGCAGAAATGGAGTCAAATACTGTCCAGAGAAAGAACACAGTGTGGCAGTGGGATACATCAGATCCAGCATGAATACCTACAGGGTAGGGAGGCTATTCTGGGCATATTCCCAATGTAGCCAGAGGACTCTGATCAATAGGCTCAGTAGAACCTAGGACATGATTAATCTTACATTGATAGAGGTAAAATTAACTGGATTAGGGGAATTGCCTCTCCATTTACTTTATTGATGAGGTAGACACTGACTAGAGAAGTAGCCCAGGACTAGCTCAGGTGTGGGCATCTAAAGTTAAGCAAGATGGATCCCACTATAAGGGAGGAGAGGCATCACCCTGCTTTTGCAGTAGTGGAACAGCACAACCACATATTCCTCTGCCTCAGAAGAAGGGAAATTTAAAATGAAGTTCTTGTTCTGGGCTGTGGTTATATTACTTTTCTACAACATTTGGATGCCACAGACCTAGGTGCTGAAGAAAGAAGCATGATAGCTCCTCATAACAGGAGGAATTTTGCTGTGCATACTGAGTTGTCTTAGGATTATGGAGCTGTTGGAGGAAGGGAACCCCACAGATGCATTCAGTGTGTGGGAAGACTATTCACAAGATTTGTTTGTCAAAATAAACTCAGGTCGAATTGCCAAGAATACAATGCAAATGAAATCGAACTGGTTCAAGTGACCTTCTTGCCCATTGCCAGAAATACACTGGGCTTTGTTCAGCTCTGCAGGGTTTGGTTTTTTTTGTTGATTAAAAAATTCCCTTTTCACGTCAGTTCTTGAGGCTCTAATTAGCAAAATGTGAAATTGCCACTGGAAGAATTATTCTGAATTTTTCAGATAGGAGTTATCAGTGATAATGAGAAAACATCCATATGACTGACTGCAACCATAAGGTTGGGACAAAAGTACTCAGCAAGGGGAATTCAAATCAGCCCTTCTTCATGGCTTCATAACCAATGAAGAAAGGTGACCAAGGTGTGTATTAATGCCATTTGCAGGATACTGAGTTGGGAGAATTTATGCCCATGAACAGAAGAAAACCAGAGTGCTGCAGCATGGAGAACATAGGTGGGAGTCAACTCAGCAAATTGTTAAAAGGGAAAAATCCCAGAGTCAAAAAATGTGGCTCAGAGACAGACAGTAGGACAGTGAGAACAGCTGGGCATAATAGTTTGGTATGATCACAATGTACATTTGCAATATCCCAAAGCTCTAAAAAAGATTGAGACAGCTTCACATTCATGACATTGTGGAGCAACCTATTAATGTTGTATTTTTCCAATGTTAAAATTCAAAATTTCCTTGCAGTTTTGCAATTTTGTTTCTTAAGGAAATACTGATAAATGGAACAGAGCATAGAAAAGAGGAAAGAAAATGCCTGAGAACTCGTTTTTTTTTTTTGGTCTGTGAGCCGTGCAGACACATGCCTGACTTAAGTGATAACTAAAGAGAGAGGAAAAGGAATCCCTCAGCTACCAGAAAGGTACAGAATCTGATGAGGAAGATTAAGATTTGGGCTAGCACCAGGAAGAGGAGTATTAGTCACTAAGTGAAAGGCGGATCACAGGTCCCCTATGCACAGGATAAAGGTGAGCACTGAGAGGGAATGGATGGTGTTAAACTGTAGATATTTTTCCAGAGTAACTGGTAGGTCTGTGGGAGCCCTATAATGGGGAACATTTAATAGAAAAAATTTCTTCATAGAAAGGGTTGCCAAACTCTGGAACAGGCTGCCCAGGGAAGTGATTGAGTGTACCCCTGGAGTTATTTATAAGACACCTAGATGTGGGTTTTAGGGGAATGGTTTAGTGCTGGGTAGATGGTTGGACTCAATGATATTAAAGGTCTTTTCTAACTTAAATGTCCTATATTTCTATTCTGTTATTGAGAATGCAAGGAGTCAAGGAAAGAAGGTGATGAAGGACAATCATATAGACTGAAAATAGCTGGGAACAGAGAGAAATGGTAAAGGAAAACTTTCTGCCTTTACTTGAAATCCCATTACTTGTGGTGGATAGTCATGCCAATCTCATACATACATTTACAATCTCCCTAGATTTCCCCAAGGAAATGCTGCAGAAATAGATATTTCTGTTAAGGTATATAGACAGTTTATTTTAAGTCTTCAAGGCATCACTTGATTTAGTTTTCCTAGCAAGGAGGAGTGGTACCAGCAGTCACATTGGTCATCTGGTGGTGATAGGGAAGCAGATGCTCATGTCACTCTTTTAACTCTCACAGCAATGCTCAATCAATCATGGGCTCACATGGCAGTGATCTGGGTGGCACAACCTTGCCCTTTCCCTTTAGGCAGACCCCAGAAGATGGTAGGGGCCAATACTTTGTCCATCTCCAGAGTTCAGTCAGCTCTTGGGTTTCCATCATTTTTCATGTCTCTATCCTGTTGTCATTCCTAGTTATTAAGAATACAGTGGGGTGTGGGTGAGGAGAGCAGTGATGTGCCCAGTGAACCAGTGGTGTCATTCCTTATGCTTCATCTCTCTCTGTGTACTTGCATCTCAAACATTGCTGAAGGTTAGATGGTGGATGTCAAATGAGGAGATGGATTGCTAGAAAACTAGGAGTAATGGAAACCCAGAGAAGCTTTCTCTTTGTCCCTTCTGCCCTGTGCCATGACTAGTTATACCCATCTCATTCTTGGCAGAGGAACAAGCATCTAAGTAATCTCTTCCAGTGTCTCCCTTGCAGTCTCTTTCACTCCTTCTGCTCGTTCTTCTTAATTATACTCCTAATGTCTAACATAGACATTTCCTGCTACAATTTCCTATGCCATGGGCACAGAGGGCAGCTATTTTCCTTCCTCCTATACAGCTTTTATGCCTGGGGATTTTCTTTTATCCTCTGTCTGTCTTCCCTCTTCAAGGGGAGACAGAGAGGATAAAAGATTACACCACATCACTTCTTTCAGATTTTCCTTGCAGGACATGTGTCAGATCTGTGATCATTCTCATTGCCCTCCATTAGGCATTCTCCAATGAGTCCACTTAGAAGGGCAATTCCAAAACTGGGCTCAATACACCAACTAAAGTTGCACCAATGCTGAATACAAGGAAAGGCAATTTCCAGAGGCCTTGACAGTTTTAGTCTTATCCATTCTTTACAGTAGAAGGTTTGATTTATTTGCAATACTATACAATTTTTGACAGTGCTTGCAATCCCTTCTAACCCCTACTGCTTTTTTGGAAGAATTGCTGCATAACAAGTTGTTTTGCAACCCCTGTTTATGCATTTCATTCTTTCTGCATCACTGAAATTCGTTGCATGGTTTCTTACTAATTTGCATCTACGTTTTTTTCAACTGCGTTCTAAAATTGCCAAGATGATTCTGAATGCTAAGTCTGTCCTTCAGTGTACTTAAAGTGCCTTCCAGGTCTGTGTCTTCCTGATGTGTCCACCCCCTCTTTTGTCATCCATGTTGTTAATTCATCCAGTGAGAAGAACCAGACCCAGAACAGATCTTCATGGAGCTGTTCTCAATACATCTTTTATTTTGATAAAATAAACTGAGGACTATTCACTGAGCACAGTTTTTCAACTAATTTTTCATCTATCGAATGTTAGTTTCTGCTAATTTATATTTCCCTAATTTACTCATAAGGATAGCTTTTGAAATGGAGCCTAAACAGCTTATGGAAGTAAAGGTATTCAACCTCTTCTGCTCCTTCTTTATCTACAAGACCTGTTGCCTTGCTACAGCAAGAAATTAGATTGACTGAAAGGGACTGAACCTTGATAAATTCACACTGAAAACAATTGATTGTCTCATTTTAGCCTTTGATATTTAGAGATAACTAGGTAATTTATTCCAGAATTTTAATGGGAAAGGGAATTAAGCTGATTGGTCTATAATTACCCTTCACCCTTTCCTTCACTTCTGTAAGAGCAATGCCTGTGATTTTCCTGAACTCCACCACATCTCTACAGGTTCTGGAAGACAGCCACTACTAACTATAAGACTGCTGTAGCCAAATTTCTAAGCACCTTCAATGAAGCTCGTTATGCCAAATAAATCTGAATGCATCTAACTCAATAACATTACCTCTCCCATACACTTTTCTTATTCTATGCCAAGATTTTACTTCTTTATCACTGTTATTAGTTTCTCTAATATTATTCTCTGTCAATAATTTTCACTCCCTATTGAGCAGAGATCCAATATTTTGCTTAGTCTTCCTCTTGCTGCTAATGAATTTGCAGAATGATTTCTTGTTCCCTTTGATTATCCTGCTACTTACAAACTTATTTTATGCTTGGCCTTTTTGATTATACTCTTGCTTGCCTCTGCTCTTCTTCTGCACATACCTTTTGTACACTGAACTACTGGTTATCTTCTGCATCCTTCCTTCACCTCTGTGAGGTCAATGGCAAATTTGTGAACTAACCAGGTTGTTTAAAATGTTTTTTTTCCTATTTTATGATATGACAGCCTGTTGTGGAGCAGAGGAGGATGAGGGGCTCAGAGAAATAAGGCTGGTGTATCATGAGTTTGCTGCAGTTGAAGAAGAAGGTTACAGGGTAGGTTGTAGGTCAACAATTGGATTAGGAGGTGTCAGAGGCAGGGAATTGCAGACCTTTTTCCCACAGTTGTATTTGCTGTAACAACAATTATTTTGGGCATTATTAAAGATCATAACCACAGCTCTAGTGACATTTATGTGGAGGCAGTGAGGCTGCATCCTTTAATTCTGCAGTGAGGTGTTAGCCTGTTTCTCCAGCCTGGTGTTTGATCTGATCATCAGCTCACTAACAGTGAGGGCAGGTCGAGGAGGGGTGGGAGACAACAGTGCTGTGCTGCAAGGAGGCCCTACACAGCAAAGTACCCAGGGACAATGCCTGGTGTACCCCACAGTGGGACCCTGTCACCTCTCACTATGCCACCACCAAGCCCCATAAGCAAAACTTTCCTCCAGCATCTCACCTCGACAAAGCCAGGGGCCAAGTGCGTGGGTGTAGGGCTTGGGGAATGCCAGGCTGAGGTCCTCCTCAGTGCCCTGTCACATCACCTCGCCAATGCTGGCCCACGCCCATATCTTCTCCAGAATCCCAGTGTCAGTGTCCTTGCCCCTTTATACTTCCCATTTGGCCTTGACAACAGGTGCTCCTCCTCCTGCTGCTGCCCTGGGCTCTATGCAGACAGCTCCCCTCCCTGTGCTCCTCATTAACACCCCTCCTCTCCGGCAGGAGCAGACACCACCAGCAGCTCCTTTCCCCTCCAATCCCCTCCCCTTCCCTTCCATAATCTATCTAAATATTAAAATGAGTTTGTCCCTGATTTACATGCGTAAGAAGGGATGTAATAATGAGGACGTAGATTAGAAGATTTAGCACAATCGTTTGTGTAGATTGTGTCCCATCAAAGGGCAGCTCTGACAAGCCGAGATTAAGGAGCAAACAGCTGCCGCTGGAATTCAGTCCATTTGTTTGTTTGCTGTTTTCTCTCTTGACTCCAGCAAACAGTCTCATTAACATGCAAGTGATTTGCCCCTTAAGCCTTTTCCTGTTTATTATTGGGGGAATTGCTGACAAGGGCTTTGTAGAGTCCCTGGCCCAGTTCTGAGAGATCGACATGCAAATCAAGATTAAAAAGGGAAGTAATTAAAAACAAAGAAGGGGCCACGACACCTTGGTCCCCTCTTTCCTTTGAGGGATCTTAAAGTTAAGGCACTGGGAAAAGGTGAGGGGAAATGGAGCACTGTCCAACAGGCCTGTGTGGCCCTGGCAGGCCCCTCTTGGCTGTGGTATTGAGCTCTCCCCTTCTCTTGCTCTCCTCCACTCCCTCTGCCTTCCCCTTCCTCAAAATGTCTGTCTGTTAAACTCATTTGCAGCCTTTGCTTCATCGGCCTCGTTTGGCAGCACCTTCCATATGGTCCCTGCTTGCTCCCCACCACAGCCTCAGCACACTGGGCAGCACATCCTGGACCCACTGCTGCCTTCATGTGCACAGACAGCCTCTGTCCCAGGACCACCTGTGCCCTCTGCCCCCTTAGCAGCGGTGTCCCCATCCGGAATCATGAACCTAACAACAGAACTTGCAGCTTTTTCAGCATCCACAGTGGGTGAGGGACTGACACATGCAGGGACTGTGTAGCAGCCATGCTCACAGGCACTGACAGTGATGGAAAGGGTTTCCTGAATACATACAAGGGTCTCCTGAAGCCACCTGGTTATGAAGGCTCACTTGGGGCACTGGAGCAACACTGGGAACAAACCAGCACAGTGTGTCTTTCAGCAGCACCCAGTCTCAGTTGGTGAATGCTGCTCATTTGAGCACAGGGGCAGTGACAGTGTGCTCATCTGCTGGCTCCCCAAGTCCAGTGCACCCTGTCTACAGCTGTCTAGGCATGACAACTAGGAGGAACAGCACACAGGACTTCTTGGGCTGAGAGAGAGAGAGACTGTCACATAAATCTCCTGCAAAACAAGCTGCCCTTTCTCTTCATTTATCAGAGTGCTTGCTCTGTCCCTTGTAAGACAAGTAAAGATATAATGAAGCCTAGAAACTTGCCCTGGGAAGCAGCCACAGTTATTCAGTGTGTGTCTACAAAGACAAAGCAGGGACAGATGTGGCTTGCTCTGCCTGGCAGCTGACTCCTGCCTGGCAGCATAGAGCTGTGCCGCAGCATCTCCACACCCAGCCTCTTGTCTTGGTCACCCTCAAGGTGCCTGGCTTGGGCACAGCTGCTCCTGGACCCTAGGATTCCTGCCCAGGTACATAGGATGCTTGCACGTTGTTAAGCAGATTTGCACATGTTTGTGTGCACATACCTTCAGTGTCAGGATGAGGCTGTTCACCAGGTGTGACACTGAACGGTTCTGAAATTTGTGACTTTCCTTCAAGTTTTTCTTAAGTCCTGATGTTGACAGGCTGCTGTGTACTTTTCCATGGGACCCAGGGCAAGCAGGAACTGAGGAAAGGCAGTCTGCTCAAGGCTAGCCAAAAACTCTTGGCCCTGGGGACTAGCTGCTGTTTTCAGTGGTTACCCAGTTGTCACTGAAGTTGGTTTCATGTGTGGCCAGGTAGAGCCTGCAACACTACAGCTATGTGACTGCAGATCATGTTGTAATGAACACGTGTAGGAGAATCACAATGTTTAAAACACTTACGCACACTGTAAGTACTTTCTAACTTGAGTCCTTTATTTTTATAATCACAGAGTAGAGCTGCACAGAGGGATTGGTCAGGAAGATCTCACTCTCCACCTTGCTCCACTTAGCTGTTAAGTCCAGAGAAGCTCATGGCTTCTGTAGAAACAATTGTTTAGAGCTCCAGTGCCTTCCCCTCAAACTACTTCTGCTGCTTGCCAAGGCAGTGCAGTAAGGAATGACCAAACCAAAAGATGGCCAGCCCCAATGTTACGGCATTGCACAAAGTAAATGAGATGGTGACCATGATCCTTGCAAACAGTATTGTGTACAGACAGAATGACAGGCGAGTGATTGTGAATTCCCTGCTGTTGTTTCCAACTCATTGGCCAAAATAATTAATTAAATAGTTATAGCTTTTGCTTTTTCAAACTCAGAGAATGGCACAGCTTCACTGCTTATCCAGCTTTTTTTGGTGTTTGTTATGACAGTGCCAAGGGAGAGAAGAACATTTTCCCAGCTGGGGCACTACCTGCAGGACAGCATAGTTTGGTACAGCTGGAGTGGCCAGTCAAGTTCAAACAATGTCAAAGATAGGAATAGATATATTTTTCCAACTTGAACTTGAATAGCTGCTGGATTCTTCTGATCTGCTCTGACCCTTCCCCTGTAGCCCTCCTCTTCCTCTCCAAGAGGCAGCTCTGCAGCCAGCAGCTGGGCTCCATGTGTGCTCCCATAACAGGTGGCCATGTGCAGTCCCAGTCAAGCCCCTGACTTCCCCATGGGGCAGCGTCCAACTGTACAGTGCCTTGCACACTTGCTCACCATGCAGTCCCTTCAGCAAGGAGGTCTCCGAGCAGCAGCAGCAGCACCCAGTAGCAGTAACACTGCCTCTCTCAGCACCATTTCTTTACCTGTAACAACTCGGCCCTTGTTGCAATTGATTTTCAATGGATCATTGAAAGTTGCTTCATCATTTTAGTCCTAACAGATGTTTATGGCCTGTTTATCTGTTGGTTTTAGTTTTTTCTTTAATTTTCATGAAGATAGAGTTTTGGTTTATAATGGGATAAGGATTCTGTGGCTTGGGCACTTAAAGTCATAAATCCCTGTGACATTTTTGCTCAAACAGCACAGTCAAAGCAACCACTGCTTCTCTGAATAGAGATCAGACCTGGAGAACTTCATACTCCCCACCTAAAAGAGTTATGAGTGAATAAGAAGGCTGCTAATAGTAGAAATGGGTAGCAAGCCTTCATTTGAGTGCTCCAGTTCTAAACAGGAATGAGCATGTGAAACTTGTGTGCATATACAGCATGCCAGCAAATAAGCAGGGAACTGCTGGAGAGTGCTGTTGGCCTGCAGCTCATGTCACCTTCCATGACACCATCATGCAGCGCATCCCTTCCAGCCTGGCTCTTGTGAATGTGCTGACCCTAAAGAGTGGGATCAGTGCTTCAGCCAAAGGAAGACATGTGATGGAGAAAGGGGTCTGAAAAAAAAAAAAAAACACTCTTCAATGAGGGAAGCAAGGATATTGGAGTGGTTCCTGATTCAAAAAAAAAGAGATTTTCTCCCATAAGGATCTAGTGATCACCCCGAGATGGCATGTGCAGGAGAAGCTCTGCATGGTGGCTTTGACAAGGGGACAGAGGGGACAATGAGTCCCCCAGCATCTCCTGACACTTGCATTATGTGTGCAGAGGGGTCCCTGCCCAAGCCTCCTGCTGTGGTAATAAGCTCTTGACTGAGAATAGGGCAGGCAGAGAAAAAAAAAAGAGGTTCGTGAGCCCGGCTGCAGCGTGTGCCACCATGTGACCTGGGAAGGTGGGGGAGTCTCTAATCCTTCGGGGTCAGGCCAGCTGCCAGGATCCAGCTCATTCCCCAGCACTGCAACTCTGCAGCCTCTCTCACACCAGCCGATGAATCCCTTTGCAGGGCAGGGGCTGGCTGCCTGCAGCCTCTCTTCTTGGGGCTTGTGTTCCAAATAGCTGCAGGCACAGGAATGCCAAGTTTTATGTACACCTTCTTTTGGGAGGTCCAGGAAGCTTTTGTGACCTGCATAGACACTTAGCAGGGTCCAGGGGGAAGGCTGCATCGCCTAACTTGTCCCTATAATTGCTGGTGGTTTCATGCACCAACTTTGCCAGACCTGTGCTGGGCTGTTGTTTTTCCTCTCTGTCAGGAAAAAGAAGTATAAAATTATACTTATGGACTAATGGGGATTTTTAATCAAAGCCACTCCAAGCAGGGAGCTTCTCTCTTCAGAGCTAAGATATTTAACTTGCCCTTCAGTGCATCCTTCTTTTGAGTATGATTCTTGTTGCATTACTATTGCTATTATGTCATAAATTGACGTCTTGTGTTCCCGTTTGTTATCTGGGGATTCTGCTCTAATCTTGACAATCGCTAATGCAGTGTAAATCCAGTGCACTGGGTGATAATCTGGCTACATAAAAAAAAAAAAAAAAAAAAAAAAAAAAAAAAGGACTTTCTAGGCATAATCAAAACCTTTCACTTTAATATTGAGCACAATACTTTTACAATGAAATTGCATTTTCCCCAGCTCTTCTCTGCAGCTCATAAGAATGCTGTGCTCTGTATGCCTCTAGATAAAGCAGGTGCTCACTGGGATTTTGTAGGCAGAGTGCAGGATCCGGCCTCCAGCACAGTGGAGAGCAGTTTGCGTCCTGTGCTCCAGTGAGATCCAAAAGTTGGCAGGAGCCCTGCTCCTTCCCTGGCTCAGCAAGGAATGTCTGAATGTCTCCCCTTCACCAAACAGAGCTCTGGAGGATGGATAGGGACTTCCTTGGATTGTGTTAATCCATACAAAAGGTTTGACTCATTTTTGCAGGTAGTAATTAGCGCCTGCTGAAACCCTGGTTTCCACCCAGATGTATCTCCCCGCCGTTAAGTTGGTGCGCTCAGAACTGAGGAGGGCCTGGGTCAGGGAACGGGGCGTGTGTTTCAGTCCCTGTCTTAGAGAGACGTGAGAGCGCAAGAAAGCACGGCAAACCAGGGAGAGAAGACGCGGGGGGAGAGGCTGCAGTAAGGCTTGGTGGTGCGGATATTTCGCAAGAAGAAGCGTCCCCCGAGGCCCAGGCCATGGCTGTTTGCAGGCCGGGCCCGCAGGCAGCACCAGGGCCGCCCCCGCCGGCAGGGCAGGAGCGCCGCTCCCCTCGGCCCGCGGGGCCGGGCCGGGCCGGGCCGGGCCGGGCCGGGCCGGGCCGGGCAGGGCAGGCGGGGCCGGGCAGGGCAGGGCAGGGGCCGGGCCGGGCCGGGCAGGGCAGGGCAGGGCCGGGCCGGCGGCCGGGCAGGGCAGGGCAGGGGGGGCCCGCGGCGGAGCGGGCGCCGGGTGTCGGTGGCGCGGCGTCGGGAATGGCCGGATCCTAACAAGTTTGCCCGCCATGCTTTTCTCATGGCTCCTGCCAATGGCCCGTTTCTGCCGCCCTGCCGATGTTAAATTAGGCGAGGATTGATTATTTGAGGTAATTGACAGCTATTACAGCCTGAGGGCTCATTAATTTGAGGGCTTGCTAGGAATACAGCTGGGAGGGGGTCACAGGGTGTGATGTGCAGCCCCCCTCCGGTGCTCGCTTGCCGCCCACTCACCTGGGCGGCCCAGGGTGGGGACAAGTGAGGCCGCCCTGTGGGAGATGGGATGCTGGGGGCCACGGCCACAGGGCGTCGGGAGGACAAACACCCCAGAGGGGACACAGCATGAGGGATGCTGCAGGGCAGGAGGGCTCCCTGTAGTGATTAAGCAGGAGGAGAGGAGTTTGGAGGTTGCTGATGGGCTGGGAGCTCGAGGACAAGAAGCCAAGCATGCAGGCAGGAGGGAAGAGAGATGTGCATGGAATGAAGGCTTCCAAGGCTGCAGTTCCCTCTAGGCTGGGCCAGCAGTCTGTCCCCCCCAATGCCCTTGGCCCCAGTAGAGTGTCCAGGGTGATGGAGGGATGCCACAGGTCCATCACTTCAACAGGAGTCCACAGCAGCTTCCAGCAGGCTGTAAGCACCTGTGCTTGCTGTACTGCAAGACATCATTAGTCACTTCATGTTTACATCATACAACTACTGATTGAAAAAAAGGGAACCTTTATTCGGTAAGAATTTTCTCAGTTGCTCTTTACTGCATACAAATCACAGGACAGCAGGATAGCTGTTTACATAACATCCTATTGATCTCCCTCAATGGAGAATTCAGGCTTGTCCTCTGGATGTCCAAATGTATCCTTATCTTACCTTTCTAGAAGTGGCAGAATCTCTGCACAGAGAGAGGCTAAATGACACAACCAAGGTTACATTGAAAATCTAAGCTGGATCCAGCTTCTCGAGCCCTACACCCTGGGCCTTGACCATAAAACCATATTCATCACTTTCGACGAGCACAAGGCAGGTTACCTGAAGGTGACTGCCGGAGGTCTGACCTTATGGCTACTCTTCTCCTGGGAGACTGGCAGCTCACAAATCTGGGATGTTTCTGGCAATGCTGAGGAGAGGGGCAAAGGATACATTTTTAAAAGGCTATGGTCTAATTACATCAGAGAGGATGTGGCTGGAGAAAGCTACTTGAAAGATCACAAAGGTTTGTGAAGGGTTTGTGTTGCTGCGGGAGGGCTCACCATCCTTAGACTTCATCTCATCTTCAGGAAGATGTGCCCCAGACATCATGGATGTAATGCCTGGTTAGTAAGCTTGGATGAGGATTCAGTGGTAAGCCAATACAGAAAGTGGTTGAGAGGAGGAATGAGAAATACCATGCTGGAGAGCAGAATGACTAGAGGGCACAGTAATAGCTGGACTGTCTGGGCAGACACAGGCTTCATTCAAACCAAGGTATTTTGCACTGCTGTGGGCAATGAAGGCTTAGATAACAGAAATCAAAGGAATGGGATTTGCTGGTGGAATTGCAGACAACTCTTCTGTGAGCATATGGAAGTCTGGCGAAGAATCTAAAAAATCATCATAAATCACCTGACCACTGGGGCTCTTCAGCCAGAGGCAGTTGCATTGCAACTGAAGCCTTCTCAGACACTTCCCTTTACACATTGGCATCATTCCTCTGTCTTATTTTGGCCTTTTTTTTTTTTGCCTCTGGCTCCTCTGAAAGTGTTATGCCATCCTCACATTCATGGTGTGATCAGAAAGGATGAAAAATATAGGTGTCTCATCTGCATATTGCTGACAGTGGCTTTTAGAAACCTGACTAAACAACTTGCTTTGATACTCCGTTGTTATATTCCACAGCTAACTTGTACACTGCCCTTTATCCCTTTGAAATGTACTGATGTTTCATTTTCAAGCTCTCTTGTTTAAATTTCATGGAGTTGGGTAAAGCTGACTTGTCTCTGTGGCAATCATTATTTAATAACCTTCTCCCATTTGTTGTTCCTTCTTTCTACCCTAAACACACACCCAGACTGGGTGATGATTCATGGTACGGAGGCCAAATGGACCCATGTGACAAATAAATTTTACTCACTTGCTTAGAATCTTTCCCATGTCTGTCTCTTTCAGGAGAAGGTGTCCATAATTTAAGTTGCATTTGAGAGGAGAACACCCCAACAACTTTTATAGTGGCATTTATAATTTAGAACCTGGGAGAGGAGTTTTTTGGAGGAGCCCAGACAGGTAGTTTCCTCTTTTTCTCTCTAAATCCATTGTTGAAATTGGCTAAACCTTGGACATTTCTCATCCTGACCATTACAAGGCTGTTGCCTTGTAAATACAAAGACTGTACATTGGTGCAATAATATTAAGCATTAGGCATAGCACTGGGTTACCTCCTCATGAACTTCCTGCTCTTTTCTGTGTTGACACAGATTTCATCAACAGTGATGAAAGAATCTCATAAACAGGGATACACTTAGCCATATACGTTTTCTATGAGCTCGCATAATGTTATTGTCAGCTTACAGATGGAGTCCTAGGACAGAGGTAGATTAAGTGGTTGCCCCCATTTAACAAGATGTCTGAGGTAGATCCAGATAGGAAAAGTGCATTCTGCATGTTTTAACTCACTGAACATTTAGAGCTCTCTCTTACTGTAGGAAGCCTCACCCACCAAATGCCACACTGTTATGATGAGTTCCTTTCAGAAGGAATGCTTCACAGCATCCATGACTCTTCTGAGGTCTAAGCTTTAAGAAAGCTTCCTTTTTGATACTGAATATTTGCCTGAATTTACAAGAAATATCTGGAAGCCAGAAGTCCCACTCACCATCCCTGGAAGTGTTCCAAAAGCAGGTAGATGTGGTGCTTAGGGATATGGTGGTAGACCTGTCAGAGTTATCTTAATGGTTGGATTCAATCTTAGAGGTCTCTTCCAATGTTCATGATTTATGATAACTGAGTCAGGAGCTCCTTCTGTAAGGAAATTGCTGAGAGGATTGCTCTGAACCTGAGAAGTAGGAATGGCTGGAGGGAGAGCTTCTTAGCCCTGATTTTTCTGAAATATTTCCAGCTTTTTTTCATGCCTAAGAATTTCTTCTGTAACATATGGAGGGAGTGGCCACCAAAAATAAGCTTTTTCTATTGAGCCTGGCTCCAGAAACAACTTTTTTTCTACATACACAGAGCCTGTGTGAAGTAGCTCAAAATTATGATGCCAACAACAGAAGCTTGATGAAATGTTGCTTTAAAATCCATGTCATAACTACTATGTATATGCCCATGTTTGTACATCTGTACATTGGTACCTACTCTGCAAGGCTGGATGACAACTCTCCCAAAGCAATTAGAAGGCTACATTTTAAGTCAATATCCTGCTAAATAAATTCAAAAACTAACAGATATTCATAGCCCATGTTTACACCAAGCAAGTCAACCTCCAGTTCTGAAGTTCAAAGAAAGTTATTTTTCTGGTGTTGCCAATGTAAGTGACATAGCTCCCAATCAGCAGAAAACCAGCTTGTATTTTAAGCTTAAATGAAACCTCAAGATCAAAGTTCTACAGTTTCAACCCAAATGCAGTACATGATGCACAATTTCTGATCCACATACTTTACTTCACATGCCTGAGAAGCCAGTTAGCAGAAGAGTGTACACAGGTGCACAGACCTTTTATATAATTTCAAACACCTTTCACCTTAAAGAGCTGTTAAGTAACTATTCTCTATCAGTATCTGGGTTTCAGAAGAGAAGATGCCTGATCGATTGCCTTGCTCAGGAGTAAGAGGGTTACTGTAATTATCTTGTTTGTAAGAAAAATAAGAATATTTATCTCATTTTAGGTTAGCAGAAGGAAAAGAAATTGTGAAATTTCTCATTAGCCCAAGTGTATTTTTATTTTGCTGATGAATAAATGTTGAATGCCTGACCTTTGTGCTAGTATTGTTCCCATTATTTCTGTAGGAATTTTATATTAAATTTTCCACTAAATGTTGGAATTTTTCAAGACATTTGATGGACCCAGATAAAAACAAACCACCTTACATGTCCTGCATTATAACACTTTGAGGAGAGAGAATGAAATGCCATCAGTTTCCACGCTGTAGAAAATAAAGAATATTTTTGAACATTTACCTTATGTGACATTATGTTCATGGACAGCAGCGCTGATCTGTTGCAAACTTGTTTGAATTAAACTGAAGAGTCCCAAGGGGAATCTTATATCTAATTTGTTTGAAGATGCTGCAAGGCAGTGTGAACCACAAGGATGAAAGAGAAGGAAACCTTTCTCTTTTTAGATCAGCATGTCACCAGGAGTATTAGTCTCCTGGAGTGCCCCAGAGCTGTTGGCCACCTTGAAAAAAGTAAGAGAGTACATGAGTTCCTCCTTCCTAGAATCCACCTCTGTACCTCCAAGCGAGGACCAGAAGTCCAGAGTGAAGAGGGCACTTTGGCAAATGTGGGACTGGCATGGGGGTACTGGATGAACTGCCATCCAACAGCACAAGTCAGGCACAAGCAGCAAAAGGTTTGCCCCTGACTTTTGACTAAGGACTGACAGTACCTCCTACAGATCTGGAGGAAAGAAGTATAGATGATTCTGAGCCTCTGTCCATACCTTCTCCCAACCAAAAGTATTTTGAAGTTGTGTAAGTGCTAGATGTGAAAAGACTTCGGATACTCAGCCCTTCAAAGTACAGACTGTTTACTTGTTATAGCACCAAGCTGGGATTTATAACTAGTGTGGTAGGACTGCTTCTCAGAATTTATAGGGGTTGACTATTTAGGCATTATTTTGATGATCAGTCTTCAATCCAGTGCTGAGACAAAATGTATTTACTGTTCTGACAATATGGTGTTTCTTTTTGTTAGCTTCCCTCAATAATACTTATAGCTTACGTATGTATACAAATACGGACATAGCTTATTTAGATGCTATTTTTATTTCATCTTAGTTTAAGACTTTTATGAACATTATAATAAAATCCTGTACAAATGCCTTCTTGATACTTCTTAGGCAATAACAATTGACCAGAATGGATATTACCAGGCAAAAACCTGACTGGATTCACTTAAAAAGTCAATGATTTCCATACGTTTGTTTCACCGACAGCACATTTGGCTCATCAGCTATATAACACCCTGCCTCTACACTCAAGTTTTCAGGACAAAAGAGACATCTATCCACTTGCTGCAAGGAAAATGACCAATGTTACTTTTCTTGTAATGGACAAAATTTTGTTAAGTTACAAAAACTAGGAAGCTGCCTAGGGAAAAGGAATTGTGCTATTGATCATTAAAACAAAACAAAAAAGAAGCAAATTTGGAGTTCCCAGGAACATCTATAGCCAGTAAAATAGCAGAATTTTAAAAAATGGGGAAAAATTTGCTATCCACCCAGACATACGAAAACAAGCATTTGTACTAGGGATATCTAAATGACAAATTGTGCTGGAGAAACCTGATTGCTTTTTAAAATAGAATTACAAAATTAGTGGATGATGGGAATACAATGGATTTGATACATGTGGATTTTAGTAAAGATTTGATACATAAATCCTACTCAAAACTAATGCAAATGGGCTTGGCTACACCACTAGATGGAATGAAAAATTGGCTGGAGACCCACAAATAAAGGATAATGATGCATTAAAAGGTATTGTATTGAGGGAGAGATCTCCCTCCCAGAGATCACCATTCAGCTCTGCCCTATTTAACACCTCTTTACATGACACCTTTTGTCTGAAATTCAGGAAATTTTGTTAAGAGAGTGAAATATGGAAGGACATTAGGGATAGAGCAGCTGAAAATAAAATGGAATGACAGTAAAAATACAAGTATTGTCCAAACCATAGTATACAGTCATGAGGAGGTCCCGAGAAAACACCAGATAAGAATAACTGCAGCAGGAACCAATGAGATAGGAATTAGCTGTGTAGCACAGCAGAAAAACAGCTAAAGGGTTTGAGTAATAGAGCTGCAATTCACCCCAGTATGGAAAGCCCAGAAGGCTTTTGCAGGATCTTTGTCCCACATACGCTTTCAGCGAGGCCCCAGGCAGGTTTTGATGGTGTAGCTGGTAGGGCAGCTCCTGGAATTTCGTCACGTGCTGGAGACAAAACTGCTGTAAGAGATTTTTCTCCCCAGAAACAACAAGCGTGGATACAGTGAAAGTCAGCCTGATTTGGGAGGAGGGCTTTAAATAGATCCTCGTTCATTTTTTAGAAATTGTAAAATCAAGAAAGGAAAAGGCAGTAAAGCAAATTAAATGCATTAACAGCAGACATAAATCCCCATTTTCCTAATGTTTTCCCATTCTCTATCACTCACTCTGTCCATCTGCAATTTCAGCTATTAATCATCTAATTTTAGCATCCATCCACAGGTGTGCATGGGTGTCCCAATGACTTTTCAACCTGTAGGCTAACTTCAAAGAACCTTCCAGGTAGGCAATGCATTTTTGTACATTACATTAATTGGCTAAGAAAGAAATCCAATGACTGCCCTTGCTGAAGTGTGAGCATACCCCCTGTAAGGCATCAGAGAATCCACACATGATGCAGTCTTGAGAAACACATCCACAAGGAAAACCACACTTCCCTGCCTGGTGCCACTGCTCATGAAACTTCTGCTTTTCTCTGACCTCCTTCTTGCTGAAAATCACCACCTCTTCCTATTTTCTTCCCTCATGTTTTGATTTTTCATTATTTTTCTTTTTATACTGCATTTTTAACAGTGTGCCTCCTTCACTCCTTTGCATTTGATCCAATCTCCTGCCCATGCCTTGCTGTCTTTTAAAATGTACTTTTTTACCTGTCTTGGTCTTGTCCTCTAAGTTCCTATTTCTAAGTCACTAATTCTTCTCACTTACCTATATTTTCCTTTCAGTCTTCGACATCACTTTATTTCCACAGCCCTCTCCCACCAAAAAGACTTGCTAATAATATTTTGATACTTGCTAGTAAAATTCCTGTAAACCTTACCCAGACGCATACACAAATGGTGTATACTAATATCTATTGCAGCAAATTCCTCCCTCTCCAAATTATTGAAGTGAACAAGAGAAATAATCTCTCTTTCACTAGAGAAAATAGTTTTAAGCTCCCTAGAGAGCTGCAGTGATCATTTCAATAATGTTCTGTGTGAAGGCAGGATCAGACCATTAGATCATTAGAGCAACAGCAAGATTTTCAACATGGCAAAATTAGGAAAATTACATCTTTTCTTCCTTGGTTTGTTGGCAAACATTTGGACTGAGCAAGTGTGGAATTTCATGAAATTGCAAAGTAGCACTTACACCCTCTGTGCCTGAGTGTAAAATGCTCAGCAAGGTCAGAATAAGTGTTCTACATCAGTGAAGATGTTATAATTATTTGTAGGGTCTCTGTAATGCTCATAGCTTTCTCCTAAATATGTGTGTACATTGTGCACACTGTGGCAGTTAACAGTGCTGTGAGAAACCTTCCTTTTTAGGGTTCTATTTTTAAATTCTCAAATCTTTAACACTGCATAAAGTCACTCAAAAATTAATAGAATAGTTCTTACAGGTCTTTAAGAAAATATTAAAATGTCTGGTATTGCACCATAATTTATTGTTATTTAAATTTCTTATGCCTGTTGGTTGCTTAGGCATTTGCATCTTTATTTATTTCTTTACTTTAAAACTCACATCTATTTAATTAAACAACAAAGCAGATGGGAAGCAGTGGAAGGGCCACTCGACTGTGGCTAAGAAGTTACAGGGTTTGAACTGTGCTGGATAACCTTTAACAAGACTCTTTACATTGACATCTCCTTTTCTTCTCCCATTTTTTTACTGTTTCATCTTCTTGCAACCTCTTGAGGACAGAAACGTTCACCTAATTATGTATTTCCATGATGCACAGCACAATAGAGTTTTGATACTTGCTGAGGTCACTGTGAATTAAATTACTTTAGCAGCGCACTTGAGAACTCAAACTGCTGAAGAGATGTCCCCCAAATACCACTCGAGCCCACTCATACAACTAGTGAGTGTTACATGAATGCCAGGAGGTCTCAGTGAAGGCCACAAGAAGCCATTGCACCCTTTCTCTCCATCTGTATATTTTCATCTGTCTTCACAACGTTCTTGTGTACTGCTAACTGATGTTAGTATGATGGATGTTCTTATCAGAATGCCATCCTCACAAGGACACAAAACCAAAACTTTTCTTATGCTCAGTGGATCCTTATTAGCATTTGGAAGACAGAAATTTGACATGATATTATCCATACAGCAAGATGCAGGCAGGCCAGTCAAATAGAGGTGTTACTAGCAGGGACACCAATACTTCCTTGGGCAAAGAAACACAGGTAAATTGGCAAAACCAGCGGTGTGTCTTTTCTCCTGATGTCTGCCAGTAAAGTCCAATCTCTTGAGGAAGGCCTGACATGGGAAGTGTCACAACCTTTACACAAGGAGGCCACTTGATTGCTGAGCTTCCAGAGCACAAAAATGGAGATGGGTGTGATGGCCTTTAGTTTTCTACCAGTGATTTGTGACTCCTCCTTAGACCAAGACTGCAGTGGCCACATGGTCTAACAGGCAGTTGGTTTTCATTTTCAGAAACTGTTCTGTTGTGCCACAGAAAGCAGTGCAGACATGGGTTTCAATGAGCAGCCACGAGAGAGCCTCAGCTCAGGTACAGTGCTTGTGTTCAGACCTTTGTCGCTGCCTCTTTCTATTTAGTGAGGCAGCATAAAAGCTGCCAGCTCACTGGGGTAAGGCAGGAGCAATAAAGCTTTTCTCCTTTCCTCTCTGGGTTTTAGTAAGAGGATTATACATCTCCTCCTTCTAGAATAAACCTCTTTGCAGAGCAGATACTTCTCAAGCCCTCTTTGGAGATCAGACCCCTAAGATCAAGACTCCTAAGATTCAAGCCATCACAGCAGCCAGTAGGAAATGAACCCCAGTTAAAAGGGAAAGGCTTTTACAGCTCTGCAGGACTGCATGGCTTGGACATAGGGTACATGCTGCCATGGCCAGAGGAGCCGTGGTTGGTTCACAGCTATTTGAGACATTAAAAATAAGGAGACACAAGCACAAGGCAGAGTTTAAGCTCCATCCAAGATGACAGGAGACTGTTACTAGAGACCTGGAAAGACACAAAACCTCCTGCTGGAACAGCTTCACCACCAGGAAAAAATAACCCAAGAAACTAAATAGGGAACCACTTGCAACTTTAACCCTTGACAAAGGATGTCTGAGAACAGTACCCAAGTGTGGCTAAATGCATGCAATGAGTACACTGTTAAAAGAAAGGAAATCAATAGGTTTAATATATGATTATATGTTTTACCATATTGAGCCCAAAGATACAAAGGACATTTAGAATGATAGTAACATGCAAAGGACCTTTAGAATGATAGTAACATCCAAATCTGACTTAATCACCAATACATTCCCATAACTTTGAAAAGATCAACCAGCGATTAACTTGTGCAAGTTACTCTGTTTACAAAACACCTGTGTATTAAAATGAAAGTCTGTGTGATGAGTTAATGAAACTACTTACTTTCAGTGGGCTTCCTCAGCACACACTATTCTTCCCTTCTGCTGAGGCCATCTCGGCTGCTATTATACTACAGACCTGCTCTGGCTCCTGCTTTATCTTCTGTCTCTCTCTACTCCCTCTGCAGTAGATCACTATCTGCTGTCACTCTCTTTACACTCACCGAAGTAGTTTCAGGCTAATGGCACGAAAACATGTATTTTGATTTTAGCATTTTCTTTGCTTCCTTTGGTCATCATCTTCACCTACACTAACTTTTGTGCATCATTTCAGTGTTGCCTAACTGCCTTTTGGAGCAAAACAATCATCCTGATACGTACGTACATCTTGCTTTTCACTTCAAACTATACGCATCCCATCCTCAACACAGAGAGGGATAGTCTGATTCACTTCCATGTCACCTCATCTTTCCAGCTTTCCCCTTCAGGGCCACATTGAGAGCTGTGACGATCATAACAATTCACAGATTTCTTTCTTGATGGCACCTGGAGGTCCTGGAAATTCCTCAGTTCCCTCCTTGCTACCCACTTTCCAGGGGCAGAAGCTGACATTGTCCTCTGTGTGCAGGGTCACTGTGGAGAAGGGACCGCTGGAGCTTGACCTGCTGCTGCTACAGCAGCACTATGTCCTTTCCGTCTCTCTGACGACCATTTTACTGGTTCTGCACTTTTGGCTGGCTGATGGATGCATCATACATAACCCCCTTTCCACTTGTACACTCAGTGTTTGCCTGCCTTGCCCAGCAAGATGGTTGGGTTTCGGAAGCACCAGGTGCAGCTGCTGGGACTGCTGGTTGGAGAAACATTTGCCTCCTGAGCCCGTTAATTAGCACAGTAACGGTAACTGTGCTCCATTAGCCAACCCATGTGGTCAAGTCCCCTCTCCATCCACCAACCTTGCCCTTAATGAGAGCTGGAAGAGGGACACTCACAAAACACTGCCTCAGAATAATATTCGGCTTTGTCCACGCCGGTAACAAGAGCTGACAGGATCACTACGTCCATTTCTCTTCTAATTAGCACACTTCCAGCTCGGCCTGAGCCAGCAGCCAGAGAAAAGCGATCGGACAACCGTACCGAATCACAAACACAAAGAGGCCCATTCCCCGTAATTAGGTGAGACAATCCCTCAGTCTTTTCTCGGCTGGAGCTTGCCGGTAAGACTCTCGCTGTTTTGGTAAGTCCCAGCAACACAAGTTACACGTCTCCCCAGGACACTAATAAGCCCCTAATTGTCTTCCGCTTCACACGGCTCGTACCATAGGTCTGACTTGGGGGAATTCTTCTAACGAGCGGCAGCCAGCACTCCCTGTGCCGCAGACGGACAGGGAGCCGCCTCTCGGGCACTGGCAGCAGAAGGGGGACGGGGAGAAACAGCCAGAAAAGCAATCCAGGCGCTGGGGCCCAGCTACATGGCACAGGGCCAGTAGCTGGGCATCAGCCATGCAGTGCTGGGCACATGGGCCTTCTCCATCCTTTCTCCATCTCCAGCGTCCACTTACATGGTGGAAACCTGAATTAAACTCTCTAGACTCTCTTATCCTCTGTCACCTCCAGTTGTACACAGGTACTTGTGCTTCCACACAGAAATGCACCATCAACACCAAATGTCTGACTGCCAAGACTTGCCTCAAGTCTCTCTGCTCAGCTTGCTGTGAGCTGTCCCCCTAGAGAAATGCTGCACCTGGCAAGTGCTTTTCTCCAGTGAGGCCTTGCCATGGGTCTGCCCTGGAGTTCAGGCTGGGAAGAAGCATGTGTGTAAACAAGATCCTATCAGTTCTCATGCAAAGGAACACGTGCTGGGTCTCACAGCACAGGTTTCTAAAGATTCTCACAAAATTATAAAAAGCATGATTTGTGAGGTGGGTAGAAGACTCCAGCTCAAGCTCTCTTATCAAAACAAGCAAAGAAAGACACATTGTCTCTCTAATTTTCAACTTGACGCCTTCTTCAGAAACCGTCATCAACCAAATATTTTTCAGCAAAACATTTTCCCTAATTTTTGATTACAATTGCTCATATTGAGCAAAATATCACAGCTGATCCTGTTAAGGATACTTGTGGCCTGCAGATCCATTTGCCTCCTGTGCAGCTGATTACAAACTGATCCCTTCTGCAAATCAGGGCTCACCCTGATTCCTCCCACAACGGGTCTCAACAGAAGCAATTTGTCCTGTCTTCACATGTGCTATTTCGCTTCAGTGTGAAAAGCAGGGGGAAAAACCTATGACAGGGTGACAAGCTGACCCATGCAGAATACAAGAGAAAGGCAGGTGCTATTGCTTTCTCTGAAAGGCAATCTGGGATAATCAATATACATACATACATATATATACATTATATATATACATATATATATATATATATACATATATATATATATATATATATATATATATATTATATATATATAAATTAAATTAGCTATAACTAAAAAAGCTACTTTAATACACAGAGAGGAAAACAAACTGAATGCCACAAAACTAGGCAGCCTGAGCATCTGTGCCCACTTGGGTTACTCTGCTCATCTCTTGTCCCTCACTGTCAAGTAGCTGGTGAGCTCTCTTCCTGCCTTTTCAGACATAGCCTGCTGCATTTTGGGCTATCATAATAAGTGGAAGATGGCAAATGGCAAATTTCTGCTGCTTCAAATTTAGCTTAAAATTCTGTGATTATGAAGAAAATGGAGCCTGCTGTTTTTGAGAGGGAAATCCTCCCTCACATATAAATGTCCACAAACTCAAAATTTAATTACCCTATATTATTACGCCTACTCGTCAGCTATGGGCCACAGAGCCATCCTTTCAAGTGATACAGAACCAAGTCAAGTACTTTGTCCTCACAGAGATCTGGTCAATAAATAAGGTGCAAGGTCATTCTTATTACCCATTTTTTCTACTAGCAATTAAGTAAGGGCTTTCAAGCTCAGCCCTCTTCCTCTTTTCTGTTCCTTACTGAGGTGTCTATAACAGAGACAGGCAGGGAGCATTCTGGCTTCACTGGTCACTGATCTGTATTATAGGAATCAGCAGGCAGGGCAGGGGTCAACCACACAAACCCAACAAGAAAATGCCTATTCTGTACTCATCAGCTGCCTGGAGTCAGTCATCCTCCTCAAAGAGACACGACGGAAAAGGTCAAGTCTAAAAACCAGCACTTTCAGTGGATGATGAAGTCAAGATGTGAAGGGATCCTGCCATGCTGAAAATCTAGCACAATCTAAATAAAACTGCATTGTTGCACATATTCTATGCAGTATGTGAATTACACTCTATAACAACTGAATCACTCTGGATCCCTGGCTACTTAGCCTTTTAACTATCTTTATGTGGATTTTATGATTGGTCACAATGATTTGAGTTCAGAATATTGCATTTCACATCCTCTTGAAAGAAACTCAAAGCACCGATGTAAAAGATTTGCTTGCAGAAATAACATGTCTCTAGAACAGGTTTGATTCCAAGAAGCACAGCATTATGTAAAACCAAAAGGACCCAGTCTTTTTCATTTCCTTATCCTTGATTTTCTTTGTCTCTCCTTTCAGATTTTTTTTTTCTTTTCTTGCCTTCTAAAAATACCAAAGTGCATCTCTCATCAGGGCAATGTATGTTTGGCATCACACATGCAATACTTTTTGGCTTTGCTATAGTGATAACAGAAATGTGTTTACAACATTTGCATTTGTTCTTTTAATCATTTTTATCCAGCTCAGAGTTGTTGCTCCATGGGAAATTTCTGTCCAGCTATAGTTTTCCTGGGCTGAAGACACAGAGACAACCTTCTAGAAAATTGTCTTTCAATGAATTATCATCTTCTACTAAAGATTATTCAATTATTGACACTTCTTCAAAAGTGTCAGTACAGACTGGCATATGAAGATGGGGGTACAATGCTAAGAAGTGAGGATTATTTTCATGCTCTATCAAGTTTGTATGCCACGTTCAGATAGCTCACACAAAGATGTGACACATTTTCCCACTACAAGTATCCTTGTTGCCTGAGGTTCTTACTTAGGAGAAATTCAAATGTGAGGATGCTTGAAGTGCATTTTGAATGACTGCTGTTTTTAGTGGCGTGTATGCATCACTGTGGACTTTCTGCACAGTAATTTGCAAGTTGTCTTTTTCTTTTGATTGTACATATCTAAAAATTTCTATTAGTTTAGAAGTAGTACAGAAATATTTATGAGAAGTTACTGAACTTGTGGGAGGCCAGGATTTCAGACCATGTGACAAAGATTAAATTTACCTTTTTCACATACTGCATAGACTGATGGTGGAATTGCCAGGTGTCAATTCATCAGCACAGAATGGTTGGCATCACTGTCATTGTGATTTGGAGAAATCCTTGTTTGCCCAGCATTAGTTACTGCAGGTGAAGTGGAGGAGATCAGCTGGAAATCTAGCTGATGATCCTGTTCTTAGAGATACTCAAAACAGGATTTAGGCCCCGATGCTGTGAAAGAAAACAGCAGAATAACAAAATAGAAGCTGCAATTAGGATGTACACACTTCAGAGTGTGCTTGCACTAAGAGTACTCTGCAAGTCTGATTATGCCAGCTCAGGCTGTAATAGAAGACAGAGCATTGAACATTTTGAACACAAGGCAGGTGAACATAATCATGGAACAAAAACCATAGTGGAACCTGAAAAATCATGAGTAGTGCACAGAGAGCAAAGAAGAAAAAAATCCAAACAACTGTTCCTGACAATAAAAGAAATGAAAGGTTTAAAAAGAAATTATCAGGTAAGCAGATCTAAACCAACTTCAACTTACCCCCTCCCACCAGCTTTTTTTTTCTATTTTTTTTCTTTTTTTCCATTTTTAACCTTTCTTTGTATAGCTGAATTATGGAACTCACTATCCTGGGGCATTTTTCAGTTCATAAGTACAGAAAAATTAGGATTAAGACAAATTTATGGAGGTTAGGGTATACTGTGGACCAGATTCAACTAAGACAGATTGCTGGATCCTGTGTAACTTACCCTAATGCAAAATCACTGTGTAAGCCTTTTGTTTATATCCTTCCCTATCATTCTACAACTCTTTATAAGCAAAGAGAAGATTACAGATAAGACGGGCTTGTGATTTGACTTGCAATAGCACCTTACATTTTTACATAACATAAAAATCAGTAAAACCAGAGTAAGGTTCAAACATTACCTCCAAGACAGATTAGTCAATTTTCACTAATCTGTCATTTCTAGGTGTCTTTTTGAGAGAAATATTAATAAAAGTTGAGAACTCTGAGTTACAGGACTGTTACAAAATTGTTGATTTTGTAATGGAAAAATACTGAGTTAAATGGCATATCATGTTATTCAACTGCCAGCGCACATAGATCATTATCAAAATAAAGATTAACATAACAAACAAGAATTTTTTCTCAGTTGGATTAAATAGCAAAGTATTTGATAGTCCAAGACTGAAGTGAATAGCCTTTATAACTGAATGTGTGTAACACTGGCATTTAAAAGAAACCAAATAAATACTGAATTTACTTCCAAGAAACTCACAGTAACATCTAATATACCAATACATGAAAACACTTTCTAAAACAATGCATCAGCTTGATTAATATTACCAAATCTCGATTTTCTTACACTCTTCATTCCCATCAGTAAAAAAAAGTCACTTGGATTTTCTTGTATAGTTAGGTAACTGCATGATGTCAGGAAGGCTAGCACTGAAGGAAAAAATAGGGTTCAAAAGGGCATGAAAACCCTTAGTAGCATTTGGATATTGACAAATATTTATTTACTGATGGGAATGCAACATCTACAGGCCAAACCCTGAGATGGTGTCATGCAGATTAGTGACAAAGAGCCTGAGGAATAGTATTGCCTAAGTGGCC
Organism: Sitta carolinensis; assembly: GCA_032173965.1. Taxonomy (NCBI): domain Eukaryota; kingdom Metazoa; phylum Chordata; class Aves; order Passeriformes; family Sittidae; genus Sitta; species Sitta carolinensis. Next base: position 41,076,046 of record JAVUNC010000006.1, read on the forward strand.
AAGCAAAAGCTTTTGCATCTCAGAGGACTATTCTGGAAACCCAGACAAACCTCTGAGGTTTGCATTTGCATATTATTAAACCAAAAAGCAATAACAGACAGAAAAAAATTATCTGATTAACACACAAAAATACATATAAATATTGCCAATAAAAAATAACATCATCAACTCATCTCTTCAGATGATAAGTACAAAATAAAAAAAAAATCACAATTCTAAAGCATATGTTAATGGCTGCCCTACAGAAGATTTTTCTGGGGTTTTCTGCTTTTTTTTTTTTTTTTTTTTTTTTTTTTTTTTTTAACATATGTATGTTACTAAAAACTTCCTAGAGTTTAAAATTTCTTACTGCACATATCAGAAAACACACATATACTTCCAGGACAAGCTTTCATATATTTTCCTATATCCTCCTTTCGGATCTCAGTTCATTAATGTGTTGGACCAAGAAACCTCTGTAAAATGCACAAACTAATACTGGTGATACAGATGAAGTATCCCATTATGTCACATATGTGTACATATATTACATATGTAGTATACAAACTTAAATTTCCATTCCAAACCTATAATTCAATGCTTAAAGCTACTTCAACATCAGTTTGCACCATCAGGCATTTTTCTGTTCCTGAATTACCATTTTCATCTTCTCATTCATCTTTCTTAATTCTCATGTTCTCAAGAGATGGAGTTCCTGTTAAGCTCAGCCCTGCATAAACTGTGAAGGACAGAAATAACTCTCTTAAGTCTTAAATCAGGTTCCTGATATTTCTAAATTTGTGTGGGGTCTTTCCAGGATTTAACTACTTAAACTTAGCTAATCAGAGCTGTCCAAAACAAGCCTAGTTCTGACTGGCCCTAACCAAAAACACAAACTGCAAACCAAAGGGTCACCAACAATTCAGTAAAACTCAGAAGTCTATTTAATCAAAAAAATCTCCCTCTTTATTGCACATGCACCCAAAAAGAGTCTCCTCCCTCTGCAAAGCCAGAAAAATGCAATGCTGTAAGGACAGCCTGTTACAAGTAATATTTCCAAATAATTTCTTCTCTCATATGTGAGTACAACCTGAGAAATGACAGGTTTTGAAAAGCCTGCATGGTAAAAAGAACATTACGTTATGTTTTGTTTCAACATTATGTTGTATACTTAAAAAAACCCATATTTACCAATGTTTAAAATGTTTTTTTCTAGGAAAAGGAAAGAGGATGGAATGAAAAAAAAATTCTCTTAAATAAGACAAAAAGTCTGAACATGCTCTATACCTCTTCCAAGGGGTGAATACATAGAATTGCATGAACAGAAGAAAAAGGCATTAAACTGTAATCACAGTGTTCTGAAAGGGAGCAGATCACAGAAGTTTCTATCTTAAAAATTCTGGGTTTGTAGGAGAAGAAAGTTTTGAGGTGCTGGTTTTTAAGCAATTAAAATACCACAAAACATTATTTTCAGAAATGTTGAAATCCTGTATAGGCAGACCATCTTCACAATGTGGCTAACGGTCCCACTGCCACTTCTTGGAGTGATGACTGAAAACACTATCGTATTTCAACTTCGTAACTCTTTCCAGTTTCTAGCCCTGCAAGAAGCAAAGAATTGCAGAGGACGGACACAGCTGTTTCTTTGTGAACCGGCCAAAGCTTCTGTGAGGGTATCTTCCTTAAGACACAGCAACACTTCTTTACTCTCTATAGTCTGTTAGTTTCAATTTCACTTAGAGAGCCACTTAGTGGTGAAATGAAGCTCCTGACACCGGGAAGGTCTGGAGGTCTTCCTCGGAGCACCAGCCGTGCTTCTCTGAAGGCAGTGAGCAACTGGAATCTAATGCAGAGATTGCCCTCGGCTTTTACACTGAAAGCATATGCTTCTGCAGAGCCAGTGCTCTTGGTCAATCCACACCCCAAACTATGATCAAATCCTTCAGCACACATGTTGCACACAGGAAATCAATGCATCTAAGACAAAAGACACACAAAAGGGTCAAGGCCTCATGATGGACACTGGCCAGTGTCAGATCTGCTGCGTGTCTCAAACATGCTGCCCCTGAGAGCAGCTGAATAAGGACACTGGCTGTTCACTTTGAACTGCTGATTGAAACAGATAACTGTGTCACTGCGTGTCAGGGCCAAGGCCTCCTGTTGGACGTCCTATGGTCAGATGAGTCCAAAATCCAATGCAACCAACTGCAGTCCTTGTGACCTGTGCATATTGTACATTTCCCCCGCAGAGATGAGCTGTGGAAGAAAAAGAGGTGTTTGCTTCTGAAGGTCTAGAGCAAGAGCTTTGTTCTTCTTGGACTTTCTGAGCTTCACCTGGATCTACAGTACATAAAATGACCTAGTTGAGGTATTTTCGTCCGAATGTTAGAAGCAGTTACTTTTTGGGTTTCTCTAGGATGTTCAAGAATTTCCCTCGAGTCATTTCTCTAGCTGAAATCATAAGGGAGGAAAAAGAAATCAGTATTTTTTAAAAAGCCAAGAAACTCAAACAATTGTATAATTTGTATAATTGTATACCATATTCTAACGATAGGATTAGATTTGTGCTTGTACCAAAACTGAGAATTATTTTATTTATCTATTAAAGTGGAAAATAAATAAAACTGCATTTCGTCTTGAATTCCTGACATATTACAAATACAGGCAAGGTCTGGAATCTTCTAAACTCAGCAATAATTCCCACAGGCTGTCTCATTACATACAATCTATGCTTTCTATTCCTACTGCATTATGCTCTTGCAGCACCTCCTTTTCTCTGTACTATCCATCTCTGAATGGTGAAATCCAAATCTCCATCTCTCTACCTGGACACAATTGTTCCTGTATGTTATAATCTGTCAGAGATTATGGAACTCTCTCTGTTTCAGGATTATTGGTCCCTGAATGATGTGGTCTTCAAAAGAAATTAGGTAGCATTTTTTCTCTCTCTGCAGTGTCAGTCCCTGGATGCTGTAATATAATGGGGTTTATATTCCTTCAATGCAGTTCATCTATGGATAGGGTAATAAAGTAAAGTTTATAGAGCTTTGGTGTTCTCTTTCTCTCTGCATCGTCAGTCCTTCGATGTTTAATACAGCAAGGCAAGGCTTATATGTCTCTCTCTCACTCTCGCTACCATCAATCTCTGGTGCCTGTACTACAGCAGGGTTTTACACAGCCACTTTTCTGCATGAGACATTTCTGACTTGAGAGCCCATAAGCTCACAAGCTCGCACAGCAGCCCTCATACTATTCTTGTCTTGCAATAACAATACAATGCATCAAAGACAACACCATTAGCAACTGAGGCCTGGAGAAAGACAATCTTCCCACTGGTGCCCCTCCATTTCTTTTCAATAAAGGTGTAAGCTTTGCATGGACTGGCAGGCATCAAAACATGGAGGGTTTTATTCACAGGAATGCTGAAAGCATGCATGTTTCCCTAGCCTCAAAGACTAGAAGGTGATAGAAATTAATTTTCTGTTTTATCTATTCAATTCCTGACTTCTCTACTGAGACAAACATCAGAAATTAAAATTAGCATAAAAACTGAAGGTGGGTCTGTTGATGTTGAGCTTTCTTTTGACACTATTGATTATCTGTCAGAACAGAACGAAAATGTAATAAAAACATTCGGCTTACAATACTGAGTGTGCACTCAGATAAAGATACTTGTTTACATAAAAGTTAGAATTTGTCTTAAAACTTCTTCTTTAAATTATTACATTCTAATTTGTTTACACAAAATTTTATCATGAGGTATTGTCATCAGCAAAATCCCCGTAAAACAATTAATTGTATCTAAAGGTATATAACCTGTCTGTTACATACTGATGCTTGTAGGCTGCAAAGTCCACTGTCCTTCCTGAGTGGAACACGTTTCAGATACTGGCTGCAGGTTCAAGCAGATCACTGCACTGTTTCTTGCCTCATGCCTCCAGCTGAGAGTCATATCACTGGGGACCCTTCTTCTGATTCACAGCATGAACTACCACTAAAGAACTCATTTGTACCTCTACATCCCCAACCCCAAGATAACCTGTATGTTTTAAATGCTGCTGAAGTGACACGGGGGTAGAAAGTGCTGCAGAAGAACAGAGTGGATTGGTATTTTGTCAGGAACTAATAAGCTGTTATGCACAAAGAACATTACTAAATAAAACAGATTTTTAAAAATTCATCTTGGAAGAGATTCTTAGTACTTAGTTCTTTGACCTCCCTGCCTTGCTCCAACAATAATGCATGGTTTTAAAACACTCTTAATGAGAAAAGCACATAAGCTGAACTGTAGTTGATAAAGGGAAAGTTTTCCAGAGTGAAAGTCCCATACAGGAGATATACGAATGCATGACAATTCTGTTCCCCCAAAGAGGGCTGCACCCTATAAATCAGGCAGAGAGCACAGATTTCTTCTGTGTGCTGAGTGAAATTACTGTGGGTTGGAGGTTGCTCCAAGAGCACGTGCCTGCCTGTTCACTTGTCATCTGAGATGTTAACATTTCTGATTAATTCACAGACCTCTCATTTTATTCTTCATTCCTTTATCCTTGCTATCCTGTTCTGCTGCAGCTTAAAGATTCTTACCGACCTGCTACAATAATCACCACCCGCTTCTCCCCCCAACCTGGTGAAATTGTTTAGTGATGCCAACCGCGCTTTTAATTTGCAAGACATCAGACACAGAGGTAATTTATACCAACATCTGTTCATTTCTGACTTCTGAAACAAACTCGCACATGCTGCTACAAAATCCCATTAGGAGCAGGAGACAGCCTTCTGCTATTCTGTATTCCTCATCTCCTCACAGACTCAGGCTTGCAACAGAGCTTTATTTTTAAAGATATGCCAAACTGAGAAAGAAAAAGGACCTTTTATCTTTGTATGTGTATGAAAATGGCCAGGAAGTAACATCCCCATTTGACAGAAAATCCACAGCCAAACTGAGGGCAAGTTTCCACAAGCATTAACAATCTCATCTTCCTGCTTCAGCTGTTTCCCTTATCTAACCAAGACTTGCAGTTCAATGTATTCCTGGTAAACATAGGCCAAATTTTTATTACATGGTACTGTGTTCAAACATCTTGGCTATTCCTTCACCTTTGTGTCTTTTTAATCTGCACTGGAGTGTGATTTGATGGATTTTGCACAGTAAAAGGCTCTAATATTAAACTGACTTCTCTGCTCAGTATTACTTCTGAGAAATGGATCCTTAATAATAGGAATATAATTTCCATTGGGGTCTTACAGAGCTTGCTGGAGTGAGGGAAGAGTTTGTGAATGAAGAAACCATCACCCACATTCCAAATATGACTGCGGACTAAGAGAGATGGTAAAACCAGCTTTAAGCAACTACCCAAGGGACCAGCAGAAGCCATTTGAATAGTAGACAGAGGCTGATTTTTTAATTAAAAGGTTGGACAAAACCACAGTGATAACCTCAGGGATTTTTTCTTTACAATGGTAGTTTAAACCATGGACTTCAAGGGAAGAGAGGGTTTGAGCACAGGTTTCATTGTACCAGCAGACACACACTACAGAGGCTGCGCAGCACAAATGAATCTGCATGACAAGTCACGATTTACAACCTTGCCTACGCTATGCATGTACTACAACAGAAAAATCAGCAATGGATACCTGTGCAATAGCTTGGATACAAATTAACCTCACCTACCAGGGAGAAGGAAGACACTGAACTCCATAGAAAAAAAACCACTTTAAGATGATATCAGCACTGGTTGCTCTGGAAGTAGTGCTTGAATAAACTTCTTCAGATAAATGTACTGTAAAATGCTATCAGGCTATTATAATTAACAGAGAATGCTGTACTGTAGGAATTAAGTTTGTTGCCTGGCAAGATCTGCGAAGTAGATCTCAAGAACAGGTACTGGATAGGAAAGGCTGGGGCTGAAAGGAGGAGGAGACATTTCTACTTGATAGGGGAACAGAATAAGGTTTAATATAATCTCCTCTTTAGAACTTCAATCCCTCAATCCCACATTTAGCCTTGTTGCCTCAGGCTCCATTTTTACTACAATTGTCCCCAAGCTGCTTCTCTGCAGTAAATTTTGTAGTTGCTAGTTGAAAAGATTCAGTAGTACAGATTGATTTCCTACAAGTGAGGAGATGAGGGATTACCAAAAGCAGTCCTGGTTAACAAGATTGGGTGCAGAATCTCCTGCTAGAGCAGCCCACTCTGCCAGTGCTTTGCATCCTTTCACTATGACATATGGGTTTCATTACACAAAGATTTTCCTGATTTTAACTTGGAGGCGATTACATTGGAAACTCAGAGCTATCTTTACATCTGTAGCAATTTAAAGGTTAAGTAACTTTTAATCAAATGACAAAGACTCATAATGTTTTTTCCTCGATTGAAAATGAAAACTGCTGTTCCGGATATTCCTTCCACTGACAATTTAATTAGAAAAAAACACTGCACTGGAGATTGGGGTCCAGCCTGATTGCTCCCCATAAAAAGCCTTCTCACACATACGACAGCACAGGACATACTGTGTCATAAGGTCTGGATAGCCAGGAAATAATGGAAGGATTTACTGCTCTAAAATCAACAAGGAAAACAGTGATTTATACTTACATAAGCAACTTTCATCCAGTAGAATCCTAAGCAACACACATACATGCACACTTTTAAACATAATATACAGTTAAATATATACACAACACACTTGGAGATAAAGTCTATGTAAAAGATATATGTGACAAACTGTATTTATCACACATTCATCATGAACATTATACCTTCACTGGCTTACTAATTCTTTTTCTTTCTAAAAATCTCAAAACAAAGCTTGCAAGTATCTTCAAATTATAGATACCTTCATAGAAAGTCACTTACTAAAGAAGCACTTCTTAGCTTCTCTCCCAGATGTATAACTTATGCGACAAATTTGACTGCAATCCCTCTCTGACCTGAAATGATAGCCTTGCTGAAATCTAAAGGTCTTGCTTCTTATAAAACCCAGAAATACAATTAATGTTTGTAGCTCTGAAATGTCTTGCAGCATCACATTTTGTCGCTACATTCTTGTCTACAAAAAGGGTATTTTAGTCATTGTTATACTTTCTTAGCTTATCAGTTATTCCTCCCATTCAGCTGTATTTATGGTAACTCAAGAACTTGTTTTACAGTACAGAAGGATTCCTTCAAAGTACTAATCATGTATTCTCAAAATACTGCTGTGTCCTTGGACTACATAGAAAACAAAACTAAAAAGGTTTACTTCTGAAGCAGTGAGAATGCAAATTCCCATTTTATGGCAAAGAATACGAATTGAAGAAAGACAGCAGAACAGTTCTCTGGTTTTTAACCTTCTATCAAAAGAGTCTATTGCATCAGAAATGTTTTCTTGTGTGCTGAGATACAATGTTAGGATAAGAAGACACAATGATTCTTTTTCTTAGTTGCCAGGGCATAAAAAAGGCCTAGAGGAATCTGCCTATGAGGGACTGTGGGAGTTTTGCTTGACGGAATTTGTGAAAGCCAATTGCAAAATCACCTTCTAGTTGGGTTCAACTAATATTGAAGGAAAATGGAAGGAAAATAAAAAAATAAGTCAGAGGATGAGGGTTGAAGGCAAAAAGGTAACTTAAAATCAGCAAAAATATTTAGGATTGCATTATTACTGAACAGCCCTCAAAGAAAAAAGAGGCATATGACAGATAAGACCAAGAGAATATTATTACACAAACAATGTAATATGAATTTCTGTCAGAGAGACAGAAGTTGGTCCATGCAGATCTATCTCAAACCAGACCCCCAAAATCCTATCACCACCCGGCTCCAGCTCACACCTTTTTGTTCACAGAAAGAGCTTCAATTACTCTGCTATCTGCTGTCTACTTCCTAATCTAAGTGTCAAATGAGATGCTAGTCGAAGACTGTTGGCCTTTGGCAAATACTTACTAGTGAATGATACCCCAAGCCCAATTTCAGAGAGTTGAACTGCCATCTCAGGAGAGCAGTGGCTAGAGAAAACAAGGTCAGTCACCTCCACTGGAGGCACAACTGGCACATGTAGACACGCCAAGCTGTGCTTCAGGAACTATTACACAGATACTGAAGACCACTACAACCACCGAAACTCCTGAAACACATTCCTCAGGTAAGACAACAGAATCAGCATAAACCTCCAGATGGAAAAAGCTCGCATTACCATGGCATCTCTCTAATCAATATCAAAGCACTTGCAAAGTTTATCAAGCCTTACAATATTCTTGAAACATACAGTGATTTAATTCCCACCTTACAGATTGGGTCACAGCCTCAGTACAAATAGTTGTGCTTTCACCCCAGCCAGCAACCATACAGCCATTCGGTCACTCCCTCACCAGAAGAATCAGGGAGAGGATCAGAAGGGTAAAAGCTGGGAAATTTGTGGGTCAAGATAAAGACAGTTTAACAGAGAAAGCAAAGCAAAACAAGGAATTGATTCACTGCTTCCCATGGTCCACAGGTGTTCAGCCATGTCCAAGAGAGCAGGACCCCATCACACATAACGGTGACTTGGGAAGACAAACACCACCACTCTGAACATCTCTCCCCTTCTCCTTTCCCCCCCCCCCCCCTTTCTATACTGAGCACAATGTCATGTGGTCTAGAATATCCCTTTGGTCAGTTTGCATCACCTGTCCCAGCTGTGTCTCCTCCCAACCTCCTATGTACCTCAAGCCTCCTGCCAGCGTGGCAGTATGCAAAGCAGAAAAGGCCTTGGCTCTGCTCACCAATAACATAACCATCTCTCTATTATCAACCTTTGTTCAGCACAAATCCAGAACACAGGCCCACACCAGCCACTATGAAGAAAATTAACTCTAACCCAGCCAAAACCAGCACAAGATGTATGTGAAAGGATTCAGCAACTGTGCCAGAATTCAGGCTCCGAAAGATGAGCTGTCAAGCCTTGCTGCAGCATTTCTAAATAATAGCATCCCCTTGGTACAAAACATCAGCATCCTTCCCTTGGTGAATGAGACAGCAGAATGTGCCCTTATGTCAGCTGTACTTCACAGTCTGGCATGGCTTGTTTTGAAATGCCTTAGAAAGTGAAAGCTTGCACAGAGCCAGGCTGTGAATCAGAGCAGGTGAGCACATGGACTGCTCCACCCAGTATGCTATGAGAACAGTCCTCTCTGACAGAGAAGTGGTAAATACCTGAGACTGATAGTTTTAAACCTCTGAAACAGTTAAGTGAGTGTTAGCTAGAGCCTTAAGAATTGTAATCAAATACCTAATGCTTTCCTGAATTATGAAATCCTCATGTGACCTCTTTCCACCTTGTTTTTCTCCACTCACAGTACTCAAGTTTTATCTTATACCTGATAAGAGATCTCAGAGATCGTTCAGGATTATCCAGTGATAACAGATCTGCTGCAGATTAATAAATCCTCAAAAATGTTATTGTTGCTATCAATATCTGCTCCAAGAAAAATTAGATTCCTTCCCTGCAGAATAATTTACCTTGTTCTCCTAACCAGATTTCCCTGCCTTGCAAGATTACCATTCTGTTTGCATTCAGTTGCAAACTGTGATGTTCACGGGGCTTTGAATGCTGAAACTACAAACAGTATTCATTCACATAGAGATGGGAAAAGTCAGTCAATGAAAATGCTCAAAGCAAGGGGCAAAGACAACTCTGCCAATGACCAGGGAGCTACTAAACTTATGTTCCAGGTCACAGAGACTAGGATGTTGCAGATATTTTGTCCTGAGTGACCCTGATATTACAGTAAATCCCAATTCTAGGAGCTGCCTGCAGCCAGTATCTTGTAGGGCCAAAGATCTGATCCCTTTGACCCCCAAAGCAGGGAAAGAGTTACATCTTCTCTCTGCAAAGCCAATAAAAACCTCTTGATTATAATTTAGATAAGAGCCACTGGATTGAATAATAATGTCTGAAACTCCCCTGGCTGTTTCACCTTGAGACGTCCATCACTGGGTTAAACATGATGCTAATTGCATTTGGATTGATTAATTTCTCTCACTCCTGTCTATTCGAATAATGCTTAACAAAATAATCACAGCACCCAGAGCCAAATCTTCTCCGTCAAAGGAATGAAGCCATCAGAACCAGCAGAGATGAAAGAAATGAAGATGACCCGTAATTACTGCTACGGTGATATCATTACCATATTACAGAAAATGAGTGCGCGTGGGGGGAGCGGGGGCTGCCATTATTATTTATTTTTTAATGGAACCTCACATCCTGAGAATACAGATCCAATACAACAAGTAGAGCATACAGAAATACAGAACTAAAAAATTATTGTGCATTAAATTGCAAAATACAGTGAACACTAGGACTCCTGATACATTAAGCATCCTGTACTGTGAACTGCTGTTTATTCACTTCACTATTTTCATTGCAATAATATTTTGTGTATGACTAGCATAGAGATTTAAGATGTCTCTCTTCCCAAAAAGATCCTCAAGGGCCTGCAGCAGAACTCACCCATAACCTTGATGCTAAAGTCATTCTTTTTAAATATTATCACAAGTCACGTTATTTTCAATGCTAGCATTCAGATTTTTAAACCACAAAACCTAATTTGATGCTCAAAGAAAAGCTATTATGAAAGAAATTTTTATTCTTCAATGCTGATTCCTCTCTGAAGGCAGTTATAAACCACATCCCCAGCCACAGTAGATCACTTTCAACCATTCAATATGCTGGTTCTGTAAAGATAGCAAATGTATCAAGTCTGGAAGAATTTAACGCAGGATTTGAAAAAAAAAGAAATCCAAAAAACCCCAAACAACCAAACCCACAACCCTAACATGCAAATGGAAAGCCTTCTGCTCCCTTTATTCTCCAAAATATACTCCCAAAGCCCCTATCATTTGAGAAACAAATAGCTTGGCAATTGTCTAAGACTACAGACACCTGTGCACCGCAATTCTAATTGTGGTTTATACACTTCACTTCTCTCAGCGCTCCTTATGTCTGCCCCCTAGTCTCAGACCAAAGACAAAAAAAAACCCCTATGCACACTAGCAGCTTAAAATATTTATTCTGGAATAAAGCCAAGGTCAAATACACAAGAAAATTTCACATGCCAAAAATGTTAAGACCTAAGACCAGGCACTGACTCATGAAGCTAATTAAACACAGAAAAATTATTTTCAAGTATTTTGTAAGGCTGAAATAAAAAAAAAAAAAAAAAAAAAAAAAGAGTTACACTTCTAATATTAAAAGCAGTAAGAAAAGCAATTTTGCACCACAGTTGAGGATATTTTCAAATATACCTGAAAGGTACTTTATTAGCTTAAGTTATCATTGGAAGAGCTATAACTTGGGAGAGCTCTGACCATCAAATCCCACAGATTTCACAACTAAACAGCAGAACAGGGCCATGTTTTTACAAGAAGCACTCTAAAGAGCCTTTCTCTATTTGCTTGTTCCAAAAGGAAAATAATCTCTTCCTGGCTTCCAACACCTGCAGCAGATCAAGAGTTCTTGATAATTTAGATTTTCTCACCACAGAATCTCAAGGAAGAATCTTCTTTCTCAAACAACATGCAGAAATGAGATCAAAACTGTTTGCTCAAGAGCTCTCAAGCATAAAATGCACAAAGCAGTTCAACAAAGAGGTCTGTGCTGAACATACACACGGAGCCAGGTATGAAAGGTTTCTGGAGGTGAATGGACCCTCCTCAGAAGGAACAGAGGCAGAAGTGCTGCCCACGATCCCACAATACAGTGCACCCTGCCTGCACTGGGGAACATGTATTACTGCTGGGAGCAAAGCAGGTGAACCCTGAGAGTAACAATTTTTTCAAGTTTTATCAGTGGCCAGGGCATGGAGGCCATGGCCAAATCTGAGCCCAGGAGCCAATAGAAACAAAGGGATTAAGAGTTATTAGGAGCAGAGAGAATTACATATTTACAGTACAGTTACTGAAAAATAATCGTGTAATGATTATGTAAGTCCCTATATTCCTTTTGGCTAATAACACTGAGCTACAAGCTGTATGGTTATGCAAGCCAGGGCACACAAATCCAATCAGAAGACATCAAGGCTTGTTTACGGAGAGGCTTGCAGCACTGGATCAGAAATGGTACAGTTTCCTTGACCTCCAAAAGGTAGAAACTAGACCTTGTCAATAGGTTAGCTAATGGCCTGAAGTGTGAAGAACTGAATTTTAGAATTTAACTTCTATCAACAAACTTAAAGGAAAGAGATATCTAGATCAAAGAAGTTCATAATACGGTAGTCTGTATTTATTTGTCCAGAAGTATGTCTTTACTTTAAAGAGCAGACGCAATTTTTAAAATGTTTTCTAATCCCAAGATTCCTTAATGAAACATTTTCCTGTTTGGATGACTGCAGCCCTTGACACAACAATGCATTATCAGGATTGAAGGTCTCTGTGAAAAGAAGATTCATTGGTTTTGACCGAAAAATACTATTTGATTTACACATTAATAAAATCAAGATTCCTTTTGCAATTAATATGGTACAACACATTACCTTACATAGAAGACTTCCAAACTTTCCAAAAATCCAAGGAAAAAGTCTGTATGGCCAAATATATGCAAATGACTCAGTGTTCCAAGGTCTAAGTCTCAGGCTTTGTTAAGACAGAATTATGGAAGAACAGCAATATGCAGTTTGTGGGCGGCAGAAGAAAACCTTCACAACTGCCTCCATCATTTTATTCTTTCTTTTGCATGAATCAAAGGTACTTCATGTAACAATTACCCTTAGGTCTATCCTCATCCTTCCCACTATATTCACTGCTTGCTTTATTCTACCATTTTAAGTTACAGTTATATTATTTAAGTAATTTTAACTTGATAAGTTTCGTATGTTCTGCCCACTACAATACTCTTCTGGCAGCAATACACTGAGCTGAGAAGTATCTGACAGACCAGGAGAGTATTCAGGAAATTCAAAACAAACTTTACCAACTCCAAGATGGTCACAAGACATCTGAGAAAATGCAATGATTTAGAAATGTTACAGATTTTACAGCACCCAAATGCCGGGAGAGTAAATTCAAATGACTAGGGAAAAGCTGTTATTACAAAGAGAATCTATGACTAGTGTTAATCTGACCTGCCTGATAACAAAATTGTAATACCACTCATGGCTACTTGGAATGGTATTAAAATACAAACAATGTAGATTCTGCTACAATTATTACAATTTAACTGCTAATGAGCTTACAGGCAACTAGGCAAGGCTCAACTGTAAAAGCAGATGTAAAAGATATAACCAAAAATCCCCTCCCAGACGGAAATGTGAGAACATTTTCCATAAGCATCCTCATGCTTCTAGTATTGATGAGTTTTGAAGAATATATTAAGAATCCAAGAAATATGGAGGGTATTGGAGTCTGAAGATACCTCCTGAGAGTAGAAGCCAGAAGAAATTCCAGTGTTTTGAAACCCAGAAATAAAGCCAAAACAAACAAAAAATCATTATTTTTTGCTCCAGAAGGTCTACTGAGAGTAGCCCAGTAAGCTTTGGTACTCATCTGCTTCCAAAAATCCTTTCATGTTTATTTACAGTCCATGCATACCACTAGTCTGAGGCCACGTCTTCCATTAGGTACTTCTCTTATGAAAGCTGAATGCAGTGACACTGCTGTCTTTTAATGAGCACAGGACTGTTCTTCTAGAAGAAAGAACAGAGGCACTGCAGCAAAGCAGACAGCAAACCTTTTACAAGACAGCTCAGAAAGGAAAAGAGAAGGCAGTGCCTCTGCTTTGCCTTGAAGATGGCCATGAAGAGTCTCCATAGATTTGGTTACTGGAAACACTGCTCTGAGGGTTGAGGGCTGAAGAAACTTTGGAAGTCAGGAGAACTCTGAAGACTCCACGATCCAGTGACGATGGAACTATCAGATGTATTTAGAGTTAGAAAGGTACAGCAGAGTAGAAGAGGTATAATAAAATGAGGATACAAAGAAAAAGTGCTTAGTGAAGAAAATTCAAGTCACCAGAAGAGAACAGATCAAAATAAGGTATACAGTACAATATGATATAAGAAAAATTGTACAGAATCAGAAATTCATTCTGATTTGATAGAACCTCAGCAGGTCTCCAGTTAATGTTCTGTTCAGATCAGACAGACTGCTCAAGGCTTTATCCAGTCAATCCATAAAAATATGCAGAGATGGAGACTGTACAACCTCTCTTGACAAACCTTCCAATACTTGACTGTTCCATCCTGGAAAAGTTTTCTCTTGATTCCAGTCAGAAACATTCTTGCATCAATTTACAATTATTGTCTCTTGTCCTCCCACGGCCTGACTGCATCTTCTCAAATAGCCTCCCAGCATGTTCTAGCAGGCAGCTATCAGGTCCCTGTGCATCTTCTCCATTTCCCTTGGCCTCTGTTCACAGGGGAAGTGCTCCAACCCCTGATCATCCTGGTGGCCCTCCACTGAACTCACTCCAGTTTACTAATGTCGTCTTCATGCTGGGGCATGGAGGACACCAGATGTGGCATTGTAGATGGAGATGGATCACTTCCCTGATCTTCTGGCCATGTTTCATGCAATCCCACACTCCTTTCCTATATACTACTTACTTGCTGTATTCCTTTTCAACACTATTTCCTTGCCTTTAGCCTTCTACCTACCCACTGCTTTGCGTAATGTTCCAGGAAACCCAAGTACCATAGGCAAGTGTGAGGGCATTTTATGTACTAAGACAGGGAAGGAACTGTTTACTCCTTTCGGTTATATATGCATACATTAATAAATGTAAATTGTAAGCTTTCTTTTAATTAATGTGCTCTTTATTTTCAAGTAAGCCAGGTACTAGACATGAAAATCTTGGGGCAACCCAGAAAACTATCTGATGAAAACCAATTGAGGGCTTGGCCTGCTACCCATAAACATCCATCACCCAGCCCTTTTCTGCTGGGATTTGTGTTGAATGACGTCCTCTGCAGGTTAACAATTAGTTTTTAGCATAAGAGTCCTGTGCCATCGTCATCATCTCCCCAGGAGACAAAAGAGGTTGAGTGATTTTTAGATTACATGGTCTGATAAGACACAGGCTCCTGACTCTCTGCTTGTGCCATGCAGGCCACCTGCTCTATGGAGCTGCCACCAGGGACACCTTCAAAAGGTTTAATAATGATGTTCTCTGTAGAGATGTCGCTCAGAGCATGCTCAGAATTTACATTTAGTCCATTGACTAAAACCTTGTATATAAAATCTTATATATAGGATCTATGAGTAGTTGCTAAAAGAGATTGTAGAAATGTTATTTTCTATTAAACAAGAATCTGTGTGCTCTGTAGCCATAAAAACTGTAAAGGAGCACAGGAATTGATAGAGCAAGGCAGATCAGTCTACCCAGTCAGATATCCTGTCTGACTGCACCCATGATCAGAAGCATCACAGGAAAAGATAAATTAGGAAGCCACATTATAAAGACATACGGAATAATTATTACAGAAAGATTCCTCCTCTTCTTAAGTGCTTGTTTTATATCCTGGAGCAGCTGAAATTTCCTACTTCATTTTAGATTTTTTCTGCTCTTAAGTAAAAATGTTCTCATCGTCCATTTAATTGCCTGACTCCTTTTTAATTGCTGCTAAGTATTAGGTCTAAAAAAAAATAATCCCAGTGTGGCAGAAAGTCCCACATCAAATCATTAATTATGTAAAAAGCATTTATTTTTGCTAATTTTAATCTGACTAGCTTCCATTACTTGTTTTCTGATTTTCTCCCCTCTCATTCTTTTACGGTTCGGAGTCAATAGGAATTTTCAGTTTATCTTCTCAGTTGAAGAGATGTAAAATAACAACTGCACTATCTTCCAGAATCAAAGAGATCCTTTTTTCCTCCACTCACATTCTCATGAACAAAACTCTGGATTTATAAGCAGTTCTCTAGAAGTGAATAGTGTATACCACACTATCTCGAAATTATTCCTACCAAAATACTGCCTGAAGTGAGAGAGTATCTAAAGTTATAAAATAGAAAATGAGACTTATTTCCTTCCTGGGAAAAGATTATTAGACCTTATGCAGAAATATAGGGTGTAAAGCATAAACAATTATTAAATTCAAACAGAAGAGGTGGGAGATAGCATAATAATTTGCTGTGACTTGGAGATTCACTCAAGCCTGAAGACATACAGGAGAAGAACCATCTGCTCAGCTTCATCATGCTGGGGACCTGGCTATTCTGGTCCTGGCTGTTTTGGATGATCCCAGGATCATCCAAACCAGGAGGTTTGAGGGGCACAAGCAAAACATGATTAAATCCTGCCACATTCATCAACTGTGCACAAACCCCAATTACTTTGAGTAAATTCTCCAGCAAGTTCAGACAGATTTGTGAAGACAATTCTGCCAAACAGCAAGTTTTTCATCCAGAAACACAGAACTAATGTAAAAACCCACAACATACAGAACATCAGAACAACAAAGAAAAAAACATGATGAGAAAGAGAAATGGTCTGATACAATAGTGAAGTATGTATAGAAATGTATGGAGACCTTGATCACAGTCAAAATACGGAGCTCATCTTTGTGAGCAGAACAAGATTTGATAAGATCAGAGTAAAAGATATTGAAAAAGGTATAATATTATAAAAACTTGGGTAAGCACTGTGTGGATACATAGGAAAGGTTTTATTCCATAATAAATAGAAGAAGATTTAGATTATGGCTTGAGTTGCTGGATTTACTGGAGAGTCACACATTATACTTGGTCACAAGGTTAAATGGGCAACAGAACAGCAGTCATTGAAAGAGAGATCACAGGCAATTGGTTTGGCACTGGAGGAGGAGTAAAAAGCTCCAGTGACAACAAGTATTCAGGTCCCTCAGATGATGAACAAGGGAAATGAAGGGGCTGCTAGGAAGCATTTTTAATCCCATAGGTTCTAGAAAGGTAGTAATGTTCATTAGCTCCTGCTGTGCTCTAAATACTCAGAAATATGTATGTTGCTAACTTACAATACAGAGCAAAATACGATATGAGACAAACAAAGCCACGCTACGTAGTACTGACACATACATTCACACCAACTCTACAAGATAGTTGTGTTTCATGTACATAACTTTTATAATATTTTTCAAATTATCTGGCTTCTTAGGAGTAATAAAACACTATCTTGCATGAGCACTATAGTGCTTGCCCAGAAATTACATTATCAGAATTACTTATTGAAAAGAGAATAAAAATAAAGGTGTACTGAAAAGACAGGAAACAGATAAAGTACTACAGAACTGATATTCTCTTCATTCATAGTACAGATTTTTCACTTCTCAATTTCATTGCCATAACCACATACAATTTGAATTATTACAATACATCTACATCCCACTTTCCTTATAATTTAATTGGAAACTAGGTGATACCCACTCTAAAAATTAACATTCACCATTTCTCCTCTTCTCATTGACACACATGCAAAGGGCCTATAAACTCCTATTGTCAACAGCCTAAGACATGCCCTTCACTGGGAGAGATGTTGCCACTGGCTTGAAGAACTTGTGCCCTCTCTGGGAATCCAGCAGCAGGTCTTTTGTTTCAGCCAGCAGGCAGGGGCCACTCAAAATCTCAACAGGAAGTGATCTGCAGCTATGCACCAAAGGGAAGAGTCCAGCTTGTAGAATTTTGGATTTCATGTAAAGCAGTGCTTAGCAAGAAGAGAGACCAGCAAGTACATTTTCAATGCCATCTGCTGGATAAGACAGACAACTCTAATAAAGGCAAACACCTGCTCTTTTCCATCTATCACCATCAACTCATTCCAACAGCTCCCTCCTCTTTGTACCTTACCTAAACAAAGATCAAATCTGAAGTTGTCTTAATAAGCACATCTTATTCCCCATTCTGTTAATGCATCCAAGAAAGCAAATAAGCCAATATTTATGAACATGTTTGAATGTACAAAAATTACTGCATTTTACTCCAGCTGAGAATTCAGGGGATTCTTACAAAGAAAAACATCTTAAAATAGATATGATGAGAAGAGCCTGATGCCTGTGCTGCAAAACATATTCTGGCACTGCACTAACCTCATCTCCCACTCTAGAAGAGCTAATACTTCTTTCTGAGGACAGCAATGAAAACGTCACAACACAAGAAGGTTTTTTTCCTCTTGCCTGGAGAGTATTTTTCCCATTGGAAAGACCAACAATGGAAAGTATTCACTCACCTAAATGAGTACAAACAGACTTGTATTTCACAATAAAATGGAACAGACAACTGCTCTAAAGAGACAGGTAAATTCTATTCCTAGACTAGTCCAACACCAGATATCCTAGGATTTAAGAACATGTGTTTATTAATTCATGAACAGTTTTCTGACTTTTGTGAATTATGATATATTATGGTCAATCAAATTGCAAAGCTTCACTGAATATGTTTCAATTGTTCGTGGAAATCACTGACAATATGGATATCTGCAATTTCTCATACAGGACATCTGAACACATTCTCCTTGTGACAGCATAACCAAAGAACTTCTGAAGACTCTAGCAGAATGACCCTCTTGCTCTATTATGCTATTTAGACAGTGTATTGGATCACCTAAATTGAGTAAAAAAAGAGGGATTGGCCTGAAACAGGTCTGACATGAGGTTGCTATAACTCATGTAAGAGATGCAGGAACAGATTGCAATCCTAGGTCCTCAAATACAAAAATTGTACTTGCTGACGTGAAAAAACAACAATTGTTAATAAACAGATATTCTACTTTTCAACACTCCATATGGCAGTCTGATGGATTAAACACCAACAGAGTGTTGATCACTCTAAAAGCTCATATTGAGATGATCTGGAAAATCTGTCTATCTACAATTTACGAATTCTGGTTAATTTAATTAAAATGTTGCATCACTAAGTGCCTTAATATGGAAAGCCATAAGCTTGTGAGGTTCCTGGCACATGCCTGCCTTCAGAGGAAGCTACAGAACAAATTAGCAAGAGTCTCCTTTTCAATTTGGGATATACAAAGGAAGGAAGACTCCTGAGCTAGAAAACCAGTGTAAGGGTACAAGCAGGAAGAAGAGGGCAGACAAATCTCCAAAACAGGCAGAGGGATAGGTTATACAATAAGGCTAAGGGATGCCTGCAGCATAAATAAAAAAAAAAAAAAAGGATATAGGCTGTCAAGGTACAGGTGACTTCTTTGAAAGGGGCGGGTTAAGGTTGAAGGAAACTAGATTGTTATAAGCAGCAGACTGAGAAGTGGAGAGAGAGGGATGGGGTTCAGGAAAGGAACTGTCCCCTGGCAAGGAGAACAAAGGCCAGAAAGTCCCCAAAAAGCAGAAGTCCATGATCAACATGCTTGGCCAAAGGTAAATCCAGTGGTGTAATCTCCCCTTACCAAGGGAGGCTTGAGATCTGGCTTCTTCGACAGGCTCCAGCACATACACAAACAATTACTGCAGTTTAGCTAAGGGGTGGTACCTGTTCATTTTCAATTTGGTGTCAACATCATGAAGGAATCTTTGAGGCAAAGCCAGCTTACAAAGTTGTTTTGTTTCTTCCTAGAAGGAGGAGTCTCTCCAGTACAGCAATTGACCCTCTAATTGTACAGGCAGATGAGGTTCTGCCTGCAAAACCCAAGAAGATGTATTGACTTTCTGCAACAAACATTAGGGCATGTGAGATTGTGAAGAAGGCCTGGTTTTGTTCTATATCTAGCACAGTATTATAAAAATAACCCTGTCACCCCCTGAATGCCACTTCAGCTGCAGTTCTACAAGTCACTGTGTGACAAAAAAGAATACTGACCTTTTACAATGCACACCCCTATACTAATCTTTCCCATAAGAGTAGAATTCAGAAAAATTAATCTGGAGTAAATAAAAAAACAAAGCTATGTGCTTCAAAAATAAAAACCATTTATAAAACGCTTGATCACATTTACATCTCCATGGTTCCTCTAGATTATTTCCAACTACTTTTCAGAACATGCAACTGAGTGTGTTGGAGCCAAAGTTAATTATTTCCATATTCAAATACAAGAGTACTGATCTTCTATACTATTATAAGCATAAGAGCCAATAAAAAGTGCCAAAGACAGAAAGCAAGGTGGGGAAATAATCTTCCTTCCCCTAAGTCTTCTCTGCATCAGAGAGACCAAGCAGGCTGGTTTCAAAACAAGAGCAAGTGATATAACCAAACAAAAGCAGACCTGAAAGGTGAGCAAACCCCACATGCCACAGAGTCATTATTACTGTGTCGACAGCACACTTGTTAAAAATGTATATTTTAATTTTCTGTATTGCTTAAAGGTCCCAATTTGCCCAGGGATCTAGCTAAGCTGCCATTTTCTACCATGACACAGTCTAATCTTTATTTAATGGATTTAGCATCTATCTTCACTAGAGTGGTCTCTAAGGGGAAGGGGAGGGGAGTATGAAGGGGCATGAAGAGATGATCAGAGCCCCCCTCTCCTTCATCCATCCGGCGCTCATGTTTGTGTTCAAAATTCAATTACCTCCTTATTGATACTTCACAGAGATATTTAAGCTGCAAACATGAAGCCCTGATTTCCCAGGGGGCCATGCCCCTCTCTATTTCACTGCTCTGCTTCCCCCAGGGTGAATTCCTGAGGCGTCCATATTAATAGGTAATCAGTCACAATTCATTTATTAAACAGCTAGCAAGGTTTATCAGCCTGCCCTGATTAGCCGGAAGAAGCCACTGAATTCCTAATTTATTTATGGAAATATAAGTGTCTTTTTGAATTCCGTTCATGAAAGACAGGGGTGTTGTGGGTCTGGCACATTGAGTTCTAACAGAGAAGCACCAGGCAACCTGGACACTGAGGACTTTGCAACTTCAGCCTGGTAAATGCTCTGTGATGACCCCAGCATCACCAAGGGATTCAGACCAGAACCTCAGTCACAAGCCAGCTCTCCAGAGAGTAGGCATTGCCACCCATTGCAACTAGAGAATTACTATCCACTGATGGCTCAGTGTGTGGAATGGCTGGAAAAAGTTCACTAAACAGAGCCATCAGTGCAACAAAACTAGGCCAAAATAATAAAGAAAAAAAGATGCATTTTCAAAAGTTTGAATAAAACATTCAGACCAGTGCTGAAAACAACTGCCAGGTAACATTAATATATGCATTTACACATAAAGTTCAGCTTTTTGAAAATCACATTCTGTTACAACCTTTACATTATTTCTGCTATAATCATCTCAACTAAACTGTTTTTAAAATGGAATACCACTGCTGTACATTCAAACTCAGACACAGAAAGTCAGTGATGCTGCTGATTACCATAAAGTAAAAATGAATAAAAAAAATTTTTAAGTAATTTCTCTATTTTTTTAAAAAAGAGATATGGAGTACTCAGTAAAAAGCAGATCTTGAAGTGAAAGACTTATACATGCACTGGATACACCTTAAGGTAGTTAGAATACAGCCTCATGTAACACAAAGCTTACATACATGGGCCTCTGAAGGTTCAAGGCTACCACTGGTGAAAAACTCTTTTTATTCCTGTCAGCTGCGTAGCGGTCTCCAAAACTCATATTTAACTGAATTTGACCCACCATGACTTTTTAGTCAGAAAACAACTAGGAATGGAAGGCTATAGAAAATGTTTAATTCCTTTTTCTTCTCAATACAAATTTGTACTAGGTAACGTTCAATGCCTCTGGTCACTCTGTCTTTGGTCACTTTTCTGAACAACTCTACAGGGAAGTAAACATAGGTAAACACAGTAAATATAGGGATTTTCCAATTTTCTCTGAAAATTTGTATTTTCCAATGCTCTGAACAAGGTGGATGTCCCTCACACAGATACAGCAGCCAAAAGGGTATTTTTGACTAATTCTTTCCTAAAATATTTAGATGTCAAAACTGACAGGATTTAACGATATACAGTGTTATATGAAATACAGACAGAGGCATGTTTAAACGTATAATGAACATTTCTGTTAACACTAATTCTGAGACGGTTATGTCATTTTGTTCAGCAACTTCATTCTGATCACGCTATTAACTGACTACAAGGGTATTCAAAACTAACAGTCAAAGCATAAAGAGGATGCAGATGCCACTCCACAATACTGTATCTCACAAAAAATATTTCAATTCAATCACAATTACTTGAAAATATAATTCAAAAACCATTCCAAAATCTTACCTAGTTTATGACTGGCTACGCCTATATCCTCTATTTACAAGCACAAGCTCAATAATTACACAGAGGTTTTAATTTAATATTCCATTACACAAAAATTGCAGTAGTGCATTAAAACATATAAAATCCCCACTTCAACTGAACTAGTACAACCCATAACCTTAAATACAAAATATATTATTTCCTCTCAAATTACAGTGGTTAGACATGAAAAGATGTAGTACATGCAATAAATACATCCCAAATGCTAGGAGGTTTGAGTGTCTGAATTCATCTACCACCATGACTTGTATGTTGCAGTGTGTTTGAAGTCAAGGGTGGCATGGGGAAATGAATCCTGGAAGAAGAATCTCTTTACTGCCTGAAAAAGTAACAATAGCTTCATAGTTTTTAGTTTGTGTTTTCTGCAAGTAAGGGTGATTCACTGTATTTTTCCTACTATGAAATGCAGATCCTAGAAGAAGGAAAAAGACACAGAATTTACATGAAAGATTTCTCAATACCTTTCCTCCACTGTATAAGGAGGATTTTCACGCTGGCACAAGAGGCAGACACCATAGGATTTTACAACAGACCCAAACATCTAATCAAGTTGTGGCTCTCAACAGCCAGTTTCTGCAGCCCTCATTGCTTGGGGAACTGCAAATACTACCGATGAAAATAAAACAACCTCTTCCTTTCCTGAGTCTATCCATACTTCACCTTTTCCCCCTTCAGCAGTAAATTCACAAGGGTGATTTTAAACAAGGGCTTTGCAGAATACACAAGATAGAACTCACCACAGAGCAGGTAAAATAGGACACTTGTGCATGTTTTCATTGGGAAGCTCACTGCACATCACACTCACTGTTATTTTCACTTCCTCAATATGTAAGCTCCTTATCATGCAGAACACTGCAGCACTGTCCATAACAGACATTCAACCCATGATGCCCAAAGGTGCTGCAAAATGTAAGCTGCAATCATGTTGCAGTTATTTCTAGTCTAGACAGATGTTAATTCTAGTCTTGTAGTTTTCACAGATGTTACTCCTAGTTATTTCTAGTTTTCACTGCTTTGAAAACACAACTGAGTGAAAGCAATGCAGCACTGGCACGTATACAAAAAAAAAAACAAACAACTTACAAAACTATAAGAGAATAGAATTTACTATTACAACAGAGAACACAATATTACAGTCTTTAACTACTTGACTGATTTTCAAACTAACCAGTTTAAAATTCCTTTTAATGCAACCAAGTCTGAGATAGATACCCAGTCAAACCCAGCATGCCACTGCCCACCCACCAAGCAGAACTGGAATTCATGTTCCTGTGAAACACCCAAAGGGTTTTAAAATAAAACCAGAAGTATTACCAGAAGGCACTCCTTCCTTTCTAATGCCTTGACAGAACTCAAGGACCTATCACTCTGCTGAATATTACTCTTCATACTTTCATCCTGCCCCACCTTCTCCTCCATCTTATGTTTATTTCCAATTCTTTTGAAACATGAATATTTCATATGTCCATATACTTTTAAGGCTAGTACAGTAGTACTTAGTACTTTAGTAGTAGTAAACTGCATGATTACAATAAAGCCTGGGATGATTATCTTCTCTCTTTCTTGCACAAGTCAGTGCCAGCAACATCACGCTCTTACTGAATTAACAAGAAATGTCACAAACTGCACACCCAAAAATTATTTCCTACACTACTTAAATGCTGTAACTTAAGTGACAGACATTTACAGGCAGAGTACAACACCATTCAGAATAAAAATGAGACCCTTTAATTGACACTGGAGAAAATTAGATTCTAATTGCATATGCTGTATTTTCCTGATGACAATGAGGTTAGCATTTGCAAAAAAAGTGTTATGAGTTCCTGAACAACCAACACGTTATTAAGACCTTTGTCATATAAGTCATTAGAAATGTGACATTTCCAACAGCAGAGAGCCCTCTAGAGCTACCACGGGATAACAGTTCAGCAACCCTCCAGGAGAAGGGCACCAGTGCTACAACACCCAGCTCTTCACAGATTCCCCTCCAGCTACAGACCAACCCAAATTTTACCTGGTTCAGTAGAACAGAGACCAAACCCAACAGTGAGAAAACAGAAATCACATTTTAATTTGGAGAATATGTGAGATAAAATTTATTGTATTGCCAGTAAACTTGGAAAGCTTTAAAATGTAATAATAGGTTTGGGCAAAGTCGTGCAAGGACTTAGAGATACTTATTTATAATACATATGTTTCTAAAAAATCACCAAACACCTGAAAAGCAGAATTTTACATGACAGCGCATAGTGACACCAAAATAACTGTCACTGTGAAGTTTAAACAATACATGGATATATTCCTCATAGCACAAAAAGCTCTCCATATGAAAATACCCTGTCAATGTAAAATAACTTCCATAAACAAAATATATTCTGCTGAACTTACTAAAGTGTACAAGCTTTCACTAAAACAGTGCTCAAAACAACACACAAATGAAATCTACTTAATCAGTTATTAGATGTCCTTCAATTACCTCTACTCTTGTGCTTGTGCTGTAGCAACCAATCAGTACAATTAAATTACAAACTGAAAATCTCTTCTTACACAGCATGGAGTTTCCTATTCCCACCTCCTCAATTACAGTACAAGTTGTAAGATAAATTGCAAGAAAATAACTATATCCTTTAGCTTTACTGTCAAGACTTACAACTGTGAAAAGCAGTAAGCACAACTTTATTACCTCCTCATTGTGACCAAAAATAGCAAGAATGAATTCACCCACTTTCTCAGAACTAAAACCCATAGAAGCATACAATTTTGGGACTGACAACCAAATTACAACATACCAACCAGAGGTTTGGGTCCACATTTTAAGAGAATAAGTTAACCACTTTAAGTAATGAGTTTAACTTTCTGCATGTTAGTTCATCAGACTTAATTATGATACGAGCTTGCAGTGCTCTGAGGGAACAACAATCTCTTGGAGACTTCAAAGAATCCACAAACAGCCTTCAAACATGCTTTCATGGGCAAGTATAAAGTAATGTTTTATTACCAAAATAAATTTCTAAGAGCCAACACTTCACTGGAGGGGGGAGGTGAAGAACAAACTTGCAATGAATATGATGAGAAGGGGTAGTATGTCTACTCTGCTAGCAACAGCATCAAGCTTCCTTTTTTGATCTCCAGCTAGAACTCAAAAAGCCAAAGCAAAACCTTCCTGTAGAGACAGAGGCAATTCAAAATATAACAGCACCCTGACAAATTCATGTTAAGATCCTGAAATCAGGAGTACAGCACCCCATTGGGTCTATTTTTATCTCAGACCCACTGATATATTCAACAATGCACTTCTAAATGAGAATATTTTCAGAACAAAAATCACTCCGCTTTACATAAATTGGTTATTCCTCTGCCCTAAACTCCCAAAATCTCATGGCCATAAACTTCAGTCATATTGGGACACATGGATATGCTATGTTCTTACAAGATTTTTATTCTATCTTACATTCAGTTTTCAATGCCTAAGAAAATGCAAATAGCTGTCATTGCTTCCATACTATTAACAGCAGCAATCCTTTAATATTCTTAAAGTTACTGTGCATCACGAAGACAAGTCTTAGACATAAAAGAAAAGATACATTCAAGTGTAATCTGTTGTACGTGCCTGTGCAAACACCAAGCAGGTCTGCACCAAGACTAAGGAGAGCAAGAACACCCAGCCATCCTCACTGGTAACATGTCAGGACAGTAACTACACATTTACACCAAGGGTCATAGAGTCCTCGGCTCCTTCTCCCTATCTCCTTAAAATGTCTATTTCTGCAGGGTACCTATGGGAACTAGTTATGAAAGTCGAGCAATTAGAAAGCATTTCTGAGGTATTCATGGGCCTGTACCAGCCACAAGTGCCTAACAGCTCTGCGTGTGTGGAAGTCCCTGGAGAGCCATCACATTTCAATTACTATCACTAACATTAGTCATTATCAGGCTGGCTTCAGTCCCTGGGGAAGGCAGCTTGCGATGACAATATCCAGCATCTCCTTGTAAAACAATTCATTAGGCAAAGCAGAACAGCTGGGGCAGCCACGTGGATGTCTGCAGAGTGCCCCCCCCACCGGGACCCCCAGCCCCCCTTTTCCTTTTGGACAGGGGCAGCCACCGCCCCCATGACAGCTGTAAAAGCCTCTGGGGACACTTCAGGTTTAATCAGTGCTCCTTATTCTCAAGGGAAGCATTTGATTGCAAACTTAAACTAATGGCACTCAGAAGGTTACAACAATCATCAGATAAGAGGCTTTAGGGCATTTTTATCTTGTTCTAATGCTCACAAGTTAATGAGGCAATAAGAGACAAATACTATCAGACTTGGTCTAGCAACATTGTACAGATGGGATGTTCAAAGCTGCGTTTACTGCAGATGCAAGCGGTAAGGTGGCAAGTTCACTATTGATCTTACAGAAGACTTCACGCTCAGAACGCCCGAAACCACTCAATAAAGTGCTTGGCAAATTTTCACATAGCTTTGTATGCATTATCACTGGATCCAAAATGGAGGAAACTGAAGAGGAATACAGCAAACGAAACACGTAAATAATCGCTAGCATTAGAACGGATACAGACTAATAATTTCTAACCTTTTATGCTGCTTGCAAATAGAAGTCCTTTTATATATACAATGTCTGCAAATGGCTGAGAATAGCCTCACTTTTCTTAGTTACCCTGCTGGGGTCCCAGATTGAGGAGCACTTCATACTGGGATCTGTTTTATTATCATATTCTCATTTTACTTCTGATGACTGACACGATATTCTAAAGACACCTTCCTGTGGCATATAATAGCAGCACATAGGGGAAACAACAAACAGCAGCACACACCAAAGCATACTTAACAATAAATGAATAAATAAAATTCATTATTTTTTTTCAATGCCTTGCAAAACCAAGCTAACATGAACTACACCTTACAGCTGGGGAGACAGGAAGAGGCATGTAAGAAGGCAAATAAATGAACCGAGCAGAAGAGGGTAGTACCAGAAACTGAGCCAACCTCCAAAGTCACACTCTAGTGAGATTTTTCACTAGGATCAGCTGCTGCTCTGCAAATAGGTCCAGCAATCCATACTGTGGAAGAAAATTCTCTCTCCATTCCTGCCAGAAGCCAGAATTTACAGGAAAACGTTTCAGACAGAGATGGCACAGGGATAATCTTTCCAGTATCTGTAAATACAGAGTAAATGTTCTAGTAATACAGAAGTGGTGGAAAGTTTTAATTGAATAAAGGCACAGACAGCAAAAGTTGTTTAAATAATAAATACAGACCAGTTGTAAAGGTTCGAGAGTCCCTGCTAGAATGACTCCTGAGATTTGCTTGGCATTTTTGTGTTTTTAAATGATAATGGAAAAATGCACATAACCTTATGCTTGATTAAACTTCTCCCCATCCTCAATTTCTCTACTGACAGTAGTCTACAAGTTATCCTGTCAGAATGAGAGTAGCAAAAAATAGGCCTCTGACAGTATAATGTAAGAACATTTTGTTTGTAGTCATGTTTCTTTCTGTGCCAAGCATGTGGCAGGTAGAAATGCTTTAATGTGACAGCCCATTCCTTTACTTTTGTGGCTAAAAGCTCTTCAGTCAAGCCCCATTGAGCCCCTACTTGTCTAGAAAGATGTTGGTGGTTTCACCATTCATTTCAGCCAAGACACACAAGAACCTCTGTATACGCTGAGGACCATTCTCCTACTCTGCTTAAGAATTGTACTGAACAGACTGTATCTCCCCATGCACAAAAATGGGCTCTGCAGCCCACACTTCACAGTCTTGGAATCAGCTCTGTCCATGAAGTATTTGAAAGTCCATTCATCATCCCCCAAAGGCCTAAAAGCCATCACTGTGATACAGGAATTCTTAGGTTTCCTGTTCCTAATCAGATCTGCTCCCACACAGGCAGATCATAAAGTTGCACCTGCCTAAAGCTCATAAGCTGAACAGTGTGGTTCTGGGGGGAATGCAGGCTTCGAATGAACTTCTAGTTCTAGAAAAAGATCTTAGATCACAGCAACATGGAGTCACTGCATGGTTGGGGTTACAAGGGCTCAAGAGGTCTGCTGGTCAAAGCAGGGTCAATTAGGAGGTCAGATCATGCTGCTTTAAACCTTTATTGAGTCAGGTCTGGAAGACCTCCAAGAATACAGAACGTAGAACTGGTGACTGCACAATGTGTTCCACGACTTGACTGACCAGTGCTAATACTCCAGCTGTCTTTGCAAACCACAAATGGGTGCTTTGAGTAGCAAACCAAAAACCCTGCAGAAGCTAATGGTGATGAATCAGATGACTGATTTCAGTCTTCAGAGCAGTTTGGTCAGTTAGTTTTCAGATTAACCTTTCTCTTCTTCTGCACTAACACAGAAAAGGCTCCCTTTTCTTAACCACAGGAAATATCTAGATCAACCTTCACTACATCAACATAAACTCAAAAAGTCTTTTCTAGAAAGGATCAAACCATTGCAGAATTTCTTCCTACTACTGAACAAACAATAGGAGAAAAAGGGGACTTTCAGAAGAGACATTCTTAGACATGAATAGCAGGGTATAAAAATGTTTTATGGGTTGTTTTTTTTTAATTGGTGTTTTCATTTTGTTGTTCTTGTTTGTTGGTATTTGTTGTCCTGGGTTTCTTTTTGGTGGAGGCAGAGGTGGTTTTTCGTCTTAATAAAGCAAGTAATGCATCCTGGCTTGAAATACCTCTCAGAGGTAACCTTTATTTTAACAAAATCAGATTCACAAACTAGGTATGGGCACATAGAAAAGGTGAGGAGGAGGAAGAGAAGGAAAAAACCACAATACATATCAGGTAAAAAGCATCTCATCAACTCAGCTTTTATTTAGAATTTATCTGTTGCATTGAGCATCATTCAGTTCGACAGCAGTTATCTGCCAGCTTTTGGGACACTCAGCATTTGATCCTTATATATACAGCTTTGGAAACTCAGTTATCAGAGCTAGATGGGTGTGGTGGTTTAAAAAGAAAATGAGGGTTTTTTTTTTTTAGAATTCAGTAGTCAAACCAATGAGTGCTCAGGTTTAAAGATTGGCACCTGGTGTGGCCACTAAGGACAAGGATCTGCCTCTGAGAACACAGGGGGTTAAAGCAGAGGGCTCCCAGGAGAACTCGCTCTTGGTTCCGGTCCCTGAGGACGGAGGGATCTCCCCTGCCCAGCTGGGCGGGCAGGGGAAGCCATGCGGCCTGGGCGAGGTAGGCTGGAGCCTTGGCAGAGAGGAGAGAGGAAGATCCTGCAGGATGGAAGGGTGGAGAGAGTACAAGAGCCTTGAGAAGTATCAGGCAGCCTTCTTCCTCCCCCCGGAGAGAGAGAGAGAGACTGTGTCTGTGCCACCTTGAAATTTGATATCGGCAACTGGGCAGGCACAGTCCAAGGTTTTAACCCTTTTTGTAGATAACAGAAACTTTATAAATGTTAATCCTCCTGAATCTGAAGAAGGAAGATAAAGAGAACTAAACAGAGATGATGAAAGTTCATGCAAGTGGAAGATTGTCAAAGAATACTAAAAAAGAATCCTAAGTGGGAAGAGATGATGGAGTAGCCTTTGGCTAGACTGTTCTTGTAAAGCCACGGACAGACTTATTTTTTTTTTGTGACATAGAGACTGTATTTAGGGGGAGGCAATGTCCTAAAGCCAAGAAAGTACGGTAAAGCAATGGTGTAAACAGAGATGGCTGACGAGGGTGTGGTGGTGCCTTCTGTCTTCAGTGGAGAGGAAGATCTCTGTTTCACGAGGCCCCTCGGCCCCGGGGGGTGAAACTGGGGGGGACTGGTGTCCCGAAGCTAAGAGACTGTTCCTGTTTTGGAACTAGGCAAAACATCCTTAAAAAGAGAAACCCTAGAAACAGTTCTGGTCCATGCACAGTGGTGAGAGCACTGGACATGGAAAAAAAAGTCACGAAATGGTGCAAGAAGAGCTCCTATCTCTCCTTAATGAACTGAGTACTGATTATCAAAAAGGTAGTAATAGACTGAAGATTAATTATCTGAAAGGTGGTAACTTGATTAGAAATTTTTAGTTTGTTTTATTGTGTTGAGAACTAGGGTAGAGGGAGGAGGAAGAGTGTTTTTTAAAGTTTTCATTTTCTTCTGTATGTGTCTTCTTTACATATTATAAGTAATAAAGTTCTTCTTTTCTTTTGCTTTCTAAATTAGAAGCTGTTTTGCTCTGTTTTTAGTCACATCTCACAGCAAACACCAAGGACAGTGTATCTTCATGGGGGCACTGGCCTCGTGCCAGCGTCAAACCATGACAATGGGACACTGTCTGTCACTGGAAAAACTCCCTGTTGTACTTCCAACTTCAGGCTCCAGAATTAACCATGCAATGTAAGGTGTCATTTCAGCACTTCTACACTTAACCATGTTTTAAAGCTATCTATGCAATCACAGAGTTTACATTACGATAATCTCCTTTTTGGTAAGAGGTGTCCATCAGAATTAGAAAAATGCAAACAGCTGCATTTGGGAGTCTCAATGAATACCTGACATAATGGAAGTGTGGGGTTTTACAGTCACTTTGGATATTTGAAAATAATTCTGTGGTAAAATAATTACCTTATTATGAAAAAAAAATGAAGTCACAGACAAAAAAATCCAACCCAAACTGTACAATCTAACAAAAGAAGATTCCACATAGAAAAGTATCTACAACAGCCATCAAATAGAAAATAAAAGCACAGAGAAACTGTAGAAGTTTGAACTTATAACACCTATAGGAGAGCTTTAGAGATTTTTTTTTTTTCCTTTTCTCAAACTTCACAAGTATACATGTCCTTCTCAGCAATCAGAATCATCAATGCCTGGAGACTATGATGATGCATTAGTACTCACCATCAATGTCCATCATAGCATCTTTCCCTAAGAGTAAGGGAAGGACAAGAAGGCAAAGATGAAGAAATTTTTTGAAACTTACAGAAATATTCATTCTACTTTACCGGCAGAGAACACCCTAAGGATCCATGCAGTATTTCTTTCCATATATGACAGTTACCTAGACACAGCATTTGTTTTATGGTAAGAATGCACTATTTATGCACATGCGTAGAATCACATCTGATATCATTAGTATACTGTCTCTCCCTGATTTTATGTTTAACAATAACCTGAACCTGGCCTCCTTTTTTTTTTTTTTTTTTTCCATAGAGGGCAACTCAAACACACACCCTTTATTTAAAAAAAAAAAACAATAGCAGCCTTGGTCCAAATTCAATTTCCATCCTCACCACTGCAACCTAATCTCCTGGCACGTTAATGCAAATCAAAGCGAACACTTCTCTGACACTGGTAGCAAAGCATGTTCCTCTCCCAAGAGAGACCTGTAAAACAGGACAGTCACTGACAGCAGTACAATTACTGACACAGATACAGACTTTATGGACATGTTTATCTCTGCTGTAAATCCACACTCTCTCTCCACTCCGATTCATGAGTCATAAAGAAATTGCAGATAATGAAAAAGTTGGAGAAATTTACAGTGTGTCGGAAACCTCAGACAGCCAGAAGAAATTAAAGAGCTGACTGAGGATAAATCACACAGGTACAATTAAAACTTCCTATGCCTCCTTCACTTCCAAACTGAGGCACAAGCCAACAGAGATGATGAAAAGTTGAGGTCATGACTCCTCTGACTGTAATAATTTCTTAACTACCTACACGTCAGAATTAGCCAATTCACAGTTCATGTATGAACAGCAATTTCAAGCTGGCATTCTGATGTCTTGCTCTTCCAACAGGAGGTGCCCCAGAAGAATCCTGCCTGTAAATAAGCCACCCAGCAAACAGTATAAGAAAAGGTCATTTTCTTGTCCCTCTGCAGATGCAGAGTATCTCTTACCACAGCGATGTGCATTAAAATGAAGCAGTAGATCTACAGTGTGGGAGGAGAGTGTAAAAGAATTGGGAGAAAGGCCAAGGTTTCACATGGAAATCATAGCACCTTGGATATTGTGGTGACAAGCCATATAAACATCTTAACAGACAATTTAAGTGTTCTTTTCACCTCTCTGAAACAATCAAATAAGGCCCAAGAATTACTATGAATGTAAACTGAAAACAGCCTCCGTATTTTTCCTACTGTGAAAAACTAAACCAACCATTTCAGCTGATTGTGAGCTCCTGAAATTCTCTGTGATCATGTCCTAACCCAAAAATGAACCATCCAAAATGTGGCATATTCTATGGGAGAAGTCTACTAACTGCCAAGTAACTCCTCAAGCTGTGTATTACAAAAATCCAGTGTCCAAAGAGCATAATCTTGTTGTCCAGATGTAAAACTCTGCCTTTGAGGTTTGAAGCACACGAAGTATACTATTTCACATAAAGTCCTTGTCAAACGCAGTACTAAATAACAAAATAAGTGAGAAATATGCTTTCAAGCAAAACTGAAACATGATGAAGATTCACTCAGCAAAGCAGGAAATGCAGAAAACTAACCAAGGAAAAAAATAGTTGCTACAAAGAAAATTCTAACCAGAGCAGAAATAACTGAAGTGCACACAAACTGCTTCTTTGTATGCAGGACAGTTCACCTTGTAAGTAAACAAACAGTATTTTGTTGAAGAACATCACAAGCACTGGACTTGGCAGATATTGTTCTCTTCCTAGCCCAACATATTCAGAACAATGTAGGTGATCCAAAACATATTTCCTTCCATAGTGTTTCAGATTAATACAGGCACAGAAGTGCTAGAGGCACAGTACTTCTGGAGAAGCCAGCTTTTAACAAAGACAGAAGTGAGCATCCTCCTCCTACTTTTGTCAGCAGTCAAGATGGTAAAAACACTACTATATCTTCACAGTAACTGGCACTGAGGGTGCTGTGGGATGTAGATCCAAATCACATGCTACTCTTTCACTTTATTTCCTTCTTGCCTCTCCAAAAGGCAGTTCTCTTCTCCAGCTCCACAACACTTTAGACAGTCTTATTTCCCCAAGAAAACAGGGAAAGAGTTCATGTTATAGAAAGAGTCTGCTCTTCTACACAGTTCCAAAACCTCATTTTGAGTAGTAAGAAACCATAAGAGCCCAATTCACTTTTCCATGCTAATCTCCTGACTACAGATGTGGACATACAGCTTTTACTAAAATGGACCAACAAGATATTTCAGAAGATGTCATATGACATATTAAACCACCCTTTACTTACACATCTGTTCATATGTTGGTTTTCTACAAATATAAGAACATGAAACATTGTGTTACAAACAACTGTGCACACACACCAGAAAAAGTACCAGGCAACTGTAATGCAGAAGTGAGGCCATGTTCACAAATGTAAAGCAAGGCTTCTGAGCTTAAAAAGCCTCTGTGTTACCAGGACTAAAGAAAATGTGGTTATGATCAAAAAATATTTTTATCTGATCATCACTGATAGAAGCCAGTTTGGGTACAAAGGCCAAGTGTTTTGTGTAGAGCCTAAAAAGGCTGCAGGTTCATGCTACATGGAGACACTCCTAGGCAAGTCAATCCAATACACAAAAGGAAGAAAATATTTCAGTAAAAGGATACATTATCTTCCCTCGTTTACTTATTTTTATTCTAATTCAGCAAATTTGTATATACAAAGCTCAAGTGTAGCAACTGTCATGCCCTGTCTTGTAGTTTAATAGACAAATTCAGTCCACCAAAGATGGGACCCAATTTAATCATATCCTTTGATCAGCATCAAAAATGAGGCAAAAAAAAATAAACAGCATCCAAAACTCAATGACAAGAGTAGCCTGCAAAGATCATTGGTAGAACTAAGGGTGTAAGTTCAAATAATGCTACGTTAAATCCTGATGAACTGCTCTGCCCCTCCAAACCTACGAAAAAGCTGATCTTGCAGGAAAGAACCACAACAGACAGCATTTATCTGAAATGAAAAGTGAAAAACCAAAGACTACCAATCTAAGGAAAAGTGGTGATCTGTACGTAGCTTGGAATTCAGAAGGACTCCTTTATGATTTTCCAAAAATTTCTGAGGCTGCTGAGGTTGCAGAAGACTACAATTCAAAACCAAGGACAGCTTAACTCGAGAGCAATGTAGTTGTTCCTCATTCATGTGTCCATCGATCTATTGCTGTCTCTGGAAGAGTCCCTCCGTTACAGGGAACCCTCAGAGAATTCTGGTAGTGGTTGCTTAACTACCAGGCAGTTTAGCCTATTACTAAAATAAATAAACAAAAGTAGCCATTGTCAAACAAAAGGTCCTTCCAACCCACCACCCTGATTGACACGCCAACGGCAAACATCTGCAGAAGAGTGTAAGGGCAGGGAGGCAGGCACATAGCTGTACCTGCATTGCAATCTCTCTGTGCTTTCTGCATCTCCAAGATGTCTGAGCCACTGGGGACTTCTCAGCAGTCAGACATCCTGGAAGGATTTGTCTTCCAATCATTTTTCTCATTACTGAGTGAGAAATTCCATGCCCACAAGCACCAGTGGTGACGTGGTCTAACTCCAATGCACACCACAAGTATCTCCCCATGTCTGTCCCAACACACTCTTTTGTTCCCTCTGGCTCCCATACTACAATGCGTTTCCCATTCTCCCACCCTACATATCCTCCATCCATACATATTATTTTTTACATAAGTTTTTTTCTGAAATTTTAGATTTTAAGCTCAACTTTTAGACTTTCTATAAGAAAATAATTTTTCTCTGTGTATGTAGTTCTCAGATACGTCTCTCTGTATACATATATTCCCAAAGGATGACAAGGCATATCTTTAAATGCATGGACTTCTCAGAGTTGATAGTTCATGAAACCAAGACTTTTTAAAAAATAAAAAAAATTCTTCTAAAGTCAGCTTTGACTCAGATGCTCCAAAAGGTGCAATGGGTCATACAGTGGAAAAACAGAGCTTCCAATCTAAATTTACAGTTATTTATGTTAAGTGTTTTGAAACTTGCTGCTTTGTGGGCCAAAAACATTGAATCGGGGTCCGTGACTGGGTTCCCAAAAAAGAACTTTTTCCCTTTTGATTGCCACATTAGCTGGGGTCTGCTCATTCTGCAGTGCTCGCTACCCCACTCCAAGCAAAGCCTGCAAGTAGAAAAATTAAGGGACACAGAGGGCAGGAAAAAAGTTCCTAACAAGGCTTTTATATCCTTTCCCCCCAAACGCAGAAATGAGACTCACTGAGTGGCAGCAGCTCACATTGAGAAGAGCTACTATGCCTCCCAAAGTCACCCTAACTGTACGAAAAACTAAGTCAGTGTATTCATTGAGCCCAATTCCTTCTGCCTTAGAACACCCACATTAACAGGAATAGTAAAACTGACACAAAGCAGGACTTTTAAATACTAAAAGTGGGTTTGATTATTCTAACCACTAAAATAATTAATTAAGAGAAGGAAAGTAGAAGCTCTAATGTGAGAAGGCTGGACTTCATGACCTTGGAGGTCTCTTCCAGCCTAAACGTTTCTGTGATTCTAAGAACCAAAGCAAAAAGAGAAAAGCAGCTACAAGAAAAATTATGAGGTAGAATTTTACAGAGCTTAAAAGGCAGACAAGGAAACACAAGCTGAAACCTCAGAAGAAGTGCTGAAAAATAATTTATTTTTAAAAGACTTTATTGATACTAGGACCTGAGCCTGGAAGCTTCTATAGCCCGCCAGAATCACCTTTTAACAAAGAATAAAAACACAAAAGAGCCTGTCCTTAAAGAAGAAAGTAAAAAATTTTTTTAAAATGGCTCATACTACCAAAATCTAGCTTCATTCAAGGAAAGATATACTTTGACATGAATCTTGTGCTGAGGAAGGGAAGAATATTCTGCAAGGGATATTCCAAGCAAGAATCCATCTACTAGCATGTCAGGAAGAATGTGAAAGAATAAGCTGGAAAGAAAAGCTAAATTACAAGCTGAGAAATTAAATTGATTCACAGAAGCCATGGGGCAGTCAACAAACTAGCCAGGGTTACAGAAAGTAAAGGTAACTCTAGGGGAAAAAGAGGGGAGGAAGTTAGTTGCAGAGAAAGGAAATCTGTGAAAACCAGGCAACTAAAAGAGGAACTGAAAAATCCATGGCCAAAGTTAGGGACAGCTAGAATTGTAGATAATAAAAAAGTGGAATTCAGCTAACAGTATTGAACTGCTCCTAGATAAAAGCCATCTAGATGTCCCATCAAGGACAAAACATTCACTACATCTGTTCCAAACTTGTCAAGAAAGCTCACTTATATAGACAAAATAGTAAGAGAGATCGTATGAACTCAAGAAACAAGGCATGTAATTCGGTAATTATTAATTTATCAAACTACATAATTCCAAATCAATTATTCAGATTCCAATGTTAATGTTGCAATAGTGCCTCAATAAATAAACTTTTCAAAAGGTACCCAGTCCCACAGCATTTTGCTTAATTAATTCTAATGCAAAATTGATGTAAAGTATGTTGTGAACTAGGTATAACAATAACAGATCTCATAATATGATTGCAATATCACTCAATAAATACATTTTTTCATGGAGCGCTGCAGGAATCACCCTGGTTCTGCACATAATTAATAACTTGGATAAAAATAAAAGTCTTTGAAAATATAAAGGATTTGAGGTGGGATCTAGAAGAGAAGAGTTGGAAGGAAAAGCAAGTTGCTAATACAATGAAGCAGAATTGTCTCTCAACATCAGTGCTGATGAAGCACCTGAAAATATCATAAAAAAAAAAGATTATGCACATTCTGAAGAAAAAATATGCCACAAGAAACAATCTTGGGAAGAACAGCTTCAAACCGTTACTGAAATGTCTGAGTCTTATAAAAAAGAAGCAAGACTTCTGCGGGAGGCCTCATGCTGCCATCTAGAGGAGACTGCTCAGCAGAGGGTTTTGTCCTGCTTTGGACGGCCAGTTTCAACGAACCAGACAAGTCAGGAGGGGACTGAGAAACTCCACTACGAGATAGAACCAAATCCAATACATCGGAGACAAAAAACACAAGTCTCTTAACTTTAATGAACAGACCTTTTGGATTTTTTTCTTGTTCTCTCACTTATCTAAGTCTGTAAGAGAAAATAACCTAAAGACAGTATTAGGAAAAACAGTCCTGAGCAGCTTCTGTTCAAATTCCACAATTTTTGGTAAAAATTTTCCAAAGATAAATGTATATTATGACACATAAAGTATTCAATGGATAACAGTGTAAAGGAAAACTGCCTTCAGTGACAAGAAGTCACAAGCATGGAAAACTTTCATAAAGCTTGAAAATTCAAGACTTAAGTTATAACTGTTGAGCCTCAAGTATTTCAGTTTTCACTCACTTTGTCTTCTTTATGTATGCACTTGTTCTCATAAAAATAAATGGAAACACATGCAACAGATATTGCACTAAGGAAAGTGCAATAAGGAAACAAATACCTCCCTACCTTTATTGCAACTCAAGCTCTGCTAAGGTCCATTTAGCAGAACAACACTGTCTGACATCAGAGCCTACAACTTAACTGAGAAAGCAAATCATCAGCCAATCTTTGCATTTAACTCAGTTTTACACTGTTATAATTTAACTTCTACTCCACCAAATTCTTTACACAGTCTTAACAGATGTTAGCACGAAAGTAAAATAAACATACTTGAAGTACATTAAAACAGGCTTAATGATTTGTTATTAAGAATGCATTAGGCTATCCTAGGTTTACAGTCAGAAAGACTCTAAAGGTTTATTACTAAGATGGGTTACCCACTGAAACGAAGGTGAAAAATTTGAAACTTTTGGTGCTTTGGGTAGCCCAAGAGCAAATGCAACCAAGGTCTATGTTAGAGTATAACTATGGGTAGCATTAAAAACAACTCCACTATACTCCTGAAATCCTCAAAGCTGGATCAACCTGTTAACAGAAGTCCTAAACGAGACAATGAAGGGAGCTCTTTCTTCAAAAAAACACAGTAAGAGTTGGATGTTTGCAATTGGGATGAAAGTCATCTTTATTACTCAATGATATCACTTCCTGCCACAGCTGAGTGTAAAAAAAAGTAACAGCTACAGAATCAGAAAACAGTATGAACAACAAAGTGATAGGAGAATCCTACACACAAGTGCAAGTTTCACTGTGGAGACAGTGCATGAAATGAGAGAAGTACTGCCATAGTATTCTGAGAAATACCTTTAGCATCCGAGTGGGAAAATAAGCAAAGTGACCTAATTTACATAAGACAATGTTAATTCAGGAACAGAAGCCTCTGTGCCACTGGGTAACACCAGATTGTTACTGTGACGCAGATAGAAACACACAGCAACACACACAACAGGTGTTCAGGCAGAGGAGAAGAAAGAAGTCTCTCGTTTATTGTTGACCTCGTATATAAAAGTTTCTGGACAGCGATCAGAGATTGGACAGAGAGGTTACCACATCTCCATCTCCACTGGTCCCTTGAGAAGTCCATCAGGTGATATCTTTTCACAAAGGAATGCAAACATGATTCTTGTTTATCTTAAAATTCGTGAGAACTGACTCCACTATACTAAAACAAATCAGAAGACTGATTTTCAGGAACAACACCAGACTGACATGTTTTCCCCCCATGCAGGTAGGTTGTAAGTTGGAGATGTAAGCTCATCCTTCCATCCTGTTGTGGGAGGTCACTAACTGTCAAACACTTGCCAAATCTGCCAACACACTTTTCCAGCTACAAATGTACAAGCACATGCTTTAGTGGAAAGATTTGCAATGCAGTCAGTCACGTCTGTGTACCACACTTACATTCATCCAGTCCCAGCTGATAAGCCAGGTTCTGCAGGCCACGAACTTTTTCCATCAGGTTAGCTGTAGTGAGGCTCCCCAACTCTTAAGAAAGAGAGAAAAAAGTGAGTTTTAACAATGTCTCTAGTCCTCCAGTAGCAATTCACCTGTTTAGTTCTTCACAGAGCACTTTCAAGACATCCTTCTGTCAGGATCTGTTCCAGTGAACAGTGTATGTTCAAAACTCAAGCTGAAACCACTCCTAATTTTAACATAAGGAGAAAGACAGCCATGACTCTAGTTTAGTCTAGTCTAGGCTTCAATCTGCCACCATTGCAAAGGGCAATTTGACCCATACTTTGGAAGTTCCTTTAAGTTCACATTGCAACATGAACAAGCTATATAAAAGTATGCTGGGGATGGACTTATTTTACATTAGTAATGTGAGTTCAAGAACATTTCTTGGAGAAAGTCAGAGTTAATTCATCTCACTTTCACTTTGTAGCGTGACACGTCACTGTCACATCATCATCTGGAATTCACACTGAAGGATGTTTACTGCAAACTAACTGTGTTAGTTTGCAGTAAACATGCAACATGCAGCAAAGTGTACATGCTAGCTAGTCCTTCAGCCTCGCCACTGCATTGGAACTCCTGGATCTGTGAGAGAACACACACACACAGAGCATCTCTGAACAAGTAAATCAACAAGTCTAACCTACTCACCAACTGATCAGTTGAGCACCTTCAAAAAATTCATGTTACTTCTCAAAACGCAGGAGAGACTCACTATACTTACACAGTCATAAGAACAGCTAAGGAAGGTGACTGAAATATACAGTTAGACTGCTTGCTTGTTTTGAAAAATCAGCCTGCCACTGACATCTGGATAGGCTCTTGGAAATAACTGGTTTAATGAAAATGTCTATCCTTAATAAGATAAAGAGACTTCTGAGTTGTAGATTCTGCAAATATGATGGCTAGAGATCTCAGGCCATAGGGTCACCATCAGAAAATTTAAAGAACAAGCCGTTTAAGCCTCTTAAGTAAGTACTGAATTCCCATCTGCTTTGGCAACCCAATTCACGCCCACAATATTCATACTCACCCTTCAACATATCAATATCATCATTTTCTAATTCAGCCATCCACTTGGGAGGAGAACTTGTAATGGGCTGTTTTGAAAAAAAACCAGAAGTTCATATTCAGAAAAGACCACTTTTAGAATTATACAATGAAGTACGATCTGTATTGAAAACTAGTTACACTGATAGCAAAACTATGAGTGTGCGCCATAGAAATACTTTTACGTTTAATCTTATTTTTTCCATTACATTTTAGAGTTAAAAAAGGCATACTACCATCCAAGAGCCAAAAATCAGTACAAAAAATAGAATTATCTAAAGTTTAAAAACCTTAAAACTTTATTTCTTCCAAAGTATAAATCTCATACACGGTAAACTGCATAAAGTATCAAAAAGAACCACATACATAAAAGATACATTAAACCCGAAAGTTGTATCGTAGCATATGTTGGAGTTATTACCGAGATACGGTTCATAGAGATACAAAGCCCGCAGGAGAACCTGCAGATCTACCATTACACGGAAGGAGGAAAGGCGCAAGGCAAAGCAGCGCTCACTCACGCTTTTGAAGGAGGCGGCGAACTCGGCAACCCCGGGCACTGGGAAGAGAAAGCGGAGGTTGGCGGGGGCTGAGCGCCTCTGCGGGCAGCACGGGCAGCACGGGCAGCACGGGCAGCACCGCCGCCCCGCGCGGCCCCGGCGGGCCCCGGCGGGCCCGTGCAGCCGCGCCAAGGGGGCCCGGCCCCGGTCGGGCTCTGCCCACCCCACCGCGAGCTGTCAGACTCGGGGCCGCGGGCCCGCCGGACTTACGCTGCTCGGGCCACAGGTCCGGGGAGGCGCGGTCCAGCTTCTCGAAGCTCAGCAGCGAGGCCTCCAGGTCGGCGCCTGCAACAGAAAGGGGGTGAGGGGAGGACGGGCGGGGAGCGGCGCGGGGCAGCGGCGGTGCCGCCCGGCCCTCCCGCCTCACCGTCCGCGGGAGCCGCCATGGCGCGCGCCTCACGTGACTGCCCGCGCCCGAGCGCGAGAACAAAACAAGCCCCGCCCCCGAGCCGCACGTGCCGCTCTCGCGGCCGCCGCGGGGCGGCGCTGGGCCGGGCGGCGGCGCTCGGAGGGCGGCTCGGCCCTCTCCGCCAATCCGCGGCCGGGAACGGGGGGCGGGTGCCGGGGGGGGCGTGGCCGGGGCGGCTGCTGGCAGCGATTGGCCGCGGGCCGCGCGGGGGCGGGGCCCGATGCGGGGCGGGGCGGGGGGCGCCGCCGGGGGCCTCGGAGCGGCGACCCTGGGCCGGGATGGCGGCGGCGGCGGCGCGCGGAGCGTGGGGCGGGAGGCGCCGCGT
Organism: Sitta carolinensis; assembly: GCA_032173965.1. NCBI lineage: Eukaryota > Metazoa > Chordata > Aves > Passeriformes > Sittidae > Sitta > Sitta carolinensis. The sequence continues at coordinate 41,117,263 of JAVUNC010000006.1, forward strand.
GGCGCTCAGGGTGAGACGGGCGCCCCACGCGGCTCACCTGGCCCCGGGACCCCGGGGGGGGTCAGTCCCGGGTGGGGAGCTAGCCGAAGGGGGGTCGTGGGGAGGTGCTGCCTGACCCGCCCTGAGGTGGTCTGTGCTTCCTCCCGGACAGCTGCCTCGGAGAGCCGGTGCCCCCTGGATCGCCTCAGTCTCCGCGTCCTTCTCTTCCTCGGTGGTGAGTGCCCGTCCCGCGGAGCGGAGCCGGTGGGCGGGGGAGGGAGGCGCGGGAGAGCCGGACGGTCCCCGCGGGTCTGCTCTGCCGAGGCCGTTCCCGCCGGCTCGGCTGGAACCCCGGTGGGTCCCGGCGGGTCCGGTGGAACAAACACCGGCGCTGCCCCCGTGCTCGACGGGAGGGACGAAGAAAAGTTCCATGTCCGATTTGTCAGACTTCAGAGCTGAGCGGTGGCCGCCCGTCACCTCGCGTTACTGCTGGTGGCTCTGGACTGGCCTCATGGCATCTGTTTGCGACAGACAGAGGATCTGGTTTCTTTCGAACATATCGAACAGCTTTAGTTGTTCATCCGCCTTTTTTCCTCCGCTGTCCATGGCTGCACACTCTCCGAACTCCAAACCAGGATTCCACAAATAGTCTGCTTTACTACCGTCCATGTTTCCACAGCAGGTGCATTCTCTACATAAAAAAAGGGGGCGATCTTTTGGAAAAAGTGCAATTAATCTTAATTCGGCATTTCCTGGCTTGCTTAAAATATTTTTTGTTGCATGTGCAATTTTTGAGGTACCCTTTTTAAAGCAATTTGAAAAAAATATGAACTCCATTGCAGTGAAGTCCCTGTGGGTCATAAAACACTGGAGCTTGCAGATATGTGGCACGGAGGCTGATGGAGTGATTGATAGCTATAGGAGTTTGTAATTCTTTCGACCAGCACTAGACCAGCAGCTTCTCTGACAGTCAGGAAACTCAGTCAAGGGACTCAGATTTCCTGTGCTTCCTTCCAGATTCTAGAGGAGATTGTGTTTTCATAGGCAGAGTTCTGCCTCTCTTCCCCAAGTGAGATTCCAGCTACATAATCATCTGCAACTTCTTCATTTTAATTCTCCTAGTGTTGCTTTCCGAATCATTAGGTCTTGCTTGTCCATTAACAGACTTACTTTACACGTCTGATCCTAGCTTTTCTCATCTCCAAGCTTTCTCAGTTTGTTCCAACTGACATTGATGCTCACTTTTTTTTTCATTTTCATCCACTTTTCACAGTCATTACTTGTCTACCCAATACCATTTATATTCCTGCTTCTTCCTCTGATCTCTTTCTCTTCATTACACTTTGGATAGCATCCAAGTCCTCATCTCCCTTTCATAATTTCATATCATAATTTCTTCAGTTTTCTGATATATTTCGGTTTATATCCCAGTTCTGTTGATCTGTCCCATTTCTGTTATTCATACAGAAGATCCATTTCCTTTCTCTTACGTGTTCTCCCCAAGTCATGAGTTTATGTCATGATTAAGTGGTTCTTGCTTTCTCCTAGTTTTCTCCTTACCTCCCAATGTCAACTCTTCTTTTCTAGTTTCTTAATTTATACAGTCACAATTTGTTTTCCTGCATGGTACAGTTTTGTTGCCTATCTAGTGCTAATTACAGCTTTTACTTCTGCTTTCTGTTCTGTTCACTGTTTGCCTGAACTCCTTATGCCAAATTTTCCTTGTCCCTCCTCTTCATCTGAGTGGAAAAACTCTGTTTTCTGTGCTGCTAGCCAGGACAGTCCACAGATGCAGGTTCCTTGCTCTTAGTTGCAAGACCAAGTGGGAGTGGGGAAAGTCCAATTTTCTGCTTGAAGCTACGAACTGGAAAAACGAACCTGCTTAGTGGCTTGATGGGAAGGAGGCATATAGGACAGTGGTACAGTCTGCACTGGGCTCACAGAATTTCCATGAAGTGAATTATTAACTGTTTCTTCTGACCATTTATGAGTTGCAGTTTTTCAGGTTTTAATTAAGTAGATTTAAATAATTCTGAACATAAGCAGAGCAATGTATTTTTTCTATAGCTGCTTTTAGAAAGAATTTTGGCTATTTTGGTGTAAAGTGAGAGAAAAATGGGACAGAGAGTAGTTAGCTGGATCTTGCTGTTAAGCTTGGATCTAGACTCTCTTGTGGTTCACATAGCAGTAAATGATGAAGGCTTGCATGTAGTATGGCACACTGGTATATAGGCATGTTGAGAGAAAAAAATAACTCACTGTCCAGTGTTTTCACCTCCACAGCCAACAACCAAACTCTTCATTGATGGGAAGTTTATTGAGTCCAAAACTACTGAATGGATTGATATCCACAACCCGGTAAGTGAAATGGTCTCAGCTTATATAAATAGTGATCACTGTGAAACAAAGGTCTGTGCCTCTCTTCAGGGATATGTCTGAAGAAAAATATATTTCTTGAGAAAGGTTTAGACTTGGAGCTTAAGGTCGACTACAGCTTCTCAGTTACCTTTTCACATGAAATGTCTCAGAAAAGCTACTATCTCCTTTACCTCCTCCACATAGTAAGCACCTGATCTCCAGAAAGGAAGCTTAAACTCTGGTTATATTTTTTTCTTCATAGAAAGGCTCTGTGATGAGTATGTCAAATTTCTGAAGGGTATGAAGTATGTATATGAAATCAACTGGGTGTGATTTGATGCCAGCTGAATCTCAAGTCCTAATGGAGACTGATATTACTCTCAGAGTAAAAAGGTGAAAAATCCTGACAGCTGAAGCTCCTCTCCTTTCAGAGAGCTTCTATCTGTGACCCAGAAAAATCACAGAGAAGTTGGATGCTATGCAGTGCAAAATAGATAAGTAGCACTTGTATTGTCTACATATTTCACCAAAGACAAATGGAAATGAGGTTGCACTCAGAATTCTACCCTCCTGGTCTTCCTAGTAAGCATTTAAACAGCAGTTTCTAAATCTTCTCAGTAAAGTTCTATTTTCATCTACTTTGTAGAAATGATCAGAGCAGCAAGCCATGTTCATGTAGCTTATTTGGAATCTGTGTAGCAACCAGTGTTCTTGTTTAATTTTCTTTCTCTCTTTTGAGTTTCTCTCTTAGTGATATATCTGAAATTTTTGTCACGTCAAAGCCGATTTAAAAGAACATTACAAGGAGGTTAAACTGGCAACAAGCTTGAAGTTAAAATACTGTAGAACTAAGGTTGCATGTAAATTTAGTATTTTGGACTAGAGGTATAGATAGCTAACATGAGTGGCAAGTGCACAGTCATGCACTGCTTTTCCCAAAGGAATATTGCCTCATTTAATGTGCAAGAGGGACAGCCTGATGAACCAAGATGGTGGAGAGGGAAAAGACCACAGCTCCCAGAAACTTTTGCCTTATACTCTCTAGAAGTTTCAAGATAGACAAGTCACTTCAACTCCAGCTTGGAAATCAGCACTGCATTTGCAGGTTTCTGAGTGCCTAATTTGAGATATTTGTAGTACAGGTTTTCAGAACTATTCCAGTTGTAGCCCAGGCCATTTGTGTGCAATCAAGGAAGGCATCTGCTTTGTGCTCTGCCCTCAGAAGTACAACTCCTTGTAGAACAACAATATTAGGTGTGTGCTGTGAAAGGACTCCTGAATGGTTGGTGGGTACAAATGGGAAAAGCTGAATTTTGATGCAATTTGTTTTCCCTTTCAGGCCACAAATGAGGTGGTTGGCCGTGTACCGAAAGCCACAGCCAGTGAGATGGAGGCAGCTGTGGCTTCTTGCAAAAAGGCATTTTGGAACTGGTCAGAAACATCTGTTTTGAGTCGCCAGCAAATCTTTCTGCGTTATCAACAACTCATCAAAGACAATCTGGTGAGACACCATGGCTGTGGGTGATGGCTGTGGCTGAGTGCATTGCAGCTGATTTTAGGAACTAAATTGAGAAATCGGGGTTTATAGAGTTCTTGATGAGGCATTGCCATGATCGAGGAGCCAACTGAGACAGTATCAAGAGGTGCAGCAAAACACTTCCCATCAAATGGTAATAAAGAAGCAGCACTTCTTAGGGAATATTATTGTGAATTTGCCCCTTTTCCAAGAGACCGCAGAAGGAACTTTGAGCCTTGATGGAACAATTGCCAGTTGATGAAGACAAGTATGTTACTATGTTTTTGGGTTTCTCTGATTGCTTTTTTGGTGTGTATGTGGTGTCATACCTGAAAACATTAGAATACAAGCCATCCTAGGATGATTTTTTTCTAAAATGTCATTTAAATTGTGGGTTATTGGCTTCTTGTCCACAAGGAGAAAAAGAGTCAGTATAGGTTTTTCTGGGTTCTGTTCAGTCTATTCAATGTGACGTTCAACTCTCTGCTAATTCCTTCTTATCCTTGCACTCTGTTTCATGGGTGGGCACTTTTCTAACATTCATAAATGTTGTGTTTTCCATTTTCAGAAAGAAATTTCCAAACTCATCACCTTTGAGCAAGGGAAGACCCTGGCTGATGCTGAGGGAGATGTTTTCCGAGGCCTCCGTAAGCTGCTGGCACTCATGTTAAAAAAGGGGGTTTGAGAACCCACAGGAAGGGATGAGGTCTCCTGATTGTTCTCCACATGTTGATCCCTTTATATCCCCCTACTCAAAGAAAAGTGTCAATTGTAACTCTTTAAGCTGAAGAGTTTTCTTAGCTACAGTATCTTTAAATCACTTCCAAGGTGTTAGAGCTTTTTCTAGGAGTGACTGCAAATTACTAAAAAGGGATAAAAACTTCTCGCCTGTGCTCAGCAATCTAAGGTTGAGTCCCAGGTGGTACAATAATACTATACCTGTGCATTTGTACTGGGACTGTTATGTCTGTGCTCCTATCACAATGATAGGAGGGGTCAAGAAAAAATCCATTCATAATTTTTTCACAACGCTGGGCAGAGGGATTTTCTGGAGCACAATGAATTTTAAGTTGTGGGACAAGAGGCTGGAAGAAAGAGGTGGGTCAAGGCAGTAGTGAAAAGGGAGTTTAGGGACTAACTGTTAACAGCTCATCCAGCAGCACATTGCCCTTTCTGCCGCAGAGGTGGTTGAACATGCTTGCAGTGTGACATCACTCATCCTTGGAGAGACCATGCCCTCCATCACTAAAGACATGGACACTTACACCTACCGCTTGCCTCTGGGCGTGTGTGCAGGAATTGCACCATTCAACTTCCCAGCCATGATTCCTCTTTGGATGTTCCCCATGGCTATGGTTTGTGGAAACACCTTCTTGATGAAACCATCTGAGCGTGTACCAGGAGCACTAATGTTCCTTGCCAAGCTGTTTCAGGATGCAGGTGCCCCTGATGGAACCCTGAATATTATCCATGGACAACATGAAGGTAGTAACAACTCTTCCTGGGAGATGAGGAGTGTATGTGTTATGGTGTGTGCTCAGTGGGAGGTACCAGCTGGAGAGTCTGAGACTGCTGCTGTTAGATAGGTTTGGACAGATGCTTCAGCTCTGTTGATGAAGCTGAAAGGTGAGTGGGAGATTCTCCGTCACCTTGCACCAGATCTTTCAGAAGATACGGTGGACAATATTTGGGGGATTGGGGTCAGAGTTCCCAAGGCATGTAAGTGCTCAAATTCAATTTAGCAATCTAAACTGCAACAGAAATAAGTAGATAAATCATCTTGGTTTCGCAAGGAAGCCTAAACAAGAATTAAATGCCTCACTGACTATACAGTGAATGCCAGTATCCTGGCTCCTAACATGCTATTCTTTACAGCACACAAGTAGCTTCAGGACACAATGATAGAGAACAGTAAATGCACTTTGGCATTGACCAGACACCCTGGGAGGTGCCCGAAGCATGAAGAGATGTAAGAGAGCAGGAGTATGTGTGCTAAGAAGTGGGTGAAAAGTTTGCACAGACAGGCTTTCAGGGGACTCAGGTGTAGGAAACATGGAGGCAAGAATTTGGATAAGAAGCAAGATACATAGCTTTAGCACTGTGGGGATGGGAATGAAGGGAAGCATTTGTGCACCACAGTTATAATGTATTATTTCCTGTTTGAAGCTGTGAATTTCATTTGTGACCATCCGGATATCAGAGCAATCAGCTTTGTGGGATCTAATCAGGCTGGCGAGTACATCTATGAGAGAGGATCCCGGAATGGCAAGAGAGTCCAGGCCAACATGGTAATGTCTCTGAATGGAGCACACTTTAGCACATAGACTGCCTCTGTCACCTGTCAGTGTTAAGAGATACCACACACACAGCTGCAGAAGCTGACTTTGCTGCCGATAGCTAACTGATAAGGCTGCTCTCTTGCCAGCCTGTTGGTAGCAGAATCATTGCCAGAGGGTTAGAGAGGAAGCAGTCTGGGGTGCTTAATAATGGGAGACTGTGTGTTTTGTTTTTCAGGGAGCCAAGAACCATGGTGTGGTGATGCCTGATGCCAATAAAGAGAACACCTTGAACCAGCTGGTTGGAGCTGCTTTTGGAGCAGCTGGCCAACGCTGCATGGCCCTGTCTACAGCGATTCTAGTAGGAGAAGCTCAGAAATGGCTGCCAGAGCTTGTGGACAGAGCCAAAAATCTACGAGTAAATGCAGGTACAGACTGAGATAATTTTTACAAGGTGCTTCACTTCTGTACAACCACAGCTTTTTAGGTCAGCTTATCTGCCATACAGTGTTGTGACCCTTGGAGCTATTGGTACCACAGGTTAGATGTATAGGGGTAGGAGCTAGCAGATTGTCTGGATTGGGAAACCCAGCCCTAGACTTGGAGGTAGGAATACATTTTCAGCTTGCTGGTGGGACTGTGATGCAATGTTTACAGGATCAGTCTTGTTTAAACTGGTGTTTTGAGGTTAAATCCTATGTTTAACTCATATCTGCCATTTATATAGCAACCTCATTTTAAGATCCTTCCAATTTGTAGTAAGCACACAATTAAAAAGAAAAACAGAAACAAGGAAAAGCTAGACTGTTATTAATTATAGGACAATGATATTTTGTTTATATTAAATAAAGTGCTGCAAAGGGGAAAAGTTTCCTTCCTGAGAAGAATCTGTTGTTGAATTTCAGTTTCCTGGTGATTCCTTGTTGATTATTAGAGCTGCAGGCTATTGTTCCTGTTCATCAATGTCTCAAATCTTTGTTCTGTGTCACAGAAACATCAGGATTTTCAGATTTTTCCTGCCAGTGTAGTTATCTCCCAGGTGCCTGTGAAAAGGAAGTTGTCAGAGTTAAAAACCTGCCTCTCCACAGGAGATCAGCCTGGAGCAGATCTTGGGCCTCTAATCAGTCCCCAGGCTAAGGAAAGGGTTTGCAGTCTGATTGAGAAAGGAGTAAAAGAAGGTGCCAGCCTTCTCCTGGATGGACGTAATGTCAAAGTGAAGGGTTATGAAAATGGCAATTTTGTTGGACCAACGATCCTTGCCAAAGTCAAGGTAAGATGACCAAAACCACTGCTTGTAAGTAAGTGTATATTGCAGGGTCAGCTGAAAAAACGGGTTCGCCAACTCAGTCAGTAATCCATGATCACCAGGTGGAAAGGCCAAAATGGCTCAGCCTTCCCTCGCACAGTGTCAATGAAGTACTCATTGTAATGCAGGCAGTAAAAGCAGAAAGCATTCTGGAGAGGAAAAGTGGTGCCTTCCTTATTGTACTAGATAGAGGACAGGGCATGGGAAATAGTGAAGAGATAAGGAGGACTGAAGGATGGCCTGTGGCAATGCAGTATGATCAGTAATCCCAGGAGTATCATGAGTACTAACAGCATGTGTGTTTCTTATATCCTGTTTACTATGATATTTTTATTATATCCTTTTTACAAACCGCTTTTTCTGCTGTTCGTATTGACAGCCAAACATGACTTGCTATAAGGAGGAAATCTTTGGGCCCGTCCTAGTGGTGCTGGAAGCAGACACTTTGGATGATGCCATTGAGATGGTGAACAATAACCCCTATGGAATGGAACTGCAATCTTCACCACCAATGGAGCCACAGCTCGGAAGTACTCTCACTTAGTAGATGTGGGGCAGGTATGTTCCAGTGAGGATTGTTGCCTTTAGTTGTCACCATTTACAGTGGGTAACCATTCCACTGTAATCACTGCCCCTCTCAGCCAGCAGTATCCAGCCTCAGATAGAGGAAATAAAATGCTGAAGCTTTTGTAAAGCGCTCTACAATCTGCTACTGCTTGTGACTAATATGGCAGTTTTCCTTTGGTGTAGGTGGGTGTCAACGTTCCGATCCCAGTACCTCTGCCCATGTTCTCTTTCACTGGCTCTCGTGCTTCTTTCAGAGGGGACACCAATTTCTATGGCAAACAGGTAACTTTCTGATTCGGAGTACTCTGTTGGGTTGAATTGTGATTAATCATATTATAAACAGCAATGGGGACATGGTCATCAGACCTCATTAGAGAGGGGACTTTGAAGCCATTTCAGACAGGAAACTGAAAAGCAGCTAGTGATCTCAGCACCATAATGCATGTCACAATCATAGATAGCCCATTCCTTTTTCCCTTAAGTAAAAAAATGCAAGTCTTTTTAGGAGATTTGAGAAGGGAGCAGCTACTAGGAAGCTTTCTCACAGAATCAGAATCTTTGTGAATCTGGTAAAAAGAACACGCTGACAAGAATTGTTTCCACAGAAAAAACTCGATTCTGTTTAGAAAAAGCAAAAACTGTTTGATATACCACTAGTGTAGACCTGAAGAATTCATAAGGCCAAATATCTGATCTGTGGATCTCTCCTTTCTTCCAGGGAGTGCAGTTCTATACACAGCTGAAAACTGTCATTTCTCAATGGAAAGAGGAAGATGCCACCATTGCCAAGCCTGCTGTGGTTATGCCAACTATGGGAAAACTAAACCAGCCTTTGCAGATGCTGTTCCTGGTGCCCTTCTATGCTGCACTTTCCAGCTTTGTCTTGACTATCACCCTTTACGTGGGAATGAATAGAAAGCTCCTTTGTCTCAAGGATCTGTTACTGTGCAGATTGGGCAGGCTCACATGACTTACGGTCTGGATTTTCTGTTGCTGTCAGTGTTTCTTTGGTTATCTGAACTAATTTTTCCCTACAACCTATCAAAGACTAATCATCTTATCTAACTGAAACGGCAGCCACTGAGGCTGGTCTTAATTTCTGGTTTTTTCCAGGCCCTTTGTAATTGAACATTACTCTGTTTTTCACTTCAATATCTAGCCTTAGTGACTCACTCCTGGCTACATCTTGTAGCAGGTTTATTTACCTCTTTATCTTGCATATTAAGATTCTGAGTTCACCTTACTCAAAGATGAGTACTCATTTTGAGTGACATAACTGAGACATCTTGGGTGTCTCATGGAAGTGACTGCATACAATGAAGACAGCAAGTTGTCAGTCTTTCACCTGTCAAGCAGTTTCCAAAAACACTGGGAAGTAGCTTTGTGTGGATTTTTCAGGAAAGCATATTTGATTGCTTGTCTGAGGATGAAAGAAATTTCTGTATGGTACAGTAACCTTCACTGTGCCTCTGATAGCTTGAAGATTTCTGTTCCTGTTCTGTCTGGGGCTATGCTCAAGCTTGCCAGCAATTCCATTATACCTGAAAGTTGTTTGGTGCCTTTTCACTGTGCTAAGGGATACAAACCTACATGTCCTGTAACATAATGAAACTGTGGAAGCAGAAATATAACCATGTATATGTACCTTTGTGTCACAGCATCATGTACATCTGTGTGTAAGTAGAGAGGTCAGTAGGAAGAAAGAACACATTTTTTAATAAAAAAGCAGCCAGGCCTTGTCTGTTGGTTTCCTGTCCTGATTGTAGCTATATTTCTTGTGTTGGTTGATTGACTCCTTGTCACATTTACTCAAACACAGTCATGTACTCTTGGGACTGCAAGTTCCTATTGCTAGAGAAGAATAAGGCTTGGTATACACAATCTGGTTTTAAGAATCTGTGCATTTGGTGCTGGAGAACCTGTATTTTTATTTCTGGTTCCTGAAAGATGGTGCGGACATGAAGAATCTGCGGGGAACTCGCTCAAGCACCCATGGAAAATAATGTTCTTCTAATGATTGTAACCATTACTTGTTCTACGTAAACAATCTGAATGTGAACACTTTGTATCCTGCCTTCTGGTAAAGATGCCTTGTTACTGACAGCTCTATATTAGTGCAATTGCTGTGCATTCACTAATGTTTGTATCTTGTTTTTTTCCTCTGCTATACACTAGAGGGAAGTTCTCACCTTGAAGTTTGATTATGAATTAAAAACATGCTAATATATTTCTGCAGACTATGGCTGTTCTTAGTAAGACCTTATATAGGTGTGATGTTGATTTTATTCCCCTCTTCATAGGAGATGGTCTGCAACTCCTGTAACCCATGTATACATCTTCCTTTTACGGTATTTCAGAGACCTCTGTACCAGTTTCCTCACACAGCATTTCAAGGAATGCTTTGTTTCTGTTTCCATGTACAACACATGATTTGATCACAGAACCTCTTAATCTTCACTGTAAATAGCTTGACTACAAAATGAAACTACATCTTCACTAAGTTATACCAACACTTTATACAGAGGGTTCTAACCACTAGTCCAAATGCTAGTGCTTTTTAACAGGGTCTTGCAAGTTCCTGGCTTGGGAAAGAATGAGGTCTTTAAGGAGAAAAATAAGTATATTTCAGATGGATTTCAAATACAAAGTCAAAGCAGCAGTGCAGTAGACAGGGGATCTAGAATTCACAGCTTCACTCAGAAGCTAACTTTCAAAATGAAAAGTGCAGTTGAATTGCTACTTGCTGGCTGCTCTTAATGGGAAGTTTCTAGCTGCCTTACTTCATCTATGCTGTTAACATCTGAATATGTGGAAGGATTGCTGCAGAAGAGGATGAATCTGGTAATAATGTGGTCTGCTGTGAATAAATACTAGGTTGGGAGAAGTATTTTCTATGTTTCTATGCAAAGGTAAAATATTCTAGGTAAGTCACTATTAAGACATTGGCATTCACTCAAGCACCTAGGAAAGAAATACTAATTGATAACCTCTGATAATGTCTACAGTCATTTACTTTCAAAATGTCTTAATTTTCTCCCTAATCAGCATCGCTATTCTGACTTTGCTGTTGTCCTATTAAAACCCATTCTATCCGTCCTTTAGAAATGCTAAAATCCATCTTCTTCTGTAACAAAAGCAGTCTATTATCAAGGTTACCTGCTCCCTGAGGAATCGCAGGACTATTCCTGCACTTTCTCCAGAAATCTTCTGTACACCTGTATGACCTTTTCATTTGTGTGCAAACATTTTTCTAATTATCCACACTTCAAAAAATATTTTTACATAAAGTTTTAAATAATTGTACTAGAAATACAAATCTTGTGCATACCTTTTTAAATAATGAAGTGCGTTTTTTAGATCAAGCTGCAGATGCTATTTGGTCATGATTTACCTGCCTCATCTCACTCCTCTTACTGCTTTCCACTCATCTGTTTATTCTCCTTTTTATTTAATATTTGACATGAAAATGAGCTAAATAACATATCTTCTATGTTATACAAGTATAGTCTAAACCATCTCATAATAAATTTCTTTAGACTATTAAAATATAACTTCATAGTCAATCCTTTGAATACTATTAAAAACACTTTCTTGCTTAGAAGGCACTGAAATCTAAATTCTGAAAGCATATTTAATATGCGTAAGTTCAAAAATTGCTTTAAATGGCTTAACCACCTCTGAGAATTGAGCCCTGTGACTTCCACTCCTAGGGTTTTTTTTTCCCTTGTCCGTGTCAAGAAAAAAGCTCCAATCTATTTCCACGTCCATTTTGGAAAGTGGCAGTCTGCCTTTCCAAAGGAAGTGTCTCACATCTCTCCATATCTTTATGTGTAAATGCCTCCAGGGCTACTGCTTACAAACTTTATCTGGTAATTTGATGTCTGAGTATTACATTTTGGCTTGTGTGCTTGACTGCCTCATATCTGACAAGCTGTGCATGCCAGAACCCTGCCCTGCCTATTTCTCCAGGGCAAGCTGACATTGCTTGCCTTGGAGTGTTATAATTAGCAATAAAGTTGTATCTGAGTTGGTGTCTGAAAATCAGGCATATGAGTCTTCATCATGGCCCACCCTCGCTGATTCTATACTGAATGCAACATCAGCTGCACAGATGTTGCCTTTTTAATCAAAACTCACCGTGCTACCTGAAAATACGTCTCCTTGTATGATCACGGACTTTGACAAGAGCATCCTCTAGAAAACATAAACCTGCTTTTCAGTAAGAGAAGGCTTTAGGAGGTCATGAGATTTTTTTTTTTCCATGAGAACTGAGTCTAAATGCCTGCTGCAGAAAGATCAACACAACAAATTTCAAAATTAATAAAAAGTTTCTCACTTCTGTCACACAAACATTCATGTCCATATAGGTACACTACTATAGATTATAAGTCCCAATTCACAGTTTATAATATATTTAATGCTGCTTGAACTTTGACTTTCCAATGTAAGCCATTGTCATGTGTCTGGCTCTAAGGAGCCAGTTTCTGATATTGACACAAGATTTAACCAATGAAAAGAGTGGGTACGCCTTTGCGAATACACCTTTAAATACAGGGAGGCCCGGGAGTCACTCTCTTTGTCTTCTGGCGTTTGGGAAGAGCGGCGGCGGGCCGGGGGCGGGCTGGGTCCGCTCGGCCCGGCCGGGATTCTCCGCTCCTGGAGCGGCGGGAGCGGCTGCCGAGCCCTCCCCGAGGAACCCACCGGGCCCGGCCGGGAGGGGCAAAGGAGCCGGCAGAGCCTGCAGAGCTTTGTTCCAGCTGAACAACCAAACCACGCTGGCTGAGGCTGTGTCGGCATCGGGAGCGGCTGAGCATGGGACAGCACCTGTATGGGCACCAAGGAGCTGAGCATGGGGACAGCACTGTATGGGTACCAAGGAGCTGAGCATGGGGACAGCACCGGGATGGGCACCAAAGGAGCTGAGCATGGGGACAGCACCGGATGGGCACCAAAGGAGCTGAGCATGGGCACCAGCACCTGTACGGGCACCAAAGGAGCTGAGCATGGGGACAGCACCGGGATGGGCACCAAAGGAGCTGAGCATGGGGACAGCACCTGTATGGACACCAAAGGAGCTGAGCATGGGGACAGCACCTGTATGGACACCAAAGGAGCTGAGCATGGGGACAGCACCTGTATGGACACCAAAGGAGCTGAGCATGGGGACAGCACCTGTATGGACACCAAAGGAGCTGAGCATGGGGACAGCACCTGTATGGGCACCAAAGGAGCTGAGCATGGGGACAGCACCGGGATGGGCACCAAAGGAGCTGAGCATGGGGACAGCACCTGTATGGGCACCAAAGGAGCTGAGCATGGGGACAGCACCTGTATGGGCACCAGCACGGGTGGCCCCGTGGTTCGTGCTAAAGGTGGCCCCGAAGCCAGGAGCAGCCCTGAGCCCCGTTCCAGACTGGGAGCAGCTGGCACAGCTCACATGGAGTCGGCAAAAGAGCACGTGGCCAGCAGAAAGAAGCAGAAAGAGCTTGTTTCTAATATAGGACTTGGACTAATTGACATTTTTTTCAGCGTTACAAGACTTTGTACTCAAAGAACACTAATTCTCTCTTGGGCTAAGAAGAAAAATGAGGTAAAACTTTGTAAGAACAACCACAGAAAATTGAATTCGGTAAGAAAAGAGTTAGATTTTAGATTGAAGGGATTTTGAAAAGTTTGTCTTAAGCTTAGGCTGTAAAATTCTTTTGTGAAGCTATGGTAAAGATATGCTTGATATATCAGACTTTGGGATTTCCCCAGTAAGTTCATGGAATGCTTTGGGGGGTGGTAGCGTTCTAGCCACAATCATGAGCAGAGGCACCAGTGTTAGAAGTTAGATAAGAAACCTTATCTTAAATGTGAATCCTATCAATCTAGAAATGAGGCTGCAAATATTTGTACTTTTTAAGTACTGGGAAGTTTGCTTTACAATACTCTTATGAGGAAATATACCTGGGGAATGCTACTGTCACAACAGACATTATTTACTTGGTAGGTAAATATAGACAGGGATCCACTAATGACTGCACAAAATAAATCCTACTGCACTGAGCAAAGTTAATTCTCCTGACTTCTATTCTTGACCGTAGCAGTACTAAAATTTATTTCCACTTGTTTTTCATTTGATACAATACACAAAGATCTAACAGTATAGTCTAATGCATGAACAAAATTGGTATATAGTGTACCAACTTCTTCAAAAAGTTCAAGTACCTCACACCAACCCACACAGCTAGATTCTTATGTTAGATTCAGAACTTACTGGACTCCTGTGACCTGGAGTGACCAGCCCAGTTCAGTATCCACCTACCGAAGAAACAAAAGATTACCACAGATTTGCCCCATTCATTTGGACAAAAAGCAATCGCAAAACATGTTGGGTTTTTTTCTCATGTCAACTTACTGATATCCAGTTTTTCAAAAATTTTTTACCCTGAAAAACATGAAAATGATCAATGTACTTGAAGAAAATTTCAAAGGCACTAAATTAATGGATTCCGTATGTGTAAAACAGGCTTAAAATTCTAGCTCTGCATTGCTCTTATTCAAGCTTTTCATAGCACATAAATTAAAAAAAATAAATGTAAGTACACAGTGTTGTGTTTCCAACTTCTAAATCTGTGGCTCTCTAAACAGAACAAACCAAATGATTTCAGTTCTGTTACTGATTATAAACACTGGGAGGGGGAGGACTTGCAAGAACATGTATTAGTTTCAAATACACTGTCCTTTTCTTGTCTCTCCTGTTCATACATAAAGGATCAATATATAATTTTCTCTCTCAGTTCCAGTTTCCCCCTTCTCCAGGGGAAGAAGATTCCTTAGACCTCAATTACAAATTTCACCCCTGATTTTTCAGGAGTGTTTCTGCTGTATCATTTCTGAGATAACCTGAACAAAGCATTCCAACTGACTGTGTCACCAAGTTATTCAGTAGCAAATCCATACTAAACAAACATTATTCTGAGGTTTAGGATCATGTTGATCCCTCAGCAAGGATGCGTGCAAGCTTCAGCTTGTGGGGACATTAACTCTATGGCTTAAAATCCAAGTGTTCAGACACTGCTGCAGTTGGTAAGCATGGATATCTAGTGTGAGGTTGGAGACCTGCAATCCTGGCTACTGCAGCATGTGTAGCTCTAATTTAATTTAAACTGCATCCAAACAGAAATTCTGAGATACACCTGTAAATCTGAGATTTTGTTTTATTCACTATAAAATGTAATCCTGTCAATCAGTACTGCACTGCATGTGATTCTCCTTTCAATATGTCAGTGCCTGTTTCAGGTTTCACTTAATTTTTAGATTATTACAAAGCTCAAAGAAAACAGCCTTGGAAGCACAATGCAAAGCAGAGGCTTCTGAGATACGGAAAACCAGTGGAAAACAGACTGGATTTGCCATCTACTATATGTTTCTGTTAAAATGATCAACAATACAGTAAAGAGCACCTTAACTGTGATTTTTTTAGGCTTCACTGTTAGCTCACTGGAGTGAGTAAAAAGCAAAAGAGCAATGCCAGAAAAAGCAATGCCTGTAAAGCAAAAAAGAAGCAATAATAATTATTAAAATGAAACTTCAGAAGCACATCTGTACTGGAAGTTCTCTATCAAATATCACAGGACATGGCAGAATATGCAAAGAGCTATTTTGAGTTTGCCTTTAGTTTAATTCCATAGAAATAATGGCCAAAAAGTTGGTCCTTGCAACCTAGTTGAAATTAGGTTCCCACAAAGTCATTACTAATTCACAGGATACTGTAACTCATACAGTTATTCTCACTACAGAAGTCTCCATAACCATTCCAAATCCAAACACTATTATCATGAAAAGGATTTTTTAGGTGTCTGTCTAGGAAGATGGATGCTAGTTTTCGATGTTTCCATACCAGTTGTATTTATGTGCTTCCTCTAGGTCTCTGTGCACATTATTTGTGCTATTTCTGTTGCTTTTGAACGTTTTGATTTGGGGAAATTGTTTCTTTGCTTGCACATGCCTCCGTATGTTTTTGTTATAGGCAGTTTGGGCCTTTTAATGCTTTCTACTAGATATAATATACTGATTCACATTACAGAGCATCTATACAGAACCTTTCCACTTCAGTCCCCTAATTTAAAATATTCTGGATTATGTTCTTCACTCAGTTCACTGCTCAATCCTTCCTTTCTAGCAGTTGCTACAGTTTTTTGATCTCCACCATACTTGGCTGGTAGTTTTCTCAGTCTCTCTCACAGATATTCTGGTCATGTGCCCTAAGGCCATTTCCAGTGTTTCCACTTTATACTGCAGGTATCTGGACAGTGCTACAGATGGTGGTGCAGTGCTGAGGAAGTTTACAAAAGGAGAAAAAATTATATATACAGAAAAAAAAAAAAATGGGCAGCTGGAAAAGGGTCCAAGATCTTTTATGCTAGATAGGCTGAAAGCAAGCACTGGCACATGAGCAAGAAAATAGTCTCCCACAAACTGACCTCCTAAATATCTGGGGTTGAGACCTTTGTATCTTCAATTCAATAAATAGGATGTTAATATAATAGAATTTTCATTTCCATTTTAAGTTTCTTTTTCTAACTGTAAAGGGGGCTTGCTTGGTACTTGGAATTTAGAAAATTAGGAAAATTGCGTGATAAAGCAAATGGGAGCCACAGCATAGGGGCTTCTTTTTCATTGTCTTCTGAGTGGAGTTTAGCTCCGTTTTCTCTAAAATCTCCTTCAAGCAGCCAAACCCAGCAGATTCCCCCCCAGCTTTCTCTTTTTTCGAGCTGAACGAGCGCTTCAGCCCCTCCTCGTCCATCAGGCGCCGAAGGCCCCGAGCACCGCCGCGCCCCTGCGCCCGGTTCGCTCCGCTGTTCGCCGCGGCGAGAGCACCGGGGCCGGATTCCTGCGGGCGGGAGCGGGGACGGTCCCGGCGGCCCGACCGCCCGCCCTTCCGCGCCCTTCCCCGCCCGCCGGTGGCCGTGCCGCGGGTGGCCGTGCCGCGGGTGGCCGTGCCGCCGGTGGCCGTGCCGCGGGTGGCCGTGCCGCGGTGGCGTGCGGCGTGGCCGTGCCGCGGTGGCCGTGCCGCCGGTGGCCGTGCCGCGGGTGTGCGCGGTGCCGTGCCGCGGTGGCCGTGCCCGCCGTGCGCGGTGCCGTGCCGCGGGTGGCCGTGCCGCGGGTGGCCGGCAGCGGCGTCCGCGGCCCGGCGGGAGGGTCGCCCGTTCCCGCGGAGGCCGCACGGCGCGCGCTCGCCACGCGCAACTCCCGCGACGGGCGGCGCGTCACGTGGGCGAGCCGTGACGCGGCGCGCGGGGCCGGCGGGATGCGGCGCCGCGAGCGGCCGGTGAGCGCGCGCAGCCGGAGGGGGCGGGGGGAGGGGCGCGGCAGCGTCCGCGCGCTGCCATGGACACCGCGCGCCCGCCGCCCCCCCCCCCCCCCCGCCCGGTGCCAACGGCGCCGGGGTCGGGAGCGCGCGCGGGGCGGGCGCCGTCCCGCCGCTGCCGGGCTGGGCGAGCCCCCCCCGAGCCGCGCTCGCTCCCGGCGCCCCGGGAGGGCGCTCCGCTGGGTGTGAGGCCGGGCAGGCGGCGGGACGCACGCGAAGGCTCCGCCGGCGTCTCCGTTACTCCCAGGGGCGGGCGGGAGGACGCCCCGTGCCGGTCGATAACGCTCCGTCCCGGTCGATAACGCTCCGGAGGGTGAGCAGAGGACGGGGCGTTTCCGCGGGCGTTCCTGAGCGCCACCGGTGCCGGCTCCGGGGAGAGAGCCGCGGAGTCCCGAGCCGCGCCGGGGAGCGGGAGGACCGCGGGGGCTTTTGCCAGGGGAGAGGAAAGGAAGGTAGGGAAGGTTTTTGGGCGCGCTCAGGGCGAGGGGTGAGGTCGCAGCTGCGGGAAATGGAGCAAGGCAGGACCGGGATGCGCAGCGGGGACGGAGCCAACAGCCCCGGCGGCGGCGGGGCCCGGAGGCGGCGTCTCCAGGGCATTCCCGGGGAGCGGCTGCGGGAGTCAGCGCCGGGGCGCTCCCAGCCTGGCATGGAAACAAAACCTCTCGGCGCCCCAAGCCTGGCGGAACCCGAGGTGTGTTTTCCAGGAATGCCAGCTGTCCCAGGAAAAGGCGCCGTTACAGCCCCGCAGGTGTGCGCCTTCGCGGCGCTGAAGGGGTGCCCGCCCCGCCGTGTAGCGGTTTCCTAGAAAAGCTGCCTTGGGCTAATTAGAGAGGAAAACTGAAAACCCACTTGGCCAGAAATGTGAATAAATAAATAATGTGTATTTGGAGCCTCAGTACGGGGGAGGAAAGATTAAAACTTCCGATAACGCATGCTCGTGAGTTGGTTCTACTTTTTCCCCCAGGAATTTAAAGCTCTACAGACAGAATTTTACCGAAAATATATGCGCAAAGAATACTGTTCCATTATTTTTGTGGAAATACAGGGAAATTCTGCCTTCGAATTCAGTTACTCTTATTGTGCCTTCTAAGCTGTTCTTGTAAGAAGCTTAAGTTGTTATCAGAACAATCCAAGAAAGCTGTTTTTTTCAATAGATGAAAATAAGTCAAGAAAAAAATGTAACAACATTTTTTTTTGGGGAAAAAAAGGTTAAAAAGTATTTATTTAGTCATGAGTGTTAAGTGTTAAAGCTCTCATCTGGGAAATAGATTTTTGTGACCATAAGAGCTGCTCAGCTGGAAAATAGATTTGTTACTGTTTTAGCACTGAAGACTTTCCATTCTGAACGATTTCTGGTGTGCATCAGCATGGAAGATTATTAATTGAATTATGTAATTTTATTTTTTTCCTAAAATAGGGGTGTGTTTGTAAAATATTTGCCTGTATTTATATAATTAATATTTATAATTATTTTTTATATTTTCGTATATCTCCATAACAATATTATGTTAGGAAACAGAAATTAAATTCTTGTGTATTTCTGATACGCTGCTTCTCCCTCCCCTCAGATCACATTCCTTTTTACAGGGAGATGCTTCTGTTGTGTGGTTTGTGTTTTATGTGTTATTTTATCAGAAATTGTCAAGTATTGAATATTTTTTCTCTTGACAATTATCAGCGTTTCTTTGTATGATGAGGTCTAAGTAAGGTTGTGTTTTGCCATCATAAGGTTAGCTATTATTATGGTATAGTTTTTACTTCTGTCTTTTAACAAGGGGACTTTGGTTGGGGATTTTTTTCTTCCTGTTGATGCTTTCGGTCTTGGAAGTCTCTTTGCAACATCCCAGTATTTTTGGATCATACAGTTTGCATAGCTCCTAAATTTTTATATTGGATGTACTTCAGCTTTTTCGTTTAGTACCTGAAATCTGCTGTGTAGAGATGACATTTGCATGTGTTTCTCTGTGCTGGGATATGAGTGTTCTGTCCTGTTTTGCTGGCTCAGGCCTCAGGGATGTTAAGGTCAATGGTAGCATTTGTGTAAATGTTTTACTAACTTGATCTCAAGTTAACTTTCAACTTCTCGAAATTCATCCCGTGTAGTTATATAAACATGTTTCGCTGCTTGTATTGAGTAATGATAAACTCAAATTTGAATAAAACAGCCCAATTGGTGTTTGATGTGCCTTCATGACCTTATAATTTGCCTGACACATAGTCCCCTCCTGTTAGCTGACAGCGAAGGTGAAGAAGCCCAGGCACAGCGTCTCTTGCCGTGCTGCTCCGAAGGTGGTGTTCTGTAGGAATCCCTGGAGTGGAACAGCTCTTGCTTCCATCCTGCGTCAGGTGTGTGCCTAATGCGTTCATGATCGATGCCGAGTGTTAATGCTTCTTTTGAAAGACAGTGACTGAGCCCAGTGATGGGGAACAGTAGGCTTTACCTTGCTGAACTGCTGGATTGCATTAATGAGCTTGTGTTCTCATTACAATTACCCTGTTTTCTCCTTTCTGTTTGTTGTAATTTTCTCCACCCTATTGTGGAGACTTAAAAGCTAGGACTTTTAAGTTGTTCGAGAGGAACTGTTTAGAAAATATTTTTCCTTCTCGGTAACTTACCTCTTATCTATTTCTACCCTGATTTTTTTCTTCCATACTTTTGATTCTGTCCTTCCAAATTCTTTTTCCATTTCCGTTTCTGCTATGCTCTGCTGATTTCTCTCTCTTGTCTCTGATTTCTTACTCTCATCTCTGTTCATTCTTCTTGTGGACATTATTTTACTAATGTGCTTGATTAAATTGACTTTACCAGTATTGAAGGGGCTCAGTGTGCATTTTTCATTCTTAATGAGGGAGAAGAAAAATAAAATCCCAAGGTGTTTGGTTGTGAGTTTGTTATTTTGTTGGGGTTTTATTTGTCCTTAGAAGTATAAAAGGGAAAAGAAAAAAAGTCGGGAAATGTAGAAAACGGAAAGTGTGATATGGTGGTGGATATCTGAGAAGGGATAGAGAAGAGAAGCTCTGTGAGGGAATTACATGTGAGACTAAGGTTCTCATAGATCTGACAAGGAAAGTATGAGTTAATGATGGCAGTTGCTCAGATATTTTCGGATCATCAGAGATTCTGAGGCTTACATAACTGTCACATGTGCTGTTTGTAATAGGACTCTGGAGTTTGTTCTTAAGACAGGTGCTTGGGTTGTATTTGTGATAGTTCATTAAACAAAGTCCTTAACATTGCATGAGAATAAGAACAGCTCTTTGAACTTGCTGGAAGGTGGCTCTCGCTAATGCCCCTTATGTTCTGTTAAAACAGTGCAGTTGCTTGGATTTTCAGAGGCCCTCCTTGCTGTGATGAAGCAAACCTGAGTAATGCTAGCTGCCTCTTAGTACAAATCCATAGCTACAAAACTGTCAAACTGCTTGGCACTTCTCATCCAGTCTCTTCAGGAGAGCATGTTGTTACAGAACTACATATTTACTCATTTCCACATAAAATGTGGGTACTTTAGAAATTACAGCAGTTGGAGTTGATCTGTCACAGACGCTGACCAGGCCTGTTGTCTGCCAATGGAATTGTGGTCAGTTCTTCTCAGGGTGTGCTTCTGAGGCAGAGGATCAGGAGTCTGTGCTTCTGTCTACATCTCTCTGCATTTATTTGGAACAGGAGGATAAAAATAAAGGTCACAGCAGACAGGTGAGGTTGCCCACTGCAGTGGGTTGTGCACTTTGTTGGCTCTTGACATAGCAGAATGCTAGAGTGAGTTAGAGACGTGCCTGAGGAATGTGACAGTTTTTGCTGGGAATGGGTAAAAGTTAATCTCCCTTTGCTGAAACTGGGCACAAAGGTGAAGGATGGAAATAATAAAAGTCTTACAAGGGCTGAATCTGGGATAAAAGGCAGTGGAGCATAAGCGAGCTCTTTGGGTGTGGGAGAAAGGTGTGTGCAAATAGAGGCTAGAGCAGACACATAGAAAGGAAAGGAGAGGCTTTAGGAATGAATACATCTAGGACAGAGACAGCAAGTAAAGATTTAAAGAGAACGAACATGGTGGGGCTGAGCAGATTGCTAAAAGACAGTCAAATGTAAGAGCAAGCAGTGGGCAGGGGTTTTGGGCAGAGCTGATGAACAGCCATATAAAGTAGAATATTCAGTTCTGTGGGTGGATGGATGTGTTACCAAGTGTCTGGAAGGTGATAAGGAGCTGTTTGCACCTTCTGTATGCTGATTGCTCTGTGTGTAGGTTGGTGCAGGCAATACTGCATATGGTAGGACATCTGGCCACATGCTCTTTTCTGCTGTTAAAGATGCCTGTATATTCTCCTCCTTTTTACCTGGGCACCACATGATTTCTGTGCCCTTGTCTTCTATTAGCATTTCTTGGGTAAAATACATGCAAAGGGATAGGTGTTAAGGGGAGATATAGTTTGTATTGTGATATCCAGTACTTTCTAACACAGCCTTGGGCCTTTGGCTTGTGTAAGCAACCTGAGTGTTCGGGACTACCACTTTAGGTTTGTGACAATGTGTGGGTTTTGCTATGATTTTGTTGTTTTTTGTAATTCTAATAATAGAAACCAAATCAAAAGGACAGAAAAGAAAAATATGAAAAAATACATAGAGGCAGAGCTCAGGTGCACTTCAGTTCAGCCCCTCTTGTGCAGCACAGGTTTATCTCTAGAGATGGGGATGCTGCTGGAAGGATATTCCTTTATTCTCTCTATGTGCTAATCTCTCCCAGCAGCTGTTCTTAGTCTGAGATGAAATTCTCTTTGTTTGTGACTCTGAATAACACTTGTGTTCTGTCACAGCATCTCAAGTGTGTAAATGTTAAAGTGGTTTGCCCAGAGTTCCCCTCTGGTTATGCTTGTTTTCAGATAATATTTGGCCTTTTGGGAGGTTCTGGTGACTCTGAATGTTGAAAATCTGCAAGACAAATAAGAGAAGGAAATTGTCTAAAAGTCAAAACTAGAAATACTGGAAAGCAAACTACTCCCTCTCGTCTGCGCTTGGGAAATGGAGAAACCTTTGCTCTGAAAGAACAAATCAGTTAGATGTACCTGCAACACTAAGTGCAGTAAACTGTTTTTGGATGAGGTGTTGAAAAGCGCCTAAAGGGAGAATGTATATGTACAGAATGATTTATTTATTTTCTTTTTTAACAGAGTTTTGAAGGAGAGAGCTCTTGGTAATTTCCATTGTTTTTTTTTGTTTGTGTTTTTTTTTTTTTGTTTTGTTTTTGTTTTTTTGTTTTTGTTTTTGGTTTGTTTGTTTGTTTGTTTGTTTTTAAACTCTCCAGGACCTTCTGCAGCTCTGTGATTGCTGATACATGCTTGACAGCCTCAAGGGGTCCTGGCAAGATGGCATCTCCCAGACTTCCCATCCTTATAGCATTGGCATTTTCCTCTTTGCCCTTTGTTCTTTCACATTCAAACAGGGTAATGTGGTTTCAGGATTTCTTTCCACCTAATGTGTGCCCTATAAATGCCAAAGCAAACACTTTTTATGGCATCATGTTTGATGCAGGAAGCACTGGAACCCGTATTCATATTTACACCTTTGTGCAGAAGAGCCCAGGTAAGACCCCCATGACTTAGGTTCCACCTTCTCAAAACAGTTTTGGTTTTTGCCAGCTCAGCATTTTGGGGGCAGCTGAAGATTTCTACACTTTGTCCTTCAAATGGTCATCCTGCAGGTGTTTATTGTCCGTTTGTCGTGGTGTTTTGCTTTGTAAATACTTTTTTTTGTAGGTCTTTTGAGTCTCAGAGATATAATTCTGGGTATACTGACAATTCTAAATTTCAAACTTTTTCATCTATGCAGCCGTTTAAAAGGAATATCTCATTGAGATGAAAAGATTCTTATGCTCGTTTTGTCAGGTTGCATGTTACCTTAAATTTTATCAAGAGATAATTGAATTCTGCATATATTTGTAACTTTTTATAGCAAATTAATATCAGTAAGTTAGAGAGTTATTAAGTACTGAAGGTCTGAGCCATTTGCAGATCTGTGCTGTGATGCATCACTCTCCAGTGTTTCTGGTGCTGAGGTGCCCAATTTTGACTGCACGTGCAGCAGGATTCAGGAGGATGAATTGGCTTGGGTACAGTGAGCCAGCAGGTTTGCAAAGGTTGAAGGCTGGTTGCTAGGACATAGTACTTAGGTGTCTAAGACACTTAGGTGTCTTTGCATGATTTTATCCATACTTTGGAAAGACTGGTACAAGGTCCAGTTCTGTTGGATGTAGCCTGGTTTGTAATACGTGATACTCAGAGATAGCTTCTTCACCCAAACTGCTCTGGGAGCAGTGGTCAGACTTGTTCAGCTTCTCAGCCAGGTACTTGAGCACAGTGAGCTCTGTTCTATCTGAGTTGGATGAATCACCCACCTAAGGTCAATTGGGAGTTGATTGTGTGTGTCTTAATATGCACTAGTATTTCACAATTAGCTTAAGGACAGAAAGAGAAAGAAATTTATTAGAATAGGCAACGGTAATGCTGCATTGTTGTAACTTACTGTAGTTCACAAATGCAAGATGAACATACTTTTAATTATAACAACGTGTTATTAATAAATTGTTTTTGACCTTGGAGGGTACAAGGGCATATTTCTTCTAAATATGTTCCCAAAGTGAAGGAACAAGGTTTGTTTTAGGAGGGGAATAACCTTGTTTGTAGGGAAAATCATGGATAGTCACTTTACAGGAGTTGAGGGCAACCTTTTGGAAATTAAAGAATAAGATTTGAGTTGTTGACTGTATCATGTAATGTTTTGTTTGTGCAGAAAACCTTCCAGAGGTGGAAGGGGAAATCTTTGAGTCTGTGAAGCCAGGTCTGTCTGCATATGCTGATCAGCCTGAAAAGGTAAGACTGTCCTTTATTCCCTGGGAGTTGGTCGTGCTTCTGTTATATCATTTAGATTGTACCAAGCAGTTCAAGTATTACTGATTGCAGTTGCAAAAACTCAAGAAGAAATGTAAAGTCCTGCTGCTGTCCCTCTAAACCTGTTCCTCTACTTCTGTGAGTCAAGTTCTACATGGTGAAATAGGAGCTGGTGTTTTACATATTTCATCAGTGAAAGAGTGGCTTAATTAATTGCTTAAATGTCTATATAACTAGACTATATACCTTTGAGTATTTCAAAGACAAAGTGATTTTTGTCTCTAGCAGCATCCATATTCAATGTTTATTTCCCCTATATGCATAAATGCATACTCTCTCATTTTACAAATAATTACAAATAAGTGAATTTTTTCAGTTCTGAAGTAAGCTGCCATTTTCAAGACCCCCTGCGCTGACAGGAAGCTCTTTCACAAACTGAAGGAGGTGCCAGAGAAGTTAATAGATTAGATCATGTGTGCTTTAGCAGCCTTGAACTTGGGGGACTAGCATTATGGGGGTTTCGGGTTTCTCATTTTGCTCAGTTATATTCCATGCTACAGGAATTTGAGTGTGACACTTTATGGAAGAGTGAATGGATTTGGGATTTTTAAAAAACTTTCACATGATCACCTATGATTCCAGTAAATCTTGTTTGTTGGGTTAGGAGAGGACAAGTCACCCCGAAAGATATTTCTAGGCATTTCACAGGAGAATGTTTATTGCTAATGCCAAACTGTAATTGTTAGAAAAGTGGAAATAGTTGAGAGCCAGCAGTGATGTCTGTACCTTGTGTGGTAACCGTTGCACAGCTGGCATTTTAATTACAGTATTTGCTACGAACACACTTGGAATTCTTATGTTGCATTTAGTGAAAATACAGATATTTCCCCTTGCTTTGGTAGCCTCAGTCAGTAATTGCACCATTTAGTTGCATCATACTGCAGGGTATTTAGGTTTGTCAGGTGATCAGTTCCCTCACCTCCCTCCATCCTTTCCAAAAAATACCTTCCACAAACAATGATATTTATCTTTCCTAAAATATATTTATGAGTACACCTTTCCTTTCAATGCAGATGTTCTGTTTAATGTTCTAATGAGATGTCTGGTAAGGTTTTTGTACTTATCTTGGGTGTGGGTATCTTCTGCTACTGAATACTATTCTCACAAGTTTTGAGGGGAAACTGAGAAGCCTATTCTCTGACAACCTGTAAGAGGAAACCATATGAAAAACATATTTTTCCTTTTAGGGTGCTGAATCTGTCAAAACATTGCTGGACATGGCCATAGATGCTGTGCCACCTCATCTCTGGAAAAAAACCCCAGTAGTGTTAAAAGCCACGGCTGGACTTCGATTGCTGTCAGAGGAGAAAGCTCAGGCTCTGCTTTCAGAGGTAGTACTAAGTTGCCTTGGATGCACTAGTATTGGTTTCCCTGTTTAATTTTTTTTTTCTTTCATTCAGTTCTCTATTCTGTTTTTGATAAGAGAATTTCATCTATGAAAAGAGACTGTAATCCCACGATAGCATGAAACTCGCAGAATATCTTATCAGGTCCTGAAATCCTCTGTTTTGCTGTGGTAGAAGGCATGGAGAGAGACATACAATTCTTCATTTCTTTCTTTCCTAGCCCTACTCCACACACTTGTCTTATTTTCTACTGCTGTATAAAACAAAACTTTGTCACCCTCAGAGCAGAACAAGACTTTCAAGACTGAGAAATTTAATCACTATTTCTTTCCTCAGGTGAAAGAAGTCTTTGAGGAATCACCATTCCTTGTTCCAGAGGATAGCGTTAGCATCATGGATGGATCTCATGAAGGTATGTTTTAGGAGGGACAAAAAATGAAAGCAAAGAGAAGTGGGAAAAAGAGACATAACTTAGGAACATGAGAGGGAAAGAGAAATGGTCCCTAAACTAAGGGGGAAAAAATAAATGGTTTCTGGCCCTGTTTGAAACAGTACAATCCTGCCTTTCTGAGGTGGTGTTCATTACTTGGTCACCTGTTCAGCTACAAATGTGGATGCACAAAGAGATTTCACAGGTTTCAGAACAAAACTTTGGCTCAACAATAAGTATGTCTGATGCAGGCTGACCAGCTGAAGCCTGCTCTTGGGAACTGGTTCAAAAGAGATGGTGTCCACTTCTGAAAGGCTACATGACAGTATGTAGCAAGCTGGGAAGCTTATGGAAAGTGCCTTAAATTCTGCAATATCAGCATTAAAAATAACCTTTCATGATCAGCTCATCAATTTTCAATCTAAAATTGGGAGGATTGTGAATATTAGAGGAGAATGAAGGATAATTGGCAAGTATTAAAAATAGATAACTAAATAATAAAATAATAAATTAAAAAATATTCTATTGGGAAAAATACACCTAGTATAGTAGCAAGGAAGTACTGTAAAATGCAAGAAAAGGTGAAATATGTTGTAGGTTTGGTAGTGAACAATGATTTTGCAGGGCAGAAAAAAACACTAACATTCTGGCTATGTATCCAGACACACTCCCTTGGAGAACAGGCAAGTTATAGTCATCTGTATGAATGCCTGATGAAAGGAGCCATGCTGTCATGTTATGTTCAGTTCAGAACACTTCCTTATGGTAAATAAATTGCCGCTTTGGAAGGTGTTGAAGGAAAGCAAGAAGAATTATCACAGTGCTTAAACTAATAAATGGAGGAAGATTAAAGAACAAAACCTCTCCACATGGGCTGAGAGAAAAAGAGAAGTATCATAAAGTCTTCAAGTATTTGATAAGTATGGTGCAGTGCATAGTTTGTCACTATGGATTAATGGGTCAATTGTACAGTAAGGGAGACCTGTTGTACTGACAGGGGGAAGGACCAGAGAGGCATAATAGAGGAGCACAGGGTAGCCTGCCAAGTTTATTTAAAATTCCTACCTCTTCTACTGTCACATGTGTGCCTATGTTTGGGTGAGAATCATGCCAGTGTCAAGCAAGCCACTGGAGTCAAAAGAGCTGTTTGTGTTTTACTGGTTGCTGCTCTGTCTGTAGTGTAATTATAGAAGCCTCAAGATTAAAACACAGAGTGGTGTGAATGCAGTTTTCAGATTAGGAATTGAAATGCTGGACTGCAAAAACAGGCCCAAGGAAACTTGTGCATTGTGTCATCTCATTACTTCTTTGTATGTTGTTTCGATAATGGATGTGATTTGTGTATGCTGCATTTGCATGGATATTACAGAGTCCTACCCATTTCAGCTCATGAGACTTGTGCAAATCAATAATGCATCATAATTTAATTATGAGTTTGAATTAATCTCTGAAGTCTGGGGTGCTAAGATTAAGTTAATAATGACTTCCAGGTAAATAAATAACATGTGGAGGGCTAGTAACAGTAGGCAGGAGATTGTGGAAGTATTCAGTGGTGACTTTTTTTTTTTTTTTTTCACTCCTTGCAGGAATTTTAGCCTGGATCACTGTGAACTTTTTGACAGGTAGTTAATTCTGTATAACTACTCTCTAAACTTGAACTTGAGTCTCTTCTGTGGAGGTGTTCACCCTTAGTTCCTCTGCCTTGGCCATGCTTTTCCTCCCTGCTGTCACCAGTGGTAAAGCAGTGGATTGTCTTGGGCAGACTGTGTTCCACAGTCTGTAGGAAGAGGGAGACACCTTAACCCCGAAGGTGCCAGATTTTGCTTAGATCTTGGAGGCACTGGCATGCTGGTTTCCTGAATGTGCCTTTGGGAGTGGTACTGCTAATGTGTGGGAAACAAGGCTGAAGAACAGTGTTCTTCATCCCAATGTGAGCTGTACAACTACAGTGGGATTTCAGGGCACGGTGCCTTGACAGTGCTGGCTCTAAGAGCTTCTGGGAGTGCAGTCTAGTGAAAAGAAAATCAGTACTCTAGTAGATAGATGAACAAGGAAAAAAGCTGCTCTGGGTGAAGAGAAATTATAATAGCTGTTTTGGCTCTTACTGCCCTTCCTTCCCCTGCTGCTTTTGTTCAGCTGTATGGTGGTTACAAAATTTGTGTACTCTCCCTGACAGTCTTCTGCAGGAGACACTTTGTCTCTTACTTTCTGCTTTTGCTTGATACCTAGAGATTTATCTGCTTTTGTCTCTTTGGAGGAGAGAGTGAAATCAAGGAAGAAAGTCGAGGAATCTTTCTGTAATTCCTTCTATTTGCCTGCCTGTTCTCTCTGAGGTTTTTTTCTTTGAAGCTCAGCCCTCCTTGTATTGCTGTGATACTGTGGTCATCTGCTGGCTGCCTGAACATCTACACAGTGTCTGCATTTTAGCATTTGTGCACTTGGGGCTGTTCTGAGCATGGTGTTGTTTGCAGGGCAGCTGTCTGACCAGAACCAGCAAACTGTTGGGATTCTGGACTTGGGAGGAGCCTCAACCCAAATCACATTCCTGCCGCGGTTTGAGGTGAGGAGTGGTTAAAAGTGCGTGGGTTGGGACTGCAAGGCCGGTACAGAGACCTGAGCACTGCTGCAGTCCCTGATATCACTTTGTTAGCAGTGGCACAAGCAGGACATCTGTGGTTTACAGAACATCTGTATTTCTGTTCCCTTTGAGATCAGCAGTTGGCTGATAGGCTGCAAACAAAGGAGCCTGAATAACGAGGAAATAAAAAGAAAGCAAATGAGTAAAACCATAAAGAAACAACTTCTGTTTTCTAGACTCAGGCTTGAAAAGCCTCATTAATGTTCTATTGCTGTGTATTCAACAAATGTAGAACATTCCTAGGTAGTATTCTTGGATCTGGTCTACCTCTTTTTGTTTTTTTTCCACAGTCTGATAACAGATCTTCACTGAATTTTGGAGAGAACGAGTATTGTATATTGTATTGTCTAATAGTAGCACAATCAGTTCTCTCTTTTCTTATCAATTTCTTCTTATTCCTATTTGAGCATTCTGCTCTTTATCCCTCAGACACCTCTGCTGGATGTCTTAGTAGTTCTATAGCTCTTTAGAAACAGTTTGAACTGGGACCCAAGTCTGCAGTTTGCCTGAGAAAATTACATGAGTAATGGAAATGCACTTATAGCATTCTGTACCTTCATATTTTGTTGTTGTTTATGTCACTCTTCTGAAGGAGTAATTTCTTTTAACATTATTTGTTTATAGAACTTGAGATTCTCAAAGGATGTTTGGTGACCACAAAACACATGGCTTTCACATCAGGATATTTTAATTTGTAATCACGTGTTATGTTGAAACATGACACAACCTTATCCTGTTCAGCAAAGGCTCAAGTATACTCTGGGCTTGTCCTCTGTTTTGTGTTGATAACACCTGCTAAAGTGGGCACTGGACCAACAGGAAAGGGTGTTGCATTTCAGTGTTTTGGAGAATAAATAGAACTGAAATAGACTGAACTGCAGCTCAGGATTCAAATGTCCCCTTGCAGGAAAAGGCCTGGAGTGTTTGCTGCTGACCAGGGATAATGGTGTGAATTTGTAGGGCAGTGTGGAGTCAAGGTTTATGTTACCTACTTGAACACTATGTCTACTTCTCACCTTATGTTGTCAGGTTCATATAAATAAGGTCAGTATGTTTTTGGGAGTTTTTCCCATCTGACAGAATTAGCAGGGATACCTCCCTTTGATTTGCAGTGGGGATTTTTCCTTCCTGCAATCCAAGGCAGTCACATGTTTGCTCTTGTATTAGTTTCGAACAAAATACTGTAAATAGTAAGAGATTTGTTAATTAAATATAAATTATAAACCAATAGAGAACATATATATATAACTGCATGGAGCTGATTTTAATTTCATGGCATTATCACCAAAGTTAAAAGCAACTGAAAGTCAATCATAGTAATTATGAAATTGTCTGTCTGGTGTCTGCCTCGTTTTTGTGAACGAAGGGCCTGAAAAAAGACAGTTGTTTTCTCCAAGCTAACTCTTTTTGAGGATCTCTCCTTTAAATAGTTTTTGTGATGTAAGGTTTAGAAACAGAAATCAAAATATGGCAGTCTGTGTGTATGAGGCCAAGGATGTGACTGCCATTTCAGTGATAATCAGCTTGAGACCCAAAACAAATTTTGGGTTGTGTTTGCTCAGGAGAAGCTCAAGCTGGATACTGTCAAATTCCTTTCAGCTTTGAGCAGGCTTGTGTCTAGGACTCTAGAAAAAGTAACTCAGATCTGGATCTCCTTACTTGAATGGTAATGCAGAACATTGCAGCTTCAGTTCTCTAGGAGATTCTGCTGCTTGGCCAGAATAAGCGTCTGATATAAATGCACAGAGCCAAGAAGGGGTGGGAGAGTGGGGCCATGAGGAGAGGAGAGACACAAAGGGAGATTGAGAGCTTAGGGAGGGGACACAAAGAAACAGTAAATGACTGCTAAAGCCATCCAGCCTTACAAGAGTGTGAGTTAGTCTGTCCGGAAGCCAGGGCAGGGTACCAATGGGATGGAGGTGTGCACAGAGGGAAGACTGTGACAGGAAAAAACTGGAGGTGCTGAGACAGGAGACTAGTTTAGGTGTCGAAACCCTAAGCCTGGGGAGTGGGTGGTGACAGTGTTTCTTTGAGTACCGGCAAGACATTTGACATGGTGAAAATGGGGCCTATACTTTGTACTTTCAGTTCTTCTGAGTACCTCAGTTCAGATGCCTAATGTGACATGCAAAAGTTCATAGCACTTCTAGTGCAGCTGATTTCAGTGGGGAGTCTGTACATGTACAGTAGCATGTAAGTACTCTAGAAAAATTCAGGTTACCTGACTTAGAAAGTGTTTTCATCCTGATCTGTTGTGCTTCCCTGTTATACATTAAAGTAACACAGAGATGCATATAAATAAAATTGGTGTCAAAAGCTGCAGATATTACAGCAGTGGCAGCATTGCAAAACTGTATTTTGTTTTCAAAGCAGATCAGATGAGCGTGCAGTAAACTCTGTGGGTATATTTGTGATATTACATTAAAGTTGGTTATTCTTTATTGCATAATATAAATTAAGACTTTTTTTTTTCTTTTACTTAACTTTTAGGAAACTCTGAAGGAAACCCCTGGAGATTTTCTTACCTCATTTGAAATGTTCAATAGCACCTACAAGCTCTATACCCACAGGTGAGGAGCAAAAGACTGCTACTTCCACTGGGGATATCAATCTTTTTGCAGCCCCTGAGCTAACAGCCACATCATCCTGGTACCAGCAGCAGAGACCGTGACTTTTTTACTACTTAATCTGCATGGAACAGTAGAAGTGGAACATGACATTACTTGTCTGGAAGCATTCCAGGATCATGATTAATGTCACTGCAAGGGAGTATTAGGCAGTCTGTCAAATGAAGAGAAAGCATTGTGAGCCCCTGTTTAAGGAGAAGAATTCTTATTACTCGATCCAAGCCAAATGATCTGAAACAAGCAGAAGGGTAGATATTGTGACAGTAGTCAGAACTAAACTTGATCAGAGATTTGGAAAGAGGACTTCTCTGAGACTTGGTCCTTAGTGGAGTGAACATTACCATCTCAGTCAGTTATAGAATCTGCTTACTTGACAGCAGAGGTGGTCTAATAGTCATCCTCTTCTACTCCTACATTTACTGATGTAACTGGTTGCTGTAGTCCTCAATAATGTCCATTAGATCACATAAAATAATTGGGATTGAAACATCATCTCCTAAAAATTGAGAGAGAGATGGAGGTTAGTTTAACTCTGATTATTCTGCAAACGTTTAAAGTGACATGACAAAAGTGGTAAATGGCCAGACACAGAGGTGGGAATGAAAGGGTCAACAGGATTTTAATCTAGTTGTGTTGCTGCAAGGCGTGATGACATTCTCCTAAGCATTGGTCGTAGTCTAGCTCACAATGAATGTTGCAGTTACCTGTGGAATCAAACAGGTGAATTTCACACAAAGCCACGGTTCCTGTCTTGTGGGAGGTTCTGCACCCTGCCCTAAGAGCACATAGTTTTGTGTGTGTTACATAAGAGTGGCTGCCCTATTCCACATGCCCTCACACATACTCTTCTTTCTCCCTCATTTTTAAGATGGTGTATTTTTGCTTTTCATGATCATCTTGTATGAATGCCACATCATCTCAAATTGCTTTAATACAAAGATTTATAAATCTTTATATTTCTTGGGTTTGTGTCACTCTTCTGGCCGTCAGTGCTGTTCTGGCAAAGGGAACTCTGTTTTAGAGAGGGGAACCTTTTGGGAATCAGAGGAAGGAAATTTGGTTTGTCTGTTCCAGGACTTACGAAGGGGGGTATGGGTAAAGCATACCAGATGTGCAGGAATCAAGACTATAACATCTGTCTTTGTCGTTCACAGCTATTTGGGGTTTGGACTAAAAGCTGCAAGATTGGCGACGCTTGGAGCTTTGAATATGGAAGGTATGTTCATATAGGAAGACATTAAAGATTTATGAAGAGATGCTTAGACTTAGCCTTGTGTCAGCAGCCCATTTCATGTGTCTTCACTTCTGTATCTTGTGCTTTTCTATGTTTCTGATGGAATATATTAGTCTGAAAACAGCTACCTCATGTTAAGGAGTTGTCTTGTGAGACAGTTGCTTTTCCCTGTTTTTGAGCTCAGCCAGCAGTGACACTCAAGTGCAAATTCCAGAAATGCACACGTGGGAGCATGCAAACACCCTGGCCAGCCACAAACACACAGCTTTACAAGCATTCACAGAAACATAAGCAAATGAATAGATCCTTTTTGTGAGGGTTGCTGCTTAGGCCAAACACACTTAGTAGGCCCCTGTGTCCCCCAGACCTGTTTTGTACACTGCCTATTCTAAATGGAAGCCCACAAGCACATCATATGCTCTCACTTATGTGAGTGCACACTCAAATTCCTGAGTCCTTCCAGTCTCTCACCCAGAGCTTGGGCCTTTTGTCCAGTCTCTGGCCAGGACCTGGGGTCTTTCCACCTTCTGGATTCTTACTTGACAGCTAGATGGACTTGTGATAATTACTGGTATGTATTCAAATAAAAAATAGTTGGGAGAAGGGATTAAAAAGAAGATAGGACAGACTGCAGTGATCGGTCACAAGGCTCAGACAGAAAAGCACATGGACCAGCTGCCTGCTTACTTGTGACTGTCTTCTTTTATAGTTTCCTCTGGTTTGCAATACTTGCACTTCCCTGATCCCTTAATTCCTCCTTTTCCCAGCCATTGAACCTTTCCCTGAGCATCCCATAGTAAATTTTGCGGTCCCACAGTCTGCCTTGAGCATTCTGTTAGAGGTTTGCTTTTTCTATGAATCCTGTGTGGGCAGCAATAATCATGTTTTCTTCTATCAGTTACATTATTTCTGGTTGAACCCTTAAAGGTACATTCAGTGGATCCTGTAGTGGCTGTTGATCTCTGTCTTAGGAGGTTTCCTCTTCATTGTTCAGTTGCTTTGTTTGTCTTGGTTATCTGCTGTCATTAGGGTTTGTGCATCTGTGTGTTTATCACCTCCCATTTCTTGTCTTTTGTGGTGAATAGCCATTATCCAGATACCCTTGTACCATTTATCTCATTATGAAATGACAAGCTTGGCTGCTCTGCTGTTTGCAGGACAAAACAGACACAACTTCTTCAGACTCGAGACTGGTCCTTTATTTGTAATCAGTTAGTGCCACATCCATCAATTCAGATTTTTGTATTTTTTCTTACAGACTTTAATTAAGATCTTTCAGCCTTTTCTGGTTCTGCATATTGATCTGTTCTGTGCTTCTGACTCTTCTCTCTGCTCTCATTCCAGTTGTGGATGGACAAATGTTCCGCAGTTCTTGTTTGCCAAAGCATTTGGAGGCAGAGTGGCACTTTGGGGGAGTGAAATATCAGTATGGTGGCAACAAAGAAGGTAAATTAAGACTTATTTCTTTTACAATAAATCTTATCTCCAGAATCTGGGTTTTTCCTTGTCAAGTATTTCCTCAGTTAACTGATGATGATTGGGGTATGAAGGATAGCTGTCGAGTTGTAGAGGTTAACATCTGAGAAGTCCAGATTAAAATCCGAAGTTGTAAGAGTAGCTGACTTGTACCCCTGTCCTCTGACTCTGACCTCTTATTACAAGTAATACCTTTATAGGAAATGTTGATAATTACTTGTACAAATAAGAGAGGTTTTTCTGAGGCTTTGAGCAAAGTGCAAAAATTATCTCTGTGTTAGTGTACAAACGTTTTGGCCTACCAGTTAATCTCACTTGTGGAGCTGTTCCTTAAATGTCTAATATTAATAAGTCTCTAATGCTGCATAGAGAGGGTGATTGCTGCCATCATAGACTTGAACAAATTGGGGAACATGAGAGCTGAATTGCACATTTGGTGTGTGTGGAGTGGGTTAGTAAAATTACAGTGTGATGGGGAGAGAAAACAAGGTTTTATCTAACAGGTGGAAAGCAAATGTAGAAGATTCTGCTGATCACAGAACATGTCAATGGGAGTTTTACCTGACATGGAAGTAGTTTGCGTGGCGGTTCTTTCAGACACAGCAATGATCTGCTCTAAGCAGTAAGCAGTAATCTGCTTCTACTTGATGAGGGTGTTTTAGAGTCTATGCCTGTGTGCAGGTGCCATGTTGGATTAAAGAAGGGATATCTAAAATCTTATTCTGATGCTTTAATCTCTGCTTCTTTAATTTTTCATCCTGTTGCCACTATTTCTTTCATCTCTTGCATATGCTCTTTGACTCACCCCATCCATGTTTTTC
This sequence comes from Sitta carolinensis, assembly GCA_032173965.1. NCBI lineage: Eukaryota > Metazoa > Chordata > Aves > Passeriformes > Sittidae > Sitta > Sitta carolinensis. The sequence goes on from JAVUNC010000006.1 coordinate 41,152,131, forward strand.
CTGGCAGGAGAAACAGGATTCAAGCCTTGCTACTTGGAAGTACTCAAGGTTGTCAAAGGGAAACTTCACCAGCCAGATGAGATTCGTGGAAGTTCCTTCTATGCTTTCTCCTATTATTACGATCGAGCAGCTGACACCAACCTAATTGGTAAATTTGGGATAATCTACTACGTGTGAGCATGTCAGCCAGAAGGTAGACAGAGGAATCCTGGCTGCTGAAGCCATGGGGAGCAGAGGAAAGGAATGTTATTGAGAAAGAGGAAATACATAGAATGCCTCGAGGGAATGACATTTATTTGTCACTGCAGTTTGGTGTTAAGCACATGAAATGTGCTCAGGGCTCCAGTTACACCTGTAGCTCTGCCTTCTGTTCCAAACAGGTCTCCCTCCTAGTGCAGCATCTTTAAGTTGCACTCTAGGGTCATCTTAGCTGAAAAATTCAAATGCTGTCAGGTCTATGACAATGTTTTCTCACATCTTTTTCAGATTATGAACGCGGAGGTGTTTTGAAAGTGAGAGATTTTGAAAGAAAAGCCAAAGAAGGTAATTGTCATGAGCTGGGAAACTGATTTGGACAAGAAATAACAAAAATATGAACGTGTAGGCAGTACATAATGTGACTTGGAAGAAAAGCAAATTTATTTAAACTTTATTTCACTTACACCTGTCATGTTACTTTTATTAGTCAAAAACTCTACTGATGCAGAAGACAATACTGATAGAGCAGTGAGGGGTTGGTGGCTTTACAGCTCTTTTCAGGAGAAGGAGATAGTTTGTGTCACTACAAAAGAAAGTGAATTTGCTGTATCAAGAGCTCCTTCTGTCAAACTACAACTATGAGTTTAAGAGAGCACTGAATTCTGTAAGTCTGTCACCTTAAATCCTATTTAATTTCTAACAAAATGGAGGGAGAGAGTAAAGGGGTTTTAAGTCTGACAGCCTCTTCCACATTCCTTTACCTCCTCCCTCTTTTTTCCTGAATGCTTGTTCTAGTTTTGTACCTCCTGTGGATAAAGATCTCCCACTTTGCCTGGCTGCTGATGGCTAAAAGCAAGTTACCTCTGTACAGTGATCATTCTCATGAGAGTGAGAAGACTGTGTTTTCCAGCCGAAGATGTGTAATTACATAGTTCAGGACTGGCTTTTTCTAAAATAAGGCCTAAATTTTAATGATTTGTCAGTTAAACTTAATCTCCCTGGAAACCTGGATGATAGGGGGATTAGGCTCTAAAGTTTGAGTGTGGGTTGGTTGTTATTTTTTCCCTGGATAGTGAGAGAGCATCTTTCCAAAGATGTGGCTAAGATGTTACCTAGCATTATCAAAACACTTACTTAGCTTTAGAGCATCAGGAGATCAATTCTGTAATCCTGGAGTAATTCTTCTGTTTCATTTCAATAGTAGAAGGATGCTGCTCATCTTTTCTTAGAAAGAAGTGAACTGCTCTTGTTGCCAGTAGAGCAGGGCAGTAACAGTAGGTCTAGAAAATGATGCTTAGTGTAAATACATTTCCCAGTCACTGTCACCCTGACTATGGAATCTTGACTTAGCTGCAGCAAGGGCGTGGTTGGTTGGGCAATAGCCTGCCTCTTCCATTTCTTTGGACAAGTGTGGTTGGAAAAAATAAAATGCCATCCTAGAAGGTGGAATCCATTACTAGAGCCATCTGTGGAGAAGATATGATGAAAACAAGTGATGTTGTGTTCTTGCAAAAACAAGTAATCTAACACCCCGCTAATTATCAGCTGAGCAGAGGTTCTTCAAAATGTTGCTGTAATAAAGATGTCTTTATGATGGAGTTAAGAGAAATTGGATGTACTATATGGTTCATTCTCCAACATTGTAGAACAGCTCTGTAGCATGTACCATGTGTCATATACACACACTAACAGAAGAGGGTGGCTTGTTTTAGTGAGCTTTGGCTTGAGTTCAGTTCAAATGTACAATGTGGATAATAGCTCTTATTTTGCTGAGATTCCTTTTTTTTTTCTTTTTTCCTTCTCTAGTCTGTAATAACATGGAGAGGTACAACTCAGCCAGTCCTTTCCTCTGCATGGATCTCACTTACATCACTGCTTTATTAAAGGACGGTTTTGGATTTAGGGACAACACAGTCTTAAAGGTGAGAAAAAACAGTTAAATCCCTATTGATTAACATGCATTAGTTAATTTTTCTGACTAATTATTTACTGAATTTTTCCAGATTTGTAACACCTAGTTGCTGTCATTTTTGCAACTAATGAATCTAGAGAACTGTCAGGAACAACTTGTTTTCCTTCCTTTATAGTTGACAAAGAAAGTAAACAACATAGAGACAAGCTGGACTTTGGGTGCTACCTTTTACCTGCTGCAGTCTCTGGGGATGACTTATTGACCTGTGATACTGCTGTGGACTTCAGCATTTCTGAAAATGCTGAGAAAGTAAATTGCAATCTCCAGGTATGTTGTTCAGCTGGGACTGGCCACAGAGCAGAACATGGACCAAAGATATACGACAGGTCTTTACCATGGATTGGCATTGTGCCTAATGAGAGTATGATTTATAACTGTGATTGCCATAAATGATCCAGAATCTGCCTTATGAAAGTCCAAGAGGTCTAAACTCCAGCAGAGAATATGCAAGGGGCTCAAAACCAGCTCTTACCAGCAAGTTTGTTAGAAGCACAGAGTTCCTGGATGTGGTGGCAGACTACAGACACGTGACTTCCCCTACCCCCTTCTATTTTAAACATATGTAACTTATGTTTGCTTATGAGACGTTAAATACAGAAATTAGAAATAGCATCAAGAGTCAGAGAAAAGTGAACAACTCTGGCTGTTGCCAACCTCAGTGTTCCAAGAATCCAGCTGCTAGCATAGCAAATACATGGCAAGAATAATCCAGTCTTTAAAGAAGGGCCTGCTATAAGTATACTTTGGGCATGGTTTTGGGAGAGGTGTTGGCTAAAACAGTAATTTACCAAGCATTTTTTTAAGGCAGTAGGCATTTCCTAAGCAGAATGTGTGCCTGTTTTTCAGTTCTGCTGCCCTTTAAAAGTCTGTGCAGCTACACCATACATCTGACTACCAGACTTGATAAATTTATTCATTTAGCATGTAGTCATAACACATAGTTGTGCTGGCCCAACGAGGCAGCAGTGCCAGCTATTGAAACTCGGCTGCCAGAAGAAGAGCTTGTCACATTCCACCCACAAGGAGATTGCAGTCAGATAAAACGGCTGATCTGACAGCTCACTTTGCTGTGAGAGCCAGTTCTATTTCTCTGCAATCAGCAAGGCCACACCCACAGCCTCCTTCCCTCTGCTGCTGCTGCTCCTTGGGTTCTTGTGTGAACTGATTCTCAGGACACCTAACTTGAGGTGGTGCTCACCCAAGAGTCAAGTTTAGTGCTATCCCAAGGACAGCAGGTATGGCACAGCCCAGTGAGACCTGAGCACCACAGTCCCTTTTGCTGGAGTGAGCTCTAAGGTGTGGTGTCCCATTTGAAACCCATCCATTGCCCTAAGTAAAAACAACTGTAGAGACTTTTTCTAATACCTGAAATAATCAGCAGCTTGCTACTGTCTTCTCTCCCCAAGGAATGTGTAAGGTACAGGTGAATTTACCCCATCACAGCAAAGAGGTATTACTCACATGACTAAGGGAAACTTTTATCCACTGATGTCTTGTGATGAACATTTCCCTGCTGGGCAGTTGCAGTTCTCTGTTTGCTCTAAAACACCCTTCCCGCTTCTGTCAAACCAAAGACTGCCCTCACGCCGCCTTCTCTGCAAACTGGGTTTCAAAATAATTGGTAATTCCCAGCAAGGGGAGTAAGTAGTGCACTCATGTCTTTGATGGTCTTGCCAAACAGTTTGGACACTTAGAAATTTGCCTTACTGTGAACATTAATCCTTTTCCTCTAGTTTGCCTGTGCAAGTTTGCCTGTGGCTGATTAAGCTACCCCTTCTCATATCTCAGGTTTTACAGCACAAGGGGGCAAGGCATGCTTTTGAGTGAACAAACTCAAACAGCAACAAGAAGCCAAGGGTTGGGGATGGAGCCATCCATACTTATCCCATCACTGACACCTTGCCATAAATTCAGGCTGCTTTTTCGAAATAGGAAATGCTCATGCTATATATGTACTCCTTACCAGAATCTGTTTGAGATCCACATTGATAAATTCCCATATCACACCAAAGTTCTGTTCCTTCCTCTCTAGAAGTTTCTTTTTGAACATGAAGAAAGTAATTGTGGCCTCTTCTCAACCATAAACTTTTCTTATTTCTCTTGTTGGCAAAACTTGGTATGTGGTTTGGTCTGCAGAACAAGGTGACTGCAAATGCATTCATTTTGTCTTCAGTGAACACTTTTGTATTCTCAGAAAACATGAAGTAGGAGGCAGTGGTTACTGGCCAGGCTGTGTTATCCTGAGAACGAGCTCATTTAAAAATCCAGAAGTCATCTTTCAGTCTGAGCCATGCTATGACAAACTCTTACTGGATCTTGGGGCTAAGAGCTGGCAGCAGTGAGGCTGTGTTTTGAAGGTGGGTTGCTGAACCTAAGGAAGAAGAAGAAGCAGCATTATCTGCTCCCTGAACACACACTAGCCCTGAAGAGGGTTCAAGGGCTGAGTTTTGTCTGAAACAAGGAGGAGCTAGAAGGATACCATGCAGAGGAAGTTGTTTTTTCTGCATTCTTTTCCTCAGACTCTGGTACTACAAATGCTAGGGGAGAGCATCTGCTTCCCAGTACCAAAGTTGCATTTAATCTGAATGCTCAGGGTCTTCATTTGTCAGTGGCACAATTCATTACCTGAAGCAGAACTCCTGCTGTTTGTTACTGGCATGATTCTTCATTTATGGGAGAAACAGAAACTCTGTTAAAATGTTTTTAAGTTTTTTTTTTTCAATTTTTGCAAGAAATTTCAAGAGTTGAGTCCCTGCTGTTTACATCTGAACCCAAGTGGGTGGGGGGATCTGGACAACCCAGTCAAGTCCTCACACTTAGCCTAGTGCAATGATATTATTTATTAGCTAAACTAAAGAGTAAGCAGCCTTTTAAGAGACGAGCTCTACTTGCAGCCCTGATTTTTAATCTCCTCCTTTGTAATGTCTTGTAGCCAGCCACTTACAAGAACAGCCTAATAAGAGTGACTGTAGAAGCACAAATAATGGCTTTCAAAACTTATGTTTCATTCTTTCTGATATTAATTTATGATACTGGTCAACCATATGTGTAAGTCTTGCCCATGGGCAGTACTTAGTTTAATTTTCTGAGTGGCAAGTGTTTAATGCAAGAGGCTGGTGTTTGGAATCTAAGACAGAATATCCTGAATTTTATTTTAGTAATTAAAGCATTTTTAACAATATTCAAGGTGTTGTGGTATAGTTTTCTTTCCTAGATATATTGTTGCCTTGTGTCTTTTCCATGGAGCCCTTGAGACTAGCCAATTCCACGAGAAACACCATTATTAAATGCAGCAGCAAGAGAAAGGCAGGGAAAAGGGTGAAAGAACGACAGAGTTTTAAAATATATCTGCCACCATGCCTTGTCTCCCTCTGCTGCAAACTACTCCTTCTGTTTGAGCTGAGGTGCCAAGAACCCAGAAGTGATGTTACAGCTCTAGAAATCATATCAGAAGAAACTGAAAGTAATTAAGCAGCAAAAGCTGCTAAAAATAAACCAGCAGTTGGCAAAATTCACTGCTGTGTTTGCCAAAAGACAGACAGCTGCACCTCAATCTTCAATTCAGGAGGCCCAAATTAAAAGGACAGTGTATGTTTAGTTCTGTGGCTGAAGACATCGTGGTACTATGTATGGAAAGAAACCCAAAATCCTCTTGAGGAGGGCAAATGAGACAGCTTTTGCATAAACAAGTGGACGATGAAATACACGCCTCAATCCCTGTTTTATTGTAAATTAAAATAACAATTCAAGGATTCAAGTCAGTCACAGCCCCTTTAAGGGCAATGCATTCATAGGCAAGCTGCTGACAGGCAGACTGACAACAGATCACTTGCTGGCAAAAGCCATGATTTGCTCCTAAAAGAGAAGAAAAAGAGAAGTAATTCATAAAGCATGTGTTTTAGAAAGGACCTTTATGCACCTTTCCTTCTATATAAATAAACAACAGTTCTTGGCCAGTCTTTCTCGCCATGTGTGGAGAACCTATCCCTATGTCCTAGAAAATTAACAAAATTGTAGCATTCCTTTCCTTCCCAAGTAGCACAAAACTGGTACTACCAATGGGTTCTGTTCTCAAAAAATACATCTTTGTTTGGTTTTTAATTTTTAACAGAGAAAGAAAAAAAATTCTGAGTACTAAAGCAGCAGCATAGTCTTCCTTAATGAAGACACCATGCCAGTGGCAGCTGCTCTGCCTTAGGAATGCACTGATTTTCAGTTGAGGAAGTGTCTCAACTGTGACCATAACACAAAGGAAGCAGGGCACTTGTGTTTAATATGAAAATGGAGAATAAGTGAAATAAAATTAAATGAAAATGAATTAAAATAAAATAAATAAAAATTAAATAAAATTAAGTCCAAAAATGAGAATCTAATTTGCTGGTGGCTTGGGAGCTTTGAGAGCAGAGGGCTTAAGGAACCCCATAAAAATCCAGCAATTAGGTCAAAAGGGTGATGAGTTCAGGCAGATATGCTGCAGAGAGTCTGTTTAAGGAACTCCTCAACACTGCCTTCCTCAGGTAATTTCAATTTCAGAGACTTGAGCTTCTGCAATGAGGGAACAATTCACAAGGCAAAACAGCACAGAAACAGGTAAGTGTGGGCTGCACACTGCATCTGTGAAGTCACCCAGAGTCTTAGTGAAGATGTGTCTTCACAGGCCTGTTTTTTCTGTGCATAGCTGGAATAAAATTCAAGGTTTGACATTTTAATTCCATAGCAAAATAGAGCCAAAGATTTCTGATGACCTCTAACTCCTAATTACTGATACAGAATATAAGACACTTAGAATTTTTACATCCCTTGTGCTAAAGGAAAAAAAAAACAAACCAAAAGATGACTACTGAGCCATCAGTTATTTAGGAACTCCTCAGGCCCATTCAGGACACAAAGCTGCCCAGTTCAAACTGGTGTTTTCCAACCAAAAATATTTCATTTTAAACAAAGAAAGATCTTTACATCTTGTGCATATTTTGTGAATAGTTTTGGACAATTCCTACAGCCCTGAAGTGAGATCCTTACTTTGACAGGAGGCAGGGCATTTGTTGCTTGCAATCCCCATGTCCTCAGCAGCACCAGAGGAGCCAGTGTGGTAGAGTACAGCCTTTTTAGCACATCAGTAGCAGCTATCAAGGAGACATTATGCCTCTGACGTTCTGTTTCAAACTTGAGGAGGTGTTTTAAGGAGCCTGGAAGACATAATTGAATGCTTCTATTACACTTGATGTGCCACAAAAAATTGTGCATCTTATCTATAGAGCAGTTTCCTCTGGCAACTGAAAGACAACAGAGAGGTGGTCCATCTCTATAAAGACCTCCTTCCACCAGCTAGTGCTCTTCATCTCACCACATCTGTAACTGCCATCCTGCAGAACTCTATTTTTTTAAAGCAGCTTTAAGATTTGTGGGATTGAAACTGCATCCAAGAATCTTGAACTGCTCTACAGCCAATGGACATCAGAACAGCTTTGCTTCAACAAAGCTTTCAAACACAAGACAGCAGCATGCTTAACCAGAGGCACTGCAGCAAAGGCCTGGAAGACTAATCCTCTTACTGCCCCTCTGTTTGCCTGCATCCTTACCTAGATCGCTCCCGTTGAAGGCTGCTGCACTGAGGTGATGAGCTAGACATGCAATATCACCAAAGCCCAGGTTCACTCCTTGTCCTGCAAGTGGGTGGACTCTGTGTGCTGCATCTCTGCATCAAAAGAAGACAAATTTATTTCCCTTCTTGAAGAAAGCCACAGTGGCTGACAAACCCCAGAAGGGATCAGTGTAGCTCTCCTCACCTCTTAGCAATGAACCACCTTAGAACAGCATATGTGCTTTATCCAGTACTTCCTTGCATGCTATGCTGAACTACCTGACTGCCTCTCCAGTTGTAAGAAGCAAGACAAAGGGGAGGTAAGAAAAAGCAGGTCTGAAAGGAAAAATTATAAAGAGGAAGTCCTCTCAGATCACACGTGGAACAGGCCTTTATGTTTTTGTAAGTGACCTCAGCACAACAGCACCTCTGTCAATGGCACACTGCACAAACACAAAGTGGACAGTCGTCACGAGTATAAAGGAGAGGTGGGATTATCATTGAATAGAAACAAAATCGGGTTCTTCTATGAACAGACTTATCTGTAAAGCTCAGAGACAAACACTGTTATGGGAGTCACAAAGAGAAATTAAATGAAGTTTTGATACGAAATGCAAGAACATATGCTTTATCAAGCTATAAAGCACAACGTGTTCCCAAGCATAGAGTTGTTCACAGGTTGGAATGATGAAAAATGTACTACACAAAAGTGTAGCACAGTGTCCAAGAAGTACTAAAAGCTACCACCATACTGCAGCTGAGGCAGAGAAGAAAGTACATGCAATCTTAGAATATAAGAAATTAGGTATTTTCCTGTTTGAATAGGCCACCATACAAAAGTCTCTGACATCTCACATGCAGTAATTTTTGTCATTTGTGTTCAAGAAAGGTGAGTTTAAAGTTCAAACTAGTGCACAGAATGGCTGGTACAATGTAAAAGGAAGCACAGATCCAGAAGCACAGAGATGAGATACAGGAATCTTTCTCTGGACTGTACAAACCTGGAAAGGGAAATCATTATCTTTCAATTTACACAGAAAGCACAAATAATGGGCAGAAAGCTACTCATAAAAAAGGACACGAGGGCACACAAAACAAACTGTATCTGGGTAAAGTCAAACTGGAACAGTATGTTATTTCTAACATCTGATTTGCTGACTGGGAGTTGCTGTCCTCACGTCATTTCTAACCAGGTGCCACCCGCTCACCCAAGGGCTGCCACTGAGGACCTTACCCGATGAGAGCCACGCGGTGCTGGACATACTCTGCCGCGTGCCCCATTCCGAGAGGGAACATGGCTCGGCTCTCGGGATCGACTTTAGCAACACTCGGGGGCAGCTGACGGGCTGCAGTCCCTGAGGGCTTCAGGAGGGAAATGGCAGAACGAAATATGGCCCCAGCAGTGTCAATGAAGTCAGAGTGGTTTATGTTGCTCCACTGAAACAGACAAACAGATCTTTGGAAGTTGACCCAAACTAGACCCATATAAGATCCCAGTTGAAAAAAATCTGAGTTCCAAATACTGAATTTTAACCACTTGGACAAAACCATAAAGTAGAAAAAACTATCTTCACCATTTTAGGACACAAAAATTTCCAACTAGGATGAGCCTGCTCTTTTTACCTTTTTGAAATTTAGGTGAACCTCTTTCAGAACTAACCTAATTCAGTCACAAGGGGTCATCTTTTCTTTGTTAAGTGCCTCTTTAGTATCATTCATACCAGAGGAGCTCCAGAATCCACCTCTCCTACTACTGTGGTTTAAGCTACAGGACTCTGTTCTATTTCTTAAAGCTTCTTCCCTGCCACAAGGCTGATACTCACAAAGGCAGAGTTGATGCTATCCACAAAGCTTTCCTCATCCATAGTGAGAAGTTCCGATGCATGGTCATGAGATGTAGACCAGACCAGAGAGCTGGCAGTGTCAGACAGCTAGTTTAAGAGAATGTCAAGGGAAATATCAAGAGAAAAAGAAGCAAAAATAAATACTCAGTGCAAACACTTCCCCATTGCCCTGCCTCGCACCAGTCCCTCTGGAAATTACAGTTCCAGCCCAACTTGTTACAAGTGGGAAATGCCGAGGATAAAGAGAGATGGCAGGAGGGGAAAACACAATAAATGAAGAATAAAGGGCAGATGTGCAAATTCTTAAGAGACAGAACCAACACAGAAAGGCATGGACAGAAATAAAGTTACTAGACTACAAAAATTTTTAAAAACATTAAAAGAAATATGGACCCCTTACCGGAAGAAGCGCAATTGGTCCAGTGGGAAGGAACCGCTGCCATGCTACATTGTTGTCTGTGGCCTACAGTGGAAAGAAGCAAGTGGACAGCAAGCCAGATCACCCTCTTAGGTTCTGCTGCTTAAGGAAGAGTCAGTTTAGCAGAATGTTACCTCAGATAAATGGAGAGTTGCCACCACAGCCGACTGGTCATATTGATGTTCAATGTTCATAATTTCAGCTTCCTTCCGGACCACAGAGTTATGACCATCCGCACCAATCTGTAAAACAAAGAGATGCAAAGCAACTTCTTCAGCAGCTCCTAGAAAGACTTTGAGCTAGTATTTCACTAGCCTGCAGGAAAAACAATCCCCCAAAACCAGAAGAGATGGCCCCTTCTACTCTTCTCGAATTCAGCAGGATCTCCTTGCACCAGGCAGAGAGAACGCTGTGCCCAGTGTCCAAGACCCTCTCTGACAGAATTAGCCACTCACCTCACTCTAGCACTCCACATGGGTGGAGTGGCACACATGGAATCAGAACCAAATCCAGTGGAAAGGACTTGGGTTAGAGATGATGCCTTATCAACAGAAAAAAGAGCTTAGTTACCAGCAGCTTGGTCTGAAGTCTGCGTCCATCAGCTAACTCAACTTGGACCCAAGGGCTTGTGTCACAGCTGTGGGAATGAAGGGGCCAGGTGTACCCAACTGCTTTGCTCCTGTAGAAAACCTCCACCGGTCTGATGGGAACACAGAGTACCATGGTCACTGCATGACAGGACAGGAAAAAAGGAAACATCTCTACAACAGCCACGTGTTGTCTTAACAGCACCCTAGGAGCTCACCCTACAATTCTCAAGGCACCCAAAAAGAACAGATATGGACAATCCCTTGTCAGTGCAAGGTCTGCTCTGGACAAAGAGCTACAGATATTTTAATTAAGTCCAATTTTGGAGAAACTGTATTTTGGTGAACTACATATGTAACTGCTTTCCTGCTCTTTGGAGTCAGGTTTCTCCCTCCCTTCCCAATTCCAGAAGCTGCCCTTTCTCAAGAGTTACTTGTTAGAAGAATTTCTCCCTCTGAAGACTTAGTAGACACAATAGAAGGCAAGTAACTGAAAGCTATCTGCAGGAAATAAAACATTGAAGAAGTTGTCCACTACCTGCTACTGCATCTAACTGTTTTGTGAGAGCAGACATAATGACATCATTCTCCACTATGTAACCCATGTCCTCTAAGTCATCTTTTTCAAAAACGATCATGGCTTCTGAACAAGCATCCCACACCTACAAAGAAAAAATACATTACATGAAGCTATGTGATGAAGAAGTACATTTCAGGGACTTAACAGCAAAAAGACACAGTAATCTAGAAATAATGAACTAGAGGAAACATCCTGGATTACTGTCCATTCCCAGCTACTGAAGCGCACCACATAACTAATTTCATAAAATGATTTAGCTTAAGTTCAAAAAGTAATTCCAAGTCAAGATTTTGTCTCTCATTTCCTGTTACATAATTGACATATAAAGCTACCCTACAACCTTGCTGTAGGTGAACTCCAGCAGGCAGCTCAGCCCCATGCAGTTGCTTTCTTACTCCCCTGCACTGAGATGGGGAAGAAAACGGGAAGGGTGAAAGCACATTTACCTCATAGCTTGAGGTAAATGCAGCTGAATAGGAAAAGCAAAAGCCACATATGCAAGCAAAGCAAACCAAGGAATTAATTTGCTGCTTCCCAAGGGCAAGCAGGTGTTTAGCCATCTCCAGGAGAGCAGGACCCCATCAAGTATAATGGTTACTTGGGAAGCCAAATGCCATCACTCTGAACTTCCCATCTTTCCTTCTTCTTTTCCTCATTTTTTCCTGCTGAGCATGACACCATATGGTATGGATTATCAGTCAGGGTCAGTTGTCCAGCCTGTGTACCCTCCCATCTTCTTGTGCACTCCCAGCCTGCTCATTGTCAGGGCAGTGTGAGAAACAGAGACAGCCTTGGCGCTGTGTCAGTGCTGCTCAGCAATAGCTAAAACATCCCTGTGTTATCAACAGTTTTCAGCAGAAATCTGAAACACTGTCCCGTACAAGCTACAATGAAGAGAAGAAACTCTCTCCCAGCCAAACCAATACACCCTTTACCATTATTTCCTGGCTAAAACCCATGCCTCAATATCTACAGCTTCCATTAGGAATCCACTTTTCAGCCTGTAACATCAAGACCCTGCGGACATGTATTTCTGAACAGACTGCTAACCACAAAAAAGGGACAGAAATTAACATAAGCATGACCTGTTCTTTACCATAGAAAGAAAAACCTTTGTATTATTGATGTAAGCACTTTTGAGAATTCAGAGCAGACAGGCACATGGTGTATCTGCAGCCCTAAATCAGGCACCTGCATTCGCCGGAACGGTTTGAGTCTCAGGCTGCAGACATGATCCCAGGCACCACAACCTGGTACAGAAAAAGGACATAAATACAGAGATACAGGTTCACGTGGGACACTGAGAACAAAACAAAACTGAAGCTCACTCCACACTCTCCTCCACCCTTCCCTGACTATGCTCAGGCTTGGCTTGCACCATCCCTAGACAGTGCCAGGTCTGCCCCAGTACTATCACAGCTGCAGAATCACATTACTTTACTGTTAACAAAAGCAAGCAGGAAAGAAACAAGAGCTCTCCATGAACCTCTGACCTAACAGACAACTCTCACTGTGCCATCATTGGGTAATAAAACAGACACAGAAATGCACAGCCATTATTGTACAGAACATTTTTTTCTCCATAAGGAATCAAGGCTCAAAAATCTCTTTAAAATGACAATTAATTCTCATTAATTGAGGACTGAGTTACCTGACTAAGCTTCTTTTGTGAATAGAACATTCCAGGTGCTGTAGAGAGCAGCTTAAAACTCACAGATATTTATATAATAACAAATCAGACCAAGATACCAGAACCAGATCCCTGTTATCAAGAGAATTTGGATTTAATAACCACAATTCAGCATGTAGAGACAAAGGCTAATAATTCTACTGATGTTAGGGTGAAGGCAGCACATGGTCAAAGGGGTTTATGTTTAAACAAAACCAGCTCAAATATAAACGTTAAAAATGCAAACAACAAAATCATACTTACTGCTTAGGAGGGTGGCTGATCCTGGGGAGATAGAACTGACCCTGTTACTGTAACTGTCTGGCATGTGATTGTATTCTTTCCTAGGACCAGCCTCCAGCAAAGCAATCTTTTTGTCATGGAAGTGGATGTCATGCCCTAAAATAAGCAAATACATGCTTTGTTACAATGCTCCAGCCAAAAATCTCAAAACAAAAACACGAGTTTTTGTAATAAGACAGAGTAAATGCAACAGTTAATAAAGAAATACATACACAATACAGGTTTTGACCAGGCAGGTAAACTTTTGTATTTTAAAAGCTTTATGACTACAGTCCTGTTACTGAGATGGACATCTTTTTCAGCTAAAGCAATGATTACATATTTTCCTTTTACATAAAGCCTTTATTTTTGTACAAATTTGTGCTATTTTTTAATGAAAATTCATTACTGGAGTATTATCAAGTGAAATCTGCAACGTTTACTCCATGCACAGAACATATTTTCCAGAGCTTAAACGTAAGTTCTCCTTTTAGAAGAAGAGATTGAAATAAAACTTCTGTGATATGTAGCAATTACATTAATATTTTCTCTGTCCTTACATTCTAACAATGGAATGACACAGACAGTTTAGACTTTAAACGTCCAGTTAAAGAGAACTGGAAAAAAAAAAAAGACTCAAGTATTAAGTGTGAAACACTGCAGATGAGCTGGCCGTGCTTGCAGCATCCCAACCACTACAGAAGCAGAAGGATCCGAGGACAGAAGTGGTGTCCTTGCAACATCCAGAGTTTACTACTACAGCAGCCCTAAAGACAGCAGTGTCCTGGGCGTATTTTCTGGATTATGCACAGCAATAACCTCATCCCCGGAGAAGTCCCAAACATCACTGCTGGAAGCCTTAGATATCACTGCTGGAGAGGATCCTTATGCCATCTCAAATCCATTGTGCTCTTGTCTAACAATGCAAGCAGAACTTAAGCTTGCAAGGTAAACCCTTATACTTGCAAAGCACCTATTGCTCAGGATCTTTGATCTTCTGTGCACTAATTTCTTTAGGTTTCTGTCACTACCGCACCTTTCTGAATCCGTGTCGCAAATAAAGAAGCAGCCAGTACTCTCAGGATCTCTAATGATACAAAGCAAGCAGAAATCCATTTTAACATGGTATTCCAGTGTTTAAAATACAGGGCTAGAGAAGGAAACTTGGGATCAAATAATAATGATTAGAGGGATGGAGCACCTCTCCTACAAGGAAAGACTGAGAGAATTCCGTTTGTTCAGCCTGGAAAAGAGATGGGTTAGGGGTGACTGAATTGTGGCCTTACAGTACCTGAAGGCATCCTACAAAAAAGACAAGAAGACTTTTTACAAGATCATGTAGTGACACGACAAGGGGGAATGGAATCCAAGTGCAAGAGAGTAGGCTTAGATTAGGTATTAGGAGTAAGTTCTTTGCTGTGAGGGTGGTGAGACACTGGAACAGGCTGCTCAGAGAAGCTGCAAATGTCCCAACCCTGGAGGTGTCTGAGGCCAGGCTGGATGTGGCTCAGAGCAACCTGGTCCATGGAAGGTGTCCCTGCATGCAGCAGTGGGGTGAACTAGGCGATAGTTAAGGTCCCTTCCATTTTATGATTCTATAATCAAAAAAGCGTTTTCAGCTATGGGTGACATTATCCATCAGCTATTTAAGGATGAGCACGTTTGACAGAAACACTGCAGTCAGTGTTTGTAATGTAATGGCTCCATTAACAGCTGTGTACACACACGGATACGGCTAGGCTCATCACTGATCAGCTCCCCAAACAGCTTTAGGCCAACTTTAGAGCGCTGTCACTCGAGGACGCGGGATCAAGGAGATCCCACAGCAGGATCCTAGACACTGAGATCCTACACACGGTTATCTCTCACACTGAGGGCGAGTGGGTCACAGCCTTACCCAGCACGGCGGCCATGGCGCTCCCGACCATGCCCCCGCCCGACACCACCACATCGTAGAGCGGCGGGGCGGAGGCGGCGGAGCGGAGCGGGGCGCGGGGCCCGGCCCTCAGCCGCGCCGCGAGCGGGGCCAGCAGCGCCCGCCCGCCCAGCGCCGCCATCGCCGCGGAACTGACGGCGGGCGGAAGTGGCGCCCGGAACCATGACAACGGCCGGGCGCGCGGCCGGCCTCGCGCCTGATTGGCTGCGCCGGGCCAGGTGGGCGGGCCCGAGCGCTGCGGGCCGCGCTGATTGGTGCAGGCCGGGGACGGGCGGGCGGGACCGGGCCGCGCCGCTCCCGGGCGCGCGGGCGGGGCGCGACCCTAAAACCGGCGCTCCCCGATTTATTTCGTTTCTTCCAGGTGACGCGACAGCCCGAAGGCTGTAACACGCCGACTCCTGCGTTTCCCGCCGCCGGGCAAGGATCATCCTCTCGGGATGGGAGGCCGGCGGTCTCCGTTAGAACCGGGCGCACCGTGCCCGGAGATATGGGGTGACCTCGGGGTGTTCGAAGAAGATGAGGAGCTGGAGGGTTTCAGGAGGGAGGCGGAAGTTCTGCGTGAGAAGCTGAGGGAGGCTCTCAGGTAGGATGATACCTGGTAAGGATGGCAGGATGGGGTGCAGGATTCCTTCTGGCCAGTGAGGAGGTGCAGCATATACAAATACATATATATATATATATTACATATACAAAATGCACTTGTAAGTCACAGCAGGAAGGATGGGGTCAGCAGGTGCCACGAACAGCACAAATCCCCACCTCACTCATCAGCTAATCATGCTTAAAATGTGCCAGCAGATCACACACATTTCTATCCGGTATCCAGTCTTCAGAGCTGTGGAGTTTTCCAAAGTCAGATGACTTTCCTTGTGGTTAGTCTAGCTTGGCATTCACTAGCAGGTCACACATGCACACTCTTTCCAAGGAAATCATTTATGAAGGAGACTGCAGCAGTCACCAGCAAGTGTATTGACCAGGAGTCTGTTCAGGATCTGCACCCTCTGTCTCCCCTCCACCTTTTTTGCCCTTTCCTGTTCTCGGTCCACTCTGATGCACCTTGATCCTTCCTTTTACCTGCACTTATTTCTGCCCTAAAATCTCCTAAGTTTCGCTCACTTTGACAATTACCCTCAGACATCCTATGAGAAGTTTGCTGTTTTAGTGAGACCCAGGATAGTCTCAGGTGGGTTTCTTTTTCTTATTATCAATAATATGGTCGTCTTCTCAGGTACAAAGTTTCTAGCTGAACCTCTCAAACATCACACTAAAGCAGTTTCTTGTAATGACATTCCCATCAGCATCCCAGGAATGCTAGTGTTTGGTACTGTTAGGATTTGTGCATCTGTGTGCCTGATTGCCTCTCCTGCATTTGTCTGTTATGTTGAGTAGTTATTAGCAAGATAACCCTACAGTTGGTTTGCTTGTGACCTTCCTGACAATAGAGTGCTAGCAGCATAATAAATTGCATGATACAGCTAAGTAGGCCTAACTTCCCTTTTATACATGGAAAACAAAACATGCAAAGCTCTGCTCACGAACTTCGGTAGCAAAGCGAAAATGTGGACCCTGAGAATGACAAACCCTAGGCCTGTCTTTTAACAACCAATTCAGCCTACAATGTCTTTCTCTTAATCAACAGTGTCTCCCTTCTGTTAACTCTGTTTTTTAATAATTTCACTTATTTCCCCTTCATAATGTGTTTGTCTTAGTCATACATCTGGTAACATAAGGCAGTCCAGTTCTTTGACCGACCTCACCTCAGACAGTACCTGGGATCAGCAAAAGCCTCACTTGTTTCCTAAGTCCCGCTTGAGGCCAAAAAGCGCTTCATCTCCCTGGATTCCTTCCATCACCATCCCTCAGCCTTTCAAAATGACACTGCGGGAAGCTCGCAAAAAGTCCGAGTTGATGAAGTCATACATGTTTCTTGAACTAGACAAACAGAGAGACAGAAGGCAAAGCCAGGATGAAGCTGAATGTCAGAAACAATTCCGGGCACAGCCTGTACCTGCCCATGTGTTTCTGCCCCTTTATCAAGAAATAATGGAGCAGAATGAGATTCGCAGGCAAGCAGCAACACAGAAAAGAAAGGAGCTGCTACTTTCAACACAGCGGCCCTTCAGTTTTCTGGAGAAGGAAGAGAAAAAGAAAGAAGCTATCAGACAAAAATTCCTGGCAGCAGCAACCCCAAATGAGAGCTCCAAACAGAAGCAAGGCAGTAAAAAAGTTCCTAAATCTACTTATGACTCACTTCTTGGAGATAAACTCAAAGGTAACATGCCAGGGCTCTTTCTGTTAAAAGCACCTCCCTGCCTGTCCCTTACTGTCTCCATGCTGGCAGGTAAGATCATGGCCTGTAGGGCATCACTTGGAGCATAAGGCCAGTGTCCCCTGGTGTTGCTGAGTCTCCTGTGTGTCACTGGTCATTATGTTTTGTTTAGATACCCTTGCAGTAGAGTGCCCTAAGTTTAGTAGTCTTGTATCAATGTCAGCAACAGCAGTTCTGTTCCACTTCCCAGAAAACATGGGCACATTGAGCTCTTCAAACTCCCATACCCATTTTGCGGCAGATCGTGACAGTTTGGGAATCTTTCTCTGCACTGGATTCTGTACCGTTGGTTAGACTAAAGGGACTGAGATGATTTGTGACACAAACATGAAGACAGACATAGTGCCATAGGTCTCCAAGGTCCATGCAGTATCTTAGGTCTGACAATTTTACTCCTACCCAAGTGATCCATTCTGTGCAGAACCTCTAGGAGAGGACAAAAATATCTCATGAGCCCAAATCAGGCAATTAGTTTGGTTCTAAGTGACAGTGTAGTAGTCCAGTCTCTCCTGCCATTCTCTGATGTTTCCAGTTGCCTTCCCATCTGCACTGGCTCAAGTGCTAAAACAGGGGATGTAAGTGCCAGGACCATTCCAGTCAGGATAGCCAAGGAAATGTTAGTGATGCTTGCTTTCAGATGGCTTAAGCCACCACAGTTGAAAGTTTGAAGTAAGCAATTCAGACTCCATGCTTGAATGTGGGAACTAAGCCAGTCCTTAATAATCCTCATGGCTTTTTTCATCCCTTTCTCCTTTTTTACTGTTTCCTTGTGATTTCTTCTTGAGGATACACCAGTTCAGTTTTCTTCAGAAAACATTCTGTTGGGGTGTACTATCCTAAATAGATTAAAAAGGTAAAATGCAGCAAAGAACAAACCATTGTTCTATTTCTATCTGGCATATGAGAAGGGAGGAGAAAGGAATATTTCATACTTTGGGCAATGAATACCTATAAATTGACTCAAAATTGTCTTATTTTGCAAACAGCAGCATTGATTTTTTTTTTTTCTAACAGCAAAAAGCCAACCCACAGCCAGCTGTCTGCATTTTGACAAATATTTAGTGCTGCACAGGGAAGGACTTCAGTTTGATGCTATAATCTGAAACATATTCTATGGGAAGTTTGTCACCAAAGTCCCAAAACCTAATCTATCCATCAAATGTTCTTACTTAAAAGTTTTTCCAATATAGACAAGTACTGCTGATTACATAGAAAAGCCATCATCTGTTACAAGTATACTTGAACAACTCATTTGTACCACACAGTCAACATGGCTGTAAGTCCCATATAGAAAGTATGGGACTAGTATGGAAGATTAACACTTCTGTGAGACAAAGGGCACAAGTTACCTGGTACCCTAAGCACAGAAGTCCTGTTCAGTTACTGCTCCAATAAGTAAAAGAGATATATAGAAATTAATGCCTAAGAAAGAGACCCTACCATGATTTTACTCATATTTTTGAATTACTTTTCCATGGGAGGCAGAGGAGAGAGTGGCTAAAAAGGGGGGAGAGCACAGGATGTTTGGTCTCCCTATATGTTTAGCTGCCATTATAATGGAAGGTTTAGACTTGGGTGGTGGCAATTTCACATCCTTTTATGTCACTCATACTCTTCTCACTGCTTTCCTTTTGATCCTTTAGAAGCTGAACTCTACAGGGAAATCCGTATTCAGATGAGAGCAAGGGATTTGCTCAAGAGTTCCGTAGCTCCTATAGATACCAGCAGCTCTCGGAGGGAGCCTCAGTCCCGAACTGCCGCCAGAACTAAGCAGGAAAGACTTGGCTTCTTACAGGACAAAAGTTTCAGCTTCAAACCAAGGATTAATCCAGCAATACCAGATTTTCAAGAACTTTACTGGGCGTTTCAGAGGAAAACAGTAAGGAGACAAGAAATCAAAGAGGCAACTCGTAATAAGCCATTCAAGCTAAGAACCTCCGACCTCCATGCCAGGCAGAGGCAGGCTAATGAAAAGGTAAAGGTGAGATACCTGATTATTTCTGTAGTACTGCTTCCTCCTATCAAGATACCAGCCTCTCAGATTTATAGCATTTAATTATTAATGGATAACATCCTGTGACCTCTGCCCTTGTATTGAGAGTACTGCAGAATTCTGGGCCAAACAAGAGAACAAAATTCTACACAAAGAGATGAGCTATGACTGCTAAGGCTCAGTCACCCTTTCATAGCTCTAATCATGTCTCCTTCCCCTTGTCCCTCAGCCCATCCACATGTAAATCTCTGCTGATGGAAGAGAGAAGAATGAGTGCATTCTCATACCCCAGCTGTTCTCTTTGGTAGGCAAATAACAGAGGAGATTCTGTACTAGCAACTGTCTGTGAACAAATACACTGAATGAAGTTTCATTTCTTTCAGGATTCTCAGAAGCCTTCCAAGGTTTCAGTGCAAAAAAGTCACTCTCTGCCTGGACTTTCCTCTCTCTCTTCCAACACCCTTCCTGTGCATATTACAGATGCAACTAGAAAGAGGGAATCAGCTATTAGGTAGGTAGAAAAGTCTGTCTACAAGACTACCACCAATACTACTGACCAATATGGAGGAAAAACATCAGTGTTTTCCCTCATCACATCAACTACATCAACAATACATTTCCTAAATGTTTCTCCATCTTCTTTCTTTGCCAAGTCTTGCTCTGTCTCCCAGTTGCTTTGGAAACTGCACACTTGTATGGCTGAAATTTTGCTATTTCTCCTTAGACGACTATAGAAGTGAAATTCCCAGCTAGCATGTGGTCTGGCAGTCCACATGGGCTTATCAGTAACTTTTTTTTCTCTATAGATATGCCCAAGATAAAAAGGAAGGAGACAAAGAAGGAATTTATTGGTTGGAGAAACAGAAAATGAAATGTCAAGCTATGAAAAAGGCTGTGAACAGCCGAGCAAAAGCACTGGATCCTCATAAAAGTCTGGAGGAAACACAAAAGGAGAAGTCAAAACAGAACAGGTCAGTATCCTGCTCTGCACAAAATTAAACGTTTGCTCTGCTAACTGAAGATCATCAGATAATGACAGATTTGGATAGATTTTTCTGAAAACAAATTGTTAAAGATTGTCTTTAGAACAGATTTGGTCTAAAATCATTCCTAGCCTAACCTTTTTTTGGCTATTGTATCCATTCCACATTTATTTGGGTATCTTGACAATTCCACACTTCTCCTTCCATACAGAACTGTTTTAGATTAATGTTTGTAGAAACTGATTTGTACAACCCAGTCAACTGTAATGTATAACTTGGTAAAGGACATGTAAGAGACAAGGTTTTCTAAAAATGTGAACACTGTTTCCTTGCTTGCAGTCTAGAACAGCTTTGCTAATAGGTTCATAACTTTTTACTTGTCACAATACAAAAACTTTTTTCCCCCAGCATTCATAATCAAGAGAGTTACCAAAGTGATTTAAAGAATGAAACAGTCACTGAGAATTTATCATTCCTGATCATCTGCAGTTAGAGACAACCTGTAGTAGACAAGCAATTTTTCCATTTCAGGCAAAATATGCAAGACAGAACAAAAGAATACAGAAAGGAGCTGGAAGAAATGCAGCTGCGAGTAAAGAACAGACCGTTCCTCTTCGAACAGGTCACCAAGGTAACTGGTCAAACACCCAGAGTCTTTCTGGGCAGTTGGATAAATTGCCTTTCATTTAAGACAGGCATTAAGAAATCTAGTCTCAAATTAATTTATGGATAAGAAGGTACAAATGGTTGCATAGTCTCTGGACTGCACTCAAAATAACACATGGAAAAGCCACCAAAGTATAATTTAAAATCCTTCCTACCACTTGAAAAAAACATGCAGGCTTATTTCTAGGAGCTTGCCAGTTCCTAGTATGTATTGTAATTTCAGTATATGGTCTGATCAAAATCAAAGCCTTATCACACCAGAAATTAAATAAATACCTATTCTGCACCTGAATGTCATAGACTACAGTCTGGAGATGCAAAACTTTCTTAAAACTCTCTCCAGTTAAGCACTTTTTCTTTGTACCTCCACTGCTACGGAAGAAGATTAATGATGGTTATGTCACTTTTATCCCCTGTAGGCTTTGCTGTCTGGGGCTGCATTCAGCACATCTCACCCATCACACTATCAGCTGAAAATCTCTGTTGCACCTGAGGTGTAGGTTTTTTTCCCTGAGTTTTCTCTTTCAGCTCCACATCCTTGCAGGAACTACAGCTCGTTAGAGACTGTGACAATACATTGACAATATGTTGATTTAAAATTTCTCAAAAGAAAGTACCCTCCTGGATCAGGCTTTCTGTTCCGATAATGGAGGCAGAGAACACACGTGTGATAAATACTGGTAATATTTCCGCATACCAGATTGGTAGAATTCACTGTTATCAACAGTGTTCACTCATTTAGATGTTAGGTTTCTATCCTTTCATGTAGAACTCCTTAATCCTTAGGGACTGGCCAGTCCTTCTGGAAAATCCTCATCTCAGACTACACTGATTTGCAAGGTTCATTTGGAGACAGTGAGGATATAGGACCCAAGATGCTTGTTTTTTAATTGAGCTGATATGAAGCTATTTCACAGGCACTCTCCATTTATTAACTTCACTGTTGTTAGTTCTTAACACTTACAAGGAAATGCGCTTAGAGGATTTCACACAACTCTGTGTGAAACTGTGACTTTTGCACATTTTTGATTTGAGTGTCAGAGTTAGGAATCAGACACAAGTATACCAGTCTGGTAAGACTAGAATTTGGTAGAAGGAGAACAGAAGAAGGAAGAAAAACAGGAAAATGTGAGCTCTGGCTTAGAGAGATGTTAGACATTGCCAACATTCACTTTTGGTACTGTACTGTATGGATTACAAAAAGTTTGGACAGGAGGTTGTGTTGTCCTCTTGTTGCCATTAGGAATGTCAGATGTGCACTTCAAAACAAGTTGACTGTTACGGGAAAACCCCAGTTCTCTGTTTTTACTGTTTAAGTTTCAATTTCACAGCATGATGCTCGTCAAGGAGCAGAGCGTCGCTACAGACGCACCCTCCAGCAGGTTGGCCTAAGTGAAGAATTTGTAAGGAGAAAAGGGAAAGATGCCACTGACTTGCTAGAAGAAGAACCTGATGTTCACAGGTAATAAAAACAATGCAGTACAGCTGTTTTGTCTGTGACTAAAAATATTTTCGTTGTTCATGAATGTATTCTAGTTTCTATAATCTAGTGTAGGAAAAATTAAATTAACTTCATGTTACTGTGACGCAGATAGAAACACAGTAACACAACAGGTGTTCAGGCAGAGAAGAAGAAAGGAAGTTTTTAGTTTATTGTTGACTTTGTATATATAAGTTTTTGGACAGTGATTAGAGATTGGACAGAGAAGTTACTACTTCTCCATCTTTACTGGTTACTCGAGAAGTCTATTAGGTGATATTTTTTATAAAGGAATGCAAACATGATTTTTGTTTATTTTACAATTTGTGAGAACTGACTTTATTATACTAAAACAAATTAGAAGGTTTATTTTTAGGAACAACAACTTCACTGCTCTTATTAAGCATTGTGGCTTCTCTCTCTCTGAAATCCTATGATGGCACCCTATTTCTTATGCATGGGGCAAACCATTTCTGGTATTAGACTGTCACTGTTTCTGCAGGCTGCCCGAGCCTTGGGGTGAAAAGGATGACTGTACTGAACAGGAAGGAGTACCTCAGGAGGAACAGAGCACAAAGGGAGTGGCAACATAAAAGCTCACAGAAGAATCCATCAATCAGCTCTTGACTGTTTTTGTTCAAGATTCTCCAGATTGATCCTCAGGAACTTAATAGTTTAAGCTGACACCTAAGAATTGCTGTGGGGTGAGATGGGAGAATTTAGTAAAAGAAACAAAACCAACTTTTTTTAGCACGTCTTGTTCAGCCCAGCAAACCCTGCAGCCTCCCTTTGTCTTCAAAAGTGTCCCTTGCGTGAGTTCTTTCCCTTTAATAGACAACAAAGCAAGTTAAAGAGGTTGAAGCACTATCTTTAGATAAAAGTAGATATAAAAGATTGAAGAGGTGCATCCTCTAGTGTCAGCTCCTTGCATTCATGCCACAGAAGCACACAGGAAAGTGAGAATGCCTTCCACTGTGCTAAACCTTGTTTTAGACACACATGTGGTAGAATGCCTTCAAACAAGGTATTCTGAGAAAAACAAGTATCAGGATTTGACCCATATTGGGAGAAGACTCAAAGGGAAGTCTTTCTCTGGTGTTAATTCTTCATTAACCCACTACCAGATCTGCTGCTTCCCCCCATTAGTAAGAAGCAATAGTCTTCCTATATTAAAAAATTTCCCATGTTTCATGATTTGAAAATGTATCAACATCTTACCAATTTAGGTCATTAATTTGGCCCAAAAAACAACCAAAGTTATGAAGAAGGTTGTCATTAAACAATGCATCACTTTGAATTACTGTTATCCTGATTGTATAATTACTGTGATAGCAAAGATGGATTTTGGAGGAAAAAAGATTAGGTATTGCCTGCCAGTACTTTGCACTCAAAAGCCTAGTGCATCCTGAATGGTGTATTTCACACTTTAGTGACATCCCTTTACCTGACACTAATAACCATTTCAAAAATACAAATCCTTGCCATCTGGAATGTTTTCTGAGAATTTTGCACTTTGACATTAAAATATTTTAAAATGCATATAATGTTTCTGTATTGCTCAGTTTTCCTTATCAATCATCTTTTCCTCTCTTACTGGAATAGCTGTGTCTCTTTTTGTCACCTCAGTCCTTTTTTCCTTACACTGTAACAACACAGCCTTATCATCAAATCATAAATACAGTACCTGTCAGAGCTACCACATTAGACAAAGATATAAAACGGAAATAATGGCAATTTTAATCATAACAAAGTACCAAATGCAAGAATTTATGGCCCAGGGGTTTCACACTGCTGCGTTACAGGCTGAATGCACCAGACTGCAGCATCCTTGTTTGTGACTCAGTCTCCACACTGAGAACAGGTGTAAATCCCTTGGAGGGCTCCAGGAAGGCTGTTACCAGTGTATCAGTGCCTACACAGGTTTAATCTGGTAGGACATACAGAGGCTGTTCCTTGGGTACCCCCTGGAAAAGAGCAGTGATGTAATCATATTGTCACCATGCCTTGCCACATTGAAAGAGGAAGAAAAGAAGATTACTTCTATGCTCTAAGTCTGTGCTTTAAAGCCTCTTTGCATGGATATATTTGGAGCGGTGGTACTGAAATTTTCATACATTTTAAAGGGTATTTACTAATACTGGTTGCTAATTTCCATAATGATAGTTAATGGTGCCGAAAAAGGAAATATCCAAGTATGTGAAGTAAAAAGGGAAACCCTAAGAAAGGAGGAACAACAGTTGAAATTTTTATGCCATATCCTTTTAAGAAATACTAAAGTAACATGCATGAATATAATAAATAATTAAAGTCTTCATATTGGTCCCTAAAGAAATGTGATGAAAGTAAAAGCATCAAACTAAATAACTGAAACTCACATCTCTCTTGCTAAACAACATTTTGTTCTGAAAGGAGGATAACATTTCTGTAATCCTAAAAGAGAGCTGTAGTCTCTTAATATCTCCCAAAAATGGTATAGGAATAAAGAGTTCCAACTATGGTTCTGGATTTTTGGATTTTATGAAAATACTTGGTTATATTCAGTTACAAGCTTTCCAGCCTGTTCAGCTAACATACAAGAATACTGTAGAAAAGATGACATCTCACTGGAGTATCTCCCATTAATTGCTGAGATAGCAGCCAAACTGCATCAGACTTTGATTCCCAGGTACCTGGTGGGGCTTCTGCAGGAACCTCCAGGTTATAAGAACTCTACCAGCAGCAGCACTACCTTTCCATTCAGCTAGGGAGCAACATAAACTCTAGGCATTCCCTTTCCATAGAAGCTATTACAGACACACAGTACCTTAGAAAAACTCTGCATTCTCAGTAATGCAAATTCTGAAAACCTTTAAGGTAACAAAATAGTCAAAACACCACGTGGAAGACTCATTTAAAGAGCTTGATACCAAACAAATTTTGGAGAAAAATGACAGGGAAAAGCAGGAACAGAACACAGCAAATGTAGCCAAATGATATCAAGTAGTACATTTATTTCATATAGTAAGTCAGTTTCTGACAGTGAGATGTATTAGAATATAGTCTCTGAAGGTAAAGGGTGGAAGGAAGGCCTGTTGCTCAAGATACTGAATGTTTGAACAGTGCCTAGCACAATGAGGTCCTGGTCCTTAGCTGGGCCTTCTAGGTGCTCCAGCAAAACAAACACTTTAGGAGATGGACTGCATGAGCAGGTTTGAAATGGCATTCCACAACATGGCCTAAGTAACACCTAAGCAGCAGATTTCACCTTTTAAGCTCTGCAAGAGAGAAACTTGGTCCAGCAGATCTTCTCCAACTCCAGTTTTAGGATTCATCCCCTATCTACCCACCCCTCTGCACAGTTAAAGCAATGTTCATTCATCCCACTGCAATATGGTGAGCCTCAGGGAGGAATGATCAATCCCATCTCAGTCACCACATATAAGAGGGCGGAAAAAAGAGCAGCTGGTCTCACCCTCTTCTACTCCAATAATTGACTCAGTGTCTGGCAGGTGCAGAGACTCAACACCAAGGCTGGGCTGAGAGTTCATGGAGATGAGATTCTTACTATGCACTGTCGATTCTTCTAGCAAACTGCTGCCCATCAGTGATTCTATTGTGAAAAAAAAGGTAAAGGAAAATTCTCATGATGCAATGACACTGCAATATAAAATGCAATCCCTGTCCCACTTCAAGTGACATTGACTTCTTCCCTAGACACCTACTTTATCCATTCCTACTCTTTGGGCATCCAGTGCTCCAATGGGTGGAAAATACTATGTTTATTGTTTGAACCTTAGTATAGTGGGATCTTATGCAGGATTTGCTTTGCCTTTAAGTAATTCACATTGTGTAAAAACCCAGGCTGCTTGCAACAAGAAAACATAACCAAGGGAAAAAAACCACATAACAACCCCAACTAGATTCATACAGATTTTGAAAACAAACAATTCCACCCCTTGACCACCATACAAAAATACACCTTTGACTTCTGTCCTAGAAAAGAGGAGGTTAAGCAGTCCTCATCTCCAAGAGGAACAAACATTTGTTTCTTACTGGCTTGTG
This sequence comes from Sitta carolinensis, assembly GCA_032173965.1. Lineage (NCBI taxonomy): Eukaryota > Metazoa > Chordata > Aves > Passeriformes > Sittidae > Sitta > Sitta carolinensis. Next base: position 41,178,690 of record JAVUNC010000006.1, read on the forward strand.
GTCTCATGTTATTACAACAAACATCTTTACTATGACCATCTACTAATTGTTTTCCTGCACTTTTCTCCCAGAGTGAGTGTGCTCCCTTCTTTTTACCTGGCTGTTCTCGCTCCCTGCTGCCAGCTGCTCCAATTCGGGAGTGGTGTTTCCTCATATGCACATTTCTGCTACCACTCTGAGAAAATGTCTTTCCACAAATTTGGCACTGATGGGGCTTCACTCCTTGGAGTCAAGGGGGAAAGAAGTATTCCAAGAATTACCAAACTGGGAGAAGAGACCTCATCACCTATGAAACTAGTAACAGTTTTGAAATGTCTGTTAACACCACTGGTGCAATTTATCAATAAAAACCAAAAGAGAAGTATTCCCATCTCCTGGAAGGCCATAAGCTTCGAGAACAGAAGAGGTTTAGATGTCAGCAATGGCAGTTGTTGGAAAACTCAGGTCTGAAGAGTAACAAAGTCTTCAGATCAGATTGATAAGAGGAAATGAGTTATTTGAAATAATTTACTCGTTGATATGGAAATACTCGATGTCCCACATGTGCAATAAAATCACCAGAGGCAAGGAAGCTGTCTCCTGCCATCACACAATGAATTGCAGCATCTGGTTTACTTTACTGAGCAGAGACCTGATGATGACTTGTCACTGTGAAAGGATTTCCATTTTACAGATCAGTTCATCATTTTCAGAAAACAAGCATGCTTCTTGGCTCAATGGCATGGAAGTCAATGAGACAGAACAGAAAAAGCATGGAGAACTCTATCCCAAATGTTATTGCCTCAATAAAATCTCCCATTCCCCAAACACACAATTTTCATTGTGAGCTGATGATATTTAAGATAGATCAATCAAAATAGAAGGTAGAAGCTTTGAAACACTTGTGAAATACATTTCCACCCAAAACCTTTGTCCAATTACAAGTATGTAGTAGGAAAAAATAAAGGAAAACCTGACCTATGGCAGAAATCCACTTGCAAGAGATTTCAGATTCAAATGGCTGTCATTAATATATAGAGATGTTAGTCTTGCTTTTAAATAACAAAATGGCAGCTAGGAAAAAGATATTCAACATCATGACATTTTAGAAACAATTTATAAAATAATTTTTCAAATGTAATTTGAATTTAGAAATAGAAACAACCTAAAAGATTAAAGAGTACAGGCTACAGGCCACCACAAAAGGGAAGCCAAATAACACTGTGACCAGAAGTTCTGTAGAAACTGGGATTTTCTTACGGAAACCAAATCAAAGTCCTACAATAAAGGCCATTTTCCAGACAGATCACAGAATGTCAGATGAAGACTCTTACCTGAGTGGACAACCAAATGTTTCCGAAGACTGGAGTATTCAGCAAAGGAGCGACCACATCCCTGTGCCTGACACAGAAAGGGTTTTTCCCCTACAAGGGAAAAATAAGTTCTTAGATTTTGGGATCACAACTTAATCTGGTTGTCCAAGTCCCTGAGAACAGCCTGGACATCTCTACTCCATTCTCCCATTTGGCCTTATGTATATCAGAGTTCCATGGAAATTACACAACCTTCCTAGGCTTCCTAAGGCTTTTACAGCATTCTCTTCATCAGAGGAAACAGTGTCATTATTTTAAAATATTCTTAGACCATCATTCACTGAAAGAGAAGCAAGGGACCACTGTTTCTTGATAATCTTCCAAGTATATATATAATAAGAGTAATATAAAACTACTTGATCTATGATGTATCTTCTATACACAGTTCTCAACAACCAGCTCTCTTTTCCACACACTCACAGGGTCCTGCTCCCTTTCTGCCTCCCAGTGCCAACAATCCCATTAACTGTATTTTCCCTTCATAGCAGATTCTATACTTTATTTCAGATCAGGCTGAACTTGCCAAAATCCTGTGAGAGATGTGTCAGTCATTTATATCTACGTGTGGAGGAACTGTAATTCAAGGAACAAATTCTTCTCATGGGCTGAAATTTGTTTCACAGCTATTTTTGATATTTACTTAAATTATGATAAATTGGGAGGTTACTACATTAATGCAGTGCAATAAAATTTATCTGCTTTGTACACTCTTAATAAAGCTAGACATAACTTTTGCCTGCAACATCCCACTAAGGAACTCAATATACTATATTTAAAACTATGATTTCAAGTCTTTAACTGGACCCCTGTACAAGAGTAATAGCAAGACTGCAGGAGATTAAGCAAGCTATTTTAACAATTTATTTTACAACATATATGTAGTTTAGAGTAAACTTCTTTTTAAAGGTGTTTCTACTGTGACTTATCCTTTAGAAGTCTTCTCCCTACAGCTCACTTATTAGCCTCTTATCCACAATAGCGTTTGACATCTGTGAGCAAAAAGGATCAACACAGCATATTTCAATTGGTGTTACAAAGCTGAAATATGTAGCAGAGTCTCAAACACTGATTGTACTTTCTGGCACTTTAAAAGTTTGGAAAAACTACCATTGACCTAAATAACAGCGCATGGTTCCGTCTATAGGACACTCTAGAGCTATTCACACCTGCAATTTCACACCACCTTTGGTCTGACCAAATGCTTAATTTCACATTATCCATTTAAGCAGCTTAGAAAATTACTATTTACTCCTCCAGAAGTTACTACTCCTGGTTGCAGAATGCTCACTTATCAGGGAGATTTGTGCATCTATCAGCTGGGCCTATTCACTTAATCTGCACCTTGGCTGGGAGCTGTAAGTGCAAAAGAAAACTGCAAAAAATATAGCTGCCGTTACTACATAGTCCAAATTTTATTATTGGTATATATAACTTTTAACTACACCCAACATCTGCCCCCAAACCATGTGTTCTAGCTAGACTGCACATACTTTAAAATAGCAGCATTTTCCCATGTGTATCGACAAACCACATACCATACGGTCGTGTTTAAGTAAGGCAGAAGGCACAAACAGCTGCTGGCGACCCACATAATCTGTAATTTCATTTTACCAGGGAGGCCTTGCTCTCTCACACTTGCCAAGGTTATTTTGAAACGTTAACCATCTGTAATACAATGCCTCCGAGGCCAGCAGAGAATCTCTAACAATATTCTGAGAAGCTTGAACTGGGCCATTTGTTTGAGTGTTGTGATAACCCTGAGGCTTAAAAAGTTAAACAAACAAAATCACCAGAATATTCACTATGAACTTTGCTGGTCATTAATTAAATTGCTGGTCATTTCAGCAGTAACTTTTGTGCCTCTCTCAAACAACTTTCTAGTAAAATAGTACTAGTACTATAGCACTTTGGCCGCTATACCAAGTTCTAAAAATACTGACAATATTCTTCAGAAGAGCCATCATAAACAAACCATGTATAAAATACAGTGCTATGAAAAAAAAGCTTCTTGTTTTATTTACTATAAAAAGCTGAGCATGAATTGAGAGTATACAGGCTCCAGTATACAGTAACATCCCAAATTAGCATTGGCACAAACAGAGCAGTTTGCACACCATAATGCTGTCTTCTAATTAATGCTTTTTTTCTACTTTTCTTTGCTCTCATATTTTTCCTGTTCATTCCACTGCATTCCTCATTTCCCTGTATGTTCCAAAAGTAGTCATTCTACAAGCAGCATAGGTAACACAAGCTAGTCAGGCAGGCAGATGTCAGTACAGCTCCTACTATCTAAGCTATTGAGCCTTTCAAGAATTTCAAATAATCTCTTTACAAAACACAGCTTCAGAAGTCATGTTCACCAACTATTCCCTTGGTAACAGTCTAGTTTCACAAACCCCTCCCTCCATCACACAACTAGAAGGGAATCTTCAGAGTAAGCATCTGAGCAGAATACAGCATCACCACACACTATTTGAAAGGTAAAGCCTGTATGAAACTATACAGGATAGTAAAAAAGATTAGCACTTGATTTATCTGACCTGATTATAGATCAACGTGAATGGATAGAAGAAGGACATTAATGGAGGGCAGATAAACAACATAATATTTTCAATAGTTTGAGGACAGAGGAGGAAGTGTTTTATTCCTCAGGAAAGACCCTGCCTCAGCAGACCACAAATAGGTGAGGTCTAAAACACACCAGTGTGAATTCGTAGGTGGTTCTTCAGATTTCCAGCTGTTGTGAACTGTTTACCACAGCCCAGTTCTGTGCACACAAAGGGTTTTTCACCATTGTGAATTCTCATGTGCACCTTCAGCCTCTGCAAGACATAGAAACTTTTTCCACAGCCTTCTGCGGGCAGGTGAAGGAGCGGTCGTTCCTGGAAAGCAACAAAAAGCTGTTTCATTACCAGCTACCGTCATGCATTTTCATGAACACTTGACTTCTTTCTTTTATTAAATATGGGTACCTGTTAAAAATTCAAAACCAAACATAACAAGGACCTGCAAAATTATCTAAATCTAATCCAAGTTTTTCAGCATAATTGACTTAAAGCACTTAACAGGCATTATATTTATAAGAATAATGCCATGTTTTCACAGCTTGTCAATGTCACAACCTAACATTATCTCAAATACGGAATGCATTTTTTCAAGGTCATAACAAATAGCTTCATTCTGCTCACCGGTGTGTTTTCAGATGATACTTGAAGTGAGCTGGCCATACAAATGTCCGATCACAACCCTCAACTGTGCACTTCAGCTTCCTTTCCATGCGAGATAAATGAGGAATGGGGCTTGAATCTTTTGGCTGCCCATCTCCAGTGCAAAGATGAACATTTTCCCCTGGAAAAAAAAAGTCCACTGAAATCTAAAAAATATACAGATTACTATAATGTGTCAAATTTAATAGCAAAAACAGCATCATGTACGATACAGGATAGTAAATTGTATGTGTCTGACTGCTAAATGTTCAGCATGTCCTACATGCTGCTGCCTGGCCTTTAACAGGGATCAGACACAGACTTGCAAACCTTACCAGGCCCATAAACTATTCCCAACAGGCCATCTGGATCAGATCAGCTGCTACCAGATAAGGCTTATCACAAAAAGAATAGAAAGACAATGCAGCAGAAATTGTAAAAATGGTCTCGATATCAATATCAAACAATCAATTTTACCTATCAGCCAACTATCACCTATGAGCTAAGCTGTTTTTAAAAAACACCTTAGCCAAAATACGAGATATTGCATTTGCTTGCAATTATTTATTAAAATAATTAAGTCAGAAAGCATATGACTAAATCCAATTCTGTATTCTCCAGAAAACTGATCTCCAAACTCAGTGGAGCTAAAAAGAAAGCATAATTCACAGTAGTTATTAAAAATAGCCTCTTAAAAGTGAAAATGAAAGTTGAAAAAAAAGCAGCTGCAGTCAGAAAGATTTCTTTGCATGTATTAGAGAACTAGTAGGCTGCAATGAACAGATGGCTCTACTAGAGTTCACTCCCCAAGAAAAAATGAGAAGCCTATTTATACTGAAGAAAAAAAGTATAATGGTCCTGTATAATTCTGCCACTGATGGTTTGAAGATGTCATAACCGATTCAAAGCAAGAGAGAATTACAGAGAGGAAGAAACAATGTAAAACTAGGGGTCTTATATGGAACACTCATCTTTTGAGACACAATCTGTGGATCTCCTACCATTATTGTTTGCTTTGGCATTCTTTGCGAGCTGTGCCCGAGTGGCAGCAATTAAACTGTCATGGGCCAGTTCTTGCACTCGTAGGAACCACGGGGTACTGCTGTCTGTGCTATCATGGGAGAGAAAGTCATTGCCAGAATCTTCTGCTTCATCTTGAACAAACACCAAGTGCTCTGCAGGAGACCCCAGCCCTGGAAAAGAAGACAAATTTGTGAACAATTATGTAACAGAGGGAAATTTCTTTTGCTTCTCAGAGATTACTGTTCATAGCATGGATGAAATAGCTTCCAGAAAAAGTCTCCACTGACCTCTACATTGTAGAAAGATGTTGATGACTAAATGCTCCTAAAATATCCAATAATGCCCAGCAAATTTCATGATCTTTCCTCTTCATAAGCAGCAGGGACAGAGTTGTACTTGTATCTCCTGCATTCTGCTGAGACATATCCAGCCAGATGACAAACAGAAGGACAATTACCTGCTCTTGTTAGGTTGAGTAGAATGAATGAAGTGCTGTCACTGGGCTGGAGGTCTTGCAATAAACTAGAAGTTTCTGGAGTTGACAGAAGTTCAGATGGTTTCTGTACATTCTGTGCCCTTGTTTCCTCTCCATCAGGGCCTACATTTACCTGGAGACTTCTCAAGACAGCAGAAGAAACATCTTTGGAAGAATTTGTGTGACTTGGAGAAGTGAGATCTCTTTCATCATCTAATGAGGAAAGTGAAACCAGAGAAAATAAAAATATAAACTATGACTAAAAGACATCTATGAAACTTTTTTCTAGGAAAAAATACTCAGAACTTGAGACAGAAGGGAGGAGGAAGTTTATAACTAGTCAGATTTCATTATTAAATGAGAAGATTCAGTCACTGCTGAACTTCTTCCTCCATCCCTGGAATGTCTTATCAGCAAGAGACAGTGGGGCCAGAGTGATAAAGTAAAGACAGCTGTATGAAGGGCAGGGTCACAAAGATCTGCCACATAGATTTTACCTGGCAACATGAGCCTGTTGCATTCTGAGGTCTCAGTAACAGGAAGCAGAGAGAGACAGGTGATGTCTTTTGGTTCTGATTCCACTAGTCCTTGTCCCAAAGGAATAGAAGTATTTTGAACAAACTGAACCAGCAGCTGAAAAAACATACTGAAGATTAGGTCAAGAGCAGCACAAATCATTTAAGAAGGTACTAAATCCAGTCAACCCAGTAGTCCCTACAGTCTTGTAGGAGACATTGAATATAATATCATGCATACACATAGATATAAATGAAAACTCTTCCATTTACACTAATACAAGGAAAGAATTATTTGTCATCTCTGAAATACCTATAAACTTCTCATTTCTTTAACATACAATTAAAAGCTCGGGATCATTACAGAGTAAGTCTAGATAGGCTATATTTCTTTTTAATTAATATTTTACCACTTAATAGTTTATTATGGTCTAACGATTCAAGTAAATGCTTTCCACACTCAGCCTTTGGTACGGTATATTTTTAAATCATTGTCTTTAAACACTTAACTGAAAATTGTCCTTTTCTAAATTAAAAAAAGCAATCAGAAGACTAGTTACAAAGATGTCTATCATATGGCTATTCAAAATAAGCAGATAATAATCAGAGAAACAAGGTTTATGTGATACATCAGTGTCAAGAGACCAAAAAATCCTGATGAGCCCATTGTATACTTGTGATTAAAACCCAACAGTCACAGATAATCTGATTCTTATTTTGTATGTTATGATTGTCTTAGTATTTCCTTTTCAGAACTGTCGGCATCTAATTCCAAATTATTCCTGTGGCAGACACTAGCCTTTTGAGCCTCTCTTTCATCAAGAGAAAGTCTGTTAAATCAAAGAAACTGTAAAGAAAACTTAGTATTTTGTGGTCTGATTTTTTACGCTCCTTTCCTCTCACAAAAACACTAGAAATGGTGATGCTTTCTCAAACACTTTTACCTCAAAGAGCTGCTGCTATAGGAACCCTGATGCTCTAACAGCCCTGACTTGTCTCCTTTGGGACCCTCAAGCATACTCTCTCCCTAGGGGCTCCTTTTAAGCTCAGCCTGGGCCAGTCATTCCCTTCCTAAGTTGTGCTGTAGGTTTGGCTGTCTCAAGCCCTACTGGATGAACCTCAGATTTTTACTGCATCTGTGTCTCCAGCCCAATCTTCTGCTGCTCCTACCTGACTCTGGATAGACCCCAGATCTGGTTCATCACTTTGCCTCATCCAGGACTGAGGGCTGTGGATTCCAGCACCTGTCTCTGCCTCCCATGCTCAGGTGCTGCAGTATTGTGTCCTGGTCTGTGAGGGCATTGCCTGGGCTGGGAACCCCCTGCTCACCCTCCCTAAGGAGCAGCCTGTCATCACTCACAATTATGAAGCCACAAATTAAGTTCTGAAGTCATTCAGATGCCAATGTGCCATTTGAACTGGGCCACAAGCCAGATGGCAGTTTGAAAGGTTAGAATTGTTTTATCTTAGATATAAGATTATCCAGAGGACCTAGCAAGAAGATGAATATATTTTTATGTTGTCAAAAAAATACATAGGCAATAAGAGACTGTCCCTCCCTCAGGGCCACGCATTCTAATTTAGGATTAAAAAAATAGGAGAAAGAGAAGTAAAAAGAGAGTTAGGAATAATGACCAAGGCAACCAGAAAAAAGAAATAGGGACTAAAAACTGTGAGTACTAAGATAGCTCTAAATTATTGTATTGTCTTTCATGTTGATAAGCCCTACTGCTTCTTACTCCACCATAAAACAATTGTTTTATGGACTTGACTATTTTTATACAAAAAGACCTAAATGAAACTTGCCTCCTACAAGAAGAAAGCTTTGCTTTAAACCTTCCACTTCAACATAGCAACATTAAGCCACTAGGGAAAAGCAAAACGCAGCAACCACAAACAGATGCTCAGAAGAAAAAAATTTCATTTGCTTTGTAAAGTAATGCAAACTAGTATAGAGAATTATGAGAGGGCAAACAAAAAGCAGAAGGAAACAAATGGACATGAATCACGCTCACTATTAAAATGTGGAAGAAAAAAAACCCAACCCTTCACATAAACTAAAGCAAACCAATCGTCAACTCAAATAATTCAGAAACAAAAAGGGTTTATATTAGTTTTATCTTGACGGATTTTTCCTAAGCCTTCCTTTACAAAATCATTGAATACCTTTGTGGACAATTACAGCAACTGGAATACAGGAAAGAACTCATTACAAACATGGTGTCATGTTTTCTTAAGCATCTCACAATGTGCTTTTGCAGCTGGAAGTAAACAGGAAATTACAAGGGTATCTGGTAATTGGCTATTCAGCACAGAAATCTAGGAACAGGACAGGTGATAAATTAAATGCACAGATACACAAACACTAACACCCTCTAGCAAACTGCTGATAAGACAGAGCAAAAATACTCAGAAGTCCTGGGACACTGATGGATGGGTCAGTACAGGAATAACTTGAGTGTAACGTTGAAAAAAAAATCAACCAGAAACTTGTTCCTATTCCAGTAAGGAATAGGAACAATGTTATCTTGGGTTACCAGAACCCATATCTCACTGGGAAGAGCAAAATTCTTATGGGATATGGGGGAAAGTCTGGGACAGGGTAAAACATACTAAGATATCTTGAATGGAGACTGTGGGACTGTGAAAAACTTACTTATGTTTAGAGGAAGGACCAGTGGCAAAGAAAGGGAGGGACCAAGGTAGATAGATAGGAGAGAAACAACTATTTGGAACAGAAAGGGGATTGGGGATAATACTGGTTGACCACATTAGCTGCTGCTCTACATCACCACAGGGGTTTATCTCATCCTCTCTAATGCTTCCTGCTCCTAAATGGTTTCTGATTAAATTCATTTTGGCATAGCCTGTGAAATAGAGGGAAAAAAAAAATCTAGAAACCCAAGACCCTGGCCAGAGGCTGAACTAAAAAGCCCAAGGCCTGGAGATGGATACTCGTTTGGCAACGAGTGCATGACCACAAGTATGCATATCAGCCAAGGGAGGACATGTGATATGCTAGCCAAATTTCAAGCATTTTTACCTGATAAGCAGGGACAAAATTAGGCCATTTGTGGCCTTTCTTTTCCATGGGAATGTCATTTGTGTTTGAGTGTGCTGGTAAAAGCCCTATCCTGCCACACAAACATAATGTCTGTACTGTCTAAGTGTGCACAGGCATATTTTTGCAGTTCAGGCCCAGGCACGCTTCTGCGTGCACCCAGGAACAGTCCAGTGGTCTCAGGTCGGAAAGACCAGGAAGGCAGGAACCTCCTAGATGATACAGTTTGACAGATTCTATAAGCAAATAACATCTGAGATCACAAACAAGCCCCAGATGGGCTGTAAATATTCCTGAAACAGTGACTATAGAATCCCTACAGAGGAAGGAGGCTGATGCACTATGACTGAAATGGTAGAATTTGTAAGCAAAACCAGATAGGTCATCTTGGGATACCAGAATAGGAATAGTTAGGGAAATTGAATGTACAGAATATTAACAGAATACCAAAGGAACAATAAGAGGTGTGAGGTGGCTTTACTCTATAGCTAAGACATCCCTTGGAATTTGAAATAAATTTTAATATTGCAAAATGATACCCTTGACTTAAGAGATTCAAACTTTATGAGACAGATGTGAATCATACAGAGAGAATCTATAATCCTTGGAGGGCAAAGTTCAGCTGCATCTTGATATAAAGAATTTTATTTTTGCTCTGACATATCACCTTCTTGAGTATACTCTCCTTTAACTACTTCTGCTGAAATGCCACATAACTGAAAATTCTGTAATTAATGCGGTGAATGTATTAAAAAATGTAAAATATTTCTTGACTGTTATCACTAAGAAAGTACTTGTTATCACTGCTGGTCAACAAGAAATGGTTGGACAGGATGATCCCAGGGTCTATCACTGCAAGCAATGCAGAATGCTTGTGTTACCAAGAGACTTGGATAACATCCCTAACCTGAGAGAGGAAAAAACTCCCACAACAAACAACAACTAAAAAACTTTTGAAAGAACTGAGAACCTCTACTAGAAATCTTTAAGAAAAAAAAACAAAAACAAATTATGATACGGCCACCTGGAATGGATCATCTTATATTTGTCTCACAACAGATGATTCAAAAGCCAAGAAGCATCAGGCAGTTGCTTTGACTGAAGTAAGGGTTGGTGGGAGAGACAAGGTAAGAAGGTTCTCCAGAACCTCAGGTCTATCCTCTCACTAGAGAGCTGGAGAGCTAGACTAGAATTCCAGAGCAGCAGGGACCATGTCTTTAATAAAAATCATTCCTGTTCTAAATTTAATCAGTGAACTACAACAAAATAAACTGTAACTTTTTTTATGTACCAGGCCTGTTTCTTCTGGAGAATAAACAGCCAACTCTTACTATGGGCTTGCTGGGAAGGAAATGCAACTCTGCCATGAGGATATAGGACTATTATGTAAACAAGCCTAATTAACAAATACTTTACTCAAGTTGAGAAAAGACAAGGCCCAGTTACAGCTCCTATTTGAGGAATAAGCAATGAGCATTCCAACTGTCCTGGTCCTTGGCTGTCAGAAATGATCTAAGGGAACCCACCCATTCACAGACAAAAGTAACAAAGTCCTCCTACCTTATCATTCGGAACTCAGGAAAAAAAAATTGATAGAAAGTATGAGATATCAATGACAAGGCAAGAGAGAGGAACTCTTTGCAGATTGTGCTGAGACTACTCAGAGCTGCTATGAATTTGCAGCTACTTTTCCTGAACAGTGTGATTAGAAGGACTTTGGCTGCTCTGTTAAGAAACAAATGCCTTAACACATCACATGGGCTGTAATGAATTACCAGCATGTAATCATCATTCTTTTTAGAGCACCAGTTTAAGATATATGCTGTATTGATTATAGGGATAGAAACAAGACTCAACAAAAAACATTCAATTAAGTCTTGCAAACTTTCCCAAAAGGTATTTCATAACTGTACTATGTCCTTTGCTCTAGGACTTTGCCATCTGCAGAGGTAAAGCTGAGAACCAGGAAAAGCAAGGACGCCAAGTGATACAACCCCTGCATCTTTAAGTGGGGAAATGCACAGAGAGCTAGCTAATGGCCAATCAACCTGAAAAATAAGGCAAGAAATAGGAGAGACAGTAGGAGGTGGAGGCGATGGTGAATGTAACAAATTGCAAACACTTGTATCTAGCACATTACAGGTAAGAGTAATAAAACACAGAACTCTCAGCAACTAGTAAGTGAGCCACTGCTAGAATGACAACTTGTAAAGGTTCAAGAAATTTTAACTGGTAAGAAAAAAAAGCTATTACGGCTCATCGGAATGGGTCTCATATGACAGACCAAACTCACTATCCAGTATAACAAAGACAGCAGGATGTGTTAAGCTTACTATGCTGTGTTTAGGGGGAGGATCAAAGGAGGAATCAAGGCAGATAAATGAAGAATCAGGGGTAGCGGGGAGAGAAGAGACTCCAATCATACATTTGCTGGCTGTTAGTCAGTACACTGCTGTGCCTGATCACTGCAGTCCCTCCTATCTAATTACCAAAGACATTCCTAAATATTCTACCCACAACTGAATCCACTGCTAGTGAGCTTCTAGTTGACTAATGCAAGTAGGAGGCTACCACAGTCTGGAAAAAAACCAAACAGTATTCCAGCCAGAAACTGGCTAAAAGCCCTGGTTCTGGGCAGAAGAACTGTAGGCCTGGCAGAGACATGTGAATGTGAGTATGCACAAGAGTCAAGTGATGAGGGTACAGCTATAGCCCACTAACAAAACATCAGTGTTCATGCTTTACCTGTGCATGTAATGATGTGTATGTTCATGCCTTACCTGTGTTTGTGGCCAGCTGTGCATGCACAAACATCCCTGCAATTCATGCCTAGCTGTGCTACCAGCTGAACCTGGAACAGTCCAGCAGCCTCACACTGAGCAACCAGGATCCCCTGCATGCTGCTGCCTACCACTTCTGCCAACTGCTTAATGGAAACAGGAGTGCTTTGAAAAACCAGACTGGCTGATGCTGATAGAATAATTCAGATTGTCCAAAACCAAATAAAGTCAATTTGGTTTGAGGGAAAGAAATATTCAATTTCTTAATTTATTTTTTATTCTTATAACAAAAGAGTGCTGTAATAGTGGAAAAAATCATAACCTGAGAACAGGCAAGAATATTGGCTGATACTTGAAAGGAGATGGAAAGAACTTGCAATATTTTCTAATTTTTTACCATTCAAATCAAAGCATGGAAGTATTAGAAAATGCCACTGAAAACACTTGAAAAATGAGTACATAAGCAGCAATCTGAGTAAACTCATTGAACTCTAAGTGTTGCCCTTAAATAAATGTTCCTGGGAACCAAACTCAGTTCATAATTGCTCACCTCAGGTTTGGATTCTAACTCATCCGATAACATTGATTCAAGTGTCCAACTCCTGCAGCTGTTCTCAGCAAGGCACAGATTTTTTTTTTTTTTTAAATTTTATTATTTAGTTCAGAGAGAACAACACTCCCTGGTTATTTTCATATTTTCCTAAGTGCAAACCAGTGTGGTGGTCCTTCTGCAAGAAGCTCTGTTGCGGAAATAATTAATTTAACCTAAAACAACAAAAAAGGAAACATAAAGAAAGAGGAACTGAAAAACAAGAGCAAAGCAAAATGAAGTGAACAAGTGTTGGTGCAACTGTAAAATATACTTCGGGGTATCAAACTCATTTACTGAGGTTCCTGGATGTCTGCTTTCACTGAATCAACAAAACAGCCTTTAAAAATGAGTTTCATGGTGTTTGGATGTTATTTACCGCATTTTCTTTGCAATCACTAATTTTCAATGGAAAATTGCCTTGTTTATTCTGGAAACTTAAAGGATCAACTGCAAATCACATAAAGCATGCAAGATATGAGGAAGCTGAAGTCCCAGCCCATAACACAGTGGAATAATCCAAATTATTGATAAAAGGGAGACATATACAAGCAACCTGTCAACAGGAAACATCAGTTCTTCTATCAGCTGAGATATTTCACAGAATGAGAAATTTAATTTCTTGATGAGCCCAGATAAATAGAACTTATTCCACAAATACCCATATGATGTTTGTGCTAAAGGCGGAACACGAGAACAAGCTTTTCTTGCTGTCGGGATAACACTCAGACACTGCTGATGGAAGATAAATGTGAACTACATACAGTTCTTTCCCCTTTCCAACACAACTACCAACCTATCATGTTAAAAAATAACGAGAACACTGGATCAGCTAAAAAAGAGAACCTAAAAGCCTTCCTCTTGCACTCCTGACAGCAGCACTGCAGGACGGAGCTTCACCTGCCGTGAAGGGGCAAGACAACACAGTCAGCGAGCGCAGAGTAACTCGCTCAGCCCACCGCACGCAGCGAGCCCGAGCCCGAGCCCGAGCCCGGGCCCGGCGGTACTCCCGCGTCCACCCGCTGCCCCAGCCAGCCCGTACCCGGCAGGGCGGGCCCCGAGCGCCCCACGAGGACAAGAGCCAGCGCTGCTAGGCCCGGCTGCCCACGCTCCGGCCGGGAGGAGCCCGGCGGAGGAACGCGGACAGGGAGGAGCGCCGAGGCCCGGCGGGGCAGGTGCCACCCGCCCCAGGGCGCGGGTCCGGCCGCAGCCGTGAAGGGCGGCCCCGGCTGCGGGATGGGAAAGACGGGAGGGCCGGGCCGTCCTCCCGCGCTCCGCAGCTCGCTGGGCTCCCGCACCCCACGGAGGGCGGCACGTTCCGCAGGGGCGGCCGGGACACCCCCCAGTACCCGCCTTACCGGCATCTCCGCCGCCCGGACGTGACGAGCCCCGGCCGGAAGCGGCGCGCGGGCGCGGGGCGGGGCGGGGCCACGCTGCCGCCCGCCGCCGCCGGCTTCCCCCGCCCCAAGAGCGGGGAACGGCTCGCTGCTCGGCTTTGGCCCCGGCTCCCTTGGCAGCGTTACCAGGCCTGCAGTCTTTGGCTGCAGACTGATTGTTCTTCAAGTAATCTTTTTTATATGGACTGTCACCGTACAGGTGAACGTTACGCTGGAACCTTATGGAAACGTTCAATATGCTGAGAGCCTCTTTTTTTTTCCACGTAAATCAACACGGAAGACACATTATCCCAGTTTGTTGCAGCACATGTGAAAACACCCTTTTCCTACTAATACTTTGTTTCTGTTTCTGTTTTGCTCTGACTTGCTGCTCTGTCTGTTCTTGTGATGGAAAACTCCACAGTAGCTCACTAATAACATATACCAAGTTAGTCATTCCAGAGACATACGTGTCTTTGTAATGTGCCTAAAAAAACCAAGAAAGGACTTGTGCTTTGGTTTTAGCTCGTTATCTGTAGGTGACCAGGACAGAGCACTTGAAGAAGATGGCAGCCTCTGGTCTTGACATTAGTAGCTGAGCCAGTGACCTTCAGGTCCTATGAACTTTAACTCGGTTATGGCTAGCCCATAGCTTTGGAGCCATATGTGATTCCTGACTCCCATGCCAGCACAGCTGCTCGTGGTACACTCTTGGTGCTGATAGGCAATGAAAACTCCCGTGATATGGAAGTAACCCAAGAGCAGCTGTCAAGGCTGGCAAAATCAGGTTTCCTGAGGCTCCCTTGGAGCATTTCTGACCTATGGCAGACTGAAAAAACCTGTGGTCACTTCCTGGTAAATGACTGTCATCTCCTGCCATGAACTACTTTGGAATGGTTTCTTTTTTCCATCCCCTCCAAGATGTGCAATATGGCTTCACTTCCTTCCAGAACATTTGAACAATTTGATTTGCAGCATAAAGATTCACAGTTATCTCCCTTGGCTTTAAATGTGCAGTCAATGGCTTCATGGAGGGTGATGCATTGGAATCATATTGACAGCCTAGTGCTTCAGCAAAAAGACTATTGACCAGCTACGTGCTGGAACCACCTGGTAACTCCATAAAGTCTGCAAGCAAGTTAGATGCATGTCTTTTTCTGAGGTAATTATCCCATCAGCTTGCAGGCATTGCATTAATACTAACAAAAGCCTACACTGTGAAATCAATTTTCAGTCAAGCTGAAGCACATTTCTGTTGTACAAGGCAGGGAAAACTGGTTCAACACCCAGAATCAACAGCCTCAAAGACTGGGCTGCCTCAGTGCCATACTGGCCCTGCAGATGGATTGTATCAGGGAACCTAGAAAGTCTGGCATTTATCATGTTGGACCACTCAGCTATAGCTGTGGTGGCCTGAAGCTTTAGACAGATTCATTTATTCAAGCCTACAAAACTGAAAGTAATAGTTCCTGAGACTGAATTTTTTAACACAATCCCAAAAAGCTGGAGCTCATTAAATGGTCATGCAACAGTACCAGTAAAAGGCCACTTCACTGTAACATTGAGGAATATATTCAGTGCAGGTAGCTTGGCTTGCAGCTGCAGTGTAAGCTGCAGATTGAGCTCTCTGGATGGCTAGAGCCCAAGACAAGAGGCCATGAACTGCTGACCCTTTGACAAGCTCAGGGACCTGTGGCCCAACCAGGTGACCAGACACTCAGAGATATAGAAGGAGCCAAGGACCCCCAAACGTTCCCATGCTTAGACTGTGAGGGTATAAATCCACAGGGTTTTCTTTGTTCGGGGTCCCAGCTCAAGCTGTTATTTAGTTATTGCACCAAGACTGAATTATTTTAAGGATTTGGACCACTGAGACTCTGCTATGGGAAACCTGGTGTTGAGGTGGCAAGGAAACCTTGTCTAAGTAACTCTGTGAGTGTGGGGGGTATGGGGAGTCAGGCTTACTGGAGCTGCCCACTGGGAAGCAGGTTCAGTCCCAACCTAGGTGTTGAGAGTGTGACTGCCGGAGTAGCTCCTGGATGGTCAGACAGGAAAGTTTTCCCAACGCAGCATGGCATGTACTGCTGATCCAATACAATCCAACAAAGGTAACCACAAACGCAGCACTACGAACTTCATAAACCAACTTTTCTTGATGCTTCTTTGGTAATCCAAAGGAACTGAATCATAATGCTTGATGCTGTTTTGCATTAAGATACTCAGTAATCTCAGAAGTCCTTTGACTCATCACCAGCTCAACAATGGGGAATCGTTGAGTAGGTATTAAAATACGGAGACATGTAGGCACATAAGTTCCTTTCATTTGCATCCTTCTAGGCTAGATGAGTTTGGCTGCTTCAGAACTTGCATCTTGACTGCCTGGGGAATTTTGGTGCATTCTGCAGTGGGAGTAGCACAGTACTTAACCTGAGTTGTTTATGTCGGTTCAAATCACCTGTGCAGGTGTGCTAAGCAGCACCGGTCCCTGATGAGAGAACTGGCTGACTGGGAATTTCCTATAGTCTTACTTTCACAATAACATCTGCCTCTACAGGCTCCTTCTCTCCAATCAAGGAGAAAAGGAAGACACATTTCCCCCAGGACCAGATGCAAGAAAAGATAAGCGATACTGTTTTTTTCACCACTGCTGTGAGACAGCAAAAATGGCTAGTCATGGAGTAAAGGGAGACTGGTGGTTTAGATTTGGTGTTAATGAATCTGGTGTGTCTACTCCGTATAAAGGAGCCTAGACTTCATTTCTATCAGCACATCTTTCATTATTTTGTGAGTACATCTCTGAACACTCAGATGTAAAGTTGTTATGGAAACTGTGTCCATTATTCCAAGATACTGACAATACTCAATTTTATTTTGATTTTTAAAAAATATTATAAAAATGTATGCAATTACCGCCACTTTGTTATTCTGCCTTTACAGCATCAGCATGTAACAGACTTTTAAATTCTCTCAAAACTCTGTATGCACAGAAGTCACCTTTACAGACCTATAGCGGATGTCGGCACGGGCGTTACAAAAGCGCGTGAGATTTAAGAAACTGAGAGTGCTAAGATTTGGAGCATTTTCTCCTGTATCCCGCCAGGCTCGCCCCCGGTTCTGTCACATGTCGGACTCTGCCGCGCTCTACCTTTCCTGCGTTGTCAGCGCGTTTCCCGCGGCAGCAGCAGGAATGCTGCTGAGGTAATTTTGCCGGCTCAAAGGCGTACGTGCGGTCCCATAGGGGCCTCCGCGCCGCCGCCGCCACCAGACACCCTCAGACACCCTAACCAAGTTTTCCTAAACAGCGGGCGCGGGGGGCAGGCGCGCCCGACGGGGCCGTCCCGCGCCTGCCCCCCGGCAGCGGCCGGCGCTCCGACTGTGGAGCCCGCAGGGACCGCGGTCCCGGGCCGCGCCCCGGGCAGCAGCCTCCGCCGCACTGCGTTGGAGCCGCCGGAGGGGCGGGGAGCGAGGGGGCCGCGCCGCCGGCACGGGGGGGCCGAGCGGCCAACGTCCCCCGCGGGGCGGGCGCGCCGGCTCCGCCTCCCAGTCCACCGCTGGCACGTTCCATTTTCCCCGCGGGGTGGAAAATCTCCCTCGGCCGCGGCGGCTCTCGCTGCCCCGTAGAAACAGAGCGCGGCGCCGGCGCATCTTCCTTCACGCGGCACCCTCGGGGCTGGGCGCTCCGGCCCACCTCTGTCCGCCGAGCTGGGCAATGGTAGCGGCCGCTCCGCCCCTTCGCCTCCCCCTTCGGCGGCGGCGCGGGTGGTGCGTCCCGGCAGCAGGCGCGTCCCGGCCGGCGCCCGCCCCCCCGCGCCGTGTCATTGATGTTGTTGTTTGTGTCGCAGGAGCCGCAGGCCAGGCCGGGGCCGCCGCCCGGGGCCGCCGCCGCGGGGCTGGGGCCGGCGCCGGCGCCAGGGATGTCGGTGTGCGGGGAGGCGGTGGGCGCCGGCTCCCTGCCCAGCGAGCTGGTGGTCCACATTTTCTCCTTCCTGGCGGCCCCCGACCGGCTGCGGGCCTCGGCCGCCTGCTCGCACTGGCGCGAGTGCCTCTTCTATCCGGCGCTCTGGCCGCGCCTCCGCCTCAGCCTCCGGGTCTCACCCGCCGAGCGCCCGCGCCTCGAGTTCCTCATGCGCAAGTGCGGCTGGTTCGTCCGTGAGCTCCGCGTACAGTTCGCCGCTGACAACTACCCCACCGGCGGCGGCGGGGCGGCGGCGGGCGAGGGCGCCGCGGTGGCGGGGGACGGGGAGGCGCCGCCGCCGCTGAGCCCGCGCTGGCTCGACCTGCTGAGGACTTACCTGGAGCTGGTGCTGTGCGTCCTGAGCAGCGTCCGCAACAACAGGTACCGCCGGGGGAGAGGCGGTGCCGGGCGAGGGGGCCGGCGGAGCCCCCCGAGCCGCGCAGGGCCGCGTCCCGCCGGTTCCTGCGGGCGGAAACAACGCCCGAGCCGGCGCCGGCCGGTTCGTGCTGGGGCTGCGCTCGGGGCCGCTCGGTGTCTGTGTGTGTGTCTGTGCTCTGTGTCTGTGTGTGTCTGTGTGTGTGTGTGTCTGTGTCTGTGTGTGTCTCTGTGTGTGTGTGTGTGTCTGTGTGTGTCTCTGTGTCTGTGTGTGTCTCTGTGTCTGTGTGTGTCTCTGTGTCTGTGTGTGCGTGTGTGTGTGAGTTGGGCAGAAACGGGAACGCGCCGCTTCGAACTACCTAATTTTTATCATATAGTGTAGTTTGATGAGGAATATAAACGCTCAGACCTCCAGTTGGCGAGCGGCTGGTCAATTCGTGGAACAAATACAGCTGCAGTAACAAAAAGTTCTTCGTCTTTTGGATGGAAGTAGGGAATGCCGCTCGAACGGAGCAAGTGAGAGCCAAGAGTTTGAATTTACTGCAGCTTTCTCTCAAATAAAGCCGTACTACGGACAGACTTTAGACCGTGTGTATGCTTGAAAAAAGTATGTCGTGAGAAATTACTAAGGGGGAGTTAAAATTACAGCTCTGGTGTGCTGAGTTACTGCCCCAATAAAATACCTTTGTCTTTCCAGCTTTGAGGTCTTTCGCTGTAGAAGAGCTGAGCTTTCATGCCAGCTCTTGTCTTACCTGCTAATCTGAGGTTTGAGGAGTTTTTATGTTCTTTTGTTTATTGAGGAAAAGGTTTGCATGTAGGACTTTCTTGGCCTAATTGAATTTAAATGATAGAAATATTTTTCCTGTGGTTTGTATTTAAGATGTGTTTTTCACACACTTACTTTGGCAGGTTAAATAATTTCCTCAGCTTTGAGCTCTTTAACACAAAAATACTTGCATTCTCTTAACTGTGGGTGTGATAGAGAAGATAATAATCAGATAGCCTCATATATGGCGTCTAGTCAGCACATAAGACAGGAAGGTAAGGATATTACAGTTAGGTTATGATGAATTTGGATAGCCATGTAGGTTTTAGGATAGGAAATAGTTAATATTTTTTCCTCTCTGTGTGCATGTAGCTTCACCTATCAAGGGAAGAAAAAAAAGCTGCAGGTGTTTCAGGGCATCTTTAGGATGAATTAAACCTTGTGGATGGCCTTTAGAAAAGTGTGTGCGACTGAGTCATGATCTTGTTACCGCCCCCTTTGATTCCAGAGGTATGAGAGTAACTCGAGGCCTTCCTTGTGTCTTTATTTTGAATTGTTGCAAGAGAACTTTAAACGCAATTCCTCGTTGGTTTGAGACGAATGCAAATGTGTTGTGTGAAGTCTCACTTTCAGTTCCTCTGCTCTGTTGCGCCCAGCAGGTACTTCCTGTGCTGCAGCTGCGATGGCTGAGAGTTACAGACCTCACTTCAGAAAACAGCTCGTTAGTCCCAGCTCGCCTTTATCTTAATTTATTTCTGGCCCTGTGAATCCTTGGTGTGCGAATAGTGATCGTCTGTCTTGATCGGTCTTCTCTTGCATTTCAGAAGCTTTCACTTAACTGTTGAATCTGTGGGAAATCCAGCTAGTTTTGTAAGATGAAAAATGTTGAAGTGATTGTCTGATCTGAGACAAATATCATGACATAGGCTTGGAATTGTAAAATAAATAGTATCTAAAGAAGATGTTGCATGGGGACGTTGTTAGAAGACCAGAAATTGTTTCTTTTTTCCCTCACTGAAATAGGAGGCTGTCAAAATTAACTGCGATGTGAGAAGGCTTTTGATACACTTTTTCTGTTGTAAAATTCTCCATGGCCTTATCTGAAATCTGTACAAGGACACTTGCTTTCTGAAGTTCATTTTACAGATTCTGTATGCACAGTGTGACTCAGGACTGCAGTAAAATACTGTGCAGAAGTAGTTGTTTATCCAGTTCTGGTTCTCTGGTAGATTAGTATAATTTTGGTGGTAAGACAGGGAGGAAGAGCTACCAACTTTGATAGGATTTTGCATTGCCGTACTTTGTTGCTGTCTCTAAATCATTTATATGCTGCACTTTTGCTTTGAAATGAGTGATGCATGACTGGGGAACACGGGGTACCTGGTTATTACAGCAGGCTTTTTTATAATGAGCATTTTAAAAACCGGGGGAAGTGTGGCATAATTTACATTAAACACTTAGCCTTTTTTCAGTTTTACTTTCAGAATAGACTATTTTTTTCCCCCTTGAGCAGACTAGGTTTTTAGTTTATTTTGATGTTTAAGGGTTTTCTTTTCCCTTGCAAAGTAACTACCTATAACTGATTAGCTTTCAGGTAGAACACGGCATTTTCGGTCTTTAAGTAGACTTTTGAGATTGAAAAGAGGTGAGAAGGAGTATTAACATATGCCGGTTGTTGCTTTATTCTTACTGTGACCACCTAATGTCTAAACCAGAACCATTGTCACCTGCTTGATGCTTAGTTTTGTCTAAGGAGGGACTGCAGTCCATAATTAATTAATTTCTCTGCTTCTCTTTATTTATCTGTAACTCAAGGACTATTAATAATTCCTTCTTATTTTCACTGTATTTCACTGTACACAAGATAAAAATTTCTATTTCCACTATTTTGGAAATTACAATAGCTAATCTCTCCACTGGCTGAATCACTGTAAATGCATTCCTTCTGGAATTAAGTTCAGAACAGGACAGTCTTTCATAACTCCTGTCAGCCTTATGATAGTTTTTTGGCACAGAAGTTCAAAAAACGTTCCATCTTACACTTCAGAACTGAAAAGGAAGAAATTTGCCTTTGTGATGGTGTTTCTTTACTGTGCGATGTTGGAGTTTTAAAATTATTATTAAGCAATGCAGTAGCAACCTTCCTCCTTGCAAGAAAAATCATGTACTTTAAATGGCTACAGATTTTCTTAATGATTTACAATACTGCAGGACCTAAGAAAAGTAATTACTAAAAGTAATGAAATTTCTAAGTGCTCTCTGGGCTACAGGAGAATGATGGATGGTTTTGCTACTAAGAACATTTTCTGTACAGCATAAAATTGCTAGTTTCTAAACAAATCTGTGTGCTAAGTCTCTAGAAAAATATTTTGGAGTGACCTTTGCTAGTTCTGATGGAATTAAGGAAATAACAACTTGTCTGCAACTGGTTTTAAAAACAACTGAAACATTTTTGAAAAATATTCCTGCTGGCAGTCTGTTACCATCCAAAAAGGTATGTTCAAGGTCTGTCACATATTTGAAGCAGAGCTCGAGTTTTTTTGTGGGTGGCAGCATATTACTCCCAAAATATTGGGAGTAATAGAGGTGGAACCTTGATGAGCTCTAAAATTCTATAATTTATTTAATTAAAAGGTACTGAAGTAGCGTTTATAGTGATCTGTAACTTTTCCATAATCTTTTATGTTTATGACAGCAAATGCAGCAAAATAACAAAGTGTATTACAGTTTAAAAGCTGACGTTCTACTTAATACTGAGAAAAAGGGTGTAGGTGGGCATGATGTTTCTTAAGTCCTGATGATCTGCACCTTCTTGAACTGATCTTTCAAAACTAAGTTCTGGAAGGCAGGGTGGGAGTGCGACAGACTTTGTTTGCACTTAGATGTGTACAACAGCTCATGAGCACCTGGTGATCGTTCAGTAGGAAAATCCTGTTCTTTTATGTAACTGTATGATACCAAATTAAAGTCTCTTCTACTCCTCCTTCCTTGCTTACAAAGGAAGATAGGAAGGTAATAACCCCCCCACCCCCTTTTCCTCTGCATCACGTTAAATTGTATGACTTCTTTGATCTTTGCTATGGAAACAAAAATGCAGACTACTATAAAACTGTGATTTTATAGTTCTTTATAGAAGTACCAACTTCTTGCTGAAGTATGGTGTCTCTTGGAGTTACCAAAATCGGTGAATTTCTCAAAACAGTAGACTGCATCTGTTTTTGATGTTTCCTAATGACCATTTTCTATTGGTCTGAACAGGCAGCTGAAACTGGCAGAAACCAGTATAGTAATACAATATGTGCCTTAGCACTTTGTTCGCTTTGACTGTAAGCAAGGACATTTTGTGCTTTTCTTTAATTGGCTATTAAAAAAGACTGACCAAAACTGAAGATGGAGCCTAGTAAGAAGCTTAGTATTTGTAGTGTGCTTTTCGAGCTAGTGGAAAATAACTGGTTTAGAAATCCTTCCAAAACACAAGTTTTTCCCCAGGTGTATGTATGGATACTACACAGGATTAGGATGCCATTATGACTTTTAGCAAAAGATGATAAATAACTTTAATATAATTTTATTTAAATAGCGATCACTTTACTGACTTTCTTAAATAAAGATGAGCAGTGAGCTGAATGTCATGGAGTTGTATAACGCTGCAAATAGTAGCAAAAATCTACCATTGTGTTGAACTGTGATCAGATTTGTTGATGGTAATAACTGTGCTGTGAATGGAAAAATAATTGGATCTTGTCATTAGTCAAGTTTTCAGGCAGAGAACTTTTCCATTGTCATTGTACTGCATGAAATGGCAGTCAAAAAGATGAAGTAAAAATGTGTAGGATGCTAGTAAGTAGTGTTCCATGTGTCCTGTACTTTGGTGGTCCTCTTAATGCCTACCTGCATCCTTCTGTAGCATTGGCTGGTGGTGTGAGTGGCACAAACCAAGACCTGTGTTTGATGTGAATATGCAGGTGATTTAAAACTGTTCTGAAGGCTGCATTTTGTCTCTTGACTATCACAAATAAGTCACCAAGATCAAAAGATAAAGGCTTATTTATAGCATTGGCTGTGAAGACTACTTTTCACACCAGGTGGAGGTTTCTGCTACTTCCCTGTCATACCAGACTATCTCTTACAGCTTTTGAGGAAAGAAGAGCCCAAAATACTCTCAGTTGGGTGTGCCAATGTTTTAGGTTACCCTGCCAAGCTTATTCTTCAGTATGACCAGGCAACATCTTAGTAAGATCTGTAGAATATTGACCATATTCTAAGGCTCAGTTTATTTTAGTGTATCATCAGTACATTAGGCCTGTATTTAAAATACGAAATAATGAATAGTTAGAATTTCAGACACTGTTGTAAATTCTATGTATTTGACTCCAGTATTTGTCAGACTTTATATGAGGCTCTTAGATCTTGCTATCAAGTTGTTGTCCTGTAGAAAAAAGGTAGCAGGTGCAACACGGGATAGATTTCAGACAATCAGTGTGCTGTTTTTGAATACAGGAACTTCAAAACAGGTAAATTATGATTTATGGTAGATAATGATTATAGACAGCAACTCATACCTTCTAAAAAATGTAAAACTTGGCTACTTAATCCCTTCCCCCCCCTCCTCTTGGTAGAATATCGGGTTGTACTGTGGAGGTGGTGAACTGTACCAGAGCTTCCCTATGCTTTGACCATGCTAATCATATTGCATTTTCCTCTGAGTTGAAATACTAACACATGCTTTGTAAACCAGAAGAAATAAGGGTTTGTGGTAACTCATTTAATTGTGAGCTACAGATTAATAGGCATCTACTGTTTAGGATTAATTTAACTTACGTGTCTATTTGTGGTGAAACTGGAGTTTCTGCCGTGTTAATTATCAATTGCAGACTAGCCCTTGCATGTTAGGAATAAATCTAATTTACAGCACATATAAATAAAAGAAATGGTCACCCAAAACTTAGTCAGCTACAAAAATAATAATCTTAATAGTAAATGCTACACAGCTACTTTAAAACTGCAGTCGTTTGCATACCTCTTCCTTGGTCTGTTTTAGGAATAGAAAAGTTGCAAGTCAGAAAACTGAACTAGGGAAAGGAAAAGTGACTGTCTAGTGCACTGTGCCGTGTTCAGCATCAGCTCAGAAGTTCTTCTTTCACTGCTTTTTGGGTATCCCATCTACAAGTTAAAATCCTATGTCATGGTAGACCGCTATCCCTTACTGATGGGGAATATTAGAAAAGCTTCCCCTGCTTTGATACAACAGGAATTAGACACTGATTAGGGTGTGGGGAGCTTTTGCTTTTCCTGTCTGAAGTTTGTGATGCCTTGATTGAGGCAGGTTTGGGCTCCCATTTGTAACTCAGCTGATGTAAGTGCTCAGGCAGGTTTGTTAGTGGCTGTGTTCTACTTGGGCATTAAATGCAGTGTTAAATGTTAAAAGGAATAAATATTTGATGTTTTTATCTGTGACACTTAACACACACGTTCCAAAGATTAAAAGTTGCGTGAAACCACTCCTAAATTTTCTTTGTGGTGGTGCTACAGGCCTGCTGATAATGCTCCTGTGCTGACTGAAAAGCAGTATTTGCTCTTATAGCTGATTTCAGCAGTTTTATATATTCCCTTTTATGTATACTTCAGCTGCAGTTTCAGTAGTTCCATATGTGCCTGTATTCCAGGACAGGAGTAACTTTCCCAGCACAGGCTATGTGTTCCGTGTAATAGTGAGGTTTATTGCCTGCATTTGTCTTACCCAGAATGATTTCCCACACCATTTTAGTTTTGTGTACAGATTGCTTTTTATTTTGTTGTTTCTTAGGAACCTCCAGAAGTTAAGTCTCTTTGGGGATATAAGCATTCTGCAACAACATGGAACTATATCAAATACCTACCTTGGAAAGGTTGATCCTGATGGCAAGAAGATTAAGCAGTAAGTTATATTTGTAAATTATCAAATATAGGATAATAATAGTAATGAAAATAATAAAAATAGATCACAGAACACAGAAATTCCTGAAACATATGACTGAGAAACTTAAAGATTTTTAACAGGGTGAAAATCTAAATTCTTGTTCCTGCTATTTACATGAAGTAGTCTGGGTTTGTGGCTGTTGTATTTTTGTTGGTGTTTTTTCTTCTGTTCTCAGCAAGGTGAGAATCCTTTCTTTCCTCTTTTCATTGTGTTCTAGAGACAATATTATGTTAATGCCACAAAAGGGGAGGAGGGATGAGGGGTTGTTACCAGCACCTCTTACTATTGCTGTACATGAAAAAAATTAGAAAAGGAAGTAATCTGTTGTATTTCACAAGAGTTGAAAATGTGTTTGTGTTCATGTTCTCTTTCAAGTTTGCTTGAAGCTTGAGAAACGGAGAAACTGTTGAAATGGAACTGCTACAACTTACTTCAAATTACTATCAGAAAACTAGGTTATATATTTGCAGAATTCCTGAAACATCACAGCTCTGAATGTGCTTGTTTAGTTCAGAGGTGTATTTTAGCTTGCCATAATTACATTACAGGGCTGTCCTTGAATGCTTATAATCAAAATAGTTATTTGTTCTTCTTTGGAAGAGGTTAAATACAGTTTAAACAGCTCCTGACTTCTAGAATAAATTACCACAGAGGGAGTGATGCCGACTTAACTATTTTAGCAGTACTGCTGAAACTTTCAATACAATAAAACCTGAATACCGTAATTTTAATTTGTGTAAATTTAAGCATCTTTCACCCAGTAGCTTGGGAGGGGAATAAGTACAGCCACTCTAGGTCTTTGCTATTTTTTATTGTTAGTGATTTTTAGAACCAGTATAGGTATATTATCAGATCAATGTATATATGTTACCACAGTCATCAAACTGAGTGTTTGGTCTTGACCTAAATTTGCAAACCAGTGCACATACAGCTGTGAGTCACATACTGTGTCTTTGTCATCTGTTATGTTTCCAATGCAGACCTTGGAGCAATTTGTGATTCTGTCTAATGTATGTACTGTAGTGCTGTGTGCAGGTAAAAGGTTCATTTAGTAAAAGGTCCTTTATTTGATACCCTTTGTGAAAATATAAATATATAATAAGCTCTTTGCAAAGGGACTTGAAGGGAGCCATCTAAGCAGATGTTTACACAGCTGAGTGCATGGTTAAACATTTCTTCAAGCAAGTATTCATATTTTGGAGCCATAAACCATTCAAAATTCATTATCTAACGATGTTAATCTTTTAGATTAATATTAACCTTTGCACATTTTGGAATGAGCAAATAAATGCTACTTCTCTTTTAGTTAATTTTGGTGTTGATTTTTTGTTTGTTTATTGTTGTGGGTTTTTTTCTTTAGTTTTTAGTTTTTTGGTTTTTTTTGGTGTGGGTTTTTTTGTTTTGTTTTTTGGGGGGATGTTTTTGGTTTTTTGGTTCTTTTCTAGAAGATAAAATATTTGGGACCTGCTAGTCCTTGTCTAAATTAAAGGAAAGCTGACAGTGTTTTATTTAGTTATCTGAAGTTTGAGAACTAGTAGCAGACCTAGTTCAGAAAGTAAATCTTTATGGCTTCTTAGCCTTGTTTTTTGCACTTGAGGTTTGCATCAGTAAAGCTGCAGAATGTGGGTGCTGATAACTTAACAGTGAAAGGTATAAGCAACCTTTGGAGTGTTACTGGTAGTTGAGGATTTTTGGAACCTGTATGGTGATAGACTTTACTAGCTGTTTCAGAAACTTCCTGCAATTAAAGCAGTCAGGGAAAAATATGTTATATGATTCCTGAAATCTGGCTTTGAGCTGGGTACAACAGACAGTGGGTGGAATCTCAGCTATTACAGAGCCATTAGAATGCTTCCTCAGGTTTAAGGCTAAGGTTTGTCCTGAGGCAGAGGAGGCTTTGGAGCATGTTTTCAAAAATACACTTTTGCAATCATCAGCAGAAGTCTGTAGCTTATTCCTTTTCTATACAGCCTGTGTGTCCTTGGTTACTTTCTAAAATTCTCTTTACATCTCTGTTTCTTAGTGTTGGGAAGCTCAGTGTAAACAGCTAATTTGTCTTGAGTTGAACGAAGTTTAGTTGTTTAAAATTTTGGCTTTCCGAAATCCGCTTCTCATGATTGATCCGTGTGGTTCAAGTAGTTTTGTTTCCAAAAGAACCAGTTTAGCCTCTGTTATTAAACAGCATATTTTGATTGATAGTGTTTAATGAAACAAATGGTCTCCATATGGACATTAGTAATATGTTTGCTTCCAGTCCAGGGCCATGGATATGCTTCAGTCCTGGTTAGTACTGGTTTGGGAGCTTAAACAGTAACTGTGCCTGTCCAGTCAGGCTTTAGTTTGTACTCTGGATGAAAACACCATTTGGGGTGTTAATTGTGAAGTACATTTAAAAAAAAAAAAAATTAAATAATTTGTTTCAGTATAATAATTTGTAGGTTACAGGTCAATGTGACCATCCCATAATCACTCCCTGCAGGGAGCAAAGGGGGCTGATGAGACTCATTGAGGCATGCTTTTTGGCATGTGCTGAGTGAGTTCTGATTGTATTTTCTGGTATGTGCTCAAACTTCAGTTTTATAAGTGAGCTTTGAAATAACTGTGTTAAGTTAGCATAAATGTAGTACCTGCTAGGCAGTTGAAATAAAATTAATATGGTAATAAAGTAGGTGTTAATTTCCAGGAATTCTTGTGTCTAATTTTCTAGAATGCAGTTCAGGCTATTCTTGCCAACTCCAGTTAGATGCAATCTGTGTATGAAAAATAGAATGTGCATAAGAATTTGCAGGGGAGGAAAAAACCAAACTTGCTAGGGTGTTTAAAAAATTATTTGAAATATGTTAAAATTAATTACTTTTATATAGTGCTTTCTGTCTGGCCTTTTATAAAGCAGGTAGTAAAAACAATTCAGAAATTTTTGCTGTTACATATTCTCTGTTGACATGTTTCATCTCTTACTGGCTGAAAATTGGAGAAAGTTTTCTTAGGACCTACAGGTCATTAGATTAGTAGCACAAATCTAAATACTTGTATAAATACTTCAGTGCTTACACTAAAAAGTTGATGTGCAGATTGCATTAAATCATTCTCTTTTAAAAAGTTTGTTACTGCAGTTCCCACTGGGGAGGAAAGATACCCTAAGGCTGCAGAGTTCAATGTCATATTTCTTTTTATTAAATTTTGTAAGTACTAAAACAGTATTTGTCTAAGCTCAGATGTTTAAAGTGTATGAGAACCACAATTTAAACAGATTTTTAGTGCAGTGAGGCATATAGATGGTAGTATTCTACTGAACAACTCAAAATTGATTTGTCTTCAACAGTTCTGTAAAATATTAAAAGCACTCTTAAGATTGATTACCTGGGCTATTACAAAATAAATCCTACCATTGCTGCAAACATCACAGCACTTTTTGTAGATGTGTATGGGGAGAGGGAAGAGTCTTGGGAAGAAATTTGAGATTGCTGTGGTAGGATCTTTTTTTTGGGAATTGTGAGATAATCTGTCTTCAATTTAAGCATTGGCAAGAATAATTATGAAGCAAACATTTCTGGGATCAAATAAGGTTCATCTTAACTCTAAATTAATTTAGGAATAAAATAGGAAAACTACACTGTCTGTGGGTCTTACCTATTTTTTAAAACTGTTTCATTTGTGTCGCAGTTGTGAATCCTCAGTTTAAAATAAAATGTTTGGAGGAATCTGGAAGTACTGGAGTCTTTTTGCCTGATGGCTATTCTAGGCAAAACCTTGGGAACTGAGGTATAAAATAAATGAATACAATAACCACACCAGCTTTTCCACTTGGGTGAAGTCAGGCCTTGCAAACCAAGTGCCTTCACCGAAGGAAGAAAGTGTATATGGGTGAGGGAGGGGATGAATAAGGATTTGCCAAGAGAGGATGAATGAGGACTCATCTTTTAACTTTATTACAACAGAAGGGTTATGAGGCATCAAAGGCAGTAGGTGACAGGTTCAGAGCAAGTAAGAAGAGGGGGTAATCACACTGCAAAGTTCTTTTTTATTGGGTGTTATGGTTGCTAAACCCTTACTCCACTAAGGGAGGAACCTGGATGAATTGGTAGAAGTGAAGTCTCTGAGAGTTGCAAAATACATAAAGCCACCTCTGCTCAGAACTGAGATACAAAGTTTAGGAAACTAGACAGAACTGAGATAGAAAGTTCAGGAAACTAGAGAGATATTGATAAATAACCCTATGTGCTTTCCTTTTTCCTGTCACTTTAAGGTGTTAGTGTTTCTCTGCTGTCAGTCAGGATACTGGCCTAAACCTCTAATTTTGCCTGGATATCATCTCTATTAAAGTTATGTGGATGAGAATAATTTTTTTTTTTTTTTTTTTTTTTGCTTAGATGTAAAAAGTGTACAGATCCTTATAGCAATAAAAGAAGTGTTCTGCGCAAAGCCATTACCTGATTTGGGGAGCAAAAATTTCTGCTATTTTTGTACTGGATCTTATTTCTTGATGTTTTATGGGACTGTCATAGCCTGGCTCAACTGCTTCTCTGTAATGCTGACCAGGGCTTGAGATCAAATACTTACCTATACATGTGTCTAAGATGCTAAAAGAATGCTTGTCATTTGGGCAGGAGGACTTTTTTGGGCCTTTACAATTTTGGAATGAAGACTGGAAAAATACTTAAATGGAGAGAGCTTTTAGAGTGTGACTGTACTATTTGATTTTAATATTGAAAATTTAAAATACTTCTGTTGCCTTCTTGAACAAAATAACATAAAGAACAACTATTCACTAAAAAAAAGGGGTAGGAGAGGTGGGTGCATCAGAATAAATTCATAATAATCTGGCACTGATAATTTGAGGTTGAAATGTTACTGGGTCCAAGTTGTTTTGGTAAAACATGAACCTGTTGGCACTTGAAAATCCAGCTAGTTGTATGTTTGGAATTATTTAAAGAGTATAAATATTTTTGTATGTTTGTTCTTTACCCTTTAATGAGCAAATTAAACAGGTAATTTCATATCATTCTATCTTAATCTCAAAAATCAAGTTTTTGCCACCTTTCATTGAAAATTACTTTTTTTCCATACTAAATTTGCAGTTCTGGGGAAGTTAGGAAATACAAAAAGCTGTTTTTAAAAACAAGAGCTGCATTTGAAAAGCGTTATAGGTTTTCTTATTTGCATAACCTTAAAATATATGTGGGAGGGTGTTAAATACATGCTGGAAAATACTTGAAGTGAAGGTTCATAGTGTGTCACCATTTTCGAAAGACGAAGTACATATTTCTTTTAGTTTACAATTTTAACCTTTTAAGTGCAGTGGATGTTAAAATGCTCTGGGAGGTCTGCAGTCAGGTTGCAGTTTTCAGGAACTGTAATGCTAGCATCTTCCTGCAGAATAAGACTATAAATGAAGGAAGAATAATTCTTGAATAAAAAAATTGAATGGTATGCAATTGGTAAGACTAAACCATGTTTAATAGGATCATTGTTTGTTTTGTTTACTTACAGAATCCAACAGCTGTTTGAAGAGATATTAGGCAATAGCAGGCAATTGAAATGGCTGTCTTGTGGGTTAATGCTGCAAATAGTAACTCCCACATCATTGTCCTCCTTATCAAACCCCATAGCCAACACCATGGAACATCTGAGCTTATTGGACAACCACATCCCTGGTAATACCACTCTTATCACTGCTGTTGAATTGGAGCGCTTTGTGAATCTACGTTCGCTGGCTTTGGATTTCTGTGATTTTACAGCTGAAATGGCAAGAGTCCTGGCTGACAGCAACCATGTGCCTTTGCATCGACTCTCTCTGCTGGTCCACAGTGTTTCCATAATGCACAAGTCGTTGGACAATATGCCAAAAGATGAGAATTGGCAGGCGCTGACTCGCAACAGCACTAATCTTCGGGTCTATATAATGGCTTTTGATGTCAAGAGTGATGATATGTTAAGGATTCTTAAGCCCAGTATCCCCTAGAGAGGATTCACTTTGACAGCTATGTCACTTGTGTTTCAGGGGCTGTTGTTGACCTCATATCCAGGCAGTATGACAAGTTCCTCACTCATTTTATACTAATGAATGATGTGATAGATATGTCTGCCTTCCCAGATCTCAGTGACAACCGGAACGAAGATCCACTTGTCTTATTAGCCTGGAGGTGCACAAGGCTGTCTCTCCTAGCTGTTCATGGTAGGTAACCCATTGCATGGGCATAGAATGTGATTTTTAAATGCTTACAAGCCTTCAGCCTTTCTAATCATAATGTGTTTTAGTGGCATGTTATTCAAAAGGTTGCGGTGTTGTTGCTATACATGCTGTTGTTGAAGGTGTTTGTTGTATATGTGTTTTAAACGTGCTTGTCTCTTACTAACTTCTATTGAGAAGTCACATAGGATTTTATTAAATTCCTCACAGAAACGAGGATAACTTAAGAAGTGAGCATTCCAGAAGGCCTATCCTACAAGTGGTCTGCACCGTGCTAGTCCCATTAAGTGACTGGTTATGTGTATGTGAACTGAAAACATTTGGTGTTTCTCTGTGAACTCATATGCTGGCAAGATTAGATGATTTTTGCTTCCTGTTTGTAAATAACATGAGTTAAGTGCTCCAAAGCTGAGAAGAAGAAATTTGTTACCAATTTGGTTAAGACTACCAGCAGATGAAGGTTGAAAAATACGTGGAGGGGGTTGCCTCACTGGATGTGTTGGTCTCCCCAGTAATACCGGAGCTATATTTATCCCACCTATTTATTTGCCATATAGTAGCAAATAATTGTTAGAATTTGTTCAGCTCTGTTATCAATAGAGCACTTGGTGGTAGAAGTTACAGCAGTCTAGCAAATTTTAAGGCACACAAAACTGAAATAATGCAGAATAATGTTTTTTAATTTGTGCTGGAATCAGTTTACCAAGACCAAGTTTGCTGATACATGAAGGAGTTAAGTGATGACTGTTGTGTTGCATAAGAATAAATGTTTCCTCAGACTGCTTGGGGGAGTAAACCTCCAGTTGTTCAGTACAGACAGGAGATCTTCAGCAGCAGGAGGTGGACATTCAGATTTCCTCAGTTGAAGTCAGAAGGTCCTGCTGTATTTGCTTTTTTTTTTTTTCCCCTATGGACTTTTATTGAAAAATCATTGCTGGGGACAGGGGAGGCGTGATCACTTCAGCTGTCTCTCCTTAATAGTTTCCAGGTGAGACAGATTTTGGGTACTGATACATGACTGTACCAGTCTAGGTGTGGATTTTAGCAGTTTCTTCTAAAATTTGGATTCATGTTTGAGGACCTTTAAAAAAATTTTAAATTGTGTTACCTAAATTATCCTCCTGCTACAGGAAAGTCCTCTAATATATTATCTAACTTTAAAAGCTAGTGAAACATCTGAACATAATGTAGTGTAAGCATCATTTAATATCAGCACGTGTCTATTCAGTAGAAAGTATTAGTCTGTGCAGAGCATTGGGAAAGCAAATGTCCTTAACGCTTCTGTCTAGCAAATGGTTGTTGCTGCATCCCTTTCTTTGGAGAGATGCTGTGTCTGCCTGTGTGAAAAAATGGCCAAATACCACCTTGCTGTTCCATGGGGATTCACATTCTTTACCCCTTCTTTTCCCCCTCCTTACAGCAGAAGCTAGCTAAGCTGCAATAAATGCCTCCTGATCTTTTCTAAGCTGTGGACGTAACTTCTCTAGTACTATACTGCAAGCATCATTCTTGGAGAATAGTAACTGTAGATGGAACACTGTTAGGAAGAAATATCCAGAATGCTGTGATGCCTCAGTATAGCATCTTAGCCTTATGCTTGGACTCCCTGAGGTTTACCATATAATGTTTTCTGGCTCCACTTGTCTTATTATACTGTGACATTTCCTTCAGGAAAAGAAGGTGATTTTGTTCAAGGTGCCATAATTCGCTTGAATTGCTCAGGTTTCTTATTCTGTTTCCCAAAGTGGTTATTCTTCAGTTTCCAGTGCTCCTCAGGCTGTTGTGTGTGTGTTTATGTGTATGTTTCCTCTTCTGGTATTAGTTTGCTTTATTCTTGCACTTGCTTTCAAGGATTTCTTTGGTAAGTTCCTTTACAGTCAAGATAACTGGAAGGTGGTGTGAGCTCCTTCATGTCCTGACAGGGGTGTGTCATCTTACAGGGAGGGATTTTCCATTGAGTTCAATGGCCCTACTAAGGAAGGGGCATTGAATTAAGCTGCCTGAATTAACACAGCTTCATCTTCTGTGGAGAGTTGTGTTGGAGGTGAAGTATCCAGCAGATGAAGATTGTGGGAATTCATGCATTCCTAATGGTTAATATACCAGAAATGAGCCTTACAGATGCGTGCAGGCTTCTTTGTTGAAAACCCACCCTAACCAACACATTTCAAGAGACACAATAGAAAAAAGTAAAAGAAAGCAGAACAAAAATGTCTTCTCTTTATTACTTTGACACCTCTTCTTCATTCTCTAACTATCTATTTTATTTTCACACATTATGATGTAAAGCATGTTAACTGCATTGCTGGAAGACCAAACCACAGTTAGCTTTTACTTCTCCGCAGTTTAGCTTTCCCAGTTCAAATATTGTGCAGACTGCAGCTTTGCTCGGAATCTACTTGGGCATCTCACCAAGAAGCTTAGCACCTGCGAGAATAATGATGAAGGCAGAAACGAGCCTTGCCTTTTGCAGTGGAAGGGCTGATTTGGCAGAGCTTCCCAAAAGGGAAGTTCTCAGACCATCTGTGGTTTGCATCTGGATGGGGAGGAGCTTTGCATTTCTCTTAACCAGGGCACAGAAAACCTACAGGTAACTGGGGAGTAGGAGTTTTTAAAGAGGAATGCTATTATGTAGTGTGAAGAGAGGGAAGCTTCGTAATTATTTTTTATCTCAGAATAAGAAGATACATGTAGTTTATTTTATATATATATGTGTATTTATATATATTTATGTACATAAACACACACGCTGGAGTGACCTGAAGAGGCTGCAGAGGCTTCTGGTTTGTGTGCTTGCTGACTTTTTGTTTGTTTGGTGGTGACTTGTTTGGGTTTTTTTCAGTAAGTCTGCTTTCTAAAGCAATGAAAGCAAATCTTTTTTTCTAGCATAAGCAGAGTTTTAAAGCAGTCCTTTTATGCATTCAGTTAATTGATAACTCACTTCTTTCATTCTAATTTTACTACAGAGTAGATCACAGAAGGTTTGAAGTTTTATATATATAACATAGAGTAGTCTGCTGCTGTGCAAGTAGGAAAAAAACATCTAGAAAAGCTTGATGAAACTATCTGAAATGTTTTTATACTTTCGTATTCATAGTGTAAAATGCTGGCTTCACTACTTGAAACCAGAAAGCCCCACCATGCCCTAGGGGAATTTTGCCAGATGGAACGTGACAGAATAGGTTGGGAGAGATATGGGAATGGTCTGATATTAAGTACTAGACTAAGAAAATGCCTTGTAGGAAATTGACAGAGCGACTTTTTCTTTCCCCATAGGTTACACAGTCTGGGCTCATAATCTTATAGCAATTGCTCGTCTTCGTGGCTCTGACCTGAAAGTACTGGAAGTCACAGAAGAAAGCATTGAATTTGACCAAGGAGAACTGGCTGATCAGGATGTGGATCCAGTACACAATTTCATTGAGCAAGTATCTCTCGGATTGGGTCGCCCTTGGCACGCTGTCATGGACATAGAGCTGCTCAGTGTCTTCACTGAGCCAACCCGTCACTTTTACAGAGAGATGCAAAGCTTCAGTGAAGGCATTTAACTCCTTATTTACAATTCCTGTGGTTACATATGCAAGTAGGGTCCTATTATGTTTTTTCGGTAGTGTGAATTAACCCCTTTTGTGCTGTGTTTAATCAGTATTAGCTATATAGAATTATATATGTGTATTCTACTTCTTGATCAAAGAACGTAGTCGGGTATTGGTTTAGAAGCTGAAAGTGGCAGTGTTTAGGGTTTTCACGGTTAATGGACTTGTCTACCAAACCTTGCAAAGATACAGCCAAAGGCTGTCCGAGGTTGCCGGCTAACTTTACTTTAATTGAGTAACTGCATTTTGAATTATTTTGCTATTATATTGGAGTCCTGTGCTTCGGAGCCAACTGTTTTTAATACCCATATCCATAGCCCAGTGGATTTCTATGCTGTCATTGTGTGCTTAATCCAGTAGCATGCTACTTAATAGGCTTAAGGGACGAGAAGTCTATCCAGGGCTGTTCACTTGTAAGGCTCTTACCCGTGCGGGTTCTGCAGCATGGCTTAACTCCATTCTCGGCTTTCCTTAGCTGCTAAGCGGCGGTGTGCAACACTAGTGTTCAGGTTCCTACACTTACAGATTCACTCCATAAAGCTGTAGTCTTTTGGATTCTTTGCAAACTCCTCGTTTGTTCTCATGTTCTGTCATCTTCCTTAAAAGTTAGCTTTGGGCCAAAGTTTAAAAGGAGAATGCAAGAAATGTGCGCTCCGGTGAGGTAAACGCATAACAGTGAAGATTTCAATACAAAGGTCTACACCTGCAAACAAACATTAGTCGTGAAATCCCTAACAACCAAGTCACTGGATTTTCTCTGTCAGCGCCTGTGTCAGCTGCCAAAGAATAGATTAAAAACGAAGAAGTGCCCACATGCTGGCAGGGGCAGGCCAAGTTTTGGCCAGCCAGATACTGCTAGATTGTAATATATAAGGTCGAATTTCGACCTGTGGTACACAGCTGTGCTGTGGCTCAGTCAGCAACCTCAGAACTCTTAACAAACATGCACCTGTTTCACTGTGAATAGTGAATGTAAAGGAAGGAAAGGAAACAAATACAAAGCTTGTTCTATCACAGGTATGAGCTGCTATGATGCATGAAGAACATTCCATGAAGTATGTTTTAAAATCTTGTTATATCTGAGAGGCTTTAGAAGCCGATGTAACTGTTTCAGGGCAACCGCGGTACAGACGTGGTCTCTGTGAGACTTCCACCTGACCCCAGTTTTAAGTGGTACGAATGTTGTGCATTTAATGTTTAAAGGACAGTCTGCAATAATAAAGTAAGTGGCCAACGTGGGTGCCCAGCAGTGCTGAGACCTGGCTGCTATATTGTAAGCTTTGGAAAACACAATTTATGCAACAGATGTCCAGATATGATTCTATTTATGGAAAAAGTTTATATGTGTTTTACAAATGGTTTTACCATCTTATATTAAAATGACCTTTTGACAGGTGTGCGCTGTTTTGTCTCCAGTGAGCACATACCATGCGGATTTTATATGTACATCAGTAGAGTGAATCCACTGGCACAGTGTGTGTATATGCCAGATGTGGTGAGATTTTATCTTATAAATGTGATCAGATTAAAAAAAAAACTCCTGACAGAAAATGTAAGGAAACCAGCTGAATGTTTGAATTGATGACTGATGTTGTATGGTTTATGTTAAATGTTATATTCTTTTAATTAATGAATAAAGCATTAAAAATTGATCGCTGTATAAAATACTTTATTGTTATCAGCATGAAGATCTTTAGAATTAAAATGCAACATCGTTCATAATGTGTATAACTGGTAGATCCCATTGTGTTTAGGTCAGCAGAAAAATCTAAAATAAGTCACACAATTTTTTTTTTTAATTTGGCTGAATTTTGTCAACAGTTTTTGGGGTGGTGGAGGAATGGGAAGGATGCTTTGCTAAAGATCAGACCAGTTAGCACAAACACTATATCATTATATGACCTATTAGGCTGATACAGTAAACTGTGGATTGTAGAATATAGAAGACTATTTTTGAGAAATTACTGCATCAATTGCAATTGCTTAAATCAGAATCTAATGTGCTCAAGAAAAATGTGTAGTACTTCTTTGGTGTCCCACTATTAAATAGACTATGAATACCTGCAATGCTTCAGTTTGACGTTTTATCCGTACTCAGAGTACACAGCTGTGCCTCCTGAGTGGAGAGCTGCTGTGCCCTGCAATGGCTGACTGTGCTGTGAGGCTTGTCAGAGTGGCTGGTCAGTGTGTGCGTGCCAAGCACAGACTTCATTTGAGCTTCTGAACTTCGTGTTACCATAGCCCAGCTGCTGCCAAGTGTGAAAAGTGCACTGCTTGTTCAAGCAGTTTCCTAGATCCTCCAGATTTGGTAAGCCAAGATCATTTGCCAACATACTGAAGAGATGCTGTGGGTAATAAAGATAAGGTAAATACAGTTTACAGCTTTTCATGTTCCAGTAAAGTGAAGTATTGGGACTTCTCTCGGTGCCTTTCAGGGCTCGGCCTCAGGAGGGAGGTTTCTGTAGCAGATGAATCTGGTGCTGATTACTTAGGAACATCTGAACCTGAAGTTTGGTTGTAAAGGGTTCAAGATTTCAGGAAGTCACACACACACAAAAAGAAAGCCAGAAGCAAATAAAGCAAATTCTGCCTCCCAGGTTTAAACAGTTGCAGAATGGTAATTTTATCTCTGCAAGCTATTGCATTTTATGGGTAACTGCCTTACTAAACAGAGTTGGGAAGTAACCTGTTTGCCTTTGTGTTGTATAAATGTGTTTTTAATCTGTTTGGTCTAACCTATTCTCTGCTTCGTTTTAATTAAGCTAATCTTGAAAGATAAGATGAGGAGCAGAAGCAGCCCACTTGACTACAGTAGAGAGGGATGTGCAGCCCTGCAGTTGGAACTGGCTCTTAGCAATGGCTGTCCAATGTTAGAATGTTCCAGGTCTGTTTTTTTTTTAATACAGCCTGAAGTCTACTCACTTCAGAATAAGTCAGTGTACCTAAAACAGATGGCTAGAATCTTTTTATCATGGAAATTATAGGGAGTCCTGTAAAGCAGGGGTGTGTGGTGAAAGCCGTACATTAAGCAGTGCTGGAGAAATGCACCCCTGGTTTTTCTCCTGTTTTAGGAATAGATAAAAGCGGGGTTTGTTGTATGCCTGTATTTTCAGCAGTAATCTTTATTAGTGATATCAGGATGAAGGGATTCTACCTGAAGCGATCTGTAATTGTTAGGAAATTAGGATGATCTTAATAATCTCTTGCATTTGGAGTAGGATCTTACAAACTATTGTGAAATTACTTTGAACTTGCATAATCCCCAAAGGAATTTTACTTCTGTTGTTTCTTTGTATTTCCTCAAGAGATGTCAATGTCTAGTCCTTTGCATTCTAAGTTCAGCTGCAGGAGCTTGGAACAGAAGCCTTCATCTGTCAAAACTAGGTTGCTTATTCTTTTGGGGGTGGGTGGAACAGGGACTTCCCTTTCACACTTTTGTGTGACCTTTCTACGTTTGACAGGTTACCATCTACCTGCTTCCTACTGCATAAACTGGAGCTTGTTTCCAAATCTGTAAATGAAATTTTGGACTGCTACTGGGGAGGGGAAAAGAAAGTCTCAAAAGATTCCGTTCTCTCTGCATGAAGATGCAATCCATGCTTTTCCTGCATTTTCTTAGTCCAGCTATCTTTTCATTTGCCTGCAGCTGCTGTGGACATAGACTGTTTTGGTAGAAGAATTTTTCTGAGTTAGCTTAGAACAAATATTTAACCCACATGGAGAAAATACTGTGTTTGTTCA
Source organism: Sitta carolinensis (assembly GCA_032173965.1). Classification (NCBI taxonomy): domain Eukaryota; kingdom Metazoa; phylum Chordata; class Aves; order Passeriformes; family Sittidae; genus Sitta; species Sitta carolinensis. The sequence continues at coordinate 41,217,649 of JAVUNC010000006.1, forward strand.
GAAAACATAGATACATTCATAAATAGTTTTTGCAGCCTCCTAGGTGAGTTGGGCAGGGAACAAAAAGGGTTTATGGCAGTGTTACCAGCCCTGGATTTCTGTGCTTATACACTGGTTCTCTGTGCAGGGGCAAGGCTGTATTTGGCAGTTCTGGTTGTTGCTGGGACTGATGACAAAGGTAAGGGTAAAACCCAGTAATTCCTTTGAGAATCCTTGTAAGTCTCTTAGGGAAACTCATAGCCATCAACTAATTGGCTAGAACTGATGCAACAGCCACTTTTAACTACATGGTTAATTTAACACGGATGATGCTTTAAAATGTCTGTTGTCAGAATCTGTCAGTGAAATGCCAGAGTACAAAGGCTTATCAAAATGCTTTGAGGGCAAAACTAGAAGCAGAAAGGATAAAGAAATTGTAGGACTGAGCCATGGAAGAAGCCAATGTGGAAATAATGGTTGGAGCAGGAGTACTGAGCAACAAGAGAAAATGCTCCCTTGACAGACTCAATCTAAGCAATTAGCCCAAAAAAGTGGGTTGATGGAGTTTTTTTTTTTAATAACTTGTAATTATGGGGTGTGGTGGCTGCGTTTACATTAAAGCCTGAAACTGTGCGTGCGTGCATGCAGAGAATGGAGCCTGGTGGTTGAACTGCTGCAGAGTCGGGGCTTGCTAAAAGCAGTTTGCTTCTCTGCTGTAGAGGGTCCCTTAGCAAGTAGGACTGAGTCCTTACATAGTTTTTAAGTTGAAGCCAGACGGTCAGAACAGGCACCAGCTCCTAGGAGAACTCTTTAGATTGTACAGTCACCAGGAAAAGCAGAGCTTGGCTCTGTCCTGAGCCAGCCTGGCACTGGCCAGCCCTGCCCTGCCTTGGCTGCAGGTGGGTGCATTGTGCCTGCTGGGACAGCCACTCCTGCCAGGGAAGCACCACAGGATCCTGAAGAGGTGAGCAAGGTACCACACCACCTCCTCTTACAGACACAAACTGATTAGTGCTGCAGTTTGCAGCTTCCTTCTTGTACTTTTTAATTCTGCTTTTGTCCTGCCCAGCATTTTCCTAATGCTGGTGTTAAAATCTGAAGCCTAATAAACCGAATTCATGTTGAGACAGTAAAAACACACCCCTCCGATTGGTTTGCTGCAGACGTGTCTTCAAAGGCAAGGGCTGGGCTCTGCTGGAGCATCTCCTTGCTATGACTCCTTCCTCCCAGGTCATAAAATGCCCCTGTATGCATCTTCAATAAACACTACTCCACTCCAGCTTTTAAAGGGTGAGGGGAGAGTTGCTCAGCTTTTCTGCTGTCTCTTCCCCCTCACTGTTGTGGCAGGAGAACTGCCACGCTGGAGAGCTTTAGAGCTGAAGGATCACCTACGAGGCCATTAACAGAGGGGACGTGAGTGGAGACCCATGGTTATTCATTTTCACCTCTCTCTTACACCATGTTACCAGTAACACTGCTTTCATTCTCTGTAGATTTTTATTACCGGTTTCCATTTGTTTTCACATCCTATTCATAAAGCAGTAAGCATCATTTTAGGCATGCAGAGAGATGGATGTAGAGCTGCCTGTACAGCTCAACCAGCACAAAGCAGCTGGACTTTTACAAGTAAGGTTCACATGATTTAATTTTATACACCTCTGAAGAGACTACTCAAGTTAGAAATACTTAATTTAAAATGACTATTGTACAGTGGAAATCACTTATTCACAATATTCATAGATATTTAATTCTTTATTTACAAAATACTATCCTGAGAATTTTCCCTATTAAGCTTCAATTTGAGCAAAGTAGTTTGTATAGACCTAAGTAACAATGGTTACTTAACATAAGGAAAAATGCCAGTAGGAAAGCACAAAACTGGTTCAGGACATTCCCCACATGACTGTCAAGTCTCCTGCTGTGGTTCTGGTTCTACAGCTGATGGATTTGACTGAGATGGTTCAACTCTATTTTCAGGAGGAGGTGGTGGAGGCAAAAATCCAGGTCGTTGAGGTGGGTAGTGAGGATAAGGTCTCATTGGAAACGGATTTCTTACTGTGAGAGAGTCAGAGGAATCCAGTTAATATCAATCACAACAGTAAATATGTACACCTGCTCCTCTTGCTGGCTTACTGCTCCACTAGGCCTATCTAACTAGAAGTCACATGTCAGGATCCAAAGAGACAGAGATGCCAAGAAAGAGGAGGACAAAACAATCACTTTTTCAGTAGTTACCTGCAACAATCTCTAAGCAGCAGCCAGCCACTGCCTGCTCCTGGGCTGCTGCTGCCAACATCCCCTTCAGTTGGCCACAGCAACCCTTACCTCTTACACCTTACAGATATTTTGGCAGATAAATGGCTTAATTCTTCACAAATACTCAGAGAGCAGCAAGACTCAGAAAGAAGTCCTGCAGTCCTATACTTAGATCTTTCTCCAGGCATGCAAACTCCAAGGAAAAACGGCTGCTTTGAAACTGTCCCTTTGCAGAGCATCAGCACACCTCAGAGCCAGAGGATAAAACTTTTAAGATTTATGTAAGATGCAATTTCACAGGAAGAAAAGGATTAGGGTAACCACCTACTTGCTTTCCTGCCCCCAAAAAGAATCCTTTAACAGTACATGTAGGTGTATTTCCCAGCCAAAGCTAGTATTTGTAAAGAGATCAAGATGAGCTGTTGTGAACAATGAAGTATACAACACAATGGACCTGAATCAGAAAAGATGCTCCCTGTGAGCTGAACTAAGAAGCAGTGTGTGCAAATACGTACACATCCACCCCCTGTGGTAACCACCTGCACAAAGCACTCAGGTTCATCAGTTCAAACAATTGCTGGCTGTAGACACCTACTTGGCAGCGGAGGCCGTGGAGGCCCGAAGTCTCGCACTGGAAAGCATTCCCGTGGCCCATACATGCCAGCAGGAGGAGGGGGAGGAAAAGGAGGTCCTCGTCTCATGAAAGGTACTGGTGGTGCTCTAGGATCCACAGGCATCAGTGGAGGTCTGACTGGAGGGAAAGGTGGGGGTGCAAACCCTGAAGTGACAGCTTCACTTTCGGGTGCCAGAGACTGATCAGGGAGTGAGTTCTGCAACACAAGGAAACCAGGGAAGTCAGTGGAGGGAAAGGGAACACCTCCAGTCCCATTGGGCCCACCTTATGTAGGTGTGACACTAGCTAAGAGCTAGTTCCAACTCAGCCTTAGCTGCAGCAGAATCCTGGAGCAAGGCTGTCTATGTGTACTGACCATCCACTTGACCAGTTTCATCTTTTGGGATAGAATTAGTTTTCAACAGGGATTATATTTGTAATACATCAAAGTAATTCATAAGACACTAAGTGTTGTGATAAAGTATACACATAATTTTATAATTTCCACTGAAGAGTACAATATAATGTTGACCAATGGACTACAGACAAATGTTTCTATGTTTTTTGCAGAAAATTAAAGCTTCTTTAAATCAAGCCTCTCTTTAGCTACTTACACTAAGGTTCGAATGATCCTTCATCCCATCTCCACTTGGTTCAGTTTGTGGACTATGTTCTGAAGATGTCTGCCCATCTGTATGCAAAGTTAAAGAAGTTATTCAGTGCTGATCTCTTTCTCTCCACCTATTTCAGTATTTTTTCCTCAAATCAGGATAGATTGGCAACAAATCCAACAGCAAGCAGCAGTTCCATTTCCCCCTCCCTCTGACTAGTAGTTTATTTCTTCAGTAAGTTCCATGCTGGGAATGGCTGTGCTATGATATGCTCTTGGCACAGATCTTGACACAAATCCTATTCAAGTATGACAAAAACCAATTCCCTCCTTGGCTGACAAATATCAACGGGACTTCCAGACATCAGTTTTGGACAAGCAGTCAGAAGAAATAAATAATAATAATCATCATCATCCTCTCATTTGCCTTATTTACTTTTTAAGTCAAGCGATAAATCGAAACTTCAGTGTTCTTACTTTTGAACTTTGCTGGGAACAAGTATTTTCAATAACAACTGGAGAAAATTTTAAAGGGAATTGTCAGAGAGCAGAATCTGACTAGATATAAATATACTAAATATATACACTAAATACACTTTCTTTAAAACAAACAAACAAACAACCCCCAAACCTGAGATTTGAAAAATATTTTTCTTACGCTTCAGCTTGAATAGAGATGATTATACTTAAAAACAACAAACCAAAACAAGACTAAACTAATGACAGAATTTTTATGTGCAAGTTTATTTCTACACCTTGAGAGCAAACGAAGCTTTTTTCTCAATGAACAGACGGGTCTTTTAAAAAACTCTAAATTACTTGTCATTTCAAGCAGATCCTGCCTTGTTGATGATATTGTTACTTAATCTAAAGCATTTCAACTCCTGTGTCACACAGAGAATATTCATGCATTGATACTCCTGTTGCATAACACTTCGCATTTTAGGTCCTTGTGAAGTTCCTCACAAACTCTGTCAATCTGTAACTCTTCTTTCTGACAAAAATTTCCTGCTCCAGGTACCTCCTTGAGTGAAAAGTTTTTATAGTTTGCCACCCCAGCTTAGGAAATCTGTATTATTTTGTTCACTTTAAATAACATTTTGATCAGCTTCCTAAGAAATGTAACTTGTTAACTCTAACAAGTGGGAGCCTTGATTTCAGTACTGTGAGACACTCTGCTGTTCTGAAGTCAGATGTGCTGGATAAGCTGTTTTTTGGTAGTTGGTTGTTTAATTGAAGGGGTTTTTTTTGGTTTTGGGTTTTTTTACAAATACTCAGCCAGCTCCAATGAAATTATGTGTCTCTAAAAAACAACATTCATACATGTTTAATGCCTGCTAAACGCCGGCAACAAGGTTACCAAAACCCCTTTCCAATCTGGTGGTTTTGAATTGCTCGAGAACTGAATACAACGTTTAAAAAAGTAAATTAAGTGTTGTTTGGCAGTGACTGAGGAAAGGGGTAAAAAAGGATGCATTAATAAGTGCAAAGCTAGTGCACCTCTCCTGTCCTTCAGTCAGCAGACAGATGCTTGAAGAATGACCTCAGTGGATGAAGTATTAGAAAGCAGAAGTGGGAGAAAGCAGAAGTGAAACTGATAGAAGGCTTGGGAAAGAGGGAAGGTCAGTAGCTGCACAGGGGCAGAACTGTCTTCCAGCAAAGAACAATTTCTTCTGAAACCTGAACCTTTAACCTGAAACTAAATTCAGCATTCCCAGTTCTCATACTGGGACACCAAGTAGCAAAAGTTCTCTGTCCTCTGGCCAGAAACGGTACAAAGGAGATGGTTAACTTCCTACTAATCCTGTCAGTAACTGAGTCCTGGGTGGTGAAGTTTCTGTTGGGAATTTAATGGCCTCACTTTGCTGACAGACACACATGACTTACCAGGCATTACATAAAGATGAAAAATGCTTTATAAGTATTAAGCTCTTAAGCTATCAGTGATAAGGTCTCAGTGACCAAAACTTTGCCTATGAGCTTCTGGCAGTTGCCAAGTGTCACCAACTAAAATGTACATAATCAGCCAATTCTAATTAGTGGGTCCGTGAAAGGTGTGATTAAACTGGGGGCAATTCACTGTGAACTACAAAAAGCTGCCACTATGGTCAACAGTTTGAAGGAAGAGGCCTCAGACCTTCTGCCTTCGTGCACCAAGCCAATGGACATTTGAATGGCTGGCTGTTCCTGTTTCACTCTTTGTGAGTCTAACCCTTTCTAACTGTATCAAATGTGGCATGGAAATACAAGCATGGGTCTGTGATGTTTTAATGCTGTGATGAGCCTCATGGGAGGGACCAAAACAACTCTCAACCAATTATGAATGGTTAGCATACAGAACAGTGAGGGTAGACCAAAAAAATACCTCATGACTACCATTCACAGAATCCTGCAATATCAGGGAGGACTACTGCTCCAACAGGGAATGTTCTTTACACAATGGAACATCCAATCTGTGGTAGCTGAAAACCTGTCCTCTTGCCACAGCTTAGTGTGCATGGTCAGCTTACACTGGGATTTTCCATTTTGGAGTACCACGGAAGCAATTCCCACCTGTTTTATCAAAAGACTGAACACTGTAAGTTCGTAGTTCTGCTGGTCCAGAAAGTCTTCCACTATTTGGAGGATTAGGGAAAAATTTTTCTTGTCTTCGAGCAGGAAGAACTGGATCAGCATAAGGCTCACCTAACACTGAAATAATCACAAAAAACAGGTCTGTGAAAATTTATTCCTTCCGTTCCACACAGTTTTAGACCAGAAAGATTCTCTGGGTATCTTATGGTTTTGTAAATATACAAAGTGTCTATTAGTCAGAGTTAGCAAAAAATCTTAACCCAGAGGAATCCCACCAAGTATATCCAATAGCTTATGGTTCTAAAGAGCTGCAAAAGTTCATTGATTTTTGGTTTAACATAAGGCAGAATTTTGAAAGTTACGATTGCCTATGTTATAAACAGTGAGGCCTTGAAACAAAGGTTCTTGCAAAGAGCATCGAAGACAAAATAAGGTACTATGTGTTTTAAGCTATTCGTAGGTAAGAATGCTGTTTTCCATTATGTTTCATAGTGCTGTAATATGTTTCAACCAACTTGCTGGCATCAGATCTAAGCAATAAGTCATGCACCTACAAGACAAACCGTATCGGTGAGATCCAAGATCAAAGGTGGGCTAAGAACAAGAAGGAAAGGCCAAGGAAATCAGACTACCTCTCTGCAGTATCTGTCAACAGACCAGACCTGCCAGATGAGAAACTCCATTCTGAGAGGACCTTGAGTTTTACCACCAGGCTTTCACACAGTTGTGTATTGCTTGCTGCAGTAATAACTGAGGAGCCTTAATCTGTGTATGTTACCTAAATTTTTTTTTTCTAAACTTGTAACGTTTTCTCTTCTTTATTGCAGGTATCCATAAAGGTTGTCCATGCCCCAGATTTTTACTTGAGAAATGTGGGAACCCAGGACATCCCTCTGACTGTCCTGGAAAATCTGGGTTATCAGCAGAATCCTCTTAACTCATCTCTGCCTTCCCTGAGTGGTAATGTGCAATACAGATGTTTACCTGAAGAAGTGAGAGTGAAGACTGATTTTGCTGCTGTTAATCACTGAAGAGACAGTATCAACAGCAAAACATGTGCCAGACAGGATGAATGTACCATGGTACTCCTGTACTATTAATATAAATATTTTTTTCTTAAAAAATAGTATGTTTTAACATTACCTAGTTTTTATTTAAATAAATCGGAACTTTTTACTTTTTAAATCTCTTATTAACTGTCCAGCCCAAACAGGCCTTTCAATGCACTTCCCAGTAAAATTATGAAACCAAACAGTTGACTGGCCCTTGGTAATATCAGTATGTACTTAAAAGATAGCAGAAAAGTGCAAGTGAACCACACTGTCTAAGAAGAGGAAAAAAAACCTACTATTAAAAAACCCAGTTCAGTTGTACATGCAGGTGCAAGAAAACACTTAATATTTTAAAACCCAAAATAGTTAAAAATATAGACTGCAAGTCAGTATCTCCTCTTTTCCACGGATACAGTAACTAAGCAGAGTTTTCACCTGGTGGAGGCAGAATTATCCTGCGTTCTCTTTCCCAAGGAGGAGACAGGGATCCAGTATCTGATGGTGGTCTGTGGGGATCAGTTAATCTATCAGAATTCAGCTCTCCTCTTTCACTTCCAGATTCGTACATGGCAGTTGGTCCTCTGGATCCTAACCGAAGAAATCGAGTAGTTATTCACCCTTGTGTTTTAAATCCTCTACTGTGGCTTTCCTCATTCCATCTGGAAACAGTAAGCCAAGCCCTGGAATGCTGGGACACCGTCGGGACACACGAGGCGCGGCTCCACGGGACTCTCCAGCCGTTTGCTAAGGACCAGGAACGGCTACAGAAGTGTTCAAAGGTGTGCAATGACAAGGCCTTAGCTCAATAACAGCACAACAGAGGACCTGCAATGCTTTTGGCAAAACTGTACAAGTTTCAGTTGATTTGAGCCAGAAGCCAGTACCCTCATGATAAATAATCTTCTCAGTGAAAACCTGCTGTTAATCAAACTAACAATTAGCATGCTGAGAGTTAATACTGGTATCATAAAACACCCATCTGCATTCAACACTCTTCTGGTTCTAATACTTTATTCAAGAAGAAGAAAAAAAAAAACCAAACCAAAACAAAAAATCTAAATCAAACAACAACAATAACCCTCCAAGGCCAGGTCAACATATAATCAAGTGCAACAAAAACTGTAAAAATGAGTGATTTTAAATTGCAAGCTTCCTCTAAAACAGACTGTGTCTGAAAAACTATAGAAATACTGAAGTCTGCTATCATTCTCTAATTCACCATATTAAAATTCAACCTAAAACTTTAAACCATTGTGTCTTGTGCACTCTGAGGTAAGTACTATAATTGCACTTATTGAAATCCTTAGAGAAGAGAAATTTGGATATACTTCCCACTAATTAAGTACAGGCTTCAATGGGTGTAATGGTAAAAATAAATTAAATAGTAGCTCCTTTATTACCTGTAACAGATGCTGAACTTCACTCTAGCATTTGTCTACACTGCTTCCAATATAAGAAATATGAATGGTGGGTATTTTTCTTCCCTTACAACCCATGCCACCCCAGCTTACTTTCACCTACTCCTGCATCTCTGAATTGTACTCCTTATACACAAATTTCCTGGTCCCTTCTATTAATAGGGAAGAAACACTCTCCATGTATGATGGCTGCCTCAAATTTAGAACAAAGGGAAGGGAAACTTTACTCAACCAGTAACTTTCTAATACCACAACCTCCAATAAAACTGCCTCATGTTTTTGACAACATTCTCTCACGGACTGTAGACCAATGAGATGGAAGGGGCAGTATTCTTTCTTCAGAAAACTGACTCCCTTTTACTTTAAATCATATTTATTTCAGCAGAACCCCACCTGTCCAAGAAATAAAGACAATAGATAAGTCTGGCTTTTTATTTTTCTTAATTTATCCTTCTAAAATGAATCCACTGGCCAACCTACCAATAAAAACTAGATTTCCAATTGTACTGTTATACATTAAACAGCTTTAGAAGCAAGTTGAAAAACAGGAAGAGTTTGTCCAATTAACTGTTGAGGTTGAATTGGTTATTTTAATACTTTTTGTCACCAACAAGAGGAAAAGGTGTGACAGGTTTATAGGAGAGGAGAGAGAAATCCAGAATAGATAAATTTTCAAGTTTAAGAATTGTACCTCTTCCTCCTCCTCCACCTGGAAGCATAGGTGAAAGCCTTAAAGGACCCTCCAATAAAGTTGGAGGGGAAAGAAAAGCTCTTGTTTCAGATGAAGGCCGGCCCATTGCTGAGGGTCCATATGGGGAATGCTCTGGAACAGTTAAAACAAAATACTCAAGTTGACAATACTTAGTTTAACAAACTTATGTATAAGTAACTTCTCAGGTGACATTAAAAACTAAACTGTGTAACTAAAATGAAAATTGTGCTCTCATTACCATGTGTAACATATTCCCAGTCTACTCTCAGCCATACTACAAATGCTCTTATTTTCAACAAAATACTTGACATGACCTAGAGTCACTTATGACCCAATTACTTTTTTTAAATGACTGGAATTTGTACATACACATGGCCAAGACAGTTTTCAAACAATTAAATATGTGCGGTCTTGGGAAACAAAACCATAAACCAAAAGAATTAGGCTCTAGTTTACAATTCAATACTGTACCTCTGCCAAATGGTCTCATTGGAATATCAAGAGCATAAGGGTCTTTTTCCAAAAGTTCAAGTTTAAATTCTGCTTCAGTTAATCTGCAAAGAGACAATGAATAAGTAGTAAGTGACCAAGAAATACAAAAGTTTTACCAGACTACACTGTTTGCTGCCAGGCTTTCTACCTAACTGGTTAATGAAGCTGGGTATTTGATTCTCTAAATAAATAAGACAAAGGATGTCACAGTACTCTGAACTTAAAAATGCCTGAAAGTATTTCTCTATGCTGCTGTGTTTAAACTTTAATTCAGAAGCTGAAGTTGCATTTTAGATGTCACATTCCTAGTATGACATCACTCTAATTGAACTCCAAGTATTAGTTAACCTCACACCTAAAAGTTCCTCTAAACAGGTCCACCAGCTGTTACTTCAGCATTAATTTCTGAGGTAAGCTCAGAATAATAAAACTGTAAGGTAACCATGAGATCTGGTTGATATGTACTTACTTAAAACAAACACACAAACAATACCCCGTCCCCCAACATCTGTGTTCTAGTACCACATTCTGCTTCTTTCATGAAGTATTTCAACACTTTTACATAGTTCCAAGTTCCTACTTTCTTGCAAGTCGTTATTGCAGAAAGCTCAAGTGACTCCCATTCTTTCAGAACTGGAACACTGTGCTCTCTCTGCTGTGTCTGGGCCACAACACATTAACAGAAAACACCAAACTGCCTAAATCCAACACATTCCAAACTGCATTTGTTTAGGACTAGATAAGAACTGCACTTACTTTTGTCTGTTATGTGCATTTTCTTTTTTTATATCATTGAGATGTCTTTCAGCTGCTCGGGCTGTCAGCTTTGGGAAAGGACAAAAATCAGATGCTTAGGTATTGCTATTTTTTGATTAAATGCTTCATAAATATGACAATTCCTAGGTCCAAGACATTCTATGTAAAGTGTACAGATTGCATCTTCACAAGATATGACTCATGTATGGAGCCTCACATATGTCAGCAAATTATATTAGCAGCTCTAAACCCCAAATTTTTGAGGAATGATAAGGCTTTCCTGCAGGTTCCTAAAACTCCAGAAATAGAATTCTCTGGCTACAGCTGCTTTGAAGCATCTACAGAAGATTTAGTCTCAATTTCTAGGTAAGAATGTTTTATCTTAAAATCAGATAGATAAAATCTCTGGAATTATGACCACAAAGCACCATTGCTCTTAGCAGGATTTTATCTCAGACATTCTGTGAAAGTGAAGAATGTATTTAGTCAGGATATATTTTAAATTTTCCTGTTTGGAAAAAAAAAGGCAAAAATTAATTTTGTAGAAACACTTTTAGGAAACTGTCAATGGAACATACTGTTCTCACAGGACATAATGCCTTCTACTTGTAGATAAAAGAAGTGAAGTACACCCAAAGAAAATATCAAAATGGCATTGGAACAAGGCCTAAAGCCTTCATAATTAGCAAAATGTCACACATTCATTGTATGGTGTCATGTTCTTCCAGCAGATTTATTGCTTTAACAGAGGATATAAGATTATCATTCTACTGTGTTCATAAGTATCCTGCTTAGTTTTTCCAACTATTTTATAATAGAAGTATTTTTAACATGCTTTTGTGTATTTCTGCATGAAATCCATGCATTTAAAAGTGAAAGGTTAGAGATAATTCTGATGATCTCTTTTTAGTATGAACCAAAAAGCGATAAAGCAAATTTTCAAATAATGAAAAACAAAGATGCAGACAACACAGAAAATTCAGTATTTGGAACTTACCCAATTATCATGAGCTTTTTTCTCATGTGAAGTAATCTGTGAAAGAGAGATACATTATTCACCTAAACCCCAAAATTAATGATTATAGACTCTTTTTATGAGATGTCTAAACTGAAAATTCAACTTTTCAATAAAGTTATCTGGTGTTCTCTGCTATGAAATCGTGTCAGTCAAAACTGACATTAAGAAGAAAGAGTGGAGGCAAAATTAGACACCCAACAAAGTCAAGCCAAATACAGCTCACAAACTAACAGCAAGAGGATTCCAGATGCAGCAACATCCCTCCTACTGGCATAGGTGCTGACACAAAGCACAAAATACCTGATTCTCATAAGAACGAGTGGTTCTCTCCAGCTCTTCTTCAAGATCCTTTGCTCGCTCTCTGGAACAAAATGAGAATTTATGATACTGTAATAAAACATGCAGGAAGGTTTTGAATACAATAAACTCAACAGTAGCCACAAGGCGCATTTAAGATTTTTTATTTTTTTTATCCAAAAGACAGTATTGTCAATTAGGCCCACATGATAAAAAAAAAAATTACAGTAACGGTGGAAATTCTAGGCCTTCCGTTACTGCAAACATGGGAGTAAACAAGAGAACAGAACCCAAACCCCAACACCCCCCCAACTTTTCAGTGCTGTGTGATGTTTCCAACATAAGGCTATCCTTCCTCACGTGCCCTACCAGCCACCCCAGCCAGCTCAGCACAGGAACTGGTTTGCCTCGAGCACCACACTGTCACAGGCTACTGGGGAGTCCTGAGGGACAGTCACCTGCCCTGCAGCTACTTCAAGACCACCTGTATGATGCCACCTTTGCTGCCAGCTGCCCTGTGCACAGCCTCTCTAGGTTCTACACTCTCTCAGCAGGTGGGCCAAAGACACGGACATTGCTTGGTTATACTCAATTTGCAATATTAATATTCTCTTTAAAACTAGAATGCCTACAAAGTCCATGTTCTGAATAAATCAGGAAGAGTGATTTCTGTCTTCCTGTATGAATACTGAAGAATGTCCACAAGAAAAAATTCATCTAATTAACTCTTCCAGAAGCATTGATCACTATTGTTAGGCCTAATACTTCCATAAACACTGAAGTAAAATGGCAAATATACATTATATATTGAAAAATTATGCTATAGTTAGAGAAAATGCAGAAAAAATCTAGAGGTGCACAGCTGGTGTAATAAAAACCAGAGCAAAGCAGTTAAAAAACAGCTACAGCAAATATTCACCCACAACAATATTTTAGTAAAGAATTTCTAAGTAACAGGACTATGTGACAAGCCTTGAGATACAGAAATAGAATACCATAACTACACAACATGAATGTTAGCTCTGTAGGAAAACTGAACATCCAATTTACTTCATAACGTTCTCTTAACTTGGTATTTTTAGCTTTGTTCAGTAAGAGGAACTAGATTAGAGACCCACTTCTACCACACCATTAAAGCTGATGTTTAAGAACAATTAGGATTCTAATGAAAGAGAAGTTGCCACAATCTTCAACACCCAAATATTTTAACAAAGTAAAACCCCTAGCCTGTATTATTACACACAAACTAGCATCTAGCACACACACACACCACAAAGAAACTGGAAGAAAATACATTTGCTTGTGCTGCGTTTTTTTAAATCCTCTATTGCTCTTTCTTCACTTTGGAACAAGTGATTACAGCAACTAAAATCTGCAATTACCTGTAGCTGTTAAGTTCTTCAGCAGCATGAATAATTTTTTCATCTACTTTAGAAAGCTTTTCTTCCTTCTGTAGACGTTCTCTCTCTTCTACTGTCAACTTCCTTATAACAAAATTCAAAAACTATGGTTAATTGTGCTTCACATCAACAATTTTGAAAGCAGTCACAAATCACATCTAACAAACTAAAACCCAAACCACGCTAATGGTCAGTGATTTGCTCTGGTATTTTCTAAAACTAATTTTCTAGAGGAAAAAAGATTGTTACTAGCTATTAAAAAAAAAAAAAAAAAAAAAAAAAAAAAAATTAAAAAAAAAAAATCTTTCCACATCCCCTCTTTTTCATCCTTAAGCCTTACTGGGCACTACAGAAGAGAATACTCATACTCCAGTCCACAGATTATGCACAAAGTAGTTCTGCAGAACACACATGGATGCCACTGCTGCATACAGCCCTGAATAGATAAAATGGTCATTCTCCTGGGAACAGCACTTCTTAGCAATCAAGCTGTCTAAATCATAGATCTTGTGAACATGATTTAAATTTCTTTTCAACTCAATTTCATTTCCCACTTTTTCACTTCCCCTGTTTGAACAGACACAGTTTATAAAAGCTACCTTAATTAACTCTAAATCTTTTCTGTGCTGCTACATCATCACACCAGCTTCTCCCCACTCCCTTTTGGCCTTTCTAAAATTCTTTGATAAGCAGTGTACATTTGCTGAGTTTTAGTGAGGTTATTTTAAAGTATCATCCACAGAGTATGCTTTCTGCCTGCTGATAGCATCTTCTTTTTAACAGGTTCCTTCCCATTCCCTCCCTGCTCTTTTTAAAAACCAAAATGCTAATGCAGTGATTTCTAGGATTTGTTGCATCTACAAACATGATAACCATCTATGCAAATATATATGCCACAGAGCAGAATACTGAAAGTAATACTTCAAAAAGGTCCTGCACACTGCTCAGTACAGGATCTAGTTTTATGTGATTCTCTTGCTGCCTTCAAGATTATGTCTGCCCTTTGAAGAAATAATTTCTGATTAGTAAAACTGTGATTTTACCATCATGCCCTATGGTGATGTGCCCTGTTGCCACACACACACACTCCTGAAGGTTACTACATGCCCTGGTCCAATCAACTACAATTTCTAGTCCTAAACATATTTTTGATTTCAACCACTAGGTCACAATCCCTACTAACACTCTGACTGTGACACAGACAGTACAGCCTTCATATTCTCATTTTCCTGGTGAGCAATGCCTGATTACAAGGGTTCTGTGCTGCTTACCAACCACAGCTTGCCTATGTTTTAAGTTTAGTTTTATATTTATCTCATAACTCCTCTGACATTCCTTGCTCTCTTTATTATATAAAATACATCTCACAGTTAAAGCACCTACTGATTTTCTATCAGCAACTTTGATGTATGTATTACATCATACAATAATTCAATAAAGAAAAAATAATCAAGCTTTCCTACTTCAATTGCCTTATTTCATAGGTTAAAAATCTGTTACTTCTTTGTTTCTGTTCTTGCTTGTGGAAAAGTCCTAAAATTAATTGTTTCATGGAAACAGTTTCTATAAACTACTGTAAACACAAATGTACATGAAAGCATAATAAATTGTCTTCATAATCCAGAAAATTCTGGAAAGCAGAATTCAAACTTTCAACAATTTTCAATCCCCCAAATTAGAGTTACACTCAAATCATCAGCGAGCATTGAAGTTAAGAAGAGGAACCAGCACCTGTGTAATTTCATTTCATTTTCTTGATAAAGCTCAGTCATTACTTTAAGTTTCTGCTGAAGCTTTTGAACTTCACTTTCAAAACGTTCATTTTCAGACTGCAAGGAAGCTTGTTGGCTCTGAAGGTTTTCTATGCGCTCTGTCAAATTTAGAGATAATTATATTGGGATAACACGTTGGTAATATTTTAGTTTGCAATATAAAGTTAATATAATGCAATATGTGACACAAAATGAGAAACCAGCAATTATACTCTCTACCTGCCACAAAGTACAGCCCTGTGCTTATATCAGGCCTTTGCTCCAAACCATGTAACTTCTTTGAAAACAACTCAGTTTTGTAATTTGAAGTCTAAATTTCCATTTAGGACTCTTACTATTGTAATTATTTGACTAAAGGAGTAAAACTAGGAGCATCATATGCTCTTGCAGATTTACCCACACAAGGTCTTCCTCAATTGCCTGAATGGGCAACTCAGATCTGTCAAACTACCTTTAGCTTTCCAAATTCAAATCTAAGTCAGGTTTTTTTTCCTATTTACTATTCCTGTGCCTCTTTTCTAGAAATACAACAAAGATTCAAGTAAGTTTGAACATCTTCATGGGACAGAGGCTACAGTCAATTTGGAGAACTCACAAGCATAAGGAATATATTTAAAGGACTGTAAGAAACTGAAAAATACAGTCTGACAGAGTATTTCACCACCCAAATAACAAGCTGCACATTCATAAGTAATGGCTCTTCTGACAGCTATGATTATGAAAGCAATAACTAATTACAGGTTTTAATTTGAACTTGAGTTGTTTTTATTTCATACGGTTTAATTCAGTATGCCCTACACAATAAAGGAAAAGAAACAGTGCAAGATGTTTTTAAGTTCAATTCTCTAAATGCAATATTTTATACTTTAAGGATTGAGCTTGCACCCATTACAAACTATAATTAAGCTGCCCTTTTAATAGATGGTTTTAAAATTTAGATTAAAACTCCACGGTTTTATGTCCAGAAATTATGTAAAGGAGGTATTATTCATTAATATCACTTTGCTCTTGTATTTTAACATTCTATAACTTAATAGTTACAGAATATTCCACAAGAGTACAACCAAATTTGCAACTTCGATTGGTCTATGTCTAAAATAATTTATTTAAAATAGCTAAGCAACTTAAACATTAATTTTAAAAATCAAGTAGTTATTAATGTAAACTTAATTCAGTTTTACTGGAATTAACACTTGCAGCCTGTAACACCGTTTCACCAAAGCAGCAGCTTATTAAAGGCAAAACAAGATTTAATTACCTGTAAGTTCTCCTTTAGCTTTATTTTCATCGGACAATTTTGAATACATTTGGTCTCTTTCTGCTTCCATGGTCTTTAAACAAGCATTTAACTACAATCAAAATTGAAAAAAAAAAGGAGAACATTATAAGACTATCAGACTAAGAAAGTGTTTGCATGCAAAAATACCTAATTAAACATTAAAAGATGCTGAACTCTGATACTGGCATTACCAGAATAATTACATATATTCCCTCGAGTTTCCCCTCTTACACCCACAAGTTTAGTAAAATCAAATACCTTTGCGGCATAGATCAGTTTCTTTACCGTTCGTTTTTGCTCATCATCTGCTTGAAGGAATAGAACAATAAGTCACATAAAAAGCATGAAAGGGTTTGTGACAGAGCTTATTGCTATTATTTGGTTTTTATACAAGAGCAACGCCAACGTACCACAATAGGCACAGCATACTCAGAGGTAGAAGAGCAAAAAAAGCTGGGCTGCGAGTAGGAGATATGCCAATATTGTAGTGCTTTGTTTGCCAGTCAGTCACAACTCAGACTGGTCATGTTAGAAGTGAGATGCTGAATATACACTGTAATATTCACAGGCATGTGCCCTACGGTATCATAAGCACCAGCACAAAAAGAAGCTGCAGCAAGAAAGAGGAGGAAGAAAGACTATTCTGTGTTGCTGTTTAAGGGGACTCACATCTACACCCATTGGATGACAGTGCTTTCACACTGCCTGCAACAAGTAACACCTCTGTATGGATAAGGAAGCAGAAACCATGCTTTAAGGACCCTCGGTACTACTGCTGGGAGGAGCTTGAAGAAAAAAAAACAAACAAGATTTCCACGTAGAAATGCCACAGTCACAGCTTAATACGCAGGCACATAGTGCAGAATTCTGCAAGAGACTGACCACTCAGTCTTTACATTGCTCTGTGACAGTCTGTATGCCACACAGTGCTGAACAGGACAGGCTGCTATTGCAGAGTTGTCCAAGCATCAGTTAACTGTCTGACATGAATGACATTGGGTGAGATTTAAAAATCCAACTTCTTTAAAGCTAATCTTTCAACTTTCCTGGCAGTTAGTCAGTTCTGTATTTCTAAAACGTCTGTTAAATATTTCAAGAGGGAAACTACACAAACCATACCTAAGTGCTCTCCATTCTCTGTTTCACCCTTTGTATCGTGTCCCAGTGGTTGTCTTCAGCGTCGCCATCTTCTCGTATTGCTGAACTCCAGTCTTTCATGTTCAGTATATATTGTGTCAGTGACTAAGAAAAAGCACACAAAAACCTCACAAATACTAGCAATGAAAATTTAGTTATCATTACAATTACTTTCCGAGATTTCTGTCTTATTTAGTTCCCTTAGTAGATTAAGTCAGCCCCACATACAAGATTCTAGATGTATGATAATACTTCTTCTATCCAAAGCATGTATTTGCAGGTCAACGGGCACATCCTTGTGAAGAATTTTCAGACAGCTCTAAGCATGCATGCATGCTTTTAGTGGGGCTTGTGTATGTAAGGTACACAACTATAAGAATATACACCCAAGTTCCACACTCCAAACTGGGAGCAGGGGGGAAAGCCAATACTCTATCAGAACCAGAAGAGTTTTTCCTTAGTTGTCTTTATCAGACTGCTCCATTGTGCTGCAAAGCAATCTTTTTTTTGCTTAGCCAGAAACATGACACTAGAGAATAGAATGCCAGACACATGACAATAAAGAATAGAGACAGCAAACAAAAGCCTGAACAGCATAAAGCATATTAAGACAAGGAGAGGTTGTCAGACTTTCTTGAAACTCTATGATTAGCAATCAGAATAATCTGATTCAATCAAATGTCAAAATTTACCTTGATTTGGCTCTCTTTATTTTTCAAAACTTCTTCCACATCTGTTTTAGATGATTCGAACATCTTTGTTTGTTCATTTAGTTCACTAAGCCGTTCACCCCATCCTTCAGCTTCTTGTAAAAGCTAAAAACAGAAATGCCAGATTAGTGTGATTATCTATAAAATCAAGAACTGAGGATGAATAGTACTGAGCCTGTTGCATGCATTCTCTATACATAAGTGGGATTTAAACCTCACCCACCAGTTAAGAATTAACTGAGATAAGACTACAAGAAAGACTTCTATTTTATAGTTGCTTTAGCTGCTATAGCTGTCCATTGTAATTAGTTGTTAGGGTATTTTTAAGCATTTATAGGAAGTGTTCATTTTATTACACTCAAGTTTAAAAACCTTGATGTGACAATAGCAACGAATATAAAATAGTGATAATTTATGTAACAGTGACATACACTGGGGAATAGATGGAAAACACACACACCCCAATGTGCACATACAACTAAAGAGGTGCCTATGTCTTTTCAGCTTAGGAGCGGTCAGAGAAGCAAGGGAAAACAGAAGCTTTTAGGCAGTTATTTGTATTCATGTGACTTGCAAAACTGTATTATTTCTCCTCTTCTCCATACCTCCTGAAGTGATTTTAAAATTTTATTTTAAAAAGCTTCCCCATTAATGAAAGTCACAGCTGTATGTAATCAACACCTACTAGGATGCATCTCTGCAATTAAATGTGCTTAACTAAAATGATAGGTAGTCCCAAGGTTACATTTTACAAACATTCTCTAGTAAAATCTCATTTCACAAAAATATTTTACAGGAGTAAAGGGATTAGAACACCTCATCACCAGCTATTAAAAATAACCACTGCAACATATTAAGTAATTAAATTGTGAAAACAAAATTGAAAGGATGCAAATTTCTGTTAAGACAAAACATGCACTACAGCAACATGGGATAAAGTATAAATTGTCTTAAGAGTCTGTTAACAAATATTGCTTAAAGTTGCACAACAGGCAGTTTAAGAGCAGTAAACGAACAGAAAAGAATAACTAGGTTGAGCAACGAGAACATAACAGGAGTTATACTAAAAATAAAACCAGAAAACGGTAATCAAACAGGGGAAATGCCATGCAAATAGACAAGCAAGCCTGAACACTACTTATCAAAGAAACTAGAAGGCACAGAACAAAAGGTGTGTGACTAGAATTGAATTAATATCCATTGCGCCTTGGCACACAATTGCACTTTCCAAGCCATAAAAGCCATGTGTGAATTTGCAGCATGATGCAAACAACATATTAGGGATTAGAAGACATATACAGACAACTATTTTTATCATAATTGTCATCATCAAAAGATGGCTTTTAATAGATTCCTTCTTCATGAAGCCAAAGAGAAAACAGATTTACATTACTTTATACACCTGTAAGTATTACAATAAGGAGAAACAGCAATGATTTGCAATGAGCTAAAGCATATATATATTGCTAAAGCAATATATATTTCTAATGTTTCTGAAGAAGAAAAAAACCAAATCAAAAATCCAGCAAAACACAGAAGTTCATTACAAAGTACAGAAGTTCATTAACAGTTCCCTTGCTCAACCTAAAAGGCCTAATCCTCTCTCTGACACGTCTTACAAAGTTTAAGCTACGTGCCAGAAGATTATGACCCATTTATGCAAATGGACAGAGAAGAAGGGACTCTAGTTTCTATGAACAAATAACACCTTTGTTACTGTTTGAGCATATGTGAAATTCCATCTTTAAAAAAAAAAGTGAGAAAGAAAAACAAAAGAAGGATATGGATATTCTGATATAGTAAACTAACTCTCACACTTAGAAAGCACCTCAGAAATGAGAACACAAGTAAGTAAGGCATACACTCTCTTTTTTTACTTATCAGGTTTCAGCAACAAATAACATTAGGTTCTTTGTGACCTGGCTACAGCACAGAGGAAAACAGACAACAAAAATTTGGGAAGTAACGTTTTTTTTCTGTTCCTCTCTGTTACGTACCTGACTTTCAGTTAATACATCTACAGTGGTACTGTACGCTTTTTACCTGCCTTCTGAATACTCTGCAATTCCTCAATTTCTTTGCTTTTCTAGATCAAGTAAAAGAATTTGCTCTCTGTCTCTGTAGAGAATCCTAGCTGTGGACTTGTTCAGATATTTCTGCTTTCCTCCAGGTCTCAGCAAAGTTCTTATTAGAGTTACATTACCACATGCTTTCCTTCCACTGAATTCCACGCATGATTCCCCACAAACTGTAACTACTGCATTTCTTTCAAAACAGGATTATTTTAGACAGAGTTACTTCAATGTAAAATTGTTTTAAGAAACACATCCTCTTCCTCATTCCATTTACTAAAACACACAAGAGGTATTAACAAACTTGCTGAGGATAAGCTCTTTGGAGAAATCATATTTATTAGCATCACAGGAAAACACAGTATTATTAAGGATAACTAGGAAGAACTTACCTGTTTCTCACTTTCCTGGAGATGGCTGTTTTCATCTACTGCATCTTGAACAGATGTCTTGAGTCTCTCAGTATTAATCTGATACACTTTTAGGGTGGACTTGGCCTAAGTGAAATTCAAAAGTGTCTTGTTTAAACAGTATTGGTGAAGATTTAAGTGGGATCAGGATGGTATTACTGGACATGTCTTAGGTTTTCTGGCTGTGCTGAATACATATTCTCCCATGTTCTCTACAATTTCAACAGTTTTTGCTGACTATAGTTTTGCAGTACTATATTATTGAAGAGTAAGAAAGCAAAGAAAAGACAAGGTAACTACTTCGCAATAAATGCCTATCACCAAATGAAATTAAAAGTTGCTCAATCAAGCCACACCAAAGTACTAAGCCTTACACAGTCTTTTGGTTTACACAGCATATGATCTCTGCACCCTTAATAGAAAAAGAAAACCTAAACATTAACTACACGGGGAATAGAGAATTTGCAAACAGAAACTTTCAAGGTTAGACATACCTCATCAATTTGTGTCCGGAGAGATTTTTCTTCCTTCTCTAAAGACTCCACTTTCTCCTGAATTTCAGCCACCTGAAAATTATTAGTTGTCATTCAGCTTCCTTCACATTTTTGACTAAGCAATTAATAAAATTATTTTTATTTTCAAGATGAGAAAGTACTACTTCTGATTGAGTAAAAATGTGTGTAAAAATAGCTTTTCTTTTTTTGAGTATTTTCCTTTATCATTTTTCTAATGCTACAGGAAAGACAAATGGAAAATGTAGTTTTTATTTCAGAACACACAAAGAAAATAGTTTGTCTTCTCTGCAGAGATTTTTTTTCAGTGACAATTTTTTAAAATGACTAGAAACAAAGACAGAACAAATTCTATTTATTCTTACCAAGGTATCATTTTCCAACTGCTTAGATTTTTCTTCTTCCAGTTCTTTTTCTAGATTCTCTATTTCCTCATTAAGTTTCAAGTTTGACTTGTTCAGTTTTTCATGCGTTTCCTAAATCAAATTGGTTTGTGAGTTAATAAAACATTTGATATTAATTACATATGAAGACAAGTATATTTTAAATATGACAGCAAAATATGTTTTGCTCAAATACTCTAGAGACTTCTGCATGACCAAAAGCTGTAAGAATTAGCTCTCTAGCATCTGAGGTGCAAAATGAAATATACCTACTTGCGTTTTTTTACACAAATTTTATAGAGCCTATTAGGTATTTAATTCACTTATCCAGAAATCTTTTAAATATATTCTCAGTTTGGGGAATATAAACAATGTAGTGGTAATTTTTCTTTAAAACTGTGTACCTGTAGCCTATGGAAAGTATTTGAATTAGATCAGATGTGATAAAAAAAAACTTCATGTACTACCCTCTCTCCTAGAAATAGGAACAATTTACTTCTTAAAATTAAATATTGTCCAATATGCCATTTGGTCTAGTATCCTCAATGCAATTACTAAAAAGGCTTCTTTTAATTTAAATGCTTTGATTTTTAGTAATTTTCAGTAACCCAATTAAAACAACTGAGTTAGAGGTTTTGGGTTTGTCTGACTTTTTTTTGCTGTGGTTTCTATTTAGTTTGTTTGGGTGTTTTTTAATATGGGCCACATTTTTCCCAAAATACTGCCTTATACTGTAGAATTAACAATTTCCATTAATCTTTTTACCTCAAAACAAGATGTGTCTGATTCTTTCATAGTGTTACCATCCTTCAGAGACAATTGGAAATCTTCAAACTGAAAAGGAATTACTTTATGTCAGAACACAGGTAAACAACTGATTAAATATTAGCATTAATTTGCAATGCTCTAGTTTGAAACATAGACATCACCCAAATATTCACAAATGCACCCTGATGGAAATCAAGAAAGCCTTAACCCTACTAGACTATCCCAGTGACGTAAACCAAAGACATTTTGAAGTTGCTTCCAGTGAAATATATTACATTGAGAAATTAAAGGCAGAACTTGCTAACGCCTTAATTGGTCTTAAAGGCACTTCAGGAAAAAACCCATCTGAATCCTTCTAGAAGCTTTAAAACATCTTCTAGAAAAGTTAAGACTTTACTTCATTGAATGCATTTCTACAACACATCTGAGAGCAATAAATGAGAACTGTTACCTCTTTTTTGCAGAGGCTGAGTTTTTCAAGAATTTTGCATTTTTCTTCAACTAGTTCAGCAATTTTATTGGCAAGCTGTTTTTCCCTTCCTGAAAAGTGAAAGACAAGAAAATGTTGCATCATCCAAATAATTAAAGATGAAAAATGAAAGAATAAAATCATACTCCAAAGAAAGATGAAAAATGAAGTATCAGAAATAAACTTACCTACATAAAGTCGACTTCTAACCTGAAAAAAAAAATAATAAATACTGAAAATGTCTGATCAGTTACTCACATAGTATCTGAAAACTAATCTTTTAAGCTGTGATTCCATGCCAAGTTTAACCATGGAATTTAGAAAAGGAATATAAATATGGGCTTCTATTAAAAACAGGCAATTATATCCTCTGCTTTTACCCTCTCAATGTCTGTGTGTTTGCCCCATCCTTCTCCCACTCTTATCAGACAGAAGAGAGGAAAGGCGATTAGTTTTCACCTGCATCTCTTTGTAACATACCTCTGTACATTCATCCCATAACCACAACTGCCTACACAAAGCCCTGCAGTGGACACACACAGTCAGAAGAGTTGGAAAGGGAAGGCAGGGGGAAGCTCCACACGTGAGCTCAGATCTCCTATTGAGAAAGATCTCCCACACATTACAACACACAACAGTTAAAGCTGCAGTAAGATACTACCTGATGGGCACCCTGCAAGTGCCAAGTGAGCAGCTGCCACATGGGATCTAGTGCCCTAGAATCAAAATCTAACAAACTGCAGGGCAAAACGCCACGAATGGCCTGTAAGAGAGATGCAGTACTTGGCTGAACCCATAAAACTCTTACAACATAGCATTTCCCCCACAGCTGGGCCTGGGTCATGTGCCTAATGTAACAATGGGTCCCCTCAGATCTTCCCTGCTTCCACCTCATTTAAAACCAAGGAGTCCAAATAACGAAAAAAGTGCAAGAAAGCTTTAAGTATACTTTTATCCTGTAATCCCCAACAGATGTTTAGTTACTTCATCAATTCTTCAAGGAGCAGTTAGTGCAGATCTAAGTATGGATGACTGAAAAAGCTATTAATAACTTCTGTAGTATCTCATGCCTTAAGTGACATGTGCAGGACGAAAACGATACCAGGTTAGCTGCTTGCATGATTTCAGTTCAAATGCCTTTTGTATCACCTAGAGGGATGTCTCTAGAGAACAAAAGGTATGACCAAATTATAGTTACATTAACTTACACGAACACCGAACCCCTAAGAGACAAGGTTAGTTGATGTTAAAACCCCAAAAATGCAGTTGCTCATATCTGAAAAACTAGACAGCTATGCAACCAGTCTTAAAACATGAGTATCATTATACCTACTACCAAAATCACATTGTCTGTATGAGTTTATGTGAACAATGGGAATAAATTTAGAATACTGAATTACAGATACTCATCCCATTTCCATAGCAGGGAAAGTATGGTAGGCAACTTTTATTACTCAGATCTTTACTTACTCTCAAGAGAAGATAGGCATTACCTCAAAAATATAATCTAATTTATGCATTAGAAGGTTTCAATACTGCAATTCTCAAAGTCATCAGATTAGTGCTCACAAAGAGCACGCAGTTAAATTGGTTTGGTGTTCCAGTGTTGCAATAAAGTGAATCCAGGCGTCACTGTCCAAAGAGTTTTAAAATGCCTCCCTTGACAGGAAACCATGTGGACTGCTTTTGATACAATTGCCTTGAAAGATCTGAGCTGCTCTGGCTAAGGCCAGGCTAGTCAGAGAGACATCAATACACACAGCAATACATACACCCTAGGAAAGACATCTGTATCCTGTGAAAATAATTTAAGGGCTGACTTTGAAAGTCCAGTGTAGAAATTAAAAAGAAAAAAGGAAGCCTTACTACTGTGAGTTTCACTGCATTTCCTCTTACAATAGTCACTCACTAGAGGTCCAAACACTTACTATCTTGACAAAACAGACTTTTCCACTTCTCTTTTAGAGAGATTCTAAATTCAATCACAACAGATTTTAACCTCTGAAGCATTATATATCTTCAGCATGAAGGATAACAACTTCAGTGCAAACTGTTAATGCACTCTATGTATCCACAAGTAACTTTAACACTTTCTGTGCTGCTTTTGTCTTTTTGGAAGAGAGTTAATTTTCTTCACAATAGCTGATATGTGGCTATATTTTGGATTTGTGCTGAGAAGCTCTGATAACACATGGGTGTTTTAGTTATTGCTGAGCAGTGTTCACACAAAGACCTCTTCTGCTTCTCACGCCACCCCACCCACAAGGAGACTGCAGGTTCACAAGAAGCCGTGAGGGGACACAGACACAGCACAGCTGTCCTCGACTGACCAGAGGGATAACCCACACCACGGACATCACGCTCAGCACACAGAGCTCAAGGGAAGGAGGAGGAAGGGGAGGTGTTTGGAGAGATGGAGTTTGTCTTCTAGAGTAACTGCTACATGTGATGGAGCCCTGCTTTCCAGGTGACAGCTGAACACCTGCCTGCCCATGGGAAAGAGCGAATCAATCCCCTGTTCTGCTTTATTGCATGCACCACTTCTGCTTTCCCGATTAAACCATCTTCATCTGAACCCACGAGTTTTCCAGCTTTTAGTCCTCTATTCCACCCCTCATTCCAACGTGACAGAGGGATCAAGAGAGTGGCTGTGTGGGGCTGTCTGAGGTTAAACCACAACACTTACTGATTGATAACTTCTGTACAGGAACAAGAGAATTGCCAAGGCTCCAACAATGCCAGCACAAATCACTATTTCCCATGGGAAACCATACAGATCAGGGCCAGGTCTCATATCTTCAGGCAGTGAAGCCACAGCCTAAGAAGTAAAGTAAAAGCTTCAGCTAAAGGAAAAGATGTTATTATCCACAGAAATAGACATTACGTGTTGACATTGTTTACTTCCACGGTTTATCATTTTTTTTTTTCCAAAACTCTGAGAAAATGGTTAACAGAAGCATTTGATTTTTAAATGATAGATTTACCAAATGAAGAATAAAACAGAAGTTCCAACAAGGTATGAAAATCAACAGATAAAGCTGAAATCTTTTTTTCTGGCACTATCAATTATCACAGAATTATTTGGGTTGAAAGGGATTTGAAAGATCATCTAGCTTCATCCCTCTACCATTAGCAAGAACACTTTCCACTGGACCTACTTCCCAAAGCCCCATCCAGCTTGCCCTTGAACACCTTCAGAGATGGGGCATCCACAGCTCCTGCTCCAGGTCTCATCACCCCCACAGCAAAGAATTTCATTCTCTTATCTAACCTAAACTTATCTCTCTAGTTTAAAGACATTTCCCCTTATCCTATCACTACATGCCCTCTAAAAAGAGCCTCTCCAGCCTTTTTGCTGGCCTCTTTAGATACTGAGAATTTACTATGGAAAATTTCCTCTGAATTGTCTACACATTTCACTGCTGAAGAATCAATAGTAGTGATTGTCTGGTAGAAAACTTGTTCGGTAGAAAAACCTGTTCAACCAACATCATGCTAAAATAACATACTTAACCAGCGATATAACACATTTTAAACACTTCGATACACTCACACTTCATTCGTAAACGTATTTGCTCAAAGATACGACATGCTCCATGTAGCTCAGATTTACCACATGTGACCCGTGCTTAAGAACGTGTGCAGTTAAGTCTCAATTTCGATTTCTCCCCTGCCCGAGCCCCTCTGTAGCAGCGCTGCACAGGGCCCCGGGCCGAGCCCCGCGTCGCTCTGTCACTCACCCAGCGCAGCCCTTCCCAGGCCGGCCCGCAGTAGCGCCGGGCGCTGTCCCGCAGCCCCGGCCACAGCCCGGCCGTGCCGCCGGGCCCCCCGCGCCCGCCCGCCGCCATCTTCCCCGGGCCCCTTCCGGCCCGCCGCCTGACAACCGGCCCGTACCACTGCCGCGAGGGGGGCGGGCAAGAACCACGCTGCCGCGGGGGGCGCCAGGCACGGCCGGCAGCCGCCGGGGCCCGCTGTCCGCTGCCGGCAGACCCTCCGTGCCCTGGGGACCGGCAGCTCCCCGCGCCGTGCGCACACCGGCCCGCCCTCGTCCTGCGGCACGGACATGGCCTCGTGGAACCTGCTCCTGTTCCTCCCGAAAATTCGGCTCGGGGAAACTCACCCCCCGCGCGGCGCTTGCCGCCTCCATGTGCGCCCGGGCGGCAGCGGGTGGCCCGGCAATAAAGCTGGGCGGGCGAGGCCCGGCTCCCGGCGGGGCGGGGAGGGCCGGGCCGGGCCGGGCCGCAGGTGGGTCCGGGGTGCGCAGGGCTGGGCGGGCCCGAGCTCTGCCAAGAGCCCGTGCTTTTTAAAAATGATCCTGCCGGGCTGCTGATACCAGGTGGGAGATGCAGTGCCACATAGCAAAGCGGTCTTCTTCGTCTCATTCACTGAGGTTAACGCTAATC
Source organism: Sitta carolinensis (assembly GCA_032173965.1). NCBI lineage: Eukaryota > Metazoa > Chordata > Aves > Passeriformes > Sittidae > Sitta > Sitta carolinensis. Next base: position 41,244,741 of record JAVUNC010000006.1, read on the forward strand.
TGAGTTTTGAATAAGGTGAGTAACTTGCTTGCAAAGCACCTGAGGGACCAGGATAGGTGGAAGGTGGACGTGCCTTTTTTAGCTGTATCAAACAGTACAAGAACGAATTTGGCCGTAGCAGCGAACTGTCGGTGAGTCGCGGTCAGTCACGAGGGACAAAGCCCCTCAGTTTTCGTCATCCTAAACAACAATTTAACCATATTCTATATACGTACACTGGAAATCAGGAACAAATTTATGTGGTTCTTAAACTTCAGTTACCCAATCTAAACAAAGAAAGTTCAACCAAAGCACCGAAATTAAGTTTACCATGTGGCACTTTACCTCCACTACGCCTTTATTCAGAGGAGACAGTGCAGCAACATTTACCTTTTCTCACAGTGCTCTGGTAGTGTTGTTTCTTGTGCAGTTGTGCCCCTTAAGGTTCACCTTCACTCTGCACTATGTTTTGATGTTTAAGACATCCCCGTAGCAATAATAACCCCATTTTCTGTTTTATATATTTGCTTAGAAACTATCTTTAGTGCAATTACAAATGAGGGGAGGATTTGTGAATCGAGGCTTTGAAAATACTCTTTAAAAACAATGGAACTTGTCTGGTTATTTTACTCATCATAACTCAAGTTTTTTAAGTCCAAGCAAATTTAATGAGTACTGTTTCAATAACTAGAGGGAGCTATTAGTTCCATTAAAAAGAAAAAAAAAAAAAAAAAGAAACAAAACCAAACAAAAATTTTAAAACACCACTCAGGTGTTTCCTGGCTGCTAAAAAAACCCCACAAAACAAAACCTCAAATCCTCACACCCTAAGTTCATCAGATTCTGCACTGCAAAGAGGCACATGATGAGTAGCTGACTTAACATTTTCTTGTGCTCTGCCTCATTTGGCATCAGATAACCCCTGGAAGCAGAGAACTGCAGAGGGTTTTTTTAAAAGGATTGTTTGTTTGTTTGTTTTTCCTTTCTGTTTATTAGGAGTTTCATTGCAGAACATAACTTGTAGCTGGCTTAAATTTGCACTAATGTCAGTGTTATATCACGGAAAGAATTCTTACCGTTTTGATGATAATCCTCACTGCTGACGATGCAGATTTGATGGTTTCTCTGATCTCAAGAGCATTCAAGCACAAAAGTATCTGATATACCCAGCCTCCTTCTGGTTTGATCATAAGGAATAAAACAAGAGGTTTTACATTACTGTTGTCAACTTCATATAATTCCAATTGGTTTCATTGTTAAGACTGCAAATTTATTTTCCTTAAAATTAAGAAACTTAGCACTTACCATTACTTGGAACATAGTTCTGGATGGCATCAGAGAAAGACTGTTTGACATCAGCTTCAGAGTCAGGTCCTGAACTGTCCATTTTTGTTTCAGAATTTACTGAAGCAATGGCTGTTGCTTTTGAATCTTGGTCACTGTCATGTTCACTCTCTACAGCTACATACATTTCATGCTCCTTTTCTGGTGTTTGTTCTAGTAGCTTTCTTCTGCCTACTCCTGCACATAATTGTGAAGAGAAATCATGGTTATTTTTAGATGATTCAATTTGCTCCTATAAGATATTAACTTCTGCAGAGATTTTAATTTTCCTGAACTTAAAGCCCAACACTAGAATATCACATTAGAGTAAATGTGCTACAGATTTATGATTTCAGAAATACTATTCAAATAATGATCTCAGAATTTGAAGGATAGAGCTTTAAGCACAACTTACATTGTAGCAAAGTAATTAAAGTCAGTGTTCAGGAAAAAATACTTTTGGTTTTGATAGTTTGTAGATTCCCTGGTCTTTTTCTTATATTCAGAAACAAGTGGGGTAAGCTTTAGAGGGAGAACAGCTAAAATGCCAGGTAGGATTAAATATTAACAAATTCCTACAAGATATCAAGCTTTCCTGCAAAATACAAGAAACTACAGGCATGTTCATGCAAAGCATGACTGAAGGCACCTGTCTGCCTCAGTTTTAGTGATTTGGAGTAAATTGCCTGATGCCAATAAAATGCTGCTTACAAAAAAACCCCACACCGTGCTTACCCACAAAGGGAAAAAAAGTTACAAATTGTTTTATTTAATCATATGCTTCAAGACAGTACTGGCCAAAGATACACATTGGAAATAGTCCAGTAGTTCAAGATGACTAATTTGCTCTTAAACTGTTGCCTTATATTAACTCAACTTGTATTATCAGAGCCTTGAAATAGCATAAATCAGTCATTAACTAGTATGAGTTAGGCTCACTACTTCTTCATTTTAAATCATCAGAAGGAGACATGTTTTATCTGTTGAGGTGTTTTTTTGTTTTTTTTTTTTCCCTGTCAACAAAGGATATTTTGTTCTTGCTAAATCTCTGTTAGTGAAACATTACTCCAGTAACTTTAGCTGCAGTTTGGGCAGCACACTTAATTGTTATAGCAGACAAAAGCTCTGGCAGCTCTAGAAGAACATTCTTTTTTTTCTGTATATTTTCTCTGCTCAGTGTCCTAACTGTGCCCCTTTTGTGCAGACACAATGATCTGTTTTCTCCATATAGCATTATCTTGAGTTGAGTAAGCTGTGATATCATGATGAATCTTTTCAAATTGCTGGTGCTGCTGCAGCAGTTTGCTTCCATTACAGAGATACTCTAAGGGTTGCTTAAAAATCTTGTTTTTATTTAAATAAAATTGTTCAAATGTAATTAATGGGTTTTGTAACTTTGTTTATCATACATATTTGCCTGGTTTTGGTTTTTTTGCTGCACCTTCTATGTATTTAATAGTATCTTAACATTGTTCAGATTCCTCTCATTCTTCTGTGCTGTATTCCAGTGTACTAGTCCTAATGCCACTTCTATTTTCATTTGGGTTTTTTGACCAAACATATATGCTTAGACTTTTTTTGACAGTCTTTATTGTTAGTTTTACTAAATATATTTGCAAAGAACCCTGATGGTCTGGTAAAAATACTACTGAAATCCTTTTTGTTAGAATATAATTGCTATTATTTGTACTTCTGGATTTTGACTCTTGTTTTCAGAATCTTTGTTTTTTTTCTTTTCCTAACTAGTTTTGGTAGCAGCAATTTTTTTGTTTAGCATTATTCATCCTTTCAGTCACAACAGTATCTTCTTTTTCAACATCTACTCTATCAGCCAGGTTTATGAACAATCCTATATTGCCAGGATTTAATTAATCCAGTTTTTTTAATAGCAGTCTGGCTTTCTAGTTAAATAGCTTTAGAAGACACTAGCTGTCTATTTTTTTTTTTCCTTTAAAAATGTCTTCTATTTTAGAGAGCTCCTTGGGTAAAAGTTTACGCTTGGTCAGACTCATATCACATGACCGTTGCTTTTTTTCTCAATAAATTTTCTTAATGAATACTTTTTTTGACAGGAATTCAGCTGAAGACTGGTATTACTTTGTCTTTTGAAATAGTATGCCTTTCAAAGCTCAGATTAATTTTCTATGCTTTTGTATCTTGCACTGTCATGGTGGTTTGAATTGATAGGCCTAAATCTGGGGATGCAGATTAGTATTTTGTTTTACTATATCACAGGTGATTTTTATATTTCTTCCTGAGATCTGGATTAAGACTGTCCATTCTCTGGTACCAGAAGCTGATGCTGGGAACATGAATCTTCCCGTTTTAGTTCTCCTCCACCTTCCTGGTGACGTTGCACATTTATAGGAATTTGTTCGGTTTATTGCTTCTCTCAGACGAGGTATAAGTGAGAGCATCAAGAGTTGTCCAGTCTTCTACTCATTAGGTAGATTTTGTTGAAGCTTTTTCTCCACTGCCCTGTTTGTTACTTTGCACTGCCAGCTGATGAGGAAAGATCATTCTGTCTGGAGGTATTTGCATTACTGTTACCTGATATGCAATGTTTAACCTTCTGATTTGAAGTGCCTTCAGTATCTTTTCCCTGTGGTATTTTATCCAGGCTTACCAAGGTCTTTCTTTATTATGGAAACTTAGTTCTTTTCAGCTAGCAGTTTTCACCCTCCATTGTGAAATTCCATATTCTTCTGAAGGGCCAGTTTCTTTGGAAGTTTTGGTACCTGTAAAACTGAGGCCATTCGATGAGAGGTGATGAGAGAAAGGTTGATCTGGTGTCTGTTCCTGGAACTCCCCAGATTTCTGATGATGTTCATCATTAAAAATGTCCCGACTGAAATACTTGATGTTGTTTTCAAAAAAATCCTGTGAGATGCTTTTATTCTCTGATTTGTGAATTTAATCTTTTACAGTACTCGTGAATTTGGATGCTGAATTTTTTTCTGCACCATAACCTTTGACTAGTTTGTCTTTCTTGGGTGTTTCCAGACTAAGGCTCGGTTCACCGTCGCATGAGGTCTTCTTGATGCTCAGATGATTATTTGCAGTTCCTGGTAGTTCCCCATAATGCTGCCTTGCCCTTCTTCGGCTGTTGAACTCGAAAACTTCAGTATATCCGCAAAATGACTCAAAGAGAAGCAATGGCTTTGTTCTTCAGATATTTCAGGCTTTTCTCCTGTATTTTTTATGTCTGAGGGATCATTTTTATGATCTTTTTTTATGTCTGGAGGGGGTCATGAGAACAAGAAATTTGAGAAAATTGATTCATGTTCCTTTTGATTATCATGTTTGTCCATGTTATAATTAATAAAACTATTATAGATATTTGTATACCAACCTGATTGGCCACGTCTGCTTTTTGACTCCTGATTTTTCTTTTCCGCTTCAATATTTCTCAGCAGTTGGCTTTCTGATACCAAGTCTTCTGAACTGTAAGGTTCAATTAGCTTATCTTTGTCACATGTTAGTATATCAAAAGATGATTCTGTGCTACTTGAGGTGGTTTTGGTGTCATTAAGAGTAGGTGCACTTGCTGGTATCTCCCCAGGATCTGGCCTGTTACTGTTTGAATATGTTACTTGTGCATGATTCTCATCATCTGTTTCCTTTGATTCTTTGTGCATGTGTAATTCTTTCTGGTCCAAAGTTTGCTCTTGCTCATACTGATTTGCTTGATCTGTTGTTTCTCTGCTTCTCTGGTCCTCTGTAGCAGTTGTAGCTTCCTCAGCATGGCCAAAATTAAGAACATCACTTAAACCCAAACTAAACCAATTTGATTTGGATTCTTGGCTTTCACTCTTTTCTTCTTCTGACAATACCTCAGTGATTGTTTCCTGTTCAGTACTAGAATTCTCAAACACACCAGAGACATCATGATTTTGTGGATCATTTTTTTCTGATGCCAAATCAACATCTCCGTTCTCTTCACCAAAATACAGGAGGCTTGTCAGTCCACCTTGAAACCAACCAGATGCAGGGGATTCTTGTTCCTCCTTATCATTTGGCTCCTGTGAATCATTTTCAGCTGCTACCTCTGTTTTTCTGCCTTGGTATGTATTTGCTTCTGAAGATTCAGTTACAACTTTTAAGGGCTCTTCATCATTTTCACTTTCTATGGTGAACCATCCTGAAATCCAGCTTGACTGAGTTTCAACAGGTTCTTCTGGGAGACTGTTTTGTATTTGGGGCTCTTCAGTATCATCTTTTCTGATCAACTTTTTGTTTACAGACTCCTGAATGCGAGATTCCTCTGAGTCATTTTCAGAAACTGATTCAGTTCTTTCTTCATTTTGTATGGAGTCTCTTGTATATTTTAAGAGTTCATTTACATGCAGCTTTGATTCTGCATCAGACAATGAATATTCACTTTCTTTGTTGTGATCATATAAGGCATTATCTTCATTTTCAAAATTGTACTTATCTTCGTGAAGACAAAGGAAATCAGTTTCCTAAAAGAATAATATTAACTTTAAAAATCTTCTAATATATAATTTTCTATATCACCATCTAGAGCAGCAAAATATATTGTTGTTCTTTCTGTTAAATCTTTACACAAGGAACCGTAATTAATTGTATTATTGCTAAAGGTTCTGTATTTTTAATTATACAGAAATTATTTTAGGAAACAATAAATATGCATGGAACATATGAAATGGAACAATTATAAAAACATGTTTTGAATAATCTGAAATAAAATTTCCATCAACAGTTGAATTTCTAACTGGATATTAGGTTTTCAGTTGTTGTAAACGACATTGGGAAATCTGCTGATGTTGGTTTACCTTAGTGGGCACTTCAACTTCTTCTCCAGTTAAGACTTCCTCAACCTTCACAGCATCTCTTGGGAAATATCCAAAATCCTTTCCTTTCTGTAAAAGATATAAAATTAATAAGAGCATTTAAATGTCAGTGATATATATGCCAGATACTTGCATATGTGCTGGAAAAGTATGGATGAAGAATGAGTTTATAAAATGGCTCCCTATTGCCTTAATTCTGTTTTGTCAAAAGTTTGGTTTATTTTTCCTTCACAGAAGTGTTCCCCTTGCCATTTCAGAAAGCAAGGGGAACTATATTACTATTATATTCTGTACTATTTTATGGACATGTTTGTGCAGTACCAAAGCAGTAGATTTAAAACTGCTTCAGTTGAAGACAGTACTGTGGTTGCAGCCAGCTCTTACTAAAATTGGCTGAAATTTCCCATTGTCTCAAATGGGAAAAATGTCAGCCTTAATAACTAATGACCCATATTAAGTTACAAGAAAAGTGGGATATGAAATTCAGATATGGGACTAGCTGCAGCTCAAGAGAAAATTACAATGAAAATTACAGAAAATAAGTTAATGATGGGGCCCAGAAGAATCAAGTCCTTCTGGCCAAGAAACCACTGCTATCTTTTTACATCAAACCATTGCAGGTAGCCTCTAATGGAGGGATACATCTTGGAAAGCAAGGAATAGTGAGGTACTTGGAAAGATACTCTTGGATGAAAAAAAAAAAGGAAGACAGAATTTCACTGTTAAACAATAAATGTGACAGATTATTTACAGAAAAAAAACCCTCACGCAAAAAATGTACTAATGTCTTGTAGTTCTGAAGCGCTTACACAGTTTTACTAGCTGTAAAACTTGATTTGGATCAATGCATCCATTCCTTCTTAAGTGACTGGATGTCTTACCCACAGACTGTGGGTAGGAACCTGACCTGATAGATCTAAGTGTTTTCAAGGGAATCAGGTTAAATCATTACAGCCAAATGATTAGATGAAGGAAACAAAACACTTGTGTTCTGATCTTGACTTTGTTTCTCTATGAGTGATCTTTGCCGAGATACGATTTTTCTGTATAAAGACAGTAACAATGACCCATCTCCCAAATACTGTATTCATCCATGACTGGTTAATATTCCAAAAGACACTGAAGAGCCTTAGAAGCAAGTAGACGGTGCTCGTTACGCTACTAGAACTCCTAAAATGTTAACGGGGAAAGTCTTTCAGATTGAAGTACTTACACTTCCTGTCCACAAGTTCTCATTTTCCCTTGAAAGTTTGGAGTATACAATGATCTCCTCCCCTGTTTTGAAGTTAAGATACCGGCAGTCAGGCCCCAAGTAGTCCGTAGTGGCTTGAACTCGGCTCATTGCCTCTGGAATAATATGTGGAAAGAAATAAACAAATACAGTATCCATTTGGTCTGAAGTCAGGTTTCTGAAGAAATCTGATATGTATCAAATACTGATGAATTGCAGTAGCAAACATTTTAATGTATGTGCTTTGTTAAGATACTAACCCATTTATATCATCAAGTGGAAATCAACTAATGCAAAAAGCATCCCTGTCTTGTTTTCTTTCCTATGTACTGCAGACATCAAGGGGAAAAGCTCTTGTCCTATATGGACATTTTCCAGTGCTTGTTTAGCCAGGGTTTCAATGCTTAAATTGAAAGGATGCATACAGGATTAGCAAATTCAATTACTAAAGTATATCTAAACAGCTAAAAAGTATTTCCCAGGCATATTTATAATTCTATACTTTAGAAATTCTAAGTTAAATCTAGTAATTTATTTCAGGGATTTTGTTTTCTGTTTTGAATACATTTATGTTATGATGAAAATACATACATTTTAGGAATATAAACCTTAAACATTTTGTTAAAATGAGAGTTTTCAATTCAGTTAGAATTATTTAAATTTTCTTTGACTCCACCCCTGCCTCCCCACAGAAACCACTACTGATGTGCTCTGCTCAGTTTGGAGCCCATTTCACATGCTGTTCCACAGAGACATCTCTGAACATCCAGAACCCACTGAAGTTCATATAGCTCCACAAGAAAATAGAAATCCATCATCAGAGGAAATCTAAGGTTTCTTCCACTTCAGGAGGAAGTGGAAGATTGAAAATACATTGAAAATACAACATTTAAGTCTTCAAACCAATGGAAACAGTTTAGAAACAGCTTCAGCTATGATTATGACAGGTTTCACAGTAGTAATCTGTGGATAATAAACAGTGGATTATTTGCCCACTTGTGATTCAGTGGCTCTGCCTCCTGCAGAATTATTTACTCTTTGAGAACCACATAACTAGCTACAGCACTTAATTCATGTTGAAGAAGAAAAAATAAATAAAGAGGAAATACTGAGCGTTTTGTAAGAAGGATTACAAAAGAAATCCCAAACCAGCTTGCTTAAAGTAGAAGAAAGCCCAAGAGTTCTGCAGAATGGGCTATGAATGTACTATAAACATATGATAAAGAGTCTTCTTTCTCAGTTTATAACCTAGCATTTTATTTATGTTTATTTTATTTTGTATCTGTACAGAATGATTTAAAAATACTTAAAAGCTGTTTTATACTGCCCGTTTTGGGGACACCTGAGGAAAACTAGCTATTCACAAGTCTTTTTACTGAACTTTGATCTGTATAACCTTACACAACAATCCAGCAAGTCTTTTTTTTTTTTTTCCTCTTTTTGTTTTAAAAGTTTAAGCCTATTGCTCTTAAATTTAGAATTTAGAATATTATAACAAACGTTTGCTATGGCTACTCATTTTCAGTCTCTTTCATTGCTAATTTTGACATTATGATTCCTAATAGCTGCATATACACCACAGACTCCCTTTTAAAAAACAAAATTTTTACTTACTCTCACACTCCGGATCACCACACTTCTTCCATTCTGAAAGTATCTTTGTACTCTGCACACTTGCTGAAAATGAAATTACTAACAACAGAATTCTCTGATCCAAGATCCTTAACATTTTAGATTAAATCCAGAATGCATTGAAACTGCAGAAACTGCATTGATGTGCAGTTAGCAAGAATATTCTACATTTCTTCTTAGCCTAACGAAACATTGCAAGTAAACTTTCAGTCCTGTTTTCCTTCTCTGATCTGCTTAAATAGAAGTACACTATGGTAACCTGCTAACAATCTGCAGAGTCATGTCCTGATTATACACATGCATTAATAATTAACTATGTTCTGGTAGCTAGGCTGATGTTTTGAATACAAAGAAATTGTTCTGGTCAAATCAAAGTTTAGCCTCTATCAGATAGATTCTTCTGTACTGAGTTTGTAGAAGATTGTGCCTGGGGAAATTCAACAGAAGTTGCATTATTTCCGGATTATGAATGCATTTTTAATATACCTCTTTCATCTGATTTTAAGATGGTGTAGTGTGATGACCAAGAAGCCTGGCAAGGGCTAAGACAGCCTACTATCTACAGCCTACACCACATTCCTTCTACATTATCTTTGCAGATGGAGTTCTGCATAGCTGACAACAAGAAAGGATGAGTGGGCCGAAGGAGGAGGCCTTGTGGAGATAGGATGGTCCTGTTTTGGCTCTGAAGAACTGAAGAGAACAAAATCAAATGCCTAGAACTTTGAAGGACACCGTGGCCAAAAAAGTACCTTTTGTCTGAGTAAGGGTTTAAATATTTAAATATTAAAGCACACCCTGAGTATGCTAATAAGATTATTGAAGTACATGCTACCACGTATATGACTATATTACTCAATCCTCCACCTAGATTATGCTACATGTAAAGAAGGAGGAGAATAAGATGGGGCTGTATGTAAGCTGGATAGAATTTTCATATATTTAGCGAAAGACCCAAAAAGATCTTGGAGTCAGTTGGTAGGTTACTCTCCTCTCTTCACAAGCAGGGATGCCTGCTTGGTGAGCTTCTGCATAGGATTATTGATATCACCCAGGCTAACACAGTATTATTATTATTGTTAGAGCTCTGTCACCTCTCGTGCTGTTTATTAACAGCAATTCCAAGTCTGTGTTTCTGTTATTTCACGAAACCAAACTATGTGTGCTGCGTGTGAATCTGGGACAGTGAAGGTTCTTACTGAGCACAGCCTGACCTGTAGTTTTGGATTGGTAAATTGCACTATTTGTGAATCTGTGCATGTGAAAGTTCTTATTGAACACAACCAGACCTATAGTGCCAAATTGATTATAATCTTAAGTCAAGCCCAACCACATTCAGACCCTTTGGTCTCTAAGGTCCAGCTGGAATGCAGGGGGTGTTATTTTCTGTCAGTCTCTCTACCCTTAACATGACAGATGAACTATCAATTTTATGCTTGTATTGATTTGCATTAATGCTAACCTAGATACTGACAATATTTTAGCTTTTTTGTTTTGTTTGTTTCTTTAATAATTTTTTTTCTGTGCACTGATATGTTTTAGATAATTTATGGCTGGTCATTGGGAACTTAGAACAGAAATGTTTTCCACATATTCTTTTGGAGTTTTCTCATGCACTAGCTTTAAGTACAATCCATCCTTTAGCATGGAGAATGCTTACTTGGCTCCAAAGTCTTAAAGGTGCCTGGCAGTTTTCAGGCTTGTAAGACAACTGGAAAATCCATATGCTATCTCTGCATCATGTATCACAGAGCAATATTGCAAAACTAAGCAAATTACATGCTTTAAAATTACATGTTTTAAAGAATACCCTGTTTCTTAGCAAACTATTATCCAATACGTAGTTATAAATAATTTTTTCTCAAATATATTATGCTTTAAAGTAGTAATTATGCAGGGAGATGTACAATAGTTATACAGGCATGTAGTTTTGTTATTAATGAAAACCTGCAGAGGATCAGAATACCAGGTTGGGAGGGGGCCTTAAGGTTTATCTGGTCCAACTTTTCTTGGTAAAAGCATGGTTTAAACAAGATGGTCCACATGAATCTTAGAACTGTCCAACCATTTGGGCATCCACTGTTTTATGGGGAGATTGTTCCAATGGCCAGTTGCTCTCACTATGAAGTATTTTCCTCTTTTGTCTAATCAGAATCTCCCCTGAATTTTGTACTCATTGTCTTTTACATGTGACTACTTGTAAAAAAATGTCTCCATCTTTATTTGTATCAGAAGCAGGCTTTGCTTCAAAGGTTTCATATCATTGTCCCACACTTCTTTGGTGACCTAAACACAATATATCTTAAAAAACTGTAAAAAAAGCTTCACTTTTGCTTTCCCACTGTCCTGCATGAGGGAGCCTCTTCTCCCTGCCTTCTTGATAGCCCCCCAAGAATCTGCATTCCTTCCCAACCTGATCTTTGCCGTCATATGGTTCCTAGTAAGCCTGCCCCTCCTTCAGTCCTGAGTATGATTCATGCAGAGGGCACTGTGTTCTTTCCACAAACCTAAGCTGTATCCTACTTGCAGCATGGTTTCCCCTCCTTCTGCTCCACAACTCCAACCTGCCAGACATTGGTGCTTAGCCTGATCTACAGAGCCAGCAAAAAAGGGCACAGAGTGAGCCAGGGTCACCTTAACCAGCAGTAGCCTGCAAACAAAATCTTCAATGAGACGTCCCCCGCTTGCAATCTAACACTTTGGCCCCTTCCTCTGCCACATGACCTGATAGTCAGGCAGCCTGTCCTATGACCTGTTACACCAGCTGTCTCTGCTGTTAGGTAATCCCCAGAGAGCACCAAGGAGTAGTGCACTGCACTGCAGACCAGCACCCCTGTCACTCCCAACTAACTTGAATGCTGCCCCCTTTTTTTCCTTCCCAAGTCACTACAAAACAGATCAGTGAGAATATATTTACATACATACATATATATATATGTATATATATATGTGTGTGTGTGTATATATATATATATATATACACATGAGTATATACAAGTAATTTATATTGGAAGGACTCTCTATATAAAAGTGTTGTAAAAATTAAAAAAAAGGAAAAAAGGACATTTTTATCCAACTGGTCAGAAGTCTTTCATAGTGTTGCACACCAACCATAGAATATGGGACAAAACCCAACAATGGGCCTAGAAAGGTTAACAGTCCCTTTTTGAGCCCAGCAACATGGAGTGCATTCACTTAAAAAGGGAAAACTGAGGTATTCTGACATCTAAATTTACGTACTCGAGTAGGTTTGTGAGGGAGAACAATCAGACTCACATCTTGAGGTCTGTAAAATATTACCATATTTGAAATAGCTCTGAAAATAGCACTGACTTCAGTTTCATATAGATGCCAAACTTAGTCCAAGTCTTTACAAGGAGGTAAAAGCTGCTCGGTTAAAACTGCATTAGAAATTTTCAGGTTATTCTGGGCACTGCTCATTGTGTTGCTTAGTCTTTACAATCATTCTTCAAAGCTTAAGTGCTATGTCATTTGTTCCTCTAGTAACTTCAGTAATAAATCATATTAATACTATATATTCTTTTCCTGTGGGTGTAAATCCTATACATAGCATAGGCTGTCAAGCATGACTTCTAATCACCTTTGAACTGAAGTCAAAGATTCATGGAGTTTATTACAGCTAGATTCCAAAGGCCAAAGTTGAAAGCTTTATAGCAGCTAGAATGAGACTTCAGTTAATTTCTGTTCTGCAAAAGTGGAGCAATGAATGTGAGTACTATTGCACATACAAAGACAAACAACAATAATGAAAAAATCTATTTCCAATAACTTTCATTAGAATGGAACTATTTTTATTTGCAACGGCACCTTATTAACTGTAACTACTGAAGCAGAAAGGCAGACCTCTTAAAGCATAACTAGAATTCAAAGAAGGCTCAGAATTAATGAAGTAATTGAAATAATTTTAATAACTGAAATAATTGAAATAAACTGGATGGCTCTTTCAAGACCTGGCTTTGTAGAAGTGAAGATGTTGCATTCACTAGAATACTGAGTATCTGCATTGATAATAAAGATCAAAGCATATCAGAAGTTGGTAGAAGTTCTAATATCTATTTTATAATAAGAACAGAACATACAGCTTTGGCTATACTGTTTTGATAGCACCAAAGGGCTCCACAAGAATGTAGAGTTTCATGGTATAGAAGATTGCACAATACGTGGAAGAATATAACCCATGGCTAAAGAACTTCTAACAATATGGTTTTGTTGACTTCGGATGTTTGGATGAAAATACGAATTGACTTTTAAATTGAATCAAATGTCATGCCAGCAAAATTTTGTTTCTTTAAACAAGTATCTTTTAAGAAGTAAGTCAAAGTAACACTAATTCACTCTTCCAGTTAGACAAATCTAAGCAGGTAACTGTCATCACCCAAACCTAAACCAACTTTTTCAACCAGGATAGCAAGTAGCAAGAAAAAGCCATTCTTGTTCTCTATTACAAGAACTGTTACCAATATGATGACTGACAGTGCATTTTTAAAAAATCATGGAAGTTGTGACTTTTGTTACTTTGAATCTTGAGAACACATTTCCAAGCTTTGAACACCTCACATTTTGCCATATAGTAGAATGCTCTCACGTAATAAAATCTGCCTGAACCAGGAGAAAAAGCCCAAGGCTGAATATCCTCCATAACACAGATCTCTATACATTACTAATGCACCACTGCTGCAGCATTTGATCCCATCATAAATACATATAGCCTCAGAGAAATTCTTTTTTTGACCAGGCTAACTCATTTTGAAGATCTTTGGCATACATTAAATGAATATGTTTACCCTGTTGTACCACAATCATTGATATAAAATTATCAGCTGAACCTGAATCTTCTGTCTGGGGCCTAATCACAAGACCATTACTTTCCTGAGAAATCAAAGATGTTTCAGAAATCTATTTGTAAATTTACAGGTTTTGAAATTAATTTTGTTGGAGGGGGGTTGTTCAGTTCTCTAATACCTATTGTCTGCAGAAAAATTATGTTCAGGTTTCCTTTGAATAAAATATAAAGAAACTGTTCCAAGCACAAAGACATCACCCTGAAGAACAGGAATTTGAAGAGGTATGCCTTTTATCCAAAGTCACATTTCAGCTTATACTCAATGAACAATCTGTGTAATTCATCTACTCTGACAAGAATTCCAAATGGAGCAAATGGAACAAAATGGAACAAAAAACCCACATTCTTGGAGAATTCCAGCTTATCTGTGCATCAGGACTGAAAAAACCAGCAAGTAATGGTATAGTCAGTTCTATATAGGTTATATAGAATCTATATAAAGGTTCTAAAACAACCAAACCACCAAGTGCCTTCTTAAATTATACTTAAAGCTAGAAGGGAAGCTCAAAAGACAGGCACAGGCATAGAGCATCCATGGTATCTTCCCTACTCACATAAAGCATCTCTACTTCATTCTTAGAAAAGGGGAAAAACTACTGTTCTTTTGTCCACTTTACTTGAGTGAAGAGAAAAAGGCATTTTTCCTTCAATCTCCACTCACCATTGTGGGGAAGGGATAAGAAAATGTTTAAATCATTTCCTACCCCTATGCTCTCTGCACTAAAAGCTCAGAAAATACAAACTGTTCCATCAAATTTAGTCTTGAAATTGTCAGCTATTTTCACAGTCTCATTCCTATCCACAGCTCTGATACTGTTGCAGGATAAAAGGAGAAGACCTTGAAGGAAAATGTAACAATTACTAGCAACTCGACTGCTTTATGATGCTAATAGTACACTACCATCTTACACTATTTCTGTAGTGGAGTATTGATTGGAATAGTTTTTAGAAAACTTCAAAGTTATCTCACACTGACCTTCGTGTTACACCAAGCTGCTTAGATCTAGGAATGCTAACAATTAGTGGCACTGCTTAACAATGGTATTAAGTTCCTCCTAACAAACATTAAACTATCAATTACATCACTAGCTTTGTACGCAGCAACAAAGCTCCAATTTTCAGTCAAAAATACATTGCTGCTGGGAATACAACCTGAAACAACATCAATCTAGTCCTTAGTTCAGCGACCAGACCCATCATCTTGTTGTTTTCATAAACCCTGTTAACATGTTGCTCTGAAGCAGTAGTCAGAAGATTTGCACACTGACTCCAGTACCAGCCATTTAAACCTGTGCAGTAAATGCACTACAGCAGTGAATCATGCAAGCTCAAAATTAGAAACATTAAAATTATTCAACATTACAAAAAAGTGTTGTTGTATACACTAAGCAGTTTTGTTAATTGTACTGAATGTCTTGTATATCCACACAAAAGATGTAACTTTCCCATGAACCTCTGTGCCCCTTTACCTGACATCACCCTTCCCACCTGTCCTGGAGTCTGCTCCTGTTGGTCAGCAGACCCTCCCTTCCCCCTCCCCTTTCCCAAGGGGGCACAAAACCACCTGGCCACGTGTCCAGGGCTCTCTTTTCCTGCCAGGTTTTTCATGGAGTAAGTTCTGTAATAAAGCAGCAGGTCTGTACCTGGATAGGAGGAGCGCTTTTTAGTCTTTTATTCATGTCCCTGCCACAGTTCCCCCTGTGAGGGACTGGTGCTAGCCCGGCAGGGACCCTAGAGGTGCAGGAACTGTGGCAAAGTGTAATTAATTGAAAAAAACCTAAAATGGCTTCCAAAGGCAATTTGAAACCTGAAATTAGCCAAAACATACAGACCAGTAACATTTACTCCGTTATTCAGTATTAAGTTTTTTTGGTAGAACATTGTTTATCATCTTCAATAAGGCATTTGAACTTTTGTTTGTCCTTCAGAAAAGATGGCACATTAAAGCACATTCCCTGAAGGGAAGGAAACGTTGGAAACTCCTGACAAGAGTAAAAATTACTCTCTTGTAGAGGCAGAGGCAGATAGAGTAGTGAAGTAGCAAACGGACTTAAGAATCTGACCTTGAGAAAGGAGAAGCCTGTGTTTTCCCACTGCCTATTTGTACTGCACTCCATCCCTTACTAGACACATTTCCTGAAGTCATGACATTCAGCATTTCAGAATACATAAATCTGTCACTACTCTTGAGTTCAGATGAAAACTGACACACTCCAAGCTAGAACTTGGCTACTACCTCCCAGAAAAATGGGGTGTACACTAAATGTTCGTACACTAAACCAAGCTTACATGTCCTTCCATACTGAAATCTTTCTAGCACTTCCTGGTCTATGATTTGGCATTTCAGATAACACAATTCTCTTCCTGTCAAGACAGCATGGATTATAGCACTAGTTTCGTACTCAGCTAATAGACAATTAAAGCCCTTAAGAATAATTTTGGATACAGAGCTTGTAAGGTACAGCCATCTGCAATTACAATTCATACTTTAAATGTAGAAAGATTAAGGTAACATACCTGTTAATAGAAAAGATCATAGGCATCAAGAGAGTAAGTAGTCTACAAAGACACATTTATTTGCACATCTACAGAACAAAGCAACGGATGTTATTGTTTTCCATACAAAATTATATAAAAACAGTATTCACCTTCATAGATAACACTATACCACCTTAAGTTTTATTAAATACATTCAGAAAGCATTCTTGCACGCACACAATTAGTATTAGGTAGTCCCAGGTAACTCCCAACACTGCAACGTAATTATTCCTAGTGGTATGAAGGGATCAAAGATTAGTCTGCAACTAAAACAAGGAATCCTAGTTGAGAAGCAAGCTGAAGTCTTTCTTCCACTGGCCACCAAAACAAGGATCATCACTGATCAGATTAGCTATCTCTAGAACATAGATGTAAAATACTACCAAAGCACCTGTGAAAAGCAGGTAAGAGTGGTTTTCCAGACTGATTTGAGCTACCTTGGCCAGTGTTATTACCATTTAATCACTGCTTGCCTATGGATAGGAAATTTTTATAAAATTGAAGGATAGACAGAATTGACTAAAAGCTTGCGGTTACAGAATAAAACAAAGATTATAGATTCAAATAATTACTTTGCCTTCCTACCCAGCACTGGAGAGATTATTTGCTTTACTAAAATTCCCATTCTTGCAAGGAATAAAGGGAAAGGCAAAATTTTATATTTCCTGCAATACTGCCTTCCTACATATAATCTAAAAAGGGGAATTTAATTGTCAACAGGACATCTCAAACAATTTATTTAAAATGCACATTTATTTCTACAAAAAAAAAATGTATGATACAGAAGAAATGATCACATCTACTTGAAAGGTTTACCTATTAAAATATACAGAAGATCTTAATGAGTACAGGATATTTAAAAAAAAGATGCAAAGGAGTGTTAATCTTTTATTTTTACATTTTCAGGAACTTCACATAATTTTGGTAAGTAACCTTTTACAAAATTATGTAAAAAGTACAAGAATGCCTGATAAACAGTCTGCATTTTTCCAAAAGATTTTTTACAGCATGCAATTCTTAAGGCAGCCTTCTCTTCCTCCTTACAAGGAATCCTTTCACTCAAATAATCTTCTGCTGCAAAGATTAGGCTAAGGAAGCTTGGTCTCTCTTCTGTTAACGCCTTTTGTCTTTCCTGTCTGATTTACGGTCTCTTTCACTCCGTGAAGTTCTCTTGCCTGACCGACTACTTTCTGATATAGATCTCTTTCTGTCAGACCTCGAACTTTTATCCTTTGAGCTTTTGGTATCTCTACTACCACCTTTTGAGGACTTATGACTTCTATCTACTCCCGAAGCATCCCTTCGCTTCCTGTCTGTGCTCCTTCTCCGTTTTCTATCTCTGTTATGCCCTCTGCCTCGGCTTCGACTTCTACTTTCACTACTGCTAGAGCTACTGCTGCTACTGTCCCTGCTCGTACTGCCACTCGTAGTGCTGCTGCTGGTGGAACTGCTCCGACTGGTACTGCTGCCAGTACTGGAACTACTTGCACTGGTAGTACTGCTTGAAGTGCTACTGCTACTACTGCTGCTGCTACGGTTATGACCAGTTTTGTTCCCTGCCCTACCCCTGCTTCTACTCCTAGTCTTACTCTTACTTTCTGCACTTGGTGTCTGATTCTGCTCTGCCTGGGCTTCAACCACCTTTACTGACACCACGGCATTTTCATCCTTGTCTGTCTGGGGCTCTGTATCCTGAGTGGACTGAGACAACTGAGGTGACTGTGCTAGTGGTACAGACTGTGGCTGAGATAGAGCCTCAGCCACAAATTCTGTCTGAGCTTCAGGTGTTTTCTCCTGTGTTTCTTCAAGTTCAGCTTTATTTTCTGTTTTGATACCTTTCTCCTTCTTGGGAGAAGGAACATTACTCACTTTTTCTGGATGAGCATCACACTCTGTTTCTGGTTCTATTTCTCTGCCATTTTCATTTTCTACAGGTTCCACACTATCCACCTCATTCATTTCAGCCACATCCTGTTCATTATCCACTGGCTGAATGTTTTCACTTTCCTCCTTTACAATTGTGACATCCTCATGCTGACCATCCTGTTGCTTGTCATTCTCCCTCACCTCAGTAGGCTCTTCTACTTTAATCTCCATGTCATGTTTCTGCTCATCCTCTTCCTGTTCTTTTTCTGCATCACTATGCCCTGAACCTGAACCTATTTTTCCCTTTTCCTCCCCTACCTCCTCCATTTCTACATCATTGTGCTGATTACCTGTCTCCATCTCTTCCACCTGCTGAGCCACCTTACCCTCTTCCTGCTCCTTGTTCTGTTCTTCCTTCTTTTCTTCATTCTGCACCTCCTGATGTTCTTTTTCCTTCATAGATTGTCTTCTGGGCCTGGCCTCCATTTTGTTAATCTGCTCTGCAAATTCGTTTCTCCTGCTTTCAAAGAGCGCTAGGGAATAAGTGCAAAAATTATAGTTAAAATAATCTAGACACTAAAGTCTATTTACCCTTTAACTATGAGCTAGTAAATTCTCAAATTGTTCAACTTATAAATAGTGCAACGTTGTTCTTTCTGAAGTAGCAAGCCATTCATGCATAATGAAAAAGACTTCTAGTTACCTAAAGAAAATAAAGCAAAGGGGAGAGTATGCTCTGCTGAGTATTAGAATAGTAAAGCCCTAAATCTAAGCTAACAAAAACTTTTTGACTTCATTAAAATCAAATGAACCAACAGTATATCAAAATAATACCTTAATTTCCCAGTATATATCTGTTAAGGTTATATTTCCTAAGGTAAACAGAAGACAGTAAAAATAAGCAAAAAGCTAGCTAGGTAGCTAGCTTAATTACTGTAGGCTATCCAAATAGGTGAGCTACCTTCCCTTATCTTATTCCCCAACTCCACTAAATGAAGGAAAAAAAAAAAAACCCAATATATTCTTAGTTTAATAAAAAAAGAACAGTAAGACTACCATCAGTCGAAGTATTTTAAATTGTTTTCCAAAAGAAAAATATAGTCATCCTGTGAAACAGAAATGAACACACATTGAGGTAAAAAAAATCATGATAAACTTCTAATGCTACGCTTAAGAAAATACTTCTCAAGTGCTTTGTAAACACCTGCAGTTCCTTGGGTCTTCACTGAATCTGCCCTTTCAAATATGAAGTTGCTGCACTTGGATACATCTGGGTACTAAAGCTAATATAAAAGGACTGTTTTAAACACATACCTCTGAAATTATGCTTACGCATCTTTTGACTTCTTGTAAGAGAATCAAATCTCCTTCAGAATAAAAATAAGCCACTGAAAGAGTAATGTCCACTTATGATGAACACCCATGTAAGAATATAAAATTTGTCCTAAGCATGAAATTCACGTATTTAAGCAGAGACCTAGAAGAAATTTGTACAGCAAACAAAGGGAGGCAAGAACAGAACCTTAGTATCACTACGACCCCTTACCATTCATCTTTTTCTGTGACTCTTCCATCAGCTTCTGCGTAGCAGGACACATTCTGCCAGGTATGTAGAATAAATGAGGTTTTGTCTTTGTTCTGATGTATTTTATTATTTTAGCATTGTGTTCATTCCATTCTTCTTGCTGAGAAATGAAAGAAGATAACCCTGAGATACACAAGAATAGTTTAAACAGAGAAAGATGAAGAACAAAACCAAAACTCACCAACTGAGCAAGCTCAACCTTTTGCTCCAATAACCGCAGCTCTGTCTGTTTAGCACGTCTTTCTTCAAAGAGTTCTCGCCTCTCATTTTCAACTTGCTTTCTCTCTTCCTCTGCCTGCACTTCAAGTTTTTGTTCAATTTCTTGTCGTCTCTTTTGCTAAAATAAATGAAATACCATCTTAATTTTTTTTCTACATCTAGAGAAAGTGTTCTAGTTTGATCAACTTAAAAATTCTCAATTATTTACACCATTAAAGGCATTCCTAAAACCATATTAGGAAATACATCCTAAACTACAGCTAATGGAAGAAAAGAGTGTTACTGCTTGCTGACACCTAATTTTTTGTTGGTTTATATAGTTATGGGGCTCTGTGAATTTCTGTGTGGTTTACTATCTTTCAGTTTGGACTTAAAATTTTCAATGTAAGTTTCAACAAGTTGAGTTTTTTTCCCCAGTGGCAGAAAAATAAAAGGAATGTATTTGAGGTATCAGGAAAATTAGGTAAATTTCCCACTTGTGAGAGAAAGAAGTCAACTCCTCCAGAAACAAATGAAGGACTGCAGACTGGTGTTTGTGAGCAACAAAAATTAGATTGTGAACACTTCCGGTATATTAATTAATAATCATATATATTACTACTATCCAAGAATGCCGCTTCTATGCCCTAGACTGTCATGTCCTCAGAATGTACAATAACTGTCAATAAAAAAATAGAATTTACTGCCTGTACATCAAAACAGCTGTGTTGTAAAAATCCTCAGGCCTCGACTTTGATTTATATCAAGTGTCTATGTATGAACAAAAAAAGATCTTCATATGGATTCTCAGAACAATTTTGCAAGGAGCAGTAAGTCCTCAAAGTCCTTTGTGTGAACACATACTGCTGTGAATTAGACAGGGACTCCACGTTTCTAGACCATCCTGATAAATAGCTTTTTGTTCTAATGCAAGCAGGCAAAGTGAACTTTGGCCTTACGTGCCAGGTGACAAGATAGGTAAACCACCCAAATACTGCATCTGAAAGTAATCAATACCAGCACTGTGAGTCAGCTCTGCTGACACAGAAAAATGTTTTAAGTTTACATCTTTCTATCTGCTTCAATTGGACTGCTGAAAGTCAAACTTTAAAACACTGTTTTTAATCTAAAGGTTATTAGTGTTAACTGAGTAACCTATTTATTTAGTGCAACAGTAAACAAGTACCATAGCCTTCACGAATTAAAAGGGCATAGTAGGAATAAAGTTACCATCATCCCATATACAAGTTTTTTGAAGTAATCACTAAGCTATGCAAACCCTTTGCTTCATTACAATAATACATTTATTTATTAGAATCAGAAATTCGAGTTATCTGCACTGGAATAGGAAAGAGGTTTTTAGACAGACAGCATAACCAAGCATAGATTTCTGTATACCTGGTTCTAACTTAAACATCTGGAACACACCAGGGTAGGCACTGCTTCAGCAATACCGCATCACTATTATTTCCAGAAACAGCCTATGACCTCTTAAATAGCTACCTGATTAAATTCCATTTAATATTGCCTTTTTGTTTCCACAAAGGTCAGAAATAGGGTTACAAAGTCAGTAAGAACCCCTATCCCCCTTTCCTGCCTCCCACCCTCATTCCCCTGCATTAAGACAAACAAAAGACCTCCACGTACTCTTACAAATTTGCTGCATCTGCAACTACACCATAGGGAACTTTCTTACTTGAAATAACCAAGCAATTTTGCTTTATTATTTACAATCTGATAGAATTTAAAGTACATACCCTCTCAGTAGCAATAGCAACTGTGGACTCCTGTTTAAATTTCTGAAGAGTGCCCATCAACAAGCCAAATATACGTCGATTCCTGAAAAGAAACAAATCCACAACAAAAATAAATTCGGGATTTAGTTCAAATACTAAGATTTTTATTTGTATAAATAATCAGAGAAACTTTCCATCTCAAAGATACTTAGTTTTAAAGGCACAGTAGTACCCAAGGCCACTAGCAATAGAAGACATACTGACTGTGCCAATAGTCCAGGATATAATTTATAGTGACATATCATTTTGCTTACGAGAAAGACACAGCTCTTAACCCTAACACAGAACGGCTAGCACTGGCAAACTGGAAGCCTGCACATTTTCCATCTAAAAATAATAACGCCAAGGAAATTTAAAAAAAAATTTAAAACAGAGAGTACTGAAGAAAAAACAGTCAAGTAAATACAGAGTGAGCTATCAACAAGGGAGCAAACTGGGTTTTCTAAAAAGCACACACTCCCCTCTCCACAATCTGCTTAGACTAGTAAGGAGAAATGGAGCCACAGGGGAGTGAAAGCTTATCTATCACAGTTGCCCAACGAGACACTGCACTGTGGGATGAAACCAGAACTGTTCTCATCCAATTAGGTGTTGTTTTGAGAAAAATAAGTAAAATTCTTCAACAGATTCCCTTCTTCTGAGCAAGATCTAATTTCTTGACTTTCACCTTCAATTTTTTTCATTCAAGCCCAAATTAAGTCTTTACAACATGATGCAGACTCTCTTATTTGCCTTCAACCTTTACCTGATTAAGTAAGAAAGGAAATACTACTGTCTTCCCTACGTACCTCTCTATCACAGTGGCACAAGCCTCACATGGAAAGGCAAAAGTATATTAAATAGTAGAAACATGAAAAGATAAAAAACTGAAAGCCAGAGATCACTGAAAGTGCATTTGTTTATGAATGACATCCCAGAAGGCACTGAGCAAGGTCAGGAGTTCAGTGGATGTTGTCCTCTTAAAGAACCTCCTTCCACCACAATTCATAGAGACAAATACTATTTTTCTCATCTCCCTAGGAATTATTGCACTGAAAAGCAGTAAAACTACAATTCTACAAGAACAAGCTTTTAGTGCCTGAAGCTCTAGGAAGTTCAGTAAGAATTTTGGAAGTCTCTATGTGAGGGAAGCAATTAGAACCTTGAAATGGAAGCAAGAGCAGACTCTAAGTGGGGTTATAACTAAAAGAAGCAAGTGAACTGCCAGTTTTCTGTGCCAGTTGATCTGTGGGGACTTTATCAGAGAAGCTTTCTATAGTTCCTTATTCCAACTCTAATTCTTCTGTTTATTTGAGGTATAATTAATATTGCACCAGGTGACTTGCAGTCTGAAGTAGATGGAATCCAAGAGGTTAAACACAGTTGCAAATTTGGTTTTCCAACGTCTCTTACCAATAGAACTGCATTTCAGTTGGAAATTTAATAGCCTTGAGAAAAATAAAATATAGAAAGGAGATACACACAGGAGGAATCTAAAAAGTAGCAGGTGAAATGAAGGCAAGACGGTACACACCCCAAAAAGTCTAAGTAGTACAAGAAAAGAAACATGATGAAACTATTTCATTTAAAAAGAGAGGCAGAGGGAGTGAGGAACCATACCCATAACCCTCCTTCAACCAACAAAATAAATGATGAGCCAAGACAGCTGTAATAATCCAAGACATTAAGCAACCAATGAAGCTACAGACATTTCTTACTCAAAGGACTTTAAAACAGCACTAGCAGACCTGTTCCTGTAGGAGGCCTGAAAAGTAGAACCCATGTCAGTTATGTGAACAATGCACATGTTGCTGCTCATGAAGTATTTTCAAAGAACACTTTTTAAATTAAATTTTATACCGTAATGATAACTCTTCAACATAATCTTTGATACACAACAGCTTGTGTGCAATACCTTTTAAATCTAAAGCTACTTTCTTTGGTAGAATTCAAAAGTGTCACATGACAGGTGAACATAAAAGATTTCTGCATACCTTTGTTTTCCTTTCTCGTCCATATTTTGATCTTGTATAAGGTCTCGACGTGTTCGCTCTTTGGAGGTAGCAACGACAGAAGATGGCAACGCTGGCTACAACAAAGAAAAACAAACGACTTTGTTCATTGTGTTGCAGGTGAGTTTCTCCTTGCACAGCTCCATTTCCTATATATTACCTTTTTAATATCATCATCCTCTGCGTCGCTTTCTTGGCGTGATTCTCTTCTTGTCCGACGTTCTCCACCCAGCCTGAGGAAGAAAGCCAGTGGTCATTAGAGAACATGTGTTTAGGAGAATCTCTTCCAACATGAGAAAAATACAAGTATGTCTAATCAGAAACAACACTTGGGTAAAAATCTCCCCACTGCTCCAGCAACCAGTAAGTAACATTTTACAGACAGAATCTACTGTTAGTGAAAAATCAGTGAGACAGAACAGTTTAAATTTTAATACAATTTGCAGAGTAATAAAAACAGAAGAATCCTCAAATACCATAATTAACTTTTTAAAACGCATGTGCAATTTATTCTTTTAAATGTTGATGCTTTTCCAGAACCTCTAAAATGGCTACTGGTATAAAGGCATCACTAGACAGATTTAAATGCATCGACGTGGAAAGGTTGGTACAATTTCTTAAACAGGAAATACTGTTTAAGTTACCTACCAAATACCTATGGGAGAGGGGCAGAGGGCTTACCACTTGAGACAGGGATGAACTAAGGCTTTAACAAAGGACAACTTAAAATAAATAATTTAAATAAAGAAATCTTAAAATAAATAATTAAAGTAAAAGTTATTTTCAGCCTTCATTTTCAGCTTTGTGGCACAGCACTTCCCTGTTTCCCAGCTTCATTTTCTGCTAACGCAAAAACTCCAAGGCAAGCTTTGTTTTGGTCAAGAACAACCACTGCACGTTAAGTGCCCACAGCACTTAAGCTCACTATTATCAGTCACATCTGATGGATTTGCATCCAGATGTGAAAGCTCAAAACCCGAGTCCAATGTCACATTGCCTGTATTCAATCTATTGAACAGGAGTTCCCAGTCATAACTCAATTTGCATTCACTGCAAACAAATGTCTCTTCTAAGAAGAATGTAATATAGCAGATTGTATGCCAAATAAAACCAGAAAATCCCAAATATCTTTGTACTGCTATACGTTTACATTATTGCTACTATCTTTATGTTGCTCTAAGGTATGAAAAAGTTTTCACCACAGTGATTTGCTATCATCCAAATTATTCCCAAAAAGTCTTGAATAAGTAATCTCCAAAGAAGACAGTGAAAGTCCCCAGGTATTACCAGTTTTTGGTTTACATAGTCTCATTTGGAAAAGCAAGCTGGCTGCATCAGTTTTTGCACTCACCTACTGGATGCACCTTCAAGATCCCTCTGTTTGGCTGGGGGTCCTCCTCCACTATCCGAGAATCCACGCCTAACAAGAAAACACTTGTGGTCTTAGAACAAGTTAGGTTGATCCCTGGACTATCTCAAGTCTGCACAACTGAACTATAATTTGGCTTTATGGTCGTGATTAAACATAAATTTTACTCAGCTCTATCACCATTTACTGCTAGTACTGCAGTGAAATATTGAAACTCACTGCTTGTGAACAATCTAATATCACCTTGAATTTCTGCGCTTATTTAACTGAATAGGTGCACTGAAACAAGCATCCCATCGTGTTCAAATAATCTTATCTGCACTAATTTTCAGGACGTGGTTTCATCCACATGTATTTTAAAAATCACTCCTGAAGCACCTACCAGTTTTTTAATCACCAAGAGACTGATCTTGAACGACTTCAAAGATAAGGTCCCAGCCACCACACAATACCTCCCTTCATTTTGACGTTTCCCCTTATTTTTCAGCTGAGATGGTCGGTGAAAACCGCCCATTTAAACTTGTTGCAACTCACGACGAAAAGGCGCTTTAAATTTAACTCCCAAAACCCTGTAGGGCAGCTGTGATGCTCACTCAAACAGCACCGCAGCGAGCAGCGGAGGCAAACGCGGAACCCACGACACCCAGCGCAAAGGCACGAACACCGCCAGAGAAAGGATGGACGAAACGCCGCTGTCCGTCCTGCGCCTCCTTACCTTAGCAATAAGCTCCCACGCCCTCTACCTCCACCGGGGCCTGAGAGGGCTAACAGCCTGTTTTGAGGGGCCTGAAAGAGACCGGAGGCGCTGTTAGTGGTGCCTGCCCAGCCCGCGGGGCGCTGGTACCCGCCCGGCCCAACGGGCCCGCGGCCGTTCCGTCCTGCGCTCCGCGGCCGTGCCCCTTCCCCGGGGCAGAGCTCCTCCATCGCCAGCGGAGCGGGCACGGCGCGCAGAGGGACGCGGGGAGACGGGGGGAGCCGCGGCCGGCTCCACGCCGCCCGCCCTGCAGGCCCGACGCACCCCCACCCCCACCCCGGCCGGCCCTTCCTTCGCGGGGCAGCGGCGCGCCTGGCGCTCCCCGCCTCACCTCACATCATTGGGGTCCCGGCCCGTGAGCTTGCGGATATTCTCGTCCACGTGCTTGAGGCTTTCCTTGGCTTTCTCCAGCTGCTCCTGCAGCGCGCGCACCGCCACCGCCATCCCGCCCGCCGCGCGGCCTGGCCGGGCTCCGCGCGAGGCAGCGCTGGGAAACGGGGGGGGGGGGGACAGGCCCCGCCCACTCCGGCGGCCTGGGCCGGGCCGGCGCAGCCAATCACACCCCGGAGGCCGCTCAGACCGCCAATCACCGGGCACGAGGGGAAAGGGCACGCCCCCGGAGGGGGTGGCTCGCCGAAAGAGTTCACCAATCACAGAGCCCATAGGCAGACTGGCATCCCGGCCGCCCAACTAGCGGAAGGCTCTGCCTGCTAGCTCGACGAATCAATGAAAGCTGCCGCTGGAGTGATGGAGCTAATAAGAACTCAAACGTCATTTCCTTGTAGCTCAATCCGAAAACCACTTCGAGGCCGCTTGTTCCCACCCCCTGGGACACATCCTGCTCTCCCACTCTCCATGGGGCCCAGGAGCCGGCGCGCTCGGGACTCCGGCGAGGGCCAATCAGCGCTGCGCTACCACAGGCGCCTGTACCCAGCAGGCCAATAGACGGGGGCGTTACTTGACGCTGGCCGGGTGGCGGCCTGAGGGGCGGTGCGTGCCGGGGCCGCTCCTGCCCTCACCCCCCGCCCGGAGCGGCGTGGCCGAGAGGTTTCGTACTGCGCCTTAGTCGTGGCGCCCGGGGCCGCAGCGAGGCTGTAAACCCGCGCTCTTCCTCGGCTGCAGCCGACGCCGCTCGGCGGCTCCCGCGGCGGGCAGGGCGAGGCGCGGGCGCTGTCTCCGAGGCAGTGACATCCGCGCGCCCCGCCTGGCTCCAGAGGGGCGCGTTTGATCCCCGGCTCCGGCCCACGCTCAGGACCCTGGGCTGCCGGCGCCGCCCGAGTCCGTGGGCTCTGCAGAGCCTTAACACGAGAGCCCCTTTCCCAGCGCTTCCCCGCCGGGGAGACCCGGCCCGGCCGGCACTGCTGGGCCGCCCCGCCTCGGCCGGGAGCTCCCGCGGGTGTCCGGGCCCGCCCGGCAGGGGCGGCGGCCCTGGCGATGGCGGACGAGACGCTGTTCCTGCTGCTGCACAGCGAGATGGTGGCGGGGCTGTACCGCGCCGCCGAGCAGGGCGAAGGGGTGAGTGGGGCCGGGGCCGCCCCGGGGCCGTCCGGCAGCGGCCGGGGCTGACGCTGCGGCCGCGGCGTCTTGTGTCTTGCAGGAGAACGGGCGCTGCACCACCAAGCTGGAAAGCATGGGCTTCCGCGTCGGGCAGGGGCTCATCGAGAGGTGAGTCCCCGCTGGGCCCTGGCAGCCGCTGCTCGCTCTCGAGGCTTTCACCTTGCCGCCAAAGCACACCTGTCCGGGCGAAGTGTGGTGCTTTGGCCGGACGATAGCGCGTTCCTCTTACCATCAGTTGTTCTGGCATCTCTTCGTATCTCGTTCTTGTGAGAAAGTGTGTTCGCGTATCACGGGACAGTTTTGCAGAGTATTGTGTTCCTAGTGCTTCCCGTCATGAAAACCTAGTCAGGTTACATGGTTACTTTTAATGCTTACAATTATCTTTAGTTCTACTTTGTGTAGACTTTTGCATGTTTCCTGCTTCTGGTACATCTTGTGACTGTGTTCTTTTTCTGATTGACTTCTTAAGCATAATTTTGTGATTGGCTGTTACTCTATTTCGTTTTTCTAAAGCGCTCTCAGTCCTTGCGAATTCGCAGCTCGGGCCCTTTGCGGACCCGCGAAGCAACTGCAGCGCCCTCGATCCGAGGTCGTGGGGAGACTCTAGAGTTTCTGAAGTCATGCTTCTGTTGGATAAAGTGGTCCTTTAGTGCCAGATAAAGTTCCTCAAGGAGGATAAAGAGAAATACGAAATAAACAAGAGAAAGGTCTCTTCTTAAAAATGGGACCGAGTTTTACATACTTGTTCTGATGTTAGAGCTCTTTTGCCTATTTGAAGGACTCCTTCTAAGGAGTTGTATAGGTGTAAGCATTTCGTTTATCTTCTGTTTAGATACCTTGTTGAAGATAAAACTGATAGAGCACTTTCCACCTCTATGTATGTCAGCTATCTCTGATAATCATGGAATTTAAACTATTTATTCTGCTATCATATTGCAGATACTAAGGTAACACTGTGTTGCACTTAAGTTAAAATACTCGATGAATGCACAGTGAAGCTAAAATGATACTGTATGATGGTTGGCAAACTTGTTTAATAACCTCAAAAATAATATTGTATAGTACCATTTAAAAATTATTTCTGTGTTTAATTGGTCAGGTTATGTGTACCATCATTATTGATAGACTTCTCACTTTTCTCTTAGGTTTACAAAAGACACTGCCAGGTTCAAGGATGAATTAGATATTATGAAGTTCATTTGCAAAGATTTTTGGACAACGGTATTCAAAAAACAAATAGATAACCTAAGGACTAATCACCAGGTACTAATGCTGTAGATTAAGATTCAACTTGGAAAGTTGGTGAGAGTTTTGAGTTGCTAGTGCATTTTTTGTTTTTCTTGGCTTAGAATTAATTACCAGATAAGAAACCCAAAGTGTTGCATATTTGTTTTGTTACAAAAGCGTGTTTTTCAATATTCATATTATCATGTAGCTATAAAATACAATTTAATAATTGCCTATGATGTCTTTATTGCCACCCTGTTTGAAAAGACAAAATGCTTTGAATTTCATATGCACTGTTGCAGCGTTACAGAAAGAACAATGATTACAGTTGATTACTGTAATGATTACAGTTGATTAACATTTAAACAAGGACTCTTCAATCTGTCTCTTAAAAAAGTGAAAAAGTGATATTATTCTCTTAACATCTGTTTAATAGAATGGCTGCCATGAAGTGATTGTTTTACTTTGAAGATTGTTAAGAGTTTTCAGCAGTTGAGACAGTTGTAATCTATTGAAAATACTTGTAAAAGAAACAGCTGAGAAACTTCTCAGATTTGCATGTTGATGACATTGTGCTGTATCCATGCGTTTTCCTGTGTTAACAGCCACTGTTCTTAAAGCCAGATCAAAATAAGTTAAGGACCCATTTTACTGGAGTAAGAAAGTATTTTTCCATGGAATGGCTTGGTTTTCTTATGGCCATTTCCCTGTTGTGTCAAATTAGGAAGAAGAGAATTTGTATAAGGATTGTGCCAGATAGGTCTTATTTTTCAGTGACTTGTTTATCAAGTAATAACAGATGATTACTAGTTTAGAAATCTGGAGTTTTAATTAAAAAAGCTGCAGTATTGAGCTAAAGGTCTTAATTGTATATGCAGCCTTAATTTAAGTTCAAGGCTTATCTTCCACAGTAGCAAGGAAATTAAAATGGCAGGTGTAGATAAAGGTATATTGTGTTTATACTTAATTTATTAAGATGCATATTGTTGTACAACATTGTATTGTATAAAATGCCTGACTTTTACTTTGATTGTCTGCTGCGTGTTGCTGTCTGTACTGTCATAAGAAAAGTAATTCCCACTGAATTTGAGAATAAGAATAGAGATGTTCAAAACCCAATGAAGATTGAGATTTGAATGTAAAAATCAGTATGCATTTGATATATTACCAAAGACTTTCTAGTATGGAGCTATTTTTTCTGATCACTGGAAGGATTCTTCCAAGAGGAAATGTAGATAAACATTTTTTAGGGTTAACTGATCATATTATTAAGGGGTTTTGTTGTATACTTAAAATAAAGTGTATTTTCTTTTGATATTCCTTGTAAGTAAATAATACAATTTCAACTTACATTACATATGCCTTAATCTAAAATTTTATTTTTCAGCCTGAGATAATATATATTTTTTTCTACAAATCAAATCCATTCAGAGAAAATGTGGATTTTATATTACTGCACATTTAACTGAACCCCTCAATTTTTTCTTTTTAAACAGGGTATTTATGTCCTTCAAGACAATAAATTTCGTCTCTTGACACAAATGTCTGCAGGAAAGCAGTATTTAGAACATGCACCAAAGGTACCCTTCAATTTTACTGGGGGAGAGGGTCTGCCAGTTTGGTTGTAATTACCTTGATCTATTAACAACTTTAGATTTTGTAATTAAGTAGATAAAGATTCTTCTACAGGGCACCTAAAGATATGACTTCAGAACCTGTGTGCTTTTTAGAAAGGTGCCCTGTTTTAGAACAGTGGTTTGATTTATAGTTCAAAAAGTGGTCATGGTTGTTGTGAAACTTGCTGTTGTTACATTTGAGTTACCTCATGGTGAAAACTTGTCTACCATTACCTGCCACTGTCACACAAATTCTCTCTTTGGGAAGCATGTGCTTTCAGAAATGTTCTTTTAAATTCCCAAAACACATTTGGAACATGCTATTTGTTATGTAAAACAAGCTTCTGAGATGATGTAAATGTTCAGAAAGCTCTTCCACCAATTAGTTTTGAGTGCAGATGCTGAGTTACAGTAATAGTTCAGGTAAAATCAGTCCCTCTGCAGAACCTATCATAGAGAACTTTGGTTCAGGTAGATTGAGAAATGCTATATTGTTCTTTTTTATGGTTTCTTAATTCTTGATCTTAAGTCTTCCCAATTGGTTACTGTCCTTGGGATGGGTTTTTTTTGTGTGTTTGGTGAGGCGTTTCTTCTATTTTGCAACACGTTTTAAATATCTGCAGGCCTTTGTATTCTAAGGTATGGCCTATGCAAGAATACTGTCTTGGACTGTTTCTCCTTTGTTGACTTTAATTTGTTAATTTCAGCCAAGTTTTGGGAGTAATTGTTTTAAGGATATTAAGTTCCTACAGGTTTAGTAGAAAGTCACTCAAACTACTGTCTCTAATGAGAACAATCTGTGTAGTGAGCTTCACTCTACCAAATATTGGAGCTTTTATATATTAGAGACCTGACAAAGTCTCTCAAAACCTCCATGATTTTCCATTGTCCAGGTATTAAGTCCTGTTCTTGAGTACTTAGTTTCAATCTTTATTAAGCTTCACTCATTTGAAGTGCACCTTTGTATTTAGTATTTAGCATTCACCTGTGGACTAATCAGAGGAGGCCTATCAAATCTGGGAATAAAGAGTATTGTAACAGCTGAAGTTTCTTCAATGCCTGCATGTAAGTAGTACTTGGAGTATTCAATTATTAGCTCACTTGGTAACTTTCCTGACTGTGCTGCTGTTAGAAGCATTTTTCAAGGTGGGATTTGTTTGAAGCTGCTGGGCCATAGAAGTCCATGAGAACTTCAGGGTATGGCTTGCCACTAAATCCTTTAGTATTTAGAAAATATTGACAAGAGGTTAAGCCTCCATGATGTTAAGTGGAAAGCAAAACTATAAAGTTGTATTTACATTTAGAAGCATCAAATGTGTAAGGATGTGTGTCCAGAAGGTTATTTGCACAAGTGAAGATCTTTCTCTATACAAGTCATTAAGAATGTTAGTAAGTGAAGACCATTTTAGTTACATAAGGTGCTCAATTAAAAGTTTTCCACAGACTTAGCACAAATTTTAGGTTTAGCTTACAAAACTATATGTGGGACATGGCCAACTTTCAGAAAAAAAGAGAAAAGCTGTTCAGTGTTGAATTAAAATTTAAATGCTAAATCTAAATAATGGCTCATCTGCTTACAATTAAACTGTAAGATTGAAATGTTCATTAGTATTCTTTGAAAAAAAATTTACAAGAAAATAATTACTTGAAGAAATAATTCTAATGGCAATAATGTGATCTGACTCTACTTTTCCTGCAGGTAAATTTCAGGTGATGATACAGAAGATGTAGAGCACATTCCTATCTGGGTATCTACTTTAAAAAGCCTTTGTATATGGATTCAGTATCTTGGCTCAGTCTTGTATATAACATGTAAATTATAGCCGTGTGCATCACACTTCCAAAATAAGTAATAAATGCTCATCAAAATAACTTAATACTATGTTTGTGTCTTGGTATGAAGTTTATTCTATACCAAAGTAATAATGTCCACATGGTAAAAACCATGTACTCTACATATTCAGCAAAACATTTAAATTACCAAAAAAAGCTTGAAGTACAGACAGAGTTTGAGAACAGAGAAAAATCCTGACCAAGACTAAATTTGAATAAGAAACTAATGGTGTTGTGTTGCCCAGTGTGGATGCTCAACTGCTACCTTTCCCCATTCACTTTGAACTGGGTGACAGATTGCTTTTGTATTTCTTTGATGGAGCCCATTAGCATGTTAGCCATCACCTCATGCATCGTTAAAAATGCTACATGGAGACCTTTGTAGGAATGTAGTTTGGGGCAGTAGAAAAAAACCTTGTTTTTACATAGTTCGACAGTTTCTCTTGTCCCTAAAATTCGCAGCTGTTCCTTGTGTCAGAATGATTTATGCCTAAGGTTGTCTATACTGGTCAAAGATGGAAATTTATTCCACCTTGTTGTGCATAAACTTAATATTATGAAATTGTTTTTAATTGCTAACTATGGTTTACTTCTGTAATGTACTACTTAAGAAGTAGTAATGTTTACATTATACTGAAACAATTGTTTCAGCAATATACTGGCTATAGTTGAACTGCTGAGCAGTGCTAGAGCTCAGGCACCAAAACTTGTAAAAACACATTCAGCCCTAACTCTGTAGATTTCTATAGTAAGGCTGCTGTTCAATAGTATGGAGTGAGAAAATCCACAATGTTTAAAAACAGTCTTTAAAATCCTTTAGTTTTATTAAAAAAGTCCTCAATAATTCTGTTAGAAAAAAAGTATTCATTTGTAAAGTAACCTCAGACTTCACCTAATAGCAGTATCCATACATTATTCAGATTATAGAAATTTCTAACCAAGAATGTAGTTTACAAAGACAGGAGCTTGAGAGATGATGCTGGACACTTCAGTTACCACTTTATGATGATGATGGTATTGGAGATACTGACAATCTCAGCTAAAACTCAGCTGAAGTTATTCACAGCTGTCCCAAATGCAATAGTGTGAGGGTGTTCTGAAGGGATTATGTAATACTTCAGGTCTGAACAGTGCAGTGTCTTGCTGTTAACTCTGACAATGCAGTTTGTACTGTGGCAATGCACAACACTGGATGTACTCAAAACAGCCTAGGAAGGCTCATCAGCCAGGTCACGTTGATCGAAGTACCTAGGAATGAAGTGGAATATGGTAAGAAACTTTCAGTGCAACACATTCCTTACTTCAAGTTGTCTGACCCATTGCTTTCTAGCTCATCCTTTAGTGTTGCTATCATAATTATGGCATCATGGTTCAGGGGGCTCATCTGAAGAAAGGAACAAGCTTACTTTACTCTTAGGTATACATACCTTAAATCTTTTCAGCCAAGTGTATTTGCTACATTGGCCCAGGGTACTTTAACTGACTTTCACTTTTCAAAGGATTCAGGTTAGTGAAAATAATCATACATTTATGTTGGACATACATTACTGGTTTAGGTGTATAAGTCACGTTACCTGCTAACTAAGCAGATTATCAAATTCAGAGCTGATATTTGTTCTTCATTCTTACTCTCCTGGAAAAGAGATAAATATTACAACAATTCTTTTGTTACCTGTGTCAAATAGAGAAGCTGTTACATGCCATGTTATGTGTATTTTTAGTCCTCCCTTCATTCTCAGGCAAACTTAGGACATGAAAAATTACTTATTAAGATAGCTGAAAAATGATCCTCCTTACCTGTTAAGTTCACCAAGTCTTCTGCACAGTTACATTAAATCTTACCTCCAGTGCCCTGACTTCTGAACATCGTCTTGCCAGCTGTCGAATAAGGGAGTGAGCTTCAGGTAGCAAAGGTTTTTCAAGGCATGCCAACAGTGCATAAAGCCATCTACCCTGTGAGGATTCAAATAACAAAGTTTTAATTCTGAGCATTTCCTTGAAGATTTAAGCAATTCATTTTATATAGAGCAGGACTGAAGTGTTCATTCATAGCATTCAACTGCTATATGCTATTATTGAATTTTGAAAACCACATTAGACGCTACATGGTAGAGAGTTCTGCATCTCTAGCTAAGGTTCTTGTGAGCACTACTCCTGGGTTTCCTGGAATTTTTTTGAATGCTGGCGAAGATATAAATTATTACAGCTGATGCTATTATAGTCTGAAGGAAGGATTACTTTAGTAATATCGAAACATTATTACCTGGCTATTACTTTTTAACTTCACAATCTGTGAAAAAACATTCCTCAAGACTGAATGTATGAACTCCAATCTTTGTGGAATTAGTGGTTAGATTTGCTTTAAGATTTGTACCACTGTGAAAGTATGTCCTTTGAGGTTTACATCTCTGAATTCTACTGCATTCTTAAAAATTTAATTTCTGATACCAGTCTAATGTCATAATTTAATCACAGTGTCCAGTGGCCTTCATTCTGGGACCTAACCTGAAAGTCAGCGTGCACATTCTCTGCAACATACGCAGTGGTTAAAAAGAAAATAGTCTTCTACAGGAAAGGACATAACATGAAAGGTCTTTAAGTGACTGAAAAAAAAATAGCGAAACTATGCTAGGCATCATATAATTTTCCATTACTCTTTTGCTTTGTGGTACTGAAGGAGATGAGATGCATCCACCAATGTCTTCTGTAAATCTGATGCCATTACACAGCTGGTCAGTCTCGTTGTGGCCAAACCCCATGCAAATGTAGCTTGTCAATCAGGAGTTCTTAGTAGGTTTGATTTGTCACCACATGAATGCAGCTTAGCTTTCTGGTCTTTACTGCACGTGGAAAGATTAAATGTGTCTTTGCCAGCACACTGTAATGCACCTACAAACGAAACTGGATTTGTTGGTAAGCAGTGTGCAGCACCCTGACAGAACCAAAGCTGCTCTGATCTCTCTCCTCTCCTAAACCTTGATACTCATCAAGCCTCGTGGTTTAAGATATTGGGGTGAGTGATACAAAGGGGAGGGAGTTTGGGCAGTACTTTTTATGTCTGTATCTGTTATGGTTTATAATTTTAGCCTTCCAAAAACAACTGTGACTATTCATTTTAGTATCTAATCAAGAAAGTTTTGAAAGTAACAATATGATACAACTATCTAGAGAACTCTTTAGAAAATTAATATAATTTAATAGAAAACTGCAAACGATTTATTCTTTGTTTAATGCATTCATGTGCAAGTAGTTAGAATAAATTAAAAATTACCAGTTCTGGAGTAAATTTTTTCTCTCCAAACCAGCTTATCAGATATTCTAAGACACTGGTTACTGTTGCCTTCAAAAGAGGAACAGAAAGAGACAATATAATATCTGCGATGTTTTGTTTTGCTATTCTTTTACCTGAAGGATTTTATTACATAAAAAGTATTTTTACTCCACAGTATCTATTCCAGGTTCAAGTTACATGTAAGGGTAAAGTAAGTGTTAAAGTATCACTTTTTGGAAAGAACTTTGTATGAGATGAAGTAATTTTCTGTGTTAATGAAAAGTTATGGATAAGTAGCTACAGATTAGGAAAGAGGCATTACACTGAATGCTTGGTTGGTTGTGTATAATGGTGGCAAGTGGGAAATGTAGTAAAGGAGAGATAAGTGTGATTCTTCTAGCCTTGCAATGTACATAAAGGTTCATAATCAAATTGAAGGACTGCACTTAAAACACTAAAGGAGAAACTTAAAAACATTGTAAAGCACCTATTGGGGTATTCAGCAAAAAGTCAAACACTAAATGTGCTATAGAGAAACTACAACAACAAAATACTTTTAGAACTAGCCATGAAAAATCTGCTCGTAAAGTTATTTGTAGCTGAATGTGACATAACAAATATGTATTTTCCTTCTGAGTGTACAATGAATAGAATTTGTAATAAACAACTGCCTACTCTAGGCAAAGAAAAATAGATGAGCCTTCTGCAACAGAACATGAGAAATAATGATTTAGGCAATATCACTACATGATTCTAAGAGGTAGGCTTACCTGATTCATCCTGCTTACAATACTTAGCAGAGGAGGAAAGCCCACCTGAAATAAGCAAGTTGGAAAATGCGAACATTATCACAAATATTTTTGTCCTAATTTAGAAAATACTAAGACTTTAATTTGATGTTCATACACTTGTATTGATTTGAAAGCCTGTTCTGAGCTTTGAAATTTATTAAAAACGTATCTTGAAGAAAGTTGAAGGTCCAGTGAAGTATCAGAGCACCTTGCTTCTACTGTTACTTGTTAGTTTTTTCAAAATGATGCAGTAAAGAGCATGTTTGTAGAGTATCAGATATGAGGAGGGTAACCACACATCACTATGCAATGAAACACTAAAGCAGACTATGAAGAAAGCTTCCATTCTGTTCAGTGAGAACAAATTAATGATTTTAGCTGATAAGAGATGAAGGAACTCTTCAAATTTTGACTGAAGACATAGACTTATTTTCTGCTTCACTTAGTTTCTGCATAAAAAGAATGTACACTGGGACTTTCTGGGTTCACTAGAGCCTACTTTCTGTTTGGCACAGTGGTAATAAACAGTAGGATTGTTTCTGGCAGTTAGTCTAGAAAATAGCTTCTAAATAGAAGTCCTATACTCACCTTCATGTAATCAATTCCTAAATTTTCACTATCAGATAGTGCATCTATTTCTGAGTATACTCTTTCACCCAGGCAGAACTTTTTCCAGCCTTCTTCATCCTCTGATTTTGGCTGAAGTAAATAAAAATAAATGATAGGTGTGTAATACTGTTATCTTGAAGACACTGGAGAAAAGACTTCATAATACTCATCAATTGTTGCATGCAAACTATAAAGCAAGGTTAACTGTGGATTCAATAACTGGGGAAACAAACCACAGTGTGCTGTTATAAATTCTACTCACCATAGTAACATTGCTGTCCAAGTGTTGTGACCGCCAGTGATTCCTGTGCTTGTTCAGGCTCTGTGTAATTAAAACAAAGTCAAATCCCAGTTTAACTGTGCGGTTATTTTATCTTAGCCCCAAGGGCTCTTCATTATTCTTAAAATGTATGAAAAGTGTGTTTTATGACTTTCTTTAAGTCAATAGACATATAGCACAACTGGCTAAATATTTCCCATGCCTCTTAGAAATGTAATGAAGATGCTCACACTGGGTTTTTGGAATTAATGTTAAAGCTGAAGGCATTTTGAAGTCTTATTACATAAGGTTAAGCTGAGGTAGTAAGGTTTACTAGTCTTCTAGACTTTTCTTGTTAGAACAATCTTAAGAGAAAACCCACTTTGATTTAATCCAAAAGCACACATAAAGCCAATATCCTGTTTCCAAAAGTGGTTTGTGTCTGTATCAGAGGTCTAAAGAATTGTTTGAAAGAAGACAAGTGTGTTTTCTTTGCACATCTCTTCTGCCTGGCAGGAATCCTGTGTATGACAAACTGGCCTGATTAACTTGGAGAGAGCCATAAATGTTCTGTAGCAGAAGAAATTTGTCTCCCATTCTGGTTGTTCCTGTAGCTGTATAAAAGACCACGAAAAAAGCTCTAAGTAACAGCAGCTGATGCAGTGGTTGAATAAGTGAATTCTGATGCTCTTTGTTGGTTTTAAATACTTTTTAGCATACTCTCATATTTCACAGTGTTAATTCTGGCACAGATAAGAAGACAATTGATTTGAGCATAAAAAAAGTACCTATACAGTGAATAAGCCTTTAGATGTCAGTCTCTTTAGTTCTGCTAAAACCTTAGATTATGCCTAAGATACAGGATACAACATGATCCCTCACAGAAACAGGGGTTGTTTAGTTACTGTTTACAGTGTAGCTGCAGTAGTACAGATCTCCTCCTTCACTAAATTTTCCTCCCTGATAAAAACATGGTACATGAGCTGATGCAGAGTTCAGTGCTAGAGTAGCTCCTAGGTGGTCATACCTCAGTACTTGAGGTACTCCTACAATGCAGCATCAATGCACTGTAAACATGCTGTCTGCAGCACTGGAGTCACAAATGACCTACATCTTTATTGTATTTTCCATTATCTTTTCCATTTCAGCCTGTTTGAACTGTGCACAGAGAATAGTAGAATCATAGATTTGAGTTGGAAGGGACCTTTGCAGGCCATCTAGTCCATCTCTTCCATGGGCAGGGACATCTTCAGTTAGATCCGGCTCGGAGCCCCATCCAACATGACCTTTTGTGTTTTGAGGGATGGGGCATCCACCCTCTCTGGGCAACCTGTGCCAGTGTTTCACCACCCTCATTGTAAAAGTATTCTTCTTTATATCTAATCTAAATCAACCCTCCTTTAATTTAAAACTTTAGTAAACCTTAGCTAAACTTAGAACCTCTACCCTTTTGAGACCCCGTAATTTTCTGTTCTTCTTGTGTTATTTCAAGCAGGGTGCAAATGTATCCAGAAAGATTAAAGTCTGTGCCAACTCTGTAACCTTACAAACATGTTTTACCAAATCAGTATTTCCCTCATAATGGGTTGCCACCTCTGTCAACAGGTCCCTGAATGGACTTTATGAATCTCCTGATGGGTTAGAATCTAGTTGGTTCTTAGTTAATGTTGAGTTCTGCAGAACATTTCCAGCTAGCACTATATTTTAATATAACTGCATAACATCATAGGGGTCTTTGTCCTTCCTCAACTACACTATATCATTTAATCTAAATACAGACCTATTTTTGTTGAAGGAGAATTTCTTAAACATTTTATCAGAGGTTTAATATAGTATATGCTCAATTAGCTTTCAAGAACTTAAAACACTTGCCTATAAACACTATCCTGCTACAAAATCATAACCTTTCTGTACTGGATATAAAGTTATCCCCTGTAAAGCACAGATAAATTCTATGTAGATCGTGCAAGACTCCTCACAGACTATCTTGTACCTGACGAACAGCTGAGAAATTTGCCACTTGCTGCTGCTGCCATTTGAGCGTTGGAGAGTATCCCTCAGGAGCAGGCTGACATCCGGAAATCTAAGAAAACACTGGCAATAATTAAAATGTAAACAGAGTTTTATAAGAACACTTAAGAACAAGAGAATCAGTGAATGTTTACTGTCAGGTAAAAAAAAATATCCTTTAAATCTTCATCTAAGAAAGGTAATTTCATGACCACATCCAAGGCTGACTTAAGATTTTGGCTTAGACAAATTTTTTTTTGTTTGACTCTTCTCATATGTACATAAGAAGAAAAACTAAGTTCGAAATACATTGCCCAAGAATTACTTAAGGTCTTCTTTTCAGCAATTGTTCTGCTTTAATCTCCCTGCTTATAAAAAACAGGTAGCTGTTTCTTTATCTGGGACAGATACTATCAATCTAAGGCATTCAACTTGTCAGGATAGTAAGTCAAGGAAGAAAGAAGACCATAATACCATCTAGGACATTAAGTCTGATAGTTAAGTAGATACAACCTCCTTAAAGATTAGCATGAAAGGGTTATTAAACAAAATCTTTCTGCAAGTGTTTAAGAATGTCACTACACACAGATGAGACAGATGAAGAGAATGGCTACAGAAGTTACAAGGTCATGTCAGTATTAGAAACTTACTTTGAGAAATCTAGTAGAGAAATCTGATTACATCCACTGTCATTGGAGAATGACAAACTATTTGATTAGTAGATTAAAAACCAAGCTGGCAGGGCAATGCAATAACAGAAAAATCTGCTTCAGCAGTAAGGAAAAGTTCCAATAAAATATTCCTTCCAAAAGGAAAGAAGTGATGCTACGATTTCATCTAACTTTAATAAAGCTTAGCTGCACTTACTACCCTGGTGCTAGACATAGACTTAAACCCAAAGACCGGTATGGATATATTTTTCTTCTAAAATTTATGTAGGTTTTATGAATAAATAATTGTAAAGTGTAATGCAACATTTTATTTCCTCAGACAGTAAAATAGTCTGCTGTGTATCAAACAGTATGGTGATTATCAATTTAATCAGTTAGACTGTTGTTACCCAGCAGTTGAGCAGGGGTTTCTTCAAACTCGGACATTTAATTCTGTAGATTTAGAATCTAGCAGTGCTATTTAGTTATGCCAATGACTCCCCAAAATTAATACAAACATCATTATAGTAACATCTTTTCCTTTTTTTTTCCCCCCCTCTCAAAACGTATAAAACCTCTCAAACTTACTGAAATGTTTACTGTTGGCTTCTTTTTCAACTTTCTGGGATCTATTTGTGCCACGACCACGTCAGGACATCGAGCCGCTTCAATCCTAAAAAATAGAATCAAGTAGGCTGCATTTTTATTTTCCTATAACAGGTCGATATATACCGAATGTCTCTGAAATACTCATAAAATCATGGAGGGACCAATCAGGATCACTGAGTCCAACTCCGTGCACAGGACAGCCCAGAAATCACATCCTAGACCCGAGGGCGCTGTCCAAATGTTTCTCGAACTCTGCCAGGCCTGATTCTGTGACCACTGCCCCTGGAGCCTGTTCCAGTGCTCGACCACCCTCTGGGTGAAGAACCTTTTCCTGACATCCAGCCTAAACCTCCCCTGACACGGCTTCATGTCGCTTCCTCGAGTCCTGTCGCCGGTCACGAGAGGGAAGAGACCGGTACCTGTCCCTCCTGCAGGTGTGTTAAACACCGACTACGGCGGCGCCGGGCAGCACCGCACGGCCGCGCTGGCGCGCCCCGACCGACACAAGCCCGGCCCCGGCCCCGGCCCGTCTGCTCCGCCACTCACTGGACGCGCTTCAGATATTCCTGGGGCGTCCTGGGAGGCACGGTGGGGTCGAAGTCCTCGGCCAGGTCGCAGTCGCCCACGGGCAGCAGCCGCGGCATGAGCTCCTCCAGGCCCAGCTCCATGGCCGCGCCGGCCCGCGGCAGGGCCCGCCCGGCTGCCGCGGCTCTCGCGAGAGCCGGCGCTGCGCCGCGCCGCCGTCTGCCCGGGGCCGCTCGGTTGCCCTGGACACCACCGGCCGGGGAAGAAAGGAAACGTGGCCGAAGAGCAGTGGCAGAAAAGGGTTTGCCGATTCGCTGCCCATCCAACTAGGCCTATTTTTGTGGTGAATAGGTGTAAACCTTTAATAACTTCTTTTCATTAGGCCCTGAGCCATTATTCTAATAACCTGTAGTTTTCGCCAAAGGTTCTTTAAAGCTCACCCATTAGTACTGTCTTTTTTTACCTCTGAACACCCAGTATTCATAACATTTGTCCCTTCCTTGAAATGCTTTGAGATCTGTGGTTAAAGTCAGTTACATAATGGTTATAAATTTATGCAGAGTTCACATTTTGGAAGGGTCAATACCTGAATTGTTTCTGTAGGAGTTTTTCTGAAGACAATAATGTGGGAGCATCCACATGCCAGAAAGCAAGGTGGCAATTGCACAAAGGGGCATTGTTTCCCAGGTAAGATAAAAAGCAGAAGGATGATCCTGTAATCATTTACACTGTGCATTATGAAATTCCTGTTACACGAAATATCAATCAGTATATTATCTTTCTGATTAGTTCTGCATGCAAAGTCTATTTAGATTTAATATTTCAGAGTAGTTTTAGATACTTCTGACATAAGTTTAAAAAAAAGCAATGTTTTTTTCTTTTTTAATCCCCTGCAAGTCAGTAGTTCTAAATAAACATCTATGTTAACTCCTCCTCTCCAATAGCTTTTGTTTGTTTTAAGGTGTTTCCAAAAGCAGCTACGTGTACCAGGGAGTTTTATTTCTGAAACCCGGATCTAACATCCTAGTTGAGTATGCAACAATTGCAGTCATCACTAGAAATAAAACCTGCTTAGTTAAGCCTACAGTGATAACTCTGGAAAGTCTGACTGATGATCAAGACAAAAACTTTGGTGAGTCCAGCTATATAAAGTTAATTTCTAATACTTTACTAATATTCAGAACTTATCTTTCCTATTTGTTGTCATGTCCAGAACTATGAACAGAAAGAGAATCCTCAGATATAAATACACTTTAAATATACTTTCCATCTTTAGATTTTTTTCTGGAACTTTCCATTGACACTTTTTAAACAAAGCAACATAGTTTTAATTATTACAGATAGTCTTCCACAGGTAATAAAATTGTTCCTAATATGTCTTACCAACATTGCTGATGCAATGGCTAGCAAATATGATTCAGTGGAGAAAGAGGAAGATGAAACTGGAAATGTATTTCTTCTCAACTGCTTAGGCATTAAGGAAGAGTACTTTTCCAAGGAAAGGGCGAGCTGCATTAATGGATATGCCCCG
Source organism: Sitta carolinensis (assembly GCA_032173965.1). Lineage (NCBI taxonomy): Eukaryota > Metazoa > Chordata > Aves > Passeriformes > Sittidae > Sitta > Sitta carolinensis. The sequence goes on from JAVUNC010000006.1 coordinate 41,287,169, forward strand.
TAGGCTTAAAAAAAAAAAAAAAAAAAGTAACACATAAATTCTGCATTATGAAAAATTAAAATGCTTTCAATCTGCATTCTAGCATTCTAGATATGAATATGAGGAGCTAACAAAATCTTTTCTTATAATGAGTAAATGAGTTTATATGTATTTTCTACATTTTTCTTTCTCCTTGATTTTCTCTGTGGTTTGCACCATCATAACAGCTGCAAGACTTTTCTTTACGTTTAGAGCATTGGATTGAGTTATTACGTAATGAAATTTAATTGTGCTGCAGATTAATTAAAAATACTGAATATCTTTTATTTGTAGTGAACTTTCAGAGTAGTATACTTTCCTGTTTTCCCTTCTTGCCCTGTGAATGTCTTTAAATGTCAGCTGCCTCTTTTCCTCGTATTTATAGAGTGCATCTTGCAGTTTAGACTCGGGACTTGCCTCTTCTTTAGGTAATTTTCTGAAAATGTTTACAAGGTATTTGAATACTTTTGTAATTTCAACACTGAATGATTTTCTGTGCATCTGTTTGAAGTTTGCAGTGTTGTGGGGTTTTGGAGTTGGTCCTTTTTTTGAGTTCAGGATGAGTATGTTACATGTCACTGACAAGCTCCTGCTTAGTATTCCCACAAATGGCAGCGAGATTTGTGGATGAGGAAATTTAAAATCCCTCCTGTAAATTCTGCTGTTGTTTGCATGTTCATGTTTTTAGACTGAAGAGGACTGGAACATACTGGAGATAGCAAGGGCAAAGAAATTCTATCATAATCACATTTGACATATAAGAAAAGAGGATAAGGTTGTTTTAGTAATTTATATTTGCTTGGTGGTCACAGGATGTTTTTGAGGTGCAATGAAGGAGGGAGGATATGGTAGTCAGTCAGCACAATGTTTTTCAGTCCTCCTCCATGGATTAGTTTCACTAAGACATGTCAGGAAAGATCGGTTATTGTTCTGGTCCTTCTTGACAGGCTTGTTAAAAACAATTCCTGAAACTGAAGAGTTACTATAACTTGGGTTTGATGATAAAAAGCTGAGCACACTAACAAAAACCCCAGACAAACACGTATAGTAATGGCTATGTGACAGTTACTGTAGATAGTAAACAAACGTATTAAATATTTATAAATACGAGATAAAAGAATGTTTCAGGCTAAACCCCCCCGGAATATAATTTCATTATTTTTTTTTTCCTCCCAGGCACTCAGAAGAAACATGTAAACAATCTTCCAGATTAAAAAGTTGCCATAATTACACATGGTGGAAGATGGGAACAAGCCGGGTGAGCTCAAGGACTCCTGGAAGCACGGCTGTTTCGATCCCAGGAAATTCCGTGCCGGACAGAGCAGCAGCGGACAGAGCAGCACGACCGCCGCAGGCAGCGCCGGCACCGCACGGGCGCAGCGCGGGGGAGCCGAGCGCTGCCGGCGGGGAGAGGAGGCAAAACTGCTCCCGGTGGTCAGGATGCCTTTTTTCTTTAATGGATTTGGGATGGAGGTGCAGACGACCAACCTTCCGCAGAAAGCCGAAGAGGGCAGCGAACACACACACACACGCGGGCAGGAGCTGTCAAGGCGGCGAAGAGCCGGTCAGACCGTGCGGCGGCTGCGGGGCCGGGGCCGCTGCGCTGGGCCGGGGCCGCTGCGCTGGCCGGGCCGGCCCGCGGGCTGCTCGGGCCGTGGGAGCGGCGCAGCTCCGCCCGCCCCGCTCTCTGCCCCTTTGACGTGCGCGGACTCCACAGCCTGTGATGCGTCGGCAGCGCGGGCGGCTGCGGGCGGGCGGGCGGAAGAGCGAGCACAGCGGGAGCGGCGGCGGCGGCGGCCGGGACGCGGGTGAGCGCTGAGGGGACAGCGCGGGGAGCCCGAGCCGGCCGAGCTGGGGTCCCGCGGGGAGGAGAGGCGGCAGCCCCGCTCCCCGCGCTGGGGGGCTCGGGGGACACCCCGAACCGGGGGCCCCGCGCTGCTGCCGGGCCCGGAGCGAGCGTGGTGGGAGCTCCCCGCGACCCCTCCGCGGCAGCGGGGGATCTCCGGGTGCCCGAAAGTGCTCTCGGGGCCCCCGGCGGCCTGAGGGTCCGGGGCTACCGCCGGCTGCTGGTCAGCACCGCTCGCGGCCCCCGGGCCGGGGCAGTGCGAGCGGCCCCAGCGGCCCCCGGCTCGGCCGGAGCTGCCGGCGCCCGGGCAGGGCCGGCGGGGCACGGCCTGTCCGCGGCCGGGGGAAAGGGCGGCACTCTCCGGCTGCGCCTGTGGTGCTCCTGTCCCGGAGCTCTGCTGTACCGACGCCGTTGTGCCACTGGCGGGGGTGCTTTGCAGTGTAGGTAAAGTTACAAGAAATGCAGGCCTTGCTGCGTTTGATTATGTGTTGATTTTTTAATTTAGGTGGATTATCACCGTGGTTGTTTAAAAAGGAGTTTTCAGTGAGAGGTCTGGGAGAGCAGATTTGGAGGATGACTGCGTTTGAGTGGTGAAAATGTCAGCAACTTTCTTTAGATGAAGATTTTAATTATTCTGCTCGTATGTTTTATTTCCTCCTTGGAACTGAAATAGATTTATATCTGATACGTGATTTGGGCATAAAAATTAATTAAGGGTTTATTATTAATCTCTTTTACCAGGTTGTTAGTGCCTAATAAGCTGAGAGAATAGGTGTGTTGTAAGAAAAGTGTGCAGTGAACCGTTCTTATTTAGTGGTAGTTAAACACATGGTGCTATGATGGACTTCGATCTGTTTATGCTGAAACTCTTACGAAGCTGTAGAGAAAAATGTTTTGATTTTGTATGTATATGAATGCAAGGATTGGGGGATATTATTTCGGGAATGTTCTGTGTTGGGACTTGTTTATCAGTGATGTGTAAATGTTTAAAGGTGCTGGTAGTCAGCAGGTGACTCTCAATGTAATTTAAGTGTGGCTTTTTTTTGTGACACACAGTTGATATTGTCATGGTTCAGGGTTGTGAGGTACATTCAGCCTTAGCAGTGGGAGGGAGGAAGCAAGCCAGAAAGGACTTTCGTTTTTTTTTCTGGATATCCTAATCTGCAGCAAAGGTAAAGCAGTGTCACCCCAAAGTAGGAACTGTTGCTGTTCAGCTGTTCAGCAAATCCCTTCTCTGAGGTTTTCTGAGGTGGGCAGTGTGTATTTTGTGGTGTTCAGGTGTCTGAAATACTGTGTGTAACCTCTAGGCTAGGAGGGTTTGCTGTTCTTGTATAATGCGATACGTCTCCACACCTATCTCAGAAAATGTGTCTGCATAGCTGTAATGATGGTGTTGAACGTAACTTGTCAGACCAGGGGTTCCCCATTTGATGAATGATGAAATAGGTAAGCATTATTGGCTCTTGAAGAAAAGGATAGAAGAAAAAGTAGAGGAAGATGTGATTATTAGCCACTTTTGCTTTCTGAAGAGGAAATAACAGTATTTAACTCAGTAAATCCAACAAATCGTTTATGTATCTATGTGCATGTGATTTAGCCGCTGCACACTGGTGTTTGTACATTGGCCTTTAAGGAGCAATAACCGAGTGATAAAAGTAATATCCATGTACAGCCGTTTCAAGCATAGCTAGAGTAAAATGTGGAGAAAATGCTTTGAAGTCCAGGACAGAAAGTATGACACGTTGCAGTGTTTGGAGCTGGATTTGGTGAGTCTATAGCTGCTGCCAATGAATGGCTGAAATAACCTTAAGTTGTAATTTTCTGTCTTCTTAGGAAATCGTTTTTAAATGGGGAGATTATTCAGTTTGTGGATATAGTGGAGATAGTCGCATTGTGCAGATTCTTTCATTAATACCCCATTTTTCAGAGATAACGTTCCTTCACCTTTTCTACAAAGCATGGATGGATTTTGTTTTAATAGGAGAGGAATTTCTTAAATTCTACTCCTCTTCAAATGCCAGGCTGTTCTATCCTCTCTTAACTGAGTTAATTTCGGTCTCTGATTTCTCTGTAGTAATTACAACTTCCAGATAGTCTCTCTTTTGCTCAGTTTTGTCTCCTGCCCAATAGCTTTGCAGAAATTTGAGTAAAAGCAATGGTTGAAATGCTCTTATGCACAAAGTTGCTCATGCTCCCTGTGTTGTAATTGCCGTGATGCATTTAGGTAGGAGCAGATTTGCTCCTAATATCAGTAAGACATGCCTATTACAATATTGGCAGTTGGTTGTTTCCTGAGGATGTTAACGTTTTAAATGCGGCACTTTGCTTTATGTATTTTTTTTTAAATTTGTTTTCTTAAAACTTACGATTAGAATAAAAGTATTAAGTTAGGCTATAATTTAAAGTAACTTGAAAAGTTTTTAGCTGTCATAGAAACTAAAGGTGCAGTGCCATTTTAATTTTGGTAGATAGAAGTAGGTATGTATGAGTCTCCTGTAATGTACGTAAGGTCAGAACTAAGAATGTCAGTGTGCTTGTGAGAATTCCTGATTTAAATTCCAACTCAGGAGGGTTCCAGCATTTCTAATAGCTGTTCATTAACTTTGTAATAAATAAATTAATAGTCAATGTAATCAATAAATTGAGACCTAGGAGTATTTCTGCTTAGGTGGTTCATGTAGGCTTTTACAGTAAATCCTTGATTATTAGGCAGTGTAAGTTTAGATATCCTAGTTCCTGGAAAAACCTATGCTGTATGTACTATAAAAGGTACTGTGTAGCATGCAGCAGATAGTCAGGAGCAGTGTGTATATAGCTGAGGAGTTTGGGATTGGAGGGAGGGAGTGCTCCTTGCTGACTTTACCAGATATTCACAGGTACCTGTTGAGCTTTTCAGATGTGTCTGTGCTCCCCGGTCGTCCAGCTTCTGAGTAATGATAGCAAAGCATTTTGAAAGCCTAAAGTCAATGGCCAAAATGGTAAATTTGAATTTGAATTCAGAGAATTGTTGAAAAGTGCATCTTGGTACATAATATATTGGAATATGGCACTTGTGTTTCTTACAAAGCTATTTCCTAACATTGCTGTAGGAATGCGCTTTTGTGGAATGCATACTGGTTTTCTTTTATGTTTGCATGTAGGCTGCATCATGAGATACCAAAAATATGGTTAGAAAGTCTTAAAAAAATTTGTACAGCAGTACTTTGTTTCCCCTTAGAATTCTGCACATTGTCTTTAGGATATAAGAAGTCTACTCAGTGTTCTATTGACTGTACTCAGTTGAATGTCATTACATGCATTTAGTAGTTAGAAGTCTTTGCATGTCAACATTCTGCTGACTGTTATCTTTTTATTTTAGTGTTAAAGAGAGAAGTTGACCATGACTACCTTCCTGGAATTTATCCAGCAGAATGAGGACAGAGATGGCGTTAGATTCAGCTGGAATGTTTGGCCTTCAAGTCGTCTTGAGGCTACAAGAATGGTAGTCCCGGTGGCTGCTCTCTTCACACCCCTGAAGGAACGGCCAGACTTGCCTCCTATTCAGTACGAGCCGGTGTTGTGCAGTAGGACCACGTGCCGAGCTGTTCTGAATCCCTTATGGTAAACTTAATGCATATTATTGTTCTAGTACTTTGCCTTACAGTCTCGAGAACCGTGCTAGGTGAACTGTGTGAAAGATCTGGTATATGGAAGTTCAAGTACTTCTCACATCATTATACAGTGCAGAATTATAGGTTTGCGTGTGTAGCGTATTTACTGAAAACACAGCTTTCATTTTCAATTTCATTTCAATGTACTTAGTATTGATTAGGTATGTTATTTTTATGAACTCTACATCTTGGGAGTTACTATACTCTTGCATTTTACTGCTAGAGAATGACTTGAGTAAAAAGTTACAATACTGTATCTTTTGAACTGTTGGACCCTGATATAGTTTAATTTCCAAGTGAAATAAACTATATTTATTACTGACATTAGTTCATTTGTGGACCAAAGCAGGTTATCTGTTTTAGTTTACCAAAACAGAAGATGATAGATAGATAACATCAGAAGTAGGCATGAAAGAGGGTAGAAAGCTGTTTATGCTTAAGTGTGGTATTGGCACAAGCACAAATGATTGTGGACTAGTCATGGGTAAGTTTGGGCTGGAAGCAAAGAAGGTGTTTGATATGTCGTTCCTATCATTGAAATATGGAAAAGAAGCAGAATTATTTCTAGGTTGGAGTTCAATAGGTATGGGATGGGTCCTGATTGATAGAGATTAGACATGATGTCAACCCGTAGAACAAAATTAATGTTATGAATGACTTGTCCCTGCTTGGGAGAAAAGTCAGCTTCAAAACAGACATAAAATTGTGTTTCAGTATTAAGCAGCCACAGTGGCTGGTTATACTGGGAGGTAGACTTAGTTGAAGTTGACATTTTCAGAAGCATTATCTTTTATTGAAGGTTGGAAGAAAAACGGTGAAAAGACAACATTGTAAAGGGTCAGACAGATGCTGACATTACAGTGAACTGTGCACATTTTTCCTGTGTTTTATGTGCAAGATATGTCTGGATTTTTTGCCACTGAAAGCGTGGTTGGAGGCTCAATCTGAGGAGACTTTAGAAGCCCATGTGGAACTTTGGGCTAGGTAGTTTGCCCCTATAACTGGTGAAGATAGTTAGACAGCAATAGATCTTTCTTTTGTTTACAGCATGCTGGGACTTACCTGAAGTTTTAATGATATCTTAAAAAGGTTTTTGCTGTTGTAGACAGAAGATGTAATAGTAGGAAGTCTACATTGAAAGCTATTAACGTGATTTTCACTTAAGAGTCATTAAGACTTCAAGACATCTCTGTGGCATGAAGATAGAATTTGCATTTTTTATTTTAACTGTCTGAATACTAATAAAAATGTAGACAAAAGGAGATAGACTCATCATTTGAAAGCAATGTTGTTTTTGTTGTAGAGATAGCTGTCATGTTGGAACCTTTTTTCTAGAGCATAATGTATATTCAGGCTCATCCCACACTGACAGCTAATAGGTAGAGGCAGAAAAAGATCAACTCAAAGGTAGGGAGAGTTAGAAAGATTTGCTAAAACCATGGAGAAAGGCTCTATATAGGAGTTGAGTCTGTATTTTTAAATTTCTTATTTGCATCTTTTTCCTGAATACCATTCTTTCTCCCTAATCACAACAATAATTTGTCTCATACATCTGTGTAAGGCTCCACTTATTTTCAGATTGTAATGTGGGTATTTAGGAGAAAGTGTATTAGAAGGAAGTTTTTTCAAAGTCATTGTATTTTTTAAAGTTTCAAAGACATGTATTCTAGGGACAGTGGAGAAAAATGAATTGTTCATGCTATATAAACTTTTCTTGTTGTATTTTTATAGCCAAGTGGATTATCGAGCAAAACTCTGGGCATGCAACTTTTGTTACCAGAGAAACCAGGTAAGAAAATGAAACATTCAGCATGTAGAAAATATTTTTTAAGAGGTGAAATGAAAACCTTAATTTTTCAGATTATAGTTGTAAACTGAAATTGACAACAAGAGCAGAATTGTGCAATTGTATCTTCAGACCTTGCATTGAGATTTTTTTCATAACAGCAATAGTGATTATCAGTTGAAAAAAGACAGGGGTTTTTTTTTTCCTTTGTAGAAATTGTAATATTTTTTTAATATTTATTTCTGTATTTTTATTTGCAGTTTCCTCCTACTTATGCTGGCATATCTGAAATGAATCAGCCAGCTGAACTTTTGCCTCAATTCTCCAGCATTGAATATGTAGTACAGGTAAAATCATTAAGTAGAACTATTGAACATCTATTGCCTTGCAAGATACAAAAAGAATAAATTTCGATTTTACTTTTTCACTCTGTTTTAGTGACTGTGATTATTTATGTGCTTGTTAGTAGATTGAACATTGATGACATCAGTTGGAAAAGGAAAACATTTTATAAAAGCATTAGGATGGCTAGTAAGACTGGTTTAAAATAAAAAAGAGTTCTCCTCTAAAAGCGATACTTCTGTTAGGTCTGTTTCTTTACGATGAGTTTAATTTGTGTTTGTGTCAGGAAGCTGCTTACCTCTCTTGCTTGCTGAGGTAATTTCAGTTCAGATTTGACTGTTCATTCACCTCTCATTAATCATTTGAATTTAAATTTGTATTTGAATGATGAGTAGTTAGTTCTAGTGCTATCTGGTTTAGAGACAGCAGCTAATACATACTCAGTTCAGGTGTTTGAATTTTAATATTCATCCTTCTTCAGGATAGAGGTTACTTGAATAGAAATAAAAAATGGCCTAAACCTCTAAATTGCAAACATATGCAATTGCAAATTTTTAACCTCCAAATTCATTTTTGAAGATTTAAGATTTCTAAGACCTCAGTGAGGCAAAAAATAATCTGAATCCTCACTGAAGTCTTACAGATTTTAATGAAAGGAAGAGTGAATACTAAACAGAACCTGTACTTTTTGCCAACTCTTGTAATGCAAAGTAAATGGAATGCTTGCTCATAGTACAGCAAAATTAGTTTAGATAGAATAAAAAGTACTGACTATCTCTAGAGTAAAATTAGGAGGTGAAATGCTGTGGACTGTCATTAGGCTACAATATTTTATAATGGTGAATAGCTTTATGACTGTTATGTTCACTTGGAGCAATAAAAGCTTATTGTATATTAAAAGGTGTATATAATTGGCTCACGTTTCAAAATTACCTGATATCCTGAAAGGAGTTTTTCTTTTCTTCTGTAGTAAACATTTCCTTTTTGTACCCTTCTTTGGTAGGGGTTTTGTTCTGGATCCTGATTACTAATTGAGAGAGAGTTAAGTTAGATGGAACATTGATATTACCGGTATGATTAAAATGAAAACTTTTACAAGATGTATCTTATTTGTTCATTTTTGATCCTTTAAATATTGCAAGGCTTGTTTTTCATATGATTCTGATTTTGTTTCTCCAAGCGTGGGCCTCAAATGCCATTGATATTTCTTTATGTTGTGGATACGTGCATGGAAGATGAAGACTTGCAAGCTCTGAAGGAATCCATGCAAATGTCTCTTAGTCTCCTGCCACCAACGGCATTAGTAGGTCTCATTACCTTTGGCCGAATGGTGCAAGTTCATGAGCTTGGCTGTGAAGGAATTTCCAAAAGTTACGTCTTCAGAGGAACAAAGGACCTCTCTGCAAAACAGCTTCAGGTAATGAACGGAAGCAAACAAAAAGAAGTCATTAAGTTGCTAATGGTGAAATAGTCTGTAAACAAATTTTGTAATAAAATCTTATTTGACTACAGGAAATGCTGGGGCTTACAAAAGTAGCTGTTGCACAGGTTGGTCGGGGTCCTCAAGTGCAGCAGCCACCACCTTCTAACAGGTAATCTACTTTAAACATCTTAAAACTTGTACCTTGACTCCACTGATGTACTGGAAAACCTAGGTTTTATGACCATTGCAACAATAAACTGACAGCCAAACTTCTTGGTCAGGCACAAATTTACTAGTTGACCGTTCTTTCCTACAGTTTGTACTGGGAAGAGTTGACTCAATGGGTAATAGTAATATTATCTGGATGATTTTTGGAAGTGCTCTGAGAGGCATGTTATAAATACATAAGTAATAATAATGGTGCATCTGTTGATTGGTGTGCTGGAAAGTGTTAACAGATGCTTTAGTGTCCCTTTTGCAGATACCCGGTTTGCCTTCCTGTTTTCTCCCTCTTCTATTCCACTTCCCTCCCTTTTGGTCTCTCATTTGGAAATCACAGGCTGGTGTTTGATTTTCCTGTATATTTCACTGTGATGTAGAAGAAATTTATGAAACTGTTGAAAGATAGTTTTGCTGTCTCTGCCCTCCAAGACTTAGCTGCATAGGTAGACTGCTTGCAGCAGCACAAAAGAAATCTTACCATATTAATTTTTCTCCTGATCTTTGAATGTCACTGAAGTAGGGAAACTTGTTTCTTTTTGAAATTCTTAAGTCATCCATCACCTGCTCTGTTCTTTTGACTAGGTAGGGTTCTTTCTGGATAGTAGTGGTATCTATAAGCCTGCAAGCTTTGGTTTTGCAAGCTCTTTGCTGAACTTCTTAAGCTGAGTGTGTATATAGTAATTCCAAACTGCTTTATTTTGATGAGGCAGAGACACTGGTCTGAATTCAGACCATAATCTAGAATGGCACATCTCGAATTACATGTCTAATACATTGCTAGTGAGCAATTGATAAAATTTTTATTTAATAATTTAAATCAAAACTACTTCATGTATTTGTTTCCAGATTTTTGCAGCCAGTGCAGAAGATTGATATGAATCTTACTGATCTTTTGGGTGAACTGCAACGGGATCCTTGGCCTGTCCCACAAGGAAAACGGCCCTTACGTTCTTCTGGAGTGGCCCTGTCTATAGCTGTCGGACTCCTTGAGGTGAAAGCTTTAACTACAGCTGTGCTAAATGTAGATAATTTTCTTGCAGGAAAGCTGCCACAATCAATATGTAGAAACCTTACTAATGGATGTGTTTTAGATTTGTAGGATGATTCTGCTGGATATCATCCTTTACATGTGTAGAATTTGGTAGACATTTACATATTTTAATAAGGCAAAATTGAGACTTTGAATTACTGGCAGATTTAACTTCGGGGAGTGAAAAAATGCAGTTATTGTTACAGTCCTGTCAATGTGACAAATACCCACGTATCTATTTCTTTTGTTCAGTTTGTAGCAAAACTCAATGGCTTTGTTTGTCTTTTATTTTCTGCAGTGCACTTTCCCTAATACTGGTGCACGCATCATGATGTTCATTGGAGGACCAGCTACACAGGGACCTGGCATGGTTGTAGGGGATGAATTGAAGTTACCTATAAGATCATGGCATGACATCGAAAAAGACAATGCAAAATATGTTAAAAAGGGTACTAAGGTAAGAGATGAGCATGGGATTTCATACGTATTCCCAGTTAAGTAAACATTTAAATTGCTGGGCAATGTAAAATGCTGTTAGTAATAGCAAATCTATAAAGAGGTGGGAATTGTCTGGTTTTGTTTACCTGGCTCTGAATAACGGTATATCTCAAGAATTTCTTCAGAAATTTCAGTGTACTGAGTTTGGACTTTCTAGCTCACATTGAAGTTCTTTGGAGTGTTTCTTTGGTTTAATTCAGAAAAAATTTATGTGACCAAATGGTATATCTAGTGTTGTAAAGCTGGTGCTTCTAAGACAGGTGCTAATGTCTCTGCAGTTGGGGAAAGATTAGGCTGTAGAGTTTAGTCTTACCTAATTTAATTTCAAATGTAACATTTGGGTTGGTGAACTGCATCCAAAACTTGTTGAATTCATCCTGACTATAATGGGAGCGTAAACAATTAGCTCAGTTGCAGTCACCTCTCATTGTAGACACTTGAGATTAGAATAGTAAATTCAGTTCTGTGCTGGATCTAGTACTAAATGCAAAGTTTAAAAGGAAGAAGATCAAACTAATTTTCTGGTTTCAATAGCAACCACTGTTCTCCTTAGTGGGAGTCAGGCTCTCAGCTGATCAGAAAAAAGCCAGCAAGTGTTGAAAATTCCAGTCTTATTAACTTCAGGAAAAATATATTTTATGTGAATAGAATCTGATAATGTTGTTTTAGAAAAATTTTGTGGGTTTAGGAGAATTTGCGCAATAAATTGCTATGAGCTGTGTTTTCATCTTGGACTTAGCATTTTGAAGCCCTGGCTAATCGAGCTGCAACAAATGGTCACGTTATTGACATATATGCATGTGCATTGGATCAGACTGGTCTACTGGAGATGAAGTGTTGTCCCAACTACACTGGGTATGTGTCTTATTCGTTTTTTAGTAGTATATGGAGATGCAATTTAAAATTGTTTAACTGAAAGTACTTGCAAGAAATGTTCTGCTATTAAAAAAAAAATCATAAGCACACTGATAACTGTGATGGTTACATTTGTAATGGAATTTTGGAATGTTTTGGCCTCTGGCAGATTTGTCACCACAATTTTGGGTTTAATCAGAAGTGCATTTGCTGTTTTCTTTCGATGTGATCTTTTTGAGGCTCGAATAACATGGATATCTTAAACAGACAGTTTATCAGATATGCCGTTTCTGTTTTTCTGTGCGTATCTATGCAGGTGGCAGGTTTCAGTAAAGATAAAGACTTGTCTTTATTTTTCTTTTTCTTCAGAGTGGTACAAAGCCCTCTGTTGTTCTTTCTGTCTTTATGCCATCTTTTGTTTGTAGGTTCAGCTCGTTGTTTAGATGACTATCAGGTACAGCTCCTGAGGTTCAGGCCAGTTTGGCCATGCTAATCATTGTTTCTCTTCGAAGCTGTGTGTGTAGCCTTAGCTTGGGAGCTTTCACTGTTCAGGATATTTATGTTTAAATTTTGTTTTACCTGCATATTTGACATCTATTCCTTTTCTGCATCAAATTCAAGTTGTGTTTTTGTTTATACTGTTTTGTTCTTTCTGGCTGCTCCTGTGACTCACCCTATTTCTCTATCCTTAATGTGTAGTTTGTTTATTTCTCCTACAGCTCTTCCATTTTGCTTTTGGTTACATTCTGCATACAGGGAGGAATTTCTGATTCTATCCATGTCTATTTTCTTGTAGTTTTGGTTTTCTACCTGGAAACTTCTTTTGAGTGTAATATTTGACCTATTGACATATTTTACTAAAAGGTTTCAATTAACGTTTTTTGATGACTGAAAATAGTATCTCCCATTACTATTTTCTAAAGTCAGTATTGATATTTTATGGCAAGTGACAATTGTTGCAGTTACATGCACAGAATGTTGCTAAGCATAAAAATAAATCATGATTCTTGAGCATAGATTTAACCATGGAATAATGAATGAACTACACAAAATACTGTAGTTTGGAATAATAAATATTTGAAGTAAAATGTGTGACGAGATCTTGAGATATCCTTAGTGTTGAAAGTCCAGTATAGTATTTTCCCAGTGAAAGATTTTGTTACATAGTATAACAACCTTAAGATGCATAGGGCAAGAAGCTCACTTAAAACTTTCATCCTTAGCATTATTGCAAAATACAAATGTAACGTTACTCTATTTTAAGAAGGTAAAAATATGTCTCACAGTGAATTGTCTGTAGTTTTAGTCTTTAATAAAAGTGAGCTATATAAATATTTTAACTCATGGGTTTTGTTTGTTTGTTTTGTTATTGTCTAGAGGCTACATGGTAATGGGAGACTCTTTCAATACATCGTTATTCAAACAAACTTTTCAGAGAGTGTTCACTAAAGATATGCAAGGACAATTTAAAATGGGATTTGGTGGCACGTTAGAAATAAAGGTAAGAATAAAAAATGCAGTCTGTTAGTGAAACAATGGCATAGGATGGCTACAAACTGTGGCATCTTTGCTCTTTTAAGGAATTTTTAGGAACATGATAGACAGATGTATTAAGTTTGGCCTGTACATAGTCCTATCTATCTTTCTGCAGTTCTGGGATTCTGTAAATATGAGTTAGGTATAATGGTAGTTCCTTCTCACCTTGTATTCAGTGACAGCTAAAAGAGAGACTAAAGCAAAATAAATATTTCCATTAAAAATGATACTGTGAGCTTAGATTTTGACATCTGTGGTTTATCAGTTTTAGGTAGGTCAGTTTCTCTATGTAGTCTAGGACAAATTTTCTTTCATTTTCCATCCTTACCAGAATCCATTCTGGCATTTTAACAATGTTTCTTGCCTCCACCATTGTGAGAAGTTTAGAACTGAATATGCTGTAGGTTCAGGCACTGCCTTTCTTGATGTTTCTTGAAAAATATTACAATCCCATGTTGTAGAAGAGTATGAGACTCTTTAAATTTTTGGTAAAATTCTGTTTCAATTTTTACTACTAGGACAAATAGTTGAACCCTCTTTTTTTTTTGTATGCATATTTATCTGAATTTTGTTGAAAGATCCCTGAAAATGAAAAAAGGGAGCCCCAGTTCTAGAGGGTGTACAGATCACTTCAAAGAGGAAAATGATATTGGAAGAATGTAAATAACTGGATCTTGCTTTTAGCTAGATACGTTTAGGACATGGAGTATGAATTCCTTACCTGGCATGTGTAGGCTTATTTTACTAGTCTTCAGTTTTAATCTTACCTTTGAATATCTTAATCCTTTCATTAGAAAGGAAACATTACCCCATATACTTTATAGGCTCCTATGTTTATAAATCAAACAGCTTTTCTCCACGTTTAATTTATGTTCATGCTGTTAAGATATACTATGGTATAGCAAACAAACATAATTAAGTGTGGAAACTGAGCGCTTGAAAAGCATCTCCAAATGTATCAAGCACAAATGTATCTGTATCTTAATCTGTAAGGTTATCTGTAATGTAATAGCATTGAGGTTTTAATTAATGTTAAAGTGAGACTGAATTTTTTAGTGTGGTGTGTTAATGTATATTTTTATTTGAAATATGAAGACTTCAAGAGAAGTAAAGATTTCTGGAGCGATTGGACCCTGCGTCTCTCTCAACTCTAAGGGGCCTTGTGTCTCAGAAAATGTAAGTAAACTTCACTGAACATGAAGGTAGTATCCTACTCTGGAAAAAGAGGATTTAAGATTTCTGCATTTGAAGAGAGGCTGAAACTTCCATAAATGGAGCAAAGTGTTCATTTTTTTTACCAGTTTTAATTAAATACATGCAAGCTCGCATTCATTTCTAGATCAGATTCAATTATATTAGACCTTGGAGATCCCTTATTACTTGTTTAGATTTGTCCATTTGTTTAGATTGTTTAGATTTGGTTGCTTTAAAGTTATTATACAGAAGTTATATGGTGATGTAGCAGAAACCAAATAGAAGGTGAGTTGGCATGCTTTATGGTTAAAATCAAAGCTGTGTCCTTTTATTCAAAGTGAATCATAAAAATATATTTATTAGAAAGAATTGACAGGAGGACACAAGACTTTCGAAACATCCTTTTTATCTGAACTCTGTCTTCCCATTTCCATAGCTGTTTCACCAAATGCACATTTAATTAATTGATTGAAAGATCCAGCTATTGTAGGCTCCTGAAGTAATACCTTTAAATTATATTAGACTTAAATAATCACTTATTTTCTTAGCAGATAATATTAACTTTTGATTACCAATAAAAAACCAATTCTTGCAAGTGGCCAAAATGTCTTACATTTGAGAAGTCTCACTTTTATTCCTAACAATCTGCATAATCGAGCACTTCCCAGTATGAAAATGCTCACAATTGTCCTGCTTTAATCAAACACTTTTATTCCCTAAATTTTCCTTTTATTTATGATTGCATCTTTGTGAATACAAAAATTTCATTTTAATCAGCATTTTTTTATTCTTGGTGATCTGGTACAGATTTTTCTCATTTTATTGCCTGAAGGGATTGCATATATTACAATAAAAGTTAAAACCCCCAAAAATAAATTAAAGGTACATCTCCTTATTTAAGCTGCATATTTATTTCATAGGAGGTAATAGAAAATTCAGTTGTGACATCATCTGTTGCTTTGCAGTTATATCATGATTAATTTATATTCCAAACCACTTTTTTTTTAAAATTACCTGAATTAAAATTTGAATATGAATAAAATGAAAGTGCATGCAGCTCATTTCAGTGGTAACTGGACAATTCCTCTAGCCATAATGCTTTCAAGTGAATACAGACACAATGACAATATTGTCAGCATAGTTTTTCTTAAATGTTTTATTGGGTTTCACTGTGTCCATTATGGATGTTGGATTACTTTAATTGGTTTTGCTGGATATTTATATTGCTTTGATGCCAAAAAGGCATTGTCAGTTAAAATACATTGCTATCTGTGTACAGTTACCTTGTTAGTTTCTAGAGACTGTGTAACTAAATATAATATTGTGTGTAAGCTATTACTTAAAATTTTACTGCTGCACCTTAGAAGAATCATTCCACTTACGTGTGCTTTTTGCCTTTGCTTAAGCAAAGTCTGGTATTCTTCCTGTTTCTGACTTGCTTTTTCAATCTTTTTTTATTGCCAGCTCTTGATCTTTCTAATGTATTAGTTATTTAAAACAATCTCTTTTTTTTATTATTCCTACATCCAACACTGCAGTTGCTTTGCAGGAGTGTTTGTCTGAGAAGGTGACAGAGTGAGCAGGGAGAAAGCTTGTGAGAGTAGGTACAAACAATTACCTATAATGGCTAGATGCTGTATTTCACAAACTAGGAAATACTTCTGGTTTATAAAAGTATTACAAAATCTTTCTGCAGGAGATTGGAACAGGAGGCACTTGTCAGTGGAAGATTTGTGGTCTTAATCCTACTACAACACTTGCACTGTACTTTGAGGTGGTAAACCAGGTAATAAATATTTGTCTACTTGTGTATTAAATGCAGTAATCTTACTTTATATGACTGTTGAAGCTTGTATTTTTGTGTGATTCCCTCAAGCACAGTAGCAGGGATAAAAATGATGTTGCCATTTTGTGTTGTCAAAGTTTAGAGATAGACACTGCTTAATGGTGGGCTAATCTTCTTGTATGTGATAATGAGCACTAAAGAACTCTACAAATTTTGATTAGAGTTCATAATCTCTAATTCCAGTTTTTTTCTTTTAGTGTGTTACTTATTGAATGTATTTTAATTGCATTACATGAAAATGCTATAATCTGTATATTTAAAAGTGCTTTTCAGAATTTCTCTGATGTTTTAATTACATGGTAATTACTCCATAGTGTTACATTTTAATTTATTGCTCAGTATTTTTAAGCAAAGATTGGTTTCATTGAAAGGCATGGAGGGCAAATAGTCTGGTTTCCTGTTTCCCTGAGGGGTTACTAGAAAAGAGGGTGAAAATATGAGGAGCAAGTGTGGTTCTCATTCTCATATCATTTCTTATTTGAAGAAGCAGCTCAGCACCTAAACAGACTAGTTTCTGTATATTTAGTATCCTGTATTTCATGGTTTGTTATCTACACAAAGGTTTGAAAACTTGAACTTATGTTAGCCAGATTTTGATTTTACTTCTTGCATATTTAAGTTGGGCTCATTTTATTAGTAGCTCTAAAACTGGCCTAATTATTGTGTGTAATAGTTGATTTGAAAAATCCTTCTCTTCTGAACTGCTTATGTAGCATGTAAACCTGTATTTTCACTGAGCAGAGTTTTGAAATTTCAGTTTACAGCTGGGTTTCAGTCTTTGTTTTGATGGCACTATTGGAGATCCATTGATCAACATTTTAGACTAGTATCAGTTTTCTTATCCTGTAATTCCAGTGAATCAGATGGTGTTCAAATAGAAGGTGGTGAAACCAGAAGTTTTAAGGCCCCTTGGAAAATGTCTCTGTAAGGGCACATGTAAGGAGAGAGCATTGGTTGCTTTAAGGATATCTGGTGAAGCCAGCAACTGCTTCTAACCACTCTTAGCAATATCCAAGTTGATTATATGTGTTTAGTAAAGGTACTCAACATAACAAAAGCACCACACAATGTATTAATTAAACTTGAGCTGCCTATTGCAAAGAAGATTATGATTTCTTAGTAATTAGTTATACATTTTCAAATTACACTGTAAAATCATGAGATTCTCTTTATTTTTTTTTTCCTTCTGTACCTCAGCACAATGCTCCCATTCCTCAAGGAGGACGTGGTGCAATCCAGTTTGTGACTCAATACCAGCATTCCAGTGGACAGAGACGTATCAGAGTGACCACAGTTGCCAGAAAGTATGTTTTACTTATTGTGAATAATTTTTGACTAAGTCAGGGTGTATATATATATATATATATAGCCTTTTACTTTGTAGATTTTGTAAGCAGTTTCTTGTTGGAGACAGTTTCCTCTCCAGTTCTGTGGACTGTTTTTTCTCTGAGAGTTTACAGTGGCTTTATAATGTTATTGTAGGAGTGCTTTGAAGAAAGCCAAGTGATTTTAGACAAAGGGGAGGCTTTGTAATGAAATTCTGTGGCCTAAACGAGGACATGTTTGGAGTTGGGGAATGGCAAAAATCACTTCATAACTTAACTTGAGAATGCTAACTGCAGTTTGGAGGGATGTAAATAACTGATGTTCCATGTATAACCTTTACCTGCAGTTTCCTTGATTCAGTATGCACAATTTTAGGAAATGAGGTTTAATATTTTGGAAACATTTTTTAATGTCCAGTGACATTTATTTACTCTAAGCTGAAGGAGGTCATTGCTTGGTTAATTCAATGGAAAATTCAGTTTATTAAAAAAAGCATAGCCTTAACTATTGAAAAGACTATTTTCTTAACATAATTGGTTGTATTAGTAGAATCCTTGTGACTAAGGAAAGATCTAATTAATAGTTTACTCTGTAAATTAAAAAGAACTGGCAAAGTGGATAAAGAAAATTGCTGATGTGGGAATGTGTGATTAGATTCATGGATGATGTTTTCTGTAGCTACCTTTAATCGTTAATTTAAAAAAAAAAATGATAGCTATTCTATTTGTGACAATATGTTGTATTTCACTGGCTCTGTGGTATCTGTACAAATAAGGAACATTTCTAATTAAAGAATGGTTTACTGGGAGGCTTCTCATTTAATCTACCCAGCAGATTTTTTGAAGCTTCAGCATGAGTTTGTTAAACTGCTAACTGTTAAGCTTTCTTTGCCTTAATTTTGAAGGGATATTTTGAGGTTGGATTTTATCCTTTCACTGTGATGCAAATCCTTGTATTTTTATTTTGCAGCTGGGCAGATGCACAGACCCAGATTCAAAACATTGCTGCATCTTTTGACCAGGAAGCTGCTGCAATTCTCATGGCTAGATTGGCAGTGTACAGAGCAGAGACAGAAGAGGGCCCTGATGTGCTGAGGTGGCTGGACAGACAACTTATACGACTGGTAAAATGAGCTGTATTGAGAGTCAGATGGGTTTCTTGTTTGTAGACACATAAGTGACTACTGATCAGTGATAGTTTCTTTTAAAATAAACGAAAAACATGAACTGATTGCTTCATTGCTTCACATGAGGTTATACAGAATTAACTAAGATTTTCTATTTTAAATTAAAAACAGCCAGGTGTATTTTTGGTTGATTTATTAATGTTTCCTCAGCACATGGTAATTGACAGGAATTAAGAGAAATTTTAGCATGTGATTAGCAGAAATCAAGGTTTTCTCTACTTTCTGCTTTCTGTAATGATACTGTAGAGTAAATATTTGTAGCAAAAAAAGAAAAAGGAGGCAAAGTATCTAGGAAACCGAATAGATGTTTTTTATTTTCAAAAGTTCAATTTTCTCTTTGTTTTTTTAAATGTATTTTAATTTTTATTTGTAAGTAGTTACCAATAATTTAATTTTAAACAATTTCTTATGGGCTGTTTAATCATCTGAGCTTACTTAGTGATTTTAGAGGGGAAGACAACCAACACACAAAGTAGTTAAAGCCTCATATACAAGAAAATTACTGCTTGTTAAAAAGAGAACTTGTGTAAATGTTTTTTCTAGTTTCTGTTTGTTTACAAAGTTGCAAACACCACAAGTCATATGCCTGTTAAAACCAAACTTACAGTAATGGCATGACCATGCAAGTATATTTCTTAATAAAAATTTTCTTTCTCATTTACTCTAGTGTCAGAAATTTGGAGAATATCACAAGGATGATCCAAGCTCTTTCAGATTTTCAGAAACATTTTCACTTTATCCACAGGTGAGTTTGTATGTAGGGATAAAAAAGAATGCTTTGTGAAGAAAGAGTCCTTGTAACACTGAGTACAGTAAGACATATCAGGATGAATAGACCCCCTGCCCCCAAACTACTCTCTGGCATGTGACATTAGGAAAATCACTTCTGTTGTCTTTGCTGCTGTGTCCCCTTTTGTTCTCTGCCCTTACAGTTAAATGTCTAACTATGCATATTTTTTGTTTCTCCTACAATGCAATCCTTATCTCACCTTATTATTCACCTACCTGAATTTATAGTTCATATAATGACACTTTTTAAAGGACTGTTGTAATGAAAAAAATCAGAAAACATAAGAAAAATGGGTTTGCTATCTTCTTTCTCTCCGATATCATTTATGATGCTGACCAGAAAAGAGACACTTCTCTCTGAAGTGAACTTGACCTTCACTGTATTAAACTTTTAATAGTTTCTTTGCTAATAATCCTGATAAATTTCTCCCTTCTGATAGCTCCAGATACTTCACTTTTGGACTCTTCATTTGCTTCCATGATATTTCGGTTTCACTTACTACTAATCTGTCTGTAGGTGTTAAGTGTTGTGTAGAGATTGAATCAGCATGTGAAGAATTTGTTTCAGCAATGAAAGAATATGCTTTTACTAGCAAAGTTTGACCTTGCTGTGGTTAATGTTCCCTTTTCTGTTCACGTGTTGTAACTTAGTTGTAGAACCAGAACCTCCCTCATAGGAACTGTAAAACTTACAGTAAAGGAGGGATTTCAAATTGCTTTGTAGGTTTACCCATTCTGATACCTCTCTCAGTGTCATGGGAGTGTGTAAAAACTGGCAGAGGTGCACATACCATATAAAAATTCAAAACGTTACAGGAGTTGGAATTCATTTTTGTTGTGGCATTGATCTCACTGTATTTGTGGAAAATATTTCTCTCCTTGTACAACTACCCTTTTTATCTGTCAAAGTTTAAAAGAGTGGTTCTTGTGTTGCAGTTCATGTTTCACTTGAGAAGATCTCCTTTCTTACAAGTTTTTAACAACAGTCCGGATGAGAGCTCCTACTATCGTCATCATTTTATGCGTCAAGATCTGACCCAGTCGCTTATCATGGTGCAGCCAATTCTTTATGCCTACTCTTTCAATGGACCTCCAGAGGTATCAGTAAAATAACTCCATAGTGGGTTAAAAGGTGCTTTGTTGAGAAAGAGGTGATTGCTGTCTTCACTGTTACATGTTATAAAATGTATTGATTTAAAATTCATTGTATGAGGGAGAATATTAATTTAATTTCAAACAGCTATGAACAAGGCATATCTCAAAATTCTAATGTAGCAGTCTTGAGAACGGAAGTCACTTTGTAAAGAGGTTATGTTTTTAAACTTAAGGATGGTACTTTTTTGTTAGATTTTGAGAGTTTTTTTGGGGTTTGAGGAGCCAGAATTTGTACATAAACAAAAATGGTTTTATTTAAAAATGTACTTTCACTGTTGCCTGAAAGGAAAGTGTGAGGGTTTTTTAAAATCTACAAAATTTCCTCTATTTTAATCCTTAATCCAAAACTTCTAATTTTAATGTGATTCCCATTATGTGTAGACTGAGTACAGAACCTTCCAGCTGACCTTGTCATGGCACATTCTGTATAAACCTAAAATAAAAAGCTGGTCTTCCTAGAAGCTTCTGAAAGAAGTGTCAGACACTGCTTTGTGTCAGCAGATAACAAAAGTAGTCTGTTACAGAAAAGAGTGAGGCAGTGAAAACAAACACAGTAGTCGAGGATCTTGGCAGATTGGATTTCTGATGGTTTTTAGGATTTTCTTTTTAGACTATTCGTGAGGTTATAAAAAAAAGACTTTTAGAAGTGGAGTTTAAGTGAAAGTAATAAGGTGGTTTGTGAAGAGCAGCTGCAAGTGTAGTATCACTCTCCCATGTATTAAAACCAAGAAGTTGCATTGATCATTGAAGGAGAAATGTGATTAAACAGGAATTAATGTCTCAGTATAGAATGAATAATAATTTTTTTCCTTGATTCTTGGAATAGTTAATAGTTTTGTTATCTTTAGCAATATTCAGTTAAATCATATAGTACCAATACAGTGTCACTACCCTTAAAAAGGTGACCTAAAACTTAAATACTACATTAGATTTCATAAATCATGAGTGGTTACTATATACAGTATTGGGGGATATATATGCACAGTAATAATATGCTGCAAGAACAAGACTAAAAAAACCCCAAACAACCCACAAACCCCAAATCTTACATTTGAATAACTGCTGAATCCTTATGCAGTGAAGTACAATTCAAATTAATGGCATTGTATGGGTAAATATGGAGCTACTTGAAAGACTAGTAAAGCGCATAATAATGAAAGGGGTTTCAGCTCTTGAATACATTTTTATTACTTTCATGAAATTTTAGATACAGAATCAGACAGGATAACTTCAGAATGAAATTGTGTGGGTTGCAGATGTGTAACATGAAAAGGAGCAAATATGGAGCTTTAGTAAGTGATTGAAAAAGTTCCTAAGATTCAGTTATTGATAAAAAATGTGGCAATGCCAAGTGATTGCTCAATTCTGCATCAGTTGATAATTTTTTAATTTATTTTTAAATCTTAGCCTGTTCTTCTGGATAGCAGCAGTATTTTACCAGATCGCATTCTCCTTATGGACACCTTTTTCCAAATCCTTATTTATCATGGAGAGGTAAGAGTCATTTCTTACGTAAATACTTTTTTTCTGTAGGAGTGCTACATTATGGAAATCACTGGAAGTCAGGCTCCAGTTGTCATGCACCTCAGTGCTTGACCCTCTCAGCTGCATGGCTGACAGCAGAGTTGTAGTTTGTGTTTGTAGTTCAGTAGTTTAACGTGTCTGTGTGCAGATACCTGACATGACTTGACGTTTTGGTCCTGTTTCTTATGAAGAGTTTGAGATTAATTAGCTTCAATATGCAGAGTATTTTTTTAGATCAATATTTTTCCTACTTTAGAGAGTGTTATACACTGCCTTCCCCTCCTCCCCACTTTTCACTCATTTATTTTAGACCTTTAAATTGGTTCTTCAGGGATAAGTAGTCAAAACACCAAGTTTTATAGTTACCCTTCGTCTGTACTGTCCTGGAAGACTGGAACTGCTCCTGGCAGTTTGGTAGATAGACATTGCTTTGTAATAAAATTAAAGTGCTTGTGACTTGCTACTGCACTGCCTCCCTGGAGGAATTGAGCTGCTGCTTTTTACTACTTTGCAACTGTAAATAGTTCATAGCTGAGAATTTGAAAAATACTGTTCTGGATCATGTCCTTGTGGCTGCACTGATGAAAATATTTACTAAACTTCAACACTTCTTAAGTAGCAGAATGTTATCTCATTTTTGTAAGGTGATATCAGTAAGCAGCAGTGGAGGGCTACTCCCTGAGGGAAGTGGAACAGGGAGCTGGGCAGGCTCAGCTGCAAGGCAGGGTCTTGTCACTGAGGACCTGTCCCCAGTGTACCTGAGCAATGCAAGCAGAGCAGTTTTGGGCAGTATCTAGACTCAGCCTTTTAGTCCAGATCACCAGACGAGTTGATGGGGATGAGGCAGCTCCAAGTTCTGGCCATGAAGTCAAGTCCCTGAGTGGGATCCAGATCAGTGGGTACATGGCCTGGTACAGGCATGTAGCTCAGACAGGAGCCAGGAATGGGACCCTCACTTCAAAAGCAGGTACCAAGCAGAGGAGGGAGAAGCCCCTGCTGAGGGTCCCTCCAGGTTTTTCCTAAGAACTGCCTGTATCAGTGAGCTGACCTTGAGCAGCCAGCTTTGATGCTTTGATCCCAGAAGGTGGGGAGGTTGTGTTACAGACTCTGAAAGATATCAGTGTAAATACTTATTTCTTATACATCATAAACATGCATATTAGAGAAAGGTAAATAATGTCTTTAACCTCCTCCAAACAAAATATTTGGCATGTAGAAGATGACAGAAAAAGAGGAAATACAAAAGGACCACAAATGTTAAAGAGTTTGAAAAAAAAAAATCTAGTAGCATGTTACTTGCGTATCTTGACTTTTAAAAATTAACTTGCGTATTATAGGGCAGAAAGGGATGAGTGTAGAAAAGAGGCCAGCAGTGGCACATTCTCCTTTTGAAAAGACCTGTGTATCCTCTAAGAAAGTTCATGAATCAGTTCTTCTTTCTTTCCCTGTCCCCAGACCATAGCGCAGTGGCGTAAATCGGGTTACCAAGATATGCCAGAATATGAAAATTTCCACCACTTGCTGCAAGCTCCTATAGACGATGCCCAAGAGATTCTCCATTCCAGGTTTCCAATGCCCAGATACATTGATACAGAGCATGGAGGAAGCCAGGTATGGTGAAGTGTCTATTATATAATCTTGGAAATGATGTGTTAGTAATGTTGTGAGATATTTTTGGTAGTAAACATGCATTTCTCTGCTCAAATATACATAAATTGCAAATCAATGTTTTGAATCTTAAAGCTTTTACAGAGGAAGATATTCATTATTAGCTTTCCCCCTAATTTATGAATCCTGCTATTTATTATTACTTTAATCACACTGACTTGGACTCTCAGATTCTCCACGTAATGTGCATAGGGCACAAAAGACAGTACTTGTCTGGGTCTCTGAACCAATACCAGAATTACTATTTGTGTTCTTTTTTTAAAACTTACTAATTAATGTCTTGTTGATATTGACATTTGCTTTGCTAGTGCTTGAAAAAGACAAAAGCTTACTTTCAGCTGCATCAGAAAGTTGTTAGCAGTTTTTAATTATAGCTGTGGGATCAGTGAGTGGCTTTATTTACAGAGGTGCTGTTTGCAGTGTCTGTATCTCCAGATAATATATATGCAACTTTTTTCTGAGTGCAGGAAAATTCTGTTTAAGAAGATCAATTTATTGTCTTTGTTTTATTTTTTTAAAGGCTCGATTCCTGCTTTCAAAAGTAAATCCCTCTCAGACTCATAACAATATGTATGCATGGGGACAGGTGAGTATGAATCTGCTGATGAAGCTTGTACACTTATTTCCCCCCCCCCCCGCATTTTCCCCATTTTAGGAGGGAAGTGGCACATAACATATAAGTAATAATGCAGAGGTTTTTTTAACTGAAAAAAAAATGCAGTTTTGGTCTGATGTGACCAAAACTACAAAATTTAAGAAAAATGGGCTTTATTCCTTCAGACAGAAATGATCTGGTTTACTATTTTAAGCTTCTGTTAGACTGCTTTCATGTCTAGCCTACTTTCTTAGATAGTGATGTCTTAAGACTATGGGTTTGGTGTTTGCCTCCAAGGACTTTCACTGAAACTGTTTTGCAAAGTCAAAAGCAGATATTTTATTGAGGCTACAGATAAAAAGATTTGGACTAGTTACTGATAAGTACACTTACTGCCTTAGTACTAAATATTCTAAGGCTAGACAGTGATTGATTAAGCTAAGTTTACGGTTTACAATTCATTAAGCTTAACTTCACCAGTAGTTAAGTTTAGTTTCATTCTGCGAAGTAGCAGAGGTGCATTTCTTACCAAAGAGTGTTCCTGCTTTGGAGGGAGAGAGCAGCAAACCCATCGGCCTGTCTGAAAGGTAGAATCATATTCTTGTCCACACCACAGTGGACTTAAAATACCAATTTTATACCTGCTGTAGTCAAATAGGATTGGTTTCCTGTTGCTGCTGTGAAAGATGTAAGAAGAGTAGCCACTTTATCATTTTCATATTGGTGGGTGTATTTTTTTCATATATAAATGAGTAGCAACGAAGGCTAGGGTAGCTTTGGTCAGTCTGAGCTGTCTCGTGGGTGAAAATGTGTGTATATTGCTCAAGGACAGAACAGAACTGTAACACTTCAGTATTGCTCCTTCCACCTGGCTGAGCCATTAGTAAGGCTGCTTGACCTTTGCTTGGTGGCCTCCTCTTCAAATCAGTGTGTTGCAGCCTTGTGTTGTTATCTTCTTGTCCACCTGTATCACAGAGCTTTAGATGTCATCCCCATAACTACCTACTAAATACTGGAAATGAGAGTGCTTTCACACATAAAGTCTAAAGGACTTCTTTGCAATAGGGGAAATAAGTTTCAAAGGTAGTCATAAGCAAGAACTGGAAAATACACCAGTGCCAGTGTACTGACATTTTCCAGAATTTCTGTGGCCTGGTTGACCAGGAATCAGTTTTGAAATCTTGTCTTCAGGAAGGAAGTATGTTCAGAAGGTAAACATTCTGTAGCAGCTTGCATTTTTAAATGTTGCATGTCTGTTCCGTGTTCTCCTTCCACATTCAGCTTCTACAGTAAGTGCTAGTGCAGTGTTACTTTCTCATGCAGGTGTAATGGCATCAGACATTTAAAGCTACATATTAACTCTGCTCCTAGAGTATTTTGGTAAATGGTGTACAGTGTTGAAGTCATGAGTGAGAAAGCTCTGTAGCACTTTTATGGCAATCACTTTGTCAAGTAAGTTTTATCGGGCTACATTTTCATAGGGGTGACTTGGTTCTAATGAAGCTTCTGGCAGTGAAAAGCATGGAGGTCCAGATTGAAAATACTTGAAAATCTTGTACTGAGTCAAGTCCAGACCAATTTGAACACAAATCCCAAATTCTTTTGCTTCCAAAGTTGGTAGTCTAACCAGCAGTTCGTTAGTGCTTCTTTTCATCATGTTTCCCTCAGCATACATACAAATGCTGTCATTTGGAAGGTGTTATTTTTGATCTGAACATTACCTGGAATTTTTTTAAGTTTTCACATTTCCAGCAGTACAGGACAACTGTTTTCTGCTTGTTTAATTAATAAGCAAATGAAACAGTATTCCAAATGTAAATGCAAAAAAAAAATTCTTAATTGATATATAAGATAATTTTTCATGCTGGACAGGTGAGACTCTGATACATCTTGCAAAAGATAGCTGTCTGTTTTAATGCTGAAAAGAAGTCAGTTCTAGGATAACATGAGAAATGGTCTGTTAACCTCCCCTGGGGTACTGCAGTGTGCGTGCTCAAGATAATATGCTCTTGTATTTGCAGGCTTTTTGTGAAAAAATGTTGAATCAAGGACTAATTACGAAATGAAAAATGTAATGTCTTGGAGAAATTTAAAACTGATTTGGATCTTGCTCTGTTTTTTTCACAACCTTCCTGAATTGTTTCATATTTTATTTTGCGCACAACTGAAAGTCCACATTGACCTGAAGAGGGCACCCACACACCACTGAAAATGTGTTTCAGGAGGTGATGAATTGCCCAGTTTGGTTTTTAATATTCTAAGTAAAGAGATTTTCTTTAAACTTTAGCAGGCAGGTGCCTTAATAGTATAGAAAGCATTTTCAGTAAATACCGAGAACTTTTTGTGCATCTATATGGTGTGATTGGTGTTTGAGGATGCAGTTGAAATTTTCAAAAAGGACCTGTGACTGCTGATTAACAGCTGCTGAACACAAGCCAGTGTGTGCCCAGGTGGCCCAGAAGGCCAATGGCACTCTGACTTGGATCAAGAATATTGTGTCCAGCAGGACCAGGGAAGGGATTGTCTCCTCTACTCAGCACTGGTGAGGCCACACCTCGAGTCCTGTATACAGTTTTGGGCCACTCACTGCAAGGAGGACACTGAGGTGCTGGAGTGTGTCCAGGAAAAGGAAATGGATCTAGTGAAGGCTCTGGAGCAGAAGTCCTCTCCAAGTGAGGAGAGGCTGAGGGAGCTGGGGTTGTTCACTTTGGAGAAGAGGAGGTTCAGGGAAGTCCTTATCACTCTCCACAACTGCCTGGAAGGAGCCAGGTAGGAGTTTCTCTCTTCCCTCATGTGACAAGCAATAGGAAAAGAAAAAATGGCCTCAAGATGCCAGAGGCTGTTTAGATTGGATATAATAAAAAAATCTTCATAGGAAAGGTATTTAAACATTGGAATGGGCTACCCAGGGAAGTGGTAGAGTCGCTGTCTCTGGAGGTATTTAAGAGGTGTTGGAGGTATTTAAGAGATGTATAGATGTGGGACTTAGGGACATGGTTTAGCAGTGGGTTTGGCAGTACCAGGCTGATGGTTGGACTCGATAACTGTAGAGGTCTTTTCTAGATAAATGCGTCTATGATTTTTAAATAAGAGAGCTCAGACTTAGCATTTGACAGGCTTGGAAGTAGAGCATCCTTTAATCTCCTTGCCATCAGATGATAGCTAATAAGGTGTGTCTTTCCTGAGAGTGGCTGTGTATTGTAGTGATCCAAGAAATCTTGCTGCACTTGGATCTTGATCATTAAATGGAAACTGTTTCTGGCCAGTTCTCAGAAAACAGCACCAGTTCTGAGCATCCTTGTTAAGACTTTTATGTCTGTTTTTTGGAAGACTTTACAAGAGTTCTGACAGCTTTGGTTTGCTTAGTACCTTTGAAAAGGTTGAATTGTTGAAATGTTCAGGAATTCATCCTGTATCTGTAAATGGAATAATATAGTCTGGTCTCAAAGACTTAAGGGAGTTACTATGTAATATTTGCAGAGTTGCCAACTGCTGGTTTATTTTTACTGTAAATTTGTTTAAAAATAGGAATTAAACATGACCATTTTAAACTTCTTGGATTTGTGAAATTGCAAGAATCCACCCAAAAAAGTTTTTTCAACTCTTTTGTGATCTGATTGCTTGTGACTTTCAGATGCTTTTGGTCTTTCTCTGAGGTGGTACAGAACCACAGAAGAGAGTAGGCCCACCTCTCTTTGGGAAAGCCGGATGAACTTCACTTGGTGTCAAATCAGACCCTTAGGGGATTTGTTTCCTCCCTTCACCATTTCAATATGTCTGAATTTCACTGACAGATTTTGTTCTGTTGGTCGTGTCATTTGCGTATTACTGTTCCTCTCCTTTTTGCTCTAATGAGGTGGGAATGATGCAGGACCTATGCCGTGGAAATTTTATTTACATTTAAAAGTTTGTAAGTTGATATTTGGCATCTGTCAAAAACTCGAGTTTTGTGTGGCTGATGTAAAGATCTTGCAATACAGCAAGTCGTTGCTGTATGTGTTAATATGGAAGAAGAATGTAGTTGTGGATTATGCTTGAATTCATGTAAATGTATGAAACTTATGTAAATGTACAGTCTGCTGGGGTTTTTTGTCAGAGAATTTCAGCAAATTTCAAGCTTCTAAGATCTTGCTAAATTTATAAAATGTTTATTCAGTGGAACATATTGTGTCTTAAAATGCTTTTACTTCACAATGTGTACAATCAGTTCTCCTTTTTTGCCTTATTTCATAGGAGTCTGGAGCACCCATTCTTACTGATGATGTCAGCTTACAAGTATTTATGGATCATCTAAAGAAACTCGCTGTCTCTAGTGCTGCCTGAAATTCTGCAGTGCATTGAAGGCACAGACAAACTGCAGCCATATTTCAGCTTTTTTCTCCTTTACCCTTTTCCATCTCTCTCTTGACAAAATGCTCTGATATGCACAAGCTGCCTGACTAGATGTAAAGCAGTGTCGTTTTCAAAGAAAACTTTGTTATCAGCAAATGTTTTAATGTGAACTGCAGTTTGTAAAAAATTACAGGTAGTAGATTAAGTCATAAGCAGAGGAAAAAGAACAGTCATTTTGATTACTGTGATACTGTAATTACTTTAAGATCATTTGCAACAACTTCAAGATGTGATTTCAGTTTCTTGTTTAAATGGTTGGGGTTGATTATGCTCTGCAGTACAAAGACCCATTGAACAATAAAGGAAATCTTTGGTGATGTCTGGCTTTCCAGACTGCCATGTGATTACTTTTGCTCACTCAGTTTGAGCCTGAAGTGAACAAAGCAACAGTGAAAAGCATATAAGAATAGTATTAACTCAGTCTTTTGATTTAGGCTGATGAACTTCTATTTCCTGCAGAGATATTACTGTTCATGAATTGTTTATTTTAGGGATATTTAATTTCAAGTATTTCTTCACATTTACCCTATTTGATTCTTTGGGAACAGAGTTTTTCTTTATTTCAACATAAAGAATTTGAACTAAAAACATAAAATCTGCTGTTGCACAGAATTTAAATCCACGTATATTTTGACTGAAGTATCTATTATCAAACACAGGAACAGCTGAATATGCTCAAAAGTTAACACTTTCAGCTTGAGCTAAGAAAAAATCCAACACTACCAAAATGAATTAAGAGAACAGGCTTGATTTTTGTCTTGGTGAGTATAGTTAAAAATAAAATTTACCTTTTTGATTATCGCCTTATAATGTTATTACATTAATGCATGACACTGCACATCTGCTTTTTGTTTCTGCATCCTTTTTTTTATGAATTCAACAGGCTGTAGTTCTTGTTGAAACATTACACAGAATATGATGTAATTAATTTGATATTTGGTTCATACATGATTTTTTCGGGGGGGATGAATTAGCAGGCTTTCCCATTTACTTGTTGAAGTTTACACATAAACCAGATGTTTACATAGGTAATATAACATTCTGACAAGCAAAGATGTGAAGTGTGGCAATGGGCAATAAAAAAATGTGCCAAGTCTGAAGGAATAGAGAGTTCATAGGAAATTCAGTTTTTTATTGTGTGATAAACATGAGGATGGTTTTTCTGTTTTCTGTAAATTCTTAAAAACATGATTACATCATTTGCTCTCCATTTCTTTGATCTAAATGAGATGAGCTCCTTTTGCCTCAATACAAATAAAATACATGTTTTTCTCTCACTTTTTGTATTTATTGTGCTGGTTTCTGTCAGTTTTTGAAATGAAGTGTGGAAATAAAGGTAGTAGTAATAAAATATAGAATAACTTCACTTTTTTTGTTCCTGTACTAATTGGTGTCAAACTAATTTAGCTTTCAGAGGTACAGAATGGTTTATGCCATTGTCAGTTTAGAAGATGATAATTCAGTAACCTTTTTGACTTTTGTTTTAGCTAATAAACAGCTTAATTTTTTTTGTAACACTAAATATATCCAGTTTATTTGATAGGTACTGTTTGCCTAATAAATCATTTCATCACCAAGTCACGATAAGGAAGGGGGATTTTGTGCTTTCCTTCCTACCCTTTAACCAGCTTTCACCTTTTGATAGGTTTTTTTTTTTTAATCTGGTTTCGTAGCAGCATCAAGTATTTAACATTGTCAAAGACTTTTTTTTGAAGTCCAAGTATGTTTGATGTATCACCTTTTTCTTCCTGCTTATTCACCTCTTCCAAAGACTCAGGTTAATGAGACAGATTTTCCTTCCTAGGAAACATGCTGATTCTTTCCAAAATGTCCACATCTATCCACAGGCTCATAGGTCTTACTACAGGCTCTACAATTTTACCAGGGATTGAGATCAGGCTCATCAGTCTGTAACTTGCAGGATTCTCTCAACAGCCCTTTTTGTGGGTGAGAGTGACATGGGCAGTGGCCTGCCAGTCGTCTGGCACAGTGGCTGTCTGTAATGGCACTTACAGGTGTTCATGTCTGCCCTTCCATGCCTCACTCCTTTAGAGCTCTCTAGTGGAGGCTGCCCAGTCTGGTAACTTGTAGCATCTCATCCATCTACTTGATCTAATGCCTCTCGCACTTTGGCATAGGTCAGGTGAGCTACAGTAAGGGAAGGAAGCCATTTGTTCACTGAGAGTTGATCAGCATTTAAAATAGCGTGTTTGTAGGGTTGTGCTGCAGGAGGAAGTTGATAAAAAAAGATAAATTGCTACAATTTGAAGTCCTTGCTTGTGTCTATTACTGGGTTTCTTGGTGAAGAGTTTCTACCAATCTGCAATATCCATGACACTCAAAGTTGATCTATTTATGATTGCTTTAAATGTTTGATTTTGGCTGGAAACAGATCCAAAATCACTGGAAGAGTTGGTCAAATGTTTTTGAAAAAAAGACTTGGAAGAACTGACCTTCTCCAGAACAAGGGATAAAACAGTTGCTGACTTCTGTTGAGGACTGGCATGTTAAAGACTGAAAATTATCCATGGCAAATCAGATGGAGCTCACAGCAATATAACAGCTGTTCCTGTTCTTTGATGTTCTTGTGTCTGGTGTTAGGACATATAGAAAAGCACATTGTGATTGGTGGTGCTTACGTAGTGCCTGGTCAATAAGGTGCTTAGTTCTAGCCTGCTGTCTTTTTCTCTGCACATCTTTACAGGTTCTTCATGATACACAGCCATCTAAATTTTTCTTCTCTTTCCAGTGCCTTAAGTCCTCAACTTGAGCCCATATATATATATATATATATATTATATATATATATACACACACACACACTATACATGTGTTTAGATCAGCCCACAACACAGAGCTTCTGTCAGTATCTTAAAGATTAGGTAAGTTTTCTGGACCTTGTAAGTGTGAGAACTATACTTCATTCAGGAAGAGAAATGGTGGTTAATTATTTTGAAACAAGCCATGTAGAGCAATAGAAGCCATCATCTAAAATGTGGGTGATAATTTAATATGTATAAAAATCTTTAAACTCTGAAGTATTTCTGACTGGAGCTCAAAACCAGAATTGTTGCCATCCTCATAGTTATTTAGGTATGCTGGAAGGAAGGTCAGAACATCCTTGACAGTGCTCTGTTCTCACTAGCAAGACATCAAGCTTCAGCTGTTTGGTTTCTTGCTGACTCTGAGCTGTTGTGATAAATGCTCCGGCTTGGCCTCTTGCCTGCTTCTGCTTTACAGGACTGGGACTGGCACAGTCAGTGTGTTAAGAACCTTTGGAAGTACTTGACAGTAACTTAATCTGTTACAATACAGCTTCAGGATTTTTTTTTTTTTGAGAGTCTCAGATTGGGTTTTTTTTTAGCCACTCTCAGTTTCATATTTTCTGGTTTTTTAATTTTTTTTTTTATTTTTAATAATTTGCTTTCTTCTTCTTGGGGAACAAGTACTGGATTGCTAAATGTAGACTGTCTTCTTGTGCTTGAATGTGGTAACTCCCAAATTTCGACACAGATTTAAGTTGGGTTGCTAAAGGTGTATGGTTTTGCCTAGAAATACAAATATTGTTAAATTCCTAGAACTTCACATCTTGGTGTGTGGAACCGTGACATCAATGTTAGGAAAATTGCATTTCTCAGTGTTCCCTCTTTTCCTTGGTTAAATACAATAGTTGTGGAACAATGATGAGAATCCTATCCTATTCAACTAAATCTGAGGCAAATTACTGTATTACCTCCTGTCAGATTGTGAAGCACAATAGAATTGAGCTCAGTTTAGCTTTTGGCATTTTGTGTTCATACGAAAGTTAAATGTTACATGAAAGCCAACAAGCCTGAACAGAACAGATGGAAAAATTAATTAAACTGTTGCTCTGCTCTGAATTTATTCTAAAATCTTGTTTAAAATAGCAGATTGTTCCTAATAGTGTAAGATTTTGTCTGAGGGAAGAACTGTGATGCTAAAAGATAAACAATTAAATCAATGTCCATAAATTGATTTTAGAAGAAATTAAGCAAAATAATCCCTGCATACTTTAATGAGGGAGGCTGTCCCCGATTCCTACACATTGTCCATTTTTTGTCTTTCCTTTTCTGTGACTGCCTGGGGGTACCCAGCTCTGTGGTTCACTTGCCATGAAACAGGGTAAGACTTTGCTTGCTGACTATGTGGAACAAGCAGTAGGCAGTTCTTTGGCTTTCTTGGGGAGGAATATGTATGTTATGTCATGATCTGCAGTCAGCTTAATGCATTGGAACTGTGCACGTTTAGGGAATGTTTCTCTGGCTAGAGAATGGCTGAAGACCAATATACCTTATTAGAAAAAGGACTTGTGTCTCACAAAGTCCAGGCATGGCAGCCCTGTCACAGTCTCTCTTCCTGAATATTTGGAGCAGACAACCACTCAAGGGATTTACCACTTTCAAAGCATGTGTATAAATAATGTGGTCAGGATAACTTGGAACCATAATGGTTATTTTGAAGTGGGGTCAAAATAAAATTGGGAAAGCCCTGAATTCCCTGAACATGCACTTCCTCTTGGGTTAGAACTCACCTCTTTGTGGTTACTAACTTTTCAACCTCAGGAGACATGCCAGTGGCTTCTACCAGAGTTCATAGTCTACAAGATAGCATATGGAACTGTGTTGCTTTTATAGGGTTATTAGTAAGAGTTTAGCAAGGGAGCATAGCCATGTGTGAAAAATTGAAGTAGACAGAGACCCAGAAAGGCTTAGGTGGCACTAGATTGGTATGAAGTAGCACTTGCATTTAATAAGTACTAAAGAAGAGGATTTTATGTTTTTAGCATTCAGCTGTGAGCTCCTTTTCAGCCGCATACCATGAGCTGGTGTAGATTTTGCTGTTTGCTGTAGCAGCACAGACATGTTTGAGTCTTGGCTCTGAATTGTGAACATTTTAAGGCCTTATCCTGTGTTACCTGAAGCAAGTTCTTCCATGGGAGACAGATTGTTTTTTCCTTTTTTTGTGTGTGTTTCTTCCTGCTAAATATGTCAGCATGAAAGAATAGCTTGAATTACTAATTGAAACATGAACAGTTTAAACTGATCTGTCCTAATCTGCAGACATGTCACACCTGGCTAATGAACTAGTTTTATAAGGAGTTTATAGCACTTCTGGATTTTATTCATCCTTGAGTGTACTTTTGTTAGCCCTGTTTTTTAAAGAGGACTTGAATTTTTTTCTAGAAACCTCACAGGAAGTTTATAGGTGGGAAAAATACTACTTGCTGTGTTTTTCTGGCATGCTGTGAAACAGCTGAAAGAACAGTGAATGACCCTCAGATCTCTTCTTGCTACCACAGTTGCTGTCTGCACAGAAGCCCAGCTGCTGACAAACTCGTTTGTCCAAGAGCAGATGTGAGAGACAAACTGCAAGGGGAGGTATGTTGGAACCCAGAATGCAGAGAATATTTCTCTGCATGTTTTGAAGGATCTGAACTCTCTGACAAACACTATTTTTAACCTTCGTCCATGGAAAGGGCTTCCTAGGCTTTGGGATGAAACAGAATTCTCAAGAATGTAAATTGGATAGTAGCATAGTATGTCATTTATCACAGGGTGAGAAATTTAGATTTTTTGTTTTGTTAGTATGGTAAGTAGACGAACACAAGATGGAGAATCCTTGTTTTTAGGCTTCTTCCTCCTTCTTCATCTTCTCCATATTCTGCAGTGTTTGGGACACAGGATAATTGGTTAACTTTTGCTGCAGTCTAAAGCTATATGAATAGAAATTTGGTTGGTTATGGGTAGAAAAGTAGAAATCATGTACGTTCTTGGTGATAATTGGGTGAATTATCTTTAAAAGAACCTTGATTCCATGTGTTTGGGGGCTTTTGGTGTCTTTTCTCCAGCACGCTAAGCTGGTGTAAAACCTGCTGTGCTGAGGTTGTTGATAAGAAAACAACAAACGACATGAAGAACGAGACCAACCGGGAGTTCTGTTTGCCTTCTTTCTTAACGAGGGCTTTTGCAAAAAGGCCTCCCCTATCGGGGGACATGTGGGAGTGGAAGAATTCCCACAGAGGTACTAACAGCTGGCCAAGCTGACTCTCAAGGGCCAAGCTGAGCTACTGATGTGGCTCATGGTTTCAGGCAATGCTGCCAGTCTAGTTAGGATCGAAATGTGACCCACCCACAGAAGTTGCTGTGATGTTTCTTTCCACTCTAGGTTTACACACTGCACTGAGGGGGGAATATAGCCCAGATGTGGTGCAAGCAGTGCTTGAGCATGAGGGGATAGACTCAGACTTGCTCCCACTCACCTGCTAGAGGGGGAGGTAAATGGAGATGACACCCTTTAAATAATGGCATTGAACCAGACAATGGAACTGTTCTCTGTTTTTGGCCCTGTAAAAGGAGAAAATGAAAAAGCTATCTTACTGCAAAACTCTGAAGAATGCATATTTTGTCGTTTAGGAACTGAGGGTTTTATCACAGTCTCCTTGAAGTTAAAACCATTTGCAGAATGTCCAGCGTTTTCTCCCTGGAGTGCAGATGGGTCTGGAAGGAGAGATTGCTATCAGTGAAGTCCCCACAGCCGTACTTGTGTAACAGAGATTTAGCTCAGGTGGGTCTATGTTTTGCTGTTTCCTCTGTGAATGAGATGTCAGCCACAAAAGATATTTTAGCATCTATTGAAAAACTAATTTTTCTCACAATATTGTAAGTTAAAATTTGCTCTGTGATATGGCAGGAAAATGCAGCTGAGATTGAAAGCATGTGACAGTGTCTGGGATTCTCTGCAACAGCAAAGAATCTTAAGTGGAATGCCCAGGTGATGGAACAAGTTAGCCATGTGAAAAGTTGTACCTTGGAGGTCCCTGCCAATCTAACCAGAGCAGAAGAATCCTTGCTATGTTCCAATCAGGAAGCTAATTTAATGTGAAATGCTAGCAAGACACCCTGGAGCTTTCATTTGATTATGAGCACCAGTCTGGCATCCTAGAGCAAGCAGTTGTTAGTGGCTGTTTCCAAGGAAGGCACAAAGGCCCCAGCAGCACAGCTGTGCTGTGAATGGGTGGTGGAGCAGACTACTGCAGCCCTTACAGAATAGGTTATACAGTATGTTCATGGAAAAAAGATCTTTACTTAATTCTTTTTTCTGATTTTTGGCCCATCAAAAGCAAATCAAGCCAAGTACACTGTGATTTCTATTTTTATAATTTGGCTGACTACAATAAAATAGATGGTTGTGCTGAAATTTTAGTGCATAAATGTTCTGCTGTTACATCCTTTCCTTTGTGTATACCTGAAATTGATTTACTTTGTACTTATGAGACACATTAGTCATATGTTGCCAGGATACTTTTGATCACAGGTTCACAAACTGAGGGCTGCAGCTTCCAGGTCAACATGATTAAGCAATTTACTAATCTCATATCCTCTTTCTGGCTGAGGAATATGAAAGACTTCCTTGAGAAAGGGAGAATACAACCCTGATAGATAACTGTAAAAAATGGATGGATTTAGTAAATAAATGTGAATTGCTGCAGGATAGAGCATCCTTTTACTGTATATGCTACTTTTCACAGATTCACAGGAAGGTGAAGATTGGAAAGGATCTCTGGAAAGGACCTTCTTGTCCAGGTTGTTCAAGCAGGCCCACCTACAGCTGGTTACCCAGGATCTTGTGTAGAGGGCTTTTTTTGACTTGAAAAGGAGTTGAAAATTTACAAATTTAAAGACAAACCCTTGCACAGGCTCCAGTTATCCAGCATAATTGTAGCTCAAATGGAAATAGTCCCATAAACCACAGGAGGTGGACCAAAAGCTCTCTGCTTCCTATACTCTTTTTGGCATGGTGCAAAACTGCATGTATAAACACATAGGGAATATTTTTTGAGAAATGATTTTAACTGAAAAGATAACACATGGGCAGGATGCTTTCAAAGGCTTAATCTGTCTTAATAAATAGACTGAAAGCAGATTAAAGATAAAATTTAATTGTTTCCTATGTGTGAATATCTGAAATACATGAAGTGACAGGTCCGCAGAGTAGGCTAGTTGCATCTGTATGAAAAATTATACTTTGTCCTAGTTAAGTAATGTATATAAATAAGTCTGGACTTATTTTTTGAGTTGCCATATTTGGTAATGTATGATATAATGCCATTCAAAGCAGAGCTTGAAATAACTTAGAATTAAGTTGAACAGAATAAATAGGACATCTGTTTTAGTCAGATTTCTGCAGCTTCTTAATCTTAGATGCAACCATTTCATTTGCTGATAGAACTACATATCCAAAAGATGTAACATTTGAAATACTGTGTTGCCAATTGCAATTGACAATACCCATGTCCTTGCAAGAAGCAAAGGATACTTTTACAGCTTCTGCCTCCAGTCTCACAAATAAATGGAATAATTTGATTTTGCAGATTTGATCCCAATGGAATAAGTGGTTGCTTTGCTCTGCGTGTGGGTCAAATGTGTGTCCTAATCTCCTGCAGGATCAGAGCTTTGGTTAAAAGAAAATGTTCTCTTCTGAGATGAGTGTCAGTACTTAATGCTAACAGATAAGCCCTTTCCACCACACTCTGGCTGCTGTTCCATGCTTTTGTCGGATTTCAGTAGCAGGCCAACTGCAGAGAAAATAGTAATATTGATTTGCAGCTTTCCAGTGAGGGGGAGTTTTTCCATCACTGCATTACCTTTAGCAAACCTCCAGACGGCAGTAGGTACATGAGGCTTCTGCTCTGATCCTGCTTCCAGTTAATTACTGGTGTAATCGAATGTCTTTGATTGTTCCTCTTTTACATTCTGTTGTGGTTTAACTCCAGTCAGCAACTAAGTACCACTCCGCAGCTTGCTGTCTCCCCATCTTTCCTCTGGTGGGATAGGGAGAATTGGAAAAAGGTAGAACCCATGGTTTGAGATGAGAACAGTTAAATAATTGAAAAAAAATTAAATGAAAGTTGCCCTGCTCCTGCAGTCCTACAAAAACACACGACTTTTTTATTCATCCTTCTTTATTTAGCATTAAGTACTGGTACTTGCCTGACAAGACAACATCTTCCTTTAGCCAGTAAACAATAATAATAATAGTCATGAAAAGGAGAAGGAGAGAAAGGAATAAAAACCAAGGACAACAAGTGATGCTCAATGCAGTTGCTCACCTGCTGACTGATATTCAGTCCATCCCTGAGCACCAGCTGGCAGCTCCCCCAGTTTATATACTGGGCATGGCATTTTGTGGTAAGGAATATCACTTTGGCCAGTTCAGTCAGTCTTCTGGCTGTGCTCCCTCCTGGCTTCCTGTGCCCTAGGAAATGTCCATGACTTTGGCTAAGCACTACTGAGCAACATCTAAAATATCAGTGTGCTATTAAACATTATTCTTATACTGAAGGCAAAACACAACTCTGTACCAGCTACTAGGAAGAAATATAACTATCCCAACTGAAACCAGGACACATCCCTAAAAGCACGGGCCCAATCAGTGTAGAATTTCAGTTAAATTCACCTTCACTTAGAAAAAAACCAGCAATATTTTCTTTCTTCCTTTATGTTTTCAGTTTGAGCTTTTATGATAAAAATGACAACACTCTGAAGTAAACAACCTGTCATAAACATTTTGACATTATATTAAGAAACAATATAAAAAGATTTACAAAAAACTGATGTAAAATTGAAACTCCCCTAGGTGTAACATAGCATATTCTTTTAATTTTTTTTGTAAATCCACATTTTTCCTCACTGCCTACTTGTCCTTCAATTGTTTGGAAACAGATCCTCAAGAGTTGTGCTGCATGGTCTTTCTAGGGACTGAATTGAAGCTGGCCAGCATTTAATTCCTCAGATCCTCTGCAATCTTCTTAAAGATGACTGCAATATTTAGGCCCCTTTCCATGGAATTCCCTGGATCATCACAAGTGCCTATGATAATTTGGCTTCACAATCATATCACCCAGGTTTTAATCATCCTTCCATGTGTCCCATCTATCTCTGTATCTATGAATATACCCAATGTCTCTAAACAGTCCTTAATTTCTTACTTTTGTGTTTCCTCAGTCGTCAAACTGCAGGTGTATATGGAGGTCTGGAAATGTTCTGAAGACTGAAGCAAAAAATCTTTCAGTATTTCCCCATTAAATACCAGTTTCACGTTTCCTGTGAACCTCAGTTTGCTACTAAGCTCACAGGATTATTTTCCTTTTATCTTTTATGCCCCTGGGAAGCTTGAGCTTTAACTTGGGCTCAGTCTTTACTGGCTGAATGCCTGACTGCCTAAGCAGTACTTTATAGTCCTTCTTTGCTGCCTGTCCTTGTTTCTGCTTTTTGGATTTTTTTTTTTTTTAATTTTAATTCATGAGCTGCTCATTTCTTTGTCAATTGGGCCTTCTGCCAAAGTTTTTTGTTAGTATACAAAATTAGGCTTTAATTAGAATTCAAGTGTATTTTGGTACATCTATCCATTTATCATTTTTAGACTAAGTTCTGCCATTGGCCAACTCACAGATCTTGTGACCTAGTCTTTATGGCAATCCTGCCCTGCAGGAGCCACTTTAAATCTGAATGATTTCTGTTTTTTCATTCAGTAATTTTGAGTTTTTACTTAAATGCAATGCACATGTAGTTAAGGTGACATTCACTTGTTACCTTTGCAAGATGCAGATGTAGCTCAGATTGAGATGACCTATCTTTATTCAGATTGCTAATGCATACTTCAATATTTCTAAGTTTTTAATGTCATACACCATGGAATGTGTTTATTGTACATGCATATTGCATAAGGTCATGGCTTTTGGTGGACTCAGCTTTGATAAAACAATGCTTTTATCTTTGAACACAACACTCAAGGTACACAAATTGGGAAAAGAAAATCTTTGTTCCACAAATATCGGAGTCTCTATCAGACACAAATACCAGTCTCTATCAGAGCTTGGAAGGCTCAGGTCACAAGAACTCAATTTTGATAGAAGGTTTTTATGTATGTGAAACCTATAGCGACCTTGTTAAGTTTTTCCCATGTCAGAGTTGAAGATTTTTCTGCAGGGAAAAAGAGGCATTGAAGGTCAGAGTATCCAGTAGTGTGAAGTCAAGACTCATTCCATAGCATGAGTAATAGGGAGAGTGGGCTCAGCAATGAAAAAAAGTTAATTTTGACTGTAGGAAAAATCTATAGGAACAAGGTGATAGTGGTAACTTGTGATCACAGAATGAATTTTCAGATTCATTACTAGTAATAAAAATATATTGACCCTGTGTTTTGGGAAATAGCTTGAAATGTCACCTGCTTTTTCTTTTTCTTTTTTCCTCTCTCTCTCTTTCTTTCTCTCTCTCTCTCCCCTTTTTTTTTTTTTTTAATTTTTTAATTATTATTTTTATTCAAAACAGGGAAAATGATGTAATAAAGAACCTACCCAGAGCCAGGCAATGTAAAATTACCTTCTACTACTGGATCATCCAAAGATGACTTTGGTAAGGGCAGGATTTGGTTTCACTTCCCAAGCTGCTGTTGCATGCAAAGGTTAGGCTGCAGACAGGAGCTGCTGCACCACAGAGCAGCAGTTCTCACCGTGTGATTGAATTAGCTGATTTCCTGAACTTGTCTATGGATGTAGATGCTCAGGCTTGACTTACAGCGTAAAATATCTGTTGGAGAGGGTGAGCTGTGAACCCACAGAGCTCTGGGAAAGGGCACTAAGACACTAGATTTGTGTAACACCTCATTTCTGCTTATTGTGTTGGATGGAGAGCCTGCCCTGCACCCAGCCTGGCCATGTCCTCGCTGTCCACCCTCCTCCCTCTGGTGAGTGCAGCACAGCCTGGCTGCTCTAGCTTCAGTTTCAGGTGGAGGGAGCATTTGTCAGGACATCCTATCAGAAATGGAGGTATTTGGCTTCTTCAGTCTCCAAGGAGGTTCAGGAAGTCCCATTCTGCAGCATGCCCTGCAGTGGGCTCACTCCTGCTGTGAGCTGAGTCCTGGGCTCCGCTGTGGACACCTCAAGCACCAGAACACCCTCCCTGCTGGAAGGCTGTTGGGGTGCTATGGCAGGGACCAAACATGTTCCCTGTGCACCCCAGGAACACATCTTCGGGCACAGGGTTCCCTGCTGGGAAGGGGCTGGCACAGCTGTTTTCTCCTGGAATCATCAGACAGCCTGGCCTGGCCTCAGGTGTCACATGTGTGGTGACATGGTCAATGCCAACAGTCTGAAGAAATGCTGGGTGGCTGTACATTGCTGGTGACTCCCTTAAATGTAACAGCAGGACCTGAGGGAAGGATTTATTTAAAGCTGCCCCATGACTTTATAGTGAGGGGTAGGTTAGAGAGCATATCTGCAAGGACTGCATACAGTGCTGCCCTTATGTTGATGTTATCATTATTCTCCCAAGCACCTGACAGAACCCAACTCCACTCTTTACAGTGATTTTTTCATTACAGAAGAGAGCACTCGTTTTGCTATTTACTGGAAATAAGGACAGTTTTCAACATTATCCTGCAACCTGAGAAGGAAGAAAGGAAAAAATTTGGAGAGAATTTTTTGTTTTCTAAAGTACCAGTGGATTAACTTCGTAGTTTTTGTACTGCTGTAAAATACCTCACACCCATGGCCTGAAGCAGTACAGCAGATTTTGGTGCAGCGTTTCTCTTCCTTTAGCGCAGCTCCCTTATTCAGTGTGACTGCATCCTCAAACAGGATTAGATGAGAGCCTGCTTGAAGTGCAGTACTGATTAAAATCAAACCCATCTACTTCTTGTGTATTCAGTACATGGCTTTTGGAATTTATCATGACCTGGAAATCTTTCCCTAAATCCGTGCTGTTACTTTCTGCTGGGTTCCATAGAAGACTAATATAGTTCCTGCAGGATTAAGGACTGTGAACACAGTTATTTTGAATTCACACAGTCCTGTAAGTTCTGCCACTCTTGATGCTGATGAGTATTAAGAATGTCTTAGACTGAGTTTCAGGTCTGAGACTGATGTGGCAAAGTCCTGGTTGCTCTAACTGTGCATGTGTCTCTGGTTGAAGACTATGTATACTTCAATGTGGAAAAGTATTGGTTTTCTTCTTCAGACTGTCAGGACACATACATAGCTGAGGACACAGGTATGCTTGAGTTTTGAGTGGCAAGTCACATCCTGGGTGTTCCTACTATGTAGGCCATAACACCTGGAATTCCTTTTATCATTTATGTAGTAATCAGTTTCTATAATGCTTTTCACAGAAGATGTGGAGACAGGAGTCTTAACTTTTTGATAACCCTTTTTCCTTGAGCTGCAATATAAACCAATGCTAACTTTTACCATCAGTGTTGGAAAACAAATCTGTTTTCTCATTATCTACTTTAATGCTACCTGAATGTGACTATTAGTCTAA
Source organism: Sitta carolinensis (assembly GCA_032173965.1). Classification (NCBI taxonomy): domain Eukaryota; kingdom Metazoa; phylum Chordata; class Aves; order Passeriformes; family Sittidae; genus Sitta; species Sitta carolinensis. Next base: position 41,329,390 of record JAVUNC010000006.1, read on the forward strand.
TACGTATCATAGACATGTAGGGAGGTGAAAAAACATAAGGCTATGCAGAATTTGAATACCATGGATTTTTTCCCTCTACCATCAAAGAGTAAAACAAAAGCTACAGGCTCACAGTTGAAGTGCTGCAACAACAAGAAATGAGACTGAGGTAGCTAGAAAACAAATGTGTCTGTGGACCTAGTGAAATATGCATGAATATAGGAGAAATATGTATCAAATAATTTCATCTACCCAGGGAGGCTGGGAGGCTTGCCAGTTTAAACAGCCTCAGCATTCAGAATCAGAAAACTCTCTATTTTAACATTAGCAACTAATTGTCTTACATGACTTTTTGTTTAATAACTTTATGTTTGTAGAATGGAAGATGGATGGTGCTTTATTAGAAACAGTTTGGAAATTAAGTAAGAGAACAGAGGCTGGCTTAAAATTTCTTGAATGTTAGAAATTTTCTTACTTTCTGAAATATCTGAACTTTTGCTACTCTCTGAAGTCTAGGGCTCCTTCATGGCAAAAACCAGGCATTGTTTAAACGTGTTCTATCTACCCTGAGTTACAGTTGCTCTTCAGTTCTTGCATTTGCTAATATACGCATGTGAGTCCAGAAAACAATCCAAATTCAACTCACCCTGTGGGGTGAATGGAATAGTTGTCCCCATTGTGATACTGAAAGAGGCACAGAAGACCCTGTGGACATGAAACTCCTCAGGCAATTTCTTTGCTCCTGTTGGTGTACAGCCTGCAGTTGGTGGTGAATGTTTCCAGCCTTGTTGCACTTAGAGCAAATCTCCAAGAGGACAGACTGAAATGTCATGATAAGCCTCTGGCAGTCCAGCTGCAAATCTGAGCTTTGGTGGTTAGGGAAATTCTTGTCCTCCTGTACAGGTCCCATCCCTATTTGTTCTTTGGCCCAGCCATTTTCTGTTTCGAAGTTTTTGGGGAGTTTTCTCCTAGTTGAAATCCCCTTCAAGCAAGATTTAAGCAAGGTTTAAGCAGCCCTTACCTATCTTGAAAAGTCTGCAAGCAAAAAAAAAAAAAAAAAAAAAATCATATGGTGTGGAACCAATACTACATATCAGCTAAAAAAATGGAATAGTAAGTGGTAGATACTGCTGATGACAGCAGAAACAGAAATAGCCTAATGAAATATAGTGTAACTTTTCTCCTTAAGGAAATGTACCACACTGACAATCTTTCCTATGAAATGAAGAGCCCACTCTCTCAGCTGTGGTTAGAAATCCACCACATGTATTTGATGCAAGTTGCCTCCGGCTTGGCTGTGTAGACCAGTTGTTAAGAAATTCTTCTGAGTATGGGATGATGTGGTGGGCTGCAGGGAGAGTTTTGTCTGTGCCACTGTAGATATTTCCTGACTCAACGGGAGGATGGTGTGTGGATGCAGGCCAGGAAAAAAATTGGAGCAGCTGCCATTTAGTGCTGGCAAACTATTTTCCTTGAGGAATTTCTGGTGTGACTGCACAGTCTTTATGCTTGACTTGACAAGAGGAAAGAAATCTTTATCAGTCTTTGGATATCTTAATGGGATATCTTGTAGAAGGAAAACCAAACTGAACTGCTAAACTCCATTTTTCAGCATTACAGTTTTAGTGTCAAGAAGAAGAGAATCTGATCCCAAGAGTACACACTTCTTAAGGGGAAGTGTGACACCTCAGTATTCTGGTCTGAAACATATGTCAATGTAGTAATCTTCAAATGCACAAAACCAAAAATGATTGTCATTCTCTGTAGAGCTTCCTGTCTAAATTCAGTGCTATCATAGGATTATTACACAATATCCACTCTCCTCAGACCCACAGTAACTAAGGTTGCCTTCTGATTTAGTACCCCCTTTAGACAGGGGACTAAATTCCACTTCTTCTTGAAATGGTAGTCTAGAGTATGTCCACTACATTTAGGGATCTGTCTCAAATGATGTCACCATACTGATCAAAAACTGAGTAAAGGTTCAAAGAGTTAACTTGTCTGTTCTCAAAATGGTTCTGTAGCTTTTGCCTAGGCCATAAATAGTGTTGTGATAATAGTTTTTGTGATAATAATTTAGTCAAATCAGGCCTCAAGATTTAAATTCATTTTAGGCTCCTTTTTTATTTTTTAGTTTTCAGCTGTATTGCTAAAATTGTTTTGAGAAAATTTTGATTTTCTTGCAATTTGGTTTATGATGAGCACTATCTCAACTGCTGTAGCAAAATCACACTGTGTGCGTTGCTTACCCAGTGCTTTCTGGCTTGTTTCGGTGAACTGGTTCACAAGTTTAGTTATGCAATGATTGTTTATATTTAATGGTTCTTTTCCATGTATAAAATGAAATAGCACTGGATATGTGCTATATATAGCACTGCACATGTGTGAAATCTTCATACTCCTCTTAGAGCTTGAAAATAGTGTTATACCTGTATAGGCATTCCTGTTAAAGGGAAAAAAAAAAAAACAGTTTTAAACAACTCAGTCATTATGGTGGGATTTTTTTGTATGCTCAGAGAAGCATAAAACCTTGAACAGGAAAACAGATAAAATAGAAAAAGTTGGCTTCTAAAACACACCAACAAAATTGTTTCTTTAAAAACATTCATTACAAGTACAGCTGTACAACAGCAGATATGAAATGCTCTTTCAAATATATGGGAATTTAAGTTACCTCTAAAAGCAACAGATTTTCTATCCAAGTGTCTTTCAATCTTCAGCACACTAAAAAATTTCAGCTTTCCAGATGACCTTTGCTGGGTGAGGGTGACAGTTCTTGTTACTGTACGCTATGAGCAAGGCTCCTGAGTTGGAATGCCATCTACTGGTGCTAGCTCAAAGATTTAACTTGTGCAGGGGTTCCTTGAGCAGGGAGGCTGGACTGGTCCATACCAGCCTGACTGATTCTGTGATTCAACCTGAGCTCTCTTTCACTAGCTGTTAAAGATAAGATAAGGTGAGGTGTGTTATCATTCATACCAACAAACCCTCCAGGACCATTCTGTTGCTGCCATGTTCCCACAGACTTATTCTTGGTGTAGTATACAAGAGTTTCACTAATGCTGATAAAATGAAGAGCTGTAATTATTGGGTTTTAATGTAGCCCACTTTTCTTAAACTCACTAGACTCAATTATTTTCTTAGCTGATTTACTATTTACTATCCAGGCTTAGCTGATTTACTATTTAAAATTTTTTATTAATGCTGAATATCCACAAAGGGTTTTCAGTGACATGATATATGGATAGATATCTCAGCATGACTCCCAAATCTTCTGGCTATGACTTAAAACATTCAAGTAAGTTCTGAAACTGTATAATAGCAACAGTAACTGTTTCATGACCTCATCTCTGCTATATAAGCTGTTCGGTGGAATTTTCAGTATAAAACTTTAGTGGGTGAAGCAGACCTGTTCATTAACTAATTCTATGATAAATTGCAACAAAGATAGGAAATATTCACGAGTACACAAATTGTCATGTAAATTCAGTATTATGCAACTTCCATTTAAAAATGCATCTACATCTAGGATAATCTTGTTACAATAAATTAGAGTAAGTTGTTATTTCTTATTTCTTTCTTAGTTACCCTTTCATTTTTTAACCAAGTCCCTGAAAAAGTTACTGTTCGGTTTTTTTTCCTTTCAGTTGGCTTATGCAGGACAGGTTTCTGACCATCTTGGTAGCTTGAACTGATTCTCTCACATGGAGCATATGGGAAAATCTCATTTCTTAGGTGTTGTCAGTAATGCAACATTACCAGAGATCTATCTACAAGATATCTCTTCTATAGAAGTTGCCCATGTACAAGTTCCCACAGGAAAAAAGGACAGCAGACTTCCCTGTGTGCTGATCAGACTGAGATTTAATAGGTTAGGTTTTAAGTTTACTATATTGACTGACCTGCTTTGATGATGTTCTTTTCACTCTTTTTCCTCTTTCTATCAGCCCTTCTTTGTGTCCTTAGAAATGGGAACATGCTCTCAGTCACAAAGTAAACAGTCAGACCTTTCTAAACTCTGCTGTTGAATGGAAGCTAGTATGTTTGACTGGGAGTTAATTACAATGGTTGGGAGATGGCTCAGTGACAGGCCCAGAACTAGAGAAGTTATTTTGTCAAGTCAATTGGTGTTATAAGTGATGGCTTATCCATGCTGATTAATTTACAAATGATGTATGTTATAATGAATTCTGTTTCAGTAAAAGGAAGGATTTTAATTCTCCAATTGGTTTCATTTTGGCTAACACAATGATATGTTTTGTCTGGCACGAGTTCATTCACATTCACAAGGAGTGAAATAGAAAGACTTGGAAGTGTTCTGTGATGCTTATAAATATTCCCTTGACTTTTATTTTAATAAATTAAGTTCAGATATAATGGAAAGGAGTAATAAGTTATATAATTGAAAAGGCACATCGTTTTCCCATCGGTTTTCAATGTATACACACACAGAGTATTACACACCTTTCTAAAGAACAAGCCTTGTAGCTATGGTATTCGTGATAAAACTGGTACCTGTGTGTTTTGATGGTTGAATGCTCTTTAGGAGGGTTCTGAACAGGCTCCCATGGACTGATTCAGAAACTGGAAGACTTCCAGATTGTGAGGTCACACTTGGCACCTCCAGCATCTTGTTTGTAGCATCTTATTTGTAGATGTTTTGTCATTCACCTTGGGTTTTTAAATTAGTACTTCCTCACCCACCTCATCAGAGAAAGGCAGCTGGCCCTGCTTATCTGCATGACTGGTTTCTCCTTGCTTGCCTCTCTAATTCCTGCCCCCAGTTCCAGTACTTCCTCTTAAGAAGAACAATGACCTTTTAACTCTTATCTTTCCTTCTTTTATTAGAATTAGCCCTCTCAGCAACTTTTACATGTAGTCACAGTAAATATACTTGCAGAGCAATTAGATAGTCACTGTTTTCATACTTGGGATGCCACTTGAAACACATCTCTACCCCTGAATGTTTACCACTGTGCAGATTCATTTAAGGACAATAAAAACCAGGTAGCACTAATTCTGTAGGTATCTGTTTTGCCATTTTGAGATGGAAAATAGAATTCTATGTTTATTTCACTCACATAACCGTGCAAAGTATCAGTATCTTATTTCTAGCTTATTAACCTTCAGGGCAGTTACAGATCCTCTTTCCTGGATGGGAGGTGTTTGCATTTATCTGTACCAAGTTTTATTAATATTTTTGGGAGCAGTGAATGCCAAGGGGGAAGTGGAAAGAGAGTGGAAATACCAAGGGGGAAGTGGAAAGAGAGTGGAAATAATCTCTGTGCAAGTATAACTTCAAAGTAATGCAACTGGCACAAGAAGAGATGAACCTCTTGAAGTGAAGGAAGAGAAATGGAAGTGTTTAATTTTTCTGTCTGTTCATACAAAAATGTTGAAATGACATTACTTATATTTTAATATTTTAATATTTTAATATTTTTTATATTTTAATTTTAAATAATTTTAATTTAATATTTAACATAGCCTCTCTTTAAAGATGATTTTCCCAGATAGCTGCAAAGTATCAATGCAATATTTCCATATTTTATTTTGTTTTTTGGTGGAAGAGAAATGCCAGTATGGGACTTGATAACAGAAGTATTTCTGTGAGTGAAAGATTTCCTCTAATAGACTGGTGACACCAGGCAAAATGGCAAGCAGAAGGACAGTGGGGGAGTGCTTACACTTTGAGAGCCACAGGAGGAAAGTTTAATATGAAACACTAAGAGAACTGATGAAGAAATGTGGGCTGGAGTATGTTTAAAAAAATACTAATCCTACCTCAATACAGATGGTGTTGGGAAGAAACTGGAGCATATTTTTAGGGCTCACTAGTAGGAGCATCACGTCTAAATATGCACCCAGTTATTGCTGAGTTAGTACATCCCTTGGAAGCAGAAAATATCATTTGATAAAACTGCTTAAGCAAACCATTAAGGAATTTGCTGTGGTTCTTGGCTTCATAGTGAGAGGGTTTTTGCTTAAATGCTGTACTCATTATTTATTATATATATTATTTATTATATACATGCATATGTCATCTCCAGGATTCATGGCTTGTGGTCTAAATATTAGAGATCTTATTAAATGTTAAATTTGAAGCTTCAGCACAGATTACTAAGAAAGCTAGTGCTGGAACCTACAGCCTCCCATCCAATCCAATCTACCCTCCCTGACCTCCACTAGTTAGCTAGGAATTTCTAAAATTAATACAGGGATGATCTGTAAAGGAATTTTTCTTCACTGATGCTTATGCTGAAATATTTAGATTTCTCTCTGGAAAACTTGTAATTATGTATATAATTGAACTGTCAGTTTTGGATAGATGCAATGCAGTGGTTAGCAACACAAAATTCCAAAGTTTTTCTGTGCTGTGGTAACATGTCCCTGTGCTCTTTGCCAATGTGTGTTCTCCCTTGGAGTGATGAGCCTTGAGCTCTGTGCAGTGTGCCGTGCCTCGTGCTCCACCGCATTGTGGTGCGTTACTGGAGACTGCACCTGCTCAAAAGGTTTGACCCATAGAAATGACTGAGGGTATGAAGCACCTGGAAGACAAGTATTATGGGATTTTGTGAACAACACATAAGAGGCAGACCTGTTGAGCAGTCTGCTGTTCCCCGGAAAGGTGTCTTGAGCAGGCATGCCTCCTAAACACCTTGAGACTTTCTGAACTGGAATCTGACACCTGAGCAATGCGAGGCAGTTGATGAAACTTGCTCATCCAAGCCTCTGTAGCAATTGTAGCAAAACTCTTCATGGAAAGGGAAGAGGTGGATCACTGAAAATTAATTCCTCAGGGTTGCCCAGGCCAATGGAAAACGTTGGCATCGAGTGATAAGAAGAAGACTTCGCCCAAACTCCCTTCTGTATCACCAGCAGAAAAGCAATTTCGTTGTAACTGGAAGATGTTTTTGTGTGAGGTGTGAACAGATAGGAAAGCCAGGCACTAATGTTCTACCTTATGCCAGATTGGATTGCAATTTAATATTTAAATGGGTTAGGCTGCCTATAAATCTATGTGGAGGTATTTCTGATCTTTCCCTGAGAAAGGCAAGGAAAAGTGATCTATAAATCATATTGTTACAAATGTCTTTTATTTTCCTGGCTCATGTAGAGAAAAGGTGTGTTTGTTTCATCTTCGCTCTTCACTTATGCTTAAAAACCAGCTTTGGTTTTATCTTTGTTAAACAGAAATGACCTTCCTGTTTGTAACTAGGCTGATAATGTTGTGTAAGTATTTGGCAATGGCTGTGTGCTCTGCAGTTTGTGTCAGAAGCAGGTAGGTCTCTTCTGTCAAAGCACCAGCAGAAAAGTGAGTGCACATTCATTTGTACCATGTGAGAACAAGTATGTAGGATTATCTGTTCTGCCTTCTCAGCAGTGATGTGTCTGTGTTGCTGCTGGGGAGCTCTGGGGTTCAAGTTTCTGGGGTATTAGATATGATTGTCATTTGTGTCCTTTACCACTTGCCAGTAAAATGGACCAGTTTAGGTTTTCTGGCCATTCCTAATCCTCTTCTGGCACTTAATTGTACGTTAGCGACAGGAGCAGAGGACATAGCCTCAAGCTGTGCCAGGGGAGGTACAGTTTAGAATCAGGAGGAATTTATTCATGGGAAGAATTGTTAAGCATTGGAACTGGCCAGGCAGGTGGTGGAATCACCATCTCCAGAGGTGCTCAAGAAGTGACTGGATCATCAAGTAGTGATGGACTCGATGGTTGGACTCAATGATCTGAGATATCTTTTCCAACCTAAATAATTCTGCGATTATTCCTTCTGCCTTGTAGAGGGACCAGTGTTAAGAACCTGTATTATATGGGATAGTGTTATAAAATGGGTTAATTTAGAAAGCAAATCTGTGTACTTGTGGAACTTAGGGAAACAAGACCTTGAGTGGAGCTGTGAAAAAATGGAATAAAATCAATATTTGTTTCAATTAGTCAGTGCCCCAGTAATGCTGCTGTGCCAGGTTCAGTCAGCTGTGGTGAGTGAGCACAGCTTTCCCACTTCCCCTGTAACCAATCAGTGATATCTGTCTGGAGTCCAGGAAATCTTATGTTGTTAGCTGATGCTGGGTGGTGGAGAGCTTCTCAGACTTCTATTCTAGGCTAACATTGAAGAGGTTTTCATCTAAATACATGTTGCCCAAATATATTTTTCTCTAAATTGCAAGCTTTATTATGTTGTGGTTTCTTTTTCTTTTTTTTTTTTAAGATGGATGGCATATTTTGTTTTCCATGAGTGTTTGGGTTTTATCCCCCTTTGTTTTGGGACATCAGATACTGGTGGGAGGAAAAGAAAAACATTTCTTTTAAAACCTCATAGTAAAAGGAGTACTCTAAACTTTTATGCACTTTTCGTGCTAGCATTTTAAGTATTGGTTTGCCAGTGGCTGTATTTAATATCAGTAGAAGGATGTAACTGGAGCTTTCTATGTTTTTTTCTTTAGGACAACAGATCCTTTCATTTTGGCAGTGTTGTTGCCTGTTTTACAGGGGGTGAATCTGTTTCGTTATGGGCAGGTTTCTTTTGTATGCTGAGATTGTGCCTTAAGGGCTTTGGTGAATTAATTCAGTTTGTTATATGTGGCTTTAGGAGTGCTTCAACAGCTGAAAACCCAATCGATGGAGAAAAGGAAAAAAAAAAAGGATATCTTTGTTCCTTTATGAATGAATAGCTAAGATGAATAGCTGAGCTGATGACTGCAGTAAAGGCAATTGCACTGGTCAGTCCAAAACTACAACAGTTCACCTGAGACCTGACAAAGAAGTTCATGACACAGATGAATAAGGAGGCAATACAAGGGACAGCAAAACACAGAGTCTATTGTCCATCATGAATGTTGAGGGTATAGGTGAAAATTGATGTGGGGAATGAGGGGAGAATCTCTGAAAGAGTGGGACATCTTGCTGATTTTCTTGCCTTTCTGTTACAAGACTAAAGAAATCTGAGCCTGTGTCTGTTCCAGGTGAAATGGAGCCAGGAACTGTGTTAGGGAAGTGAGGCCAAGTACCACAGCAAACTTGTACTAGTTTGCCATAAATCTCTTGTAAGCCCCATGTAGATCCTCAGTCCCACTTAAATGTAATCCAGGGCAGAAGTGATGAATTCAGAACGTGTGAAATGACTGTCTTTGTAGCATGAAAACCTGGGACTTGGCACAAGGACATGCAAGGATGCTTTAAGGTGTGAAGCTGTCTGGGACAGTCTTAGAGGATGGGAGGAAGCCAAACCTAGTGCAACCTGTCCACACTGCCAGCTGGGAGTGGGTCTTGGCATTGATGTGTCAGCTCTGAGATATGTTTGAGTGTTTCTCTGGAATACACTAGCTCCAATAAGCCAGAATTGTACCAGGCTGACAGCAGGCTGCAGTCCCATGCACTTCTTCAGGACTCTATAACTCTGCTTTCTGAAGCAGACTTGCAGAATGTCTCTGCAAGGACATCAGGCCTTTGGAAATGGTCCACAGCTCCTGAGGCATTTATCTTAGGTGTGATGTATCAAGCAGCTGTGTAATGGTGCAGAAGTGCTCAGTGGTTGTCGGAAAAACTAAGCCTGTGTTGAGAAATACAAGCTTTGATAATTTTTTGGGGAGTGCACTTGTTTGTATTTCTTTATAGAAACAAGTATTTGCTATACCTAGAAGGGTTCTGGTAAAATATCAGTAGATATCAATTGGCTGAGAAAGGGAAAATTGGAAAACTGATCTAAGCTGCCAATGGGAGGGTCATCTTCTCAGAGGTATGATTTAGTCTTTGCTCTGTAGAAATTCAGTCACAAACACTACAAAATATATAGCATGCTTCATAGTAGAAATGTGTTATTTTGAGTCTTGTTCATCTTTTCTAGGACATCTATGAAATTGCAGTGTTTTTCTTCTAAATCATTTCCCCATGAAATCTGGTGGCTTTTTTAAAAAAAGAGAAAAAGGAAAAATAAAATCAATGCTCTAGGTTGCTGGGTTTCCTTTTAGTTTGTGTGGAGTTTCTAGACACAGCTGTAACTAGAAAATATAGCCTCATATTATAAACAAAAGTGCAATGAAGAAGAAGAAGCTCAATGAGGCACCATGGGGGTTTCAGCTTACAACAGACGTTAAATGAATTTATTGGTGCAAGAATGTTTAATAAGCTTGTAAGTTCCTATTAGTTCTCCTATGAACTTCCTGGGATCAAGAGAGTTCTGAATTCACTGCCAGTGTTTCCTAGGTAGAAATCCAAATAGGTAATGAACATAATGCATTTGCTATCTAAGGTAGAAGTGTTCTAAAAACATGGTGGGAAGGTGTCAGTTCTCTTACTCGAGTTTCCAAAAGCTATTTATGTCAACTTACAATTGAGCTCTACCCTGCTTGGCTCTCCTATCTTTTTTCTTTCAGTTAATGCTCGTAGCCGTGGCTGGTTTTTGTGTGTGTGGCCAGATTAGTTTCTCTAATATGATGACTAAGAGAGTAAGTAGTCTGTAAGACCATGCCTCAAATTCATAACATAAGCTTCCATTGCCCAGGCATCTGTGAAAAGTTTGAAAATACTGCTGAATGAGTTAGAAAATCATTATTTCTCTACTCTAGATTTTGTGCAACATTTTTTTTCTTAAGTGTCTGTGTCTTAAACCAATTTTCTTTCACTTAGGGAAGACACATTTTTAAAAATAAAACCAAACTTGTATAAATATTAAAGAGGGAATGAAACTCAATGATTTCTAACTATGAGATTGCCTGTTTTGAAAGTTGTACAATGATACTCTTGATGAAAATCATGTGCTAAGCTGAAGAGCTTAAAAAAAACCCTGAAATTGCCCAAAATTGTAATGGGAACCGAAAGCAACAGCACTTCTGAAATTGCATCATATCTGTGATAGTATTTGGTATTAGGGAACAAATATTCTAGGAGAGTTTTATTACTTTAGTTTTTTTATTTCACACTCTTGTTGCATCTTTAATTCTGGAAAGACTAGTAAATTCATGACTTGAATTTCTTCATTCTTATGTCATGGTGACTCATCTGTCAAAGAGTTTAACTGTCTTATGGCAAATTGTGTCATTCTGATTTCTTCTCAGAGAATAACTAGTTCACAAGGTTGAACAACTACAGGATAGAATAATTAGTATTGTCTTTTCAGATCTCCCTGAAATTGATTTTTTTTTCTTCTAAAAGATTAATAACTGAAGGGCTGGGAAGAGAAATGAATGGAATGATTTACCATTGAAACAGGATGTTTTGGCTTGATATTGGTTTGAACTGATAACTTCAGAACTGGCTCAGACTGCATGTATACTGTTTTTTCTTAAATAGAATGCTGCTTAAAAAACTAATTATATCTGCCCTTTTTGTGGTGGAAAGAGTGCTTGCCAATGATCTCAACTCAGAAAGCCTAAAAAGCACCCCCTTGTTGTTCTGTAACACATTGGAAAAAACCACTGTGACTTCTAGTAGTCACTTCAATCTCTGAACATATTATGAACACTGGTGTCCTCTGTGAGCAACCTAAATAAAGAATCCCCAAAATTCAAGTCAACTACTTCATGAAATATTGATGTAAATGTATTATCTCATGGGAAAATATGAATATAGGGCCCAATTTCCAGCTATATTAAAAGAAAAAAATGAATTAGAACAAAGGACAATCTGCTTTGTTTTTCAGCAGAAAATGTAATCAGGAATCCATTTCGTGGACAGTTGCTCAAATAAAATAGAAATATGCAGTTACTAGCTGGAAAGAATTAAAATCAATGAATCACAGGTAAAAATGGTTTAATGGCATAGTGGAAGAGGCAGCTATGCGAAGAAGGCCTTAGGCTGACAGAGGAAGAATATATAAAGGAAGGGAAAAGCAAATGTCACAGAGAACAAGAAAGTCAACACAAAAAAATTACACTGCAACAGCAGATTGAATGTTTAAGTGTATTGACTGTATTGAAAGCTGAAGGCCATAGAAAGGGTTGGAAGTCTGACTTGCAATGCAGGTACCAGGCTGAATGGTTGTGTCCCTAGGTATCCATGGATTTGTGCAGACACAGTGCTCTGTATCTGTTAAAAGGATAATTTTGGGAATTCTGTGGCCGTTTTAGAAGGGTTGTCAAAAGATTTTCTTCATGTTCAAACCTTTCAGCAATCTTTGAAAAGATGTGATAATCCTTGGTTACTGCTTCTACACTGAGAAAGGCTTGTGATAGACATGTTTAGAAAGAAAAAATACTACAGTAGTATGAAAGCATCTCCTAAACAAACTTCTTTATACTGGTATAGTTTATAAATAGTATGTTCTGTAGGATGCTTTTAAAAGAGACTGTTAATAAATCTAGAGGTGAAAACTCAGTTTTAAAAGATGTATTTTTTTCTTACGTCTGCACTATCATCAGATAGTCAAAATATCAGCTCAGTGTTTCTTTAAGTTTACTTTTAATTTGTTTAGTTTTCTTACAGCTTTGTAAATCTACCATTATTAGCTGTGTCACATTACTGTTCTCCCTTCCATATTTCAATCAAGGGAAGTTTAGATTGGATATTAGGAAAAATTTCTTCACTAAAAGATTTTTCAACCTTTGTAACAGGTTGTCCAGGAAAGTGGAGTCACCATCTCTTGCAGTTGTGGTATTTTGGGACATGGTTCAGTGGTGGACTGGGCAGTGCCAGGTTAAGGGTTAGGCTTGATGATCTTAAAGGGCTTTGCCAGCCTAAATGATTCCACGATGATTCTATGAAAATACTTGGTTGAGAAAGGAAGTGGTGCTTGGTAACACTGCAAATGTTCAAAATTTTTCTTGAGTCAGGCAGCGTTCATGATTGAAACTCTTCCTGTACCCATCTAGAGATACACTGCTCTTGGAGGGCAAGCTCAGGGCTGAGGGTGGGAAGAGCTGGTTTCTGTTTTAAACTCTTAAATAGCTGTGGTTCCAGGGCTGCATGTCTGAGCTTCCTGCAACCTGGAACACACAACTGTGATATGAAACTGGGGTTCTTTCCAACTTTAGGATTTGTGCTTGGGAAATCACAGTCCTAACTACAACTTATATACCTTGTTTTTTGAATATATGAGGCAAGCAATCATTTTAGCTTGAGGAAGAAAGACGCTTACATTGTTTATTATACACTTGCCACACTATTCCCTTCCTAGGGTGGTACAGTGACAGTGCTTTGGTACTGCAGTAGTTTGTACAAGGTTGGTTTTTTTGCCCTGTGTTTTGCTTCTGAAAGGAGAGTGAAATTCTAAGAGGTTTTTTTTAGTGACATAAAAATTGGGCCAAAGTTGTTTGTGATGAGAGCAAGTAATTTAAGTTTCTGAGATTGAACACATGACTGTAGAACTAGTCTCTTGAGTGTAATTATTTCAAGATGGAACATGCTGATTGGAAATGAGCAGTGAAATCAGCAAGCAGGAAAAGATGATGATATGAACTTTCTCGGGGTCAGTAATTCCAATCCAGAATGGTTTTGCAGACAGGTGAAAACTTCTTTTCTTGGCCCCCAGGCAGTAAGATGGTTTGGGATTTGTCCAGTAATTGTTTAGACCTGCTGAACCTATGAATGGCTATGTAATCTCCGTGGTAGAACCTTAGTGCAAGGGAGAAAGAAAGAAGAAAAACGTTAGATGATAAAAGTTGTGAGCTACTAAAAGAAACAGAATTGTATAAACTATTGTGATGTGAATCTTGGAAACAGATTAGTTTTATCCATGACCTACTAATTATTCTGAAATATTTCCAGTCACTGGTGTTCGATAGAACTCTTTCATTGTTATATTGGTCAACTATAACAATAAAGGCACTGACAAATATATGAGGTCTTTCTGCCTCTATGCTTCTTCTCCCTCTCTGTGGCTTTGGTCTGCACATTTTGCCTATGTGGATATGAGTATAATGAAAAGTCTGCCTTGTGAAAGCAGTCAATTCAAAAGCTACCAGGAATGGGGAAAGTAAGGGGCAATAGAAAAACTTGTTTTTTTTCTGGGTTCCTCTTGGAACCCTTGGAGAGGACATGGTGACCGTCACTTTATTTGCTTTCTTTGGGTATGGATACTTTGTCCTCATTCATGCCTTGCTCCCCAGAGTACTCTGCTGAATGGGTTGGGTACATTTTGATGATGTGTTTCTGGGAGAGGCCATGGGAAAGGAAATAGAGTGCATCCTGGGCAGGTTACAGAAAATGTTCCCTGTTCCAGGTGAACTCAGAGGCACTGAGGGTTAATACAAAGAAACTATTCTCTTCTTGCCAAATGAGTCACCAGAAGCAGCCTCTGACAATCCTGAACTCTTAATTTTCCCCTACCACCCCATGTTATGTTGTTTCCTAGTTGGTAAGTCTGAAACTTTTGTTAACTGCCTTCTACATTCTCAGTCTCTGCAAAGTTCAAAACCATCTCTGTTCTGTTTAATCACTTAGTTCAACTTTATTTTTTTAATTCTGTGTACTGAAAAATACAGTTTTCTTAAAGACAATATGTTCCTGAAAGTGAATTATGTTGTTTATCTGTTCATTCAGTGTGTAAAATGGACTGGAGATGGAGGTATATTTTTAGATCAGTCATCCAGTAGAATTGAACTTATGAGTAATACTTTCATGTAACATAAGAAAAGAAGTAATTAGACTGGATAAGTCAATCTGCAGTGAACAGCTGAAGCAAGCTGTCGTTTATAGATATTTAAAAGCTTATAAAAGCAAAAAGGAAGTTAATCTAGGTAAAAAAGCAAAATAACACCTACATTAATCCCATCAAGAGACCATGCTTTGCAATCTTCAGGCATTACAAGATTTCTTAGCATTCCTGATGTGTTGACATGTATGAAGCGTTGTCTCCAGGATGTCTGTGTTTAGACAACACATCTAAAGGCAGAAATTAATATGTATTAAGATTCCATTTTCATTTAAGTAACTCCAGTTTAACTGCAGTCTTGGACTGAACAGTAACTAGTGATTATCTGAGTCATATTTTAATATTATAGCAGCTATGAACCTAGATATTATTTTGAAATATTAAGGGAATGCTATTTTAAATGCGGTTTCATGCCTTGTCTGTCACAGATGCAGAAGTTGGAGCAGACTACTGTCAAATATACAGCATTATCATATTGGTACTGAAGCTGTGTGGGAGGAAATGCCATCCTGTATCAACTTTTCCAGGATGCAGTTTCCTGCCATTCTTCTTCTACCTGGAGCATAATTGCATTTTTAGTATAGTCTTTTGTATATTCCTTCAGTGCACTTTCCATTTTGCTTACATCCTTTCTCCTAGCTGGAAGCAGGGACAGGTTTGATCTTCCTGTGCTTAATTTCTCTGTTTGCTCCCACTTACAAGATGACAAAAGGATGAATGATTTTGAGGAAGGAGATAATAACATGCTGGAAGGGGTATATTGCATTGGTTACTTCTGACAACCAAGGCAGATATCAAGGCAGAGCAGGCAAGGTAAGTATTGTATCTGTCAGGGCCTTTTTAGGAAGATCCTGACCTGACTGAACCCTTTTTACAGTCTCTGCAAACTCTCACAAGTAGCAATTGAACACTTCTGCAAGTTATGAAATATTGCCTCTCAACAAGTATTTAACAATATAAAATACACTCTTTTTTGGAATATTATTAATGGATACAGACAGCAAACCTCAAATCCTGACCTTTATTATCCCTTTGAAAACGTGGTTTGACACCATTCCTTGAAAGTAGTGGTAATATTTGTATTTAAAAATGACTGTCTGGTGAATCAAGAGTGGAATTGCAACCAAAATTTCTCTCACAATGTTTTCATTCCTTCCACCAAACGTAGTCAACCAGCTGACCAAATCCAGAAGTCATTCATGTCCATGTAACTATTTTTATTGAAAGAAATTTTGTTGTAGTAACTTTTACTTTGCGTTCAGTTTCAATTATTTTAATAATTAAAAAAAAATTGCCTTTTAACTTGCATGTTATGATTACTTATTTTATTTCTCTGGATATCAGATACAAATAATGCCATTTCTTTTCTCTGCAGTGGGTAGCTAATAAATTTGGCTAGCGGAACAGCTTTTGACCGTACAAGAAAATTTAAAATCTTTTCACAGATTTCTGCTGAAAAAAAAAATCAGTTGTTACATGTCTACATCTTCCTCCTGAGATCAATAACTTCGCTTCAGTACTTTTTCATTCACACTGTCCACCATGATTTGCTATTCAGATAGCCTAAGTATACCTGCTGTAAGTGAAAGCAAATATTAACACAAGTGTGGTAGTTTTCTTTTAAAATGGCAAACAGAGACTCGAGTTCCCTTTTGTCCGTGACCTTTTCCATAGCCTTAAATAGAATCCAACTCTTCCACTGAGTAATCAACATAAAGAAATAATGAGCCACACATGAAAAAAGTTAATATAATAAGGAAAAAGACCTTTCATCATAGCAACTGACAGTGCTATTTCATCATATGGGAGAGAAAACGTGGATGTGTGTTTGTTAAAGCTGGTTTGTTGTGGGGTGTGTACATGGTACTAGTCAGATTAGACAAAGACAGCAATGTGTAACTTGAAGAGCATAGCATTAATGAAAACTTAATCGAGAAACACTAGTTATACAGTAATGTTTTTTGGGGTTTTTTTTTCCACTTTTCCAAAAAGTTAGTTGTATAATGGAAAATCACAAAACTTAGTCACAGGATCACAGAGGGGGTAGGGTTGGGAGGGACCACAGGGGGTCATCTGGGTCATCCTCCCTGCTCAAGCAGGGTCATGCAGAGCACATGGCCCAGAGTTGTGTCCGCATGGTTCTTGGATGTCTTCAGTGGGAAAGATTCACCATCTCATTGGGCAATCTGATTCAGTGTGTGCTCATTCACACAGTAAAGAAGTTCCTCTTCATGTTCCAAGGCACACTTTTGGCACAGGAAATTTAATTCCAAGCTCATAGAGTTCAGGAAGCTTATCAGCACTGAAAATGGGACCTTCAGTTGAAAACCCTGAGGGAAGTTTTTCCAGAAGTTACCATCTCATTTTTCCCCAGATGGGAAAAAGCACACAAGAATAGAAGTTAAGGTGTTTAGAGTCCCATGAATTGAAAATCTAAGAATAATATTGCCAGTAAAATGTAGTTATTCTGTTCCAAACTGTGGAAATTGTATTATTAAAAAACACCTTCAAGGCTTTCTGAACCTTCATGTGTCCTGATATGCTCTGGTTTAATATTGTTAGCTGTTACAAATAATCCTTTTGTTATACTCCTCTTGGCTTTGAAGCAGAAATTTGTTGCTGGTGTGCACAGAAGACAACTTTCTTTCAATGTCTGTTTTAGGATTTTCAGCTGTGAGTTGAACAGATACTCCAAATTACTTATTATACTCCAGTGATTCCTAAAAAGTCAATGATAGAGAATGACATAATATGGTTAGGTAGAAGTAAACAATTTTAAAAATGTAAAAATAAAAGCTCGACTCCTGTGAATGTCGTTGTTTTCATATAGTTGTTGCTATCAACATTGATGTACTATGAATAGGCTTCCCCTGACTAGCAATGGCTCAAGTGTGTATTCATCAGGCAGGACAGTAGAGATAATTTAGTCTTGATGATTATACCACTGTGATTAGTAATGGAAACACAAAGAAAGTGAGTTCTTTGCAATTTTGGGGGTTGGAAGTGGGGAGGTGGGGGAAGGCAAATGAAATAGAAAAATACAATCAGCTCATCAGCAAGGGGTGCAAAAATCAGACAAATTAACAGAAGAACCTTGAGCCTCCCTCAGCTTGGAACTGTTGCATCCGGACCTGCAGTGCAGATGGCTTGGGCCATCCACCTGGTCTCTCTTTAGGCAACAGATGGGGAAACACCTCTTGCCAGACAAAAGGGTACCCAAACCACTGGATTATACTGCTTGATCTTTATAGATTTAGGCTGTTGGGAGGGGGCAGAAAATGGCTTTTGCAATCAGGAGGGAGGAAAGAGTATTTACCTACTCTCTAATACCTCTGACAGCTTCAGCAGTCTGGATTTTTGAATCAGGACTTGGCAAATACAGCAGGTACCTTTTCTGTCACTGAGGCAAAGAATAGTTGCTGCTAAGACTGGACAATGTACCTTATTTCCTTGGTTCCTCTGGGTGCTGGACATAGCCAGGTACTGCTGCTGAGGTCAGAGCATCCTGATACGACAGAGCAGGAGGAAGGCTGTGACATAAAGCATCAAATTAATTTCCTGAATGTGGAGGGGAGAGCATTTGCTCACTTAAAAAAGCACAATAAACCCCGAGGTTACTCACAAGGTGCTATGCCAAAGACTGAGGGGCAATGTGGAAAGGGTGGGGTACAAGACATAAGGAAGGAAACTGCACATAGGATAGCAAGAGGGAGGGACAGGTTTGAAATAAGCAGATACATGTTGCTAGGCAGAACTAGTGTTGCTAGGCCTAAAAAGTGCTTTTTGGCTTTTAATCAGTTGCAGGTCCTCTCTGCATGTGCTTCCTACAGCTGAAGAACAGCAGCCTAGTGCCTCCTGCTAGGCATCTGCTGAGCAGCTACAGGTGCAGGAGATGAGCAATGACTTTGTACATCTCCATGCATAGAGACCCTTTCTGAAGATTTCTTGGCAATCTATGTCTTTGTGCATAGCCACTGAGATTCATTCATGCAGGGAGAGTTTTGATATTTGCAAGAAAGTGACATGTTTTTTAATAAAAGTGATCTGCTTTTCTATGCTGGTTCTATACATAGACTCTCGATTAGTGTCATAAAGAGAAGTGCCTAAAAACATACTTAAGATTTCTTTTGATTTGTGCAAGTTGCAGTAAAAAGTACAAATAATCTTAAAACTTTCTACTGGCCTCGTATTAGCAAGAGTAGACTTTGGCATTTTGTGTGTGTGTATGCTACAGAAAACTGATGGTGATAGTCTCTTGTTGAAAAACAGCTCAGTTTTGGTCCAGAGCATATGTGAACATACTGTCTCATCAATTAAATCAGTGCTCATATGCTCTTTTTACGACAAGAGAATTTGTAAATATTGGTAGTCTATTATGAAACAGTCTCGGGGAAGAAAACCAGGCTGGCATAAGTTTCTTGCTGTTTCACTGTCAGAAAAAATTAAATATTATTTTAATATGAATTATTCATAATAATAGTTTCTGCAGAATTGCTTGGAGCAGATTTAGCCTTTAAAAATGTTTAATATTTTCTGCTTTATTTGAGATAAAGTTCACATGTTATTATAAAACGAGTTAGTTAGTTTTGCTTATGTCACGTCCCTTAAACAGTAGAATTAAAGTAAGTGTTGACTAGTATTGTAGCAATGTTTATAGTAGTACATGAAAACTGCACATCACTCTAGCTAAACTAAGTAAAATTATCCAGTATAATTAATCTCCAGTGATATTTAAAAACCAACATAGATAAAAGCAACTTAATGTTGATGCCAGGTAAATAAAACAAAGTGAAATATAATAAAACTTCAATAAATGATTACATCCTTAACCTCAAGAATGGTTACTTAACTGTGGCATTCCAGACTGGAATGATGATGATGTGTAGTAGCTTTGATCCAGGTAAAATACATTTTTCTGTGTGCAGTGCAAGGTAGTAAGACAGTGGACAGATTGTTGGTGGTAAACTGCAGATGAAATATAGTGACTTAGTACTTGCTACCTAAAAGTCTTTTAATAATTATTGTGATGGATTATACAGATTTGAAAATTGATTCAGTGGGCTCAAGTGAGTTGTATGCCAGACTCTTAAAAGAGAGAACCAGTCTTGCAGTGCCAAAGAAGCAGTTTCATCCAAGAGATGCTGAAGAACTTTTCAATTTTTTGAGAAAAATTTTAGTCGCATTAGTAATTAGTTATAATTAAAAATACATTTTTTCCCTCCTTTCCCCTTTTTCACCCTTCTATTGCTGCTCCCACATCGTGCTGTCCACTTCTGTCCTGAGCTGTTGATCATCCTGACAATTTTATCTATTATAATTCCTTTATTTCTGTCCTCCATCCTGGGTCATGTTTTCCTTCTGGGCCATGCAGAAGAAAAAGTGTCTTCCTCTTGGACCAGTCTGGAGACTTTGCAGTGTTGCTTCTTGCAACACTTGTTCTCCTTGAAGACCAAAACAAACAAAACTTATAAATTTAAACAAACCACACACAAATTAACAAAATCTTCAGAGAGTACCTAAAAATTAGTCGCACTCAGTTATGTTTCCTTCATGTGGAGATATAACTTATTCACTATTTTTATTTCAGTACAAATGTCTAGGTGTCCTCTTCACATGTTCAGTTCCTATTTGGGAAAGAAACCTTGTTTACTTGGTTCTCCTCATGATATTCCAGAGGCTCACACTCCCCACCACTATTACACCAATGCCACCTTCTGCTCTAATGTGCTTGAGCTGACAGGTGCTAAAATTTGAGACTTCAGCTAAGCTTTCAAAAGTAGAGCTTATAAACATTTCAAAACTTCTTGAACTTCCAGAATTATTATTAGTATCTTATGACATCCTTGGAGACTAAACCAGAGTAGTCTGCAATTTGACTGCAGATCCTTCCCCATCCTTCTCCAAATCAACAAAACTTTTAAAGACGAAAGTTCTTCCTTGATCTCATTTGCTATCGAGTTATGCTATGTAGCTGTTCACAGCAATTTTTAAACTAAAGCATCAGGCAGACTGTATTTCTATAATCATTTCCAGCCTTGAGTTTTTCCAGCAATTTCATTCACATCCAAATGTATATGTCCTATATTGTTGAAATCTTCAACATGCTGAGACAGGGTAAATCATAGGGGTTAAAGTAAGAATATTAAATAGGGTACCAAATAGGAAAAGAAATGGAGCTGCTCTGTAAGTGGATTTTAATGGGAGGAAAAAAAATCAATACGTTTTTCATCCATATATTTTGTATGAACAGTGATAGATAATAAAATATTTAAGAATACAGCATATAATTCAGTCTTCTAAGCATTTTAAACTGTTACTATCTTTTTCCCCCTCTATTTTAGAAGTTCCATGTTCTAGCTGACAATCGACCCACTCACATGAAACTCCTTTTAATTTTATTCTACCTTGTCAATCAGAAGCTTTAGTACTTTAGCAAATGTTACAGTATCCGATTTTTCTTTAGACAGTTGAAATCAGAGGCAGCTCCTCCCATTATTTCTGTGTATTTGGATTCCCAAAGAAATGAAATGTATTCAAATGTTATATTGAGTGAAATAATGACCATAGAATTTCTAGGTTTGGAAAAAAAACCTTTGAGATTGTTGGATCCAACCATTAACCCAGTACTACCATGTTCACCTCTTCAAGTGCCCCATTTTTTTAAACACTTCCAGGGATGGTGATTCCACCACGAATAATGATAGTGATTATGTAAAAAATAAAACAATAACTTTAAACAATGCTGCCAGTGACATATCTCTTTCAGAGAAAACTTGTATTGCTTCAAGTACGGTACTCCTCTGCTTTTTATTCCTAATCTTGCAGAAGCTTAGATACCATAGAAAGAAACTTGTCTCTATAAACACCTCTATTGGTACCCTCATCTTTTTACTGATAGAACTCTTCCTCCCCTTAAAAGCCTCATTTCAAGGAATTTCTTCATAAAATACACAATGATGCTACTTAAACACTTAATTAATAAGTGTTAATAACTCTTGGTGATGTAGGTTGTCTACATTGTGAGATCAAGGCATATGAGCCTTGTTCTGTTTTGTACTCTTCAGTCAGTTTTGAGTCACTCTTTAAGTTGATAGCTTTTCACTATTAATAGAATATACTTTAGAATTTAGAATTTAGTTTAGAATATACTAGGGCAAACAATTGCATGGAAGCTGGAAAGGGAAGTTGGACAGCAGGAACAACAAGGTCAGTGGAAAGCTTTATAGCCCTGTGTATCAAAGCTGAAGTCTGAAGCCTGATCTAACCCATACTCTTGGTATGGGAAGAGAAGCAAGGATATGAGCCACACAGAACTTGCTTTGTTTCTGATGCTGGAAATGGGGGAGGAAGGGAAGATGGTTACTTTTCCTAGGAGTAGCTTGCTTGATTCTGGCAATGGCTGCTGCTCCATATACCCAAACTACTCCAAAATGAAGACCAATGAAGACCTGTATAAACAAGCAAATGTCTAACCCTGAGAAATTCCATGTATGCAGCAACTCCCTCTAGAGCAAAATGACTGGTAGACAGGAAAAAAAGCTTTATGGTAGCTCTGGTTCTTAGTGTATGATTTTGCGGATTTGATTTTAATTTCAAATACTTTTCTTTCCTGTATTTGCTGTTATTTCAATGAGAAACTAAGTAAATGCTTTTTAACATTGACAAATCTTGGTAATTTCAAATGCTCATGGAAAATTTAAATGCCTAGTTAAAGTTTTTAACATTATGATTCTGACTGCTCAACATCATAAGCAACTTACACAATTATTTTTGTTAGAAAAAGAAGTGCAAACATCTAAGACAGTTCTGCAGACTGATTTGTCAACTGGATCTTGCTTCACAAGAATCACTTTTAAGAAGCACCGAAAAAATGGAAGCAGATTTCACTTAAATAATTTTCTGCTCAGGGGATAATATAAACATTTCTATTGGCAACTTATTTTTAACTTCTAAGCTGTATTCCATGTGAACTTCTACCACATAATCACTGCTTAAGTTTTGGAATGCAATGTACAGAAAGTCTTAAAACTAAATAATAAGGATTTAATTTTGTAGAAATGGTAAGTGCAACATGAATGCTACTTTAAACTTTTTCCTAACCATAGATTTAGATAAAATTGGCTTTCTTACTATTCCTATCTTCATAGTCTCAAAACTAAGCCAGTGATAAAGTATAGAGCTCTTAAAAGGAAATAGGACAGATATATCTGCTCAAATATTTGGATAGACTTGTATGGAAAAGGGAAATGGGAGTGAACCTTCTTTCATTTCAGTGGTCATTGGCTGTTGGCTTTTATTTTTCAAATGTTGTTGCGAGGGGAGTTACTTAAAACCTCGAATGTATTCTACCTTCAGGGATGTTCTTCACAATTTATTGCATTGTTCCATTGACACACGCTGCTACAGAACTGGCAATAGTGATAGAGTTTAGACACAGGGAGCTGCCTGGGTCACTTGATCATGTGGTGGAGCAAGAATTTTTGGTGCAGGAAGTGTGTAGTCCTTCAGCAGTCTAAGGGCAACTGCTGCTGTAGGTGCCATGTGTGGGAAGGTGAATAATGCTTCCTTCAATTGCCATGGCAGCATGGTTCAGCTCTCCAGGGCCTTCCTGTTATTCACTGTCATGCTTCCACCCTTTTCCAAGGCAGAATTAGCTTACTTCAATCTCTTCCTCAAGAAGGGTTCTTGTTCTGGGCACACAGCTATGGAAAAATATTAAAAAATAATCTCTAAGGAATTTCAGCCTGAATGCCTGGAAATACTCAGTATGAGACACAGCTAGTGATTAGAAATGTGTCTGGCAGAGACTATGGGATTTCTCCATCAGTCAGTTTCCCTCTTTGTGAGCAAAGGCAGATTAATATCAGCATTCATATAATTTTATCTTAACTGCTGCTGCTTCTTAGTATAAAGACTTCAAATGGTGTTTTTCTTACTAGCCTTCCCAGCAGATGTTCCCATGGCACTAGGATCTGGGAGCCTCAATATGACAAATTAGTCTCCCCCTCCAATATCTTTTTAGACTGAAGATACCAACTTGGTAAGAAGAATTTCATTAGCTTCTTTCCCCTTGTGTGTGTTCTTTCTTTTCCTAACGTTTTAGTCTTCAGCTTTTCAAGAAGCTTACATAAGGTTTACCAATATTTGTAAGTATAGTGATTGCTAGTAAAACAAACCTGGCCACAAAGATCTCACCGTGGTAGAAAAGGATAATAGGGAACCAGGATTAAACAGGACTCTTCCAAACTTCAACCTGCAACCTAGCAAAGATATTAACCATATCTCATTTAGCACACTTATTTGTAATATTGTTATAATTTGAAAATAAAATGTAGCAACATAAGGAATGGCAGGCAACTGCAGGGATCCCTGCAGGGAGAAACTGAGTTTCCCTAAGGTTCTCTTCCTTTTGGCATTGTACTCCCTTGTCAGGGGTGAGTAGACTATTGCATCAATTGACTTTGGTCAGAAATCTGCAAGATTCCTTAATTTATGAACATTTGCTATTTTTTTTTTTTTTTCATTCAAATTTACGTATTTACTTGTACCCAAATGAATTAGTGAGATATCTAATGGAGCATATTATGGATGTAGAATATTGTTTTGTAAATAGAAAAAAATACGAACACATCCCTATTTTCTTTCCTCTAGTTGACTGGATGAACTTACAGGGAACTGGAGCAGTTCAATAACTGAGTGTTAAACCTCTGCTTCTTCTTAAAAGGCACAATCACAAAGTATGTATCTCTAGTGTCCATAAAGTTTTTGTGAACCTTAATGAATACTGAGAATTGCAGAGCAGCAGAATTGGTTAGCAGCTATTTGTATTAGGTAAGAAAGTGTTAATTTGTTAGATTTTTTTCGATCGCACAGAATCAGATATATTTGCTACAGATGAAAGATTCTTAATTAAATGTATTTCAAAATTAAAGCTTTGGCAATTGAGTAGTCTAGTGCAGCTGATTAGAAGGGTCATAATTAAAAAAACCCACTTCATACTTTCAAATATTAGGGCATATTTATCACCAGAGGGCACTATCCTTCCAGGCTAAGACTAAATTTTTGTTATATGGATTTACATATTTTTTTAAATCTAAAAAAATGGATCTCAGGCAATACCATTGTTTTTTTTTTCCTTACGTATCTGTTCATTTAAATAACTGCATTTTAATCATCCTCACCTTTAAGTTTCCCATATTCCCATGGAGAATATCCAGGTTAATGTTAGACTAGTTTAAGAAACCCCAAAGGATATGCAGAAAATGCAAAAGTTATATGTTGTTGTACACTGGCAGAGACCTCTGCCGCAATCCAGCTGCTGTTACAGGAGCAGCCCTGCATTTGGAGAACTGCAGAGCACTCCTTCCTCTCTCCCCACTGAGGGTTTCTTTAGGCTGCTGCTCTGTTTTTACTCTCTCCAACCACCAGTGCTCCAGCAGCTGACAGGAGACGTGGCTTGTGAGTCATGCTGAACACACCCCAGCATGAAGTGTTCCTTTTTGCAGGTGGCTCCTGCTGGGATTTTTCTCTTGCTGATTGTTGTGTTCCAGTGACCAGCACTGCATGGATTCCAGTTGCTAGTTGCCTTCCTCTCAAAGGAGTGTGGGAGAGAGTAAAAGTCATAACTGATACAGTGGTGGCTGCATAGCAGCAATAGGCTGCAGAAGCATAAATCCAAGATGTTGTTTCCTTGTAGCATACAATGATATTTTGCCTTTTGTATGTAGTATTATGCTCTAGAAGCATTCATGCTATGAATATATATCTTATCTTTAAGTGTTTTATTTTTACATTACCTATATTCATGTAATTCTCTTACTAATCAGACAAGACCTTAATTAGTCCTTTGGACTACATCTTTCTTGCTTGTGTCATTACTAGCTATGTGTTAATTAGTTCTTCCCAAGTTCCTGTAAGTCAGTTGCATGGGTATAGCATGGGTATACATCACACTGCTTAGATTTGCCTGCATGAGTCATCATATCCTTTAGATTTGTCTGCATTGTATTAGCTGTGTTACAATTCTGGACTAAATTCCTTTCTCAAATATTCCAGAGGTTATGATCTTGAACAGATTTTAAAAATAATCTCATTCCTAGCAGTGATGAACACCCACAGCTCTTTCCTATAACAAAATATTTGTAATTGTCAAGTTATTAATCCAAACTTGTGATTGACAGAGAGATAAGAGTGGAAATGGTTCACTGTTCTTTTTGTCTCGCTCATCATTGCTGTTTAGTTCCAGGTAGTGATGATAAATACTTCAAATTTAAGAAGTCTAAGAGACCACAGCTCTCCAATCCCTCACGGTTTTGTGTTTCACCTGCAGCAACAGGCTATGTATGAAGGAAGGAGTTCTTCTTGTAATGTGATGAAAGCTTCCACCAGGGAAGTGCCACTTGTGCAATGATTGCCTTTATTTCTGGTCCTGCTGTGTTTATTCTTGATCTGGATATTGGTGTCTTCAAAGCAGGGGCAAAGAATGATGTTGTTGGAGCTTTCTGTACCTGAAGACCATTGCCTGGGAGAAGAACAAACAGCAAGAAAATCTGCTCTCATGGTTGACTAGACATATGATCCTTCATTTAAGGGCAAAAGAAGGATTTACTTTGTGGAAGGGAACTCTCATAAGGAATGGTCTGAAACGTGAAAGAAATTTAATTAACCTTTGCTTCCCACAGAGGTTAAAGTGGGCCCATTATGTTCATGGGTATGTCTGTTAGTAAAGCAGTAAAGCAGATCAGATGAAACTACCTTTTCTCTCTTCTCTGTGCATGTCCTCTTAGCATCAGACCTATCTATGCCCCTTAATTCTGATGGGTTGCTATGGCTGACTCCTTATTTTCCTGAGCTGCTTGATCTGGTCAGAACGATAGCTCTAAATCCAGAGCTATCACAAACCACCATGTACAGTCACAGAGAACTGCTTGCACAGAGCTACATGTGATTTGTTTTTCCATAGGAGTTCTGCAAGCAAAAAGATTAAAACAACAAATCCTTAGACCCAGACAGCCTTATCTAAATTTGGCTATTCTTTGCAAGCTTAGGCAGGTCCTTGCTGCCCAGTTACAATCTGCTTCTCTGCAGAATCTCTTTTTCCATGCTGTGGCTTTTCAACTTTTTCCAATTTCTGTTTCAAGTTTCTGCCGACGATTTCCTGTTCAGAAGTTTTTCTTCATGGTTTTAATCTTCTCGAAGAGGAAGCTGTAGAAGAGCATGAAAAGAACACATAGCTTCAATTTTCTGCATGATTACAGCCCCCAGTGGCCTTTGGCTCTAGTTCTCCAAAATTAACTCAAGCTGATGCAACTCTTTGGTTAACTCCTACCTGATTATTGTAATACAAAAACAGTGCATCACCAAAACAGTGGAGATGCAATATTTATTAGGCCTATGCTTTTCTTACCATACCAGAATGTCAAAAACAGGAATCTGTTTTTCAAAGTATTTCTAAATATGATGTAATTAAATGGTTGGAGGTATTCTAACAGTCTACATTGACAGTAACAAATGTGGAATATTTCTCTATTCAGAAAAAGCTCTAAAGTATTTTTCAAGATGTCAAATCCTTTACTTATTTTATGAATAAAGTGAGTGGTATAATTATTTTTGTTTGGAGGGAGCAGATTTGAGCAAACTATAACCACTTCTGAAAATTACAATTGGTTTCTGAAGAACTTCTAAATAATATAAAATGCAAATATTACTGTACTTTGCATAATATCATGCAATATTAATGTCCCCAGAACTTTGCAGTCACTGGTATTTTCTTTAGTGAGAATGACACTCTTACTCTGAAAAATAACTTGCATTTGGCAATGTGGGTGATTAGTGTTTGAGAACATGTCCTTTCTAATGCATGGTAGAACTTGAAAGTTCTTAGCAAACTGACAAGGTAAGTTTTTGTCTTTAAAAATCCAAAATGAAACAGAAACCACCTTTATAGAAAGGTATTCTTGAATTCTGGCATCATAATGCAGCTAGTTGCTCACTTATCAGTACAGCTATTTTTGTGCCATTTGCAGCATTTGTCACTGACTTCTGTGACAACTGGTCTTTATGGATACAACTACAGTCT
Organism: Sitta carolinensis; assembly: GCA_032173965.1. Classification (NCBI taxonomy): domain Eukaryota; kingdom Metazoa; phylum Chordata; class Aves; order Passeriformes; family Sittidae; genus Sitta; species Sitta carolinensis. The sequence goes on from JAVUNC010000006.1 coordinate 41,357,043, forward strand.
CTTTCATTTTATAAATGTATATATTTGTGTATGTGATAGATATATGTGCATGTGTATGTATGTAGCTGCATAAAATTTGTATGTAGCTGCATAAAATTATCTCCCTCCATCACTGAATGTAGCATCGTAAGGCTGCATGATGAAAAAGTGTTTGGTGAGGGGTCTTTTACTGTTTAAATACCTCATTGAGATGGGCAGACTTTAGAAGGAGAGTTCAATCTTCAAAGACAAAGTAAATTCATTAAGTGCTCTCAATACTTTTCTTCCCCAAGAGGACAGCAGTGTTCAAACCTGCTTGTGGTTTTGGTGTTTAACAGCTGCTTTGTGTTTAACACCTCAACAGCAAAATTGCAGTTCCTTGTATGTGTTCTTGGAGTGGCCTGGCTTGAATATGCCAAAGAATTGTTAAGGATTTGAATACTTAATGATGGAAACTTTCTTCTGCCTTTTTGTTCTCCTGTGGCAATAAATACTGTTGGTATAAAATCCATCCAAGGAAATGCATCTGAGTTTGAGACTGTGCAATTTTCAATGTTGTTTATTGATTCCCACCCTAGTTTTACATGAGGTAACTTGGGTGTTGGTAGAAATCTTGCTGCAGCAACACAGGGCTTACTATGGGTAATTTACTTTTCTTGGAAGTGGGATAAATTATCAGCACATATGCTGAGCATCATGTGTCCATGTCTGGGCAGACTCTCATACTCAGGCTTTCTCATTTCAAGCTTGTTCAGATCCCTACACCATAGGGTAGTCTGCAGAGTAGCTATGGCCTTTTGAATTTAAATGGAACTAAAACTGAATACTAGAAAGGTAGAGTTTTGAGTGACAGTCAAAAAGCAGCAATCACAGGGTAGTTGGCAATGAGTAGACACTGTAGGAAGCTTCTCTGGTTTTGCAGAAGACAGCTATTCTCTCTCTGATGGGAGTCTACATGGAATAACAGCTCTGTGTATGAAATGAATGCAAAACTTCAGGTGATCTACCTTCATAATAGAAATGTTCAGCTAAATCTGACTTTCCTTTTTTGCCTACCTGGCAGTTTACTTTTTGCAAGCTTAAGGGAGATACCTTGGTTCAGAAATGCAAGTTGAAGTAAATAGTTAAGGCTATGAAAGTTGAAAAAGAAGAGAAAAAAAGAACAGAGAAATGTTATATCCTGCTGCTAGTGCAAAGCTCTGGTTTGCAACCCACCCACCTTCTGGATTACCATTCAGATCTAATGCTTTCTATGTCTCAGAGTTATTTTCTCCTGTGCTTTCCGTTATGTAATAATAAGTATCAAATATGGTCTGCTCAGCTACATAATTGACACCTGAAGTGAATTTGTCCCACTACTGAAGAAGAGGTCTTTGTTAAATTTGTACAATTTTGCGAATTTGTAAAATTTGCAAATTTCCAGCAGTTACTCTGTTGGTCCTCTGTTCTGGGCAGTCTGCCTTTAAATGATAAGCACTGTAAGGGCTGATTTAAGGGGAGGAAGTAAAAGTTTTGCTGTTCTTACAGGACATGCTTTTGTGATTCAGATGTGCCAACACGGTGTTAATTACTGCTTCTTTAACAGCTTAGGTGAAAGAAAGACTGGCATCAACTCTTCCAAATTTTATTGTTCTTAAATTTCAGATGGCTGCATCACATCAGTAATTACATTCAGATTCTGAAATCTCACAGAATGCATCTTGAAAGGAAATAAAATCCCAAATATTTTGTGTAAGCAGAAATAGTTCTGGATATGTTCCCCAACACAGGCACCCAAGTATCCGGGGCCCTGATTCTTCCCTCTCTCCTGATTATATCTCTGTGGGAAGAGAGTATCCAGTACAATTGGGTAACATTTCAGCTGAATATCTGTCTACATGATTACAGTATGTGAGGCTATGGATGCTCAAGCTTGTAGTATTTAAATGGGATTCCAAAATTATGAAATAATATTTCTATGACTCATCTTTCCACCTGCACAGCTATCATGTTATGTTATATAGAAGATACTTCTTTAGCATCTCTAAATTTAGAAAGGAATGTATGTTAAATGTCAAAGGATTGTAGAATCTATCCACTAAAAATTTCAGGGTGAGATTCACAATTCTTTGGCTTTGGCATCCTACCTCTAGCCTAAGGGCTTTGCTACAGAGAGCAAAGAGCACTTATCCTCTCTGATTTTTTTTTTTTTTTGAATATAAAAAGTTTTATCTTTAATGGGAAATTCACTCATTAGTGATGCCATACTCTGTTGCTTGGATCTCGTGATTTATTATTGCATGCTTACATTTGCCTGTGTTGCATGGTTCTTTGGCAGGTCTCCATTTGCCCTCCCACATTGCTCAGACTGTCTGGTCTGTTACCTGTGTGCCTGTAACTGCTCTGCTGTTACACAGATAGAGCATTTGTTCCCATGTTTAAATGCTGGGAAGCAATGATGTTCAGCTCCTTCCTGCTTTCAAGTTCTAATAATCTGTACAATTGCCATGGTTTTCTTTTCAAGTCTTGTTTTCTTGCCTGCATACAACCAATCCAACAACAATAAAAATGATTCCTAGAGGTCAGAGAGAGTTGGGAGGGGGAAGCAGTTCTCCAAAATTCAGACATCATAATGTGGTGAGGATGCTAATGTTGCTAAGGTGGATTGCAGAACAGAGCCATGAATTCAATACATCTGTGCCCTGTCAGAAATCATAAATGTGAAACCACCTTTCAGTAAAACTGGACATCTGATATTTTGGGGGAAGTGGAACAGTGAATAGTTCAAAATGTGATGATGAGGAATTAGTACAATTTTAGCACAAGGCTCTAGTGACTATTTTACCTTGGCATTGCTGGTACTGGAAGGCAAGGCCCATGGGTGAGATCATGATTTTAGGTTCAGATTACCTGGTAGTCAGGAGGCAGCCAGCACCCTATTGTCTTGTCCATGCTCCCCACGGCTGTCAGCAGGCTGGCAGAAGGACCAGAAAGCAGCATGGTACCAGCTTCTGCTGTAAGTCAGTCCTACAATGAACAACCACCCATTGCTTGGTTTTCTTGCTGAAGCCAGAGGCACACTGGATCACCCATAGTGTGCCAGGCACAGTGCCTTTCATGCTGGCTTTCTCCCTCTCTTCCTCCCAGTGAGCCCTGTCTGGCCGTACATTGCGTTCAGAAGCTCTCTGTGCTGGCACTAATTGAAGGAAATCTTATAATAGAAATGTGTTTGTTGAGGGCATGTCATTCTGTAGTTCTGCAATAAAATATGTAGTACATAATGTATTTTAATTAAACCGGAAATTAATTCAATTAATCAGTACAAGTCCACCCGCCCTCTCCTTTTTAATATCGTATGCTCCAACAATAAGGAAACTCCAGATAGGAAAATTGCACATCTTCCTTAACAAGACACTAACACTGTTAGCATTTAGTGTGCTGGGCACTCACTGAAAAAGCAGCATTTATTGAACAGGGGCCTCTGAGTGTGTAAAACAAACAGATTCTTAGATTCATAAAGTGGTTGAGTTGGCCCTAATTATTGAAGACCGAGGTGCTTTTGCTTCCTTATCATGGAAGCTGTCTATCTTCTCCAGAATGTGAGGAGGAACATTTCAGTGACTCATAGCAGCTGACCTCACTCGTGCTCATTTACTTGGGAGTATCCTGTACAATTATTTTTCCTTGCTATTCCTGGTCTTAGGCTGTCACAGATGCCCAGTCTGTTGTGTTCATTCACCTGGATTTTGTGGGTAGGCACTTTCTTCACTTTGCTGACTGAGGACACAGGCCAGGGGTATGTCCTCTAGTATTAATGGATCTGCATGCAGTTAATTATTTGTTTGCCTCTCTTCAGCATCTATGTCACTCCTGATAGCACCATCAATTCTTATCTTGGCCATGTACTCTTTAAAGCTGTGGCTACAGACACATTAACATTAAATGAAGTTTAAGAGAGTAGCCATCCAACATGCCCTGAGCTCAGCATGAGAGTTACTCCACGTGACTCTTTGAGTGTGCAAACTAGAAAGTTCTTCTTGTAGATGCTGGCAAGCTCTGGTGTTCAAAGAAATTGTCCAATTTGGTTAGATAAAATACAATATTCTGATGATCAAGATGAGAAATGATCCATCAGCCTCTCAAATGCCACATAGCTGAAGGTATGATATAGTTTTCCAAGGCTGAGAGAAAGGAGACAAGATCAGAGACACCAGAGGCCTGCAGAGACAAATGAAGTAATAGAGAATATTTTTTTTCTGTCAACAGAGAGAAAAGAAAAAACTCAGTGGCAGGCAAATTGCCAGGGAGAGTAGGTGGCCGATAGTGGGGATAAACAGGCATCTTATTTCTACAAGATATATTCTGTGGAAGCTGCTCTTCCTGTGAATGAAAGTGACCTTTTGTTGGGACACAGGCTTAGGAGAATGTCCCATTGTGAGCCTCAGAGCCCCATAGCCAGAAGGTTGATTTTTTTCTGGTTTTTTTGTACATTTTTCCTTGAGCCTGTCATGTACCTCTCCTGTACAAAGTTACCACCATCACCAGTTTACAGAAAACTGTCCTGTCTCAATTAAATTTTTGGCAAAAACCTTTAGCTTCATGCTTTAACAAAGACTTTTTGGGCACCTGTAGCTGTGGATGAATGACACTGGGATTTGGTACAATATACATCAGGCCTCCCAAGACTTGTGTCTTTGTGTTACTGACTGCTCTCTATGAGGTACTAAGGGAGCAATGTAAGATGAAGGCATGTCTGTCTGACCCTCTGGGTAGTCTTGGTGCTGAAGGGTTGCTTGGATGGCACAGAAATACCATAACTCTTCCTGCAACTGACTTTTGCAGAATAATTATTTTTCATTACGTCTATTGTATCTACACACCTGGGACTTTGAGCCATGACTCAGGAGACATGGTAAGTCACAAGCTGCTAGCAGTGCTGTATTGTAGGTGTCTGGATCAACAAAAGTTGGTTACAACTTTGTGTCCAAGTGTGCAAAGCCCAGCCTGACTGACTGAAAATGGAGATGGCTTTCTGAGGGGAACTCCTTACACCTTGTCTTTTTTCCTTGTATAGATGTGTTTGGCTTCTTGTGTGTGAGCAGAGTGAGCTCTGTCTTGGATGCTCTGAACTCCAGCCTGATATTTATGATATCTTCCTCTTTGGTGAGTTAGATTGGAGAGTTTCTGTTTTGACTAGAGGAAAACACTGTTCAACATTTTCCATATCACATATGAGCATCTGTCTAATCACAGCAGTATCTAGGCAGGATGTTTTGTTTCATTTGGTTTTGTTTGTGTATTTTTCTGTGAGAAAAAAGTAATTTTACAGTAAAGATTTTTAAATTATTATTTAATTATTTCCAGTTATTTAATGAATGGGTTAATGTTTAATGAGTTCTGACTCACATTAGATAAGAGATAAAGATTGTAAACAAAGCATAATTCTGGATTTCATAGCTGTTAATAGAACTCCACAGTTATTAAATAAGTTGTATTATGAATCACAGAGATTTTTTTAAAATTCTGCACAATTTTTACCGACTGAGCAATTTATTTTGTTTTTGTCAACTTAGACAAACAACAAACAGCAATAAAACATAAATTCAGTGTTAAGTTTAGATATGGCAGAATATATATACAGCTTCAGTGAATAAAGAAGCCGGTGGGAGTAATAGGTCAATTAGCCTATTATTATTTGCTTTGATGAGAAAGATTGAATTTTCAAGACTGATATATATCACACAAAGTGTGCCCAAGGATTTTACAAACAGACTTGAACAGCAGTGCCAGAAGGTGATCAAGGGACAGGATATGAAACCAATTGAAAGTTTTCATAATTTTTTTTCTGATTCTAGCTAAAGATTTCTAAAAAAACGGAAGCTGAAAGAGAAACCCATTTTTAAAAAGATTTGGTTATGGAAGCTGCAGTAACTGCAAATACTCTAACACAACTAATACACATATTCTGGTTATCACATTTTCACTTCCACTTGTAACAGCAGGGAACAGTTAGAGAGACCTGTACTGTTGTTCTCATTGGATCTTGTTTCTAATGATCTTCAACTTATAATAATAATATACTACTAATAAAAGTTAGCTGGGTTTTTTAAAGACAAAATTACCTACCATAATTACGTCTTTCTGGTTGCCTAGTTTGAATGAAAAATCTGAAAGGCTTGTCAAAATGCACAGCTTCAGCACAGGTGTTTATCTCTGTGTAATACTGAAACAAATATTGACATCTATTACATTACTGCATCTGACTCAGTGTTTGGGAAAAATAAGAAGTCTCTGAATTTCTTTAAGGAAATATAACAGTATAACAGTATTGCTAACAGTATTTTTGCACTGTTTTGAAACAAAGTTGCTGGGGTCAATATTAGTTATCTGAGTTACAATTCATGATGCCGAGAATACAAACTAGGTGGAAATGGTTAGGAAAGAGAGCCAGGGAGGAAATGGCCTCATCGGGGGAGGTTTAGAATGGATATTAGGAAAAAATTTTTTCACAGAAATGTTGTCAAGCATTGGAACTACTGCTCAGGGAAGTGATTGAGTCACCAGACCTTGAGGTATTTAAAAGACATGTAGACGTGGCCCCTGGGGACATGGTTTAGTGGTGGACTTGTCAGTGTTACGTTAGCAGGTGGATTCAATGATTTTAAAGGTGTTTTCCAACCTAAATGACTCTATGATTCGATAAAAATAAAATAATCTATCGGTGTTATGTTCTGTAGCAGGAGAGGGATTTTTTACCTGCCTCCTTCTATCTTGTTTTGGTTTTATATATAATTGAAAGTTACTGTCAATAAGAAGTGGGTGGTTTTGTTGTTTTATTGTTGGGCCTTTTAAAAATACATTTTATTTCCTTTTGAACGTGACTCTGCAGTCCTGTAGTAGCAGAGCTCAATAAAGAGAAATAACAAACCAAACAGTCTTTCTAGGTTTCCCTTGTGTTGCCCAAGGGCAATTGACTTTATGTCCAAAAATGATTGACATTTACTGTTTTGTAAAAGACTTTTGACCTGTCTATTGTCCTTGTTGTCCAACTACTTCAAGGCTGTCCTACTTAAGACATGACTTTTGACATGCTCAGACTGTTTTGAAATGCAGTAGCAAAGTATAATGCTGCTGACTCTTGTCACAGGAGGCAAAAGTAGTATAGCACAACTGGGATACAATAATTTTTCTATCTTTCTTTTCAGTATTAAAGCAACGTAAAAAAGCATGAGCAGATGAAAGACTGTTTTCAGTGTATCTATCCTTTTGACCAGATGCAGTCATACAGTCTTGAAAAGGAATGCATTCACAGAGTGAGGACTATCTCTCCTCACTGTGATTTATCACTGCAGTTCTTGCTGACAGGTTTGTGTAGTAACCTAGAAAATAAAAACTAGAAATTCAGAAGTAAAACACTTGCTCTTGCCAATCCCTTTTTGTAATTCTTTTCCAAATAAAAAGAACTGGCCTCTAAAACCAACATTTGAGATTGTATCAGATGCAAACCATGACACCAGATGCCCCTGAAAATATATTTATTGGCAAGCACTCAAGTGAACCATAAAATTAGATTAGTAAAGAATAACAACCAAATAAAATTAAAAAGAGCAACTCTCAGGCCAATATACTCTTAAAAAGTCTGAATTTGTATGTACCAGATCCAAAAGAAGCCATAATGTATCTGCCTGCAAAAGTACATGATAGAATCATAGAATATACTGAATTGGAAGGGACCCATGAGGATCATTGATGTCCAACTCCTGGCTCTGCATAGGACACCCCAAGAATCACATCATGTACTTGAGAGCATTTTCCAAATCCTTTTTGAACTCTGACAGGATTGGTGCTGTGACCACTTCCTTAGAGTGCCTGTTCCATTGATCAGCCACTCTTCAGGTGAAAAAGCTTTTCCTCATATCCAGCCTAAACCTCTCCTAACACAGCTTCATGCCATTCCCTCGAGTCCTGTCACTGGTCACAAGAGTGACAAGATCAGTGTATGCCCCTCCTCTTCCCCTTGAGAGCCTTTCCTCCGGGCTGAACAGTGACCAAGTGACCCAGCCCCTCCTCATCTGGCTTCCTCTCTGGAGCCTTCACCATCCTCATGGCTGTCCTTTGGACATCCTCCAATATCATAATGTCCTTCTTCTATTGTGGTGTCCAAACCTGCTCACAGGACTTGAGATGAGGTGCAGAGCAGAGCGGGAGAATCCTTTCCTTTTGACCAACAGGTGAAGCTGTGCCTGATGCCCATAGGGCAAGGGTGGCCCTTCTTTATTTATATGCTGTATCCCTGTCTTGGGGTTGTCTCATTCTCAGTTGGTTCAATGTAAATTTTAAATGCTATACCTTTCTTTTTGTAGAAGTATTTTCTGTTTGATGTCAAAGTTAAATTGGATCTTGCTGGTTTTGCGTCACATTTTCCATACCTAAATAGGTGATAAGCCAAGGTGAAGGTAATTGTGTTAAATAGCAGAGAGAGGTGTGTGGTAATCTTGCTCCTAGCATGCTGGCTAGTGCAGGGCTGAAGTTGAGATACAGCAAAGAGCTTGAGCAGCAAGTTTCATATGGGCCAGGCTGGACAGCTGACAGGATCAATACTTCCAGCTGAGGACTGAGCACACCCCCAACCTGACTGGTACCTGTGAAATCTAGGGTCAGGGAAAATGTTGAAGGGGATGTAAACTGACATCATGGCTTTGAGTCTAAAGCAGGGTGAATATCTGAAGACTACTGCCTGTAGTTGGTAAGTGTTCCAAGGAAATGCTTTTGGTTGCTTGCTCATGGAAGCATGATACCTGATTCTGAGAGTGTGCATGGATCCAGCATACATTAATTCAACAAATGTTGATGCAAAATTACTGGTTTGGGAAATGTGCCATGAAGTAACTTAATTTTACAGACAGTATAATTATACAGCTGTTACAGATACACCTGTAAAGCACAACTTAAAACAGATAGTTTCAAATATGTGCTGCGTTTCTTTTTCTCTTTATAACTACTAAATGAAAGGTAATCTGGCAATTTTAAATGCTGGGGATAGCATTCATCTAATTTTTCCATTTCTTTGGCTTGTATACTTGTTTAACTGATTCCATTGGAAAGGAGTCAGAGTAGCAGAACAAGCATTTATTAAAGTGTAATTCCAAAGCATAGTGCACAGGGGCTGTAAGCAAAGGCTATAAATGTTAAGTCCAGTTTGTGGTGTGAATCCTATAGCCTCTGCTCCCTCTTTGATGAAGACTGACTGCAGTCAGTGAAGGCTCAGACAGTAGTATTAAGCAGATAAACAGAATTCTGAAGCAAAAATTGTGGGTACTTGTGATTTAAGCTCTTACAACTAAGACAATGTCCACTAGCTGTAAGAGTAAAAGGGCCTCTTCTATTTGCCAGTCTGGTTCTGAGAAGCCTTTCATCTGGGGGTCTGCTGCTCTTACAACAAAACTACTTTTTTCCAGTAGAACTTGCATTTATTTTAGAAAGGTATGCAGTGGGTATGTGTGTAGGCTAAATAGTGGATCATGCCACATATTAAAACTGAAGCCAAGAATGTGTTTGAGGAAGTGTTAAGATGGTAGGGTACATTCATAATATTGCAGAAATGTATCTGTAATTCAAGATACTACCTTAAAACAAGGGGTGATCTGATCCAAAATGATTAGTTGCCGTTTAGGAAATAAAAAAGGAGAAAGGTGGGGTGCAGCTAGAGGGTGACAATTTCTGATCTTCATGTAATGATTCATACCACTGTTTAAAGGGCATTGTTATTGAAGACAAGTGATCCATACTGTATCCTAGTGTAACCCTCTGTGAATAAGTGAAACCAACACATTTCTCTAGGTTTATTCCCTGTTTTCTTTCCCAACTAAGGCATTGAGTGTTACTGTGACGTAGATAGAAACACACAGCAACACACACAACAGGTGTTCAGGCAGAGAAGAAGAAAGGAAGAAGATTCTAGTTTATTTTTGACTTCGTATATATAAGTTTCTGGACAATGATCAGAGACTGGACAGAGAGGTTACCACCTCTCCATCTTCACTGGTCACTTGAGAAGTCCATCAGGTGATATCTTTTACAAAGGAATGCAAACATGATTCTTGTTTATCTTATAATTTATGAGAACTGACTCCACTATACTAAAACAAATCAGAAGGCTTATTTTCAGGAACAACAACTGAGCACAATCAACTCTTGAGCAGACTGCCTAGGCGAATGCAGCATTTAATTGTTATGCTGAAGGGACAAATGCAAGAACAAACAATTAGCAAAAAAGGGGTTGAAATTCTGACAGATAGGCTAAGATAATCTTTGCTATATTAAGGGTTACAGCTGCCACTTATTTAGTTGTATTACCCTTCTCATTGCAAATGTTTAGGGATGGGTCTTCTAAACTACAGAGAACAAAAGCATTTCCACTATGAAAGCAAATTTTGTCATAAGAAATATAATTGATAGGATGATAGAAGCTTTTGATACTCAATGATTTGATAGGCTAACGGTAGAAACAGATTATTTGCACAGATATTTATCTGAAGAAAAGGGTGAACACAATGTTGCTTCTGAATTAAAAATGCTTAGGAATAATTGGTTGGGTTGAATTAATATTGTCTGGTGACATATTGATAGCTAATCATGATTTGTTCATTAACTGTGTTGTTACCACTAGTGATAACTAGTTAGCACTATCAAAGCTCTAATGGGATAGTTTGGTTAATGTATGCAGCTCCTCACAGTTTCATAAATCATTCTTGCAAACAAATCCAAGTCAATAGAAGAGTATTATGTGGCCACACATAATTTTACGATATTTTTTCCTATGTCTCAGTCATTGGTAATGTGACCTTCAATAGTGGTGAAATGTCTGATGGGTTTAAAATGTATTTTGTTTGCTATTTTGGCTATGTGCATGATCTTAAAGAAAGACAAAGTCTACACCTAAAAGTTATTCTCCTTTATAATAAACCAGGCACAAACTGTAAGCAGAGGTGTTAAACTAGAGGTGAATCTATGCACTAAAGCTCGTGCTAAGTGGAAGCACAAAGCTCCTGGGGGCTAATTTACTCTGCTTCCAGATACTTAGGCTGTGTCTGATACTCACCAAACTAGCTGGTTTGGAGGTCTCGAGATACATGCTAGTGTGCAATGTAGGTAAACCATTAGTTTAAGATTTATGCTAATTATTTTATTGCTCATTCTCCAGAAAGGCCTACAAATCTGTAAGTACAGGTTATGGTTAGGACTGTTCTGGACCATAATCTGTCAAGAATAATTTGTTAGTGTGCCCATTGCCCACCTTTCTAGAACACATGGAATTTACATTGGAAAATATTACTTTTACTTGAAATATAAAGAAGTGTGGTACACGTTTTTATCATAGGAGCTGCTCTTACCATTTAATACAAAGCTCTGAAAAAAGTCAGAAATAAAGGATTGGCAAAACCCTTTCATTTTCCTATCCAACACTGAAATTTTAAAATAAACCCTCATACCAGGGAAGCTTAGTGTCAAAGGATTAGTCACCCAATTGCAATTCAGTGTCCTTGGTCCTACAAACCTTTAAGAAATGTTTAACACAACACATTTATCATGTCAAACAGTCAGTGAGGTGCAAGGAATTAGATTTATGGGCTCACCATGTCTGCTATACTTTTCTCATGCCAAAATCCACATGCAGCAACAGGGACTTCACAGTAAATCCTTAGGGAGAGCACAATGTTTCTGCACATGGGGACGCTGTGCTTTCAAGCTGAACCAGAGAAGCTTGTAACCAAACGTGATGTGCTGCAGAAGGGAATGCTGATGCAGTTGGGCACCTGTGACCATCTCTGCATGATGTGTGCTCTGCCATCAGGCACATGGGCTGTTTTAGGGCAAGGCTGGATTTCTCCAGCATTTTTCATGTGGTACTGTGTTGGCACAGATCAGCAGAGGAACAAAAAGATTGCTGAAGAACAGAAGCTGGAAAACTAATCTACCTCTTTGGGCACCCTCTAGCTGGAAAATTTTAAATAGAAACATCACCAAGGAAGACTGTGTCTGTTGGATCATAGGTGGTAGAGAGAAATATTTGCTCAGCCTACTCCAGAGAGGGGATCTAAACCTTCTGTTCAGAGATGATCATATTTGCTAAACAGAGCTTGTGTTTTCCTCTCTGAAACTCCTTGTGAGTGGTAAAAAAGGCTTTATATGAAATTTTAACTTAATTTGGTTTTCTTTTCTTCCTCACTGAATTGAATAGAAAAAATTCAGAATTATCATATTTCTTATTTCCTTAGTCTTATATTTTAACCATAAAATTTTTTAACTTTAACTGTAATGTCAGTGCAGTGGAATGGAACTGCTGAATCCACTCCACTGACCAGAACAGAATGCACTCCACTGTTTGGTGGAAAAAAAATTCCAACTTGGAAATAGAAAATTTTCACCTTTGAAAAATGGAATCGAGATGAAAACTATGTAAATTGAGTGCTGTAGTTTTAAGTTACCTGTAATTAAATAAGATAGATAAATAAAAATTTTTCTTGGAAAAAAAAAAAAGGGAGATAAATGTTTTTTTAATCAGTTTCAACCTTTATGGATCATGCCTTCAAGATCATAGTTCTGCTTTTTTTCTTTAATTTCATCTTGGTGTTGCAGGAGGGTACTGATACCTTGTCTTTCTTGGAGCACCTGGTGGAAATAATAAAGCAATAAGATCCAGGAAGAGTCACTTGATGGTAACCACTGGCCTTTGTTATTTATTTTGTGTGAATCTTCTACAGAGTAAAGCCTACATTAAGAACATGGTGGTGTCAGAAATATTCATTGCAAAAACAACAAATAATTTTTTAATGAAATAAGCTTTATAATGTACAAATCTAAGTTTCCTGCTTAAAACCAGTTTTGAGATACTGGTTTCTGCTGTGCTCCTGTCTGCCTCATGCTGGGTTTTAACAAACAGGAGTCAAACTTGGTCCTCAACAGGAGATTCTGCAATAACAAGCTAAATCTTGGGCAGAAGTGGGGTAGAACATGTCCCTGCTCTAAGGAATCTGTAACTTGTAGAAGCTAATCTAAAATTATAAAATTGTTTTCCGGGGGGTTTTGTTGGGTGTTTTGAGAGGCATTCTCATTTTTTTGGTGTTTTTGAAAGGCACTTAAAACCAGTTCTTGGCTTAATTTTTTTTTTTTTTTTTTCACCCAGCAACCAAACAGCTTTGTTTTATAACTAAAACAAAGGATTTTTTTCTTTTCGACCACAGGTTGCATAAATCTTAGCCTCCCACTGAGAGAAAGAAATATCTTTCTGATTCACATGAGTTACCAGCAAATTTCATGAGATGCAGTGACATTTTATTTCTCTTCAAAGGCAATCAGTAAAGCTGAAAAAAGGTCACATTTTGTTTTCAGCAGAAAGTGCCTCTGTGTCATAATTTAAAGTGAACAACAACTTCTAGCTTCATGCAGGAAGATATGCATATGTTAGATAGAGTTTCAAGGGAAAAAGTTAATTTCCCTTGAAATGTTCATTAGAGTGTAGAAAATCAAAGTGCATATTTTTTAATGATTACTCTTTAAGAATTTTTATCCATTTTTTCAATGCTTCCACTTCTGTATGATTTTGTTTTCTGTCACTGAATCATTCCTACCGTATTTTTGACAAAATTAGAATAATTGACTATTGACTTAATGAAAAAATGTAATTTGATTGAAAAATACAAAGCACCATAAAATTCACTTATTGGAGTCACATAACATGAAAATCCAATATGTAATATTTTTCTGGATGCAAACTAGAATTTTTGTGTTAAATAGGACTTTCCACAGTTTCACTATTCTGGGAGCAGAAGCATCAACTGGGTGAGAGGCCAGGAAAACAAATGACAGAATTTTTAAAAATACCTTGCATCATCTTGTATTCATACCAGCCTACAGTGAACATTTGTTTTGGAGAAACTTTATTGACTGCTTTAGAATCTGTAAAATCTCCAGTTCTTTATTGATTTTCCCATTTATGGGTCTAGTTGTTCCTGGTTTTGACTACGATTTCATAAACACTTGAATATAAAAGTTATTTTAGAAATAGAGAACTGTTACCTTGGATGAAGTTATTCATGTGCAGGGATTAATATTTCTGGATCAGGAATATCTTCAAGACAACTAATCAGTGCAAAAAGTGTCAGTAAACTACCAGAGACCTCATCATGTATTTTATTTAAGAGAATAAAATCTTGTACAAACAGAAACTTCATGCTGAATTGTTAGTACAAAATTACATGAATTGACTTGAGACATATTTTTTTCCCTTTGCTGTAGTAGGGCCTAATTACATCCAAGTCTCCTGTAGATCTGAGAGGTTTAAAGAACGAAATAGATTTTTTTGTTATTTCCTGATAACTGTGTTTGTAATGGTCAAGGCAGATGAGATGTTCAAGTTGACACTTGTGAGATTCAATCTAGGACAAGGCTGAGACCTTAGATTTATGCTCTGAGAATGAGAAGAGTGTGAAATGCACCACTTTGAGAGGTACTCGGATTAAAAACGAGTTATGAATGGATCCTATGAGTTCTAAGGGAACTTCACATTTTCATAAACAGTATTTTTGCAGAAACAGTATTTTTTAGCTGCTTCACTTGTTTAAAAATAATCACTTTCAGATGCTGAAGAAGAAAGGAAAGTTTAAAGGGTTGTTTGAATATCTCAGTGTGATTTGCAAAAAGGTCTCTCTTTAGAGCTTGCTAATTTAGCTCATTTATTCACCTCTTCTACCTTCAACTTTTTTTCTTGGAGGTTGCATTTTCATTGTTTAATCTCAGTGTTTCAGAACTTTGATATATAATCATTCAATCACCCTCCCTGATTTCTCTATCCCCATTGTGAAAGCAAAACTTTTCCATTTTAGGGCTAAGTTCTACAATGTCTAAAATAATAATGAAGAGGATATAAAGTAGTGAACCTCAGGCTTTGGTCCTAAATCTGTTTCACCAATTACAGTAAAGAACCAAGAGTGGAGGCAGATTGCTTGAGAAGCTCCTCAGCCTGGCTTACTGCTTTATTTCCCCACTAAAAACAATAATAATAATAATAACAACAACAATAATTTCTATGTTTGTGTTTCTATTGCATAATTCTCCACTTCTTTCTTGTAATCCAACACATTCTTTTATATTCCTGGTCTAGAGCTTATTCCTTTCTCTCACAATTAGACTGAGGTTGGGGAATAAAAATGGAAGGGATGTATGAAGCTTTTTAATTGTTCTGTTAAAGAATAAGCGAACGTAAGTGCAAGAGCTGAAAAATTTGCCTAGAATGTGAGTGGTGCTTCTTTGCAATAAGGAATTAAAATCAAACCCTCTTGAGAAGAGGGACTTTCTACAGCTTCTTGTTCTCTGAATTGCACTGGATTATACAGAGGGATTTAATGACTGCAAAATATAGTAACAGAAACGGCCAGGTCTCCAAGTAAAAAACTGAAAGCTGAGCAGAAGAAAACTAGGCCTAGGGTTTTATTTTCAGTACATTAGTGCATCCTTCCTCTAATCTCTTTCAGAGCATGTTATATGAGCTTACTGACCCGTTCTTCAGTACACTTAGGAGTATGTTTCTTGTCATCTGCTCTGCCTTGCTGCGCAGTTTGCACATTGAGCACTTGATGTTGCACAGACTCATAAGGGAAAAGAGCCATTTTCAAACATTGTTCTGGGAAGATGGCTGATGGGTTAAGTACTGCAGTGTAGCAAGGATGCAGGCATGAGGAGATAAAAAGGGTCTCAAAGTTTCAAATGGAAGGAGCTCGGTCTGTTTAGGGAAAATGATCTTGTTGGCTACCATGTTTTGAGCAGACACTGTGTAGAACAGCACTACACTGGCACATGATCGACCTCCTGCTCTCACTCTGGTGCTAGCTTGACCCTGGCTGGGTGGCAGGCACCCAGAAAAGCCACTCTCTCTCTTCCCTCCTCGACTGGGTAGGAAGGAGAAAACATAACGAAAGGCTCATGAATTGAGATAAGGGCGGGGAAAGATCACAAACTGTCATGAGAAAATCATACTCAGCTAGAGGAAATTAATTGAATTTGTCACCAATCAAAATCAGAGTAGCATAAGGACAAGTAAAGCTAACCTTAAAACCAATTTTATATCATCTCTCCCTCCTTCTAGGCTTAACTTTTTTCCTGATTCTCCACTTCCTTCCCCCTCATCTCCTTCAGTAGTGCAGGGGGATGAGAATGGGGGCTGCTGTCAGTTCATCACATATTTTTATCTCTGCTTCTTCCTCCTCAGAGAAAGAAGTCCTTCCCCTGCTCAAAAATGGGATCAACCCCATGAGACAGTCCTCCACAAACTTCTCCAACGTAAGTCCTTCCCAGTTCTTCACAAACTGCTTCAACATGAGGCCCAACAAGATTAGAAGTCCTGCCAGTGAACCTGCTCCAGCATGGGCTCCTTCCTCCATGGGTCCAAAGGTCCTGCCAGGAGCCTGCTCCAGTGTGGGCTTCCCACAGGGTCACTGCCTTCTTGTGGCCATCTATCTGATTCAGCATGGGTCCCTCCCACAGGCTGCAGGTGGATCTCTGCACCTCACAGATCTCCAAGGGCTGCAGGGGGACAGCCTGCCAGCCTGCCTCCCCATGGTCCTCACTGCAGTCTGCAGGGGGATCTCTGCTCCCGCTCCATGTGCTCCATCTTCGCTGACTTTGGTGTCTGCAAAGTTGTTTCTCTCACATATTCTTTTCTCTGGCCACAATTACCTCTGCACAGTAACTTTATTTCCCTCTATAAATATGTTATCACAGAGGGTCACTACCTTTGCTGATGGGCTTGGTCTTGGCCAGGGAGGGTTTTTGTTTGGAGCTGGCTGGAATTGGCTCTGTTGGGCATGGAGGAAGCTTCCAGCAGCTTCTCGTGGAAGCCACCCCTGTCCCCTTCCCCCCCAAACCTTGCCATGCAAACCCAGTACAGCAGTTTCTTGGGCTGAATCTGTTCATGTGTAAAAAGCCAACCTTAATACTTGTCACTGCTGAATCCGAGTAGAAAGTTCAACAGTCACGTATGACACAGCCTTGAGATTTGTTGGTCATCTGCAGCTCCCACTAGAACAGAAGAAGCAAACCCTCAGTAACGCTCTGGTTTTTCTAAGCAAAGAAAAGTGGTGATTTCAGAGGAAAAATATCTAAAACTTCTCCTTTGCACTTCAGTCAGTGGTACACAGTTCTGTTTTGCCCATGATGAAAGTCCTTTAAGCTTCTAATAGAAGACCAGGTGAAAGATTCCTATGTGAATGCTACCACAGGCACTGGGAAAAGAAAATTATTTTTGTTTATTTAATTTCCTTAATTTTCAGTCTGACATTTCTCTACTGCACTCAGAGCCAAGATTCATTTGCAGTATTAAAGCTCTTCATTTTATGGTTTTTCTTTTTGTAGGAGTGAAGAGACTTTATGGAATGGCATGAGGTCTTACAAATTTTTTTATATTAAGACCAACAAATTATTCAAAAAGGAGGACTTATTATAAAAATTCCCACTAGAGAAAAAAATTTATTGGACTTTAAGTATCTGCTCATTTTGCTTTAGACTTTGGATTGTCTTTTATTTGTCCTGAAATTATTTTTTCCTATAGATGCTGAAAAAACCCCTAGTGCTTTATTTGGCACAAGAAAAATCCCTCTGTGCAATCCCCCAAACCCATTCTCAAAACTCAGAGCCTTAAATGGGTCTATGCCATCTGTTCTGCTTCACTTTGGCAGCTCTGACTTGGCATCTGGCTGTTACAGAACTAAGTGTGAGCTTGTAATTAGCATTGGACTGAGATCTCAAGTTCCTTGTTTTAATAAAACTTCCCTGTACTATGTGATGTTGCAGAGATCCTATCTCAATACTGGTACTCAACGTACTTATGAGTTTTTGATGACTCATTTAGAGTATGCAGAAAGAAGCAGCTTTATATTAATGACTTTTGATTTATTTCTTCCAGTCCTAATTGCAGCATGTCTTAACGATGACACTGGAGTTATTTTTGTTGGCATTGTAATTTTTCTCTGGGTAAACAGGCAATATGACTTCTTCCATGGGAAGAGTTCTCAGCTGAAGGGTAGCAGGATTAATCCCTGAGGAGGTACAGTGTTCAATTGTGGTACACAAAATGGTTGAGAGTCTCTAAAGGGTAAACCACAAAGAGTTTGGAGACTGACAGTGTTATGAACTGTGAAATTGAACCCAGTTGCCAATGGAGAAGGGAAGAGAGAAAAATGATAGGCAGAAATTGATTCAAAGATGAAATTAGCTGGTAGGCGTGTAAGCAAGAAGGTATATGTAAAAGGGACTTGAAAACCAGTTAAGGAGGTATTCTTAATTTCTTCTTCTTTTTTTTTTCCTCTGTAGCTATCACTCTTCACTCAGGATTTCTGTTCTGAACACTTTCAGATGGGCTCTTTTCATTGGTTTGCCCTTGTTTTTCTTCGCCTCAGTAGTGGAAATCATTTGGGCAATATATCTTTACTTCAGGGAAGAGACAGCAATTTGGCTTTTTGCTTCAGTTAACAGCTTGAGCTTGATTCTGCAGGGGATCTTGAGAGTGAACCTGAGCAGCTGAATTTGACTAAGAACCTAGGTTAATCTGCTTCTGCTGCCATTTAAACCCATGCTGTTTAAGAAGGTTAATAATTTCCAAGAAATTCTCCCCACTGCCTCATCCCTCACTCCTCATGTCCCTGTACTCCTCTTTAGTCAGTGTATCAGTTTAGTTCAGTGAAACTGAATTAGTGTCCTCTAAAAGGGAAGAAGATGATGTTTATTTTCCTCTGACTTGTCATGATGTTACTTTTATGAAAATGGTTTGCTTTTTTTGGTAACGGATTTTCATTTAATACAGACTTGAATTTGGTTATATCTATTACAGTCTGTTTCCCTGTATGTTTTTTATGCAGCTCTAAATTTGAAAGAGAGCCATAATCTTGGCATTTTATTTGGGCTAGATTTTGAATAAATGCAATTAGGTTTTGCAATGCTTTTTTAGACAGTCAACACGAAGTTATTTCTTTTCTCTTTGATAAAAATAACTCTTTTAGACGGGTTCTCTTTTAATTATTTTGGAAGATGTTCATAATTTAATAAGGCTGTAAATGTCAAGTCTGGATGAGTCAGACCTAAAATATTAGAAAGCAAACTATCTCCTAATGTTCTCACTCTGTCCCGATCCTTATGAAGTGCCAAGAACTTCCTTCTAAGTGCTGAGGTCTCTCACAGTGTTGAAGACAGGGAGAGTTGAAATTGCCTAGCACCTTTCAACACAATCCTTTACCAAGCAGGCTGCATTATCATCAAATATGCCTGATCTCCATACAAAAGATGCTATGACACTTTTTTGAAGACTTAAGTATCTTTATAAGTATAATTTTAAGTATAATTGATGTTTTCATTTTTGAAACATTTTGAACTTGTTTCAAAAAACATTCATTTTTTCATTTTGAAACACAGAGCCAAAGCCAGGTTGCATTTCATGTAGTTGTCCCACATTATATTTTTGGAGATAAAAATTAGATTAGCAAGAGCTACCTGTGCAGAGAGGTGCCTGCATAGAGAAGGGTCAGTGGGAGGTACATGAAAAGAGAACTACAGAGCTGTAGAAGTGTGTTCAGGTATGTGTACCAATACTAGCTATATTCAATACTTTCTGCTCCCTCCCATCTCTGCCTTGAGTTGCACTGTGAGATGTTAGTTAGAATTCATTTTTATTGGGAAAACAGGTACAGCCAACTTTGGTTAATGGGGAAAAGAAATGGACTAAGGCCCTGATTTAATGAACCTTCTCAGTTTCTAATGGTTCAGTATTTACAGTATTACAGTCAAGAGTCAACTTGAACTTTCCACAAAATCTTTAATTCTTGTTTCATCTGTCACATTTTTTTTCCAAGCACCAAGAATCTTGAGACAGGTCTCCTTTTCCTCCTGTCCCCTGACTCTCATGCTCTGCTGTGGATATCTATAGGGAGAAAACCTTCAGAGCCATTCTTCTTCCCTAAGCACATGGTGATGAAATCAATACTTTCTCTTAGCTTCTCTAGAACAATTCTAGTGATTCTGGTTTTCTATGGAGAAAGGGCTTCAGCCTTATAAATTCCTGGTGCTGTTCCTTTTGTTGCTTTTCCTCAAGATTTTCCTTTTGGTTTAGCAGACAGAGAAAAGTTGGGAAGGTGGAATTGAGGTGGGGTTCCTTGCTCAATAGGGGAAAATAGTATTTCCTTCTATTTGCACCTGTCCTTCCATGCATCCCTGAAATATTTTCTCATCTGACCAACACTTTCAGAAGGTTGAGCTCATGTAAAGCAGTGCAAAGTGAAGTAGGGAAATCCAGGTTAGTCTTAACCAAATTTATTTTATAGCTACATGACAATTCACATTAGAGTTTAGATTTCAGCATTAACTTCCTCTCACTTGTTTCTGCTGTGGCTGCTCCTCTTCCATAAGTTTAGCATACTGAGATGACTGGCTGGATTTGTCTCTACCCTTTGGGCCTGTGCTGATGAACCTCATTGGCTTGTCAGCTGCAGTCTTTGCACAGATTTCTGATCTGAAGTCTTGTTAATATATGTGCACCAGCATCTTTAACTTGCTTGTGTGACTGAAGTTTTTATGGCCCAACTTCTGTGGTAGGTTGGTAAGAAATTGTTCTGTGGGTTTAATGTGTTGACAATTTTTCTAATATTCATGTGCCCGTATTGAAAGTATAAATTGTTTGCCTTCTCCTTGTTTCCTATGCAACTGTGCTTGCCTTTGTTTTACCATTTTACAATGCCAGCTCAGGCTTAATATGCTGTTCACGGTAGCTCTTGCCAAACATTATTTTTCAGGTGACAGCCATTCAATAGCTTTGCTTCACACTGTAGCTTTTGCAGTTGTTCTAATATTATGTCCAAGGTGACTCATGTTATATTGCAAATTGTCTTTCTCACTTTAGTATCCAAAGCATTTGCAGTTATTCTTTACTTTTAGTAGACTTGATATTGTGGCTTAAATTCTAATCCATGAGTTCAATTTTTTTCTATCAACCTTAATAAATTACCAGTTTTTCCAGAACCATGGGTACCTCCCACCAGTTCAAGTTAAATACTCAGCATCAGTTTACTGCTTCATTTTTTTTGTCAGTCCTTCTGACTGTATCTATTATGAAGGCATTTTCTTATTTTTAATTAAATTTTTTTTTAAAAAATTTTTACTAGGACATTCAGGACATAGTAAATATAGTTCAAAATGGTGATGTTTGTCACTTCATATTACTATGCTAGTTTTTAAAAGAAAGAAAGATAACCTGCCTTCAGAGTTAACAGGTGTCGTGGTTTCAATTCAAAACCGGGTGGAAACACCAATTTCTGTTTTAGTTTGATTTTTTGCCAGTTTCAAAGTTTTCAATCAAGAGCAAAGCAGGCTTGAGCTTAAAAGTAATAAGACTTTATTAACTAATATTAAAAGAAAGAAAAACAACAAGAATGAAGATGGGACCTTCAAAACACTCTTCCTCCCTCCCCACCCTTTCTTTTCTCCCAGCCTACAATGTAAAGAAATGTAAAGAAAACAACACTCAGGAATCTCAGTCAGTTTTCCATTTCTAAAACAGTCTCTTTCAGCTCATCTAGGGAGGGAAGCACCTCTTGTTCACTATGGTAAATTTCTCCACAAGCAAACAGTTCTCTTGTAAATCCATTCTTCATGAACAGCAACCGCCCGGATCCTTTTGCGTTCATGAAATTCCTCCCATGTTCACAATTGTGTCTCTGGGCCACATCAATGTATAGGGTCTAGTTTAAAGATAATTGTTCAAAACAAAGGTTCTCTTTGTCTTTGGGACCACTTTCACTTCCAAGGAACAGAGATTCGCCGAATTTCCTGGGCAAAGAGTCTTTATCACTTCATCTCTCTGTTCAACTTCTCATGAAATCGACAGTCCCTTCAACATTTCACTCCTTTGCTCAGATCTACAACTTGAACTCTTTTATCTCTCCTATACTTTATGGTTTCAAGGAAATATTTTAATATGTTATAACTAACCACCATCGCTTACAAGAGTTTTTTATAACTCAAAAGCAACTTCCCACACTCTTTCCACCTGGACTTTCACTGTTTCTTGACTGACTTTGATACTTCATGTGGTCTTTACACATCTGCATTCTAATTTCTCTCACTGGAGAGAGGATGGAGGCTTTCTAAGTTCCATGTGTGCACCGATGCACTGAAGGAGTTACAAGAAGCAGCATCTGGCCAGGCAGTCCCTGGTGTCATGGCTCACAGCCGTGCTGGGGGGGCTCTCAGCGGGCTCAGGCCCAGAAGGCAGCCAGGGAAAGTTGGACAGATTGCTGAAATTCTGCTCCACCCCTCGGTCTCCTCAGGTGCTCCAGCCTGCCTCATCTGCCTCCCCTTCCCCCCTCTCACCAGGCACAGCAAAGGTAAAGTTCAGTTCGAGCCAGCAGCAGAGCAGATTCCCTGCTGGCAGATGTTCCCCAAATCCACGTGGCCTCCCCTGCACTGGGCCAGGGCAGAGAGGGCAGAGGTGTGTGCTCTGACAGCCGGGAGGAAAGAGCTTCCCGGGCTGCTTCCAAAGGGAATAACAACTAGAAAATGCTTTCCCATTGGTCCAATAAAATACCAATCTCCTACCAAGCCAGCTCACTTCCCTGGGCTGGTCAGACTAGGACAACAGGTCTTGAACATGAATGGGAATCATAGAAAACTTCTAAAAATTTTGAATGAATATTCTTTATACAGCTGTTAAAAGATGCAATAAAGTGAATGAGATTGGTGGAAAAATTAGGGCTCACCTCACACTGTTAAACTGTTTGGGCACTCTGAGCCAGTAGATGAAGACAATCTCCAAGAAATACTGGGATGATGGGCAAGATATCATTAACATTAACAGAGCAGAGGTAATACCAGAAAACTTGTTAGTATTGCTCAGCACTTCCTGGTACACTCCCCATTTTCAGTTGTTTGTATTTCCAGCACAGAATAAGGCTTCTGGCTGAAAGTTTTCAAGATTTTTTTCTTGTCTCAGCTTGAATTCTGAAAATTTTGGAATCAAAGCTTTCTTCATAGAAAAAAAATTAGGTAGCAGAATTAAAAATAGATAATATTGCTGATGTTGAAAGCTCCTGTTTTCTGTTTGATGTTTTTTGGTTTAATTACTTTGGTACCTTGCCTTATGTATATATACATTACATTTCATTGGCCTCATGTTTGTTACTGTAAGGTCTTGGCACCCAGCCTTCACCTTTTATAGGCTGGATTATACATTTCATCACTAGACTGCCTCACAGGAGGCTTCATCTTCTTTTCCAGTTTTTTTTTATGCATATGTAAGAGACAAAATGGACTCAAGTAAAGATCCCTGTGAAATTTCATTTATGACTAATGAGAAAAACTGGTGATTTATTGCTGTCTCATTTTCTAAGGAATTTAACTGACCACTATTCTGTTAGTCTGTGAGACTCTGATATAAATGTTTCCTATACTTGTAGATGCATTTGTTTTGCAAGTGCTTGAATAGGAAGCAAGCTTGATGTCATTGATGCTATTGTTATTTAGTGGGAGACAACCACACTTTCATTATAAGTAGTTGTATATCTACATTTGAATCTTAATTAGTCTTTTGAATAGCATCAAGCCTGAAAAGAAGCCCTGAAGAATGCTACTAACATATTGAGTTATAAGACAAAGGACAAAAGCAACTGCTTTCTGATATATAACTATTGAACAGTTTTCAGTTCCTGTCATGTAGAACAGATTGATCTTTTGTAGTGCTAATTCTTAAACAAGATCAGTGGTAGTTAATGGAGTTTCAAACATCTTTTCAGACTACTGTATCTATCCAGTTATCTTTTTTCATTCTTGTAGCCTCATACAAAATTTATTAATTTGTTTGATGAGACCTTATATTCTGTAAAATTATTTTGGCTGTCATAAATTATTATTCTATATTTATTAATTGAATTTCATATCAACATTTTTTTCCCTCTAGGTTTATTGGCAGGCTACCAAGCCTGTAATTACCTGCCATTACTCTTGTTGAGTATCAGCAGAGCACCAGCATCCTTTCAGGCTTTTTGAATGTTCCTGTAATGCTGACTAAAAATATGCTCCTCCAGAAGTTTTGAGCTGTAAATTACCAAGGGCTCAATTTTAAAAGTGTCTAAACTTCACAGGGATGTTTGACATTTCCTATTACTAGTGCACTCTAAATCAAACTTAAGATCACTTCACAGAAAGACAGAATATTCTGAGTTGAAACAGACCCACGAGGATCTTTGGAGTCCAACTCCTGGCCCCTGGTACAGGATGCCCACATGTACCGAGAGCATTGTCCAAATGCTTCTTGAACTCTCTCAAGTGCTGTGACCACTTTCCTGGGGAGCCTTTTCCAGTGACCAACTTCACCCTTTGGTGAAGTTGCTAATATCCAACCTAAACTTCCCCTGACACAATTTCATGCCATTTCCTTGGGTCCTGTCACTGATTACCACAGAGGAGACCAGTGTCTACCACTCCTCACAAGGAAGTTGTAACTTGTAACTGCAGTGAGATCTCCCCTCAGTCTCCTCCAGGCTGAGCAGTGACCAGGTGACCTCAGCCACACGGCTTCCCTCCAGGCCCTTCACCATCTTCATTGCCCTCCTTTAGATACTCTCTAATAGCTGAATGTCCTTCTTATATTGTGGCACCCAAAACCGCCCCCAGCACTCGAGGTGAGGCTGCCCCAGCTCAGAGCAGAGTGGGACAATCCCCTCCCTTGCCTGGCTGGTGATGCTGTGCCTGATGCACCCCAGGACAGGGTTGGCCCTCCTGGCTGCCTGGGCACTGCTGGTTCAGATTCAGCTTGCCATCAACCAGGACCCCCAGGTCCCTTTCCACAGCACTACTTTCCAGCATCGCATTCCCCTGTCTGTAAGTACATCCAGGATCTTCTTTGGAATACCTCATTCTACCTTCTTTTTAAACACATATCATAAAGCTAAGAAACACTTTTCGACTTTATAGCAAATATAAAAATCTAACAATGAGATTATACCACTATTATAATGTATTTTGCTCTAAACATACTTTAAAAGCTTTCGTTCTCATTTGCTTTACCTTTACTACCTATGAGCTTTCCCAGAGATTAACTTCCCTAAACATTTTACTCCTTTTTCATTAGATATATCAATATATATATATATAAATCAAAATATTTTTAATCTCCTATCTTCATTGAATATCTCTCTTTAGCAGCTACTTACTTTGCTTCTTCAAAATATCTTCTTCAAAATAATGGTCTTCAGATTTAGAAAATTAGCTCTATTAAAGAACATAGTTTACATTGGAATGGAGATCTGTCTTCTTTTGAGAAATGTAGGTTACGTTGTAGTTATTGATTCTTAGATATCCATAAATTTTGGGCCAGCAATTAATTCATCTTCATGTATTGTGTGATTCTGATAACAATTGCATCATCACTGGTGCAATGTAATTTGCATTAGAAAATTACCATCTGTATTGCTTAGCTATAACAGTTTCAGATTTTGGATTCAATAATGAAATATGTTTAAATTAGCCATGCAAAAATGTTTTTGCTAGAAAAAACACAGGATGGAGAAATTTGGGTTTTATGCCATAAATCCTTGTCAGATTTTGAGGTAACAAAATGAGCATATTTTTAAATTATGCCTAAAAGGTTTTTTTATTGTGTCTTGAAAATATGTTTTCTATGTTTTATTGTCTTCAATTAAAATTATGTGAAAGCAACTATATATAACTGCTCTTGGAGGGTGTCATCAAGGGGAGAACAAAGTAAATATCATAGGAGAGATTATGTTAAAAGTACATTAAAAGGATTTGTTAATTTGTGCATGGTTACCATAACAACCAGATACATGTTTGAAGCTTTTTAATTCACTTAGCTGAGCTGTGTCGTGTTTATTGTTTGTGACCTCTGCACATTGCAAGTTCAACTCAGCTGCTGTTGTCAGTCTATGAATCCAAGAAAAGTGAAGGTGACAAGATGTTACTGCCAGCTCACTGGGAGATGGTGCTGACATTGTGTATGGACAACAGCTTTTAAGGTATTGTCTGTACAGGTGGGTTTATTGAAGCAGGTGATGTCTGTGAAAAATGGGAATGCTTTACAACCTACCAATGCTTTCATGACCCCAACCACTGTAATGTGCTTCACATCTTATTATGCACAAAGTAAACAATGAAATAAGCTATAATTTAATTTCTTTTATGTAATCAAAGCAAAATTTGTAATGGTAGAGTCTAAAACTTATGTAGGCAGAGTGGGTTGCCCATTTCTAATAAACTTTATTGGTTCAGATGGGATATTCTGAAAGGAAACTTATTTGTTATAACAAATCCACTAAGTTTACTAAACTGAATAGATCTTGCAAATAGTTATAGACTACACTGGTATGAAATGTATCATCTATATCAAGTACCTTCCAAACAAGTAATTCAATTCTGCTTCTTCAGTGCCCATTTTTTGTGTTTTTTTTGTATGGAATTGTTATTATTTGTCACTGGGGTCTTCTGCTTAATACAAAGTGAACATTAGATTGAATTGAAATACTTGCACAGTGAAGGAGATATTCAAGACTCTATAAAATTACTCTATTGATACCTAAGAATTGTTAGGCAACAACCTTGAATACATTCTGTCTTCTGAACTGTTGTCCAGAGAAGTCACCAACAGAAGGCTAACAAACACTGCTGGTTTTGTCTAGATCTCCTCCACAGATCTGGTTGAAAGAGGAAGACCAAAGCCAACACTAGGAAAAGAACAGAGATAGGCTGAAAAAAAAGGCTGCTTTTTCAGCTGAAACCTGACCAGGGTAAGAATCTCTCTGGAGTTACTTACATAAACTTCATTTGTAGTAACGACTTTCGAAAAGGAACCATATGCACAGATTTTCTTCTCATATAGTTGATTTTAAATCAATATGACAGTAATAAAAATAACTTCTTAGATAAGAATAACATTTTTCTTGCCTATCACTTTTTGTGTTCTGGATGGAAAATAGAAAGTTTTGGCAGTATGCACTGAATCCTAGAGACAGATTTAAGAAGGGAACCCAGGAAGGGTAAAAATGTGAGGCCTAATCCCTACGTGAGTGAACCTGTGGGGCATAGTCAAAATTTCAGTATCTTCGAAGGATATTCTGTATGATTTGAAAGATGTGCTACATGCCATACCCCAAATTACAATGGAATTTGGATTACTCCACAAAGCTTTGCTTTCTGTAAACTCTGATTCCTCCCTAGATTTAAAGGAAACAATAAAAAATATATTGTACTGTAAAAATGAGTATGAATAAAACAAATATTAAAAGGGATGTAATAAATCCTCCTCCAAGGACCTATTCCCCCTTTAAATCTTCTACACTGAATCGATGTTTTCTTCCCTAAAATGTCCCCACTCTCCTGGGGTTGAAAAGCCTGCCTGAATTCAAGAGCTTTGGATTGCAGAAGAAAGTAATGCAATAAACTTGATCTCCTTCTGGTAAGTGTGGGAAAGTTGGTGAAACCCGCAACTATTTCCTTATGAGTTAGAAAATTTTAATGAAATTATAGTAATGAAATATCTTGTTAACACAAGTGGGACAGTGTCATCCCTGAAAATAAGACTTCTGATGTGTTTTTCATAACTGGAGTCAGGTTTCCCATGAATTGTAAGGTAAACAAGAATAGTTTACATTCCTCTGTGAAAGATATCACTTGAGAGACTTCTCATTTGACCAGTGGGATTGGAGAGGTGGATACTTCTTTACCCAATCCTTGGTCAGTGTCCTGAAAACTATAAAAAGCTGAGGTTTCAATAGACTTGGTTCTTCTTTTGTGCTCTGACACTGTGGTGTGTGTGTGTGTGCTGTGTGTTCCCTCTGTGTCCCACAGCAACAGGACAGGATCATCGAGTCAGAGAAAATTGCAGGAGCAGAGTATGTATCTGTAGATAATAAATAAAGCAGCTGCTTTTCCAATATTTTTGTCAGAAATCTACCCAGTCCTTTCTCATCACATGGCAGGCGTACCCCACAGAAAGCACTCCCTCAGCTTCATGTCCTCTCTTGGACCAAGGGGTGGGATTAGATTATGTACCTCAGTGTCTGCCTGTCACCAGGTCGGAAGAAAGTTTTTCTCAGTCTCTCTCATAAAAAGGGGAAAATATTTGTCATTACAGCCATGGGAAAATAGTGTTGATACTGAATTTCCACGTAAAGATATCATTCCATTTCTGAGTGTCTCACATGATAACAGAAGTACAGAGGCCCTCCAGCTCTGATTTTACCCTGGCCTTTGGCAGAAGGGGACCACACTGCCCTTTAGATCTGTTCTTCCTCCCTGCATGAAGCTGATACCATTCATTAATCCCAAGAGGGTAAGGGCAGATGCAAGTCTTCTTGGTGAAGGGAAAATCCACCAAAGACCAAGAAGTAATCTGTTTCTGTAGCCATCTCTCTATTGTGACCACAGGAGCAATGCTTGCAGTGAAGCCTTGCTGTGAAGCCTAGTTATTAATACTTTTTAATATCCCCTGATGGCATCATAAACTGTGAGGACAGAACATTGCATTCTACTGCCCTGGAATGGTTTGCTTTTGGCACAAATCTTGGTCTCTACTCCCTTAGTTAAATCAAGGATATTTAAGGTGGCAGCTGCTTCCCCCTATTGACAATTACCCCACAAGTATACCCAGGGAAAGCCTGGGGTTATCCATGCTGCCAAACCCTGGCATGAAAGATGTTGGACTGTTGTTCTTATTATAAAAGAAGATGTCTAAGCTTCTCCAGGCAATTTTAAAAAACATTTCAATCAGCCTTCTGCTTTGAATTGCACTCCAGTTATATACAGGGAACTCAAGGAGGAACTAAATGCAAGGAAATATTAAAACTTATTGCATCCCATTATTGGGTAATTGTCAAATGATTTTCACTTGTAGTCCTGACTTCAAAGAGCCATTCTCATTATACAACTGGTGTCACAGAAATATGGCTTTGTAATCGTGCAGACCTTTTCCTCCCAGGTAAATTAGTACTTTATGTTATTGAGTTGGGCATTTAAAATCCTTTGAGTTTTTTTTTGTTTTTTTTTTTTTTTTTTTCTGGTTTTCTTCGAGTTAGGATTTTGAATTCTTTTTATTTGAGTGAAATAAGCTGAAAAGGAATATTTTAATTTTAATATTCTGATGCAATTTTCATTAAAGCTCTATTCTTAGAGGCATTACCTTAAAAGGGGTTGTAAACATTGTAAACATGGCTCAGAATTAGCATAGCTGAAGTGGGAGTAATTTTTCATTTTTATCACTCTCTGCCATGCTTCACTTACCTACTTAGTGCAGTCTGTTCTGTGCAGCCTTGATAGATGAAGCAACATACTTGTAAGTAACAGATATACTTATATTGCTTGTTCATCAGGAAAAAAACACATCATTTCCACAGCCATGTATCCATAGCAGCTGTAAGACTCTCAGATCAGTTTTTCAGTTTTGTATTTTTACAACATGATGGAAAATAACAGGTCTACAAAATTATGTCCTAGTTAATTTTACTATCAACATTTTTGCTTTTTAATGGTCTCTATTAAAATTATTTTCATGTTCTTCACAACAAAGGGAGAAACCTTCGTTAGGACAAAGTTTAAAACCAGCTCTTAACTTTGCTTTTCATGCTTATCAAGATGCACTTGCATGTAAGTGACCTCTGTCACTTGTCTTAACCCAGTGAGAATGAAATGGAGGTCACTCAATCAGAAAAGCTAGATCCACTTGAAAAAGTCAAGACCTTTAAGGCCGTGTGAATAATAATAGTTTTCTAAAATGTAGAATTAGCACTCTTAAATATCAGAACTAGCTTTCAGGAATATTAAAATTTTGTGGTTTTGTTGACTGCTAAAAAATGCAAACCTGTTGATTGAAATACTGACCTGGCAAGTAATTAATAAGTAACAGCAAAATATTATACAAAATTCAAAATTTCTCTAAGGTATAAATTCGGAGGTGAGAAACCACAAGAGAAACATTAATATCGAAATATTCATATGTGCAATTTCACATTTAACAGAATTCTAACTGAGGAAGCTGACTGAGAGAAGGAAAAGTAAGATTTTTCTAGCGTGAAAGACTTGTTTTATATTGCTCATTTTTCCAAAAAACAACTTTTGAGGACTAAGATTACAAAATCAGATTTTTCTTACATGTAGCTCACAGGCAGCAGATTTTGAAATCTTCAAAATCTTTTGCTGATTTCATGGAATCCTCAACTGAAATTTGTAAGCAAGTTTTTCTCTGTGTAACTGCAAACAAGTGGCCATTTTTCAGCTTAGAAAAAGAGGAAGAAGAAAGGTTTTCTTCTAATGACAGTAAAGCAAACTCTCTAAACGGGGATGAAGGCTCTGAGTGGGGAAGAAGAATGCTCTCTGGATCAAAGAGTGGACAGCTGTAGTCTGCTGTTGGGGTTGAAGAATGGGATATGCACACATAGAGCTGCCTATGAATGCCTGGGCTAGCCAGGAGAGCCTGCCTTGCTCTGCACTGGTGACAGACTGAGTGATAACACAGCTGACTGACCTAAAGGAGTATTCTTCACCCAGCATCAGGCTGTTATTTGAGTTGAGAACAGGGGATCTATTGCATTTATGTATTTCCTTTAAGACTACAGACTGCTGTCTTTCTTTGATACTTTATCCTAGACAACTGTAAGGAAACAATGTCCCTTACCTGCCTGAGTCTTCTGACGTGTGTTGGCATGGCAGTCTCGCCAGGAGCAGGCAAAGGAAAGGAAGTGCTGAATGACATTTGAAATAGACATCTCCCCAAGCTGTCCAAAGACCTTAGGGCATTAGGCCGAGTTAAGAACTATACAGGGGCGTGTGTCAAATTTATCATGGTTCTAACCATGCTGTCTGTAAGAACAAGATAGTCCTTCGGCTTTGATCAAAGTTCTCTTGTAGGAACCCAGTTGGCCTCCCACAGGGAAGGAGTACACAGCCCAGAAGAGGCTGTAGATAGAACTGTCTGTCTTGACTCTGAGAGATAGTCAGAGGTTCTGGTTGCAAGATGGTAGTGAAACAAATGGAAAATCTGTGGGCTCTTCTTGTTGGCTCGGTCTGGAGTACTGAGGGAGAAAATGGACCAAGGCCAAATCTATCTTCATTTTTTACCCACTGGTTTAATTGAAATGGGTATTCCATGGTCTGTTTTCTTTGCATTTTCTTGTGCTCTTTGTCACTTTGTGCACTTTTTGTCCCTGATATTTTAGCACAGTTTTTTGCTTCCTTCTTCCTGGCAGTATGACCTATACCTCATCTAAATTCTCCTTTGCCAGTCATGGTCTCAGTTCTCTTAGGGTGAATTAGGAAAGACTGTTGTAGAGATAACTTTTGTTTAGAAGATGACAGTGATATGCAAAAGGCAATTTCAGTGGATATTTTGTGCTCCCATACTGTTGGAATTTCTGTCTTGAAAGGGAGTCTATTACTACTCATTCTTTTAAGAACTTATGAAGGGTCTGTCTATTGGTTTCTCCCCCCTTCAGTTGAAGTTAAATCCTTTTCTTTTCCAGATCAAAGGTTGTGGGTAAAAATAGTTTGATTATTTGATTCTACAGAGCAGTTGTCCTCAGAGATTTTGGAGATTTTGGTCTCAGCAGTAACAAGTGTGAAATTTACATTTTATTATCAGATTTCAACAAAAACTCTCTGGACAAAAAGGTCAATTTGTTGATCTCAAGGGTGTGTCCAATTTATGTCTGGATCAAGAGCTTAGTTTGGGGCGAATCTGCTCATTCCTGATTTATGCTTTGGTTTGCATTTTGAAGCAGTTCCAGTCGTTCCTTTCAGTATCCTTTTTGGCTTTCTTTTGGATGACATTGTTCTGGAAGATGTGGTCCAGGTGCAGCTTCAGTTGCAAATGGTCGTTCAGTCAGGCCAAGCTAGAGTTATCCCAAGGTTTAAAAAGCAAACCCCACCACTGCTGGAATAACTATAGAGTGGACATTAAATCCTTATCATCAACTATTTGCCTTTACAGGTCTACTCTGACTTGTCTACATTACTTTCCAGCTGAATGTACCCCTCATGAGACCATGCTGAATGAACAATGCTTGCACTATTGAAAGTAATTTCATGACAATTCAGTCATATCTTATTACAAGCAGATTCCAGAGGAATGTGTACTTGCAAAATTTAATTGC
The DNA here is from genome assembly GCA_032173965.1 of Sitta carolinensis. NCBI lineage: Eukaryota > Metazoa > Chordata > Aves > Passeriformes > Sittidae > Sitta > Sitta carolinensis. The sequence goes on from JAVUNC010000006.1 coordinate 41,389,193, forward strand.
ATACTTGTATTAAAATACAGTTGTATTTGCACTGTTATATAAAAGCAATGAAGAATGCATGTGGTTGGTATTTTATTATTTAAAAGGAGTATGGTAATATAATCATTAATATATTTTTAAGCATCACTCACTGTAGAAATTTAAATTAGTTCACTATGATGAGTTTTAAGGTAACATTTCTTATTAAAAATGGAGCATCTGAAAATTTTAGGTTCATAAAAGGTTTATAATTAAGCCGTGAAAATTAATTTAGCCATGTAAAACGGATTGCTAATTAGTTTGCTAATAGGGCTGTCACTTCCAAACTTATTGCAGAAGGTGAATATTAGGTTAGTTATGTCTCTTGAGGTTTCAGGGAAGTTTATGAAATTCCTTATGAATGGTATTACCCTCCACATTTCTGCCAAACATTTAAGGAATATTATTGTGAATGCTGATGATTTCTATTCTGCTTTGTCTGCTTTTTGGAATAATTTTTTGGAATAATTTTCTGGGTAATCAATGCCTTGTTTTTTCCCTATGTAGCACTGATAACCACAAATATTAGAGCAAAATGGAAGTGACTGAAAATCCTATCTAAATGCTGGAATGACCTTACTACACCCCAAGCCTGGAGATTACCAAATACCTCCTAAAAGAAGATGAATTAAGTCTTTTTGGAAAGAGTCTATTCCAGAAATTAAGTTGTCTTTATTGCAGTGACGTTTGTTATAAATACTGTGCCAGCAATACTAAATCTTGAAAATTACAGCGAATATAAATTCAGGTTCATTCTGCACAGAGGTCAGAGTGTATACAGTGTACCAGTATTTTTCTATACATCCCATCTACAGCCAAGCCCTTCAAAGTGACAAAGCTGGGTTGCTGCTTCCCTTTTAGTTGGGTTATATCTGTCATACTTTTGACTGAACACAGCTAAGGCAACTGACAATTTAAAGATTTCTGATTGATCATCCAGGCTTCTTCAGCCTCTAGAAACTTTAAAAGGACTATAAGTAAAACATAAACTCTACGAACTCTAGTTATAGGCCAAAAGTTTTATCTGTAGTTAACTTCAGCTTGTTAAATTACACAAATGGGCTTAATCCAAGCCTGGGCTATGAGATGAACTCAAGGACCATGTTGTTCCAATATGTTGAGAGGCAGTATACTTGGGAGCAAAATATATCTAGAAGATGTATTTGGTTTTTTTATTAGAAATGGAAATAGTTTAGCCTTGTAATTTTGTCAGTTTTGTTACATATATAATCTATGACCAGTCAAGTGTCATACGTGGAGTTTCCATAAAGGGCTTTAACCTCATTTTAAATTGATTAACATAAAAAAAATGAGGCATAAATATATGTAATGTATAAAGATGTTACTGGAGTGAAATAGGAGATTCTTCAAAGCAGGAGTCATTCTGTATAAGAACTATATTAAGGAAAAATAAAAGGAGGAATGGACTACTATTGGAATTGTTTGGTGGACTGAGTTAACAACAGAATTTCAAATCATGGCAGAGATTAGAACTTTTCTAACCAAACATATGCAACTCTACCTTATTCACCCCTTCATGGTTAAACTACTGATATCCATACACCACAGTTTGTGTCATAAGCAGGCTGGTGACAAGTGAGAAAATAATCAATGTTAGTTCTATTATTTGTTTTTGTACTTACTGTCACCAGCAGCATATTCATGGTGTTTTCATTTTTGTCATGGCTGTTTAAAACCAGGGAAGAAGAAATTCCTTAAGCAATAAAAGGGGAATTTTTTTAATGGATTGATTTTCAACAAATAAAATGCATTTATTCAATGTAAATCAAACACTCCAGGTTCTGTAGAAGTCTCAGTACAAATGCAGTAACTTCATAAAGATTAATAAATTCAAGGAGTGAAAAGCCTGAAAGTATTTTTAACCTACTTTCTGAAGATACACCAGCTTACTGATTTTGGATTCTTTCCATAAAGGAAATATTACCATTTTAGAAATTGATTTTCCCTTTCTGCCTTCATGTTAAAAATATTATTGCTTTTAAAAGTGCTTTCTCAAAGATTTCTGTAGTCCTCAAAAAAAGCCCTTGAATTCTTTACTAGTTTCTGAAGAAAAAAAGTCTGAGAAATAGAAATTTCTTTCAATCTTTGTGTTAATAATACAATTAAACACAATGACATGCAGAGATGTAGAGTCATGAATTCAGTGAACAAAAATTACCATAAAGTTCACTTACAAATGAAAATAAATGTAGGTCTCAATTACTCTGGTTTTTAAGGATGATTCTGGAAATGGCCAGAGAAAAGGAATGCATTAATAATTCCAGTATGAGTTGGAATAGAACAAAGCTTATGGTTGTGCTTTTTGGAATGGAAAATTTTAAATGGAAGCTTGTTAAAGTGCATAGAATAGGATTGCTTATTTTGTAATTTGGTCAAAATTATTAAAAAAAAGATGATAGAAAAATATATTAACGAAAGATTTAATGTCCCTCCATCTCACTTTGAAGAAGATATCTCCAGTATGCACATCTCAGGCTATTCAGTGACAATAAGACAGATGCATTTTGAAATTTTTGATCTTCAAGGTGGAATCTCTTTTATTTTCTGATCTATGAAATAAATTATATAGAATACTAAGGCAAACAAATTCAGGTTTGCTAAAATTCTTAAAAAGCTTCGATTAGCTGTTAGCACAGATCTGCTTTTAACTTATTCATTTAGAAAACTTTACAAGTGTTTTTAAATAAACTTAAAAGATTAGTAAAAATATGGCAACAGCTGATTAAGCAGATGCATCAAGAAAAAAATTGTTAAAAAATAAAAAATTCTAAAATGTGGAAGTTATTATTGATAATCTGATATAGTTTATATTCTTTCTGGAGTATCTATTTTTAGTTGATTCCTGCTAATATATTACTTTTGTGATAAGGAAACTTAAAACAAATTATTGTTTACCCACCAAAATGATGATTTCATATTAAACATATTACACAATTTATGTATACAAAATTTAATGTATATATACACTTTTTTCAATTGCACCTTTATGCCTTGCCATAGTTGGAAATACAACTTCCACAATGCTTTTTGCAACATTCCCAGTTTTTAAATTATAGCACAGTATATTTGTGAGAAAGTTAACAGGTTTGTGTTCTGCAAGAGGGACTTTCTGCATGCTCTGCATTTGACACAGATGGTTCCTATTTTGAATCTCACTTTCCAAAGCTGTATTTTAATAACTGGAGCAGCTTTCTGCATGAAGTGGGGGGAATATGCAGCTAGAAAGGGGTAAGAAATAGGAAAAACTATGGGGTGTGGAAAGCAGAAATGTTTCCTCTTATTTTGCCCTTTGATTCTTTCTTGTACCTGCTTTTATTTTCCATCATTGCTTTGTTTGCAAGTCCTGGATATTAATATTTTTGCACTTCCTTGCTTCATATTCTATATAACCTTACACCTAAGAGAAATCAGTGGCCATATGGAGTCTTGAGTGGTGTTTTTTTTGTTTTCTTTTACACAGAAATAATTAGTCAGCAGCAGGTTCTCCTACTCCAAGGTAATTGCCCTCATAATGCCTGTGATTTCTGCAGTCAATCATGAATACACCTCTGGTTAGCTCTTTTATTTCCAACTCTAAGCCTTGTGTCTTTCAGCAGAGTGGCCAAAAACCTCTGATGGCTTTCTCCATGGTCACATCATCAGTGATTCTCTTTCCACAGGCACAAACAAACACCTGTGGACCAGCATTTGTAATCTGCACCACAGTCACTTGTGCTTCCATAAAACCTGTGTGGTGTTTCTGTTGTAGTCAATTGTTCCTACTAACCTCCAAAAAGGAGTTGAACTTTTGCTGTTATTTGTGGTAAGCTCTCTTAGCTCTGCCTTCATTGACGTTTCACCTAGTCCTGAAATAGCAATTTTTTCTAGGGGAAGAAAACCTAATGTGAAAAATAACGAACTGTTAGGCATAATACTGAAATTAGCTATGTCATACTGAAAATTCAATGTTTATATCTCACAGCAAGTAAAAATGTTTTCTATTTGAAGGTCTTGGATGAAGAGCCTTGCTGAATACTCAGAGGCTGAACACAGCTCCACATCAATCCTTTCTATATATCGTCAACAAAGGGGAAAAACTCAAATCCTGATATGATTTTTTTTCCTGGTGTTTCACAGTGCAATGTGCTTTTTTCATAGTCACTTATTTTTCATTGCAATAAAATGATCAAATTTAAATATTAAATTAAGTTTTTCTGTCTTGTCATTTAATGTCCAATTTCTGTAGGAAAGGGACAGGACATTGCATTGTCTAAAAGAATCTTAGTAGGTTGGTTATTAGAATAAAAAGTAGCTGTTTTCATTTTAGCCTAAATATGTAGTTCCATAATGTTTAAGGCTGTTAAAATGCAGAAAACTCCATCAATCACTGAAAAGGTGGTGGAAAGGTTTCACATAACTCAAATCCTTATGAATATCAGGCATGAATTTAAGAGAAACAGTAAGGCAGTGCTTAGTCCAGAGACCGAACTGTCTTGGAGTTTGAGAAGTGGGTCACTGTGTTCTGAAACAAGGCATTAATGAAAATATGTAGTTTATATTATCTTACATTCAATCATTCATCCTTCCTCTCTGCCACACAACTTCTACACTGGCCATCCAATAGCGCTCTGATATTTTCAGAAATCCATTGCAAGGTGAAAACCCCATTTATAGCTGAATTATTCTTAGGCTATCTTTTATGAGCTGGTGCATAAACAAGGTATTTCTGCCTACCCAAGCCCAGTCTCTTTTCAAATTCTCTATAGTACGTCTAGTACATTTTCCTCATTCACATGCAATTTGACAAAAGGATATTTTCAGCCCTTTTTGCAGGTCTCTGCAACTCGATTCACCATGTTTCTCCTCTGTCAGGTTCTCTGACTTTGTCCTTTGTATTTGTCCCAGGTATTTTCATCTCTTACAGAAAAGACTGGCAAAGGTTTTTAAACTCTCCACATGATCTGTTGTTAAATCCTTTAAATACCTAATCTTTTTCCTGAGGCACTTACTTTGGGAGACATTTAAGATATGCTTGCACTATCCAAGGCTAAAATCTTATTGCCTGTGATAAAGATTAGTTTTCACACTTCTGTAATAGTAAATGACATGGGTAATATTGCTCACGAACATAAACAACACAATCTTTACTAATTTCCAGCTAAACCACCTCTCCTCACTATGATAGTTGTGCCTGGAGAGGTGTGTTTACCTTGGGTTCTGCTCTTTTCATGCACCTCCCAGTGAGATTGGCAGTGCACAAAAAGGGGAAGAAGCTGCTCTCAACACAGTTTTTGCTGGATTGAGTGTTGGTGGAATGAACAAGCATTTATGAAAGATTTCTTCTCTTTCTTTCTTTCTCTGAATTATTAATTTCAGAACTCATTGGATTGTTTAATATTTCTATTTTCTAACAAAGAAAAAATAGCTAGAGGCATGTAATAAGGATATTTACAGTAATTCATCTGTAAATACAGCATGTGTATAGTACAATCCATTTGAATGTAGAAGCAAGGATGGATTTTTTTTCATGATACATTTACACCTGTGCTTATATACAGCCATATTATTACTGTTTGTCACTGGCAATACAGACATAAGGTCTTTTTGTACAAACACTTATTGGTAAGCCTTCTGTCCTGTAAATTGATATACTCCTCTGAACAAGGGCAGGTCATGGACTGTAGTTTGAAATATTGGCTTAATCTGAGTTATTTTACTCTAAGAAAATGAATGCTGAATGGAGAATATAGATCTTGGTGAGATAAAGAGGCCAGTGTCTGATATTAGCTTACAACAGCTCTACTGCAAAGTCAAAATAAGAGTGAAAAACCCCAGAAAAAAACAGTGAGCAGTCATCTCAAATGCAGTCTACTTTGATTTGAGAACTTCAGATAATAATGGAAATTCCTGCAGCTAAAACTTTGTAGCTGGTGAAAACACGATTTAATTTCTTTGAATGTAAATTGAATTCTATCCTTTAAAACTTTGCTGACATAAAAGAAGTGTTCTGGTCATATTTTGCCTTACTTAGATAGTGATTATCCTTTAGAAACTTTTAAGTTGTCTTTGTACCTACTCTAAAGATTCCATTAATGTTACTACAGGCAAGAAGTATGGCAACATTCTCCTTAAATAGCACAGAAATAGTGATTTAAGATTATAATAGGCCATTTCCATAGGGATCTAATTTTGGTCCAGATGGCAGATGCTGTTTAAGCTATTTCATGAATTAAACAGAAGAGGCTGGTTTCAGTTTTTACAAACAAGATGTCTCTCAGCACAAAAAGAAAATCAAATGTGGTGGTATTTTTTCTTAATGATGACGCTGAAGTGGTTATTAGCAAATTCTTAAAACTTCTTAGAGGAAATGTGGTTTTTTCTGTCCTCTGAGATATAATAGAACTTCTCTATCCATAGGAAAAAAATACTTAATATGCTCCCTATTGTGATTGCCATGGAATAGAGCCACAACCAAGGCTACCATGGGAGGTCATGTTCACCAGTGTGCCTTTGTTTTGTGAACCTAAAAGAGGTTTGGTAGATCTGTCCTTAGCCTGGCTGATGTCTAACCTCTGATGAAATGCAGGAAAGCCTCTCTTTTTCTTGCAGCTTTCTCCTAAAAGTTGATTTGGCTGTGCAGGGTTAACATAAGGGTGTCTAATTCCTTCCTTAAATCTCACTTTCCCCTTGTGAAAAGTCCCTTCTGCATATGGGTTTTTATTACTAAACACTACCCAATATGAGTATGAGTGGGTTCATTAAAATTTATGTGTGTAGCAAAGTCTGCAGCCTCTATGGGATATACTTACTTTGCAGAGCAGTCATGAGGAAAACAGCTTGTCTGAGTTTCTATAGCTCTTTATTGTTCTTTCAAGTGTGTGGCAGCAGAAACTCTTTGACCTACTGGATTGATGCTGCTAATAATCATAAACATATATCCACCATTAACAAAAAAACTGTCTCTAGTAAAGAGCCCTGAAACAACAATAACTAAAGCCGATCAGATGAATGAGAAACGGTCACATTATCTACAATATCTTATGCTGTTTTTCCAGAAACAAAAGTCTACTGTAAAGGTCATCAGGTTTGTGTGTACTAGAATCCATTTATTTTACTCTCAACATTCTCTTTTTCAGCAATAAAGTAACATTAAAAGAAAATTGTATTGTTTAGTGCTAAATCATTGTCTTTCTTAGGTCTTGGTCCAAGAGAAGTTACCATAAAAAAGGAAAAATATTTTAAGCATAAAACTCCTGCTGTATTCATATGTACAACACAAATGCTTTCAATAGCTCCATAGTCAATTTCTGTTTTAAAGAAAGGAAAACAACCAATAATCCATTCATCCACTAAAATATAATTTATATTGTTTAAATGTCCTTTCCCTGCCATGCTAAGGTGCTTTTACAGGAAGATTAGCGGCTTTGTGGAGGTTTGTGTTTCCTTTTTTTTTTAATTGGACTTTCAACTGTTTGAGAACTCTGGCTAGACCAAGCCTGAAGCCTTTAGATAGTAAAATCTCCCACAGAAAGGCATCAGGCCATAGGAAGAAAAGTATGTTCTGTCTTTAGCAATCAATAGTTGCAGAATTAGCTGCTGTGACACACATTCACTAACTGGTTTCTGTTTCATCTTAGTAGCAGTAAAGAGAGCTAGAGAAGACCGTAGAGAAGCTGCTATTCCTATTAAAGCTCAGGTCTGAAAATGCCTCCTTCCTCAGCTGTAGCCTTAATGATGAGACCATTTGGATTTTAAGACCTGAGCTCAGATTATGCCCTTCAGAAATACTCCTAAAGATGAACTCTGGCCTTTCAGACTGGAGTGTCTATTTAAGCTTTCTCAAGTGTTGTACAGTTTATCCGTGTTTACTGTTTGTAGAGAGATGTGCATCCTGTTATTTTTGCCTTGCTATCTTAATTGTTTTATGAGCTATTCATGTGTGTTCCTGCAAGTTGTCACTTCAGGAAAAAATACCCCAATTCCTGTCCATAAGTCACAGATCTTCTATTTATTTTTAGTCTGTTGCTACAGTACAAGATAGATGACCGTTAGGTTAGTTTTTATATACAGTTGCTTTTAAAATTTATCATCCCTGTCTCAGAGGAATATATCTCAAATTTTATTTAGGAAAGTTACTCTCAGATGACCCTTCTCTGCTACTGCTTTTGTTAGAGAACTTCCAGATTTTAAGTCTCTTTGGAAATCTAGGTTTGTAATCCTGACTACTTCTATTGTAATCTTTGACTGTATCTAAATTCCTCAGTTATAAACTCCTTTTGCATTATTATCTCTTAGTATGTGATGGTGCTTCTACATGTTCTTGGCTTGTGAACTACTCATATTGATTTTGGGTGTTCTATTTGGAGTTTATAGTTTTTGCTTTTTTTTTTCTCTCAGAAGTTCCTGCATTTCACATGCTTTCACTTTCAGAAGGTAGCAAAAGAGTCAGTCCTCTGGATTTGTAGGATTTCTTTCAGGATTTTAAAATATCAGCAGATAGATGGTCTTTTGGGGGAGTAGAGGTACTTGTGAAACACAATCTACAATCAAGCTGTCATCACCTTATAGCTTTCACTGTCTATAATTTGTTCCTGCAAAGGAAAATTTCTGCTATATTAATCATGATTTTCAAAGCCTAGAAAGTTTTTCAGGAAATGGCGTCTATTAACATTGCTTATTCATAGTAAATGGAATAATAAAAAGGCGAAGACCAAGCTGCATTTCTAGCAACTACAAATTGACCCTGATTTTTTAAACTGAAAGGATACCACAATCTTTTCTATTAAAGATGTAATTTTCATTTAATTAGCCAAATTTTCACAGTTGTTCTTTTTTTTCCATGAAACTCGCTCATCAGGGTTTACAGATTCAGACTAGATATAAGGAAAGACATTTTTACAATGAAGGTCATCAAACACTGGCTTAGGTTACCCAGAGAGGTGATGGATGCCCCATCCCTTGAAACAATCAAGGTGAGGTTGGATGGGGCTCTGAGCCTGATCTAGATGAACATGTCCCAGGTAATGGCAGGGGGGTTGGACTAGATGGCCTTGAAAGGTCCTTTCCAACTCAAACCTTTCTATGATTCTACACTACAAAGGTAAAGGGATGACGAATTGAGCAAATTATTTCTGTATGTATGGAGGTAGAGCTGGATTACTTTGTGGTTTGTAGTTTGCAATTTTTACTGCTTCCTACCATGTTGCTTCTGCCATGTTGCTTTCCAAACCACAGGACCCTTTTGATGTTTTGCAACATTTTAGTATGATGGTCAGTAGAAGAAAAAATGGAACAGGAAATTTGCATGAGGTATTAAACTACTGGCATGTCACTGACCTGTGCAATGGGAAGTCAATGGCCCAGAAAATAATTTAGCCTATTCCATAAAAAGTCAATGGTAGCGAAGACAATATGCTGTGCAAAGAAATAAAGCAGAAAAATATTTCTGAGTAGTTCTGATTTTGCTTCTGGGATATAACAGCTGGGGTTGTGAGTTCAACAGCTGCTCAAAAAAATTAGCAGGGAGAGACCAGGAGGGACATTTACAATTAATTGAGCTGACTGTTTCCATGAAACATATTTTGGTATTTCTCCTAAATAATTCCAGCATTCAACTCACAGTGCTCTCACTCAACTTCTGGAACCATGGCTTGCCTTGGTTTTTGTGGCTGAATTCAGTGTATAAAATTGCAACCTGAATGTCATATTGTGCAAATAACTTCCCATAATTTAGGTATTGTACAGTTGGAGGAGCAAATGAGGAAATGGAGAAGGAAATGAGTGACAGAGATTCCAAACTTAGAGATTCCAAACCTTTTCATTTTGAGGAAGCTGTTGGACTTAGAACAGCTCAAATTTTTGACACCCACCAAGCCAGTTAATGGACTAGGCATTTGCCTGCCATTTTACCTCTGACTTAAAATGATTATCCTGGATGGACTTTAGAAAGAAACTTGCTTCTCTAGAAGTATCTCCTTATTGAGAAAGAACTGTGATTTCAAACATATTAAACTTATACATAAGTGTCACCTCAGGAAAAAACCCAGAAATCTTACTTCCTCTCACAAATGTATGTTGCTGAATTCCCCATAATGGCCTTTTCTTGTAATCCTTAGCAGCTGGAGAAACACTCAATCCATTTAATCCATGACACACACACACACATATGGTTTCATATCTCCCAGTGATGTTAAATCACTCACCATTAAACTAACCTGTCAGGAGATGGTTGTTCAGCTCACACACCCTCCCTAGTCATGTGCTTTATTTTCCACTTGACATCCATCAGTGTTTACCTTTAATGATGGAGCAGCTGCAATTCTTTTCTGCAAGTAAGTCTGGTTTTGTAAGGCTCTGTACAAGCACGTAGCTAAAGGTGGTCTAAGACTAAAAAGGCTTCAACTATAGTGATTGCATAGTTTACCCTATGCAACCTATTCTAGCTTTTTCTATTCTTACCCCTACAAAGGTTATCCTAGTAACTAACTTTGCTAAAACTTTTATCCTTTTTGCTAATTTAGAGCATATGAATTGGTTTCTCTCCCTTAATTTGAAAAGTTATCTGCATCATGTTTTACATACCTGGACATATTACATTGTCTTTTAGATTTTCCTTTTCTAAAGAAAAAAAGTTATCCTATAATTTCTTTCCTAACAATTTAAGTCTCCTAATCTGAGCATTATCTCATTGAACTCTTCTGGGCTCTGTCTAGTCCTTGGGGACAGTGATAACAATTAAACAAAATTCTCTTTCTGGAGCCTGAAAGAGATTATTATTTTCTTACTGGAAAGATTATTTTTTGCAACATAGTGACAGAATACTTGTTTGTGCATCCCAACATGAAATCATAACCCAGACCTTGTTCTGCAGAATACTGAATTGTGTCTTGTTTTCCTACATTTCTTCAGTTTTTTACAATTGTTCTTAACTGCAGCCCTTGGCTTTTCAGATGCATAGCACATCCTTTCAGATGTCATCTTCAACAATGTATACATAGTTTTTCATCAAACTACTTAATAATAATTACTTGACTTTTTCTAAACCCAGAAAAGATAGATGCCCTTGAGTCTTTCTGCTTTGAGAGTTGATTACTCTTGTTTTGTATGTCTCCTAGTAATTCCATTTGTACCCTGCTGCCTTATATCATGCAAAACGATGTCAAAGATCCCCTTAAAGTCAGGGTATATGGTATTTATAGCCTTGTACAGTGGTTCTTTTATAGAAAGGAATATGGCATTGAAAGCTAAAGAACAGGAAATCATCTAAACAGTTTCCTATTCCCTCCTTCCTTCCAGTCCCTCGAAGTGAGATATATAGTACAAACAAACATATTTTCTTTTTTTTTTTTTTTTTTTTTGCTTTATCTTTATTTCCCCAACTTAATTGGCAGTTGGCTGGTCCTTTCATATGCTACCACATCTGTTCACCTGAAAATATTGGCTCATTCCTTGTTTTATATAGAGAAAAATACTGTAGAAATAAGTAAACAAAATAACTTTGAAAATTAAGTTCTTCATTTTTATTTATATTTTCAGGTAAAAATATTCCTTTTTAAAGGAACAAATAACATAAATTATGCATGAATGATCTATGTTGAGCTGTATTGTTACTTCTACTGCAGTTACTGTGTTTGATAAGCTTGAAAAGGCACTACAGTTAATTAAAATATTGAATTGGAAAACACTTCAGCATGAATAAAATGAAATAAAGAGTTCTTTCTTTACTTTTTCAGTAGTTTATAGAATAAAAAAAATATTTGGGTACTTTAAAAATCAGTTATAAAAGGTAACTTTTATTGTAAAAAAATCATAATTCACGCACAGTCTCTGCAGCAGTGAACAGGTGTGTCACTTTTTGAGGTTTTAAAATACTCTGAAAAGCAAGAACACGTTTCTCTTCAGTAGTTGTCTATTTTTATCCTGATTATTTTTGTCAGACATGACAATTTTTGCTTTTCTTGCCTTCCTGTCTTGAGCTCCGAAAGCCACTTCTTCCACCATGTTAGCCACAGCCATAGGAATGAAGAACATTGCTCAGGACTTTGAAACAGTCTGGTTTGCCTTAATTCTGGTTGCCTTAATTTTTAGGTATTACAGTAGTTTGTATGAGATGTCTTCTCTCTGATCATATCAATCTAGTGCCTACCATGGCATGGACTATTGATAGAAAACTTCATTGGACTTCAAGATACACACTGAATGAGCTTCAACAAGTAAATTATATCAAACTAGTGACTACATGTTACTTATGCCTTTGTCCAGTGAGGACAAAGGCTGTGGGCTGGGTGTGCAGTATTTCTTGAGGAGATAGACTAAAGAAAAAATAAATATTAGTGGGAGATATAAGAATAAACAAAATTATATTAGCTGAAACTTTTTTTTGCATTTGTTAGCACTGTGCTTACATTTAGAAAACTTGTGCAGATTTCTCCCTGTTCTTTCTGCATGCCAACAATACATCTTAAAATGGTAGAAAATAAAGTTTGACAATAAATTGTGCTGGAATTTACACAGGTTCAGGATGTGACTTGCTTTTTCCTTCTAGAGCCAAAAGAGGAAACAATTGTTAGGCTTTTCATTGGAATGGCTTTGAGCCTGAGAAGCTAAGAATAAAAGGTATGATTTAGTTCTGAGAATATGTGAGATATCTTGCCCTATTTTATTATACACTGAATTCCATGAATATTTTAGTTTTGGACATGTTGAAAATGTCTGCCCTCTCTGTTGTAAAGTTGTGATCTACATCAGAGACGTTTATAGCTATAAATGCCCTCCTTTTGGCTGTTATAGGAAGACTATCCCTTGCATTCTCTGAAGCCAGTGATCTGTATAGCATTGTTCTTATGGTTTAGTTAACAGTGATGGAAACAAACACTGCAATACTTGAAATAGGAATGAACTCCACCCTAGCTGGGTTTTAGAACAGGAGAGAAAATGAAAGCCTTTAGTAGATGAAAGTGAAAATGTGTCTGGTATTTCTTTATCAAGAGTTTAAAGAATTAAACTTCAGAGGGGATGTGTTATTACAGTACTATAATGAAAGTTAAATTGTCAAAAAGAGAGGATTTTTAGGTTTCTTTACCAAAATCTGAGTTATTTTCACCTGAGTCATGGTGCTTAAATTAGATCCTTTCCTGAAAATGACATTTTTTGAAAGTATAGAATAGAATTTCAAATCAGAAGCTCAAAAGCATCTGGGATTCTGATCAAGGTCTCAGTATGAATCCACAGTTAAAGTATTTTATAATACATAAGCTACACAATTGGCAAACTCTATTACTGTTAGAAAAATAAAACATTTCCAGCAATCTTATAGTTCAATTCTTTTTTTCCTGCAATTCCTAACAGTTGACAGGATCAGCCCTTAAGTTTATTTGATCTGGGAGAAGATACAACCTTATCTACAAAGCTTGCCTTGGTTGTATTCTTTGAATATGACTGCTACAATTCAACCACTGTTTTCTTATTGTTTTAGTTCTTAGGAGATGGAAGGGCATTTAATTTCTGATTTGACTTCTCCAGCCCTGCTTTTATGAGTTTTCTTTTCCAAGAATGTATCTGAAACAAGCGAACTGATAAAAAATGTTCTATTTCATGTGTCCTGTATCAGAACAACTTCCTTACTGTGGTTACTGAAAGAAAAGTTAGGAAATATTCAAGTTTAGACTATCCTATCTTATGATGTTGTCAATACCACGAAAGAATACTAAAGGAATAAAACAGCAACAATGTCTGCAGCAATTGAATGTATTTTGAAAGAGTATTTGAAAATCCAAAGATTTTCATCTTTTATCAGAAACAATGTAATAATACTGGATAATGGAATTAAACTATATCACAAAATTGGATTTAAAAGGTAAATAACTGTATTGTTGATGCAAGAACGACTTTTATTCCATATCTCTAGATTTTGAGTGTCTTATACTCTGCATGCATTGTAAAACCATTCCTTGTCACTCAGACATTATAATACCTTACTGAAAATGTCTTACAACCATTCCTGCTTTGTTTATATTAATATTTCAGTATACTAATTTGAAGGAGAAATGTTCTTCCTCCACCCTAGTGTATGCCTGGTACATGCTTGTTAATCTTTCATCAGGATGTGTGCAGAATATGAAAAGAAATTAATTGCATAATGAATCAATGAACAAAGTACCTTAATTTATTTGAAATAACTATTTTGATAAAAAATAGGGTAATGAGGGTTTAAATCTTCATTGAAAATACAAAATGTTCTTCAATGTAATTGTTAGCGAAAAAAATTTGCATACTAAGAACGAGGCAAACAAGAAAATTACAAAATCCTATCTAAATGAGAGATGTTTAACACTAGAAAGGAATAAACATAGAAAATCAGCAGTAATTTTGAACGATATAGTATCATTTCACAGGCAAGAATATTTATTTTATTGTGGGACTCAGATGAAATACAGAGATAGTGTTAGGATATGAAGAACACAAGAAAAAGTTACCTCCATTTTAGATTTTTCATGTGTATGTATCTATCAATATATACAATCAGTGTATGAATGCAGTCAGTTATTAAACAGAGAAGGACAAACTTTAAATTCCTCACCCCAGATTCCAACACTGCAGTCAGCCTTAAGATTCTATTGGTTCAGTAAGGTATTTCCAAACCGTGACTGTCTGGATAAGTCTCCACCTGCCTTGTCCAGGCAGACACCCCTGTTGCATCTTGATTCTGAGCTGAGATGCCTGTGTGTACCATCCTCTCCTTCTGCCCTGGTTTCTATGGAAGGAAATCTAAGGCCAGGAGAAGATTTACTGCTAACCTTGGTGAGTCCTGCTGACCTTGGCTGGGTCCCTCATTTGGACAACTGAAGGACTTGGTCTTGCATATGCTTCATGGACTATATTTATCCTGTCATCCATTGAAAGATTAGCCATAATTTTACTTATATACATGATGCAGCACAGTGTCTCTGCATAACTTGTTCCTGACTTGGAGCCCTTAGGAGGTAAAACTCTGCAGGATGTGTGGAAGATAGGAACCACAGTGAGATAAGACATGGCTCTAGCATCATCTCAGAACCCCAGAGCTACACTTCAGAACCTACTGGCATTTCTGGATCTGAGCCATCGTGGGTCAAGCATTTGGTTTAAAACATATTCATGTAATATTTAAAACAATATGCTGGGTTAAAAAAAATATTTTAAGCTTCTTAAAAATGTTTGTTTTCAAGCATTGCTCTTCAGCTGCAAAACATATGTATTTTTCTTTCACCTGAGCTTCCAACATTATCACAAATCTCTGGGGATTAAGACTCTCTGGACAAGTAGCAGGTCTCTGGAGCTTATGATAAGACAGTAAGAATGAGCAGCTGTAGGAAATGTGTGTATGATAGGTCAGGTGTACAGTATGAGAGATGGCTAGGAATGTGTGCTGCTTTACAAACCATACATATACTCCGTTATATTTTAGTCACAGTGTTTGTTCCTATTGACTCTCCCATTTTGTGTATGTCATTTGAATATGCAGAGTAAGCATCTATAAGCTTTGAGGATTTCTAATGATAAAATAACTTGAAAATATTCCCCTGCACTCTCATTTTCATTGGATATTGTCAGTCTAAAACCACAGCTCAGGTGTGCTTGAGCCTGTGCTCGTTGCTTATCTGCGAAGGAAGCAAATGCAGACCTGGAGAATATGTATTGCCCTTTTATAAGGTTCAGTGATTGGATCATGGATGTTAGAATCTATTTTCTGTTTAAAAGGAGACAGTTACTTCTTCCTCCTATGTCCTGTAAATTATCAGCTCCATTTTTATCTGGTGTCTTGATATATACTGAGATAATACTATCGCAACATCTATCATGATCTTAAGGTATCCAATTGTCTTTCATGTCTGTTAAGTTACACCAAGCTAAATGATGTAGTGGCATATTGCATCTCTAAGCTAGGTTTAAAAACTAATTAGGATGCAAACAAGAATGAATGCATAATGACTTCTTTCTGAGGCTGAGTAGAAATTTGACTGCAGTACAGTTACGCAAATAATTTCCAATGAATAATTGATATCAATGTCACCTTTTCTGTTTATGAATTATCCACTAGCCTATTACAAATTTTGCTGGTTTGTTAATTTTATCCAATCTGCGAATTTTTAAATTATTGGACATTTCTGGAACACTGTAGGTGAACAAAGACAGATAATGTGTGCATGTTTCTTTTATCTGATGACTTAGGTAACATAACAGTTCTGTGAAAGGTAAAAATTCTGCAAATAAGAAGTGTAAAATACCTGTCTGGCAAGTATTTCTGGATTTTAGTTTTGAAGCCAAGAAAATTTGAATGGCAAAAGTACTGGTTATACTCAACTACTATTGAAAAACTGTTCACAAGAGGATTACAAACAGAAATAAAAGGGAATTTTCCTTTTATTTAGGTTTGACTGAGAGTGTCTTTCTACTTTTTGCTCTATGCTGATTCATAACTCAAGCCACCAAAACATTCCCCAGTGTTTTCTGTTAAAGACTGGGACAAGAGAAATGTGTCGCATGAGAAGAGAATATTATAATCATTACTTAATATGCAAAACATTTTCATCAAGGCACTCCTTACAAATTCCAAAACAGGATTGCAGCTGGCTCTTTGAACAGAATCAAAGAATAAGCAAGGCTATATAAAAAGCCTTGCTATTTTGTGCATCTCCAGCACCAGGGACTGATCCTCCTCTAATCCTTGCTGTGTATCAAGTCTCTCGCTTTGCCCAGGGACAAAAATGCAAAGACAATTCTCTTACCAGGAAGAAATTGGGTCACACTAGCCCCATAAGTTTTGACCTCTTTGCTGTATGCCCTGCCAAGATCAGACAGCTTTTCAGTGCTCATCAAGACTACTCAGAGGGTATCATGACCCTTAATTAACATGGCAGCTGGTGAACAGTGTTGCTGTTGTCCTAATTTCCCTTCACTAAGCCAAATCTGTAAATTGGTGCAGACATTTTATTCTACCCTCCTTTGACTTCTCACTTGTGTGTATGGAGCAAGGTGTTTACACTCCTTCTTCCCCTCTGTAAAATACTAGAAAATAAGATCTGTGCAACTGCATTTTTCATCAATGGCCTGAATTTAAATAGAATTGATCCTGTTTTTAAACAAATGAGGCTTCACTCATCTCAGGGAGTAACTCACCTTCAAATGAGTGGAAAGAAAAAGTCCTTTATATCTTCCAGAAAATTTCAGGAGAGCTAAGATATTGTATTCAAAGCAAATTTTGTGGGTGGAGTAACATTTGCTAAGGAAGGTTTGGAGTTTGGAACATAATCACTCCTTTTTAAATTCATTATACTGAAGTTTTAAGATGCTCAGAATAATTGAGGATTTTGGGCCATGAAACATAGAGCCAGATACCAAATTTCCAGATGCACATGCTAAATACAAATAATTCCTGGGTCTTCTAAAGACAGTTAGGTGCTATGGTAGTTTGACTTTTCCCCGTACTGCTTTACAGGCTGTATTTTTGTTATATTTACCTCTTAGTTAATAAGAAATGTTAATTGGCAGACAGCATCTCTATCACTTTTCTCAGTGCTAATAGCTTTAGCAACATGAAAAATGGCCTTGTATTGGCTAAACTCTACTCTTTCTAATTCTAAAGCAAGAAGGGACAAGATGCATTAGCATGTTAATAGAACTTTGCACCCTAAGGTTCTGGTTTATTAGATATTAAGAATGCATTAGTGATTCACAAATAGTGATGGACAGGATTAGTTAGCATGCTAATGCTACCTGAAAATATATGGCTATTGTGGTATCTAGAATCACACACTCACTGAAAGAATAACTTAAACATGAGCTTCTCATTTTAGTAAGCTTTCCCTCTGACATAAAACACACTGCAATGTTTTCAAAGATGGTTGTTGACTTTAAGCATCTTAAAATTGAGATATTATCTTAAGATTCTTTGAAAAGGCCAGATTTTCAGATACTCATGTTTAGATTATGTGTCACATCTAATCTAGTGATTAGATCTCTGTATGTAGCTGAGATACCCAGTGGTTGGTGTCATGTAACCATGGTGAAGAAGGACAAAATCACTAGCAATTTTTGTTTGCACAGGAGACCAGTTTAACCTCATTGTCCACTTACACAGACAGGATTTGCTTTGTAATGGTTTCCAGCTCGCTGACAACAGTTCCCAGCCTACTGTCATATAGTGTGGTTTAGATGCATAAACATGTGGATCAAGCCAGAGAAAGTGAGTCAAGATAGGTGAATTTGAGTTAAATTGCGTTTGGGATTCAAAGCTCATTGAAAACACAATATTTTTGCTAGTCTTGATCTTATTCAAGGCTGAGTTTCACTCAGCATTTTGGTTTGTCTGATTGATTGAGGGAATTTAAATATAAATACAAAAAAAACCCCATGCAGCACGTTTCCATGAAATTGGCTGGTCTAAAAATTCTGAGTTTCCCAATACTGTAATGAATGATAGTTCTATTTGATTCATCTTAGTGTTAAGTGAAATTAATGTCTATCTTATATAAAACCAGGCAGATTTACTACTGTGCCTATAGTATTTGCTCTTCTTTATCTCTTTCTTTTCTGTACACTTTTGATTCATAGTGCACCTCAAGCTAGAAGATGACAGGCTATCACTTGCACAGGGAGATGCTATTCTGAAACACTTTTAATAGGTTTATTTTAAGTTGTCAGGGAAAAGGAACAATATAAAATATAAGCCCTGGAATAATTGTTAGTAAATATAAAATTTTGGTTGTGAAAGCTATAGTTGATTGAACATATCTACTATATTTATTATTATTATTATTATTATTATTATTATTATTATTATTATTATTATTATTATTATTACTATTACTATTACTATTACTATTATTACTATTATTATTCCTATTATTTTTTCTAAGAATAATGCCAGAGCTTCCACATTGTTTATGCAGATTAACAAATCCACTTAGGACCTCTCCCATATAGTCAGCAAAATTCCCAGTCTTCAAGTGCAGTAAAACAATTAAACAGGATGTGGCCAAGGATCCAGACAGATCACAGTTTAGCCAGTTCTGGATACCTTATAGCAATGCTCAACTTTTCAGTTATCATCTTAATATTTTCAAGTATAGGCTTAACTTCGGCTTCAATACTGAATTCCTTCTTCCCCATATTCTACTCCTCCAAGTAAAGGCACTTGGTGTTTTCTGAAGGAGTAGCTTGCTATATAGTACTTCATGTCTATAGATTTGGGATGATAATTAATTTCTTTCATCTGAGTGCTGGTTTTGGGTTGGAATCAGTCTACAAACTTCCACTCCTCGGATCGTGCTGACCTGGTATGATTGGGTCAATGGGTTCATGTGAGGAGAGTGTGGCCATATCTCAAGCAGATGCCACCTCCCTACATTGCTTCTTCCAGCACGTACTGACTCCATTGAGTAGCCATTAGAGAGAACTGATCTAGATCCAGGAGTACTTCAGCTGCATTGTGAAGGAACAATGACAAAACTTTGTAGGATCTGTGGATTTTTAGAATCTGTTTTCACTTTTCACTACTCTTTAGCCTTAATTTTTCCATCTCTTCTAGCTCAGCTACCAGTAACTTGAGTGCTAGATTCAGTGACATAACAGACCTGCAATTGAAGGGGGGGTTTGTGATGCTTTCCTTGACTTTTCTGAGTCAACTCAAGTAGCTGTATTATTTACTTTCCCTCTGAGAACTAAGAGCGAGTTAGAGTAGTGGAAGAGGTGAATATGTGAGGATGGCTCATCTCTGGTCTATAAGGAACATCTCTGAATCTTAACCAGCACAAAGTACTTCTAACAGAGCTCAGAAATCCAACATGTTTGCTACTATTACTACATCACCTGGGCTTGCACGGAAAACTATTAGGAAGGATACAGGTAAGCACTTTACATTATATGTGCAGCTTGGAGAAAAAAAATTATTAGTGCCATCTCAAGATGTTATTTAGTGGTGTACCTGGTATCAGAAATCACTGTTCTCTGCAGGGAAGGGTACTTTATTTAGTTCTCCACAGCTAACTCTAACCACAGCATATATCAGTGGAAACACTACTCTTCTGTTTTATGACAACAGAACATTGGTACTGCACATATATGTGGGAATCTCTTCTTGTGATCACTAAGTCTGTTCTTAATAAGTTCCTAGATGTAAATTAATGTGGAAGTAGTAAGAAATTAAGACTTGGAGAAGGAATGCTATATTCATATTAACTTTTTTTTTTTTTTTCATTTAGCACTCTTATGTTGAAATGCCAAGATTTTATAGTCTGAATATGAGCCCAGTCATTCCACTCACAATTATAAAATCCTACTAAAAGACATTTCTTCCATTAGGAAGCACAAATATTATACCTCACTCTTACTCAGGATATTTCATCCACAGATCTCAATGCATTGTACAAAAAATTTTAAAAGTAATTAAAAAATTGATTGAAAACACGTTCCTGTTCTATATGATTTAATTTTTCCATCTCTCAGTTGAAACTTTTGACATTTCTCCCATAAGAAAAACAATCTGGAGGTGCACAACCATGAATATCAGGTGAGTCAGTAGTTCAGACACCTGCTTAAGTTGTTGTTCAGGACTTGTTGAACTTCCTTCAGGCTTGGGGTAGCAGAGATTTGTGCATTTGTAGTAGGTTCTTTTTAAATAATTCAGTGCTAAATGTAGAGAAACTCCTAGCTGCAAATAATTAATATGATCAGTTTCAGCCTTTTTGTTTGTGCTTTGTAAATAGACCTTGGATCTCATTAATTTGTTTGCTTTTCATTATTGATTGGTTATATCACAAGAATGAATTTCAGTCTGTGTGAACAGTGTTTATTGGCTGTATCTGCTGTTCAGTATTACTGGTCTCATTGATATGTGGGATTGGTCACTCTACCCTACAGCTTTGTTTTCCTCCCTCGATTGGTTTAGTGGTCAAAACATGAGGCTAATTGCTGCCTTGGGATAGGGAAGGTAATGATTGTGGTGTTGTGGTGCTAGAATCAAGGAACTCTTAAATAATGAGAATTAATAGATGATCTGTCAATACAAAACTGGATTGAGACTCTCCAGACCACTGGCAGCAAAGATGCACTGCCATTGAACGTGGAGTGCACTGTTCACATTTTCATTTGCCCCTTTTGACACAGATGGGTGCTAAGTGGTTGGCTGAAACAGAATAAGCTTGCAAACAGAGCATGAAATCACTAGTGAGTAAGGAAGGGAGAAGGGATAGAAAGAGTAAAGGAAGCAGGAAAAAGCAAGACAAGAAGAAAAACATAACCTAGATGCAAAAGAATTAACAGTTTCATTTCTCAACACTCTCCTGGTTGAAAAACTTTGATTGACAAAAGGAAGCTTGACTATGGAAATAGAGAGAATGTCAGGGAAAGAAATACTGAGTTACTACAATATACTTGGAAAATATCAGTCATTTTGAAGTGTATTTTTCTAAATTCTGAATTCAAGATTAAGCCCTCAGCTGCCAGAAAGTAAAGTTGACTGTTAATTTAAGGTAACTGTTGGTTTTAATTAGGGTAACTGCATTCATTTACCCTAGAACGAGGTGATTCTGTGTTTTAGAAAGAAAGTGTGCTCCCAAATCTCGATAGTACTTCAGCAAACACTTTAATTCTACTGACTAAGCTCTTTGCAGCTTAGAAATCTTCGGTCATGCTAAAGTGATGTTAGGTTGGCTGTGTCCTGCGGATCAGGAAAAAAATTAATTTATAGCATGAGAATTTTCAATGCTCACAGGGTTTTTTTAAACTCTAGCAGATGAATCCAAATCACTCAGATTTTCAGCAAAAGGGCTAAAATGCTGTAAGGACCAGGAGGCTACCATAAAGGTATACAATAACATGGTGACTTTACTTATTTAAATGCACCTTGGCAGGAAAACTAAGGTATCCGTCAGCATTCAGAAAGAAATCTTAAACTGATATAAAGCAGCCTGGTTACTGCTGCTTTTCCACATTAAAGATAAAATTCTGGTTTTGAAAGCTCTATAACCCCAGTCTACAAATAAGACCAGTATGGACGCTTGCTCAGTTTCCCCTGGTGGGATGAGAAAGTGAATCAGAAATGCAAAAATGAGAGAACTCACGGGTTGAGATAAAGGCAATTTAATAGGTAAAGCAAAAGTCATGCACACAAGCATAGAAAAATAAGGAATTCATCCACCACTTCCCATGGGCAGGCAGGGGTTCAGCCATCCCCAGCAGAGCAGCATCTCATCACTTGTAGTGGTTACTTGGGAAGACAAACTCCAGAACTCTGAACACTCCTTCTTCCTCCTTCTTCTCTTCCCAGTTTTATACGCTGAACATGAAATCCACACTATATGGAATATCCCTTTGGTCGGTTGGAGTCAGCTGTTCTGTCTGGATTCTCTCCAACTTCTTGGATAACCCAAACCTGCTCCTTGATGGGGTGGTGTGAGAAGGAAAAAAGGGTTTCATTCTGTATAAGCAGTGCTCAGGAATAGCTAAATACATCTGTATTATCAACACTACTTTCAGCACAGATTCAAAATGTAGCTGTATACCAGCTACTATGGATAAAAATAATTTTATCCCAGCCTGAACTAGCACACTGACTCAATGAAATGTGCTACATTCTTTGATCCAGAGTGTGAAGGTCCAAAGAGCAGCTGCCTTGTTCTAATGCATTCAGAAATTGTTACTTCTTTTGCAAAAAATGTGATTTGTGGTAAACTTTATTTGTTTGAGGTTCATTGCCTGTTTTTCCTGTTTCACTTACTTTTTTTTTTTTATTATTATGCTAGAGTTTCTTTTTCCATTCTTTTCTTTTCTAGGGATTACACTGAGCCTTTGTCGATTTAGTTATTTTTGACTAATACTCTAGTTGCCTATTTTTTATTGAGAAGTTATCTGTCCCCTCCTTGCTTTATTTATCTATAGTTGCTGCTATGATGGTTAGGTCTGTGTGAATTTTGCAGCAGTATCTTCACTGCAAATAATTTTCTTCATTTAAAGGAATAAGGATCTGAATTAATACAGTAGAGTAACATATTTATGCATGGCACTTCACTAATCATCATGTTATAACCACTCAAATATGTAGACAACATTACATTTCCATCCAACACATGAATAATATTAAAAAGATGGAATTTTTTTACTTTGTCTTAAGAGGAACTCCTGAGTATGTAATAGAAGTGTTCAATAATTTACAGAATGGTCATCTGTGAACCATCCAAGGCTTGGTCTCTTTTGAGTTATAATGGGAATGAAGTTCTTGAAAGGGTACTTGAAAGTAGCCTGAAGTGCTCAAATAGCAATGATTCTAGTCAATGTGCTATTTGAAACAGCCCTTCCTTTTGTGTTTTGAGGAGACAATCACCTATAGTGAGGTCTCAACCAAGAGACCATGCTCTTATTTAGATACACTCCTATTAATAACATAAGGGTCTTCTAATGAAATAAAAGCCTAATGTCCAAGAAATCTGTTTGGTTACAAAGCAAGACAGGAATTTCAAAAGTATTATTAAATCAGATAGAATTTGATGCAACATAAAGGGTGAGATCTAATTCATTCCATAATTTGACTAACTCATTGACACCTTGATCCGTTCCTCATTAATACAGGGTTTGAAAAAATAATTAGTTTCTGCCACTCATTTATATACAGTGATGTTATTATGG
Source organism: Sitta carolinensis (assembly GCA_032173965.1). Taxonomy (NCBI): domain Eukaryota; kingdom Metazoa; phylum Chordata; class Aves; order Passeriformes; family Sittidae; genus Sitta; species Sitta carolinensis. Next base: position 41,412,872 of record JAVUNC010000006.1, read on the forward strand.
GAATTCAAAATAAGGGAAAAATACCTTGCTTTGTATTTCTTGACACTTGTGGAGTCTTTGCCAATAGAAATATGAATCTAACGTGTAAATTCATTATTGCCTTTGAGAGTTATGTCAGATTTTGGGTTTGCCGTATTCAATTTCCCTCCTTTCCCCCACCCTCCTTCGTTGCTCTGACCTTGGAAACAAGAATGGGAACTGACAGACTGACCAGCTATAGAAGAGAAAATAATTAAGCTCACCACCTGCAACACTGTCAAAAGCAGAGATAATAAACTGGAGGAGAAAAAATAAAGGAGAAACCCAATTTTTTCTCTGATCTTTTTCCATCATACTTCTTCTGGGCTATATATCAGTCTTTAAAGATTCTTAATTTCATCCATTAAAAATGGCATGTTATATAATATATTCTTAAAACAGAATGGATATAATAGAGCTCTGAATTGTTTTGATGCATTTCCAAGAAGAATCTGCAGTGCCTCATAACACATTCGTTTTAGAGAGAGTGTTGATAAATATTCAGTTTATTTTCCCTGTCCTGCCACGCATTTTAAATATCTGCAAAATGTATTTATTTAAATAATTGTGTACCTGTGCAATTAACAATAGCTGCTACATTATGCATGATTCTTGGCTACTAAGAGTAAGGGTCAACTGCAGTGTTCCATTAGTGATTTTCAATTTGTTGCTAAATTTTATGTAATTGATTGATGCTACTTGAGACAGTCCTCAAAGCTTCAAAACCAAAAATAGTGTGTCTCCCGTCTCCAAGAAAATCCTTTCCCAAGGGTTCCCTTTCCTTCACAACTAGAATGAGAGTGGGATAGAGAGGCTGAGAAGACATAATCTCACATTCTTCATCATGTGTCATGATAAAAAGCTTTTCCTGGCTTCCTAGCAGGCAGTGACATTCAGTTACTCCTTCCAGTTCTGTTTGCAGCACTGGAACTTGCACCGTGGGCTGTAAAATGGTCAGGATGTTGTCTGTGATTCTGAAACTGCACTTATGAAAGTGACTGTATTTATCCCATCATCCTGATGGGAGCAGCTTCAATCTGGACTACAGAGATATGTCACATAATTTGAGAAACATTTCACAACCACTCGCCGAAGCTTGTAACACACCAAAGTCTGAAGACCTAGGCTGTGAGGAAATGGCAGACAAAGCTGTAAATTTAACTTGTGACCAGGGGCACTTGGAACAGTTGTATGAACAATGCAACAGGAGGTTGATGAATAGCAGGTCGGAGTGTGCTCATGGCTAGCTTTACAGCAGGTAACTGAGAGGATCTGGGGAGCTTTCTTGTACCTTGCTCCATCAGACTGTGTTCTGCATACCTCTACAAAACACCACTAATCCAACTGTACTCTGACCTAAGTGCTGATGCAACTTTGGGGAGCATGATGGTAACAACTTCTCCATGTTAAGCCACGTTTAAGAACAAGTTCTACTGACTCTGAAGATGTGCCCAGACACCATGGTGGCCTGGTCTGTGGCACCTACCACCTGCATATCTTAGCATAAACAACTGAAGGGACACATGGGAAAAAGTCTTCATGAATCCTCTTCAAGAATCCCCAGCTGTCACCTGCACAAGGCTTAAAATAGTGGTTTTCCTGCTGTATTTATTCCTGACACTTGTAGAAACTGCAGGGTCCTTCCAGATATGTCCCAGTAACAAGGGCAGCTGAGAATTCCTGTGTGGGTCTGCTTGCAGAGCTGAGCTGTTCCCTGGATATGATGGCATGCTGCCAGGCTTGTAAAGTGGGAGAAGGGGGTAAAAAATCACAATGAAGGAGGAGGAACCCTAGAACTAATGTGTGTCAAAGTGTTATCTGAAGCAGGACCTTTTCAAAATTAACATTGCACAAGGCTCTTCCCCCTTGGGAAACTGGCTAATTATTGATGGTTTGTGAAGTGGTACCTCCATCAGAATTTGAATATCTCTTGGGTCCACCCTTGGGAGAAAGGATTTTTGTCTGTCTCTAAGAAGCTTGACATAATTCAGCACATATGAAAATGTGTAATTTAGCATGCTGGTGATATATGATCTTTCCCTAACAGTTATAGCTAATAGAATTTCTACTGAATCATTGCGTCTGATTTTTGTTCAGTGGATGTTCTAGTTTTAAGATCATCAGGGAATTAAACCCCAAATAAGCCACTTCCCTTCCCCTGACAGTTTCAGTAAGTGAGGGACAAAATTAACAAAAAAGGCAATACTGAGGCTTGAAGTTACAGTTTACTGAAAGCACAAAACAATGGAAAAAAGACACACACAGTAAGAACAGCAACATTAATAGCAAAAGTATACAAAATCCAAGAAGGTGTTTTATCCACAGAAAGGTATTCTCCACTGAGAACAAAACCAAGATGGTGGATTCTCACTGTAGGATGCATCCATGTGGTTTCTCCAGACAAAGGCAATATGGTGACCATTCCCATGCCCTGTGTCATGGAGTATATGGGGAAAAAGGGCTATATGGTGACTGTTTCCTCCCATCACCCGTGCAGTATTTGTGAAACAAAGGCAATATGATGAGGGAGCTAACATTTCCCCCTTCCCAGCATGAAAACAATGAAAAATAAAGACAAAGGAGCCCCAGTAAGCGAGGTGGTCTGAGTAGACATCATGCAGCCACCTTGCTGAGCATGCAGTTTCTTGAGCTGCTGCTTCTACCTCTAAAACATTCCTGCTCCAGTGCTGACTCCATGCCACCCTGGCCTTCCTGGGTTCAGCCATGTCTCAGAGCTTCAGCTTCAGCACCACAGCCCCGCTGTCCCTTTCAGCACCAGAGGTCTGTCGTCACACAGAAGGAAAAGTGAGGTGGCAATGGGTGGGTGGCAGAAGAACTGAGTTGGCAGAGGATGATTGTGCCTGTCTCTTCACTGGAGGGAGCGAGGTAGGATGATCCACTCATAGTCTAGCACCCTGTTTCTTCCTGCTGAAACCCACAGCCTCAGTGATGATGTTCTTAGTGTAGAATAAACAACCCAGTTACACACAGAGCACTAAACTCTACCCCTTTGTCTGTAACCAGGACAGCAGACAAACTCTTCTGCATAGACAATTTTTTATTTGATATCAACTCTTTGTTGACATAGCATTTGCAGATATCGAACCAAAACATCTATTAACTTTTAAAGCTTTGTGTAACGAAGCAATCTCTGCATAGAAAATGCTTGCAGGTATGCAGAGAATAGAATTTCACAAACCTGAAACCCTCACAGCATGGATCAAAAGTTTATAGCTACATGTAAACCCCTCAAGAATGAGAATCTGATTTCTCAGGAACGACTCAGTCTGAGATCAGTAAGTGGTGAGGTGTTCAAGACATTAGGCAGTAAGATTGGCTGCTGACAGAGTAGTCTGGCACCATTCCTGTATTATTACAGAAATGTTACCAGTATATTTCTTTCATCTACACACAGACCTACACCATCTGGTTCAGTTATTTCAAATATTTTATAGAGTAGTAGAGCATTAAGGTGTATGGTAATAAAATAGCCAGTTGGTCAACACAGTTTGCTTTTTTTGTTGGTCATGCAGTGTAATTTGCAATATATTCAGCAGGTCCTTAGAAGTAATGTATTTTCCTTTGTGTTTTCTGAGTTGGCAGAATTTGTGTGGGTATTTTTGTGTTTTATTTGTTTTGTTTTGTTTGTTTTATTTTTTTCAGGACTGTGCTCTTACATATCAGACTTTAAGACCTGTAAAAAATTGTTGCAAGAGTTTGATTTGGCAGGATGGCCAAGTCGTGCTGTTCAGCTGTGAGACACTGCACAGCAGCCCTCTGGCTGAAGTTGTTCTTGTGGGGATTATGTAGAGAGAATGGGCTGGACAATATTGTCTTCCAGGACACAGATACTAGGGAGAAGGGTATTTTAAAACCCCAGAGATGCAGAACACATACAATGTTCTGGGTAGCAATGACTACTGCTGGGAACACAGAGAACCTGACAGCTTAGATCTGCTGCATCTGGAAGATCCTCAGTCTTGGACAGTGATAGAGCAAACCCTGCTTATCGAAACTTGATGGTCCTGAAATTCCAAGACCCTGACTGGCACAACATGTTGAGATACCTGACACACCTGAATTTGTTTGTATCAAGACGAGACAAGGATAAACAAGAGATACATATGGCTTGTAGAATGGACACATGGATCCAACTGAGCAGCAACCTGTACATCACACATCCTTGGATCATGAAGAACATGGTTTACTCATAGAAAGACATCCTCATAGTCCAATGGCAGGGCTCCAAGCAGAAGCCATAGAATGATATCACTTACATTATGATATTACTTTTTCTTTAATCTCAGGTAAAAAAAGGCAGTAGTTCTGGTTTCAGTATATGCAGTCTCCTTCTGGATGATAGCTGTAAATATCCAAAACCAAGAAATAAAAATATTTATTTAAATGCAAAATATTATCTCAGGAAAAGGGCTGAGATAATAATAAAAAATGGGCTTGATAATAATTTATATAAATCTATATGCACACATAAATATGTATTTGAAGAAGTTATACAGCCAGAGGGTCTCCAGAAAAAAGACAGGCAAGTGCCTTCTGTCCCTGCAAGAAACTATTGCATATAAAACTGCAGCACAGGCCCAGCAAGTAGATATAAGCCATGTGATCAGAACAAGGACAATAGCTCTGTTCAGTATTCCTAATGCCAGGAACATGTCTGGCAGCTGTTGGTCACCTGCAGAACAAAAGTGTATAGAGTACATGCTGTACATCTGGAATGGAGTGAACTTATGAGATGATGATGACCTGCCCTCACAGTAGGTTCCTTGTGTTCAGTAAGCACTGACAGTCTATTCTGAGCACATTGCTTGTCAGTTTGCCATGTGAGTTAGCCTGTATAGAATGGTCCAGATTCACAGCACGTGCAACATGAGGCACCTATTTGCGTGCAGGACTGCTTGGAATTGAGACGATGAAGTCCAGCTCCTTCTGTTCCTTTCTGTACTAATCTAGTAAAAGTACCCCAGGCTGAAAATCTGATTTTCTTTATGCAAATTGTTTTAGGAATTTTAATTTTCTTAAAAGCTATGCACTCCTGTAAAGCATGCATACTTTGACTCTTGGGAAATAATTGGCATGTAATAGGTTACAGAGCTTAACGAGGTAGTTTGTTTATTTGGGATGAATAGATTCTTCATGTACTGATGTGTCTTAGAGGCCTCACAACTTCTGTGTGACATCAACTGAAATGTACAATGTTCTGTGTTAGTGAAAGTTAATTTGAAAATATTTACTTGCTATCCATCATTCCTTTTACAAAACAGACAAAGAGGAGCTGTTCAATAGAATGAAGCATTCATTGTAAAACACATAATTTTAAGGGAAGATAATGAAAGATTTTACTATGAAAAGATAAACAGAAGACAGTTTTAAAAGCAAATTGTATAAGAAGGAGGTTGTCTGGCAGACAGAGCATCAAATGATATCTGATAGTTTTTTCCTAAAGCAAAACACAAAACCAGCTAGCAACCGCCAAAGTCTGCAAAATTTTGGTCTATTTTTCAGTAAAGCATTTATAGATTAGAAGACAAATGATTATAAAGCCAGGCAGTTCTTCATACCACATCCCTGCTGCTGGATAGTGATGTTGCTTAGCAACACTTGAACAGGAAGAATCCTGGACTGGCTTGTGTGGAGTGTCAGTGCAGGTTATATTATGCGTTCAGAGAAGACACATACTGGGTTCATGAGACATCTTTTAGGCCTTTCCTTGAAACATACATTTTTTTTGTAAATAGATGTTTTGATTTCTTTATTTAGCTACATGTCCATGGTAGACATTTCTGTATTTCATATACATGAGGAACTCCTTGACTGGGCAGAAGGTACTAAATAATGTTTTGGAGCTATGGAGGTAATGGTCAATATTTTCTGAAAGTTTACTAACTCTTTATAGGATATTTGCAAATATATCCACTCAGTAATGTAAAAGCTCTCATTTCCATTCACTGCTATGCCACTCAGACCACACATCTTAACTGGTTTACCTTTAAAGTACTTACCACTTAAATAGGCATTTGCTTTTCCCTCTCTCTTCTATCCCTCCATATCCTCTGACCCCATCACCTTCCTGGCTTGCTCTCTGTCCTGCCCATTAATTGTTTTGACCCTTCCTATTCACATTTAACACCTATCTAAAAGTCAGAAAGGTTCTTGGACACTGCCTTTTTTTTTCATAACCTATACTGCAGGAAAGGTGAGCAGGAAATTGCATGTTATTGTATATAATTACTAGTTCTTGGTTCAATTCAGCAGCAGATTGCATTTGTAATTTATACATCTGCAAAATGGATGTAGAAGGCTACTGTTCTGATTTCATGTTTTTGTAATTTATACCTTGTGAAGTGTTTGCCAAAATCACTGATTTTGTCCATTTTACAGAGGTAAAAATTTCAATAAAATTGCAGGGCAGTGCTGGATTTGACATGAAGTATCTTTACGGAAACGTATGAAACAAATATATCAAATATATAGACCAGATAAAACTTCTACCAAAATTATGGTTATCTAAAGATTTTAGGGTACAGTTTACATTTCCTGTAAAATGCTTTGCAACTTTTAGTGCCTGTCTCAATAATGAATATTTGTAGAGATCTACCACTCAACTCTGGACTTAATGTAATCTAAATTAAACTGAAAACTGGTCTGATTGTATGACAGATATCTTGTAGATGTCTAGCCATAAACCCAGAATATCTAAACAAGAACTCTTAAATGTCTTCTTTAAACCCTCTCTATTCCCTGATTTCTTGCTCACTATTAATAATTGTCATGGAGATGCATTATTTGAGAGTGTCTTCTTTCTTGGTCCATTTCCCATCTAACATGTCAACCTTTTACTTCTGAAATATAGAGGTAATTCAACTTTTGTATTCTCCATTCTAAAACCGTTGTCCAAAATATTTGTGTTGTGAGTATTGATCTCTTTTGAGGCTTGACAAATGTGGATTAGTCCTCTCCCATCCATTCTGAAAGTTATTGCAAAGATCATCTCTTCACAGCCGTTTACTGACTGTGCCTCTCTCCTATCCAGCCTCAGATCCCTCTCTACACATGGACTCCTAGCCCATGTTCACTCTTGTGTTGTTGGTTGCATACTCTGATTGACTGCCACTTAATTAATTCCTCTAAGATATGTTTTAATTCAGGGCAGGAACCCTAGTAGCTGTGAAGTTTGCAAATTTGTCTGACTGGTTCATTCATATTAAGGCCACTCAGAAAAACTACTAATCCTGTGGTTGCACTCTGTGTTTGTTGTCTTCAAAGCTGACACTGAGAAACAAAACAAAGCTGTTGAGTTATGTGATGTGGGTGGCAGTATTATAGGGATCCCTGCTTTCATTTCTCTTATGTCAGCTGCTTCTGTTTTGATTATTTCTGACCTGATGACTAAGAGATTGGAGCATCTGACATTTGAGTGGAGGCTTACATATGAGGAGAGAGCTGGGATTGTTTAGTCTAGAGAACTCAGAGGACATCTTAAAAATTTCTATAAATACCTGATGGAGGAAAATTAAATAAACAGAGCTAGAGTCTCCTCAGTGGTGTACAGTTAAAATACAAGAGGTAAAGAGGAAAAAATAATTGAAGAAATTCCCTTTAAACAGAAGAAACAACCGTTTTTATTCTAAAGGTAACTAGCTCTTCAACAGGGCACACAGAGAGGCTCGGGAGAGCATTCCTGGAGAGCACCTTGTTCTAGGTGATCATGGTATTGAACAACATGATCTCCAAAGTCACTTTTAAACTCAGAAATTCCATGTCCTTCTGAATTTCTTATTCTTAGAAGTGCAGCCTGCAGCAATTAAAAAAGTGAAAAGCAGAACCGAAACACCCCCAAAAACCCCTAAGAGTTTTTTTTCCAATGTTGAGTGTATAGCTTTTTAAGGTTTTTTTTTTTTTTTTTTGGGGACCCATTTGGCTTTTGCCATTCTTTTTTCACCATGGACACCTATGAATCTTGGATGCTCCTTTCTCTGTAGGAGTTGGATGTGAAATTTTTACCGGCCTTTTCTTGAGAAATGTTTGCTCATACTCTGTAAACAGAGATGAATGCAGAGACCGTGGCTCATTGGTGGGAAGACTAAGGTATCTTCCAGAAGGGATCACAAAACCCTTCCCATGTTGAGTTGCACAGTTTTCAAACCCTGCAAGAAGATGCAGTGGGAGAAGCCTTTTGAGGGAAGGCAGCCATGTTTTTATTGGTAGGTAACCTTGATGTGTAAACTCTCAGATGAACATTGGCCTAGCTGCTGATCTTCACTGGGATCTGGGAGCAGAAGGGAGGCTGGATCCGAGTATGAGCCTGGGAGGAAAGGGTTTTCAGACTCCAAGTGAGGTGCTTGGAGTGAAAGGCAGGTTGGCCTTAACTTCCACTGGGCTTTTACCCTGTATGCTTCTCAGTTTCTGGGTGTGCTTGCAGTGCTGCAACTATTTATTTTAACTGGCCAAAATTATCCTGCTGAAAGAGGCAATAATATAGATTAAACTTTGTAATTGCCACTTTGTTTTTAAATAGACTTTGTTCAAGTGCCTACTTCTGTAGGTTGTTTTTGGAACATAACTGCAACCACAAATTCTCCCACATTTTCTTCCAAGTTGCTGCTTTTATAATTTATTTCGTGAACTGTATTCACTGCATACCACTAGCAAGCCTTTTTCCATTCAAAGTAGCAAACTTCATGCAGATTTGCTCTCATGGATCAATCTAATTTTCTTCAGTTTTCTTTGTCTAATGCATCATACAGATTCACCGAATTATGGAAGAAATATTTAAATTTTTTTTTCTGAGGGCTCTAAAAATTATTCCTTGAAAGAAAAACCAGAACATTTAGTGATGTTTTGGTGTTCGGATTCTTTTAAAAAACAGTTCAGTATTTTCAGCTACACTTTGTCAGCATTTGAAAAGGAATGCCAGAAATTCATTTTCTTGTATCTTAAACTATTTAAGGATTTTAACACTTTTGAGGAGAGAATAGTATTATAATTTTCAAGATCACAACTCTTGCTGCAAAGATTTCTATTATGTTTATGAGCTCCCTTATAAAATAGTTGGATATAACTTCAGTCTTAAAATGTTCTTTGCCTAGATAGCACAGGCAGAGAAAACTAGACTATGTTACATTCATGGAATATAAACAAGTCTTTTAAAAATATTGGCCTGAAGGTACAGGGCACATATTTTCTTTACTCTCTTTATATATGTAACTGATAGTCATTCCAAGCATATACTTTCTTAGAAGACTGGAATCTTCATACCTTGGGTATACATTGGAGATGGACAGAATAGATCATGTAAAACAATCAAACACAGCAAAATTAGCTCTTTTATAGGTTTCAATTCTTCTGGGGATGTTTGAGAACTCACAATTTCATGGGTGCTAACTATACCCACTGTCATCATTACTGTACACTCATGTTAAAAAAGCCACAAAAGCATAAGGTGAATTTTGCAGAGACTGAGAATACTAAAATGTTTCTATTCCACCTTTGGATGATTTAAAAGCATTTTTTTTTTTTTATTCCTTCTAAACAAATACTGTAGTGTTGCTATTAAATCACTGCACAAAACAAAGGAAAACTCTAAATAACAGCAATTTTGCTAGGGAATTTTAGGAAGCATTGCTTTATCTGGTTAGTAGTTAGCATCTCTGGCACCAAGTTATCTTTTATAGAAAAATACACCAAATGCCACCAAAATCTTGATTTTTTTCAATGTTGTATGCCTTGTGTTTATTTGTATGCCACAATGCATGAGAGGCTGTCTCTAAGCCTAGGAAATTTGTTTTTCAAAGCCTAAGGAACAGTTCTGTTTTCCCAAGAAGCCTTACTGAGAAAAGATGCACTATGATTCAGCTTCAGAAGTTCAGTTATTAAAAAAAGTTGACTAACATGTTTTAGGCGTGTTTAGATTTCACTAATACATTATTTGATAAGAAATGTGCAAATGCATTCAAAAATTTTGAAAAGGAGAATGTATTTTTTCTCATGCAACACCTTGAAACCAATTCTTCAATAGTATTCTTGTCTGAAAGCTTAGGCATCTTTAAAATAATTTTGATTAATTTGCTTAGTCTTCCTACATATTGAAATCTTTCAGCTGTATTTTCTGAAGCAACAATGATACATTTTTACACTTTTTTATATAATACATATAATTACCAAAACTTCTGGTTTCTCATAAGGAAATCTCTGTTTACACTTACAGAAGCTAAGATAAATAGTCATGTAACTCACAGAACTAGTAAAGAAAAAAACTAGTACTACATTTCTCAGTTTCAGCAATATTATTTGCCAAATGATATTACAAAGTTATTCTAACATAACTGCTGAGTATGAGGATTAAAATAAGCTCCACGTTAAACTCTCCAAGTGAAAATGGGCTAGGCTAATGGCCCTTCCACAAATGTGTTTGGGAGAGGCAATTAGTACACTTGTTTACTAATTTTTAGATAGTAAAAAAAGACAAAAATTACTGCCCATCACTTTTTAGCCTCTTTTTCCTAAGGTACTTCCAAAATTAGGTTTTTCTTTTTTAGTATGACACATACTACATAAAAATAATGATCTCATCATCTAATGTCATTTGTATATAATGGACAAACACAACGCCATTTGTTGTCTGAGTAGGGAGTTTCATATTGTGCCATTTAGCACAATATAAGCCTTTCAGAATTTATTTCTTTTCCGTACCCTTCTAGGACTCCTTTTGAGTCCTGCCACTTTCAAAGAATAATTGTAGCAATCAGATACATTAAGATAAATCCGTGGAAGGGACAAATTCCATTTTTCAAAGAAATAGGACACATCAATTGTTATTTCTGCCTGCTGGCTTGTAAAAAAACAAGCAAACAAACAAACACTCAAGAAAACATTAAACCCTGAGATTAAAAACAATCCTACCTTAGTCATCCTTAGTCATAGGCTTTGCCTATGTGTATAAAGTCAGCTAGGCTTGTAAGCATTAGCAAAGTCTTTAGTTTATAAATCTAACTTGCCAACCTGAAGATTTCTGATAGTTCTTCAATATACACTAAAGTAAAAAATGGTTTAGACTGGCACTTATTCAACAAATGTGCACTGTGTCTTGTGCTTGAAGGAAGAATTAATGAAAGCCCTCAGTGGTGACCTATCCTTACTCCACCTGAAGCCAGTGGGCACTTTGCCAATCATTTCAATAGAAAATCTAGGTAAATACTGTGCACATCTAAAACTCTAATATGCTTGTATAAAAAGAATCATAATTCTTCAACTTTTGTTACCATATGCTATCATATTCAAAAATGAGGCAATTTTAATAATGAACAGGAGATAGTCAAAATGTCAGTGAACATCCTCGTAGGTTCAGATTCAAATAATAGTTCTGCTAGAGAAATATTGTCTCCAAGGCCTGCTGCAAAAATGCACTATATAATTAAAAGTAAAAAAAAATTCCAGATAAAACCCATGTCATTAAAGCCAGAATGAGAGTAGAATGCAATTATAGTGGTCAGCAATATGATCAGGCAAACACTGATCTCAATTCAAAGTATTTTATATTCTATATTCATGTTAATAGCGTTTCCATCATCTGATCTTCAAGAATGCGTAAATGATCACGTGAGGAAAAATTTATTTCCTCACCTCATAATGGTCAGCTCTCATTTTGGCCTTGAGAAATACACACAGTGTTCTGGGACCTTTGCCATACCTATGCTGGATAGGGTGTGTAAATCATGAAGTGAGACTCTGTTCTATGTTTCTTTTTCTTTCAGCAGTTCTTATTGGATGCTTTGCTTCATTTTTCAAAATGGACACAAGCTGGGTTAAAAAAACCCCACACTTGTATCCTTAACAAGCCTGAAAATTCAATTCTGATAATGCAGTGGAGATTTATCAACATTTTCTCATCAAATAGATTGTAGGTACAGTCTGTTAGATATTTTAAAAGATGAAGCAATAATGACCCCAACATGAAAGTTGGTAATTGGAGCAGCTTTCATTTCACATTGTGCCCGGCATGGGGAATTTGACTGGTATCTGATTATATAATTTATAATCTATTGATAAAAATGCAATTTCCAGGTTATTAAAATGTGAGAAGGTCATACTTCAATAACTGAATAGCTATTTAAAGATTTTTTGAGAGGACACTTTAAATCAGTGCTGTTGACAACCAAAGAGACAGAACTTTAAAAGAGGAATGTTCTTTGCCCTCCTAAAACCAGAGCTCCTGCCTTCTTTGGTCTTGCATTATATCCATTCAGAAGTGTTGTACTGCTGTTTACACTTCTTAGAAATGAAACTACTGATGCACTGCATTTTTGTTTGTTTTTAAAAATCTATAATTAATTTCTTAAGTTCAGAAATAATTTTTTCAATTTCTTACTGATTTTTTAAAATGTAAAGCCTATAGCAACAAAGGCAAATTTTGAAATTAATAATAGCCATCTGGGTTTATTTACCCAAGTAACTTCCTTTAAATCATATTGATATTTCTGAAGAAGGCAGTTTAATTTCTTGGCTAGTAAAATGAAATGAAAATATTAAATAGAATATGAACTGTTTTAATAGAAGTCATCAGAAATGACTTTGAAAGCCAAGGACACATTGTTATACTCCATACCTATTACAATTAATGCCTTCATTTTCTTAGAGCAAATATTGTGAGGCATTAGATAAGAATATTTTATGATAATGGTCTCTGAAGTGCAGAGAACATGTACATGTATTCTAGGGTTTGTTTTAGGATTTGATAAGATGTTGCTTTGGTATTTTGCCTGTAGCTGACCCAGAATGGGAAAATGCTCCCTACCTGCCATGTTTGGATCAGTAAACTAATGTAGAAGGTTGGAGGATGTACTGGATGTCACAGTTGGCCTAATCCTTTTCAGTCAAGTCATGAAATGGTTGCACTTTACTGCTAAGGGCTCTGTCAGCAGGGGCCATGGTGGGACCATGTCTGTGTTTGCACAGATAACACACAAAGTACTACAGTGACAAGCCATTTTTGAGCATCCAGCCTCAAAATCACACTCGAATCACATTGGCTCAAAGTCATACATGAGTCATTTTCTAGCGGTAACTGATGCTGTGTTTAGCTGGCATGTGCAGTGCTTGGTTAAGCTGAGGTCAGAGGCACTACTGCTGCTTGAGTAATATCTGTTTCATGAGCCCTATTAGTGCAAAATCATGGAGACCTTGAAACTTTCTTGTTCTCATTGGCTAATGACAGAAGCCAGTTCTTAGATGAGGAACCTTGGAGCAATATTGTTGAACACCACTACCAAATCTCAACTGGTAGTTTTCTTTCTACTGGCAACTTGTCCTCAAAGAGTTGAAGTTCTGGAAAACTTACTGAACGAATGCCATGACATGCATTTAAGGCACGGGCCACAAAATTCCTTGTCAGAGAAATATCTAACCATGGAATATAACTATAGCCCCTCTGAGACATTCAACCCCAGCAGAAGGCTGAGTAACTAAGGGATTAGCAATGACCTGGGACAGCAAGACAGAGAAACTGCATAACAAGAGAGGAGTTGCTACCTCATTAGTTTCAGGTATCTACAGGCTGGCTGTAGGTAATCAGGTTGTCCCAGATCAAGTCATGAGATCACAGATTTTTCGTAATGAGAACAAGTACAGAGGTTCATAATCTGATTATTTGGACAGGCAAAAGAGAAGGTAGAAGGTGCTTGTGGAGAGCTCTAGTCTAGGTGACTCTAGCACTGTTTGCAATTGCAGTCAGTGTGGCATTAAATGAACTTCCTCTGTCTGGCAGTGATAAGGCTTGCCCAGCATGGAGAGGTTATGATGGATCTAAGTTTCTCCAGCAGTGTGGAGATGATGACAATTTGCAGGGGAGAAAATGTTGCATCTTTTATGTTTCTGATTTCTCTCTCTCCCTTTTTATATGCTTATATTTTGTTTTAAAGGAAGACAGAAGGAACAGTATAAGCTACTTCAATATTTTTCTTTTCATCCAGAGAGATACTGGTTCTCACCAATTAAAGGCACCTAAAATGGAATCATTATCAATGCATATTTCTACACAATCAAGGTGGAATATTGTTAAAATGAAATAATAATATTTTGCAGTTCACAGATTTCTATATTTTAAAAGGTTAAAATATTAAAAAAGATATTACAGATGAATCTAAAACAGAAATAATTTGAAACAGGTTTCTAATGCATTTAACCATTTGATGTGATAACAGAATTCTGTTTCAATTCTAATTATTTTGATTATGGAAGATCTAAGGGCAAATAACAAGTTAGTCAATTTCTCTGTGTTTTGAGAGTCTGGAAATCTGATATATGTTGTAGTCATGCCTGTGCAGGCTTTGATTTAGTGAGCCAATATTGCAGCTGTTAGACAGCAAACAGTTTCTAGTGTGGGCTCTGTTTATGTTCAGCAGACATTAGAGTCAGGCTGTGGTCTTGGCTGAAGCCTCAAACTGTTGTGCAAAGTCAAAACTGTCTTTAGCTGTGTTTGGACAAGGGTTGTCATTAGTCATAGATTCATTGAGGTCTCCAGCAGTCACCTAGTCCTACCTCCTCTGACAATGCCTATGGTAAAATAACCCAGAAAACAACAAAACAAAAGCTGTTTCCTTTATTTAAATTGGATCTTTCCATCGCATGTCATGTCTGCTGCCTCTCCTCCTTCCAAAATGTATCTCTGAGAAGAGTTTGGCTCCATCCTGTCTATACCTTCTCACTAGGTAGCTGTAGACAAAGATATGATCTCCCCTGAGCCTTCTTATTCTAAAAAATAAATAAACACAACTCCCTTAGGCTCTCCTCACTTGTCACATGTTCTTGGACTCGATGCACCATGTGAAAATCTTTAGAGAACTGTTGTCATAAATGCCACAGAGAAGGGAATAATCACTTCCTTGACTTATTCTCAGAGCCCAGGATACAATTGCCTGAATGGCTGCGAGGACACAGTGCTGAGTCACATTTAGTTTTTGTTTTCCAGGACCTCAGGTCATTTCAGCCAAGATGCCCTACAGCTTGTACTGTTGCATAGGACTATTATATTCTAGATGCAATATTTTGCCTTTGTTGTACTTCACGGGGTTCCTGTCAACCCACTTCTCCAATCTACCCAGGTTGCTCTGAATGGCAGCCCTGCCAGCATACTGACTGCTCCCTCTCAGTTTGATATTATCAGCAACACTTCTGGGAGTGCACTCTCTTCCATAGTCAGGGGCTAAGGCTGTGTTTCACAACTTGGCATAACCAAGTGGTCACGCCTACGTGCTTGTGCTGTACAAAAAACTGTATGCTGATGACAACAGGATGCTCTAAACTGTACCACAGAGATATGTAAATAATTCCTTTTACTTGCAACCTCTTTTGCATTGGAATAATGCATTCTAGAGTCTACTGCATTGCAAGTCATCTTCATATTAAAGGCAAATCACAAATAACAAGGAATTTTATGTCGAGATGTTTAGAATATTGCAAAAGAGACAATAGTGAAGTAATTTTCTCCAAGGATACAGGGGAAACTTCTAAACATTTATGCTTTTGTGAAACTGTTGACAGCTTTAATCCTTTTAGAGCGAATTTGCTCTTTCTATATATGTGAGCAATTGACCTCAATGATAACACTTGCTAACTACAGTGCTGCATCTGGGCTATCAAATGATACAAAACTGTACTCGTATTTGGGTGGATCAACACATGCAGGCAACCAGGGCGACCTCCAGAGAAAACTGAAATGCAAAGAGTGGATTTATTTCATTACCTCCCTAGCAACGCTGGGTGGCAAAGACATACAGGGACACAGGCTCTGTCAGGCTTAGGTCACCCTAGAGAGCAGTGGCAGGCAGGGCACTGCCTGCCCCAATAAGTCAAAGGGCTTTACCATGTGCAGTTTATCACAAGAGTGTGCTTTTATCTACCTGATAAAATATTTGATGATCTATCTCTCTCAGTAGAAGGCTCAAAGCTCTCTGTGAGGTTTCTCTACATATGAATTCTACTCAGGCAGAGGATGAACAATACTGTGCATAATCAGTGGAGTTTCCCACACCAACATTCTCAGCATTCCCTGCTTCAAGGTCACTTTGAGCGTGAGTGGAAACTATTCCCCTCTCACTAAATCTTTGGGGTTTAACCCTTTCCTCACAACATTTTATCTTAAAAGGACTTCCAGGTCTGTGTGTTA
Source organism: Sitta carolinensis (assembly GCA_032173965.1). Lineage (NCBI taxonomy): Eukaryota > Metazoa > Chordata > Aves > Passeriformes > Sittidae > Sitta > Sitta carolinensis. The sequence goes on from JAVUNC010000006.1 coordinate 41,429,070, forward strand.
ATAGGATTTGATTGATAATGTAATTAGAAATTTAATGTATATTTTCAGCATCTCTGTATAATTCAACATGTGAAATGCTTCATCTTGTCTTGATCTGATAGGATCCTGACCTAGCTGTACAGGCTAGGTAATATGGCTGTGTTCCTCAGTGGTACAGCATATATTGCCTTAAATACAGTCATATTTTAACCAGGTTGTGTGGTTTCTTTTCAGCTAGGATGGAGATTCATTCATCATGTCCCATTCTGTGTATTAATATCCCCTGGTACACAGCAATAGTGACAGAAACAGTGTCCATTGCCACAAACCACAAAGTAACTCTGATTTTGGTGAGATATCCTTAGGAGAAATGAACCAATTCCCTTCTGGGAGGCTTGTCACTTGCTTTCCTCACTGGTTAGGCCATTTCTTTTTAGGCAAGTATGATATCCTACAGAAGCCTACATGCTCTAATGGAGAATTAGCTCTCATTCATACAGAATTTATTTTTATTGAATCTTGCTAAGTGTCAATGATATTTGTTCACAGGAGGTTTCGTCTAGGAATGTGATATCATTTTATTATTTCCAATTGTGCTATTATGTATTTTAACTAAGGTAGGCTTTTTTGTACAGTAAGAAAAAAGTTAGAACCTTCTTGAACAAGACAGTACTTTGTGATCTGCCTCGGGGCACTGAAGGAATTCATTGTACTTTTGTGATTTGTCACTAGACAATAACCATAAAACTTCTTGACAATGCTTGTAAATTATCAAAGCAAAAATGTCTGATCCATTGTGTGTATGAGGGCTGTAGTAATCCAATGGGTGTTATACTCAATGTCAAAGAAATAGACTGGAATGTTGACTGTGTCCTAGAAGGTATTGAAAGCACTCCAAATGTATTAGAGTCCAGCTCTCTAATGGTTACCAACTTTAATTGCTGACAGAACAGTCCCTTGGTTTAGTCAAGTAGGGGCTTAAAAGATATCTTCAAAGAAAAGAGTAGTTAACAATCATAAGGCAACTGCAGGGAAGCAACTTTGCTTCAAGTGAGAGCAGAAAACATGCAGAAAGGTTTATATAAGCCAAAAACCCCTGATGTTTTATTGAAAAGATGAAAGACTTCTTTTTTCCTAATCTAAAATAGTGGCATGACCCCCATCTCTGCGTTTCCAGCCAACATTTGATATGATGCCCTTCAGAAATTACTCTTATCAGGGAGATTACGCCCAGAGTTCTATGGCTGAAAAGAACTGTCTCTAGGGAATTACTGCCTGGAAGGAAGTTATCATTAAAGCTCTGTAAGAATAGACTTTGTTTTTCTTTTTTTTTTTTTGCCTCCTGGAAATCTTTAAAAATTATGTCCATGTTCTGCATGCTACCCTTTGGTATGGTCCTTTCTCAAATGAAGTAAGTTGCAGATTTAACTCATTTATTGCAGATTAGGGAAGCACGGGATATCAAAATTTTATTTTTAAAATTTTTGTCTCTATTCAGAGGATAATTCCAGATAGTGCCTGAACATTGGTTCATATTAGTTCAGGCTCTCCAAGTGCCTAAAACCAAAGATGTTATAGGGACTGACTGTTTCAAGCAGTAGAAGACAGGAAGACTTGTATCTGGATTACACTCTCAGGGTTATCAACCTTAACTTTTCATATTTATATATAATATGAATTATATTCATACTGCACAGATACATTTGTACATACATGTAATGCATGTATATATTCCATTCCATTTGTAAGTGATAAGAATTATGTAATAACAGTTTAAACCCTGCACAACAGAGTCCTCTTCTGTATCTGGAACTACCCCAGTACAAGCACAGACTACTGGGAGTTCTCTAGGTTTTGTTTGTTTTCCTTTTTCAAGATCTGGTTACCAAGTAGTTGTCCATTCTTGGCGATAACTTTTGCTGGTGTTGCCCAGCTCAAGTCTCTTCACGACAGGTGTTGTAAAAACACTGGATAAGGCAGGCCTTGGAGTTATTGTTCTAGTTAGAGTTCTTGAAACAGGTTCTATGGGGCAATAGGTTGTCCTGTGGATCCAGGTACACAATTAGGGCCTAGGAAGCAATAAGCAATAGTTCATGTCATCATGCTTCAATTCTCTGTTGCAACTTTAGGACATGTGAGTGCTACGCCATGTTCACACATATTTATTGCCAACCCCAAATTAAGCTTTTATTCTTGAATTTCTGAGCTTTTTTCTATATTTCTGAAATGTCCCTAGTCCATCTGTAAAGACTGTCCTTCTTTAAACTCTAATAATGATCATGATATATGAGTGCAGAAATTGATTTAAGAATATATACTTTTAGGACTTCAGGATTGGGTTGAAATATTTGGATGTAACATATGTTAAAATCTCAAACTTTAAAGTAGCTGTAGCTGTCAGTCAGACGTGAGGAATACAGCATATGCCTTTACATGAATCTTCAGGCACTGGCTTTAAAACAATTTTGCAGTTAAAACAAAACAAATAACAAAAATAAGAGAGGACAAGTTGTGTTCCTTTGCATAAAGATAAACACAAGGTTACAAAGTGATTGTTGTCAGTTTGGCCAGAGCCCATATTTTAAGAAGTAGAACACTTCTGAAAGAGCCAAAATTCAAGCTTTGGTACAGAGAAAACTCATCATATGGGTAAACATGCATGTGCTGTCTGCCTCCTGAGATAAACTGTCTCTTCAGCTTTCTCTCAGCTGTACTCATTTGCCATCAGCAGAGGGCTGGTGTTGCTGTAGGGGAAGATGGTAGAACCTGACATAATAATCTATGTTTTATAGCATCAGAATGCTTTGATACATTGTAACATCTGGCACAAGTGTAAATGGATTTCTGTTACTCTAATCAAATCCTCTGAATGATAACATTAGGTATGTACATACTGGTACATCAAAGGCCTCATTTATCATTTATCAGGAAACAGAAGGGAAAACCTAATTTTTATGTAAATGCAGAAAAAATGTTAATAAAAAGCCCTTAGTGAAAGTCTCAGTATTGTTATGGAGTATAACAACGAGCTTGACTTTTTTTATTTCACTGTTTGCAATGTATTATTTGGGATATTCTAACAAGTATTAGGTGTTAAAATCTGATTAACACTAGCTGGACAAACAAAATTTTTGTTCTGATATGAAATGAAAATAAGAGTTGTCACTGGCATACAGTAAAACAAGAGAGTACATGAGGATTTTCAAGTGTATAAGAGAACTGCTGAAGAATAATCATGTATTTCAATTTGTAAGTCAGGATGGAACAAGGATAAGAGACGTTCAGAACAGTAGTTCTTTGAATCCAAATCACAGAAAGCTTGTACTGTGTCTCAGGCAAAACTGGAATGTGATCTGGAATCTCTAATCAGTGTGTTGTTGGCTGTTATGATGTATTTTTCCTTCAAATTTTAAATGGTTTCATTTTTTATTTCAGAACAGGATACATTTTTGTTTTCTTACTAGTCTCCATATTTCTAGGAATTTTTTTTCGACTTGGACTTCAGCAGTGCAGTAAGGCTTACTGTGTCAGGTAGAACACCCTAATTCTATTTGTGCTCAGAAAGCCTGCTCTTAGCCTCTGGTTGAAAAAAGGGATAGTGATAACCTTTAAATATGGGGACACAGAATCTAATGCTGTTCAGGTAGATGAAAAGCAAGTTATCATCCCACCTCTGTTTCAACATGGATGCTAAAAGTGCCTGATTTTGCAGTCACTGCTCCAGAAAAGAGAGAAGAGCTGATTTCATAAAATGGATGCTATTTGTATGTAACAGAAATTCCTAAACTGCAAAAAAACCTAGACAGTGGAATCTTCCCTCACTAGACACAGCACTTAACTGCTGTGAAAGAAAGCTGTCAGTACTGTCTCTGATTATTCTAATTTTACTTTCAGATTTTTACATACCACCTGCTTATGGATCCTCTATCCCCTTTGGCACAGAAGATGATATTCAAATAAGATATTTTTCTTTAGCATATTCAAAGATGATATTGACAGTCTAACACTGACTCTGAAGGTCTAAGTACCTTTTGTAATGTGGTTACTGAGAGAGCCCAGAGTAATTCTGGTGGCATTTGCAGCAAGAGCTCAGTGAAGGACAGTGAAGGACAATGGTTACTTCTCAGGAAGCTTCTGTGGCTGTCTGTCCCTGTCTAGAGAGAAAATAAAAGTGTTTTAAATTTCTCAATGAAAAAATCAACCAAATATGATTTCGGAAAACATTTTAGGAAAAAATAGTTTAAATAATTTTTTTTTAAAAAATCTGCCTTTTTAAAACCATTTTGCTAATGATATAGTCATCCTGTAGGGCACGCTGACACTGTTGTTAGCAGTTGCATTGTGTAGCAATATTCTTCCTGTTTATAGTTTTGTTGAAGTCCTGCCAGAATAATTGTGCACACTATAACATGAAATATAAAAATGCTGGTATCAGACAAATTTTAATTTTGGAAAAAAAGTATCATCTCAGAATCATTCTAAAACGAGAGCACTTCATAAAACTCCCTAATTTAATTGTCTCAAAATACCAGTTCTAAAACTGCTTTGATGATCTCCTACTTAACTTATTTGACTGCAGCTCGATTCTTCAAATAGACCCAATGTAAAAACATTTTTTTTCTAATAAACAGTATCCAATTGTTTCAAAGACACTGCGGTGTTTTGTATCATTCATTTTTAAAAAGTTTTCTGCTGCTTTCTGTTGAAACCGAAATCTTCCTTTATTAAAGGACTGCTAAACAGATTCAAATTTTGTAAAGAGCAGACTTCAAATTTATATGCTTTTGAATTAGCCAATAGAAAAAATAAGCTTTCTTGTCAGACTCCTTAGAATTAGAAGATACTGACTCTGAAAAGTCATCTGGTGCTTTCACCAAACCTCCTCTGGAAGCTCTGTGTACTTGTCTCCTGCTGCTATCTCAAGAACTCTTACTTAAAACCTCCTGTGTTCAAAGACTTGGAATGAAATAGCCTCGTAGAAAACAGACTTTTGTGTAGAATAAAAAGAGTACAAAGCTGAGAAGTTGGAAGGTGTTGAATAACTGAAAATCTTCACCTATTTACTGCATTTCTTCTTTGCCATTCTTGAAGTTCTGTAGACAAATAATTGGGTTTAATAATTGGCCAGACAGCTGGCCCATGAAGACAAAGGACCAAAGACTTGAACTAAAATTCCTGTTATAGATTTTAGCGAATAGGTCTTAGAAAAAACCATCAATTTCAATTGCCATTTGCTTTACTTGTACCTTACTGTGGGTGCTTCAGTCCTCCATGTCTCCTGCATCCTGCTGGAACCCGAGTGTATCATTCTAGGAGGCAGTGCTGCTCCTGTGGGGCTCTCTGTTTTAGCTTTTGGCACATGCAAACAGACTGTAAGTAGGCACTATGCAGTTTAAAGGTATCAGCTGTCCTTTGTCATTGAACAATGGGTTGTTTCTCAAGCTGATAAGTGTACAAATGCCCTTGAAATATCTTTGTTTTCTTGCTATTTTTGCTTTCACTTTGTAGGCTTTCATGTCATCCTTGAGGTATTCTAACATCTACTAGTAAAGAGCTACAATGCTCAGTTGATCTGAGGATAAATTGGTCTCCTTATGTCATTCATTCCTACTGTCATCAGTTTTATGCTTACTTTGGGAAGTGCTACTTTCACTGAGAGTTTTTTACGGAGGAAAGCAATGCATTGCAGTGGCAGACTGATAGATATGACCTGGAACAGTCTGGGTTGTGTCAGCTATTCTAATCTCTGTTACAAGAGTTGATGACTTCTGTGTTCTGCAACCTCATTTAAACTGCATCATTTTTTCCCCTCACTGAATTGTCTTCTAGCATACTGAATGACCTGATTCAAGCATGGTCTAGCTTTCATCATTAGTTTTGAAGTTGATCTAGTCTCTTTAAACTTCTGACCTAACTCCTTGGTTAAAAATATCTACAATACTAGGTTTTCTTGCTATTCATCATGTTTTATCCCACTTTGAACTCTCTTCATCAGACTGACCACTAGGCACCACCAAAGGGACCCCCAGGAAAAAAAATGCATCCATAAAGGGAAGGGAAAATACGTTAATGATTTCAGGAAATTAATTATCATATGTATGTTTATTCTGGGACAATCAATGGATATGTATATACAATACAGTATATAAACAGGAGCTCATCATGCACAATAACTTGGAAGGGATATCCCTGGTGCATTTGGCCAAATAAAGAATGCCTGCTTCTTAATCCTGCATGGGTGTTATGGAGTTTCTTTGATTTTTACTGTCATTTTGGTTACACATAGCTTCTCTTCTCTGGAGGCACACTGTTCAGCACAATACATATTCTTCCATCTTAGCAGAATGCTTGCTTTTTTTGGTTTTTTTCTTTCCTTAGCTATGCACAAAGATGCGATTTTGCCTCTCTCCAGAATCCTATCATCCTATCTGTTCTTTCAGACCCATTTACTGTTCTTGCTCTTTTGTTGTTTTTTTCCTCTCCAAGTTCTCCCTTCACTCCTTAAAGAGAACAGGTAAATTAGCCACAGCCCTTCACAAAACTCATGGCAGAGAAGCTGTTATCATTGTCATTGGTTGAAGCTTACAGCACAACAGATGTCTTTTGCCTTTTCTTTAATTCAGTCCTTCTGTTTTCTGATATGGGGCTAGCCTTAATCACATCAGGCGCTAGAATCTGGCAGGCTTTGTCCTTTTCCCATCCAACTTGGATATAGCACTGGTTAACCAATCTCTTGGAAGAAAAATGTCACGGAGCTACAGTCTCTATGTTGCACGTTAAAAAGTTGAAATTATAAATGATGGGTCTAAGGACTTGTTAGGAGAAGATAATGTATTTCTGAGATGCTTGGAGATTTTTGATGTTTTATACTCCTACAGTGTTTAAATTACAGATCTCTTTCAAAAGATTTACCTGATTTATGTTTTCAAAGCATTTTGTTCCTTCTAAAAGCCACTTGAGACTGTAACAATTTTGGAATCTTTTTTATACAGTTTGTCGACATATTGTAGAAAACTTTATGGCTTTTCTCTTAAATGGGCACAGAAGGCAAATGTAAAAATCTTGCAATTGATAAATTCAGAAAAAAAATTGACTTACAAAGACATAATTGATTCTTATGAGATTGTAATATTTCTTCATTGGAACTTCCCAGTTCACATGGAAAAACCTCAGTCCTAGAATGTGTCTATCTAGGCTGTGATGATGTCCTGCAAGCAATACAATTTAAAAGATAGTTAATCATCTGGGTTTTTCACAGGCTGAATTAGAAAGTTTTAGCTATGAAATATACTGGTTGTGCACTTTGAATAATATATTAAACCATAATATAGTAAGTGCCACCTTTCTTCACACTATTTAAACAGTGCTGTTTTGCCAGTAAGCAGTGCCTTTTTCAAATGACCTTTTTAATAGAACATGTTGAGTTCTCTGAAAAGTCGAATTTAATTTGGAGGCTGGTCTGTGCACATTGAACTTATTGCCATTTTGTCCTGGAGGAAAAGTACCTCGTCTTTAGTTAATTTATGCCCTATGTGGCAAGGAGGTACAGACCTTTTTAATAAATCCATCTATAATATTAAGAATATGTACAAGTCTTTATAAGATCATGCTTCAAATCAAGGCTAAATCTATCTCTACAACCCTTGCTGAAAGTGACCAGCTTTGAAAGAAGCAGAAAAATAGCAGTATTTATTATGTAAGAGGGAGAAGTTCTCTTAATTAATATTTGATAATACTGAACAATTAAGCTGAAAAATGTATGCATTTTACAAGAAAACAATTGTAAGGATAGACATATGCACTGAAATATGAAATGTGATATGATTTATTTTGTGTATTCTGAAACAGGTATAAACTTTGTATTGGAAGAAATATTTAATGCATTAGGATTAGTCTATAAGACTCAAAAAACAAACCCAAATACAGTTAGTACAGTGCATTTTATGTGTAAGTGCTCATCACTGACATCATGATAATAAATCATGATTAGATGCACTTTCATGACTGTATAGCATGTTAGGTTTTTCCTTCACAGATTTGTGGAAGAAAGGTAACTATGGTGACGGAATACTCATTTGAATGATTTTATCTTAATTGCTGAACATTTTTGTTCCTGGCTTCTCCAGAATACCTTTTAATTTAAAACTAAAATATTGAAGATATGAGAGATATTTTAAATCCTGCTGCAAGGACATGATGACCAAAATGTGAGAAGTCCCTCAAACAAATATGCAAAGAGAGATGAGAAAAAAAAAAGAAGAGAAAATGTGATTAAACTTTACACAATTGCTAACTCACTCTGTAGAATCTGTTTTCTCAAAGTAAAATAACAATAACAGGTAATAATTTAAGAGTTTCAGTATTTTGTAGAATTACTCATGAACAGTTTGAAGATGCGTGATTTGGTACTCTATGTTTGAATCTAGGATATCTTCTGGAGGTCTTAAATGCCAGACTTCCAAAATCCTAGGAAAGTCTAATCAAAGTCTAATCAGCATTTCATTATCATGTCTAGAGCAACGTAGAAGTGAAGCTCCAGCCTGCAATTTGCTAAGTCTTAATTTTAGAGACACCTTCCCAAGAATAAAGCATCTTGGCCGATAAGTCTTTCTACATGACTCACAAAGCTAAATATGCTTTTTATAATCATGGAGCTGAAAAACTGTGAACAGCTGAGTGGTTAAAACTGTACATTCAGCAGAGAGAATAAGAATCTCAGAGAAGTTGCTTAAAAAAATATTGGTGACTAAAGGAGAAGAGTGGGAGATGGAAAAAATTATTTGTCTGAGCTATTCCATATTTTTATTACCTTACATACTTTATTTCTATCTGCAGAAGTGCAGAAATAGAAATATTGCTTATGCAAGGAGAAGGTGAAAATTGCTGCATCAAAAACTAATTTGGCAGAGTTGGCTGTTACGGAATGATGTACATGGCATAGCATCACAATGTGCCCAGGAGGCCAAGGAAGATGATTTGTCCTGTCTATGCAGCACTGGTTGAACCCTGCCTGGAGTGCTGGGACAAGTTCTGGCCCTTCTAGCACAAAAGAAACCTGGACAAACTGGAGTCAGCCCAGGGAAGGGCCATCAGGAGAAGTAAAAGAGCATGTATCATATAAGAGGAAGTTCAGATGTGCAAAGATATGTTGCCATAACTAGAATCAAAACCAGTTTTGTGTTTTTTTTTTCTGTAGTTGCAGAATATGACCATTAACATTGCCCTTGGATGGATATCTGTATATTGATAGGTTCATCAATGTCTAATAAAAAATACCTAAATCTTAGCTCAAAGAGAAATTCTGACATAACTGTAGCCGAAACCAAGTGTTGTATTTAGATTGGTAGAGCAAATAAATAATACCAAATATTAGTTCAGGTTTTAATACTGTAATTTAAAAAAAAAAATAATCACATGGACTGTCTCTTGTTTTTATAGTTATTCAGTCTTATAATTCACCTTTACTTATGTAAAGCAGTATTGCAAAGATTGTCATGTAGTAGTAGAAATGGGAGTCCCCTTACCTGTGTAATCTATTCCTAGAACTGATCAGGAATTTGCATAAAAGTTAGAGGAACAGATATATCTAAACTCTTTGACAGCAAGAGGTTAGAAGTTAATTGGAATGCACCAGATGGCATTGGTAAAAAATGCTAATAAGGAGCAATGGCTCTAGGGCCTCCCCTACTTTGGGCTGCTTAGTACATCACAGCAGTCAGTTAGACTTTGTGTTAAAGCTGAGAGGTGGAAGAGTATTGACACTTAGAGTCTTCCTGATTTTTGCTTGTGACCAAAATTCTGTTTAAAAATGCAAAATATTGTGTTAGCTTTATTACTGAATTTATAATTCTGCACTAAAAAAATATTTATTTGGAAGAATACAAGGCTGTTTAACTTCTCTATCATTAATAAACCAATTATTTTCGTTATTTGCCATGTTGATGTCTCAGCTGAAATATGCGACTGTAGAGAAGAAATTCTCTGGTCTTCACTTGCAAGCATCTGTAAGGTAATAATAGTCCTGAAAACCCACAAATGTCAATGCCTACTTTGACCCCCATCCACTTAATATCCTGAAATCTGAAATTCATTAAGAGTATGTTCATAAATAAAATAACTAGAAGAAAGATGCAAGTTTGAGAAGTCTGATTCTTAGCCAGCAGCTGTAAAGTCTGCACAGGAAAGAAGACATTTTAGTCTGGTTTTAAAACTCATGTAGTGAGGTATAAGTTGTGCTAAAGGCTAGATGAAAAAAATGAGTACTTACTTCATCCAAACTGACAAGGTGGTGACCACAAGCAAAAAGAAAGTAGACACTTCCAACATGAGGAATATGTTAAATAAAACTGCTCAGGAGATTATTTAAAATACTGGATGCTCAATTTTCAGCTCCTCGCTAATTCCTTTTTCCTTCAAAAGCTTCTCTTTTTGGTCCTTATAGCGAGACTTGACAAAGATGTGATTATATTGCCTCAAAATGGCATGCCTGCAGCAGTTGTTTAGGCTGGGAAATAGCTCCATGTTGGAGATGCAGGCAGAGTCAAAGGCATACAAGAGGGAAGCACATTTAGCCACAAGCAGAACTTCTCACAAATGTTAGCAAAGAGCTCTTTTCCCCTCCCATGATTCAGCTTCTCCCATGTTGTTCAAGTTACAGCTGCAGTGAATGTTCCACCTAATGTTTATCTTGCTTTCTCACAGAGACCTGCTCTGTCTCTATGCCATGGGCAGGTATTTCCAGTCCTCACTGATTCCTTTTTGCTCTGCTCATTTGTTCTGCACTCTTTGATGATCCAGCTTCCTCAAGCTATCTTCCTGCGAAAATATAAGATTCTTTTCCTTAAGAAAAAAAACCAGTAAAAATAAGAAAATGTTTTCTTTCAGTGCCTGAATTCCTCTAGTTTGAGGCTGTGATTTCCAATGCTGCTACCAAGACTTTTCCCCAAAAGCTGCCAAAATACTTTCAGATGATGTGCTGTTAGGTTGTGATTTGTTTGGACAAAATCTTAATCTCATTTCCTGAGGTGAAAGGTCACATATCTTTTGGGTAGAAAATTATCTCATTCTTTGAAACTTTGATGTTTTGCATTGCCACTGCTTCATTGTCACAATATCCTGTTGAGCCTGTTGAAAATTATGCTTGCCAAACAGAGTTAACACTTAAAATGATTTTTTTTTCCTTCACTCCATATACAGAATATTTTACATGCAGGATTTCTATGAAATTGTTTTGCCATTTACTTCATTTAAGAAGATGGGTCAAGGATAATAAAAAACCCAACCAACCAACCAAACAAAGCCCCCCCAAACCCACACCCTATGAAAAAACAACCTGTGTGGATTTCAGTAGGGAAGATCTAAATTATCAATATTGTACATCAGGACTGACATCTGATTTATTGTTCAATAGTTCTTTAGTGAAGGGCTTGAATAGATACAGAATTCCTTCTATAGAGGACTAGAATTGAACTCACAAATCTTCTCAGAAAGAGAAGAGAAAGTGGCTGCATTTCCAAAAAAATCAATATCATGTTAAGTCCCATAACTTTTGAGAAAAGTATCCTTCTACATGTATCTAACTTTAGACCATAACTTCATAAAGCCACTATTCTAGGATTACTAACGATTGTACTCAAATCTGAATCTTCAATATTTTTTATTTACTTTTTTTGTGTGTCCTATTGGATTTGGATTAAGGATTGAGACAATTAGTATCACTTTTTCTTATTGTAAGTTTGTATCCTATTTTAATACATAAAAGTTAAAATGGGCTTTCTTTAGCTTAGTCTGAGTAACACATGAATTATTGGACTTCAGACCTTTCAAGACCATTTTTCTTAAATATGTAGTCTTCTTAATTTTTGTAGTATAGTTGTAGAGACAAAGTAAACATTATTGATTTAACTTCATGAATTTACTTTGATCCTTTCCAGACAGCTTGTAAGACCTCCACAATACATGAATAAAAAAAATAATAAATTTCTATGGCAGTATACAATTTGCTACTAGGTGGTCAAGGTCAGTGAATTCCTGCCAAAAACACAGACAGCAGCTGCAGGGAACTACCTCCTTTGGAGACAAAGTGATTTTGTTTTATGTACCTGGAAAGTTTGGTATAATGTGGGTTATTACTCACACCCAGCTGAAGTGAAACTGAGTATCAAACCAGAAAGGAGAAAGAATCAAAATGTGCATGTTGGCTTTGAACCAGGTGGGAGTTTCTAGAGCCTTCTTTTACTTCATGTCCCTTGCTGATGGTTTGAGAAGTTCTTTCTTAGCACCACTGCAAGTAGGGTTGTTCTGTCCTTATTGTTCCTGTCTTGACTTTTTAGTGGCAGGAATTATTGTGTTCTTTAGCTTGGTGGAAGACAAGAAGAAAAATGGATAGATTGGCAGGTGTATAGAGTTGAGATTGGGAGGGAACAACGTGCCTTCTTGTCTTTAAAATCCAGCAGATGGGAAGGTGTTTATTATTCTTCACTGTAGTGGCCAGTATGCTATTAAAATGAGTAATTAAAGTGGCCATCCAAATGCAGCAAGTCACAAAGTGTTTGCACCTCACAGTGAGGATGATAGGGCATGCAGAGTGTTCTCTGTGTGAGTCCCACAGTTACTAGGTAGAAAAGTCTAACAATTTCAGACTTTTAAAAATGTGGTTTGAGTCTTTCCATAGAAAAGCTTTTCTCATGTTTGCTACTCTTTCAAAACTGGGGAGGCAGGTTTTTAACCTTGTACATGTTAGAAACACAAGACTGAATATATTTTAAATTTTCATCCCTTTTATTCAAGGCTAATAACAAGAGTTTTAAAGCTTCATCCATATTTCCATCTTCTGACCCTGCACAGAACCAGCACTTTCATCTTTTCATATTTTTCTTTGCAGGGACAGGTAATGACAAAAAATTGTATCCACAGTACAATGCAGACTTTCTTTCTCTGCCTATAATACTGATGATGTAGCTAACGAACAGTTCCACGACCTCTAAAGAAATAAAACTTGAGTTTACACAAGTTGGGATGAGGAAAAATGGGTAGTAACAGCCTCAGAGATTGCTTGAATCATGCACAAAGAGGGAGCAGTTGCCCACACTCATGGACAAACAGATGTGTAAGAAGCTCTGGCAGAACTCATTTAGGGTGATGTACAGAACTGAGCAGTTAAGTGACAGAAAGTGAAGCCAATTCTCTGACTCCTGGCTTTGAGTGATGACTGTTTCAGAAATAAACTGTGAAAACATTGTGGAAAAAGAAAGGAGCTGCCAAAAGTTTCAGATTGCAATGGACAAAGAAGACAACTCAAACTAACTTTAGCAATTCCAAGTATTGTTGCTAATAAAACAAGTGGTCCACAGGCAGGATATTTTTGTTAATAGTGAATTCTAAAGTGTGTGATTGTACTTGGTGGTTTCTTCTAAGCTAATTGCAAAATATGGCACTAGATATATCAGTATACCTCCGAATTTTAAAGTTCAATGATTATTAGGAAAGGGAAAGAATCAAATGTGTGATGAAATACTGTAAAACTCTTACTGTCTATACTAATACTTTTAAATTACAATGGCACCTATAGCATTTGTCTTTTGATAAGATTTTGCTCAATAACCACAAATCAATGGGGTGATCATGACAACTGCTAAGATTAGCCATCAAAATTTATCCTGATGCTTAATTTCTCTTTTAAGTACCTAGACAAGATGGCTTCATCTTACTCAGATAAGGTAAGGAAAATGCATAATTCTTTTGGTTTATGTATCTAGTAGTACTTTTAGACCAGTTTTCACTCAGTCATAACAAGTGGCCATTTCCAAAACCTTAGAAAAACTTAATTTCATTTTATAAAGTATCTCTGCTGTTTAGAATTCATGAACTTCAAACCACCTCACTTCTTACAATATGAGGGACATGCTTTGTGGAGAAGGAAGCAAATTGCACACATAATCTGACTTGCAACAGAATTTGATTCTCTTGCGTAGCATTTTCATAACTGAGATACAGAGAGGTTAGGGAACTGGTGTAGAATGTCAAGCAAGTGGCTGAAAATTCATACTGAGAGTAGCTATCTGTTGTCCACAAACAGAAAAGAGGAGCAAAACAAAGTTTCTCAAGTTAAGTATTATTTGTTGTTTTCATTAAGGATTTGGACAGCAGAATAGAGAATGCCCTTATTAAATTTTCAGACAAAAAAACCCAAACCAAAACCAAAAAACCAAGGTCGAGAAAACTACAAGCACTTGGAAAGATTAGAATGTGAAATGTTGATTGATTGGAGGAATAGGATGAATCAGCCACGACGTAAATCAGTCAGAGAAGGGGAAAACTCTCACACATGACTATAATAAGCCATGTATATGCAAATGGAAAATGCTAGAAAAGCTGAAGTTCTAAAGAAGAGGATCTGCAGCTTTTAGAAGATCAACAGCTAAAGAGAAATGGCTTGGTGCCCTACCTTGTGATAAAAGATAAAAGGTTTAAACTAAACCAGGGAAAGTGCTCGCTATGCTGTAGAAAATGGTTTGGGAGACACTCAGGGTAGTCAGGTTGCCAAACAGGATGATTGTCACTGTAGATTTTTTTTGAATAGAGTGACATATAAAATACAACACTAATTTACATTCTCATCAACCATTCAAATTTCCAGTAGTTCTCAGTGAAGGTGCAATTTCTTTTTAAATGCTGTTCATATATCAAACTTATGTTCTCCTGGACTGCATATAATGGAAAAATGACAGATTATATGTCAGTATATAAGGCAACATATCTGGAAAAAAATTGGCATAATTTCAAAGATAACTGATGAAATACTTGTATTTGGAATTTCAGATATTTCTGAAATTTCTTTCAAAAATTGGGAAAGATAAAACTGGCTCATAATGCCTCAAGATGCTTGGCCCCAGTGTTTTTGCACCTATGGGTGCTGTCTACCATTACCTAGTGTATCTGTGTGGACCATAAAAAGGGTTTTTGATATATAAGGATAGCTCCAATTAGACACACAAATAGTTTCCATGGAGTCAGAAGAGCTGGTTGACAAGAAAAGCCATTAGCAGAGCTTAGCTCTGAATTCTGGTATTCTAAGACTCAGAAAAGCCCTTAAACCACAAATTCTTTCTGTTCCTATTTTCAGAATGAAAGGCTCTCTTCTGGCATTGTTATATATGCTTAAGTATTAACAACCAAAGAACTGTGAAAAAAAGTCTTGGGTAGCTGGTTTGCAACTGCTGGCAAGAATTCCTGATATTTACAGGGATGTTTATAATGTTACTCTTAAATGATAAATTTAGGTTAAGTTTTTTTTTTTTGTTTTTGGCTGTTGAAGTTTGTAGAAATGCTGAACATAAGTTTACTCTTTCACATTTGGAGCACAATGTCAATAGGGGTGAAGGAATTTCCTCATTTTTTGCAACAAGGATTGAGTTGGGCTTTGGGAGTGGCTCTACTGTCTTTTTAGGTATATATGGGAAGCTAAGCGTGCAGGAAAATCACGGCCAAAATTGCCTCCTGTATTCACTGTTTTGAATGGGAAACAGAGAATGCTTGTACAGTCCTTTTAAGATTATACTTTAAAGGTTTAAACAGTTATGAAAAAGATGCTGTGTCAAGAGAATAATACAACTATAACAAACAATCACATGTAACATGGTCAGGATGATTTCCTTTCAAAAGAAACCCTCTATTTCTTGCTGTTCCCTGCCCTGCTTCCATTTGCCTCAGATGCAAATGACCTAATTATCAGTACAGATGGAAAGACATTCAGAGTCAGTTTACATAATGGCTTGATGCTCTAAATACTTGATATAGTATTTATAATACTTGATTATAGTAGCAAGCAAACTTACCTAACAGGATTCTGGACAACAGAATATGAGTGTGAGACATATTCTACCCTTGGCCAAGACAAGAAGAGGTTAATTAACTGCACTGGGAATAGGAAGGAGGACCAGCCTTTTCTAGGAAACACTGTTCAGTGCTCATTTTCTAAAGGGAAGGCATTATTGTGTTGGCTAATTAGAAATAGGAAGCAAAATAAGTAAGCCAGTTAAATTTGTGTTTGCACAGGAATGGGCAGCAAAATCTCTGTAACTAGCTATGGAAGAAATAAATGTTGCTCTCTAGCTGCAAAGTTTGAATTTGTCAAGAGGAGTCATTTGGACATAAAGAGTAATGACCTGGAAAAAATAAAAAAAAATATTTCTAAGACTTGTAATTGAGTCTTATAAAATGTTCATTTGACCATGGAATAAAGACCTGAGATTTTTTTCATAATGTTCTTGTTTCTTTCTCATCAAACTATATTTGTATGCCAAGAGCACAACTACTTTTCTTCTTTTCTTCTCTTGCCTGTAACTCTAAAGTTTGGTGTACAGAGTGTTCTTCACTGAACGTGGAAACATTGTTCATGTTGGTATGTGATTTAGTGCTATGTGTATGCGAATATTTGAGGGATTTATGAACTTTCTGGGAAGCTGCAGACAGGTATTTAATGAATGCATACTTACATATGCAGAAATCCTTATGCTGGCCCGTTTTTATTATGCTTCATTTAATAAAAGCTTTAAGATGCATGTTTCAGACTTAGTACTCAAAATAATAAGAAGCAGCAATATTAAATTTCTCTTTCCCTGACCACTCCCAGGTCATGTTACAGTCTAGTGATGTTGTCAGTAGATCAAGGAATCTTGTTAAGTTTCTAGGGTAGATTTGATGGTGGTGACTTCATTACCTACCTTGCCAATAAGTCCAGAAGTTTCCTATTCTTTGAAGGTAATGGAGGACTTCCTGTTATTAATCACCTAACTAGCCACATCTTAATGCTTCAGATGACACTGGAGAGGAGAGATACAGAAACCAATGCCCCATTAAAATGGTTCTTTCAGTGCACCATAGTCAGAACGTGCCTCTCCTGCAGAACTGTTTGCTTTCCACAGTGGCCTACACTCACAGGCTGTTAAAACACCTGTGATCTTGTTTGTCCTCTTCTACAAGTTACATTCTACACACTGTGCATAACTCTTGAAAATACTCTTTTTTGACTGCAATAGAAAATGTGAAAGTAAAGGAATTGAATTAGCAACATGTTTTAGAACAGGTCTGTTGCCATCTGAAGTGTTAGCATGGAAGCTTTTCTTGTCTCTTCTGACAACTGAGAACAAAAGCCTGGTTACATAGGAGTCAACACTACCAGAGCTGCCTCGCAGAGCTTTTCTTTCTGTGAACAGGGTCAGGCTTTTTTTTGAGAATTCTTTTTTCTGTTGATAATATTTTTTTTCTGTGTAATGCTGGTGAAGCATCCTAAGTGTGTAGGATAGGGAAAATAAATTAAGAATTCCATGTGTTTAAAAATAGGCAAAATCAGATCCAGTGGTGGGAAACATGTGCTTCTGTTCATATCCAACTCTACTTCCATCCTTTTACCTAGCTTGTTTTCTCATGTTGTAGCTGAGATGAGGTTCTTGACAAAATTTTCTCTTCAATCTGTTTAGAAGATTTCTTTGTCTTAAGGTTGCATTTAACACAAATAATATAATGAGATAGCTCACTGAGAGATAGTGGCTTAAGATCCATTGCTTATAAACAAAAAACAAAAAAAAATCCTGGCTAACACAATGTGCAAAGTATCCAGTTGTTGAATGAATGATTCATTTAATGGGGCAGTTTAGCACTAGTGCCTGTCTTCTATGAAGTATTGACGTGGCAATTGGTAAAGAACTAGCAGATGGCAGCTCTGGGGTAGGATTGACCAGAAAATAAAACAGTTCTTTAGAAAAAATAGTGAGGTTTTTTCACTTCTTTGGTACATTGTAATGAAAATGATATCTTCAAAATGTGAGCATTAAATGTCTGAGGGACTGTGTGAAAATTTGTTTGTAGTTTATGCTAGGGAATAATTATGTTGAGAATTATGGTGGCAAGTGTCTCTTAATTGCAGTCAGATGTTGTCCACTTTGTACAAACTAACCATTAATTTTCTCACACTGAGTTAAAAAGTTTTAATGAGTAAACAGATGAGAGTCTGGGTCTCCTGGGTTATGGGGAATTGTCCCAGACAGCAAAGTTATCAGCTGAGGTGAACAAGTCTCTTATTTTTGAATAGAGCTCAAATCAGGGAAGTAACAAAGCTTTAGCTACAGCTGATACAACATTTTTAAATTTTGGATTGTTTTTCTGTAGGGATGGCAAACAAGACTGCAAACAGGTATTTTAAAAAGCATTGACTATAACATTGAAGACATAAGCTATAAATATATGTGTAGTTGTGAGGCATTAGTCTTCAATTTTATCATCTGTTCTTTACAAATGCTTTGATTTTACTTATGAGTCTCCAAATAAGGATTACCTTCCCCCTTAAAAAAAATCAGAGTGAACCATCCTTGGAGTAACCATCTAAGAAACTGGATCTGCAAGGTCCACCAAGCACTCTATAGACTTTCTGTCTAAGAACTAGGTTATTTCATGGAATCTTATATTTTATATCTCTCTTGGATGTAAAAGGGATCTCCATCCCAACAGCAAAACTCTCCGGAGCTTTACTGCTAGCTTCAATAATGTCAGGTTTTAATTGTTGTGTGTTTTTGTTGTCTTGCCAGATGCCAGATGAATGAGTATGTCACCCATAGTGACTTTGGACTTTTACCATTAAGTCCATTAACTTTTGATTTTTGAGCTAAAGATTTTATTGGGTCAGCTAGTAGGTTTTAGCAGAGTAATGCACCACTTTTAGTGTCTTCTGGACTTTAACAGGCATGATGACACTTCCAAATGCAGTCTCATTACTGTCAGGCTTATTACCACCAAATGTGAGCAATTTAACATCTGTTTGAATTGCAAACACTGGCTGTTGTGAACAGTTGCTTATAAAATGATACTTTCTATTTTCCATGAGAAATTAATGGTTACCAGCAAAGATTTAGAGGTACTGAATGTTGGAGTTCTGAGGGGAATGTTCATTTTTATATCTTTATGTTGTGATCCTGCCAGCTTTCTTGTTCAAGGTCTTCAAATGGGTGAATTTTCCAATAATAGCCCAAGACTGAATGTTCATCTCTGCAAACCATTCATTACAATACTTATGAAAAAGCAGTTCAGTATGGAGCTAGCACAGAATGAGCTAGTTTAAAATCTCCTAGTTTCCGTACGTGTTATGTAGTATTTATTTAGCACTAATTCTGATCAGTGTTTCAAAAACATGACTTAGAATTCACTCCATAACTTAGTGTAGTTGGTTGGTTGGAAACCTGCCTATTTATTCTATTTTTATTTTGATTTCTTGTCCCAAGAGGAGCTCATGCTGCATATTGAGTAGCAACAAACAACACTTTTAATAAAATTTTCTATTGCCCTGACATGAACAAGAGCTGCTACACATTCACATGGTTCTAACAGTAAATATGGTTCTTAGCTACATTATTCAGGATTGAGACTGGCATGGGAAAATTAGATACAGACCTAAAGTTTGTTACAGGTTTTCACTGTCAATTTACCCATCTGTTGTGGCTTTTCAAGGGGGAAATCTCCAAGGTTCTGTTTGGCAATGCAAGCTGCTATAGAATCTGATTTTGCAGTTTTCAGTTGCTATTTTAATGGTCGTTGTCCATAATTAAATAACTAAAAATAGAAATAAAGTAGTATATTGAAACGTAAATTGTTGGAATATAAATAGACATTTAAGTACCATACTCCTGTATAAGTGAAGATTACTGAATATGATTTGCTTTCTTGAATTCTTTCATATATGTTTTATTTTTCTTCAGTATTTAACATCCCAAGTAATGTATTCTACTTTCCCAGACTTCCAAAATTTTTCTGTGATAATTTTACTGTACTCAACAACTAGACTACCTGGTGACTCTGATTTTGACCTTTGGGAAATATTTATGTAGGGAAAGAGTTTTGTACATGTGTTTGGTACATATAGAAAATAGAATGCATTGACAAATTCTATTCTGAGTACACAATGCCATTCAATCTTGAATTTGCAGCTTGTATGAAAACATTTCTGCCTTGTAAAAGAGACTATTTAATAAATATATTTCTCTGACCAGTATTTTGCAATGCACTGTATTTATGGTATATCAACAACGATTCATGTTTAAAGTAACTCTTTTTAGTGTAAGAATATAAAAAGGCACAAGATACAAAACACCTAATACATGCTGCAATTCAGTAGCACATTTCAAAGCATTCTTACCACTGAAGAGAAGAAAATAACTGAGTGCTAATCAAGGGCTCTTTATTTTGCTAGTATTCTTGGAGCTACCTAATGCATTTTGGAGTTACCTATATATTCTACCATTCAAAAGGCTGACACTGCAGCTAGAATCTGACAAGTCATTTTAGAGCAGAAAGGACATGTGATAGGATACCTTGCATCATGACCTTGTGCAGAGGTGTAGAGCTGATGTGTCATCCCCAGCTGAATTAAGAGTGGCAGAGGTTTCATGAAGAGTCCTGGAAGTCAATCCATATAGCCCAGTATTCTGTGTCTGACAATGGCCAAAGGCAGATGTGGAGGGAAGAGCATAAGAACAAGTTAAATATGGTTCCCAAAATTATTCCTCTAGCATCCAGTTCTTTGCAGCTCCAGGGCTTCTGCAGACAGCTGCATTTTCTCTTTATTTTATAGCATAGTGGGTATCTCTTCTGTAAGCTTTGCTAATCTCTCCTGGAAGTCCTGTCAATGTTTACCCTCTGCAGCACCTTGTGGCCAGCAGTACTGCAGCTAAAGTGACAGTAGGAAGAACAACTCTTTTAGCTTTGGACTGCCTTCTTCATAGTTTAATTTCACATTCCATTTCTTTTCTTGGAGAGTTAATGGCAAATCAATCCTTATACACCCTCTCTATGACACTTCTGATCTTAAAGAACTGTCTTATCCCCATCATCTTTTCTTTTACCCTCCAAAGATTCCTATTCTATTTAGCTATTTTTGGTGCAGAAGCTGCTCCTTGACTTTGATTGTCCTTATGACTTTTACCAAAACTTTTTCAGATCTACTATAACCTGTTTGAGATTAGTAGCTTGGGAAAATCTGCCTCTTCATTGTCTGCTCCTTTCCCAGACTACTTAGTAGTATGTTGAACAACACAGATGCCAGTACATATCCTTGAACTCCATTCAAGGTCTCCTCCCACTGTGATGACTAAGCATCTTTGCCCCCTTCCCTTCCTCCCTTCCCTTCCCTTCCCTTCCCTTCCCTTCCCTTCCCTTCCCTTCCCTTCCCTTCCCTTCCCTTCCCTTCCCTTCCCTTCCCTTCCCTTCCCTTCCCTTCCCTTCCCTTCCCTTCCCTTCCCTTCCCTTCCCTTCCCTTCCCTTCCCTTCCCTTCCCTCTCCCTTCCCTTCCCTTCCCTTCCCTTCCCTTCCCTTCCCCAGTCAACAGGACACACAGTCATGAGAAAAAAAAATCAGAATATAATCCTGTGTGAAGAGGCAATATTTGTACTGACATTAAATGACAAGTGTTTGACTTAGCACTCATTGTCCACTGCTGCAAGGGTGATTATGAAGAAAGCCCTAAGAAGAGGAATAGAGAGAAGGTGGTTTCTTAATTGAACCTGGGAAAGAGAACCACAATCAATGGCTGTGCTTTCAACTCTGTCATTATGAGAACGCCTCGCTGCAGTAGACCATGCTAATATTGGGTGACCAGGACAGAGTGAATAATGAGTCTGGCTGACATTATAGGCAGTTGTTCTAGTTTACAGCTTTAATAAAATTACAGCAAAGTGTAGTTATGTTTGATGTGTTTATTTATTTATTTGTGTATCATCTGTCTGTTTACTTATTACAAGTGAGCTTCAATTGTTGACAATCAGTTCCTTGTCTGAGTTTGAATTATGAACTATGGAAGTAGGAACAAAAAAGTCAGCTTTAATCTCATGTAGGCAGGTGAAAATTTAACAAATGTCCCTTTCTCAATAGTGAAAATGCTAGTTTCTGTTTTCTGAAACCTGTGTCTTGAAGATGCAGACCCTTTGTGTCCTTTGGAGTGCTTTGATATTCCACTGAAAATTGGTGCTGCTCCTGGGAATAGTGCTGTGTGTTTCTCTCTTCCTATCTGAATTCTGCAGTTTCAATTTGTAGCAATCCTGTAGCAATCCCTCCTCTGTTGTGATTGTTCTATTTGCTCTTGGTGCTGTAGTAAAATTGTAAGGGAGATCATTATAGATTGACTGCCACAACAGATAAGCAGCTGTCCTCCAGTGTCTGGGGAAAACCTGTGCCAGGTGCTATAAGGTACAGATATGGAAACATCCCTAAATGCTATGGATTGTTTTATGTAGAAGTTCAGAGGAGGTGATTGAAATGATCCTTGGCTGTACCTTGTTTTCCTCATAGACAAATGTCAAGACAAGCATAGGGAAAATAGGAGAACATTGCTTTGACTTACTAGTGGGGAAAAAAAATTCTCCTTTTCATTTTGAGGATCTATTGTTAAAAATCAGAATTGAATTCAAGTGTCAGATTAGAAGGGTCCTGCAGTGGTGAGCTGAATGATATCCTATCCATCATGAGTTCATTACAGCATTGTCAGGACCAATGTGTTGAGCCAGCATGCAAAAAGTTATTCAATTAATTGTCCTGCTAACTGTTGAGCAGTTAACATTATTCACAACAATGATCTTATTCAAGTGAATCCAGACCTCAGGTCTGAGTAGTTCTTGATTAATTTAGATGGTTATCAATCTAGACACAATGCTCAAAAAAGGAAAAGCTCTTAAAAACATACGTTTTCTGTAAAAGAATTCCAGCAAACTGGCACAATATAGTTTTGATACATTCATATATGAAGTTGTGTTTTAAATAGTTGCTTTCAAAAATAAATGTTCTATTTGTTTTGAAACTAGAACTAAGTTTTACAACTCACTTATAAATCAGTGGAAAAACTAGACATGGCTATCATGGCTGCTGTCTTTGCTGCAGCGTGAAAGGTACTACAACCACTGCATATCAAAATGTTTATTAAGAGTGAAAAGCTAGAGCCACTTTAGGAGTAAATTTGATATACAAGAAAGCAACAAAAATTGTGTCTTCAAAATAATTCAAAATTTTTTGCCTTTTATAATGCATGACACCATCTTGGTCTTGTCATTTATTTAAAAATGGAACGAAATATACCCAATCTGACACCATTCCTACTCAAGAAGTCTCTAACCGTCACAAATAACTTAATGGCAGAGATGCAGTTCCCTTGGATTCAGTGACAATGTACTTAATTTCTGTTTTACCCATGTCTATGTGTCTTCCTGTACAGGAGCTGTGTGTCTCTGCATCCAGATGGAAAAAATAAATGCCACTTAGGTGCAAAATAAACCTTTCTGGGGCCAGAGTGACAGACCACACATAACTGAAGTGACACACTTGGCCTGATGTTCACAGAGCAAGGATGGTCTGATGGCAAAACAGGTATAAAGAGGAACCCAGTTCTGTAGCCCAGAGAACCTGACCTCTGGGGAGTCACCAGAAGATGCTGAACGCACAGGCCAGCCTTCAGTTCAGGAGCATCAGGCATTGCTGTTCTGAAACACAGAGGAGGGAGATGGCATTGTATGGCCATCAGCATTTTGTGAGACAGGTTACTGGTTAAAGCCCTCTGGGAATTTCGAGACACAGGTTGTAGTATCTCCTCCAAATACAGGAACTGAAGCATGATTTCTTACAGAATTGCCCAGCCCCAGAAGTGTCTGTGTCCACTGATCAGGTAAAGAGCCTAAAGCCTAATGTCCTGTCAGGGCTAGATGCCCATTTTCTAGGTGTTCTGATGTCACTGCCAAGAATCTTCAAGGAATCTGAAATCCTTGATCATCTGTAAATACAAATGATGATTTTTCTTCAAATATTGTTGGTTAACAGGCTAAATAATAATAAGATTTAATAAATAAAATAAAACATCATGGTGTTTTAGAGGGAAGCTGAAGACTTCAGCAACCTGAGAGTGTGTTGTAAGATATAAATTTGCCCCTTTCTTCCTCTTTGTAGCATAATCTACAGTTTACTAGGGTGAAGTGCCCTATTTTATATGTAAGGGAAAACTGACATTTTAAAGTGAGTAGGTTTGATGAAGTAGTCTTCTTTCTGCTTTGTTTGTGCCGCTGATTCCAGCATTCTTAAGAAGGTCTTGGGGATATTATCTGTAATTCCAGAAGTAAACCTCCATTAACCTTACGTGTTCAAAATCCTAGTAAGAAATCAGCTTTGAGGCATCATTAAGGATATGCATAGTGTAATGATGGAAGAAGAATGTTTCATAAACACCTTTCAGTAACAGTGTTTATTTTCTGTGAATATGAGCATACCACACACTGCCTTTATGACAAGTTTTTTAATGTGTATGTAGCAGCTTAATCTTTAAAGCTCTCAAAGTCCTTGAAGGCACTGGGTAGTGGGTCACTTAGCCAAGTGACCTTTTTAAATAAACTGTATTCAGTATTGGATCAACATGAGTAGGGGTTGGCTGAAAAATGTGATGGCTTAATTCTGCCAATCCTTTTTTCTCTGTCCAACCCTCTAATCTTCCTGTGTGCTTCAGTCTTTCAGTGTGGTCTGCTTGGACTGTTCCATGTGCCCACAAATAACTCTTTGAAGGATCATGGTTTTGTGAAATTACATGTGGAGGTTTTCCTTTGGAGACTATTGTTATCATTGAAATACTGGACTATTCTTCATTTGCTACTTGTAGTGCACACCAAAGTGACACTGTATTCATCCCAAATTCCATAAACAGGAAATTCTCTTTATCTAATAAAAATAGTAATATATGTTATGTTGAATTTCCTGGGCATAATTCAGCACACAGCTGCATAATGTGGCTATTTAATTAATATAATATATTCTTTTCTGCCTGCTGCTGTATGATTAACAGTTCCCGCTGAGAAATGTACTGTAGGTACAATTGAAATGGATGAGCCTAATGAACAAGGATATTTGCATTTCATTACTATGTTGTATAATTTCACTCATAAAATTTTATGGAATTAATTTAGCATTATTTTCTGCAGATGATCATAACAATAACTTTTGAACTAATACATGAAAAGTTGATTCAAAACACCATCAAAAAGCACCCATGTTCTCCAGATGAGAAAGGCTTCAGATTTCATATGAAACTCAGTTTTTGTCTCTAAATACTTTTAGGGGCTTTGATGATCAAGTACAGCTCTAATATACTGTTAGCTGAAGTGAAAGGCAAGATTCTTGTCCACTTTATTCTCTCATCTCTCTAATCTCTAATGATTTTCTAGAAGAAAATAAGGGGAATTTAATTCTCAAAGCCACCATTGATTTGATGGAAAAGCTCACTGGAAAAATTAATTATTTCTCGTGTAGAAAATGATCGAGGCATGCGTTGGATGTAAATGGAGTTTTCAGTTCTGTTGTTGGCAATAATAGATGTGATACTCTGAGCTACAGGACATAAATTCTTGTTTCAGAAGCAGCCCTTAGAGAAAAGATTACAAATGAGAAGGAAGAGGTTCTGAAGAGAATCAGCTCTGTCCAGATTAGTCAAATGTCTCTTTGCAGACAGGTGCACACACTTTGTAGCAGACAAAAAAAAGGCATAATAACAGAACAAAAGGTCTGCTTGCTAACTTCACCTGTCAGAATATTTTCTATGGGGTAAAAGGGAAAAGATGAGGCTTAGTTATTCCAGCATTTCCCATTACTCCTGAAAGTAGTTTCTCTGCCTTACTGGCAAAGATTCCTTCAATGGTGCAGCTCTGTGGATGCTGTAGTGTATTTACGATTCGTCTGCATTGCAGAGGTTAAATGAGTCAATCTGCTTTTTTGTCCAGTGGGTATATGTGTGTTGCAACTAAATCCTGCCCTCCCTGCAAGCCAAAATGCCTAATTAAAGTGTAGTAATGCCTATAGAGTGGTTTCTGTCTGTGGGAAATTGTCTACACAATAGTGCCCACCCATCACCACAAGCACAGGTAGCTTAGTACAATTTTTTGTTCTAACTTCATTTAGACTAACTTGTGTAGATTTGATGCGAGCATACATAATTCAAACTGATTCTTGAGTGATGACTTATTATCAGATAATGGTGGAAGGGTTCCCATGTGAAGTGAAATCTCTTTTTATGAGTAAGTGAAGGCAGATTTTTTCAGTGTTTAAGGCCAAAAAAGGACAATGCCTTTATATTATTTTTTTTTTTAGTTTAATGCACTAATTCTTAAACTCCACACCATCTCAAAGAACTAGAGCACAGATGCATTTCAGACACATAAAGTTTCAGCTCACAGGAGGAAAAAGAAGGCAGAGAGGCTTTTAGACTGATGGATTTTGAGGGGGTTTAGCAGATGTAGAAAATTGAAAGATATAGCAGAAGAGTCAGTTTCTTAGATGTGCTGAAGGTTTGTAAAATTTTCTGTCTGCATTCAGCTGTCAGGAAGATAGAATTGACAGAAGCTCCCATTTTCATGTGAATTTTGATTGACAAGCTTGTTTGTTGTACTTAACTCTGGTGTTATATTTGTGTATAACAAGGCTTTTGACTGATTATAATGCTGGTAGCATTATCCTGTATCTCAGACAAGAGCTTAAAAGACTACAAAGATCTGAGGATTATGCAGGACATACAAAACCTTGTGTTTCAAAAGAGTTTCCCATTTAAAAAAGTGGAAATCTGACAAGCTAGCTTGATTATGTTTTAGCCCTTGGTTTGATTTGTGTCAAGATAGTAGTGCAGAAACAGTGTGTGAAAGAGTTAAATCTAAAGCAAGTTTTCAGAGTAATATCTGAGGATTTATTGTTGCTGTGGCTGTGGTAGAGTACCATGGTCTTATAGAGGAGTAGATGTTCTCTCCCTCAGCAGACTTAGTTTTTTTCAAAACATAACCTATTCTTATCCTTCCTAAATGTCAAAATTTGAGAAGAAATACAGAGCAAGTGTACCCTTTCCATAGCTATACCATGGCCAGCACCCTGAAACCCTACCACTTGCTCCAGGATACATGCCTGGTGAGGGGGATCTGCCCAGCCCTCACAATTCTGTATCCTAAGTGAATTCCTTTCCTCAAATACTGGAAGTCAGCCAACAATGTCCTGAGCTTTCTGGAAACGCTTGCTCTGGTTTTCTGTCCCCTGAGAAACCAGTTGTGATTGTCTCCTATATCACTGGCCTTTACATTCAACCCATTGTTTTTTCCAGAATGTGCTCATTTCCCCTGTGTAATTTGAATTAAGAACTTGCTAAAAGTATTCGCCACTGTTTTTCAGATTATCTCTCCTTTTTGGCAAATGAACAGCTCTGTGGGAAAAAACCCAAACCAGTTAAATTAATGAGGTTTAATTTCTTGGATTCAGTTTTTTATTTTCCTTTGGTGTGTGTTTATTTGATTTTGCTTTATAACTTGGCTTCTTAACTAAATTGAGCTTTCTGCATTCTGGTTTACAAAGTTAAAATGACAGAGAAAGAAGGGATATGCACATCCTGACACCAAAAAAGGTCTCATCTACTAAGGCTGTATTTCAGCTTTCTTGATTTATTTGACTACTTCAATTATTAGAATTCAAGTCCTTGATTTCTATTTTTTGTGAATGACAGTGGAGAGAAGCTGCTTTAGTAATCTGTAGCCTTCATTTAAGGTGTGTAAAATGTGCAGGAAACATAACTGAACTATTTAGATGATATTCCAGTGAATTCATCCAGAAATAGCATAGACCAATGGATATAGTACTCAAGTGGTATGAGGGAACATGGATTTCTGTACTGATTTTGCTGCAGAAAAATGATGGTCTTTTAAAAATCAGCTCTTAGATTCAGTTTCATGCTCTGGAAGACAGATATTTTACTACCTTTTCCTCTGAAAACAGAAAAGGAGAATGTCTACAGGAGGTAGTGTGTTGACAGGCAGAGACAGTGTTCCAGCCTGTTAATACTAAATCTGAGAAACACCAGATAAAAGAGATGTTAGAACTGGACACCTCTCTTTTATTGTCATGGCATTCTCTGCAGGACAAATACATTTGTCACAAAAACCTCTACAAACTTGGAAAAACCAGGTTCCAATCTGGTCTTAATTTTAACAACTGAAATCAGAAATATTTCTAAATTATAACAAAACTACGTTTTTGTTCCCACATACAGATAATAGTTGTGATTTTGGGGGGGGGGGGGTGGCTCTTTAGTAGAAGAAATGGGTTTATTTCAGACTAATGGGTTATTCTGAATGGTTGCCTTACAGATTTTGGAAAAAAACATCTCATCTCCATTATATGCATTTAAAAAAATTACTATTTCAGTATGTTCAATATTTTTTTGACTTAAACAGCTATATTCTCTGAAGACAGCATCCTCACTGGAAACTCTCAAACCCTTGTCAGCTCTGAATGATCCAGCTCATATGTGTTGACATGAGATGAAGGACAATACTGCCAGGGGCTTCAGGAGCTGGATGACATGGGGAGACTTTTTTGCAAGTGGTGTTGCCAGATTTTAGGAACTCTCTAAGCACAAAGATTAAGGTTTAGAGAGAAAACATTGTTTATTCCACACAGGGTGCGAGGTAGAAGTTTCCAACAGATTAATCGCACTAGGGGGTAAGAAGCAGAAGAATGTATACATTGAAATTTGCATAAACCCACTTATCTAATTCATAGTTGCCATCCACCTAATGCACAGTCATTTAGCTTGCACAACCTTATGCAATCCTAGTTAGTGCCTGCATGTGCCTCTTTGGGGTCTCTGGTGGTCATTTGGGGATGTGTCCTCTACTCAGTCTCAAGCAAAGTGCAGCTCAGGCTGCGCAGAACGCAAGATTGTGTGTCAAATAAGATATGATCTGCAGCTCTGGAGCCATGTCTTTCTAAACAATTACCAAGCAGGACTAAAAATACAAAAGGTTTTCATAAGCATTAAGCAACACCTGACTAACACACCGATAGCATTTGCATTCAAAAGTGGGGTTAGGGGTGAGGGCGATATCATCAGCCACCAACTACAAGAGAGATCAAAGGAAGTGTGGTTCAGAAATGGCACTCCAAAATTTAGTTCTCCTAACGAGACTCTCCCAAATCAGATGCTGCCTGCTCGTTTCCCCTTCTTCCCCTCCACCTTCCTGCTCTGGGGATGGAGTTGAGAATCAAAGGCACATAAAGGTGAAAATTATGAGCTGAGATAAGCACAATTTACTGGAAACAGCAATGAAACAAGAAAAGGAGCAGAACAGCAACAATACTAACAACAAAAGGTATAAGAAAAAGAAACTATTTACTCAGAAAGTAAAACACCAGACTGTTTGTGCACACCCCTGCCCCTCACCCCCTCCATGAAAAATGAGAGAGTCCCTAACTCCTGCCCCTGGCAAGAGACACGAGATGGTATTGATAAACATCAGGGTCCTGCCAGGTTCCCCTCTTGCTCTGTAAAAATTTAACCCTGTCCTGACCAAAATTAGAACAGGAAGAACAGAGAATTGCCCTTAAAGACACCGGTGGGATGGAACTAGACAATGGCTGTCCCTTCTGCGTTTTCATTACTGTCCAAATTGAAAAAGGAAGAAAGGGAATGAGAGAAATGAGATTTTTCAGGCATAGGAAGGGGGATTTGAGATATGACAACCATGAGTCTAGTCAGGATTGAGGAATAAGGAGAATTATGAGTGAGAGGAGGTAGTAGGACATATTTAGAACCAGATAGTTACAGGTTCAGATGAGGCAGGAGAGACTGTCACAAGGCACTGTTAGCACACGTTGTCTTTCATTACTGAAAGACAATGATGGCATTTCAACATGCTATTGGATAATTATTTAGTTTGTGAGCTAAATTATTTATGTAGAGTAGTTAAGTGGCAAAACACATGGCTATGTTTCCTGAGGAACTCTTGTACTTGTTTTAATGCTTTTCCTTATTTTTAATTACATCTCTTTTCTGGATTTTCATGGCAGTTATAAATTCATCTTGTTCCTTTACATCTAATTTCCTCTTGGTACAAGCAAAGTGCTTTGAAGAAGTTGCTTAATGAATCTAAACCTTACTGCTTGCCACATGGCCAGCAATCAGAAAATGTGGGTCCATGATTTGCAGATGTTACTGGAGGTAAACAGTCCTTATGTTGGAAATTTTATTTTTACAGGTGGTAACATCACATCCATTGATTTCCATAGTGATTTTTCACTTACTGGATTTTTTTTCTTATAACGTTGTGGGTTTTGTTCTGAATCTGTCTCTAGCTTAAATTCTTCTAAGTCTTAGGAGACTTTTTTTATATTAACGTGATTTCCTTCTTCCCCAGTGTGTTTTCATTTGATATATTAACATAATTTTGTACCTTATTCATTAATTTCAATCCCCACTAGCAAAAGAGATGTTGCAAGACTATAACAACTCTTCTATTTGATAATTAGTACTATTGCAAATTTCTTTTAAACAAAGACAATAGATTGGCAGATTCTCTCAGTGGTTCTACATAATTACTAGTCATTATTAAAACAAATAGCTTTAAAATTAAATAGAAATAAAATTTAAACAGTCAAACCTGTAATGAACCCTTACTGTATAAATTGACATTATGTTTGTGTGACACTACAAAAGGACAAAAATAAAAGGAGGGGTAAGAATAGGAAGATAAGAAGAAAAAACCAAATCTCATGCCATAAGAGACAGTAAGCCAAGGAGATAATGCAGAGAGAAAAGTACTGCTTTGTCATAAATGGCATTTTCACTAGACTCAGAAAGAGAGCTGTGAAAAGCAAAGCCCAAGGGACAGGCTGTTCAGTTTAAAACTTCAGGGGTGGGAAAGAATTTCATATAGTAACTTTTTGTAGTTATATACAAATAATTTTTCCTATACACTTGATACTAACACAGAAGTGGAACATTCAGAAAGCTAGAACGATCACTTTTTTTTTTTTTTTTTCCAATAATACTTGAAGCTTCTCTTGGAAAGCTTGATTTTCTAATGTTACCATAATTGTCTCAAGTGCTGCCATCTTCAGCTCCTTCCCTACAGCCTTTTATGCTGAGTTAGAGGGTACACTGATAAGTACCAACAAGATAAGACAGGAAGAATTTCCCCTGTTCTTGACTGAAATTTTACAAAAGCCATATTAACACACTCCTCCTGCACATTTGTGGAGTAGACAGTCTCCAAACATCATGTTATCTGTCCCTGGTGTAAATAAATTCAGATAATATGGATGAGTTTGTAGAACCTTGTTGCCTTTTATATTTTGCCTGTTCCTTCAAAAAACTGGGATAGAGGGAAATGAATAAGAAACCAAGTACCCATTAGCTATTAACTGAAAAATACTTCCTCAATACATGCAGGAGGTTGGCTCCAGGTCATGATGCCTCTTTGCTTGTTTAACACTGGTGGCAAAGATCTGTCCATGGGCGTCCTTTCTTCCCACAAAAGAATTTGTGAAGAGTGAGGCATGCCAGGTGAATACAGAAGGACAAGAATCTGGGTACGTTTAAGATCATTAATGTTTAGTAGGCAATTTAGAGGGGGGAAAAACAGTGATGTAAAGGGAGGGATGATGGGAAAATCAAAAGGAAACAAATAATTGGTGGAAAATGAAGAAGTACAAAAATTTATAAAGGTAAAAAGTAAAATTAAATAGGGAGTGGAGAAGACATGAACGTTCATTGGAAGGAGATATTGCTACTCTTTGGGACTCTCTTCTTGGTATACTGTCAAAATGGGTGTTATCCTAATAACTGTCAGAGGTAGGGAAACTTCCTAGAAGTTTGGCATTTTGTGGACCCTATCAAAGACACTTGGGATTCCGTAGTACTTTTCCAGGATAAAAATAAAATGAATTGATTTTTTTGTATGTTGTTTCACTGCCATGAAAATCTATGTAATAATTATCTTCCTCAGCAACAGAAATCTTATAACCGGGGAAAAAAAATCAAGATAACATATATTTGCATATTATTGTATTTGCAAAGTGAACAGACAGGGTCATCCAATTCTATTTACTATACTTTACCCACATACAGTGTATCTACAATAGCTTGTAACTTAGGAGAGAAAAGCCCTTGGAAAGGGCATTGCTGAAAGGCAGAAAATAGAAGCAAAAGCTGTAAGAGAACAGAACCACAAATGCTTTTCTCTACCCAGTCTTAGACATCAGTCTTCATGATTTTTGCTTTAATTCAGTTTTAGTAGCTTTAATTTTTAAAAAAAATTCCAGTGTTGTTTTATTTAAAAATAGCATCAATGTGTATCACCAAAGAATATAATTAATAGCTAATAATTTGAATCAAAAAGGTTTCGCTTGCTTCATGAAATGAAGAAAAGAAAAAAGATGTTCAGATCCACATATGGTGGATCCTCTAGGACCACCTGCAAGCAGAACTGACCAGCAGTCACCTTCAAAATATTTATAAGACTCCAGCAGAAAGATCATTATGTTCATGTGTGAAATAAGTATGTAACATAGTCTGAAAAGAATACTCCCAAAATTACATTTGAAATAAAATGCTAAATATCCTGTGTGACTTTTCATAAAAGCCACAGGTTCTTGTAAGTTCTGAATGAAAGTAACAAACTTAATGAAAGCAACAATACTTATTAAAAAGCATTTCTGGGATTTCACGATTTCACAAGAACATAATGTAGTCATCTGCATCTATTTCATAGTCAAATTCACTGTAAAAAATGTCAAGAAGATGAAAAGATAAAATGACAAAACTGCTGATCCATTTAAAGTGTGAAGTTTCCATGTTCCTTATTGTGGTAGCACCTTTGATGGGTTTTTTTTGTGGCCCAGCTCTCCTCTGTGCATTGTACCACGCAGTGTGGAATGTGAGCCTTAAGCAAGCAGTTTGATAGATCTTATGTGTTTCTTTTAAATGGAAGATCTTTGCAAAATACATGTTTTTCTCTCAGACTATGAAAGATATTTACAAAGACTCTTCTATATATGTATATTTATACTGTTAGTACTGTTAGTACAAGACATATTAGTAATGACTGATCTCCATTTTCTCCCCCACCCTTCTGTCTTCCCATTATATACTTTATATATTTATAATATGATTTATATTATAAATCGGATTTTTCCTTCACTTCTATAACTTATAATTAACAAATAACAGCGCATTAATGCAGTACTAAAATGTGAATTCTCTAAATTTTAAAAGAAAAATATTTCAAATTCCCTATATTCTTTTCAGAACTCAAAAGAAATAATCACCTGTTAAAGAAATATCTTCATGTCCTCCAATGTATTGCTCATTTTTGGTTTTGATGTGCTTTGGATATCATGGTTTTGCTAAAACAAGAAGATAACTGTTGGCCAGGAAATCATAGAATGTAAGTTCCCCCAGAAGTAAGCAGAGCTCTGTGAAATGTCTGACACAAGTCTAAAGGCAAACCTTTGTGCAGTGGAATAAGATTACAAAACTGGAGGGTTTGATCCGTATTTTCTATGCTTAGAATTTTGGTTTTGCTTTTAGAATTAATGGACCGTGGATTGATTTGTTCAGGTGTTAAGTTTTGCCCTTGACTGTGTCTGCTAGATCTTTGTCCGTGCCTGTAGGAAGATTTTTAAACACACATTACTGATGTAAACTGGAGTGACATGAAGGCCAAATGTACATCTTCTCAAGTACGTCTTGTATATGCACAAATATGTGCAGAATATGTCTTGTTTTGAATCCATTCCTGTGAGTACTGCGTTGCCTTTGACATAAAGGCTCTGCTCTGTTCTGATGCTGATTTCTGTGCTATGTGCTCAGGCTCCCTAAGGGAATTGCCAGCAAGGGCCCAAGACATTGTGTTTACTGATGAATGCTCTTTGCTGCCTAGAGCAGCACAGAGATTTATTGCAATATGGTGTTACCAGGAGATGTGGGGTTTACAGGCCTGTCACGTGAAAAACAGCACACAGAAATCTGGAAAGGTCTTCAGAAGGGTGCCCTGACAGATTTAGCAGTAGAGGTCTGTGACAGCTGAAGACAGGTTTGGGATATTTTGCAGGTGGTGATACTTTCCTCATCAGTTACATCCTCCTCACCTCTAACTAAGAAGTGAAAGCGAACTGTGACTGTAATATAGTACTTGGGGAAACTCAAAAGTTTTATATTCTGGCTGTAAGCCAGAACATGCTCAAACAGTGTCTCTGGTGAAACATTCAGCTACCAACAGCTCAGACTGTAGCAGTATTTCAGTTTCTGTACTTGTTTTCCACCATTCATGACACCTGTTTTCCAGCAGTGCTTCTTGTCACTTTTTCATTGCTGATCATTTGGTTGCAGAGAAGAACCTTTAGCTCAAATAAGTAGCAGGGATCAGCAGAGTAGGGGGATAGAGAGCACTCTAGACATAAAACTAGAGATTGTTTTATGTGGTCCCTGTTTTCTGAATAGCACTAATAGTGTGATGAAGGTGCATGTGCTCAGGCATCTGCAATGGAAAATTACTTTGTAATATTCTTTCTAGGTTTTCACTCCCTTCTTAGATTCTTTGCCTTATTTTCACCCCTACTTTATTTTAATCACTATTTAATTACTATTACAAATGTCCACAGTCTAAAATTAGGATGGCTTCACCTAACCAAATTTTCTGGAATATCACATTAAGTGTAAAGTGAAGTCAGCAAGTTTTCTGTTAATAACAGGGCACTTGTGCACTTCTATATTGAAAAAAATTTAAGTTCTGTGTGGATTGTCTTTGTTCATAGCAATATATCCATTCTATAGAATCTCTTAACATATATTCCCATTATAAGACATTTAAATTAATCTGCCAAAACACAAAAGGGTTATACTATTTTTAAATCATAGTATTATTCCTTTTCCACATTTATCTCACTATGTCATTGCTGCAAATAAAATGGGTTACTATGTTCATCATACTTTATGAATTAATATCCATTTGCTTAGGTTTGGACTACTGTAACAACACTTTATAGTTTACCTCTTATATACTTTCCTAACAATCAGAAATAATACAAACTTTTCCCAGAGGTTGACAAAACTTAGCAGAATTTGCAGCTTGTTTTATACATCTTTATTTTTCCTTCCAAATGAAAAATGTTCTGTTTTCTTGTCAAGTTTTAAAG
Organism: Sitta carolinensis; assembly: GCA_032173965.1. Lineage (NCBI taxonomy): Eukaryota > Metazoa > Chordata > Aves > Passeriformes > Sittidae > Sitta > Sitta carolinensis. The sequence goes on from JAVUNC010000006.1 coordinate 41,464,062, forward strand.
TTAACACAAATAAAATATACAATGTTCCCCACTGGTCTGCTGGCCAGTGTTGCTCTCTGAATAATAAATCTAACCAGTGCCAATGGTACTCTTATGATGTATTACACTAGCATATTCATATGAATACATTCATTCAGAACACTGCTCATCACCCAAGGAAACCAGAATATCCACAAATTTGTGGTGACAAATTATGTACTTGGCAAGAGCAGGGCTCACCTGAGATGCATCAGGAATGAAGACAAAATGCTCATTATCAAATGGTTTGTTCTCATTTATATGAGAGAGAATCCCACCTGACTTTTGCAAACAAAAGCAGAATTTCATCTTAGGAAAATGATTATATTTCACTTTTACAAACATCCTTTTCTCTTCCTGCAATCTTGTGTCAATGTTTATTCCCTGTGGCATAATACAAATGGACTTGTTTAATTTTCCTTGCCCAACATTTTGCCCCAGATGTTTTGTCCTAGCTATGTGTTAGCATATATTTCACTTGTATGGCCTTTGTTCCATCCTGGAAATTGAAGCATAAAAGTATTTCAGAACATGGGTTTAAATACTGAGTTATCCCGAATGCAAAGCACATCAATAAATCTTTAATTCTTTGTTCAAGTTAAAACCTCTGCTCTAGAAATCCTGAAAGGTTCTAGATGAAGAGAGTGCTGTTTCTACATCTATACCACAGTCAGTCCTATATACCTATCACTAACCTTAAACTATTTAACACCAGCATTTATATTGATAAAGACATGATAGAATATAGATAAATATAAGCTGAAAAATGTGTTGGAGAAACAGGATAGCTGAGTTTGCACTGAGCTACTTCTACAACAGTTCAAATGTAGCTGGTTTGTCTAGTCTATGCTGCAGTGACCACTCTGTCCTAAATCCTTAGGAGTATGCGTGTGGAAAAAGAATTACCAGCTTGATTCTCCTCCTAAGGTAAGTTCTATTCCTGTATAGATACATTCACCATCATGTTCATCATGTTTAAATTGTCCATCCATGTTTTAATTCAGTAATACTATATCTTTGCCAGCATTAGAGTTGGTAAAAAAATGAGACCAGGGCCAGATTTCACTGACTGTTAAAGCAAAAGTGAGCTTCTCATTTGTTTGTGCAGCCACCTGGTTTGTCAATGAAGTTATGGAAATCTTGCAGGAAAATTATTAAAAAATATCCCTGGTTTTGTTCCAAAACTGATCAAAACTTTACATGTTTGTGACTTACTTAACAAACAATGGACTGATAGAAATATGTAGATAGGGGCTCTAAATATTGTGTTGTGGAAAAAAATATAGATGAAGCAGAGTAAGAAAGCATAGAGTACTAGAGGGATATTGCATGTAAATAAGCACAGTACATGAAACCATTATCTTATCTTTGTTCTTCAAGGGAAAGAAAAGTTAAAAGAAAGTGCATAGTGAAGGCTCATTAGGCTTGAAAAGATATTGCAGGAATTTTTGATTATTTCCATTATTTTCAGAGGAAAACATTTAATTTTATACACTGTTCAAGATGACAGTAGCTAGGGTCATCTACTGCCTGAAAGGAGCTGCACTCCAAATCAAGTTTCTGGTTTGGGGTTTGCATTGTAAGTGCCTTGGACTGATTATCAAAATCCCAGAAATCCCACTGATTTTTACAAACCTTCTGATTGTTTTCATATTTGTAGTACAGATTCCCATAGGCTGAACATAAATGAGTACTTTTTTTTCACATTCCTCTCTGAGGAATGTCATTTGATAGACTTCTACTTTGACCAGTGGGATTGGAGAGGTAGTAACCTTATTCTCCAATCCCTAGTCATTGTCCAACATCTATAAATATTGCAGTTAAAAATAAACTGCCCTTTTTGTATCCTGACACTTAGCTGTGTTAGCATCATTCTTTTCATGTCCTCTGACAACATACTGACTTCTGTTTAAGGAAATTAGGTACCAACCATTCAGTGAAACTTTTATGGGAACCAGCTTCGAGCAGGTGATGTGGGAATGGCTGGGAAAATCTCCATGCTGGTCAGGGTGAGATCCTGCTTGGCTCAGCAAGGAAGGCTTTTTGTGCGACTCCTGCCTTGCAAACTCCTCAGAGCTGTATTGTGAAATCCAGCCTCACTATCCCATTTTAGAGGGCTTTCAGCTCAGTCATCTTCCCAGTGATGACACGGTTAGCAAGGTAAGAGTGTTGTGCTTTGATACAGCACTAAATAATATACCACAAACATGATTTATTGTGAAATTTAGTGGCTCCATCCAAAACACCAAACCTGCTCCATGCTTAGGATCATCAACCAGTGTTTTAAAGTTCACCAATTTCATCTGTCTCACATTTTAGATATGAGTTTTATCTCCAGGAAATAACACTAGAAACCATTCTTCTCCTATTTCCTCCAGCCCAAACTTGTAAAGGTTGTAAAGGAACTCAGGGAAACAAAAAGGGAGGAGAAGGCATAACCCCTGCAGAATGAACTGAATCAGGAAAATTATGCCTTTGTTTTTCTGTTTCAGTTTGTGTCTATTTTCAACATTGCCTTTACATGCTGAGAAAGCTGAGGTCAGACAACCATTAGCCCCTGCAGCCCATGGGCATCCACCATGGAACAGAGATCCACCCACAGCCCACAGAGGACCCCACTCTGGAGCAGGTGGAGGTGTCCCAAGGAGGCTGTGACTCTTGTGCTTTACCAGGCTCCTGGCAGGTCATGCGGTCGCATGGAGAGGAGCCCATGATGGAGCAGGTTTGCTGGAAGGACTTGTGATCCTGTGGGGGACCCACACCACACAATCTGTTCCTGGAGGAGTGAACCACATCAAAGGTTCCCAGATGGAGCAGTTTGTGAAGACCTGCAGTGCATGGGAAGGACTCACGGTGGAGAAGATCAAAGAGTCTCATGTGGGAGGGACCCCACACTGGAGAAGAGGAGTGTGAAGAGTCCTCCCCCTGTGAAGGAAGTAGCAGCAGAGACAATGTGTAATGAACTGACCATAAACCCCATTCCTATCCTCCTGCTCGTCTAGGTGAGGAGGAGCTAGAGAACATGAACATAAAGTTAAGCCTGGGAAGAAGGGAGGGGTGAGAGGAAAGTGTTTTAAAGTTTTTGCTTTATCTCTTATTATCCTACTCTGATTTGATTGATAATAAATTAAATTAATTTCCCCAAGTTGAGTCTTTTCTACCTCTGAAAGCAATTGATGTGTGTTCTCTTCCTATGTTTATGAGGGAGAGAACCTCTGAGTCTTTCATTATATTTCCTGTCCCCTGCCCAACTGTGGAGGGGAGTGATAGAGCAGCTTTGGGAGAGTACCTGAAGTCCAGACCAGGTCGACCCACTGCATTTCTTTTGCTACCTTGTGCCCAGTGGCAAAACAAATGTTTTCTGCACTGCAGTTCTTTCTGGGATTTGTTCACTATCACTGCTGAAAAGTGCAGTTGTTTCCAGGCTGCTTGATTAGTTAGGATAACCATGGCTACAAGAAAATATTAAGTGCTAATAAGCCTAAGTGTAGGTCTCTGCTTAAGAATTGCTGTCAGCTGGCATCTTTCAGAAGCATTTGAGAACTTAAATGGTAGGACAGATATTTTGCTACTAGATTAAGAGAATTACAAAATTGCTGATGTTGGAAGGGAGATGGCCCTGATTAACCCCATTGCTCAAACTAGGGCCAGCTAAAGCCAATTGCACTCTTCCTTTAGCTCAATTCGCCTGACACTAATTATTCTAATGCAAACCTGTGAACTGAGGACTAGACGTGTTTTTCTATTAACATAGGTATGTGATGTTTACAACTCTTTTTACAATTGTTGATATAAAAGAAGTTGTTTGGAAAGTGGTGCCTTCATGGAAATTAACAAAGAATACAGCATATCTGAATCACCATTTCTCTGTTGCTAGGCTGAATGTAGCAAATTCTAGTTCTCATTTGTGAAAAGGACTTCTGTGCCCAATTATCCCAGTAAATTCTGTGCACTTGCACAGAGCTCCTGTCGTTGGTAACTTGTATGTGTATCCTTGTTCTCTCGAGAGCAAGCCAACCATACAAGATGCTTAAAAAGTCTTAAGACCTTTGTTTGAGGATGCAATGGAGCAACAAACATTTTTGGCATAGGAGATAGTAATGAATTGCAGCTGGAAAGAGAAAGCAAACTGGAAAAATAAAATTCTCTCAGCTCTTAGGGCTGAGTATTCTGAGTAAAAAATACAGAAACAAAAAAGGTAACAAAAAATCCACCTGCAAAGGCATACACACGTCATCTGTGCACTCCAAAAAGAAGTATTCAGGGAATCTCATTTTAGAAATAGAAATGAGGTAGTAGAGTTACCTGACTCTCCTAAGGAACCATTGCTCTTAACTCAGTCAGCAGGACTGCCTTATTTACCCTACAGAAAATGTCAGGTAATTTCTGTTACAAAGAACCTGGCCGATTTAAACTACTTTGAATTTGCTAAGGGCATGCAGATGAATATCTTTACACGTTGGCTGATATAGGGTAACTTTGTTTCTTATTAGTTTGTGTGGCTAATCAAGTCAGATTTTACTATTTTTCTCTGATTTTCCCAATATAACTTCTTTATTTTTAATGGGAATCAAGACAGATTTGTAATACAACACTTCGGATTTTCAGTGTCTTTTTTTAAAGCTTTTGATGCCATTTTTACATAAATACCTCCATAATCTGCTCATATAAATGGGACATTTATGACCTGCATGAAGAGAAACAGCTATAATATTTCTTGGCTTACACATAGATTAGATCATTTAGCTTGTAATAAAAGGAAAATATTTTCTACATTATGGTTGATGTTTTTTGTTTGATAGAAAATTGTATCTTTCATTTAGATTTTAAATGAGCAGTGTACATTAAAACTCTCTCTGACAATTATCCTTTTATATCCTAAATCTACCTACTAGAAGTACCATAACAAAATGACACCAAATTTAGTTTATAACCCTCTAATACCATATACCAAAGAAAGGGCTGTTTTGCAAGCTGTCACAACAAGGGATTGCAAAATGACAGCCAGTTATAGTGTTGAAGATCTTTGCTTCCCAGGTGTTTGTGTATTTCCTATCAACACAATGATCAGAACAATGTCAGCTGAACACTGGATGCTACTGCAAAACTAATCATTACTGCTGCAGCTGGCACCTTAACTGTGGGGGCAAGACAGCACTCATCGCTGGTCCAGCAGCAAGGAAGGAGCAGCCAGCCCCTCCTGCCACGCTCCAGCTCTGCAGCAGTGTGCCTGCTCGCTGGCTGCTCCCTCCTGCTGCTCCCAGCAGTGCGCAGGTGGACGTGCAGCCAGCATGGAGCTGAGCACAGAAGAAAGCCTGGTGACATTAAGGATTGGAGAGCTGTAAGTGAAGCTGTACCTGCTTCCCCGCAGTCATTGCCTGAAGTGATGCTTTGTGGAGCTGCTTATGGTGAGGTTTGATGGATCGTGTTCCGTAAGCAACAGGAGCCAGGGACAGAGGGAGGCATTTTTCCAAGTCCTTCCTAGGTGGTTAGCACAGAAACCCAAAGCACTGATTTAGTTTCTCCAAGAGAAAGCAATGGCTCATTGTATTTCGCAGCTCTGGATCCAGTGTCTCATCCATGACACTGCATTTAGTATCTGCTCGACAGATGGGGGAGTCTGGGGGAGGCAGAGGGGGCAGTGGCCCAGCAGCTATTCTGAGTTAATCTACCTGTGATCAGGAGTGAGCACTGCTGCATACAGCAGCATTGACAAAAGTGCTACAAATATTTCCAACCTATAAAATCCAACATCTGATTTGCTTTGTTTTTTTTAAAAATCTTGGTGACTGCTAGTTATAAGTTAATGAAAGTCATGTTATCTTGAAACAAATTTCAATAATTTTTTTTTCTGATCCAACTATAATTCCTCTTTTGGCATCACCCTATGCAACAGATCATTCATTCTTCTGCCAGCATTATGCAGCAGTGTGTCTCAGGCAGTGCTGATGCTGAAATGTCCTTCTCCCTGAAAGCAACCTCTTGCTTTTCCACCTGAGCTGTCATTCATGCACCCACAAATCACATTTTATGTTTCCACTGTTACAGTCATATGAGAAGTTTTAGGTAAAACTACAGACTCGGGCATATGTCCTTTATCAGCATGATATATAAAGGCAGGTGCATTAGACCTATGAATTTAAAACAGTTTGAATTGCATATTTATTCATTGAGGAAAATATAGATTGGCTCATTTTTTTAATGTCTAGCTAATATACCTACTCTAACAGTACCCAGTGATATGTTTCTAATGTTGGCATCTGCTTGTACCAAGAAAATACTTAGCAAGCACATAAAAAACCCACATCAGGTTCTGCCCAAATTACTTCTGTAAGCTGTACCATATGGTCAAAGATAAAATCTAATATTGGAAATACCATTTGTTTAATTGCTGGTTCTAATACACTGGGGAAAATAAGATATTTACTCTGAAGGATTCATAATTTGACTTCATCTCTTCTGGTTTTATTGCACGAATGTCAGCGCTGCCTTTGCTGATCATTCAGCTACTCATTAGCTCCTTGGCAGATGTAATGTTCCTGCTCTCTTGCAGTTAAATTTTAACAATCAGACTCATCCCTATCTATTGCAGCCCTCAAGCAATTAATACTATCAGAAGGAAAAGTGACTTTTCAGATAACAGAACCAGCTTTGCAGCTGAGCATTCTAAATAATTTCTACAGTAAAAATTATTTCATAAGGATTTTTGGATCCCTTCTGAGCTGCATGAAGATTTTATACTCCCAAATCTGCTTTACTAAACAAATTTACCTGAGAGTTTAGTCAAGTCTATTTGGAAAAACTAAAAACTGCAAGTAGTTGATGACTTTTTATTCTCAATATTAAATAATCCCATTAAATGAAGAAAATATGTTGCTGTTTTATATATATGTGAAGATAAAAATATAGTGATTATATATTATATACATAATATGTGGAATTTCACAAAATACAGCTATTTAAACACAGCTTAGCTCCTGAAGAGACCACATATGATGGTGCTCTTAAAATTCCACAAGAATTATAGCCACCAAAAAAAAAAAAAAATGTATTTTACATCCCTGTGAAAACGTATCACTTTGTAGATAAGTTTGCATAGCTATGTAAAGAAATAAAGGAGAAATGTCCCCTCACATACATAGATACCAGACGAGATTGTTCTGAGATTTTTTAAACTATGATCTTTTTTCTCCTTAGTTTGAGCATGTTATGTAAGACAAAAATTTACATACGGAATCTACTGCAAACTGGCATCTCTATCTCATCTGCTAATTTTTTATTAGCAAGTCACTCAGATTAGTCCATTCAGAAAGTACTAGAGTTCTCATTATAACTGCTATCTCTATTTTTATCTTTATTTGGTTCAAATGCAATAAAAGTCTGTTCTTAAAAGATTGATTTGCTATCACTCTAGAGTAGCAGTTTTAAAATCAATTTACAGTCTACAAAATAAGACTTATAAATTATTGGATCAGGTCCAGTAGAACAGTTGATTAAATATACTTATTCCGATTCTGAGATTTGGGGTTATAATTTTTGGTTTTGTTTTTTTTTGTTTGTTTGTTTTTTTTGTTTTGTTTTGTTTGTTTGGGTTTTATTTATTATTTTTTTTTTTATTTCTAAGGCCCTCAGGATGATAACCACCTACTCCTTTAAGAGTAAGAAGAAAAATGTCCATAACTAGTTCATGCCTACTGAGGAACTTTCTTTGAAACTTTATTTGCTAATGATTAAAAATAAATAGCAGGTAGATGTTTGGAGAGGTAATCTGCTTTTCAGTATGTGTCAGGGTGTGCACGGTACTAAATCTATTCAAATGATCTTTTCAAAGCTTGGGATATCCGTGTTTCCAAGTGTTTCCCTTGAGCTGCATGGAAGAAATGAGAATTGGGAAAGGTGATACTTTGAGCTACATTGTTTTAGATCCATTACCCATATATTTGTGTCAGTACATCTTTGTGTTGAAGCCAATAAGCAGGAGATGTGAACACTTGAATTTCTCTGAGATGGCAGTAAATGAGATAAAAAAATAGCTTGAGATATGCTTATGTAAAGTATTAGATTTCCTGATGTCCTCTGATGGCTCTACACAGACAGAACTGGCAGCGTGTTATCAGACACAATTATGCCATGATTTGGATTAGGCCTGCTGGGGACAGGGGAAACCAACTGTTGGGAGACTTACATATATATATTACAGCCATGTGTACTGCCATGACCTGAAATGTTTTGTGACAATTTATAAACTTTTTTCAATTCCTCCACTACTAAAATACCTCACTTCTGGGTAAAAAATATATTTTTTTTAGCTATATTGCAGTATTGGTATTACCCAAGTCACAGTCCTTTGCTCCATCTTTATGTGACCTCTAGGAAATTTCAATGCATCTTTTCACCAAATTTTTTTTCTTTTTTTCTGGAAGTTCTTATTTATATTTTAATCCTATTTTTTTTGTATTTTTATATTTTTAGGTTTCTAGAATAACTAGCAGACATGAATCACTGACTGATGGGTCTCTAATGTCCCATTGTGGCAGTAAATAATTGCTAGTTGTATAGTATTACAAAAAATTATAATTGTGTTTCTTTTTTGACGTTGAAAAATAATTTGTCCCAGCAGACAATGTTGTAGATTAGATCATAAAACTGAAGAAAAAAGTCCAGTTAAATAATTCAGACCTGATTAGATACCTAAAAATGGGAAAACTTTTGTAGTTTGCAATATTTACAGATGAAGAATAAGGTAATAGAATAAAGAAAGTGATTCTGGTTGGGATTTGATAACGTAGTGCATAACATCTGGAACTACAAACTGATACTTGTGAGTTATTTGTGTGCTGCAAGGTAGATACACACATTCACATAACTTTTAACCAAGGTATTACAGCTTTTCAGTAAGAGAGTGATTTTGATGGAATGAAAAAGCTTTGATATTTTATTGAAAACAGCACTGTTTTGAAATAGCCTTCCCTGAGGATCTAACAAACAGAATTAACATCCAACATACTTCTGGGGCAAGCATTTTTTTCCCCATAATGTATATAGCTATAAGTACATAGATTCACAGCATTCAAAAATTTGAATTTAAAGTGCAAACTTGCTGTTCAAGACTATGGAAAAGAGGATTTGATAACCATGATCCTTGTTCACACAGACAAGGGATTTTCAAGTGTACAAAGAAAATCGGTCATTCTAGTCTACAGCCAGCTAAATGACTTGTATTAATCTTTATGCCTCAGGAAAGTTTCTACTAAAATAATGGGGGTTTTAAGTGCCCTTATGACTTCCATTAAGGTTTCATGATTGCTGCTAACACCAGCTAAGCATAGGATACTGAGACCATGGCTTCACAGACCTTAACTCTGCATCCCTGCATTGTCATATCAGCCATCCAAGCTGCCTTACATTAGTGAGTCTTTGTGACAAGAGGTTTGAAGAGACTTTGCATCACATTTATAATGCATGTAGAAGCAAATGTGTTATTTATTGCATTGTAGTGTTACTTAATCTACCATGGAGCTTCTTGGTAAAATGGTCTTTTGACAAAAAGGTTTGAGCATACCTTTAATAGCAAATTATGTATATGTTTTATGGGTATAGTGAGTAGTGTAGATGCAGCCTTTTTCCTACCATTCTATTGGTTTGGATACTGTAAATCAGTGAACCACTATCAGAATTCTTCTCTCAGCTTTGGATTAGGACTGGAGACCGTCAGTGGCTGACACACCTTTGCTTTTGTTGGAGCTGTTCCTGTGAAAAGTTTTCCACTGGATAAAATCACAGAAGTTAATCTGTTCCTCCTTGCAGAAGCAGCCAGGTCTGTTCCAAAAATAACGAGTCATTTTATGTATCACAGGGTAAAGCTCAGTTGTGAAAATAGAAAGTAACTGACTTTTACCATGGAACATTTATAAGGAAAATGTGCCATCAAAGGAAGCATTTGGCAGAGTTAAAGGCATGTGAGGAAAGATAAATTTAAAAAATTCAATGCAGTATTATAAGGATTTATGGAAGAACACCAGTATTACTCTCTTACACATTTGTCCAGTTTTTTTCTGTTTGCTCAATGGCATTTTAGATATTGGCTTATGCAACAATTATGTCTTGTCTTTTCATGTTTTTTTTTACTTTCCACCATCTATAAAGAATGACATACAGTCTTGTATAGCTACTGCTCTCTTGTCCCACTCCAATCATTTTTATTCCCACTATATTTTTCTTCAAGACCTTGACTGTGAAAAACTAGGCCATGAAGGTGGACCTGCAAAAAGAAGAAAATCATGCTGCACTGATCCTCCTGCTCTGTTCAGCAGAGACGAGCACAAGACCTGCAGAGTTTATCCCAAACACACCTTACAATTGCAAAAATGAGAATCCTGTCAGGCAAAATTGTTTCAAATGATTGAAGAATTGTCACTAGCACAGCTGAAAAACAACAAATCATAATACATGCTGCTTTTCCATTAGAATCTTTATTTTAAATTTTGTTCTAAGCCCAAGGACTTTGGAATAATCATTTCAGTGAAGTTTATAGATTGCGAGACACTGCGCTTCTGAGACATTCACTCTATAGATTTAATATACTTGTATTTAAGAAAAATGTCTTTACTTTAAAAAAAAAAATAATTGGAAATTAGGCTTGTCTTATTTCTTTTTTCTTTAACAAAATAAAAGCTGTTTCTATGAACAGTGGTAGCTCTAAACAGCTTTAAACTCAAACAAGGGAATACTAAGTAAAGAAATATATAAAAGGAGGCAGAATATAATCTGCCACTAGTACCACCCTCTGTGGAGCTAACCAGAATGTGGCTGTGGGAAATATATTGTTTCCAGGCTCCTTCACATGCTTTTTTCCTCACATAATTAATTTCCCATGTTGGTGAAAATATATACTCCTTATTCAGTATATGGTATACCCTCATGGAAAGTGTGGAGCCAAACATGATTTGGTTTATGCACCTTGATACACTCACTAAAGCAAACAATTGTCATCATAACAAACCAGTTTCAAGTGGAGGAAGTCTTGTTGCAGGCTTACTTTTAAAATATGTCTAGGAGATATTAAAATCAAGAAATCCACCAAGACACTGATTTTACCTTCTACTGTAATTTTCCCAGTCAATCTTTCAGTGATCTAGACATGATAAGTACCTGTTTCTATTTCTTCTAAACACAGGAACTTAGTTACCTTCTCACCTCTTGCAAACATCCCCTTCGGCTTCACAGCCACCAAACACCTTTTCCCATCATGTGGAGTTTGCTACTTCTGTTTTAGACCATAACAACGTCCCCTATGCCAAAACCAACTTTTTCATTTGACTGTATCTATGAGTTCAATAAGGGTTAACATATTTCCCTGAACATATATTCATCATCAGACACTGATGATTTTGGTTATTTTTTAGCCAAACTAGTCTCTGTAATTTTATGTGAGACAGCAAGGAGATGAAGTCCTTCCAAAGTAAGGGAATTTGTGAAGATATTGCTGTAAGGAGACTGATAGCTGCTTATCTTACCTATTACACTGGAACAGCAATTGCTGAACTAAGAAGACTGGCTCAGAGCCAGCCTGAGAGAAAGGAGACATTGTTACATCAATCTGAGAGGAGACACTTGTGTTCTATGGAGCCACTTACAGACAGGTGGCTTCAGAATAGAGCATGTACAAGAACATAACAATGATGGAACTGCAGCAAAAGGAATGGGGTTTTAGGAAGATGTTTATGAGAGATGATCCAGAATTTTTTTCCCCTTTCTTTCTTTCTTTCCTGAAAAGTGATGTTTCATAAAAACAGAAACTTTTTCTGGAAATATATCAACCTGTGAAGAAAAAAAAAAAAAACACAAACAAAAAACCCCAAACAGCAAAACCCCCACCCAAACCCAGAACACTTTCTGAGAGCAGTGGGAAGAGCAATGACTAGTGAGTATCCAAGAAGTTTGTAGGTAGGACTTCAGGGCACTGAAAGTGGAATTCACAGCTGTACCTATAACCTGCCCTCCCATACTGCACAGGGGTTCTTTGTGGAATGAGACTTAGGAGGCTTGCCTCCATAAACTATCTGATATTTATACAAAGTGGAACAGCTCCAAGGAGTCAGGGGCACACAGAGGACTCGGAAGGAGTCATACCCAGTGTCCAGGGCTTAATTCATTATTGTCAAATAGTAAGGTAACGTTGTCATATATTTGGGTATCAGAACCTAAATGATGTGAGAGTAGAATGGTTTGTTCATGTTATTCTGAGATGCCAATTGACAACTCTGCTTAGGGCAGACTACAAGAAAATTTAAATTAGCATAATATTGACTCAAGTTTCACCTTCCAAAGGGTCTGGTAGTGTATATCTAGAAACTCGTAATAGAGGATCTTGGTAAAAAAGCCCCTCGCAGGACAATGGTGAAGGTAGAATAGAAGTAAATTTGCTAATGCAGTTTTGATGCAAAATCAAGTGTTTAATAGTAAAAGCTATATATATTGAATGTGGGGGGAGGGGAGAAATTAGGAAAATGATGACTGAAATAATTTTCATGACTTTATGTTGTTAAAGTCATCCTTAGCACAAATTAATTTCAGTAAAACAGGAATGATACTTGTAAACAGAATGGACCCAGGAGCTCTGCCAAATAGAGGGATAATGGTATTATGTAGGTGTATGTCTGACACTGCTAGAAAGAAAACATTTCAGCAACTAGAAGGCACCCCTTTTACCATACTGTGACTTACCAAAAAATATTCATCCTGATCATGCCAGTGCTCAGTTGAAGTCCAAAGGTATGATGGAGAACCTTGTAAAATTGTAATGCTTTCTGAATGTAAAGTATATCAATTATTATGCAAGAAAACACTCCCGTTAAACTCGTCTAGTAGTATTACACAGGAACTGCTGAGTTTATGAAATGCTGGCAGTCATTTTTACTCTTTGTACAAACCACATGTCAAAGTCATCAATCCTCATTGCTGTTAATCCCCTTACAGCACTAACAGATTGCCCCCCTTGCATTTCCAGTGCTAACTGAAGGCAATAAATTATTAGTTCAAGCTTTTTTTCCCCTTTCTAACCATATAGCTTGATACATTGTAAAGAGAGAAGACAAATGTAGAGAGTAGCACACGATTTGGTTTAATTAGTATTTGGCAGAGCACCCTAAGATAAATTTTTAGCTAGCACTGACTTAAGCAAATAGGCTTGATTTTATTTCATTATAGTTTTTCATTAGTATTTAATGATTTACAGTTTAATTTATCCTAATTTTGACTTGTGTTGTTATTACTCATCTTTATTACTTGAATATATTTAGATTCTATAGGATGAAAACAGCATTTAAATTTTACTTGAATTTGCTTTTCCTTGGCAATAAACAATAAAACAAGGTCAATCCTCATCTAACTTTCTTAATTTTATATCTAATTTTATTCTTTAGCCTTTTCTTAATTTGAAGAAGAATAAAATAATGTTTCAGCTAAAGCTAATGTTGCAAAGAAGTCACAGTGTACGTTCCTCTTACCGTATGATTTCAAAACTTAAAGAATGAATTTAAAAAGTATTACTGTATCTATTCTTTTTACATCTCCTCTTGAACATAAAACCTATTTCACAAATGAGTGATGAACCTTTCTGACTTCAGATTTAGTTTAGAGAATCTCAACTTTCCCACTGCAGCCTTTCTTGAGAGAGGAAAACATCTTCTAGAGTCTCTAACTCAAATCCCAGCTCTGCTTTTTCACCAATAATCAATTACGTTATAGGAAAATAAGTGCTAGCTTCAAAGAGCTTCCAGAATTATAGACTTGAGGCAGGAAGGCAAGCAGGATTACAAGTATGCTCCAGAATCAGTCATTGAATGCATTGTTTTCTCATCCTCCCCCCAGCCTGTCTGCTTTTTCTGAAAGAAAATGGAGGGGCTTACAGCTGGTGGAATAGAGTGCATATTTTGAGGGAAAATATATAGTTCCCATTTAACTAATTAATTCTTGATACATACACCACCGGAATGTAATAGTGTGTGAAAACTTTGCAGTGTTCCCAAGATAATCATACAATAACCTGACATAAATGAAGTAAATCATATGCAAATAATAAACTCTCCTATGACATCATGTTGGAAGGACATTTCTCCACAGACAGGGAACAGACTCAGAATAAACAAAACCCAGCTTCTTTCTATCTCAAACAAAAGAGCAAATAGAAATAATTTTAATACCTGAGACAGATAAAGAGTCTTCATTAATCTGTGTGAAGGCTGATCCTGGGAGGAGTTTTCTTGGCTCCAGTATTGCTTTTTTTATGATTGAGTGCTCAGCCACACCAGCAGGTACTACACAACTCTGTTTAAGAGCTCACTATAACTTTGTCAGAAATAAGGCATCCAGAGGGATCTTGAGAAATGAACACATGCAAACCTCATGAGGTTTAACAGGGTCAAGTGCAATGTGCTGCACCTGGTCAGGGCAACCCTGGTATCAGCACAGGCTGGGGGATGAACAGATGGAGAGCAAGAGCAGCCCTGTTGAGAAGGATTTGGGTGTGCCAGGGGATGAGAGGCTGGACATGAGCCAGCCCAGAGAGCCACACGTGTCCTGGGCTGCAGACAGAGCAGCGTGGGCAGCAGGACAGGGAGGGGATTCCTCTGCTCTGCTCTGGTGAGACCCCAACTGTGTACAGCTCTGGGATCCCCAGCACAGGAAGAACAGGGACCTGTTGGAGTGAGTGCATGGGAGGGACACCAGAGATGATCAGAGGGATAGCACCTCTCCTCTGAAGGCAGAGTGAGAGAATTGGGATTGTTCAGCCTGGAAAAGAGAAGGCTTTGAGGTGATTGTATTGCAGCCTTTCAGTACCTAAAGGAGGATTACAAGAAATCTGAAGGAGAATTGTTTACAAAGGCTTGTGAAGATATAACAGGAGGTAATGTCTTCAAACTGAGAGTAGGATTAGATTGGCTATTACAAATAAATTCTTTGCTGTGAGGAAAGGCACTGGAACAGGCTTCCCAGAGAAGCTGGGAATGTCCCTTCCCTGGAAGTGTTCAAAGCCAGGCTGGAGAGGACTCAGAAGAACCTGGTGAAGCAGAAGATTTCATCTGGATTCAACCAGGCGCACACAGCAGGTTGAAAGGTTTCAACCTGGTGCACACAGCAGGGGAGTTGGAAGTAGACAATCTTTAAGGTCCCTTCCAACCCAAACCATTCCGATTTCATGGTTCTATGATTCTATGTTTAACAATTATCAGAATGAATAATTTCTTTCCTACAATACTGCAGATTACCACACAGGATATACTAGTTCAAAAGTCAAGATCCAAATTATCTTGCCAGTCTGGTACAATGCATACTTTTTTTTTGTTGGTATGTGTTCTGTAGGAGAGTATTCACATTTTCTACATGAAATGAAATAAAATAAGTGGTTTTTAAAGGCCCATTATAGAGCAAGATAGCTACTGATGGGCTGAACATTGTCCGAATCATTAGTGTTTCTGAACCTGCATGTCTCCTTTATAGTAATTATCCACTTTTAAAGATGAAGCAGAATATATAAAGCAAAAAATACTTTCAATAAAACACAGTGTCATGAATGGTGATCTGCTATTGAGAGCTTGTTTTTACTATTTAGTTCAATATACTTCTCACTTGGTGTCAAATTACTTACAGCTTAAAATTACTAGATTTTATTATTTTTTTTTTTTTAATTGGTGCAAGAGCTTTGTGCTCTTTTATGTAAAAAGGTTCTGCTGCAGAACATCATAAGAATGATCTTGGCTATACATCTGTAAATGGAGCAAGGGATAGAATTCTTCTTCAGCTCCTTTCTTTTCACTTGTTTACATAGATTAGAAAGTCAATGCAGCTCATTTTCAAAAAGATGAAGCAGCTTCATCAGCATCAGAGATGGTGACAACATATGGGGAATTAGGTGGAAAGTTACCTTAGCTTCTGGCATGACCCTGGCTGGGTTATGACCAAACTGTGAAGCTGGAGATTTGCTCTAGAAATACAGGCACAAGACTGGTGTGTTTCCCATGTGAAGCATGCAGGCAGCTTTACCAACTTTAAGTGTGACTCTATGGGCAAATGGGAAAGGGCAAGCAAAGCAATGCAAGCAATCACATATTAAAGGCAAAAGGAAGAAAAATTATCAAAAAGACAGAGAGCTGTGTGCAAAGGACATCATACCACTGTGGTCAGTAAAACTGAGGAAAATCAGTGCATTGATAAGTCTGAATGTAATTACACTATGAGCTGCTGGGATTATAGAATAAGAGAATGTTTGAGGGCATTTGATTTTAGCAGAGAAAACTTTAAATTCATACTGTCAATTCTTAAAATGTATTTTAGAGCAATTCAGTGTTAGTAAAGATCATTTTTCAACTGAAGCTATTAATAGACTAATAACAGAGCATCTGTGAGATGTCACATACCTACTTTTTATTTGTAATTCTGTGAAAAAATGAATATTTAATTTGTGTTGAAATCAACGAAAGTTGTGAATTTTGCCTCTCACTGAATTGATTTCTATCTGAAAAAGGTGCTGTTAAGCACTTTGACATTCACCTTCATTATTGTAAATATTTGTGGAAGAAATCTATACACAGTAGTGCAGTGAATACTACATCTCTGTTATAATCTGGGGGGGGATAATATATGATAATTAAAATGTTTTATTATCTTAAGAGAAGAAATGAATCATCATTGGCATGCAGTCACGTCAGGTTATATGCTGCTTTTCTAAATGTTATTGAGACAGGATGATTCACTGTGAGGCTTCAAGGATCACCCCAGTGTCACCTGGTTCTCACAGGAAGACCACTAGCAAGAGGGGAAATTTTTCCTGGATTTTGTCACCTACAGCATCACCTCACAGAACCCTGCACTTCTGGCAGTTCTGGTCAAAAACTTGTCAAACAGAGAAGCTAAAAAGCTTATTGATTAAGAGGCATGGAAATTCTTAAAAAAATAGGAGACTGAAAGCCAGTTGCCAAAACAATGGCTTATTTAGATTTGTTTTTCTAGGAAGATTTTGTTTAGATTACCTACAATTTTTCATGGTTAGGCTTCTCAAAAGAAGAACCAGTCAGAAGCAGATGGCATGTTAGATGGGTTTTGGTAGAATTTACATCATATGAATTTGTCCCTAAGAGATTTCATGTTAGATTGGAACGTATAATTTTTTTATGGCATACGAGATTTTGTTCTGATGTATATTTTTATCCTTGTATTTTTATTTTTTTTTTAATGTTTTGTTTATTTTTATTTTAAAATCCAGGATATAAACCCAGGTCTCAAACCTGTGATAGTAGGTAAGAAATTCTGTGGTAAATTTTTGTGAAACTTGGATAACAGCCTCACCACAATAATTAACTCTATGTCTGAATTTCCTGAAGCTCATTTAGGGAAGCTAAAACTCACCAAGAGATATTGAAGAGAATGGGATCAGGAAATTATCATAAGCCTACTTAGTAAACAGAATATATCTAGCAAATTATTTAATACATGAACTGATTTAATTCATTAACTAATTAAACTGGGTGACATGTTTGTGCACGGGTTGTTACATGGTTTTGAGTGTTAAAGAATGGTTATAATCTGGTTTATAATATTTAGCTCACATTCTAATAAAATCTGGGCTGCCTGACACCCTCATGAAAGTCTTCTGTGTTATAAATATTGTACATCTTACTAAAGACTCAAGATCTTTCCCTAAAGCTATTTATGTGACAGTCCAGCTGTGTGACATCATCACTTTTCATGTTCTTTATACTTCATTTCTGTTTCTCAGTGTGATATGAGCATTTTAATTTTTTTAGGTAATTCAGACCTCTCCTGTCCCTAAAGGTAACAGTTTTAATTAAACTGGGTTAATTTATAAAAAAAAAGCAAATCTAAGCAGCTTCTTTTAAGCAATGTGCTGAGTTATCATGAGCTATTCCACTGTAACCTGCCAGACATATATGAGCCAAGGACACGCAAATGACTAGCAGCTATCAGAGAAGACCTTCAGCTGAAAATGTCTTTAAAGGCCACATACATTGTAAATTATATTTCAGAGGTCCTTTAAAATGTTAACCAGTAATGGCATCCATGACCCAAAAAAACCCTAATATGATATTATAGAGATTTATAAGCAAGTGAACTGGCATATACAAAATACATTCACTACATTAGTAAGTACCTTTTTCTCTAATTTGAGACAGACAGGCTCAAACTTTTCACTTAGTAATATTTCTTCTCAAACCTTCAGCTGGATTTTGAGATAGTCAGAAATGTTCTAGCATGGAAAATTGTATGTATAAAAGCTCCTGCAGCATTAGTGGGCCAAGCTTAGAATTTGATTCATTAAATGAAACTATTCTCTGAGCTGTAAGGCTTTTGCAATGTTAGGCAATTAACTAGATTTTCTCTTGGCTCCTGTGCCAGCAACAAACAGTAGTCAGCACACTTCTAATTACAGACTGCTGTAAGACAGAAACCAAATGGAGATTCAGACTGATTTAAATACTGAATGAAGCCAATTTTGCATTTTGATAGTTCTTTCTCCTAGATGCCTCTGAGTTTGTTTTATTTCTTCTCTACCCCTCAGTGCTTTATGATTTCTGTGGTTACATGATTTTATTATCACCCCTTTGCTCCAACACACTTCAGTTAACAGGAACAACATCAGCCCATGGAACCTGGAGAGTTTCTGATGTGTGTTTTCTTGTGGATCAGATGGCCTCACAACTCCACCTCAGGACAAGGCACAGCTACCACATGTCCCCCTCCACCCTGCTTTCTCTGCGAGGAAAGCTCAGGTGCACAGCTGAGATGAAACCTGCAGAACAATTCGACAGGCGCTGGCCTCAGCACATGGGGAACCACCTCCCATGAGATGCTACATCATGTCTCATCATCAGGAACGTGCAAAAGCACTCTATATTTCTGAACTTGCCAATGCCAACCAAAAAGAGAAATCAGTAAATGCCATGGGAATAGTTGCTGCCCTGCTCTTTGCAGTCCAAATTCTGAAACAAACGTTAGGCTTATGAAAATATTTTCAGGAGTGTTTCTACAGCTTTGCTCTAAAAAAGGCTGAAAAGCTGAAAGAGCCATCCACATTGCTAATTATCTACTAAACTGCAAGCACTTCTGTACAAACTGCTACTTGTTGCTTTTGTGGGAAACACAGGTTTAATAAAATACAAGTGTACAGTGGAATTTATATTCTTGTGTTGTGAAATACAAAATGGGAGAGAGCAATAACTCCAATGATATGCACAACCACATACACAGGTTTCCTGTGGCTCTGACATACAGAACTCACAGAGGGATATCAGACCACTCACAAACTTGTAATAAACACACCTTTACCCAAGAGTCACATCTTGCAGTAATCCCATTGAAAGATCCAAAAATAAATATTGAAAAATAAATAGAGAGTTTTGAGTTATTAATGAATATATGGCTCCCTCACAGATAGAGTATGTTAAACATCATTCACATTTCAGGAGATTCACTTTCCCCCTCAGGGCACTCAGCTTCAACTGCTCTGCATGTTGGCTGTGATGTTGGCTTGACCACTGCTGTGCAGTGAACAGGGTAGAAATATTTTTGTATTCTAGCAAGTCTCAGCTAATTCACAGTCCCTTGAGTCCTGCACTTCTTTCTCCTTAAAGAGCACAATGGCTTTTGGAACACGAGTTAAATCATCTTCGGATTTATTATTTCTTAACATAACACACGTTAACTTTTCATAGTTTTCTTTACTGCAGTGTTTTTGAGGCATTCCTTGTGACTCTGAGTACCCTTTGTGTCTTCACATATTTTCATATACAATGAAAGTTCATTAAAGAGCAAATTCAGACAAAATCGCTCACTTTTATATGCCTTTCATGTTAATTTAAATTGCATTTTCTGTTATCATGGAATCATAGAATGGTTTGGGTTGGAAGGGACCTTAAAGATCATCTACTTCCAACTCCCCTGCTGTGTGCAGAGACACCTTCTGCTCAACCAAGTTGCTCAGAATCCTCTCCAGCCTGGCCTTGAACACTTCCAGGGAAGGGACATCCCCAGCTTCTTTGGGCAGCCTGTTCCAGTGCCTTGCTACACTCACAGCAGAAAATTTCTTCCCAGTTGCTAATCTAATTCTGATTCTTCGTTTGAAGACATTACCTCCTGTTGTATCTTCACAAGCCTTTGCAAACAGTTCTCCTCCCAATTTCTCATAGTCCTCCTTCAGGTACTGAAAGGTGGCAATATGGTCACCTGGAAGCCTTCTCCTGTCCAGGTTGAACAAACCCAATTCTCTCAGCCTTTCCTCATGGGAAAGTTGCTCCATTGCTCCAACCATCTTGGTGGCCCTCCTCTGGACTTAATCCACTTAATCAATGTCTTTCCTGTGCTGAGGGTTTTTTTAGTATTCTTGCTTCTTATACAAGGACAAAAGTATTATTAACATTTATTGTACCAGAAGTACTCTAGAGTAATTATTATGCTATTATCAGGTTTCTTTGAAAAGCTTTTTTGTGCATTCTTACAGCTCCTGGCTTTTGATATCCTTTTCCAAGTTTTAGCCAGAGATCTAGCCAGTGGTGCTTTTTCCATTTCCATTTTCAATGCCAATATTTTAAAGGCTCATATGAAACTCTGCCATCACAGATTCCTTCTCTTCTTCT
This sequence comes from Sitta carolinensis, assembly GCA_032173965.1. NCBI lineage: Eukaryota > Metazoa > Chordata > Aves > Passeriformes > Sittidae > Sitta > Sitta carolinensis. The sequence continues at coordinate 41,484,731 of JAVUNC010000006.1, forward strand.
TCCTCTTATTCCTCTTCTTCCTCTTCTTCTTCTCAATTATTTTTATTATTGTTATTTTTAATATTGATATTATTTTATTTTTATTAATTATTTTATTTTGGTTTTGCTATTGTTATCATCTTTATAATAATTATTATTGTAGAAATGTTTCTGGATATGAAGAATTTTCAAGCAAAAATAATTGATTCAACATGGCTAAATAATTTTAATTCATGCTTATCCAGCATAGCAGTGTGGAAAACTGTACGTGGGAGTTAAGTGACAAGTGCATAATTAGGTGCAAATTGGTTGCATATTTATACAAAGTAAAAACAATCAAATACTAAATAATGAAATTTAAACATTTTAAAGGGAGACTATTGTTATTTAAATGCCATAACTTCCAAATAATCATTAGCCATTTTCTGTCAGGTGGAGACAGAAGTGTCTCCACCTGACAGAAATAGGAGTGGAATTTTGACAGTGCTTCTTGGATTAATCTAGATTTATCCAGTAATGTTTAGCCAGTAATATAAAAGTTATATTTCATGAAGACTAGAAGCTCTTTCACAGAGTTGTATCCATGAGTACAATAGAATGGGGTCTAGGGAGAACAAAAACTGTCTTACAGAAGTTCTGGTTTGGGATGAAGCCAGGAGGACCTTAGAGCCTTATGAAATACTGTGCCTAGATACATAATTCAGCAATAAAAGTGATACTATGGGGGCTAGACACATAGGTACAGTAGGGTTGAGGTTTTCTGTGCCTAAATCCCCACTCTTGACTAAATCCCCACTCTTGATCCATCAGCTTAATAAAGCTGACTTTGAATGCCTCAAAACAGCTTTGAAAATAGAAGGAAGCATTAGAACATCACCTCCATAAGAAGGAATACATTTCTGGGATAGTTTATTGAGCAGATGCCAATTTATGGTAGTGAATTAGAAATCTATTCTAATCCACCAAGAAATTGAAGATACAAAAGCAAAACACTATGGTGTAATAATACCACAGAAAAAGCAATCGGTCATTCCAGCTATCTAAATTTATGTACTTTCATTACAAAATAAAAACTAGAAGACATTAAAATGCAGTGAAGACTGTTTCTAAAATGTTTAGGGCATATAATAAAAGGGAAAGATAATGACCCTGCAGAAAAGCCTTCATGGAATGATGACAGAAACTTTTGCCACTTAGTTATCTCTTAAGTTCAGAGTTCTGTTTTATTCCAAGTCTTTCTCTGTCAGATGCAAATATATTTGCATAGGTCTGAGATCCTGCAAGATGAATACTAAGAGGTCCAAAAGTGACTAATGAACACTGAGAACACCAAGCTTAAGGGTGTAAATCAGGGCTTTTTGAAAGAAATTTGGGTTTTAGCTTTGAATTCTCAGCTCTTGTAGCTACTCCATTCATTGCAAATGCTAATAACCATGGCATTGAAATTAAAAAAAAAAAAAAAAAAAGGATGGGAAGGAAAATGTAGCACTTAAAAAAAATTATTTGGTGCCTCCTGCATATCCTTAGCTCCTTTTCTTGGAAAACCTGTTTAATGTTTTTCAAGTTAAGACACATAAATGGAAACCATGTTTTTAACTCTTGGCCTAAGCCACTTGCCCAGCACAATAGGAAAACCCCCTGACTGGATTTCCTAAGCCTGCTCCAGTATCAGAGCCAAGGGATGACTGTGTAACCATTCATAGGATTTCAGGTCTTTATGGCAAAAATAGTGTCTGGTGAAAGATCTACTTTTCTCAGTGAGTGATATCACTCTGCTTAGTGAGACTTCAGAAAAACGACTTAATGGCATCACATAGCAAAGAGAAGGGTTTGTTTAGTGTAATAAAGGGACAGTGGCCATGGAAAGGACATGGAAACCAGATGGCAGTCATTATAGAAGAAAGAGAAAGCACAGGATTTTGCTTCCAATGTTGAAATTATTAATCTCTCACAATACTCTATTTTAATGGGTTTTTCAGACCAACAGTAAGTAAATCCACCAGTTCATCCACACAATCATTTTGTCAAATGAATAAATATGAAAATTGTATGCTGTGTTATTTGATTTATCAAGTAAGGGAAATTAGGGACATGCTTTTTCTAATCACAATTTGTACCCATAAACATTTGTTACCACTTTTCAGCAGGTTTAAATATATCTTCCTGAATGAATATGATCTATTAGCAGGAATTTTATTCTCTACTTCTATTTTCAGAGTACATTATCCTTATTTCACTTTTCTGACTTGGAAAATAAGTTTCCCCTCTTCCACAAATTTCTATGCTCCCTTTGGCTTTTCCTCCCAAAACAGAAGACCCTGCTCTATGTTATCACTCTCCACTGCTGACACTACCCCTTGAGCTCTCAGGGGCACAAGGTTTGGGGTTTTTGTGGTTTTATGTTTAGTTAAGCAGAATTCCTTGGTTTTAAGTTTATTCAACAAAAAAGGTAAAAAAACTCACAGAGAAGAAACCAAAAATGAATAGAGCAGTTTGTTCCCACCAAGGCCCATTCTCACTGCCAGGGTCTGGCATAAAGGCTGCTCATCTCAGATGCATGAAGCAATTCTGTGTTGGCTTATGAGCTCAAGGATGCCACCAATGTATTGGATAATGGGAACAATCCAAGCTCAGGGTGCAGCAGGTGAGTGTGCTCATGAGCAGGGCTTTGCTGAGTACGAGGTACAACCAGATGGCAAACCCATGATGGACAAGGTCTGCAACATTCCATCCCAGGGGAGAGCAGAGGCTGAGACAGGGGTGCAAATGCATGAGAGGAAGCTCCAGCAGTGTGGCAGCAGAAGTGAGGGGTTAGTTACCTGTGATTGCTTGCCGGACTTGATATAACAGGGAATACAAAGACATACTCACAGAGAAAGACATATCAGACTAGAAAGATCACTACATTTTAACCTCTCTTCCCCAGCCTTCCCCCTCTTCATCCTCTTCTTTCATAATGCCTACTCAGCATCTTTGTAATTAATGTTTATTAATCAGTCTGCCAGAATTGAAGCAGATTAAAGAAGATTTAAATTGCACGCTGTAATAACATTGAAGGAAACCAAAGAGCAAGTAAATGCTTTCAAAAGCTAAGTCTGGATGTTGATTAGATATCTGTGTGATCAAGAAGCCAAGAAAAAAATAACTTTGTAAAAGCAGAGCATATTAAATTATTTTCTAATAGTTCGCATCTAAATTACAACAAATTGGTTCACTTTAAAGGTATAGTGAATTCTTTGTTGTCTTGGGCACCTAGAATGTTGTTTATCCCTTCCTGTACAGAACATCTTTGATTAGGCAGTTTGTGTTTGCATGAATGCTTCTGTCTGTGTTAATTTGTGTGCCTATCCATGTTTATGTGTATCAGGTATATACATGTGTTCCCACAAGGAATACACTCTACTGGCTTGACCAAGGAAGCTTGACCATGGAGCTGCTCCAGCTCTGTTTCTCAGGCTTCTGGACCCAGTGTCTAACAATGGTGACCAAACCCACAAGTGTACATGAACCAGGTGATTTATCCATATATTAATGCACGTCTAGAAGTTTAAAATATGTCTGCATGATTAGAAATGGCACATAGACTCAGCAGGAATTTCCCAAGATCAAGTCAATTTGAAGAATATCTATAAAAGAGAAGCTTGTGTCACCAACAAAAATTCCCATTTTAAGACCAAATGCTCCTAAAACAGATCCTTGTGACCTCTAAAAGTTATTTTGTTTCACCTAACTTGGACAGACACTTCCAAAGAGAGAGAATCACACAAATGTCTCTCTCTTGCTAATGGGAAGAGAATCCGCCAATGTGGGAATGTTATTCATCTTATTCTGCACAATGCAAACAAGAGTCTTTGGAAAATGTTAGGTTTCATGCCCAGTAAGATGCTTTTATGTAGCAGTAATATATGACAATAGCCATGGCATCAGGAGATTGAAACATGGACTTTTTCTTCTTGGGTTTTGTTTAATTTTGTTTATTTACTGGAACCAGGGGGATCTATCTGAGCATTTATCTTTACTGTCAAAAGACAGTTGTCTCCAAAAATTTTCAACAACTAGGCAGGATGTGATAAGAGGTCAGGGTCCTCAGTGTGAAAAAGTCAGACATAATCCAAGACAATGATCTTCAAAAATACAGGTTTAAAAAAATGGCTTTTAAAAACCTTCCCATAGGAACTTAGCCTAAAGAGCAACATGATATTAGTTTTATTCCTGTCCTTAGGGCAGTTTAGACATCAGTACATATGTTTTATTTTTCAGCACTCATATGAAAAACTTACTTTGCTTATCTAAAGTGCGTATGGCCCAGAATTAAATGTATTCGTGGAAAGCTGTCTAGTTTCTGGCCATCTGCCATTTTGACAGTGCAGGGTTTTTTTCAGTTCTGTGTTGAAGGCATTAAACAAATAACACCAAACATTTTAATAGAAATAGGGAGAACCTGAAAGAAAAGCAAGTCTGATAAGCATACTAAGATGCATGTGTGTAGCTTTCCCCTATATTTAATTTTTTTTTTAAAGAAAGTAAAACCTCACATTTAGATAAAACTTGTTATTTGTTATTTAAATTACAATCCCTTGATTTGGGCTGCAAAAATCATACTTCAGAAGAACAGTGTCTATGAAACGAATTATATATATATTTCTGCAGTAATGCAGTACTTGTGACAACGGTGTATAAAATGCCTTTATCTGAGGTTGACATTAGTAAAGAGTAAAAATGCTGCTGTTCTTTTCTACTGACCAGCCTCTGTCACAACATAAATGAGGCCTGCTGTAACTCAGATCTTGTCAAACTCAGAAGCAAACAGATTGGTTTGCCCTTTATACTCCCTATAATAATAAGTCTAAGGCCCTCGGTAGCAATACACATTCAAAGTCAGATTTCAAAGTATGACTTGAAAGTGATCTTCTCTAAAGATTTTAACAGATGCAGAAACCGAGAGACCAAAAGTTTTTGCTATAGTCACAATGCAGATCTGCAACAGAACTGGAAACAGACTGCAATTCTAAGCCCAGTCCAGAGCCCTGCCTTATGGGTCACACTGCTAAATTTATAGCAAATTATGTTATATAAAAGTCATACTTAGCAATGTAATTGAAATCGCCAAGAGTGCTATTTTCCATGCAGTCCCATTAGCAACCTAAGTGAACATCTCTGCCAGCAACTTCTGAACCCACCACCTAATTCCCCTCACATTTGGCAGAAGTGTTGAGATAATTAAGATTCTATTATCATTATGCTAATGATGAAATATACTTGTAATTGCTCTGAATGAAGGAAAAGTTCAAACCTGGTTTTACACCTTGAGACTCCTTCAACATGCTCCTATTGGCCGAGCTGAGTTTTCAGGTTTTGTCCTTCCATAAAAGCTCAACACGAGGAAACGAGGTAGGGAACATTGTCTCTCCTTTGCACCACTCAGCAGCCTTTCACATCACAGAGACAAGACATTGGAGAGGAGCCAGGATACAGCCAGAAGATTGCAAGGACCTACTGGAGCAACCAGCTGTGAGTTTAATTGTAAAGTGACTCCTTCAGCCAGATAAAAATTGTCATCTAGACCCCGATTATTCAGATTAAACTTCTATTAACAGATCCTTGGTGAGGATCTAAATCTGTGAGAAACACTATAAAATACTTTACTTTTGAATTTTTTCATCAGTTTCTTTTGGACAAGAGTTTTATTTTGACACCTTCACAAGTCATAGTGAAGGTGGCAAATGAGGAGATAAAGGCAGATACATAACTGAGAAAACATATAAGTTGTTGCTTAACATTTTAGAGGTGAAAGGGAAGACTAATAGAATAACAAATAATTACATTAATTGAATACGTGTTCAACTTTTCATTGCACAAAGTTCCAAACCAGTTATTATCACTTAAGGAAACAATTTTCAGATATTGCTAAAAAAAAAAAAAAAAAATAAAAGTTTGACAGATATTTCTAAAAATGTTCTCTCCAGGGTGACCTGAAAGTTTGGAAAGCAATTCAGTTATTCAGGCATCTGAAACGAATCATGGTCTTTTTTGTGTTGTATGTTGGGTGGTTTGGGTGCATTTGGGTTTTCCAGTGGAACTTCAATCAAGGCAGATACTGTCACAATAATCCTGACTAGCTGGGCGCAACTTATCTCTGAGTTTTACACAGCATTGGGACTCCTTAAGGGGGATGCTGATGAAGCAGGTTCCATGACAAGGTAAAACTGGGGGAGGAGGGGGTAGGAGGGACTGCAGGGGTGGCCTCTGTGAGAATGGACCAGGGGCTGCCCCATCCCCAGCAGAACCAGTTCCTGCTGACTTCAAAACAGTCCCTTGACTCCACAAAGCTCAGTCAGACTGAGCACCTCTGTGGAAACATTTTTAAAAGAGTAAAAACCACAGCAGCTGTAAGAATTGAATGAAAAAAAAATGTGAGGGAAACAACCTTTTAGGCACAAAGTTTATTCCTGCTTCCACATTGAAGGAGTTTATGAAAGACTGCATCCCACATGCTGGAGCTGGGGAAAATTAAGAGAAGGAAGGGCAGCAGAGACAAAGTGCTATAAGGTGCCTGCAGCCCCCATTCATCAAAAGCCATTCCACTTGGAGGAGGGAGGAGAAGGAAGGAGTCACAAAGGAGTTAAGTTGAGCCTGAGAAAAAGAAGAGGTGGGGAAAGGTGGATTTAGTTTTATCTTTTAGTCTTGTCCTTGCGTCTCACTCTTCTACTCTAATTGTCAGTAAATTAAATTAATCTTCCCCAAGTTGAGCCTGTTTTGCTCATGATGGTAATTGCTGAGTGATCTCTCTGTTTTTATCTTAACTCACAAGCTTTTACTTCACACTCTTTCCCTTTGTCCTGCTGAGGAGGCGAAGTGAGATAGTGGCTATAAGACATTTGGCAGCCAGTCAGTCACTCTCAACCCACCACAGCTGGAATTGGGGGAAATCCAACTACAGAAACAAAAATCTTCCTTTGCCATTGGTTATATCTTCTCTCAAACATATATTTAAGTTTCTTGGGGCAATAAAAGTGACATTTCAGAAAAAATTCTGGAAGAAATAGGAAGATCCAAGAGACAACAGATGCTGCATACCTGTGTCTTTTTTTTTTTTTTTTTTTAATCCCAAATGATGTGCTTTTAGCTGAGATTAGTTCCACCAGAACCCATTGCTTCCTGGTTGCAGTCTTATAGTGAAACGTAAACATTTCAAACAGATGTCTGGCAGTAAATTGTCTCTTCAAATATTTCCTAGCTTCTGTATAGTGTCTGTGTAAGGATGTCTCAGATACCCCTGGGATGTCTTGAATGGCACTTACATTTAGACAACAGCAGTAAACCCCACACAGCCCAAGCAACTAAGACTCTTGGGAGGAGATCGTTCCCCCTTTTCTGTGTGATTAACTTCTAGGCCATTCATAATTCATTTATGAATTCGAAAGGGGAATCCATCAAGAAAAAATTTACATTATTATATGTTTCATTAAGAATCTTCTTCATCTTCTTACTGTTAAGCTGTCAACTCAGTGTCAGAAGCTTCCCATCCACCAGGATATTATAACTGAATTAATTTCATGAGTGTTCACCAGTTTAGCAAAATTATCGCCACTTACATTTCCCTTAACCATAAATAAACACCACTCCCATATTTTCCTTCTGTTCATCATTGAATTCCTGCCAAGCTTCCTCCCTCCCCACCCTTTCTTCTCTTTACTGGCAAGTTTTCAAGGGCACTTGAAGACAATGTTGAGAAAAATCATGACTGATTTACTCATGACTTCTATGGCAAGAACTGATGCATTACAATTGCATGTGGAGACAAAGGCTGACAGCCTTTTTACTTTCAGCAGCAATTTAAAGCTGTTAGCCTTGAAGGCAATGGCAGCTGCTGACCCTCGAAGGCTGAATCCAGTCAGTGCTGAGCCAGAGACTGAAGGGCTGAGCTGCTCTAGAGCCAGCAAGGTCAGCTGCAGCAGGAGGGCTCAGTGCCCCAAGAGTTTGCCACCTGACTGATGATTTCTCAAAGCTGCCTGGACTAAAATACTGATTCAAGCCAAGCAATTTGTTCTTGCAGCTTGTTTCAGGTAGCAAAGTAAGGTACCCCGTGACTGTACAGCTAATAGCTCAATTTAGGAGCATTCTTGCAGGGCACAAAGTGACTCAATTCACCAGGACTTCCTTGGGAGCTGACGGTATTTGGCACTCTGAAGGGTCAAGCTCTAAAAACAAATATAAATGAAAGACTCCTCAGTTGACTTTTCACAAAGTGATGCAGTGAGGATTGGTCTGACAGATTAAAGTGATAAAGCCAGATAAAAGTTATGTTGTAGTACTGAGTATTTATTGACCTGTGGTGTCTTGTAGCTGAGAGACAGCTGGCAAAATTCTGTAGTGGATGAGGATTAATCTATAAGGGTGGTAAATTTCACTGGTAATTTGGCTGAAGTAAAGCCAAATTAATTCCATGGTAAAGCTCTGAAGATATGCAGTTTATGAGAGTAAAAGACTTAAGCTATACTATTCTGTATTTAACAGCTGATTAGTCCCTTGAACTAAACCAACTGGAAAAATCTTCAGTGTTACACTTATTGAAGCCTTTATTATTTGTTCTGGGTCCTTGTTGCCCTTGGAGCTTTCTCTACCTGATTTTAATTAAGAATATATCTGAGCTTGGGAAAGTAATACCTGAAACAAAAAAGAGATTTGTAATGACAACAGTACAGGAAATACTCATTTGTATTCAGTGCATGGAAGTGATGAGTGTTATTGCTAGCTGGTACCCTTGATACCACAGCCATATTGTTCATCTCTATACAATCCTGGTTCAAGTCCCATTGTCATGGTTGTTATTATTATTTCTAGACTAAATGCACTTCTGGGTTTTAAATCAGATATGTTTGAAGACTTAACTACTTTCTTCTTTGCTTTCCTTCTTTTCCCCTTGCAAATGTTGTGATTCCAGTCACTTCAGGGGGAAGGAGTTTACTGAAAGGTTATACACTGGCTCCTGGACTCTCTGAGCTGGAATTGTTATCCTGCCAGTCCTGAGCAAAGAGGATTTTCATCAGCTGCTAACCAGCACAGGAAAATTAAGAAACCTGTTTTCGGTTCTTATTCCATAAAAGCACCCTTTTCTTAACATCACACTCCAAAACTGTTTTGCACGTTTTCTGCAACTGTTTTCTGGGCTGGGGGGTCTGCAGAAGAGTTTAAAGACATTTTGTGAGAAGGAGAAAAAAAAGGAGGAAGACTTCATTCCTCATTTTTTTCAACATAGTTTGTCCCTAAAAAAACCAGGAGAGAAGAGGGCATGCTGACACCTTGCATGGTGTCAATTTCTGAACATCCCAGCTCTCCCTTATTAATTTAACCTAAGACTTATATGTAGTCTAATTACAGAGTAAAAGAGCAGCTGTTAAAAAGATCTAGTTTCCTTAAATTAAATGTGTTATAATGATGATTGCTTTTCTGAAGTTTCCTGCAGTTATTACCACAGCAAAGGAATTAGAAATACTTACTGCAAAACAATATTAATAGATGGCATTTGCTGAGGAAAAAAGATGTGATGTTATGAATTGTTTGTGCTACAACATGAATGTTTTACATAATGTAAACTGACATTTTTAAGAACAAAAAAGTGGCAGTGTTCTTATACCCTCTTGCTCAGAAAATCTGTCAAATGAGCAAGTGTAAACAGCAGTTTGAAAACAGTTCATGCCTGTACTCACGTTTTATTAATCACCACAAACAGATTTGAGATCAGATAATCTGCATAAAGTATTTGGATGCTACTTGAAGATACAGACTTGAAAAATTACATGTCCAGTTCTGATTTCAGTCCATTTTTAATAATAATTATGATCATAAAGAGATTCATTGCAGTGTGTTACAATACCATAGAGCCTATTACATGTATATCACTTTGCTTATATCACTTAAGTATTTGATCTGGAGACAAGAATCAAAAATGTGCTGATTCTGCTTGCGCCACAAATGGTGCCACAGGAGACTCTGTGTGACCAACTCACTGTGTCATCCAGGGAAAAGGAATCAGCTCAGATCCCCCTCAGGAGGGCATTCATTATTGTGTCTCTCCCAGCAGAGAATTCAAAACCATCTGGCTTCCAATTAAGCAAAACACACAAAAGTGCTTTTGCTGCTTTCAGTTGAAGCTGATATATGCTCCCTGCAGATCTCAAAGAACTACTGGTGAAACCATACAAGAGCTGGACAGAAGACAGCATGCTGGGAGTTCAGATGTTTATTAGAGAAGGAAAAACATTGGGAACTTATTTCTGAAGGTATTTGAGTTTTACATTAAACAGACATTTGGTAAAACATTGATATATTCATTTTAAACAAGGACTGGAAAAATAATCACCTCTCTTCTAGGAGCCTGATTTCAGGATAAGGTCAAGGGCAGTGACCTTCACCAGTGAAATGAAAGCCTCCTGCCAGGGCTATGGAAGCTGCTGATGCAGCTCCAGAAGGCATTTGGATTTAGAACAGCAGCATGTCTAATACTGCCTAGTGAGTAACATGGAGCTATGTGCTAATCTCTGGTCCTCCAGTGTCTATATGCAATCTCAGCATTTGTTGAAGTTATGATTTATTAAGAATTGAGGGCATTTCTCACCTGGCAGGATCAGGGCTTTAGATAGCAACACATTTCTTGCTCTCCAAGAAGCTCATCCACAGACAAGAAACTAGAGAAACAGGGAGAATTATTCAGCAGCACAGAAACAACAGAAGACCTGTGTGTAAACCTTGGCAAGGAATCTCTAAGCAGCACACTGAGCTTGTAACAGAGCCCAGTCATATTTCAGAAGCAAAGACAAGATGTCTGTTCTCAGATAAAAGGAAGAAACCTTGCAATAGTCTGAGTCTGGGACCCAGAAACTGCTGAAAATTCTCACTTCTGCCTAAACCGATTTGGATCCTGCTGTACCTGGACAGTAATGGAGCCTGGAATGTAAGCAGGAGTTGATATCCAGCTTTCCAAAGGGAAAGGATTAATGAAACCTACGTGTCCTTCCTTCTGGTTTCTCAACCTTAACACATGGTATTAGGAAAGGAAAAGCAATAACAAAAGCAGCAATAAAATTACAGGCTAGGTAATAACAATAAAATTACAGGCTAGGTGAGGTCTAGCAGGTCCCCTTTTCTTTACGTGCTCACTCAGGATTCCAGAGAGAGATAGCTAAAGATGTACTATGGACTCATAGCAACCCACTCGGGCAGGCTGTGCTGGAGTAGTGGGAGGAAGGGAAAGCTGCCTCTGAAGCCAAGCACAGTCCACCAGGGAGCAGAGCCTGGTACCTACCTGGCCCAACCTCCAGAGCACCACCCAACCTCCAGAGCAGCTCATGTTCTAGGGTGTTTGGACTGTTATAAAGGAATTTCGATAATGTACTTGTGGTAACTTCATAATTAGGTCTTATTAAAATAGACTTCCTAAAGCACTGCATGTGTATCTGCTCTTAAGCACCCCTATCGTGTAGATGGAACCATCAATGACTCTGATTGCAAATGTGCGTGAATGTGAACTGTAACAGTTTTTTTAAACTATAAGCTGAAAGTACAGACACAGGGTGATGTGGGTTAGACATTCAAATTGACAACTTCTTATACAAAATAATATAACACTGAAGAGAAGCTGCTGTGTTTCCTTCATCTGACCAGACCATCACAAACCTTTCTGTGAGTTTAAGCTCTCCTCAGAGCAACTAGTCTGAAACCTCAGCTGATCTTTCTTTAAGCTTCTCAAACTGTACTTTTCAAGTTTGTTAGCTCAAAGCAACTGAACTGACACTTCTGAAATAATGTATTAATACTTGTTTGTAAGCTTGTCATGCATGAGAAGAAAGACAGACTTATCACTGGTATGAAGAAGAGCCTTATCCCCCTGCCATAACACTGGAGCATGATGAATTGGTGTTTAACAAAATTCCTTAATGCCTCACGCAATGGCACAATCAAATCTTAGTTTTGCTTTCCCTTTTCCTTTGTACTGTACAAGTATGAAACTTAGGAAAAGCTGTAACTGTTATGATATTTCAAATCTTCAATGGATAGAGCCTTAATGAGGAATGAATAAATATAAAATATTATGTATTAGATTTTTCTGGAACAGTCCAAAAGTCTACAAAGAAGTAAGCTCTCCAGATTTCAAGGAAATAGTGTCAGAATACATTATTTTTCCTTATATTCACAGAATCATAGAAAGGTTTGGACTGGGAGACATCTTCTGCAAGATAATTGGGTTGAACCTCACATCATATAGTCCAACAATGAAATCTCTGCAGTAGACTTACTAGTCTTTAATTGAAGGGTCTTTTTTTGCCTCTTGGAAGCATTTGGTGTTGGCTGCTGTTGGAAATAGGATATTGAACAAGATAATACGTGTTTCTGTCTTCAGTTTTCAAAAATAAAATAAAAAAAAAGTTTAAGGGAGTGAGTGTGACCTATTCAAATGAGTGTGATGCACCTGTCCCAGGAACAAATGGATTTTGCTATGTACAGTATAATGAAAGTAACATAGAAAACATTGCTTCCGCTCTTCTGAATGTGTAGGTCTGTGTTGTTAAATGCAACGATTGTATCCAATGAAAGTAAACACTTTGAAGTGATTTGATTTTGAAGGATATGAGACTAGCAATGAGTTACTAAGTTAACATGAAGTTGATTTTCACTATCTGCCTGCTAAAGTAATACATTTGACAAGATTATCTGGTCTTTTCTAAAATTAAAATCACAGCATGAAACCACATCATTAGCTGACACAAAGAAAAATAAAATGGCTCACTCCCAAATAATAAACTTAATTATTATGTTAGCTAAAACTATGGAAAAACAAACAATTTCTGCAAAATCCAAAGGCAGAACTCTTTATGGTCATCAATTACAAAAACCCCAAAACTACCTCAAATCTAATATTAAGCTTTGTATTCTCATATTCGGTCTAATAATGTGAGAAGGATTGCCACACCTGTAAAGAGCAAACCAACTTAACCTTAATAACAACAGTATGCATTGCTGTAATTAAAATAAACACTAATACCTAACAGTTGAGAAAGTCACAGAGAATTATAACAGTCTGATGTATGGTTCTGTTACTTTTGGGTTTTTAACAATTCCTGTTAATTAGGGACAATATTGACATAAAAAATTTAAGTGAAAATGGCACTATTTCAGGACTAAAATATTTTCCTCAGTCACCTATATTTATGTATTCACATCTCTATCTGACAAAAACTTTGCCTTGAGTGTTGGATGTGCTATCATCTACAGATTTTTTTCTTCTGCTGTTTCAGGCACAGTTGTAACTCCCTGGGCCTCTCCTGCCCTAGTATCTATATAGAGGTTTTTTCCTGACCACAGAGGATTAAAACTAGGTTAAAATTCACTGGAGCAGGTATACTATTTCTTTGAAACAAAGTTTTCACTTTTGCAAGACTATTGTCAATTCTGTTTGGATTTTACATATTTAATGGGAAAGCCTCCAAGAGTACATAAAGAAACGTAACAGTCATTTGTCATTCATCATACCTTGAGGAAGAAATTGTGTTTGGTGCTTTTGTTCATTTTAAAAAGATGTGTGCCTACTGCTCATGTTCTTTGATTTTGTTGTTATACAGCGCTGCATTTTTACATCTGGCATGAGGATTATGGAAGTCAGCACTAAACTTTCAAGGTTTTGCCCTGAAGGTAAATCTCAATACATAGTTTCTAAGGGTTTGAAAACAGCTGCCTTCTTGCCCTTCGGGATCACTAGTAAGGAGCTGTAGGACTCAGAATTGGAAATACTTCCCATCTGCTGTCACCTGGCAAATACATGAAATCAGAGCACGGCCATTTCATATCAGCTGAAGTTTTCCCTGTTTATTTTAAAAGTTTTGTCAAGAAGCCACTCAGTGTAAGAAAATTTAGAAATGTCTGACTAAGATTACCAGGGCATCTGTACTACAGCTGTTCTGTAACAGCCACCCCAGCTCCTCTTGGTCTTCATTTCCCACAAGACTCCATTTCAGCCCATGAAGCTGGTTTCAGATTTTTCTTTTTCCTTTCCTTCCGTTTAAGTATCTGAATGAAAACCATGAATGTTAGTCAATCCCTTCCAGATACATCACAAAGAGACATTTGAGGATGCATAACTGTCTGTTTTGAAGAAAAACCCCAAAGCTTAAATGATTAAGCTTTAATCATTTAAGGACCTGCAGTTTTATCCTGCTTTGAACTATGTTGAAGGAATCCCTTTCTCTCACCATCCACCACCTGTCTGTTATTCCTTGTAGTTTTTGCCCAAGGTAAAGTGACAATAAAAGTGCTTTAAGAGACAAAGAAAATAAATCTAGAAATAAATTCTAGATTCTTGTATATTCATGAATTTGGGTTACATTTTTATAGAAAGACTCTCCCTCTAATATGGAAAAATCTGAGCTGATAATACTTTAACAGAATTTTAAATTGCCTGCTTTACTTGTAGCAAGAGCTGCTAACCAGATACTGAATTTATAATATATTTATATTGTCAAGTTGAATCTGTGGATTTTTGTCAGGATGCAAGGAAAGAGGAAATTCCTGAAGAAATCCTTTAGAATTCCTGAAGAAATCCTAATATATTAGGTGCTTTTATCTTCTCTATCATCTTTCACTCCTACCACATTGCTGTTCTATCACCTGCTCTGATCTTAATCAGAATGACTGGGTCATCTTCTTTTATAAACTTGTTAGTTTAATTATTTTTCAAGGTCATCTGTGAATTGACTTTAGTAAGTAATTATAAATGGGATGATATTTTAATATTCTACCCTCTCTCTGAACTTTAATCTAGAAGTGATGAGAGACAAAAAGAAACCCAAAGTGCATTTTAGGAAGCAAGATGATGAATGTCATTATCCAATACTTTTCTTTATCTCCTGCCCTGCACACCCTTATCTTTCACACTGAATTCAAAGGGAGTTGAGGGAAATTCAGCATCTTCCAGAAACAGGGCTTTAGTCCTTTAGATAATATATCTGCCTATGACCTCTGGAGAAATCTGTTGATATTGGTATATGAGACACTTAAACTTGGCATTCAGAATTCTGTTCTATTACAATGCATTTACACTAAGGCAACAGAAGTCTCTGTCTCCTCTCTCTCTCTGATGTTGCCTTTTGAATTTTAACATTAAAAAGCAGTATTTTCCTTCACTGTATTTTTGAAAAAATTTGAAACCGTTTAGGAAACTTGTTTTGGACCATCAACCATCAATGAACTTTTAGATACCTGGAGAACATTGGCTTCAAAGGACACAGATTGTGAGGACCAGCTGAATGAGAATTGCAGATCTACTACTGGTTAAAGATTTCTTCAAGGGGAATACTATTATGTCTCCATGAGGATTCTGCTAAGGGTTTCAGACTGTGCTAAGAAAGAGGAGATAACCAAAAAATGTTTATGGAGCTATCAGTACACATGACCTATAAAGTCAATAGAAAACCCCAGAAGTAAAATTTGCCCCATTTGCATCAGTATTTTGAGGAAGGAATGAGTTTTGTTTGGATCTGGACAGGCTTGAATCATGATTTTGATGTGGAACTATGTAGAATTCCAGGGTTTGCTGGCTTTTGCTCTAAGCCCCAAACAGGAGATTACAGCTGCTTAGTGTTTTAATTTTGTATTCACAAGAATTGCAAACAAAGAACAAAAGAAACAGCTTATACCATGAACCCTTTGCTCTTGCTCTGTTTATGACTGTTGATTTCACTGTCATTTAGTCCCGCCAAGGGCATAAAATCAAGACAATGAATGCAATCCTTATCTGTGTCCTCTCTTTATAGTTTCATTTTGAAGATATGTGCCAAGCAGATAGTGCTGGAAAAATAACTGCATGCTTTTTTGAGCTTAACTTATACATCACAGGTGACTGCAGTGCACAGTGCTCCACACTCATTCAGCCATCGTCAGGCAGATAACTGCAGGAATGAGAATCAGCCTCAATTTCCTGCCTAGACATAGGCGGGACATCCTGAGACTATCCAATTTAAGAATTATGACATTAGGACAATGAAACAGAAGAGTCTTACATTATCATCAATATTGTGTAGCAGTCTCTCTACAGAATCTATAGATAGAGGGATTTTAATGCTTATAATCTGCATATTCTCATAATCTGAAAATAATAAGAAAGTTGCCTGTTACCCTTCACAGCCATATAAAATCTTTTTATCTTAAGAACAGACATCACACTTAGTGTCAGGCAAGCTGGAACACTAAAGCTCCAGTATTTTCAGTTACCTACTTCTATGTCACTGGATAATAACCACTTTTCATTTCTGATGTGGGTAGTAACAAGAAAATGTCAGTTTAAGAGATATTTTTTTTCAAACACATTCTTCTAAAATAAAAATGCTGGGTTTTTTTTTTTTTTTTTGGCATTTCTATTTCAATGTCTTTTCCAGAATCCATTAATTATACTTTCCAATATGCCCTAGATGGCAATCAAGCTTTTCTGAATCGAGTGGTAAAATTCCCACTGCTTTTAATGGGGGTAAGGATTTTCTTTTCCACATACACATATTTACACAGATGTTCTTAAGGCCACACGCTTAGGTAGACCACTTTAGTTCAGTGTTCAAGTACTGTTTTTCCAGAATCCCTGCTCACTTCTGTCCCTTACCCTGCATTTCAGACTGATGGTTGTTGTTTTAAGTGGCACAATCTCCATGCAGGGAGACCCGGCGAATTCAGACAGAGAATGTATTGCTTAGGCACACTAAACATAACTGTAGAGGCCCAGAAAAGTTCTTTCCCCTTAGGGGTGGATCACCACAATATTCTAGAAATCACACGCTGGAGTACAAACTGGGGTCAAATAGATCACCTTAGAAAACACAGCACTACAGATAAAGAATGGTACATGGCTCTGAAATACTTGCTTTTCTCCATTCAGGCTTCAGAATGAAGCCATTCCACCAAAGCCTGCTCACTCTTTGAATTCAATTAATGCCATCACTGGAGAGATAAACTTTTATACACGGAAAGTTTAATTTTGTGCTTGTGTGCTTGACTACTTGAGATGTATTACACGCTGCATGTAGCCGCTTGACACAGCAATGGGCTTCCATCCTCTGAGCTGTGCCTAACAGAGGAGCCATGAAAGTGAGCAGTGTGTTCCAGGCACAGCTGTAGCCACAAACAGGTTTACTAGTGACCACTGCGATGACCAGGGCATCTGAATGTGACAGGGGTATTACCAGAACCCCTGAATTTGTGGCAGCACCCCTGAGCTTATTACCCCCAGGCAGTGAGCAAAAAGGAAGATGTGCATGAAGCTTGATAACACATCAGATCAACACAAGTTCAGGATTCCTGTAAGTCCATCTGCAAAACCTTAGCTTGCAAACATAGGGACTGGGACAGGTATGCTGAGATATGACACATCTCTTCCAGATGCACCACGCTCTCACAGCCCTGAAATCCACTTCCATCAGCCTCCTTCATATCATTTTCCCAGAACTCTGGATCAGAGAGATAGATCCAGAATGGCAAACTTCATCTCTTGGGGATTTTCCTCCTGAGCAGGCAGTGCACTACTGGTCCCAGTCACATAAAGGAGAATTCTGAATACTCTGAATGCCTCTCTCTTCTCTCCCTCTCTCTCTTTCTCTCTCTTTACCTATTACTGGAATGACAGAACTCAAAGTGAAGCCTTGGCTGAGAGGATGTGTTTTCAGTCTGTTCGAGGTTTTTGCACAAGAAGCGTCTATCAGTGATGCAGCTGTACTTCCTTGGATACTAATTTGAGAGTCTGCACACAATGCACTGCAAAATAACTTATTTTTTACTTTCTAACACAATGAAGAAGCTGTAAATCTGTAGAAATTTACACCATGAACTGAGTAAGCCACAGAATATCAAAAGAAGAAAGAGGATCGTGCACTCATTTATTTTGCTGTCCCATTTCCAGCATTGTGTGAATTAGGGCTACAAGTTTCACATTGGTATTCAGTAGGTCATTTGTCACACACAGAGAAACAAATTAGAAAAAACAGTATGGTGACAAGCATACAAGACTACTGAATAGCAGAAGCATTTCTATCCTGTTGGGAGTGACACAAGCAAAGTTTCATGGACCTCAGGTCCAGTTCCCATAAATCCAGCATATTAACAATGCATTCAAGCACACCTCTGATCTGCCATTGCATAGATTCATGTATTAGTATCTGCCACTATACAATACTAAAGTCTAAAGTTAAAGGTCTACATAAAGGCTACTTCTCGAGGAAGGGTGTTTCATATAACATTTTTTTGACCTAGAAGGAAGCAATTTAAATAATTTTAAGATTCCTTAATCCTGTTAAAGTAATTTTCCTGAGAAAAACGGAAAATTTAGTGGCTGTTAAAGACTTAGCTATGGCATAGTCTCTTCACATTAAAAACAAGAAGAAAAAAAAAAGAGAAAAAAAACTGTATGGTGGATGACCAATTATAATTAACTCAGTAACCTAATATTTGCAGTGTCAGAAGGACAGAATAAATTCTCTCTGTAGTGACTAATACGACCAGTCTGGCAAGAGGATTCGGAGTCTGAAGGTTTATTTCATTTTCCATCTCCTTTGCTTCTCTCCCACCAGAGGAGTCTGGCTAAATCAAACACCAACCCAGACCCATTCTTGTTCCCCTGGAAATGTTATTTGTTGTCAGCAGTGACTTGAAGTCACAATTCCTTGGGAATCTTTGTTAAATATAGTGTTGAGATTTTAGCTAAGCTTAAGTATGTTCACCCCCCTAAGATTTCATATGCTGACACAGAAACTCTTTGGGAATTGCTGAAGTAAATAATTTTTTACTTTTTTTTCCCTTTAATATTTAAATGCTGAAGAATAAAAATCCCCTTTTTTGTACAGTGGTGCAAAGCATGGGAAGACTAAAGCAAATACATTTAAAAGTATATAATTCTCACTGGATTTAGAGCAGCAACATTGCCACCTTGGTCCCAATGTAGTGAGACTTACACAGAACATTTCAGCAAAAGCACTGTTTCTCTAGATATTTCTGTAAGAGCTCTTTCCTTTGGAATACAAATTCAATATTGCAGACAGGCCTCAATTCAGTATTGACTTCAAAGGAACAATCTCTGTCAAACGTCCCATGCTCCAAGCTTGTTTGAAGATGGAGACGTACTGACGCCCTTCCTGTCAGGGAAGAAGGAAGGAAAAGAGGTTTGTTTAGTCCAAATCCCCAATGGTTGCTTTCCAATACATCAGAAAACTGGTATGTAGTCAGTCTCTCTAAATAAGAAAAAGGAAGAAAGTCAGACAGCTCAGTGATTAATATGCTTACTTGAATGTCAGAGATGTATGTTCAAATCCTTCTTCTGTCAGACTGGAGCAGGGATGTGAAGCAAAACCCTGTGCTTGAGAAGATCAGTCAATCTTAGTTGGGTTTCTGCATCTGTCTCTCCTAAAAAGTTTTTTTTCCAGTGGATATAAAATACAGAAATCACTGCAGCAGAAGTAATTCTGCTTTGTCGTGAAAAATGCCTTAACCTCCAGGCTACAGGATTTCCTTTCCCTGTCCTTTTCCTATCTGACTGCATTTTGTGCAAGGCTTTATGCATTAAGCGAATTAAGCTGATTTTATTCATCTGAGATCAAAGAATAGGCATAATACAGAAGGGACAATTCTTGTTAAGTGTAAAGTCGGCTGTGCACATGTGTCTAATGGGGAAAATGTAAAGTAATTTACAGGAAGGAAAATTAGTGAGTTGGGGAGGTATCTCTAGAGGGTTAAATCATGGCATAGCAGAGTCTTTGAAGATCCATTCTTTAATTGGAAGTTGTAGCATGATGCCTAAAATCCCTTATGAATCCATTTGGATGCTTAGGGTAAAATACAAAGGCCATTCAGAAAATACGTGGGGTGGAAATACAGTGGGAGCAAACCCATTGACTTCAATCCTTTCCTCCACCCCTCCATGTGAGGGCACAGTTACAATCCCATGAACCTGCCACCTCATCCTTATACAGTCTCCTTGTACCTGACCTCTCCTCCCAGGAGAAGCATCTTTGGCATGCCCAGACTGCCCTGAAGGATCAGGTATAAGCAGAACGTGCTCTGCGAAGTAAGAGCACCTTATTTGTAGCTGACACACAAGAACTATTGTTCTTGGGTTGTTTATGCTTTATTCCCTCTGGAATCTGGTAATATATTCTCGGTCTGATTCTTATCTCTTACTGACACACATCAGAAGCATTTCTAAACCTCTGGGCGCACAAGGGTTTGACATTTCTAGTTCAGATCAATATCACATCAGCAGAGATGAGTCAAACACTTGCAGCTCTCATTCCTGTATTATTTATCCACATTCAATTGTCTCTCACCTCTTATTGACCTTTTCTATTCAACTAATATGAAACCAAGGCCCTTTGAACCCAAGTGCCAAGTGGTGCAGCTGGATTGCAGGCTGTCTATTGTCCTGAGTAATGGGCAGCTAAAGCACAACAAGCAACATACACCACTCGTTTGTGCCTTGTCTGGGAAAATACTGTTAAATGTAAACTGACCTCCCGGGGAACTTGGCCTGTTGGCAAAGCTCATCGGTACCTAAATTAGATTCCTGCAGACCCTAACCTCTCCCCCCAGTTACAGTGTATCTGATGAGCACCAAGCACAAATAAACTGTCACTCTGTTTTCATACCACACAGAAGTAGACAAAGTTATGATGGCTGAAATCTGAAACCAGCAGAACAGTGATGACAGACCCTCCCTTCATGGCCAACCCCTGAACCCTGGCAATCTTCAAGGGCAGCCTCAGGCTGGCATCACTCTAAATGATGCCAGGAGATGAGGCCACTTTTCGTTTTCACATCCTATTATTCATGGCCTGTTTTAAATATGATTACATGGCCACTATGGTTGTTTTTTGCCTTCAGCTGAGCTACTGCTTAGTTAGGGCTTTATTTTATTGTATGAATAGTCATATATCTTTCTCAAGCGTTCCCAGGATATTAGGGGAAGAATAACCACAGGTGTCCAGATACAGGCAGAATGGGCATACACATACCCACTGGGTATGCAATTTGCAGAGAAGCACTTTTCCTTTCACATACACACCCACCACAGAACAGTTTAATGACAGGCTCAGATGGGACTCAGTCTTCATAGATGTACAGGAGACAGGACACATGTGTTTTCTGCAGCCCTGATATTCATATCAGCAGTACAAAGACTGTATCTTTACTGCTTCTGTATGATATAATTCAATGGAAATAATAAATCAATCAAACCTGGCCTGGCACACAAAGAATATAAAAATTAAAAAACAATTAAAATAACCTGCTTGTGGATGAAGACGTAGATTGAATCTACTTTGTGAATGAGTAATTGCTAATATATGGAATATGTGATTGTGTTCTGAAATTATTTTTCTTTGATGCCTTTAGTGTTGATAAACCTCAAACTTTGAAAAACAACATCTTCATATGAGATTGAGAAGATCCTCATCTTCACAGAGAATTGGGAAATTGGAAAACTGTCAGAGCTGCTAGGATTTTAACCTTCATATGAAAGAAATGCAGGTAAGACACATCTACTACTTAGACCATGAATCATTTCTGGAAAAAAAAAGCTAAGATAAGAATTTAATCTTCCTATTTTAATTAGACACAGAGTAACACTCCATTCCTGAATATTCCACATCCTGGTGTGTGGGAAGTCCAAAGTCAGAAACCTTTTTTTTTTTTTTTCTTGAGCCTCTCTACATTCAAAAGGGCCTTCTTCCGGAGCATATAAAGAACTCCCTTGTCTTTATTGCCTGTAAAATTTCAGGCTCCTAGGTACCAACTGATGAGTATAGAACCATTTAGGTTAGCAAGAGTAAGTACTACTGAGCACACATTTAACATGCAATTAAAGTGCAAAGGACAGCACAGTTGGCCTTTTTACCATGATAAACAGGAAAGGAAAAAAGCCATGTGCCATGCAGCAAGATTCTTTTCTTCCCCTTCAACAGTAAACAGATACCCTGTTCCTATGTCTTGCAAGCAAACAATGAGGAACATTTAAAACAGACTTTCTTGAGAAGGAAATGCTTTAAGAATTGCCATTATATAAAAAGGGAAAGGAGGGAAATACATCAATAAAGTAAACTAAAGCCTTTTTAGTCTGTCCTCTCACAAAAAGAATGGCAATAATATTTCCATAAAAGGTATGTTTACCTCCCATAATCTCCATGACAACAATTATTTCACTAGGCTCAGAATTTTCTTCCTTCCTTTTATTTTTTCATTTTGAATTAGCTGCTTGTGTAGACAAGCATCTGCTGCCTCTCCATCTCACAGCTGCTCCTTCTTGCTTTTATTCTTACTAGTCTGTATCACTTACCCATTTTCAAGCAACTACTACAAGACACTCTCTGAAATGGTCAGTCTGGGCAAAAGGCCAGGAAGTGAAATCAGCTCTTTACCAATAGATTTCCTTCTACTTAACTTTATATTCCTAGGAAATTTTGTCTCATCCCAAAATGCCTGGCTGGCCTAGAAGTTTGTTACAATAACAATTTGTTTGTTACAATTACAATACTACAGGAAGTTACTAAAAATGTGGGTGTTCCTCACTTCAAATGGAAATTCACTGATTTCCAAAAATGCTTTTATTTAGGTCAAAATCTGATAAAATACTAGAAACATGTAATAGTGTTGGGGTGAATCTGAATTACTCTCTAATTCTCCTCTTCTGTTTTCTTTTTTTGTAGGATGAGAGGAACTCAACATTTTTCCAGGACTAAACCTATGGCTTCCATTGGCTACTGATAGTACCCCTGTGGACCAGGAAGAAAACTGCATAAAGGTGGTGTTGAACTTACCACAATAATGCTTTTTAAGGATGGCCTTTGAGCCACAAGGTAGCTTCAAGGCTGTGAACATCCCTCAGGACACAGCGTGTCCCCTGCAGCTGCCTAAAAGGATATGCTTGAAGACCCACATGCTGACTTTATGTGGTAAGTGCCTCTTATTTGGCTGTCCTTTGCTCTGTGCCCACAGCCCTGCACCACGTGGCATCAGGCTGCTGTGGAGGCTGCCCAGCTGTGCAAACACGCCTGTGAGCACCAGCACCAGCTCACACACCAGTGCTGCCACAGTGGGCACCACAGACACGGCCCCTCGGCTCCCTCTGTCACTGGTTCTTCAGCACTGGGGAATGAGCTCACTTGTCTCTTTTATTTGATTTCTTCCTTATTCTCTTCTTTTCGTGTATACTCCCTATTTTCCTGCCTACTCATTTCTTTTTTCTGTGCAGCAGCTCTCTATTCCTTTAACTTATCCTATGTCGATTCCTTCCGTCCCGTCCCGTCCCGTCCCGTCCCGTCCCCTCCCCGCCCCTCCTCTCCCCTCCCCTCCCTGTATTGAAATACAGGCACACACAAAAACACAACTGAAAGCTCAGATTTCGCAGCATGCAGACACTTCGCATGGACCTATAGGATATGTTACAGCACTCAAAGCTCTGACCATTGCTGGGTGTCTGTTATTGTATGTATAAGAAAAGAGAAGATGATGCGGGGAGGTTTGATACCATGATGCATTTCAGTGCTTTTACTGTTTCTGACATTGTTTACTGCAAAATAGACCATATGGCCATACTCACCTCCAGTTCTTGTGGACCCCCTCATGCCAAGGTACACTCAACACAAAGCTCATATGGGGCCAGACAATGCTACATAATACAGGAGATGTGAAGAATTTGGAGACTGGGATGGAACTAGTATGATTTATCCAATCAACAAAAGGAAAGGAGTGAGTTAGAGTGAGAATAAAAAATATTTATACTCTACAGTGTTTTTGGAAAAGATTTAGTGTGTTTAATTTGAGAATTCTGGAGTTCATTTCCCTAGCCAATTACAGAATTGGAATCTTCCTTAATAACTCATTGAAGATGAATGGAAGTGATAACAGAATACATTTTTTTCTTGCATACTTAGCAATGGAAACATGAGTATATAAGCTGATCAGACTTTAAGGGGAACGAGATACGAGATAATACTATAGACACATCAATGCAGTTCATCTACTAAATGTTCCCTTAGCAGGTCAGGATTAGTTATATTTTATGCCTATGTCATAAACGTAATAGATATACCACTGTGTTCATACCAGCAGTTAAATATCACTCTTTGTTATTAATTCCCATAGCCACATGATAATGTCATTGGAATTTATTATTACAGTAGACAGGGACTTGCATGACCCCTGCTGGGTTGTGTTTTCCAAATTCTGTAAGTGAGCCTTGTAATCTACAAAGTCCTTTTGAGAGATGAATAATTAAATTATTACAATCATGCAATTTGTTAAAATAAGGCAGAAATTCTTAATTTCATTTCCTATCCTGTTCTCTGGAAAAGTGACAAAAGCATGCTGACATTTTTATTCTTTGTTGCAAGTCATTTGACTAAATGCCGAGAAATTCATGAGAAATCTTGTCACAGTGTTGAAATGAGACAATTCTCATTGACTTCAAGATGGTCTTATTTTTAAAACTAAGGTATTTTCTTAAAGAATAAGGTAACTGTTTAGGGAGAAAACGCTTTGTCTAAAGACAGGTTACATATGTAGGGCTTCCTTATTTGATAAACCATACATATATTTACATATTATGCCATAATATACCATGTATATTTTTACATAATATAGATATTGTTTCATGGAGCATTTAGTGACAAAAGGAGGATTTAACGCATAATTTTTGAGGCACACTGCCAAGTGACAGCAATTTTTTTATGTTGAAAATACATGTATACGTTAGGTCATTTAAATTATTACCTATATCTTAGCAGAACACTGAAACATGGGAAGTAAGTCTTCACTTTACCCACAACAAATTCAGCAGTTTGGATTTCTGGATGGGAAATGTCTGGATTCAATAGAGATACTAGTTGGGATCAGAGGGAAGGAGAGAGCTCACAGGGGCTGTACAGCCTGACCCCAGCCAACTGGTGTAGACTCTGCAAGGCTGCAGCAAACTAAAAGGCCGAAGCTGTGCAAACGA
Organism: Sitta carolinensis; assembly: GCA_032173965.1. NCBI lineage: Eukaryota > Metazoa > Chordata > Aves > Passeriformes > Sittidae > Sitta > Sitta carolinensis. The sequence goes on from JAVUNC010000006.1 coordinate 41,509,725, forward strand.
GCAGTGCTGCAGGAACATTGATCTTCATTTCTTGCTCCCTGTCCATAGTTTCCAGCCCCAAACAAATCTGTACCATGCAACAAACCAGGTGATAAATGGAGGTGCACATCAGCAGCCGTCCTCTACACTAGCAGAAAATACAACTGCTTCTGATAGTAGATACTGTCTCCAGGTTTTTTCGCATAATGGGTAGACAGACATTGTATCCCCTTTGGGGAAGAGAAATTTACTGTCCTTATGCTCTATGCATTTTAGTGTGACATGATCATTTTACTTGTCCCCTTGGAAGTAAGGCAGATCTTTTTTAATGCTCCATCTATCTACCTCTGAGAAGTAAAATATGGCTCTTAGCAAGGTCTGGATACTGTATCTCTCAACAAGACTACTTCTAACGAAAATACATCCCCTTAGGCCCTAGCAGTAGCAAAGTATGTGCTGATGTACGGATGACATATTTCCTGGTTAGTTGCAAAAAAATAGTTGTAATTTACCTTATAAAAAACCAAAAGGAATCCACCCTAAAAGAGAAAAGTAGTTTTATTAATTCAGCACTTCTCATACAGCTCATTAGTAAAAATGTACATGCTATTATAATATAGATACAGTTACATAATGAAATTAAAAAAACAAAAACAAAAACAGTGGGTCTTATTAAAATACAATTAAAGCAAACCACTGTTTTTTCAAGGACCAAGATCTTACAGGAAAAAAATGTAGGAATGACTACACCTAAATAAGGTTTAACTATTGAAAGCAACAGAGCTTTCAATACATTAGAGCTTATACATCCATCAGTTGTAACATTCATATTTGTCTAATAAAGCCTTCTTTATATGTAGAAGTTTAGTTCTTCACATGTGGATTGGTACCAGCATTTGTGTAGAGTACCTAATTCTCTCCTTCAAAAAAGCCCAGTGAAGAGTGATTTCTTAATTACCTAAATGTAAGAACTAGAAAGAACAAAAAAAAAAAAAAAAAAAAAATCAAATACAAAACAAAACAAAACAACCCCCCCAAAAAAACAGAGGAAGAGATGTTTTCTGGAGATCTAGCAGACCTGTTGTTTTTAAAATATTTTGCAGGACATTCAGGGGCAGCAATAGGAGAGGAGAGCAGATGTACAGGCAGGTTGAGTAGATGTAGAGCCACTGCCTTTATTTTCAGCTGGCAAATGCCTTCAGCTTTGCAATACATTGTTTTCATCTTTCTGTGCAGTACAAGTTCTTCCAATGAGACTGAACTGCCCAGGGCACTGGTGACTAACCTATTGTTTCTAAACTGGTTTGCCAGTTTGCTGGTTCATATATAGCTTAGGAAATTAAAGTCGTGGCCTGTGTGAAATGAGCTGGTAATAGCCATCAATTACCTGGCAGAGAAGCCAGCCCAGGCAGCTCAAATCATGCCCTTGGTTGACAGCTCAGAAGAGATGCAAGGGAGCAAAATTTTCTTTTGGAAAAAAAAAAAAAAAAAAAAAAAAGTTTTTAAGCAGACTGAGCTGCATTCTCTTCCTCAGGGACAGAGTCCTAAGTTTGAAGAATAATATGAAAATCTGGAGGCTTCTACATTATTCTTTCAATTTATAAAGTGTAGCTTCTATTTGGCTACAATAAATGAATTCCATTTTGAAAGAGAAAATAAAGTGAAGCTATAGGATTTCTGTGGAATATTAGGCAAAGCCTTGTAGGAATTCCCCAGTAAGACGGCAATAGTAAAGCTGTAGCAAACTCTCTTCTCTCTCAAAAACTATCAACCAGATTCGAGGAAAATGGCTCAAAATACTAATTTGACAGATGTGTGCAGAAGCACAGCTTTTGTACATCATGAAGAAAAACAGGGGGCTCAAGGAATAATTCATTTAGTTTGGGTATATTTAAAGCTAGATCCAATGAAGAACTAGGGATGTGAATACCAGATGATAAAGCTTCCTGATGCAAAATGAATTGCATCTTTCCAACTTAAAATGCAGATAGGCAGTAAGAATCTCAGTGTGCTGACCCCTGGGGCAGATGGCTCGATGCCTCTGCCCTGGTGCACAATGGAGAAGAATGAATGCAGAAGTGACAATTCCACTAGGCAGGAGAGCTCTGAATACACAGCTGCTACAACACAGTATACTTTCACTTAGGTGGAAGTTAGCATCTTGACACCTTGATTAACCAAAAATACGATTTCACCTAGAATTAAACCAACAAGTTCTTGTTTGTTATGAAAACCTATTTTCCATTAAACCAAGTCTACTGGCATCCTAATGGACTGCATTTACCAGAAACCTTGTTTTAAGAACTCCAGCTTTATTATTTACTTTTTGCTTTTTTTTTTTCCTTCTTCCCCCACCCCCCCACCATGGTATTCAAATACTAGAATTTTGTATTATGTTTTATTCACAAAACAAAAAACATTGACATGGGTTTTGCCAAAGTAAAACCTGGAAAACAAAATGCACATATATGCCTGCAGTTTCATGCCACAAAATATACCTGGGAAGAGACTCAGACTGTGTGTTGTATCTGAATGTCAGACAACAGCACACGGAAATAACAGTAAGGAGAAAGAAAATGAGGCAACCTGGGGACTACATTCAGAGGAACAGTTGCAGTGGATCAGTGAAACTCATTCAAGAACAACTATTGAAGTCAACACAGGCACCTGATATATGACATGTGCATTTAGGCCAGCCTGCTGGAAAACCGTGCGTTGGATCACTTTTTGTGACTGTTAAATATCCCTTTGTATCGGGAGCTATGGGTTTGATTGCACAATCTCACCTAACAAAGAAACCTCCATCCTTTCAAAGAAGAGATAACTGAAGCTGGACCGCTTTTCTCCGGAAAGCGCTGTGCAACAAGCTAGCAAGATGGGTCCAAGCATCTCGGGGTCACGGGCCTGACACGGGCCCTGCTACCCCGGACCGACAGCTGGCGGCTCTGGGCACCTCGCGGCCCCTCCGACAGCGGACACGGCGCCCTCCTACCCCGCGGCTGGACACCCGCCCGCCGGGCTTGGCGAGCGAGCGCTTCCTGGCGGCGCCGGGAGCTGCTTGTCCTGGGCCCTCCAACAAACGGAGGATGCCGAGGTCAGCCACGGCTCCCGACACGTTTCCTCCGGCAAGTCCGGGGGAGGGCCGTGGGAGCGGGGCGGGCGCTGGAGAAGGACGGCGCGGGCGGCAGAGGCCAGCCCAAGCCGGGGCCGGTCGCCGCCACAGCCGCAGGGGCAGCCCGCGCCCCTCGGCCCGCCGCGTCCCGCCGCCGGCATGAGGCGGGCCGGGCCCTGGTGCCTGCTCCTGGCTGCGGCCTGCGCCCTGGGCCCGACCTCGCCGCCCCCGCGGGCCGCCGTGCGCTGCCCGCCCGCCGGCGCCTGCTTCAGCGCCCACCTCGCCAACGTCTCGTACGCCGAGGCCCGCGGCGCCTGCGACCAGCGGCGGGGCAGCCTCGCCTGGGTCAGCGGCGAGCCGGAGCTGCACCTGCTGCTGGGGCTGCTTGCAGAGGCGGCGGTGCCCGCGCCCGCGCTGTTCTGGGTCGGGCTGAAGAGGAAAGCCTCCGCCTGCACCCACGAGGAGCAGCCGCTCCGCGGCTTCTCCTGGGAGGGCGTCGGGGCTGGGACGGTCCTGCAGGAGGTGCCGGCGGCGCTTGGCCGGTGGCTGCAGGAGCCCCTGCAGTCCTGCCTCACCGCCCGCTGCGCTGGGCTGCACCTGGCGGCAGACCCCGGGGACGGCCCCAGCTGGGGCTGGAAGGAGCGGGTGTGCGAGCTGAAAAGCCCAGGCTACCTCTGCAAGTACCTGTACGAGGGTGCCTGCCCCGACCTCAGTCCCGCGGGCGCCCTCGACCTCGACTACCGGCTCCCCTTCGAGGAGCGCAGCGGCGGCCCCGGCTTCAGCCCGCCGGGCACCGTGCTGACGGTGGCGTGCCCCGGCGGGGAGGTGCGGCTCACCTGCCAGCCCGAGCAGGGCGGCTTCGCCTGGAAGGCGGCAGAGAAGCCCCTCTGCCCCTGCCCCTCCGGCCGCAGGAGCCCCGACAGCGGGCGGTGCGCCGAGGCCGCGGGGTGCCGCGATGCCGCCGGCGGCTTCGCCTGTGCCTGCACCCCGGACGGGACTCCCTGCCTGGGCACGGGGCCGGCCTCCACCGCTGCAGGCGGCCCCGCGGGGCCGTCAGGTGCCTGGGCGGAGGAGCGGCGTCCTTCTATCCCGGCACCCGGCGGTTCCAGGGAGCCGCCCGCCACCACCACGGCCGCCGCCGGCGGAGAGAAGACGGCTGCTCCGCCGCTCTCGTCCTCCTCCTCTTCCAACTACGTTTTCATCCTGGTGACGGTCGCGGTGGTGGTGCTGGTCATCCTGGTCATGACCGTCCTGGGAGTGTTCAAAATCTGCTTTAACAAGAAATCCGAGGCCCGCGGGGACAAGGAGCCGTCGGAGGCCGGCAGCAAGGCGGAGGCAGGCTCCGCGGAGCCCAGCGGAGCAGCGGGCGGTGAATAGCCCCGGACGGCCGAGGCCGCGTCCCTCGGGGCTGCCCTGAGCGGCAGCTCCTACGCGGGCCAGCGCTCGGCTGCTCGCGTCCCTTCTGCCCCAGCCCTGCTGCCGCGGGGAGTCGAGCGAGAGGGGCCGCGGGAACTTGGCTGGGCAGGGCTTGCACGTTATCAGACGCAAGAGAGCGTAGCGACGTTCTTTTGAGGGGATCGAAGTCTTTGGGCAGTCAGGAGTTTTTGTCGGTGCTGATTTATTTCGGTGCTGATTTCACTAAAATATAAATAGATCAGCCTGGCCGACAGAGCGATTGCAGCTGCAAAAATTGCATTTTTATCCTCTCAGAAACTGTTCGTCGGGTGCCTTACTTGGAGTAAGCATAAAATGGACCACTTTGAGCACTTGCATCTTTGTAATTTAGAAGTCACCCCTTGCCTGAGTGGTACTTGGAGGCTCTCGTTTTCAATCCAATTGCTGGGGCTTTCGGAGAGGTGAACTGCCATAATTTTGGATGAAACTGCAACCCATATGCTTTCATACTGACATTCTTAAAAAAATGAAAGAGCATTTCTGTACTTAGAAAGTCATTAAACTGCTGAGAAAGTGTGAGGTTAATGGGGAGTCAGTTTTATACTTCAGCTGATGAAAAGAATAAAGGATGATGTAAATCACTGCCCTGTTTGTTACTTCATATTCATCTTTATTGTAGCAGAGAATAAATTTTTCAAATTACAGTTTTTCTCCTAAGTTGCGGTGTTACAAAACTTCCTTTTTGTATGCAATATGTGGCTCCCTTAGAACCAGACAAGGTGCTGACACACCACACTGTGAGAGGAGTTAACGTGAGTCCAAATACATCATGCAAATCTCATTCTCTTTAGTCAGATATATTGTTTTCTATGGACCCCCTTGAGAGTAAGGAAAGATTCACCGTTTGTGCCCTTTTCTAAATGAGAAAAACACTTCCTCTGTGATTTCCCTTGGGGATTCCTGTAGAGGAGCTTTCATCCTGGCTGCAGAACTTGCTTTCTGTGCAGTTCAGAGTGCTGATGCTCACTTATTATTATTATGGTGTTGGTTTTCAATTAAAGTAGTAATATTAAATATTGATTCAAGGTTTTCTGAGTGGAGTTATACACAGCTAACTGGTCTCATCCAAACCCTTTGCAGTGCAGGGAGAGTAGGGAAATATTTTCTTCCCTTAAGAGAACTTTAAGCTCTGAAATGTCTCTTTAAATACGTTTGCTTGTTTGTTTTCCTCTCTTGAGAGCTGACATTCTGACTACTGCTTTAATTTTAATACTTTCCTGTTGAGATTGAAAAACTCTGTTTCAAAAAATAATGTGTGTTTTTATTGCCTATTTCTCTTGCAAGCAAAGACTTGATGATAAATATGGTGTAAACAACTGCTAAGGATAAATAATTACATTTAAGTTTTTTCTTTTTTCCTCTCTCCTTTTAGTGGTGATTCGCAGTTGCTAACTGGGAAACAGTCTTTTGCTTTTGGTAAAGAGGTCACTGACATTTGTGAGCCATCAGGCTTACTGTAGCCATAACGTCCCTTGTGTCATGACAGGAATTAAATCCAGCTAGGTGAGAATGCTACTCATTACAAGGTGACTCAGCATCTGCATACTTTTCTAATCTGTTTATCTGACATTTGTATTTCAGAAGGCAGGCATTTTTCAGCTTGGGCAGGAGGCTTGATTCTAAATTCAGATGTGCACAGATTTGGAAATGACTTAGCCATTAACGCCTCAATTCTTAATAACACTCCTATTGCTATCACTAAGTAATTTCTTTTATGGGGCGGAGAACGTGTAGATCTCTTCTTCTATCAGGAGCTGTATAAGCAAAAAGCAACTAAGATGAATGAGATTTTAATGAAATACATTATTATTTTCTATGTTTTAGTCTTTCTCACATATCATATCACTGAACTCTTGATGGGACTGTCCAGGTGTGTTTTTCTAAGCTGTAGAAACCTAATTCTCTGTTTCTGGAGTCTTACCAAGCACACATGAAGTGCTGAGTTAAGCACTTGACTACTTATTTTGGCATCTCCTAGTATGTGATTCAGACTATTTAGTTAAAATATACAAGTTCATGACCTTGCAAGCCATTCACCTGTCTCATAATTCCCATTTCGCTCTTCCTGTGAAATCATGTTTTGATTTCAGAGTCCTTTTACTCACAAAATTCAGGATCATTAGACATTTGTCTAGAGGACTACTAGAGGGTTCTACTATGCTCCCTGCAGCTTATAATTTGACTTGTCTGAAACCAGACTATTTTGCATCTAAGGATGTGGCTCATCTTACCATGTGTAGACATCTCCAACAGTTCATCTAGACTTTTTTACTCACCTAGACTCCCTTACTGCCTACAGAGAGAAATATGTGTTGCAATTAATCTCATTTTGGACTAGATGCTGAAAACAGGACCGATAAATTGCATCCTGAAATGCTCTTTCTCTGCATTGACTGTAAAGAAGACTCCTTATATTTAAATGTCTGTAAAATACACATTTAAAATTAAATCAGAAAAATCAGCTCACTTAAGTCTCCAGCTGTGCAAGTTGCTTTTCTAAAAGCAAGCTCGTGGTGCCTTCTGTGTCTTCAAGGCATGGCTAAATGGTCAATTTTATTATTGCTTTTATTGCTTTTACATATTAGAGATTCTCATTTAGTATATCTGGGGTTCTTGACCTTATTTTTGCAGTCAGTAGAATACAAAACAAATAACATTTGTATTAGTTTGGAACCTGAACAGGTTGAAATGCATGAATTTCTCTATTGGTTCAGACCAAAAGGAAGATGGTATGGGAGAAAGGATTGATCATTTTTGCTTTCCAGTCTTGATCAAATTTGGTCTTTAGTGAATAAAAACCCAACACATACCTGTCATGCAACCATTGGTTCATATCACAGCCATGATTCACTGGTCGGCAGAGCAATTCAGAGCAGGGTTTGCTGTTTACATCCATGGAAGGAGAATAAGTAAGATCCTAATGGATACAGATAATCATAACAAGTACTGAGATGATAGAAGTGTCTGGTTATACGAGTGGATGCAATTAAAAAAAAATAAATTATGTAACACCATATAAAACCACACACAATTGAACGCAAGTATTTTTCCGAAACATGGCAAGGATAGAGACAAATCTTGACTCTTCTCTCATGTTGCGTACATATCTGTTGACTAAACATTAGAGAAGCATATTATATTCCAACTGTTTTTCTAGCACAGGAAAAGATATTATTTCATCCCATATTAAAGCCATATAAATCACATATAAACTTTCTATCTGTGAGTTTTAAAATGCTTACATTTGTAATGAAATGGTAATAGCAAGAAAGTGTTAGTCTACTTTTGAAAATGGTGATTTCTGCAAAGAATAGAAATGTTCAGATCTTGTCTATCACAGTTATCCAAAAAGTGTCCCATGTTGCCAATTTTAGATTTCCTTAATTCCTTTAGATTACCTACAAAGATAGTTTGACTGGCAGGCATATAATTTGTCAGCTGGACATTTTATTTATGAACAAATGATGAATTTTTAATGTTTTTTTTGTCAAATAATGAGAAATAAAATCTTAAGTTCCACATTTTTTTTAAAAGTAACTGCTAATGCTAAATTGCTAAAATGCTGCTAAGGGATTAATTAGATGTTCTATGTGATTGAAATGAAATCTACAAGTGGACATGGGAAAAATTCAAGTACTTCTGACAACATTTCTCCTTGTTTAAGCGTATTGTATAGCTTAAAGAATATTAAAAATGTAATGGATTCTTTGCTTCCCTAGAAATTTCCTATCACATAATTTTTTTCATGTTTTAAATCATAGTTATATTTCCTCATTTTTTACATGGCGGTCAGTCACAGGTAGATGCAATGTAGTCCCTTCTAGAAATATTTTTTATTTCTTCAGTATGTGAACACTAACCAAGGCTGTAGTGTGGCGAATCATATATTCACTAAAGATATATAATTGACCAAAAGTCAAACACAGTAGAGCAGCAGCAGCAGTAACCACATTCCCAGGGCTACAAAACATTAAACTTAATGTTTTTCTTCTTTGCCCAATATACAGCCTTGTCTTTCTCTTCTGGTCTTGTAGTCTGGGACTGGAAGACTTGAAATGGAAGTGTAAAGGTCATCTGTCAGCAAGCTTTTTCCCTTTTCTGGCTGGCTAGAATCACAGAATCATAGAATGGTTTGGGATGGAAACAGACCTTAAAGATCATCTTGTTTCACCCCCCTGCAGTGTGCAGGGACACCTTCCACTAGACCAGGTTGCTCAGAGCCATATCCAGCCTGGCCTTGAACACTTCAAGGGATGGGGCATTCACAACTTTGCTGAGCAAACTGGTCCAGTGCCTCGCCCCTCCCACAGCAAAGAAATTCTTCCTCATACCTAATCCATGCCTACCGTCTTTGTTTGAAGCCACTCCCCTTTGGCCTGTCACCACAAGCCTTCTTGTCCTTCTTCAACTTTCTTCTAGGTACTGGAAGCTCGTTTGTAGGTACTGGAAGCCTTCTCTTTTCCAGGCTGAACAACCCCAACTCTTCCAGTCTGTCTTCACAGGAAAGGTGTTCTAATCCTCTGATCATCTTGGTGGCCTCCTCTGGACTCCAGCAGTCCACGTCCCTCTTATGTTGGGAGCCCCAGAAGAGAACACAGTACTTCCAGGTGGAGTGGAAGCAGCAGTGGAGCTGGGGAATGCAGAGATGTGGTGGTGGTCCTGCATTTATGTCCTTCCTCTCCTTCCACTTGCCAGTCCTTTTGCATTCTGAGTCAGAAAAATGTGAAAACAACTACTATTATGTATTTTATGGGTAATATAAGAGAAAGGTCCACAGAGAGGATGAGCTGAGGAGGGAAATATGAGAAAGACAAGCAAGCATCCATCTTTACCAGGATGTATCTGTCCTAACCATCCTCTTGCTGCATATGTTTTCAGGTGTTACTCAAAATGTGGTGGTTTGCAAACAAATAAAAAATTTCAGTAATTAAGCGAGGAGCAGCACATGGGTTATAACCTGTCAGAAAAGCATGGTTTTGTTTTTGGTATATAACCAGCAGGCCTTGTGTTTTTGACTGATAAGAATGATTTACACTGTTCTCTAGAACATAACATAAGATCGTAAGGACAGATAGTTTGAGTGAGATTATAAGTGATCTAAGTCTGTAATGTCTGTGCAGAGGAATGTGTTACATTACTTTTTATTCTTATGAGTATATCCTTCTCTAAGGAAAGGATTTTTCCCAGTCGTTGTACTGAAGATTCTTTTCAAGTAAGAATTTCTGTAAATTTTACTTTATGACTGTGAAAGAGCAGTGAAAATTCTTCTGTATTCGATTTCCATTTTGTCAATATGAGGTTCTTCTTGGTTTGTGTTGAGCGAAGCATTGTAAGGTCTTTTTCTCTATTTTAATGATAAAGGGAAAAAAACCTGGGAAATTCAAAGCATCTGAAAAATCCAAAATAAATTAACATTCATAAAAATCTATTTTCTGTTTCTGCCTTGTTTTCCTGAGCTTCTAGTAATTACATAAAGTATTATCTAGTAATTACCAAAATTGTCATTTAGTTCTAAGAAAAAATACCTAAATACTTTTTAACCTTCAAAAATAACAGCCAGATTCGAAAACAGTAGCTGACATAAAAAGCACAACTTCATATTTTTGCTGAGTTGGGAGTTTATGTATCCGCTGTACTCTAAACAGCAAAAGTTAATTATGTGTGAAAGAGCCAAGTCCTGCTTTACAATGCCTGTCCTGGACTCTACTTATTTTCCTCTGTTCTTAACAAAATAGCCTCTCCTGGCTTTCACATACTTGATTTTTCTCCATTTCAGATTCCTTCTCTCTGTCTGCTCAGTACCAAATATCCACCAGTTTTGCCTTCCTTTATATCCATTCTCCCCCAAATATCCAGTTTGCCACGTTTCGAGTGCTCCAGCAATCCCTGGGCCTTTCCCTGGTGGGTCAAGCACGGGCGAGCGCGGTGTGAGTGAGCGGAGCTGGTGCCGCGCTCAGCCCGTGTCAGCGCTGGTGCCGCCCGGCATCGCTCAGCTCTCTGAAGAGCAGTGCAGCCCAGCACCCTTCAGAAGCTTCCCCTGGGCTGGCCCACACGTGCCCTGCCAGCAGCACGTCACCAAGGTCAGTGGAGACAATACAATCAAGTTCTGAGTCACAAATGCAACACGATTCAGATCCCAAGTCAGAAATCTGGTAATTGTTATCTGTCCTACAACCTCCCTATGGTGTGAATGTGGGCCTGTCTAGTTAGGAAGGTCAAGGACCCACAGAGCAGCCCTTAGGCATATTACACAGTGTAAGAACCTGTATAGAAAACACACTGGGGGGAGGAATGGAGAGTAGAAGGAATTTTCTGTACATTTATATAGTTTTCAAGGTGACTCTACCCATCATAGACATGATAGTCATCTAACGACAAATGTATTCCATCTGGACTGGATACAAATACCTATATACCTCAGGCAGGATACAGAAAATTGCTCTTTCTTCTCCATATCTGCTTATTGCTTGCCAAACCCAGATTTTAGGCTTTTTGAGAAACAAAGTTGGAAGGGAGAGGGCATAGTTAGCTTTTATTGAAAAGCATCTGTCTTGTCAAAATTTGGCTTGGTTTGTAGCCATCTAATGATATACTTTTCAGGTTCACCTACTTTTCTTGGCCATTTCTCTCCACAAAATGTAATATCTAAAAGCATTTTTCTTAAAGAGAAATCCAATTAGTAAACTGTCCTTTCTTCCCGTGGCTTAGCCTGAAGTTATCAGCCAAATAAGGCAGCGTTGAAGAGGATGGAAGTGCTGAATACACAATTCAGTAGAAATATTTTATTCTCCTCTAGAGATTCATAATTCACATTCTTGTCTGTAGAGCCCTGGTGTCAAGTAAGGTTCCTAGGGATTGAAATCACAGAGTTTAGAACACTGGATAGATACTTCTTGGCTAATTTCTTCTAATTTTTTGAAATTATTTTTCTTGTATTTTTTTTAAAATCAGGATTATAAAATTAAATTGTCACTGTTCTAGAAATGTGGCAAAGTCAAACCTTATATAACATGAATGTGTGAAATCACTAGGCTATTTTATTTCAGTAAGACTTAGTTTAATATTTAAAATTAGGATGCTGATTTTGAAAACAGGTTAAAATACAGCAAATAGTCACAGTGTTAATAGAGAATGCCACATACATTAGAAATGCAGATTTTTAGATTTTGAGAAACAACCAGAAAGCCTTTTTTAAAATTCTGATTCACTGGAAATCTGGCATTTCAGAAATTCTTACGTCACATTCAGAAATCAGATTCTCACGCTCTGTGAAGAAATCAAATTGGTTGTTTAAGTGTCGAATGCAAAGACACCATACTCTGTGTAATGTACTCTGCTGTAGGGACCATCTGAAGAGGCAGAATATCTGCATGCAGCCATCATCTTTTTCATCCACTGCCCAGATATAAAGTGCCTCTGTGACCAGTCTTGTTCAAGTCCACTAACTGCAGGTAGCAGCCAACCTCAGGATTCTGAGACGTGTTGTATTTGCTACTGCACTGGGAAGCCTGGTGGGAAAGAAAAGTGATTTCCTGTGCACCTTTCTTTGAGTGGGAAAATGCTGTGGCTGATGTGTGCTGCCCACCTGATGTGTGTTCCCTGTGCAGACTGTTCTCTGGAATAAATGCCACAGGAAAAAGTGCAGTCCATTGACTGGATACTGCTTGGTGCTGTCCCACTGCTGGATATAGGTCTCAGGCTAAACAAAGTGCAAAATCTAACTGTGTTTCAGTGGCCACAAGGCCAATTTCCATGACAAAGCAAATGTATTTTTAAAATATAAACCAAAACTCATGGGGAAAAAGCAAAAAAATTACTACTGTTTACAAGTTACAATTCACCCATTTGCAGCTGTATACAAAGTCAAAATGTTACCAAGAAAGAAATTTACTCTTTTTTTTCAGTGAATTAAGAATTAGTTAAAATAATCTCCATATGAAATCTGAATACTCTTATTTGCCATTTGGAAAGCATTAAAAAGAGTTCTGTTTATTTTCTGGAACATGTTATTCCATGAGAACAACTATTTTTCTTCCTGGGTTTTATGTTTTACTATTTTGAATAATAACACAGAATTAACTAACTAACTTTCTTTCTAGCTAAATCGAATGATTTACTGTGGTCGATCACCCCTCCCAGAGTGAGAAATAGCAGGAACAACTGCTAGTTTGGCATAAACAGATTTTGTTTCCAGCTGAAACCACACAGAGTGTTTTAGCCAGGAGCCATAGGGGCAGTGCTGGCTGGGAGTGAATCAGCCCATCCATCTGAAGGCAAGCCTGCCATCTACTGAAGCCCCAACCCAACCTCTGCGATGTGCCTGGGAGAACTGAAACAAAAGTGCATATGCTGGTAGGTGTGCAAGGTTCCATTGCAACCTTTACAAAGCAAAGAGGAAAGAAAATGACAGAATAAAACCCAGTTCAACTTTTTATCAAAGCTGAGTATACAGTATGAATCTTTATGCTTTTTCACCCTTGTTTCACCTTGCCTGATATTAAACAAATTCAACAGTAAAAAGTGGACTGTCTCTCTTTTTAATATGACCATACATAAGAATATGCCTGGGTTAAAAGGACCATATAAGATTATGAGATTTATGCCATCTTGAAGATATCGTGAGTGAGAATTCAAGTGAAGCCCTGGAAATAGCATCATGGATATCATGGGGCATTTTACTGTTTTGACAGATGTTTGATTTCTGTGAAAAGTTAATTGAGCTTACAAAGCAATTTCATCCTTATTTTCCCATATGCACATGTAAAACATTATAAAATTTAATATTTGCAAGTTTTCTTTAAATCGTGTCCACTAGGAAGTAAAAGAAAGAAACTGTACGATTGTTAAAGCTTTTCATGAAATACTTTAATAAGGATGTAACAGTTTCCACATTAGCAATTTTTAGACCAAAAGGAGCTGACTCACAGTCCGTTGAAGTGAATTTTTTTTCTCTCATTTTGATGGACTTTGAATCAGACAACTTTGAAATACTAAATTTATACATTCATTTAACAGTACCTAAGTTTTGGTGAAAGAAACGTACAAAGTAGCATCCTGCTTTTTGCTGCTGAGGAAAGTTAAAGGGTATAATTTAACAAAAACCTGTAGTAAGTCCACCACCACAAATACTAGATGCCTTAACTGTCAACCTTACACTTAACACTGTACTTAAGCACTGCAGCTACGAGTACAATGCTATGGGTATGCTGCTAGTAGAGATTTTTTCCAGTCTCTTGCTTCAAATTTCCAGGAGTCATAATTAATACAACCACAGTATTGTGCTAGAGAAGTGATTTGTCACAGCTACTGGGACACTTGCCACTGTGTGACACTGTTAGCATAGGTGGTAGAAAGTAAAAAACATTGCTGCTTATTTCAACACAGTCTGAACCGACTCTTCTGTGTGGGATAAGAGGGAGTAGGGATAGAAGGTTTCATTTAATCAGCAGTCATTTATCAAAGAAAGCTTCATATGTCTATATGAAATTTGTTTTGTCATAAGAGAAGAGAGAAAATTCAGGAGAGAATTTCTGTGGGAGAGACAATGTAAAAGAAAGAGTTAGAAACAATGACAATATTTTTATCTGGAAAGGAGCCTTCTTGAGCATCACCCATTTTAAACGCAACCTTGCAAGTAGCCACCACAGACGTAAGTACACAGTATAAATTGCTTCAGAAAAACACGTTCACAACACAGTGACTAGAATCAAATAAAATATCAAACAAGAAGACATCTGGCACACATTAAAAACAAGAATTCTCATAAATGAAACATTAAGAAGCTCTGGGTCGGTATATATTACATTAGCAACATATGAAACCCATTTTGTTGGGTTTTTTTAGTGCAACAGAAGAAACTGGAGCTAGGGTAATAGCTATTACCGAACAGCTACTTTTTCTGTCAAGTATTTATTTCAGAGACTGGTGGAGATTTTTAAATTACTTCCCCTTTTTCCATATAGGCTAAAGTGACTTTGCCATCACCCAGGTCATTCAAAAACTATCTCAGCTCCCTTTGTCGCTGTTTCACAGCTGATAGAGCAGGCTTAAGACAGCAGATTCACAGTCTAGCGCTCCCTTTAAACTTTATCATTAGCACACTTTATTGTGTGTGTGGACAGATTCAAAGATTTCCCAGATCAGCAGTCCCCCAGCTCCCATCCCAGTGAGTCCCAGCTCTCTGCTCCCTGTGTGTCACAGGACTGCTTATCTCCCATTATCAGCAACCTGCCTCACAACTCCAAAGCACAACAATAATCAGATTTTTTCCTAAGACCTTTTCTGCTCTGCTTCTGCAGAGTAGCACAGAGAGCCAAGTCCCAGTGAGTTGGAAGCTGTCTGCAAAGCAAAAAAATATCTCTGTGACTATGCTGCTTCTTTCTCAGGGACTTTTTGCTCCCTGCTTTCTTTTTTGTTCCAGGGGGAGGGAAGGGTAGGTGCAGAGAGAGGCTACTTACTCCTTCCTGGGGGACGGCAACGTGTGTGTTGGGGAGAATTTTTCCAGCATTTCTAATCTCTAAAGGGGAATTGTGTACTGACAGATACTGAGCAGGGGCATTTTCAGCTGGGGGGAGTCTGAGCCTGAATGATGGGGCTTGATTGTGGCAGGCTCAACTCGTGGCCTGGGGTGTCCCACCAGCCAAGGGAAAGGGCAAACTGTACAAAAGATGGAGGGAGAGTCACTGCAGGACCTTTACATCCACTTGTCAGACACAAAGAGGAGTGGCAAAGCCAGGCTACCAGACCCCTAAGCTAACCCATGAGAGCCACAACTCACTAAGTGGATGTCAAAGCATCAGAGAATGCACCCACTCTCGAGGGGGGCAACCAGGGTGCAGGGGGGAGCAAATCAAGGATGTGGGGTTTTCTTCACTCTTTCTTGTGCCAAACTCTGCTGGTGGTGGGCAGGACCAAAATCCCCTCCCTCCCAGCCTCCCCAAGCCACAGCCCTGGCTTTGCTCACCCTCCAGCTGGGGGGCAGTTAGGGAGCTGGGGGACAGGAATGCTTCCTCAGAGGGTGGTAATCCTGGAGGTGCAAGTGCCATTCCTGTACATGCTCCCTGACTCCAAGTTGTCTGGGGGAAAGTCCTCCACGCTGTATGCCCTGCTCTTGAGGGCAGTGGCATAGTAGTCGATGGGTTCCTCTGCAGCATTGTCCATCCAGCTGAGGCAGAGCAGCCGCTGGAAGGACCGCTTGAAATTGTCTGAGAGAAAACCATAGAGGATAGGGTTGGCACAGCTGTTGGCATAGCCCAAGATGACAGAGAGCTGGCTGATGGTGGCATCGTCCTGCTCTACAAAGACATTTACCAGCTGCACAATGTAGAAGGGCATCCAGCAGATGACAAAGACCATCACCACCATCATGACCATGAGGGTGATCTTGCGTTCTGAGCGTTTGCGTTGCTGCCAGCCAGCCTTCAGGGCCACCATGCGCATCTTAGCAATGATGAGGATGTAGCAGAGGCAGATGGCCACCACAGGCAGCAAGAAGCCCATCAGAAAAGTGTAGACCACAAAGACCACCAGCCACCTCTGGGTGGGCTCTGGCATGAGCATATTGCAAGCCACTGTTCCATCACTGTTGGCGGCTGTGTTGGAGAAGATGATGATGGGCAGGATGATGAGGATGGAAAGCACCCAGACACCCAGATTGACCATCTTAGCCACAGTGGGCCGGCGGTACCTGGCCGCCTTGATGGGGTGCACCACAGCGATGTAACGGTCCACACTGAGCACGGTCAGGCAGTAGATGCTGGTGAACATGTTGATGGCATCCACACTCAGCACCAGGCGGCAGAGCAGGGAGCCAAAGGGCCAGTGGTGCAGCAGGGTGGAGGTTACCAGAAAGGGGACGCTGAGCATCAGCAGCTCATCTGCGATGGCCAAGTTGAGGATGTAGATGTTGGTGGCTGTCTTCATCTTGGCATAACGTAGGATCACATAGATGACCATGGAGTTGCCGCACAGCCCCACCAGGCACACCACGGAGTAGATGAATGAGATGAGGATGGCGCTGCCCTGAGATTCACTCAGGGTGCTGTTCGGAGCGCCAGAGGAATTCCTGCCGCCCGAGTCCATGCCCTCCGCCGCCGCCTCCTCCGAGACGCCACCGGCTCCGCCGCCACCACTGTCGCTGCCGCCGCTGTCGCTGTCGCTGCCTGCACCGCCGGGAAGCCTGGGCAGGTGCCATTGGGGAGCATCCTCTGCCCGGACCCCACCGCCCCGTCTCAGAGCAGCAGGCGTCCGCCGCCCGCTGCGCTGGCCATCCTCCCGTCCGGATCGCGGCGCGGCGGCGGCGGGACGCGGGCACCGGGAGCGAGGCGGCTGCGAGCGGCGGCAATCGCTGCTCTCCGGCTGGTGAATGATTAATAGCAGCGGCGCGTCACCAGCTAAAGAAAGAAGGAGGGAAAGAAAAAAAAATGCAGGAGGAGACGTAAGTGGGTGTCCCTTCCCACCCCCCACTCCCCTTGCCCGCCTCCCATCCCGCCCTTCGGCTGCTCGCAAATCCGGCAGCTCCAGGTCAGACTCTTCGCTGTTCCCACTACCCCGCACTACTCAGTGCCCCCGATACCGCACTTCTCTCCCCACCCAGTATTTTCTCCCACCTCTCCATCCACCATCCTCTTCTCCCTCTCCATTCTTTGCTGCTCTCCTTCCATGGCACCTAGGTCCAGACCAGGAGCACTCCTGGCATAGAAAGGATAGTCCCTTTCTCCTTTAAGAAAAAAGTCTGGCTCTTGCGTGGGTGGGCAGTGTTACCTGGGCAAGCATGCCTCATGTCTACGCAGTTGCTGTAACCCTCTCCTGTCACTGCACCCCGTGCATTGGCCACCTCACAGTGCTGGCACCAGGCGCGGCACCGACCGACAAACACAAAACATTCAACCTTATGCACACAGCACGTTCCATGCTTCCTATCACCACATCCCACCACCACCACTACTAGATATCACTCACAAACAGCCCTGGCCCTCTCTGCACACTCTGTCCTGAAAGATGCCCTCCCGGCATCATATTCTAACACCCCGGCAGATGTTTTGCCTGTCCGTCACACCCAAGAATGAGTGACCAATTTGCACACTGCAGCTTGACACGACTGTTTACACACAGTGGTGCCAAGACCATCTCATGCTGTTCACGCCACTGTTCCCACACACCTGCTTTCAATCACAGGATCACTTCAACCTCAACCACATGCTGCCTCACCGTTGTTACAATCCCCTCTCTTAAGGTTGTCCTTAACACATATGCATATCCCTGACAGGATTGTATCAACACCAGGGGAGTGGTGATAAACCCTCCTGAGCCTGAACAGTGGCACAAACCATTGGCACCATCTCCACTCATATGCTGCATATATGTAGCCGTCACTACATAACTTCTTCCGTGCTGTACTCAGCAACCACTTCAATACGTTGACCTATACTGTGCTATTTTTGACATGCACCCTGATTCTAGATGAACATACATACACCATTAGTTCCTCATGTTGTCATCTCTAGGCAGACACTGGCACCTTGAACACCTCATCCACACCACCAGTACATGAACATCTTCAGATAGTCCTAATACTGCACCTCTGTTCTCTGGTAAGCAAACTTTTCTTAAAAAAGGAAGGGCATGACCTTCCCATACACCTCTCCTTCTGAGCAATATTGTTATTGTTCTGAGTGTACAGTCTGTCCTTACATGCTTGTACATAACCACAAAACCAATTTTCATATACCACCACCACTGTTCTGTATATACCACTGACCATTCTGTATTAACCAGACATAGTTACTAGTTCACACAGACCCTCACACTTGCTCACTACATCAACACTCCCTCAGCACAGGCAAACACACAAAATACTCAGTAAATGCTTATTTATTATGTTTGCTGTAGCCCCCCATCTGTGTGAGCAATGCACACCTGTATGGGTAAAGACCTGTTCCTTCACATAAACTGCTGCCTAAGAGCACCACCTACTTTTGCAAAGAACAGCAGGTCCACATCACACAAATATCACTGCAGTGCATATGCTGCTATATGCTCTCCACAGCACCACCATACTCAGCATCACACAGGCATCATTGCAACCTACTCATTTTACCATGCATACCCATCACCTCCTACTGTTCACACATCTTCTTATCACCGTCTGCCCACCATCACAATTATGCATATTATCACTTCCCACCACTTTAATATGCAGATACATGCAGCACTACCATCAATTGATTACAACCCATCATCAGGAATTTATTCTCCCTAGAACCATATATATCCTTATACCCCTCATCAACACAGCATCTATTCAAACACATGCATGTAATCTCTCTGACTGTATGACTTTCCTCCTGTCAGTCATCACCTCCAGTTGTAGACACCTAGGCACTCCCATATGATGGGCATGTGCTCTTTGACACCTTGTCAAGAGTATTACATTTAGCACATGCATACTTTTGCATGACCCTTACCAAGCTGTTTCTTTTTCTTCTGTGTTTATAGACCAGATTGTGAATACATATAGATGTATATATACACCCCTACACATTATAAAAATAATCTTATTCAATTTTTAGTAATTGCACACAAGTTCTATTTGGATGATACTCTTTGTGACTTTTGAGGACTTTTTGTATCTATATTCTAGTACAGAAATGCGTTTATTGAGCAGTCTTTGCAAATGATCTTACCATTCCTAGGACTGTTCCTGTATACGAGGGGTTTAGCTAGATGTTTGAGCGCTTGGGGATGTCACGCAAATTAAAATTCATATTTACATTTAGGATTTTAGAGGTTGTATATTCTGATTGTGTTAGCATCAGAGCTTCCAGCATACAGAGAAAAAAATTATAATTTAACATGATGGAAAATATTTTCTTGCAATGTGCTCTCTGACACTGCTCAAATTTCTGCAATTACATAAATTCAGCTGAAGAATTAACTTCTTTAAAATTTGTACACTGGGACAATATGAATCAGCTTTCAGTCATTGATATAAGAAGGAGCAGAAGTCAATAGTTACAAACCCATCAACAAGAATATCTGGTTGATTTCAGCACTTTAGTCTGTTTGAAAACCTATAGTTAAACTATAATCCAATTTTTGTTTACATGAGCATTTGTTTTAATGGTCATTTACTTATGGAGCACGAATCAAAGGGTTTCCTTCTTTCATATTGTTATAAATTGGCATTTAGACATTTTATTCATGCTGATGCCCATTTTGCATTACTTTGCCATGCTTGGATTTGACCATGCCCTGAACCCAAAAGGGTCAGTAAAAATTTTTCTGTTGAAGTAGGCGTGGGCACGGTGTTCTTTCTTACTGCATTTCTTCAAAATTAATTGCTTATAAATTGTAATTCCTGCAACAGTACTAGCTCCATTAGGCAACATGCACATACCTGCTTGACATAAGTGCCCAGGAAAAAGAAACGCCATCATAGGCATAATTATAATAATGTACCCTGTGCTATAGCATACACTTGGAAGGTCTGATATTTCATTTCACTGAAGTTTCCTTTGGATATGGAAAATTTCACAATAGAGAATGGTATCTCTTTCCAAAAAGGAATTATCTGAGTGCCTGCTTAGTCACTTAGATCGATTCCTCTAACAAAGGTTATAGGTATTTATCTACTGAGAATTTATTGCTACTGATCTTTACAAATATTCAATGTTCCTCAAGATTTCTAACCTCAACTATTTCATAAAGTAGAAATGTTTGATCAGAAATGATGCATTTTATTGTCTCAGTAACGATATACTGCCATTATAAATGCCAACACTGGCATAGTTTTAACAAAGATTCCTTTAAATAAGAAATTCTGACATAAACCAATTCTAATTTGGGAACATGATTAGAAATTTTATATTTTAGAGTTCTTTCTTTTGTCTAAGGACTTAACCTGTAAGGAGCAGACCAGAGGTTTGAACTGGTTTTTATAATCCACCTATGGAAGTGGAGAAGGGCACCTTGACCTTCTCAACACAGTCTGCAGGTCAGCCTAAGATGTACACAGATACTTTGCCCATTTTTTGTAGCATCACCTGTCCCTCATGGAAGGGAGGGAAAAATCCTCAAATATCCCTCAAATAAACTTCTGGGCCATGCTGGGAAGTCTAGGACTAAGTCTTAGGCTGTGCCTAGGGTTAGAATTATGATTGAGACAAGAAGCCCATAGCTCCAGGTGCAGTGGGGGTGCAAAGGGAAGGTTCAGTGGTGGGGTATCTGTGCAAAGAGCTCATACCAGAACAATTGTTTGTCCCACTGGCATAACACTGGGCATCTCAGGCTACAGTTCATCCCATGTCTAGGCTTATGTTAGGTCAGGAGAGAGACAAAGCCAAGAGCTCCAGCTGAAAGGGGTTGAAAAGGGTTTAAAAGCTGATTAAGGTAGAGGAAGACTCCACGGATGATATTCCCTAACAGTTTTCTCTTCTGTGCTATAGGATGGAGACTCTGGATAGGGTCGATCTTTTGGCTACTTGTATCTGACCCTTGGACTGAGTCTAGAAAAAAGACAAAGCCAAGAGCTCCGAGGGAGCTGAACTTTAAGAGGGGCTGCCAAAGGAGGAGGAGAAGACTGTGATTTTTTTTTCCCCCTGTCCACATTCTCGTGCAGGAAATATCTAGGCTGTCAGGTTAAGGTCCATTCCAAGCACATTGTAGGGTTAGGCTTAGGTGAGGCAATGCCTGGAGGTCCACATGATGAAGCCCTTCCCAGCGATTACTGGGGCTGAAGGGATTCAGCTGAAGTATTTGAGGCAAGAGTGCCAGTGGCAATTGGAGTAGCTTTCTGGCAAACATTTCTCCTGATGACGGCTTAAGGCTGACACTCTATATCTCCAATTTAAAAAAGCCTACAAACAGCTTACAAGGCAAATGATATCTTTTCTCCACCTAGTGTGACTGTGTATTGAGTACTGTGGCAAGAAAGAGGAAACAGACATGACAGTTAAAATGAGGCCGACCATAATTCATTAAATATTTAAACCTGAGACAGAATATGAACAGTTTTCTTCAGAATCTTTCAACTTTTGAGCACAGCAGTGATGTGGCAATGCATGGCACTGCTCTAGTTTGCATATGCCATGAACCCTAAGTAAATTCAAAAGGGCTTTTGTGGCCTGAGACATTTCAAAGATGTCCCACTGACTAATTCAGTAAAGTGTCTCCTGTTCAAACTGTAGACACCCTGTGCACCACTCAAACCAGGTGTTTCATAAATCTTGCTGAGAAATAAAAGAGTAAACACTCTTTTACAACCATATATTTCTACAAAATAGCCAAATGTCATATGATTTGGTTCAATTGAATTATAGCTGATTACGGCTTTGTGAAAATCATTTAGTGCCCATTTCAATAGCGTATCTTTGGAAGTCATACATGGAGGGCTGTACAGATGCACTGACAGCACACTCCCAAGTTCTCAAGAGCAAGGTAGTTGCCCCAGCAAACAAGATATAATATAGTACCCAAATCTGATCTCAGACACACTTTTTCAAATCTGAATAATTCTGTCTACTGGTAGTTAACCAGATTTGTATAAGTGTGTAAGTGGTTGGATCTTGAGTTTCATCTCTTGTCTCCCACCAAAAAGTTACTCAGTGACAAGTGTTAGCCGCAGCAAGTGCAACTGCAAGTGCAACTTAAAACTGAGTAAGTTTTGGCTGTAAACATAGCCAAGGACAAATTGTATTTAGCAGATTTTCATCATGTCTAGCTAAAATATGCCTGGATCAGGGAAAAAGCTTGTTGAAGAAAAAGCCATTAGGATTTCTGCTTCTTGGCTTCCGGTGAGATGTTTCCCTACGGCAGATATTGTTCTCTGCTGCTTCATCCAGCCTGATTTTGGAAAGGCTCAGTTATTAGTCTCACCAGAGTCTTTATAGTAATTGTTACATTTAAATATATGCTGGTTGTATACTGTTTTCCAGTGCTAAGTATTTATTTTGGTATAAATAAGTATAAATACTGCACTAAATGTAAGGGGAAAATGAGGAGTGATCAATTATGAATGCAGTGGGCTGGAGAGATGGGGGAGTACTGTTTACTAGCAAATAACTTTAAACAAATCAATAGATATTTCTATGATTGAAGAGAGCAAAGTAAATTTGTAGGATAACCATAGATGTTTTATGGCACCCAGTTAAATTTTATCACTTATTTCGTATAGGAAATAAGGATATGGAAAGAGTCCTCAGACTAAGTTTCCATTTAAAGGTCATATGAATAAATGATGTTTATGAATGAGATCTTCCTGATGAATAGCTTCTCATCCTTCTGAAACATATTTATACAGCAAATAATCATTAAACTCACAAATCTTGTTAAAATTTGATTTTCATCATATTCTGATATGTAATTGTTTCTTTTCACACAAGAGTAATGGGAATTGTTATAATAGAAATGATTACACATAATAAAAGAGAAATATTGCTACTAACAACTGAAGTAGCAGTACATGTGACACAGTGACAGCACTGGTCATTTTGTGCTGCCTGAAGTTTAAGTCCAGCTGCATAAGACTGAGTAAAGAAAATCCTATAGTTAACTTCGGTTATCTCTATTATTTGTATGCCTCTGGAAATGGTCCAGCATTTAAGGAAAATTATTTTATACACTAACAGTCACTGGAAGTATTTAAAATTTTCCTTTTTTTTATCTGTTATCTGGTATTCTCATGTCCTGTGCTTTTTAAGTAGCTACTGCAATATTACTGCAGAAGGGCACACTGCTGTATTCTGGATTCAGTAGGAGAATAATGTTGATAACACACTGATTAAGCCGTTGCTAAGTGTTGCTCACTCTGAGTCAAGGACCTCTCAGTGTGTCATGCTCTGCACAAAAAGCTGGGAGGGAGCCTGGTCAGGACAGGTGACCAAACTGGCCTAAGAAGCATTCCATACCATGGAATGTCATGCTCAGTGTATAAACTGGGGGAGTAATCCAGGAGCTGCTGAAATCTGCTTGGGGACAGGCTGGACATTAGTCAGGGGGTGTTGAGCCATTACATGGTGAATGTCTTGTTCTTGGGTTTTATTCCTTTCTCTCCCTCTCCTGTTCATTAAAATTATTGTTATAATCATTACCATTATTGCTGTTATTAGTATTATATTATATTTAGTTTTAATTATTGAACTGGTTTTATCTCAACACAACAAGGTTAACTTTTTTTTAACTTTATTCTTCTCCCTGCTGGAGGGGCAGGGAGTCAGTAAGCAGCTCTGTGATGCTTAGTTGCTGATTGGGGTTAAATTATGACAGAGTGTAAAACAATAAAGTGTATCATAGTATTTAACACATATATTCACATTTCTACCTCATAATGTGGGCAGGGGTCAAAGGGAAGGAAGACATTTCTAC
Source organism: Sitta carolinensis (assembly GCA_032173965.1). NCBI lineage: Eukaryota > Metazoa > Chordata > Aves > Passeriformes > Sittidae > Sitta > Sitta carolinensis. The sequence continues at coordinate 41,533,633 of JAVUNC010000006.1, forward strand.
GTCTTGAATAAAGGTACTATTACTCATTTTCACAGGCAGTTGCACACATGTAAATGTCTCTGTTTTTCCACAATTTTATTTTCACCTCAATTTAAAACTCAAAGTATTTTTTTTTTTCATTTCTTACCTATGCACATCTTCTTCCTTTGACACACAAAACACAAATTGTTTTCACTTCTTTCATTTTAGCTCCATCTTATTTATCCAGATGCTGTAATTTTCAGACAGGAAATGCGTTTTGCAATTTCCAAAACGATCTAAGAAGAAGATGATGAGGTCAAGGTCACGAAGCAGGCAGGGATGGTAAATGGCTGTTTCATCTCTGTGTCACAATCAATAATGTACCTTACATCACCTTAGAGTGCAAGCTGAGTGTTATAATATGTAAATGAATTACAGAAAAGATTGGTGTTCAGTCTGGAGCTCTTGGATTAGTGAGAGGGTATGGAAAGTAGAAAAATATAGATAGCATGTTTACCATCCATGTTTACCTTCCTGTATTAATAATGACTGTACTTTTTGGCTCCTTTCAAAACTAATCTTTCAGTAGTGGGATAGAGACTGGACTAGCACAGATACAGTCCCTGATTTAGTGCCTGTTTGTGATGGCAGCACATGAGGGGCATTTCTGGGGCATATACTCAGGTTTTGCACTCAGGCAGCACTCCACAGTGTGAAAAAAAGAGAACTGAACAGTGATATTAGAAGATACACTTGAAAAGTTATCCAAATTGAACCACTGATTTAGACATACCCAGAGGGGTTTGATACAGTATGTCATGCTCCACTGAATATTAAAAGCAAGCCCTGGATTTTATATATACAGAACACTATTTTGAACAGGAAGTTTGTTAGCATCAATACAAGAGATGGGAGAAACCCCCTGCTCCCCTCCATCTTTCAAGTAGTGAGTGCTGAGAAACAAAATTTTTAGACCACCATTCAGATAGAATATCTTTCATTTTTTCTCTTTTCCTGTTTTGCTATCGTGCTGTACATCTCTTCCCCAGTAGTTTGCATCATTCCCTCTTTCATGTCAGTCTGTGGGGTTTGTACTGTTGGATTTGGTGGGTAATAGGTTAAAGCATATGTTTAACATACTTCTCATCCTGTGAAACCTGCTTGTCCACAGGATGCTAGATCCTCATTTCCCCAAGAAAACGACATTTCTACTGGTGCTTCTGAGATCAAACACACAAATAAAAGAAAATTAAGAGCTGTGCAGCGAGTAAGACGCCTTAGGAATGGTCTATGTAATCTAATATTTTGCTGTCTGAATGAATAATGGCAATCACTACTGCAGGGTCTGTGAACTAAGCCCTGGGGTCTGTGGCCTGCCTGGTTTGTCAGTTGCATTTTAGTAGTCAGCAGTTCCTTCTTTTAGCTGCTGGGTAATCTGGCTGCCAGTCTCTAAGCTCTGGGGGAAACCATACGGAGCAGAGGTCTTTATGTGTTCTCTAGGCATGGCCAAGACTCTTAAATTTTGCCCTACTGCTCAGAAACCAGCAGATCTCAGACACAGAAGATGAGAACAGGGAGACAGCTCTGCTTTTTTTTTTTTTAAATGCAAGCAGTCATATCCAGATAAGAATAGATGTCTTGTTTTGTGGTTTTTCAGGATTCCCACAGACTCCCATGCAAGAGAAGGGGAATAAACCTAGATGTGGTTATTCTCTCTTTTATAAAACCTAGAATGACTGAAAGAGGTTTATCATTTTAAAGTCCTTAAAATAGAATGTATGATATGCTGATCCAGTTGTGGTAAAATTTTTACTGAATTAACAGAAGCCAATATTTTATCTTAGGCAGATTGTGAGGGTGAACAAAGAACTCAACATTCCCTCTACTGATGGAAATAAACACATCACATTGTGCTAGTACATGATTATCAGGTAATAAACCCATGACTATAAAGATGGGGTTTTGTAATTAGACTAGAGAGAATATAGATATATTATATCACATTGCAGCTTTTCTAGCTTCCCTAGACTGAAAAGCTATCTGTAAATATGGGAAAATGTGTGGAGAAAAGTCTGAACTGGAGTATACCATTAGCAGTGGTGAAAAAACCGACTTTACTGCAGTTTCTTCCCATTTCTATCTCAGCATTTATTTCTGGAGCAGTATAACGAAAAGGGCACTACCCTTGTGGCCTCATGGACAGCAATGTTCTGAGTTTTCAGTTCTTGGTAGCCATGGTCTCATGACATCTATCATGCTGTGTGATAGGCAAATTTTCAGACTTATGAATTTGAGTTGATCAGAAAGTTAGGATTTTATTTTATACTAACTACAGAAGAACAGGGAGGGGAGAATTTTCTGAAGGCATGTCTTCTGAATGGCCTTTATTTGTTTCCTTCTGTCGTTGTTGGCTCTTGTTCATATCAGCCCTGATGCTGCAATCTTCATGCACTTCAGGTATCATCTAGTGCCACAGAAGCTGGTCTGAAACAGATGTTCAATGTTTAGTTTAAGTGCTGTTTGCAGAACTGTCCCTTTCCAAATAGGTATTTGGTATTGAATATTCTCTGATTCTGAAACTGTGCCTTCCAGAAAAAAAAGAAAGGAAAATGTTCATTATTGACTATGCATCATAAAATCCTTTTGCATATCAATTGTATTGGCTTTGACTTTTTATGCATTAGAAAATCCCATTGCAGGTTTAGGGTGTAATTGAATAGGGACAATTCTACTGACTGCAATCAAAGCACTACCAGACTAATTTTCTGACAAGGAGAGAAAAATAAAAAAAACTTTGGAGACTCCTAAAATTTATATGATGAGATAATTTTAAAGCTGTTGTCTTATCTTTAAATAAAATCTCTTCAATGAAAGAGATAAAAAAAGAGATGCAGGAGACTGTTACAGAAGCCTGCCTCATCTTTTACTTTCTCATAGGCTGCTAACACTCAACTTGCCAAAAGTTTTGCCTGAAACTTGTGTTAATTGGATAGTATTTTTAGAAATAAAATACCAGTCTTAAAGTTGCAATGTTGTTATTTTAAGGCATATAGCTCTGTGAAGGAATATTCACCTTTGATATCATCAAAGTGAGCTATGTATTGATTAATGAATCAAATTCTGCTGAATAGTGAGTGACACCAGTACGTGACATCCTAATGGATAAAATTATCATCAGACATCTTTAACTTCACAGGCCTATCTAAGTTTCCCAGTTTGTCCTAATTTTTGTCTATTCTGCTAAGATTGTGGGGCTGGAAAGTTACTAAAATACACATTCCACTTTGTTTCAGGTCTGTTTAATTAAAAGTCATTGTAAAGCAATGCTGTTTCTGCAGCTATGCAGACATCCAGTGATTAGACCCAGGCTCTACTCTGCCAGGGTACAAATTTCCTGCTCAGCATGTTTCAGCAGTCGTAAATCACACAAGCTTCTCTGTGGACTTCAAGTTTTCCGTTCTTTCCATATGTGGCCATTCCAAGAAAACAAGGTGGAGGTAGCTTCAGCATTACTTGCTATCCTGCCTCAAGAATGAAAAGATGTTTTCATCATCTCTAAATTTTTAATTAAACTCTATACATTCCTTGCACTTGTGTTGTATTAGTCCTGCAGTCTTGTTATTTGTGGATCTCTACTCAGCTAGAATGGTTGATAAGCTCTCAGTGTCAGAATTTTAAGATGCACACAAATGGGCTGGTGAGAGAGAAAGGTATGTGCTCCTGTAACAGCTGATAATGCGAAGAGTTGTTCTTCAAAAAGTTATGAATAAAGTAAAAGGGAGATGGGTTTTGCAACAACAACCATTGACCTTCTTTCTCCTTCTGGAAGTTTAATGAAGTTGGTTATGAATCAGCTGAACACTGTAGTAGTGGCTTCTTGCTTCACTGTAACTTTTGTTCAATGCATATTTCTTGTATGTTCCATCCCTAATTTTAGCATTGATTTTGCTGTTATAATTTTATAGTCTGCATTAATTTATTATCTTTTTCATAAGAAAGGCAGTAAATAATCCTTCTAAGTGCAACTTGAATTCACGTATACCTACAAACCCATTTCCTGTTGTACTTGTCTGAAAGGCATTCTCAAAAGAATTTAATCTTTACTATGGGTAAGTTCATTTTAAATGAATATTCAACAAACACTACAAACCAACGTGTCAGTACTTTTAAAGCATTTAAGACAGATGTAGGAAATGGTGCTTTTAACCTTTTAACTTTTTTAAAACATTTCGAATTTTACTTAACATTTTTAGGTCTTTGGTGAAGTCCTAGACCTACTGGGCTTGTACATGGATGCAGAAAGATGTAATGGTTTTTAGAGACCAATAAATACACACCAAAAAGTTTCCCTTTATCTCTTTATAAACTGATAATATTTAGAAGTGTACCCTGAGGTACACTTCTAAGGGGTAGGGAAAAAATAGTCCTGTGAAACATGTAGTGTAAGCTTTCATGGATCTGTCACTGGTTCATCACTCATCTGACATATTTGGAATTCAGAAATCTTTACGCTACAGGAAAGTATCCAGTGCTGCTTGGGCAATATGAAACAGAATGTAGTCTGCAAGAGAAATTAGTCATGTGTATTTTCACAATTTAGATTCCTGTTACATGCAAGGAACATGACAAGTATGGCCTGAGAAGAGCCATCCTTTGCTTTAGAATATGGCTCCTTGCAGGCAAGAATGATGTGGGCACCCTCATGACAAAATTGGCCAAAAATCCTACAGAAACTTTAGAGAGAAGAAGCCATGATTGGCACTAAAGGAAGATACTGTGCTGGAAAGATTTGTTTAGAACAAAGAGAAATTTGAAGATACACTTTGACTACTGTGTTGATTGATCCTAATGATAGTTTTAATCAAGTTTTCTGTGTAGAACAGCTGAAAGGGCAATGATTATTGTTTCATTGTGGTATCATTCCATCAGTCTCCTTGTTCTTCCCTTAATGATGTAAAAACACAACTCCCACAGCACTGTCAGGGCAGGGAGCTTAATGACACTGAGACTGCTTTAGGCATTCAAGTTGCCAGCTTTGGGTGGTAGCATGCATGATGGTTTGTGTTTTCTCGTCAGCCTCAAAATTTGACCAAGCTTTCCTGTTATTTGTCTTCATTTGTTCCTTGATAGTTGAAACTTTGGAAAAGATTTAACCTCAATTTTTATCAGCAGGTCTATTAGTTTTATATTCGTATCAGGAATTTAGTTTCACATTCTAAATTTCTAGTCACTAAGATCTGAGAGGGAGCTGTCTTTAATCACACGCTGCTCTTACAGGCTATTAGTTTTACAGTAACAATAATCCTGGTCAAATTGATTCATTACAAAAATTATGGTCAATTTCAGGTTTGCTACTAAGTTAACTGCTGTCAGCATGCCCTTATAACTCTTTTACCAATTTTTTAATTATAAATTATAATTATGAAACACATCATGCTTCACTGCTGACAAAGATTGACTATATTCTAATATCGTTGTATCAATATGAGGCCAGTTGGGGTTGTTAAGCACTGCATGATCATCCAAGTGATCCTTATGACTTGCTGATTAAATAAAAAGTTAAATATATTTTTAAATGACCTGAAAAACTTAGCTCTTGCCAAGTCCCTGTAGGCAAAGATCAGAAATAAGAAAATTTTTCCCCCATTACAGTCTAAATGCATTCCACAATTTTTCCCCCATATTTCTGTAAAACATTATGCCATCTGTAGAAAGATATAGAGCATGGAGTAGAAGACCATAACTTTCCCAGGACCTGAGATTACCAGCTTTGGTTTTGTCTTCTAGTCATACCTGATGAATTGATAGAGTATTTTCACAGAAGTGGCAGGAAAAAGGAAAATTCTCATTTTTCTCTGCATTAAATGCTAAAGGCATTGTTCACCTTCTTTGATCACATCAATACCTCCTCGATACAAAGGTATTGTGAACTCCAGAACTGGCAGTGCTTAATGGTCTCCTGTTCTCTGCCCATAGCATACAACAATTAACTCTTCTGAGCAAAGAAAAGCTTTAGTTCAAGTATGTTTTGTGGTTTGAATATAGAGAATTTGTTCAACAGGAGGCTTGACTGCCTGATCCCTGTGAAGTGTAATCTCTATGAATCTAGGAAAACATCTTGCTTTGTCATCTCTAACAGCATCAACTCTCCCTTCCTATGCTGAGCTCCCACCATACTAGAGATGAAAAGGGAGGAGGAAATGGGTGAGCTTCTTCCACCTTCCACGGTAACAGATGATCCAGACAGAGGAAAGTGAGCAGCCATTCATTACAGCCTCTGTTTGGACTCTTATCTTAATTATTTGAGTAATGACTGTACTAACATCCAGTGAGCCTGAGAAAAAACATTGTCCTGTTATCCTGCATAGAGACACAACAGAACAGAATTCTCAGCCACAAAAATTTACAATCCAAAATGACAGAAAGCAGAGGGGGAAAGAGCATTATAAATTCTTCAAGAAGCTGGAGAAATGAGTGAATGAGCACTGGATTTTTAAAGATATTTTGATGTTTATACATTGAAATATTGGTGAGCTAAATATACACAGGAATAAAAGACTCAGACACATAATTTCTGTAATTACTGTAAATTAATTTCAGTTATACTCAAAATATTACTGGCAATTTTATAAAGCTTTTAGATTAAAATAGTTTAAGCCAAAGGATTGTATTAATAAAACTTAATGGTTCTGTGCACTAGTTCTTAATTGGGTGACCTACAGGAAGGACATTTATGTGTAGCCCATTCATATGAGCTTTATAAATGCAAGGCAGTAGAACCGTAAAAACTTGATGAGGCATTCCTTTGTCTCAATTTTGCTAGGCAGAAAAAGGATTCTCAACAATAAGTCACAACAATGGCTCGCTGGCCAACATACTTAGAGAGAAAAGGGTTGTTCTGAGTGCTTGTTAAGGGAGATTAATTCAGGCTAAATGAAATAAGAAAGATTGCAGCTTTCCAAAGCAGTTACGACTAAACCTGACTAGTACCAGATGTCACCAGTTAAAGAAAGCATAGAGTGAGTGTGCTCAGCTTCGTGAGATATAGTGAAGACATTTAATAATAAAACTCACCTATCCATAAATTTTAGGCTTCTTCACAGTTAGGAACCAACTGAGCAGGGTTTTGGTTGTCTGAATTTAATGACTTGACAAAGGAAAGGGTTCAAAAGCTGAAACAAAATATAGAAGCAGAAAATATACTAGCAAGACCAGACTTATGAATTGAGTTCCTGCAGTTGTTCTGTAACTATGTAGGAGAATCAAAAATCTGTAGGTGTTATACAAATAGTTATTAAAATTCTCCAGATACATGGAACCTTTTCCAAGCAAAAGTACAGAACTGTCCCATCTCTCCAGTCTATTGCCCAGCCTAGTGTCAAGGCTGGCAGGCTTCCACAACTCAGCAGTTCCCCTACCTAGATGTCTTAGTTTGAAAGACAGGTGTCTGCTAAGGAAGGCAGGAGCCTCCCTTGGAATGGAGAATGTAAAGCCCCTCCCTCTGAATTATTATAATTTTGAAATTAAGGGGCCCTCAGGCAGAGATATGGGAATAGGAATAACAGCTCTTTATTAGAAGAATTAAAATAAAAACGTAGTAATACAAAAACCAAACCCACTGACAGAGTCAGAATACAACCTGACATCCTGTGGGTCAGGGTGCTGCTAGTAGTCCCATTAAACGGTGGCTGCAGTCCTCCTGGAGTGGCAGGTGTGGTTCTGTTGAAGCAAAGATTCTGTAGAAAGGTGTAGATTTCCTCTGAAGGTCCAGTGGAGCCTGGTCTTCCTCTGAGAATCCATTGGAAAAGGTTCCCTTGGTGCTCCAAATCTCTGATTTTCATCCAGGTAGGAACGCTTGGCTCCTCCCCCTGGATGGAGCATCTCTCAATGGGATGATGTAAGTTTATCAGTCATGAAATGAGACTCAATGGCTCCTTAGCAGAAGACATCTCCCTGGATGAGGATAGATCATGGAAGAGATAAAGAAAACTTCTCCAGCTGTTTTTTAACAGCTGCCCCATTAACAGAGGACCACACATCCCTACCCCCTGCCTCAGTTTCAACAGATGGGGATAGAATACATGGTTTTGGTCACCTCTTGCTCTGCAACCCAAGACACTAGGCAAGAGATCTCCAGGTAAGGACACAAATATCATCTCTATATTGTGAGAGAAAAATCTAGTATGTGCTGTAAGACTGAGGTTCTTCAGAGAGGCCAAGCTGCTCTAAAACACGGCCATATAGACCAAAATTATTGCACAAGAAATGGAATTACATCTAGGCTCTGTCTTGAGCCTAGACTCATATGAACCATCATCTTCTAATAAGATACCCTGTGTAGGTTACCTGCTGTTATGGATAGGGCAAGTTCCATCTCAGATTGTTCACTCAGTTTTAAGATGTTTGGAAGGAAATGGTTAATCACTGCTGTAATCTCAGTGCATTTCATCACAATCTAGAGAAAAGAATCTGTGATGGGGGGAGTTTGCTTTATTTCTGAGGACACAAAGCATTCTCTCCTCTGCATATTAATGTGGTTCAACTCCTGAGGTAGATGGGTGTTCAAGACAAATGGGAGCTGGTATCCCAATGCATTTCCTTATCCATCTTATATAGACTCTTGGCTTCTTTACTTGCTGCAGTTTGTGTTTTTAGCATACCTTTGCATTTTTATGCAGCAACAACCATGCTAAACAAAGATTTATTCATATAAACTGTATCTGAAGACACCTTATGACAAAAACCTGAAGAAACAGATATAATAAACGGCTCCTGCTATTTAAGACTTTGCTGTCACAACCATTTTAGCATGTAATTTATTTTAATAAGTCCACTGTTTTTATTATGATTGTAAGTGTTAACAAATTTAATCACATATATAATAATTTCAGGACTGAGGCTGAAATCTAGAAATGACACAATGATAGATCAGTATCTATCATTTCTTGCAGAAAACGGGTATGGTACTTGTAAGGTGTTCAAGGTGTATATTCTGCCAAAAAAAAATCTTGAGGTACAGTTATCCTTTTGAGGCATCCAGTTGCTAATGTTTTTATTAAATAAAAGAGCTACTGGATGGCATAAATGTATCAGACATGTCAGCACTAAGATTTATTGTGAATTCAGCTAAAACACATGAAAATGCTTCTTTTTCATCTCTGCTTCTTTATTATTAGACATAATTTTAAAACATTTCTTAGCATAATATCTGGCAGAATTCATAATGAAAAAAGCTAATTATACATGTACCAATGCCAACATGGGGTTTTCTTTGATAGGAAAGTAATGAAAAAACTGTCATAACAGCATATAGAGGAGGATTTTGCTGATCATGTTCTATGATGGGGAAATCTGAATTGATATATTTCAGTCTGAAAGGGGAGAATTATAAACTTGGGAAATGGAAAGAAGTGACTGATACGTTGTGCCCCTGCCCCCTTCATCTTTCAGTCTAGAGCTGAAAAGTCTGAAAAAATTATCAGCTGCAGCTTTCATGCAAGCAGGCAGAAAATAGATATTCTCAGAGTCAACCAAATATTAAGGGTTTAGAGATAAGGACCAGTGTGCTGAATTAAAACCAGGCTTCAATGGGTAGCCAATGGACAATTTAGAGATTAGTATAATGTTTTTCATCTATCTTTTCTGGCAGACTACTGCATTTTGAATCAGCTTGCAGGAATCCTGCAAGCTTGGTCCTAGCAGGCATCTCTACCTCCTGTGACAAAGATGTCACCATCAGTCCATGTATGTAAATTTGCATCTTAAGAAGAAAGCTGCAGCCTTTTAGCCTATCCAGATAGTAATAGGCTTTTCTGCTACAGTTGCTATTGGAATACAAGAGCAAAAATGGACTAAATCACCTGGAAAGTAGACCACTGAAGAAACATAAAATGTTCTGAGGCTTGAAATATCACCCAATGACATAAAATCCTATAAATACGCTATTATTTCATTATCTTAATGATGGATTCTTTTCTCAAATACCAAGAAGTAGTGTGAACAATGGCAGCAACAGCTTACTCTAAAGGTGGCCTTCGTTGTATTTGTCAGAAAAGTGCAAATAATAGTAATAAGATTCTATAAGAGGACAACCAAATGAAATGAGATAAGAAAGGTTTTGGTTTCTTTTCTGGGAGAAGGAACTGTATAGATAGACATATAGATAGATATATTCTACTTCTTACCTAATTAGCTACCACAGCCCAATATTGCCAAAATTAGACATTGCCATTACTAAGAAAGTGGTACAGATTTACTACACTGCAAGCATGCAAATTCTAATCACAATCCTCAAGGGGAATCCTCTCTCTGATGTTCCAGATGAATCTCATTAATCTACAACTACCTACTGCACATTATCCATTTATGCAGTGTACCTGAGAGAGGAGGCTGTCTAATGATTTAGTTACTACTCTCCCAGACTCAACTGAGTAACCTGACTCCTCTGGGGATTTTCTGTGTTCCATTGCTGATGCGGTGTCAGAGTGATTTCTGCCCCGGCCAGCCCTGGCACCGCTGCAGCGAGGGCGCGGCTCAGCAGCGTGACATACCTGGTCGAACCTGTAGGTCTTGGCTTGTCTGCGGGCAGCGAGCGGCGATGGCAGGACAGAAAGAGGGAGGCTCCGCTTGGGCTTAAACCATTGGCTTTATTTGTCCCGCAGCGGGGACACCTCAGTCACGGGTGGCAGCTCAGGCAAAGCCCCGCGCACACCTGAGCACAGCAGCTGATAAAGGGGGGAGGAACTCGGGGTAGGGTCTGACTTGGGACCCATTAGGGATAAGCGGGGGACGGCTCTCTAACTTAGTGACATGTAGGGGAACAAACCCGAATACGGTGGGGGGAAAAAGTGGGAATTCCATCCAATTACTCTGTGATCCTGTCAGAACTTTCCAGGCTGAAGGTGAGGTCTCAGTGACAGACAGGGTCTGGGGGCTACATAACTCCAGATTGACAGACAACAGGAACCGGGGTGATGAACCAAATAGGGAAAGAACATAGGGGTACATAGAACGAACCATCTAACAATATAATATTTCCAAAAACTTAAAAACACACTGCCACACATTGCAGGTCTGGTCTTAGACTGTTCCCCAAGTAACACGGGCTTAGTTTCTCAGAATGACACAGGGAGATGCTTGACACCAGTAGAGCTGCTGTCATGGTATTTAGTGGAATTCAGAATAGGTGCTCAGGTGCCTTCAACAACAGAGAATGAAACATATGCAATCAAAGAAGAGGATTTCCAGAAGCCAGGGATATGAGGCATTGTTGGCCAGGGATGCTCAAGAGTAATATCAGCAAGTTTTGTCTCTGGAATGAAGGTACACATTGACTCCAAGCCTGTGAGATATGCCTGTTGCTGCTCAAGCACCACCTACTAAATATATTTCTTGGAAGGAGATAAGTGCCTTTTTAAAAAAATTTGGATCCTCCCCAGAACATCCTGCTTCACAGGAATTTAAGTGTGTCACAGGAAAGCAGGAGACCCATTTTCAAACCTTCCAGACTTTATGTTAAAGTACAGACTTTTATTCTGACACCAGAGTATCTCTTGCTGAAGCCATTCCACTTTGTATAAATAATTAACTACTCATTAACATCTGAGTAATTAGCAGTTATTGTGCCAGCATGGAGGAAAACAGTGCAGTGAGAGGGTCAGTGTTGTTGGGGTTTGCTTTTAATTTAAGGAAATTCTGCTTCACAAATAATTTTTACCTCCTTTAAACATTGCTGAAATGCAAGCTGATTCCAGGGAGTTTCCGAACTTACTTGCTCCTGCCTTGTCACAGCAAGTCTGAGAGTCCTACTTTCTCTGTAGAGAACCAGATCTGTGGCTGCTCCCAGGAGTGGGGAACATCATAAAGAATCTGACGTATCTTCCTGACTGGCAGCATCCAAAAATCAGTATAGCTATTTCTGTTCTCTTAGGGAAATACTCCAGCTAATCAAAGAAATTATTTTTAAAAGACAGCACTTACAGAAATTTATGTCTGTGGCATTTTTTTAAAGACTGTTGCATTTGGTTCCCAGATAAGCTATAGTTTTGCTAATATCAGGGTTTCCTGGAAATGGAAATTGGGAATTCAAAACAGCTGTGCAGGATGGAGTTTTCCCACCTTTACACCACCAGTGAGTGTTTTTCCAGCAATGAAGTGGCCAACACATGAGTGTTACAACTCACACAAGGGAAGGTATTTTGTGCTATGACCTGAGTTCATGGAGTCAACCAAACTGTTTTCAACTGCTGTCATTGTCTCTCAAAGTAACAATTTTGTCAGTATTTAGAGAAAAGAAAAAAGTTGAATAGAAAATAAGAAAGAAAACCTGGAGCTAAGTTTGTGAGCAAAATTTGTCCTTTTCAATCACAGTCATAGCAGTATCACACTTTGAAGCCTTTAAACATTAACCAAGAATAAAGAACATTTCCTGCTGTTTGGAGCACTCATGTTACCTGATAAAGGTCTCTTAGCAGTTGAGAGGATTATCCTGATTCTCTTTTTCTTCTGCCTCTCTCTTGTCATACACAGTATTATCGCTTGCAGGCTTCAAGTCTCCATGCAGTGAGTGGATTGCCTTTCCCTTGAGTATTGGGCATTCTTGAAGCACTTACACTCAGCTTTTTATCCTTTTCTGTGTATTATGGAGAGATCACACAGCAATTCAGGAAAGCAAAAAAAAAAAATTGTCCTGTCTTGAATCGTCAAGGAGCAGCAAGGACAGGATCCTAAGGAAGAGTGAGCCAGGAGTTGAGGGTGGTCCCAGCCCAGACAGTGCTGACCAGGACCCAGTCCTGCAGCACCTGAGCACAGCAAGGCAGCCACAGGTGCTGGAAACAGGATGCATCCACAGCCCCATCCAGAGGGTTCCACCAGAAGCAGCAGGAGACAGGGCTGCAGAAAAGACTGGACTTGTGACTGCAATACAGGTCCAGAGGGCTCAAGCGTGAAATGGGACAGGGAACAGACATCCCTACAGCGTAGCTTGCGTAGGGACAGGGGCTCAGCCTGAGTTAAAAGGGGTTTTCAAGACCCATGGGTAGAAGATGTGGGTGGGAGTCCCAGGAGAGTCTGAGCACCATCATTAGGGTTGCCAGTGCTCTCAAGGCTCTGACAACTTTTCATATGTAGACCTATGTGGAATTTCATGCAGGGAAAAGACTTTCCTGAAATGCATAATTCCCAGAATGTGTGTGGCAGTTAATTGGATACACAGAGAGTTCTGTGTGTTTTGGTGGTTATCATGAGGAAATTCTAAAACTGGTGCATATTAATTGCATTTAATTTCCAGCCAATATTTATTAGTAGTTAATACCAATCAAAAAAGGGACTCCCTGATTTCTTAGGAATATGAAAGAAAGGTATATCTGCAAAACAAGATTAAATTTGGTGTTTAGTTTCAGATTTCCTGCTGAGCAGTTTGATAGAAGGTTAAAATTGGTTATTCAAAACACCTTGACTGCAATCAGTCCAACCACACATAGTCCATTTGCCAGCATTCCTTGGAATTGAATGTACAAATTCTCATGTTGGCAGCTGAAGGCTACAGAAAGGGCAACAGTCCAGGACTTTAAACCTCATCCTGGAAGAGCCTGTATCTTTCTATTTTGGCAACTAAGCCCTTTGTTATTATTGTTTTCTCTGTTGTTGTCATTAATGAGGAAATATATGTGTCAAAAGAGTATTTTCTGGACATTTCAACCCATGCCTTTTCTGTTGTTCCATTGAGCTAGTAAGTCACCTCTATTTGCAATATGATACCCCGGAGAATGCGGTCACCAAACAAATATTTTATCTTTTGAGTTAACTCAGTTTCTCAACTTGACAAATTCAGAGGCTATACACTACTGCTTTGCTAGCCAAACCTATATTTGTCACAAGGTTGAAGTTTAAAAAACAGACAGAAAGGTCTTGGCCTGAGGAGGATCCATTCTCTATATTTAACGTAAGTGTAGAATAGATATCATCCTTGCTCTACACAAATATCAGTGATTTTGCAGGGCACTGGCTAACAAAAATACAGTTCATAAAATGCTAAATTAACATTCCAAGCCCTTTAAGAAACTCAGCTTGCATTAAATTAAAACTTAATGCTTTGAGTTTTAGAGCCCACTATAAAGGAATCAAGAAACTTAGCAAGAGACGCAGCACAGATTGTATCCCAGACTCCCACGCTGAATCCTTTTCTCTAAAGGAGTCTGCAGATCAAATGCCCCCAAAATCACATATCAGCAGGCACAAATTATTGCAGAAATAATTTGGATCCTTGAGCAGTGATTAGGTATGATTTATCATGTGAGATTTTTGTCTAGATAAATTAAATTAAACTAACAAATATTAAATGCAAGAATGTGCATTTTATAAGCATTACTCAAAATTTCAGTTCCACATTAAGTGAGGAAGCTGAAACTCGTTTTGTGAAGTGATTGTGGTTTAGACACTGTACAAACAGGAAGCAGCCCAAGGTGGCCTCTGACAGGACACACATGTGCACAGAACATAGCCGTCTTCTCTCCACGTTCCCTCACTGCTTTGCAAGGAAAGGGATAATGCAGGGCTCCATGTGATGGAGGGCCAGTTGTCTCAGCTCCTCCACAGAGTTCAGGCAACAGCTGGCCCCAGTACAGGCTGTTTTTAGCCTCTACAAACTGGTCACCCCTGTTCCTGTGCCAGGAGTGAAGATAAATTCTCTCCCACCTCTCTAATCTACCCATGCTGTACATCCTTTGCCCATCATTCACACAGGCTTGGGACAGACTTAGCAGTGCAGAGCTTCTCAAGGTTCCATCTGTTTATAATGAAGAGGAAAGAGAGGAAATTCTCTGCAACTTGTTCAAAGACTTGCAAAGATTTCATGGACACAACAGCAGAACTAACAAGAATTTTATGAGGATATTTGTCACTTATTGCTGCATGTTCCCAGATATAACCTGAGAACTTAGCTGCTCCTGAGGTCAAAGAAAAGCAAAGAGCAGTGGTGCCATTCTTATATTATCCATGTTTCTGAGCCAATCTTAATGGCTTGTGGAGTGTGTTTTCTTCCATGGTTCTGTTTCACCACCCACTCAAGAAACCTGTACCCAAGGCTTCTGTTTACTACAGAAGCTTCTAAAAAGAAAGGCAGAAGTGGAAAATCCACATGAACTGGCATAGTGGAACAGAGTGGTAGATGTACACTCTTAATCTTTTCTCTTTCTTGTTTTTCTATTTTGGCATTTTGGCTGATCAAATGGAGTCTGCTACTCCAACATAAAACAAGGGCTTTCTTTTTAGGCCATGTGTTCAATGGCATTGTTTTAGAACTTTAAAGCACAAATAATTTGTTGGGGTTTGAGTTCAAAGAAACACTTAGGCAATCTCAGTCTCAAGAAAATCATAGTTTTAGTGTTGCTGTTTGAGTTAGCTAACAATTCAACATTATGAAAATCCATCAAGAGGCCCTTCAAAGCAAGGAAAAGCACAAGCTACTCCAGAGCATCCCAAAAGTAATTTTCTTGGTATTCTGAAGCCCTTGAAAATGGGACTGTTATCTCATCTGTGCCTACATATTGTCATGAATAGGGGTCTGAAATACTCTAAACTCTTCACAGTCAAGTCTGATTCTTCTTGTAAGGTAAGACAAGCTAGAGTTGTTCTTTCCTTTTTTTCCTACTCCCGATAAATATGAAATGCTCTGAGAGAACTCACAGTCTCTAGTCAGTAGGATCTTTCACCAAAGTTTTTCAGAAAATTGGAGTAGTTTCCGCCTTATTTATAGTACAGATAAAGCTATTCATCCCAAAAGAAAAGTCAGGGTATTTAAAACAAGTGTATCTTGAAAAACCACTTGTCCTTGCTGAGCCTTTGCTAGCAGCTCAAGTGTATCAGACACTGAATTGCAAGCTCTCATGGGTGTGGGACACTGTGAGATCTTGGATTCTAGTTTGTTGCCAAATGTATAAGTACAAAATAACAGGGAAAATTGTCAAGACCTTTCTCTCTTATTTTCTAAAATATTTTCTCAGCAAATTCAAAAGACTGCTGCTTCTTTCAAGATCTATACTTCATTAGTGTCTTGTTGCCTCAAACTTATAGCACTGACATGATATATATTTAGGATAATATATATTGTCCAAAGAAAGAAGTTGTTAACTAATCAAAACTGATAAGAGTATTTAAGCAAGGTGGGGTTTTTTTCACCTACATTACTTCAAAGTGGGTTAATATTCTGTCCATCTCTGAAGAAAGAGATTGTGTCTGGTCTGTTTTTTTCTGCAGTTTGTTTTTTCTTTGTTACGACGACTAGCTCTCAAAAGCAGCGTTATCAAGTGAAATAAGAATGAGAAAACTTGTTATACAACATTTAATTATGCTAGACCTTCTCTCTAATATCATTTTGATAATGTGGGATTTAAAAAACTGCTGACATCAGTAATGAAAGAGAAAGAACAAAAGAGGGCAACTCTCTTAGAAGTACTTCCTCAGAAGTTTGGAGCAGCACAAAATCCACAGCAAGCCAGAAAAGATAAAAGAGCAGTGTGTGTGTGTGCGTGCATGCATACATGCACACTTCTGAGGAAATTCCTTGGTTTTCAACTATTTTCTTTCTTCACCTGTCAGAATTCTTTATCACTGATGAAAAACAGCCACATAACATTCTGTACCCACAATGGCCACAGGCATTATGGCCTTTTTTTCTCTCATACTGACGTGCCATGCATTAATTGATGATTTTCAAAGGCTGAGAAAAGCTCATCAGTGATCCAGGAAGATCGCTGTAAATGCAAAGGAGTTCTGTAAATGCAGAGTCTATAAACTAAGCATTTCCTTAGTTTCTTGGTTCCATTTATCTATTTGCTCCATTTTATAGCATTGGTGAGATCCACTTGACAGCATGAAGCAACATTTTTCAAACACTAACGGTCAGCTTTGTCTTTAAATGAAGACCATTTCATAATGTTACAGGCAGGCTGGAAACATGCTTGGGCTAAAACAGCCTCAGTGGTTTGGGCATTAAGGGACAGCAAGATATTCATCCTTCCATGGCCCAGATGGATGCCTGTCCACTGTAACCTGGAAAAGGTGGAGCTAAATAGAAGAGCAGAGGAAGGATGCAAGAATTAGTTAAGCATGTAGTCCAGTAAGTTCTTTATTCACAGATGGTCAGGAAGAAGTAAAAGAAAAAACATTTAAGCTCTGAAACACCTTCTTCCAGACCTCCTCTGCAGTTATAGGAAAGGAAGGCATTTCAGATAAATCTCAGGCAGCAGTGCATGAATTGATGCAGTTATAACTATAAATAGAAGGTGATGGAGTTATAACCATAAAAGAACTTACAGCAGGTAAAATATCTCCCATTTAAAAAAAAAAAATATCCCTTGGGAACTGTGAATTTTAAGTTTTCACTGGATATTTAGTAGGCTTTCTTTCATTTAAGGTGCCTAAGTATTTTTGGTTTCTTCCCAATTTCCTTAGGAACACTTAACTCCACTTCTTTTTTCTATGTGTAAACTATCTGGAGGGTCTAAATCATTTGCTTTCCTTTCTGAGGTTCTGACTTGGTGTTAGCTCAAGGTCAGGCTTTTTCAGAAACCAGTAAGATCTAGCAGAATTTCCCCATGAGATCATAAATAACATGTATTTTATACATTTGTGATCATTAATTAGTGGGTGAGTATAAAGGAAAGAAAAGATTGGGAAACAAATGAAAAATTATATGAAAAAATCACTCTAATATGATGTTTGCTTTCATACAAAATACGGACACGTGAGTCGTGATTTGGACTGAGCTGCACTGTGGAATGTTATAACACACCTCTAAAAAGAGGAAGTGATCAGGAGATGCTACAGCTGCACAACACACCTGAAAGCTTAGTGGATCCAGATAAAGGATGTTTAGAACATAAAACTTGAATGCTAAATATTTGACTTCAATAGAAATAATGCATGAGCTGCTGCAAAAGTTTAGTATGACAAAATGACATGATATGATACAGATCTGAGGTTGGTGAAAAAGAAAATATTTATTGGTCTGGTATAGCTATGCCAAGTTACTGTAACAGATGACCTGACTGTGAGTGCATTGACAGATGCTGGTTGAAGCTTTAAGTAGAAGTAGTGACAAGTGATTAAAAATGTTAAAAACAACCATCAAAATGAAGGTCAGATACATGTTTCTCAATCCAATAGGTTATTATTTCCTCAGAACCAGAATATGGTATTTTTATCTCAGTGCTTAGCCTCCTAAAAGGAGACATCTCACACTATCAGGGAGATAGCAGAATCATTAAAAACCAAATAAAATTAAGTCCATTAAAGAACAAGACTAAGTCAATTTAGCTAAACACATCTGAATTGCAAAAATGCAATACATGCAAAATAATTCAATTACTTCTTGGCATAATATCCAGTATTCATCTTTAAAGATCAAAACATACACACATTTAATTGCAAGACAAAATGAGTCAGCCAAATATAAAATTATTCATGACTAACAGACTGTCTCAGAACAATTATCTTCATGATAAAAAATCGTGACAATGGCACAACATAAATTTGTAAATATCATTAATCATAACATTTAGGTAAATGCTGCACCATAGCTTTGGGTTTTTTGCTTTCCAAAATGAAGAAAAGATTCTTTCATCTCACACCTGCTTCTGAAGGAAATAGAGACCTGAAGTATAGACTGAGAGACAAAGAGCATTTCATTCTATCCCACACAAACATCCCTCTGGGTTTTTTTGATAAACAACAGCTTGCACTCTGTGTCAACAACATATCCTTCTAAAAATTCTTAAGATAGAATATTTTATGAAAGAATTCACTCTGATCAAAACATTCATCATAATATAATTACGATCATCCACTCTTTTAAAAACCTGAAGGAAAATTTATGATAGATATGATTCTTTTCCTTTCAAGCCATGTGCAAAAATGTTCAATGGACACCAAGGACTTGCCCGTTAACTCAGGATTCCACATACTGTCTAACTATCCTTTTTGGGACAAATCCCATTACAAAGGTTTATCTGAAGAGAATGCCAAAATTGCTGATTTGATGACTCTTCTAATTTTCAGGTAATCCATCATCTCTTATGTTTAGGGGCACTTCTACACAGCAGGTACAGAGAGCCATGCTGTGTCTGCCTATACAGAATCCCAAATCCACATTAAAATCGGAGTGTGAAGCAACAAATTCTGAGACAGAATGTGACCAGAAGCAGTAGATAATTTCCTGAGTAGTCAGAATATTTGATGCAGGACTGTACAATCAACAGCTCCTTCAATAGCTCTGCTAATGGAGGTAGGAGCACCCCAGTATTCCCTCTCCAGGGAATAAACTTGTCTTCACAGGTGTGCCACTAGAAGCATCTGTGTGAAGCCTCCTATATTTGCTTCATGCAGTCAGGAATATGATTATGAAGTCAGTGAAGATGATCTAAATGAACCCAGATGATTTCTCAAAGGAGATGAGTCTGTCATTTGTTCCCAGGCAGTCTATAGGGACAGTGATGAACACCTTGCCAGCAGTAATAAGTAACTGGAAGAGGTAAAACATAATTAACATAGCTGTTTAATGTCAGAAAGAGTGGCTTTTCACTGCCTAAGGAACTTCTATCACTGAAAATGGTGGGGAAAGAAAAGCTAAATTGTCTCTTCAATATTTCCTATCAGCAGTCACCCCTCCAGGACACTGACTTTGCTGATCCTCTCCCCAGGCACTTTGATGCAGTGCACAGTGAACCCCATTGCCCATAAGCTGTAGACTGTACTGGGCAGCCAGGCATGTTAAAGCTGATGTACTATCGCTGCTAAAATCTTGGTGGATACAGCTACAAATTCTTTAGATGCAAGCATATCTTTAATGGTTTCAGCTATCTGAAACTCAGTAGTGTATTATTAGTTTGTTAGAGGTCACCTGTAAATGATGGTTTGCTCACACAGTAGGAAGGGAGTTGTTAGAAGGTGGAAATCAGAATAACAAACATAAAGAAAAGAGGCATTTTATATTTTTTTAGTTCCTTGTGCAAGGCAGTGCATGTCACTTTGCAGGGAAATGTACATATTGGTCTTTTAAAGCATATGGTGCAGAGCTTGTTGCCTGTGAAAAAAATATCTCGCTTCTCTTCAGACCAAAATCATCAGTCGTGCCTTCAGGTACAAATGCTCTGATCAGCCATTTGAAAAAAGCAGAAACTGAGCTGATTCTTTGCAACCCAGTTTCAAGTGGCATGGCACAGATTCTTCCAGGAGAACAGTCTAAGCATCCTTTCAGATATTATGATTTGAAAAAGAAGATCTAAAAATGAAATTCTATCAGGATGGAAGCCATTGGGGGAAACACCACTTATTTTACTGCAACAAGAATTTCAATATTCATTTTTGGCATCTTGATATAAAGAATTTCTCTGTTCAATAGTATCTGCCAGCACACGTATTTTATGATCATCTACATGTGCAAAGAGACATCTGATCTTAAAGCAAACAGATGCATGTTTGTTTGTTCATCCTGCCTGCACATTAAGTTTCCAGATATGAAAGCTTGTGCGTAGAAAATTATATTTGTTTAATAAATTTTATTCAGAGTCATGAAGTCTTGTTTTTATAAAATGAATATTTTAGATAAGTTCCTGCTTCCTTAGAAATTTTTCTTTTAGCAGAATGAATTTCAGCCTCACTGCTTCTTGTAAGTTCAGAATGCTGTCTACTTTATCATTTGTATTTGAAGGGCAAAATCAAGAAGGATTAAGTTAATTTTTTTCTGTATTTTCCAGCTAGAGAAAACGCATCACTCCTTTGGTGTTTGTAGGCTGCCAAAAGAACATGCAAACATGATTCCATGGCTCCTGACTATGGCTCTGTGACAGTCCTCAAAACATTGAGCTGTTTTTCTGAACTACAATGTTAATTTCAACATCATCATTATTTTGACTTTTGGGTTTGTTTTATCCCTTAATTGGCTTTTTGTATAGTTTCTAAAGGCTCCCTTTCGAAGGAATTAAATAATGAATAAAGATAACCATTTAGCTGTTTTATTGGACTTTGTGCCAAGACTTTTAAAATTAAAGTCTGTCTGATCCCCTTGAGTGCTGTGTGATCAAGTATAGCCTGGTGTCATGACAACTTGCTTGGCCTTATGTGACTTAGTTTGCAGACCAGCTGGAGCATAAACTCATTAGAAATGCCCACAGATTTATGTAGACTGAACTACACCCAGTTTCTATATGACTGAGCTAAAGTAGTCAAAATGCTCTAGAACTAGGTGCTGTGCCCAGATGGACAGATGGGTATTTGGGTAACAATGCTGGCTCTAAGATAGCAGAATAGACATGGTTTAGGTTGGAGAGCATTACTTTTTTTGTTTTCAACACAACAAGAGATAATGGCCTCAATTATGCTTCCAGGTCTTGCTGTGTAGCTGTATTAGCTTTACTGGGAACCAATGAATTACATTTGCCTGACTGATTCTAACATCACAACTGTGTGACAAAGGCAAGGTTCTCTGCTATTAAACTTCATAAATCCAACTCAACCCACACCAACCTGAATTGGTTAGTGAAGAGAGATTAGATGTGCACATTGGCTGGAAGTGGGGGGTCTTCACTGGTTTAGGCTCTCAACTACTATGACCTTACTCACTGGTTGTATGAAATAGAATCAGTAATGTAAAAAAAAAGGATGTGCTCATTCTCTCCTTTGACTTGGGACTTTCTTATATTACACCAAAATATGTATTTTGTTCTGGCACTGGAAGACCTCTCATCTGACCTTAAGATGCTTATTTGCTCCCTGATCATACAGTACCATTGATGCATCAGCATCATAGGGAAGAGCAACTGTGTGAGGTGCATGACACATGGTGGGCATCTCTTGGTGAGATGTGACACATGCATGCCTCCAGTTACCTGCCCAAGGTGGATGTCAGGTTGCTGCTTGCAGGAGAGGTGATTGTCTGACAGGACAAAGCCTCAGTGTGTGATTTTGAGCACTTCCAGAAGCTATCTGTGATTCATCCTGAATCACAACTCACTGAAGATGGAGTTTTATCTACAAGTTTTATCTGATGAAGGTACAAAACAATTGACATGAACTGTCCCTCCTAATGTTGTGAAACTGTCAACTTACTTTATAGACCCACTGAATTACAATAGCAGTAGGGCAAATAAAGTAGCAAGTCAGATGTTTTTTACTTGAATTAACCTTTATGGTAAATATTTAATTTTACTATTGCACTGGTTAAAAGATAAAGGCTGACACTTCCCCCAGTTACATTGGCGACAAGTGATGCTGTCTCCATAATAAAAAATTCTCACAAGATGCCAAGTTTGCCTGGACCAGCTGTATCAAAATGCATTTTTACACTGTCAAAAATTATAGTTCTGAATTTGGTTCTTATAACATATAGGTCAGTGAATAAGGTGACATCTCATGAGCCATAAGCCAGTGGAGTTCCAAAAAGATACATTTTTCCCCCCAATTAAATATCTCATTTGACAGTATTAACTTCAGAAGAGATATGCCAGGGACCATCAGTTATGGTGAACATAAGTGTTCCAAGAAGTGTTAGTGAAAATCAGTAGAAGCGTACTCAGTAGTTGACAGGCAAATTTTCCAGTGGTCTACAGGCACCAATTCAAGACGTTTTGGCACAAGATGCAGCACCTTTTTAAAGAGAAACCTCCTTTTTCTGGTACGTGAGGGATAAATAGGGCTTACATGAAAGGGAACAGCAGAAAATGAACTTTAGAACAGTTGAATAATGCTGCAGTGCTGTATCCAGACATAGGTGCAGTTCACTTTGAAGTGCAATTGATATTTATCAGTTCTCCTGCATTTGTGTTTGCATTTTTTCATTTTTGGTCAGCTCTGAAAAGCTATTTTTATTCTGAGATTCCATAAGTTTTGCCTTCTCTTTATTCAATATTTTTGTATTTGATGATTTCCATCATGCAGTTGCTTAAGATTTCCATTTATTTCCATCATGCAGTTGCTTAAGATTTCAAATTTCATTTGATGGCAGGATGTTCCATCTTCTAAAACTTGACTTCCAGCTACTTCCCTGTGGCAAGAACTTTACAGTGTTCTCAGGAAGAAAGTTGCACTTGGATAAAGCATCAAGCAAACCTTTGGAAATCTCTTTTTTGTTTTAGTTCATTTTTCATGATATTATTAGCATTATTTTATAAGCCAGCATACACATTGTTCATTATTTTCTATAGTCAAGGGCAGTCCCTGATTCTGCAGCATGTAGCATGTAGCATATTAGAAAGTCTGCTCCAATTTAGTTGCTACTTCACCACAGCAATGTTTATGGAATGTGATTGGTAAGAGTGTGTCAGAATACTTTTTATATCACACCCTTGTTTCCACTTGTCAAAAATCACTGGATTGCATCTAACAAAGAAAATTTTCTTCCACATATGCAGCATTTGGCATCATCAGTCCCTGAACTGGTTCTTGTGGCTCCATGGAAAATTCACATCTCAGCTGTTTACAACCCTGTCACATATTTTGGGTAATTGCTCCTCCCAGAGCCAGCAGTGGTAATCCATTGTTCCCACAGCAACGCAGCAATCTTCAGCCTGACTGAGAGGACATGCTTATTACCAGGCAGAGCTTTCTTGTAGGAATGCATCCAGTTTCTTGCTCTAGAAGGTCACCCTTTCTACAATGATATAGGCAACTAAGCATCATGGTTCAATTTCAGCTGGCAAATAAGTACCCTGAGTACCATGCAGCTGCCCACTCACTTCCCTTTCCCTGCCCACCCCACCAAGGAGATGGGGTGGGGAATCAAGAAAGAAAAGAAAATAGAGTTCATGGACTGAGATAAGAACAGTTTTATAACTGAAATGAACTTAAAAATTATTGTAATAAAAATGAGAGGGAGAGAGGGAGATAAAACCAAAGAACAAGTGATGCACAATACAACTGTTCACCACCTTCTAACTGATGACCAGCCTGTCCCTGAACTGCAATCACCATCCTACTCCTGGCTAACTTCCCCAGTTTATAGTCTGAGCATGATATTCTGTGGTATGAAGCATCATTTTGGCCAGTTTGGCCACCTGTCCTAGCCAGGCTCCCTCCCAGCTTTTTGTGTACCTCATAACTGGCAGAGCACGAGACACTGAGAAATCCTTGACAGAGGGTAAGGGCTGCTTAGCAATAATCAAATCAGTGTGTTACCAACAGTATTGTCATTATGAATCCAAACCACAGCACTGCACTAGCTACTAAAAAGAAAATGAGCTTTATCACAGCTGAAACCAGGACACTAAGTTACAGAAAGTTAAAAGTTAATTAAATATTATTTTAGTGGCTATCCAAAAATTTAATTCAACTTTCATGCCTTCCTTATACCTTCACTTCCAGGCATCCATTGGCCATGAGGCTGAAGATGAGACTAAGTGTTCTCTCTAACAGGAAACTCACCCTGGTTACAAATGGAATTGAAGGAGTAACAAATGCATATAAACTGGAATCACAGAATCCTGAGTTGGAAAGGATGCAAAAGTATCCAGCCCAACTCTTGGCCCTGCACAGGACAGCTCAAGAATCACACCATGTGCAAGTTGTAAAACCTTGTCATTTTACTCTCCTTTGTATAGCAACATCAGCTAAAACATGGATTTTGCTATATCTGGTGTGTCTTTGACCGTGATGTTCACAAATGCGAAGTCTATCATCTTTGATTGTTTATTTATATAAGAAAGCCAACTTTATTTAGTACAAACACTGCAGGAGTTTTTATTTTTCCAGGGACTGAATTTTATCATTTCTCTTATGCTTTTTACTGACCTGAGACAAACTGGGTTTTTCACCCAGTTGAGCATGCTTTTACATGCTATCTAGCTCAGGGCACAGTATCACAAAAACAACAAAATCAGCTTATTTCTGGAGTTTACAGAATTAAACATGATACATTAGTGTACTAAGTGCTGAAACTTAAAATGGGAGGTCTTAACTCAACAGCAGCTGCGGTAGTGAATTGTAAATGTTAGAAAATCTTATCACCGTTAGTGAGAGCTGCTCTGCCTTTGCTGTCCTCATTGGGCAATGGCTAGTGAGTGCCCTGGTTGAGCTATTTTGTTTTCTAATTTTCTTGGCTGTGCTAACTCCTTAAATGTGTCAGAGAAAAGTATCAGCTGAAGGACTGAATAATTCTTTTCCAACAACCATTGAGGTTACGAACTATTAAGGCATTGTACTTGGAAAACTCAACTGTAATAACACTCTGGAAACATTCGTAGAGATATAACATAAACAATATGAGGTGTTTTATTTCTCTATTTACCATCCTTGAAGAATGTAAATATCTTACTTGGAATATGCTAAAGCATACACCAAGATAGCAAGATCCTTGTAAGACAATAATTTATTCTTTTAGCTCTTCTTACTCTTAATAGTGAGTTCAAAGGTTCTTTCAGACTGACCTTTCCAAAAGTCAGTGTTTTAAAGCAAAATTTAAGAGGTGTCTTAATGTGACATTGTATTTACTATGCACAAAAATCCTGACCCAAAGTCCTTTGAAACTCATTAGAAGTTCCCATTGACTTAATAGCATTAGGTCAGGTCAATAATTACTAGAACTGAGGCTAACTCATGATCTTGTATCTGAACACAAACCATCTTTTAAAACTGTGCAGAAGTGGTGCTAATCTGGGAGCTCAGTCTCATCTTGAACATTTGAATTGTTTAAGGTAATCATAATAAACTGCATTTTTTTGGAAACAGAGAAGAGATGTGTGGATCTAGAGGGAGAGTTCAAATGAAGATGCTAGCCAAGGTCTCAGTTGCACAACACGGTGAAGTCAAAGAAAGCTTGCAGGAAGGAGGAGCTCTCAGACTTCCAGTGTCTATTTTAGAGTTCCTGCACTTTAAAAGCAAAGGGCTTTCTGACACTTCATAGTCTTGAAGGAGTCTCTCAATGCAAAGAAAAATGCATTTTCACAGACCAAAACTAACTTTCTAATTATTCCCAGAAAGAAAAATTTACCTACTAGAAAATGATATACCAGGAATTGCAAAGAGAAAAGGAGATGATAGAATCTTTCCCTTATTATACTATTTTTGAGCCTAAGGATAGCAGAAATAAAGGCTAGACACACCAAATTCTCTCTGCTTTTTTCTTTGAAAGGCTCTGTTTATTCTGTGTGTTGAAGCAGAGATGTGCAATTTAGCAGTGGGTTGCTCATATCAGATATGTGTTTTTCATCTTCCTCAGGAAAATCCTTCTGTATCTTGGACCTACTGAACAGCTCAATATGATGGCAATTCAAGCAATAAATCCCTTCAGATAATTGATATGTACAATTCCAAGTACAGGAAGTGAATAACAAGTTTTTGCCACATCCAAATTTACAAGTTAAATCAGACTATGGAAGTGAACACTACTGAGCAATGGGGCTCTGCACAGCTGCAGAGACTGCATGGGTGGCTGACTCTCAGATCCAAGCAATGGCAGGCAGCACTGACCTATTGTTATACCACAAGGCACAGCAGAAAGGAAACATGGCTCTGGAAATAAAATCATAGCGATCACTTTGTCAGAAATCTGAAAAAAAATTCAGATAGTGTAGTTCTATGAACAAAGACAGTAATGAAAGGATAGTGCAAGTGAAATAGAGCTCACATTCAATTGTGCAAGTGATCAGTAAAGCCTCTGCAGGGGGTCATTGTACTAAGTATTGTTTTGTTTTACAGAGATTTTAATCTATTTCTTTCATTTGATATAGGCAAACTTATTGTTCCTAAGGAGTAATTTTTAGTCTGCTTTGGGAAGTTTTGTCTTCTAAACAATTGCATGAGAGTTTTTTTCATAAAATACTGACTTCAGCCCAGACTTTAAAAAAGTACAGAATGCTCAAAATAAAGAATAACTTTTCCAAATGGTTCAAGTACTTCAGCAAACCCTCAGACCAAACTGCCTTCATCACAAGGTTACAGTGCAATATCTCTCTGATTTGGCTTGCATTATGGAAGTGGGTTTTTTTTGTGTGTTTTGGTTTTTTTCCTCTCAGTTCTATTTCTAGCCCATTTTAAATGCCAATACAACAGAAAGGAGGGGGTTGACATTTGGGCTTAGTTAGACATAAAAAAACACTTGCTCTGTAGTTCTTCACAATTTTCAGAATGTTTTGACATAGAAAAATGGTTATTATTTTTTCATCTACTAAATTGATCCTAAAATGTTTGCTACAACATTCCCAGAACAGAAAATATGGTTATTAAAAAAGGCTGGAAAGTATTTCAACAGAGGCAAAGATTTGTATTTCAGAGGTGTTTTGGTTTAGTGTGAAAAGACTGAGTCATCATAATGTTTTTACATGTCTGTAGTAAAGTGCTATTGATTTTTCCTGTTGAGATATTAATCTCATAGGCATTGCTAAATAAATACAGTAAAAAGAAGGCTAAAATTCTGCTTAGCAGTATTAAACATTACATACATAAAGACAATAGGCTATACTTTCAAAACTAAACCTTACAAAATGCTTTTAAAGAAAGACATTCCCTCCAATAAGTGGTCTTCAGAAACCGAAGGTGGGTCTGTCTAAAGCTCTGTGTAACTTAGGGTGCCTGAATTTGTTTATTACCCAGAGGCAAGGCAGTGGTTTCATCACATAATCGAAGTTGGCTAAACACATATGAAAATCTGGGTCAGCAATGCTTCACCATGCTACAGACTAAAATACGACCAAAGAATTCAAAACAGGTTTTTGTTTAGTGTTCGGTTTGACCAAAAACAGGATTGAAAAAGAAAGGGAGACATATGACACAGTAGCAAGTACCTTTCTTATTTTTACCTCAACAAACATTTGTTTTCAGACCAACAGTGAGCTGAAGTGGGACCTGTTTATAAACAGAGCACATGGCCAAGGTAAATCTGCCTGGGAGAGGAGAGGAGAGGAGAGGAGAGGAGAGGAGAGAGGAAGGGAGAGGAGAGGAAGAGGAGAGGAGAGGAGAGGAGAGGAGGAGGAGAGGAGAGGAGAGGAGAGGAGAGGAGAGGAGAGGAGAGGAGAGGAGAGGAGGAGGGAGAGGAGAGGAGAGGAGAGGAGAGGAGAGGAGAGGAGAGGAGAGGAGAGGAGAGAGAGAGGAGAGAGAGGAGGAGGAGAGGAGAGGAGAGGAGAGGAGATGGTGCTATCCTCCCTTGATGTCTAGCTAGAGTATGTTGGCTCCCTTTCCATGGAAAACAGCATGGTACCTGTCATCATGCTGTTGAGCCTTATGGGGTGATTGAGAGAAAGTTCTTTGAAGTATTAGCTTTGTGCTTTAGGAATGGATGCTCTTTGTGCCTTGTATGTACACTGTGAGGCTCATGCAGAGACAATTTGCAGAGAAGTTATGAAAGCCTGAGAGATCTGGATCCAGCTCCTAATGATTTGTTTTGAAAACACTGTCATACAACACCAAACATTCAATAGAATTCCTGGTGCAGGGCAGTGAGATGGGGTCACAGTTTCAACAAGACTAAGGCATGGAGAAGTGGAAGGAGAGATTTGTCTGCTGTGCATAATATGATGAACCTGCTCTCTGGATGGCTTGTATGGATCTATAGCATAGCTGCAGGGAACTTGGCATTGAAATGTCTTTTCCATGGAGATGTGAACAGCATGAGGGGACTCTACATCTTGTCCTTTAGAAATAGACCTAAGCTGGGTTATTTAGCCAGTAACAGTAACAGTTTTCTGTTATCTTTTAACTACAAACAGTTCTGTCTGAATAACAGAATAAAAAAAAAACTGAACTGAGGTTTGGTTCCGCTTTTCTTTTTGCCTTTCCTAACCTCATTTCTCTACTGTCCTTCTCATTTAGGGCTACTATTGCAGTCTGGGACACCTAGCTAAAGCCTCAGAAATTTAGAGGATTTATATTTACTGCTTTGGTTTCTGCATCATTTGTTGCTTACTTGTCTGTTAAACAGGGTAGAGAACATAAAGCCACATACAATGACAATAAACATCTGACTAGGGATAAGTAGTATAGCTTTCTAATGGTCTCTCAAGAAAAAAAAAACACAATGAAATGCAACAACATGTACCTGTTCTTGTGCTCCTGCTGATTTGTACTGGTTATATACTTAGTCCATATCTGTAATACCTGTGTAAGGGTTTGTGTTTCAGCCTCCCTGTCAGTCCAGCAGCTCAGCAGTTAGCCTCCCTGTCTTCCGAGATAACTGGGGATCAGGGGAGAACATAATTTAAAAACTGTATCAAAATATTCTCTGTACAACACTCTACATGACTGTAAGAATAAAGACATATACAGAAACAGATTAAGCCTCAAGGAATTCAGTGTTATACCAATATAAAATATTTCAAAACTTAAGAAAGAACAAGGATCATGGCTAGGTCCATGAAACAGAGGAGACTTACAAGACTGACAGTAACTGACATTATCACTACTCTCCAAAGTCAAGGAGTACACAATTCTTTGGATTATTAACATCTAGTTAGGATCAAAATATACAAAACACAGAGAAACCTTGAAAAACAGACAAAGGAGACCACAAGAAAAAAACAAACAGCTTGTTTGCAATGGAGAACTGACTCATTTATATACCAAAATTTTGAGGAATTGAGACACACGTATTTTGCAAAAATAGAAATTAATATACATAAATGAAAACCATAGGTTTAACATATCTATAAGCAGATAATTGCCAAAGGCAAAAATATAATTTCTTGTATTAACTCTACGTAACACAAATAAAAAGCCTTACCCCACAGGAAATCTGCATCTCATCCCTTTTTGTGAAGTAAAACGTTACCTTTGTTGTTGCTTTTTATGAAGACAGAAGTGCAGTGGTATAGCAAGTCTTCATGCCAGGTTCCAGGAAGACTTTCTATTTTGGGGTAAGTACATTGAGCAGTTCTCTGTTCTGCTGATTGCAAAGGTTCATCTTTCCTCCTGCAGTTTTGGCACACATACTTTAACATTTTATGTTTTTACTAGACATGCCATTGAGCTGTGTAGTACTTTTACCACTGTATAGGGGGACTTGCTATCACTTAAATTCCTTACTGTTTTCCCTGCATTGTTTGGCTGCTCAAACTTTACTTCTCTGAATTATTTTAGGCAGTAAAAAACACTTTTAAGTCTCCTGTTCAAAAGTTCTAAGTGACTGCTTGGTTGTTGACATGGCACAGTTACTCCCCATCTTCTGTTTACCTTAACCTTCTTTCTCCCTATCACATGTTCATAGGAATTCAGGTGTGTATTAAATTAAAGCAGTAAAGGGACAAGTTTCAGCTCTTTATGAGGAGGGGGATTTCACTCACAGATACATTGCTGGGTGGGTGTCCTATGGTGATTTTTCAGGTACCTGTGTGACTCCTAACTCCGGATGTTTGAATTTCCCTTTTCCCATTATTTTCTCTCTGGACTCTCTTACCTTCTTTCCAAGCTATTCCACAGCCACAACTATCTTCACTGCCTCCCACCTCACCCAGAGCTGCTCAGACTTTCAAAAGCACTTTAACCCTCCCAAATCCAATTTATGGGTCTCCCAAGAGCAGTCCACACTTCTCACTAAGACCTCTTTCATCTATTCCCCAAGTCTTTTCCCATTTCAGTCTTTTATGATGGAATAGCCCCAGTCTTTAAAACAACCTTCCCTGGGTCACTTTACCAGCTCCAGATTTTTCCACCAGTCACCACCCCAGGTACTTTTTATGGTCACCTCCCAGTTTAGTGTGAATATGTCTGCTGTACTGCTCTCTCCCCACCTGCTGCTTTGCTCACACACGGTTGTAGATTTCTAATTTCACAAACACACATTTTCTGTTAGCTGCTTGTATCTTCTGCCGTCTCCAATTGCCATCCTCCAGCCTGGCTGCTCTGGTCATGGTTTTCCTTGATCAGCAAAGCTTCCCGTAGACAGTCAAAAGCCCACGACCACCACTTAACGCAGCACCGATTAGGACTCTAAGGGCAAAAACAGACTTTACACAAACAAAATATCTTTCTGATGTGGTATGGTGTGTGAAGAAAGTGAAATACTTTCACCTTTTACCGTTCCACTTAAAACATGGTGAGTGTTGGCAGCTGCAGCCGGGGCAGTAAAGCTCCTCAGCTTTCCGTTCGGCACCGTCGCCTGAGGAGCGTGCGGAGGGTTGCGAGGGCACAGCGAGAGGTGTGCAGCAAAGCGCCTCGCAGCACAGCGTGGGGCAGGAATCATCTGAACTCTTGGGCTTTACTCTTATAATTACCTCTAACTGGGAGTTAATAAGCTACCAGAGCCAATTCCAGCTATCCCAGTTATCCAGTGGGAAGCCTTCGAGGTGTCCCAATTAAACACAATATAAATACTATAAAATACGTGCATAAGCTTGGCTCCTAGAGAGGCCTCTTGATTAAAAAGACATCATTATTTCACACCTCTGGTAATTAGCGCTGACAGTTACTCTGATTCCAGAGGAATTTGGTTGCTCCCAGCATATTGCCACACTGACAACTGGCGCAGTCCTGCGCTCTGCCCCAAATGTTGATCTTGAGAACAATACTGTAAAATGACCTCACATCACCTCTGATAGTTTTGCTAGGAAACACTGGGGCATAAATATTCAACATATCCAGAAGTCCTCATATCAAAGGAAAATGACAATATCACTACAGAGAGCAGCAATTTTGGTTCTACAGTTCACGTAACTTTAATTTCCTTATTGTCCTGGTTTTGTATATCATGATCTAGGGCCTGCTCCAAGTTAATCATGGAGTGGCTATTAATAGACAGTATAAAAGAAAGAAAAAACAGTGTAAAATTAAATGGAGAATTACAGCTGAAAATGCATCATCCTCTTTCAATTAAAAATGTCAAACTTCTTCACATTTACATTAAATTAAGAGAAACAAGAAAGATCTGGGTTTTGTGATGGCCATGCTTGGACTCTACTAATCTGAAAAATAATCAAATGGCAGAGATTCCATCTGTCTTTATATTATTTAATCATAATATGAGCAGAACAACTGAATATCGGGAAGTCTTCCTGAACTACAGGCCCATTACTTAATCAATTTTTTTTGGATAGATTAAAAAAATCAAAACAAAAAGAAATCTCCACTTAATTTCAGATGAAAAAGAAAGAATGAAATTCTTTAATATTCAGAGCACTACCCACACAAAATCAGGAATAATGGCACAGAAAAATTATTTTATTTCTACCTTATTTGCAGTGTAAACCTTATTGAATTTAGCCCAGTGCACGCAACGATGTCAAATACCATGCATTAAAATATATATCCTACTGGTAATATTTAAAGCTTCTTTTGAATTCTTGCTACAAATATCAAAGCCATATTGAAGCCATCAAACTACATGAGTTTTCATCCTGTGCAATTTTCTACATACAGAATGCGCACATAATTTCTGCCTTAAGGTGAAAAATACATGTAAAGCATGGTTTGATTTTTCTTCTGCCTTTGGCTACAGGTGAACAAATCTAGGTGAATTGTGGCAGTACTCGGTGCAACAATTTTTTTTCAGAGTATTCTCTCAGAGCAACCCCCTTTTAAGTGTCTTTAAAAGGCTGAATGGCACCTCAGCTTTGTGAAGCACCTTTGGTCATAACATCTTACCTAGTCAAGCTGATGGCACTTGAGCAGCATTATATCCCCTGCATTATATCTCAGCAAACCCATTCACAGCATGAAGCTCTGCTGGTACACCAGAGTTTAACCCCTTGCATGTGAAAAGACAGATTGATTAAGCACACTGTACTGTTTCAGCATTCAATAAGAAGTATTCTCAGTTATTCTGAACCATTTAATGTACCCAAATAACTGTGAGAGTTCTTCATAACTATTCTTTTATTCTTGTTGTGACTCAAAAGATGTGATTGCCTGACAGCTTTCTGTTTTTACAACCCTGTGCTTTGAAACACACATTTCAAATTGCACCATTGCTTGTAATCGCATCCTGCCTGAAAATGAACTTTAAAGACTGAAGCTTAATTCCAGGGTGTTGCAACCATTTGCTAGTTGCCTTTTGTTCTGTAAGTACCTGAGATAATTTTCCATAGATATGGTAAGCATTTTGGATGTGAAAAGATGATACTTCTTTAAGTTTTTTAATCATAGATTTGGGGTTTCTTTTCAACCATAATGACAGTCAGAGCACTAAATACAAAGGAGACACCGATATAGTTTTCACTGAATTTTCTGGCTTTTACTTAAAGTTTATGATGAGTCAATTAAGTGTACAGTACTTGTACTTGGAGATGGAGTGCATTCTATCAAGCCAAGCAAAAAACTTCATAATCCAGCCTCCAATTATTGTCCTATAAATCTGGCAGTCATGCAGTCCATTCTGCAGTCATTTTGTGAACAGTGTGCCATTTGTATGGCATATACACCTTTGTGTTTTTTCCACACATTTCCTAGACTTCAGATAATGTGTTTTTCTCTGCCCTGGGAATAGTAGAACATTTCCAGTTTCATGCAAGTCCAGAAAGGATGAAAATCCCTGTGACTCAGATTCAGATTAAATGTGATGCTAGAAGAAAACCACAGCAATTGAACAGCTCCATATCTCGTTTCAGTGACTGTAAAAGGGGTTGAGAGTATTAGCCTGGAAGTAAATGCCTTCATAGAAGATATCCATAGGTAGGTAATATGGATTCTATTTGACTAGAAAGGAAAGAAAGACAGCTAACTAAAGCTAAGGAAACATTGATGTGACTGATACCGGAATTATGCAGAAGTTGTTAGTGAGCATAATAGAAGAGACTTTAAAGTGATAGAGAAATCAAGGAGGATATTAGGACTTCTCAATAAAGTGGTTTGTATGGGAATGCATTAAATATGTGATAACAGTTCAGACTATATTCCTATAGTCCATTTTGGGCTTCAAGTCCCCATTTGTCTCAAAGAAAGTTTCTGGATGCTGAGGAATACAGCTTCTTTAATAGCTGCTCTAGCCTTCATCTCCATGCAGGTTTCTGTGCATCAGCAATCTGCCCAGATGTGTTCAGTGGTAACAAAAGCCAAAATAAAACTCCACCCAAACCAAACAAAAAACCCAAACCCACTGTAGCTAATAAAGAACACCCAGACTTCAAATGGTCTTTTAAGATATGCTGAGTACTTGGCTAACAGTTTCACTAGCATCAAATAACCTAATACCATGGAAGATTACATCAAGCTGGCTGCCATCTCTTCCAACTTCTGAAAGAATAGACTTCTATTGGATAGGTAATGGTAAGGATGAAATGCATAATTATGCTCAGTTGAATATGTTCTGTTGAATAAAGAAATTGGATCTTATTCAGCTTGCAAACACATCAGAGAATATTTTTAGCTGAGGTGCCAAGAAAATAGGATTTAAGAGAAATAATCGGTATGATCATCATTCAGAGTACTGGGTTTTTGTACCAAGACTCTTAAAGGACTTCAACAATATCGATTTTACATGCTTCAAAACACTGCCAAGGTCAGCTTTACGCAGAAGCTGTGACTCTGTGTTCTCTTTGGGTCATTACTACACTAGATGCAAAATATATAAAGAGTACAAGGCTCTACCTGCACAGAACAATCCTATTTAACATGTACCCTACACAGATGAGAATTATTGCCGCAATAACATAGCCTTGCTGAATGCTCCAAAAATAAAACTAGCATAAATTAGTTCTATACACTAATCAAAGAGCAGGAGGAAAGACTGTCTCCTAGTTCAATGGCTTAGTCATAGGTTTTTCATTTTCCTTTACATTATATATTAACCTCAATACAAGCACTTGCACTGCAAACATTTTCAAGTAGTAGAGAAGTCCCAATGGACCAATTTGTGTTTGTCAGGTTAAATATATGCACGTGTTTAATATGATGGGAATGACCAGGTTGCTCCTGCATTGGGAGGTAGTGTAATATCAAGCTCTGTAAGCAAAGAGTTTTGATTTATAATTTAGTTTCATAGTAATACTAAAATTATTTTCTCAAAGCATGCCACTGAAATATATGAAACCAAAGTTACAGTGTACAAGTTCCAAACCTGAATGATGAAATAAATGTCAATACTGGAGACTGTAGAATGTGCAAGTGCCATTTGGGTATAATCAGTAGTAAAAGCTAAGAATCTTGAAAATACAATGGACTGTAACTAAAAGCATTTGTTTGCCTAAGTTGCAGTCATAACTTGGAGCAGCCACATCCAACTTCAGCTAATTATTTCAAAAGGCTCTGGCATATGTGCTGAGGTTTGCTGAGCTTTGTATTTAGAGAAGCTTATGCTCCTTGGACTAAAAATTCATGATGTTAAAAAAACCCACTGCTTTCTGGGTATTGATGTATTTCTTTACATGTTTGCCTGTAATCTTTATCTTAAACTCAGCTTTGTGAAATGGCAGTATGGGTGGGAGAAAATGAATTTCCTATTACATTCAGAACAGATAAACCAAGGATCTCCATTCTCTTAAAATCTACCCCTTTAAAATGTTGAGTACAGTCACTCATTATATTTCAGAATCATCTACATCATTTACATGTTACCCATCAGCCACTTGATGCAATGGCAGGCCAAGACTCCAGAAGGTAAATAATTTTAAAATAGCTTTTCTGGTTAACTGTGAACTAGTTGTCAGTTACTTTAATAAGTCTTTGAAGGATTACAGCAAGCCAATGAAACGGTTACATGGAAAGGGGAAGGAACCTTTAATAAATCTTAAAACAGATGTAACCATTTCTCAGCTTTGTTGTCACAGGCCTTGGCCAGCATGAAGGAAGCAAAGTCTTTTTGATTGCTTGCTCAAACCATGAGTTTTATATTTTTTATCTTGGTTTATCTTTCCAGCCTAGTTTATAGCTGTATTGATCCAAATAATGCAGTAGTTAAAGCGATATGGGAAAAGAGAACGAAAGATGTTCCAGCTGGCAGACAGAGAGGAGAGGGAGAGAGAACTCTGTGAACCAGAGTTCCAGGTGAAGAAGATGGGCGAGAGAACCACTCCCTTTGAGCTGTAGCTGGAGATATGGGTGTACTTTGGTTTCTGAGCATTCTACCCAACACTGAAGAGACCCAAAAATGTGGGAGGAAGTACGTGGGTCACATACAAGAGAGAAGAATGTCTCAGTTTTATGTGTGTGTCTGCCACCTAAGTAGTCATCCAACCCTAACCTTGGCAGATTACTCTTGCTAATGTGACCTCATATCACATCTGGCTGTCCCACTCTTGGCTTCCCTTCAGACCTGGGTTACAGCCCTTTTCCCTTCCATTCCCTTCTCTGAGACATAAGCAGCAGAGGAAGGTGAATTGGAGAGGCCCATGACAGGGACAGCTACCCCTCAACTCAGTCTGCATATGAGAAAGGGAGGGAAAAAGACCCCAAAAAGGGAAGAGAGGCCAGGATTCATCAAGCAGGAGAAAGCAGCAAATCTGTTGCCACTTTTTCACTTTAAACTTTCCTGAGGAAAGTATTCCTTAGGAGCCAAAGAAAAATCACTATCTATGCCTTACAAGACCCTGGACTACAGCAGGAAAGTGAATGAATGAAAAAAGCCTCAGAGAGCCTGGCTTAGATTGTAAGCAATTTCCTTACTCATTGGTGGTAAAAGGTTTGTCCTGGACCTTTTTTTTTGAGACCTGCATGGTGTTGATTCTCTGGGTTGTGTGGCATTCAAAGAGCATTTTTATATGAAACATTTTCAAAAGCTGCTTATCATTTTAAAGAGCAGAAAAGCAAGGGTAGCCAAGGAGGATTTTCCACTGCCTGGCTGAGTGTAAAAGTGGGTGGCCACCTGCTTACCTTTTGAAAACATCTGTAGTACAATGTGCCATTAGCCAAACTCTTTGTGAAGAAAATTTCAGGTTTCAATTTTTATATGTAGGAGCTCAGTCAGTGAAAGGCTTATTGCAGTTAATATACATTCCTATTTATATGTCCCCCACAACAGTCTCTAAAGTATCACAAAATTAGAAAAACTCATTGTCTAGTGCACAGTTCCTCCCTTATTCATGATGAATGGTGATATAGTTTTCTTAAAACTATGAGTATCTCAAATGCTTTTTTTCCTGTTTTCTAGCATATTCTCTTGAGGTTATGTTTGGCAATTAAAATGAGAAGCACTGTGCTGCTAAAACAATTA
This sequence comes from Sitta carolinensis, assembly GCA_032173965.1. Classification (NCBI taxonomy): domain Eukaryota; kingdom Metazoa; phylum Chordata; class Aves; order Passeriformes; family Sittidae; genus Sitta; species Sitta carolinensis. The sequence continues at coordinate 41,570,651 of JAVUNC010000006.1, forward strand.
CTCTTTTTCTCTGACGCGTATTTTACACTACGATATGACATTTTGACACATACAACATGACAAAATCAAAAACCTCTGATGATTCTGTGTAACAGTTAAATGGTTTTGTCCTTGGTTAAATAAATGCAAGATCTAGGGTGTTGCAAGATGATAATTTATTGATGGAAAACAAATATTCTAACTGCTTGGTGCCAACCCACTGATCAGCTTCAAGATCTCAGAGACAGTGCTGTGCAAACTAACAATGCCTTTATTCCAGCATGGCCTTGCATTTTCCGTTTCTCCAAGGAAACCACAGAGGGGTAAAACAGTGGCTCTGCTGTAATTTTCACTCTGCTTTTCCATGGCCCACTTCCACCCAGTCTTTAAACATCCTAGTGAGGGGATCAAACAGATCCATGAGGGTGAGCTCCTTTTCTGAAAGTCTCCTCAAATTCATGGATACAGTGAAAAGACTTGTATTTATCCCTTAGTATTTAATAGGCCTTGTCTTCACCCTGCTGTGGTATCTAGTTCTGGAAATTCAATTATGTTCTGCAAAGAGAAATTTATCTGACCTGTCGAGGAATGGGAAAGTGTTCTACTAGTCCCATGGTAAATGGTATGAGCATCACCACTGTACAGAACTATACCAAAAAGCAATAAACAGTGTACTCATAACTGATTTTACAATTCATCAAATGAACCAAAAAAAAAAAAAAAAAAAAAAAAAAAAAAAAAAAAAGGAAAGGTTTATTCCAAACATTATTTTGCTTTTTGAGAAAAATCAATCAAAAATATTTAATTTCATTGACCTTTATACAAGAATCACTTCAAGTATATGCTTGGAGAAAAATGAAATTATGAATAGCATTCACAAACCTGTTGAAGAAAATGCTATATTTTTCAGTTAACAATCATTCAAGGCTGAGCAAGATTAACCAGAGAGGAAAAAATTTTGAACTGGTCACAGGCTGAGGAGATCCAGACACAATTCTTGCCGCCTAAATTGTTGCCCTAACAGCTGAGCATCTGGGCAGAAAGGGATAGCAGCCAATCAGCCTCAGCTGCCTCATATTTTCTGCTTGGTACAAAATACTGACTTTGTCTCTAAGATAGATCAAAAGTCTGAAAGATTGGCCACTCAACAAGGAGGCAAAACACCCAAATAACCTATAGAATGTTTAATTTTATTTACTAAATAAAACAGCTCAAACAAGCAACAGCAAGAAGCAACCTATTTCATCTGTGGTAGCACCAGAATACTTGTGGCTCAGCTGTTGTTTCCTGTTTAGATCTTGCACAGAATCATGAATTGTATTTTCTGCTGGACAAAAGGAAGATGAGAACTTCACCATTTTTATAATTCTAGCCCAGAAAATATATTCCAACTTGCACAGCAAATGCCACTTCAGATCACGATATTAGGGTAACTAAACACCAAAACTTAAATTTTCCACAAGCTTAGTTTTGGCTGAAAGAAAATTTTCTCAGCTGTAATGATAACACTGTAAAATTGCCAGAGGGTTTAAATACCCTAAAGAAAGGTCGTGTATAATAACAGTGACTAACTTACTGTGCTGGAAAGGTGTGGGAGCTTTTCATTGTTATTAACTGTAGCTTTTTGAGGTCATTTTGAGAGCCTGTCTTATATGAAAAATGTTGAATTATTTTCATGCAGCTATATAAAGCGTATATCAAATTCAGCAAAAATAATTTGAAAGTGCAACTACTATTAAGAAATATTGTGGCTAGACTTTGATCTCCTATATAATTTGGCATAGAAATGGAAAACACAATTTAATGAAAATAAATGTGTAGTATTAAGTCCGAGGTCAGTAAAGCTAATAGACAGTACATACTGAATGTCACAACTACAGAGTACATTGATCAGTAAACAAATTAAAAACTGTGCTATAAATAATCTTTACGCCATCGTCTCAGCTCATCAATCATGAAAAAGTAATTCATAAGGGTACTAAGAAAGCAGACTACCTTTAGCTTTTTCTGCTAACACAAATGATCTTCTGGACTGGGGATATGTATTAGCCTAAGCTAAGTAAAACAAAGCTGGTTACTAATTCAGCAAAACTTGGACTGGAAAGATTAGACAATGTAAAATAATTGAGCTTAAATCCTTTGATTCATTACAAAGAAATAATCTACTCGTAGTGTGGCTTCCTTCCTCAGAGGAGACTGAAGTCTCCATGAGATGGACAGTGGACACATTTTTTTTTTCAGCAGTGCCCAGTAGCAGTGAATTCCTGCCCCAGCTATGTGTATATATATATCCTTGACACTTAAGAAGGAGGTATTTTACAGAGACCAGTAAATTGTTTTCTTCTTCCTACACTTTTATTGCTCAGTGCTCCACTCAGCAAGAGTAACTCAAGTTTATGAGACTAAAATTTTTTTAAAAGACAATTTTATTTACTTCTCTAATCTAGAGACTTCAACATTTTCATAAGCTACATGAGCTTTATTCTGTGACATGAACAATTATCCCCAGAGGCACACAATGTATTCCTCTGGGAATTAAATCAAAGCAGATTTCTTAGAGGAAAAAAGGCTGTTGTCTTCCTCCATTTTTCTCTCTCTTCTTCCAGAGGTGCTTTTAACTAAATATTTCAAACCCCTGTCATGGGACAGACTCCACATTACTTGATGTAGTTGCAGATGAACATCTCCTTCACTGTACAGACCAAAAATTTACTGTGGAAAGCAGATTCCAGTCCAATGTTCTGTAAGTAATGTGTTCAAAAATAAAGCAACCAAAGATGGAACCCCTTGACACTGTATCTGGTGGATTCCCAGGTATTTGTTTTAGTGCTCAAAAGAACAATTTTGAAAGCAGCTTTGTCCTGTCCTGTCCTGTCCTGTCCTGTCTTGTCTCTCTCTCCTCTCTCCTCTCCTCTCCTCTCCTCTCCTCTCCTCTCCTCTCCTCTCCTCTCCTCTCCTCTCCTCTCCTCTCCTCTCCTCTCTCCTCTCCTCTCTCCTCTCCTCTCCTCTCCTCTCTCCTCTCCTCTCCTCTCCTCTCCTCTCCTCTCTCTCTCTCTTTTGAGAGAGGAGAGATGAACATGTAAATTACCGTAAAGCTATTTCTCTTTGCCCCTTTCCTTTTCATCCCTCATGGCTTTAAACCACAAGTAGTATCCAAATGTTTTAAATATATTTAAGTAAAATTGTCTGTGTCACACTACTTACTGCTGAGCATGCACTTACCTCACACATTCATCAGACTTACCAGTTTACCAGCCACTCTTTAGTAACACTTACCTGCCAGATGGACAACATCACAGATATGAGGTACTGAATGGAGGAAAAAATTGTAAATATGCATTGTCTAGTGAATAGTCAAAAAGTCCCTCTGCTGTGATCCACAGAGGGCTGGGCTCAGTTTCCCTCAATTTCTGATGTACTATGTGTGGTTCTTTCTAATATTCTAGTTATACAGATCATCCCACCATGTTCAAGTAATGCCAGTTAAATAAATTTTCTTCACATTAATGAGAATAATCAGTTCCCCTAGCTCAGTAGTCAGTCTTGTAAAATGGCTAAATGATTTAGTGAAAAATGCCTTGCCACCATCAGACCACAGTGTTTATGAGACACAGACACTGAGTTTAAGTGTGCACTGTCTTTGCTATCTTTATACCACTTGCTTTTGTTTCTACTTCTCTTCCTACTTAGTCAAGCTGATTTCCGGATGAGAAAAGTAGGTCTCTAACAGTCTGTGAAGGACAGGGACACCAAATCTCAGTAAATTGACAAGAAAGAGAAAAATTTCAGTGCTTCATGAAGCCAGAACCTTCTGTTTTCACCAGTCATCTGTCCAACCCTTCACCTCCAAGATTTTCTCTTTCCTGCTTTTCAGAAAACCCAAAACATCACTTGAACTTTTCTCTGTTTTTCTAGTCTTCTGCACCTCCCACACTTTCATTATTTATGCTGTTCCTTGTAATATTTTTTGATTCCATGTGTATTTTCAGCAGAGCAAGACCTACCCGACTGATCATTCCATCCAATATTATTGCTACATTTATACATTTTTGCACTTGGAACACAGGACATTTGTTGTCCCTTCTTTCTTCTTGAATATTTATACATTAATTTTTACTTAGATTAAAGGCTGCATGTCTTTCCTTTCAGGACATCTTAAAAAGATCTTTGTTCCTGTTTCCTGTAGTGAAAATGTTTGTTGGAGAAGTCCCTCTTTTTTCTCAGCAGGTAACTCAATAAGTGTCTGATATTAACACAATACTATTAGATGGATTAAGCATCTCTTAGCTGCAGAACACTAGTCCACTACATTAGTTTGCAACCCAGTTCCCTTGCCACTGTGGCAATGAGGTCCAAATCTGCTCACCAGAAAAGCAGTTCTTTAATTCTGCACTGTGCTGAACTTGGCATTTCCAGGTCACATATCTTATCCTCCAGAACGGCCATCAATTTGCACTTTGTGCATCATAAATCTCCCCAATCTTTCTACAGAGTGAAATAGAACTGCAATAACAAGTCACAGTAAGGGTTTCTTTACCAATCATATTAAGCAAACAGCTCCCCAGCACCTTCTCCCTACCAGCACGGGCTCTGTGTAATGTAAATACTAATGACAAACATGTATGAGAAATTAGTATGGATCCAGACCCTGACTGATTGAGATCTGCAAAGCAGTGTCAGAAAGACATTATTCACAATAATTTTTAAAGAACTCCTCCAAAACATTTGAATCAATGGACCTTGTCAATCTTTATCCTGTCCTGCAGAACACTGTGAAACTAAACAACTCTAAGTAATGGACAGTGCTGTTGAAGCCACCCAGACAAAACTACACTCAGAAAAGAGCTTTTATACCTATTGCTGCTTTTTATGATTCCTGCAGGACACTGACAAGAGACACTTTACAGAAACAGGTTTGAAGATGAACAGCTCTTCCTATTAGCCCTTGTGCCCTGAGGAAATTAATAATTATCTCTTGATTTGAGTCTGGAAAAATCTGCATTACTTAAAAAGAGTTCATTGGTCTCTTTTGTTAAAAATATAATTTTCATATATTCATTATCAATACATTAGTACATAAGCTAGAATAAAATTAAAGTGTAAAAAAAATCAGTATGAGGTAAAACCCCAAAAGCTTCATGTTGGATTGCTGTACATTACAGCTCTGAGGTGGCTTTACAGTCTTGCTCTCCTAGCTTATATAAGGAGGACAATGTCCACAACAATTGGCATTAACAATGATCTTGTTGTGAAGTGGTATCAGCTTGGGTATAGAAATGACACACTATTGATTTCAGTTTTATATTTATTTTTTTTTCACATACTAATCAAATTATATTAGATTCTTTATTTATATTCCAAGATTTTAAAGTTTATTTAAAAACCTTGGCCAAAATCGCCATGGTTGCATTGCACAAGTTTGGGTTTGTGTAACTTAGCAGAGATATGGCTAGCAGTAAGTGCTACCATTAGTGGTAATCCAGAAGAGAGTCAAAATTACTTCCAGGTGCAACAAGAAGCCCTGGTATCAATTCTACAAGATTCTTCTGCATTTTTTGAATGAGGTAACAGAACATGTTGCACTTGTCTTCTATCTAGTGTCAGGAATCTTTCAGCAAGCCCTGGAATCTGTAGGTTTTTAAACTCTGCACTTCACCTCGGGACATATGCTTCTGTTTTATTACCTAATTAATTCATCCATTACTTCTTCAGACTAAAATCAATTGTGCCACTTTAAAGGTATTTGCTGTAGAAGGTGCTTTAGTGTCAGGCTGCAGAAGGAGACAGTTCAAACCCTTGGTTTAGTGATAAAAACATGGAGAAACTGTTAAAAAACTAACTTGTGTAAGTTCATGTGCTAGCTAATCGTTCTGGGTCACAGAGTTTCTTTATGATAAATGTAGTATTTCAGCTGTCTGCATATCTGTCTATGCTACAGAAATCTAAAAAAATATTATGTAACAAGAGACAACACACACGGAAACACACTGATTTCACAAATTGAATCGTACCACAGAGTTTCCCAACACAGCTTCTTTTAAATTTCTAGATTTTCTTAATTTCTACTCTCAAACCAAAATGAAATGAGTAATGAAAACATTTCCAGGAAACAAAGATGGCCAAGAGGAAGATGGCCGAGACCTGAGACAAGTTTTTAAAAACAGTTGGAAGAGGCTTCCAAAATGGAATGAAAGCAGTATGTGATGCTTTCCTCGGAAGGCCTGGCTGATAGCCTGCAGACAAAAGCAATGCTTTTTCTGTTGAGGCAGCCTTAAAATGTGTCCTGACAGATTGGCAAACTCAGCTGTAGTACCAATCTGGAACGGAAGAAAGGGCCAAGAATAAGAATTGTCGTTTCAGGAACAAAAGTTACTAGGAGCACAGCAACGCTCTGCTGGAGGATTTCAAAAGCATCCGAACCAAATTCAAGGTCTTGAATATTTTCTTTGAAGAGTGTTTTGGTCTGGACCCAGGTTATATAAAATATTTACTGAGATTTGGAAAAGCCCAACAGTACCTTCCACAAGTGCAAGGTTTCCTCTCTCAGGAAAACACTGCTGTCTCAGGAGTTGGTCCATTCTGTGGCGTATATTCCCCCATGACCTGGGAACTGAGTACATCATGGACTTCCTTATCTACTCTAAGGTCAAGGCAGGTTTCCATCTATTTTTACACACTCGTAAAAAATCTATTCCAACAAAAATCCTATCAAAGCAGGGCACCTTACTGAGAACATTACTCTCCCTACAGAGAGGATCAGAGGACAAACACATGACAGATGGCAGGTACAATGCTTAATGCACTGGTGAATGGTACTCAAATAGTGTGGTGATAAAGGCTGTAGAAGAGATGATATAGAGGAAAACAGGTAGAATACAGGGTGCTGGGGTTATGCAATAGGGCACTGACAGTGGGAAGGATGAGTTCTGTGTGAGTTCAGCATATAGAAAAGTACAAGTAAAGGATTCAGTCAGCTCCACACCAAAACCACACACAGTTGCTAGGAAGGTTTCAGTGATCTCTATCATAATAGGTGTGTGTTTAACAGGTTTTACCCAAGAGGGTGACATATTAGTTTTAATAATTACAAATAGGACTGTCCTCAGAAATCTTTTTTTCCTCCATTCAGTACCTCATATCTGTGATGTTGTCCATCTGGCAGGTAAGTGTTACTAAAGAGTGGCTGGTAAACTGGTAAGTCTGATGAATGTGTGAGGTAAGTGCATGCTCAGCAGTAAGTAGTGTGACACAGACAATTTTACTCAAATATATTTAAAACATTTGGATACTACTTGTGGTTTAAAGCCATGAGGGATGAAAAGGAAAGGGGCAAAGAGAAATAGCTTTATGCTAATTTACATTTCATCTTATTTTCTATTCTGCAGTGAAACATGAGCTCTCCCTCTTTTGAAGATGAAGGCAAAGTTAAAACATGAAGGAGAATACATCAAGAAGCTCAATAATACAGTGTTGGGTAAATGAAGCCATGCTATGATGCCTCAAGCTTTTTTTGAATGCAAAGTATCTTCCCTCATGACTGAATAACAAATCTCTGGGCATTCTAAACCACCACTGTGCCAAATAATCAACACATATAGATCATGTTTATGCTAACCCTTGGACATTGTCATCTTTCCCTGCATTAATCATGACCCCTTTCCAAATTTAGTGACTCCAGTTGCACCTTCTGTAGTTAAAGGTCAAAGTCCAGAAAGCATGGGCTTTAAGACCATGGAACCACCAGGCATTAGCCAAACTCTGCATTGACTTAAATGTGAATTGTGCTGTTATCCTGACTTCCAGTTCTATATGATGGACTCTCTGCAGTTTCCAGTTCAGACATCGGCATTTGTTCCCCATGAAATCACTTCAGCCTTGCACCATGGAACTCTAGTGAAAATCCCCATCTCTCAACTATTCACTTGATGCATGTGGCCAAGAACAGCTGTGCACCCCTGAACCCAAATCATGTGCTGCACTACAGTCCCTGCATCCACATGGCACACAGGCAATAAGAACCATAAATCCCCTTCTCTGTTTGTCTTAGCTTAGGGACACAGGAATTGAAAGAGTAGAGAGGGTAATATTTGGATTTGTTTTGGTGATTATATCTTTCACAACAAAATACCATATTTTAAAACATGAAGAGGTGGCAAAAGAAATGCATTTCTGATTCCAAGCTCACTGAAGCAATGACAAGAACGTATGAAGTTTAGCAGGCTTCAAACAGGGCGTGGGGAACTACTTGCTCCATTATCTTGTGTCCTCTCTGTGGATTTAAGTGATATTATTATGTTTTCCACTACATATTGCTTTGAACCTCTTACCCTACTGTTACCAACAAAAATATTCCTTTTGAACAGATATATTTGGAAAAGAAACTTGACATCAATTTCAGTTCCCTCTGTCCATTTTTCATGACTGATCCAGCTTTATTGAAAAAAATTTAAAGTTCCTGATCTGTTTACTAATAAAATAATTCTTAGGGAGACACTGACAGCTGACTGTATAATAAAAACTATGTATTTTAGAGTCTAATTAAATAAATGCTAAACAAAAATTTAGACAGCCCACAGCAAAAATAGTTTGGTTATCAGTTCCTCCAATCTCACTGGTATTTATGTTGCTATAAAATCAGTACTGCAAGTAAGCTAGTGTAAAAAGAATACTCAGTATTATAACAGTATAATTAATATATTAATGTGTTATTATACTGCACATAAAAATTTGTGGGAAATTAATCAAAGTGTTGTCCTATGCTAATATGTACACACAGGCTAAGTTTTATAGTCTAATGCTAAATGGTAAACTGAAAAGATGCAGGTATTTTAAAAATAAATTTTCTTAAAAATATTTGTTCCAATAGAATAATTTTTCAGAATTATAACTGGTTTACCTTTTTCTCTTAAGCTGCTTTCCTATAAACTAACCTTTCCATGTAAAATAAGCTGCACTGAGGCACCATCACAAAATATTTGCAGATGTTTCTAGAATTTGAGGACCCAAAGACTAAGGAAGAAAGTGGGAAGAAAAAAGAATGTATGAAAAAAATAAGATCAATAATTAAGAATTGTCAAGGAAGAAATTAGACTAACAGAACAAACATATAAGCAAGGGGTTTATCAATGAAAAAGATATTTAGACAATGTAAAACACAATGGGTAAAGATAAAAACTTCTCATGACAGAAATATAAATGGAACTTCCAATTTAATAAAGTTTGAATAAAAGTGTGTGGTCAAAACAGCACATATGGACATTTTCAGAATAAAGTTTCTGTTCCTCGTGTAAGACAAAATCTGTTTTGGAGTTGTATTTTTCCTGTTTCAAGAAAAGGAAGGAGAGATTACATGAGATCAAACTACCATGAACTTTTCAAAATCTCAAGGGTCAGTTCCCTCTGGTACTGTGGCAATTAGGGCTTGACAGTCCATTTTAGCATAAAGGGTGAAAACATTTTAACTTCATATCCTTTTGAAATGAGAAAACTGGTTTTGTAGTGCCTTACTTTGGAGCAGGGAGATTGAAGGAAAGACTGTGAAATGTCTGTGTTTTTTCCCCCAGGAGGAGTTATTTGTTGCCAGCATTGCTCAGAATATTTGCTGCTTTTACTCCTTAGCTCCCAAACCTGATTGTTTTGGATACCTCCTACCACCTTCTGGAACAAGAGCTTCTGTATTGACACTCACACAGCCACAGCCTCTCAACTCCCCCTTCCTCCAAAGACCTGCCTGTCCATAACAGTCACACTCCTGCCCTGGTCATGCACTGCAGCACTCCATGGAGAGGAAAGGAAGAAAGAGGAGCTTAGTTACAGACCTGAGACTGGGCAAAGCTCATGATTTTAGCCCAAGTTCTACACACAATTCCTCTCACTAGAGGACAGATGGGAGGGAGCAGCAGTGGGGCCTTATGGTAACATCATCTTCCAGAAGCAGTCAGGCCTTCTTAAAACACAATGCAGTGACACTGCTAAATGTAACCCTCAGTTTTGCAAAAATGTGCTGCATTATCTGGTAATTTGTTTGTTCCATGACATTTAATTTCTTCCTACTTTTTCCAGGACAAATGGTGTTCTCAGGATGGCTGCATCAAAAGATGCGACAATGAAAACATAAGCAACACCTTCTGTGTGTCTTTGTTGACCTGGCAATCATAAAGTGGAAAAGAAATGCTGCATCCTTTACAGCACACTCTTAGTGTGCCTGACAATAATAGTACAGAGTACATACCTGAAAACAGCTTTTGTTTTATGAGCTGGCTATGCTTAAGAAGGCAGCAGTCACAAATCACAATTTTACAGTCTAAGCGGTCGTAGTAGAACAAAAGTCTTCAGATACTTGAGTCACATGTAGTTGTACACAAGTATTTGGAACGCAGGAGAGCAAGCCACAGTCTGGGGTAAATAGGATGAGGAAACATGGCAATGTAAAACATAGGCCTCTGGAAACAGAATTCAAAGCTGCTGTGCTCACTTCTTTTTCTAAACAGAGCACTGAGAAATTTTTCGGGTGAATTAAATATGTAGGAGTTTGTTATTTAACCAAACTGCATAGCTGGAGGCAGCCCCTCACATTCAGGAAACTACTGAGGAGCTGATGGTGAGCAAAAGGAGGAGAAGAGAGAGAAGAGCATGTGAAGGGAATGAGGAAGGCACATCAGGGCTCGGGCTGTCATATGCTGTCATATTTCTAATCATCTTGGAGGGCTCTGTGGGAGATACACAATCAGCTCATGATAACTGAAATATGTTTTAAATAAAGACATAATTTGTGGCAGCTTACAGTCTTAGTCTTGCTCTGACCAGCACAAAATATCCCCATCAGCAAATAAAATTACACTGTCCCTCAGTCTTGAATATCCATTACAGTCTGGAAAACTGAAGTTGATACCCGTTTTTGCCAGATATGTCTGAAGTGGTGTGTTTTGGTAGTAACTAAAATTTAATCATGCATGAGTAACAAAAGCAAGATTCTCAGCCCTTATATTTTAATGTGAAAGACGCAATTAAATGAGAAAACCCTAAGCTAATGTAACTTCAAACCAGGAGACCTGGAAGGTGTCTATTTTGTTCAGAAATAAGATGATTTAATGACTTGAGTTAAACAGAAAACTTCAAATGTTCAAATTCATTGTGAAATGAGATTATGCCTGTGGCTGCCAACCAGCTGGCTATAAAATGCAGGCTAGCTGCCAGCAGTCTGGTATTTTAACAAGAAATGCAGATTCCCCAGGCTTGTGGCAGCATTACTCATTCTCCCCTTCTTGGATACTCTTCTGCTTTACAGATCTGTTTCAACAACATCCAGTATCAGGTACCACTACTTCTGTCTGCCTAGAGTTTTCACTAGAAAGATCACTTCCTCAGTCACTAATTCAATATCTTCTCTGCAGAGCTCCAGTGAGAAGTGAAGGCGTTGGTGCCTTAGGAGTTCTGCATGGCAAACGGCTGAAGGAGCTGTAGTACAGCACACAGAAGCCACAGAAAATCACAGGGAAAAAGACTGGTTAGCCTTCAGCAAACAACAGCCTGCAAGTACTGTGTAGTATTAGGGATCCAGACCTTAAAATATATTTAAATGCCTCATGCCAATTTCAAAGAAATTAGACAACTCTATATTTCTGTATGGATCACAGGTCCGACAGGTCCAAGTTTAAGTGGAAAGGCAAAGAAATATAATAATGATCTCCCTCTTGAGAGCTATTCCTTAAGATTAATCTCCTAGATCCTAAACATTTTAAGTTAAATTTCAAGGGTTCAAAAACCCTTAGCTTTAAATAATAAAATTTAAATTTGAAGTATAAATATTTGAGAAGCCATTGTAGTATATGAAGAATATAACATATGAAAAGATAATGGCAAAGAAACAACAAATATCACACTTATTGAGGGGAAGGCTGATATGCTGTGGACAAATACATGTCCTCATTAACCTTCAGAAAAATTTGTTATGATAAGAAAACCTCTCCAGGCAAAAATCTCACTCTATGTTTTTTTCTGCTGTGTACTTACTTTCTGAAAAATTTCATCTTGTTCCACTGCAATGTGGAGGAACTACTGACTTTATGTATCATTATAATTTCAGCCAACCATACTGCATAAACCTGAAAGACAGTTTTAACTACACAGATTCATGAAAACTGGACATGACAGTTTCCTTACTACAGCAATTGCTCCTGCTATATCTTTGGGAATTTTCTTTAGTTCTCAATTGGAGCCACTCATTTGTGTTGTACTTTCTCTTATTCTTAATTTTGAGTGTTAATCACACATAGCTCAAGGTTTTCTTTCCTCCAGAAATTTGAATTGTGTTTGTAATCTAGCAGCTTTGCCCTGAAGTTCTGAGCAGCAGCTTGCCTCTGTGAAAAAAAAAACAAAGAGCATTAGAAGTAACTGAGACACTGACTGTAGCAAATTTATATTTGGGACAGGAACGCCCTCAGGACTCCAGTCTGCAAGTTCACAGTCTGGACTGCAGTCAGAGTAGGTACTCCACGGTGTGAGTCAGCACATCAGCATGGATGTCCATCCTAGACTAGGGTGAGCCTCTGCCGGGAAACGCCTGCTTCTCTTCACTGAACAGACAGGGGGCTTGGACAGCCAGCTTAGATTTAGCACGCAATTTTGAAGAGGACACAGATAGATGTAATGAACCCTACCTCATGTAAGAATCATAGAATCACAGACTGGGTAAGTTTAGAAAGAACCACAGGGGGTCATCTGGTCCAACCTCCCTTCTCTATCAGGGTCGTCCCAGAGCACGTGGCACAGGGTTGTATATTCCAATCAGGTGTTGAATATCTCCAGTGAGGGCGACTCCACAATCTCTCTGGGCAATATGTTACAGTGCTCAGTCACCTGCACAATAAAGAAGTCCTTCTTCATATTCAGATGGAACTTCCTGTGCATTAATTTCTGCCCATTGCCTCTTGTCCTATTGTTCGGTGTAATGGAGAAGAAACTTGATCCATCCTCTTGGTGCCCTCCCTTCAGATATACACATTGGCTAGGCTCCCTCTCAGTTACCTTTTCTCGAGGCTGAACAGGCCCAACTCTTTCAGCCTGTCCTTGTGAGATGTTCCAGTCCCCTAATCATCTTTGTAGACCTCTTCTGGACCCACTCCAGAATCATCATGAACTCACAGCAAAATCTGCCACTTAGTTGAGAGCATTTAGAAATTGTCTTATTACATCAGCATGCTGTTGAACAGAGCTGTAATGCATTTTCTTGAAAATATCACTGTAATTTAGGACAGATCAAAACAGAAGAATAAGTATCCAAGGATCTCAGTTTCACTTTCAGATCTACCACTTGTGATGCTTTCATCAAGCAAGTCCCTTAACCTCAATTCCACATTTCTAGACAATAATATACTCATCAGTCTTCATCCATGACTTTTGAAAGCTGTTCTGAGATCTTTAGGTCATGTGACATGCTATGAAAAAGAGAAAGAGAGTAAGTAATAATAATTGCTAGCAACTGGAAAGAATTTGCAATTATTTCTTTGACAACCCAAACTGACTTTCACTAAGGCAAACTGCATTTAAAACCAAATAAAGTGTGTCTTTAGATTAGTTCCTCCTCAAGCAGAGTTAGAGTTGTGTATAAGTGATTTTCAAGCCATTATGGCACAGCCTGGAGCAACTCTAATGGAACTGTCTGCCTTGTTGGATTATTTTTAAATACACTTTTTCCAATTACTTTATAAAATGTCGCTTTCTCATGTAAATGAAGCATGAAGCTGAAAAATCCAAAGGTTGTTTTGTGGGGGTGGAAAGGGAAAGAAGCTGGCAAGCAAATCAGACCCTGAATTACTTGCACCACTTATTGTGCAGGGTTGAGAAAGGAGCAGTAATTTATCAAAAGTAGAGAAGGATCAAAGTACTTTTTGATGTAGCACGTACATTTAGACCATTAATGACAACTAGAAAACATTGAAACCAACACTATACCAGCACACAGAGTAGGGAGGCAAAGTGTTTGATAGGCAAAGTGCATGTGTGTGTGCATGTATAACTCCAAATCACCTCCTCTCCAGGTGACCTTCAAAGACTGTAGGCAAGATAGTGAAAAGGATTGTTAAACGTGTTTGTTACAAAATTGATAATAAAATATTTTTTAAAAAATACCACCAGATGTTGGATTTTTTTCCTTTAAAGACAAAAATAAAATAGATCAATGTCCTAAAAAATCTCTACATTACAGGAAAACGCTTAAAGCTAATGTATTTGCAGTTTGCAATATTAATTTTCAAAATGTTTGTTTTTTCCATTGCTTTGTATAGGATCCATGTCATGAAAGTAAAAATACTTCAGAAAGGCCTTGCCTACCCATTTTTTAAAGCCTAAAAGACAGATTTAAGGGCCCTGACACATCTTTTTTTTTTTGCTGTAAATCGGAACCAGATGCATAAACATCTTTCCCAGAGTACCCTCTGATTTTGACTCTGCAAATGACAACAGTTCTACTGAAGTCAATAATGATACTGGCTTACACCTACACTCAGAAACTCATCTCCTTCATGTTAAAAATAAACAAACAAACAAACAAATGTAGATTAATTTATTGAATTTTCCTTGACCTTTTAAATATTTCAGTGTGTTGCCAGTATATATGGGCCTGCATCATAATCAGAAAAAGCTGCTAAACCTAGTTGCTGGTGCTCTATCTTGTCACTGGGGGAGACTGATCAAGGCTGTCATCACTGGGTGCTACTTTCAGAAAGTAAATGATATACTTGAGAGCTATCATACTTGAAGTAGCTGGAGAAGAGGCAGGGAGTAGTTCACCTTCCATTGAACATTCATGTTTTTCCTTAGACTGTGTAGCTTTATATTTTCCTTACTATATAGGAATATATAGGAAATATATACTGTGTAGGAATGTAGGAAAATAGAACTGGCATCCAGAAAAGTGTCAGTATTGCTCACTAGAGCCAGGGGATGACAGCTAGTAGTGGTGACACTCCTCATTTTCTACTTTTAGCAGCGCTAAGAATTCAGCATGGAGAAAGTGTTGATGCATTTTATGCCTCTTTTAAATGTTTCAATCTACTGTAGTTAATGTTTACTCTCTGTGTAGCAAAAACAGTCACATATTTTTCAGCTGTACAATGATCACAGGACTGGTGAGAACAAAGTGAACCATTGAAGATACAAATCCAGATAAGGGCCTAGAAGATTAACTATTTCTTTCTAAACCACCTGAAATTGCATACGTAAAGTATTTTGGTATACAGTGTGTAGACAGACAAAGAAACTAAAGACACTCTGACTAAACAAGGTGCCAGAGAGTATCAGCCAGCTTTCAGTCAGCCTTTAAATAAAACCTTTGAAACAGATCTAATGCCTGAGTCCAAAAGCCTGTTAGCTTTTGTGTAGAGTACGAGGGAGAACCCTTTGCTGAGTTAAAAGTGTTAAGTACACAAACACTTAAGGCCAGTGCATACAAGACTAAAGTTCTATTGCAACCCCCCAGTTATTAAATTATCTAATTCCTGGCATATTTGGAGAGATCAGTACCGGTTTAGGTGTCTTCCGAGTCATGGTGCTGAAGGATACCATTCTCTTCCCTGAGTCCTCTTTTCTTCATATCTTTCACATATTTTTCTTTCCGATTCTGCAACACTCATTTCTTCCTTTCTCACCTCTTGTAGCTTCTGTCCACTGCTAATCAAATCTCAAATTCTCAGTCTTTCTCATACAGAGCTAGCTGCCATCTCTGTCCGTCCAAGAAAATATGTTTGTTAACTTCCCTACAGAGAAGGAAAGACATAAAGATTTGTAAAGTGTGTCAGTCACTGAGGAGAAAGAAACATCCAGTGAGAAGGAAAACAGGACCCCTGGACTAAACCAAAGACTGTGGTAAGAGTAGAAAAGGATAAGGATGAAAGAAATGTAAAGGTGAAATTTCAGCCATAAAACAAAACCTAGGAGAAAATCCATAGTAACGAGTCTTCCTTATCATTAACCTGTAATTATCAAGGGGGCTAAATGTTTCTCTTTGTTTTTCAGTTTATGTTTCTTCTTACTTTTTATCCAGCCACAGGAAAGCAGTTTCAGGTTGACATCCACTTTTACTTTCAGGCTATATGTTAGCAGTAAGGCCGTCCAAAACAGGTGTACGATGTTTTCACTGCAATACACTCTGCTTAAAGGGAAAGACAGACATCTTACCTATATTAAAATATCTTCCCTAAATGATGACTCTCCCTGGAATTAGATATTTCAGATTTAATAATTCTGAAATCTGCCTATGTAACAGATTGTAGGGGTGTGAGTACCTGACATTCCTTTCCAACACATATTTGTGTCCATCAGGTAACAAATGATTGTGTTTTAAGCCTAACCCAGCTAGCAGGGAAAGAAATTGTGACAAGCTCTATCTAATATGCCAGGATCCTATCCATTGTGTTGAGCACAGGACATTTGTTGCGGGTGACATGTCAGCTGCCTTTGTTTTCTCAGTGCACGGTTACAATGCATTTAGGTTGTCACTCAATTTCTGTCCTCTCTAGAGCAGCAACAGAAATTCAATGGAGATGTAATTATCACCACCACATTTCCTCTCATCAAGAGCATGATTGATTTTATTTGTAGCTTTAATATGACCAGGGACATAAGTGGTGATTGAGATAGAAAGAGGAAGCCTTTTGGTTTTGTGTACATAAAGGAAATGTGTGGCTCCAGGTACACAATTATGGAATAAAAGAAAAACACTTTCTATCTGCAGACTCCTACATGTCCGAAAAAAGTCACTTCACCAGAGGTTAAAAATAATTTTTCTCAAAGAAGTTTGTCTCTAGCAAACATACCCTACTTTAGGCACTGCAAATTCTTCTTTCGTGTATTTGAGTTCAAAGTTAGGAGTTGGTGACCATAATGTTATCATTATAAAGGTTTCAGTAGTGGCCTTAGAGAGCATGCAAGGGATGGCTGTAAAATATTTGTGTTCATCATGGATATCGGGAATTTTAAACTTGATGAAAAAATTTTGTTATACAAGCCTCTAAATAATGGGCAATATTTAATTTAGTTAAGTAACATTTTAGTATCTTGCTAACATACCATAAAAGTTACTCTAAAAAATTTGAAAATACAGTCTCAATCACCATAATAGTTTACATCCAGACATTAAACATGGAACTCTATTCATAGCATTCAAAGCTCTTAGCAAAAGGGCAAGCAAGGTAAAACTAATTAATTTGTATTGGAGATAGAGTGTAGAGAGAAAAAAAACAGGATGATAATTTTAATTTGAAATCTCCACAGCATTTGGCTCATGTGATGAAACATGCATGCAGGATATTTGAAGCATGTATTATTCATCATTCAAGCAACATTTTAACCTTCCATAACTTAATTTCATGGAAATTAGAAGTGTCTGCTCTAGAGGCTGAAGTTGATCCAGTGTACAGTCATAATCTTTTCTCCAAACTCTCATTTTAACAACACCCTAGGAAATGTATTCGAGATTTGTTTGAGATGCAGAAAGAATCTATTCCTAATATCATAAGGCTGCCTCTCTTGCTGCAGTTGAATGGAAGCCTCACTCAAATTTCAGTAGCATTTTAAAAGCAGATTCTGCTTTTGCTCTTTACATCTGAACTCAACTTTTTGTTAAAGGGAATTAATAACTTGCTGAAAGAAACTATAAGACTGAACATGAATATTTATCTTTTTCAGTCTTTCTTGCTGTTTTCTCACACATGTAAACTTCAGAGTATGTTTCTCATTCATGTCAAGCTATCAAGAGAGACAATTTGGGTCGTTTCTAACTTATGTATTCACTGCCACCGGGAGCTCTTTAGGAACTGAATTCTAAAGCTTTCCAATCAAACAAATTAACCTGCAGCGTTTAAAAGTGATAGGTTAGACGAGTGCCCGCCACTTGTCACTTCTCTTAAATCCTTCTTTCAAGAAGTGCGTTAGCTGGGTGCCATCACCTCAAGAGAATTAGGAAGGCTTTTGTTTTTTTCACGGCTTTGTTCCTAGTGGTGTAAGCGGGGTTTGCCTCGCTGAGACCCAGGCGGCAATCTCAACCCTGAGAGAACTAGCTGGCTCATGGTGAAAAACAGGGCTAGCTCGCAGGGAAACAAGGCAGGGCAGACCTGCTACACGGCAGCCGCTGCCCCGAGGCAGGGCATCAAAGGCGGTGTGCCGCAGGGCGCTGATGCGAGGCAGAGCTTGTGCCCCACGCCTCGCCCGTGAACTGCCAGCTCTCACCTCCCTTTGGCACCGCAGCCTCCACATCTCTCCATCTTAGCTCAGCACAGCTCGTCCTGCTGAAAGAGCTCGTAGCAGTTATTCTGTGTTACAGTATCTTGCTTAACTATAACACAGACTGGATTTCTCTTCTAAATACAGTGCTTCCTGTAAACTGTCCAAAAATCCATTATTCTTCCACATACAAACGATCTCTACCTGTACTCCTATTACCTGTCCCTCCTATTACTACTGCGTGTGCAGACACAGACACACAGCTCTGCAGTTGGTGATGTACAGCTGTGTCTGCTTCCAGTCCTCACACTCTCAACTTAGGCATAAAGATCAAAAACTGCAGTGATATATGTAGACATGTGGGTCATTACCGTAAATAAATCTCTGACTCTTTTGCTAGTAGAAGAAACTAGATTGTTATTAATAGTTTATCAATGCTCTCATCTAACGATTGTATTTACACTATTTTTCACAGCTTAAAAATTCAGTTCCTGATCAATGTGTTTGGACACAAAAATAAATAGTCATGTAGTGTAGCAAATTCCTATTTACTAACTAGGAGATTTTGCTGCATCACACAGCAAAAATATTGTGTCATTTTCCAGGGAAGGCAGACACATCCTGGCTGGAGGGTATGAAGGGAAGGACATGATTTGCTTTGAACTGGCTATGACTGCCTGCCACAACAAACCTAGAACTGCAGTGTAAATTTCTGTGTCTTGCATGTCATCATGCTTTCTCTGGGCAATCCAGAAGAATATGTCTCCACTGAGCATAAACATTTATCATTTAGCATTGTGTTAAGTTTGATAGCAAATAGTATAATGCTTTTTAACTAAAACACCATTATAAACCACACTCGTGTTCACCACAGGAACTATATCTTTTATTCCTAAAAAATCATCAGCTTTACATATGTGTACACTGGACAGCAGATTGCAAAATCCAACAGGATTTGCCTGTAACATGCAGAGGTGCATCTACAGAATTCCCAAGCTTTATTGTTGTCAGGAACGTGGGTTAATGGGATCGAAAAACTGGGTCCTAGGTGTGCCACATTGGCAGGGAAGTTTGTAATGAAACCTTAGATCCACTCAAGCTGTGGAAAAATAAGGTTCTGTCTGCATATTGCAGCATGCTCAAAATAAACTCTAAAATCAATTTTTTAAAGAAATAAATACAGCTATAAAGGGAAAATACAAAATGGTGCAAATGAGGACAAAAGAAAGTGATTGAGTTCCCACAGAGTAAAATCAAAGCCAAAGTATTTCAAATTTTCTTCTTCATTATCATTTTAGGGTTAACAGATTCTGGTAATGAGAATTCCAGAAACATGAACAGGACCTACATAGGGTTATAAACCTGTAAAACACAAATGCTAGCCATAGAAATAGAACTTGTGTCACCTGGGTCCAAGAGCTGCCAGTTTCATATTTAAAAAAAAAAAAAAAAAAAAAAAAAAGAGGAAAAGTCCTCACTTATCTGCAAAAATATGCTAGAAATATTTTTAGCAAAATGCTAAGTTAAAAGCTTATTTTGATAAATGTCACCCTTAAAACCTATTTTACATAAAGGTTGCTGCCTGTGTTCACCCATAAAACCTGCTTTAAATAAAGGCTGCTTGTGGGTCTGGGTGTGCCTAGCAATAAATTCCAGCACATTCATTTTCCAGCATAGCTTGCGGCTTAATACAGTGAAGACTATGTCAGTGATTGTTGTCATGACATTTCCCTCTGCAGCATTAAAATGTTTTCATTCTAGCACCCATATCTCTTATTGAAATAACATAATTTCCAGGTTCCATGAACTCACCCCTTGCCTAGGATAATATGATGAGGAATTTGTATAAAGAACAATTCATTTAATTTTATAATTAGCAGTAAAAATACATAGGTTTTTAATAGACTTCATTGCAACTTGTGCATGACTCTGCCTTATTTTTCTGTTCTGGTGCTGATGAGAAGCAGCAGTTGTGCTGTGGTAACATTTTACTCTCATAACAGCATCTGCAGTGCTCAGCCACCAGAGAGTAGTGGCAAACCCCAGCAGTGCCACATGAAACACTCATCCTGTGACTCCTCTCTCCTTGGCAACTGCCTCTGTTCCCTGACCCTAATGTCTGCACCCCTTGATGGGTTTCTGTAGGGCACAGCTGATTTCAAGGCAAATTTACTTTTTTAATAAAAGTGAAATTCCCAGCCAGCATAAGAGTGAAGGCAGTGGAAGCAAAACATGAAGCAAAATGAGCACAGAGCGGTTGGTCCAGCATGTGGGAAGCCTTCTGTCTTTCTCTGTTGTCCCCAGAAGGTGTCTGCAATGACTCCATTCTTCTGTTGGCTGCCTCAGATAAACACCCAGAGCCTTCATTGCATCTTTCCCACAGGTAAAGTGTGCTCTGCTGTTCCACACCAATCATGGGGGCTATGACACACCACACCTTGGCCATTAAAGCCCTTGATAACCTCTTACAGCAAAAGATGGAAAAAACACTATTTTGCAGTACACCCGTGAAAGATATTCCAGGAAAACAAATTAATTTAAATCACTGAATCCCAAGTGTCCAAAGGATGTTTGATAGTTTGCACTTCTGAAAAAAATCCTGAAGTTAAAGTGGGTGAAAGCACGTATGGTATAGACCACAAGAAGCAAACGTAGTTTGCTGATCCATGGTTTGTCATAAATGTGTAGCAAATCAAATATTTCTGGTCATTCTCTTTTTTTTTCATCAGAAGCTAGGACATGCAATATTTCCTGTGTTTGCTTTTGCTAATTCTGACTGTCATCCGCCAGATTTTTCTGTTCCCCATTTTAAAGATCTAATTAAAAAGCAAAAGATATTCCCAATCTAAATCTCAGTAGCCAATAAATTTAAATTGACAAAGAAAATATGTTAAATTTCAGGTACTGCATGTTAATCAACTCTGAAACTTTGGCATGGAAATACTGCCAAAAATGTGTTTAGGAACTTCAAATAAAGACCAAGCATCCTCTGAAGGCAATTCTGAATAATATTGCTCCTTG